>OY728126.1:1679856454-1689856454 GCA_963277665.1 Viscum album | reverse complement strand
AGAAAAATCACAAGCTGATGTAGAGATTACAAAGCTCCCTTCAAAGGTATTTTGGTATCTTTCTATAATTCCTCGTTTCAAACGTTTATTTTCTAATTCACATGATGCAAAAAGGTTAAGATGGCATGCTGATGAGCGGGTATGTGATGGAAAAATACGTCATCCAGCTGATTGTCCACAATGGAAGAAAATTGATGCCCAGTACCCTACATTTGGAAATGAAATTAGAAATCTGAGACTAGGCTTGTGCACAGATGGAATGAATCCATACCGAACCCTCAGTAGCACACATAGTTCATGGCCTGTTTTATTGGTAATTTACAACCTCTCTCCTGAAGTTTGTATGAAGCACAAATATTTCATGTTGAGTATCATGATCTCTGGTCCAAAGCAACCCGGCAATGATATTGATGTATACTTGTCACCGCTGATTGATGATTTGAAACTGTTATGGGATGATGGTATTAGGGTGTATGATTCTTATAAAATGGAATATTTTCAACTGCATGCAGTGCTTCTATTCACTATAAATGACTTCCCAGCATATGGAAATTTGTCTGGATACTGTGTTAAAGGGCATAAAGCATGTCCAATTTGCGAACAACAGACGTCATATTGTCAATTGCATCATGGGAGGAAAACAGTGTACATGGGTCATCGAAAGTTTTTGCCTATGGATCACCCTTATAGAAGATTAAAAAAGGCATTCAATGGCTCACAAGAATTTGATACTGCTCCTCAACCTTTATCCCCAGAATTGTATTTTGAGAGGGTGAAAAACCTTGATGTGACATTGGGAAAGACACAGAAATCTGGTAATGATAGACATATTTGGAAGAAAAGGTCAATATTTTTTGAGCTACCATATTGGAGGTATCATGAAGTCAAACATAATATTGATGTCATGCACGTGGAGAAGAATATTTGTGATTCTTTGATCGGAACATTGCTAGATATTAAAGTAAAGACAAAAGATGGGTTGAATGCAAGGTTAGACCTACTGTCAATGGGAATACGTTTGGAGTTAGCTCCCACTCCTAAAGGAAGACGAACATTTCTTCCCCCGGCTTGTCATACATTATCGAAGAGGGAGAAAAGTCGCTTTTGTCAGTGTCTTCATCATATCAAAGTGCCTCAAGGTTATTCTTCAAATGTAAAAAATTTTGTCTCATTGAAAGACTTGAAGTTGATAGGTATGAAATCACATGATTGTCATGTCATGATGCAACAAATCCTACCAGTTTCACTGCGTGGAATATTTCCCATCCGTGTCAGAAAGACTATAATGAGGTTGTGTTATTTTTTCAATTCAATTTGCAACAAGGCGATTGATGTGAATGCTTTGAACATTTTGGAAAAGGATGCAATTTTTATACTTTGTCATTTGGAAATGTATTTTCCTCCAACTTTTTTTGATATGATGGTGCATTTACTGATTCATCTGGTTCGAGAAATAAGGCTTTGTGGACCTGTATATCTTCATTGGATGTATCCTTTTGAAAGGTATATGAAAATATTAAAGGGATATGTTAAAAATCCATATCGACCTGAAGCCTCCATTATTGAAAATTATATTTCTGAGGAGGTAGCAGAGTTTTGTACGAGCTACTTGGCTACGGCGCAACACATAGGTTTGCCTCCATCTCGCCATGAACGGGTTAATAATGAGGGAAAGGGGATTCGTGGCTTGAAAGTCAAATCACTGTCAGCTGAACATATGAAGAAGTTAGAATCATACATCTTGAATAACATAGCTGATGTTCAACCGTATATCACATTGCATATTAATGAGTTGAAACAATGTCATCCAAAGAAGAAAGAAATGTGGATTTTGAATGAGCACAACAAAACTTTTTTGCCATGGTTTAAAAAGACCTTGCTTGGTAGATCAGATGTATCAGAGACATTAAAATGGATAGTGGGTGGTCCATCTTTAAATGTGATAACATGGTCCGCTTATGACATTAATGGCTATACATTTCATACGAAAGCTCAGGACAACAGAAGTGCAGTTCAGAATAGTGGTGTAATGGTGTTTGCAGAAGCAATGCATTTTTCGAGTGATAAGGACAGAAACCCAATTTCGGCATCAAGTGCATATTATGGAGTGATTGAAGACATATGGGAGGCTGATTACTTTAAAATTAAAGTTCCCATTTTTAACTGTAAATGGTTTATCGGTAACAACAGTGTCAGACACGATGAATTTGGAATGACACTTGTTAATCTGAATAGATTGGAAGACACAGCTGATTCTTTTATAATGGCAACACATGCCAAACAAATTTTCTATGTAGTAGATCAATCAGATATGCAGTGGGCTGTTGTTTTACAAGGGAAAAACCAATATGTTGGTGAGGATGAATTTGATGAAGATGCTGATTTATGTGAGATCCCTACTTCCATGGAAAGATTAACAGAACATAATGATGAGTATATTGAAGACATGGTTTGTTCCATAAGGAACGATCACGACGAAGGAATTTGGGAAAACAATCCAACTGTACATTCCTAAAATTACAGGTAACACAAGTTTATTTCTTGTTTACATTTAGTTTTTTCATATAATGTTAGATACTGTAAATTTTTTACTTATTAAAATATGTATCAAACCAAAACGATAAAACAATAAAAACCGTAAAGAGGAGAAGTCTTGGGCGCACCGGCTGGCCGGTGGTGGATCACCGGTTGGCCGGTGGTGGATCACCGGTTGGCCGGTGGTCCAGAACAAAGCTGTCTGGTCCACCGGCCGGCCGGTGCTGAGCCAGCGGCCGGCCGGTGGTCCAGACATCTTTCCTCTCTGTCTGAACCACCGGCCGGTCGCTGGCTCACCACCGGCCGGCCGGTGGACCAGACAGAGCCTTCCTCTCTGTCTGGATCACCAGCGGCCGGCCGGTGTTGAGCCAGCGGCCGGCCGGTGGTTCAGACAGAGAGGAAGGCTCTCTGTCTGGTCCACCGGCCGGCCGCTGGACCAGATAGAGAGCCTTCCTCTCTGTCTGGATCACCCGCGGCCGGCAGGTGAGGAGCCAGCGGCCGGCCGGTGGCATCAGTGAGTCCACTTTTCAGCTTTCTTGGGCCAACTCCTTGGCAACCTTTTGCCTGTGTTTACCATGTTTATCATTGTTTAACATTCTTACCATATTACCAATGTTTACTATTATGTAATTTAGTACACTTTTCTATTTGTGAACTAATATTTGTTTTTTTGATTTGAAGGAAAATGACAGATCAATCAGTTGATCAGCCACATGATTCTGGAGATGAGCATATTGGTCATACATCTGGGGAGGAACATTCACATGCTCCTATTACGAAAAAGAGTTCAAAGGTTGGTAAGAGTGGGTGCACACGTTTACCAAAATTATCACTTTCCCGTACGAAGGAGGAGAGGATAGTCGTGGAGTTTGATGGTGATGATCTTCCTAGAGGTCCAAATGCTAAATATTTTAAGGGTTTTGTAGCAACTCAGGCTAAGAGCAAAGTAAGCATTCTCTATGATGATTGGAGAAGTGTGGATAAGGCGATAATTTCTCAGCTGTGGGAGACCATTTTGGTAAGATCTTTTTCTATTGTTTGACTGTTCTTTAAATGTTTCTAGTATATATAATATTTTTAACCTCTTTTTTATCAGATGACATTTGATATTCCTGACACTGGAGGAGTCAGGAAGAAATGCTTATCGTTGGCTGCTAGGAGATGGAGGGATTTCAAATCAACCCTCTCATCTGATTTCATTTATGGTCATAGGAGTCGTGAGAATCCATGTCGTATATATCCTTTTATAGATGAAGACACATGGAGAGAATTTTTTGAAAGTAGAAGAAAAGATTCATTTTTGGTAAGGGCAATGTAAACTTTTATAAGATTTCTTATATAAATGATCTTATTATTGTTTTGTTAATGATTACTTATTCTTAATTTACAGCAAACAAGGAAAGCTCATCAAGAGATCCAATCTAAAAATGTATACCCTCATAGTTTATCTCGGGGAGGGTATGCATTATTGGAAGAACAAATGATGGCAGAAAAATTTCAACAACTAAGAGCTGAGTCTTCAAGCTCTGGAGAGGTGGCCCCTCCATCCCCTCCATCTAGACATGAGAAATGGAAAAGAGCTCGGAAGGGCAAAAAAGGACAATATCTTTCGGAAGAATCGAGACTCGTAGTTGAGAGGATTGTAAGATATCTATTTTATTTATTTAAGTTTACTATTTTCGTCATATATTTCCAATCATTATAGAAATGTTCAATTAATTATTACAGGACTCTCTTGAGGAGCAGAGTTCACAGGGGACATTTACACCATCTGGGAGGGAAGATATTTTATCTGTGGCATTGGGAAAGCCCGAACATCCTGGCCATGTAAGAGGATATCCGGCAGGTGTATCGGTAAGAAAAGTGTTGCCACGTTCCTCAACTTCTAACGTTGAGGGAGTTTATAAAAAAAATAGAATCCTTGGAGGCTGAAGTCCATAATATTAATGCGACAATGGAGGAAAAGATTAGAGCATCGGTGCAGTTAATGTTTGCAGACTTGAAAAGACAATTTCAGGGTGCAGCTCCCACTCCACCTCTCCCAGTAGCTCCCACTCCCCCACCTCAGCCTGCGGACCATATTTTTGATCCTCCTCCTCCGCCGCAGCTACCTACTTATTGTGAGTTGTATGTTGATGATCCTCAACATCATATAGTTGCATATGGGATGGTATATTGTATAGGAGATATAGTTCATCATCAACAGTTAGAGGTAGAGAATCAGAGGGTCACTGTACAGGATATTATAGATAGATCGGCTCGGATACCATTACCTACAGATGAGGTGACGACAGTTGGACATAGTATCGGCCATTTTTTACTTTGGCCATCCAGAATTCTTCGACTCATTACCATAGAGGTATGGATGTTATATATTTTATTTTATATTTTTATTAATGTTTTATCATTTGAAAACTAATATATTTTTCAATTTATTTTTACAGGAATACTTCAAAGGTAAAGAAATACTGTATAGACAACAACAAAGACAGATAGCTATGACATCAGATGCAGATACTAGCAGTCTTGACAAATTGTCAAGATATTCAAATTTGTTGGCGGATCATTATGACTTTACAATGGAAGCTCATATCTGTGGACGTGAACTATGTGTGGGGATTATGAAAACTGATATCATGGAGTTTGTCACTGGAGATAAGTTGGGCATCAACGTGGTGCAAATTTTTATCATGTAAGTCTTAACACCTTTTCCTTGCGTTATATTTATTAAAAATGTATACTTATGTCTGCTTTGTATTAGGTATATGTATAAAATTTATGAGAGGAATGAGCTGACAGATGTATATGGATTCGTGGACCCACAATTGATTTCCCCTGAAGCATGTGCATTGGATGAGGAACAAAGAATGCTTTATATTGCTGATAGATTTGAAAAGAATGTAATCACACAGTGTTGGATGATGCCTTTTTGTGAGAGGTATGAAACACATCCCTCTCAAAGAGTTATTTATCTTTTAACATAAAAAACCACTAACGTTAAATTTCCTTTTCTTAAATTTCCTTTTCTCAGGGATCATTGGATGTTAGGGGTTTTTTGCCCTAGGGAGAAAACACTTTATTGGATATGCTCTCTCCATGATGATGTGCGAGAAAGTTTTAAGAATATATTGGAAACGTAAGTTTCAATTTCACAATAGTTTTATATATTATAATGAATTTTAAATTTACCCCATTCGTATTATTTTCTAACAGGGCATGGGTCCACTTTCGAAAAAGCGCAAAGAAAAGGAATTACAAGATCAAATATGTACATGCGAAGGTAAATATCCATTTATAATTTGTACATTTTGATTTATTACATAAAAATAATATATTGAATTTACACTCATTCATACAGAAATGTCATGAGCAACAAGGCATCATCGAATGCGGATATTACATGTTAAGATTTATGTATGAAATAATAACAACTGGGACAGTTCTGAGTTTTGACCTGGTAAGATTTCCTCTTTCTCATAATATTTCAATTTGATTTATTCATTATACACGTTGACTACTATCCTTTTCCTTTGTAGCTTTTTGGTGACCCTCAACCCTTTACTGCTGAAGATATCAAACACTTACAAGTGGAGTGGTCAAATTATTTTATAGGTTTGATTGACTTTTAGTTGTTTGTAATGTAAAATGTAATTTTGAATATTGTCTATGTAATTGTGTATTTCGTAGTCGTTTAGGTTGGATTTAGTTTTTTTTGAAGTTGAAAGTGTAAGTTTTGAATGTTATATAAGTGAATGTTTAATTTTTCTCTACTTCTTGTTTTGGTCTACTGTTGATGGTTTTTCTGGTCTGGATTTTGGTATGGGGGGAGAGGTTCCAAGGGGGTGGGTGGGTGTTTGGGGGGTGTCCAAGGGATATGGGAGGGGTGTCCAAGGTGTGTTTGGGGCTGTCCTAGGGGTCGGGGGGTGTAAATGAGGGTGGGGGGTGTCCAAGGGGTGGGGGGTGTCCAAGGGATATGGGAGGGGTGTCCAAGGTGTGTTTGGGGCTGTCCAAGGAGTCGGTTGGGTGTAAATGAGGGTGGGGGGGGGGACTGTCCAAGGGGTGGGGGGTGTCCAAGTGGTGGGGGTGTCCAAGGGATATAGGAGGGGTGTCCAAGGGGTGTTTGGGGGTGTCCAAGGGGATGGGGGGGTTTCCAAGGGGTAGGGGGTTTCCAAGGGGTCAGGGGGGTGTCCAGGGGGTGGGGGGCTGTCCAAGGGGTGGGGGGTGTCCAAGGGGTGGGGGTGTCCAAGGGATATGGGAGGGGTGTCCAAGGGGTGTTTGGGGCTGTCCTAGTGTTCGGGGGGTGTAAATGAGGGTGGGGGGGCTGTCGAAGGGGTGGGGGGTGTCCAAGGGGTGGGGGTGTCCAAGGTGTCTGGGAGTTCTGTCCAAGGGGCCGGTTGGGTGTAAATGAGGGGGGGTGTCCAATGGGTGTTTGCGGCTGTACTAGGGGTCGTGGGGGTGTAAATGAGGGTGGGGGGGCTGTCCAAGGGGTGGGGGGTGTCCAAGGGTTGTGGTGGGGCTCCAATGTGGTGGGGGAGGGCTGGCCAGGTTGTTAGGTGGGTATAGATGAGGGTGGGGTTCAGTTGGGGCTTGGGGGAGGGCTGGCATGGTTATTTTTGTTTGGTTTCTGGTTGCTTTTTGGTGAGAGCAGTGCAATTATTTAAAAAAAAAATTTCTTTCAGGTCGGTTATTTTATAACCGACGTGGTAAATAAATCGGGAGGGGTTTATCACGTCGGTTCTTAATATAACTGACGTGCTAAAAGGCCTGGGAATCGATTTACCACGTCGGTTATTGGATAACCGACGTGCTAAAACGTTTCCCAGGCCTTTTTATCACGTCGGTTTCCTAAATAACCGACGTGATAAAAGGCCAGGGGAAGGGTTTATCACGTCGGTTATGACATAACCGACGTGATAAACGATATCCCAGGCGTTTTATCACGTCGGTTTAGGGAATAACCGACGTGATAAAGCCCCACGCGCATATTTATCACGTCGGTTATTATATGAACCGACGTGATAACCACCGTGATGTTAGGGATATTACGTCGGTTTTAAATAACCGACGTAAAAAACGTTATTTATAACGTCGTCTGTATTAACGTCGCCTAAAAACCGATGTAAATAATAATAAATAACCGACGTAAAAAACGTTTTCTGCACTAGTGACCCTTTCAAATCAAAATGTTCAA
Organism: Viscum album; assembly: GCA_963277665.1. Taxonomy (NCBI): domain Eukaryota; kingdom Viridiplantae; phylum Streptophyta; class Magnoliopsida; order Santalales; family Viscaceae; genus Viscum; species Viscum album. The sequence goes on along the minus strand of OY728126.1, from coordinate 1,689,848,728 downwards.
TACGATAATTGGTAATAATGTGAAATGGGTGGTTGGGGGCAGGGTGGGCCAAGACTACACTGTTTTGAGCACATGCAGGTTTGTATACAAAAGCCCGCATAGAAAGAAAAATAAAGTATATGTCTGCACCGCCCGACATAAGCTTGCGGGTTTCCCATAAGCTTCCTCAATTTGAAAAAATTACTATTTATAATAATTTAAATATTTTATTTTCTCTCATTCATAATTCAATTTGTTGGGGGAAGTATGAATTTAAAATATCTAGAGTTTTTTGAGATTTGAAGGAACATTTTTCGATGGGTTAATGGTGTAATGTGCTGACCCTTATGTGATGGTTAACTATTGTAATGAAAAATAGGTGAGTGATCAATGAGGGATGAAAAATTATGATGTTGATTGTGTGGAGATGTGAATGGATACACCTATTAATAAACAATGGCATTTAAAGCAATGACTGGTTTCATAGGAATCTATTAGGGTCTCATAAGGTCATTTCATTTTTTCTTAATAAAAAAATAAAATTAAGTAATAAAAAATTAAATCAATCAAAAAAAATATTATTATTATAATAACACTTTTATAATTGAAACTATGTGTAGGATAGATGAGTTCCATTTTTTGAGATCTGTGATGACGTACCATGTGAATATAGTTAGTGATTACAATATAAATATTATAATATCATATTAAAAAAAGAAATATTGATCTATGTAAAATTCACATGTAAAAGAATGGTGAATTGGTATGACCACTATGGTGAGAAATAATATTTCATGGTTTAATAGTGTTTTAAAAAAACTAAAATTCCATAGAAACATATATTGTACAAATAAAATTAAATGAAGCATGTGGTTGAGCCCCCACCCGCGCAGGCTCAACCATCATTGGACCACACCTACATAGGCCCAATCTGCATTGGAACGTGCTCTTTGTCGTCCAAAGTTTTAGGCCCTCCCCACACCGTATCCTCCTTATACCCCCAAAGCATGTGGGCCAAGAGCCCATTTTTCACCACTACTAATAGGTAAATAATTTAGTTTCATACTATGAACTGGATCAATAGGGAACTCTACCTACCTTTTAGAGGAAGATGTAATAGTTATTATGTAAAACATTATAAAATCCCAAAAAATCATTGGAAGATAAGAATGGGGAGATATATCATTGGGTGAAACTATATTAGTGGGAAAAAAGTTTAATATCCCTGCGATATGTTCCTACATGACTTGACCTCTAATATCACACTCCCTAAAACACAAATAAACTCCCATTAGAAATATGTTAAAAAATAAGATGATGATAAAAATAATTCTTGTCTCAGGGATAAACTAACCAATCCATCAAAATGATAATATTTAAAAGATCCAAATCATAATCAAGGAAGTAAAAGACCATTTCAACATCATCTACTAAAAAAACATGAAGGACAATGAAACCCATGTTCCTTAACATAGGATATGTGATCTATAGGATGTTTCAAAAAATAAAAAAATAGAAGATGTATAATATTTTGACGTACCATTTTAAAATAATGTAGTTTCTATAGAATATGAAATAAAAATGATACATATCACTGTGCATGCATCAAAATAACCTTCCTCTGACATATCACACGATGTTTAAAAATGATTCACTCAAAGTGCCATTGATGGATCCCTATAGATTTAGACTATTATGACTATTTCACTATTGCATTGTATTATTATGATCAATAAATATATCGATGTTTAGGTAGATCCTTTTGGAATATTTTAAGATGGAGTCAATGACCCCATGCACTTCAGGTTTTTAGAGGTGCGAACATGATTTTTTGGTGTTACCTATCTTCATAGATTGTAATAAAGTCATAGGTGCACTAATAGATTATAAGGATAGAGTAGGAAGTCCCAATACTAATATAGACCTCCACCACCATTTCAATTATCATTCAACTTTAATTTATACCCATTTGTGCCACTGAAATTTCCCCTGGGTGGAAGGGGAAACCCAAAAGACTAAATATTCCACAAATTAATATCATCCATCATAACCATATTTTCTACTTAAGTATTTGCAGTCAAATTAATATTATACTCCTCAGATTTAAAATATGTTCGCAATACATTAAAGTATCTCTAATCCTACATCTTATCATTCATTACCCCTTCAGAACAAAACTGAACCGACATAGAAAAAGGGTTTATGTATTCTATCACAGAATGTTCTCCCTACTAAAATGAACTGAACTCTAGATACTTCTCCATCATCATGTATTTTTTCATGAATTGATGAAATAAATGGGTATTAAACACTTTCCAGTCCAATACTGCATGTTGATTAACCCTATAAAAATAGTTCTAATACCTCTTTCTATGACCCTTTTTTTATATGTTCACCTTCATATATTAAAGTGTCTCTTAGAAGATGAAGGCCTAATCAGTTTTTTTCAAACTATCATACCCCTCCTAAGTTTCATTTGTACCCTAAAAAAGATGATAGATCCCATTATGGTAACTCTTTAATGTGATCCTTATCTCCTCAGACTCTTATCTGTGCCTGTTTTTCTTATTAATGAATTGGAAATACATTCTCTTCCATGGAATGATTTTCTTCCATGACATCTTATATGAGAATATAATAAATAGAAATATTTTTTTAGAAATTATTTACTTCTTCACACTACTAAGGAATCCAGAGAATACATATTAAAGAAAAGATTATACATTCCAAAAATAGAATCATACAATCATGAAATGAGACAATATGAGTATACACCTAATGAAATGAGAATAAATGGAGATCTATATCAAAAACCATCCTAGGAGACACAAAACCCATCATTATGTGGTGACTTAATAATCATTAAGATGAGATATGTCTAGGATCTTTCTTAAACATACCCCTAAAATCCTAAAAATCATATATCCTATCTACCAAGCATCCAAATAATATAACACATGAGTAATAACCACTATAGATAATAAATTTTAAATACATGGTTGGAACATCACATCAAACTAGCCTCTGAACTAGACCACAGAAATTCCCAAATATTGATTCTAGTTCCCATGAGTTGGTGAATCATGCCTAGGCATCCAATAACAACCAAAGGGAATGATTTTTTCATTCCTAAATTCGAACATGTATTAAATTTTGAGAATAATGACAAGAAATGAAATGTTAAATAACAAAAAACAAAGAAAAATAGAGATAATAATAGAGAATAAATTCAAAAGAAAGGTAAAAGTTAATAAAAAATACCAATGGAAACCCAAACTAAATATAGATACTCTTTGTTTTGTGTGGGAAATATCACACCATATCAACATTATCTACCCACTCTCATATTACATGAAACCCCACTCCCTCTCTAAGATGACTTTCTTTTTCCTTCGTCATGAAAACTTGTTCTACACACCCCTAGGGATTGTGAATAGTGTGAAAAAAATAAGCCAATGTAGGATCCGACAATGATGTTTCATAGAATTTATATTTTAAAAATCTTAACATTATCAATATATAAAAAACTAAATGATAAAATATTTTTTAGGTTTATTTCAAAATCATGATAAATTCATTTCATATATTCATTGTTCTAAAAGAGATTCCATATAACATAGGCTATTTTATTCAAATTTTCTATTTATTAAATCCTGCATTATTTCCGATATAAGAGTCATAAAAAAGTAAAATCCAAAAAAAAGTAAATAATAATTGGTACAATCCTCAAGATAACATAGATCCATGCTAGATAGGTCTCTAATAACATTGTAATAATTTCAAGACTTCATGAACCCCAAATAAGTATCAAGACCAATGTGACCCAGAAAACAGAGGATGGCCCCATGGATGTTCCCCTCTAGTGTCCAAAACTTTGATCCCTAGAACAACAGTTTATAAGGAATAGAGAAACACCCTATGGATGAACCCCTAATAAAAACAAATAAAATACATAATACTAAAACCCCCCTCCAAGTTACACAAGGCTCACATGAGCAACCTATATTAAAATTCATCAAAAGACTCATAACATTTAATAAAATTTTCTCCAAACTACCGATTTTCTATCAAATCACGATTTGAAAAATGATTTCCTAAACCATTTCTTGGTGATTTTAAAATACATTTTTTTAGAAAAATAAAGGGGAAAAACATTAATCAAAAACCATCCATTCATATATGTCATAAAAATCAATGAACATTCTAACAATAATTTAGAAACCATTTTTAGAATAATAGATCATGTTTAATTCACTGAGAAAATATTAGATAAAGAACCAACTAACTCACACTTTTGTTCGCAAGGAATCAACAATGAGATTCATGCAACAGGAGGAAAGATACACACATGAATGATAGATAATTCCATAGAAATTAATTCCAATATCTTAGAATTAATATTCAATAAAAATAAGGATAGCAAAGAAGATATAAGATCTCATATCTGATAGAACCTGAGCTCTTCACCCAACCAAAAAAGATCTATCCTCTAGGAAACAAACGCACAATAGATCAATGTGAAACAATAATGGAATCATATTCAACAAAGCATAACCAAAAACAATGGAGAGTATGAAAAAACCATACCATTGACTGATCACACAAAAAAAAGAATGGTTTAAGGGAAACATGTTACCTAACGTACAATAGACACACAAATATTTTACAAAAATAACAAAATTCAAGAATATAGAATTGGAATGAGTACTTGACAATTAATATATGATAAAAAATTAAATATTTCATTATATGATCCTTATAATGATCCTTAATTTTTAATTAAATACTCATTACGTATTCCTCAAAAATAAGTGTCTGATTAATCCTTTCAAATTCACAATACCAAAGAGACCACGACATGGTGGATTTTCTGTAAACCCATGGTGGTCTTCATTTCACCAAACTAAGGTGATTAAAATTGACACCATAAACAACATATCCCTAAAACATTGGTTGTTTGGGTCTATCCATGACCTCCACCACACTGTGGTGAGGCCTTATTAGACACGGTGTATAGTGAGACCACCAAAATTCCATTCTCAAGAAAACACCCAACACGTGGTATGGTGATCTTCCCGTGGTGTATAAGAACTACCCAATAGAATAAAGGATTAAATCATGGAATTGTATATCCTATTTTATACTTTTAAATACAAAAAATACTTTTATAAAGCCACAAGCATTATTCGACACATCCCTAACTTATAAGGATCCATCCTAAAGCTCAAAAATAAAGAACATATCTCAAGATATAATTTGGTGGTAGAGGAAATTTATTTGGTATAATATTCATTATCAAATGGCCTAAATAAAATTATATTTAATTTTAGTTCATTGCACAATATATGTATTAGCATATTGGGAAACCAATATTTATGTTGATTCATTTTGTGTACATAACGCTTCTTTTTCTCGGCCCTACAATGATACATTTCATGTTGAATATGTTATTTAAAAATTCACACTAATTTATGTCATATTGGCTCCCTATTTAACAAATATGGGTTTTACGTGTGTATATTATATAAACAGACCATGATGAATTTGGGGTATATCCATTAATGATACTTATGCTTTATATTTATGTAAATAGTCTTCACGTGACACCTTTAATCCCTCACATCTTCTTAGTAGACTCATTTGTATGGGTATATATGCCTAGTGACATGTTAAACCCGATATTTTGACTTGTTAGGGAGATTAAGGATTTGGCATTATAATGTGGTGTCAAAGAATGTATTGTGTTTGGATCGTTCATGTTACTAGTTTATATTGGATTTCATAACATGAATGGTATACTAGGATAATTCCTTAAAAATATGCCTTTGGTTTAAACCCATGTTTCTTGAGAATATCTAGTATTTGTAATAGGAACACATTGATCAAGATTTAGTTTGAGAATCATAATGCATGACAGATTCTACTCAGGATGTTTCATTGGTATTAGTTGTGATCCAATTACATTATTCATGTATCATGATAATACCAATATTAGAACATGACAAACATAACCTGTGGGGATTTTAGGTAATCGGTTTTAGAAAATAAACTCATATGTTAAGTTTTTGTGAGAAAAAATCACATGAGTTTTAACTGGTGTAAACGTTTTGGATATTTTTTTAAATAAATAAGTATAATCAAATTAATCAATGTTTTATTCTTTTTATTTTAATGGTAGTGACTTGTGTATTTTATATTTCATGTTTTTATTTTATCTTCTATTTCTTTAAATAGATTCATTTATTTTAGGCCATATCTATGGATGTTTTACATTTTTCTTTTGTAATTAGATTTGATAAGTAGTAGCCTATAAAGTTGAAAAATATATAATGTGATTGGGAAGGTGATTCCTATAGGGAGGATAACCAATACACAAAATCTACCACAAATAATAACTGATTTTTTGGGTATATCTATTATAATATTGATTGATATAGTTTATATTAATTACTTTTAATCGATGATTGTGTTCATTATCTGTCGCTAAATATTGGTAATGGATATGAGTAGGATACTCAGGGGTCTTTATATGAAATATGTGAGTGATTAAGGAATTATTGGAGGTAAAAACATGAACAATGTAATGGAGATCATGTTTATGTTATTAAAAATATTGGTATTTTATTAATTTGATTTTTTATGTGGCATGACACATGAAAAGATTCAAATAAGTTTAGAAAGATATGTTTCTTTATAAAATACATGAATGGTATATAGAGAATTAATTACCTAGATATGTTTTTATTTTTGATGGATGGTTATATGGGCATATAAGGGATGGAAAACATTATTTAGGGGAGGTTACAATGATGAAAACCTTTATGTGTCAGTTAATGATAGGTATAGATAGTTTTTGGTGGATTAAAGGATGGGTAAACATAAAATTTTTATATGGGTTAAACAATTTGAGTTGATGAATGCGTTTAAAATAATTAAAATGAAACTTTTAGCATGGAAGATAAGAAATAAAATATCAATAATAATTTTTCAATCATAAAGGAATAGAATAACTATGTATAGTGGTAGATGGGAGTTATAAAAACATTTCAGGAAACCCAAAAAAATCTATTTGTTCAGGTATTGGTGCTTCAATATTAAACCTTACACAAGGCATCTAGTGGTAGTCTTTTAGAATTTTGGTAGAGCTTCCTGCTCCCCTTTTTATATAGGGGTGATGGTAATTTGGGTGTGGATTTATTTTATAAGCCCCTTTTTTATTCTTTATTCCATATTAAACATAAGAGTTGGGTTTACATTTCCATTAACTCCACACACTTTCTCTTTGGTGATTTAAATAAACTAATAGTAATAGTTGTGTCTAGGTCAGGGAGGTTCCCCTTATTATTTCTAGTTCTTTGTACCACCATTTACATTAAATTGAGTGATATTCATTAGGTATTTAAATTATGATTCAAATATATCATGGTATAGTCATTACACTCCATATATCTTTCAAATTATTTGTTCAATAAATTATAAATAATGATCAAATATTCCATCCACTCAAAATTTCATATTAGTTACTATAATATTTGTCATTATTGACATATTCTAATGAAATTTCATTAAATTTATTATAGAATCAAGGTTGTAAATTGTGTATTTTGTTCTTAGGAATCAGGGTTTATTTGGAAGGATCAAACTCATACACTCATTTTTTGTGGAATTTTACATTGCTAAAAGATGGGTCTTTGGGCCACCGTTTTGGGACTATGGGGTCTCAGAGCCTTCAATCCACCAATGGAATTTGGTTTTTTGGGTCTCAAAAATGACTAAGAATAAACTTATCCAGAACACACAGGAGCAGTCCCTGATCAGGATTCAGAGAAAGAATAGTAACCACTAGAGAAGAGCTAATCATATTAGAATATTGAGAGTATGGAAACAATCATTGGGACAAGGCGTCATTTATATCATCATGGTGGAATGCTATCCAATCGTTCATGTGAGGTAGGGAGCTAGACGCCTTCAAGATGAAGATGTTGGGGAGGGGTTGTTTCAAGTGACTCAGGTCATGTGACTTTAAGGTTGGTTATTTCGTCATGTATGGGCCTTGTACCATAGTCCTACGGGTCATGTAAGGCTTACAATTCGACCCTTAATTGGGGGATTATCAAAAGTAAATAAATAAAAGGAATCCTTTGGGCCATTCGAGTACATTTATTATAGATTTTGGAATTTGTTTTTACATTTATCTATTTTATTTTTATGTAATTTATTATTGATTGATTATTGTTTATCCTCGATATAGGTTCTCATTTTCATATTGTGGAAGTATTATATAATGGAATAATTAATTTTGAGTGTAATAATTATAGTTATCCTTAACAATATTTAGTATATTAATATTATGGTGATAATATGTTTGTGTTTTATTATTACTGTTGTCTCTAACATGATTACATGACATTTTTTATTTGACCTCGTAAATTACGATTGTGTCATGCTATCCTAATTGTTAACAAAGATTATAAACCTTATAAATATATATATTGATGGCTCCTTTGTTGAATGGGTAGAAATATCATATTTTATGGGATTATTTGATTTTTTGTGTTGTCCTTCACAAAATAAATGTATTTTACTTTTTAAAGATGATATAAATTCATTTGGATTAAATCTAAGTTAAAAAAAATTAAAATTAAAATTTATTTAAATGGGTGTATTGTTTTTAAAAAGTTATTTTAAAATAAATCGGAAGTGAATGTATTTCAAAATAAAATATATTTGTTTGAGAATGTTTCATGGAAATGGTATTTTAAAACAAGAGATTAGTTTTATAAAGAAGTATTTTTATATGATATTATCCATGGGCCTAATATAATTAATCTAACATGTGATTACCTTTTTAAAAGAAATTTTTAAATAGTCATGATGGGTCTTTTAAAAAAATCCACTAGGAATTTTTTATATATCCTTTGGTTTATTTAAACATATGAGTGAAATGTTATATTTTCTATTTATTTTGTTCTTTGGTGTGATTTTTTTTTATATATTACTTTTTTTATCCCTTTTCATGAAAAAATCTTGATAATATGGGAACCAATGATGAGAAATTCCGTTAGGTGATGGGTTAGACAATGGAAATGAGATATGAGATAGGTTTACTTTAATAATAATCATATAAGAACCTTTATATACCCTTGGGATGAGATTTAGTATTTATATTTTCAGATACCTAGACCCCTAAGAGTGAGTCATGGGATTTATTAGGACCCTGTGACATAATTATCTATTTACCTTTTGATATGATTTATCTTTATGATGATTTATTGTCCTCATTAGACCCTTAAAAGAGTTTTTTATAATAGAACAGAACGATTGATTTGGTAGTTATCATAATTTTATTTGACTAAAAGTTTATTTAATGTTCATGAGTATTATTTCCAATGTGGTGATAAACCTTAGAATAAAAGTAGATATGAGATGAGATTTGTTATATTTGTCTATTGTATTTTCAATTTAATGAAAATAGTTTGCATGATGAGTGTTTTTATTAAGCCACTTCATAAAGAGTTATTTGGTTTGTATCCTATGTAGTAGTGAGACTATCATTAATGAACTATTTTTTGAGATATGATGCCTAGAAGAGTTAAAATCTAAGGCTGACCTAAATTTTTTATGTTTATCTTGAGGAAAAATTTTAAATTTATTACTATGTTTAAATATTGCATTATATTTACATATTTGGAATAATAATCTCAATATATTTTCTATTCCTAGTGGGTGTCTATATATAGATTGATTGTAAATATGGAATTGGTTTAGATGGAGGTTAACCTTTGGTAGGTGATTACTGGTTGTATGAGATAGAGCTTACCCACTTCCTATTAGGGAACCATTGAGTTATATCAAGGCCATGACACAAACTTTGTGTAGAATGACATCATAAAAGATCTGATTCATCAGTTAATTTTAAGGGTGCTTCATGTAATATTCCAATATTTTAAAAATAATGAATATATTTGAGTATGTAAAGCACACAATACTGAGAATAATCGAACCATGATATATTATTATTTAAATACGACCATTATAACCTAACCATTAAATTGGTGGGTATCAATAAAGAAAACAATTTTTTAAATATATATTTATTTATTTATATAAGCTATAATTACTAAATATTTAATGATTAATACTTAGTAAATAAGAACTAAAGTTTTAGTAAAGTTAATTTATTCTTTAAAAATATGTGTACTTCAAATATGATTTTTATTATTTTTTTTAGTGAATATTATTATTAATTTTTTTAATTTTTATAATTTTTTTTGAAATAAATATAATTTTTTAAATCATCATATCAAAATTATCATTAGGTGAAATTTTCTTATTTTTTAAAAATTGTTTTTTCATTGAATAGTAGAAAAAATTGATTTTTTTAAAAATTATTTAATTTTAAGTTATTTATATAGTAAAATTATATTTTTCATTGGTTTTAAAATTTAATTAGTTCATTTTGATTTAGAATAATCCAATTTAGTTTTATTAAATACATTTTATAGTTTAATTTAATATAAAAACATTTTATACTTAAAATATGATTTTTATGAAAACCCATTTTTCATTACTATTTTACATTATAATTTTAAATTAATTTCGAAAACATATGTTATTTGACTTTTAAATAAATGATTCCATATTTGGAATCATTGGTTACAGATTTGTAAAATAATTCTCTTTTACTTTTTGGAAAATATGAAATGTAACCATTGTAATTTTTTTACTAGAGTAAATGGTAAATTGGATAACTAAGCATTAAAACTAAAATGATAAGGAATAGAAAATGACCACTTTTATTTGTTTTATATTATGAGTCCATTTCATCCATAATTATCCAATATTTTTTATATGTCATTTCACCCATTTATATGTGATTATGAACATTAAAATATTTTATGTAATGAAAGGCCAAAAATGTCACACTCCGATTTTTAATAACAACAATATTATTAAAATGGTGTAAATATAAAATATCATAGGTTATATATATTACTTTAAAATTTACATTATTTACCTTCATCAATATAATTTATTTTTATTTTCTATTAAAAATATTACCTTAAATTCCAACAAAAAGATGTCGCAATAAATATTCAGTTAAAGGAAAATTCAAATAATTGATATTAAAAATATTAAAATAAATATAAATAGGGGAAATTAATTTGGTACATGAATTTTATATATTATTAATAGGTTATTTATGTAATAAAATGTGTTTTTATAATTTAATTTTATTTTTGGATGTTATTAATTTTAATGTAATGAATACTTCTAAAAATAGACATTAATGATATTTTATAATAAATAATATTTTATTATTTTATTTAAAATCATAATAATATTATCATTCAATATAATCATTTTTAGTGATTTTTTAATCAATATAATTTTATAATAATTTATTAATTTTTGAAATTCCATGAGTGTTTCTCTTGTCTATTATAAAAGAGAATCTATTATTTCATTTCCTTCACACTCCAAAACCTATTTATTTTTAGAAATATTTACCCAAATAACATCATAAAAACCATATACATGATATATAAATGCCTATTTATGGAATGATAACAACCCTAGTGTAATTAAGGTGCTAAGAAAAGGCGGTTCTCCAAAGAAGATGTATCATTATTAACCGAGCAATTTTGTTTTCATTATTATTTTACCTCCTTCCAATATTCCATAAAATTTATTATATAGTAATTAAATTATCCTTAATATATTTATATACTACAATTTTTATGGAATATCCTATATCCATCTCTATCCTACATCAAATAAAAAAGTTGTTCATCATTTTTGTGTATGGTGGGAAATCGCCTCATGGGCCGATGAAATTCTTTTTCCATCACCGCCTCTCAAAGTTAGTTATAATTATATAATTAATTTTAATATATTATGTTAATTATATATTTATCAATATTAATATATAAAATATCATTCATTTTCATATATTTATAGTCACTAAAAAATAATAACATCTCTCATGTGTACGTGTCAATTACCACCTCCACTAAGTGATCTAATACATTTTTCATCACCCAGTCACATGGATGATATATATATATGTGTGTGTGTGTGTGTGTGAATGTATGTATATTAAAATAATTAATATGATATTTATTATATATATATATATATTATTTTATAAATATAAAATAATACTTACCTTCATATTTATCATTGAAAAAAGGAAACATTACTTGTAAAAATGTATTACCTACCATATCCCTGATTGTAAAGTCATTAAATTTTCATAAACATAATTCATTATTGACTTTAAAAGAAAAATTTATTTATAAAAAATGATAATTATTCCTTTATAATTATTCTTTATTTGATTTAAATATGACCTCTTTGACTTTATTCAACATAAATAAGTCATTTTGAACTTGTGAACTGGACGACCTCAAAACTCCCAATGTGCACTTATGTTATTAAGTAATTGACTATTTTTATATGATAAATTAATTAAATAGATTAAGGATAAGTGATTAAATCATTAAAATTTTCTTAGTAAATTTTTGTTTTGATACGATTTTATTATACAGTATTTAAAGTACATATATGGAGCGTGTGGATGCGAGGTAAGGGATTTCGTCTCAATTTCATTTCATTGAAAAATATTCTAATATTTTGCACTAATTACTTTTATATAGTGTAAATAAATCCCATTTAAAAAAATATATCACAAATACATCTTGATACATAGTATTTAAAAGTTTAATTTGAATAATTTTACCCAATAGGATTTGACTTGAAAGTTACTAAGTAGTAAAGGGTTTAAAAACTCAATTTCCTAAATATTTGTTATATCTATTTGTCATTGAATTTTTTGTTCCATGATTATATTTTAATTGATATATACATTTATTTATTATTTATTTAAACTTATTTGGGATATATTTATACTTTTTACACATAATATCTCAATCGATTAAATTTAAATTTAATTATTTTATCTTTGTATGTTTAATTCATCTCAAATTCTCTTTACATAGGACATATGTTTATGATATCAAACTACATTATTTAATAAGATATATATACTAAACCATTGAAATTTTACATCATAAATACCCTTATTTTAGTATATTTAACATGTCATTTTATTTTATTCTATCATTGATGATATGATTGAAAAGATACAAAATTGGAAGAGGATTTTTGTTACAATTTCATTTTTTATGGATTATTTATGTTCATGGTTCCATTTTGGGGAAACATATGCCCTTATTTCTTTAAACTGCATCTAGTATTTTCTAAACTCGTTATAAATGTGTTTTATATGTTTATTTTTCATTTATTCCTTGTTGAATAAATAAACATCTAGAAAATTTTTTGTAACTGCTACAAATATTTTATGTCCTTCTAGATAAGGAATCGTTCTCTTCCATTTCAAGGTTTTCTAAAATGTTTTTAAAAATTTTATTTTATAAACAAAATTTATTTTTTACATTTAATTAATGTGATATATTACATTCTTTTAAATATTTTTTTAAAGGTAATTTATTAATTTTTTCTAAATTTGTAGCTTTTGATTCAATTTTTCCAAATATATGAAAAAAAAAATTTCTTAATCATCTATTACATGAACATATTTTCCAAACATTATGACTTTTATTTAATATTAATATAAATTTTTAATTTTAAATGTTTATTTTAAAATAAAAACATTTATCTCAATATTTTAAAAAAATTATAAAATATTTCTCCAATAAAAGGGTATTTTCCCTTGTATTCTACAAAATGTTGTAGATGTTCATTTAATAGTATTTTCAACTATTTAATAATCCTCTAATGATTCATATATTTCACTAGAATTGTGTTATTAAGATACCATGCATATTATCCCTCTTGAAATCTTATAAGAATTTTTTAAATAGATTTTCATGAAACACATTTCTTTTTAATTGGTTAAGAAATATATTATGGTTTTTTTTTCAATGGTGTTGTATTGAAAACTATATGCTTCTTAATTTCATATTCGTTTTATGTTTATTGGACATTATTTTTTATGGGTTTATCATGATTTCACAGAGTTATATAGATATTTCTTATCACAATTTTGTGCTCAGATAGCATCGGGTGAGTTGTATAAATCATATATGGTGGGTGCACTCAAATAGCACTAGGTGAGCCCATTATACATTATATTATGGGTAATCCTAGATATAAATCCATTGAATTATGTAATGATTATTATCTAAAAATAATTATATTTTTAGAATACAATATGGTTATTCTAATTTTAAGGGTTCTATAATGATAATTCTCTAATATACCAACATGTTTTCATTATGATTTCAATGGGTTTTTAATGATTCATTTAATCAATATTAACATCACTTGGCTCATAATTAGATATTATAATTAATCCTACCTTCATTAAAGGTTTATTCCATGATTTATGATCAATGAATTTATGGGTATGTGTAACACCCCAAGATTCCATGGTACACTTATCTTTGTATAATACAATAGATTGTGATGTACACAGCTCTGAGTTCAAGCACATCACGACCAATCAAACTAGCTGTTTAGAAAAAGTTATGAATAGTAATAACCACTATTTGAAATTTTATAAATTTTATTTTTCAAAATAATGATCATTTTTTGGATTCAGAATATCAAAATTATCTTAGGATGAATTTTTGGTTTTTTTCTAAAAGCATTCAACTTTTGATGAATAGTGAAAACACTCCATTATTATTTAAAACTGAATATTTATTTAAATAATTATTTTGAAATTTAATTTTATTTTAAAGTTAAAATAGATACATAATAATTATATTAATCCAATTTAATTCATTGGATTTATTTTATAATAAAATTAGATATATAAAATTTTATTGAACATTTTAACGACTTTAACCAACCTTCTAAGAGCAATTGAAAATTTGCATGAAACGTTATTTTACTGCTTCTGGGAATTGAATATCAAAATTCCAACAGATACGATTGTAATCAAGAAGTAAAATTTGGTTTAATAGGATGAAAATAATTTTTGGTCAATAGTAACTTATGAATTTTATTTACCACATTTGAAACTAAATAGGTTAATTAAAGATAAAAATAATATTATAATAGTATCATGTTACCCCAACACATGTCCTAATTCTATTTCATAAGTGTATTTATAAAAAAATAAACCATAGGAAAAAATAGGATACTTTTTTATCCACTTGTATCAGATTAAAAAAATTATTATATTTTATTTAAAGAAGTGTTAAAAGTGTAAAATTAAAATTTTATTAACTAAACCATTTTTAATATAGAGTTATACATAAAATAAATTCAACTATAAATATTAATTAGAAATATAGAAATATTTCCTCAATCATGGTATTTTATTTATAATTTTTATAAATTCAATAATTAAATTTATTTGTGACACAATGATGATGTAGAAATTTCCTTATTAATGAAAGATTAAAATAATAGATTTTATAAATATTAAAATACATATAAATTAAAACTTTTTTATCCATACATTAATTTTATATTTTACTATGACATTTTTGGGTTTATTTATTGTATTATGTTCCAAGTAATCAAGTTTTTTTTGACTTTCACAAACACCAAATACAAAATACTATCATAATTGACACAAATGAATTTTTAAAACCAATACTATATTATTAAATGATATAATATCAATAAGAATATAAGACATATCCAAAGGACATATATAATTTTATATATGTAATTAGTTAAAAAAATTAGGATCTATTGACATTTTATAGTAACTATATTAACCATGTAGTATTAAAATAAAAGAAGACATGGAAAAATTTAAACTATTTAACTAAGAGTTAAATCTAAAAGATAAGGTAATATGGTGATCGAAACATGTCTAAAACCTATTGGAAGAAACTATATAGACCCATACCTACATTATCATAGAATTAAATCCATTTTTAGCTTTTATAAACATAAAATTATTTTATAATAAATTAATATTGTAAGCTCTTCCTAAAGTGCCCCTCACCTCTCTTATAAAAGGGTACTCCACCTTCTCTTAAATTCACACCTCCAAATACATTTGGCTCGGCCAAACCCTCCTCAAATATCCTCCCAACTACCCTAAATTCATCCTAGAGTCCTTGATTTTATAATAAATCAAACATAAGGATCACTTTTGTTCAAAACAAAAGAAAGCATATGAAGAAGAGGTAATTATTACATCACATCCTTGAAAGTTCTTTTCTTCTTCCACTTACTCTAGATTTGTTGTTTCTAAACCAAAATAATAACTCCATCAACTTATAAATACATTGATTTCATTATAAATACATTACAATCATATTCATTATTCTATCCATCATATGAATGACAAAGTCACCATATGCGCGTATGTACGGCTTACCATCTCCGCATCGAGGTGTAGTTTGTTATTCAACACTTCATTATTAAGATGGGTATAAAAATGATTATAATTGATGTAAATAATGAATATATCATTTTAATTATTCTTTATATATAATATACCGTCCAATTATATAAAATTTCCTCATCAATAAAATGATATTGTCGCTCGTGCGTATGTATGGCTTACCATCTCCATTATGCGATGAAATTTCATTCCCATTCATAACCATTCAATAATAATTTTTATTTGATGATTAAAAAATAATTTATATGAACATAATACCATTATGGTTATGGATCAAATACATAATATCCATAAAAAATATGGCGTATGTAACAAAATAGATAAAGGAAAATGAATCTGTTTACACCCGAAACAATGATACTACTGAAATATTATTAACAAATAAATATTAATGGGTCATATGTGATATCATATTTCTGTATGTGGTTCTTGTATAATTTAATAACAATTATTTAACCATTACATTAGATGTTAACGTACCCTCAACTGAGGAAAAGTACAAGGTGGAGGTTTATTTTACAATCTATATATTATCTGAGGTTGTTCATACGTAAGTATCTACTGAGACATCATTATCAACCACATCTGTGTTTCATAAAAATGTATTTCAAAAAAATTACTATTAACTAGAATATGGGTTGATGTCATTTATACCTTTTTTGTATTTTTATAATATGTTTTTAATTTAATATTTGCATCATTTTCCAAACTAGGTACTTTATAACATTTTTTACAAATTAAGGTTAGAATGTTTTTTAACTTATACGGCGGGTGTGGATATTTTTTGCCATTATAACACCTTCAAAGATTACCTTACAATATTATCTAAATATTTTCAATATAGACGTTTTCTTTTATAATTATGTGTCTTTTAAATCATTTCAAAGAAGAAATAGATATATCCCTCAAATAGTTTTTGGATTGATTTCATCTGTGACAACATCTATTGTTGGATATTATGTTTAATTGAAGTTGATTAATTATGATACAATAATAAATATTGTATTGATAGTTCAGTGATATGTTTGTCTATTGATGTGCTATTATTATACCATTCATGGTTTATGGTTAATGTATTGGCATTTCGTATGAATGTTTTAATATGAATGTGTATTATATGTTTCACCCTTTTCATATGAGGAATGCATTGTACATAGTAAGTGACTGTCGTAGCACCCTATATCCCCTCGATGCATCGTTAGGTATCATGATAAAATTTAGTGTCTTGGCACAAGGACTTGAAAAAATTAATATTTAGGGTCTTGGCATGAGGCCTTGACTTTGTGGTTAAGATTTCAGGCATTATGAATTCTTCCATTATGAGATTATCTATTGATATTACATGTGATTATTCGACTATTAGAATATGCCTCTGAATAAGTAAATCAAAATTTTTGATTTATCTTTTCCATATTATGCTAAATTTCATGTTTAAAATAATAGTGTTTTAGTCTTATAAATTGACTTAAATTTTCATGCTTATTTATGATATTTTTCACAATATTGACATCCTTACTATGAATCTAAGCTCACCATTTCTTATTTTTAATTTTCTCGGGATGCGAAGAAGTAAATTATGAGTGAACTACTAGTACAAGATAAAGCATATCGGTGTGTTCAAAGGATAAACAATATTGTTTTTTTATATTTCAAAATGTAATGTACAATTTATGTATGTATCTTGTACTTCCAATGGAACTAAACCGATCGGTATTTCGGGACATGATCTATTGTGATCATCCCAATGTTATGTTACAATTCACCAAACATGGGTAACTAGGGTCTGGGTGTTATAGATGGTATCAGAGGAAATTTAGTACAAACATTTGAAAAAAGATTTATAAAAACAATTATTAGAGAACATTACCCAAAGATAGAATTTGAAGATTGTTATAAAAGAACATCCATTCATTTTCGTAATAATGATATTATGTGGGTTTTCCAAGAAATAAATCACTATATAGATACTATAAGTGGGTGTGGTTCTGGTACAGATTTACCAAGGATGAAAACTCCAACACTGAGTTTCCGGCTTGACCCGTGGGGTATCCGGGTACAAAAAAATGGGCCTTACTGCACACCTATTTAGACACCCCCAAGGGATATGCATAGGATAATTCACATTTTATTTAAAAACCGTTATGAAGGATTTATGATTAAATATGTCCCTAAAAAAATTATGATTATATATTATATTCATAAACTATTCAATTTATGTTTAGTATTTTATATTTATGGAATTATGTATTGTGATTAATAAACTAATCTACTATATGAAATTTTTTAGAAATGGTTCCTAGTTGTTGGAATGGAAACTATATCTACGCACATAATCCATGTGGGGATTTCCCTCTTATTCAAGATAATTATATTGTATCTTGTGATGAAACTGGTGCAGATCATGTAATAACCATACTGGGAAAACCCATTCTGGTTATGAATAATAACCTTACTCGTATGGATCACCCTGATCCACAACACAGAGGCTAAGTGTTAGACCGCTTCATGAGGCATCAACCAAAAACATTCAATGGGACTAAAAATCCATTTGTAGCTAGGAAAAGGATATGTTCAATAGATAAAATATTTCATGCTTTGGGTATTAGTGAAAGGGGAAAGGTTGTCATTGTAGTTTTTCGTCTCTCAGGACATACAGATCAATAATGGTCATTAATTAAAAACACAAAGGAGGGTGAAAAAATATAAAATATGGAATTGAGAGAGTTTAAAGATCTTTTCATATAATAATACATTCCTCAGGAACATCAAGAGAATATAGAAAAAAATCCTAATCTGAGGCAAAAGGAGGATGAGAATTCCGCAAAGTATGAGTTGAACTTTACAATGTTAGAAAGTCATGCAAAAAATTATATATGTAACCCAATATATAAGATTGAGCGATTATTTTATGGGTTAAAACCATTTTTTTCAATCATTAGTATCCCAATATTTCTCGTCATATTAATATATAGTCTCATAGCTATCAAGATAGAAAAGGAATTATCTATGTCTTGTGAATTAAAAGTGAAGCCATTGAAGAAGAGATCAGATGAAGACTCTGGAAAAGAAAATTCCGGGAATACGGGAAGAGTTGAATTTCCATCCTATATTAATTGTGTGAAGAAACACCATGGTACATTCTTAAAGGGGGTGGGAGTTTGTTTCATTTGTGGAGAAAAAGTCCACCAAGCTTGTGATAGCAAGATGAATAAAGAGGTTTTCAATGTTCAATACTATAATTGTAAAGAGATGGGGAATTATTCAAATTATATTTCCTATGAGTCAAGGAAACTTACCTCAGAAAAGGGAAAGGGAGAAAGGTCATGCTTATGCGATCACTACTACTGAGGTTGAAGTTCTTAATGTCATGGTGGAAGGTACTTTAATTGTTTCATTAGTATTATCCAATGATTTATTTGATTCTGGATCATCGCAATCTTTCAAATCTCACCAACATTCCATGAAATTTAAATATTTCCGATTTGACTTAATAAGGTATTTTTTAGTCAAAACATTTATGGTAAGTGTCATATAAACAATTATTTTTCAATCAATTGTCGTTATGTCATATATATGTGCTTTATATACTGATCTTATTATCATACCCATGATTGAATTTGATATAATCCTCGGTAAGGATTGGATTTCAAACAATGATGTGAAAATTTATTATAAGAATAATGAGGTTAATGTTTTTGATGATGATAAGAAATACCTTATATTTAGAGCAGAAACATCACCATCTTATTCTCATCTAGATCCAACCACTATAGCTCTATTTAATTCAGTTATTAAGGAGTAAGGGAGTGAAATAACTATGGGCGAGGAAAGGAATGTTCAAATAGCATATGTACCTAATATGAAAGAATATGTTGAAGTGATTCAAGAGGATTTACCTAGAAATCCTCAAGAATGGGAAATTGCGTATTCCATTGACTTAATTCCCAGTTCTAGGCCCATATCGAAGAACCCTTATAGAATAGCCGCTATGGAATTAGTGGAACTAGAGAAACAAGTAGAGGAATTGATTTATAAAATATATATTTAACCTATTGTTTCTCCATGGGTATCCCCTGTTCTTTTTGTTCAGAATAAAGATGGATCTTTGAGGTTGTGCATTACCTACATGGAGGTCAATGCTATAACAACAAAGAACAAATATCCCCTACCTCGCATTGATGATTTATTTTATCAATTTCATGGATCTCAATATTTTTCAGTGATTGACCTTCGATCTATATACAATATTTTCTCTGTAAAGATCGAAGACATTCTATAGTTATTATTTCGAACCAGGTTTGGGCATTACATGTTTACAGTAATTCCTTTTGTAATGACTAATCCGCCTTCTATTTTCA
The DNA here is from genome assembly GCA_963277665.1 of Viscum album. Lineage (NCBI taxonomy): Eukaryota > Viridiplantae > Streptophyta > Magnoliopsida > Santalales > Viscaceae > Viscum > Viscum album. The sequence goes on along the minus strand of OY728126.1, from coordinate 1,689,827,995 downwards.
TGGATCTAATGAACAGAGTTTCCACGGAATATATTGATGAATTTATATAAGAATTTATTTATGATTTGTTGGTATAATCCAAAAAATATAAATATCAAGAAAATCCCTTGATCACTATTATGAAAAATTTTCAAAATAATTAATTATATGGGAATTTTTGCAATTTTCAATTCTGGATTCAGGATATTTCTTTTCATATCCATATTGTCTCTAAGGATGGAATTATCATTTATCCTTCAATGAAATGATGAATACAACAATGTACATCACCCATGAGTATTAATGAGGTATGCGTTTTTATTGGTTTAGATGGTTATTATTAGCATTTCATTCAGAATTTTGCTTGATGGGATAACCCATTAACCAACCTCACACATAAAGGGGTTAAATTTGTTTGGAAAAAAAGAGTGTGATCAATATTTTAATGAATCCAATAGAATATTATTCAATGCTATTATCTTTACTAGTCCATCAGGGAATGATGGGTTTGTTATTTATAGTGATGATTCAAAGAAAGTACTTGTCTGTATCCTTATGCAGAATGATAGAGTTATTGAATAGGAATCACTGAAGCTAAAAATTCATGAACAAAACTATCCAACTCATGATCTTGATTTTGTAGATGTAATATTTTCTCTGATGATATAAATACAATATCTCTATGCTGAAAAATGTGAGATATGTACTGATCACAACAGTTTGATGTATATATTTTCTCATAGGAAGAACTCAACAAGAGGAAAAAGAGATAGTGTGAACTACTCAACGATTATGATTGCACAATACACTACCACCTGAGGAATGAAAATAAGGTTAAAGGTTATTTGAGAAGAAAAAATCATGGCATTCTGAACAAAATGAGAGTTGAAAGGGATCCTCTGTTCATGGATCTAGTAAATATGGATCTAAGAATAATCATGGAAAGGTAAAAATAAATAAATTTTTAAATGTTTTCCAAACCATCTTTAATTGAAAGTATAAAAAGTTATCAAACTGGTGATAGGGAGTTTAAAAAGAAAATTAAAGCTATGAATGATGGGAGATTGATTGACTACATATATGAAGATAGAATTTTGAAATTTGGGAAGAGGCTTTGTGTTCCAGATATACCAAATATAAAAAGAGAATTTTTGGATGATGCTCATAACACTGATTTCACTGTACACAATGGTAGCACTATGCTGAGTAGATATTTGATGTAACATATTTGGTGGGACAACATGAAGAGGGAAATTGTTGATTTTGTGTCATGATGTATGGTTTTTCAACAAGTGAAGGTTGTAAGACATCATCCTAGTAGATTTAAGCAACCTCTTATCATACCTTAATGGAAATGGGATAATATTATATTGGAATCCTTCATGGGTCTACCAAAGACTCCCAGAAGGGATGATGCAATATGGGTAATTATTGATCATCTTACCAAGTTACCACATTTTCTTGATATAAGAGAAAATTTACCACTTGAACTTTTAGAATGACTATATATTAATGAAATATTAGGACATTAGGGTGTAAACCTATCGATTGTTTCTGATCATGATCATCATTTTACATCATGATTATGGAAAATTATTTAGAAACCCGTAGATACTGAACTTCATTTGAACACCTCCCACCACCCTCAAACTGATGGAAAAACAGAATGGACTATTCAAACCTTATAATACATGTTGAGATATTTATCACATGACTTTCAAGGTATATAAGATTAGTATCTACCTCTAGTAGAATTTTCTTTTAACAATAGCTTCCATTCAAGTATTCATATGGCACCATATGAACTGTTAATTCAATTTATTTTTTTTCTAAGTAACCATTTTTTCATGTCTTTCGCAAAAACAAAATACTAAATAATGTCAAAATTAACATAAATTAGTTTTAAAAACAAATACTATAGTATTAAATGATATTAAATTCATAAAAATTGAAGATTCATCCAAAGGACTTAGATAATGTTATATATTTTATTAATGAACCAATTTAGGTGTGATTGAAATTTTATTGTAACTATATTAACCATGTTACATAAAAATACAAGAATATATGGTAAAAGTTAAACTATTTAACTAAGAGTTAAATCTAAAAGATAAGGTTAATATGGTGATATAAATTGTCAAAACCTATTGTTTGAAAGGTTTCGACCCATACCCACCTTAGTCTCAAAATAAATCCATTTTTTGCTATTAGAAACCGAAAATGATTTTATAATAAATTAATATTTCAAGCTCTTCCTAAAGTTCCCCTCACCTCTCTTATAAAAGTGAACTTCTCTTCTTTCAAATTCACACATCCAAAGCTATTGGACTCAGACAACCCGGGCTAAAATATCCTCCCAAATACCCTCAATTAATCCTTGAGTCTTTACATTGATCATAAATCTAACCTATGGATCCATTTTTTTCAAATAAAAAATAAGTACCGTATCAAGAGGTAATTATTTCATCATATCTTTCAAAGTTCTTTTCATCTCCCACTTAAACTTTATATGTTGTCTCCATACAAAAATAATAACTCCAGTGTATTATACCTGCTATTATGTTATTATAAATATGGTACAACCATATTCAATATTCTATCCTTCCTATGAATGGTAAAGTCATCATACGTGTGTGCGTACAACTTACCATCTCCATGTCGTGGTGTTGTTTTTTTTCAACACTTCATTATTTGGATTGGTATAATAATGAGTATAATTGATTTAAACAACAAATATAACATGTTAATTATTATTTATATATAATATACCATCCAATTATATACTATTTCATCATCAATAGAATGATATTTTCACTCATGCGTACGTACGACTTACCATCCCCTTGACGCGATGAGATTTCGTTCCCCATCATATCCATTCAAGAATAATTATCATTTGATGATTAAAAAATAATGGTTATGAACATAATATCATTATGGATATGAATCAAATACATTCCTAACCCTAAAAACATGAATTATGAAACAAAATATATAATGGAAAATGAATCAGTTAACACCTGAAATAATGATACTACTGAAAATTTATAAATAAACAAATGTTAAAGGATCATATATGATATCATATTTATGTATGTGGTGCTTGTATAATTTAATAATAATGATTTAAAAATTATAAAGAAAATTAACATGCCCTCGACTATGGAAAAGCACAATGTATAGATTTATTTTGCAATCCCTTTATTATCTGAGGGTGTTTATACGTAAGTATCTACTGGGACATATTTATCATCCACATCTGTGTTTCTCAAAAATTTATTTCAAAACATTTTTAAAATTTCCTAGACTATGGGTTAAATTCATTTATACACTTCTTTGAATTTAGATAAAAAGTTTTTAAGTGAATCTTTTCTTCATTTTCCAAACTAAGTACATTATGTCATTTTTAACAAATTAAGGAGAAAATGTTTATTAACTTATATAGAGGGTGCGGAAGTTTTCAACAATTATAACATCTTTGAAGCTTCCGTTATGAGTTTATATGAATACATTCAATGTTAATGTTTTCAATTTTAATTATGTGAAATTTAAATGATTTTAAAGTAGAAATAGATATTTCTCTCAAAAAAAATTTGGATTGATGTCATATTTTTCAACATCTATTTCTGGATTTTATGTTTAATTAAAGTAGATTAATTATGATAAAATATTCCATACTGTATTGATGGTTTTGTGATATGTTTGACTATGGATGTGCTATTTTTATTCCATTCATGGTTTATAGTTAATGTATTTACATTTCTTATTATAGTATTAATATGAAACTTTGTGTTATGTTTCACCATTTTCATATGAACAATGCATTGAATATAGTAAGTGATAAGAAGGGAATGCTATAGCCCCTGGATGCATCATTATGTCTCATGAGACAAATTAGTGCCTTGGCACAAGCCCTTGAAAAAATTTATATTTAGGTTCTTGGAATGAGGCCTTGAATTCTTGGTTAATATGTCTGGCATTATGCATTCCATCATTATGAGATTAGCTATTGATATTACAAGTGATTATTCAACTGGTATAGTATCCATGTGAATGAGTAAAATGGAATTATATGATTTATATTTTCCATATATGTGGTAGTTTATGCTTAAAAGGCTTGTGTTTTAGTCTTATACATTTCCTTAAATTTTTATTCTTATTTATGATAGTTTCCACTATATTGACATTCTTACAAAGCATCTGAGCTCACCATTTTCTTATGTTTAATTTCTCTAGGATACCGAGCAGTAAATTATAACTGAACTGTAAGGTTAGACAAAGGGATATGAGTGTGTTAAAAGTAGACACAATGTTGTTTGTTTACATTTCAAAATGAAATGTAAAACTTCTGTTTGTATCTAGTACTTCCAAGGCTACTAAGATTAGTATGATTTTGAGAATTGATCTCTTGTGACCATTCCAACGTTATTTAATAATGCACCAACTCTAGGTAACTAGGGTTGGGGTGTTAGAGTATGAATCCAATTGTGTTATGCTCATGCACCATGATTATTTCATCATTCCCTTATGCTCATCTTACATTCACAGTTGACATTAAATTTTTTATGAATATGTTTACACTTACTGGGTATTTTAGCCCACCTTTATTATGTTCATTTTTACATAGGTTATGAATTAAAATTCTAATTGATTTTTTTATAATGGTTTCATAGGTGAATAATGTTATGGGAGATATTGAAGACTTATCATAGAATATGAAATGCTGGGTATACTGGGATATAATGTGTGTCTTTTTGAACCAATTTTTTCCAAACCCATGTATTTGTGAGTTTTCTTAATATTATAAAACTCTAAAACTAAATGGTACATTTGTATATATGTGATCTAGAATTTTATCTTGATGATATATGTTTTTTATGGAAATATTTGGTCACATTTATCGGTATCAATGCTAGAAATGTAAAATTTTTGTTTTCATCATTGAATCCTAGAGTGTGGGTTAATGGATTTTTTTAGTTGGAATCAAAACAATGATTATATAAATTAGATATTACGATGTTCTTTGGTGAGGTTATCTTAAAAGTTAGGAATAAAATCAGGGGATTATATGTAACAACTATAAATTCTATAAGAATAACATTTCATTAAATAGGACATATAACATGAAACACTAATATTAGAAGGGAATATAAAATCCTAATACTTTAAATTATATTTAATATTTTAAATATATTATATATCTTTCAGTAAATACAAAACTAAGTCATATTTCTATACACAGAACAATGAAATTCTTCGGTATCTTGTGTTACACACAAAATCAAGTTTTACCAAATGCTATAGTATTCAAAATGATAATTATCTACCATCCATTAAATCTTAGATTATAATTAGAACTAAATAAATTAAAAACATATATGTTGTCATGACCCGTCCTCGAGACTCATGTCGTGACTGCCCCAAGCCCACCTCCCATAGGCCAGGGGCTGGCGACTAGCACCAAGGCGTAAATACCGACAAAAAGGGGAAGGCATTGCCTTTATAAAGTAAAGAAACACCACAGAATAAGCAAGAAGAAGTAAACACTTAGTAAAACATGGTAAAATAGTAGTGCAGAAAAGTAAGTGGGCTAGAATACAAACCCAAACTGAAGGTAAAGTACAACTGGAATGAAGGTACAACAACTAAATGTAAAGCAGCAACGTCGAGCTGTCCACTGGAAGTCCCACCTGAAGGGTGGGTACAGATATCCTCCTCAGCTCCTCAGGTCCAGCCGTCCGCTCCGTGTACGTCCCACCCAGTGGTCCACCTCTAGGTACCGACTTTCTCCACAAGCCTCAACCATGATCAGTGCTGTCGGTCGTCTGCATCCAACACAACGTAGTGTGGGAATAGCCTGTGCAGGGGTGAGTCTACGCTACACAGTAGGGACGCTGAGACCCCTAAAGGTCTCCCAGAATCCACAAAGGATAATCCATAAAATAAAGATACAAACATGAAGTAACATCCACCACTACATAGGTATATGCCCATACATATACCTAAGTCATCAATTCCAGTTCGGCTCCATCATCTGAGCCCATGTTTGATCACGTCAACACAAGATAATATAACCCAATCCACACATGAAAGCAAGTCAATCATATCAAAAATAATTATTGAAAGTCAAGACTCATCTCACACAGGTATACTTCTTCGTAAGGTGATAGAGAAGATCAGATGTTTCCACTGATTCATCTAAGCTGGGACCCATGTAGGATATAAAAACCAGCTAAGCTGTCGGACCCACATAGGATACAGACCAGCTACTCTTCCAGACCCACGTAGAATAAAAGAACAGAGTCAAACACTGCCAGACCCACGTAGGATACAAGAACAATAGTCATCGCCGTCGAACCCACGGAGGATTTCAGTACGGTCATCATCGCTGCCGAACCCACGGAGGTTTTCACTGCATTCGTCTTCGCTCCCAAACCCATGGATGATTTCAGTGCAGTCGTCTTCACTGCCGAACCCACGGAAGATTTCAGTGCAGTCAACTTCGCTGCCGAACCCACGGAGGATTTCAGTGTAGTCGTCTTCATCGTCGCAGTCGCAGCCAACTCTAGGGTTCCCGCACACAGCAAGCTCGATTCTGGGAGGGTCCACTCCACGAGCCAAGGGGGGTCGATACCTCAATTGACACTTAGTCCAGATTTGATGTATGCCAAAGTTCTGTCTTGACAAAAGGAACTCAACGCAACAGATGGTGCGTCAATCGGATGCCTGGTCTGAGAGTTATTGTCTTTTTCGTTCCAGGGTACCGGTTGGTTTTTAAATCAAAACCAACCCAACCATACTCCAACTGCATCCAAACCTTGAGAGGAGTAAGCCAAAAGGTCTGTCTCTCTAAGAGGAAAACAACAAAGTTGACGGCACGTCAATCAGTAATCGGGAACTCAAGTTATGAGTGTTTCCGCTCTGAGGGCCCGGTTGGTTTCGTGTTCGAACCAACCCCACCGTACAAAAAGTTCTCTGAAACCTTGAGTGTAGTATACTGAAATGACCATCTCGTTCCAAGGATTGCTACACAACTGACATTACATCGATCGGAGCTACATAGCCCAAGTTATGGGAAAAGACCGAAAGTGGTCCGAAAGTGGGGGGTCTGGGCCCGGTCCGACCCGGCCCAGCCCCCCTGGGTCGGCCCGAACTGGGTCGACCCAACCCTGGTCAGAGTCTGGCCCATTAGTGCGCGGCCAGGATGGGTGGCACGCTGGCTCGGCCAGAGGCCGAGCATTGGGGGACGTGGTCCCCCCCTTCCTTTGCGCTTCGCGGACGCGGCGGGTGTCGCGTCCTCCTCAGGATCCCGTGCGGCCGTGGGATCTCGGTCGCCTGTGGTTGCGGCTTTAGTAGCGGTGGTTCCTCCCGGCGGCGTGTCAGGACACCGCCGCCTCCGGTCGGCCCACGCTGCGGGTGAAGTTCACAGGCCACCGGAGCTGCTCCGGTGGTCCGTTCTTTCTGTCATCTGCGCCAGGGGTCATCTCGGGACCAGTAGATTACTACAAAGACCTCCAATCGCTCAACGATCCCGTTTTATCGCCACCCAACGTTCCACGCATCAAGAATAGAGAATCTGTGGGTTTGGACTTGTTTGCTGGTCCGCACCCACCGCGTTAGTGGTTCAAACGGCTTCCAATAATTAAAACACATGTCGAGGATATAATCCACATAAATTAAATTAAACCAAACCCCCTACCTCGAAGAAGTTGTCGAACGAGGATTGTCATGGGAAAAGACGTCGCGGAAGATGGTGTCGCAGGAGAGGATCGTCGTGGGAAAAAACGTCGTGGAAGACGGCGTCACGGAAGAGGATCGTTGGCATCGTGGTACATGGCATCGCGTTGTCGATCTCCGAGGAACTTTCGTTCTTTGTCGTCTTTCATCGGAGGTCGGTGTTCTTTATCGTTCTTAGTGTTCTTCAACGAGGAAGAACGTTCTGCAATACTAGAGTAATCTCTCCCCAAATCTTCTCGCATAACACATCAACAATAATAAAATAAGGCTTTACCTTATTTTATTACTCATGCCATCCCTTTTTGAAATACAAAATTAAAACACGATTTAATTAATGTGTGTTGACCAATTAATGAGACGTTTAATAATCCAATTAAGCGTGAGAGTTGACTTGAAATTTAATAAGGGGGTGCGGGTGTGTTACACAAAATTAAGGGGAGGTCTGCCAAATTAATGGGAGGTTTGAGGCAGTTGAATATGTGGGGATCTTATGGGGCCCACCTCACTAATATCCTATCAAGAGGGGTTAGGATTTAGTGGGTCCCACCTCAACTTTCATAGGTATATTTAAACTACTTAGTACATAAAATAAAAATTGGTGCACAACTTTTATTTTATTCATTATTTAACCCATTTTTAAATAACCACACCTGAGAAAATGCAACTCCAGAAAAGGTGTTTCTAAGAAATTACCGGTGTTGTGGTTTCATCGGTGCCCTCGAATTTTGATTCCAAGCACCAGTTCAAAAGTTAGGAAAACCCGCTCGTTCGTTCACTGAATGTACCCGAGCTAAACTTTGGAAATTGATTTTGGGTACACCAGGCCCCGGAATCAGGTGCCGTCAGAAGCTGCGTTATTGTAAAATACCAAAGAAAATTATGAAAAAAAATTTTCCATTGACTTTTATGGGTCTTTACATATGTTTTACCCAAATATAAATAATTCCTTGTTTACCAATTAATTATAAATGGAAATATAAACCAATTCCATATAAAGGAAATGTTTTTATAAAAAACTACTTTTATGCTCCCAAATATATTTTTTCATTATAATTTATATTAATTACTATTAGTGAATGGTATTAATGAAATATAAATAATATATATTTTGTTTAATAAAAAATATTTTTAATTAATCCTATCAATTTTATATTCATAAGATTAGAACCAGTCAAATTTTATGCCTAATAAGATGTATTTTTCTAAAGGAAATCATGTTCCCTTTTAATAGTGCACTATATATAAACTAAATATTTAAAATATTATATATCTTATTTTCCAAAATAAAATTCATTTATTTAATATAATTTAAAAATTATCATAGGTTTAATTTATGTATTTTTTTGAGAATTTTTACCATTTGATCCATCTTGAAAATTGTGGAATATTAATGGAAAACTCACTTTTCATCTAAATAATTTTTATTTTTTAGTTTTCTATTAAATATAATATAATTAAAATTATATCATTTGTAAATAAAATAATAAAATTTAGATCATATTAATTAATTTTATATTGAATCTGGAAATAAAAACTCTGTATACTTCTGAACATTTTCGGTTTAAAAAACATGCTTGCTTGTCTTGTCTACAGGATAAATTTTCAGTAAATTTTTACAATGTCTATAATTATAATTTAGATAAATAGAATCCATATTATAAAAATAATTTAAAATATTTAATAACTTCAATGTAATTTTTGAACATAATGATTATTGAATTAAATTAATATTAATTACAGTGATTAAGGTAACAAAGAGTTCATTTAGTGGTTAGACTTAGAGTACAAGGTGTAAATATTACCCTACACATATATAATATCCATTTTATGGAAATATATCTACCATTACTCCTCTTTAGTCAAATTTGGTGTATTATGGAAGCCTCTTTCTAGGTAAAAACATGGGTACACCTAACATCTTTTCAAAAATGCCAACTGTGTCGTCTCGCCTCCTTATAAAAGGCCAACCACTATACCCATTATTCACACCTATAAAAACAATTTCATTCAATAATAAACTTACCAAATAACTCCAAAAATTTCATATCATAATACCATAAGAATTAGTTTTTAAATAGATAAACCTGTAGAATGATTTAGTGAAAACCTAAGGGCGATACAAGAATAAGTTGTGATATTTTTCTAAAATCAGTTTTATTTTATTTCCTTCTCCTCCTAATATAACTATTATTTTAATAGGAAAATATAATAACAAAATTATATTATATATAATTGTTGTAATTATCTTGTATTAATAATTTTTTAATGATCACAAATCCTAGTCAGTCTATAAACCATGTTAACTCTATGTAATTTATCTCACATCAAATGTACAGTTGTTTAGTAAATGCAATCCAAATCTCTAAAGTGTTATATACTCAATTTGGTTACTATACACTATCTTTTGATTCACTTTATGTTGAACTCTCTAATAAATGACTGAGTTTAATTCATTCCATAAATATCACTGCTTAAATATGAATACTGATATTTTCTTAAGTCTGAGACATCGTAACCTTGACACACCGTGACATCCAGACACCAGGAACAAGACACCATAAACAAGCATACACTGTGACATCCAGACACCGTGACAACCAGACACCATGAACAAGCAGACACTATGGCAACAAGACACCATGGAGAATCAGACACCTTGAGAAATCACACGTCGTGAACACAAGACATCGTGACCAATCAAGACACTGTGCTTCGGAGACACTGTTTTCATGACATATTATGACATTGTTTCTTAATATGTTTTGTCATCTGTTAATTTAATCTCTAACGGTAATATTTGAATATTTTAATGCACTGACATAATTAATATTTTTTTAGACACGTACGAGGTATGAGGTGCATAATCCATGCAACATGTCATGTCCAACACATGAACTATAAGATAAAAGAGTAGTGCGGCCCAGAAACAATATAGATAAGAAAGAAAATCAAGCAGGAATGAGAATGAAAATAAAGAACACACTAAGAAAAATATTGGAAGAATGGATTATCACATGCAACTTGACACTACTGAAGAACACACAAAGCATACTACAATCCCAAAATTCAGGAAACCTTGGAACTATTAAACACCATGAAGAACAGACACCAATACTACTGACTTGTGATACTATGTTTTCCATATGAGGACAAGATTTCTGCATATTCTTCATCTCAAGAATTTTAGAGATGAAAAGATAACACTCATATCACTTCTAAAACTCTCTCAATATTTCTGCTCTATTGTGTATCATATTATTAACTTTCAAGCAGTGTGTGTATATGTATGACAACTCATTCTGTCCCCTACATAAAACTAAAGGATACAAGAAATCCTTAATCAAACATCTTTCTACACTTCTGTATACCCACGGATAATTGTGGAAGAGGTCCCTCTGTGGCTTGGTGGTTTGTACCCACGAAGAACTATAGAAGAGGTTCTTATGTGACCTGGACTATCCTTTGCATTATTTTTGACCCCGATATAGGGTATAGATCAAGTTTATTTATATAAACTTCTTGGTGGAAGGTGATCGCCAAGTGGAGTGGATTAGGTCTCATCTTGATACTGAACAACTTGTTTCATATCCACTGTGTTGCGTAATTTAGTCTTCTCTATTTTACTGCTTTACTGTATAATTTAGAGATCACTAAATTCACTTTGATAGTTAATCATATAACAAATTTATAATTGTTTTGTCTTAATAGAATAGATTTGATTGAAATATTAATAACCATCCTTAAGATTACTGAGAAAAAATTAATCTTCTAAGAATTTATTTAAACATTCGAACTCTCATGACAGTATAACCTTGATTTATTGGGCTGTATTTTACCTTTTGGGGAATCCTTTATAAGAATATCCTTTCAACATAAATTTTTATAGACACTCAATTCACCCCCCCTCTTTATTAATCTACTGTGAGCAACATTTGGTATCAGAGGTTGTTTATTAAGACTTTTTTTAACCTTATTTAACTGTGATTGTAGTTAGACTTTGAAGATCATTAAATTTCAATAAATTATACATTTATAGCTCTCTCAATGTATTTCTATATTATTTATAATATATTGGAAGGTGATTCAACCAACAGACCACCATTATTTAATGGAACCAATTATGCTCAATGGAAAATTTAAATGAAAATGCATTTAGAGAGTATGGGTTTTGAAATTTGGTCATCCATTATATTTGAATATAATATTACTTCTAATGGTATAATTCCATTGGATAAACCTATCAAAACTACCCACAATAACAATTCAAAATCTATGAAGGCTTTATAATTCTCCTTAGGATATGAAGAATTCAAATAATATTCTTCTTGTAAAACTGCCCATGAAATTTGGGATACCTGTGTGTCTCACATGAAGAGACATCTAGAGTAAAAAATTAAGACTTAATACTTATATTACTAAATATAATAACTTTAAAATAAAACCTAATGAGCCTATATCTTACATGTATATTAGGTTAAATGAGATTTTCAACACAATGATTTATCTTGGAAGAGAAGTCACTTCCAAGGAACAGATCATGAGAATCCTCAGATGTTTGCCTAACAGATGGAGAGGAACCTCTGTCTCTATTACATAATCATGCGACATCAGCAAGAAACCTATAAAAGAACTCATTGGGAAACAGATGATGTATGAAGAAGAGATCAATGTCAACAAGGATGCTGAGGATGAATCAAAAAAAATATTTTACATTCGAAACCACCACCACTAAACACAATGGAAAAGGGAAATTAGAAGCTCTTGTAGAATGTTCCAGTAATAAACAATCTTCACCTAATAGTGATGAGGAGATGGCTCAATTATCCAAAAGATTCAAGAAATTTTACAAGAAGAAGATATTTTTTCGAATTCCTAACTTTAAGGGAAAATATGACAAAAAGAAAGTTGGAAGAAGGATTGGAAAAGAAGTGACAAGATTGGTGAGATTGTCTGCTATGAATGTAAGCGCAAAGGACATATCATGGCTGACTATCCAAAGCTGAAGTACAAAAATGGATATGAGGAAAAAGAAAGGAAGTATAAAAAGGAAATGAAAGCAACCTAGAGTGCTTCGAAGGACAGTTAAAGTCACTCAAAAACATCACAGGAAGAACAAGTTGACAAATCCGATATGTATTTTATGAAAAACACATCTGAGGTATCACTGGACTCTCCTGTACATAATTCATACTATTCTGGAGATGAGAGTGACTCCGAAATATCACTAATGAAGAAATGTTTGAATACTATAACATGATTGAAGAAACATGAAATGAACTAAAATACAAATATAAATCATTGATGAAATGGTATGCTCTTATTGTGACTGTTAAATCTGAACTCACAACTGAAGAAGAGAAAAATGCTCAACTACTCAAAGAGAACAATGAATTAAAAATACCTAATGATCAATCGAAGAATGACCTAGAAATGTTTACCAATTGGAATAATACCCTAACTCAAATTATATAAAAACAAATTTCCGCAAAATACAACACTGGCATTGTTTATCAACCTGGAAAAAGAAATATTGGTAGAACAAATTTTGTTTCTAAAACTAGGATATATAATTTTACTCACAGTTTTGGACACAAGTCAACTGATTCAATTTATGATACACCCTCTATTGTTTCATGTTTTTCTAGAACAAATAGGTTTTACTTTTCAAATAATTTACTTAATTATTATAGGACACCTAGGAGACATATTTGGGTTCCAAAATCACTTATTACTAATATTACTGGACCCAAACATGTATGGGTACCAAAAGCTATTTTTCATAATAATTTTGTAGGAAAGTTTCTTAAAGTGTTCTAGTAAAGGATTGTGGTACTTGGATAGTTGATCTTCAAGACACATGACAGGATTCTACTCATGCTTCTAGAATATAATAAAAATAGATGAAGGATATGTCACATTTGGTGACAATGCCAAAGGAATGATCATTGGCCTTGGCCAAATCGGTAACTCTAACTCAATTTTAATTTCTAAAGTTCTATTTTTTGATGGATTAAAATATAATATGATTAGTATCTCACAATTATGTGATGATGTATTATATGAAAGACTTGAAAATAATGCTTTAAATGTCTTTAATTCTAATCATAAATTAGCATTTTCTTCATTAAGAAATGAAAATATTTACTGTGTTAACGTAGACTCCTTAGCTTCTCAAAATTCATGGTCTTTAGTGTATTTCATAAAGAATCTTGGCTCTGGAATGGGATACTAGGACACTTTAATATTCACTCCCTTAGATATATAACTCAAAAAATCAAAGTTAATGACTTACCCAAGCTTGTGTTTTCAAATGACAAAGTGTGTAATCCCTATCAAAAGGAAAAACAAAAAAAAATTCCTTGTAACCAAAGAAAAAGTATCATCTTCTCAACCTCTCGAAATGGTCCGCATATATTTTTTTGGACCGTCTAGAGTTTCTAGTTTAAATGAGAAGCACTATGATTATGTTCTTGAAGATTAATTTTCTTGATATACTTGAACATTCTTTATGGCTCACAAAAGTGAATCCTGGTCTTATTTTACTAAATATGCCAAGTCTGTGGAAAATATTAGTGGACTTAGAAATAAATCGTTAAAAAGTGATCATGGCCTTGAGTTTGAAAATCAAGAGTTTGAATCCTTTTGCTCATAAAATGGTTATAGTCACAATTTCTCTGCCCCTAGAACACCTCCATGAAATGGGGTTGTATAAAGAAGAAATAAACTCGGCATGAGATTTCTAGAACAATGCTTAGTGAATATGACCTACCTATTCATTTTTGGGCTGAATATGTCAATAGAACGTGATACATAATCAATAGAGTGTTGATTATACCTCTTCTTAAAAAGACTCTTTAAGAGTTATGTAACAATCGAGAACCCAAGGTTAACTAATTCAATGATTTTGGTATCATTGTCTATATTCTTAATACAAAGTAAAATCATGACAAATATGTATCAAAGTGTGATGAAGGTATGTTTTTGTGATATTACATGTCTTGTAAAGCCTATAGAGTGTTCAATAAAATACCTAAATGTGTTGAAGAATCTATCCTTGTCAAAATTTATGAAGCATATACACATGAGCCTAAAACCATTTAAGAGATCCGGATGGATGATATATCAAATCTAAACATTAATTCATTATCCTAAATCCATTATATGTACGAATCTTTGAAAACTTCCAGTTTTGAAAATTCCTTAGACTCAAGTCACAATAAACCTAAACCTATTGATGAACCTGAAATCACTAGTCCCTCCTTTTCTAGAGCTATTAGATCTCTTAAGAACCATCATTTAGATGTTGTTATTGGAGGCCCAGACAAAGGAACTAAAACTAGATATTCTCTTAGAAATTAGGTAGAACATCAAGTCTTCTTATCCCATCATGAACCTAAAAACATTAATGGGACTATTAATGATGAATTTTGGGGGATCTCTATGCAAGAAGAATATAATCAGTTTGAATGGAACAATGTTTAGAAACTTGTTGAAAGACCTAAAGACAAATTCACCATGGGAACTAGATGGTTATTTAGAAATAAGGTAGATTAATCTGGTAACATAGTTACAAACAAGGCTAGATTTCTTGTACAATTTTGTAGTCAAGAAGAAGGAATTGACTATGAGGCATCCTTTTCACTAGTAGCTAGACTTGAATCCATCGTAATTTTTCTGGCTTATGCTGCACATCTGAATTTAAAACTATATCAAATGGATGTTGAGAGTGCATTCTTAAATGGATATATAGCTGATGATGTCTTTGTTGAACAACCCCTAGCTTTACAAGCCCCCATTTTCAAAATCATATTTTTAAATTATCAAAAGCCTTATATGGTTTAAAACAAGCCCCAAGAGCATGGTATGATAGGTTGAGTACATTTCTAATTTCCAAATGTTGTAAAAAAGGAATAGCTGATCATACCCTATATATAAAACGAATTTCTAATAATGTTTTAGTTGTTCAAATCTATGTAGATGACATTATCTTTGGATATTAATAAAATTCTTTATGTGCTGATATTTTTAGAATGATGCAAAATGAATTTGGAATGAGTTTAATGGGTGAACTAAAATTAATTCTCATATTTAAAATCTTTCAAAATAATGATGGTATTATTTTAAATCAATGTAAATATACTATAGATCTTCTAAAACATTTTTGATTGGATATCACTAAAAGTAGTAACACTCCCATGAGTACCATTTGTATGTTGGATCTTGAGAAAGATATAAAATCTGTTGCTCAAACCACTTATAGAGGAATGCTTGGCCGTTTACTCTACATAACTACTAATCGACCGAACATTAGGTTTAGTGTGTGTATGTGTGATCCTTATCAAGAAAATAATAAGGAATCTCATTTAAATATTTTAGAGAGAATTTTTAAATCCCTCAGGCATGCACCCAATGTAGGAATGTTCAATCCTAGAGAACAATCATTTGAATCAGTTAGTTATTCTGATGGTGACTTTAGTGGTTGTAAGTTAGATAGAAAAAACACCTCTAGAACATGTCACTTTTTAGGCAAGTTACTTGTATCACAGTGTAGTAAGGAACATAATTATGTTGCATTATCTATTTTAGAATTTGAATACATAGTTGATGGCAGTTTTTGTGCACAAATCTTGTGGATGAAACACACATTAATAGAGTATGGATATCAATTCAGGCATGTACCTATAAATTGTGACAACACAAGTGCTATTAACATTTCGAAAAATCATGTTTCACATTCTAGTACAAATAATATTGATGTAATACATAACCTTTTGAGATATCATTATCAATAGGGGATATCACTTTACAATTCATTTTTTTACAGAGTATCAGCTTGCTGATATATTTACCAATCCATTAAATTCTAAAATAACAGACTACATCATACATGAATTAGGCATGATAAATATTATGTAATTTTCATACTATTTTATATGTTATTGATTAATGATTAATATCTCATCGTAAATTTCATGTTTATTGTCTTACCATTATGTTCATGTTTACTGTCTCACCGTAAAGATCATGTTTACTGTCTCACTGTAAAGTTCATGTTTACTATCTCACTCTAACATTCAGTCACTGTCTCACTGTAAAGAGCTGATATAAACTCATCGTAATGATTATTTAGGATTTTTATTGACGAATTAAAATATGTATCTTTGAAATTATTCATCTTCACCTTTCCATTTGTCCATGCTTTTACTTTTGTGATGTTTGGTATTCCAAAATGATAAAATAATTCATGTGTCACTTGTCCTTCAATTGAGATTTCTTCTGTTCACAAAATTTGTAGCCCTTATTTTATCCTTCAACCCAACTCTCTCTCGTACCATTGGTGAATGTTGAGGATGAAACAACCTTGATCATTGACTCCTGAGAAACTTAGCTCAATGAAAACGAAAATAGCACCCAAGCTGGCACCCGAAGGTCCTCTAAATCCCGATCTGGTGAACTGAGTAGTAGTACATGAAAAAGATGTATTCCCTTTTGTCTTTGGTCAATTAAGTATCATGTTTTTAAATTTTTAAAAGATCAAGGATGGTTATAATGGTTTTTAACGGAAGATAGACCTATCTACCCTAGGTTGGTGGCTCAGTTTTTTCAGTATGTTCAGTTCTATTTTGATTCTGAAGATGGTAATGATGTCAGAAGCAGGATAAATGGCCATAAATTCTCATTATGTTCTAGGTTATGGGTATCATGCCTTAAGATAACTCATGAAGGCATCTGTGAGGTCTATCAGAGTGGACCTCCACCTTCTAGTGAATTATTTATTTTGGAAGATGCTTTGAAAAACTTAACCGGAAATGGAACCAAGAGGAGAGCCATTTCTGATGAACTATATAGAGAATATAGACTTTTATTTAAGTTTATACAGAACCTGATTAGCCCCATAAAAGGTGATTTTTATATACTAAAATATCAGGATATTTTTCTTATTCATCTTATGAAAAAAAGGCATAAGATCATCCTCTGTAAGTATATCATACACTATATGTGTGAGCTCATGAAAACCACATCCAAGTCAACCTACCTATTTTATTCTCATCTTATCTCACCTATGCGACATGTAAAAGGAATGATTAGACCTAATGAAGAAGTTATCAATGACTGTGAGTTTTTCCTTTCAAAATTCATTATTAAAAGGATAAAAATAAATTGAAATCCTTTGAAAAAGTAATGGGTGGAATACAATGATAGTATTTATGAAAATTTCAATCCAATGGAACATCCCTCAAGACCAAAATATATTTCTGATCTTGGTTTGGAAGCAGATGATATTGTTGATTATTCTGAAGAAAAATAAGATGATGAAGAAGAAGAAGAAGTGGTTGTTATGATTCCCAAGGAAATTGTTTCTGATAAAGAAAATAGTGCTTCTTTCCCTCATTTAGTAAGTGAAAAAGAAGTCCATGCTTCTAAAGATTTTGTTAATCTTAAAGATAAACCCAAAGATGAAATAGAATATCGTGTTAAATAAATTGTAAAAAAATCTATGGAAACTCTTATAGAATAAGAATTACCTTTTATGCAAGAAGATGGCCTTGATGAACTCCAAGAGGAATAATCTATTCCTGAAGTCATTACCTCAGCTGAGAAAAGGTTGGAGATGGTTTTTCAGCTGGCTAGACAGGAAATGAGAATGGATCTTAGAGATAAATTTGTGGAATTAGATGTAGAGCATAAGTCTTTCATTCTTGATAATGATGCAACTATTGAGGGGGATCAAACACTAAATCTGGAATAATTTTAAGTACCAAACCCGATTAATTCAAGCCCTGTAGACACTCGGTATAAATGCCCTAGTTATTATGATGAGAATGACTCATAGGAAGTCTCAAAAAAGGCATTGTCCTTTCCACTATATTCCAATTGAAATCTATCTCCAATCGTGCCTAGAAAAAAGGAACCCAGGCATGTATCAGTCCCCATCTCTGAACCATCACCTACACAACCATCCTTAGTGAGTAAAGATGATCTGAATGAATTTTTAGCTACCCTTATATCTGTAGTTAAAAAATCCTAAATTCCCAACCTACTCTTGTAACACATCTATGTGAGAAAGATGCCTCACTGTTGTTGGAAAAAAAATTGGCAGATCCAACCCGAAATGCTTCATGAGATTCAGGAAGTCGGGGTTGAAACTATCTGCTTACTGGTGAAGTGAAGATATTAAGAGGTATTATTGAAGACATACATAAAGTGATGAATTCAATATCAGAGCTTGCTTCTCATCCTTTGAAAGCTGTTTTTCCTCAAACCCAATAGAATTTTTTCTCTCAGATTCAACCTCATTTATCTTCCTTAGCAGAAAAAGTGGCAAAAAGAAATAAACAGATTGTGAAAGAAATGAGAGAGCTTGTTTTTAATCTAAATAATCTCCCTAATGAGTATACAAGGTGACTTCAAAAAGTTTTAATCAACTGAAATATCTTACCTCATCTATCAATGCTTATAAGGAATTTGGACAATCACCTCAACCTCCCTTAGACAGTGACTTTCTCAGAATAAGGGTCAAACAATAAATTCATACTATGTTAGTGGTTTCAATAAAGATTCTATATCTGATGTTATCATTAACATTGACAGTGTTCTTGATCTGTTCCAAATCCCTTCCAAAATTTCTAATGATTCCCAGCAAAAAATTTCCAAGAAAAATGATTTCTATTTCAATAGAATCTTCTAAAAGATTGACATGACCAATAATTTAAATTATCTTTTTGAAAATTTGAAGATTCCTCCTATTACTCAAGCTTTCAAGACTTGTGTCCAAAAGCTCACTAAGTTCACTCGTCTGTTGGATATGTTTATAGAAAACAAGGATGACTTTGAGAAAGCAATACAGTATGGTGGAGAGATCATTGTCGATTTTATTAATCCTCTGAGGCCCTATCTTCTGGTACAAAGTACATCTAGTGTTGCTCCTACGGCTTCCCCAATGAGACCTGGTTTCCCTATGTTCACCTCTGCCCTAGCCTCCACTTCTATGTATGTCGGTCAGGCACTGAGTCAGATCACGCCTGTGATCCTTGATCAAAAACTTCCTTGGTCTTCTACTGCACCTAATATGGCTCCCTCTTTATTTGAATGTCTTCTTTTACCTTCTCTATCACCCACCTCACTAGTTTCTTCTACCTCAACCTTTGTTCCTATGGCTTCCTCTTCTTTTGTTGTTGCTAAGAGAATTGAGAAGACCAGTTAGTGAAGGATAGTGCTTACTCATTTTTTGATGGGAATACTATAAATTCTGTTTTACTTTTTGTAATTCCCCTCTTTTTATCTAATACATTATGCCCTTTTCTTGTATCTTTTGTCTCTATTTTTCTTGATAATTTTGGTTAATCCCATATGGGGGAGAAATATATTCGAACTATATTGTTAAAAAAATATACACATTAAATATACATTATTTTTTTCATAAAAAAGGGGGTGATTGTTAGACTCTTCATGTATTAATCATGTTTTAATGATCACAAATCCTATTTAGTCTATAAACCGTGTTAACACTATGTAATATATCTCACATCAAATGTAAAGTTGTTTAGTAAAAGCTATCCAAATCTTGTAAGTGTTATAAACTCATTTTGGATACTATACACTATATTTTTATTCAATTTATAATGATTTATCTGAAAATTGACTAAGTTTTGTTCACTCTATAAATATCACTACTTATGTCTGTATACAGATATTTTCCTATGTCTGAGACACTGTATCCCTGAGATTCCATGACATCTAGTCACCGTGAACAACACACCATGAACAAGTAGACACTGTGACATCCAGACACTGTGACAACCCGACACCGTGAACAAGAAGACACCATGACAACAAGACACCGTGAACAAGACACCGTGAAGAATCAGACACCGTGACCATAAGACACTGTGAACAATCCAGACACTGTGTGAAAGAGACACCGTTTTCATGACATATTGTGACACTGTTTATTAATATGTTTTGTCATCTTTCAATTTAATCTCTAATGGTCATATTTGAATATTCTAGTGCACTAAAATAATTAATATTTATTTTTTAGACAAGTACGAGGTATGAGGTGTATAATCCATGCAACCTGTCAGCTCCAACACATGCACTCCGATATAAAAGAGTAGTGCGGCCCAGAAAAAATACAGATAAGAAAGAAAAAAAGTGAGCATGATCACGATAATGTATAAAATACTTAGATCAATTTTTAAAGAAATGATTATCAAATGAAACACGAAACTAATGAGGAATAAATGAAGAATAATTGAATCCCAAAATCGAGGACACCTTCGCAATGTCAAACACCACGAAGAACACACCCCAAAATTTCTGACTTGTGATACTCTATATCCTATACGAGGACTAGATTTCTGCATCTACATCATCTTAAGAGGACAAGATGTTGAGACCTAAATCTTGATGTACATGGACATTACATTAATTTTGTGTAATACATAATACATAACAAAAAATAGATGTCCAATGATCATTTTAGTTTAGCATCTTGGGAAACCTGGAACAAAATATTCTAATCATGGTGAAAGTTCATCAACATCTCCCATAAAGATCATCCCCTTTTGTTTTCTTACCTAAAACCTTTCTTTAAATCATGGGGAAAATAAAACATAATAAGAGTGAGCTCAAATTCTCAGTAAGGGTAAACCAGGAGAACATAAACAATCCATAAACATTTAAACGTAAAAACATGAACATAAAACATCAAAATCATGTGTAATGACATAAATTGTGGAAGTACATAAGGAGTAGATCATAAAAGAACATTAATGTTTATAAAATAGCATGCTAATAAAACATGTAATTGTGGAAACCCATTAAGAACATTATATGACTTCCATACTAGCCAAGGCATTGCTGCCAAGACCATCATATTGGACAAAGTCCATTATAGAACTGGGTTTAAATGTCGTTCCAGCCCTGTATTAATGAACCAGGTTTACTTTCCGTTCCAGACATGTTTATATAATGAGATATAAAGTTTTACCCAATGCATTGAAGGGAGATATAGGTCCCACCCATCTCATAATGTAATCATTATTATATGTGACACAAAATAAACATAAATCATTCATCATAACCGAAATAATAAAATGGGTTTCATAAACACCATCCCATCATGACATAATCCACATAAAACAAATGGATATAATTTCATCATAAGAACAATCAAAACATGTGAATAATAGATACATTATACTTGAATCATAAACATATTAAATAATGTCTTAGATTGGAAATAGTTCTAATAAAACACTTGAAATGGATTCTTTAGTAAAATATCCTTTCTTCTTCAAAATCATTTTCTTTTCTCAAAATGCCATGAAATTTTAAAATAAAAGAATTTTGTTGAAAATAATCATGAAATATTTTATAGGATGTTTCATGAAAATAAGGCATTATTAAACCGTAAATATCCGTTCATGATGTATAAGTTAAAAAACAATCTTCTTGTACTTTTTCCGGAAAAGTCAAAAGTACCTCATACGGTAAACAAGAGAAATATTCCTTCTACACCACATAGTAAAAGTAAAAAAGTGTAAACATGACGTCAAACATACATGGAATAATAGTAAACATTTTATGAAAATATTTTGACAAAACATGGACATGGATGATAAACATAAGTCCGGTAAATATTTACGAATTAACAATCTCGGATAAGAATGAGATTGGAATAACTATCCCTTACCCTATGTCCAATTTATTCCATATGTGTCTGAGACTCTTGTATAACTGGTTTAAAAATATTATTAACTTGTAACAGAACCATAATAATATAAATGATATCATATATGATTCACTTATGACTTTATAGTACCTGTTTATTTTTCAATTCCATGTAAAAGTAGAGTTTTGGGTAAAATCGTTTCATTTATTATATGTGTTTTCACTTGTAATTTTTTGTATGATTAATTAGATAATGATTACTTAATTCAATAATGTAAAACATGTTTTATATATAATATATTTTCAGAATATATATATAATAGATCGATAAATGGAATGAAATACACGGTTCATGTAGATGGTAGG
Organism: Viscum album; assembly: GCA_963277665.1. Taxonomy (NCBI): domain Eukaryota; kingdom Viridiplantae; phylum Streptophyta; class Magnoliopsida; order Santalales; family Viscaceae; genus Viscum; species Viscum album. Next base: position 1,689,805,237 of record OY728126.1, on the reverse strand, counting down.
TCGTATGTATGCATGAATAATGTTTTCTTTTAAATATTAAATTGAATGAAAGTAATTAAATAACATATACATAAATATATTACCATTATTATTTCATATATTTCATGATTATTTATTATATATACTTTATAATCATTCTATAATGGATACCATGGAGAATTAATCTCATCGCATCATGGAGACGGTAATCTGTATGTACGCACGAGCGATGATATCGTTCCAATAATTATTGAATTGTATTAGAGTGGATGATATAATATCTCATAATTAGTATCATGTTATAATAATCATATATAGTTATTCTTTACACCATTATACTCATCCAAGTAAGTTGGTGGTGGAAAAAAGATCACAGCACTGCGTGGAGACGGTATTCTGTACGTACGCATGCACGGTGATTTCGTTTTATGTAGAATGGATAGAAGGTGAATAATTTCTTTATTATATTTATAATAACATATCAGTATATGATTGATACTAATTTTTTTACTTTATATGGAAACAAATAATAAAAGTGTAATTAAAAGAAGAAATAAATTTGAAAGAATCAGTAAAGGATATTACCTATTCTTCGACACGCCTATTTTAAACCTCCTCTTAGGGTAGTAAAGTTGGTCTTTGAAGAAGATAAGGACCTATAGTATGTTTCTAGGGAATTGTAGAAAATAAATAGACAGTTTTTTGCCGATCATGAAGGATCAAAATGTTGTGAATATGAGTGAGAGGAGGTTCCCTTTCATAAGAGAGGGAAGGGGCACGTTTGGAAACCTCAAAAATATTAAATTATAATAAATTTATACCCCACATAAAAACCTCATAAAATGACTGAATTATAAGATCAGATGAGATATTTTTGTAATCTCATCATCTAATAAAATTGATAATTGTTTTTATTTTATTTTAAACCCTATCATTATGATTTATCCTTATATAATCTATTTAATTTTATTTGCTTTAATAAGATTCTAAATTATAAATTGTAACAAATACTTACTTATGTGTTGTGAATTGTTAATAATTGGATACTTTATGACATTTTAGACCACATAGATTTCAATTTATAATTTTTAATTATTTTTGTGATTTTTAAACAATTTAATAATATGTTATTTTTATAAAATATTAATAGTGTCCATTTTGACACTATTCAATTATTTGAATTTAAATAAAATCCACACATAAGTTATATTCAAAAAAAATATTTAATTGATCCCTAATATTAAATAAGAATCTTAAAAATTCTTGGATCACATGTAATAGTTCATATAATATTTATTTTAATATTTTTAAAACAATTTATTTGATATTTCAATCAATAAAATAATTTCTATATCGCTATTGTGTCACCATTAATGATAATAATTAAATCTATAAAAATTCTAAATAAATTGACATGATTAATATAATTTTATTATGTTTTTGGTGACTATTTATGTTCTAAGTTTTCTAATGTTTATCACTAAATTAAAATTATTACACTTATAAGATATAAGTGAGTGACATGTTGTCACTTTCTTTGGTTTTAACAATAATTACATCATTTTCATGGTCAAAAGTACACGAAATGAATCTATACCAACAATTAGGTGATATTGGTCAAATTTTATTCATCCAATAAAATTTTGGCTGGTTTAATGGTAATTTTATAATCTTATTTTTACCCTTAATTATCTGATTTACCTTTAACTATAGTAAATAAAAATTACTGTGGTTTTTTTTCATAATATAATTTTTTTTAAAATAAACTATTAACATAATTTGGACCCAATGAATTCAAATATTTAATATATTTTTCAAAATTAAAAACATATAAGTTGTAGTAATTAATTTAAAATTAAACTCTGTTGTTAAGAAAACAGGTTTTAAAATTTAAAACTTTGCCAAAGATTGAAATGTTTTTGCCTATGAATTCAATGTAAAATTAATGATAACGACTTAAATTATATTAAAGGGTAAAAATATATTATATTTATACTTTAAAACTATTAAATTACATAATTTAACCATATTATTAATCTTTATGAAAAAAGTTGTTTTTAAGAAAAATTTAGCTTATTTTTACTATTCAGCAAAATATGAATGTTAACAGAAAAATATAAAAAAATTATCAAAAGTAAATTTTTATTTCATTATTGTAATTAATACGTTTAATTTGTCTAATTTAACTTATAATCATGTGAAAATTAGATTTAAAGTGGGTGCGCCATCAAAAGGCGACAAAACTGCTTTTTTTGAAAAATACTTATTTTACACGAAAAATTAATTTTTTTATCATAACATGTTCTAGAATATGTGTTAGATGAATGATATTGTTATATAATTCAAAATGTTGTTAATACTATTCATAATGGCATGTTCATAATAATTTTATAATAATATATCTTTCTTTAGTGAAACTCAGTATTGCGTACAACACACGCTATTGAGGAAGGTCTCTCTTGCATAAAACACAAGCCAAGAATAGTGTTGTGTACACTAAAATCTAATACGGTGTTTTTTATTACACAAAATAATCTTAGTGTAGCATAAAATACAAGATATCAATGAACATAAAAAAAATATTTCTCATAAAATCATAGGGTGTTACACTCTACCCCCCTTAAAATGAATTTCACCCTCGAAATTCATCAGGGTTATAAATCATTTTCTACTTGAAAGTTTATTTCATAGAAACTCACATCGTAAAAATGAACAACAAAACATAATTTTAAAAATTAAAGTAAGAAACGTAATTGTTACCTAAATTAACTCATCTCAGGGTTTCCACATAAGATAATATAGGTAAAAATATGGATATAGAAGAGAAATCTAACCATCATGTTCTGATAGAGAGTGGTAGAGAACATGGCTATGAAAAAAGAAAACAATAACAAAGCTATAAATTTTTTATGATCTAAGGTACCATATGATTCATTCGATATGAGGGTACTAGGAAAACATTTTTGGTTTTCAAGATTATTTCCCTAAAGTTGATGAATGTTTGCATAAGGATAAATACTTACTTGATTTCAGTGTAATATCATTGCGGGTCAATCCATTAACAATATACACTTTATATCTTATTTAAAGAAATAAAGTTTAATTTTTCATTCTTGAAGTAATAGTAGATAATTTGATATAATTATATGTCATTATATCTGTCTCTATAACAAAAACATGTTAGCACAAGATATTAAATATACCTAAGTCCACTTATGGTGAGGTTAATCGTATGTGGTTCCAAAAATGGACTTATACTTCATCAATCATACTGCTTAATAAAATAAAACTAATTTCTACAAACCAGGGTCTTCCTATAGGCCATTGGTACGCAATAAAGGCCTTTCGCACTTCATTTGTGGGTTCGATTCCCACAACCTTGTCTGACGCGATGGGTTGTCGCTGGTCCTACGGGTTGTCCTTTTTCTAAAACTACACTATTATAACATTTCAGAAATAATATCAAAAATTTCTATAATTAAACAATACTATATGATGTCTAACTTAATCCATTCCAATCTTTAGGCTCATCGAAAATAATTCTATCCAATCTCATTGTATAATGAAAAAGATTACTAGAGAGGTCGTCTACCAAGCATATGAATTCCATCATTTACCCCCCATATATCATAAGATATATATCTTTGGTCATAATCCAAACATGTGAATACCTTAATAATTTATTCTCTTGAAACATGAATTACTATAGAACATTAGTGAAAACATGAATGCTATCAAAAGTTAATTATTTCCACATAGAAAAATCCCAAAATTTCTATATACTCAAACCATGATGTCACTTTGTCCTTATATCAGTCATGAGCTCATTAATACTATTAAATATATCATTATCCCTTCATCACTTCATTATACACACATAATCTAATTTACAAAAATATTTCAATCACTTTTCATGGTTATCGGTACCATAAAATTATTGAAAACCACAATAATCCAATACATAGATATTCCAATATTCTTCAATACTATAAATGAGATTCCACAACATTATTTTGGAATATGGTTAGATAAATACATAATCATTCAACCACAACGTTTTCATACTCAACATCGCCAATAGTGATCGCATGTGAAATCCCTTTGTCCTTTTCCATAAGAAGTTTTTGATGACGATCATCATTAACCCTTGGAATAGGGAATTGGTTAGCATAATGCTCCATTTCATTTCACTTGTTGCATTGAAGTGTTGGTGGTGCGTTCTCTGTAGTCTTTTCTCTATTCACATCATTAGCTACCTTTTTCACATTTCATCGACACTCAACTTCTCAATGAACATCTTTTCCACACTTAAAACATTTTCTATCCCCTTTAATACAATATCCACCAAGCATATTTCCACAATTTGAGCATAACGAAGCATTCATCTTCTTTTCGCCATTGCTTTGAGATTGTTCCTTGAACTCCATCTTTATTTTCTTGTCAAACCCATTAGATAGATATGTAACACCAACTTATAGTTCTACCTGGATAGTACAACACACAATTTCATCATATCTACTGAAGTCTCTTATCGCTAATTCCCTTCGAATACTTGGTTTTAAGCCACTAAATAATCAATCAACTTTACTTTCAGGTTGCATGATAAATCCAGAGGCATACCTTGAAAGCCTTATAAAATTCACCTCGTATATACCTATAGATTAATCATCCTTTTTCTTAAGCTCAAGGAACTATTTTTTCATATTTTTTCGAAGAATACTAGGGAAGTAATTTTTGAAAAACAAGTTCTTGAACTCATCCCATTCCCTGGATTCAATTTCATCTTGGGTCCTTGTATTCTTAATTAGATTCAACCACTGGTTTGCTTCACATTCTATACGGTAAACAGCCAAAATTCCTTTTTCATGCTCTGAATAGAAATTTATGGAAAATATCTTTTCAATGGTACTAATCCATTGTTTAGCAACATGTGGCTCAAAAAACCGACAGAAAAAAGGTAGATGTTGCCTCATAAAGGACCCAATGGAATATTATTCCCTTCTCTATTCATTTGGAAGTCCAGAATGATTCATAGCTTGTGTAAGTATAGAAATAATATTTTTCACTCCATTTCCCATAACATTTGGGTTTTCAAGAGGAAAATCATTGCATTTCCCAGTGCATTGATCATTAACAAGGTTCCTTCAGGTTTCATCCACAATCTAAAACCCAAAAAATAATAGTGTGATTGGAAAAAATCATATCAGGAAAACAACATAATAAAGGGTGAGTACCTTCAATCTCTAACATCTTAGTTTTTATCCTCAGTTATTCATCATCGTTATCTTTATTCTAGGATTGTAACCTATACTTATACAAGTCCTTAGGGACAACCCTAGACATACATTAGAAATATCTCTATGGATATATCTAAAAATTTTGCATCCTGGTTTCCAAAGACTAACTAAACCTTTACTCTGATACCAACTGTATAACCCAAAGATTGACATACATGGACATTACATTAATTTTAAGAAATACTTATTAAATATCAAAAAACTGACACCCAAAGACCATATTAGTTTAGTGACTTTGAAAACCTGGAACAAAATCTTCTATTCATTGTGAAAGATCTTCAACATCGCCTATAATGATGTTCCCCTTTTGTTTTCTTACCTAAAATATTTCTCTAAATCCTGGTGCAAAGAAAACATAAAATGGAGGATCCCCAATTCTTAGTAATGGTAAAAATGGAGACATAAAACAATACATACACATTTTAATGTAAAAACATGAACATAATACATCAAAATCATGAGTAATGACAAAAATCTTGGATGTATATAAGGCATAGATCATAAAGAAACATTAATCATGATAAAATCGCATGGGAATAAAACATGTAATTGTGTCAAACCATTAAGAACATGATATGATTCCCATAGTATCCAAGGCACTGCTTCCAAGGCCATCATAGTGGACAAATTCCATTACTGAACCGGGTTTACATGTCGTTCTAACCATGTATTACTGAATTGGATTTACTTTCCATTCCAGCCATGTTTATCTCATGAGATATAAATCTTTACCCAATTCTTTATAGGGGGATATAGGTCCCACCCATCTCATAATTATTTCATTCATATATGTTCCACAAAATAAACATAAATCATTCATCATAACCCAAAGAATAAAATGACTTTCATAAACATCATCCCATCATAATGTAATCCTTATAAAACAAATGGATATCATTTCATCATAATAAAAATCAAACCATGTGAATAATAATGACATTATACTTGAAACCTAAATATATTAAATAATTCCATCTTAGATGGGAAATAGTTTTGATAAAACTCTTGAAATGAATTCTTGAGAAGAATATCCTTTCTTCTCCAAAATCATTTTATTTTCTCAAAATGCCCTGAAATTTTAAAAGAAAATTATTTTGTTGAAAATAATCATGAAATAATGTATAGGAAGATTCATGAGAATAAGGCATTATGAAACCGTAAAAATCAATTCATGCCGTATAGGTTAAAAAACATTCTTCTCGTACTTTTGCTGGAAAAGTCAAAGAGTACCTCGTATGGTAAACAAAAAAAATATTCTTCGATACCACATAGTAAAAGTCAAAAAGGGTAAAAATGAATTTAAAAATACATGGAAGAATAGTAAAAATATTATGAAAATATTTTGAGAAAACATGGACATGGATGATATAAATAAGCCCAGTAAATAGTTACAAATAAACAATATCAGATAAGAAAGAGAATGGAATAATTATCCCTTACCTTATGTCCAATTTGATCTGTTTGTGTCTTATACTCATGTATAGTGGATTTAAACATATTATTAACTTGTAACAGAACCATAATAATATTTATGATATCATATATGATTCACTTATGACTTTATATTACACGTTCATTTGTCAATTCCATGTTAAAGCTGTGTTTTGGGTAAAAAAAATTAATATATTGTATGTGTTTTGAATAGTAATTTTTCATATGATTACATAGATAATTATTACTTAAGTCCATAATGTAAAACATTTTTTATATATAATATATTTCCAGAATATATATATAATATATCGATAAATGGAATGAAATACACTGTTCATGGAGACAGTATGTCCTACGTTCGGATGAACGCTATTTTAGTTTCCTTGTTAAATTGAATGGAAGTAAGTAAATAACATATACATAAATATAGTATCATTATTATTTCACATATCTCATTATTATTTATTATTTATAATTTATAATCATTCTTTAATGGTTTACATGGAGAATGAATCTAATCGCGTCATGGAGACGGTAATCCGTACGTACGCACGAGCGATGATATCGTTCCCATAATTATCGAATAGTATTGGAGTGGATGATAGAAAATCTCATAATTATTATCCCGTTATAATAATCATATATATTTATTCTTTACACCATTATACCCATCCATGTAAGGTGGTGGTGGAAAAAATATAACACGGCGGCGTGGAGACGGTATTCTGTACGTACGCACGCGCAATGATTTCATTTTTCGTATGATGGATAGAAGGTGAAATAGTGTTATTTCATTTTTATAATAACATATCAGTATATGAGTGGTACCTATGTTTTAATTTATAAAGAAACAAATAAAATAAGAGGATGTAGAAGGAGATATAAATTTCAAATAATCGGTAAAAGATATTACCTCTTCTTCGATGGGCCTCTTCTAAACCTCCTCTTAGGGAACTAAAGTTGGTATTTCCAAAAGATAAGGAACTATGGTATGTTTCTAGGGAATTTTAAAAAATAAATGGATAGTTTTTGGCCGATATTTAAGGCTCAAAACGTTTTGAAGAGGAGAGGGGGGATGTTCCCTTTTATAAGAGAGGAGGGGGGCACTTTTGGAAACATGAAATAGATTAATTTATAATAAATTCAGACCCAACATAAAAACCTCCAAAAATGACTTATTTATAAGTCTAGATGATATAAGGTTGTAATATCATCAATAAATAAAATTTATACTAGTTTTTATTTTATTTTAAACCCTATCATTTTTATTTTTACATATTTAATCTATTTAATTTTATTTGTGGTAATAAGATTATAAATTCTAAATTGTTTTAAATACAAACTTATGTATTAATAATTGTCCATAATTGGATACTTTATGAAATTTTAGACCATATAATTTTAAATTTTTTATTTTTAAATATTTTTTTGATTTTTAAAACATTTAATTATATTTTATGATTATTAAATATTAATAGTGTCAATTTTGAAACAATTCAATTATTTGAATTTATATAAAATCCACAGAGAAGATATTTTCCAAAAAAAATATTTAATATATCCCTAGAATGTAATATTCATCTTTAAAATTCTTGGAGCCCAATAAATCGTTCATATAATATTTATTTTTATATTTTTAAAACCAGTTATCTTATATTTCAATCAATAAAATAATTTCTACATCACTATTGTGTCACCAGTAATGATAATTATATAATCCTTGAAAATTTTAAATAATTTTACATTATGTAGATAATTTTATTATATTTATGTTGACTATTTATTTTTCATGTTTTATGAATTTTTTCACTAACTAAAAATTATTACACTTATAAGATATAAGAGAGTGACAGGTTTTCACTTTCTTTGGTTTTAATAAAAATAACATCATTTTCGAGATCAAAATTCCATGAAATGAATTTATTTCGACCCTTAGGTGATATTGGTAGACTTTTATTCATCAAATAAAATTTTGGAAGTTGTTGTAGTAATTTTATAATCTTATTTTTTACCCTTAATTACCAGATTTACCCTTAACTGTAGTAAATAAAAATTATCATTGTTATTATTCATAATATCAAAAAAAACTTAAAGTAGCCTATTAACATAATTTTTCCCCAATTAATTAAAATATGAAATCCATTCTTCAAAATTAAAAACACATAATTTTCAGTAATTAATTTAAAATTTATCACAATGTTAAGAAAATGGGTTTTAAAAGTTAAAACATTGCCAAATATTAAAAAGTTTTTACCTATGAATTCAATATAAAATTAATGATAACAACTTACATTATATTAAAGGTTAAAAATATAATATATTTATACTTTAAAAAATAGAATTTTATAATTTAGAAATATAAATTATCTTGATGAAAAAAGTTATTTTTACGAAAAATTTAGCGTATTTTTACTATTCATCAAAATATGAAAGTAAACTGAAAAATATAAAAAATTCATCCAAAGTAAATGTTTATATAAGAATTGTAATTAATAAATTTATTTTGTCTAATTGGACTTTTAACATGTCAAAAACAAGATTTAATTTAGGTGCATCATCAAAAGGCGGCACAACTGCATTTTTTGAAAAATACTTATTTTACCTGAAAATGTAATTTTGTTATCATACCATGTTGTATAATATGTGTAAGATGAACGATATTGCTATAAAATTCAAAATGTTTTTAATAATATTTATAAAGACTAGTTAATAATAAATTTATAAAAATATATTTTTGTTTAGTGAAACTCGGTATTCTGTAGAACACATGCTATTGAGGAAGGTCTCTCTTGCGTGCGACACAAGCCAAGAATAGTGTTGCTTATACTACTTGATAATATGGTGTTGTGTATAGAGAAAAATAATCTTGGTGTAGCGTACAACACAATATATCAATGAAATTAAAAATAATATTTCTCATAAAATCACAGGGTGTTACACCAGAGCTAAAAATACATACACTCATAGAACTTCTAAACCTATCTCAATATTTCTTCTCTATTGTGTATAATTTTATTAACATTCGAGTTGTGTTTGTATCTGTATAACAACACATTCTGTCTCCTACATTAAAATGAAGGATACAAGATATACTTACTCAAACATCTCTTTAAACTTGTGTATCCCCATGGATAAGTATGGAAGAGGTCCCCGTGTGGCCTGGTTATTTGTACCCATGAAGAACTTTGGAAGAGGTTCCTGTGTGACCTAGATAGTCTTGTCCACTATTTTTTTAACCCCTATCCAGGTTGGGGATCATGCTTATTTATATAAACTGTATGTTGGAATGTAATCACCAAGTGGAGTGGATTAGGTCTCGGCTTGAGACTTAACTAATTGTTTCATATCCATTGTGCTTCTTAATTTAGTCTTCTCTGTTTTATAGAATTAATGTATAACTCAGAAAACACTAAATTCACATTGATAGTTAATCTTGGAAAGAAGTTATAATTTTTTTGTCTTAGTAGAATAGCATCAAAAGTCATATTAATAACTTACATTAATATTACTAAGAAATAATCAATATTCTAAGAAGTTATTTAAACAGTAAAACTCTCATAACAGTACAAACTTCATTAATTGGGTTGTATTTAACCTTTTGGGGAAATCTTTTTAAGTATAAATTTTCATCAAAAAAATTTATAGATACTCAATTCACCCCCCTGTTGAGTAATCTACTCTGACCAACAATAATGATATGTTTTTATGTTATGTTTATAACCTAAAATTTCACACAATTCCATAAAATGGAATACGCGATCATTTTTCATGTGTATGGCATACATTCACCTTGCGAACTTATGTCATTATTTCTTCCTTTACCAAATTTCAAGGTTGGGGATAACAACTGATTTATAGTAAATATATGATATATAGATGATTTATAATTTTTATGTGATTCTGGTATTATAATATAACACATACTCTCTTTCTATCCATTTTTTGGAAATATGATAATATTTTTTGTGTGTATGGCAGACTATCGCCTCGCGAAGCAAATTAATTTGTTTACGCTTTACATTGAATGTATTAAGGATGGGATTAATAAAAATATGTGATATATATGTCATAAAAATTATAATATAGTTAATATATATGTATATATATTAATTATATTTAATTCAATATGAAAATTAAATGGAAACATTTTTCATGGCTACGAATAACCTCTCGTCTCCATGAATAGTGTATTTCCTTTCCATCACGAAATTTTATGGATAAATATAAATTATTATATAATAAATATGTATGATATTTAAAGAATGATTAAATTATATTGTTGATAAATTCATGATCTACATAAGGGAAAAAAATACAATTCAAAAACTACTTGAAAAACAAAGTAGTTATTACCTGGAAAGTGGAAAATATTGAATAATTATTAATGAAAGGGTAATAATATGTTATAAAAGGATCATATATGAATTCAAAAATATTAATATCGTTCCGGTAAATATTTATAACATGTTTAAGACTACCATACCAAAACTTAAAGATCGTTCAACCAAAAGAAAGTGTATGTTAAGGGATTCCCTCTCAATTTCGTATTATTGAGGAAAATTATAATGTTTTGCACCTGGTTTTTTTAATACGGTGTATATAATGAAAATTTGAAATTTATTTTCATGAATAATTCATTATTATGTTAATTTAATTTTCAATTTAAAATATGTCATCTAATGGTTTTTAAACATAAAGTTACTATGTCTAAAATGAATTCCATAACTCAAATCATCTTCATTGGGTTGTATCACATCTTCATTGTCATTAATATTATATGATTATGTTTAAAATTAATTGGACTATCTATTGTAGTATTTACAATTTCATTATGTGTATTTAAATTTTATACACATAATTGATTCATTTATTAATTCTCACTTCAATGTTATGATCATTTTAATGGTTTAGTTTAAAATGTCATTCTAAAAGAGATAATTTATTCATGAAATTAAATTAATGGAAATTATATGATCATTGTTTACTAAATCCTTTAATTTTATTCTCCTCTGTGTATTCATGATATTTTTCAAGCAATACTACCATTTTTTAAATCATTTATACAAAAAAATATTTATAAAATGTGTTTTAGAAAATCCAACTCAATTTATCCCTCTGGTTGAAAATTCTTATTCTTTTAATACCATGTTTTTTAAAAATCATCTAAAAAATGTATTTAACCATTTAAAAATTATTTAATATGATTTTTACCTACGTTTACACTTTAGTAAAATTTAATATAATCTCTGGTCATTTTATAAACAATGGATGTTTGTATTTTAACGAAAATGTGAAATGAATCTATGTTTCTTAACATACATGGAATGTATAGTATTTCCAACTTTCTTGGATACTCAATGATTTAAATATTCCATTAATATATTTCAATTTTTTTTTAGTTAAAGTGTTTTTAAAAGTGATTTTGAAAATGTCTTTCAATATGAAAAAGATATTTTCCTCAAGACTGTTTTCAAAATTCATTTATGGTATTTCTATTCATAAATGAAAACTAAATATTATTCTAACTCCAATGTACATTAATTTTATTGATACATTTTTAATTCATTTTATGGATGTATTATCATAATTTTGACAAAGGATATTATTGAAATTCACTTCCTTGAATTATATTTATAGACATTAACACTCCCATAAATTAATCACATTGCATTAGACCATATATTTCTCCTAAATATATGTATTATTTTTCATGGATATGATTATTCCCTAAAACCATACCAGTTTTACATATGATGTTTTCATTGGTAGTTTTTTATTTATCTAGGTAAATATTGATCAATCAATATACTTTAATCAATATGAATATTTAGTAAGAAGCATTATTTATGAATTAAATAGATTATTGTACATATGGGGAATGATTTGGATTGTTAAGATATGGGTGGGTACTGGTAAAAGATAGTACCTCAATGCATCATTTGTCTCATTGGATGAATCAGGTGGCGATCCTTAGTTAAGTGGGGTTTTACTTGGTATTTTTTGAACCTAGTTGTCGACGGTTATGAAAGTAAAGGTTCCATGTAGCAAAGAAACATGGAATCCAATAATTTAGAATTTACTTTATTCAGATTCAGTTATTTTCATCTGTAATATTCTCATAATGACCAAATAAATGGATGCATTTCATTCTCAGTTTATTTATAAAATGTAATGTGATTTTAGTTATTTACATTTTCAAATTAGTTCTTTATTATATATTCATGAATTAAAGTTATTTAAAAGGAAGGTTTATTTAATTATTTATCTCTCAATATTTATTATACATATTTATTCGTGATTGATTCTATTTTACATAACCCTTACTGAACATTGGATCTTATCCTTATTTTTTTCCTTTCCCCCTAGATTCCATGATGTTTACATTGACGGGTACGCAAGGACATAAAAGATGGTGCAATTTATTCTTGAATAACAATTATAATGTAATTTGGGTATTTATATATAATATGTTAATTATATGTGTATCTAGATTACCAAGACTACTAAACTTATCAGTTCTTCGGGAAGTGTTTCCTTGTAACTTATGTTAATGTAATGGTAGTACACACTTACTCTGGAATTGATGGGGTTCAGGTTGCTATAGTTAGTATCAAAGGAAGTTTATTAGAAACCTTTGAAAATATATTTTGGAAAACATAGATTAGGTAACATAAATCAATGATATAATTTGGGGATAAGTATAGAAGAACATCCAAAAGTTATAGTCAGATAGTTTTTCTTTGTTTTTTCTGAAATACATACCTATCTGGATACTACACGTTGATGTGGTCCTGGAACATATATAGCTATGTTTAATTAATTTGAGAAGGGGGTGTTGGGAATAACTCATGAATAACGTAGAACCTGACAAAGGGCCTTACTGCGCACCTAGTTTTACACTATCAAGAGATATTATTAGGACAATTCACATTTTCTTTACTAGAAATTATGATGGATTTAAATAAATAATGAAAATTAATGACCTTGGATAAAACTAAGGTGACTTAGATTAAAGATAAGGTATAGATATTTAGACCTACTGTAAATGGAATTATATTAAACACATAGACCAAGGAATGACCTATGTTTATATAAAATGGTTGAATAAATTATTGGGATTTGATTATAAGAATCATGAAACATCTATGTATTCTATTATATTTTACAAGAAATTGCGTATTCATGAATATAATAGTTGTGGATACCAACATGGGTTATTATTTAAGATTTAAAATACGATCAATGACTTAATCAAATATTTTAGGTTTTATTAAATGATATTCTACCAATATAGAGAAAATTTTGGATAAATTTATTGAAAGTATATGTTTTAGTGGAAAAATTTTATTATAAATAATTCCTTTAAATTTTATAGACATAATTGTAAAGGTATTGATAAACTTTAGGGTTAATATTATTATTAATGAAATTTTAAGGATGGTCTATTAATATTATTTGACTTTGTGATAAAATATGTTGTATTAAAACCCCTAGTAAATATTTTATTTAACGATTAACCTTGTTTCAATAACATCAGTCACATTTTTGGGAAATTAATTGAAATTATATTAATATAGTTTATAAAAATGAAAACCCACATGTAGGGTGACTATAACATCCTTTTTAAATAAAGAAACAATACATTTTATTTTTAATTAATATTTTGTGAATTAAATATTAATTTTAGCTTAATGAGGTTTCTATGTTCGATGGCGTACCCGATACGCAACAATGGGTTTCTTTGAAATATTACGTAGAATAATAAAAATATAATATTGTTATTTTAAATTGTAGTTAATGTCTAGTCAGTGTATTGGCGGTAATGAACATAACTTACAACAATATGATTATACATTTTTGTTAACTGTTTTTCCATTTATCCAATAAATGTTAGAGGCTTAAAATGTGAACGAATCCGATTTTAAGCACAAATACTCTAATATTCTTTAAAAGGTTGATTTACCACCTTTTGATGGAGAAGCCTTTTTAAATATAGTTTTTTTCACTTTTTTTGGTTCTGTATGACAAAAAAATAATATTCTTTTGAATAGGGGAATCAAAATATAATTTGGATGAAATTTTGGTATTTTTCTGATATAGTTCATTTTATAATGAATAGTTAAAATATATTATTTTAATTCAAAACTGCCTTTTAACATAATTTATTTATATGGATATATTATATTTCAATTGGTTCTAAATTGTAATTAGATTATATTTTTACCATTTAATCCAATATTGGCTATTTGAATTAATTTATCACTGAAATTGGACATAAACAGCTGTCAATCGTTTGACAGTTATTATTTCTTAAAAACACACCTTTTGTTTTGACTGTAAGAATTAATTTTAAATTATATTATGCCACTTAGGTGCTTCAAATTTTGAAAAAATTATTCCATATTTGGAACCATAAAATATAAATTGTGTGAATAAGCAACTTTTATTTTTAGACATTATGAATATATACTTTAGTAAATATTTTATTTTCCATTGTTAAAGGGTAAATCTGGTAAATAAGGGTAAATAAATATTACTATAATAATATAAAATTACCCTAACATCTGTCTCATTCCGATTGGTTGATACTATTCTGACAATGGGCATCATTGGGTCTACTTTGGGACCCCATTGGGCCACTTGAGAGTGATAACGACACTTTATTTTAATTAACTTAAAGTAAAGAACAAAATGACATAAACAAATATATTTTAGTAAATTAATTTTTACATAAGGTTATATAAGTTATATTTTCAACTATAAATATTATTTGGAAATTTAAATATATTTTTTACATCATGTTATATTTTTTATATTTTTTAGACATTAAATAAACTAAATTATTTATGACACAATAATGATGTATTGTTTACCTCATTAATAAATGATTTAAAAAAATATGACTATAAAGATTAAAATAATATCTGAAACCAGTCCAATTATTATAGGATGATTTTATTTCAACCATGAGTCATTTTATATTTGACTTTAATAGGTTTTGGACATTTAGAAACCGAAAATCATTATTTAATACAATTATATTTTCACACTTTCTAAAAGAGCCCCTCATCCCCCTTATAAAAATCCTTCACCCCTAACCCATTCCTAAAACATCTAAAACCCCTTGGCTCATCCAACCTCTTCCCAAATAATCTCTCAAGATCCATATATTCATTATAGAATCCATAAAGTTGTTATAAGGCACTTCAACAAACCCTTTTTCTTCAAACCAAAGGTAGTTACCCGATTTAAAGGTAATGTCTTCTCTTAAGTTCTTTTGTTTTATTTTACTTATCCATCCCCCTAAACTCATTTTATTCCTTTATTTCATAAAAACACCAATATCCTAAATATACAAGGAATCCTTCATGAGAAGGATTCAAACTACAATTACTCACACCTCCATCTAATTGGTAAAAAACATACTCTTTCTATGGACGGAAGACTAACGCCTCACAAAACGATGATTGTTCAATAATATCTTATCGCCGCTTATGGTGTCCATTATGATGGAACTATATGTTTATATGATATATATAACTTTTATGTTTTCTTTATTATTCTGTATTTTTCATTTATATCATACGTTTATGGTTTCCATTATGGGTAAACGTGATAATTTCATTAGAGGAAGTGTGCACTACCATCCCCTCAAAGTGACATGACTCGTTAATTCCATATGTGGGATGAATAAAGGATGGTGTTAATGATATTATATATGATATTATACTGGAATTTTAATATACCTATGTATCATTATGTTTTAGTTCCATTAAAATAAGAAATTGAAATGAAAGCAGTGTTCAAGCGTACGTACGGTTTACTGTCTCCATGAACGGTGCATTTAATTTCTTATACCTAAATCTTATGTTCTATTATAAATAGTACATATTCAGGATATATATTATATATATGATATCTAAATCATGTATATCATTCAGGATATAATGTATATTTGACCACGTGAAGAATGTTTAATTATAATAAGTTTATTTTTGACACAAGTACCAAATATCGACAAAACGACTGTTATTAACTTAAATGATTACATAATGTTTATAAAATTGTAATAAGTGATATAAAAAAGAATAATAAACTTTAAAATGGATATTAATCATGTAGAAATTAACTTTAGTTAATTATTCAGCAGATTAAAGAACAAACGGGTCAAATCAGACCTGATGTAATGGACTTAATCTCAATCTCCTTTCATTGAGGCATATTTTATTTTAATACATGAAGTTATTTTATATGTTGTATAAAAACCATTTTTTTATTCATTTCATTCAAAGGTACTATTTATCTATGAAGTGTTTTACTAAACGACAAAAAAAAGTTTCTTTTAAACGTAAGCAATGACATCCACATTTTCTGCCACCGTGAGTATTATTTGACCTATGGATTCCTTAACAAGATGTAATTTTTTTAAAAGGAAAATAAATACCATATAATCTATTAAATATTTTGTTATTGAAAATGGTTTTCATAATTGTTTTTTTATGTCAATATATTTATATGATATATTTTGATTGCAATGTGGAAATGGTATCTTTCTGTTATGTTTGTTTTATATGCTATCAATATGTTATGGTTTTGGGGAATTTTTTATGTATATGGGTGGTTCCCTAATAAACCTAGGGCAGGTGAGCTCTAGATTTCTCTCCAATGCATAGGGTAACGTGAAGGAGTTAAACATGAATGTTTATTCTAAAAGATTTATGGAATATACAATGATGGGTATTCCAAATGTAATTACCAACATAGCTGCGATAGCAACAATGTAAGTATGATATGAATGACACAAATTGCCTTTATGATTTATGATTTCTATGTGTTATTCATAAATCTTATGATTTAATGAGTTATGTTGAAGAACTTATGTTATGTATGTAATGATCAAGTAATGGTTTATTTCATTGTTTTATAACCCTTACTAAGCATTTTATGCTCATCCTATGTTTTGAAAAGTATTTCACAGGACTTATAGATGAATAGGGTCAAGTATAGGATCAAGGAAAAGTCACAATGTCTAAAACATGAAACTAGACATGACTATTTCTTAAGAGATTTTATTTTTGTGAAAAAAATGGATACATAGTATAAGTCTCTACTTGGTAATTCCTTGGATGTAATGTAATAGTTATGGAATAATTCTCTAAAACTCTAAACCTGAAAAGATCCTCAACGTGAATTATTAATTTAATTCAATATTATGCAATGTTTTAAGGTTGAGTCCTTATAGTTTTTATCAGATGATCATTTAGATAACTTTAGAAGTTAGGATATTGTTAAATTAATGTCCATAAATTAATTTATGGTAATATTGAAGTGAGATAGCATTTAAAGATTACCATACTGCTTTTCTTAAGATATTTCTATGTCCATAATGGTTTTCCACAAAACAAACTGGGTAGCTATGTTGGGAAAACATCAGGAGGAAGACAACCTTCCAAATCAGTAATCAGAGGTGGTTGGAATAGGATCCTAACTATTTGTTGCAATGATGGAATAGTTGACTCATGCTATAAATTCTGCTCGTATCCATGCACGAGATCATCTAGATTAACCACAGAGGAACTTGTCAGTAGTGGAGCATTTCATGCGGCAACATCCCCTATCATTCAGAGTATCATCTGACCCTAGGCTACCATAGGGGTGGATTAAATAAATGGAGAATATTTTTGATGTTATGGGGTGTTTAGAACATGAAAAGGGCAGTCTCACAGTTTACCATTTTGAAGGTGAAGCAGATCAGTGGTGGTCGATGGTGAAAAATATCAGGGATAGTGAGGAGATTGATTCTATTGATTGGGATGAATTCGAAGTTATGATGGTGGATAAATATTTTCCTAAGGTGGTTCGCCTTATGATGGAAAATAAATTCCTAAAATTGAGGCAGGAGGATGAATCAGTGGCTTCTTATAAAGAAAAATTCACTTGAATGGAAATGAATGCTCCAAATTTCATATGAGATCTTGATAATAAAATCAAAAAAAAATTACTCAGGATTAAAGCCAATGTATCGAAGGGCTTTAGCTTCTCGTGAGTTCAAATGTTATTAAAAAATTGTTCGTTGTGTGGTGAATGTGTCAATGGAGTTTTCCGATGATTAGGTGTTCTTTGAAAAAAAAATATAATAAGAGGTCAAGGTGGTAGGCAAAGGGAAAACTCTTTAAAAAAGTCTGATGGTAAGAAACTAAAGTTTACAGTTTGTGAATATTTTGGTGAAAGCCTACTGGGGAATGTCTTTTGAATTATGGTTACAACTACAGATGTGGTAAAATGGTACATAAATCTCGTAATTGCACTAAAAGAGATCAGGGTAATGGTACGACAAAATATGATTTACAATCAGTAAAATGTTTTAAGTGTAATGAAATGGGTCATTATGAAAATGAGTTTCCAACGAAGAACTCAACTGATGGAAACCAACCATACTACAAGAACAAAGGGGAGGTGAAGTCCATTCCGACTACTTAAGTAGATGTCGGGCCATCAAATGAAGTAGTTTCAGGTACACTGTTTGTTTGTTCAGATTATGCCAATGTGTTGGTTGATTTGGGGTCCACACATTTGTTCATTTCTAAGAAGTTTTCTAGTAAATTGGGACTTCCATATCAAGATATGACTTTTAAACTTATGGTAAAAACACCTGGAGGAAGTGATGAGACAAAAAGAAATATAATAACCTTATTGTATGTGTGTGTGGAAGGAATCTACCTATAAACCATATTGTTTTTCCTCTAGTAGAGTTCGATGTTTTTTTGTCATGGATTGACTTTTTATTTATCATGAAAAGATTGACAGCAGAGCTAAAGAGACTTCTTTTCTGAAATATTTTCATCTTGTGTACAAGAATGAAAACTTACTTTTTATAACATATTAGGATGATGAGAAACTAGTAAATGATGGAAATGAAAGTTACCTTGCAGATATTGTTGAATACAAATGAATTGTTCAGATTAATGATGTGTTAGAGGTAAATGAGTGTCTTGATGTTTCTTCTAATGATTTTCCGGGTATTATACCTGATCAAGAAGTTGAATTTACTGTTCACTTAGTTCCTGATGCTCATCCAATTTCAAAACCCTCTTATCAAATACCTCAAATAGAACGTTTAGAGTTAAAGAAACAATTGTGGGAATTATTAGATAAAGGTTTCATTCAAACTAGCACATCACTATGGGGTAATGCTGATTTATTTTTTTTAATATGGATCAATGAGACTTTTCACTGATTATAGAGAATTGAATGACATCACTGTTAAGAACAAGTATCCTTTTCCTCATATCGATGATTTGTTTGATCATCTCTCAGGAGCTCAGAATTTTTCGAAGTTTGACTTGAGGTCTTGGAACCATCAGTTAAAATTAGAGGAATCAGACATTCCAAAGAAAAAATTTCTTACTAGATATGGCCATTATGAATTTGTATTTATGTGTATTAGTTTAACCAATTCACCTACTCTATTCATGGATTTTATGAATAGAATTTTTCGTGAGTTCATGGATTAGTTTGTGGTTGTGTTCATTGATGGTATTTTGTTTTTTCTAAAAGTTAAGAGGATAATGAAATTCATTCAATGGATGTCTTGAAAACCATAAAAGAAGAGAAAAAATTTGGGAAATTTAGCACATGTGAGTTTTGGTTACACACATTTCTTTCCTTGGTCACATTGTTTCCAAAAATGGCATAACTATTTATCCTAATAAAACAAATGTTGTTGAAGAATGGCCAAGACCCACAAATATAACCGAGATAAATATTTTTCATGGTTTTTAAGGTTATTACTAGAGGTTTTTTGAAAATTTTGCATGGTAATCTAGTCTAATGAGTAAGTTAACTAAAAAATGTGTTAAGTTCATTTGTACAAAAGAATGTGATGATTGTTTTCTGGAATTGAAAATAATATTGGTGAATGATCCAATTTTGCCACTACCTTCTAGGAATAGTGAGTTTTCTATTTACGGTGATTCTTCGTTGAAATGAAAGGGTTGTTTCCTAGTGTAGAATGATCAGGTAATTTCTTATGATTCACATCAGTTGAAACCTCATCAGTTAAATTACCCTATACTTGATTTGGAATTAGCTGCTATTGTTTTTGCTTTAAAAATTTGGACGCATCATTTTTATAAAGTAAAATGTGAAATATATACAGACCAGAAAATATTGAAGTATATATTCACATAGAAAGAATTGAACAATAGACAAAAGAGATGGTGGAAATTAATCAAGGATTATGATTTCACGATTCTTTACCATCTGAGAAAAGAAAATAAAGTGGATGATGCTTTGAGTTGAAAAAGTAGTGATCCACTAACCATGATTTGTTTGGAATGCGATCCTTTGGGTTTTTATTTGATGAACATTGTAAAATAAGTTGTTGATGAAGATAATTATATTGTTTTGTTTCAGGTGTCAGTGAAATCATCTCTCTCAGACAGAATAAAGGAAGCGCAGAAGAAAGACAGTGTGTTTCAGAAAAATTTAGACATTGTTCAGATGGGTATGTTTCCGGAATTTAACATTGATAATGATTGTGTTTTGAGGTTTTGGAAAATATTATGGGTGCCTTATGATTCATAACAGAAGATTTTTTGTTATGTGAAGTGCATAGTTCCCCGTTTTCAGTTCATCCTGGAAGTACTATGATGTACAGAGATCATCAGGAGTATTACAGGTAGGATGGAATAAAAAGAGATATTGCTGACTTCACTATGAAGTGTTTGACTTGTCAATAGGTTAAAACAGAGTGGCTATTACTGAAAATGGATGCTTCAGTATTTTCTGGTACTAGAGTGGAAATTGGAAAATATATCCATGGACTTTGTTATGGGATTATCAAAGACATCTCGAGGTAATAATTCAATCTGGGTTATTGTTGATAGATTGACTAAATCTTCTCATTTATTTCATATTTGAGATATTATGCCTCTAGATCAACTTTCTCGGTTGTATGTTAAAGAGATATTCAAGTTTCATGGTGTTCCCCTCTTCGTTTTATCATATCGCGATATCAGGTTTACCTCCAACTTTTGGAAAGGCCTTCAGAAGTCGTTGGGTACTGAATTAAATTTAAGTAAATCTTTTCATCCTCAATCAGATGGGTAGTAAGAACGAACAATTCAGAAACTAGAGGATATACTATATGCTTGTTCACTAGATTACCATGGATTTTGGGACAAAAATATTTCTTTGGTGAAATTTTTATATAATAATAGTTTTCCTTCCAATATACAAATGGGTCCATTTGAGGCATTATATAGGAAGTGGTGTCGAACTACCACTTTTTCAGATGAAGTAGGTGATAGGAAGATGATGGGACCATAATTTGTAGAAGAGATGGCAGAAATGGTTCTGTTGATTCAGAAGCATGTGAGAATAGCTCAGAGTATGCAAAAAAGTTATGTGGATTACTAGAGGAAACATATTTCTTTTGAGGTAGGTGATCATGCCTTTCTCAATGTTTCTCTATGGAACTGTTTGATGCGTTTTGGTAAGAAGGGAAAGTTGAGTCCAAGGTTCATTGGACCTTATTAAATCAGGGAAAAGTAGGATCATTTTTGTATAGAGTGGTTTTACCTCCATGTTTATCTTAGGTATTCAATGTTTTTCATGTTTTAATGTTGAGAAAGTATATGCTAGATCCATCTCATGTTTTGAGCCCAAGGTAGTCATGTTGGAAGAGAATATCTTTTTTGAGGAACAACCACTCCAGATTAATAACTCAAGAGAGAAATCATTAAAGAATATGGTAATTCACTATGTAAAGTTTTTTTTTGGAAAAACCATATGGTTGAAGAGGCAACGTGGGAATCTGAAAATACTAAGAGGGATAAATACCCCCATTTATTTCATAAGTGAATAAAATTGCAAGGCTGCAATTTCCAAAAGGGGCGAGGATGTAACATCCAAGGTAAAAAAATATATTATACATTTTTTTTAATTAAAAGTTTGTAAATTAAATATTAATTTTACATTCAAGGGGTTTCTATGTTCGATGGTGTACATGATACACAACAACGAGTTTCTTTGAAATCATACATTGCGCAATAATAATATAATATTATTATTTTAAATGGTATTAAACACCTAGTCATTGTATTGGAGGGAATAAACAGAACTAAATACAATATTATTCTACTTGTTTGATAAATGTTTTTACATTTGTCCAATAAAAGTTAGAGACTTAAAATGTGAATGAATCCAATTTTAAGCACAAATACTCTAATATTCATTAAAAGGTCGATTTACATCCTTTTGATGGAGAACCCTTTTTAAATCTATTTTTTCTAAATTTTATATGTTCTATATAACAAAAAATATAATTCTTTAATCGGGATATCAAATTATAATTTTGATAAAATTTTTGTTGATAAAGTTCATTTTTTTAATGAATAGTGAAAATACTGTATTTTTATTCAAAGATGCCTTTTAATCGAATTTATTTATATGGTTAGATTATCTTTTTAATTTGTTTTAAAGGGTATTTAGATTATATTTTAACAATTTAATCCAATTCTGTTCATTATAATTAATTTTACTTTGAGATTGGATATAAATAAGTGGAAATCTTTTAAGAGTTATTATTTCTTAAAAACACGCCTTTTGTTTTGATAGTGGGAATTAATTTTAAAATAATTTCTGCCACTTATATGTTTTGAATTTAGAAAAATGGATTTTGTATTTGGAAGCACTATGTACAAATTTTGTAATTAGTTAACTTTTATTTTTAAACATAATGAATATTTACTTGAGTAAATATTTTATTTACCATGGTTAAACGGTAAATCTGATAAATGAGCATAAAAAAATATTACTATAATTATATAAAATTACCCTAACATGTGTCTTAATCCTATTTGTTGATACACGTATGACCATAGGAATTTTTGGGCCAATTTTGGGACCTCATGGGGCCACATGGGAATGATAATCACACTTTATTATAATTAACATAATGTAAAGACAAAATTTACATAAACTAATATCTTTTAGTAAATTAATTTTTACATAGGGTTATGTAAGATATCTTTTCAACTATAAATATTATTTGTAAAGGTTAAAATTTTTATTACATCATGGTATTTTTTTATATTTTTTAGACATTAAATAAATTAAATTATTTATGACATAATAATGATGTAGTGTTTACCTCATTAATAAATGATATAAATAAATAAGATTATAAAGATTAAAATAACATACAAGACCTGACCAATTATTATTGGATGATTTTATTTAGACCATGAGTAATATTATATTAGAATTTAATAAATTTGGGACATTTACAAACCGAAAATCATTTTGTAATAAAATAATATTTTCACACTTTTTTAATGAGCCCCTCCTCCCCCTTATAAAAAGCCCTCACCTCTAACCCATTCCTCAAACCTCTCAAGCCCCTTGAATCATCAAAACTATTCCAAAATAAGCTATAAATATATATATATATATTCCTCCTTGAAGCCATAACATTGGAAGAAGGCACTTCAAAACATCCTTTTGGTTAAACTCAAAGGGAGTTGCCTGATTTAAAGGTAATGTCTTCTCTTAAATTCTTTTGTTTTATTTTACTTCTCCAACCCCATAAACTCTTTTTATTCAATTATTTTATAAAAACACCAGTATACTAAATATAATATGATTTTTTATGATATTTATTTATACTAAACTTACACACACATCCATCTTATAGGTAAAGAACATACTGTTTCTTTGGATGGAAAACTAATGCCTCATGAAACGATGATTGTTCAATTATCTCTTATCACCTCTCATGGTGGCCATTATGATGGAACTATATTTATATATGATATATATTATGTTTAGTTTTTCTTTATACTTCTGTATTTTCTATTTATAGGATACCTTTATGGTTTCCATTATGGGTAAAAGCGAAAATTTCATCTGAGGAAGTGCGGAAAACCGCCCCATCAAAGTAATATGACTCCTTAATGACACGTGTGGGATGTATAAAGGATGGGGTTAATGATATAATATATGATATTATACTATAATTATAATATAACTATTTATCATTATGTTTTAATTCTATTAAAATATGAAATAGAAATGAAAGTAGCGTCCATTCATATGTACGGCTCACGGTCACCATGAACAGTGCATTTCATTTCTTATATCAAAATGTTATGTACTATTATAAATACATAAAAATAGTATATATATATATGATATATATCATATCTAAATCCTTAATATAATTCTGTATATAATGGATATTTGACCACATAAACAAATTGTAATTCTAAGGAATTCATTTTTGACTCAAGTACCAAATATCGACAAAACGATCGTTATTAACATAAATGATCACATAATGATTATAACATTGTAATAAGTGATATAAAAGGAATAATAAACTTGAAAAGGGTCTTAATCAAGTAGAAATTAACTATAGGTTATTATTCATTATATTAAAGAATTAATGGGTCAAATTAGACACGAGTTAAGGGACATCATCTCAATCTCCTTTCATTGAGGCATGTTTTGTTGTAATACATGACTTTCTTTTATACGCAGTATAAACACATTTGACATTTCATTTCTTTCAAATTGAATCTTTTAATAGGAATAATTTTACAAAATGACAAAAAAAAAGAATGTTTCTATTTAACATAAGTGGTGAAAATGACCTTTTCCACTGGACCGAGTATTATTTGATCTATGACTTCCTTAACAAGCCATAATGTTTTTAAAAGGAAAACAAATACCATATACTATTTTTCATATTTTGGTATTGAAAATGGTTTTTATAATGGTTTTGTTATTTCAATATATTTAAATGATATATTTTGATTGCAATGTGGAAATTTTATCTTTCCTTTATGTTTGTTTTATGTGCTATGAATATGTTATGGTTCTTGAGAATTGTTTACAAATATAGGTGGTTCCGTGATAAACCTAGGGAAGGTGAGCCCAAGATAGCTCTCCAATGCATTGGGTAACATGATGGTGATAAACATGAATGTTTATCCTATGAGATTTAGGAAATATACTATGATGGGTATTCCAAATGTAAATACATATGTAGTTGTGATAGCTACAATGTAAGTGTGATATGGATTCCACAAGTTACCTATATGATTTATGATTTCAATTAGTTATTCATAAATATTTTTATTTTGTGAGGTATTCTAAATTTCTTATATTATGTATGTAATGATGAACTAATGTTTCCATTCATTGTTTTATAACCCTTACTAATATTTTTATGCTCATCCCATGTTTTTAAATGTTTTTTCATAGGACTAAAAGATGAATAAGGTCAAGGATGGGATCAAGGAAAATGCATTCTGTCTAAAACATGGAACTAGAAAATTACATTTTTTTAATATTTTTTATTTTTGTGTAAAAAATGGAAACTGAGTAAAAGTGTCTACTTTGAAATTCATGAGATGTAATGTAATAGTTATGGCCTAATTCTCTAAAAATCTAAACCTATAAAGATCCTCAATGGGAATTATTAATTTAATTCAATATTATGTAATTTTTAAGGTCAGGTCCTTATAGTAAAACCCCATAAAAACTAGAAATGTGTTGGGGGTTGAACCCATCACCAAAGGATGATAATGGTTTCTGGCCTACAACGTTTTTACATGATTTCACGGTTAATATGTCATTATTTCAGGTAAAATATTGGAAAATAAAGTATTAATGATGTAATAATTGTGGTTCATTAAAGTATTATATTAATTAGTTATATTAGATGACTTTTTCTAACTATATTTGTTTTTTATGATAGTTAATGGCAGGAAGACATATGTTTCACACTCTTATGAATCATAGAATTTTTTAAAAGTAAATTTTAGATCTTTAGGAAAAAAATTAATATACATATATTTAGATCATGGAGTAAGTGATTAAAGAAAAAATAAATGTTGAGATATTTATTAGGAAATATAAACTTATGAAATAAGTATATATCATTATATTATTTGTTAATAAAATAATAATTCAAAATCCACGAAAATCATCTTGGAATAAAAAAGTTATCATATTAAATTCATATCTGGTGAATCAAATGGTCCTTTAGAGAATGAAATATTTAGGAATTTGAGAACCTTAAATTTAAATTGATCAATAAATTTATTGTGATCAATGACTTCAATCATTATATATAAATATTTATTCTTTTCCTCCATGTCTATATCTTCACTTCCACATATTTTCTCTTACCCTAAAAACTAGTTATGTTCTATTTCATGTGACCTTGTTACTTCCTATTCTCTCTCTTATTAAAAGTATTTTTTACCACCCCTTATAACTATGTGGGTTTTTTTTCAAAAAAGAAGTTTTAAAATATTAAAACTTTTATTACTCAGATAAAGTTTAAATTTCAAGGAAGAAATTTATTTATGTTAGGGAGAATATAATACCCCAAAATTCTAAAAGAATAACATTTTATTTTATAGTGTGCATGAAACCCATCACTTAGCGTATAAGGTAATATAGATACCAAGGAATTAAAATATATTTAATATTTTAAATCTATGATATATATTAAAATTCATGTGACATTGAGTTAGCTTTTGTTATACATAATGACATTCTTTAATAGTTTGCGTTACACACAAGATCGAGTTTTACTGAATACTATTAATATTCAAATGTAAGGTTATCTACTACATTTAAAATTCATGTTTAAGTATATTATTAACTATATAATTAAAATATATTCTCTAAAAAAATTTAAAATTAATTATCTGGTTACCAATAAATTATAAATGAATATGAAAATCAATTTAATGTAAATGAAATGTTTTTCAAAAATATATATTTATGCTCTAAATGGAGTTTTTCATTATAAACTAAATTAATAATTATTATTAAATAATTTTATATAGATCTATATATAATATATTCCATAAAATAATTTCCATATTTATTCAATATATTTGATAGGAATAAAATTAAAATAAATCTAATTTTACAGATAAAAAATGTATTTTTTCTAAAGATTGTTTGTCACCTTTTAATGAAACAATATTTTTAAAACTACATTTCGTGACATTTAAAAAAATATATTTTAATAATAAAAATTATTTTCGAAAAATTAATTTTAAATTTATATTAAGGTGAATTTTATGTATTTTCAGAGAAATTTTACTTTTTGATAAATGGTGAAAATTTTCGAATTTTAATTGAAAACTTACTTTTCATCTAAATAAGTAAAATGTTATATTATATTATAAATTGGATTAAAATTAAAATTAGATCAATTATAAATATATTAATAAATATTTTCCATTAGAATCTATTTTATATTTAATTTTGATAAAAAACATGGTAAGCCTTTGAACAGTTTCACTTTTAAAAATAACATGCTTTCCCATCTCGTCAACAGGATTAATATTAAATTCATTTATGAAAATTAGGTGATTTAATTTTTTAAAAATATATTAAATTTTTATAGTAATCATAGTTTATAATGTAAAATAATTTTCAACTTAGTATTTAACCATAATGATTATTGAATACAACTAAAATTAATTATAGCGATTAATGTAAAACTATTTTTCTTAGTTGTTAAACCTATAGTATAATGTGTAAAAATGACCCTAAAATTATATAATACCCATAGTGTGGAATTATTTATACCATCAAACAACTATAATCAAATTTAGTGCACTATGGAATCCTCATGTTAGGTAGAAAAATGGGTATACCTAACTTCTTTTAAAAAATTCCAAGTGTGTACTCTCCCCCACCTTTAAAAGGTCACGAAATATTCTGCTTATTAAAACATATTAAACCAAATTGGTTTGGAAAATAACATACCAAAAAACTCTCAAACATAACTTATATCATCTAATAAGACATATTTTTGGATGAAAGAAAACATTTTATGATTTTAGTGTAATCTTATGGAGGTTTCTTGAAGAAGAGGTAATGTTTTTCTAAAATCATTTTTTTATTTCATTCTCCATGATCATAAATTATTATTATTACATAATTATAAATTAACCAAAGTACATACCATATACTGAATTTTTTTATGTTAATTTAATTACCCATAACTTCACACACTTATATGAAAAGGGATATATAATCATCGTTCTTGTGTATGGTGGACTACCACCTTGCAAACCAATGTTGTTCGTTATTCCACTACCACCATTAAAGGATGATCATAATGATGTATTAATAGTATATATATGATTTATATGATATTTATAGTGTCTTTATTTATATTTAATTATTATATAACTCATTCCTATAGGATTTCTAATTTTTGTGAATATGATAATGTTGCTTGTGTGTATGGCAGACTACTACCTCACGAAGTGGTGTGAATTATTCACGCTGTATATAGAATTTATTAATGATGTGTTTAACAAGAATATGTGATATATATTCCATAAAAAGGATACTAAAATAATATATATATATATATATATATATATTATTAACTTTTATTTATAACAATACGATAAGAAAATTAAAAGAATATTCAAGAATTAATATGGCTTACCATCTCCAAGAACGGTGTATTTCCATCCCTAAAATTTATGGATTACTCTAAATAATTGTATTATAAAAATTTAAGATACTTACATTGTGATTTGAATTCTTTATATGATAAATTCATGATCTGTGTGAAAGGAACAAAGCTGTTGTTAACTGAAATAATGAAAATAATGAAAGATTTTTAATGAAAGGGTAATAATTTGTTATAAAATGATCATATATGAAATAATAAATATTATTATGGCTCTATTATATGTTAATAGAAACATTAAAACCACTATAAATGAGTTTACAGATTTCCCAACCAAATTGAAGTGTATATTAATATATTCTGTCTCAATTTCATTTCATTGAAGAAAATTGAAATGTTAAGCTACTAATATATTTTATATGGTGTATATACTGACCCTTTTAAATTTAATAGAACAAATAAATCATTATTAGTGGTATTTTGAGTCTCACATTCAATTATTTAATCTAACAGTATTTGAACATAATATTACTAAGTGGTAATAAAATTTCATAACTCAATTCCCCTTTATTGGGTTATAATTCGTCTTCATTATCGTTAATATTATATGATTAAATTAAAATTAATTTGAATATATATTAATTTATTTACTCTTTTTTAAGGTTATTTTAAATTTTACACAAAAATTATTTTCATTTATTAATTCTCACTTCATCTTTATGATCTTTTTAACAGTTTATTTCACAATTTTATTCTACTCGAGAATGTTTATTCTTGAGAATCCATTAGAGGGAATTATATGATCAATGTTTAATTAAATATTTTATTTTATTATCCTGTGCTTATTCATTATGTTTTTTAAGTAATAGTACTATTATTACACTCTTTGGTAATTAAAATGTTTTATAAAATGTTTTTTTAATTCAACCTCTTTTCTCTCTTCTTAGGAAATTTTTTTTCTTTTAAAACCATGTTTCTTGAAAAAAAAATTAATATTTTCATAATGTTTTCAGGAATTGTTACTCACTTTTTCTCATTAGTTTTTTCTTTCAAAAGAATAATATTTTCTTTTAAAAAAATCATGTTTGGATTTTAAAGAAAATATGAAAAAAAAATCTTTTTTAACATGAATAACATGTATATTATTTTCCACTGTAATAATAGGCTAATGATATAAAGTTCCCCTTACATTTTAATAGAGTTGTTATAAAAAAATGAATTTAAATATGTTTTCCAAAATTAAAAGGGAAATTTTCATCAAGAATGGTTATAAAGATATTTTATGATATTTTTATTCAACAATGACAACAACTATTTATTACTACTCCAATGGTTATACAATATATTGATATCATACTTATTTATTCTCTAGATGGATTATGATTATTTTGACCAAGGGTTATTTTTAAATTCACTTCCTTGAATCATTTTTTTATTCATTAACATCCCATTGAATTATTCCCTTCCTTTTGGATGATAAATTTCCCCTAAATATATATATTATTTATCATGCAAATGATAATTTCCTAAAAACGCATACCATTTTTACATATAGTGTTTACATTGAATGTTACATGATTATCTAGGAAATATTGATAAATCTATATTCAATAATCAAAAAAATATTTGATAAGTCTTGTTATATATAAATTAAATCTTTTAATAGATATATGTGGAATGATTTGTACTTGTATGATATGGTTGGTCCTGTCTTTAAGATATCCCATTGATGCATCGGTAGTATCACGAGATGAATCGGTCAGGTAGCATTAATTAAGATGGTTTTTATCGAAAAAGTTTTATATTATCTTAAGAAAGATCATGATGGTATTGGTATTATCTACCAAGGAACCATGGTGTCCAATAATTTATAATTTCGTTCATTCAAATTCATTTATTATTATCTATGAGATTTTTATAATGAAAAAATATGTAGATGCATTTCATTCATGGTTAATTGATTAAAGGAAATATTTTTTCAGTTATTTTCCTTATTATAATTATTATTCCGTATATTTTCATGATGTGAAGTTAATTAAATGGTATATGTGTTATGTTATTTAACTTTACAAATTTATTATACATATTGATTCATGAAAATTTTCATTGTAATAATCCCTTTTTGAGCATTTATGCTAACCTTATTTTTTTTACATTCCATAAGATTCCAAGTGGATTACTATGATTGATATGAAGGAATATGGTTGAGGTGATAATGATATTCTCAAAAAACTTATTTTCTAATTTTTAAACATAAATTTAATATGTGAATCATGTGTGTATCTATTTTAACAAGACTAATAAACTGATTTTTTCTTCTTGTTATATTTCCTTGTATCTTATGAAAATGTAATGGTAGTAAGAATCAGCTCTATGCTTACATGGGTTCAGGTCACTACATTATAATGTAATATTTCATCATATTTTCAATGTCTTAGACACCCCCTTTAGATATTTTATGTGATGTAATTTTATGGTGACTAATGATATTTTGGGAAACATTTTCTTGGGTTGAGGTATACATAACCCTTTGTCTTAACGTGAAGGATTATTTTACGAGTCAAGTTTGAATTTTATTTTAAAACCATATATTATCTTAATCTAGCTTTAGATTGAATCTGATTATTTATGGAAATTAATTGCATATTTTTTAGATTATATGATTACTACAAATACCGTTTTTTTAATATGACCTTAAAGGTGACTACTGTTTTTTGGAGATAAATATTGAATTTTTATTGGAATAATTTTTGATCAGTTCTTTTTTATTTTTTGGGTTTCATTATTGTTTTAAAATGTGTTGAATAATTTTAATAATATTTACTTGTGTGATTATTTAGGTTAGAAATTGGGTATTAATATTTAACATTGGAGAATAATGATTTATTTCTTCGAATGAAGGTTTATAATTTTTGGGAATTATCTTACCAAGTGCTAAATATTTTTATTTTCATTGTGTAGAAAGACAAAATAAATATCATGTTATAATCTTATTAATTATGGTAATTATTATAAGTATATTTTTGTGTTTTAGGAATAATAAAAATAATATTTAATTCTTATTATTTATAGAAAATGTGATATTATAGTGTAAATTGATTAAAGGCTGAAATTATACATTTCAGGTATGTAAATTTCAATAATATATTTTTTACACAATACAATAATTCTAAAATACTATGAAAAGGATAGTGAAATAAAAATTATATCTAATGATTTTATATCCTTTTTAAAACCTCCATTATCTATGGATTTCTGGTCATTTACTTTCTCACAATCATTATTATTCTTATGATCAATGCTTGTTGTCACTCTCTATAATAATTTGAACATTATGATTTTATTCCATTATATATTTTCACTTACCGATAATTATTTATTATTTGGAAAGCTATTGTGTGTTATCCAACATGACCTTTTTTCTCCCCATTATCTCTTTTCAATAATAAGTTTTATGAACCCTTTCTAGGATGTAGGATTTAAAATAAGGTATTTAAAAATGTAAACCTTATATTACAGAGATCGAGTTCAAAATTATGGGGATTAAATTTTAAAAATTTGTTTATATTGTTACATCCCAATATTTTAAAAATAGCAATTTTATTTTAGATTGTACAGAATATGAAACACTAAGCTTAATCGAACTGTAAAATACCATTACTTAAATATGATCATTATAACATAGCTTTTAAATAAGAGCGTATGAAAATGATGAAATGTTTTAAAATATATATATATTTATATTGGTTCTAATAACTAATAAATTATTGATTAATTATTTGTAAATAAGCACTAAAATTATATGAAATCCATTTTAGTCATCAAAAATATGTTTTCATCCAAAAGGTTTTTTATTTGTTTTTCTATGTGAATAGAATAATTAATTTTTGGCCATTTAGAAAATTTATTTTATTAAAAAAATAAATTTTTTGAAAATATCATATCAAAATTATTTTTGGGTAATATTTCGGTATGTTTCTAAATAGATTAATTTTAAAGTGAATAGTAAAAACTACTGATTTTCATTGAAAACTTCATTTTATATTAAAGTAATTACAATGTCAAATTCTATTTTTTTTTAAAAATTTGTTACATACACATTATATAAAATAATATATTTATGTTTTTTAATGAATTTGATTCCAGTATTTAGTATAGATTCATTTTATAATTAAAATATAAATTTTTCAAATATGATATTTATTTCATTTCTCGGTTTAATTTTAAATAAAATTATGAAAATTATATGTTTTTAATTTTGAAAATTTTATTCCTTTTTTTTTATCACATAGTATATATTTTTTAAATATTTACATTTTTCTATTTTAGTATTGACCTTTGATGTTTTTCTTACCATAGTAAATGGAAAATTGTGCAATTGAGGGTAAATAAAAATATTACAGGTAATATAAAAAGACACTAACACATAAATTAATTATATTTTATGGGTCTATTTTATCTATAAAAATCCAATATTCCATTAAATTATCTTTTTCTAAAATTTTGAATTGATTATGACCATTATAATATTTTATATAAATAAAAGTCGAAAATGTCAAACTCTTATTTTAAATATATATAAAAAAAATTACATGGGGATAAACATAAAATATGATTACTTAATAATATTAATTTGAAATATAAAATTTTTAATCTTTATCGTGATATTTTATTTTAAAATTTTAGTGAAATTATAATTACCTTTAATTAATAGATAATATTGATATAGTAATTATTAAAGTAATAGGGAAATCAAATAATTGATAATAATATTTTTGGAATAAATATAATACTAGATAATTAATGTGACACAAACATTTTATATATTACTATAATATTTTAGGTATGTAATAAAATATATTTTTAAATTTCCATTGTTTTCCTGATGTTATTAAAGTCAATGTAATGAATATTTTTAAAATTTTACATTAATAATATTTTATCTTAAATAATATTATATTAAATAATTAAAAATTACTAAATAAATTTTACAGATGAAATTGATTATGGTATGGTTGATAATATAAATCAGGTTTCATTCATGGGACTTTTTTTCAATTATTCGAACTATGATGACCCTCGAAGAGTAAACAATATTGTTGATGCGGTAAGTGTGAATGTTTTTAATGGGGGTTAAAAAAAATATAAGTTTAAAAAAGTAAAAACATTCCCAAATTTAATTGTATGAGAGTGTTTAGAATCATTATAATATTATATTTGAATATTATCAATTTTTATACAATTTTAACTCAAAATTAATTTATATTATTTAATATTTTATGAAATTCTAAGACTACCCATCACATATTTTTTAATAGAGAATCGCTTATTATTTTTACATAACACATCAAAACCTATTTTAATAGGTAAATATATACCAAAATAAATTCATATAATCCCTAAACACATTCTAGAGTCCATATTTAAGTAATAATACTAACCTTAGTGGTCATAAGGTGTTATGTAAATGAGGTTGTCTGAATAAGAGGTGTTGTTATTTACTAAGCATTTACGTTTTATTTCTCCTTCCACCTCCTTAAAATCATACCAAAAATATTATATAAGAAAATATGTATTTTAAATATGCTTAGATTATATTTTTTTTAAATTAATGAAATATATACATACCTAATATCAATAAAATAGAAATAGAATTCATCATTCGTGTGTATGGCAGATTATCGTCTCACGAACCGATGTGATTCGTTTTCCATCACCACCTCTCAAAGATTTATATAATGATATAATTAATACTTATATATGATATTGATGAAAATTTATCATTATTAAAATATATTATACCATTTCATTTTTTACCTTTCAATTCACTAAAATATTATAACATTATTCTTGTGTATTTGTGTACTACTACCTCTAAGATGTGATGTAATTCATTTTTCAACACGACCTCACATGAAGGATATATATAAGAATGTTTTATGAATAAAAATTATATTTTTTATATAATTATAATTCTATAAATATAAATTAATAATTACCTTCTTTATAAAATTATTTTTAAATAATTGAAACATTAGTCATGTGTGTGTACATCCTACCATCTCCTTGACGGTAATATAAATCATTTTTAATAACCATATTTCATGATGGGTTTAAAAATTATAATATTTGTGTAAATACGATAATAATTTCATGATTATTGAACTATATATAATGGAATAATGACCTCTTTCTCATCATTCAACATACATAACTGAAATTGAACTAATGAACTGAAAATCTTTAAAACTCATTATGTAGATTTAAATAATTAAGTAATTAAATATGTTATTAAGATAAATGAAATAAATAGCTTAAGGATAACGTATTAAACCTACGAAGTATTATTACGAAATAATATAAATTTATATATTTTTTATATATAAATTTAAGGACATGCATGGAATGTATGGAATGAATGTAATGGATTTCATCTCTATTTACATTTATAGAGACATATATTAATTTCATACACAAATTTATTTTATATAGCATTTATAAATAATCATTTAAATTTTATATTATTATACATTAATACATCATTGTATTTTATGTTTCGATTTGAATTATATTATCCATGTTTATTTAAAATTAATGTTACCAAGTGTTAAAGGGTTTCTTAAGTCAATTTCCTTATATTGGGTCATAAATCATCTTC
The DNA here is from genome assembly GCA_963277665.1 of Viscum album. Lineage (NCBI taxonomy): Eukaryota > Viridiplantae > Streptophyta > Magnoliopsida > Santalales > Viscaceae > Viscum > Viscum album. Next base: position 1,689,769,407 of record OY728126.1, on the reverse strand, counting down.
ATTTATTTTTTTAGGCAATGATCATGTGTGAATTTATTTCAATTTTTAAATCTTTTATTTAATATTTTTTATGTATATTTATAATTTTCACACACAATTTCTCAATTAATAAAATTTTAATTTCAATGATTTTATCTTTTTAGGGTTAAATCGTCTAAAATTCTATTTCGATGATACATGTATTTATGATATACCCTTGTCTTCTTTTAGACGGTGTATATAATTAACCATGAACATTTTATATCAAGAATATCCTTATTTTCATGATATTTAAGATTTATTTTGATTTCATTCTTTCATGTTGAGTATTATTTAAAAGTTATAAAAATGGAAAGGATATTATTTTACAATCTTCATTATTATTGGCATTATTTATGTTCATTAATCACTTGAGGGGAAAGTATATTCTTTTTTTCATAAAACACAAATATTTTAATACATTATGGTTATAAAAGTTATTTACATTTTCTTTTTTCATATACCTCTTATTTAATAAAGAAAAATCTATAATGTTTTTTTAAAAACTATCCATCATGTATCTCCCTTCAGATCAAGAATCTTCTTCTTCTGTATCTATGTTTTCTAAAATATTTTAAAAAATATATTTTGACAAAATAAATGATTTCATAAGTTGATTTTACAGCATCATAAAAATTCCTTGAAAATTATTTTAAAATGATATTTCTTAAAATTTTACAAATGGGATGCTTTCGATTCCCATATTCAAAATATTTTAAAAGAATGTTTAATTTTATCATAAAAAATAAGAAGAAATATTTCCTCCATCATGTTTGTTATTTTTATTGAATATTACTTTATAATTTTTTATGGTTATTTTCAATGAAAATATGTTTTCCCAATATTTTGTAAATTGTTATAAAATATTAGTTAATGGAAAAAGTTATTTTCTATTATTTTCAATGAAATATTTTAAATATTATTTAAAATGTATTTCTATCTATTTCAATATCCTCTATTGATTAATATATTTTTTTGGGGTTGTGATGTTATGATAAAATCCATATTATTTATCTATATAGTTTATGATAATGGTTTTAAATATATTTTCATAAAATCCATTTATTTTTTCAGTGTTAATAAATCTTTAATGGTTATTTTCCAAGGGTGTCCAGTAAAAAACTAGAGGCATATAAATGATTTTTTTCATGTTATAGTTCTTGGAAATTATTTAAATTGGATATACCTTGATAATTTTAGTTGAATCTGAAATATATTATATGATGGATGTGACCAGATTGCGGTGGGTGATCCTAATATATTTTATACGATGGCTGTGCCAAGATAGAGTCGAGTCAGACCAACAAATCTTATATGATGAGTGCATCCAAATAGATCTTAAATGCATTGGGTAAAGATTATTTTCTATAAAGAATTATATTGTATGTAAATAATATATTTATCCAAATAGTAAGGGTTCTGTAAGGGTTTTTTTATGATAATGTTCTAATATACCAACACATTTTCATTATGCTTTCTATGGGTTTTTAATGATTCATTTTATCAATATTTACATCAAGTGGCTCATGATTAATGATTCCAATAAAACTTGATTGTTTTAAAGATTTTTTCCATTATTTATTATCTATATATATATGGTTAAGAATTAAATTATTTTATTCTCATACAATATTATTATTTCCTAATAAACTTCTTCTAATATAATTCTCACTAATAACATTCAATAGTTAATTCTTATGTTTACAATTACTGAGCATTTGAGCTCACCCCTCCTATGTTTCATTTTCTATAGGTTACAAATAATTATGTTAATTATTTTTTTAAACTTTAATATGTGTATAATTTTATGGGAGACATTGAATACCTAATGTGAAATATTAAAAGAATGGTATATTGGGATATGGTGTTGATTTTTAGGAATTTGTTGTTTATAAACCTTGGTTTGTAAGATTTTTTTCCAAATTCTATAAAACCCTAAACCAAAAAGTCCATAACTATGTAAGTGATAAAATATTTTTTTATGTTTCAAGTTTGTGATGTAAGAAATTGGGTCACATTTATCGGTATTAAATACAAATATGCAATGTTTATGTTTTTACCAATGGATCTGTGAGTGTGGGTTCTAGGTCATAAAACTTTTATATTATATAGTAAAATCTAGACACTTTTATGTATCATGATATATAGGGTATTTTTTGTTATTCTATATTCATAAAATGTTATATTGTATTTTTTAGTACCAGATACATTGAATGTGGTAGTGCATTAGATCCAAGTTATGCTATTTTATAGAGTTGGAGCCCATTATTTATTTTTACTACTTGTTTTATTTGGATTTTTGTTCAAATTTAATTTCATTGTTTGGGAAATATTTGTTTGATATTTTTCATTTTTTATTTAACTTTGTAATTAATATTTAGGTCCTCTTTTATTTCAAATGGACATATGTCTTGTGAAACCATTTTTTATATGATCTTCTGAGGTTTGATTATTGACAATTTTTTGTACGGTCGGTGGGTCAGGTGGAAAATTGATTGTTAATACTAATAGTTTATATGATACCTCCTTATAATAATATATATTTAGATATCATGGATGTGTGGTATATCTATTTGGGTAATTTGGGTGTTTTATTCTTCGATTATTTGAAGTTGAATCATGTATTATGTTAGGAAGAACGATCACTGGTATTTAGAATCTTTGTACCTTCTATTCAACCTATCACATAAGTATAAGTTAGTACAATCATTCCGAGGTTATGTTTATAAGTTTATGGATGGAACTAATCACCAACATTTACTCTCTAAAATATTTATACAAAACTAAAAAATCAATTGATCATTTTTTGTTGAGGTTAGTGAGGTAATCATACTAGGTTAGCAGACTCACGCCATTTTACATGTATACTACATGGTTTTTGACATATGTAGAGAGGCTTATATGTTTTTATTTATGGAATTGATATTATGATGCATTTTGATAAGTGTATAGGTATGAAAAATATATTTATTTTTTGGGATTTAGTAGTATAATCATTGTATGTGATGATGGCGTCAATTGTATTTAATTATTTATTTTGTAATTTCACAACATAATTACTGGAAAAAGAGACAACCATCCTTACTGTTAAATGTTTTTTTGTGTATATGATACTATTTCTACTCAGTTATAGGTGTTTCATATCATATGGATTTTTTTTATATTGTATTGGGGGTAACCCTTGGATCCATTTTTATAGGGTTTGCATATATCCATTTTATAGATGGTTCACTCCATATTTTTAATCGATTTTATCTCAATCCTTATGTTTAATATTTGAGTTCATGGTCTCTATATGTATTTTTTCAACCCTCGTATCTAGTTAGAATCCTATAAGAAATAATGTGGCCTTCCTGATGTCCTATGGTGATATCAAATAATGTTTTTTGTTAGGACATTGTTATTTATAGGTAGATATAAGATTTAAAAACTTGGGAAGTAATCTTGAAGCATGCCTAGCCAGCATCACTTATGTTAAAACACGTAATAATGAGATATATTCAGTTTCAAGAGTATATATAATAGTTTGAATAAGGTTTTGACAAAGAATGTTGATGTGACATGGATTTCATGAATAATCATGGGTTTTATGGTCATTTTGAGATAAAAAATCACGTGTTTTTTGTTTTTTGTAAAATTTTTTAAATGCATTTTTCATAAATAATAAACCATTATCTGTATATACCAGATCTGATTATTTTTTATTATTTGACTAAAAGTGACTAATTTAATAATAATTCTTTGTTTTTACCATTATTTTGTGGTTTATTTAAGACATTTTTGTGGTTTAGGATCCATGAACTGATGTTTTCTACTTGGTTAGTGTGTGTAAATTTGGAAATTTTTAATTTCATGTTTTTAAACCTTTGTGTATGGTTTTATTATTTCATTCATATAGTATGGAGTACTGTTAGATAAAATATGACCCTATTAGTTAACCATTATATTGGGGACTTATATAATAACCATGAGTGATTGGTTATATGTTTGGTATTTTTGGATTTATAGTTGTATTTGTAAACTATATAAACATTCTAGAAAATGATATAAATAGGGAACTTCATTGTTAGACTTAAAATTTGATATATTTTATTTACAGTAGTGATTAAAATTTGTTAATGAGGTGGGGGATATTATGTTGAGTTTAATTTAAATCTTATTTTTGGGGGAATGTGGAGTTTGGTAAATTGAATACTTGGTGGGTGGAATTATTTGGGGGGATTCAAGTTAATTGTTTTTAGAAGAAAAAAAATTGTATGGGTATGTATTGAATTAATGACCTATATGGTTATTGATTTTGATGTGGATGATAAAGATGGATTATAGGGGATGATAATCATTATAATGTGGATGCTACATTGACCTGTCTTATTCCGTGTTTGATAACTAATGGTTTGGTCAATTTTTAACGATATATTGGGTGCTTGAATTTCAAATTTATAGATATAATAAATAATTTTATTCATTTAATGTGTATAAAATGATTCATAGAAGTATTCTTTTATGGTAGACAAATTTAAAAAACATAGAGTTGTTATTCAACCATTAGTGGGATGGTCTATTTTTGTTTATAGTAAAAATAATCCACTAAAACAGTGATAGTGTAACATCCTAACCCAAATCACTAGGTCAGTGACAGAGTTCCACAAGACCATTGGAAGAATATACCCTCCATTAGAGTATAAAATGAAAATAAAGAACAAAAAATGTAAATAGAAAAAATTTAGACTAATTGGAAACCAATAAATGCCTACTGTAGGGATATATTCCATTACCAAAGAATGGAATGTTCATACAACAATACAGTAACTTTGATCATCCAACGAGCTGATCAAATATAAAAATAATTAAAATAAAGGAAGTACAATTAGTCTATTTTAATCCTAGACACATCTAATCACATTGTATATACTCATTGAGATATATACCACTAAATGATTAAACTTGGGCCTCAATCCAACCTTTACATTAAACAATTGAGGAATTATCATGTAACCCAGAGACATGGGGTCACAAATGAGTCCAGATACAGTAGTACCCTAATACTCGATCTGAATCTGGTATGGCCTAAAGGGTGTTCTCGATCTACACAGGTTGGTAAAAATAACCTATATTAACATAAGACACCTGATAGAATTTTGTTTTTCTCAAATAGTGTACGATAAATGATAATATTCAGTATGATTAAAAATATAAGGGTATAAAGTACTTAAATCAAATGGTAAAATAGTAATCAAACCATACATCATTGAATGACACAATTTCTTCAAATACATATCTAAAATGTAAACCCATGTAACCTTGGGATCACATATCCATTGATTATATTCATCATTATGAGTCTCCATGACAAAAAATATCTCCAACTCCAAGTAGCACATTTCTTTTTATGGACTTGTCATAAGATAATATACAAACACCAATAGTAACATATAGGGTTTGAGTAATAAATACTAGTAGGGTCTCACCATGTATTCCATAACAATTAAACCAGATATTATTTTAATTAAAGAACCAAGGCATGGTATTACATTTCCATATTTTCAACATAATATTCTTAAATAATCAAAAGTTGGAAGATATATCGAAAATATCTTAAATAAAAATTTGGTGTAAAAATTTTATATAATGCAATTCACATGAATAAAAAGGTTATATAAAAATAATTCATGTAATCAACCAATCCAAAATACCATAGCAGCATTTTATAAGCCATGTGGTATGTTAGGTTTTGGTAAATATATCCTTAGACTACTCAATCATTAATTGTGGCTCAATCTACGCACAAATCCCTTGACTCAGGACATCGGGACTCCACTCCCCATTGAGGAAAATCATGCTTCAGTATTTTTATGTTAGTTTTTTTCACATCAATATAGTTATAGGGGTCATATCCAATTTTTCTTTTCTTAATTACCCTCTAACTACTCTAGGCCACATTTTCTTTAGATAATAAATCAATCAATTATCGGAAAATCATATATTTCCAATTATTTAAAAATCTTATTCCCCACATTTAGTTTCTAATATTTCTTCTTCATTTAAAATACAAACATAGTTTTTCATGAATTCATGAATTTTCAAATCATTTATCAATTTAGTCAATTTATCATAAAAATTAATTTTCTAAATCAAGTCATTGAATTTTCTATAATCATCCAAACTATTTTAATTTCATTAGAATTGAGGGATTTAATGATCTCCATGCCTCTTTAAAATCATCCATCTAGAATCATAAATCTAGGATTTAAAATAATTTAAAAAATTAATTTAAATTAAATCAAATAATGAAATTTTTAATCTGAAGGGTAAATTATATAGACCCACCAATCTTTTAATCATCAATCAAATCAAAGCCTACAACAGGAAAACACCAACAAATAATGATTGTGAAGGATTCAAAAAATTAAATCCTAGAGAAAAAACATCAAGATAAAAAAAATTCAATCATAAAACATGTGATCTTACTTCTTTCGAATAGAGTTAGTGGATATGACAAGAAAACATTGTGAGGGACTCTCTAGGGATCAAAATACTGACTAAGATGTTCAGAATAAAAGAAATCGCTGACTATGCATGGGAGGAAGCCAAGGGTCTAGAGAGGAAAATATATAAGATACTCAATGAAATGAGGTATGAATCCTAATTAAAACCACTTTTCATGAGTCATTTACATCATAAATAAAGGTTTTACATCATGAATTGGTCAAGTTACACATACGATGAAAAAAGTTTCTTCATGAGTTAAAAACACACTAATTGATGAATTTATAGCATAAGTTCATATTTTAGAGAATAAATTATTTTTCTAATCAATTATAAAATATTTTGTAAGCATAAAATTCAGATCATTAATCAAGTATTTACTACTTAAATTCTTTCTACAGTTTGTGCGTACAAAAAGAACTGTATAGAAATAACTAATAACTTCCAACTCATCTAGAACCCAAAAATGAATCCCTATAAAACCCCAGACACATTTATGAAGAATAATATAATTAAAACAAAAATAAATCCCCAATATTTATTTCATTTTCCCCAATAAATTTTCTTTATCCTCAAAAATCTCTAAACACCCCAATATAAAAACGGGAAATCAAAAAAGAGACAAGATGTTGGGGAAATAAGTAATGGTATTTTAAAACCTCCCTGCCATAAACATCATTTTCATCAGAAATATTATCAATAAGATTCCATATAAAAAAACTGAAGCCACTAATCACTCATTATTGACACATTCTCAAAAGTATTATGAAAATTAGAAACATGTGGCCATCGAACATAAACCAAAGGCATCATCTTTTTATAATGAAACTTTGTATCATAATCAAGAATCCTGACTAGATGCTTTGTCCCTGGTAAATAATAATCAAATTCAAGATCCTCCCATATCAAAACCTGATAAGGGTTATAAATATACTTTCAAATATGTGATACATGAAATAACATATGGTTCAAATATAATTGTGTTGTATGATCCAAATAATAGTCCATTTTTCCCACTCACTCAACAATCTATGAAGGGCCCACAACCCTCAACATAATATTCACCTATTTTCCAAGGCATTGGTGACCAAACAAAAATAAAACACCCTAGAATACATATTCACCATCTAAAAACACCAATGGCCATCATTAGTGATAAGAAGAGGATTTATAAAGGATTGTTTCTAGAAACATTCTACGATAAATCAACTGAATCTTCACTATCATCTCATGAACAAAACATTGGTAAAATAATAATAATTCGCCAACATTAGATGAAAATATCTTATACATACATGGTTATAAATATAAATCCTTAATAGGAGACATTATTGCAACATCCTAGGTAAATAAAGAATAAAGAATTTTCATATTTATTAATATTTACGAATTAAATATTAATTTTACTTTAAAGGAGTTTCTATGTTCGATAGCGTACCCAGTACGCAATAAAGAGTTTCATTGAAATGTTACGTTGCACACTAGTAATAAAATAATATTATTTTAAATGGTAGTTATCACATAGCTGTTGTATTGGAGGGAATAGATAGAAACAACTAAAATATGATTATATATGTTTTTTAAATGTTTTTACTTTTATCTAATAAAAGATAAAGGCTTAAAATATGAAAAGAATTCAATTTTAGGCGTATATGCCCTAGTTTTCACTAAAGGTTCACTTATCACCTTTTGATGGAGAACCATAACTAAATATAGTTTTGTTCACTCTTATACATTCTATTGGACCAAATAAAACTCTTTATTAGAATTGAGACATCAAAATTTACTTTGTGTAAATTTTTGGTGTCTTTCCGATAAAGTTCATTTTTTAATGAATAGTGTAAAATGTTATATTTTAATTCAAAACCTCTTTTTAATATAATTTATTCATATGATTATATTATCTTTTGAATTGGTTTTAAAGTGAAATTAGAAAATATTTTTACCATTAAATCCAATAGTGGTCGTTGGAATTAATTTGACTTTGAAATCGGACTTAAACTAGTGTCAATCTTTTGATACTTATTGTTTCATGAAAACACGATATTTGCTCTGACAGCTGGAATTAATTATTAAATTAATTAATGAAACTTATATGTTTTTAATTTTGTAAAATAGGCTTCATTTTTAAATTTTGAATATCAAATATAGATTAGCGTGAATTTTTGGTAATTTTTCTGAAAAACTTCAATTTTTAATGAATAGTGAAACCACTAAGTGGTACTTATAAAAACTGATTTTTCCGTTTAAATGAAATTTTGCCATCTTTGTGTTTTTAATTTCAAAAATCTGACATGAATGGTTGTCATTAAGAAGTAAAATGTGGTTCAATGGGATTAAAATAATTTTTTGGTGAATAGTAACTTATTATGTTTTAATCGCGATTAGAGGTAATTAGTGTAGTTCAAGGTAAGAATAATGTTTTAATAAAATGAAATGACCTAGAAACATGTCCTACCGTTATTTTATGAGTCATGGCCGACCAATAAAATCCATGGGTCAACTTGGGGACCCCATGGAGCCACTTTGGTTGGAAAATGACATAAATACCTTTTTATTTAATGTTAAAATTAAAATGACACAAACATGAGATGTTTTACTAAAACAATTTTTACATGGGGTTATACAAGTCATATTTTTGACTATAAATATTAATTAGAAATATAACAAGATTTCCTACAACATGATAGTTTTTTAATAATTTTTAGACATTAAATAAATTAAATTATTTATGACACCATGATGATGCAGTGATTACCTCATTATTTAACGATTTAAATAAAATGGAATGATAATGTAAACTCTAAGACCTACACATGTCCAAAACCTATTGTATGGGTGGATTTAGAACCCTTATCACCTTATCCTAGAAACAAATCAATGTGGGACCATTAAAATCCGAAAATCATTCTATAATAAAGTAATATTTCCTTACTTTCCAAGAGTGCCCCTCCTCTCCTCTTATAAAAGGCCCCCACCTCTACCTCCTTACCCACACTCCCAAAGCCATTGACTCGGCCAAACCCTACTCATTTTACCTCTACACATCCCTCTATTACTCCTATAATCCTTACTTTGGGCAGAAGTCTTTCCAAGGAAGCCTTTGAGTTCAAATTAAAAATAGTTACCCAATTTTAAGGTAATGTCTTCACTTGTGTTCTGTTGTTTTATTTTGATTCTCCAACCCCCTAAACACTTTTTATTCATTTCTTTTGTAACAACTCTAGTATAATCAATATACTATGATGTTGTTATAAGAATAATTCGAGAAACACATACACACACCTACATCAAATGGTTAAAGAACATACTGTTTCTGTGGATGGCAAATTTCTGCCTCATGAAACGATGATTGTTCAACACTCATATAACACCTTAAAAGGTGGCCATTAAGATGTCAATATATTTATATATGATATATAATATGTTTGTGTTTTACTTAAGATTTTGTATTTTTCTTTTGTGGCATACCTTTATGGTTTCCATTGTGGGTAAACACGATAATTCCATTTTAGGAAGTGCGGACTACCGCCCCCTCAAAGTAATTTGATTCGTTAATCCCATATGTGGGATGTATAAAGGATATATTTAAAGATATTATATATGATTTATGTTACATATAAATGATGAATATAATTCTTAAATTAAAATATACATACTTCTCATTTGGTTTTAATTCCATTAATATGACATAGAAATGAAAGTAGTGTTCATGCGTACGTACGGCTTACCGTCTCCATGAATGGTGCATTTCATTTCTTACCTATAAATTATTATGTAATATTATAAATAAATGTATATTATGGATATATATGATATATATGATATTAAAATCATGAATATAATTCTGGATATAATGAACCTTTGACCCCACGAACAATATGTAATTGTAAGAAGTCCACTTTCTACTTAAGAACCAAATATCGACAAAACAAACATTATTAACTTAGATGATTACATAATGTTTATAACATGTAAATAAGTGATATAAAAGGAATAATGAACTTGAAAAAGGTTATTAATCAATTAAAAATTAACTCATGTTTATTATTCAGGACGTTAAAGAACGATCGAGTCAAGTGGGACCCGAGGTAAGGGATCCTACTCCTCTCTTTATTTTTAAGTACACTCTTTTATGTCATTCCTTTTAAGCTCATATTTCTTATGATTGGGATGTTCTTTTATATTAATCTTACATTAATTTTAATGTTCATATGATGAGAGACCCTATTCTCTCTCATCAATCCATTTTGGAAGTTTTCAGTGGCGCCGTTAGGCTGCCAAATTTTCGTAAGAGATTTAACCTCTCTCTTTCTTTTTAAGTACTCTACGTTATGTCACTTCTTTTAAGATCCTTTTTGTTATGATGGGGTATGTTATTTCATATTTCTCTTTCTATACATTTTTTTTAATATGATGAGAGACCATATTTGATCTCATCAATCCATTTTTTAAAGTTTTAAGTGGCGCTGTTAGGCTGCCGAGTTTTCGTAAGGTATTTTTCATCTCACTTTTATTCCCGTGAGATTTATTCTACATTTTCCACAATTTCCATTGAGTGGTGTATGTACTGCCCATTATTTTACTCATTGTGTAATAAACATTCATTTATGAGTATTTACATCAATATTGTATTGTCCTTCTTTCACGGGGTGTATGTTTTGAAAGATACCCATATCGGTAAGGGAACCTTTCACCCTCCTCTTTTTAAAAGACTTCTTTTGTTATGTCTTTTAATTCACATAACATTATGTTGGGATATGTTCTTATATATCCTTAGAGATTTAAATTTTATGTCCAAGTGATGAGATACCCTTTTTATCTCTCATCAACTCTTTTTCTGAATTTTGAAGTGACACCGTTAGGCTGTCGAATTTTTGCAAGGGAACTTCTTAACCCAATTTTGATTCTTTGGGATAAACTTGTACTCCTTGAATATGTCATTCTATGAATATGTGTGAATTTCCTTTGATTGTTTTAAACTTAATATCCACTTATATTTGGTGTATTCGTTTGTCACACATAATTATGTAATTTATTTATCCTTAATCCAAGGATACCGTCTTTGTATGGGACTTTGTCTCAATCTCCATTCATTGAGGCATATTTTTTTTTATACACAACCTTCTTTTATACGGTGTATAAACCCCTTTGACTTTTACATTTATCAAAAAGGAATCTTTTTTTATACGAAGTGTTTTACAAAATGAAAAAAGGGAATATTTTTGTCGTACGTATGCGGCGACAATGACTTCTATGCCGCCGTGACCATTATTTCAGTTTCAGATTCCTCTACAAGCCATACCTTTTTTAAAGAAAAACAAATACCATGTTTTACTTTTCTTTTATTTTGGTATTGAAAATGGTTTTCATAATGTTTTTATATCAAGGTGTTGTATTGATATCTTGTGATTGAAAGGTGGAAATGTTATGTTTCCTTTATGCATGTTTTCTGTGATACGATTATGTTATGGCTCATGGGCATTGTTATGAAGACGGGTGATTTTGTGATAAAATAAGGTAGGGTGAGCCCGATATAGCTCTCCAATGCATTGGGTAACACGAACGAGTAAAACGTTAAGGTTTCTCCGAAGAGATTTAGGGAATATACTGTGATGGGTATTCCAAACATAACCAAGGGGGTTACTCCATACGTAAGAATGTTATGAATGCCTCAAGTTACCTTTATGTCTTATGATTTCTATGATTTATTCATGATTTTATGAGGTATGTTAAAGTGTATATGTTTTATGGGTAAATTATGATTTTATTCTTATGTATACATGTACTCATGTTTCCATTCCATATTTTTATATCCCTTACTGAGCTTTTTATGCTCATCCCAAGTTTTTTAAATGTTTTTCACAGGTCAAGGGAAGGGTACAGGATATGATGATAGTGTCAAGGAAGTGTCAAGAAAGAATCCATGTTTTATTTTATATATGTTTCCATTGATGGGAAAAATGAATACTATCTTATATATAACCACATTGTTTAAATGTGGAATGTAATGCAAGTTTTATGATCTAATTATCTAAAACTCTAAACCTGAAAAGATCCTCAATTTGTAATCTTGTAATAACTCAAGATTAAGTAAGGTTTAAGGCTGGAGACTTATAGTTGGTATCAGAGGTCGGTTTAGATAACTTTAGAGGTTAGGTTATTCTTTAAGCACAAGTGACATTACCATAATTGTTAGGATTTCAGAAAGAGTCCTAGTTTTAGATAAAGTGAATGAGTAAGTATATCTTAGTGTTTACCTTCTTCATTAGTACATGATGGTTTTGTTGATATAATCACACTGACATTTCTGTTTTTAGTGAATGGATGGATCTAGAAGGCACCAAAGAGACAACAGGTTTGAAGGAAACTATGGTGGTTCTCTGATTAAGATACTAGATAAAATGGGGGATTCAATGAGGAAACTCGTGGTTATTCTAAACCAACTATCAAGGAGTCACGATCAACCACTTGAACCTTGGTATGATCTGTAATGCATCATGTATGAGATGACCAATCGATGTGGAAGTTCAGGTAAAAATTATGAAGGTAACCATTAGATTTTATATGATCCTTACTTTTGAGGTAATTATGGGTTAATATATGTTATGATGGAAAATGAAAGGCATGAGATAAACTTGATGTTAAAATATGTTATGAATATTTTTGAAGATTTTATCTCGTTTTGGAGAATGTTTTAAGAATTATATAGTTTTGGAAAAAGGACAACACACAGACCGTGTGACAACCCGTCGCGTCGGACAAAGCTACGGGAATCGAACCCACAACCAAAGTGTGACTGGTATTTATCGCCTACCACTGGACTACGTGAAGCCCATGGTTAGTTTGACTAATTCATTTTAGTTAGATGATTTTAGGAATCAAGAGTATGTTTATTTTGGGTTATCTATGGAAATGATTAACCTACCATGGAGGATATGTGATTAGGTTAATTACTTTTCAATATGAGAATTTAAGAGCCTATGATGTTATTTGGAGATAAAAGTTAATTTGTACCTTGGAAGACTATGTGATTAAATCCTTCAAATATTTGGGTTTCAATCTTAGTTTGGTTTACTTTGAAGAATTTTATGGAAAATTTTTTTATCAAATGGTCCTCGTAGAACTTTGGGTTTTGTTGGACAAATTTTGGAGATTAAGAATAGATTTTATTTTTATAAAGGGTTATCCTTTTCTGGATTATCAGGGAAGTTGGTACCAACATCTTTCTTTGGTTTATTTTTCTTATAATAACAGTTTTCATTCCAGTATACAGATGGCACCATTTGAGGCATTATATGGGAATCGATGTCGAACTCCAGCATTTTGGGATGAAGTGGGTGAAAGGAAGCTGGTGGGATCATAATTGGTAGAAGAGATGGAAGAAAAAGTTCAGTTGATTTAGAAACACATGAGAACAGCTCAGAGCAGGCAGAAGAGTTATGCGGATAACCGGAGGAAGGATCTATCTTTCGAGGTAGGTGATCATGTTTTTCTCAAGGTTTCTCCATGGAAAAGTGTGATGAGATTTGGTAAGAAAGGAAAGCTGAGTCCAAGGTTCATTGGACCATATGAAATTCTGGAGAGAGTTGGATCAGTTTCATACAGAGTGGCTTTACCTCCGATTTTATCTCAGGTACACAATGTTTTTCATGTTTCGATGTTGAGGAAGTATATGCCATATTCATCTCATGTTTTGAGCCCAGAGGTAGTTGAGCTGGAAGAGAACCCATATTATGAAGAACAACAAGTCCAGATTCTTGACCAAAGAGAGAAAGTGTTGCAAAATAGGTTAATTCACCAGGTAATGGTTTTGTAGAAAAACCATATGGTTGAAGAGGCAACGTGGGAATCTGAAAATTCTATGAGGGACAAATACCCCCATTTATTTTGATAAGTGAATAAAATTGTGAGGACGCAATTCCCAAAAGGGGGGAAGGATGTAACATCCCAGGTAAATAAAGAATAAAGAATTTTCATATTTATTAATATTTACGAATTAAATATTAATTTTACTTTAAAGGGGTTGCTATGTTCGAGAGCGTACCCGATACGTAACAAAGAGTTTCATTGAAATCTTACGTTGCACACTAGTAAAAAAATAATATTATTTTAAATGGTAGTTAACACATAGCCGTTGTATTGGCGGTAATGGATAGAAATAACTAAAATATGATTATATATGTTTTTTAAATGTTTTCACTTTTATCTAATAAAAGATAAAGGCTTAAAATATAGAAAGAATTCAATTTTAGGCGTATATGCCCTAGTTTTCACTAAAGGTTCACTTATCGCCTTTTGATGGAGAACCGTAATTAAATATAGTTTTTTTCACTCTTATACATTCTATTGGACCAAATAAAACTCTTTTTTAGAATCGGGACATCAAAATTTACTTTGTGTAAATTTTTGGTATCTTTCCGATAAAGTTCATTTTTTTAATGAATAGTGTAAAATGATGTATTTTAATTCAAAACCTCTTTTTAATATAATTTATTTATATGATTAGATTATCTTTTGAATTGGTTTTAAAGTTAAATTAGAAAATATTTTTACCATTAAATCCAATAGTGGTCGTTGGAATTAATTTCACTTTGAAATCGGACTTAAACTAGTGTCAATCTTTTGATACTTATTGTTTCATGAAAACACGCTATTTGCTCTGACAACGGGAATTAATTATTAAATTAATTAATGCAACTTATATGTTTTGAATTTTGTAAAATATTATTCATTTTTGAATTTGGAATATCAAATATTTCTTAGGGTGAATTTTTGGTAATTTTCTGAAAAACTTGAATTTTTGATGAATAGTGAAACCACTAAGTGGAACTTATAAAAACTGATTTTCCGTTTAAATGAAATTTTTCCATCTTTGTGTTTTGAATTTAAAAAATCCTACATACATGGTTGTCATTAAGAATTAAAATGTGGTTCAATGGGAATAAAATAATTTTTTGGTGAATAGTAACTTATTATGTTTTAATCGTGATTAGAGGTAATTACTGTAGTTTAAGGTAAGAATAATGTTTTAATAAAATGAAATGACCTATAAACATTTCCTACCCACATTGGATGAGTCATGGACGACCAAGACAATCCATGGGTCAACTTGGGGACCCCATGGAGCCACTTTGGTAGGAAAATGACATAAATACCTTTTTATTTAATGTTAAAATTAAATTGACACAAACATGAGATGTTTTACTAAAACAATTTTTACATGGGGTTATACAAGCCATATTTTTGACTATAAATATTCATCATATAGATAAAAAGATTTCCTACATCATGATATTTTTTTAAATAATTTTTAGACATTAAATAAATTAAATTATGTATGACACCATGATGATGCAGTGATTTCCTCATTATTTAACGATTCAAATAAAATGGAATGATAATGTAAACTCTTCGACCTAAACATGTCCAAAACCTATTGTATGGGTGGATTTCAAACCCCTATCACCTTATCCTAGAAAAAAAATCATTGTGGGACCATTAAAATCCGAAACTCATTCTATAATAAAGTAACATTTCCTTACTTTCCAAGAGTGCCCCTCCTCTCCTCTAATAAAAGTCCCCACCTCTACCTCCTTACCCACACTTCCAAAGCCTTTGGCTCAGAAAAACCCTGATCATTTTGCCTCTACACATCCCTATCTTACTCCTAGAATCCTCACGTTGGGCAGAAGTCTTACCAAGGAAGCCTTTGAGCTCAAATCAAAAAGAGTTACCCGATTTTAAGTTAATGTTTTCACTTGTGTTCTTTTGTTTTATTTTGCTTCTCCAACCCCCTAAACTCTTTTTATTAATTTCTTTTGTAAAAACTCCAGTATCTTCAATATTCTAGTATGTTTTTATAAGAAGCATTCGAGCTACACTTACACACACCTACATCAAATGGTTAAAGAACATACTATTTCTGTGGATGGCGAATTTCTGCCTCACGAAACGATGATTGTTCAACACTCATATAACACATTAAA
The DNA here is from genome assembly GCA_963277665.1 of Viscum album. NCBI lineage: Eukaryota > Viridiplantae > Streptophyta > Magnoliopsida > Santalales > Viscaceae > Viscum > Viscum album. The sequence goes on along the minus strand of OY728126.1, from coordinate 1,689,752,914 downwards.
AGGTGGACATTAAGATGTAACTATATTTATATATGATATATAATATTTTTATGTTTTACTTAACCTTCTGTATTTTTCTTTTGTGGAATATCTTTATGGTTTCCATTGTGGGTAAACACGATAATTTCATTTTACGAAGTGCGGATTACCACCCCCTCAAAGTGATTTGATTCGTTAATGCCATATGTGGGATGTATAAAGTATGTATTTAAAGTTATTATATATGATTTATGTTACATAAAAATTATGAATATATTCTGAAATTAAAATATAAATACTTCTCATTTGGTGTTAATTCCATTAATATGACATAGAAATGAAAGTTGCGTTCATGCGTACGTACGGTTTACCATCTCCATGAACGGTGCATTTCATTTCTTACCTCTAAATGATTATGTAATATTATAAATACATGTATATTATGGATATATATGATATATATGATATAAAAATCTTGAATATAATTCTGGATATAATGAACCTTTGACCACACGAACAATATGTAATTGTAAGAAGTCCACTTTCGACTTAAAAACCAAATATCGACAAAACATACATTATTAACTTAAATGATTACATAATGTTTATAACATGGAAATAAGTGATATAAAAGTAATAATGAACTTGAAAAAGGTTATTAAGAAATTATAAATTAACTCAAGTTTATTATTCAGGACGTTAATGAACGATCGAGTCAAGTCGGACCCGAGGTAAGGGATCCTACTCCTCCCTTTCTTTTTAAGTACACTCTTTTATGTCATTCCTTTTAAGCTCATCTTTCTTATGATTGGGATGTTCTTTAGTATTAATCTTACTGTAATTTTTATGTTCATATGATTAGATACCCTATTATCTCTCATCAATCCATTTTGAAGGTTTTGAGTGGCGCCGTTAGACTGCCGAATTTTTGTAAGAGATCTAACCTCTCTCTTTCTTTTTAAGTACTCTCCTTTATGTCACTTCTTTTAAGATCCTCTTTATTAGGATGGGGTATGTTCTTTTATATTATTCTTTCTGTACATTTTATTGTAATATGATTATAGACCCTATTTGATCTCATCAATCCATTTTTGGAAGTTTTAAGTGGCGTCGTTAGGCTGCCGAGTTTTCGTAAGGGATTTTTCATCTCACTTTTATTCCCGTGAGATTTATGCTACATTTGCCACAATTTCCTATGAGTGGTGTATATACTACCCATTATTTTACTCATTGTGTAATATAATTTCATTTATGATTATTTACATCAATGTTTTATTGTCCTTCTTTCACGGGGTCTATGTTTAGAGAGATACCCATGTCGGTAAGGGAACCTTTCACCCTCCTCTTTTTAAAAGACTTCTTTTGTTATGTCTCTTAATTCACATAACATTATGTTGGGATATGTTCTTATATATCCTTAGAGATTTAAATTTTATATCCATGTGATGAGATACCCTTTTTATCTCTCATCAACTCTTTTTCTGAATTTTGATGTGACGCCGTTAGGCTGTCGAATTTTTGCAAGGGAACTTCTTAACCCAATTTTGATTCTTTGGGATAAACTTGTACTCCTTGAATATGTCGTTCTATGAATATGTGTGAATGTACTCTGATTGTTTTACACTTAATATCCACTTATATTTGGTTTATTCATTTGTCACACATAAATATGTAATTGATTTATCCTTAATCCAAGGATATCGTCTTTGTATGGGACTTCGTCTCAGTCTCCTTTCATTGAGGCATATTTTGTTTTATACACAACCTTCTTTTATATGGTGTATAAAAACCTTTGACTTTTACGTTTATCCAAAAGGAATCTTTTTTTATATGAAGTGTTTTACAAAACGACAAAAGGGAATGTTCGTATACGGCGACAACGACTTCTCTGCCGCCGTGACCATTATTTGAGTTTTGGATTCCTCTACAAGCCATACCTTTTTTTAAAGAAAAAAAAATACCATGTTTTACTTTTCTTTTATTTTGGTGTTGAAAATGGTTTTTATAATGTTTTTATATCAATGTGTTGTATTTATATCTTGTGATTAAAAGGTGGAAATGTTATGTTTCTTTTATGCATGTTTTATGTGATACGATTATGTTATGGTTCTTGGGAATTATTATAAATACGGGTGGTTCCGTGATAAACTAAGGGCGGGTGAGCCCGATATAGCTCTCCAATGCATTGGATAACACGAAGGAGTGAAACGTTAAGGATTCTCTGAAGAGATTTAGGGAATATACTATGATGGGTATTCCAAATGTAACCAAGAGGGTTACTCCCTACGTAAGAATGTTATGAATGCCTCATGTTACATTTATGTCTTATGATTTCTATGATTTATTCATGATTTTATGAGGTATGTTAAAGTGCTTATCTTTTATGGGTAAAGTATGATTTCATTCTTATGTATACATGTACTCATGTTTCCTTTCCATATTTTTATATCCCTTACTGAGCTTTTTATGCTCATCCCAAGTTTTTGAAATGTTTTTCATAGGTCAAGGGAAGGGTACAGGATATGATGATAGTGTCAAGGAAGTGTCAAGAAAGAATCCATGTTTTATTTTAAATATATTTCCGTTGATGGAAAAATAAATACTATCTTTTATGTAACCACTTTGTTTAAATGTGGAATTTAATGAAAGTTTTATGATCTAATTCTCTAAAACTCTAAACCTGAAAAGATCCTCAATGTGTAATATTGTAATAACTCAAGATTAAGTACGGTTTAAGGCTGTGGCCTTATAATTATGATAGAGTAATGGTAATTTTTTTTGTAGGAAAACTCAAACATCCATATACAGTCATCCCTAGCTCCACTAATTTAATGAAATATCACACAAAGCATGTCCTCCTTAATCTATAAATATTTCTCTATCTTTCCATATGTGATGGATGATATTCCTTGATCATATGTAAATATGATCCCATTACCACATGGAGGCATCTATATAATGTATAACTCAATTGCATATCACTATTAGAGAAAATAGTAGATGCAGCTCCCTGTAATCAAAAAACCACTTGCATGTAGAGATGTAAGATGTCCTAAAATTTGGTTATAGTTTAAATGGTTATTATGTGAGCCGATTTAGAAACACTATCTATCACAACTAGTATCACATTCTTCCATAAAGTGGATCATGAAAACCATACCAAACCGTCCATATAAATCTCTCCACACATCTAACTGGACACTAGAAGTGGCTGAAGAAAAGCCCAAAGGAATATAGAACTCATCTTTGACTAATTGGAAGGTATAAAAATAAGGTAAAAAGTAAGAAATATATCATCTCATACAATGACAAAAAAATCATTTCCACATTTCATATAATATCTCTTTGGTTATAGGGGTCCCTGCCCCTAGGGAATTATGTAAATCCCCCATCAAAAAATTTCTCATATTAAAACGCCCAACATACTAGTTGTAGAAATATAGGATACCATTATAAGATAATTTACACTCTTTAACGGTTTCCATGACATTATGAGAGTCCCTAATTCCCTGGAATTTATTAAAAAGTTTCTAATCTTAAATAATAGTCTCTTGAATATAAGGATTCAATATCAAAATCTCCAAAACAACCTCATCCTCATTCTCCCATGCTCAAAAATGAAACTGAGAAAAACTATCTTTCATATTCCAGTATTCTGATGAATCTTCTATGGCCTGGGTCAGTATTTTCATGGTCAAATAATCAAAAATGACATTCTCCTTTCCATGGGTATAGATGACGTCAAAATTAAAATAGTACATGTACTACACTTAATGCCTCTATCAGATATTCATATATTTTTGAGATAACATGTAAATCAATCTATTTTGGATTGAATATACGGTAATCCTTTCCCAAAAAAAGTAATAAAACAAAATTTTAAGATCATTCCTCATAGTTGTGAGTTCTATATCATGTTTCAAATAATTCTAATTATTTGGCGTAAGATATCTTGAACTACGGGCTACTATATGATCACCATATAGAAGGAAACAACCAAAACATGAACCAGATGCATCATAGAAGACCAAAAATCCATCTTCAGCCTCTAAAAGAGCCCAAATTTATTGAATTCGTAAGAAAAAATAGAGTTCAGATCAATAATAGAACTATGAAATTTATTATCCCAAATAAAATTAAATCATTTTTGAGTGAGTGTTATCATCTAATAATAAAAATTTGATAAATCATTAATGAATCTATTGTAATTTCCATCCAAACCCAATAAACTATAAATTTAGAAAACATTACATGGCTTCTCCCTATCATAAAATATTACTCCTTATTAGGATCATCTAAAACACCATGTTTCCTAAGAACTTCTCTTCTTGAATCCAAAAATTATCTTTTTAATCCATCACAAAAATCTATGTCTTATCAATATTTCAATAATTGTTTTCAAATGTTTCATATGGTCCACCTTTTTCTGGTAGTAAACTTGTATTTCCACCACAAATACCCCCACAAACAAGACAAATCACTCATGAATTATCATGTTTATCTAATCCATAGAAACTATAGGAGAATTGGTTAGACCAAATGGAATAAAAAAATACTCCTAATGGAAATAACTAATCATAAAGTCAATCATTTAAATGACATATTATTTAATTTTCAAGTCTTGATAATTGGATAAAATATCTTTCTTTGATAAAAACTTCACCTCTTTTAGCTGGTCAAACATATTTTTAATCCATTTCAACTGATATTTTTTATTTATCATGAATCAATTGAGTTTTATAAAATTAATACATAGGAGAAGAGTTTAATCATATTTATTCCCAAAAAGTTTAGGTACCACCCAAGGTGACACACTCAAGTGTATATAATTGTTATATAGAACATCATACAATTGATTTCTAAACTCTCTCAACTCCACCGGTTCTTTATTCTAATAAGGAATAGACACTAGATGAGTACAAGGTACTAAATCAATAAAAAACTCCACCAATCTTACTAGGGTAAAGACAGAAATGTTGGAATGAAAAATATTTGGAAACACAACAGAAAATGGAGGGTGATCATCACTAAAATATTTGTACTCCAGGTCAAAAGAAAATTTCAATTTTACCCATCCCATACCTAGAAAATAATGTATGTCTCTACACAACCACATGTCATTTTCTCCTGAAATACATGGTACACCCCATTGGTCACAGTAAAAAATATTAGTCAAAGTCTTATATTGATCTAGGACTTATGATAAATCAACCAATACCTATCAAAAATGGCCTCTAGATGATTCATTTAAAGAACTAAAAAACCCATAGTATGTTATTTTGTAGATAAAGAGAAATAAAAATAATGACAATAACGACCTTGATCTCTTTGTGTTCTGAGGATAGTACTAATATACATCACATATGAAAAAATAATTATAGGAATATTCCTAAAATTAAAAATATAGGTCATCATAAAAGAGTGAGATGAACCATTATCAACTAAAGTATCCAATAAAGATTTATCTATAATGATGGTATCTCTAACAGTCTTTGGACCAACGTCAACTTCCTCTAGAGACTCTTCCACTTCATTAAGAAGATTTTTTCTTGATTCTTTCTGTTAGAACCCCTTAGTTATTATGGAATATGACTATTATACTGTACTTCTGGGTGCTCATGATCCCACTCCACAACATAGAGTAGAAAAAATGGAATAAATTCTATAGGTGTATTGAGTGATCACATGAACAATATATCTTAGGTAAATCAAGTAAAACCTTTTTCGAATTCCCACCCTTTAAACACTGAATGAAATTCAAAGTTAATCTTCTAGGAATAGTAGGTGGTCTGGATATCTTTTTATAACCCTTACCTTTATTACACATTAATTCAAGATTTATTATATAATATTACAACTAATGAATCCTATAATATTAATAATTCTAATTTCCATTGGAATTGGGTACATTACATTACAACTTAAAATATATAATTCATAATCATTATTGAGAACTTCTTTAACTTGTTCACGTTACTCCTTCATACTTAATAAGCCATGGGATAACTTTGGGACATATATAAGAAAGTGATGATCTATAAATCTGAGTAAGGATATAATCATGGAATTAGATGAAGAAATTAATACATGTTTGACAATAGTAATATAAATGGGGAATAAAATGAGTGATAATCATAAACATGATCAATGGGGAATGGTATAGTATTAGAACATAATGTAAATAAGGGAAATGTGGCAATAACTTAAAAATGGAATCATAAAAATCGGTGAATGATAAATACAATGAAATCATGATGAAAACAAAATATTGTGATGGATTAGGTTCAATCCCAAATCACTTACACTAATACTCATGATACTAAAACTTCACCCAAAGCATTTGAGCACTATATAAATTTGTTCAAAACGTTACTAGTATATCAATCACATGAATAAGTATGCCACATAGTTCATATAACCTGGAATTATTTTTTATCACATTTTGTTCCAAGATTAAGGAGTGTGAAATAAATACATGTTATTTGGAAATATAATTAGTATAAGCTCATAAATATTAACACAATTGATTGTAATTGGGTATGGGTATTTATTACACTTTTTGGGAATACAAAATCACAATGAAATATTAGCAGAATAACAGGGGTTTATAAATGTTCATGTGAGGAATTAATGATGGTGAAAATGGTAAATAATTATTTAAACATCATGAGGTAATAATAGGGATATGGTAGAACATATCCCAAAATTATGAAATGGATATAAATTTCATAAGATAATAAAGATTCGGGAATAAAGGGAAGATGGAAAGTATCCATTTCCATTAGAGTGTGATTCCAAGTGCATAGAAGGAGCTTCTTGCGGGATATGTAGCACCTTGGGAGGAATATAGAGTGTTTAGGGGAGAGTAATTATGTGATTAAAGGTTTTTTAGAGTATAGAAATGGTATCTTGGGTGGGTTTATATAGAAAAATAGATTGGAGTTCTTTATTACTTTCTAAACATAGGTTTTGGAATCTATTTGATAATGTAATCAAAACCCCAAACATTAACATGGATTCATCCCATGGTTTCTATAAAATATTATTGGTTTCTATTATATTATAATACAATGTTAGAAAATATTAAAATATTTCCATTGGTTATGTGGAAGTGAGTCATGTCCTTAAAGAAGTTATTTTGAAAACATAAAATATATTATATGTTTTGGAGGATTCATAGAGGATTTATTAAATAAATATAGTAAACTCAAAATCTCATTATTTTAAAGTTAAATCATATTTTTTTTCACTAATACCATTAAAAATAGTTATTACCTCTTTTTTGGGGTCACTGTGATGTCATAATGCACACCATATATTTATACCATTTTTAATTTTTTACCCAGAAATTCAAAAGTCCCATAAAAATAGGAAAAAATAACCATTGGATAATTTAAATGTTATTAATCTAAAACAATATACATTTTAATAAAAAAATTATAAATATTTAAATTTTCTTTTTATATTAGAATCAATATTCATTTAAAAATGTTGCATTTTTTGACAATAACATTTTTTAACCCAAAAAAATACATTTGACTTTAGAAAAATTATTTGGTTATTTAAATAAATATTATATAAAGATAATATTTTATTAAAATATTAATTATTCCAAAAATTCATTAATTAATTAAAATTAACTTCTTAATTTAAGTGGAATATTAAAAATGAAATTGGTTCTTTATTATCTAAAAATTCAGAGTCAATTATAAAGTAAATATATGAAGTAAATATAACTATTATTATATTAAGAATTAAATATACATATTCATATTTAAAGGGTTTTAATATTTATCCCTTTAGTACTATATGAAATTCCAAAAGGGTAGGCTTCATGATGGTGAGACTTTCATGGGGTTGTTCAGTGTGTATAGTTTGGTCCGTGATATATATGAGCTTGAAATTATCCCATAAAAGGTATCACTTCTGATTAATTTATTTGATCTCAAATTTTCCATGGTAAGTGTAAAATTACAGTGATTATATATCCCTAAAAATATCTAATAAATGGTCTCCATATGGTATGATCCTATAGGTTGATACCATCACTTTTGTTTTATATGTCAATTGGATTTGTTAAAACCATGTATTTGTACTAATCATATGATAACTATTAAACATGTATATTATCAATAGTTTTAATTATTAAAGGTATTTTAAACCCTATAAAATACAATAAAACAAATTAATTTTATGTTTTTCATATTACCATAATAATACATTTAATTAAATCAAAATGGGAGTATAACTTATAATAGTTTGGTTCTTTACAATCTACCCCACCTTGAGAAATTTTCTCCTAAAAAATTCATTACACAAACACAATAAATAATATTATGGTAGCTCTATTTTTCAACTCCTTTTATTCCCACACCTCCTCTCAGAATTTGGGTTTCTCCATAACAATATTATCATGTAAATTGACTTGTTTCTTAGAACATCTTCTCTACGATCTAATATTTTCCCCAAATGCTCCTCATATGAGAGATAATTCTCCAATGGTACCACATATTTATTGAGTAAATTTAAGGAATATAGTACATACATACTCAATAGGTATATATTTAATACATCATGTACTTAAGATAGGTTGCGTGAGAGTGTTATTCGATAGGTCACCTCTTTGATGTGATCAAGGATCTCAAAGGGGCTGATGTATCTCAGAATAATCATTCCCTTCATCTAAAATATAATAAATTTATTATATGAAGATATATAGAGTAATTACATGTCTCAATCATAAATCTATATGTCTTTTCAATGATATTATGCATAGCTGTTCTGTCGAATCTATGAAGCCTTGATGTGATACTGAATGGTCTTGACCTATTCTGTCATTTCTTCAACCATTTCATGGCCTAGAAGGTTTCATTACCCAACATCAACATGGAATGTATGTGTCCCAACCCTATTCCCATATAATAATTCAAAGGATTATATTTGGATTATTGTATTGAAAATATTATTTTATGTGAAAATTACCATAGAAATATAATGGTCCCATCTTCCTTTGAAGACAATCGTGCATTATCTAAACAAGCCTTCAAGTGCTTATATAGTTTTCTCAGATTGGACTTCAGTTTCAGGTTGATAATTCATGATGAAGTTAAAATAAGTATTTAGAACATGTTTAATACTCTTCTATAAAAATGACGTAAATCCTAGATCACAATCATATACAATTAATAGAGGTGTTCCATGAAACCACATCACTTCTCTAATGTATATTCTTGTATGTTTATTGAGTGATAGGTCATCTCGAATTTCAATGAATTGAGAAGTAATTGTGGGATGATTCCCCAAAATACATGTATCATTACTTCTTATTTATGTATTCAAAAAATAGTGACAAACTCCATGGTGATGTCTTCCCATTTTTATGAAGGTGTGGGTAATTTTTGTATCATCCCCTTTAATTTTTTTCTTTTCTACCTTCAAATTATTGAATATAATACATTAGGATGTATATTTTCTGATATCCTTATAATATTTTCCCATCAATAGTTATATTTGTGATTTCAATATAACATTTTTTTTACTAGATGGAAGGAGAAAGATAAGTTTCAAACATCATCCATCATCCCCTTATTTAAATTAGGATTTGATGGTGCACATATTCTTAACCCAAATATTATAAATCCTTATTCAATAACATTGAAGTCAAATAATTTACCTTTTCTTATAGCTTACACAGTTTTATGAATTCCCACATCATATCTTCGATAATCCTATAACTTCATATAAAGGATAGTTGGAAAATATTTTGTGAAAGGATTGATGATGTTCCTTCCATTATAATTATCATGTCTATCCTTTTTAATTATATGAATACCAAATGAGTATAAATTAAAATAAATGATAGATTTTTTGGATCATTTATAGTTATATCATCTTCCACTTTATTTCATTTCCCAGTATGTTAGTGTATTGTGCGGTCATAGTTCTTAATCATCTTTAACAAACTTTGTTGGTTAATATTGGGATCTTTCTATGTGAATATATTCTCGGTGATTTTGTGATCCCGATATACTTCACACTTCTTCCCAAAGAGATGACTCCACCAATTTTTCAATTTAAAGATCACTATATCCAACACAAAATCCTTTTTTGGGTAGTTATATTTATGAACATTCAATTTCCTTTAAGCATAGGATATCAATTTTTCATTCTTTGTTAACACGTAGCTCAATACCTTATTCCAAGAATCACTAAATACCAAAAAAAGTTATCAACCTTTAGGAATGTGAATAAAGGTTGAGTGATATACCTCTATTTCAACTCCATGAAGCTCTCTTCTCATTTTTCATCTCCAAAAAACATGAATCCCTTCCTAGTTATCTTGGTTAGAGCAGTTGAAAATAACAATAAATTTCTCACAAATTGAAAATAGTACCCATTTAATCCAAGGAAACTACTAATATATTTCATTGATATTTTCATTGGCCATACTTCAATATATTTTGTATTTAAATGGTCCACTTATTTTACATTACTTGTGATAATATGTCCCAATAATAAGACTTCCTTTAACCAAAACTCACATTTTATCTACTATTCATTATGCTTCTCTTTTTGTAAGGTCTTTACAAGAGTTCATTGATTATCCTCATGATCCTCATTATATTGGGAGCTTATTAGAATATATTCGATAAATACTACCACAAATTTTTCAAGTTAATCTATAAAGACTCTATTCATAAAGTCCATGAATTTTTCTTGGGAATGAGTGACTCTAGATGGAATTACTATGAACTCCTAGTGACCGAACCTTTTTTTGGAAATTAGTCATTGGGATATCTTCCTTTTTCACCCTTATATGGTAATACCCTAACCGAAGGTACACCTTTTAGATGAATTAGGCTCTATGTAGTTGATATATTAAGTCATAAATTCATAGAAGTTGACACTTTGTCTTTATTTTTATCTTGTTTAACTCGTGATAATCAATGAAAATGTTCATTGATGAATCCTTCTTCTTGATGAATAGGACCAGTGCACCCCATAGTGAAGCACTTGGGTGTATGAACCCTTTATCCCCATTATCTTATTTTTATTTATTCAGATCCTCAAATTCAAAAATAGCCATTTTATATATAGTCTTGGATAATGGAAGCACTTCAGGTATAAGATCAATTGAAAATATGACCTCTCGACTAAGTGGAAGACTTGTAAATTGATTGATAAACACTTCAACATATTCCCTCACAATATTCATGTTTTCATCATTGATACATTCCATAGGATCAATCATTTAAGATAGATATTATTTCTTATATAGAAATACAATCAATTTTTAATGTGTTGGTGCTAAATAAGATCCATAAACCTCCTTGAACATATAATGAATTTGAGGATGGTTATAAATATAGGGAGTGATTTTCTTATCACATAAATTTATTTTTACTCTATATTGGTAAATACAATTCATATCCATAATTTTATAAAATTATAATAAAGGGAGTATCAAAATGATCTCTATAAATCTCAACCCACAAATTTTATCGGGGAGGATTTATATACATGGAATGAAATAAATGTGCAATTTTTTATTTCATTAATAACTCTACTTCCATTCTTTGTGATTGTGTCTAAATAGTTCTACTAAGTATTACTGATATTAATGAGTGCATAGAACATGAATCTAAATGTTTGTATTCTATTATTCAATGAATAAATAGAACAAATATCACCACTTTGGTGTTAGGATCCAACTTAGTGTTTACGATTTAGAAATCTCATCCTTTTTTCCATATAGGTTATTAGTTGTCACCGGAAACTCTTGTCTTAGTGAATTGGTTTTCAAATATTTGATGTTACTTATAGATGAAACAATGAACAATGAACTAGGGATAAAATAGTGTATTATTTTCCTTCACCGCATTAGTGTGATTCTCTCATTGTAAATTTCTATCTAGGTTCCCTTATTTCTCACACATAAATAATTTCTTCATCCCTCTTATAACATTTTTAAGGTTATTCATTCCACACTTTTTAAAAGCAGGAGGTTGAAATTTCTTATCACTATTAGATTACTTCATCAGAATACCAGTATTAAATTACACTTTATTATTTGTATCCCCATGATACACTTGACATTCTCTGATCTCCATTTTGGATTTCATGGAACATCAAAATAAAATATCATAGATATCAATGTCTCAGATCTCCATTGGTTTTGTAGAATAGTATTTATCCCACCAAAGAATAGGTCAACCATGCATTTAGTGGTAACAAATAATACCGAGATGTATGTGAAAAAGTTGTAAATTTTTCCTTGTAATCCCCAATAGATTCATTGTCTTTTTTCATGAGGAAATGGAAATCCCTTTCCTTTTTACGTCGGTGACTGTGAGGAAATTATTTTTCAAAAAAAAAATCTATAATTCCTTTCACCCCATATCATCAATATATTCATTAGGATTTGTATTTTTTACCAATGTACTAAACTTAAAAGTTCCCCCTCCATAAAATAAATATCACATATAATATTCTCTCTCATAGATAATTCAAGAATACATAAGAATTTCTCAATGGAGTTGATCTATTATTCTGAGATTAAGGGATCATATGTTCCATTGAATGTCAGATGTCTTTGTCATGTAAAGGTATCAATTATATCTTGTTCTTTTTTAGGGGGTTTAGGTATTCTTCATTATCCAAGTTCTTTTTCAGAACCAAATTCAACAGAGAGAGTATCATCACAAAATTTGTGATTCTTACTCCAATAAGGTTGGTCATCTCATTTGGGCAGTATTCCCATTTCCCTTCATATTGGTTTTTTACTCAGTTACAACTATTTCCTTACATTATATAGAATAATGGAAAAATTAGTGCTCACTACTTTAAAACTACTCAACATATAAAAAGGAATCCAATGAAATTAAAAGGATAAATTAAAAATGTTGTTCATTCATTAAATTCTGAATTTCTAGTCTTAAATACATATTATCCAAGACCTATTTTATAACATGGACACTTATGAAAATATTTTCCATTAATAATGGTTATTAATGAGATTTTGAATTTACCAAAACATATCCCCTAGGATTTTTAAACCAGGTATTCAATAAGGAACATTTTCAGGCACAAGATATTGGTCAACTCTTGCTCAATGTAGTGTTTTCATGTTCTACCCCTATGTATATCTATACTATATCCACATCCTCAGGTAGTATCCCGATAGGGATTTATTTTTCTAGAAACCAACTAATCAATACTTTAACAGAATTATGGGGTGTATTCTTATTTTTAGGCTTATCCCTAAGGATTTCACTAGAGCTTTCTAATCATAATCCCGAAAATAAATAAACATTTCTTTGGTACCAACTTTGAAAAACTACACATTAATTCAATATTTATAACATAATATTTCACATAATAAAACCTGTATAATGAAAAATTCTAATGTATTTAGGAACTATGTATGTTACATGACAACTTAAAATAGATAATATTCCATTTTTATTTAAACTAACCTTAATACGCTCAAATTATTCCATCATACTTGAAACTACATTGGATAACCTGTGGCCATCCAAAAGAAAGGGGTGAGATATAAATCCCATAAAGGGAATGAACATGAAATAACATGATGAAAGTAATACATGTTATACAATTGACTTATAAATGTAGCATAAAATGGCTGATAATCATAAACATTAACAATGAGGCGTGATATAACATGGTAATAGAAATGCAACCTGGGAAATGTAGAAAAAACATAAAACATGGCATCATAAACATAGGTCTTCTCTAAATTCAAATAAATCATGATAGAAAAAATCATGTGATATATTTGATTCACTCCCTAATCCCATTAATGGCATCTCATGGTACTAAAACAATACCCAATGAATTGAAGTGCTATATAATTTCATGTACACCTGTCACTTTCATATCAATCACACGCATAAGTGTGCCACATATATCATAAAATATTAAATCGCTATTCAATATAATTTATTCTGTGATTAAGGAGTGTGGAATACATAAATTTGAGTCCCTAATAAATTATTTATATGTTCAAAGGGTGAACACCATTGATAGGAAATGGTAATGGGTATTCACTACACATATGATCAAAATGAAAAACTGTTGTGAAATTTCCACAGCATAAGGAGGTATAAATGTTCATTGGGGAGATTAATGAGAGTGATAGTGGTATATCATCATTTATAAATCAAGGGATAAATAAGGGTGATATGGTAGAAAATATTCCAACATTATGAAATGGATTTAAAAGGCATAAGATGATAAAGATTCTTGAATAAAGTGTGGAATAAATGATCCATAAACATGAGAGGGTGATTCCAAATTCTTTATAGGAGCATATTGAGGGCATGGGGGAACCATGGGAGGACCCTTGAAAGGGTATACTATAGTATGTAAGTGCTCCCAATATTTTTGAGTGAATATAAATGGGAGCATTGGTGGGTTTATATTGGAAAATAGATGGAAGTTTTTTATTATTTCTCAAATATTGGTTTTGTAATCAACCTAATAATGTAATAAAAACCAAAAATATTACCATTTCTTTCACATGGTTTCTACCAAAGGGTAGTGGTTATCATTATTTTATAATTACAAGGTATGAACTTATTAAAATATTTCTCTTGGTGATGTGTATGTGAATAAATTCTTTGAAGAAATTATTTTAAACCCATAAAACATATTATAGGTTTTGGAGGATTCATCAAGGATTTGTAAAATTCAAATAAAACTAAAAAACAAATTATTATATTGGGGAACATATATTTTGTCTTTTATAACCATTATATTATATATTATATCATTATTGAGTCATTATGGTGTCATAATACACACTGTATATTTATACCATATTTACTTTTTTAACCGAAAATTAAAATGTTTTAGAAAATTATAAAATATTCACCATATGATAATTTTGAAGTGATAATTCCCAAATTAACATTAATTTTATAAAAATAATTTTTATGAATATGTTATTTTTTACATTTAAAATGGAATCTACATTTATTAAAAAATGATGGTTTTTTTACAATAAGAGTTTTAAAACCCTTATAAAAATTTCATTGGAAATTATAAAAAATATGTGGTTATTTATTTAATAATTATTTAATAAAAAATTTTATCAAAATATTATTCATTTCATAGATCTATTAAATCATTAAAATAAATATGATAATTATAATTTAATGTTAATAATAAAATTTTTGTTTTGTTCTATAAATAACATTTATAAAGTGATAATATGTACTAATTATAACCATTATTCAACTGAAAATACAATATACATATCCATATTTCTATGATCTCAATACATGTCATCTTAATACACAATTAAACATCCTAAGTGAAATGTGCATGATGGTGAGACTTTCAGGGGTGGTTTATCATACATGTTTTGTGTCGTGAACTCAATGAGCTTTAACATCTCTGGTAAACATATAATCCCATTATTAAGTTGTTCGATATCAGCATACTATTTGTTAAGGGTAAATACCAATTATCTTATCTCTCTCAGAAGCTCTGATAAATGGCTTCATATGGTGTGATATTATTGTTTGAGCTCATCACATCATTTGTCTGTGTCAATTGGATTTGTTATAACCCTATATTAATAATAATATTGTGATCAATTTTATATTCCAATATTATAAATGGTAATTATTTTAATGGTCTTTTAGATTTGATAGGATATAATAAAACCAATAATGTGCATGTGTTTTCTATAACAATAATAAGACATTTAATTAAATCACAAGGGAAATTTTATTTATAAATATTCAGCTGGTTACATAAATCCTCTAATATAAATACACCATGAGACACATCACACATTATGATTCCTTTAAAGAAACTCATGGAACTTCTACTAGGAGAAAAAGGTATTATAATCAACCCTGACTCATCATCCCAGTGAATATTAACCATCATCGCAAAATCCAACACATTAGTATACTAAGTGAGATTCATTAAGAAAATATGTAATCAAATATCCACTCAGATACCCATATCGAATCGTCGTGTCCTCATATTTCCATTGAATATAACCTCCTAAAAATGAAAAAACATAAAAAAATAGTTCACATAAAATTTCATGGTCCAACCACTCTGTTAAAGGTTAAGAAACACCCTGGATTTTTCCAAGGCCATGTACTCAAGATAAAAGTGATTAGTGAAAAAGACTCTAACATAATTCCACTCCCATTCCTTATAGTTAATCACTATTATCATCAAATCCGAACATTTATTTCTAGGGCCCTAAAACATAAAGGTATCACCATTCAACATTATAACTCTTTTATTTTCCTAAAATACACAAAGTAGATCAATATTTCTCAACCAATTCTGATCCTCTTGATGACTATACAAACCTTATAAATCATGTGATCTTTAATGAAGAAACTATGGACCTCTATCTATACATTCATCCCTTTGAGATTTCATTACTGAATCCTACAAATGAAATGGTGTAGGTACCAATACTAGAGCTTGAACAATGTGCACTAATATATCAAAAATATTCTATTAGACCCTAAGATTCAACTTTTTTTATTCATAAGTAGCCTCCCTATACTTTTTATTCAAACATGTCCTTAGAAAAATGATAATACACTACATGAATAGACAACACCGAAATAATAAATAAGTATACACAAATCAAAATCTCAAAAAATAGGAACATGAATACCAATTCAATCAAGTATAACACAAGAAAATCAATTTAATCCTACTCTAATCAACTACAAAAATAATAGAAACTAGATTAAATAATTATTCAAAAAAACATCTCTCGAACACCCTTGGTGACTTAAGGCTCTTAACAATGAGGGATAGTTAATCACTCACTTACTACTACCTCATAAGTCCAATTAACCCTACCTAATGTATATAATGACTAAATAACTACATATCTACATCAAGTAAATATTCATATCCTACTTTTAATACAACTTTTTCATGAACCAAATTTGATACCCTAGTACCCAGACAATTGAGAGGGCTTTGAAATAGCCCGATGGGTGGTCTAAATCCCCATGGTATAGCCAAAATCACCACACGTCATATAATTATCCTGAAGAAATTGTATTTTTTACAAACTGAGGAAGGTAAAAGCTACAAATTGGTAAGCTCAACACTCTAAAGGGATAAAGTAACATAATAAAATGGGTAATGTAATACTCAAACGTTATATCATAAAAAGTAAATAATGTATACCATGACATGTATAAAGGATAAACCCATATATAAAGTTTATTACAACTACATCGGTCACCACCATTACCCAAGGTCTCCATAATCAAGAAAATATACTACCTCTAGGAGGGACTATTCTTTTTCATGGACCTTCCATAAGATAATCGAAAAATATTCAAAGGAAAAGGTAGGGTGTGAGCTATAAATCCTAGTGGATGTCACCAAGTGTTTCATAATATATTCCATAAAAATTCAACCAAATGTGATTTTAATTAAAATAAATAAAGGTATGACATGTCATTTTCAAAAATTTTACGAAAACATACTTTCATAGTCAAATGATGGTAGATATAACAAAACTGGACTAAATGAACATTATATTTAAAAATTATACAAAGAAGTTGTCATGATAAAAATAGTTATAAAAATAAATGGCATCTAATCATCAAATCAAACATATCATACCACCATGTAATAATCTATGTAGTCTGTTTTTTTGTGGTAAATGTATCCTCACCCTACTCAATAAGTAATCCCACATTAGTGTCTCCGCATGTATTACAACTCATTCCAGCAGGAAATAACAACCCATCATATAAATTCATTCTATAGTATGTTTAGGATCGTTATTTATCCTTTTTCCATTAATACGAGGTTATATCGAAGTGTGTATGTCATAATTAACCACTAATTATATCATCATGAAATTTTAAGAAATGTCTTATTACAAATTAATTTAAATTATTTGATAGATTTTGTTACTCACGAGGAATAGCTTATCTTTAATTGTTTGAAACACCAATTTTATCTTTCATTTCGCATAACATTAATATTCTTCGATAACTTTTGTTACATTAATGGTTGAGTCTAACAACACAACGATATACTATTATTATTATTATTTTAAATGGTGCACCATTTTTATAACTAAATTTTGAAAAGTTTATAAATTTCATTTCAAAAAATAAATATAATATTTTAAATTATAGTATAGAAATTTAATTTGGATTAATTATTGGTATTTTTATATAAAGATTCGCATTTTGATAAATAGTGAATAATACTAAATTTTAATTGAAAAAAGACATTTCATATGAATTTTTTAATTTAAAATGATATTTTAATTTTTTCATAATTTTATTTAGTTTAATTTCATATCTTTTAATACATTTTACTCCATTTTAATTATTATTATATTGTTTATAGATATATAAAATTATAAAACAATGGAACTTATTCTCTTTATAAAATGTTTTCCAGTGACGTCTCCATGATTCAATTGAATTTTTTCAATTCTGTTATTGGAGTTTTTTAAAATAGATCCCATATATGGATTAAACAAATTATAATTTATATTAATTTCAACTTAACTTTTTGAAAATAAAAATTAGTGAATGCAGAGAAAATTATGTATAGTAATTAAGTTATAAATAAGCTTACTTAATGTTTAAACAAAGAATATATGGTGTAAAATGACCCTAAACTTGTCTATAATTATTTGGTATAAATATTCAAACAAGTAAACCTATAAAGCTATATAATAGTCTTATTTTGACCCTTGATACACAAGTAAAATATAGGAAGAACATAATTCTTTTCAAGAATACCAAATGTGTCCTCTTTCCCACTTATAAAAGGCAACCACATATCCCCCTCTCATCACACATATAAATCCATTTTAAATCATCAAAAACCTAACAAAATAAAATAAAAACATCCACACTCTCATCAAATAATCCTTAATTTGGTTATAAATAAAACCAAGTAAGTTCCTTGGTGTAAACCAAAATGAGTTACCTGAATAAGAGGTAATCTTCTTCAACAAGCACTTTTGTTTTATTTCATTATCCACCCATTAAATTATTTTTATATAATTATTATATAATAACATATCTATACTATATATACTGATTTTTTTATTTTAAGTTTATGACCTACACAGAAACACACTTTCAACAAATGAGATACAGAGCCATCGTCCTTGTTGGTAGTTAACTACCACCCCGTGAACTGACATCACCCGTTTTTACATTTCAACCTATGATGGTTGGGAATAATTATGTAAATAATGTTTTTATATTATATATATGATATTTATTATATATCCATGATTTGGTAATTAAAATATTACACATACCTTTATTCTTTCACTTTTTTAAGAATATGATAATATCGTTTGTGGACGTCTGCAATGTCGCCTCCTCGAAGTGATGTGATTCTTCCATGCTTTACATGGAATGTATTATATATGGGTTTAATAAAAATACATTATACAAATTAAATCTATATGATATTATTGGCTTAATTATCTTTCCTAAAATATAATATATCACTTTCTTTATTTCCCTTTCAAAAACTCAAAAAGATATAACGTAATTCATTAATGTGTGGACAATTATCTCTCTTATTTATTCATCACCACATCACAAGAATTATATATATAATTATTTATAATTAAATAAAATTTTATTTATGATATAATTTTCATTCTGGGAAGATAAATGTCACTTACCTTCTTTTCAAAATTATCATTGAAAAATTTCAATGTTACACATACATACGTAGGACCTACTGTCACCTTAATTGTAATGTTTATTAATTTTTTATTTATTTATTATATGATTGGTTTTAAAAGAATTATTGATTTATAAATATGATAATTATTTCAGGATTATGATTAGGTATATTTTTAATTATCTCATTAACCTTATAAGACCTACCAAAGTAACCTTGACACATAAGACGAATATAGTAAAAGAATCCGACTTAAACGTAAATGATTAATTTATTTTAAAATAAGTGGTTTATATGTGAAATAAAATAAATAATAAACTTGGAATTAATTTTCTATAAATTAAATAATTAACATAATTTCATTATTCAGTAATATAAAGAATAAGTGTGATAAATCTGACTCAAGGTAAGGTGATTTCTAGTGTCACTTTTATTTTTTGGGAGGCTTATTCCATATTCACCACTCATTTATTTTGTGTTGTGTATATATTATCCATGAATTTGTTTTAAAAATATTTTAACAAAATATTTTTGGATTTTCATAACCAGTTGAATATATCTCTCTCATGGGGTTTAGAGTATCAATTTTATGAGAGGCAATAAATTTTTTCCCCATTTCCCTTCTTTGAGATGTTTGTTAGGTTATACACATATTTTATTTTATGATGTGCATATAATTATCCTTTGAAATTTTATATAATTAATATCCTTATTTTCATTGTATTATAATATAAATTTAATTTTATTCATTCTTGAAACTTTTTATTCAAATGTTTCAAAGTGGTATGAGAGACTTTGTAATATTTAATGATTTTTTCCTCAAGAAAGTTTATAATGAAGTTTTAAGGAAATTTGAGAAAATAAGTTAGAAAAAACAGTGTTGTTACTTTTTCTAAAATGGAGATATTTTGAAATATATCATGCTCATTCCTTCATTGGATGGAATAATATTTTTCAAATGAGAATCTTTTGAAACTGGTTTCCTTCCACTAGACAAACATATTTCAAATATATTATTTTGTAACATGTTTCTTTTACAATGGTTAATCATGTTTCAAATATATTGTTATGAAAATAATTTATTTTAAAGGTTTAATTATGTCCTAATTAAATTATTAGGGAAACAATTTCTTTTCCACGCGTCAATCATGTTTTATTTAGATTTTTATGTAACCCTTTTCTTCTCTATGGGATAACCAAGTTTCAAAGATATTGTTGTTGAACCCATTTCTTTTCCACTGGTTAATCATGTGTCATTGATTTGTTTTAGGAAATTTTTATTCTCCATGGTATAACAATGTTTCAAAGATAATTTTATATAACGCGATAAATTTACATGGGTTAATCAAGTTTTAAATTGATTTTCATGGAACCCATGTATTTTACACTGGTAAATAATGATTCAATGATATTTCTCTATAACCCATTTAATTCTTATAGGTTAATAATTTAATTAAAGGGTTATTGGTTGTTCCAATGAGTTTATGATGAAATGAAAAAAAAATATTTTGTAATGGTACTCAGAAATTTAAAGGGTGGTTATGTTATAAACCAACGACATGTGGTTTTATGATAAACCAGTGATGGTTGATTCAGTGATAACCCAATTAGGTGAGGTTAAATGATAAAATAGTGATGGTTGGGTCTATAATTGTCCTCAAATGTATTTGGTATGTAAGTCAAATGTATGTTTATTCCTTTTGTAAGAGTGATTGTACGAGTGAAGTGAAAATGATTCCCAATGTATATACAAGTTTTATTTATGCTCGCTTTAGATTTATAATGTTTCTAATTATCAAGATTGATATCTCATGGCTAATGATTATTGTGTATGACGAATCATTCCTTTTCCATGTTTCAATATTTGATGATCTAGGTATTATTGGGTGTTAGTTTTTTTATGATTCGCTTATGCACTTTAATTATGTCATCATAACTTTATTAACTCTTATAATCATTGATGGAATTTAATTTTTAATACTTATGTTTTACTTTTCTGAGAGTCTAAGCTCAATATTATTTTGTTTCCCTTACAACCAGTTTTAATGACTGATTTTAAAAAATCTATTCCATGAAGGGATTTCATATTAATTTTTATGATGTATTGACTTGAAGAATAAAAGTTGGGTTATGTGGGAGAAATTATCATTTAATGTCATGTGAATTTTTTATTTATGAGTTTTTTCTTATCCTATCCAAATATAAACATAAACATTTATATATTATTTAAGTGATTCATGTTGTCATTTTGATGTTGTAATATTTAAGAGAAAACTTTGGGTCACAATTGTTGGAATCAAAGATAGAAATGTAATGTTATAGAATTTGGCATAGGATCAAGTGGTGTGGGTTCAGGGATGTTATATTTTGTATCAAAGTAAGGTTTAGATAAATTTGGATATTTTTATGTTTTAATTTTAGTTTATCTTAATATTTGTATATATTTTCGTAGGACTATAAGTTTAATGATGATAATAAGTTAAAAATCTTAATAAACCCCATTTGAGGTTTTTTAGTAGTAAAAATTTTGAGGATTTCAAACCTATTGTTGGATATATTTTTTTTGGGATGTGGTATTTATAACCCCTAGTATCAGTATGAAGTGTATTCCATTGTCTGTCACATCCGGAAAGGTTTCAGGGATTGAAACCACAAGTGAAGGGAGAAACGGTATACCACCTACCACCCATACACTGGGTGATAAACTGTCTCCTCTATTAAGGTTGTAGAGCTATACCCATAACAACATGTATATTTTAGTATTAAAGAATAAATTGGGAAAATCTATATACTGAGTGACAACCCATCACATCTGGAAAGGTTGTGAGTCTTGTACCCACAATTGAAGGGATAAATGGGTATAGCGCCTGCCACTGGCCTTTCTGATGTCCTCGTTAGTATGAAAAATTTTATAGGTTAATATTAAGTATATTTTTGGAAACAAAAGGATTTTTATTTTAGGAGAAATTATTTTTTAATCTTGGTATAATTTATGATCAAATTATTTTGATCTATGGGTTTTTAAATTAGTAAGAAAATGTTTGATTAATTATAAGGATGTTTATTTATGGATTTATTTATCTTCAAATTTTTATATTAAATTTGAATATTAATGTAACATATGATGGTTTACTCGTTTTGGTAATTATATCACAATGTTATATCTATTCTGGTTTTGTTTAATGTTTGAAGATATGTGGGATATTTTTACTATCTCTTTTAGGTTTATGTGGTCTTTAAAAGTTGATTTTAGTACATTATGAATTAATGATTTATCATGAATAATCAAAATTTATAGACAAAGATAATATTTTGTGTAAATTAGTTAAATTATAAAATTAACATATCATGTAAGCATATTTATTTATGTTTTCATTCTATATAGTGAATAAAATAACTTAACATTAAAAAATTGAACATGAAATAAAATTTTCTCCTATTACCATATTTGTTGATGACATCAATGACCACTTCCTAAAAAATTTGGTTCATGGTTTTTTTTCATTGAATTATTATTGAAAACATTCTCTATGACACTATATTAGTTTATGGGAATTGTTTTTTTCCTTCCAAATCAATCTTTTAATTTCCCACCTATGTTCTCCTATTTAGAAAACTAGTTATTAATAACTTCAGACAATATTTATGTCTCTTAGATTCCATTTTTAAGGGATGTTTTATTTATTTAATTTCTACGATGTGGGTTTTAATAAAGTAATTCAAAAAAAAATTTGATAAACATGATAAATTTCGTGGGTGAAATTCATTTATAAGGGGCCTATAATGTAAAATCCTGAAATTTTAAGAAATTTATTATTTAAAATTAAGTAAAAATTATTTGATGGCCTTTTTATATGAAATTAATCATTTATATATCATTATATGCAACACCAAGATTTTATTTCATTTCACATAACATTGATTTTCTTTAATAACTTATGTTACACACAAGGGCGAGTCTTACTGAACATCCATATACTACTAATATTATTACTCTAACATATAGTAATCACCTAGCCAACCATATATCAAGAATAAATAAAATTAAATTAATTATAAAAATATTTTTTAAAAATGTATATATAATTGTTTCTTTCATAACCATTTAATTTAAAATGAAAATGAAAACTAATTGTGGAATTCCCCAACCCCATTTTCCCAGAATCAGTGTATTATTACATAACATTTTCATGATACAAGGAATCGTTTTCCAAAAGGCCGATCAGTTTAGTAGCCTTGGATGTACTAGATACATACATAATTTTTTCATTACATCATGAAATTAAAAAAACATTGTGTCCCCTTTGAATACTCTTATAACCCTTATCATATTCTTGTAGGTTAATTGCAATAAACATCTATGCATCCTGGGAAAAATAAAATATAAGAAAGGAGTGAGCTCAAATGATCATTAAGGATGACAATATAGTGGAAACTATCATAAATAATAATAAACAATTATGGCAATGTATACGACTACAACGCAAGTCTTTTAAACTTATCCTTCAACATAATATTGAAACGATATATCAAATAATTTTATTTGCTTATTCACATGGATATTCTACTAGTTCAATAATCACATGTAATATCAATAGCCAATTTCATAATGATGGAATGCATAATTCCAGACTTCATAACCAAAATTCCATGGCCTTGTGCCAAGACTACAAATAAGATTTTGTCAAGGCCTTGTTCAAAGACCCTAGTTTTTCTCATGAGACCTACCGATGCATCAAGGAGATATAGCGGGATCCACCCATCACTTACTATGTCCAATTCATTCCTCATATAAAAATTTTTAAACATTACATAAACATTCGTATTAATACTACCATACTAAATGTCAATACTTTGTCCACAAATCATGAATGGTATAAAAATTACACATCCACAGTCAAACATATCAAAAAAACCTTCAATACAGTATGAAATATTTTTATCATAATAAATCTACCTCGATCAACAATAATATCCTGTAATGGATGCTGACATATTTGAAAATATTCAGCAGAAATCTTTGAGAGAAATTACCCTTTTTCATGAAAAAATTTATAAATCACACTATTTATCAAGAAGCAGTTTAAAATATAATTTTTAAACAAAGATTCCTATGCCACATTGAAATTTTAAAATAAATTTCAATTTTAAAACATTAATTTTCATATAAATAAAACCTTAAAACCATTTTTACAACATAGAAATTAATGAGAAATATTTAGAAGAATAAATTTTTAAAACATTAAAAATGATATTTTAGTTAGAGTTCCAAACCAAATGAGAGAGCCTAGAATAAAAATAATTGATATAATAAAAACATTATAATATCATGAGCATAAATTGATTCATGATATACTATTTCAAATTAAATTTTATACACCAAATATAGGTGAATTAGCGCATAACAACGAAGAAGCCTCAATGGAATGTAAGTTGAGATGAATTCCATTATAAAGACTGTATCCTTATGTTAAGGACAAACCAATGACATAATTATGTGTGAAAAATACAAATACAACCAATATGATTTTATATTCAGTGTAAATCAATCAGAAGACATCCACATATGTTCTTGTAAAAACAACACCAATGACTTGGATGTTTAACTCAATAAATAGAAATTGAGTTAAATTACTCTTATCGAGTTTATATTGATGACTTGAGAATTTATCAATGGAGTTATTATGTGTATCAAAATTATATCAACACATATGGGAGTGTAAATTAATACATAAGTAAAAAATTAGTGATTTCACACATAATCTTGTAGTAAAATAATCAATGAAGTCTACGTAAAGCCCAATGAGTGGAAGTTGAAATTTGAAATTCCATTAACAATTTGGTAACTTACGAAACATACAACCCATGAATGATGTATCATACAATTATGATGTAAATAAACATAAATTAAGGTATATTACACAAATAATACAATCATGGGAAGTATATACCCCACACAAAAAGAAATAGTGGCAATATAGCATGAATTTTACGAGAATAAGAAGTGACATCAAAACCCATTACCTTGTAATTTCTCTTGGGAAAGGGTAAATTAACCTCATGTATAATAGTTAAATAGCTGTTATTAAAATATAAAATATCTATTAACATAAATAATATATCATATGTGATTTTCTAATATTTCTTTGTTAAAAATATTTTAGTAGTATCATTGTTTCGGGTGTTAATGGATCTGTTTTCCTTTATATGTTAAGTTAAGTAAGCCATGTTTTTTTGGATAGGATGTATTTCATTCAAATACAGAATTATATTAAGTTCTTAAACATTATTATTAATCATAAAATGAAATTTATTCTTGAATGATTATGATGGGGAATAAATTTCACCTTGTTCGTGGAGACGGTAATCTGTACGTATGCACGAGTGAAAATATCATTATATTGATGGTGAAATATAATGTAATTGGATGGTATATAATATATAAAGAAAAACTAACATGTTATATTTATTATTTACATCATTTATACTCATTATTATACCCATCTAAATAATAAATTGTTTGAATAACAAACTACACCACGACGTGGAGACGGTAAGTCGTATGTACGCACATATGGTGACTTTGTCATTCATACGATGGATAGAATAATAAATATTGTTGTAAAATTTTTATAATAACATCACACTATATAAAAAATATTGGATTTATTATTTTATAATGGAAACAACAATGAAATAGGCAGTGGAAGATGAAAAGAACTTGAAAGAGGTGATGAGATATTTACATCTTCTTCACGCTCTTCATTTTGATTTGATCAAAAGGGTCTTTAGGTTGGACTTATGACCACGGTAAGGCCTCTAGGATGAAGGTTGGAAAGTTTTTAGGATATTTGGTCAGATTTTGTCCAAGAAAAATGGATTTTGAGGCGTGAAATTAAGAGAAGGTTAAGTACCATTTTATAAGAGAGTTGAGGGTAACTCTAGGAAAATCTTGAAATATTATTTTATAATAAAACCATTTTTGATTTATAAAGTATTTGAAGTGATTTATTTCGATCATAATGTAGGTATGGGTCAAAAACCTTTCAACCAATAGGTTTTAGACAGGTTTATTTTACCATATTACCCTTCTCTTATAAATTTAACTCTGTTGGTTAAATATTTTGACATTTACCATGAATGTTTGTATTTTTTTATTATATGGTTAATAAACTTACTATAACAATCCAAAATAAACCCAAGTGATTAATTATTAATATATATGACCTTATCTACATCCTTGTTTCCAAACCATATATTTTTAGGAATATTATATCAATTAAAAATATAGTAGTTATTTTAAAAACTCAATTATGTCCATTTTGAAACTATTTAGTATTTGTTTTTTATAAAATTCATAACAGCATGATCACTTCAAGAAAAATTATTTAATAAACCCTAATATGTCATATTAACCAAGAAAATTAGTTTAATTTATAAAAAGAGTCAAATTACATTTATTTGGATATTTATAAAATTGATTATTTTAATCTTTCATTAATAAGGTAATTACTCCATCATCATTATGTCATAAAAAATTTAATTATTTAATATCTAAAAATTATAAATAAAATAAAATTATATATGAAATCTTTTTATCTTTATAATTTATTTTTATAGTCTAATTTATCTTATGTATAACCCTATATTAAAAATGGTTTGGTGCTTAAACATTGAATTTAACACTTTTAACTATTCTTTAAATAAAATAATAATAAATTTCCTAATATATTACATGTGGATAAAAAGGATAATATTATATTTATAAGGTTGTTTTTGGTCGAATTTCACTTATCCAATAGAATTAGGACACGTGTTAGGGTGGTTATAATATCATTTCTACCCTTAATTACCCTATTTACTTTGCACCGCGGTAAATAAAAGTCAAAAGATATTGTACACAAAAAAATATTTTCATCTTATTGAACCAAATTTTACATATTTATTTCAACTGTGTCTCTCAGATTTTTGAAATTCAACTCACAGATGCGGTAAAATTATGTTTTATGCAAATTTGTAAATACCCCGAGAAGGTGGGTAAAAGACGGTAAAAAGTTCAATAAAATTTTATACATATAATTTTATTATAAAATGACTCCAATGAATTAAATTTAACATATATAGAGATTATATATCTATTTTTACTTAAAAAAATTAAATAAAAATAATATTTATTTAAATAAAATTCAATTTTAAACTATAACGCATTGTTTTTCACTATTCATAAAAAACTGAATGTTTTCAGCAAAATGCCAAAACTTTACCCTCTGAAACTTTTGTTATTATGAATTCAAAAATGAATTCTATTTTACCAAATTCAAAACATCAATGTTATATTAATTAATTTAAAATTAATTCTCGTTTTCAAAACTAAAAAGCGGGTTTTTAAAAAGTAACTACTATCAAAAGATTGACATGTGTTTATGTCAAATTTAAATTTGAAATTACTTATAATGACCTAAATTGTATTTAATTATAAAAATATATTCTAATTATACTTACAAACCATTAAAATTCATGATTTAACACTATAAATTATTTCTATGAATGAAGTTGTTTCAATTAAAATTTAGTATTTTTCTGTATTCATCAAAATATGAAAGTTATCCGAAAAGTACCAAAAAATTTGTCCAAAACAAATTTTTATATCCATATTCTAAAGAATATTTTAATTTCATTAAATTAAAGACATAAAAGTGTCAACTATTGGTTTTAAAAAGGGTTTTCCATTAAAAGGTGGTAAAATTGCATTTTTTCAAAAATACTTCTTTTATCTGAAAAAATAAATTTGTTCTTATATTATGACTAAGAAACACATAATATGGATTCTAAAATTATATGGAGTATAAAAAATTCAAACATCAGTTAATACTATTCATAACTGCTTTTTGAACGGCTAGTTTGGTAAGTCGTGGTGCACTCTAACTCGGTGTAGCGGATAGCGCAATCTATTGAATTACTTTAAAGAAAATCACTTACAATGAAAACTTTGGGTGTTAAATTATTCACCCATTTTGGAAATTATTCCCTTGTGATTTTAAAATAAGTCTTCGGAACTTCATTGAAAGTCCAACAACGGAAAAAGAGTCAATAAAACTACCACATTAAAAGAAAGAAAGAGAAGTACAAAGGTCACCCGAAATAACCCATACCCGGATTCCATGTATGGAAACATGGATATATAAGATAAACTAAGTTTCACGTTATAATGGAGAGTGATAGAAAACACAATCAGGAGAAAGTTAACAATAAGAAAATCACAAACTTGTGATAGAATAAACTGTCACTAGTTTCCTAGTATGAAAAGTAAATGGACAATGGTTTTTTGTTTTAAGTTCCATTTCATATAGTTGAGGTATTTATTTTTTAGATTTACTATGAACATAAAGAAATTTACTTATTTTTTAGGTGGAGTGTTATCCTTTAATAAATTTATACAACTAACTCATATATTTTTTAAATGGTGAGTATTCAAGATGACTTGGTCACACCTGAAGCACTAGAATAAACTTCTAGTGAATCACATTTTCACAAAGGATAAACAATATATTTCTCTTGTCTTTAAAAATTAACCAAAACCAAAATGGTTAGTACAAGATCAGTTGATCCCAAAAAATGATAATGCTTTAAAGAAAGAAATACTAATGTTAATTTCTAAAATTAAACCTATAATACCCAAATTTCAATAAATACTATTCTATAAACAATTGTCCCTAAAATCCTTCAATATAATCCAAACTAATATTCAAACTCAAATCTTAGAAGAATTTCATTATGCAGCCTTCCATGTTAAATTATATCTCTAAATAACATCGACTAATCTTAAAGTCACATACTTAAAAGTAATTAACCTAATCACATATTCTCTATGATAGGTTAATCATTTCCATAAATAACCCAAATCTCTATAAATCCACAATAGAATCATAGATAAGAATCCACCATTACTCCTCAAATTAAATCCCATAGTATTCTATTTTCCATATCTATATAGTGATCCCAACAGGGCGAACATCTTCCAAAATATCATTTATCACTTAATCACCAAATCCTTTTCCTATACTAAAGATATCCATTTGATAAGACATAAGATCAAAAATCAACTTATTTTTGATCAAAAAATCATTTAACTAAATATAATTAGTCACACTAACCAGGGACTTCACGTAGTCCAGTGTTAATCGATAAATTCCAATCACACTCTGGTTGTGGGTTCGATTCCCGTAGATTTGTTCGACGCGATGGGTTATCACACAGTCTGTGTGTTGTCCATTTTCAAAAAATTTATTTTTTACCATTTCAAAAATGAGATAAATTCCTCAAAATAACCATAGCATAATTTCATCACAAATTTTATCTCATACCTCACATTTTTATCCCAAAATTTAATAACTTGTAATTGCCTCAAATTTAAGTATCATATAAACCCAAATAGTTATTTACAACTGTATCACCAAAAGAAAAGATAATTCTTCCTAAAATATCATTTTCACATAACAAACTTTTGGGTTACACATACAAGAGAAAAGTCATCCAAAGTAGTCCCATCAACAAAGAGCACTAATACATTTAAATATTTTATAATCTATTTATTTCCACAGAGGTTCTTCCATGACCAAGATGTTATCCTATAAAATATGTAATTCACTTGGGTAATCCCTAGGTCCCTTACATTTATGGAAAATGACTATAAATGGATTCTTGGGATCATTTTTATTTTCATCTATAGTCCTCTTCATTTTTCCCCGACAATTCATTACTTTATGTCTTTTCCCACACATAAATCATTTCGTTGTTCTATTGAGACACTTTCCTAGATGTATCCTTCCACATTTCCTATATGATGGAAATTGTGCTTTCTTTTCTCCATGGTCTCCACTCTTAGAGCTCTTATCATTCACCGCATTTCTCTTCTTCATTGAATCCGGGAGTTGGTTAATATATATGTTGTTGATCATATTTTTGGAAAACTGATTTGGAATGAACATGATATCTTTTACATCAATCAACATTTCATTTCATTTCTCATTTACACCACTGTTCCCACCTTGTACATCATCATAAATGTTATTATAACTTCCTCAAAATCCAGCCATTGACTAACACAAGAAAGCATAGTGCTCTTAATAAAATCATTTAGAGAATATCATAAAACATTAATTTCAATCTAAAACACCTTTTGATTAAGAAAGGTTACATATTATCATCTTATATAAAAATCAATCAAATCATGTTTGAAGGAAAATGTGAATTATCCTAAGAATATCTCCTGAGAGTGTCATAACCAAGAGTGTAGCAAGTCTCATTGTCTTGTACTAGCATATCTCGGGTCAATCCCAAAACACTTTGTCGGAGTTTTCACTCTTTGGAACATCTGTGCCAAAGCCACCTCTACATGCTCGTATCTAGACAGGGATGTATTTCTTGGAAAACCCACATAATATTTACATTACCAAAATTTTTGGATTCTATTCTATACTAATGCTCAAATTCTATCTTAGGATTGTGTTATATAATCAGCGTTTTTCTAAATCTAGCTTCCAAGGCTTGTACTAAACTTTCTCTGATACCAACTGTAACACCCTGACCCCAGTTACCCAAAATTGGTGCATTATTACATAACATTAGCATGATACAAGGAATCATTTCCAAAATGACCGATCAGTTTAGTAGATTTGGAAGTACTAGATACATACATAAGTTTTACATTACATCATGAAATTATAAAAACAACATTTCTTCCCTTTGAGTACTCATATAACCTTTATCCTATTCCTATTTGGTAATCATAATAAACTTAATTTCATTCTGGGAAAAATAAAACATACGAATGGGGTCTGATCAAATGCTCAGTAAGGATTATAATATAGCAGAAACTATCATAAATAAGAAAAAACATTTGAGGCAATGTATAAGACTAGAACACAGGCCTTTTAAACTTATCCTTCAGCATAATATTGAAATGTTAAATCAAATAATTCAATTTACTTATTCACATGGATATTACACTTATCAAATAATCATATGTAATATCAATATCCAATTTCATAATGATGGAATGCATAATTCCAGATTTTATAACTACGTAGTCAAGGGCTTCTTCTAGGACTACAAATATGATTTTGTCAAGGCCCTGTTCCAAGACTCTAGTTTGTCTCATGAGACCTAATGGTGCATCAAGGATCCATAGAGGGCTCAACCCGTCACTTAATATGTCCAATTAATTCCTCATCTGAAAGGGTTTAACCATAACATAAACATTCATATTAAAACTATCATAAAAAAGTCAATACATTATCCATAAATCATGAATGGTATAAAACTAACACATCCACATTCAAACATACCACAAAACCTTCAAAACAACATGAAAGATTTGTATCATAATAAATCAACCTCATCCAAGAATAATATATCATAATGGATGTTGACATAGTTGAAAATGGTAAGAAAAAATCTTTTAGAGAAATATCCCTTTTTCATGAAAACAGTTAAAAGTCTCACTATTTATCATGAAGCTGTTTAAAATTGATTTTTGAACCAAAGTTTCCCATACCACTTATAAATTTTTAAAAGAAATTTAAATTTTAAAACATCAATTTCCCTATAAATAAAACCTTATAACTATTTTTAAAACATGGACATTAATGATAAATATTTAGATGAGTAAATTTTTAAAACATTTAAAATGATATTATAGTTAGAGTTCCAAACCAAATGAGAGACAATTGAATACAAATAATTGAGGTAATAAAAACTTTATAATATAATGAGAATAAAGGGATTCCTGATATACTATGTCAAAGTACATTATATACACCAAATACAAGTGAATTGGTGCATAACAACAAATAAGTTTTAATGGAATGTAAGTTTAGATGAATTTCTTTATAAAGACTATACCCTTATGTTAAGGATAAATCAATGACATAATTATGTGTGAAAAATATAAATACACTAAATATGATTGTATATTTAGTGTAAATCAATCATAGTACTTTTACACATTTTCTTGTAAAAACAACAATGATGACCTGGATGTTCAACTCAATGAATATAAATTTAGTTAAAATTACTCTTATCAAGTTTATATCGATGACTTGAGAATTTATAAATGGAGTGATCATGTGTACCAAAATTATATCCAAAAAAAGGAGTGTAAATTACTACATTAGTAAATAATTAGTTATTTCAAACATAATCTTGGAGTAAAATAATCAAATAAGTGTATTCAAAGCCCAATGAGTGGAAATTTAAATTTGAAATTCCCTTACCGATTTGGTAACTTACAAAATCTACACCCCATGAAAGAAGTATCATACACTGAAGATGTAAATATACAAAAATTAAGGTTTTTTACAAAATGAATACAATATTTGGAAGTACATACACCACTCAAAAATAAAAAGTGGCAATATTGCATGAATATCACGGGAATAAAAAGTGAGATGAAAACACCTTACCCTGTACATTTTTTGGTAGATGGTTTGTTATCCTCGTATATAATAGTTAAATCGTTGTTATTAAATTATACAATAACTATATACATAAATATGATATCATATATGATCCTCTAATATTTCATTGTTAATTATATTTTAGTAGTATCATCGTTTCGGGGGTTAACTGCTCTATTTTCATTTATATGATCAGTTACGTAAGCCATGCTTGTTTTGGGTAGGTTGTATTTTATTCAAATCCAGAATGATATTATGTTCTTAAAAATTATTTATAATCATAAAATTAAAACTATTCTTTAACGATTATTATGGGTAATGAATCTCATCACGTTTGTGGAGACGGTAATCCGTACGTACGCACGAGCGACAATATCATTATATTAATGGTGAAATCGAATGGAATTGGATGGTATATCATATATACATAATAATTAAAATGTTATATTTATCATTTACATAATTTATACTAATTATTATACCCATTCAAATAATTATGTGTTTGAATAACAAACTACACCACGATGTGAAGACGGGAAGCCCTACGTACGCACGTATGGTGACTTTGTCTTTCATATAATAGAT
This sequence comes from Viscum album, assembly GCA_963277665.1. Taxonomy (NCBI): domain Eukaryota; kingdom Viridiplantae; phylum Streptophyta; class Magnoliopsida; order Santalales; family Viscaceae; genus Viscum; species Viscum album. The sequence goes on along the minus strand of OY728126.1, from coordinate 1,689,719,198 downwards.
ACAATAATATATATGGTTGTAAAATTTTTATAATTAAATAAAAATATATAGAAGTTACTAGAGTTATTATTTAATAATGGAAACAACAATGAAAGATTTAGTGGAAGAAGAAAAGAACTTGAAAGATTTGATAAAATATTTACCACTTCATCGGGTTCTTCTTTTTGATTTAACCAAAAGGGCTCCTTTGGATTGCTTTATGACCAAAAGAAGGCCTCTAGAATGAATTGATGAATGTTGGTAGGATATTTAGGTAGGGTTTAGCCAATCAAAATGGATTTGGTGGTGTGAAATTAAGATAAGGGGAAGTACCCTTTTATAAGAGAGTTGAAGGTCAGTTTTGGAAAATCTTGAAATATTATTTTATAATAAAATCATTTTCGGTTTCTAATGGCTCCAAAATGATTTATTTCGAGGATAAAGTGGGTATGGGATACCAAAAACTCTCAACAAATAGGTTTTATATAGGTTTAGTTTACCATATTAACCATATCGTTTTTATTTAACTCTTAGTTAAATTGTTTAACATTTACCATGTCTCTTTGTATTTTTATATTATATAGTTAATAAACTTACTATAACAATCCAAAAGAAACCCAAGTACTTCATTATTAATATATATAACATTATATATGTCTTATGGCCGAACCATATATTTTTAGGAATATTATATCAATTAATAATATAGAATTTGTTTTAAAAACTCAATTGTGTCAAATTTCACACTATTTTGTATTTGTTTTCTGTGAAAATCATAACAGCATTATTACATATAAAAAAACTATTTTATAAACTCTAACATGTCATATTAAGCTATAAAATTAGTTTAATTCATACAAAGTTTCAAATTACTTTTATTTGGATATTTATAAAATTAATTATTTTAATCTTTCATTAATAAGGTAATTACTACATCATCATTGTGTCATAAAAAATATAATTATATAATGTCTAAATATTATAAAAAAATACCATTATGTACAAAATATTTTTTACTTTATAATTAATATTTATATTCGAATTTATCTTATGTATAACCCAGTATTAAAAATGTTTTAGTTATTAAACATTGAATTTAACACTTTTAACTCTTCTTTAAATAAAATAATAATAAATAACCTAATCTAATCCAAGTGGAGAAAAAATATCATATATTATTTATAATGTTTTTTTTGGTCTAAATAAACTATCCAATAGAATTATAAAATGTGTTTGGGTAATTATAATATCATTTTTACCCTTAATTGCATTATTTACTTTTAACTACGGTAAATTAATGTAAAATGTGACTATTCAACAAAGATTATTTTCATCTTATTGAACCACATTTTACATACTTATTTCAGCAATGTCTCTCGTAGTTTTTAAATTCAACTCACAAAAGTAGTAAAATTATGTTTTATGCAAATTTGTTAATGCTCTTAGAAGGTGTGTAAAAGACAGTAAAAAGTTCAATAAAATTTTATACATCTTATTTTATTATTAAATGACTCTAATAAAGTAAATTGAAATTATATAGGTATTATATATCTATTTTTACTTAAAATAAATTTAAATTAAATAAATACTTATTTAAATAAAATTTAGTTTTAAACCATAACGCAGTGTTTTTCACAATTCAAAAAAAATTGAATGTTCTCATAATAATACAAAACAATTACCCTAAGTTAATTTTGATATTACAAATTCAGAAATGAATTATATTTTAAAAAATTCATAACATAGATTTTGCATTAATTAATTTAAAATTAATTCCCATCATCAAAATCGAAAAGCTAGTTTTTAAAATTTAAAAACTATCAAAAGATTAACTTGTGTTTATGTCAAATTTAAATGTGAAATTACTTATAATGACCTACATTGTATTAAATGATAAAAATATAATATAATTATACTTCCAAACCATTAAAATTTATAATTTAACAATATAAATTATTTCGATTAAAATGGTGTTTTCTATTAAAATTAAGTATTGTTCTATATTAATCAAAATATGAAAGTTATCATAAAAGTACTAAAAATTTATCCAAAATAAATTTTTATGTCCCAATTCTAAATAATAATTTAATTAAATTTAATTGAGTACATAAAACTGTCAAATGTTTGTTTAAAAAAGTTTTTCCATTAAAAGGTAGAAAAAATTTATTTATTTGAAAAACAATTCTTTTTTCTAAAAAAGGAATTTGTTTTTATGTTATGTTTAAGAAGAAAATAATATAGATTCTAAAATTATATAGATTATATAAAATTCAAAAAACAGTTTATACTATTCCTAACTGCTTTTTGAATGGCTGGTTTGGTATGTCGTGGTGCACTCGAACTCAGTGTTGTGTATAGTACTAGTTATTGAATTACATTAAAGGAAATAACTTACTATGAAATCTTTGGGTGTTACATTATTACCCCCTTTTGGAAATTGTGTCCTCTCAATTTTAAAAATGGGCTTTGGAACATCATTGAATGTCCCACATCAGAAAAAAGGGTCAATAAAACTATCACTTTAAAAAAAAGAGGTACAAAGGTCACCCGAGATAACTCAAACTATGATTCCATGTAAGACAACATGGATATGGAAGATAAACTAAGTGTCAAGTTTTGTTGGAGAGTGATAGAAAACATGATCAGGAGAAAGTTAACAATAAGAAAACCACAAAATTGTGATGGGATAAACGGTCATTAGTTTCCCAGGAAGAAAAAGTAAATGGAAAATGTTTTTTTTTTGTGTTTTATGTTCCATTCCATAAATTTGAGGAATTTATTTATGAGATTGAATAATAACATAAATAAAAATACTTACTTTTTATGTAGGGTTTTATCCTCTAATAAATTTTTACCACTATCTCATCTTCTTTTAATGATGAGTATTCAAGATGAATTGGTCACACCTGAAGCGCTAGAATCAACTTCTAGAGAATCACATTATCACAAAGGATAAACAGTATATTCCTATTGTCTTTAGAGATTAATCAAAACCAAAATGGTTAGTACATGATTAGATGTTTCTCAAAAAGGATAATCCTTTAGAGAAAGAAATACACATCTTAATTTTTAAAATTAAACCAATAATACCCAAATTTTAATAAATACCATTAAATAAAAAATTGTTCTTAAAGTCCTTCAATATAATCCAAACTATTATTCAAAATTAAAACTTATAAGAATTTCATTACTTCATATTCCATGTTAAATTGTATCTTCAGATAACATCGAATACTCTTATAGCTAGATACATAAAAGTAATTAACCTAATCACATATTCACTATGATAGGTTAATAATTTCTACAAATAACCCAAACCTTTATAAATCGAAAATAAAAATATATATAATAATCTACCATTACTCCTAAAATGAAATCCCACAGTATTATATTTTTCTTATTCATATGGTGTTACCAACAGATCGAACGTCTTCCAAAATAACATTTATAACTTAACCACCAAATCATTTTCCTATACTAAAGATATCTATTTGATAAGACATAAGATCCAAAATCGACTTATTATTTATCAATAAATTCATTTAACTTAAAATAATTAGTCACACTAACCAGGGATTTCAGATAGTCCTGTAGTAGGCGATAAATCCGAATCGCACTCTGGTTATGGGTTCAATTCCCGTAGTTTTGTCTGATGTGATGGGTCGTCACACGGTCTGTGTGTTGTAATTTTTCAAAAACTATATTTTATATCATTCCCAAAAATGAGATAAATTCCTCAAAATAACCATAACATAATTTCATCCCAACTTTTATATCATAGCTCTCATTTTCATCCCAAAATTTAATAACTTGTAGTTGCCTCAAATTCAAGTATCATATATACCCGAATCATTATTTATAACTATATTAACAATAGAAAAGATAATTTCTTCCAAAAATATCATTTTTACATAAATAAACTATAGGGTTACACATACAAGAGAAAAGTCTTCCTAAGTAATCTCATAAACAAAGAGCACTAATCCTTTTAAACATTTCTCTATCCATTTATTTCCACATAGGTTCTTCTTTGACCTTGATGTTATCCTATAGAATTGGGAATTCACTTGGGTAATACCCAGGTCCACTACATTTATGGTAAATGGTTGTAAATGTATTATTGGGATCATTTTTATTTCCTTCCATTGTACACTTCATTTGTCGTCGGTAATTATTTACTTTATGTCCTTCTTTCCTACACATAAATCATTTCTTTATTCCATTGAGACACTTTCCTAGATGTATCCTTCAACATTTCATTCTTTATGGAAATTGAGATTTCTTTTCTCCATGGTCTCCACTGTTGTATCTCTTATCATTCACCACCATTCTCTTCTTTTTTACATCTGGGAGTTGGTTAATATATATGTTGTTGATCAAATTTTTGGAAAAATGATTCGGCATGAACACGATATATTTTACACCTATCAATATTCCATTTCATTGGTCATTTCAACCATTTTTCCCATCTTGTACATCATGATTAATGTTACTTTGACTTCCTCGGAATCTATCCATTGACTAATAGAAGAAAGAATAGTGTGAGTCGTGAAATCATTTATAGAATATCATAACACGTTATTTTTAATCTAAAACACATTAGGATTAACCAAGGTTACATTTTCTCATATTATATTAAAATCCATCAAATCGGTTTGTAAATAAATTTTGAATTATTCTATGTATATCCCGTGGGAGTGCCGTAACCAAGAGTGGAGCAAGGCCCGTTGTTATGTTCCAGGATACCTCAGGTCAAGCCTGAAACTCCTTGTTGGATTTTTCACTCCTAGTTACATTTGTGCCAGAGCTGCCTCTACCTTATTGAATCCAGAAAGGGATGTATTTCATGGAAAACCCACATAATATTTACATTACCAAAATTTTTGGATGTTCTTATATACTAATACTCAAACTCTAACTTACGGTAGTGTTTTCTAATCATAATTTTTCTAAATCTAGCTGCCAAGGGTTGTACAAAACTTTCACTGATACCAACTGTAATTCCCTGACCCCAATTAACCAGAATTGGTGTATTGTTACATAACATTGGCATGATACAAGGAATCATTTCCTAAAAGGCCGATCAGTGTAGTAGCCTTGAAGTAATAGATACATACATAAGTTTTATATTACATCAGGAAATAAAAACAACAACATTGTGTCCCCTTTGAATTCCCTTAGAACCCTTAGCATATTTCTACAGGTTAATCTTAATAAAATTCTTTACATACTGGGAAAAATAAAACATAATAAAGGGGTGAGCTCAAATTCTTAGTAAGGAAGAGAATATAGCAGAAACTGTCATAAATAAGAATAAACATTTAAGGCAATGTATAAGACTAGAATGAAAGTCTTTTAAACTTAACCTTCAGCATAATATGGAAACAATAAATCAAATAATGTCATTTACATATTCTCATCGATATTCTACTAGTCAAATAATTACATGTAATATCAATATTTAATTTCATAATGATGGAATTCATAATGCCAGACTTCATAACCACATGGTCAAGGCCTTGTTCCGAGACTAAAAATAAGATTTTTTCAAGTCTTTGTGCCAAGACACTAGTTTGCCTCATGATACCTACCAATGCATTGAAGAGCTATAGCAGGCTCCACCCGTAACTTAATATTTCCAATGCAATCCTCATATGAAAGGTTTAAAAAAACATAAACATTCGTATTAAAACTAAAATACTAAATGTCAACACTTTATCCATAAATCATGAATGGTATAAAAATAACACATCCACAATCAAACATATCACAAAACCTTAAACACAGTATGGAAGATTTGTATCATAATAAATCAACCTCAATCAAGAATAATATCCCATAATTGATGTTGAAATAGTTGAAAATGATCAGAAAAAGTCTTTGTGAGAAATATCACTTTTCATGAAAACATTTAAAAGTATCACTATTTTTTTAAAAGTTGTTTAAAATAGATTATTGATCCAATGTGTCCCATAACACTTTAAAACTATTAAAAGTAATTTCATTTTTAAAACATTAATGTTCATATAAATAAAACCTTAAAACCATTTTTAAACATTGACATTAATGAGATATATTTTGAAGAATACATTTTTAAAACATTTAAAATGATATTTTAGTTAGAGTTCATTACCAAATGAGAGACGCTTGAATACAAATCATTGAGGTAATCAAAAAATTTATAATATCATGAGAATAAATGGATTCATGATATACTATGTCAAAGTTCATTATATACACCAAATAAAACTGAATTTGTGCATAACAACAAAGAAGTCTTAATGGAATGTAAGTTGAGATGAATTCATTTATAAGGACTGTATCCTTAGGTTAAGGATAAATCAATGACATAATTATGTGTGAAAAATATAAATTCACTCAATATGATTGGATACTCATTGTAAATCAATCAGAGGACATTCACACATATTCTTGTAAAAACAACATCAATGACCTTGATGTTTAACATAATGAATAGAAATTGAGTTAAAATTACTCTTATCCTGTTTATATCGAAGACTTAAAAATTTATCAATGGAATGATTATGTGTATCAAAAGTATATCCACACAAAGGGGGGTGGAAATTACTACATAAGTAAATAATTAGTTATTTCACAAATAATCTTCGAGTAAAATAATCAATGAAGTATACGTAAAGCCCAATGAGTGGAAATTGAAATTTGAAATTCCCTTACCAATTTGGTAACATACGAAACATAAACCCCATGAAAGCAGTACCATAAAATTAAGATGTAAATACACATAAATTAAATTATATTACACAAATAATACAATCGTGGGAAGTACATACACCACACAGAAAGAAGTAGTGGCAATATAACATGAATCTCACAGGAAAAAGAAGTGACATGAAAACCCCTTACTTTGTAGTTTTTCTTGGTTGAGGGTATGTTAACATCCTCTATAATATTTAGATAATTTTTATTAAATTATAAAATAAATATATACAAAAATATGATGTCACATATGATCCTCTAATATTTCTTTGTTAATTATATTTTAGTAGTATCATCATTTTGTGTGTTAACTGATCTATTTTCCTTTATATGCTCGGTTACGTAATCCATGTTTGTTTTGGATAGGATTTATTTTATTCAAATCCATAATTATATAAAGTTATTAAACATTATACTTAATCATAAAATAAAAATTAATATTGAATGATTACGATGGAGAATGAATCTCATCGCGTACGTGAAGACGGCAATCCGTACGTATGCACGAGTGACAATATCATTATATTGATGGTGAAATCATATGTAATTTGATGGTATATCATATATAAAGAATCATTAACATGTTATATATATTATTTACATCATTTATACTAATTAATATACTCATCCAATTAATGAAGTTTTTGAATAACAAACTACGCCATGACGAGGAGACAGTAAGTCGTACGTACGCACGTATGGTGACTTTGTCATTCATATGATGGATAGAATAAAAAATATTTTTGTACCATTTTGATAATAATATCACAGTATAAATAATATATTGGATTTATTATTTTATAATGGAAACAAAAAATAAAGAGGAAGTGGAAGAAGAAAATAATGTGAAAGAGGTGATGAAATATTTACTTCTTCTTCGGGTTCTTTTTTTGATTTGATCAAAAGGGATTTTTAGGTTGGCTTTATGACTAAAGAAAGGCATATATGATGAATTGAGGAAAGTTGGGCGGATATGTGGGTAGGGGTTGGCCGAACCAAATTTCTTTTTAGGTGTAAAATTATGAGAAGATGAATTACCCTTTTATAAGATAGATGAGGGTCACTTTAGGAAAAGCTTGAAATATTATTTTATAATAAAATAATTTTCGATTTCAAATGGATCTGAAATGATTTATTTTGATTATAAGGATGGTATGGGTCCAAATCATCTCAAAAAATAGGTTTTAGACATGTTTACATCACCATATTAACCTTATCTTTTAGATTTAACTCTTAGTTAAATAGGTTGACATTTACCATGTCTATTTGTATTTTTATTTTATTTGGTTATTAAACATACTATAACAAGTAAAATGAACCCCAAGTGGATAATTATTAATAAATATAACCTTATATATGTCCTTTGGTCGAACCTTATATTTTTAGGAATAATATATCAATTAATAATATAGTATTTTTTTAAAAAACTCAATTATGTCAATTTTGACACTATTTAGTATTTGTTTTAATGTGAAAATATTAAGAGTATGATTTCTTATAAAAAAATTATTTAAACACCCCTAAAATTTCATATTAACCTATAAAATTAGTGTAATTCATCAAAGGTTTCAAATTACATTTATTTAGATATTTAAAATATTAACAATTTTAATCTTTCATTAACAAGGTAATTACTACATCATCATTGTGTCCTAAAAAATTTAATTATTTCTTGTCTAAAAATTATAAATAAAATAACATTGTGTAGGAAATACTTTTATATTTCTAATAAATATTTATAGTCAAATTTATCTTATTTATAACCATATATTAAAAATGGTTTAGTTATTAAACTTTGAATTTAACACTTTTAACACTTCTTTAAATAAAATAATAATAAATTCTGTAATATAATCAAAGTGGAAAAAATGATCATTTTTTATTCCTAAGTTTTTTTTGTTCTAATTACACTTGACCAATAGAATTATGACATGCTTTAGGGTAATTATAATATAATTGTTACCCTTAATTACCCAATTTACTTTTAACCGCGGTAAATAAAAGTCCAAGGTTACTTTTAAACTAAAAATATTTTCATCTTATTGAACCATATTTTACTTTATGATTTCAACCATGTCTCTTGGAATTTTGAAATTCAACTCACAGGAGCGATAAAATTATGTTTTATGAAAATTTGTTAATGCTCCTAGAAGGTGGATAAAAGACGGAAAAATTTTCAATAAAATTATATACATCAAATTTTATTATAAAATTACTCCAATGAATTACATTGAATGTATTTATGTATTATATATCTATTTTGACTTAAAATAAATTTAAATAAAATAAATAATTATTTAAATAAAAGTCGGTTTTTAACTATAATGTAGTGTTTTTCACTATTCATAAAAAATCGAATGTTTTCTGAAAAATACCAAAAATTACCCTAGTATAGTTTTGATATTCTGAATTAAAAAATGATTTCTATATTACCTAATTAAAAAAATAGATGTCACGTTAATTAATTTAAAATTAATTCCAATTGTTAAAACTGAAAAATCAGGTTTTTTAAAATTAAAAACTATCAAAAGATTCATATGTGTCTATGTCAAATTTAGATATGAAATTACTAATAATGACCTCCATTGTATTAAATGATAAAAATATAATATAATTATACATTCATACCATTCAAATTCATAATTTATCACTATAAATTATTTGAATTAAAAAATTTGTTTTCAATTAAAATTTAGTATTTTTCTTTATTCATCAATATATAAAAGTTATCATAAAAGTACCAAAAAATTATCCAAAATATATTTTTATGTCCCAATTCTAAAGAAGAATTTAATTTAATTAAATTGAATGCATAAAAGTTTCAATTATTGGTTTTAAAAAGGGTTTTCAATTAAAATGGGGTAAAATTGCATTCTTTTTAAAAATATTTCTTTTGTCTGAAAAAAATTAATTTGTTCTTATATTATGTATAAGAAACACAAAATATGGATTCTAAAATTATATTAAGTATATAAAATTCAAAATTAAGATAATATTATTCATAACTGTTTTATGAATGGCTAGTTTGGCAAGATGTGGTGTCCTCGAACTCAGTTTTTGTGTATAGTGCAAGCTACTGAATTACTTTAAAGAAACAAACATACTATGAAATCTCGGGGTGTTAAAAATTGAATATAAATGATGTGTTTTTATAAAAACCTATTTTTATGCTCACAAAAAAATATTATCTAAATAAGCTAAATTATTCACTATTAATGAATAATGTTAATTAAATTGGAAAATTTTATATTCAATCAAAAAAATTACAATTCATTAAATAAGTTTTATAGGAAACAATTATGACCAAAACAAATTTTATGCAGAAAAAAAAATATTTTTCTAGAATGAAATTTTTCCACCTTTTAATGGTGCTCATATTTTGAAACTAAATATTGAAACTTTTATAAAAAAAATTAATAAAATAATGTTCATTTTTTATTTTGTATTATTATAATATACTTTGGGTGAATATTTTTTAGTTTTCTAAGAAGTTTCATATTTTGATGAATAGTAAATAATACTAAATTTTATTTGAAAACTATATTTTCTTATAACTAATTTACAATGATAAATGATATTTTATATAGTTTTAAATGTTTAATTGGATAATATTTCTTTTCATTTAATCTTATCTATTTTATTTTAAAAAAATTCATACTCTTTTTATATATATAAACATAGTAATCTTTTTGAAATTTTCACTTTAAAACCCTGCATTCCTATCATGTTTACGGGATTAATTTTTTAAAAAATTTCCCACATATGTTATTGGAAGTTCTAAAAAGGTATTATATATTTTTAATCATACCAATTTATAATTTCTATTAAGTTAAACATAGTTTTGTTTCAAAAATATATTAGTGGATTCAGTTGATATTATTTACAGTAATTAAAGAAAAAATGTGCTTACTTAATATTTAAACATAAAATATAAGGTGTAAAAATGACACTAAACATGTAGAAAAATTATTTTACAGACTTATTTATACCATTAAACATTTAATGTTCTATAATATTCCTCTTTTGACCCTGGGAAACAAGTAAAACTTGGGGACCAAAAATATTTGTTTGAAGAATACCAAAAAATTCCTCTTCCACACTTTTAAAATGCCAACACATATCCCCCTTTCTTCAAACCTCTCAAGAAATATTATACCATAAAAAACCTCCCTAAATAAACTCCCAAAATCACATTTATCAGCCTATAATCCTGAATTTAGGTATATAGAAAACCAAAGATGTCCTTTCGCATAAACCAAAACTCATTACCCGAAGAAGAGGTAACATTCTTCAATGAGTACTTTTGTATTATTTCTTTCTTCCCCCATTAAATTATATTTATATTAGGATTATCTAAAAACATAAATTTACCTAATATAGTGATAAATTTTTTTATAATTATATTTTTTGTGTAAATGGGTTATTCAATCATCATTCGTGCATATGGAGGACTACCACCTTGAGAACCAATGTCATTTTTTCTTCCATTACCACATATTGTGGATGGGAATAATGATGAAAACATAGATTTTATGTTATATAATTTGTATTTAATATTCCTTTATGATTCTATTTTTCTTATATAACACTTAAGACTGTGCTTTCTTTTTTTTGGAATATAATAAAATCGTTTCTGTACGTGTGGACTACCACCTCCTCAAAGTGATGTGATTTATTCATGCTTTGCATAGAATTCTTTAACAATACGTTTAATAAAAATATTTGATATAAAAGAAATATATATTATATTATTTAAAAAAATTTCTATCTTAAAATATAATATATCACTTTTATTGTTACTTTTTCACAAACTGAAAAAGTAATTATGTCATTTGTGGACATGTGGACTACCACCTTCTCAAAGCGATGTGGTTCTTCTCATTTCATTACCACATCACGAGAATGATATATATAAGTATGAATAATTTAATTAAATATTATTTATGAGATAATTTTCATTATGTAATGATAAATACTTCAGGCTTTCTTTTAATAATTATCATAGAAAAATGGGAATGTTACTCATGCTTGCGTACAGCCTACTGCTTCCAAGATTGTAATGTTAGTTCCCTTTTCATAAACATCATATAATAATGGTTAAAGAAGAAAAATTAAGGTTTAAATATTATTATTATTTCATTATTATTATTCTATATATTATTAATGACTTCATTTTCCTTAGTCAACCTACTAATGTCAGTTCTTGCACAAAAGCCAAATATTGTCAAAACATCCAATATAAACTTAATTGATTATGTAATTATATAATAATATTTATAAGTGAAAAAAAATTAAAAATAAACATGGAAATTTTTATTAATCATGTGAATCATTAAAAAAAGATTATTATATTGGAATATAAAGAACAAGTGTGACGAATCAGACTCAATTTAAGTGGATTTCTAATATCACTTTTATTTTTGTGAGACTTATGACATCATTCCCACTCAGTTATTTTTTATGTAGTATATACTAACCCTAAATTTATTTTATTAATATTATCCCTAAATTTATTTAGATTTTCATATCCATTTTATTATATCTTTTCACTTGGGTTTACAGTTTCAATGTTACTAAAGCGGTAATGGATTTTGGTCACAATTTTCCTTCTTTCAAATGTTTGTTTTTTCATACACCAATCTTCTTTTACGAGGTGTATATATTGATCCATTGAAAATTTATATCATGAATATTATTATAATAAATATATAATAATATTAATTTAATGTTAATCCTTCATAGTAATTATGATTCAAATGATTCAAAGTCATATGGGACACTTTGGAATGTTTGAATATTTTTTCCCTCAACAATGTTTTTAATGAAGTTTTAATGGAATTTCCATTCATCAGTTTCGGAAAATAACGTTATAGATTTTGATAATATGGGGATATTTGGTAACAATACCATCCATATTCCTTCTTATTATGGATTAATATTGTTTCAATTAGATATTCAGAGAACTTGTTTCCTTCCACGAGATAACCGTGTTTCAAAGAGATTCTTCAATAACCCATTTATTTTCCAACTGGTTGATCATGTTTCAAAGATATTATTAAGAAGCCTATTTCTTTTCTAAGGGTTAATTATGTACTAAAGATATTTTTATGGAACCCATTTATTTTCTATAGGTTAATCATGTTTCAATGAGATTATTATAGAACTCATTTCTTCTCAACTAGATAAATGTGTTTCAAATATATTGGTATTGAACATATTTATTTTACCATTTTTAATCATGTTTCAATGAGATTTTCATGGAACCCATTTCATCTCCATGGTATATCAATATTTAAAAAATATTTTTATGGTACCCATTTTCTTTATGGTTTAATCATGTTGTAAAGTTATTCTTATAGATTTTATTTATTTTCCATGATTTAATAATGTTTCAAAGATATTTTTATAGAACCTATAACTTTTCCATGGGAGAATCAAGTTATGAAAGGTTTATTATTCGTTTTTTTTATGAATAACTGAAATATTTTATGTGTGGTGATTTTATAATGTTACTTGTACATTTAACAGGTCGTTATGTTATAAACCAGTGGAGGTTGATTCTGTGATAAATCAATAATGGTAGGTTTCGTGATAAACTAATGATGGGTGGTTATATGATAACCCAATGATAGGTGGATCCCTAATAGACATAAAATGTATTTTATTTAGAAGTTTACTATACAATTATTCCATTTGTAAGAGTTATAGTAAGAGTGAATTAAAAATGATGTCTTATGTGGCTTTAATTTAAAATATTTTTCCTCATCCTTTTTTAGTTATTTAATAATTTAATTAATTATTTTTTCTATTTATACTAAATATAAGTACTTTGGTATTTCTATAAATAACTTTATTAATTAATAATTTTTTATTATTAATTATTTAATATTACCCTTTAAAATTATTAATTTAGTCTTACTAACTTTTCTAGTTTTCTAATTTAAAAATTAGTTGTTATTGTTTTAATATGTTTAACTTTATAAATAAACTAGTTTTTTAATTATTTAATAATTTAGTCAAATTGTTTATCTTTAACATAGTTTTCAATTTAAAAATGTAATTGTTTAATTATAATTAATTTAAATAAATTAACTCTATTAATAATTTTAATCTAATTGACATGATTTCATTTTATAATAATTACCTTTTTAATTTAATCAATGGTTTTTTTTATTTTCTAAATTAACTACACTATTTAAATATATATTTAGTTCTTATTTTAATTTAAGAATTTATTTTTTAATTTAATAAACTATTGTGTCTTTAATTTTTAGTGTTCATTTAGATATTTAATTTATCAATATATATTATTAAAACTTTAATATTTTAATTGCATGTTTGTTGTTTGAAGGATTTTTAATTCATTGAAATTATTATTAGTCTATTGGTAGAAAAAGATACTAATTCACCCCTACCTTCTCTTTCATATAATGGTGAGTCTCCAATGCAAATATTTCTCTCTCACTTTTTATTGTTCCTTTAAACAATTTATCTCTATTTAATTAATTAACTTTTTATTTTTTTGCGTTAATCTCCTTCTTTTTAAATTTATCATTAAATAATTTTCCTAATTAATTTGATTACAATTAATACTTTATTTTTATAATATTGGTTGATTAATATTTTATCTAGATTCTTTGTATTTATTTAACTCTAGTTAGTTTTATTTTATGTTTTATTTTTAGTTTTATGTTTTTAATTTAGTTCTCCAATTAATTATTTTAGTTAATTTTAGTAAATATAGTTTCATGCTTTATTTTTCTTTTAATTTTAGTTCAAATAATATTATTTTATGTTTCAAATATATCAGTTAAATACGCATTTTTATTAACTTAAGTTTTTTTATCTTTTTGATTCAGTTAAATTTCGTTTTTCTCAGTGATGCAATACTTATTTTTCACTGTTGGTGAGACCTCTTGTAACGAACCAAATGTTCATTAATGGAAATTAATCATGGTATAATTAAATGTTTATTATGGTTATATAAAATTTGAACATCATTGGTTTTATGTTTTTGGATTTTAAAATACTGTTATTAATTGTGATCGTTGCTAATATAGTCATTGAACAATGATCACATGATTAGTATTAATATAGGGCTTTAAAAAATCCAATTTACTCAGAGAAAGTAAGCGATGGCCTCATCCAGTATACATTCCCTATAAGAAGCCCATTTTTTAGAGATAGTAAAGGAGGTTGTGTCATTGGGCTTCACTCTTGACCAAGCCCAAGCCGAGTTTGAACACATTAAGCTTGAGCGGAACTGACTACGGGATAAGTGGAAGTTAATAGAGATTACAACCCGAGCGAAGTTATCTGAGAAACCCCAAGAGTATATCACTATCAGACACCTTACCCTTCGGTCTTATGTGGGTGTTATAAGGTGTTATGTAACAAGACCCTAACACTATGACTATGTACATCATTTTTGTATGAAGAATGTGGAATCATTTTATTATTGTTTCATTATAAATTATTTTTAAAGCATAAATAGTATGTTTAGTTAATATTAAACATAGAAATATATTTTTATGAATTTATGGTTTTTTTAATTAAATAATATTTTAATAATATTATTATTCAATTAATTTTTATTAAATATAAATGATCATTTACTTTTATGGATGCAATTGTAATTTTTATTATGGTTTGGAATATATTTTTTGTCAAAACCCATAAATTTTTGATAAATGTCGGTTTTTATATTAAAAGTATAAATTCACATATTTATAAAATTATTTAGATAAAATTAATATTATTTTTTGAATCCGAATGTCAAAATTATCCAACGGTGAATTTTTCATAATTTTCTGAGACATTCGAATTTTTCGGTAAAAATTAAATACCGTTTAAATATATAATGTGTTTTATGACATCATAATGACTTAATAGTGATTTAATAAAATAATATAAACATTATTTTTGGCCAATATATGTTTTAGAAATAAAATATTGTGATTTTATATTTGTTTGATTTATTTTACAAAGATGAAGTGGACCCTTCAAGGATTATAAAACATTGTGTCTTTTTAAATTGTTTTCCTTGAGAGTGTGACTCACCTCCACATCAGAAGCACTATAATTTTAAGAATCTAGGCCATTGGACTTATAAAATATTATTTTCCACTCCCCTTTGAAAAAAACCATGTGCAAAAACCATGGGCCGGATTGTGGTATTGATTTGTTTAATATGTGGTGACCCAAACGTAAATAATAAAGAATTCCCTCTCTATTCCTATATAAACCCACCCAAGATCCCACTTCATATTCACTAAAAGCCTTTGGAGTTAGACCAACCTCTACCATCCTCTCT
The DNA here is from genome assembly GCA_963277665.1 of Viscum album. Taxonomy (NCBI): domain Eukaryota; kingdom Viridiplantae; phylum Streptophyta; class Magnoliopsida; order Santalales; family Viscaceae; genus Viscum; species Viscum album. Next base: position 1,689,703,168 of record OY728126.1, on the reverse strand, counting down.
CTATAATCCTACTAAGGTTCCCCATGATCTCAAGAAGCCTCTCTCAAGCCTCTCCCAATCCGTTGGGATCACACTTCCATGTAAGGGATTTCTTCTTTCTCATTTTGTCCAGTTTTCTTTAAGTTGTTATTCCCTTTTATTTTCAATTAAAAATGTTGGGGTATGATTAACCACCTTCCTCATATTGTCCTATTTATATTTGTATAATTTTAGACCCCTTTATCTCTCATTAATTCCTCCCATGTACACTCGTTACCATGCGAAAATTCCGTGAGGGGTTTCTCTCTCCTCTTTTACATCCAAGTAATTATTTTTTATTATGCATCTAAATTCCATTACATTTGTTGGTACATGTATATATATGACCCCCTTATTGTCCATTTCATTTATATATGATGAGAAACACTTTTCTATCTCATCAACCATTTTCATAAATCCTTATGTCACGTCGTTATGCTGTCGAAATTGCACTGCGTTTTTCTAAGCCAATATCAATGTGGAGTGAATACCGTACTCATGTATCTATCAAGAGTATTCCCCTTTATAAACATATAAATATTTAATGTTACTTTAATTTATTTATTCCAAATAAATTAATAGTGTATTAACTAATTATGTTGATTTATTCCATGATCCATGTGGCACACTTATGCATGAAATGAAATGTTTTATAAGGGTTCCCCTGATAGCGCTCCAATGCATTGGGTAAAGTATAGTATCATGAGACATATTTTGCAATTAGTGTTGACTCATGATGATTTATGTGAAATGATGGGTTACTTGCGCTTTATGTTCAATGAGGGTTTAATCATGATCTATGTGTAATGAGCCTTCACTCATGTTAATTACATGTTAGGTGTTGTTGCCACATTTCAATGTTATGATTATCATGATTTTTCATTCCTTCATGTTCGTATTTCTTTAGTGATACATTGATATTCCTATTGTCTAACATGTATTTTATTCCTAATTGTATTCCATATTTATTCCCTTACGGGGATTTATACCTCACCCTTTTCATATGCATGTCCTCAGGTTATCCCATGCAATGCTATGTAGGATGGAATGTAGTGGTTAAGAAAAGTAAGTTTTCAATAAAGATGTTGTGTGTTTTATGTTTTAAGTTGTTATGTAATGTTCTTAAGACCCAAAGACACTAGATATATCAATCTTTAATTTTTTATCAAGTGAAAATTTTATGTAATAAATCAGGTTTAAGTGCATCATAAATAGTAGGGTTGTTATAGATGGTATCAGAGGATAGATTTAGTTATTTTTTGGATTAGGATTAGAAAACCCTAGTGAATACATAGAGACAAGTATAAATATAATAAAACAACTGTAATTATAGGAGAGTAATGAGTAATTGGTTTATCAAGAAAATAAATCCTTGTCTAGATACCGGTAGGTAGAGGAGGCTTTGGTACAGATATATCCTAGGGGTAAAACCTGAAAACACCGTTTTGAGGTAGACTCGGATGGGAACTCATACACAACAATGGGTCATGCTGTACTCTTGGTTACGACACTCCCAGAAAATATTCTTCGGTAAATTCACAAGATTAGTATGAACCCTTAATAATGGAATTAAAAAATTCCCCTAAGAATATATGTTAAAAGTAGATCATGGATAATATAGATTGAATCCTAATAATTCATTAGTTAAGTAAATGAGTATAATTTATAAGTTATTCGGTTAATGTCATTGGATTTCCCTTCTATGTGGTTAATTGTTAGAACTAATCATCCCTAAGTATATATTGGATAGGCTAAAACTGTAATCAAAAGGTGAAAGGTAGGGTTATCATCCGTATTTCTACGCATTCTTTTATATATCGAATGTTTAGTAAAAATCCCAACACCACCACAAATAATGGAAGTAAATATGTCAGTGCGTGCGGAAAATGGGGAAATCATTCCATCACATGAATATAACGCATCCCCTATCATAATATGTGGGTTGAATTTCTCAGAGAACATTGTCATACTCCCTCTTGTGGAATTTGATGAAATACTTGGCAAGGATTGTCTTTACTTATATAGAGACAACATAAATTTCTGTGATAAGGAAATCACTCTCCATGTGGAGAATCGACCCCTAATTATACACATGTGAAAGGAGGAAGATTAATCTTCTTTAGCTCCGTCATCTCTAGCATGGTTATTACTGCACTATGAGCACGAATATCTGGCTCAGATTGTTGAGTCTAAGGAGGAAACCATCAATGAAAACATGCCTATTGTGGGGGAATTCACTGATGTTTTCCTAAGGAATTGTCTGGTATTCCTCCTAGAAGATATGTTTAATTCTCAATTGATCTTATTCTTGGGGCATTGCCAATATCCAATACTATGTATAGAATGGCTGTTGTGGAGCTTGAGGAACTGAAGAAACAACTATAAAAGAATCTGGATAAATGGTTTATAAAACCAAGTGATTCACCATGGGGTGCATCAATTGTCTTTTTCAATAAGAAATATCGGTCAATGCGCCTTTTCATCCATTATCATGAGCTTAACAAAATCACGATAAAGAACAAGTATCCTCTCCCATGAATTAATGACTTGTTCAGTCAGCTGTGTGGAGCACAATACTTATCCAATGCCAATTTTCGGTTGGGATATTATCAATTAAGGGTGAATAATGAAGATATCCCCAAGACCGATTTTCATACAAGATACGACCACTATGAATTCATAATAATGCCATTTAGACTCACTAATTCTCTAGCAATCTTGATGGACTTGATGAATATAGTCTTTAGGGATTACCTAGACAAATTTGTCATAGTCTTTATAGATGATATTCTGATATACTCCAAAACCTTGGAAGATCATGATGTGTAACACCCCAAGCTTCCACAGTATGCTTCTCTTTGAATTATACAGTAGTGTGTGTCGTACGCAACTTTGAGTTCTAACACACACCACAACCAATCAAACTAGCTGTTATGAATAGTAATACCCACATTTTGAAATTTTATACATTTTATATTTCCAAATGGACTTCATTTTTGTATTCAGAATATCAAAATTAGCTTAGTGTGAATTTTTTTACTTTTCTGATAACTTTCATATTTTGATTAATAGTGAAAATTACTAAATTTTAATCAAAAACAACTTTTTTATTCGAAATAATTAATAGTGATAAATTATGATTTTGAGTGGTTATAAAGTATATTTAGAATATAATTTTACTGTTTAATCCAATATTGGTCATTGAACATAATTTCACATTTAAACAGGACATAAACATGTGTCAATCTTTAGATAGTTGTTGTTTCTTAAAAACACGTTTCTATTTTGACAGCGGGGGATAATTTTAAATTAATTTCTTACAATTCTCTATTTTGAATTTGGAAAAATAAATTCCATATTTAGAATCATGATACCAAATTTTTGTAAATAGGTAACTCTTATTTTTAGGCATTTTGAATAATTACTTCGGTAAATATTTTATTTACCATGGTTAAAGGAAAAAATCAGGTAAATAAGGGTAAACAAATAATATTATAATAATATTAAATTACCCAAAAACGTGTCATAACCCTATTTGTTGATATATGTCCAACCAAGTCCATATTTGTGTCGATTTTGGGACCCCAGGGAGCCCCTTGTAAGTTATAATGACACTTTATATTAATTAAGTTAAAGTAATACAAAAAAGACATAAGCATATATCTTTTAGAAGAAAAAAAATTACATAGGGTTATATATGTTATATTTTCAACTATAAATATTTATTATAAATATAAAATTATTTCCTGCATAATTTTAGTTTATTTATAATTTTTTTAAATTTAATAATTTAATTTATTTATGACATAATAATGATGCAGTGTTTTCCTTATTAATGAAAGAATCAAATAATTGGTATTATAAATGTTATAATAAATATACTTTTAACGTTTTGACGCCATGAAATAATTTTATTGGTCCATATGATATGTTAGAATTTTTTTTAAATGAATTTTTTTTGAATTAATAAAGTATTTATGACTTTAACAAAAATCAATTAGTGAATAGTGTCAAAATTGACACAAATGAGTTTTTAAAACAAATATTATATTATTAATTGATATTATATTCTTAAAAATATAATGTTTGGTAAAAGGGATTATATAATAATACTTGTATCATTAATGGACCACTTGTGGGTCTCTTGGAAGTTTATAGTTAGTTTATTAACCATATAATATAAAAATACAAAGACACATGGTAAATGTCAAACTAATTAACTAAGAGTTAAAACTAAAAGATAAGGTTAATAAAGGGACCCAAAACTGTCTAAAACCTATTGGTTGAGTGTCTTTAAACCCATACCCACCTTATCCTAGAAATAAATCAATTTGGATCCATTATAAACCGAATATAAATTTATTATAATATAATATTTTATGTTTTTCCTAAGGTTCCCCTCACCCCTCTTATAAAAGGACACCCCCCTTCAACATAATTCACACTATCAATGACATTTGGATCGGCCAAAACCTGCCTAAATACCTTCTCAACTATCCTCCCTTCAAACTAGAGGCCTTAGTTTGATCACAAATCCAATTTTAGGATCCATTTTGATCAAATCTAAAGGAAGAATCTGGAGAAGAGGTAATGATTTCACCACCCTCTTTCACGTTCCTTTCTTTTTCCACATCCTTTTTCGATGTTGTTTCCATTATAAAATAATAACTCCAGTATATTATATATAATTTGGTGTTATTTTAATTATGGTACAACCAAATTCATTATTCTATCTACCCTTTCAATGACATGTCACCATACGAGCGTACGTACGGCTTGTCATCTCCACGTTGTGGTGTAATTGTTATTCAATACATTATTATTTGGATGGGTATAATAATGATGTTTATTTGATGTAGATAATAAATATAACATGATAAGTATTCTTTATATATGATATACCATCCAATTATATATTATTTTAATATCAAAATAATGATATTTTCGCTCGTGCATACGTACGGATTACCGTCTCCAAGACGCAATGAGATTCATTTCCAAGTTCACCGTTCATCGACGATTATAAAAATATATATTACTAATAAGTGTTTAATATATGACATAATAATGATACTAGAGATATATATACATATATAAGTATTTATGTACATACATATATCTTTTTCACTTACTTCCGTTCAGTACTATATGAAAACGGAAACAGCGTTTATGCGTACGTACAGACTACCGTCTCCATAAATTGTGTTTTCCATTTCACATATTTGTATATTATAAATATGTATATTCTAGATATATATAATATCTAAATAATGTTTTATATTCTGGAAGTACTTAAATCATGATCTAAGTGATACAATCAAGTGTAAAAAGTTAAAACACATATGATAAAGAAAGTGATTATTACCCGAAATATTAATATAACATAGAAATAATTATTATTAAAATGTTAGTATAAAGTAATAAATGAATTATGTATGATATCATAAATATTAATATGGATCTTTTATAATTTAATAACATACTATAGTCATCATACAAGAGGTTAAACGTACCCTCGACTAAAGGAAAGTGCAAGGTAAGGGGTTTTCATCTCACTCCTTATGCCTGGAAGATTCATGCCAAATTTCCACTATTAAATTTTGTGTGGTGTATTTACGGCTGATAATTTTATTATTTGTGTAATACACTATAATTTATCTATATTTACATATTCATTTTATGATACTTCTTTAATGGGGTGTATGTTTCATATGTTACCTAATTGGTAAGGGTTAATTTCACAATCTCATTATTATCTGAGGTTGTTTTTACGCAAGTATCTACTGGGACATATTTATTATCCATGTCCATGTTTCATGAATGATTTTTCAAAGGAATTATTTTTAAGGAAATTTTTACTAAAACATCATTTTAAATGTTTTAAATATTTATTCTTCAAAATCATTCTCATTAATGTCCTTGTTTTCAAAATGGTTTTTAAGGATTTATTTATATAGACATGAATGTTTTAAAAATGTTAATTCCTTTTAAAAGATTCAAAGTAATATAGGACACCTTCACTAAAAAATGTCTTTAACTGTCTTCCTTTTTGAATTATGTAACATTTAAATGTTTTCATGAAAAATGGATATTTCGTTCAAAAAAATTTACAAATCATTTTCATCTATGTCAACATCCTTTGATGGATTTTAAACTTGTTTGAAGTTGATTTGTTATGATACAAATCTTCCATACTGTATTGAAGGTTTTTTGATATGTTTGACTATGGATGTGTTATTTTTATACCATTTATGGTTTGTGGTTAAAGTATTTTCATTTCGTATGCTCGTTTTAATACGAATGTTTATATTATGTTTCAACCTTTTCGTATGAGGAATGTATTGGACTTAGTATGTTACTGGGGGAGTCCGCTATAGCTCCTCGATGCATCAGTAGGTCTCATGAGACAACTAGACATGAAATTTGCCGAGGCCCTTTCAAAATTTTATATATGGTTTTATCCGAGGAATTAATAATTTTTATACGTCTTGGTCGAGGCCTTGAAAAAATGTTTCAGAATGTCGGTCTTTATACATTCCCTCATTATGGAAATAATATTGATGGTTCATGTAGTCATTAGACTAATAGAATACCCATGATTATGTTTTATTATGGAATTATTTACTCATTTCATATTCTTTCCATAAATGTATTCATTTTTATTATTGGTAAAGGCATGTGGATTCAATTATTCATCATGCTTAATATTTATGTCATTTTCTATTGTATTACTTACCCTTACTGAGCATTTGAGCTCATCCCATTCTTATGTTTCATTTTCCCAGGATTCCAAGAAGTTTATTATGATTGATATGCATTGTTAAGATAAAGGGAATAATGCCATTCTCAAATAACTATTTATGTTGTGTTTTATGTTTGAAATTGTAAAGTAATGTTAATGTATGTAATCTATTTCCAAGACTACTAAACTGATCAGTCCTTCGGGACTTGATTCCTTGTAATCATGCCAATGTATTAAAATGATGCACCGACTCTAGGTAACTGGGGTCGAGGTGTTACAGTTGGTACTAGAGGAATTTTAGCAATAACCTTGGAAACTATATTTATATAAACTCTGATTAGAGCACATAGCTCTAATATAGACTTTGAGGATTAGTATAGAAGAACTTCTTATAATTTTGGTATTGTGGAGATTTTGTCAGTTTTCCATGAAATTCATCTCTGTCTGGATAAAAGCAAGTAGGGGCCGCTCTGCCACAGATGTACCTAGGGGTAAAACCCAAAAACACCGCTTTGAGCTAGACTCTAACAGGAACTGGGGCACGACAACGGGCCTTGTTGCACTCTTGGTTACGACACTCCCAGGGGATATGATTAGGATAATTATCATTTTCTTTTACAAACCATTATGAAAATATTATAAGTATATACTTACTCAAAGAAAACATTTTTATGATAATGGATTATATCCATAAACTGTTAAATTTACGTTGGGTATTTTACAAGTTTGGAATTATTCATTCCAATTAATAAACTGACCTATTGTATTCCATTTTATAGAAATGGCACCCAGTATAAGTAATGTGAACTCTAGCAATACATACGATCCAAAGAGTAAGAAAGATCATATCATCCATAGTATTAAGCCAACATTTAGAAGGAAAATGGTCTCTCAGTTTCTCTCAACAAATGAAGAAATAGTATCATGTGTTAATAAGATAAGTAAATAATTCTCTAAGACCTGTGGATTTAAAGGGAAGCAAGAGAAGAAAAGGATGGAAGAGAGAATTATGGATAAAGGGAAGAGGGAAAAAAAGAATTTTCCCATATTTGATAACTGTGGAAGGAAACACCTTGGAACTTACCTGAAGGGAATGGGAGTTTTTTATAAGTGTGGAGAAAAATGACACTAATTAAGTGACTGCAAGGGTCAAAAAAAGGTTTCAAATGTACAATGCTTCATCTGTAAAGAGTTGGGACACTACGCGAACAAATGTCCAAATCATAAGAGTATTCCCCAAATGATGTTATTGGGTAATAATCAAGTTATTATACTACCTCAGATAAAGAACAATGACTAGTGTTCTTATGTTGTTATTATAGGATTATTTCATTTGATTGTTGTATAAACAATATACTAGTTATATGAATTATGGAGATAAATAAGGATTGTACTACAGTACTATTGTATTGAGGATTTGAGATTATATGGTTCTAAGAAAAGTGACTTAATAGTGAGCTAAACTTTTGGTAAAATACATGGTTGAAGAAAAGGAAATCCTTAATATGGTCCCAATAATATGGTAGTGATTTTGGAATAAGAGATGGTTGATTTGAATAAATTATATTATATATTCATCACTACCTTGAAACTGATTAATGATTTGTCATTTTTGGAGTTTACAACATTCTTGGATAGAAGGAGTATATCCTATATTATATAAATAATAAGGGAGAATGAATGTAATCAATAAGGTTTTATGGTAATTCAGGATGTTACCGTGTTTTAAAATAATACATGATCAAGGTGTTCACATGTTATTACATGGAAAAAAGGATTTTTATTGTGTTTAACTTCCTTATAAATTTTGGAATTTGAGTTTGGATAGAATTATTTTGGATAAGTCTAAAGGTTGGTATGGATTAAGTTTTAAAGATTATTTTTGGATTTTTTATAAAAGGACAACATGAAGACTGTGCGAAAACCCGTCGCGTCGGACAAAGCTGTGGAATTCGAACCCACAACCATAGTGTGATTGGGATTTATCGCCTACCACTAGACTACGTGAAATTTCTGGTTGGTATAATGTAGTTTTTTTAAGGGTTATAATATGTGAATTATAAATTCATTATATTTGTAACCCTATATGATTAGGATACATAGAGTATTTTTGAGTTGAATTATGTTTTCAGGTGAAAGATGAGTTTGTGGTAGAAATTTATTAATGAATAAAACTCTAAGTATAAAGTAATTATATCTACTTATGATCTTAGCCAATCTCATAAATAAATTACTCAACTTTAATAAAAGGAACTTAGAACAAAAACGTTGTCCTAAATGGTACCTTAGATCATCACAAATTTAGGGCTTTGTGATTTTTGGCCTTTTCATAGCTATGTTCTCTACCACTATCCATATGATATTGATGGTTAGATTGCTCTTCCATATCCATGTTTTTCTACAGGTAACCCTAGTTTGTGTTATTTTCGGTAACCTTCATACTTATCACTCTTTATTTTAAATAGAGGCCTCATTAATCCATTTTTCGATGTGGGGATTCAACTAAGATATTTTGAATTGTCAACCCCAAGTTTCCAATACCGAGCATAAATCACGAGGATACAATTTATTGAAGGAGGGGAGAATGTAACACCCCAATCTTCCACAGTACTCTTCTCTTTGAATAATATAGTAGTGTGTGTTGTATGCAACTTCGAGTTCTAACACACACCACAACCAATCAAACTAGACATTATGAATATTAATACCCAATTTTTGTTATTTTATAAATTTTATAATTCAAAATGGACTTCATTTTTGGATTCAGAATATCAAAATTAGCTTAGGGTGAAATTTTGGTACTTTTCTGATAACTTTCATATTTTGATGAATAGTTAAAATTACTAAATTTTAATTAAAAAAAACCTTTTTAATCAAAATACTTAATAGTGATGAATTATAAATTTGAGTGGTTTTAAATTTTATTTAGAATATATTTTTACCATTTAATTCAATTTTGGTCATTTGACATAATTTTACATTTAAACCGGGCATAAACAAGTGTCAATCTTTTGATAGTTATTGTTTCTTAAAAACACGCTTTTTGTTTTGACAGTGGGAATTAATTTTAAATTAATTTATGCCACTTCTGTATTTTGAATTTGGAAAAAATGGATTCCATATTTGGAATCAGAATTCCCAAATTGTGTAAATAGGAAACACTTATTTTTAGACATTCTGAATAATTACTTCGGTAAAATATTTTATTTACAATGGTTAAAGGGTAAATCAAGTAAATAAGGGTAAAAAATAATATTATAATAATATTAAATTACCCTAAAACGTATCATAACCATATTGGTTGATACATTTCTGACCATGGGCATCTTTGAGTTGATTTTTGGAACCCATGGAGCCACTTGTAAGTGATAATGACACTTTATATTAATTAAGTTAAAGTAAATACAAAAATGACATAAGCATATATCCTTTAGAAAAACAATTTTTTCATAAGGTTATGTATGTTATATTTTCGACAATAAAAATTCATCAGAAATATTAAAATATTTCCTACATAATTTTATTTTATTTATATTTTTTACACATTGAACAATTAAATTTTTTTTATGACACAATAATGATGCAATATTTTCTTTATTAATGAAAGAATCAAATAATTGGTATTATAAATGTTGTAATAAATATAATTTTAAATTTTTTATTCCATAAAATAATTTTATTGGTTAATATGAAATGTTAGTATTTCTTAAATGAATTTTTTTCTAATTAATAAAGATTTCATGACTTTAAAAAAATCAATTAGTGAATAGTGTCAAAATTGAAAAATTGAGTTTTTAAAACAAATATTGTATTATTAATTTTTATTCTATTCCTAAATATATAAGGATCAAAAAAAGGGATTATATAATGATAGGTGTATCATTAATGGACCACTTTGGGATCTCTTGGAAGTTTATAGTAAGTTTATTAACCATATAATATAAAAATACAAAGAGACATAGTAAATGTCAAACTAATTAACTAAGATTTAAAACTAAAAGATAAGGTTACTAATGTGACCAAAACCTGTCTCAAACCTATTGGTTGAGTGGATTTACAACCATCCCCACCATATCCAAGAAATAAATCAATTTGGATCCATTATAAGGTGAATAGGAATTTATTATAAAATAATATTTTATGTTTTTCCTAAGGTGCCTCTAACCCCTCTTATAAAAGGAAACTCCCCATTAAATCTAATTCACACCTTCAAAGACATTTGGATCGGAAAAAACATGCCCAAATACCCTCTCAACTATCCTCCCTTCATTATAGAGGCCTTATTTTGATCATAAAGACAACGTAAGGAGCCATTTTGATCAAATAAAAAGGAAGAACCCGAAGAAGAGGTAATGATTTCACCACCCTCTTTCAAGTTCCTTTCTTCTTCCACATCATTTTTCTATGTTGTTTCCATTATAAAATAATAAATCCAGTATCTTCTATATATTTTGAAGTTATTATAATTATGGTACAACCAAACTCATTATTCTATCCACCCTTTTAATGACATGTCACCATACGTGTGTACGTAAGGCTTACCGTCTCCACATCGTGGTTTAATTGTTATTCAATACATTATTATTTGGATGGGTATAAAAATGATGTGTATTTGATGTAAATAATAAATATAACATGATAAGGATTGTGTATATATGATATTCCATCCAATTATATGTTATTTTAATATCAAAATAATGATATGTTTTCTCGTGTGTACGTACGGATTACCGTCTCCACGACGCGATGAGATTCATTTCCAAGTTCACCATTCATCGACGATTATAAAAATATATATTACTAATAATCATGTAATATATGACATAATAATGATACTAGATATATATATATATATAATTATATATGAACTTACATATATCTTATTCAATTACTTCAGTTCAATACTATATGAAAACGGAAACAGCGTTTCTACGTACGCATGGACTACCGTCTCCATAAACGGTGATTTCCATTTCAGATATATGTCTATTATAAATATTTATATTCTAGATATATATGATATATAAATCATGTTTTATATTCTGGAAGTATTTAAATCATGATATAAGTGATAAAATCAAGAGTAACAAGTTAAAACATGTACCATAAAGAAAGCGATTATTACCCGAAATATTAATATAACATGGAAATTATTATTATTAAATGGGTAGTATAAAGTCATAAATGAATTATTTATGATATCATAAATATTAATATGGTTATTTTATAATTTAATAACATACTATAGACTTCATACAGGAGGTTAAACGTACCCTCGACTAAAGTAAAGTGCAAGGTAAGGGGTTTTCATCTCACTCCTTATTCCCGGGAGATTCATGCCATATTTCCACTATTACCTTTTGTCTGCTATATTTACTGCCCATAATTGTATTATTTGTGTAATACACTTTAATTTATGTGTATTTTCATATTCATTGTATGATACTTATTTCATGGGTTGTATGTTTTGTATGTTTCCAAATTGGTAAGGGTTAATTTCACAATCTCATTATTATTTGAGGTTGTTTTTACGCAAGTATCTAATGGGAAATATTTATTATCCATGTCCTTGTTTCATAAAATAGTTTTCAAAGGGATTATTTTTAAGTGAATTTTAACTAAAACATAATTTTAAATGTTATAAATATTTATTCTTCTAAATCATTCTCATTTATGTCCATGTTTTCAAAATGGGTTTTAAGGATTTATTTATATGGAAATGAATGTTTTAAAAATGTTAATTCCTTTCAAAAGTTTAAAAGTTGTATGGGACACTTTGATTCAAATATTTCTATAAATTTCTTCCTTTTTAAATTATGTAACATTTAAATTTATTCATGAAAAAGTGATATTTCTATCAATGAGTTCTACAAATCATTTTTATCTATGTCAACATCCTTTTTTGGATTTTAAACTTGTTTGAAGTTGACTTATTATGATAGAAATCTTCCATACTCTATTGATGGTTTTTTGAAATGTTTGACTATGGATGTGTTATTTTTTATACCATTCATGGTTTATGGTTAAAGTACAGACATTTCGTCTGCTAGTTTTAATACGAATGTTTATGTTATGTTTCAACCTTTTCGTATGAGGAATGTATTGGACTTAGTATGTGATGGGTGGAGCCCGCTATTGCTCCCCGATGCATTGGTAGGTCTCATGAGATAATTAGATGTGGAATTGGCCTAGGCCCTTTCCCAATTTGATATATGGTTTTGGTCGAGGCCATAATCATTTTTAGACATCTTGGCTGAGGCCTTGACATAGTTTTTTAGAATTTCCAGCATTATACATTCCCTCATTATGGAAATAATATTGATGGTTCATGTGGTCATTCGACTAGTAGAATCCCCATGATTATGTTTTATTATGTCATTATTTACTCAGCTCATATTCTTTCTATAAAATTATTTTTGTTTATTATTGGTAAAGGCATGTGGTTTCAATTACTCACCATGCTTAATATTTATTCCATTTTCCACTATATTACTTACCCATACTGAGCGTTTTAGCTCACCCCTTTCTTATGTTTCATTTTCCCAGGATTCCAAGAAGTGTATATTGATTGATATGCAGGGTTAAGATAAAGGGAATAATGGTGTTCTCAAAGAACTATTTATGTTGTGTTTTATGTCTGAAATTGTAATGTAATGTTAATGTATAGAATCTATTTCCAAAACTTCTAAACCGATCAGTCCTTCAGGAATTGATTCCTTGTAATCATTCCAATGTATTAAAATAATGCACCAACTCTGGGTAACTGGGGTTGGGGCGTTACATGATGATCATCCAAGAACTATACTAGAGACCTTGTAGAAGGATAATCTCTATGAAAAGTATAGAAAGTGTGAGTTATAGTTGAAGGAGGTCTCATTCTTGGGCTATATCACCACAATAAATGAGATATTTGTGGATCCCTACAAAATGTATGCAATTGAGGGATGGTCGAGGCCAACATCGGTAATAGATATCCCTAGATTCTTGGGTTTAGTTAGATATTATCAATTATTTGTGAGAAATTTATCACTATTTTCCAACCCTCTTACCAAGAAAACATGAAAGGGATTAAAGTTATCATGGAGTGATGAATGCGAAGAAATATTCAAGGAGTTAAAAATAAGGCTTATCACTGTGCCCATGATCATTTTATCCACAAGTGGAGAACTTTTTGTGGTATTTAGTGATACTTCAAAGAAGGGAATGGGATGTGCGTTTTTCCAAAATGACAAAGATAGTTTCTATACTTCAAAGAAATTGAATGTTCATGAGAAGAATTATCCCACACATGATTTGTAGTTGGTTGCGATGATATTTGCTTAAAAATATTGTTGTAATTATCTCTTTGGGGAAAAGTGTGAAATATATACGGACCACAAAAGCCTCAATTAATATTCACACAAAAATATTTGAACACCCTCTAACGAATTTGGTTATTGTTTATCAAAGACAATGACTGCTTAATCCATTACCACACTGGGAAGGTGAACAAGGTGGTGGATGTTCTAAGTATAAAGGACCTGCTGATTCTATCATTTATGAGAATTGATAAGGATCCAATATTCATATAATTAATGAATATGGACATGGGAATCATAAATAAGGTAACATCATTAATCCTTTCACAAATAATTTCTCAACTACATCTTTTGGAAATGTAAATGGATGCTCAAAAGAGTGATGTGGGAATTCGGAAGAAAGTGGAAGCTATAATAAAATGGAAATCCTCATAGTTCAATGTTAATTAAAAAGTAATTGTGAGATTTGGGAAAACAATATGTGTTCTATCAAGTCCAGAGCTGAAAAAGGAACTTTTGGATGATCCACATAGTTCAAATTTCTCTATTCACCCAAGAAACAAAAAGATGTATTGAGATCTACGATAGCATTATTGGAGGAATAATATGATTAAGAAGATCACAGAGTATACATAAAAGTGCATGGTGTATCAGCAAGTAAACATAAAGAGGCATAAGTATAATGGGATAATGCAACCATTGCCCATACCATCATGGAAATGAAAGAACATCACCATGGACTTTGTCACCATAATTTCGAATACATCCAAAGGAAACAATGAAATATAGGTTGTATTGGATCCTCTTACAAATTCTGTGTATTTCATTGCAATTCGGGAGGATTTCTCATTGGATCAGCTCTCACAGATATATATTAGGGAATTGGTATGGCTAAATGGGGTACCACTATCTATTATATCTGATCGAGATCCAAGATTCACTTCGATATTTTGGAAGAGCCTTCAACATCATCTAGATATTGAGCTGAACTTCAGTACGGCTTATCATCCTCAAAATGATGGCCAATCCGAGCGGACAATAAAAACACTTGAGGACTTGTTGAGAGTGTGTTATATGGACTTCAAAGGAGGGTGGGACCATCATCTTACACTGGTTGAATTATCCTACAATAATAATTTCCACTCGATCGTCTGAATGGAACCTTTTGAATCCATGTATGGTAAGAGGTGAAGAGCACTAGCATTTTGGGATGATGTTGGTGAGCGTAAGCTGCTAGGACCATAAATGGTCTAAGAAATGATGGAGAAGGTTAAAACCATTCACCAGCATATCAACACATTCCAGAGTTGACAGAAAAGTTATGCATATAACCATCAATGAGACCTTGTGTTTAAAGTTGGATACATGGTATTTCTATGCATATCTCCATGGAATAAGGTCATGAAGTTTGAAAAGAAAGGGAAGTTATGTCCTAGGTTCATCGGCCCCATCAAGATTCTTGATCGTGTTAGGGTTTTGGCCTATTGACTAGCACATCCACCTACCATGGACAAAGTATATGATGTCTTTTATTTTTCCTCTTAATGAAGTAAATACTAGACCCTTCAAATGTATTCTCTTCTAAGGTAGTACATCTAGAGGATGATCTTTCTTACAAGGAACAACCAGTGAACATCTTAGATCATAGATAAAAAGAACTAAAAAATAAGACAATTCCCCTCATTAAGGTGTTGAGGAGAAACCACAAGTTTGAAGAAGTTATGTGAGAATCAGAGGAAGTGATGAAGCAGAGTTACCCACATTTTTTCAGAGTGGGGAAAAAATTCATGGGTGAAATTTCTTAAGGGGGGAAGATTGTAAGGACACAAAATTTAATTAATGGAAATTCCTCACGAACTAATTAAATGTTTATTATGGTTATATAAAATGTGAACATAATTGGTTTTCTGTATTTGGGATTTAAAATACCATTATGAATTATGACCATTGTTAATATATTTGTTGAACATTGATCACATGATTAGTATAAATATAGGGCTTTTAAAAATCTAATATACTCTAATAAAGTAAGTGATGGCCTCATCCAGTAGAATTTCCCTATAAAAAGCCCATTTTTTGGAGCTCGAAAATGAGGTGGCGTCATTGGGCGTCTCTCTTGACCAATCCCAAGCCAAGCTTGAACTCGTTATGCTTGAGCGGAACCGACTACGGGAGAAGTGGAAGTTAGTTGAGATTACCACCCGAGCGATGTTATCCAAGACACCCCAAGAGTCTGTCACCATCGCACACCTTACCCTTTGGTCATATGCAGGTGTAATAAGGGGTTATGTAACAATACACTTGCACTATGACTATGTACATTATTTTTGTATAAATAATGTGCATTAATTTTATTACTGTTACTTTGTAAATAGTGATTACGACACAAATAGTATTTTTAGTTAATATTAAACTAAGTAATCTATTTTCATTAATTAATGGATTTTTGAATTAAATAATATTTTAATAAAATTATTATTAAATTAATTTTTATAAAATATAAATGATCATATAATATAATGAATGCAATTGTTATTTTTATTATGGTTTGAATTTTATTTTTGTCAAAACCCATAATTTTTTGATAAATGTCATTTTTTTTTTAAAATTAAAAATTCACATATATAGAAAATTATTTAGACAAAATGAATATTACTTATATAATCAGGACATCAAAATTATACAATGGTGAATTTTTCATTATTTTTTGAGACAATTGAATTTTTGGTTTAAAATTAAATACCGTTTAAATATATAATGTATTTTATGACATCATAATGACACAATAGTGATGTAATAAAATACTATAAACATTATGTTAGACCAGTATATGTTTTATAAATAAAATAATGTGATTTTAGGTTTGTTTGATTTATTATACGAAGCTTTAGTGGACCCTTCAAGGTTTATAAAACATTTTGTCTTTTTAAATTGTTTTCCTTGAGAGTGTGACTCATCTCCACATAAGAAATCGTATTATTTTAAGAAGTTCGTCCATTGGCCTTATAAAATATTTTTTTCCACTCCCCTTTGGAAAAACCCATTGGAAAAAATCATTTTTTGGTTTGTGGTACTGATTAGTTTAATGGTTGGTGACCCAAACCAAAATAATAATGAATTTCATCTCCTTTCCAATATAAACCCACCCATGATCTGCATTTCTCTTCACTCAAAGCCTTTGGAGTTGTACCAAACCCTACCCTCATCTATCAAGAATACTCTCAATTTTCTCTAATCTCTAACGAATCCTCTCTCAAGCCTCTCCCAAGCCTTTCAGATCACACATCCAAGTAAGGGATTTCTTCCTATCTCATTTTGTATAATTTTCATTAAGTTGTTATGCCCTTTTGTTTTCAATTACGAATTTCGGGGTATGATTTTTCGCATTCCCCATACTTCCCTATTTATTTCTGGATAATGGTAGACCCCTTTATCTCTTATTAATGCCTCTCATGTACACCCGTTAACATGCTGAAATTCCGTGAGGGATTTCCCGCTAATCTTTTACATCCAAGTAATTATTTTGTATTATGAATCAATATTCAATTATGTTTGATGGGAAATGTATATATGTAACCCCATTACTGCCCATTTCATTTATATTTGATGAGACACCATTTTCTATCTCATCAACCATTTTCAGAAATCCTTATATCACTTGTTACTCTGCCGAAATTGCACTGCGTGTTTCCAAGCCAAGATCATTGTGTAGTGAATATCATACCCATGTCTCTATCAAGGGTATTCACCTTTATAGACATATAAATGTTTAATGGTACATTCATTTATTTATTCCAAATTACTTAATCATGGAATAACTTATGATTTTGATTGATTCCATGATCCATGTGGCACACTTATGCATGAAATGAAATGTTTAAGAATGGTGTTCCATGATAGCGCTCAAATGCATTGGGAAAAGTATAGTTTCATGATACCTCATGGGAAATGAGTGTTGACTCATGCTAATTCAACTGAAATGAGGGGTTACTCGTTATTCATGTGTAATTAGGTTTTACTCATGCTCCATGTGCAATGAGCCTTTGCCCATGCTAATTCCATGTTAAGTGTTGTTGCCACATTTCCATGTTATGATTACCATGCTTTATTATGCCTTTATGTTCATGTTTATCTTGTGCTCCATTGATATTCCTATTGTCTAACATGTATTTTATTCTTCATTTTATTCCATGTTTATTCCTTTACTGGGCTTTATAGCTCACCCTTTTCTTATTCATGTCCTCGGGTTATCCCCTACAATGCTAAGTACGAAAGAATGTAGTGGTCATGTAAAAGAAGTTTTCAATAAAGATGTTATGTGTTTTATGTTTTAATATGTTATGTATTGTTCATAATCCCCAAAGACACTACACCTCTCGATCTTCCATGTCGTATCAAGTGAAGTTTTTCTTTAATAAATCACGTTTAGTTGTGAAATAAGGAGAAGGTTTGTTATACATATCCCTGACATACTTTCTTGCTTATGTCGGTAGCACAACGAGACACTCATATCTATTTTCCACCACCAGTAGTTAAGACTGATGATCTCGCACACTCTTGAACTTGCCTATACAAACCATCCTTCCTCACACTAATTCATTTTTCTTCCCTATTTTTCCTACTGACGCTACTTCCACCTACCAATACACATTCCCAGCCTCACCTCTTCACAATGTTCTCTCCTCCCCTGCTCAAACCATGACACAATGGTGACTCCCTTTCCCTCTATCCACCATCGTTTTCACGTGCAAGTAATCAATGGAACTAGTTCCCCCCTTTTTCCACCCACGATTCACCATAGACAGTACCTCACTACCTCAACAAATCAGATCTTGAATCAGATTTACACACATAATCAAACCCTAGAAGACCTGAACTACCCACGTCAACACAACCTGGATTAGAACTAGACCCAACCAAAATCAAACACAAATTTTAATAATTATCCCTATATTTGCATAGATCTGAAAAATCACATCCCATATAACCTATAGATCTGTTTCCACTAAGAACAAAGTTGTTGCTACTTGAAGCCACTATCGCCAATGATTTCAGACCGCACCAGATAAATTTGTAAGCCTTCTTTCCAGATCTTGCCATATCACCACCCCTAATAAAGTGATGCATCCTTCTCCCTTCCTCCTTTACGCATGAACCCACCCCTATACATTCTTCTACTCACCACCCACAGATAAACCAGCTTGCCCTCTATTCCATCATCTGGTCTGGATCTGGGTTCCACGTGGACTCTTCAAGAAGAATCGAGAAACCACCAAGCATTTCCCCTCTATTGCGCTGAGCGATGAAGACGATTGGAGGGATAAAAAATTAATTAAAAATAATAATAACATAACAAAAAGATAATAATTATTTTAATATAAAATAATTATAATAAATAAATAAATAAAATCATTAATAAATTATAAATTATAAAACTATTTAATTAAATTTATAAAAACTAAATTTTTAATAAAAACTTATTAATAAAACTAAAATAAACATATTAGTTAAAATAAATAAATATTAATATTAACTTTGATAAATATATTACTTATAATATATATCAATTTAATAATTAGTTAAATAATATTAATCTAAACATAAAATATAAACTTAATAAATTATTTAATAATTGTAATAAAAATATTTAATAAAATATTTAGTTAACTTAACTAAATAAATATAACAATAACATTAATCATTTTATAAATTTATTAAAATATGTACCTTAATGTTGTAATTAAATAATTCTATAATTAATAATTAAAAATACTTTTAATAAAATTAAACAATCGAAATCAATTAAAATATTATTTGATTACAACTAAGTATAAATATTTTATCATTTACTTTGATACTTAATAAGTTTTATTATTATTGTTAAAACAATTTAAATTTCAATCTTTGTTTTGTTATACAGATAAATGAATGTTATGGAATGACACCCATGTACCTTTAACTAACTTACTGAGAGTTACTTAGAAGGGAAAAATCTAAAACGAGATGTGATTCACCAAAAAACGCAAATTTGAGGTTCTCATCAAAGAGACATGCCTTTGTAGATGGAAGGAAGTGGTGATATGCATCATATGAAGAGACTTAGAAAACATAACATCATGGGAGACGGAGGTTGGACTTTATCACAACATCAGATCAAAATAGTAGAGCAGATTTTGGGGGAGACTTATAGAACTATTCATGGTGGCCAAGGAGCACCAAGAGCGGCAGCAACATGATCTTGGAGAGGGAGATATCTTAGTCTATTATATTTCAATTTCTCATATTTTAATGAATTGTTTTCTTGTATCTATATATATTATGATTATAGGCAGGACTTTATAGTTTTGCTTATTTAAATCTACTGTAACTTTAATCAGTCCTCTTCATTTTTTCCTTTAAAAAATTGGTAGATTCAACTAGAGATGTTGAATATGACTCTTAGAACATTAATTATTTTCATGCCTCATGAATAAATATTCTAAAAACACTCTATTATTTTGAAAAAAAATAAATATTACCTATTCTAAATCTGTAATTCAATTCTTCTGGACTAAATTGGTACTATTTATTCCAGTAAAAAAAATTCTATTGTTTTCATAATTAGGTGAATCATGTGGTGGAGAACTCTAGATTCACATAGATTAGAGATTAATCACCTGGATAGGGATATTAATTGATTGTTATTTTTGAGTATTTTAATTCAATAGTGATCAAATGAATGTGTTTTCTATTAAAATAGTAGAGTTATATTCAGTATAATTACCATGATTAGAAAGTCTTAGGTTTCTCTATTGTCTGTCAGTTCACTGTTTATTATTAATCATCATGGATTAGTTCTAAATCTAGTTCTCTTTAGTTTAAAAAATTAGTTTCTTTCACATTACTTTTAAAAAAAGAACAAAAACAAATAAGTTATTTTAAAATTAATGAAATATAATGTTTAACCCCACTAACGACAACAGTGGGGTTGTTTTGAAACTTTTAAAAACAAATTGGTCGCTAACTTTTCCTGTGGGTTCATCCCTACTCACCACTAGACTGCATTTAATAGGAAAATAATAAATTTCAACTTTGACACAATTACCACAACTCTTGGGATAATTTTTTTTGAACACTGTCCATGGATATACCGATAGACCACATTTCTAAAAATTTTAAAAAAAATATATACATAAAAAAATCTTAATAAAATTGAAAAGGATGAAATATGTTTTTTAAAAAAAATTGGTGAGTTACTAATTTTATAGTATCACTTTTTGTTTATTTTTTTGTGCTTAATTTCAATTTTATATTGTCAATTGCAAGTGAACAAGAGCAACTTCAGGTTGATTAGAGCCTTTGAACATAGAAATAGACTAACACTTAACTATTCTAAAGAAGAGACACTTATTTGAAATGGAAAACATAGATGAAAGAGTACTTGCTAAAAATATACAAAATCATCACCCTAAACTCTTAGACGATGTATAAAGTCATATTATGAGGGAGTTATATCTTCCTAAAGTGTTATGTAATCCTTCTATAATTATGTTGTATCCTAGATCCAGAAATTATGAGTTGAAACAGTCCCACATTTCCCTGTTTCCTAGATTAATTGGAATCTCTAATGAGGAATATCTTACCTTTATTATAAATTTCTAAAACACTGTACAATAATTACCAATTTTAGGAATTATAGAGAATTTGCTGAGAATGTGATTCTTTCCCTTTTTCCTTAAAGGTAATGCTAGGAAATTGTTTTTGATCTTACATGAGAACAATATTTAGAACTGGGACCAAGTTTATAACTCATTTATAATGAACTTTTATCTCCAAATACATAAAATAGACCTTATAACTAAGATCACTAGATTTTACCAAGAGGATGGAGAAGCCTTCTGTGAGGCTTGGGATAGATTCGAGGACCTTCTTAGGCAGTGTTCCCATCATCAACTCTCATACCACCTTCTCAACGATACCTTTCATGAAGATTTCTCCTCTTCAAGTAAAAACATAGTTGATCAAGCAACTAGGGGTTACTATAATTATAAAACAGATGAAGATTTTAGACAAATTTTCTATAATCTTACACTAAACTCTAAACATAAATAATCAGGAAGAAAGATAGTTAATGTAAATTATAATGTCAATTCTCATACAGGTTCAATGAATTAAACTCAAGCCCAACATTCAAAAATCACCAATAAACTTCAATATTTAAGGAACCATAACTCTAAACAATATTTTAATCAATTGTGTTTTCAAAACACTAACCAATATCTTAGAGAACAATGCACTATATATGGGATGTTCGATCACACTGAAAATATTTTCACTAATTTTGACATGTTATCCGCACAATAAAACTATAATTTTGTTAATAATAGTCCTAGGATTCCTTCCAAAGAACACCCCTTTTCAAATAAATTATAACCAAGGATGTAGGAACCATCCAAATATATCCAATAATGATCAAGGAATGATAAAAAAACCACATCCTCTAATTATCAAAACATACCAAGAAAAAAATTTCAAAAACAATAATGGGGTGAGTCTTATAATTCATAAAGAAATCATGAAAATAAAATGTCTTCTAAGTTAGATCTAATTTTGAATTAAATGAAACCTCAAGATGAAAGTTTCATGACTCTATTAAATATACAAAAAAATCAATATGAGTCAGCTAAAATGAAAATTTTTGCAAGAGTATAGAATATTGAAACTAAATTGATCCAAATATCTAGATACCTTACATCTAGGGAAAAACGTAGATTACCTAGAATAATTAAGATGAACTCTTTCGGAAATATCATGGTTTTAGTCACTATAAGTGGGGAAAATACTCAAATTATAGCTGAAAAATAATTTCAAAATTCCCAAAATGAAAAACTATGTGAATCTAGAAATAAAAATCTGCTATGTACCCAATCTAGAAATCAACAGAAAAGTCTTGAAAATGATCAAAAATTAAATTTATCACCTAGAACTAAAGATAAAAATTCCTCTAAAAATAAAAATAATAAAGGAAAATATAAAACTACTAAACAATGGGGGATATTCTAATTTTCTTATGAATTTTTCAACACCCATCCCTTTCCCTAAAAAATTAAAACCTCAATGTAACACCAAGGATGTACTCCTTCAGTTCCTTGGGCTTTTGACAAACCTTCAAGTGAATATTCCATTCATTCAAGAATTAATTCAAATCTCATCTTACATAAAATCACTTCAAAATTTCAAACAAAAAACAATTTAATAATTTTCTATTTACAGCCTCACTAAAGTGTGTACAAATGTTTCTCAAAAGAAACCCCCACCCAAACTCAAAGACCTAGGTAGTTTTTCCATACCCTGCAACTTAAAAAATTATGATCAGCTCAACTTCTTATGTGCCTTTGGTTCTAGTGTTAATCTAGTCTCATACTTACTATTACAGAAGTTGGGATTGGGAAATATTTAACCCACCACAGTTATACTTTAGTTGGATGACTATTCTTTCACTTATCCTATGGGGAGGGTAGATGATCTTCTAGTTAGAGCTGGGAAACTATTAATGCCAGTTTACTTTTTAGTCCATGACCTGGATTGTGACCAAGAGGTGAATATAATTATTGTTAGGCCCCTCTTGGACACTAGTGGTTATATTTTTTATTTTTATAAGGGTCAAATTATCTTTAAAATTGGAGATAAAAAAAGAGTTTATTATTTTTAAAAATGTGAAAGGACCAACATTATCTGAAAAATGTTCCATGATAGGGTCCTTAAAAGATAAAAGATTATATAAAAATCTTGAAGAATCTGATAAACATTTCCCTTCTGAATAAATTAATTTGTATCGTGAAAATATTGTTTTTTTTGTTTCACAAAGTAAAAATTATTCCCAAACTCACAATCTAGAAAATTTCCTAGAACTGGGGAAATGTCCAGTTTTTGCTTCTACTGATGATTTTTCAAGCATTTCTAAACATAAAAGATTATTGATTGAATTTGATGATGACTTTTATATTACCAACAACTCTACTAATATTTTTTATTTAGTATATGGAGAACTCATAAGATAAGTTTATGGACTTTATTTGAGAAATCTAATAAACTAAAATCTAGAAAATCTGGATAGTGATCTGTCCACTCTGGACAGCAGTAGTGTAAAATATGAAACTGTTCAAGAAATTGAAAATCCGTCATCCTTTCAAAAACCTTATAATATATAGGTTAAATACCATAGACCTACTAGGGCCAATATTCTTCCATCTATTGAAAATACACTCATTCTGGAACTAAAACCACTTCCTTCACATCATAAATATTCATTCTTGATTGAAAATTATACACTTCTTGTTATAAATTTTGTTGAGAGGAATGATAAACGAGAATAATGAATGCTAAATGTGCTTAGAAATTCAAATCTAACAAAATATAGACCATAGATTATTTAAATGGAATTATCCCTTCACTTTGTATGCATAAAATACTTATGGAGACAAACCATAATTCTATGGTAGATTGTCAAAGAAGACTGAATCCAAACATGAAGAAAGTTGTGAGAGAAGAAGTAATCTTATTGTTGGACACTAGAAAAACTTACCCTACCTCAGATAGTACTTCGGTATGACTGGTCCAAGTAGTCCCTAAGAAAGGAGGTTTCACTATTGTAAAAAAGAAAAGAATGGAGAAATTCAAGTTAAAAAATCTACCAAATGGATAGTCTGTATAGAATATAGGAAGATTAATTCAGCCACTTGAAAGGAATATTTTCCTATGCCCTTGATCAAATTCTTTAGAGGATTGATGGGAATGAATTTTTTCTGTTTCCGGGATGGGTATATTGGTTAAAACTAGATTATTATAGCTCTATATGATCAGAAGAAGACTACTTTTACATACACCTTTCAGTAATTTTCGTACCAGCAAATGCCCTTTGGGTTGTGTGGATCCCCAACTACATTTCAAAGGTGAATGATGGAAAAATTTCAACATGATTTCATAGAGGTGTTCATGGATGATTTCTCTATTGTGGGTAGTACTTTTAATAAATTATTAGGAAATTTGGAGTTAGTTTTTAGAGATTTCTTGATCCCATTGTAGTGCTTAACTACGAAAATTATCAACTCCTGAAAATGTAAAAGGTGTTAGAAGTTTCTTAGGACATGATAGTTTCTACCGGAGGTTTATCAAATACATTTCAAAAATCACTAATCCCTTTTTTTCCTTACATGGTAAGGATTATCCCTTCCATTTTGAAGAAAATTGTTTAAAATATTTCAATTTACTTAATGAAAAACTCACTACATCACCTATTATTACTACACCTAATTGAAAATTCCATTTTGAACTAGTGTGTCATGCAAGTGATATGGTTGTTGGGCGGAAACCAGCCCAAATCTCTCCAACACCTCAAATGGCCCAATGTACCTTGGTGAAATCTTAAACAATCTCCTGATCCTTTTATGCCCCAACCTCGGTGTGACTCATAGAAAAACCTAATCCCAGACCTCAAACTCCAGAGGACATCTTCACTGATCAGCATAAGACTTCTGTCGAGATGGCACAGTATCCATCCTCTTCCAAATAAACTATTTCTAATTTGTGGTCTTCTAAACAAGATGAGGTCCCAGCATAGCTGCCTCTCCTGGCTCCAGCCAACATAAGGGTGATCGACATAGCCTACCATACAAAGCCTCATAAGGCTCCATCTGAATAGTTGCTTGAAAACTATTATTGTATACAAACTCCACAAGACGTATTTGCTTCTCCCAAGAACCTCCAAAATCCAGAATGCATGCCCCAAGCCTGTACTCAAGCACCTGAATCATTCGCTCGAACTGTCCATCTGTCTGGGGGTGGTAAGACATACTCAAAAGTACATGTGTACCCAAAGCCTTCTGAAGCCCCTTCCAAACCTGAGAAGTAAAATGTGCGTCCCTATGTGAAACAATCGAGTGTGTAACTCCATGCAGACGTATAATCTCATGAATCTACACTCTTCTTGGCTCATCAACACTAAATTTATTCGATATCGGCAAGAAGTGGGGAACCTTTGTGACTCTGTCAAGGAAAAACCAAACTACATCATTCTCTCAAGGTGATCTCGATAAACCGGTTATGAAATCCATCGTGGTGTCGTTCCACTTCCACTCGGGAATGGGTAACTGCTATAAAATCCCTACTAGACACTGCTGATTTTCCTTCACCTGATGACAAGTGGAACACCTCATGACAAAACCAGCAACATATCTCTTCATACATGGCCAAAAATACTGATGGTGCAGATCACGATACATCTTGGTGACACCAGAATGAACTTCCCAAACTGAGGAATGAAAGTCCCACTTCAGCTCCTCACATATATCTGCTGGAACTCATACGCACCCCTACGAATTAAAGATCTCATCCTTACCTATGGTCCAACCAGTAATAGGGTCATTTCCTGACACGTTCTTCCATAGGACTAGGCCTTCAGAATCTGATCGCATCCTCATTCGAACTCGATCAAAAAGAATAGAGGTAACAGCTACAGAAGAAAGAAATGTCTTCCCCTTTATTTTGTGAACCTCTAAATACATATTAAAGAACATATCCATAAGCTTCCACTCACTACTAACCTACTAAACTACCTATATCTGGGTCCTCCTACTCAATGCATCGGCCACTGCATTGCCTTTCCTCGATGTATAGGCAAGCTCAAAGTCAAAAGACTGAAGCTACTCAACCCACCTTTACTATCTTAAATTCATATCTTGCTGAGTGAAGATGTACTTGAGACTCTTGTGGTCAGGGAAAACCAAAAAATGATCTCCCAGAATATAATATCTCCAACAGTGTAAGGCATGAAAAAAATCATCCAACTAGAGATCGTGTGTCGGGGAATTCCTCTCATGTGGCCTCAACTGTTGAGACCCGTACGCAATGACTCCTTCTCCTTGCATAAGCACAGCTCCTAGCCTGATACCTGTGGCATCATAGTAAATAGTATAGCTTGTTCCTAGCTCTGGAAAAACTAGTATCAGGGCTGATGTTATTCTCCCTTTAAGCTCCTGAAAGGCTGACTCTTAAGAATCTGACGACAAGGACTTTTCACCCTTCTTATTCAGACCCGTCAGTGGTGCTAAAAAGCATGAAAAGTTTTGTGTGAAGCGTATGTACTATCCAGTCAGCCCTAGAAAACTTCATACCTCAAAGTTGTTCTTCGGCTTCTCCCAGGAAACTACTTCTCTCACTTTCTCTGGGTCAACTGATACTCCTGTATTTGAGATAACATGACACAAGATGTGAATCTGATCCATCCAAAAGTATAATTTTGAGAGCCTATCATATAACTGATTCTCTCTTAGTATACTCAAAATGATCTCAAGATGGGTAGCATGGTTGTTTCAAGTGTGAGAGTACACCAAGATATCATCCAAGAAGACCACCATGAAAGAATCCAAGTATGGATGGAACACTTAGTTCATAAGTTCCATGAAAGCCTCAGGTGCGTTCATGAGACCGAATGACATAACCATATACTTGTATGGACCATAACTACTCTGGAAGGCTGTAAGAGGTATATCAGATGGTCTAACATGAAACTGATGATAACTAGATCTAAAGTAGATCTTTAAGAACACTCGAGCTCCTCGAAGCTGATCAAATAGATCATCAATCCTAGTCAAGGGATATCGGTTCTTGACCATAAACTAGTTCAATTTATGATATTCCACACAAAGACTGAGGGTATCATCTTCCTTCTTCGCAAATAGGACAGGAAAACACCAAGATAAATACTGGGTCGGATAAAACCATTTTCCTGCAACTCCTCCAATTTCTTCTTGAGCTTCTGAAACTCTGGTGTAGCCATCCTATAAAGTGTAGTGGATACTGTTTCCACTCCTACAATGAGCTCAATAGAAAAATTCTACCTCACACTTCATAGGAAAACCTGAAAAGCCCTCTGGAAAGACATCCCAGAAACGATCCACCACTAGATAAAAGTCCATCTGTAAAGTCCCCTGGTCATCTAGGTATAGACTAGCAATCTGGGTTGCAACTCCTCCCATACCATGATGCTCGGTCCCTTTTCTTCTCACCTGGACATCCCACTCACCCCTATGAAGAAACAATCTACCCTATAGTGATGTGAAACTCTCCCTATAGCGATAACAATCGACGACTGTTTGGTAGGGAACCAACCAGTCCGTCTTGAGAATGACATCATAGCCTATCATCTCTAAGACATAGAGGTCCCATTGAAATTTACACCCACCAAACTCTAGGGGTAACTCCTTGAACTAATTTACACTAGCTGTTCTTGTCCCCAACGGAGTGTCTAGACTCAAGATATCAGCAGAAGAAAATGTGCAGAGACCAAGGCTCTCCACGATAGAAATAGATATAAAGCTATGGGAATCCCCTGTATCGAAAATAGAAGAAGCTAAAAATGAGGCTACTAAGATCGTACCTCGAACTATAGAGAATCCGGGATCCTGGTCCTGCTGGGTCTACTCCAATGCAAAAGTCTAGCCTATGATGTGGCCCTGTCACCCTCCCTGACCACTCTGTGATGATCCACCCTACTATCGCTAAAATAATAGTGACTGACCACTATGGTCATGACCTCCACCTTGGCCCAAATGTCCAAAAGAACTCCAGTTCCCTTACTGATGAGAAACTGGTGGTGCTACTTCTGAACGATTAGCCATTGAAGAACCCCTGTCACCAGCTTCTGGTGAAAATATCTGACAAAAACACTAAAGATGACCCATCTTTCCACAAGATTGGCACTCCACTGGGTCTCTCAGGAAATGTGGTCTTGTGTACCCACTTGTTCTGCACTATTAGCACACCACCTGGATACCAGAAGATGCATCTTGCATAATCTGATCTCCTTGTGCAGTCTCCCTATGGTGCTTCCTACTATCGACCGAAGAAGCACTAACCATGGATGTTGGACCACCCTTGCCAACTTCTCCAAAATATCTCAAATTGCGCTATGTGATCAGCGCCTAGTTAACTATAAATGATATCAAAGCCAACCTGAAGATGTTAACCTGAGATTGGATGTCCTTCATGAGACCATCCTCAAAGTTCTGTGAAAGTAACAACTCATCTCCCCCAAGAAGGGGTGTAAAGCATTGAAGATCGGTGAAGCGAGAGGAATACTCCATAATAGAAAGAGTACCCTGCTCTAGACTCATAAACACTAGGGCTCGATCGGCCCTCAAGGTCTCCAGATAAAAGTAATCATAGAAGATGTGCTGAAACTCATCTCAGACCATATTCTACTGGCGTTCCACCTGTGAGATCACATCCCACCACCTCTTGGTAGAGTCTCGAAGCATACAGGTAGAGAGATTCACCCTAATCTTTGGAGGTATCTTCAGATGCTTGAAAATCATCATTATGGATTCTTGTCATGACTCTAAATTATGGGGTCCTCCATCCGCTAAGAAAGTAATAGGGTGCTGCTGCTGAAAGATTTGCGTCAATTCTTCTATCGACGGGGTAGGAGACAGTGCTCCTTGAATGTTCTGCATCATCCTCAAAAATCCCTCTCTGATCTATGCATCAGCACCTATTATAAGTATAATGGCTAGTGCCAAGACTGGCATAACTGGAGGATCTACAGGTAGTCCCTGATTATCCATGTCTGGTGTCTGATCACCACCTGACAACTGGCGTTCAACTGAAGGACATCTCGGTGGCATGACTTTACAAGGTCAAGCACACACCTTAAAACAAAATTGTATAAGGACTTAAATCTAGAAGTGTAAAAAGGGAACAGGAGAAAGAAATCACTCATGTTTTACAAAACATGACTACTCGACGTGTACAATTCCTACATGGCGTGTTCCCTTATGCCATTGACATGGCCGTGTACTTCTACTAAAACTGGTTGTGTAAAACTCCAAACACACGGCGTGTTGTCCTAACACACAGTGTGTGCTTGAATCCACCTTCCCTGCCTGAGTCCTTCTGTATGGTTAAGCCACAAGACTATCCAAAGACAAGTCTACATGGCATGTTCAATATAGACATTGAGTGTATGAGGAAATCTTCACCTGGCCCATTTGGTTTGTGATACAGCCTGACCCATGGCTCACACTACACGGCGTGTTCATGGTGGAAACAGTATGTACGTGAAAGGCTAACACCTACCTGTGTTTTTGGTGACATGTACAGGTACCAGGATCATACTACATGGAATTTTCCCTATGGAATAGTGTGTATTAGAAAAGACACCTCCAACCTGTGTTGTTATCTATACGGGAGGACATGAGGGTAACACAACACGGTGTGTATAGATGATACCCAGTGTGTTCAGCCAAGGATTTCCCCTTCCCGTGTCTCTGCCCACACGGCCTGTGACAAGGTTAGAGACTACACATCGTGTATATATAGTACACGGTGTGTACTTATGAAAAAATGTTTCTTCCCTAACAGAAAAAAAAATGGCATGTATTCAAAACTACACGATGTGTATTATGATTTTTTTTGGAAAGTAAGTCTCAGAAACTACTTTGGAATCCATAAAAACACTAAAAAAATATTGAAAGTGCCAAATTCCGATCCGTGAGGGCCCGTACTCCCCACAAATCAAATCTTGGAATCTTATACATGTTATAACAAGAAGAAAAAGGTAATGATCCACCAAATTCCGGACCATGTGGGCCTATAACCTACTGTTTGTAGGATTGAAACCATCCTTTGATACCACATTGTAACGTCCCAGGTCCGGAAGCCACCTAGAGGTGCCATGTACCCGGTTGGTCACATAGCCTCAAGTGCATTTCCTCGAACGACAGATGATTCCAACTAGAAGCAAGGGCCTTGGGAGTGATAGTGCGGAAACTATTCCCTCATTGGCAGAGTAATAGAATAGAATAAAAACAATAGTAATAGAAAAAGCAGTAATAATTGATACAAAAGCAAACAGCAGAAGACTGAAAAATAATAAACTCAAGAACACAGATATATAGATGAATGATGCATGATACATATTTCTAGGAAAGAATCCAAACAAATCACAATGATGGAATACAATAGTACTAATCCAAATACAAAATAAAGCATGTAAACAACTCCTCAGCATCGCAATCTATAACTTGGTCTCATGCTCTCCAACTCCATAGTCAATCAAGAACCTGAAGTAGAAGGGCTCTTTCCCTTATCTATACTAGAAACAATATAATCACTTTGAGCCCAAAAGCATGACCCAAACAGGGTGTGAGACTAAATCATAGTAGACAACCACCCATAGATCTGTGACTAATAGTCAGTGAATATATATGGAAGGTAATTATCAAAGATGCGATGAACAAGAAAGTACTCAACAATAAACAATTACACATATCAAATAAGAATATAATCAAGAAAGGTAACCCTCTAAGAAGTGCATGCAGCTTATCCCCTTTGGTTAGGTCATAATAATGTATATATACTCTCTATGGAAGATCTCATAGTCAATTCCCCATATGGTCAAAATTGATTCAAGACTCTCTGAGGAAGCTCACACAGTCAATTCCCCTTATATTCTAAGGTAGTCAAGGACTCTCTGATGAAGCTCACATGGTAAATTCCCCTTATATCCCCAAGTGGTGAAAGACTCTCTTAGGAAGCTCACTCGGTCAATTACCCTTATAGTATTAAAATGGTTCAAAGACTCTCTGAGGAAGAACACTTGGTCAATTACCCTTATAGTCTAACATGGTTCAGAGACTCACTGAGAAAGATCACTCAACCAATTCCCCTTATAGTCTTAAATGGTTCAAAGATTCTTTGAAGATTCTCACTCAGTCAATTCCCCTTATAGGTTCTCATGGCCTTGTGTAAGTCAATGAGTATGGCAAGGAAATAAGGCCAATGTAAACCTCAGGAACTACTTGGCTAAATGGTCTACAACATATCAAGCATGTTAGAAAACACACACTCCACCCTACAACACTAGGCATGGGAAAACAGGCAAGGTGGCCAAAAAGGCTAAGAAGGACCCGATGGTCGTAAACTGAACATGCATGGGCAACACATCCAAAACATAGCAATCAACCCTATTCATATCCAAATAACCCCTAATCAAGTATACAAACATGACAGAAAATTAACTCGTGTAAAACTGTAAATGCACAATACCCCGATTAAGGGTATTGGCCAAAATTGCACATAATACTCAAAGACATTCAACGGAAAGGTGCAAACCACCTACCTCGGCATTGTAATATCACTATACATGAACCTCAATCCTTGAATTGACCAAGAACACCATAAATCTACAAAAATGTCTAAACCTTTCAGTAAAGGATAACTTGAGAAAGAAGAAGAATCATGAACGAAGCTCAAGAACAAGGGAGAGCTTACCGAGGCGATCCCAATGCAATTGAAGGTGGTCAAATCCGAGATCGGATGCTCGTATGGGGGCTCAAAAAAATATTGCAGTCTTTAGGATCTCTCGGCCGAATGAAACCTAGAAGAAGGGTGTTCTGTCGATTAGACGTGACCTCGTTCCATTTAATGAAAAAAAAAAAGAAAATACACGACATGTACTTTTGAAGTACATGGATTGTACTTTCCATTTTTGTACTCCGATTTAGGTAGCCTCCAAGTCACCCCCACATAGCCTTGTGTGTGGCCACTACACATCAATATCATGGACTCCTGCGGCAACGCAGTACACGGCGTGTA
The DNA here is from genome assembly GCA_963277665.1 of Viscum album. Lineage (NCBI taxonomy): Eukaryota > Viridiplantae > Streptophyta > Magnoliopsida > Santalales > Viscaceae > Viscum > Viscum album. Next base: position 1,689,670,477 of record OY728126.1, on the reverse strand, counting down.
ATCCTAAAGTACATGGCGTGTACTTCAGAAATTTGGAGAAATTCCTTTTTTTCTCAAAAATGACCAGAAAAGAAAACATTCATGAAAATAAGGTCCGTGTTATTACAAACTTCTCCCCTTAAAGAAACTCATCACCAAATTTCCCTACCGCGGCGTAGAAGAAGAAACTCTGAACAACTCTGGCCGCTGTGCTCGTACATCAGCCTCCCTCTCCTAAGTCTCGTCCTATACTCGCATGTGCTGTCATATTACTCGTACCAAAGGAACAGACCGACCACAGAGAACTTTTAAACTGCTATCGATAATCTGAATTGGATGCACCTTGAAATATGCATCCACTTCCAACTCAACCACCTTAGGTTGGAATATATGAGACTTGTATGAATAGTAACGTCGATGCTGAGAAACATGGAAGACTTAGTGCATATCCCGGTACCTCTGTGGTAACTACAACCGATAGGCAACCGGCCCAACTCTATCTAACAACTCAAATGGCCCAATGTACCACATACAAAGCTTAACCTATCTCCTAATCCTTCTGTGCCCCAACCTTAGTGTGACACGTAGAAAAACCTGATCTCTGAACTGAAACTCCAGAGGTCGTCTCTGCAGATCACTAAAAGACTTTTGTCGAGACTGTGCAGTATCCATTCTCTTCAAAATCAATTCTATCTACTTTGTGGTCTTCTGAACAAGATGAGGTCCCAACATAGCTACCTCTCCTATCTCCATCCAACATATGGGTGATCGTCATGGCCTACCGTACAAAGCCTCATAAGTTTCCTTCTAAATAGTTTCTTGAAAACTATTGTTGTATAAAAACTCCCCAATAGGTATGTGCTTCTCCCAAGAACCTAAAAAATCTAGAATGCATGCCTGAAGCATGTCCTCAAGCACCTAAATTGTATGCTCAGACTGACCATCTGCCTGGGGGTGGTAATTATACTAAAAAGCACCTTTGTACTCAAAGCCTTCTAAAGGCCTTTCCAAACCCAAGAAGTAAAGCGTGCATCCCTATCTGAAACAATAGAGTGTGGAACTCTAGGCAGACATACAATCTCACGCATGTACAACCATCCCGTCTCATTAACACTGAAGGTCTCCTTGATTAGAATGAAGTGGTAAAGCTTCGTGTGTCTGTAAATGACAACCCAAATTGCATCATTCTCTCAAAGGGATCTCAGCAAACTGGTCACAATATCCATCGCGACGTCATTCCACTTCCACTAGGGAATAGGTAACTGCTGTAAAATCCCTGTTGGCCACTGATGATCCACCTTCACCTACTGACAAGTGGAAAACCTCATGACAATACAAGCAACAGCTCTCTTCATACATGGCCACCAATACTGATGGTGCAGATCATGATACATCTTGGTGACACTAGGATGAACTTCAAAATGTGAGGAATGAAATTCTCACAATATATCATCGCATATATCTGTTGTCACCCATGCGTGCCCTTGGAAATGAATGATCTCATCCTTGTCTATGGTCCATCCAAGAATAGGGTCCTCCTCTGACATGCTCTCTCGTAGGACTAGGTATTCATAATATGATAGATACCTAACCCAAACTCGATCAAAAAGAGTAGAGGTAACAGCTACAGAAGAAAGAAACATCTACCCATGTATATCATGCACCTCTAAAAGCATATCAGAGAACAAATCCATAAGCTTCCACTCACGGATGGACTCATACACTGCCTTTATCTAGGTCCTCCTGCTCAACGCATCGGCCAAAACATTGTCATTCCCCAGCGTATAGGCAAGCTCAAAGTCAAAATACTGAAGGTACACAACCCACCAATGCTGTCTCAAATTCAGATCATGCTGAGTGAAGATATACTTGAGACTCTTTTGGACGGTGAAAAACACAATATGATCTCCTAGCAGATGATGTCTCCAACAGCGTAAGGCTGACTCACAAGAATCTAAAAGGAAGTGGGAAACCCTCTCATGTGGCCTCAATTGCCGAGACCCGTACGCAACGACTCCTTATCCCTGCATAAGTATAGCTCCTAGACCAATACCTAAGGCATCACAGTAAACACTATAGCTCTTCTTCGGCTTTGGAAAGACTAGTATCGGTGCTGAATTTGATCTCCCTTTTAGCTTCTGAAAGGCTGACTCACAAGAATACGACTACTAGAACTTTTCACCCTTCTTAGTCAGACCCATCTGTGGTGCTGCTCAGCATGAAAAGTTCTGTATGAAGCATCTCTAATATCCATCCAGCCCTAAAAAACTTCATACCTCAAATATTTTCTTCGACTACTCCCAAAAAACTACTACACTCACTTTTTCTAGGTCAACTAATACTTCTGTCTCTGAGATAACATGACCTAATAAGTGAATCTGATCGATCCAAAATTTGCATTTTGAGAGATTATAATATAACAGATGCTCTCTCAGTGTACTCAATACAATCTCAATATGGGTAGCATGGTCGTGTCGAGTGTGATAGTACACCAAGATATCGTCCAGGAAGACCACCATGAAAGAAACCAAGTATGGATGGAACACTCGGTTCATCAGTTCCATAAAAACTACAGGTGAGTTTGTGAGACCAAATGGAATAACCATATACTTGTATAGACCATACCTTCTCTAGAAGGCTGTAAGAGTTATATGAGATGGTCTAACGCACAACTGATGATAACCAGATGTCAATTAGATCTTCAAGAACACCTAGGCTCATTGAAGCTAATCAAAGAGATCATAAATCCTAGGCAAGGGATATCGGTTCTTGACCGTCAACTAGTTCGACTTCCAATAGTCTACACAAATCCTGAGGGTACCGTATGTCTTATTTGTAAACAAGACAGGAGAACCCCAAGGATAAGTACTGGGTCGGATGAAACCCTTTTCCTGTAACTCCTACAACTACTTCTTGAGCTCCTATAACTCTGGTGTAGCCATCCTATAAGGATGAATGGATACTGGTGTCTCTTCTAGAATGTGCTCAATAGAAAAATATACCTCACGCTTTAGAAGAATACTTGAAAAGTCCTCTAGAAATACATCCAAGAAACGATCCACCACTAGACGTAATTCCCTCCGTGAATTCCCCTAGTCATCCATGTATAGACTAGAAATATGGGCTATATCTCCTCCCAGCTCAAGATTCTCGGGTCCTGGTCTACTCGCCTAGACATCCCACTCGCCACTATGAAGAAACTATCTACCCTCTGGTGCTGTGAAACTCACCCTACAGTTATAACAGTCGATGAATGCTTGAAAGGGAACTAACCAGTCCATCCTCAGAATAACATCATAGCCTGTCATCTCTAGGACATTGAGGTCACATAAAAAGTGACACCCACCAACCTCTAGGGGGCACTCCTTGCACTGACGTACACTAGTCGTTCTCATCCCCAACAGAGTTTATAGAATCAAGATATCAATAGAAGAAAAGATACAGAGACCAAGCCTCTCCATTACAGCAACAGACATAAAGCAATGGGAATCCCCTATATCGAAAAGAGTGAAAGATAAAATTGAGGCAACTAATATCGTACCTCGAACTATAGAGGGTCTGAGAGCCTTCTCTTTTTGGGTCTAATCCACTACAAAAGTCTGGCCTATGTCACAGCCCGGTGACCCTGCCCAACCACTCTAAGATGATGCACCCTGCTATCACTGAAAGACTAGAGACTGACCACCATGACCACGACATCCACCTCAGTCCAAACGGCTGGAAGAACTCCAGTTCCCTGACTGATGAGAAGCTGGTGGTGCTCCTCCTGAACGAGGAGTCATAGATGAACCCTTGTCAGCAGCTGCCGGTGAAAACATGTGATAGAAACGCTGAAGATGACCCATCTTTCCATAAGATCGGCACTCCACTAGGTATCTTGGGAAATGTGGTCTTGTATGCCCGCTCTTCCCGCACTGGTAGAACACCAACTGGCTACCAGAAGATGAATCTCTACTACTCTGATCTCCTCGTACAGTCTCCCTATGGTTCTTCCTACTATCAGCTGGAGAAGCACTAACACTAGATGTTGAACCGCCTTGGCCCACTACTCCAGAATCCCTCAGATTGTGCTCTATGATCAGCTCCTGGTTGACTTTAAATGAAATCAAAATCAACCTGAAAATGTTCACCTGAGATTGGATGTCCTACCTGAGACCATACTCAAACTTCTGAGCAACGACCAACTCATCTCCCCCAATAAGGGGTGTAAATCACTGAAACTCGGTGAAGCGATAGGAATAATCCATAACAAAAAAGAGTACCTTGCTCCAGACTCATGAACTCCCAGGCTCCATCGACCCTCAAGGTCTCCAGATAGAAGTAATCAAAAAAGATTCACCGAAACTCATCCCAATTCATATTTTTTTTGTGTCCCTCCTGTGAGACCACATCCCACCACCTCTTGGAGTAGTCTTAAAGCATGTAGGTAGTGAGATTAACCCTCTTCTCTGGAGGTATCTTGAGATGCTCAAAAATCGTCAGCGTGGCTTCTGGCCATGACTCTGCAGTCTAGAGTCCTCCATCCGCTGATAAAGTAGGACGGTGTTGATGCTGAAATACCCATGTCAATCCAGACGTCAATGGGGTTGGAGGCAGCACTCCCTGAAATGTCTGCATCATCCTCAAAAAACACTCTTTGAACTATTCATCAGCACCTACATCAGGTATAATGACTAGTGCCAAGATTGGCACAACTGGAGGATCTGTAGGCAGTCCCTGATTAGCCATGTCCAGTTTCTGATCACCACCTGGCAACTGGCATACAACCGGAGAACGTCTTGGTGGCATGACTCTGTAAGGTCAAGCACACACCTTAAAAAAATATTGTTAAGGACTAAAATCAAGAATTTTAAGAAGGTAACAGGAGAAATAGAGCACTCAAGTTTTACAAAACAAGACTACATGTGATGTACAATTTCTACACGGCATGTTCCCCTAATCCATTCACATGGGTGTGTACTTCTGCTAAAACTGGTCATGTAACACCCCAAAAACATGGCGTGTTGTCCTAACACACGATGTGTACTTGAATCCTCTTTCAATTCCTGTGTACCTCTACACGGTTAAGCCACACGACTCTCTTAAGACAAGAGTACATGGCGTGTTCAATATAGACATGGCGTGTACGAGGCAAGCTTTACCTGTCATGTTTTGTAAGTGACGCGACCTAACACACATATCAAAATACATGACGTCTTCAAGGTGGACATGGAGTGCACATGAAAGGTTAACACCAACCCGTGTTGTTGGTGACATAGCCGGGTACCAGGATCATACTACATGGCATGTTCCCTATGGACACAACATGTATTAGAAATGACTCGACCAACCTGTGTTGTCAGCTACACGGGTGGACATGAGGTTAACACAACACAGTGTGTATAGATGCTACATAGTGTGTTCACCTAAGGATTTCCCTATCTTGTGTCTCTGTCCACACGACCTATGACACAGTTAGAGACTACACAGCGTGTATATACTGTATACGACGTGTACTTAAGAAAAATTGTTTCTTCCTGAACAGAATAACACATGGCATGTATTAAAAACTACCCAGCATGTATTCTGGGTTTTTTCAGAAAGTAAGCCTTAGAAACTACATTGGAACCCATAAAAACACTGAAACGAACATTGAAAGTGCCAAATTCTGATTCGTGAGGGTCCATACTCCCTATGAATCAATGCATAAAATATTATACATGTTATAACAATAAGAACAAGGATATGATCCACCAAATTCTAGTCCATGTGGGCCCATAACCCACAGGTCAAAGAATCAAAACCTTCCCTTGATACCACTTTGTAACATCCTAGTTTCGGAAGCCACCCAGAGGCGCCCCGTACCTAGTTGGTCACATGTCCTCCAGTGCATTTCCCCGAATGCCAGAGGCAGCCGACTAGAAGCAGGGGCCTTGGGTGTGATAGTGGGAAAATTATTCCCTCATTGGTAGAGTAAAATTGTCGAAGAAAAACAATAGAAATAGTGGAAGCAATAATAATCCATAAAAAAGTAAACAGCGAAAGACTGAAAAATGATAAAATGGAGCACACACACACACATATATATATATATATGAATGATTCATAATACATATGTCTAGGAAAGAAGCCAAACAAATCACAATTCTAGAATAAAATAGTACTAAATCAAATACAAAATAAAGAAAGTAAACAACTCCTCAGCATCGCAATTCATAGCTTGTTCTAGTGCTCTACAACTCCACAGTCAATCAAGAACCTGAAGTAGAATGGTTCTTGCCCTTATCTATACCTGGAACAATATAATCTCTTTGGGCCCAAAATCATAACCCAAATAGGGTGTGAGACTAAATCCTATCAGGAAGACACCCAATGATCTATACCTAGTAGTTAGTGAATATATGTGTTTGGTAATAATCAAATATGCAGTGAACAAGAAAGTATTAAGAAATAAACAGTTCCACATAACAAATAAGAAGCTAATCAAGAAAGGTAAACCTCTTGGAAGTACACATAGCCTATCCCCTTTTGTTGAATCATAAGGATATATAAATAATCTCTGAGGAAGCTCTCACAGTCAATTCCCCTTATAGTCAAAAGTGATTCAAGACTCTCTGAGGAAGCTCACACGGTCAATTCCTCTTATAGCCCCAAGTGGTCAAAGACTCTCTGAGGAAGTTCACTAGGTAAATTCCCCTTATAATCTAAAAATAGTTCAAAGAATCTTTGAAAAAGCTCACTCAGTCAATTCTCCTTATAGTGTAAAATGGTTCAAAGGATTTATGAGGAATCTCACTCGGTCAATTCCCCTTCTAGTCTAAAATGGTTCAAAGACTCTCTAATGAAGCTCACTCGGTCAATTCCCCTTATAGTCTACTACACCAAGTTCTCACGGCCCTATGTAATTCAACGGGCATAGAAATACAATACATCCAAAGTAAACCTCAAGAACTTCTTGGATAAACGATCTATAACATATCAATCATGTCAAAAAACAAATACTCTACCCTACAACACAAGGCATGGGAAAACAGGTAAGGCGGCCAAAAGTGCTAGGCAGGATCAAATGGTTGTAAACATAACATGCATGTTAAACACATACAAAACATATCAATCAACCCTATTCATATCCAAATAACCTCTACTCAAGCATACAAGCATGGCAGGCAATTAACAGGGGTAAAACAGTAAACGCATAATACCCTGATTAAGGGTATTGTCCAAAATTGCACTTAATACTCTAATACTTTCAATGGAAAGGAACAAACCACCTACCTCAGTTTTGGTAGATCACTATAACTAAACCTCAGGCCTTGAATCACCCAAGAACATCATAGATCTACTAAAAATTCTAAAAAGTTCAACAGAGGATAACTTGAGAATGAAGAGGAATCATGAAATGAAGATCAAGCAGAAGGGAGAGCTTACCAAGGTGATCCCAAAGCAATCAATAGTGGATGAATCATATATTGGATCCTAGTTCAGGGGATTGGATGAAAATTGTGGTCGTATGGGAGCTCTCGGCCGAACAAAACCTAGAAGAAGGGAGTTCTATCAATTAGACGTGACCCCGATCTGCTTAATGAAAAAAATACACTGTGTGTTCTTTTGAAGTACACGGTATGTACTTTCCATTTCTGTACTCTACTTTAGGTGGCCTCCAGGTCACCCCAACACAGCCGTGTGTGTGGCCATTACACGGCCTGCACAGGGCGTGTACTCATAAATTACATGGTGTGTACTTCAGAAATTTCCATAAAAGTTCTCTTTTTCTCAAAAATGACCAGAAAATGAAAATATACCTGAAAAGAAGGTCTGGGTTCTTACATATACCCTCAATTTATTACTTGTACTAAAGAGAATTATAGGGCCACTAAGAATCTAGAGAAGAAGTAATTAAATAATTTTTATGTTTTATTTTTTGAAATTTATTAATAAGCCACATTTTTATAAGACACTAAATTGTTTGATCCTATATACGTAACACTAATATGTTTTTTATATTTAAAATGATGTATTATTTTTGTAATAAAATTTATAGTTAATATATATCCCCTACATATAACCCCAACTTTAAAGTCCATCCAAGATTTAGGTATATTAATCCTATATACAAACCCCCAAAATTACCTCCACGAAATCCAAACCAATTCCAATATAGTATTGGTTAGAATAAATTCTAACAACCACACAATTTTTTTCCTCAACCATAAAATAAAAATCTTCCACTTACATATCCTATAATCTATTATCCTAATTAGCCTTACCATTTCCCAAACTAGTCTAATAAATCTCTCAATAACCTAAATCAATGAAATCCCAATGTGGGATGTGCCACTGCTTCTAAGGAACCATGGGAAATATTTATAGAATATATTTCTCTCTTAACATGTTTTGTCCAAAAAATAATTGAAAACCATATTTTTCAACATTCATTCCCGAAATGTCAATAACAACAATCCAATTATTTCCAAATACTAGGTTAATAATTTTCCCACCCCCATAGATAATGCATGTGGAATTTGACTTTGATCGAGAAATAAAATTTCTATACCTCATGTTGAATCCAAAAAAATCCCTTTTTAAGGTTAAGAGGGAAAATGAAAATAAAAAAATAGAAAATGGAAACAAATAAACTCCAGCACCACCATAAACTCTTCTAAGGAACCCACTAACCTTTCTTTAATACATATATAAATATGATAATCCCTTTTATCATGATTCTAAAATGATTGAAATTTTCAGCCATATTGAAGTCATTATTCTCCTCATATGTTCCATAAAAAATCCCTATGAATGAAAATATTCTTAATTAATTGGGCACCCATTAGAGACATCTTAGAACCATTGAAAATGGTTCAACCGATCAGTCTATTCCCAAGAAGTATAAAGATCGCTGAACCAGTAAGATTCTATTCCATATAAGGAGTACCATCTTCAATGATGCACTCACAAACCTAGGATCCTCAATAAATTTCATTCCCAAATTCATATTATACAACCTTATACTTGGTCCCATTCACACAATGAATATTTTCATTCAGTTATCCAATCGGAGAACTATCATTCCGAAGATAATAATCAATGAATTCTTTATTCTAGTCAATGATCATTTCATCCTAATAGGTTTATATTTACTTAACATAAAAGGTGATACATTTTCTTCTTTATCTCCCATAATTATATAAAGACCATTTCATATGATATATTGAACTAAGACTATTGTCTATTCAGGAATATCATACATGGAATTTGGTGAACAACTTGACAAGTTCATTATTTTCAATCCATGGGATACCCATCAAAATATCACTCTAAATTAGGTAGTCACAATTCATGGAACATATCTGAGAGTCCATTTACTCATGCTCCATAATATCTTTCATATTCTAATGATAGAGGGGTTTGTGAAGTTTTCACCATGATTAACCAAGTCCAAAATTGAGAAATTGATTATCATATTTCATTTATGGACTCCATCAAACAAAAAAATCATGAAAACACTTTGGAATCTCATCTTTCCAATGATCACTATTGCTCCACCTTGGATAGTTAGGAGTAAAATATACCAAATCCAACTACAAGACCTTTATTTGTTCCTATTTTGTTTGTCCCAAAAATGAATCATGAAAAAGATCTGAAACCCCTTTCTGCACACCTGAAGTATGAATTCATTTTCCAATATCAGTCTAATATGGTCACTATATGTCGTTCACATATTGAAATATTTGAGTCTAACAATTTTCACGTATTAGAGGAAAATCAAAATTCCTTGGGTTGGAACCTAAATAAAATACTTGGATTAAAACCTTCCCTTTTCATGCGTTAAATACATCTAGAAGAATCATCCAAAACCATTAAACAACTTAAAATAAGAATCAATCCACCCATACATGAGGTTTTTAGGGAAGATATCACCACATTTATTTGAGATGGCGTTGTCTACAAAATTTACAATAGTGAATGTGTTTGTCAAATTTATGTGGTACCTAAAAATGGTGGTATAACTATTGTTACAAATGAACTAGGATAGGTGTTCCCTACTCAAGTGAAAAAAAGGGTGTGTGTGTCTATTAATGGAAATTTAATTCTAAAACATAAAATGATCACTACCCACAAACTTTAATTGATCAAATTCGAGAAATAATACCAATAATGTCTCATTATTAAATTCTTGATTTATAAACCTACTACACCAAAATCCCAATCACACCTCAGGATAAATAAAAAACAAAGCTCACCTTTCAATTTGGAACATATTCATAGAGAAGAATGATTTTTTTTCCATTTCAATGATTTTATAACAATATATAGGTGTATGATGGGTATCATTTCGGAATTAATTAATCATTTAATGGATGTATTCATGTATAAATTAACCACTTATGGTCATTTATAAGAATCCTTCTTGAATTTCATATATTTGGTCCTAAAAAAGTTTTTCAAATATATGATTTTGTTAAATTTTGAGAAATGGAACTTCATGGTTGAAAATGCAATTTTATAGTATAGTTAATTTCTCAAGAGTGTATTATATATGATACATAAAAAAATGAGGTGATCCAGTCACATATTAAACCCAATCAGTTCATAAAATATTTTAATTCAATGGTCAAACCGGTTTCTATAATCGATTCAACCAGAAAATTATTAGGTTTTCCCTAGAAAAAACTAATTTACTTGTTAAAGATGTTACATTCAATCTTTATTAGGCTTAAAAGAGATAATCCATTGAACTAAAAGATGTTCTTACATATTCCCTTAGGATTCAACAGCCCGATTTGACATTACCCTTTGAATTAATGTGTGATGATTTAGATAAGGTTATTGGGTCCATTCAAGGTTAATAAAGAGAAAAAATTCAACATGTTATCAATAATGGCTCAAAAAGACTAGATAAAAATCAATTTCATTATACTATCACTAAAAAGGATGATTTAAAAGTAGGTTTTCTCTTGGATAAATTTCATCCCTATCTTTTGTGTGCCAAAATCTTCATCTTCACAAACCATTCATCTTTACTATCATTACTCAAGAAAATTTTTTACTATATAAGTATAATAAGATGGATTACAATGAAATAAGAGGATAACCAGGAGATCAATGATATAACTATAAAAACCCTATAGTTGTTCAACTGAGTATAATTTCTAATTCTTATCATTCCAAAAATATTGATCTACAATATCCCATTGAACACTACTCAACGATGACTCCAATATTACTATGGTATAACCCAATTGGAAATTACTTGGTTTATGGTGTTTTAAAAAAAATAACAAAATAAAAAATTGTGAAGTGATTCCAAATACTATATTAAAGAATATAAAAAAAATAGAAAAACTAGTTCATATAAGGTTATTAGAAAATCTGCTGATGAATATGAATATTCCTCTATATTGGAATTCAACCACTAAATTCATATAGGAGTCCACATTGGAACACAAAGAACCTTCTGAAAGGTCCAACAAATTGGATTATTCTAATCATCACTCATGAAGGACTCATATGGGTTCTATTAATTATATCCCCCTTTCCAAAATATTTCCACAATTTCTAAAAGAAATTAAATTCCATAAAATCCCATAATATTCTATGGGATATTCAATGTTTGGGGAATCAATTTCATGTGACCCTTCCCCCTTCCAATGGATTCTCATACATACTTCATTCAGTAGACTATATCACTAGGTGTGAAAAGGTCAGACCCACTAGAATGGATGATGCAAATACTATTAGTCTGTTCATCAATATCCATATACTCCATCGATTGGGAAGTCTGTGTGCCTTGGTAAGTGACTTCGGAACCAATTTCTCCATTGAAACAATGAAATATCTTATGAAAAATAATGTTTTTGTCAATAAAACATCAACTACAAATAATTCCTAAACAAATCTCATTCCTTAACTTTCTAATAGTGAAGTGAAAAGAGTGATTAAGAGAATTGTTCATAACACAAGAAAATATTATCCTAAAAGATTTAGTGAATCACTTTGAGCTTATCAAACTACCTATATGTAACCCATTAGGATGAATACATTTAAGTTATTTTTTAATAAAGTCTGTTCTTTACCATATAAAATACTGCATAAGAAATTGTGGGTTGTAAAAAAATGTAATTTTTTTCTAAAAAATATAGTGAAGAGGTAATAATAAAATTTAATGAATTATAGGCACTTGGAATTTATTATTATGAGAATTAAAATATCTTTAAAGAAATAACCATGGTACACCATAAAAACACATCCTATGAAAGGAATTTCATGACTGTGAAAAGGAAATGCTCTTAAATTCTTCATTTGAGATTCACCTAGCTAAACATATTTTTCATTTGTATGTACTATTTTTATTACTACTTTTTTTCCATTCGATCTAGTTAAAGTCTACGACATATCTTCTAAAAATAAATTCATAGTTAATGGACATTAGTTAAAGTATCACCATGAGTGGAGACACGCCCTATGAACCACATAGACTTTTATCGAGTCACCAACCACGCAAGTCAGTACACCATTGGATGGAGATAGCGACCCACTAAATCTAGACCAGGGGAATCTATATATATTTTACTACCTCTACCTTTCTTTCTACTCCACCTTTTATCTCTATCTACTCCTCCCTCTATTTTCCCCACTTTCTTCTTCTTACTCTATCATTATCTCTCTCCCTTAATTTTTTTCACTTTCATCATTTGTTGTTTTATTTAATTTTTATATTTTCGGGGGGTGTGTTTTTCAAAAAAACTAATAAAATCATAATTACTCACATCAAATGTCAAAATTTCAATATGGCATTTTGGGGAGCCTAAAGACTTGTTTCTATCTCAAAATATTTTTATTTTGATCATAAACATGGATAAAACATTTTTTCAGGACTAATATATTTTGAATTCTCAACTATTTATTTGGAACCTGATTCATCCCATACAGTAAAAAATAAACGCTTATTTCTTTCCATGGTCACCTACAACCACCTTTTCATATTTTCTGTTCTTCACCCTCAATTTTGAGTGTTTAGTTTGTGGTCCTCCATACTGAATTTTCTACCACGATATGAATTAATTTGGAAGATGAATTTTTTAAACCATATGATAATCAATATTTCTAAATAGCTCTCCAATGCATTGGGGAATGTGAAGGAGTGAAACGTTAAGGTTTCTCCGAAGATATTTAGGGAATATACTGTGATGGGTATTCCAAATGTATCCAATAGGGTTACTCCCTATGTAAAAATGTTATGAATGCCTCAAGTTACCTTTATGTCTTATGATTTCTATGATTTATTCATGGTTTGATGAGGTATGTTAAAGTTCCTATGTTTTATGGGTAAAGTATGATTTCATTCTTATGTATATATGAACTCATGTTTCCTTTCCATATTTTTATAACCCTTACTGAGCTTTTTATGCTCATCCCAAGTTTTTGAAATGTTTTTCACAGGTCAAGGGAAAGGTACATGATGTGATGATATTTTCAAGGATGTGTCAAGAAAGAATCCGTGTTTTATTTTAAATATGTTTCCGTTGATGGGATGAATGAATGTTGTCTTTTATGTAACCACTTTGTTTAAATGTGGAATGTAATGCAAGTTTCATGATCTAATTCTCTAAAACTCTAAACCTAAAAAGATCCTCAATCTGTAATCTTGTAATAACTCAAGATTAAGTAAGGTTTAAGTTTGGGGCCTTATAGTTGGTATCAGAGGTCAGTTTAGATAACTTTAGAGGTTAGGGTATTCTTTTAGCATAAGTGGAATTACCATAATGGTTAGGATTTCAGAAAGAGTCCTAGTTTTAGATAAAGTGAATGAGTAAGTATATCTTAGTGTTTATCTTCCTCATTAGTACATGATGGTTTTTTTGATATACTCACACTGAGCTTTTTGGTTTTAGTAAATGGCTGGATCTAGCAGGCACCAAAGTAACAGTGGATGTGAAGGAAACTGTGACAGTTTTTTGAGCAAGCAACTGAATGATATGGGAGCTTCAATGAGAAATCTTGTGATTATCCTCAACCAACTATCTATAGTCATGATTGACTACCGAAACCTTGGTGATTTATCTAAGTCATCATATATGCAAGAAACAAATCCCTACGGAAGTACAGGTAATAATCATAAAGGTAAGTGTGTTCAAAAACCTATGTGTCAAAGATGAGGAAAGAAACACCTAGGAAAATTTTTCAAAGGGACAGAAATATGATATAGATGTGGAAATGAAGGTCAAAAAGAAATAACCTTCCATGGAAAAAGGAAGCATCCAGTTGACTCGAGGAAAGGGAAAGAAGTTCTTTCTGAGGGATCAATTGAATGTTTTAAATGAGGTGTGCATTGTCATTATGAAAACACATGTCCTATGAAGAAGTTTCGTGAATGGGATCACCATGAGCATACAAATGTTTGTTTACCAATACCTAATTCCATTCCGATTGAGGATGAAGAAACTGACAATGACCAATCAAAGGTATGTATTATTTCATGAATATTGTTTTCATATTTTGGAATCTTAGGATATGATTCATGATTTTGTTTGTAGGAAAGAGGTATTTTGGAATAATTTGGAAAAAAAATGGTTAATGTATCATGAAGAATGTTGAATGAGTAAGATGTCAACATATAAGGGCTTCAAAATTTATGGTGAAATTCTTAAGAGTATTAAGTCTCTTTTGATGATGGGGTTACATTAGAAGACTTTTTATATTATGTGTAACCTTGATGTTTAATATAGGAAAATTTTATTCAAGGAATAGTTATCTTTTCTTTTGTGTACATAGTTATAAAGAACCATTTGGGTTTATATGATCCTTACTTTTGAGGTAATTATGGGTTACTATATGTTATGATTGAAGTGAAAGGCATGAGATAAAATTGAAGTTAAATTATGTTATGGTTATTTTTGATGATTTTATCCCTTTTTGGGGAATGATTTGAGAATTATATAGTTTTGGAAAAAGGACAACACGCAGACCGTGTGACTAACCGTCGCGTTAGACAAAGCTGTGGGAATTGAACCCACAACCAAAGTGCGACTGGTATTTATCGCCTACCACTGGACTACGTGAAGTCCCTGGTTATTTTGACGGATTCTTTTTAGTTATATGATTTTATGAATTAAGAGTAAGTTGATTTTGGGTTATTTATGAAAATGATTAACCTATCATGGAGGATATGTGATTAGGTTAATTACATTTCAATACGAGACTTTAGGAGCAACTGATGTTGTTTGGAGATAAATGTTACGATTTAACATGGAAGACTATGTGACTAAATCCTTCAAATATCTGGGTTTCAATATTAGATTGGTTTACTTTGAAGAATTTTATGGACAAATTTTTTATCGGATGGTCCTCATTGAACTTTGGGTTTTGTTGGACAAATTTTGGAGATTAAGCATAGATTTTCTTTTTTAAAGGGTTATCCTTTTCTGGATTATCTGGCCTTGTACTAACCTTTTGGTTTTGGTTTTGGTTAAAGCCTAAAGAAATGGGAAGTATATAGTTCTCTTTGGTGGATTAGGTGATTCTCTATAAGTTTATTATAGTACTATTAATGCGAACAAGTCTCCCTAAATACTCGTCTTTTGGAAAAAAAATATGAGTTTGATTAAGGAATCCAGTAAAAGTTGAAAGTCAACATGATAAGTGATTATGTTTCCTTATGAATAAATTCCTCAATAAAAAGTAACTTAAAACAAAAATGTTGTCTATTAACTTTTCCTACTGGGGAATCGAATATCGTTTAACCCATCACAAGTTTGTGATTTTCTTATGGTTAACTTTCTCCTAGACATGTTTACTATCACTCTCCCTCAAGAACATGACCCTTTTCTTTTTCTTCCATGTCCATGTTTTTATACATATGGGTTAACTCGGGTGACCTCTGTACTTATCTTCCTTTATTTTAAAGTGATTGTTTTACCGACTCTTGTTCCGGTGTGGGACTTTCAAGGATGTTTCCAAGCTCAATTTCAAAAATTGTGAGGACGCAATTCCCAAAAGGGGGGAAGGATGTAACACCCCAGGAAAATAAAGAATATGACATTTTCATATTTATCCATATTTTTGAATAAAATATTAATATGACTTTAAAGGGGACGCTATGCTCGATGGCGTACCCAACACGCAACAACGAGTTTCTTGGGAATCTTACATTACACTCTAATAATAAAATAATATTATTTTAAATGGTAGTTAACATGTAGACGTTTTATTGGCAGTAATGGATAGAAATAACTAAAATATGATTATATATGTTTTTAAATGTTTTTACATTTATCCAATAAAAGATAAAGGCTTAAAATATGGAAAGAATTCAATTTTAGGCGTATATGCCCTAGTTTTCACTAAAGGTTCACTTATCGCCTTTTGATGGCGAAACGTCATTAAATATAGTTTTTTTCACTCTTATACATTCTATTGGACCAAATAAAACTCTTCTTAAGAATTGGGACATCAAAATTTACTTTGTGTAAATTTTTGGTATCTTTCCGATAAAGTTCATTTTTTTAATGAATAGTGTAAAATGTTGTATTTTAATTCAAAACCTCTTTTTAATCTAATTTATTTATATGATTAGATTATCTTTTGAATTGGTTTTAAAGTTAAATTAGAATATATTTTTACAATTAAATCCAATAGTGGTCGTTGGAATTAATTTCACTTTGAAATCAGACTTAAACTAGTGTCAATCTTGTGATACTTATTGTTTCATAAAAACACACTATTTTCTCTGACAGCGGGAATTAATTATTAAATTAATTAATGTGACTTATATGTTTTTAATTTTGTAAAATAGACTTCATTTTTGAATTCGGAATATCAAAAATAGCTTCGGGTGAATTTTTGGGATTTTTCTGAAAAACTTCAATTTTTGATGAATAATGAAACCACTAAGTGGTACTTATAAAAACTGATTTTTTTCGTTTAAATGAAATTTTGCCATCTTTGTGTTTTTAATTTCAAAAATACGACATACATGGTTGTCATTATGAATTAAAATTTGGTTCAATGGGATAAAAATAATTTTTTGGTGAATAGTAACTTATTAAGTTTTTAATCGCGATTAGAGGTAATTAGTGTAGTTTAAGGTAAAAATAATGTTTTAATAATATGAAATGTACTTGACACATGTCCTAACCTCATTGGATGTGTCATGGCCGACCAAGACAACCCATGGGTCAACTTGGGGAGCCCATGAAGCCACTTTGGTTGGAAAATGACATTAATATCTTTTTATTTAAAGTTAAAGTAAAAATGAGACAAACATGAAATGTTTTACTAAAACAATTTTTACATGGGGTTATACAAATCATATTTTTTTACTATAAATATTCATTGGAAATATAAAAATATTTCCCACATCATAGTATTTTTTATAGTTTTTAGACATTAAATAAATTAAATTATTTATGACATCATGATGATGCAGTGATGACCTCATTATTTAACGATTTAAATAAAATGGAAAGATAATGTAATATCTAAGACATACACATGTACAAAACCTATTGGATGAGTGTATTTCGAACCCTTATCACCTTATACTCGAAACACATCAATGTGGGACCTCTTAAATCCGATTACCATTTTAAAATAAAGTGACTTTTCTTTACCTTCCAAGAGTGCCCCTCCTCTCCTCTTATAAAAGGCCCCCACCTCTACCTCCTTACCCACACTCCCAAAGCCTTTGGCTCGGCCAAACTCTGCCCATTTTGTCTCTCAACTTCCCTCTCTTACTCCTTCAATCCTAAATTTGGTCAGAAGTATTCCCAAGGAATCCTTTGAGCTCAAACCAAAGGGAGTTACCCGATTTTAAGGTAACGTCTTCACTTGAGTCCTTTTGTTTTATTTTGCTTCTCCAACTCCCTAAACTCCTTTTATTCATTTATTTTGTAACAAATACAGTATAATAAATATACTATGATGTTTTTATAAGAATTATTCGAGCTAAACATTCACACACCTACATCTAATGGTTAAAGAACATACTGTTTTCGTGGATGGCGAATTTCGGCCTCCCGAAACGATGACTGTTCAACAATCTTTTAACACCTTCAAAGGTGGACATTAAGATGACAATATATTTATATATGATATATAATATGTTTATTTTTTCCTTAAGCTTATGTATTTTTCATTTTGGGCATACCTTTATGGTTTCCATTATGGGTAAACGCGATATCTTCATTTAAGGAAGTGCGGACTACCGCCCCCTCAAAGTGATGTGATTCGTTAATGCCATATGTGGGATGTATAAAGGATGGATTTAAAGTTATTATATATGATGTTATACGGGAATTATAATATACCTATATATCATTATTATTCCATTCCTTAAAAATATGAAATAGAAATGAAAGTAGTGTTCATGCGTACGTACGGCTTACCGTCTCCATGAACGGTGCATTTCATTTCTTACCTCTAAATGATTATGTAATATTTTAAATACATGTATATTCTGGATATATATGATATATATGATATCCAAATAATGAATGTAATTCTGGATATAATGAACATTTGACCACATGAACAACATGTAATTGTAAGAAGTCCACTTTCGACTAAAGAACCAAATATGGACAAAACAAACATTATTAACTTTAATGATCACATAATGTTTATAACATGGAAATCAGTGATCTAAGAGGAATAATGAACTATAAAAAGGTTCTTAATAAAGTTTAAATTAACTCAAGTTTATTATTCAGGACATTAAAGAACGATCAAGTCAAGTCGAACCCGAGGTAAGGGATCCTACTCCTCTCTTTCTTTTTAAGTACACTCTTTTATGTCATTCCTTCTATGCTCATATTTCTTGTTATTGGGATGTTCTTTTATATTACTCTTACTGTAATTTTTATGTTCATATGATGAGAGACCCTATTCTCTCTCATCAATCCATTTTGGAAGTTTTGAGTGGCACCGTTAGGCTGCCGAATTTTCATAAGAGATCTAACCTCTCTCTTTCTCTTTAAGTACTCTCATTTATGTCACTTCTTTTAAGCTCCTCTTTGTTATGATGGGGGATGTTCTTTTATATTCCACTTTCTGAACATTTTATTGTAATGTGATGAGATACCCTATTTGATCTAATCAATCCATTTTTGGAAGTTTTAAGTGGCGCTGTTAGGCTGCCGAGTTTTCGTAAGGGATTTTTCATCTCACTTTTATTCCCGTGACATTTATGCTACATTTGCCACAATTTCCTTTGAGTGGTGTATGTACTGACCATTATTTTACTCATTGTGTAATATTATTTCATTTATGAGTATTTACATCAAAGTTGTATTGTCCTTCTTTCACGGGGCGTATGTTTCAAAAGATACCCATGTTGGTAAGGGAACCTTTCACCCTCCTCTTTTTAAAAGACTTATTTTGTTATGTCTTTTAATTCACATAATATTATTTTGGGTTATGCTATTATATATCCTTATTTATGTAAATTTTATGTCCAAGTGATGAGATACCCTTTTTATCTCTCATCAACTCTTTTTCGGAATTTTGAAGTGACGTTGTTAGGCTGTCTAATTATTGCAAGGGAACTTCTTAACACAACTTCGATTCTTTGGGATAAACTTGTACACCTTGAATATGTCATTATATGATTATGTGTGAATGTTCTCTGATTGTTTTACACTTAATACCCACTTATATTTCGGGTATTCGTTTGTCACACATAGTTATGTAATTGATTTATCCTTAAACCAAGGATAACGTCTTTGTAAGGGACTACGTCTCAATATCCATTCATTGAGGCATATTTTGTTTTATACACAACCTTCTCTTATACGGTGTATAAACCCCTTTGACTTTTACGTTTATCCAAAAAGGAATCTTTTTTATACGAAGCGTTTTACTAAATGACAAAAGGGAATGTTTTTGTCGTACGTATGCGGCGACAACGACTTCTCCACCACCGTGACCATTATTTGAGTTTCGGCTTCCTCTACAAGACATGACATCTTTTTAAAAGAAAAATAAATACCATGTTTTACTTTTCTTTTATTTTGGTATTGAAAATGGTTTTCATAATGTATTTATATCAATGTGTTGTATTGATATCTTGTTACTGAGAGGTGGAAATGTTATGTTTCCTTTATGCATGTTTTATGAGATAAGATTATGTTATGGTTCTTGGTAATTGTTATGAAGACGGGTGGTTCCGTGACAAACTAAGGGTGGGTGAGCCTGATATAGCTCTCCAATGCATTGGGTAATGCGAAGGAGTGAAATGTTAAGGTTTCTCCGAAGAGATTTAGGGAATATAGTGTGATGGGTATTCCAAACGTAACCAAGAGGGTTACTCCCTACGTAAGAATGTTATGAATGACTCAAGTTACCTTTATGTCTTATGATTTCTATGATTTATTCATGGTTTGATGAGATATGTTAAAGTGCCTATGTGTTATGGGTAAAGTATGATTTCATTCTTATGTATATATGAACTCATGTTTCCTTTCCATATTTTTATAACCCTTACTGAGATTTTTATGATCATCCCAAGTTTTTGAAATGTTTTTCACAGGTCAAGGGAAAGGTACATGATGTGATGATATTGTCAAGGATGTGTCAAGAAATAATTCGTGTTTTATTTTAAATATGTTTCCATTGATGGGACGAATGAATATTGTCTTTTATGTAACCACTTTGTTTAAATGTGGAATGTAATGCAAGTTTCATGATATAATTCTCTATAACTCTAAACCTAAAAAGATCCTCAATGTGTAATCTTTTAATAACTCAAGATTAAGTAAGGTTTAAGGTTGGGGCCTTATAGTTGGTATCAGAGGTCGGTTTAGATAACTTTAGAGGTTTGGGTATTCTTTAAGCATAAGTAGAATTACCATAATGGTTAGGATTTCAGAAAGAGTACTAGTTTTAGATAAAGTGAATGAGTAAGTACATCTTAGTGTTTATCTTACTCATTAGTAAATGATGGTTTTTTTGATATACTCACACTGACCTTTTTGGTTTTAGTAAATGGCTGGATCTAGCAAGAACCAAAGTAACAGTGGATGTGAAAAAAAAACTGTGACAGTTTTTTGAGCAAGAAACTAAATGATATGGGAGTTGCAATGAGAACTCTTGTGATTATCCTCAACCAACTATTTGTAGTCATGATTTACCACCTAAACCTTGATGATTTCTCTAAGGCATCATATATGCAAGAAACAAATCCCTAAGGAAGTACAGGTAATAATCATAAAGGTAAGTGTGTTCAAAAACCTATGTGTCAAAGATGTGGAAAGAAACACCTAGGAAAATGTTTCAAAGGGACAGAAATATGCTATAGATGTGGAAATTAAGGTCATAAAGCAAGAACCTTCCATGGAAAAAAGAAGCATCCAGTTGACTCGAGGAAAGGGAAAGAAGTTCTTTCTGAGGGATCAATTGAATGTTTTAAATGAGGTGTGCATGGTCATTATGAAAACACATCTCCTATGAAGAAGTTTCGTGAATGGTATCACTAAGAGCGTACAAATGTTCGTTTACCAATACCTAATTCCATTCCGATTGAGGATGAAGAAACTGACAATGACCAATCAAAGGTATGTATTATTTCATGACTATTTTTTTCCTATTTGGTAATCTTAGGATATGATTCATGATTTTGTTTGTAGGAAAGAGGTATTTTGGAATAAGTTGGAAAGGAATGGTTAATGGATCATGAAAAATGTTGAATGAGTAAGATGTCAACATATAACGGCTTCAAGAGTTATGGTGAAATTCTTAAGAGTATTAAGTCTCTTTTGATGATGGGGTTACATTAGATGACTTTTTATATTATGTGTAACCCTGATGTTTAATATAGGCAAATTTTATTCAAGGAATAGTTATCTTTTCTTTTTTGGACAGAGTTATAAAGAACCATTTGGGTTTATATAATCCTTACTTTTGAGGTAATTATGGGTTACTATATGTTATGATTGAAGTGAAAGGCATGAGATAAAATTGAGGTTAAATTTTGTCATGGTTATTTTTGATGATTTTATCCCTTTTTGGGGAATGATTTGAGAATTATATAGTTTTGGAAAAAGGACAACACGCAGACCGTGTGACTACCCGTCGTGTCGGACAAAGCTGCGGGAATCGAACCCACAACCAAAGTGCGACTGGTATTTATCGCCTACCACTGGACTACGTGAAGTCCCTGGTTAGTTTGAATGATTTTTTTTAGTTATATGATTGTATGAATTAATAGTAAGTTGATTTTGGGTTCTTTATGAAAATTATTAACCTATCATGGAGGATATGTGATTAGGTTAATTACATTTCAATACGAGACTTTAGGAGAAACTGATGTTGTTTGGAGATAAATGTTACGATTTAACCTGGAAGACTATGTGACTAAATCCTTCAAGTATTTGGGTTTCAATCTTAGATTGGTTTACTTTGAAGAATTTTATGGACAAATTTTTTATCGGATGGTCCTCGTTGAACATTGGGTTTTGTTGGACAAATTTTGGAGATTAAGCATAGATTTTCTTTTTTAAAGGGTTATCCTTTTCTGGATTATCTGACCTTGTACTAACCTTTTGGTTTTGGTTTTGGTTAAAGCATAAATAAATGGGAAGTATATAGTTATCTTTGGTGGATTAGGTGATTCTCTAGAAGTTTATTATAGTATTATTAATGCGAACAAGTCTCCATAAATACTCGTCTTTTGGAAAAAAAATATGAGTTTGATTAAGGAATCTAGTAAAAGTTGAAAGTCAACATGATAAGTGATTATGTTTCCTTATGAATAAATTCCCCTATAAAAAGTAACTTAAAACAAAAATGTTGTCTATTAACGTTTCCTATTGGGGAATCGAATACCGTTTAACCCATCACAAGTTTGTGATTTTCTTATGGTTAACTTTATCCTAGACATGTTTACAATCACTCTCCCTCAAGAACATGACCCTTTGTTTTTTCTTCCATTTACATGTTTCTCTACATATGGGTTAACTCGGGTGACCTCTTTACTTATCTTCCTTTATTTTAAAGTGATTGTTTTACCGACTCTTGTTCTGATGTGGGACTTTCAAGGACGTTTCCAAGCTCTATTTTAAAAATTGCGAGGACGCAATTCCCAAAAGGGGGAAGGATGTAACACCCCAGGTAAATAAAGAATATGAAATTTTCATATTTATCCATATTTGTGAATAAAATTTTAATATGACATTAAAGGGGACACTATGCTCGATGGCGTACCCAATACGCAACAACGAGTTTCTTGGGAATCTTACGTTTCACTCTAATAATAAAATAATATTATTTTAAATGGTAGTTAACATGTAGCCGTTGTATTGGCGGGAATGGATAGAAATAAATAAAATATGATTATATATGTTTTTAAATGTTTTTACATTTATCCAATAAAAGATAAAGGCCTAAAATATGGAAAGAATTCAATTTTAGGCGTATATGCCCTAGTTTTCACTAAAGGTTCACTTATCACCTTTTGATGGCGAACCGTAATTAAATATAGTTTTGTTCACTCTTATACATTCTATTGGACCAAATAAAACTCTTCTTAAGAATTGGGACATCAAAATATACTTTGTGTAAATTTTTGGTATCTTTCCGATAAAGTTCATTTTTTTAATGAATAGTGTAAAATGTTGTATTTTAAATCAAAACCTCTTTTTAATATAATTTATTTATATGATTATATTATCTTTTGAATTGGTTTTAAAGTTACATTATAATATATTTTTACCATTAAATCAAATAGTGTTCGTTGGAATTAATTTCACTTTGAAATCAGACTTAAACTAGTGTCAATCTTTTGATACTTATTGTTTCATAAAAACACGCTATTTGCTCTGACAGCGGGAATTAATTATTAAATTAATTAATGTGACGTATATGTTTTGAATTTTTTAAAATATACTTCATTTTTGAATTCGGAATATCAAATATAGCTTCGGGTGAATTTTTGGGATTTTTCTGAAAAACTTCAATTTTTGATGAATAGTGAAACCACTAAGTGGTACTTATAAAAACTGATTTTTTCCGTTTAAATGAAATTTTTTCATCTTTGTGTTTTGAATTTCAAAAATCCTACATACATGGTTGTCATTATGAAGTAAAATGTGGTTCAATGGGATAAAAATAATTTTTTGGTGAATAGAAACTTATTAAGTTTTTAATCGCGATTAAAGGTAATTAGTGTAGTTTAAGGTAAAAATAATGTTTTAATAATATTAAATGAACTTGACACATGTCTTAACCTCATTGTATGTGTCATGGCCTAGCAAGACAACCCATGGGTAAACTTGGGGACCCCATGAAGCCACTTTGGTTGGAAAATGACATTAATATCTTTTTATTTAAAGTTAAATTAAAAATGAGACAAACATGAAATGTTTTACTAAAACAATTTTTATATGGGGTTATAAAAATCAGATTTTTTACTATAAATATTAATTGGAAAGATAAAACGATTTCCTACATCATAGTAGCCTTTTTATAATTTCTAGACATTAAATAAATTAAATTATTTATGACATCATGATGATGCAGTGATGACCTCATTATTTAACGATTTAAATAAAATGGAAAGATAATGTAATATCTAAGACATAAACATGTCCAAAACCTATTGGATGAGTGGATTTAGAACCCTTATCACCTTATCCTCGAAACAAATCAATGTGGGACATCTTAAATCCCAATACCATTTTAAAATAAAGTGACTTTTCTTTACCTTCCAAGAGTGCCCCTCCACTCCTCTTATAAAAGGCCCCCACCTCTACCTCCTTACCCACACTCCCAAAGCCTTTGGCTCGGCCAACATCTGCCCATTTTGTCTCTCCACTTCCCTATATTAATCCTTGAAGCCTCACTTTGGGCATAAGTCTTCCCAAGGAAGCCTTTGAGCTCAAACCAAAGGGAGTTACCCGATTATAAGGTAACGTCTTCACTTGAGTCCTTTTGTTTTATTTTTCTTCTCCAACCCCCTAAACTCTTTTTATTCATTTATTTTGTAACAAATCTAGTATCACCAATATACTAGTATGTTTTTATAATAATTATTCAAGCTACAATTGCACACACCTACATCTAATGGTTAAAGAACATATTGTTTTCGTGGATGGCGAATTTCGGCCTCCCGAAACGATGATTGTTCAACAATATTTTAACACCTTCAAAGGTGGTCATTAAGATGACACTATATTTATATATGATATATAATATGTTTTTGTTTTCCTTAAGCTTCTGTATTTTTCATTTTGGGCATACCTTTGTGGTTTCCATTATGGGTAAACGCGATATCTTCATTTAAGGAAGTGCGGACTACCGCCCCCTCAAAGTGATGTGATTCGTTAATGCCATATGTGGGATGTATAAAGAATGGATTTAAAGTTATTATATATGATGTTATACTGGAATTATAATATACCTCTATATCATTATTATTCCATTCCATAAAAATATGAAATAGAAATGAAAGTAGCGTTCATGCGTACGTAAGGCTTACCGTCTCCATGAACGGTGCATTTCATTTCTTACCTCTAAATGATTATGTAATATTATAAATACATGTATATTCTGGATATATATGATATATATGATATTCAAATCATGAATGTAATTCTGGATATAATGAACATTTGACCACATGAACAACATGTAATTGTAAGAAGTCCACTTTCGACTAAAGAACCAAATATCGACAAAACAAACATTATTAACTTTAATGATCACATAATGTTTATAACATGGAAATTAGTGATCTAAAAGGAATAATGAACTAGAAAACGGTTCTTAATAAAGTGTAAATTAACTCAAGTTTATTAGTCAGGACGTTAAAGAACGATCAAGTCATGTCGGACCCGAGGTAAGGGATCCTACTCCTCTCTTTCTTTTTAAGTACACTCTTTTATGTCATTCCTTCTATGCTCATCTTTCTTGTTATTGGGATGTTCTTTTATATTACTCTTACTGTAATTTTTATTTTCATATGATGAGAGACCCTATTCTCTCTCATCAATCCATTTTGGATGTTTTGAGTGGCGCCGTTAGGCTACCGAATTTTCATAAGAGATCTAACCTCTCTCTTTCTCTTTAAGTACTCTCCTTTATTTTACTTATTTTAATCTCCTCTTTGTTATGATGGGGGATGTTCTTTTATATTCCTATTTCTGTACATTTTATTGTAATGTGATGAGATACCCTATTTGATCTCATCAATCCATTTTTGTAAGTTTTAAGTGGCGATGTTAGGCTGCCGAGTTTTCGTAAGGGATTTTTCATCTCACTTTTATTCCCGTGAGATTTATGCTACATTTTCCACAATTTCCTTTGAGTGGTGTATGTAATGACCATTATTTTACTCATTGTGTAATATTATTTCATTTATGATTATTTACATCAATGTTTTATTGTCCTTATTTCACGGGGCGTATGTTTCGAAAGATACCCATGTCGGTAAGGGAACCTTTCACCCTCCTCTTTTTAAAAGACTTATTTTGTTATGTCTTTTAATTCACATAATATTATTTTGGGTTATGTTCTTCTATATCCTTATTGATGTAAATTTTATGTCCAAGTTATGAGATACCCTTTTTATCTCTCATCAACTCTTTTTCAAAATTTTGAAGTGACGCCGTTAGGCTGTCTAATTATTGCAAGGGAACTTCTTAACCCAATTTCGATTCTTTGGGATAAACTTGTACACCTTGAATATGTCGTTCTATGATTATGTGTGAGTTTCCTCTGATTGTTTTACACTTAATACCCACTTATATTTCGTGTATTCGTTTGTCACACATAGTTATGTAATTGATTTATCCTTAAACCAAGGATAACGTCTTTGTAAGGGACTACATCTCAATCTCCATTCATTGAGGCATATTTTGTTTTATACACAACCTTCTTTTATATGGTGTATAAACCCCTTTCACTTTTACGTTTATCCAAAAAGTAATCTTTTTTATACGAAGCGTTTTACTAAATGACAAAAGGGAATGTTTTTGTCGTACGTATGAGGCGAAAACGACTTCTCCGCCGCCGTGACCATTATTTGAGTTTTGGCTTCCTCTACAAGCCATAACTTCTTTTTAAAAGAAAAATAAATAGCATGTTTTACTTTTCTTTTATTTTGGTATTGAAAATGGTTTTCATAATGTATTTATATCAATGTGTTGTATTGATATCTTGTTATTGAGAGGTGGAAATGTTATGTTTCCTTTATGCATGTTTTATGTGATAAGATTATGTTATGGTTCTTGGGAATTGTTATGAAGACGGGTGGTTCTGTGAAAAACTAAGGGCGGGTGAGCCCGATATAGCTCTCCAATGCATTGGGTAACGCGAAGGAGTGAAATGTTAAGGTTTCTCCGAAGAGAATTAGGGAATATACTTTGATGGCTATTCCAAACGTAACCAAGAGGGTTACTCCCTACGTAATAATGTTATGAATGCCTCAAGTTACCTTTATGTCTTATGATTTCTATGATTTATTCATGGTTTGATGAGGTATGTTAAAGTGCCTATGTTTTATGGGTAAAGTATGATTACATTCTTATGGATATATGTACTCATGTTTCCTTTCCATATTTTTATAACCCTTACTGGGCTTTTTATGCTCATCCCAAGTTTTTGAAATGTTTTTCACAGGTCAAGGGAAAGGTACATGATGTGATGATATTGTCAAGGATGTGTCAAGAAAGAATCTGTGTTTTATTTTAAATATGTTTTCGTTGATCGGACGAATGAATATTGTCTTTTATGTAACCACTTTGATTAAATGTGGAATGTAATGCAAGTTTCATGATCTAATTCTCTAAAACTCTAAACCTAAAAATATCTTCAATGTGTAATCTTGTAATAACTCAAGATTAAGTAAGGTTTAAGGCTGGGGCCTTATAATAGTATTATGAGATCCTACACTCATTTTATATTATATCTATTAATATTATGTATATTAGACAAGAAATTTTATGGATAAATAATAGGTTGTTATGGCATATGGATTCCATGGATTATTACAAAAAACATTAAACATGGGTTCATGAAATATTGAACAATCCATCAACAATAATTAATAATTACTAGAACCCTAGTAAATGCTTGTATTAAATCCAAAAAAACTTGGATTTTTGATCAAAATCATATTATAAAGTGAATGTTAATATAATGATATTTTTAGACCAAAAATATATCATAATATTACATAACTAATATTTAAATCACACTAGTTTTTTTAAAAAAAATTATCATAAATCCATCCAGCAATAAATTTATTTTTTTTATGAAAACACCACTATCAGAAAAAAAAATATTGTCCAAGCCATAAATAGTACCATTGGTGAGGATTCGACCTATGTTCCTCTATAATCACTATATAAGATAACCTAACCCTTGATGGATCGATATGATATAATTGGACTTGTTTCAAGTGGTGGCAATTCCATGGATGGTGCAACTAGTGGTTATTTGTTTTTATTTAAAAAACAAAATTATAAAATCAATAAAACCCCAAAAATATGAAAAAATCACAAATAATTTCCCTCATTACTTATCATTTCACAATTTATACAAATTCCTTATATTCTTTAAAAAATTATCCTTTTTATTAACCTAATATCGATTTAGTCTTTACAGGTGTAGGAGAAACAATGGGGATAATCAATATACCCAAGGCCCACTCATTACCCTTCCAATTTTTCTCAATATTTCAAATCAGATAGAAAAAATACATTATGAACTCAATGCCCCATATATTAATTATGATCCCCTTTGTATTAAATATCTAAATACCAAATATTATTTCAATCTCAAATAATATTTGAATCATTTTTTCCCTCGTTTCCACATGACATGAAATGAGGATCCAAATATTATCCTTAAAAAGTTCCAAGTGGTGTTGTCTACCATGAGGCCTCTAGGGGTTTCTTAAATAAAAATAAAACTTTGATAATTCCCTCTCTCC
This sequence comes from Viscum album, assembly GCA_963277665.1. Classification (NCBI taxonomy): domain Eukaryota; kingdom Viridiplantae; phylum Streptophyta; class Magnoliopsida; order Santalales; family Viscaceae; genus Viscum; species Viscum album. The sequence continues at coordinate 1,689,641,595 of OY728126.1, read as the reverse complement.
ATAGCTGGATCCAAAAATCACTGCTCTACTCTCTCCCTTCATATTCTTGTAACAGAGCGAATGACATAATGTGACTATTCTTAGAAAAATTCTTTACTGTCTCTCGAGTAGCATCTATCCAAATGGAAATTAATAGTATATTTGTATTCCCTAATGAATATTTCTATGAGTACTGGGATAGGTAAAAAAACATATGTAGAAAGTTTTTTTCATCACAAAATCTCATACCAACTCTTGATTCATTACTTTTTTTGGGACTATTTTCATTGGAGAGAACTCTCATCGATGTCATAAGATGTGTTAATCATGTTATCATAAAACCTAAATCTAAATAATATCTCTTAAGTTACATTGATATAATCATGTAGTAATTTTATACCATAGAACACAATCAAGTCAAGAAAATCTAATAAATTAAGCCATCTAATGATTGTGTATTTTCCCAAAATATATCCATTTATAACTAATTAATACATGAATTAGTTGATTTTTAAATTTCATTTATAAACTCGATCAATCAAATGGTTCATAAAAAACATTATAATATCATCTCACCTATGATCTCCATTATTACAATTTTCATAGTAATTTGTAAAATGAATCAAATTTAACTATAATCCCTTCATCTAATCCTATGTTTTCATGAACATAAAATACAAAATAAATTGATCTAAAGACCCTTATTATACACCTATTGTATGCATTAATTCTCAAAGATCACTCTTTTCCAATCATTGTTTCTACCTCACTTACTGAATAATTGGAATCCAAACTTTTCCAGTGTTAGAGGAAAATAAAAAGGCACTAGGTTAGACCCTAGATAACATTCTATCCATCTTCTTGTCCCTTTTCATACATCACATTCATTTAAAACATTAACCCCAACCAATTATGCTACCTCAAAAATTCTCAATCCACTCATACCTATGGTAGTTAAAGAAGATGTCAATTGGATTCTTCAAGATGGAATTATCTTCCAAATTTCTTATAGTGAATGGGTTTTTCAAATTCATGTAGTACCTAAGAAGGGTGAGACAACTGTTTTCACAATTGAACATGTATAAGCGGTCATAAATTTATTGAAAAACAAATGGAGTGTGAGTATCAATTTTATGAAACTTAATGTTGAAACATGAAAATATGAACAACTAGTTCCTTTACATGATCAAATGCTAAAAATATTAGTCAGAATGTCTCATTATTTTTATATTGATCTATACAACAACTACTTACAAAATAATTTTACAGTTCATTACCATGTAAATACTAAATTCATTTTCCCATTTGGAACATATGAATATAGGTGAATGCCTATTTTCCATTCTAATGATCATAAAACAGTCAATAGGATTGTGATGACTATCTTTTACCAAATAAATGAGAATTACTTGGAGTTCTTCATGGATGAATTTAACACTTATGGGGATTAATTTTAATCCAATATTCATTCACAATCTGTTGTATTATAGATGTTTTTAAGTTAAATTATATAAAATTTTGATAAATGTCTCTTCATGGTTGAAAATTATATTTTTTAGGGAAAAATAATTTCACAATTGCATATTCAATTAAATAATTTTATAATTGAGGTGATCTTATCACTTCTTAAACACACAATATTTTGAAAAAAAAAATTATTCCTTATTCATGTTACTTTATATTGGAGACTCATAACAAAATTAATTATTATTTCCCTCTAAATCAATTTTCCACTTTGGAATTGTTTTTCATTCCATTTCATTGAGTCTTTCAAGTGATAATTATGTGAACACGAAGTTTTTTTACATCTCCCTTAATAATACAACACCCATATTGTTTCATACCCTTAAAATTGAAATTTTATTCTTCTTATAAGACCATTAGGTATGATATTATTCAAATAAAAGAAAAAATTCCTCATATCAACTATTATGCCTCAAAAACATTGAATACAACTAGATCTCATTACATTACCATTGAAAGGGAAATTTTATAATTATTTTTTACATGGGAAAATTTATTCTATATCTATTAGGTGAAAAAATCATCATCTTTATGGACCAATAATATTTAATGTTCTAACTGAAGAAAATCTATTCCAAACCAAGGCTCATAAGATTAATCCATATTCTCTAAGAATTTGACTATAAGATCAAAGATAAAACTGGAAAAAATTCCTATGTATGATCACCAAAATATAATTTCTATTTATTCCCATTCTAAAATCATTCATCATTAATTTCCCATTAGACATCACTTACCTCTCACTTCAAAGTTACCATGTTATTGCCTAATTGAAAATTACATAGTTGTTGATGTTTTTCCTCAAAAAATTTCAACATAATAAAAATTGAATTTGAAAATTCATTCAAAATATTTTTTTTTTTGGAAAAATAATGTTATTTAGAAAACTAAATATTTCATATTGATTAGAATATGTTTTGATCAAGATGAAAATTCCTTTATCTTGGAATTAATCCACTAAATTCACATAGGTGGTGACTTTAGAACAAAAAGAACCTTATAAAAGGTCATATACTCTAGATTATTATATTTTTCCCTATTAAAGGACTCACATGAGTTTTATAAATCATTTCCCCCTTTCCAAAATTTGGAAGAATTTATAACAGGAAAAAAATTACCAAAAATCCCCTAATCTTCCATGAGATATTCAATGTTTGTGGCGTCGAATTCAGGGGACCCTTCCTCACATCCAATAAATACTCTTACATCCTCCTCATAGTATACTATGTTTCATTTTGGGTAATTACTGAAAATAATAGAACTTATTTTGTTCATATTATTTGTGAGTTCATTAAAAATAAATTATTTCATCATGTTTGAACATTATTTGCCTCGGTGTGTCACATAGGCACTCGTTCTTGTAATATAATCATGGAATACATTATGATACTTAATGGGGTTTTATATAAAAAATCAACTACATGTCATTCCAAAAAAATGGAATGGATGAACTTTCCAAAGTATATGTTACCAGAGAGTTTGATAGAATTGTTATTCCTAGAAATACTTACTTGATTGAATGACATAGTCAAATGATTTGGGATTTTTAATTTGCCTTTAAAAAATTAATGATTCATTTTAGGTTAATATTTTCTAATGTGTGTATTTTACTAGTAAAAATAAAACATAATCCATTATGGGTTGTATAAAATTATAATTTTGTCTTTGAAAAATCTAGTGAAGGGTGATTGTTGTAATTTAATGAATAAGATGATATTTTTCATGATTCATATGAGAATTATAATTTTAAAGAAGAAATACCCAAGGTAATCCATGAAAAAATGTCTAGAAAAAAGTATTTTATAATGGAAAAAGGGTAATTTTCTTTAATTTTCCATTTTGGGTTCACCAAGGTAGAAATAATTCTCATTTGGAAGGTTTATTTATTATTATTATTATTTACTATTTTGTATAGTTAAATGAAAATACCCCCTTTATAAAAGGAAAGTCAGGATTAATAAACGTCACTTAATGAATCGTCAAGAGAGAAAAACACCCTAGGAACCACATTGATACCAACTAAATCCCCAACCATTGGATACAATGTACGATTTTATAGAGATATTGACTCACAAAATCGAAACTAGGGGGATCCTCATTCCCTTTATCTCCCTCTCACTCCAATTATCCTCTTTTTAATATTATATTCTTACCTATCTATTTCCCTATATTTTTTCTTATTAATATAATTTTCACACTCTCTCTAAATTTTTTACCACATTATTCTTGCACTATTTATTTATTTTCTCTCTTTTTGGTGGGTGTTTTATTTAAGAAAACCCAAAAAAAATTATAGAGTGCCATAATTAATCAACATAAAATATGGATATCTATTCCTTCCATTTTGGGGAGTCAATAGACTTGATTTCATCAGAATCATTTTTTATTTTCATCTAAAACTTAGATAAATAATTTTTTTCAAGACCAATAAGTATAGAATGAAACTTTTTTTATTTACAAAATGATTCATCCCCAACCCTGAGAAACAATTTTATCATTCATTATAATGTCACCTAAGACAATATTTTTATATTGTATGCATGTCATATCTAATTAAAATTCATGATTTTGTGGTCCATTGAATTGAATTTCTTATATTAGACTGCATTAATATGAAAAATGCATTTTCTGGACCACATGAGAATCTATATATCCACTTATCCTCTCATTAACCTTACATTGAACCTCCTCTTAAAATAATATTTGATGATATTAAATCCTTTTTTTGACTCCCACATTACAAGAAATAAACCTTTTACTAACAAACATATACAAATATTATTTATATAAAGATTTGTTGAAATTTAACAATGGGGGAAGAGATTTCATTTTGTGAATAGATTCTTTTATTTTAAATTATTTATAATTTTATTAAGTAAAATATTCAATTTATGTATAGGGATTGATTTTAATTCAGTGATTTTTGGGAATGTATATATTTTTATGTCGTTTTGGACAAATGATATTCAGAAATGTTCCAAAAAATTTCAAAAACCAGAAAAAAATGAAATAAAAAAAGGAAGAATGAAAAAAACAATGGGGTTCTATCTTGGGTGAATAAAAAACATTTCTCATAATCCTAGGATCTTTTTATAAAAATTAAAATTATTTTCATGAGTATATCAAGAAATGGTTTAGATATGGATGTGAGGTTTTTTACAAGTACAACTTCTGAAAAAAAACAATTGCATTATATTATCCTATGTCATTGAGATATGTTTTTTGTTTTGTACATATTTCAGATTTTTTTCCAACTCCAAAATTGTCACTATTACATGTCTTTCATGATTCCTTATTACACTTTTAAATATGTGTTTCTATTCCCTTCTATGTATCATTTCAAAAATTGATCATTTCTTTTTCCATTTTAGTTATTTACCCATATTTTCCACTCTTTTAGACATTATATTCATATCGTCCAATGAACACTAAAACCCCCAAAAAATAAGTCTTTAATATTATAAATATTATAATAGGTAATTGAAGATTAGGTATCTTAAAATATCATTGATTTTTCACTTTCAGTTGGTGAATCAGGGAACTTCTACCAATAAATTTACATCTACATAAGATAAGTTTGTCTTGAGTACCCATGTTTTCCAATTAAAAATATTAACATGATAAATTAATTATATTAACAAATGATTGAAATAATAATTTTTTTGTAAATATTTAAGAATGAGTTAACCAGTATAGACATCCCTTGAATGGAAAAACCAAATTTAATGTTTTATTAGTGAGTGAAAATGATTTTTTTCTATTAGTGTTTTGTGTTCTTTAGTCAATTGGACGGGCTCCCCCCTTATCTCTTTATTGTCACCTGATCACTCCCCCTTGAACATAAATGTGTTTTGTGTACTTTAAAACATTTACTATAATAAGTGTTTTAATTTGATATTACATTATTAATTCATGATTTATACAACTCTAATACCTTAATTGTCACTATAAATGATTAATTTACATACAATATTTATGTTTTGATCATAAACTTTTATAAATATAATTATTGGAATTTAATCAATTACTTTTTAATTAAATGTATTTTTCTTATAATTCAATATACAGATCCAAAATATGTGGTGGTATTTTTAGTTTTCTTGATTAAAATTTCAAAAAAATCATTTTACTGGATTTTTTTATAATTATTCCATATAAAGGTTTTTTTGGACCACAGAATCTGGATTAGAAAATATTTTAGAGAAAACATGACTAGCCGAGAAGATTTATTTTTTGGATACAATACAGAAACCAAAATTTTATGAAAAATCATAACATTTTATATAATTTTCATACATGTATTTGATCATAATTTTATGTCCCAAATCACTCAATAATGTTCCTAATATATGGATTAAAATTTATCCCATAATTGTGTTTGGGATTTGAAAATATCCCACAATGCTTTAATTTTCTATTAATATAGATGTCCAATTGATCTGTAAATTTTTTCAGATAAATAATAGATGTTAGACACAAGTTTTTTATATTAAATGGTTTATATTTGAGGGAATATTCCTAGCCTAAACCTTTTTCAGATTATCTCCTTTTTAAAAAATTCTTTTAAACTAGATAGTCATACATGGTTTAGGATAATATCCATGAAATCAGTAATATAATTACAATGGAAACCAAATTCTGAGGGTTAACTCTGAACTTCCATGTATACAATTTTTAATAAGAGCATTTCTCGAGATTTTCTCTTATTCATGGTAAAATGGTATAGGAAACATTGAGTATAGTATGTGATTGAAGAAAGTACATCACATAAGGCTATAAATACAATCCCATATTCTCCTTGTAATAGGTTGTCACTTTGACACTTAGGACAATTGGTAGGACCATAACCCTGAAAAATCACTTTGTGGAATTTTAATACTCTTTTTTCATCAATAGAAACCACTCCAACACTTTTCATATTTCATATTCAATTGTTTTCAATTGTAATCATGTAATATTGATCGGAATTTCATTTTAATTTTAATTCATTTATAATCATAATCATCATACATTCTCATCCAACATATTTTCTGAAATATTAATGGTATTTAAATCATTTAAATTAAGTTAAAATCCCTTCCTTATACAAATTTCTCCTTCAATAAAAAATGAATGTTTACCTCTATTCAATGTTAATGTTTGTTTTTTCCATAGTACTCTTATATTCTATCATTATTTTTAATAAATGTTTATTTAATCACCCTAAACATTGTAAACTAGATTTTTAACCACCCAAATTGATGACTAAATTTCTCATTTGGGGGAGTTATAATTTTTTTATGTTAAGTGATTGATATATTCATCCCATTTAAAAATAATTTAATTATAATAGGGTACATGAAACAATAAATGTTATTGACTAATAACATGCATTTTTTAACATGTGTATTTCCAAGATATTTGAAAAGACATGAACGAAGGGGTTTATGAATTATTGAGACTTATATCAACAATAATTTATAATGATTATAATAATAGTTAAGTCTTTTACTAAATCTAAAACTATAGGGAATTTTTATTGAATTCATCTTTGAGGTGGATGTTAATTTAATGAAATTTTTATAAATGATCAGGGACACCATAATCCTACATTCCCAATAATCAACTCACCCAAATCGATATAAAATTTTTAAACATAAATTAATCCATTAATAAATTTAATTAATCACTATAAATAATGTAACATATCAAGAAATTAATGAAAAAACTATATTTTTATCTATGTCGATTTATGAATTAGATAGTGTTTTAGAGGTTTAAAATGATAATAAATCCAATCTTAAGCATGGAATACACTAATATTTTTAAAAGATTGTCTTAGTGACTTTTAATGGAAAACATTTTTTAAATCAATATTTTGACAATTTTATAAGCTATATTTTTCAAAATAAACATATTATTTCTGATTGGGAAATTTAAATTTACATTGGATTAATTTTTGGTATTTTTCTAACAATTTTCATTTTTTTAAGGAATAGTGAAAAATACTGCATTTTACATCAAAACTGCATTTTCATCTAATTTAATTATATGGATAGATTATCTTTTTAATTGGTTTTAAAGTGTAATTATAATATATTTTTAACATTTAATCCAATGGTGTTCATTATAATTAATTTCTTTTTGGAATTGTTCATAAACAAGTGCCAAAATTTTCAAAGATATTGTTTAAAAAAACCCACTTTTTGTTTTGACAACTGGAATTATTTTTTAAATTAATTATTTCAATTTCTATGTTTGTAATTTGGTAAAATTAATTCCATATTTGGAATCATAAGGTCCAAATTATGTAATTAAGACTCTTTTTTTGGACATTATGAATAGTAACAGTGGTAATTATCTTTAATTATCTTGATTAATTAGTAATCGGGTAGTTAAGGATAATAAAATAATATCATAATAATAAAAAATGACCCCAAAATGTGTTCTAATGCTACTGGTTGTGTCATGTCCGACCATTGGATGCCTTGTGACAAACTTAGGGACCCCATGTAATCACTTTTGGGTGAAAGAGACACTTTATCATTTTATTTTTAAAGAAAGGAGAATATCACTAATGAATGTATCACCTGATTAAAACATTTTTATTTTTGTCTGTGTAAATGATCATTTAGACTATAAATATTAATTGGAAATATAAAAATATTTCCTACATCATAGTATTTTTTTTATAATTTTTATACAATAAATAAATTGATTTATTTATGACACCATGATGATGCAACGATTACCTCATTAATTAACGATTTAAATAAAATGAAAAGATAATGTAAACTCTAAGACTTAAACTTGTCAAAGACATATTGGATGAGTATATTTAGAACCCTTATCACCTTATTCTAGAAATATATCAATGTGGGACCTTTTAAATCCGAAACTCATTTTAAAATAAGGTGACATTTCTTGGCTTTCCAAGAGTGCCCCTCCCCCCTCTTATAAAAGGCCCCCACCTCTACCTCCTTACCCACACATCTCAAGCCATTGGCTTGGCCAAGATCTGCTCATTTTATCTCTCCACATCCCTCTCTTCATCCTAGAAGCCTTACCATAGGTATAATGCTCTTCAAGAAACCCTTTTGTTACCAACCAAGAGGAGTTACCCAATTTAAAGGAGGTTAAAGAATGATCGAGTCAAGTCGGACCCGAGGTAAGGGACTTCGTCACAATCTCCTTTCATTGAGGCATATTTTGTTTTATACACAACTTTATTCTATACGGTGTATAAACCCATTTTACGTTTACGTTTATTCAAAAGGAATCTTTTTTATATGAAGCGTTTTACTAAACAACAAAAGGGAATTTTTTTGTCATACGTATGCGGCGACAACGACTTCTCCACCGCCATGACCATTATTTGAGTTTCAGCATCCTCTAAATGCCATAACTTTTTATTTTTATTTAAAATGAAAAATAAATACCATGTTTTACTTTTCTTTTATTTTGGTATTGAAAATGGTTTTATAATGTTTTTATTATATCAATGTGCTATTGATATCTTTTGATTGAAATGTAGAAATGTTATGTTTCCTTTATGCATGGTTTATGTGATACGATTATGTTATGGTTCTTGGGCATTGTTTATGAAGACGGGTGGTTCCATGATAAACTAAGGACGGGTGAGCCTGATATAGCTCTCCAATGGATTGGGTAACGTGGAGGAGTTAAACGTTAAGGTTTCTCCAAAGATATTAAGAGAATATAATGTGATAGGTATTCCAAACGTAACCATGAGGGTTACTCCCTACGTAAGAATGATATGAATTTCTCAAGTTACATTTATGTCTTATGATTTCTATGATTTATTCATGATTTCATGAGGTATGTTAAAATGCTTATGTTTTATGAGTAATGTTTGATTTCAAACATGGAATAATGTTTTCATTTCATGATTTTATATCCCTTACTGAGCTTTTTATGCTCATCCCAATTTTTTGAAATGTTTTTCACATGTCAAGGGAAAGGTAAATGATGTGATGATAGTGTCAAGGAAGTGTCAAGAAAGAATCCATGTTTTATTTTAAATATGTTTCCGTTGATGGGAAAAATTAGTACTATATTTTATGTATCCTATTTGTTTAAATGTGGAATGTAATGAATGATTTATGATATAATTCTCTAAAACTCTAAACCTAAAAAGATCCTCAACGTGTATTCTTGAAATAACTCAAGATTAAGTAATGTTTGGTTGGGGCCTTATAGTTGGTATCAGAGGTCGGTTCAGATAACTTTAGGAGTTAGAATTATATTAAATGATTATCCAAAAATATTTTTTGATGGTAAAATTGAAATGATATAGTATTTTAAGATTACCATGTTGCTTCATCTAAGACATGTTTGTTCAGAATGGTTTTCCGTAGAGGAAACAGGGAAGAAGTGCTAGGAAGGCATACAGAAGGAAATGACCTTCCGAATCAGCATCCTCAGATGGACAGAATTGTAATTGAATAGTTTGTTGCAGTAATGGCGCAGTTGACTCAAGCGATAAATGGTGGTGGTATCCATGCACGAGATTAGCCATATCAACCGCAGAGGAACATGTCAGTGGTGGAACATTTCCTGAGGCAACATCCCCCATCATTCAAGGGATCATCTGACTCTGTGATAGCTGAAGGGTGGATTAAAGCATTGGAGACTATTTTTGATGTCATGGGGTGTTCAGACAATCAAAAGGTTAGTCTTTCAATTTACCGTTTGGATGGTGAAGCAGATCAGTGGTGGTCGATGGTTAAAAATATCAGGGACGCTGATGATATTGATTCTCTCGACTGGGATGAATTCAAAGGTATGTTTCTTGAGAAATATTTTCCTAGGGATATTTGACTTAGGATGGAAAAACAATTCTTGGAATTGAGGAAAGAGGATGACTCATTGGCTGCATATGAAGAAAGGTTCACTCGATTGGAAAGGTATGCTCCAAATTTTCTCTGAGACCTTGATAGTGAAATCAATCATTTTTACTCAGTATTAAATCCAAAATATTGAAGGGATTTAGCTTCTCGTGAGTTCAAGAGTTATGAAAAGCTTGTTCGATGTTCTGAGATGGTGGAAATGGAGTTTTTTGATGATCAAGTGTTCTATAAAAACCAACAGAAGAAGAGACCGAGGTGGCATGAGAAAGAGAAGAATTCTTCAAAAAGGTCTGATGGTAAGAAAACTAAGTTTCCAGTTTTTGATAAATGTGGTAAAAGGCATGCTGGGGAATGTCTTATGAAAATTGGAAAGTGCTACCGATGTGGTAATATGGGACATAAGGCTCGTGATTGCACTGAAAAATATCCAGGTGATGGTGAGACCAAATTTGATTTACAGTTTGTGAAATGTTTCAAGTGCAATGAGATGGGTCATTATGCAAATGAGTGTTTGACAAAGAGCTAAAATGATGGTAAGCAGTCATACTACAAGAAAAAAGGAGTGGTGAAATCCTTTGCAACTACTTCAGCAGATGTTGGTCCAGCAAATGAAGTGGTATCAGGTACTTTTTTTGTTTTCTCAGATTATTCCAATGTGTTGTTTGATTCGGGGTCTACACATTCTTTCATCTCTGAAAACGTTTCTAGTAAAATGGGAATTCCATCTCATGAAATGACTCCTAAACTCTTGGTAAAAACACCTGGGGGAAATTTTGAGGCAAAAAGAATTTATAAGAGTGTTCATATCTTTATCTGTGGAAAGAACCTACTTCCAAACCTTATTGTTTTACCTTCAATAGAGTTTGATGTTATCCTGGGTATGGATTGGATCTCTATTTACCATGCTAAGATTTACTATAGAGATAAAGAAGATTCTTTTTAGAAATACTTTCAGTTTGTGTACAATAATTAACCCTTACTGTTGATAACATATCAAGAGGCTGAGAAACTTTAAAAGATGTAAATGAATGTTACCTTGAACATATTGTTAAAACCAAAGGAACTATTCAGATTAATGATGTGCCAGTGGTAAATGATTATCTTGATGTTTTTCATGATGATTTTCCTGGTATTATTCATTATCTGGAAGTTGAATTTACTGTTGAATTAGTTATTGATTCTAAGACAATTTAAAAACCCCTTATCGAATGGCTCAAATTGAACATTTAGAGTTAAAGGAGAAATTGCAAGATTTATTAGAAAAATGTTTCATTCTACCTAGCACATCACCAAGGGGTGCTGCTGTTTTATTTGTTAAAAATAAATATGGTTCAATGAGACTTTGCATTGATTATAGATCCTTGAATAGCATCACTGTTAAGAACAAATATCATTTTCCTCATATTGATGATTTGTTTGATTAGCTCTAGGGAGCTCAGTATTTTTCAAAGATTGACCTGAGATCGGGGTACAATCAGTTGAAGGTAAAGGAAGCAGATATTCCGAAGACTGCCTTTTGTAAAATATATGGCCATTATGAATTTTTAGTTATGCCTATTGGGATAACCAATGCACCTGCTGTATTTATGGACCTTATGAATAGAATTTTCCATGAGTTCTTGGATAAGTTTGTGGTTATTTTCATTGATGATATTTGGGTGTTTTCTAAAAGTAAAGAGGAGCATGAAATACATTTAAGGGTTATTTTGCAAACCTTAAAAAAAGAAATTGTATGGGAAATTCAGCAAGTGTGAGTTTTGGTTGCAATAAATTTCTCTCCTTGGTCATATTGTTTCTAAAGATGGAATAACTATTGATCCTGCAAAAACAAAGGTTGTGGAAGAATGGCCAAGACCCACAAATGTAACTGAGATTCGTAGTTTTCTTGGTTTGGCAGTCTATTACCAAAGTTTTTTTATAAATGTTTCCCAGTTATCTAGTCCAATGACTAAGCTACCTCGGAAGGGTGTTAAGTTTATCTGGACAAAAGAATGTGATTATTGTTTTCAGGAACTGAAAAAAAGATTGGTGAATTCTCCAGTTTTGGCACTACCATCCGGGAATGGAGAGTTTGTTATCTACAGTGATAATTCATTAAAAGGAATTGGTTGCGTCCTAATGCAGAATGATCAGGTAATTACTTATGCTTCACGTCAGTTGAAAACTCATGAGTTAAATTACCCTACACATGATTTGGAATTAGTTGTTTTTGTTTTCTCTTTAAAAATTTGGAGGCATCATTTGTATGGAGTAAAGTGTGAAATATATACTGATCAGAAAATTATAAAGTATATATTCACTCATAAATAATTGAACATGAGATATAGGAGATAGCTATAATTAATCAAGGATTATGATTTTACAATTCATTACCATCTGAGAAAAGAAAATAAATTGGATGATGCTTTGAGTCGAAAAAGTAATGCTTCATTAACAATGTTGCATTTGGAACGTGATCCTTTGGTTAAGGATTTGATGAAATTTGGCATAAAAGTTGTTGGTGCAGGATTTTCTTCTGTTTTGTTTCAGGTATTAGTGAAATAATATCCATCAGACTGAATTAAGCAAGCACAGAAGAAAGACGGTGAGTTGTAGAAAAAGGTAGAGCTGGTTCATAAGGGTAAGTAGCCTGAATTCGACATTGATAATGATTGTGTTTTGAGATTTTGGAATAGATTATGTGTTCCTTGTGATTCACAATTGAAGAGAGAGTTGTTATGTGAAGCTCAAAGTTCTCCGTTTTCAGTTGATCCTGGAAGTACTAAGATGTAGAGAGATCTTCGGGAGTATTACTGGTTGGACAGAATGAAAAGAGATATTGCTGATTTTACTGTGAAGTGTTTGACTTGTCAACAGGTTCAAGCAGAGCAGCAGTTACCGAAGGGGATGCTTCAACCTTTACCAGTGCTAGAGTGGAAATTGTAGAATATATCCATGGACTTCATTGTGGGATTGTCGAAAACACCTTGAGGTAATAATGCAATATGGGTTACTGTTGATCGCCTGACTAAATATGCTCATTTCCTTGCTATACAAGATACTTTTTACCTAGATAAACTTTCTTGTTTGTATCTTAAAGATATAGTCATGTTACATGGAGTTCCCCTCTCCATTATATCTGATCGTTATCCCAGGTTTACTTCTAACTTTTGGAAAAGCCTTCAGAAGTCGTTGGGTACTGAATTAAATTTAGTACATATTTTCATCCTCAATCAGATGGGTAGTCAGAACGAACAATTCAGACTTTGGAGGATATTCTACATGATTTTTCGATGGATTATCAGGGAAGTTGGGACCAACATCTTTCTTTGGTTGAGTTTTCTTATAATAATAGTTTTCATTTCAGTATACAGATGGCACCGTTTGAGGCATTATATGGGAAGTGGTGTCGAACTCCAACTTTTTGGGTTGAAGTGGGTAAAAGGAAGTTTATGGGACCAGAATTGGTAGAAGAGTTGGCAGAAAAAGTTCAGCTGATACAGAAACACATGAGAACAGCTCAGAGCAGGTAGAAAAGTAATGCGGACAATAGGATGAAGGATCTCTCTTTTGAGGTAGGTGATCATGTCTTCCTCAAAGTTTCACCATGGAAAAGTGTGATGTGATTTGGTAATAAAGGAAAGATGAGTCCAAGGTTCATTGGACCATACAAAATTTTGGAGAGAGTTGTATCAGTTGCATACATATTGGCTTTAACTCCGAGTTTATCTTAGGTACACAATGTTTTTCATGTTTCAATGTTAAGGAAGTACATGCCAGATCCATCTCATGTTTTGAGTCCAGAGGTAGTTCAGTTGGAAGAGAACATATCTTATGAGGAACAAACTGTCTAGATTCTTGATCCCAGGGAGAAAGTGTTACGAAATAAGGTGATTCATCAAGAAATGGTTTTGTGGAAAAACCACATGATTGAAGAGGAAACATGGGAATCTGAAAATGCAATGAGGTTATTCGATAAGTAAATAAATTACAGGGATGAAATTTTCAAAAGGGGGGAAGTATGTAACATCCTAATTAATTAATGAACAATATATATTCTTATCTATGTCTATTTATGAATTAGATAGTGTTCTATAGGCTTAAAATGAGAATAAATCCAATCTTAAGCTTGGAATACACTAATATTTTTAAAAGATTATTTTACTTCCTTTTGATGGAAAACCCTTCTTAAATCTATATTTTGACAATTTTATAAGCTCTATTTGTCAAAATAAATTTATTATTTATGATTGGGATATTTAAATTTACTTTGGATTAATTTTTGGTATTTTTCTGACAATGTTCATTTTTTTAATGAATAGTGAAAAATACTGCATTTTACATCAAAACTGCTTTTTCATCTAATTTGATTATATGGTTAGAATATCTTTTTAATTGGTTTTAAAATTTAATTAGAATATATTTTTACCATTTAATCCAATAGTGTTCATTAGAATTAATTTTACTTTAGAATTGGGAATAAACAAGTGCCAAACATTTCATAGATATTGTTTCAAAAAACCCGCTTTTTGTTTTGACAATGGGAATTATATTTTAAATTAATTATTGCAATTTCTATGTTTGGAATTTGGTAAAAGGGATTCGATATTGGTAATCAGATGGTCCAAATTATGTAATTAAGACTCTTGTTTTTTGACATTATTAATAGTAATGACGGTAATTATCTTTAATTATCTTGATTAATTAGTAATTAGGTAGTTAAGGATAATAAAATAATATCATAATAATAACAAATGACCCCAACATGTGTCTTAATTCTACTGGTTGTGTCATGGCCGACCATGGAATTCCTTGTGTCAAACTTAGGGACCCCATGGAATCACATTTGGGTGAAAGTGACACTTTATCATTTTATTTTTAAAGAAAGGAGAATATCACTAAAGAATGTATCAACCGAGTAAAACATTTTTAGTTTTGTATGTGTAAATTATCTCTTAGACTATAAATATTCATTGGAAATATAATAATATTTACTACATCATATTTGTTTTTATATAATTTTTAGACATTAAAAAAATTGATTTATTTATCACACCATGATGATGTAACGATTGCCTCATTAATTAACGATTTAAATAAAATGAAAATATAATGTAAAATCTAAGACATACACTTGTGAAAGACCTATTGGATGTGTATATTTAGAACTCTTATCACCTTATCCCAGAAATATATCAATGTGGGACCTTTTAAATCCGAAACTCATTTTAAAATAAAGTAACATTTCTTGGCTTTCCACGAGTGCCCTTACTCCCTCTTATAAAAGGCCCCCACCTCTACCTCCTTACCCACACTTCTCAAGCCATTGGATTGGCCAAGATCTGCTCATTTTATCTCTCCACATCCCTCTATTCATCCTAGAAGCCTTACCTTAGGATGAAAGCTCTCCATGAAACCCTTTTGTTACCAACCAAGAGGAGTTACCCGATTTAAAGGAGGTTAAAGAACGATAGAGTCAAGTCAGACCCGAGGTAAGGGACTTCGTCTCAATCTCCTTTCATTGAGGAATATTTTGTTTTATAAATAAATTTCGTTTATATAGTGTATAAAACCCTTTAACTTTTACATTTATTCAAAAGGAATCTTTTATATGCGAAGTGTTTTACTAAATGACAAAATGGAATGTTTTTGTCGTACTTATGAGGCGACAACGACTTCTCCGCCGCCGTGACCATTATTTGAGTTTCAGCTTCCTCTACAATCCATAACTTTTTATCTTTTTTAAAATGAAAAATAAATACCATGTTTTACTTTTCTTTTATTTTGGTATTGAAAATGGATTTGATAATGTTTTTATTATATCAAAGTGTTATTGATATCTTGTGATTGAAATATGTAAATTTCATGTCTCCTTTATGCATGTTTTATGTAATACGATTATGTTATGGTTCTTGGGAATTGTTTATGAAGATGGTTGGTTTCGTGATAAACTACGGTTTGGTGAGCCCGATATAGCTCTCCAATGCATTAGGTAACGTGAAGGAGTTAAACGTTAAGGTTTCTCCAAAGAGATTTAGGGAATATACTGTGATGGGTATTCCAAACGTAACCATGAGGGTTACTCCCCACGTAAGAATGTTATGAATGCCTCGAGTTACCATTATGTCTTATGATTTCTATGATTTATTCATGATTTGATGAGGTATGTTAAAATTCTTATGTTTTATGAGTAAAGTATGATTTCATACATGGACTAATGTTTTCATTTCGTGCTTTTATATTTCTTACTGAGCTTTTTATGCTTGTCCCAAGTTTTTGAAATGTTTTTCATAGGTCAAGGGAAAGGTACATGATGTGATGATAGTGTCAAGGAAGTGTCAAGAACTAATCCATGTTTTATTTTAAATATGTTTCTGTTGATGGGAAAAATGAGTACTATATTTTATATAACCGCTTTGTTTAAATGTGGAATATAATGCATGATTTATGGTCTAATTCTCTAAAACTCTAAACCTGAAAAAATCCTCAACGTGTATTCTTGAAATAACTCAAGATTAAGTAATGTTTAAGGTTGGGGCCTTAAAAATAAACACCCATATAAAAATAAAAAATATAAACAGTCAAAGTCCAAATATAGTATCATCATCAAAGATTATAATAGAGTGTCTTTGTACACATTATTTAAGATCATCAGGCCTTTGAACAATCAAGAGGGGAAAATTGGTCGTGCATAAATTCTATTCATGTTTTTTATAAATTCATCTAAAAATATTATGTTATTATCCAATGGAATTCTGTTTTATATTTTATTTTAAAATATTTTGATAAATTTAATGCCTACTAAAATCCAATATTTTTTTCATGTAATGTAAAATATTCTTATCATGTTCATTTTTAGTGATTTTTTTTCATTATGGAATCATTTCCTTGAGAACCATCATGTTTTTTTCAAATACTATTTATATAATATATGAGTTGTGAAATATATGTACATATCTTATTTATATTCCATATGTTTTCCCATGATATTATCCATCATAAAATTGAATTCATAATACTATAAAACTCAAAAAAACTAATCTTGTCTTTATATTTTTTATATTCATTTTTTATATATATAAACCCATTTTTTATATTTATATAATTTTAAATTAATTTTTAACAAATTAGATAAATTTCAATTCACAAAAATAACTCCTTAATAAAGTAAATTATTTTGTGAATAATTGTAACACCCCATCCTGGTTCACTGAGAATGAGTAGTTTCACCATACGATCACATTCATGAATCCCAATATACATGGGGAAACTAACTAAAGGTGAGGTCCTGATTTATACAGTTGGGATACCATAACCTTATAATCATGTAACCATTAATGGGAAACCCTCTAGGTTATAAGTATATTTTATTTTAGTCCTTGACTTGGTTAATTTCATGTTCTAGATGTTTGGCATGTTTTTTGGCCGAAATATTGTTTGTAGAACTTATATGCGAGAAATTAACATGAACACACTATAGAACAAGTTGTGTTGGGCTAGGATACTACCTCAGTAATATGGATATAGAAAAAAAATCATGTGACTGGATGTGGGATGTTTTGTGTCTTCCAATGGACTATGGGGATAGGCACAGTGGGTAAAAATAGCCAGTACTTTACCACACATCGTATAGGGTAATAGTATCAGGAAACCTACACTAGGTTTAATCAGGGCCCTGATGCTATGGTGTGCATGACCAGATCATAGGAATGGTTTTTTCATAATTTAAAGTTGTTGATTCATCCATTAAAATTATTAGGGATGTTTTTCCTCTTAATTTAGCCATCTGTGATCATTAATCGATGATTCATAATTCATCTAAAATTAAATATATCATATATTAAGTCATTTTCTATCCTCTAATTTACAAGGTTCTGAATCCAATCAATTATAATAAGGGTTATTGATGATTTTCCTTTATCACGTGGTGAATAGGGGTGGATCTCTCTTTCTCAGGATATCCCTTATTGATTAAGGATCATGGGGATCTCCTCCTCTTTATTTCCAATCAGTATTTTAGAATTGTAATATGTTCCCCCCTAGATAGGTATGTGTCTTTATAAATTAGTTCTCAATATTGGTTTAATTAAAGGTTACTTTTTTCCATTGGATTGGTTTATAAAAATGATTTATTTTACATAAATAATGATTGACTTTGGTATTCATCTATGAAGATGCCTAGAAAAAAATTTAATGGGGGTTTTAATTAAAATAATTTTATGGACATCATATGTTCTATGAAATTCCACAAAGATAGTTTCCACACCAAAAATGTTTTTTGAATATTTGAAGATGCAATTAATTGCTTATAGAAGTGTTCTATAAAAATTTAACCCTAGTTTACATTAGTGTTTTGAGAAAACAAAGATCTTTAGAAACCTAGGTTATGTTGGTTTACAGTAATATGCAATCCATAGTGAGTGTGTCACAACTAGGGGTTATGATTGTGATGTAAAAATATATAGCAGGACTCAATATCATGGGACACAATTTATAGTGGCATTTTGTTCCATATATGTTCTAGTTTCACATTACAATACCCCAAATCCTAGTTTAGTTGGTATTCATCAGGATAAATATTTCCATTTTTTGAATTATCCAATTTTTATATTTTAAGATATGAATTTTTATTGAAATTTTCCATCTTTCTCATCATTATTTTTTATTTCTATTCTCTTCTATATTTAAATATGAAATGTTTTATGAAAAATAAAAATATATTTTATGATAATTTTTTCAAAATAGTGTATTTACAGTGCATGAATTGTTTTATTGTAAAAACTAGTGATTTAGATAGGGAAAGTAATTGTATAGATTCATTATGGTATCTTAGTGGGGATCTTCTTAACAATCTTTATATGCTTTTGGGAATATGAAAATATTATTTTACATTATACAGTTAAATATAAAGGTGTCTTGCATATTAAAGTATTCCCTAGTTTGGTATCACTTTAATGATGGGTATGGATGGTGGTGATCGATGTAACATGGATACTTGGACTTCACCTTGTATCAATTATGATTTTTGGATTAACCTTATGGATTGTTTTGTTATAACTAATGTTTATTTCTGTTTTATTCTATAACATAGTTTAATTTGTATCCTTATTTTCATATACATGAGGCACTTTCTATTGTTAGTAGTTTTCCTTTTGATAACATTTAGATTGATTTTTTTTATACAGAAATTATTTTTTCCCACTCATGGATATGTGGAACAAGCATGAGGCCTTGTTGTGGGATGATTTTATTGACATATCAGGTCAACCCGTGTTGGTTTTTTATAAATGGTACTTGAAAAAATAGCTATCTATTGGGTTATTGTTAGACTGCAGTTAGGACCATTAGAAACTAGGGTGGTAACTATGGAAAAGTTCTTGGCACATTAACTTTATTACTAAACAATGAGTTTCCATGAGTGGTTAAGGATTTATCATAAATCTATGAGTTTGATTTTTGGATTATTTATATAGTCCCTTTCATGTTTCTCTACCTTAAATGTTTACTATTTAAGGGAGATAATATAGATTTTTTTTGTTCTCTCTTTGACTTAGATATATATTCCAAAGCTAATATGGTTAATTTTCTATCCTATGATTGATAATTAAACATATATATACCAATTCAATTTGGGAAAAAGATATATAGGGAATTTTTTTTTTAAAAACCATAAAATATACAATATAATGGAGAAAACAGTAACCTAATCTATTAAATAACTTGGTCAAACTGGTAATGTAAACTAGGAATGGATGGTGGATAATACATTGTAGTTTATTAGAAAAAATCCATCAATCATTAATGGTAACAAGTGATCCCAGTAACACAAGGAATGTATTAATATAATAGAGAATATTTTTCACTTTTAGAAGATTCCATTGGATAATAAGGTCATATTTTCCACTTATATTATAAAGGGAACTAGAAATAAATGGTGGGACTCAATCATGCAAGATAAAATACAGGACGTCCTCACATATTCTACTTTCAATATTCCCTTAATTTAATAGTTCAATCATACGACACTACAACTACAGAAGGCTAGGGAGTTTATGACCTTTTATCAAGGATACTATTCAGTAATGAAGTAATCTACTCATTTCATTGAGTTTGTTCATATATCACTAAAACATGACACTATGACTATATCAATGTAAGATGGTTTTATATGGGTTTAAATCCCAAGATTCAATTGATGATGATTGTCATAAACCCACTGAGTTTTATTGAGGTAGTTGTTAAAACCGTTATGCTTTAGGAATAATCAGTTATGAACATATGTATTTTTGAGATTCTATTATAGTGTAATGTATTCAGGGTCGTTCATATATCCAAAAAAGAAATAAAAATAGGGGCTCTCAATGTATATTTTGAATAGTTACATTGTATTCTTTAGAATCGCACAATGAGTTTTTCTTCTAGTATAGAAAGTATGTCCATAATATGTATAAATATTTGGTATGAACTAATATTTTCTATCATTATTCATAGTCAAGTAACCATAATCATTTTCATGAAATAATAACCAATGATATAGGATATGGGACTCCCTTTTCTAATGGCTCATGGGCCTGACCTGATGCATTAAATGGTGATGGGTCTAATTACTAAGAAAATGGGGAACTCATGCATCAATAAAATATCATTGAGGGGTTATATTTGGATGTATTTAAATAGAAGATTATAAACCAAATGAATATAATGTGGTCCACCTACTATGAGAGGCACAATGTTTATTTAATCCTCTATAGTCATAGATTGGTTTGATACTAGTGCATCCCATTCTTTTATATTGTTTAATTTGATTGATATTTTAAGATTTTGATCACAACTAAATCAATTTATGATGAACATTTCTAATCCCTTGAGATGGAAAAGAAATCAAGGTTTAAAATGTTATGAGTGATGGGTTATGATTATCAACCTAGAGGTTGTATCATATTTCCTATACTTGATCTTGATATCTTTGACCTAATAATTTTCATGTATTGGATGTTTTTTATGTACTATATGGATTTCTATAACCATGGAGTTTATTTTTTATCTTTTTATGGTCTTATCCATGTCTATCAAAGTGAGTGGGATCTTAGATCTGACATATCAGGATTTATTGTTACACAAAAACCAAAATATCACATTCCCATTGTTGGTGATGTTTCTTAACAATGTAGACTATGTTTTAGGTGGTCTACTTCACAACATAGTGAATAAATACCTAGGGGTCATTGATGTTGAGTTTTTTAGGTTTCCACCCCAATGAGATATTAGTTTTATAATTGAAATTATACTTGGGATGAGACCTATTCCTTATCCATCTTATTGAATGGAACCTGTCGTGTTGAATGAATGTAAAGCTTTTCTTGAGTATCTTGAGGATAAGCTATTTATTTTTCTAATAGTTTCACCTAGGTATTCACAAGTTATCATTTAGAAAATACTAATAGAAGAATTTTTATTCGTGTTATTTACCAAAATATTGATAAGATGAATATTAATAATATTTATTTTTTTCATTGGATTTATAATATGAGTGATCAATTCAGGGGATCCCAATGGCTTTTTAAGAATTATTGGTGGTAAGAGAACCATTAGCTATGATTATAAGAGGTGGATATTATTATGATAGAATTTCATAGTAGGTTTGGCCATTATAAATTTTTGGTTATGAAATTAGATGTTACTGATATTCTTATTTTCTATCATGAATTTGTATAGTCAATTCATTCATCAATTTTTCAAATTTATGTGACCATTTTTGTAGATGAAGTTCTGGTTTTTTCCATGAAAAAGGAAGGACTTAAGGATCATTGATATATATTTCTCTAAAATATGAAAGAATTTCATCTGAGTATAAATATTCTTAAATATCAGTTTTGGATTAAATATGTATAGTTTCATTGACACTTTTTTTATGAGAGGTGAATATAAGTGGATATTAAAATTATTCTTTTTTTTATTTTAGGGGTGAAACCTAAAAATGTTATTATGACTTGGATCTCTTGAGGGTTGGAATATTATTACAGGTGTTTTATATGGGATTTATCTATTACAAAAGCTCTTACAACATATTTAACCTATATGGGATTTAACTATGAATGTGTTGATAAGTTTCAATGATCATTTAAAGAATTAATTTTATGGTGCAATTTGTCTCTTCCAAAATATGATTAGGGTTGTAAAATATTTTGTAATGCATAAAAAGTAGGATTAATATATGTCTTGTTAGAATGGAAATGGGAAGTTCCCTATATATCATAACAACCATTCCCTTTGGGGAATAACAATTTATTCATTAATATCAGGTAGGCTGCATTAATTCGTTTCCTCAAGGCATATTGCTACTATATCTTCAAAGAGTGGTTTATTGTATATTTTCATATAAGGTCTTGAAATAAATTTCTCTCCAAGTATTAATAACCTTTAACATAGAATTATTTTGTAGTACTATTAGACCATTTTTTCAATACTGTATATAAACATAGAAAAGTTCATGTAGTTCCTAATGCATTGAGATGGAAATTAATGACTCAATCATTGATAGAATCATTAAAAGAGTCGTCTTTTAAGAGTATGTTTCTAATATTAACATCGATGGGAAAGAATCTGATGGGTATGTTTTCATGACTTAGGAATATGTTGATTCTTCTTTTGATGATTGGATTCATTTTGGACAAGAAATAGTCACTGATTATATGATTTTTTTAAATCCATTATGATGCGTAAATCTCTAATGACTAGTCTCTATCTCCAGATTGTTTCCTATATTTTTGAGGTAGATTGGTCATTATGATAACTATGAGGTGGGATTTGATGGTTATTTCACATTGGTGTATTTGATCTATACAACCCAGTATTGCTAATATCTATCTGGATTTGGGACATTGTTATTGCGGTTTGGGGATGAGGTGGTTTATTGTAGATTTTGTATCATGATGCATGTGGCATTTATTGTATCCCTAACCCATTAAAGTGTGTATATGGGAAAATATATACATGGTTTTTATTAGGGTTTTTTGTACACTACTAGTGGGAAGAATTACATTTGGGTAATCTTAAGTCAACTCCTGAAATCGGATCAGGTAGTTCCTAGTATGGAGATAATTAAGGTAGAAGAGATCATAATTCTATATGTCTAAAAGATTATGAATATCCATGATGTGACAACATTTATTATTTATAACAGATATGTTTGGTTTATATCTAGGTATTAGAGAGTTTTCCCTTAGTTAATTATTACCTAGTTGAAGTTATTCTGATGGTATAACCCTCAGATAGATTTAAATACTAAGAGATCCATTCAAATTCTTGGTGATATGCATCGGGTGTGCCTTCTCAATTTTGGTGGTTATTGAGAAATTTATTTTTCCTGTGTTTAATTCTCTTATAACAAATTTTATCATGAATTACATAAAATGTAACCTTCTGATACATTATAATGGTGGTCATATAGAAATCCTTTATGTTTGTTAGATATTGAAGAATGATCTTTGGTTGGACTCTGTATCATTCATGATATGATGGAAAATGTACTTTTTTCTTAGTCAAGAAATTCATTTTTTATTGCTAAAAATCATTCTTACATTATTAAAAAAATATTTAGGATTTCTATGATATAACTACATAATTCAATTTTATATAAAAAAATATCCAAGCAGAAACCTCTACCATGAGATCCACCTATGACCATGATATTTCCTTCATAATCCACCAAGAAATGATACCCTGAACCAAACATCACCATAATGAAAATGTTGTATTTTTCTAATTTTGAATATATGAAGAAAAAATCTTTGACCATGACATTACTCTTGTGTTCATATGTAGATATATGTGTGGCTCTTAGAATAATTTTTTAACAATGGAGTGAGTTATATGACATTGCAGAGGAAGTGTGACTTTAAATAAGGACCTAATACCATTATGGAATACATTCTGCCGTGCAGATATGGGACTATGGGAAGTTTTTTTATACTTTCCTTGGAGAGTTTTTTACCATGATATAGAATATGAAATTATAAGATGGAAGCAATATGGCTGTTCTAAACATCTACTTCATTGAAGATATGTTAACTCATTGATCGATGTCTATTTGTGTATAAAATTATATAAGATTACAATGGATAAATTTTTAGGAATTAAATGAAAGTAAGATCATATAATTATTCAAAATATTATTTCTCAATATTAGTATTTATGAAGTATTATTCTTAAAGAGAAACTTTAAAGCATTTATGTAAAAGTATTCATTTCCAAAGTTTCCTACGAAAGATTAAAAATTAAATTTATTGATATCCTATAATTGATATCTTTGGAATTATGTGGTATAAATTTGAGGAACCTGACATTCATGTTTTAGTATATTGTGGATAGTTTTTCAAGATTATATTAAATGATTTAGTTCTGTATAAAAATAGAAAAAATAATAATTTTTCAATCATATTTAGGGAATTCCATGAAACATGTTTTTCATATAAAAACTAATTCATTATAAAATAAATGAGAATATAGATCAATATAATATTAATTATATAAATAATTTGAACCCAATATAAAAATAATATCATTTTTGATCATCTCTAGGTTTATCGTAGAAAGGGATTTTCACAACATATTCATATTCATTGCCTCTTTTTCTTTGTTTTTTTTACTTTTGAGTGGTGATTTCCTTAAATGTAAATAATTTTAAAAAAATTATATTATTTAATTATGTAGTAACATAATTCACTCTTCTTGTTTATTTTATTTCACTCATCCAAAAGATAATAGTGTCGATACTGGTTTTTTCTTATACTACTTATGTGAAGCTTTTTTGTAATACCCAATTTAGGTTGTGGATTATTGTGTTATTTTTAATAAACCTTCTAGATAATAGTCTTTATACAAGTAGAGAGGGATATGTATTGTTTTGAGACTAAACCTATTTTATTTATTCAACAATATATTTGGTTTATTTTTCATTCCCTATTCTTATTTTAAAAAAATCTTCTATGAAAAATATTTTGATTGATATCAATTAATTGTGAAATATTTATTTTCTGTGTAATTAAGATAATTTCAAAATATAAATTATTTTTCATCTATCTAACCAATTTTTTATTTTACTTTTATGAAATTTTCTTAGTTATTTATTGTTTTAATACCTGAATTATTATTTTACAATGTTGTGTTATTTTTTGGGGTGTTTTAAATTTTAATTTTAAAAATATTTTAAACAAAAATCTTTGAGTACTTAATTAACCCTTATCGACTGGTTAACTTTGAAAATAATTTTATATCCTAGTGAGTTGAATTTAATTAACCATTCTTTTTTTATTTCTTAATGTTGATCAATTCTCTCAATAAGATCATTCTTTCCGTTGATTTAATTTCTTTGTTATCATGGACTATTCTAGTCTAGAAGATCATGCTGCTAATAGACCACCATACATTAATGGTATGAATTGTTCTTTGTGTAAAATCCAAATGAAAATACACCGTGAAATATGGGGATTTATATATAAATTATAAGATAATAAATATAATAGAAAATAAGTCCACTTGGAATGAATGGAATAGTAATAAAAAATCTTCTAATTGTTCTAACTGATAATCAATGAATTCTTTATATCTTGTTTTGGCTGAAGATATGTTCAATAGAATTTGTGCATGTTGTAAAACATATAAAATGACATATAATAAAGATGTGTCTCGTAAAAGAACATATTTTTTTTATAAATACATAAAAATACATTTATATTTAAATAAGATACATTTAACATGAATCCCAGTGAATCAATTCATGAAATGTATCTCAGGCTCAATGACATTTTCAATACAATTCATTATATAAGAAAGATAATATAAGATAAATATAATATATTTTTAATCATTTGATTCTTACCAAATATATGGGGGAAAATATTTTCTCAATTCAATAATAATTTTATATTAAAAAACTATCTGCAAAGGGCATGGTTGGAAAACTAATGATGCATGGTAAAGAGTTGAAATTTAATGTTGAATCTGATGAAATGAAAATTTATCATCTTTTAAAACATCTAAGTAAAATAGGAATAAATTAAATTAGTAAAATTTAAGATGGGTTAGGTTCGAATATAAATGAAGAAATGGCTCATTTGGTTAAGTGATTTAGAAAATTATACAGGAAGAATAAATTCGTCAAGAAATAAAACTATGATGTAATGTAAGAAAAATTAGGATTTTTAAAGAATTAAAACCAAATCAGAGAGGTGAATTGTAATTAATGAAATCGAAAAGGGAAAATAAAATATTAATGTCTAAAAATTACAAAATTGGAACTCTAAATTTTAGATTAAGATATAAGAAATGTAATAAAGAAACTAGAAATACCAATGAGTGTTTCGGTGAATCTGATTCAAGATGAAAAGATAGTATTGAACGAGATAATATGGAAAACACATATAAGGTAAATTAATATAATTCACTTAATGATACACATAATGAATCAAAAATTAATAATTTTGAATTGTAGAAATATTGGGTTATGCTTGAAGACATTATTTTTAAATATAATAAAAAATGTAAAAAACAAAAAAGGTTACATGTTTTTTGTGAAAATGATAAAATAACATTATTTATAGAAAAAGAAAAGAATGAATTTTTATTAAAAGGTAATAGTGAGATTAAGGTTCCAGAAGAGAAACTTAAAAAGGTCCATGAAAATTTTAAAAATAGAAGAAAAATAATGACTCTGATTCTAGGTAAAAATACCACACCAATGTATACTACTAAGATTTGGTACCATCCCACATAAAGGAATATTTATATGAATATGTTTGTTCATAGTTCATGTTATTCCAATTATATAAACAGTATATATACTTATGGAACTATGAATATGGTTATTTTAGAATCAGATAAATATTACATTGGTATAACTACATAACATATTTGGATTCAAAAAACACGTTTTCTATCCTTTTGGACATAAGAAACATTGGGTGCCAAAATCATCACATGTATAATTTTTTTACTAGAAAAATGGATGAAAAGTACCAGTAAGATCATATGGAATATGGGTAGTAAATGTTTTTGAGATTTGACTGGAGACTACTCAATCTTCAAGAACTTCATAAAGGTGGATGGGTCACATCTCATATTTGGTGATAATAACAAATGGAAAAAAAATATATTTTTTCAAATCTATATTTATAGTTATGTTTCAATTTCTGGAGTTTTATTTCTTGATGGATTAAAATATAATTTTCTTAGCATCTAAATGTTATGTGATTATGGGTACCAAGTTATGTTTTAGATTAATTAATTCAAGATCTATGATTTTAATCTTTCTTTTTTAGTGATTTATGAAATTAAAATTATTATGAAGTTTATTTAGAATCATTATTTTCTCAAAATGGATCTTACTTATATTAATTTCATACAAAATCGTGGTTTCCACTTCTAAGACTATGACACTACGACTTACACAAATAGAGAAATATAAAAAGGGATTAATTATTTAACGATATTCTTAAATAGAATTCCCAAATAGAAAATGTTTTAATCCGTGTAAAAGGAGTAAAAATAATATTTCATTCAAACCAATGAAAGAAGATTCAACTTCTCAACCACTATGGTTCATTAAAATTAATTTTTTTGTATATTCTAGAGATTATTACCTACATGGGAAGCATTATGACACTATTCTTATTCATGGATTTAATATATTTTATTATGTATTATTTTCATATCACAAAAGTGAAGTTTTATCAATTTTTAAGAAATATGACAAAATATAAAAAACTCATAATGTAATTATTATTAAAACCTTGATGCCAGATCATGGTCCTGAGTTTTAAAATCAATACATGAAAATTTATTATTAGAATATAAATCTTAGAAAACATTCTATGATCCTAGTAATTCCTTAAAAATGGAGTGGTTAAAATAATGAAAAAGAATCTTTAATAGATTATAATTACTATACTATATGAGTTGGAATTACATATCTATTTTTATGATGAAGATGTCAATAACCCTTTTTATGTCATCAATAGGTTTTTTATCAGGCCTCTTCTAAAGAAGGTTCCATTTGAGTTATGGAATGGAATAAACCAAATGTTTAATTACTTTTTATTTTTAGGTTCAATTTTCTTTATTCTCAACATAATGGGGAGTTTAGATGTATTCAATTCTTGATGAAATTATATAATTTTACTTCATTATTATACATTTAGTAAGACGTGTAATTTGTTTAACAAAAAGGATAATGCTATAAAAGAATTTGTATATGTAATGTTTGATAAAATTGAACCACAAGAGCCTAAACTCCTTTAGAATACCTTTAGGATAATTTTTCTCACATAAATAAAAATACCTCATATAATAATATTGATCCCCAAATGAATTCACTAGATTATTACCATAAAAATTAGAATGTGATGAGGATGAAACTGAACTAGACAGTGATGAAGAAATAAAAGAACCATCTAATTATATAAATATACTCATTAGAACCCATAAATACCAGATTTTTTATACTGTTTTTGGTTATATAAATTGATATATTTTCACCAAATACTCTAGCAGAACATATGTACGATATCATAATTTAATGCCACATATTAAACCAAAAATCATTACTAAAACTATAAAGTATGATTTATGTAATATGACTATATACAAAGTGTATAATAATTTTAAAAGATGGAATGTCTTGTAACTAGTAGAAAAAATCTAAATAATACATATTAATTCTCAATAAATGGGTGTATAGAAACATGTTTGAGGAATTTGGAACTATAGTTATAAATAAAGTTAGACTGGTTCTAAAAGGATATAGTCAAAGATAAGAGACTTATTACGAATAAATGGTTTCCCATGTATCTAGAATTGGGTATATAAGAGTATTGTATACTAATAAATTTCATATAAAATTAAAATTATATTAAATGGATGTTCATATTGAATTTAGTCATTGTTATATTATAAAGGATAGTTTTTTCAATAAACCCTTGTATCTAAAAACCCTTATTTTCCGAAATTTTTTTTTAACATTTTAAAGTGCTATATTGTTTAAAAGGTATCATAGATCTTGGTATGATAGGGTAATCTATTTTATAATTTATAAATGTCTTTATAATGATATATATGTTAAAACATTATTTAAGAACTTAATATCAAAATATATTTTTCTAGATAAAATTTATGTTGATGATATTTTTTATAGAAAAACATCTTATGTATAGATTTTTCCAAAATGATACAAAATTAATTTTATATGAGTTTAATGGGTGACATAAATTTCATCTAATTTTTTTAATTTTTAAAAACATGGAAGTAGTTAAATTAAATCAAAATAAATGCCCAAATTATGTTTTAAATTTTGTATATATAGTTAAAAATGATGTTATACTCACATTAGTACAACATTAAACTGGGATTAAGTTGAAACTGGGAAACTAGTTGATTAAAATACTTTTAGAGTAATGACTACTAGTTCACATTATGTGAATT
The DNA here is from genome assembly GCA_963277665.1 of Viscum album. NCBI lineage: Eukaryota > Viridiplantae > Streptophyta > Magnoliopsida > Santalales > Viscaceae > Viscum > Viscum album. The sequence goes on along the minus strand of OY728126.1, from coordinate 1,689,611,788 downwards.
TATCCAACTTGATATTTTTTCATGTGTTTCTGTATGCTATCCTTTTTAATAAATTCCCAAGAAACCACTTTTAAATTATGCCAAAAAAATTTTAAAAACCTAAAGAACACAAGAAATTTTTGACTATTTTACTCTTGAGGAAAATTATTTTGAAAGAGTTGGTTATTTAGAAGATATTTTTTATGAAAGTTAGATAGAAAAATATCCTATAAATCATGTCACTTTTGAGAAGTTATATAAAATAATAGTGCACTATAAATTAAAATTCTTTTTCATTATCCAATTCTAAAGCATAGTACATTAATATAGCAAGATGATATGCAAATGTTCTGAGTTTGAAAAAGACACATATAAACTATGGATATAAATTTTGACATACAACAATCAACCATGACATTAAAAGTGATATTAACCCCTATATGAATCGTTTATATCATTTAAGGAAAATATAAATTGACATAAGACATCACTTTTTGAGAGATAAAATTCAAAATGATGATATAAATTTTGAAATTATCGGTAGTAAATATTTTCATTTTATAAATTTTACAAAATATTCAATATTGATATATTTAGATATATAAAACATGAACTTTGTATAATAAATTCTTCATAATATTTTATTAAATAAATTAAATTTGATCTAAAAGAATTAAGTAATGTTTATTATCATATAGTGATCATTCTTCCATATAAATTTGTTATCATTCAATTTTTTATTGGGTTTTGTGCTACCATAAAAAGTATTATTGTGGTATGTGATACAGTTCACATGTTTCAATGTGAGTTATATCATGTATGTAATACAATATTAGTACTATCATGTTAAACTACTATGTAATATTTCTACTATGGATGTTCTAAGGTGACTTTTTCTACCATCACTATTTTAAATCTTTTACTCTTAATAGTTTTATTTTATTTGAAATAAAATTCCTTTAATATTCAATAATTTTTTCTGTATAAATGATCATATTTATTATTTACTATCTGAATGAATCATATTATATATCATTATTTTCAAACCTACTATCCCTTTCTCTCTTGAACCCAACACTAATCTTTATAACCTTTGATAATATACAACTTGTTTAAGGATGATGTAGGATCTCATTCTAAGTTAACTGAATAATCCTTAATCTCACTAGTGACCAAAATGTGTATCTACTCATCATGTTTATCCGTAGAATCACATCTTATCATCACATGGAGTTGTTTCAAAAACTTATATCGATATGGAATAGTTTCGAAATAGGATATCTCTTATGTGAATAGTCATTAATGAAAAGGTATCAACTTACTGGTCCTCTAAATATTATTGACCTTTCTATCCAAGGATGGATTGTAACTTTTATCTATAAGTAAAATACAAGTTTGTAGTGAAGAAACACATCATAGGGACTTTGTTTTGTGGTGAAAATATTTAATTCTATTCCATGAAATGGAATATTTTCTAGAAAATCATTCTGAAATTATTTTATAAATATTTTAATGGTTCTTACACAATTAGATATTTAGGGAATATTATTGAAGAAGATATTTTGGAGAATACTGGAGATTTTTACCAGAAAAGACCAGTTATTATTGAAAATGATAATGAATTTAGGAATATTCTGAAGTCCATAAATATTATACAATGTTCATGGAATGGATAAATTAGTATCCTAAGTAATGATGATATTTTCATTTTATACCTCATGAAGAAAGGAGTAATGGTAAATTTATGCATGTCTACTATGGTACTTATGAAATATATGAGTAAACATACCTAAAATTCAATTTATATAGCCTACTTGAATATGGTAACTAATTTTATAAATCTTATTCGTATTTTTATAGATTAAAAATGATGTATTACACAGTGCGGTGGCAACTTAAGCCAATACACGAAGAATAAATGTAAATTAGAAGCTTAGGATTAAGAAGTAAGTGGTGGATATAAAAAGTCTTTATGAGAATATAAATTTAGTACAAAATCCTATCATAACTTTATATATGGTTTATCTTGAATTATAAGTGCATAAAATTGTATAATATTCATTAATTAATGATGTTTTTGAAATCCGTGCTAATATTAATAAAGAATATGTGGCTATAATAGTAGAATATGGAGTGGATCCTAACACTCTAAAGACTCATAGAATTAACAATGGACCTCAAAATTATCTTCTTCCCTTAACATCTAGGTAATGAATATTAGAAAATTATTACTTCAATGTCATATAGTTTCCTACTTTTTTTCATTATGAGGAATCCAAATCAGATATTCTTAAGGATGTGATTGATACTTTAAATGGTTCAATATTTTATTTTCTTCAAAATTTGGAATATGAGAGACTAATCTATTCACTTTATTTTATGAGTTTATTAATAATGTGAGTAGTGACAGAGAATTTGACTCCCAAAATTACTCTATGAGACTAGTTTATTGTAATATTAGTTAGACTAGATAATGAGTATTTAATATTTAAGGGGTATAAGTCATAAGGTTAAATAGATCTTGAATTAAACTATTCATATTATATATCTAATATTGATGGTGTTGATGATGGATTTAGTCCACCTGAGCATGGATTACATACTATATCTTCTCTTCGTAAGTATCTTAAAGTAACATTTGTTTAATGTTTTGATCAGGATAAGCCACATTGTACATCCCCCTTAGATGATAATGTTAGAGTTTATGATTCCTAGAAAGAATTTTAGGTACAATTTTAGTAAAAAATGATCCTGAGAAATAAGTTGGAGTATTAGTGGATGTTGATGGTGGAATACATGAGGATGTTAGTGGATGATATCCTTCCAACTATAATATTTATTCACCTATTTAATACCTCTCTACTGACCTGACTTGAGATGATCTTGAATCCTTTACGGCTAATGTTATGTTAGTAACAGATGATCTTCCCAGCAAGACAACTTTTGGAGAGAATGAATCTCATAATAGGTATATTTAATTTCTATTCTCTATAGTTGTTTCTAATCTCTAATAAAAATTATTTTTTAGGATTTGAAGTCTAGAAAATATGTAAAAACTAATACGAAACTTTGGTTAAATTCACTGTGATTTAGAGGACATTATTCTAAACATCACCTAGAGGGATATGACCATTTTGGATAGAATGTATATATTTCTTCAATAGATATTGTCTCCTCTTATATAAATCATTATCATTTAGTGTTTTTACTTTTTATGCTAATGGGTTTAGGATCACAGTTTGATAAACGATAAGGAATGTTTTGGAGGAATTCTCTTCTACTCATGAAAAAGTCTTCATAGTTAAAGTTCTATAGAGAACATATTTATAGGATTTTTCATGAATGTATTTAGTAATATTGATATGATATAGATAAGATCACCAAAGCTAAAATTTCTAACATATATAACATAATAACTATGGAATATCTCTCATCTAATTTAGGGATGATGATAGAAAATTTTTCAACATCATGGAACATGGTAACTGAACAATACCCAGGATCAAAAAGATAATGAAATGATTATTCTTTATGATAAGGACTATAGTGGTTTATATCGCACTTACTCCCATAAATAAATTTGTTACTACATAATACTAATCTTCAACACCAATATAGACTACATACATAACATTTACTCATTTTGGTATTACTCTAATTGAAGACGTCATACATCTCAAGAATGTGGCTTTTCGAAATCCCTTTAGAGCTCTAAAACATATTTCACCTTGTTCTACTACTTTTAAATCCCCTTATAGTGATCTAACTCATACATCTACCACATATATAGATCCTCCACATGTTTTAGGTCAACCTCATCAACTATATTTTGATTCAGTCTTATATGAAAATATTTAGGGGATCTTGTAAATTTTATTCTTCTCTAATGATATATTTTAAATTTAATGTGACTTCCATATTTTTATACTTAATTATATTTTTTCTAGATCGGATTCCATGGATCTTGTTCTATGTTACTTGTTAATTGAATTCCTTTTTGATAATCTGAAAAGGGGAGATTATGTGGAATATTGTTTTTCATTTTTTTATAATGGGAACCTTTTTTAATAACAATTAGTATTTCAATTATATTACAAATTACTAAAATAAGTGGTTCTTTATTATTACATTTCTCACACTCATTATGATATGATAATCCTTATAATTTAATATTTTGCCCAAAAATTTAACCATTATTTTTTTCAACAAATTGGCGGTGGTTTTTGGATCACTCTAGTAATTATTTTTCATAGTTCTCTATAATTATCCTTAAATTATTACCATTTTTTCATGATTTGTTTGATAGAATATAATAATTCTGGTTTTTATATAAATTTCGTTAAGTATAATATCTTAGAATGAGATAAAACTAAAACAGTGGGAGATATTCCATCCTTCCATAAGCAATGTGACCATTCACCCAACTCTATTACTATGAAGAAGATTTCTAAGACTATATGTGGAACCAGGAAGGTAAACTATGAAACTATTTATTTACTCTTGAGACCACATGATGGAGTATGTGTGAAGTTCATTATAATTTATTGACTATCAAGAGAGTTATATGATTTTATGGAGGAAGTGTGACCACAAATCAAGATCAACTACCATATTGGAATATGTGCTACCCTGAGTCAACATGAATATTCATATATTCCTACATATATTATATAAAAAAATGATCATGAGATATAATATGTGACTATGTAATTGAAGCTATGTGACTATGCATAACTTCTATTTTTTAGAATTTATCCACTTCCATGGATCTAGACTTATTTGAGAGTAAAATAATAATAGATTCCAGCAGCTATTTTTGAGTAATTAAATTTATTTTAGATCATTTAAGAATTCCAAATAAAATTTCTTATTATGATTATTTATGAATGATTTTTCTTAAATTGATACTTTGTAGAATTACTGTAAAAGATTGAATTTACTTGATTTATTATAGAATATATTATTATTTAATTTATTAATATAGTGAAAATGATATTTGGGATTTTTTTAGTATATATTTGAGGAACCACACATTAACTAGTGAGGATAGATTTTATTTTTTCTCTAGTGGATAGTAGATAAAAAGGCTTCATCTCAAAATAAAAATGGGATTGTCCTATGATATTTCGGTATTTTAATAGAAATATATTTTTCATAAAAAACTTTTAAAAATCTTTAGATGATTGTTTAAAATTAAATATATGATATATTTAATTATAATCAAATGTAAGAAGAAGATCAGGGTTGATCATCCCTTGATTTATCAGAGAAAAATAACAACACAACATATACATATTATTTCACTCTTCTTCTCTATTGTTATTTACTTTTGATTTTTGATCACCTTACATATTTATGTATTTACCACAATCATATATACTTCATTTCAGAGTTCTATGATAATATATTTTCATTCCATATATATTTTAATCCACATATAATAGGTATAGAGGAAGGTTGTATCCTAGACTACCTGTGTGCAGTTCTTTTTGTATTACCCAATCCATGTTCTGGACCATTGTGTTTATTTTAATAAACATTCTTGATAGTGTAATTCTATCATTTGTAGATGAATAACAATTGGATTTATACTGAACAACTTTTTCATTTCTTTGTGTAGTTTTCTTTCAATATTTTCAATTAAATAACTCTTCTAATCTGAATAATCTATTAGTTATCATTTAATGGTGATGTAACTTTTTTGGGGTTTTGAGTAAGATAAATTAAAATAGTAATTATTTTAAAAATATTAAACTAAGTTATTATTATACATTTAAGAATTAATTTCAAATCTTGAATGTTTTTATAACTAAATTTTTAGTTAATTAATTTTTATTATATTGGCGTAGTTTTGAATTTAAATTTAATTATTATTTTTACCTCTAAAATTTTAATACCCAATTCACCCGCGTATCAAATATTTCCCTTTTACTATTAGAGTTGATCTAAAAATGGTTTATGGTATCTTAGTCTCATTAGAAATATTTTTTGGACCATCGTTGTCATCATTTGGAGTTTTCGATTAGTGATAGAATTTCTCTTGGCGTTTTTTCTCCTTTATTATATAGTCATTTAGGAATATAGTTTAATATAGTACTAAGGTTTATTGTTCTTTAAATATCACCAAACATCTTAGAATATAAGCATAGTAGTTTCACATTTCATCTCATTTAAAGTCAATTCATGACATGTTTCAGGTTTCTAACTACTGAGGAATCGACCTGATCCTTCTCAAGAGTTTTAATGGGAAAATATTAATCATGAACTCAATACTTGTGTGATTGAGAAACTAGTTTTGATTATGTGTCATCAAAATATGGTATTGCGTGATAAAATTATTTCATTGGTTTGTGTTTTATGGTAGAACATAAATTTTATCCATGTGATATGGGAGAAGTAAGTGTTGATGTTGCAGTAATGGCATTATCGTTTTGTGTTCCTAGAATAATAAGTGATTTATAGGGAGAGAATAGTGAGAAATGTTCCACCCTATAGGTCAAAATTATGATTTATTTTAGGCCTCAATTTGGGTAAATTCAACTTCATGAAGAATTAAAGGTTCTTAGTTACTTAAATAGTGCTTTTGGTACATCTATTTGTATCACTGGGATGACCATATCATCGTTCAAGTCGTGTTGGTCCAACGATCCATCTGTGTAAAATGGTCTTAGCAAAAATTCCCTCAGCTATTTGTAGTTTCTATTTTGGGATATTGGAGGCCTTCAAGTGGACGATAGAAATATGTTCCACCACTACAGTATGGTGATGGGCATGGTGGGTCAAAACAGCCTAGGCTTTTACACCATGCCTTAAAGTGTCACCATTTCATACAAACTATGATTTTTTGATCGAGGATACCATGGAATAGTGGAAAACCCCTGGTCAAGTTAATTATTATTTCAAATTTTGGAATAGATCATTTTTTCACTGATCTTATAGGAGATGTTTCTTCACATTGTATATGGATTTCATATCAACAAAACATTATGTTTCATGTTTTTTAAAGTCAATTTGCCATCTATTATGTCTTTCACCAACCTAATCTTACAAGGCATTAGAATCCATATGTCTCTAGGAATGTTTCATTACATTATTTCTTCATCTAGGAGTAACTAAGGGTGGTTATTTCCCTCATAGTATATTAATTATTAATCTAGTCTTACGTGGATCTTATCCTCTTCATTTGAGGTGACTAAATTTCCTCCATGGGTGAGGTTGGTATCATTATACATTGGTTCCTTCTATTGTAACTGTTCATGGTTATAGTATTTTCCTTAGAATTTGTTTATGAAAATGTTTAATTTGGAAATCAACAAGGATTTATTTGGGTATCCACATTATTTATGACATGGTAAATGATTTTAAAAGGTAGTGTCTTTTTAAAGAAATTATGTGCATCTTGCCTTCATAAAAAAACCTCAAAGATGGTATTAAAGGTAATGTGTTTTTTATGAATATGATCTTGAATAATTTTATTCTATAAATGTTTTATAAAATTTTTATTGTAGTTTGTATGATTTTTTTATAAAACATATCACCTTAGGAACATTTATTCCATTGGATTGTGGAAAAATTCAAGCCTGAGATAGTGTGGCACCACTAGGGGTTATTATTTAGATACTGATAGTCTATAGTATAACTCGGTACCAAATGATTCATTTTTTTCATCTTAGTGTTATTTTTCCCTATATTTGTATTATCCAAGGCTATAGGCCATTTATTCTTGGTTTTACTCTTCATAGAATGTTTTATTATTTGATTAGACACAAATTTACATTTTGAGATAAAGATGCTTATTGGTTGCTTCCCTATGTATTATCATTCTTTTTTATTTACATATTCTTATAGATTTGGATATTTTTTTTGAGGATACTATAATATGTTTTTTGGTAAATATTTTTAAATGAAATTACTCAGAATTTATGTTTTTTAATAATAGAGCTAACACTTTCTTGGGGAAAGACATTATATATATTGGCTCTGGTACCCTAGTAGGGTTTTTTAATTATACCTTCAAATGCCTTTTATCATATATATATATATATATATATATATATATATTCTTTGGAATGATATAGGTGAATGATTTCATTTTTTGTATTTTGATGGCCTATCTTGAATGGTGTCTCATTTATAATGTGTTTGTATGTGGGTGATATATGGTAAAATGGATACATGACCCTAGTTTTGGATCTTTTTTGATACCTATAGTAGCCTTTATCATGTTTTGTTGTGTCTCGGAGTTGTAAACCTTTTCTTCCATAACATAATTTGGGTTTTTATCCTTATCTTTTTATACATGAGATTTCTTATTTTTTGTTGTTCTATCCTGGTGAAATTTATCACATTGTTTTGTTTATTGATATCCATGTCATTTTAAACATCTCATGGTTATTGGGAATGTGCTTTGATCCTTATGGTGGGCCAGTTTTGCTGATATTTTAGGTTGACCTGGGTTGGTTCTTGCAATTTTTAATAAACACAATAAAATTAATAGAAAATAAATAGCCAATATAATGAAACATTATCGAGATGACATAATAATAACATCTGAATAAAATATAAAAATTGAATAAAATATAACATACATTCAAGTCAAAAGTACCATCACATGATACAAATCGATATATGTCATAAAAAAGATCAAAATATTTTGAGAGGCTTGAAAACATAAGAATTGATCCCATATTATGCCTTGGAATCACCTAAACTCACTAACCCCGTCTACCTTCTAAGAATCCCTTCATAGTTCTCATGCCGCTGCCAGATCGTAGGCAACAAAATATTTAGGTGCAATTGGGTCCCTTGTCAAGTCGGACAAAAAACCATAATTGGAAACCCCTAAAGTATCCTTATAATAATTTTGATTGATATGCATATATATATATATGTATTTATTGAAAGAACACAACATGACTAATAATATTTTATATTATAATATTCTAACCAAACTGTCACTCATCATGACCATACCTAATTCTGATTTATTTAAGATGGAATAGTAACCTTCTACCACGAACACATCATGAGTGACCATAGGTTTATTTGATGAATGAATTGCTACAGGAAACCTCTCATGTAATCTCAACCATCCTTTTTTGTAATTTTTTAATGGTCGAGTCCCATTTCCACTGATAATCACTAAAGAATATTGAGGAGGGAGTATTAATAGAAAACCTCACACACTACATGAATCATTCCCTCAACCATGATCCCATGGCATCACATCATATATCTCATATCAAGGAAGTATTCTGAGGAATTCCTCAAAATTTCAAACCTCCCCCATAGGGAGAGTCATCACATTGGGTCAAAGTCCCATTGATACAACATAAACATGGTAAATATGGAAGGCATCATATTACCTAACCTCGTGAATAAGTTGAACTATCCCTTTATATCAGGGACCCATGGTCATTTCATAGGTAAAAATTCAACATCACAACTAGTAATCCATAAAATATAAAACATTTCACACAAATACCATTTTACTTTTAACTAGTCCTCCCCTATTATGAACGCATGAGAACAACATTATAGATTCTCCCTATAAAATTATTCATGACACCCCACAATAACTATCAATTATAATTAGTGATAGTTATCATGAATAAACAATCACCACACACTCATATATGATAATCCACAATTTCTTACATGACTCTATAAACCTACAACATCACATTTTATGCCTCAAAATCCAAGAAATTATACTTATATACATCATCCAAAAATGAAATTGATTTTTTTTTAAAAATACTAGTATTATCTTTCTAAGGGTTCAACTGCATAATTATAGAGAATTTCTGATAAAAATATTCCATGAGGATTAATTTTAGGCATTTCAGTTTTATGCAATAATTCATGTCTAGTTCACTACTTATGAACGGTATCCAGTGAAAAATGTTCATGGAACTGGAAACATCCAATGGTTCTATATCCACGGGGGGATTCTTTATAGGGAAAGGCACTCATTGGGTAGTTTAAACAATAATAATTAATAACTCACATTCATCTATAACATGGGAGGTTGGGCTCATCACCCCCATTTGGATGGAATTATTTCCTATTATATGACTAACTTATATATTTAAGATATGTTCATTAATATTTCATTAATTCCATTAAATAAAGTGGGTCACTTGTGAATTAAAAATTAATTATTAGCAAGTATATAATATATAATCATATTTATGAATATGAGGCTCTTCATAAATTGATATATATTTATGTATATGGATCTCTCCATCTATGGTATCCTCTTATATACTGATTAGATATTCTATGTTCCTTAGTATGCTGATTTTGGTTTTTATCCACATAGTGGGGCACTCTATATTGTATCACCATCTAGGAAAATGGGTTTTGTTTTGATGTCAGGATCGGACCCATGGATGGGCTTCTTATATGTCATTTTGAAAAAAATCAAAACCCATGTATTTTGATGCCACTTAATGGGACACATCCTACATTTTAAGGTCATGTGACAATGACCAAACCGTGCCCCTTAAAGTCATGTTGAATCGACATCTAGGCTAGGGGTATCCAATCATGGTTTATTGTGGGACATATTCCAAAGTGGTATATGGACCCTAGAAGGGGTATGGGCCCCCTGTTTGAATAAGACACTTTAGGGAATATGGCCTAGGTATAATATAGTTGATTTTGGGTGTTCAAATTGGACCTTAGGGAGGTTTCCTTTGTATCCCATTTCGATGGAAATAAAAGTCTACATAGTTTAGTTTTGAGGAACAATGCCAATGGAGGCCCCTTATAGATTTTTCTCATAGGGGAGTATGACCCATTGAGAGGATTGAGTTGAGGATTATTCTTGAGGATGATGCCCCAGTGATATGCGGTTTTGTTGGGGATTTCCCCTGAAGAGGATTCCCAGGTGATTCAAGGTTTGGTTGGGGCATACTATTGTGGATGTTTCCCTAGTGATTTGATGTTTTGTTTTGGATTACACATGGGGAGGGTGACTTGGGGATTTTATGTTTTGTTGGGGTATACGCCTGAAAGGGACACCCTTGTTATTGGATGGGTATTTCACATTGAATTATTACAGATGTGTGGGGATTTTGCATATGTAATAATCATTTACAACCTCTAATGCCGTGTGATTAATGCTCAGTGTGAGAAAAAATTTGAATAAATTGATCTAGAAAGACACATAATAAATGTTTTTAACTGGTGGAATGTTACTATAAAATAAAAAAAAAGATAAAGGGATTCGAATGTTCTAATATCCACTTTTACATTGGTAACTGGGATAGTCACATATGATGATCTATCTGGCTATGAACTGGGTTGGTGAAGAGGATAAATAATTTTTCCTCCTAATGAAACATTAGGGGATCACTCAAAGAGGGTCTCCCTTGTGTTTGAATACATGGATTTAAGGGCCCATAGATATAGAGGCCCTCTAATGTAAGGAAAGTGGAAGTTCCATAAAAATATTATCTTCCAAATCATGAACCCGATCATAAGGTTGTTGTGATCCTAGATGACATATAATACCACATTAATCATGCTTGAGTGTGATAAAGATGATTCAGAAGATTCAGAAAATACACAATCCGTCTTCTACTATTGGAAGAGATTGAGGATACATGTGAAGAATAAATTTATTTGATTCACATATTCCCTCTCTCATTTTGTATCCAAGATAGTCACACAAGAATACCCATCTGGGTATTACCTAGGAGGTGAAGAGGAGAAAGGTTGAAACTCTTACAAGAAATGATAGGGTTTTTTGCCAAAGGGGGTACCTTAAATTTCTTTTGGGTAAGAAATTAGGATCCCACTCAATGTCAAAGGGAAATAGAAAGTGTGATTATCACCCTCGCGACCTGGAACAAGAGACTTTGGGTCATAGGGACAACTAGGTAAGGACATGGTATTGCACCTAATATCAAGACTAGGAGTTCCTTTCCACCACCCCTAGGGTAGATTTCCTCATGACCTAGGGAATTCATACTTACATGAACCTTGAGGATTATACCCTTTTAGTAGGAAAACTGTAGGAAACCTTATACGAATGGTATGAATACCCAAATGGGAGAAATGATAATGTTCCTACTTCTATGGTTTTGATATTATATATTATTATTTGGAAGTTTAAATTTTTTCACTCTTAGAAAAGGGATCCAAAGTATGGGATTCCATACCACTAGTTTGTAATGTCCTAGATCTTCCAAGTGAAATTTTTGAAAATTATATGGGATTATTTCAAAACCAGGTGCTGAGATGAAACATGATTCTAAGGGCCGGGGTACCTATAATAAATTGTTTAACAATTTTAAGTAATTAAAATATCATAAATGCACATTTTTTCAAAAAAAAGTGAGTTAACTTCTAAATAGTTTCCTGAATAATAAATTTGATGGCACCATTTTGTTTGGGATGGCAGTTTTTCCATATGAGTGAATTAAAATTGGTCGTACGGGTCTCCAGTAAGAAAACCCAAAAAGGGAGTACCCGTAAATAAAATTATTAAATAAAATTAATTTATTTTAAAATATTAATAACTCATAAATGGTGTCTCGGATTAGAAATATTATACCACTATTGAGTTTGTGATGTATAATTCTCCTTAAGAAGGTCCTAATAATGAATGATGTGGGTCAACTATGAATGTTAATTTTTTGAAATTTTAAAGAAGATTAAAATAAACTTGATTCATTTTTTTTATTACTTTCTAAACGTTTCTCAAAGACGCAACGACAAGTCAGTCTGTTTCGTTTCCTAAACAACACAAAGTGGTGATTCTTTAATGCTTCATTAGGACGACGTGTTTTTTTCACTCTAATTAAACATGAATTCAAGGTTAACACATATCCCTGAAATTCCCTAAAAACTCTAGATAAAGGCGTTGGTGGTCCCCTCTAATTGGAGAATAAAAAAATGATGATGAATGATAGAAGATCACGGATCACATATCCTAGATCAATAATTGAGGATAAAGGATTGACGAATGATGGCGGAGCAGCTCCATTCTTCACCAATGAAAAATCCAAACATCGAGGTTTAGGTTTTATTCATTCTTGGTGTTTCTTTCCCCATTATTGATTCCAAGGACAAATGCAAACCAACCCATGAACAGGATGATCTACGATTGTATTTTTCTTCCATGATGGATAAAGTATGGGATTATGATGAATAGACAGATGATTATTTTTCTTTGTAATCATGCAGATATGAATATACCAAGGCTAATATGAATAAGGAAAAAGTCTGTTATAAGGGTGTTCTTGTGCCTTTTCATCTATCCATGTTCTTCATTCTTCTTCTGCAGAGCCACGTAGTCTCGGAATATTTTTCCAAGTGGCTTTGAATATGGTAGAACCACCTGAGAGATGACAAGATGAATTGGAGTCCATGGTAGTTATGGTGGCGACCCAAGGATCCCAAAGGAATTCTCAGTTCAAAAAATATAATACCATTATGTTGATGGAATCACAATAAAGAGGAGACACCAATGGATCCACTTAGTGCCATGCGGTGGTGGTGTGTTGTAGCATAGTCACTCGGTAGTAGGAGGCCCCTGGCTCAATGGATGGCGGCGGAGGGGCCAGTAGTGTCTTGTCAACGGGAGGTGATTGAGAGTCGCATCTAGGGCGGGTGACGGTGGTTCAGACTGGCAACGCAGAGAGGAACCGCGTCGACCCGATAGAACATGGTCCCACAAACCACATGCGAGATGAGTGGCCTCCCTGAGGTAGGACCTGTTGACCGGGATATGTGGTCGCACATCCACTTATGCTAGGTGGGAGGTGTGGAGCCTTTGTTCCACACCCGGCTAGATGAACTGGCCCATAGAGGTGGGTCGGGATGGAAGAAAATTGGGCCACTGGGCTACATGATATGTTGTCTTGTACGGCCCAGCTGGATGCGGTCTTGCAGCCCTATGGTCATGGCCTTTGGGCCTGGCCAGTTCGGGCTGGCAGAGACCCGACTTGATCGGGTTAGACCTAGACCCAACCGAACCCTTTTTATTAAAATTCCAATAACTCTCAAATCGTACATTTTTTTTTGACGAGTTGTTTGTGGATTTTGGACCCTCACGATGGCACGGTCACTTTCAGATACTCTATGAGATTTCCCGTGGAGGTTTGTATATGACCTATTCTCTTGAGGAGTAGGTTCTCCCGGAATGGGCACGCTAAGAGTGGAATCATATGGATGAGACATATAAGGAGTAACTCTCCTGTGAATGGTGACATACATAGAGTAAGTGTTTGGAGCAGACACAAAGTAAGTATCCTACAAAGACATGGAGTAGGTCTCCTGGGAAGATGTGGAGTATGTATCATGTTAAGACATAATGTAGGTCTCCTGCGAAGACGCAGAGTAGGTCTCCTAAATTGATGTGGAGTAGGAATCCTATGAAGATGCAGAGTTATGTCTCATCGAATTTGAATATTCCTGGAATTTCTTAAGTATATTCATTCTATAAAAATGTACATAGTGTGAGATTACTATAGCGACTCTATCGACTGTATCTAGATTTTTGGTTTTTTCATTTTTGTTTTGGGGTCCCTAATGAGAATTAATTTACTCAACCTCGCATGAGATTCTCATGAATGTGTCATGTTGTATGCAGACGATCGATAACTTTGATGGACTACTTGGTGGGCCGAAGATAGTGTGTCCTTCAGGGTGAACGATGAACATGATATGCTTCAATGACATTCATAAAGCCTACTATACCTACCCTTCAAGTATGGTTTTCTACAGACGGACATTAGAAGAATTAACCTTTTCTCTTTTGACTGGCCATGGTATGCCCCATTTACTTTTCAGTTTTGTATTGTTACTCTCAGTGGTTGTCTTTGTGGAATGCATATATTTTTACTCAGAGTTTTTAGTTTCGTTACTTTTTCATGGAGATGGGTGTGTGTGTACAGGTACTTATGGAAATGCCTCCCCGTTGTGGCATATGACTACTCAATGTTAGTCGGCAACCCCTGGACTTTGAATGGTTGTCTTGGGGTAGTCATGAAATGTGCCCAGGGGGAAAGGTTGTGATAGAGTGGTATCATATGGTAGTATATTATATTTTTTGGGGGGGGGAATCTGTTAGTTATTTCGTTTTTGGATTTTAGGCTAGGGAGTCCAATGTTGGTGAGGTGGCTGATGTATCCATTCACGAGGACCCTAAATTATATTTTTTGGCTTGGTACATGAAAACACTGGTTTCATACATCATATAGGAATTGAGTATTTTCTCATGTCCTTCTTGAGTCAGAGTCAACTCACCAGGTATACTCTATTAAAACTAGTACATCTTGTTTTTTTACAGATGCTTTCACACATGTAGGAAATCAGGATTCTAGTGTGTGACCACGTGGATGGTCCTCCAAGTGATGTGTTATCAATATAGAGATAGTTTCTCGTGATATATCCTTATGGTGGTGTACCAGCGATAACACCACCCAGAGAGAAGCATCTCTTACTGGTGTTACCGGTAGAGGATGCACACAAGATCATTGTGTTGCATGAGTTTTAGAGATAGCGACCTTCCAGGTTCTGATGTGAGATAGATCCTCATGTATCTGAGGATTGGATGAAGGCAAATACAAGATTGTTTCTCCTTGTGAGGATGCCTCTCAACCAGATGGTAGTCCCAACCACAAGACTTCTATAGGGCTCGGCAGGGAGATGGTGGTTGATGACGATTCAGACACATGATGAGGCGGACCTCACTTGGGTATTCTTTGAGAACCTCTTTATAGAGGAGTTATTTCCAGAAAAGTTACACTCTATACATATACAAAAGTTATTGAACCTATAACAGGGTAGCCCGATTGTAGTAGATAACTCGTTGATATTCAAAAAATATTTCTTGCTACTCTACAGATATGGTGCAGGACCCATTCTATAGGCCTCGGACATTCGATCTGGGAATACATTGGGATATTAATGGGTTGATGATATCCCATCACATTCATATGCACGATGGGGTGTTGTAGGGAGATATAATGGTAGAGATATTTCTTGCAGAGCATGAACCAGTGGTGATAGCCACCACTGATCATCAGGTGGCTGATTCTTCCATAGAAGGTATCAAACAGTTGATGTAGGAGTCCAAGAGGACCAGACATTCCAGGGGGAAAACCTGTGACATGGGTTCACCAGTGTGTGGATTTCAGGGCAGAGCAGGTCGACAAAATTAAGGGTTGTGATACATTTGATGTTATCGGGGACATATGGATAGAGATTGTTCATCCATCCATACAATAGACCCGGAGATGGTTGAGGGACCACTGAGGTAGTGATGAAGTAAGGAATAGAGCATTCTTCCAAGAGAAAGAAGGAGGATCGAGGTTGGAGGCATGACCACCACCACCCCTGGGTGGTCTACCACGAGATCAGGGAGCTGGTGGAAAGGGGCGAGGCCAGCTCCAGGCGATGGAGGATGACAATTCTGAGAATCCCAGGATGATCATATATATAATATTTTTCTTTTCCACCTTATCAATAGTTTTGATAAAAACAGTTTCCAGTCACTCTTTTCGCACCATGACCCTTGTTGAGGAGAAGAATATTCTAGTGGAATGGTTGACTTGATCCCTACGCTTAGAGACATCTGTAGGAGGAGATTTTATTATCACACACTGGTGCCGATAATTTACCTTTACTATAGGGGTGAGAGTTTTGGTTTGGATCTCTTGGTGGTAGAATCAAGGCCTTACCAAGTGATACGCGGTATGGACTGGTTATCAATAGTTAATGCTCTAATTGACTACTTTTGGCACATAGTGCATGTGTCAATAGAGAAGGGACCATGTTTTCTATTTTTTGTGAAAGGTAAACACAAGTGGTGTTGGATGGACATGAACATAAAAGGTTACATACGATCACACATCAGTTAGATAGCATGACCCTCAGTGCAATGGATTAGATGAGTCCTCAATTTCGTGTAGTGGCAGATGAGTACGAGGAAGTCGTTCTATAAGTTGTTCCAGAACTACCTTCTCCATGGGAGGTAGACTTCTTCATTGACCTATAACTCGGGATGAAAATGATATCTACATTGCAATATTGGATGGATCCTGAAGAGACTCATAAGCTGAGGGTATAGTTGGAAGACCTACAGAGTAAGGGCCTCGTGAGGCCTAGTGTTTCACCGTGGGAAGCCTCAGTTCTATTTTCCAAGAAGGTAGATCGATACCTCAGGTTATATAGAGACTTTTGAAACATGAACTAGGTGACTGTGAAGAACAAGTATCCACTACTGAGGATTGATGGCCTCTTTGATCAATATAATAGAGCCAGATGGTTCTCGAAGATAGACCTCAGATCAAGCTATAACCAACTTCATGTATGGGATGAGGAGATTTTGAAGACATTTTTCTGATGTTTCTATGGCCACTACAAGTATTTAGTGATTCTTTTTGGAGTGACGAATTCCCCAATATAATATATGGTACTCATGAATATGATCTTCCATCCTTACCTATACTGGTTTGTATTGGACTTTATAGATGACTTCCTAGTGTACTTGAAAACAAAGAAAGAGCACACAATACACTTAAGGATGGTCCTGGACATACTTTGAGAGCACCAAATTTAAGGGCAGCTAACAAGATGCCAGTTCTGGATATGAGAGGTCCACTTTTTAGGACACGTCATTTTAGAGGCTGGAGTTTCTGTATATTTTGCGAATATAGATGTTGTGCTTTCTTAGAAGCCAGCCAATATTGTTTCTGAGGTGCTAAGATTTCTTGGGTTGGCTGGGTACTATCAGTGGTTTGTGCTAGAATTTTTTTGAGTAACATCATCCTTGACATATTTTACATGAAAGGGGAATCCTTTCATGTGGATGGGGAAGTGCTAGGAGAGCTTTCAGCAGCTACATCAGAGATTGATGAGTGCTCCCATCCTGATATTTCTAGAGGAGGTTGTCGAGTACATGGTTTTCTGAAATGCATTAGTAACTAGTCTTGGTTGTGTCTTAATTTAAGGTAAATATGTGATTGCTTATGGTTCACGGTAGTTGAGACCATATGAGCAGAACTACATGATCCATGATCTATAGTTTGTAGCAGTATTCATCATATTGAAGATGATGCAACACTATCATATGAGAGAGAGGTTTTTCATCTAATCGAACCAAAAAATTCTCAAGTATATATTCTCTTAGAAAAATCTCACCATGAGACATATGTTTTTTCTAGAGTCCCTCTAGGACTATGACATTGAGATAGTATATACTCCTGATAAGGGGACAACGGTGGTGGATGATCTCAACAGGAGATCGATTTCACAACTATTGAAAGAGGCATCAGAGAAGTTGGACTCATTGAAGATATCGTTCATGGATAGAGATTGATAAATTTATCTCCAGTCATTGGTAGTTACCCTTACACTCTTACTACGAGTCAAAAAGGAATTGCTCGAAGAAACCAACTGTGAGACTACATGTGCTCAGATGTCCACAGGAAATTCACCTGATGGATATTTGAATGGTGGTGAGAACATCATTCTTTTTAGAGGATGCACAATTGTACCAATGACATTAAAGTTGTTGGTGGTAAGGGAGTTCCATAAATCCCCTTTTTTGGTACATCCATGTGTGGAAAAGATGTACCAAGACCTTGGACAATAGTTTTCGTGGACAGGGATAAAGAAAGAAGTGGAAGAGTTTGTCTCTAAATACCACACTTGCAAGCATGTGAATGCCAAGAACCATGCTCTGGAGGGTATGACTCAACCCCTTGAGGTGAAAGAGTGGAAGTGAGAAGTAATATAAATATAATTAGTTATGGTTTTACCATGTACTTGCAGGGGGAATGAAACCATCTTTTTGTTCATTGATCAACTCACTAAGTCAGCCCACGTCTTAGTGATTCAGGAATAGGGTTTAGTATTGTGCCTGGGACACCTCTATGTACAGGAGATAGTTCCACTCAATGGAATCCCATTGATTATATTCTAAATATTTTATTCTTGTTTCACATCCTGGTTGGGGGAGGGATTGTAGGAGGCATTTGGAGATCAGTTGTGCTTAAGAACAACATTCAACCCACAGACAGATGACCAGATGGAGCAAACCATTCAGGTCCAAGAAGACATGATACGTAATTTCATCCATGATTTTCAACATAGTATGGAGGATTACCGACCTTCAGTGGAGTTTTCATACAAAAATAGCTACTACTCTACCATTATTATGGCACAGTTCGAGGCCATGTATGGGCAACCCTATAGGTTTCCACATTGCTATATGGACCCGGGAGAGTCATCACTCTTGGGAAAAAAATTGGTGTAGGCTACTATATATAAGGTTTAGGTCATCTAGGAGTGTATGAACACCGCGTATATCCATAAAAATTCCTTTTATGATAAGAGATAGAGGCCCTTTTATTTCATGTAGGGAGACCATGTGTTCTTTGGGGCGTCTCCTTGATGTGGAATATAGAGATTTTTCCGAGGTGGAAAGTTATCTCTGAGGATTATCATAACTTTTCTGTTATTACGTAGAGTTAGTGAGGTGACATACTACTTGGCCCTAACTCTACTATTAGTGAAGGTGCACGAATTTTTCTACATATCCAAGATGAGGATGTATGTGATTGGCTCATCACAAGTCATCGACTAGGGAGATCTAGACATTGACGATGTGGTGAATTTCACTGTGTACCTGGTGGAGACCAATGATCGATATGAGAGAACCCTTCATGGGTGGTTGATTCCTCTAGTGCACATTCATTGGTAGAATGTGATTCTCTAGAAGAGAACATGGGAGTGGGAGGCTCATTGTCATGCTTAGTATCCCCAATTTTTTATTTCTCCCTTGTTTTGGCCTTCGAGGACGTAAATCCCAAAGATGGGGATAATGTAATATCTTGGATTATCCATGTAATGTTTTTAAAAATTATAGGTTATTATTTATAGACCAAGTGATGATAAAGAATACAATTTCTAGGCCCAAGGTTAATGAAAAATATAATTGAACTATTTTGAGTAATTAAAATAGCGTGCGTGAACAGTTTCTTAGAAAAGTGAATTAACATATAAAAGTATACCAAGATCAGAAGTCCAAGGGAACCATTATGTTAAGGATGGTGTGTCTACCCAATCCATGACTAACCATTATTCGGTGTAGGTCTCTTGTGAGAATACCCAAAAAGGACATAACCATAAAAAAATTATTAAATAGTATTATTTTTCTATAAAATTTAAGGACTTGTGATGGTTGACTCAGATTAGAAATATAAGACCACTATTTAGTTTGTAATGAGGTGTTTTTCTTAAACTCATCCTAACATCGATTATTATGGGTTGACTATGAATGTTAATTTTTGTATGTTTTAAAGAATAATACAATAATCTTAAATAAGTTTATATTATTTCTTTATAAAAATTTCACGTTGACACAATGACGTTGTGATGAGTCAGCTAGTTTTATTTCTTAAATGAAACACTGTGGCGACGCAGTAACACTGTAATGGGATGATGTGTTTTCATTTATTCCTAATTAAATAGGAATTCAGGGTGAATACATAACCTTGGAATTCCCTGGAAACTCTAGATAAAGGCATGTGTGTTTCCTTCCTGTTGGTAAATAGAAAATGACGATGAATTTCGGCGGATCATGGATCAAAATTGGGGATCAATGAACAATGGAGTTGAAACTCCATTATTCAAAAATTATAGATCCAAACCATGAGGTAGGGTGTTTTCTATTATGGTATTTTATTTCACCATTCTTGATTCCAACAATGAACATATATTGACCAACAAACGGTTTGATCGTTCTTGAGGGATGGATAAACTGTGGGATTAAACTCAGTAGACTAATGATTATTCTTCTTCATAATCCTTCTGACACTAATAGACCAATGCTGACACAAACATGGCCATGGTCCGTTCTAAGGATGTTCTTGTTCCTTTTCATCTATCCCCATTCTTCACTCTTTTTCTGTGATCCCTAGTTTTCACGACATGTTTTTCTAGTGGATCTGAATGTGGTCGGACCCCCTGAGCAACAATAAGATGAATTGGATCCCACGATAGTGATGGTGGGGACCCAAGGATCAAAAAGGCACTCTAGGTTCAAAAAACGGACCACCACAGTGATGGAGGCGGCCCACAGAAGAGAACTCACCGACTCAATTGACAGTAGCAGCGGGGATCATGGTGGCACAGCTGCAGGTGATGATTGGGAACAATGGCTTGGGAGGGTCGTGGTGGTATCCAACAGCGATGCGGAGAGGTGTTGCATCGGTCGAACAGCACACTGTCCCATATAATGCATGTGGGTGGAGCGACTGGTCGCATTTACTGGAAAACATGGTCTTCTGATCGCATCTTCCATATGGGAGGGGTGTGGCTCACGTGCCGCGCCCGGCTGGATGAACTAGACCGCATAGGCAGGCCAGGCTAGAAAAAACAGGGCTTCCACACGGCCCAGTGGGATGGACTGTGCAACCTAGTAGGCCACGGCCCAACAGGTATGGACAGTTTGGGATGGCCCACACCCAAATGGGTCAGGTTGGGTCAGCATGACCAGGTCACGTTGGACCCAGACCCAACCGACCCCTTTTCATTAAAATTCCCAAAACTCTCAAATTGTGCATCTGTTTGTTGGTCCGTTTAGAGTATTGGGACCCTCACTATGAGGTGGCCCTTTTTAGATACTCTATATGTGTTTTATTGATGGTTGACATATGAACTTTTGTCTAGAGGAGTTGGTTCTCCAAGAACAGACACGCTTAGATCATAATCTTGTGGCAAAGACCTATGAGGAATAAGTCTCCTACAAATTGGGACATACACAAAGTAAGTCTCTTGTAATGATTTGGAGTAAGTATCATATGATTACACAGAGTACATCTCCTGTGAAGACAAGGAGTATTTATCCTATGAATAAGAGGAGTAGGTCTCCTGCGAAGACATGGAGAATGTCTCTTTCAAAGACGTAAAGTAGGTATCTTGTGAAGATGTGAAGTAGGTCTCCTATGAAGATATGGAGTGAGTATCTTGTAGAGAATGTATGTATCTCCCTATTTTAATGTTCCTAGACATTATTAATTATATTCATTCTATAGAAATGTAATGAGTGTCAGCTGACTCTAGTGACTCTATCGACCTATCATGCTTTATGGTTTTTCCATTGTGTTTTCGGGGCCCCTACTGAGTTTTGTTTTACTCACCACTATATGAGATTCAAACTAATGTGTAGTGTCTTTTGCATATGATCGATATATTTGATAGAGTCCTTGGTGGTATGAAGACAGGTTGTTCTTCAGGGTTAGATAACAGACATGGTACACTTTAGCGACATTTAGACAGCTTACTATACTGACCTTTCAGGTAGGTTTTTCAACTTATATACTTCCAGAGCATGCACCTTTTCAGTTTTGGTTAGGCATGTTCTGGCCCAGTTTACTTTTCATTTTTTTATTGTAAAACTCAGTAGTTTTCTTAGAGGAATGAACATATATTTACTCAGTTTTTTTAGTTTCAGTAATTTTTCTTAGAGATGGGTGAATGTGTAGAGGTACTTAGGAAAATTCCTTCCCTTTGTGGGATATGCCTACTGGGTGCTATTCACCTCCCCTATCATATGGGAGTCGGGATTTGGGTAGTCACGGAATTGGCCTCGGGGAACGGGTCAGGACTAGTGGATTAGAAGAGGGCCTAAGAAGTGGTTCGACGAAGGAATATTCTACGTGAGCCCAAGGGATCTCAAATTGGGTATGCTTCTATATCCTATGAGTACTTTGGAAAAGTAGTCCTTCATGAGTTTATTGTACTTTGGGAAATGGATTACCTTGGAAAAAGAACTTGGGAAATTTTCTCCCAAGGCTTTCTGGGTCTTCAGAGGTGTTCTAGAAAGTATCTCACATGGGTCCCTAGTTAAGGAATGTGGTCTTTTGTTAGTGTTCATCATCCATGGGGAGAAGGGTTCCTCATGTAGTTTTTATATATTTTATACCCTTTAAGGAATTTGGTTCCACTACCCCCACCATTAATTCCCTCTTTATCATATTTTATATGGCTACCTATATAGTTTATGAGGGCCTAGCCGAAGGACTAAAGTGAGCAGAGCATATGGAGTTATTTCATTATTTGTCATCTGTGAAAAATACAGAACCCCAAGGTCTTATTTATTGTAAAATTTTCTACCCATGGGTGATGCTTATATCTCATTTAGGTCTGTCTTGTATGATGATGTTCTGGTCCATCAAGTAGGCTAATTCATGGGTACCATGCGCCTTGAAGCTGCTTAGGGGTACATGTGTGGAGGGCCTTTTCCAAAGGGGTGTGTCCTTTAACCATCTTCACTAATCTTTATAACTTATCCTTAACTTATTTACGTTAAACACCTTTTCATTAATGTGAAAAAAAAGATGTTACCCCCCCCCCCTTATTATTGGATTTGATCGAATGCATATGGTCCAATCCTGGAGTATAGCTTTGAAAAGGGAATATGGGTTGAATATTCCATCCACACCAGCCACCCAAGCAATTCATCCACACGGATCAGTCACGTAGGTGTGGTGTGAATTAGGTACATGCATAATGACTCCTGGATCTATAAAAATTTCCAATGGTTTTAGAAGACAGTCCTCGTGATTTTGTACCACTAGTCGTATCATGCTAGTTTTCTGCACATACCTTCCGCTTAAGATTATTATATAAATCACTATTCCCATAGACAAGGTATGCACATTATAATGAAATATGTATTTTTGGGAGAGTTACATATGCAATTTCTTATGGGTGAGGGGAAAATTGAGGTCATTTTTGTAGGTAACTTGTGTGAGGAGGGACAAAAGCAAGGTCATTTGCGTAGGTAATTTGTGTGAGGTCGCTTGCATATTTAACCTACGAAATCTCATTCCTTTTCTAAATTTAAATAGTTATGAAACTTTTTTGAAATTAATACTTATCTCTAATGATTTTTTTCATATTTCTAGGTTCAATGTCCACTTTGAATACTAGGGTTTCAAATGAAAATGTTGAAAATAAAATAGAGGAGATGGTAAAATCTATAGGGCCTAAAATCTATGACATACATGATATAACTCTACTAGATATGTCAGAGAATCTATATAAGTATCATCATGACTACCCTAAGATTAACTATCCTCCACTTTATTTCTAGGTTAATCTGAAGGAATTCATTATATGAGACTCGAAGACTTATACTCCTATTTCTATGTTTCTATAGTACATTAACTTGACTACTACCAACATCTTATGTGTGGGGACATACAGTACTGTTGGGAAAACATCCAATAAATTTTTTAGGCCTAGTATCCAATGTGATCAATATTTGAATCCTCACACTTATAAATTAAATTAGAACATATACTGATATTTCTTCTATGATTTCAAGATAGACCAGTCAATGGGTTAGAGGGAAGAATAGTATCTCCGCCTGGGAGGAGTGTTTAACCCAAGTGGATATGGGCATACTGGGTGTACAAGAATGTTATTGAATTTAAAAACTATTTGAAATCATTGGATATATATGAATCTAACGAGGTGACTTGTACATATAGGTACAATAACTCTTAATTCACCCTAGAGATTATAAGATGATGAAGTCCACAAATAAACTCTTTTAGCTTGATGCATGGAGAAGTTGGTGTCAGCCTATGGGAATTACATAAGATCTATGGGGATCTCATCCATAGAGAGATGTATGATGAGTTAATCCCACAAAGAGTGACATTGGATGACTCTGAATGGAATCCAATTATAGACCATGATTTGTTGAAGATATATCAGGACATTAAGAAGTAATACCCCATCCTAAGAGGGGATATCCATCAATAATCATGGATGGGTGTTTTCATAGAGGAAATGGTAAAAATTACCACTTCCAAATGTCCTATAGGGTTTCCCAAGATAGAATTGAAGGGTGATCTAGGTAATTTTTGGATCACTTTGGAAGAGGGGATGTACAAAAATGAGGTACAAACTTAAGTCCATCCTACCTACAAAGATACAACTTTCATGATTTTTATCTATGTGGCTAACCATATACCTACTACCTATTCATAACTCTAGTGGTGGTGTGAGGCTAGGTACATTCATCATTGCATCCAGGATGGTAGAGAAGAATCATGTAGGTTTGGAAAACCCTATCCTAGCGATGATTCACTGATTCCAACTACATATTCATATAGGGAAGGATCCTTTTCTAATTTTAGGTCCATTCATTGTACTATGGAGATGGGTCACATCCCATATTAGATTATACACCATGTTAATTATGGATGATATTCCTAAAGGCTAGTTTTGACCATTGATTTTGACTATTTCTATAATTCAACCCTTGTCCTTGAAGCCCAGCATGACATTGATGAGGCTGAACCTATCCATGGAGTTCAGTTTCATCCCATATGGAGACCTGTCTATATGGAAGTTTACTATTTATGGAAATGGTGGCTATGAGATAAGATCATATATGATTTCATTTAGGGATGGTGTGTTTGTTTTCCATAATTATTGAGATTTTATATGTAAGGCCTATGCTTTATATAGGTTTTTATAAAAATTTAAGTTCCTGTAAAAGATAATTGTTCCTCCCCCAGTGTGTCTAGTCAGAAAATCACCCAATGGTAGCCCAATAGTTGTCAATTATTATAATGATAGAGCTGACTCAAGAGGTAATCGACCTGCCTCATGTGGGTACATCCATCATATTGATCTCTTGGTAATCTAAGACCTAGATATTATCATGTCATGATGGAGTGTTAGAAGAAGATTTCCCTCGAGTGGGAACTGTGATGACTTTCATCCATGTAAGGAAAGGTGGAAAGTATCCTCCCCCTTCATAGAGAGTTCTTCTCTCCTATAGGGTGCTTTATTCCATTTATAGGTTGCATATGATGATGTCTTGAGTTCACCCAAATGACCTCATGCATGATTCAGTACATCATTAAAGATCAAAAGGGCTGTGAAATCTGAGGTTTTTTAGGCGGTCGAACTATCACCTCCATGAAGAGACATAGGTTCCATTTTCCCTTCCTTATTCTAATATGGAGAGATATTTAAATCTTGTGAAACTATTGGTGTTCAAATCATATTCACAGAATTATAGGACAACCTATGAATATGTTCGACTAGAGAAATTCCAATTTTGTAAGGACATGCCTTCTAATGTTGAAATCATATGGCCCCTTTATTTTGTTGGGATGCAGATTCTATAAATAGGTGATGCTTGATCCCCACCCAATATTATCTTTGTGTATGATCCCACTAAGGTGAGGATTTATATATTGGAACTAGATATTTTTATTTACGTAACTGACAATTGTATCCCTGCGATGATATGAGGGGAGGACATATTGAGATGAGGTGATACTGAAGGGGTTGACCACCCTTCGTCTGAGGAATGGATTGACTATGTTGATCCCAAGGATGTAACTTCTCATTTTATTATTTTTCCTTTTTTTTCTTCCATTATTTTATTTCAAAAAATGATTTTTATGTGGGTATGTTCATATTTATTTACAGAATTCCAAGGTAAATCGCCTGAGATTTCATCACCCAAATATGGGCCAATTGGAACCCCACTCATAACTGATGAATAATCTCCCAAACCAAGAGAGATATTCCCAGGAAAGTAAATGTAGGATGAGATGGTGGGGAAATCTATATTCCCCCCTTATGATACTAATTTTTGAATATGTTGGTGCAGGTCTTCCTCCATCAAAAAATAAAGAACGTCACAGAATAAAATCATTATCTAAACACCTTTTCAATGATGATAAGTTTCCATGGTATCATTTTTTTATGATTTATCCTTAATTAATTATTATATTTATCAATGGTGGAAGAATATCCTTCCCTATCCTCTTGAAAGGGTCTTGGAAATGAGTCTCTAAGAACTGAGGTGGACACTCCAGACCAAATTTCAATTCCTACCAGTGTTTCATATCTCTTGATAGAATAAGTGTCCATGGATGAGAATACATTATCTTCTTCTACACCTGATCCTACTCCTATAGAGAGGGAATAGGATTCTGGTAATTTCAAATGTGCATCATAAAATTTTGTATGTTGATGGATAAATTTTATTCCTTATAATATTCTAGATTAAAATCATTCACTAAAGGACCCTTTGATGATGGGTGTTGACCTTGCGGCATTCATTGAGGAAGATATTTAGGGTATCAAGTCATCTGAAAAAGGTTTTCCATGGGGTACCAAGCCCGATTATTTGTATATCCCCATCAGTGAGACTATAACTAGGATTGGGGAATTAATACACAAAATGAGAAATCATGACATGACATTTGAAGAAGTGTTGTAACACATCAATATTCCAACTTGTTTAGAATATTTTGAGTAATTTAATAAGGAAATATACATTTTTTAGTCTTTATTTTTGTATGAAAATTCTTATGTGTCATTTTTTGATCCCAAATAGTTGAATTGTGCAACTTCATCCATGGATAATGTTGTAGTGGCAGTGTACGAAAAATATTTAGAATTTAAAACACTCTCACTATTGAGAGAGAACCATATATAGTGTATATTGAAACATAGATTCATCTCTTGGAAATATATGGGTAGACCCAGTATATTTCTCCTCATCAAGAGGTTCTGGATCAAACTACTGAAGTCAGAAATTCTAGGGAGGATTTATACCAAGTCACAGACCCATCACTAGGTAAGTGTCACCATTTTCATTAATCATTCCCTAACTATTCCAATTTTTATCTCATTAATACTAATAATGAATAATATATATTTTTAGTTCCATCGACTTCTGTATCCATTCTTAAGAGAGAAGATTTCGTGTTCATCTAGTACATATCAGAGAGTGAGTCTGTTATTGACCTGGGGGGGCAGGGAATCGTGCCTCACCGAGTTCACTGATCCTAGAATACATTACTCCCTCGAAAAGTGTCACTAATTCATATTTGGAGATGAAAAATTCCTTCTTCATCATATTCCATGTTTCTTGGTGAGACATCTAAAAGATAATTTCGGATACACCTTTCAAATACTTGCCTTCATGATTCTGTTGACTGTCATTCCTATTTCATATACTGGGATACTGCTAATTTGATTACCATATGATTCATTCTTCCATGAAGGAGATCATTTAAAAATAGAAGTGAGAAAACAAGAATAAAATAACCTCATAAAAGAAAATATGATTGCTAATACTGATGATCTCTAAGCTTCATTATCTTAAGCGGATGCCAACCATGCTAAGAAGTTGGTGGAATTTAGTGAATAGATTTGTGAGAAGCCCATTCAAATATAACTCCTTCAGCATAAATAGGATTTCACTTGGGGGTTCTCATACTACTTCATCATTCACTAGAAGGATCCCAAATCAAAGGGTCTACGTCTATATTGTATGCAATGAAAGAAATTCACCAAGTTGAGGAGACTAAATCTGTTCAGTTGGTTGGGCCAGGTTCGGCTACGGATGGGGTTCGAGGGGGCTTCCAAGAAATTAAGAGTCATGTCAATTGCCTTTGGTAAAGTGTGATAGAGATAATACATCTTGTGGATTCTCTAATAATTTTTATTTTTTCTCATAAATTAAAAGATTCTATTTTTAACCATCTTTGTATTCATCCTTGTTTTCCTTTTGTGATCATAAAACATCATTAGATATGATTTTCATTGAGATACATCTTCCTATAAACTAGTCATAACTATAATGATAAGTATGGGGATATTCACTAATTATTTCTTAAGCCATGATTCATCGGGGGTTCGGTTTTATTATTTCTATATTCATATGGAAAACCCTATAAACATTGTGTCTTTTGTCTCATCACCCTAATTTTTTCTTATTTCTAATATAAGCAATATTTTTCAAGTGAGGCTTGTATTTTTCTTATGTCAGACTTTTTGGGTGTCTAGACTTACAATTTTTTTTCCTTTTATCAATTCAGTGCTAAATTATTTTCTAATCCATCAAAATTCTAGGTATAGTGAGCTAAGACTCAACTTCATTATAGAGTATAATTGGTAAGTTTTAAACCAATAGAGTTGTGTTTCTCTTTTTGTGGGAATTTTAATTTATTGAAGACCAAACTATTGTGAACCGTGTTTTTGGTTGAACATCTTGGTCCATATGTTCTAAAATGTTTACCCAAACATATCATGTGGTCCAAGAGTGTTCTTAAATTATTTAGATACCAAAAGGGGAATTTTGAGTCATGGTTATTTTATTTCTAAAACCAAAAAAAAGATACAATTTTTGTATGTTTGGAATTGCTATGGATAGACTTAGAAAAATTATTTCTACAACAAAATTTTCATGGAAAATTGGAATGGAGGAGGTCCCTACTAAGAAATATGGTACATCGAGTTGAGAAACTTATTTTGTGTAAAAATTTATTCCAAGGAAACTTAGGGATAGTACAACATAGTCCATATGATGAATCCTCTAGCTGAAAGGCCATTTATATAAGAAAATTATGAAAATCCAACTGTATCATGTTAATGAATATTCATAAAAAGAGATCCTAGAAACTCTAACATTCTATTACTAATGATAGGAAAAAGATTATGGAGATTCAGATTTCTCAAAACCCCAATTGGGGGTTTTCCCCGGGATGGTTTCTAATAATGATGGGAACATCTCTATTGGAACTAGACATGAATGGGAAAATTCCCCTATCTAATTTTTTTTGTGAAGTAGGGTATATTTTGTTTTATTTGACCAATGTTAGGGGGAGACCCCTTTATTACTAGGGTTAAACATCATTCAATTTAATGTCATGCGACCAGGACATGGACTATATAATTTAACATCTTATAAAAGTGATGTTTTTGTAATGATTAGTGTATTTTGAATTTTTCATTGTTCTATGAATATAATTATATTATAGTGAGGAAATTATAAGGGATATAATTTAATGTATTTATCATTGACCAAGAGGTTAATAATTCAACCCTTTTATATTACTCTATCCAGGAATGTTCTATCACTATAGCTATGAAGAGGGGAATGTTGTAAGCTTTAATTTGGGTATCTTAAGATCCTTAGAATGGTATTAGTAAAATTTATTATGGAGGTACAGGAGGTTTCTCTTGAATAAGAAGTTACCACTAGTATAAAAACCCATTTTTGTATTATTTTATAAAAATCCAACTATGGCATGTCACTATATATTCAAATAAGGGAATACTTTGTCTCAAATTCCCTAAAACATTAAAAGAGAATTATGAAAATCCAACTGGGGAATGTTATAGGATAATCAAGAAAATGGGTTCTAAGGGATTTTGATATTCTATTTCCTATTGGAGGAAGTTTATGGAGATTTAGATATCCCCAAACATATATTTTTTATTATGGAAGGAAGGTGGATGAATATGGGATGAAAGTTTAAGCCAAAATTAAATAATAATGGTAGAAAATGATTCTAGTTAAGGTCTTCCCCAAATGCATAAAATATAGTTCCTGTTTTTAGGCCATATTACTAGGACCATATCTTTATGGAAATGATACTTAACACCAACCCTACTAGACTAAGGTTGTTTTGGATTACTTCATACATGAGGGAGGAAATTTTAAACCATGGTGTTGGGTGTTATAAGATAGGGAGTAATGATATGGTACAAGTATGTGTGGGATGAAAATAGAGAAAATTTGAGTCATGTGTTATAACATAATGTCATCAATGCTGCTGGAGATAGAATAGGATTCTCCCGAGGGTAAAGTTACCGCTTATTAAAAAATGAATTTTGTGGGAGATGTTAAGAAAAGAAGGATAGATTGTGTTACTTCATAATAAAACAGTGGAATCCGATACTTTATAGGTGAACAAAACATTATGGTTGAAATATATATATATCTAACTGGGGAGTGTTACTGCATAGTCCCACAAGAGAGTTCCCTGGCATCAGATATTTTTTCATCAGAAGTTGGATAAATGTTATTAATATCTAAAAGCATCCATTATTAGTATTATGATGCATGGAAGGGATATTCCTAAGAACAAAAGAATTTTTTTGACCAATAATGGCAATGGAGTGTATTTCCCCTTGATTAAAGGAGGGGTATATCTTGAATTCCTTGGTGGGAACCTGAAAGAGGGGACCCAAATTAATATTTTCTTCATAGATCATTATTTATATGAAAGAGAGGGGGTTTTTATTCTTTAACCCAAGGATTAGACTAAGACATAAGGTATAGGAGTCACTATGTATCACATTGGAATTAGAATTGAGCTACATGTAGTTCTTAGGGAACCATGCAATTAAAGGTCATGTGAAAATAACATTAACCATTTAGTTTAACGTCATATGCTAAAGAATAAAGAGACTTTGCATGAAAAAGGAATATTTTGGTTGGACTTGGTTATAGGACCCCAGAATCACTATGCATCTTATTGAAGAAATAATGAATCCACATTTAGTTCTAGAAAAGTTCCCCTGGATTGAGGTCAAGTGTGTAGAAAAAGGGTATTTTTTAATATGAGCTCATGCATGGGCCTAGACACCATTTCGAGTCCTCTTACATAGATCATACTCATACATGGGAGAGTGTATGAATTTCACATATTGGGTTTCATTTGGGACCGAGATTAAAGATACATAAATCACTACATATCCCATTTGGATTCAAATGAATCCATACATAGTTCTTGAGGGATTCATGCAGTTTAAGGTTATGTGGAAAAGAGAGCTCACGTGCCTTTCAAGTTCTTGTATCCATTACCATGACAACCCCAATGTGAATTGATATTCCTTACTTGTGTAGTAATATTGTTTATAAAACCTCCTAATACAACATGAGTTATGCTTAGTGTGAGAAACAAGGAGTGGTAAAATATTCTTCCATGATACAAAGGAAACACAAGTTAAGTGTAGGGTCATTTAGGTTTTCTGGTGGCCGGGCTATGAGATATGATCATGGAGTCCATTTGTGTCCCATTAGAGTGAGAATAAATACACATATAGTTGTTAAAGGGTTCCATATTCAAATTTGATTCATAAAATGTGAGTGAGTAATTTTTTCCTTATTTAGGATGGACCCAACCATTAAAATTCATGAATCACTACATATCTCATTGATAGGAGAATCAAGACACATGCAGTTCATGGAATGATCTTGCAGTTTATCATCAAGAATAAGGATTTTATCCATGAAGTTTAATATATTAAGGTAAATATGTCTAGTCCCCTAATGTGGAAAGGAATATTTTATCTAGACTAGGGTATAGGACTCGTGTATCGTTACATATCTTTTTAGAGAATGAATCAATCCACACATAGTTCTTGAAAATGGTTTTGCACATCAATAATGTTTTAACATAGGGAAATTGGATTTTTGGTTTTCCAAAATGATGGATGCTCCTATAAAATAAGGTCTAGGCATCACTATATATCTCATTAGAATAGGAATCATGCCCCTTGTATTTTGTGGATAACGGTGTGGTAGTGTACCGACATTGAAAACTGTGAACCCCCCAAATACAGATTGAAACATTACACTATTTTTCATCATGAAACAAGGACATAAAACATACATTATAACATCATGTTTTAAGGAATATATTATACTCATTTTAGATTCATACATATAATACTACATATAGTTCTATTAATTTTAGTTTCTTACATCTAGGATGACTTTCATGCCTTCTAAGGTCATGCAATAATGTCTAACTACATAGTTTAACATTAGGAAGTTGAGATATCCATTTTTTTATTACGTGAAATATTTCTTCTGATAAATTTCATTGGTTGGGTTCAAAATGAGCTCTCTATCCAATGATATCATGCAAAAAGATCCATTGGGGGTGGACCTTGGGTATTATGTAATTCCCCCCCCCCCCCCGCTTTGGTTAAATATTTGGGGGCTTCATTCATGGTATCATTGGAGTCCTAAAGACCAATAATCATTATCCTTAGAGGAATGAATAGAGGTGGAACTTAGTGTTAATATCTTTAACTAAAAAATTTTTATAGGACTCTAAGTGGTGCAAGGTATTCATTATTTTTTCATCTAGTAACTCCTATTCATCGAGTCCTTTTTGGTACTGCTCATCCATAGATTTATGTTCACAGATGGAAAATAGTGTAATGGAATTTAAACCATGATGTTCGGGACTAATTCTATCTTGTATACCCATGAATATAGTGTCACCCATTTCAAATTATTAATTTTAGTCCTGTAATCCCATATGTCATGTAACATCTTAGAAGGAAAATTCTATCAATATTTATCCACCATATTCGGGAGTTGGTTTGAAAAGGTGTTGTTTATGTCCTCAATCTATCAACTATCGGCCACATGATAGTGAGATGATTGGTTGGATTTTATATTGAACTCTTGATATAGCTTTTCCACCTCTGATGAATATAAATGTCTTATTTTTTCCATTACTATTATTTGAGGGACACCAAATCTAGTAATGAAGTTTGTTTTCATGAAGTTGACATTTCTTTGGGCCCTATATTCTTTGAGGGGAAATACCTCATCCCATTTGGAGAATAATTCGATAGCAGTTTTGTTATATTTGAACTTCTTTTCCATAATTGGATGGTATGTTCCCAAAACATCCATTCAACATATATAAAATGGACAGGAGAATTTGGATGTAGGTTAAAACTCTAAGGATTAATGGATGTTGTTGGCATGCACTTGTAAGGATATACATTCCTTGGTGAATTCTATAAAATCTTGTACCATCGAAGACCAAAAGTATCCAAGCCTTATAATTTTGTTAAGAAACATATACCCAAACTAGTGGTAACCATAGATACACACATGTACTTCTTCCATAGCTGCCACAATCTATTCTATGTCGACACATCTGAGAAGGAATCCATCAAAGACTCTTTTGTAGGGTACTTTTTAGTTATTTGGGCCATCATAAAGGGTGAAGTTGGTTTCTCACCAATATATTTGTCTTTCCCAACCCCATTTTATATAAGTACTCTATTTTATAGATATTCTATGATATTAATCATCCATCCAATGGTAGGAGCATATGGTTTAGGGATAGGGTTGATTACATTGATCAATTCAATTATAACATGAATAAAATGTTAGAACACTCAATAATGGGAAACTCAAATGACTACTTTATATAAATTTTTATATTATATAGATATATATGCATTCAAAAATACATATTCCTTGGCATTCTATGACCATTGTATTTGGTTCAACACTAGTTCTTAGGGTAAATCTTCAATTAACACTCATACATTGTCTTGAAGGGGATTAAATCTTTTTTAGGGAATCATCCCCCTAGATATGTTTTATTACAAAATTAGAATCACCATTAACCTCTATGTGGTCCAAATATATTTTTAGCACCGGTTCTAAGGCTATAATGAGGGATTTATGGGGAAACTATCACGATTCATAATCTGACTTTGTTGAGACTACGATCTTCCATTCTCTTCCTGTCAGGTCTCCTAGATGCACCCCCAAAATGAATCTCCCATGTTTGGGGACCGTACTAGATAGAAAATATATCTTCATATATGAATTTAGAATTAAACAAAATAGTATCATCATATGGGTTTTTTCCAAAAAAATCATCCAATCCCTATATTTTTACTTCTTTCTAAAGTGAAAAACTATTTATAAAATGACTACAGGATTACCGCCCACCATTCCAATTGTCCTATAAAATTAAGAAGAATGATTATATATTTGAGAAGGTAATTATGAGAGACCAAAAGGACCTAATTATTATAAAAGTAGTGTCTCCATTTCTAAATCACAAATATTAATTCTTGGTAGCTCTAATCGATATCAAAATAACGATTCAAAACATGGAGTGTGGTTCGATTGAGATAATAATTGTTTCTTTCATTCCCTAAAAAATTAATTTGAATAAGGAAGTCACCTAGTGACCTCTCTTGGGTTGTCACATATTCAATGAGTGTATTTCCCTCAATGAGTAGAATTAATACTAGTGAGGTCAAGAGATATTTATTACTCCGGTAAAATTATTTCGGATAGTCATCAGTCTACTAATATGTGGCAACATTCATCATAAACATGGATAAGGTAGAACACCTACCTATGAGGTTGGATATAATGAATTGAATATAGAAAAAGAGTCCCCAAATTCATATCAACAATTTAATATTTCTATGAGGTGACCTCCTAAGGATATTCTTTGTCTTCTCATTGTTAACTTTGATGTCTTGATAGTGCTTGAAGAAGCCAAGAAACATTTTTGAGGTTACCCTAAAAGTGCATTTTTAGGGGTTCATATTCTAGATTTTTTTCATAACATGGGTAAAACAATATCAAGATAATTTAGGTGGGTAGAATTTAATCGAGAAAAAATCACTATATCATCAATGCATCATTCGACAAATGTCCCTATGAAGGTTTTAAATTCATGGTTCATGGAATGTTGGTTTGTCACACTAGAGTTCTTCAATCCAAATGGAATTACCTGAGAGTAGTATACTCCCAAGATTCCCTGAAGGAATTAGCCTCTTAATCATGCAGGGACATCCAAATTTTATTGTATTCTAATTATCAATCCTTGAATATGAGGTCTTAATAACCAGATATCAATCAATCAGTAGTTTTGTGATTAGAGCAGGAAAGTTATCTTTCTGACAATGTTGGTTGAGATCACTAAAGTCAATACAGACCCTAATACTCCACATTTAATTCTTCACCAAGATGATATTTTCTAGAAGTTTCATCTTCTTAGATTTTTAGATGATGTTTTATGTGCATATTTTTTCTTCTTAATCCATAATTATGGAGGCGTGAGTTAGGTGTTTCCTTTTAGATTATTGTTTATATCCCCGGGGGTCTTTCATTAATGCCAAGTGGTGAGTGGCCATATCAAGATCAAGGCTTGGAATCTATGTGTAATTATAGGTTAAAACAAACAATTTCTTCTTTAGGAAAGAGGTATAACTCTTTTTCTTCTGAAATCATAGATAAACTGATGAAATTGGTTCATGGATCATCTTCTATGACTAGATTTATTTCTTTGTGATCATCAACAGTGGCAGAAACACCTTCCTCAAATTCATGAGGGGAATCCCTGAGGTCTTACTTCTCTTCCTCTCACTCAGTAATTACCTCTTCAACTTCTACTTTGAAAGTACGAGATGAATGAAGATTTATAGAGTTATTGAATAAGTCTACATTTGGGAATTTTGAAGAAAAATAAATTATTTCTCACATGATTGATGGAGCGAGATATTTTTCGATTTTTGAAGGGGGCAAGGGACTAATAATGAGAGTTTTCATCTTCTCCCGTTATTTTGATATATTCTTTAAGCCTAGTTGATAGAGAAAGGATTTATTGAATATTGTGGGATATAATGAAAAAAACTTTATCTATGCTTTCATTACAACTCAAAGAGTTGAAATCCTTTTACATGCTTTCATTACTTCTCAAAGAGTGGAAACCTTCAAGAGTGACACTAGGTTCAATTCCCAATAATGAAATCATGGAATTCACTAGTTGTATGTTTATATTCGGACTTGTATTTTTTATTTCATTGATGGGAAGCACATAATCTATAATAGTTTGGTTGAAGGGGTTAGTTGGATTCATCTCCAGATCATTCAGGGCGTTGATTCAAGAAACATCATTAGCCACTAATTGTTACCCATCCCTCTTATATAATTATATGAAAATGTATGATGAATCATAGAATTTTAATAGGTATTTTTAATCTTCCCATGTCTCAATTTTTTTATTTATATAATACATGATATGTTGTTGATATGATGAGGTGATAATCGCATCATAATGTATCCAAGGTCTTCCCTACAAAACATTGAAGGTGTATCTTACTGAAAAACCCTTAATTCTATGTTAGACATGAGATCCATGATCTTAGTTTTCAGTTTGATTTCTCCAAGAGGAATTTTATTATTCTAATCATAAATCTGTAACATTAAACTGTATGGCAGGATGTGAGATTCATTAAACCCCAATTTAAGAAATGTCAACACCTGAATGGATTTTACTCATGAACTATTTTCAAAGAAGTCTCATCAGATATCAATGTATTTTATCTTACTAGATATATAAATGGGTATGAAATATACCTATATAATGGAATCCTCATCCTGGTCTATAAATGATATGATCATCTCACATTCCATTGGATCATAATCTATATGATATACTTTTGAATCAACAACATCGACTTCATACTCTTGAGGGCTTTACAAGGCCTCTATAAGTGCTTCCTGGAGGTATTTTGATAGAGTTAGAGCATCCGTTATTGAAAACCTAACCCAAACATGGGATATTTGATTTAATAAAATCATACTTATTTTCTAAAGGACAACACTTCCAAGTATGGGGATGCTTTTTTCATGTGCTTTAGGAAATGATTAACATGATGTGGATTGATCAACCCTTGGAAGGACAACTAAAGGTTCTTTTTCTCTCAGTGGATTAGGTAGACTAGGTGTTCCTACAAACTGATTTTCAATAGGAAATGAAGTATACATTAGCCAATATTCTAGGATAATCATGTCATGGAATGCCCAAGAATGTGAGGGGGAACTTCTTTTCTCCTTCTGACCTCATTAGAGGGCTCTCCCATGATTTTTTTCCAATTAGAAAGTTCAATAAGGTACATTGTTATGGCAGTGACTCCTAACATGGCCACATCTTCCCCTATAACCTCAACTATAATGGCCTCTTCCCCGAGTTCCAAAATCAAATGTCGGAAATTTGGTTACATATTAGCAATCATCATATGAGAGGGGAACCATTAAGTGAAAAACATCAATTGATATTATGATCAACTCCTTATCTGATAAAGATTCATTCTATAGGGGTGGGAATTATTGTAACATTTAATGGGTTGGTGATCATGCTTATAGGACTGTAGTCATGACCTCCACTAAAGTTATATAAAAAATAAACCTTTTAATATTCTCATCTTCTTTAATTTGTTTTATAATCTTTCGAAAATGTCTATTTGGGAAAGAATGTCCTTTGGGGGACTGAGTTATTTATGGATTCATGTGTCGTGTAGTGGAATAGGGTGAGGGAAAATTGGTTGTTTCAACTATGATCATAGGATAATGTTAGTACATTTGATCATCTTTCTGATAGTCCAATCACTAAAATTATGTGTACCATTTCTGTAATCCTCCTAAATTTCATTCATGTGCTCTATATCAGTGACAGAAATACAAGATACTTGAGAAGGTGGATTTCCCGGCTTCACATGCCCATAGTCCACCACCAATTACAGGAATTCATTAAAAAAAATCTATGTTTTTTTCAAAAAGCATGATGTAAGGGGAAATTGTTCTAGAGATCTTCATCGCATTCATTTTTGAGATTTTGGGATTTTAAAACTTCATCAAGTTATTTTACAATGATGATATGAAGTATCCATAGACTTGGTAACATTGAAAATAACAGACCTTATTATTCATATCCTAAAACTATTTTCACCTCTGCACACATTGATTATCATACTCTGGTATTCTTTGTTGCTGATGCTCAAGATGAAAAACCACAACATATTGTGTAGGCTTTAGAATGGGATATAGTGTACAGTAATACATAATCAGGATATTGGAAACCTCATCTTTACTCATTATCCTTCCATGAGCTAAAGGAATTTCATGGGATATAGCCTTGGTATGTGAAATGGATTCTTGTACTATTTGAGTAATCATGACATGGTACTGAAACCCTATTGTTTATTTCATAGGGATGAGTGGTGTGTGTAACTCATCTTGAAGATTCTCTATATATATGAAACAAGAATTCTTGTCAGAGATATAGGTTTAAGAATTATTTCAACCCTTTACACAGATCAAAGAATTCCCAAAACCTCTCATTCTCCCTCTGTTTTTAGTTTCATAGGTCATGAATTATTTATTATATAATGTCGAAAAAAATTGGAAGAGAAACAAATGAAGGAATATTCCCACCACATAATTAGTTGAGATGGAAAACTCATTTACCATACAAAGGTTTGTCCCTATAGTGATTTCATAAGGAACCTGAGTTTCGATACGAATGGTTGTTCTATGGTCCCTATCATAGGATCACATAGGGAAAACATGTTTCAAATTCTACTATGGTTCCTTAGATCCATTGAAAAATGGAAATGTTGGATTACAGAAAATCGGTGGTATAATAGTCGGATCAACCCATTTACGTTAAGGCTTTCTCTATGATTGTACTGGTGCACATTTTTCCTCCATGGATATAAATAGAGAAATTAGAAACTCAATAGTATTGATCAGACATTTCGGAATATTAGGTTTAGTGGGGGCTTGAATATGTTCAAAGGATGTTAGGGCCATCTATAGTGGTATTGCTAGAATCCGTCATTGGTAGCCTATAGAGACAGTCCTATAAGGATGTGTCTGGACCAGTTCTAATTGTGTTACAAATATATATAACTCCCAATATACTATTATGGTATCTATTTATATTTATGGTTGGTATCCCACATAGGTTGACTTTTCTGAATCTACTTCAGTTGTTTTTAGAAACCCTCTTTTCTGATGTAAGCTTGTAGGGAGTGAATTTTGAGGGTCTTCTAGTAGAATATATATTTCAAGAAGGTTTACTTGGAGTATTTATGTAAATATTATCCTTAATTATTTCATATTTTCCTCTTACTGATAAAATATTTCATCAAGTGTGAGGGGTCCAACTTTTTCAGGGAGTAGGTGAAGCACAAAATTGCCTTTCCCTTTTCATTATTGGGTTCTCTCTGAGGAGGTAGTAGAAGAGTGATTTATGGAGTACCCATATTCATGGAGAGTATCTTGTTTTGAGTATTCAAACATCCAACAATCATTTCAGTGGGTACTATATTTTGAATCAAAATTTACTCTTTCTTCTCCCCCTATGAATTAGCCTCATTTCTTACAGGGTGTAAAGGGGTGGTTCTAATGAAAGTCACTAATGTGTAATGAATTAAATCCATTTTATTAGTGTATTTGCGGTACTTCCTTTTTCCTATTCCATCCACAATCCCTTGTCCTCTCATTATATTATTCTCTTGGATTCATTGGGTGGATAATAATCTAAAGAGAATCTATAGATAATTCAGTCATGCACATTCCTGAAAAGAATATCAGATCATGAGATGGGATCAAATGGTAGGATTCATTATGTGGAGTTCACTCTATTTTGAACGAAACTTACATCCACCAAGAAGGAATTTTCTAGGGTAAAAAAGTCCCCAACCCTAAGGGCTAGGGTGATTATTTTTCTACCTTCACAACACTTCGGTACTGGTTTATTGACCTTGATGGTTGTGTTGAAAAACCATCATCCCTAAAGCCTTTAGTTTCTCCTAAATACATTGGATTCTATGTCCATAGATTCCCTTCTTATTTTATAGAGTTTTTTTTTTACATATTATTTTTTCTGCATTTTGCATGAACCTGAATCACCAATTTTTAAAGATCATTGCATTGTTTTGGAAATTTTCACTATTTAGTGACTGAATTATCCTTTTTTAGAGGCTTGATTTATATTTTCAGATTCATGATTCCAAAGTCCTTCACTATCCTACCCTCTTCTGACCAGATGTCGATTAGAGTTGGTTGGGACCAGTTTTTGTTGATCATATCATCAATTGTTAATAAATTACGATTTTTTAATTCAATTTCAACCTATTAAATTGAATAATACTACCTGTTGTGTGAATTGATGTTTGGGTAGCCTGGTCAAATGTAACTCTCTATGTTCACCCCATCCTCTGATATGAACACTAAATAGTTAATTTATGATTAGTGGTCACAACATTTTAAATGAATTGAGGCATCTGTATTAGAGGGCTCCTTATGGTTTCTCGAACATTGCATGTCATGCATCTACGAGTGTCGCCAAGTCATTTAAAAATTGAATCCCTTATATTACATTAAAAAGAGTTTGATAATCTCTATAAGGTAATAATTGTTCTCCCAAATGGTGAATATTGTCCCATATATTGAGGTGGATTTTATTCACACAATCTTTCAACGACACCTCTAGAATCTTGTATTGAGGGGTGTCTAAAGACTAAAACAAGACAATTTTGTGATATATAAATAGCTATTTCCTCATCTTCATTATGTCATATTCATCTTTTTTGAAAGGATAATAAACCTATTCTAATAAGGGAGGTTTCCTTCCAATCACTTTATCATAATCATTGAGATTGGTGGGGACCTCCTCTATTACATTGGAACACATGAGATCCACGAGTGGTTCAGGGAGTGAATGTCACCTTGTTCTAACTTTCGGCTGAGAAAGGATCCAACTTTTCATTGAAAAGGTTTCATGTATGACTGGCCTTATATTCCCAAGTTCCTCATGGTAGGAGGGATTTATTATCATTAAATTACCAAGGGGAATACCCTTTGATGAAATGAAATATTAATAAGGACATAGCGTTCATATAGAATGTCATCATGGGGAGGAACACCATGGTAGATTACAGTATAGGGAAGACCCAATTTATATTTGATATTCTTGCCACATGAGGGATTCCATGACTCTCATTGGGATCTTGGTTCTCAAGATCAATGAGATTATGGTCATGAAGGAATCCTCAATGATAAAGTGTGTAGGGAGGAACATGTTAATTAATAATACAACTCCCATAATTTTGTAACTAGATTTTGGGATCTTGAGTTACCACCGATAAACATCTAAAAGCTTCAAAAAAATATATAATTGATTATAACGGGATTGTATAACATCTCTTTATTTTTTATTTGTTTCTGGTGAGGATTCTTTCTGGATTCGTTATTTCATGAAACTGGTGAAACTATCTTGGGAATGTTCTTTTCAAGAATGGAAGATTTCTTGAATGGCTCCCATGCTACATCCAAATTTTTCTAATAGGATCTTGCAAATTTGGAAAGGGTTTGTGCCAACCTTGGAGAGTCCATTGGAATATGTTGATTACCTTTAGTTGGTATGGTTTTATATTCATGATCCAATTGTATTTATATTTCTGGGGAGTTTTCCCCATGACCCTACTAGATGGGAGTAGAGGTTTGTGTTTTCTCCAAGGTGACATGATGATGAGACACCATATTTGTGGGGACAGAACTGTGTGTTCATCCCTCTATCACTACTTTTTTCCTGTTATGATGTCTTGGAAGATATGTAGGATGTGGGAAGGGATTTTCATCTTTCCTTTCACCATTTTAAAGA
Source organism: Viscum album (assembly GCA_963277665.1). Lineage (NCBI taxonomy): Eukaryota > Viridiplantae > Streptophyta > Magnoliopsida > Santalales > Viscaceae > Viscum > Viscum album. Next base: position 1,689,569,717 of record OY728126.1, on the reverse strand, counting down.
TATTCCAAGTGACATCAGTGAGTGTAACTGGGATATTTACCATTCTATGTTTGAAGCAGGTGTGTGTTCCTACTCTTATCCCCCATTTCCTACTAGTGGATAGTAACTATACTAAAGTTTATGGGAAGAGAGTTGGGTATCTACTTATTCATCATCTAGACTTTTCGATTGACTTCTTTGGGTGCATATTGATGGGGAAACTCATAGGTTTCATAAATGTAGGAATGTGAGTGTTCTTAATCATGGTTTTCCACTGAATTTGACAGATATGATTCTTTAGGAACTTCCATAAAAATCTACTAGCATGCTTGGTTAGTGCGATAATATGTTTGTTCCTATTCAATGTGTACATATTTATTTGAAAGGTGGGTTTCATTTTCTTCTATCATGTGAGTCTGATTACTAGAAAAATTAAGGTGGGTGGGTGTATGTTTCTGCTCACAGTTTTCAAACAAATTTTATTGGTGGTATTATTTAAAGTAGACTGAGGTGTGGCCCTAGTATTTATTGAGCAGAATCTATCCCTGGTGGGAAATATTTTGTTCCTAGGTTTGGACGACCTGGGTCAGACTTCTAAGGATAGAACCGTCATCTTGTAAATGGTTTATTGACATGCAATGTTGGGGGCAGTGACTGCTATAAATATCCCTTTAGTAGTAACCTTGGTCTTCAAGAGAAGTCCATATGTGGACTCTTGATCCTCCTCCATGAGATAAGGGAGGGACCAGTTGTCTCATTTTGGGGATACACACTTGAAATCGTTGAAGATGGTGGTCGGTGAATTCTGATTTTGGACCACCAGTCATCATTGATTGGATGATCGATTGGGAGTGGAGAGTTGGAGGGCCAGTTGAGTAGCCTCTGGGGTTAGGATGGTATCATTCTAATGATACTCCTAAAATAGTTTTTTCAAGAACCATTTTTGATGATATTGGGTTGGTGAAAACATCCTTTTCATAGATAAATACATTTCATGAATATTATCTATGGAATGCATCTATGATAGATGGTGTGATGACATTTGGATTTAAGGCAGATCATATTAGAATTTCCGATAATAATGTTGAAAAACAGAAACAAAAAAACCCCATTAAAGAAGAATCTCATTTAAACAGATGCATGAATTATTTATTTTCTTGTTTATCCCTCTATAAACTTGATAGAAAAAAAGGTTATAAAGGTTTGGTGACACCATTATCTTGGTTATGGATTCACGTCTTGTTCACCATTTTTTGTTTCTAATTAAAACTTCTCAACTAAAAATTGATTTGAATGGTTTGAGTTTTATACAATCATTCGCATTAGTTAAACTACTTATGAATGGTCTCCGATGGGTTTTATTCCATGAAATGGAAATATCAAATAGTTTTATAACCATGAGGGACATTCTTTCTAAAGGTATACACTCATTGGAGAGTTTATCCAATGATACTTAAGAACTCAAATTTTCCGAGAGGATGGGCGGTTGGTCTCATCACACCCTTTGGGTGGAATTATTTCCTACTTCAGGGCACTCTTGTGTATTTAACATTTTTTCATGTAACATTCATTAATTCCCAACTATGACATTGTTCACCCATGAAGTAATAATGAATGATTAGTATGAATTATATTTAGAATCAATTGTATGTTTCTATTGTCCTTCGTTATTGGAGATATATGTATGTATCTAGAGATCATGATAAATTGTATCCACTTATGTACTAATTATAGATTCTTTTGTTTTTATTACAGAGATGATTGTTTTCTACCACAAAGTGGGGGACTCTAGAGTGTATCTTCATTTAGGGATATAGGATTATTTTTTATTTCAGGATCAGACCCATGGATAGCCTTCCAATATATCCTTTTGAAAGGAATCAGAACCCATGTAGTTTAGTTCCACTTAATAGGACACATAATACCTTTTAAAGTCAAGTGACGAGGACCAAACCATGTAGTTTCACATCATAAAAGTGGCCTAATAAAGGTTTAGTGTGGGACTTATGTTTAAGTGGCCCCATGAATATGGAAGGTATATGGGCCCTTATATTGAATAAGTCTCAATTGGGAATGTATCGCAGAGAGAATATAGTTGATTTTTGGAGTTCTTTTTTTACCTTACGGAGGCATCCCATGTATACCATTTGGATGGGAATTAAATCCCACATAGTTTAGTAGTGAGGACCCATTCCTATGGAGTCCATTTGAAGGATTTTCTCACAGGGGATGATGGACCTTTGAGATGATTGAGTTGGGGATTATTCCTAAGTAGGGTGCCCTGGTGATTTGATGTTTAGTTTTGTCTTACTTCTGAGGAGGATTCCCTTATGATTAGTGGTTTTGTTGTAGATTACTTCTAATTATATTGACCTAGTAATTTGAGGGTTGGTTGGGGATTACTCTAGAGGAGTATTCCCTTGATTCTTTAGGTTTTGTTGGTGATTAATACTAAAAAAGTTTCCAGGGTGATTGGATGAGGCTTACACATAAAATGATGTTTAGATATTAGGGCTATGTGGTTTTATTACAATTGTCAGCCTCTAACCCATGTGATTCATGATTGGTGTGAGAAAAAAGAGGAATTCATAAATATAGAAGACCACATAATTTGAATTGTCTACCAGTATAAAAATGATGAATCCCATAGGTAAATAGAAAGGTCTTTGAATGTTCCTATATTCTCTTATAGATTATTAACTAGGATAGTCACATCTTATGAACTATCCAGCTATGAACCTAGAAAGAAAATAACTGAAATTGTGTCACCACCTACTAAATGATCAGGGGCTTACTCCAGGAGGGATTCCCTTGTGCTTGGATACATGTAATTGGGGACCCACTCCTATAGATTTCATCTAAAGGAAGACATGAGGAATACCCAAAAAAAATATTCTCTACTAAAGCATGAACATGACGGTGTGGATTTCATGATCATAGCTAACACATACTCCCACATGATACATGATTGAATTTTTTGAAGTGTAATCTGGGGATATGGGAGACCAAAAAATCCTTATTCTACTAGTTGAAGAGGCTAGGGATATGGGAGGAGAATAAAGGACTTTGATTTTCCTGTTCCTTCACACATTTTGTTTCCAGGATATTCAAATCAAACTACCCATTTGGGTATGACCTTTGATTCAATGTGGAGCAAGAGTGAAACCTCCTTCCCGAAATTATAGGGTCTTACTATAGAGGGAATCCATAAAATAAGTTTTTAGGGAAGTGATGAGGATATCATTCCCAATAAAAGGGAAAGAAAAAGTATGATCCTCATTATCTAGTCATAGAACCATTAGTCCTGGGTCATAGAGACAACTAATGGATAACATGGTTCTAACACTAGTACCCAAGACCTGGATTTTACTTACACTTACCTCAGGGTGAGGGTCATCATGACCGAGAGAATTCATAATCACATGCACCCCAAAGACCCAACCTAGTAGGTAGTACAAGTGAAAGACACCTCTGATAGAAGGTATGCATTCCCAAACAAGATACATGATGGTGTGATTATTTCTATGGTTTCTCAAATCCATAGGCATAGGTGGTGGGTTTCAATTGGATCCTCCCATAAAATGAATCCAATGAAGGAGAGGCCCTACCCTTGGTGGTTTAGAAGAGGTCATGATAAGTGACTCACACAAAGTAGAGGCTAGGAGATCCAAGGGGGTCTCATGCATTGAATGTATCTATGCCTTAACAGTGCATCTCATAGGTGTTTTTAATTTTAGAATGTTGTAGGAATTTGGTTCCATATCCCCCCCCCCCATTCCCACTTATTTAGGTTTTGTAGGGATACAAGGATGGTTTCTGATGGCCTGGGTGAAGGACTAGGGTGAGAAGATCGTCTGGTGTTATTTTGGATTTCTCATCCATGAAAAATGCGGAGACCCAGGGTACTATTTATATGTAAATATGGGAACCTTGGAAAAGGAGCTACCTCACACAGGTCTATCATGCAAGAAGATTTGTAGGTTCTTCATGAAAGCCAATGTGTAGGTACCCTTCACCACAACACTGCTTGGGGGTACCAACATGGTGGGCCTTTTCCAAAGGGGTGTGGCCTTTGGCCTTTTTCACTTCTCTTCTTTTCATCTCATTATGGTATTCCCCTTTAACACCTTTTCATCCATGTGAAAAAATATAGTTTTTTAATAGAATTACATAGAATATATCATATAAAAACAAAATCTTAAAGAGATTACTCACATACTTGGATGTATATCAGACCATAAAACCACATATTAATGTCATAACATGGTAAAGACCTCCCACCTAAAGCTTCAGGGAGAAAAATTATATTTCATGCTCTTGATTTCAATAAAATAAAAATAATCCCAATAATCATCCACAAATAGTGAAAATTAGATATTTTAAAAAATCATCCATGAAATAGAGGAGGAAAAGGTAAAAATGATAAGTATCAAGTTAGAATCACCATGATAAATATTCCACAATTAATAGAACATAAAATAGATAAACATGTTGAAAAATATCTGATGTGGGGTGAATAAACAATATAGAATATAGAATGGGGGAATAATTGTCATATTCAAGGATTAAATAGATAATTACTTCATTTATACTCAGTTAGACTACATAACTAAAATTATAGGAAAAATATAAAAAACATTTCATTGTGAGTTTTTTCGGGTCCCTAATCCTTATATATGTGGTATAATTATGTAAGAGTAAACCCTTAAGCATTGCATTTATGAATCGAAAATGAAACAACCATTTTATAACCTAGGTTCCAAAACAATAAAAATAATTACAAACATTAGTAACCCTTATGCACAGGGTGACCCTTAGGTGTCACCCTTGAGGAACCTTATGTATCTCTTAATATCAACCCTTATACATGATCCTTTATAATTTTTTGGCCTTTATGTAGTAAGTAAATAAACCATATATATTACTCCACTACTGAAAGAGTGTCCCTTATGTATCTAGAAATAACCCTTACTCATTACCCCATTATCACAGGTGTAAACCGCACTTTTTTTAGGAATAACCATTATATATGACCTTATTATCATTAGAGTGAAACATATATATCAATAAATGACCCTTACCTATAAAACCATTATCACAAGAGTGGCCCTTATATATCTATAAATTACCCTTCCATATCACCCCTTTTATAAATGAGTTACTATTTTATATATGATAAATTACACTTACATACCCCCTCCTTTCTTTTGTCATAGTAGTGGCCATTAAATATCTAGAAATAACCCTTATATATCACCCCTTTATCATAGAAGTGACCCTTATGCATCCAAGTTATCTGTCTGTATTCGAAGTATTTTCAACACTTAACCAATTTTTAAATAATGTGAATTCTTATCTATACTAACCCTTATGTATAGGTTACCTATTTGTTTGAGTAACCTATTACACTCTAATATAACTATTTTTAGAAAAGTTAAGGAATCTTATATATATTTGTACCCATACATATAAGTAAACTATTATTCATGGTGACCCTAATGGATGAGGTTACCTCTTTATAAGAGTAAAATTTTTGTGTTTTGACCCTCATATAACAATACATGTATATTTTCCAAAAAAATATTTTTTAACGTCATTACATCATAGAATATCTCTAAATACCTTCAATCACGATTAGGCTAATTATAAAGATTTTAATAATTCTATCATATCTATACTAACATAAAGAACCATTATTTTTCATGAGTTTGAACATGATTAATATATTAACAAGTATATCTAATAGAAAAACCAATATCCAAGACCAAAATTTATCCACTACTACCCATCACCATGTTTTTATTCACATATACCATGAAGTCGGTTCTTCCTACTACTGAAAGGATTCATTTAGACTAATATAACTCCCGAAATTATTTCTTAATATTTACAAACATCATTAATAAAGAAACAAACTATAATATGAAAATTAATCAATAATAATTGAACATAAAATGTCGTAAAATTGAGGACTATTAGAAACTCCCCCTCTAAGGACTTCTGATTCATTAGAAATGTCTCTAGTTGTATTTTCTAAATAACACTGGTTTCACATAGCAAATATCAAACTCTTTATCTAATGTATCATCATGAATATGAATGTGTTTCCATAATACATAGGCAAGTTGCACTGTACTCACTTGAAGCACACTCTCATTGTGTTTTACAGTAGGAAAAATGTTCTCCTCAATTAATTCATCAATTTCTATTTCATCATCATTAATTTTGATCACATGAACATGTTATCGCTCAGATATTTAGAGTTGTCCCTTGTGAAAAAAATAATTCATACTTTAGGTCCATAGTAGATGGTATAACTAGAATGACAATATTATAATGAATTCTATAATATTGAGTAGATTCAAAAACTATTATTGGAGCTTTCCCAACCTCTTCAGATGTAAATACAAAAATTGAGGAAATACCCAAAAGTATACTAGGTCACCCACAATATACTCCAGGATTTATTACCTCCATCTATCATATTATAATTACAATATCTATGTGGTAAACATCCCTTTATATATTAACTACCCATGTTCATAGATCTCATATACTAGGTCTGGACCAATTACAGTCAATTCACCCAATTATAACAGGCACAATGGTGATCAATATGGTCTAATATAAAGGGATTTTAAGGGGTTATATAGATCAAATTATAAAATATATTGTTATTTAAATAATATGATATGTTTTGATATTTATTCCATTCTCCATGAAATTAGTTCATGTAATCCTTAATCATATCCTCTAATATTTGGATTTTCCACTTGAACTTCATATGTGTCTATGGATGATATGTTATAATCTACAGAAACTGAGACCCCATAGTCTTTTTTAGGTCCTACTTGAATATTTATGTGAAACACATTTCCCAATACGATATTACGGTTTTATTTACCCAATGAAATCACAAAAACTCGAAAAAATATATATTTCCCAACACATCAACTAAGTGAGTATATGGGATAAAAAAGAAGTGTATGATATTCATCAACCATTCAAACACAATGAATACTACATCATTACCATGTAGGATCCTTGGTAATCCCATGAAATGGTCCATGGACACCTCATTCCAGTTCAATATTATCGCTAACTAGGGTTAATGTAACCCACCTAGTTAATGATGCTTTACCTTTATCCTCATATAAGTATGGTAGTGAGAATAAAATAACACAATATCCTTCCAAATCCCTAACAACTAGAATAAATATCAAATATCATAATTTTTCCCGGTTAACCCCAGATTCTCCAACGATCATGTTTCAAGAGACTCCCTCATCAATTATAACCTCATGGAAGTGGGGATCACTAACCGATAATGAATTTAGAGTACATTATCCTCTTATTAATAACAGCTTTGGGATTAAATATTCTCTCAATACCCATGATCATATTACAAGATAATCAGAATGAGGGTCTTATCTAGACCTCATCCAGTCTATTAGCAAGGTGATAATGTGTAAAGGAGCGAAGGAAAAAATCCATTTTCCCTCTTACCCAACAATATTCTGGTCTATGAGTAATCTTAAAAAATTTGAATCCTCACTAGATTTATGAACCCCATCTCAACCATCCTTCTATGAGAATATGTTATGAAATTATCCTTTATCAGTGTTTATTCCTTCTCAATGTTAATGGACTAGTGTTTCTCAACCAATTCCTCTATCAAATGTTCATTTTCAAATTGGATAATATGTATTATGATTTCTTGTGGTGTCTATGGATGAAAAATATATCGATGAGGATATTATGAGGCCAAAAAAATATGTTATGATCTAAAATAATTATTTTTATATTATAGGTAGTGTACTAATACACATTGGATCATAGCTGATGAGACTAATTAGTGATAACTATATCTTCCTCCATCATAATGTCTCTCATTCATACCCCAACAGCATCATAATACATATATATTATTTACCTCATATTTATTAGAGTTGAAATATGGTTGGATATAGAAATATTTGTAGAATGGGTGGATTTATCTAAGCATATCATCCATTTTGGGGCTTGTTCTGCTAGGGATGGCTCCTTATTCCTTGGGTCCACTGGTCACTAGTGTTTCAGCAGCCTTCCTCAGGTGGTGGCGGTGGCCCCTTACTCTCTGGACTATAGCCTTCTCCCATACCTTTATCTATATCCATTCTTGTATCTTTCCTGAGTTGATATTCTTTTCAATGTTTGGATTAAGCTTCTCCGCTTGAGGATTCAGGGCATTAGCCCCATTTTACTTTTTCTACTTTCATTCACGTTGTTTCGTGCTTCATTTCTTTTTTCCCCTACTTCACCATTCCCGATCATCCCCTTTTACAGCATTTCCCCCGGTTGAATCCTTCATTTTTTCTTCCCCTACACTGTCCTCCCAGTAGTTGCGTTTCCGACCCCACTTCGGTCTGTTGCACCAGTTTTCAAAGCGAGATTTAGGATGTGATGGATGAGTTGTGTGGGTTTTTCAGGGTTGATTTTCACATGGTGGTGGCTCCGATGGTCTGGTTTGGGGACTCAGTCGAGGTTGAACTTCTCTTGTAAAGCCCTATCCCAATTCTATCACTTCTCTAGATTCTGGTTCCTTTATTTCTCTCCAATTCAGTCTGCCATGGTGGTTTCATAGAGGTATTGGGAAGTGCGGGTCAATCAGTCAATGGAGTTCCAGGAGGTACTTCCAGTTCTGGCTTCATCTGGAGAAGTGGTGGTCATATTTTGTGCAATGATCCATAGATTCAGTGTTTCTTATGGTATGTTTCGAGGCAAGAGGCCTTCGACGGCGTCCATGGTTTGTTTCAGATATGTTTTTTTTAAGATGATTGTTTCGTTGTTTAGTGATCTCATTTGGTTATGGATCTTTGCGACATCGTTGGTTCGTCTCTGGTTGGTTTGGGAAATAGTGGAGAAATCTATGGTATCTCATGTTGATGAAGGCTCACGATGAGACTTCGCCTATCATGTGTGAAAATGGAAAGTGATTATTTTGGGTTATGTTTTTGTGTTTTTTGATGTTTTTTTACTTTCGATTCTGTTTCTGGCATCCCACATTTTCGATTCTCACCAGAAAAGTGGAGACAATGAATGAGGATTCCTTTTAGGGCTTGTGGTGATTCGGTCGATGACAGTGACGATGGCAAGTAATGATGGCATTGAGTGGAGATGACGACATCGATAGTGGTGTCAGTGATGATAGCGGTGATGGATGACATGTTGATGTTGATGTTTGTAAATGGTTTTTTTGGTTGTAGGATGATAATCTCTATAGGTGATTCTTGAGGCAGATGTGTGATGATATGGGTGATGAATATTTAAATTGGAATGTGGTGGATTTTTGGAAGGTGGTAATGGCAGATCTGGATCCGGGTTTGTCTGTAGTGTTGTTTGATTTGAATTTTGAATTTTTTATGCTGTAATATTTTTGATTGTTTGACTCTGGTGTTTTTTTTGTTAAGGTTCACACTTACCCAAAAAAAATATCATTAGAAAATACCAAAAAATAGGGATTGTGGTCTGGACTATAAAACTATTTTATGAACTATTTAAATGATATTCACTCATACTACTCCAATCAAACATAATCTCATTCATGGTTATCCTTGTTATGGGTGTTGTAATGTGAGATAATTCCTAGATTAATTACATGTAACACCTAGACAGCCCAAGAAAAATTCAAATTTCATAAGCATTCATCGGTAATTCACTTTATATCACTGCATCCGCCCCATTTGGATTAATTGATATCCCCACTAGTAAAATTACATTCCCATGGAAGTGAAGCGACATGATCTAAAAGTTTCACATTGAGTATTTTGAATGAAAATGATGTGCTTTAAGTGTACCTAAAACAATTCTTGGGTGCTTGACATGAGACTCTGGTGTCCAAAAATATACCTATATATCATTAATAAACACTAAAAGGAAGGATTCTAGATTGTAATGAAAAATATAGTTGATGAGATATATTAACATCATTATTGAATTCTCTAGTCCGTATAGAAAGAAAATGTGTTCACAAAACCCATATGAGAACCTAATTATATTTTTTGTACATCCGCCACCATATCCATTAAATAATGGTAACCAAACCATTGCTTTTTTCAAAACATCAGCATCACCTCAATAGATCAAAATGGTCATCTATAATCATCAAAAAATATATTCTCTTCCCTGTAACATGATTTCAGAATTAGTAATCAATGCACCATCTAAATCTACCATATTCATTTTTGTAAAATTGAGTGGTGTATCCCATAAATAGGTACTCTAAATAATAAAACCCTTCAACTCAAGGCCCTTGTGAAAAAAATTAAACTATACATAATTAGTTCATTACATATGACAAAACTAAATTTAAATGGTCATCGTACATGACATAAGATAACTTTTTAACTCAGTCTATCTTTTAAGAGGTAGTATAGAAAAAGTAACTCAAATGAAATCCTAAAAATAGTATTCCACTATAGGAAAGATAGTTGGAACTATTACCCAATCCATCATAAGAACTACCCCTACCACATGCACTATAATGTCTCTCATATAGCTAAAATCATGTCCCACTCTACCTACCTTCACATCACACTCCTCCCAAATAACATAACCCACTATATCACATGTTTAAAACCTATGAAAACAATCCAAACTCATTGAAAGATATGTATCAAGGGGGTATAAGACCAGGGATAATTCAATTTTTAATGATAAAGTAGATGCAACTCAAGAAAATATATCAGAATGACATGACCATATATAAAATAAAATAACAAAATGATTCAAAGAAACCATAACTATAGAATTACAAATAAAGGTCCTTCTTATATATAATCTAAAAAAATATCCAATCCATGTGATTTTACTGCATCAGAACCATGGACCTTACACTACAACCATGATGTACATGAGTGGCTGACCCCTATGGGGTTAGTGGTGGTTATTAACAGTAAGACCCTTAACCTAATCTATTATCATAACTCAAAAATAAGTACTTGATATCAATTTGAGTTTCCCATAAAAATATATCAAATACTATGTCTACCTTGAACCGCTTCCTAACCCCAAAAAATCAACAACATAAAAAATTATTAGTGATGCCTCATTTTTTAACATGATTTCAAAACACAAAACTAACTAATAAATGAGGTGTGCTAAAGTAATAATAGTTAAACTATAAACATGTGAGTTATTCTCTTCATATAGGGGGAAGATATAAACCTCTCTCCCAAAAAGCATATTTCCTTCCACCCAATGACATAATTCTGTCACTTATCCACCTTCCACAAGATGAGGCCTCAATAATTCTAGTAGGAAGGTAAGAACCTGGAACACTAAATATTAGAAGAGACCCCATTTGAATATCCTCCACTAATCCCATCTTAGTAGCGGGGCTATAGATAATCACATATGACTAAGATTCCATATTTAACATCTTGACCAAGTACCTCATTTCTTGTCAATGTCGAATCCCAAATCTATGTTTCTTCAAGGATTCCTTGTCTTCTAACACTAGTTTAAAACATAATAGCTAAACAATGTTAGTAGTATAGTATGTCACCGATATCATCCATTACTACATCTCATTGAACTATTTTTCTTGCTCCTTAGTAAATGACTTGGGTGGTAACTTCTAAATAAAAGGTTATTTAAAATCTTCAAATTATAGGACCCATCTCTCTTAGTCTATACTAAGAAACTCCACCTTCTACTAGAGGATCCCTAAATCATATATACTTCATGATTCACAGATAATTCATTGGGAGTCTCTTCCCACTAAAAGAAACATTTTATTGACTCAATATAATACTCAACACCTTATGGACTAGATATGCCTTTCAATAATGGGGGATGATGCATATGGAAATCCTAAGAAAAAAACTTGTCAGATCTATCAAGATTTATAGATCCCCCACCCTACCAAACAACATGAAACATTCTAAGTTGAACTATCTAAACCACTAAAACTACTAATAATTTCTCATGATAATACTTATCAAAACACACTTTAAAATGAGGAGTTATAATAATAAAATTCCTTACATAATGAATATCCTTAATATAATCCTTATGTTGAATAATGTGATATCATCAAGTTGGTTTTTTTTATAATACCAAATATAACACTATTAGAATCCATTAATAGATTAAATCAAAATAAAATTACAATTAACACTCTCAAAAACACACGACCACCCTAGAAACAATTCCCTGTGGTCTTACCCACAACCATAAAGCATAAATTCCCACTAATAACCTAAATTATAGTCATATATCAATTATACCAGTATGTTTGTTAAATTTAGATGAAATATAATTATAAAATTATTAGGTTAAATTAATTAAATCCTGCAAATAATTTATTTTGGAAACCCTAAGTGGATCATTTTTTAAAATTTATTTAATTTAAACCTATATATAAAATATATTATCAAGTGAATGACGTATGAAAAAATATATGCATATCCTTATAGAATGAACATACTGACTCTCACCACCTAATTCAAGAGTAAAATATAATAAAACACTATTAACTACGAAATTTCAATAATTTCATGAGTGTAAAAAAACAAAATTAATAAATAGAATTCCATAACTGTGGAAACTAGAATTTCTAGTATAAAAGTTTTAAACAGACATAATAAAAGATTCCCACTTGATTCTGGACCATCCTATCTCTACTCCACCAAACCCTGGATAATAAATAATTAAATAAGGGATCTATTGAAATTTTATACCTCCCCATATTAGTTCTTAAGGTCCAAGAAGTTTCTCCACCTGATCTTATGTTCACATCCCCATATTCTTGAGGAGTTTAGTTAAAGTTGAGACCCTAAGTCATACATTGTGGAAACTATGCCTTCAAAATAATTTAGCCACCAAAAATAAAAATAGTTAAAGATATAAATATTAAAAATGAAATATAAAAAAAACATAATAGAAACTAATTAATTATAATTTTACATAAAATATTAAAGAGGGATAAGACCAATCATGCATTCAAATCAAAAAGATATTGAGATGTGACAGATCAATACAACTCATGATTAGAAGATTAATCGAATACAAGAGGAATGAAAAAATATAAACAAAAAATATCCTAAAATGAACTAAATTCTCCAACCTACACCACCTAAACTACAATCCTAGATAAGGCCCTTCCCATTTTCTAGATTCCTGATAACAAAATATTTGTACACAAAGGAATTTCTATGCATGGCGTTAGTAGTAAACACAGTTATACACCACCAATGAATCCATAATAGATGTGTAGTAGATTAAGAAGACTTATTCACTTAAAACTAAATCAAAACAAGTGTAAAACGATCCAATATCATCATAGACTAACAAGGCTTATATGAACCCCAACCACACCTTCTTTAACACCTATCTAGAGAGAATTTTATCATTATACAATGAACCCATTTCTAGTAAACATATAGTGATCTATGGATAAAATATCACAACGAATACTCTCATGTAATATGATCCTTACCTATGTGGAAATGTCCCCCAATTGAGTCCCATGTCCATTAATCATTCCTATAGTAGTATTAGTAGATCATATCAATAGCCCCCCCCCCCCCACAAAGCTAAATAGTCTCATCTAGTGTGATCCCATTCCTATACCTCATATATCTTATCTCATGGAGGTGGATGGAAGAATTAATCCCAATAGAAAAACTATCACATTAGGTGAAACATAACCTCATAGAAAGGTACCATGGATACATCATATAGAAGAGATCTATAGAAGACATAACAGAAGCCAACCTCATGCATATGTTGAACCATTAACTTAGGGAAAGGTACCATTTCCACATTACAAATATATTGTCTCATATAACATGGAGAATTTTATCATGAACACAATTCATCAAAAATAATTCACTTGATCTCTGACAAGTCCTCCCTTATCATGAACTCATGAAAAATTCCATATGAAATTTCATGATGAAATTCATTCTAGAACCCCATAATATCCATGAATTCTCACTAAAAACCATTAGTATAGAATGGAATCACCACCCAACCTTGTACGTTAGGATACAAGGTGTTAAAAGTTCTTACTAAGTTGATACATCCTACACTCAACCCTTGTAACCAAGCATAAAACCCTACATTTATAAAAACCTAGAAAGTTAAAGCGTTAAAATGGATGTTTTCAACCCTTTTCAAAAAATTACAGCTTTCATTTCAATAATCTACCATATTGTAACTATATAGTTAAGAGATTCTTGGCCTAGAATAGTGTTACGAAGGGTGGCCCCTTAGGATGTTTATTAAGGTGTGTGTGAGGATAAAATGTATACTGGTGACCCAATAAAGAACAATGGTGGGCCCATAGAAGGGAGAATTTTTCTGTGGGGAAACTAGTGGTACCTGTAGGTCTAGGAACCAATTAATTTATTTAATGGCATGGTTCATATGCTATAGTGGGGCCTAATGGTTACATGGTATCATAGTCATACCCAACCAAAAGTTTAGTAGTACTATCAGGGTTGAAATTTATGGTCTAGGATAGGGATTCTATTCACTTAAGGGGGGATAATATAACACCCTAGAAATTTAATGGAAAAAAATACTAAATATTACAAGCAATTTCAACAAGGAGTGTATTTATTTTCAAGAGACTCCCTGATTATGAATCTATATTTATGAAAGGCTTGTCTTGTAGAAGTGTCGGGATAGGTGAACTATGGGGAATTTTCTTAGGTAGTGTGTGAGTGATGACAAAGAAAACTAAAATAACATGTGTTGGATTATTGTGGATTCAATTATTTTTATGACCCTTCTAGGAACAAGTGTGGGTACAAAAAAGGTACCATGTTTCTGTAGGGTAATTGGTGGCACCTAGAAAGCCAAGTCCTAATGGCCACATTTAATAGCATTTTCCATGTGTTATAGAGGGGATTTATTTTCATAACCAATTTTTTCCAAAAAAATGCCTGGTATCAGAAAACATATATGGAATCACTAATATCCAAACTCCAAGGGTTTAATTAAATTTTTTTCGACTTAACCATCTATATTTATTTCAAATAAGAATGTCACATTTGTAAACTCATGTACCTATTTGTAAATATAACGATACATCGAGATATGAATGTTGTAACATGGTAAGGACTTCCTACCAAGAGATTAATGGAGGTAAAATTCCTTGAAACTTGATCTGATTCAATGTAATCAACAAAAACATTAAAATCATCCCCAAAACCTCTAAAATTTTTATTTACAAAACAAACTAGGAGATAGTGAAAGAAAAGTCAACTATTGTAGGGATAGTGTTTAACATACCTAGAGAACACTTATATAGTAAATTACACATTAAATAGACAATAAATAAATAAAATCTATTATATCAGGCAAAGGAATCATAGAATAGATAGAAATTGTTTGTACATTTATCATTTCATCTTAAAATAAAAAAATCACCCTTTAAATACTTAATCTAAATATTTAATTAAAATTTTAGAAAAAATAAGAAAAAACACTCCATGGTCAATTTTGGAAAATCCTCTAACTTTTACAAATAGGGGTACCCATACATAAGGGTAAAACATTATGAATAACCCTTATATATAACCTTAAAACCCATTATATATAATCTATTACCCACACTAAAATTATTTATGACTAACACTAGTACACAATATATATGTGGGGACCCTTAAATATTAGCCTAGATGGCCTTTACACATCACTATGCATCAACCATAATGAAAAAACCTTTATAATTTTTTGACCCTAAATTATCAGTGAAATGACCCTTATATACATCCCTATATCATATGAGTGACTCGTATATAATTGGAAATGACCTATTTATATCACCCATTTAGCATAGGAGTAACCCTTACATATCAATAAATGACGCTTATGGATCAACCCTTGGTTAAAATAGTTCCCCTTCTGTTCCAACCCCTTATGGTAGGTTTAACACTTGCATATCAGAAAATTACCTTCTCATTTCACCCCTTTATCCCATTACTAACCCTTTTGAATCAGAAAATGACCCATATATATCACCGCTTTTCATAGGAATGACTCTTATTTATTATAAAATAAACCTTATGTTTCACTCCATTGTCATATAATTGACAATTACATATGAATAAATGACCCTTATGTATCACCCCTATATTTCATTATAACTCTTATGTATCAAAGTTACCTTTATTCATCATAAGGATTCTCAAAACACAACCTATTTTGGAATGAAGAGGACCCTTTCATATATCTACCTATATATACAGGGGTACCAATATATAAGAGTAAACTCTTACACTCTAGTACTACCATTTTTTCTGAAAATGGGAGAACAATTACCTAAGAGGTTACTCATATTTAATAGTAATATCTTACACATAGAGACCCTCATGTTTTAGGGAAACCATACATATGAGTAACCTTTATATGTGAGTATCCTTATATACTAACTCTTTTCTATTTTCAAAAAAAAAGCTAACATAACTTTAAAAAATCATATTTTATCTCCAAATAACAATAGTAAATGACTAGGCCCATTTAAAAATCTTCAAACATCTAGAATATATTGAATAATATGAATTCAAATAATTTATTTGTGCTCAAACATAATTAATATACTATAAAAAAATTAAAACAAAAAACCAAATAGCCTATAAGTAATATATTCATCAACTTCACTTTACATGTCATGATTTCCTTGTACCACTGTGTGGTGTTTACTTACTACAAAAACTGATCCTTGAATATGAGAAAACTTAGAAGCCCAATAATCAAACTACAATGAAACCCCAAATTTTCTAAAATCAACATGATACACCATATTCAACAAAATTTAAACAAAATTCACCATAAAATTATAGGGGGTTACAAAAATTATGTTACATAATGTAGTATCCAAATAATTCTATATTGATATGGAGTTACTAAAATTTAAACTTATGATGCTTTAAATTTCATAAGTTCAGTTAAATTATTTTAAATAAAAAAATTAATAACATAATTATATGATTTTCATTTTTAACTAATTAGGAATAGTAGAATATATATCCATAAAAATAATAAATTCTATCAATATATAGAAATAATGGTATTAAAATAACATTATATTATGATATTTCATTGAAATAAAATTTATATTCCTTCTATAATAACCCAAAAAATCATTAAATTAAATAGAAAACTCTAAAGAAAATTTTTAAAATATATGATGTATAAGTCCAAAAAAATTAATATCATCTTTCCCCTAGTCACACATCTTAACTTATTCCCAAAGAATCTATTTCTAATAATTCCTTGATGACTTTTTTTGTTTTGAATTAGAGTTTTACATAGGTTAAGTAAGGAAATGTAACATATATTCTTTTCTATATGAATTTAATAAAAAAATGCATCACATGTAGTGTATTTTAATATGGAAAAGAAAAAGGAAAAAGGATTCCTACTTTAATAACTCATCCCTTGGTTAGTTATAGAAGGTTTTGGAAATTCAACATATAAAACATTAAAATTCTTAATAAATTATATTCCTAATTGATGGTATTGACGATTTCAAAACATCTATATGTGAATTAACAAATATAATTTTTCTGTAAAATTTTCTATAATAATTAAATATGTTAGAACTTTAAATAAATGAATCTTTATTTACCTTCAATATTATTACATTATAAACAATTATAAACTATAAAATTATTAATTGTACCAAATAATAAAACTTTTAACCCAAAATTTTCTTTTATATTCCCACTATACTCTAATTTTCCCATATAAACTTTTAATATTTGATAAGATAATATATAAGAATAGTCAAGAGGTTGTCATGGCCATTAAATTTTCATTTATAACTCTAACTCGTAGTAGTGTAGTCGTGACCAAGGTCGGTCTATAAAGAAGGGGTAAGTAGATAAATGGTAAATATTAATTCTTAATCAACTAAAAATAGTTCCAAAATTAGTGAAAATTAAAAATTAATATTATGTGTATCAATAGATGATTTTTGAATGGGAAGTTAGTGAGTTAGAACTAAGATATGTTAATAGAAGATACATATAAACATTATTATCAAGGGAAATTTTTAATGAAGAAATTAATTGAATGTGATTATAAAAACAAAATATTCAACTCAACATGAAATCTATTTCACTAGAAATGTATATACTACTAAATTTTCATCATATCACAGTAGTGAAATGACTCAATGAGTTTTGGAATTTATTTTATTCCCTCAATACATTAAAAAATAAAAAAAATATGAAATTAAAGGTCTCTATAGAATGATTTTTATTTTATAAGGAATAGCATAAGAGCATGAAGTAAAAAATGATAAGTTATAACAATTATTTTTCCCCGAACAATAAATTAAACTGAATTAAAAAAACTATAAAATAAATAATTAAAATATAGTAGAAGAAAATTTAATGGGGAAATGGATATATTATTTTTTATTTTGATATTAAACTCTCTTTTTTTCATCACTAACTTTCTCTCATTTGTTGAATCTCTAACTTTCTTGCCAGAAGAAATCTCATTCCCTCCTCTTAATACCCATCAATGTACTATAATACTTTCATCAATGGTAGCACCCACATAACACCTCAAATTAAAAAATATATTTCTGAATATTTAATCAAACGATAGCAATAATTATCGTATGGACTAATTTTCTACATTATATCATCTTTTCTGACATTTATCTCAGCTTCTTGAGACCACCAGGTGGAAGTAAATTTCCCAAGTAACTAATAAATTCCTTGAATGTGCATCTGTATTAGAATGAACCAATACACAATGAAAGTATTCCTTCATAATCCCTTAACATTCGAAAACATATGTAATAAAAAATTTAGAGACTATTCTTTCATGGGTTCCAATACTAAAATTTTATTTTGACCCATTTACACCATTTCATTCACCATATTCATTTTGAATAGTTATTTTCAAGATCACCCCCAATTTAGTTATAATTTTGAATATATAAATATCTACATTCAATTTCTACTTGATTGATCATGTCATATATTTTTTCCTAAATTAGATCGAGAATATCCCCATTTACTTGAAATATGATCATAACCTATAGTGATCGAAATCAAGTGAGTAGTATTCACTCTAGTTCAAGCTCACTATAAATAGAGTCATATTATTAATAAGAAATTCTTTCAAACACCATGAAGTCATATATTATTGTTGATTAAACTGTGTAGTTTATAAATACGGATCTCATCACATTTTTTTTATCATCAACATGTTTATACCTACAATATAAAAAGTACAAACAAATAATTCATCATTTGAACACTAATCCATGACTAAACATTAGGCTGATGAAAAATTTCCTCAATCCCATGAATCATTGCCCATGCATGATGACATTCATCTTATATCATTTTCCTTAATATATATTTTGATCAAGCATGGTGAAATCCTCCTTTGTTTCATGAAATCATAGAAAAAAATGGATTCAAATTAGGTTCTTCAGAACTAGGATCTTTATTCATATTTCATAGGTTACCCATGGTTTATCTTTGACAAGATCAGTCTTCCAAAATAATGATCTCAAATAGAACTAACATTTGTGATTTGAAATTAAAAATGTCTTCAAATCTCTTGACATATAACTAACGGTATTAGTCATGTGGTAAATCCCTTCTCTGATCATTATTCGATTTGTTGGCCTCATTCATCAACTTGTTAATATATAGAGAAAATGATCAAATGATCATCATCAACACTTGGAATCAAGAGGCCATTAATCAATAAAACATTTATAGTATGAAATGGTTAGTTTTACAAAAAAATATGGAAAATTAACATCTTTTAAAGGTGTAAAAATTGTATACTATGTAGAGAACTACAGTAATAATTTTATGCGGAATAATATGAATTTATCTTATGTGGATAGTGCTAAAAATGACTAATAGATGTCCTCAAATGAAAAATATCTATTATAGGACTGTATAACTTGAAATATTATCAAAATTTTGAAATTTAATATGTCCTAAAGGACTTATATAAAAATTATAATACATGAGGACATAAAATTCATATGAAAATATCCTAGAATACAATTATAAATAGTTTTCAAATGTTGGTGAAATTAATAAATCTGATATATATTATTATTGATATTTTTTAGAAATCCATCAAATGTCCCAAATATATATATATATATCTAAAATAAAACATGGGACTCGAATAAATTAAATCAAATAGACAAAATACTTTCAAAAAGCAAAAAAAATTATTTTAATTGAGTATTTACCAACAACAAAGACATAATTAGTTCTCAAAATATATTAAAATTAAACTGAAATAATTATTCAGTTATTATAAAATAAATAATCACTTTCTTAAAACCATTAAGTAATTATATTTTCAATTAAAAATTGGTCAATTATGAGGTATTTATCATTAAATTATCATTTAATCAAAAAACAATTTGAATATCACCAAAAATATGTATAAACAATCCTTAATTAAAGGAAACATCAAATTACATCACACATAAGATATTATTTATCTTTAAGAAATAAATTCAACAAAATTAGTGTTGTAGAATAAATCTCAAAAGTGAGAAAAAAAATGAAATCCCATAAAGAATTAGTTTTAAAATATATATCCCCCAAAAACCCTCTCATGTCGAAAATGTGGTTTCCCACTAAAAAATAAATAGATTAAATGATTTTTTTTATCATGATGATTGAAATTAAAATTTTATATAATAATTAAAAACTATTAAAATTAAATCCATCTAAAATTATAGACTTTTCTTTTCTCCCTACGTAAATAGATATTAGTAAAATAATATATAATAAATAGATACTACTAAATTGATTATTAATAGTAATAATTTAAAAGAATGAATAATTATTTAATTTACTATCTTTAAGAAAAAAAGAATCCATCAAACCATATTTGGATTATCACTCCATAATCCATTATGATACAAATCTTATGATTTTAATTGAAATTAAAATCTATAATTTAAATCAAAATTTTAATATATACATTGTAGTGTTTTACTAAAAAAATATTTCCAATGGAAATATGATGTATCAAATTAAATACATGTAGTAAAATAAATTGGAATCCTAAATGTGGTAAAACATCATTCAAAATTCCTAAGAATTTTCAAGCACCGAATAAGAAAATTGAATCTTGAATAAAGTTAATTTTTTATAAGTATTATGGATTTCTTTATTTGAAACCAAATAAAATATAGTTTGGAATATTTAAGACCTCTCCCACACACTTAAAACCCAATATTGTGCACTATTTTTAATCTTAACATTATATAATCTGAAAATATTTTTTAGCATAACCATATTTGATTTTTAGAAAATAATATTAATGTTTATATTATTGGAAAACCATTTTACACTAATCATATTTCATAGGAAAACTTCAATGGTAAAAAATATATTTAATCAATATAATATTTAAATATTTCAGTTAAAACATATTAAAAAGTCTATATTTATAATCATTAAATACAAAAAAATTGAATAAACACAAAAAAGAAATAAATATCCTACATTCATCATGTAATGTGATCACGATAGTAATTATAACTAGAAAAGGAATAAGTTTATATCTGCATGAAACAATACTTAAAAACCAACTTCTATCATTAAATAATAAAAAATAGGAATATTTTGTTATATAATTGTGTAAAAAAAATTAAATTTTTTTCAATAGCTCCACTCATAAAAATTTTTTAGTTGTATTCACGCTTTATATTTATGAAAGGTTCTTAAAATTTCCTATTTACATCCCCTAAAATATGAAAATGTCAACATAATGTTCTAGAATTTAAATTTAAAGATATAATTAATTCATTTTTTGAGTAAGGGGGTTCTACGTAGATTCTTTTGATTTCATCTTATCCTCATCATTAAAAATAAAAATTATTTTTCAAACAATAGGATTTGAAATCTTCTCAACAATGCTTATGAAATAGAAAGTATGTTGTACATGATTTTTATTTATAAATGGAAAATAGAAAATTTCAATTCTATTCAAAATAGTAGCATTATAATAGAGAAAATAACTTCAATAACACTTACCCCATACCATAGAATATTACTAGGTTCCAAGGTAGGTTTTAAATTTTATATTCCAAATTTTATTCAGTAAATAATTTTAAAGAAGGAAAAACACTAAAAAATTAACATATTTTTGTACTAATAGGTATATAATTCCCCCCTATAATACTAAGTTAACCAACAGGTATATTTTATGAAACTAGTCAAATTAAAAAACACTTTCTAGGGAAGCATGAAAGTATTTTCAAAGTTATCTAACCATGAAAAATTAAATAAAATACTCCCATAAATATTATTTAATTGTTTTCTTATACTCATCATAGTGATCACCCTTTATTATCACTTCCTTCCCCATATGAACTCTCTATAATGGTATCTTAAATTGTAAGACAATTATAATTCTAATAAAACATTAGAAAAAAATGGGACCAAGAAAGGGTGAGAGAATGTGGAAATTATGTACAACCAAATATGATTAAATTACAATGTTTAGATCCGGAAAAGGTGATATGGTATGGGAAAAATATATATATAATATCATAAGAGGGGATATTATTCAAAAAAAATTAATAAACCCTGGTTTTCCCCCCATGAACTTCTAAATTTATAATCTTTATCGAAACTTCCCTAGGAAAGTCATCTTAATCACTCGGTGGATGTGATTATTCATCCCTAAAACACTAAATATATTAGGATAATTTTAAAAATAAATTAGTTTTTTGTGATTTTAAAATTTTAAATTAACACTCAACTCACATAAGTATTGAAATACCCCCTTAAAAATTACCTTTATCAACTAATAACAACTCAAAGAATTATCATAAAAAAATAATTAGCATAACAAATTTCCACCATCTAATTAGATTCACTTATTTTTGGGACAATCTTATTAAAAGTAATTCACTCAACCTCTTCCAACAATACTCTATGATCTTAAACTAAAAAATCAGTAATACTAGAATTTTCATAAGAAATGTCTGTGTTTCCCACATGGTGACTTAATTTTGATTCAATACATTTATAATATTTATAAAGGGAATAAAATGTAAAATGTTCTATTAATGATAATACATAATCCTAGGAGATTTATAACTCTTTTTCAAATTCTAAACGCTTCAGAAAAATATTCTAGTGGGTGAGTTTTTGAAAAATAAATTGGAAGAGGACTTTGGAAGTTGTTCTGAAAATATCTAAATACCTTGAAAATATAAAATGACTCCATATACAAGTTTTATTCAAATCATATGTCAAAGGTAACTCCATAATATTCAATTAAAAAATGTAAAATCATCAATCAATTCATTTAAGACAATAATTATGCTCAATCCCTATTGCGTGTTCTTGAGTTTAATTTCAATAACAATTTACAAAAGTCATCCTTTATTGTAAAATCATTTATATTTTCTAAATAAATTTCATAGATGAAACATCAAATTAGGAGTAAAATTAGATACTGAAAACTATATTACAACATTTTCATTATAAATGATCATCAATAATTTTTATTTCATTGAACCATGATTTAAATGGATCATTCATGAGAGATCAAGGAATTGATAGTTCATAAATAAAATTTTCCAAACAAAGTACTCAATAATAATTTCATCAAAGATAATTTCTAGAATTACAGGACTATTATAATTCAAACTGGGAAGATAAAATTGAATATCAATTTCAAAATTTTAAAAAATAAATATTTCTTATTATTCTCCTCCAAAGGTTCTATAACTTCAAATTCCATCTTATAACATAATATTTCAGAGAAATGAGTAGAGATGTATTCATATTTTAAATGCACACTCTCAAGTTTTTCTTCAACCCATGACATAATGCCCTTAAAACTAAAAAAAACTACATGATTACTTAGGTTAAGATGAAAAATAACAAATTGGTTGATTTTTCATGAAAATATGAATCCTCTAGGATAAATTGGATAAAAAATTGTTTAATAATTTCATCATTATCAATTTCAAGATTACTAATTTATTATTATTCTACAATTTCCATGGGATCCTTATTCTCAAAGTTTAACGATTGACCATATTTATTAAATTATTTCTTTATTATGTTATTTTTTTCATTATCAATGTAAAAAAATCATTCAATTGATTTATTCCTCAA
Organism: Viscum album; assembly: GCA_963277665.1. Lineage (NCBI taxonomy): Eukaryota > Viridiplantae > Streptophyta > Magnoliopsida > Santalales > Viscaceae > Viscum > Viscum album. Next base: position 1,689,545,598 of record OY728126.1, on the reverse strand, counting down.
TTTAATACTCATTTAGTACTTCAAAATTTTTAGTAAAAAAATCAAATTTATTTTTTTCATCAATAGTTTCTATTTTCATTTGTTTCATGTGTGATTCATTTATAGGTTAATTCTTGTTAACACTATGATTTTATTCATGTCAGTGTTTTTATTTTTTTTAATTCAGAGACATAATGAAAATAAATTTGTCCATCCACAAAATATATATATTATTTATGACAGAAATAAATAATATCTTCAGCATGTTCCTTTATTGACAACAAACTCGAATTAACCCAAATAAAGAAGCATCATTTATAGTTGAATTCACACCATTCATAATAATAATAAAAGTGAATGAAAGAATAAACACTTTACAAAGGTTATATATTCTTTTAATTTCTAAATTAGTAGCAATATTAACAAAATACAAATATTTTTATGTGCTTTCGAGCTTATTTGTTTTTTATTTTTTTATTTACTTTTTTATTAATTTTTTCCAATTCATAAGAAACTCACATTCACCTTCTCCAACTATGATTCTAATATTTAAATGGTCCATAGGTCATCATGAATTTTAAATTATAGTTTATATTTCTTCTTATATCTAGTGTAATGATGAAAAGCATCAATCTATGTGGTATGGGTGAGTTGATTTAAGGAAAAATTGATTTCCTAATCTACAAAATTAGTGCAATGAATGAGCGAAAAAGGGATATGGATAGTGTAATGATACAATATTTCGTAACTAAAATTCAATTTTCAATGAATAAATGAATTATTATAAATTTATTTATAGAAAAAAAATTCACTGTATATTTTTTTATTTTATACCATTATGAAATCACTATTACAAAATAGGCCTTTAACTGTGCTAGAAATGACATTTATCCGCGCTAGAAAAAAACTGACTACATGAACAAGGTTAAAAGCCCTATACTTTTATTAGTGATTTTAAAAGAATTGGTAAATGTAGTTTTTATTAGAACTTTTAAGATCATTGATATAGGTTTATTCTGTAGTGTGTTGTAACAACACACTATAGCACAAAAAACACACCAGATATCAATAAGAACGAATCCAAATATAGGATTTAAATGAAATAAAATTTACAATGGAAACAAATGAAAACAAAAACTATATCATAGACATTTCAAACATTGGTTTATACAATTACATAAATACAAATTATTACATATATTAAATAACATCAATGTTATTTTATCTTTTAATCCTGATCCAACTCATCTTATTGTCTAACAAACCACCCCTTATCGAGTAAAAGAACGCACCTATATAAGAAATAAATTATTATGTAAGTTATAATTTATAGAAATAAGCAAAGAGAAAGTGTTAATTTCACTAAAATTTATTTTAATTTTAAATAAAAATATGCGCTCTAAGTCATACTAGTCACATTCTGAATTGGATTGAGGTGCATCAAATTTCAACACGTCTCAAATGACTTGTTGATTTCTGTCCTAAAATATAAAAAAAATACGAATTTGTTTTCATGGTTTTGATAACATTATTTTTCTTTTTTACTAAAATTTCATTTTAAAGTAGAAACTCACACTTTTTACTCATTTTAATCACATCGTATATCAATTTGACATGATATGGATTCCTACACATCACAAATGACTTATAAATCATCTTTCTAAATTATAAAGAAAATATAAAGTGTTTTTGATCGGTTTCTAGTGGTTGAAAATTTTTAAACTAAATTATCAAAACAATCTGAATTTTTTACGGTTTTGAGGTGTGGCCAATTCTAGAAAAGGCATGACAAATTGATTCATATTGATCACACTGGGTGTCGAATTGAGGTGTAGCTAATTTCCACACAACTAAAATAAATTTTGGATCATTTCTCTAAGTGTGAATGAAGTACACACCTCCATAGACCTATTTTACCAATCATATAAAACCATATCATTTTTTTCATAAACATGCAACAAACCTCGAACCGAACAATGAACTCGTACATAAGGACCAAAGAGTGCTATCCGGAAAAATAGACATCACCAAACATGTATGATAGAAATAGGGGAGAAAATTCATTAAACGATAACTATTTAAAGGTTCACATTCTGAAAAAGAAAATTGAACTAAAAATGGATGATTTCATTAGAATTTTATTTTGAAAGATGAACTTACAAGAGCCGCAAAACAAAAACGAAGAAACCGTGAAAGTCTTCACCCCAACATGGGAGACAAAAATTGATCAAATGTATTGTATTCTTATTTTACAACAACTCAATAGAAATTTATTCCCCCACCAAATTCTCAAAATCGATATCCTTGAAGAAGAGGACATGCACCTTGATCCTAGGATGAAGACCCCAATGAAAAAGAATATTTCAACAGATCCAGTGACCCCAACTCTAGAGAAAAGGAAACTAGATCTTTGAATTGTTCAACATAAGCTTTCACCATCTGCTGACCTTTCTAGACACTCATGAGATATTTCTTTTTATTTATCTTTACCTCCTCAGGTATAAACCATCTGAAAAATACAGACATAAAAACCACACATGTCATCCTAAATTGCATCATTGGCAGTGCAAATAACTCTCATTCTTCCAAATAAGGACCCCAAAGAAAACCCAGAATAGCACGAACTCTAATAGATTGGGTATTTCCCAACACTCTGAAGACATTCTCAACATTATCAATCAACTTCAATGACTCTAAAAAATCTTTATTACAACAAAATATAGGAAGCAACTGATGATAACATTAAATAGGGAAATACCCACTAGAAACATTACAAACCATACTAGGAGGCATATTCTAAATAATAAAAAAATCAAAAAATCAGGTCCAGAATCAATTCCTCACATACCAACACAAATGAGAATTCTCATAAGGAATATCGAGGGTCACACTTACCACAGTATCACTAAACCCAATAATTTACCACATTCTCAATCCAAAACATTTTACTTTAAAAATATTTTTTTCCAATATAAGTCCCTTTTAATGAAATCATTTTAATTTTTAAAATATCTTTCATTTTAAAAGATCACTCACAAAAACCATGACCAAAACAAGACATATTTCATGTTCAACCACCAGAATGAGATACTAGTAGTCATGTTTAACCCGGTGACATGATAGTGGGCCATATTTTACTAAGTATATGAGTTTTCATTGATTAAAAATATCTAAAACCCCCAAAAATAGTCAAATATAAAAGTTACCACCATATATATAATTCTATTCTACTGGGTGATTGGTTTTTTTAAAAATGGACCTAATTACACTAACTTATCAATAGGAACCTAGTTCTATTCCATCAGGTACATATTTCCTTCTATACAGGGGTACCTCTATCTCTTTTCCACTCTCTCCTATGAAATCCTATAACCCCTATTTTAACTCACCTTTAACATAAAATGCACCCATAATGAGACTATGATACTAACATTAAAGGGGATTACATAGTTAGATCATATGTGTCATTTAAAACCTCCAATGCCTCGGGCATTTCATACTAATTTAGATTCAACCATATTTTTAAGGGGATAAATTCAACCATTGGGTTTTCATATGTGTAAGGATAGCTATTAATAAATTTACAAGAAATTTTAAAGAATTTTCAAACGTTTGATGTATTTTGAGGTTAATTTAATCATCATTTTTATCCATTAGTAAACCAATTTCAAGGAAAAAAATAAACTCATGATCATTAACATTAAATTACAACGGTTATCTCTAATGGTTATTATATGACATTGGTCGACATTGAGTAGTTTCAAAAAAAAATTAATTAACATCACACGGTCTATTATTTCAGGGAAAAGACAAGGGATGTTAATAGGATATTCTTCCGTATTTATCCAACAAAGATGAGAGTGAAAATATATTTAATATAATTCTTCATATTGGTCCATATGAATAAGTGATTGATAACTATTTTTATAATTGAATCCCACAAAGGAAATTTAATCATTCGAGGAGGCACTGATGATAAGAATTATGGTTCAAAGAGTATTTTCTAATATCAATATAGTCTGCTTAGAATGAGTGTTAGTCCATGGAATAATGAAAGTATAAAATTTCACCCATAACCTCACTGAAATTTAATTTCTTTATTATAACCAAGATAAAAACTACATATACTTATTAGATATGGCACTATATGGAACACCTGGAAGCATTATTATCCATTTAATATAGAATTAATCGAGTTCAACAACTGCGGAAGCCTCTTTAATATGTAATAATTTGTTCATCTTAGTTAGGTGATCCACTATAACCCATGATACATATTTTTATTTAGTTGGTCTTGAAAATTTGGTCAACAAATGTCTCGTGATTTCATCCCATCTCCTAAAAGGAAGAAAAGTATTGAAAAAGTACTTATTGGTTTTTTTTATTCTAGATTCTCCAGATTATATGTAAAAAAATTGAGAGGAATATTGTGATCAATTTTGTCATTACAGGGCACAAACAATGGTGACCAATATCATGGAACATCTTTACCATCCTTACATGAACCTACAGGAGTCACATTGGTAGGGGAGAGGAGATGAGATGTAGGGTTCGTCATGGTTATGAACAGCACAAAATGAAAAATTAAAAATTAAGAACCCAAAACGACCAACAAAGATATTGGAAAAGTTTAAAATAACATACATTGGATTCTATCCTTGATTTGTCTGGGGGAATGTAGAGGAGTCGCACTGGCAGTGGTGAGGAGTTGATATGTAGGGTTCGTCGTGGTTAAGAATAATGCAAAACACAAAATAAAAAAAGTGGAACCCAAAAGACCAAAAAACGATAGAGTAACATTAGTAAATAGCATAAATTGGATTATTACCTTGATTTGTCTGAAGGAATATAGAGGTGTCATTCTAGCAGCAGAGGAGTTCTGTGAGAGCTTGAGAATCGTGACTGACTGAGTACTAATTAGGGTTCTTTTAAATAGACCATGAATAGTTTTAACAGCACTCTTATAAAATCTCAGAAAAATAAACCTTTTATCAGTGTAAAATTTATAAGCATTAATAAAATAGAATTTATTAGTGCTAAACAATTGGTGATAAAAAACAACTTTATCAGTGCTAAAATTTTAGCACTGTTAATGATTCTTTTTAATAGTATTTTTTAGCATTGAAAAAGGATTTATTTTAATATTGTTATTATAATATTATAATTATTAAATATATATAATTATCTATTTATAATTACATAAATAATTATTTTAAAAATTATAATTATTTATTAAAAATAATTATAAATATATATATATATATATATATATTAAATATACTTTTTTAAATATATATATTTTAAAATATATTTTTAATATTATTTGTGGATATATAATCTAAAATACATGCATTTTCAAAATGAGTGAAAATGAATAATTCAAAATGAGTACACTTTAAAAATATTGAAAAAATGTATAAGTATTGTTAATTAAATATAAATTATTAAAAAACAGGGATATTTATATATTGAAGTAAGATTAATACATATTGAAAATAAAAAAACATACTAAATAAATATATATAAATAAATAATATAAAATAACTAAATTAAAAAATAAAATAAAAATTAAACAACTATTAAAAATGAATGCCCTAACTATAATAATATTACAAATGAATATATAAAAATGACCAATTAAATACATAATATATTAAATATATCTTGTCACAATGAAATTCTAAAATATACTACAAATTAAAAATATTATATAAATATTATGTGTATGTGTTTCTATATACTGTGTAAATATATTTGTGGGTGTGTTTGTATATAAAACTCCATTAATTATATAGATATATATATAAGTGAAATCAATGTAACACATGATGTTTGATATAAGTTAAATTGAAAAATCTCACAATATTAAAAATGAATAATGTATTAATATGTTTTTAATTAACATTTTACTAATTTTATATATATTTATATTTAATATATATAATTTATTACTATTTAAAATTAATATATAAATTATACTTATTCATTTTTATTAAAAATTGTTTCATTAATAAATTTTTAAATAATTTTATAATTTATACATTTTTTATTTTTTTTGTTTAATAATATATTCATCTATATATCATTATTTATTATGTATTATTTGTCAGTATTTATAATAAATAAATATATATATATATATTAAATTTATTCATTTTTAGAAATTATTATTTAATTAGAAAATTATTTAATATTTTTCTTAATTTACTCATTTTAAATTCTTATTTGTTTAATTATTTCATTTTATTCATTTTAAAAATCTATATATTTAATGTATACAATTTATTAATTTTTAAATTTTATATAAATATATATTCAATTTATTCAATTTTAATTATTATTATTTAATTAATGGAGTTGTCGAAAAAATTAATTTTATTTATTTAATTATTTCAATTTATTTTGGACCTTTATCAAAGCTCTTATAAAGGTTTCCTTTTATCATCACATTAATTTTAGTGATCATAAATGGTTATTTTTATCAGTGTGGAAAATAAATCACAGATAAAGATGAATTTTATTAGTGCTAAACGATACGCATTGATAAATGCTTTCCTTTATCATCACATTTATTTAGCACTCATAAAGTTCCCACATTATCAGTGCTTATTTTAGCTCTGATAAAGATAGACTTTATCAGCACATTTTTCTAGCCCTGATAAATTCTGGCATTTTTTTAGGCGTGTTTTGAAGTTGTTGATTTGGAAATAATAGGTCTCTTGGGATTAAATGATTGTTAAAAATAATAACCACTGTTAATACAGTCATTCAATAGATTCCATTAATATTATCATATATTAAGGGTTATGGTAAAATTAGTGGAAACATAACGAACAAATGAAGACCTTGACTAATATTATTATACCTTATGAATCCCATATATTGGATCTTCCAAGTGAGATTATAGTACTCATCTATACACTTGACCAAACCCAAGATGATATTTAACATCTAAAACCTCATAGGAACTGATTATGGGAGAATTCCAAGTTTATTTATATCACTACTCGGACCATGTTCACCATACCACCCCACAAAAGTATTACTATTTGAGACCGTACCATTAGGGTGTATGCTAGTGTAATAAGAGGTTATGAATTAAGACCATAGTGGTATCTATTTATATAATTTGTTTTTAATAAAATTATTATTCTTTTTTGTTCCCTTAATTATTAATTTATATATATATATATGTATATGAATATAAACTGAGTTCGATAAAAATAAATTTTTATATGAAGATCCCAAAAAATTGAAAAATATATATTTTTTCAATGAAAACATTAATTGTAATTAATCCATGATTTTTCAAATGAATTTTAGTTTTATTCAATACACTTATTATATAATATTAAATTTTTATATAAATGAATATGATTTAGTGATTCCTCGTATAACTTTTTGAAATATCATAAAGTTGTTTATATCGAAAAAATATTATTTTTACATAAATATGGATTTTTATTTATAATTTTAAATTACTATATAGATAAAAAAATTATAAAATAAATGTTATTTTTGAAATTATCTCATCAATATTAGCCAATGATGAATTTTGTCTATTTTTCTGAGATATTCAAATTTTCGGAGAAACGTGAATTATGGTATAAAGATAAGGTTTACATTATGACATCATTATAGCTCAAAATTTAGGTAATAAATACTATAAAATTAAAACATGACCAAAAATATGTTTTCCATTCAATATAATGTGTTTTTTGGTTATTGGATAAATTTTAGAGTCCTAAAATTAATCCTCTGAAAACTATTTTATTTTTATGTTTTTAAGAACAATTTTTAATGAACGTGACTCACTTCCACATAATCAGTGGATTTGCTTTAATAATTTCACTTATTAAAAAAATTAAATTATATAAACCACTCCTATTTGTATGAAACCGAGGGAAAACCCAAGGGATGGTTTGTGGTTTTAATTATTTTATTTATTAGAGTCCAAATCCAATTTTTAGAAACTAATAAATAATTTCCCTCTTTTTTTCTAAATATACCCACCCAACCAATCTTTACTCTAAACTAAAAACCCATTGATAATTAATTTTCTCTCTTTATACCTCTATAAATCCATCTCTTGGTGTTCCAATGATCTTATGAATATCCTCCCATGCTTTAAAAAGTGACCTCTCAAATATGTGATTCCCTTCCACTTCTACATTATTAATGCTCTTTATTTGTATCAATCCTTTTGATTTATAATTTTTTGTGTATAATTGTGTTTTTACACCTCTATATACTATTCTTATGATTAAAAAGTTATTAAAAACAACATTTCACTCTAAATAATCCATTCCATGATCTTTTATATACACCCATTATGAAGCTGAAATTATTTCATGATTTTTCATGTGAAACTTTCTTGTAATGAATATAAATCCTCATCCCCACTTAAGGTTACTTACTTTGATTTAAATTTATTTAACTAACTTTTCATTTCCATTTTTTTATCCCACATTATATAAACATGGGAATAAAATTTATTAAATACGTTGCCATGTTGTATAATCTATGTAAAAAAACTCATGTATATGATTTGAATGCAATGGGTGGGATAAAAATTATATATCCCTCTAATGAATTGGGTAACATTTTTATCTAATTATATACCATGTATTTTTCCTATGTGGTTAGACTAATAAAACTATATTAGGATATATCGGTGGTTATCCTTGACTCATGCTTTTGATTTCACGTTTTATGGTGTTTCCACATTCCTATGGTACCTTGATGTCATCATATTTTTTCATGAATTAATGTTCATTGTTATTATTCACAACATTTTATGTGATTTTTTATTTTCCTTGACTCATATGTACTTCTTGTTTTCATGTTATGATTTTATTATACCCTTATTGGGATTTATAGCTCACCCCTTTCTTATTTAAATACTTTCGGTTTCCTAAGAATATTATGACTATCAATGGAATTTTGGGGGAATGTTAGAGAGATTTTAAATATGATAATCATGTTATTGGTTTGTGTTATATTGATAACTGACTAACTAGGTAATTAAACTAGGATAATAACTCTTTTGTGATTATGTTATTTGTTTCTTAATGTAATAGATTGTGAAATAATGTGTACAAAAGATATGGATTTTAATAGTTGGTGTGAGAGAAATGGATAGTTATTTAGGGAGACTAGGGAAAAAATAAATTATAAAAACCCCTTAGAATAAATTTGTTAATTTCAGTGAAGTATATATCAAATTTTTTCCGAGCAACAAAATCACTCTCTGGATACTATAAGTAGAAGTGTTCCATGTGCAGATGTACATTGGGTTAATAAACACGAAAGGGGTCATTGTGTATTAACATAACCTATTCCTAGTAAAAAAATTAAGATGATTTTTTTCACACATGTTATGAAACTCCAGTGGAATGTGATTTATAAATTTCATAGGCACTTCATGAACCATTATTAAGAGAACCAAAATACAAAACCCTGTGATTTGGGGAAAAAACTCAATTAACTTCAATATTATTGATATTTTTCTTTTCACACAATAATTATTTTATATTTCATTACAAAAAATAATAATTATATTATAAATTATATGTAGAATATCTTTCAGTTTGTGTTACACAAAACAGTGATTGTGTACATGAGATGTAACAATAACCTTTAATGAACCATGAAAAGATATTATTTTAAAAATTACCATTATAAAATATTGATTAAATTAAAAATTATGAATAGTATAATTTAATATATGAAATATATATTTATATAAATTTACAACTCAATATAAATTTATTTATAAATTATTGGTAAGTAATCAATCCAATTTTAGTTAATTAATTTTATTTTTCAAAAATATGAATTATTTAAAAATGATTTCTTTATGAAAAAATACTGTAATTAATTTATACAAATTTAAGGAAATTTATTTGATAAAATGTACATAATTTTTGAAGTCATAATATTGAAATTAACTCATGTCTAATGTTTGGGATTTTTCTGAAAATATTGATTTCTCAGTGAAAACTAAAAAATAAATTTTTTTGAAACATTATTATGTATTTTCAATAGACTAAGAAATTTCAATTCCATATTATGTTTAAAATTTAAAAAATTACTTATTATTTATTTTTAATACACTTATTTAATTTTTAACTAACTTTATATTTTATTTTAGTATCAGTTTATTTTAGGGTTTAAAAGACAGTTTCTTAAAAGAAAATGTGCATATTGTGCATAATGTTTCTCAATTTAAATTAATCAAAATAATAAAAAGTGTTGAATTTTTAAATTAAATTTATATTTTATATACCAATAAATATTTATCTGTATTCATACAATTGTTATTATTAGAAATAAAGTTAATATAAAATCATCTTATGCTTAAACAATTACACTTCTAGAAAACCCTCTTTTTATTTGCATATGAAGGTTTTATTTTAAATATAAATTTTGAAACATTCATAAAATCTGTTTTAAATAATAATTTAATTTTTTAAATTATAATTTTTAAATTATTTTATATGGAATTTTTTATAGTATTCTGAAAAGAATAAATTTTTTATTAATATTGGGAAATACAGAGTTTTAATTGAAAGCTACATTTTCATTTAATTAATTTATAATATTGAAGCATACATTGAATTTGTTTTAAAGTATAATTAGATAAATTTTATATCAATAAATATATTTTATTTCATTGAAATTATTTTTATATTTATTTTTTATACAAAAACTTTATAAACATTTCAACGGTTTCCCTTAAAAAACATGTATTCTCATCGCATCTATGGGATTAATTTTAAATTAAAATTTTCCACTTATGTGAGTGGAATTTGGAGAAATTCATTCCATATTTTTAATAAAAAAAATTATTATCTAATAAGATAAAATTAATTTTTGATCAAAATCAATAGTGATTGGAGTAAAGATTAATTATTGCAAATAAGGTAAAAATGGGTTTACGAGGGGTTAAACGAAAATATAAGTGTAAAAAACAAATAAACATGTGAAAACATTATTATGGTAATATTTTTAACATTAAATCCCTAAGGATCTATAATTTTACATTTTATACTCCTTTGACATATGATAAATGTGGGAAGTCTCATTTCTCTTCAAAAATACCAAGTGTGCTCTCTCCCAAACTTTTAAAAGGCCACTCCTCTCCACTCTTCTTCAAACCATCATACAATTATTTTGACAATACCTGACAAAATCACTTCCTGACTTACCTCCCCTCACCCTAAAATCCTTATTTTGGATATAATTCCATCTAAGGAATCTTTTAGTGGAAACCTATGTAAGATACATGAATAAGAGATAAAATTCATCAATACGATTTTTTTTTATTTCATCATCAACCACATTAAATTATTATTATAAGATGATTTTATAATTACCTATGTATATTACATATACATAGATGTTGTTATGTTTTTTTATTTATATAAAATCTTCTCAAATTTAATTAAAGGGGTTATGAAATCATCTTTCAAGTGTATGACGGACTACCGCCTTGCGAACTGATGTCATTCGTTTCTTCATTACCACCTATCATAAATTGTTTTAATGATGTATTTATTTTTTATATATAATATATAAAATATTTATTATTTTATAATTATTTGTTATACCTAAAATTTCCTCATACACTCATTTTTTAGAATATGATAACATTCCTTTTGTCTACAGTAGACTACTACCTTAGGAAGAGATGTTATTCGCTCATGATTTACATAGAATTTATTAAGGAAAAGTTTAATAAAATTATTTGATATATATGATACAAAAAATATTATAGATTATAACATGTCATCTACTATTAATTCTTTTAATACAATAATAAAATGAAAACGATGTTGATGCATATATACACGATACAGTCACTGTGAATAGTGTATTACATTTTCTATCAATAAATTTAATAAATTACACTAAATAAATATATACTGATTATAAAATATATTTAAGTCTTGTTTTAATATATTTAGATTATGAAACCATGATCTATGTAGGAGGACTGGGAAATTACAATTTATAACATAGGTGAAAAATAAAGTATTTATTTCTCGAAACATGAATTTAACCTAGAATTGTTAATAAGCTATTAATAAACTTTCATAAAAAAATAATATATGGTATGATATAAAATATTATAGTTCTTTCATATATATATAATAAACTTATATTTATTACACATGATGTCCAAACCTAAACTGTGGAAGTGAACTCTTATAGTTAGAGATTTCCATCTCACTTTTCACTACTGTGAGACACATTCCATATTCAACACATTTTTCTTTTATGTGGGGTATATACTTCCGATAAATATATTGTATGATTATTATAATTTAAATTTTTCATATTAAAAATCCATTTTAGGATCTCTCTTTTAGGGGGTTTATGATTAAAAAGATAAAAAATAAATAATGGGTTTTATGTCATAATTTTTCTTCTTTGGGAAATAAGTTCTGTTATAGACCTATACCCATTTACAAGGTGTATATACTACATCTATAAAATTATTATACAAAATATATATATTTTCTTGCTAATTTAAATATAAATTTATGTTATTATTTCATTGGTATTATGATTCAAAGTTATCAAAGTGGTAAGAGATTTATGTTTTAATCTCAATATTTATTAGTATTGTTTATGATTACGCTTGCAATGATGAAATATTAAGATATATCTCTTGATAAAAAATTGAGAAAAAATTATCCAACATTTAATTAAAGATAATATATGTATTAACATTATATTATTCTCTTTATATTTTCAAGAGTTGAAATGAATGATTTTAGGAAAAATAAACTTTTCAGTCAAAAAATATTTTTCTTCCAAAACCATGTTTTCTAAAAAAAATTCAAAAACAAATTTTTAAATTAAAAAAATAATTTAATAAATAAATTTAAAACCATATTATAATTTTTTGAAATTTTTTTAAAGAATCTTTATTTTTTCAAAAATAATTCTGGTTTGGATCTTATCTAAAATGTGAATGTAATCTTTTAGGTACAATATGAATGGAATTTCCTATTATCCTGATAATATTTTCATTTTATGATTAATTTATAAATTTTAAATATAATTTAAAAATAAAATTACATTAAAATTTACTAAAAAAATTAGATGGGATAGGATATATTCCTCAGGATAAGTTTTATATTATTTTCAAAATTTCCTCAATAAGTTTTCAATAATAATTTAAAATAAAATGATTTTAAAAAACTATAATGGTTTTCTCAAAGAAGAAGAGATATTTACCTCAATAAATGATTTAAATAATTTTTAAAACTTCCTCTATATATTTTCATGGTTTTTTTCAAATAAAATTATTTTCAAAATGTTTTACGTTTTAATAAAAATTATTTTTCAAAATAATTCATTTTACACATGAAATGTCCCAAGTAATCATTCAAAATTATTTTCTATCTAATATGAAATCTATTGATTTTACCTATGGAACACTAGAAACATAATACAAGGATATTTTTATTATTCATTCTCTGGATGGTTTTTTATGATAGAAATTCTATTATACCAGTTGCTCTTTCATGTATTATACCATGACATAATCCTTATGAAACCCACATCTTTTTTAGAAGATATAATATGAATAAATGATGAAATAATTATTAAAACTTTGTCTTTTCTATGTGTTGATATATGATGAAATGTTTACAAAACACATATCATTTCATAGGTTATAACATGATGAATGTTTTATAATCTTGTGCCACAAATATGTATGATTTTCATTATTTTATGGTGATTATGTCAGAAGAAAGGAAAGAGGTTAATTTATAACCATAAAAGGTGGTTACATTATAACCAAATACTGTCGGGACCTATATCTCCCTCAAATTAAATGGTTAAGGATTTATATCGCATTATATAGAAGGACTGGAATGGGGAGTGATCGAGATTCAGTGAGGTACTTTTTCTGTTATGATGGTATTTCGATTGAACCTTGACTACTATGATGGTTTTGAGTGAGAACCCATTACACTATAAAGAAATGGATTCCACTAGGAATGGTGGTGTGTCCTATTAAGGAGGTTTATCTTAATATAGATTTCACTTATATTTTTGGCAGTTATCCTTGACTAATAGAGAAATTATTTTCCATGACTATGTTTACGTAACATTTCTATGTCTTATAAAAATGTTATGATCTCATGGATCAGGTTGTCTGAATATCACATGATTATTTTCCAATAAAATTACAATATATATTCCATGAATCAAGATATTGATATTCGATATATAGGGTATGGCTTTCATATGTTACACTCATGCCATTATAGTAATACATTCTTGTTATGCTTACATATCTTCTTTGTTTACTCGTACTGAGCATTAGATCCCACCCTTTGTTATGATTCCTTTATCCATGTTATAAATAATTTTATGTAGGTTTACTAAAGGGTAATATCTTTATGGGAGAAATTTAATATCTTTCATAAATTATAAATATTTTTTTCCATGATTCTGAATGCACTAAAGTATTATGGTCCCCAGTCGAGTGTTCCTATAATTTAATTAATATTCATCTAAAATGATGTAATAATCATATATGAGATTTCCTGATTCATATTGTTGGTTTTAAATTAATTTTATCGTAAATCATTATAAAATTCGATGATAAAAAATTAGAGATATCCCTATAGATTTTTCTAACGATATGTATTGGGATGTATCAAGTGATAAGTCTAAGGATGAGTCAAAACATAAGAAAATGACATGGAATTTTTGTAAAATATAGAGAGAGTGTTATCCTAGAAATAAATCCCTACATAAATTATAATTATTTATGTTTATTTTAAATATATGTTCCTTGGGGTTGCAACCCCAAAAATACTATATTGAGTAAGACTGTGTTGGGAACCAGTGCACAAAAACTAGCCTTTATACAAACCTAGTTTGTCACTCCCGATGTATATGGTTTAGTAATTTAAAAACTATTTATGAACCATAATGAAGTATTTAAAAATATGATGAAAATGAATGACCTAGGATAATATAAGTTTTCATAGATTTAAAATAAGTTTTCATCACTTATACATCCAATGAGAAATTTTTTTTATATTATATGGTTTTTAACTTTGATTAGTGGGGATCACACTGTGATTTCTGGTTTTATTCAATTATGGGAACTGGAATGAAATGGGTTAATGTAGAATGTGATTGGAATTTCTCTATTCAGTAGCCATATGTAATGATAACTAGAGTGAATAATGTTTTTCTTCTTAAAAATAAGTTATCCTGAAACACGATTAACATCATGAACCTTAACCAACTCTTGTACTCATCAAACAAAGAAAATATGTGGTTCTAAGAGAGTTATGGAAGTGGATACCATGGATGAAAGAAGATAAAATTTCTTATATTTCCATAATTTGGTATGAAGAACTCAAGGTAATTTCTCATAGGTATGAGAATATTTTTTTTGCGTGAAAAAGAAAAACACGGATCAAGTAACTAAAAAAGGAAATCTATAGTTAATGGAATGGATGAGAATAATTTTTTCCCTAATATATCATTGATGGAAAAGTTATTTAAAAGTGTAAATTTGAAGAATTATTTAAATAAATTTCTTAAGGGGAGTTCTCAAAAATAAAATCATAAATGTTTTATGAGTAATGGTTATATTTTGGATGATAAATAGACATAAAATGACATATGAAAAGTAGATGTGTTAAGGAATAAGATGATGAATCCCGGTAAATGGTGTATGAAGAAATTATAATGATTTCTGTATTTATATATTGGTATTCAAATAATTATATTTTTATAAATGATATTTTGGTCATTATAATCATAAAACAAAAATGGATTCTTCCATAATAGTATTTCAATATTGAGTTTCAAGAAAATTCAAATGGTAATGATGGAATAGAAAACTAATTTAATGGAATTGTGATATTTTTATTATGGTAATATACCGCTTAATATGTTTCATATTTTTAGGAAATGATCATTAGTTTGGATAAATAGATGATTGGTATGGATAAAGTAAATTTGATAATTTTGATGACCTTTAAACTGATATAGGATTTGTTGATAAAGTGGTTTTTGTTATCATTTATGGGGTTTACTATATTATTGGATCTATAGAATATATTCTGTAATTTGTGGTTTTATTAAAGTAATGTATATTAATTCTTATTCTATGGTTATCTAGGTTATAACCATTATTAAAGAGAACACATGATGAAGGTATTCACATGTTTAGTATATTGAAATTAAGAGATACTTTATGATATATATGGGATTAATGTTAATTATATTTTAATAAATTTGTTGACGTTCTTTAAAAATTAGAAATTTTGGAAGGTTTATAAGGTTTACTATTAATTTAATAGTTTAATTTGAACTTTGGATGGTGTTTTTTAGATTAATTATTAATTACCAATATAAATATTAATGAATATTGGATAAATTGTACTAACCATTTTGTTCTGATGATAACTAATGATAGACAGAAATAATTATCTTTCTATTAATAGATCTTATGATATGATAGTGCTTTATAAATAAATAATTCTTTTTCATTTCATGGAGTAAGTTTTGAATTGAAAATTAATAAAATAATAACAAAATGATGATATTGATTCTATGAAATGCAATTAAATCAAGTAAGTATATATTACTGTGAAATGTTTTAAAATTTTGGAAATATCTTCGAATAAAATATTATCACGTTATCATTATTTTTTATGATATCAATGAACTTTTTCACACCACTTTGGTTTTTGGTTTTGCAGCTGTTAATATTATCTAGGTTACCCACTTTCTTGTGGTTATTGATTTTTATGACTCTCTATAATTATTTATACTTTTCTTCCATCTTTAAATCTTCACATCACACCATTGTCCTCTTATGTAGAAACCTATATATGAGTTACTCTATGAAATTATTATGTTATTATATTTCCCATTATAATGGATTTTTTATTATTCATTTGTATTATGTGGGTTAAAATGAAGGAATATTTAACTATTGAACCAATTAAGGTGAAGATGAATTTCTATGTAGAAATTCATTTTCAGGGGTGTATAATTTAACAACCTGAGATCTTTATTTTTTTAAATTAAATATAGTATTATAAATCTTTATCATTTCATCCAATACTTATATTATCTTTCATTACACACAATAATGATTATATATTGCATTATACAAAACACAGAGACTATCTTTCATTACACGCAACAATGATAGCATGCCTGATAATTGATATTGACCTTCAGTAAACCATAAAATAGTACTATTTTAAATATTACCATTTTAATCAATATATTAAATAGGTGATCATGAGGAGTATAAAATAATTATGAAATATATAAATAAATATACTACTCAATATAAATTTATTATTAAATTCTTATTATATAATCCTCCAAATTTTTGTAAAGCAATTATATTAATCAAAAATATGTTTTCTTTAAAATTATTTTTATTTATTTTTATGAGAAAATTTTATAATTGATTTATATAAATATTTAAAAATATATTTTTTTTAAATGAACATTAGTTTCAAATAATTTTAAATTAAGTAATGCTAAAAAAATTAGGATTTTTATGAAAATATTTATTTTTTAGTAAATAGGGAAAAATATGAAATTTTGTAATATTATCATTTATTTTCAATAAATTAATAAATTTAAATTCATAGTTATTTTTTTATGTAACATAATTATCAATTTTTTATCATTTATATACTTTTTAAATTTTTAATCATATGTATATTGAATTTTAGTATATGTCAATTTTAGGGTTTCAAATATGTTTTTTCTTAAAACTATTTTACAATGAATATTTTTTCTCCATTTTAATTAATTATAATATTCCATAATGAGGAATATTTAATATGAAATTTATTAAATATATATCAGTAAATTTTAATTTATATTTATAAAACTATTATTATTGGATATTGAGTAAACATAATATTATCTTATGCTTGAAAAAAATACACTTCTTGAAAACCCAATTTTTCGTCGAGTCTGTAGGTTTTGTTTTAAATTTATTTTTTTATAATTAAAAAAAATTTGTTTTAAAAAATAACTTTAATTTCTAAAATTAATTTTTCAAAATTAAATTTTGGTTCATTTTTGGTAATTTTCAAATAAGTTTAATTTTCTATAAATAGTAAAAACTGCTAAATTTTAATTGAAAATGATTTTTTTTATTAATAATTTTATATTATATTTAAAATTGGTTATAATATAATTTTATTTCAATATTATATCAATTATTTCAGTTTATATAATTATAAAATTTTCTAATTTAATTTTTATATGAAAATATAGTAAATTTTTTAACCTTTTCTCTTTAAAAACTCAATTTCTCTTCGCATCTGTGGAGTTAATGATAAATTAAATTTTTCCACTTTTTTTAATGTGATTTTGAAAAAATAGATTCTATATTTTTAATATTAATAATTTATATTATGAAATAATTTCATGTTTTTTTGTCCAAAATGAATAGTGAATGTGGTAAATATTTATTACCTAGGTTAATATAAAAATGTGTTCATCGGGGATCATACTAGAAAGGTAAAAGTACAAACAACATATAAACATGTCTAGAAACTATTTAATATACATATTTAGACCATTTTACCTATATATTTTTAATAATTACTAAATTTTGACCCTGGTGAAATTTGAAAAATGTTGGAACACTCATTTCTTTTTAAAAATACCTAGTTTATCTTCTCCCCACTTATAAAAGACCACACCTAAGATTTATTTTGCGCACATTAAAACCCTATTAGTTCTACCAATACCTCCCCAAGTCACTTTTTATGTTAACTCCCCTAATAATAGATATCTTATTTTGGATAAAAATCCATCCAAGTATGGCTTTTAGTTAAAACCTAAAGAGGATACCAGAAGAATAAGTAACATTCATTAATGAGTATTTTTGTTTTATTTCTCCCAAAAACACCATAAATTATAATTAAAACTAAATTATATAATAATTTCATTATTTAAAATATACTGGTATGTTTTAATGTTAACATAACCCCCTAAATATATCTCCACATCCATAAAATGGATTACAAAATCATTGTTCGTGTGTACAATACACAACCACCTTGTGAATCGTTGTCATTATTTTTTCACTTAACACCTCACAATGACAGTTATAATTATTTTTTTTATATGATATATATTATTTAATTATTATTTTTGAATTATAATATCAAACCTACATTTATACTCCTCATATTACAGAAATATGATAATGTTGCTCGTGTGTATTGTGGACTACCGCCACAAGAAGCGATGTTATTCATTCATAATTTAAATAGAAGGTATTAAGAATGTGTTTAATGTAAATATGTGATATATATGTCATTAAAATTAATCTGAAATTTTAATATATCATTTAATTTTAATTATTTCAATATGAATACAAAATAAAAACAATATTCAAGTGTATGTAGAGCGTACTGTCTCTATGAATTGTGTATTACAATTTTCATCAAAAAAAATTATGAATCACTATAAATAATATATAATGAATATATATATGATATTTATATAATGGTTAAAATTATTTATATGATTAAACCATGATTTAAGTAAGAGTTCCATGAAATAAAAAGTTAAAAAAATTTAAAAAATAAAGTAGTTATTTCCCGAAATGTGACTTTAATAAATAATTATTAATAAATGGATTATAATTATTCATAAGAAAGTATTATATGTTATGATACATATTAATATGATTATTTAATATATTTATAATAAAAATATTTTTAATATACAATATTTTTGAACATGAATGATGGAATTGAAGACTTAAGATAAGGTATTTTCGTCTCACTTTTCACTTCTATGAGACACATGTCATATTCACCATCTTTTTATATTTTATGTTTTATATACATAACATGAATTTATTTTATGATTATTATAAATAAAATTACTATTATTTACATATCCATTTTATTATCTCCATTTTAAGGGGGGTTATGTGTTAAAATTTAACAAATTGATAATATGTTTTTGGACTCAATTTCTTTTCTTTGGGGGATAAGTTATGTTATGCTCTTATCCACTACTATGATTTATATATACTACCCCTTAGACCTATTATTGGATTAATTTATTTAATTTATTGATATTTTATGTTTCATTTAATGTTATTCATTCATGGGACTTACGATTCAAAGGTACTAAAGAGGTAATGGTTTTATGTTGTGATCTCATCATTTGTCGAGATTGGTTTTGATTATGCATAAAATGATGAAATAATATGATCTATATCTCAATTAACTACTGATTTTTCTTAAAATTTGGTTATTTCAATAAAATATATTATTTAGATTAATTTAACACACTTTATGTCACGAACCGAATCTGGTCACCACCAAAAACGGAACCAAACCCAGCCCGTGACAAAATGGTATCAGAGGAGGTTAATGTTTTTGGGTTGTATTGTTATTTTGGGATGAGTCAGGATAGACAGGAGCTAGGACTGTCGGGGCTCGGGGTTTTGGTTGTGAGTAGGGTGTCTGGCCCACACCTCTCATGGCATACCCTGAGTCACCAGGGGATGTTGGAATTTAAAGATTGACTTCACTTCCAGGTGAGACGTGTGGGCTGCAGACCACATGTGGACATCATGCGGATGTGTTGTAGTTGTTTATTTTATTACTGAAATGTGTTTTGATTATCTATATTTGAGGCATTTGATTAAAATTTTCAGAATTGTGGTATTGATTATTATTTTGTGACTGTTACATTTTGTAGCAACATGCCTCTCCGGAAAGCTCTCACGCACCCACGGGAGGAAGCCGGAGAGAGTTCTCCCACACCAATTGATCAGAGGCTAGTCGAGGCCGTGGTCCGGGCTGTCCAGGCTCTAGGATATGGACCATCTCCAGTTCCAACTCCTATTAGAGAGGATGAGACTGGTCCTAGAAAGGACAAGGCCCAGGAGTTCCTGAAAAATAAGCCTCCAACCTTCCGAGGCAGCTCAGAACCCCAAGAAGCAGAGGAATGGCTCGAGAAGATCGATCGTATGTTTGAGTTCCTGGAAACACCCGAGGATCTTAGGGTGAAGTGTGCCTCCTTTCTGTTGGAGGGTCCCAGCCGTAAATGGTGGGAGTCAGTGCTTCAGGCTGGGAAGAATGAGCAGATGCGCTGGGGAGATTTCAAGGCTGTCTTCAATGAACAGTACTGCCCTGAGGTCTTGGCTTATGCCAGGTCTAGAGAGTTCATGGAACTTGTTCAGGGAAATCTATCTGTGATGGAGTATGCCAACCGTTTCACTGAGTTGGTTCGGTATGCTCCAGAAATTGTCTCTAATGAGCAAGAGAAGTCCCAGAGGTTTGAGAAAGGCTTGGACCAGAGATATACTCCCAGGTGTTCTTGTTTAAGCTGAGGACCTATGCTGAGATCGTTGATCGGGCGTGCATGGTGTAGATTGATAGAAAAGGAAGGGCTGGTTACTATGGTTCTGTATCAGCAGTGGGAAGTGGAAGCTCCTCAGAGAAGAAAAGGAAGCGGGAGGATCATGTGAAGAAAGGAGGAGGTAGTTCAGGGAACTCTTCTAGGCAGTTGTCATCAGCGGATTCTGATGCGAGATCGGTCGTGTGCCACCAGTGTGGGAAGACCGGGCACATCCGTCCAGCATGCCCTCATCCTCCGAAGACCTGTTTCCAGTGTGGAGGTATGGGACACGTACAACGCTTTTGCGGGATAGCGCGTCCACTTCAAAGTGGGGCAGGATCCATGGCTCCCAGAGGAGTGCCAGCACAGTCTGAGCCGTCGTGGACTGGGGGATCTTGATTTGGCAGCCGTGGTGGTAGGGCTGGGTCATCTTCTGGGCAAAGCCAGTTCAGGGAACAACCACAAACTAGCGGTCGTCTTCAGGCAGAGACTGGACATCTCCATGCGGTGGATCATGCACCACCAGGATCAGAGGCGGGACCGTCGACTGTTCGAGGTACCGTTTTGATTTCATATTCTATAGCTACTGCTCTTTTTGATAATGGTGCCTCTGTTTCATTCATTTCATCCCGTTTTGTGGACATTCTGAATCTTCCAACTGATTTGATGTCATTCGCAATGGAGTTGGTGACACCGCTGGGAAAGAAGAAGGAGCAGGGTCTCAGGTGCCCATCTTGTGCGCTTTCTGTGTCAGGGGTTGAGATGGAGTGGGACCTCTTGGTCTTAGATATGAACCTTTTTGATTTCATACTCGGGATGGTTTGGCTAGTACACTTCCAGGCACACATCGATTGTTATAGACGGCGTGTGAGTTTCAGGGCACCTGATGGGAGTCGTCAGGTTTTTCATGGAGAATGGGATCCTCGGTCAGGTCGCGCAGGGCCTCCACTCCCAGAGTTGGGAAGTTTTATCTTCCAGTTATCTTCTCTTATACTAGAGGATGGTCTTTCCCCTGAAGGTGCACTTCCTCATGTAGTGAATGAGTTTCCGGAGGTATTCCCTGATGATTTTTCTGGTTTTCCCCCGGAGCGGGATGTGGAGTTTTCGATTGATCTGGCACCGGGAACACAGCCGATATCTCTTCCCTCTTATCGCATGGCCCCCACCGAGTTGAGGGAATTAAAGATACAGCTGGACGACTTAGAATCCAAAGGATTCATTCGCCTGAGCATCTCTCCTTGGGCCGCTCCTGTGTTGTTTTCAAAAAAGGCTGATGGATCCCTCCGGTTGTGCATTGACTACCGGAAGCTGAATAAGGTAACAATTAAAAACAAATACCCTTTGCCCAGAATAGATGATTTGTTTGATTAGTTGAAGGGGGAAAAGTGGTTCTCAAAGATAGACCTACGTTCAGGGTATCATCAACTCAGGGTGAAGGAGTCAGATATTCCTAAGACAGCCTTCCGAAGCAGGTACGGCCACTTTGAGTATTTGGTCATGCCCTTCGGATTGACCAATGCTCCAGCAGTATTTATGGAACTTATGAAGAGGGTGTTCCATCAGTATCTCGATTCCTTTGTTGTGGTGTTCGTGGATGACATTCTGGTATACTCTTGCTCTGAGGAGGAACACGAACATCACTTGAGGATCATTTTGGGTACATTACGAGATCACCGCCTCTATGCAAAGTTGTAAAATTGCACTTTCTGGATCAGAGAGGTGAGATTTCTGGGGCATGTGATCTCAGAGCATGGAGTTTCAGTGGACCCTGAGAAAATTAGTGCAGTCATGTCATGGGAGAAACCGAAGAATGTGTTCGAGATCAGGAGTTTTCTTGGCTTGGCCGGTTATTACAGGCGATTCGTTCGGGATTTCTCTCGGCTTGCTTCACCGATGACTTCCCTCACCCGGAAAGGGGTGAAGTTTGTATGGGGTCCAGAATGTCAGGCATCATTCGAGGAGCTAAAGAGGCGATTGACTACTTCCCCCGTGCTGATTTTACCAGAGGCTGGAAAGGGATATGTGGTTTATTGTGATGCTTCAGGTATGGGTCTTGGGTGCGTGCTTATGCAGGATGATCATGTGGTGGCGTATGGCTCTCGCCAACTTCGGGCACACGAAAAGAACTACCCAACCCATGACTTGGAGTTGGCAGCAGTGATGCATGCTTTGAAGATGTGGCGTCACTACCTCTTTGGGGAGAAGTTTTTGGTCTATTCTGATCACAAAAGCTTGGCTTATATCTTCTCACAAAAGGACCTCAACATGAGGCAGCGTCGCTGGATCGAGTACTTGCAGGGGTTTGATTTTGACATTGTCTATACCCCAGGTAAGGGTAATGTAGTGGCCGACGCCTTGAGCAGAAGGGTTCCAGTGCAGGCTTTGAGGAAGTCCAGTGATGAGTGGACATTGATGGGGATCTTTTCTCAGATGCATGTGGAGACCAAGGAACATAGTGGAGGGGCATTCTTGGCGAGCATCCAGTTGACTCCTTCTCTGTTGGAGTTGATTCAGCAGGAACAACCTAGTGATGAGCTTTGTCAGCGATCGAAGCAGTTTCTTCATGGTGGGGAGACATCCTATGATTGGTCATCATCTCCCGAGGGCATCTTGTGCTTCAAGGGTCGTTCGGTAGTGCCGTTATCTCTACAGAAGGTGGTGATGCAGGATAGCCACCAGTCTCAGTGGGCTGTCCATCCGGGTGCCACTAAGATGTATTATGATGTCCGTCGGCAGTTTTGGTGGCCTGGTATGAGACGGGACATAGCGGACTTTGTGTCGAGATGCTACACATGCCAGCAGGTGAAAGCAGAGAACCAAAGGCCCTCCGGTTTGCTCCAACCACTACCCATTCCTACCTGGAAATGGGACGAGGTTTCCATGGACTTCATTGTTGGATTACCTCGTAAACCTCGAGCTAAGAATGCCATTTGGGTGGTGATTGATCGTCTAACCAAATCAGCCCACTTCATTCCGATCAGAGATACATCTAAAGTGGATGAGTTGGGCCGTTTGTATCTTCAGGAGGTGGTGAGACTCCATGGTGTGCCATCAGCAGTTGTCTCAGATAGAGACCCTCGTTTCACATCTCGATTCTGGGAAGGCCTTCAGAAGGCCTTGGGGTCCCAGATTAAGATGAGCACAGCATACCATCCACAGACGGATGGTCAGACAGAGCGGGAAAATTAGATTTTAGAGGACATGCTTCGTGCATGTGTCCTAGACTTCGGAGGTTCTTTGGATACCCATTTGGGATTGGTTGAGTTTTCTTATAATAACAGTTACCAATCCTCGGTTCGAATGGCTCCTTTTGAGGCGCTCTATGGTCGGCCTTGTCGGTCCCCCCTCTGTTGGGCTGAGGTAGGTGAGACCTCACTACTGGGGCCGAGTATGGTGCAGGAGACATCTGAGAAAGTAAAATTAATCAGGCAACGTTTATTGACAGCTCAGAGTCGTCATAAATCTTATGCTGACCGGAGGCGTCGAGACCTAGAGTTTTCTGTGGGTGATAGAGTATTCTTGAAGGTGGCCCCTCGTTTAGGCCATCGTCGATTGGGGAAGCAAGGTAAGCTGACTCCGCGGTATGTCGGGCCATTTAAGATCATTGAACGTATTGGAAAGGTGGCATACAGGTTGGCCTTACCTTCTCAGTTGACATCCATCCATGATGTCTTCCATGTTTCTCAGTTGAAGAAATACTACCCGGATCCGTCCCATGTGTTGAGTTGGGAAGAATTGGAGATAGAGCCTGACTTGTCTATTGTTGAGAGGCCAGTGAAAATAGTGGACTCCCAAGAGAAGATACTTCGAGGGAAGTCTATTCCATTAGTCCGGGTTCTATGGCAGCATGGTAATGATACACATGAGACATGGGAGCGAAAGTCATCGGTCGAGGAAGAGTACCCGTTCTTGTTTTCCAATCAAGCCTCATGTTGACTTTCCGGGGCGGAAATTCCTTCATGGGGGGGAGAATTGTCACATACATGAAATATTTAGAGGTATTTTTCATTTAATTTACATCCTTGATTTGTTTTGGTGGGTTTTCATGCATTTTTAAAGGAAATAGTGGGTTTCCAAAATTTGGGCCAACCTAAGAGCCCATTTCCAGTTTTGAAAGTATATTTTGTTTCTTTAATAACTCCTTCGTTTTTCAACATTTTTCAACCATTCAACTTCAAAAATGACCTTCATTTAAATATTAAAACCACAAAATAATTTTTGTCCCCTTAAAAATTCATTAGAATCATGGATTTGGGTGATAAAATTAGGTATTGGGCCAACCCGAAAGCCCATTTCCAGTTTTAAAATTGTTTTGTAATTCTTTCATAAAATATTTATTTTTTATCCTTTTTCGGTGATTCCACCTCTCACACATTTCCATCTAACCCAGCCACACCCCCATATTAGGTTTCGCCTCTTTAGAGCTCATATTGGTCGCGATTTAGGGCCGAACTTCTATAGCTCCAAAAAACGTCCAGATTTCTCAAGTAAGTTGTTTCTCTTCCTTATTCCTCCCTTCTTCTTAGGGTTTCTTCCTTTTTTATTGAATCCCCAAATGTCCAGAAGATGGGGTTTCGTACCTAGGGTTTTAGTTTTGAGTTTCTTGGTCCAATCCTCTGGTTTTAGGTTCAATCTTACTCCTTTGTGGTGCGGCGGAGGTGCGGTTGAAGTGACGCACAAGGATTTGGGGGTTTTGACTCTTTTGGTAGGTGATTTCATATGTAGGTATTGTATAATGAGTTGGCTTGCTGTATTTAGGTTTTCATTATGTTCATCATTCAGTATTTTGATTTCAAAAATTGATTTGGGTAGCATTTTAAAAGTGGTAGATTTTTAAGTGCCAATCTTGTGTGAAAATGGGTGTTTTACATGTGTAACGCATATTGTGCCTCTTGGTGTTATTTTATAATTCAGGGATTGGATTTATAAAAATGTTTTTATGATGAAATTTATGTTTTGGTATAATATTGGTCTCCATTTGGTTTTAAATATGGGATTTTAGATGAATTTAATGTGCAACATTTGATTAATTTTCTTGAAATTGTTTTATGGAAATTATAAATGGTTTATTGAGTTACGCAAAAGGTGAAAAGAAGGTGTAGATACTATTTTGAATGTGTGTGACCAGAACTGACATTTATATGTGAATATTGATTTTGGTAGCATGTGGTGACTATTTGAGCACAATACGGGAAACCTGGGTATCTAGGTGGGCTAACGTGTGCTAGTATGCTAGTGAACGGAGGGGTTTTGATCATGGTTCACTTAGCAAGTCTGACATGGATAACACTAACAAAACTATAATGGAGATGATTGGAGACCACTAGGTTATGGGTATGCTCCCTACTAGTGGCTCGTGCACGAGAACGAATTTCTTTATGGTTACTTTCACCGAGGTACGAGGTACTTGGGGCTCACAACAAACTAGTACCTAGGGGGGGTTCCTACGGTTGGTGCTCGTGGCCTTTTTGGCATTTAAACTTTCTTTATGGTATTTTGGGATGTGAAAACCAGCAGCTTGAATGTTTTATTCAATTTCACTGATTCTTATAGTTATCCCCATTGAAAGTTATTTTCTTTTCAGAGTTTCACTTTTAGAAATAAATGCCACTATTACCTATTTATAACTCTTGCAAGCCTTTTATTTTACAATGCCTATCACTTGAAATCCTTGGGTGGTATCCTATTGGGCTTAGTCTCACACCCTACTTACACCTTTTGGTGTAAGTATACTTGATCATGTTTGACACAGGCAAAGGAAAAGCCTTGGGCGATGGCAGTTCGGGTTGCTAGTTTCTCTCGATGGTGCGGTGTTGTGGAGACGGCTTGTGGGTGATGACCCCTTGTCGTGTAGAGTCTCTTGGGCTGTTTGTTGCTACTTTTATGTACCTTTGGACCTCTTGTGTCTTGTTTAAACTCATATACTAAGTTCTGAATTTTTATTAATTCTTGTTTGGCATAATTTTTCAGATTTGGTTTGTTGTTTGTTTTTGGTTATCTTATGAACCCAAACTCGGGTAAATCGTTCCCAAATGAATTTTTATGATACCCGGGAACTTGTGCCAGCCCGTGGGGATGGGGAACGCCCTTCGGGTCATGTCACGGGCTGGGTTTGGTGCCGGTTTTGGCGGTGACCAGATTCGGTTCGTGACACTTTATGTGATCAATATTTTAAAAGAATCTGTTTATGAAAAATCATCTATGAGACCAAAAACCCTTTTTCTCCCAAAACAATGTTTTCTGAAAATAGTTTCCAAATTTATTTTTAAATTATTAGAATGATTTATTAAATAAATATTTCCCCATTTCATTATTTTAAAAAAAAACGGAATGATATTCATTTCATTTTCAAAATGAATTAATGTTTGGATTCTACAAAAAATTGTGGAAGGAATATTTTTGTAAGGCCTAAACATAATTTCCTACTATCATGGCCACTCATTACCTGGAGTTAGTGTTCATTGTTATTTTAAAATAAATTATTTTTAAAATATTTCAAAAATAAATAAATTTTAATGAATATTTTCCTCAGGAAACATTTTAAATTATTTATAGAACTTCTTTTATAATTTTTAAGGATATTTTCAAACCAATGGATTTTCAAATTGTTTTAAAATTGTTTTTCAAAGGGAAATAATATTTTCCTCAATACTTTTTCTAAATTATTTTTAAAAATTAATTTATAAGTTTTCATGGTTATTTTCAATGAAATGTATTTTCAAAATATTTTATGTTTTGAAAATTTATTTTGAATGAAAATATATTTACCTACAAAAATTTTAAAAGTAATCTCTCAAAAATTATTTTCTATCTACAAGGAAATCTATTAATTTTTCCAATAGTTTACTATGTATACAAAACAAGGATAATAATATTATTCTTTCTGTAACAACATTATTACAAAAAAAATTCTATCAAACCCATATCTCTTCCATGGGATATACCATAATATAATCGCTATGAAACATGCTTCTTTTTCATGGGTTACACTATGATGAAATGATGAAATAATTATGAAACTTGTCTTTTTTACATAGTCTATGATTTGATTAAATTTTTATGAACCCCATTTCATTTAATTTTTTATAATATGATTAATTTTTTATGATCCTATGGAAATCATATGTTTCAATTAAATTATGTGATGGAAATTACATTGTAAAAATGGATAGTGGTTACATTATAACCAAGGAAGGTGGTTATGTTATAAAAAAATATGGTTGGGACCAATATCTTTCTAAAATTGAATGGGTAAAGATTTATATCTCTTGAGATATACATGACTATAATAGAGAGTGAACTCAGTTCAGTAATGTAATTTTTTCTTCTATTGTAGTCATGGGATTGAACCTTCAATGTTGTTATGGTTTGGGGGTGAACTCGTTCCAATATGGGGAATGATATTACAACTGGATTTTGGTGTTTTCCACCCAAGAGGCATAGCCACCCATAGAGTTCCCATATAAGTTTGGGTATTGAGACTTAACTACTGAGGAAATTATTTTCTTTTCGAACATGTATGTCACAATTATATGTCTATTCCAATGTTATTACCTCATGGAACCTATTTTTTGATAATATTATGATTCATATATTATGAACTAATAATATTTATTCAATGAAACAGGTTAATGATCTTGTATATATAGAGTATGGCTACCAAATGTTTCTCTCATGTCCTAATACCATTACATTATTGTTATGCTTAAGTATTTTCAATTTTTACCCTCATTGAGAATCTGATCTCTCCATTTATTATATTTTATTCCCATGTATTATGAAGAAATTGTTTTTAGGAGTACTAAATAGGAAAATCTCTATGGGATACATTTAAGATCATTCATGAATTAAGAATATTGTTTTCCATGTTTCTAAAGGAACTAAACTATTATCGTCCTGAAGTGTTTGTTTTTATAATGTATAAGATATTATTCTAAAAAGAGGTAATATCCTTGTTTGATAAGAATGGGTCTTTATATATTGTATCATAGGAATGGATTATTTAACCATTAGAATATATGGTTTGAAAACACTAACAAGACCCTTCGGTATATATCTAATAATATATCAGGTGATGTATCTAAGGATACATCTTAGAATGAGTCAAAGAATAAGAAAATTAGATGAACTTTTGGTAAAGGATATAGTGAGTGGTCTCCAAGAAATAAAACTCTATCTAGATAGTACAAGGATTTGTGAATATACCATAGATGTACCAAGGGGTAGAAAACCAAAAAACACATTATTTATCTAGAATCAATCGAAAATTATTCAACGAGAGTGGTCGCTGCTGAACAACTGCTTTGAAACTCCTTTAGGATATGTGTTGAAAATTCATGAACCCCTTATGAACCATCAAAAAGGATTTAAATAGATATTAAAAATGAATGAACTAGGATAAACCTAACGTTTCATATGTAATGTTCTGGCTCTGGTATACTGAATGATACCCCAAGATTATGGGTTACATGGTATTGAGTGTTCCGTCACATATGCTAGAAGTTTTTGACTAGTAGTGAGGACCTAGGGTGTGTTTGTGGGGAGACTATTCCCTCATTTAAGAGTGTAACATAGTATGAAAACCTATTGGTCAATAGTGGTATTAGGATTTAAATCACTGATAGAAGATAAATATTCAAAAGACAACACTAATAAACAAACCAGATGAAATATCATATACATATGATGATCATGTCATTATATCTGCAAAGTTTTAAAATTTGTATAAATATGTACAATAAAATACATTAATCAAAAGGTATAAAATAAATAAAGGAACTATCTATATATAGAATCATGATCATAGCCTAGTCATGTTATCCCCTACACTTAACCAATGAACAGATCAATAATTATAGAATAGTCACTTTTCATGATCCCTATATGTATCCAATAAGTATTTATGACTACCCAACGATAGCTCGAATAGGGTTTGATATAAAAATTAGTAAGACACCACCAACAGTTTCTAAAACAATCTAGCATGTGTAATATATATAGATTCATTGTGCATTATATCATAGGTATAATAGTAATGAAAGTAAATTCAGTTTCTATCCAACCAAACATGGATCCCAATAAACAATACTCAAGATCCCATAAACAAGGATAGTTGTATGGTATAACTAAGCACACAATACTATTCATTATAACCACTAGAGTCATACACCCTTACTCGGTCTTTCTATATAGGATACAAAAAATATCCACAATGGCCATGATGTGTTATGAAGTTTTAATAATAACCATAGACTATTCCATATAATCGAGTGTTAGCATACACAATGGCCATTGGACGTGATGTCGTGACACGTCAAATTGATTATATTTTTAAGGTTGATTTATAGTCTAGGGTAAACCCTAGGTCATCTCTCAAGGAGCTTTGGTAGGTTTAGAGTGTGTATTTTTGATAAAAAGGTCTAAGAGAGGGGTGGTTTTGAAAACAGCTTAAAACAATGACTTAGTTGAAATAGCTTAAAAGATGAGTGACCAAGTGGATTTTGAGAAATATGAGATAAAAGGGTCGATGTGATTTCACTACACACATATCAAGTTCATTGTTCATAGAGATTCATCTTGGGTTTAGAGTAATTCTTTGGTTGGAGTTAATTGGAATCCCGATTAATTCCTAAGCTTTTATTTCAATACTTTACGGACCAAACCTTGACGTAAAAATCGTATTGTCAAGGTCCAGTACTTATGCATGGAATAAGAGCTTCCAAAGCATATTGAAATCTCAATAAGGTGGGTATGAAAAGGATTCTTGTGATCTCCAATCAGAACAACATAAGTCACGCACTCAAAACCTCACACCGATCGGTTAGAAATTAAGAGCATAACACTCACATGCATCAAATCAAGAATTCAAATCTGAAATAAAATAAGATACATGGAATGAAATGTTTAAACACCCAAATTACTCCAAACCAGTAGCTAATTTATGCATCGGAACTCCCTTGGCATGTGTGTAGCTCCCTCACAACGAACACCCAACTTTTAGCTCGACATCGGGAGGAGGAGGAAGCTCGGGTGGAACTCCTTCTTCATTGTTGATCTCCCTATGAGGATAGGGGCCTCCAGAACCTCCAAGGTGATTAGGAGACTCTTCTAGGACTCCAAATTGGCAGCACTTCACTCCTTGGCCGAACTTGCAAATGAGGAGCCCAAGGTGCCCTTTTATAGGAAATGTGGGAGGTGGTTTTGGGAACACAGATTTCATCAATCCACTTGCAGGACGCGTTTCGGCATTCATACAGTCTTATCTCGCTTTGGAGAAAATAGAACAGTTGTAGCCCTATCTCTTGACTGTCTCCACCGAAAGTTTGGCACCGTTTGGACAACTAATGCTCGAGATATTGATAAAATACAGAACACCGAATTTGACTTGGTCCAAATTCAGTGGCTCGGACAGATCAGTTCGGATGGGCCCCATGAAATCCGAATCAGGATTGGGTTCCTTAATAGGAAATGTATAATATTTAATTTTTGACAGGCCCACACAATTTCAGCCCATTTGGATGCACGGATTTTGTGTAATATTCAAAACAGTGGACAGATGTCCATGGATCCATTCAATTTTTGGCCCAGTTTTCTTTCACTTCATCAAGAGCCCTCCAAATCACCTCCACCTACATTGTAATTTTCAAAACAAGTATCATTTCCCTATTTAATAGTGATAAAAACTAAATTATTGAATCAAACATGAAGTACAATTTGATAATATTTTTATAATTTTTAATACAAAATATGTTTAGCACAGCGGTGTAAGGGTGAAAATGAAACAGTGAATCGTGGTACGATCACACCCTCGCACCTAAACATTTGCACTCCTGGGCAAAGTCACATATTCAAATACAATGATTCATATATATATATATATATCCAACATCATAAATATTTATCATTTGAGTAAATTTTATTTAAAGTAAAGTGATCAATGCACGAATCACACCAAGGAGTTCTTCCTAGTGAAAATAGAAAAGGATGTCTCATAAATCATATCATAGTGAAATTCAAAAAGATTCATGATACCCAATTGAGAAAGGAATTCAGAAGTAAACCATGACACTAAATATCCATGTGTGTGTGTGAAAACCATTCCATGCTATTCTTTCCACTTGATATCTAATAAATATATGTTATTTTAACATTTTTCAGCTTAAATGATTTTCTCACCGAACCGGTCCTACATCCTTTTCAATCATATTTCAAGACCCACTCATTTAATCATTCCCAGAAGTCAAACCATAAGCTCCCGACCTAGATATCCCCATATGTTGCACATTTCATCACTCCCCTCATTTTTTTTTGAAGTTGCAATTGTAACAAATCTCACACTCATCTCTCAACCCTTGTTTGATCTCCTCACGACACTAATTGCAATAGTTATAACAAGATCAAAGGTTGAGGAGGAGTGGTTTTTGACCTGCCCAAGACACAACAATTTTTTTTTTTTGAGGGCGTACAACAGTCGGACATTAGGTACACACGCATAGGTCAATCTGGTACAGTAATGAAACAGATCGGATAAGGAACGAACGTATGGAAATATCATTTAAAGCTGAAAAATATTAACCCAACATATATTTACCTTATATTAAGTAAGAAATAATCACAGTTTGTGGTTTGGTGCAAAAAAATTTTTTTTTTTTTTTTGGAGATATTAGCGACATAGTTTTCTCAAAAACTACTCACACAATGGGCATCAATCATCTCAAAGGTTTCACATAGATACGACCATTTATATCATTGACAGAAAACCAATTCACTAAAAATCACTCCCTGATGTTAAATTCATACAAATATTCTTTTTAGCCTTCATTATGGTATTTTAACTTTCCCCATTTTATGGTCGCCACATCATGGAATTTCGAAATTGTTGATGGGGAAAAATAAAAATACCATAAAGAAGGCCAAAAAGAGAAAACAAAAGGAGAAAATGGTGAAAAATCCTAACTAACCCAGGAATGTATCCACCCCCCACACCTAGAGAATGCAGTGTCCTCACTGCAATAAAAGAGACTGTGTGAAGGAAGGATAAAACCTGGTGAGTGTTATTCATAGACCGATTCTTGAACATGGAGTTCCTCCATTGGGGACTCCGGAATGGCTTCATGGAAGTGCTTCAGCCGCTGCCCATTGACAGTGAAGGTTTGCTTGGTGTCTTCATTTTGAACCTGGACAACACCAAATGGAGAGACATTAGTAACAATGTAAGGTCCAAACCAACGGGAACGAAGCTTACCAGGGTGCAACTTCAGCCTTGCATTGTAGAGGAGGACCTTCTGTCCAATTTTGAATTGACGATGAAGGATGAGACGGTCGTGGGCAGCCTTGGTTCGCTCTTTATAAATTCGGGAGTTCTCATATGAATCTCTTCTCATTTCCTCCAACTCCTGAATCTGCAACTTCCTTTGAATACCTGCACCAGAAAGATTAGAATTGCATTGTTTAATGTCCCAGTAGGCCCGGTGCTCTACCTCAACAGGGAGGTGACAACTCTTCCCAAAAACTAGCCGATATGGTGACATGCCAATTGGAGTTTTGAATGCAGTACGGTAAGCCCATAACGAATCATTGAGTCTAAGACTCCAGTCTTTTCTGTTTGGCTGAACTGTTTTCTCAAGAATCTGTTTTACCTCTCTATTTGATACTTCAGCTTGACCATTTGTTTGTGGGTGATAAGCAGTAGACACTCGATGCCCAACCCCGTACCTGCGCAAAAGAGATTGCATTGTGCGGTTGCAGAAATGAGAACCCTGATCACTGATGATAAACTTAGGTAATCCAAACCTACAGAATATTTGGGTTCTCAAAAATTCCACAACTGTCTTGGAATCATCTGTCCTCGTGGCTCGTTCCTCTACCCACTTTGAAACATAATCCACTGCCAGAAGAATGTAAAGGTTCCCAAATGAATTGGGGAATGGTCCCATAAAGTCAATGCCCCAAACATCAAAAATGTCATGGAAGAGTAAGGGTTGTTGGGGCATCTCATTTCTTTTAGAGACATTCCCCATTCTTTGACAGCGAGGACAAGATTTACAGAATTCATGGGCATCCCTAAACAATGTGGGCCAAAAGAGACCAGAATCTAAGACCTTGCGAGCAGTCCGTTGGGGACCAAAGTGGCCCCCACAAGCAAGTGTGTGGCAGAACCTAAGGACAGATTGAAACTCACTATCGGGAACACAACGCCTAATAACTTGATCACTACATGTGCGCCAGAGGTAGGGGTCATCCCAAATGTACCAACGAGACTCATGTTTTAGACGGTCGGCCTGGTTTTTGGTGAAATCAGCAGGAATGCAAGATGCTACCAAATAATTTACAATTTCAGCATACCAAGGAATAACATCTTGCACTCGGTACAATTTCTCATCAGGAAACAATTCATTTATGGGAATACAGGGGGATGAGTCAATGTCCGAGGGTGGAAGAATCCTACTGATATGGTCAGCAACCACATTTTCTGCTCCTTTTTTATCCCTAATTTCTAGATCAAATTCTTGAAGGAGGAGCATCCAGCGAATGAGACGTGGTTTGGCTTCTGGTTTCTTTAGGATATATCGGAGGGCTGCATGGTCGGAGAACACAATGACTTTGGACCCTATAAGGTATGGCCTGAATTTACCCAAGGAAAACACAATGGAAATAAATTCTTTTTCAGTGGTGGTGTAGTTTGCTTGGGAAGGGTCCAATTACGTGAGGCATAGGCAATGACATGTGGAGCTCGATCGACCCTTTGTGACAAGACTGCCCCAACTGCATAGTTAGAGGCGTCACACATGAGCTCAAATGGTAAATCCAACCGAGGTGGTTGGATTACTGGGGGTGACGTGAGACTCCATTTTAACTTATTGAAAGCTTCCTCACATTTTTTATCAAAATCAAATTCTTTTTCTTTTTTGAGTAATCGGGAGAGGGGGAGTGCAATTTTACTAAAGTCGCGAATGAAACGACGATAAAATCCAGCATGACCTAGGAAAGACCGCACATCCCGAACATTTTTAGGGAATGGTAGGGAGGAAATGATATCTACTTTTGATTTGTCCACTTGGATTCCTTCCCCAGAAATGACATGTCCCAAAACTATGCCTTGTCGCACCATGAAATGGCATTTCTCATAATTTAATACAAGATTCTTTTCAATACAGCGACGTAGGACAGAACCAAGACTACTTAAACATTCATCAAAAGAGGATCCATAAACAGTAAAATCATCCATAAAAACCTCCATGCAATTCTCCAGGTAATCCGAAAAAATACTAACCATACATCGTTGGAAAGTACCTGGAGCATTGCACAGACCAAATGGCATCCTTCTATAAGCAAATGTACCAAAGGGGCAAGTAAAGGTTGTCTTTTCCTGATCCTCAGGGGCAATATGGATCTGAAAGTATCCAGAATACCCATCAAGGAAACAGTAATGGGACTTCCCTGCTAGCCTCTCTAGCATCTGGTCAATGAATGGCAATGGGAAATGGTCCTTCCTAGTGTGTTGGTTTAGTCGGCGATAGTCTATACAGACACGCCAACTATTCTGCACACGAGTTGGAACCAATTCATTATTTTCATTTTTAACTACAGTAAGGCCAGTTTTTTTAGGAACTACTCGAACAGGACTGACCCATTGGCTGTCAGAGATAGGGTAAATGATTCCAGCAGCCAACAATTTTGTTACTTCTTTTTTAACAACATCAAGTAGGTTTGGATTCAGTCGTCATTGTGACTGCCTCACTGGTTTAGCATCATCATTTAATAAAATATGATGTGTACAAATTGATGGGCTAATGCCAGGGATGTCAGCAAGCGTCCATCCCAAAGCTTGTTTATACTTCCTCAAAAGATCAAGCAGTCGTAATTCATGCTCAGGAGGGAGTGAACTAGCAATGATGACGGGCAACTTGTTTCCATTCTCAAGATATGAGTATTTTAAATCTTGAGGCAGTTGTTTTAGTTCCAATTCTGGGGGATTTTGGATTGACAGAAGTGTGTGTGAAAGTGAGAAGTCACTGATCTCATCTAACTGCTCAATGGTAACATCCTCAGATGAGGAATGAGCTTTTAAAAGCTTAGCAGTATTATCGATGGTCATGTGATCCTCTGTGTTCAAGAAATCATCAATTAACAAACATGCATGACATTTCTCTAAACTGCTACAACAATCAATGCATGATTCATTACCTAACATTTCAATCAATGAAGAAAACTCAGAAAGGGGATCAGGTGAATGAATATAAGTTGTTTCAGGGGAAGGGAGAACATCAATTGAATTAACAAAGAGAGAGGAGTGTTCTTCTGAGGGGTGCTTCATGGCATCAAGGATATTGAAGTGGACAATATTACCACCAAACTTCATAGATAATGTACCATTATGAACATTAATTATGGTTTTGGCGGTTTTCAAGAAAGGTCTCCCCAATATAATTGGGGCATGTCCATTCATCCTATCATCTTCCATTTTAAGCACGTAAAAATCAGCAGGAAAAATTAAATTTTTCACCCTCACAAGAACATCCTCTAGCACACCAGAGGGGTGTGCCGTACTCCGATTTGCTAGCTGAACGACAATACCAGTGGGCTTCAGTTCACCGACCTGCAATGAAGAGTAAATAGAGTGAGGCATCACATTTATAGAAGCACCCAAATCAAGCATAGCATTGGAACACGAATACTCCCCTATGGTGCATGGAATCGAGAATGTCCCAGGATCATTGCACTTGGTAGGAAGTGACGACTCTATCAATGCTGAAACATTCTTCCCCAGGCTCACCTTCTCATCACCATGAAGCCTCCTTCGGTGTGTACACATCTCCTTCAGAAACTTGGCATATCTTGGAATTTGCTTCACAGCATCAATCAAAGGAATGTTAACCTGTACTTTCTTGAAAGTTTCCAAGATTTCTTTATCAAGTTCGGTTTCTTTTTGTTTCCTAGGTTGGGAAGCCCTTTGAGGAAATGGAAGAGGAATGGTTGGGATAGGTGGCTCATCAACAACCACAGTCTTTCCTTTGGAAGGGCTTCTCTCAGGAAAAGGGTTTTCTTCTCTTGGACCATTTTCATCAGTTGGGATGGTGGTTTCCTTTGGATGGGAGGACTCTAATGGAGGGGTCATTTGGCTTTTGAGTTGTATCCCACTCCTAAGGGTGATTTCACTAACATTTCCTTTATCCCTAGGGTTTACTACTGGTTGAGATGGTAGTTTACCCGACCCATGACTTTGGATTTCCCCCACCGAGTTGGCAAGTTGTCCTAGTTGGGTCTTTAGGTCTTGTATGGCTGCTTGGGTGGTTTGTTGGAATTGGAGATTATTTGCAGCCATTTGTTTCATCATATCTTCTAGGCTATGATCGGTTTTTGGAGGGGGTGGTTGGAATGGCCTTTGGGGTGGTTGATGATTTCTGGGTGGTGGTGGATGACTACTCTGACCTTGTTGGTTCCATTGCTGTTGAGGTTGGTTTGAATACCCCCCTTGCCTATAGGCTTGGTTGTCCTTCCAACCTTGGTTGGATGGATAGTATGGTTCTTGCCTAAAGGGTTGGTTAAAGGGGCGTCCTGGAAATATTGCCTCACAACTTTCAGAAGTTTCCCTCAATTGGGGGCATTGGTCAGAATAGTGGGTGTCAGAAGAGCAGATTCCACAATGGATGGGAGGAGGAGATTGATATTTCCCTTGGGAGAGAGCTAGTTGTCGCAGAAGGGTACTTACCTCTTCGAACTTCGTGTCCACCTTCTTCTCAAACTCAGTACTTTGCACCTCATGGACACCTCGAATGGGAACACTGGACCGTGTACCGAATTGTTGAGTGTTCTGTGCCATGTTCTCAATGAGGGTTCTTGCAGCGATTGGGGTATTATCTACCAATGCACCACCTGCAGCAGCATCAATCATATTTCGATCAATAGGAATCAAACCTTCATAAAAATATTGAATTAAAAGTTGATCACTTATTTGGTGGTGTGGGAAACTTGAACATAACCTTTTAAAGCGTTCCCAATATTCATGTAATGTTTCCCCCTGAGATTGTCTTATACCACATATTTCTTTCCTTATAGTTGCAGTTCGAGAGGCTCGGAAGTATTTTTCAAGAAAAAGGCGTTTCATGTCTGCCCATCCCCTAATTGGTGAATTGACATAGTATAACCAATCTTTTGCAGTGTCTTCTAATGAAAATGGGAATGCCCTAAGCTTCACTTGTTCTTCATCCACATTAGCAGGTTTTAAGGTTGAACACACAGTATGGAATTCTTTTAAATGCTTATGTGGATCTTCTCCAGGCAGTCCATGAAATCTTGGTAATAAATGAATCAAACCAGATTTTAGTTCAAAATTGGGTGCCTCACCTTGTAATTGAATGTAAGTGGGTTGGATATCAACATCAGGTGAGGTTAGTTCTTTTAGTGTTCTATTATTTTCAGCCATGTTATACAAGTTATGTTCAATTTTAACTTTGGTTTCATAAGAAGAAGAAGGATCAAGAAGAATTTTAAGATTTGATGTCTCCTCCTTCAAAGTGTGGCCTTGTATGTCTCGGTTTCGTTGATGTAGGATCCTCTCCGGTTCGGGTTCGAAAGTTTGTAGGTCTCCCGGAGTAGAACGCGTCATACAAAGAACCTACACAATAAATAAATTAGAACACAAAAACAAATTCAAAGGTAGAAGATAAAACAAACAAATATTCACAAAAATTATCAAAAAAAATTATCAAAAACACGCACAAAAAACCAAAGCGCTCCCCGGCAACGGCGCCAAAATTTGGACGTGATGTCGTGACACGTCAAATTGATTATATTTTTATGGTTGATTTATAGTCTAGGGTAAACCCTAGGTCATCTCTCAAGGAGCGTTGGTAGGTTTAGAGTGTGTATTTTTGATAAAAAGGTCTAAGAGAGGGGTGGTTTTGAAAACAGCTTAAAACAATGACTTAGTTGAAATAGCTTAAAAGATGAGTGACCAAGTGGATTTTGAGAAATATGAGATAAAAGGGTCGATGTGATTTCACTACACACATATCAAGTTCATTTTTCATAGAGATTCATCTTGGGTTTAGAGTAATTCTTTGGTTGGAGTTAATTGGAATCCCGATTAATTCCTAAGCTTTTATTTCAATACTTTACGGACCAAACCTTGACGTAACAATCGTATTGTCAAGGTCCAGTACTTATGCATGGAATAAGAGCTTCCAAAGCATATTGAAATCTCAATAAGGTGGGTATGAAAAGGATTCTTGTGATGTCCAATCGGAACAACACAAGTCACGCACTCAAAACCTCACACCGATCGGTTAGAAATTAAGAGCATAACACTCACATGCATCAAATCAAGAATTCAAATCTGAAATAAAATAAGATACATGGAATGAAATGTTTAAACACCCAAATTACTCCAAACCATTAGCTAATTTATGCATCGGAACTCCCTTGGCATGTGTGTAGCTCCCTCACAACGAACACCCAACTTTTAGCTCGACATCGGGAGGAGGAGGAAGCTCGGGTGGAACTCCTTCTTCATTGTTGATCTCCCTATGAGGATAGGGGCCTCCAGAACCTCCAAGGTGATTAGGAGACTCTTCTAGGACACCAAATTGGCAGCACTTCACTCCTTGGCCGAACTTGCAAATGAGGAGCCCAAGGTGCACTTTTATAGGAAATGTGGGAGGTGGTTTTGGGAACACAGATTTCATCAATCCACTTGAAGGACGCGTTTCGGCATTCAGACAGTCTTATCTCGCTTTGGAGAAAATAGAACAGTTGTATCCCTACTTCTTTACTGTCTCCACCGAAAGTTTGGCACCGTTTGGACAACTAATGCTCGAGATATTGATAAAATACAGAACACCGAATTTGACTTGGTCCAAATTCGGTGGCTCGGACAGATCAGTTCGGATGGGCCCCATGAAATCCGAATCAGGATTGGGTTCCTTAATAGGAAATGTAGAATATTGAATTTTGGACAGGCCCACAACATTTCAGCCCATTTGGAAGCACGGATTTGGTGTACTATTCAAAACAGTGGACAAATGTCCATGGATCCATTCAATTTTTGGCCCAGTTTTCTTTCACTTCATCAAGAGCCCTCCAAATCACCTCCACCTACATTGTAATTTTCAAAACAAGTATCATTTCCCTATTTAATAGTGATAAACACTAAATTATTGAATCAAACATGAAGTACAATTTGATAATATTTTTATAATTTTTAATACAAAATATGTTTAGCACAGCGGTGTAAGGGTGAAAATGAAACAGTGAATCGTGGTACGATCAGCCATATCATCTAATCAGGTGTTATGTATTTAAGTTTTGGATCTATGGAATAGAAAACCAAGGAATCCTCATTGAGTCCCAAGAGAATATCTATTGTAACTCAGTAAAGACATGGGTGGAGTCCAATGAGCACATAAATAGAGAATATCCAAAGTGAGTCCAAGAAATCTAGATCTAGGGGTAGCAAATAATCTGGAATCCTATATAATAATTATCAAAGGAGTAAACAGGCCCAAGGATTCTGCTTCCATAATAAATACCCATGGAGTAGAAATTACAATGGTTCCCGGGGAATCAGGATCCAAGGATCTCATCCAAGGCATCCACTTCCATCACAAATTTATCATGTAATTTAATTAAAAATTCACATTACATGAGTTCATCTAACTCATTTTCACAATTGTTATAAAATTCATTTAAACAATTAACCATATAAAAATCATGTCTCACATAGAAAAGGTGGCATAACATTCTCCAAATCTTTTCCATTAAACACATTTTTTCATAAAGTATCCCAAATCAGGTGGTGTGCTCACATAAACCCAATGGGGCATTATAACATGAGGAAGATATGATATAAACCCCTTTTATTTCCTAGGTTCAGTAAAAAATGACATCCAACCCTAAAATTGTACTCAAGTGGAAACCTAACATGTTCTAATTCAACCAATATCCCGCATACAATTAATTTTAGGGAAATGTTGGAATGTCCGGCACACATCACAACAACAAAAATACTTATAAAACACTAATAATTAAGATAATGGCATAGGCCACTTACTATATACATGTGGTAGAACAAACATATAATATCATACTCTGATTCAGTCCAAATATATAGAAAAATGGAGGAAAATCCTACACTGATATAACGAGAAAAATAGATCATGAATTCGAGTATTAATGAAAAAATAGTGGAAAACCTTACAATTTAAGATTCAAAGGGAGATCCCAATGTGAATGTTTTTTTCTATAAATATAGGAGGAAT
Source organism: Viscum album (assembly GCA_963277665.1). Taxonomy (NCBI): domain Eukaryota; kingdom Viridiplantae; phylum Streptophyta; class Magnoliopsida; order Santalales; family Viscaceae; genus Viscum; species Viscum album. Next base: position 1,689,503,965 of record OY728126.1, on the reverse strand, counting down.
ATAAATTGTGTTATAATAGATTTTAATTAAAAAATAGTTATTTACCTACAATGAAATGGGTCATAAATTTAGGAAAATCGTGCACCAATTGTGCACCCCTCACTACCTTTCCATGGTACCTGCACATTTCATGCACACAGTTTGGGAAACTATGAAAAAACCCATACTTTTAGCCTCTCTTAAAAGTATAAAAAAATAATCGGTGTGTGGACATAGTTTCATGGTTTCCTAAAACATTTATTTTGAGTTATGGCCTCTAAAAATTCCACACACTGTATCTTCAAACCATGTAGCCTAGGTCACACAGTTTCTACTTATTGCATGACCAAGATGGAATTTCAAAAAAACCTAGGATATAGTCTTAGAAAAATCCCTAGACACCCCCAAAAATCAAATAACCTAATTAGTAATTCAAAAGTCAAAAAATCAATTTTACTCAAATTAATGGGATTTTTATCTCATGAAATACCAAGGATCTCACACTCTTCCCCCATAAATAAAGTCATCAAAGAATTTAACATCTAAGGGTGGTTAGAAGTCAACGGATAATAACTTTTACTAATTATAATATATATAATCCACTTTCTCCCAAGTCTCATCCTATAAATAGCCCATTTCCATAGCATCCATACTAGAGGAAATTACCCACCACAAGAAAAATTGTGCTCCTATTAATGATAAAAATAGTATACCTTTAGAAGTATGTATCTAACTGTACCAAAAACTCATTCATCTTAAGGGTATGATATGGTTTATAATGAAAACTGTGTAGCTGAGATACATAAAAGATATTGTGCATGGATTGGTCTCTTTGAGGTACTTGTAGTCGATAGGCTACCATCCCAACTTCCTCAAGAACCTAGAATACCCTGCCATATGAGTGTGATATATTTCCCTATATATGAATCCATATTTTTTCCAATATTGATGAGATATTTAAAAAGACCCAATCATCGACCTCAAACTCCAGAGGTCATTGACGACAGTCGGTGTAAGACTAATGTCAATACTATGTAGTATCTATACACTTTATGATCAAATGGACCTTCTCCAAAGTCTCTTACATGTGATTCAATTTGAGAAGTGATTCCACTCTTGAATCTTACTAGAATTTGGGTGATCAGAATGTCCTACCATACAAATCATCATAAGATTTAATCTGTATTATCTTCAGATAGATTTTATTGTAGGTGGACTCAACTAGGGGTATATGCCTCTCCCAATTATCCCTAAAATCAAGGGAAAAATATCTCAACGTGACCTCTAAAACCAGTATAGTATTCACTGAATATCCATCCGTCTAGGTGTGGTACATTGTACTAAGAGGCACCTAGGTACACAATTCCCTCTAAAGACTCTTCTAAAATTGAGACATAAACTAGGCATCTCTATTAGATACCATGGTATGAGGAACCCCAGGAAGGTGTATAATATCATGGTTATAAATTATCCCCAGATCATCTACTAAGAATGTCTCCCTAATCAGTAAGAAATGATAGATCGTCGTGTGCCTCCCAACAATCACCCAAATGACATCACTACCTCAAGGTGACCTCAACAACATAGTCACAAAATCTATCACCATTGGGGAATGGGTAATTTATATAAAATTCTAACTAGTATCTAGTGTTATTACTTCACCAAAAAAAATAGTTTAAATGCATCATAAAAAACCTAATACTTTAAGTTTTATCCCCATCCAGCATTATTGGTGATGCAAGTCTTAGTATACCTTGGTAACGTTGGGATATACTATTCAAATTATGGCATGAAAATCTTACATCAACACATCATGTATGTATTCTGGAACCCAAATGAAACCTTGAATAAGAATATTATCATACTCTCCAACAGTCTAATTGAGAGGGGTTCCTCACCTACCACACTCTCTCATAGACTACCACCTCGTCTTCATATAACTATCTCATCCTTACTCTATCTAGAAGAGTGGAATTCACTACTAGTGATAAAAGAAAAAAAAATTCATGGCCATCCTTCTCTTCAAATTGAATCTTATATAATAATGTCCTAATATTTCACTCACTACTAGCCTCCTAAACAGCCTGAATCTGAGTCCCCTTTCTCAATACATTGGAAACTATATTTCCCTTTATGGTCATATAGGTAAGCTCTATGTCAAAATACTATAGTTAATCAAACTATTATTTCTACATAAAATTTATATCACACTATGTGAATATTTACTTGGGGATTTTATGGTCCATGTACCCAAAAAATTATCTTCCAGTAAATAGTCCCTCCAATAGCACAAGGCATGTATAATAACACATAACTTGAGATTGTGTATTGTGTAGTTCTTATAATGTGGCCTTACCTGACGAGACCCATTAACTATGACTCACTCCTCCTAAATCATAAATAATTCAATCTCAATACCTGGCACAGCATAACATATAGTATTGATTCTTCCCGAATCTGGAAGAATTAGGATTGATGCTGAAGTCAATATCCCTTTTAGCTCCTAAAAGGATGTCCCGTAGGTATCTGATCCTAAAAACAACACAACTTTGTTAGTAAATCCTATCAGTGATGATTCTAGTCATGATATGTATTGATGGAAACACCTATAATTCCCAAAAATCCCAAATAAACTCTACATGAAAAAATTATTATAGGGCTCCTCCCATGATACAATGACTCTCACCTTCTCTGGATTAGCTAATAATCTTTTCTTTGAAGTAATATGACCAATGAAGTAAATCTTACACATCCAAAAGTGGAACCTAGTGAACTTATCTTGAAATTTATTCTCTCTTACTATATCCAAAATGATCAGATGATGTTTGGTATAGTCTTATAGATTATAAGAATACACCGAGATTCCTTCCATGAATACCCCCCACAAATAAATCCAGACATGGATGGAAAACATGGTTCATCTGTCCCATGAAAACTTATCTTTCATTCATAAGAATCAATGGTAAAACAAGATATTCATATAGACCATAACATCTTTGAAATTTTGTATGAGGTATGTATGAAGGGATAACACATACATGGTGATAAATCGTCCACAAATCAATATTTGAGAATACTAAAGCTCTTCTAAGATTGTTGAAGATAACATCTATCAATGGAAAGGAAAATAGTTATTAACCATCAACTAGTTCAATTACCAATAGTCTGATCATATCTTAATGGTTATGTCCACCTTTTTCACAAAAATGATTGGTGAACCCCATCTAGAAGTATCGGGTCATATAAACCCCTTTACCTCGAAGTCTTATAGCTACCTCTAGAGTTCTCTTAACTCTATAGTAGTCATCTGATAATGAGTATTGTATATTAGTGCATCCCCTAGAACAAGATTAATAGATAAATCTACCTCTCTTTTTTAAGGTAAACCAAAAAATATGTCTTGCAAAATATCCCTAAAATGATCAAAAACTTGGGGGAAATCTACCAAACATGATCTATATTCATCCAGATAGAGCCTATAAATTTTTGTTGTCATCCCACCCATCCCATGATGCTCGGGTCTAACTCTACCTGCTTGAAAATCCCATTAACCCTTGTGAATAAAATATTTTCCCTCTAGTGGTGTAATTTTCACCATTTAGTGATATATATAAACATAGTCTCAATACGAAAGTAACCAAAACATCTTGAGTATGATGTCAAAACCTATCATATTGAGGATATATTGGTATCATACAATGTGGAACCAACCAAACTCAAGGAAGAACTCTAGGCACTGGAACACACACTATATTTTGATACCCAGTAGATATTGATATTCAAAACACCATCATAAAACTAGACAGTGGGGCCAAGGCTATCCACAATAAGTACATATATGAAACTATTATATTCACATGTATGTGAAAGATAATATTCAAGAGTATAGGAAACTATGATCATACCAATCACCATAGATGGCTTGATGCTCTGCTCCTCAGGTGTGGGCTATATAGAATATGTCTGGCCTAAACTGATGTACTTAAAAACAACCTCATTGTCCCTAGTAAGCACACTCATTATTATATGAATAACATGTGCATGGGTACATCAACAAAAACACCTCCTCAACTAGAAAAATCAGCACTAATCCAAATCCCATCCTGCCACAGAGTAATAAATCCCACTTTTGAAACTAAAGTTAGAGTCAATCCCCTTCCACTAATAGGTGGAGGGGATTTCCTACTAAAATGTTTTATACAGACCATCCTGACAAATTCTCGGCACTCGACCGGGTCTCTATCACACTGATTCCTCATATTTCCTTAAATCCCACACTAGTGGAAGAAGATTGTACTACCAGCACTAATGACCTCGCTTGTACTCCCCTCATTAGAGTTCTAAAAATAGAACTTCTTACTAACTATTGAAGAATTTATATTTCTAGAGGATGAATTTTTCTACTCTTCACCCTAATATTAACTCAAGTAATATTAAGTAATCAGTTCTTGATTCACAATCTCATTAAAGTTAATTATACAAAAAACATTTCACTATGATTTAACACCATGCATGAGACCTTCCTCAAAGCATATTTCCCTTGATGGATCATCAAAAATATAAGTAGGCACAAAGTGATGAATCTCTATAAAGAATGAATAATACTCCATAATGGTAATCATACCATGTTCTAGTCATATAAACTCATAAGTCTTATTGTCTCTTAGGGTCTCATGAAAAAAATATTCATAACACCTTTATTGGAAATCCATCCAACCCATATACCACGCTACATTAACTTAATTCAAAACATCTCACAGGCTCTTAGATGATCCAAAAATCATATATGTCTTGAACATCACTATCCTTTAAATAAGTGACATCAAATTCTCAAAAAAATAACAGTATCAAGCCATGGCACGTTATCTTTTGGTCCACCAACCCCAAAAACAAGGGAGGGTTCTACTACAAGAACATGTGCATCAACACAACCACATAAAAATCCAGGATGAGGTACTCCCATTATGGTCTTCATGAATAAAATAAAACCATCTAGGAACATGGAATAAAAACCCATATCTGGTATAACCGTTGGTGTTGTGACTAGAACTACATGAGTTTCTATTCATAGACTAGTGACCTCAACTATTGGAGCATGGTCATCCCCATGCTTCTGGTGTACAACCGTAGTTCATTGAGGTGGCATGTCTTTATAATACCAAACACACGCATCTAAAATGATTGATAATGAAAAGTTCAAGGATAAAATTATAGTACATGTTGAAACCTTTCTATAAACATGTTTCACCATTCTACCAACTCTTAAATCTTAGACTGGGTAATAGAATCCAATGTAAAAATCACTAGAGGCACTGCCTACTATCCACACTATATCTAGGTCAGGTTCATGTTCTCTATTTCATAATTTCAAGTCATTCTGTATTTTATATCATTTATATAAAACTTTATGTGAATGTTTTAATTATATAGATTGACATTTCATGTTGAAAAGGGGCCATACTCCATATAAATTGAAATATGGGATCCATTTAATCCAAAATGCAACCCATTACATCTTATACGACTATTCGTACCTAAATCAACATTCCATAATTGACTTTTTAGGTGTCTTTGTTATCCTGTGTAGGAAAAACTATTAGGTTAAGGTTGGCATGGTAAGTATCAATTGTGTTTCCCAATCACCTAAAAATTATTTTTGGAAACTAATTATTATATCATGCAAGGCACACATATTAAATTTCATCCTATCAAGAAATAGATCCTATATAGCATGGAAGAATGCATGGGATGTGAATTCTTGCACGTTCTTAAAATGATGCATGGGATGCATAACCTCGTCTCATCTAGTGAAAGTGAATTCCATATCCGTAAGTAATAAAAAATATCAAGTGCATCACCCAATAGTGGAATCAAATCAACTATAATTGGAAAAATCAAGAAAATAACAATTTTCATTCCATGAAATTTAAATTTTTTTCTATACGAGGGATAACTACTCCAATGAATAGCCTTTTAACAAATTACAACTCTTTCAAATTCTTCTATATTTTTTCTAAAAATATTAATTCTAGAAAAACAAATTATGATACCACTTTGTAACATCCCAAACTCGAGTTCCACTGAATGTTTCTCTGAGATGGTGGGTTACATGGCATCAAGTTTTCCTCCCCATATGCTCGAGTCATCCAACTTGTATCGAGGGACATGGGTGAGTTTTTTGAGAATCCATTCCCTTGTTTCATAGTGTAACATAGTGGTAAAAAATATTAAACAATATCATAATCATGATATAAATCACTAACAGAAGATAAACATCTTGAAGAACAAGGTAATAAAAATACTAGATGAAATATCATATATATATGATGATCATGTCTTGCCTTTACAATGTAGGAAAATAGGTATACAGGAATCCAATATAATGAATGTTTCAAAAGATACAAAAGATAAAAAGGCGCTATCTTAGGCTAGCATCATGAGCATAGATCGGTCATATGCTCCCCAAATCCTAAACAATGAATAGATCAAGAATTATATAATGTGTGATTTTCATGATCCCTAAATGCATCCAATATTGACGTCAGGTTACCCATCAACAACCTTAACAGGGAGTTACATAACACTAAGTAGGCCACCACCAATGTTGTCTATAAAAAATCCTTCATGTGTAAAATAAATAGATACATTGTGTAGTTTATCACTTGTATAATAGTATGTAAAGTAATCTCTGGTCAAAACTAATCAAACAAGGCACCCTGTAAATAATGGTCAAGATCCCATAAACAAGGGAATCTATAATATCTAAATAAAAATGATATTTTACACTCTAATTATTTGAGTAAATTACTATTACTAAGTCCTTATGTATGGAATAAAAAATCTCCACAACAGCCACATAGTGTAATCAATTTATATCAACCACCACGACCTATACTGTATAATCTAGTGTCAGCATCCACAGTGTCCATGTCATGTAATATAGTGTCACATAAAAAAATTTAGGATCCTTGGTAATTAAGATAAATACATTCTTATTGAGTATCAAGACCATCTCAATGGAAATTTTGTAAATACTTGGGGGTGCATTTCCAAGATCACTTCATTAGATCATGTCCAATACAGTTCCATGAAAGCTAGAACCTAGGGGTAGCAAGGCATATGTCATCCTATTGATTCCAGATCTAAAGAGTAAATGGGTCCAAGGCATCCAATGTCATAATCAAGACCCATGGAGTAGAAATATCTATTTTATCCTATGGAATCAAGATCAAAGGTTCTCATCTATTGAATCCACTATAATAATAAATTTATCCTCTTATTTCATTAATCATTCAGAATTATTCACATTCCATGAATTCACATAACTCATTTACATAATTTCTATAAAATCCATTTAAACAACTAAATAAACATTTTTATAGCATGGAAAATGAGGCATACTATTCGCCCAATAATTTCAATTCAATTAATTTAATTCATTGAGGCTCCCAAATTAGGTGGCGAGCTCACATGTACCCACCAAGGAGGTATCACATGGTGCTTATAAGATGACACACACATGGGTGAACTAGTTTTTGGCTAAATGACCTTCAAACCTAAAATGGTACTCAAATTAGAAACCAAAAAGGTTTCAATTAATACAATACAATCACTCAATTAATTTTAGGGGAAACACTAGAAAAATTGGTGTGTGTAACAATAGAAACTATTCTTATAAAACACAAAGACATGTGAAAAGGTATAGACCACCTATATTGTACACATGGTATAACATTCATCTATTATCAACCTCTAATTTGGTCTATATCATGAGAAAAGACAAGAATGGATGAAAAATCAATCTAGATACAATAAGAAAAATGGTGCTAAAATCCAAGACATGATAAATAACTGATGGGAAGTATAATGATTTGTGCTTCAAATGGAACTCCCTACCAAATGTCTTCCCACTATAATTATACGTGGAATAGAGATTAGGATATAAGATATTTTAAGTGGAAAAAGAAAATTTCCCAACTTTTAACTAGATCGCATGGTTGGCCACAAGCTTCACCAAATTGTGCAACAATTTTTTTCCCCACACTTTCTTTACAAGGAACCCACATGGTTCATGCGCATGATTTTGGAACACCTGTGCAAACCATGAATTTTTCCTCTATTAAAATTATGTAGGTTTTTTAGGGGATTTTGGTCCTGTTTTTATAGTTTCCTTAAACCATGTGTCCCAACTATAGCCTATGAAACACCCCTTCATGGTTCCTTTAAACTAGATTGCTTGTATTGAATAGTTTTTACAAACCATATGGCCAACCTTCCTTTTCCAAAATCCCAGCCTCCAAGATTCGAACAAGTCTCATAGATCCTCTAAATTCACATGACTTCATTAGACACTAACAATAGGTCAAAACTAAGCAATTAGACAGATATTAAAGAGCTCCATACCTCAATAAAAACTAGAGATCTTATGTCATATATTAAAAATAAGTTTCCATGAATTATAAATCCAGTAATTTATTTTTTTATGATGACGTGGTTTTCTACTATGATTAGTGTTGGTCATACTATGATTTTTTTTAGTAAATGAATATAACTAATAATACCTGGTTTAATATGGAATGTGACAAAAGTTTCTAATGATAATCCAAGTGGGATGATTACTAGAGTAAAGGACTTTGTGATTATTCTTACTTAGTTATCATGAAACAAGATTAACAACATGAAAAAAAAAACTAATTGTTAGACTCACCAAATAAGTGAAAGATATATTTCACTACGATTTAATGTAGTGGATACCTTTTCGGAATAAAGATTAAATATTATACATATTGATAATGTGGGAAGAATCACTCAAGGGAATGTCTCATATGGACATGAAGATGTTTTTTGTGTGGAAAATAATGAAAGAAATAATGAAATAGAAAATGAAAAACTGAAAATTTTGGCTATAAAAATGTTGAGAATAATGGACTCCCTATAGTGTTATTGATGGAGTAATGATTTAAATATTTAATGAATGATAATTATGTAAATTTATTTACTAATGGAATGATCATGAAAAAAACAAGAAAGGTTGTATGAGTAATGGTTATATTGGTAATGATAAATATAAAAAAAACATATAAAAGAAAGAAATGATAAGGAATAAATAGATGAAGCCATGTTAATTTCTTGTGATGAAAGTGGAATAATATTTTGTATTTATGTATTTGGATACATGTAATTGTATTTTAATCCCTAGAATTTTGGTTATTTGAATCATAAAACATCAAGGGATTGTTCCAATTTAGTGTTGGAATAAGGACTACCAATAATATTATAAAATGTACCAATTCCATAGAAATACGAATTTATGAAAATGTGATATATTAATTATTGGAGTTTTCCCATCATATGTTCCAGATGTTGAGAAAATGGTCTTTATTTTGGATAATGAGATGATTGATATGGATAAAGTAAATCTGTTAGTATTAATGACCTTAAAACTGACAAGGAATTTGTTGAAAAAGTGATTTATGTTATCTTAGAAGGATTTTACAACGTTATTGGAAATATATAATATATTCAATAATATGTTTTTCTATTCAAGTAATTGTAAAGAATTATTATTCTATGGTAATTTAGGTTATTACCATGTTTAAGAAGAATACAATATGAAGGTATTAAGGTGATTGTTATAGGATAATCAAGAGCTACCTTATGATATATGGATTATTGATGTTATTTTTATTTTGATAAATTTAGAGACATTCTTTATAATTTTGAATTTTTGAATGGTTATAAGGTTAACTGTTTTTTGAATGGTTTAAATTGGACTTTGGTTGAGTTTCTAGTTATTAATGTACTACATCAACATAAAATGATTTATGCATATTGGATAAACCATTCTAATCATTTTTTGAGATGACAACTAAAGAGAGAAATAATGAATTATCATTCTATTTTTGGATATTATGATTATTTAGTGCTTCAAGAATAAAAAAATATCATTCAATTATTATAGTAAGTGATAATGTAGAATTTGATCATGGTACAACAAAAGGCTGAGATTGGGGTGATGACTTAGAATGAAATTTAGTAACTCTATCTTCTTAAGAAAATTATTCCATCTTAGGAATAGTATATTGAAATAAAACTCTATCCTATAATAATAATTTTTGATGATATCATTGACCATTTTTACGCCTATTAGTTATATGTTTTTTTGGATATTAGCATTCTTCAAATAACTTAATTTCTTATGATCAATGACTCTCATCACTCTATAATAATGTATGCTTTTCTTCTATGTCCAAATCATCACTTTCCACCTATGTTATTCTATGTAGAAATAATGTTTTGAGTTACTTTAGGTAACCGTTATGTTTCAAAAATTCCACTTCCCAGTGAATTTTTATTATTCATTTGTATTATAAGGTCTTATGTGAAGTAATTTTCAAGTGTTAAACTGTTAATTCCATAGACAAATTTTTAAGTCTAAATTCATTTTAAGGGTGGTAGAATAAAACATACAGATATTTTGTGCATTTATTTCTTCAATTAAATTTAATCATATAGATATTTTTCATTTCATTCAAATCTGATTTTATCTCTCATTACCCACAATACGTAGTATATCTTTCACTATATGCATCATCGAGTTTAGAATTTTTTGGATGCAACAATGATATCATGCATGACACGCGACACCCACTTTAGTGAACCATTAAATAGTAATATGATAAACCTAAATATAATAAAAACCCATTAAAGAGGTGGGTATGAATATTATAAACTAATTTATGAAATATAAAACCAAATTTTATAATAAATATAAATATATTTATAAATTATTAGTAAATAATGAATAAAATTTTAGTAAAGTAACAATATTCGTTAAAAATATGTTTTCTTCAAAAATGATTTTTTTATTTATTTTTATGAGAAAAAATTATAACTACTTTATATAACTTTTATAAAAAAAATTTATAAAATGAAATTCATTTTTAAAATCGTCATATCAAAATAAAATTATGGTAAAACCTTTGGATTTTTTGAAAGATATTGATTTTTTAGTCAATAGTGAAAATACATATTTTTGTAAAACTACTATTTTTTCAATAAATTTAGAAATTTAAAAACCAATTATGTTTTAAAGTAACTTAAGTATTCATTATTTATATTTATTAATCTTTTCTCCTTTTTAATCAACTTTATATTTGATTATATTATAAGTTTATTTTATGGTTTAGAATATGGTTTTTTCTAAAAAAAAATTAAAAGTGCATAATATATCTCCATTTTAATTAATTAAAATAATTCATAATTATGAATATCTTTAATGAAATATATAAAATATATATCACTATATTTTAATTTTTATTATTATAATAATTATTATTAGAAATTTTGTTAACAAAAAATCATCTTTTTCTTAAAAAAAATACACTTCTCGAAAACCCACATTTTCGTCACTCTGTTGGTTTTTTTATTTTAATTTTTTCAAATTTTAGAAAATAATTTTAAAATTATAATTTTCATTTTTTATATAATAATTTCAAATTTAAATTTTTGTGAAATTGTGATAATTTTTTAAATGATTAATTTTTTGGTGAATAGTGAAAATGATGAATTTTGATTAAAAATCATTCCATCTCTTAATTTATTTATAATGTTAAATAATATTCTAAATTTTTTATAAAGAAAAAATAGTTCTATTTTATATAAATTATTCTAATTTAGGTCATTTTGATCGTATTTCTATTTAATTTTTTTATAAAATGGTGTAAACTTTTGAACGTTTTTTATTTTTGAACATGCTTTCATGTCGCATATATAGGGTTAATTTTAAATTAATTTTTTTTATTCTATGAATTGAATTTGGAAAAATTTATTCTATATTTTGAGATAGAATAATTTATATAATATAATAAGTGCAACATAATCTTTTAATAAAAATTAATTTCAAATTTTAATAAAAATTAATTTCTATGGTTAAGGTAAAGATGGGTTTTTTTGGTGCTAAACTAAAACATAAGGGAAAAAATAACCTATAAACTTTTTTAAAATATTTTTTTGACATATTTTGACCCTTTATAATATAAAGTTGGATAATTTCCCATTTTGGACCCTAAGTACATATGAAAAATGCAGAAAAACTCATTTATTTTCAAAAATATCTAGTTTATCCTCTCCAACACTTAAAAAAGGCCTCCCCTTATACTCTCTTCTTCACACCTTCAAACAGTATTGTTTCATCCATTAAGTACCCAAATAAATTTATAAATTCCCTCCCCTAATAATATAAACCTTATTTTCGACACAAATCCATCCATGGATGAAATTTAGTGAAATCCTAAGGAGGATACCTAAAAAAGAGGAAACATTTATCAATGAGCATTTTTTTATTTCTACCTCAAACACTTTAATTTATTATATTAACATGTTTCAATAATAATCTTAGTATATAAACTATAATAATATTTATTTATGTAATATTTATAACCTACAACCTTCTCTATTACATTAAATAGGTTATGAAATCATCGTTCGTGTGTATATCAAACAGCCTCCTCACAAACCGATGTCATTTGTTTTTTAATTACCACCTCTATAAGCATCTTGTAATTATGGATTTATTTTTTATGATATGTGTGTGTGTGTGTGTGTGTTATATTTTTGTTTTTTATTATTATTTAGTTAATATATCACGCATATCTTCATATTATCTATTATTTTTTTGGAATATGATTATGTTCTTCGTGTCTATGACAGACTACCGCCTCACGAAGATATGTGATTAATTAAAACTTTATGTGAAAGGGTTTTAGGATGGTTTTAATGAACATATTTTATATATTTGAAAAAATATATTTTCTTATTATAATATATCATTTAATTTTGGTTCTTTCAATTATATGAGAAATGAAAACATCGTTCATGCGTACGTACGACCTAGCATCTCCATGAATGGTGTAATTCATTCTCTATCACGAAATGTTATGAACTACTCTAAATAAATATATATTGAAAATATACTATATTTATATCAAGGATAAAATTTTGGTATAGCTAAACTATGATTGATGTAGGAGTAAAAAAATAGAAAGTTATAACATACGTGAAAAATAAAGATGTTAATGCCCAAAACCTAACATTAACATTGAATTATTAATAAATTTGTATGAAAATTTAATATGAAAATAATATATAGTATTATATTTACTATATACTAGTTTTTACTGTGATATAAAGAATTCAATTCTTAGGTTAAGGGATTTTTGTCTAAATTTTTACTTTTGTGTTACAGAATCCATATTCATGAATTTTTCATTTATGTGTTGTATATATTTCCCATGAAGTTATTTTTGGATTAATACCCTTAAAATTATTGTTTTTTACATATCCATTTAAGGATCTCTCTTTCTGGGGGTTTATAGTTCAAAATTTAACAAATCGATACGGGGTTTTTTGTCTCAATTTTTCTTTATTTGGGATATAAGTCATGTTATAAACCTATCTACTTCTATGAGGTGTATATATTGGCCCTTTTACATGTTAGATAATTGAAACCCATATTTTAATTATATTTTATGTTTAATTTTATTTATTATTTCATGGGGATTATGATTCAAAGTCACCACTGTGGTAAGAGATTTATGATTTAATCTCATCATTTATCAGGATTGTTTATGATTATGCTCCAAATGATGAAATATTATGATATATCTATCAGAAACATAGGAATTTTCTTATAAACTAGTAATTTTATGAGAATATATGTTTTCACATCACTTCCCTCTATTTATGTTCTCAACAATTCAAAATATTTTTTATGAATAATCTTTCTTTCATTCAAAAAATATTTTTCTTCAAAAGCCTTTTTTTATAAAAAAAATTTAAAAATAAAATTTTAATTTATTCAAATGATATATTAAAAGAAACTTTACCCAAATTTTACTTTTTAAAAAAATTAAGGATCATTCCTATCTGTTTAAAAAAAATCATCTCTAACTTCTACCAAAAATGTGAAAATAATCTTTGCATAATGTATGAACAAAATTTCTAGTTATCAAGACCATTTTTTTCTATGAAGATTCCATTATAATATTTCAAGGTTATTTTAAAATAAAAGTATTTTTTGAAAAAATTAAAAGTTTTTTTCTATTTTTAAAGGTTAATTTCCTCATTAAATATTTTAAATTATTTTTAAATTATTCATTATATGTATATATGGTTATTTTCAAAGAAAAGTATTTTCAATCTATTTTAAAAGTGGTCTTCAAAGTGGAAATGATATTTTACTCAAGAAATGTTTTAAATTATTTTTAAATAATACATTATAAGTTTTAATTTTTATTTTCAAAGAAATGTATCGCCATAATATTTTATGCTTTAAAAATTGATTTTTAATTTAAATCTATTTTCCTCATAAAATTTCCCAAGTAATCGTTCAAAATTATTTTCAATCTATGATGTCTTCATTTGATGTTAGATATGCTTTACAAGGGATATAAACCAATGATAACCTTCTTATTATTTACCTAATTGGTTTATAATGAAAAATGTTTTATAAAACCCATCTCCCTTCCACAGGTTATTACCTAATATAATCCTTATGAAACCCTATTCTTTTTCATGGTTTATGATATAATAGAAACTATTAAATTATTACGAGATTTATATTTTTTAATAGGATATTGTATGATGAAATTTTTATAAATCCATTTCATTTTATGGGTTATAATATGATAAATGTTTTATTATCTTATTGCACACATATTTATTAATTTCATTATGTGAAGGTGGTTACATTATAACCAATGATGGGGGTTAAATCATATCCCAAGATGGTGGTTACATTATAACAAAATATAGGTGGGACCGGTATCTTCATTCAATTCATTGGGTAAATATTTATATCTATTGAGATAGATAGGACTCAAACATGGACTGAGCTCAGTTTAGTAAGGTAATTTTTCAACTATAATGATCTTGGAAGTTTACCGTAACCACTATGATGGTCTCGGGAGTGAACAAATTACACTATATTGAAATGTATTCCACTAAAGTCAGTATTTTATCCTACCCGTGAAGTGTAACCAACCATAGAGTTCCCTTATAAGTTTTTAAAATGATCTTTGATTACAATGGATCATGTTCTATGATTGTATTATGATTATTTTCTTATGAATTTTTAGTCTTTATTCCATGACTCAGGATTGTGATCTTTGATATGAAGTGTATGGATTTAAAATATTACTCTCATGTTCTCATACCCTTGTGTTCATGTAATGCTTTAATATCCTCTTTTTTTACCCTTACTGATCATTTTATCTCATCCTTTCTTATGTTTCTATTCCAATGGTTATAAATATTGTTTTTATATATGGGTTTTGAAGAGGAATATCTTTAGGGGATATTATGAATTTCTTTCAAAAATTAATTATATTGTGTACCATAACTACAAAGTCACTACATTATTACCTTAATTAGGTGTGTGTTTTTATAATGTAACAAATATTTATCTAAAAAATGTAATATACATTTATAATTATCATGTGACACTATAAAAAATTACAAGGAAATTTTATGATAGGAAATAAGTTATGTATAAACAATATTGAAACTAAAATATTCATTGGTTAAGGAATACATGTGATTTATAGGTTATCACATCAATATTCATATGTTCCCATTTTATATGCTTAATGGATTGATAATTATCAATCCTAGTATTATTTTGGATGATGATAATGATTACACCCAGGATCGAATATTAAAAGGGAAGATTATCATCAATTCATGAAATTCTATTTTGATATGTTATTATGGGTCAAATTACACTTTTTTATCAAGAAAGTTCAGTAGAAAAATTAAAACACCCCCTAAAAACAAGGAATTTGATAGATTGGTGAAAATATAAAATGGGGAAATTAATTCATCCCGATAATATAACATCTCCTCGGACAATATTTATAGGTTGAATAGCCTAGTGAACCTTATGATACTATATTTAGAGGTATAGTTTGGGTACGAATTGGATTTCCTTATATAGATCCAACATAAATTATAGGGGGAAGGAAACCTACATATTTGTCATGTATTAATCTCTGAATTTATACAAGTGTATAGAAGAATATAGATATCCATTATAATTATAATCTCTAGTATAGATATTATTTATTATAAGAAATTGTATCTAGCTCAAATGATTGAGACTAGGGAAAATATAAAACATAATTACATACCCACTATAATAGAATATGTTGATGTGTTCCCCGAGGAATTGTCTATACTTATTCTAAGTGGATAGGTTGAGTTCTCAATAAAACATATATGAATACATTTTATAATATCTATGAATATATATATAATGACCATTACTGAACAAGATGAGTTGAAGAAGAAACTATTGGATCATATGGATAAAAGGTTTACATGCCCAAGTGAATCACTTTGGGGTGTGTCTATCCTTTTCATCAAGAAGAAGGATGGATTAATGTTCCAATACATTTATTTTTGTGAAGTCGGAAATATTTTGGTAAATATAAATTAAATTTTTTCATAGATTGGTGACTTGTTTCATTATCTATGCAGATCCCAATAAATTTCTAATGTGGATCATCATTTATAATATTTTTAAGTAAAGGTGAAAGAAGATATTCCCATGAATAATTCTAGTAAAAGGTATATTCGCTATGATTTTATATTCATTCCATTATAACAAACTAATACTACATCTATATTTATTTAATTAATGAATAGATATTATAAAAATTACCTTAAAAACATTGAGTTATTATTTAAGATGATATTCTTATGTACTTTGAAAGAAAGGGGGAACATGAGGATCATCTAGACGATGAGTTAACAAACATTCGAAATGAAAATTTATATGTGCAGTAGAAAAAAAAGGTGTGTTTTGGATGGAGAAATTAACATTCTTAGCACATGTTATCGCCAAAAAAGTTATTTTTCTGGATCTTTCAAAGATATAGTCTACTAAAAGATGGATAAAAACAAAATATGTGATAAATATCCACAATTACAAAGGATTTTTTGGGTACTATCATGATTTTTTAGAATCATCTCATTATTTTCGTACCCAAAACAAATCTAACTCAGAAGGTAGTAACATTTTTTAGTATCAACAAATATAAGGATAAAATTATTGAGTTAATATAGAGTCTAATCACAATACATGTTCTCCCATTACCCACCAGTGGAGAATAATTTGTGATATAAAATAATGATTTCAAAAAAGGCATCGGTTTTATGAAAATTAAAAAAGAAAAAGTGATAGTTTATGGATCCCACATATTAAGTATCCATGAGAATAACTACCTGACACATGATATGGAATGGAATAAAATGATATTTGAATAAAAAATTTAGTAGGATTATCTCTATGGGGATAAGTGTGACATATATACAGGTCATAAGAGAATTTAGTATATATTGACACAAAAATTACTCCACATGTACCAAATAATTATTTCAAAACTTCTCAAGGATTATGATTGTTTAGTCTATTACTATAATGGGTAGATGAAAAAAGTGATAGATAATCTATATAGAAAGGATCCAATGACCCAATTTTGGATAAGTAGATAAAGGGATAAAATATTATTGGACATGTAACATATTTAAATTTGGGTCATAAAAGGAATTTCATCCTACCTTTCTCAAATAATTTCACAACAATAAATTCTTGAGATAATCATAGATGCCCAAATCTAAGAATATTACTTACAATAAAGGTTGGTGAATATTTCAGATTTAAACTATTATAAAGATATAAATATAGGATTTTTAGCCCATATATGTGACCTATAAAGACTAAAACAGAATATTTAAATTTTGGGTTATGCAAATTGCTTATCTATCACTATTCTTCAAGGAATCACTAATATCTACAATATTCTGAATAAAAACTTCTGGTGGGATAACATGAAGAGGGGTATTATAGTATTTTTATTTCAATACATGGTGTTCCAATAGGTGAAGTTTGAATGAAATATGTATTATGTGTATGATTCAATAATTTCTCATTCAAATATTGAAATGGGAAAGCATAACCATGTATTACATCATAAGACACCCTAGTATAACTAAATGAAATAACACTGTTTGGGTGGTAGTTGATCACCTTACAAAACCATCTCATTTAATTTATATCAATGAATATGTCAATATTTTGAAAGTAACTAGTGTATATATATATAAGATGTAATACAACCTATAGTTCCAATATCTATTGTATTTTATAGAGATATATTGTTTACCATGAGCTCTCTGAAGCCTTCAACAAGAGTTGGATACATAGTTTAGTTTTTGTACCGCTTATCACACTCTAATAGACTGTCGGTTTGAGAAATCCATTCAAACATTATAGGTTATTTTGAGATAATGATAAATTTATTTCCAAATATATTGGGATCAACAACTTACCATATTTAATTCACATATAACATCATTTTCTATTCTAAAATTCAATTGGATCTATATGTATCTCTACATTTGAAGAGTTGATAGAATCGAACATACTGGGATGAATTTGGAGGATGTAAGTTGATGAGGCCTGATCTTATGTATGAAATTACATAGAAGGTGAAAAAAATAAGTATCATATGAAATCCAAACAAAGACAATAGAAAATTTACACAGATAATCATTAATGAGGTGTCGAATTTGAGGTATTGGATAAGGTGTTCCTTTATATAACACTATGGAAGAATTTCATGAGTTTTCAGAAGAAGTTAAATTATAGTCCAAGATATATCATCTATTATGAGATAATTTATCTTAGAATGTATATACAATATCAATTATAACTCCCACACAACCTATCACATGTGCATGATGTGTTCCATGTATCCCTATCAGTAAGTAGATACAAGACCCCTAACATGTACTAAATGCATATATGGTACCTCTAGAGAATGATATTTTATATGAGTAAAAGATGATAAAGATATTAGATCATAGATACAAAGTTAAATTAAATTATTCAATTCACATGGTAAAATTAGAATGGTGGAACAACATGTTTAAGGACTCAACATGGGAAACAAAAGTGGAATTAGAATAAAATTATCCTCATTTATTCTTGTGTATGAAACTAAATTTTTAGTGTCAAATATATAAAGGGGGAATAATGTTACTAATAATATAGTTATAAATTAAATAACATTAGGAATGTATAAAAAATTATTAATTTATTTATTGAGAGGAAAATACTTTTACTATATATTGTTTGTTATTTTAGAGGGTTAAAAATTACCATAATTTTTCTATCTATCTTAAAATAACATTAACCATCAAAAAAATTGTTAATATAATAAATATATATTAACCATATAGATTAATATATTTTAATAGTATTGATAAAATATAATTGAAATGGTATGAACAAGTAATGGTCTCGACCATTAGGATCACACCCTATGAAGCTCATTTATGAGATCTCCCATTGGAGAGGGAATCATTTGGGATTTTCACTTAACCAAGTGATGAATCAAGGATTTTTACATATTTTATACTGTATTGAAATGTTTTAAATCACACCATTTTATTATTTTTTGATAAGATTTTCAATTATTAGGTTTTATATGAATTATGAGCTTAATTGCAAAAATGACATAATGTTGGGATTTAACCGTTTCAATTTATTTATTTATTTCTTCCAAAACATTTTCTACATTAACTAAAATTATGAAATTATTTTTTTAGGTTTCCATATATATTGGGACTCATTTTTCGCTTCTAGAGTGAAAGTTAAATCATTCGTGTGGAGACCCCAATATTTCTCACAATTGGGGCCTCAAAAATTGTGTATAGATCTAAACATATTTAGACACAAGATTATATCTACATTTTTGTAGGTATAATGGATCTGAAATTATATAGTTATATTTATAATTCATTAATGAATAACATTCATAAATGATTTCATGTGAAAATATTCCATTGGAAAGGTTGTAATGGAGTGGGAATTTGGAAAAGTGGAATATGAAGAGTCACATGGACAGATTAAATATTCCAAACTAAAATAGTCATAAATATCTACACACGTGTCCATTCAATATATAATTCAGAGGGTGGAAGAGGGAAATAATATTTAAAAACATTTTTAAAGTAAACATTAAATGATTCATCCATTTAATGAGGATAAATCTCATATCCAACCAGAGGACATATTTTGATCCAAATTTTCTCACCTATTTTATCTATAAATTGTCATCCATTCTACCTATAATAAAGATAGACATTTTAGGGGTATGAGGTGGAGTTTTATGATATAATATTCTATTTTAATTTAATTATATATTAGTGTAGTTATTGTTCTTCTTATTCTCATTTCTTTTCTCTTTCATTTTCTATTTTTTGTTCCCCCATTGAGATCCTTTTAATCTTCATGCAAGTGGAGAAGTAACTCTTGTTGTTGTTCGATGGGGATTGGTTGTTATTGAGTTCATTTTTATTAAATATTTATTTTTATTTTATTATAATAATTAAATAGTGGTGAAATATATTTTCTTTAGAGTTCACTCCCACTATCATTTCTATTAAGTTCTTCTTCCCATTTTAATCTCTTTCTATCTTTATCGTCATAATGTTGCATCCTTAGAGGATTAGCATTGTGGTGGTGATGTGAGTGAGTATTATCATTTATGAATATTGTCAGTGTGAGATAATAAAATTTCATGGGAATTTTTTGAGTGATAAGGTTGATCTAAACGTTGATTGTAATATTGGGAATAGATTTTCATTAAAGAACTATGATTTTATCACCATGATCTCCCACAAACAAAAATAATTCTTCACTAAATTATTTGCATATTTTCATCTCTATTATGTTTTGTTCTATTATTTTTTTGTATATTTAATTCATATATATATATATTATGTTCATTCATTTCTACCCCCCCCCCTATAGTAGTATGTTTGTTACTTTATATATGGTGACAACAGAAAAATCGGTGTGTGTAAGCGGCTTCCACGAGAGATGGAACCTAGGGTTTGTCACTATGGGTAATTATTATTATAATGATAATTTAATTGACTAGTGGTTCGAGAAAAACCAATATCATCAATTTAGAACCATTTATGGGGAGTCCAAGCACTTACTCACATAAATTTACATTAAAAACCAAAAAAATAAAATCAAAAACTAAAAAAGGACGTATATTGAAAATCATTCATTTAAAAGGACAAGATCTATTTTTATAGTTATCATTATAGTTATAGTCTTATTGAAAACCTCTTTAGTGAGCCTATTTTGGATGATTAATTTAAGATAAAAATGGAACAAAATTCACTTATCATTGAAAATAGTGTCAAAGTTCTTGAAAACACAAGAAAGGTGTTTGTTTTGCTAGCTTCCAAAGATAATGAAGTAAAATACATTTAAATGGAACAAAAAAGACAAGATATAGATAATGATATTACTATTCCAACTAAATTTCATTAAGATGTTGATAAGGTTGAATAAATTATTGAAGATCCACATCCATCTCCAATAAATGAATTCACAACTGCCCTGTTTAAGTAAAAAGAGTCTCAACCTGAAAATTTTAATGGAGATAAAATTTCTAAACATTTTTTTATAAAAAAAATTTTGAATATAAATTCCAAAAAAGTATCCCTTGTGTTGATATTATAGATTGAAAACAACTACTGCATGCCTTGAAAGATGAAGAAGAATATGTTTCGTGTGTTGAGAAGAGAATATAGGAGCATGAAGAGTTATTGACTGGTGAATATGAGGATTATGGTACCGAATATGAAATCCATGGGGAGCCATTTTTTGAACATGAACTAGTATATGAATCACAATCTATTCTTATATCTTCAAAAATAGTGGAAAACAATTCTCTAGATGACCAAACTATGGATCACCCCTTTATCCTTATCCCTCCTCCTTTTCACCTAAAATTTTTACATTTATATATTCTAGGGGTTAGGGTTGTTTTTATTTAATTTTGGGGTCCTTAATTTTTTATTCCTATCATGTATATTAGTAAAATCCATATTTGGTGGTTTCTAAGAAAGAAGACCCATCCACCTTAAGATTCGGTTTAAACTACTGCAACTACCTAACTATGGGTAGCAAAATCCTTTCTCCCACATGGGGGTCCAAACCACGTTTTATCTTATTTTCCCTTCCTCTTTATATTTATCTTTTTTTTTATGAATTTATTTATTTATTTATTTTTAGGAATAAGTGGTAGAATTCTATGATCTTATCAAAAAGCTTCCACTAGAAAATAAGGTCAGGTTGTATCTTTATATCCTTTTTTCTTCTATACTTATATTTATTTTTATTATACTGAAACGAGGGGAAGTTAAATCTAAGTGTGGGGGAGCATCAACCTTGTTAGTTTTTCATGTGTGATTTTTTTCATTTTCTTCCATATTTTCATGATTATTGAGATTCAATGACAATTTTGATTATTTTTTCACACATCAATTGATTATGAGAAAATTGAAATGATTTCTAAAAAATGGATTTTAAATGATTGTTGATTTGCAAAATTTTTCCTTAAATTGGATTTTCACACATTTTTATGAGTTTAACCATTTATTTAAATCTATTCCCATTAAAAACTAAATAAATTAATTTTTCATTTTTGTGAGTTATTCTCAACCTTTTCGAAATAATCTTTCCAATACTCATACATTCATAAGGAAAACATGGATTTTTTGTGAGAACCAGAATTTGGGATTTTTCTATTTTGAATATTTTTATTTCATGGAATGTTTTTAACATGATTTAGTAATATATTTGGATAGACATATTATATATTGATACCGACCTTTACATATATCTATCATTATTCCTTAGAATCCATGAATTTACATATAGTTTTAACCCACATTACAAGAAAATTTATTCTTACCTACACGCACTCCTAGAATTTTTTCCATGGATATTTTATGTTTGATTATGGGGAAAGGAAATTTCATGTGTTTTTTGGAATGTTTTTCAATTTGGGTTAATTTAAGGTGTGTGTAAACATATTGGGAAGTGCATAATGAGATAATTGGACTTGAGTCATCATTTCATTAGGCTTTATTTGTTCCATTCGGTTATCCTTTAAATAAAATGAAAACAAATGAAAAAAATAGAGATAATATTTAATTTATCATTGGGATTTATTTTATGAATAATTTCCTTTTAAAAACACTAAAGGTTGTGATTTTAATTCATTTGTTTTATTCAATTTTTTTCTCATTCACTATGAAAAAAAATCGAAAAAAAAATAAAGTTGTGCCTTTTGGAGCTTAAAAAAGAGAATAAAAGGGAAATAATTGGGACAATATCATTCATTTTAATCACTTATTGGATCCTTTAACATGTCACAAAAAAAGTTTTTTTTAGTTTTTTTAGCACTTTTGAGGGTATTTTAGTGTGGTACATCCTATTTATTCACTTGATTATTCATGCACAGTACTTAAGATTCAAAACCTCATCTTTTAGACCTTCAATTCTCATTCATTTTCCAACCTAACTGATACCACAGAATTGACCTAGAAAAAGACATCATCATTTAAAATAATTTCATGACACGTGCTATGTAGAAATGAGAACTTTCACAAGCTAGTAGTGATGCCTACAATTTACATGTATGGGCATAACTCTAGATTTAATTTCTTTTGAGTGAAGAGTGACAAAAATTTAAGGTGAATTAGGTTGTGATTAGGCCATTGATAGATTATTTAGGTTGAAAAATTTAAAATTTTAAGAATTAAAATGATATGTAATTTCTTTTAAAAGAATATTCATGATGGAATTTCATTTTGGAAAAATATCATGGATGTTTTCTCTTTTTTTTGTCAGGATCTTGATTTGGATATATGATGATTTCCTAGGAGTGCAGTTCTTAAGTGTGGGGGAGTGAAAAAAGCATGGATTTTCACATATTTTATACTATAAATAAATTTTTAAATCCAAAAATAGTATTATTTTTTTATGATCAATTGTCACATTTTTAGGTTGTAGATGAATTTTCAGCTTAATTTCTAAAATGACCAAATTTTGGTTTTCAACTATTTACATTTACTTTTTTATTTCGGGAAAAACATTTTCTAAAGTAAATGATATTGTGAAATTTTATTTTTTTTAGGTTTACATATATATTGGGCCTCATTTCATCCTTCTGTAGTCAAAGTCTAATCAGTAATTTAGACACCCAAATCTTTCTCACAAACCTAGCCTCAAAAACTTTGTATAGATATGTACATATTTAGAGATGAGATTATATATATAAGTGGAATGGGATTATATATCTTAAATTAAACAATAATATGAATAATTAATTAATGACGAACTTTCATGAAGTATTTCATATGAGAATATGTCATTGAAAATACCATAAGGGCGATGTAATTTGGAAAAGTTGAATATGAAGATTCACCTGGAATGACTACTTGTTACGGAATAAACATTAATAACTATGTACAAACGTGTATCTTCTTTGCATGTCTCTTCTCATTCATTTTCTATTTTTCATTCCCCTACTGTGATCCTTCTAATCACCATTCAAGTGGAGAACTAACTCTCATTGTTGTTCAAGGGGGGAGTGGTGGTTATTGAGTTTGTTGTGATTAAATATTTATCTTCATTTTATTCTAATAATTAAATAGTAGTGAAACAATTTTTGTTTTTGGTTCACTCTACTTTCATTTCTATTGATTTCTTCTTCCCATTTTAATGTTTTCCTCTCCTTCATCGTCATAATGTTGCATCCAGGGTGGAGTAGCATTGTGTTGGTGATGTGAGTGAGCATTATCTTGCATGAGTAGGTTTGGTGAGAGATAATAAAATTTCAGGGGAAGTTTTTGAGTGATAGGGTTGATCTCAACATTTATTATAATATTGATAAAAATTTAAGAAAAATGATTTTATCACCACGATCTCGCAAGAACAAAAATGGTTCTTCACGAACTTATTTACATATTTTACACTCCATTATAATTTTTTTATTATTTGTGTGTTTATTTTTTTCATATATATGTGTGTGTGTGTGTGTGTGTTTGTTTGTTTGTTTGTGTGTGTGTGTGTGTATTAAGTTCTTGCATTTTGAACCCACTTTTAATATTAGTATATTAGTTAGTTTATAAATGGTGACAATAAAAAAATCAGTGTGTGTGAGCAGCCTCCATGAGAGATCGACCCTAGGGTGGGACACTATGGTACTTTCTTAGGATAATTATAATTTAATTGAATAGGGGTTCACGAAAAACAATTATTATCACCAATAATATGATGAGATTAAATAATTAAGACTAGATTGAAACTAATTGTGAGAGAATTTCATGCTTATCGAGATCACCGCACAAACCATGTATTCAAAACCACCATAAGAATGCACTACTATCTCACACCATAAAATTATGTCACGTGTCTATATAATAATTGATTATTATAGTGACAAATACTTTTCATATATATATATTATTTATAGATGAATATTCAGTAATATCATATTCATAGTATGGTTAAATAAAGGATATATCAAGAAAAAAAAAAGCATATGGGTATGAGAACATGAGAAAAATATTTGAAAATCATACCTTACATAAAATAGATCATAATATTCAGTCATTAAATAAATCATGGATGTTCATTATACATTAATAATAAATAAATTAAATAACATAATCCCTGATAGAATACTATTTTTATAATATTTATATTTTTGGAAAACACACAAGAATAGAACATCACTTAGTAGTAAAGGTTCACATACAATGTTATCATAGTGGATTTCGTTAACTCCCCAACCAATATTGGATTTCTTTATTGAATTATAATACTATCATAGTGGATATATTTCCATACAAAAGAGGGTTCACTACCCATTCCAATCATGTTTATTTAATGTAAAATCCGTCATTACCCAATGTATAGGGGGATATATAATTATAATACCACCCATCACATAATTAAAATCATATATATGTGTTCCAAAAGATCTTAAAGAATTCATAATATCCTAAATTATGAAAATTAAATTGTTTTCATAAAAAAAATTCATATCATATCTAGTAGAATAAGAATGGTATTCAAAATCATTGTATCATAACATAACACGTGGAAAATAAATGGGTTTCATTAATATCTTGCTATCATAATCATAAAACATTTAGATATGTAATAATATTAATATAATTAAATCGTATCTCTTGTAATGATTATGAAACTTCAAATTATTTCATCTTATATGGAAAATTATTCTAAAATATTAGATGAATCATTTCTCGACGAAAATATCCTTTTTACATTGAATTCACATACTTAAAATATAAAAATTTATGAAATAGTTAGGAAAATTTTTTCCTACAAAAGAACCGTGAAAACATAAAGTTAGTATACAATTAATTGAGTTTTCAGGATGGTATAAAATTCCAATCATGTAAAATATGGTAAAATGATGATCCCTTTCACATTTTTGGTAACAATTCAAAATTTCCTCATTCGAAAAATGAAAATATATTTCTTTTTGAACCATTTTATAAAAATTAAAACATGGGTAAAAAAATAATTTAAAAAATAAAATAAGAATACTAAAAAAATATGAAAATTTTAGAAAATATTGATATAGTGGAAAAATTATTTTTGGAGAAAGACATAAATTGAGTAAGTTTTTTAAAAAAACACATTCATTTGGGATGTTGAGCCAATAATGAAAGGATAACGAACGAAAAAAAAATAAATTTATAGGAATAAAAATAGGATACCAAAATTATTGATATTATTTAGATTTATATTATGAAATTTCATCTTTGGAAGCATAATTATAAACAACTCGATAATCAATGACATTGTAACACAAAACCCTAACCACAATGGAAATATTTTATTAATTAGCCCTATAATGGAAATAAATTGATATGGATATGTAAATACCAATAATATTCAAATGAATCATAATAAAATACATTAAGGGGTATAATTTACACTATATAAAGGAATCAAGTGGGTAATATGGTATTTTCCTAAAAAAATAAAAGTGAGGGGAAAATCCAATACCTTTGGTCTGACATTCTTTGTATGTGTTTGAACCTCATGTATAATAAATATAATTTTATTATAAATCTATTATAGAAACATAATAATGTATATAAGTATACATATTATTTATTTATATCCTTTTATCACCATTTTATAATTAATTCTTAATTGAAATCATTATTTCGGGTGATATCTGCTTCGTTTTTCTTTTTTGTTTTGGATCAATATTTTTTATCCTTGAACACTGATTATTGTTCCATCATCACCAGAATTTTAATAATGATATAAATATAATATATATTTATTTTACACATGCTTATATTCATCAATTAATTTTATAGATGGAAAAATTAATTCCACTGTTTATGGAGACGATATGTCATACATGTGCAATAACACTATTTCCATTTTTTTGACAGATGAAACAAAAGAAAGGTATATGATAATTCACCTTTTAGAATTAATATTTATATCATATATATAATATATATTCATTAAATTTATCCTTATTTCCATACAATTTAAAATAAACTCAAAAACATATTATATAGCATCATGTAGGCAGTATTCATCACGTATGCAAGAGTGACATTATCATTTTTCAAAGGATTGGTAGGTAAGAAGTAATATGTGATATTTTAATTATATAAGTATAATTAATTAAAAATATCAAATATATACATTAAATCCATAATTATATACATTAGTGATTGGTAGTGATGGAAAACATAATTTATCGATTCGTGAGGTGGTAGTAAACCATACACATGACCGATAGTTTCATTTCCCATTTTGTGGAAGTAGAGATGGGTATAGGATATGAAATTAAATTACTAAAATCTCATCATATTTAATATAATCATTTTATTCTTTTCATAATATATGAATAAAAATTTTGGGATGTGTAATAAGAAATAAAATGAAAATACTTAGTTAACAATGATATCTCATCATTAGACAACTACTTTAGGTTTTCAACAAAATCCTTTGTAGGAGAGTTTAATAATAAAAGAAGGACTCGATGAAATTGGTATGGAAGTAATGAAGTTATTTTGGTATTTATTTTCTAAACCAAAGGCTCATGTACTGTGGATAGGAGATAATGGGTTCATTATAAGTGGGAGTGGACCAACTTGAAAACCACTTTCAAATTTCCTATAAGAATACAAAATGATAAACTCATTCCGAAGAAAAATGATTCCAAATGTGTAACAACCCAAGATTTTATATTCTTTTAATTTCATTAATGTCTTGTGTTGTATGCTACACCAAGATTACCTTGCGCTATACACAACACCGTATTACCTTGCAGTATACACAACAATATTCTTGGATCGTGTTACACACAATTTTGATAATAGTTATTCTACTCAGTATTGAGTATATATATATATATATATTCAATGTATAAATGAAATATGTTTGGATTCTGTTATACGAAACAATGAAGGATTATTGCACAACACGCAACCCTGACTTGGCTTGCATTATAGGCAATCGCGACCTTCCTCGATAGCGTGTGTTGTACGCAATACCGGGTTTTTCTAAACAACGATATATTATTATAATATTATTATGAACTAGATGTTATGAATAGTATTAACTAAATTTTGAATTTTATAACATTATTATTCATCTTACACATTTTCTAGAACATGTTATAAGAACAAAATAAAGTTTTCGGGTAAAATAAGTATTTTTCAAAAAATGCAGTTTTGCCGCCTTTTGATGGCGCACCCACTTTAAATATAGTTTTTGACATGTTTATAAGTTCAATTTTACAAAATAAAATTCTTCTTTGGAATCAAGAAATAAAAATTTACTTTGGATAAATTTTTCATATTATTCTGGTAACTTTCATATTTTGATGAATAGTAAAAACACGTTATATTTTAATTAAAAACGAATTTTTTCATCGCAATAATTTATATGGTTAAATTATAATATTTAATAGGTTTAAAGTATAAATAGAATATATTATTACCATTTAATATAATTTATTTCATTATCATTGATTTTACCCTGAATTCGTAGGTTAAATCAATTCAATCTTTTGAAATGTTTTAAACAAAAACTCGTTTTCTTTCGACAACGGGATTAATTTTAATTTAATTACTGCAACTTCTGTATATAGAATTCTGAAAAATGGATTCCATATTTGGAATCATTGGGTAAAAATTATATTAATAGACTACTTTTTATTTTTTGGCATTATGAATAGTAACTACGGTAAATTTTATTTACCATAGTTAAAGGTAAATCAGGTAATTAAGGGTAAATATAAGATTTTAAAATTACCCTGACATCTCCCAAAATCCTATTGTATGACTAAAAGTCGACCCATATCACGTAAGGGTCATATTAGAATCATTTATGGACTTTTTTCCATGAAAATAACTTAATTATTATTAAAACCAAAGAAAGTGACAACATGTCACTCTCTTAAATATTATAAGTATATTAATTTTAATTTAGTGATAAACTTCATGAAACATCAAACATGAATAGTATCTAGAAATATAATAAAATTATATACATCATGATAATTTATTTAGAATTTTTAGGGATTAAATAAATGTCATTAATGGTGATACATTAATCATAAAGAAATTATTTTTTAAGTGAAAAATCATTAATATAGTTTTTATTGAAATAATAATACCCATTAAAAGTTTCAAAAACCTGACCAAAACATATTGGTAGTATATATATATACACCATAATCATCCAATTACCTAATATATAACCGTTTGGAGTCTTATAATAGTGATTATGACACTTATATTATTTTATTTTAAATGATGCCAAAGTTGTCACCTTCATAATTTAATAAATATAACAATTTAAATATTGTGATTTTAAGATGATAAATTTGAGTAAAAGTATTATTGTGAAATTTAATAGATTTATCTTCATTATAGGATTTTATTTTTAATTTTTATGCAACAAATAAGTATATTAAATAATTATATGAAAATGTTGTTGTAATTATTTTATTAAGAGATAAACCAAATAAATGGTTTTAAAAATAATAAAATAAATATTATATGAACTATTTAATGTTCTCCACTAATTTTCTAGATACATATGACCTTTTAGGAATCTATTAAATCTTTTAGTTCGAACATATCTTCTGTATGTATTTTATTTAAATTCAAATAAATGAATAGTGTCAAAATTGAAAATATTGTTATTTTATAAAAATAACATATTTTAAAATTGTTTAAAAATCACAAAAATATATAAAAATTATAAATTTAAATTTATATGGTTTATAATGTTATAAAGTATCCAATTATGGAAAATTAACAAGAAATAAGTAATTATTTGTTATAATTTGAAATTTAGAATGTTATTACCACAAATAAAATAAAATTGATTAAGGATAAATCAAGTTGATAATGTTTAAAATAATTTACTAACATGTCTAAATTTTATTTTCTGATGAGATTACAACCCTATATCATCTTATATTTGAATATGAGTCATTTTTTGAGGTTTTTAAGTGGGGTTAGATTTATTATAAATTAATATTTTTAAGATTGCCAAAGGTGCCCCTCTCCTCCCTTATAAAAGGGCACCTCCACCCTCTCCTCCTCACACCAATTTGAGCTTCCAATCTCGGCAAATCCCTGCCCATTTCCCTTCTCAATTTCCCTAGAAACATCCAAGAGGTCTTGGTCTTCTTCAAAGACCAATTTTAGTACCCTAAGAGGAGGATTCAAAGAGGCGTGTCAAAGAAGAGGTAATATCTGTTACCAATTCATTCAATTTTCTTTCTTCTTCAAATTCTTATTATTTATTTGTTTCATTATGAAGTAATAACATCAGTATCACTCATATACGGATATGTTATTATAAATATGAAACAACCATATTTCACCATCTATCCATCCTATGGAAAATGAAATCACTGCGCGTGCGTACGTACGGAATACCGTCACCACGCCGTGGTGTAATCTATTTTCCACCACCACCTTACTTGGATGGGTATAATGGTGTAAATAATAAATATATATGATTATTGTAAAGTGATATTGATTCTGAAATAGTATACATACACTCCAATACAATTCCACGATCATGAGAATGATATCATCGCTCGTGCGTACGTACGGACTACCGTCTCCACGACGCGATGAGATTCATTCTCCACATTAACCATTCATGAATGATTATAAAGTATATATAATAAGTAATCATGAAATATATGACATAATAATGATACTGGATTTATGTGTATATATATTTATGTCATCTACTTAATTCCATTCAACTCAATAAGAAAACGAAAACAGCGTTCATGCGTACCTACGGCCTACCGTCTCCATGAACGGTGTATTTATTTCTATCTAATAATCTATTATATATATGAATATATATTATATATAAATCTTTTTTTATATTCTGTAATTAATTAATCATGATCTATGTAATCATATGTATAATTACAAGTCAAAACACGAACGACAAATGAAACGATTTTACCCAAAACGCTCTTTAACATGGAATTTACAAAAGAACGGGTAATATAAAGTCATAAGTGAACCATATATGATATCATAACAATGATTATGATTCTTGAATAAGTCAATGACATTATTTAAATCATTATACAAGAGGTTTGGACACTTACGAAGAAAATCGGACCTAAGGTAAGGTAAATATCACAATCTCATTTTTATCCGAGATTGTTTATACTTTGGTATTTACTGGGGAGTATTTTATCATCCACATCCATTTTTCCTCAATATTTAATATTATTTCCATCCACATACAATTGTTTAAATCCAATTTTACCCTTCGGTGAGTTTTTAGTAAAATATATGAAAGGAATATTTTTTCGTTTTTCGTACGAGGTACTTTTTGACTTTTCTGACAAAAGTACGAGAAGAATGTTTTTTTAACTTATACGGCATGAATGGATTTTTAAAACATTATTTACAAGAAGCTTTATTTACAAGTTTTCAAGTTTATTTTTAATCAACTTCTTTTAGTTTAACATTTTATGACATGTTAAGAAAGGAAAATGTTTTTGAAGTAGAAAGGATATTTTCCTCAAGAATGGAGTTCAAGGGTTTTATCAAAATTATTTTCAATATAAGATAATAAAGGGTTCTGTTTCTATCCCTATTATTAAATTGATTTGATTATGTTGTGATGGAATTATTTTTATGAATTCCTTTATCTTATATGAATTGTTTTATGATGTCATGATGTTTAAGATTCCCATTTTTATTACATGGGTTATGCTATGATGTGTGGTTTATGATTTTGTGGAACACATAAGAATGGTATCATTATGAGATGGGTGGTACCTATATCTCCCTCCAATTAATTGGTTAAAGATTTTATATCTCATGAGATAGACATGGCTGGAACGACAGGTTAAACCGGTTCAGTGAAACAGGACTGAAATGAGGTGTGAACTCGGTTCAAAAATTGACTTTGTCCACTAAGATAGTCTTGGAAATGAGTCTTGACTAATATCAAATGATTCTCTATGATTATGTGTGTATGACACAAAGTTTCATGTTTTAAGTTATGGTTATTGGGATTACATTTCACTACTATGATTTATCCCATGTTATGATATTATGATCTCTTTTGCAGGTTAAGATTTCCAAAAAGTTATGTTCTTATGAATATGATGTGATTGATATTTCTTTTGTTTACCCTTACTGAGCATTTGAGATCACCCTTTTATGTTTTCTTTTCCCCAAGATATAAAGAAAGGTTTTAGGTAAAAAAATGAAGGTCTTTATGAGATATTTTGAAGATCTTTCACCACGATTAGAAGATTATATTCCGAGTTTCCAAAGACACTAAACTATTACGGTCCTTGTGTGTGTGTTTTTTGTTATGTACTATGTATTACGCAAAAGTAATGTAATGTCCATGTACGTTAAGCTTCGGGTCTCTACAGTTGGTATCAGAGGAAATGTTTAGTCAACATTTAGAAACTAGGATGTGAGAACTTTAGTGAGATCCCTAGAGATATTTCTAAGTTATGTCTAGGGATGTCCCTTAGGTTAAGTATACGTATAGGATATAGTCCTAGAACTACGATAACGATCGTAGAATTTAACCTAAGATGTTATATATTGAGGGTGCTCCCCCTTTACTATGTTTTTTCCCTATCATGATTTTTTCCTCTCACACTATTCTTTTTGGGTTTTAGAAAATGGCTGGAAATAGGAAGATTCATGATAATGGAGGATATTAAGGACAATGGAATGATATTCTTCATAAGAAACCAAATGAAACGGGATTTGGAAGTCCAAACATCGTTATTATGCCTAATCAGCAATCTCATAATATGATCAATAATCTCAACTTTGGTAAGTTTCCCGACTCAAATAATAAGAGAAGGATGGAGTTTCATGATGATCATAGAGTAAAGAAAGTTCAATTTCCCTCATGTAAATCTTGTGGGAAGAGGCATCGGGGAGATTGTTTCAAGGGAACTGGAAGATGCTTTGGGTGTGGAAAAGAAGGACACAAAGCTAGTAAGTGCAAAGGAAAAGGTTCAGTTAACACCATGGATGAGGATAATGGTATTGCTACGACATCAACAATGGTTAAATGTTTTAAATGTGGAATGTACAGGCATTATGCAAACCAATTCCCTAAGGGAAAGTCTCATGAAGAGAATAAGTACAGTCGTATGGGTAGTATTTATGTTGATGATGATGAAGAGACTACAAATGATATGTGAGATGAAAGAATTGTTGAAGCTCGGTCAATGGTTTAAGAAGGTAGTCGAATGATTACATGTTTATCAAGTGTAATGTTATATAAGTTATATCATGGTACTATGGAATAAAGAAACATCTAAGGATTGTTACACTATTGTCTTTCCTTGAGTTTTAAAAGTGTATGATTAATGGTACCAGTATCCATGAAAGTTTATTCAGATATTTTTGGAATGTAGATGATATGCGCATAATGAAGGAATAAGGAGAAAATTAAATGTTTGATAGTATTCATGATCTCATGACTGATATAAGGAGAAGGTTATATCATGGTTTGAGTATATATAATTTTTTGATTTTGGTATGTGGAAGGAGTTAACTTTTGACAGCATTCATGTTTTCACTAAGGTTTAATGGGTATTCATTTTTCAAGAGAATACATGATTAATGTATTCACATGATTGGAATGTGACCAACAAGATATATGGGGGATAAATGATGGTATTCAAATGCTTAGTTGATGACATTTCAAGTAATCTTTTTCCTTATACTATGAGCTTGGACTGAAGTATTTTAGATAAGCCTAAATATTGCAATGGATTACGTTGGACATAAGTTATTATTGTTTAAGGATAGAACTTTTTTTTGATATTATTGATGGGATGTTATAGTAATATAGTTTTAGAAAAAGGACAACCTGTAGGACGGGCGACAGCCCATCGCGTCGGACAAGGCTGTGGGAATCGAACCCACAACCGAAGAGCGACTGGCCTTTATCGCTTACCACTGGCCTACAGGAAGTCACTATTTAGTAGAAACTAGTTTTATTATATTAAGAAGTATGATATATGAAGTATAAGTCCATTTTAGGAACCATATATGATTAATCTCACTATAGATGGACTTATGTATTTTTTTTCTAACCTTTTGTTTAAGATAGATGGAATGACCCATCATTCTATCACATGATCTGATAACACTTCACAAATGACAAATTCAACTTCATTTCTTTAAGGGATGAATTGGAAATTGTCCAAAAAAACGACTAATGGTGAGACTGTACCAAAATCACGAAAGTATTTCTTCTAATTCAAATTTCATCATCTTTAGGGAAATGATCTTGAAAACCAAAAATGTTGTCCTAGTTCCCTTATATCTGATCAATCTGATGGTACCTTAGATCGTCACAAATCTATGGCTTTGTGATTGATGGCTTTTTCATAGCCATGTTCTCTACCACTCTCCATCAGAACATGATGGTTAGATTTCTCTTCCATATCCATATTTTCACCTATGTGGAAACCCAGTAATTAGTTTATTTGGGTAACCATTACATTTCATACTTTTGTTTTTAAAGATTGGTTTTGGTATTCCTTTTTATGATGTGGGTTTCTATTAAAGAAACTTTCGAGTAGTAAACCATTTATAACCCTGACGAATTTTGAGGGAAAAATTCATTTTAAGGGGGGTAGAATGTAACACCCCGAGATTTTATATTCTTTTAATTTCATTAATGTCTTGTGTTGTATGCTACACCAAGATTACCTTGCGCTATACGCAACACCGTATTAGCTTGCAGTATAGGGAACACTATTCTTGGATCGTGTTACACGCAATTTTGATAATAGTTATTCTACGAAACATTGAGTATATATATATATATATATTCAATGTATAAATGAAATATGGTTGGATTCTGTAATAAGAAACTATGAAGGATTCTTGCACAACACGCAATCCTGACTTGGCTTGCATTACACGCAATCACAAACTTCCTTGATATCGTGTGGTGTACGCAATACTGGATTTTACTAAACAATGATATATTATTATAATATTATTATGAACTAGCAGTTATGAATAGTATTAACTAAATTCTGAATTTTATAACATTATTATTCATCTTACACATTTTCTAGAATATGGTATAAGAACAAAATAAATTTTTTGGGTAAAATAAGTATTTTTCAAAAAATGCAGTTTTGCCACCTTTTGATGGTGCACCCACTTTAAATCTAATTTTTGACATGTTTATAAGTTCAATTTGACAAAATAAGATTTTCTTTGGAATCAAGGAATAAAAATTTACTTTGGATAAGTTTTTCATATTAATCTGGTAACTTTCATATTTTGATGAATAGTAAAAACACGCTATATTTTAATTAAAAACAACTTTTTTCATCACAATAATTTATATGGTTACATTATAATATTGAATGGTTTTAAATTATAAATAGAATATATTTTTACCATTTAATATAATTTAGTTCATTAGCATTAATTTTAACTTGAATTCGTAGGATAAATCAATTCAATCTTTTGAAATGTTTTAAACAAAAACATGTTTTCTTTCGACAACAGGATTAATTTTAATTTAATTTCTACAACTTCTGTGTATAGAATTTGGAAAAATGGATTCCATGTTTGGAATCAGTGGGTCCCATTTATATTAATAGACTACTTTTTATTTTTGGGCAATATGAATAGTAACTACGGTAAATTTTATTTACCATAGTTAAAAGTAAATCAGGTAATTAAGGGTAAATATAGGATTATAAAATTACCCTAAAATATGACAAAATCCTATTGGGTGACTAAAAGTCGACCCAAATCACCTAAGGGTCAGATTAGAATCATTTAATGGACTTTTGTCCATAAAAATAACTTAATAATTATTAAAACCAAAGAAAGTGAAAAAATGTCACTCTCTTAAATCTTATAAGTATATTAATTTTAATTTGGTGATAAAATTCATGAAACATAGAAAATTAATAGTGTCAAGAAATATAATAAAATTACCTACATCATTATAATTTATTTAGAATTTTTAGGGATTAAATAATTGTCATTAATGGTGAAACATTAATGATGCAGAAATTATTTATTAAGTGAAAAATCAGTAATATAGTTTTTATTGAAATAATAATACCCATTAAAAGTTCCAAAAACCCGACAAAAACTTATTGTTAGTATATATATACACCATAATCATCCAATTACCTAATATATAACCATTTGGAGTCTTATAATAGTGATTATGACACTTATATTATTTTATTTTAAATGATGCCAAAGTTGTCACCTTCATAATTTAATAAATATAACAATTTAACTATTGTGATTTTAAGATTATAAATTCAAGTAAAAGTATTATTTTGAAATTTAATAGATTTATCTTCATCATAGGATTTTATTTTTAATTTTTATGGAACAAATAAGTATATTAAATAATTATACAAAAATGTTGTTGTAATTATTTTATTAAGAGATAAACCAAATAAATTTGTTTTAAAAATAATCAAATAAATATTATATGATCTATTTAATGTTCTCCACTAATTTTCTAGATACATATGACCTTTTATAAATCTATTAAATCTTTTATTTCGAACATATCTTCTGCATGTATTTTATTTAAATTCAAATAAATGAATAGTGTCAAAATTGACAATATTGTTATTTTATAAAAATAACATATTTTAAAACTGTTTAAAAATCACAAAAATATATAAAAATTATAAATTTATATTTATATGGTATATAATGTTATAAAGTATCCAATTATGGAAAATTCAAAACAAATAAGTAATTATTTGTTATAATTTAAAATTTAGAATATTATTACCACAAATAAAATTAAATTGATTAAGTAAGGATAAATCAAGTTGATAATGTTTAAAATAATTTCCTAACATGTCTAAATTTTATTGGATGATGATATTACAACGCTATATCATCTAATATTCGAATATGAGTCATTTTTGGAGGTTTTTAAGTGGGGTTAGATTTATTATATATTAATATTTTCAAGATTTCCAAAGGTTCCCCTCTCCTCCCTTATAAAAGGGAACCTCCTCCCTCTCCTCCTCACACCAATTTGAGCCTTCAAGCTCGGACAATCCATGCCCATTTCCCTTCTAAATTTCCCTATAAACATCCTAGAGGTCCTGGTTCTCTTCAAAGACCAATTTTAGTACCCTAAGAGGAGGATTCAAAGAGGCGTGTCAAAGAAGAGGTAATATCTGTTACCGATTCTTTCAATTTTCTTTCTTATTCAAATTATTCTTATTTAGTTTTTTCATTATGAAGTAATAACATCAGTATCACTCATATAATGATATGTTATTATAAGTATGAAACAACCATATTTCACCATATATCCATCCTATGGAAAATGAAATCACCGCGCGTGCGTACGTACGGAATACCGTCTCCACGCCGTGGTGTAATCTATTTTCCACCACCACCTTACTTGGATGGGTATAATGGTGTACATAATAACTATATATGATGATTGTAAAGTGATATTGATTCTTAAATAGTATACATACACTCGAATACAATTCCACGATCATGAGAACGATATCATCGCTCGTGCGTACGTACGGACTACCGTCTCCACGACGCGATGAGATTCATTCTCCATGTTAACCATTCATGAATGATTATAAAGTATATATATAATATGTAATAATGAAATATATGAAATAATAATGATACTGGATTTATGTGTATATATATGTATGTCATCTACTTAATTCCATTCAACTCAATAAGAAAACGAAAACAGCATTCATGCGTACGTACGGCCTACCGTCTCCATGAACGGTGTATTTATTTCCATCTACTAATCTATTATATATATTAATATATATTATATATAAATCATGTTTTATATTATGGAATTAATTAATAATGATCTAAGTAATCATATGAATAATTACAAGTCAAAACACGGACAACAAATGAAACGATTTTATCCAAAACGCTCTTTAACATGGAATTTACAAAAGAACGGGTAATATAATGTCATAATTGAACCATATATGATATCATAACAATGATTATGATACTGGAATAAGTCAATGACATTATTTAAATCATTATACAAGAGGTTCAGACACTTACGAAGCAAATCAGACCTAAGGTAGGGGAAATATCACAATCTCATTTTTATCCGAGATTATTTATACTTTGGTATTTACTGGGGTGTATTTTTTCATCCACATCCATGTTTCCTCAATATGTAATATTATTTCCATCCACATACAATTTTTTAAATCCAATTTTACCCTTTGGTGAGTTTTTATTAAAAGATATGAAAGGAATATTTTGTTGTTTTTCGTACGAGGTACTTTTTGACTTTTCCGACAAAAGTACGAGAAGAATGTTTTTTTTAACATATACGGCATGAATGGATTTTTAAAACATTATTTCCAAGAAGCTTCCTTTACAAGTTTTCAAGTTTATTTTTAATCAACTTCTTTTAGTTTAAAATTGTATGACATGTTAAAAAAGGAAAAAAAATTGAAGTAGAAAGGATATTTTCCTCAAGAATGGAGTTCAAGGGTTTTATCAAAATTATTTTCCATCTAAGATAATAAAGGTTTCTGTTTCTATCCCTATTATTACATTGATTTGATTATGTTGTGATGGAATTATTTTTATGAATTCCTTTATCTTATATGAATTGTTTTATGATGTCATGATGTTTAAGATTCCCATTTTTATTACATGGGTTATGCTATGATGTATGGTTTATGATTTTGTGGAACACATAAGAATGGTATCATTATGAGATGGGTGGGACCTATATCTCCCTCTAATGCATTGGGTAAATATTTTATATCTCATGGGATAGACATGGCTGGAACGGAAGGTTAAACCGATTCAGTGAAACAGGACTGAAACGAGGAGTGAACTCGGTTCAGAAATGAAATTCGTCCACTAAGATAGTCTTGGCAATGAGTCTTGACTAATAAGAAATGATTCTCTATGATTATGTGTGTATTCCACAAAGTTTCATGTTTTAAGTTATGATTATTGGGATTACATTTCACTAATATTATTTATCCCATGTTATGATATTATGATCTCTTTTGCAGGTTATGATTTCCAAAATGTTATGTTCTTATGAATATGATGTGATTGATATTTCTTTTGTTTACCCTTACTGAGCATTTGAGATCACCCTTGTATGTTTTATTTTCCCCAGGATATAAAGAAAGGTTTTAGGTAAAAAAAGGAAGATCTCTATGGGAGATGTTGAAGATCTTTCACCACGATTAGAAGATTATATTCTGAGTTTCCAAAAACACTAAACTATTAGGGTCCTTGTGTGTGTGTTTTTTGTTATGTACTAAGTATTCCGCAAAAGTAATGTAATGTCCATGTACGTTAAGCTTCGGGTCTCTACAAAATGACAATATATTTGATTTTTTGATATGATAAGTTTGAAATATACAAATCAAATATTATCTTGATAAGTTTAATATAGAAAATTATCGTTATCTTTTGCTTACCCCCTAGTAAACTTGTTTTAACCAAAACTACAATAATTATTTTTTTAATATTTTTACTATTTATTATGATCAAAAATTAAGTTAGAATTATAATATAATATTAATTAATATGAATACATTAATGGAATCCATTTTATCATGTTCAATTCAATAACTGGCATAATTCAATTTCAAATTAATCCCACTGAGGTGATAAAAATCAGTTTTGCAAAGAAAACATTTTCATAAGTATAATAAAGTTATTGTATAATAACTGAACATAAAATTGATTACAATGAACTAAATTGGATTAATAATAATTTATTTTATCTATTATTACATTTATATTTTTTTAAACAATATTTAACTCTATTAATGATTTAAATTAAAAGAAAATGTTTTTTAAACAAAATTTGTATTTTCGGTATTCGTGGAAAAATTAATATCTTCATAAAAATATCAAAAAATAAATATAAGATAATTTTAACATTTTTATTTCAAAAATTATTTTAATTTAATAAAATTTATTTTTTATATGCGAAAAATTAATTTAAATTATGTGCACAATTTGCGACGAATCTGATTATTTGAAGAAATACAATTTTTAAGATTAAAGCTGGATTTATTATTATCTCAACCCTACAAAAAATATTAGATGGATGATAAAAAATTTAATTCAATGTAATATATAATTTTTCTCCAATTTATCAACTAATAGTGATTAAATAAATTTATTAATACGAAGAAATAATATACACATAAATATTATTTATTAGAAAATATTTCTTGTAAATTTAAATGATTTTTATTTTCATTTTAATCAATTGATGACAAATGAGTTTATTTTGTGTATCTATAAACCATAAATATAACATAATTTATTTTAACCTATTAATACCTATAAATTTAATTAATAGTTTATAAATTTTACATTAAAAAATATTATTATAATAGTACATCACGACTCATTTTGAATTGGGGTTGCGTGTAACGCTAACTACTAAATAAATTTAAATTATTAGAAAAATAAATTTCATAAAACCATATTGTGTTGTAGTTATATATGTAGGCCTTAGTATTATGAGTTTTTATATTTCCATTTTAATATAATTATTATCATATTGATACTGTTTTATTATGATGTTATATATACACCTGATTATATAGTGAGTTTGATAAAAATTATATTTTGATACAAATAAAAAAATATTTTTTAGGCCATATATGAATATATTGTTTTAGTTAAAACATTATTTCTCAAAAACTAAAGACTCTAGAAATAAATTTTATTTTAATAAAATTTTCTAATTAAATAATATTTATTTAAATGTAAAAGATAATATGATTTAATGATGTCCTATATAATTTTATGGGGGTAAAGATAGTTGTTTTTGTTATAAAAATTAGTCGTTTTCTGTATATAAATATTTTTAATTAAATTTTGATATTATTATGATTAAAATAATTATTTTTTAAAAATAATTGTTACTTTTTAATTTAGAAAATTATAATCATCCAATGTTCAATTTTTCATAATTTTATAAGATATTATAATTGTTTTTATAAAAACTAAATATATTATACATATACGGTTTGTATTGTGATGTCATAATACCTTAATATGTTCTAATAAATACAATAATAAGCCTAAAAATCCAAAATATTTTTTCCCATTAAAATAATGTCTTTTTAAGTTATTTAATTAATTTTAAAAAGGAAAAATTACTCATCCATAAACAATAATATATTTTAAGGTTTTAAAAATAATTCATTTTGAACAATACCAACATCCACTACATGAAAGGTATAATTTTATTGTATTGGTTTATTAACCTAATAAAATATTGAAATATACTTTTATTTTCTAGAAACTGTGGGAAAACCCATAGGATAGTTTGTGTTTTTTATTACAATTTTTACTTAGAACCAAAGACCAATGTTTATAAATTAATAATGAATTCACATTTATATTTCTATAAATACCACAGAAACTCTAATTAATATTCATTAAAAATACATTTATTATGAAATTTCCCTCCATATAACTCTCAAAATCCATTAAAATTTATATAAAAACTTTTAATAATATCCTCCCAAACATTTAGAAGAGTCTTATCAAGAACTGGATTCACTTTCTCTTCCTCTTTATTTGTGTAATTTATTTTTATTAAGCCTTTAGGTGTAATTTTATTCATGTTGACATGTGATTTTAAACCAAATTTTACTATCCATATATTTACCAAGTAATGAGATACCACCTTCCACTCTAACTAACCCCTTCTATGAACCTTCATATACACCTATTGTGTATGCCAAATTATTCAATGATTTTACTCACC
This sequence comes from Viscum album, assembly GCA_963277665.1. Lineage (NCBI taxonomy): Eukaryota > Viridiplantae > Streptophyta > Magnoliopsida > Santalales > Viscaceae > Viscum > Viscum album. The sequence continues at coordinate 1,689,461,712 of OY728126.1, read as the reverse complement.
AAACACTTATGTTTTGAATACCCATCCCCATATCTACTCATGTTTACTCACCAATTTTTAAATTTCCTTAACATATTTTCGTTTTCCTTGTATTTAAAACACACTTCATAATAACATGATTGGAAGTGACTAAATATGTCATTATTTTGTATGATCTATGTGGAAGACAAATTCATGTGCAAGATATAAATGTGACGGGTGTGCCCATAATTATATTATAATTAAATACATTGGGTAATATTTTTATCTTAGGAGATACCATGTATGATTCTTGGTTCGTTATCCTAAGAATAATATTTTAGGATTTCATGTGAATTATCCATGACATGTTCTTATGCTATAATTCATTACATTATTTTCAGATTCCTATAATTCCCTAATGTTATATTCTTATATACTACTTCAATGTTCATTATTATGATTCTCACATTTATATCTTAAATGTTTTGTATATCATTTGAATCACAAGTATTGATTTATAGCATGTTATTACTTTATAATTCCCTTAATATATGTATATCACACCACATTCTTATATACATCCTCCAGTTACCCCATATGTTTTTAGAAGATCAATGGAATTTTAAGGGAATGTAATAGAGTTTTTAAATAATTTTTTCTATCATTGTTTTATGTTATTATTGTATTTTATTATGTACTTGAAGAGGCTAATCCTATAAATCATTGTTTATTTATTTATGTGTATATTATATTTATAAATCCTGAAATAATGTGTCTAAAGATATGGGATATCATAAACAGTGATTGAAAACAATGGATGAATTTTGAATGAGGATTTAGTGTGTTAAAACCTAACTATGTTAGGAGAAAAAATATGAAAAAAAAATTAATATCAATGGAAATTATTATGGGAATCATATTTAAATATGATTATCAAGAGAAAATATTCAACTAAATATAAAAAAATGTTCACTAGAATAGTTTACACTACTTAGTTGTCATAATATCAAAGAAATTTAACTGATCAATCACTGTAGATATTCATTTTCTACACTATATATGTCAAACAAAATCAATATTTGAATATTTATTTAAATAAAAAGGTATAATGAAATTTTATTGGGAAGGAATACATCAAGAACATTCATTTAAATAAAAATTTACTGAAAATTAATTTTACTCAAAAAAAATTATGTATAGTGCATAAAAAACAGAAGGAAAGAATGAAAATAGTTAATCCAAATATAACTCTCACGACTCATCCCCTAGATCTCATTCCATGATAACCCCAAGCCCTCCTTCCATAGGCCAGGGGGTGGAGACTAGGACCAAAAAGGAATATCCCAAAAACCAGAATTCATTTCTTTTAAACCTATAGAAACACATAGCCAAGAATGCAACAAGATGCAAGCACGAAGAAAAACTATAGCAGAACAATTCTGTACTAAAATTAAGGGTTAGAATACAAGCCCAACTAAAAGATAAAACTACAACTGAAAACCTGAAACAACTTCTGTGATCATCCACCAAGGATCCTGCTTGAAGGGTAGGTAGAGCTTGTCTCCACAGCTCTCCATATCATCCAGTTTCCTCCATGTATCTCCTGGTCCTGGCTCCCTCAAATCTCATCCAAGCTTCTCATCATCTACATAAGACACAACGAGGTGTGGGCGAAGCCCATGAATGGGTGAGTATAACAATACCTAGTAGGGACCCTAACACCCCTAAAGGTCTCTCAAAATTCCACAAAAGAAAACCCACAAAGCATGATCTCAATCATAAAGCACAAATAAAAAGACATAGCTCAAACCCAATATACTCGTCTTATATACAAAGAAACATAAGGCCCCGACCTCAATCCATTTCTAGGATTTCCAAATAAGGATCAAAGCGTAACACATGGATCAGGAGTACAAAATCCATGAACTTGACATCCCTGATGGCACGCATCCCAAAGATGTACTCCATCAGGTACATATCAACCATTCCTAATGGAATGTTCGAAAGGACATGCTCCATCGAGAACTTTCTTCTAGAACTGCCTCTAGTGCCCGGCATTAAATGTCTCACAATCACAATCTTGTGCCCTAGGGCAGACTAAGGGAAACCAAGTGAAGAGGCCCCCTCCTCGACACTATGTCCTGTAGTCGAGGGAGCTCCAACTCCAATGAAGGACCCACTCCCCGTCGCTACATGGAGACGGGGGAGTACTACTCCATATGTGAGGACCCTCACCCAACCTAGTAGGGGAGTGAAAATATGGTAGTTTTTTGTTGTGGGGGACTTGTTCCCTAGTATGTTTGTGGAGTACCAATCCAAGGCTAGAGGACCCGCACCATGGCATGGTAGGGGTGTACCGACTATATATGTGAGTACTTGCACCCAACCCAGTAGGGGAGTACAACTCTAGTAGTTTTTTCATTATTCGGGGCATGCACCCTAGTACATAACAAGAGTTCCAATCCCAGGCTAGAGTAATTACACCCTGGAATGGCATGGGAGTACCGACTCTGTTGTAGCACTGCATAAGGAGGACCTGCGGCCTGGGTTAACAGGGGAGTACCTACTCTTAACATAGAGGACCTGCACCCTAATCATTAGGGGAGTACCTAACTATATGTGAGTTATGTATGGAGGACCCACACCCTAGTCCAATATGGGAGTACCAACTCCAAATATAGAAAAACAAATCAGAGGGAAATACACCCACAATCATGATGTGGGGAGTCCCACCTCTACCAGAGCATAGGAGTAAGGAATACCTGAGACTTGAGTCATCAAGGGAGTAGCCATCCTAACTCTCACTACAAGAAAAAACCTAGTTCTTCTCTTATGGTTATCTTCCATACCACAACCACCACTAAGTTCTACAAGGAAGATTCTTGATGATTTTTCGTGTCATATGGGTTCCAATGAAACAAATAGCACGTCAACCAGACAACTAGTCTGTAATCTATATGCAATTTTGTGTTGAAGGCCACGTTGGATTTGAGTACGATCCAACCTTACCAAATTCTAACTTTCTCTAAAAGTCACATGGAGTATCTCAAAATGACCATCTCACTCTAAGGATCCCACCACTGTAGACGGTTCATCAAACGGACGTCTTGTTCGCGAGATACGGCCTTTTCAGCGTATATGAGCCCAAGAGGGATCTAGGCGTGATCGGACCGAGCTGCCCTGACCCAACATGACTCAGCATGGGAAAACCCAACCTGACCTGGTTGGTTTGGGTTGCGATGAGATCGTCCCATCGGCCGATACGACCCACGTGGGGTCGCACGGTCCCCTACTTCCGACCGACTAAAAGGATCCATTTGGATACTTTATTGGTGGCACTAGGTGGAACCCCCTCATCACCCACAGGACCCGTAGGGATCGAGTCCCCTACATCACAGCGGCTTCAAGATGAGGCTCCATTCAGTGTGGTGAGCGATGGAGAGATTCCTCCACCTCCGTAGTTAGCTACTGTCAGCCACCTATACGACCACCACAGTGCCGAGCAGTGCCACTCTTCCACTGCGGTTGGTAGTTGCCAGCTGTCGCCCTTGTCTGCCGATGCTAGGGATCGGTGTCGGCGATTCTTCTGTGGGCCACTGGGTGAGCTACAATGGTCCATTCTTCCTTCCATATGTGCCTACGGTTCTACCGGGATGTTGCTACTATTTCAAACCTCACGATTTCATGGTTCCATCATGTTTTAACCCCATGCCTCTTAAAAATGCAATGAAAAAGAAGTAGTGGAGGGTTCGGGCCTTGTTTTTTTGGCTCGCGCCCTCCATGTTAGCAGTATAACAAGTGGGGGTAATTTATAAATTACATTAATATAATGATAAAACCCAATCAAATCTCCCACAATGACCACCCACAAATTAAATAATGAGGAGAAGAAACATGGGAATTTCTTGAATTAAAATACAACCCCTTCCTCAATATTCTATAGAGATGTAGCGGTGGTGGAAGAATATTCCGTGTTCGATTAAGTCACAGGCGTTCGTCGATCTTGGTTCGTTTTTTCCCGAGCTTCCAACTTTGTCGATGGAATGTGTTGCATCACTTTTCCAGAGGTTTCTCACATGATGAAGTTTTCTAAAAACTCTACCCCAAGCATAATTTAAATAAAGAGGGTAAAGGGTGAGTAATGCACAGAGTAATTAATTAGGTTCATCAATTGACATAATTAATGCGCCACATTAATTTCATGTTGGTTGGTTATGTAACCAAAGTGTAACCAAGCATTTAATATCCCATATTAATAGTCTAATTACCACTGTGGTGCCCCCACCGCTGCTCAAGAGGTGGAAGGATATAATAAGATAACAATTTTGTTATTTTATTAATTCTTAAAAGTTTCAGAAACTGACCATTTCACCTGACCTATTGTAGTGAAAGTGAATCCCCCCTTAAGAGAATAATGGCACTATGAGCTCAATGGTGCCCTCGGATTTCCATTCCGAGCACCAGTTCAAAAGATATAAATTTCTACCCACAAGTTTACTGAACGTACATTCAAAAAACTTGAAAAATAAAAAACATTCACCCTCGACCCGTGTCGATCCAGGTTAGGATAATCCTAAGGGAAACACGCCCTCACGAGCTCAAAGGTACTCTCAGATTTCCAATCCTAGTTACCTTTTAGGAGTTAAATAAATGAAACAATAAAATAATTGGTACTTAATTATTTTATTTGCGTCCAAAAACTAACTTCCACTATTGGCCCGTACCAGCAAAAGTTAAGATATTACAAAATAAATTAGACCCTAACAAGTTCAGTGATGGTCTCATCTTTATAATTTGAGTCATAATTCATGTGTTATAAGCATTTAAAAAATAAAATAATTTTATTTAATTGTTTTATTTACGGTTAATACATTTTTTTGTTTTCTCACTAGAGACCTAATATGACTAAACTTAAGTCGTGTCAAGGGTAAACCCCCCATCTTGAACACAAAGGTGCCCTCATATTTCTGATTCGGGGACCCATTTAAGATTATTTATACTTTTTCAGTAAAACTACTTATGCTCTCTATTTTAAGCTTAACACTTTTTCGACGGATCATTCTAGGAACTCCAGGCCTCATAATCATATACTGTTAGATTCTATGGTCTCTTAATAATCCTAAATAATTAAAAAATTATACTGAAATTCTGGTTCTTTACATTCTCCCCACCTTAGGTATTTTTATCCTCAAAATCCAAAACAAAGGGAAATAAAACAAATGAGGGTACTGAGCATAAATCTGAGCCTTCCACTCCCATGTGCCCTCCTAGAGGTTCCCATGTTGTCACCTAACTCACACCATAGGAATAGACCGTCCACGAAGGACTCACTCCTGTCGATCCTCTATCTTTGCTAGGGACTCCGTAAAAGTTTCCCCATCATCAAAGTCCAACTCTCATTTTTCAGTAATGTGTGATGGATCATGCACACATCTCCGCAGTTGCGGCACATGGAAAACATTATGCACCTGGTGCATCTGTGGGGGGAAATCTAGGTGGTACTCTACCTTGCAAACTCTGCTGAGAATCTGGAAAGGTTTTATGAACCTGAGAGACAGCTTACTGCCCCTTCCGAATATTTTCAATCCTCGTCTAGGTGAGACTCGTAGGAATACATGGTCTCCCCCCTTCAACTCTAAGGTTCTCAATCTCTTATATGCATAAGACTTCTGACGGGCCTGTGTAGTCTTCATTTCTGGACACTAGTACTGACGCAGGAGGTCCTCGTACATCTTCACCACATGAAGATGTACCTCCAAATGGGATGTGTGGAACTCCCTCAACACCTCCTCTCATAGCGTCACTGGTACTATGGTGCCTCCTTTTAGAATAATGATGTGCATCCCACCTTCAAAAAATCCTTCAAGAGCCTATCCTGAGGATATCTGAGCACGTTAGGCCTCGTAGTCTATGTCCCAAAGTTGTGCCCCCGAACTCACTGAAGGTTTGGGGGAGTGATAGTTATAGACTGGATGTAAGCTACTATATAACTATCCATGAAGGGTTTCTGAAATGTGTCTAGCTTCTTTGTTGCCTCAATCAGTAGTTGTAAACCAGACCTCCTTCTGATTGCATCAGCCACCACATCCCCCTTCTAAACTCTCATTATCTGGAGTTATGCGGGAGCCACTCAATATGAAGTTTTAGATGTTGGTGTCAGCATTGGTTACACGCCAATGCAGAAGTCCCTCTCCCTGTGGGGAGGTAATTCAATAAACCTCTTTTAAAAAGATGTTCTCACACTCTGCCACTACTGATGGTAACTAAAAACTCAAAACTTCTACTGCCACGAGGGTAAGGCTGGCCGAATCAAGAGTGGTCGGTTTCACCCTCCAACGCATGTGTTTAACCCATGCTGCCAGGATTTCCTTTTGCACCGACCAATGAAAACCTCATTCCAATGCTATAGATTTACCATAACCATTTTTTCCTGAAACAATTAATATGAAAATGAACTGGGGATGACCAGTCCATTCCCAAACTAACATCATAAGGCCTTGACACTACCCCCAAGAGGTTCCAATCGAAACTCTCTCATCAAGGGTCAGATCACACTGTTAGTATAAGTGGGATTGTCGAGTCTCTTCCCATAGGCTTCTCGAGACGTAAGAGTCAATTCCATGGTTTAACCAAAAAATCTAGGTCTTGAGAAAGATTTGTGATAAGAATTAATTATTAGTACCTATGTCTACTAATACGGCAGCTATTATTAGACACAGATCGTACCGTGAATCATTCCTGGATCCCTTGGTTCACACTCCTTGACCGCATTCAGCTACTCTCTTCCCTTTTCCTCTGGCTCCCTGAGCCTGGTGGAGACCACATTAGGGTGGTGGTTGTAACATGTCAAAATTTATACCGCCTCCTATTAATCTTCTAGATCCTCTTCCATGTCTGATGCCCTTCAGATTTATTTTTCCCTATCACTTCCTCTTCCCGAAATATTTTTACACACCCAAGTCTCCAAGACTAATGTCAATTTCCTCATTTCCTACTGTTGACATCCACTTGTTATATCTCCTCTTCCAATGATTTTTCAACCACAATGGTTTTCTCTAGCACCCTAACATAAGTAGGAATTCATAGAGGAATATTTCTAGCTCGGATGTCCCTAACCACATATCACTCAGAGTTCTGAGCCTTGAATCACTGTTCACATCGTATTCATCGAGTACCTGGAATGGTCGGTACGCCTCGATGAATAATCAGATACCAACATGTCATCCTGCCAAAGCTATAGAAGCTCTTGGGAACACATACCCTTTAGCTTTTTATGGAAATATACCCCTTCTTTGATGAAGGATCTCAAGCTTTGTCCATGGAAAAAGTCACCTCATCGTACGATAAGAGTAATCTAAACCCAGCCATCACCCTACTGAGCCAAATTGAATTCTCACTTCCAGGACCACCATATTATCTAATGGTGACCTGGCTAGATGGAAACTAAGTGACCACCTCAAGACAGTCCTTAGACGCCTATGAGTCGGGAACACCTTGGAATCTGAGTGGTATCTTTCACTGAAACACATATAAGGCACTAAGCCTATGTGTGTCCTCTACTGGTAGCGCCTGTTGTAACTGCTGACCAATGGGTAGTTGTAACGCTAGGACACCGCTCGAAGTTACCATCTCAGGCAGAAATCCTTATAATGAAGCTTCATTACACTATGAACCATCCTCAAGGTTATACATTGGAATCCTGGTTGGCTGTATGTGTGGAGGAATCTTGAAAGAGAATCAAGATGAACCATGGTTAATAAGTTATACCTAGTGAGATGACTGAAAGATATCAAGAAGGAAACAACATTTTCAAAACACACGCAACTATTCTTTTCGTTTATTGAGTCGAAAATCAAAATTCAGGGTCCTGGTGTATGGATACATCATTTTTTGCACTAATAAAGGACTCCCTGAACTGTAACCCGAACTCAAGACACATAACACTCTTACTCCATTGAAAACATAGACTCTTAGTTCTTCTGGTATAACGGACCACCTTTGATACAAATTTTTCATGAACCATCCCCCAGGGCTCGGGCGGTGACTACCCCAACCTCTCCTTCCATAGGCCAGGGGTTTGAGACTAGCACCGAAAAGGCATGTCCCTAAAACGAGAAGGCGTTTTCTTTAAACTTGTACAAACACACGGCCAAGAACACAACAAGATGCAAGAACAAAGCAAAACTGCATTAGAATAAGTGTGTACTAAAAGTAAGGGTCCAGAATACAATCCCAACTAAAAGATACAACTACAACTGAAAAATAGAAACAACTCATGTGATTTCCACCAAGGATCCAACCAAAAAGAGAGATATAGATCGTCTCCATAGATCTCCACGTCAGCCAGTCTCCTCCATGTACCGCCTGGTCCTACCTCCCTCAAATCTCATCCAAGCTGCTCATCGTCTGTATAAGACACAATGAGGTGTAAGAAAATCCTGGGAAGGGGGGAGTATAACAATACCCAATATGGACCTTGAGACCCCCCATGGACTCTCAGAATTCCACAAAGGAAAACCAAAAAGAATGATCTCAATCACAAAGAACAAATAAAAAGACATTGCTCAAACCAGATATACTCGCCTCATCCACAAAGAAATATAAGTCCCCACCATCAATCCATTTCCAGGATTTCTAAAGAAGGAACAAAGCTTAACTTAGGGATCAAAAGTACACACTCAATGAATTGGCCATCCCTGATGGTACCCATCTGAGAGACGTACTCCATCAGGTACTACTCAACCATTCCTAATGGAACGTCTAAAAAGACATGCTCTATCGAGAAATTTCTGCTCGAACTTCCTATAGTGTCCGGCATTAGAGGTCTCGCAGAAAATGTCTTGCGCTCGAGGAAAGACAAAGGGAAACCAAGTGAAGAGGCTCACTTCTTGACATTGTGTCATACAGTCGCGGGAGATCCAACTCCCCGGAAGGACCCACTCATTGTCGCTACTCAGAGAGAGGGGAGTACTACTCCATAGGTGAGGACTTGCACCCTACCCAATATGGGAGAAAGAATCTAGTAGTTTGTTTGTTGTGGGGGACCGCACCCTACTATGTCAGGGGAGTAGCGATCCTAGGGTAGAGGACCCACACCTTGGAACGGTAGGGGAGTACTAAATCAATATTTGAGGACCCACACCCTACCCGTTAGGGGAGTACAACTCTAGTAGTTTGTTAGCTTTGGGGGACCCGTACCCTATTATGTCAGGGGAGTACCGACCCCAGGCTAGAGGAACCACACCCTGGCAGGACAGAGGAGTACCGACTCTTCTGTAGCACTATATAAGGAGGACCCGCACCCTAGGTTGATAGTGGAGTACCTACTACTAACATAGAGGACTTGCACCCTACCTACTAGGGGAGTACCTGACTCTATGTGAGTTAGGTATGGAGGACCCGTGCCCTATTCCAATAGGGGAGTACCGAATCCAAATACATAAAACCCAATCAGAGGAAAACGAACCCGCATTCATGATTTGGGGAGTCCCATCTCTACTAGAGCAGAGGAGTAAGTAATAATCACGCCTTGAGTTATCAACGGAGTAGCTATCCTAACTATCACTAAATGAAACACCCTGGTTCTGCTCCTCTAGATATCGGCCATACATCAACTACCACAAATTTCCATAAGGAAGTAACTCGATGATCTGTCATGTCATAAGGGTTCCAATGCAACAGAGGGTGCATCAATCATAAACCTGGTATGAAATCTATAGGCATTTTTGTGTCGAGGGCCCGGTTGGATTCAAGTACGATCCAACCTATCCACACTCCAAATTTCTTAGAAAGTCATGTGGAGTATCTCAAAAGGACTGTCTCTCCTGAAGGATCTCATCGTCGTAGATGGTTCATCAAACAGATGTCTAGTTTTCCAGATACTGCCTTTTAAGTTTATTTGGGCCCAAGAGGGGTCCGAGTTCGGTCCGACCAGGCCTGACATGGCCTATGGTGACCCGGTTTGGGTTCGACCTAGCCTAGCCCACCGGCTGGCACAACCCACGTAGGGTTGTGTAGTCTGTGGCTTTCGAACAGATCAAAGAATCCATTCATCTCCTTTATTCGCGGCTCCAGGTGGCGCCGCCTCGTCACCCACGGGACCTGTAGGGAGTGGGTCCCCTGCATCATCACGACTTCAAGTCATGGATCCCCTCAGCGTGCCGCATAACGGCACACCACCTCCACCTACAAGGTTTTCTGATGTTGGTTTCATGTCCAACAACCACAGCACCGAGCGGCACCACTCTTCCACTGCGACTGGTGCTTTCTGGTCGCCGCCCTCGTCCTCCAGTGCTGTAGCAGCGGTACCGCGTCAGTGATTCTTCTACAGGACATCGGGTGAGCTTCTCTGGTCTGTTATTCCTTCTAGATGCGCCTATGGTCCTCTCTTGATGCCACCATTTTAACACGCCTCTCGGCTTCAAGGTTCTGTCATGTCGGAACAACCCGCCTCTAAAGAACGCAATGAAAAACAAGCGGTGGAGGGTCTGGGCCTTGTTCGTTTCTCCTGCACACTTCGCGTCATCATTAAAACATGTAGGGTTAATTTATAAATCACATTAAAATAATGATTAACCCCATTCAAATCCCCAATAACTACTACACACAAATTCAAGATCAAGGAGAAGAAAGGTGTGAATTTCTTGATTTAAAAGACAACCCCTACCACTAGATTCTTTGGAGACGTAGCGGTGGTGGAATAAGATTCTGCCTTCGATGAAGCTTCCTGCATTCGTCGATCCCAGTTTGTTTCTTCTTGAGATTCCATCCTTGTTAGTGGAATGGGTCACGTCACTTCACCAGAGGTTCCTCTCATGATGAAGTTTTTCCAAAAACTCTTCCCCGAGCCATATTTAAATATAGGGGTGGAGGTGAGTAACGCACCGAAGAATTTAAGTGGTTCATTAATTGACGTAATTAATGCACCACATTAATTGCACAAGGGGTGGTTATGCAACCAAAGTGAAACCAATCATTTTAATATCCCATATTAAATGTCTTACAACCTCCGTTGTCCCCACCACTGCCGCTCAGGAGGTGGTAGGATAAAATAAAATACAAATTTTTTTATTTTATTAATTTTTAAAAGTTTCAAAAATTAACTTTTTCACCCAACCTACTATAGTTGATGTGAATCCTCCCTTAAGTGAATTCGAATGCTATGAGTTCAATAGTGCCCTTGGATTTCAATTCCAAACACTAGTTCAAAAGATAGAAATTGTCGCTGACACGTTTACTGAACGTATCTTAAATATAAGTTCAAAAATTAATAATAGTCACCCTCAACCCATGCTGGTCAAGGTTAGGATATGCCTAAGGGAAATACGCCCTCATGATATCAACAGTACTCTTGGATTTTCAATCCAAGTTACTGTTTTGTATTTATAGAAATTTAACAATAAAATAATTGTTACTTAATTATTTTTTTGGCGGCCAAAAACTAACTTCCACTGTTGGCCTGTGCCAGCCAAAGTTATGATCTGCCTAATGAAATCATACCCTCACGAGTTAAGTGGTGGTCTAATATTTTTTATCTGAGTCATCGTTCATGAGTTATAAGAATTTGAAAAATAAAATACTTTTATTTAATTATTTTATTTATGGCTAAGCCATTTTCAGGTTTTTTCACTATATACCTACGCCAACGAAACTTAAGTCGTTCATAGGGTAAAACCGTCATCCTGAATGCAACGGTGCTCTCAGATTTCTGATTTGGGAACCCTTTTAAGAGTTATTCCACATTATCAGGAAAACTACTTATGCCTACTAGTTTAAGCTTAACACTTTTTCGACAGATCATTCTGGGAACTTCAGTCCTTAGAATCACGTGTCGTCAGATTTCATAGTCTCATAATAAACCCAAATAATTAAACAAAAATTATACAGAAATTCTAGGTCTTTACAATAGCATATGGAAAATTAAAGGAGAATGGAAAATATTCTCTATCGATTCAAATTTCAACACTACATATTTCTTCTCTAAATTTATCTTATTCATTGAATCTCATGATCACACTCCCAAATAAGTAGCATCCTCTATTACAGAGTTTTCATGAAATATAAATATATGAAAAACAATGAAGGTCTCTTTATCTTTAATAATGTCTATAAAAAATTACTATAAATTTTGTTTTTGGATATCAAAAAATTTCTCAGAGCCAAATTTTCATAGTGGTATTATCTTCTGCGATGTTCAACACTATTTATTGTTACCACTATGTGATAGAAAATTTCACTTATAACTTATTAATTCCATGAATATGCATCAATCTCAATATGAACATGGACACACATGTGGTCTTAATTCAACCTCCCTTAACATTCAAAAACAAAAGTAATTAAATCTCCAGGGAACCTTCCATCATAGGATTTAACACTAACATGGGATTTTGAAAGATTTCCAACATTTAATTAATGTAATTCATTTCCAATAATTTAATTCCAATTTACTCGAATTTCTTCTTGATGTTCAAAATGTGTATCTATATATTTAATTATAACTCCACTAACAATTTCATCTATTTTTTATTAAATTAGATAAAATAGCTCCCCATTTACTTCCCAATGAGTCATAATCCACAATGATATAAATCAAATGATTAGTCTTCACTATAGTTCAATCTCATTATCAATGAGATCAGCTTATCAATGGGGAATTACTTTAAAAACTATATAGGTATGCTTCATCAGGGGTGCATCCATTGAGTTTAGAGTTCCTCACCTTCTTTTATTGTCAACTTGTTTATACCTTTAAATTAAAAACAAGAAGTAAAAATTTATTTAATTAAACTCTCATCCATGATCTAACCTCATATTTATCGTAATTACCCTCAATATCACACATCTTTATACCTGGAAAGTCTCATTCAACCACATTCATCATTCTTAATATCCATTTTGATTTCATATGGGGAAAACCTCAACTATTTTTTGAAATATTACATAAACATCGGAATCAAATCATGTTTTTCAAAATAGGATCATCATTTCACATTTCATATGTTCCCCCTGTTTCATATTCAACTACCTTGATTATCATCAATAATCATCTTAAATGGAATTGATATCAATGATCGGAAATTAAAGATGGATTGATACCTCTCAATAAGCTATTATGGATTTCAAAAAAAAATCATCTCATTTATTTGGTAAGTATTTTGTTTGCAATCCTCCTCCCTCATCATGTGAAGTTTTTAGTGGGGATGCTAGGATAATCTGAATCAAGTCTCATCTTCGACTCAACTTTGTAAAATCGACCTATTGTAGTTCGAATGGGTTATTCTTGACCTAGAGATCCAAAAAATAAGAACTATTTATATGTATTTAAAATTTATCTTTTGGGGAACACTGTAGTAAGTAGTTTTTATAGAATCCAAAAAATTTATCTTATATAGATATAGTAGGAAATGTGTTCTGAGGTTTCTTTTATGGAAAATATCACCCAGGATTCTTTCATACATAATATAATCTCTTAAATTTGATAATGAAAATGTAATATGGGACTTCTATAAAATATTATATCATGAGAAGGCATAAAATTCATACAGAATCTACATATAATAAAAATAAAAAAAATAAGGAAATTTTGATGAAATAAATAAATCCAAGATTATTCTAAAATATATCAATGCTGAAATTTTTACAAAACATGAAAAATGTCCTAAAAAAATATAAATATTCAAAATAAAATCATATTACTCCTATAAATTAAATTAAATTATCAATATACTTTTCATAACATTAAAAAATTATTTCATTAGAAATATAACAAAAACTAACAAACAATAGTTCTTAAAATATATAAAAATAATATTAGTGAACTTTTAATCTATTATGAATCGAAAATGATCAATTTCATGAAAAGCATCGTGGAATTATATTTTCCATAGTGTGTTGTCAATTATCAATCATTTCTCATTAAATTATCATTTAAACTCATAAATCCTCAATATTTCATCCAAATATGTGGTTAATATGTATCTGTTAAAGTATGCGTCATTATATAAACAATTAAATCATATTATAGTTTTTTTATTCAAATAATTATCATAAAAATATATTTTTTGTTTCATATATATTTATGATGGGATGTTATAAATGATTATAATCATTAAACATTTACTATAAGTACTACATTTCTTCTCAAGTGGATTCAATCCATCTCTCTAAATTGTATGTAATATTTAATATAATTCTAGATGGATGTTAATGAATTAAATATAAATAATTTTATATTGAATTAAAATATAATGATGTTATTTTTTAATGAAATTTCTTCTAAGAGAAATTATATGTCTAGTTTTATGGAATTTTTACAACAATCTTGATTTGTTTAAATATAATTAAAATGAGAAATTATGACAATAAAATCTCCAAACTCTTCCCATTATTCATATAACATGATGCACTATATTTTGAACAACTAGATAAAGATGAATATCAAATTCATAATATGATTAAAATATTGATAAAAAATGAATTTATTAAAAATCAAATCCAATAGATCTTATCATTTTTTAGACTATATTTGTTCCTATTGGTGTGTTTCCCACAAGTGGAAATTCATTAAAAAGTGAAAGAAATTTTATTATAACATTATCACACTACCCGTTCATTTAATTCATGTTACATAACATTTACACAATAAAAAATTATCTGAAACCACAACACCCACTAGAACATAGAATGTCTACATCACATTTTAACTTCTTAATACTTTCAACAAAGTCATCAAGTTCCTATTATATCATTATGCTCAACTTTTAAAGGTGATAAACCTCATTTGAGATCATAATGGTACCACATTATAAATTAATATCATTATACCAGTGAATATTTTTTATTAATGTTCATTCATCCAATTGGTATTTTAACAATTTTACACTTTGATCATTTCCATGAAAATTTAATTTTACCTTAATATTTGATTTTAAAATGAAACTTAATAGACTAAATTTCATGTAAGGGAAAAAACATTATTATGGTGTTAGTGGATCTTTGATAATATTTCTATATAATGAGGGTAGATGTATGGGAGAATGAGGCTTGCAATGATTTAAAATATTTAACTGTTATGTAATAATTCACATTAATAAATTAGTTCTTACTCCACATTTGTGTAAAACAAATATTCATCATTTTATTTGAAAATATATTATCAAAATACTTTTAAAAAAAATAAAAAAAATATTTCATTCATCCCAAAATAGTTTTAGTCCAAAGGGTCTGAAAAACCCACTACTCTCACAACAATAAAACTAGATATTACATACCACTATATTAATTTATTTTATTCACTATGTTTTGGGATAACTACCAATTTTTATAAGGGTAAAACAATAAAAACCCATATAATTTTAATATCAATTCAACTTAATACATTATTATTCTTCATTAATTTTATTTTACAGAGTTATATTCACTATAGGAATATTAATTAATTTTTGAATATAAAATGAAGTATTATTATTCTTAATTATTTTGAGTAAATATATTAAACATTTTATTTAAAAACATGGTTTATTTATTTATTTTTATTTAAAAAATGAAATTTATTTTTTATATAATAAATTCAAAATTAGGTTATAGATATTTTGTAAGAATTTTTTGAAAAAAAATTATTTTTGGGTGAATAGTATAAAATCTTGGTTTTACATAGACGTGTTTTTTCATTTCTATGTTTTAAAAATTTAGAGTTCTTTATCAAACGTTATTAAAGTAAAATCTTTTCTTTTATATTAATAATAATCTAATTAATATCTTTTGAATAAATAGTTTTTTGGAATACAGTATAAAAACATTCTATACATAAGAAGGAATTTTTCTTGAAAACAAATTTTTTTCGTGTTTTATGAGTTTACCACTATATTGAATTGAATTTTCTTAATGTATTTAAATATTTAAAATCATAATATTTAATATAATGAAATATTTTCAACTTATGTTTTTTTAATTTTCAATTTTAACCATAATAAATATGTGTCACCTTCGTAGAAGTGGTAACTATTGGTTAAAATTTGGGGTAAAACATTAAAATCTATTTAACACTTTCTTTTATCCTATTGGATGAGTTATTTTTCAACAGAATATAAATTTATGATGTTAAATAATGTATTCTAATAAATTATTTTTAATTTGTAACCCAATCAAGTCATTCGTATAGATAATTATATTTTATTGTATTTATAAACTATTTTTGGGTTTTAACATTTAATGGTATGGTTGGAAGGTTTGATTTATCATTTTATTTATCAAAAAGTATATAAACCATAATTTTTTTATAATATAACAAAAAATGTTATTTAAAATAAAATTTTACATTATTTAATGGAAAATTTATTTTTAATCTTAAATCTATTATTTCCCTAAAATGGTTTTTCATGTGTTTATTTCTATTATATTAATAGTAATTTCTATAATATTTATATATAATGAATTTGATAAATTTTATTCCAAATTTTCAATAAGAATTTCTAAATTTTTATAATTCCTCTTTCAATTTCAATCACATAATTATAAAATCCTGGTAAAATTTTAGGTTTTTAGGGTTAAGTTTTAAATTTGTATAATGTGGTTTCACTAGGAGATATGGCTTAAAATTTAACCAACACATATATATATGTGATTTGTTAATTTTATATTGAAAATATAAAATATAAAATTCTAGTTTTGTGTTCCTTGGTTCTAAATTATATGATTATGACATATATATTATTCAATATTTTATGTAATTCCATCTATTCACATTCCCTCATTTATAAAAGGGGACCTCCTCTCCTTTATTCTTCACACATTTTCATCACTCTATTTCATTCAATATGTGTCCAACATTCTTCCTAAAATCCATATATATATATATATATATTATTCCTTTTTTTACCACAATACCCTTCTTTTGAGGGAAAAGGTGTCAACAAAAAGTGATTGTCCAAAGAATAGGACCAACACTTAACTACCTGTATTTATATTAATTATTCTTTAATTTTTTTAAAAACTCTCTTAACCATTCCAATATTAACACAGAATTATATCTCATATACTGAGATATTATTATATTTATTTAATAACATTAATTAATCATCTATTACATTAAATAGTAAATGAAACCATCATTTGTGTGTATGGTAGACTACCTCCTCACGAACCGATGTAGTATATTTTCCATCAGTGTCTCTCACGATTGGTTATAGTAATGGATTTAATGAATATATATATAATTATATGTTATATATGATATAATCATCATTATTTAAAGATAATATATCATATATATTCATACATATCTATTCATTGAACATTGATAATGCCATTTATGCATACTTATGGATTACAACCTCCATGAAGTTATGTGATTCATTTTTCATCACCGCCTCACATGAATAGTATATAAATGTTTATTTAAATAAATAGTATTATATTTATGAAACATTCATAATTCCAGAAATATAAAATTATACTTACCTTATTTTTCTCATGTTCATTGAAAAGTGGAAGCATTACCCATTTCTATGTACGTCCTACTTTCTCCATGATCATAATGTAATTCATTTTTCATGACTATATTACATTGTTATTTTTAAATTATAATTAATGTATTGAAAATATAGTTATAACATCATTATGACTCTGTATATGTAGGAATAATAACCCACTTGACAACATTCAACCTACCTAATCTTTTTTGGACTAAAGAATAAAACATCCTAAAAACATTTAAGGTAAACATAATCAATTAATTAATTAAGTGTAATATGGATATAAGTGAAAAAAATGGAGGATAAACATTAAAAGTGTTATTATGAAATGATATAATAAACATAATTTTGTTATTCATGAAGATAAATAACATACCTAAAAAGTCATACTTGAGGTAATGTATATTTTAACCTAAAAACATCATTTCAAATGTGTTAAAGATTTATTTTATAAATCATTTTATTACACATACAAATTATTTTATAGATGTATTTTTATTAACATAGATAAATTATAAAATAAATTTTATCAATAATATTAATCTATTTAAAAAAATCATAAGTAATGTTTTACGTATTTTATACAGGTTGTTTTTACATTATTTACAAAAAGAAAAAAGGAATGTTCTATATTCACATATACACAATTGACGGTCTTTCACACTACTCCAAACATACTTTTATATTTGGATTCCATTAAAATAATTCATTTTATCTTAAAATATAAACACTTTTTTATCTTTTTTCATGGTATTTTATATTTGAAAATTTTATTTTAAAGGAAATTACTATGTCGATATCTGAAAAAGATTTCCCTATCGAATAAAAAGTATATTTTCATGAGTTAGATGACTGAAGTGAAAGATTTTATATGTCTAATTCATGTTATGGTTTTTATTTATTATTTATTAATGATGGGTTAGGCTCATATATTATTCAAGATTAATGATCCAGATATATCTCTCGAATTCATTATGTAATGATTATGTTCTCAGTAGAATTATGTTGTGACTATACATGTACGTGAATCTATTTATAAGAGTTTTTAAATGGGTTCTTTTAAGATGGTGTCCCAAGTAATGTATATGAAATTTATTTTTATTTAAATTATTGTTCAAGGAAACATTTCGATTTAACATGGTTTTATTATGATCATTTATTTTAATGGAATGACTATACTATTTTAGGGTAAAAATATATGTTGTTTTTAATTATTTTTCAATTGATCTCAGGTTTTTAAAGAAACCCTCATGATTATTATTTTTACTTTTTGTTTTATTATAATGTGTTTTTATAAAAACAATGGTCGTAAAGATGATATCATGTGTAATAAAATGATTATTTGAGCTAGACTTTTATTATGATAACAGAAAACACTATTTTATGAACTTTTGATTCTAAAATGGAGTAATAAGTTTATATCGACTTTTATATTTTCCTTGTACAGTGTTTTTTGTTCTCAAACCATATTTTTTAATTAATTTCAATAGTTATAAGGATAATTTATAACAATGATGAATTCATGAAAAAAAAATTGAAGATTTTTCATGAAAAGAAAACAATTTTTATTTTAAAAGTTTTATACTATTGGAAAATTGGATAATGAGATGAATTTTCAAGAATATAATGTATTGGTTTGATACATAATATTTATGACCTAATTCATAAAATATGTAAACATGAAAATATTTTCATAAATTCTTAAAAATGAATTCTAATTTGAATATAAAATTATGGTTTGAATAATGATAGTTAGTAACAACATGGGATTTAAATAAATTTTGAGGTTATGATAGTGTAACTAAGTATTGTTAAGATATTATAATTTATAATGAATATTATATTTCATTTTAAGATTACCATGTTGATTTATTTAAACTATGTATGTTTATAAGTGTTTTCTATATAGGGAACAACAAAACAAATATAGAAGAACATCAATATGACAATATGCTTCTAAATAAAAAACCTATAATAGTTGGAATATAAACATTTTTTTCTGATGGATCATTTTACACATGATATAAATTGTGTTGGTATCCTTTTTATATAGAAAAAATGTTCACTACAAATAAACTTTTCAATAGTGAAGCATTTCCTTAAAAATTCCATCCAGTATTCCGTGGATCACCTGACAATGTGATCATTGAATGATGGGTTGTACACATGAATACGTTATTCAATATCATGTAAAATGGAAACTCATGATATTTACCATTTTTAAGGTAAATATAATGAGGTATGGTAAATGGTTATGAATATTATAGAAATAGAATATGTTGATTCCATTGAATGTGATGAATTAATGAATAATTTCATTAAAAAATATTTCCTTAAACTTGTTGAAAATAGAGTAGAGAATAAATTAAAGGTATTGGAGGATAAGAAGGAACACATCATAGCTATTTATGTAAAAAACTCCACCTATTTGAAAATGTATATATCAAATTTTATTAGGGATATTAATAGTAAAATTAATCTCAATCACTCGTGATTGAAGCCAATATATTAAATGGAATTTTATTATTGTGAATTTTAAGTTTATGGGAAACTTGTTTGATGTATCAAGAAGGTAAATTTTTTACTTTCATATGATCATCAATAATATGGAAATAAGAAGAAAAGGTGGTATGGGTGGAAGGAAAATCGTAAGAATCCATCAAAGAAATCTGAAGGTATGAAAATAAAATTTATATATTCTGACAAGTGTGGTAAAAATAAAACAATATAACGTCTTAAAAAAATTGTAAGTCATTAAAATATATAAACTTTGGATATTTGGATCATAATTTAATGTAAAATGATCATAGTAGTGATCATAAAAATAATTAAGGTCCTGGAGTAAGATGTTTTTAATTTTAATGAAATGGGTCATTATAGGAGTACATGTTAGAAGATAGTAATGAAGGATATAACTATTCATGATAATAAATAGAAATGTGTGGATAAATTATAAATTACTATTTAGATAAATTTTGGACCATAAAATAATGTAGTGTCAGGTAAATTACTTGTTTATTCAGTTAATGATACGATTTTATTTTATTTGGGTCTACACATTCATTAATTTTTTGAGAAATTAAATAATAAATTTTATATTTCACCTCAGTAAATAAAGCCAAAATTATTGTTAAAAACACTTTATGGTATTGTTAAGGTAAAAAAGAAGTTATAATAATATCCAAGTTCTTTTAAGTATAAAGGATTTACCTGAAATCCTTGTAGTATTACCCCTTGTAGTGTTTGATGTTATGCTAGGTATGGAATCACTTTCTAGTTATCATGCTAAGATATATTATAGATCTAAATATGTTTTTTTAGAAAGTGTTTAATTTTTTATATAAAAATGAAATCATACCATTGGTAACATATCAAGAAGCTGATAAATTTATTAATGAAGGAAATGAAAGTTATACTAAACATATTGTTTTTATAGGTAAAAATTTGGTGATACAATAGAAAGAAGACACACCTATAGAAAACTTGGGTAAGTCATAGCCCCCCCCCCCCACCCTAGGGATATTCCATCCAACCAGCAACTTTGTAACCAATATTGGACTACACTTCTAGTGGACACAAATCCCATTACAATTCCCAAATGCCTAGTTCATCATGATAAATGTATAACTAAGAATGCATCGAGCCTATGTTACTACATGTATGAATCATCATCTTTATCACTAACTATGTCACCACCTTCATAATACTATAATAGTACATGCACCCATCTAGGATTGAACTAAATTCCTACTGAAAATCAATATTAAAAACCCCCTTATCGATGGCTCAGGAGGGACTTTGGAATTAAAAAAAGTTTTCACAATTGTTTCTTGATAAAGGATTTATTCATCTTTCCGCATCACCATGGGGTGCTCCAATTTTATTTGATAAAAATATATATGGTTTTGTGTTTATTTTTCTTGATTATAAATAATTGAATTTCACCTCAATTAAAAATAAATATTTTTTCCTCATATAAATAACTTATTTGATCAAATCTAGGGAACTTAATATATTTCTAAGGATAATATATTTTCTAGGTACCACAATTTAAATATGAAGGAGGTGGTGATTCCAAACATATAATGTCAGACTAGGTGTGGTAATTATGATTTCGTGATTATTCAATTTGGGTTCTAAAATGCTCCATTTTTATTTATGTAACTTACAAATAGAGTTTTCCTTGAACAAATGGATAAATGTTATATTATTTTTATTGATGATATAATTATATATATATATATAATTTGAAAATTATTATAAAAATATTTTTAGTGCTTTTTTGAAAACCAGAGTGAAAATAATTTATATTTAATGCTTAAAATTGTTAATTCTGATAACACTGATTTCAATATTTGAACATGTTGTAAATGAATATGAAATAAAAATTGATCTAATAGAAACTAATTTGGTTTAAGAGTGTAAAAATGTAAAAATGGCACAAAAATTCTTATTTTTCTTGGATAAGTGGGTTTTTATGGATGGTTTGTTGAAAACATTGCATGGTTATTTATCCTTGAAACTAAGTTAACTTGAAAAAGAGTTAAATTCAACTAGTTTATAGAATGTGAAGAATTTTTCCCTAAATTAAAATCATGATTAGTGAAAGATATGGTTTTTCCCTTCCTTCCAGATATATTGATTATTTCATCTAAATCGATTCTCTTTTTATTGGACTTGGTTCTATTATAATTCAAAAATGATAGAGTAATTTCATATTCTTCATGGTAGTTGAAACTTTATGAGAATGATTATATTCCACATGAACTTGAACTATATGATTATATTTTTTATTTAAAAATATATATACATCATTTATATGATGTAATGTTTTAGATATATACCAACAATGAAAAATTTAATTATATATTTACACAATTAATGTTGAACATGAACAAGAGAAAATGTTGCAATTAATTAAGGATTATGAATTAATGGTTTATTACTAAAAAGGAAAATAAAATAGAGTATATAATGTTTTCACCCAGAAAAAAAATCATCTTTAAATACAGTATTTTTAGAACATGATCCATTGAAAAAATATATCACAAATATTGTTTTAAAAATTGATCATATAGAAACTTCCTATGGTTTGTTTCAAGTGTCAGTTTTGAATTCTTTGTTATCTAGAATTCAGATTCCTTGTAAAGAGTATCATGTTTTCTAGGAAAAGGGAGAATTATTAAAGAAGGGATAGTTTATAGATTTTAATATTCGTGAATAAGGTGTTGTAATAATTTTAAAGATTTTTTGTGTGACTTTTAACACCCAATTGAAGAGAGAAGTAATGATAGAATCTCGTATTTCTCTATTTTTGTTCAACATTAGAGCGCAAATATGTATAGAGACCTTTGGTAACATTATCAGGGGATGGAATGAAAAGCGATATTTTTTATTTTACAATGCAGTTTTTCAATTTGAAATAGGTTAAACCAGAATAAAAATTACTAAAGGTGATTCTTCAACCATTATTATTATTATTATTATAGAGGATATGGTAAAACTTATCTTTAGATTTCATGGTTGTATATCTAAATAAATCTCAAGGAAAAATGGGATATCGGTTATTATTGAATGATTGACTAAATATGAAAATTTATTTCCCATTTGAGAGACTATGTATTTAGATAAAATTTAACTACTATATCTCAGGGAAATATTTAGGTTACATGGAGTTATTTTTTTCTTTACATCATAATGTGATCCCAGGTTTACCTCTAATTTTTTTAAAACACTTATAAAGTCATTGGTTATGAAATTTAATATCATTTCATCTTCTTATAATCAATCAGATGGAAAATCAAGAAGAGTTATTCATATCATTTAAGACATGACTTGAGATTATTCAATATATAATAGGGCATGTTTATATTATCATCTTTAATATGTTTAATTTTTATATAATAAAATTTTTCATTTCAGTTTTAAGAACCTGGTTTTTCATTCAAGTATGGATCCTTTAATGTTTCAGTCTAAATATTTAATTTGGACCTAATAAGGATAAATAAGGATTTAGTAATGGTTATGAGGGTGTATGGGGCTTTTTCAGTGCCTGGAACCCATCTTTTTGGAGAAAATAGACTCTGTGCATGGTTTAGAGTAAACCGCGTGGATGGTGTTTTTTCAGACAGTGGAACCTCGCACGGGTCGCACACGACCATGCAACCTAACCATGTGAACTCCCCTTTTCCCAAGTAACTATGTATGGGTTGCTCACAGTTTGATCAAACCATGTGGAGTAAGACTTTTCGGGTAGAACATTCTCCCACAATTTGACCAGCCATGTGGAAAAACCGTGCGCAGGCTAAAAGCCTGTGTAAAATCTCCAAAACTCTCGTAATAATATATTAAGCCAACCTCTTCCTCTATAATATGAGTTTATGTATGCTTGACCTGTTTATATCTAAATTTGGGGTTTTTTGAAGGTCAAATCTTGTAATCAAGATATCTTCTTCGTATGGGTTTTGATAGAACTGTTATTCATCACGTTGGATGCACAACGGTAAGTACTCGAGCACTCTTTAGTTGTTCTTCTTCTCTTTCGCTCTCGACCTAGTTATCTCCATGTGAGTGTTTTTACATTTTCTTATATCTACTCTAATTCAAGGAAAATAAAGTTCTGGTATCGTAGGAGGAGGATCATAAAACCATAAGGTGGGTGGTCTATAACTCATCCCTAAAGTTTGTTACTTTAGGAATGTTCGGGTGGGGCCCGCTGGTTTCGTTGGAGACCGTTTCTTAAATTTGAATGACATTATTATAAATTTTAGAATAATTTGGTTATTATATTTCCAAATATGATATTAGTTTTTATTGGTTACTCCCACAACTCAATCCTCCTCATGTCGAAGGTTATGCCATAATTGGGTTTTTAGTGTTTTTTACACGTTTGAGCCATTGTTCGGGTGTTCCTTTGCTTGACCATCCTAAAGATGAGTATTCCAATAATAAATGATTTATTGTTTAATGAGGATTTCATAATGGCACTTACCATGTATGCTCCCCACTTGACCCCTCTAAGGTAAGTGCTAAAAATTATTATTAAATGTGAAATGAGGAATGGCAAGTATACTATGTATATAACTTGGCCTCATTAAAAGAGATTTAAGAAAGGATGCATGTCCGTAGCACCCATTTCCATGTTGATGGATGGTATTAGAGTGAACCTCAATAATTAAATGTGACTTAATGGTTAACTAAGACTTAATTAAATAGTTGAAATATTACTTGGCATCTCTACACTAATGGAGGATAATTCTTGGACCAATAAATAAATGGTTTCAACTCTACTTGACCTATCAACACTAATGGAAGGCAAGACTTGAACCAAACGAATTACTACATGATTACAATATCAAATAGGAAAATATTGACTTGAGCGGGCCTTGGATTCTGAGAGGAGAGTACTTTGGGTATCAAGAACCCCATTCCGATTCAAGGATGTTGTTTACTTAGGTTGATACCCAACTAGTTTCTAATTCTTTTATATTCCTTGGATTCCCAGTATAATAACATTGGATGCCTCTCATTGTTCAGGGATACCTCAGATACACTCCTTAGATCCGGAATTGACAAGTAGGTGCCTTGGATACACTCCTTAGACCCAGTACTTGCTTAGCCCCATTTTACCTTGGATGCACTCCTTGGACTCAGTAGGCACCTTATTATGGAATGCCTTGGATTACGCTCATTGTATTACACTCTTACCCCTTATCTAGACTTAGATACTGGTGAGTTACCTTTATATGGATTTATGTTACCTTCATTTTTACCCTGGAAATCCATCATTGGATATCATTTTTCAGGTTCACTTATTACGTCTTGGGACCTTGACTACTTATACTATCACGAGGTGATGTCATTGTTGGATATGCCTCACAAGACCTATTAACATTAAATGGTAATTACATTATAAAATGAACTGGTTACATGTTTATACAACAACCAAGGGATGACGCAGGTACATGGGTATTTAGTTATTTTTTACCGCTTTATTTATTTTATATATTCATGCCTACATACTTCTATATTTCATTACTTGGGTTGAATGTTATAGACACCATTGGTGGTGGCCCACTGAGATTTATTTCACACCCTCACCAGGTGTCATTTGGTACCCTGAGTAGATTATATGACTATAGTTGTGGGAAAAGGGAAGCATACAGCTTCCAACACTTGATTGTGTGTTGATAGGATGGAGCTTGATAGCAGATGACCGAGTTGGATCTCAGAAAGCTTGGAGTACTATTTGTATTCATTTACTTTTTAGAACATGTTATGCCTATTTTCTTGTATCCATATATCCTAGTTTTCTAGTGACATGACATTACATTATCATTGTTCAGTTGATATGGTTATGGTTGTTCTCATTTACCTATTTCATCAGTTTTCTTCTATTGTTTCATTATATTACTTTCACTTTTTACTATTACATTATATTCCTTCTACTCTGCTATGCTTTGCTAATGAGGGTATAGTCTTCCCACAGACACACCCTAGGCCCACACTGGAAGTCTCCAACCTCTGACATTTGGGAAGATGCGCTTGAGGCCATGTGGCCCACCAGGCTCGGGCCACACATTAAGTGGCATCCATGTCTGAGTCATCAGTATAGTATATAGATGGAATATTTTGAGAAATTATATGAAAAGATATGTAAGAATGAAATTTTTGGGATAAAGTTAGTGAAAGGATTTTTTTTTGGGACCAAATTTAATAGAATAAATGTTTGGGAAGTTGAAAGTGACACAAAAATATGTGATAATAGCTTAGAGAAGGTATGAAATTAATATAGATAATTGGAGAAATGATCAGTCATTTATGGTAAGGGATCATATTCTTCTTATAGCACTACAATGGAAATGTAATATTTATATTGGTAAAAAGTTTATGTGAGTGAATAATTGTACCATAGTTAAATAGGAATAAGATTGGATTGGTAGCTAACAAATTAACCTCACCTTTGAGTTTATACTAGGTAAATGATGTGTTTCATGTTTCATTTCTATGGATGTATGTCCCAGATGAATCTTGTATTTAGAGCACTAATGTAGTATAGTTGGAAGATAATTTCATATGAGAAACTATATAATCATATTCTTGACTATGGATATTAGGTTTCATGGAATAAAAAGATTTACTAGGTTATGGATTTTTGGGAAACCCATATGATTGAAAAAGAAACATTGGAATGAGAAAATGCTATGAAGAAAAAATATCCCCGCTGTTAAGTAATGAATAAATTCGTGAGGACATAATTTCCAAAAGTGGGGAAATTTAAAAAACTAGTTATTTTTAATAGTAAATCAATTACATATCCTATTAATACTCAAAAATTATATTTATTATTTTCATTTTAACTATATAAATATTAAATAATTTTCTAATTAAAAATGAAATAGTTTTACTCTGGCTAAATTTGTCAACATATATTATATAGTTGTATTTAAAAGAATGATCACATTTTTTAAAAAAAATCTAATTTGAAAAAATGGATATAATTTTTAATATCATCAATTTGAAATTATCCTAGAATAATTTTTTGGGATAAGTTATTTTTTTGTACAATTATTTTTTATGTGAATAGTAAAAAAATATTATTTTTTATTTTAAAACATCATTTCATTTCCTAAATTTAAAAATTTAAATTTTTTAAATGGTTTAAATGTAGCTTTAGAAAATTAATATTATTAATAATTCAATTACGATCATTGGAATCAATTTTATTCTTTATTTTTTATTCTAAAAAACTTTTTATAATTAAGATTCCATTTTTTCTGGAAAATAGTTTTTCAATTCATTTTTTGGGTTTACATTAAAATTAAATTCTATAACTATAATAAATGGAATTTAATAAAATGGATTCTATATTTTTAATTATAATAATTTATATAAATTAAAAGTATTAACTTAAATTTTTTTCAATATGAATAAAAGACATACTAAATATTTTTTACCTAGGTAAATAGGTAAAATTATGTTGAAACTATGGGATCTGTATGATACTTCTTCAATAGGGACACATCAAATACATCAAGAAAATATGTTACTTAGAGTGGTAAGGCCAACTGGTACCTCATCTTCTCAAAACACAATATAATCTCAAACAACCCAATGTATCTCAATTCCAACATTCCCTATGTCCTCAGTATATAGTATTCAAAATATCTAGAAACCCTCAGACACACCTGATCATAAACCACACACTCTGAAAGATATTGAAAAAAA
Organism: Viscum album; assembly: GCA_963277665.1. Taxonomy (NCBI): domain Eukaryota; kingdom Viridiplantae; phylum Streptophyta; class Magnoliopsida; order Santalales; family Viscaceae; genus Viscum; species Viscum album. The sequence goes on along the minus strand of OY728126.1, from coordinate 1,689,434,050 downwards.
TCTACATAAGATTTATAATTACTCTAAGCTATCATAAAACACTTCTAGATTGTAGTTGGGGTTTGGCTTAGTGGTAAGCACCCCGTAATACTACATGAAAAATGGGGGTTCAAACCCATTGGGCGCAGGTACTGTAGCATTACTGTAGAGGTACTGTAGTAGCGGCGGTACTGTTGATCGGCGGGTACTGTAGCGGCGGCAGGGCACTGTAGTGGCGGCGGTACTGTGCAGGTACTGTAGCATCCGGGTTACTATTCACAGAATAGGAATTTGGCCAAAAAATTGGGCCTACGGGCTATGTAATGGGCTACAAGCCCACTAGGATTTCGGGCTATGTAATGGGTCTCTCTCTACCCAGTTAAAAGAGGTCTTTACTTTGCTTTATTAATAAAAAAATGAGGCTTCGGCCCCAACCTTTTAAAAAAAACACTTCTAGATTAAATGGAACTTCTCTTTCATATATTGAATGAAGCTTAGCACTAATAATGAGTTCTCACTCAATTTTATCCAATAAAGAATTGATGGAAATGGTGACCCATACAAAGTATCAATTGTAACAATTTTAATGAAAGATGAAAAATTATCTTAATAAGAGAATTTAACCAGTGATAGACGATTCTACAAGAATGACTAAAATCAATCTCCCATACTAGAATCATATCCTCAAGGATTTGTATTGAACACTTAGTTTAAACATCTATTAGAGGGTGATATTCCATGATAAAATTTAGATGATTACCCCACACCTCCTGAATATTCCCCAAAATCCATTAAGTGACGTTAGATTATGAATCAGAAAGAATAATAGAAGGCATACCATAAATATTTTATGATATCATTGATGTAAAAAAATCTTAAACTCTTCCACTATCACTTACTATTTTATTAGAAGGAAATGGAAAATTTTAGATAGTAGATTTAAAATTTACCATATCACCCCTTTCCTAATCATATTTTAAGGAAAACCTATTCTACAACCCTGGTAAATCTAATCTTGTTTCAACACTGAAATTTCAAGGAGATGCATTAAACAATCTAGAATATGATTCTTAGCTTTGATTATCAGACATCTGAGACAATTATAAGAAACATAAATAACTAAATGCTTCATAGTGGGCCAAAAATACCAACTTATTAGATCATAAAATATATTGTTATCCTTGGGGTGAATAGAATAACTAGACTGGTTCCCACCTTGTATCTACAATTTCCCCAATTTAAAGGGAACAATAAGACTATTCTACTATAGAATTGATCTTTTGAGAGATAGAGAATAAATATACAAGGTATACCCATAATTTAAAACTACAAAAAGATACTATAATTTAGGATCCACTAACTTCTCAAGCTGAATTCGATCATCCAAGGAATACATGACTTTCACATAAATTATAAAGACCCTTGTTTTTTCGGATTGGGAATTTGAAAAGAAATTTGATTTTTATATTTTAGATGTTTATAATGGATAAAATTATCCTTTTTCAATAGTATATGATCTCACATAATTTTTTATCACTCTTTTGGTCCCAAAAATAGGGTGTTTAGTATATGACATTAGTTCAGTTTAATTTGAATCTATTTAAATTTTTGTGGAATGGTTACTATTTAATATTTAATTAATTAAAAATTAATTTTTTCGCACACATTCTATTGTATATATATTCTTTGTAGAGTTTCATATTGATATAATAACACTTTATTTCATTCCATAATAGGGGGTTTCCAATAGTGAGGCATAAGCTCGTGTTGGGAACTAGGGCTCTGCCCTGGCCCTTTTTATTTTTCTTCTTCTCTGCATATTTATTCTTTTAATTTTATTTTCTTCTTTTCTCATATGGAATCTTCGGTATCACCCCAGTGTTATTTATCCATTCCAAATCAGATATAAGATATGGATAGGGAGAGGGAAAGATAGATTTTGAAGAAGGTAGGTGCTGCTATTGAACTCGGGAGGATCCGAATCTTCGTGGGGTAGTGGTGGAATGTGAAATGAGCAATGCTTTGGTAGATTCCACACAAAGGTTGTCCATTTTTTCCATAAATACCTATGGATTTTCTATTTCATATTTTTAGAGACCTTTTTTCTTATTATATACCCATATTAGTTTGATCTATGATTAATTAAGTGAAAATTTTGGTTTCAGGCCTTTCAGGAGGGTTTCCCATTCAGAAAACCCAATCACACGATGGGTAGTTTAGGAACACACATAGTGTTTTCATCATGTTTAGGAATGATGACATCTTAGAATTAAATTCCATATAATTAGAGTATAATCCATTTATTGGTCTTATTTCATGTGTTCGATCACGAGGCCAGATATCCCATATAAGGGATCTCGACCATTTTGGGTACATGAAATGACCCTATGTTGGTTTCATAACCTATATGAGTACACAAATAGGAAGGAACATGTGGAAATGAATTGTGTGGTATATGTATAAGTACCCCAAATAGGGGAAATATTGTTTAAAAAATTTACATTCTATATAATTGGGTTATACAAGCCTATTTCAGATGGAGTAAATGCTCAGGTGGGGTTTTGGGAGTACATGTCGTGTTCTTAGGTATACAATATGTGTGCTTCTCCTTTTATACTGTTTTAAGGGTTTGTCATGTTTTTATTCCTTAGAGTCATAATTAGACATATGATTGGCCAATATTGATGATTTTCCATGTATATCACAATAGTCGAACCCTTGGTGTGATATTAGGACTCCTAATTTTTTTTTGGTGAATGAGATATAATGGAGAGGTCCTTCCTCCAGTAATTTAATTATATTATCACATAAGATTGAGACCTGGGATGAGAACCCTATGATGGTAATGAGAATAGTTGGTGTACTTGTAAATTTTTCTCCATGAACCTCTTATTATGTATCTCAATACATTCAATGGTCAACAGAACTATGATGTGATGTGATGAGACAAATTGGTTTGGTGTTCGGACCAACCAAAAGTGATACCCTAATTTTAGATGGGCCACGAACCGCCCCCTTAAATATACATTTAGTAATTTTTTCCATAGTTCTATGACAAAATTATTAGTAAGATAATAGTGTGTGATTGGCGATCCCCTGTAGCATTCCATCTCTTATGTTTTGACCTAGAGGATCTTGAGTAGGATGCCTTTGTCGGCACTTACCGGGAGTCTCATGTAGGATGCCTATGCTTATCATTTTTGAGTATCCTATTTAGGATACCTCCACTAAATTAATATTCACAATAATACTAAGAGGTATTACTTTCCTTAAATTTTTACTTAGAAGATCCCAATTAGGATGCCTCTCTAGTTTTTTAACACAAGATACCCTGTGGGGGCCCTAGTGTTTGACTAAACAAAAGTTAGATCATTACGGGTTGGGTAGATATGGTTGTGGGTGACACCATATAACATGTACAAAACATTTAAGCATGAGGATGATATGGTATTAATTATGTGTTTTTAATTCTCTCTACCTTAGTATTTTATTATTCCATTTACTCAGTAACTATTGATGTAGCTTCGATTCCAGATTTTCTTCTAAGAACGTGAATCATGGGGCTTGATATGATGTGATACTATAATGGGGATTCCTAGTGGTAATTCCTAGTATCCAATTTGTTATTCCTTGAGTGATACTTGGATTCCTGATAAGAAATTCCTTGTATGGACTCATAGGTTATATGAAATTATACTACACATTGAGCGATACTTGGATTCCTATTACATAATTCCATGGAAGGGATGGTAGGCTAAATGAAATTAATTTAATCTTGTTTGAAATTAGTGTACATGGAATTCAGGTATAATAATAATGCGTAATAGAAATTAAAATGAAGTAAATATGTACAAGGGTTATATAATTAAATTAAATGAATTAATAAATTTAAATAATTTAATTATTTATCAGTCCACTGATTAATTTAATTTTTATTCAAAAAATTAAATTAATGGATAAATTAATTTTATTTTGAAATCAAATTAATTTAATTTATATTCCTCAGTATTAAAACTTATTATTTTCATCCATAATTAGTATATTAATAAATTAAATTAATTAATTATATTAATTTAATTATAACCTCTGCCTCATTGTGGGCTGCGCTAAACCAGCACATACCTGCAATAGGTCAGGGAAAGACAGTGTTGGGCTTATCTGGGCCAGGCAGGTCTGACCATACCCATAATCAGTTGGGAAGATCTTCTTGGTCCTGTTTCAATGCAAACTAGGCCCTGCTAAACCTGTCACGAGTTATCTTCATTGCGGTTTGGTCGATTCTTGGACGACGGTGTAAGGCTGTTTCGTCCGGCAAGGATCCACAGGCCGCTGCAGCGCTATTCGGAACCTTCCGATACATAGGGAATCATCCAGGGTCGGGGACTGGCTAGCTCAGCATGGTCCGACAAGAAAGAGGGGTAGCCATCCCACTGTCAGTGTTGTTGTGAAAAGGGGAGGAATCTGTGGGGCTTCGGGTAGTCAACTGGGACGAGCGTGGTCGGCGCTGTAGTAGCAAGGAAGTAGGGCAATCCAGGGTGGGGCGGCAGCTGATTCTGGTCTGGGAGGAGGCTGGCAGACGATCGGGTGCACAAGGATGGGTAGGCTGGGACGGCGCTAGGAGCAGTGGTGGTCGGGATGGTTGGCTCAGGCTGGAAGGAATGGCAGTGGGGAGCGACGTCGGCGACCTGGCTGAAGGCTGATGAGGAAAGGTCGTCCTTTTGTTGGCTTGCATGGTGGGAGGCCACTGGCACAATCTGGTGGTGGTCTTGGTACAGGTTTGGTCTGTCGTGCCAGGAAGGGGAATACCCAATTGGGGGGCACGCCCTCCCCAAAAATAAAACCCCCATTTTTTCAATCAAAAGCAATTTTTTTTTTGTTTCTTCATGTGCCGCCCCCACCCACTAACCCACTTGGGTTTTTTTTAATTATAAATTCTCCCCACCCTATTCCTTTTTCAAAATTCCATACCCTTTTTAATTAAAAAATATTTCCACACCCCTTTCCCATTTCTAAAGGCTAACACATTAGCCTCAATATAATAATAATACAAATATTATAATAAAATAATAATTTATTATTATTATTATTATTATTATTATTATTATTATTATAAAATTATTATGAATTACTATAACAATAGGTTTGAAAATTATAAAAGAAATTAAATTATAATTTTCACATCATTGGAACTATTTTTGAAGAATAAATGTTGATCAAATCAATATCAGTTCATTGGGATGAAAAAAAATTAATACCTAAGATCAAATCGCAAATTCTATCCAATCCGAAAATTTGAAATGGTCAAAAATCAGTTATTCAAAATAGGATCGGTGCGTGGTTTCAACTGTTGGGACCGATTTTATACCCTCTACTTAATTTTAATGAAAAATAATGTTTCTAGGCTCAGGAAATCTATTTGATACATCTCATACCACTTGAAGGAATTTGGGTCCACTGCGGAAGCCATTGGGTTGGAGATTTTAAATTTTTTCATCGACGGGTAAATGAGACTTGTCTACGTCGATGATTGGAGCCCCGGTAAGGTCTGAAGATCTCGCCTAAATTATAAATAGCACAAAAACATAAATAGTAAACATACCTGTTTAGATCTGAAGCTATAATCAATTGTAACATGTCGACGACGATCTTTTCTTAGAGGATACATAGCAGGAACCCTCTAGATTATCCAAATGCACTTCAAAAACCCGCATGAGCATCGATTGTCAAATTTCAGGTGCTACCATGAAGATCTGATGATGCCTTTAATGTCCAAATGAGCACCACATCAAGATGCATTAGATGCATGAGGGAAGTATTTATTTGAGTTCTTGGACCGAGATTTTCTCTCTCTAGAGAGTGGGAGGAGAGAGTGGCTCTGGTTTTTCATACCATAAATGAATTAATAGTTCCATGGAAAGAGATCCTCACCTCTATTTATAGTGGAGTGGCCAAATACCTAGTTGAGTTCCCCGGCCCCCATTTATATCAACATCCACTAAATAAATAATTATGAAAAATTAATATGTGTTAATATTATTTATTATTTTATCACATACCTGTAATATATATAAAATATATTACATGATAAAACTGATCCATTTAACTTTATTCGTTATCCTGCTTAATATTAAACGATCATTGAATATTAAAATAATATTCGTTTGATTAATATTTCCTTTTATTTGCTTAACTTGTAAATACATTAAATAAATTCAATCCAATTACTCATAATTTAAATAATAATGAATTTATTTATTTATTGGTGATCAATACCTTGGACAGACTCAGACACCATTGTGGGGCCCACCTTGTCCAATATTCTAATTCCACATAATAGGGCAGATTCTTGAATATGTTATTTTTTGTGACACTCTATGCCCTTATCTCAATAGCAGTGAATAAAATCCAAAAACCAAGAGTGTAATCTAGAAAACCATCATGGAAACTGAAGAGATAAGGATAGTCATAGCAACGACTACCATCCTATGAACATATATTATTTAGTATAATCTATTTTTCATTAAATATCTCATAAATCAGGATGCACACTTGTGTCTTCTTCCTTTTCTTTATTATTTGTTGATCTATCCAGAAATATTTACCTTTTGACTGATTTTTTCAAACACTTATGAAGGTAGAACCATTTTGATCAACCAGGCCTGAGATATACAACATCCTTAATGTGGAAGTGACAATTATTTTCTTGATTATTAAACCATTGTCATACCACAAATGACACACACAACAGAAGCTACCTTGCCACGATTTCAATATAGTGGTTTTTGTCTTGCATCAAAGTACTCAATCAAATGGTACACACTGGTAATGATATCAGTACTTATGAGCCCCCAGCATGTGATAGTCAAACATATTCTATATCCAATCAGTAAGATGTATCTAGACCATAGGACCTTTGATTAAGATTAATGTCAAAGTATCTCGAGGTTCTCATTATAGCATGGCATCTTCTATAACCTTTTTATATGACAATTAATCTAAGAAATTACAATTAATTAGTGGATGCATAAATATCTATACTATAATGGTAAGAAAGCATCATGTATATCTAATTGTATACATGATATGTTAATCAAAATTACAGCACAGTTGGGTCTAGCGAACCCACTATTTCAATAGACTGATGCAAACCCCTAATAATTTTGGTGAGGTTTCAAAATGAGATCTATGGTGGAAAAGATTAATATAAACAATGTGTGAAGGAATGGGATTTTCTATTGAAAACTCGAATACATGGTGTGTATGTTGAAGAATGCACACCTTCTGTAAGATCTAGACCTTTTTAGAGAGGTATTGAGATCTTTTATAGGTACTCTTTTACCCTTGTTTTACTGTATTTTATTTGGCTTTAACTTTGGGGAATTTTGGGGTGAAATTGGATAATTTTGGACGGAAGAAGGGTAGTGCACGGTTGGCGCGTGGTTTTCCCTAACCATGCACCCATTCCATAAAATCATGTGAACCTAGATAAAGGGAATGTATATGGTTAGCACACTATTTTTCAATTCGTTAATCCTCTTATTATTAAACGTTCATCCCATGTGAGGAGGCGCACAGTTAGGGTAAATGGTAAGGCCTATAAAGGAAAACATCCATGTTGAGAAATAAATCTTTGAAAATTCAATAAAATTTTCCCAAACCCCAATCTTATATCCCTAAACACCCTCGCTTAACCCTAACTCACTTATTTCATTTCAAGAGGCCCCTAGATAGATTCCAAGGGTTTTTAAACTCTATTCTTGGTGAATTGATGATTATTTTATAGATATACACTTCTCCTAGTAAGATATTCTCATTCTAATTGGTTTCCTCTCTCTCTCTCTCTCCCATCATTCTATCATATTTTAAAGGGATGTTTTCTTCCATTGGTGATGGATCTCGATCTAGGTTTTGATATGTCTTAATCCATTCAGTTTTGAATATAGTTTTTGGATCTAGATCTCATTCTTCATTGTGAAATCATACATTCCACTTCAATTTATGAATTTCTGTTGGCAGTCATCTATCAATGATCTTGAAGTAGGTGGTATAAATTAAAAAAATCCCATAGTCTTAATTTAATTACATGTATGTAATATTACAATTTCAATTACCATGTTTGGGTAATTTTATCAGGTATTTAATTAGATTAAATTGAATTTACATGTGATAATTTAATGGTTTTAATTTGGGGAAATTGTAATTTTGTTGTATTGAATTATTTAATTTAATAATTAATTAATAGAATGATGTGATTTTAGAAATGATTTAATATTTGAATTATTGAATTATTCAATTAAATGAGACTATGTAATTGGTTAGTTATGGAGTAATGGATTTGTTTGACAGTGGGAATAAATGGATTTTTGGCTTAACCTTCAAGGTTTAATGGGTTATGTGAATAAATGTTAACAAATTGTTTAAGGATGAATTTTTATAATATATCCATGTGACTAATGTAAATAGTTATAATTGAATTGAAAATTGAAATGGTAAAAAATGTTTTGAAATGTTGGTAAAAAGTTCAATGTTGATTAACCATGCTAAATGAAGATTATGTGATATATTGTGATTGTTTGAGAAATGGTTTGTGTGATATAGACTAATGCATCAAGAACCCACAGAGAATATCAATGGAGTTCTAGGCCAAAATGCACGGATGTGATAATGAGTATGGGATATGAACTGATGCTTTAAAATCCCACTTTTTTGGTTGATTGAAAATGAGTGTGGGACACAGACTAATTCTTAAAAACCCCACTTTTGAGATAATTGATAATGATTATGGTATATGGATTGAGGATTCAAAATCCCACTTAGGTAACTGTTTGATAAATGGGTTGTGTGGTATGAATTGATGCTTCAAATACCCATGGGGTCTTAACCATGGTGTTCTAGACCCAAAATGTTGCCATTGGAGTATTGTTTTAATTAGGCATGATAAGAATTTAAATTAAATGGATAATGAAAGATCATGTGATAATGAATTTTGAATCCCTACGTAATATGGTTCAGACTCCAGCATGGGTTGAACCAAGTATTGGTGGCTCAAGTTTCATTATGAACCCAGGTAAATTATGTGGTTAATTAAAGAATAATGAAATATGATATCTGTTTACTTTATTGTACTTTATTATTTATACAACTTCATACACTATTATTGTTTGGATATTTTTTAGACACCTTTGGTGATAGCTTAATGTGTTGTCCTCGCACCCTAATCGGGCTTATTGATTGGTACCCGATTAGACTTCATGTTTATATTATAGGATAAGGGAAAGATATCTATGTTATATGGCTAAGTTGGGATGGAGAATGAATGAGGGAACCAGACATAGTGTCGAGAATCGAATGGGGTAGTTTTCAAAGTATTTATTTTGGGTTTTCGTTTTTTTAACACTTGACACTTATTTTGTATAAAATTTATACTATTTAGTTATGAATATTATTTTTATTTTTATTTTATCATATAATACTAGTTTATTCTGGTTATTATATTATTCTGGTGGTTTGTTATTGTATTTTGGATGTATATTGGTTGTTTTTGTTATTGTGCTACTTTGATAAATAGGGTATACTCTCCTCATGTTATATATATTAGACCCTCATAGCTAGTTAACAACCTTTGTAATGTGATGAGGTGCACCTAAGGTCACATAAAACCAGCTCGAGGCACTAGTAAGTGGCACCCGGGGTGGGACGTTACAAGGTGGTATCAAAGGTATTCCCTTTTATTGTTTTTTGTTGCTATTTGTGAAAGGTATACATGAGACAACGAAGAGTCACACCTTGGCCTTGAGCTTGTTCAAGGGAATATCTAAACCATGTATTGGGAAACCCCAAGTACCCAGGGTTTGATTTTTTTATTGATGTGTGTTGTTACAGTTGGATGTTATTTCACCTCAATTTATATACTTATTGTGTGATTTGATTATTGTTTTTTTATATGATTTTACCCATGTACCAATATAGATCAAGAGTTTACTATAAGTTCTTTATTCTAGGTACTCAGGAATTATTGTGACATGAATCATTCTTAGGAATGCACAGAAAATAATGTTTTTGGTAAGTTATTGAAATTGAAATGATTTTCCTTGATTGTGTAATTGAACTGAAAATAGTGCCTGATATGGTTTTGAAGGTTTTAAAATGATGAAAAATTTGAATACATGGGTGTCTAATGAGAAACTAAAAATGAGAATGTATTTACTCATGTTAACTGTGACCTAGATGTAGAATGGTTGAGGGTAGTGATAGTGCCTCATTTTTAACCATGTGGTGATAGAGGGGGTTGCCTATTATGGATTTTTTTGTGAACTAAACTAATTAAATGTGTTAGTTTTTTGTAATCTTTCTGAAGATGTGTTCTTTTGATTATTGATATATGCCTCCATGAACAAACTTTTTGATAGGATGGAAGGAGGAAATGGCTAGAAATGATCCTATATCAGTGGAACCTGAGGCACTGATATTTTTAGGTGAGGGAGATAGAGATAATTTTCCTGAGAAATTTTCCCTCTTTATACTATTTATGAAAATAGAATTAGGGTGGGTTTTGAAGAGTATATCTAACTTGATGTGGGTGTTTCAGTTGTAGTACCCTCTAACATTCACTAGATGGAGTGGACCTGAGTTATCTGTATTTTGAATTGAGTCTATCCAGATGATTCTTGACCACTTAGAGACCCCTTCTGAGAAAACAGTCAAACTCACTACTTATATGTTACATGGTCAGGCCAAGAATTGGTGGGACATCCATATTTGGTATGGACAACTAGTCAATATGGATTGGATTTACTTTCAAGATAATTTCATGGATCACTTTCACCCTATGATTCTTAGGAAGGATAAGTTAGTATAGTTTATAAGATTGACTTAGGGGATCATGTCCATGATGGACTATTCTTTATGCTTCATGGATTTTCGGTGACTTTTTACAGTGTTGGTGGGAGATGAGAAGACCACAAAGAAATAGTTTCAACATGGTCTTAAATGTGAGTTTAAGTCCAAAGTGAATATCCTTTAGCTGAAAATGTTTTCTAGAGTGGTGAATTGGCCTCTCGTTATTTAGGGGAACCTGAAGGAGGCTTCTAGTAGAGGATATGTAGTTTCTAGTGGAAGATATCGTGATACATCTTTCGAAAGTAGGAAGTGTAACTACGAGAATGTCAGCTAGGGTGATAGAAAGATGAATGGCCAGGGGTAAGGTTCAGTCATACCGGACCTTACCCGAGTTCCCTTTAACCAATGTGGGAGGTTGGGTCACTTTCATAGACATTGTCTCTGACCAATAGTAGAGTGTCGATCTCATCATGGGATGAGACATCTACAATAGTTCTACCAGAACCCATGATAGATGTTTAATTAAGGAGTGTCTAGAGAGAATCATACTACGATAATGGGATCTTCTACGCCCTATCAATCTATAAGTTATAGTTCTACTTTCTGTAGGGGTATAGGTTGTGGACAACATGTTTCTAGAAAAGAGCGCATGTATCGGTAGAGTGGTGCAGCTGTAACACCCCGAGATTTTATGAAAAATATTATTTTTAATTTCATTAATGTCTTGTGTTGTACGCTACACCAAAAGGAGCTTGCACAACACGTATCCTTGACTTGCCTTTCATTACACGCAATCGCGACCTTCCTTGATAGCGTGTGTAGTACGCAATATTGAATTTCACTAAACAACGATATGCTATTAAAATATTATTAAAACTAGCCGTTATGAATAGTAATAACCACTTTCTGAAATTTTTTAAATTTTATTTTTCAAAATGGACTTCATTTTTGGATTCGGAATATCGAAATTAGCTTAGGGTGAAATTTTGGTGATTTTCGGATAACTTTCATATTTTGATGAATAGTGAAAATTACTAAATTTTAATTAAAAACAACTTTTTCAATCGAAATAATTAATAGTGATAAATTATTAATTTGAGTGGTTTTAAATTATATTTAGAATATATTTTTACAATTTAATACAATGTTGGTCATTGGATGTAATTTCACATTTAAACCAGACATAAACAAGTGTCAATCTTTTGATAGTTATTATCTTTTAAGAACACGCTATTTGTTTTGACGACGGGAATTAATTTTTAAATTAATTAATGCAACTGATATGTTTTGAATTTGGTAAAATAGAAATCATTTTTGAGTTCATAATATCAAATATAGCTTAGGCCTAAATTTTGGTATTTTTCTGAAAACTTTCAATTTTTGATAAATAGTGAAACCACTAAGTGGTAGTTAAAAAAACTGAATTGTTCATAAAACTTAATTTTACCGCTTCTGTGAGTGGAATTTCAAAAATCTGAGAGACACGGTTGATGTCAGTAAGTAAAATGTGGTTCAATGAGATGAAAATAATTTTTTGGTGAATAGTAACTTTTTACTTTTTTTACCACGGTTAAAAGTAAATAGGGTAATTAAGGGTAGAAATGATATTATTATTAACCTAACACATGTCTTAATTCTATTGGACAAGTGTAATTCGACCAAAAACAAACTTAGGAATAAAATATGACCATTTAGGCCCACTTGGATTAGATTAGGACATTTATTATTAATTTATTTAAAGTAGGGTTAAAAGAGTTAAAATCAAAGTTTATTTACTAAAACATTTTTAATATGGGGTTATATATAAGATAAATTCAACTATAAATATTCATTAGAAATCTGAAAAGATTTAATACATAATTGTATTTTATTTTTAATTTTTAGACACTATATAATTTAATTTATTTATGACACAACGATGATGCAGTAATTATCTTGTTAATGAAATATTGACATAATTGATGTTATAAATACCCAAATAAATATAATTTGAGACTTTTTATGAATTTAACTAATTTTATAGGTTAATATGACATGTTAGTATTGATTTAAGTAACTTTGTTCGAACTTATCATTCTGTTATGATTTTCACAAAAATCAATTACTAAATAGTGTCAAAATTGACATAAAATAGTTTTTAAAACAAATATTATATTATTAATTGTTATTTTATTCCTAAAAATATAAGGTTCGGCCAAATGACTTAGATAATTTTATATATATTAATAATAAACAACTTGGGGTTCGTTTGGATTCTTATAGTAAGTTTATTAACCTTATAGTGTAAGAACACAAGAAGACACGGTAAAAGTAAAATTATTTAACTTAATGTTAAATCTAAATGATAAGGTTAAAATAGGAACCTAAACTTGTCTAAATTCTATTGGATTAGAGGATTTCGACCCATCCACACTTTAGCTTCGAAATAAATCAATTTGGATCTATTTAATCCGAATTTGACTTTATAATAAAATAATATTTTTAGTTATTCCAAAGGTGCCCCTCTCCTCCCTTATAAAAGGGAACCTCCTCCCTCTCTTCCTCACACAACTTTTAGCCTTCAAGCTCGGCCAACCCCTGCCAAATTATCTTCTCCACTTCCCTAGAAACATCCTAGAGGTTCTGTTCTTCTTCAAAGACCCATTTTAGTGCCCTAAAAGGAGGTCTCAAAGAAGCACTTCAAAGAAGAGGTAATGTCCGTTACCGATTCTTTCATCTTTATTTCTTCTTCCACTTCTTCTTATTAGGTTGTTTCATTATGAAGTAATAACATCAGTATCACTCATATACTGATATGTTATTATAAGTATGAAACAACCCTATTTCACCATCTATCCATCCTATGGAAAAAGAAATCATCGCGCGTGCGTACGTACAGAATACCGTCTCCACGCCGTGGTGTAATCTATTTTCCACCACCACCTTACATGGATGGGTATAATGGTGTAAAGAATAACTATACATAGTTATTAGAACATCATATTGATTCTGATATATTGTATCATCCACTCCAATTCAATTCAATAATTATGGAAATGATATCATCGCTCGTGCGTACGTACGGACTACCGTCTCCACGACGCGATGAGATTCATTCTCCATGTTAACCATTTAAGAATGATTATAAAGTATATATAAGCAATAATAATGAAATATATGACATTATAAATCTACTGGATTTATGTGTATATATATGTATGTCATCTACTTAATTCCACTCAATTCAATAACGAAAAGAAAACAGCGTTCATGCGTACGCACGGCCTACCGTCTCCATGAACGGTGTATTTCATTCCATTTATCGATCCATTATATATATGTATATTATGAATATATATAAATCATGTTTGATATTCTATAATTAAGTAATAATGATCTAAGTAATAATATGAATAATTACAAGTTAAAACACGAACGACAAATGAGACGATTTTACCCAAAACGCTACTTTAACATGAATTTACAAAAGAACGTGTAATATAAAGTCATAAGTGAACCATATATGATATAATAACAATGAATATGATTCTTTAATAAGTCAATTACATTATTTAAATCATTATACAGGAGGTTCGGACACTTACGAAGCAAATCGGACCTAAGGTAAGGGGAATATCACAATCTCATTTTTATCCGAGATTGTTTATACTTTGGTATTTACTGGGGTGTATTTTATCAACCACATCCATGTTTCCTCAATATGTAATATTAGTTCCATCCATCTACAATATTTTAAATCCAATTTTACCCTTTGGTGAGTTTTTAGTAAAAGATATGATAGGAATCTTTTGTCGTTTTTCGTACGAGGTGCTTTTTTACTTTTTCGACAAAAGTACGAAGAATGTTTTTTTAACTTATACGGCACGAATGGATTTTTACAGTTTTATAAAGCCTTATTTTCATGAAGATTCCTCTAAAAGATTTCATAAATATTTTAAATAAAATCTCTTTCTTTTAAAATTGCATGACATTTTGTGAAAAGAAATTGATTTTGAAGAAGAAAGGATATTTTCCTCAAGAATTCATTTCAAGTGTTTTATCAAAATTATTTTCCATCTAAGATAACATAGGGTTCTGTTTCTATCCCTATTATTAAATTGATTTGGTTATGTTGTGATGGAATTATTTTTATGAATTCCTTTATCTTATATGAATTGTTTGATGATGTCACGATGTTTAAGATTCCCATTTTTATTACATGGGTTATGCAATGATGTATGATTTATGATTTTGTGGCACACATAAGAATGGTATCATTATGAGATGGGTGGGACCTATATCTCCCTCCAATGCATTGGGTAAAGATTTTATATCTCATGAGATAGACATGGCTGGAATGGTAGGTTATACCGGTTCAGTGAAACAGGACTGAAACGAGGGCGACTCAGTTCAGAAAGGGACTTTGTCCACTAAGATAGTCTTGGAAATGAGTCTTGACTAACAAGAAATGATTCTCTATGATTATGTGTGTTTGCCACAAAGCTTCATGTTTTAAGTTTTGATTATTGTGATTACATTTCACTACCATGATTTATCCCATGATATGAAATTATGCTCTCTTTTGCAGGTTAATATTTCCAAAATGTTATGTTCTTATGAATATGATGTGATTGATATTTATTTTGTTTACCCTTACTGAGCATTTGAGCTCACCCTTTTATGTTTTCTTTTCCCCAGGATATAAAGAAAGGTTTTTAGGTAAAAAAAAGGGAAGATCTTTATGGGAGATGTTGAAGATCTTTCACCACGATTAGAAGATTATATTCCGAGTTTCCAAAGACACTAAACTATTACGATCCTTGTGTGTGTGTTTTTGTTATGTACTAAGTATTCCTCAAAATTAATGTAATGTCCATGTACGTCAAGCTTCGGGTCTCTACAGTTGGTATCAGAGGAAAGGTTTAGTCAACCTTTGGAAACTAGGATGCAAAAACGTTAGTGAGATCCCTAGAGATATTTCTAAGGTATGTCTAGGGATGTCC
This sequence comes from Viscum album, assembly GCA_963277665.1. Lineage (NCBI taxonomy): Eukaryota > Viridiplantae > Streptophyta > Magnoliopsida > Santalales > Viscaceae > Viscum > Viscum album. The sequence continues at coordinate 1,689,418,250 of OY728126.1, read as the reverse complement.
CTAAGGATAAGTATAAGTATAGGTTATAGTCCTAGAATTGCGCTAACGATCCTAGAATTAAACCTAAGATGTTAGATATTGAAGGTACTCTCACTTTACTATGTTGTTTTCCCTAGCATTATTTTTTCCTCTCACACTATTCTTTTTGGGTTTTAGAAAATGGATGGAAACTAGATGATTCACGATATTGGAGGATATGATGGACAATTGAATGATATTCTTCATGAGAAACCAAATAAAATGGTATTTGGAAGTCCAATCATCATTATTATTCCGAATTCGAAATCTCATAATATGATCAATAAAGTAAAATTTGGTAAGTTTCCTGACTCGGCTAATAAGAGAAAGATGGAGTTTCATGATGATCATAGAGGAAAGAAAGTTCAATTTCCCCTATGTAAATCATGTGGGAAGAGGCATCAAGGAGAATGTTTCAAAGGAACTGGAAGATGCTTTGGGTGTGGAAAAGAAGGACACAAAGCCAGTAAGTGAAAAGGAAAAGGTTTAGTTAACACCAGGGATGAGGATAATGGTATTGCTACGACATCAACAATGGTTAAATGTTTTAAATGTGGAATGTACGGGCATTATGCAAACCAATGCCCTAAGGGAAAGTCTCATGAAGAGAATCAGTATGGTCGTATGGGTAGTATTTATGTGGATGATGATGAAGAGACTACAAATGATATGTGAGATGAAAGAATTGTTGAAGCTCGGTCAATGGTTTAAGAATGTAGTGGAATGACTACATGTTTATCATGTGTAATGTTGTATAAGTAATCTCATGGTACTATGGAATAAAGAGACATCTAAGGATTGTTACACTGTTCTCTTTCCTTGAGTTTTGAAAGTGTATGATTAATGGTACCAATATCCATGAAAGGTTATTCATACATTTTTGGAATGTAGATGATATGCGCATAATGAAGGGATAAGACGATAATGAGATGTTTGATTGTATTCATGAGCTCATGATTGATATAAGGACTAAGTGATATCATGGTTTGAGTATATAGAATTTTGAGGATTTTGGTATGTGGAAGGTGTTAACTTTTAACTGCATTCATGATTTCACTAAGGTTCAATGGGTATTCATTCTTCAAGAGAATACATGATTAAGGTATTCACATGTTTTTAATTTGACCAACAATATATATCTTATGATATATGGGGGATAAATGATGACATTCACGTGATTGTTCTGTGACATTTCAAGTAATCATTTTCTTTATACTATGAGCTTGGACCGAAGTATTTTAGATAAGCCTAAAGATTAGAATGGATTATGTTGGACATAAGTTAGGATAAAAAGTTTTTCGGTATTATTGATGGGATGTTATAGTAATATAGCTTTAGAAAAAGGACAACCTGTAGGACGGGCGACAGCCCATCGCGTCGGACAAGGCTGTGGGAATCGAACCCACAACCGAAGTGCGACTGGCCTTTATCACCTACCTCTGGCCTACAGGAAGTCCCTGGTTAGTAGAAACTAGTTTTATTTTATTAAGCGGTGTGATATATGAAGTATAAGTTCATTTTTGGGACCATATACGATTAACCATAAGATGGACTTATAACTTTTGCTAACCTTTTGTTTGAAAGAGATTGAATGACCCATCATTCTATCACATGATCTGCTAACACATCACGAATGACAAAATTCAACTTCATTTCTTTAAGAGATGAAGTGGAAATTGTCCAAAGAACAACAAACAGTGAGACTATACCAAAATCACGAAAGTATTTCTTCTAATTCCAATTTCATCAACTTTAGGGAAATGATCTTGAAAACCAAAAATGTTGTCCTAGTGATATTATATCTGATTAATCAGATGGTACCTTAGATCGTCACAAATTTATGGATTTGTGAGTGTTGGCTTTTCCATAGCCATGTTCTCTACCACTCTCCATCAGAACATGATGGTTAGATTTTTCTTCCATATCCATATTTTCACCTATGTGGAAACCCAGTGATTAGTTTATTTGGGTAACCGTTACGTTTCATACTTTTGTTTTTAAAGATTGGTTTTGGTATTTCTTTTTACGATGTGGGTTTCGATTAAAGAAACTTTAGAATAGTAAACCATTTATAACCCCGACAAATTTCGAGGGCGAAATTCATTTTAAGGGGGGTAGAATGTAACACCCCGAGATTTTATGAAAAATATTATTTTTAATTTCATTAATGTCTTGTGTTGTACGCTACACCAAAAGGAGCTTTCACAACACATATCATTGACTTGCCTTTCATTACACGCAATTGCGACCTTCCTTGATAGCGTGTGTAGTACGCAATATCGAATTTCACTAAACAACGATATGATATTAAAATATTATTAAAACTAGTCGTTATGAATAGTAATAACCACTTTTTGAAATTTTGTAAATTTTATTTTTCAAAATGGACTTCATTTTTGGATTCGGAATATCGAAATTATCTTAGGGTGAAATTTTGGTGATTTTCGGATAACTTTCATATTTTGATGAATAGTAAAAATTACTAAATTTTAATTAAAAACAACTTTTTCAATCGAAATAATTAATAGTGATAAATTATTAATTTGAGTGGTTTTAAAGTATATTTAGAATATATTTTTACAATTTAATACAATTTTGATCATTGGATGTAATTTCACATTTAAACCAGACATAAACAAGTGTCAATCTTTTGATAGTTATTATCTCTTAAGAACACGCTATTTGTTTTGACGACGGGAATTAATTTTTAAATTAATTAATGCAACTGATATGTTTTGAATTTGGTAAAATAGAAATCATTTTTGAGTTCATAATATCAAATATAGCTTAGGCCTAATTTTTGGTATTTTTCTGAAAACTTTCAATTTTTGATAAATAGTGAAACCACTAAGTGGTAGTTAAAAAAAACTGAATTGTTCATAAAACTTAATTTTACCGCTTCTGTGAGTGGAATTTCAAAAATACGAGAGACACAGTTGATTTCAGTAAGTAAAATGTGGTTCAATGAGATGAAAATAATTTTTTGGTGAATAATAACTTTTTACTTTTTTTACCACGGTTAAAAGTAAATAGGGTAATTAAGGGTAGAAATGATATTATTATTAACCTAACACATGTCTTAATTCTATTGGACAAGTTTAATTCGACCAAAAACAAACTTAGGAATAAAATATGACCATTTAGGCCCACTTGGATTAGATTAGGACATTTATTATTAATTTATTTAAAGAATGGTTAAAAGAGTTAAAATCAAAGTTTATTTACTAAAACATTTTTAATATGGGTTTATACATAAGATAAATTCGACTATAAATATTCATTAGAAATATAAAAATATTTCCTACATAATTGTATTTTATTTGTAATTTTTAGACATTATATAATTTAATTTATTTATGACACAACGATGATGCAGTAATTATCTTATTAATGAAATATTGACATAATTGATTTTATAAATACCCAAATAAATATAATTTGAGACTTTTTATGAATTTAACTAATTTTCTAGGTTAATATGACATGCTAGTATTGATTTAATTAACTTTTTTAGAACTTATCATTCTGTTATGAGTTTCACAAAAATCAATTACTAAATAGTGTCAAAATTGACATAAAATAGTTTTTAAAACAAATATTATATTATTAATTGTTATTTTATTCCTAAAAATCTAAGGTTCAGACAAATGACTTAGATAAGGTTATATATATTAATAATAAACAACTTGGGGTTCTTTTGGCTTCATATAGTAAGTTTATTAACCTTATAGTGTAAGAACACAAGAAGACATGGTAAAAGTAAAATTATTTAACTTAATGTTAAATCTAAATGATAAGGTTAAAATAGGAACCTAAACTTGTCTAAATTCTATTGTATGAGAGGATTTAGACCCATCCCCACTTTATCTTCTAAATAAATCAATTTTTATCTATTTAAAACCGAATTTGACTTTATAATAAAATAATATTTTTAGTTATTCCAAAGGTGCACCTCTCCTCCCTTATAAAAGGGCACCTCCTCCCTCTCTTCCTCACACAAATTTTGTTGTACCTCTCAAACCCCTCGAGGTTTAATTTTCATGATCACAATCACCCTCTTATGTTTCTAACATTGTTTCAAGTGTTTTTGATTGATAGGAATCAAATCAGGTGGCCAAGGAATTGGGCCAAGATAGAAAGAAGGCAGAACTGGTCTGAAATCCAGACCACCGGCCAGCCGGTGGCCCTGCACCGGCCAGCCGGTGGCACCTGCACTCAAGGATGAGCCACTGCCTTACCACCGGCCGACCGGTGGCCTCAGCACCGGCCAGCCGGTGGCACCCAGCCAGAATAGTGCCAGCTACTGCCTCACCACCGGCCAGCCGGTGGCTCTAGCACCGGCCAGCCGGTGGCCCCTGGACAGGAATCCAATGCCATTTTGCAAACACCGGCCAACCGGTGGGCCTGCACCGGCCAGCCGGTGGACACAGTCAAACTAGCCGTTGGGCTGTTGACCAGCCTGTCCACTTGGCTCCCAACGGCTCTTTTAGCCTCTCCAACGGCTCCGAAGCCTCCCTAAGGGTTCCTAGCCTATAAATAAAGGCCAAGGAAGCCCCGGACACTAACCGGAACTATACGGAAGCCCACGGACATATTTTGCATCAATTGGCCAACCTCCGGCGACTTCCTCCAAGGGAACTCCAATAGCTCCAACAACTTCAACATCCAAGGAGCCCACTCAAGAAGCTTGGGAAAGCACGCTTCAACACCTCCAATCAATCATTGGCGCCCAAGTCTTCCCAATTACGGTTTTATTGTTTATTTTATTTTGAGATTTAAAATTGGGTTTGTGCCTACAAACCCCAAACTCTTTCTCATCCCCTATTTCTCTTGGGTTCTCACACCACCACTAAGGTGTGAAGAGGTTTTCTCAAGCTTTTCCTTTAAAAGGCTTGTGTTTCGGTGAGCTAGCCTTCACCCGTTAAAAAGGCTAGTGGGTTCTTGCTAAACCATTAAAAGCAAGTGGGTTCTTGCTAAACCACAAAAAGCAAGCTGTAATAGGTCCTAGTGCTACCTCAAAGCCTAGTGGGTTTCTTGCTAAAACCATTGAAAAGCAAGCGGTAGGAATCTCTCAACGGTTGAGTTGGGAGCGGAGACGTAGGCCGGGTTGTTGGCCGAACTCCGTTATCAATTTGCGTGTCTTGCCTCCTTATTTCCGCTGCATTCTTTACTCTGATTTTAAATTGTTAATCAATTTTTTAAAAGGAAATTCACCCCCCCCCCCCTCTTGCCATCATTCCCTCCTTGGGGTGTTCTTCCGACCCAACATTTGGTATCAAAGGACGTATTTGAATAAATCCTTAACCGGTTTCAAATTAAAGATCCTAGTTTTTGATGGCTTCTACCGCTTCTTCTTCTCAAAACCTCGAAGGTCATTCTTTGGATCGTGCTCCATTCTTTGATGGAGCCGATTATACTTTTTGGAAAACCCGCATGACCACATTTCTTAAAAGCATTGGTTATCCTATTTTTAAAATTGTCATGCATGGTTTCACCCTTTCTTCTCCCGATGAATCTCAATGGACCCCCGCTGACATTGCACATTTCGAGCTTGATGGCAAAGCCATGAATGCTCTACATTGTGGTCTTGACCGAAATGTTTTTGATCATATTTCTTCTTGCACATCTTCTTACGATCTTTGGAAATTTTTAGAACTAACCTATGAAGGTACTAGCGAGGCTCCAAAGCAAGAATCCGCTCAAAAGCTAGAACCCGCTCAAAAGCAAGAACCCGATGCAAAATCCGTACCCGCTTGCCCACTTCACAAGAAAAGGGCCAAGAAAAAGGAGAAGAAGAAGGCTTCAAAGGAAACATGGAGTGATAGCTCCACCTCTTCATTCTCCTCCTTCTCCTCGAGCGACCAAGGTAAAAAATGCCTAATGGCAAAACATGAGGTATCTTCCTCCTCTTCCGACTCCTCCTCTTCTTGCTCTTCAAATTCAAATTCTTTAAATCATTTATCATATGAGGAACTCTCACACGCTAGAGACCAATTAGAAAATGGTTTTCATGAATTATCTTCAAAATTTGTTTCTTTAAAAAAGTCTTTCAAAAAACTCTCCTCCGAAAAAGAACAACTTCTCAGAGAGAAGGAGGAGTTGACCCTTAAAATCCAAAACCTCCCGGATATTGATTCCATGGAATCAACTATCAAAGACTTAAGGGAATCTTTAGCCAAGTTCACCCAAGGTGAACAAAATTTGTCCAAACTTTTAGGTTCTCAACGAGTATCTAGAACCACCCGTGGACTTGGCTACACCAACCGAGCTTCCTCCTCCCATGCTCCAACTGTTTTTGTAAGGGGGAGCTCCGATTTTAAATTTTGTAATTATTGCAAAAAGGCCGGGCACCTTATTTATGAATGCGATTGCAAAAACGCCCGGTACGGCCAACCCAAATTAATTTTCTATTCCGATGAATTCTATAGGAGAAGACCCGCCATGAGACAAGTGTGGATTGAAAAATCCCTTTTGGCGAGTCTCTCCGGGCCTAAAATCATTTCTTTTCAAAATCCCTCTCCCCGGTGATTCATTGTTTTTATTTAGGGGGAGTTAGGATCTTTTAAGTTTTATTTGTGTATTCAAAATTTTTCATTTCAAATTCAACTCTTGGTTTCAAAAAAAATTAATTTCAAACTTTCAATTTCAACACTTGGTATCAAAATTTTCATTTCAAAAATTTCATTTGGTTTCAAATTTCATTTGTTTTTCAAATCTCAAATCTTGTTTTTAATCTCTTTCCCTCAATCAAGTTTTATGCCCCATTCTATTTTGATAATCACAAAGGGGGAGAAATTTCTTGATTGATTGGGGGAGAATCATTTTCATCATGCTTAGTATTGCCTTTCAATTTCAGCATTTTACATTAATTGTTTTGGTGATTGTGATCATCAAAATAGGGGGAGATTGTTGTACCTCTCAAACCCCTCGAGGTTTAATTTTCATGATCACAATCACCCTCTTATGTTTCTAACATTGTTTCAAGTGTTTTTGATTGATAGGAATCAAATCAGGTGGCCAAGGAATTGGGCCAAGATAGAAAGAAGGCAGAACTGGTCTGAAATCCAGACCACCGGCCAGCCGGTGGCCCTGCACCGGCCAGCCGGTGGCACCTGCACTCAAGGATGAGCCACTGCCTTACCACCGGCCGACCGGTGGCCTCAGCACCGGCCAGCCGGTGGCACCCAGCCAGAATAGTGCCAGCTACTGCCTCACCACCGGCCAGCCGATGGCTCTGGCACCGGCCAGCCGGTGGCCCCTGGACAGGAATCCAATGCCATTTTGCAAACACCGGCCAACCGGTGGGCCTGCACCGGCCAGCCGGTGGACACAGTCAAACTAGCCGTTGGGCTGTTGACCAGCCTGTCCACTTGGCTCCCAACGGCTCTTTTAGCCTCTCCAACGGCTCCGAAGCCTCCCCAAGGGTTCCTAGCCTATAAATAAAGGCCAAGGAAGCCCCAGACACTAACCGGAACTATACGGAAGCCCACGGACATATTTTGCATCAATTGGCCAACCTCCGGCGACTTCCTCCAAGGGAACTCCAATAGCTCCAACAACTTCCACATCCAAGGAGCCCACTCAAGAAGCTTGGGAAAGCACGCTTCAACACCTCCAATCAATCATTGGCGCCCAAGTCTTCCCAATTACGGTTTTATTGTTTATTTTATTTTGAGCTTTAAAATTGGGTTTGTGCCTACAAACCCCAAACTCTTTCTCATCCCCTCTTTCTCTTGGGTTCTCACACCACCACTAAGGTGTGAAGAGGTTTTCTCAAGCTTTTCCTTTAAAAGGCTTGTGTTTCGGTGAGCTAGCCTTCACCCATTAAAAAGGCTAGTGGGTTCTTGCTAAACCATTAAAAGCAAGTGGGTTCTTGCTAAACCACAAAAAGCAAGTTGTAATAGGTCCTAGTGCTACCTCAAAGCCTAGTGGGTTTCTTGCTAAAACCATTGAAAAGCAAGCGGTAGGAATCTCTCAACGGTTGAGTTGGGAGCGGAGACGTAGGCCGGGTTGTTGGCCGAACTCCGTTATCAATTTGCGTGTCTTGCCTCTTTATTTCCGCTGCATTCTTTACTCTGATTTTAAATTGTTAATCAATTTTTTAAAAGGCAATTCACCCCCCCCCCCTCTTGCCATCATTCCCTCCTTGGGGTGTTCTTCCGACCCAACAAATTTTAGCCGTCAAGATCGGCCAACCCCTGCCAAATTCTCTTCTCCACTTCCCTAGAAACATCCTAGAGGTTCTGGTCTTCTTCAAAGACCCATTTATTGCCCTAAAAGGAGGTCTCAAAGAAGCACTTCAAAGAAGAGGTAATGTCCGTTACCGATTCTTTCATCTTTATTTCTTCTTCCACTTCTTCTTCTTAGGTTGTTTCATTATGAATTAATAACATCAGTATCACTCATATACTGATATGTTATTATAAGTATGAAACAACCCTATTTCACCATCTATCCATCCTTCGAAAAAAGAAATCACCGCGCGTGCGTACGTATGGAATACCGTCTCCACGCCGTGGTGTAATCTATTTTCCACCACCACCTTACATGGATGGGTATAATGGTGTAAAGAATAACAAAACATTGTTATTAGAAAATCATATTGATTCTGATATATTGTATCATCCACTCCAATTCAATTCAATAATTATGGAAATGATATCATCGCTCATGCGTACGTACGGACTACCGTCTCCACGACGCGATGAGATTCATTCTCCATGTTAACCATTTAAGAATGATTATAAAGTATATATAAGCAATAATAATGAAATATATGACATTATAAAGCTACTGGATTTATGTTTATATATATGTATGTCATCTACTTAATTCCACTCAATTCAATAATGAAAAGAAAACAACGTTCATGCATACGCACGGCCTACCGTCTCCATGAACGGTGTATTTCTTTCCATTTATCGATCCATTATATATATGTATATTCTGAATATATATAAATCATGTTTTATATTCTATAATTAATTAATAATGATCTAAGTAATCATATGAATAATTACAAGTTAAAACACGAACGACAAATGAGACGATTTTACCCAAAACGCTACTTTAACATGAATTTACAAAAGAACGGGTAATATAAAGTCATAAGTGAACCGTATATTATATAATAACAATGAATATGATTCTTTAATAAGTCAATGACATTATTTAAATCATTATATAGGAGGTTCGGACACTTACGAAGCAAATCGGACCTAAGGTAAGGGGAATATCACAATCTCATTTTTATCCGAGATTGTTTATACTTTGGTATTTACTGGGGTGTATTTTATCATCCACATCCATGTTTCCTCATTATTTAATATTAGTTCCATCCATCTAAAATAGTTTAAATCCAATTTTACCCTTTGGTTAGTTTTTAGTAAAAGATATGAAAGGAATCTTTTGTCGTTTTTCATACGAGGTACTTTTTTACTTTTTCGACAAAAGTACGAAGAATGTTTTTTTAACTTATACGGTACGAATGGATTTTTACGGTTTTATAAAGCCTTATTTTCATGAAGCTTCCTCTAAAATATTTCATGACTATTTTCAATAAAATCTCTTTCTTTTAAAATTGCATGACATTTTTTGAAAAGAAATTGATTTTGAAGAAGAAAGGATATTTTCCTCAAGAATTCATTTCAAGTGTTTTATCAAAATTATTTTCCATCTAAGATAACATAGGGTTCTGTTTATATCCCTATTATTACATTGATTTGGTTATGTTGTGATGGAATTATTTTTATGAATTCCTTTATCTTATATGAATTGTTTGATGATGTCACGATGTTTAAGATTCCCATTTTTATTACATGGGTTATGCAATGATGTATGATTTATGATTTTGTGGCACACATAAGAATGGTATCATTATGAGATGGGTGGGACCTATTTCTCCCTCCAATGCATTGGGTAAAGATTTTATATCTCATGAGATAGACATGGCTGGAATGGTAGGTTATACCGGTTCAGTGAAATAGGACTGAAACGAGGGTGACTCGGTTCAGAAAGGGACTTTGTCCACTAAGATAGTCTTGGCAATGAGTCTTGACTAACAAGAAATGATTCTCTATGATTATGTGTGTTTTCCACAAAGCTTCATGTTTTAAGTTTTGATTATTGTGATTACATTTCACTACCATGATTTATCCCATGATATGATATTATGCTCTCTTTTTCTAGTTAAGATTTCCAAAATGTTACGTTCTTATGAATATGATGTGATTGATATTTATTTTGTTTACCCTTACTGAGAATTTGAGCTCACCATTTTATGTTTTCTTTTCCCCAGGATATAAAGAAAGGTTTTTAGGTAAAAAAAAGGGAAGATCTTTATGGGAGATGTTGAAGATCTTTCACCACGATTAGAAGATTATATTCCGAGTTTCCAAAGACACTAAACTATTACGATCCTTGTGTGTGTGTTTTTTTTATGTACTAAGTATTCCTCAAAATTAATGTAATGTCCATGTACGTCAAGCTTCGGGTCTCTACAGCATCTCTGAGGAATCAGAGTGTATCACAAGGAAGAGGGATAGGATAGTTGCATGCCATTCAGCCTATACCAATGGATAAGAAGGAAGAACCCTCGATAGTTATAGTTACTATTCATATAGATTCTATGCTTATTAGAACCTTATCAGATACTACTGACTCCCATTATTTTATATCTACATTAATTTTGAATGATTTGAACCTGGAAGTAGAGTTTCCGAGCACAGTTGTGATGATCGATACACCCTTAAGAGTATGGTTGTGGGATATTTATTTATGGAAGGGATTTTCCCTAGAGGTTGTGTAGTATTATTTTATATATGATATTTAAATAATTAATAGGTTAGGATTTGACTTAATTATCAGTATGGACAGGATAGTGGTGTGCTGATCCCATATAGATTATTGCTGTAGGAGGGTGACTTTTACATATTTTGAGGGAGACAATTACATTCATCGTGGAGAGTGTGATATCCTAGTAGGTCTTGTTGGGACAATTCATCAGCAACTAGGGGATATCACCACCCAGGTTTAAATTCTTTTACTATATGATGGAGGTGTATAATATGAATTCTTTCCACACATAGTCGATAGGTTCCTAAACGTGTTTCCCAAGGACTAATCTGGGCTGCCACCTAGGAGAGATATAGAATATACTATTGAGCTCATTTGAGGGGTTCATCCAGTTTCTATTCCACCTTACAAAATGACACCAACACAGCTTCAAGATATCAAGACACAATTTTATGAGTTAATGGATAAAGGGTTTATCTGTCGGAGTACACCATCTTGGGGTTCTCTAGTCCTGTTTTCAAAGAAGGTTGATGGGACATTTAACTTATGTATTGATTACTGGAAGTTGAATCGAATAAATGTGAAGAACTGGTATCCTCTTCTATGTATGAAAACCTGATTTTAGTAATCAAAGGGAGCTTGTGTTTTCTCCAAAATTAACTTGAGGATGAGGTATCAGAAGTTGAGATTATGACCTTTGACATAACATGAAATACTTTTAGAATAAGGTATGGCCAATATGAGTTTTCTATGATATTTTTTGGGCAAAAAATGCACCATCAGAGTTTATGACCTTGATGAATATAATTTTCCAAACATACCAGGATCATTTTTTGGTTTTGTTTGTGTATGGAATCTTAATGTACTCGAAGAATCATGACGATCATGACCAAAAACTTGACACATACCTGAGTACACTTAGATAACATCATATATACACAAATCTATCTAAATTTCAATTCTGGATTGATTAGGTACATTTTTTTTGTTACATTATCTTAGAGGAAAATGTATCTATGGACCTAGAGAAAGTGAAGGTAGTTGTTTCCTAGGAGTATCCCAAGAACTTCTTTGATATTAATAGTTTTTTAAGGCTATAGGAATATTATATGGGGTTCATCCAATACTTATTCCATTTGTAAGCTCCAATTTCAGGCATGAACAAAAAGGGAGTTAAGTTTGAATGGTCTTGAGAATGTGATAATTTTTTCTAGGATTTAAAGAAGATTTCAACCACAACACCGATCTTGATCCTTGATAGAGCCAATGTTTTCAACAATTTTTATATGTATTTCAATTATTTAATCCAAACAAATTTATCAATATGATCTTATTTCATCAATTTATTATTTTTGGTGTGTTTTGAGAAAAATTGTGATCATTGATTATTAAATCTGGATTTTTGATAGATTTCTATCACAAGGGTATTTTGGGTATAATTTTTAAAATATTAAACCAATTTTTGTGATTCTTTTTTTTTGGATTTATTGATATATTTTTTTAATATTTTTATTAAATACTAGAAGAGGATTCAAACATTTTTAGGGTCAAAAAATAATTGAATTTGGAAAATTCTACGGGCAGACAGAGTGGACCCCACCTTCATAAGGGATGTATAAATCAGCCTACACACCTCCAATGGAGTTTATTAAAAATGTATATGAACGAGGAAAGATATAAATTATTTATCAATAAATTTAATTTATTGATTTATCAATTATGGTGGATATGGGATGATATTATTTGAATAAAGATTCCTAGAAATATTGGACAGAAAAGATCACAATCAATAAAAAAATCATCACTCAATCATGATGAAGAAATTTAATCTAAAATTCAGTGGGTGGACGTGCAAGATGTTTTTGAGTGGCATTCATGAATTCTATAATGTGTGAATAGGTAATTTTCATGGTCATTAATGAATGATAATCTGAAATTTTGAAATTTGGAGAAGCTAAGTGGATATAATAAATTATCTAAGTGGAATGGACATAACTCTCTCCACACCGGGCGAAATAACTATCTATCGATCCGGTAAAGACAAAAGAAATCCAAGAATGGACATCACTAGCGAGTATAACTGATGTACAAATTTTTATTGGTTTAGCAGGTTACTATCTACATTTCATCCAAAAAATTTCCAAATTGGTAAACTCGTTAACCAAGCTCACATGTTAAGGGGTTAAATTCATTTGGAAAAAAGAGTGGGAAGAATGTTTTAAAGAATTGAAGATAATATTATTCAATGATCCTATCTTGAATTTACCATCTGGAAATTATAGTTTTGGGATTTATAATGATGCATCAATGAAAGGAATTAGTTGAGTCCTTATGAAGAATGATAGGGTTATTGCTTATCCCTCAAAGAAATTAAAAAATCATGAACAAAACTACCCAACTCATAACCTGGATTTAGGAGCAGTAATATTTTCTCTGAAGATAAGGAGGAACAATATATATGGTGAAATATGTGAGATATATACTGATAAAAATAGTTTTAAATATATTTTCTCATAGAAATAACTCAACAGGAGACAAAGGAGATGGCTTGAGCTACTCAAGGATTATAACTGCACAATACACTACCACCCAGGGAAAGAAAATAAGTTGGTGGATGGTTTGAGAGGAAAGGACCATGGAGTTATAAAAAATGGTATTTTAAAAGAATCATATGTTCATAGATCTAATAAATATGGATATAGGAGTTATCATGGAAGGTGAGACATCTCTACTTTTTCAAATGGTTGTGAAACCTTCTTTACTGGAAAGGATAAAAAGTTCTCAGTGTGATGATGTAATGTTTCAAAAGAAAATTAAAGCTATGAATGATGGGAGACTAATTGACATTATATTATAATATGGTATGTGGAAATTTTGGAAGAGGCTTTGTGTTTTAGAAATACCTGATCTAAAAAGTGAATTATTGGATGATTCTCATAACTCCAATTTCTCTAAACACCCTAGTGGAACTAAGATATATAGATATTTGAAAAAACATTTTTAGTGAGACTATATAAATAGGGATATAAATGATTGTGTGTAAATATGTTTGGTTTGTCAATAGGTGAAGGATGGAAGACAACATCCTAGAGGAGTCATCAAACCTTTTCATATACCTGTGTGGAAATGGGAAGATATTATGAAAGAATTTGTCATGGGGATACCAAAGACTCCCTGAAGAAATGATGTGATACGAGTTATTTTTTATCATCTTACCAAATAAGTATATTTTCTTTCTATAATTGAATATTTACCTCTTGAACATCTAGAAAGACTATACATTAATGAAGTTGTAAGACTTCATGGTGTACCCCTATCGATTGTTCTTAGTCGTGATCCTTGTTTTACATCAAGATTCTAGAAAAGTCTTCGGAAGTCCATAGATACTGAGATTAATTTTAGCACTGACTACCACCCTCAAACTGATGTACAATCAGAAAAGACTATTCAAACCTTAGAAGACATGTTGAGATCTTACTCACTTGACTTTCAAGGTATGTGGGATCATTATTTACATCTGTTAGAATTTTCCTATGATAATAGCATCCATTCAAGAATAGAGATGGCCCCATATGAAGAGTTATATGGAAAGAGATGTCGTACATTGACTTATTGGGATGATGTTTGGGAAAAAAATCATAGGCTCAGAACTTCTTAAGGAAACGATAGAAAAGGTAAAGACTATTTAGACCCATATCAAAATAGCTCAAAGTAAGAAAAAGATATATAATGAAAGTTGAAGGAATGATTTGGAATTTCAAGTGGGAGATCATGTATTCTTGAAGGTATCTCTAGGTAAGGGTATTATATGGTTCATTAAGAAGCGTAAATTAAGTCCCAGGTACATCGTACCTTTTGAGATTCTAGAATGAATTGGAGTTGTAGCTTACCATTTGGAAATGTCGCTAAGTCTCTCTAAAGTTCAAGATTTTTTCCATGTATTAATATTGATGAAATACATGGCCATCCCCAGCACATTTACTCACCAAAGAAGAAATAGAAATGGAACTCGATATGTCTAATTATGAAAATCCTATCAAAATTATGGATACCAGAGAAAAAGTGTTGAGAAATCGGATGACTCATCTGTTAATGGTTCTTTAGAGAAACCATAAAATAGAAGAGTTGGAATGGTAACCCAAATAACATATGATGAAGAACCACTTGAATATTTTTATGAAGTGATATTCTATAAATTTTGAGGATGAAATTTTTTTGAAGGAGGTAAGAATGTAACACCCCAAGCTTCCACGGTACGCTTCCTTTTAAATAATTAAATATCATGTGTTGCACCCAACATCGAGTTCGAGCGCACTATGACCTATTAAACTAGCCATTTGAAAAGAGGTTACGAATAGTATTAACCAAATTATGAAATTAATAAAAAAAATTACGTTTACTTAATTTTTGAATTCGGAAAAAAAATTATATTATGGTGAATTTTTGGTGTTTTTCTGAAAAGTTTCAGTTTTTGATAAATAGTGAAAAATACTGCAATGTTGTTAAAAACCCAACATTTTTATTTAAATAAAAATTTACATTAAATTTATTTTAAATTCATAATAGATACATAATAAATATTTTAGTCCCATTTAGGAATTTGGTATCCTTTTTATAATAGAATTGGATATAAAAATTCATTGAACTTTTTTAACATCTTTTTACCCACCATCTAGACACATTTACAGATTAGCATTAAACGTAACTTTACAACTTTTTTGAATTGAATTTAAAAAATCTTATATGAATGGTTGTAATAAGTATGAAAAATATGGTCTAATAGAATAAAAATATTTTTTTTGTGAAGAGTAACTTTTGAATTTCATATACCATGACTAATGGTCAATAGGGTAATTTAATGTAAAAATAATACTATAATTATATAAAATTACCCTAACACTTATCCTAATCTCATTGGATAATTATATTTTGACCAAAATAAAAATTAGGTCTAAAATAACATCCTTTTTAAGCAACTTGTTCTAGATTAAAACAATTATTATATTATATTTAAAGAAGAGTTAAAAATTTCATATTCAAATTTTAATAACAATATCATTTTTAATATGAGGATATATAAGTTATATGGATAAATATAAATAGTATATATAAATATAAAATTATTATCTACATAAAGGTAATTTATGGATAATTTTTTGAAATGAATAATTAAATTAAATGGTGACACAATAATGATGTCGTAATTGAATTATTAAAGTAAGAATAAATTAAATGATATTAAGAATATTAAAATTAATATAATTTTACTTAATTAATGACATACACTAATTTTATAGATAACATAGACATGTTAGTGACATATTGGAAGTATTGGTTCGAATTTATCATATTGTTTTGATATTTTTAAAAATGAAAATATTAAATTGTTTCAAAATTGACATAAATGATACTTTAAAATAAATAATATTTAAATAATGCTATAAATTTAATAAAAATATCAGTTTCATCCAAATTACTAGTATAATTTTTTATATTTCATAAATGATCCAATTCGGGGTCTTTTGAAATATAATAGTAACTATATTAAGACACTATGAGTGTTAAACTGTTTAACTTAGGGTAAAACCCAAAGATAAGTTTAATTTCGTGACCTAAACTTGTCTAAAAATCATTGGATTATTGGATTTAGACCCATCTTAATCTTATCCTTGAAATAACTCACTTTGGAGTTATTTGAAACATAAATTCAATTTAAAATATATTAATAGTTTTAGAGTTTACAAAAGTGCTCCTCCCCTCTATTATAAATGGGAACATCTCCTTCTCTTTTACTCACACATATAAAGCCTTTTGGATCATCCAAACCCTACCCTATTCTACTCAAAACTTCCCTCACATAATCCTAGAGAAAATAATTTGGTAATAAAGCCATCCTAAGGAGTCCTTTTGTGAAAATCAAAAGGAGACCCTCAAACAAAAGGTAATTATTTTACAAATTCCATTCAATTTCTTTTCTTATTATACTATATATTCTTATGTTGTTTCCATATAAAAATATTAAATACAGTATCGTAAATATACTTAGATGTTATTATAATCACCATACAAACATATTGCTCATTTTATCCATCATATGAATAATGATATCACCATGTGTGTGTGTTCACGACTTACCATATCCACGTTGTGTTGTAATTTGTTATTCAACACTAATTTAATTTGATTGATATAATAATGAATAAAATAGATATAAATAATCAATATAACATTATAAATATTTTTTATAATTAATATATCATCCAATTACATACCATTTAACCATCAAGGGAATGATATCTCCACTCGTGTGTATTCACGACCTATCATCTCTACGATGCGATGAGATTCATTCTCCGGTCATTTATTATTGATTTTTGAAAATCCACCTTTCAAGGGGTGAGGTGGAACCCTTAAAAGGCCTGTAGGCATAAGTATTGCATGGCCCGTAGGCCTTAGAAAAATTCATTTCCCATAGGCTTCAAACATTACATAAAACCCAAACTAACTACTTGGAACTAATCCTCCCCAACATCTTCATCATGAAATCAGCTCTCCACCTTCACATGGCTATTCAGAATGGCATTCTCGTGCATTCACAAGCTTATCCCAATGGAAGGTTCCATACCCTCTCATTCTTGCAATTTTATTATCTTCTGCTATGGTGAAATCTCCTTGAAATCCATTTACACATGTTTTACTTTTTATAAAATGTATTTAAAGGAATCTTTCAATCGTTTTCCAAATGAGGTACTTTATGAACTTTTTGAAAAATTAAGGAAAGAATGTTTTTTTAACTTATATGACACAATAAGCTATTTTCTGCTGTTATGACACCTAAATATTTTGAAGCTTCCCATACAAGCTTGCAATGTTGTTTTCAAAAGAAAGTTTTCCTTTTATAACTGCATAATCTTTCAAATAAATTTCAAACTAAAAGGGATATTTCTCTCAAATATTTTTAACGATTTTATTAAATTATTTTCATATATTTAAACATCCTTTGTGGTATTTTATGTTTTATTGATGTTGATTTATTATGATACAATATTCCATATTTTACTAGATAGTTTTAGGATATGTTTCACTATGAATGTACTATTTTTATACCATTCAGGGTTTATGGTTAAATTAATAACATTTGTTATTCTAGTTTTAAAATGAATGTTTATGTTATGCTTCACCCTTTTCATGTTAAAAATTAATTGGACTTAATAAGTGATAGTTGGGGACCGCTATAGCCCATATATGCATCAGTAGGTATCATGAGACAAACTAGTGTCGTGGTACAAGGCCTTGATGGTATGATTATTTATGGTCTTTGCAAGAGGCCTTGACGGTATGGTTATGATTTCCAGCATTAATCATTCCCTCATTATGAGAATATTTATTGATATTATATGTGATTATTAGACTAGTATAATATCCACATATATGTTTAAATGTAATCATTTGATTTATTATTTCTTTATTATGTTGAATATTTTGTTTAAAACCCTTGTATTTTAGTTTTACACCTTTCCTTAAAAGTTAATGCTTATTTAGGATAACTTCTGTTATATTTTTATCCTTATTAAGTATATGAGCTCGCCCCTTTCTTATGTTTGTTTTTTCCTAGGATGTGAATAATTATATTATTATTGAATAAAAAATAAAGGCATTAGGGCCATTCAAGATATGTCTGTATCTATATTTTTGAAGGATACTAAATAGATTGGTCCTTTGGGATTTGATTTCTTGTGATAAGGCCAATGTAATAAAATAATGCACTGAATCTGGGAAACAAGGTTTCAGGTGTTTCAGTTGGAATTAGAGGAAGTTTAGTACAAACCTTGGAAACTATATTAAGAAAAATCTTGATTAGATAACATTACCATAATAAATAATAAGAGGATTAGTATAGAATAACATCCTATAATTTTGGTAATGTAGGGATTATGTGGGTATTCCTAAAAAACAAATCATTTTATGGATACTACACGTGGAGGTGCACTAATGGAAATTAAGACTATAGCAATGGTTTGAAACCGTGGCTATAAGCTCAAAAATAGTGGCTATAGTTTATATCCATGGTTCAATGGGTCGTGGATGGTATTGGTGTGGCTATAGGGAAAGACCTATATCCACAGTTTGAAACCATTGCAGAAAATTTATCCACATAGGACCTATTCCCACAGTTCAAAACCATGGCTAAATGGCCTAGATCCATGGTTTTAAACCATGGTTGTAGGACTATTTCCATGGTTTAAAATTGGGGCTATAGTCTTTACCATTTCATAAAAAAACACCCCCATATCCCATAACCCCCTCTCGCTCCCCCCCTAAATACCCCCATGCATCCCATGCCCCCTGTACTTCCCCCTACCACCCCCCTGGATAGCCCCCTTGAACACCCTTGAACCCCTCTGGAAATCCCCCTTTCACCCCCTGTGCAACCGCTTGCACCCCCATGCCCCCCATGTACATCCCTTTTCCACCCCCTTGAACACCCCCCTCATTACAATCCCCCCATGCACTCCCCTTCCCCCCACCCCCTGGATAGCCCCCTTACACCCCATAGATAGCCCCCTTGCACCCCCTTGAACACCCCCTGGACATCCCCCTTGAATCCCCTTGGACATCCTCCTTGATCCTCCTAGAAATCCCCCTTACAACCCCCTAGACAACCAACATACCTCCCCCAACCTAGATATCCCCCTTTCACCCTCCTGGACATCCCCCTTGCACCCGCATGCCCCCAACACCCCCCCCCCCATCTGGACACCCCCCTGCATACCAATGCCCCCTTTCACCCCCCTCCTGGACACCCCCCCTACACCCCCTGGACAGCCCCCCCCCCCCATGTACACACCCTAGCACACCCTGAAATAGACCACCCCCTGGAGAGACCCCTTGCACCCCCTTGAACAACCCCTTACACCCCCCCCCCGCACTCCCACCCCTACAGTATCCCACCCCCTGAATAGCCCCCGACCCCCCCTAGATTCCCCTCCCACTTGGACACCCCCACCTTGCGCCCCCCACCCCTATAGTAGCCCACCCACCCCCTTGAAAATCCCTATGGACAGCCCCCGACCCCCCCCCCCCCACCCTCCAGGACACCCCCTCCCTCTTGGACACCCCTCTAGATACCCCCCCACCTAGACACCCCCTCCCTCCTGGACCCCCCCCCCCCACGCACACACCTCCTAGACACCCCCTTGACCCCCCCCCCCCCCCCGACCCCCCCCCCTCTTTTACACCCCCCTTTAACCCTTGGATAGGCCCATTGGACACCCCCACCCACACACACACACTTTCCCCCTTTCACCCCCCTCCTGGACACCCCCCTGAACAGCCCCCTTGCACCTCCTTGAACACCCCTCCCCCTATACTCCTCCTCCTGTAACACACCCATTTCCCGTAACCCCCCCTCCCCCCGGGACACCCCCTCCCCCTCCTGGACACCCCCCCATCCTGCACCCCCTAGACAGCTCCCTTGAACACCCTCTTGCACCCCCCCTCCTCCTAAACACCCCCCCTCACCCCCTGGACATCCCCCTTGCACCACCCCTGCAGAAGACCAACCACTAGACAACCCCCTTGAACACCCCCTTACACCCCCCTGGATAGCCCCCTTGCACCACCACCCCCCACCCATATAGTAGCCCCCCCCCCCCCCCCCCCGCCAGACACCCCCTACCACCTAGACACCCCCCTGGACACCCCCCCCCCCAGAAAACCCACTTGCACACCCCACCCCCACCCCCCACCCCTGTAGTATCCCCCCTCCTAGACACCCCCTCCCACCTGGACACCTCCCTCCCCCTATACAACCCCCCCCCCCACCTGGACAGCCCCTCCCCCATACATGTTGCAAACATAACCTATATCTTTGTGGAAATTGGAGAAAATAACTATCAATCTTTTCATAGGCTTACTATGAATGGTTTGAAAATAGGATTCCTTATGGGGGATTACTGATTGGATATCAAATTCATCTCAATTCATACCTATTTGTGAATCCAATATGGTGGAAGACTTACCAAACCATTTTTCACAATTGTGTAAATCCTAGGTTGATATCTAGTGTCATTCCATCCAATTAAACTTTATAAAGGAGGCATAACCATAACATAATTCACTACAAGAGGAATTACCTCTCATGTGCCAAGTTAACCATGTTCGGTTCCATTTAACTCATTCAATTCATTAAGTTAACCTTGCACCCCCCTAGACATCCCCCTTGAACACCCCCCTGCACACTCATTCCCCCTTGCACCCCCCTCCTAGACACCCCCTACCCATTTCCCCCTCCCCCTACCCCTTGTACCCCCTTCCCCCTCCCCCCCAGCAAACCCCTATACACACTTCCCCTTCCCCTTGCAAAAGAACCTAGCACACCCCCTCCCATGCAAAATCCTTAGACCCCCCCCTCCCCTCTCCCCCTTCCCCTTGCACCCCCTGCATTCTCCCCCCAGCACAACCCCCTTCACCATCACACTGAACACCCCCTCTCCCTTCCCAGCACACCCCCCTACCCACCCCACCCCCTACATACTGCACCACCCCCCACCCCATTCCCACCTCCTTCAACCTACCCTACCCCTTGCAAAAAAACCCCAACACACCCCCATGCACACCACTTAGACCCCCCTACCTCCAACACACCCCTACCCACCCCATTCCCCCTGCACCCTACCCCTTCCCCCAGCACACCCCCTACCCACCCCATGCACCCACTTCCCCTTGAAAAAAACCCACCCACCCACCCACCCCCTAATAGCCTGAGTTTTTGGTCCTTGGCAGGGGTATTGTCCGTAAGGTTTGGTGATAGGACCAGTTTGGATCAGTGGTTAAGTAGTGGTGTATGGGAATCTATAGGAACTATGTATGGGAAGCCATAAGGTGGAGAGTTCACTATTGACTATCATTGTCTGGAATGGATAATCTATGGTGATCCAAGAGTTGGTGGAAATGCATATTTCATATTGGAATTTAGGAATAAGAGGTCCATCCACATATAGTAATTACATTTAGTGATGAATAGAACAAGGGATAGAGAGACCAGGTGTTTGTTTTCGAATTTCAATGATAATGTTACTCCTTTGGTGGGGAGAATCATATCAGTTGTGGGTGACTGACCCTCAGGTCATATGGGTTGTTGTTGCAGTGAGGCCGATCATTGAACGATTGAGGTGAAAAAGTGATGCTAGTGTGTGGGAAGATCTTATCTTTTCTGTTTCCATGTGTAATAATAGATTTGAAGTTCAGATGAGGTGTTGAGTGGAGTTAGTGAATTGGAATCGGGCTCAGGATGGTTTTTGAGTGATCTGAGGGTGAATCACATCAGAGGTGAGTTAGTGCTTAGAGTGGGAGCATGATGGAGGAAACAAATAGTTGGTGATCCAACCACAAAATTACACTGGGATTCAGGGATCAGACTTAGGTGTATTCATTATATGATCTCATGATTCTTCAAGAGGTGAATTCATCTTGATTGAGAGATGTGATAACACTCCAATGAGTGATACCAAGAAATTTAAGGAAAAATTCATCCATAGGAGAACAGACTCATGTTTTTTGTGGGGTTGGATGTAGTGATCTGAAAACCACATTGAGATCATTTTTCAAAATCTAGTTACCAGGTTGTTAAACTGTTGGAAGATCATTCACAGTTGGAAATTTATATGGTTAGGATCACCATGATGTTTATTCATCCTTCATGAGAAGATTAGTATGGTGGGGATAACCATAAGATTTAGGATGAATCAGTTGAAGACACCGAGGAGTGTCAAGATATATGGGTGTAGTGGGAACCTTCTTGGTGTTATCATTTGTAGTGAGTGAGTGGCTTCACTTCTAGTTCAAATCATGCCTTGATGTTTGGATTTGTGTACTAGAAACATGTTTAAAATTCAGAGATGGAGAATAGTGAGTTCTCAAGGAATTGACAACCGTAGTAGTTTTTAGTACATGTTTTGATGAATACCATGGCTTCTCAGGGATGGGATGTGTTAAGGTGGGGAGTCTGTAACACCCCATAGGTTTTTGATTCAATATTTTTGGAGTAAATTTGTGTTTTAAATATGAATCATGGTTTGTTTCTTAAATTATAATTTGGATCCAAAATCTGAACATTAGATGTTCCTAAATTGTATTTTTGGATTTGGTTTTTGTCCCCTCTTGGAACCTTTGAGGTCTGGGTGGAATTTGGTGGAGGTTCAGGGTGAAAAATAACATAAATTTAAGCTATTGTTTCCTTTCAAGTTGTGACCCATCGGGTTTATGCTTTGAATGGGGTTTGTTGAGGGTTGAACCTTATGCTTTGAATGGGGTTGGTTGAGGGTTGAACCCCCTATCTCAAACATTTCTAGCTGTGAACCTCAGTTCAATCCATGAAATTCCTAGGGGTAGGGATTCATGGTGTAAAACCCATGGTCACACCATGAATTATGCCTCGGTGGATTTATTTTAATAGGTTAAATTCTATCTTTTTGTAGGTCATGTGTTTCACAGTGTTGTTACAGAATAAACTGTAAAGTTTTCAAGGCTGGTTGTCTGTATTTAATGAAATTGAAACAAATATTTTCTTTGAGTTTTATATGTTTATGAGAATTCTCAGTTCATGTTTTTTGAAAATGATGCATTTTCATCTCCAAAGTGAAGGAAATTTCTTTTTCTACTATTGAGTTTGATGAAATTTTCTACTAGTCCACGTTGAAGGCTTAGGGAAATCATGTAAAATAGGTGAAAATGTCATTTCAAAGAGCCACAGCCAATTTTAATATCATATACACATTATATAATAATGAAAATATTTTTTTAAAATAATCAAGAAATTATATAATTCAAATTAAAGGGTTAGGTAGAGGTAACTTACCTAAACCTCAAGGCAAACTACTTTTGACAACGACAACTCGGATCTTCATTTTTCCCCGCTTACACACATATGCAACTTCACATATATATAAGGACACTTATCCCCTATGTACATATTTTCATGGCCAAATATGCACAAGGGGGTACTTAGATATATGTTTATACTTGCATATACCCCTTTACACTTACACAAGTTTGCATTTTTCATATCTATATATAAGCACACATAACCCCAATATATATATTCATACTTCCATGAGTGAATATATATAAAGAGGGAACATTTATGTATATTCCTACCTATTAATACACATGTAAGCCTTCATCAAAAGCGACTCGAATCCACCTCAACAAAATCCTTAATCTACTGAAAAAATATAAGTAACCTAAAAATCACAAATTCCCTAATTAAAATTGGGCCAAAGAATAAAAATGAAATAAACCTTACCAAAATATGATGTTGAACTCATTGTCATTGATGGTGGTGGATAAAATCAGCCTCATGAAAATAAACCAACTATAAGAAAATAGGGTGGAAATGAGATATAACAACTTCTTATATATATGTGATCGGTGTGTCAATTATTCATGATAAATGATACATGAATCCATAACCAACAATTAAAAAATAATATTTCGATTGATATGTACATCCCAATACTAAATAACATGATCATTAATAAACCTCTTTATTTTTAAAACATCACCTTCAATTGAAACACTTTGGAGGTGTTTGTTTATAATTGGACATTTACCACATTCCTTTAAGAGATTTAAAAAGTGGAGTGCAAGTCACTATGAATAAGTCACAATTTACTTAATGACATCCAATTAAACTTTAGAAAGGAGGAATAACCATTACATAATTCACTACATGAGGAATTACCTCTCATATGCCAAGTTAACCATGTTCAGTTCCATTTAACTCATTAAATTCATTAAAATATGAAATTCCATTTATAAGATCAAAGGGGTCACTTAGTGGTGACTTGGTCATTACAGAACTTGTCTACTTGGGCAATTCCATCTTAAAACTCTAACATCACTTAAAGGGTGTTTTGGTTAAAACAACCATTTTAATAAAAATAGGACAACCCCTTCAGGGATATAAAAAGGGTCAAGTACGATGTGTTCTTTGCGACTAACAATGAAATCAATTATAAAAAAACATAAATGCAATAATTTCAAGAAAACTATATAAGCATAAACTACCACTGTAAGTTTTTTAAGACAACACACCTCCGTTAGAGGGATTTTAATACAAAACCATGACTTTTTTATCAAATGAATCAATTATAATAACTAACACTTGATCAATAATTGAAATATAATATAAAGAAGAAAAATTAAGAAGATCTATAAATGAAATTTAAAGAAAATCATGAATTAAAGAGGGTAGGAGAGGGACCCAACCTCAAAGGAGTCAAGCCAAAATCTGTGGTTGACACTTTTATTAGGGACAACTCTAAGCTACTCTATCCATATTCCAGGAATATGCACCTTCACATATACATAGGGATGCCCTAACCCCTTTGTACATGTCCATATCACGCATAAGAGGATCCTTATATATATGCTCACATGCATAATCTCATTATCACCCGCACATGTATGAATTTTCTATATATATATATATAAGCACACCTATCCCCTTATATGTAATTGCGCATCCGTGGGAAGATATACATATAACGGGAGAACTTATTATATACATGCTTACCTATGCATATGTGGTGAGTCGCCTTTGACTCGGGTGACTCAAAACCACCTCAAGGATGATCAACACGATATAATAAAATTTCCAAGGGCTCTAAAATTAAAAAACCAATTATAAACTAAGAGAAATCAAAGAATGAAGAAACAATTCACCTAAAACAATTGGTGGTGAAATAAATCGTCCCGAACCACTTCACCTTTGGAGACGGTTGTCGCAACACACAGGATTGGGTCCTCGAAGACTTCAAAAAAATGCTAGTGATCTGATGAATAATCATTAATTGAACCTAAAAATTGAAGTGGGATGAACATGATTAATGATAAATGAAATAATATAACAGGTGACGATGAAAAACTTTTAAATTAAATTAATGAACTATAAAGTCCAAGTGCATACCATAGGGGTTTCATCTAGTCTAGATAACTGAATTCATGAATTTTAAAACACCGTTGTTGTAACATGAGGTTCCAATACCGACATGCACCTGGTCAGAATTATAAGATACCATAAAACTAATTATTATGGTTAGATATATGAAAAATATATTTGAAAAATAGCATGAACAAATTTGGAGCATCATACATGAATCAATATGTAGTACTATAAGGATTGTGTGGTTGGATAAACTGTTATAATTATACTTTAATCTATCTACCACCACAACTAGAGAAAATAATTCTCCTATTATAAAATGCATGAACTCTTTGAGAGTCAATGATACTCATATACAAGAATAAAATATTGATATTTTACACCTACATTCCATCTCTGTGATTACATCAAAGATAAAAATAATCCTAAAAAATATAGAATTTCACTCTACATGAACCATCCAATAAATATAACCCCACCAACACCCCATCACATTGAATCTATCTCACTCTAGTACATTAGTAGCATCAAGTGAAAATAATAATATTGTATATGAATTCCAACCCCCCCCCACACCATCCCCCCCACCCTGCACCAGCCACCCCCACCCCCACCCACTCCCCACCATCCCTACATCATCCCCATACCCCCTGCACCAACCCCCCCAACCACCAGTCCCCCCACCGCCCCCCACCCCCTACACCAGTACCCCCCCCCCTCATCACCTCCCCAACATCCCCCCAAATTTCTCTAATAACTATAGGAAAATCAAAAAAAATCACATCCATGTGAAACTAAGAAAATATAATTTTCTATTAATATACATATATACCTATAAGATTAAGAGATTAATAGACATTATAAGTAGTTAAGAATAATTAGTGGATGGTTATATATAATATATACTATGAAATGATTTTATTTCTTACTTTGACCATAATTCAATATATTAGAAGAAAGTAAAACTGTTAAAAAAGAAGAAAAGAAGTGTAAATGTGAAGTAGAATGATCTCAAAGAAAATATAAAAATTTCAATGATGAAATGTGTATAATAAAATAAGATACTAGAATATCTTAATACAAAATTGGTTGCTAAATAAAAGGAACTTCATGAGGCACAATCTAGGTATCTTAAATCTTGAAACATCGAAAATAATATGCTATAAGTCTATGAAAATTCAGTGTATATTCATGATGAACCCGCCAAGGATGATGAGAAAACCATCCCCATGAAAAAGGTACAAAATTTTTCTAAATTATCATATGATAATAAATTTGTTTCCTTTCATTATAAATATTATGAAATATAATTTGAATATTTTTTGGATAATGGATGGTGTAAAATGTTTCCTATTATGGATGACCTGATAATAGAAAAACTCCAAGGAAATGGGATAATAAAGTCTAGAGGATGGCTAGAAAATAATAATAATTTCATAAACAAAATCATCAATATAAAGTAAGATCAAATTTCTAGATATATTAATATTTTTGTAAAAGTTTTGGGTATAAATATTTTGTGTACTAGTACAACATGTCATTTCACTAGAACTGGGATGAAAATGGGGGAGCATCCCTATGAAGAATTGAAGTAATTTTATTAGAAGTAGGAATACTCTTAGTAAGAAACATTTACAACCTAAAAAACTAATGGAAATGTGTCAATTTTTTATTTCCATTCTTTTTATGTATACTTTGTTATAGGTAATTTAAGAAAAAAATTGGGGAGATGGATGATTGTGGTATTATTTGGGTATAAAAAGAATGAAGTAACCTTCTTGTAATAACATTGAAGTTAGATTTTCCACTATTAAGAAAGTGATACCATCCCTCAAGGGGTTAAAATAAAAAATTAACATTTTAAATAATGATAAACTGTATGGAATCACAAAATTTGGACAAACTAATTCTAATCGGGCATTGAGGTTATGTTGAACAAACCCAATATTAATTTTTATAATGGTATCACATTCTCATTGATTTATGTACTACATTAATCACTTTTTTTATAAACTCTTGTATTTATAATGGTTTTTGCCTCATAGACTTATAGGTTAATATCTTAAGTCTGTTTTCCAAGAATATCATGTGATTATATCCTTATCTCACAAGTGGATAAGTTTTACACTTCCAATATATGGAGGAGAAGAATATTTCATGTTGGGAGTACTTGGCATCCAGGACCACTATCTGTGTGTTCTAAAAATCCATTAACATTGACCATGTAGTCATTTTTTAACTCTAAACCAGGGGTTACACTAATTCAGATCACCCATTAGCTCCCTAGGACCTGTCTAACAAAACCTGTTGGCCAATTAAAGAAAACATCATATCAATCTCATGGACAAATACTAATCTAGTAATATCCTGAAGTTATCATTATATTTATAGTATATGAGAAAGAAACTTCCTCAGCCATCTTTGGTGTAAGGTATAAAACACTATTCAATCAAATTCACGAACAAAACATTAGAAAAATATCCAAAATAGGCTCACATTTCCAAACTCTAGGTTCTGAGGTTACACCCAAAGACACCAATGATTAAATCAGCACTAACCCTCTTAGGGTTAATAAACCATGGGGCCCCCATGGTCCCCTAGATCAGGTATATCAAATCATGATCCAATACAGGTAGGGAAACCTCATCTGGCGACTCTGAAAACTAAACCATCCATGATCATCACCTCACCAATAAGGGAATCATCAAGAAACACCACAGCCATAAGAAATTCCTCAAGGTTTTCTTAGACCCATATCAAACCTAATCTCAGTGACACCCAAGCCATAACCAACACCCTGTGGTGTTATCCCAACCTAAAGGTTCCAATTAGATTAAACCTCCAGCAAGAATTTCCAAAACTTTGACAACTCAAACACCAAGAAATTGGTCTAAACATCTAGGAAACATAAAAAATAATACTTTTTATGTCCTTATGATAGATGTAAAAACACCTTAAGTTATACCCTTTGGACAACCCAAGGAAAGTTCCTATGAACATAAAAAGAATCCAATTATCACCACCAGTGGAAAGTTGTCCAAAAAATGTACAACCCCCACTTGGTTCTCACACCACACCTCTATTTGACTAACTCTCAAACCAAAACCTTTATGGAAATCCTCCCTATACACTACTAACTTTGAGGGTTCTAGATCCAAAAACATGAGGGGAACCTCCCATCTAACCTAGAAAAAAACAAATCATCTCACAAAAGGCCTCTAACTAATTGAGGGTTCTAACACCACACCCCACATAGAAAGAACCATGGATAGACCACTCAGAGGTCCAAACTCAAATCCCAAGGAAATAAGTATATCCATGTTTCTTCCCTTTCCTACCCTTATGTATCACCTAAGAGAATGTGAGGTTTTATCTTGAATCAAAAACCAAGATAGAGGGTTTAAGAACAAAACCCCTCTATGAGACACCCAAGACCCTCACATATCCAAGATAACCCACAAAGGTTCTCAAGGGGCTCCTAGAAAATCAATAGTAATTTAATAACTAAATAAATTAATAAAAAAGCTATTCATTAGGGAAACATTACAATTATAGAACACCCAAACTTTCTTATGAGGATAAAAATAAAGCTGAAAACCAGAACCTATGATCAAACAGCATCCTAGGAACCTTTATCATGGCATGGCATAGAAAAAATTAATAATAACAATTAATAATTAATTATTTAAAAACAACCAAATAATAATAAAAGCCTATTAGATTATTGTGGTTCTTCTACATTCTAAAACCACAACCAACATCCTAAAAGAGGCCTAAAATATACCCATGAAATTGATCTAGGAAAAATACATAACAAGAAAAACTTAATTACCAAGAAATTTTAATCAATTTAACTGAAAATTCAAGACAAATCCATTAGGCATCATACCACCTCCAAAATGATGAGTGATGGCATCAGTTCTACATTAAGAGACATATAATATTAAATCCATAGTAGAGAACCAATATTCCTCATCAATTCCATCATGTTATGGTGGAATCAGCAATGAAAACCTTAATGAAAACCGTTACAACTAGAGAGGATAAAATATGAGTAATAGTGAAGGTAATAAATGAATATTTCTACCTCAAATCACTTCTTATGAGGTGTAATGGAGGAGGATGTGGGGAGGAAGCCTCAGATCAGCATTAGCAAGGAGGTGAGGTTACTGTAGCGAGGTGGGTAGGTCATGTCAGTAGGGAGGTGGGCTGGCAGTGCTAGAGTCGCATCGGTAGGGAGGTGTCGGAGCCACGTCGGAGACGGCGGGGAGGTTTTTTTGCTGCGTTGGAGCTGAAGGTGGAGAAGGAATAATGAGGTGAGGAGGAATAATGAGGGGAGGAGGGGAGGAGGAGGGTAGCAGGAATCCCAAGGGTAGTAGGGGATGAGGAATGGAAAGGATGGAGAGGGGGGAGGAATCGCGGTGCGGGAGAGAGAAGTTGTGGGATGGAGACGTTGTGGGATGGGGAGGAAAGCCCGATCGAAATAAAATTAAGATAACCTATTGCCACGCCCTTCTATTTGGGTGTGGATATATCTTACATATATCCAAAAATCATTTAAAACATGGTTATAGATCTATGGCTATAGATCATTTTTTTAGTAGTGGTGGTTCTAGAATAGATGTACCTAGGAGTAATAACTCTGATAAGGTGTTCCGAACTTGACTCAGGGTGACCAAGTACACGAAAATGGGTCTTATTGTGCACCTGGTTTGACACTCCAGGGGGATATTCTTAGGATAATTCAAATTTTATTTACATACCATTATGAATTATTTATGAGTATATATGTCCCCAAACAACCATTTTTATGCTTATGGATTATATATGTATAAATTTTTCAATTTATGTTAAGTAATTTACTTGTTTTTAATTATGAATTATGGTTCATAACCTAATCTAGTGTATTCCATTGTTTAGAAATGGAACCTAGTGGAAGGAATTTAAATTATATCAATACATGTAATATATTTAGGTATTTAAATCCTATGAAATATAATGATAGTGGAGCTGGTGATACAACTGGCACAAAAAGCTTATAACAATTCTAGGACAATTGAGTCAGGATATGAATAATAACCTTACCTGTATGGAGTAGCCTGATCCACAACACGTATGATCAATTTTTGACCACTTAATGAGGAAACAACCCCCAACATTCAAATGGAGTAAAAATCCTTTTGTATCTTAGTAGTGGATAAGTTACTTATAGAAAATATTTCTTTATTTGGGGATTAATGAAAGGGAAAATTTTGTTATGACAATCTATCATCTATCAAGAGATATAGATCAATGGTTATCATTAATTAAAAACATAAAAAAGGATGAAGAGGTCACAAATATGGAATGGATTGAATTTAAAGAAATATTCCTAGAAAAATACTTTCCTCTTTATCTATGAGAAAATATGGAGAGGAAATTTCTGAGTCTGAGGTAGAAGAAGGATGATAATGTTAAAAAGAATGAAGCTAACATCACCAGGTTAGAAAGGCATGTTGTATAATACATATGTAAACCAATAAGTAAGATTTTTCAATTCTTTAATTGGTTAAAACCATTCCTTTAACAGGCCCTGGTCTCGCAATCTTTCTCATCGTACGAAGATATATTCTCATGTTATATCAAGATAGAAAAGTAATTATCTAAGTCTTATGACTTTAAAGGAAAGAAAGAGAAGAACAGGGTTGCTGAATACTCTAGAAAAGGAAATAAGGGGAAGGAGGGAAAAGCTGACATTCCATACTGAAGTAATTGTGGGAAGAAACACCTTGAGACATTCTTAAAAGGGATGGGAGTCTATTACAAGTGTGGAGAAAATGGACACCAAGCTCGTGATTGTAAGGGTAAGAAAGAATCTATCAATGTTCCATGATACAATTATAAAGAGATGAGACATTATGAAAATGATTTCCCTAAGAGTCAAAGAAGTATTCCCAAGAAAAGGCCATGGGAGAAATTCCAATCTTTTGTGATAACAATTACTATGTTTTAAGGTCCTAATAATGTGGTGGAAGGTACTTTAATTATTTCCTCAAATTTATCCAAATATTTATTTGATTCTAGATCCTTGCATTCCTTTATATCTTCCTAGTTTTCTTTAAAAATTAGATATTTACAATTCACATTAACAAGGTATTTGTAAGCCAAAACTCCTAATGGAAGTCTCATTATGACAAAGATGTGTCAGGTAGTTCCCATTATAGTATATAAACATACTTTATCTGCTGAATTTATCATCATACCTATGATTTAATTTGATATAATCCTCAGTATGGATTGGATGTCAAATTATGATATGAAAATTTATTGTAGGAAGAACGAATTTTTATTTGTGAGGAAGATGTAGAATCCATTATCTTTAGAGAAGAAACTTCATCACCTGATTCCTATCAAAATCTACCCCCATTAGCTTTTTTGAATGATATTATTTGGGAGGAAGAAGGAATAAAATCTAGGGATGAAGAAAGAAATATTCAAATTGAGGATGTAAATATCGTAAGAGAATATTTTTATGTATTTCCAAAGGATTTACCTGGACATCCTCTAGAGCGAGAAGTTGAGTTTAGTATTGATTTAATCCTTGATGCAAGTCCAATATCAAAAACTCCCTATAGGATGACCACTCTATAATTAGTAAAGATGAAAAAAAAGGTTTATTAGTTGAGTAATAAGGGATTTATTTTCCCTAGTTTTTCACCATGGGGATCCCCAATTATTTTATATAAGAAGAAAGATAGATCAATGAACCTATTCATTGACTATAGAGAAATCAATTATATTCCTCCTCACAATCCTTTTTTTTGTATTTTTTAAAAACCACCTTTTGGATAATTGGGAACCATACATAAAGGTCCACCTCAACAGCCATGCACACCAATGATAAGAAACACACAACCAAGTTTTGAAATTAAAAATTGAAATTCAAAAACATCCAAAATCAACCTCGAGCCATGAACCAGAGTCACGTGCCCACCTCAATCCACGAAACGACATCCACCCACATCACCCAGTCACTTTTCTTGCTTTCAACCATCATTAGAGTGGATAAACCACCTTCATTTCCACTGCCATCGTCCATCGTCGCTGGCTCCAATGACCGGAACAAAAAAACCATCAAGACCCTTCCTCCTTTCGACCTCGTCGTTGTCGAAATTCTCCTCTGCTATTGTCAAGTTTCTGCTGAGAACTCCAACGTTTCCAAGATAACAAACATCTCATACAAACCAATTCTGATGAATCAGTCTCCCTCCTGAATCCGAACACCTCTCAACCACACCTCCCAAAACCTCCACGAAGATCCGCAAACCAGAACAACTGGGAAGGGAGCACAGGACCAGGATGCTAGAGCAGGGTTGAGAGGGTGTGAGCCTTAGCAGGGGACCAAAAACCGCAAAATCCCATTCAAAGAAACAAACCAGAAACATGGATTTGAGAGATAAAGACAGAGAGAGATCAAAAACAACACCCAAAATGCACTGTAAACAGATGAATCCAAGCATAAGAGAAGACAAGGCTAAAGCCGAAGTAGAACCTGAACTGAGGCCGTTGCTAGCCCCCCTCCAACACCATCCCAAGTAGGCAAAAATACAGAATGAAATCTAACAAAAATGGATTGAAACACGAATGGTAGACCTGTAAGGGCAGTAGAGAAGCCAGATGCAGGAAGTTTCCACCAGATCCGACCCAAGCCATCTAAAGCACCCGCACCTAGACCCAGGATGGGGGTACTATGCATAGGGTTAGGAATGAAAGAGGGACGATGATCAATGATCGATGTCCACACTAGAAATCCGCATCAGACAAGAGGAGGGGAGGAGAAATCGAGAGAATGAGAAGGGCAGACCAAGCGGAGGGAAGCGCTATCACGAACCCACAAAACCTAAGAAGAAGAAGCGGAGAGGGTGAGAGCACTAGGAACTAGGCAAGTGCAGATCCATTATCAATAATATTACAATAAATAACAAGTATCCTCTACCTCTCATTGATGATTTATTTGATCAAATTCATTGAACTTAATATTTTTCGAATATTGACCTTCATTCTAGATATCATCTATTGTGTGTAAAAAAGGAAATATATTCTAAATATAGCATTATGATTGAGGTATGGTCATTAAGAATTTACAATAATTCCATTTGGATTGATTAATTCACTCTATAATTTCATGGATATAATAAAAAAAGTTTTCAAATAATATCTTGATGATTTTCTCATAGTATTTATTATTGATATCATGTCATACTCCAAAATCTATGAAGACCATGAGAACCACTTACGGATTGTTCTGAAGGCACATAGAAGAAATGAATAATTTGGATTTTTGTTAAGTGTGAATTCTGGATTTATAAATTTTTTTTTCTTAGCGATATTTTCTCCAAGGATAGAATCTCTTTTGATCCTACAAAGAAAAAGGAAATATAAGAATGTCCAACACCGATGAGTATAACTGAGTTACTCAATTTTATTGGTTTAATAGGTTATTATCAGTGTTTTATGCAGAATTTCTCTCGAGTGGAAAGCCCATTAACCAAACTCACACATAAAGGGGTAATTTTTTTTTGGAAAAAATAGTGTGAATAATGTTTTGAATAATTGAAGAGAATATTAGTTAAAGATCCTATCTTGGAATTACCTTCTAGAAATTATGGGTTTGTAGAATGATAGAGTTATTTATCATGCATTAAGGAAATTAAAAATTCATGAACAAAACTACCCATTTCATTATCTGGAGTTTGAAGCAGTTATATTTTCTCTAAAGTTATAGAGGCACTATATCTACAATTAAAGATGTGAGATATATACCGATCACAAGAGGTTGAAATATATTTTCTCACAGAAGGACTCAATATGAGACAAAAGAGATGGATTAAGATACTCAAGGATTATGATTGCATAATAAACTACCACTCAGGGAAGGAAAACATGGTAGATAATTCATTGTTCATAAATAACCATGGAGTCTTAAACAAAATGAGAGTTGAAAAGGATCATAGGTTAATGGATCTATTAATGATGGAAATGGAAATTACCATGGAAGGTGAAACAACTAATTTTTAAATCTAAAATAGCTCCAAATTATGAAATTTATAAATTTTATTTTTTAAAAATAGACTTCATTTTTTAATTCATAATTTAAAAATTATATTATTGTGAATTTTTGGTATTTTTCTAAAAAATTTCAATTTTTGATGAATAGTGAAAAATACTACATTATTGTTAAAAAAACTGAATTTTTAATTTAAATAATTATTTTAAATTAAATTAATTTTAAATTCACAATATATAAATAAAAAATATATTAGTCCATTTTGGTTCATAGGAATCCTTTTTATAATATAATTATATATAAAAATTCATTGATCCTTTTTAAGGTCTTTTTACCCGCCTTCTAGCCACATTTGCATATTAGCATATTAGCATTAATCATAATTTTACCACTTTTGTGAATTGAATTTTGAAAATCCTATATACATGGTACTAATATGTATGAAAAATTTCTTCAAATAGGATCAAAATAATTTTTGGTGAATAGTAAATTTTGAATTTTATTTTCCACGGTTAAAAGTAAATAGGGTAATTAAATGTAAAATTAATATTATAATAATATAAAATTTCCCTAACACTTGTCCTAATCTCATTGGATAAGTATATATTGAAATAAATAATCCTTATATCTATAATATTATCCTTTTAAATCCACTTTTGTTAGACTAGTACATTTATTATATTTTATTTAAAGAGGAGTTAAAAATATCATATTCAAATTTTAATAACTATATCATTTTTAAAATGAGGATATATAATGGATATGTTTTACTATAAATATTATTTATAAATATAAAATTATTATCTAAATAATATTAATTTTTTGATAATTTTAAGAAAAAAATTTATTAAATTAAATGATGACACAATAATGATGCAGTAATTGAATTATTAAAGGAAGAATCAATTAAATGATATTACAAATATTAAAATAAATATAATTTTATGTAATTAATGACATAGAAGAATTTTATAGATAAAATAGAAATTTTATTGAAATATTTTAATTATTCGTTATAAGTTATAATATTGTTTTGATATTTTTAAAAATACAAATATTGAATAGTATATAAATTGACATAAATGATACTTTCAAATAAATAATATTTAATTAAATGTTATAAAGTTCATAAAAATGTAAGATTCATAAAAATAAATTGGATAATGTTAAATATGTCAGGAATTATCTAATTTGGGTTCTTTTGTCATTTTATAGTAACTTTATTAACCCTACAGTATAAAAAGACAAGTAGACAGGGTAAGAGTTAAACTGTTTAACTAAGGGTTAAACCCAAAAGATAAGGTCACTTTTTTGACCTAAAATTATCTAAAAAACATTGGTAAAGATTATTTATACCCATCATAATATTATCCTAGAAATTAATCACTTTAGATTTATTTTAAATCTAAAATTAATTTTGCAATAAATTGATAGTTTTGGAGTTTCCAAAAGTGTCCCTCCCCTCTATTATAAAAGGGCACATCTCATTCTCTTTTATTCAAAACTATAAATCCCTTTGTCTCAGACAAAACATGCCCAATTATCCTCCCAACTTACCTAAATTCATCCTAGAGGACATTCTTTGGGAATAAATCTATCCTATGGAGTACTTTTGTGAAAATAAAAAAGAGATGCTCAAAGAAGACGAAATTGTTTTACCAATTCCATTCAATTTATTTTCTTCTTATACATCCTATTCTTATATTGTTTACATATAAAAATAATAAATATATTATAATCCATATAATTATATGTTATTATATTCATGGTAAAGCCATATTACTCATTTTATCCTTCATATGAATAATGATATCACCATGTGTGCCTACGTATGACTTACCATCTCCACGTTGTGGTGTAATTTTTTATTCAACACTAATTTAATTGGATGGGTATAATGATTAATATAGTAGATATAAATAATGAATATAACATGATAATGATTATTTATAATTAATATATCATCCAATTCTATACCATTTAACAATAAAGGTAATGATACCGTCACTCGTGTGTACATACGGCCTACCGTCTCCACGGAGTGATGAGATTCATTATCCACATTAACCATTCAAAAATGATCATAAAATTTATAATATAAGTAAATATAATATTTATGATCTTAATATCATTCTGTATATGAATAAAATACATTCTATTCATAACAAACAAGACTTACATAATAAGACATTCATAAGAAAATGAAGTAATTAACACCCAAAACAATGGTAATATTTAAATATTATTGACAAAATGATATAAGAGGATCATATATGATATCAAAAATCTGGATATAGTTTTAGTATAATTTAATAATATACTTTATCTATCATACAGAAGTTTAATGCACCCTCGACTAAATGAAATGACATGGTAAGGGTTAATTTTTCAATCTCTTTATTTTCTGAGATTGTTTATACATAAGTATCTACTGGGACATCTTTATCATCCATGACCATGTTTCTTAAAATGTATTTCAAAATATTATAAAAAAAAATTTAAAGTAATTTTTACCCATGTTTGAATTTATAAAAAAAATTAATGGAATCATTCCCTCATTTTCCAAACGAGTTACTTTATGACCTTTTAGACGAATTAAGGAAAGAATATTTTTTAACTAATACGGTGCGAGCGACTATTTTCCACCATTATGACACCATAACATTCTGAATATTACCTTATATCATTACAAGGTTGTTGTCAAAATAAATGTTTCCTTTTATAATTTCATAGGCTTTTAAATTAATTTCAAATTAAAAAAAGGGATATTTCTCTAAAATATTTTTAATGATTTTGTTAGATTATGTTCATCTATGTCAAAAACCTTTGTTGGGTTTTATATATAACTGAGGTTGAATTGTTATGATACAATATTTCATATTGTATTAAAGGTTTTATGATATGTTTTAATACATATGTGATATTTTTATATAATTCATGGTTTATGGTTAAATTATTAACATTTTGTATGCTAGTTTTAATACGAATGTTTATGTTATGTTTCTCCCTTTTCATATGAGGAATTAATTAGACTTAGTAAGTGAAGGGCAGGGATCTCTATAGCCCCTCGATTCATCGGCAGGTCTCAGGGGACAAACTAGTGTGTTTTCATAAGGGCTTGATGGTATGATTATTTATGATCTTAGCACGAGGCCTTGACGGTATTGTTATGATGTCCAGTATTATACATCCCCTCATTATGAGATTAGCTATTGATATTAAATGTGATTATTCAACTATTAGAATATCCATGTGAATTTTTACATGGAATTATTTTATTTATTCTTTACATATTATATTTAATATTATGTTTAAAAGGCTATTGTTTCAGTTTTACACCTTGCCTTAAAAGTTTAGGTTTATTTTTGATAACTCCCGCTATAGTTTTTAACCTTAATGAGAATATGATATCACCCCTTTATTATGTTTATTTTTCCCATGGATAAGAATAAGTATATTATATTTTACTTGTAGGAATATTCTAAGGGATATGAGAGTTTTCAAAGGGTATAATATATAGTTTTTTATTTCAAGATGTAATGTAAAACTTTTGTTTGTATCTAGTATTTTCAAGGCTATTAAAGTGATCGGTCCTTTGAGATTTTATTTCTTGTGAGCATGTCAATGTAAAAAAATAATTCACCAACTCTAGGAAACTGGGGTCAGGGTGTTACACTCTGAGTGGAATATGATGACGTTGTTGTCTAAGCTGCATATTTTGGCTTATGAGCGTCAGGAGAAAGTGAATCTCATATTAGTTTTAGTGGACTATAAAATTTTCATCCAGATCAAAGAGAGGAAGTATGAAGATTTTTAATGATCCTTATCTAGGTAAATCCATAACGTTAGATATTCACCTTCAAATTTGACCACAGATGAGGTTGAGATCATCTATGTTATGAATTGGGTTGTTCTGCCAATGAGTTTGTTAGAGGAGCTGATGCATGAATTTCATGCCTCAAAGTGGGCGGTACATTCAGGTTTAACCTAAATTTATTGTGATCTACATCAATAATATTGGATTCCATGCATGAAAAAATATATTTTAGGTTTCATGGAATGATACTACACTAATCAATAGGCGAGGGATGAGCATCAATGGTTTGGTGGTTTACTACATCCATTTCCCATTTCAGAATAGAAGTGGGATGATTTTACCATGAAATTCATGGGTTGTATCCTAAGGAAAACTCATAAGAATGGTTCTATTTGGGTCATTGTGGACCTTTTAACAAAGGTAGTTCATTTTTTCCTATACGGGATAATTTTATAGTGGATCAATTGGGAGATATGTATGTTTGGGAGATATTCCATATACATGGGGTTCCAGGGACTATTGTTTCAGACTATAACTCACATTTTAATCCATGATTCTAGATGTTTCTTGGCATGAAAGTATTTTTACATAAGTTTTTCCACCCACAGATAGATGGGAAGTTAGAGCGTACTATTTTTGTGCTTGAGGATATGCTTGGGGCATGTTTCCTAAACTTTGGTGGGTCTTCAGAGAAGAGCCTAGAATTGGTGTAGTATTCTTATAAAAATATTTATCTAAAAAATATTCATATGGAACCATATGAGGATACTTATGGTAGGCTATGAAGATCACCTTTATGTTAGATGGAGGAATGAGAGTCAGAGATATTGGGATTAAGTCTCGTGTAGGAAACATCAAAGCAGTTTCAACTGATTTGGAAAACCATAGTTATGGATTAAAGAATAAAATTGTATTATGTTGATAGACATCGACAACCCCTTGAGTTTATAGTGGGTGATCAAGTCTTCCTTAGGGTATTTCTTAGATTGGGTCACCGTACGATTTTGAGGTAGGAAAAGTTGGCACCCAGGTTTGTCAGACCATATGAGGTAGTGGAGAGAATTGGGTCGGTGGCGTACCAGTTGGCTCTTCCATAGAGGTTTAGTGTTATGCATAATTTTTTTCATGTGTCACAACTTTTGTGGTATCACACTAACCCTTCTCATTTTATCAATATGGATGATGTTGAGATTGAGATCGATACATCCTTTAAGGATCATATGATACGTGTGTTGTATCATAGTGAGAAAGTGTTTTGGGGAAAGATTGTAATATTAGTTCTTATATTATGGAAGAAAAGTTGTGTTTAGGAGGAAACATAGTAGAGACAGAAGCATATATTCATCCTTAGTGACCCGGTCTTTTTACCTTGGAATCTTTATGATGCTTGGGATTATAGCTCGAGGATGAGTTGTTATAAGGTTGGGATATTTTAGGATCCTAACCTTTTCTGGAGATGTCTCAAGATAATTTATAGTTAATAATTTACCATTTTTTTATTGTATTTTGGTTGGGTTTCACTTTGGGGAGTTTTGGGGTGATATTAGAGAATTTCGGAAGGAAGAGGGGTAGTACATAGTTGGTGAACAGTTTTACCAAACTATGCACACAAGCCAGCAAACCATTTGAACCTAGATAGAGTGGATTCACTTGTTTGGTGAAAGTTTTTTCAAAATTTGGGGCTCCTAGTAGTGACCATGAAACCCTTGGGAGGAGGTGCATAGTTAGGGAAAACCATGTGCCCCATATGAGAAACTATTCACGCAGGAAAATAAACCCATGAAAATTCATTAAAATTTTACTGAACCACTGTCTTATATCCCTAAACACTCGGGCTCAAGACTAACTTACTTATCTCGTTTTGGAGTCTCTCATATGGATTCCAAGGCCTTCTAAAGTCTGTTATTGGTGAATCTAAGATCCGACTTTCTTATCTACACCACTCTCGGTAAGAGATTCTCATCTCGATTAGTTTCCTCACTCTCTCTCCCAGCTTTATATAAACTTTATAATCGATTTTTTCCTCTATTGGATATGTATCTATATCTAGGATTTTATAGATGTTAATTTTTTCAGTTTTTGATCTATGTATTGGATCTAGATCTCATTCTTCGTTCTGAAATCATATGTTCCACTTCAATTTTGGGATTTTCATTAGAGAGTGTCAGTCAATTATCTTGAGGTAGATGGTCTAAATTCCAAATATTTTAGTCCTAATTTAATTATGTGTATGTAATTGTGTGATTAAAATTTCCCTAATTGGGAAATTTCATTTGAAGTTTAATTAGATTAAATTAAATTTTCATGTTATAATTGAATGGGTTGAATTTAGGGAAATTGTAAATTTGTTTAATTCTATTAATTATTTGAATAATTAATTAATGGAATGATGTGATCTTGGAAATTATGGAATATTTTAATTATGTAATTCTTCAATTAAATGGGATTGTGTAATTGTTTAATTTTTGAGTTGTAGTTTTTTTTAAATGGGAATAAAGGGATGGTTGGATTAATCTTTTTGGGTATATGGGTTATGTGAATAAATGTTTATAAATGGTTTATGGATTAATTTTTTATAAAATTCCATGTGATTAAAGCATAAGTTTATAATTTAATTGAAATTCTAAATGGTATACAATGTTGTGTAATGTTGATGAGAAGGTTAATGTTAATTCACCTTGCAAAATGTGGATTTTATGATATATTGTGATTGTTTGATTAATGGGTTGTGGGAAACAGAATGATGCTTTCAATACCCATTGGGTCCAAGAAATTTCATTCTAGGCCCAAATTCAAGAATGATATAATGAGTGTGGGACACATACTAATGCTTCAAAAGTCCACTTGTGTGATTAATTGAAAATGAATGTGGGACGTAGACGGATGCTTCAAAATCTTACTTGTGTGATTAATTTATAATGAGTTAGGGACACTGAATGATTCTCCAAAATCCCACTTGTGTAGCTGTTTTATAAATAGGTTGTGCGATATAGAATAATGCTTCAAATACCCATGGGGTACAAGCCATGAAAATCTAGTCCCAAATTTTTTTCATTAGAGTATGGTACCAATTATCTGTGATGTGAATTGAAATTTAATGGATAATGGGAGACCTTGTGATAATGAATTTTGAATTTGTATGTGATATGGTTCAGTCTTCGTCATGGTTTGAAGTAGGTATTGAGGGATTGAGTGTCACCATGTTCCAAGGAAAATTATATGGTTAATTAAAAATAATGAAATGTGATATCATTTTACTTTATTATGCTTTATTCTTTATACAACAACATAAACTTTTATTGATTGGATATTTTTTATAAACTATTTATGGTAGCCTATTGAGTTGTACACACTCCCTACTTGGGTTTCTTGATCGATACTCGAAAAGATTTCATTTTTTTAGGATAGGGTAAGGTTAAGGGCCCTATGTTATGTGGATGAGTTGGGATGAATCATGGATGAGTTGGGATGAATCGTGGACGAGGTAATCAGACCTAGTGTTGGCACCCGTGTGGGGGAGTTTCTGGTGTATTTATTTTGAGTTTTCATTTTTTGACACTTGAACCCTATTTGGAATGACATGTCAACTATTTAGTTATGGATACTGTTTTAAGTTTTGTTTTATCTTGTGATATTGGTTTTCTTTGTTTATTTTATTATTTTGGTGGTTAGTTATTGTCTTTTGTTTATTTATTTATTATTTATACTATTAATATGATTTGATAAAGTGGATATAGTCTCCCCATGTTATATATATTCGACCCTCACAACTATTCAGCATCATCTGGCATATAGGGAGGCATGCATGAGGTCACGTAATTGACCAGCTCAGGGCATCAGTAAGAGGAAACCTAAGAAGAACATTACACCGTGAAATCCCCTATATGCAGAAGTCGAGATTTTGGGTGGGAATAAATATCACTTATAGTGTGGACCCACCACACATCTTGTGACCCTATATTGGTAGCATTACATGTACTTTGGGAGTACATGAGAATGGACATGTCCAGGCACATAGGCATGGAAAAATTATATAGGAACAACAATAAACTTGAACATGACCAAGATACGTAGACACAACCATGTACATGGATATAGGCTAATGTACATAGGCAAAACCAAAAGATCATGGGTAGGCCCCAAATGGTTAAGAAACATCGTTTAGCATGGGGACATGTTGTGTAAGGTGACAAGGCATTCCAAGACATTTCAAGGTAAGAACATGGTCAGGTATAAAGTTGGGAGGGACATGTTGTGTGGTCCTCCATAAATATCATGTATTCACCTTTGGGACTTCATTCTCTCAAATCTTCATCTTCGGGACTCGGATTTTTGCTCGCAGGTAGAATATCATAGGAATTTATCCACATAGAATGTGATGGTATACTTTTTAGTGGATTTTGAGATATGATGTGAGGTGTTCTTACCATAAAAATTCTTAAGGCGATGCTTCACAATAGTAGTGATTACACCGGATCATTTAAGAGTGGTCAAGAATCATATTTATCATGTCAGACTAGGGTGTGGGTTCCCCACACTCTTGATAGATAGGGTGAGAAACACCCTATTATTTGGGAATGGGTCCCCTATCTATGGGGTCGATATTCCCCGTATCACACTAGGTTGTGGGTCACCCATGATATATATAGGTTGAGTAGGCATTTACCCTTCACTACCAATACATGGGTCCTCTATCTATGGGGTACATATTCCCCTCGTCACACTAATACATGGGTCCCATACATTCCTTATACAAGTAGAGTTAGTGTTTCCCTATGAACTAATAGGGAATGGGTCCTCTATCATAGGGGATGTTATTTCCCCCTAACACATCACGGCATGGATCCCCCTTATCTTCATACTGGCACACCCCATATTTGAGTTGGTGGGGAGAAGGTCCTCCACTGGATTAGTGGCTCCATCAATTATGGAGCATAGCAGCAAGGTGTGAGCACCTCCATATGGCTTATATGGTTCTCCACAATAGTTTCAGCTCCCTCAACTATGGATCATATTCTCGTGGTGTGGGCCCCTTCACATGGCTTCCTTTATAGAGTGGCACCCCCTGATGCATTTGGGGGAAGGTCCTCAATCTAGTGAGTAGAATTCCCTTATAATACTGAGGAAGGGGTCCTCTATTAGATATTTTGCCCCCTCAAGCTGTGGATATCAATGTTGATGTATGGGTCCTCTATATAAATTCTTGGCTAGACACATGAAATACTAGAAATCGATGATGGAACTTCAGAGTTGAAGGCAGACATATCATTTTAAGAAGGGATATAAATATGTAAACCCC
This sequence comes from Viscum album, assembly GCA_963277665.1. Lineage (NCBI taxonomy): Eukaryota > Viridiplantae > Streptophyta > Magnoliopsida > Santalales > Viscaceae > Viscum > Viscum album. The sequence goes on along the minus strand of OY728126.1, from coordinate 1,689,374,329 downwards.
CTTTATCTATTTGTTTGGTCTTTTTATTGATCATATTAGGTTTTATTATATTATTTGTTGTCTCTTATTCAGATTATCACTCCATAAATGGGTTAAGATAACTATTTTGTATATCTCTATTGATCTCTTTATTTTTTTTAGGAATCCTACTGAGTATGTATATAATTACCCCTACATGGTCTTTTCTTGTATGTGTTGTGTATTATGTTGGTAAAAGTAAGTTTGGCGGTCACATCAGTGGACAATAGTGATACATGGGTGTGTTGACTACATAAGGATTTCATAATTAGATATCAGAGTTGGGATATCTTAAGTTTTTCTGGTTTTCTAGTTATTGTTAGTTAAGGTTTCCCCCTGTATTTCTTATTTATCATTTATTTTTCTCTTTCATGCTTTGGTTTTATTCTATCATACTCTAATGAAATCCATAGTGGATATTTCATGCCTGATTATACCCTAGATGTAATAGTTTTAATATTATTCGTCTACACTTTTTTAAAGAGATGGATGTAGAGGTTACTTTTAGGTAAGGCCTTCCATTTTTATATTACATCTTTTCAACACTTATTTCCAACCCCTTTCCTATTAGAGGCGGGATTGGTGTTGTGATGGCTCAGATTTCCACTACCTTATGGGCCCCATTGGGTTACGTCATTTCCAAAATAATTAGCTAATGAATATAATATTTAAAAAATCCTATCCCCTCATCTTATAAATACCTCACCTAACCACCCCTTATCATCACACATTATAAACCATAGATATTACCCAAAATCTACCCAAATTTCCCCTCATCTTTATCCCCACTTCCCTAGATTATTTTTTTATCTAAAAAAATCTAATCCAAAGGTTCCTTATGTAGAATCCTAAGAGGAGACATCCAAAGGAGAAGGTAACACACTCAACTGAGCATTATTTATTTGTTTTCATCTTTTACCACATTAATTATTCATTATCCATGTTGGTATTACATCACTATTTTTTAAATATACTTATTTTTTATTAAATTTATGGAATTTCCCTTTCCTATATTCTAATATTCTAAAAACAAAAACATTGTCCATATTATATCAGTCCACGACCTCCGTGGATGGTGAGTTTTGTTTTACATTATCACCATCATGTATTGTTTAAATTCATTAATAATGGTATAAAATGAAATAAATATTTATATTTTATATTTTTCAATTTTTTAAATAATATATAGACATAATATTAAATAAAAAAATCATGTTCATAATTATCGGTAAAACCAACTAAATTAACTAATTGTATGACATTAACATCTTTACTAAATGAATCATGCCTTTGTAGAAAACATATCAATATTTGTGAACATTTTAATTAATATAAATAAATTAATATCACTTTATTTCACTTCTTGATTTTTATTCTCATTTTACAAGGACTTCAATAATTTTTGAAAATTGATCCGACCTTGGAACCATGCTATGAATGCCCTTATAATAGAGAAATTAAACATTATATCTTCTTAAAATGGTTGTAGATGAACATAATATAATAATAGTAAATAAAATATATATTTAAAAGGTTTGTAATTAATTAATTAATTTATTTTATTTTATCATTCTAAATGTTATGTACAAGTGAAATTTTATTCTTGACCTAACTTAATGGATCACTCTAAACCAACATGTTTTATTTTTGTTATGAAATTTTTCTTTGTAATTAATATTTTATCTCTATTTCATGCTATGTAATTATTATAAATTCTATAGATATATATATTACATATATACATACCTTATTATTTCTTCCATTGATGGGGTTATACATTCCTTAATTTCATTTATCAATTCATTCTTTAAAATAAAACTAGGAAAATATTTCTAAACCTTAATCCATTTATATAATACTCTTTTATTGAATTTATTCTCATTCATGATTCAATTAGATAATGAAATATTTTATAAAAAAATACTTTTTACATCTATTTTTTAAAATAAAATTCCATATTTATTCTTACCTTAAAAATCTTTGATTAATTTCTTAAATCAATATTTAAAAGGTTCATTTATATTAAGAATTCTCTGGTACTTCTTATGAAATTTTATTCAAATGAACACCATATTTTGGGAATTTGATCATTTATTTATATATTATTTTCTAAAATATTTATTAATTATTCTCATTATAATCTTTATGAAGTCTCTTTTAATTGTGATATGAGGACCGATTATGCAACTCTTTTTTCCATGGGTATTTCTTAAGTTTATAACATGTTTTTGATTCCATTATTTGGGAAAAATACTCATGTACAAGTCATAATTGGTGTTCTTAGATATAACTCTAATTCATTGGGTAATTTTTTTGTCTCTTGCTACTATATGTGTGGGATTAGGGAGTAAACCTCATCCATGATGGGGCTCTATCCACCATGAGATATTGTCTTGGTCATTATCCTTGACTTATGCAGATATATTGTTTTCTATTGTTTCCATATTCTTATATAACAACAAAATTTGGATTCCATGATCCTTATTTCATTATCCCATATTCTTATCCATGAGGATGTTCTTTTATGAAGTCATGTTATGCCTTTTTACTTATAAGTTATGCTTCTTTGTCTTGTTTATTCACTCACTAGAATTTATAGATCACCCCTTTTGTTTTTGAATTCCACAAGTTATACAATGCTATTTTACGAGCCCAAATGGATTTATGAGGTCATTATAGATATTAAAATAAATAATTTTTATTTTATTTTTATCTTGAGGTTTTATGTTCTTAAACTTCTAAATACACTTAACTTATAAATCCTTGAGTTGTGTTTGATTGATATATATGTTAGAAATCATTTAATATTATCTTCAAGAAGATCGGGTTACTATAAATTTTATAATATTTTTGGGGTTTAGGAAAATTATTTATTATTAAAAACTCTAGGGATAAGTCTAAGTATATAAAAATATCCAAAATTTTCTATAAAGTATAAATAATGTGATTTCAAATAAATTTCATTCATTTATGGATACTAAAAGTGGTTTTGAAACTAGAATAGATCTAGGGGTAATAACCCTATAAAGGTTCATTGGTTATTAAATTGACATATACCTAGTTCATGAAAAATGTGACTTGTTTTAAACCTAGTTTGAAACTCATTGGGGGATATGCTCTAACAAATTCAGAAACTCTTTATGAACAATTATGAAGGACTTTAATATACTCTTAGTTTTGGAAACCTAATAATAAAATTACATGGATAAACTATATTTAATCCTATATAATCCTAACTTAGGATTTATGTTTCATTTATAAATTATTCCTTCTAGGTTCAAAGTTTCCATTTTTATAATTTTTTTAGTATTCTCACCCTTAAGTTTATTTCCTATATTGTAGTTAATAACTTGAAATAGGATGAACTATGCCAACAACCAATATGATAGGAAATGTGATTATTTTTTTAAGGATATGACTAACCTTATGGTAGTGGGAGATGAGAATTTATTGGCATGTACAATCTATATTGACTCAATTTATAAACAATAACTTGAATCGTATATAACTACCTCCTTCCCATAAGAATGTGAATATTATGGTTGAGTACTTTACGTGACCAAGGGAACCAGCCTTTAGTGAATATTTGGATCACCTCATCATAAAAAATGGATAAATTTCATTTAGAATATATTTGATTTCTTTTAATTGTTAGAAAAATTTAAGGTCATGATGGTCATTTATCACCTATAGGGGGAATCTAATCAGTAGTGGAAACTAATCAATAACATGAATCCCAAAAAGGAAATTAATTCCATGGAATGTTGGGGATTAAATAAAATATTTTTCAATAAATATTTTCCCTAAAATATCCATATTAAAATGGGGATGGATCCCCTTAGACTAAAGAAAAATAAAGATGTATATATTGGTTCGTATGAGGAAAGCTTCACAAGGCTTGGACATTACACCTAAAAAAAATTCATCGAAATTAAAGTAAGTTAGATAAAATATTTAGTGAATTAAATATGTGTCTAAGAAATTTTTTGGTGGTTCAATACTTTTACAACTCTTAATAAGTTGCTTTTTCCCCTTGGGGTTGAGATAAATATTGGTGACCCTTAATGGTCTCATGGGGAGGGAGATAAAAACTGTAAAATGGATTTTTATTTAGGTTGATCAATAGATAAATCACATGGATGGAATAAAATCCAACATCCCATGTGTTAAAAATGTGAGAAGAAGCATCCTTGAAATATCCAAAGGGGGATATAGGGATGCTTTAAGTGTGGAAAATAATCTAATAGATCTAATCAATATTTATGGGATATGAACAAGTCTACTAATTTAATGGAATAAAATAAATTTCATATAAAAACACATCTTATGGTCTAGTGTTTCAACTATAAATAACATGAACATTGTGCAATATAATTCCCTAAGCTAAGGGTTGTCTAAGATAATAAATAAAACAAACTCCAATCCATAGATATCAATGAAGTACATATTTTATCATTAATACTTGGGTATATGAAGATAAATAAGTGGTGATATATAAACTAATTATTAATTAAAGAATAGGAAACCTATTATTTTATTCTGACTCTACACATTCTTTCATATCATGAAATTTTAGTTGAACTATTCATACACAACCTAAAAACATAGAGGTTGAGTAATCTTTGCGAATAGAAAATAAGGAAATTATTTCATCCCAAGTATATAAATAATCCCTAGGAATTTTTTGTAGACTAATCCACCCATAAAAAATTCTCATAGTTATTTTACTATAATTTTATGATATATTTAGAATGAAGTATTTTTCTTTATATAAATTTAACATTAACTATTGGCATATGAAGATCATACATCACATCCCAATCCATCTTCTGACTTTGTATGAGTTTAAGGAGGATCATGAATCTCAATTTTAATATTATTCTCAATAATGTATATTATTACCTTTTGATCAAGTATATCTATCTAAAATTATTGATACAATTGAGAGATTCACACTTGAAGACATACCCATTATGAGAAACAATATTGTTGTATTTCATAAATAGGTTTCTAATCTTCCTCATGAATGAGAGTATGAGTTCTAAAATTAACATATTTCTATATCTCTAGAAATATCCAAGAATCCCTAAAGAATAAAAACAATTGAGTAAGAAGAACTAAAAAATAAGTAACAATAAAATATCATCAATATTTTTATATGCCTGAGTACTTCACCATGGGGTTCATCAGTCCTCTTCATCAAAATGAAGGATGGTTAATGAACCTATACATTAATTATCATGAAATAAATGAAATAATTTTAAATTAAAATTATCCCATACCATGAATTAATGACTTATTTTATCAAATACATGGGAGACATTACTTCTCTAAGGTGTAATTTTGGTTAGTTTTTCACCAATTAAAGGTGAAGAAGGAAGATATTCTCAATACTATATTTCAAATAAGGTATGAATATTATGAGTTCATAGTGTTACCCTCTATACACACTAATTATCTATAAATTTCAATGTATGTAATCAATAAAGTCATTAGATATTACCTTAAAAAAATTTGAAGTTCTTTATAGATGATATTCTGATATACTCTAAAATTATGGAGGAGTATGAGGAGGATTGGAATACTTTTCTAATGAATTTTTAAAATGAGAAACTACATGAAAGGTATAGTAAATGTGAGTTTTGGATAGAATAATTATCTTTCAAATTTCATGGTATCACTAGAAAAGGGATATTTTTTACCCTTCTAGGACAAAAGAAGTAGAGTAGTGGCCTAATCCAGCATCTATAATGGATATCCATATTTTTTATAGAAAATTTGGGTATTAAAGATGATTTTTGAGAAAATTCAAGGATTTTAAACCTTTTTAGACACACTGACTCAAAGGGGAGTAAATTGTTTCTGGAATGATGAATATAAATGAACCATTAAGGAGTTAAAAAGGAGGATTATCAATAAAATATTCCTCATGCTAACATCAAGTAGGGAACTATATATGGTATACAATGATGCGTAAAAAAAGGTCTTGCAATTTTTATAGATTAAAATTGATAAAGTGATGTCATAAACCTCAAGGTAATTGAAAGTTCATGAGTGGAACAATCCAATTCATGATCTGGATTTTATTGTAGTAATCTTAACATTGAAAATTTAGTGGAATTATCTCCATAGAAGTAATTATAAAATATAGATTTCAAGAGTCTCAATTATTTATTCACATATAAAAAGATTAATATGCACTATCGATATGGTTAGATCTGCTCAATGATTAGACTTATCAATCCATTACCATATTAGGTAGGAAAATTAAGTGTAAAATTATCTAATGAGAAAGGATCTTATAACCTCACTCATGATGTGGATTTAGAGGGATCATATTATATTATACATGTAAAGTATGGACATATGAATCATAAAGGAAGGAACATCACCATTCCTTTCTCAAATAATTGTTCAACCATACCTTCTGGAAAAGATAAAGAATGATCAAAGGGGTGATATGGGAATTTATAAGAAGGTAAAAGATATAAGAATGGTTAAATTATCAAGGTTTAAAATTTATGAATAATGAGTTTTAATATTTGGTTCAATACTATGTGTACTGTAAAATACTAAGATAATGAATGAGATGTTGAATGATGCACATAACTCTACCTTCTCCACCCACCCAGGGAGCGTGAAGATGTATTGTGATCTCAAATGGAACTATTTTTTGGACAATATGAAGATCGGGATCACTAAATATACATCAATGTGCTTGGTATGTCAGTAAGTGTAGGTATAAATGAAAAATACCATGGTGATGATGCAATAATTACCCATACCTATAATGAAATAGGAAAACATCGTCGTGGACTATGTCACTGGTTTTAAAAAGAAATACAAATGAAATAATTCTTTATGGGATGTGGTGTATCACCTTATAAATACTACTCATTTCATTAGTATTTGAGAGGACTTCTCACTTGATCAACTTTCAAGGATGTATATCAGAGAATAAATAAGGCTTCATGAAACCCTACTATCGATTGTATTTGATTAGATATAAGGTTTACATAAAATCTATGTAAAATTATCTAACATTATCTAAACATGTATTGGAACTTCAGTACGACTTATCACCCCCAAATTGTGGTTCAATATGACCAGATTCTCTTGAAACTTGAGTACATATTGAGATCAGTCTCAATGCACTTCAAAGGATTATAGGATCAAAATATACCTATGGTTGAGTTCCTGTACGATAATATCTTTCAATAAATAATACAAATATATCTATATGAATCTATTTTTGGGGAAATATATAAAACACCTATTTTTTGAGATGATGTTAGTGAACGAAATCTTATAGGACATGAAATGGTTAAATAAGTGGTAGAAAATGTCAAAACCATTCATAATAAAATTAGGGTTTCTCAAAGTCGATTGAAGAGCTATACTGAAAATCATTGATGAGATGTGGAGTTTGAGGTAAAAGATAAATTCTTCCTCTACATATATCCATGGAAGAGAGTCATGAGATTTTGGAATAAGGGAAATCTATGTCCTAAGTACATATAATCCATTTATATTTATGAAAGCAACAGATTTTTATCTAATAAAATATAACTCCCACAAACCTTATCCCAATTACATTACGTGTTCCATGTATCCCTCTTATGGAAGTATATGTAAGATCCCTCACATGTACTAAATTTAAAGGTGGTATAGTTCTAAAAGGATATAACTTATGAAGATAAACTGGCGATGATCTTGGATCATATAGATTAAGTTTTACACAATAAAACAACTCACCTAGTCAAAACATTATGGTGGAATGATAGGTATGAGGAAATGGCATGGAAACCAAAGGAATAAATGAAACATATGTACCCTCAACTATTTTCACCTTGGAATATAAAAAAATCATGAATGAAATTTGTTAATGGGGTAAGAATGTAATAACCCATAATTTTATCAATTGAATTTCTCTTTTGATTATATAATTTTTTCATATTTAGTTACATAGTATTATAGAATGCACATGAAAAACATAATGAAAATTGGAAATATTTTTATATCTTTGGATTCCATAGTTTTATCCTTTAAATATTATATATATATATATATCTTTTTACTTCTTTCTCAGAGTTGGTCATATATTTTGGGTGTCGCAAGACCTAAAAATTAATACATAAAAAATATTAATATATAGTATATCATATGAATGCATATTTTCAGAATAAATGGTTTTCCCATTGGTAGGGACCACATATGGATAATCTAATACTGTGCTTATTTCTAGGATGTGGGTTTTACCTTAGGCAAGACATAAGGTTTATCTATGTTAGAAATATCATGAAAAATATCCATTGGTGAGTTCATGAATAATTTAAAATTATTTATTTTATTTATTTTAATAAATTACAAAACCTATCCCCTCTTATATAAATATAGGTTTATAGAAAATATATTTTTTATATGAAAAACCCTAAGGGTTATATGAGATTATGGGGAGAGAATATGTTGGTGATGGTGAACTCGAGATCATGGAACAATGTGGAATGAATCGAGAAGATTCATGGGATGAATGAACAACACAGTTGAATACTCTACAAAATCACTAAATAATATGTTCATCAATAATAATCGATCAATTATCAAGGTAGGTCTCATTATACAAGTATTTATTCCCTTAATTTTTATTTTAAAGAATATATTGTTTATTTTCTTAAATCCTTGATTTTAATTCTTTTCAATATAAGGTATTTAATTAGTGCTATTATTACTGATTATCTATTTTTCATGAATTAGGATTATCACCACTTTTGGTTTCCACAATAATTATCATTTTCCAAGATTTAATAGGCCAATAATAATTTTTCATCTTGTTTGTGTGCCTCTCTTATCTCTATTCTTCACGTTCTGTATCATTAGAACTTGGGGTTGGTGATTCGACATTTTTAGATTGGTTCGATCATGATCAAATGTATGGATTCAGGGTGATTTTTTGAATGGAAATGGGTTAGAGGATTTAGAATGATTGTGAGGTAGTGGTGGGTTGTGGGTGATGGATACATGTTTAATAACCTTATTTAGGTAGTTAGAGGTGCAGTGGATCATGTGTGGGAAATGGGAATACAAAACTCCAACTAAAAAGGTCAAGAATCAAAGATAGAATCAATTTTACTTAAATTATAGTTCTTTAGAAGAGTCTATAGCTGATTATGGATGATGTTCTGGAGATATAAACTCCTTTTGTAGTGATGGGTGGTGCAACGGACCTTATTTGGGTTATGAAAATTGCTGATTTTTTACAGTTAGAGATAGTAAAATGATGGAGGATATCACCCTATAGATTAGGCCATGGGAAGTGTTTTAGATGATATTGGTAGTAGAAAAAGAGAATCTAGAAACCCTAAGTATTAAACCATGTTTTTCTATGAAAATCGCACATAAAAACATGTATCCTTTATGAACACATGCCATGCATCTCAGGTTCTCATCGAAGATAGGGTTTTGAACTCATCTAAGTATCACATTCCATGTGTTTAGGCCAACATGTCATGTGACACTACCTGGGTAGCCAATCCATATTCCATGGAACACACCTAAGACCTCAGGTGAATAGACACATTGTGTCCCCATAGGTGCATGTCCTGTCGAGGAATATGGCTATCTGAGTTGTGTGCCAAGAGAACATGCCTTGGACCCCAGGTGAATAGATACATTGTGTCCCAAAGGGACCCACCTTGTGGATATAGATTGTAGGCCAAGAAATATTTAGTGAAAGAAAGGCCCAGGTTTCTGAGAGAATTAAAAAATTATGTCACTTATATAAAATTACATGTACTTAAGATTTTATATGTCAAGTTCAGAAGTGGGACATGGCCAGGCTTCAGCTCCATGAGACACATCTTGTACCCCAGTGGAACACACTACTTACTTCCCTCAGAAACTTTTATCATATGTATATCCTTATTTGGGACTCAGATTTTGGATCATGAATACCCTATCCTGAGTATTTTTTCATTTTGTACATGATAATAGCCTTTATTTTGGAGTCATAGATACAATGTAAGGTATTATGAGTGAGAGGATTTTTTCTGGTGATACTTATATAATGAGAGTGATTGGGTTTTATCATTAGAGAGATTTTAGGATCGGTCCCCCTAGTAACACTAGGGCATGGGTCTCCCATACTCTGTATACATGTAGAATAGTTACTCCCCCACATTTGAAAGGGTGAAGGTCCCCAATATATAGGGTGATAATTCCTTGTCTTTGAGCTTCAATGAGGAGTGGTTCCTCTACTAGAGTTATTTCTCTCTAGATTATGGAGCATAATTGTGAGGTATGATCCATCCAACCTTTTTCTTGTAATGTTGTGCATGGTTTTTGGAATCAGAAAAGGTACCTTTGGGAGGTGTAGGATGACTCACATTTATTAGTTGTTTTTGAATATGTAACTCTTCAATTGGGTATATTTTTTATCATATCTGATGTGGTTTTATTTACCCTCTTTCTATATGGGTTGAGCTAATTTTTTTATTTGATTAATTCTCTTTTAGTTTTGAGGAAATCCCATTAGGTATGTATATACTCATCCTTGTATGGTATTTTCACCCACATGTCTTGTTTTATGAAAATCAAAGATAGATTAACAGTAGCTATAGTGGACCTGGTATCAGTGGAGCTTAGAAGCACGTGGTGTAATTGACCCTGTTCAGTGGTCATACTTTAGGATCTTGAGATAGTTTCTACCTTATTTTTTCCCTTTTCTATTTTCATATATTTGGGTTTCCACCAATATTTTTCTTTGGGAGTGTATCTTCCCCCCTTATACAATTTTATTACTTTATTGCATTCTGATATGCTTCCTAGAGGTTATTTCATGAATTTTTTACTCTCTAGAGGGTACCTCTTTGTTATATCTCTACATTGATTCATGGAATTTTGGGTGTGAATGAGTACAAGTACATTATGTTAAGGCCACCCATATTAGTGTTTTTTCTACTCAAAACTTGTCACTAGTTCCTGGCCCATTAGAGGCAATCTTGGGGTTTCACTATTGACTTACTACCAACCAAGGTGGATCCCTAATTAGTCAGTTCATGATATAATAGTATCAAAGGAATTGAATCTCCTAGGGGTGATGTTTGGAGTTAGACGTGGTCAGAGGATTGGTTTGGAAACTTATGGAAATGTTGTTAGAGTGTCTCAAGTTTGGATATCAGGTCAGGTAAACTAGTGTTAGTGTTAAAGACAACGTATATACACACCAGTACTCTGAATACCTTCATGTAAACTTTGTATATAAAGGCACCAGTTATAGGGAAACCAATAGTATATTCATCATAAATAATCGGGGATTTTGACTTCTATGTCCATCTTGAGTCATCTACTCGCATAATCTCTTTGACCATGGTACATCATGATAATTTTCATGATGTTTCCATAATGACATCCAGCTAGGATTATGAGATATAGTGATGAAGATAACCATATAATCAATGAGGCCTCGGTGTAGGGACCTATTCTTGATGTGTTACCTCTAGGTGAACATAGAGCAGTGCTTCCACCTGAATAGCACCACATGGACCCACCTCCAATAGTTTGGGTAGATAATCATCATTATATTGAATAGTTAACAACTTTATTATGATGGTATGATGATTTATGAAGTCTTAGTTTGTTACATGAGTTCTATTTATAGATAATTCTTATTTTTTATGGTGATGCAAACCGTTTGGGAGTGGAGGATTGTCTTGAGGTAGTGGTCTAGGTGATCCAGCCTATGTGGCCTCTTAAATATTAGATGGTTGCACTCACAACCAAAATTATTCTTGGAGAAAAATAGTTTTGGTAGGGAGTGGTAATCTTTATCCTTGATGAGGTGACGCTCCCTTGGGATTGATAAAACCATATCTTCATAGAGGGGTACATTCTAACAATATCATGGGTAACTGGGGTCTTTCTAGAGGTAATGGATTGGTCTTTCCACTTGTGTAGGACCCCTCCTAGTTTTATAGTGCTTCTAAAAAAGTCTTCTTTAGGGAAAAATAAGGCCTTGATAGAAACATATACTAGTAACGTGTGATGGGGCTTCAATCATTCATGTAAGACAGACACTTCCCCCACTAATATGTGTTCTATTATTCATTGATTTAAATCCATATAGGTGATACAGTGACACCCAAAGTTGGTAGTGTTGGTGTTTCATATATGAGTTCCTTTGATTTTTATTTTTGAGGTAATTTTGTATGTGATAAGGTTTCTTTTCAAACCCTATTTGTGGAAAACCATTGGGGAAAGGGAAAATATTTCTTAAGGAAGTGGATCTTTATAACCCAGAGGTGAAGGGAGTGGTCTAGGGTATGACCCATAAATTATCTACTTTATCAGAAAATTTGATAAACATGGGTGTAGGTCAGTCCTTCATTATCACATTCTTTTTTGTGACCTATAGATTCCATAAGGGCTTTCAGCTAGACCCTTTATTCTAAAGACACTGACTAAGAAAGTGTCAATGATCACACTTCACTTCTAGTTCTATTAATTGGATCTTTTATGAGAGATATTCACATGGGATCTTTCCCTGAGTGCAATGATACCCTATGTTGTTTTAAAATCAATCCTAGTGGGAGGGTTGAGTTTTTACTTTGTTGGTGATAAGGAATCTCAGGTATTGTTTGATGGCCTTTTATATAGGAGGATATAACTAAACTATCATTAGTTTGTTATTATGACCCTTGGAGTGGTCAACCCTAAGATAAGGGTTTCATTAGAATCAGTGGGCCCACTAGGTGGATCTGATGCTATTTTTAAAAAAAGAGGTTGATATGTTACATATTTTAATTTTTTACCATCACATAAATTGGTTGATAATAAAATACAAGAACTATTTTCTAAGGATCGATGTCCTTTTGATATGTCCAAAGGCATGATATGGTTCTTGATGTTTCATCTCAGGTCCAACTACCACCAGTTTAGTGTTCATGAGAATGGTTTACCGAAGATGAAATTCTTATTTCATTATGGGAATGATGAGTTCCTAGTGATTTCCTTTAGTGTGAAGAATTCCCTAATGTGTTTTTATAACTTATGAACTAAATCTTTAAACCTTTCATGTATAGGTTCATGATTTCCTTTATCAATAATATTATCATATAATCTATATATGGGTTAGTGCATATAAGTCATTTATTAATGTTCTTAGTATTTCTCTAGGAGTTCCAAATATAAATTAATATCTCTAAGTGTCAGTTTTGAATTCCTGAGGTTCACTTTTGTGGGGGAATGTTATCTCTGATCCTAGTGTTTCTATGAACACAAAAAAGTTAATATGGTGATTTCTTGTTATCCACCTAATAGAATGGAAGAGGTATGGGGTTTCCTTGGTTTAGAAGGGTATTATCAGAGGTTTTTGATAAAATTTTATAATATTGTGTCCCATTTGACTGCCAAGACAAGGAAATCATATCTAAATGATTAACTGGAGTAGTGACAGATCCCTTGAGGAGATGGGGAAGAGAATGATTAGGGATCCTATGTTGAGGATACTAGAAGAGGTATTTGATTTTCTAGTATTTTATAATCATGTGGGATCTAGAATCAGATGAACATTGATTCATTGGAAGTCAGTTATTGCTTTTGGGCCAATTTAATTGAGACCCCCTGAGTAGAACTATGTGAACCATGAATTGGTTTTGGAAGAAATGGTATTTTATATGGATATGTGGGTGTGTTATATTCTAAGTGAGTGTTTCATTGTTTTATATGACCATAAATGTCTTAGGTACATCTATACTCAGAGAGAACTCAACCTGTGATGGAGTCATTTGTTGATGTTTCTACAGGACTATAACTTTGAGATAGTTTATACTCCATGGATGGGAGACATGGTAATATATGACCTTATCAGTAAATCCCAATCTCATTTGGTGAAATAGTAAACATAGTAGTTGTCTTTATTTGATCTAACCCAAGAGGAGAAGAGGGTTGAAAATTATGTTCAATCGATGGTGGTGACCTCACCACTCCTTTAGAATGTTGGTTAATATCATATGGGAGGTGTTTATTTTGAAGTTCTATAGGAACATATATATTTAAGATATTAAATATAGATGTTTCCTAAGGGTGGGGATCACATCATCGATTTCCATGGATGGATGGTGTTCCAAGTCGCTTTGCATAAGGAGGTGTTGAGGGATGTATTATACATCCCCCTTAGTGGTATATTTGGAACTGGAAAAGATGTACCAGAATGTTCAGTGGTAATTTTGGTAGGTGTAAATGAGGTGGAGTTTTGTTGAGTTTATTCCTCAATGCCTCACCAATCATCAGGTAAAGGCTGAACATCAGGTTCCAGTAGGTCTAACTCAACCTCTTGAGTTTTCTGAATAGTACAGGAGTTCCATATCAATATATTTTGTAATAGGAATTCCATATACATTGATATTCCTCGTCACTATCTAGGTTATTTTTTACTAAATTACCAAGTCATCTAGCTTCCGTATAATATGAGGGATGGGCTTGGTTAAGGGTTTGGGGCATATATATAAGGACATGGACTTAAACATTACATAATCTAGAATATTATTTTATAATTCAATTTCTTACATTCTCAAAGATCTTTTTGGTTTATATTCTTAGATAATGAGTACATAATTCATACATATGAACCCACAATCATACAAAGTGGGTACCATTAAAACAACATCCATTTATTCCATAATACAAAAGTTTTCAATAAAATGTAAAATTTGTTCATGAAAAATCTTCACAACATTCATATTTTATTCTTATTTTCTATTACCCATCATTAAATCCCATGAAAAACATTTTAAAACTTGGGATAAGAAAAAAAATCTCAGTAAGGGACATAAAATAAAGGAACTTTACTCCATGAATACTTATAAATATATGAAATAATTTTCACAAATATATAATTCTCACCCAGTATCACATACTTTGTGAAAACATGATATTTTTATAAAACATAGAAAACATAAATAAGCTATTTAGATAAACTAGGAAATTATTTACTTGATATTGTATCCATTTTAGATACCATATGATTTGTAACCCTCGTTGCTACCTTACAATGTAACCCTCACAACAACCTTATGATGTAACCCTCATGCCTACCTTATGGTGTAACCATCATAGTTACACTTGTAAATACTATTAAGGTAAAATTAAAATATAAATATACCAAATTAATTATAGGTAGATATAGGTCGCACCCATCATCATAAATAATTCCAAATAAATTTAACATAATCATAAAACATTAATACTTGCATCATAAAAACATTTCTTGAGGAAAATCACTTATTTTAGAAGAATATATCGCACATACAAAGGAAAAAATTCATTTAAAATAACCATAAAATTTAATAAATAAGTATTTAATACAATAAGGTATCATGAAAACAGGACAATCGACTCATGATATATAAGTTAAGAAGAATCGTTCTTTTTGAATTTTGTAAAAAGAAAAAATAAAGAGGATTATAAACGGAAAGTTCCATACCTTGAGTTTGGATTCTTTAAAACATGTTCAAACATCCTATATAATGGTTTAAATACTGTTATTAATTTGTTAAATAACTATATTAATATCTATAATACCTTATATGACCTTTTTATAACATCTTTCCACCCATTTATTGATAATATTTTGTTATTTTTATTGTTTCGAGTGCGTTTATTTCATGGTTTCTACAGTTGTTTCATTATGAAAACTCTAGAAGTGTAATGAAATGGTATTTATATGTTTCCAAAATTTTTGATGATTCCATATATCATTTTTTCTGATATTTGGATGATTCATTAGATAGAATATTAATGAAAATGATTTTATTTATTTTGGAAGTTTTTTTACGACCATCACGAACTTATATCATTTTATATAATATCATATTTATATATTGGTTACAAAACATTATATAACTCATAATATGAAAAATAAAATCTTATTTTACCATAATAAAGGTTTTATGACCAGGATTCGAGGTGGTAAAAGAAAATGGAAACACATCATCCATGATGATGGTAAATCGACACATCACGGACAATGATTTAATTTTTTATAATAAGAGGATAAGAGGATAAGAGGAGAGGTTTAATGATGAATATTACATTACAGTATATATAAGATAATATATTTATCATTTCACTTTTATGAGGGGAGGTGAGGAGAGAATAATAAAATAAATTAAATTTAAAATAAATTTAAAAGAAAACAAAAGAGGATTTTACCTCTTGGGCTTCTTCTCCTTGATATCCTCCTTAAGGAACACAGTTTTAGCCTTTCGGTGACACTAGAAGATCTTGGAATTTGGGAATTGACTTGGGAATGGAATTGTGTAGAAATTAAATAAGTAAAAATTCTATTGATGTGTGAGGAGAAGAGGTGGTGTGGGGTTGAATTTATAGGGGAGGAGAGGGGTGTTTTTTTATTATTATATTCAGTAGTTTATTATTTTGGCTCAATAATATGAATAGTTTGAAACCTATCACTAAATATATTAAAATAATTATGTATATTTTGAGTTTATGAGCTTACATCAACCAGACATCAACTATGACCCAATAATTCTTGTATTTGTTAAGTACCATAAATTAATATATCTCACTTTCACCAAAAATTCAACTATTTTAGAAAAATACCAAAAACTAACCCTAACCATTTTTTGACATGTAGAATTAAAAAATTAACTCCATTTTATGAAAATAATTTCAAAAAATTTAAAAAATTACTTTTTATTTAAAAACATCGTTTATTTTAAAAATATCAGTTTTAAAATTATAACGGATTTATGACACTTTGAAAATTTACTTAAGGTCTTGTGATATTATCTTATAATCATAATATATAAAAATATTAATTTTTTAATACATTTTATAAAAAAAATTAAAAAAATTATAATTTTAATTATGAATTTTAAATAAATACAATTTTTATTAAAATACCAACACTTAATTTATCATTTTAAAACATTTATTTACTTATATCATGAAATATATGTAATATATTTTCATTAAAAACATACCTAAATTTTATATATACTTTTATTGGTGAGGTTACTATTCTATTTGTATACATTCCTTAATTTTTGTAAATACCACTTATTTCATTATACAATTATAATGTATTTAACTATTTAATTCCAAAATGAAAATAAATTATTTTATAAGTACTTGGGTTGTTAAATTCCCCCCTGAGGGAATGGCATACTCATGATTTTTATTCACTTATTAATCAAGTGATGATATCATTCCCTCGTAGAATTTTTATATTCTCATGTTTCTTCTTCAACCATTTGGTTTCTACACAAAACCTTAACATGGTGAATTAACTTATTCCACAATAATTTCTCTCTATGATCAAGAATATTATTGGGAATTTCCTTGTAAGAAATGTTCTCTTCCAACTAAACTAATTATGGGCTCAAAACATTAGATTATTCTAGTACATACTTTCTTAATATTAAAACATGAAAAAAATTGTGTACCTGAGATAAACTCATATGAAAAGATACTCAGTAAGAAATTGGTCCCAATTTCTCTTTAATTTCATAAGGTCTAATAAAACATAGACTTAGATTTACTTTCTTACCAAAACATATAACACTTTTTCAAGGATTGATTTTAAAGAAAACAAGATCACCTACCTCAAAATAAAAGTCTTTCCTACTATCATCTACATAACTTTTCTATATTCTTAGAGTTATCCTCACTTGTTGTTGGATCATCTTCACTTTCTCTGCCAATTCCTCTATTAATTATAGTCACATAAACTTCATTTACCTTACTTCATCCAAAAATCCGAGATTTGTATACCACTTTCCATATAATTCCACAAAATGTGTAATCTATGTACTCAAAAGAAAAAATTTATTATAATAGAACTCAAATAAAGAATGTTTTTGATCCCAAATTCCTTGGTAATATAATTAAAAAGCACATAACATGTATACCAATTTCAGAATTTTTCACTTTGTTTGTTCATCAAATTGAGGATGAAAGGTTGCGCTGAAATATAATTTAGTTCCCAATGACTTCTGATTTCCTTTATTAAATTTAGAAGTGAACCTTGGATCACTATCAGAAACAATGGAGATATGAACTCCATGTAACCTGAAAATATCATTAATGTGTAGTAGAGAAAGTTTATCTAGAGAAAGAGTGTCTCAAATAGGAAGGAAATGTGCAGATTTAGTCAGTCAATCGGTAATAGCCCAAATTTCATTATTACCTTGAGAAGTCTTTAGAAGTCCCACCATGCACTCTATTAATATATTTTCCAATTTACATTATTGTACTAGCAAAGGAAAAACTATCTCCTTTGGTAGTTTTTATTCTACTTTAACCTATTAAAAAGTCAAAATTTTCATTATAAAATCAGCAATATCTATTTTCATTCCATCCCACCAGAAATACTCTTGAAGGTCTACATATTAGTTCTTCCAGGTTGAACAGAAAATGGAAAACTAAGAGATTCACTTAACAATTATTTCTTAAAATATTAATCATAAGGCATTCATAATCTATTTTAAAATCTCAAGACATAATATTTATCAACATTAATTTTAGGAAACATAGCTTAAAAAATTCTACATTTTTATATAACTCATGTTCTTCCTTCTGTGCTTGCTTAATTACTTCAGAGAGAGACGATTACACTAACACCTGAAACAAAATATATGAATTTCCTACACCAAAAACCTCCAAGACAAAATTCATAAAATCATAAACCAAGTGTTCATGTTCCAAATGTAACATTATTAAGGATTCATGAAGTTTTCGACTCAAGGTATCTTCCACTTTCTTTTCTGTTTCCTGATGGTAATTGATTATGCAATGATAATACTTTATTAGTTCTATCCATCTTCTCTAACTCATGTTCAATTCCTTATGAGTAAATATATACTTCAAACATTTATGGTTAGTAAATAATTCACATTTGGATCCATATAAATGATGTATCCAAATTTTTAAAGGGAAAACCACAACTTTTAATTCCAGATCATGAGTGGGATAATTTAACCCATTAGGTTTAAAATGTCTTAAATCATAGGCAATTACTTGATCATTCTTAATCATAATGTATCCAGGTACCTTCAATGAAGAATCATTGTAGATGATAAAATATCCATTTCTAGAAGGTAGATCTAAAATGGGATTATTCACTAATATTCTTTTTAGTTCCTAAAAACAATCATCACAATCTTTTGTTCAAATAAATTTAACCCCTTTTCAAGTTAACATAGTTAGTGGGTTAGAAATCCAAGAAACTTTTTTAGTAAACCATCAGTAATAACCTAAAAATACAATAAAATTATGAATCTCTATAACATTTTTAGGTCTTGGCCTTTCATTAACCACGTTTTATTTAGTTGGATGAACTTTTATTCCATCCTTATTTACAATTTCCAAGAGAAAACAAATCTTTTCCAACCAAAAATCACATTTTTCTCGATTTCCTATATAACTTATTTTATTTAACTATTTACATAACAATCCTTATATGTTTCTCGTGATCCTTATAAATTTTTTATTAAACCAAGTTATCATAAATAAAAACAAGGAAAATATTATCCATGTATTCATAAAAGATTCTATTCATAAGATCCATAAATATAGTAAGGGAATTTTTCAAACCAAGGTCATAACAACAAAATCATAATTCTCATATCTCAAATAGAACACAATTTTTGAAATTTCATCCTTCTTAAACATCTGCTGATGGTACTTGAATCTCAATTCAATATTGGAAAAATAAAAATCTCCCCATATCTGATGAAACAAGTCATCAATATGAGGAAATGGATACTTATTCCTAAGAGTAATTTTATTCAAATATCTATATTCAATGAAAATTATCATGGAACTATCTTTATTTGTTAATGAAAAAAAATTATCACCCTATGGTGAAGTTCTAGGAAGAATTAATCCTTTATCAAGAAACTGCTGCAACTGATTTTCCAATTCAATATGTTCCATTTAAGCCATTTGATATGGGTGTTTTGAAATTATCTTAGAATCAGTAACTAATCCTATGGTAAATTCAACATTAACTTCTGGTATAAAACTTATAAACTCATTAATAAAAACATCCAAGTATTCATTTACCACTGGAACATCATTAATTTAAATTATTCCCTTGTTTTCAACAATATATGAAAGATAACATTCACTTTCATCGTTTAATAATTTCTTAACTTTTTGATATGTTATCAATGGTATGTGTTCATTATTGTATAAAAACTGAAACTCTTTCCAAGAAACAAATCATTTTTCTCTACAATCAATCTTAGCATGATAAACAGAAATCCAATCCATAGCTAGAATATCATCAAACTCTACTAAGGTAAAAACAAAAGGGTTTTCAGGTATTTTCTTTCCACAAAAAATAATAATATTCTTAAAATTCTTTTTTTTATTTAATATTTACTCTTGGAGTTTAAACCATAAGTTATGGTTTCATTTATTGAGGTGAAATTTTCAATTTACCATAAAATTTCTTAGAAATAAAGGAATGTGTAGAATTCGTATCAAATAAGACTTTATAAAAATGTAAGTAATAAAATATTGTACCTGATACCACTTCATTGGATGGACCAGCATATGATGAAATAGTCACAAAGTATTTCACTACACCTTTCTACTTATAATCCTTCTACTTTACACCATTCATTTATTTCTTTGGGTATATATTTTCATAATTCCCCATCTCAACACATTAGAAACACTTTACCGTTTTCTTATCATAATTAAACATACCAACATTAAGATAATTTTAATTGAAATATTGGGCCATATTTCCAAACTTACCACATAAAAAAACATCTTGAATTTGTTAAGGCATTCCCTAGTGTGTTTTTACTACACTTCCCACAGACTAGAAATTGGATTTTCTTACCTTCATATTTCTTTGATTGATTCTTACCCATTGTTTTCCATCTAATCCCTTTCATTTTTTTTAAATACATTTAATTATTTGTAAGAACCATTTCTACCATCTCATCAAATCGAATAATTTTCTCATAAATTTGAAATTCATTGGAGGCCAATTCCCTTCAATATCATGGATTCAATCCAGAGTAAAAACAACTGATTTTATTATCAAGATCATTTATAAGATTTGAAGAATAAATTTCCAATCAAGTGAAATTTATTTCATACATGGCCAGTGATTCTTCCAAATTTTGCTTCAATTCCATGAATTTCCTTTCCATACTATGTTGAACCACATTAATTAAATATTTTTCAGGGAACATATTCTAAAATTCATCTCATTAAAAGGAATCAACCTCCTCATTATCCCTGATATTCCTGACCATTTTCCACCACTAGTTGTCTTCACCATAAAAATTATGAATTTAAATACTAACCTTTTGATTATCTGAACACTCCATGACATAGAATATATTTTAAATGGATTTAATCCACCCATAATCCACCACTCGATCATAATATCCACTAAAAAGAGAAGGGTTTTGCCTCATAAAATGTTCCATTATCATCATGTTACTTTGTGGTAGCTCTTCTCACTCTCTCTCAGGGATTCCAATGCCATTTATAGTTTTCATAAGCTGAGATATTACTATCAAAAATTAATCAGTTCTAATTCCCGTTATACTGGGATGTTTATTCAGAAAGATATAATCCTCTTGGTTCCTTCCTATTACGTCTTCCATGTTTATTATACAGAAAACCATTCAAAATAGACATATCAAAGATTAATTAACATGGTAATAATTAAATTCTATATCATTTCTACTTAACCATAATGTAAAAAACATTTATAGTATTATATTAACATCATTCTAACCACTAAAGTAATCTAAACCATGCTCTAATGCCAACTATTAGGGCCTGACCTTAAACTAAACATAATATAGAAGATTATTTTATAATTCACCTTTTTAAATTCCCAAATATCTTTTCGGATTATATTTTTAGACAATTTGGACATAGTTCATACATATCAACCCGCAAGAATACAAATTGGGTACTATTATAATAGTAAACATTTCTTCCATAATACAAAAGTTTTTAATAAAACAAGAAATATTTTCATGAAAAATATTCATGACATTATACTTTGCTTCTTCTTTTCTCTTGCCCATCCTTAAACCATATGAAAAAACATTTTACAAATATGGATGAGAATAGAAAGTTCAGTAATTTACATAAAAGAAAGGAACCATTAGGTAATAAATACTTATAAACATATGAAATAATTTTCACAAAGATATACTTCTCACCCTTAAATATTCACATACATACTTTGTGAAAACATGAGATTTCAATAAAACATAGAAAACATAAATTAGAAAATTAGGTTAGTTGGGAAATTAATTACTTAATATTATATCCTCCATATCTACCATATAATTCGTAACCATCACAACTACCTTACAATGTAACCATCATGACTACCTTATAAGGTAACCCTCGTGGCTACCTTCTACTGTAATCATCACAGTTACACAGGGAATAACCATTATGGTCAACTTCCAACAGAAACATACCAAATGAATTGGAGGTAGAAATATATCCCACCCATTATTATCAACAATGAACAATAACCATATCATAATCCAAAAACATGAATACTTTCATCATAAAAAACGTTCCTTGAGGAAAATCACTTATTTTAAAAGAATACATCGCATATATAAAGGAAAACATTTTATTTTAAAATAACCATGAAATCTTGAAAATAAGGCTTTAAAATAATAAGGCATCATGAAAGTTGGATAAACCTCTCATTTTGTAAAAGTTAAAAATAAATATTCTTTTTTAATTTTGTAAAAATATACATTAGAGAGGATTTTAAAAGGAGAGACCCTTACCTTGTGTTTTACTTCCTTTAAACATGTTCAAACCCAATGTATAATGTTTTAAAGAGTGTTATTAATTTAATAAATAAATATATTCAT
Organism: Viscum album; assembly: GCA_963277665.1. Taxonomy (NCBI): domain Eukaryota; kingdom Viridiplantae; phylum Streptophyta; class Magnoliopsida; order Santalales; family Viscaceae; genus Viscum; species Viscum album. Next base: position 1,689,351,413 of record OY728126.1, on the reverse strand, counting down.
ATTTATAATACCTTATATGATCTTTTTATAACATATTTCCAACCATTTATTAATAATATTTTCTTGTTTTTATTGTTTTGGGTGTGTTTATTCCGTGGTTTCTGTGGTTGGTTCATTATGGGTTTTCTTATCGAATGGAAGAAAAAATCTCGAAGTGAAAATAAATGGTATTAATATGTTTCCATAATTTTATAAGATACCATATATCATTTTTTCTGATATGAGGATTATTCATTAGATAAAACAATAATGAAAATGATTTAATTTATTTTGGTGGGTTTTTTTATAACCATCACAAACTTATATCATTTTATTTAATATTATGTTTATATATTGGTTCTAGAACATTATATAACATATAATATGTATAATAAAATCTTATTTAACCACAATAATGGTTTTATGACATTAATTGAATTTGGTAAAATAAATTTAAAACACATTATCCATGATGATGGAAAATCAATACATCCCTTATAATGTTTTCATTTTTTAGAATAAGAGAAAATTAGGAGAGGTTTGTTGATGAATATTACATTTAATAAATTAAATTATTGTATATTTAAGCTACCGGATTTTTCTTGTCACTTTTATAAGGGTATGTGAGGATAAAATAATAAAATAAAATAAATTAAAATGAAATTTAACAGAAAATGAATGAGGATTTTACCACTTTACCTTCTTCTCCTAGAGAACCTCCGTAAAAAACTTGGTTTTGTCCATTTAGTGGGACCATAAGGTCTTGCATGTGTATAAGAGTCTTGGTAAATGAATTGGTTATAAATTAAACAATCTAAAAGAATTTTTTTGTGTTAGGAGAAGAGGTGGTGAGGGGTGTTATTTATAGGGTAGGATAGGGGTGTTTTTTCTTATTATATTCATTTGTTTATTATTTTGGATCTAGAATATGAATAGTTTGAAAATTATCACTAAATATATTAAAATAATGAAGTATATTTCAATATTATGGTCTTACATCATTCATACATCATTTATAACCCAATAATTCATGTATTTGTTAAATATCGTAATTTATTGTATTTCAATATACACCAAAAATTCAATTATTTTATAAAAATCCAAAAAATTATCTATAAACATTTTCTGATGTGTTGAATTCAAAAAATAACCCCATTTTATGAAAATAATTTTATTAATATGATAAATTTATTTTTTAATTAAAAACATTATTTATTCGAAAAATACTGGTTTTAAAATTATAACTGATTTCATTACACATTGAAAAATTACTTAAGGTCTCATAAAATTATATTATAATCATAAGATATAAATATATTAATTTTTTAATAAATTTTATTGAAACACATTTTCTTTTAATCAATTATATTAATTATAAAATTGTAAATAAACACATTTTTTTAATAAAAAACCAACACTTAATATATCATTTTTAAACATTTATTTATTTATACCATGAAATAAATATATCATATTTTCATTCATAAGATAACTAAATTTTTTTTATAATTTCATATATGATACTGATTTTATAATTTAATAGATTCCTTAATTTAGTTCAATACAACTTATTTCATTATAAATTAATAATGAATTTACCTATTTAATTCCATAATGAAAACAAATTATTTTATAAGTACCTGGGTTGTTATAATATATACATGTAAAAGATCATCTCACTTTATAAGGTACCCACAATGATCATCTATGATCAAGATTCTTGATTCACATCATAGTTATGGAGAGGTTATTAGGAGACTTTTGAGACCCAATTATGGATGAGCATAATGGTTCACTCCTATGAAGATGGCCAGACCAAGCCAGCCATATAGTTTTTATAATTCAATATAAGATCTTGTATATTGTTTTTTGGATATATTTGGGTGGATCACTTAATATTGGCGGAGATAACTTATAATAACACTTAATCACTCCATTATCATCATGACACCATTTGAGGAACTACATGGGAGACCCTACAAGTCACCCTTTTGTACGACTGTGGTTGGAGAGACATATATTATAAGTACAGAACTGGTGCAAGAAAGATTAGAGAAGGATTCAGATGATCTAGGAGTGTTTGAGGATAGGCCAAGGTAAATGGAAATATTTTTTGGACTGACATCATAGACCTTTAGAGATTGATCAAGGGAACCATGTTCTCTTGAGAGTCTCCCCACGAAGCAGATTTTGGAGTCTTGTTTGAAGTGGTAAGATTTTTTTGAGGTTCTCAGGGATATATAAGATTGTGTGTTGGGTTGTAGAGTTTTCTTGTTGCATGGTATTACCCCAAATGTGTGACTACATGCATCAAATATTCTATGGGTCTTAGAGAAGTAGATACATACAAGACATTTTACACACTATATACTATGTAAATCTAGACTTTGAGAATGGATTCACCTTCTCAGGGTACCTAGTGTCGATTGAGTATTGATAGGATAATATCTTTAATTGGTGAAACATTCCACTAATTCAAGTTCTTTAGAAGTATGGGAGTGTGTAGAAGATCTCCTAGGAGCATGGCAGCCTAATGTGGACTCAGTACCCCAAAATTTTTATGTGGATTATTATTTTTGAGGTGAAAATACTTGAAGGATGGAATAATGTAACAACTATAGTTCCCATAGTTTGATCCAATGAATATATATATATATATATATATCAAGATTTTTCCTCGGAGTTGGTTTCGTGTTTTGGATTTCATGGGACCATGAAATTAGTATATTAAAAATATTAATATACATTAAATTATGTTCATCCATATTTTTAGAATAAACGGTTTTCCCATTAATCGGGACTGTAGATGGAAAATATCAGTCCATAGTTATTTCCAAAGCATGAGGTTTACCCTAGGTGCGACATAAGTTTAATATGTGTCGAATGTCTCATGGAAGTAATTTTTTGGTAGTTCTGTGAATAAATTAACATTATTTAATTTATTAAAATCCTTAATATGGACCCTCTATAAATATGTGGTTATAGAAAATCATTAATTCTAGCCTCATTACCCTAGGGTATTAGTGGAGTGGAAGAGGATATCCACAAAAAGTGATGATGATATAGGGATCATGGATCAATGGTGAATGAATCAAGGAGATTCATGCGTCGAATGATGAACATAGTGGAATCTTCAACGACATCACTAGAAAACATGTTCATCACCAATTATTGATTTGTTCTCTTGGTTGGGCTTGTTGTTTGTGTATTTATTCCCTTCCATTTGATGTTTTATTTTTGATTGCATATTAATTTAAATCTTTGATTTCAGTTCACTTCATGGTCTGAAATTTAATCAATGTTCTTATTTTTAATCATTTTTTATACATCATGGTTTTCACCACTTTTGGTTTTCTTAATAATGATTTTTGGTCAATATCACATTGACCAAAAATAATTTATCACTTTTTTTGGGTGCATGTCTTATCTTTATTCATCACATTATTCGTTGTTGTCTGATAGGGTTGGGTATTCAAAATTACCAGAACAGTTTGAGCATGATTGAACCCCCAAATTCATGGTGGTTATGTGAACAGTAATGGATTTAAGGTTATGAAAGTATTGTGAGGAATTAATAGATTTTTGGGTGTCGTATCTGTATATTAGAACCAGTTTTGGAAATGGGAGGAATATAAGACCATGAATGGGTGACGAGAATCCCAAATCCCAGCCAAAAGAGCTGGGAATCAATTATCAGAGTCATTTCCCTTTGATTTTGGGGGTTTAGGAAAGTTTAAAGTAGATCATAGATGATGTTCCAGGGATTATATCCCACTTTCTAGTAATGGGAGGAATAAAAGACCTCATTAAGGTATTAGAAATATTTTTTTCTGGAGTTTGGAGACTAGAAATCTCTGGTGGAGGACTTTACCCTCTATATCATACCTTGGGAAGATTGTTAGGTGAAATTGGTGGTAGAAATGGTATATCTAGAAACCACGAAGACAAAAACATGTTTGTTTGTGAAAATTGTGGCCACAAATCATATTTATTTGTGGATAACATGTCATTTATCTTGGTTTCTCATGATGGTTAGGGTTTTGTTCTGAGTTAAGTATCACATGTCATGTGGTCGGGCCCACATTTCATATGACACTACCTGGTCATTTGAGCTATATTTCGAGGGAACAAGCCCAAGACCTCAGGTGAAAAGTCATGTTGTGTCCTCATAGGGACACACTATGTGGAGACACATGGCTATCCAAGAATCCTTCCTAGAGTACTTTCCCAATACCCTAGGGGAATAAATATGTAGTGTCTCTCTAGAGACATGCTACTTAGAGACACATGTCCGGAAAAGTTCTGTTAAGTGAATGGAACTCCTAGGCATACAGGAGAAGTCACACATTTTGTCACTCAGATGATAAATCATTTACTTAGGAATTTACACATCGAGTACAGCTGTGGGACGCGTATAGGATTCAGCTCTATGAGACATTCCATGAACCCCAGTGGGAAACTCTATGTACCTCCCTTGGAACCTTCTACCATGGGTATGTCCTTCTTTAAGAATCAAATTTAGGACACTGAGAAGAGTATCATGAGTACTGTTCCACATAGGATGTGATGGTGGGCCTCATTTTGGAATAAGATATGTGACGTGAGGTGTTATGAGGGAGACACTTCATCAAATGATGCTTGGATGATGATAGTAATTGGGATTAATCATCAATGATATGTTGAGGTCAATAATCTCCTATCAGACTTGGGTGTGGTCCCCCCATACTCTTTATACAGGTCGAGTTTGTACTCATCTATATTACATAGGGTGTTAGTCCTCTCTATATAGAGTGTTCACCCTCATGTTCAGGCTCTATTGTAGAGTGGGTCCTCTACTAGAGTTAATGTTCCTTGATTGTAGAGAATAGTCGCAAGGTATGGGCCCTCAACCCTGATTCTAGTGAGGTTGTGGGAGTTGATTGGGATCGTAGAAGGTATATTTGGTAGTTGTAGGCTAACTCATCCTTATTACACTAAAAAAATGAAATCATTATAGGGGGTTGTTTTTGTCATTTGAGTGGGTCATATCCCCTCTAAATACATTAGCATTGATTATGATGAACCACAACTAATTTTTCAGCCTCATATTATTGGAGGTAGTTTTCAGGAACTGTAGGTATGTTAAGGTCAAAATTAGCGATGGTTAGTTTAGAGGTGGTTTAAGCCCCTACTAATTCTACCCTAGATTTTTTAGAATCTAATAATTTAGAGGCGGTTTTAACTTTCTATAATTAATTTTCAAAAAATAGAGGTGGTTAAAAACAACCCCTAATTGATTTTGAAAATCATAATTTAGGGATGGTTCATAATCACTCTGTAATTATTATTATTTTCAATCTTTACCACCCCACTCAAACCACCTGTAATTTTTCATTCAATCCCTCCCACCCCACCTAATATTTGTAACCCTCCCCTTTATATCTTTTTTTAAATCCCTTATTCCCCACCCCACTGCCCAATCCCATCTTGTTTTTTTAATCCCCCATACCCCTAGGCCCCCTCCACTGACATGCACTGATGACTCCTCCCATGTGCCTGCACCATTTAAAAATCCACCATATAGAGAATTGAACTTGGGATCTAACTGTTGCAGCTGAGCGCCCCCAAAACTTTTCCAATGTTCTTTTCTATTTATTATTTATACAGATGTTTATATGTATAATATATATATATAATTATATTTACATATGTAAATATATATATTTATACATATATTTATAAATACAGATAAATTTGGGTGTATGTGTGTGTATTTGGGTATTTATATAATATCCATATAAATAATGTAATTATAATATATATTTATATAATTATTTTTATATACTTATGTGTGTCTGTGTGATAACAATAATAATATTAATTATTATTATTCATATCACACCAATTTTTTAAACTATAAAAATCGTATGTCGGTTTTATAAAAACTATACATTTATTTTATGATTTTTATCATGTGTATATTATGTTAAATATTTTTATATTATATATTTATGTATATAATTATATACAATTATATTATATCATGTATAAAAATATATACATACACACAAAATTAAATACATTCATATAATTGGAAATATATAATATAATTAAATAATATATTATATATTTAATATATTAATTTATAATCAATATAGTATAGAAAATATATATATAATATAATTATATATAATATATATAAATTTATATGACATTTGTTTATTTATTTATTTATATTTAATTTTGTCTACATCTTATATATTTATATACATATTTTTAAACAGTGGTATTTATACATAAATATAGAATAGAAATGTATTTAATATAATATATATATAATATAAATCAAATTTATTTTTATATAAATTTTTATATTTATATAATATATTTATATATTTATTTGTATGTATACAATATATTAAATATTTATTTATACAATAAATTAATTTATAATATGTATTATGTATACAAATATATATAATATAGAGACAATCAAATACATTATTTATATTATACATGCATGTTTATTTATATACTTGGGTGCATAAGAATCTATATAATCTATTATTATTATATAAATTATAAAAACTACAAAGGTTTATATATGATACATTTTTCAATAAATAACATTTATGTATGTATTTAAAGAATATATTTATTCATTTTTATTATAATTAATATTTAATGAAATACAATTTTATAAAAAATATATATATTAATGTACACATTACACATACATTTACACACACAAACATGAATGTGAATAATTATATAATTATTTGTAAATATTTACTTATATACTTATTGAAATATATATATATATATTGTATTTATATATTTACTAATATGATATATATAATATAATATTATCATAATATTATTATATAAAATATGTACATTTAATATATTATAATACATATCTTTATTGTTGATCATGTGTTGATCTAATAATTTCATTAGTTTCTATTTGATTTTGATGCTCACAAACACTCACATTTGTTTAACTAATGAAATTACTTAAAGTGAATTTTAATAAATTAATATTCGTTAAAATATTTATTTCATAATTATATTCAAGACATTGGTCTATGGGGATTATTTGATAAAATGAAAAAAAAAATTTATCTTTTTATAGAAACACTTTTCTCAACCCTACGTTAGTAATCATCACATAAGAAATAAACCTTGTGTTTGAAACAGCATGTATGGTTCATCAACCCTACGTTTTTATGGAACCTGACATTTAAGAATGAGAAAAGTATGGTTCATCAACACTGCATTCAGAAGAACCCTACATTTGAGGAAAAAATGTATGGGACATCAACCATACTTTGGTAATCAACGGTACATTTTGAAACCTATGTTCTGGGTTAGGTCATCACATGAAGGAACCCTACATTTGACTATTAAACAATGGAGTTTTAAATTAGTGATATTATCTGAGATTTCTACAATGGTTTTGATGGAAATAAATATTGATTCAAATATTTTTTACGACCAATTCAAAGGATCGTTAGGATTATTTTAAAGGCCTGTATTCATCGAAGTAATACATTACTATTCTTACAGGAAGTTACGTATCTCTGGAATGTTTTTGATTTCAATATTCATGATTTAATATGTGATGTTTTTGGATATAGTTTGATCTATAGCTGTTCGTCTTACTGTATAAATATGAATATGTTCTTCATCGGAAATATATATATAGTTTTTACACATATTCATATACATGAGAAGTTGTGTATTTTTACCTACAGAGCTACGCTTTGGGGACATACATGTTTAAATCTATCTGATTTAATCAGTTTTGTTATCATTTCTTCCACTGCATTTATTTATTATATATTCTTGTGAGATAATGTTCAAAATTTTTGTAAATATACACTTCAATGATATTCATTTTTAAACATATTTCTAATGTTTTCTTTGTTATTTTTTGAACAAAGAATATGAAAATGTTGAAGATATATATCTTGTCATGCTATATTGAAAAAAATTATCTATTTGTTTCTAATACAAACTATGAAGTTTAAATTGTAACGTCAAAAAAATTAAACTCTTTTTATTTATTTGAGTTTCATCTGCTCATACTCAGTCATGGTGGAGTGTCAGCTTCTCAGACTAAGCTGTAGATATTTTCTTCATTATAAAATAACCAGAAGTCTTTAATTAGTCTTATTGTAAGGTCTAAATTGCTTACATGATAGCCTATGGGGAATCGTTAAATCATACAGGCCTAACCATATTTAGTAATTTATAAAAAATCACACAACCTAACTAAAAATTTAGTATCTAGTTAGTCCAAGTGTCAATCCCACATGGAAGATCTATATTTTTTAAATTAATTATAGAATCTAAAATTGAAATTTTTTAATTCGTTTGAGAAAAGATAAAAAACAGCAGTGATGATTAGGTTGAAATTCAAGATGAGGGACATTAGAAGTTCAATTATTTTCAGGTTCGTGTGCTAGGTATTTAATATAAAGTGGATTTATTCAGTTTTGGTATTGGAATTGGGTCAGAAGGGATCCTTGGTCATGGTATCCCAATCTAATATTATGATTTAACCTTTGGAATGGTTATCTACTTAGTTCAATCATAGAAATAGGTGATCTAAAACTATATTTCAACATAACTGGACTAAGTTGTATAATGTTCATACAAAAAATAGACTAATAAATTGATGAAATGAAATAATATTATTTAAATCACAAGTAATGGTCATGAAATTGTAAAAATAAGGAGATTAAAATCGATAAGTTGTGTTTTCAACAATCCAAAACATGAATAATAAAAATAAAATAATCCATAGGCACATATCCCCCTCTAATAATGTCACCCTGTATAGAACAGACAACTCGCTCATGCTATGATTGATGAGAATGAGCATCATCAGGAACCAAAGAAGCATAGTGGTGAAGGTTGGTGGTGAATCTGGGCTATGGATCGTCACTCTGTCATCTGGTGGTCTCCCCTTGGTTTCGTACTTACTCTATCTGGTCCATAGTGTCATGGAACGGTGGCCCAAGTGCTCCTTTTATAGGAAAACTCCTCAAACCTCCTGCCCACATAGTCATTATTTCTTTTCTGTGTGCTACCGATTACACGACATGTAAGTGGGTTTCACATTGTGTATCTCAGATCTGTGTTTTCTTCCATGCGTGTGAATCTCATAAACTAATTTGACTATTTGACTCACTTCACAGTGTGAATTGGAGACTCATGATTTGTAACTTATTTTTACATCGTGTACTATCTTCATGACTTGTCCAGCGTGACAATTTAATTTTCAAAAATTCATTACATGTAATGTTATTAAATGATTTGTAATCAATTATCTTTATTTTCCATTTCCACTTTACCTTTAAAAATCCGATGTCAGGCCACTTCGCTTCACTCGTGATGTGAAGTGTCGTTTTACTCATTTTTTCTTCTCTTTTCATTCCTTTTTCATATATTCTTTATTTCCTTCCATAAAATATAAAAAAATTCAGATGTTACAAAAATTGGAAATATTATTTATTTAAATACAAATTTCAATATACACAAATACATTAAAATATATGCATTAAATAGACTTATCACTACACTCAGTTGTGGATTTTTAAGTTCTTAGGATAATAGGACCTAGTGAAAATCACCAATCTCATGGAGTTGAGTATTGGGGGAGTGGAAAAAGGGACTTGTATGCCCTGAAAAACTACATCATTGTGTTCTTTTGTTTTCTTTATTTTCACTACTCTCTCATATTTGAAAGAAACATAAAGGCATGCAGCTTACCAAGAGAGGTGCTCTAAATCTGTTAAAGTGTTGAAAATCACAATTCACCCCCCCCCCCAATCTTGTGTATTCATCTTAATTATATCTATCCCGACTTCAAATTTGGTATCAAATCAAGGTATCTACTAGTATATTATTATTTTATCTATATGATGTCAATGTTTTGTATATGAAGGTTCTACCTATTTTTTACTGGCTCTAACATGCCTGATATTAAGATTCAAACAAAGACTTTGTGGAATGGATTATTCTAAAGAATTTATGTCGATGATTCATTCTTACTATTTTAATGGTAGTTATTATGGTGATTAAAAATACTATATTATTATTCATTTGGAAAATCATGGAATAAGTGTTTATTTAAATATTTTTAATCCTTATAAAATTTTAATATAAGATTTTAAAGAATGGAGTACTCGTCAAGAAAGGAAATATGATCTCAATTTAGAAGATATTAATGCTATTGTGTGTGGTTTATGAAGTGAATAATTTAATCAATTTTCTCAATGTCCTACTTCATATAAGATATGGTAAACTATTACTGATTCCTATTAGAAAACTAGAAATATTAGACAATTAAGATTCACTACTAAAGAGGTAAAGCTGGATAGTTTTAGAATGGATGAGAATGAAACTATCAATCAAATGGAAAGAAGGTTGACAGAGATTGTCAATAATGTTGCTGATTTAGGAGATTCAATTTTTCAATAAAATCAAACATTAAAAGTACTCAAAGTATTACCGCCTAAGTGGAAATTAATATCTGAAACAATATACAAGTCTATATTAGTAAATAATTTTAAAATGATGGACTTGGTTTAGAATTTCATATTGTATGAAGTTAAGATGCATGTTGAAGATAATATTCATACAAAAAATGAATAAGTATCTCTCATGACTACAAATGATGAATCATCATATTCATATTATAAACATTGAGATAAATATCTTTTTTATCTTTTTGAAAATTTTGAAAAGATGTAAAGAAATAAAAATAGAGGAACTGAAGATGATATATGCTGTGAAAGTAAGGAAAGAAGTCATACAAAATATAATTGTCCTTTCCTCAAATATCAAAGTAAATATAGTTATTAAAGGAAAGGAAAAAAATCAATAAAAGATACTTTGTGTAATACTTGTAGTTCTTGTGGTGAATATTTTACAAATTCAAAAGTTGAGCATAATGTTATATATCTAATAGATGATATTGAGGAGGTACAATCCTCTAACTCTCAAAACTCTAGTACTGAAAAACATTATTATTATGAGTTAAATAAATATAATTTTATTTTATAAGACAAATATGATATAACAAATAACAAATCTTATGATTATGTTCTATTAGATAAATAAATTTTATCAAAACTATTTATTGATTTAAAATACAATACTTCTAAAATTTCTTGTGATTTAAAAAAATGAGATTAAATAATTAATTGATGAATTTGATATTTTAAAATAATATTATCTTATGTTAATAAAATTAGAAAAATATTTAAATCAAATCCTTCGTAGAAATAAAATACAAATAGGAAAATTTGAAATATGAAGTAATAGTGAAAGAGAGAAACATTAAAAAATTATTTTTTTCGGGTTTAAAAATTAGAAACATTTATACTGTTAAATGTTTCTATTTTGGTACTAATGGAAATTATACAAATGATTTCTAAATTACAAAATTGAAATTTTCTAGTATTAAAAGTGATTATTTCTCAAAAGATTTGTGAAATTATAGAATTACTGCTCAAAAACATGTTTGGTTACCTAAAAATATAATTGCTAACACCAATGGACCCAAAAGAATATGGGTACCCAAAAGGTACTTGATTTTTATATTTTCATAATTATACAACTAAGATATATCATTAAATATTTAATTGGTCGATCAAAGGATATATGTTGAAGTATGTATGGAGGAGTTAACAACTCTGAAGTAGTTCGCTATCAAAAAAATTCAATACTAAAGTCGTTTATTTAGGAAGTATTTTATATTAATATTTTTATACTTCTGGTACATTAATTGTGTTATTCAAGAACATAAATTTATTTCTCAAAGTTTAATAAAATATTCCTCTTTGTTATATAAATCAAATTTTTGTTCGTATTTATTATATAATAGTTTTGTTAAATATTTAGATTGAAATTATAATGCTTTTTGAATTTTTTTCAAAAATATTTTATCTATTATTCATAAAGTTTTACTTAGTTACACAATAAAAGAAAAAATCTTCTTACATAACATGTTTTTTTGAAATGTTTTTTTTCTTTTTAGGATTAAGAAAATAAAATATTATCTATATTTTTTCAGAACCAAATGTTTCACCTTCTTATTAAAATATTTATATTCTTCTTATTCTTCTTCAAATAATCTTGTTCAAACATCTATTAGAAACTAGTCACAGAAAGATAAAGATTTCAAGTACTTCTAGTTCAGAAGAAACTCTTTCTCGCAAAAGTTCAAAAGGTAATCCTTCAAACCCATTGAAAAAACAATATGTCTGATTTGTTAAAGATTTATGTGCAAAGTCTACAGAATGAAAGGAATATGTTCGTACTTCTGAAAAACTAGAAGTTTATTTATTTCAAATATCTTATGAAAGTATTCTATTTGATGTTATTTCTATGAGTAAAGAAAAAGTGAAGCTAAATACTGAGTTGGATGTGTTAAGAAATTCATATGATGATTTACAAAAAAAAGTATCTATATCAAAAGTTTTTTCTGATTCACTACAAAAGGAGAATCAAGATACTAAAGATATTTTGATTTCAAAAGTATATTTTTAATCTTTCAAAGAAGAAATACTATTTCAAATAGAGCTTCTCAAAAAATAGAATGTTAAAAATCTCAATCTTGATAAAATAAAATTGTTTCTAGTTGAATAGTATCCATCTTCTTTTTATTAAAGAATATGAGATGTTCAAAATAGATTAGAAGAACTATCAATAATTTTGGCCAATTTAAGTGAAAAAATTCACAGTGTGTAAGGTCCATATAAATATTCTAATATTTTTTAAATTTATTTATTTTTATTATTTTTATATAAAACTCAATGTTATATAGTGTTTATTAAAATTATTTAAGTGAAAAATAGTGCTATTAGTTGTTTCGTAATTACTTTTTACTTTTTATTTTTCTTATTCAAGCATGGACATAATTTTTTTCATTACATATGAAAGATTTTTGTTAAAATAATTTAATATGATATGATTTAGGGGGAGTTTTTTTAAAAAAAATCATTTAATTCTTGAAAGATCCTTAAAAAATTATTTTTATATTTGTTAATGAAAGAATATATTTAGGGGTAGTTAATTATTGTTCTTGTCTTTTTTATGTCAAAAAATGGGGGGAGAAGTTTTATAATGTAATTTTGAAAGTAATACTTGGTTCATAAAGTTATAGACATTTATTATTTATAATATTTTTGTGGATAATAATGGGGGAAATTTTTATCACTCTCTAAAGAGAGGGAAGCTCTAAAGGGAGATTGAATCTCTAAAAGGGGGAAAAGTTTATAGTTATTTAATATTTTTTTATCCTCATTTGTAAGAAAAGTTAGTTTTATTTCATTTAATATATGAGAAGTATTAATCCTAATATTCATGGATAAGTGTTGTAAAAGATAAATTATACAAAGAGAAAGGTGGAAATTTTATTTTGGTTTTTTTTAATCATTATTTTTAAATTTTATTTATTTTTTGGGTCTTATGGGTTTTTTTATCATCAAAAAGTAGGGTTTTGTTGAGAATGTGTTAATTCAAAAATTTCGTTAATTTATTTTTGGTTTTAATGCTCATAAATACCCACATTTATTTTATTGATGAAATTACTTTAACTGAATTTCAAGAAATTAATATTCATTAAAATATTTATTTCAAAATTATATTCAAGACATCGATCCACATATAATATTTGATAATTTGATAGAACATATTTTAGTGTATTCTAGAAACACTATTATCAACCCTACTTTGGTAAGAACTATGTAAGGAATAAACCCTAAGTTTAAAATAGTGTATGGTTCACCAACCCAACGTTAGTACGGAACACGATGTTTGATAAAGAAGAAAGTATAGTTCATCAACCCTACCTTTAGGAGAAACCCTAAGATTTAGGAAACAAATGTATGGTACATCAAACCTACTTCGATAATCAATCGTACATTGTCAACCCTACATTCTTTGTTTTTTGTCACTTGAAAGAACCCTAAGTTTGACTATTCAATAACAGAGTTTTAAATCTGCTATATTATCCTAGATTTATGTAGTGATTTTTATGGAAATAAAGATCAATTAAAAGATGTGTTATGATGGATTAAAAGGAACATTGTGGTTGTTTTAAATGAATGTATTCAACAGAGTAAAATGTTATTATACTTACGGGAAGTTACGACTCTCTTGGATTTTTTTAATTTAAAATTCATGATTTATTGTGTATTATTTCTGGAGTTGGTTTGGACTAGATCTATTTAACATTCTTTATAAATACAGATACCTTATTCATCAGAAAATTATATTTAGATTTTACACATATTCATATATAGGAGAAGCTTTATGTAGTTTCCTCTAGAGCTATACTTTGGAGACATGAATGTTTGGAGCTGTCTAATTTACTCACTGTTGTTTTCATCATAGTTACAGTATTTTGTTTATTATATCTTCTTACACAAGAATGATGAATAATTTGGTAAATATTCACTTTGTATAAATTCATGTTTAAAAATATTTCTAGTTTTATCTTTGTTTTTTTTAAGAAATATTGTTCAAATGTTGAAGATCTATATGTTGTCGTGCTAAATTGAAGATCTATTTTCATCTATCAGTTTCTACTACAAGTTCTGAAGTTTAAACCATACCATCAAAAAATTAAACACTTTTGATTTATTTGAGTTTTTGTTACATGTACTCAATTTTGGTGGAGTTGATGCTTATCAGACTAAGATTTGGATATTTGGTTCCTTATAAAAGAACCATATGGGTTTAATTAGTCTTACTATAAGGTGTCAACTAAACTTGTGGAGTTGAGCCTTGGTGGAGTGGGAAAAGGTATTGTTGTGCCCTAAACCACTATACATCATTTTGTTCATTTCTTTTGTTTATTTATATTTCTCACTCGTATTTGATAGAAAATTAAAGGCATGTTTCTTACCAAGAGAGGTGTTCTGAATCTATTAAAGTTTTGAAAACCATAATTCTCCCCCTATCTCTTGTTTCCTTATCTTCGTTATATCTATCTAGACCTAAAATTTATATGATTATTTATATATATATATATATAGTATATACTTATTTATATGCTTATTTGTTAATATATATATATGTATGTATTTATTTAATGTATATATATATATATATTATGTTCTTGGGGTACAACTACAGTAACAAACATACGCGACACACACCAGCCGGAAAGGTATCCAACAACACCCCCCCAGGGATAGCTCACTCATCAAACCTTATTTATTCAGAACATGTCCTAAATTCTCATTGGTCTTGAAACCCATCACATGGATCAAAGAACCACAAACTAGCCTGAAGTCCCAGTGCATCATCACGTTTTCATCATACTACCCATGTCATTGGGCATGAAACATGTCTACATCACTGCCTTCCTGCATCATGTTTGCATCACCACATGCCTATAAAAATTTACCCCCAATGATATTTGAACCTGGGTCTGATACAGGATTACAGGGAGCCTTTACCACTCAGGAAATCCCCCAAGTGATAATGTATGTATATATTATTTTTATAATATATTCATATAAAGTATATAGATGTATTTTTATAATGTCTTTATATAATAAATACATTAAAATACTTATATATATATATATATATAATTTGTTATTAAAAAAATATAGGGGGTTAAAACCCCCTCTAATCTGAGATACTAAAGTCAGTTATTAACTTCCATTAACCTCTAAAAAATATAGGGGTTTAAACCCTCTCAAAAATATTTTTTTTATATTTTATCAGAGGTTATGAAAAACCAACACTAATTTATAAGAAAACTTATTTTAGTGGGGGATGAACACCCTCTAGTCTCAAATATTAGTGGCATTTTTTTATAACTGGAGATAATTTATAAATTAAATTTTTGAGGCGTTTTTAACCCCCTCTGTATTCTTTATCTTTATTTAGAGGGTGTTTTGCACAACCCCCTCTAAAAATCATCGCTAAATACACTATTTTTTTAGTGTTAGTTGACTATAAATATAGAGATCCCACTAATATATTTGATTGGGTTTCTTTATGACCATATCTAATGTGGATTCCCATACCCTCTTTAATTATGGTTTGATCTAGTTGTTTTATTTTATTTCTTCCCTTTTTTTTGGGGAATCCCACCTCTATATGGGTTTTCCGCACACATTTCATGTCTTACGCATATAGAAAACAAATTAATGGTGATTGTGGTTGACCTTCTATTAATGGATCTTAGTAGTACATAGTGGCATTGATTGTGTTTGGTGGTCAGACTCTATGATCTTAAGAAAATATCTCCCTTGTTTTACCCTTTTAATTTGTTTTCAGTTTGGGTTTCCCCCTGTATTCTTGATTAAAAACTTACCTTTCACATTATGCATTTTTATTGCCTTGTTTCACTCAGATATGTAACCTAGAGGTTGTTTCATGAATTTTTTACTTTATATAGGATACTTATTTGTTATATCTAGACATTGTTGCATGGATTTGTGTGTGTGTGTGTCTGATTAAATGTACATTAGTCTAAGGCCTCCCATTTTAGTGTTTTTATAACTTGTCTCATGTTATCGATCCTTATAATATTGGGGGAAATCTTGGGGTGTCACTTTCAGCTTACTATCATCCTAGGCGGGTCCCGTATGGGTCAGATTACGAAAATTTTATTATTTTAACATATATATTGCATTAGATAATAATTATGTACATAATAATTAAAAGTTATTAAATTAGATAAAAATTAATATTAAGATTACTGTAAAATAAAATTTTGGATTTGCTAGATTCCCGACAATGATCACACTCATGAACAACACTATAAAAATTAAACAAAATATTAGTTATGAAATATTCATTTTGAAAACAAAAATGCATATAACATTGGGATAAAATAGAAGCTAATGAATAATTAATGAAATATAATGTATTTATAGAAATGAAAAACCCATATGAGTGTTAAAAGTATGATTGTTACAATAGTAAGCTAATCGTTGGAATAATAATTAGACCATTAGAATAATAATCTGATTGTTAGAATAGTTTCATCACCTATGTAATTTTAGAAAAATATTTAGGAATCTTATAAAATGAAAATATATCATGTTTATATCATGGTATAAGTAAATAAATGTCTTAAAAATGATAAATTAATTGTTCATATTTTTATAAAACATACATGTTTTATTTGAATTTTTATAAAAAACTATAAAGTTTTAAAGTAAAATTTATTTTAAAAAAAAGTTTTTAGATAATATTATGTATTATTAATATAATAATGTGATTTTATAAGACCATAAATAATTTTTCATAGGGGTATATATATAATCATGATATTAAAATTAGTATTTTATAAATAAATAAGGATTTTATTTAAAAATTAAACTCTGCATATTTAGAATATTATTTTCATAAAATGGATTTCATTTTTGGAATCTACACATAGAAAAATTATTAGGTGAATTTTTTTTCGAATAATAATTGAATTTTTTGAATAGTTAAATATGGTAAAATGTGATATTTATCTTCATAAGTTAAATACATGATTTAATGGATATAGGATGATGTAAGCACCCATTAGTTTAAACTCACATACTCTAATTACTATATATAGTCACAAGAATCAACAATATTGGTAGTCTTGAGTCAAAATAATAAACTAATGAATATATTATTCAAAAAACACTCCCCTCATTCCCTTATAAATACCTCATGTAACTATTATGGTTTTTATCTATAATACTTTAGAATATTTAAAGAAACATTTATGTAGTTATTCGCGGAGTCGTCATGGGATATCAGAGCTCGAGGAGTCTCACTGTGTTGATATTAAAAATATTAAACATTTTATATCATGTGAATTCAGTTTTTCTATGAATGTGTAATAACTCTCCATTGAAGATTCAAATTAGAAATCTAATACTGTGGTTGAGTTAATAACAAAGATTTTACCCTAGACATGGCATAAGTTTTTCCGTGTTAGGTTCTCAGTTAGAGGTGATCATTGAGAGGGTGTCAAATGGAGGTTTATTAATTTAATGAAATTAAATTAAAAAACCTACACCCCGCCCCATTTGGATTCCTACATACAAAAGGGGGAGGGTAGTTTTCCTCCCACAATGACATTTGGACCGAGTAGGAACTAAGGAGAGGAGGTACTGCTGGACCTCATTTTTGATGTCGATCTTCACCGGATCAAGGTATAGAAACTTTCAGGCATCATGTTGGACCTGAACCATAATCATTTCACCATGAGGTAGGATAATTTATTATCTTTACATACTGATCCCAAATTATGAGTTTTTTAAGGTTTTCTATCCCTATTACAACTTCAAGATATCCCCTATGGGTATATATATTGTTTACAAGTGGAAATTGGGGGTTTCGGGTAGCTCTCAAGGATTTTCCATTAAAGAATATAGATCACACGGTGTATAGTGTAGTAGAACACACTAAGTATTCTTCCCATTTGAGAAGAAGATCTTTTGAAACAACACACTATGTATTGGCGGTACACGCCATATAGTGAGCTCAGTCCATGTGGTTGAGGACATGCCCATTCTTTTCGTGTCAAGGGACATAGTCATGTGGTATTACATAGACAGATGACGTGTTCATGGGCTCTAGAACACAATCGCGAACAAAGAAAAGGTCTTGGGTTAGTCCAAGAAGAAAACGATATTATGAAGGGTGCATTCTATGTATAGCAACATGGACAGCCAGGGTTTGTGAAGGCAAGGACATTCCCAGAGGTTCGGACAAGGTTACACAATATGTGACATGGACTACACACCATGTATTCTCCTTCTACATGTCAGTTATCAATTCAGGACATAGCTAGTGGCCTTTTTTTAGAGACGCTGTGTAAGGACATGTGTTTTTCTAGACTACAGTTTTGAGCAGAAATTTGAATTTTTGCTTTTAGTGTCCTATAATGGGGGTAAAATTATCTTTTGCCTTAGCAGATTATCTTGGATAGTTTTTTAACCACTCCATTATTCCTGAAATAGGGTTTTTACCCTAGGACAGGAGTTTGACAGAAATCTAAGCCGTTTAAATTTTGGTGGAATATTTAATATTTAATAATTATTAATTAAATATTAAATTATTCACATTGATACATTTAGTCATAACTTTTTAAAATAATTTCGGATTAAGATTCTATCTTCGTCGTTGAGTTCGTAATAGGGAGTTTAGCCTGGGTGAGGCAAAAACTTGAGGTGGGTGCTGGGGTTGGGCCAGACCCCTTTTTCTTCTTTTTCTTTTTCTTTTTATTTTATTCTTTTCTTTTTATTTTATTTATTTCTTGCTCCTAATTCTAAAGTATGACCCTTGGATGGATCCTGAGTTGCACGACCTATAGAGAAGAGGGAAAGGGAGAAAGAGAGTGAGAGATGAAGAGAGGGAGGAGGCGTTGCGAAGCTCTTGACGCACTAGATCGGCGTACAGTGACTGTAGACCATAAAATCAAGAAACGATTTGGCATTATCCACCCTAAGGTAGTCCGTTTTTAATATTTACCAAAAAAATACCATTAGATTTATTGTTTTTTAAATAGAACCCCTACTATGCTTGTTAACAGACCCTAGAAGCCTGATCAATTGTTTCAGGGGTTTAAACGGGGGTTACGGGTGTTCCAAGGGTTTTCTGTTTAGAGAAACCATGTTACATGATGTGTAGTCCAGGGTGACACATCGCGTGTTCTTCTCATTCGGGGAAGATAAAGTTTTAAGAAGTACACACCATGTATGGGGAATACACGCCATGTAATAGTACTTGGTCATGTGTCTGAATACACTGGTATGTCTACCAGGGTATGGGAACAAGGGAATGTAGACTACATGGCCAGACCCCATGTGGGTGACACACTATGTAGACGTACACGGCTCATTCAGGTAAATGAACAATACGATTAAGGGACATATTCATGTACCTTGTGTCGGGTACACATCGTGTACCCTCCTTACACATCGTGTACCTTGGGTGTTTACATGCCTAGGTCGGTGGAAGTACACTCCCTGGTGGGGCTGCAGGAGTACACACCGTGTACCCATGGGGACTCACTGTGTACTGATCCCATGTGACCCTTTGAGGGTTTTTTGTTCCTTCTGGCCCCAGAGTCATAATTGGACTAGTGAGTAGTCTATTTTCAGTAGTTTTTTATAGATCTCGATGGTGAAACTCGTGGATTAGTTTGGAGACTCCTGATGGGTGTTTTAGGGATTTTTTATAAATAGAGATGTTCTTCCTCTAGTTATCGAATCTAGTCATATTCTAAGGGAGAGACTTCAATGTGAATGATAGGTTGGGTGTTCAGACCAACCTAGTTGAGATCAAGATCTGAGATGGGCTATGGGCTATCTCTCATGACCTTTTCTTTTGAGGATGTTCCCCTTGTGAGACGTGACCTTCTGGATTATGAGGATGTGAGACCTATTTCTTTTAAATATCGCATGAGGTATGCCTTTTCTTTTATGTTGATCTAGGGAGTCCCTTATAGGATCCCAATTCATGTGTATCATACCAAGGATCCTATGTAAGATGCCTCCATTTTCTTACCGTTATAGGATCCCTTGTAGGATTCCTAAATCACCTTTTGTATCTAAGGATCCTGAATAAGATTCCTTCACTATTTTTTACCTGAAGGATTCCGATTAGGATGTGTCTTCAGTGCTTGACATGAGGGACCCAGCGGGTTCCCGTTGTTTAACTGACCCTGAGCTGTTACATCGGGTTTGGGTAGAGATGGTGTTTGGGTGTCACCTAAAACTTCTGCGGAACCTTTAACCCTATGAGGCTCTGAATGGAGTGTTGGGTTGGGTGTTCGGGCCACCCTCAATCATTTGTTTAAGTCTCGGACTTAGTTTTAAATATGTATTAGTATTTACCAGAGGTGATTCCTGGTTGGTGGTTGTTGATCCTGACATGAGACATCTTCCTTTCTTTTGGGATTCCCCACTACTAGAAATGGTATCATTTGTGATGGGCATTTATGGCGAGACCCCATAACAAATGCCCCACTCCAAAAAAGGACTTCGCAAATATAGTTTTTTGTGATAGTCTATCTCAAAAAGAAACTATTTGCGACAGGATACAAATCTGTCATAAATAGATTCCTCGTGATTTTTAAATACCTTGTTGTGATGGGCCAATGCAAAAAGCCTTGCTGAGTTTTTGGAACCCTTTTTTACGGCGGGTTGTCACAAATAATATTTATGACAGGGGCCATCGCAAATAGTGTATATAATAATAATAATAATAATAAAATATTAATATTAATGAAATAATAATATTAATATTAGTAAAATAAAATAAATTATAAAATAATAAAATAATATTCATATAATAATAAATATTATTATTATGAATGAAATAATAATAATAATACTAATATAATAAAAAATTAAAAAATAATGGAAACCTCAATATTCGTGAAAAATATAAAAAATGACAAAAAGAAACTAATCAAAAATAATAATTAATAAAATAATAAAAAAATAATGTAATAAAATAATAAGAAATATAATATTCGCAATAATATAAAAAACACATTATATAGAAATATAGATCATTAATATTACAAAAAAAATTTACAGTCAAATGCTTGATCGTAAAAAATAAATCATCGCTGAGGAGGAGAGTCTTCTAGAGGAGCAGAAGGAGATGGTGGAGGGAACTTCATCCCTAAACCCCAAGTCAAACGTTTCATGTACTCTAAATTCTATTGACACTTCTACTGCTGCCATTGACGCATCTCATCATGCATCTCCTACTACTACTATTGATGATATCGTAGGATCTTTCTTGCTGTTGTTATTGTCATTGACGCATCTGCTCTGGCACCCTATGCATACTCTCTATAAGCTCACTCTGAGCTCACAACTTCTCTTGATACTGTGTAGCATATGATGATGACTCCCCAAAATATCCTCTCGATCAGGATTTCAACATCGCAGCGGTGCCATAATAATCCACATGTGTCAATCGAGAGTTGATACCAACAACTCATCCTTTCTCGAAGCCATATTAGGTCACATTAATCCATGTTATCTCATCAAATCAATGGGCACTAGTCTGATTATTGGTCTCAGCCTGACTCTCAATCTGTGTCTAAGATGTTGCGACCTCATATGACTCCTTCGATTTCAATTTAAAATTAAAATAGTTAAATTATTATCTGTAGTTAACTTTTAAACTCAAAAAGAAAATATACTAACCTCAATCTGAACCTGGCGAGCACCTCTAATATCTCCAGTGGTCGGATCACTATACATACTTCTATAAACATTGAACTCTGTAATATTAGGCTATTCGAGTGCCTATATCAACATAAAAAAACCATTTACATTAAAATTTATATAAAATAATTAAAATAAGTACTTACCATATGCTCCTTATATGTACTGAATATACAAATATGGTCTTGATGTGTCGCCTCCTGTTTCCCCCAGTTTTTTTGAACTATCGATGATCTTCTTTGAAAATGACCACCCAAATAGTGTGAGAATAATCCATCCCAAACATGAGATGAAATTTAATCAGGTCAATGAGCGCGACAAGACTCATCGAACTCTGTCACTCCTTATTTATCCATTACTTTCCTTTCAAAATTGTGCAAAAACTAACTGCAACATTGATGCATAGTCCCCTGCCATGCCTTCCAGATGGAGTCACTTATGATATCATCGATGGGATACAATAAACCCCACATATAATTTATAATATCAATTAATTAATTAAATTAAATTCAAAA
The DNA here is from genome assembly GCA_963277665.1 of Viscum album. NCBI lineage: Eukaryota > Viridiplantae > Streptophyta > Magnoliopsida > Santalales > Viscaceae > Viscum > Viscum album. The sequence goes on along the minus strand of OY728126.1, from coordinate 1,689,328,723 downwards.
TAAATATTATCTATTTATATAGAAACCAATGATCGAACATGCAGTGTTGCACATCAACAAGGATCTAATCCCATTAGACCCATGCTTTAAAAAAGTAATTGTGAAATATATAACTCCCCTTTCCAATAGCTATATATGTAAAGTTGTGAAAAAAATAACAAATCAAACAATTAGTATATAAATAAATTATTGAAAACTAAATAAAATACAAAAGTAAACATACCTCTACACGTGTGGATTAAACCCAAGACTAGGTTGTCACTCGAGGATAGGTTCAGTAATCATCAATATCATAAGACCACGCCCCCACCCCCACCCCCACCCCCCCAAGTCCCCCTGAACCGCCAATAGTTTGAGGGTCATATGACCAAACATCTTGCTCGTCAAAATGTAGATCAGATTCCAGCAATAGACAATATAGATCCTCATCCATCTAAAACATGAAATGACTATTATTATTAAACAGTTGAAAACAAAAATTGTGTGTGTGTGTGTGTGTTTTATATGATTATAACCATCATTTAACTATGTTTATGTTCATCTTCATCCTCATCTTCATATTTGGCTATGTCAATGTCTTCATATTCCTCCTCAACATCATCAATTTCTTTATGAGTTTTAGTTTCATCATCTCTTGTCATTTCTAATTCATTTGTAACATCATTAACATCATCATCAATATATATCCTTTACTGTGGGGTTTCATCATCAATATTCGTGTCTCTTTATGAAAAAAATCGATTTAGAGAAACCTCTTGAAAATTTTCAATTCCTTCCACTTCAGGATAACCACATTCGCTTCGAGTAAAATTATTTTCTCGAGGTTTAATTTTCATCATGCTCCACCAATCACTAAACTCTGTTGAAGTAGCACAATATTTTGAATAATAAATTTGATGTGCCTGATGATCTAATAAAAATGGTTCTTTTACTACAAGAATAATTTTATATTTAATATCAACGATTCCATCGGTCAGATAAACATGCAAGCTTCTCTTAGTATCCAACCACTGATATTTAAACATCATTATGCAATGTTGTTCCAGATAACACAGTTCAATAATTTATTATATCATTCCATAAAATTCAACATCAGTTTCTCTATGATGATATCCTTTCAATAAAACACCATAATTCATTATCTTTTTATTCCCCATATTCACATGTATGAAATTGAAAACCATTCACCACATATGTTTTATAATATTTAAACATTTTTCATGGTGGGATACTCAATACATGAAATCGATTATCAATTTTATCAATATTTTTAGATACCTAAAAATTTTTAAAATAATTATCAATATAACAGATAATAAATTTTTTATATGTTTAACCAAAAATAATTTAGTTTACCAGTGTTTGAAACCAATAGCAAAAACAATTTTGCCGACATTCTTCAAGATCATCTATTGTAATTTGTGGAAGTTGTTCCTTTATATTATTATCATATAACCTACAAATAAAATAAGATTAATTTACTATAACAAAAATTATATAATAAGTTATATGAGAACTCTCTGTACAAATGGTGTCATTTCTTCACAGTTGACAAGAACATATGTATGGGCTCTGTGATTTTCATCATCCAAATTCCATTGTAATGAACTCCACCGAAGCCAAGTTTGGGCTGATTGAAATTTGATAATTTATTTCCCATTTCATCATCTACATTTCCCCTATTAGGAAACATGTGGTTGTTTTTTGAGGAATATTTAGATTAAAGGTAATGAGAGTAGAAAAAATAAGTTTTCTCTTGCAAATAAGATTCTTCAATTTAACATTCAACCAATGTTATGTTACATTCTTTTTTATTCAATTTCTTTATGCATATCTAGAATGGGTACATCTATTGGAAATGTAAAAGACCTCCACATTTTTCTTCATTTAGAAAATATAATATCAAATTTTTAATTGGGTCAAACAAATCCTATGGAAATATTTTTTTCTAGTTTACATAAAATTAAAACAACATATTCATACAGTCTTATTAGGGCATCATAGTCACTTTTCACTAAAAAAAATTCTCGAAAAAATATGATATATTTGTTAGTTTATCCCAAATCATATAATTCCATAAACCTCTTAATCTAATTGGCATAAGTCTTTCCACTATAACATGACAATCATAAATTTTTAATATGGTAATATGACCATTTCATACACATCTTCAATGATTGAAAGCATAACAATTTGGAAGTCTCAAATATACAAACCACTAATAAAATAATAATTGATTCTCTTTGGAGAGTTTATAATCTCTTCTTGGCTTCATTAAATTCTGTGATCTGACATTTTTAAAGAGTTCAAGTTTTTTCGCCTGCAAATTTGGGCAAGATCTAATCATACATTTTCATTATCTTTAGTCTTACCTGGTGTATCAAAAACTGTATGAAATAAATTACCAAAATAGAACTTATCAATATGAATGGAATCCAATATGTGACAGACCATAAAATCAGACCAATATGGTAGATCCCAAAAAAATGCTCTATTTTATTCAATCGTTTTCTTTCCCAAATCCATAAATTTTCTGTTGGTTTATTTCTGGTCCAAATGTGATGGGAGGTAATGAAGACAAAATTGATTTTAAATATTTACCTGAGATCATTATTGTAGGTTAATCTCTTTGAATTGTGTCTTTTCTGAAAAGATATTTTTTCCACCAAAAAGGATGATCAGTTGGATGGAACCTACGATCACAGAAGAAAAAACAAGTTTTTTCCCATTGACGAGCACAAACGCTTTGTTGTCTCTCATACAGTATGGACATGATTTTAGACCATGTGTACTTCAGTCAGATAACATGTCATATGCTGGGAAGTAACCAATTGTTAACATAAATATAGATTTCAGTAAGAAATTTTTTTTCCGCAACATCAAATGTACTAACACCAATACTACATAATGAACATAACTCATCAATCAATTGTCCAAATAAACATTAATATTATTTTTTGGATGTCTTGGAATTAATAAATTTAAAAAGATATATGTTTTCTTTATCAACATCCAAGGAGGTAAACTGTATGAAGTTATAAATACATGCCAACATGAATACTAACTACCGTAAGAACCAAATAGATAGAAACCATCAGTATAAATAACCAATCACTTGTTTTGGGATTTTAAAGAAACATAAGGATGCACTTGGTCAAAATGTTTCTATGAATCACCATCAGATTGATGATTTAAGGTTTTACTAGTTAGAATGTTGGTTCTGTTTCATGACATCAATGTCATTGTGTTTTGATACATAAATAAACATTGCAATCTAGGCATAAGCAGGAAATAACTCAATTATTTTATAGGAATCAATCCATACTTCCCTTGTTAAGCCTTTTTATGCCATTATTTTCCACGTGTGGGTCAACTATTCAATATCTCATTTTCACCATAATAGAAGACGAAATCATTTTAACATGCATGAAACTTCTGATAACCAAGACCTAGATTACGAACCAACATCTTGCTATCATAGAAATTTATAAGAAACATATTCCCTTTTAGTATTAGTGTTTTTACCAAAGACAATATCTGATCAAAATTTCTATTTTACATTCCATTATCTAATTTAATAATCATAAATTTAGAAACTACTTCAAATTATCTTATCTTGCTACCATGATATAAGGAATCCTCAACAGACCTCAAAAACTCATAAAAAAGATATGGTTACAACTCAAGAGTAAAATTAATATCATCCTGAGTTTCAACTTGTTGAAAATATGTATCTGCCACATCATGTACTGAATTTTGAAACCATGTTGGATCCAGAACCAAATTATTAGTATCTTATTTGGAACTACATTCACCATGTTAATACAAAAAAAGATAATCTAGTTGAAAATAAAAACCGAATAAATGACTCCCAATGTTGTCAAATGTTTCAAACCTCCTCAGAGCACATTTTTTAAGGACACTTAATTTTCCATTCTAAAACAAACTCTAGCTTTGATGATACAAATGATAAGAAAGTTTCAACACCCTCATATATACAGAATTTAAACCAGAGTTGTTTGGATTATTACACTGATTTATCCAAGTGTGGTCATCAAATAATTATTTTCTTCTAATTCCTTGTTCTATATTTCTAAAAAAATATAAAATAATTAGTTTTTTGTATAATTTAATATAATAAAAAACATTATCCAAAAAAGAGAAGATAATTAAATTCATTTCTCTATCAAATTATAATAGTTTCTTTTATTTCATACTTATTGATATTATTTTTTTAACTTTTATAGTAATCTACACTAAATTATAATAATTTATAGTAATTAAAATTAATTATTATTAATTATATCTAATTTTTACCAATAATTTCTAATTACCAGCGGCTCAATTTCAGCGGATTGGAGGTAGCTCTTTTACTAGATAACTCATCTCCATTGTCTCTGACTGGAATCACTAGAAAAAATGTACTCTGATATATAGATATCCATTTTTTTATGCATGAGAATAGAGATCAGGAAGGCCTCTCCACACTACTCTCTATTCTCATGCATACAAAAATGGATATCCATGCATCAAGGAGTTTTTTCATAGTGATTTCCCTAGAAGAAAGTTGAAGGAGATGAGTCTCTAGGAAAAAGAGCCTCTTTTTCCCAATAAATCGTCTCCTTACAAATTTCTCTGACTGAAATTAGTATAAAAACTCTTCTATGACATACACCTATCCATTTTCGTATGTATAAGAATAGAGAGAAGGAAGTCCTTGTTGTGTTGCTCTTCATTCTCGTGCATATGAAAATGGATATCTTTACGTGAAAAAAAAGTTTTCATAGTGATTTTAATAGGAGAAAGTTACTAGGAGAGAAGGCATCAGGCAAAAGAGAGTCGCCAATCTACGGGAAATTGTGCCAATTTATTACAATTTGTTACAATTTATTACAATATCTTTCTAATTATTTCAAATTATTGCTAATTATTTCTAATTATTAATAATTATTTCTAATTATTATCTATTATTACTAATTATTAAAAATTATTGCTAATTATTGGTAATTATTAGTAATCATTTGTAATATTTAGAAATTAATTACTAATTATTATTAATTAATTATTATTTATTACTAATTTTTTGCAATTTATTACTAATTGTGTAAATTTATTACTAATTCTTAGAATTTTTTACTAATTGTTGCAATTTATTAATAATTATTGCAATTTATTACTAATTGTTGCAATTTATTACTAATTATTGCAATTTATTACTAATTATTAGAATTTATTACTAATTATTAGAATTTATTACTGAATATTAGAATTTATTACAATTTATTACTACTTATTACAAATTATTACTAATTTTTAGAATTATAATAATTTATTACTAATTATTGCAATTTATTACTAATTATTTACATTTATTACTAATTATTACAAATTATTTCAGTTTATTACTAATTATTATAACTTACTAAAAGTTATAACAAATTATTATAATTTATTACTAATTATAACTAATTATTAGAATTTGTTACTAATTATTAGAATTTATTACTAATTATTAGAATTTATTACTAATTATAATTAAATATTATAATTTACTACTAAGTATAAGAATTTATCACTAATTATTAGATTTTATTACTAATTATAACTAATTATTACCATTTATTACTAATTATTGAAATTTCTAACTAATTATAACTAATTATTAGAATTTATTACTAATTATTTTAATTTATTACTAATTATTAGTATTTATTACTAATTATTACTATTTGTTACAATTTATTCCTAATTATTACTAATTTTTTCAATTTATTATTAATTATTGCAATTTATTACTAATTATTAAAATTTATTACTAATTATTATAATTTATTACTAATTATTACCATTTATTACTAATTACTGAAATTTATTACTAATTATTCCAATTTATTACTAATTATTACTAATTGTTGCAATCTATTGCTAATTATTACAATTTATTACTAATTATAACAGTTTATTACTGATTATTACACTTCCATACTAATTCTTAGAATTTATTACTAATTATCACAATTGATTACTAATTATTGCAATTCATTACAAATTATAACTAATTAGAATTTATTAATAGTTATAACTAATTAAAAATTATTACTAATTATTGTAATTTATTATTAACTATTGCAATTTGTTACTAATTATTGCAATTTATTACTAATTTTTGCAATTTATAGCAAATTATTGCAATTTATTACTAATTATTTCAATTTATTACTAATTATTGCAATTTATTATTGATTATTAAAATTTATTACTAATTATTACTAATTATTAGAATTTATAAATAATTTTAGAATTTATAACTAATTATTAGAATTTATTACTAATTATTAGCATTTATTACTAATTATTAGAATTTATTAATAATTATAACAAATTATTAGAATTTATTACTAATTATAACTAATTATTAGAATTTTTTACTAATAATTTGAATTTATTATAAATTAGTAAAATTAATTACATATTTTTAGTAATTATTACTAATTATTAAAATTTACTACTAATTATTACTAATTTTTGCAATTTATTACTAATTATTCTAATTTATTACTAATTATTACAATTAATTACTAATTATTAGAATTTATTAATAATTATTAAATTACTAATTATTATAATTTATTACTAATTATTATAATGTATTGCAAATTATTACTAATTATTACTAATTATTACTAATTATTAGAATTTAATACTAATTATTATAATTTAATAATAATTATTAGGTATTAATACTAATTATTATAATTTAATTCTAATTATTTTTAATTAATAATAATTAATATAATAACAATTAATTAATACTAATGTATACTAATCACTAGTAATTATTTGTAAAAATAAACATAAACAGTGATAAATAAAACTATCTAATTCTAATTTAATTTAATTGCAGCTAATTAACAATTATTATAACTAAAATAAAATAAAATGAATTAAGTATAAAAAAGAAATAGATAAATACTTTAAAATTCAAGCTTTCGAAGGATATAAGATACGAATAATGCACCGAATAAACATTTTAAACTATGAAAAATTTTGAGGGAAAATTTTTCACAAGAGAGAGAGAGAGGTGTAGAGAATTGAGTGAAATGGGAAAAACTGGTGGGGGTATATATAGGTTTGATTAGTTACAACGGGATTATTTGCGATGGACTCCCATCACAAATGATACTATTTGCGATGGGACCCGTCGCAAATGTCCACCAGTTAAAAAGTCTTTTGTGGCGAGCCACGTCGCAACAGACAACCTGCCAACATAGTATTTTCCACGGGATATAAATTCCATTGCAAATACCCTTTCCTGTGATTTGGCGCGTTGGCTGCGCCAAACCTTTTGCGATGGGGAATATCGCCCCATCATAAAAACCTTATTATTTGTGACAGGTTGGTTCTCCCATTGCAAAAAAGTCCTTCCGACGGACTACTTGCAATGATCCAGTGACCCATCAGAAATGACCTGTCGCAAAGGCCCACTTTTCCCATAGTGCTCGAACCTTTTTCCGGGGATCCGTATTGCTTGTTGGGATGCCTAGACGTGCTTACCTGGGATCTGTCTTTTGAGCCATGTTATTTCTTATGTTAACTGGTATACCCAGAGGTACTACCTGGGACTTGGTTGTTGAGCCTGGATGTGTGTGTGTATATATATATATATATATTGTGATTTATATCTTGTTGGGATGTCCAGAGGTGTTTCCTGGTATCTGACTATTGAGCCTTACGTGTTGACTTGTATGCCTTGAGTGATACATGGATTTATGTTGTAAGAATTCCTTGGACAGACTCATAGGCTGGAAGATATATGTTGAGGATGATTACGCTCTCCTCGATTTTGGGCATGGTGACCCAAGACTCGTGGTAGATTATGCACTCTCGAGTGGTGGGGATGATTACGATCTCACTGGCCTTTGATTAGAATGATTACGCTCTTCAGGATCAGTTACGAGGCTCGAGGGGTGTAGCATGATGTCTCGCTGATGAGTTCTCTCTTTATAGAAGCATGGCATCCCAAGACTTGTGGTAGATTATGCACTCCCAAGTGGTGGGGATGATTATGATCTCTATGGCCTATGATCGGAATGATTACGCTCTTTTGAATTAGTTACGAGACTCGATGGGTGGAGCCTGGCATCTCACCGATGAGTTATCTCTTTGCAGATTGTCTATGGGTAAGCCCCTTAGGTTTCATCCAAGTTTTGAATGTCATGACCGCCTAGGGACCAGAACCAAGTGCTCAGACAATGGACTAGATTTATAGGCCTGGGAAGTATAGCAACTGACTCAGTGACCTTTTATAGGATCTCCAGAGGTACTCTCTAGAATCCTTTTTATAGGATTGATTGTTGGCGTACGGTATCCTTCATTACAGGAATGACTCTCAGCATGTCGTATCCTAGATAGTGATTGGAGGCGAGTACATGTGAACCCAGGTGTAGGATGAGTATCCCCCCTGTGGTGACATAGCCTTTTCAGATATATAATTCTAGTGTTTTCCGAAGCAGGAATACTTCAATTGGTATTATGGACCAAGATATCAACTTAATGATACACAACTTGAGTGGCATGACGTCCAGCTCAATGCCCTTACATAGGATGTCCAGTCGATCAGGATTATGGACCCAAGGATCGAATACAGATGTGGTTTTATGTTATTTTATTCACATACCAATGAATATTCATATCTATGTATATATGTATAGGTATGGAACTATACATGTGTATGTATTTAGATATGGACCTCCATGGTGGCACTTGCCTAGTTGATAGGGATTATAGACCCTAGGTTCGATTGTGGTTTCACCTTGTTTTACTTCTTTTCAGTTGTGCCTCATCTAGGTTTGTAACGACCCAAAGTTTCATTAATGGAAATCCCACTTGATCTAATTAAATGCCTCTTTATGTAAAATTTTTATATAAAATGTCAACTTCTTTGGTTTTATGTTATGAATTGTGACCATTGCTTTTATAGTCGTTGAATAGTGATCACATGATTAGTATAAATATAGGGCTTTAACAAACCCTATTTACTCAGACAAAGGAAGTGATGGCCTCATCCAGTAGAATTACTCGATACGAAGCCCAATTGTCAGAACTCAGAAAAGAGGTGGCATCTTTGGGCTTCGCTCTTGACCAAGCCCAAGCTGAGCTTCATCATGTCATGCTCGAACGGGATCGTCTACAGAAAAAGTGGAAGTTGATAGAAATTACCACTTGAGTAATGTAATCTGAGCCACCCCAAGAGTCTGTCACCATCGCACAACTTACCCTTAGGTCCAATGCGGCTGTTTTGAGGGGTTATGTAACAAATCTCTAGTACTATGTTCATGTACATTACTTTTGTATATAATAATGAATATACTTTCTTGTCATTATTGATACATTGTAAATAGTTTTTAAAGTACAAGTAGTGTTTTTAGTTATTATTTAATTAAGAAATCTATTTTATTAAATTAAGGGATTTTTGAATTAAATAATATTTTAATAAAATATTATTATTTTTATTAATTTAATTTAATTATATATAAATGACCATATAATTTCATGAATTCAATTATAATTTTTATTAAGGTTTGAAAGCCATTTCTGTCAAAACCCGTGAATTTTCGATAAATGTTGGTTTTCATTTTAAAAGTGAAAATTAACATATTTAGAAAATTATTAAATAAAATAAATGATATTTTTGGAATCAAGATGTCAAAATTATCCAACGGTGAATTTTTCATAATTTTCTGAGACAGTCAAATTTTCGGGTAAAAATTAAATAACGTTTAAATATATAATGTGTTTTATGACATCATAATGACCCAATAGTGATGTAATAAAATACTATAAGCTTTATGTTCTGCCAATATATGTTTTCCATTAAAATAATGTGATTTTGGATTTGTTTGATTTACTTTTCAAAGCATTAATGGACCCCTCAAGACTTATTAAACATCTTGTCTTTTTAAATTATTTTCTATTGGAGTGTGACTCACCTCCACATAAGCAACCCCATTATTTTAAGAAGTTCGGACTTTTACCTTATAAAATATTGTTTTTCTCTTCCCTTTTCCAAAAACCATGGGCAAAAACTATGATCTGATTTGTGGTTTGGATTAGTTTAATGTAAGGGCTCCCAAACCTAAATAATAAAGAATTCACCCACCTTTCCTATAAAAACCCACCCAATCTCCCACTTCCTCCTCACTAAAAGCCTTTGGAGTTCATACAACCTCTTCCCTACTCTCTCTAGAATCCTCCCAAGGTGCCCCAAGCTCCCAAGAAGCCTCTCTCAAGCCACTCTCAATCCTTGGAATCACACTTCCAAGGAAGGGTTTTTCTTCCTTTCACTTTTTTGTCCAATCTTTTTAATATTGCTATGCCCTTTAAATTTCAATTATAAATGCTGGGGTATGGTTTGAAACCTCCCACGTACTGTCCTATTATTGTTTTAATGATGGGAGACCCCTTTATCTTTCATTAAATTCCTCCCAGGTACACCCGTTACTATGCTGAAATTTCGAAAGGAACTTCTCTTTCTTCATTTACATTCAAGCAAAACTTTTGTATCATGAATCTAAATTCCATTACAATTGTTTGGACATGTATATATATAACCCCATTACTGTCCATTTCATTTAAATATTATGAGACACACCTTTATCTCTCATCAAACATTTTTATGAATTCTTATGTCACGTCGTTACGCTGCCGAAATTGCACCGATTTTCTAAGCCAATGCCTTTGTGTAGTGAATACCATGCCCATTTCTCCATCAAGGGTATTCACCTTTATGAACATTTACTTATTGATTATAAATTTTCTTGTATGAATTACACATTCCTTTATCATGTAATAAATTATTATGTTTAATGAATCCATGTTTTATGATCCATGTGGCACACTTATGCATGAAATGAAATGTTTAAGAAGGGTGCACCCTTATAGTGCTCCAATGAATTGGGTAAAGTATAATATCATGATACGTCATGTGAAATGAGTGTTGACTCATGATAATTCAAGTGAAATGAGGGTTTACTCTTTCTTTATGTGCAATGAGGATTTACTCATGCTCCATGTTCAATGAGCCTTGGCTCATGCTAATTCCATGTTAAGTGTTGTTGCCACATTTCCATGTTATGATTATCATGCTTTATCATGCCTTTATGTTCATGTTTCTCTTGTGATCTATTGATATGCCTATTGTCTAACATGTATTTTACTCCTCATGTATTCCAGGTTTATTCCCTTACTGGGCTTTATAGCTCACCCCTTTTCTTATGCATGTCCTCAGGTTATCCCATGCAATGCTAAGTACGAGGGAATGTAGTGGTCATGTAACAGAAGTTTTCAATAAAGATGTTGTATTTCATGATCCTAAGCCCCAAACACACTATACATCTCAATATTCCATGTTGTATCAAGTGAATTGTTTATGTAATAAATCATGTTTAAGTTTTTAATAAAAGCAGGGTTGTCATAGTTGGTATCAGAGGATAGGTTTAGTTATTTTAGGGATTAGGATTTGAAAACCCTAGTACAGCCTTAGATACAAGACTGAGTACAATAAAAACGTCCCTAAGTTTTGGTGAGTATTGATTAAGTGGATTATCAAGCAAATAGATCCCTATCTGGATACGAGCAGGTAGAGGCGGCTCTGGCACAGATGTATCCTAGGGGTAAAACCCGAAAACACCACTTTGAGCTAGACTCGAATGGAAACTGGTGCACGATAATGGGTCTTGATACACTCTTGGTTATGACACTCCCAGGGGATATGCTTTGGTAAATTCACAAGATTAGTATGAACCCTTATTAAGGGAATAAAAAACCCTAAGAATATATGTTAGAAAGTAGATCATGAAAAGCCTAGATTGAAGCCTATAGACACATGAGTTAAGGAAATAAAAGTTTATTTATAAGTCATCAACTTTTGTCTTTGGATTACCCTTTATGTGTTACCCCCTAACTTTCCTTTTATTCCAACCAATGGCCAGTAATAGGAGGACTCGGGCTAACAACCGATTTGAAGATTAGTGTGATGACTCTACTAATGAGATGCCCAATCCAATGGCAGCAGGAATCACAAACTTTATCACGCTTCTCTCTCAGATAACTCAAGCTTTGAATAGAAACACGGGTCAATAGGAACATCCAAACCCCCCTAAGAAGGAACAAGTCGCTATCGAGAGCTTCATGAGACAAAGGCCTCCTACTTTTAGTGGATCATCCGATCCCATGATCGCTGAAAAATGGATCAACTCCATTAAAAAGATCTTCTCTATCCTTCAATGTTCTGAACAAGATAAGGTTGTCCTGGCGGCTTATCGTATGGAGGGTGAAGCTGATCAATGGTGGATGTTGATCAAAAAACGAATCCAGAGGAGGAGATCGAGGCGTCAGAATGGAAGGATTTACAGAAGATGTTATTCGATAAATATTTTCCGCGCACCCTCCGGCTTAAGATGGAAAGGGACTTCCTTTCCCTCAAGAAAAAAAGAAGAAGAATCTATTGTAGCGTATGAGGAAAACTTTACAAGGCTTGCACAATATGCTTCTGGATTTGTTGTTACCCCCAAATGCAAGTTTGACCACTTCTTTGGTGGGCTGAAGCCTATCCTACGAAAAGTATTAGTGATCTGTGACTTCGACAGCTATGAGGAAATTTTCTGATGTGCCCACAAGGTCAAAATGAAGATTGGGGAATCACAGGGGTATCATGGGGACAACAAGCGTAAGGTGGACTTCAATGCTGGAGGTCCAATGGATAAATCCATCGGTTCTAAGAAGATCCAGCACCCCACTTTCCAAAAGTGCGGAAAGAAGCACCCTGGAAATTGCCTCAAGGGGACGAGGAAATGCTTTAGGTGTGGAAGAGAAGGGAACCTAGCTGTTAACGGTCGGCAAGAAAGACTCGCGGCTGGGACAGAGGAGAGGAGCGCTCCGTTCGAACCTCGATGCGTTTTTCATTGATACAACTGCAAAGAACTGGGGCATTTTTCAAATCAGTTCCCTAATCCAATGGTTTTTGGAGGCAACCAACAACCTACAAGGCAGCAAGGAAGAGCTTTTTCCATCACTTTTGCCGAAGTGAACCCCGACAACGAATTGGTGACAGGTACGCTAGTTATTCATTCAAGAATAGAAAACTTAGTTTTTGATTCAGGTTCTACACATTCTCTTACATCTCGAAATTTTAGTAGAACAATCTCAGCACCACCACAAATCATTGAAGTGAAGATGTCGGTGAGTACGGAAAATGGGGCAATCATTGCATCCCCTGAATATAAGTCCTCCACTGTTATAATCTGTGGATTGAATTTCCCGGAAAACCTCATCATACTCCCTCTGGTGGAATTTGATGCAATTCTTGGCATAGATTGGCTTTCCTTATATAGAGCCAACCTAAATTTTTGAGAAAGGGAAATCACACTCCATATAGAGAATTGACCCCCGATTCTTTACAAGTGTAAGGAGGAAGATGAATCTTATTTAGCTCCAGCATCTCAAGCATGGATATTACTACCCTATGAGCACGCGTATCTGGCTCAGATGATTGAGTCCAAGGAAGGAACCATCCTTCAAGAAATTCCTATTTTGAGGGAATTCGCTGAAGTATTTCCCGAGGAACTGCCCGGTCTTCCTCCTAGAAGAGATGTTGAATTCTCAATTGAACTTATACCAAGGGCTCTACCAATATCCAAGACCCCATATAGAATGGCTATCGTAGATCTTGAAGAGCTTAATAAAAAACTACAGGAGAATCTGGATAAAGGGTTTATATGCCCAAGTGCTTCACCATGGGGTGCACCGGTCCTATTCATCAAGAAGAATGATGGGTCAATGCTGCTTTGCATTGATTATCGTGAACTTAACAAAATCACGATAAAGAAAAAGTATCCTCTACCACGGATCGATGACTTGTTCGATCAGCTGCGTGGATCACAATACTTCTCCAAGGTATATTTGTGGTCGGGATATTATCAAGTAAGGGTGAAGAAGGAAGATATACCCAAGACTACTTTTCGTACAAGATACGGGAACTATGAATTCATAGTAATGCCTTTTCGACTCACTAATGCTCCAAAAATCTTCATGGACTTGATGAATAGATTATTTAGAGATTACCTTTACAAATTTGTGGTAGTATTTATAGATGATATTCTAATATACTCTAAAACCAAGGAGGGTCATGAGGAGAATTTAAGAACTGTACTGGAGACTTTGCGCAAGGAGAAGCTCTATGCAAAGTACAACAAGTGTGAGTTCTGGTTGAAGGAAGTCTCATTCTTAGGCCATATCATCACAAGCAATGGGATATTTGTGGATCCCTCCAAAACAGATGCAATTGAGGGATGGATGAGGCCAACATCGGTAATGGATATCTGTAGATTCTTGGGGTTAACTGGATATTATCGACAATTTGTGAGAAATTTCTCACGATTGTCCAACCCTATTACCAAGATAACTCCAAAGAGAGTAAAAAATTTTTGGAGTGATGAATGCGAAGAAAGCTTCAAGGATTTTAAAAGGAGGGTTATCACTGCGTCCGTGCTCACTATACCCAAAAGTGGGGAAGTTTTTGTGGTATTCAGTGATGCTTCAAAGAAGGGCGTAGGTTGTGTGCTGATGCAGAATGATAAAGTGATATCCTATGCCTCAAGACAGTTGAAAATCCATGAGATAAACTTTCCAACGCATGATCTGGAGTTGGCATTTGTTATCTTTTCCTTGCAAATATGGCAACATTATCTCTATGGGGAGAAATGTGAGATATATACTGACCACAAGAGTCTGAAATATATATTCACACAGAAATAGCTTAATATTCACCAGAGAAGATGGATAGATATCATCAAGGATTATGACTGTTCAATACATTACCACCCTGGGAAAGCGAACAAGGTGGAAGATGCCCTAAGTAGAAAGGACCCAACAATTCTGTCAATGATGAGAATTGAGAAGGATCCAATCTTCTTAGACTTTATATAGATGGACATGGGAATAATAAAGAAGGGAACATCATCAATCCTTTCACAAATGATTACTCAACCGTCTCTCTTGGAAAGGTTAAAGGATAATGTGGGAATTTAGGAAAAAGTGGAAGCTATCGAAAAAGGGAAATCCTTGGAGTTTAATGTTAATGAATAAGGAATTGTGTGATTTGGGAAAGACTATGTGTTCCATCAAGTCCAGAGCTGAAGAAGGAACTTTTGGATGATGCACATAGTTTAAATTTCTCTATTCACCCAGGGAGAACAAAGATGTATCTAGATCTCTGAGAAAACTTTTGGTGGGATAATATGAAGAAGGAGATCACTGAATATACATCAAAGTGACTAGTGTTCCAGCAAGTGAAGGTAGAGAGGCAGAAGTATAAGGGGATGATGAAACCATTTCCCATACCAGAATGGAAATGGGAGAACATCACGATGGACTTTGTCACCGGACATCCGAGGACATCCAAAGGCAACAATGAAATCTGGTTTGTTGTGGATCGTCTTACAAAGACTGCACACTTCATTGCTATTCGAGAGGATTTCTCATTGGATCAACTGTCATGGATATATATCAGGGAAGTGGTAAGGCTACATGGAGTAACACTATCTGTTGTGTCTGACAGAGATCCATGATTCACCTCTATGTTTTGGAAGAGTCTTCAACATGCTCTGAATAATGAACTGAACTTCAGTACGGCCTATCATCCTCAAACTGATGGCCAATCCGATCGGACTATCCAAACACTTTAGGACATGTTGATAGCGTGCTCAATGGACTTTAAAGGAGGATGGGATCAACATCTTCCTCTGGTTGAGTTCTCTTATAATAACAGTTTCCACTCGAGCATCCAAATGGCACCATATGAAGCCATGTATGGGAAAAGGTGCAGAATACCGGCATGTTGGGATGAGTTCGGTGAACGTAAGCATCTTGGACTAGAAATGGTCGAAGAAATGGTGGAGAAGGTGAAAACCATTCAACAGCATATCAAGGAATCCCAGAGTTGACAGAAGAGTTATGCAGATAATAGTCGAAGATACCTTGAGTTTAAAGTTGGGGACATGGTTTTTCTACACATATCTCCATGGAAGAAGGTCGTGAGGTTTGGAAAAAAGGGATGTTAATTCCAAGGTACATCATCCCCTTCGAGATTCTTGATCATGTTGGGGTTGTGGCCTATCGACTAGCACTTCCACCTACCATGGCCAAAGTACATGATGTCTTTCATGTGTCCCTCTTAAGGAAGTACATACCGGACCTTTCACATGTACTCTCTTCTGAGGTGGTACAGTTGGAGGATGATCTTTCTTATGAGGAGCAACCAGTGAAGATCTTAGATTGTAGAGAAAAAGTTCTACAAAATAAGACAATTCCCCTCATCTAGGTGTTGTGGAGAAACCACAAGTTTGAAGAAGCGTCTTGGGAATTGGAGGAAATGATGAAGCTGAGTTACCCACATCTGTTTTAGTGTGGGAAAAGGAAATTTTGAGGGTGAAATTTCTTAAGGGGGAATATTGTAACGACCCAAAGTTTCATTAATGGAAATCCCACTTGATCTAATTAAATGCCTATTTATGTAAAATGTTTATATAAAATGTCAAATTCTTTGGTTTTATGTTAAAAATTATGACCGTTGCTTTTATTGTCATTGAACAGTGATCACATGATTAGTATAAATATAGGGATTTAACAGACCCTATTCACTCACACAAAGGAAGTGATGGCCTCATCCAGTAGAGTTGCTTCATACGAATCCCATTTGTCGGCTCAGAAAAGAGGTGGCATCTTTGGACTTCGCTCTTAACGAAGCCTAAGATGAGCTTTATCATGTCAATCTCGAACGAGACCGTCTATGGGAAAAGTGGAAGTTGATAGAGATTACCACTTGATCAATGTTATCTGAGCCACCCCAAGAGTCTGTCACCATCGTACACCTTACTCTTAGGTCTTATGCGGCTGTTTTAAGGGGTTATGTAACAAATCACTAGTGCTATGTTCATGTACATTACTTTTGTATATAATAATGAATATACTTTCTTGTCATTATTGATACATTGTAAATAGTTTTTAAAGTACAAGTAGTGTTTTTAGTTATTATTTAATTAAGAAATCTATTTTATTAAATTAAGGGATTTTTGAATTAAATAATATTTTAATAAAATATTATTATTATTATTAAATTAATTTTATTATATATAAATGATCATATAATTTTATGAATGCAATTATAATTTTTATTAAGTTTTGAAATCCATTTCTGTCAAAACCCGTGAATTTCCGATAAATGTCAGTTTTTATTTTAAAAGTAAAAATTAACATATTTAGAAAATTATTTAAATAAAATAAATGATATTTCTGAAATCAAGACATCAAAATTATCCAACGGTGAATTTTTCATAATTTTCTGAGCGTCAAATTTTTGGGTAAAAATTAAATACCGTTTAAATATATAATGTGTTTTATTACATCATAATGACCCAATAGTGATGTATTAAAAAACTATAAGCTTTATGCTCGGACAATATATGTTTTACCATTAAAAAAATGTGATTTTGGGTTTGTTTGACTTACTTTTCAAAGAATTAATGGACCCCTCAAGACTTATTAAACATCTTGTCTTTTGAAATTATTTTCCATGGGAGTGTGACTCACCTCCACATAAGCAACCCCATTATTTTAAGAAGCTTGGACTTTGTCCTTATAAAATATTGTTTTCCTCTTCCCTTCTCTAAAAAACATGGGCAAAAACCATGATCTGATTTGTGGTTTGGATTAGTTTAATGTAAGGGGTCCCAAACCTAAATAATAAATAATTCACTCACCTTTCATATATAAACCCACCCAAGATCCCACTTCCTCCTCACTCAAAGCCTTTGGATTTTGTCCAAACTCTGCCCTAGTCTCTCCATAATCCTCCCAAGGTGCCCCAATCTCCCAAAAATCATCTCTCAATCCTCTCTCAAGCCTTGGAAACACACTTCCAAGTAAGGGTTTTTCTTCCTTTCACTTTTTTTCTCCAATATTCTTAATATTGTTATGCCCTTTTAATTTCAATTATAAATGCTTGGGTATGGTTTCACACCTCCCCCATACTATCCTCTTATTTTTTTAATGATGGGATACGCCTTTCTCTCTCATTAAATTCCTCCCATGTACACCCGTTACTTTGCCGAAATTCCAAAAGGAACTTCTCTCTCTTCATTTTCATTCAAGCAAAAATTTTGTATCATGAATCTAAATTCCATTATAATTGTTTGGAAATGTATCTATATGACCCCCTTACTATCCATTTCATGTAAATATGATGAGACACCACTTTCTCTCTCATCAACCATTTTTAGGAATTCTAATGTCACGCCCTTACACTGCCGAAATTGCACCGATTTTCTAAGCCAGTGCCTTTGTGTAGTGAATACCATGCCCATTTCTCTATCAAGGGTATTTACCTTTATGAACATTTACTTATTGATTATAAAGTTTCATGTATGAATTCCACATTCCTTTATCATGTAATAAATTATTATGTTTAATGAATCCATGTTTTATGATCCATGTGGCACACTTATGCATGAAATGAAATGTTTAAGAAGGGTGTGTCCTTATAGCGCTCTAATGCATTGGATAAAGTATAGTATCATGATACATCATTTGAAATGAGTGTTGACTCATGCTAATTCAAGTTAAACGAGCGTTTACTCGTGCTTCATGTGCAATGAGGATTTACTCATGCTCCATGTGCAATGGGCCTTGGATCATGCTAATTCCATGTTAAGTGTTGTTTCCACATTTCCATGTTATCATTATCATGCTTTATCATACCTTTATGTTCATGTTTCTCTTGTGCTCTATTGATATGCCTATTGTATAACATGTATTTTACTCCTCATTTATTCCATGTGTATTCCCGTACTGTGCTTTATAGCTCACCCCTTTTCTTATGCATGTCCTCAAGTTATCCCATGAAATGCTAAGTTCGAGGGAATGTAGCGGTCATGTAAAGGAAGTTTTCAATAAAGATGTTGTATTTCATGATCCTAAGCCCCAAAGACACTAGACCTCTTGATCTTCCATGTTGTATCAAGTGAATAGTTTATGTAATAAATCATGTTTAAGTTTGTAATAAAACAGGGTTGTCATATGGTTGGACAATTTACTTTTTCATACACTTATTTCATAACATCTATAGGTTGCTTGTGGGAGTGGCTTACTGATATTCTTTCTCACCCCTGTACGTGCACCTCAGTGTATGTTTAGACCTTATGTATACTTTTTAGTTTGATCACAAATTTCTTGGTGGATAGGGATGAGGCCTAGTGTTACATGATCGAGCAGAGCTGCTCGAGTGGTTCTTAGGATCTGGTTCTTGCAGTTTGATAGAGTCTGTAGATTGGGTACATGGTTTGGCTTGGAGATAGTAGTTGAGTCTTGTACTTTTACATTTAGTTTCTTTGTACTTGTACCTGCATGGTCCTCCCAGTGGGTGACCAGTGTTTCATTATATTTCATAGTCGTTTGGGATTTTACACCATTTCATTTATTATTACTTCATGCTCTATTTCATTTGTTTACTGCTTCTGCACTCTATATTTTTACCTTCCATTTTGTATGATACAAAGATATTTTTTTGTTTCTTACTTTGGTATGAGGGTATAGTCTCCCCACCATACCATCTTTACACCCTCGCTACTAGTCGGCAGTCTCTAGTGTATGGGGAGGTGCGCTTGAGGCCTAGTGACCCACCAACTCGGGCATCGATTTAGTGGAATTCGGGCTGGGACGTTACAAAGTGGAATGAGACTTGTTTTCCTTTCCTTGTATTTACTATTTGGGATATTGTAAAGTGGAGTATTAGGAGTGTGTTGGAAACTGTGATGGATATCAGACTAGTGTGTCAAGAACACTTGTTCTGGTAGGATGTCATTTTTTCCAGGGTTTGGGATTTCTCTTCTGATTTGTGATGTTACAGATGTATATAATTTCACCTTGAAAGACACACATGTTGTGTGGATGTTATGATTCATTATGGATATCCAGCTCTTGGCCATTGGAAATATGCTGGTGATGGTTCTTGACTCTTGGATGGAAAAGGTAATAGGGGTCTCATGCTTCATTTTTGGCACTTCGGATTAACAATATATAGGTCTTATTATGATGCCCCAAAACTTATTTCTCATGTAATGGTAATATTATTGTTTTATTTTTTATAATTTAAAAGTTATCCGAACAAAACATGAAAACTAAATACCATTAATTTTATTTAAATAATACACCTAAGTGTTTACATTATAAAAAGGTCAAAGGAAAACCATACTAACCAAAAATACCTATTAAAAGACCTATTAGAATTACAGGGTGACCAACCAAAACAAAAAAACCCAAGAAGATAATATTGATCTTTCAAATCTGTCACAACAAACATCAGTATGGCCAGAGCCACTGAAATAGCACTGAGCATCAGTGGAATGATGTGCACCATCTTCATCAATTGTCTTGAATTTGGGACACCCTAATGTATGGTTTTATAAGTCATCAACTCGATCATTTCCCTTGGGTGGCCTTTGAGTTCTAACGACTATAATTATAGTCATTGGTCTTTTTGGTGGATTAATTAAAAATATCTAAGTATAATTTAGTTTTCCAAAATATTTTAGTTATATACTGAAATTATAATATAACCTCATATTATGAACTTTAAAAGGATAGTGGTTTAATATTTTGAACTACACTTAGTGTGATTTTAAAATGAGGTGAATATTTCAAACAATTTTAAAATATTTCAAATATCATTTCAATGTTTTCATTCTTAATTTTTAAATAAGGTATTAACTAAACTATGTATTTGACTATTATAATATTAGAATAAAGTTTTCATATAGATGTATTAAATTTTAATTTATAACTGTGTGTTTTAAAACTTTAGTGTTTATAAAACTAAGGTAAATTTTTGTTTGGAAAACACCTATATGTATGTGTGAGGGAACCCAGTATTATAGTTAATAAAAAATTATATCCAAAAGGGCTAGCCCTCTAGCTGGGCCGAAGGAGGCAGCACACGCTAGGTGGCCGAGCCTAGCCTTCAGCCTCAGCACAGGCAGGCCAATGGGTGTGTGTGTGTGTGTGTGTGTGCACTTGAAGCATGCATGGGGATCGAAGCACACCATCATGCAGGGTGGCACGGCGGCGTGGGTGGTTGCAGGAATTCACCCACAGAACCCGGTACTGGGAGGGGGGAAAGAGTAGTCTAAGCTGTTTCTCGGAGCTCCAGGCTTATAAGGGAGGCGAGGAACTCCCTCCATTTCGATGTGGGACAAAGAAGATCAGTCAGGATCGAATCCAGGTCATTGGATCATGTCGAGCGTGATCTGATCCGTTGTATTAGATCATTTTTAGAACTCCCATGGTCGTGGATATTTTCAATGTTTTTGTATGTTGTTTGATCAATCGCAAAACTAATCATGATCGTTCCTCTTTTTTAAATCTCTACATCTCACCATAGTCCTTCGATCACATTGGTAGTATAATCCTAGCCTTTTTTGCTTTAAAAATTGCAGGCTCATCCCTGACTGTTGGATCAAGGCCAGATCTAATCTTGGTCATCCTTTCGTTTTCTAGTTTTTTTCTTCCTGCGGCATCTTCTTCTTCTCTGCGTGCGTTGGAACAGTAGCCTTCTATAACTTTCATTCATTTCTCTTCAACACCCGTGACCCCGATGGACCCCCTCCTTTCACGCGTTTTCCACAGGACCGACACCTCGGTCTTATTTTAAACCAAATAGGTCTTGGATTCTATTCAAGTGAAATTAAAATATTTTTTTATAGTTTATGTATAATATAGTTTATAAACAATCTATTGCACCTCAAGATCCCCGTTGTTCTTCCTCCTCTAAAGCATCCAGTAATCCTCCTTCGACGAATTCTCGAGCCTATCCTCCTACTCAAACTAGGTAAGGGAATATGTTGTCTTGTTTTATTGCATTAAAGGTATATACATATATATTTATACTCATATATATATAAATATATCCTTATAGTTTAGATAAAATTATCTCTGATGCTCGATACTAGGTCTCCTGGATTTTGGGTTTAAGTAGTATTATGAACATAAGGGTTTATATTACCCATGAAAAACTTATTTATATACCCTGTGTATATATTTTTATTTGTATATATGTATATACAGTTAAGAGTGTGACCTACCCATTTTCTTATAATGGTGAGACCTTTACCCTGTGTGATGATCTTAACCCCTTAACATGCAAGGGTGTATGTGATGTCGAGGTTCTATATGTGTATAAGTATATATAATTATATATAAGAAGAATTGTATATTTGGTTTTATAAGAAATGTATATTTCATAAACAAAATTTTACAATTAATGGCATGATTTTCATTTTATACACTTTTGATTAACCAATATTCCTAATGGGTTAAAATCATGCAAGTGTCATTAAAAAATGGTTTCAGATTCCTTTATATACACATACATGGTCATATATAATTATATGGTTTATTTTACTCACCTATTGAACCAGTTTTAAGACTTCCAACATTTAAATTCAATGATTTATTTATGTTTTTCGTAAATAGGTAAATGTCAATTAATTTTTCTGTAAGACCCTTGTGTATACTCGGTTATACATGTAAGTTATATATGTTTACATAACATATATATATGTTTATTTAATAAATAAACCTTTTAAATTTCACATTATGATTTTAAAATTTAGGGACTATTGTTAATTGATGTGTCCAATATATTTAAGTCACATGGGTGTTATTAGATTTTTGGTTTAAACCCTTTAATACATAATGCATCTTCAATTTTGTGAATATATGTGTATACATATAAACTTTGATCCTCAATTTATTTAGAATGTTTCCAAGGATTTCTAAGAAAGAATAAAACATGTTTCTTTCAAAGTATGAGTGGTTTTTATATACAAATCTTTATATACACCCTTGTGCATAAACAGATTTACACAACACTAAACCCTAATTTTGGATACTCCGAATATTATACTTATGGTGCATTTAGTATTTATGGAGAATTCATGAGTATAATATCTGGGGTTTTCTACTCATACATATATATGTATGAATATCTTAATTATTTTTATTTATATATATATATTAAATGGTATTATTTATGGTTGGTTTTAATGCTTACCATTTTTTTAACATTATGTATAATCTTGTGATGTGTTATAAAAAATCATAACAGAAATAAATGTTTGAGCATCGGTGAATTTAATACCCCACATGAAATATTTGGTTTATCTTTTGATTAATTATGCATCCAAAACCATGATTAAATTCCAAAATATATTTGATTAATATGGTTTTAGAATGTAAGGTTATCATTTAATGTGACAAGGCTTGTATTGGTTTTGAGTGTTAGTAGTCATCACATATGATATAATGTAATTAACATAATTTCCATTTAATGACATAGCCATGCAGTTTATAGTTTTGTAATTAACACTTATATGCTTGATTCACTAAATATAAGTAAATGATAAAGGAAAAAATCAAATTCTTATGACCTTTTGTGAATTAAGTATTAAATTATCAAAGTGGTATGGGACACTTTGAATAATATGAAATAAGAAATTAAATATTCAAAGTGGTATGGGACATTTTGAATATACAACCCTATTTAAAATATGTGGAATGTAATAGACTCGGTATAACAGGTTGGAGACTGGTTAATGAAATCCCCTCAGTGCATTGATAGTTCTCATGAGACAATCAGGTCATGGCATGAGGCCATTGACATTTTAGGTCTTGACCCGAGGTCTTGACTAGGTCTGGCGTTATATGGTCCCTCATTATGTTTATGATAGTTAATTGACCATGTGGATATTTAACTATTCGAATATCAATGGTTAAGAGCCTGTACTTATGAGTATCAGAATAATTAACTGCTTATGGCATGACAATTATTAAGCACTCAGAGATTTTATTATCCAGTTACGGCTTATAGTTAGTAGTGAAAGAAATTGAAGTTATTCTTATTATGCACAACACTGATCATGAATTATTTCTCTTTTATAATTTTTTACATGCATATTCACATGTCTTACCTATTAAACTTACAATTTATTTTAATTATTACTTTGAATGAGAATTCCTATAATTGAATCATGTTTCCTTTTAATTATGTTAGTATGCTTTGAATTATTCTCTTTTAATTCTTAGACAATTTTTATGTTATGATACATGTGTTACAACATTTTTTAAGAAAATGTTTTATGGAAATTTAAAAATTAATGTCTTCAAAAGGTTATAATTGGTATATTATGTTATTTTAAAACCCCTTAATGGGCATTCATATGCTCACCCTACGTTTTTTAAATAAATTTTTCAGGTATCAGTTTTTAGCCGAAGAAGCATGTTAGAAGTAGCTGATTTCCCGGAATTTGGACCGAATCGATCCTATGTATGGGACACGATGTGTAAAATATCACTGCATTGTTTTTGAAAAAATTAAACATCATGTTTTAAGGCACCGACTCTGGGTATTCTGGAGACGGGTCATTACACTTCAAGTGTATGATTTTACTAACAACTAAGGCTTTTGGGCCTATTTACATATATATTTCACTCTGATGAGAAGGTTATGTGGATCTACGTTGAGTCATTTGGTTTGATTTTTATGACTCATTCCTCGTGCACAGGAGGTTCAGTGACCGTACTTGGTCAATATGACATTTAATTTCCTTTTTATGTGAACCTTTTGGGTGTCATTTCTCAGGTTTGTGGTTATCAAGTCAGAACACTGAGTATGATTCCAATATATATCCAGGACATTTCTTGTGAACTAGACCCTCATGGGATATTATTGTATCTGGATGCCCAATGAGTGTCAGTTCAGTGTCTCTTCTATTTTGGTTTTCTGACCTCTAGGGAGAAGTTTCTTTTGAGGATGCTTGGTGAGGATCAAGGGACCTTTTAGGTTGTATTTTTAGTTTGGATCTTTGTAGCTCATCATGATCATTACCTACTTCTGATAGGTTGGATCTTTTAGGATAGGTGGTCAGAATTTGTGACCTAGTTGTGAGACATTTTCTTTAGGGCTGGGTGTGAGACCTAGCAGCCCTCAGTTTGACTTGAACCTGTGTAGGTCAATGTCTATTTTGTTTGGGGCCAACCTACATGAGATACTGGCTTGTGTTTTTTTGGTACATTTTTAGTAGTAATCTTGGTTTTACTCTAATATTATGATCAAGTAATGTTATTTTCTCAAGTTTGCGTTATAGGAATGTTGATGCCTTTAGTTTTAACAATGTACCAGGTGTGCTTGTTTTTTGAGGCTGTAGTGATGGTTAAGATTGTTCGTGTTCTTGGCTTGTTCGACAAATGTTTCCTATATTTCTAATGTAGTCATAGCATGGGTAGACACTCATGAATAGAAAAACTCCATGTGTATAGGTTGGGTAATAAAGATACATGCTAATTAATAATAGTATCATTTGAATCTAAACGTGTGATTGTCCGGGTGTGATCCGAGGACTGATGTTTTTCAAAATTTCCATGGACTGGTATCCAGGAAGTTATTTTAGAATGTCCCTATGAGGTAGAGGTGACATCATTAAATTTTGGGTTATTGTGAGATGGTTGAACCATGGCTGAATCATAGTAAGGTTTTGATAAGATGTGATTGTGGCTTAGATGGAGCAATACACACCTTTTTTAGTATCTTAGTGTACTCTGGTAAGATATGATCATGAACTATCTAGATTCATCTTGATTCTGATGAGAGAGCATCATCCCTATGTTGATCTCTTTTTTCTTTCTAAATTTTCGTCCCTTTAGAGTAAGGTAACCTGTTGAGGTTGTGCTCGAGGAGCGGTGTAAGGTAAGACATATGGTGGGGAGTGCACCATTGGCCGATTGAGGGTGGTGACCCTAATTTTCAGTTGGAATTTTGGAATTTTCCATAAGGTTTTATTCTTGGAGTTTGGTCTTGAGATGACTATAAGGGTTTTCCTATGGTGGGGAGTACCAGATTGGTCATCGTAAAATGTCTTCCTCCAAGGAGATGGTTGGCACTATTAGACTAGTCATTGGACAGACCATATAGCTTGGTTGTGCAGAATCTCGGGTTAATAGCATGGCTTTTGGTCCTTTTACTAGGCCTCTCGGGGATGATAAGGTTTATGGTGGGGATTTTTTAAGTACCTATGTTATTCCAGACAATAGTTTTGAGAAAAAATTTGAATTTTTTCTTCTAGATACTTGTAAATGAGGTAAAATGGTATTTTTCCAATAGCATATGATCTTAGATAATTTTTATGACTACTCTGTTGGTCCTGGAATAGGTTTTTTACCCTAAGATAGTAGTTTGGTAGAAATCTGAGCCATTCAAATTTGGGAAGAATAATTAATAATTAATATTTATTAATTAAATATTAAATTATTCGCACAGATTTTTTCGGTAATAACTTCTGAATGGATCATCAGATTGATATTCTATCTCTTTTGTTGAGGTTTAAATGGTAAGTTTGTCCTAGGTGAGGCATAAACTTGAGGTGGGCACCGAAGCTGACCCAAGCCCCTTTTCCTTATTTTTCTTTTTCTTTTTCTTTTCTTATTTTCTTTTTCTTTTCTTTCTTCCTTCCTCCTTCTTCTTATGTACACCCTTCGAAGGGATCCATCACCACACGACCTATATAGGAGAGGTAAATGAAGAAATATAAGGAGATAGAAGGGGAGATAATAGGCATCGTGAATCTCTCAACATGATGTATCGGTGTTCGGTGACTGTGGACCCTCAAATCAAGTGATGATTTGATGGTTTCCCCCTAAAGGTAAGATATTTTTAATATTTAACTCAAAACACCTTTAGATTCTTTATTTTTTAAATATAACCCCTATTATGCTTTATAGCATCCCCTTGAGGCCCAATCTTTTGATTTGGGGGGTTTAAATGGGGGTTGTGGATGATCTGAGGGTTTCCCATTCTGGGAAACTATGTTACATGATGTGTAGTTTGGGATGACATGACATGTGTTCTTCCTGTTCAGGGAAGATAAAGTTTTAAGGAGTAAAACCCATTTATAGGGCATACACAACGTGTATTGGTACTTGACCGTGTGGTAGAGTACCCGAGCATGTCTACCCATGTACGGGTACATGAACATGTGGATCACATGGCCAGACCCCATGTGGGTGAAAAGCCATGTAGACATACATGTCTTGGCCAGGTAAATATCCAAGATGGTTGAGGGACACTAGCACGTACCCTGTTTCAGGTACACTCTGTGTACCCTCCTTACACGCCATGTACCTAGGGTGTTTACATGCCTAGGACAGTAGAGGTACATGCCCAGGTGGGGCTGCGGGATGGGAATATGTAGTGTATTAATCCCTTGTGACCCTTTGAGGGTTTTTTGTGCCTTCTAGCCCCTAAGTCAGAATTGGACCAACGAGTGGTCCATTCTAAGTAATTTTCTTCATATATCGCGATGTTGAATCTCATGGAGTAGTTTGGGGACTCTAAATGGATGTTTTGGGGATTCTTTATAAATGGATAGTATCTTCCCCCAATTATAAAATATTTTCATCTTCTGAGGGAGAGACTAGAACATGAATGATAGTTTGGTGTTCGAACCAACCTAGTTGAGATCATGATCTGTGATTATATATGAGTTATCTCTCGTGACCTTTTCTTTTGTGGATGTTCCCCTTGTGGGACGTGCCCTTCAGGCCTATGAGGTCATGAGACCGATTTCTTCTAAGGATCCCCTGATGGATTCCTTTTTTGTATGTTGGTATAGGGATTCCTTTATAAGTTCCATTTTCTTGTGTATGTTACCAAGGATCCCATGTGGCATGCCTCTATTTTCTTACTATTAGAGGATCCCATGTAGGATTCCTCCCTCACATTTTATATCTAAGGATCCCGAGTAGGATGCCTTCATTCATGTTTACCTGGAGGATCGCGAGTACGATCCCTCTTCAGTGCTTGACTTGAGGGACCTAATAATTTCATGTTTTTTGACTGACTCTGATCTGTTATGTTAGGTTTGGGTAGATAGAGTGTTCATGTTTCACCTAGAACTAGTGCCAAACTGGTAAGCCCGTGAGGCTATGAATAGAGTGTTGGGATGGGAATTTGGGCCACCCTCACTTGTTTCTTTATGTATCTAACTTGGTTTTACTGATGGAGTAGAGTTTACCATAGGTGTTTCTTAGTTAGTGGTTGTTGAACATGACTTGAGTCATTTTCCCTTTTTTTGGATTCATGTTCATTCTTCCTCGTATCCTTATTTCTTGTTGGGATTCCCAAACGTGCTTACCTAGGATCTATCTTTTGAGCAATGTAATTTCTAATATTTATTAGTATACCCAGAGGTATTACCTAGTACTTGGATATGGATCATATATGTATATATATATATATTGTGATATATATTTTGTTGGGATGTCCATAGGTTTTTCTTGGTATCCAGATTTTGCGCCTTATCTGCTAATTTTTACACCTTGAGAGATACTTGGATTCCCATAGTAAGAATTCCTTGGACGGAATCATTGGCTAGATGATATACGATGAGTATGATTACTCTCTCCTTGATTTCATGAATGGAGACCCAAGACTCATGGTAAATTACGTACTTCCAAGTGGTGGGGATGATTATGATCTCCTCGGCCTTTGATCGGAATGATTATACTCTTCTGGATCAATTACAAGACTCGAGGGGCATCTCATGACATCTCACTGATGATTTATCTCTTTATACAGGCATGGCGTCCCAATACTCATTTTAGATTATGCACTCCTAAGTGGTGGGAAAGGTTGCGATCTCCTCAACCTATGATCAGAATGATTACGCTCTTCTGGATTAGTTATGAGACTCAAGGGGTGGAAACTTTTGTCTCACTGATGAGTTCAATCTTTCCAGATAGCCTAAGGGTAAGACCCTTAGGGTTCATCCAAGTTTCTAATGTCATGACCGCCTATGGATCAAGACCTAGGGCTTATACATTGAACATGATTTACAGGACTGGGAATCATGGCGACTGACTCGGTGACCTTTTATAGGATGTGTGGATGTACTCCCTCAAATCCTCTATACATGATTGATCGTCGGTATACAATATCCTTTTTTAGAGGATTGACTATCGTCATGTGGAATAATAGATAGTTATTGGAGGATAGTATGTGTAAACCCAGGTGTAGGATGAGTATCCCCCCTGTGATGACGTATATTTCTCAGAGATATAATTTTAGTTTTGGTTGAAGCAAGAATATGTCGATTGGGATTAAGGACTCATAGATTGAATTAATGATACACGACTTGAGTGGCATGACATCCAAATCAATTCCCTTTCATAGGATGTCCAGGCGATCGGGATTACATACCCAAGGATTGACTGAAGATGTGGTTTCATGTTATTTGATTCACATACCAATGAATATTCATATCTATGTATATATGTATAGATATGGGACTATAAATGTGCAAATCTATAGATATGGACATCTTTGGTGGAACTTTACTAGTTGGTAGGGATTATGTACATTTGGTTCGACTGTGGTTTCACATTGTTTTACTTCCTTTTAGTAGTTCCTCAACTAGGTCGAGAAATTTACTTTTGCATAAACTTATGGAAACACATCTACAAGTTTCTTGTCTGAGTGGCCTGCTGAGATTGTTTTTCACCCCTGCACATTCACCTCGATATACGTGTAGACCTTATGTCTAATTTTTAGGTTGGGCACAAGTGGCATGGTGGATAGGGTTGAGGCCCCATGTTGCATGATTGAGTGAAGTTTCTCGAGTGATTATTCTAATCAGGCTTCTACAATTTGACAGTGTCTAGAGATCGGGTATGTGGTTTGGCTCGGAGTTAGTAGTTAAGATTTTTACTTCTACTTTTAGTTTCTTTGTACTTGTATATGTATGGTCAGCCCAATGGGTGACCAGTTTTTTATTGTATTTCATAGATATTCAGTGTTTTACTGTATTTTATTTATTATTAGAGCATGTTCTATTTCAGTTGTTTACTACTTCCACACTCTGTCTATTTAACTTCCCTTGTGTATGATAATTAGCTATTTATACTATTTCTTACTCTGGTATGAGGGTATAGTATCACCCCCCCCCCCCCGCACCACCTTTAAATCCTCATTGCTAGTCGACAACCTCTGGCGTACGGGGAGGTGCGCTTGAGGCCAAGTGACCCACCGTCTCGAAGCACCAATTTAGTGGAATCCATGTTGGGATGCTACACACTATGTACAATGGTTACACATTAGGTACTCCCCTTAGTGAATTATCCCACATACATCTCCTTCTTCAGGTCTCAAATAGTGGCTTGTGATTAGCCTATCTCGAGTTGTTTCTTTGTAGAACGTGATTGTGGCCATGGTTTTTGCATTAGAGATGCAACGTGAGGTGACTCTAGAAGGATGCTTCTCTTATGTGGGGTTAATTAAATATTCATGATCATAATATGTTGGTTGATGATCCCCTATATATAAGTATATCTGAGTAGGGTTTGTGGTATCATCATGCATATGATCCCCTACTTAGTAGGTGGTTTTAGTAGGGTTTGCGGTATCATCATGCATATGATACCCTACTCGGTTGTTGATTCTATATTGGTTTTTTTGTCCCCCAGTGATCCTAGGTGTGATCCTCTATCTATATATCATGGTTATGAGTCATGGTAGGGTTTACGGCGTCCCCCAGCATAGCTGGGAGTGATCCCCTACCAGAGTATTATGATCACCAGAGTTCCGGATTTGGTTCGTGGTGACCCCAAACAATCCTGGGTCTAATCCCTTGTCTTTGTGATGAGATATTATGGGTTTCTGATGGGTTAGTGGAGTCCCCTGTTTGGGATAGTAGGGTTACCCTATCTAATTTTTGAGATCTTCTAGGTTTCAGCATGACATTCTTTATTACAAGACCCATTTAACATGTTCAATTTGATGTATTCCATCTAGGTTGGTAGGGAAATGCCACCAGCTTAGTGATACCTTATGAGTAATATCTCTCAAACAAGTTCCATCTAGGATGGAAGAGCTATTCCTGATGAGTGATATCTCTTGGATGAGTATTTTTAGGGATTTTAGGTCTTTTGGAGAGCATACTCTTTCATGAGAGATACTTTTATCCTTGAGTGGAATTATGGGGTAGGTTTTATGGTTGTGATGATGAGACTTGGAGTCTGAGACAAGTATATCTAGGTTATTTTGGGGTCCCTTGGTCTGATGTTTGTTTGAAATACCTTATTGAGATGAGATGACTATTCATGTATAGATGAGGAATAGTCAAGATAGATTTTCATTTACTATCTTGTTTTGGTTCTCTACTAGCTTAGGGTTGAGCAAACTATTTCCATTCAATTTCCCCATTTTATTTTGGGTTTCCTACAATGAATTTTCATACACATCCCTATATAGGATATGATGAAACATTTTGTGGTTCATAAAGATGATGGGACTTTATGGAGTTTTAGGACTACCCGGATTTGGTGGAGCATAGTAAGCTAAGCATACCAAGGTTTATGTCGGTGGTTTTATCTTTCAGCAGTCTACACCTTCTAAGCTGGTTGGATGATTTTTAATTTTTTTAGTGGGCTTATATTTTCCCTTTCATGATTTTAGTAAATTTATTATATTGTGATTGTGGGAAATATATATGTATACATTTTTTATCAGTTGTATTATTATCTCTATATTGTTATACAAATATGGATGTGTGTCTTTGCATATAGGCACTATAGTCTAAGTCCTCCCATGTGTGTGATATGCCTACTCATCACTAGGCTCCATCCTTTATCCTATTGAAAGCAGTCTTGAGGTTATAGCGGATCAGCCTTTTATTGGCCAAGTGGGCCTTAGTGGGTTAGTTCATTAAAGGGTTGTCTAATATTATCTCCTTCCTTAGGACTAGAGTTATGGGTTTTATAGAAATGATCTTTATTTCAAATTTATAGAAAGAGCATTATAATGTATTGAATTCTTCTTTAAGACTCAAGGCTCCAATTTTGGCATGGTGGTTAACCTATCCTTTCACTATGACTCTAATACCTTGTTTTTCAACTCAGTACATGTATACACTGCTTCTAGGGAAACATTGATACATGCATCGTATAGGACTAAGTTATGGTTTTTATTTCCTTCTTGAGTCACCTCCCTATATCTCTAGAAAAAATAGTACTTAGCGGCGGTTTATTAATAGCAATTTTATGAACTTCTACAAATAAAATCGTATTTTAAAAAAATACAATTTAGTGGAAGTTTAAGTGAACCACCACTAATTTTTTATATTAATATTTTGCGGTTATTTTATTAAAAACACCACTAATTTTTTTTTAAAAACCGCAAATTAGCCCCCCCCCCCCGATCCCACTTTCTCCTCAAGCCTATGCCACCCCCCCGCCAACTGTCGTCACCTCTCCGCCCTTCACAGCACCTCTCCACCACACACCTCTTCTCCCAAAGCCCCCCTCCCTCCTCTTACCTTTATCCTTGAACCCACACCACCCTTGTCACTTGCCTCCCCTTACCGCTCACTACCCCTCAACACTCTTCACCCCTACACTGAGACCCACCCCCCACCCTTTCAACCCCCTTCTCCCCTCCATCCCCCCTTCCTTGAGGTAGCACCACCCCTTCCCCTCAAAACCGCTCACCACCCCCTGGTCGCCCCCCACCTCCCCTCACCGATTCTCCCCGACCCCCCCCCCATCCTAAGGTCAACACCACCCATTCCCTGATCCATCATCGCTCACCATCCATCGTTTCCCCTCTCTAGTAGGTAGTTCAATATACATTTTTTGGTTCCATAAACATGATATATTAAATTATATTAGTTATTTTTTTCTTGAAGATTGAATTGTGTTCATTATTAATGATTAAATGGTTTTAGTAATATGGTGAGTTCACTTTGATTTTAATGTGATAAATTGTGGTTTTGATTACAAATGCAGTAATCCAATTTTAAAATAATTTATCACATAAGTTACTTGATGAAATGTAATTTCCTATGAAATAATTTCTTTTATAACTATAAATGATTTCTGTGGTGTTACAATTTTTTTTTCATGGTTTTGATTGTTTTTCCCCAAATATCATGATCTGTTTTGATTAATATCAATGTTGAGTGTATGTTAATATCAATAATTATTATGGGTTGTTTATTAATTTTATTTTTATGAGGTGTTACCAAGAATATATTGGATTGATGTAAATGTTAAGATGTATTTTTAGATTTCAAAAATTACTTAAGGGGAACTATAAAAATTTAATTTTTTTGTTAATATCATGAAGTGTTTTGAATAATATCAAGAATAGTTTTATAGGGTGATTATTAATTATATTGAAATAGTGTATGGTTTATTTTAAAATTTCATAGAGAGGACATTTATTTATTATTATATAAAAAATATTAGAGGAAATCATCCTAAACTAAAATTTATTCTTGAGAAAAACTTTTGTTAGAATTACAATCGTTTTAAAACATTTATTTGGTGTTACGTAAAATCAAGAACCTGCCCTGATAAATGATGAAGTTGGGTGATTTTTAATTTTGACTGTACTTATTTGATTAATCATTTTTATCTTTATATATAAATATATAGTTATAATAGTGAAAATACAACACATATGGATAAAATTTGGATTAATTTACCTCAGAACACACATCGGTATGCCAAGGGTTTGGAAGAATTTTAAAATCTGAAATTGAAAACTAATTGGTGGATGGTAAAATAAAATGTATGTTTCCTAATTTTAAATTCAAGAAATTTTTGAATAGAAATTAACTATATGATCATTTTATATTGAAACATTTTCATGATCGATATGAATGTTTGATTTGGTATGGTGAATCTAATGTTATGGAAAGTCAAGATAATGAAAATACTGTCAATGAAACATAAAGTGTCTCGGCAGAGGTGAATTTAGTTTGAAATTTTTTAAAGGACACGTTTAGTTTTATAGAATACAATATAAAAGATTTTAATATATCAACAAAACCTTCAGTTTACCGGAGTAGGTTTATCTTGTTCGGAACTTTAGTGACCAAAAAAATGATTTTTATGAATTAGTTGAAGATGGATAGTAAGAACTTTATGAAGGGTGTTCCAAGTATTTGAAGTTTTCTTCTATGAGTAAGTTGTATCATATAAAGTGTCTCTATGGAATTATGGAAAAAGTAATGTCCATGATTTTAGATTTTCTTAATGATTTATTTAGTGAAGAAACTATTCCTACATCATTCAATGAGATGAAGATAATCATCAAAAAACGTGGACTTGATTATATAAATATACATGCATGCCCTAATGACTGCATTCTTTAATGGAGAGAAGAGCCTGATAAAGAAGAATTCATAATATTTCATACAAGTATATGGAATTCAATGAACAAAAATGAGAGTATAAATCAATTAATCCCTAGGAATAAATAGAAAAAGAAAACCCCTACATAGGTATTGTGTTACTTTTCTCTAAAACCACACTTGAAAAGATTATTTTTGTCATATAAGACTACATACGACATGAATTGGCCTGCTCAAGAT
Organism: Viscum album; assembly: GCA_963277665.1. Taxonomy (NCBI): domain Eukaryota; kingdom Viridiplantae; phylum Streptophyta; class Magnoliopsida; order Santalales; family Viscaceae; genus Viscum; species Viscum album. The sequence goes on along the minus strand of OY728126.1, from coordinate 1,689,294,191 downwards.
AGTAACAATGACTTGATGAGACATCCAAAAAATTTGACATCATGGAATATGTTTGATTTTCTATATCCATATTTTTATTCTGATCCTAGGAATATTTGTTTGGGACTGGATTCTGATGGTTTTAACACTTTTGGTACTTTAAGTACTAATTATAGAATTTTCTAGTTGTTTTGATCCCCTATAATCTACCTAAAAGGATGTGTATAATGTATAATTATTTCATTACATCAATTATTACTCCTAAAAATAAAGTTCCTATAAATGAAATTTATGTATACCTTTAACCTCTAAATAAAGAATTGTGAGAATTATTTGATTATGGTGTGGAAACATATGAGTCTTGAAAGAGACAACTATTAAAAATGCATGCTTACTTAATGTGGAAAATTAGTGACTTTTCAGGACTAGTAAATTTATCTATTTGGAACACTCATACTGGGTTGGCTTTTCTAGTTTGTAAATTTGATTCTGAACCTCAATGATTACCTCATAGAAGAAAACAGTGTTTTATTTTTCATCATCGATTACTTAATGCTTCTCATAAATTTAGTTTTCACAAGACATGATTCAATGGATATATGGGAATGAGAAAGTCACTAAAGATGTTATCTAGTTCAGAAATATTGGTAAAATTAATGAATGTCACTGAAGAATTTGAAAATTTTCATTATTTTAAATATGGTGGGAAAGGTTATGAGGTATAGTATATGAAGTAGCTAGAACACAACAATAGAAGAAAAATAGTATATTTTTTATACTTCCTTATAGGGAGTTTAATAAGATATGTCATAATATTTATGTTATGATTATTGAGAAGAATTTTTTTGATAATGTAATTAATACATTTCTTAATGAAAAGGTTAATTTGAAGGATCACCTTAATGATCATAAGGATTTACAGTCAACGAATATAAATAATGAATTTTGGGAAAATGAAAATGGAAAGTATCATTTGTCTATTTTTACAATAAAAATCATGATAAAGATATATTCCTTCAAATTTTAATGAATGTAAAAGTGCAATATGGATATTCTCGTAACATATCAAGGTTTATTGACTTAAAAAATTGAAAGTTTCATGGATTCAAAAGTCACGAGTCACAAATTTTTATGGAGAATTTGTTTTTGTTTTCATTGTGAAATATTATGAAGTTTGAATATTTTAAAAAATCAATGTTAATATTTTTGTATTAATAGGTTAAAATTGAAGAAGTCTAGGATGCGTACCCTTCACAAGGATCATTGGTTTCCCAAAACGATGTAGTTGGGATCATTTTAGGGAAGTATTATCCCAAACATGTACAGGGTATGGGTTCTAGGCCTACTCCATTATATGCCTTTGATAGGGAAGCATTATCCATTACTACTACACCCATTGGGAATTCGAGTAGGGATGTTGAACGAGAATCACAAATAGAAATTGAAATATTGTAAGAAAAAGTGCAAGAACAATATTCTTATAAGAAGACAAAACATCAGTGGAGGTCACAAATAGAAAATGATTTAGTTTCTGTATTTCAGTGGATGACCGATATGATCCCCGGGGAAATTATCATCCTTAAAGGTCATCCCACAAAGGTAAATTTTAAATTACATAGATCATCCACACATTTTTTAGGAATGTGTATGTTATCTAGGTTAGGGTTGTTCTGTGATTGGGGTGTTTATTTTATATTAGAGGCAGTTTGGTATTATTTTATTGTAGTTGGTTAGGGGATTTTAATAGGTATTTGGGGATAATAAGTAAAGGAGTGATGTTTTTGGAGGGGCATGGATCATTTTTTTATTTATTCTTGGTATTAGTTGGGAGATTTTGACCCCAGGGTGGTCTCTCCTTGGCTCTCAGATGAGTGGACTTATTTTGATGAGTTCTTCTTATTTATCCTTTTTTTATTTATTCTCTTCCATATTCTACTATTGTAACTAAATAAGGTTCAGTTATTCAAATTATAGTTTTTAGTTTTTTCCTTCTATCTTATGTTGTTTTTCTACTATTATTCGCATTAGTTATGTATAAAACCTAACATATTTTCATAAAACACATAAAACATTCATAAATAAAACTAAAATGACACTTGTATATAGAAAACACACATTTCAAGTTATATTGGACACATCTTTTTTCGGATTGAAATGTGGTTTATTTCTACATGTCAAAAATGAATTATATAATGTTATCCATAATTTTTAAAGTAATCCAAGATTCTTTGCTTGGTTTTGACTCGTTAAACACTTCTTAAAGGTACAAAAGACTTTAAAAACATGTGTTGAGTGGACAAAACTAAGAAAATGATGTAGGATTTCCCTAAAATTAGTGTATAAAAACCGTAGATTGAATTGTGAAATGTAAGAAATGACAGAACATCATTTAGAATTTCTGTTTGCCCGGGATGGTCGTAAAGGCATTTTTAGTGTTTTAAAACACTAAAACTTGCGTGGGATGATCAAAACCCTATAAAAACCCTCATATTGATGTTAAATCATGGTAAAACCACCGATGAGTTATTTTTGACATGTACGTGTCGACAACATGACAATATGATGTGCGGTGTGGTTGGAATGACTTAGTAAACACTTCTTAAAGGTGAAAAAACTTTAAAAACAAGTGTTGGGGGTCAAAACCAAGAAAATGATGTTGGATTTCCCTAAAATAAGAGTTAAATGACTTTAGATTTAATTTTGAAATTTAGGAACTGACGGAATGTCATTCTGAATTACGATTTTTCCAGGAATGCTATAAACGTGTTTTTAGTGTTTTAAAACACAACGACGTGAATGGAATGGTCAAAACCATAGAAAATAGGCTGATATTGATGTAAAATCATGGTACAACCACATATGAGTTATTTTTGACATTTACATTAAGGAAATTGTCAATCTAATATGTTTTGTTGTTGGAATGACTCGGTAAACACTTATTGAAGTTAAAAATAATTTAAAAAGTATTGGGGGTAAAAACTAGGAAAAACTATTATATTACCATGAAATCAAGGAAAATTCACAATATATTTAATTTTTAAGTGTAGGAAAAAACAACATCATTTAGCATTATATTTTTTCCATGATTGTTGTGAACATGTTTTTAGTGTTTGAAAATACTAAAACATGTGTGGAATAGTCAAACCCATAGAAAACTACCTCATATTGAATCTGAATCATGGAAAACCCACCAATAATTTAATATGTGTATATCTAGACAACACATCAATAAAACATATGTTCTGGTCAGGATTACTTGGTAAACACTTATCAAATGTATAAATGCCTTTAAAAACAAGTGTTGTGGGGTCAAAACCAGGAAAAAAACGTTGGATTACCCAAAAATCTAGAGAAAATTACTGTACATTAGATTTTGAAATGTAATAATCGACGATACATCATTACAAATTATTATTTTCTTGGGATATTTGTAAATGGGTTTTTAGTGTTTTAAAACACTAAAACGTGTGTTGAAGGGTCAAAATTATAGAAAAAACATCATATTGATGTGAAATCATGGTATAACCACCAATGAGTTATTTTTTATGTGTAAATGTAAAACACGCATCAATATGATGTGTGGTGTGGTCATAATGACTCGGTAAATGCTTCTTAAAGGTACAAAAGCCTTTAAAAACATGTGTTGGGGGTCAAAACTAGAAAAACAATATCTGATTGCCATATAATAAGAGTAAATTGATCGTAGATTTAGATTTAAAATATAGTAATCTATGGCACATAATTTTGAATTGTGGTTTTCCTAAGATGTCCATAAATATGTTTTTAGTATTTTAAAACACAAAAATGTGTGTGGAATGGTCAAAATGATATAAAATGACCATAGATTGATTTTAAATTATGGGAAAACCACTGTTGTGTTGTTATTGATGTGTACACAAAGACAACATGTCCATTCAACCTGTTGTGTGATCGGAATGTCTTAGTAAACACTTATTAAAGGTATAAAATCCTTTAAAAATGTGTTTTGGGGGGTTTAAACTAGTAAAACGACATCAGATTTACTTGAAATCATAGGAATATGTTCATAGATTGATTTTTGAAATGTAGAAATTGACGACACATAATTCAAAATTACAATTTAACCGGGATAGATCTAAATTCATTTTAAGTGTTCCAATACACTAAAACATTCTTGGAATGGTAAAAACAATATAAAAATACATTATATTGATGTTAAATCATTGTAAAACCAATGCTTAGTTATTTTGGAAATGTAAACATAGACAACACATCAACGAGATGTTTGGTGTGGTCGGAAATACTTAATTAACATTTATTAAAGGTAAAAAAGACTTTATAAACAACTATTGGGGGTCAAAATATGAAAAATGATTTTTTATTTCCATGAAATTAGGTGAAAATGACTATATATTGAATTTTGAATTATAGGAATTGAAGGCACATCATTCTGAATTACTTTTTTCTCAGGATGGACATAAATTCATTTTCAGTTTTTTAAAACTCTAAAACATGCGTGGAATGGAAAAAACCATAGAAAATGAACTCATATTTACATGGAATCATTGGAAATCCATGGATGATTTTTTTCAAATATAGGACATGCTATGATATCAAATTTTTATCAAATAAATTTCAAGCACACCACACGTCGAATTAAAATTTTATTAGAATATTTACTTATCTCTTTTCAGTTTTAAGGGTTGGATCATATCTTAAATCTATTAATTTATGTTTTAAAAGGGTTTTTCATTATATATTTTTTATCTTATATTAAAATTTCTTCTATTTGATTAAAAAATTTACAAATTTTAAGTGAAATATTCTAAATATATTCTATATCTTTTATCTTTCGGATTAATTTTCTTAAATGTGTTGGTTTTCATCATAAGTGGAAAATAATGATAGTATGAAGTAGGTTGACCATTTTTATCCATGACATTCCTCAAAAGGTAGTCGTGATGGTTCTTAATTTCTTTGTTATATTAAAATTTTATCAATTAGTATACTATAATTATGATTTATTATATTTAGTTTTATTTTTTTTATTTTTTTACAATTGATGAGATGACGTCGTCAATTTCAGTTGATGAGATGATGTGGAGTAGGAAAGATGCAATGGAGGTTGTGACGTGGATGTATATGGAGCATGAGTTATATTTGGACATTTTTTATATGTATATGTTGATGAAAAAGGTATTGGTTGACAAATGTATGGGTTGAATGAGACTGAGATTATGATCACTATGGATGTTTGTGTATATGGTTGTGGATGTATGACAGATGTATGATGGGTTTATCATACATTCATGTTTTAGTTCATTGCATATAATTTTTTTTTATATTTATAGTTTTTTATTAAATATTTAAAAAAAATCTTATTTAATGGTGGTTTCTTTAACCGCTAATAAATACATAAATTTAAATATATTTAGTAGCGTTTAATCATAACCACCGCTAAAAAAACCTATTCTATTAAGTTCATAAGTGGTTAGTTTCATTTTATATATATTCCTCCCAGTTATTTTTTTATAAAAAACCTCCACTAAATAAATAAGAAACCATTGATAAATTCTCAAAAAACAATACATAGAAAAACTACCATGAATTTATGAAAAACCCACTAATAGACTAGTGACCATTAAATACATGATGGTTTTAATAACCACTTCTATATTATTAGGCAGTGGTTTAAACCTCCATTAGTCCAAAAAAACCTCTACTAATGCCCATTTTTTGTAGTGTATATACAATTTTATCATGGTGCATCTTGATTATATTTCATGATGAAACTACGAAAATATCCATCCATGTTACATGGTGATATTTTGATGATGATTCACCCAATTATGAGCCTTTTTTACAGGGGTCTGAAAAGGAGGTGGTATCTCCATGTGGTTTTCTAGTCGAGCCACCACCCATTGAGCAGTAGGTTGTGCCAACATTATAGGATAAAAATGCGCATAGGATGAGTGTGCTAAATGAATTTCAGAAATAGATAACTCTATGATATTATAGTGATACAGACCCCCAGGTATCTGATGAGTGGAAGAAGGCACTCACGTGTATTCTTTTTCCTTGTAAGGACACATCCTGATTAAATGGTGCTCCTTGCAGCGAGTCTTCTACAAGGCTTAGTTGGGAGATGGTGAATTAATGTTACTCATATACATTATGATAAAAATCCCACTTAGACATAGTTTTATTATCTCTTTAGGAAATATTTTTATCCATCCATGTTGTGATCAGAGCATATCCAGGTGTAACTGCTACTTCTTCAAGGTACCATGTTAATGGAAGAGTATTTAGTGAGGTTCACGAACCATTCTCGATACTCCTCAGATATGTTTTAAGATCTATTTTTTTGGGAAGGTACCTTCAAGAAGGGATTAAATAGAGATATTAGGGATTTAGTGATATCTTTATGCATTACCACATATATTGGAGTGCTCGAATGGGCCTTGGTATTGGATATCTTTATGGTTGATTAGATTAAGATTATTGGTACTGGGAACATAGAAGATGAGGCATCAGTAGATAGTATCTGATTGTAGGCTCAAGGATCCGGGCATGTGAGATGCTTTAGGATATGATCCCATGATGTAGGATCTGCAGATCAAGGCTCTCAATCTAGATCTAGTCATCCATGAGAGAGGCATTTTTTCACTTTTGATAGACAATGAAATCTATCTTGAGATTTTTTGACCTGACATGATGCTAAGAAGGATATGATTGATGTAAAACCTTATAGGTTATATTGATAAGAGAAAGGAGTTCTCCATGATAGAGGATGTAGTGGAGAAGTGGCGAGAGCAGTTGTAGGTTGCAGACAGTATAATATGTTGCCACCACCACCCCCAGGCAGTACATGTTAGGCTTAGGGAGCTCAAGGATAAGGGTGAGGGTATTTTTAAGCTATAAAGGCATATAACCTAAAATATATGAGGATTATTAGAGGTAAGATATATACACTTTCTAATTTTTCAGTATTATTTCAATATATAGGTGTGAGATACCTTTTTATTTCCACTTCTTATTCAAGGCTTATCCAGGGTGATGTGGGGCATCAGTAGATCCCTAAGATAGTGATATTTAATTGGAATTAAACTCATAAAAAATAGGGGCACATTCCCATAGTGATTCTTTCTTAATATGTGATACAAAACCATGTGGTGATTTAGTTCCTCCCAAAGTAGAGAGTGTTGAGGTTTGTTGGATGATTTCCTTTGACTAGTGTGTTTGGGGTAGTTGGTGTGTAAGTGTTAGAGAAAGGCCTAGTTGTGGTTGAAAGGAGGGAAATGAAAATAATGAGCTTTATCCATAAGGGGATTTTATCCTGGAGTCTTGAGTATGGTTTGATGTGTGAAATGTGACTTTCCTACTCTAGCTACAGTAGCACAGAGTTATGAGCCACTTTTCCCTGAGCGTAGCCCCTATTCAAGGCCTAGTGAAATCAATGGAGTCTTTTTTTCTCAAACCATATTCTTAGAGGCATGGTAAGAGAGCATTGGAGGTCATTCACTCCTATCTGTAGTGTGACCACACTCAGGTGGAGGAAATTCCTTGAATCAATACTTCTATAGTGCCAGAAACATGTCCTATGATGCATTCCTCAGAATGGATATATATACTATCATCCATCCTTAGATGGTTTCCTCTATTTGGTGTTTCAGTGTTACTAGATTTTGGGATGAAGTTCCTTATTTGGTTTGGAATGATCCTAGGAAGTGTAGGATGAGAACATGTGTGGGAGGATACAACTAACTTTTTATCAGTTAGTTAGTATGAAACATGGAGTAGTAGATACTAAGATCTTTTAGTCCCTTGTAGTGGTGATAGTGTTGAGTACACCTTCCCAAGGATGTTCTAGGTTTACCTCCCTATAGAGATTTAGACTTATTTATAGACTATCGCCAAGGTACTTTCTTCATATTTGCATCAGTATATCGGTTGAATCCCATGAACCTTCATGATATGTGGTACAATTAGAGGTTTTCATAAGGAGGGCTTGTTAAGACTCATTTTTTACACTTGGGAAGCCTGGTGTTCACTTGAGAGATAGACAAGAAAGTTATGGACTAGGTCCTTCACCCTTGTGGATCGGTTCATGTGAGTCTTCTTCATTGGTACCCTCATGTGCTTAGTGTTATGGTTTCACATGATACACTTGAGGATTGATTATAGACAAGTTCAAAGAGTACTAACTTCTTGGGGATAGGTCTAGTTTTTTGAGGTCTAATTTTTATGATATATCTACCATTCTAGGGATGTGATATTGGAAATGGCACAAGATAGGGACTTTCTAGCTCAAAATCCACCCAAGGGTGCGATCATAATAGAAGATGCTCATAGTGGGGGTTTATATCTGTTGTTTTGAGTGATTTAATAAAAGAAATTTCATCTTTGTAGTTAAACCTTGCTGTTGAGGATGATGTGACATGTCTCTAGTTTTTTGTGGTTTCCTGTACACTTTTTCAGTGAGGTATGGATGCATGTCTTGGAGATCCAGTTTGAGAGGTCTTTAGTGACCATATATCCAATAGATATGTTCTTGATGGATTTCACAAATGTGGGGATTATGTCAACCATCCAAGGATTAATAATGAAACCAGTCATGTAATGAGATGAGGTGTTGAGGAGGTTTCTTTCCCTCAGTATTACACCCTAGATAGGGGTGGTTGTACCAAGTAGAGTGAATTTGTTGGGTTTCGGGGAACATACTTTAGGTTTTCATGATGGTGTGGTGGGATTGTCACTACACCATTGATGTAGTGTCATTTGAGGCCATATTTGGGAGGACCCATGGGTCTCTGCTGTACTAGTCATACATTGTTTGAGATAGTGTTTGTGATCCTAGAAATGGTTCTAGTGTTGGATGTTGAGGGTACAGTTCATCTAGGGGTGGATGAGGACTATTGGGTTATGTCAGTATCTACATCGAGTTTGCGTCGTGGTGTACCACTAGACCATATGATTACAGTTATATTAGGTGCTTGGTATTCATACACCTGTTGCAGTTGAGAAGACATGTGTATTCATAGATACAAGATTTATTCCAAGTTTGATATAGATGGTTGGTGTGTATTTTCCTTTTTATGAACCCATTTGTGTTTGGGATCTAACTAGAAAGGACACTTCTTAGGCTTGAGGTGTCCTTGAGTGTGTGTGTTTACAGACAGCATGGGAACCCTATAGAGAGCTCAATTTTCCACCTTGTTTATAGGATTTATTTTTTCGGTATGAAAATCCTGAAGGTTGAGAGAGTATAAAAAATATGTTTTTACCCTATAACACTTTGGAATTTATCTATGAATATTTATGAAGTTATTAGATGATTCGGTTTGGGATTTCTAGGCTTTGAGAGATTTTGAATGGTGATATATAAAATATTTTATATTTTATATCATGTGATCATGTATTTTCTAGAAATTTGAAATAACTCCAAAGCATAGTTTCGAATTAGAAATCTATGATCACAGTTGGGTTCAAAGCATAGTTTTTACCCTCAGTGTCATATAAACTTTTCCAACATTGGGAACTCGGTTGGAGGTGACCATTGGAGGGGTTCTAAATAGTGGTTTATTAATTTAAAAAATTAAATTAATAACCCTACCCCCCCCCACCCCCACTCCCATTTGGTTTCCTATTTATAGAAGGGGTAGGGAGGGTTCTCTCCCATTTAGACGGAAAAAATGAGGAGGAATTGAGGTGGGATGGTATCACCAGACCCCATTTTTTACGTCAATCATCATTGGACAGAGGTGAAGTAGCTTTTGGGCATTATGTTTGACTCGAAGCTTTAGTATTTATCCATAATATATAAATATTTATCATATTTATGTCCCAATCCCCAATTACACTTTTTTTAAAGGATTTAGACCCTATTATGACTACTATAGAACCTATGGAGGTAGATCTGTGAGTTTTATGTTGAAATAGGGTTTTCTAGTGGCTCATAGGGATTTACCATTTAGAAATCATGATCACGCAGTGAGTAGTGCTTGAGAAGATTCCATGTGTCCTTATTTCATGGGGAAGAATATCATTTTGGGACTACATGTTTTTTATTGTGAGTATATGTCCTGTAGTGAGCCCAAGATGTGTGGTTGAGGACATGGATATGCTTTCTGTGTCAAGGGACTCAATTGTGTGGATGTACATAGACAGATGACATGGGAACGTTCTCCTGTGCAAAGTAAATACTAAGTACATGAGATGGTCATAGAGGAACACACCATGTATGAAGGGTACATGTCTTGTATGGTGACATGTCCTTCTAGGAAGTTTGTGGGTAAGGACATTTCCAGATGTTCGGATGAGGACACATGTTGTGTGATATGGTGTATACACCATGTATTCTCCTTTTACACGATGAGTACTGAGAGGGGACATAGTCAGGGCTGTTTTCGTGAGACACATCATGCACTATGGGTATACACCATGTACTCCCCTCAATGAATTCTCCCTTGTGCATATCCAACTTCAGGACTCTGATGGAGACCCTTATGTAGCCTATCCCAGGTATTTTCTGCAAAGAATGCGATGGTGTCAATGGTTTTGGAATTGGATATGCGATATGAGTTTACTCTAGAAGGATGATTCTCTCAATATTGTGTGGACCAGTACTGGTTGAGTGGGTTCCCTTGGTCCATTCCTATGATGGTACAATGTTTCATTATGTCCTCACGACAGGATTATAATCCCCTTTATAGGATGAGTTTGGATAGAGTTATGTATCTATCTATGAGGATAAGGTAGGGTCCTCTATCATATATTATTTCCTATATGGGGTTCATGGTATCTTCATGGCCATCATACACAAGGAGTAAATCCCCTAACTATAAGGATAGCTGAGTAGGGTTTTTGGCATCCTCGTGCATACGATCCTCTACTTAGCATTCAGTTTTAGTAGGGTTTGTGGTATCGTCATACATATGATACCATACTCTGTGGTTGGTTCTAGATTAGTTTTTTGGTACCCCCTAGCAGTTTTGGGTGTGATCCCCTATCTGTGTATCCCGATTATGATTCTATTTAAGGTTTGCAGCATCCCCCAGTAAACCTAAGAGTGACTCGTACCTAATAATTATGAAATTTGGAGTTTCAGATTGGGTTTATGGTTCCCCCCAAAAGTCCTTGGTGTGATACCCAATCTCTATGATGATAAATTATGTTTTTTTAGTAGGTTTAGTGGATTACCCCCTTAGGGATAGTTGGGATCCCCTATCTGAGTATCTAGATCCACTGCGTTCCAGCGTGACTTTCTTCACAAAGAGACCTTATGAGAATTTTCTCTAGGATGTGTATCATCTAGGATAGTAGGGATGTTCCATTTGATTTGTGTTACCTGATGAGTAATATATATTAGATTATTTTCATCTTGGATGGAAGAGCTATACCAAATGATTGATATGTCTTCAATGAGTTCCATAAAGTATGGTAGGTATCATGGAGAGAATACGCCAAAATGAGCAATACCTTGAGCCTCAAGAATAATATTAGGGTAAGATATATGGTTGAGTCCATGAGACTTAAATTCTAAGATGATTATATCTAAGTTATTTTGGTATCCCTTGTAGTGATGTTTATTTAACATACCTAGTGGAGATGAGCTGACTAGTCATGTATAGTTGAGTAAGGGTTGAGATGGAGATTCTTGTACTCCCTTGCTTGGGTTCTCCTCTAGCTTGGGATCGAGTAGACTGTTTTATTTTAGTTTCCCTATTTTATTTTGGGTTTTTTGTATTGATAATAGTATTTTCATACTCACCTCTACATGGGATCTTTCTACAGATGTCATATCTTATGTAGAAAAAAGGACTTTCGATGGATCCCTAGGAGGACCTGAAGTAGGTGGAGTATAGTGATCTAGAAAGACCGAGGTGTGTATTAGTGGTTTAATTTGTCAGAAGTCCCTTAATTTTGAGTATTTTTTATGATTTTTTAGTTTTTTGGTGGGTATTTATTTTTCCCTTTCATGTTTTTAGAACTTTTTTTACTCTGATTTTGGGATACATGTATGTATGCATTTCGGTATTGATTGTATTATTATATCTGCATTGTTTCTTGGAGATGGAAGTGTGTGTATGCATACAGGTACCATAGTCTAAGGCCTTACATGTGTGTGGTATGATGAATCATCACTAGATGTTATCCCTTGGCATGTTTAAGGCAGGCTTGGGGTTGTAGTGGCTTATCATTATATCAACAAGGCAGGCCCTAGTGGGTAGGGTCGTACACCTCCCCTCACCACTACTTATCCTCACACATTATAAGACTTGTATATTATAAAAACACTAAAAAAATATCCCCTAACCTCTATCCTCATACTCTTAGAATCTTTTTTCTCTTAAAATACCAATCCCATGGTACCTTAAGTAGAAACCTAATATGAGACATCCAAAGGAGAAGGTAACACTTTCAACCAAGCATTATTTATTTCTTTCCTTCTTCTACCTCCTCAATCCTCTATTAACCATGATTTCATGATTGATTCACTATTTTTAATATATTTATTTTTTTATATCTATTTAATATCCAATTCCTCTCTTCTTATATTCTAAAAACGAAAATATCATCCATATTATGTCAGTTCACCACCTCTATGGATGATGAGGTTTTATTTTGCATTACTTCCTTCATTGCAAGTTTAAATTAACTTATAATTTTTTCAAATGACCTAAATATATATATTTTATATTTTTTTATATTTTTTAATTAATATATAGTTATAATATTAAATAAAATGAATCTAGTTCATGTTGGTCGGTAAACCACCTAAATGAATTAACCGTATAAAATTAAAAAAATTAATAAATTAATCATCCTTATGTCAGAACACATATGGATATTTGGGACCATGTAAATTTATATGAGGACATTAATATCATTTCATTTAACTTCTTGAGTTTTAGTCCCATTTGAAATGGAACTCAATAATTATCCACAAGTGATCCGACCATGGAACCATGAAACTATTTCCCTAAAAAATAAAAATTAAACACTATATCTCAGTGAAATAGTTTTAAATGAATATAATATAATTATAATAAATCAAATATAGTTGTAAAAGGTTATTAATTATCTTATTAATTAATCTAATTTTATTATTCAATACATTAAGTGAATGTGAAAAATGATTCTAAAGGTAAGGGTTATCTCCAAACCACCATATTTTCTATGGGTTGTGACCTTTCTTTCCATAACTCACCACCACTATATATTTTATGTTATAAATTTATTATAAATAATTTATATATGTCTATTAAATACATAATTATCTTATTATACCTTCCTTTTATGGGGATATATGTTCCTTAAGTTCATTTCTCAATGCCTTCTTTAGAATTCAACCAGGTTATGGAGAAATTTTCTATCCCTTAATCCTTTAATGTAATACTATTTTAAAGTTTTTATTTGAATTCATGATTTAGTTGAATAGTTGAATATTTTAGGTATAACCATTATAGTTTAACTATGCTTTTTAAAAGAAAACGCCACATTATTTCTTACTCCAAAATTCTTTAATCAATTCCTTAAAACACCTTTTTCAATGTTCATTTCTATACCCAGTTTCCTACCCTTTATCGTGACATTTTCTTAAAATAAACACCATATTTTGGATATATTCTAACCATTTAATATATTAAAATCCATAATATTTAATTCTTTATTCTCTTTATAATCTCTTTTAAATCACATTTTATTATGATATAAGGTAAGATTATGTCACCCATTTCATTCCATGGGTATTAATTATATTTATTCTCCATGTTTGATTCCCTTATATGAAAAACGTATTCACGTACATGTTATGATGTGTATTCCAAAATAGTGGTCTAATTAATTGGGTAATTATTATGTTTCATGAGATGACATGTATGTGATTAGGGAGTAATATTAGTCCAAGATGGGACTCTGACCACCATATGATGTTGTCTTGGTAGTTATTCTTGACATATTCTTATTCCAAGTTTTATTTTACTATTATGATATTATTATTTCATGTTTATATATCATGCCCACATATGATTATCCATGAGCCTTGCCTTTTATGATATCATTCTTTTCCTTTTGACGCATATATTATCCTTCTTCATTATGTTTATCCCCTTACTAGGATTTATAGATCACCCCTTTTTTATGTATTCCCTTGGTTATCAAATTTATTTTAGGGGATCAATGGGATTTAGGAGCTCATTATTAATATAAAAATAAAGATTTTTTATTTTAGTTTCATCTTGATGTTTTATGTACCTAGTCTTTCAAAACCAACAGGCCTCTTGGTCCTTGGGTTGTGTTTATTTGGTATTTATATTAAAAACATTTAATAATATGTGTGAGAGTCATGGGACATTTTTAGTACTTTCTATACTAATTTCAGTATGTGATCACTTGTTCCTCTCATACTCCTGATGGGTTGGCCTAGCAGTGGTATAGGGACAAGTAAAATTAATTGAATAATATTTTTTCAATTAATAATTTTTTTCTATACTATTTTTAGACCATATATATGCTTTTGGTTGATTAAACTTATATTTTCATCTTGGTGTGTTTGATTGTGAAACATACTTAGATTGTTGACTTGTCTATTTATTTTAATGTTGTATATATATTGTTGATGATAAATTAAATGTTAAAATATTAATGATCAGTATGTTCACTATTTTCCATATGTTTTAAAATTATATTTTATCATGATATAAATATTTTATTATTATAACATACTAAATGATGACGTGTTAGGTCATGCATGAAAAAGTTACATTCAATATTGGTTACTAGTATTTTTTTAAACATATTTTAATGAGAATATATTTGGTATGTAGAGCATGATTTGTTACTCTTAATATCAACATATAAGTTAGTGTAATGGGATTTTTATGGGGTACAAAATTTCTCCAACTTAGTATGCACCATCTCATTTCTCTTAGGACTAGTATTGTACCCGGAACTAGTTATCTCTATTTCATACAGTTTTTGGGCTAGACCAAAAGAATGTCTGTCTATTATGGACCCCCCTAGTATTGGGGGTTACAAGTTATAATGTATATACATATATAATATTTATAATATATAATTATTTTTGTTGTTCCTTATTATCCAACTACTTTATATTATTTTTTATACACTTCAGTTTATAAAAGGTAGGTAGTGGTAGAGTAGTGACTACCTACAGGGTATATCATATAGACACACTACACAAGTCCAATTTAGAGTTTTTATATGCCCATTTGTATGTAAACCATGGAAGGAAAGTCCCTATAGTATTAGATCTAGTGACACATAGAGTATGGATTTCAGGTGGTGTCTTTTGAGATTTCGGATGGATGTACTAGGTGTGAATGCAGCATTTGTCCATAAAAATATATATAGGAGATCTCACATTGGGAATTTTCTATTTTTCCTTTTAGGATGTGTTTGGCTCACCTAGTATGTGAATATTTGTTTCACTTTTTTTGTAAAATATATAGACATTTCAACCGTGGATTGTATAATTTCTCATGCACAAATAGTAAGTTTCATATATTATGGACTAGTTAACCCGATGGATATGTACGTTATTAGTGGTTAGTTATATTTTTATTCATATTTCATAAGCCTCTAAATTCCATGAATAAAAAATTAGCATGAATATTATATTATATATTTTGGATTCAAAGAGGGAAAACCATCCACCACACTGGTATTATTCATCCCTTTATGTTTACATCAGTCTTTAGTGATTGACTGGTGTTCCTGAGGTGTTGTGGAAACCTATTAAGGTACTATTCAAGTATTTGGATCATGGATATTATAGTGTATATATATTTTTTTGGTATTAGGATATTATGTATTTCATTATGTGTTCTAGTTTAAGGATTTTCACATCTGAAATACAAAGAGTGCCTTTGGATTGAATTTAGTGTGTTTTCCTTAAATTTCTCTTTGGTAGATACAAAGAATTTTTTAATGAAATGGAAATTTGGAATTTTGATAAAAAAATATTATTATTGTGAGGATTTTTCAAAGACTAATTTCATTATTATTTTAATTATTTAAAATACTATTAATTGAATATGTTGTACTATATTGAATTTGGTGGAAATTTTTAAATTTTAAATTAAAATTTTGGGATTCAATAGTGAAATTGTAGGATCATATAAATTATTGGGTTTTGATAAAGAGATTGATTGTTTTTGGTGTTATAACAATTTTAATATGAGTATTTTTATATAGTGATGTTATTCAAAAACCCCGAGGGATGGTTTATTGTATTTTAAGACATTAAAATATTAAGGAGTTGCCTAAAAGTTACCACTCGATACCCAATTTATTTCCACGTGGTACCCAGTGAACAATTTAGTAGGAAAGTTCCCACTATACTACCATCAGGTGTCTGGTGAGAAGCTAATAAGAATATGATAGATCATATTTTTTCTTTAATTACAGGAAAAATTGAATTTTGGGACTTTTTAATTTTGAAACCACACTAGGGTTCCCATTATTTATGCTTCCTAATAGATAAGGAGCTCCCTCCTTTTATGATGTTTCTCCTCCCTTATTCAAACCTTTATCTCAGGTGTCCAAGGGAATTTTTACTCACCAAATCAAGGTAAAATTTTCCCCTTCCACCTCATTTCTTATTAGTATTACATCTTGTATGATTTTCCTTATTTGGTTTGGGATTTCAATAAGTGATTATATTATAGAATGGGGGTCACTTTCAATTGAAACTGTTTTCATATCTAAGGATAACAAGTGGCCATAAAAGGTTGATTGTTCTCTATTAACTTTTTTTATGACGATTGGTTTCTTTGTGTATTATTTAAAATATTTCATCAATTTTGGTTTATATTATTGATTATTTACATTGTATTGCTTAGGTATTTAGGGATAATTTTATATAAAAAAGATATAATTTTTATATTCAAGACATGTTATTTGGTTACAGTTTCTTATAATGATAGAATTACTCTTATAAGAATAAAATTAGTGGTCATAAATACTGGATAAAATCTCCCATTAGTATTAGAGGATGGTGGTAGAAACTCTATTTTGTTTAATGAGTTTGTACCTATAATGTTAATACTATATTATTTTCAAACCTAAATTAAATTTAAATATTGAGTTTTGAAATATAAATGACATATTTATGAAAGGTAATTTCCATGATAAATATAAATTTATTAACCTAATTTTATTGCATAATTTTTAATTATTTAAGTTGAATTCTTTTCTTCACATATTTCAAAAGTATTATCATATAAATTTTTAATATATGGATAATTGTTTCATTAATAATATGAAAATATACATTATTATGTTAAATTATTATTCAATTAATCTAATTTTAAAAGGAAATTTTTATTGATTGTGTATATAGTTAGGTCACCATAAAAGAAGTGGTTATTTATTTTATCTCACATGATCTGTGATTGATTATTTGGTTATATTTTTATTGTTATATTGATCATCATTAATAAGATTTTCTAAAACTACTTGTTTTAAATTTATAATAGGTAAATTAATATTCTTTATCTGTATGATTTATAAGTCAACGATCAACACATAACCTCTGGATTAGAGGCATCATCATTAGAGATATAATATCTTGGTTGGTGGATTAGAGAGGGGAGATTTTATCTTTTAATGGTAAGAGGATTTCATTAAATATATAACTAGTTAAATTGACATTGGTTATAATGTCAAACCAATTTCCTTTTGGTGTGACTAATTATGAAACCTCAGGTATGCATGGTCTAAAATTGTATCTTATTGGGTATCCAATGATAAACTACTTAGGGGAAATTATTTTAAATTGATGAAAATTATTCAAGTTTATTTTTTATTATTCTTCCACTTCTTAAAAGTTTTTGGCCAATCATGACATGGGAACATTATAAAGTTTATACTTGATTATTTATTAATTGGATGGTTCTTTCAATTTTGATTTATCTTTCACGATCTTCATATGATTTACATTTAAATTTTTCAATTTTTTGGTTGTATCAATTATGTATTTAAGGTGAGACATGTTTATGTGAGTGTTTTATAGATAGGATAGTTAGGACATAGACCCTAAGGAAGGTCTAAAGAGTGTAATTACCTTTTAGTAATAAGGTGTAGATGGCCCTTTAATAATGATATGGTGACATGGTGTGTGTGTGTTCATTTGGGATGTGCTAGTTCTTTAAAATAAGTTATGTAAGAATAGATACTTCTGGTAATTTAAGCATTGAGTAAAGTGATTATAGAATTTTTTTGGGATGTTCATCATCATAGACTAAAAGCTTTTTTGGGAATTATATGGATTTTTGGTAAAAAAAATCATTAATAAGTAGGATAGTTGAGTTAGGGTTTTTGGTTAGTTGGTTTATTTATAAATTGATTATAGGTAATTCATATAGGATGGTTTGTGTGGTAGGAAGGTACAGGGATTGATTTACTTTTTTACATATCAACATATACATGTTATCATTCAAAATGGGTATTTCATAGTATCGCATGATTAATTTGTTTTTTTACAATATGTTGAATGTAAATTTTCATCCATCAGCCATTTATTATATTATTATTGTTTATAACCATGGAAGGAGGGGAATCCATCCAATTTGTTGGTCTTCTTTATAATATTATAGTATATTTCAAATACATGTTCCATTATTGGTGATGGATATTGACAATACCTATATAAGTATGTCAATTTTTTGTCACATTATATGATGTCTATATACATGGATGTACTTCGGTTATATCATATATTTTACCTCATATGTGAGGATGTTTATATATATATAGACATGCACACACACAAACATGGCTATTTTTCCTCATTTGAGAGGAGGTATATATACACTAATATACCTCTTGTATATGAGATGTTTCCCTCCTATTTGAGGATGAATGTGTGTGTGTGTGTGGTTATTTTAACTCATATAAAGGTTATATAGACCTTATTTTTCCCACTT
Organism: Viscum album; assembly: GCA_963277665.1. Lineage (NCBI taxonomy): Eukaryota > Viridiplantae > Streptophyta > Magnoliopsida > Santalales > Viscaceae > Viscum > Viscum album. The sequence goes on along the minus strand of OY728126.1, from coordinate 1,689,275,283 downwards.
ATATTTTTCTTGATGATGTATTATTCATTTAAATAGAATTTAGAGCATTGTCTCGAAGAAATTGTGGATCCTCCTAGTGAGGAGGGAGTTATTAATCTATATTACTTCTTATAATGATACAGGAGGAGTTTGTCTTGATTATGTGATTTACACTTTGTGTGATATCTAAAATGATATACATGGTTATCTATTTATCATTGATAATGTTGTATAACCATACCGAAACCTAACTATCATCCTAAGTGGGTTCACTAGGAGACCACAGGCATGCCTCCCTTTTCACAAGAGCCTGGCGACTACTATAAATGTTATAATTTAACCAATAACGGATAATATACTCTCAATATTGATGCATAAATATCAAATAAATAATTGAAACATCTATATAAATATATATTTTTAGTGTTAAAGATTTTATTTATTATAGATGATATACCATAATTAAAAAATATCAAGATATAATAAATGAACTCATGAAATGACATAGAATCCTACATTAACGTAATATTATCCAGATGGACAATCTCATATAGTACTGAATTAATTAGAAAAATAAAACAAGGAGACAAAATCACTATTCCTTGTCCTTGACTTGGTCATATCTCTATATATCCATCAATTTAACTTTATCTAATCCACTTGTATTAATAAAATATAGTATACCTTTATTCCATCATAAAATATACAAGTCTAGTGGAGTACATGTGCATGGTGTGAATACGTGACTCAGTTCTCAACCACAAGTAGTGTTCCTAATGATAATACAATTTATGTTCATGCGTGTACATAATGAAATAAAATGTATAACCATCACATTCATACACAATTCAAACCATAGGGTACCCATGAATCCACCCTAATTATCTACTCATTCTTGCATTATCCAATTCTAGAATGATGAATGTAGAACCATCGTTTGATCAAAAATAGATGATAAATGGGTGATCACCACTTACAATGATTAATTGGGTGAATGAAATATAACCATTAATAATGAATATAGGTGAATAGGTCATCAAACATCATAATATAGAAATGGGTTGATGTTTCATCACCATCTATACACAATAATGTGGATGAATTATCACCATATAATAAGATATAAAGGTGAATGGATTAGAATGATATATATCCTGGGTAAATGGGTCATTTACACTAAGAAAATAACTAAGGTAATCATGTTATAACCATTATGAAAATCTAAGTGGATCTATTATCACCAATATAAACAATATAGGTGACTGAGCTATCATTATCTGAACTTATGTAATTGAATGTCTTAACACTAAAAAAAAGATAGTTGAACGAATCATCACCATAATATAAAAGAATAAATATATCAAATTTATTATCACCATAACCATAAAAAATGTACATAGTTAATGGTTTATCACCATAAAATTATGTATAAGAATAATTTAATGGAATATCACTAGTAATCACATGAGTATGAAAGACAGGGTCATCACCAATCATAAATCTATAATTTTTTAACATATTATCAACAAAATATCTTAGTTGAATGGGTAATCATTGCTAATAGGCATAACTAGTAGTAAATAGGTTATCACTAACATATCTAATATGGAAAATCTAAACAAATAATCAGCATTCCTATTCATCAATAGTGAATGTGTTATCACCAATAAATATAATAAGAAAATATTAATTGGGTATTTCCATAAGTATAATTGGAAAAGGTGAAGGTGGTGCCACAATAATCATAAAATTACAAGTTGAAGGGAGTATGTTTGAATGGTTTATCACTATAATAATAAGAATATGGGTGAACAAGTTATCACTACTCTAATAATAACTTAGGTGACTGGTCTATCACAATAATACATTAGTCAGAATAATCATATAATTTCATGTACATCACTTTTCCCAAATATTATCCCATGCCTAAAAACACTAACTACATCACAATTACCACTAATATCATTTATCATTAATAATTAATTAGACAAAAAGGTAGTTTTTAAACTAAAAGGAAATATTTTTCACTATTCATCAAAAAATGAATTTTCTCAGAAAAATCCAAAAAAATCACCCTAAGATAATTTCAACATTCTAAATTAAAAATTAAAATTTATTTTATCAAATTAAATTTCTAAATGTGTCTAAAATTACTTTCATTATTAAAATTGGTTGTTTTGAGAAAATGGTGTTTTAAAAAGGACTTTATCATAAATCATATCTTTCTTAATCAATATGTTTAATTTATATAAAAAAATTGTAGAAAATAGTTGAAAAGTAGTTATTAATATTAATATAAATATGTTTAATGGCTAGGATATAATTATCTCATTTAAATAATTATATTACAAAAAGGAAGTTTAGTAGAAACTTAGTTTTGTGTGTATCGTACACCAAGATGGTGTTGCGTGTAACATACTTTGAGTCGATGTTGTGTGTAACATATGACAAGTCGGTGTTTCATGTGAATGGAATATTTGAATTAGTTCATTGAAAGATATAAATGAAAATTAAAATTTATTCAAAAAAATAGGTCCATAAAAACTCTGGGTGTTACATTCTACCCCCATTAAAATTCATCACTCAGGTAAAAACAAATGAGGATAATTTTTCTTCATCATATCATCAAGTTCCCATGTAGCATCCTCTAACTATTTATTTCTCCACAAAAATTTGACATGGAGAGTGGTCTTGTTTCATTGAACTTTCTCTAATTGGTCCAGAATTTCAAAAGGTTTTTCCTCGTAAGAAAGATCTTGCTCCAACAGTATGACCTCTGAGTTTAGTGAATGTGAATGGTTAGGTATGCACTTCCTTAGGAGAAATACATGGGACACATCATGGACTTGAGAGATATTTTGAGTAAGTTTCAAGAGATAGGAAACCATTCTGAAATGATCAAGAATCTCAAAGGGACCAATATACCTAGGGCTTAGTTTCCCTTTCTTCTCAAATCTCAAAACTTTATTACAGGGAGAGATTCATTGAAAAACCTTTTCACTAACTTCAAATTCTAGATCACACTAGGGGTTATCATCATAACCTTTCTATTGGATTTGTTCTTCCTTGATATATTGTTGAATGGTTATAACCTTCTCAACCATTTCTTCAGTGATCTCATGTCCTAATAGCTTTCTTTCTCCAACATCATCCCAATATGTTGGATATCTATATTTTTTCACATATAGGTATTTATACAATGACATATTAATGCTTGATTGAAGGTTATTTTTGTAAGTAAAATCAACTAGAGGAATATTTTGATCCCAAACGCCTTTGAAATCCAAAGAACAAGATCTCAACATATACTCTAGGTTTTGAATTGTTCTTTCAAACTGCCATCTATTTGATAATGATAAGTAGCACTGAAACTAAATTCAGTATCAAGTTTTTTTTAATGACTTTTCCAGAACATTGAGGTAAACATCATAACCCAATATAATACAATATAATGTGGTATTCCATGCAGCCTTACCACTTCCTTAATGTATATTCTTGCAAGATGATCAAGAGTTAAATATTTTATGATGATAATGAATTATGAAGACTTAGTAAGGTGGTCAACTACCACCCATATAGAATTAAACCCTTTAGATGATTTTGGTTGTCTAACGAAAAAATCCATAGTAATGTTCTCTAATTTCCATTCTGGTGTGGTAACGGATGCAACATCCCTTTAGGATTTTGTCTTTAAAACTTAACTTACAAGCATACAATACAATGAGATAAAAAATCAATGATATAAATCTTCATTACATCCCACCAGAAGTATTATTTTAAGTCCCTATACATCTTCATACTTCTAGGATGAATAGATAATAAAGAATTATGATATTTTTCTAACAACGCATTCTTCAAATATTTCATGGAAGGAACACATACACGGTTATTAAACCTTATCATTCCATCTTGATCAATGTTAAACTCAGGAACATTTCTGACCTTCTTTTTCACCAATTCATCTTCTTTCTGCGCCTCCTTAATCTTCACTTGGATATAGGACTCAACATTCATTTGAGAAAGATAATATTTTTCCCCTTGCTTTAGGATTTCTAGATCTATCCATTGAAAATCCAGAAATATTGGATCTTTTTTGTTCCTCATCATAGATAAGCTAACATGATCTTTTTGACTCAAATCATTGGTCACCTTGTTCGCTTTCCCAAGTTGGTAATGTATTGAGCATTCATAATTCTTTATCATTTTTAACCCTATTCTATATCACATGTTCCACTCCTTTTGTGTGAATATATATTTCCGACTTTTATGATTGATATATATATCACACTTTTCCCCATAAAGATAATGGATCCATATCTGTCACGACCCCGCATATTCAAGATGAGGGAAGGGATGACAAAGTTACCTACCCTTCCTTCCCCAAGATGAAGGAGAGATAATGACCCTTGAGTCCCACATTAAGTAGGCCCCAGAGTGGAGACAAGCACCAAGGGTATGGAATCTCACACAAATTGAAGTCATTAACCTTTTTATAGAACATGATCTAGAGATAAGATGGTAAATCCCAACAACACCATGGACTAAGTTAGAATTAAGGCCAAGAATCCATTCCCACTTGCATGTTCAAAAGTAAAACTAATACAAAGTAAGACAAAACTCCCAAATAAAGTACCAAGGAAAAGAAACTAAGCAGCAATAGCAACTATCCAGACGCCCGAGCTATTAAGGTTCAGTACGGTCCCCAAAGTCCTCCTGAAAACCTGAAAGTAGTTTTTTACATACATAGGGTGAGCATACAAGTATACTCAGTCGGGAAACTAAATCTAGTCATGCACAACTGAGGGAACATACTAATTCCCCTATGAGAAAATAGTAGAACCTCAAGCACCTACCAAGGAATACTAACCAGCCCAACCTCACCAAGGTACACTCACCCAAGTAACGTAAGTAAAGTAAAGTAATAGTATAATCATATCAAAAACCGGGTACTCCGTACTAATTTCTCACTGGTTAACAGCTAATTTCTAATTATCTAACATCTTGATGCTGCCACTCTTCCCACACGCAGTCCCACTTCCGCAACCTACCCACACACACCTGGGCCTCAAAACGCACACAACCATGCTTGTAGACACCTGGGCCAGAACAACCACTGCCATGCCTGAATACACTTAGGCCTTAAAAACCACACACAACACCTGAAGACACCTAGGCCTCATCCTGAAGATACTTGGGAAAACATACCTAGACCGCAAACACCATATCCCCTTCTCTAGAACAAAACCTTGCCCGAAGAATCTTCGGCTATGGTAATATTCGAGCTAGTACAGCCCGCCTGGATACACCCGAGAGGTAAGATCCAAAAGTGGGTGCGAGGGAGAAAATCAATAACCATCCATATATCCTCCCACCAGGATGTTGGGAAAGAAACCCTCCCCCATGAAATGGAGGTGTTCGTCACATAGTGCTCAACAAGGGCGGGGTGCGTATAGAAATCATAATGAACTAAAATATATATATATATATATATATATGTATATTGGTAATCAAACCCTTATCCCCAGCCTATGGGTTTCACATGAGCACCCCTTTTGCAGCTACCCTACATGCTCAACCATATAAAAACCACTTACAAGAATAAAACCAACCCCCTTTTGTTCAAATTCCATTTATTTATTTAATGGGATTCACTTTAAATTATGCTATCACTACCAAGAAACTAACAACTGTAACCATACCAAGCAATGAAAAAAAATCAAGCTATAGTCCCACTACACAACAAAAAAAAACTAAACTTGCAATCCCACTGCATATCCCCATTCAACTCCTACCAACTATAATTATTCAAAGTGATACCAACCATTCCTTCTCTCAAAACCAAGCCCTATATCCCCGCTTCCCAAACAAAACCCCAATGGATTCCCACTGCATAACGACTCCACATTTATACCATAGTTCCACTTCTCGATGTCACTTTTTGACCACCACACAACATAAAGTAAGTTCATTTGCCTATAAGTTCATTCATTCCACAATCAATAAATCTCTCAAACTGAAACACCAACACACCCCTTGTACCACCCCACATACTAAGCCCACAGAACCCAGACCAGAACACAAAGCACATAACCACAACCATCAAACCAAGTGTATTCAAATTTAATTGACAATGGTTATTTAATTTACACTTTAATATAATCGAGGTGATCATAGAACAAGTTTGATTCTAGGGAATACTTTTATTTAACTAAGTGCACATGATTAATCATATTTCATGTTACATTTTTACATCAAAACATCACAACGAAACACTACCTATGCACAAGAAAAGACCAAAAATGGTCATTATTTTCAAAATTCATACAGCCATAAAAGAAAAAAAGATAACAAAATAATATAGGAAACCAACATCAAACCACACCCAATCAATTATTTTATTTACGAAAGTTATCTTTTGATCATATTAAATTCTTGTTTAATTAACTTTTCAAGAAGAGTACCCATCCATTCCTTACAAGGAACCATTATCATACCCACCCCTCATGATGGACAATTAAGAGAAGAAAAAGAAAATCTATTATGGATGATCAAAGATCGAAGTTCCTTCTTATGACAAGAATATGGGATGGTGCGACTCGTAGAAAGAACTCCAAGTCTAAGTGGGAATGGCTCCAGTATGGGTGCACAACTCGTCTTAGGATAAATTATCTAGGTGCATCAAGAGAAATGAAAATAAAGAAGGAATAGAGGATTTCGTCTTATGAAGAGGTCAGATCCTAAAATTAGGGAGACCATTTTGAAGTAATTAAAAGTAGAATTGTGTTATGACCAAGAAGATTGGAGGTTTAACACAGAGGAATTAATTAAGATTTAATAATTCCCCTCAGAAATGGTGGATATAGACAAGAAGATGGTTGCGAGTTGATGGATTAACTTTAATCGAAGAAAAACTAGTAACAGGGGAGAAACTGGAAAAACTGGAAATGATTCACCGATGGGTGAGTCACTGACGCTGATCTAAAGATGAGAGAGCTACCGATGTGACCAACCAATGTCCTGACCTACCAATGCCCTGACCTACTGACGCTGATACCCTCGACTCACCGATACTGATGCCCCTGACTCACCAATGCTGACACCACTAACTCACTGATTCTGACACCCCTAACTCACCGATGTTGACTCCCATGACTCACTGATACACTGACATGCTGACACACTGTCATGTTGTCACACTAACATACCGTCATAGTAACATGCCGATGAAAAAACTAAAAATTTTGGAACTCTTGAAATGAGCCACCAAGAGCTCCCAGAACACCTCAACACGATATTTTCATAAAGGAAGTGGCTGGGGAAAATCTAGGTTATTACATCAGATACCACTAAAACTATTTTCATCCCTGAGAATTTAAAAACTATCCCAGAAGAAAAAAGGTCTGAAAAATCATTCCTTAAGATACATCTCAGGTGTAACCCACCTTGTGTTAATCTAAAGTTGGAGTGAAAACCTAAACATCCAAGAACACCTCCTTGATATATATCACCTGAACAACTATATAGACACTGCTACCCTTATCCCTTAAGTAACCACACAAAAACTAAAAGTCACACCATCCAGACACATGGATTAGGGATTTATTTACTCCATGTCAAGATATTATCCTCTTTAGGCAGCATTGACTCACCTTCATAGGTCTAATCGCATCCATATTAATGCATCTTGATTGGGGATTAGGTCTTAACCTCTCCATAGATAGTACTATTCACAAAAAAATCAAAGAATAGTGAAACAACTTATCATACAGCTAATGAGGTAAAACATTACATTATTATAAAGGAACAAGCAATTACAAGATCAAAATTCAAAACAACTCTAGGTACTGGGCATGAATTTGTGCCTCCCATTCCCAACTACTCTATTCATGGCCACCATGCCTCTATAAAACATGAACCAAGGGAATGGTCCATCCATGAAGCATCATCTTCTTACGATCCTCGATTCTCACCGGTCGCTCCACAAATGCCACATCATCCTCAATATCCAACTATCTCTATTCTAGGACATGGGAGTCATCATGTAGATACCGACAGAGTTGAGATACATGAAAGAAGTTATGGATCTTATCCAACCATGGTGGAAATGCCAGATGATATGCCACCTCGCCAAGTCTTCCCAACACCTCGAAAGGTCCGATGAACCTGGGAGAAAGCTTACTCCCCCTACCAAACCTCTGTTGTCCACGCCGTGGGGAGACCTTTAAGAACACATGGTCCCCAACCTCAAACTCAAAGGGTCTCCTAATATGATTGGAATATGAATTATATTGGTCCTGAGCTACCTTCATCCTTTCATGCATAATATGAACCTTCTCTATCATGCTCTGCACCACCTCTGGGCCAAGAAAACCAGCCTCGCCAACCTTTTTCTAGCACATGCATGAATGACACGGTCTTCTGTATAAGGATTCTAATGGTTCAATTCCAATGGTAGATTGATAGCTATTATTGTAGGCAAACTTCACCAGGGGAAATTGTCGTACCCAAGATCCTCTGAAGTGAAAGACACATGCCTGCAACATGTCCTCCAATGTTTGTATGGTCCTATCTGTCTACTCATCCGTCTGAGGGTGGAAGGGAGTGTGAAGGCATATCTAGGTGCCAAAAGAATGCGGTAATCCCTTCTAGACTCGTTAAGTAATGTGTGTATCTCAATCTAACATGATGGATCTTGGAACTCTATGTAGCCATACTACTTCACCCATGTACCTCTATGCTAAGGCATCCACTATGCTTGACCCCTTAACCACTAAGAAGTGATCAGATTTTGTTAATAAATTCACCACTACCCAGATGGAATCACAACCTCCCTAATACCTAAGTATTCCTATAAATAAATCGAATGATATGTCATCCTACTTTAACTCGAGAAAGTCTAAGGGCTGCAATAGACTACTGAGAACATGGTGTTCAACCTTCACATGCTGACACACTAGGCATCGTTCTACAAACTCTTTCACTTCCCACTTCACTCTGAGCCACCAAAACTGACATCTCAAGCCCTGGTACATCTTGGTGACTCCTGGATGTACCACCAGGGGTGAATTATGGAATTCACCGAGAACTCCCTCGTGCATTTCCACTGGTACAAACAGCTTCCCATGGAACAACATCTGATTCTGACTATCCTCTAACCATCCCTCTAGAACATCACCCTGGCCAACACGATCATGCTTCACTTTAGCCTCTAAGTCTCCCCACTAAGACTCCTCCACCTTCCATACCAAGGAATAATGAACATTCATCTAAAACATATAGCCTCTACCATCCTCCACTCTCAATCCCAGATGTAAAGCAAAAAACTCCTCCATTACCTTCCAAGCATCTGCAGACTTCCGAACTACATATTTATATGACTTCTAGCTCAAGGAATCAACCACAAAGTTCCCTTTTCCTAAGGTGTAGGTTATTTCAAAGTCTTGGTCCAAAATAAACTCCATCCACCTCTACTTCTACAAGTTCAAGTCTCACTGGGAGAAGATATACCTCAATATCTTCTGATCTTTGAAGACCATGAAGTGTTCCCTGATGTGGTAATGTCACCACAACTTCAGTGCAAACACAACTGTTGTAACTTATTGGTTTTGGGTGGCATAGTTACATTCGTGAGGACATAACTTCCTAGACCCATAAGAGACCACTCTCTATTTTTGCATCAGCACACACCCCAAGCATAGATCAAAAGAATCACAGAACAATTCAAATGTCACCCCTTATTATGGAATCCAAAACACTAGGGCACTGACTAGATTCCTCTTCAGGTAGTTGAAAGATTCCTAGAACTACTCACTCCATACAAAAGCCTAGTCCTTTCTTGTCAAAGCTATCAATGGAGATGCAAATCAAAAGAATTCAGGTATGAACATCTAGTATTCACCTTCCAGACCCAAGAAACTTGAACCTATACCACATTCTTAGGTTCTACCCAAGAAAAAACTACTTTGACCTTTGACTCGTCCACTAATATTCCCCATTGGGACACCACATGTCCAAGAAAGTGCACCTCTAACATCCAAAACTGCACTTAGACAACTTCCCTTAGAGCTGGTGGTGTCGGAGGACCTCCAAAACTGTCCTTAGATGCTCAACATCATCCTCCTATGATCTTGAGTAGATTAGGATGTCTTCAATGAACACAACCAAAAACCAGTACATATACTCACAGAAAACTAACTTCATGAGCCCCATGAACACAGCTGGTGTGTTCGTATTTCCAAATGACATGACCACAAACACAAAGTTTCTATACCTTCACTCGAAGGTAGTCTTCAGGATTTCACCCTCCTTCACCCTCAACTGGTGATATCTAGAAAACAGGTCGATCTTGGGGAACCAACCTGCTCCCTTCAACTAGTCAAAATGATCATCGATCCTCGGGAGGGGGTAACGGTTCTTAAACGTCACCTAATTCGGTCTCTAGTAGTTTGTCCACATCTTGAGACCACTGTATTCATTATTTACAAACAAAACTAGATCACCCCATAGTGACACACTTTTTCAGATAAAACCCTTCTTCATTAGGTCATCAACCTGAATCCACAACTCCCACAACTCGAAAAACACCATTCGATAGGGAGCCATTGAAATCGGACAGGCACTGGGTTTTAAGTCTATCCCGAACTCAACATCACATCAAGGGGGTAGAGTCACAACTTCCTTAGGGAATATGTCTAGGAACTCACTAAAAATCCCTTGAACTTCCACTATCTCTGAGTCTGTTGATTCCACTGACAGCACAGCTAACAGAGAAAGAAGGGTCTCTACACACCAATTTCCCTCCTCACAACTCCACTTTCCAATGAAATCTACACAATGGTCGCCCATATCTGAGAACACGACCCTTCTTCAGAATTAGTTGATAAAAGAGTGTATGGAAAATAGCTAGTCGATGCCTAGGATAACATCTTATGGCTTCATTTATAGTAGAAGAAGATCCCCACTGGACTTATGTGGCCCCAACATCAGTCTACATCCTCGACAAACATCAAGCAGGACATTCTGAGCTCCAACTAGAATACTCAACACCAAGGGTACGGAAACTATCTCTACATCTAGACCCAAGTCATGGGATAGACTGGGTGCAACAAAGAAGTTTGAAGCTCTTGAATCAAATAAGTCATATGCAGGCGTACTAAAAAGACTGATCGTACCTTGAACAACTTCTGACCATGATGAAACAACTACCTCTGTGGTGTAAAAATTCCTATGCCCAACCTCTCAACCCCTCATCTATCTACTGCCTCACTGACCACGCCCAAGTCATGTTCCCTGAGGAGAACCCAGTGGTCATCCTCCTACGGCACCATCCTCCCTCGGTGGAGCAGGAGATCGCTGCCCCAGCTACTGGAAAGACTTGGATATCCATTGTTGCTGCTGAGGTGGGTGATGAACCTACCCAACCCCACTGTATTGCACTCAGACAGGGAACTGATTCTGAATATTCCCACAGCTTCCATAGATTAAACACATCAGTCATTAGCCTGTGGATAAAGGGAGAGGACTGGGAGATCAGAATAGGAACTACTGAGTCCTATTCCCCACTACCTGAAACTTGGAAGGCCCTCACAATGGAGGCCTACTATTCAAGGACTTCCCCTTTGACGAATGTTCCCTCTAGAATTGGGGATGATCTCATTGATTAAAGATTCAAACATTCCAAGTGGTTTCTAACAGGTTTGTTCATAGAACCGGAAACATACAATGATTCCATATCTATTTGGAGCTACTTTCCAAAGGTAGGCTCTCATTAGTTGTGGACTGATGAGGCTTAGGAATTTTCATTGGTCGAGAGGATGGGAGGTCGGACTCATCACATCTTTTTTTGGGGAATTATTGTCTACTCCGGGACTCGATTTATATATTTAAGTTATGTTCGTGAATCCTTATTACATTACCCAGTATAAAATGAGCTTTCCTTTAGATATGACAATAAATGATTAATATGTATGAAATTTAGAGAATCTTTTATATGTATTCGAGGTTCTTCATCGATAGATATTCATCTGTATTTGGCTGACATGTCCGTTATGTAGAATACTTATGCAAGGCCACCTAAGGGAATGTGCTGCATAGTTAGGAAAAAGAACTCTCAGAAATTTACTTTCCTAGTGCTAAAAATCCAGTGAAAGTTTATGGAGATTCAAATTTTCCAAAGTATAGAGTTTTCTGTATGGAAAGAGGAACTTGAATATGGAGAAGATATTTCCAAACAATATTATCGAAGAACTGGATGGATATCACTCATACGAAGGTCTGACCCAAACATAGGGAAGGAGAATATAAACCACAGAATTGAATACTTTCATATCATGAAAAAGGATATGGGAAAAATATGTTAAGGATGACTATTTTTTTGCGGATCCCTACATATTATCAAGACAAATAAAGACAAAAGAGTTTTTCCTCCCAATAATGAAGTTACCACTATTTAACAAACCTGTTAGGGGGTTTAATTATGCAGGGCCACCTAAGGCCATTGGCTGCATAGTCAAATAAATAGTATCTTTTGGCTGACAGTTTTGTTATGAAGACTACTTATGCAAGGCCACCTAAGGGCATGTGTTGCATGGTCAGGCAAACAAACTCTCAGAATTTCAGGCCTTTTGTGATTAGAAGTTAATAAAAGGGTTATGAAGATCTGAAAATATTTAAGGTTAGGATTATGACACATAAAGATGGGTATTGTCCAATGTATGTCGAGATACACAGATCAATGCTAACCATAATCATGTTGTAGATGGGTCCTGAATTGAAATGTTGGACTTCACTACGTATCCCATAAGGATGGGAATCAAGCCATACGTAGTTCTTAAACTACAGTTTAACGTCATGTGGGACAAAAGTATAGGAGATCTTCGTTTAGGGTCATAGAGCTCGGACCATTATAAGAAATACACAGTTTGTGTTTCCATGGGGAATTTTCATCCAAGGGACTGAAAGTGGAATTGGGGTTAGGCCCAAAGACTTGGGGCCAGATTCGAGGGACACTCGAACGTTCCTACGTATCCCATAAGGATGGGAATCAAGCCCATGTAGTTCTAGAAATACCCTATGTACAAATTTGGTTCGTACATGTGAAGGGTGAAAGGGGGCCTTAGTGCAACGATGGTTTAACCCAAGATAAAAGGTTAGGGCATTGCCATGTATGAATGTACTCTTTTAAATGAAACATGGTTGAAAATCAATGTAAATAATGATTCCCTATCAGGTGAGGGTATCAAATAATATTATAGTTTATTGTCATACAGGACAAAATTATTGTACAGTTTAACGCCATATAGCAAGGATGAAAGTGAAACAATGTAAAGATATTGATTCTGGGGGCGGTTTCACAAATCAACACCGTATGAGATGGAGGTGAACCGATGTGAAGAGATTGTTTTTGGGCTTTGATATTGGGAGGTTGCCTACGTACCCAACCTGAAAGGCAAGGATCAAAGTCTTCGTAGTTCAATTAAAGAATGAATTAGTTATCAAGTTTTCCTTGGGGAAAACGACCTAAAAAATAGTTTTGGGACTTACACATGGTTAGTAGCCCAAAGAGAGTGTTATGGTTGAAGTTTTCTCTAAACTCACGTGAGTCATACGCAGTGTGAGAAACAAGAGGTAGAAACAACCCTAACGATGCAAAGTTTAATGTCATGTACAACATATAAAGGGACTATGCAGTTTTAATGTCACATTGGACAAAAGGGGGACTGTGCAGTTTAATGTCATGCAGTGAGGACAAAAGAGTACACCATTTAATGTCATGTTGGATGTATGAGGGACATTTTTCATAGTTTAACGTCTTGTTGGATGAAAAAGGGAAGATACAGTTTAGCGTCATGTTGGACGTAAGTGCCAATAGTTTAAGGTCATATGCGTGGACCGTTGGTTATGCAGTTTAACGTCTTTCTGGACGTAAGCAACTTCTATATAGTTTATCATTATATATCAAGGACGATGAAGGGGGGAACAGTTTAACGTCATGTTGGATGAAAGTGCGAATAGTTTAAGGTCATATTCATTGACCTTGGATTGTGAAGTTTAACGTCATGCTGGACATAAGGGACGTGCAAATAGTTTAAGGTCGTATGCATGGACCGTTTTTATTTTGTGTTCATACAAAATATTTCTTCAGAAATCTAGAATTGGTTGGAGTAGTGATAAGTTCTTCATCCATTGAGATTAAAGAATAAGCTCTATTGGAGTAGACCTTATGTATTGAGTAAGTTCCTTCCCATTTTGGCTCAAGAATAGGAGGTTTCTTTCCTAGTATCATTGGACTTCTGAGAACTAATACCAATTCTCCCTGAGTGAATGAACAAAGACGAACTTTTTTGTTGAAAGCTCATGCTATTCGATTCTGATAGACTTCCAAGTGGTGCAAAGTGCACAATCTTTTCTCATCTAACCATTCTAATTCATTCAATCGCTTTTGAGATTCTTCATCTGTAGATGACTGATCACAAATGGCTACTTTGAGCGAGGGTAGTTGAACTTCAATGGGAAAGATGGCTTCCGTTCTATATACTAGTGAATATGGAGTTGACCGCGTTGCAGTGCAGGTGGTAGTCCGATAAGCCCATAAATCATGAAAGAGTTTATCAGGCCATGACTTCTTATCTTTATTCACCATATTTTTCAGTATATTTGAAAGAGTCTTGTTGAAGGCTTCTATATGGCCATTGGCCGCTGCATGATACTGAGATGAATGATTGGATTTAATGTTTTATTCTTGATACAACTTCTTCACCTCGGATGAACAGAAGTTGGTTCCATTGTCCGTCAATATGGTATGAGGGACACCAAATCTGGTAATAATGTTAGTCTTTATGAAGTTAACAATGCATTTAGAACTGACTTTTTTGAGAGGTATTTCCTCTGCCCATTTGGAAAAGAAATCAGTAGCAGTAAGAATATACTTAAACTACTTGGTCGTAGCTGAAGGGTAAGGTCCCACCACATCTATTCCTCATGTGGAAAATGGCCATGAATATTTAGTTGTATGAAGCAACTCTAGAGGTTGATGAATGAAATTGGAATGTACATGGCATGAATGACACTTCTTTGTGAAATAAACACAATCTTGTATCATTGAAGGCCAAAAGTACCTGAGCCTTCAAATCTGATCAGACAGTCTATGTCCAGACTAGTGGGCACCATAGACTCCTGCATGCACTTCTTTCATGACAGCCATTGTCTCTTCACCATCAATGCATCTGAAAATAACTCCATCAAAACCACGTTTGTAGAGAATTTTCTCTAGGTTATCTGGGATATCATAAAGAGTAAAATTGACCACACGTCTCCGGATTTGTTCTTTCCCGACTCTATTAGGTGGAAGTGTTCCATTTTGAAGGTATTCCCTGATAGGTGACATACATCCTGTAGTATGACCATACGGTTCAGGAATGGGACTAATTTCATTAATTTCCTCTGTTCTGATTTGAACATAAGGTGAAATTGCAGGATGGTGGGCAATACTGATGGTTGTCTCGTCCCGATTTGGATCTTCCAGAGTTCTGGCTATATTAGCTAGTGCATCAGCTTGAGCATTTTGTGATCTTGGGACATAATAAAATGTCGATTCCGAAGGGAATTACGCCATTAACTCTCTGACGTAATCATACAAAGGGATTATTTCTTATTTTCTGATGGAATAATTCCCATTGACTTGTTTGATTACCAGGTCTGAATCACCTTTCACCTTTAAGTGATTCACTTGTGCTTGAAGCGCTAGTTCCAAGCCTGCGATGAGATATTGGTATTCAGCTTCATTATTGGTACCACATTCCCACAATAAGAAGGAATAAGGTAACACTTCCTTTTGTGGAGAAATGAGCATAATTCCTAAGCCAACTTTTTTGAATTTAGGATTTTTCATTTTCCTCCCTATTGGACTTCTGGAAGCACCATTAAAATACATTTCCCATGCCTGAGGAATTTATTGAATAGAGAAGACTTCCTAATCAGGGAGTTCAATTTCTGAAGATGTGTCTTCCACTGAAGGGTGTTCAGCAAGGAAATCAGCCAGAGCTTGGACCTTTATTTCCTTTTGAGACACATACTAAATTTCGAATTGCTACAAAATAACTTCCCACCTTTCCAGACATCATGTAAGCATTGAACGACTAAGGATGAATTTGAGTGGGTTATTGTGAGATACCAATTGGACCTCGTGATGTTGCAGGTAGTGTCTCAACTTCTGAACTACAAATATTAATGCCAGGAAGCACTTCTCAATACTTGAATACTGGGTTTCTGCTTCAAGCATAGTCTGAATGAGGTAGTAGAGGCTGTTTTCATTCCCATCATCATTCTTCTGAGCAAGAAAGGCACCCAATGATTGCTCTAAGGCTGTAACGTAAAGGATAAGTGGCCTTAACTCAACAGGTGGCATAAGTACTGGTGGGCTCAAGAGGTATTTCTTGAGAATATAGAATGATTCTTGACATTATTCAGTCCACTGGTAAGTAACTCCCTTCTTCATCAATTTGGTGAAGGGTAAACTTTTTCCGGCCAAATTGGCGATGAAACGTCGAATATAGGCTAAGTTTCCTTGAAGTCCTCTTAATTATTTCAAATTTCGAGGAGCTGACATACCAAGGATTGACTTGGTCTTCTCAGGATCGACTTCAATACCACGATCGCATACAACAAATCCAATAATTTTTCATGATGTTACCCCAAAAGAACATTTTACGGGGTTCATCTTCAAATTATGTTGTCGAAGCTTGCAGAATATGACTTCCAAATCAGCCAAGTGATTATAAATTTTTTTGGATTTGACCACCAAATCATCCACATAACATTCAACCAACTTCCCTAAAAAGGGATTAAAGATGCGATGCATTGCACGCTGATATGTTGCGCCTACATTTTTTAATCCAAAGGGCATTACCCGATAGCAAAACACACCCTGAGGGGCCCTGAAGGCTGTGTATTCCTCATCTTCTGGAGCCATTTGGATTTGATTGTATCCGGAATATCCATCCATGAAGGAAAGTTCTTCATAGCTAGCTGTTCTATCGATTAAAAGTTCTGTAATAGGAACTGGAAAATCATCCTTAGGAAAATGTCGATTAAGATATCTGAAATCAATGCAAACTCTAATTTTTCCATTCTTCTTCTTCACAAGGACAATATTAGCCAACCACTTGGGATATTGAACTTCTCTAACGAAGTTATATTTGATAAGCTTATACACTTCAGCTTCAATTTTGGAAGAAAAAGTTGGGTGTGTTCCTCTCACGGCTTGCTTAAATCCTCGATGTTCTTCTGGTAAACCCAAACAATGAGTGGCAACATTAGTATCGAGCCCTAGAATCTCTGTATATTTTCAAGAAAATATATCTCTATTTTTCTTTAGAAAGGAAATATACATCTCTTGCTCTTCAAGAGTCATGGCTGCACTGATTAAAGTGGGGTGTGGATCTTCTTTTGTACCCAGATTTATTTCTCTGAGTTCGTCCACGGTGGTAGAGATACCCTCTTTAAATGATGGAGGAGCATCCCTGAGATCCACCTATTCTTTTTCAACATGTGTTATTTCTTCCATTTCTACTTGCATAGTAGATGATGAAGCAAAATTCCCATGATCAGAAAAGATGTTAAAACTTGAACATCTTGAAGAAGAGGCTTCCATTTCCGACCCAATTGATGATGAAGGGTATTAATTGGGTAATAAAGAGGAGATGATGGATTAAGAATGGACATCATTGTTCACCTCTGACATCGCTATCACTTCTTCTGGCCTGGTTGGCGAAGTATAGACTTTCTGGATTTCAGCAGATGAAACGAAGACATCTCCACTTGAGCCTTCATCATTTCCTGGAGGATCACCAATTTCTCCCATGTTGTCTAGATCAATTTCCATAATTGACATTATGGATCATTCCATAAGAGTATTTTGATTTGGGTCTATCCTGTCAATTTTCCTAATAGGAAACACATAATCTTTACTCACATGCGCAAATGGATTTACTGGAATCTTTTCCAAACCATATGGAGCATTAACTTTGGTAATCTCCATGGTTGTAGATTTATCCTTTCCCATAATGTGATTGAATTTCGCCTCAATGTATTGAGACTCACATGTCTTGAACGGGGCCTTATCACCATACAATGTCCCACTTGACCATCGAAACAATATTTGAGACATTTATGGTATGATGAAGGGATAACCGCATGTTGATGTAGCCAGGGTCTTCCAAGAAAGATGTTGAAGGATGATTATTGATCAACAACCATGAAATCTTAATTGGATACAAGATCTCCAAACTGAGTTCTGAGTGTAACTTCACACAGTGGTTCTTGTTCATTTTTATCATATCCTTGTAACATCATGGTAGAAGGAGATAAATCAGATTTCGTGAGGCCCAATCGACGAAGTGTACGAATGGGCATGAGGTTGACTCCTGAACCATTATCAATGAAAGCTCTTAAGACGTCTACGCCATTGAACTTTCCAGATAAGTACAAAGGTCTAATATGTCCATGAACGACATCATCTTCATCTTCATCAGTAAAAGATATTACTGCATGGCATTCTGCATGATTATTCTCTATGTGATAGACTTCAACTACAACAATTTCAGTTTCAAACTTCTGAGGACTTGACAAAGCCTCAATGAGTGCTTCCCGAAGATCCTTTGATAAATTCAAGGCATCCAGAATTGATAACTTGGATGGTACTTGGGACAGGTGTTTCAATATATCATACTTTTGATCCAAAGGTCTACGTTTCCCAACAGGAACATGTGATTTAGCAGGTGTCTTGGAAGTTGATGCTTTGGAAGTTGATGCATCTTGTATCGGGATAGGATTTGGCAATATTCTTGGATTTGGAAGATTAGACTGAATAGATCCATTTAATTACTGAGAGTAAGAAGATGGAACCTTCAACCGGTCTTCCAGAATAACTGTGCCAGGACAGAATTTTCTATTGGTGGAAGAACTTGTTTGTTCTTGTTGAGCTTGCTGAAGGGCTCTGCCACGAGTTTCTACTGCATACACAGTTCTAGCAGGGGTAGAATTAGAATAGTGGCTTCTGAATGATCCACATCTTCCCCTGTATCCTGAGCCTATGAAACTTCCTCTGATTCCTCTATTTGATATAGGGAATTCGGTCTCATCAAAATCGAAACTCCAACTGGCATATGGATATGTTAATTGAATCATATTAACAGAACCGAAAATCAACTCTTCATTCGATGAAGACTCTACTTGATTATCCTGTTTAGGCTGTGCCGTTTGGTGGGACGGTGCCCGTAGCTTCGAAGTAGATGGCATGAAATCTTCCAGAGTCAAAGACAACTTAGGCTTTGACACATACTCATCTTCTTCTGATTGTTCCTATTTCTTTGAATTGTGCCGTTTCTTTGAGGATTTTCCCTCTGATGAAGAGGGTTTTGCTGCGACATTCATGGAAGAAGGCACAATTGGTTTTTTCAATTGTGTTCACAATATATCATGAGTTCGGTTGATCGTCTTTCTGACCATCCAATCATCATATTTTTGTGTATTTTTACTTTTTACTTCTTGCCACTCGCCTTACTCCTCTGGAACTGTAGCAGTAAAACATGATACCTGGGCTAAAGAGCCTTTTAGATTGAATTGTCCCGAGTCAACCATCTTTTTCCGGAGGTCCTTAAAAACAAAACACTCCTGAATTGGATGCCCCAACATCTGGTGAAATGGGAAATAGTTGGGACGGTCTTCATCTCCTTCCTTGTTTGGCCTCTTGGGCCTTGGAAATTGAACCAAATTATTTTCCAGAGCCAAAATGAAATAACCAGGAACTTATTCATTTCAGAAAGAGTAAACTTTGATTTTCAAATCCTCAAATTGTTTTAGTCTTTGATCTCTTTGATTATCTTGACGAAACGACCTCTGTTGTTGTCACTCAGGAGTTGGAGCCCTTTGAGAAGATGAAGGTTTTGAAGTAGAAGCAGGTACAATTGATTGTTTAAGCATAACTATAGCAGTTCCTTCTTTACCCATTCTCCTTTCTGGAGCTGATGGAATTACACAAGATTTAGCCTTAGTCTGTATAAGACAATCTTAAATTTTTTGAGCATTTGAAGTAAGGTCTCAAAACCCTCCTGTGTATTTCACAGGGATCAGTGGTGTGCGAAACTCATCAAGAAAATTTTCCACACAGATTGGAAACAATTATTCCTGAGGGAGTACTAAGCTTAGGGAATATGTTAATCCCTTCCAACGAGCAATGAAATCTTATAGCCTTTCATTATCCCTTTTCTTATAGTTTTTAAGATCAAAAACTGTTTTCTTTGGAAAAGTTGAGCTAAATTGAAGAAGAAATTGTTGACGGAGATCTTCCCATCTGGTAATTGACCGGGATTTCAAGCTTGTGTACCAGACAAAGGCTGGTATTTGCAAGGTTTGCATGAAGAATCTGAGTTTCACTGCTTCTTGCTGCTCTGAAGTTCCCATTATAGGATCGCAACAAGACACGTAATGCATCAAATGCTGTTCAGGATCACCTGATCTATTGAAAATAGGGAATACAGGGTTCACAAAATTTGATGGGGGAGGGATTGCATCTACCCATTCAGGGTAAGATCTCTTTTCTGGTTGAACCTGAGCACTCTTTCCCTTCATAGCTTCCAACCGAGCTATTAATGACTCAATAGTAGTTATTAACATTTGAGAAACATCCGGTTTATCTTGAACCTGAACAGGTGCACTGACTGGAGCTTGGACAGGTATGGAAGCTGGTACTGCAACTGATGGCAGCACTGCCAATTGTTGTTGCACTTGACCCATAGGATTAGACCTATGAGGCTGTACTGATAAAGGAGGATATTCTTGATTCATATTAGTAGATGCAACAAACTCCATTGGCTGACTGACTCCAGCGCGCTTAGAAGGAAGACTACTTTGAAGTAGTTTTGCATTCAACCTCCTCAATTATTTCATTTCTTCCTCTTGTTGTGCAAATCTTTTCTCTAGTGAGAGCGATTGGCCTTCTCCAGAGGAAGGATATGTAACCTAATTCTTTCCCTTCCCCTTGTTTGATCCCTTTCAGAGAGGGGGAAGTGGGTTATTTGAAGGAACACTCAGATTTTGGGTAAAACTTTGATTTTGTGTATGCACACCTTCTTCATTTGTGTCTGTGCATACAACTTCTTGAACAAGAACCTCTTCATCTGATCCCTTTGAGTGAGGCTCATCTGGTGGATCAGCAACAATGGCATTGATGACATTAATTGATGCATAATGCATTGCATCCCTTCCATCAGCATTTCTGTGATATTGTCTTCTGTCATGCCCCTGACGAGACATTGCCTTTTGTTGGTTTGATCCCTCGGGAAATTCTTGGAGAACCATAATTTGGAGAGAATCTCTTGATAATTTGGCTCTTCATTCCTCTTAAGGCTTCTTCCCTAATCGAGAAAAGACCAACTTTATCTGAGGAGGGGGTTGATGATTTGAAAAAGTCCCCAGTCCAGTGGACAGGGGCTATTCCTATTGTCTTTGCTCAACTCCTCGAATCCTATTCGTTGATTCTGAGGGTTGGGTTAAAAGAGTCCCCAGTCTGGCGAGATGGGGTGGCTCTTGACATGTTATGTCTGAGAATTTATTAAAATCTCTCCTGATCTTGAGGACCTTAGTCCGGAAATTAGCTGGATGCATCAATCGACATCCACTTTTATCACCTAGCTCAAAAGACCGTTGGATGATTTCTGAAACTTCTGTCACTTGATGATGTGCTTTCTCCATATGAGAGGTCTGTTCAATATTCTTGTTTTCTTGATGCAGGAGTAATTCAACAAATTTTTCTCTGTATTCTGGATTTTGAGAAGAACTAGTTGAGGCCTGTTCTTGGGAAAGATTTTGATTACAAAAAAAACCCATTGACAGTGGCCGGCCACGGGCAATAACATTGCATGAGACAATTTTTGGAGGGCTTTGCTGACTGGAGAGCATAGTGAAATGTAGTTCTCCATGAACACCCTATCCTCTGACATGAATACCAGATGGGGCATTGGAAATTAACTGGGGCAATCTTCTTAGTGCGCCAAGGAATGAATGCTTAAGGGCTCTCTGCTGCTTTTCAGCCTTCAGATATCAAGAGACTGATAGAGATTCCAAATCAATCTGACGTTGTAACCCTTCTATTATCATAACATTATTTTCATATTCATCATAAGATAATACTTTATTTTTCAACTGACAAAGAGTTTTCCATATGTTGAGACGAATATCATGAATTCCATCTTCCATCAACATCTCTGGAATGTCATACTGAGAGTCAGCCAGAGGCCAAAACATGACTGGCACTTCACCTTTCGTCAGTTTTTTCTCATGTTCCGCATTTCCTCTTTATCATTCAATGAAGATTCTTCTACCTGATTTGACCAGGGCTGGTGCTTCCTTGTTGCTTCATCGGATTCAACAAGATTGGTAGAGAAATCACTAATCAAAATAGAAGATTCATGACTTAGGGGTGGTTCGGAGAATGACCTGCACCATGGGCTATCTTTCGATTGAGAAAGTATTTCACCTGATAGCGATGAAGCATCAGACATGACTGGTTTTTCATTTGCAAGTGCCTCAAGATAAGAGGGCTTTCTCAGCACTACATTGTCCACTAGAGCATTTTACGGGCAATGTGCATCACTACTGCGGAGAAGACTTTCACAGCGAAATTCATCATCATTGGGAGGACCACCATGGTGGGTTACAGCAAAAGATGAAATCTCTTGATCCTTGGTCTTCTGGCCACACAGAGGGTTATTGTAGCTCTCATATGAAGATGAAACTTCAAGATCGACCGAACTGTCATGAAGCAAGCCTTCATGAGGAAGTGTCTGTTGAAGACCATTGGAATTAATGTTCCCACTATTGGGAAATGAGGGAGTAGAACCTTGGATTCCAACAGATAACTGTCTGAGGGATTCAAGAACTCCAGCATCAAGCAAGGCCTTGTTACAAATTGGCTCTTGATTTCTTGACTGTGTTGGGAGGGTCTTATTTTTAGACGCCTTCTTACTCACCTTGGAAACCACTTGTTGATGAAAGTGGTTACTCTGAGCAGGTGTATGTGCATGATCAGGAGAGATATCCAGGTTAGGGTGACGATCCCCACTCAAATCAGGTGTATGTTCCTGACTTGGTTGTCCGTATGATATGGGGGAGTACGCCCCACAACCCTCTTGGGATGAAACAGAGGTGTGTATCTGCTCCGGAGTGAACTGTTGATTGTCAATCCACTGCTAGGGACAGATTTGTGTATCTTTCCTTGAGATGCTACTGAAGCTGTTATAATATCCTGACAGGCATCCAGGATATGAGCAAGAATTTGCTTCTGCTCTTTCACCATTGACAGAATGTTCTTGGTGACTTCATCTACCGAAACAGGGATATATGTCCATTCCGTTCTTGGATTAGGTGTATATTCCTGCTCTTGTCCTCCTTTTCCTGTCAGTGAATCCTGAAAGTACTCAAGTGTGAGGGCAGAAAGTTGAGTCTGCCTCCTGTTTGTCACCGGAGCTTTCCGAATGACTTCTCCGTGTGCTACCAAGCGAGACTGTTGGTAGGCTTGATCAATACTAGCAGGTGTATGTGACTGTTGATTGCACTTCGCTGAACGTGGTTGACAAGATCAATCATATGTAGTCAAACGAGCCTACTGACTAGCTGATGATGTATAAACAGGTATATGTTCCTGCCTATACTACTCCGCTGGAATTGCCTGGAAGGATTGGCGTGATGCTGCCAGACGAGTCTGCTAGACAGTGGAATTAAAATGAGTAGGTGTGTGTGCCCACTCCTTGCTTGCCACCAAGTTAGGTTGGTGGACTTCTCCGTAGATGTCAGAGATGATAACCTGCTCACTGTTAACCAGATTTCGCCTCTGGCGATTCGTCTTGCCTGCTCGGGTTCGAGGAACCTAAGTCGAATGCCTAGAGTCGGTACCTTCATCATGTTGAGGGCGCACTGCCACACAAGTCTGGCGGTGATTGTTAATGGGAGCCCTCGGGAAGGACTCTTGTCTCCTTGAATTAAGGCCTTGAGGGACCTGCTCATTCACCTCCTCAGAATATGGGAGTGAATGGTGATTTTGTTCCGGGGATAAAGACCCGAAACGGTTGGAGATGGTGGTTAGCACTGCCTGCTTTTTGATCACTGGTTGTTGCTGTCCGGATGACCAGGGTGAATTTTTCACTTGGAGGGCTCGTCGAGCAGCCTCCAGAGTTGGAATAGTACTGTTTTGATGGTACTCCTTAACCATCGCATTTGATACCTAGCATTGAAGATAATGAGTAGGTGATTTCATCCTCAAAGCGGATGACGATCCAGTAGGAGTAGCAGCAGTGGCATTCGTAGGAGCGGTATTCACAAGTGTGAACTTGAGATCAGCCATTTCTTAGAATGTAGAAAATATTGGAAAAGAGTGCTTGTTTGATATAATATACGTAATCAAGATAAATTCAGCCACTACATCTTTTGGATGAGCACATATGTCAATGATTTTTTTTGTTGGCCCTCTCATTGAGTTTTAAATAGGGGTCTAACAAATAAGTAAAACATCATTTTAACTTGGTTAAGGATTCATGTCGGGTTCACCATTTGCTGTTCCCTCTGGAATTGGAGATGATCTCATTGATTTAAGATTCAAACATTCCAAGCGGTTTCTAACAGGTTTGTTCGTAGAACTGGAAACATCCAATGATTCCATATCCATTTGAACCTACCTTCCAAAGGTAGGCGCTCATTAGTTGTGGACTGATGAGGCTTAGAAATGTGCATTGGTTGAGAGGATGGGAGGTCGGACTCATCACACCTTTTTAGGGGAATTATTTTCTACTTCAGGACTCTCTTTATAGATTTAAGTTATGTTCGTGAATCCTTATTACATTACCCAGTATAAAATGATCTTTCCTTTAGATCTGACAATCAATGATTGATATGTAGGAAATTTATAGAATCTTTTATATGTATTCGAGGTTCTTCATCGATATAGAATCATCTGTATTTGTTTAGATATTCGTATCCAATGGTATCCTTCAATACATAAAAGTATCTTGGTCATTATGATGACCATACTGGTTTTAAAGCCACTCAGTGGGGCACTTGAAGTTTATTGTCATTCAGAAGGACATGGATTATTTCAGAGTTGGGATCGTACCCGCATATGGGCTACCTACGTATCCTTTGTTTTTGGAAAAGGAATCAGAACCCATGTAGTTAGAGTAAGGGAGTATGATATTTATGCATGATTTATGGCTCAAAGAAAGATGTCATGCTTACTTTTACACTCTAAGATCACATGAGTCATGCTCAGTGTGAGAAACAAGAGGTATTGGTGAAACCAGACAATTTTGTCAGGAAAGATGCAATGATGTGGGGCTTATGTGTGTATGACTGTCCAGATAGATGAGGATTAAGATTTACTTCAGGGAAGAAATATAAGAACAGGGTCCATAAAGGTATATGTGCTTCATGGATATTTTGATACTCTAATCTTGGGGTTTACTCCTAAGGAAGATTCCCAAGTTAGGAGGGGACTTATGATTGGGTTTTACTCCTGAAAAGGAAGCCCAGATCAAAAGGAAATTAAGACTGGTTAAGAGAAATTAAAACTCGGGCTTACTTCTAAGAAGAAGGATTAGGTTAAGGGTTTTGAAAAATTAAGGGACTTGGGGCTTACTCCTAAGGAGGATTCCCATATTTGGGAACTTTAATACTGGGGCTTACTCCTGAAAAGGAGGCCCAGATTAATGAAAATTATGACTGGGGATTACTCCTGAAAAGGAGGCCTAGATTAATGGGGACTTGGGGCTTACTCTTAAGGAGAATACCCATATTTGAGAATTTGGACTGGGGCTTACTCCTGAAAAGGAAGCCCAGGTTAAAGGAATTATGACTGGGGCTTAATCCTGAAAAAGAATCCCAAATTAATGAGTACTTGGGGCTTACTCTTAAGGAGGATGCCCATATTTGAGAATTTGGACTGGGGATTACTCCTGAAAAGGAAGCCCAGGTTAAAGGAATTATGACCGGGGCTTACTCCTGAAAAAGAAGCCCAGATTAATGAGGACTTGGGGCTTACTCCTAAGTAGGATGCCCATATTTTTAGAATTTGGACTGGGGCTTACTCCTGAAAAGGAATCCCAGGTTAAAGGAATTATGATTGGGGCTTACTCCTGAAAAAGAATCCCAGATTAACGAGGACTTAGGGATTACTCCTAAGGAGGATGCCCATATTTGAGAATTTGGACTGGGGCTTACTCCTGAAAAGGAAGCCCAGGTTAAAGGAATTATGACTAGGGCTTACTCCTGAAAAAGAAGCCTAGATTAATGAGGACTTGGGGCTTAATCCTAAGGAGGATGCCCATATTTGAGAATTTGGACTGGGGCTTACTCCTGAAAAGGAAGCCCAGGTTAAAGGAATTATGGTTGGGGCTTACTCTTGAGGAGGATGCCCAATTAATAGGATTTGAAACTGGGGCTTACTCCTGAAAAGAAGGCCCAGATTGATGAAAATTATGACTGGGGCTTACTCCTAAAAAGGAGTCCCAGATTAATGAGGACTTGGGGCTTACTCCTAAGGAGTATTCTCAGTAATAGGGTTCTCTCATCTTAAAGGATGAGGTTGAATTAATGAAATCTCTAATTTTAGTGAAATAAAGATGTGTAAATAACTAGGTTTTGAGAGATGTTTGACGAAATTCCTTTCAGATAAGGAATTCAATCAAGAAAACATGCCATAAATGGCTTTGAAGAGTTTATTGAAGACTGAATCTTGAATAGGAGAGGTGGAATGGTATAAGATGGGTTAAATGGGCTAGAAGGGCACCCAAAAAATAGAAGGGCACACAAGTCCTGGTAGGCGCGCAAGTACTACGTGGGCGCGCAAGTCCTGTTCGCGCAGGTATACCTGCGCGGCACATGGGTATTTGCGCGATTTTCATCCCTTAGGGTAATACATGGTGATCCTTGACCAAAGCCTTTATAATTATCCTGAGGTACTTCCATAAGAGGGGCGCACAAGTTTTAATGAATAGATAAGGAGGCACACAATTATGTTCATTTCCCTTAAGGGTAAAACACTTTAGGCGTGAAAGTGTTAGTGATTTCTAACACTTAGACCTTATTCCTATTGTATAGACCTTCCATTCTAGGTAAATAATTACCTTATAAGTGTTTGGAAGACTTGAAGAAGAGACTTGGGCGTTCAGAGCTTTGTATCTGAATTCTGGAAAAATTCCTCCTCAAATGGGGGGCCCACCGGGGGTATTTATAGGCTAGAGAAGACCCTGGGTGATTTTTAAAGAGGGCGTGCAAGTCACCTGCATGAGCATTTGGGCAGCGCGCAAGTATAACTGCGCGACCTATGGGAAATGTTCTCATTGTTCATGACTTTGTCAATTTTTGATGTTTCTTCAAAGGATGAATCACTTTGGGTTCAAGGTATTTCCCTTTCCATTCGTTTGGACAATGTGATGAAAATGAGCATCAACAAAGAACTCGACAGGATCCCCCCTCGCAGCACACCTCCCAACCTGTGGATCCTCTCTACTACTTCATCTTTCTTCTGAACCTCCAAGTATGTTGGTAGATTGAAGGGAGTAACAGCATACTCAAGAGAAGGTTGGAGTGCCTCCTCTAAGAGTATTTTCTATGACTCCTCATCTGGAAAGAGATCTAGAGAAAAACGAAGGAGATCCTTGACCTTTATCCCCAACTCCCTTACCAATATACTCCCTTGCTGAAGGTAGAGCAGCTCCTACCTCTTCTCAACCTTCATCATGGAAGAAAGGAATTCCTCCCAGAACTCCTTCTCAAAGTCAGTCCATGAGACATTAGTCTCCTTCCTCTCCTAGAGGTAAAGTGTCCACCATTAACGTCCCACTCCTTGCATCTAGCTCACTACCAGAGGAACCCAGTACTCTATCAGAGCCCAAATTAAGCTAAAATTGATCACCAGCTCCTTAATCTAGCTCTCCATCTCCATGTCTGAGACACTACACTTGTACTTTCCTAGGGTCAACCACTAAAAGGTATGAAGCTTCTTATATCACTAGTCATCATCCTCCTCTCGATCAGCCCTACATTGATCAACCAGATCAACCTACTGGGCCTCGACTTCTCATACCACCCGTGGATGACATTCGGGTGCCAGAGTTGAAAAGAGGAACAAATAATTCCTAAGATGGAATAGTGAAATTTAAATTTTGTTTGAACTATTTATTTATTTTAAATTTCCAAAACACCCAATACACACAAGAATATAAGTGATTATGATATATGTACCTTTTCTAGGTTTTCTACCCTACAATCAGTGTAGCCTCACCTAGTCGTTCAGTAGGTCCAGAGTCCTTGCATCAGATCATGGGGGGACCTAAAATCTTGTGTCCTAGTTGGTCTTCCCTGGCCAACATCACACACCAAGATTTCCTAGCATTGTTTCCCTACCATCCAATGAAATCCTCACTATTCTTAACCCAAAACTCCATCCTATCTCTCAACCATCAACTCTCATACCATTTTATCATGACCCTCCTTCTTCAAGATGAGGAAAGGGGTGGCAAAGTTCCCTACCCATCCTTCCCCAAGATAAAAGAGAGATAATGACCCCTGAGTCCCATCTTCAGTATACCTTGGTGTGGTGATTAGCACCAAGGGTATGGAATCTCACACAAATAGAAGGTATTACCCTTTTTATAGAACAAGATCATGAGATAATAGGGTAAATCCCATCAACACAAAGGACTAAGGTAAAATACAAGGCAAGAATGCATTCTCGCATGCATGTTCAAAAGTAAAACTGATACAAAGTTAGAAAAAAATCCCAAATAATGTTCCAAGGAAAATAAAATAAGCAGCAATAGAAACTATTCCAATGCCCGATCTAGTAAGGTCTAGTACGGTCCTCAAAGTCCTCCTGGAAACCTTAAAACATTTTTTTACATACGTAGGGTGAGCATAAAAGTATACTCATTAGGGAGACTAAAGATACTCTTGCACAAGTGAGGGAACACACTAATGTCCCTATGAGAAAAAAGTATAACCTAAAGAACCTACCAATGAATACTAACCATCCCAACCTCACCGAGTCACAATCACCCTAGAAATGAAACTCAAGTAAAGTAATAGTATAACCACTATTCCCACATGTAGTCCCACTGCCGCAACCTTCCCGCACACACCTAGGCCTAAAACCACACACAACCATGCCTGCAGACACATGGGCCATAACAACCACTTCAACGCCCAAAGACACCTAGGCCTCATCAACCACACACCATGCCTGAAGTCACCAAGGCCTCATCCCGAAGATACTTGGGAAAACATACATGGCCTGCAAACACCTGAGCCTCTGGTCCAAAACAAACCCTTGCCTAAAGAATCTTGGGTTATGGTAAGCCTCGACCCACTATAGCCCTCCCAGATGCGCCCAAGCAGCAAGATATGGAAGAGGGTGTGATGAAGAAAATCAGTAACCAGTCATCCATCCTCCCACCGGGATGTTAGGAAATACACCCTCCCCCATTAGATGGAGGTGTTCGGAACGTAGTGCTCAAAAAGGGTGGGGTGCATACAGAAATCACAAGGAACTATAATATATAAATATATAGGTAATCAAACACTCATCCCCAGCCTACGAGTTTCACACGAATAGAAAACAAGCCCACACCAACACCACTTTTGTTGTTACCCCTACATGCACAACCATATAATAACAACAACCAAGCATAAACCCAACCCCCTTTTTGTTCAACTCCCATTCATTTATTTATGTGGATTCACTTTAAATTATTTTGTCACTACCAGGAAACTAACAACCCTAACCATACCAAGAAACTAACAAAACTAAATTTTAGTCACACTGCACAACAACACAAAACTAGACTTGCAGTCCCACTGCATATCCCCATTCAACTCATACCAACTATCATTGTTCAAAGTGATACTGACCATTACTTATCTCACATCCCAGCCCTACAGCCCCTCTACCAAAACAAAACCCCAATGCAGTCCCATTGCATAACGAGTCTACATCCACACCGTAGTCCCACTGCTCGACGTTGTTTTATAACCACCACACAATACAAAGGCAGTTCAGCTGCCTACAAGTTCATACATTCCACAATCAATCAATATCTCAGACTGACACACCAACACACCCCCTATACCACCCCACATAACAACCCCAAAGAACCCTGACCAGAACACACATCACATAACCAAAACCATCAAACCAAGCATATTAAAATTTAATTGAAAAGGGTTATTTAATTTCCACTTTAATATTACTGGGGTGATCACAGAATAGGTATGATCCTTGGGAATCCCTTTATCTAATCAAATGTACATGATTAATCATATTTTATGTTACATCTGTACATTAAAACATCACAACAAGACACTACCAGTGCACAATAAAATACCACCAACAGTCTTGATTTTTAGAAGGCATGCATCCAAAACGGACATAAAAGAAACAAAGATAACTAAATAAGAAAGGAAGCCAACATCAAACAACACCCTAATCATTATTTTATTTGCGTGAGTTATCTTTTGACTATATTAAATCCTTGTTTAATTATCTTTTCAAGAAGAGTATTTAGCCATTCCTTACAAGGAACCATTAACATACCCACCCCGCATGATGAAAAATTAAAGATAATCAAAATAAAATACCTACTGGATGATCAAAGATCGATGTTCCTTCTTGCACCAAGAATAGGGGATGGTGCGACTCGCTGAAAGAACTCCAAGGCTGAGCGGGAAGGTCCCTAGTACCAATTAATGACTCGTATTAGGGGGAAGTCTCTAGGTGAATTAATATAAACTAAAAGGAAGAAGGAAGAGAATATCTCATCTTAAGAAGACGCCAGATCCAAAAATCAAGGAGATTGTTTCTAAGTATTTGAAAGTCAGGTCATGGTTTGACTATGTTGGTTGGAAATTTCAAACATGGAAATTAATTGAGATTTAATAATTCCCCTCGTAAATGGTAGAGATAGACCAGTCAATGGATGTGAGTTGATGGATTAAATTTAGTCGATGAAAAACATGTAACAGGGGAGAAACTGGAAAAACTGTGAAAAACTGGAAATGAGTCACTGATGGGTGAGTCACCAACGTTGAGCTACCAACACGTGAGCTACCGAGACGACATACCAAAGTCTTGACCTAATGACGCCCTGACCTACGGATTCCCTGACCTACTGATGCCTTGACCAACCGAAACCTTGACCTATCGACATCGTGACCTACCGATGCCCTGACCAATCGACGCCCTGACCTACCAACACCGACGCCCCCGACTCACAGATGGTGATGCCCTTGACTCACTAATGCTGATGCCCTTGACTCACTGATTCTGACACCCCTGACTCATTGATATTGATTTCCATGACTCACTAGTTCACTGACATACTGATGAATTTTCATGCCGACGCACTGACATGCCGATAGAAAAACTAGAAATTTTGGAAAACTATTGAAATTACCCACCGAAAGCTCCCAGAACACCTCAACACCAGATTTTCACAAAGTAAGGTCTTGGGGGAAAACCAGGTTATTATAATATCTTTAATTAAAAAATTACCACTGCTAACTCTAAATCATGAATTGGGTAATTTTTCTCATCAATATTCAACTGTCGTGAGGAATAGGATATAACCATGTTATTTTTCATAAAAACACATCTAAATACCTTCTTATATGCATCTACATAGATTAAAAACCTTTATCCACTATATGGTAGTGTAAAAACAGGAAAACTGACCAACCTTTTTTTCAATTCCCTGAAATTTTCTTCACAATCATCTATCCTGAGGAACTTGACACCCTTCTGATTTAACATGGTCAGATGATTAGATAGTCATGATAAATTATCCAAAAACCTTTGATAATATCCAGTTAAACTAAGAAATCTATGTATCTCAGTCACAATGGTTGGTCTAGGCCAGTTTTCAATAAACTCCTTCTTTGATGGATCTACTACTATAACATCTATTGTGATTATGTGACACAAAAATGAAACCTTTTGTAGCCAAAATTCACACTTTGTAAATTTTTCATAAAACTTCTTCTTAAGTTATTCAGTACATTTATCTAGTGATTTTCATGATCTTCCTTTCTCTTTGAATATATAATAATATCATCTATAAAGACTACCACAAACTAGTTGAGGTAATCTCTAAAGACTCTATTCATTAAATCCATGAAGATGGTAGGGGAAATAGTAATACCAAAAGGCATCACTATATATTCATAGTGATTATACCTTGTATGGAATGTCATCTTTGGTATATCCTCCTTATTGACCCTCAATTGATGATATCTAGAACAAAGGTCAATCTTGGAAAAGTATTGAGCTCCACACAGTTGATCAAATAAGTCGTCAATACAGGGAAGAGGATACTTGTTCTTTATTGTGATCTTGTTAAACTCTAGATAATCAATGTAGAGTATCATTGATCTATTTTTTTTAAAGAATCGATGCACCCCAAGGTGACACACTTGGCTTAATTAATCCATTATCAAGTTTTTCTTGTTATTTCTTCTTCAATTCTAGCAACTCAATTTGGGTCATTCTATAAGGAGTCTTTGAAATTGGTGTGGAACCAGGTACAATTTCTTTTGAGAACTCAACATTACATTTTGGTGGAAGACCAAGAAAATATTTTGAAAAGGCATCCACAAAATCCCAAACAATAGGCATATCATCAATGTAGATCTTATCCTCATCCATTTGAGATAAAGAACCCTTTTTAATGGGAATTAAGACCCATACACTAAATTTAATCTCCACAGGAAGTTTATACTTATCATCAAATTGATGGATGATCATAGGATTGTTTGAAATATCAAACATAAATTCCCTTCCTTGATAATTGATATGTGATTTATGAAAATAAATAAAATACATGCCTAGGATAACATCTAATTTGACCAAAGGAATAATGAAAAGATTTGCAGGAAGCACATTCTCACAAACTTCAATTGGAGAGGAATCATAGACTTGAGATGAAATCATCATACCATTAGGAATTTACACTACTGTTTATACCTCTAATTGTTCTAGAGGAATATTAACACACATAGAAAAGTCTTTATATATGAAAGAGTGGGTAGATCCATAATCAAATATGACATTCGCAATTCTAGAGTGGATGGTAAGTGTACCTTTCATCGCGTCGTTATCACACCCCTCATCAAAAATAGTGATTGAATTAGATTTACCCTTATACCTAATCTTAAGAGGTTTCTAACGTTCATCATCATCACCAAACCTTGGGTTTGTGTAGTGGTTATCATAATGCCCATTCTTCTTAGGCTTGTAGCACTGAATCGTGGGAGGTTCATTTTGTGCGGCTTTTTCTCCATTAGAATTTTGAGAAAACTCCTTCCCATCACCTTGACAATCAATTATATGATGGCTTTCACTTACACACTTAAAAAATTTATTAGACCCCCTAAGTAAATTTCATACATGCTTCTTCCCACACTTAGAGAACAAAGAAACATTCATCTTATTTTCTCTATGGTTTTTAGAGTTTTCTATAAAATCCATCTTCCTCTTCTTATCAAAGCCATGAGATTGATACATGAATCCAACCTCCATTTAAACATTGATTGCACAACACAAAATCTATTCATAGCTACTAAAGACTCTTATGTACAAGGACCTTCTGAGACTTGGATTTAATCCACCAACGAATATATCAAATTTAATTTCTGGTTGGATGATAATTTCTAAAGTATACCTTGCAAGTCTTTTGAAATTAGCAACGTAGGTACCAATAGATTAATCATCATTTTTCTTAAAATCAAGGAACTCTTTCTCTGTCTTGGTACAAATAATTTGAGGAAAGTACTTATTGAAAAATAATTTATTAAACTCATCTCAAACCATGGATTCAATCTCATCTTACTGCCTCATATTCTAGATTAGAGTCCACCGCTGATCTGCTTCATGTAATAACTGATAAACAGCCATAATGAATTTCTCATGCTCCATATACTAAAGAATAGAAAATATCTTTTTAGTGTTACTAATCAATTGTTCAGTAACAAGTGGATTAGGAGACCCTCTAATAGACGGTGGATGTTTCCTCATGAAATACTCAACAGAATGTTTGTTCCCTACTTTTCTCATTTGGAAGTATCTCATGATTCATATCCTGACAAATCTGGGTGTGCATAACAAAAATAATTTTCAATCTAGCTCTCATAGCATTCATTTTCTCAGGAGGACAATCGTTGCATGGTCTGTCACAATCTCCATTAAATCAGTTCCTTCAGGTTCTGGTCATTTACTGAAACCAAAATCATAAATTAATAAATATTTATCATAATGAGGAACCACATAATCCTAAAAAATAACTTATAGGATATCTAACTTATGAAACCTTCCTTAATCTATGACACATTAGGTTTATACTAGGTTATTTATAGCCAACCAATATTTAAATCCTTCATAATGGTTTATGAAGAGTTTGTGAATTCCCAAAGCATATCACCTGGGAGTGTCAAACCAGGTGTGCATCAAGGCCCATTATCGTATACCATATTGCCCCAAGTTAATCCCAGAACATATTGTGTAAAAACCCAATGTTTTTAAATATAAATTCCTTTCTCATAATTATGTCAT
This sequence comes from Viscum album, assembly GCA_963277665.1. Taxonomy (NCBI): domain Eukaryota; kingdom Viridiplantae; phylum Streptophyta; class Magnoliopsida; order Santalales; family Viscaceae; genus Viscum; species Viscum album. The sequence continues at coordinate 1,689,240,659 of OY728126.1, read as the reverse complement.
AAAATCCAATAAAAACACAACATAATGAATTACTAAGTGCTAAGTGACCTTTAAATATAGTTTGGTCACTTCTGTGTTTGGAATTTCGAATATCTAACATACACAGTTGTGACCAGTAAGTTATTTGGAGTCCGATAAGAAAAACATATTTTTTAGTGAATAATAACCTACCCTTATGAATAGTAACATACCCTTATGAATTTTGATACGCCCTAATGTCTGGTAACCTAACCTATTATATTATTAAAAAAATATTCAAGTGAAATTATGATGTACCAGTATTTTATAATAAGTAAATGAATGTTTTAAAACTATTTTTTAATAATAAATTATGATTTCAATTAAATATTAAATTAATCATATTTAGAAAATTATTTTGAAAAAATGGGATTTATTTTTGAATTATACACAATGAAAAATGATTAGGGTGAATTTTTGGGATTTTTCTAAAATACTGGAATTTTTGATGAATAGTAAAATCTGATAATTCACAATATATGCTAAATAATGGATTAATTGAGTCATTGATGGTGATATGATAATGTAAGCACAATTGGTTCCAATTCACATGCATTTATTACTGTTCTTGGTTATGAAATACTTACTATTCCTTTTCTTTTGAAGAAATAATAAACTAATGATTAAAAAATTATGAAAACCCTCCTCCCCTCCACTATAAATACCACCCATTCTTACCACTTCTCTTCACTCCTCTAAAGCCTTGTTCCTTGCTTATATTCTTCCCAAATCTCTCCCCAAGCTCCTCCCCCATGTCTAGAATCCCCTAGTCTCTTCAAAATACCAAAACTTCTCCCCTTAATAGGTTCTCACAGGATAATGTTTCAAGAGGTAAATTCCTCTTTCCAATAACTTCTTTTCTTTTGTGTTCTTTTTTTGTTTCTTTCCTCACCACCCTTCACCCAAATAGTATGATAACTCCAGTAACATACATGTACTTTAATATTTTTATGATAATGGTATTTTTCATTATCTTCTCTCTTTTCCCCAACTTTTATTTGAAAGGAATGAAAGCACCATTTGAGATGTGCTAATTTAGCACATTCAAGGACAATGGTTTATCAATTTCTATTATCATATTTAAATCTCGTCATGAAATTTTTTTTGTTATGGTTGAACCAGATTATATATATTTAATATATCTTATTTTTGTTCTGTAATATTTTTGTACAAATGTTATTATTTTATAAATCAAAACATGTTCTTTGTAATCAAACCCACCAATTAAAAAAATGGTTGTCACTTTGGTTTTATATAATAGTCAGACTTCACTCTAAGAAACCAAATTAAATTTAAAACCATGTAATATAATTTATGTTCTCTAATATAATATAACTTCAATTATGGATAACCACTTTCATCTTACGTGTTTATCCAAACATAAATATAAGTGAACCGGTCATTAAAATCAAGTAAACAAACGAGGCCGAACAATGAAATTAAACCTCATAACCAATCAAAACGGTTATGACTGAACATAAAATGATTATAATAAACCAATGAAATATATAAATGGTTATGGAATTATTAATTAATAAAACTAATTTTTTTATTCTGGTCTTTAATAACAAGTGGAGAACACCAACAGATTTAAGGTAAGGGATCCTCCCCATTTCACTTTTATTTCAAGATTGTCCTTTATGTTATTCCATTTTATGTGTGATCCCTAATGATGGGGTATTATTTTACACCTTCCCCATACTTCCCTGATAATTTATAAGTTATTATAAACCCCATTTTATCTCAAAAAAATACCTTTTAGGTACACCTGATTCCATGCCAATAATTCGTAATGAATTCTACCCGAACCCCCTTTACTCCTTCGGGTTTCTCTCTATTTCTTTTTACCCACATGAAGTTGTATTTTCTTTTTATGTTCAACTTATACATACTATTTATATACTCCAAATTCGTTTTCCAAGATCCATCCCTCAATTTATTTTGTGGATATACATGTTTTTTAGTGATTCCCACCTCGATACCCCCGATAAGAAATCATGTTTTAAGGGAACTTCCTGAATTCTTACCCAATTTCAAGTGCACTATATCTTCTATTTTAAGCCATAATTATCTTATAAAATCAGTATTTTTATTATGAAAACATTCTTGGTTCACTTATGGTTTTATACAAAATATTTTTCCTTATTCTATTTTAAAAGCTCTGTAGTATTTTCCTTAAAACCGCACAAAATGTTTTAATGCTAAAATTTCCCAAATACATTTCTTACAAGTTGTCACTCATTTTTGACATCAAATACCATGATATACGCCTATTTAGTGTCCATGTATAATTCCTTTCTTTCATGGACACCATCATGATACACCCATTGGTTATGATTTATGTCATGGTTGTGGTACTTAATTCTTTCCATGGGTACCCTTATGTTTATGCATGGTTGATTATGTATGATTATTAGTGTGGAAAGATTATTTATGTGGAAAGAATATTCATCAAAATGTTGAGATAGGTGCACCCAGATATCACTCCAATTCATTGGGTAAAGTTATGTCTCGTGAGATGTGATGTGAAATGAGATTGGCAGTTAGCCTTGACCCATACTAAAATGGGAAACATGATTGGTAGTTAGCCTTGACCCATACTAAAAAAATGTCTTTTCATTCTTCCACATTTATATGATTCCATTTTTATATGATCCCATGCTTATATGATATGATTTCATGTGTTCCATTCTTTTTTATCATTATGAAATTCCTCCTAACTCATGTGCTTAAGATGTATCCTTATGTTCATTCCCTTACTGGGATTTTTAGCTCATCCCTTTGTTCATGTGTTTCATAGTGTACTCTATGCAGATGTAAGGGATCAAATGAAGTTAGGGTATCTTTATGGAGATTAAATAAAGAAATTTTTTTAGCCCCATGTTTTATGTTTTATGTACCTAGTCTTCCAAGACACTAGACTTAACGATCCTTGACTTGTACTCTGATTTATAATTATGCTTAAAATCATGTAATGTTATATATAAAAGTCTTGGGTTGCTATATTTGGTATCAGTGGGAGGTCTATTTATTTTTGGATATTAGTAATAGATAACCTTAGTGATAACTTTAAGTATGAGATGAAGTAAAATAAAATATCCCTCAATTTTGGTAATTTTAGAGTAAGTGGTTTATTAAGTAAATGCATCCTTGTCTGGATACGAGCGGGTAGAGGTGGCTCTGGCACAGATGTACCTAGGAGTGAAAACTCTAACAAGGAGTTTTGGGTTGACCCAGGGTATCCTGGTACACGACAATGGGCCTTTCTGCACTCTTGGTTATGACACTCCTGGGGGGTATGCAATGGTATATTCATGAGCTTAGTACAAACCATTATTAAGGGACAAAAAAATACCATAGGAATATAACTCAAGAAATAGATCGAGGATAACCTAGATTTAAACCTATGGAATCACAAGTTAGGATGTAATTATTATTTATAAGTTCTTCCTTTTATGTTCAAAGTTTCCTTTTTTATGCTCAATATCTAAGTATTAAAGACCTCTAATTATACGTTCTTTTTCTTTGTTAATGGTAGGAAATAGAAGAACATGCTCCAACAACCAATGTGATAAAAAATTTGAAGATTTACCGAATGATATGCCTGATATGATGCGATTGGGTGCTCAAACATTCATGATAGTACTTGCTCAGCTTACTCGAGTTATGAATAATAACTTGAATCATACAGAATACCCTTCTCCTTCAAGGAAAGAGAAAGTTTTCATAGAATCCATCATACGGAAAAGGCCTCCCATGTTTAGTGGATCTTCTGATCCCCTCCTCATTGAACAATGGATTAAGTCCATTAAAAATATATTCTTTGTCCTCCAGTTCTCAGAAAAAGAGAAGGTTGTACTGGAAATCTATCATTTTGATGGGGAAGATTATCAGTGGTGGAAACTGATCAAGAATACAAAGTCCCAAGAGAAAATTGATTCCATGGATTGGGAGGAATTCAAGAGGATGTTTTTCAACAAATAATTTCCTCAAACCCTTTGTCTCAATATGGAAAGATATTTCCTTAGACTCATGCAGAATGAAGATGAGTCCATTGGGGCATATGAAGAAAACTTTACAGGGCTTTGAAGGTATGCCTCTGGCTTTGTCATGAACACTGAAAGCAAGGTGGATCTCTTCTTTAGCTGACTAAAGTCGAGACTAAAAAAATAGTTGGTGATTTGAGAATTTGACAGTTATGAGGATATTGTTTATTGTTCCCTCAAGGTTGAAATAGAGATTGGATACTCTCAGTGGTCTCATGGGCCCAATGAAAACAAGAGGAAAATGGAGAACAACCTGGGTGGTTCATCAAACAAATCACATGATAGAAAGAAGCATGAATTTTCCCCTTGCAAAAATTGTGGGAAGAATCATCCTGGTAACTCGCTGAAGGGAACCAAAAATTGATTCAAATGTGGAAAGTTTCTTCATCTGGATAATAATTGCCAAAGGGATATGAAAAATCCCACTAATGTTGAAGAAGAAAGGAAGGTTCAGATCAACACTCATCTAGCAGTGCAGTGTTACAACTATAAGAAGCATGGGTATTATGCAAACAATTTATCTAAGATGAGGTTTTTCGGAGGAAATAAACAAAAATATCTAAGGAAACATGGAAGTTCTAATGCTATCACTACTACTAAGGTGGAGCTGGACAATGATGTGGTGACGGGTACACTAGTTATTTATTCAATAATAGAAAATGTACTATTTGATTCTGGTTCTACGCATTCTTTCATATCATGCAAGTTTATTAGGACTATTCAAACACCACCTCAAAATTTTGAGGAAAAGTTATCTGTGAGAATAGTGAATGGGGAAATCATTGCATCCATGGTTTATAACTCCTTCCTGGTTAACGTTTCTGGATGGAACCTCCTAGAAAATCTCATCATACTTTTTTTAGTGGAGTTCGATGCTATATTGGGAATGGATTGGATATCTTTGTACAAGTCCAACATCAACTATCGGGAAAGGAATATTACTCTTCAAAACTCGAAGCATCCTCTGAGTCTTTACAAGTGTAATGAGTAAAATGAGCCTCCTTTAGAATCTTCGTCTCAAGTGTGGATATTGTTTCCTTATGATCAAGCATTTGTAGCTCAAATGATTGAGACAAAGGAGAGAATCATTCTTGGAGTCATGCCCATCATGAGGGATTACACAGATGTATTCCCTGAAGAGTTTCATGGTATTCCTTCTGACTGACAAGTTGAGTTCTCAATTGAACTTATTCCTAGATCTTTGCCCATATCAAAGACACCTTACAGAATGGCCACCATAGAGCTGGAAGAACTGAAAAAGTAGTTACAGGAGAATATGGAGAAGGGTTTTATATACTCGATTACCTCACCTTGGGGTGCTCCTCTTCGTCAAGAAGAAGGATGGATCAATGCGCCTCTACATTGATTATTGTGAGATCAGTAAAATCCCGATAAAGAACAAGCATCCCCTAACATGGATAGATGAATTGTTCGATCAGCTTTGTGGGGAAATTTATTTATCTAAGGTGGACCTTCGGTTGGGATATCATTAATTAAAGGTGAGAAAGGAGGATATTCCCAAGACTGCCTTTCGAACGAGGTATGGACACTATGAGTTCATAGTGATGCCCTTCAGACTCACTAATGTTCCAGCAACATTCATGGATTTAATGAATATAGTCTTTAGAGATTACCTTGAAAAATTTGTGGTAGTATTTATTGATGATATTATGATATAATCTAAGAGCAAGGAGGAATATGAGGAGCATTTGAATACTATGTTCAATACTTTTCAAATGGATAAGTTGTATGAAAAGTACAATAAATGTGAGTTCTGGATGGTAGAAGTATCATTCTTGGGGCATGTTATCACCAGCAAATGGATATCTGTGGACCCTTCCAAGACGAAGGCAATTGAAGAGTGGCCCAGGCCAACTTCCGTAATGGATATCCGTAGCTTTTTAGGTCTAGCTGGGTATTATCGACGATTTGTGAAGAACTTTTCACGATTGTAAAACCCAATGACCAAGCTAACATGGAAGGGGGTAATGTTTGTCTGGATAGAAGAATGTGAGGTAAGATTCAAGGAGATAAAGAGAAGGATGATCACTGCACCTATACTCACATTATCAAAAAGTGGAGAACGTTTTGTGATATATAGTGATGCTTCAAAGAAAGGATTGGGTTGTGTACTCATGTAAAATGATAATGTGATAGCATATGCCTCGTAGTAGTTGAAGATCCATGAGCAGAACTACCCGACGAATGATCTAGAGCTGGCAGCCGTGATTTTTGTCTTGAAGATCTAGCGGCACAACCTTTATGGTGAGAAGTGTGACATATACACTGAAAATAGGAGCCTAAAGTATATATTCACACAAAAGGAGATCAACATGCATCAAATGAGAAGGTTAGATCTAATCAAGGATTATGATTGCTCTATTCACTATCATCCTGGAAAGGCGAACAAGGTATCTGATGCTCTAAGCAGAAAAGAACCTGCTACTCTATCCATGTTATGGATTGAGAAAGATCATATCTTCTTGGATATTCAAAGGATGGATTTAGAAATCATAAGGCTAGGGGATACATCCTACCTTACCCAAATGATTGCACAACCATCCATTCAAGAGAATATTAAGGAAGCACAAAGGGATGATGTGGAGTTACAAAAGAGGGTGAATGCAGTAAAGGAAGGGAAGCTGCAAGACTTCCATATCAACGATGATGGTTTGATTTGGTTTGGAAAGTGGATTTTTGTGCCTTCATCACCCGGGATAAATAAGGAACTATTAGAAAATGCACATATCTCAACATTCTCTATCCATCGTGGGAGTACCAAGATGTACCGTGATCTCTGAGAACACTTCTGGTGGGATAACATGAAGAAGGAGATTGCAGAATATATATCAAGGTGCTTGGTATGTCAGTAAGTTAAAGTAGTGTGAAAAAGTCTAAAGGGATGATGAAACCATTGCCTATACCCATGTGAAAATGGGAGAATGTCACTATGGTCTTTGTCACGGGTCTCCCGAAGATGTCGACGGGAAATAATGCGATATGGGTTGTGGTTGACCAACTCACAAGGACTTCCAATTTTATCACTATTCCTATTGAACAACTTTCAAAAATATATGTGAAGGATGTGGTGAGACTATATGGTGTTCCACTCTCAATTGTATCTAATCATGATCCAAGGTTCAAATCTAAATTCTGGAGGATTATTCAACAATCTTTGAGTATGGAATTAAATTTCAGCATGGTCTATCATCCCCAAACTGATGGCCAATCTGAAAGGACTATTCAGACGCTTGAAGATATGATAAGATTCGGATCTATAGAATTCAAAGGTTTATGGGGTCAGCATCTCCCATTGGTTGAGTTCTCATAAAACAATAGCGTCCACTCGAGTATTCAGATGGCTCCGTATGAAGCTCTGTATGGAAAGCGATGTAGAACTCCAACCTGTTGAGATGAAGTTGGAGAAAGAAATTTACTCAGACCTGATCTTGTTCAAGATATGTCGGAGAAGGTTCATGCCATCCAGAAAAACATCAAAGCTACTCAGAGTCGGCAAAAGAGATACGCTGACAACTGTCGAAGGGACTTGGAGTTCAACATTGGAGATAAATTCTTCCTTTGAATATCACCATTGAAGAGAGTCGTGTGGTTTGAAAAGAAAGGGAATCTAAGCCCAAGGTACATTGGCCCCTTTGAGATCCTTGACCATATAAGAGATGTGGCTAATCGGCTTGCACTTCCACTGAATATGGAACAAGTTCATGATGTGTTTCAGGTATCACTCTTGAGGAAGTACATACCTAATCCCTAACATGTACTGAACTCAGAGGTGGTGCATCTAGAAGATGATCTCTTTTTTGAGGAGCAGCTAGTGAAGATTCTGGACTGAAGAGATTAGGTTCTACGCAATAAGAAATCCCACCTTGTCAAAGTGTTGTGGAGGAACCAAAAGTTTTAAGAAGCTACTTGTGACCAGAGGAGGCAATGAAGGAGAAGTACCTTCACCTGTTTACAGCTTAGAATGTAAAATGAAATTTTGAGGGAGAACTTTTAAGTGGGGAAGAATATAACGACCCAATGTTTTCCAATGGAAATTCCCTTCTCATAATTATGTCGTAAAATCCAATAAAAACATTACATAATGAACTAAAAATTTCTAAGTGGCCTTTAGACATAGGTTTGTCACTTTTTTATTTGGAATTTCGAAAATCTGACATACACAGTTGTGACCAGTAAGTTATTTGAAGTCTGATAAGAAAAACTTAATTTTTGGTGAATAGTAATCTACCCTTATGTATAGTAACATACCCTTATGAATAATGATATACCCTAATGAATAGTAACATATCCTATGATTGTATTAAAATAATATTCAAGTGAAATTATGATGTACCTGTATTTTAGAATAAGTAAATGGATGTTTTAAAACTAGGTTTTAATAATAAATTGTGGTTTCAATTAAATATTAAATTATTAATATTTAGACAATTATTTTTGAAAAATGTACTTCATTTCTGTATTATACACATTGAAAAATTGTTAGGGTGAATTTTAGTGATTTTTCTGAAATACTGGAATTTTTTATGAATAGTAAAATCAGATAATTCACAAAAATGCTATATATGAATTAATTGAGTCATTGATGATGATCTGCTGATGTAATCCCAATTAGTTAGAATTCACATGCATTTATTACTGTTCTTGGTCATGGAATACTTACTATTCCTTGACTTGTAAATAAATAATAAACTAATGATTAAAAAATTATGAAAACACCCCTCCCCTCCATTATAAATACCACCCATTCTTACCTCTTCTCTTCACTCCACTCAAGCTTTGTTCCTTGCCAATATTCTGTCAAAATATCTCCCCAGTATCCTCTCCCACATCAAAAATCCCCTATCCTCTTCAAAATACCAAAACCTCACCCCTTAAGAGGTTCTCAAAGGATAAAGTTTCAAGAGGTAAATTCCCCTTTCCAATTCCTCCTTTTCTTTTATGTTCTTTTATTTTTGTTTCTTTCCTCACCACCCTTCACCCAAATAGTATGAGAAATCCAATAACATACATGTAATGGAATGTTTTTATTCTAATGGTATATTTCATTATCTTCTCTCTTTTCCCCACATTTTATTTGAAAGAAATGAAAGCACCGTTTGAGATGTGCTAATTTAGCACATTCAAGGACAACCGTTTATAAATTTCTATTATCATATTTAAATCTGGTCATGAAATAATTTTTGTTATGGTTGAACCAGATTATATATATGTAATATATCCTATTTTTATTCTGTAATATTTTTGTACAAATGGTATTAAGTTATAAATCAAAACAAGTTCTTTGTAATCAAACCCACCAATTAACAAAAACGGTTGTCACTTTGGTTTTATATAATAATTATACTTAACTATAAGTAACTGATAGATCTAATATTTTCATATATATAAATATGTTTATCAATGATTTAATTCCTTATCATTAACCAATTTTAGCTTCTTTGGATCATTTTATGACTTTTGGTGAGTTTTGAGCTTAAGTGTGAAAATTGGTTAATTCTAGACATTTAACACTTTTATGTTGTCGCTGTATTTTAATCATAACTCCTAAAATTTTTATCCAATTCACCTGATTCCTTTTTTTTAGGATTAAATGAGTTTTTTTATAAAAATAATTATACTGGACCCTATCCAATTCGAACTCTAAGAGGCCAAACATAATCGGTCAATGTGAACACTTAATATGGCCGGCAGAATACATCATGACTCATTCAATGACTCATATCATACGTTACCGACCATCATATTGGATGATTCCAGCTGGGATCAAAAGAAAACTCGATGAGGAACCTTCACATAAAATATCATGGAGAAATAAGTTTATTAAATCCACCCTTTAACCAGTCAAAGTATGATTTGTGGAATAGTGATTGGCGTCCATGAAAAATCATGTCTAATACTTCAGCCATAACTCATTCCACACGGCCCAAAATGCTTTCCACTTTTGTGGGAAGATGTCCAACTACATTCCTAACATCCTATAATAAGGTACCTCAGCATGATTATGTAAAATGGTGGACGAACCGAAGATGAACTTTTGGTAGATAGATTCTGGAGGAAATGTTCATGTTCTTCTTTTCCCTCTTTTCTTTATTTTAGTTTTGTAATGTAATATTCATCCCCCTTCTCCTCAATTACCCTTACCATGGTGGGGTAAATCTTATGAGCGATTGGGGGTGGTTAGGTTTTCCATTTTTTAATGTTTTAGTTCATGCGTATAATGTTATAAAATGTTTTCTCTATTCTACAAAGTTGGTTTCAATTTATAATAACAGCTTATATTATCTTGTGCGGTTGTATTTGATTTTATATTCTATTTTTATTATTGATTTGTTTAATTATAATTATATACCTCACTAGTTTATGGTCTATATACAATGAAATATATCTGAACATAGTGGTGAAGTACTTGGCAATCATCAGTATGTGTGAGATTTGTACTCAATATTCAATATTATTTGGGATAAACAAGACCCGATTGGGAATTTCCTTAATAAATTGAGGGTATTAGATACAAATATTTCACAAAAGGATAGATATTATACCAAAATAAGATATTGGTAAGGGTTAATCTCCCCAATATTATTAAATAAATAAGTGAGAGGCAGCGATTGTGAAATCTCATTTTAATCGATTTAATAAAAGAGGAATGAATAAATAAGTACTATGATAACATTGCAATTGGAAAACCAAACCCAACCTGATCACCCAATTATTATCACCATTTTTAATTGCATTATTTTTCAATTTGTTTTAAATCTTTTACTTTATTACTTTCTGTTGGTCGGAGTGGACACTCAAGAGGGGGGTGAATTGAGTTCCAATTAAATTTTTTGTTAAAATATTGTCTAGTTAAAATCCCCCGATTTATAAAATAAGTTAAACTATAGTGAATTTATATAGATTTTAAATGTTCACTTAACTTCTCAAAGATTTTTTAGGTCTCAGTTAATTTAACCACAAGGTCAAACTAACTTTTGAAACTAACCTATTGATTTACAATAAGTGTAAACACTTGCTAATTTAACTATCAAAGTAGCTTCAAAATAGTTTTGTATTTCAAAGTAATAGCAACAGAATAAATAAGATATATGTAGTATACTTTAAACTTAAATAAAATATGCATAGCAGATATAAAAAGAGGTTCAGTCTCAAGCCAAGACTTAGTCCTCTCAAATATATATAAATTTGATCCACACCCTGGATCGGGGTTAACAACAGTTTTACAAAATTCTCCATGCCACGTAGGGAACTCTACCACTGTTCTTCGTGGGAAATAAAATAAAGACCAGGTCACACAAGTACCTCTTACAAAGTTGACATGGTTAAACAGAAGTTAAGATAATTTGAGTGAGGATTTTGATATCCTCCAGTTCAGTGCAGGAGACAGTGTGTGTAAAGATATACAGAGTACACCACACTACTCGAAAGTTAATAAATAAATCACGTAGAGAAGATAGATGAGAGTTTATAAAGCTCTAGTGATTATCAATGTAGCTCTGGACTCATTGGATTCAGCAGGAATGCTTCTGAGTCCTTCTCTGGTTTTTCTGTTGAAAAACAGAGTGTCATAGTTCAACTTGTCTTCTTCAGGAGTGAGAAAGATCTCTTGATTCGTCTGGTGTTCTTCAGCAGTATTGGATTGAACTCATGAGAGTTCTTTTAAGGACTTGAACTCTCCTTCTTGTTCAGGATTATTCTTCTTGTTCAGCATAGTGCACTTGGGTGTATGTAAGTTCTTCGTGTTGTATATTCACACTTGCACACCTCTTTTTGTGTACTGTATCTCAGTCTTTCTTATATTCCACGATTTATGAAGTAGGAATGATTCCCTTCTCATAGGTACGAGATACGGTTTCCTGACATGCCAACAACTATCATTAAAAAACATTAATTGCATTAAAAATAAAAAATTTGATCGTTAGCATTATTTAAATAATATTGAAAAAAACTTAAGAAATGGTGTCACAGTGATTATGGAAACGGTGTCTTATTCACGGTATGTGGTTCAAGGTATGAGCTTCACGGTGTCTGGTCACGGTGATTGGTCATGGTGAGTCCTTCACGGTGAGTCCTTCACGGTGTCTAAGTCACACTGTCTGGTCACGGTGAGTCCTTCACGGTGTCTGGGTCACGGTGATTCCTTCACGGTGTGTCCTTCACAGTGTCTGGGTCACGGTGTCTGGTCACGGTGAGTCCTCTACGGTGTCTCCATACTTAGACAAATATATGTATTTGGACTAAGATAGTGATATGTAGAATATGGATTAAGGTTAATAATTAGAGAGTAAGAGAATGTGAATCATAAATATAAAGGTGTGATAATATATGTGAGATTTGTGATTATGCATAAGACTTGTAAATAATAAAGAGAGTAATTAACATCTATAAGATTTTTTATTATAAAAACATGATGTGTAGCTATTATTGAGATTGAAGAGCATTAGCAAGATGTGCAATGAAGATCAAGATTAAGTAATAGTAATGAGATTTGTGATCATTAAAACATGATTAACACATGAGGAGTCCAACAATCTCCCCCTTTGTGAGGATCACAAATCATATATAGGAAGAATATAAATGACATGTAATATTAAAGATAAAAGCATAGCAAAAACATTATAGAATTGATGCTTGCAGTTTTTATCCACCATTTATACTATTATAGAATTGGCACCTTTAGTTTTTCTCCCCCTTTTGGGATTATTAAAAAGTAGAGAGAATGAAATGAAACACTGAATTTGGTATTAAACAAAGGGTTCAGAATACAATAAAACATGAAACAACAAAAGACATCCCATCAAAAATAAAAATAGTCCTTGGACTCTTCAGAGATCCACCTTGTCTTTGCCTTTATCAGCAGCAGGAGCAGGTGCTGAAGTAGAAGAAGGCATAGATGTGGTAGACAGCGAGGGTAAGGGTAGACTTTCAAAAACAGATAGAGCCAAAGTAGGAGCAGTAGAAGATCTAGGCTGGGGTTGGTCAAGAATGAATGGCTGGATCTGAGAAAGAGCTTGGCTAACTGTCATGGTAGTTGAGGCTAAGGCAGGTAGTCCAGGTCTAAGAGGTGCAGCAGCTGGAGCAACTATAGCAGTACTCTACACATGAAGATACGTCTTCAAAATATTTATTAAATCAGTAATTATTTCACCACCATACTGCATAGCCCTTTCAAAATCATCCTTATTCTCCAGAAATTTGTTCAACAATCTAGTGAACTCTGAAAGTTTCTGAACTTGAGCTTTAAAAGCTTGAGTCACCGGAGGGATTCTCAAATTTTCCACAAGATATCTAAAGTGATCTGTCATATCATTTTTAGAGAAAATCCGGGAGAGATACAAATATATTTTCTTGGATATCTCTTGTTGAACATCATTGGATATCTTAGAATGAATCCTAACCAAGTCCAATGCTCTATCACTATTCTCAATCACTTCTAACAAAGAAGATAGATCCAAGCCACTGAAGGCATTCTGAAATTCTTCTTTTATTATAGATCTCAGCATAGAATCATCCAAAGAAGGTGTGGAGGTCTGACCAGAAACAGTTGAAGCCTTGACAGCTTCAGTTAGAACTTTGAGCTATTTCAGAACTTTTTGCAGACATCTAGTGTATTCATATGTAAGCTTATTCAGATTTTCCACAAGCTCTCTTATGCGTTATAGAATCTTGGTGTACCTTTTTCCAATCTTTTCATCAAAAGATATTAGGTATGGATAAACTTGAGACACAATCTCCCTAGAAAGGAGGGAATCAGTAGACTCAGAAGAAACAGCAACAGGTGCAGGGGAAGAAACAGGAGCAGGCTCTGATCTCAAAGATAACTCATTCTGCAAACTTGCTACCATACTTTTCAGATTTGCAACATCATCACTCAACAGCTTATTCTCTACTCTGACTTCTTGAAATTATCGGATCATCCTTGGTTGAATATGCAAGATAATATTTTCCAAGAGAATTCATGCATCTTCTTGACATAACTGAGTCACTGGGTGAGGTTGAGTGGAGACAATTTTCTCAACTCTAGCTAACAACATCTCTCCAAAAACTTTCAGATCATATTTGGTCACAAAGGAGTGAAGCTCAGGTAAGGATGCTGGTAAAGGTAATGGTTCAGATTCTGGTTGAGGTTCAGAGTCATCTTCAGACTCAGATTCTGATTCAGATTGAGGTAGGGGCTCTGGTTCTGGTTCTGAATGAGCTAAGGACTTCAGTTGAAATAGAGAAGAAAGATCCATTCCAGTTGCAGTCACTTGTTGTGACTCATTCACATCATAAAATCTTGGTAACTCATACCGAGAGTACACAGAAAAAGTGACATAAGGTTGAGAAGCTTCAGAAGATCCAACTTCTACAATATCATGATTTTGAGGTTCCTCCCCCTCAACTTGTGCTTCCCTTACAGATTCTTGAGGTTCAGGAACATGGACAAGATCCATAGGATCATCCCTAATCTCTTCAGCAAACTCTTGCCTTGCCAGCTAAAAGGCAATTTCCATTCTTTCTTCAGTATATGGAATAATATCAGGAACCGATTGTTCCACTGGATAAGCTTCCAGACTTGCTTCTTTCTCAACAAAAAGAGTCTCTTCAACAAGATCTGCCTCTAAGTTTGCTTGCTATTCTGAAACAGGAAAAACCAATTTCCTTGCAGCATTGGGATGAGATTCTTCGTCATGAAGAACAACTGAAGGATCCTTAGTCTTTTCCTTTTCAACAACAACTTATTCTCCTTGAGATATTTCAGTAGGGATAACAGCAGGGACAACATCCCTTTCCTCTTCAACCGGAACTATTTCCATTGGAGGTATTACAGGATCTTCTCTAGGTGGTACATCAGCTGTTACTTCTTCTTGTTCTTCTTCTGCTGAATACTCAGCCACTTCATCTGGTTCCAAACTAGGATCATCTAGGTTCTTAGGCCTTCTTGAATAGTCAATAGGATTAAACTTTTTATACAGTTGATCACTATCCTCAACCCACTGCTTCTTCCTGGGGTTCCATCTTATCTTCATCCTTCTGATGATAGTCATGGATAGGCAGAAATCAAGATCCTCTAACTTTTCTTCATTCGGTTCAACCATCCCTTTTTCAACTAACATAGCTGAAATCATCCTTTAGTAAAACAGGGAGGTGGATTTGGAAGTTACTTTGATTATCTCACAGATATGGTTGATAACATACTTACACAGATTGATCTTATGGCCATTCTTCAATAGGTGAATCAGGAACACATCCGGATACTTCATCACAGAAAAATCTCCTTTTCTTGTACTAACCAAATTCTAAACAAACTTGAACAGAAGTCTTGTCTCCCCATTTAGTTCAGCAGCTATGGCCCTTCGCTTGGTGCCATTTCTAGTTATACTTTCCAAAGCAGTCTCCAGGTCAAAGATGTCGATTTTTGGAGGAGGGTCTCTCTGGTAATCTTCACAAACTCCTTCATGTGGAATTCTTAGGCATGCAGCCCACAGCCTTGAAGAGAAAGAGCACTTCTGACCATCGATCCAGCTGGTCACCATAAATCTTTATCCAAACTCAAAATAAAACTTCACATACTGATATAATTGAGATACAAGACTTGGGTAAATCGTTCTATTCTTTCCAGTGAACCATTCAAGCCATCCTTGTTCTCTTAAAACTTTCAAAACTAACGATCTTCTAGACAACAACCATTCAGGGCAAACCACTTTTTCAGGTACAACTGTATGGCTTACCAGGTTTGGGTTTAGAGGTCCTTCGGGAGCTATCCTCGGTATCCTCTTTTGTTTCTTAGAGCGGCGCTTCTCAGACGAGGGTGAAGATGGACGCTTCATCCTTGGCATTCAGTAAAGGTTCGGGCGAGAGGGAAGAGAAGGTTCAGGAGAGAGTTCGGGTAAGTAATCGAATGAAACCCTTAAGTTTTATCATTTGGGAATGTCAAGCGTCATAAAAACAAAAATGCGGGAAATCAAATAGCGATGAAATAAAAATTACCGCAATACGGGTTAAAATAAAAATAAAAAAAATTCATAGTGAGACCGTGAGTAGGTATTACGGTGACACAAAAAACTAGTCATCACGGTGAGACAGTTTGTAGTCATCGCGGTGAGACAGTGAGCATTTTATATAGTCACAGTGAGACAATGAGTTGTCAGACCATGAGCATAAAACAGTAACTTAGAAATAGTAAGTATGAAACCATAAAGTAAAGTACAGTAAAGTATTAAACATTAAAATTAGTAAGATATTCATTTAGGATTAATCATACCAGGATCATGTATGATGTAGTCTAATATTTCAGAATTTAATGGTTTAGTGAATATATCAGCAAGTTGATATTCAGTACCAATGAATTCCAAAGTGATATCACCCTTTTGATAATGATCCCTCAAAAAGTGATGTATTACATCAATATGTTTTTTCCTAGAATGAGAAACAGGATTCTTAGAAATATTAATATCACTTGTGTTGTCACAATTTATTGAGACATTTCTGAATTGATATCCATAGTCTAGTAATGTGTGTTTCATCCACAAAATTTGTGCACAACAACTTCCAGCAGCTATGTATTCAGCTTCTGCAGTTGATAATGCCATAGAAATTTGTTTCTTACTACACCATGATACTAGTGACTTGCCTAAAAGGTGACATGTTCCAAAGGTAATTTTTCTATCTAGCTTACATCGAGCAAAGTCGGCATCAGAATAACTAACTAATTCAATTGATTTTCCTTTGGGATATAATAGTCCTAAATTGGGAGTATGCTTGAGGTATTTGAGAATTCTCTTTACAGCATTTAAATGTGACTATTTAGGGTTTTCTTGAAAACGAGAACACATACACACACTAAATATAATATCAGGACGACTAGTAGTTAGGTATAGTAGACTTCCAATCATTCCTCTATAGGTGGTTTGATCAACAGATTTACCATTTTCATTAAGATCCATCTTACAGGTGGTACTCATGGGAGTGTCACTACTTTTTGTGCTTTCCAATCCAAAACGTTTTAAAAGATCTCCAGTATATTTACTTTGAGTTAAAATAATTCCATCATCATTTTGAAAGATTTGAAAACCAAGAAAGAATTTAAGTTCACCCCTTAAACTCATTTCAAATTCATTTTGAATCATTTTAGAAAAATCAGTACATAATGTAGTTTTTGAGGATCCAAAAATAATATCATCTACATAAATTTGTACAACTAAAACATCTTTAGAAATTTGTTTTATAAACAGAGTAGGATCAGCTATTCCTTTTGTAAAACCTTTAGAAATTAGAAAAGTATTTAATCTATCATACCAAGATCTTGGAGCTTGCTTTAAACCACATAACGCTTTTGATAGTTTGAAAATATGATTTGGAGAATGAGGGTTTGAAAATCCATTTGGTTTTTCAACAAAAACATCCTCAGCAATATATCCATTTAATAATGCACTCTTGACATCCATTTGATATAGTTTGAAATTTAGATGTGTATCATAATCAAGTAAAATCCTAATATCTTCTAATACTTAGGAGCTTAACTCAATGTTTCACTACAAATAAGTCAGGTTGTTCCTCTCCTTATCTCTTGCTTGATTTTTATGATTAAATTTAATCTATAATTAAATGTTAAATCCACATGAATTCATTGAGGACACTGCATCATTTAAGTGTGGGGGAGGGAACATTTATAGTTTAGTATTTTAAAATTGTGTGTTTTTCAAATTTTTATGTGTTTTTGAAACTTTTGAGCTGAAATGATTATCATCGTAAATTTTGAAACCCATTTAAATGTGTGAAACAAATTATCCCATGAAACTGAGCTTAAATGAATGCTGAAATTGACTATGTTTCAAGTTCAAATATTTGGGAATTTCATGAAAATTATTCTGATTTTGGATGAGAAAGGCATTGATTAAAATATGAAATTTGAGTGATGAGAGAAAATGAAAGTGAGGTAAGTGTTTTGTGTGCATGGGATAAGAAATGTAGAGGAAATATATTTAATGAACTGAATTTAAAACTTGAAATAATGGTTTTTTATGTTGCATGATATATTTTGTTTCTTGGTATTAAATTATTAGATCTCAATAATATGTGTATTAAATTTTCTATGATTTGATATCGATGGTTACTTCTCCATGACTCCAACTGCTAAGTGTGGGGGAATTGATAGAGCTAATATTTTCATATTTATAAATATGTTATTAAATGATTTAATTCCTTATCATTAACCAATTTGAGATTATTTGGATCATTTTATGACTTTTGGTGAGTTTTGAGCTTAAGTGTGAAAATTATTTAATTCTGGACATTTAACAGTTTTATGTTGTCTCTATATTTCGATCATAACTCCTTAAATTTTAATCCAATTTACCTGATTCATTTTTTATAGAATGACAGGAGATGTTTTATACACATACGTCTTCTGGACCCTGATCCAATTCGAAATCTAAGAGGCCAAACAAAATTGGACAATGTGAACACATAATATGGCAGACAGAATACACCATGGCTCATTCAATGACTCATATCTCGGGATACAGACAATAAAATTGGATTATTACAGCCGGGTTAGCAAGAAACATTGACGAGGAATCTTCACATAAAATATCATGGAGAAAGAATTTTATTAAGTCCTCCCTTCAACCGGTAAAAGTATGGCTGGTGGAATAGTGATTGGCATCCAGGAAAATTCATGTCTAATATTTCGGCCATAACTAATTCCACACAGCTCAAAATGATTTCAAGTATTCTGGGTAGATGGAAAACTACATTACTCTAATCCTATAAGAAGGTACCTCAGCCTGATTCTATGAAATGGTGGACGAACCGAAGCTGAACTTATGGTGGACAGATTCTGGAGGAAATGTTCATGTTCTTCTTTTCCCTCCTTTCTTTCTTTTAGTTTTTTTATGTAATCTTCTTCCCCCTTCTACTCAATTACTCTTACCATGGTTGGGTAAATATTATGAGTGATTGGGGATGGTTAGGTTTTCCATTTTTTAATGTTTGAGTTCATGCGCTTAATGTTATAAAATGTTTTCTCTATTCTACAAAGTTGGTTTCAATTTGTAATAACAGCTTATATTATCTTGTGCGATTGTATTTAATTTTATATTCTATTTTTATTATTTATTTGTTTAATTATAATTATATAACTCACTATTTTATGGTCTATATACAATGTAATAGATCAGAACATAGTGGTGAAGTACTTGGTGATCGTCAGTATGTGTGAGATTTGTACTCAATATTCAAGATTATTTGGGATAAACAGGACCCGATTGGGAATTGCCTTAACCAATTGAGGGTATTCACTACAAACATTTCACAAAAGGATGTAGATTATACCAAACTAAGATATTTGTACGGTTTAATCTCCCCAACATCATTAAACAAATAATTGAGAGGAAGTGATTGTGAAATCTCATTTCAATCGATTTAATAAAAGAGGAATGAATAAATAAGTACTTTGATAACATTCCAATTGGAAAACCAACACCAACCTGATCACCCAATTATTATCACTATTTTTAATTTCATTATTTTTCAATTTGTTTTAAATCTTTTACTTTATTACTTTCTTTAGTTTTGTTTCTTTGTTTTTATAACCAACAATATCAAAAACAGCCCCACTTCATTATCAAATTTAAAGTGACATAAGTGATTGTTGAGCTCTCCTCTCTAGAGACAACCTATTTTAACCACTATACTATATTTTAACTTAGTAAATAATTGTTTTTTATACACCCCATGACAGGAAAGTTTCAATACTTGGTGCCTTTTTCAGGGAGGTAGTTCCATAATCTAATTTTAAATATTTAACACTTTGAAATATATATATATATATATATATATATATATATATTTCCCTGATGTTTTCAAATGATCATATCTTTAATTCATAGAACAATTACACACAAGTGGAACAAGAAGAAGATTTTGGGTATAATATAGTTCAGATGCAAGAACTTAGAAGTGACATAGAACAACTAGAGAGAAAAGTAGAACTTGCATTTGAATATGTCCATGCATTTATGAAGAATCCAGAACCTAAGCACGAACTTGAGGAGGCCAAGATAGAAGAATTGACTACTGAGATATATGTTGATGATCAACAAGATATGGATGGCTTCTACACTAAGTTTGAAAAACTAATTGATCCACATATTCCTTATAAAGTAGAAGATCCATAACCAATGAAGGAAGACACCACCAAAGCTGTTGAATTTAAAGAAAAGACAGAGGAGCCTGAATACCTACCTCTATCTTGTGAAATTAAAATACAAGAGGCACCTCCAATTAAAGAAGCAATTGAAGTTGAACATACTCAGGGATATAATATTTTCTTAGAATCTTTTCATTCTGATTTTATTAAATCTGAATTGAGTATTACCTCCCCTTGTTATAAATTTTCAGATTTGGCCAACAATTGTATTGTCTTGGTGCATGAGGAAGAAAAAGAAGATACACATCATAAGGAAAATATGGGGCTACCTGAACTAGATAAACACTTATTGGAGGGAGTTAAAGAGGATACCAAAGAGGATTTCCATGAGGAAATAGATACACATGATGCATTATTTGAAAGGGAAGAATTTGATTTTGATTCTTCATGCTTTAATTTTGTTCAAATTGAATTTCTTTCTGATTCTCACATTGATTATTCTTCTGATACAACTTACCTTGTGAAACCACTGGAGAATGAATAAGAAGTTGTGAAAGTGGAAACCAATAAAGAGGAGGAATCATTATTTTTCCTACCCTCACCATGCATGTTTAATATCATTTTCATAGGGGTGGATTTTTTGTACTATATCCATGAAGTCCTCAACAAAAAATAAGATGTTCAAGATGGAAGGAAGAAGTTCTGGTGGTTCATATTAAATAAAATTCACCCATCATCGGATTGGGGATAACCAACTGAAATTGATCATCTAGAGTCATTCAAAACCCAGGTCCCACCTGGGGGGATTAAACCAAGATCTATCCCTCTATTCTCATTATATTTCCATTTTCTTTACTTTTAATAAATTTATTATGTTTTATTATATACCTTTGTTTGTAGGTTTTTATGTGCGTAACACTTAGGAGCTTAAATCAATGTTGCACTACCAATAAGTCAGGTTGTTCCTCTCCTTATCTCTTTCTTGATTGTTGTGATTAAATTTAAACTATAATTACAAGTTAAATCCACATGAATGCATTGAGGACACTACATCATTTAAGTATAGGGGAGGGAACATTTATTGTTTAGTATTTTTCAAATTGTTTTCTTTTCAAATTTTTGTGTGTTTTTGAATCTTTTGAGCTGAAATGATTATCATCACAAATTTTGAAACCCATTTCAATGTGTGAAAAAATTTATCCCAGGAAACTGAGCTTAAATGAATGCTGAAATTGACTTTGTTTCAAGTTCAAATATTTGTAAATTTCATGGAAAGTATTCTGATTTTGGAATCTCATGCCACAATTCACCGTCTTTATATTTGAAATCACTTTCCTGTGAGGCTTCTGAACCTAATTTTCAAAATCTTTTCTTTTACCTCACTTCTTGAGAGAACCATATCATGCTTGATTTAACCAGAATTTGATTTATTTTTGTCAAAATTTGAGGGTTTGAGGTACATATGTTCTAAATGATTGAGGAATTTCTTTGTTATTAAAGCCCCTATTTCATATGAATCCTTTTTATAATGGCCCACCTTGTACATTTAGTCCTTGTATCCCATAGAATCCATGAATAGCCTACTAGGTTAGCTACATCATAAGCCAATTTTCTCTATCCAACATGCTCTTGAAGTGAAATTGCATAATCTTGTTGAACTTAAGTGTGGGGGAAGCTATCTGGTGTTGTTATACCTCATTTGGTGATACTTTGGGTGGAAAATAAAATGTTGAAGATATGTGTTTTCTTCAGAAAAAAATAATTATGTTGAAAGTGGTGCCTTTTCTGGAGCTTTTTTATAGGATAAGTTGTGCTATTCTGGAGCTTATAATGGAGAATAAAGTTGTACCTATCTGAAGATTTCAAGAAAAATAATGCTTGAGATGATTGAAACATTTACTGATGAAGTGATGAATGGTGTAAAATTTCACTGATTGTTCATGCTAATAGAGCTGATTTACTACTAAGGGGAGTGAGGAGGAGACTGTACTTGAGTAAAAATTAGAATAATGTAATTTTGTTTCAAAAAGTGACAAACCCTCTTTATTCAACCTCAGACTTTTCACATCTAAATCCTACCAACCTAAAGCTAAATAACAACCCTATAAAGTTATCATTATAAACATATGTCCTTGACTCACATCAGGTAGAGATTTAGAAAATTTTCAAGCCTATGGTGACCCTTGTATGAGTATTGGATGAGAAAGACATTGATGAAAAGATGAAATTTGTGTGATGAGAGAAAATGAAAGTGAGCTAAGTGTTTTGTGTGCATGGGAGAATAAATGTAGAGGAAATATATTTAATGAACTGAATTTGGAACTTGAAATAATGTTTTTTTATGATGCATGATATATTTTGTTTCTTGGTATTAAAATGTTAGATCTCAAGAATATGTGTATTAAATTTTCAATGATTTGATATCGATGTTTACTTATCCAGGAGTTCAAGTGCTAAGTGTGGGGGAATTGATAGAGATAATATTTTCATATTTATAAATTTGTTTTTAAATTATTTAATTCCTTATCATTAACCAATTTGAGATTCTTTGGATCATTTTATGACTTTTGTTGAGTTTTGAGCTTAAGTGTGAAAATTGGTTAATTGCGGACATTTAATAGTTTCATGTGGTCTCTGTATTTCAATCATAACTCCTAAAATTTTAATCCAGTTCACCTGATTCGTTTTTTTAGGATGAAAGGAGCTGTGGTATAAAAATAAGTCTTCTGGACCCCGAGCCAATTTGAACTCTATGTTGCCAAACAAAATCGGTCAATGTGAACACATAATCTGGTTGGAAGAATACATCATGACTCATTCAATGACTCATATCTTGTGCTACCGACCATAAAATTGGATGACTCCAGCTGGGTTCGAAAGAAAACTCGACGAGGAAGCTTCAAAAAAAAATATAATGGAGAAAGAAGTTTATTAAGGCTACCCTTCAACCGGTCAAATTATGGTTGGTGGAATAGTGATTGGCTTCCAGGAAACGTCATGTATAATATTTCATCCATAAATCATTATACACGGATAAAAATGCTTTAAAATATCGTGGGTAGATGGAAAACTAAATTCCTCACATCCTATAAGAAGGGACCTTATCCTGTTCCTATGAAATGGTGGACTAACTGAAGCTGAACTTATGGTGGACAGATTCTGGAGGAAATGTTCATGTTCTTCTTTTCCCTATTTTCTTTCTTTTAGTTTTGTAATGTAATCTTCTTCTCCCTTATCCTCAATTACTCTTACCATGGTGGGGTAAATATTATGAGTGATTGGGGTTGGTTAGGTTTTCTATTTCTTAATGTTTGAGTTCATGCGTTTAATGTTATAAAATGTTTTCTCTATTCTACAAAGTTGGTTTTAATTTTTAATAACAGCTTATATTATCTTGTGTGATTGTATTTGATTTTATATTTTATTGTTATTATTTCTTGTTTAATTATAATTATATACCTCACTAGCTTATGTTCTATATACAATGGAATAGATCAGAACATAGTGGTGAAGTACTTGGCGATCATAAGTACGTGTGAGATTTGTACTCAATATTCAAGATTATTTGGTATAAACAAGACCCGATTGGGAATTGCCTTAATCAATTGAGGGTATTCACTACAAATATTTCACAAAAGGATGCTTATTAGACCAAACTAAGATATTATTAAGGTTTAATCTCCCCAACATCATTAAACAAAGAAGTGAGAGGAAGTGATTGTGAAATCTCATTTTAATCGATTTAATAAAAGAGGAATGAATAAATAAGCACTATGATAACATTCCAATTGTAAAACCAACCCCAACCTGATCACCCAATTATTATCACTACTTTTAATTGCATTATTTTTCAATTTGTTTTAAATCTTTTACTTTATTACTTTCTTTAGTTTCATTGCTTTTTTTTCATAAACAACAATATCAAAAACAACCGCACTTCATTATCAAATTTAAAGTGACATAAGTGATTGTTGAGCGCTCCTCTCTGAATACAACCTAGATTAACCACTATACTATATATTAACTTAGTAAATAATTGTTTTTTCTACACCTCACAATAGGCACGTTTCAAAACTTGGCACCATTGTCCGGGAGGTAGTGCCACAATCTAATTTTAAATATTTAACACTTTTCAAAAATAACATAAACAATTATATTTCCATGATGTTTTCAAATGATCATATCTTTAATTCATGGAAAAATTACCCACTAGTGGAACAATAAGAAAATTTTGGGTATGATATAGTTTAGATGTAAGAACTTAAAAGTGACATAGAACAACAATAGAGAAAAGTAGAACTTGCATCTGAATATGTCCGTGTATTTATAGAGAATCCAGAACCTAATCACAAACTTGATGAGGCCAAGATGGAATAATTGACTAATGAGATACATGTTTATGATCAACAAGATATGGATGGATTCTACACTGAGTGTGAATAACTAATTCATCCACATATTCTGTATAAAGTAGAAGATCCAGAACCAATGAAGGAAGACACCACCAAAGCGATGGAATTTGAAGAAAAGACAGAGGAGCCCGACTACCTACCTCTATCTTGTGAAATTAAAATACAAGAGGCACCTCCAATTAAAGAAGCAATTGAATATGAACATACTTAGGGAGAAAATCTTTTCTTAGAATCTATTTATTCTGATTTTATTAAATATGAATTGATTATTACCTCCCCTTGTTATAAATTTTCATAATTGGACAATAATTTTATTGTCTTGGTGGATGAGGAAGAAAAAGAAGATACACATCATAAGGAAAATATGGGGCTCCCTGAACTAGATGAAAACTTATTTGAGGGAGTTCAAGAGGATACCAAAGAGGATTTTAATGAGGAAATAGATACACATGATGCATTATTTGAAAGGTAAGAATTTGATTTTGATTCATCATGCTATAATTTTGTTCAAATTGAATTACTTTATGATTCCCCCATTGATTATTCTTTTGATATAACTTACCTTATGACACCACTAGAGAATGAAGATGTTGTAAAAGTGGAAACCAATAAAGAGGAGGACTCATTATTTTTCCTACCCTCACCATGCAATTTTAATATCATTTTCATAGGGGTGGATTTGTTGTACTATATCCAAGAAGTCCTCAACAAAAAAGAAGATGTTCATGATGGAAGGAAGAAGTTATGGTGGTTCATATTAAAGAAACTTCACCCACCATCAGATTGGGGATAACCAACTGAAACTTCTCATCTAGAGGTAGTCAAAACCCAGGGCCCACTTGCAGGGATTAAACCAAGATCTATCCTTCTATTCTCATTCTATTTCCATTTTCTTTACTTTTAATAAATTTATTATATTTTATTATCTACCTTTGTTTGTTGGTTTTTATGTTTGTGACACTTTGGAGCTTCACTCAATGTTGCACTACCAATAAGTCAGGTTATATCTCTCTTTATCTCTTGCTTGATTGTTGTGATTAAATTTAATCTATAATTGCATGTTAAATCCACATGAATGCATTAAGTACACTGCATCATTTATGTGCGGGGGAGGGAACATTTATAGTGTAGTATTTTAAAATTGTGTGTTTTTCAAATTTTGGTGTGTTTTTAAAACTTTTGAGCTAAAATGATTATCATCACAAATTTTGAAACCCATTTCAATGTGTGAAACAATTTATCCCATGAAACTGAGATTAAATGAATGCTGAAATTGACTTTGTTTCAAGTTCAAATATTTGGAAATTTCCTGGAAAGTATTCTGATTTTGGAATCTCATGCCACAATTCACTGTATTTATATTTGAAATCACTTTCATGTGAGGCTTTTGAACTTAATTTTTATAATCTTTTCTTTTACCTCACTTCTTGAGAGAACCATACCATGCTTGATTTAACCAGAATTTGATTTATTTCTGTCAAAACATAAGGGTTTGAGGTACATGTGTTTTAAATGATTGAGGCATTTCTTTGGTATTAAATCCCCTATTTAAAATGAATACTTTATATAATGGCCCACCCTGTACATTTAATCCTTTTATCCCATAGAATCTATGAACATCCTGCTAGGTTAGCCACATCATAAGCCAATTTTCCCTCTACAACCTACTCTTGAAGTGAAAATGCATAATCTAGTTGAACTTAAGTGTGGGGGAAGTTGTCTTATGTTGTGACACCACATTTGGTGATACTTTGGGTGGAAAATAAAATGTTTAAGAGATGTGTTTTCTACTAAAAAAATTATGTTGAAATTTGTGCCTTTTGTAGAGCTTTCATGTATGAGAAGTTGTGCCTTTCTGGAGCCTCTAATGGAGAAGAAAGTTGTACCTATCTGGATATTTCAAGAAAAATCATGTTTGAGATGATTGAAATGGTTACTGATGAAATGATGAATGGTGTGAAATTTTACTGATTTTTCATTCTAATAGATCTAATTTACTACTAAGGGGAGCGAGGAGGAGATTGTACTTGAGTAAAAATTAGAATAATGCAATTTTGTTTCAAAAAGAGCCAAACCCTCCTTATTCTGCCTCAAAAAATTTACATCTAAATCCTACCAACCTAAAGCCACATAACAACCCTATAAAGTTATCATGATAAACATATTTCCTTGACTCACATTGGGTGGAAATGTAGAAATTTTTCAAGCCTATGGTGACCCTTGTATGAGTATTGGATGAGAAAGACATTGATTAAAATATGAAATTTGTGTGATGAGAGAAAATGAAAGTGAGGTAAGTGTTTTGTGTGCATGGGAGAAGAAATGTAGAGGAAATATATTTAATGAAATTAATTTAGAACTTAAGATAATGGTTTTTTATGAGGCATGATATATTTTGTTTCCTTGTATTAAATTGTTAGATCTCAAGAATATGTGTATTGAATTTTCAATGATTTGATATTGATGTTTACTTGTCCAGGAGTCCAAGTGCTAAGTGTGTTAGAATTGATAGAGATAATATTTTCATATTTATAAATATGTTTTTAAATGATTTAATTCCTTATCATTAACCAATTTTAGCTTCTTTGGATCATTTTATGACTTTTGGTGAGTTTTGAGCATAAGTGTAAAAATTGGTTAATTCTGGACATTTAACAGTTTTATGTTGTCTCTGTATTTCGATAATAACTCCTAAAATTTTAATCCAATTCACCTGATTCCTTTTTTTAGGATGAGAGGAGTTGTGGCATACAAATAATTCTTTTGGACCCCAAGCCAATTCGAAATCTAAGAGGCCAAAAAAAATCGGTCAATGTGAAAACATAATCTGGCCAGCAGAATACACCATGACTCATTCAATGAATCATGTCTCGGGATACCAACCATTAAATTGGATTATTTCAGCTGGGTTCTAAATAAAACTTGACGAGGAATCTTCTCATAAAATATCATATATAAATAATTTTATTAAAGCCACCCTTTAACCAGTCAAAGTATGTTTGGTGGAATAGTGATTGGTGTCTAGGAAAAGTCATGAATAATATTTAGGCCATAACTCATTCCACGGGGCTCAAAATGCTTTCAAACTTCGTGGGTAGATGACCAACTGCATTCCTTGCATCTTATAATAAGGGACCTCATCCTGATTCTATGAAATGTTGGACTAACGGAAGCTTAACTTCTGATGCACATATTTTGGAGGAAATGTTCATGTTCTTCTTTTCCCTCTTTTCTTTCTTTTACTTTTTTAATGTAATATTCTTCCCCATTCGCCTAAATTACCCTTACCGTGGTGACGTAAATATAATGAGTGATTGGGTATGGTTAGGTTGTCCATTTTTTAATGTTTGAGTTCATGCACTTAATGTTATAAAAATTTTTCTCTATTCTACAAAGTTGGTTTCAATTTGTAATAACAACTTATATTATCTTGTGCGATTGTATTTGATTTTATATTCTGTTGTTATTATTTATTTGTTTAATTATAATTATATAAATCACTATTTTATGGTATATATATAGTGGAATAGATCAGAACATAGTGGTGAAGTACTTGGCGATCATCAGTACGCGTGAGATTTGTACTCAATATTCAAGATTATTTGGGACAAACAAGACCCGATTGGGAATTGCCTTAATCAATTGAGGGTATTCGCTACAAATACTTTACAAAACAATGGAGATTAGACCAAACTAAGATATTAGTAATTTTTAATCTCCCCAACATCATTAAAAAAAGAAGTGAGATGAATCGATTTTGAAATCTCATTTTAATCGATTAAATAAAAGAGGAATGAATAAATAAGTACTATGATAACATTGCAATTGGAAAACCAACCCCAACCTGATCACCCAATTATTATCACTAATTTTAATTTCATTATTTTTCAATTTTTTTTAAATATTTTACCTTATTACTTTTTTTAGGACCAATAGGGGCCTATATACCCTGAGAGGGGGGGTGAATCAGGGTATGGATATTATTTTTCAAAGTTTTTCATGCCCCGCTGGATCTTGGCCTCTTTGTTACAAGGGTCACTTTGTTTGAACTTGTGTGTATGTTATGATCACTTACTTTCTCCTTTATCTAATGATGATGCTTTAAATGAAATGCAGGCAAATTATCAGGTAGACGCAGAGATTTTTACTTGGTTCACCCTCACTGGGCTACGTCCAAGGAGCATACGCCGACAGGTTGCCGGTCATACCAAATTCCACTAATCTTCACTAGATGTGGATACAAAGTTCGGGCTAGATCACTTCTATTCCCAGGCTCACTGCCTTTACAATGTTTATGGTCAGATCACTGCTTTCCCAAGGGTCACTCTCTGTTTCTCTCTCTCTGGTTCACTGTCGGTGGAGAGGATCACCTACTTCCTCTTCCTAAGCTCACTGCTCTGTGAAGGGAATCCACTCACAGTTTATAGACTTGTAGGTCTCTTTATTTGCATGAATTCATGCATCCTTAACTGATGATGGATGCTCTGTTAAAGTCCAAATTTCATCCACTGATGAATACCTCTTTGCCTCTGAACACTGGGCAATTCCTTTTGGAAACACCTTCGCCAAGCACCCTACTTCGCGAAGCTCCAAATTTCGCGAAGCTCAAACAAGCCTTCGCGAAGCTCCTGCCCTTTCGCGAAGCACTTTAGCGAAGCACTTTAATGAAGCTCAAGACGTCTCAAAGAAACATCCCTCGCGAATCTGACTAAGCCAACGTGGAGCTCGCAGGTTTCGCAGAGCTACAATAGCCGCCGCGAAGCTCCTCTTTCGCGAAGCACACTGGCTCCGTGAACCAGCTTTGCAAATCGAGAGCAAAGGATTTTCTCTGAAAATTCTCTCTACTTATCTCGAGGGGGTCGGCCTCTATTTATAGGCGATTCCACCGACCCTCATCCCTTCCGCGCGAAGTCAACGCCACGTCTTCTCAAATCATGAAGCTCCAAAGTTTCCGCCATAATTCTGTCCAAATCACGAAGCACCATGGCAATTTTCCATTCGCGGAGCTTGACGTAATCGCGAAGCATCACCGTCAACATTACTTTGCGCCTTCGCCGTGAAGCTCCCTCGCAAAGCCCTTAACCGCCGCGATGCGCTTCAGCCTCTGCCGTTCGTGAAGCTTGACGTAATCGCAAAAACTCACCGCCTCCATTCTTCTGGTCTTCGCAATTTCCAAACCATGAATCCTATCTTCGAAAAATTCATGCCTTTTCCATATTAAATTATGATCTTCATGGAAATCCTATTTTCGCGATGCTCACCAAATTCCAAATTTTGGACCCCAAAAATTTGGCAAACACTAGGAAATGGCGCCACCTTGTACTGCTCTTTTGTACCACCTCCAGATCGTCCTTTCCTTTATCATCGTTCTTTGTTAACAAGGATTGTCAACAACTTCTTGGGAACTCGACAAATATCCATGAAAACCTGCTTTGTCAACAAACACAATCAACCCAAAAATAATTCAATGTTACCTTGAGGGATTTTTGCCCAACAACTTTCTTTATTTTTGTTACTTTTTTCATAACCAACAATATCAAAAACAATCCCACTTCATTATCAAATTTAAAGTGACATAAGTGATTGTTGAGTGCTCCTCTCTGGAGACAACCTAGGTTAACCACTATACTGTATTTTAACTTAGTAAATAATTGTTTTTTCTACACGCCACGACAGGCACATGTCAAAACATGGAGTTTTTTACGGGGAGTTAGTTCCACAATATAATTTTAAATATATAACACTTTTCAAAAAAAAATAAAAAAAATATTTCCATGATGTTTTCAAATGATCATCTCTTTAATTCATGGAACAATTACCAACAAGTGGAACAAGAAGGATATTTTGGGTATAATATATTTTAGATTCAAGAACTTAGAAGTGAGATAGAACAACTAGAGAGAAAAGTAGAAATTGCATTTGAATATGTTCGTGCATTTATGGAGAATCCATAACCTAAGCATGAACTCGAGGAGGCCAAGATAGAAGAATTTACTACTGAGATACATGTTGATAATCAAAAATATATGGATGTATTCTACACTTAGTGTGAAGAACTAATTGATCCACATATTCCTTATAAAGTAGAAGATCCAGAACCAATGAAGGAAGACACCACCAAAGTGGTGGAATTTGAAGAAAAGACAGAGGAGCCTGACTACCTACCTCTATCTTGTGATTTAAAATACAAGAGGCACCTCCAATTAAAGAATCAATTGAAGCTGAACATACTCGGGGAGATAATTTTTTCTTAGAATATTTTCATTCTGATTTTATTAAATCTGAATGGAGTATTACCTCCCCTTGTTATAAATTTTCAGATTTGACCAACAATTGTATTGTCATAGTGGATGAGGAAGAAAAAAAAGATACACATTATAAGGAAAATATGGGGCTCCCTAAACTAGATGAACACTTATTGGAGGGAGTTCAAGATGATACCAAATAGGATTTCCATGAGGAAATAAATACACATGATGCATTCTTTGAAAGGTAAGAATTTGATTTTGATTCTTCATGCTTTAATTTTCTTCAAAGTGAATTAATTTCTGATTCTCCCATTGATTATTATTTTGATACAACTTACCTTGTGACACCACTGGAGAATGAAGAAGAAGTTGTGAAAGTGGAAACCAATAAAGAGGAGGACTCATTCTTTTTCCTACCCTCACCATGCAAGTTTAATATCATTTTCATAGGGGTGTATTTGTTGTACTATATCCATGAAGTCCTCAATAAAAAGAAGATGTTTGTGATGGAAGGAAGAAGTTCTGGTGGTTCATATTAAAGAAACTTCACCCACCATAGGATTGGGGACAACCAACTAAAACTACTCATCTAGAGGCAGTCAAAACCCAAGGCCAACTTGTGGGGATTAAACCATTATCTATCCTTCTATTCTCATTCTATTTGCATTTATTTTACTTTTAATAAATTTATTATGTTTTATTATCTACCTTTGTTTCTAGGTTTTTATGTGCGTAACACTTAGGAGATTAACCCAATGTTGCACTACCAATAAGTCAGGTTATACCTCTCCTTATATCTTGCTTGATTGTTGTGATTAAATTTAAACTATAATTACATATTAAATCCACATGAATGCATTGAGGACACTACATCATTTAAGTGTGGGGGAGGGAACATTTATAGTTTAGTATTTTCAAATTCTGTGTTTTTCAAAAAAAATTGTGTTTTTGAAACTTTTGAGCTGAAATGATTATCATCACAAATTTTGAAACCCATTTCAATGTGTCAAACAATTTAACCCATGAAACTGAGCTTAAATGAATGCTGAAATTGACTTTGTTTCAAGTTCAATATTTAAAAATTTCATGGAAAGTATTCTAATTTTGGAATCTCATGCCACAATTCACTATCTTTATATTTGAAATCAATTTCATGTGAGGCTTCTGAACCTAATTTTCATAATATTTTCTTTTACCTCACTACTTGAGAGAACTATACCATGCTTGATTTAACCAAAATTTGATTTATTTCTGTCAAAACTTGAGGGTTTGAGGTACATGTGTTTTAAATGATTGAGGCATTTCTTTGGTATTAAAGCCGCTATTTCATATAAATCCTTTTTATAATGTCCCACCTTGTACATTTAATCCTTGTAGCCCATAGAATCTATGAACAACCTGCTAGGTTAGCCACATCATAAGCCAATTTTCCATATCCAACTTGCCCTTGAAGTGAAATTTCATACTCTAGTTGAACTTATGTGTGGGGGAAGCTGTCTTGTGTTGTGATACCTCGTTTGGTGATAATTTGGGTGGAGAATAAAATGTTGAAGAGATGTGTTTTATAATGAAAAAAATAATTATGTTGAAAGTTGTACCTTTTCTAGAGCTTTCATGTATGAGAAGTTGTGCCTTTCTGGAGCTTCTAATGGAGAAGAAATTTGTACCTATCTGGAGCTTTCAAGAAAAATAATTTTTGAGATGATTGAAACGGTTACTGATGAAATGATGAATGGTGTGAAATTTCACTGATTTTTCAGGCTAATAGAGCTGATTTACTACTAAGGGGGGTGAGGAGGAGACTGTACTTGAGTAAAAATTAGAATAATGCAATTTTGTTTCAAAAAGAGCCAAACCCTCCTTATTCTGCCTCAGACTTTTCACATCTAAATCCTACCAACATAAAGGAACAGAACAACCCTATAAAGTCCTCATGATAAACATATGTAATTGACTCACATCGGGTGGATATGTAAAAAAAATTTAAGCCTATGGTGACCCTTGTATGAGTATTGGATGAGAAATACATTGATGAAAAGATGAAATTTCTGTGATAAGAGAAAATTAAAGTGAGGTAAGTGTGTTGTGTGCATGGGAGAAGAAATGTAGAGGAAATATATTTAGTGAAATTAATTTAGAACTTTAAATAATGTTTTTTTATGAGGAATGTTATATTTTTTTTCTTGGTATTAAATTGTAAGATCTCAAGAATATGTGTATTAAATTTTCTATGATTTGATATCGATGTTTACTTGTCCAGGAGTCCAAGTGCTAAGTGTGAGGGAATTGATAGAGATAATATTTTCATATTTATAAATATGTTTTTAAATGATTTAATTCCTTATCATTAACCAATTTGAGCTTCTTTGGATCATTTTATGACTTTTGGTGAGTTTTGAGCTTAAGTGTGAAAATTGGTTAATTATGGACATTTAACAGTTTTATGTTGTATCTGTATTTCGATCATAACTCCTACAATGTTATTCCAATTCACCTGATTCCTTTTTCTTAGAATTACAGGAGTTGTGGGATACAAATACATTTGCTGGACCCCAGTCCAATTCAAACACTAAGAGGCGAAACAAATTCGGTCAATGTGAAC
Organism: Viscum album; assembly: GCA_963277665.1. NCBI lineage: Eukaryota > Viridiplantae > Streptophyta > Magnoliopsida > Santalales > Viscaceae > Viscum > Viscum album. The sequence goes on along the minus strand of OY728126.1, from coordinate 1,689,207,177 downwards.
ACATAATCTGGCCGGCAGAATACACCATGACTCATTCAATGACTCATATCTCGGGCTACCGACCATCAAATTGGATGATTCCAGCAGGGTTAGAAAGAAAAATAGACGAGGAAGATTCTCATAACATATCATGGAGAAATAAGTTTATTAATTATGCCCTTTAACCGGTCAAATTATGGTTTTTGGAATAGTGATTGGTGTCTAGGAAAAGTCATGTATCATATTTCGGCCATAAATCTTTCCACACGGCTCAAAATGCTTCAAAATTTCGTGGGTAGATGGAAAACTACATTCCTAAAATCATATAATAAGGGAAATTGGCCTGATTCTATGAAATGGTGGACTAACCGAAGCTTAACTTCTGGTGGACATATTTTGGAGGAAATGTTCATGTTCTTATTTTCCCTCTTTTCTTTCTTTTAGTTTTGTAATGTAATCTTCTTCTCCATTATACTCAATTTCCCTTACCATAGTGGGGTAAATATTATGAGTGATTGGGGATGGTTAGGTTGTCAATTTTTTAATTTTTTAGTTCATACGCTGAATGTTATAAAATGTTTTCTCTATTCTATAAAGTTGCTTTCAATTTGTAATAACAGCTTATATTATCTTGTGCGATTGTATTTGATTTTATATTCTATTTTTATTATTTCTTTGTTTAATTATAATTATATACCTCAATATTTTATGGTATATATACAATTGAATATAACAGAACATAGTGTTGAAGTACTTGGCGATCGTCAGTACGTGTGAGATTTGTACTCAATATTCAAGATTATTTGGGATAAACAAGACTCGATTGAGAATTGCCTTAATCAATTGAGGGTATTCGCTACAAATATTTCAAAAAATGATGGAGATTGGACCAAACTAAGATATTAGTAAGGTTTAATCTCCCCAAAATCATTAAACAAAGAAGTTAGAGGAAGCGATTGTGAAATCTCATTTTAATCGATTTAATAAAAGATGAATGAATAAATAAGAACTATGATAACATTGCAATTGGAAAACCAACCCCAACCTGATCACCCAATTATTATCACTATTTTTAATTTCATTATTTTTAAATTTGTTTTAAATATTTTAATTTATTACTTTCTTTAGTTTCGTTTCTTTTTTTCATAACCAACAATATCAAAAACAACCCCACTGCATTATCAAATTTAAGGTGACATAAGTGATTGTTGATGATCCTCTCTTGAGACAACCCAGGTTAACCACTATACTATATTTTAACTTAGTAAATAATTGTTTTTGCCACAACCCACGATAGAAATGTGTCAGTAACTAAATTAAATTTAAAACCATTTAATATCATGGGTGTTTAATAATATAATATAACTTCAATTCTATACAACCTCTTTCATCTTACTTGTTTGTCCAAACATAAATATAAGTGAACCAGTCATTAAAAACAAGTAAACAAACGAGCCTGAACAATGAAATTGAACCTCGTAACCAATAAAAACAGTTATGAATTAACTTAAAATGATTATACTAAACCAATTACATATATAAGGGGTTATGGAATTATAAATTAATAAACATAATTTGTTTATTCAGGTCTTTAATAACAAGTGGAGAACACCAACAGATTTGAGGTATGAGATCCTCCCCATTTCACTTTTATTTCAAGATTTTCCTCTATGTTATTCCATTTTAGTGTGATACCTAATGATGGGGTATTATTTCTCACCTTAATCATACTTCCCTCATGATTTATAAGTTATTTAAAACCCCATTCTCTCTCAACAAATCCCTTTTTGGTACACCGGATACCATGCCAATAATCTGCAATGAATTCTACCCGAACCTCCTTTACTCCTTTGGGTTTCTCTATCTTTCTTTTTACCCAAATGAATTTGTCTTTTATTTTTATGTAAAACTTATACATACTGTTTATATGATCCAAAATCATGTTCCAAGATCCATCCCTCATTCTCTTTTAAGGATATACATGTTTTTTAGTGATTCCCACCTCGATACCCCCGATAAGCAATCATGTTTTAAGGGAACTTATCGAATTATTACCCAATTTCAAGTACACTCTATATTCTGTTTTAAGCCATCATTGTCTTATTAAATCAGTATTTTTATTATGAAAACATTCTTGGTTTACTTCTGGTTTTATACAAAATATTTTTCCCTATTCTATTTTAAAAGCTCTATAGTATTTTCCTTAAAACCGCACAAAATGTTTTAATGTTAAAATTTCCCAAATACATTTCTTACAAGTTGTCACTCATTTTTTAAATCATGTATCATGATATATTCCAATTTAATGTCCATGTATAATTCCTTTCTTTCATGGAAACTTTCATGATACGCCCATTGGTTATGATTTATGTCATGGTTGTGGTACCTAATTCTTTCCATGGGTACCCTTATGTTTATGTATGGTTGATTGTGTATGATTATTGGTGTGGAAAGATTATTTATGTGGCAAGAATATTCATGAAAATGTTGAGATAGATGCACCTATATAGCGCTCTAATGCATTGGATAAAGTTAAGTCTCACGAGATGCGATGTTAAACGGGACTGGAGTTTAGCCTTGACCTGTACTAAAATGGGAAACGGGATCAGCGGTTAGCCTTGACCCATACTAAAGAAATGTCTTATGATTTTTCCACATTTATATGATTCCATTTTTATATTATTCCATGATTATATGATATAATTTCATGTGTTCCATGATTTTTTATCATTATGCCATGCCTCCTAACTCATTTTCTTAAGATGTATCCTTATGTTCATTCCCTTATTGGGATTTTTAGCTCATCCCTTGATTTCATGGGTTCCCTAGGGTACCCTATGAAGATGTAAGGGCTGAAAGTAAGTTAGGAGCTATTTATTTAGATTAAATAAAGAAATTCTTTTTTTAGCCCCATGTTTTATGTGTTATGTACCTAGTCTTACAAGACACTAGAATTAAATATCCTTAGATTTTATGCTGATGTATAATTATTCCTAAAATCATGTAATGTTATATACAAAAGGATTAGGCCTCTATATCTTGTCAGAGTTGTTACCCGTAGGTACATATTTTCCAAAGCCACATCCACTTTTAGTATCCAGACATGGATGTATTTCTAGGAAACCGCTCACTCTATCCTTCACCAAAATTCTATGACATTTTCTTATACATTAACTCCTCCATATACTTATACTTATACATTTCCTTAGGGTTATCACCAATGTTTTCTCATCCTAGTTTCCAATATTTAAAAAAACTTTATTTTGGATACCAACTATAGTGACCCGTTCTTTATAAAAATTAAAATTACATAACTTTTGTAGAATACTTAAACATTATACAAATATATGAAAGAAAAATGTACTATTCTAGTGCCTTTGGAAACATTTAATACATAAACACTGATACATGAGTGATCTACATTGTCTCCCAGTAAGTTTTTCTTGACTGGAACCCCTCTCAGATACCTCAAACATAATACGTATGTTCACAACCTGGGGAAGGGAACATAAAAATAGGTGATATCAAATGCTCAGTAAGGGTAAACAAGGGATAAATGTAAGCATAATCATGATCATAAGGGTATGATAACATGATCATGTAGATACAATATTGTACCTTGCATATAAAAGATCCTAACAGAGATCAGGGCATAAATATTGGCAGTTCATAAGACATGAATCATAATAAAATAAAGATCATAATCCATGAAAGCATAATAGAGAAATAAGACATGGAATTGTGGAAACACATAAGAATATACTAATTTCCATAGTATCCAAGGCATCACTACCAAGACCATATTAGTGGACAAAGTCATTTACTAAACCGAGTAACCCATGTTCCATCCCTATATTACTGAACCGAGTAACCCTAGTTCCAACCCTATATTACTGAACTGATTAACCCTCATTCTAATATTATTTTACTAAACATAGAAACCCTCGTTACAACCCTTTTTTATCTCATGAGATATAAATCATTACCCAATTCATTTGACGGAGATATAAGCCCTACCTGTCAAATAATGAAATCATACATACATGTTCTAAAAGATCATAAATGAACATATCAAAACCCATGAAATGAAATGGGTATTATAAACATGTAAACATATCATAACCTATGGAAAGATATATGTATAATAATAATTTCATCTCGAACATAACCCATGAAAATAATTGGGTTTCAAAAGCATATAACCTATGAAAAAGAAATGGGTTTCATAATATCATGCCATAAAAATATAATCCATTCAGATAAATAATATGAATGTAGAAATTGAATAATTCTCAATAAAGGCATGATTAACACCAATGGATGTTATCTTAGATGAGAAATAATTTTGAAATATCGTTTAAAACACTTCTTTAGGTAAATATCCTTTCTTCTTTGAAAAAAAATACTTTTTATTACATAAAACCTTTTGAAAACCTTTTTATTTGAAAATAGTTTTGAAAACTTATAAAGTAAGATTTTAAAACAATAAAACGTTTTTAAAATCTATTTTTCATTGAGAATTATCTTCAAAGGTCTTTTGAAAACGTGGTTTTTGAATACAATAGATTTCCAACCAAAGAGAGAGGTGGTCAGATTTTACTAAAAACATTATCTTAAGTACCAAAGAGTGGAACAATGGTACTAAAAATGAGTATATATTGAATAAACAGAAGAGAACGAAACTCATGACTATTCTTTACTTATAGATCATAATATTTCATCAAAGGAAGAATAAACATAAACAATCTTGAAAAAAATTAGGAGATTATCTCAATTAACTCTTATAACATGGTGAATTGGGATCATACTCTCCATATACGAAAAGTAAATTGCATTAATATTAAGATATCATGAAAATAAGTATATTAATGATATAAAATTTAAAATTTAAGTATATACCCCTCAAAAAAATTAGGTTCATAACAAAACATGAGTCTCAACGAAGGAAATTGAGACAAAACTATTTTACCGATTTGGTAACTTTTGAAAGTTAAACCCCATAAAATAAGTATTGTACAATAGATATGTTAACACCCATAAATTTAATTATATGATACATAGAATTAAATAATTTGCAGTACATACACCACATAAAAGGAAATAGTGGTCATCATAACATGAATCTCATGAAAATTAAAAGTGAGATGAAGTCCCCTAACCTTGTGTCTTGACTCGCTCCGTACTCATACAAGATTCATGTAAAACAAATATGAGTTTATTATATATATATTAAATAATAATATTCTTATATATATATTACAATATATGGTTTTATTATGACCTTATATTAACCTCTTGTTAACGATCCTATGTTAAAATTTCACTTCAGGTAAAAGTTTCTTTGTCCTTCGTATGTGTCTTAATTTGTTACATTTTTTATCCTTATACTTATATGATGATTAAAAAATGTAAAACATGGTATAAATATCATTTATATAAATTATATTTTTATTTTAATAATATATAAAATATAGGAGTACGGAATGTATTATATTGTTCATGGATACGGTAAGCTGTATGTATGCATGAACATTGTTTCCATCTTTCTTGTCGTATTGAAAGAAAGTACGTTAATGAAATATATATATATATAGGTATTTATATATATAAATATTTCATAATTAAATTATAATTAATATATCATATATAACATATAATTTTATTAAAACCATTCTTAATACATTCCATGTGGTGTGTGAATGAATCACATCACTTTGAGGGGCGGTAATCCACACTTTCTTAAATGAGGTTATCATATTAACACCAAATTGAAAGTAACGATATGTTTGTTTTAAAATAAATAAATAATATTAAAGACATAGTAAATATAATATATTACATATATAAATATATTTTCCATCATAATGGCCACCATGATTGGGGGTAAAGGAGAAACGATCAATCCTTGTTTGGTGACGCAGTAGTTCATTGTACACAGAAACAGTATGTTCAACACCCATTAGATGGGAGTGTGTGTAATAATAGGTAAGAACATTTTCATAAAAAAATACTAGTATATGGAGGATATTGTTTTTTATTCCCAATAATGTAATAAATATAGTGTATGGTGGATAAAGTAAATAAAGGAAAGGAGCATGAGGGAAAAAGTTACCTCTTTATCAGGTAACACCTTTTGATTTTTGACAAAAGGATTCCTTAAATATATTTCTGCCAAAATTGAGGATTCAAGGTCTAAGAGATTTTTTTGTGGAGGATAATTGGAAATATCTTGGAAGAACTTAAAATGTTCGATAGGTGTGAGGAATGGGTAGAGGTGGTGGCCTTTTGTTGGGAAGGAAAATGACTCATTTGGAATTTCTAGAAACAAGTTAGGTGTGCACATGTTCTTACCTAACAAAAGTCATACCAATCTAAAAAAATTAATAATGTAAGCATAATTGCTGATATATTGACATAAAATGGGTGTTGGAAAAATTTCTAGGTCATTTGGGCCCTTAAATTTAAGGTTTAGTCCCTAATTAAGCTCAATTTGACCTTAACTATTGTGATTAATTTTAATCACTTTTACTAATCATTTTGGTCAAAAATTTACATGGTTCTACTAGAATCTATATATTTGGCTGAATATAATGGTGTATTTCAAATTATTTAAATTAAACTCACCAAAATGGAAAAATTAATAATAGTGTTAATCCCGCAGACAGGATGAAATAACGGGGTTTTAAAGTAGAAAAAAGTTCAAATGTTTGTTAAGATTTTATATTCAGTTTCAAAGTGAAATTGATTATAATTAATTACATTATATTATAATATTTAGTATTTATCTAATGTGACCTTAAAAATAATTTATAATTTCATTTATCATTAACAATTAATTAGATAAAAGGTAGCTTTCAAACTAAAAAGCAGTATTTTCACTATTTATCAAAAAATGAAGTTTCTCAGAAAAATCCAAAAAATCACCCTAAGAAAATTTCAACGTTATAAATTAAAAATTGAATTTTATTTTATAAAACTCAATTTCTAAATGTTTCTAAAATTACAGGGCTTTACCAAAAATCATGTCTTTCATTATCAATATGTTTAATTCATATAGAACAATTGTAGTCAATATTTGAAAAGTAGTTATTACTATTAATGTAACTATGTTTAAAGGATAGGTTTTAATTATCTCATTTAAATAATTATATTAAAAAAAGAATGTTTAGTAGAAACTCAGTGTTTCATGTATCGTACGCCAAGTCAGTTTTGTGTGTAATGTACTTTGAGTCTGTGTTGCATGTAACATATTCAAAGTAGGTGTTTCGTGTGAAAGGAATATTTTACTTAGTGAATTTCAAGATATAAATGAACATTTTAATTTATTTGAAAAAAAACATGCCTATAAAAACTCAGGGTGTTACATGATCTCAGACACAGTGGTTGGTATGGGTCAATGTTCAATAAATTTGGTCTTTGATTGATATATAGATATACCATATCTTGAGATTACATGGCCTAAAAATGATTTTTTTTAGAAAAAAATTAAAAAAAATTAATTTTTTAATATAACTTCTCCTTCCTCAAGTTCCTCATCGGAATCCTAAGGTCATATTCATGATATTCATTTCTCTTTAAATATATATGAATAATTTCTATAAATACTACCACAAACTGATCAAGGTCGTATATAAATACTATATTAATAAAATCCATGAAGATATAGGTGGTAATTAGTAAGAACAAATGGAATCACAATATATTAATAATTTATATACCTTGTACAGAATGTTACCTTGGGTATAGCCTTCTTCTTGAACCTCAATTGAAGATTTCCAAAATAAATGTCAATCATGGAAAATTAATGATCTCTATACAGTTGATCAAACAATTCATCCATACATGTTAGAGGATACTTGTTCTTGATTGTAATCTATTTTAGTTCCTGATAATCAATGTATATTTATATTGATCCATGATTCTTTTTAAAAAAATAATATGTTTACCCCAAGGTGATGCACTTGTTTGAATAAATCCATTGTCAAGATTCTTCTTGAGTTTCTTCTTCAATTATTGTAACTCGATTTGGTACATTCTATAGGGATTCTTTGGAATATGTGTAACAATATGTATGAGTTCTATTAAAAACTCAACTTCATGATTCAGCGGAAGAGTAGGTAACTATTATGGAAATACATCAATAAAATTTAGCGTAATAGGTATATCATCAATGTAGATTTTAACCCCAACCATTTGAGATAAACACCACTTTTGAATAATAATCGAGACCTATACAATGAATGTGATTTCCATCATAATTTCATATCTATCATCGCACTGATAGATTCTATTAGGTTGTTTTGGAATGTTATACATGACTTGACTTCCCCAAAAAATTATGTGGTATTATTTTAGAAAAAATAGATATGTTCCTAAGGTAATTTCAAATTTAACCATAGGGAGGACATCATTATTTATAGGAAGAACATTCCCACAAACTACAATCAGAGAAAAATTAAGGATTTGAGATTAAATCCTCATGTCATTAGGGGTTTTCACTTCTAATTCAATATATATTTTTTGATTATACTAATTAACATTATTTAAAAAAAATCCTGATATATAGGTATTCATATAACTAAACTCAAATAGGGTACTTCAATATTTTATCATTCCTATTTCCACATCAACCTCACAATTTTATCTTCAATCCAATACTAAAACCAAAATGGTTTTCATGATCATTAAAACATCATTAATATGAGTGATAAATTATATAATCATGAAAAATAATACATATTATTTCTAAATCATGACACCTTATTTTCAATATTTGAAAAATTAGGTTTATCCTTGTTCATTCATGGTTATCATCTCTTCTAATTCTTTATGATAGTTTTTAAAGAGTTTATGAATTTCCAAAAAATATCCCCCAATAGTTTCAAACTAGGTATGTTGTAAAGTATGTTGTTATGCACTAGTTGATGATCGATTCAAATCCCAATGCACCCTTTTCAGAGTTATGACCCCTAGGTACAACTATTATAGAGAAAAATCCACTTGTAGTATCCAGACAAGGATATAATTACATGGAAACCACTCACTCTATCCTTAACCAAAAGTTTAGGATATTTTCTTATAATTCTAATTATCCATAGGGTTCTCACTAAAGTTTTCTAATTCTATTTAAATTGGATAAAAACCCTTTATATGATACTAACTATAGTGACCCACACTTTTCATACATAGATATTAAATCTAATTGTATGAATGTTCATTATATTACAAAATGATCCACACCATAATAGTATGGTTCTAGTATATTTGGGAACTTGGAAACATTGAAAATTGGTTCATAAATGAACTATATCATATCCCACTAAGTTCATCATAATTATAACCCTTATTATACATATCATAAATAATACCTTTCTCTATTTCATGGGGAAATGAAACATAAGAAAGGGTTATCTCAGATTCTCAAAATAGTTAAACAAGGGATATATCATCATAATATTAGTATAAGGGTATGAGAACTTGGATATAATATTTGAAAACCATACCCTGTATATTAATGATCATAATCAGGAGACATGGCATAAATATTGCAATTTCAAAGGACATTAATCATAAAGGAATCAAAGAACATAAGTTATAATAGAATAAAATTGGCATAATACATATATTTATTGCATACACATAAGCATAGAAAATCATTTCCTTAGTTGTCAAGGATCACTTCCAAGTCTATCATAGTGGGATGGGTTCACTCCTCAAACCATTATAGTAGTAAAGGTTAACTCTTAAGACTATCATAGTGGAAAAATTCCCTTGCACAACTGGGTTTACTCCCCATTCTAGTCATGTTTATCTCATGAGATATCCATCTTTACTCAATGTATTGGAGGGATATATAATTTCTATCTCACAAATTACATAATGAAAATCATATATTTTTTTGACACAAGATCATAAAACATTAATAATAACAAAAACTATGGAAATGAAACTAATTTCATAAATGTTTTATCATATCATAAAAAGTGGAAAAGGAATGTTTTTCATAAACATTTTACCATAGCATAACCTGTGGAAAAGTAATGGGTTTCATAAACATCTATTGTATAATAACCTATAGAAAGTAAATGGGTCTCGTAAAAATATTTTTATAGTAATCATAAATCATTAAAAGAAAGAATAAGGATGATATCATTAAATTATATCCCTAATAAATCTTATGAAACATTGAAGGATGTCATCTTAGATGGAAAATAATTTTGAAAGATCACTTGGAATATTTCTTGGGGAAAATATCCTTCTCTCTTTTAAATAATTTATTTGAAATCTCAAAATTTAAAAAAAAATGTTAAGAAAACCATTTTATTTGAAAATAACCATGAAAATTTATAAATTAATATTTAAATCATTGAGTATTCATGATAATAAGAAATTATTTTCATGTCATAAATGATGAAACAAAGATTTATTGCACATTTTTGGTAAAAATTCAAAAGTACCTTATTTAGAAAATGAAAAGAATATTAGTTTTAAACCATTTTTTAAAAACTAAAAAATGAGAAAAAATTAAATTAAAAAATAATTGGATAATAGAAAAATCATTTATGAAAACATATTTATAAAAAATGTATATATAAGAAAAAGGATTTTTGACCAAAGAAAGAAATAAATTCAGTTTTCCTTAAAAATTTATTTTGGTATATTAAGTACATAAAAAGAGTTAAATGAATGTAAAATATATGAATTAAAGAATAAAAAATATGATAAAAAATCATGAGTTTCTTTAGGGTTATATCATGAAATTTCATCATCATAAAATTAGTTATAGACAATCCTAATAAACAATGAGATTGTAATATAAATCCCTTACCACTTAGGTAACTTTTGAATAATAAGCTCCATGAAAGGAATAAAATTATATCGATATTTAAATTATAATAAATTTAATAATAATAAAAATAAAATATATTTATAAGAAAAATATGCACCGTATAAAAGAAACAGGTGGTGAATATGGCATTTGTCTCACAAAAATAAAAGTGAGAGGAAAAACCCTTAGGTCGTGTATCGACTTTCTTCATAAAAATTTGAACCTCTTGTATAATAAATATAGTATTATTATACATATATTAAAAATTCATAATCATATATATCAGAGAATATATGATTTACTTATAACCTTTTATCACTTTTTTATTAATTTTTTTTAAAGTCACTATTTCGGGTAATAACTACTTTTTTCATGTAAGTTTTAGTTCGGTGGTTTTGTTCCATGTACTTTGATCATAGAAAACTAATATACAGTATTTTAATCATGATATAAATATTATATATACTCATTATATATATTTTTTGAGTCTTATGTAAAATCTAGAAATAGAAAATGAATTACACCAATCATGGAGATGGTATGTCATATATACACATGAAAGTTGTTTCCATTTTTTGATGGATGGAAAAAATAATGGTAAGTAATAATTAATATTTCCAGAATAATTTTTATATCATATATATTATATATATTCATTAAATATATCCTAATTACCATCCATGGCAAAATTAAAGGAAAAATTTATCACATCACCTTGTGGATGTGGTAGTCCACATGTATGCATGAGTGATGTTATATCTTTCTAACTTATTGTAAGGTAAGAAGGTAGATGTGAAATTATAACTAAATAGGTATAAAAATATTATATATATTATATATATACTATAAAGTTTTCACTATATTTTTTCAATAGAGGTGGTGATGGAAAACGAATGGCATCTATTCGTCGGGTGGTAGTATGTCACACACACGATCAACAGTTTAATTTCCCATTAGATGGGAGAGAAGACGAATATAGGTTATTTTATTCACATAATAACATCAAATTTTACGTTAAATACTAATTTTTTATTTTATAATATTTAAATAACAATTTTTTGAGGTGTAAGAATAAATATAATAAAAATTATCATTTAAGAGTAAATCCTCTTCATTAGAAAACCTCTTTAGGTTTGCATTAAATTTATTTTTAAGAGGGTTTCCTAATAAAAATATGTCCTATAGGAAATGGTGATATAATTAAGTAATTGATTTGGGAAGTTATTAGTTGATCCAAAAGTCTTGGGATGTGTGAAGAGGTGAGGAGAGCGGGTACCCTTTTATAGGTGGGAGAGTCGACACACTTTGAATTTTTGAAAGGAATAAAGTATAACCACATTTTAAATATTCAAAAAGATAAAAAAATGAATCATTATAAAAACAATATATGATATAAGGTATAAATAGTGATATAAAATAGGAATTGTATCAGTGTTCGTTTCATTTTAACCACGATAATTAATTTTTACTATGATTACTATTCATTATGATAAAAAATCAAGTTGAACATATTTTGTAATATTAATTATGATGATTAAAAATATAGAATTTATTTTACCAAATTTAATTCACCTAAGTGAAAGAATTTAATTTAAAAATAAACCCACAGACATGATGAAAAAATGGTTATCCAAAGAAAAAAAATTAAGTATAAAAAGTTTTCATATAAAAATTCAAAATAAAATTTATTCCAATGAACTAGATTAGAATAATCAGAATATAATTAAAATAATATTTAAAATAAAATGGAACTTTAAAATCCTTTAAATGAAAATAAAATTTAAACAAATAAATCTTTTCACATTATTCATCGAAAAAATTACCTTTTAAGAAATTTATTAACAATTAACTCTAAGATAATTTTGAAATTATGATTATAAAAATGAAGTAAATTTTCTCAAATAAATTTTCTAAAAGTGTAAAAAATTCATATAATTAATTTTTCACAAAAAAGAAATAAAAATTATTTTTTAAAAAGAAATGTATTTTCAAAGTACTCTACCAGAAATTAAGTACATATTTATCGATATATTTTCATTATATAAAACAATTATAATTAATTTTAAAATAGTGGTTATTTCTACATATAGAACTAAGTTTAATATCTAGGTTATAATGGTCATGTTTAAATTGTTGGGCATGTATTGTCTCAACAATACTCAATAAATTAGGATGATTTTTATGATCACAAATAACATTTTTTGTTTTCTAATGAAATTTTCTTGAGTGAGTTTTCAGGAATTTATATTTGGGTTAATGTAATTTAACATTACGAGAATTACTCTATAAACACAGTTTTAAAACCCAATGTTCAGTAGATGAACGTATGTTATCAACCATATGTTATGCTAAAAAGCTAACACTTGCGTATGGTATCAACCCTACAATACGCTAAAAATTATGCATTTGGATCAGCATCTTTATATTCAAAGAATATTTAAATTTATAGATAAACAACCCTATGCTGGAAGTTAGGATTACAATTCATTAACCCTATGTTCAGGAATTTGAACGTATGGTTAATCAATGATATGTTTGGGATCTTATGCTAAAAAGGTGAACGCGTGCATTATTATTCATATGCTACTTTTGTTCCCTATGTTACATGAAGATGAAAGTATGGTTAAGAAACCATACACTAGTAGGAACCCTACAATACATGAAGGAACTCTATGCTATATAAAGGAACCCTATGCTACGCAGCTCAACCCTACATTGTGTTTACAATGGAAAATTTTTTTAAGACACGTTTTTAATCTGAGATTGTTGAAAAGATTGAGTCAGAATTGAAGAATGATTCAAGGATCAATATAATTGTTTCAAAGAACCATATTCATTGAAGAAAATAACTCATGTTTCTAAGAGAAGATATGAATCCCCTAGTCAATTAGAGATTGAATTCTCATAATCAATCAGGTTATTATTTTGGATCTAGAATACCAGAGAAATCTATGTGTTCTATATATTTCTTCAGAGTATCACTTCAAAAATATGTGTGTGATAATCAATTCACATATGTGACTATATTATCTAAATTATGTATTGTAGTTTTTCTATAATGAATGACCAATTCTAAAAGAAGCTACACTTTAGAGATATATATGTTCAACATTTTACTGTTAAATGATTACAACTATTGTTTAAGTTTCTACCTTATTAAAAATAATTTTGAAACAAGGATCTCTTCAGACTATTTCATTCTTAAAGATATTATTTTTTGAAGAAGAATATTCATCATCTGTTAGTTTCTTCTACTGCAATAGTGAAGAACAACCAGAATTAGAAAACCAAAATATTTTGATTTATTGGAGTTTCAACGACTCTTACTCAGTTGTGCTAGAGTATCATCTTCTCGGTCTAATATATGGATAACTGGTTCTTTATTATTGTACCAGAATGATTTTTTATTAGTCTCATTATAAAGGTTTCAAATTCCTACTCTCAGTTAGGAATTCATATACTTGTGATAAGAGGACCATTCTAGTGAAATTTACCAAGATCATAGAGAGAGTGATTGGTAGAGTGGACTAGGGGATCTTTGGGCCCCAAACCACTATAAAAAGAAATTTTCATTATTTCTATTTATCTTCATCATTTTCTTTTTGTATAGAATAAAACATTGGTTATCTAAATAAATCACAGTGGGTGTCAGAATCCATAATTTTGGAAGATTTTTGAAAAGACGTAATTCACCCCCCTCTTGTGTTACTTTGTATATTCCAACCTAACAATTAGTATCTGAGAAGATCTTTTTTAAAATCTATAGAAAGATAAAAGTATAAGGTCTATACAAATATGGAAATAGATGATCTAAGAGAAGTAATGTCAATGGCACGTTCTTCGTGTTTTAACAGTGAAAATTATGAATTTTGGAAATCTCAAATGATTATATATAAAAAAAATCGTGTATTCAAAGTCTAATAAAAATAATTACTCCTTATAAGATTCCTAAGAAACTAGAAACTTGGACTGATGAAACAAAATATGAGTATGATATTAATTCTAAATAAATTAATGATGTCATTTTTGGTCTTGGACTAGATGAATTAAATCATGTATCACAACATCCAATTGTCTATGAGATGTGGAAAACTATTTTAGTTTCTTGTGAAGGAACAGATAATATCAGAAAGATGAGGTATGCTACAGCTAATCTAAAGTTCGACAGATTTAGAATTTTTTATGGAGAAAGAATCACACAGATGGATAGAAGTCTTATAGAAACTATAAAAAAAAAATTCCATAGGAGAACCCATCAAAATATCTGATTAATATTAGAAAGTTATGAGAGTACTACCCTTTAAATTGAATGGCATATCTGTTACAATTCATCAATCATCACCTATCAAAAATCTGACAATGAAAGAAATAATTGGAACACTGATGATGTATGAAGTAGAAATGAATACTAAAGATGAAGATTATAAGATTAAGTAAAAAAGGAAAATACTACTCTGAAGGTGGAATTTCAGAAGCATAAAATAAGAACAAAGAAATAAGTCAAAGAAGAGAAAAATTTATATTCCTCACATTTTCAAATGTAACTGTCTTAGATAGAAAAAAAAAGATCAAAAAATTAAACAAAAATAAAATAGGATTCATAAAATCCTTCAGGTAGGATGAAAAATAACAAATAGAAGTTTTATGCAATAAATGCAAGAAATTGGTTTGTATCAGACCTAATTTTCCTCAACTGAAAGATGAAAGAAAAAGGATAGAAAAGAGATATCAAAAAAATACTGATTATTAGCACAAATGAAAAGGACAAATGAAAACTACATGGACTGTATCTGAAGACTCAATCAGCCCTTCAATGTCTGATTCAATGAAGGAGAAATCAAATCTAAAATCAAATATGTGCTTCATATATGAATATTAAAAGGTTCAAACTTATTACTCTTCTAATTTTTATTTTGTTAGTTTCTCAAATGATAAATTGGAAACCTACTTTTCTATGTTTGAAGAAAAATATGATTCTTTGTTAAAGAAGTAAAAAAATTTGAAAAACATTCATAACACTCTTTTAAGTCAAAGAGATGCCCTGATAAAACAATATCAAGAGTTAATTGAAAAAATAAACTCATCTACCTCAAACTGTGTTGATCGTATAAAAAGTATTAAAGAATTAAAGGATGAAGTAAAATCCTATAAAAGTGTTGTTCTTGTTTTTACTAAAGGGTAAAATATTTTAAAACAAATTCTTGGAAATAATGTCATTAAAATGGAAATATTTGGAATAGGAAGTAAGGGAAAAAATCAAAATTGTATAAAAATTATTTTGTACCCAATTCTAAAAATGCTATTTGTTAATATTTTGGAACAAAAGTAAATTTCATTAATAATTTTTATTTAAAAAATCTTAAAATTAGTGGTATTAAAGGAGACTTTATTTCTAAATTTTTTTCTGAAGCTAGTGATATAAATTATTAAAAAATAAAGTTGATCTAGTTTCTTAGATCATTGATCACTAACACTATAAGACCCAAGAAGATATAGGTAACAAAATGAACATTTTTTTAATTAATTTTTCATGAAATATACCATAGATAAAGAAAAATAATATGGTATATGGATAATGGTTATTCTACGAATATGAGTGGAAACTCAAAAAACTTCCATACACTGACTCAAATAGATAGAGGATGAGTCACTTTTGGTGACAATGATAAAGGAAATTTTGTTAAATTTGGAACTATTGGAGATCAAAAGAATATCTCAATAAACAAAGTATTGTATGTGCAAGGTATAAAATATAATCTGATAAGTATCTATCAACTATATGATGATTGATTTTATGTTGATTTTTCTAACAACTCTTTCTCTTTGTTTAAATATAATTTTCCTAAATTTATAGAACCTATAAGTGATAATGTTTATACTTTGGATTTAAATTCCATATCTGAAAAAAAAAAGTTAATTGTTTATATACTAAGAAAAATAAATCATGGATTTGGTATACTATACTTGGAAACATTAATATATATTCATTACATAAATTATCTAAGAAACAGTTTGTTTCTGATTTTCTAAGTCTTAATTTTGACAATGATAGATTTTATTATGCATACTAAATTAGTAAGAATCAAAAATATTATTTCAAATATATTAATAAAATTGCTACATCTAAAGCTTTAGAACTTATCCAAATGGATTTTTTTGGACCATCAATAATATAAAGTTTGGATGGTAATTTATATGATTATGTTTTAGTACATGATTATTCTAGATTTCCTTGGGAATATTTTCTAAAACTCAAAAGTGAAGTATTTACTATTTTTGAAAGTTTTTTAAAAATTGTTCAAAATGAAAGAGGTTTTAAAAAAATAAATTGAGGAGTGATCATGGTGGAGAATTTGAGAATTAAGAATTCAATTATTTTTGCTCAAATCTTGGTATTAAACAAACCTTATCATCACTAATAACACCTCAAAAAATAGAATTGCTGAAAGGAGAAATATAACTATCAAGAAATGGCAATGAATATGCTGAATGAATATATTAGTCCTATATATTATTAGGAATAAGTTTCAAGAACAACCTACTTTATCATGAATAGAGTTTTAATATGGCCTATTTTCAAAAAGACACCCAATGAAGTTTGGAATAACATAAAACCAAAAGTAAAGTACTTTAAATTTTTTGGATTTAAGGTTTATATCTTGAATACTAAGGACTACGTTAGTAAGTTTGAACCAAAATATGATGAAATAATATTTTTGGGATATTCTGCTACCTCTAAAGCTTATAGAGTATTTAATAAAAAGTCAAGGGTTGTTAAAGAATAATTTCATGTGATGTTTGAATAAATTTACCCTTTTATTAAAAGAAATATCAAGCAGATGAAGTCACTGGATATTTTGACAACATGAGACTTGAGACCCCTAAAACTGATTTTGAAAATAATATTAATAAAATTCAATATAATTTAGAAGAACGTGATACAGAGAATCCTGAAAGTGTCTTTCCCAAATAGTCTAGATCTTTAAAGAACCATCCTCTAGAAACTGTTATAGGAGACCTAAACATGGGAATTATAACTAGAAGAAATATAGGAAACCTAGATGAATTATCTTCCTTTCTATCTCAGTTAGAACCTAATAATATTAAATAATACTTAGAAGATAAGAGTAGGATGAAATCATTTCCGGAAGATATAAACCAATTAAAAAGGAATAAAGTTTGGGAATAAGTACAAAGAAAAACTAATTATCCAGTTATAGGAACTAAGTGGGTCTTTAGAAATAAACAGGATAATCAAGGGATCATAACTAGAAATAAAGCTAGATTAGTAGCTAAAGGATATAATTAGGAAGAAGGTATATATTATGATGATACCTTTTCCCCTATATCTAGATTAGAAGTTATTAACATACTTTTAGCTTATGCATCTCATATTAATTTTAAATTATATTATATAGATGTCAATTCTACATTTACAAATGGTTATTCAATGGAGGAATTTTATGTTAAACAACCCCCTGATTTTGAAAATCATTAAATACCAAATTCTGTTTTTAAACTTACTAAAGCTCCCTATGCCCTTAAACAAGCACCTAGAGCTTCGTATGAAATATTGAGTTCTTTTCTTTTAAAAATGGATTTACTATTGGATTGGAATATTCAACACCTTTTAAGAAAATTGTTTGTTCTAATATTTTATTGGTTAAAATTTATGTTTATGATGTTACTTTTGATTCAACTAATAAAAAGGTTTGTAATTATTTTTCAAAATTAATTCAAAAATAATTTGGAATGAGTATGATGAGAGAAGTAAATTTCTTCTTAGGATTTCAAATTTGTCAAAAAGATTAAGGAAATATTTTAAATAAAAGTAAATATATTATTGATTTATTGAAAAGGTTTTGACTTGAAAATAGCAATACATATAGAACTCCCATGTGCACCAATATAAAACTTCATTTGAAGGAAGTTGGAAAACCAATAGACAATAAGTTTTATAGAGGTATAATTGGAAGTTTGTTATGTCTTATTACTAGTAGATAAGAAATTATGTTTTTTGAAAGCCTTTATACTATATTTCAATCAAATCTAAAAGAGTCCCATATTAATACTTTTAAAATAATTTTTAAATACTTAAAAGGAACTATTTTCAATCAGTTTTTTAACCTAAAACTTATAATTTTAAATTAATTTCATATTCAGATGCTGATTTTGGAGGTTGTAGATTATATAGAAAAAACATCACGGGAACCTATCACTGTTTAGGAAAGTATTTAGTTTCATGGTCTAGTAAGAAATAGATCTCAGTTTCCCAATCAACTGCTGAAGCAGAATATGTATCTTCTGGAAGTTGTTGTGTACAAGTACTATGGAAGAAAGACACCCTACTAGACTTTATAACAAATTTTAATAGTATACCTATTTTATGTGATAATACTAGTTCTATAAATATTTAAAAAAACCTATAAATCTTTATAGAACTAAGCATATTTATATAAGGCATCATTTTCTAAGAGATTATGTCCTTAAAAAATTATATATGATTATAATTTGTTAATACCAAATATCAATTAGCAGATATTTTTACTAAACCACTTTCTAATGCAAGTTTTTATTTTATTATGGGGGAGTTATGATTATTTAATTTTTAAATAAATGATTTATTTTATTTTATTTATTTATTTTATTTTAATCTCCCTATTTATATTTTAAGTATTTTTTATATTGTATATAAAATTTTTTCATTATTTATTTTATTTAGTTATGTGTTAATTAGTTTTTAAAAGAATTTTTTTCTTTCAAAATTAAAAACTTAATGAGTAAATTCTTAATCGGCATGAGAAAACCATTCTCATTCACTAATTCTCTTTCTCCTCTCCTACACATCCCTTGAGTTTACAAATTATCTATCTCACTCTTTATATTTCCATTTTTTAAAACCCTAAACCTTAAATCCCTTCAATATCAAAACATTCAGAGATGGAAGCCTCTCTAAGATATGAAGATGCTGAGTTGGATGCGGCTACTTATGCATCAGTGAAATCTTGCAAAGTTCTCCAATGAATGGTAATCAATTTTGATAATTTATATTATACAAATATTTCAGTCAGGTAAGCAATGATATTTCAAGGTCTGGTTTATGAGTTTGTAGAAGATAACATTCTTGTAGTATATAAAATTGAATTAAAGGAATTTTGTAGAAATGCTTCGTTCAGTCTAAAATTTGATGAAGATAGGATTGTCTATAAGATTAACAATGCTGAATTTCCTATTTATTTTGTGGAAATCTATGAGTTCTTAAAGTATCCCTATAAGGTGGAGTTTCAGTTTTATTTAGGGAATATAGGTGTTGGAAACATTTTTTAGAAGACATTATGTTTTCAAATTTTTTTTTGGAACTAGAACTATAAAAAAGTAATGACAAAAGAGCTTACTTCTAATCTTCAAGTAATGATGAAATACATTAAATCTAGGATTTTTTCAGGGACTAAAGAGATAGAGAAATCCCTATATCCTGACATGCATATCATGTTTTTGTTTTTGAATCAAATCAAGTTCAATTTATGTTGTTTTATGATAAGGTATCTAAACAATTTATTCCATAAGGATTCCAAGATGTGATATTATCCCAATGGAAGGATTATTTCCTCTTTTATTTGAAGAAAAGGAAAAACTATTAATATTTTTTTTGGTAAAACATTTCATCACAACAATGTTTTAAATTCTAATATTGTTAAGAAGTTTGGCTTTTTTAGATCAATTCGCGCAACAGTATTATGCTAGTTGGTGCGTACCAACAAAAAAGGCTTATGAAATCTGATCAAGGGGAGAAAATAATTATTCCTTAAATTGGATTAGTTAGATAGAGACCTGATTAAGAGGCTGAATATAGGCCATAAGAAAGTCTTGTTCGAAGAATAATATTGACATTCAATATTCTAAAGATTGTGGATGAAGCTACTGTTGGATCTGAGCATGAGAATCTGGTAGAAAAGAATATTGAGAAAGAGGCTCACAATCAATAATATTTGTAACACCCCAAGCTTCCACGGTACTTTTCACTTTGAATAATGCAATGGCGTGCATTGTACGCAACTTTGAGATTCTAACACACCACAACCAATCAAACTAGCCATTATGAATAGTAATACCTAGTTTTGAAATTTTATAAATTTTATCTTTCAAAATGACATTCATTTTTGGATTCATAATATCGAAATTAGCTTAGGGTGTAATTTTGGTACTTTTCGGATAACTTTCATATTTTGATGAATAGTGAAAATTACTAAATTTTAATTAAAAACAAATTTTTAATCGAAATAATTAATAGTGATAAATTATTAATTTGAGTGGTTTTAAAGTATATTTAGAATATATTTTTACCATTTAATAAAATTTTGTTCATTGGATGTAATTTCACATTTAAACCAGACATAAACAAGTGTCAATCTTTTGATAGTTATTATCTCTTAAAAACATGTTATTTGTTTTGACGACGGGAATTAATTTTTAAATTAATTAATGCAACTGATATGTTTTGAATTTGGTAAAATAGAAATCATTTTTGAATTCGTAATATCAAATATATCTTAGGCCTAATTTTTGGTATTTTTCTGGAAACTTTCATTTTTTGATGAATAGTGAAACCACTAAGTGGTAGTTAAAAAACTGAATTTTTCATAAAACTTAATTTTACTGCTTCTGTGAGTGGAATTTCAAAAATCCGAGACACACGGTTAATATAAAGGAGTAAAATGTGGTTCAATGAGATGAAAATAATTTTTGGTGAATAGTAACTTTTTACTTTTATTTACCATGGTTAAAAGTAAATAGGGTAATTGAGGGTAAAAATGATATTAATATTACCATAACCCATGTCCTAATTCTATTGGACAAGTGTATCTAGACCAAAACAACCTTCGGAATAAAATATTATCATTTAGGTCCACTTGGATCAGATTAGGACATTTATTATTATTTAATTCAAAGAAGAGTTAAAAGAGTTAAAATCAAAGTTTATTTACTAAAACATTTTTAATATAGAGTTACACATAAGATAAATTCGATTATAAATATTCATTAGAAATATAAAAATATTTCCTACATAATTATATTTTATTTATAATTTTTAGAAATTAAATAATTTAATTTAATTATGACCCAATGATGATGCAGTAATTACCATAATAGTGAAAAATTAAAATAATTGATATTATAAATACCCAAATAAATATAATTTGAGACTTTATATGAATTACACTAATTTTCTAGGTAAATATTACATGTTAGTAATGATTTAATTTACTTTTTTTGAAGTAATAATTCTGTTATTATTTTCACGAAAATCAATTTTCCAAAGTGTCAAAATTGACATAAAAGAGTTTTTAAAACTAATATTATATTATTAATTGATATTAAATTCATAAAATTCTAAGGTTCGGCCAAGAGACTTATATAATGATAGGTGTATCATTAATGGACCACTTGGGGGTCTCTTGGAGGTATATAGTAAGTTTATTAACCATATAATATAAAAATACAAAGAGGCATTGTAAAAGTGAAACTAATTAACTAAGAGTTAATACTTAAAGATAAGGTTAATATAATGACCCAAACCTGTATAAATTCTATTGGTTGAGTGGTTTTCGACCCATCCCCACCTTAACTTTAAATAATCCACTTTGGAGCCATTAGAAACCGAATATGAATTTATTATAAAATAATATTTTTAGCTTTTCCAAATGTGCCCCTCACCCCTCTTATAAAAGGGAACTCCCCCTTCTCACTAATTCACACATTAAAAGCCTTTTGGCTCGGCCAAACACTGTGCAAATACTCTCTAAACTTCCCTCACTACAACCTAGAGTCCTTGTTTTGGTCAGAAAGCCAACCTAAGGAGCCCTTTTGATCAAATCAAAAGAAAGAACCCGAAGAAGAGGTAATGTTTTCACCACCCTCTTTCAAGTTCCTTTCTTCTTAAACTTCTTCTTTATTTGTTATTTCTATTCTAAAATAATAACTCCGGTATCTTCTATATACTGTGATGTTATTATAAATATGGTTCAACCATATTCAGTATTCTATCCATCCTTTGAATGGCATGTCACCATACGTGCGTGCGTACGGCTTACCGTCTCCACGTCGTGGTGTAATTGTCATTCAATAAATTATTATTTGGATGTGTATAATAATGATGTGTAATTCATGTAAATAATAAATATAACATGATAATTATTATGTCTATATGATATAACATCCAATTATATATTATTTTAACATCAAAAGAATGATATTGTCGCTCGTGCGTACGTACGGACTACCGTCTCCACGAACGCGATGAGATTCATTCTCTATCGTATCCATTAAAGTATAATTCTCATTTTATGATTAAAAATAATGTTTAAGGACTTGATATAATTCTGGATATGAATAATATACAACCTATTCATAACAAACACATCTTACGTAAGAAAGAATATAAAGGAAAACGAGTAACTTAACACCCGAAATGACGATAATAATAAGATATTATTAACAAATCAATGTTAAAAGATCATATATGATATCATATTAATGTAAATGATTCTTGTATAATTCAATAACAGTTATTTCACCATTATACATGATTTTAACCTACCTTCGACCAAGGAAAACGTACAAAGTAAGGGGTTTCTTATCTCACTTTTAATTCCGTGAGATTTCCATTGTTCACCACTTATTTATTGCATATGGTGTGTGTACTTCCCATGATTGTATTCATTGTGTAATATACTTTAATTTATGGATATTTACATAATCATTGTATTATCCTTCTTTCATGGGTGCATGTTTCATAAGTTATCAAATCGATAAGGGAATTTGAAATTTCAATTTTCACTCATTCGGCTTTACGCATACTTCATTGATTATTTTACTCCAAGATTATGTGTGGAATCACTATTCATTTGATTATGTCATAATTTCCACTCCCCTTTCTGTGGATATACTTTTTATACACATAATCACTCCATTGATAAATTCTCAAGTCATCGGTATGAACTTGATAAGAGTAATTTTTACTCAATCTCCATTTGTTGAGATAAACATTCAATTCATTGGTGTTGTTTTTACAAGAATATGTGTGAATGTCCTTTGATTGTTTTACACTGAATATCCAATCATATTTAGTGTATTTATATTTTTCACACATAATTATGTCGTTGATTTATCCTTAACCTAAGGATACGGCCTTTATGAGATATTTCATCTCAATTTACATTCCCTTGAGACTTATTTGTTGTTATACACCAAATCACTTTTATGTGGTGTATATAATGTACATTGACATAGTATATCATGAATCCCTTTATTCTCATGATATTAAAAATTTTTGATTACCTCAATTATTTTTATTCAAGTGTCTCTCTTTTGGTTAGAAACTCTAACTAAAATACCATTTTTAAATGTTTTAAAGACTTATTCTTCTAAATCCTACTATTTAATGTCCATGTTTTAAAAATGGTTTTAAGGATTTATTTATATGGACATTAAAGTTTTAAAATTAAAACTCCTTTTAAAAGTTTCAAAGTGGTATGGGACACTTTGATTCAAAAATCTATTTTTAAATGGTTTCTTGACAACTAGTGTGACTTTTAAATGATTTCAAGAAAAAGGGGGATATTTCTCTCAAATAGTTTTGATGATTATTTTCATCTATGTCAATATCCTTCATTATTCTCGATTGAGATTAATATGATACAATACCATCTTCCATATTGTATCGAATGAGTTTTGTTTGACTGTGGATGTGCTATTTTTATACCATTCATGGTTTGTGGATAAAGTATTGACATTTCATATGCTAGTTTTAATACGAATGTTTATGTTAGGTTTAAACATGTTCATATGAGGAATGCATTGGACTTAATAAGTGACGGGTGGATCCCGCTATAGCTCCTCGATGCATCGGTAGGTCTCATGAGACAAACTAGTGTCTTGGCACGAGGCCTTGACAAAATCTTATTTGTAGTCTTGGCACGAGGCCTTGGATACGTGGTTATGATAGTCTGGAATTATGAATTCCGTCATTATGAAAGTGGTTATTAATATTTTCATGTGATTATTCGACTAGTAAAATATCCATGTGAATAAGTAAATGGAATTATTTCATTTTATCCTTGCCATATTATGCTAAAGTTCATGTTTAAAAGTCTTTTGTTTTAGTTATACATTTCCTTAAATTTTTATGTTTATTTATGAAAGTTTCCGCTATATTGTTATCCTTACTGGGCATCTAAGCTCACCCCTTTCAATGTTTTATTTTTTCCAGGATGTGAAGAAGTATTTTATGAATGACCTGCAGGGATAGTATGAGGGAATATGAAGACAATATGTTGTTGTGGTTTTTCACTTATTGATGTAATGTAAACTTTATAAATATATCTAGTGTTTCCAAGGATACTAAACTAATCGGTCATTCAAGACTTGATCTTTTTTTTGATCATGCCAATGTTATGTAATAATGAACTGACTCTGGGTATCTAGGGTCGGGGCGTTACAGTTGGTATCAGAGGAAGTTTAGTACAACCCTTGGAAGCTAGATTTAGATAAACTCTGATTAGAACACGTAGACCTAAGATGAACTTTGAGGATTAGTATAGAAGAAATACCTAGAATTTTGGTATTGTAGAGATTTTGTGAGTTTTCCGAGCAATACATCCCTGTCTGGATACGAGCAGGTAGAGGCGGCTCTGGCATAGATGTACCTAGGGGTAAAACCCGAAAACACCACTTTGAGCTAGACTGGAACGGGAACTGATGCATGACAACGGACCTTGCTGCACTCTTGGTTATGACAATCCCAGGGGATATGCTTAGGATAATTTAAATTTTCTTTACAAACCGATTTGAAGTATTATATATATAAGATGAGAGTAAATGACCTTGGTTAATCCTAATGTGTTTAAAATTGAGATTATGGTGACATGTTAATCTCTAAATGATTTTATGACTACTGTTACTCACACAATGATTTATGGTTTTAGTCAATGGCTGGATTCCAAGGAAGTCATAGTGACTTTGAGAATGATGTACAAGGTGGGAACGGTGGTGGCAATGAGCAACAAAATAGAATGTTGATAGGCATAAAAGATATCGTCTTTATGCCAAATCAATTTTCCAAAAATATGATCAACAATATATATATTAACCAATTCCCGGACTCAACAAAGAAGAGAAAGGTGATGAATGATAAGAGCTCCAGTAGTGGAGACCATGGAGAAAGGAAACCTCAATTTCCATCATGCTGGAAATGTGGAAGGAGACACCCAGGAAAGTGTCTCAATGGGACAAAGAAATGCTTTACGTGCGGGAAGGAAGGACATAAAGTGAAGAATTGCTGAAGAAAAATGAAGAGTACTATGGAAGAAGATAAAAATGGTCCCAAGAATCCATTTACAGTAATTTGCCATAAATTTAGGGGACCTATCCATTACCTGAGTGAATTCCCTATTCTATAGGATATTTTCTTGGTCAACAAAGAAGCTATGTGGAAATAAATGGTTGGAGAAATGTTTAAAAAGTATTAGTTCTCCTTCTTGATGGGTTTACTTTGGAATAATTTTCTCTTTTATTTTTAACCTTGCAGTTTTCCATGTGAGAATGATATTTGAGAAAGAATTATCTTTTCTCTTGTAGATATAGTTATAAATAACCATTTGGTTTTATATGATCGTTGGGTTTGAGGAAATTATAAGTTATTATAATTTGGGATGAAAATTCAAGGTATGAGATAAGATTTGTGGTTAAATTATGTTATGGTTATTTTGAAGATATTATCTCATTTTGGTAATGTTATAAAATATAGTTTTTGAAAAAGGACAACACGCAGACCGTGTGACAACCTGTCGCGTCGGACAAAGCTATGGGAGTCGAACACACAACCAAAGTGTGATTGGGATTTATCGCCTACCAATGGACTACGTGAAGTCCCTGGTTAGTGTTACTATTATTTTTAGTTAAATGATTTTATTGATCAATAATAATTTGATTTGGGATCTTATGTCTTATCAAATGAATACCCTTAGTATAGGAAAATGATTTGGTGATTAAGTGATAAATGTTATTTTGGAAGTTGTTCGCTTTGTTGTGAACACTATATGCCCGGGGAAAATAGAATAGTGTGGGATTTCATTTGAGGAGTATTGGTATATTTTTATCTATGTTTTTATTGTGGATTTATAGTGAGTTGGGTTATTTATGGAAATGATTAGGTTAATTACTTTTAAGTATGTGACTTTAAGAGTAATTAATGTCATTTGGAGATACAATTTAACGTGGAAGACTACATTCTTATAAGTTTTGGGTTTCAATATTAGTTTGGATTATATTGAAGGATTTTAAGGACAATTGATTATTGAATGGTATTTATTTAACTTTGGGGTATTGATGGTTTAATTTTAGAAATTAAGATTAGTGTTTTTTTTTCTAATGGAATATACATTTGGGGGATAATCAGATATTATACTAACCATTTTGGTTTTGAATCATCTCTAAAGACAACGTAAATATATAGTTTATCCTATGTGGATCATGTATTTCTATAGAAGTTTATTCTAGCTCTTCCTTTGTGACCAAGTCTTCTTGAATACTCATTGTTAAAAAAATGAGTTAGTTGTAAAAATTTATTAAAGAATGAAACACTACTTAAAAAGTAAGTATATCTCTTTATGTTCTTAGTCAATATCATAAATGAATTCCTCATCCTTGTGTAATGTAACTTAAAACAAAAAATGTTTTCCGTTTACTTTTCCTACTGGGAGACTAATCACTGTTTGTCCCAACACAAGTTTGTGATTTTCTTATTGTTAACTTTCTCCTGAACATGTTTTCTATCCCACTCCATCAAAACTTAACACTTAGTTTATCGTCCATATCCATGTTTTCCTACATGGAATCCTAGTATGGGTTATTTTGGGTGACATTTATAACTCTCTTCCTTTCTTTTAAAGTGATAGTTTTATTGACTCTTTTTCCGATGTGGGACTTTCCATTATATTCTCAACCAGAATTTTAAAATAAATTGAGAGGACGCAATTTATTGAAGGAGGGTAGAATGAAACAACCCAAGCTTCCACGGTACGTTTCCCTTTGAATAATGCAATGGCGTGCATTGTACGCAACTTCGAGATTCTAACACACCACAACCAATCAAACTAGCCGTTATGAATATTAATACCTATTTTTTGAAATTTTATAAATTTTATCTTTTGAAATGGACTTCATTTTTGGATTCATAATATCTAAATTAGCTTAGGGTGAAATTTTGGTACTTTTCGGATAACTTTCATATTTTGATGAATAGTGAAAATTACTAAATTTTAATTAAAAAACAATTTTTAATCAAAATAATTAATAGTGATAAATTATTAATTTGAGTGGTTTTAAAGTATATTTAGAATATATTTTTACCATTTAATAAAATTTTGGTCATTGGATGTAATTTCACATTTAAACCAGACATAAACAAGTGTCAATCTTTTGATAGTTATTATCTCTTAAAAACATGCTATTTGTTTTGACGACGGAAATTAATTTTTAAATTAATTAATGCAACTGATATGTTTTGAATTTGGTAAAATAGAAATCATTTTTGAATTCATAATATCAAATATAGCTTAGTCCTAATTTTTGGTATTTTTCTGGAAACTTTCATTTTTTGATGAATAGTGAAACCACTAAGTGGTAGTTAAAAAACTGAATTTTTCATAAAACTTAATTTTACCGCTTTTGTGAGTGGAATTTCAAAAATCCGAGAGACACGGTTAATGTCTAGGAGTAAAATGTGGTTCAATGAGATGAAAATAATTTTTGGTGAATAGTAACTTTTTAGTTTTATTTACCACGGTTAAAAGTAAATAGGGTAATTAAGGGTAAAAATGATATTAATATTACCCTAAAACATGTCCTAATTCTATTGGAAAAGTGTATCTCGACCAAAAACAACCTTAGGAACAAAATATTATCATTTAGGTCCACTTGGATTAGATTAGGACATTTATTATTATTTAATTCAAAGAAGAGTTAAAAGAGTTAAAATCAAAGTTTATTTACTAAAACATTTTTAATATAGGGTTACACATGAGATAAATTCTATTATAAATATTCATTACAAAGATAAAAATATTTACTACATAATGATATTTTATTTATAATTTTTATACATTAAATAATTTAATTCATTTATGACCCAATGATGATGCAGTAATTACCATAATAGTGAAAAATTAAAATAATTGATATTATAAATACCCAAATAAATATAATTTTAGACTTTTTATGAATTAAAATAATTTTCTAGATTAATAGGACATGTTAGGAAGGATTTAATTAACTTTTTTTTAAGTAATAATTCTGTTATGAGTTTCACAAAAATCAATTTTCCAAATAGTGTCAAAATTGACATAAAAGAGTTTTTAAAAACAATATTATATTATTAATTGATATTAAATTCATAAAAATCTAAAATTTGGACAAGAGACTTATATAATGATATTTGTATCATTAATGGACCACTTTGGGGTCGCTTGGAGGTATATAGTAAGTTTATTTACCATATAATATAAAAATACAAAGAGACATTGTAAAAGTGAAACTAATTAACTAAGAGTTAATAATTAAAGATAAGGTTAATATAATGACCCAAACCTGTATAAATTATATTGGTTGAGTGGTTTTCGACCCATCCCCACCTTACCTTTAAATAATCTACTTTGGAGCCATTATAAACCGAATATGAATTTATTAGAAAATAATATTTTTAGCTTTTCCAAATGTGCCTCTCACCCCTCTTATAAAAGGGAACTCCCCCTTCTCACTAATTCACACATTCAAAGCGTTTTGGCAAGGCCAAACCCTCCCCATACACTCTCTAAACTTTCCTCACTACAACCTAGAGGCCTTATTTTGGTCAGAAGTCCAACCTAAGGATCCCTTTTGATCAAATCAAAAGGAAGAGCCCGAAGAAGAGGTAATGTTTTCACCACCCTCTTTCAAGTTACTTTCTTCTTCAACTTCTTCTTTCTTTGTTATTTATATTCTAAAATAATAACTCCAGTATCTTCTATATACTGTGATGTTATTATAAATATGGTGCAACCATGTTCAGTATTCTATCTATCCTTTGAATGGCATGTCACCATACGTGCGTGCGTACGGCTTACCGTCTCCACGTCGTGGTGTAATTGTCATTCAATAAATTATTATTTGGATGTGTATAATAATGATGTGTAATTCATGTAAATAATAAATATAACATAATAATTATTCTTTCTATATGATATACCATCCAATTATATATTATTTTAACATCAAAAGAATGATATTGACGCTCGTGCGTACGTACGGACTACCATCTCCATGAACGCGATGAGATTCATTCTCCATTGTATCCATTCAAGTATAATTCTCATTTGATGATTAAAAATAATTTTTAAGGACTTTATATAATTCTAGATATGAATAATATACAACCTATCCATAATAAATACGGCTTACGTAACAAAGAATATAAAGGAAAACGAGTAACTTAACACCCAAAATGACGATAATAGTAAGATATTATTAACAAATCAATGTTAAAAGATCATATATGATATCATATTAATGTAAATTATTCTTGTATAATTCAATAAAAATTATTTAACCATTATAAATGATTTTAACCTACCGTCGACCAAGGAAAACGTACAAAGTAAGGGGTTTCTTATCTCACTTTTAATTCCGTGAGATTTCCATTGTTCACCACTTATTTATTGCATGTGGTGTGTGTACTGCCCATGATTGTATTCATTGTGTAATATACTTTAATTTATGGATATTTAAATCATAATTGTATTATCCTTCTTTCATGGGTTCATGTTTCATAAGTTAACAAATCGATAAGGGAATTTGAAATTTCAATTTCCACTCATTCGGCATTACGCATACTTCATTGATTATTTTACTCCAAGAGTATGTGTGGAATCACTATTCATTTGATTATGTCATAATTTACACTCCCCTTTCTATGGATATACTTTTTATACACATAATCACTCCATTTATAAATTCTCAAGTCATCGGTATGAACTTGATTAGAGTAATTTTTACTCAATCTCGATTTGTTGAGATAAACATCCAATTCATTGGTGTTGTTTTTACAAGAATATGTGTGAATGTCCTTTGATTATTTTACACTGAATATCCAATAATATTTAGTGTATTTATATTTTTCACACATAATTATGTCGTTGATTTATCCTTAACCTAATTATATGGCCTTTATGAGAGATTTCATCTCAATTTACATTCCATTGAGACTTATTTGTTGTTATACACCAAATCACTTTTATGTGGTGTATATAATGTACTTTGACATAGTATATCATGAATCCCTTTATTCTCATGATATTACAAAGTTTTTATTACCTCAATTATTTGTATTCAAGTGTCTCTCTTTTGGTTAGAAACTCTAACTAAAATACCATTTTTAAATGTTTTAAAGACTTATTCATCTAAATCTTGCTAATTAATGTCCATGTTTTAAAAATGGTTTTAAGGATTTATTTATATGGAAATTAAAGTTTTAAAATTAAAACTCCTTTTAAAGGTTTCAAAGTTGTATGGGACACTTTGATTCAAAAATCTATTTTTAAATGGCTTCTTGAAAAATAGTGTGACTTTTAAATGATTTCAAGAAAACAGGGGATATTTCTCTCAAATAGTTTTGATGATTATTTTAATCTATGTCAATATCCTTCATTATTCTCGATTGAGGTTAATATGATACCATAAAATCTTCCATATTGTATCGAATGAGTTTTGTTTGACTGTGGATGTTCCATTTTTATACCATTCATGGTTTGTGGATAAAGTATTGACATTTCGTATGCTAGTTTTAATACGAATGTTTATGTTATCTTTAAACATGTTCATATGAGGAATGCATTGGACTTAATAAGTGATGGGTGGAGCCTGCTATATCTCCTCGATGCATCGGTAGGTCTCATGAGACAAACTTGTGTCTTGGCAGGAGGCCTTGACAAAATCTTATTTTTAGACTTGGCACGAGTCCTTGGCTACGTGGTTATGATAGTCTGGCATTATGTATTCTGTCATTATGAAAGTGGTTATTAATATTTTCATGTGATTATTTGACTAGTAGAATATCCATGTGAATAATTAAATGGCATTATTTCATTTTATCCTTGCCATATTATTCTGAACTTCAAGTTTAAAAGGCTTTTTTTTAGTTATACATTGCCTTGAATTTTTATGTTTATTTATGAAATTTTACGCTATATTGTTATCCTTACTGATCATCTAAGATCACCCCTTTCAATGTTTTATTTTTCCTAGGATGTGAAGAAGTATTTTATAAATGACCTACAGGGATAGTATGAGGGGATATGAAGACAATATGTTGTTGTAGTTTTTCACTTATTGATGTAATGTAAACTTTATGAATATATCTAGTGTTTCCAAGGCTACTAAACTAATCGGTCTTTCGAGACTTGATCTTTCTTGTGATCATGTCAATGTTATGTAATAATGCACCGACTCTGGGTATCTAGGATCGGGGCATTACAATATCAAAGTTAATATGTTCCTGATCCTCAATCTCAGTATCTTATTGTTCATGATTCTAAAGCTTCTAGAGGATCTACCTTAAGATACAGATCAGTTGATAATGAAGAGGCAAGTTTTCCCTTGATAAAAATTCATAAAAATGAAAATATCCATGCACCAGGCACTCAATCTCTTGAATATTATGATTCCCATACTGTAGCCTTGGTTATTAAGTTAAATCTATTGGATACTCGGAACTTGTTTCTTAGAGAACAATTAGAAGCTGATAAAAATAAGTTTGAAGAGTTCAAAATTACTACAGTGTTGAGATTAGATTTTGAGGCTTAGAATCTCCATCTTAGGAATTTCAAAGAAAATATTATTTCTGTTGGAGACCTTCAAGAGTTAATTAGAAAAATGACTATAGAATTAAATTTATTGAGATATGAATCTATTAAGAATTCATATATTGAAGAGTTCAAGCTGATGATAAGTAGAGAATTTCAATATCTCAGAGAAAGTAATCGAACATCAACCTCCTCTCAACAGACACCTCCAGACCTAATCAGAAGGTTTTAAGTAATTACTTTAGTGCTTCTTGATTTCAATGATAGGTTTCACACTCTTCAGTGTGACAGTACCCCTTTAAGTGTTCTGTTAGAAAATAAAAGGCTTCTAGTTATTAAACTAACTTCAAATAAATCCTAGTTGGGATTAGTGATTAATTAAGTTATGGAAAATTTTACTTCATTCACTTAGTCATAGGAAGCTGTGAATGAGTTTATGAAGGTTGATTTTGTTGATAATCTAAATATTGGTCAAGATTCAAAGAAAATTCTTCAACAGTGGTCATAAGTCTTCAACAATCATTTCTAGATCTTATTGTTGAATCTTGTTGACATTAATGGTGTTTTCCAAGACAATCATCATCATACTGAACCCATTGCCTCTAATGATTTGGATCATAGTTCCTCATTTTGAACAAAAAATTTTGCTGGCCTTGGATTGTACCCCATTTTCAAAAAATTTGAATTTCATTTTAAATTCAATTTTATTTATTGCTATGAATAATTATTCTCTTTTATTTAAGTTAAATACGTAAATTAAAATCCTAAATTTATTTCTTTTATCAGTTTTGATAACTATTCATTTACAGTTCGGTGATACATCAACTGTGGTTGATATCATTTATTCTTTCAAACCATCTTTTTGATATCACAAAAGGGATATAATTTTTATCACAGCATTTCATTAGAATAAAATATTAAATTTACAAGTATCTATTTTCCTTTATAGAAATAAAACTATGAAATTAAAATATCAAAAATATTTTCTATATCTATTTTTTATATGTTTATAAATACTACATTTTATTTAAATTTTGTTATGTATTTTGTTATGGGTTTTGTGATCATAAAAAGGGGGAGATTGTTGGGCATGTATTGTCTCAAAAAATACTCAATAAATTATGATGATGTTGATGCTCACAAATACCCTTTTTTTTCTAATAAAGTTTTATTGAGTGAGTTTTTAGGAATTTATATTTGTGTTAAAGTAATTTAACATTATGAGAATTACTCTGGAAACACTGTTTCAAAACCATACATTCGGTAGATGATTGTATTGTATCATCCCTATGTTACACTAAAAAGTTAACGCCTATATATAGTATCAACCCTATTTTATGCTAAAAAGTTTGTGCTTGGATCGGTATCCTTACATTCATAGAATCATCAAAATTATGGATCAGAAACCCTACATTGGAAGTTGGGATTTCTATTCATCACCCTACATTCAAGGATGTGAATGTATGGTTAATCACTGCTACATTTGGGATCTTGTTCTAAAAAGGTGAACGTATGGATTATCATCCCTATGCTACTTTTTTCCTTACGTTACATGAAGAAGAAATTATAGTTAAGAAACAATATTTTGGTAGGAACCCTATACTACATGAAGGAAACCTATACTACGCGAAGGAACCCTTTTCTATACAGTTCAACCCTACACTGTGTTTATAATGGTGAAGTTTTTTAATCCATGTTTTTAATATGAGATTGCTGAAATGATATTTTCATAATTGAAGACTTATTCAAT
Organism: Viscum album; assembly: GCA_963277665.1. Lineage (NCBI taxonomy): Eukaryota > Viridiplantae > Streptophyta > Magnoliopsida > Santalales > Viscaceae > Viscum > Viscum album. The sequence continues at coordinate 1,689,172,727 of OY728126.1, read as the reverse complement.
TATCAATATTATTGTTTCAAAGAGTCATATTCACTGGATAAAATCACTCATGTTCCTAAGGGAAGTTAAGAATCTCCTGGTCAATTGAAAATTGAATTTCCATGATCAATCCAGCTATTCTTTTGGATCCAGAATACCAAATCAAGATCTCTATTCTATATATTTCTTTAGAGTGTCTCTTCAAAAATATATTTTTTATAAGCGATTCACATATGCAGTTACTTTCTTGAAATTATCTTTTTATAGTTTTTCTGTAACAAATGATCTATTCTGAAAGAAGCTTCACTTTAGAGATATACATGTTCAGTATTTTACTCCTATAAGATTACTACTGTTGTTTAAGTTGCTACCTTATTGAAGAACATTTTGTAATAAGGATCACTTAATAATATTTCATTCTTGAAGATATTATTTTCTAAAGAATAATATCCATCATCTATCAGTTACTACTGCTATAGCTGTGAAGAATAACTTGAATCAACAAATCAAAATCTTTTGATTTATTGGAGTTTCAAATGCTCGTACTCAGTTTTGGTGGAGTATCAGCTTCTCGATCTAAGCTACAGATAACTGATTATCTGTTATAGAACCAGAAGGATTTGTTATTAGTCATGTTTTAAAGGTTTCAACAGCCTACACTCAGTTTTGAAATCATGTTCTTGTGATAAGAGGACCATTCTAGTGAAATTTACCAAGATAGTAGAAATATTGATTAGTAGAGTGGACTTGGGGATCTTTTTTCCTCAAACCACTATAAAAAGTTGTTTTATTTATTTCTTTTTATCCGCTGCATATTCTTTTCATACTTAATAAAACACTTCTTATATACATAATTCATAGTGGGTGTCAAAATCTAGAATTGTGGAATATTTTTGAACAGACACAATTCACCCCCCATCTTGTTTTACTTTGTATATTCCATCCTAACATAAATAATAATATTAATAGTATATTGTGGTTCATTAAAACTCGATGTTGCATCTAATGCAAGATATCAAAGAAATTAAATTTATTTGAAAAATATATATATTTCTTAAAATCTTGGGGTGTTACATTTCCATAGATATGACATTCCTCATTTCCTTTGGGGCCTTGATGGGTTTCTATACTCTGTTCCTGGCCTATAATTTACAATCACTGCTATTGAGATATATACATATAGGGTCACACACTAAGTTTATCCATTAGTTCCACCTACTTGAATGAATATAAATATATGAAGAAGTGGGTCCCACATATGGGGGTCGATGAACATATGAGTATGAAAAATAAAAATTACAAAAAATTCAAGTATATTATTCAACTTTTGAACAATTATGACTCGACTAATTTCTCAAATTATTAACAATTTGTTTGACCATAAAAATGAATATGAGAATATATAAATTTTCAAACGAACATTGTATGTTCAAGGTTAGTTAAATTATTAATGTAAGAGTGATCCAATTTATTTGTTCATATTTTATCATGTAACATGTTTAAGTGTTAAAAGTGTGTGATAAAATGTACATTACCTTTATTCCAAGTTTAATTAATTCATAGGTATGCAAATAGACTAAAATAAAGGTTATAACTTTCCACAAAACAAAATAAAATTTTTGAAAATATAAATTAGGTATATAAGATAATTTTAGACACAAGAATAGTTATAATTTCAATTTGAAAGAATTTTTAGGGTTCTACCCTCCTCTTTCAAGTTATATTGTGAGAAACTGGAGGAATAACAAGGTTGGATTGATACTTATTTCACAATCAAGTCGGTGATCTTCATGAAATTAATGGGATATATTAAAAAAGTTTTATTTCCATATCTAGAACCCAAGAATTGAATGACAATAATACTTGAGTTTTGTTCCATGAATATATGATCTAGTGGATGCTTAGATTGGTTCCTTTCATCCATGACACGTCGATGGTGAGAAAATCAAATCAGTGATTACAAACGACAAAGTACCATCAATGGTTTTGTTTGATTTTGTTATTTATACTTAAAATGAATTTTACATGATCATTTGAGAAATATAATTAAGGTGTATTTTTGACTTAGTGTTTTCAATGTGAATCTGAACCCAAAAGTTTAAATTGTTTATTTTTCATGATTTCGTTGCACCTCAAGTTCCATTAATTTTTATTAGAGAAAAAATGAAATTATTTAGACCAAAAAAATTGAAATTGAAATTAATTTTTCTAATATTTTTAAAATAAGGTTTTTATAGGGTCTTAATGGAACTAACAGCACATAGAACATGGTTCGTATGACTATGTGATGATCGGTCAAAGATTGATGGGTTTGAGGTACAATTTGTTATGGTATTTTATGTATATATATATATAACTATATATGTGTTATATATATATATATATGTGTGTGTGTGTGTGTGTGTGTGTTTGATTGTACAGGATGTATTGGGAATGGATAAAATCTTTCACATGTCTCTTTCATTCCTTCCCTTAAATAAATGGGGAAAATTTTAAAAATAAAAAATAATTAAAACATATGCCTTATCCATGTCCCTTTCAGAAGGGACATGGACAAAACCATTTATCCCTTCCCAATTTAAAGGGGGTTTGTATTCTACCACTCTATTTATTAGGGTAGACCATATGTGAATATATAATATATATTATAACATATTATATATATTATATCTTATATGTTATAATAATATATATATATATATATATGGTGCCCAAAATTGGAATGTATGGCCTTACCCCCTCTAGGGATAGACTAGGTTGGTCCAATTCCAGCATAACTGAACCATTAAACCTACCACAATCCCTAAATTAATGTCTGGGAATATGAATTACTTCCAAACAGACTTGAAAAATTTTATATAAAAATTTCAAAAATTATATTTAATTATCTAAAATTTAATAAAATTATTTTTTGCACCACATGACGTATCGATAATTAATTAAAATTAATTTAATGCAAGTTAAAGAATTAAAATATTCTGGAGTAAAATTTTAGAAAATTTAGTTTTTCTTATTCAATATAATTTCATTTTTACTGATCGTGAGTTAAGACCGACCCATGCATGTTTGTTTTATTATTTATTTATTTTAATTATTACAATTATTTTTTAAAAATGTAATAATATTTTTTATTTTGTTGATCTATATTTCATCACACTCTCTTAAATTTATATGGGCCTATGTGTCTTAATTTAAGTAATAAAATGTAATTTCACATCTAGAGTTACCCTCACCTACATGTGAGTATGCATTATAAAAATCAGAGGAGTTTTCGATTATGTGTTTCGATTCAAGATCAAGTTTGAACCGAATAGGTGAAATGAATGGGAGTTGGGAGTACTATAATTTACTTTTGGTATTGAATTAATAATATTCCCTAGGGTTCTAGTTAATCCATTGTTCACTTCATGGATTAACCAATAGATAATGGCTCATGATCATGTCATTATTTATTTATTTCATAATATGCATTGTTTATTATTTTTCCAATGTGTATTCATTGCATGTTATCACATAGTATTATAAAAAACAAGAATTTATAGGTAAAATGAAATTGTGCGGTGAATGATTTCTATTTAAAACATAGTTATGTTATAAGTTTGATCATATAGAATAATCATGATAAATAGAATAGAATTTCATTCATCGAGATAAATTAACAATTCTCTCAATGCCAGTATTAAGTCATTAATCTCATTCTATCACTTAAATTTGGACATAACCAATTATTCAAGTTTCTTGCCTACCCTAGTTGAGGGTGCCTCCTACCAACAAGGAGTTATTATGAGAGTGTGGGTCAAATTAACTAAATTTTACTCAAAAGAAGTATCCATGGCTAGATTATTACCACTTTAATGACAAAATGTTGAGAAATGGAAGGTAATCCTTTCCAGGATATGGGACTGCACTCAAAAAACTAAAAGAGACATGAGTTAATGTGATTGGTCAAGAAAAAAATATCTTAGACTTTTATAGTAGTGTTCATTCTATATATCTGGATATAAATATATGTTTAAGGATCCTTTCCTCTATAATACTCAAGAAAATGGGTATTACGAATCTAGTAGATGAGGCATACTAGGATTTGATAAAATAGTTGGAAAAATTTCAAATCAATAATTTGAAAATTTATATTAGTAATCAAGATAATGTAATAATATGATAAAGTATACTTTTTCATATAAAATGGCCATCACTGCCACCAATACAATTTCATTATGTTTAATATTGGATAAATATAATATCCAAACTAGGAATAACATCCATGAGTGGTACAACTGCTTACGCATAGCACTATTCCAAGAAAGGAATCCTTATGTAATGGAATCTCCACTTCCTACTAATCCCCTTAAAGGATAAACTAAGGAAGTTGAAGATGAATACAAGAAGCATGTGGATTATGAATTGGATGTATAGTGTGTCATGTTATCATCTATGTCCAGTAAGTTATAGAAAATGATTAAGGATGAATATTCCAATAAGATGTTATCCCATGTCTGATATTTATACTGGGAGAGAGCATGAAAAGAAATATATGAGATACCCAATGCATTGTATATATGTATTCTTACTTAAAGGAATCTATAAAGACCACATGTACTCAAGTCAGTCAAGTACATTGAGATATTTGAGACCATTGGATTCAAACAAAACAAAGAACTATCAATTGATCTCATTATTTATTATTTACCATATATATTCTTGATATTCAGTGTTAATTATAATATGAATAACAAGAATAATCTCACTTAGACCTTTTGTCTTTAGGTCTCCATGTTGATAAGTATATAAATAATTCAAACGCTTCAGTTCTTATGGTGAATAAGAGAAGGAAATTCAAGGATAATGTGTAAATGGATAAGTCTAAGTCAAAGGCATTGATGCACCACCCCACTAATAATCTAATGATATAGGCAGAAGATAATGAGTAAGAGGTAGTCTACTTTTCATGTCAAAATAAATTCCACTGGAAGAATAATTTCATAGCTGGGAAGGTAAATAATGGTGTTACTTCTACTTCAGGTATATTTTTTATTGGATGAAATCAATCTATTTTTATAAGTTCGGTGTTGGATATTTCATGTGGATAACACATTTTTATTCAAATATAAGAACCAATAAGATTTAATATGATTTAAAAATATGAGGTGGTTCTCCAATAAGAAAGTGGTGTGATACTGGTATCCTTAGCAGTGGGATATTATCATCATACTTTTCCTAGTGGAATGGTTCTTGTACTAAATAATTATTGTTATGCATCATCTGTTACCAGAAACATAATATCAAAGTTGAGTTTAGACATAATGGTATTTTATTTAAATTTTAGAAATAAATTTTGTATTATGTATAAGGACAACATATATTATGGTATGAAACATCCTAAAATTTATTATATATAATTTAATTAGAAAATCCAGTTATGGAAATCAATGACATATCCAGTGAGAATGACTCATAGCATACCTGCCTATGGAGCTTCATGCTCAGTCTTGTAAACAAGAAGCATTTAAGAAAACTACATCAAAAAGGGTATTTAGACTCTATTGACTTAAAATTCTTGGATTCATGTCATGCTTATTTACAAGGTAAAATGATAAAATCACATTTTAGTGAGAAGGGATAAAGAGTAATAGAACTATTTGAATTGGTTTATACTAATGTATGTGATTCATTTATATTAGAGGAAAGGGGTGGTTTTTATTACTTTGTTACTTTTACCCATGATAATAGTAGATATGGATATATCTACTTAATGAGGTATAAATCTAATTCCTTTATAGTGATTAAGGAATATCATAATGAAGTAGAAAATTAAAAATGTAAGAAGATTAAGAAACTCTCATTAGACCATGGTGGATAATATATTAACTATGATTTTATTGATCATGGAGTGTGGGATAGTTTCCCAAATTACTCCTCCATATACACCTTAGTTGAATGGTGTTAGTGAAAGGGGGAATTAAAACCTTCATGACATGGTCATATCATTGATGAGTCATGAAACTCTACCTTTATTCTTTTAGGGATATGCATTATAAACATTGTAATATACACTAAACTAGGTAAAAATTAAAGTTAAGGATGGAGTTCCATGTGAATTGTGGTATAGAAATAAACCAATACTATCACACATATGTGTATGTGGATGTGAGAAATTTATAAATATTATAACTAGTAACAAATTATCATCTCAGAGTACAAAGGTAATTATTATTGGTTATCCTAAGAAGTCTAAAGGATATTACCAATATAACCCTTTAAATTGAAATGTGATTATAGTAATGCATAATAAATTTCTAGAAATGGAACACATTTATTATGGAAATAGTGGGAGTGAGATTGAATTAAATGAAGTTACTAATCCAGATTCACAAGAGTTGGTATGGTGATAGACTCTACAAGAGATAGTGGGGGAGGATGGAATTACCAAGACATAAGTACTTTGTAGGTATACTATAGAGGTTATAGAACCAGAGATATATGGTTATCTTATCATCAGTTCTAGTGACACATTAATCCTATAGAATAATAAACATCTAACCTTTAAGGAAGTAGTGTATGGAAAGGATATTGCTAAATAGAAAGAATATATGCATTCAGAAATAGAGTATGTGAACCTAAATCAAGATTAGATTTTGGTAGAAACACCAGCTGATTTAAAACCTATTGGGTGAAAATAGATATTTAAGAAAAAATTAGAAACAGTTGGTCATGTTAGAACCTATAGGCATGGATAGTTGTGAAGGGTTTCAGAAAACATCAAGGCATAGACTATAACATAACCTTCTTCCTATTTTCAATGCTAAAATCCATTAGAATATTACATGCAATGGTAACCTTCCTTGATTATGAAATTTCACAAATGGAATTCAAAACTTATTTTCAAAATTGGAATTTGGTTAAAGATGTTGTATGATACAAACCTAAGGGTTTATTATGTCAAAGTGTGCCAATAAAGTGCACAACTTGCAGAGATACATTTATAGGTTGAAGCAAGCTTCATTATCATGAAATTTTTTTTTGATGAGGTCATAAGAAAATTTGGTTTCATTAATAATTAAAGTGAGTTATGTGCCTATAATAAGATTACTGAGAATTCCATAATTTTCTTGGTTTTATATTTTTAAAGGATATTATTCATGGTAAATGATTTGAAAGTATTAAATTTATTGAAAACTTGGTTAAATGGATGTGTATCCATGAATGAATTAGGCAAAGTGTCATACATTCTAGCAATTATGATCTATAGATATAGATATCAAAGGCTAATTAGGCTAAGTCAAAGAACATATATTGATAAGGTACTCAAAAGGTATAATATAGAACAATCTAAGAGAGGATTATTTTCATTATCACATGGTATTAATATCACCAAGAAAATCTGTCCATGGACATATGAGGATATTGAAAGAATGAGTAAAATCCATTATTCTTCAGTAGTGGGATCTATCATGTATGTCACACTATATACTAGGTTTGATTTTTCCTTTTCATTAATCATAGTGGGTAGATGTAAAGAAAATCTTGGAGAGATTTATTGGTTAGCTATAAAAACTATCTTAAAATTCTTAAAATGTTCAAAGGATATGTTTATAGTGTATAGAGGATATGAGGAGCTAGTCTTGAGGGGATACATTGATTCTAAATTTCAAACTATTCAAAATGATCTGAAATCACAATCAGGCTATGTATTTTTCTTAAATAGTGGTGAAATGAGTTAAATAAGCTCGAAGAAGTATTTTTCCATTGATTTTATAGAAAAATCCAAGTATATAGTAGCTTCTAATATAGCTAATGAATTAGTATGGATATTAAGCTTTGTTTTTGAGCTAGGTATTGTACCTAGAAGAGCATAATATATTATAGTTTATTGGGATAATATTATTATCATGGTACTTGATAAGGAACCAAGGTCATATCAGAGGATGAAGTATATACTTCATAGGTTTCATCTCTTAATAGATTTTAATCATATAGTTGAAGTTTCAATTAGGAGAGTTTCCAAAAGGGATAATTTGGCATACCCCATTAATAAATCCATAACTCAACAGAATAATGATTCTATTGTGAGAGATAGTGGATTGATGTTTTTTTAGAATTTAGAACTACTTTAAGTAGGAATATTGTGAGGGTATTCCCTATACCCAACTCCTTAATATACTTTGATTACTATTACATATATATAGTTTGATATATACCTATGTATTTTCTTACTATAGTATTTTTGATACTTCTACAACCACTATTTATACAATAATGTCCTTATATTATATGTCATATAAAGGCATTATAATTGTTTCCAACTATAATGATAACCTCAAGATACTATGGAAGTAATCAGAAATATATATCCTATGTTCAAGATATATCATACTAAAAAGACACAGACGATGTCTGAATATCAAATGTTGAGACATATAATAATTGAGGCTTATTCTCATGAATTTTACACTTGTTTATATTAATTAGAGGATATTATAAGGAAATAAATACCAATAGGAACACCACATGTTTTTAGTGTCATTGGTTGTTCATATTTATGAGCTTGTTTATTGGTTTATTAACTTGATATCAATATCAATATGCAATGTTTGATTATGTAATTTAATTCAATACAAAAACCATGACATTGAATTCATGGTTATATATCTTTTGTTGGTTGTGTCATTGGTTTCATGGCATTGGTTGAATCATTAAGATAGAATTTTTCACTTACAAGTTAATGAAGATATATCACATGGGATTGGGTTGAATAGGATGGTAGTACCTTCATTAAATCTATAGACATGGTACAAGAAGGTAAACCCATCATGTAAGTTTATGAAATATATAAATCATAAAAAGGATAAAGACACAAATGTAAATCCTACATTTTTAGGTTTCATGAGACAAAGAGATTATATTACACAAAGTTTGATTATTGGAGGTTTTCAAATATATGGCATTCCTTATCACCATAGTGGCCTTGATAGGTTGTTATAATCTTATCATGTTCTTTGATTTACACTCTATATTATTTTGATAAGGACCTAGAGGGTCACAAACTATGTGTATCCATTAGTTCCACCTATTAGTATGAATAGAAGTTTGGGAAGAAGTGGGTCCTAGGTATGGGGGGTGCTGAATGTCCAATTGTAAAAATCACAATTAAAAATAATTCAACTATATTTTTTAAGTTTATAACAATAATGACTGAATTTATTTCTATAGGTATTAACAATTTTTTTATCATAAAAGTGAATACGATAAGATATAATTTTTTAATTGAACAAAGTATGTTCAAGGTTTGTTAAATTATTAAAGGAGTAGAGATCCAAATTAATGGTTCATAATTTATTTAATAACATGTTAAAGTTTTAAAAGTGTGTGATAAAATTTTCATGACATTTGTGACAAGTTTAATTAAGTCATAAGTGTGTACAAAAGTCTAAAATAAAGGTTATAACTTTCCAGGGAGAAAAGTAAAATTTAAAAATTATAACCTAAGTATAGAAGTTAATTTTAAAATCAATAATAGTGATCTAAATAATTTAAAAAAAATAGTTCTATCCCCTTCTCTCTTAATTTCTAGAGTAATAACCTGAATGAAGAACACGGCTGGATTGATCACTCTTTCTCAATAGAGTTTTCATTCTTCATGTGATTGAATAGATATTTTAAATCAATTTTTTTTCCCATGCTAGCACTTAGGAGTCAAATATTTATGATCCAAGAGCTATGGTTCATGTGTGGAAAATCTATAGGATTTCTAGATCAGTGCCTTTGATCCATAGAATATTGATAGTGGTAGGATCAAATCAATGATTTCTAATGAATGTGGTACCATTTACGGTTTCATTTGATTTTTCTCCTCATGATTAAATTGAAATTACACATGATCCTTTGAGAAATTTAGGAAATGGTATTTTTATATTTAGTTTTTTTAATATAAATATAATCCTGAAATTTTAAATTGTGTATTTTTTACACTTATCTTGTTCCTCGGTTTCCAATAGAAACATCATTTTATTTAAACCAGCTCTAAAATAATTCACACTAACATTGGTCTAGCAGGAATCTCATTTTTAATCAAAAATTAATTCCAATGTAACTTTCAATATTTTATCCTTAAATGTTTTCTCTATGTAAAATATACTCCACCTAATATTGACCACGTAATTTATTCTTGGAGAATTTTTTTTTGTAATGTCTTTATGTTAGACTATTTCACATAATTTCATCATGGTATTCTTTTTACTATGAAATCCATTCATAATGTTCTTATTACTATATAATTTCGTCATGGTATTCTATTTTACATGTACTTGATTCTTGAAGTCCCACTTTTCACAAAGGAAATTATTTATTCACACTAATCCTCTTTTAATGCTTTATTTTCACCCAAATGAAGTAGTTAGGGATCTATTTACTGGAAAAATACTTTAGAAATAATTCTCTATATAATATAACATTTTCCCCCACATGTGAAACCTCTTAACATAAAAAATATTCTCCATGTTCAAAAATTATAGTGGAAACATAATATTTTTCTTTCACAACCCATAAACAACCCCACCTATTTTTCACAAACAACGAAACCATTACATAGTTATTTTTTATAATCCTTCCTCTAAATAATTCATTCATATAATTTTTCCTCTATGGAATTTAGTCATGGAATTATAATCTGTAATTCCATAGAGGTGGAATTCTATTAAGGAATTTTGATTTGAAATTTGTCTGGAAAACCTTGAACCTCTTTTTCACTGCTATTCTTAGGAATAATTGAATTGATTTTATCCTAGACATAGAATTTAATGTTTCATCTATATAGATACCCTCAATATAGGAGTATCCCTTGTGCATAAGTCATTTATTATTTTGAATCACCCTTCAATGTTCATTTTTTTACTAAAAACCCATTTAGTCCTGATAGCATTCTTATCCACCATCCTCGAGGATCTCCCATGTTTGATTCTTCTCGATTTGTCCATGCTCCTCATGTATCATCTTGGAACAATTTTTTGTACTAATCAGCCTATTCAAATAGAATTGTCTCTACCTGAGATATGAGTTAATATTACTATAATGAATTCATTATCCATGTCCATAATAGATGGTTCTAATCACTAATGATACACTAATCAATAATTTCAACTCTGCTTCTTGGTATTTTTTTAGTTAATGATCTAAATTAATTCTGCTCATCATTATAGTCTTCCTCAAAATCAATATCAACTCATTGTGCTCCCCTTAAACTAATAAACTCCTCATCAAATTTCTTTATAATTTTATTACTATTTTTTGAAGATTCTAATCATTTTTTTCCATAATGACATCTTTTACTTTGAAAATATTTCCAATCTATTTGTTGAAACACTTATACACTTTACTCTTGGATGAGAAAATATTGGGTCCTAAAAAGTTCTGATGGAATATCAGAAAGATTTTATGCATTTTTACAGGATAGAATAAAATAAATAAATCTATTTTATTAAGATTAAAATTGTTTAATAATGTATATTTGTAAAGGAATTTTATTTTTCTATATAGTACGCTCGCTATGTTAGTCATTGCTCTGCATAGGACCCCCTCAAATGAAATTATGTTGGTGGGATGAGGCTTCCCCTTCAAGACCCCGGAAAAAAAATGTTTGTAGGATAATTCATCCACTTCAAGACCCTGCAAATGAAATTTTATCCATTAAATAGGGATTCCCCTTAAAAAACACTACAAACAAAAAAAATTGGGGAAGGGTATCCCCTTTAGTGCCCCCCGTAATCAAAATTTCATTTTTGGGCCAAGGTGTTATATTTAGGACACCAAAAAACAAAAATCCCTCATGAGTGGTGGTTTTTTATTAATTATAGTCAAAATAGGAAGATGGTTATATCTATACCCTTATAAAAACCCCACCTAAGGATGGATGAAAAAATAGTGAGAGAAACAGTCTGGGCAAGAAATTTTAGCATGTAATCACATAATGCATATCGTAAAGTAAGAAAAGGAACTCACCTGACCACTTGTAAAGGGTAGACTATTTCATAAAAACCCATACATATATTTGACCCTTTTAGGACAACCATACTCATATAAAATACTTTTTCGACCAAAATCACTCGTAGAAAATAGTATCTGAGATAGACCCTTTTCACATAGCATTTGGTCTTACATTGATTTCATTGTGAACTATCATATACAGGATAGACCCTTCCATATAACATTTATCCTTACCTCATCCCCTCCATGAACTATCTAATTAACTATCTCTATAGACCGCTCTTGTCAATCCCTATGCCCCATATAGTCTACTTCACAAACTAGTCATGAATATCCTGCATCCAGGCCTCTAAACATGCATGATCAAGGCAAGGGATACCTCAACATGTATCCCATTCAATTGTGAGTTCCTTTGGTAAACTTTTTCCAACACATAACTTATATAATTGGTAAGTTCCCCGAGATGTTTTCAATTTTTCATCCCCTTGGTAAAAATGACCCCAAAATTAGAGGTAGTTCTAGGGACCTCCCTATTATGGATAGGGAGGGGAACCACATGCCTTCCCATTTTATGAGGGATAATGCCTTATACTTCTCTTATACCCTCTAAAATAAAGAATAGTGTATCCCTCTTGGAGTAATCCTCTAGTCCTTCTCACGGGCCATATCTTCATGGGTGCGTAATTCCTAGCCCTAGGGCTTGAAAATAAGTGAGGATATGAGAACTTCAAAGATGTTTCCCTCTTCCATAGCCCTGGACTCATCCACCAATGGATGAAGAAGATTGTGTGGTTTTTTAGGTCTTCCACTTCCTATTGTTTCTTTAAACAAGCATGACTCACATGGTCTTTGATGTTAGTGATTATTATGACATCTTCGCAATCAAATACCTATCTTGATAGGAGATTCCATTTATGGTTCTTCCTCTCTCCTTCACTTTGGGACTCTTATTTGATATAAGACCCAACTATGTTATCCCCACCTCAATGGGCAATAATTTTGATGAGGAAACTTGGGCCTCCTTCGTAGGTGTAATCCCAAACCCTTTAAAACTACACTGGATTTTATTCTTATTTAATTGGGATATGTTGGAAGCCTCTCTGAGGTCCAAACACAGCACCCCAAATTCACCATTATCTTCTCTAGGAAATATTCCTAGTAGGGTCACATCCAGCCTGGGAGTCTATATCCCTTCCACATCCCTCGAGCTGCTTTGGCATAAGTCTCATACCATCCCTTGGCTAGGAACCTTTCACATAGACATCCTTGCCATATGAAGTTAAACTGTATAGTTTGGACCTCATCACATGACCATAAAAGGTATAATGTGTCCTAGTAATTGGAACCAAACAACATGGTAGTTGATTCTATTCCAAATGGGATACATAGGAATCCTCCCTAAAGTCCAAACCCAGTACCCCAAATTCACCCTAATCTTCTCTAGGGAATATTCCCAGTAGGTTCATATCCATCCTATGAGGATACATCCCTTCTATATCAATCGGGCTGCTTCAACATAAGTCCCACACCATCCCTTGACTAGAAACCTATCTCCTAGACATCCTGGTCATATTACATTAAATTACACGGTTTGGTTATCATCACATGACCTTAAAAGGTATGATGTTTCATATTAAGTGGACATGAACTATGTGGGTTTTGATTACTTTCATGATGATATATAGGAATCCCATCTCATTGAATCGATCCCAACATCAAAACTACTTGTGCCTTCCTTTATGATGATAGATTTCTGAGCGCCTCACTATATGGATTAAAACCAGCATCATGATAATAAATTATATAAGAATATCTAATCCATTCATAAAAGGGTAGCATCAATAGAGAACCTAGGATACATATTGATGTATCCATAAATAAATAACCTTGGATACAGATAGATGATTCTAAATCTAACACGTGATAACAATTTTTTGTTAAAATATGGGTGACCTATTCTGTATTTGGGAATTAGTAAAGGATTCACAAATATGTATTAAATTTATAAGAGAGACCTAGAGTAGTAAATAATTCCATAAAAAAGGGTGTGATGAGCCAAACTCTCATCCACTCAACCAAGGTGAGTTCCTAAGTTTCATTGGTCTATTTACCCATGACATACTTCCTTTGTAAAGAAAGTTTTTGAAACATATTGAATAAGGGAACAATTGGGTGTTCTCGGTCCCATGAACAAAACCCATTGGAAATCACCTTGAAAGGACATCAACATATGTTTCTAATATGAATGGTTATGCCAACACCATGAAAATACTTCATTAATAACCCCACATGGTTATCAAGGATGAAACAAAAATGGTTAACCCAATGTGAAAGATTGTGAAACATTCAACCCTACCCAATTAGTTTTCGGGCACCAGATTTTTATAAAAAACAAAAATGGTGAAACCGATGTGAATACTTAACCAAAATTATTGTTTCACCTATGTGTTAGGACCCTTTAGCATATAAAATAAAATAAGTATGAATATGGATATAAAAAAATTGATTATAAATGTGTTCATTTATTTAAATGATACTTTTATGGGGTTTTCTTTTTTGTGTTTATCATATGTATGTAAGAACTTTTGAAAATAACTCCATTCAGTCCAATGTAATCCTTTTAATCAGAGGACACTATAACTAACCCAACATCTTAAGCATCAGGTCTTAAACACTCTAGTTTGATAGTACCACTGAAATTCTATTGTACCAACCCTAGAGGTTGTAGTTAATCCCTCCAGTTAATGAAGCCCCACCAATTGTCCACTCAATGATGGTTGGTATCTTAGAAGTAGACGGTGCCAATTATTATGTCAAATCACTTTGGTATTATATCCCTACAGTGTAATAAAAAGTTACTCCCTTATCTTAGGGAGGTAGATCAAGAGGTCACTGATCTACTCATCTAGAAAATATATGGTCCCACCAAAGGGCTACTTCTAGTATATATCACCTCCAACATCACATTACATCAAACCCTCAGCATGATGTGGGTGGCATCCTTGGGAGTCCAGTCAAGGTCATTCAGGCCTTGGCACTCAGGACAGCCCACCGAGGGTAACGACCAGCCAACCAAGAACAAGAAGCTATCTTTTTTTCAGAGAATCCCACAACCCAAATATAGTGAAAACCAATGAGAAGTTTCACACCCCTACCTGCATCCACCATGCTCACTAGTATAGTTTGGTGGAATCCAAAGAAATATAGATGGTATATCTCATCAAAAAATAGGGGAAGAATCATATATCTTCCCCCACACATGATGATTTTCAGTGGCACCAAACAATAAATGGAGTATATGGGTAGGAATACATCCCTTATCTAGCTACAAAATAGTCATATATTCCCATTCCATCTCCATAAGTCACCCCTTACATCCTGGAAATGATGGAGGGATAAGAATCTATTCTTGTCGACATTCTATAAGTTATCCTATATATAATGTTTGCATCGGTGGTGACTAGGATTTGGGCACATGACCCTACCTCCACATTTAAATTGGCTCATAACCATGATACAATGGTCACTCAGGATAAGATGAATATTCCTTCTCCCATCTAGGAGGGTTGTGGGAAAAATACATGATAAATGAACAACCAGATCGGGTAAATGAAGGCTATCAGTCTACCTAGGTGGCCACTCTATGGTAGGCCTAGGTTCTTACAAAAATTATAGAGACCTGTCAGTAAATTATAATAATGACATGGGAGAAAATTAAACTATCCCCCATATGTGAAAGCCAATACCCACAGCAAGCAGCCCTAATTGATGATAGGAAAGTGTCTAAAAATAAATCTCACCAAAGATGATTAAAAAATGAATAAGTAGTCCATGGACCTACTATGCTAAATGATAGTGTTCTTGAATCCCTTAGACACTTATTTATGGTGGCTCAAGATCCTACTCATCCATTACCAAATTACAGAGATAATAGAGAAAATTACGAAGTCCCTCCCCACAACTTTGATGTTATGAGTTTCAAAGGACATCCGCAAACATCTTAACATGAAGGAACACTTCATGAAAATAATCTTATCAATCACAGGATCCTATCTACTAATGATCTCCATTGTAACCCTTCTCAAGGCCAGAAGATCAAACAGCAAGAAGGTCCCCCATTTCAACGGTCTACCCTAAAGGTCCTCCCCATGGTATATGCTATATATTTTCTACTTACAATCAGATATCAAGTCAGGATGGTATTCCTATCCATGATTGCATTCACTATGAAATTCCTCCCCATAATGAAACTTCACTTCATCAAGAACATCCTCTCCTTGATAAATAAATGCTAAGAAATCCCTCATATCAGGAGGCGCTTGGAAAATGAGGTTAGTCATACCTGATGCCTCGTAATAGACAAGTTATATTATTACTTAACTAGAAGACAACCCAAGGTTGTGGTCATTCTCCAAACCACCCTTGGATCGCCTGCCTTCTAATAAGATAGAGGCAATCCCTGCCAACCCCATTATCTACTAAAAATAAATAGGGAAATGTCCACTTTGGAAGGATCTAGTTAAGGAACCTCTTATAAAATATAAAGGATAAATATTGATCATGAGGAGATAGTTGGATAAATACAATACACCGGTCATATTCTAGCATTTAGCCACTCCCCAACACATAATTATAGAGGAATTTTCGAAATATTGTGTGCAAAAAATCCACCTGAATTTATGGACTACACTTCGTCACTTAAAAAAGTATTTCATTATGAATAATCTAAACCATGTTGAGGTAATATAAGATATTCACCATCAAATAGACTTTGTGTACCTCCTAGTTGCAAGGTAACCAAAATTTGGAAAATAATAAGGATCCATTTAGCACACATGTCTCGATGTATTAAAATAATTATGTTTTTTGATCACTGATTCCTCGTATAGTGTTCGTGCCAATGGATTAAGAAAACATGGAGCATTGTATTTCACCTCGCTACCCTATAAGAAAAGCCCGCAAAAGGTGACATCATGTAATGTCATAGCTACATGACGACTTCAAGAAATATATTTTGCTCATAATAGATGGCATGATCAGCAAGATTCAGCCCATAATAACTCTCAAATACATTAGGATATAAGAGATAAATCCAACAAAATACTCTTGCATCAAGCATCTAAAAATAATAATAAATCCTCACTCTTAAGGTAATACAATCATTAGGTAGCACCAATATTTTTGTAAGTTGATTGATCAAGTGAAAATCATACAATTCACCCATACCAGGTTCAAAAAAAACTCCATAAAATTATAAGATCATACTCAATAGCTGCTACCATGGAAGTACAGAAGCAACCCCATCCCACAGGGTAGAGAAATTTTTAACACAACCTTCAAGACAAGAAAATCAAGCCTGAAATGTTGTGAATGTTGAATATAATCACCCAATACCATAGGTCTGTGGTAATTTTTACCTCAACTTCAATAAAAGTAAATATTCTCTCAGTTGGGAGAAGTTACACAAAACAAATTTTCCCATTTCAACATGTCCTATGATTTAGTTTCTTATTTAGGGACATGAACAAAAAAATATCTAGAGGTTCTCTTGAGATCACCCTTCATTATAAATATTTGAAGGGGTCCTTAAAAATATGGATGGGTTTCCTTGATATTCACAAAAAAAAAGATGACCTATCTAGTGAACAACTTCTCACATGAATCATAGTTCTTCTAGTTGATGCTCTCAGAGCAACAAATTCTCACATTATTCAGAGACTGATGAAATGCTCATAGGGAAGTTCACATTAGTAAACATCATTAGCACCACTCCTATCAATGTTATAGAACATCAGGCCAACATAGAAGATTAATGGGAAGATATGTCCATCAAAAATATGGTCCATGCTGAAATGATCAAAAATGGTGTGCATACTAGAAATTAAAGGATTTCCTAAAATTTGGGAACTCTTTTGAATGATTAATTGCCTCCCCCTTGATGGGCATCATCCAAATAAAAGAGTAAGGATATGGCTCAATCCAACATATTTTCCAACGGTGTAAAACTTATCACACTCAAAGAAATTATAGATCAGGATGAGACAGAAATGAGAGAAATTAAAAGGAATAATGATGAACTAATAATTTGTAATATTTCTACTGGATATGTTCTCCAAACAGAACCTCATTTCACTCCCCCAACTGATGTCTCTCAATAAAAAGAGCTCGTCATACCAGGGAATGTATATTCACAATGTACACTCAATGTAGGATAAAGTAAACCAATAAATATTAAATCACCAGTAACCAAATATCAATACTTACCACTATTGGCCAAACAACCAGACCAGTGTTAGTCAATTTATAACTATCTAGATCTAGCATTTGTGTTGATAGGACCAAAACATTTGGTTCATCATGTCATACCCCCATCTATAACCAATGCTCATTTTTTCATATCTATGGTACTTCATGAAACTATTGAATTATTGGAATCCTAGGTAGAAGCTATATAGGGACAATATGCTCCAATTCATCAAAAAAGAAAACCATACCCTAAGTTGATAAATGTGACTCTTCCCTCACCTAATTTTGGAAATCCAATGTTTCCAACATATGACAATTCAAGAGATAGGGACCAGCATCTAATACATTATGTATCTCAATGTGGTCCCATTATGGGAAATTTTTTTCAATAAGAAGCTGCCAAAATCCAGTGTTCTGTAAAAACCTTTCAAGAGTCATTCTTTGTATGGTACACTAGTTTACTCACAGGGTCAATCAAAGGATAGGAAGACCTTCAATGATAATTTTTTTATTAGTTCAGCATCACATTGTGAAATAAAATGGTCATCAACCTCTCTAATAGAAAATGGTGATATAATTATATATTATTAGACATTATTTCAAGGTGGAAGGGTAAAACTTACTTCCTGAATTTTCAATTACCAGAGGAATATTTTTTGGGTTTTTCATAGAAAACTTCTGAGATGAGTTGTGAACACAACTCATTCACATAAAATACAAGGGTGGATTTTGAGATCATACAGAATTTTTATAAAGATTTTAAGTCTCCATCTTGTAAACCAAAACTAAATCCTGATCAGTATCATAAATATAGGAGAAAATGATAGGAAAATCAGAATCTACAACTTTCACTCTAAAACATTATTCTTATCTAGATCCAACTTCAAATTCTACACCATATAATGCATAACCCCCTCTAGGGTGTCAATAGTTGCAACAAAAACCTTGTTAGGATGAAAGTAGGGAGTCAAAACGCTCCCATTTTGAAGACTCAAAAAGAAAGTTCCATTCCTTCTGAGATGAGTTGGTTCATGGATATTTATTAGCATTCTTTGAAAACAACCTTCTAACTATACAAAAAACCCAAAATACCTGATCATGTCATCCTTTAAGATCACTTAAATTATCCTCTGACTGAATATTGGGGCACGACATCCCAAAATGTTTCATTTTCAAATATTTACTACAAAAAATGGTTGATTCTAGGTAGGTGAAGCTGGGAAAAATACCAACATAGGTAGTGTATGTTTCTTTCACCAATATAAAATAATAGAGTGAATGAAATGAAGTTACTGGTAATAATGCACATAAGTTCAGTGATTGGGTGACTAGGAAAAAAATCAACACAACTCAGGTTATTCTCAAATAAAATTTACAATAATCAGTTTTACTCCGAATAACTTCGACTACATAATAAATAACTCCTTCAACACCACAACCCTCCATAGGATAATATTCTAAGAAACTGTGTGGTTGGAAGGGTGGGAAAAAATATAGGAAGATTAACTTTCCATTATGTCAAAGTTATCCTTGACCCTCTCATCCTTCATGCCTTCAAGCCCAAGAGGACGGGTGATGCCCTGTCAAATGGTACAACGGACATCGACCCATAAAATAGAATCCTCATCTGATGAAGAATTGAACTTTGAATCCATCAATTTAATTAATTTAATGGATCCCTTATTTGATGATTAGTTTTCTTATCAACCTAATATTACCACACCAAATTATGGAGACATGAATTGAGGCTGCAATATCCAAGTATGTATAGGGAGGAAAAACCACATCCAAATAAAATATGTCATCCATATCCCTAGTAGAGCTATCTATATTGTTGAAACCCATGGGAAATACCTTCTACAATCCCACCAAGAGGAGGAATATTCCACCACATGTGCAAAAATTCATTTGGAACTAATCATTTTGGAATACCAATTGATGAATAGGTGAAAACCGAACTATCCTAAGTTAGCGGGTGAGCCGAGGTAGCCTAATCCAATAATAGAAAAAAATACCTCCACATCATCTCAACCACCTAGCCCATATTCCCTAAAAAATCAGCTCCAAAAATGATTTCTAGGGAATAGTTTCCCAAAGTGGAATATAGACCTTTGACCTAAAAGTACTATATACTAAAGCAATTATCCATAGTTAATGAAAATATTTCCATTATGTATGGTCTCAATCTGTTAAAGGATTGGTCTAAAGCACATGTGGAGGCTCTGTTATGACCCCAAGAGTTTGAAGATGAAGTTTCTTCCATTGTGGTATATCATGCAGATATTGACCCAAAAGATTGACATGTATTTATCACTTTCACCGAGAAGGATATATACGATGTTATATAGGGACACATCAGGACCCTGTGCATATCTTTTAGATTTTATGACATTAACATTCATCGATATTTCATTGAAAATTGATCCAGATTCAACCTCATCCCTGTCAAAATGCTACACCAACTTGGATACACTAAAGATGGTTTATCCATTTAAACTCTATTGCTCCATGGGTATGATAAAAGTGAATAGAAACCCCTCGGCCACATTAATATCAGAGATTAGTTTGGGAATTTGGTGTCTAACTCTGAGTTATTAGTCCTCTAGAAAGATACAACTTTCAATGTCTTACTAGAAGTCCTTGGTTACATCATCATACAGTGTTCCCTTCATCATACCATCAATGCTTTAAATATTGTAGCAATGGGTAGACAGGAATTTTAAATGGTGAAAATATCAATTCAAGACTTGTGAATCTCAATATATTGATTCATGATTATACCAAAGAAAATGTAAGAGACCAATAATTCATGATTCTGCTCGAGTAACTGCTCCAAAAAATTCTATAACTGACCCCATATAACCCATTCAAATAACCCAAAGATGAATATGTGATGCCCATCAGTCAAGTTGAATACATCAGCTCATATTCAAATATGTTCTCACTAGTCTTCAGGATATCATCCATTACAATTGAACTCATGGGTGTTAAATAAATATTTTATTCCTCCATTGGTGGTGGTACATCAAATGGAAATGCGCCAAACTTATCCTAAAAACTTCAATAGGACACCACTTCATTTGTTGAACCTATAAAAGTCATGATATTACTATTGGAAGATAGCTCTTAGAGCCCAAACCATTACCCTAACCTTAAATATTCCCCTTCATCTCTCATTCATCCTTACATGGACACAAATGTAGAGGAAGAGGAAGAGGAATAGAAATAAGAGGAAGAAAACTAAATTAGTTATTCTCCTCTATCATTTGAGGAAGGAGTCTCCATCAGAATCTATGAACTCTAACAGATAAAGCTGAGTACATATGATGACACAGGAATAACATTGATCGGTGTAGCTATGCCCCTTGATGATCAAGAGATTTATGCTTATTTTATAAAGCAGTGCTGGGAAATGTTTTCTGAGAGTTACGAAGATATTTTATGTCATGATCCTAATGTGGATACCCATCAGTTAAGATTTCTAGGAAACCACCATGGTTAAAAAAATGTATCCAAAAAGACACATCTAACTCATAATGCCATGTTTGAATTCAAAATTGAAAAAAAAATCATCAAATATTATTTCATTCAAGAATTCAAATACCCCAAAATCCTCTCCAACATTATCTCCATAAAAAAAAGAATTGAAAGATTAGGGTTTTCATCGATTTTAGAGACCTCAATAGGTACTTTTGGAGAAAATTACTTCTAGAGCTTTGAATCAATACAATGTCTATATGTCAAGAAATATCCTTTATTTATGACTATTTGTGGTATAATAAAATTCAAATGAACTCAAAATATGAAGAAACCACCACCTTCAGGGTCCTATATAGAGTATTCTACAACTGGGTGATGCCTTTTGGTTTAAATAATTCTTGCACTAAATATCAATGTTCCATGCATAACATCTTTAAACCCTTCCTAAGAAAATCAATTGAGTGTTATATCAATGATTTGGTAGTAAAATACATAAACACTTAGATCACCTTGTAGATTGGGAAATCATTTCTGAAAAATTTTGATAACACAAACTAAAGATAAATCCCCTAAAATTTGATGTCAGAATTACTTCAAGAAAAAATATCATCTTTATCATATTCCATTGTGGCATCAAAGTCGACCTTGAGAATAATAAGGAAATTATAGGTATGTCACCTCCTTTAAACCTCAAAGATTTGATAGGACTATAGAGGAACATTACCTAAGTTCAATGCTTCATAGAAAACCTTATAGGAAAGTTTTTTTCATTCATAGGGTTAATGAAGAAAGGGTTCATATTTTGGTGGACTTATTATTTCCAAGAATCATTCAACAAACTCAATAAATATATATTGATCCTACTGATGTTGATGTCTATAATTGAAGGAAATTCACTCATTGTGTACATAACTGCACTGAAATGGTTATTGGGTTCTTATCTCACACACAAAAAATGATTCTTTTAGTGAAAAAAGCCTTTATTATTTGAGTCACACCATGATTGACACTAAGACTCGGTAATAAGATATAGAGAATAACTATTTGGAATTGATTTTCACAATTCAGAAATTAAGACATTATCTGAAGTTCCATGAGTTACATTTTATCCCTCTAAATGAACTGCTAAAATATATCCTTAATTTTCCCATATTGACTGGATGTTTGGAATGATGTGTGTTCATACATCAATAGTTCGACATCAAGTTCATACCACAAAAAGGAAATAAAGGGGAAGGACTTAGAAAATTTCCTGTAAGAACATACCTCTATGAAATAATTACCTATGAGTACCAAACTTCCAAAAGGTGAAATATTATACATTCAGTAATCTACCCAAATGTGGGAAATGTACTTTGATTGTGCATCTAAAATCCCAATAGAAAAGAGAACAGAAACCCCAATCTCAATAAATTCATGTTGGGAATCATTCTCATTTATCTAGAAAGAGGTAGTTCTACCATACTCATTTATGCTATCAGAATGTTGAACTAAAAATGAGTCTGAATACCAATCCCTCATTGCAGGCTTAGAGATGTATTGGTGAATACTGGTGAGCCACTGGAGAATCAAATGTTATTCTAAGTTGGTAATTAAGTATATCAACGGTGATTTCCCCATAAGGAAATAAGAGATAACCCCCCTAATTAATTTTGTTTGAGGGTTTATAGAATAATTCCCCAATAATAAAATAATAACCCATATCTCACATTCACCAAACTTTTAGTCATATGCATTAGAAAATTTTACCATAGCCTTGGAATATCTGGATCATAATGAAATAGTCATCAGCATCACCCATCGCATAATAGTATCACTATTTGTTGAATGTTTCATGGAAGATACCAATGAGATCAATTATACCTCTGAAGCGGGTAATGATGAAAATGGGTGGATGAAACTCATCCTTTAATACCTCCAAAATGGCATCCTTCTGCCAAACAGAGCTAGAAAAGAATAGATCTGGTGAAGGGTGGTCAATTTCACCCTTTATGATAGTCCAAATCATCAGAAGGTTCTTTATAAGTGAAGCTTCGATGGAATTATAATAATATGTATTGAAGGAGAGGAAATTAATTCCACCATGGAAGAAGTTTGTGCTGGTGAATTTGATTCCCATCAATCAGGAACCAAGATTTATAACCAAATCATAAGGCTTGCATATTTCTGGCCTTCGATGATTCAAGATTGCATACAATTTGTCAAAAAAAATTCATTCCTACCATGTACATTCTAACTTCATCCATAAACCCCCAAAGTTTATTTATATATCTAAATACACCTTATTGTTCACTTTATGGGGGTGGATGTGGTAGGGCTATACCCTAGAGCTATGGCCAACTAGTTTAAATACATCCTTAATACTACCAACTTCTTCTCTAAATGGGATGCGGTGATACCTCTTATGGAAATTGGGACTAAAAGTATCATAAATTTCATGAATTCAAACATTATCACCAAATTTGGTGTCCCTGACATAATAATGACAGAAAATGTCACAAACTTCTATTCTTCTAAATTGAATAAGTTTTACCAGGAGTACAACATCAAATTCTACCATTATTCCCACTACCATGTAGTGGGAAATGGAAATATAGAGGCTTCCAATAAATTCCTATCAAACATTCTCTAAAAAATGGTGTATAGAGAAAATAAATCTTAGAACAAATATTTCTTCTATACCCTATGGGAATACCGAACCATGACCCACCTTTCTACTCAAGTAACCCTGTATTCACTAATTTATGGAACATAGGCAGTGCTACCCATTGAGGTCCAATTTCCCTCACTCTAAATAACTATATATGGACAACTCTCAGATGATGAGCAATCACAGAAGTATTTTCATGAGTTATAGTAACTCAATGAGAAAAAAATTATACCCTGTATAATTTGGAAATATATGAGAACTGGGTAGCACAAGCCTTGAACATGAAAGTTCATCTTTGTTTGTTTCTTCGAGGAGAATCAGTTTTGGCCCTAAATACTCTAGTGATACCTAGGAAGAAACCCCAAAATCTTGAACCAAAGTGGGAAGGACCTTACATAATATATAAATTCTATCCTAAGGAATCTTACTCATTAATCACAATGGATAGGGAATGCACTGTTCCCCCAAACAATGCAACATTTCTCAAGAAATACTTTGTGTGATGAAGCCACACCTTCATCATTGATGCATGATGTTAAACATCATATTATCATTATACTATATCTATGACCTTAAAAGAAACATATTTTATCCTTAACACACAATGATAAACTACATGACATTTTTCCTTGGATGAAAGACCATAAAAGGCACACCATTTTGTCATAGTCATGCAACCTAAAACTACAAGATACCATAGTCTGAATTTTAAGAATATAAACTACATATCCTAACATCCTAGTCACAAGATGTTAAACTGTATGAAAAAATACTTACTATTTGGTGTAAAACTATATGTTTCACATCATTGTTTCACGATGTAAAACTTCATAACATTTCGGTCCGTGCTTGAGTGGACCACCACTCTTAGTGTTGGTCTCCCATCATGCCTCCATCCAAGAACTACACGTGGCTTGATTCTCAATTTAATGAGATATATAGTGATTATAAGACCTTATTTATTGGGGCCATCCATGAAGTAAATAACATGACCCCTCTTTTATATACAAACAAATATCTATGTAGGGAACTTTATATTCCATGACCAATGCCAGTTTAAATGCTTCCTTTGTGCTTGGAAACACTCCTTACGCACATTATACTCCTTATCCTGGGAAATTTTAGATCCCCATAATCTTTCCATGGACATCAGTGATAGAATTTATGATTCCTGAGGACACCTTTGTTTTGACTATACATAATATTCCCCATTTTGGCTATGCATTAGTCTCCCTCAAAAGGCCTTCCAACCAGAGGTACCTTCAACTTCAATAGATACCTCTTTTATCTCCAAAATCCCCAAAAATATCATGTTGGAAACCTCTTTTCGAACATGGTCCATGGTTAGTCCCTGCATACTTGTCCCATATCATTTCTCATAATTCAAGAACTCCCATGATCTTGGTTTATAATTTCCTTCCTCATGTATGAAGAATTTCAAAACATCCATGACCTAGTAAGACTTATATCACTCATCATTTCTATGACATCGAGTAACCTTCATCCTTTCCATATGATTCTAAACCACACGGTTTCCCAAAACTATGTACAACTTGATTCACATTCTAATGAGATACATAGAGAAACCTAGATCCTACATCCTGGTCTAGCCACCACATGATTAAACACCCATTTCTTACCTTCTAATATCATATTTTTGGTGAAAGAATCCTTCACCACTCCTTTTTCTAACAAAGATCATAGATCACATGGGCTTAGGAGTTTTGGTAAAGGATTCCTAACATGATCAAGGTGTATCATTTTATGTCACGGTTATCATGTTCCTATAATTAAGACCTTAAAATAAATTCTAAACAGATTTATCGCATGACGTTAAACTACATAGTTGAAATCTCTTACATTAAATTAAATTATGAATTTTTATGGACCTTACTCGAGAGGACCACTATGCTGGGTGTTAGTCTCCCACTAACCCTCCATCCAAGAAATATATGTGGATTGATTCCTACCATCACAGGATACATAGTGACACCTAGATCTACAATATTGTGTTTAACTACAATGTAAAAATTCCACCACTCTCCTATGTACAAACCATATCTTCATAGGAGGTCCCAATATGGGTTCGTACCCTGCTTTTCAGCCTGTATTAAAAAAAAAATCCACCCCTCCACACCAAAATTAGATTAGTGTGGGAAATGTTTCCTAGTGCTATGTGTGCCTTGATTATCACTTTTAATAGATAAGTATTTATACCCAAACCTTATTTATTTGGCTGAGATGTAATAAAAAAACTCCCCCTCCCTATGTATGTCACAAACCAACTTAGGTCAACACTGAGCTAGTCACCCCAATCCACCCGTGAAATGGCCTGAGAGGCATTCCCGATCCTCCTAGGTTGAATAAAAGATCTAAGTGCATCAATGATAACCTAAGGGAATGATTTCTCTTAGTATAAATTAAAAAATAGCTGAAATAAACAGATTAGCCCAAAATAATTATTATAACCAACTTGAACAACATCTACACATAAACTGTAAATACAAAAATGCCAAACATCAAGACCCAAACTAAACCTGATAACCACTAAGTCTCCATGTGACCCTGGGGGTCACTCTCCAATCCTAAAAATCAACTTCACCCATGGTGATCAAAACCAATCTAGAACCTATGCCAGAATTTAAAAAAAGAAGAAATTATAGGTGTGAGTATTAAAAACCAATAGGTATTCCCAAACAATCTATTTATAATCCATTTACCTTAAACAAAATAATAATCAATTCAAATTTCTAAATACAATATATAAAACTCGTTCTTTCAGACATTTCCTCTTTAAAACAAAATACAATCCATTTCCCTTTTTCATTTAAAACTGAAATATTTTCCAAGAATAAGACATTAGAATTTTAGGGGAGAAGGATGATGTTTTTCCTTAAAAAGGGATAATTAAAGGTTAAAACATTTTTAAAACATTGTACATAAACATTTTTAAACAATAACACCACTTATAATAGAGAAGTACATCATACAAGAGAGCATAGACAATGATCATATAACAGGGGTAGTGAAATATAGCTCATATGAGTAGCCAACCAAACATGGAATCTCAATCATCTTCCACAGACGAATAAGTTCCAAAGAACATGGGATAACCTTGGATCTTATTGGATAATATAGAATATACTAACACCTAACTCATCCCATAGATAAGCCACACCTGAAGACATCAATTCACCCACATGCTTGATCTTACCGTACCTGGACTAATCGAGGGGTACAATCCCAAAGTATAATAAGGACTGTACTAAGGGCCACTATCCAATGAGTAATCTAAATTAGTTAAAAAAATATTCACAGAAAATCCTCTAGCTATGCTAGGTTCCCATGTAAAGACTAATTTTTGGTGATCCAACCAAAACCAAAAAAAGAAACCAACTACATATACATGTATCACACACACAAGCATCTCCTCTGATCACCCCAGAGAACGATCCCTTACCTTTAAACCAATAGTTCACAAGGGAGTCCCATACCAAGGACCTAAAATTTTGTTAAACATAACCAAGGCAAGATTATTTTCCAAGAATATTTTTTAAGAGAACAAATTTTATAAAAGTGTCAAATGTGCCTCAACCGCTGTTTGAGAAATCACCCATTTCCATAAGGAATAAAACACTTCATTTTCAAATAAAATACACATTAAAAATTCATTTAGGGAACCCAAACATCCATTATATAGTCTAAATACATTTATAAAACCAAAAACATACTTTACGAACCATTGATCATGTAAAAAAACAAACATGCATTTTATTAAACACTTGGTGTGTGCAGCTTAACCAAACAATACCATCTACTTAAAAACAAGAAGGAAAAAAATCTTTTCATATCAAATAATTGTTCCAAAAATCATATATCACTAATTAATATCCAAGGAAGGTGTGAAAATTGATAAATCAATGATTCTTAAATTTAAATTACAAGTGAAAATGGAAACCTACCTAAAACCACAAGTGTATCAACCACACCAATAGGAAACAACTATTAGAGGGTTAAAAGAAGTAATAATATACATAAAGAACCCTAAAAACACAAAACAACCAATTTAAACAAAAGTAAACAAGAACCCTAGACCCATGATACCAAGAGATATAAGTAACCACAAAGAAAATGGAAGAATAAGGAAGAGGAAGAAGAGATGGGGAGAATACCTTGAAGATCTAGCCCTAAAACTTGAATAAATCACTTTAGAATCACAATAGAAGGAGGTGGGAAGAATGGGGAATATGGTAGGAGTCTAATAGGGTCATAAGAACAAAATGTGGAGGATTATGGTGTTTTGGGGTTAAAATCCAAAGAGGGTAGAAGATGAATTTCACATTTTTAAGAAACCTAGGAAATGTGCATGGTTAGGAAGCATAGTTTCCCAAAATGTACACCAACCATGTGCTGCTTACTAGACACACTAGGAACCTACACAGTTTATTCACATATTTTTGGAAACTGTGCACCAATCGTGTGACACGGTTCTATCAAAAATTGTATAATCATGCACACACCTTCTGCATGAATTGGATAACTGTTTTTAGGTCGTGCGCTCTCAATTAGAGACACCCAAAGACCCACATAGTTTGTACATGGATATGAATGGTTTGAATAAAACTATGTTAAATCCATGAAACTCAAACTATACAAGTTAAAAATGAACTGAAAAGGAACCCATCCATAAGTGGTTGCATGACTATCCCTTAACCAGGCACCTATACCGTGCCACAGAGTAAAAACAACCCAAAACTCAAAATTTAAATGTGGAACACCTAAAAATCGAGAGAGAAACCAAGAAAAAAAATATGAACAAAAATAAAAGAATAAAATAAAAAATTGAGGTGTTACAAATCACCCCACCATTACCCTTTATGCCCTAAAAAAGCTCAAAATTTCAAATTGATCAACCAAAGACAAAATCTCCCACACTCTCATGATCTGATTCCTCGAACAAAAAAGCACTGAAACTACCACTATAAAAAATACACACTTTATACCAAATTAAACCCAATAAATTGAACTAATTCTAAAAAAATAATGGAAAACTTGAACCAAAAAACACCAAAATCTTTCCACAAACAACACTTTTAAGCACACTCCCCAAAATCCCAACGTCCACCTAGAAGGAAAAGACTCAGAACTAGAAAAATCCAAATAAAACCACCTATTTCAAAGACAAAACTAGATACCAAATTGATCTACCAACATGGGAGTCTAGGATGGACTCCCTATAATTTTATAATTTTAACTAGAATCCCAACCAACACCACCCGACAACACTAACACTCTAAACTAGAACACCTGCACACAACCCCAAGAAGGAACTAAACGAACACCACACACCATGAGACTCTCTCCACTCCAACAAGTAACTTTATATAAAACTAGGATTGAAAAAATACTCACACATAATCCTCTTTTACTTGAAACTTGAAGTGGTAGAACAAGACACAAAACGAAACACACCTCCACCCAAGATAGAATAATCTAGAATTTCTAAAAGACATGCTTTCATTAAAATAGAGGTTCCTAGGAGATTAATGACACTAATTTTAAATTTAAATCAAAATAAAACATTATAAGGCACGAAAATTACAGAATAGAAATGATTGCATCAAAAATTGACTTTAAAACAAGCCCAGGTCAGTACCCTACTCCAGAAAATGGGCTGGTGTGTCTTTTGGAGGGGTGGATCTAGCTCCACATTGATTCCTTACAACACCTTGATAGAACCGTTTCAAGTGAACTGGGTATACATATGTGAGTCAAGTATTTGGATTATTTGGACACGATGTCTTATTGTGACCCATATTACCACATTGATGGCACACTAAGTCCATGTTCCCATAATAAACAAGTGAAAGAACCAAAGGCCTATTGATTCCATGACCAGCACCACCAACTTTAGGTTGCTTTGCAATATCTATACTATAATTACCTTCACCGCTTCTAGGGACTAAATAAGGATTTGTTGCCTAAATCACTCCTACTAACATAGTCTCATCCCGAATCACTTGCCTAACCACATTATAAAAGAAGGATAGACTATACTCTTACACCTTCAACTGAAAATTTGGATGAAGCCAGTATTCAAAATGTTAATCCTTCCAAGAATTATCCCTGACCCACTTCAGAAAATAAGGAACTAGATCCGAAAAATGATGAAATAACTCCAACACTAATCTATCCCCTTACCAAAGGAAGAACATATTTATCACCTTCCTCACCTTTATAGCCTCATAGAAATACTTTAATATTAATGAAGTCTTGAATAATTCTCAAGTAATATCTTCTTGATGCTTGGTCCTAATAACCGAATTCCACCAATTCCAACTTGTGCCTTCAAGCATAAAGGTAGTGAACTTCACCTTTAGAGACTCAGAAAACTCAATTAAACCAAAGATCCTTTTGATTTTCCACATCCACTCTTCCACTTCAAAAGGAACTACTTGACCATAAAAGAGAGGAGGGTTAAAATTATGAAACTCAAGAAGGAAGCCCTTAGGTTGATCAACTGGAGGGTTTTCTAATATTGAACCACTATAGCTTCACTATGAATATCCATCAAATATTTGGTGGGGGTATACACTAAACAATAAGTAAACCAAAAACTAAATCAAAACTAATTCACCAATAAGAACTAAAACTAAAAACACCGCTTAGAAAAAATTACCATATCATAAGAAAATGTGCTACAAAACCACTGGTTCTCAAAACATCAAAATTTTCTTATTAAAAGAATTTTTAAAAGGAAAACAAGCTTGATAAGTTGCACACTCACCAATGGTATTCCATGGAGTCCTATAGATGTATATTTACATCTCAATCTGAGCACTCATCTGCCCATGTCATCACCCATACACTTCATCACACAAATACTTACATATGAGCACTCATAAGAATACCAAAGTTCAAAACAAGACTATTCTCTTTTCAAATCAAAACATTCAACCCAAATTTCAATTCATAAATCTACTTCCCATTTAAAATTTCACAAAACTTTTCAAGAAACCTCCAAAACATCTTCCCAAACCACTCCATATTAGAATCACTTTCTATTTCCAAAACAACCAATTTTAATAAACCCTCGGGGTTTGATTATAGAAATCCAATTTTGATAAACCAATCCCCATTTTACCCCAAGGTAATCTTATTAAAAATACATTTTCTAAAACTTTCTTTGAAATAACTCTGAAAACTCATTTTACATATTCTAATAACCAAAAAAATTACTTCTTAAAATTAGGTTTTCACAATCCAAAAAAATGTTTTCAAAATGAACTTCAAAATTAAGGAGACTTGAAGCAAGCTTAAGAAGGGGGGAAACTGGTGCCGATGGGTTATTTTTCCATATTATTGGAGGTCATATACCAATCACACCAACCTCATAGAGAATCTTCCAGGATCATGTTTCTAGCTCCACATAAATTTTCAATCCCTATGAGATCACTGAGACCACTACCCTAACTCTCGTTCCATTTCCCCAAACACCAAACAACCCATAAGAACCAAAAAAACCAAGATTCACAGGGAATCTTGAGGTTTATAATATAAAGTGTTATCCAGACACTCATTCATACCTACATATCATGCTCTGAAAGTCCTAATCCATCTACCTTGAAATCCCAAATAAAAAAGGGAGCTATAAAAGCTAGGTCCTCTAATGAACCTATGCTCTCATACCATTTTTTTCATGAACCAACCTGGGCCATCCCCGATCCGGCCACCCGAGCTGGCCCGCAATAAGGCTTGAGAGGTGTTCTTATTCTTCTTGAGCTAGAGATAAGCACTAAGGGAATAGATGAGTACCTAAGGGAATGATTTTTCCCAATATAAATAAAATTATAGTATAAATAAATATAGGAGCCCAAAATAATTACAATAACCAAACTAAAAAACATTAACACATAAATTGAAAATACAACAAATATGAACATCAAAACCCAAATTGAACCTGATGACCACTAAGTCTCTATGTGACCCCAAGGGTCACTCTCTAATCCCAAAACTCAACATCACCCATGGTGATCAAAACCAAGATGGAACTTTTACCAGAAGCTAAAAAGAATAGGAAACTATAGGTGTGAGTATTAAAACTCAATAGGCATGACCGAACAATATATTACCAATGAATTTACATTAAAAATGAATAATAAATTCCAAGTTTGAAATAAAATATATAAGACTAGGTATTTAAAACATTTCCTCTTTAAAATAAAACATGGTCTATTAGCCTTTTTCATTTAAAACCACATTCTTTTCCCAGAAGGAGACATTAGTATTTTATATGAGAATGATGATTTTTTCCTTAAAAATATAGAATGAAAGGGTAAAAAAATTTCAAAAAATTTTCTGTAAACATTTTAAAACCTAAACATCACTTCAATAAATGAATTAGATCATACAAGAGAGAAGTTACAATGATCATATAACAAGCGAAATAAAATATAGGTCAGATGAGTAACTAACCAAATGTGGAATCTCAATCATCTACCATAGATAGTTTAGTGCTAAAGAACATGGGAGAACCTCAAAGCTTGGTGAATAATATAAAACATACTAACACCTAACTCATACCATAGGTATGCCTCACCAAATGATATCAATTCACCCACACACTTGGCCTTACTCTACTTGGCCTAACCGAGGTAAACAATCCTCAAATAATTTTTTTAATTTTCATAAAACCACTTTTGCAGATAAAGTGGAACCCTTATATATTACAATTAATTATACAAACCAAGAACCTAGGTTAGAAATTAAAAATTGAAAAAAAAAACCAAAACCAAGAAATGGAGTGGGAATCCTTGCAAACATCGCACTAGAATCAAGTTGATCCACATCGAAACATAGTGATAATCCTCATCGCCTTCACTGATGTCTTGTCACAGTAATCATTGTCTCACCATAATTTCCTTCATCCACCCACTGAAAAAGGGTTGAAAATAAGAATAGGAATCACCATTTGTACCAAAAAAACCATTAAATCATATCATTTCACCTAATTAGCAATAGAATCTTTCTGAAATAAAGCACCACCATCATTGATCTTCACCGAGCCATCATAAAGTCAAAACTCCAGAGAGGGACACAATCCCAAAGCATAGAAAGGTCTATAAAAAGGGCCATTATATAGTGTGTAATATAAAATAGTGAAGTATCCGTTAATCAAAAATACACTAGCTATGACAGGTTCCCATTTAAAGACTAAATTGGGGTGAGCCAATCAAATCCAGACAAGTAACCAAAAACATATACTTGTATCACATACACAAAAATCACCCTGGATCACCCCAAGGAACAATACCATTCCTTTTAACCAATAGTTTATAATGTATTCACATACCAAGGACCTTACACACAATTCAAAATAACCAAGGAAAGAGGATTTTTCAAGAATATTTTCAAGAGAACCAATTTCATAAAAGTGTAAAATGGGCCTCAACCACTCTTTGATAAACCACCCATTTCCATAAGGAATCAAAAAAATCATTTTCAAAAAAAATCCACTATAAAAATCCATTTAAGGAACCCAAACCACCATTTTAGATTCCAAATATATTTATAAAACCCAAACCACACTTTAGGAACCGTGAATCATGTAGAAAATCCAAACGGGCATTTTATCAAAAACTTGGTGTATGAAGCTTAACCAAACAATACCATATACTTAAAAATAAGAAGTAAATATCTTCATTTCATATCAAAAAATTATTCTAAAAATCATAAATCACTAATTAATATCTAAGGAATGTGTGAAAATCAAAAAAAAATCAATGATTCGATAATTTAAAGATAATTGAAAATGGAAACCTACCTCAAACCATAAGCGCTTCAACAATACTAACTCGAAACAACTCCACGGGAGTTCTAAGAAGCAATAACATCCAGAAGGAACATTAACAACACAAAACTACCCAATTTAAACCAATGTAAACAAGAAATCAAGACCCACAAGACCAAGAGAGAATAGGAACCATAAATAAAATGGAAGAAGAAGGAATAGGAAGAAGAGGCGAGGAGAATACCTTGAATATATGGACCCAAAACATGAATAAATCACCTTAGAATCGCCATGGAAGGAGGTGGGAGGTGTGAGGAATATGGTAAGAGCATCCTAGGGTCATACGAACCGAATGGGGGAGGATCAGGGTGGTTTGGGGTTAAAATCTAAGGAGGGTTGAAGAGTAATTTTACATTTTTAAAACACATGGTCACTATGCACGATTAGGACACATAGTTTCCAAAATTGTGTGGAAATCATGAACCCCTTACTAGACACACTAGGTACCCACATGGTTTGGATGCATGGTTTAGGAAACTGTGTGCCAACCATGTGACATGATTCTGTTAAAAATTTCAAAACCATGTGCATACCTTTCACATGGTTTGGCTAATTGTGCTTATGTCATGAACCCTCAACCATACACACCCAAAGACCCACATAGTTTATCCTTGGATCCACATGTTTTTAATCAAATAGTGCTAAATCCATGGAACTCAAACTATTAATGTTCAAAAATGAACTAAAAAGGAACCCATCCATAGGAGGTCACACGGTTACCCTTTAATCATGCACTTAAACCGTGTAATAGAATAAAAACAACCAAAACTAAAAATTTAAATTTAGAACAACCAAAATTCAATAGAAAAAACAAGAACAAAAAGATAAACCAAAATAATAGAAGAAAATAAAAATTGGTGTGTGACAGTGTATGGGTCATACCTACATAGGAAACATTTCTCCACATTCTTGAGTGTTTTTTACATGAAATAATCCTTACATTCTATGGATCATTCCTTACACAAATCAATCTTTGTGTCTGGGGAAATTTGAATCACCATAAGCTTTCCTTGTACATCAGTGATAGAATGCTTGATTCCTGAGGACACTTTTGTTTTACTATACATAATATTCCCCAATTTGAATCTGTATATGTCTCTCTCATAAGGCCTTTCAACCAAAGGAACATTCTTACTTAGGATAGAACTCTTTTATCTCTATAATCCCCAAAAACATTATGCTTAAAACAGGTTTTCAAACATGGTATATGATTATTCCTTTCATACTTTCCTCATATCACTTTTTAGATCTATAATCCCCCTAATTAGATCTTACAACCCTCCCTCAACATTCTTAAAGGGTGATGGAACATTCTCAGTAAGATCATCATAGAATGGAAAATCACTAATCTTTTTGTCAAATCTATGAGATCTTAAACTAAAATAATCATAGGTCCCCACAAACTAACATTAAACTATGTGGCTGATGTCCTTGTCGTAATGATGTTAAAATTTATGACACTCATCCAAGCTACACGACATTAAACTATGAGTAAATTTCCTCATCACATGACCCTAAACTATATAAAATAAAAATTTTTCTAGCATGACATTAAACTATATAACATATGGTAAATTCTATATGAACCATTACCTATAAGATAGATAGATCCATGCAATAGTACTAGATTTTGAGACTCACATTATTCTAATCCCATACCCATATGAAATATGAAAATTCCTCTCCTATATGTAATAATCTGATCTATATAGGGGTCTCATCCTTTATTAAGGATTCATTGGTCATGGATATCAGGCCTAACCATGATTTTTTATTAACATCAATCATGTCCCTCCATGAAATTATATTGAGGCAAAAATCTTGCCACATGTTCCTTGTCATTAACTTCTGTGTGGAATTAAATGATTTCAAAATTTTCCTATTATATCTTACGTTGAGTATGAAACATGTAATCTTATAGGACCCAAAGATTCACTTTGATTAGCACAATTTAGTTGCATTTTTATTTATTAATATATAGGAAACTTAGCCCGCATGGCATAACCCTAAATTGTAGAACATTCAATTCCATCCCACATGACTCAAAAACTGATTGGTTGGCCCATTTATTATGGAATCTATATTCCCTACACATGAGAGCTCAATCCATGTATAAGTATTTGGAACACAAACCATCTATGCCTCATAATATTAATACCCCATTTCCTATGAATGAGTATGATCTACATAGAAGACTCGTAAACATGTTTTATGGTTTATGAACACATTCTAAGAATAAATTTTCCTTCTCCCATCACATGAATTAGGTCTATGTAGGAAGCTTCATATTTATTTACTATAGGCCTTTTTGTGATTATTAGTCTCACAACTATTGTTGAAAGATTTATAACTCATACACCATCTGCATTGGTTAGACTTTCAAGACCTTAAACTTCCAATAAAAAGAGATGTAACACTCATCAGGTTGAAAACCCATTGAGGGTGGATGGTTCAAAGGTTGAGTCTCAACTCTCTAGTTCATATGATCTAAGAAAATTTTAGATCATTTTTTCTATTCTCATTATTGAAATTTAAACACATTGATACATGGACATTCTAATAAGAGATCTAACTCCAGTATTACTATTAAAATTGAAAGGGAAACCTTGAATGAAGAGATAGACGATTGAGAACAAATCCATTTTCATTTAATATATTATGGAGTCCGAGGAACATCCATGACTAGAAGTCTCTCTATACAGGTGAATCAATTTTATTAAAATAAATATTTGATATATTTTTAGAATTGAATAATTACATGATCAGAGTCGTCTACCACTCGATGTAACTCTGAAAAACTTGCAACCTCTTTTTCTGCATCAGCTCATACTGCATTCACCTTCTCAATAGCATCTAGTCTAGAATTATCATCCTCTTTCACCAGTTGTTGATATTTATTAGCTACTGAAACAAAATGTTCCAAATCTTGATTGAAGATATGAAACTCTTAATAGAGTTTTTCTACCAAGGTCCTTTATTTTGAAACTCGAATTTGGGGTTGGGTTGCTGCTCCAGCTTGTTCAGAATCCTTACTAAGAAGGATATTTTTGTTTATAGTAAAATGGTCCATAGAATCTGTGCTCAGGAGAAGTGATTTTAGAATTCTCATGCTCTCTCAGATAGAAACAAACTCTTTCACCTTGGTATATATGGTTCATTAGTCAAACCCCCCATAACCAAGAACAGAAAACATGTGATGCAACATGGTAAATTTTGAAAGTGTATTTGATATAGGGTTTTTTGAAATCCATTTCCATATATCCCTCCATACTATTTTTTAGGTGATGTAAAAAATATTAAAGGTCACTTGGACTTATTCATAATCACTCTAATAGAGAAAAACTTATTCTGGAACCAGGTCAACAATAGAATTCATATCATCAACATTTTTCAAATGAGAGGGATCTATAGGAGTTAAAGTCCTGTTAACCTTGGATTATTGGAAATTTAAAGCATATGGGATCTCATATACTTGTAATAATTCTCTTGAAATGGGTATCCAATAATCAATACCTAGTAAGGAAAGAGATGAGATAGTCAATAAATCAACATACTGGCCCTCATTTACTAATATATAAACCTCCTTGGTCATCATCACCCCACTAACATGAATTATTGGCACTGTGTATATATATTATGGGTTGGCCTCAGAAGAAAACTCTTTTAGAGGGAACATGAAACGTGTTCATGTTCATCCAGGTCAATAACCTTCAAAAGTCACTCACAATCACTGAGCCTGTAGGGATGACCATCAGTGAACTTGGAACAATAGTTGGACTCAAACATTCTTAAAACTGTTTCATTTCTTCTCTTACTATTGCACTATCT
The DNA here is from genome assembly GCA_963277665.1 of Viscum album. Taxonomy (NCBI): domain Eukaryota; kingdom Viridiplantae; phylum Streptophyta; class Magnoliopsida; order Santalales; family Viscaceae; genus Viscum; species Viscum album. The sequence continues at coordinate 1,689,134,715 of OY728126.1, read as the reverse complement.
GGGATAATGAGGTTAGTTGGAAATAATGATATATCATTATCTACCTCGCCTTTAGATCCAATAATGATGCCTATTAGTCCCAGGTATTTATTTAGTTTATACTGCTCTTGAGCTACCATTTCAACTGCATCCAACTCCACAGGAAAATGGGACACATTATCTTGAACAAGTAGTGCCTCTTGAATTGTAGGACCAATTCCTAACCCTGTGCAATTTAATTCATTAGCACATAGAAACATGCAACATGATATCCAGGTGAAGAAATTCAATAGCCACCTATTTTCCCCAATCAAATACATATCATCAACCTCCTTTCTTAGATACACTTCATGATTTCCCATGAGGATTGTCTTATAGGGGGGACAATGGGTGGGGGAGGGCCAGAAATAATCTTATATAATTTTCAAGAAATTCTTGAATATGTTCAGCTTCCCTAGGAGAACCTTCTACAATGATCCCCTCACCTATAGGAATGTCCATATCAACTACAATTCCCCCCTCGATATATTCCAAGGAAATAATAGGTTATTGATTCCCTCTAACCACAAATAAATATAATAAGTTAGTATTCAATATCACAAAAATAATGGGAGGTATAGTTGATATAAAGAAACATATTACCTCTTAAGCAACATCAGCCTCATCCACCATTGCTACCACCATATCTCACACTCAAGATAACCAATTAATTTTACCCTTTAAAGAATAAATACATGATTTCATCTCATTGATGTACACACCAACTACATCAGGGTTATCTTTGAAAGAAATTAACTCTATAGCAGTGATGAGACCAAATCCAAAAAAGATTAATTTCTTTGGATTGAATCACCACCCAGATATCTTAGGCACATGAGATGTTCCTCTAAGAATCCTAATCTCTCTATGCCTCTAGGAATGATGCAGTAATGGGAGTTGATAGACCCAAAAAAAACACCCTTGGAAGTGGGGAGAGATCAATCCACAACACATGCTTCCTAGGAATCTCAAGAACTACAGCACCCCTTATATCCAAGAACTTATGAGTCCCCAATCATGAAAAATAACGAATGACCCCAAGAACGGTTTCAACAGGCGAGGTTTCCTTGTCAGCTTCCTTGGAAGCAGGCCTACTATCTTCATCCTCACTTTCACTTACACCAAGCCCAAAAATTTCAATAACTAAATATGAATACACATTTTGACCATGAAATTAATGGATAGAGGCATAAAGGTCTCAAATATAATCTTCCACCATCTCAGGTTCATTAGCATAACATCTATTTTCAGGTTTGGATATACATCAATACCCATTCAAAGCAACTTCTTTCCCCTGAAGATATAACCATATTCCCTTGATAAGCATGGGCTTTCTCCAAGAATATCACTCTCTCCAGGACCTTTGATATGTATTCTCGAGGTGAAAAATAGTGGTAGTTCGGAAACTTGTGTCTAAGAATAAAAATCAGTGTTTTGGGGATTGAACATGGATTCTCAAAATCTTATTTGGAGGATTATAAATAAAAAAGTTTCTTATCTATTTCCTAGGCTTAGAAACCTCAGTTTTATTCTCTTAATCCCCATTGGCCTCAGACATGGGTTGACTTACAACAACAGGGACTAGTTTTTCTAGCTTTCCATTTGGGTTTGATCGAATCGATGATTTGACATAGGATTTGGAAATTCCAGGCAGAATTTCAGAATTCAGAATCTCAACCTAGAAATGTGTATCTTCCCTGGTAAACATCATCTATATTTTCTAATAAATCATAAAGTTCTTCTCCTTATGTGAACTATTGATGTATGGGGGCCACCTCTCCATAACATAGTGGAATTGGCACCCAAACCTATAGGGTGAATACCCTTCATATATTATCTTTCCATCAATTATGGAAACCAGAACACCCTCCCTCAAGGAAATGTGGTTCCCTTTTCTTATATTATCACAAGATGCATTATTTACTAGGGTACTAGTAGGGGAGGATTAAGGATCATAAACAAAGCGGTTGTGATAGTTGAGTCTGTCCATTACATCATATACTCCCAAGGATAATGGTTTCACCCCACTTATACATTGTAATTAAGGATAGAAACAATCAGCTGGGATTCATTGGTTTTAAATGGACTCATAGCCTCCTATGTGGGCTACTATCCAGCCCTAGATAACATGAAATAGGCCCATGATCAGTTAGGGTGACTTACCCCTAATTATACATCCCAGAAAATGATATATCTTCACTAGTATTGGCACTAAAATATTAATGCACCTCCCATTAGACAATTGGTCTTCCATCACAAAGGTTGTAAATTTGACTATGGTCCTAGATTCGAACACTGGTAGTAACTAACCATTGAGAAACATTGAAAGAAAGGCTACCAATCGAACCAATCGTTTGACATCTGGGACAACTTTCCATCCCCATTGAGTGAACCAATCCTCCTTGGGTGTCATCCAGTAAGCACCAACATGTATTTGAGTGCTAAGGGTTGGACAGGTCCTTAGCCTTTTTGTACGGGGTTCACAGACACTTGGTGTAGTGAGATATTGAATCCAATCAGAGAAGAGTATATTTATATTTGGATGAGTATCAATATTTATAAGATCCCTTTCTTTGTCAAGAAGTTTGTTTGCAAGTAGGGAGATCCTCTCTATGTTATACCATGCTGAGGAGAGAGGTATGAATTCATCATACATGTCCCCCATAATCGGTTCCCCAGAGATCATCCAAACATCCCAGAGGATAATATTGGCATCCCCATACACTAAGTGAAATATATTAGTGTATTGACTCCATCGACTGGGAAACTGAGGAATAATAGATCGGTTACGATGGGAATAGTTCGGTGACACCCAAACAACCTCATATAATTCCATAGACGTTAACTCATATTTTAACTCTTTATGACTCTGATGAACCCATAAAGGAAATCCCTCGATCAAATCAAATGAATCCTTAGGGTGAAGATCCCATTTGGATGACCATCCTAACAACTCATCAACCTTGAATTCCCTTTCTATGGAATGATAGAAATGGGTATCTGATTCTAATGTTCATACCATTTTCTCAAATGAAAAAGGGTGTAATTAAAAACAAACCCATCAGAGTTTGTTTCCTAGATAAAGGACCCCTTTGCTGAGATATTTTCCTAAGGCGTGTTCCTTCACTTTATTTTATACAACAGTGGTTGATTTTTCAAACACAGTTCTTGGATAAGGACATCTGATGGTAACCTGAATCCATAAAAAGGTATCTTATTTGAGACATGATACACTCAAAGTCCATCACCCATAAGTCCTGTTAAAATTTTATGTTGTGGTATGATGTCGTGCTTCACATTATCTTCAATGATTTCAACCATGTAATTCTTCCTTTTATCAGCAATTGAACCATCTTTTATAGGATATATTTCTTATCTTCTATAAAATCAGAAAAGGAAATGTTGGCTACAAACAATTTATGAAAAGCATAAACACCCCACATAGCAAGGTTTGGTGAACCACATAGCATACCCTCTAGTCCGCTAAGCACTTAAGTCTGCATACGGAAAATTTATAACTATACAGGAATAATTATGCTTCAAAGGAAAATTGCATGTTTGTAAAAGAAACCAGTTCATAGATTGTGATTCTTCGCTACATGAGAAATTCCAACCATAAAGAGAAATTCTATATGAAAAGAGTCAGAAGTAGAAATATCATAATGGACCTCAAAGTACCTAATTCACTAGGTGAATAATTATTTGATTCAACCTAAAACCTTTTATAGGCATGGTCTGTTTTTGGGTCCTCATGCACCCTACAAAGAATTTAATTGGATGGATTTTTTTCTTAGAATCGACTCCTCTTCATGTCGATCGGGCCCCATTCGAACGGGGGCATTTTGTTAGGTCATAAAAAGTTTGGATGGAATATCATAAGGATCTTATACATTCATAAGTTCTATAATAAAATCAATTGAACCATTTCATGAAGACTGAAATTGTTCAAGGACATAAATATTCAAAGGAATTATCTTTTTTCATGTAGCATGATCGCTATACGGGTCGTCGCTCTATGTAGGACCCCCACAAATGAAATTTAATTTGTAGGCCTAGGTGTCCTCCCCCGGACTATCACAAATGAAATTTATTTTATAGTCCAAGGAATCCTATTTAGGATCCCAGTAAGGGTTTCTAAGTCAAGACCCCCACAAACAAAATTAGTTTACATCCCAAGTCATCTCCTTTAGCACCCCCCCACAAATTAAATTTTATTTGTGGGACAGGGCATAATATTCAGGATACCCAAAAACCAAAATCCCTCATGGGTGGAAGTTTTTTATTACTTTTGGTCAACCTGGGGTGATGGCTACATTTTCACCCCCTATGAAAACCCCACATGGGGATGGATGAAAAAACAAAGAGAGAAATAATCTGAGAAGACAATTTTCGCAAGTAATCACTTACTGTGTATCATAAAGTAAGAAAGGGGACTTATTAAACCACCCAAAAATAGTGGTTTCTCAAATCATAACCCATATTATTAGATAAACCCTTTGTAGAAAACCATCCAAATATAAAATCCTTTGCGTACCATCATCCGGCATAGAAAAATAGTATGTGGGATGGACCCTTCGAGCATACCATTTGGTCTTACCTTGGATCCTTGATAAATTTTCATTTGTGGGATAGACCCTTCCTTGTAGAATTTTTCTTACAAACTATCCAATTAACTCTCTATATAAACCTCTCCTATGAATCTTTAAGCCCCATATAGGCCCCTTTTTGAACTAATCAAGAATATCATCCACTGAGACCTCCATACTTGCATGATTATGGAAAGGGACACATCAGCATGCCTCCCATTCGATTGTAAATCGCCTTAGTAAATGTTTTCCTACACTTATCCTATATAATGGATAAGTTCCTTGGGATATTTACAATTTTTCATCCCCATAGAAATGAGGACCCCAACCTTGGATGTAGTGTTTGGAACCTCCACATTTTAGACAGTGAGGGGAACCACTTTCCTTCCCCTTTGATGAGGGATAGTGCCTTATCCTTCTTTCATCTTATCTAAAATTAAGAATATGTAATCCCTCTTGGAGTAAGCCTCTAGTACTTCTCACATTCCATATCCACATGGGTGTGTAAGTCTCAACCCTAAGGCTTGAAAACAAACGAGGATACTGGCACATCAAACACCTTTCTCTCTTCCATAGCCTTGGCCTCATCCACCAGCAGATGAAGAAGATTTTGTGGTTTTTTAGATCTTTCACTTCCACGTGTTTCTCACATAAGTCATGGATCACATGGGTTTAGAGATTAGTGATGATAGTGACATCTTCATGATAAAATTCCTATCTCAGTAGGAGATTACCTTTATATATCTTTCTTTTTTCTTTTCTGTGGACCTTCGATTTGTTATAAGCTCCAACCATGTTATGGCCAACTCAAAGTTCTGTATTACTAATGAGAAAACTTTTACCACCTTTATAGGTTTAAATATCAACCCTTTCTAACTACATGGTATTTGATTCATGTCTAAATGGGATATATATAGGAATCCTCCCTAAGGAACAAACCTAGTACCCCAAATTCACCCTAATATTCTATGGCCCATATTTCTAGTAGGGTTACATCCATCCTTATAGGTTATATCACTTCTAGATACCTTGGGCTACTTCAACATAATTTCCACACTAGACATTGACTTGTCACCTTTTTCCTATAATTACATTCTACATGATGTCAAACTGAAAAATTTAGTCTTTATCACACTACCTTATAATGTGTGATGTTTCCTATTAAGTGGCACCAAACTACATAGGCTTTGATTTGCAACCAAATGGGATACATAGGATGCCTCCCTAAGGTCCAAACCCAGCACCCCAAATTCACCCTAATCTTATCTGGGCTATATTCCCAGTGGGATCACATTCATACATGGAGGATACATCCCTTCTAGGTCCCTTGGGACAATTCAGCATAATTCCCACACCAAACCTTAACTAGGAACCTTTCACCTAGATTTCCTTACCTTGTGATGTTAAACTACACGGTTTGGTCCTCATCACATGACCTTAAAAGGTATGATGTGTCCTATCAAGTAGCATTGAACTACGTGGGTATTAATTCCTTTCATGAGGATACATAGGAAGCCCATCTCATTGGCCCAATCTTGACATGAAAACAACTCCCATATTTTGGGATGATGATAAATTCCAGATCACCTCACCATATGGATTAAAATTAGCATCATGATAAAAAAAATATAAGAATATCTAATTTGTTCATAAAAGGGTGCCATTTATAGAGAACATCAGATACATACAGATGTCTTCATCGATGAAGGACCTTGAATACATATAGATGATTCTAAATCCAACACATGCTAACAATTGGTTGTTAATATAAGTGCATCCAGTTATGTATTTGTTATTTTATAAAGGATTCATGAATATGTCCTAAATCTATAAGACGGACATATAATAGGAATTAATTCCCCCAAAGGTGTGTGATGAAACCAACCTCCCATATTATTGGATAATTTGAGTCTGCAAGTGTCATTGGACCATTTCTTAATGACCACCTGCCTTTGAAAAGTATGTTTGTGAAACATATCGAATAAGGGTACCATTGGGTATTTCTGGTCCCATGAACAAAATCCACTGAAAACTACCTGGAAAGGACATGGGTATTTTTTTTAACATGGAAGGTCATTCCACCGCCACCATAAAACACCATTCACACACCCCATGTTTTTTCTGGGGATGTAACAATAATTATGAACTTAATGTGAAATATTGTGCAATATTCAACCCTCAACAATCAATCGTCGGGCACTATATTTTCATTAAAAATAGCAACAAACAAAAATCCCACTATAACTACATGAATCAATATTCTTTTATTTTTCCTTATTGATAATTAAGAACAAACTTATAAATATATTAATTTACTTTAACATTTGATTCTTCCCATACAATATCTCATATAGAGTCTTTTATTCCTTTGGACACAACAATTATCTATTAGTAATTTAGATCAATGTATAGACTATTTCCTTCCAAAAAAATATCTAGTTGTTCTTTATAAATAATAGTCATTCTTAAAATGTTATTTATGATATAGTTTCTCCTCTATACTATGCCATTTTATTGAGAGGTTTTCTCTACTAATACTAGTTTCTTATCACATGATAGTTAATATAATCCTCTACTTGGATATTAGATAATTTTGTTCCATTATTAGTTTTGAATTTTATTATACTATTCCCGATAATTTTTTTATAATTCCGATAATAATTTTTACTATAATTTAAAGCCTATAAATTATGGGTGATATCTATTAATCATTAAATATTATTTAAATTATCAATAAATTTCACATAATACCACTTTTTTCAGTATATCTCAGCAATATCAGCCCAAAAACATCAATTTTCATCAATTATAATAACCATGTTGACTTCATGTCCTTCAGTTGTGAGCTCTTAAAAATAATATTTCCCTTTGGATAAATATCACACATGTGAATAAGATCACATGATGGTCTAGGGATATCATAAGCTATATTATTAGTCATGATGAATTCTAAGAAATTTTCTCTCAAATGGCCAAGAATTTTCTTCTAATTCCTTTTTTATTCTTACTTGAATTTGAAGAACATATCCTATTATCCACTAATAAGTTTGATATTCCCCTTAATTGGCTTACCTTACATAAAAACTCCACCATATTTTCCCTTGATGACACTAGTATTCCTGGTAAAATTTATTTCATGACCTGAGTTGTATGTTTGACTTACACATAGTAAGTTGGGACAAAGTTCTTTAACAACCAAGACATTTGTACACCTCATGTATTTTCTTATAGTTTTATGTTTTCTATATCTAATGATATTTAAGACTTTTTTTATTCCCTAATATAAGGACACATTTTTCTTTATTTAATTAATATGAAAATATTATTATCTCCTTTATATAGGATTTGTTTCTCTTATCAAGGATCCAAACTATAACTCAATCCATTTCTTTCAAGTAAATTTATATATCCACTACCTACTTAGTTATTTTCTTTTTGAAACATATCATTGACTTTACAACTGGTGATAATTGATATTTTTTATCTTACTCTTAGTATGATGGACCAGCCTCATCTTCAAATGTAAAAATTTGTTTTTTTATCTTGATCAATGAATCATTAAAATTATTTTTATGACCACTTGAGTTCACTATAAGCAAATTCCTCTACATCATTGATGATCAATACCTAGATATATATCAATATCCACTACACCAGAAGTAGTATCCATAAAATGAATTCTTAGAATGTTGAATATTCCTTAGACACCATCATTTCTCAAGTACCTCTAGTATATTTTTTCTATAGAACACAAATTTTCAAAATATCCCATATTTCTATAAAAATAAGACCTGATTTTTTAATGTACTCCTATATTTATTCTCTATAGCACTAATTGTATTTTTGGATCTTTGAGTTTGTTTATTTTTCTTCATACCCAAATAAACATTCAACATTGGTGTGGGTTCAAATAGAATAACATCAACCAACATAGCCTTATACTTACAATAAATCCCCATTCTATCATTTTCATTTTGATATATCTTTTTATTCTGTAAAAAAATTCATTTCTCAACCTCTATACTTCCCCTTTACCATTTATACAACCCATATGATCTTATTTGATGATTTCATACCAGGATTCAATAGTATATCATGATCATTTATTTTTTAACATAATATAGATAATTTATCCCTTGATATATTTGATATTTTTTACTCAATAATTAATTTTATTAGTCAATCCATAAATAATCTAGGTATTCTCTATAATTTTTGAGCTTGTACTCAACTACCTTCTTGGAGAATTCTATATTTTCATATATTAAAATTTCAATTTATACCTTCAACTCAGACTTATCTTCTTACCGGTACTACATTTTAAGTTTTTCACCATAAACAACTCCATTTTCTTTCTTTATTTGGTCTCTCCAAACATCAATCTCATCAAGTGCAGCATCTAACTCTATTTTAATGTCATACCTCCATTTTAATTTTTATTAACCATCATCTTTGTATTCTATTTTTTATTTCTTTTCTATAATATTCATAATAACTTCTTCACTGAGGTATTTTCAATCCTTAATCTTCTTTATCTCTAATAATTTTAATATATTATTTTATTATAAAATAAAGTTATTTTTTAAGAAATTATCCTTGTTTCTATTCATTCCATTAACATTATTCAAATATTTCATCATGGGTACTTCATAATTGTCATCATTATCTCAAAACCTATTGAGACACGTAGCAATGAGGTTTCCAAACTTTCTATATGTAAATAATGCAAGTTGAAGTTTCCATTTGAACATTAATTTTTCAATTTTCAGATTTGAGGAATTGAATGATGTAAATTCATAAACTTCCCATTTTTGAGGATCATCTTCCACTAGGTACTTCTTCATTATATTGAATATAACTTCTTGAGACTTCCCTTTTTTTAATACCAACATTATCATTATTCCTGACTTCATATAAAACTAGAGTGTTATGAAGACTATCCAATTTTATCTCTTTTTCATCTTTATCCTGGAGCACTTTGAATTTTGTATTGAATCAAATTTGAAACCGTCTCAAAATTTTCTTCAAAATATTTACATCATCAATGGTTTCTCTTAGTATGATTATATCCTCCACAATCTCCTTCATCCATTCAAAAAATTATTCAAAAAATTTATTTGAGAATATCCTCAAATCATTGTAATTATTCTATAGAACCATATATTTAGTTTCATGTACCTTCAAGTAAACTTCACAGATATTGAATAACTTTTCTCGTATGGTGTGTATGGATTTACATGAAAATGCCTTCATGTAGATATCATTGAATAAAGGTCCCCTTAAATCATTTATTTCACAAGTTTCAATATCCATATCTTTATGTTTTCCCTCTGGTAACACTTTACTATTCATATCAACCAAAATTAGATGAATAATATCTATATAAACAAATATAACTAAAGATAAAAAGTAGTGTTGCGTCTAATTCTTTTACGGATGAAAATTTTTTACATCAAATATTGAAACCACTATGTAATTCACAACTTCCATGAATTATAATAGATAACAATTCAATATATTTGATAATTTGTCTATGATATCACTTTTTGGTACCATGCTATAGAAAATACACTGAGAGGGGGGTCAGTCATGGCATTATAGTTTTAAACAAATCCCCTATTGATCTTGTTCTTTCATGAGACAAAAAATACCTCCATATTTATCTTGTATTAATGTATAATGAAAATAAAATATATGATATAGACACATCAATTTTATATAGTTATCCCACATTATGATAAATTTAAGAATAATATGCACAATAGTGATCTTGTGTACCAAAATTCACCATTTTACACTGTAGTTCACAAGTTTTGTGTAGACTTACTATTCCCTATATTTTATAACCAATTACAACTTATAACCCACTCCTCTCTAAACTGAATTAAACACAATATTCCTCTAAAATAATATTTAGATTAATTGAATCATCAATGAAATTATTCACATTAATACTGGTATGATGTGAATCTCATTTTTTCATAAATATTTGAATTCCAATTTACCATGTAATATTTTCTCCATGAAAATTCATCTTCATGTAATATTAACTATATAATTTCTTCTCGGTAGAATATTTCATGTAATTTCATTATGGTACAGTATTCCATGTAAATTTTTTAGGGCATACTATATTCACAGTAGTCTACTTACCACATAATTCCTTCATGGAATTCTGGATACCACATAATTCCATCAAAGTATTTATATTTCTACGTAATTGCTTCAAAGAATCCCACTTTGCATAAAGGGAGTGTTTTATTAATTATAATCTTCTCCAATGCATTGTTCTCATGAACATGAAGTTAATATGGGTAAATTTACAAGAAAAGAACCAAATAAAATATTCTCAGCATAAGATTACATTTTTTCCTTTCATGTAAAACCACTTCACATAAAAATACATTTTCATAAGAATGCTTTTTAGTGGTCGTATAACATTTCCCTTTCATGGCTCGTGAACAACTTCATATTTTTTCAAAAATTAAGAGGACTATGTATAATTATTTTTCAAAATACTTCATCTGTATAGTTATTTAATATAATTATTTCTCCACATAATTAATTTTTGGAATTCATCCTTCATGTAACTCTATCATGGAATTCTGCCTCGGTGTAATACATTCATGGAATTTTATCTCTAAATAATTCAATCATGGAATTATAAATCTGTGTAATTATTTCATGGAATTTTTCCTATATGTAAATCATTTATGGAATTCCTTTATTTGATCTATAATTTCTTATGTATAAATTTTTTACAATTTCACATAATTCTTATTATAAAATTCTGAATTCACTCTATATTGTTTTCGAAATATCTCCATCAATTAAAAAAATCTACTATAACAAAACTAATACCATAAATTATAGATTACATATCTCTATAAATGTATTGAGTTTCATCATTTATAGAAGCTTTTAAACATGATTTGTCAACAAACACACCCCCAAAAAATAACAACACGTGTAATGATTTTTTTTTAATATATTTTGACTAAAATAAATCTTTTCTCAATATCCACCAATGACCAATGAAATGGGTTATTAAAAACATCCCATTGTACCAATTTTCATCCATTAGAATATTCTTGTTGTATCTCTCATGATCTAAACCGAATACCTAGATCAGATGGATACCCCTATTTTTTAAATTCCACTAGTTATGGTTGTATTGGTATCACACCAGAACCTATAAAATTTTTTAATATCTAGATGACTTTTACTCTGGTTTTTATTATATTCTAATAATTACTCAAATGATTTTAGTTGATTCATACCTAAGTGATCATACTCAATCACATATGTAATGTGTTATCTTGAACCTAATAGCAATGAATATATTGGAAAGCTCTATGGCATGTGAACTAAGATGCTAACTAAGGTCACCAACTCTATTATTACATCCCAATTCTAGTGACATTTTTAAATTTTACAATTTTCTGAAATATTTCCCTTATTGTTGGTGTTGTGGGCCTACACTAACCCACTACTCACTCAACACTTCACCTAAGCATCGTCCAAATAATACTAGTCTATATTTCATATCCTATACTCAAGAAACAATCTATTTTTTAGAGACTCACTTAACTGAATCAATCATCATACTCCTCACAAGGAAAAAAATCCATAAAACAAATCATAATTTCTATCCATGTCCAATATTTCATAACTGGTCAGTTATCAAATGTACTCTTCTTAAAAGTATTCTATAATTTGATATCCAAATCTAACATTGGTTAACTATCCTGACTTATTTGGTTATTTTACATTCAAGCACTGATGTGAAACCAAAACCATCATTGATCTAGTTTCACCCTCTATGCCACTTTCAACATTTAGTAAAATTTACCCAAAATAAGGGTCACAACCAAAGGAATCCAATGGTGTACTCTCCAACACAATATTTCCCATATCCTCACTCAACAAGCATAAACTTCCCCACATTCCTTTATCAATTGAACATCAATACTCTTGAGCCCCACTTGTTATATCTCAAAAGAATAATACCTTGAGCCTCTATCTAGGGTATATTACCATTGTAGTAATCTATTCCACCATCATCTAATTTTATCAATATTTATCACTACAACAACCAAATCCTAAAAAATTAGTCTCAATATTAGTTACCTCACTTTCTATGACATGAGTCTCATGTTATAACTCGTTGGGGACTCCCATTTATCCCTATAAAAGTTCACAATTTCATTAGTTCCCTATTTTCATAGTTGGAATAATATTTTAACTTTCCCAACTACCATGTAAAGAGACCTAACTTTATAAATTTTTTTAAAATTCAGTGTTCATCTCACTGTATTTTACATTCATCAAAAAATTTCACCTCCTCACCCATTCAGCTGACCACCTCAACTTTACCACAATATTAATGATCCCTATTTATTATCATAACAAGCTATATAGAGATCCTATCTCATACTATACATATCCTAAAATTAATTTTCTCTCTATTAAGCCGACACCTAACCATTCCTAGATAAAGTCTTTTATTTCTTACACTTGGCATTATATCAAAGGGAAAACACCTTTATCAATTTATCAATCACTTAAACGAGTTTCACAACATTATTTAAGTCATAAAAAAAAATTACACTGACATTTAAATCATACAATGGTTTGTGTAAGAATCCCACAACTTGACAACATCATATTAGGGAAAAATAAGGAATCCTAGACCGCTTCACAATGAAAAATCACCTCCCAAAGTTGTTTACTCCATACAGCTTCAAAGAGACCAAATAAATGTCATATTAAGCCTAACCCAACAACTAAGATGGCTCATATTCCACTATAATCATTTTGGATTGTTATTATGACCATCGCCCAAGAGTCACATGACCCACATAACCCAATATCATGACCCATATGATTTTATAAAATATCTTTTCAACATGCCTCACATGATACCATGGGATGATTATGTTTAATAAATCACTAATCTCATTTCTGAAGGATGAAACTACATTATATTAGACTATATACAACATATTTTAGGTAAATACTAGTCTCATATCCCCAAGTTTAGAGAGTACTTGAAACAACTCTCACAATAGTACATGACTTCCACGTATGTCTATTAAATTTATCCTCAAGAAGGAATATGCTATCATACCACCCTACAGTATTATCCCACCCATATAAACTTAGAATGTATCCCAAGAGTCCTAATACTATGTCTAATTATACAACTTATCATGTATCCATGCATGTCAATCACCTCTAACACAAATAACTAATTGTGTTACCACGCCCAATAAATACTCAAGTAATCCCTTATGCTTATACCCATCAATTGACCACCCTATGCTCACATGTTAACTATATCACATAAATAATCTGCCTATAATTCACATATATAATCCATTTAAGTGTTTGGTATAATACCGCTCTCTTGGTATACCCTCTAATTTCATAACCCATCATGAGAAATAACAAGAAAACTAATATTTTATTCTACTTATATAATCAAATCACTAATATCCTAAGTCATATTGCTTCATCTATAGGATCCCCTCCCTAGTTTATAGACCTTATCCCATCTAGGTCACATATTATAAAGAAACTCCCATGATTCAGCATAAAATAACTTTAAGAAACTCTCGTCACCACATTATAGGATTGTCATCAAAATTGGGTATTCCCACACCCATACTACCAACTTGTAGGTCATCACAACACTCATATGAACATATATGAAATCACTATTAGACATAGTGTATCAATAGGCCACCATAGTTTAGGAAAAATGGAAATATATCATGTATCTAGTTACATTGTATATATCTTGATCATGTAAGGCTCTCATATACTCAAGTATTCTCTATCCCAAGATATTCACAATCAAGGGTAGGTACACAATGCATGTAAAATTCATATAATCATTAATCAAGTACTAATAAAAGAATAAATAACCCTGATGTTAAATTAAGTAAAATTTTGATAATAAAATATAGTGGAAAACATTATACAATATATTTTTGACACCTTAAATAACCAAAACCATTTTGTAACTAGGATATCAATCATATACAAGAACCCAAATTTCATGTAAATACTGTGTTCCAAATATAATACATGTATTCTTTCCACTTTCTATCATGTTTTGAGAGTAAACCATAAATCAATATCTCAAAACATCATACATGAAAAAATGAACTCAACTATAGCATCAAAAAAATAACAGCAATCCAAACTCCTCGATAGCTTGGATTTCTACATATAATTGTGATAGCCTGAAACAAATACAAATTACATCCAAATTCTAACCAATATTATCTCCATCTATCATGTCTCAAATGGTAAAACAAAAAATACTACTCATATAATAAATTTTATCACCCCCAATATAGAACCCAATAACCAAACAAAGTTGAGTCGCTACATGTTCTCATGTGCATCTCCATATATTCTAGAGTATAATATCTAGTGAAAAGGGTCTGATAAAACCATGAGGGGAGAATATACCCTTAGTATCATCAAATAAATAATGTATAAATAACTAAAACAGTAATAGATGGATATAAGTCCATAGTAAAATAGTTTATTTATAATGGATGAAAAAGATTAAATAATAACATACATTATATTATAATACATAAACTCATGTGTTGGAATACAGTCATAAATTAATGAAATATTTTTTAGTGGTAAAATAATATATAGTGTAGAATCAAATGGAAAAATAAAACAAGTATATCAAACTAAATGTCCAAGAACTTTCCTTGGACCCGTCTCCATGTCTCCATCAATCTAACTCAATCTCCTCCACTAGTATTATAACTATTTTCTTGACCTATATGCCAATAAAAAATCTATGCATCTATCTAGGTGAATGTACTGGGTGTGAGTCGTAGAATTGGTAGGGAACCAAAAATTATGTCCTTAATAATATACAAATATATGTACATAAATTTATTTAAAAACTTAAGGTCATACCCATTACATGAAAACTTTTATTGAACTTTTGGGTACATAAGAGTCCACCTCAATATTTGAATCATACCTGATTTAGACAATTTTATAATAGTATAGGTACTTAAATAGAATAATAAAAAACAATAGGATGAACCTCTAATAATAATAACTTGGGTGACTGCAATATCAGCATAAATAATAATTATAGGTGAATAATTCATAACCACTAATAATAAAGAAATGGGTAAATGGGTCATCGCTATCAAAAAAAATTAGTTGAATAGATTATCACCATTATATAAACAATTATGTTGAACAATAATTCCCCATACATATCCTGGTTGAATAGGTCAATAAAACTTTTTAACCAGCCTAGGTGAATGGGATATCACCTTAATAAATAATCAATGTGAATAGGTTATCACTATCATAACCAATATAGATGAAAAGGATATCACCATCCTAATAAAAGTAGGTGAATGAGATATTACTAACTATAAAATTATAATAAATGGGTCATCATCGTAATATATAAAATAACCATGTTGAACTGGTTTTCAATATAAATAAAAATATAATTATGGAGGAATGGGTGACCACTACTAAATATGAATTTACGGGTAAATGATTCATCACAACTCACAAATCAATAAAGGGTGGATAGATTATCATTAATATATCCTGACTGAATGGGTTATCACCACTGATAAATATAATCATGGGAAAATGAGTTATCACTGACATATCTAATAATTTAAATGTGAGTGGATCATCACTATTTCAATTCATCAATGGTTAATGGGTAATAATGATAAAAGTGAATGGGTTATAAACAAAATTATAACATTACATGGTGAATGGTGTGTCAACATATTCTTAACAATACAAGACGAATGGTTAATCATTAAAAATATAATAACAACATGGTTGAATGAGTTATCATCATAAAAACTATAGTATGGTTGAATATATTACCACTACTGTGATAAAATATTAATTGAATGGTTTATCAAAATACTACATTATTTGTGATAAACACAACACAACAAGGTTACTTCCCTAAATAAATCCTAGCCCTTGTCTAGACTCATTGACTACTTCACATGCATTAATAAAACTATTACACTAGGTAAAATTGGATATATTTCTCTCAACCCATTCCTTTGGGAATCCACCAATTGAGTATTGTATTATATAAGGACAAAACCTATACATATCACTTTTCTAAAGTAAACATATAAACCTATATTTTCTCAAACATTAAATACTCTTCCCATAATAGGTTATATTTCCCAATAAATTAAAACCACCCTTAATCAACTCCATAATTCCAAACATAATATCATGAGTCACCCCTTCTTTGGTAACTTAGTATAATGGACTTCTATAAGCCTAAAAATCTTCTAATCTCCACCATGGACTAGTCAATGAAGGGTTAACTCAATAACATACCTAGATGGTGATCTATTTACAAATATTATAAGCTCCCCATGGAGGTTTAAGGTAGTCTCAATAAATATCCATAAGTTACCCCTATTGGATAACCCATGGCACATATTTTTTCTAAAACAAAAAATAACTATGTTCATCCTTATAAAAATTCCCTAGGTGAGTTCCACACTATCTAATTAGACGTCCCAAGGTTTATAGAGCCTTATACCTAGGTTGTAGAACCTCCATGGTCCCATATTAACTCTAACCAATCCTTAAACTTAGACATCATAATTATTGGTAAGTTTGAATAATGTAATAAGACTAGGATGGATCATTGTGATCATATTAGAACTCACTAGACTCACCTCACATAAGGAAACCCACCTATAGTTTTATCTTGAATCACTATCACCCACTTATTTAAGATTAAAAATCACACAATATGAGAACATTATATATATATAAGTAGTATCAAAGACCAAAAACCTCATTTAAGAGTTTTTATTTCAATTTGACACTCTTACACCATTGTTAAAGCTCACCCAAACTTGAATTATCTATCATTCATGTCAATAAGGCCCTAACATGTTCAAAGAGGAACACACATTAATTATAAAAAAATTATAATTAATATAATATTTAATTCTTAATTTATTCAATTATTCATAATCATGTGTGAACTACCTCTATAATGAATCCATACCAACAATGATTAAATTCCCTAATTTCAAAACTCAATTCTCCATCCAATCTCATCAAAATTTGGTAAAAACCCAAGAATGATCAAGGTAGTGAAAACCCATTATAAAAAATGTTTATAATAAGTCTCAATATAAATTTTTATATCTCATCAATCCTTGAAAATAATTGAACCTTCATGGACAGGCTGGGACTAGTATTAAGCTGAGTGTGCCACCCCATGCTTTCTTCCAATAGGCTAGGGATTAGTGACTTTCACCGAGTGGGAATATTGCACATGATGGGATGCATTATCCTAAAGTGTATGTAAAAAACCACCAATATATATACTAGAAAACGATAATAAATGTAACGTATCAGACCCAAATTCCACTCAATAGTACCTTGATCCTGGTTGGTCACAAGGCCACAAGCGTATCTCCCCAAATTCCAAAGGCTACCGACTAGCAGCGAAGACCTAGCTATGTTAGTGGGGAGAATATTCCCTCATTACCAGAGTGTAACATGGTGGAAATACCAGTAATATAAAAGTAGTGGAAGTAGTAAAAAATCAACAAAATAATAACATAAAATATAGGAATATAAACAAATCTAGAAGTAATATCATATATAATCACTAATGATGATGATACATGTCATATATCTAGTAAATAGGACAAAGTTGGTACAATGTAGAACAATAAAATACATTTATCTAAAACACCAAAAGACCAAAAAGTGATATATTTGAATATAATCATGATCCTAAGTTCATCCTTATGCTCCCTTGTTCCTAAGAATGGAAAAAAATCAATTGTTGAACTGTGGGCACTTTCCCCTATCCCTACCTACATCCAAATAGTCTATTAGGGTACCCAATGGAATCTCAAATAGGGTTTGAGATAAAATCCTAGTAGGTAACCACCTAAATATCTATACATTTCATTATGTACAATAAAATCTATATAGTGTGCTGGTAAAATAGGTAATGAGATATAAAGGTAAGTAATAAAGTGCTCATGGCACATATAATCAAGCTAATGAGATCGTATAGCCAAACATGGATCCCTGTAAAAAAAAGTGTCAACTCCTATAATAAGGAAGCTACAAAAAAAGCAAATATAACCAACACAGCCTTGTCATGCATACCAACCCGACATGTCAACCAAGGAATTACCGTAGAACCCAAAGTGATAAAACATCCACAGCTAAGCCGTATAATCAAATGTGTAACATCTCCACAGCCACATCATAATAATCAAAGTGTCATGCCATGAAGGGCCAGATCCAAGGTATAGAAGACCAAGTAATCTTCATCGAGTCCCAGAAGCATCTCAATGGAAACTCAATTAGGCACTGATTGGATTCCTAGGATCATGTCATACTAAACATGTTCTATGTGAGTCCAAGCAATCCAGATCCAAGGGGTAGCAAGGCCCAAGGCATCCCACAGAATCAAGACCCAAGGAGCATCATTATCCCAGCCATCCACTACCATGTTCCAAATCCAAGGAACTTTTACAAGGAATCTATTCATACATTTACCATTCTATGTCGTTTACCTTTTCACACAATGTGAGTCTACCCACTCACATCACCATTTCAATTTCAATTCCATCACTTGATTATACCCACTCATGTATCACAAAACATATCCAAGTCCACAAATGAGTATACCCACACATTTTTTACAATTCACATTCAAATATATAACATGAGTTTACCCACTCACATTTCTACTTTTGTTAATTTTACCCTTTAAGAAATTCAAATAAACCAAATCAATATTCCCAATCATTTAACCATTTAGCATTTAATCAATTAAACCAGTTCAAGCATAGAATATCCACATCACATTAGGTAAGGAAGTAGTACATCTCCCTAACCAACAATTCAATTTGATTTTATTGTGATTGGTATTCCTACATCTATTCAAGCATGATAACTCACCTCTTGGGTGGTTCTACCATGGAATAACAAGGTAATTCATTAAGGTACACCCCATGGGTGGAAATTATTTGGTAAATGGATACCAATGCATCATAATGCAGCCTAAGGGAATCCCTAACAGGTCCAATTACATCTAATTTGAATAAGTAGTTCAAAATTGGGGTCACACCGGAAAGTTCAAATGGTGGCCTAATGGCAGGTATCCTAATAAAGAATTAAAATTCAAGGAATATGTATATACCACCTACCTTATCTTGGTAGTGGAGTGTTAATCCAGTATTAACTCTTAATTTGACTCAGATTGGGATAAATATGAATAATGGATGAAGAACCTAAAAATAATTCAAATCAGCTTGCATATAAATAACATAGCTGATATATAGAAGAACAGAGAACAAATAAAAAGGAATTAATGTCTTAGAATTAAATATCCAACAAGATGAATGGACTTTGATTTTGATCTCAAATGAGAGAGTTACCTGAATTCCTATTTTAGCCACCAAGATGGATCTCTCAAGGATGATCTTGTTGTGTGAGAAGAAGAAACCAAATTTAGGTTTATAAAAAGGTTTTTAATTAAATTTTAAAATTATTAAATTTCTAAAATTCCAGGGGCTTCATGGTTTAAGTGAATAGT
The DNA here is from genome assembly GCA_963277665.1 of Viscum album. Classification (NCBI taxonomy): domain Eukaryota; kingdom Viridiplantae; phylum Streptophyta; class Magnoliopsida; order Santalales; family Viscaceae; genus Viscum; species Viscum album. The sequence continues at coordinate 1,689,114,480 of OY728126.1, read as the reverse complement.
TTTACAAACTATGCACCAAATCATATAGTCTGTTGTAGAAGGTGGGCACCCAACATGGTTTTCTCACACGGTTTGACTAACTATGCGGAAATCATGTAAAAACCTCTATAAAAACTATCTAAATCGCAGACATTGATGCATATCCATGTGGCCCATTCTGAATGGTTTGGAATAATAGTGTAGCCATTCCCTATTATATTTCCAACCTGGCATAGTTTAGTCAAACTATGCGGCCTACCCCGAACAGTTTTCACTAACCATGCACCAGGATTAAATCACCCCTAAACATGGGTTCTGGGATCCGAACATGCCCCAAAAACCCCTAATACCTCTATGGCCTTGAAGGGAATTCACATTAGGCCATATTCAAACATTAAAACAAAACAAATAATGGATATTTACCTCATTTTAAAACCTGAGTTCTTACAATATTCCCCCCTTAAAGTAATTCTTCCTCAAATTTCTCTCTGAAGGGTGTTTAAGATTTTTCTGAGAAAATCTCTAGCCACTGAGCACGTACATCAGCCTCCCACTCCCAAGTATCATCCTGTAAATGGACATTCTACCATAACACCCATACTAGAGGAACTAACTATCCTCGGATAACCTTCTCCCTCCTTTTGAAAATACAAATTAGATGATCTAAAAAGTACACATCAACCTGTAGTTCAACCTCCTCAGGATGAAAAGCATGAGATGAGTCTGAATAATAGCATTGAAATTGAGATACATGGAATACATAATGAATGTATTGGTACCTCTGATGTGACTTCAACTGATAGGTTACTGACCTGACTCTCTCCAAAATCTTGAACAACCTGATATATCATGGTGAAATATTACTTTTTCTCTTGACCCAGCTATGTCCCTGTCTCAATAAATCAAATAAAAAGACTTGATCCCTATCCTCAAACTCTAGTGGTCATCTATGATGATCAGTGTAAGAATTATGTTAATATTGTATAGTATCTATCCACTTATGAACCAACTGGACCTACCCAGAAGTCTTATACATGATATGTGGTCCCAATAAAGCTTCCTCACCTACCTATAACCTACACTTGGGTGATCGGAATGGTATACCATATAAATATTCATAATGTTTCATCTGTATAGTCTCCTGATAACTATTATTGTAGTATAAATAAACTAGGGGTACATGCTTCTCCCAAGATCCCCCAAAATCCAAGACTCATGATCGTAGCATGTCCTCTGAAACCTGTATCATATTTTATAATTGGACATCATTCTGAGGGTGGTATGATGTGCTCAGAAGAACCTATGTACCTAGATCCCTCTAAAAACTCTTCTAGAAACATGATGTAATGTAGGTGTCCCAATCTAAAATGATGGTATGCAGGACCCCGTGGAGTCATAATATCTCTAGTATATATAATATTCTAATATCATCAACATTGAAGGTCTCCTGGATCAATAATAAATGAGAAGCCTTCATGATCATATCATCGACAAAACACATAGAATTATTACCTCGAGGTGACCTTGAAAAATAGGTTACAAAATCCATTGTGACATCATCCAATATCCACTCTAAAATACTTAACTATTGTAAAAGTTAAAATGGTCACTGATGTTCTACTGTCACCTACTGATAGTTGGAACACTTTGTAACAAAACCAGATACCTCACATTTCATACCTGACCTCCAATACTGATCGTGCAAGTCACAGTACATCTTAGTGACTCTGAGGTGCACAGCCTAAGCTAAGGCATGAAACTTCTGTATAAACTCCTCATGTATGCCCATTGGAACCCAAATGTGACAATGGATAACCAAACTCTCATCCTTTCCTATGGTCCAACCAGTAGGTGGATCCTCACTAGCCACACTCTCCCATAGGACTAGGCCCTCTGAATTTGATAGATACCTCATCCTCACTCTATACAGTATGGTAGATATAGAAACCCATCCTTTTCTTACATTACTATTACATTATTATAAAGATAAACATAATAGTATTACACCATAAGGATCTAGATGTTTAGTGTATTGGTAAAACTAGGACCATAACATTTACAACATCAAACATAAACATTTATTTAATTCATTCTTCTCCAGCTTATTATTGTCCCTTGAAAACTCCTTAGTACACATAATCACCTGAGGATACACATCAAAAAGGGGTGATCTAAAATCCCAGTAAGAGGATAGATAATAATAATATAGAATGGGGTGAGGATAATCATAACATCATCATCAAAATCATGATAGGAATCATTAGATAAAGGCATGGAATGTGGAAATCCATAAAAAATGAAAAAATCATGTCATAGTGGTTAACTACCACACATAGTTGTGAACAATGGTAGCATAATTTTCACACATAATTTCACTTTAACTCATGAGATTCATCACTTTACCCAATTCATTGGATAACTATATAATTTTGGGCACACCTGTCACATTCAAACATTCATATTGCGCAATATAATCCCGGGCGCACCCATCTCATCATAACATTTACATTATCATGAATGCCACATTGAAAATATTTCAAACTTGAACATAAATGAACCCATGGAAATAAATGGGTTTCACATCATAAATTCATAAATATTTGGTTCCCAAAATAAATATGGAATATCATTCTTGACATAGAACCATTAACCTTGAGTGAAGAGTGAAACAATATTCAAGAAGTAAAAAGGAGTGTTTATTTGAAAGAAGAGTTCTTTTGGAAAACATTGGTTTTTTCGTAAAATAAATTTGAGAGCATGTATATCTCAGAAAAGTTAAGATAATTATGAATAAATGATTTTTAAGGAATATCCATACTGAAAATGGGTTGAAGAGGTAAAACCCAAATAAAGAGAGTTGGGATTGAGAATTTCCCCTCACATTGTATATGAACCCTTTATTCACTTTAATATATTGTATAATGACATTATATTCATTAGTTAGAAATTATAGAACCTTTTATACATGAATATTATTTATTATGGTTTCATTAATTTCTTTTATGGGCCTTTGGATGAGTTGTAGGGTTTAAACTCATTGCTCGGAAGTGTTCTTTTTCTTAGTTTTCATGAATGGTATGAATGGAAGTTCGTGTAGAACATGGATAAAAATACAGAATTGATATTACATGTTATTAATGATGTTATAGAACATTAAATGATCTTATAAATAATTTTTTTATATACCATGAGAATGAATCATTAGATAATAATTTAATGATGATCGTTTTGGTTAATTCGGGTAGTTTTTCGACCACAATGAACTTGTTTTGTTTAATCGTTTAGTAATATGTACATAAGTTAGTTACAGAATATTAAATAGGATAAAATACAAATAACATAATTTTTTTCAACCATAAAAATGGTTTCATTACCAGATATGAGGGCAGTAAAGGAAAATGAAAACATGTCATTCTTGAAGGTGATAAATTAACACCTCACGAACAACATTTTTCTTTCTAAAATAAAAAGAAGAGTAAAAGGGTATTGTATGATATAATATCCCATTATTATCATAAAATTTCATTATATGTATGATACTAGAGTTAAGACACCATTTGGATGAGGATAGGTTGTGAGATATTAAGAAAAGAACTTGAAATTGAAAGGAAATTAAAGGAAGAGAGAGAGAGAAATTACCTCTTGAATCCTCCTCTTGAGATCCTCCTTAAGGAACCTAGGATTGGTGTTTCGATGAGAACGGAAGCTCTTGGACGTGGGGGATGGGATAGGGAATATATTTTGGAAGAGTTTATACAAGGCTTGAACCTTGAGATGTGTGAAGAAAATGAGGGTGTGAAGGGTGGTATTTATAGTGGAGGGGAGAGGGGTTTTTCAATATTATATTCATTAATTTATTATTTTTCCACAAGACAAGTAATAGTGATGATTCCACGAAAAATAATAGTAATAAGTGCATTTGATTTCGAACCAATTGGGCTTACATTAGTATAATATCATACACAACTCTATAACTAATGCATTTAACTTATTTTGTGAATTATCGTATTTCACTATTCATAAAAAGTTCAAGTATTCAAGATTAATACCAAAAAATCACCCAAATCATTTTTAGATGTGTATAATCCAAAAAATGAACTCCATTTTTTAAAAATAATTTTATAAATATGATTAATTTAATTTTTAATTAAAATAATAATTTACTTGAAAAATACATATTTTAAAATTAAAACTGATTTTATAATACTTTCAAAAATTACATAAGTTCTTATAAAATTATCTTAAAAACAGAAGACTTGGAATTTTTAATTTATGAAAATATTTTAATAAAATATATTTAATTTTAACTTAATTAATTATAATTAATTATTTATGACTTACAAAAATACCAATACTTTTACTATGGTCATATTATCACTTATAAGATGCCAAAATTTTATTTATTCATTCATGGGTGAGGTTACTATTTTTTTGGATGATTTACTATTCATAAGGGTCATGTTACTATTCATAAGAGTAGTTTACTATTTATAAGGGTAGGTTACTATTCACAAAAAAATTATGTTTGTTCAATTAGACTCCAAAAATCACCCTAAACGCAACTGTGTGTGTCAGATTTTCGAAATTCAAAACATATAAATGGAAAAATTATGTTTAATGATCATATATTATTTAGTATCCTGATATTTTATTTTTATTCCTAATGATATTATAATATAAGGAATAATTATAAGAAGGGAATTCCATTGATAAAAATTTGGGTCATTACATTCTTCCCCCCTTATGAATTTTCACCCTTGAAATTTCATTTTACACAAACATGTGAGGGTACATATCCTTCATCGCCTCTTTAGATTCCCAAGTAGCTTCTTCAAACTTATGGTTCCTCCACAACAATTTAATAAGATGGGTTGTCTTGTTGCGTAGGACCTTATCTCTCATGTCCATAATATTTACTGGTTGCTCCTCATAATAGATATCATCTTATAGTTGTACCACCTCTGAGTTCAGTACATGTTAGGGATCTAGTATGTACTTCCTCAGGAGTGATACATGAAACACATCTTGAACTTGATCCATATTCGGTGGAAGTTAAATTTGATAAGCCACGGCTCCTATGCGATCAAGCATCTCAAAGGGACCAATGTACCTTAGGCTTAGCTTCCCTTTCTTTACAAACCACGTGACTCTCTTCCATGGTGATATTCAAAGGAAGACTTTATCTCCAACGTCAAACTCCAAGTCCCTTCAATGGTTGTCAACATAGATCTTTTACTGACTCTGAGCGTCTTTGATATGTTTCTGGATGACTTGAACCTTCTCTATCATCTCTTGCACAAGATCGGGCCAAAGTATATTTCTTTCTCTAACTTCATCCCAGCAGGTTGGAGTTCAACATCGCTTTCCATACAAAGCTTCATATGGATCCATCTGAACACTCGAGTGGAATCTATTATTGTATGAGAACTCAACCAATGGGATATGTTGATCCCATCCAACTTTGAATTCTAGAGAGTAGGCTATTGACATATCCTCAAGCGTCTGAATAGTCCTTTTAGATTGGCCATCAGTTTGGTGGTGATAGGTCGTGCTTAAATTTAATTCAGTACTCAAAGCTTGTTGAAGACTCCTCTAGAATTAAGATGTGAACCTTTGATCATGGTCAGAGAAAATCGAGAGTGGAACACCATGTATCCTCATCACTTACTTCACATATATCTTTTCAGGATGTTCAATTGAGATATCTTCCCAAATAGTGATAAAATGGGTAGTCTTGGTGAGTCGTTCAACCACAACTCATATCACATTATTTCCCTTTTATGTCTTCGGGAGACTTTTGAAAAAGTATATAGTGACATTCTCCTATTTCCACATGTGTATAGGTAATGTTTGCATCATCCCTTTGGACTTTTTTAGCTCTTCTTTAACTTGCTGACATACCAAGCACCTTGAGATATATTCTGCAATCTTCTTCTTCATGTTATCCCACTAGAAGTTTTCTCAGAGATCTTGGTACATCTTGGTTCTACCAGTATGGATAGAGAATGTTGATCTATGTTCATTTTCCAATAGCTCCTTCTTTATCCCAAGTGATGAAGGCACAAAAAGTCGTGTTCCAAACCAAATCACACCATCATCATCGATATGGAACTCTTTTAAGGTTCTTATCCTTTACTCCATTCACCTTATCTTATAACTCCAGATCATCCATTTTTTCCTCCTTAATATTCTCTTGGATAGATAGTTGCAAAATCATTTGGTCAAGGTAGGATGTATCCCCTGCACTTATGATTTCCAAATCCATCCTTTGAATGTCCAAGAAAATAGGGTCTTTCTCAATCTATAACATAGATAGAGTAGCAGGTTCTTTTCTGCTTAGAGTATTGGTTACCTTGTTTGCCTTTCTATGATGGTAGTGAATAGAGAAATCTTAGTCCTTGATTAGCTCTAACCATCACCTTTGATGCATGTTGAGCTCCTTTTGTGTGAATATATACTTTAGGCTCTTGTGGTCGATGTATATGTCACACTTCTTACCATAAAGGTAGTATCGCTATATTTTCGAGGAAAAATCATAGTTTCCAGCTCTAGATCATGAGTTAGTTTTTCTCATGTATATTCAACTATCATGAGGCATAGGCTATCACATTATTATTTTGTATGAGTACACAACTCAAGCCTTTATTTGAAGAATAAATGTATATCACAAAACTTTCTCCACTTTTCAGTAATGTGAGTACAGGTGCAGTGATCATGTTTCTCTTTAGATCCTTGAATATTCTCTCACATTCTTCCCTCCATACATACTTTACCCCTTTCCTTCTCATACTTTCCCCCTTTCCTTGTTAATTTCTCAAAAAACGTCGGTGGTACCCAGCTAATCCATGAAAACTATAGATTTCTATGACACTAGAGGGTCTAGTCCATTCCTCAATCACTTTTGTTTTTGAAGAGTCCACATAAATTCCCTCACTTGTGATCACATGTCTCAAGAACGTGACTTGATTCCTCTAAATGTCACACTTTCTGAACTTGGCGTGCAACTTATCTTTTCTCAATGTCTCCAACACAAATCTTATATGTTCTTTATGTTCCCCATTTCTCTTCTATTATATGAGAATATCATCGATAAACACTACCAAAAAAATTTCAAGGTAATGTCTAATGACTCTATTCATCATGTCCATGAAGATTTTAGGGGAATTATTAAGTTCAAAGGGCATCACCAGAAACTCATAGTGCTCATACCTTGTACAGAAGGCAGCCTTCTAAATATCTTCCTTCTTCACCTTCAGCTGATGATATCTAGAATGAAGATCCACCATTGAGAAGTATTAAGCTCCTTTTAGTTGATCAAACAAGTCATCTATCCTTGTAAGAGGATGCTTTTTCTTTATAGTGATATTTTTGAGTTCCCAATAATCGATACACAACCGCATTGATCCATCCTTCTTCTTTACAATGAGCACTAGAGCACCCCAAGGTGATGCACTAAGGCGTATGAACCCTTTATCCAAATTCTCTTGCAGCTGCTTCTTTAACTCCTCCAGTTCTATATAATCCATTATAAGGCCCCAGCCTTAAAGCTTACTTAATCTTGAGTTATTACAAGATTACACATTGAGGATATTTTTAGGTTTATAGTTTTAGAGAATTAGATCATGAAACTTGCATTACATTCCACATTTAAACAAAGTGGTTACATAAAAGACAATAATCATTCTTCCCATCAACGGAAACATATTTAAAATAAAACACGGATTCTTTCTTGACACATCCTTGACACTATCATCACATCATGTACCTTTCCCTTGACCTGTGAAAAACATTTCAAAAACTTGGGATGAGCATAAAAAGCTCAGTAAGGGTTATAAAAATATGGAAAGGAAACATGAGTTCATATATACATAAGAATGAAATCATACTTTATCCATAAAAAATAGGCACTTTAACATACCTCATCAAACCATGAATAAATCATAGAAATCATAAGACATAAAGGTAACTTGAGGCATTCATAACATTCTTACGTAGGGAGTAACCCTCTTGGTTACGTTTGGAATACCCATCACAGTATATTCCCTAAATCTCTTCAGAGAAACCTTAACGTTTAACCCCTTCGTGTTACCCAATGCATTGGAGAGATATATCGGGATCACCCGCCCTTAGTTTATCATGGAACCACCCTTCTGCATAACAATTCCCAAGAACCATAACATAATCTTATCACATAAAGCATGCATAAAGGAAACATAACATTTACACCTTTCAATAACAAGATATCAATACAACACATTGATATAAATACATTATGAAAACCATTTTCAATACCAAAATAAAAGAAAAGTAAAACATGGTATTTATTTTTCTTTTAAAAAGAAGGTATGGCTTGTAGAGGAAGCCGAAACTCAAATAATGGTCACGGCGGAGGAGAATTCGTTGTCGCCGCATACGTACGAAAAAAACATTCCCTTTTGTCGTTTAGTAAAACGCTTCATATAAAAAGATTCCTTTTGGATAAACATAAAAGTCAAAGGGGTTTATACACCGTATAAAAGAAAGTTGTGTATAAAACAAAATATACCTCAATGAAAGGAGATTGAGACGAAGTCCCATACAAAGATGGTATCCTTGGATTAAGGATAAATCAGTTACATAACTATGTGTGACAAACGAATACACGAAATATAAGTGGGTATTAAGTGTAAAACAATCATAGGACATTCACACATAATCATAGAACGACATATTCAAGGTGTACAAGTTTATCCCAAAGAATCGAAATTGGGTTAAGAAGTTCCCTTGCAATAATTAGACAGCCTAACGGCGTCACTTCAAAATTCAGAAAAAGAGTTGATGAGAGATAAAAAGGGTATCTCATCACTTGGACATAAAATTTACATCAATAAGGATATAGAAGAACATATCCCAAAATAATATTATGTTAATTAAAAGACATAACAAAATAAGTCTTTTAAAAAGAGGAGGGTGAAAGGTTCCCTTACCGACATGGGTATCTTTCGAAACATACGCCCCGTGAAAGAAGGACAATACAACATTGATGTAAATACTCATAAATGAAAGAATATTACACAATGAGTAAAATAATGGTCATTACATACACCACTCAAAGGAAATTGTGGCAAATTTAGCATAAATCTCACGGGAATAAAAGTGAGATGAAAAATCCCTTACGAAAACTCGGCAGCCTAACAGCGCCACTTAAAACTTCCAAAAATGGATTGATGAGATAAAATAGGGTATCTCATCACATTACAATAAAATGTAAAGTAAGAGGAATATAAAATATCATCCCCCATCATAACAAAGATTATCTTAAAAGAAGTGACATAAAGGAGAGTACTTAAAGAGAAAGAGAGAGGTTATATCTCTTACGAAAATTTGGCAGCCTAACGGCGCAACTCAAAACTTCCAAAATGGATTGATGAGAGAGAATAGGGTCTCTCATCATATGAACATAAAAATTACAGTAAGATTAATATAAAAGAACATCCCAATAACAAGAAAGATGAGCTTAGAAGGAATGACATAAAAGAGTGTACTTAAAAAGAAAGAGAGGAGTAGGATCCCTTACCTCGGGTCCGACTTGACTCGATCGTTCTTTAACGTCCTGAATAATAAACTTGAGTTAATTTCCACTTTATTAAGAACCTTATTCTAGTTAATTATTCCTTTTAGATCGCTTATTGCCATGTTATAAACATTATGTAATCGTTTAAGTTAATAATGTTTTTTTTGTCGATATTTGGTTCTTAAGTCGAAAGTGGACTTCTTACAATTACATGTTGTTCGTGTGGTCAAATGTTCATTATATCCAGAATTATATTCATGATTTGGATATCATATATATCATATATATCCAGAATATACATGTATTTATAATATTACATAATCATTTAGAGGTAAGAAATGAAATGCACCGTTCATGGAGACGGTAAGCCGTACGTACGCATGAACGCTACTTTCATTTCTATGTCATATTAATGGAATTAAAACTAAATGAGAGGTATGTATATTTTAATTCCAGAATTATATTCATCATTTAGATGTATCATTCATCATATATATCCACTATATACATGTACTTATAATAGTACATTACATTTGGGGATAAGAAATGAAATGCACCGTTCATGGAGACGGTAAGCCGTACGTACGCATGAACGCTACTTTCATTTCTATTTCATATTTTTATGGAATGGAATAATAATGATATAGAGGTATATTATAATTCCAGTATAACATCATATATAATAACTTTAAATCCATCCTTTATACGTCCCACATATGGCATTAACGAATCACATCACTTTGAGGGGGCGGTAGTCCGCACTTCCTTAAATGAAGATATCGCGTTTACCCATAATGAAAACCATAAAGGTATGCCCAAAATGAAAAATACAGAAGCTTAAGGAAAACATAAACATATTATATATCATATATAAATATATTTTCATCTTAATGTCCACCTTTGAAGGTGTTAAAAGAATGTTGAACAATCATCGTTTCGGGAGACCGAAATTCGCCATCCACAGAAACAGTATGTTCTTTAACCATTAGATGTAGGTGTGTGAAAGTGTATCTCGAATACTTATTATAAAAAAATACTAGTATATTTATGATACTTTATTTGTTACAAAATAAATGAATAAAAAGAGTTTAGGGGGTTGGAGAAGAAAAATAAAACAAAAGGACTCAAGTGAAGACATTACCTTAAAATCGGGTAACTCCCTTTGGTTTGAGCTCAAAGGCTTCCTTGGGAAGACTTCTGCCCAAAGTTAGGCTTCAAGGAGTAATATAGGGAAGTGGAGAGACAAAATGGGCAGATTTTGGCCGATCCAAAGGCTTTGGGAGTGTGGGTAAGGAGGTAGAGGTGGGGGCCTTTTATAAGAGGAGAGGAGGGGCACTCTTGGAAGGTAAAGAAAAGTCACTTTATTTTAAAATGGTATTCGGATTTAAGAGGTCCAAAATTGATTTGTTTCGAGGATAAGGTGATCAGGGTTCTAAATCCACTCATCCAGTAGTTTTTGGACATGTGTAGGTCTTATATATTACATTATCTATCCATTTTATTTAAATCGTTAAATAATGAGGTCATCGCTGCATCATCATGATGTCATAAATAATTTAATTTATTTAATGTCTAAAAATTATAAAAAAAATACTATGATGTAGTAAATATTTTTATCTTTCCAATGAATATTTATAGTCAAAAATCTTATTTGTATAACCCCATGTAAAAATTGTTTTAGTAAAACATCTCATGTTTGTGTCATTTTTACTTTATCATTAAATAAAAAGGTATTTATGTCATTTTCCAACCAAAGTGGCTCCATGGGGTCCCCAAGTTGACCCATGGATTTTCTTGGTCGGATATGACACATCCAATGAGGTTAGGACATGTGTCTAGGTCATTTCATATTTTTAAAACATTATTTTTACCTTAAACTACACTAATTACCTCTAATCGCGATTAAGAACTTAAAAGGTACTATTCACCAAAAAATTATTTTAATCTCATTGAACCACATTTTACTTCTTAATTAAAACCATGTATGTCGGATTTTTTGAAATTCAAAACACAAAGATGGAAAAATTTCATTTAAATGGAAAAATCAGTTTTTATAAGTACCACTTAGTGGTTTCACTATTCATCAAAAATTGAAGTTTTTCAGAAAAATCCCAAAAATTCACCCTAAGCTATATTTGATATTCCGAATTCAAAAATTAAGTCTATTTTACAAAATTCAAAACATATAAGTCATATTAATTAATTTAATAATTAATTCCCACTATCAGAGCAAATAGCGTGTTTTTATGAAATAATAAGTATCAAAAGATTGACACTAGTTTAAGTCTGATTTCAAAGTGAAATTAATTACAACGACCACTATTGGATTTAATGGTAAAAATATATTCTAATTTAACTTTAAAACCAATTCAAAATATAATCTAATCATATAAATAAATTATATTAAAAAGAGGTTTTGAATTAAAATACAACATTTTACACTATTCATTAAAAAATGAACTTTATCAGAAAGATACAAAAAATTTACACAAAGTAAATTTTGATGTCCCAATTCTTAAGAAGAGTTTTATTTGGTCCAAAAGGATGTATAAGAGTGAAAAAAACTATATTTAATGACGGTTCTCCATCAAAAGGCAATAAGTGAACCTTTAGTGAAAACTAGGGCATATACGCCTAAAATTGAATTCTTTCCGTATTTTATGCCTTTATCTTTTATTGGATAAATGTAAAAACATTTAAAAACATATAAAATCATATTTTAGTTATTTCTATCCATTCCCGCCAATACAACGGCTACATGTTAACTACCATTTAAAATAATATTATTTTATTATTAGAGTGCAACGTAAGATTCCCAAGAAACTCGTTGTTACGTGTTGGGTACGCCATCGAGCATAGCGTCCCCTTTAAAGTCATATTAATATTTTATTCACAAGTATGGATAAATATGAAAATTTCATATTATTTATTTACCTGGGGTGTTGAATCCATCCTATAGGGACACTTTTAGATAGGAGTAGATATGAGTATGAGTTATATTGAGAACTCTACCTCACGATCTGGGGGAAGTCTGTGTAACTCTTCAGGAAATACATCACTGTATTCCCTCACGATGGTAATTTCTACAAGGTCATCACTTTCATTTGAATCAACCATTTGGGAAAGGTATTCTTCTTCATAGGGTATCAACACCCACACCATTGAAGTATTTTTCAAAGGAGATTCACGATCTTCCTTGAATTTTTAGAGGATCGTGGGATGGTTCAGAATATGAAAATATATTTTCTTTTCCCAATATTTGATATGTGATATATATAACGAGATCCAATCCATTCCCATTATAGCATTTAATTCCACCAAGGGAAGTATTATGAGATTCACTGGAAGTATCTTCCCACATATGACAATAGGAGAAGAGTCAAACATTTAGGTTTCAATGATTTCACCACTTAGTGTTTTTATAGATATCTCTACTTCAAGGTTTTGAAGCTTCAATTCTATAGTTCTAGAAAACTTTCAAGATATAAAGGAATGTATAGAACTAGAATCAAATAAGACTTTTTCAATTCTTGAGTGAATAGGAAGTGTTCCTTGTACGACTTTATTATCTTGCTCAACTTTCGCAGTAGTGATGGCATAAGCCTTCCCTTGTTTCTTTAGCAATGGTGGCAGTTGATGCTGATTACCCTCGAGGACTCGAGGTTTAGTGCATTGGATTGCATAGTGACCTTTCTCTCTAAAGTTGTAGCATTAAACCATGGGTGGGTCTCCCCTTTATTCAACTTCATTCTCCTTCCTTCTCATATATTTCCGACACTCTTGAGAATGGTGGAATTATTTCCCACACTTAAAGCATTTCCCCATCCGTTTGATGCAGTTCCAATGATGCAACTTCTCACATTTTTGGTATGTGGTTTGTTGAGTTTTCTTACCACCTTTATCATTAGATCCTCTGGCTTGAAACTTCATCTTTTTTTTCTTATCAGCATATCCATGGGACCATTCTCCAAACTCCATCTCCAATTTTAGGGCACACCCTATAACTTCTTCATAACTCCCAAAGTCTTGAATTTCAAGAGCCTTTTCGAAGGTGTGGTTTTAATCCACTAAAGAACCTATCAATTTTTCTTCCATTTTTGATAAAAAAAACCCGAAGCGTACCTTGAAAGCCTTGTGAAATTCACTTCATAGGTCTTGAAATATTATCCATCCTTTTTCTTGAGATATATAAATTCTCTCTCCATATTTTTACGAAGATTTTGTTTGAAATACATGTTAAAAAACATGGTCTTAAAGTATTCTCATTCCATCTCTTTAATTTCTTTACTTGGCTTGGTGTTCATAATCAAATCCCACCATTGATCGGCCTCTCCACCTAGATGATAAATAACTAGTGTCACATTCTCCGTATCAGAACAGTGAAGCATAGAAAAGATATTCTCCATGGAGTTGACCCACTGTTACATAACTAGTGAATCAAAAGACCCACTAAATGTCAGTGGTTGTTGCCGTATAAAATACTCGACATCCAGTTTCTCCCTCTTAGGTGAAGGATAACGTTCCCCATTATTATGGTTATTGTTCATAACCTGATATTGTTGGGTAAGAATAACCATGAAGTTTTTAACTCCACATCCCAAAGCATTGGGGAGGTCATTTGGGCAATCATTGCATTAGCCCTCGCATGGGTTGTTGGCATGGTTTCTCCTGGTTCTCACCATTTTCTAAAATATAAAATGTTAGAACAAAACATAAGTCAATAAGTCATGAATAAATAACTTATTCATTTCTAAAATTTTCACAAAAATCATAAATTATGGGATCCCTATATAAATATTATTGTGTTTATATTTGTACTTAGTCTCATACTAGAGGTTTTCTCTAGGTTTCACTAATCCTAATTCCCAAATTAATTACACCTTGCCTGTGATACCAACTATAGTGACCCAGCCTTTTCTTAAATTACAATTAAATAATTATAAAAATAAAAAAAATTATTACACCATGAGTATCTATAGGTTTAGTGTCCTGGGAAAACTAGGACCATAAAATTTACAACATCAAACAAAAACATTTATTTAATTCATTCTTCTCCAGCTTCTTATTGTCCCTTGAAAACTCCTTAGTACACATAATCACCTGAGGATATACATAAAAAAGGGGTGATCTAAAATCCTAGAAAGAGGATATATAAGAATAATATATCATTTGGTGAGAATAATCATAACATCATTATCAAAATCATGAGAGGAATCATTATATAAAGGCATAGAATGTGGCAATGCATTAAAAAATGAAAACATTATGTCTTAGTGGTTAACTACCACAAATAGTTTTAAAGAAAGATAGAATCATGTTCAAACATAATTTCAATTTAAATCATGATATTAATCACTTTACCCAATTTTTGGAGCACTGTATAATTCTGGGAACTCCTTTCACATTCAAACATTCATGTTGTGATATATAATCCCAGGCACACCCATCTCATCATAACATTTACATTATCATGCATGCCACATTGAAAATATTTAAAAATTAAACATAAAATAACCCATGTAAATAAATGGTTTTCACATCATACATTCATAAACATTTGGTTCCCAAGATAAATATGTAATATCATTCTTGACATAGAACCATTAACCTAGAGTGAAGAGTGAAACAATATTCAATAAGTAAAAAGGGTGTGTTTATTTGAAAGAAGATTTCTTTTGGAAAACATTGGGGTTTTCATAAAATAAATTATAAAACATTTATATCCCATAAAAGTTAATATAATGATGAATAAATTATTTTTAAGTAATATCCATACTGAAAATGGGTTGAAGAGGGAAACCCCAAAGAAAGAAAGTTGGGTTCGAGAATTTCCCCTTACCTTGTATTTGAACCCTTTATTCACTTTAATGTATTCTATAATGACATTATATTAATTAATTATAAATTCCAAAACCTTTTATACATGAATATGGTTTATTATGTTTTCATTAAGTTCTTTTATGGGCCTTTGGATGAATTATGGAGTTTAAATTCATTGCTCGGGAGTGTTCTTTTTCTTAGTTTTCATAAACGGTATGAATGGAAGTTTGGGTAGAACATGGATAAATATACAGAACTGATATTAAATTTTATTAATGATGTTACAGAAATTTAAATGATCTTATAAATAATTTTTTTATATACCATGAGAATGAATCGTTAGATAAGAATTTAAGGATGATCGTTTGGGTTAATTCGAGCAGTTTTTCGACCACAACGAACTTGTTTTGTTTAATCATTTAGTAATATGTACATAAGTTAGTTACTGAACATTAAATAGGATATAATAAATATAAAATAATATGGTTCAACCATAAAAATTGTTTCATTACTAGATCTAAAGGTGGTAAAATAAAATGAAAATGTGTTGTTCTTGAAGGTGATAAATTAACACCTCACAAACAGTGTTTTCCTTTCTAAAATAAAAAGAAGAGGAGAAGGGGGTTGGATGATATAAAATTGAATTAGTATCATAAAATTATATTATATGTATGATACTAGAGTTAACATACCATGTGGATGATGATTGGTGTGGAGAGATTAAGAAACGATCTTGAAATTTAAAGGAAATTAAAGGAAAAGAGAGGGGGAAATTACCTCTTGCGATCCTCCTCTTGAGATCCTCCTTAAGGAACCTAGGATTGGTCTTTTGATGAGAAAATAAGATATTTTACATGTGGTAGGGGCTAGGGAAGATTTTTGGGCATAATTTATACAAGTATTGAACCTTCAGATGTTTGAAGAAATGAGAATGTGAAGGGTGGTATTTATAGTGGATGGGAGAGGGGTTTTCTCAATATTATATTCATTAATTTATTATTTCTCCACAAGACAATTAATATTGATGATTCCTTGACCAATAATAGTAATAATTTAATGTGTGATCGAACCAATTGGTCTTACATCATCATAACATCACACATCACTCTATAATTAATGAATTTAACTTATTTTGTGAATTATCAATTTTCACTATTCATAAAAACTTCAAGTATTCCATAAAAATACCCAAAAATCATTATAACCAATTTTATATGTGTATAAACCAAAAATGAACTCCATTTTTCAAAAATAATTTTCTAAATGTGATTAATTTAATTTTTAATTAAAATCATAATTTACTTGAAGCAGATTTTAAAATTAAAACTGATTTTATAATGCTTTCAAAAATTACATAAGTTCTTATAAAATTATCTTAAAACAAGAAGAAATAGAATTGTTAATTTATGAAAACATTTTCGGAAAATAAATTTTATTTTAAATTAATTAATTATAATTAATTATTTATGACTTATAAAAAAACCAATACTTTTACTATGGTCGTATTATCACTTATAAGATGCCTAAATTTTATTTAATCATTCATGGGTGAGGTTACTATTATTTTGGATGATTTAATATTCATAAGGGTCGTATTAATATTCATAAGGCTAGGTTACTATTCATAAGGGCATGTTACTATTCATCAAAAATTATATTTGTTCCATTAGAATCCAAAAATCACCCTGAACGCAACCATGTATGTCAGATTTTTGAAATTCAAAACATAGAAGTGGAAAAATTAATTTTAATGATCAGATTGTATTTAGTATCATGATATTTCATTATTCTTCCTAATGTGATTATACTATAAGTCATAATTATAAGAATGGAATTCCATTGATAAAATTTTGGTTCGTTAAAGTAGAGGTCACAACTAAGGATGATTGATAAGTCTACCCCAGTTTTTCATGCACCTCCAAGCACATCTTAGAAAACAAATCCATGAGTTTCCACTCGCTAATGGCCTACTGAACTGTTTGTATCTGAGTCCTTATTCTCAGTGAATCATCCACTTCATTGTATTTACCAGGGGTGTAGGCTAGCTCAAAATTAAAATACTGAAGTTACTCCACCCATCTCTATTGTGTCATATTCACATCACACTATGTAAAAATATACTTGAGGCTTTTATGGTCCATTTATACTACAAAAAACTCTTCTATTAGGTAATTTCTCCAATAATGCAATGTGTAAACAACCACGACTAACTCAAGATCATGCATCGGGTAATTAGTCTCATGTGGCCTCAACTATCGATACTCATATGGCACAATTTTAGCTCCCTACATCAATGATAATACAAGTTTGATACCCAATGTGTCACAATAGACAATGTAAATCTTTCCTTGTTCTAGTAGTATTAGGACTCGTGCTGAAGTTAAACTCCCTTTTAGATCCTAAAAGGATGTCTCATAAGAATTTGACCAAAAAAAATTCACACCCTTCTTAGTCAAGCCTAAAAAATTGATTCTAAGCGTGAGAATTCCTCTATGAAATTCCTGTAATATCCCTCTATCCCCAAGAAACTCCATATGTCAAAAACATTCTTGGTTTTTTTCTAGGAAACCATATCTCTCACCTTCTGTGGTTCCACCAATTCTCTTATCTCCAAGATTATATGACCTAGGAAGTGAATCTTGTCCATCCATAAGTGGCACTTTGTGAGCACAATATATAATTGATTCTCTCTCAGTGTATCCAAAACAATCTCATGGTGTTTCGAATGGTCATGTCAATTTTGAGAATACACTAAGATATCTTCCACAATAACTACCATAAAAGATTCAAAATAAGGATGGAACCCTTGGTTCATTAGTTCCATGAAGACTGTTGGCATGTTCATGAGACCGAACGTCATAACAAGATACTCTTATAGACCATACCTACTACAGAAAGTTTTATGAGTTAGGTCTAAAAGTCGAACACATACATGGTGATATCCCAACCTCAAATAAATTTTTGACAAGACCCAAGCTTCTCAAAGCTGATCAAATAGTTCATCTATCCGTGGCAAGGGATATTGGTTCTTAACTATCAAATGGTTCAACTTTTGATAATACATTCATAACCTAAGGGTTATATCTGCCTTTTTTTCAAAAAGGGCTGGATAACCCCATAGAGAAGTACTGGGTATGATAAACCTGTTTCCCTCCAAATCCTCCAGATACCTCTTGAGCTCTTGTAACTCCATCGTAGTCATCCTTTAAGGAGGAATGGATATCAGTGTAACTCTTGGAACTAGTTATATGGAGAACTCAACCTCTATCTCAGGAGGTAAACAAGAAAATTCATCTGGGAACACATACCTGAAACGATCAACCACTAGAGGAAAGTCTGTCTGATGAGCTCCCTAGTAGTCCAAATAAAAACTAGTGATTTGTTTTATCATCCCAACCAACCAATGATTCTATAGATCATATTGGCTTGCATGGACATACCATTCACCCTTGTGAGTGTGAATTGCACCCTCTAGTGATATGAAGATTACCCTCTAGCAATAACAGTCAATGTTCACTCAATAATCCACTAGCTATTCTATTTTGAGTATAATGTCAAACCCTATCATCTTGAGGACAAAAAGATCCTAAAAAAAGTGACACCTACCAACCTCAAGGGGCACTTCTTTGCACTATTATATATCCTCCATTCTAATTCCCAATGGTGTTTCTAGCATCTTAATACCATAAGAATATAACAAAAAAAGCCCAAGGATTTTCACCACTGGTGCATATATAAAACTATGTGATTCACCTATATCAAAAAGAGTAGATTCAATAGTAGAGGCTATTAGGATCATACCTATCACCATAGAAGGTCCAACACCCTACTCCTTGGGGTTAGGATATACAGAATAGATATGTACTACACCACTTCCTTTTGACACAACCTCACTTCCTGGATTTGACCCATTCTGATGTCTCGATGTAACTGGTGTCTGGATACCTTAGTCACAACCACAACTACCTCATCTAGATCGATCAGCACTTCACTAAATCCCTTTATAAAATGGAGTTAAGGAACCTACTTCTGAACCTGGTGTTAGAGATAACCCCTACCACTCAAAGCTGGAGGGAAGATCTTGTAGAAATGTTGAATGTGTCCCATCCTAATGCAAAATCGGGACTCAACTGGGTCACAGTTGCACTAATTCTTTATGTGGACTCACCTCTTACACTTATGATAGAACACTGAGCTACCAGTACTCACAACCTGACTAGTACTCATATCACAGGAAGCCTCAAAACGGTGTTTCCTTCCTTAATACATTGAACCACTAGGTTGAGAAACAGCACTGCCCTACTCTACACCCCCATCTTCTCTTAGGTTATTATTTTTAATCAGTGCCTAATTCACAATTTCATTGATAGGTATCAACCTAAACATGTTGACCTAATATCTTATAGCATGTCATAGAACTTCCTTGAAGCGTCTCACCCTTGGTATCTCATCAGTAAGTTATGTCAGTGCAAAATGATGTAGCTCTGTAAAGCATGTCAAGTACTCCATAACTATCATCACACCCTACTCTAGAAGCATGAATTTACTAGACCACTCTACCCATAGAGTCTTGGGGTAGAAAAAATCATAGAAATGGGTTTGGAAATCAGTCAAACCCATATCTCATAGCCTGTCAGTCTAGATCAATACATCCCAACCGTGCTTTTCTACCCCATGAAGAATATATTTGGTGAGATTAACACTCCTCTCGGGAGGCATCTCAAGATACTCAAATATCAATAGTGTAGTCTTGAGCTACAGCTCAGCAGGATATTGACCTCCATCCCCTAAAAACGTGGGAGGATTCTACTACTAGAACACCTACATCAGCTCATCCATAGAAAATGCAGGATACAGTGCCCCCTGATAACTCTACATAAAGTGAAAGAATCCCTCATGGAATTGTGCCTTGACACCTATCTCTGGAATAGTAGCGGGTGCCACAACAAGAAATAAAGGAGGATCTATCAGTAACTCATGGCCCACCACCCCTAGAGTGTGATCGTCACCTCCCTCTTGGTGGAAGACTAGAGGTCATTATAGTGGCATGTATCTTCAATTACAAACACACACCTTAGAAAAGAACAATATCAAGATTCACATCTCAAAATCATAGGACTAGTCAAAAACCTCATAAAACCAAGTCAGAACCCACAGCCTACTCCTAAATCTAGGACTATGAAAGAACCATCACCAAAGACCACTACAGACACTTCCTCTTTCCCACTCTAAATTTGGGTCTTGTTCAAGTCTCTATTTTAAGTTATTTGTTCAATTCCATTTAACTTAATATCCACTTTCCCTTAATTTATAATATTCATTCCTTATATGGATTTTAACCAATAGTTCACCACATTCCAATCCATGAGGACCCATAACACCTCATGAACCAATATTTGGTGTCCATGTCCTTCATATCATAACAAGTTCATTTCAAATAATTAAGTCAAATAGTGCATCATTTTCCAGTCCATAAGGAACCATAATGCTTTATAAACTGAAAGATGGCGTCACATCCTCTATCCACTGTACAAAATCCATCAAAACAGTAGGTATATCTATCATATCACCTATCACAACATCATTCAATATTATTGCATCCAAAATGGCATGGCATAATGCATGGCATGTGATTTCTAATAAGTGCCTATAGGATGCATAAGATGGAATACCCTCATCTCATCAGGTTTCAACACAATATAACCCTTAATCATATCAATAGTAATATCACAATCCAAGTGCATCACCCAATAGTGAAATAAAATAATTGTAATAGCCAAAATCTAGAAAAAAGCAATTTCATTCAAGGAAATTTGGCTTTTCCATGTACGTGTGGGGTAGCTACTCCCAGGCACAGCTCATTGCCAAACACCTATTCCTTATAATCCCTGTATATTGTCACCAAGTAGTAAGACAAATAGAAATTATACCCTCTCTAATATCACTTTGTAACATCCTGGACCTAGATTCCACTCAACAGTGCCCCAAGATTGGTTGGCCATAAGGCCTTAAGCGCATCTCCCCAAATTCCAGAGGCTACGGACTAGCAGTGAGGGCCTAGTTTTGTTAGTGGGGAGACAAAGCCCTTATTACCATAGTGTAACATGGTGGAAATACCAGTAATATAAAATTAGTACAAGTAGTAAACAATCAATAGATGAATAACATACAAGATAGGAATATAAATAAATCTAGAAACAATCTTATATATAAACACTAATGATGATGATACATGTCATATGTCTAATAAATCATCCAAAATAGGTAAAAATAAGAACAATACAATAAATGTATCCAAAACATAAAAGGACCAAAAAGTTTTATCTCTTAATAGAAACACGAGCCTCAGCTCGGTCCCATTCTCCCCTGCTCCTATGCATGGCACAAAATCAATTCTCAAACTATGGGCGCTTTCCCCTATCCCTACCTACATCCAAATAATTTGTTCAGGTAACCAATGGAGGCCCGAATAGGTTGTGAGATACAATACTGGTAGGTAACCACCCAAAGATATATACATTTTAGTTTTAATAATAAAATCTATGCAGTGTTCCAGTAAAACAGGTGAGCAGATATATGAGTAGGTAGTAAAGTGCCCATGGAAAATATAATCAAGACAATGAAATCATATAGCTAAACATGTATCCCTTCAAAACAAGTGTCAGATCCTATAAAAAGGCAGCTACAAACAAATAAGATATAACCAACACTACCTCATCGTACATCCCAACTTTTCATGTCAACCATAGCCTTTCCATATAACCTGAAGTGAAAAACATCCACGGCCAAGCCGTATAATGAAATTTATCACATCTCTATAGCCGCACCATAATAATCTATGCGTCAAACCATGAAGGGTCATATCCAAAGTATATAATACTAAGGAATCCTCATCAAGTCTCAGTATCATCTCAATGGAAACTTGACTAGGCATTGGTTGGATTCCTAGGAGCATGTCATACCGAACATGTCTTATGCGATTCCAAGCAAGCTAGATCAAAGGGGTAACAAGGCTCGAGGAATCCCATAGAATCAAGACCCAAGGAGAATCTCTATCTAAGTTTTCCACTACCGCATTCCATATCCAAGGAACTTGTCCAAGGAATCTATTCATACATTCACCATTCCATACCATTTACCTTTTCACACAATGTGATTCTACCCACTCACATCACCATTTAACTTTTAATTGCATCACTTTAGTATACCCACTCATGTATCACAAACCATATCTAAGGCCACAAATGTGTATACCCACTCATTATTTATAGTTCACATTCAAATATATAACATGAGTTTACCCACTCACATTTTCACTTTTGTTAAATTAAACCTTTAAACAATTAAAATAAAACAAATGAGAATTCCCGCTCATTTAACCATTTATCATTTAATCCATTCAACTAGATCAATCATGGAATATCCACATGACATTAGGTAAAGAGGTGGGACATCTCCCTAACCAACAACTTAATTCAATTCAATTGTGATTGGGCTTCCTACATCTAGGAAATCATGATAACTCACCTCTTGGGTGGTTATACCAATTCATAACAAGGTAATTTCATAAGGCACACCCTATGGGTGTCTATGATTTTGGAAACAGCTACCAAATCATCATAATAGAACCTAAGGTTATCCCTAATAGGTATTTTTACATCTAATTTTAATAATCAGATCAAAATTGGGGTCATTTCGGAAAGTTTTTCAGGCGGCCTAAGGGTAGGTATCCTAATAAAGCACCAAAAATTGAGGAAGATGTATAGACCACCTACCTTATATTAGTAATGGAGTGATCATCTAGTATCAACTCCTTATTCAACTCATATTGGGAGAAATATGAAGAATGGATGAAGAACCTGAAAATATGGCAAATCAACTTGCACCTAAATAAAGAATCTGATATCCAAAAGAATGTAGAATGGATAAAAATTAATCGAGGTCTTACAATTATGAATCCAACTATATGAACAGCCTTCAATTCTGAGCTTATATGAGAGAGTTACCTAAATAACTAGTTTAGACACCAAGAAGGATCTCTTAAGGTAGAGCTTGTTGTGCAGGAAGAAGAAACCTAATTTAGGTTTATAAAATGTTTTTTAATTAAATTTTAAATTTATTAAATTTCCAAAATACCAGGGGTCGCATGGTTTGACAAAATATGCACCAAACCACATGGTTTGTTATAGAAGGTGGGTACCCCACATGGTTTCCTCACACAGTTTGACTAACCGTGTTGAAACCATGCAAAAATCCTCTTTTAAAAATTGTTAAAATTGCAGACCTGACCACACGGTCATGCATCCCATTCCACATAGTTTGGCCTAACTGTGAGGCCATTCCCTACTCTATGTACATCCTTTCACAGTTTGGTCAAACCTTGTAGCCTACCCTATATGGTTTTCACTGACCATGTGCCATGCTTAAATCACCCCAAAACATGAGTTTCAGGCTCTGAAAAATCCTTGGACACCCCCGATACCTCCATGCCCTCAAAGGGAATTCACATTGGTCCATATTTAAACATTAAAACTAAAAAATAAGGGATTTGTACCTCATAAGAAAAATCAGGTTCTTACAATAAAATTCCATATTAATGAGCAACACGGATAAATAAATGTGAATGAGACATTCTAAGATCTCTATAAGTGGACCAAATATATAACCATTAAGTAAATAGGGACAAAATACATGCCTAATAAATCCAAAGAGAATCCAACTTAGAGAAACTATGGTGATGGGATCTACACAATGAACTAGGCACTAGAAATGACCACTATCTACTTAACGTCATCTTCAAGAACCACTAATATCCCACTCCATGAACATTATGTCTATTAAATTCTCCACCAAACTATCCATCATATACATAAGACACGTCATGTATGGGATAAATGCTCATGCAGTGGGTGAGTATATACATACATAGTAAAAGGCCTCGAAAACCACAAAATTAAAAAAAGAAAAGAAGTTCTAGTCATCTTTAAACCATAAAGGTAAAGAATAACCCACTTGGGGAAGAAGAAAAAATAATAAAAATGAACCCAGATATTTTTTCACTCTAGAAATATAGGGACAATAAATCCAAATCATAAATATCCTAGATTCATAAGAAAATATACCAATCTAACCAACCTAGGAATCCAAGATACCTAACTAATCCATACCCATGACATCTCATCAACTGTGATGGGGGACCCATGCCTCTCCAAGATAAGTGTCGGTCAAGGGTGTAATAAACCCCTAATGGACACTACTGGAAATTAGATCTTTCCCAACACTTATATACACCCTTTCCCAACGGTTCTCCCAAACCGTTGGGAAAGGGGGTCTGGTTCACGCCCAAATTTACCCAAGAGAAGAAGGGTAGAACGGTCCTTGTAGTGTAGCTTGGGTTGTCGATTCCACAGAGACCTAAGAAGATACCTAAGATACAAAACCTAAGGGATGGATTTTTGGCTATGAAGTGGCCAACTTGGATTGATTTTGGATGGGTTTTAATGATATCTAAAAGATTTAAGTGGATTCAATTTAAAAGAATGAGTTGATCCTAGGTTATCACTCGGGGTGGATTGGATGTATTTTCTTTTTAATGATTTCAATTTCTTAAATTTGAGATGGGTTCATTTAAGGAGATAAAACAACATCATCACTTACTGGTTTAATGCCTACACCCTCTAATACTAATCACCTATACACTTGAAGGATCAAAGTTTTGAGCACTTCAAGGTAAAGGATCGTATTAGTACTTGAAGTGTGTGGCCTTAAATTCAACAAGGACGATGGAGTTTAAAAATCATCAAATAAAAATCCCAATTAAAGAAGTGATTATACATTAATTAGGTGATAAATAACATCCAATCCAGCCCCTTGCTACTCCCTTGGATCAACCCATAAGTGGGTTAGCCCTCCATTGATCCCATGGTTTCAATGGAAGCGGAAAGTAGACTCATAAGGGAGGAATGGAGAAGTAAAGAAAACAACAAAAATAAAATGATCACTCCACCGTTGTGTGAATAATTTCACAAGGGTTGGTGTGAATAAATTCACACCTTAATCCAACGGTATCAAAGTGATATTAAGAACAACAGAATAAGAGTAGAAGAAGAACTTTTATTAAGAAACTAAAGTGAATTGAACAACTTACATGTGAAAGACAAAATTGAGGCAACAAAAATGCAGCATAACATTACAAGTAAACAAAGCATCCAAGATCTTCAACTCCTTCACCACCACTGCCTTAAATAGGCATTTTGGGAGCCTTGGGTCGAGCCTTCAACAGTACAAGTCATCCCACTTGAGTATGGTAGGCCTAGGGTGGTGGAAAGTTTGTGGAATTTGGAATTTTCCACATTTGACCCGAGGTGGCAGCCAGATTTCATCCACCGAACAGACGCGTTTGGATGACCTTCTAGATGGCCGAATCAGGGTGGTCCATAGAAGAAGAAAATGGAGCTCCGGATGTCTGCTAACCGCCTGTAAAATTTGGGCCCATTTGGAGTTGTGTATTCCGAGATATGATCAAAATGGTGGACTGTTTTTCTGGGCCACAGAATCTGGCCCAGAATTTTATCTCTAACTTGGGCCGCCTAAATGACCAACATGGAGGCCGAATTAGCATTAACTCCTGAAGAGTGATTTGTTCCTGTACATGTCTTATATCATCCCACGAAATTTGGGATTAATTGGGCCTGTATGTTGGGCCCCACAGTCTCATCATTGGGCTGGTGTCCAATCTGCCTTCTCCAGAATTGCTTCCTTTCATTGTCAAATATCTCCATCATCCTCCATGAATTCTCCATTGATCCCTGAATCAAACATGTTCATATTTAAGTGTAGATCAATTTACAAAAATATCAAATTAAAATATGTATAATTCAATTCCTTAAAATCAGATGAATCATTGGGTACTTTAAATGATGTTCAAAAATGTACCACATAATAGTGCATTTTAAGAAGGTATTACAATCATAATGTGAAATGATGTTCAAAGTGTAAAATGCACTAAAATGGTATTTATGAATAACAAAGAACATGAAAATTAGGTATATTAACAATGAATATTAGCCTCATTTAGTGGCTAATCACACCCCCCAACTTGAGTTTTGCTAGTCCCGAGCAAAATATATCTCATCAAAAAAATGAAATTCAAATTCCCTTTTCTAAAAACATTTTAATACACAATGATCACCAAAAAACCTTATACCAAACAATCATGAAACCCATAAAAATATTTTAATACGAGATATTTTCATAAGCAGATCCCAATCCCAAGCCCATTCCTTTGATCAAATCCATCATCATACTTCATCCAACTCAATTAGGTGTAATGATGTGTTGTGAATCACAATAGATATGGGGGTTCATTTTCATTCAAGGGGGAAATCATGGAAGCGCTAGGTGGAATCACATTTAATCCTAATATGAGTATTCTTCATCCCTCTTTTTTTTTTTGATTTTTTTTTTTTTGCAATATTGCTATAGTAATTGAGATTGAAATTAATCAAATTAACCCATGTAGCAAGACTTTGCCGATGACTCCCAGACTCAAAGGCCTTAGGGCACCAAGTGAAGCCCACATACTCGGGCATCGTCTCGAGTTAACTTAATCAAAAACAAATTCATATTACCATAAATAGAGATAGATTGAAAAACTCAGGGCTAGACAACTCTGGAGTCACGATCCCCAAGTGCCGAAAGCCTCACATTTTATCAATCCATTGCTCTACACGCAAATTTTTATTTTTATTTTTTTAATAATTTTTTTTTTTAATTTTTTAATTTTTTTTTTGAATACTCATATTATTCATAAAAATAAAACCAGCCTATGCTATTTATTATGGGACCTCAAAAATTCAAATTATTACCCCACAGTCTAGAGGACGTGCATTGTGGCATTTTTTTTTATTTGGATGAAAATATAAACGATGAAATATCACATTGGACAGCCACACTTTCCAAAATCTATGCTCATGAGATTATACAAGGATTAAAATCAGAATCAGGGCATGCTAAATTATTTGATATTCAGTTTCAAAGTGTGCAATGTGTATTACCATGTTCGAAGTTAAAGGAATTTTTCCTTCCATTTACTTTTTTTTTCAAATCATTCAATTTTTGTTTTTGACACAAAAGCATTTTTTTTATTTTATCTCCCCCCCAACTTAAAACAACACTGTCCCCAGTGTTTAAAGAAAAGAAAATTTATAAGGGGGTAGAGGTAGAGAATTAAAGTTCAAAAATGAAATTGAAAATGAGGGTTATGGAATGAAGTCACCTGGTGGTTGAAGTTGGAAGTTCTTGCAGCTTGAATTTGTTCCTTTGATATCCATGTCTCTTGCAAAGTTCCCTAGTGGAAAAAGGAAAAGAAAAAAAAAAACAAAACAAACAAAACAAACAATATATATATATATATATATTTATATAATAAAGGAAGTAAAATATAAGAATATATATAAAAATTATAGAATAAGGTAGCACAAGAAGCCGCAGGTCAGTGGTAAGCGCGCGCCCCTGTCTCCCTTCGGTCCCGGGTTCAAGTCCCCGCGGCTTCGCCGGTTGTGACGGGGTTTGCCCCACGGCCTATGGCGTGGACTTTTTTTTTTTTTTTTGTATTATTATATTTTTTTTTTCTTAACCTATTGAATAATAAAAACAAAATAAACTGATGATACATTGTCTTCTTTTTAAATTTCTGGGTAAGGTATTACTCAAGGATCACACCACGTGACACGGATGAATATGGTGCTCCTCTTTCGTACCCATCCATACTCATAATAGAAGAACAGGTCAAAAGTCTATATTTTTTTTTTATTTTTATATATAAAAATGATTAAGTAATCTTATTTGAAAAATAAATATGATTCAGAAATATTAGAAACATAAAAACCACGGGTTGCCTCCCGTGCAGCGCTTTGTTTAACGTCATTAGCTCGACTTAAACCCCTTATTGATTAATTGTTGTTTTTTTTTTTCAAAGGTAGGTTCACTCAGGTCTTCATCAACTTCATGTTTTTGGAATGGTTCTATGAATGGTTTGACTCTATGACCATTAACTTTAAATATTTGACCATTGGTGGGATCTTGAATTTCAACAGCCCCATGGGGGTACACCTTATGCACTATGTATGGACCGGACCATCTAGACCTCAACTTTCCCGGGTGAAAATGAAGTTTAGAACTATACAAAAGCACAGGTTTCCCTGGTTCAATGTGTTTAGTTTTAAGATTCCTAGACTGGTAGGCTTGAACTCTAGCTTTATTGATCCTTGAATTTTCATAAGCCTCCATCCTAAGTTCCTCAAGCTCGTTTAGATCCAATTTCCTCTTTATTCCGGCCAAAGAAAAGTCAAAGTTCATTTTTTTGATTGCCCAAAAGGCCTTATGCTCAATCTCCACTGTCAAATGACATGATTTACCATAAACCAACCTATATGGGGACATTCCTAGGATAGTTTTAAATGCTGTTCGATATGCCCAAAGAGCATCTAAGAGTTTGCTCGACCAATCTTTCCTAGATGGATTAACAGTTTTCTCAAGAATTTGTTTGATTTCTCGATTGGCTAACTCAGCTTGACCATTGGTTTGTGGGTGGTAAGCGGTGGAC
The DNA here is from genome assembly GCA_963277665.1 of Viscum album. Taxonomy (NCBI): domain Eukaryota; kingdom Viridiplantae; phylum Streptophyta; class Magnoliopsida; order Santalales; family Viscaceae; genus Viscum; species Viscum album. Next base: position 1,689,085,522 of record OY728126.1, on the reverse strand, counting down.
ACTTTGTGAGAAATTCCATACTTCTCCATGAGCGATGAGAATGGGCGATTGCAGAAATGAGTTCCACGATCACTAATGATTGCCCTAGGAATCCCAAATCTAGAGAAGATGTTTTCTTTAAGGAATCTAATCACAGTTTGATGGTCATTGGATTTTGTAGGAATGGCCTCAACCCATTTTGAGACATAATCGACAGCCAAGAGAATGTAAAGATATCCCCTAGAGTTTGGGAAGGGACCCATGAAATCAATTCCCCAACAGTCAAAGATTTCAACCACTAATATTGGAGTGAGAGGCATTTGATTCCTTTTTGTGATGGACCCTACTTGTTGACACCTAGGACAGCTTTGACAAAATGTGTAGGAGTCCCTTGAGAGGGTGGGCCAAAAGAGACCACATTGAAGAACCTTTGCAGAAGTTTTCTTAGAGGAAAAGTGACCTCCACATGCCTCATTGTGACAGAATTTAAGGATGGACTCTTGTTCGGATTCTGGCACACACCTCCTAATGACTAGGTCAGGACAGAACTTATATAGGTATGGATCATCAAACACATAATGCTTGACATCAGAAAGAAATTTTCTTCTAGCTTGGGTCCCTAAGAATTTTGGAATGACCCCTGAAACTAAGAAGTTGGCTATGTCAGCATACCAAGGGCAGTCACTCACAGAATAGAGGTTCTCATCGGGAAATGAATCAGACACAGAAAGGTGATGTGATTTGTCCTTGAATTCCAACCTAGAGAGGTGATCAGCTACAACATTCTCGACACCTTTTTTATCCTTAATGGTTAAATCGAACTCTTGAAGAAGAAGGACCCACCTAATCAATCTAGCCTTTGCATCTTGTTTTTGGAAGAGATATTTTAGAGCTGAATGGTCGGTGAATACAATGATGGGTGATCCTAAGAGGTAGGACCTGAATTTCTCTAAGGCAAACACAATAGCAAGTAACTCCTTTTCAGTGGTGGTGTAATTGATTTGGGCATCATTTAAGGATTTGCTTGCATAAGAAATGACATATGGAGTTTTATCACACCGTTGTCCTAACACAGCTCCTACAGCAAAGTCACTGGCATCACACATGAGTTCGAAAGGAAGGTCCCAGTTTGGAGATTTCATAATGGGAGGAGAGGTGAGAGCGGATTTAAGGGTTGAAAATGAACCCTCACAGCTTTCTGTCCAAACAAATGGAGCATCCTTTGCTAGGAGAGCACAAAGAGGGCGAGAGATTGAACTAAAGTCCTTAATGAATCTTCTATAGAAACCAGCATGTCCTAAGAAGGACCTCACTTCCTTAACAGTTCTGGGTGATGGAAGGTGACGAATGATGTCAACCTTTGCTTTATCAACTTCAATCCCCCTACTCGAGACCAGATGGCCTAGAACAAGTCCCTCTTTAACCATGAAATGGCATTTTTCCCAGTTTAGGACCAGATTTTTTTCTTCACATCTTGACAAGACTCTCTCCACATTCTGCAGACATCCCTCAAAGGTATCCCCAAACACAGAGAAGTCATCCATGAAGACCTCAAGAAAATCCCCTACCATGTCTGAGAAGATTCCCATCATGCACCGCTGGAAGGTTCCAGGGGCATTGCATAACCCGAACGGCATGCGTTTAAAGGCAAAGGTACCGAAAGGACATGTGAATGTAGTCTTCCCTTGATCCTCTAGGGAGACCTCAATTTGATTGTAACCTGAGTACCCATCTAAGAAGCAATAGAATTGATGACCCGCCACTCGCTCGAGGACTTGATCAATAAAGGGCAAGGGAAAATGGTCCTTCTTGGTATAAGAGTTGAGCTTCCTATAGTCAATACAGACTCTCCAGCCACTACTCACCCTAGTTGGAAGAATTTCCCCATCCTTATTAGTGATCACAGTGATTCCAGCTTTCTTTGGGACAACTTGAATTGGGCTTACCCACTCACTCTCAGCTATGGGGTAGATGATACCAGCTTTCAACAACTTAAGAAGTTCTTTCCTTACCACATCCATAAGATTTGGATTGAGTCTCCTCTGAGGTTGACGACATGGTTTGGATTCAGATTCAAGAGTAATCCTATGAGTTCCAATAAGTGGGCTAATCCCAGGAATATCAGACAGGGTCCAACCAATGGCTTTCTTGTGTTTCCTAAGGACATCTAGAAGCATCCCCTCCTGATTGTCTTCAAGAGAAGAAGATATGACTATAGGATGTGTTTGATTTTCCCCTAGGAAGGCATACTTGAGGGAAGTAGGAAGTTCCTTCAATTCAAGATCTGGTTGGTTCAGAATTTCAGCAGAATATTGGGGCATTGGATCAAGATCAAATTTGTTTCCTAGATTTTCAGATTGAATTGATTCCCCATGTGTAGAAGTTTCAGCCACAAGATTGTATTGACCTGGGTTAGGGAAGGGAGTTTGAGTTGTCTCCATGAATGTGTTTTCCTGAAAGGTTTCACTGATTGTTGGTCTTAAGACATCATTATAGGAGCAATTTGAAAATGATTCGAGCCAAGGAGATAAACTTCCTTCATGTGAACAAAGGAAATCAATCTCATTCTGACTTAAACATTCATCAAATATTCCTTGATGTTCCATGGATTCATTATCAATGCTTCCTATCATGTTTACTTCATGAATATCCTCGTCATCCCCTATTTGTGAGCTTGCATTATAGATGTTCAAGTCTAGACTCATGTTCCCAAAGGTGATGGTCATGTTCCCATTTCGGACTCGGATAACAGAGTTGATTGTTGCAAGGAAAGGACGACCAAGGATGATTGGGGTTTGTTCCTTATTTCCTAAATTTGGATGGTTGTCAAGTACAATGAAATCAGCAGGGTAGATGAAGTTTTCAACCTTTACCAGAACGTCCTTTAAAATCCCCTTGGGAACCCTAATGCTACGATCAGCAAGCTGAAGTGTGACAGATGTGGGTTGGAGCTCTTCTAGGCCTAACTGGCAGTACACAGCATATGGGATGAGATTGACACTAGCACCTAGGTCACACAAGGCCTTGACAACTTTGCTTTCTCCTAGTTCAACATTAATGTAAGGGCAACCTGGGTCTTTCAACTTAGGAGGAATGGTCCCTTGAATGGTGGTACTCACATTAGCAGCCAAAAGGACTTGGTTTTTATGTGAAAATTTTCTTTTAAAAGTGCACAAGTCCTTAAGGTACTTTGAGTAGGAAGGTATGGTTTGGATTGCATCGAGAAGGGGTATGTTCAACTTGACTTGTGAGAAGATTTCCCTCAATGTTTCACTCAGTTCAGGCTTGGTTTTCCCCCTCATGCGTTGAGGAAATGGTGCAGGTTGTGGGGTTGTTTGTTGAAGAGTTGTTTCTTTCACATTGTTATCAGTTTCATCAGTTTGATCTTGTGGTTCATTTAAATTTTCATCCAAGTTTAAATCTTCAGGTGGGTTCTGAATTAGTTGTTCAGGTTTCTCAATTGATTTCCCACTTCTTAAAACAGTCACGGCCTTTAGTTGTTCATGAGTTGTTTGAGCACAACTTGACTCTCCCCTTGAAGTTGAGGATGGCACCGCCTGAGTAGGCATGGGTGCCTTTCCTGTTTTGATGGTTTGAAGTTCTTGTTTTAGGGAAGATACCTCCGAGTTCATCCTCTCCATTTGTTTGCACAGTTGTTCTAGTAGGCTTTGTGGAACAGTTTGGGTGGGTGCTTGAGTAGGTTGGTTTATCCCAGGGGGATATTTTGGAGGTGGGATGGTTTGTTGAAAATGGACCGGTGGTTGTTGGTATTGGATAGGTTGGGTTTGGAACTGGTTATGGTTTTGGTAGTTCTGATGGGGGTAAGGATTTTGTCCCTGTGGTTGGCTAGGTTGTTGGTTATCTTTCCAGCGGAAGCCTGGGTGGTCATTGTACCTTGGATTGAAGGTGTTTTGGTATTGGGGCTTTTGAAAGTTTAGGGCATTGACTTCCGCTGGGGGTCCTCCTAGAAGAACATCCTTGATGGATGGAATGGTTGGGCAGTTGTCTGTTTTATGGTCATGTTTGTCACAAATTGTGCAAACAAGGTCTACATTTTGGATTTCATGGACTTTCCTAAGGTCTATCTCTTCAACCTTCCTAGAGAGTGCTGCGAGTTTAGCCCTAAGGCTTTCCTCTTCTCTAAGTGTATGAATTCCAGTGGTTCTTTGTGTCTTTTCAGAATAAGGTGAAGTTCCCCAAGTTTGGTTTTGTTCAGCCAGACTTTCGAGATACTCGTAAGCATCATTTGGGGCCTTGTTTTTAAAAGTTCCATTACACATCATGTCAATGAATTGTTTATTACCCGGACCCAACCCTTCATAGAAAATTCTCACTTGTTCAGGTATGGAAAACCCATGGTGTGGAACCATGTTTAGGGTGTCTTTGAACCTCTCCCATGTTTCATAAAATGACTCTCCCTCTTTTTCAAAAAAGTTTTGGATGCTCTTTTTAAGTGCAATTGTTTTGTGATGAGGGAAGTATTTTTTGTAGAATTCTCTTTGCAGTTGGTCCCAAGAGTGCATTGATGCAGGTCTCAAGTTGTTTAGCCAATTTTTAGCTCGATCCTTTAATGAAAAAGGAAATAGCCTCATCTTAGCGGATTCTAGTTGATGTGGGGGACACATGGTTTCAACAATGTCGTTGAACTCTTTGACATGAAGGTATGGCATTTCTGACTCCATCCCATGAAAGGTTGGAAGGTGGTTTAGGACATGGGGTTTGAATATGTAGTTGGTGTCTCCTATGGAATTGTGTCTAATGCATGAGGGGGCATTGGTCCAAGCTGGAGTGAGGTAGTCGTTCATGGTTTGATCAACTACATTCCCTAAGTTTGGAGCTTCTTGGTTTTGGTTTCCCATTTGATTACCCCCAGGGTTTACAATTTGATTTTGTGGATGACCCTCCATTGGACTTGTTTCAAGTTCTGACTTTGGGGTTTCAAGAATATTTGAATCTGATTTAAACAATCCCTTAGGTGCACTTGACTCCCCTATCCTAGGACTTTCCACCCTAACTAGTCTGTTTGAGAAATCGCGGGTGTAGGCGGACATGCGCCAAAAAAAAAAAAAAAGCGAGAAAGGGAAAAGATAAGAGATCTTGGGTGAGAGTAGAAGAATGGAGGTGAGGAAGGAAGGTTTTTTTTTTGGATCTAAGGTACTTACTTGGTCCCCGGCAACGGCGCCAAAATTTGGTTCACGCCCAAATTTACCCAAGAGAAGAAGGGTAGAACGGTCCTTGTAGTGTAGCTTGGGTTGTCGATTCCACAGAGACCTAAGAAGATACCTAAGATACAAAACCTAAGGGATGGATTTTTGGCTATGAAGTGGCCAACTTGGATTGATTTTGGATGGGTTTTAATGATATCTAAAAGATTTAAGTGGATTCAATTTAAAAGAATGAGTTGATCCTAGGTTATCACTCGGGGTGGATTGGATGTATTTTCTTTTTAATGATTTCAATTTCTTAAATTTGAGATGGGTTCATTTAAGGAGATAAAACAACATCATCACTTACTGGTTTAATGCCTACACCCTCTAATACTAATCACCTATACACTTGAAGGATCAAAGTTTAGAGCACTTCAAGGTAAAGGATCGTATTAGTACTTGAAGTGTGTGGCCTTAAATTCAACAAGGACGATGGAGTTTAAAAATCATCAAATAAAAATCCCAATTAAAGAAGTGATTATACATTAATTAGGTGATAAATAACATCCAATCCAGCCCCTTGCTACTCCCTTGGATCAACCCATAAGTGGGTTAGCCCTCCATTGATCCCATGGTTTCAATGGAAGCGGAAAGTAGACTCATAAGGGAGGAATGGAGAAGTAAAGAAAACAACAAAAATAAAATGATCACTCCACCGTTGTGTGAATAATTTCACAAGGGTTGGTGTGAATAAATTCACACCTTAATCCAACGGTATCAAAGTGATATTAAGAACAACAGAATAAGAGTAGAAGAAGAACTTTTATTAAGAAACTAAAGTGAATTGAACAACTTACATGTGAAAGACAAAATTGAGGCAACAAAAATGCAGCATAACATTACAAGTAAACAAAGCATCCAAGATCTTCAACTCCTTCACCACCACTGCCTTAAATAGGCATTTTGGGAGCCTTGGGTCGAGCCTTCAACAGTACAAGTCATCCCACTTGAGTATGGTAGGCCTAGGGTGGTGGAAAGTTTGTGGAATTTGGAATTTTCCACATTTGACCCGAGGTGGCAGCCAGATTTCATCCACCGAACAGACGCGTTTGGATGACCTTCTAGATGGCCGAATCAGGGTGGTCCATAGAAGAAGAAAATGGAGCTCCGGATGTCTGCTAACCGCCTGTAAAATTTGGGCCCATTTGGAGTTGTGTATTCCGAGATATGATCAAAATGGTGGACTGTTTTTCTGGGCCACAGAATCTGGCCCAGAATTTTATCTCTAACTTGGGCCGCCTAAATGACCAACATGGAGGCCGAATTAGCATTAACTCCTGAAGAGTGATTTGTTCCTGTACATGTCTTATATCATCCCACGAAATTTGGGATTAATTGGGCCTGTATGTTGGGCCCCACAGTCTCATCATTGGGCTGGTGTCCAATCTGCCTTCTCCAGAATTGCTTCCTTTCATTGTCAAATATCTCCATCATCCTCCATGAATTCTCCATTGATCCCTGAATCAAACATGTTCATATTTAAGTGTAGATCAATTTACAAAAATATCAAATTAAAATATGTATAATTCAATTCCTTAAAATCAGATGAATCATTGGGTACTTTAAATGATGTTCAAAAATGTACCACATAATAGTGCATTTTAAGAAGGTATTACAATCATAATGTGAAATGATGTTCAAAGTGTAAAATGCACTAAAATGGTATTTATGAATAACAAAGAACATGAAAATTAGGTATATTAACAATGAATATTAGCCTCATTTAGTGGCTAATCAGGGTCTTTCCCAACGGTTTGGGAGAACCGTTGGGAAAGGGGCCTCAAAACACCCCTTTCCCAACGGTTTGGGAGAACCGTTGGGAAAGACCCCCTTTCCCACCCCTTTCCCAACGGTTCTCCCAAACCGTTGGGAAAGGTCACTCTTTCCCAACGGTTCTCAAGAACCGTTGGGAAAAAGCATCAAAAAAAATCAACATTCGGCCTGGAACATTACACCCAACCAGAACCTATCCCAACGGTTTTCAAAACCGTTGGGATAGGTTCTTTACTTTTTCCAGATCCACTAACCGAGAACATTATATAAATCAAAATTTAATATAATTATGATAATACATATATATATTTATGAAATTATGTTTACAAAAGTGATGTTAGCTTAGTGGTTAAGTCGTTCGATTATAAACGAGGGGTCCTGGGATCAAATCCCAGCGGATGTTTTATTTTTGGAATTTATATACCAACGGTTCCATTACCGTTGGTATAGATTTCATATTACCTATACCAACGGTTCCCAAAACCGTTGGTATAGGTCTATACCAACGGTTTTCGGAAAACCGTTGGTATAGACCTATCCCAACGGCTTACTTGGCTACGGTTCTCCAAACCGTTAGTATAGGCTATACCAACGGTTTGGAGGCCTATACCAACGGTTCCAAACCATTGGTAAAGGTTAGTTTTCCAGTAGTGGAAGGACCAGATCCTCATCAAACAAAGTCATCAAATAAGAGAATACCTAACTCCATAAATAGGGTATCTACATCTTGATGGTTCCTAGATCATCCATCAGGGGAGTACCAAACTCTATTGAACCTATAGAGGACCTTTACATTGTCAATCGAAATGGATTACTGACTCCACACCTAAAATATAGAGGACTCACACCCCATGAATGTGGGGGAGTACCAAAATCTAAAACTATATGGGTGACCCACACCCAATCTTCAACACACAACCTTAGGAGTACCAAACCCATGGGCATGCTTCACTTATCATGGCTGAGCCTGATCATCATCCCTATATAGCTAAAGCTTAAACCTTCCTAAAACATTATATAAATATCCTCATATAGTCTGATGGATAACATCGTCAATATCTATATTATAAAATAATTGGATATTCCATATCCTTTCCTTAATATGACATACATATGAAATGATAGATAAATATACATGAATGGAACTTATTGAATCACTCTATATAAGACTCAAAATGGTCATGTTGTTATACAGACTACAATGCCACACATGTCAGACCCACTAGTTCCAATGATTAATTCAATACTCTACACACCACATTTGGGGGGAGTATTTCATATAATATGCACCATAATACATACATATATGTTTCAAACACCTCTTTAAATCCATATCTAGAACCACCACATAGTATCTCACCTCATATGGTATTAACTAAAAAACTAAAATCCTTTATGGAAGGCTAAATCGAAGAACATGTACCAATGAAAAATAAGGTAGGTCATGGAATAACATGGAGTGTAGAAATGTGATCCTTCCTATTGATTTATAGTGTAGATTCATGAGACCCATATGTTGTGTCATGACATTACTTTTCATAGTGTAATGAAATCTTACACAGCATAGGCGTAATGAACCACATCATGAAAGGTTGTGAAATTTATAGGAAATTTGAATTTTTGGTTTGAAGTGGGGTTGAGGTGACATAAAGTCTATAGTTTTTTCAGTTGAGATAACTTCATTATATAATGTAAATATGTCATTTTGCTAGTATGGGATGATTAGGGGTCATTTAATAGCCTTGTGAGGCACTGTGATATAAAGTAAATAGGTCACACCATGACCAGTGGGTGTCACAATGTGGAATAAACTTATGTATTGAGGTTACACAATGGTGAGTGTTTCATGTTGTGATTATATGTAAGAGTAAAACCAAACATATTGAATTTGATATATTTCATATAGTAATTCTAGTCACACCATGACTCTTAGGGTCACATTGTGAAGTATTTACACTATGAGGAATTTTGGAATAGGCATGATGTTTATTATCGTTAAAGAGAGGTTCCTGGAATAGTGATGTGCCATGAGGGTGACGACCACACAATGAAGGTTGAAGGCTATTCTATGAAGGGGAATTCCATGCTATTATTGAATAGTTTTAAGAATTTTTGTTCATCTTAGGATGGGTGTAAGACATAGTTACTAGGGAGTTCATTCTATGGTGAGAAGTTTCACAACATGACAAGGTAGGTCACCTTATGAGGGCCTAGGATGTGAATTTTTAGTTTTTGTTTGGGTAGTTGTGTATCATAATGATCAAAGGGGATATTATATTAGGGGTGATTAGGCGAGGGAATTAGGATGTGAATCTTAGGGTCACGTAATGACATTCCCCTTCTATAATTTTTGAAATGTATGGGAAGACCTATCTTTTCTAGGTCATAATCTCCATTAAATTTATGTTGAGAGGTTATGCGGGGAGAGATAATTCAGCTAAATATTCTTCTATTATTTCCTCCCTCCAACCCCCTTTATTAGGGTTTATTCATGGGTTTTTTAATATAAGGTTTAAGGTGGGTTAATCCCTCTATTTAAGTCACTCTTATTCCCTTTCATGGGCTTATAATTTATGGTTATTTGAGATAAGGTATCATTTTTAATTTCACTATATCATGGTGGAAATAATCCTAGTTTAGATAGAGGGGAACTCAAGAGGATGAATATAAATAATTATTTGAGGTTTTATTGATGTGGAGATACTTTGTAAGTTTTTATGATATTATGTATCATTTGATTAAATTAAATAATTAATTATTAGGATGTTATTTCATGAGATAGGGCCTCAGGTGTTGGTGCGAGCTTAGGTGTTCCATTGATAGTCTTAGGAGAGGATGATTGGATAATCACAAGGATGGTAACTTTTCTGTTGATTTAATTGATCCCTATAATATACACCATATGCTTGTTCATTATTGATTTTTCATGCATGGTTGAATATGTGTGTTTGGGTGAAAGGGATAGGGATTGAGAGTGAACCTGGTAAGAGAAATAATGGCATTGATCCTCCTATAGTTGGAGTAGTGCTCCTTTCACTCTAGGGTATTTTGGAATCTACTGGAGACAATGTCACCAAGGGGAAAAAGATGTCAATTAAGATTATGAGATTGTTGGGATAGTTCATTGAGCATGAGTTGAGACGTAAATATCCTAGGATGGATTTATCAAGCTAATTGGGTAGTCATGAGAGGCTTAGTCACATTATTCTTGGGTGAGATAAATATATGTATCATGCATAATGGGAAATAACATTTTGATGGTGGAGTGGAGTTTTAGTGTGTGGTATGAGTGAGATAAGTTCTCTTGAGCTTGATGTGGTGTTATATGAATAGTTTCCTCTAATTATGGGTTATGATATATCCTAAGACCCTAACATGGGTCATGGGTATTTTTTCATCATGGAACTATATTTACAATATCCTTAGTGTGAGTTAGTGTGAGATGGTCTTTGGTTAGAGGGATTGAGTTATTTCGTGAAATTAGAAGATGATTAGATTGAACTCCTGATTCTTAGGTAAGAAGGGACTATAGGCCATGGTGACACTATGGAGTAGTGAGTGAATGTTGGTAATGAAGAGTAAAGTCTAATATGGGTCTGAAGGGCCCCAGTAGATTCATTTGAGAGTGAAATAATAATATTTATGAGCTTAACATGTTGTAATTATGTGACTGATATAGTCTTGTAAAGATTATCCTATGAGACTAGATGTATTATGAGAAGTATTTTGAGATTTAAGGCAAGGTCTCAAGTGAACAGCACTTTGGGATGATCCAGTGAGCTTATGGGATGAGTTGTGTTGCCCTGTTTTTGGTTTCATGCATTCACTAACTATGACTATACTGGATGTAGAGGATGGATGGATCACATAAACTATAGTGAGAGGGTGGTGTAAAGACCCTATCTTGAGTGATAAGGTAGCGTTTGAGTTGTGAAATGTGAAGTGGTATGATATATTGAGGTATTATATTATCTTGGGTGAGAGGGTGTTGGCAGGACCACCTTGAGTAAGAAGGTATGGGTCTAGGATGTGATGTGGAATAGTATGTGATAGGATAAATCAATGTATTGCCTCACCATGAGTGATAAGGTGTTGGAAGGCCTCACCATTACTGAGAATGAGTTGTAAATACCACCTTGAGTGAGAAATTATGGTACAATTTGTGTATATAAGACCCACTCTGGGAGAGGGGTGTGGTTAATGTGATGTGGTTAATGATGGGATTAGATGGATGGCCTTTCCTTAGGTGAGAAAGTACTCGGAGGACCCAACCTTGAGTGAGAATTTAGTGTTTGTTTTGTATTTTAGGAACCTAAGATAGAGGTTAAAGGTCGAGACTTGGTACGATGTGCTTGGGGGTTGGCACGGGACCCTACCCTAAGAGAGAGGGTAGTGGTCAAGACATGGAAGGATACCCAACCCTGCATCTTTAAGTATAGGTTGAGATATTGTATAACATCATACCATAAATCTTAAAGAATGGGTTGAGTCATGGTATATCACCCTACCCAAATTCATTGGTTATGGGTTAGTATTGTGGCATGAGGTAGCTTCAAATTTGGTATAGGTTGAATCAAGTATGGTGGGGTTTCATGGTGACCTGGTTAACACATGATGACTCAACACACATGTATGTGTGTGTTATATTTCCATTATTTATTTTCCTCATGCATTAACATGTATATGATTTCATATATTATTGGTACATTATGAGACCCTATTTATATTTATTTCTAAAACCATGCTTGTGAACTTTGGTGCACATGCAAAGCTTATATATGTTGTATTGGTCTAAGCATGGGTTGTGCAATGGATTAGGCTGGAGCAGCTTGATATAGATTTGGAAATGGGATTTAGGTGAGGCAAGGTTATGGTATTAAAGCCTATTTATACAATTAATATTTCATTTATTTTTTATATGATAATAAATAGGTGCGTGATTAGTTTAGTTGTTTGGCTATATAACTACATTAACTTGATATAACATGGTTGTATTATTAATTTATATGTACTTTTATTATTTTACTTAGATTATATTTTGAAATTTATTTATTACTTATGGTTAGGATATCAAGTTAATGGTCTCCCAAATGTATAATTTTGTTCCTCACTACTAATCGATATCCTCTAGCATATGAGTAGGTATGATTGAGTTCACATGCCACATCAATCTAGTTACTATAGAGTGAGATGGATCATGGATTTACAAAGTGTCATCCGATAATATTTTTTTCTTATGATTTTGGATATAGTAAATAGGGAAGTCATATGTGTTAGATCTTGTGATGTACCTCAGACCAGTGATTCATGAACACTTTTGTAGTGGGAATTCTAGGTTACCAAGGTTATAGTATTTATATTAATTTATAAATTTTAGATATTTATTCAGTTATGATGAATTTATTTTAAATCATTATTTTGGTTTTTTAACTTGGTTTTTAGTTGTAAGAGGTCTATGTACATGCATCATTATTGGTATCTAGGATTCACATGACATTCATTTTTTTATGTGTGATTGATTTCACTGAGGAAAAGGGGTTCAGTTGTTTAAAGTTTCAACAAAAAAAATTATATTGGTTTTCTATATAAATTTTTGGTTTCATTATAATAAAATTAACCAAATTATGTTTTTTATAATAGAAGGTTATATGAATCCAATCATGGGGTGTTCTCTACAGATGACTATATAGTCCCTTCAAAACAAGGGATGTATAGTAACACTTTATGGGTCTGTATAGATATTGGATTCCTTGTTGATGGTTTAGTGTGGTTGATCCATTCCGGAGAGATGTGGATCATGATTAGAATGAATTTCCTGGGTGAGTTAGATACTCTTTATGGGGTTGATAAGGGTATCCAAAATTCCTTGAAATTTTGAGATAAATGTTCATAGAGTTCTTTTGGTATCATGGTTGAGTTTGGAAGGAATGATTAGCTATATTTCTAGACTTATTTATTTTGGGTGTGGTTTTCAAGTGATGTAGAAAAATCATGGATATATGCTTAGTACTTTTAGAATGAGGCCTGAGTAGTGATTGATCATCCATAAGGTTATAGAATGATTGATATTCCTCAATATTATTGTGAATAAAAAAACTCTTGATTCTTATCTAGATGATATTGAAATATGATGAAATAATGGTCATTTATTTAGGTATATGATCTAAGGTTTAATGGGGTTCGAATAATTAGAGAATGAGTTCATTTGTTTGAATGAGTAGAATGGTAACGTATTCCCTTTGGGTTTGTATGAGATCAAGTTTGATAGTGGTAAAGAACCTATGAAATGTTTCTTTTGGAGGTTAAATATAATTGGGAAAATAAGTGTGAGTTTTGGAATGGATTTTGGTGAAATCCTTGATGCATAAGTACAAGTGTGTGAAGGTTATGCACAGTACCCATTTTGTGGATTAGTGAGTGGTCATTTGCAAGTTGGGGAATGATAGTTTTGATGGAATGATTTTAGGTATATTTTTCTTATGTTTTTATGAGGATGGGAGTTGTTTCCTCAATGGTACAAGGATACTATAGAGATCGATCGGAGTACCATGGTATGGTCGATCCAAGAATGGGTCTTGATAAAGGTCTTTTGGAATGGAATGAGCATGGATCGGGAAGAGAAAAAAATGTGTGATGTTAGGACCCATCTGGGTTAGTAATTGAGTAGTATTGTAAGGTAATCCATATTTTGGGGATCACTCAACTATTTTTTGTGGGTGTGACCCTCATTGGGGATGGATTTTGGGAAATAGATGTTGTTACTGGTAATCTGGGGAAGACAAGTGGTGGGCATTTCATGTTGGCACTCAGGTATCAGTAGGATGTCCATGTTAGGTCATTACATTTAGTAATAGACAATCCATAGGATATAGATATTGAAAAAAAAAAATTAGATGAAAAATTATAAGGATACTCTTATATTGGGATTCATCCTATTGGTCATGGATGTACAAACCTCATTGTGATAGGGTCATGGATGTGGTGAAATAAATTGGTGGATGGTTGAGATGACACTAATATACAGGTTTATAGGTAGATTTGATTTTATCTATTTCCTGGGTAAATATAATATTTGGGATTTATATATGGTAAATAGTATATTTTTTTGAGTTATTTAGTGGAAGAATGGTAGAATCCAAGAGTGAGTCAAATAGGCAATGCATCGGTGCCCATGGGTGGGTCACGATGATGGATCTGGTTGGTCATGGATCTAACCATGGAATTATACCAATTATCATTATTAGAATTTAGATTGGGTATTTGGATGATCTCGTGATGCCTATGATAATTAATGCATCCTGATTGAGTGATGTAATGTTGTATCAGTGGGAGTGGACTAGTGTTTTTAGGAAAAGTCGGTTATAAGAGGACTAATTGGTGTTATTTTTCATGATTGGATATGGTGAGGTTTGAAATAAATTAAGTTAATTTTATTATTTTTCAATGGTGTGTTTTTGTGATATAAGTGATTTTATTAAATAAAATAAAATTTATTCAGGCTAAGTGTATGGATGGTGGGGCCATGTATGATTTAGTTCAGAATTGGGAATAAGGAGTAGTGTCGGATTCTAATCGATGGATTGGAAGTCGATAGATATTATGAGCTGATTCTCATAGATGATATGAATTATAGTGGAAATTTTATAATGACTCATGTCATTACTAGGTGTAAAATTAAGAGGATATTTAAATTTTTTCTTTGGAGTTGGGTTAGGGTGAACCTAAAACTGAGTTTTTTTTGTTGAAGGCTTGTCACACTATGAAAGGTGAAGGTCATTTCATGACGAGGGGCTAATCAATGGATCACACCATAGCCATCGGAGGCACAATGAAATAAAGACAATAGGCCAATCCATGACCTATGTGTGTCATGGAATGGAATACTCTTCTATATGGTATTTATGTCATAGTGAGTGGAATCATGTTGTGACAATATGTAAGAGTAAAACCTTACATATTTATTTTTTAATTTTTCATCTATAAATTCTAATAATGATATGAAACTTAGGGTCATTTCATGTGGGATTTAAATGAGGATTCATCATGGTGTGTGATGGAAAAGTTCTTGACTTGGAAGGGGTTTATGGAAGGGTTCTATGACACAAGGACAAGGGCTATTCCATTAAGGGAAAAGACCATACCGTAAAGGGTAAGGCCATATCATGATGGCTAGGCCAAGAGGATTTGGTTCATCCTGTGAGAGGCATTACATTCCATGACCAAGGAAATCATGTTGTGGTGGTGGGTCTCATTCCATGATAAGGGATTTCATGTCATGAGGGCCTAGCCTATAGGTTTTTAGTTTTGGTTGGGGGGGTTGTATTGCGCCATGGCTATGACGGCCCAGACCTAATCATCTGGTAATTACATGACTCAAAGAAAATATTACATTAAAATAAATTCTAAATAACTTTTGGGTTTAGAGTTTTAGATAATTAGGATGAAAAATTAATTAATACAATTTATTCCCTTTTAGTTAATGATCATTTCTTCCACTATGAGAGAAACTGCTTAATCTAAAATGAGTCTTCAACATCTCTGACAAATTCTCTATATAAAAAACTCTTTTTTATATTATATATTTTTATTATCTTTATGATATATGGAATGGAAAAATAAGGAATGGGTGAGATAAAATATTCATTAAGGGTAAAAAAAAGTGTTAGTGATCAAATGTCATAAGTGAGTATAGGATAAGAATATGGGTATAATCAAGAAAGTTACACCAAAAAAGAATATATCATAAATCATGGCATAAATTTTGGTATAACATAATACATGAATCAAAATTGTGTGGAAAAATAAGTCAATAAACATGATCCATGATATAATTTATGGAAATATGCACTAAATATTTATATATGTGTGATATATATAATATAATGTATATATATGTGATATATATATAAACTATATATCAGTTTGCATGAAAATTGTGATTTTCATGCATTGGGTATATTATTCTATGTGTTTCGAATACCCCTTATATTCTCCACTGAAGCTGTAATTTAAAGAAACCATTCCATGAGATGAAATGTATGGGAATTATACATTCATTGGATGCATGAGTTGGTCGAATCAATATTTAGTCATGCGTTATAAATGCATGAATAAATACAGAATTGAGAGAAACATTATCGATGATATATATATATATATATATATATATATATATTACTTCCATGTGATGGTATTGGGTGTGTAATTTCTTCATGTTTCTAGAAATTTGATTTCATATAAAGGGTTTACCATTACGTAGTTGGGCTATATAAAGGTAACCAATCCCTTACCCTTACACAGCTAGAATGTGTAAGGGTAACTAAAGCCTAGCCCTTATGTAGATCTGTCTATGTAAGGGTCACCAGAGTTTACCCTTATGTTAAATGCTAGTATGTAAGGGTAATCATGTTTTTAAAAGGGGTGCATATGGGTAAGCTCACTTTTCTATATAAGGGTAAGCAAATTTTTCTCAAAACCATGTAAATTTAACCGTTCACATACCCTTACATGAAATAGGACTATGTAAACGTTATACCCTGACACAGAAGGTCTACATAATGGTAACCTCTTTATTATCTTTACGCAAATAGTTTTTTTAAAGTTAATACCCTTACATAGTGGTACCTGGAGGTCCTGTAAAGGTAAATTGTACCTTACCCGTACATGAAGTGTTCATGTAAGGGTAATATATTTTATACCCTTACGCAGCGTAAGGGCCATAGGAATATACTCTTATGTAGACTGTCTATGTAAGGGTAGAAGTAAGATTACCATTACGCAGTGGTACTGTGTAAGGTTCCTGAAGTTATAACCTTAAAAAAAGGTTCTATAACTGGTTTACCCTTATACAGAGTGTCTATGTAAAGGTAAATGGAGAATAACCTTATGTAGGAATGGGTTCCTCTATAAGGGTAACCATAAAAAATGTTTAAAAAATTAACATATTAAATGATTTTAATGGTTTTCAAAATGTTTATAAATCATTATAAATGGTATTTGGGGAAATTATAATTTATAAAAGGTTCATAAATTAATTAATTATAAATATTTAATAATCAAATAAATTTTTATGAAACATCTTACCCCAAATATTAAATGTTAATATTTTAAATACATTTTAAAAAATTATAAAGCATAACTTATGATTTATAAATAAAAGTGTTTATATATAAATCATAAGTGATAATGTATAATAGGTTATAAATTAGGAAATAATGCCATAATATAAACTGCTTATATTTAAATTATGAATTTTTCATAAAAAATATTTTGAATTGTTCAAAATAAACGGGGCCTTATTTGGATATTATTTAAGTCTCATCGAAAAAAAATTATGATTGATTTGATCAGGGTTTAAATAATTATTAAGTATATTATATTTATATTATGTAAAATGTTTACATAATAGAAATTGAATTTAGAAATTTTATAATGCATATAATATTATATATTTAAAATGAAAATTCCATAAAATTATTAATATGAAAAAGCACATATTGGAAAGAATATAAAGGGATTATATTAAAAATTAAGGAATGTCCATAATGTTAAAGATAAAATTATAAAAGGGTTTATAATTATATTTTATTTATTTATTTTTCATAAATGTTTATCTCATGTTTAAATATATAAATTGTTCATTTATTTAAAAGGTTTTTCCCTGTTATATCCATGTTTCATAAATTGTTTAAGAAATGTGAGTATTATGTGTAATTTAGTTTAAAAATGTTAAAATGACTCTAGGATATATCCTTTTATTACATGATTGGATTGATTTTATAATGAAATTGTGTGTTCATCTACCTTAACCTTGGTTTGTAACTAATGTTATGAAATTGAATCCAGTTGTTGAATGTAGTTTGTGCATATTAGGTTTTATAGTTATGATGAATTTTATTCTCACTTGGGTAAAGTGTCCCTAGGTATAATGATTTGGGGTCAGACTACCTAGCTATATAGAGGTTTGTTCCTTGTCTAGGCTGGTGAATTAGGTTGGATATATATCAATTCAAGATTAATAATGAGGATAACCCTATGCATTTACATGATATATTCATGTGCCTTATGCATATGATGAATTTGGATATGTATAAATATGTTTGAATTCTGTTTTTGGGTGAGTAACACAAACATGTGGGTTGTGTAAAGAGTTACATATAAATTTGGTTTTAACATATTGATTTAGTGGAGGGAGTAGGATTCCAAACTAAGTTACTAGAATCATGAATACATACAATTTAATAACATGAGATATGATGGTGAGATTAAAATCCCATTCAAATACTAAGTGTGATATTACTTCCAAACAGACACTTAACAAAACCACAATCATCCAACTAGGTAGCTTCACACAAAAGTGGGGTTCCTCTGGATTATATTTTGTAAGGAAAGTAAATAATGAGTGATATTATATTATCCTTAAGTAGTTTCATTAAAAAATAGGTTTTCCCTAGATAGTCTTATTATTAGTTCATTTTTTACATTTTCTTTGGGTTACACTAGTTGGGAAACTCCAAGGGTTGGGATACCAAAGGAATAGAGTTGAGTTTATCCATATGATGTATTGGACAAAGAATTGGATAATCAACTATCCAAGAATCAAAAATGATATTGTAACGCCCCGACCCCAGTTACCCAGAGGCCGGTGCATTATTTTAAAACATTGGCATGATTACAAGGAATCAAGTCCCGAAGAACCGGTCAATTTAGTAGTGTTGGAAACAAGATACATACATAAGTTCAACATTACAACTTGAAAATAAAAACAACAACAATTTATTCCATTAGAAACATCCAAGCCTCCTAGATTATGCCTGCAAGTCACTCCTAACTAACTCCTTCATATCCTGGGAAAATGAAACATAAGAAAGGGGTGAGATCAAATGCTCAGTAAGGGTAAGAAATACAGCGGAAGATAAAATAAATATTAAGCATGGTGAATAATTGAAAACACATTCCTTAATGAATAATAATCATGAGAACTTTATGGCAGGAATATGAGTTGAATAAAAAAATTCCATAATAAAACATAGTCATGGGTGTTCTGATATTCGAATAACCACATGAAATATCAATAGCTAATCTCATAATGATAGAATGCATAATTACGGACATCATAACCACATATTCAAGGCCTCGTGCCAAGACTACAAATAATATTTTGTCAAGGCCTTGTGCCAAGACACTAGTTTATCTCTTGAGACCTACCGATGCATCGATGAGCTCTCCACCCGTCACTTACAAAGTCCAATGCATTCCTCATATGAAAATGATGAAACATAACATAAACATTCGTATTAAACTAGCATATAAAATGTCAATACTTTAACCATAAACCATGAATGGTATAAAAATAGCACATCCACAGTCAAACATAACTCATTCAATACAATATGAAAGATTGTATTATAATAAATTAACCTCAATCAAGAATAATGAAGGATATTTACATATATGAAAATAATCATCAAATCTATTTGAGAGAAATATCCCCCTTTTTCTTGAAAACATTTAAAAGTCACATTATTTATTAAGAAGCCATTTAAAATAGATTTTTGAATCAAAGTGTCCCATACCAATTTGAAACTTTTGAAAGGAATTAACATTTTAAAACATTAATGTTAAAATAAATAAATCTTTAAAACCATTTTTAAAACAAGGACATTAATGAGAAATATTTAGAAGAATAAAATGTTTAAGCATTTAAAATGATATTTTAGTTAGAGTTCTTAACCAAATGAGAGACACTTGAATACAAATAATTGAGTAAATAAAAAATTAATAATATCATGAGAATAAAGGGATTAATGATATATTATATCAAGTTATAATATATACACCAAATAAAAGTGAATTGGTTCATAACAACAAAGAAGTCTCAATGGAATGTAAGTTTAGATGAAATCACTTATAAAGACCGTATCCTTAGGTTAAGGATAAATCAATGAAATAATTATGTGTGAAAAATATAAATAAACTAAATATAGTTATATATTCAGTGTAAATCAATCAGATTACATTCACACATATTCTTGTAAAAACAACACCAATGACTTGGATGTTTAACTCAATGAATGGAAATTGAGTTAAGATTACTCTTATCAAGTTCATATCAATGACTTGAGAAATAATCAATGGAGTTATTATGTGTATCAAAAGTATACCCACACAAAGGGGAGTATAAATTAATACATAAATAATAAATATTTATTCCACACATAATCTTGGAGTAAAATAATCAATGAAGTATGCGTAAAGCATAATGAGTGGAAATTGAAATTTGAAATTCCCTTTTCGATTTGGTAACTCACGAAACATACACCCCATGAAAGAAGGATTATTAAATGAAGTTTTAAATACCCATAGATTAAATTATATTACCCAAGGAATACAATCATGTCCAATACATACACCACACAAAAGGAAATAGTGGAAATACATCATGAATCTCACGGGAATAAGAAGTGAGATGAAATCCCCTTACCACGTTGTAATCAATCGAGTCGTATGACCAAAAGTTAATAAACACAAAATCATTCATATAATACCATGAATATAAATATAATCATTACAATATATATCAAATGGAAGTACACAATACACCACATGCAATAAATAAGTAGCAAACAATGGAAATCTCACAAAATTAAGAGTGAGATAAGAAACTCCTTACCATGTTGTAATCAATCGAGTCGTATGACCAAAAGTTAATAAACACCAAATGATTCACATAATACCATGAATATAAATATAATAATTACAATATATATCAAATGGAAGTACACAATACACCACATGCAATAAATAAGTAGCGAACAATGGAAATCTCACGAAATTAAGAGTGAGATAAGAAACCCCTTTGTACTTTTCCTTGGTCGAGGGTAGGTTAAAATCCTGTATAATGGTGAAATAATTGTTATTAAGTTATAAAATAACCATATACATTAATATTATATCATATATTATCTTCTAATATTGCTTTGTTAATGATATTTCAGTAGTATCATCATTTTAGGTGTTAACAGATTCGTTTTCCTTTATATGCTTTGTTACGTAAGTATTGTTTGTTATGGATAGGATATATCTTATAAATATTCATAATTATATTAAGTCTTTAAACATTAATTTTAATCATAAAATGAAAATTATTCTTGAATGGATATGATGGGGAATGAATCTCATCGCGTTCGTGGAGACGGTAATCTGTACGTACGCATGAGAGACAATATCATTATTTTGATATTAAAATCATATATAATTGGATGTTATATCATATAAAAAGAATAATTATCATGTTATATTTATTATTTACATCATTTATACTCATTATTATACCCATCCAAATGATGAAGTATTTGAATAACAAACCATACCACGACGTGGAGACGGTAATCCGTACGTACGCACGTATGGTGACTTTGTCATTTATAGGATGGATAGAATAATGAATATGGTTTTACCATTTTTATAATAACATCATAGTATATATAATATACTGGATTTATTATTTTATAATGGAAATAATAAAGAAATAATAAGTGGAAGAAAAAAAGAACTTGAAAGATGTAATGAAATATTTACCTCTTTTTCGGGTTCTTCCTTTTGATTTGATCAAAAGGGATCCTTATGTTGTCTTTATTACTAAACGAAGGCCTATAGGATTAATGTATGATAGTTTGGAAGATATTTTTGTAGGTTTTGGCTGAGAAAAATGTCTTTGAAGGTGTGAATTTGAGAGAAGGGGAAGTGACCTTTTATAAGAGAGGTGAGGGGCACCTTAGGAAAAGATTGAAATATTATTTTATAACAAAACAATATTCGGTTTATAATGGCTAAAAAATGAATTATTTAAAGGATAAGGTGGGTATGGGTATAAAACCACTCAAAAAATAGGTTTTAGACTAGTTTTTGTCACTATATTAACCTTATATTTTAGATTTAACTCTTGGTTAAATAGTTTGACATTTACCATGCCTCTTTGTATTTTTATATTATATGGTTAATAAACTTACTATAAAATTCCAAGAGAACCCCAAGTGGTTCATTAATGATACAACTACCATTATATAAGTCTTTTGTATGAACCTTAGTTTTTTTGGGATTATTATATCAACCAATAATATTGTATTTGTTTTAAAAACTCATTTATGTGAATTTTGAAATTATTTAATAATTGATTTTTTTTAAGTCCTAAAAACTTTATTACTTAGAACTAAATACATTTAATAAACCCTAACATATCATAGTCACCTGTAAAAAATATTTATGGCATAAAAACTTTCAAATTATATTTTTTTGAGTATTTATAATATCATTTATTTGATTTTTTCATTAATAAGGAAAATAATGCATCATTATTGTGTCATATATAAATATATTTATTTTATGTCTAAAAATTATAAATAAAATATACTGATGTATTAAATCTTTTTATATTTCTAATGAATATTTATAGTCTAATATAAAAATTATATAATCTCATATAAAAATTCTTTTACTAAAAGATATTTTCTTTTATTATTTTTGCCTTTACTTTAGATTATTTAATATAAAATGTCATTATCACTCCCAAGTGGCTCTATGAGGTCCCAAAATCGACCCAAAGATTCCCATGGTCAGACATATATCATAAAATAGGTTTATGAAACTTGTTATGGTAATTTAATATTATTATAATATTATTTTTTAACCTTATTTACTAAATTTACCCTTTTAACCACGGTAAATAAAATATTTACTGAAGTGAATATTCCTAGTGTATAAAAATAAAAGTTACCTATTTTTACACAATTTAGACCTCCTGATTCCAAATATGGAATCCATTTTTACAAATTCAAAATACAGAAGTGGCAGAAATTAATTTAAAATTAATTCCTGTTGTCAAAACAAAAAGCGTGTTTTTGTAAAATAATAATTATCAAACGATTGACACTTGTTTATGTCCAGTTTAATCGTGAGATTACATCCAATGAATTAAATTATATTAAATTATAAAAATATAATCTAATGATACTTAAAAACCATTCAAATTTATAATTTAACACTATAAATTATTTCTATTAAAAATGTTTTTTTAATTAAAATTTAGTATTTTCACTATTCATCAAAAATTGAAAGTTTTCAGCAAAAATACCAAAAATTCACCCAAAGATAATTTCAATATTTTGAATCCAAAAATTAAGTCCATTTTGAAAGAGAAAATTTATAAAATTTCAAAAATTTGTTATTACTATTTATAATGGCTAGTTTGATTGGTCGTGGTGTGTTAAAATCTCGAAGTTGCGTACAATGCAAGCTATTACATTATTCAAGGAGAAACGTATAGTGGAAGCTTGGGGTGTTACATTCTTCCCCCCTTTTAGAAATTTCATCCTCACAATTTTTAAAATTGGTCTTGGTAACATAATTGAAAGTCCCACATCAGAAAAAGAGTCAATAAAACTATCACTTTAAAAGAAAGAAAGAGAAGTACAAAGGTCATCTCAGATAACCTATACTAGGATTCCATGTAGGAAAAAATGTATATGGAAGATAAAATAAGTGTCAGGTTCTGATATAGAGGGATAGAAAACATGATCAGGAGAAAGTTAACAACAAGAAAACCACAAACTTGTGATGGGACAAACGGTCATTAGTTTCCCATTAGGAAAAGTAAACAGACAACATTTTTTTTGTTTTAAGTTAAATTTCATAAAGATAAAGAATTTATTTATGAGATTGAATAAGAACATAAAGATATATACTTATTTTTAAGTAGAGTTTCATTCTTTAATAAATTTCTACCACTAATGCATTTTTTTTCAAACGATGAGTCTTCAAGATGACTTGGTCACACCGGAAGAGCTAGAATCAACTTCTAGAGAATCACATGATTCAAAAAGGATAAACTATATATTTATCTTGTCTTTAGAGATTAATCAAAACCAAAATGGTTAGTACAAGATCATATGATCACCCAAAAGGATAATCCTTTAGAGAGAGAAACACTAATCTTAATTTCTAAAATTAAACCAACAATACCCCAAAGTTAAATAAATACAATTCAATAAACAATTGTCCTTAAAATCCTTCAATATAATCCAAACTAATATTGAAACCCAAAACTTAGAAGAATTTGGTTATGTAGTATTCCACGTTAAATTGTATCTCCAAATGACATCGACTACTCTTAAAGTCACATACTTAAAAGTAATTAACCTAATCACATATTCTCTATTATAGGTTAATCATTTCTATAAATAACCCAAATCACTATAAATCCACAATAAAAACATAGATAAAAATACACCATTACTCCTCAAATTAAATCTCATAGTATTCTAATTTCCTTAGGCATATAGTGTTCCTAACAGAGTGAACGTCTTCTAAAATAATATTTATCACTTAATCACCAAATCATTTTCCTATACTAAGGGTATTTATTTGATAATACATAAGATCCCAAATCAACTTATTATTGATCAATAAAATCATTTAACTAAAAATAATTAGTCACAATAACCAGGGACTTCATGTAGTCCAGTGGTAGGAGATAAATCCCAATCGCACTCTGGTTGTGGGTTCGATTCCCACAGCTTTTTTCGACGGGTCAGGTTGTCACATGGTTTGCGTGTTGTCCTTTTTCAAAAACTATATTTTATAACATTACCAAAATGAGATAAATTCCTCAAAATAACCATAACATAATTTAACCACAAATGTTATCTCAAACCTTGCATTTTCATCCCAAAATTTAATAACTTGTAATTGCCTCAAACTCAATGATCATATAAAACCAAATGGTTATTTATAACTATATCCATAAGAGAAAAGATAATTCTTCCTCAAATATCATTTTCACATGACAAACTTCAAGGTTACAAATAAAAGAGAAAATTATTCCAAAGTAATCCCATCAACAAAGAGCACTAACACTTTTAAACATTTCTCCAACCATTTATTTCCACATAGCTTCTTCTTTGACCAAGAAGATATCCTATAGAATAGGGCATTCACTTGGGTAATGGCCAGGTCCCCTATATTTACAGAAAATGACTGTAAATGGATTCTTGGGACCATTTTTATTTTCTTCAATAGTACTCTTCATTTTTTCTCAGCAATTCTTTACTTTATGTCCTTCTTTCCCACACGTAAAGCATTTCTTTGTTCCATTGAGACACTTTCCTAGGTGTCTCCTTCCACATTTCCTGCATGATGGAAATTGAGTATTATTTTCTCCATGGTCTCTACTACTAGAGCTCTTATCATTCATTGCCTTTCTCTTCTTTGTTGACTCCGAGAGTTGGTTAATATATATGTTGTTGACCATATTTTTGGAAAACTAATTTGGCATGAACACGATATCTTTTATGCCTATCAAAATTCCATTTTGTTGCTCATTTCCACCACCATTCCCACCTTGTACATCATGCTCAAAGTTACTATGACTTCCTTGGAATCCAGCCATTGAATAAAACCCGAAAGAATTATGTGAGTAACAATAGTCATAAAATCATTTAGAGAATATCATGACACCATATTTTCAATTTTAAACACCTTAGGATTAACCAAGGTCATTTATTCTCATATTATATTAAAATCCCTCAAATAGGTTTGTAAATAAAATATAAATTATCCTAATCATATCCCCCGGGGGTGTCATAATCAAGAGTACAGCAAGGCCTGTTGTCGTGTACCAAGATACCCCAGGTCAAGCCTGAAACTCCTTGTCAGAATTTTCACTCCTAGGTACATCTGTTCTAGAGCTACCTCTACCTTCTCATATCCAGACAAGCATGTATTTCTTGTAAAATTCACAAAATATCTACACTACCAAATTTCTAAAAAGTTCTTCTATACTAATCCTCAAATTTTATCTTAGGGTAATGTGCTCTAATCAAAGTTTATCTAAATCTAGTTTCCAAGGTTTGTATTAAACTTCCTTTGATACCAACAATAACGCCCTGACCCAAGTTACCCAGAGGCCAGTGCATTATTTTAATACATTGGAATGATTACAAGGAATCAAGTCCTGAAGGACCGATTAGTTTAGTAGTCTTGGAAACAAGATACATACATAAGTTCAACATTACAACTTGAAAAGAAAAACAACACTAATTTATTCAATTAGAAACATTCAATCCTCCTAGATTATGCCTGCAAGTCACTCATAACTAACTCCTTCGTATCCTGGGAAAATGAAACATAAGAAAGGGGTGATCTCAAACACTCAGTAAGGGTAAGCAATATAGCGGAAGATAACATAAATATTAAGAATGGTAAATAATTGAAAACACATGCCTTAACGAATAATAAACATGAGCACTTTATGGGAGGAATATGAGATGAATAAAAAATTTCCATAATAAAACATAATCATGGTTGTTCTGCTAGTCGAATAACCACATGATATATCAATAGCTAATATCATAATGATGGAATATATAATGTCGGACATCATAACCACATAGTCAAGGTCTTGTGCCAAGACTACAAATAAGATTTTGTCAAGGCCTTGTGCCCAGACACTAGTTTGTCTCATGAGACCTACCGATGCATATAGGAGCTATAGTGGGATACACCCATAACTTACTAATTCCAATGCATTCCTCATATGAAAATGATGAAACATAACATAAACATTTATATTAAACTAGCAAACAAAATGTCAATACTTTAACCATAAACCAGGAATGGTATAAAAATAGTACATCCACAGTCAAACATAGCTCATTCAATAAAATAGGGAAGATTATATTATAATAAATTAACCTCAATCAAGAATAATTAAGGACATTGACATAAATGAAAATAATCATCAAAGCTATTTGAGAGAAATATCCCCCTTTTTTCTTGAAAACATTTAAAAGTCACATTATTTATCAAGAATCCATTTAAAATAGATTTTTGAATCAAAGTTTCCCATACAAATTTGAAACTTTTGAAAGGAATTAAAATTTTAAAACATTAATTTCCAAATAAATAAATCCTTAAAACCATTTTTAAAACATGGACATTAATGAGAAAGATTTAGAAGAATAAATTTTTTAAACATTTAAAATGATATTTTAGTTAGAGTTCCTAACCAAATGAGAGATGCTTGAATAAAAATAATTGAGGTAATAAAAACTTAATAATATCATGAGAATAAATGGATTCATGATAAATTATGTCAAAGTATAATATATACACCAAATAAAAGTGAATTGGCGCATAACAACAAAGAAGTCTCAATGGAATGTAAGTTGAGATGAAATCACTTATAAAGAGTGTATCCTTAGGTTAAGAATAAATCAATGACATAATTATGTGTGAAAAATATAAATACACTAAATATGGTCAGATATTCAGTGTAAATCAATTAGAGGACATTCACACATATTCTTGTAAAAACAACACCAATGACTTTGATGTTTAACTCAATGAATGGAAATTGAGTTAAGATTACTCTTATCAAGTTCATATCAATGACTTGAGAAATAATCAATAGAGTTATTATGTATATCAAAAGTATATCCACACAAATGGGAGTATAAATTACTAAATAAATAATAAATAGTGATTCCACACATAATCTTGGAGTAAAATAATCAATGAAGTATGCGTAAAGCACAATGAGTGGAAATTGAAATTTGAAATTCCCTTTCCGATTTGGTAACTCACGAAACATAAACCCCATGAAAGAAGGATTATTCAATGAAGTTGTAAATACCCATAGATTAAATTATATTATGCAAGGAAAACAATCATGGCCAGTACATACAGCACACAAAAGGAAATAGTGGCAATACATCATGAATCTCACGAGAATAAGAAGTGAGATGAAATCCTCTTACCACGTTGTAATCAATCGATTCGTATGACCAAAAGTTAATCAAAACCAAATGATTCACATAATACCATGAAAATAAATAGAATAATGACAATATATATCAAAAAGCTGTACACAATACAACACATGAAATAAATAAGTAACAAACAATGGAAATCTCACGAAATTAAGAGTGAGATAAGAAACCCCTTACCATGTTGTAATAAATCAAGTCGTATGACCAAAAGTTAATAAACACTAAATTATTCACAGAATACCATGAATATAAACATAATCATGACAATATATATCAAATGTCAGTACACAATACACCACATGCAATAAATAAGTAGCGAATAATGGAAATCTCACGAAATTAATAGTGAGATAAGAAACCCCTTACTTTGTACTTTTACTTGGTCGAGGGTAATTTAACATCCTGTATAATGGTGAAATAATTATTATTAAATTATAAAAGAACTATATACATTATTATTATATCATATGTGATCTTCTAATATTTCTTTGTTAATGATATTTTAGTAGTATCATCGTTTCGGGTGTTAACTGATTCGTTTTCCTTTATATGATTTGTTTCGTAAGTATTGTTTGTTATGGATAGGATGTATCTTATTCATATTCAGAATGATATTAAGTCTTTAAAAATTATTTTTAATCATCAAATGAAAATTATTCTTCAATGGATACAATGGGGAATGAATCTCATCGCGTTTGTGGAGACGGTAATCTGTACGTACGCACTAGTGACAATATCATTCTTTTGATATTAAAATAATATATAATTGGATGGTATATCATATAAAAAGAATAATTATCATGTAATATTTATTATTTACATCATTTATACTCATTATTATACCCATCCAAATGATGAAGTATTTGAATAACAAACCACACCACGACGTGGAGACGGCAATCCGTACGTACGCACGTATGGTGACTTTGTCATTTATTGGATGGATGGAATAATGAATATGGTTGTACCATTTTTATAATAACATCACAGTACATATAATATATTGGATTTATTATTTTATAATGGAAACAATAAAGAAAGAAAAAGTGGAAGAAGAAAATAACATGAAAGAGGTGATGAAATATTTACCTCTTTTTCGGGTTCTTCCTTTTAATTTGATCAAAAATTGCTCCTTATGTTGGCTTTCTGACTAAAGGAAGGACTCTAGGATGAAGGGAGGATAGTTTGGAGGATATTTTGGCAGGTTTTGTCCGAGACAATTGGCTTTGAAGGTTTGAATTTGAGAGAAGGGGAAGTTCCCTTTTATAAGAGGGGTGAGGGGCACCTTAGGAAAAGATTCAAATATTATTTTATAATAAAATAATTTTCGGTTTCTAATGGATCCAAAATTAATTAATTAAAGGATAAGGTGGGGATGGGTCTAAAACCACTCAAACAATAGGTTTTATATAGGTTTGGGTAATTATATTAACATTATCTTTTAGATTTAACTCTTAGTTAAATAGTTTGACATTTACCATGCCTCTTTGTATTTTTATATTATATGGTTAATAAACTTATTATAAACTTCCAAGAGAACCCCAAGTGGTTAATTAATGATACACCTATCATTATATAAGTCTTTTGGCTAATCCTTAAATTTTTAGGGTTATTATATCAACCAATAATATTGTATTTGTTTTAAAAACTCATTTATGTCAATTTTGATATTATTTAATAATTGATTTTTTTTAAGTCCTAAAAAATTTATTACTTCAAAATAAATACATTTAATCAACCCTAAAATTTCATATTCACCTATAAAATTTTTGTATGGCATCAAAACTTTTAAATTATATTTATTTTAGTATTTATAATTTCATTTATTTGATTGTTTCATTAATAAAAAAATATTGCATCATTATTGTGTCATATATAAATATATTTATTTTATGTCTAAAAATTATAAATAAAATATCCTAAGGTAGGAAATATTTTTAGCTTTATAATGACTATTTATAGTCAAATAGATCAATTATATGTAGGATCGATATAACGATAGATATGATACTGATTGTAGTATCAGACTATGATGCAGATACTAAAATACAAGAGGGGTGTATTGTATATTTTAAAAATTCCTTTGGAACTTTTAAAGATGATTATGTTGAACAAGGTTAAACAAGGTAATTCAAAAAACCTCTAGATTCTAATAACTTGATTGATTCTGGAAAATTGATTCCGGAAATGAAACTTAACAAAAGTTTACAACAACTAAGATTCTACCTTAAAGTGTATAGAATCCTATATAATCAGAGTACAAGTTTAAGGAAGTATAAGAAAGTTATAATTTCCTTAACAATCAAAATTACAGCAGAAAACAAAACTAAAACACTACAAGTAACAAGTAGTAACTCTTTTATCCCAAAGAGAAGGGTATCCAACAACCCTGGATAAAAGGTCTATTGATTTATACTTTCAAGAAAGTCCGTCTTACCCAAACCCAGGTAAGCCCTCAATCCGAAGATCGGTATCTGTCTTGCTACCCTCGCAAGCCCTCAATTTGTAAGGAAATAGACACCTCTGACTTCAAAACCTGAAGTCTCTGATTTCAAGGAAATCGCACCTCTACGCAAAGCAAATATGCACGAAGCAAAGTTTGAACAAGCCGTTCAAACTTTTTACACGAAGCCTGAGAGTTTATAAGAGCCTCTCTCTCTAAAAATCACTTCAACAGCATGTAGGCAAAGTAAAGTGTTATATGTGTATATGTCCTTGTTCAAATAAGCTTCTATTTATAGGCACAGCTCCAACGGTCGACTCCCTCCTCCAACGGTCATATTTTTCCTTGAATTTCGAAGGGAACTGTACATGTGTCACTCAAACAACGATTTGTTAGTAACTGAAAGTACGATATCATTTTATAACAAAAACAAGTGTACGCAAAAATATGGTTATATAACCAAAAATAGATATTCTGAATGTAGGAAAATAAAAGTTCGGAGTCTAACCAAAAATGAATTCGGAGTCTATAATACAAGGATATTCGGATTCTGTTTTCTAAGGAATTCGGAACCTGAACTCTATAGAATTCCTGAGTCTGAATTTCAAGGAAATTTAGAATCTGGATTCACAAGAATTCGGAACCTGAACTTACAAAGTTCAGAGTCATAGTTCATGAGAATTCTAAGTAAGAACCCAGAGGAGTTCGGAGTCAGAGTTCATGAGAATTTGGAATCAGAACCTAGAGGAGTTTAGAGTCAGAGTTCATGAGAATTTAGAGTCAGAACTCAGAAGAGTTCGAAGTCTGAATTCAGAAAACTCAGAGTCAGAACTTAGAAAAAGTTCGGAGTTTGAATTTAGAAAACTCAGAGTCAGAACTTAGAAAAAGTTCAGAGTCTGAATTCAGAAAACTCGGAGTCGGAACTTAGAAAAAGTTTGGAGTCTGAATTCAGAGAACTTGGAGTCAGAATTCGGAGTCTGGAAATAGAATGCACTATATCTAAGTATTATATGATTCTGTGGTTTTAGATATGAAACCGAATTTTACACTTAGACGATATAATGAACAATGAAAAACATGGTAAGGATGAATTTCCTTGGGGAAGGAAATTTTCCTTATGAAAGAAAAATACAGGGTAAAATGATATTTTCCTTGAGATAAGGTGTTTGTGATTTTCAAAATAAGAATGAATGGTAAAGTCATAAGGAGACCTCATTAACTCTAGAAACTCCCCCAAACATGAAGTAATGGAAAATTCATAAGGAAAACCTTATTGACTCAACATTATATAATCTCATATAAAAATTGTTTTACTAAAAGATTTTTTCTTTTTTTCTTTTTTTCTTTACTTTAGATTATTTAATATAAAATGTCATTATCACTCCCAAGTGGCTCCATGATGTCCCAAAATTGACCCAAGGATTCCCATGGTCAGTCATGTATCAACCAATAGGACACGTGTTAGGGTAATTTAATATTATTATAATATTATTTTTTAACCTTATTTACTAGATTTACCCCTTTAACCACGGTAAATACAATATTTACTGAAGTAAATATTCCTAATGTCTAAAAATAAAAGTTACATATTTACACAATTTGGAACTCCTGATTACAAATATTGAATCCATTTTTCCAAATTCAAAACAGAGAAGTGGCAGAAATTAATTTAAAATTAATTCCCGTTGTCAAAACAAAAAGCGTGTTTTTATGAAATAATATCAATCAAAATATTGACACTTGTTTATGTCCAGTTTAATCGTGAGATTACATACAATGACTTAAATTATATTAAATGATAAAAATGTAATCTAATGATACTTAAAAACCATTAAAATGTATAATTTAACACTATAAATTATTTTGATTAAAAAAGTTTTTTTTTTAATTAAAATTTAGTATTTTAACTATTCATCAAAAATTGAAAGTTTTTAGAAAAATACCAAAAAGTTACCCTAAGATAATTTTAAAATTCCTAATCCAAAAATGAAGTCAATTTTGAAAGATAAAATTTATAAAATTTCAAAAAGTGGGTATTACTATTCATAACGGCTAGTTTGATTGGTTGAGGTGTGTTAGAATCTCGAAGTTGCGTACAATTTAAGCTATTAAATTATTCAAAGGGAAACATATCGTGGAAGTTTGGGGTGTTACAATATTATTGGGATGATTCCCTGCCTAAATAACTAAGTGGTGAGGTTCATTCCAAAGTGGGGTCATTTTCTTAGTGAAATACAGATCTTGTCCTACTAATAGATATGATCTTTAAAAGAGGTCATCATTTTAGTGGGATCCCATTTAATAAAAGTACTTATTAAATAGTTATTAATTATACATGATAATTATCTAATAAGATATTATATTTTAGATAATTTCATCATCATCATAATCAAGATAAACTTTTTGATTAATCCTTGATAAGGAGCAACCTAATGTAAGTTACTCCTAATACAGGTAACTTATGAAAAGTTCTTAAGTAATATTAGTGGTCAAATAAATGTTCTTAAGGAAAATTCTAAATGTTAGAATGGTATTTTACTCGGTAACCAAGTGATGAATTTGTTCAAAAAGTGAATCTAGATACATATATAAGAAGATAGTGGTTCATTTAAGGTTTCAAAGGCATTGGATGCTTAATGACCAAGGGAGTTTTAGTGTCATATACTCAATATGATTGGTTACATAAAATTATATTAAATATTATTTAATATGTTGATGACCTAATGATACTAAAGGTTTACTTAAATCTATATTGGTTATATTTATCGTTTATATTATTTAGACTAAAATATGATATCAAGTATATGATTTAAAAAGTGTTGTAAATATACTGGAGGTTAGAAGATGAAAATAATCGAAGATTGAATTTTTTTTTCAATTAATGGGGAAACTGAGTTGTTGTACTGATAACTTGGATACTTTAAGATTGGATGAAATCATCATAATATGTTCATTTTTATTTCCTTTAGATCTTTAGAAGAGCATGTAAAAAATAGTTGTTTATATGTAATTGGATGAGTTGTTTTGATACATATAATTATGATTTTTTTAATTTTATAAAATTATTTAATAGGATACTAAATATGGATTATTATGGTTAGAAAATTTATCCTATTTTTAAATGTGGAAATTTTTTGGCAACATGATTGAATTTAATAAATTTTTACCTGGTATTATCAAAGTGTTGAGAGTGAATGAACTAGGTATATAATGTCTAGATTCTAGTACTATATGGATAGTACAAGTTGGTAGAATTTCAAATCAGAAAAAGAAAATTTGGTTGGAAATTTTGATAATTTTTCTTTAAGAATCCATTCGAGCTCATTGAAAACTAGTTTTTTCAAAAAGGAAGAGTAATAATTCAATATGATTAGATTATACAAGATATACAAAAATGATTTTGTGAAAATCCATGGAATTTCCATATTAGTAATGGATATTATAGAAATTATTTCTTTGATTTTGAAAGGTATTTGATGATGAATGTATATTTTACAAAGTGTTGTGAATATATAGGAGATAAAAATCAAAGGAAGAATTGGTTGATCTTGTAATTTATGTTCATGAGAAATAATAAATAGTTAATATATCGAGGATTTTAATGTAAATTGTTTTATAAAACTCAAATGAATCTATATAAAGGATGTTTATATTCATATCATTTATCTTATGTGATAATATAATATGTTTTTGTGAACATTTATGAGATGATTAATTATATACACATATTTTATGATTCATCAATTTATATAATATGTTTTGAGAAGAAAATATGGATAAAAGTGTTTTATTCAGGATAAAATGTTTATAAAAATATTTATTAGAATATAAGAGAATGTGTTCCCACCACTCATTGGTGGTATATTTCAATAAAGTGTTATTTTCAAAGAAAAGGTTCTAAACAAATAGAATAAACTGTATGATATGGAAATAATGGTTTATTTTTTAAATGTTCCTACAGAAAGGAAATAAATTTTATTTCCTAAAACAAAAGGTTTTTTATTTCTTAGAAAGATATTTTGAAAATAATAGTGTCTAAAAGGATATTGGGAGTATGTATATACATAGAGATGTTCAAAGTTAACAAATAAAGGATAAAAATGATCTAAAGTTAATGTTTTTTTATTTAATATCCTAAAATTTTTAGGATATGTAGAGTGTTAAATTTAGTTTCCATTTAGAAAGTGGGTATCACTATTATACTAGTGTAAGATAATGTTTTTTCACTCAATATCCTAAGAGTTTAGGATATGTGATGATAAAGGTAAATATAAAGAGTTTCATTTAATTGTCATGAAAAATGAAAGATGTTATTTCTTGAAGGATTATAGCGGTCAAAATGAAAAAGTGATTTACACTTGATATCCAAAAAGAGTTTAAGGTATGGAGGTAAATAGAAATCTAAATAGTTACACTTGTTACTATAACAAAGTGTTATCACTTTATCCTATAAGAGGTTAGGATGTGGTGGTAAATAGAAATGTATGAGTTACATTTAGTTACTGTATTAAATTGATTATCATGTTATCTTAAAAGAGTTTAGGAGGACTGGTAAAATAAT
This sequence comes from Viscum album, assembly GCA_963277665.1. Taxonomy (NCBI): domain Eukaryota; kingdom Viridiplantae; phylum Streptophyta; class Magnoliopsida; order Santalales; family Viscaceae; genus Viscum; species Viscum album. The sequence continues at coordinate 1,689,050,734 of OY728126.1, read as the reverse complement.
AATGTAAGTGGTTATATTATTTCAAGGAAAACATTTGATGGAATGGGGTTCCAAATCTGATGATGATGAACCTAGAAAGAGTTCTAGGTAGTCAATAGAAATTGACATCATAACAATTGATGTTGTGAAGTTAAGAAGTTTTCATGTTCTCAAAGAGTTTCATAATTAGGAATATGATTCCTAAGTATTTCCATTAATCAAATTGGATTACTCCATAGATATTTATAACTAAATATTTTAGATGGAGGGTTTTTTCAGATGGTCACATAAAGATGTGATAAGGATTACATATGATGTAATGTGTTAAAAACCTAAAAAATATAGAAAGCATAAGTATTACCTGGTAGTTTATCATATATGATATGACAAATAGGTTCTTATATTGGTTTTCTTAAGTATTATTAAAAGATTTTTAGAATATTAAAATGTATTATATTAATATTCTTAAAGAGTTTAAGAATATTAAAACATACCATATTAAAGTAAACCTTCATTTTATCATTCTATCACATTGGCTACATAAATGTATATATAGATATACATTTCATGAATTGGACTGATAATTGAACTCTCAAAGTATAAATTTTAGTTTATTCATAATAAATATTCCTTATAGAGTATTATAGGTTATGAATAAATTTTAATTCTAGAATTAGTAGGATTATTGTATAGAGATACATAATATACTCATGAGGCAGAAAACAAATAACATGATATTCTTTGTGTGTATTCGATGACCTACTAAGTATACCACATGGAGTTTCATGAAAATATGTATTTAGTATACTAGTAGTGCATGAATCATATTTGAGTCCCCACTACCTAAGGTTGGAGAGATGCCTAGCATGATAACCTTCATACTTTTATACCCTACTTACGCAAGTCAATATATGAACTTAGTTAATCAGGGGGTGGATGAGTATATTATTGATCATGTCATCGGTTAGACCTTAATCGAGATGGGATTAGTCCTCCTATATGAAGATTATATCACTATAACCCTTGATTGAGATAGGCTATGGGATTTTGAGGTCACAGCTAGATATTATATATCTATATGGATAATGGATATGTGATTTGCTTATCCATAAGGAGGAATGACTTGCGATGTATTAATCAATTAGATTATTCTACACTTAGAGAGTTGAGAACAAATGAGTTGGCTATATGGGGTTGACATGATCCATGTAATAGGTTACTTTATGTCTTATACAATGGTAAATTATAAGAATTCATGTTTTTATATTATGTAGATTGGTGGATACAGGTATATAGATACATGTGTCTGATGGAGATCGTTTCAGATCCCTTTATAGATTGAGTAGCATTGATTATTTTCTAGAGGCCACTCTTTGATTAAATTTATGAATCCATAGATTTATATTTGTTGTTAACATTATAAAGGACCATGGGGCCACACATTATGGTTGAATTAATGAGGATTGAGTTTGACTCGGAAAGAAACTCTAAAAGTTTTTTAAAGTTAATCCAAAAAAAATCGATGAGTATTCACGAGATATTACATATGATTTGATATAAGGTGGAGTTAATGATGCCTTTACAAAAGTTTTTTTGAAGATTTCTAAAAGGAGTTTTAGATATAGTTTCACAAGTTGTTTTTTATGATATAATATAAGGTGAAATGGAATAAAATATTTAATATTTAGTGTAAGTGGGAGACTGATGGAAATATTTCCTAAAGATTTATATATATGTGATATATATAAGCTAATTTTTATATATATATGATATATATATAAAAACTATATATCAATTTTCATGAAAATTATGATTTTTATGCATTAGTTATGTTATTCTATGTGTGTTGGGCACTGGGTTTACTCTCCACTGAAGATATCATTTAAAGAAATTATTTCATGAGATGAAATGTATAGGAATTATACATGAATTGGATGCATGATTTGGATAAATAAATATTTATTCATGTGTTATCAATTCATGAATAAACACAAAAGACTGATAAACATTATTGGTGTTATATATATATATATTACTACTATGTGATAGCAGGCCACTTTGGTGGTGGTGCAGTGGTGTAGGTGAGTTTCCAAAACAGGTTTCTCTTTGGGAGGTTCAGGATTCAAATCTTGGGAGTCTTCTTTCAGGGAGAGCCTCCCCCCCAGGATCTACCCGCCTTTCCAGGTTGCCCGGACTCCTCTGGGCGGGAAAAATGAGGCGCGACCCAATTGCTAATGGATTGTTGTGACAGACCATTGTTGTCGGGTTGTAACCCTCCTGGACGCTCTGCCATCTCGGCTAGCAATGGCTCCTTCCCCGACTGGGGGCGGCCTTCGGGTGCTACCCCTTCATGGGAGAGGGGGTTTCTCTGTGTGGAGGGTTTTAAAAGGCCACACTGGGAATTACCTTCTGAAAAAAAAACTACCATGTGATGGTAGTGCGTGTGTAATCAATTTATCCTTGGATGAACCTCCTTGAACCCTGAGATATCTTTATTCTTACTAATTTTCATATAGAGGTACTATAATGTCATGGAGACATGGAGAATCCCTCTTAAATGTTGAGAAATTCAGCGCAGCCTATGGATACACTTTTGAGGTGGGATGCCTATATTTTCAACTTATGTGATCTTTATCAAACCATGCGATGGTGTTTAAAGATTTAGCATAATCCCTACATTTTAAGGTATGCCATTTACAGTATTATTTATATCTACATTTAATGTGTTGTTTTTGTATTTCTTGCATGGAGATCATCAGAAAAGGGTTTTTATCACTCCCACTTGATCTAATAAATTTTATTTGACTCTAATGAAACCCATATAGCATAACATAGTCACAAGAACAAGTATAAAACTATGTAATCTTTCAAATATGGAAAAAGAATAATCATATAAAATATTGCGATAAAATATTACTACATTATGTTTACACAAAAACTTGTTAAAAAATATTCTCATATTCCATTCATGTAAAAAACTTGTGGGCAAAGATTTCTACATCTCAATCACTCCACAAACTTGTGAACAAAGCATCTCGCTTCTCCTTCATTAAGAATTTCATCATATCTTATGATATAATACCTTAAACAATGAACTGGAGGGTGATATAGGACATCACCGATCATAATACATACATATGAGTGCCATATAAAATCAAACATTCATTGTATCATAAATAACACATGGAAAAAATAATGGGTTTCTTAAACCTTTCAAAAACCATCACATAACATATATTTAAGAAATGATATGATATAAAAAATCACAAAATTATAAATGGTGTCATATTTTAATAATATATAGAGGGTGATCAGAATAAAACTTCAAGAAATATTAACCTTGGAGTGTAAATAGAAGTGAAAATAAAAAAGTTTCCACAAAAACTTTTAAGACATTATAATAAAATGTGAATTATAAATTAATTTCAAAAACATTTTTTGTGAAGGAAAATAGAATAATTTTTAAAATCTTATTATAAATAGTTCCTAATAAACTATACTTGAAAATACATAATGGTTAGTGAAAAAATATGGAGTGTAAGATAAAACACTTTATTTTGGAAGGATGGAAAACCTTTTGAATATTTTGAAATGCCTTTATTGAAAACCCTCGTCGTAAAAGAGGAAGTGGATCATATATTTTAAAATAGGAGAAGGTAAATATGGATTTCACATGAGTAAACACATATTTGGGTTTCAAAATAAATAAAGAAAACATTTTTGGGTATAATGAACATGGAAATGGAGGAATAACCAACTTTGAAGGATATGATATTTTTTTCTTAAAAACACTACAAGTTTGTGAGAAATAAATTCATCAATAAAACATCATTGAGTTAAAAACATAATTTCCCTTATAGATAAAAGATTAAATATATTATGAAATAGTAAAAATAATTATTTATCACGCATAGAATAATGATGCTCAAGGAATAACATTTTAACTCAAAGAAAGGAAAATTGAGTAAACCAAATCCCTTATACATGTCATAATTCATAAAGCATGGGACATTTATAAAGGGGTTATGTGGTATAAACGTAAATACCCAAAAAAAGATAAATTACCACATAATTAAATCAAAGTAAATAATATACCCAACTTAAATGAAATATTTTTAATAATAACAATCATAAATCAATAAATTAGAATTGAGTTTCCAAAAACATATATGATAATTGTAACATAAAAATTAAGGGATTACCATGAAATTTAAATTAAAATGTTATTAAATTAGAGATATTAATTATAATTTAATTAAATAGGGTAGTTAATACACCATATAAAATAAATTATTGTGTGAAATATCAAACATGTTTCATGAATTTGAAAATGAGACAAAGGAACCCTTACAATTTAAGGAGCATTTAAATCAAGACATCTTGAAAGAGTGAGTGAATTAAATTGAACTTAAATTAACATGAATAAATTTTATTTCGTGATATAAAATCTCATTCAATAATTGTATACACCACTTGAAATAAATTAGGTACAAAATATAAAACATGTATCAAAGAGATCGATTTGAGACAAAAATCCCTTACCTTGTATTCCTACTTACTCAGTCATGGTCTAACCTCATATATAATAAACATAAATATATTAATAAATTATATCATGACATTAATATAATAATATTATACTATTTATAATAATTTTATAACTATATTTTAAAAAATTATTAACAAATTATAGTTTCCTTTCATTATCAGTTTTTAGAACTTTTGTTTGTTTTTTTCATACAAATTTCATAGAGACGGGATTGATTATCACAAAGTTTTTTAAAGTTAATAATTAATATATAATTAAATATATATTAATAAAAAAATTTCATTGATTTCTAAGTCCTATATTCATTAGTTTAAATGCATGAATTCATCTTTCGAAAAAAGAGATTGCGATGAACTATTTTTTGATGTGCTTAACGATCGAAAGGTGATATATAAATAAATATTTAAAATATCAAAAACACCTTTAAATAGTCATTAAAACATAATAAATATATAATTATTACATTATATTACCATTATATGAAATCCCATAATCATTTATTACATATTTTCTATAACATCATTTACGTAGGTGGTAGAACTGACCAAAACGGTAACATATTATAATGTTTTCATGAGTAAGGTGATGTATTTAGATAATGATAATATGAATTATTAAAAATCTTAAAAAAATTATTATTATCATATATACTCAATAAATAAATTCTTATAACCATCCATTATGGGTGGTGATTACAAACAAAATTTATTCTTTATAGAGGCAGTAGTCCATCGTATGCATGATTAACGATCCCATTTCTCAATGAATGGATGGAAATAATGGTATATAAAAAATGATCATTTAATAATTTTATTTGTGATATAAATAAATTATTTATTCATAAAATAAATTCTATATACCATTCTTGATATGTGGTGATGAAAAAATGAACAACATCTCTTCGTGGAGGCGATACTCTGCACGTACATATGATTGATGTTATCTTGTTTTCTTGGTGGATGGAAAGGATTGAGTTTTTTTAATTAATATTATGAAATTTAAGAATAAAATTGATAATTATTTAATTTTATTAATAAGGTTATATAAGTTTATGTTAGTAAAAAATAATAATGATTCACTAAGAATAAGTGGATACTCACATTGAGGACTTGAATTTTTGCTAAGAATTCCGCTTTGAAATAATGAGATTATTCTTAATAATAGTGACCATAGGATTCTTGGAAGTGGGATATGGTTATATGAGGATAAATTTTTTATATTTTAAAGGATAATTTTTAAGTTAAGTTGGGTCTTGAATTGGTGTAAGTGTTGGAATTTATAAGTGAAGAGAATGGTTGTTTCGGAAGTAACCCTTACATTTTCACTAATGTGATGTTACAATAGAAATTTCAATGGATCCAAAAAGATAAAAGTGTATTTAAAGTGTATTTGGTTTTATTTTCTCCCCATAAACTCATTTTTTATACAACATAGAGTGTTTTTAGGATTTTTATTTTAACTTTATAACTTTTAACCTAATTTACATTTACCATGGTAATTAATTTTTAACCATAGTAATTAATATTAATTAAAAAAATTAATGTTGAAACTTTTAAATAATTTGAACCATATGATTTAAAATTTTTGAAATAATTTCATAAAATAAAATTTATAATGGTTTGAAATGTTAATTTTAAGATTAGCATACATAACGCATAAAAATAGTTTTTAGAAAAAATGAATCTTTAAGCTTAGAATTTATGTGTAAGACATAGTTATTAAAATTATAAATCAAAATGAAAAAAAATTGTTTTATCATGAATCAAATAAAAGGTTTTAATCTTTCTTGGAAATCCAAAATCAAATCTCTCCTTGAATTTTATCGATTCAATGAAAGACTGAAAATGCTTTTTGTTAAAGTAACCTTTTACTTTAGTTCTAAAAATATTTAACATAGGTTTTATATGTTTAAGTAATATTTTAAAATTCATAATTTTATTCCTTAAATACATATTTTATTACTTAAAAGGTTTTTTCACTTATAGGGTACACCTATATAATGGTAAAATCTTAAAAATTATAATTTTCATAATAAACTATATTATTTTACTAAAAATAAATCATTTTAGAATAAATTAAAATTTTTATACTGAGTAAATTTTTATTTGTGGAATTAAATAAATAATTTTATTTTATGAAATTTAAATTCTAAAATTTTTAATTTTATCTTTTAAAAGAAAATTCATAATATAAATAAAAGTACTTTTATTGAAAATAACCCTTTTTAATGTTGACTCATATTAATTATTTATCTTCCAAAAGTAATAAATATTAATTACTTACCATATTAGTGATTATTATACATTTATTAATAATTTTATTATAATATTGTGGTTTTTTTACATTGGGTGTGGCATGTAATTCAAGTAATTGAACATAACAAAAGTTTTACAAGGTCTGAACTTTTGGGTTGTTATAGTGACCCAAGGGGGCACACTATGTGGAGTGATTAGGTGTGGATGTCATGTTTTGGTGATTAGGGTCATTCCATAATGTTCCATTTATCTAGATTTTTAAAAATAGGGAAAACATTCCTTTATAGGTCCCCCTTCCCTTGGGTTCAGATTGAGAGGTTGGGTGGGGAGAACCATTTTAGTTGGAATTTCCCCTCCTCCTTCTTCCCTTCACCCCTTGATGAGAGGTGATTCATGAGTGTTTGTAGGGTGAAATTAATTTTAGTTCCTCCCTCATGTTTTTTTGTTCTTCTTCCATTTCATTCCCTTTTGATTTTTGGTGATTTAGGTTAGGGTTTCAATAGTGATTTCACTGAATCATGTTGTAAATCATCCTAATCAATGGGGATTTTTCCCATATTATCTAGAGGGGAACCCAATAGGATTATCATATAGGATTATGTAGGGTTTGTGAGATTTTGTTTTTCCTATATATATTTTAGGTGATTATGCCTCATTGTATTAAATTAAATAATTAGTAATAATTCATTATAATTAATAATTGGGATGTTATGGCTTGATATAGGGGCTCAGGTGTTAGTACAATTTTGGGTAGATGTGCTTGGATAAGGAATAGAAAAGCATCATGAATATGGTAACTTACTAGTTGAGGTTTGTGGCCCTTATAATACAAAACCATATGATTTTTTATGCATGATTATGCATTCCTACATGAATATGTGTGTTTGGGTGAAAGGGGTAGTGAACAAGAGTTCCCTAGGTAAGATATAGTATTACATTGAGACTTTTATAGTTATAGTATATGCACCTTACATTTTCCGGTATTTTGGAATCCTCCAGAGACTCTATAAAAAAGTGGGGGAAGATGTTAGTTGAGATTACTAGAGGTTTGAGATAGGTTTGTAATCTTGAGATGAGATGTAAAAATTCTAAATTGGGTTCCTCAATATATTTGGGTAGGTGTTAGAGTCTTAGAACTAGTGTTGATAGGTGTGATGATTTTGCATCTCATGTATGATGGGGAATACCATTTTGAGGGTGGAGTAGAGTTTTAGTGCATGTTATGAGTGGGATAAGTACTTTGAGGATTGATGTACTGTGATATGAAGTGTTTCCTCTAGATGATGGGTTATGTGGTCTCTTAAGGAGATGTGAGATTTAACTCAAGCACGAGTCATGAGGATTTTTTATGAATTGGCACTGGATTATTGAGGTCCCTAGTTTGAGTTAGACTAATACGGTCCTTGATTAGTTGAACTGAGTTGTGATGCGGAATTATAAGATGATTGGACAAACCTTTTGGGGACTAGGTCGGAAGGGCCTACTGAAATAGATGGTATACCTTAATTTTTATTTTATATTATAAAACAGACTATGAAATATCCTCTGATATGCATATGATGAATTTCATTCTTAATCTTGAGGTTGTACAACCACTGATGTGTCCTTAAGAAGTTTCTTGAAAGTACATTGGTGGAAATGTATTGTGATATGAATAAGATTAATATCTTAAAGATATGTTATCTCAGCATATCATGAGTGGCTAAACGACAACACTTATCATTCACATGAATTTCCCACATAGTTTGACATCAAGAAAGGGTCATTGCCTAATATTTAATATAAAGGGTGATTAATTCATGGATATTATGCATGTGTTGGTTGAGACATTAACTCAGGTGATATAACATGTGTATTAATTCATGAATTCTTAAGGGTAATCCTTGAGGGACTTATAAAGAACCCACTACTATGATATGGCAGGGCGTGTGAGTGCTTTATGTTTTGTCGAAACTCCCATATACCCAAATATATCTTCATCGTTATCATTTCCACTCAAGGCATGATCATGACATAGAGGTTGGATGTATCACATACAAACATTGGATAGTTCACCTTTTCTCATGGATACCTCCAGAGGTGGGAGTCCCTTTGGCTGCCACTTTGGTTTTTTTTATCATCCAAAAATGATGAAAATGGGCGATGTTCTTTCTCATTAGTGTAAGGTACATTTTTAGTTTACAATGTTATTCACTTTCATTTTTTTCATGATTTATATAATCTAGAATAGAGATATTGGTTTAGGTTTCTAAATCTATTTTTCTACCTTTAATAGGTGTTATTAGATCCTTTATGAAACCTAACAGCAGTATCATTCCATAAAATGTTTCCATATTCATGAAATCTTGTTTTTATAACAAATGACTACATCCTGACATTATTTTATGTATTAATGTATTCTCGAGTGAGACCCTAAAGATACATTTATGTTATAACATAGGTTTCACTGAGATATCTTTACATTATGTTATGTGATAATGTAATCTCAAGACATTCCCTCACATTATGATTATTCAATAATTTAAATTGTGTTGGATCTCAACATTATGTTATATAAATATCATAATATGGAGTTTAAGGTGAAAAATATGTTATATTATAGTGTATAATGAATCCATTTTTTCCTAAAATATAATATTATAATTCCACTAATTAACATTACATTTTGAGAGAATGGTGTGGGGAATTACTCCTTGACAACACACTGATCATTAACATATTATCAAGTGGTAAAAATTAAGGTAATTAACAATATGTGCGGCCTTAACCATTAGGTTTCCATGGATTATCTTATGTAATCCAAGAATATAATGAGGTGACCCTAATAATTGGGTGGCTTTTTCTTAGGATTTTATTTATTTTACACTTAGCTGGGAAACCCTGACTATTAGGATGCCAGAGGAATCGAGTTGATTGAATCCACATGCTGCATTTGGGTAAGGGGTTTATCCAATTAGCTATCCAAGAGTCATATATCTTATGATTGACAATATTTTTCTACCAGATATGTTCATGGATTATTTAGGAGATACTCACTGTAAATCATGATGAAATATGGGTCGGGTCTTTTACCACTAATGGGTGTAATGAATTATAAAGGGGTCATAATTTTAATCAGATCCCATTCAATAAAAGTCCTGATTAAATTATAATAAAACATGATACTCATCTAGTAAAATATTATTTTGTAGATAATCTTATCATCATTTTCAAACATGGATTTGAGATCAATCCTATAGGAAGTAGAATCTTGATGTAAGAAACTTCTTAAACTAGTAACATAAGAAAAATTCTTTTACAAGGAAAAATTATATGTGTTAGAGAAACCTTTTCATAAGTAACAAAGTGTTAAGGTTGTTCAATAGGTGAGTTTCAAAGGCATGATATGATGAACAACCTAAGTAATTTTAGTCTTGTATACTCAATTTGATTAAGTATGATACTTGATATGATTGAGTATGTTAATGAGACTGGAGGATTTCTTAAGAATTTTTATGGTTAAGGAATTCATTCTTTTGTCATATATGGAAATTTTACAACAATATGAATGAATTAAAGAATGTTTTACATGATATTATCAATTATTGAGAATATTTGATGTCTCGATTCTTGTTCTTTATAGATAGTACAAGTATTTGAAAGATCAAACGTTCAGAAGAAAAGTTAGTTGGAGGGTCCAATAATATTTCTTTAATAGCCAGTAATGGTCATCAAATCCTAATGGTAAAATCTAGAAGAATGAGTAATGATTCCATAAAATATAATTATTCAAGATACCTGAAGGAGTTTTGGAAACTCCATGGAATGTCCATTTCAAGTTTCTATAACATATTTTCAAATATAGAAAAGGATAAAAATGGTTTATCTAGGATAAAGTGTTTATCCATGTATTTATTAAAATATGAGGGAAGGTTTTCCCACTACCCATTTTTACTATATTTTAATAAAGTCTTCCTTCCATATGAAAATGATCCAAACACATATATTACCATATATAATATAGAAACAGTAGTTCATTTGTTAAATAGTTCTACCAAAGTAAATAAGATTTATTTTCTAATTCAAAGGAGTTTTTATTTCTAATAAATATATTCTAATTAGAATATAGTGTCTAAGTGGCTAGTGGGAGGATGTTTGAACTTATAGAAGTTCAAATTTAACAAATAAAATTTTGTACCAATCTAAATTTAAAGTGATTTCAATTAATATCCTAAAAATTTTTGGATATTAACGATAAAGAAAAATATAATGGTCACATTTAGTTACCATGAAAAAGTAAATATCAATATTTCCCAAAGTATTATGCCACTAAAATTCAAATTTAATGTCACTTTATCCTAAAATAGTTTAGGATGGGATGGTAAGTAATAATGTAAATAGTTAGATTATTTCAAGCTAAAATTTTGATGGAAAGGCTTCCTATGATGATAATGAAAGATTTGGAAATATTTCTAAGTAGAAAACATAAGTTGACATTATAACGTATGAAACTGTGAAGTTGAGAAGTTCAAATATGTTCAAGGAGTTGAATATTATGATTATGGTTCCTAAATATCACCATTATTCAAATTAACTTACTTAATATATGTTTATCACTAAAGACTTTAGTAGGTGGGTTTTATGAGGTGGTCAAATAGTGATATGTTGTATATTACATATTGATATAATGTATTAACGAGACCCTAGAATATGTACCAATAATAATATAGATATGGTCTTTTATCGTATATGATATAATAAAAATGTGCTTATATAGGGTTTTGTTAAGTTTTCTTAAAATAATTTTAAGAATATAAAATGTATCATATGAAAGGTAATCTCCACTTTATCATTCTTTCAGATTGGATGCATAAATGTATATATTGATATACATTTCATGAAGTGTAATGATAATTTACCTCTCAATATATGACTTTTAGTTATCCCTAATTGATTTTTATCAATGATTATTATAAGTTATGATTAATTGTTAAATTTAGCATGAGGAGGATTCTTGTATGAGATATGGAATATGGTCATGAGGAACAAAAAATGTTTTTGTGCACTAGATGATCCACTAGATATACCCCATGAAGTGTCATACACTACGTCTCTAGTATACTAGGGGTGCATGGATCATATAGGTATCATTATCACCTAGTTTTGGTGAGATTACTAGTATGAGAACCTTCATAATTTGACATATTTTTTTCACAAAACATTATGGTTGAGCTAATCATGGTATGGTAGGGTATGTTCCTGATCATGTCATTGGTTGGACCTCAACTAAGATGGGATTTTTCCTCTTACCGGAAGAGCATGGCATCTTGGACCTCAATTTAGATAGACTAGCGAGTGTGTGTCCACACCTAGATATTATATATGATGTTTTTATATATTCTAATTAGGGGAATGTGATGTTTCCATTCATAAAAATGGATGACATGGATGTATTCATAGACTAGGTCAGACTATACTCATAGAATTGATAACATATGAGTTGGATATATGGGATTGACATTCTTCATGTCATGTGGTCACTTGAGGTCTTGGAAAAAGTGAATGTATGAGAATTCATGATACCATGAGATGTGGATGGTGGACATAGGCATAGAGATACATGTTTTTTTCAAAGATCATACTAGATCCATTTCTATATTGAGTATAATTAATTCTTTATTATAGGTAGCTCTTTGTTTATATTTATAGATATGGTAATTCATATTTTTTTCAACGCTATAAAGTCTCATAGAGTCATAACTTTTGGTTGACTAAATGGGTATTGAGTATGACTCAATGAGATACTCTAAAAGTGTTTTAAAGTTAATAAAAAATATTTTAGGATGGGTATTTATAATTTATTTCATATAATGTGATACATGGTGAAGTTGATGATAGAATTCCAAAAGTGTTTTTTAAGATATCTAAAGGATTATTGGATATTTTTTTCATGATTTATTATATATGATATAATATAAGGTGAAATGTCATAATAGATTTTAGGATTTAGTGAAAGTGAGAGATTAAAGGAGATGGTATTTTCTAAATCCTTTTGTATGTGATGCAACAGGCTATGTCATATCTTATGATATGAATATGATGCATATCAGTATTAAGGATATGCAGTTATAGATGTATCATTAAGTAGAATCTTGAGGATGTGAATTTGTTATCATATCCTTAAGAAAAATATTGAGATGCATTGGTGGAAACATATTATGATGTGTATAAGATGCATATCTTAAAGATATTTTGTCTCAACATATAATGAGCAGACGAACGATAACAATTTTCATTCACATGAATCTTAGACATAAATTATCATCAATAAAGGGTTGTTAAATAAGATTTAATGTAAATGGAGATTAATTCATAAATATGATTCATATGTTGTTTGAGGCTTTAACTCATGTGTTATAGAAAATGAGTTAATGTATGAACGCTCGAGGATCATCCTTGAGGTTCCTATCAAGAACCCAATGTCGTGAAATGTTAGTGTTTTTGAGTGATTTATTTTTGGTTTAATCACCTTTTTACCTAAATATATCTTCAACCTTCTCCTTTACGCTTGAGTAACTAGCATGTCATGGAGGTTCCAAGGATCCAATCTGAACATTGGATGATTTTTTTTTTTGCCCATGGATACCACTGGAGGTGTGATGTCCTTTGTCTACCACATTAGTGATATTCATCAACCACAGATTATGAATATAGATAATGTTATTTATCACTAGTGTAAGGTACACGTGATGTTTATAGTGTTCTTCATTTCTAATCTTTGCATGATTTATATAATCTCAAATGGAGATCTTGGTTTGGGTTTCTAAATTTCTTTTTCAAAATATAATAAGTTTTATTATACCCCTTATAAAACCCAGCACCTATGGGTCGTTTAGTCCCCGTGGAGTGATGAGTGTGTATTGGTAATGATGAGTAGAGGTTGGGATGGGTCTAAAGGACCCTAATAAATGCCCTTATAGGTAAGGAAGGAATATTGATAGAATCGTCATATTATGTTTAAATGATCAATATGATCTTAATGATATTATCTTTCAAGGATATATATACAATGAGTCATGTTTCAAGATATGGATCTAGGTCTTGAGTGGCTAAAACCCTGGTATTCAATCATTGAGTTTTGTGATGGGTTATAATGCTATATTTGTTATTACATACATGTGCAGCTTGTGGGTATATTGGATGTCTAGATTGGGTGGATGGAATCACCTTGAGTGAGAAGGTGGTGGAAGGAACCTACCATGAGTGAGAAGGTAGAGGTAGAAATTTGGAATGTGAAGTGGTATAAGATCATAAGGTATGTCCTCACGAGTGAGAAGGTTATACAAGACCACCTTGAGTGAGAAGGGAAAGGTATAGGATGTGATGTGGAATGTGATGTGATACAATATCTTAATGTATGGACTCGCCTTAAGTGATAAGGTTTTTAAGCCTCCCCCCCCCCCCCCTTAGTGTGAAGGTTTTGGAAAAACATCCTTGAGTGATAAGTTATAGTCCATGTTATCTTTGTGAGACCCACCCTTAGAGAGGAGACTGGTTAGTATGATGTGGTTAATGACATGAGTGGATGTATATCCTTTCCTTGAATTAGAAAGTAGTGGTTGGGTTATATTATAGGACCTTACCCTTTGAGAGAGGGTAAAGTTATATACTTTATACAACTTGGTTGTGGATTAGTATGGGACCTTACCCTAATATAGAGGGTAGTGGCTCAACCTTAGCAGGATACCCTACCCTTCATCATCGAGTGCGGGTTGAGATCTAGTATATCACCCTACCTTTAATCTTTTAGTATGGGTTGAGGCATGGTATAAAACTCTACCTAGATTCTTTGGGTATGGTTTGGTATTATTCCATGAGGAGACTTCGTTTCTGGTATAGGTCAAAGCAGGTATGGTTGGATGTCATGGTGCTCTTGTTAGCACACATTGTCCCGATGTGAATTCTTGTGAGTTTTTTTTGTTTATTTTTCTCATGAATAAACATGTATATTATGTTTTATGTCTTTTTGAGACCCTACTAATATGTTTATCTCACACCCTACATGGTCACTTTAGTTCATGTTCATGCCTTATGTTTTTTGGACAGATTTGAGCACAAGTTGTATAGTAGATTTGGCTGGAGTATTTTGATAGATATTTGGTGATGGTATGAAAGTGAGGATTGGGGATGATAGTAGATCATTATTATTTATTTATTCATTTTTTTATTTTTAATATGTGATTGTATTGGTGAATGATCGGTCAGGATGATTGACTATATGTTTTCATTCACTTTATATAGCATGGTTGTATTATTGGTTAATACTTACTCATATCATTTTATGTGGATGATATTTGGTTATTTATTTTTTATTGATGATTGTGATATCAAGGTAATAGTATCCCAAATTTATGATTTAGGCCCTCATAAATAGTATTCATCCTTTGGTGTATGGGGAGGCACACTAGAGGTCACATAAAACACTAATCCAGTTATTGTATAGTGAGTCGGGTTGGGGAATTACAATGGGTTCTTTGTTATTGATAATTCTATACTATATCATTCCTTTAATATCATGACTCCACTAATATACACTAATTCCACACTCCACCACCATAAGGTCTAATGGACTCCACTCAATTTAACTATGATAAGAAAATGGGAAATTTTAAGAGAAATATTTGGCAAGGTGATATCAAATATGGGAGAACTAATCAAGAAGGGTTTGTTTTAGAGGTAAATTCATATAGGGATACACAAATCTAAATGACTATAATATCATAAGAGAAATGAAAAAACACAATATATAGATTCAAAATAAAATTCATGTGATAAAATAGCATGATATGAGTAGAGTGTCCTATCTCAGATCTCATTTTCTCTGCCAATTGAATCCATTCTTCAGATGCACCAAGGGATCCCCATAGAATTTCCACCCATTGATGGATCCTCTAATATGCCTAGGGATCCATAAACACACCACTCTAAGTTGATTGGTCGAGGGGGGGAAGGAAATTTTATATGTGTGTGAGAGAGAGGGTTTGACCACTATTTATTAAGAAACCATTGGTCACCCCCTTCATTTGGAAATACTAAAGGTTGTGGAAATGATATTTGAAGATAGACCAAAACCATGAAAAAAATGGTCCCTTATTAAATTCAAGATCTAAAAACCATTTGGGGGTTAATTTCTTCCCTAACTCCCTAGAAAACATGGTCAAATCACATAACTTCATGCAACATGACACCCATTATTGCATGAAAAAGGGTTTTGCGGTGCATTGCCTCCTTCATTAGATAAACCATAAAGCTCAAAATTATGGACCCAGTGTAGTTCCCACAATCATTGTGAAAAACCTCCTATGTAATATTAATCTGAAGGATCCAGAACTCTTTGTGATGTAACAAACAACACCATGGTACAATGAAAAGAGTCAACGAAAAAAACAGAACACAATGCCACAATGAGGCTCTGAGGTAAAAAAAATTATAAAGGTTTTAATTGAAAAAATCTAGTTCATTACACCCTTCTAGACTTATATAATTTTCATCCACCAAAAGAAATATTCACTCAAAAAAATAAGGGTACTAAGACTGCATCTGAATCTCACACTCCCATAAGCTCTCTTAATGGTTTCCACATAGCCACAACACTCACAACAAAGGTATCACCCAACCTCAAAGGGTCCACTCCTATCGATCCTCAATATACACCAGGTACATTGAGAAGTTAAAATCATCCTTGATGTCTAGATCACCCTATTCAATGATGTGTGATAGGTCATGCACATATCTCCTCAATTGTGACACATGGAAGACATTATGCACCAGATCCAACTTTAGGGGTAATGTTAGGTGGTAAGAAACTTCACCCACCCTGCATAGAATGATCTAATACAAAGGGACAATGAAATGAAGGGATGGCCAGATAGGTGAAGGATAACCCACATAGGGAAGAAGAGCATAATGATAAAAAACCCAAATATACTTTCAAGTCAAATAATTGGGGACACTGAGTCCCACTCATCAACAACCTAGCTTCACAAGGAAATTTGTCGCCCAGAGCAACCCAATAATTCAAGACACAAAACTAAACCATACCCATGTCATCTCACCAAATATAGTGGGGGGGTTCCTGCCTCACCAAAATAATTATTAGTCGAGGGAGTACTGAACCCCTAAAGGAGGACCTACTCCTTGTCAAACAACACCATCAAAGAAGGGAGAAGTTGACTCCATAAATAGAAGAATCATGCCTAGATGGATCCTGGAACATCAATCATGGGAATACCAAACTCTTTTGAAACTGTAGAGGAACCTAGATTTATCAGGTGTAAGGGAGTACCTATCACACCTGGGTTTTTATTTTCATCCCTGGATCTAGTTCAATTTTGAATCTCGGTTTTTCTCTCGAGTTTCAGGTGTGATGGGTTTAAATTTTGAGGTGGTATTTTTTATCTTTGGTCCTGAGGTTATTTCTTAGTTTCTTCTGAGAGTTTTTACTGAAAATTTGAGTTTTTGGGATTGATAGCAGGTGGTGCACGGTTTGCGCACAGTTTGAGGAAATCGTGCGACATGCCCCAAGAAACTGTGTGGGCCTTGGGATGCTTCTGGTTGAGGGTGCATGGCCTATGAACGGTTAGGAAAACCATATGGTAAGCGTGTGGGGAGTTTCTATCTCAATGCAAGACCATCTATCATGGTTGGTTCATGGTTTACCAAATCATGCGGCCAAGCCATGTGAGCTGCTCATATCTTAAATTTTTTGAAATTCCTATTCTACCCTCTTGGTATTTTAACCCCAAAACACCTCCCATCTTCTCCATCTAGTTCATGAGACCCTAAGGGGACTCCTACCTTGTTCTACAATCCTCCAATCCTCTCCTATGGTGTATATCTAGTGATTCTTCAAGGTTTTGGGCTAGATTTCTCAAGGTAATCATCTCCTCTCCTCTCCATCTTCCTCTTTATTTTATTTTATCTTGAGTTCTTATTTTCCTATAGTCTCTTGGACCTAGGTTTCATGTATCCTCTTGGTTTATGTTGGGATTTTTTTGTTAGGGTTCCTCTTGGTTGTTCCTGGACCTTGGAACCTTCGTGGAGTGGTTTCTAGTGTTCGTTGTTGAAGCGTCATGTGTTTGAGGTAGGTTTCCCTTTTCACTTGACTTTAAATTTAAGAATCGTTGGTTTCATTATTTTCAAACATTCCTTAAATGTAAAATATTGATGAATGATCTTTTAAATAATTTTTTGTTATGTGAAGTGGTGGTTTCTACCTTGTTTTGTTATAAATAGGATTATTTTGTTTTATATTGCACAAAAAGTGTTAGATGAAATTCCTGGTTGGATTTTCTGAGTATTTTGTGACATTTAAAGCATGGATTGTCTTTGAAAATAATTTTATGAGATCTAAATGGTGGTTTCAGTTTTCTCAAATGGGTTTATAAATGGTTTTGGCTCTTGAAAATGAAATGGCATGTGATAATGATGTGTGGCTCGATTAGCACTTTGAGGAAAATGGTTTTTGGTTTGCACATGTGGTGCAAGTACTTAAATGGGATTTTGTAAAATTATTTTTAATTGTAAAATTATGAGTCTATGCCCATTGTGAATGATGGGTTTGGATTTATGAGAAATGATGGTTTTGTGAAAGGATGCTTGAGGCTCGTTTGGAATTTTTTGTAAAAGTGGTGAAAATGTTCATTATGAAAACCCTCCTTGGATAATCTTCAGACCTTATTTATATTTAATGGATGATATTTCATCACTTTGTAATCATAGTGATCCCTTATGTGTATGGGTGGGACGTTTTCATTGTGGACTCCTCGTGACCCATTTACTTTGAGTAGAATCAGAGATCCTCAAAGTGGACTCCTTTGAGATTTATTTGTTATGTGGTAAGATATTGATCCTTGGGGTGACTCTAGTCGATTCATGTTGTGTTAATTACTTATATATGATATGTGTGTATGTGATTGGATGTTTGGTTGGCATCGGTTGGATCACACCCTTTATACTCTTGACATGGATACCTGGCATAATGAGCAAATTTTCTAAGAATGAATGTTGCACTAGCTTAGGATTACGCTCTGGCTAGTGGCCCACGGCAGGTGGATATATTTTGTTATTATTTCTATGGGATAGTGCCCCTCGGTCAGGCCATTTAGGGTGTGATCGAGCATGTGTGGGTGAAATTTGATGTAATCGAGTGAGGCATTGTAACGACCCAAAGTTTCATTAATGGAAATCCCTCTTGATCTAATTAAATGTCTCTTTATGTTTATATAAAATGTAAACTTCTTTAGTTTTATGATAATAATTTTTACCATTTCTAATATAGCCATTGAACAGTGATCACATGATTAGTATAAATGTAGGACTTTAACAAATCCAATTTACTCAGACAAAGGAAGCGATGGCCTCATCCAGTAGAATTTCCCCATACGAAGCCCATTTGTCAGAGCTCAGAAAAGAGGGGGAATCTTTGGGCTTCTCTCTTGACCAAGCCCAAGCTGAGCTTCATCATGTCAAGATCGAACGTGACCGTCTATGGGAAAAGTGGAAGTTGATTGAAATTACTACTCGAGGGATGTTATCCGAGCCACCCCAAAAGTCTGTCACCATCGCACACCTTACCCTTAGGTCTTATGCAGTTGTTTTAAGGGGTTATGTAACAAATAAGTAGTACTATGTTCATGTTCATTATTTTTTTATATAATAATGAATATAATTTCTAGTCATTTTTGATACATTGTAAATAGTTTTTAAAGTACAGATGGTGTTTTTAGTTATTATTTAATTAAGAAATCTATTTTATTAAATTAAGGGATTTTTGAATTAATTAATATTTTAATAAAATAATATTATTATTATTAAATTAATTTTTATTAAATATAAATGATCTTATAATTTTATGAATGCAATTAAAATTTTTATTAAGGTTTGAATGCCATTTCTGTCAAAACCCGTGAATTTTTTATAAATGTCAGTTTTTATTTTAAAAGTGAAAATTAACATATTTAGAAAATTATTTAGATAAAATAAATTTTATTTCTGGAATCAGGACATCGAAATTATCCAACGGTGAATTTTTCATAATTTTCTGAGACAGTCAAATTTTTGGGTAAAAATTAAATACCGTTTAAATATATAATGTGTTTTATGACATCATAATGACCCAATAGTGATGTAATAAAATACTATAATATTTATTTTCAGCCAATATATGTTTTACCATTAAAATAATGTGATTTTGGGTTTATTTGACTTACTTTTCAAAGCATTAATGGACCCCTAAAGACTTATTCAACACCTTGCCTTTTTAAATTAATTTCCATGGGAGTGTGACTCACCTCCACATAAGAAACCCTAATATTTTAAGAAGTTAGGACTTTGGCCTTATAAAATATTTTTTTCCTCTTCCCTTTTCCAAAAACCATGGGCAAAAACCATGGTATGGTTTGTGGTTTGGATTAATTTAATGTAAGGGGACCCAAACCTAAATAATAAAGAATTCCCTCACCTTTCCTATATAAACCCACCCAAGCTCCCACTTCCTCCTCACTCAAAGCCCTTGGAGTTCGTCCAACCTCTGCCTTAATCTCTCTATAATCCTCCCAAGGTGCCCCAAGCTCCCAAGAAGCCTCTCACAAGCCTCTCTCTAGCCTTTGGAAGCACACTTCCAAGTAAGGGTTTTTTTTTCCTTTCTCATTTTTGTCAATTTTCTTTAAGTTTTATTGCCCTTTTAATTTCAATTATGAATGTTGGGGTATGGTTTCTCACCTCCCCCATACTGCCCTATTATTGTTTGAATGATGGGATACCCCTTTCTCTCTCATTAAATGCCTCCCATGTACACTCATTACTATGCCGAAATTCCGAAAGGAACTTCTCTCTCTTCTTTTACATTCAAGCAATAATTTTGTATCATGAATCTAAATTCCATTAAAATTGTTGGTAAATATATATATATGACCTCCTTACTATCCATTACATGTAAATATTATGAGGAACCCCTTTCTCTCTCATCAACCATTTTTTATGAATTCTTATGTCACGCCGTTACGCTGCCGAAATCGCACCGATTTTCTAAGCCAATGCCATTGTGTAGTGGATACCATGCTCATTTCTCCATCAAGGGTATCCACATTTATGCACCTTTACTTATTTATTACAAAGTTTCGTGTATGAATTACACATTCCTTTATCGTGGAATAAATGATTATGTTTTATGAATCGATGTTTTATGATCCATGTGGCACACTTAAGCATGAAATGAAATGTTTAAGAAGGGTGTGCCCTTATAGCGCTCCAATGCATTGGTTAAAGTATAGTATCATGATACATCATATGCAATGATTGTTGACTCATTATAATTCAAGTGAAACGAGGGTTTACTCATGCTTCATGTGCAATGAGGATTTACTCATGCTCTATGTGCAATGAGCCTTGGCTCATGATAATTCCATGTTAAGTGTTGTTGCCACATTTCCATGTTATGATTATCATGATTTATCATGCCTTTATGTTCATGTTTATTTTATGCTCTATTGATATGCCTATTGTCTAACATGTATTTTACTCCTCATTTTATTCCATGTGTACTCCCTTACTGGGCTTTATAGCTCACCCTTTTCTTATGCATGTCCTCAGGTTATCTCATGCAATGCTAAGTACGAGGGAATGTAGTGGTCATGTAAAGGAAGTTTTCAATAAAAATGTTGTATTTCATGTTTTAAGATTTATTTAATGATCCTAAGACCCAAAGACACTAAACCTCTCGATCTTCTTTTTTGTATCAAGTGAAGTTTTATGTAATAAATCATGTTTAAGTTTGTAATAAAAGCAGGGTTGTCATAATTGGTATTAGAGGATAGGTTTAGTTATTTTTGGGATTAGGAAACCCTAGTAAAGCCTTAGATACAAGACTAAGTATAATAAAAACATCCCTAAGTTTTGTTAAGTACTGAGTAAGTGGTTTATCAAACAAATACATCTCTGTCTGGATACGAGCAGGTAGAGGCGGCTCTGGCACAGATGTATCCTAGGGGTAAAACCCGAAAACACCGCTTTGAGCTAGACTCGAACGGGAACTGGTGCACGAAAACGGGCCTTGCTGCACTCTTGGTTACGACACTCCCGGGGGATATGTTTTGATAAATTCAAAAGCTTAGTATGAACCCTTATTAAGGGAATTAAAAAATTCCCCTACAAATATATGTTAGAAAGTAGATCATGAAAAGCCTAGATTGAAGCCTATAGACTCATGAGTTAAGGAAATAAAAGTTTATTTATAAGTCATAAACTTTTGTCTTTGGATTACCCTTTATGTGTTACCCCTAACTTTCCTTTTATTCCAGCCAATGGCCGGTAATAGGAGGACTCGGGCTAACAACCGTTGTGAAGATCAGTGTGATGATTGTACTAATGAGATGCCCAATCCAATGGGAGCAGGAATCGCGAACTTTGTCACACTTCTCTCTCAGCTAACTCAAGTTTTGAATAGAAACACGGGTCAAGAGGAACGTCCAAACCCCCCTAAGAAAGAACAAGTCTCTATCGAGATCTTCATGAGACAAAGGCCTCCTACTTTTAGTGGATCATCTGATCCCACAATCACTTAACAATGGATCAACTCCATTGAAAATATCTTCTCCATCCTTCAATGTTCTGAACAAGAGAAGGTTCTCCTGGAGGCTTATCGTATGGAGGGTGAAGCTGATCAATGGTGGACGTTGATCAAAAATACGAAGCCTGAGGAGGAGATCGAGGCGTTGGAATGGAAGGATTTACAGAAGATGTTTTTGGATAAATATTTTCCGCACACCCTCCGGCTTAAGATGGAAAGGGACTTCCTTTCCCTCAAGAAAAAAGACGAATAATTTGTTGGAGTGTACGAGGAAAACTTCACAAGGCTTGCACGATACACTTCCGGCTTTGTCGTTACCCCCGAATGCAAGGTTGACCGCTTCTTTGGTGGGCTGAAGCCTAGCTTGCGGAAAGCATTTGCGATCCGTGACTTTGATAGCTATGAGGAAATTGTCTGATGTGCCCTCAAGGTCGAAATGGAGATCGGGGAATCACAGGGGTATCATGGGGACAAGAAGCGTAAGGTGTAATTCAATGCTGGTGGTCCGATGGATAAATCCAACGGTGTTAAGAAGATCCAGAACCCCACTTGCCAAAAGTGTGGAAAGAATCACCCTAGAAATTGCCTTAAGGGGACGAGAAAATGCTTCAGGTGTGGAAGAGAAGGGCACTTAGCTGTTAACTGTCGGCAAGAAAGACCCGCAGCTGCGATAGAGGAGAGGAATGCTCTGTTCGAACCTCAACGCATTGTTCAATGCTACAAATGCAAATAACCGGGTCATTTTGCAAATCAGTGCCCTAATCCAAGGGTTTTTGGAGACAACCAACAACCTCCAAGGCAGCAAGGAAGATCTTTTGTCATCACTTCTTCCGAAGTGAACCCTGACAACGAAGTGGTAATAGGTACTCTAGTTATTCATTCAATAATAGCGAAGGTAATTTTTGATTCAGGTTCTACACATTCTTTTATATCTCGAAAGTTTAGTAGAACAATCCCAGCACCACCACAAATCATGGAAGTAAAGATGTCGGTGAGTACGGAAAATGGGGAAATCATTGCATCCCATGAATATAAGTCCTCCCCTGTTATAGTCTGTGGATTGAATTTCATGGAGAACCTCGTCATATTCCCTCTGGTGGAATTTGATGCAATTCTTGGCATGGATTGGCTTTCCTTATATAAAGCCAACATAAATTTTCAGGAGAGGGAAATCACACTCCATATGGAGAATTGACCCCCGATTCTTTACAAGTGTAAGGAGAAAGATGAATATCCTTTAGCTCCATCATCTCAAGCATGGATATTACTACCTTATGAGAATGCGTATCTGGCTCAGATGATTGAGTCCAAAGAAGAAACCATCCTTGAAGAAATTCCTATTGTGAGGGAATTCGCTGAAGTGTTTCCCGGGGAACTGCCTGGTCTTCCTCCTAGAAGAGATGTTGAGTTCTCAATTGAACTTATACCTGGGGCGCAACCAATATCCAAGACTCCATATAGAATGGCTACTTTTGAGCTTGAAGAGATGAAGAAACAACTATAGGAGAATCTGGATAAAGGGTTTATATGCCCAAGTGCTTCACCATGGGGTGCACCAGTCCTCTTCGTCAAGAAGAAGTATGGGTCAATGCGGCTTTGCATCGATTATCGTGAACTTAACAAAATCACGATAAAGAACAAGTATCCTCTCCCAAGAATCGATGACTTGTTTGATCAGCTGCGTGGAGCACAATACTTCTCCAAGGTGGATTTGCGGTCGGGATATTATCAAGTAAGGGTGAAGAAGGAAGATGTCCCCAAGACTGCTTTTCGTACAAGATACGGGCACTATGAATTCATAGTAATGCCTTTCGGACTCACCAATGCTCCAGAAATATTCATGGACTTGATGAATATAGTCTTTACAGATTACCTTGACAAATTTGTGGTAGTCTTTATATATGATATTCTAATATACTCCAAAACCAAGGAGGATCATGAGGAGCATTTAAAAATTGTACTAGATACTTTGCGCAAGGAGAAGCTCTATGAAAAGTACAGCAAGTGTGAGTTCTTGTTGAAGGAGGTCTCATTCTTGGGCCATATCATCACAAGCAATTGGATATCTATGGACCCCTCCAAAACAGATGCAATTGAGGGATGGCTGAGGCCAACATCAGTAACGGATATCCGTAGCTTCTTGGGGTTATTTGGATATTATCAACGATTTGTGAGAAATTTCTCACGATTTTCCAACCCTCTTACCAAGATAACTCGAAAGGGGGTAAAGTTTTCTTGGAGTGATGAATGCGAAGAAAGCTTCAAGGAGTTGAAAAGGAGGCTTATCACTGCTCCCATGCTCACTTTACCCACAAGTGGGTAACTTTTTGTTGTTTTCAGTGATGCTTCAAAGAAGGGCTTAGGTTGTGTGTTGATGCAGAATGATAAAGTTATATCCTATGCCTCAAGGCAGTTGAAAATCCATGAGCGAAACTATCAAACGCATGATCTGGAGTTGGCGGCTGTGATCTTTTCCTTGAAAATATGGCGGCATTATCTCTATGGAGAGAAATGTGAGATATATACTGACCACAAGAGTCTTAAATATATATTCACACCGAAAGAGCTTAATATGTGCCAGAGAAGATGGATAGAGCTCATCAAGGATTATGATTGTTCAATACATTACCACCCTAGGAAAGCGAACAAGGTGGCAGATGCCATAAGTAGAAAGGACCCAGCGATTCTGTCAATGATGATAATTGAGAAGGATCCAATCTTCTTAGACTTGATGAAGATGGACGTGGGAATCATAAAGAAGGGAACATCATCAATCCTTTCACAAATGATTGTTCAACCATCTCTTTTGGAAAGGTTAAAGGATGCTCAAAAGGATGATGTGGGAATTCAGGAAAAAGTGGAAGCTATCAAAAAAGGGAAATCCTCAGAGTTTAATGTTAATGAATAAGTAATTGTGCGGTTTGGGAAAAGACTATGTCTTCCATCAAGTTTGGAGCTGAAGAAGGAACTTTTGGATGATGCACATAGTTCAAATTTCTCTATTCACCCAGGGAGCACAAAGACGTATCAAGATCTCCGAGAAAACTTTTGGTGGGATAATATGAAGAAGGAGATCGCTGAATATACATCAAAGTTCCTGGTGTGTCAGCAAGTGAAGGCAGAGAGGCAGAAGTCTAAGGGGATGATGCAACCATTGCCCATACCAGAATGGAAATGGGAGAACATCACCATGGACTTTTTCACCGGACTTCCAAGGACATCCAAAGGCAACAATGCAATCTGGGTTGTTGTGGATCGTCTTACAAAGACTGCACACTTCATTGCTATTCGGGAGGATTTCTCTTTGGATCAACTGGCACGGATATATATCAGGGAAGTGGTAAGGTTGCATGGAGTACCACTATCTATTGTTTCTGACCGAGATCTAAGATTCACCTCTAAGTTTTGGAAGAGTCTTCAACATGCTCTGAATACTGAACTGAACTTCAGTACAGCCTATCATCCTCAAACTGATGGCCAATCCGAGCGGACTATCCAAACACTTGAGGATATGTTGAGAGTGTGCTCAATGGACTTTAAAGGGGGATGGGATCAACATCTTCCTCTGGTTGAGTTCTCTTATAATAATAGTTTCCACTCAAGCATCCAAATGGCACCATATGAAGCCCTGTATGGGAAAAGGTGCAGAACACCGGTATGTTGGGATGAGGTCGGTGAACGTAAGCTGCTTGGACCAGAAATGGTCGAGGAAATGGTGGAGAAGGTAAAAACCATTCAACAACATATCAAGGAAGCTCAGAGTCGACAGAAGAGTTATGCAGATAATCGTCGATGAGACCTTGAGTTTAAAGTTGGAGACGTGGTGTTTCTACGCATATCTCCGTGGAAGAAGGTCATGAGGTTTGGAAGGAAAGGAAAGTTAAGTCCAAGGTATATCGCCCCCTTTGAGATTCTTGATCTTGTCGGGGTTGTGGCCTATCGACTAGAACTTCCACCTGCCATGGCCAAAGTACATGATGTCTTTCATGTATCCCTCTTAAGGAAGTACATATCGGACCCTTCACATGTACTCTCTTCTGAGGTGGTACAATTGGAAGATGATCTTTCTTATGAGGAGCAACCAGTGAAGATCTTAGATCGTAGAGAAAAAGTTCTACGAAATAAGACAATGCCCTTCGTCAAGGTGTTGTGGAGAAACCAAAAGTTTGAAGAAGCGACTTGGGAATCGGAGGAAATGATGAAGCTGAGTTACCCACATTTTTTTAGTGTGGGAAAAAAATTTCGAGGGCGAAATTTCTTAAGGGGGGAATATTATAACGACCCAAAGTTTCATTAATGGAAATCCCTCTTAATCTAATTAAATGTCTCTTTATGTTTATATAAAATGTCAACTTCTTTGGTTTTATGATAAGAATTTTGACCGTTGCTAATATAGCCGTTGAACAGTGATCACATGATTAGTATAAATGTAGGACTTTAACAAATCCAATTTACTCAGACAAAAGAAGTGATGGCCTCATCCAGTAGAATTTCCCCATACGAAGCCCATTTTTCAGAGCTCGGAAAAGAGGTGGCATCTTTGGGCTTCGCTCTTGACTAAGCCCAAGCTGAGCTTAATCATGTCAAGCTCGAACGTGACTGTCTACGGGAAAAGTGGAAGATGATTGAAATTACCACTCGAGCGATGTTATTCGAGCCACCCCAAGAGTCTGTCACCATCGCACACCTTACTCTTATGTCTTATGCGGCTGTTTTAAGGGGTTATGTAACAAATAAGTAGTACTATGTTCATGTACATTATTTTTGTATATAATAATGAATATAATTTCTAGTCATTTTTGATACATTGTAAATAGTTTTTAAAGTGCAGATGGTGTTTTTAGTTATTATTTAATTAAGAAATCTATTTTATTAAATTAAGGGATTTTTGAATTAAATAATATTTTAATAAAATAATATTATTATTATTAAATTAATTTTTATTAAATATAAATGGTCTTATAATTTTATGAATGCAATTAAAATTTTTATTAAGGTTTGAATGCCATTTCTGTCAAAACCCGTGAATTTTCGATAAATGTCAGTTTTTATTTTAAAAGTGAAAATTAACATATTTAGAAAATTATTTAGATAAAATAAATGTTATTTCTGGAATCAGGACATCGAAATTATCCAACGTTGAATTTTTAATAATTTTCTGAGACAGTCAAATTTTTGGGTAAAAATTAAATACCGTTTAAATATATAATGTGTTTTATGACATCATAATGACCCAATAGTGATGTAATAAAATATTATAATCTTTATTTTCGGCCAATATATGTTTTACCATTAAAATAATGTGATTTTGGGTTGGTTTTACTTACTTTTCAAAGCATTAATGGACCCCTCAAGACTTATTCAACACCTTGCCTTTTTAAATTAATTTCCATGGTAGTGTGACTCACCTCCACATATGAAACCCTAATATTTTAAGAAGTTCGGACTTTGGCCTTATAAAATATTGTTTTCCTCTTCCCTTTGACAAAAACCATGGTCAAAAACCATGGGATGGTTTGTGGTTTGGATTAATTTAATGTAAGGTGACCCAAACCTAAATAATAAAGAATTCTCTCACCTTTCCTATATAAACCCACCCAATCTCTCACTTCCTCCTCACTCAAATCCCTTGGAGTTCATCCAACATCTGTCCTACTCTCTCTAGAATCCTCCCAAGGTTCCCCAAGCTCCCAAGAAGCCTCTCACAAGCCTCTCTCTAGCCTTTGGAAGCACACTTCCAAGTAAGGGTTTTTTCTTCCTTTCTCATTTTTGTCAATTTTCTTTAAGTTGTATTTCCCTTTTAATTTCAATTATGAATGTTGGGGTATGGTTTCTCACCTCCCCCATACTTCCCTATTATTTTTTGAATGATGGGAGACCCCTTTCTCTCTCATTAAATGCCTCCCATGTACACCCATTACTATGCCGAAATTCCGAAAGGAACTTCTCCCTCTTCTTTTACATTCAAGAAATAATTTTGTATCATAGATCTAAATTCCATTACAATTGTTGGGACATCTATCTATATGGCCTCCCTAATATCCATTACATGTAAATATTATGAGGAACCCCTTTCTCTCTCATCAACCATTTTTTATGAATTCTTATGTCACGCCGTTACGCTGCCGAAATCGCACTGATTTTCTAAGCCAATGCCATTGTGTAGTGGATACCATGACCATTTCTCCATCAAGGGTATCCACCTTTATGCACCTTTACTTATTGATTACAAAGTTTCATGTATTAATTCCACATTCCTTTATCGTGGAATAAATGATTATGTTTTATGAATTCATTTTTTATGATCCATGTGGCACACTTATGCATGAAATGAAATGTTTAAGAAGGGTGCGCCCTTATAGCGCTCCAATGCATTGGGTAAAGTATAGTATCATGATACGTCATGTGCAATGAGTGTTGACTCATGCTAATTCAAGTGTAACGAGGTTTTAGTCGTGCTTCATGTGCAATGAGGATTTACTCATGCTCTATGTGCAATGAGCCTTGGCTTATGCTAATTCCATGTTAAGTGTTGTTGCCACATTTCCATGTTATGATTATCATGCTTTATCATGCCTTTATGTTCATGTTTATTTTATGCTCTATTGATATGACTATTGTCTAACATGTATTGTACTCCTCATGTTATTCCATGTGTACTTCCTTACTGGGCTTTATAGCTCACCCTTTTCTTATGCATGTCCTCAGTTTATCTCATGCAATGCTAAGTACGAGGGAATGTAGTGGTCATGTAAAGGAAGTTTTCAATAAAAATGTTGTGTTTCATGTTTTAAGTTTTTATGTAATGATCCTAAGCCCCAAAGACACTAAACATCTCGATCTTCTTTGTTGTATCAGGTGAAGTTTTATGTAATAAATCATGTTTAAGTTTGTAATAAAAGCAGGGTTGTCATAGGCATTCTTTCCAGGATGAGTCAGGATGTATAGTATGTTCTGGATTATTTATGAGCTTCTAGGTTTCTCCCATGTCTATTGGCGCTTAGTTTTCTGCAGCGAGTGATTGAGATACTTGTTGGTTGGTTATCCTTGTGTACTTATTTCCACTGCCCTTGTTATGTGATCATTGTTGGTGTTCTTATGTGTGGTGTACTTCTTTCAAGAGTAATGTGTTGGTTTTCAAAGTTTTATGAAAATTGTTTTTGAAAAATGTTTTGAAAACCATTACTCTCCTCTTTAAATGGAACGTCATCATTCTTCCTAAAATGATAATGTCTCTTTCTTGGTAAAGAATCTGAATTTGTAATGAAAAGGGGAAATGGACTGTGCTTTGATTTAAAGTGGAAAATGTGTGGAAAAGATTTTTTTTATATACTGTATTTTAAACTTGAATTTGATGTTTCTTTATTTAAAGGAAGTGCATTGGGAATAGATTTGTTTGAGCACGCCTACTGGGTTTTAATACTCATGCCTGTAGTTCTTTCTTATTTTTAGCTTGTGGTGGATGTCTCAACCTGGTTTTGATCGTCATGGGCGATGGTTGGTTTTGGTATCAGAGAGTGACCCTCAGGGTCACATGGAGATGTTTTGGTTGTTAGGTTCCAGTTTGGGTTTTGTTGTTCAATTTTGTTGTATTTTCAGCTTATGTATAAGAGGATGTTCAGTTTGTATAATTATATATATTAGGTTGCTCTGTTTTGTTTCTGTTGTTCATTTTATTTATTTATATTGGGAAAAATTGTTCCCTTAGTTACTCTGATGATGTCCAGCACTAGTTGTCAGCTCGTGGGGACTGGGAACACCCTTTTGACCTTGTCATGGATCAGCACGGGTGACCGGTTCGGGGTCGACTCATGTTGGTTTGTGACAGTATCAACTCCATGCATGAACTATAGAAGACCTGTACCCCCTAAATGTGGGGGAGTACCGAACTCTAAGACCTAGTGGGGGACCGACGTCGTGTCATCAACTCATAACCAAGGGAGTACCGAACCCCAAGGCACGCTTCGCTCATCACACCTGAATCCAATCATCGTCCCTACAAACCTAAATCCCAAACCTACACAAAACACGATATAAATAGCCTTGGGTTGTTTAAAGTATCGCACCATTGTGCTCTACTTGATAAAAGAACTGGATAAATCATCTCTTTACCCTAATCTGACATATGGATGAAAAGATATGTGAACGTCCATGAAGGGATCTCACCATGTCATTCACTATAGGGCTCAACACAATCCTAGCATGATACATACTACCACATCACAAGTGCTAAAACCCATTGGTTCCTATGTTTTAATTGATGCTTCACATGTTGTAACTAGTGGCTATTGT
Source organism: Viscum album (assembly GCA_963277665.1). Taxonomy (NCBI): domain Eukaryota; kingdom Viridiplantae; phylum Streptophyta; class Magnoliopsida; order Santalales; family Viscaceae; genus Viscum; species Viscum album. The sequence continues at coordinate 1,689,020,052 of OY728126.1, read as the reverse complement.
CATTATCGCTTCACCACAATCCAAACATCCATGCCACAACAATATCCTTCACACCATAGCTAGAATCACTGTGTCATGGCTCACCTTGTGTGGGATTAATTAAAAAACCCATGGCCTTGATGTGTGATTAACTCCAAGCACGCACGCCATTGAAGAAAATGGTGGTCATTGAGCAACATGGAGTGTTGAAATGTGGTCTTTCCTATTTAGGGTTAGGGGAGATTCAGAAGACCCATTTATTATGGTGTGACATGACTTCTCATGGTACAATGCAACCCTACACAAAATTACATAAAGGGTAAGTCTCACGCCAAATTACTTTGATAAACCTCTGGTGTTTGTCACAAACTTCTGATGGATGGGGAGTTCTATTGAGGCCTTGTGGTGTTTTCCCGCAATGGCACAATCATATCAAAGATAGAAAATCATTGGTACTCACACTCAAGATCCTCACATTCACTTTTTGAGGATTGTTTTACCTTTTCATATATCTTCTCAAGCACCCAAAGTTAACCAAGTATCCCACAATCTTGGCCAACCATTATGAGTATATATCTATTTCTGTGCACTTTCCTTTTGTCACATTCATATGGATGATTCTTGAATATTTCAAATGTGTGTGTCATTTTCAACTTCATTCCTTGAAAAAATGAACTTCACAACATGAATTCTGTTTCCCATTGCTATTTTATTCATTGGATGCGATATATGGTGGTCCATATAAAAATTCAATTGAAACATCACATTGTCTAGTGTGATACACAATAATGTTTCATTAGATATCCCCAGGCACCAACCTTCGTCCTGGGACATCTCATATCACCTTCTATGACGTTTTTAAAGATCTTTAATATTCTTATCCCACTTCCAGGGGATTAAAAAAAATACATTCATCTGATATCATCTAACACCATTTGTGATATGTAATTTGATAAAAAAAAATGTCTTTGTCATTGTTTAGGATTTTCCTTAGCCTTCACACTGACATTATCATATCACACGTCGTAACATTTATCCATGTCACGTGGTGAAATGTCCATTCATAGCCACCCTCCATATATAAAATCCGCTTCTATTTTTGAGTTTAAATAGAACATCAAAACGCAAAAGTATTATACCTCCATGTTGTGATGAGTCTAGTATGTAGACTTCATGTGTAGTTTATCACCCTTTGTTATAGCCAACAATACACAGGACTGGTACCAGGAAAATAATTTTGATGCAAATTGAAAATGAAAGGAGAGGGAATGCAGGTTTGGTATGTATGAAGTGTGACCAAATTTGTTAAATAATATAAATACACTATAGTGAAAAAATCTAATATAAATCTTCCACATTATTCAAAAATTATTTTTGATAATAATAAATAAAATCCGGAATAATCATATTGATAAATTGAGAATTCCGCCCAAATTGAGTGGAATTGTTGGTTTTTCGTTTTTTTTTTATTTAAGAGCGGCCCCTTCGGAATCTGCGGGTCACCCACATGGCCACGTGTAAATCGGAGATGCTGAGGGTAAAGCGCCACCCTTTCTGCCTTGCAAAAAACAAAAAAGTGCCATCCTTTCTCCGAGTAGATATATATAATATATGCTTTGCTTTGCGTGACAATGCGTTGCTTTTTTGCATAACCAAAGAAAAACAAAAACTGGAGCTTCTTTTACACTTTTTTCTTTCGGTTACATGACCAAAAAACCCTTAGCTTTTTATAAGTTTGAAATGGTGACATGGGTAAGGATTCCCTTTGCCCGCATTATCATGAAGGGGCGAAGCCATACAAATTTCTATACTTATTATTTCCACGTGATCTTTTGGATATTCTTTACTTAATCCTTAAGGATGAGTACATGTTTTGTGTCACATAACTAAAAATCAAGGTCATCCATGTAAGTAAAAAAATTGAATTTGAAAAATTGAATTTGTTCAATTTCTATTTCTATTTGAATTTTCAATTTAAATTTCAATTTTGTAATATAAATTTCAAATCCAATTTCTCAATTTCATTTTCAAAATCGTTATTAAAAATAAATTTTAAATTGAATTTGATTTTAATTTTAATATTAACCTTACTTGACTCGGTTTATGTGACTTATAGTCATGGACAAAAGTGAATTTCCATTAATTAGGGGGATTCATGTTACGGTGTGTTTTAACATCGATAATGTCCTCCCTCTACAAGAGTAAATGCTCATCTTTTTTCACACTACTACAAAATCTCCTTTTGTGAATGCTTAAAATGAGCTTTGCTAACGTTCTAAGCGCATAAAAAAAATGGGTCACTTTTATCATTGCTAAAATTTATCACCACTAAAAAATATTGATAAATACTCCATTTATCACCGTTTATTAATATACACACATATGTATATAGAAACGTTATATATACATTTGTATAGGTATATATATATATATTAATTCTTTTTTTAATGTAAAAAAATGGTTAGATATTTTTTTAATGAAAATGTATAATAAATATTTTCATATGATTTATATATTGAAAAATATATTTTATGCGTAAAAATGTTTAAATATTTTGTATACAATTAAATTTTTATATGTGTGTGTGTGTGTGTATATATATATAATTATAAAAACACTACAATTTAAAAAACGATAAAATTTGAACATCGTAATATCCATCGAAAGTAAGCTCTGATAATGAATTCGGTCTCCACAAAAAAAACACCCTCTTAAACGAGGTTGAAATTCAACCGAATGTTAAAAAACGGGATACCCCAACAAAAACTCATTTTTAGAGACCTTCGACACCTCTTTGACCTCAAGAAAACATTGACCGACATTCTATTTGATCACTACATCATAGATATTTTCCCATGGTTCGATTTGATATGATAGAGCTCAAACGAACACTCAGATCAACAGCTGTGATTGTTTGAAGTTTGAGTCATGTTTTTAACTTATTTTAGATCATGCATTAATTTATTGAACGTTTTTTTATCATCAAATTGCTATTAACTAAAAATTAATTAATTAATAATTGGTAAATTCACTGCTGCAACTTTTAAGTCTATTCAACATTACTTTTTATCAGCGTTAGCAAAAAGCGCTGATAAAGGACATCTTTAATCGGTGCTCCAAAATGCACTGACAAAATACACTTTTATGAGCGTTTTTTCAAGCGCTAATAAAACTAACGCGTGCGTCCCACATCGAAAATGCAGACGGTCGACCGTTTATTTTTACATCATTCCTCAACAATACGACATCAGAAGACTGCAACAGGGATGAGCTCCCGCATACACTCTACACACACCTATATGAGCACGTGCCTACACGCACAACCTTTGCGCATACCTTAGCCCACCCTATACTCGCTGCAGGCTTTGGCCCATCATATGCTTAGTAGGGGTTTCCTATTGGGCTGTTTAAATGGCCAACCTTTCAGGTTGAGGGCAACTGACAAATTTTTTATAATTAAATTCTTATTTCATATATAAAAATATATATTAATATATATGAATATATATATATATATATATATATATATATTAAATTTGTTTTTTTTTTATTTTTATTTGTTCAATATTTTTTAAAATTTATTTGTCTTTAATATTTATTTATATTTAGACAATTTTTATAATTAAATTCTTATTTTGTATATAAAAATATAATGATATATATTAAATATTGATATATATTAATAGTATATTAATTATTTAATTATATATATATACACAATTTATTGAATTTAATATATATATAGTAGTAAATAAAATATTAATTATTTAATTAAAATCTAATAAACTAAAAAAATATTATATATGTAATTAAATAAGTAATACACTGTTTATAATTAATAAAAATGAATAATATTTTTTAAATACTTAATATACTAATTAAATAATTAATATACTATTTGTTATTTTGAATGTATATATATTAAATTTATTCATTTTTTTAACAAACACTTCATTAATAAATTTTTTAATATTTTTTTTAGCATCTAATGTGTTGTAATTTACATAATTAATATATATTCATTTTTATTTAAACATATATTCATGCAAGTTCACGAGATGGACCGGGTCAACCCCTATTTTTTTATAATTAAATTTAACATATATGGTAATAATTTGTATATAAAATATATATATATATATATAATTAAATAATTAATATAATGTTTTTAATTAATAAAAAAGAATAAAATTATTAAATACTTAATATACTAATGAAATACTTAATATACTAATTAATGAATTAATATACTTTTTATTGCTATATATATATTAAATTTATTCTTTTTTAATAATTTTATCCATTTTTATTAATTATAAACATTATATTAATCATTTAATTATATATATATATATATATATATATATATATATATTTCACTCATTTTTAACATGCATTCATTTAATATAATTTATTCGTTGATAATGTTAAGTGTGTGCTTCATTTTTTTATAATTTATAGATTTTAAATATTTATTCTTTTAATATTTTTTGTAATTTATTCATTTTTAATGTCTTTTATACATAATTATTCATTAATATTTTTTTTTGAAATTTATTCATTTTCATTTTTTCATTGTTCAATATTTTTGTAATTTTATTCATTTCCTAATATATATTTATACATATTTGTTCATTAACATTTAATGTTTTTAATATGATTATAATTTATATAATTAATATCCATTCATTTTCATTTTAATATATATATATAAGTATTCATTTTTTATTTTTTTAAATTATCTACGTAACTAATAAAAATTATTCAATTTTAAAATTTATCCATTCTTCTTCTTATTTATTTCATTAATAGACACTACATATTATATAATGTCATTGTTCAATTTAACATATATCAAAATGTTACACACACACACACATTAACTTTACACACACAAATATTTACATAATTAATGAAATCTTATATAGAAACACATACACCTAATATTTATGTAATTTATTCAAATTTGAATATTCATTTTAGAATTTCATTTAGCAACATAATATATGTAATAAATTATGTTTTTAATCGGTAAATTTTATTTATTTATTTTTAATATTATTTAAGTTAATATTATTTATTCACTTTAAATATTTTTTATTTTTTATTTTTCTGGAATTTAATCATTTTCTAATATTTTTATACATATTTATTTACTAGGTTTTAATATTTTCAATATGTATTCATCTTCATTTCAATATATTTCCATATATATTTTTTTTAATAATTTGTATAATCAATAAAACTTATTTATTTTTTCAATATTTTTCAAGTCTACTCATTTTTAATTATTTAATTTCACTCATTTTTAACATTCATGCATTTAAGATTTTATATTCATTAATAACGTTAAAAATATATTTGTAAATAAATATTTATAAATAAATATATTTATAAATGTATATTTACTATATTTATACAATTATATATTTATAATTATAAATAAATAAATATAATTTTTTAAAAATTATTTATATAATTATAAATAAATAATTATATATTTAAATAATTATAAAATTATAACAAATATATTTATATAATGAATATATTTACTATATTTAAATTTATATTTATATATATTATTAAATTTATATATAATTATATATACAATGATATAAAAATATTTATAATTATATACAAATATTTATAAATATATTTAAATATATATTTATTTTAAATTATAATTATAAATATATATCAATAATTATATTTATAAATACATATTTACAATTCTTTTAACATATTCATAATTATATACATTCATATTTATTTATTTATTTATAATTATATACATTTACATTTTTTAATTATATTAATTATATTATCAACGCTAAACAAGCGCTGATAAAACCTATCTTTACCAGCGCTAAAGTTTTAGTACTGATAAAGATATTTTTTATCACCGCTTGTTTAGTGTTGAAAATGAGGTCTTTTATCAGTGCTTATTATTTTAGCATTGATAAAAACCCTCTTTATTAGTTCTTTTTTGGAAGTGGTGATAAAACCCTCCCTGATATTTTAAATAGAACCCCAACCAAACTGATTTCTGTGGCGCCGTTCAAACTCTCGTAGAAGTCCATCTCTGTCGCCCCTCCCCCTTGATGTTCTCTCGGACGAATCAACTCTCAAATCCAAGGTAGTGCCGTTGATCATCTCTCCTTATACTGTAAACTCAATCACAGTGTGAACTGAACTCCGCGAGTATCAAGGATCTCTCCTGCACTCTCTAGCACGACAACACTAGGGTGGATGAGCACTTCCAGTGCCGCCCCACATCGGTCCTCATGGGAAATACCTCCACCCGTCTGGCGGTCCTCTTGCTTCTTAATGATCTAGCCTAAAGTCGACCCATGCTAGGATCACTTTTACAATGTTGGCTCCTTGTCTGCCTTTGAATGACCGCCAATGACCCGTTTTTTCTCCTCAAAAAACATTTTTTTTTCATTTGAAAAATTTATATTGAAGTGAATGGATTATGTTTTTCACATGATGAAAATATTTTTGATGGTAGGGAGGAAGACATGGGGTTTTAAATTGAATAATTTGAATCTAACCATATTGAATTCATTGATTTTATTTGTTGAATGTGAGTGTAAGATTTAATATATTTGAATGATTTTATTCACATGGTGTTTTGTTTGAAATGATAGTATGTGAGGTTTCATGGTTGGTAGTTTTTATTATTTTTGAGGTATGTTTATTTTATTAAGTTTTTTTTACCAATTATTAGGATACCATAAAATGGGACAGACCCAAAACCAATTTAAAATCCATTGAAAAATACATAACATAGGTTAAATAATTAGATATAGTGGTGACCTGATTAGTGAAATATTTTCAGTTCATTTTATGGTATGTGAACTTCTTTTATGTAATCATATTTAATGTATATGATTTTAATGAACTATGTTATGAGTAATGGATAAATCATTTGAAGATTTATTTCATATTTATTTCATTTTGGTATAAGGGTATTCATGTGTAAAATTTATTGGGTTGTATTAAACTATTTGTATTTTCCATGAAAATGACCATATTTGAAATGTAATAGTCAAGAAACCGGTATTTGATTTGAGTCGAATTATAGAATTTGATGGATTTAAATTATATTTTAGATTTATAGATTATTTTTTGAATGAATAGTGGTATTATTTCGAGTGTATTGGAAATATCTTAAATTTTCATTCATTTGTGAAAATAGTTTTGAGAAAGTTGAATATATGCATTTGTAACTAACTATCATGGAAATATTTGAGTGATTTTGTGTTGATTTCTCTCTTTTGAATGTTTTTAAGTGGATTGGTAAGTTATGATTATAGCTTTTATTTTTAAACTTAATATTGTTTATTTATTTATAATGATTTAGAACAATTTTATTTCCAAGTGTAGTGAACTTTTAAAAATTATTGAGGAAATGGTGTAGACAATATTGTAACATGAGTTTGGTTTTAGAGTGGTTTATAAAGTAAAATAAAATAATTTTCATTCCAAAAGATGAGGATGTTGGTGGAGCTCAGTTTTAGTTTAAAGATGACTTATAATATCAAATATTGTAGTTGTAATGAATAAGGTTTCATTAGGTTGTGTTTTAAATAGATTTATATAATTAGTTTAGATTATTTTGGAAATGTTGAATGTGAATGATTTTAAATTCATTTTGAGTAATTTTGGTTGGGTTTGGTATCAATAGGATGTGGTTTTGATTATATTTCTTTGATTTTTAAGGCAGTTGTGATTTTCATTTATTGTTTTAATTCCAAATATTTTCAAAAAATTAGTTATGTTTATTGGTTTTAGAAAGGGTGGTTATAGTGAAGAATATTTCACTTTTTTTTTGTAAAAATTTTTTTAGTGAGAGATTGGGATGTGTTTTTAATACTAATGTATTGTCTTTATTTTAAAATAGTTATATGTTTTCTCTTGAACTTGTTAGAGGTTTTATTCCTTGCTTGGTTTTGTGTCTATTTTCAAAACATTGTTTTTTCTAATGGATTAGGTCAAAATCTTCCTTTTGTTTAGTTGATATTGTTTTTTGTTTGTATGCATAAATTTAAAAGGGTTTTAATGATGACTTCATTCATTTTGGAAGTTTTTTATTTAATTATTGATTTCCATTTTGTTTGTGTTTGAGTTTAGAGTTGGGATGTGTTTTGATAGAGTAAAGTAATGTGAAATTATTTATTTTAAACTTTTTATATGAATCTTGACTATTCTGGATTAGTTTAGGGATCATATAGTTTTAAAACATTATTTAGAGACATGGACCATATGTAATATGAATAAAAATTCATTTGTGTGTCGATTTCATTGATTTTGAATGAAATTTTTGAAAAAGGCTAATTGAGTTGTTGAATACGCATGAAATTTATAATGATTTTTAAATAAATGAGTGGTGGAATGAGTAAAACTCATTAAAACTATTTTTTCTACAACCCACATATAAAAGGTATGTTTTAGTGTTTAAAATTTCTCAGGAGAGTTGAATGTTAGAATTGTGAAAAACAGGCACTAACTAGGAAATTAAAACCGAAAGTGTTGTGAATTTTCCTTGGTTAATATAGATATTGAGAAAATTATTTTTCAGATTCATTTTCTTATCTAGTTACCTTAAATATGAGGGGTGGAAAAGGAAAAATTTAGTCATGGTTTGAGGTGTGTGGGTATGTATAAGTTTCATATTCTTATTTATAACATTATTTATTTTGATTAATATATTTACATAATATTATTGGTATTTTGATCTATTTTGTATCATTAGGAATGGTTTGAGTGTCACCCATAAAAATTTCTAATTTAAAACACATTTATCTCAGACACATACAAGATTAGATATAACACCTCATGTTTTTCTAAAAAATAAATATAAATTCATGGAACTTGATTTTAAGTAGATATTTTTAACTAGCCTTTAAAACATAAATTTTCCACTTCTATGTTTTGAATTTGAAGAAACTGTCATCTACAATTATGCTCAGTATGTTATTTGGAGTCTATTAGAACCAACTTGTTTTTTTCTGAATAGTAACATACCCTTATGAATAGTAATATGACCCTAATGAATAGTAAATTGTATTATTATTTTATTTTCTTAAGGCTTTAAGATAATGACATATTGATTAATTTTTCAATATGATATAAAAGCAGTTATAGTTTTTAAATAAATAATTTTTGAATTAAGTGTGATTTTATTTAAAAATTAAATTAAAAATATTTAGAAAATTATTTTCAAAAGATGGACTTCATTTTTGAAATCTACACGTCGATAAATGGTTGGGGTGAATTTTTAGAATTTTTCTGAAACAATTGATTTTTCAGTGAATAGTAAAAAATACAGTTTGTAGTTTCGGTGTGTTAATGACATCATTAATGATGTAATAATGATGTCATAAATCTGGTATACTTGTGTATAGTTAAATAATATGTGAGGTGTACCAAGTGGATTATACCATGGGAAAATACCATGGTCAAGCCCGTGGTTTTTCAAATACCACTCTTGAGGTGTCCCTTGAAAATTATTAAAATAATCCCTCACTTTTCCTATAAATACCAACTCTTCCCTTCATTGAATTCATTCCCAATTCTCCCCAAACAAATCTCTGGCCTCCTTACCTTCATAGTATTCCTCCCAAGGTTTTCTCAAGCCCCCAAGGTCCCAACCTTCAAGTTCTAAGGGTTACTCTACAAGGTAAGAAAATTCTCAATTTCTTTCTTTTTCCATTCAAGTTCTCTTTTATGTGGTATATCTTTCAAGTTTCCATACCATTTTCTTATTTCCTTATTATTCTTGATCTATTCTGTATTATGATTCATTTATGAATGGGTGACCCTTGTCCCCTCTCTTCTTAATGTTTTCTAAAACCCTGTCGCATAGCCGTTGGGCTGCCGAATTTTTGTAAGAAATTTCTCACTAATTCTTTTATTTTGAGTTCCTTCCTTATTCTTTATTCATATCTCCTTACCCAAGAGGAATGAAATCTCTAGAAATTATGTATATTCTGGATTTTATCATATTTATGGTAAATTAGTCATCATTATTCTTCTCCTTTCCCACTTATTTAAGGAATAAAAACATTGTCTGTTATGTGTCGAATTACCGACATCGCGGACGATGTGATTTCAATTCCCATTAATTCTTTTAAGTATGGTCATGAAACCATTTATATGGTTGAACCAGGTTATAATATATGTTTTATGACTCACCCATAGTTCTGGAATTATTTTTTACTCATAATTCTAATTTATAAGACAAATCGAGGTTGTTATTATCAAAGAACCACTAAAATGATCTAAACGGACATCATTAATGTTTTAACTTATGAATCATCCTCATATTAAAAATCAAAATGATTAATGGTATACATTATGGTACTATAAATATGTAAATACCTTTCCATTCCAATTCTGGAATTTCACTTCCAATCGACAAGAACATCCACCATGAACCAATCATGGAAATCATGTTAAAAACTCACCCAAAAACAGTGCAAGGAGAAAAATACTAGCAATTAAAGGTTGAAATGATGCTATGAAATGATAATATAAGATTTTATAAACATGAAAAAATTTCTTTAAAATACTAATAACACTCTTTTAACCATTATACAGGAAGTTTAAACAAGTTTGAAGTAAGACAAACCCGAGGTAAGGGAATTATTAACCCGATTTTCATTCTTTGGGTTAACCTTCAACTTCATTATTTATGTGCTATTTAAATTGTTTGTGTGATTGTTTCTATTTATATTATGTTTTATTATATATATTTATAGTATATATACATGAAGGTTCCGGGCGCAGCGGAAGCGCGTGGGTGGATGTGCCCACTTGGCTTTTTGTCATTAGCAATGATCAATCCGGGATCAATACGACGATAAATGCCAGTCTCCACGGATCGAATCACAGAAAAAGACAAAGAAGATGGTTTGTCCCGGAACCACAAACAAGGATCATTACAGGTTGATTATAATTAATTTAATTAATTATAAAGAAATACCTTTTGGGTGTTCTTTCTTCGTTGATGTTCTTGATCACGTTGTCGATGTGATCTGTCGTTGCGTCGCAGAAGCCAAGTGTAGACTCCCTCTAGCGGTGATCCACACGTGTACCTCGTATCTCTGGACATCGCCAAAGGATTCTCTGGGTGCTAGCGTGGAGAAGCCTTTGCTTACGTTGTCTGCCTTATATCGTCTTGATCCGATGGAAGAGGATCTCTCTCGGTCTTGAGAGCGTTCTTTGAGGAAGAGTTTCTTTCGGTCTTGAAAGAATTCTCCAGAGATGTTATGCACAACGATTCTATTGTGTGTGGGAAAAGAGTTGGGGTTGTGAGGATATTTATAATCGGGTGTGTGGGGTTATAGAGTTATGACAATAAATAAACGCATTACGCGTTTTATTTATTTCATTGACTCTTATTTAAAACCCCCATGTCGAATAAATAATTCCTTGACATGCGCCCACACTGATTATAATAAATATCATTTAAAACAATATTATATCCTCAAAATCCCGACTGGAAAAACTACACGGCGTGTAATAATAAATACACGGCGTGTACTTGTTTTTTCATTGAAAACTACACGGCGTGTACATTAAATGTACACGGCATGTATATCTTGTTTTCATTTATTCATTTCCTTTCCAAAATAAAACTACACGGCGTGTACATTTAATAATACACGGCGTTTACTTGTTTTATTTTATTTTTCCTCCATCATTTTAAACAACTTAGGCTTCCTTGAATAATTATTAAACCATGTACAAGAATAATCTTTATTCAACTTGAGATACTTGGATACACTTAGTGTGTGACCCTCTATGCCTCTTTCTCGTTGGCATTAGGCGGGCTTGCCTAAAGTCCAAGATTACTGTCTACCAACGGGTCAAGGCACCCAAGAGAAAGAAGTTGACGCCACATTGACGTATCAACTCATACGAACTCTTACTGTGTAATTTAATCCCTTTGTCTCGATATCTCATCAAGCAGGTTTCATGGTAGTGTCATAAACCTATATGTTTGATATGTCGTTCTTTGACTACCTGAAATAAACTCGTCGTTTACACCATGGCCATGGAATTTAATGCGATAGTTCTATTTCAATCAAAGGACCGAGATATCAACTTCCATAAATGGAAGGGACAAATCCTTCCTCGACTTATCCATTAACAACATGTCACTCGTGACGCACCCAACGTACCCTACTTCCCGCCAACTGTCTGCGTGACGGTTTTCGTCAGTAAATCTAAGTGCGCGAGTCATGAGATGAGTTAATGATAATCTTTCAGTCTAAGGACCATTACACACGCTTGCAGATAGCAATATCCGATGACACCAAGACATGAGAAATTACTACTGGCGGGTCTATTCTCATAATCTCCCATCTTGGAGATTACCAAGTGCGAACTCCATGAGAGAGAGTCTCGTCTTCTTACGAGTACTCGCACATGACGGTCTGTATACTATGTGTCCTATCATAGTATGTCATCCAACCACAGAACTTTATTTAAGAATATTGTTATAGCATTTCAAAGTTCTCATCATAACGTGGATTTGCTATGACCTTATTAATGCAACAAATATTCCAGGACATTATTATATTATAGTCATGCAGAACAATGAACAATATATAATAAGTGAACATTTATGTAATAAAAGTACAAAACAGTTGGTTCTGAGGACACCAACCCTTACAAACTCCCACTTGGACTAGAGCCAACTGCCTACGACTTTTAGTTCGCTAGACCTCACATGATGATCATGTTTCTGTTGAGTTAAGGCTTTAGTCAATGGGTCCGCCACGTTGTCTTCCGTGGAAATAGTGCTCACTACAACTTAACCTCTCTGAGAAAAATCCCTCAAGAGATGATACTTCTGAAGTATGTGCTTTGTCCGCTGATGTGACCTTGGCTCTTTTGCAAGTGCCACCGCTGCAGTATTATCACAATAGAGTGTGATAGGATCTTTACTGCTCGGTACTACATCCAGCTCTTGGACGAAGCTTCGCATCCATACTGCTTCTTTAGCTGCCACAGAAGCTGCGATATACTCAGACTCTACTATAGAATCTGCCACCACACTTTGTTTTGAGCTCTTCCAGCTCACTGCACCTCCATTCAAACTAAAGATGTATCCAGTCTACGACTTCATGTCATCTTGATCAGTCTGGAAACTAGCATCTACATGTCCTCTGATGACTAGTTCCTCATCTCCTCCATAAACCAGGAACATATCCTTAGTACGCCTCAGATACTTAAGGATAGTCTTGACTGCCATCCAATGGCGGTCTCCTGGATCAGCTTGATATCTGCCTACCGCACTTAATGCATAAGCAACATCTAGCCTCGTACATAGCATAACATACATGACTGACCCAATCGTGGATGCGTAAGGGATCCTTTCCATCCTCTTTCTTTCCTCATGTGTCCGAGGACACATTTTATTGGAAAGATGAATGCCATGTGACACTGACAACAATCCTCTCTTGGACTGTCCCATACTGAATCTCTTCAGTATCTTATCAATGTATATACTTTGACTCATGACCAGCATTCTCTTGGATCTATCACGATGGATCTTGATCCCAAGAATATATGCCGCCTCGTCCAAGTCTTTCATGGAGAAGCATTTATGCAACCATGCCTTAACTGACTGTAAGACAGGTACTTCGTTTCCAATTAGCAATATGTCATCAACATATACTATTAGGAAAATGACTGCACTTCCACTAAAACTTTTGTAGACACAAGGCTCACATTCATTCTTAACAAATCCAAATTCTGTAACAGCTTCATCAAAACGAATGTTCCATGACCTTGATGCTTGCTTTAATCTATAAATGGATTTCTGAAACTTGCATACCTTGTTGGCATCCTTTAGAGTCACAAACCCTTCAGGTTGTGTCATGTAGACATCTTCCTAGAGGTTCCCATTAAGGAAAGCTGTTTTGACATCCATTTTCCAAATTTCATAGTCATGGTAAGAAGCAATGGCCAATAGGATTCTGATGGACTTCATCATTGCAACTGGTAAAAAGGTTTCATCATAGTCAATTCCTTGATGCTGTCTAAAACCTTTTGCAACCAGTCGTGCCTTGTAGGTGTTGACTTTCCCCTCCATGTCCAGTTTCTTCTTGAATACCCATTTATTACCAATAGGCTTTACATCAACTGGAGGATCTACCAAAATCTAGACTTGGTTTTGGTACATGGAATCCATTTCAGAATTCATGGCTTCTTGCCACTTGGCAACGTCTCTGCCTTCAACTGCTTCCTTGTAGGTAAGAGGATCATCATTGTCAACCAATAATGAGTCACCATCCTCGGTGACAAGAAAACCATATCGTTCTGGTTCTCTCACCTCTCTCATGCTCCTACGCAGTTCTTGTGTCTCTGGAACAGATTGTTCTTCCACGGGGCTTTGTGGAATCCGTTCTTGTACCAACTCATGTGTATCTTGAGCCTCGACTTCATCGAAGTCTATCTCTCTCCCACTATCTCTTTTGGAGATGTGCTCCCTCTCAAGGAATATGGCATGTCTTTCCACTGTAACCTTTTTGTCTGAGGGGTTGTATAGGTAATATCCCCTTGTTTCCTTGGGATATCCTATAAAGATACACTTTGTGCCTCGGGGTGCAAGTTTGTTACCTGAAGAGGCCTTAACAAATGATTCACTACCCCACACATGTAAATTCGATAACATGGCTTTGCGTCCACTCCATAATTCGTATGGAATACCATTTATCGATTTAGTTGGTACTTGGTTTAGTATGTGTGTTGCTGTTTGTAATGCATATCCCCAAAAGGATAATGGAAGACTCTCATGACTCATCATTGATCTCACCATGTCCAACAGGGTGCGGTTCCTCCTTTCACTTACACCATTCCACTGCGGTGTGTAAGGAGGAGTGAGTTGAGATAGAATCCCAAACTCCCGTAAGAAATCAATGAAGTCTTGATTAAGATATTCTCCTCCTTTGTCTGATAAGAGTTTCTTAATATTCTTACCAAGCTGGTTCTCAACTTCATTCTTGTATTCTTTGAACCGATCAAAAGAATCTGACTTATACCTCATTAAATAGATATATCCATATCTACTAAAATCATCAGTAAAAGTTATGAAGTACAAGAACCCACCCCTTGCTTCAACTGGAAATGGTCCACACACATCTGTGTGTACTAATTCTAGAAGCTCTTTATCTCTTTCACCTTTCCCACTAAATGGGGCTTTGGTCATTTTGCCTTGTAGACACGCATGACATACACCAAGTGGTTTTAGTTCGAAAGAATCTAAATACCCATCTTGATGTAATTTTGTCAAACGTTTCTCATTGACATGACCTAGCCGGTGATTCCAAAGTTGGGTGTGGTATGAGTCATGTGAATTAACTTTGTTATCGATTTCCATTACTTGGTTTGTGGTCTAACACATAAAGGCCGTTATATAAATGTGCCCTACCAAAACAAATGCTATCTTTATAAAAGTAGCAACATTCATTTCCAAACTTGAATATGAATCCATCAGTATCTAATCTGGAGACTGAAATAATGTTTTTAGTAACATAAGGTACATAATAACAACCTTTCAAAACCAAGACCATCCCGGTAGGCAATGTGAGGTGGTAGTCTCCGAAAGCTACAACAGCGAGTCTGGCTCCGTTGGTTGCTCGTAGATCTACCTCCCCTCGATCAATCTTCCTAAATCTACTTGGTTCCTGTATTTGGATATAGATGTGAGCACCACAAGCAGTATCTAATACCCAATTAGTAGAAACAGATAGATTACATTCGATAACAAACGCACCTGAAGCTTCCCCTTGCTTCCTTGGCTGGGTACAATTTTTCTTCTAGTGGCCCTTCTTGCCACATGCGAAACAAACAACATCCTGTTCCTTTTCCTCCCCTTTGATCTTAGTTTTCTTGGAAGGCCTTGAAGAAGCTTTGGGCTTAAATCTCTTCACCTTCCCTTTCCTTTTATTCACCATAAGGACAGAAGGCTTTTCACGCTTCATGTCATTGTCCACTTGGCGAATAAGGATAAGAAGATCAGATAGAGACTTCTCAATATTGTTCATGTTTAAATTAACCACAAATTTTGAGAAGCTCTGGGGAAGTGATGCGAGAATGAGATCAGTACCCAGTTCTTCAGGGAGTTTAAACCCTAGAACCTCCAAGCGCTCAATGTAGACAATGATCTTGACTACATGAGGCCCAGCTGGGGCACCCTCTCCAAGCTTGCTCTGAAATAGAGCCTTGGAGATCTCAAACCTTTCTTGTCTTGCTCTCTCTTGGTATAGACCACGGAGGTGCTTGAGCATGCTGTAGGAATCCATGTCTTCATGAGACTTCATGAGCTCACTAGACATATATGACAGCATCAAACATTGAACGTCGAGAGCATCGTTCAAATGTTGATCATAGACTAGGAAATATTCATCACTCACCCCTGGGGCAGGGGAATCAGGAAGTGAGGACTCCAGCACGTAAAACTTTCGTTCATGGTGTAGGATAACCCAAAGGCGCCTAAACCATTCCTGAAAGTTACTACCGGTGAGGATATTGTCTTTATCCAGTATTAATCGCAGAGAAAATGTGGTTGACGAGTTTTTCATCTTGATTCTACAATTTAAAAGAGCAGATTTATTAGTACTTTCTTGATTACATTTTTATGAGAAATAATAAATTTTATTAATTCTCCCACTATTTTATCAAGTCCCAATGGCCACCATTGAACTCGGAATGTCCAGTTGATTTGACATTCTAGTGGCAAGGATCCATATTCCCCTTTGCATAACCCCAACAAGGTTTGGTCAATATATTTGAAGGTATTTAGGTAGGCAGGTCTTTGACAACTGTGAGCTTACAGTTCCTTGATCTGTTGAGTGGACTCCCCAATCCTGAAATCCTGACTTGGATTTCCTCAACTCTTGCCTCCAATATTACACCAAGTCTATCAAGGGCTACTTCTCTTGATGTAATATGGTTAAGTCAACCCGAAACCTTTCATAAGGGCTTCCTTTATAAAAGTAAGTGTCCCAACAAGGGTTGGTCAAACAAATAGTTTTATTGAGTCTTGCCCTTAATCAGGTAACGAAAGGCTTGGTCTGACTTAATATGGTATTGATGGATTTTATTCCTTTATGCGTAGTTTCTCATTATCACATGCTTGTTAATATTAAGTGATGCTTGCTTAAGTGATTAACCATGTTCCGATAATGTTTACGCATAGTCCGGTTTTTATTTTATTCCATCTTTGCATGCTTGTTAATTTTATTAATTATGTGATCACGAAAACACATACATAATAAATAAACCATGAAATCAGACAGAAATAAAATAAGATGGCATGATCATGAGCTTCTATTTGGTTAGCTTATCTAGCGGTTTTGATAAGCTAACCCTAACCTAGGGAAAACACCTTGAACCTGATGGTTCGTGTTTTGCAGCTCCCACCTGTCCACCTTTGTATCTTCTTATGTTGGTTTCACCTCGACTTCAGGATTTGAACCGTCTCCTCTGGCTTGGGAGATCCTCCATTACATGGGTTTACATTAAAGAAACCATGGGCACGCAGGCCCTACATTTTATTGGAAGAAGGATCGCCGACCAACAAATTTAAATTAAATAAATTTAAATGAAACCATACACATACAAAGGGTCTTTGGTCTAGCTCATGATCATCAATAGTATGCAACGATATTTATGCATATTTAGAATTCAAAATCTTTTCAATCGTTCTTTTATTTAAGATAAGACGCGCTCGAATTCAATTAATTATGATCTTATAATTAATCAATTCTTTATCTTAAATTCCTTTCTGAATTTCCTTGAGATTCTTCTCATCCATATTCCTTGTACGGGTCTTTGTACATTGGAGGAAACCTGGTGAAATTCCATTTCTGGAAAGTACACGGCATGTAGTTTATAATTACACGACGTGTATTTTTCTTTTCACCCTTTATCCAAAGTACACGCCGGGGCTTTGGCGTGTTTTCTATACTTTGGAAATTTTAGAGTACACAGTGTGTAGATGAATCATACATGGCATGTACTTCCTTGTTACGCGGTAACCGGACTGGTGATCCCGTGTACGCAGCACGCGGCTTATCTTTGTACACGGTTTCACCTAGGTCGGAACGGACTACATGACGTGTTGTTCCAACATACACGCTGTGTATTATGGTTTCCATGCGCTGTTCTATTCTGGTCAACACGGCGTGATTAAAACTTAGGAATAATCAATTCACACGGAGTGGTTTGGTGGACCAGTGCCGGTTCGTTGAACCTAAGTACACGACGTGTAGTTTTAATTACACGCCGTGTAATCCCGTGTTGTACAGACAGAAAGAGCGGCTCCTTCGGATGAGTTCCTCATTTTTATTTTAATCAAAATCAAAATTAAAAGTTTGTTTATGTGATATGAATCGAGAAACGAAGGAGGAAGAATAGATCTCGTTAATTCAGATTTATAGAACGATTTATTTCGAATTGAATCAAATATGAATGCATAAATTATCAACGAAAATTAAATAACTATAATCAAAATTGTAACCTCGCTATGATACCATTTGAAGGTTCCGGGCGCAATGGAAGCACGTGGGTGGATGTGCCCACTTGGCTTTTTGTCATTATCAATGATCAATCTGGGATCAATACGACGATAAACGCCAGTCTCCACGGACCGAATCACAGAAAAAGACAAAGAAGATGGTTTGTCCCGGAACCACAAACAAGGATCGTTACAGGTTGATTATAATTAATTTAATTAATTATAAAGAAATAACTTTTGGGTGTTCTTTCTTCATTGATGTTCTTGATCACGTTGTCGATGTGATCTGTCGTTGCATCGTAGAAGCCAAGTGTAGACTCCCTCTAGAGGTGATCCACACGTATACCTCGTATCTCTGGACGTCGCCAAAGGATTATCCGGGTGCTAGCACGGAGAAGCCTTTGCTTGCGTTTTCCGCCTTAGATCGTCTTGATCCGATGGAAGAGAATCTCTCTCGGTCTTCAGAGCGTTCTTGGAGGAAGAGGTTCTTTCGGTCTTGAAAGAATTCTCCAGAGATGTTGTGCACAACGATTCTCTTGTGTGTGGGAAAATAGTTGGGGTTGTGAGGATATTTATAATCGGGTGTGTGGGGTTATAAAGTTATGACAATAAATAAACGCATTACGTGTTTTATTTATTTCATTGACTCTTATTTAAAACCCCCATGTCGAATAAATAATTCCTTGACATGTTCCCACACTGATTATAATAAATATCATTTAAAATAATATTATATCCTCAAAATCCTGACTGGAAAAACTACACGGCGTGTAATAATAAATACACGGAGTGTACTTGTTTTTTCATTGAAAACTACACGGCGTGTACATTAAATTTACACAATGTGTATATCTTGTTTTCATTTATTCATTTCCTTTCCAAAATAAAACTACACGGCGTGTACATTTAATAATACACGGCATGTACTTGTTTTATTTTATTTTTCCTCCATCATTTAAAACAACTTAGGCTTCCTTGAATAATTATTAAACCACATACGGGAATAATCTTTATTCAACTTGAGATACTTGGATACACTTAGTGTGTGACCCTCTAGGCCTCTTTCTTGTTGGCATTAGGCGGGCTTGCCTAAAGTCCAAGATTACTATCTAGCAATGGGTCAAGGCACCCAAGAGAAAGAAGTTGACGCCGCATTGACGTATCACCTCATACGAACGCTTACTGTGTAATTTAATCCCTTTGTCTCGATATCTCATCAAGAAGGTTTCATGGCAGTGTCATAAACCTATATGTTAGATATGTCGTTCTTTGACTACCTGAAATAAACTCGTCGTTTACACCATGGCCATGAAATTTAATGCGACAGTTCTATTTCAATTAAAGGGCCAGGATATCAACTTCCATAAATGGAAGGGACAAATCCTTCCTCGACTTATCCATTAACAACATGTCACTCGTGACGCACCCAACATACCCTACTTCCCGCCAACTGTCTGCGTGACAGTTTTCGTCAGTAAATCTAAGTGCGCGAGTCATGACATGAGTTAATGATAATCTTTCAGTCTAAGGACCATTACACACGCTCGCAGATAGCAATATCCGATGACACCTGTAACGAACCGAAGTTTTTCAATAGAAAATTCCCTTCTTATATCTATGTCATAAAAACACAAAATAATGAACTACTAAGTGATAAGTGACCTTTAAACATAATTTTGTCACCCCTATGTTTGGAATTTTAAAAATCCAACATACATGGTTGTGTTCAAGATAGTTTTTGGAGTTCAATGAAACAAAAATAATTTTTGGTGAATATTAACCTACCCTTATGAATAGTAAATAAGAGTAACATTACCTATGAATAATAAAATAAAATTTAGACATCTTAGAAAGTGACAATTTGACCTTAGTAAACGTTTTTGGTATTTTATAAGTCATAAATATTAATTATAATTAATTAATTAATTTAAAAGAATATTTATTTTCCTATAATGTATTCATAAATTATTGAATCAATTTCTAATAGTTTTTATATAATTTTATAAGACACTACGTAATTTTTGAAAGAACTATAAATTCAGTTTTACTCTTAAAAAATGTTTTTTTAAGTAAATTGTGATTTTTATTAATTATTAAATTAATTATATTTAGAAAATTATTTTTGAAAAATGGACATCATTTTTGGATTCTACACGTCGAAAAATGGTAGGGGTAAATTTTTGGGTTTATTCTGAAATACTTCAATTTTCGGGTGAATAGTAAAAAATACAGTTTTTTCGCATAATCGGTGTACACTAAATTGCATCATTAATGATGTAATGATGACATAAAAATTCTAGAGAATTAGTTTCGGCCAAATTATTTTAAATTTCATAAATTTTTCCTTGAAATACAATAAATCCAATTCTCAAACCTAAAAATAACTCTCCAAAGCCTAAAGTCAAAAGGTGATTTCTTAAAGTGTCTTTTTCTCCTTCTTTCACTTTCCTTTTAATAAATTAATGAATTCAAATTATAAAGAAGATTTAAAGCCTAAAAATAATTATATTATATTGATATATGATTTAGGATGTCAAAAAACTACTATTACAAGTCTAACTCTTGATATATTATTTTATTTAATATTTTATGCCAAAAACACCTCCCTCATCATGTATAAATAAGCCCTCCCCCTCCTCTTGCCAAACCACACCTCTCAAGCTTCAAGAATTGTCTAAGATCTACCCAATCATCTTCCCTAGCCCCTTCCTCACGTCCAAGAGCTTCTGGTATCATCAAAAGACCAAGCTTAGGCCCTTAAGGAGGTTCTCAAGTGAAGGATTCAAGAGGTAATTTCCCTCCCTCTTCTCCTTAAATTTCCTTTCAAGTTCAAGTTCCTTTCTTGATCTCTCCCCACCTATCTTCATCCAAATTGTTTTGTAAATCCAGTATTATAAATATACTATAATATTATGATTATAATGGTATATTATATCACCCCACATCCTTTCCCTCTTCCTTTTATATTATTAAAGAGAACGTTGTTCATGAGGTGTTAAATTTATCACCTTAAAAAACGACATGTTCTCTTCTTCCATTTCTACCTTCAAATCTGGTCATGAAATTGTTTTTATGGTTGAACAAGAATATTTTATATGTATCATGTTCTATTTTAAGTTCTGGAAATAACCTATGGCCATATTACTAAGTGAAAAGTTAAAACAAGTTTGTTGTGATCCAAAAAAAACCCGCTCAAATTAACCCAAATAATCTTCATTTAATTCTTATCTAATGATTCGTCCACATGGATCTAATATAACTCATTATAAAATAATTCAAGATTCTGTAATATCATTAATAACATGTAATATCAATTCTGGATGTTTACCCATGATCTACCCAAACATCAAATTAAGAATACAAGTGGACCACTCAAGAAAACCATGAAAACGAACATCCCCGATCAATGTTTTTAAACTCTGTAAGTCATCCAAAGGAACATAATATGAAATAATGAAACCATAGTGAACCCTATTAATGTATAAAAGGTTATGTAATTTCTAATTAATGAATATAATGTCATTATACAGGACATTAAAGAGAAGGAGGCATTCGAGTACAAGGTAAGGGGAAATCTCGAACCCAATTTTCTTCCTTCGGGTTCTCCCTCTTTCACTCCATTTTTAATGTGGTTACTCCTCAAAGATCATTCGTTCATCATTTAATTTAATTTTCTGGGATATAAATGTTTTTCACTGGTTTTTATGTCCATCAAAATGTTTTCCAAAAGAACTCTTCTTTCAAGATCTCACCTTTTACCTCTCATTCAAGGTTGATGGTTCTTGTATCAAGTATGTTGTTACCTCTTTATTTTGGGAACCCAAAGCTTATGAATATGTTATTATGAGATGAAAAACATTCCATTCCATGGGTTATATGTGTTCTATGTGGAAATCATGATAATGATAATGTTATGATGTGACGGGTGCGCCCGGAATTATATAGCGCAATATGAATGTTTAAATGTGACGGGTGCGTCCGGAATTATACTGCGCTCCAATGCATTGGGTAAAGTGATGAATCTCATGAGTAAATGTTAAATGATTTGTGAACATGATTCTAGCCTTGTTCACAAGTATGTGTGGTAGTTAACCACTAAGACATGATGTTTCATTTTTATGCATTTCCACATTTCAAGTCTTTTACTTATGCTCCTCTCATGATCATGATCTTTTGCCTATGTTATGATTATGCTCACCCCATGATGTATTGTTCTTATCTATCCTATTACTGGGATTCTAGCTCACCCCTTTTGATGTATATCCTCAGGTGGCTACATGTACTAAGGAGAGGACAAGTGCCACTAAGAAGCTAGTGAAGAAGAAGTTAAATAAATGTTTATGCTTGATGTTGTACTTGTTATGTGTAGTCCTAGTTTTCCCAAGACACTAAACCTCTGGATCCTCCATGTGTAATACTATTATGTTGTTTATCTTTGAAATGATGTAATAGTAATGTAAGAAAAGGCCGGGTCACTATAGTAAATGTGACAACTGGGGCCCGGTGACCGCACAACCACCCCACCTTAACATGGCCGTCGGGTCCTGGCCCACCAGGTACCACCAGTTGCCCCACAGACATGTGGGGCCCACCCCAGGGTCCAACCACATGCCTGAACGGGTCATCTGACTAATGATTGTCCCCACAGGCCAACACTTGTCTTTTCCAGTGTGCTTTGTCCTCACTCACACACACCCTGTGAGACTTCCCAGAAGATCACCCATCCTAATTACTACTCCAGGTTAAGCATGCTTAACTGTGGAGTTCTAATTAGACAGGATCCCGAAAAGGAAGGTGCACCTTGTTGACATGAGTCATATCATTTTGTCATTTAACCCTTTATCATTTGGGGATGTTACAATCACCCCCCCTTTAGAGCACAACGCCCTCGTTGTGGGCCCTACATCTCAACCCAGGCAGTGCACCACACTTAAGGCTGAGTTACTCCTCTGATACCAAATGTGACAACTGGGGCCCGGTGACCACACAACCACCCCGCCTTAACACAGCCGTCGGGTCCTGGCCCACCAGGTACCACCAGTTGCCCCGCAGACACGTGGGGCCCACCCCAGGGTCCACCCACATGCCTGAACGGGTCATCTGACTAATGATTGTCCCCACATGCCAACACTTGTCTTTTCCAGTGTGATTTTTCCTCACTCACACACACCCTGGGAGACTTCCTAAAAGGCCACCCATCCTAATTACTACTCCAGGTTAAGCATGCTTAACTGTGGAGTTCTAATCAGACAGGCTCCCGAAAAGGAAGGCGCACCTTGTTGACATGAGTCATATCATTTAGTCATTTAACCCTTTATCATTTGGGGATGTTACAACACCAAGAAATGCGAAATTACTATTGGCGGGTCTGTTCTCATAATCTCCCATCTTGGAGATTACCAAGTGCGAACTCCATGAGAGAAAGTTTCGT
The DNA here is from genome assembly GCA_963277665.1 of Viscum album. NCBI lineage: Eukaryota > Viridiplantae > Streptophyta > Magnoliopsida > Santalales > Viscaceae > Viscum > Viscum album. The sequence continues at coordinate 1,688,996,104 of OY728126.1, read as the reverse complement.
CTTCTCACGAGTACTCGCACATGACGATCTGTATACTATGTGTCTTATCATAGTATGTCATCCAACCACAGAACTTTATTTAAGAATATTGTTATAGAATTTCAAGGTTCTCATCATAACGAGGATCTACTATGAACTTATTAATGCAACAAATATTCCAGGACATTATTATATTATAGTCATGCAGAACAATGAACAATATATAATAAGTGAACATTTATGTAATAAAAGTACAAAACAGTTGGTTCTGAGGACACCAACCCTTACAATACAAACTCCATCCACTCTTTTATGTCTCTCTTCAATTGTATGATATTTATAAGGGGTTTTTCTTTAAAAATCCTCTTTTTAAATTCGATTTTACGAAATTCTAAAGTAATGTTTTTATAGAATTATTAATGTTGTATGATTATGTTTTGGTTATTGGGAATTATTTATGATGAAGGGTGGGACCTATATATCCCTCCAATACATTGGGTATGAGTAAGTTGGAGGTCGGCCGTAGGGTTACTCCAAGTGTAGCTGCGATGGTTACACAAAGTATGGTAGCCGTGAGGGTTACAAATTATAAGGTAACCAAGAATGGTTACAAGATTATGTAAGTAATGCCCCAAAATAACTTTATGATTATATTTATGTTCTCATGTTTTTGTGGATCTTGTGTAAATCTCATGTTACACGAAGTAGGTATATATGGGTGACAAACATGTCTTTTGAAAATTTTTTCTTACGTTACGAGTATCCATGGACTAATGTTCTCTTTTTTTATTTTTCATCCCTTACTGAGATTTTGTGCTCATCCCAAGTTTTTAAATTATTTTCACATGTTAATGGATGTGTAATACAAGGAAGTAAGTCATGTTAAATGTTACAGAATTGTCAACGAGTCTTGTTTTAAGTTTTAATGTTTTATATTTTAAAAAAATGGAAACAGTTTTTATGGTATCCACTGTGTAATAATGTGCAATGTTATGAATATATTGTCATAATTCTCTAAATCTATAAACATGAAAAGATATTCAATGTAAAATGAAGTGTTTTCTTGACTAAATTCAAGATTATATATGTAATAAGTCTGGGTCCTTATAGTTGGTATCAGAGGATGGTTTAGATAACCTTAGGGGTTAGGGTGATGTTAATAGAATACCATAAACGATTTTCACTCTATGTTTAATTTGAAATGTTTTAGCATTTAAAGATTACCATGTTGCTTTATCTAAGACATGTTTGTTCAGAATGGTTGTCCGCAGAAGGAACAGGGATGCTGAAGAGGAGAGGCACTGATAGAATGACATTCTTCTAGAACTACAACTCATAATGGTAGGGATTGGAACCGAGCAGTTTGTGACAGTAATGGCTCAGCTAACGCAGACAATAAATGGTGGTGGCATTCATGCAAGAAAATCAATAGAGGTACCACAACGGAACATGACAGTAGTGGAACATTTTATGAGACAACACCCTCCTGCATTCAATGGATCTTTTGACCCAGTAGTAGCTGAAGGATGAATCAAAGCCCTTGAAAAGATATTCGATGTTATGGGATGTTCAGACAATCAAAAGGTAAGTATTTACATTTATCATTTTGAAGGGGAAGCTGATCAGTGGTGGTCAATGGTAAGGAATATCTGGGTTAGAGAGGATTTTGATGCCTCAGAGTGAGATGAATTTAAAAGTCTTTTCCTTGAAAAATATTTTCCTAAGGTGGTGAGACTTAGAATGGAGAAGAAATTCCTTGAATTGAAACAGAAGGAGGAAGATTCAGTGGCTGTGTATGAAGAGAACTTCACCCGACTGGCGAGGTATGCTCCAAATCTTATTCTGGATCTTGATAGAAAAATAAACTACTTTTACTCAGGATTGAAGCCAAGGTATCAAAGGGCGTTGGCCTCTTGTGAATTCAAAAGTTACGAGAAACTTGTCTGATGTGCTAAGAGGGTAGAGATGGAGTTTGCTGATGATCTCGTGCATTTTGGAAACAAAGAGAAGAAGATGTCCAGTTGGCAAGCAATGATTAAGAATCAACCAAAGAAATATGATGGTAAGAAAATCCAATTTCCAGTTTGTGAAAAGTGTGGCAAGAAGCACCCTGGGGAATGTCTTAGCAAAACTAGGAAGTGTTTTAAATGTGATAAGTTTGGACATATATCCCGAGATTGCAATGAAAATGATCTTAAGAATAATCATGATAAGTAGACTATAAAGTGTTTTAGATGTTATGAGATGGGTCATTATGAAAATGTCTATCCAAAGAGAGATCAGAATGATGCAAAGAAGCCAAACTACAAGCAGAAAGGTGTAGTGAGATCCTTTGTGACTATGTCAGCAGATGTCCAGACATCCAATGAAGTCGTATCAGGTACATTGTTTGTTCACTCATATTTTTCTAAATTTTTGTTTGATATGGGGTCTACACATTCCTTCATCACTGATAAATTTTCTGGTAAATTGGAAATATCACCTCAAAAAATGAGACCCGAACTTGTTGTTAAAACACCAGGGGGAAATGTTATAGAAAATAGGAATTATAAGAATCTTTATATTGTGGTTTGTGGAAAGACATTACCTGAAAACCTTATTGTTTTACCCTTAGTCAAGTTTTATGTTATTCTGGGAATGAACTGGATTTCTGATTATCATGCTAAGATTGAATGTAGAGATAAAGAAGTTGTTTTTCATAAAGAGTTTCAGTTTGTATACAAGAATGAATCCATACAATTGATAACATATCAGGAAGCTGAGAAACTATTGAAATATGAAAATGAAAGTTATCTTGCTCATATTGTTGAAAACAAGGGAACTATTCAAATTAATCATGTGCCAGTGGTAAATGAATACCTTGATGTTTTTCCTGATGAGTTACCCGCTGTCATACCTAATCGAGAAGTCGAATTCACAATTGACTTAGTTCCTGATGCTAAGCCAATTTCAAAACCCCCTTATCGTATGGCTCCAATAGAACTTCTTGAATTGAAAAATAAGTTGCATGATTTTCTTGACAAAGGCTTAATTCGTCCTAGCACTTCACCATGGGGAGCCCCTATTTTGTTTGTTAAAAAGAAAGATGGTTCCATGAGACTTTTCATTGATTATAGAGATTTGAATAACATCACTGTTAAAAACAAGTATCCTTTGACGCATATTGATGACTTGTTTGATCAGCTCCAGGGAGCTCAGTACTTTTCCAAGATTGACTTGAGATCCGGATACCATCAGCTAAAGGTGAAGGAGGATGACATCCCAAAAACAGCCTTTCGTACTAGATATGGGCATTATGAATTTTTTGTTATGACCTTTGGGTTAACTAATGCACCTTCTGTATTTATGAATCTTATGAATAAAGTATTTCATGAGTTCTTGGATAAGTTTTTGGTTGTATTTATTGATGATATTATGGTTTTTTCTAAAAATAAAGAGGATCATGAAAAACATCTAAGGGTTGTTTTGAAAACTTTAAAAGAAAAGAAACTATATGGAAAATTCAGCAAGTGTGATTTTTGGTTGCAATAGATTTCTTTTCTTGGGCACATTATAAATAAGGATGGAATAACAGTTGATCCTACCGAAACAAAAGTAGTTAATGAATGGCCAAGACCCACAAATGTTACAGAGATTTGTAGTTTTCTTGGGTTAGAAGGTTATTATAGACAGTCTGTTAATAACTTTGCATGATTATCTAGTCCGATAACTAAGTTAACACGGAAAGGGGTTAAATTTTTTTGGACAGAGCAATGTGATGTTTTTTTTAGGAAATGAAGAAGAGATTGGCGAATGCTCCAGTTTTGGCCTTACCTTCCCGAAATAGTGAGTTTGTCATCTATAGTGATGCTTCTTTGAAGGGAATTGGTTGTGTTTTGATGTAGAATGATCAGGTAATTGCCTATGATTTGAGACAACTTAAACCTCATGAGATAAATTATCCCACACTTGATTTGAAATTGGCAGCTATGGTTTTTTCTTTGAAAATTTGGAGGCATCATCTATACGGAACCAAATGTCAAATATATACTGACCATAAAAGTCTAAAGTATATATTCACTCAGAAGGAATTAAACATGAGGTAGAGAAGATGGATTGAACTGATAAAGGATTATGACTGCATGATCAATTACCATCCCAGAAAAGAAAAAAAGTGGCGGATTCCTTGAGTCGGAAACATCATGCATCATTAACCATGTTATGTTTGGAACATGATCCCTTGATTAATGATTTGATGAATTTTGGATTAGAATTTTTTGGTACAGGGAATACATCTGTTTTGTTTCAGGTTTCAGTGCGTTCTTTATTGACAGACAGAATTAAGCAAGTGCAGAGGGAAGACTGTGTGCTACAGAAAAAGGTAGAATTGGTTTAAATGGGTAAGTTTCCAGAATTTAACCTTGATAAAGATTGTGTTTTAAGATTTATAAAAAGGTTGTGTGTGCCTAGTGATTCTCAGTTAATGAAATATTTGTTGTGCGAAGCTCATAGTTCTCTATTTTTTGTTTATCCTGGCAGTACTAAGATGTACAGATACCTTCAGGAGTATTATTAGTGGGATGGAATGAAAAAAGATATTGCTGATTTTAACATGAAATGTTTGACGTGTCAATAGGTTAAAGAAAAGAGGCAGTTACCGAAGGGGATGCTTCAGCCTTTTCCAGTGCCATATTGGAAATGAGAGAATGTATCCATGGAATTTGTGGCGGGACTACCAAAGAATTCTCTAGGTAACAATGCGATTTGGGTTATTGTTGATCGGCTAACAAAGTCTTCACATTTTATTTCTATTCGCGATACAATGAATTTGGAAAAACTTTCTCGATTGTACCTCAGGGAGATTGTCAGGTTACATAGAGTTCCTCTTTCCATTTCATCTGACCGAGATCCCAGGTTCACTTCTAACTTTTGGAAGGGACTTCAGAAGTCATTGGGCACATAGTTAAATTTCAGTACAACTTTTCATCCTTAATCAGATGGACAGTCAAAACGAACGATTCAAACTTTGGAGGATATACTTCGATCTTGTTCAATGGACTATTAGGGAAGTTGGGAGCAACATCTTTCTTTAGTTGAGTTTTCTTATAATAATTGTTTTCATTCTAGTATTCAGATGACACCTTTTGAGGCCTTGTATGGGAAGCAGTGTCGGACTCCAGCGTTTTGGGATGAAGTTGGTGAAATAAAGTTGATGGGGCCAGAATTTATAGAAGAAGTGGCTGAGAAATTGAGAATGATCCAGCAGCCCATGAGGACAACTCAGAGCAGGCAGAAAAGTTATGCAAATAACAGAAAGAAAGAATTCTCTTTCGAGGTAGGTGACCATGTTTTCCTTAAAATCTCTCCTTGGAAAAGTGTGATGCGTTTTGGTAAGAAAGGGAAGCTAAGTCCACAGTTCATCGGTCCTTTTGAAATCTTGGAGAAAGTTGGAACAGTTGCATACCACATAGCATTGCCTCCGAGTTTGTTTTAGGTACACAATGTTTTTCATGTTTCGATGTTGAGAAAGTATGTGCCAGATTCATCACATGTCTTGAGCCCAGAAGCAGTTCAACTAGAAGAGAAACTTTCTTATGAAGAGAAACCAGTTCAGATTCTTGATTGAAGGGAACATGTATCGCGGGATAAGGTAATCCATGAGGTACATGTATTGTGCAGAAACCACATGGTTGAAGAAGCAACATGAGAGTCTGAAAATTCTATGAGGGAAAAGTAACCTCATTTGTTTAATAAGTAAATAAAATTGCGAGGATGCAATTTCTAGAAGGTGGGGATAATGCAAAACCCCAAGTTTTTCTAAAAAATAAATAGAAATTCATGGAACTTTTTTTTAAGTAGATATTTTTAACTAGCCTTTAAAACCTAAATTTTCCACTTCTATGTTTTGAATTTCAAGAGACTGTCATCTACAATTGTGTCAGTATGTTATTTGGAGTCTATTGGAACCAAATTGTCTTTTGGTGAATAATAACATACCCTTATGAATAGTAATATGAACAGTAATATGACCCTAATGAATAGTAAATTGTATTATTATTTTATTTTCTTAATGCTTTAAGATAATGACATCTTGATTAATTTTTCAATGTGATATAAAAGCAGTTATAATATTTAAATAAATAATTTTTGAATTAAATATGATTTTATTTAAAAATTAAATTAAAAATATTTAGAAAATTATTTTCAAAAAATAGACTTCATTTTTGAAATCTACATGTTGATAAATGGTTAGGGTGAATTTTGGGAATTTTTCTGAAACAGTTTATTTTTCAGTGAATAGTAAAAAATACAGTTTGTAGTTTCGGTGTGTTAATGAAATCATTAATGATGTAATAATGATGTCATAAATCTGGTCGACTTGTGTATAGTTAAATAAGATGAGAGGTGTTCCAAGTGGATTATACCATGGGAAAATACCTTGAGCAAGCCCATGGTTTTGAAAATACCACTCATGAGGTGTCCCTTGAAAATTATTAAAATAACCCCTCACTTTTCCTATAAATACCAACTCTTACCTTCATTTAATTCATTACCAATTCTCCCTAAATGAATATTTGGCCTCCTTACCTTCATAGTACTCCTCACAAGGTTTCCTCAAGCACCCAAGGTCCCAACCTTCAAGTTCTAAGGGTTACTCTACAAGGTAAGAAAATTCTCAATTTCTTTCTTTTTCCATTCAAGTTCTATTTTATGTGGTATATCTTTAAAGTTTCCATACCATGTTCTTATTTCATTATTATTCTTGATCTATTATATATTATTATTCATTTCTGGATGGGTGAACCTTGCCCTCTCTCTTCTTAATGTTTTCTAAAACCCTGTCGCATAGCCGTTGGGTTGCCGAATTTTTGTAAGAGATTTCTCACTAATTCTTTTATTTTGAGTTCCCTACTTATTATTTCTTTATATCTCCTTACCGAATAGGCATGAAATCTCCATAAATTATGTATATTCTGGATTTTATCATGTTTATGAAAAATTACTCATCATTATTCTTCTCCTCTCCCACTTATTTAAGGAATGAAAACATTGTCCATTATGTGTCGAATTACCGACATCGCGGACGATGTGATTTCAATTTCCATTAATTATTTCAAGTCTGGTCATGAAACCATTTATATGGTTGAAATATGTTATAATATATGTTTTATGACTCACCCATGGTTCTGAAATTCTTTTTTACTCATGGTTCTAATTTATAAGACAAAACGAGGTTGTTATTATCAAAGAACCACTAAAATGATCTAAACGAACATCATTAATGTTTTAACTTATGAATCATCCTCATATTAAACATCAAAATGATAAATGGTATAAATCATGGTACTGGAAATATGTAAATACATTTACATTACAATTCTGGAATTTCACTTCTAATCAACAAGAACATCCACCATGAACCAATCATGGAAATCATGTTAAGAACTCACCCAAAAACAGTGCAAGGTGAAAAATAATAATGATTAAAGGTTGAAATGATGTTATGAAATGATAATATAAGATTTTATAAACATGAAAATATTTATTTAAAATACTAATAACACTATTTTAACCATTATATAGGAATTTTAAACAAGTTTGAAGTAAGACAGACCTGAGGTAAGGGAATTCTTAACCCGATTTCCATTCTTTGGGTTAACCTTCAAATTCATTATTTATGTGCTATTTAAATTGTTTGTGTGATGGGTTCTATTTATATTATGTTTCATTATGTATATTTACACTATATATACAAACTCCATCTACTCTTTTATGTCTCTCTTCAATTGTATGATATTTATAAGGGGATTTTCTTTAAAAATCCCCTTTTTAAATTCGATTTTACGAAATTCCAAAGTAATGTTTTTATGGAATTATTCATGTTGTATGATTATGTTTTGGTTCTTGGGAATTATTTATGATGAATGGTGGGACATATATCTCCTTCCAATGCATTGGGTATGAGTATGTTGGAGGTCAGCCATATGGTTACTCCAAGTGTAACTGCGATGGTTACAGAAAGTAAGGTAGCCGTGAGGGTTACAAATTATAAGGTAGACAAGAATGGTTACAAGATTATGTAAGTAATGCCCCAAGATACCTTTATGATTATATTTATGTTCTCATTTTTTATGGATCTTGTGTAAATCTCATGTTACACGAAGTAAGTATATATGGGTGACAAGCATGTCTTTTGAAAATGTTTTCATACATTACGAGTATTCATGAACTAATGTGATCTTTCCTTCTTTTTCATCCCTTACTGAGATTTTGTGATCATCCCAAGTTTTTAAATGATTTTCACAGGTTAATGGATGTGTAAGACAAGGAAGTAATCCATGTTAAATGTTGAAGAATTGTCAAGGAGTCTTTTTTTATGTTTTAATGTTTTATATTTTAAAAAAATGGAAACTGTTTTTATGGTATCCACTCTGTAATAATGTGTAATGTTATGAATATATTGTCCTAATTCTCTAAAGCTCTAAACTTGAAAAGATCTTCAATGTATAAGTAAGTGTTTTCTTGACTAAATTCAATATTATGTATGTAATAAGGATGAGTCCTTATATTAGAAGATAATGGAAGAATTTTATAAAGTTTTTTATAATCCTCCCTAACCATACATGTTATATAGATTTTATTAAGAATGAGTATACTCTTTTAGATATACCTATAAAGGTTTTAACTAATAGATGTGGGAGATAGATTGTAATGACATGTATCATTGTTAGATGTTGAATTATAATGTTTTGTATCCTAATGATGTGAAATACTTTCTAACTATTTTTTTGGAATGTTTACCAATGGAAAGTATTTGTGGTGTTTTTAAGGAAATTGAATAGAGGTTTTGTATATTATAGGATATGTGAAATATACCCAAGATTGATAAATCTACTATTTTTGAAATTTAGGTTCATTAGTGGGTTATATTATAAATATATTTGTTGGTATTCCTATAATACATGGTCTAGAATTATCTATAGAAAAAGAGAGTAACATGGAATCCAAGTTCACTTCTATCATTAATAATAGTTTCATCCATTTATTTCATGAAATTACATGCTCCTTGGCCCTGTGTCAGAATCTGATGATTACTTGACATTGAATATTCTATGAAAATATATTTTCACACAAATTTAAATAGTGAGGTCACAACTAAATGAAAATAAATAACAATAATTTCCAAGGGAAGTTTTCCATCCAATAATAAATAATTTTTTACTAACATATTTATTACCACTTTTTTGTCCGACACAACATCAAATCGAGAACCTAGACCAAAAATCACATGTTTACCTCATGTTGTTTCTTTTCATTCCACCCTTGTGTAAAATGATAACTTTGTAGGAATCATAACTGATAATATTCAAATATTGGGTTCCACTTATTAGAATTATCTATAACTTTGTCATTTAATTATGAATATCTTATGTGTATTTATTTATTTTTTGTACAAAAAGAATATTTTATGAACTTAATAGGATGAATATGAATAAAAAATGGATAAAATCTAATAGTATGATAAAATAGTATGAAAATTGAGTTAAAGAGTTCATCAAGTTTTCAATAGAACATGGATACAACCCTTCTCAAATCCTTTGTTCATATTTACATTGTTTTTATTTAAGACAAATTAGTCTGGAAGAGTTGAAAGAACATTTGATTTTTCATGGAATAGATCAGAGCTATAAATGATGGACTAAACATAGGGAAAAACTAAATGTGCACACCGATTGGGATGATACTACAGTTCATGGATCATTTGATATGAATTATAGTGTAAATGATGATGAAGATAGTATGAAAGAAATGATAATGGAAATTGAATATGAACTTCATGATTGTCCAAAGTTGTTTGAGAATTTAAACAGTTGTTCCAAGAGACCATTTTATATTGGTTGTACTAAATACACAACAATATCATATGTATTGAAGTTATATAATTTGAAAGTTGAGAGCGGATGGAGCGACACAATCTTTACATAATTACTTGGTCTCCTGAATGATATACCGCTATAATAAAATGAGTTTCCTTATCAAACATATGATAATAACTGAATGCTACATTTAATGAGAATTATATCTAAAAAATAAATGATTCACTACTGCAAAATAGGTCTTTAACAATGCTAAAAATGTCCATTATCAGTGATAGAGAAGTGATAACTACCAGAACGAAATTAAAATCCATAGTCTTTTATCAGTGCTAAAAAAGAACTGATAAATGGGTCACTTATTAGCTCTTTTAAAAGCACTGGTATATGGGAATATTGCAACACCAGTGCAGTGTGCTGTAACAACACACTAAAGCACCAAAAACAACACGAAATCAGAAAAATCAAGTATGAATATAAAATTTAAATGAAATAAAATTTAAAACACAAATACAAGAAAAAACACTATATTATAAACATTTCAAACATTAGTTTATACTATTACATAAGTATAAATTATTAAATACATTAAGAAACAATAGTCTTCCTTTGTCTTTTGATCCTAACCCCTACTCGAGAAAAAAAAACATGTATAAGAAAAAAATTCTCATGTGAGTAATAATATAAATAAATAAATTAATAGAAAGTGTCAATTTTAAACTAAACTTTGAGTCATATCAGAAACATTGTGTATCAGATTGAGTTATGGTTGATTCTTGCATGCCACACCATTTCTTATTCATCCTAAAGAATTATCTATGTGAAAATTAACTAAATAAGTATAAGATAAAAATGATAAGTAAATAAATTAAGTAATAGAAAATAGAATGATGAGAAAACAATCCAGTCTCGTTTTCTCGGTTTTGGTGATGTGACACGCATTTTAAACTAAAATGAAAATTATATATCGAAAAGACATACTTGGAGTCATACTGGTCACAACATGCGTCATATTGAGGTGTTTCTATTTAATACATGTCTCAAATGACTTATGAAGCATTTTCCTAAAGTATCAAAACAATCCAAATATGTTTTCTCAATTTTGAGTACACAACTTATCTTTTTTTACCAAAATTTCATTTTAAATTGGAAACATGCAATTTGACCCATACTGGTCACATCATGTGTCGGTTTGACGTGATACCAATTCCTACACATCAAAAATGACTTATTAATTATTATCCTAACTTATCAAGATAACATGATCACATTTTCTTGGTTTTTAGTGAGTGGAACTTTTTTAACTAAACTATTGATTTTAAAATGAAAATAGACATTTTGAATCATATTGGGAACATTGTGTATTGGATTGAGGTATGGATAATTCATACACATAAAAAATGACTTGTGGATCATTTTACTAAAGTATAAAAACAATCCCAATGCATTTTCTTGGTTTTGAGTAGGTCAGTTGTCCTTTTTACAAAAATTGATATCGATTTTAAATAAAAAACGCACTTAGAGTCATAACGGTCACACCTTGTGTTAGATTGAGGTGAGTATAATTAATACACATTAAAAATGACTTATATATCATTTTTATAGAGTATAAAAACAATATAAATTAGTTTTCTCAGTTTTGAGTAGGTCAGTTTCCCTTTTTACTAAAATTGATGTAAAGTTTAAATAAAAATAAACACTTGGAGTCATACCAGTCAAAAAATTCATTAGATTGAGGTGTGGATAATTCCTAAACATCAAAAATGTATTATGGATCATTTTAATAAAGTATAAAAACAATCCGAATGCGTTTACTCAGTTTTGAGTACATTATTTATCCTTTTTACTAAAATGTTATTTTAAACTAAAAACACGCACTTTAACTCATACTGATCACATCGTATATCAGTTTTACATGATACAAATTCCTAAACATCAAAAATGACTTATGAATTGATTTCCAAAATTATCAATAAAATATGAGCATGTTTTATCAGTTTTCAGTGAGTGTTATTTTTTGAAATAAACTGTCAATTTTATATTCATAAAGACACATTGATTCAAACCAAGAACATTATGTATCAGATTGAGGTGAAGATTATTTTTACACATCAAAAATTAATTATGAATCATTTCACTAAAGTATCAAAATAATAAGAATGCGTTTTCTTAGTTTTGAGTAGGTTAGTTGTCCTTTTTAATAAAATTAATTTCAATTTCAAATAAAAAGACGCACCTGGAGTCATACCGATCACACCGTGTGTCATATTGGGGTGAGAATAATTCAAACATGTCTCAAATAACATATGGATAATTTTACTAAAGTATAAAAACAATATAAATGCATTTCATTAGTTTTGAGTATGTCATATGTTTTTTTACTAAAATATCATTTTAAACTGGAAACATGCACTTTGACTCATACTGATCACATATTGTATTAGTTTGATGTGATACTAATTCCTACATGTCAAAAATTACTTATGTATCAATGTCCTAAATTATTAAGAAAATCCTAGTGCACTTGATCTGTTTTCAGTGAGTGACATTTTTGGAACTAAATTGTCAATTTTAAACCGATAATGGACAAATTGAGTCATAACAATCACACCGTGCATCAAATTGAGGTGAAACAGATTCCTACACATAAAAAATGACTTATGGATCATTTATCTAAAGTATCAAAATAATAATAATATGTTTTCTCAGTTTTGAGCATGTCAATTGTCTTTTTTACTAAAATTAATGTCAATTTTAAATAAAAAAGTAGTTAGTCATAATGATCACACCATGTGTTAGATTGAGGTGCAGATGATTACTACACATCCCAATGTATCAAAACCATCATAACTACCAATTTTACCACGTTTCCATTATTTTTATATGTCGAACTTCCAACATTTCATATATATTGAGTTGATGATATTAGTTGAAAAACCTTTCTCATTGTGGAAATATAGAAGAGTAGAGGAAGCTCATGTGCCGATCATATTATGAGAAGTCACCATAATGGGAACAATATATTCCTCTACTTTTTTTGGATTGCAACATCAAAAAGGGTTTTTTGGCTAACAAAATAGAATCAATATACAATGTTGGTATTTTGATAAAGAAATACAATGAAAATGGAAAATGTGATAACATTGGAAGAAAGAATCATTTTATCTCTTTTATGGATTGTTACAGATGGTTGAAATAAAAATATGAATTCCCAAAAGATTTGTGAAAAAAAACTAAATAAGTATTATATAAAAATGATAAGGAAATTAACTTAGAAATAGTAGATAAAATGATGAAAAAATTAATTAAATAAGTAGTATTAATTCAACTTTCCTTAATGTATGTATGCATTCTTAACACATTTCCTTGTTTTCATTATCTCATTTGCAGTCTTGAAGTCCAATCCCTCATGAGTATGAGCAGCTTCAAACAAACTACCCCAACTCAAATAAAGTTATCCAACTGTACAAGAAAACAATTATTATATGAGTAATACTAAAAATAAATAAACTAAACATAAATATGAAACAATACAATAATTATATGGATAATTATTTTTCTTTGAAATTTTTTTTGATCATAGGGATATGCCATTGGTAAAAAAAGAATGATGATAAAAAAATGAAAATATATCTCGCCAAACAATCAATCAATGAGTGAGGAGGATGAGAAGAAAATAATATACCATGGATTGAAGTTTTTAATCACTTGAGAGAAAGTAGATATATCCTACTTGGGTTCATAAAATATTCATTTTATACAATAAATAAATAAATACACATAATATATTCACTGTTAAAGGTGAAAGTTAAGAATAATTTTAATAAGGGAAACCCAACATTTGATTGTTTCAAATAATTTCAGTATGATTTGGAGAAAATGGGTAATTGAATTTAAGATAAGAATTACTCCACTATGGCAGGTGTTATCCTATGAATTAATCCAAAGGTGAAAGTTTTATAAAATTTTCATCCTCATCAGCTTATCTTCCGAATAGTTATCATTGCATTTTGTTGTTTGGCCTCATCCTCCAACTCTTATGGACATGAACCTATGTTACTTGAAATACTCAAAGCAATAGTCATCCATATGATAACTACTGCTAAGAGTAGTACAAGAAACAGAAAATATATGGGGGATGATTCTAAAGAAAAAATTGGAATAATAACTATTCAGGAGATTAAACTGATGAGGATGACAGTTGTACTCCATTGTGTTCTCTAAAAGGGGAAATGCCTTCCATTTGTGAGAATTACATGGATGTTAATTAGATATTCCTAAGGGTGGAATGAAAAGGAAATGTTAAAGAATGATTTGTTTTTAGATGGGTTAAAGTAAAACATACATAGTGTTTATTAGATGTGTGATGAAAGAAATGAAGTGATTTTTAAGAAGTATTAATGAGTGGGTTATCATTTCAAAGATGGATATATTTTTACAATGGTATAGAAAACCATATGAACCATTTTTGGTTGGGGTCGGTAAAAATTTATGGTAATTATGTTTGAAAGTGGAAATTGATTTTTGGTAGTGAAAATTGATCATATTAGATAATGAGATAATTAAATACTAACTTAAAAAGGGTGGGTTGATATGTTTTTATGATGAAAAAAATAAAATTGATAGATATTTTTTACCAATTAAAATGGGGAGATTGCTAATAATTAAAATAATGATGAAACATCAGAGGAAATTAATGTTGAATTGAGTATCATATGGGGGAGAAAATAGTGATGAGGTAGAATCAAAATAAGACATTGATGGTGAGGAAAATTAAGAGGGTTTATCAACTACAAGAAATACAAGTAAGGCTGAAATCAATGAATACAATTTCATTGGCAATCAGACAGTTTTGAAGAAAACTAGAAGGAGTAAGACTTTACAAAAAACCTCATTTTTTCCCAAGTATAGCCTAAATCATTTGGAGAGGCTGACACGGATGATAATTGGATCAAATCTATACATGAGGAGCTTGATTCGAATAAGAACAATGTGACATGGGAAATTTTTCTAAGGATGGAAGACATAAATGTTATTTGGACCAAGTGGGTTTTTAGTAATAAACTCATTAACTATGGAAAAATGTCTGAAAATAAATAATGGATAGTGTGTAAGGATAACTCATAGATCAAAATAATTTATATTTATGATAAATTTACTCCCATAGACTGGTTGGAAACTGTTTGAATTTTCTTGTCAATTTCAATGAAAATATAGTTAAAAGTATTCCAAATGGATGTCAAATCTATGTTCCTTAATGGAGTTATTAAGGGGGGAGTATACATTGAGAAACCAAATAGGTTTATTATGGATGAAAATGAGAGAAAGGTTTGTCAGTTAAATAATTATTTGTATAAGATGAAGAAATAACTAAGGACCTGGTATTTAAGGTTGGACCAATACTTAAGAAAGCTTGGTTTTTAGCAAGGTAGAGTTGATCACAACCTCTACATCAATAAGAAGAATGATAAAAGGATGTTGGTACTCATATATGTCAAAGACATAATATTTGAGGATTTTAAAAAGAAAAATGATTTTTTTGTGGATCATATGAGGTACGATATCGAGATGTCTTTAATTGGTGAACCATTTTACTTGGTTTATAGGCGAATCAAAGAATTCACTACACATTAATTTTTCAATCAAAATATGAAAAAGAGGTTCCCAAGTGATTTTAAATAGAATATTCTAAACCAATGACAACAAAAACCACTATATGGATGATTTTTTCAAAAGTTTATGATTGTAAAGAGGTAGATGCCATGGAATATAGGTATTGGGAGCCTATTATACCTCATAATAACATGAACCAAAATTGGGTTTAATATATTTCATGTTGCACAGTACCAATGTTGTCTAGAGGAGAAGCACATGCTATCAGGAAAGACGATACTTCAATATATATAAAAAATAATGAATTTTGGGGTTTTTTTATTATAGGATAGTGCAACTAGATTTGTTAGGATACATGGATGTGGGATGAGAAGGTTTAGTGGACAACTGAGTGAAAGTATAGATATTAAAAAACTTGGATTTCATTTGAGCCTTGGTTTATTTTGACCCTTGAATCACTCGAGCCTTGGATTTGAGCCTTAGAATAGTTGGAACCTTGATTCTAGGCTAGATTCAAGCTCGAATTCGTCAATGAGGAGCACCGACAACGGGTGGCTTCAACAGATTGCTTCAGATATTGCGAACTAGTTTGCGATGGTTAGGGTTCTAAAAATAAATCCGGATACTTTTATTAGTGCTTTAAACAAGCACTGATAAAGACACATTTTATCAGCACTGAGTTAATAAGTTTGATAAAGATAGAGATTTATCAGTGCTAAAAAATTGATGATAAAATCCATCTTTTTCAGTGCTAAAATTGTAGCACTAATAAAGATTCATTTTATTAGCACTAAAAAAATCTCTAGTAAAAAATTAAAATACTTTTAAGAAATAATAATACCTTTTTAAAAAAAGTATAATTATTATATATAATTATAATACTTATTTTAATACTTTTAATAAAATAATAATTTTATAATTATTTGAATATATAATTATTTATTTATAATTATATAAATACTTACAAAAATAATAATATTTATATCATTATATATCATTATATAATTATATATATATATAATAAATATATATAAATATAAATATAGTAAATATATTAATTATTTAAATAAAATTATTATAAATTTATAATTATTTAAATATATATAATTATTTATTTATAATTATATAAATACTTTTTTAAAAAATACTATCTATTTATTTATAATTATAAATGTATAAAAATTGTAAATATAAATTTATAAATATATTTATTTATAAATACTTTTTTACAAATATTTTTTTTAACATTATTAATGAATATTTAATCTTAAGTGCAATGAGTAAAATTGAATAATTAAAAATGAGTACACTTTAACAATATTAAAAAATTGTATAAGTTTGATTAATTAAATATAAATAATTAAAAAATGGATATATATTGAAATAAATATGAATACATATTGAAAATATTAAAACATAGTAAATATATATATATATAAAATAAATAATAGAAATTGATTAAATTCCCAAGAAAATATTTGTGTGTGTACATTGTATATAAAAATGCACTAAATACGTATATGTGAAATCAATATAATACATTTGATTTATGTTAAATTATAAAATCAAATGACATTCAATTATGTCCATTACTCAATGCAATTAGTCAGTATTTTTAATTCATATTAATTTTTAATTATAAAAAATTATTCACTAAATATATTACTATTTAATGTAAAGAATAAATATTTTTTATTATATAAATCATATTTATATGGATATATATATATATTTAATATATACAACTTATTAACATTATCAATAATTATTTAATTAATAAAATGTTTAATATTTTTCTCAATTTACTTATTTTTAATTTTTATTTGTTTAATTTTTATTTTACATATATCAATATATTTAATATATATTATTTATTAGTATTTATAATTTATATATAGTATAGTAAATTTATTCATTTTTATCAATAATTATCTAATTAATAAAATTTTTCATATTTTTTTAATAAAACCATTTTTATTTTTTATTTATTTAATTATTTCATTTTATTTAGACTTTATCTGTGCTAAAAAACTGCTAATAAAGGATTCCTTTATGGGTGATAAAAATAAAGTGATGATAAAGGGAACCTTTTATCAGCACTAAAAAAATGCACTGATAAAGGGTTTCTTTTATCAGTGTTAGATAAAAGTGCTGATAAAAGTCACCCTTTATCAATTATTTTTTTAGTAATGATAAAGGGGACCTTTATCACCATTTTTTTCAAGCACTGATAATGGCCGATGTTGTTAAAGGCCTATTTTGTAGTTGTGCTTGTCTAAATGATTGCATATTATTTCATAAGAATCATGAATCACTCATAAAATTCCCTAAGTGTGGTGTGAATTGATACAAGAAAGAGGAATCAAGTCCTTCAAAAGATGTATGGTACTTTCCTATCATTCCAAAATTTAGAAGACTATATGGATATCACGAAACCGTGTGGCAATTGATATAACACACAAATAAAAGAATTAAATATGGGAAACTATGTCATCTAGAAGACTCTCCTCAGTGGAATAAAATTGATTATGAGTATCCTAAATTTTGTAAATGATATGAGAAACATTCATCTTACATTATCTATAGGTGGAATAAATCCTTTTGGTGTACATAGTAGTACTCACTATACATTTTCAATTATGTTGGTAAATAATAACTTGTTGTCATGTTTATGCATGAAGTGAAAATATATTATGTTGTCTCTACTTATATCTAGGCCAAAACCACCTAGTAATGATATTGATGTCTATTTGGATATATTGATCGAAGATATGAAATTGACATGGGATACAAGTGTTATAATGTATGATGCTCATATAAGTGAAGAATTCACATTGAGGTCCATGTTGTATGGGATGATAAATGACTTTCCTACTTATGAAATTTTTTTAGGGTATAACATTAAAGGAATGTTGGGGCGTCCCATTTTTGAAGAATGCACACACTCAGTTTGGTTGAAACATTCCTTGAGGATTGTGTTTTTAGAACATATAATTTTTTTACCAAGATGACATTAATACTAATCCTAGATGACAACATTCAACGGGAATACCAAACAAGGTATAACACCATCACCACTAACAGGCAATCAACTATTTAATAAAGTAAAAAAAATTGACACTATTTTTGGCAAACCATTTTCGGAAAATCATACAAAATTATGTTGGAAAACGAGAAAAGTTTTCTTTTAATTACCATACTATAATTGTTTATACGTTAAATATTTTCTTGATGTCATTAATGTAGAAAATAATATATTTTATAGTGTTTTTGGAATGTTATTAAATTTTCATGGAAAAATAATAGATGGAATCAAGGATAAGTTGGACATGATTAACATTGGGATAAGGGAAGAGTTGGCATTGATGAAGGGTAAAAGGCGTAATTTTCTTCCTCTAGCAGCTTACACTCTATCCAGATAAGAAAAATTACAAATTTTCATTTTCCTTAATGGTGTAAAAGTTCCATAGGGGAATTCATCAAATATCAAGAATGTCATGTAAATCACTAATATGAAGTTATAGGGACTAAAATCACTTTAATGTCATGTTTTGATACAAGATTTGATGACCGTCTCTTTTCATTGTATTTTTCCTAAAAATGTACGACATATATTAACCAGACTATTTTTTTTTCCAAATCCATATGTAGTAAAGTTATAGAACCAAAAAAGTTTCTAATCATTAATAAGGAGGTTGTAGTCATATTTTGTAAATTAGAGATGTTATTTCCACTATTAATATTTGATTTAATGGTCCATATAATGGTTCGCTTAGTTAGATAGGTTCAACTATGTGGTCCTATCCATTACAGGTGGATGCACCCCATTGAATGGTATATGAATATTTTGAAAGGGTATATCAAGAATAAAATTTGTCCAGAAGGTTATATTGTATAATGATATATTCTTGAATAATTTGTTGAATTATATACCGATTACCTATCAGATGTTGATAACATCGGTCTACCAAAGTCTCATCGCAGCGGACACCTTATAGGTGAATATATTTCTAGAAGAGATGTTGTTACAATTACCATTCTAGAGAAAGATAAACCCCACCTTTACATTTTATATAATAGTTAAGATGTTGATCCATACTTTTAATCCTATAAATAAATTATTATACATTTTAATACATCAAGTTATGGAGGATGGATATAAAATACACATAATAAATAGTTTATAGGACGGTTCTGAGAGAATATTTATAAGGAGTTATCTAAAAATCCAAATTCAATTGCCAAAATACATTGATGGCTAGCCAAGGGACCAAATGTAAATGTTATATCTTACACTGGTTTTATAATTAATGGTTATAATTTCTATATAAAAGAAAACAATGGTCATAGTATGATGAAAAACAATGGAGTTACTATTGTTGCATAAGTGATTCACATATCTAGTTCCAAGGATTGAAATCCAATTTATGTAAATATGTAATATTTTGGAATCATCAATGTAGAGACCCATTTTTTCCTTATAATACTTTGAAATATTTATTCATATAATTTTGGAGCTAGAAACTAAGACAACGTGTGATTCTGAGGCATGGTGTTTCCAAAAATAATTTTATAAAAATATTAAATATATTTTATATTACCTGGATGTTGTTTCTTAAAGAAAATGAGATAAATCTTAAAAGGAATCCTAGATCATAAATCTGATACCACAGTCGAGTCTTGAATATGATGTTTACCCTATGAGCGACCAAAATTATATTAGCACGAGACATTCAAAAATAGAGACCATTGGTGGGTGGGTTTAGTTAAAATAAATAATTAAATTTATTTATTTTAATTAAATTAACCTAATTTAGTTTTATATAAATCCTTCACCATGGATAATCCTCTAGGGTTATACCCATAAACCCTAGGAGGATTCTAGAGAGTTCTTCCTCCTTTTGCTGGAAAATCGCATAAAACAACAACGAGACTCTCAATCAGGACCGATCGTGATGCAACGAATACAATAAATTCCTTTAATCATTGTCGATCATTTTCTTCGATGAAAAAACAATCCAATATTTAGTTAGGACTCTTAAATTCATGGGTTATTCCCTCTTTTATTAAATTAATTGAGCATGATCATCTCTTATGTAATCTATTCCAATTTATGAGCCTTGCATGCACCCATGTATGGAATTAAATTGATTATTATTTCATTTTTATCCCTGAATATCTCCATTCATGATTGTTGGACAAGAAATCTTGGAAAAAATTGATAATTTTTTTTTTCACCCTTTCCCCCTCAATTGATTCACGTTCATCATCATTAGACCCTGAGGTCTTGATTCGATATTACCGGGCAAGACCGAGCCTGATCAGACCCCCAGATTCACAATGGTTTCACAAGTGATGAAGGGATTGATAATAAAAGATGGTTTTGGGGATGGATCATTGTATAATGGGTGATTATTTTTGTGTATTTGATATCCAAGACTGACGGGAGGTTTGTGATATGACATAGGTTTGTGTGACCTTTGAGAAATTCAACAAAATAGATTTTCCAGTCACTGGATGGTTGGAAACAATGAAGCGGGGCTATATCCCCTGAATTTGGGTGGTCTGGTGGTGAGATCTTCATCAGAGTAGCCAAATATAGAGTGTGGAGTTCATATATAAAGTTCTATTAAAAACATGACTGCACACCATGTATCATGATGAACACATGATGTGTAGCCCCTATGCCTTGGCAGTTAGGGTTTTGGAAAATTATAAGGATGACATGATGTGTAGACCTCCTACATTCCATGTACCTCTTCCTTGAGTGGATGAGTCATGCATTGAATCACACAGAAAATAACCCATGCAGAAGGACATGACTAGGTGTATTCCATGTACATGGGCACGACCAGACACATGACCATGTATCTAAGTACACAGAAATGACCAAGGTGCACGGGCAGGGACCCTGAGTGGCTTGGACACACTATTTAGCCTCCCTATACACAGTGTAGTTCTACATTGGTTGGTGCACCATGTACCTATAGGTAGATGACTAACCAATGGAGAGGGACCACATTTTGTGTGGTTACCCTCATATTCTGTGTACCCCTTGGTTCCTTTTGTGGAAACTTCAAATTCTTGTATCTCCGTTGTTTAGACTCAGATTTTGGCATGTGAGTAGCATATCTTGAGTGTTTTTCCATTTAGAACATGATGGTTCCATATGTTGTGTATTTTGGGATACAATGTGAGATGTTACAGACACAACTCTTATTTAGGAATCACTCAATGATGGTAGTGATCAGGTAGATAATCACTAGAGACCTATAGAGTGGAACCCCTCATTGGCATAGGCACATGTCCTCTATCTACTGAGTGCAACCCCCTATCAGATAGGTCACATTTCCTCATGACACTAAATTGGAACCCCTTATCACACCAGGGTGTGGTTCCTCGACCTATAGAGTATAACCCTACATAAATATGGACATGGTTCCTCTATCTACCTAGTGGAACCCCTACCAGATAGGGTACGGGTCCTCGTGAAACTAGAGTAGAACCCCCTGTCACACTAGGGTGCAGGTCCTTCACCTATAGAGCAGAACCCCATCATCTTGGGTGTGGGTTCTCTATCTATCGAGTGGAACCCCCTTATCAGATAGGGCATGGGTCCTCTTGACACCAGAGTGGAACCCCATGTCACATCAGGGCATGGGTCCTCAAACAATAGAGTGGACCCCCCTGATGTATTAGGGCACAAGTACTCTACGAATACTTATTGAGTGGAATACTCCTGAATTATTAGAGAATGTTTCATATCCTTGGATACCGTTACCCTTTAGTTGTGTGACATAGTGGCGAGGTATGGGCCTCCACACAGTTACTTATGGACATATACGTGGGATGTTGGGCATCATTGATGGACTCCTGGAATTGTTGGCACTCTTTTCCTAGGCTAGGCTATGAGATGGAGATCCCCTTTCTCTCTCATTTGGGATTTTTCTCTAAGAATATATATATATATATATATATATATATGTATCTATGTTGTTTTATTTGGTTACTCTCTTGGCATGGGCTGTAGATATGTGCGGGTTAGTCCACCTACTATCTATGTTGAGCTCCTTATGTTTATAAGAGGTTACTCTTCTACTATGGGTGGAAAAGACTCGACGTGTACCCCACCTACACACTGTGTCTATCCCCTTGTATTTGGATGATCTTACTCTCTTGGTTTGGGTTGAGATGTTCACTAATTACTATATATTCTTATCATTTCTCTTACTTCCCCCCTTCCAACATTCAGGGAATCCTACTAAGTATGTATATACTCACCCCTACATGGAATTCTCCCACACATGTCATGTCTTATTCATATGAAAATAATTTCAGAAATTATTATAGAGGAGCTTAAGGATACCTTGGTACATTAACCATGTATGGTTTGTAGATCCATACATGTATACAAAAGTTATCCTCTAGAAAGGCATCAATGATACTCATGTAATAAAGGGATATGGCATAATATCCATCAAACACACATATCTCTATACTTATAGACACCAGTTCACATCATATAAAAACATTTATTCTCATATTTTACCTCTATCTAAGAACAAGTCAAAACCATATATCCAACCCATCTATTCTCAATTCTTAAAGTATTGATAGATCTGATCGATGAATACATTTCACATCATTTATCCTTATGGACAAGCACATCACATGTACCACATCCAAATAGATATAAAATACATAGGTATAACCACATACTCCCAATATCTATCTCAATCAAGGGTCTAGATGTCATAATAATCATACAAGAGGATAAATCCCATTTTTTTTAATATCTAACCAATGACATGACCAGAAACATACCCAACCACCCCATATTCACTAAGTAAATATGTAGATTTGTGTAATTATGGTATCAAAATATAAAGGTCCCATGATGGGTATCTCACCAACCTCTGGTAACAATGAGTTAAATATGGTCCATAAACCTATAGTTTACCAAATACATCATTATGAAATTCTATGTGGTATACTTAGAAGCTTATCCAATGAACACAAAGAATCTTATTCATTGTTTTGTACCTCATGAGCATATTCTATATCACTATACAAGAATCCTTCTCACAATAACCTTAATATTTCATCATAATCAATAATACTTCATGAATAACATTAATTAGGGATAAATCAAAAATAATACTTTGAGAGGTCAATTATCACAACACTTCAAGAAATGTATATCTATATATACATTTATGTAGCCAACATGAAATAATTAAAAAATGGTAACTGACTTTAATATGATACATTTTAATTTTCTTAAACTTTTTAATAATATTCGACAAAACTAACATAAGAATCAGTTTATCATATCCTATATTATAAAATACCATATCAGCTTTATGTTTTCTACACTTTATATACTTTATCAACTTTTTAGATCATATGTAATTCATATCACATATCTATGTGAACATCTAATAAAAGCCTCCTACTAAACTCTTTAGTGAGAAACATATATGAAGCAATCTAGTTTAAATAATAGTGATACTTAGGAATCATATTACTATCTATTAAAATTCTTGAACATATTCAAACTTATTAACTTCACAACATCAAATTTTATGATGTCAAATTTATTTTTCTATTTATAACTCTTTCTAAGTTCATTATCAGCATTCATGGAACCCTAATCTATCAATTTTTTTCCTTGAAATAACGTAACTACTTACATTATTGTTTTTATATCCTCTTAAACACTTTTAGGGAAAGGTGAAAATTAATTTAGCAAGATAACTAAATTTAATTCTTAAATTTATCTTTATCTCCATATACTAAAATATTTTAATACATTTATTGTAATTAACTTTTCATTTTGACTCATACAATCCTTCAAGAAATAGTGTCTTTCACTTTTCATGATAACTAAATGTAAGTCTTTATAATTTTTTTTATCATCACATATCCTAAACTAATTTAGTATATTGAGAGAAAATACTATATTCTTAGAATAATATAATGCTTTAATAAATAGTGATATTTAATTTCAAAATAGTAACTAAATTTAACACTTTACATTTTTATTTACCATCACATATTCTAAAAATTTTAAAATATTAATTGGAAATAACTTTTACTTAAGATTTGGGTTATCCTTTATTTGTTAATTTTGAACTTATGTAAGTTAAAATGTACTCCCAATAGCTTATTAGATAATATATTATTTTTATAATGTCTTTATAAGATCTACAAACTACTTTTTGTTTAGGAAATAACATTTATATCCTTTTAGAATGAATATTTAATAAATAAACTACCATATCATATATGGTATTATATGTGTTTGAAAAAATTATAATTGAAAAGAAGACAATTAAAATATACCATTTATGGGGGGAAACAATAAATTCCCACATATTTTTAACTAATATTGGATATATTTTTTTATCCTGGATAAATTTTTTTATCCATATTCTAGATAAACATTTTTATCCATATCTTCTTCTACAAACATGTTATAGAAAATTATGAATCATAAACCATGTGTAATCATTTAATCATGATAATTATTTGTTATAAAAATATCCTCTTATCACATAATAGAAATGAAATGAAGATACATATCTTTTACTTAGATCCATTTGAACTTTCTAAAATCCCATACATTCAAATCCTTAATATAGTAATTATTTACTTAATCACCTGAATATAAACTACAAGATCAACCAATTATTCCTTTCATTTTTAAATTCTATATTTTTACTTAAATTTTTAAAATATACATTTGGCATCACATTCCCATTAAAATTGAATAATTATTTTCAATAACATCCATACTTAAAAAGGACATTATATAGAGTTTCATAAACTCATTTAGGTATATCTTGGATAATTCAATCATATTTAATTATTACTCATTTTTGATGTCCATAGGTTTCAATTACCTTGATTGTATTTTTAAAGAAACATTTTTGAAATTTTAAACCAAATTTTATTCTTCTAGTTTGAAATTTTACCCACTTGCACAATCTTCATAGTACTAGAATCTGGACATATTATGTATAGATATTTTATTCTCAGATATTTGAGAATATTGGGTAAAATTTTATTGAATTCATTTATCTTATTGGAAAATTTCTATAAACGACAATAGGATGAATTCCCTAACTCGAGTAATTCATTTTATTCTATCCTTAAAGCATATAATATAATTTAAAAAATTATAAACTACATGTCTTAAAAAAACATATCTTATTTTTTAAATAAAAATTGTTTACATGATATTAAAAATCGAAAAATGGGATTAAATAAACATCTTATGATGATTTTATCCATGATTGAAGAATCCATTTTATTAATTCAATAAATCATTTTCTTCATTACTTAAAACCGACCTTCAAGCTCCAAACTTCAATTTTTTTATCTTTAAGACCTTATGTATATTTACAAAAATTTTGAATCATATATTTGATATCATATATCTTATAGAATAATATAATTTAATTATAAAAACATTAAATCTTTAAGGAAACCTTTAGTCTCACTAATTAGTTTAACATATTCAATCATATTTAATTTCATTTGATATACCAAAAAATATTGATTATATGAGACTAAAATTCCTCAAATCATTGATTTACACAATCACAAGAAGTATATGAGTTGAGACTAAGATTAATTTGGTAATTTTTTATTTAATACCTTTGAAATCTATAATTAATCACTCCATGCTTCAAAAAATATATAGATTCAATTCTTTAATAATTTTAGAACTTGGTTACTCAAGAAAGAACTAATCTGGAACATAGAATTTTTCTTATGTACTTTACTTAAGTCACTAATATTGCTTAAGAATTTTTCTTTAGTTACTAGTCTTAATAGATACTTAAATTAAGTTTCTCCTTATCAAGGACTTATCACAAATCTTAACTTGATGATATTGATGATATTATCACCAAAAAAATATTTTATTGTATGTGTAACATGTTTTATAACCATTAAATAAGGAATTTTATTAAATTGATTATGATTAAAATAATTACCCCTTTTAAAATCTATCATACCCTTTAGTGATCCAAGATCCACATTTTAGTAATAAAAATGACCCCTATTTGGTGTGAAACTCACCGTTTAGTTATTTAGGTAGGAAATCATCCCAATCATATCATATATGACTCTTGGATATTTTATAAAACAACTATTTTTATAATTTATCATATTGATAAACCCAACTATTTTCCTCTGGTATCCTTACCATTGGGATTTTCTAGCCAGTGTAAGCCAAAAAAAACATAAAAAACAATCCGATCATATTACAATCTAGGGGAACCCTACTTTGGTGTTAAATTACCAAAGTATGATCCAATATCACTCATTACATTCTTTCTTTACACAAGATAATCTAGAGGCACCCCTCTTTGTCATGTAACTACACAGTTGGATGATTGAGGTCATGACAAGTTCCCCTTTGGAAGGAAACTAAAACTTCTTATTTTCAGGGGATTTAATGTCACTATATGATTTCATGTTATTCTCTTTTATGTATGTATTCTTATAGTAATTTAGTTTTTAATCATATTCTCTCCATTGAACCAATATATCAAACCATATTGCATTGAAAAATATTTAGCCTTTTCCAATAGGGACACATGTGTTGGTAAAAGTGCATTTTTTATTGGTAAAGGGTTTTACCGACATATATGTCTCTGCCACTAAATTTTTGGTTAAAACTATGTCAATAAATGTTATTGTGATAGATAAAATAATTCTATTATAATTATTATAATACCAATAGATAATATATATGCTAGTCAAAATGTTTACCAACAGATTCATACGACCTATTTATCTATTGTTAATATTATTACCAACATTTATCTTTTCATCAGTAATATTATTGACAATATTATTTTATCTATTATTATATGTAATATCAATAATTAATATATATTTGTAAATTATATTTTAAATAAAATATTATTTATGGGTATTACAATATTTGTTGCTAAAATATTATATTATATTTATTAATCTAATTATATATAATATATATTTTATATTTATTATATAATAATTATAAAATTAGCTTAAATGAAACTCCAACAAACAGAGGCATTATTTGAAAAAATATGATCAAACATAATTTAATAACTAGTTCAAACTATAAAAAATACATTACAAACATTTAAACATGTTCAAACTCCAAGAGGTTCTTTTACATTAAAATCCATCAAACATCCTATGTAATTTGTCTCTCACACATTAGATATTGTTATTGTGGATCACAGTGGTGGAAAGGTCCATGCATGTAGTTCACCCACTTAGTTATGATATCACTAAAATGGTAATGATCATCTATACTAAGATCATGTCGGAAACATGAGGTAGGTCACAGATAATTTTAGACACAGATGGCTGGAAGCAATCCCTTGTAGATAAAAAAACACCAATCCCTTGTTTTTAGTAGAAAAAAAGGACATACAATTCAACATAAAACATAATATGATGGATAAAAAAATAGAATGAAACAAATAAATTTACTCCCCAGATAAGTGAATCATTTTCCTCATTATTGAGTTAATGAAATCATCCACCTATATCTTGAAAGATATGACCTAGTTTCTTACTTCAGAAAACCTACAAAACAAAGATAATGGAAATTATTAATTTTTTAATAGAATGAAGTGTTAATTGAAGAGTAGCTCACACTTCTTTAAAATTTATTAAAACAAAAAGAGGAGTGCAATTTTTTCACAAGGTGAAGTGAGCTTTCAGCAGCATCAAAATAATAGAAATGACAAAAAATGATATCTGCCTAAATAAGATCTATTATATCAATTTTGAGAAGAAATACATATCTTCACTGAAAAAATATATTATACAATATCCAAAGAAGACCTTTTCACCAGATATCTACAATCTCCAAGCTTCTGTAATTCTATCACAAGTACACTAAAGAAACTAAGAATCTAACAACATAAATACATTCAAATAAAAAATTCCCCAAAAAACACAGGAATTGATTTCTAGAAAATTTAAGAACCGATGAGAGGATAATAAATGAAAAAAAAACATAAAATCCACCCTCTAAAAAAATATATCATCACTACAGCTCATAGAGTCACACTGAAAAGGTTGTAATTCCTATTATTATTCTAATCTCAAGGCTATACCACTGGTTCAACCATGTTCTATGCTTCACACCTTTTAAAGGGGATCCTTATCCAAGGTAAAAAAACACTAGAATATAACAAACCAAGTCCCCTATTTCTTTAGGTGTCAAAAAAAACTTCCAAAAAATTATATTTTTCAATAGACAAGGATCTAATAAATAAAAAATCAACCAAGATCTAAAACTCTACCAGCTGATTCAAAGAACACAAAACTAGGATAAAAAAACTTCATGGTTGATCAAATCTCAACACAATGTATCATTTCTGTAATTATAAGTGTGTTCCTATAGAACAATCAAAGATCCAAATTTCATAATTAAAATCTATGTAATTTTATTAAAAAAGATACATATAAACAATTTTAGGAAGAGAATGCATCAACATAAAGGTTTTGTGTACATGATTTTCCACCAAGATTGGTCGATGTTTGAAAATATTTATTTTTCATAGGAACAATGATCTACTTACAAAGTCCAATACTAATAAAAAAATCTTGAATGTAGTCAAAGTAAAAATTAGAAATGATATCCTAATAAGTTGATCATCCCCACTCATATAAGTAGATTCTATGCACTTGTGGATGGAAGCAGTTCATCCCCAATATCACACTGAAACCAAAAATAAAATGTTTATAAAATAAAATAATAATAGATGGATATAAAATAAAATTGTAAAAAACATCAATAAAAAGGTTTTTTTATTTAATTTTTAAAATAATAAAACTATTTTTGAGAATAAAAACAAACACACAACTTGCAACTTCATATTCAAAATTAACATCCAAACACAAGGAAAGTTTCTTATTGGTGTTTTATTTATATTCATTAATGAAGGATAATTGGTTATTTTAAAGAGTAAAACCATTAACATAAATAAAAATCATGAATATGAACACTAAAAAATCAAGAACACACAAAAAATGCAATACTCTGAAACACTAGCTAGCAGTTGCATGAAAAACTACAATTGTCATGGATAATAATGGCCTCATGTCTTATGAGGCCATTTTTTCTCCAAGAAGCCTCCACCTTATATAAACTATTTCTTTATGCTAATTATTTTTCAACATGTTCATATTTATAATATTCAAGAGATGGTCAAAAATATCTTGACCCCCATTATCAACAAAATTATGCATAGAATGAATTGTGTTGCAAGTAACACAACAAAACCATTGTCTCATTGACAACTTCTGTGACATACGGGATACCATAACAATCCTTAAAAATATTAAATTTCATAATTAAAATCATCATAAAGGTAATTAAATAGTACACATTCATAGAACCTTTAAATCATCCATATTGTGCACCTTCAAATAGCTAATATGTAATCCCTTCTCATATGCTAAATAAGAAGTAAACTGTTAGAAATCATCATCTATTTTTTTATGGAAAATTGAAAACAATAGTAAAAAACACATGATCACAAAGTATAACAATACAGTCACCAAATAACGATCTACTAAAATCATATTCCTTGCTTATAAATTTCAAGAATAAAAAGTATAAGTGAGAATTTCAACCAAGCATATGAAACATTTATCAACTTCAAAACAAACTAGAGGTTGATTGTAATCAAATACAAAAAAAAATTCATTTCTAAGGTTTCATAAGAAGAAAATAATTCATGAACCAAAAAAACCAAAAACATGATAGATAAACTTTGTTATATTCTTATAAAGTCAAGAATGCACATAACGTAGTATGGTAGTGCTCTCAACAAGTAGCTATAATACTATAGATCTCCTAACCCAAATGTGTAGCGATAAGTCTGTGTCCTTGAATTATGTTGAGACACTCCCTATTAAGAGACTCTATTGTAATGTTTCCATTAACTAAAAAAACATACTTCATTCCCACTCTATTGAAAAGTATCATAAAAATAAGAATCAAGATAACAAAGATGTTAAATGGATACAAAAATTGTTCAGTTAAATATATTTAAGTGTTCCTTGATCCCCCCCACACCCCAACACCCGAACCTAACTTGACAAGTGTTTGTGAAACTAAAATCTAGGTGTTTTAGATTGGCTACTAAAAAACAATTTTCCTTCTACTAATTAAAGTGATTTTTTTTTCAGTGTGTCTATCATAAGTGAATAGTGTTATAATCACTCTTTAATAAGTGATTTCAAACAAAACCTAAATGTTTTAAAAGTAAAATATGTAACTCCCCAAGCTTGATGAACTTGAATAATACTATATATTGGTGCTTTACCCTATATACCCTTGTTTTAAGACGTTTTATTTACAGTGCGAGTAAATGAATTCAAATTGAGTGCTTGGTAAACAAAAGGAATAGAGAAGGTCTTGTATTCATTAAAATATTACATTACAATAGATAAAGCCTTACAATGAAACGAGAGATCACCATTAACCTAAAATACCCACCAACAACTCTATTATGATTACTGGGAGACCTCTCAAAACAACTAGAACCCCGAGTAGATGATAGGGATCCTAAGCATCCGCCATAACAAACATAAGAATGGCCAAGGCCACTGCGTCCACACCGAGAATCAAAGGTATGACACATACCATCTTCTTCTCCTTCAATCACCTTGAGTATAAGATACCCCAAGACCAGGTTTTATATGGAACCAATCTGACTGTTACCTCAAGTAATAGTTGGAAACCCAACAGCTATAATTATAGCCATTAGCCATATGAAGTTTAATTAAAGAACAATTAAGTACTCGTCGATGTGTTAAAATTAATTAAATATATTTAGTAATAATGATAAGCGATGTATTTTATATATGTAATTATTTTATATATATATATAGTTTTGGATTATTATCATCATAAAATATGATTAAATTAATTTTTTTATAAAATTATTAATAAAACTAATATTATTATAAAATTATAATATTATTATATGGAATTATTTAGAGGAATAAATTATGCAAACGGATAAAAAATTATGTGGGTTTCGTACACTTTCAAAAAAAAATGATATATATATAAATTATAATTATTGTTAAAATTTTATAATATTATGTATTTAACCATTTATAAAATTAGTTTATTATTTTCTTTATAATTTTTTTTATTAAGTAAAAATAATACTACATATTTATGTTTTATAAAAATAAATAAATCTAATAAAATTGTTGTTAGTAATTTTGAAATTCTATGTATATAGAAATAAACTTATTAATAATAAACACATTTTTTATTTGTTTCAAATTAATCTAAATGTTATTTAATAAATCAAAATTATATTATGATTTATAAAATTATAAATATGTATTTTATTGTAAATTTATATACTTATATATAATTGGTTTCATTTATATATATATATAAAATGTATATGTTTATTTATAAGTTTAAATTAAGATTCATTTATTTATATTGTGATAAATGTTAAACCTTACTTTTCTAAAGTATTGATTAAATAAAACAAACTTTTGACCTTGTATTAATGGTATAATAATGATAATAATATTATAATAACATTAAAAATATTTAAATAAATAGAGTGAAAGATTAATAACAAGAGGAATCCCGTGGGGGGGGGGGGGGTTAGCGCCAACCTAGAGGTGAGAAACAAAAAATAATAATAAAAATAAAATATACAAACCCATGCGGGTCTTGAGATCCGAGAAGGAAGGGGAAACCGCCTCGAAATAGGAGGAGGCGTCGTGCTTCGGCAGGCCGCAGGAGGAGGCGTCGCGCATCAGCAGGCCGTAGGGGGATCCCATCTTCAGTTTCAGCAGGTCGTTGAGCGTGAGGCGATGGAGAGGGAGTCGAGCAGGTCTGCAAGGTTACGCCACACTCCGGTACAGGCCGCGTGTGGCGTCGCGCTTCGGTGCAGGCCAGAGTCATGCAGGACGGTGGCGTCGCGCCGCAGCCAGGGTATCGCGTAGGTCGAATGAAGTCGAGCCCAAACGGTCGTTTCCCCCCGCGCTTCTTCTTCTTCTTCTCCCAGCCGCACACCAGTAACCTATTCTCCCATTTTCTTTGCCTAGGCCGACAATGGACCCATTCTCTCTCTTGTTTTTCCACGAAGTTGGCACCGACCATTTATTGCATAGTCTCGGATCCCATCCTTCCTACATTAAAATAATCTTTGTAATAATAGTTTATATAAACCACTGAGGTGTTTGAAGAACCCCTGGTTCTTGGCACTCCTTCAGCAATCCTCCACAAGTCCTTCGGATAATTTCCAGCATCTATCGAGCCTTATTCCTCCTCTGTTTCATGTAAGGGGTCTTTTCTTTTTTTTTTGTTATTATTACAAACCGATTATAAAGTTTTGTATATAAATGGATATATATATAGATATATTTATGTGCATTTCGAATCCAAACTATTTCATGATTTCAAATATCGACGTTTGCGTTCAAGAGTTTATAATGTTGTAAGGGTTGTTTTCCTTTCTATTCTCTCCTCTTCCTATGCAAACCCGTATATATATATATATAAGTATGGTTACGAGTTATATGTATATTACGTACATGGATGTTTTCCGATATTATCAAGATCTTTAAGGGATTTAGTTTCCTTTAGGTTCTAATTTATGAAACCCCGTATACACATATGTATATATGTTGTAGATACAATTTTATGTATATATATATACAATATGTGTAATTGGGTGTTTAAGTATTTATGTATATATTTCCATTTCCAAATTTATTTCTAAGATTTCCAAATATTTTACTATTGTATGCTAAGAATTATATACGTATAAAAGTTATTTTGAATCCACTTTTAACATGCAGGTCCTTTATGTAAACTTTGTATATTTATATATAACAATGTACTTATATATATATATCTATGTATTTCAATACAAAACATTTATGGTTTTTGAGAGATGAATGCCTATCTTTAAATAATACTATAGATACAAATCAGGTTTTGGGTTTAATTTTAATTATGTTATAGTATTAAACCATAGTTTTTATATAATTAAGTACATACGATTACATAAATAATAAACCCTAAATGGTTTTGGTTTCAATCAAATAAATAATCAATGGTTGGGGGATTTAATATTTTAAGGTATTTAATGGACCTTGATTAATTTCTATGAAAACCCCTATATACACTTTGTGTATATATGATAATGTATAAATGTATTTATAAATTAATTTCCAAAACCTTATTTACAAGTATAATTATTAGGACTTAGTTGATGTTTTGACACATGTAAGGTTTTAGTATTTTCTAAGCCTATATGTGTTTTAGTATATCCCAATGAAATTGCTTAATTAGAGAAGTTATTCTAACATGTACCCTCGATAATTTATATTTTAAAAGAATGTTCTTCAGCCTGTTTAAAAGTAAAAGACTAAGAATTTATGGGTTTATGTCATCATGTAGTAACCATTCATTATTTAATGATAATCCTGCTACAATGATTATTGGTGGTTAATCTGGTTATGATTAAATTGCAAGTTCAAAAGTCATGTTTATCACAATAATTAATGTCAAGTATTTTCTTTAAGTGTTCCCTTTTCATGTAGTTGTGAAGTTATCATTTCATGGGGCAGACTATTTATTCATTATTTTATGTGCCTTAATTGTTGTCACATATGCAAGAGTTACTTTTCTTATACATGCCATATATGCTTACTATCATTTTTAGAATGTCTAATGCATGTTATAATGTCATATTTAATGCATGTAATACTTCTATAAATATCATTTCATATTTTTATTTAATTGATAAAACACCAAATAGTAATAAAGAATCTAAGGACCTGTTATTTGGAGTGGTATGTGACACCCCAAATAACATCACCTTAAAATGGGTATCCAAAGAGGTATGGGACGCCTTGGATACATAGAACCCTAAGACATAATAGGATTGTATTGGAATGATTATGTGATGGGTGGGGCCCGATATAGCCCCTCGATGCATCGATAGGTCTCATGAGACAAAACAAAGTCATGGCACAAGGCCTGACAACAGTTACGGTTCACGTGAAATTCCTGGACATAGACGGTTCAGGTGAAATTCCTGGACATAGACAGTTCAGGTGAAATTCCTGGGCATAGATGATTATGGTCTTGGCACGAGGCCTTGACACAGTCTGACATTATACCATCCTCTTAATGTTTTAGTAATTGAATAACAATGGGTTTTTACGACTAGTAGGATATCCCTGGTTCGGATCCTTTTTGTATGCACAGAATGAATTAATGGAATGACATGATATGTCACAGTAGTTTTGGACTTGATCCAATTAAAAATAGCTTTATGTTATTACATATGAAAAGGTATGGATATGGCCAACATGATATGTGCGCCAGTTATGTTCAATATTACAACATTTTTGATTATGTCTTGTGCACTCAAAACTGCCTTGCTAGTAGTATTCTTTACCCTGCATGTTGTTAATGGTCATGTTTTATACGAGCATTTAATTTTACCAAATTGAAACTATGTACTCTGATCATGTCTAGATGTTATGTTATTAGTTTTCTTCATTTCAAGATATTTATTTTTCCAATGTTTAAGTTTTATTTTCAAGTGTACTATTTTCTTTTTGGTAAAGAATTATTATTTTCAAGTTGTTTTTAAAACCCCTTACCGGGCATACTTTGCTCACCCTATGTTTTAAATAAAAATTTTCAGGTATAGATCATGCCTTCAAAGATGTTTCAGATGCTGTCAGTTTCCCAGAACCTGAACCTCACGAGACTCTGTATTAAGGGGACATGATGTATTATTTTTGAATGTTTATAATGAAATTTTAGTACATCATTTCTCATAAGGCACCCAGGGATCGAGGGTATTTACAAAATACATCACAAATATACATGAAAATGAAATATATCACAAATAAACATGATAATTTGCATCCACCAAATTCATCCCTAAGAGTTTTGATGATACATAGGCACTACTTGGTTATTTGGTCAATGAAATCAACTCCAGTAAACATTTTAACTGATAGAGAATTGGAATTATGTTCCACAAACCTTTCCTTTCAAATAGTCACACAATATTACAGAACCACTTATCCCATAGGCTGTTTAACAGAGAAACACAATCTTTAATTATGTTTGTTGAATGGTTTTATCTTCATCTAATCCATCCAAAGAGTTTGACACTTTGAACATGACTTTTAAGTGTTTATAACATGAAAGATGATATTGATTACCAATTACTTACATATATATCTCTCATGTTTATATATTGTGTTTGGTAACATCCAATACTATAATCTAGATTTGAATTAAAAAAATTGATGTGTACAATTACAAAGGCCTTACTAAGAAAACTGAAGTGGAACCAAAGAAGTATGAAATTAGCATCCTAAAATCACCCAAAAAAATAAATAAAAACAGAAACAAAAACTCATTTCATAATAATTTCACTAAAAACCTAACTTAAATTCATTTCAAACACTAGATACCCATGACTTTAAGTGATTAAAACTTGAAGATAAGAATTATATGCCAGATAAGAGGCTTAAACATCGACCGATTGAATGAGAAATGGGTTTATGTCCTCACAAAACCTCATATATGTAATCTAAATAGGAGAAAAACAGTTGAACATTAGTAGATGGAGAGATATATGAGATCATAGAGAATCAAGAGTGTGGGTGTGGGTGCAAGAGAAAACAATAAACCAAGCATGTGAGTGTAGGTAGAGATCAAAAATAAATAAACTTCATAACAAATACTCACTAAAATTGCAATACAAAATATACCTTTAATGAGAGTGGATCCATAGAATCATAAAATTATCAACAAAAAATCACCAGGAAAATGAATAAAAATAATAACCAGAAAACATATTTCATATTAATTTCAATAAAACCCTAATTGCTATTTAATTCAAATTCCAGAAGCCTATGATATCAAATGATTAAAAATTGAAGAGAAAAAGTTCATACTTGATAAAAAGATTAATAATTGACATTTTTAATGATAAATGGGCAATGTCTAATATTTTTAGTTGAAAGTGGAAAAAATCAATCGAGCATTGGTAGACATGGGGTGTGGGTGATGCTGAAGAGTTGAGGGGGGGGGGGGGGTTGTGGGTATGGGTGATGGTGATAAATCGTGTCTGTGAGTGAAGGAAGGGATCATTGGTCAGGGAGGTGGTGCTAGAAGGAGGCGGTGATGTGGGGAGAGTGGAGGATTGGGGCGATTTCATAGATTGGGGAGGGGATGGGTGATGATTATTAAATTTTATTTATTTATTTATTTATTAAATTATGTTCTTTTGAAATGTATTTAAAATATAACATTAATTATATGTCAAATATAATATATATTGAAACAAATTTAGAATTTATTCCAAATACTCAAAATATTTAATAACACCATATTTTTTTGTGATTAAGTTAGAAATTAGTCATACAAATATTTTTATTTTTGTTAATAACAATATATTTTTTTATTAAATGGTTAACTAATAGTTTCAAAAAAATTTGTTGAATAATTATTTGTTTTTATTAAATAAATATTGTCTAAAAAATTGTATGTTGAAGAAAATTATTGGTAATAATGATTTATAATTATAGATATATTTGTTGGTAAAAAAAATATTGGTATTAATATGATAAAGTAACAAATTTAATTGTTGGTAAAGTGTTTTTTGGTATTAAACAATTAACACCAACATATATATGTGTTGGAAAAAATAAATTTCGGTATTTAAATTTAATAATAAAAAAAATTAATATTTGTTGGTATTGTTCATTTTTACCAATATATATGATATATGTCACTAAGTTTATGTTGGTAAAAGAAATTTTTTTCTTAGTGTTGATTTGCAACTCTTTACACAACCCACAAGTTTGTGTTACTCACCCAAAATTATAAGTTAAGAACATTCATACATATATGAATGAATCATATGTATAAGTTACATGAAAACTTCCTGTAAAGATCTGAAATTATATAATATTTACAATATATACATAAGTAATCCTAGAGTGACAGATAGGCAGCCCCATTCACTTTCCTAGAAAAGGCTTAGGCCTCCAAGTAAGTAGGTAGTCTGAACCAAATTCCCTTTACCTGATGATAATTTACTCAATAGAGAATCCAATTCATTATAACTTTAACAAATAATATGAAAAAACTTTATTCAATGACTAAATTCAAGATAATAACTTCAATTACAAACTGAGGTCAAGGTAGATTAAAAGCTAAATTCATTATAGAGTCATTACTTGCATGGAATTTCAAGGCACTATCATTGAGGTAATTTTTCATATATATTTTGGCATAAATAAATTCATAATTATGAATAAAATAAGGAATAAACTTTAATTAAATGACCAATTAAAATATTTAAATATGAGATAAAAATTTATGAATAATTCATAAATAAAATATAATTATAATTTTTTTTATAATTTTATCTCAATATTATGAACATTCTATAATTTTAAAAATAAATATTTTATATTCTCTTTCATATTTATCATTATATGGAATTTCCATTTTAAATTATAAAATTATATGAATTATGAAATTTTTATAATCAAATATCTATTATGTAAACATTTTACATAATTTAAATATCACATACTTAACCAATATTTAATCCTTTATCATATCAATCATCAAATTTTTTGATATGTATTAAATAATATAAAAATAAGGACCCCTTTTATTTTGAACAATTCAAAATAATAAATTATAAAAATAATAATTTTATATTTTGGCCTTATTTAATAATTTATAACCCTTTATAAATCATTTCTTATGATCTCTAAATAAACACATTTTATTTCTAGATTATAAGTCATGCCATATAATTTGGTGAAAAGTTATTTCAAATATTAAAATTTAATATTTGGGAATAAAATCTTTCATAAGAACTTTTTAATTAATTTTAATCCATATATAAATAATAAATTAATTTATGAATTCCTTATAAATTTAAATTTTCTGAAAATACCATTTAATATCATTTTATAAACACTTTATAAACCATTAAAACAATTTAGGAATTTAAAAACATTTTTTAAAAAATTTACTATGTTTATTTACATAGAATCCCTATTCTGCATATGGGTAACCTCCTTCTACCCTTATATAGGCCATTTTAGAGCCTTTGAATAAAGGTAATTCACTACCAACCTTTATTCAACTAAAACATAACATACTTGATAAAGGTAATACATAGACAATATTTATGCATCTTATTTTATATAAGGATAATAGGGTGGTTAACTTTATACAATTCATATGCTAATGGTTACCTGATAATTCTAAATACCATGTAAAGGTAAAAAATCTACTAAATTTATATAGGTCCTTTTAAAAATTCATAACCTTTATGCATGTTTTAAAATATTTTATATCCTTTACGCAGTGATAAAAAATGTGATTACCCTTACGTGAACCCCTTTATGTAAAGGTATGTTATGGGGTAACTTTATTTAACCCCATTAAAACAAAATTACCCTTACACATAAGGGTAATCATTATCACACCCTTACGTAACACATATAGAAGAACCATTTATGTATGGTTTACAATCCACACTACCATTTTTTTAACACTTAAAGTAAAGGTAAGCTTTGAGTTTCCATTCTTGTGCAAGGGTAATGCATTGGTTACCCTTATACATCTCAATTTTTTAAGGGTAATACCTTAATTACCTTCACATAGTTCTACTACATAAGGGTAATCCATTTTTTTAAATTAAAAAAAACCTAAAAAATAATTCTATGTTCTTAGTTTGTTCTTAATTTCAATAAAAGATTTCATAAAACTAAATCATGCATTCCCTTTGATATCACTGAAGTGTTTCAAATGAATCAAATAATTACTATCAGATTAATAAGAATAATGTTTAAACCCTTATATGGGGATATCTCATACAAGATAAATAAAAACACAATAAATAGACATGAATAACTGCTATAAATATCGCACCTCACACTGAAGAGAATCTGAAACCTTTGATATTTATTTGATATACTTGATAAATATCAATATAAGAGAATCCAAAAGTTATCCTCACTACATAGGTATCTATAAGAAGATATGAATAATCCATCATATGGATGAGATTTACCATTTCACCATGGTATTCTAGTATCTCTAATGAAAAAGAGAAGAATGAAAAGTGTTATGGGTTTCAGGGAGTCTTGGATGAGCATAAATCAAGAACACATACAATACTATTATCACATGACATTATTTTTGTATAGTTCTGATAAAACTCTTCAATATTATGTATTCATTCATGTATTTATAACACATTAATAAATTCTTATTCATCCAACTCATGCCTTCAATGTATGTTTAAATCCTAATATATTATATCTTATATAACGACTTAATGAATGGTAGCTTATGTGGGAGGGAAAAAATAAATGATAATAGTTTATCATTTTTTTTCAATTTACATGGTATAATATACCACACATGAAAATCATAATTTTTATACAATATGAAAATTTCTATATATATCATATATATATATACAAGGATTTAGGGAACATCTCTTTCATATTTTTTAAGAGAATAGGGTGATTTAAGGTAATGGTTTTTAAATAACATTTCAAAACAATTGTGGGATTTTCTAAATATTATTTAATTATTATTTTACCTAATATACAAGAGAGATAAAATATGGAATTAGATGCCTTTTTAAAATGGGTGATAATATTTTATTTGTGTTTTAATGGAATGACATAAGGTATTGTTTAAGATTATTTTGGTTCAGTCGACCTTGTGTGGGAAACACCATTTGTTTTAAATATTGTATAATTTTTGTGCTTCCCAATTATGA
The DNA here is from genome assembly GCA_963277665.1 of Viscum album. NCBI lineage: Eukaryota > Viridiplantae > Streptophyta > Magnoliopsida > Santalales > Viscaceae > Viscum > Viscum album. The sequence continues at coordinate 1,688,955,792 of OY728126.1, read as the reverse complement.
TTTCATTCTATATTATTCTTGTTTCATGATTATTCATTATTTTATAGGAAATAATTAACATGTTATGACATTTATATTTAGTTTTATGGAGTTTAATGCTTCTGAGTGCTTGAATTATACAACAAATATTTTTAATTTAATATCAAAGTGGTCGAGTGGGTCTAAATTAAGAATAATTGACCCCTTATATGAAAAATATGTGTAAAATGTATTGGGTTTGATGTAACCTTTGAAAATTATATGAACCAAGGTAGGTTTGTCCTCCTGGGTCAATTGGACATGAGTGAGCTATTCAGGCATGGTTGATGCTTGGGTAACCTTGTGGTCTGGCATATGGTTTCAGGAAAAGATAAGGGATGAAAATGGTTAATGTGAGTAACCTTGATAGTTTTTAAGGTAGAATCCAATTTATGTTCACGTGGTTTCTTTATTATTGGGATGTGTTGTTGGGCTAGTGTTTTCTTTTTTCCAATGTAAGATTACTTATTCTTGTTTCTTGTTATGTAATTTTTTTGTGAACCAACCCTGTATGAGATTGTATAGTTTGGGATGTTATGTTAATATCAAAGGTACCCACATAGTGATGGTGTGGTTTGGTTTATGCCATGGGACCTACTATATTTGGGGGGGGGGGGGGCTTGTGCGAGAGGTCCACTATTACAATACCATCCTTCAATACTTTGTTTTATGAGTTATGGATATACAATTTACCATGGGTAATAACTCATGTTAGTGTGGTTTATCTAATGCCAAGGTAAATTCCTCACATTGGTGTGTTTCAGATCATGAATAAGGGTTTCTATTAATATGCCTTTCTTAGACTACTTTGGATAATACTCGATATGTTTGATAATAGCCATGAGATCTATGTCGTGTGGTATGGTTTCGATCATGCAGGAGGTTCAATTTTATATGCCCACTATTTATGATATTATGATTTTGAATAGTATATATTAGATGTGGACATGGGGCCTTACCATGAGATGATGATTTTACAAGTTCAATATGTTGTCTATTGAGATTCCCTCCTCAGATCTCTTGTTGTACTTGATAGATTTATTACATACCAAGACTGTCTATGGTGATTAATTTCCATAATGGGGTACTCATATTCTTAGAAATGTATATTGAGAAACCTTTCCTCATAAGATTTTTTTTGAAATGGATCTAATTTAAATATTTCTAGTATTGGTCAAAGTAGTTTAGGTCAGGTGTCATGGTGTCCAAGTCAGAACATGATGACCTAACGTGTATGATCATGTATTCATTCTTGAGATATATCTTTGGGTGGGTGTGTTTTATTAGAATAAATTTCACTCCTTTTATTTATTTCATGAACATAAATTTGTTCACAATAAAAATATGTATGTTGAGGTGATAAGAATTCCTACTAGGTCATTGGAATAATCCTTTACCCATGTACATAGTATGGATTTCAATGTACATGGGAAGACCCTCATGTTTTCTTTCAATGAATAGGTACTTCTAGGATCTAGATATGTTGTTCGATTCAAGTAGGTTATGTAGACCAATGATTCATTTGGTATTATTGTGTGATTTTGTCTAAAGTACATTTTATTTTAATTTATAGTTATTATTTTACATATATACCATCCAGTGCACTACTTTTGTATTTATATGATGATTCCTATTATACATGTGTATCATATGATACTACTTTGTTATGTTTTGATGTATTATATAAAATTCCTAGTACTTTCTATTTTGGTATGAAGGGCCCCTGTTGGATCTCTATTTATTTTCTATAGGTTTTTGGGATATACATTATATAGATGGTTGATTCCATATATTTAATAGAATCACATATGAGCTTAGAGAATTAATATTTGAGGGAATAGTCTCTTCATAGTTTTTTTGGGACCTGACCACTGTTCACTAGACTCTGGTATATGGGGTGGTGAACTTAAGTTATTCTAGGGACTCTATTGTTTTTAGTTTGGGAGATATAGGATAATTAATTAAAAAATGGTACCAAAGCATGATTGGGGTAAAAAAACTCTACTTAGATTGTGGAGATTAGTTGTCAAGACTCAAGAGGAAGATCTTTAGCATTCCAAGCTAGGAAGGATTTTGTGGAAACCCAAGTTTTAAAGGGATTCCCATTGTTGGGACTAGGAACTCTAGAATAAGTGAGGTGATGAACCAAGAATACTAGTAAGGGATGGAAGACTCTTGGGATTATTCATAGGGATTGATCAAGAAACAATGGCCTTATTCATTCATCATAATAGTGGAATCCTTAGGACATTATACACACACCTATGGGTGGTGTTGTTTATCATATTTTCTTAGATAAATACATTATTAAATGAATAAACATATAATATATTCTACTATTACTCAAATAAATTATAAGGGGTGATTATATTAATATGGATTTTAGGGTATTGATTGATTGATTATTGATTGTAATTTTTAGCCACCATAGGTAAATGATTTTTGGATGGTTGGTTTTTGAGAGTTAAAACCATTTTTAAAGAGAAAACAAATGTGGTGGAATGAGGCATGCCTAAATAATTTTATAATTTTAATTTACTTGAAATGGTTTGGAATTAAATAGTTTCAAGTAATAATAGGAAAGTGGCCTTTGAAATTGGATTTCATGGTAGGTTTTGAAAATGGGGCTAGTTATCGAGAGAAGAAAAAACTATCTAGACTAGGGATTTTTTAAATTTTAGTTTTGGTGAAAGATACTTGGATGAATAAGGGTGTTTTGAAAACTCTTGAGAGTGTTTATAACTATAAAATGTTTTAATCTTGCTTGAATATGCAATGGATGCTTGTGTAGAATAAGCTACTTGGATTTTGGGGTTTTAGCTGAGAGTGACCTAAATATTTGAACTATATGCCTAGATAGTGTGTCATGTTTATTTAGAAATATTCTAATGAGGTTTGAAGGTGTGGTTTGTTTAATATATTATTGGGAAAAAGAAACTATTTCCTATGTATACTGGGTTTCCTTGGATTCTAATGGTTGACCAGGAGTGACCTGGGTGGTTTAGTGTTGCATTTAGTAAGAATGACATGGTTTTTTTGAGAGTTACATGTGTTTTGGGATTATAGAAAGGATGGATATTGTCGGGATCAATTATATAGATGTAATGATAGATGGGTCCATGGTTTAGTGTAACACCACAAACTTAATTATAACTGTAGTAATAATATTTTTAGTTATTATTATTTTTGTTTTTATGAAAATTGGTGTTATTTAATACATAGAAGTCAATGAAGAAAATTTTATTCAAACATTGAAATATTACATTAATACAAGAGATTACAACTACTCAAGAAAACTCATCTCAAGTCCTAGCAGAATAACCAGAAGACCACCAACCATGATAAAAAGGCCAATAGTGTAGTTGACATCCCTTGGATCAGCCATAACAAAAAACAACATGATAAGCAGTATAACAATATTGCTAAGAGTCAAATAAATAAAAAGCACCATTATTTTGAATAATTAAATGATCTTTGATGTTTTTAATACATTTAAAGGGTATTTATATAGTTTATATGATCTTTTTAAATAACCATTCAGTTTCAAGGTGACCGTTGATGTTTTTTTATAACTGTTATAAATTTATTAAGTATTTTAAGAGTTTAAAATCTAAATTTTTTTAACGTATTCATTTAAATAATATTATGATTTTTAATTAGAGGATAATTTTTAATGTTTATATTTTAAAATTAATGTTATTATTAATTATATAACCACAAAAATAATAATAATGGAAAAATAATTTTAATATTTACATATAAGAAAATAAATAATTTATTTTGTATGTTAAACATGTAAGGATATGTATATTTTGTATTCCGTGACATATATATTTATTGTATGTGATAAATTTTTTACTAAAAATTTGGATAATCACCGACAACTGAGAGCATCCTTATAGGCTAAGCCCTTAAGGTCCAGTGGTCACTCAGCACAAGTGCACTTGAGTAGCGTAGGAGAAAACCCATGCATAGTATAGGCTAGTCACACACAGACCCATGTATAGGGTCCCATGAGTGTGTGAGTAAGGTTAGGCCAAGGCCCTAGTGGGGAGGTTGTGTGTAAACCCTCCCTTGTTGTGTGTTTGTGTCATCAAACCTATGTGCCACACACTATGCTTTATAATGAATCCCCGAAACCCATGTGGTTTCGATGTGGGATGAAATTTTTACTAGGGTGTGTGATCTCAGCCACTCGATCTTTCCACGTGAGATCCTGGATGTCCATGCCGATTCCCCGATCAAGACCCCACAACCTCGGTTTATTACTGTGTTTTTACCAGCCTTCCGATCCGGATTCACCTGATCTGGACCATCTATCCCTTTTAAAAATGAACAACCACCTCTATCCATTTGATCATGCTCCATTTAATCTCAACCATTCACTATTTTAAAAACACAAAACCACAATGAGGAATTCTATTGGCTGTTCGATCAAACCAAGATTTAATCTCAGCCATTCACTCTTATACCGCCTGACCTTTCCCCACCATATTAGATTTGGGCCATCTGATCCGATCTCGAAAGATCTGGACCGTACCTCTTATTCTGTTTCTTTGTTATGCTATTCTTCCTCTTCCACCTACAACCAGTAGGTCAACTATCAATCTACCACCACCATTGATTTCATTCTTGACCCCATCCCCTCCTTTATTTGATTCCTCCCTGAATACCTATTTTCTTGGTTTTTCATTTTAAACTGAAACCCCACCTTAGTCATGGGTTTCTTCAAGTATAGATTATATATATATATATATATGCCAATCAAACCTGATTTGGGTAAGATCTTACTTTTTTGGGGGTGTTTATTTATTGAAAATATCAATTTAGGAAACAATTAGAATTTTTTCTAATTGTACACTTGGGTTATTTTATGTTTATATAAACCCCATCTTTGCACTTGAAATCTACTTGAAACCTTAATTTTCCAATCTCTCTTGAAGCTCACGATACCTCTCTCAACCTAAAAGAGGTAAGGGAATTATCTCTTTAATTTTAAAGTTATTTTGAAAGAGTTTTAAATTAATTTCTCAACCTATGATATATATATATATACATATGTATATACTTATATATGTTCGGTTTTATTTATAATCCAGTGTTATTAGATGTATAATCAAGAAGATTATGTTTTAAAACCTAGTTTTCAAACCCATGTTTTGAAAAAGGTTAGCTCAAATTTTCTCAACCAATATTATATATATATATGGTATATATATATGAATATATGTGTGTAAACTCACTCAATTTTCAAAACTTGATATTTTTAGAAGTTATAAACTAAGGGTTCTGAACTAGATCGACCCTTTATAATGATATTATAAAAGGGTTTACAATATTTTTTTAACACATGTATTTATAAAAATGTATATATATATACTAGTGTATATACATATATACATGTTATGCCCAAAATTTTAGTAGTCACAAAACATATTTTCATTTAACAATTAAATTTTTGTAAATTATTCTAAATATTCATCTCCTATAGTCTCCCTTTTTATTAATTTTTATATGAAATTATTATCATTCTAAGTGTATGCTATTATTTTATGTGTGATTATGAATCTTCATACCCCAACATGTTATGGATAGATAGATATAGCCACTATCTAGCTCATATGTGACATTCAATGCATTTTGAGACTGTGCATGCACTTATTTTATTTTTCATGCAATTATAGCTTTAAAAAGGAATTATTATTTGTTGTATGAAAATATTCTCAAGTTGTTTTGGAAATATTTTTCATGTAAGGATTATGAAATGTTGTAAGTAAAATTATTTTCTTAGAAAGAAAATAATTATATGTATGATATTTTTGTAATGTTTTGGGTTTGAACTGAGAAAAGCAGAATCGTGAAGAAATAAATGTTTTTTATTAGAACTAGCACTAGTTATGATGAATGATATGATATGGGGAGTGAACCCATAAGATTAAGGGAACTTGGTTCCAAATGAGTTATGTCTTGTGGCCATATGTATGGTTTTTATTCATGGTCTTCCAAGTACCTGCGATAATTCACCAGAAAGACTATTATTTTCAAAAGGGGAATTCCTAGGTGATTTTAAAAATATAATTATTTTATGAAATCTATTTCTCAAAAATTATATAGATTTTTTCAATGACCTATATTTAATATTTTTATACCAAAGATTATTTCAACTAATATATATTCTTTAAAGTATTTTCATAAATGTTTTCAAACCCCCTTACTGGGAATTTTATGCTCACCCTATGTGCTATAAACACTTTTATAGGTTTAGAAAACTTGACACAATGAATTTATATTGTGGATGCTGTGCAATGAAGAATCATTTTTTATTTAATTTTCAATTCGTACAGTTTTTTGAATTGTAAGTCATTTATCTAATTTTCTAAAACCAAGATTGGTAAAAGGTCCTATGTTGTGTTTTTGTTCAAGTTTCTTTCATAAAAAAATACACAGTATTTATAAGGGCTGAGTTTGGTAGCCTGGGCTCAAGACATTATATTTAGATTGGTTAATTTGCATTTCAGTTGGCTATTCCTATAGTGGGTATCACTATTACCTAAAATTGGCCTTTATGAGTGGAGAATTATGGTGGGGAGTACTATAAGCTTATAGATGAATAAGTTCAAGAAACTTTAGTGTCTTTGGATCAATTAGTTTGGTTGAGAAACATCTTTGTGTTTTGTAATGGTGATGATCAAGTTTCTTGAAAAATTGGTTTTTGGATTCAAGACTGTTTAAAGTTAACTCAAGGTTTAATGATTCTTGTAAGATGATAATGATAATGGTTTGATATGAGTGTCATAAAAGATTATTGGTTTCTTAAGGTTTTAATGAATTTAATGGTGTTCCTATATAGAATGAGGTAACATTAGAGATGGATCAGAGTATCATTGTTTGGTCGATCCAAGCTTAGTTATTGATGTGGGTTATGAGGGATGAGATGAGTGTGGATATAAATTAGGAACACTCATGTGATGATAGAACCTTTCAGGTATTTTTCTCTAGGAGTGTGTAAGAGGAATATTTATAGTGAAGAGTGCACTATTAGATATTGGAGGATGTGACCCTAACTGTGGGTTAATTTTTAATGAATGCTAAGAATGATGTTCTTAGTAAGCTAATAATTAGTATCAATTAGTGTTTTATATTGGTACATGGGTATGAGAAAGGTGGTCACATATTTTCATTCTGTTCGGTAATGAATAGGATGTGGGATATTGAGATTGAGTTTCTTTGTTCAATGGGGAAATAATACATACACTCCTATGGTGAGGATGATCAAATCGGTCATGGATGTTAAAACCTCATGTTGCAAGGCTCATGAATATAGTGAAACTGATTGGAGGATGGTTTAGATGGAACCATGATTCTAATGAGAATATATATATGATTTATTATGTTCCTTGGTAAAAAATATATTTTTTATTCTGATTCAATTTCAGATAGAGTGTATGTGTTTTCATCGATATTGGTTTAAAATTTGGTGTAGTCTAAGTGTTAGTATGATCGAAGACATGTTAGTACTCATGGGTGAAGTGTGATAGAGTTTTGGGTTGGTCAAGGATAAAATAATTAAATTACACTAAAGTTTGGGTTCAAACATCAATGTGGGTTGTTTTCAACATTGAGATTAGGACATAATTTTGTGTAATCCAAGAGTTAGTGGGATTGGAGACATGTTGGTACTCATGGGTGAAATATGACAATGCTTTTGGTTAGTCAAGGATCCAATAATAAATTAAACTAAGTTTTGGGTTCATACATCAGTGTGGATGTTTGGATGATTCTACAATGCCTCTAGGAATTAGGTTATCATGATCAAGAGATGTAAAGATATATTGGCAAGTGAGGATAATATTTTTCAGGAATGTTCAACCAGAGAATGAATGAATGGTTTCATTCTATAGAATTGGATTCACTATGGTGTAAATCACATAAAGATAATTTTTCAGGATATAGTTAATCATTTTTGGTATTAATTATGGGGTTTTTAGGAAAAGTAAAGTGTATTTATGTTTTTCATGTGGGTAGTTGAGTCATGTCCATTTATGTTTGAGATCAAGAATGAAGATATAATTAGATTCAGATTAATAGATTGTAAGTCAAGAAATGTTTCTTAGTGATTCTTGGGGATAATAACCCTTATGTTAAGGAGTTTTTAATGAACCTAAAATTTACAGGTTGTTATTTCCAAGGTAAATTTTATTTTTTGGTCATAGAGGGAGGTATATTCTAATAACTAGTGTTCGAGCTGAGATTCTATTGATTGGAACATATCTAGAAGATTTTTTGAATGTGATCATAGATATGAAGTGTATATCAAGTGTGAATATGAGTTTGAGTAGGGTCAAGGTGTATCCTACTATGAATTTTCAGTTATAGGTTATGCTGTAAGTAGGGGGTGTTGTAGTTTAGTCAATTTTGAGTAAAGTTTTTAATGTTTTGGAATCTAGGATGTGTGATGAATAAGATTATTTCTTAATTAGTTTGAAAATTTCAAATTCCAAACTGACCAAATGTGTGAAAATAATTTTCTAATTAAGTTTTGTAACTATTGTAAGGAGATAATTTGAAAGTTTATATTTTGAATCCAGAAAACAATGGTAGAGAGGTGCAACCAGGGCCTTAGAGTTTGGAAGAAGAACTTATAAAAGTAGACCTACCAGAAAGAGATAAAATGAAAATAGATATAAAATTAGAAGATATATAAGAATAAATACTATCAAGATATTATTTTTATATAAGGAATTATAGACATACTAATGACATACATAAAGGTTTCCCTATGATGTAAAATTTGTGAAGTGTTTATTTTCCCTGTAATGTGCAAGGGTAACTCCCCTGATAAGTAAAGTTCATCTCATACATAAGGTTCCTCCAATTATTTAATTTTTTTTCTAAGATTTAGAGTTAAAATATGATATATAATAGTAAATATAGATAACATGTAAAGGCTACCCTGATACGCAAGGATAAAAAAGGCAATTTCATGGAACATAAGGGTCCTTCACTTTTTTTAAAAATTGGATAACTATGGAAAATCCCCATGATATTTAAAGGTCACCCTATATACAATGTTTGATATATAATTGTCACCCAATGTATAAAGGGTTATACATAAGGGTCACTATGGGTTGGAAAAATGATAAAGTGTTGGATGGGTAAGGGTAACCTTACCGATACGTTAGGGTATTCCCATTGGTTAAAAAATGGGTAAGTGTGGAAATATCTATGATATGTAAGGGTAAATAGTATAGGGCATAAGGGTTACTCTAATGTGTAATGGTTAGGAAATTTTTAATGTATTAGGATACCCTATGATACTTAAGGGTAGATTCTATGGTATTTAAGGATCAAACTCCTTGTAAGGGTCTATACATAAGGGTCCCAAACTTAGTAAATTTTGATAGATGATACATAAGGTTTGGTGATAAATGACGGTTCTATATGGTAATATATGAGGGTATCCCTATACTTAAGAATCAATATATAAAGGACTTAGTGTTTTCTAAAAATTGGTTGTGATGAGTTTTGTCCAGATTTTTTAAATTTTTAATAAATTGATTAAATAAAATGTAACGGGGGTTTAGACTATTTTTATCCAAAATACATGGAACACACCATAGATATCCCTATAATTTCACTCTTCATAGCTAAGGATCATCTTCACTGATTGATGTTTTTTTCATGTTGTTCATTTCTTGGAGTATCCATGGGTAAATCTAATTTCTCTTATGTTTTTAATCATATTTTATCTTATTGTTTCATTATTTTCTTTTGGTTGTACCCTAAATTACATGTTTTTTCATATAATAGGATTTGTTTTCAATTATATCCATATCCAATATTGTTTATCAGTGAGTAGAGTCTTTTTAACTCTTAATGAGGCTATTGTACTTTATGTTATTATATATATGACTCGTTTTGTGATTTTATGTTTGTGTGCTACCATTATAGATATTTATATCATGTTTTAATGATTTTTGTGATATTTCACAATAAATTATGATGGGATATTATTATCCTAATAGTCAATAAGGGTTGTATAGATTTATAAATGGTTTATTGGTGGCATCTTGTTCAAATGAGTGATGATGGCCCTCTTTATAGATTATTTTGTGGTGTCATTTAGATGATTAAATTAAATGAGTTTTAATTTTTAAATGGGGACTTAAAAAGTGAATTCTCATGAAAAATGGATTCCTTGTAGAAATGGTTATGATTGTATTTTCTAATGAAGATTGTGATTTTAGGTAATGATTTTGAAATAATATTTCCCAAAAAATTTCATGCTTTATAAAGAAAATTTCATTAGGATTGTTAGACAAGGGATTTGAATGATTAAATATGGAAAGTGATGTTTTTTATAAATGGATGATAAAGAGGATTTGATATTGGTTTTAGAGGAAATCCATAATGAGTTGTTTGAGATTATTTTTGTATAACCGATATCATGTGGGAAATACCGTGTTTTAGAATTATTATAAGATTTTTATAATCCTATATTATATTTTACTACTATATTATTATTGTTTCATGATAATGAATGATTTAATAGAAATCTATTACCATTATATGTGATTTTTATGTACTTTTATGGATTGAAGTGCATGTGGGTGTGTAAATTATCCCAATAATATTCTATTTTTGGTTTCAAAGTGGTCATATGGGTCCAAATTGAGGTAATTTTTCCATTAGAGGGCATATATAGATAAAATGGATTATATTTGATCAAACACATCTTAATAATATAAAGTGAGTTAAGGATATTCTCTTTGGTAAATTGGACCTAGAGTGAGGTATTTGGGTATGGTTGAGGCATGGGTGACCTAATGGTGTGGCATATAGTTTTGAGTGATAAATCCAACAATTTTAAAATTTTATTGTGTATAAAAAGGGTTAATGTGAGTGAAATTGAGAGGTTGGTAAGGGAGATTCTAATGGTTATTCCTATATTTCTTTTGTGATTAGGATGTTCTGTTAGTCTAGTGTTTCTTTATTTTCACTACATGATTAATTTTTCTTACTTATTATTATATAATGTGTATAAGACCCAACCCAGAGTGAGTGGGTGTGGTTGGATATGTAATGCGACTATCCATGGGACTAAACTAGTGATAGTTTTGTTTGAATTATTCCATGGGATATACCCAAGGGTAGTGGTTCGTCTTGTGTTAGAGGTTGGATATTGTGATAAATTCCTCTAATTTCTTGTTTTCTAATTTCTAGACATATGATTAGACATGGTACATACCTCATATTGGTTTGGTTTGACTCATGGAATGGGACCTACCTTGCATGGGAGTGTTTCATATCATGTGGGAGGATGACTATTGAGATTCCCTCCCTAGACCACTTTTGATAATGCTCAATATTTATGAGAATAGCTATGATACCAACCTCATGTGGTGTGATTTAGCTCATAAAGGATATTAGTTATTATAAAAACCTTCTTCAAAAACTTATTATAATATTTTCACATTGACTAGTAGATATGAGATGTTGTAATGGGGCCTTACCCTAAGGGGATGGTTTGACCAATGTGATAGGTTGTCTATTGAAATTCCCTCATCATATTATTTATTGCATGTGAATAATTCCTTATATACTAGGATTGAATATGTTGATTCCTTTCTCTGATGGGGTACTTATATGATTGGGAATAACTATTGATATGCCTCCAACTTTGGTATTTCTTATGATTTGACTATAATTGAAATATTACCACTACTAGCCAAATTAGGTGACGTTATGGGTTGTGGTGTCCTGATTAGCACATAATGACCTAAAATATATGATTGTGTGTTCATTTTGTGTCATGTTTCTAAGTGGTTGTGATTAATGAAAAATACTTATAGTCTATATATGTATTTCATGAACATCTATTTGATCATATCAACATTAATTATGTTGAGGCGATGTGTATTCTTATTGGGTCTTTGGAATCACCCCCTACCCACACACATGACATGGGTTCCAATTTATGTGGGTAGACCTTTATGTTTTCATCCTTGTAAAAATAACTTTTGGGATTTGGAAATTTTATTCTAGTTGAGTAGTTTATATAGGCGAAGTATTTGGTAGTGGTGATTATTTGAGTTGGGAAAGAGGAAATTAAAGTCAACGTTTCTGTTATTTTTTGCATATGTAATGGCTTGTGTACCATTTTTGTATTTATATGATGATGTTTGTTATATAAGTGGATAAATTGATACATATCTATTATGTTTTTATGCATCATATATATTCTTTACTACTTTTTATTCTATTCTTCAAGGGACCTCTTGGATCCATATTTATTGTCTATAGGTTCTTAGGATGTCTGTTATATATATATGTCATGTTGAATATATGACTCCCCATAGATATGGTGATTTCATAATTACATAACTTATAGTAAATATGGAATTATATTTCATTCCCAATACCTTTTAGGTTTATAGTTTTAGAGAGTTAAGAAAAAACATTACATAATTAAACCCATGTATTTTCAATTAATATATATTTTTTTTCACTATTTAAGGGACTACTTAATCCATATCAAGTATTCAATATATCTTAAAAATTCTCCACACAATAAATTATTCTATACACATCATAAATATTAATTTTATTCATAACTTGGGGAAATGGAAACATAAAAATGTGTGTGATCAAACACTTAGTAAGGGTAAACAAAAGCGATAATAAACAGACATCATAAGTGAGCATAATATAAGAATATAGATATGATAATATAATCAATATACAAGAACACATAATAGATAAATCATATCCAATAAAACACATATCATAATTGAAGAATCATCAAATGAATATTTTAGCATATGTGAATAGTTATCATAGGATCTTGGAATCTAAATATTATCAATATAAAATAATACATGACCTGATAAGTATATCACCAATGTTCAACACTAATGTGTTGTAAAATAAAATTACCAGTCTTGTTCATGAAGGTATCATAAAACATTACCAAGACATGCAGAAAAGGTATCATGAACATTCCATCTCTAGAGATTAATTCTTTAACCAATGTATTGAAACCCTATTATAGAGAACCATTAATATTACCAAGTTTTTTTCACCAAGGTAACATAAAACATTAATAATAAATTCAATGAAGTTATCAAAAACATATAAAATCTAGATATTAATTATGTACCCAATGTATTGGATCACTATCAGGGAACAAACACCATATATATATCATTATATATGTTGCACATCAATCAAATATCATTAGAAAATATCATTTTAAACCATGAGTATGGAATGTGGGTTTCAAACATAGAAGTACACAGTAAATAAAATAATTTTACCTATATATAGATACCCTTAAATGATATTATAATCGGGTTTTCACAACATGAATACATGACATGGAAAATCAAGGAATGATTTAGGTAACATGAATGGTATAAAAAAGGGATTATAGAGTGGGTTTAATGAGAGAGAAGGTTAGTCTATCATCAATAGGGAATAATTTAGAAATAAAGGATATATTATTAACATAATTAATCATAATCTCATATAAATCAAAGTGCTTACAACATTAAAATATGACATAGAAAATCAAGTAGTGATTTTGAAAGCATGTTGATTATAAAAAAAGGATCATGGAATGGGTTAAATGAGAGAGAATGGTTGTATGTAATAAATAAGTAATAATTTTTATAGTAAAGTATTGATTATTAACTCATGGAATCATAATTATATCGAAATCAAAAGGTTTACAACATGAAAATATGACATGGAAAATCAAGGAGAGATTTTGGGAGCATGATGAATATAAAAAAATACTATCGAATGGGTTTAATGAGAGAAAAGGGTTGTCTATAATCAATAAGTAATAATTTTAAAAGTAAATTATTAATGGAATCATAATCACATGTAAATAAAAATTCTTATAATAGAGGATGTTCTTGAATATAAAATATGATGGAGAGAATCAAAGAGTGATTTTGGTAGCATGCTGACTATATGAAATGGTTTTAATGAGAGAGAAGTGTAGTATATCATCAATAGTGAATCATTTGTATATTAAAGGATTTATTATTAATAAATGGAAGAATAATCATATGAAAATCAAAAGGGATTATCAATAAAGAAGTACTTGAATAAAAAAGAGGAGGAAGAGAACTCTTACTGTGCTAAGTAGCTTATTAAAGCTCAGGAGGACTCCATAGATCATTAGGAACACCTTGGGAGGTAATTATATAAGCATAGGTAAGGTAAATTCATGATAAATTAATTTTGGGTGTAGAGGGATGAGATAATGGGTGGGAGTGATCTCCTTTGATAGATGAAAAGAGGGTATTTTATATAGAAACTAATGTTAGGTAGTGGGTAAGAATCGAATCACATGGGGGTTAGGTGGGTTAAGTGAGTTAGGAGATTTAGGTGAATAAATTTTGGTGATACATGTGGTATTGGCCAACCAACTTAACAAAGGTTTTCTAAAATGTCTCAATTCTAGTTTTACTTAAAAAAGGTTATATTAGATTACCCATTGTAACACTTATTAATATTTATTAAATATTAATTTTGGTAATAATTTTATCAATCAATCAATAATATGATCATTTTTACAGAATTTTTAATCTATTAATACCAAGTTGGACTCCATTCAATACAACTAAATTTCTAAATATGAGAAAATAAACTTCTAAATCAGAACATATAATGCGTTGAAAAGTATTTTTTAGGAAAAAATCATTTTAATCATGAAGTTTTATTAATATTATTTAAAATTGATTACCAATTAATTGACTATTAATTTATTTTTATATATGTTTAAACATCATACATAAGTCATTATTTTTAAATAGATTAATTAATTTTATTTGTATAATATTTAGAAAAGTACCATTCCTTGAAAAATAACTGTTTTACTGTGGTAACTAATATTTACATTGACAAATTAGTTTTATGCCTAAAAATAAATTCAACCCATTACTTAATCTTATCATGTGGATTAAAAATATTAAAATAATTTTATTTTATTCAATTTCTAAAAGTGATGAAAATTTAATTTCTATGTTACCACATGTGACGTGTAAAAACTCATTTTTAGGATTTACATTTATGTGTAGGACAACATTATCCATGTATTTTATTTTAAGGATATAAATTATTTTTTTATAAAACAAATAAATGTTATGTTTCTTTAAAATAAATTTAAAACTATGTTTTAACAAAATAACATTTAATTTAAAAAATTACAAAAATATTTTCTTTTATTTGAAAATATTACTTAAGTTAATAAAATATTAAAAATTGGTTTTATAAATTAAGAATAATATTTTAAAAATGAATATTTTTATTCCTTAAATAAATATTTTATCAATTAAAATGTGTTAAAAACATGTATATATTTATTATATAATGATATGGTCATAAAATTTAATGTTTTGGTTAAAACTGTATTTTTTATTATTTACCTACAAATAAACTATATCATAAAAATCCTGAAAATTATTTTTAACATAATCATGAAAATATGAATATGAAAATGAATTTTATATTTACAAATTAAAATTCTTGAATTTAATAATTTAACTTTTAAATAAATATATAAAAATATAATAAAAATTGTTTTCATTGGAAAATAACGTTTAAAAAAATTAACTATTATTATTCTTATTTACTCTCAATTACTAATAAAATTGGTGTTAATATTCCATTCATATCAAAAATATATCTTATCTATCATATATTTATTTTCTTAAAATAAAGTGTAGTAAAGGTAAATTCTACAAAAAAATCATTTTTAAGAGTTAAATGACATCATTAATTTCATCAATGTGTTAGTAAATAAAAATTCATTTTTTTATTTAAAATTTAAAATGTGAAATATATAATATACATGTGATAAATATATTACTACCTTTATAACTACATTTTTATGTCATCCTAATTTCTACTTATGTAACCCCTTATGACATTTTTGTAAGATTTAAGCATAAGTTAAACCCTGGTGGAAATCGAGGGTGGCTATTCTGCTAGCATAGATATCTTATAAACTTCTAAAAGCTTGAATTTAAATTTCATATGATTTTAATCATACTGTAATTATTTGAGTTAGAATTGGTTTTAATCTAAGGAAAATTATTTGGAAGTAAATTCCTTTCCAAACTCATACAAATGATCTTTATAAGGGAGACTTTTACTACAAGATGCCTTTTCTTCATAGATTTCATAATATGATTACTTCCATTTATACCTGATAATCTAAAATCTATTTTATAATAGTCATATTTTATTTTAACATATCACAGTTTCATTTTATTTTGTTGTTGAATGTGGATAAAGCTATTAAACACATTATGTTTTAATGGAAAATATATATTTTAAAATGTTGGGGGGTTACACCCCCACCCCTAAATAAATTGGTCCTTGTAATTTTAATTTTTACTCACTAATAAAACTAGTTAATTGTATCTAACATATTGGCATGATTTGATATATATTTTTAAAAGAGGAACCTATCTTAATATCTTAGGTATTACTAGAAAACATATTTTTTTCCTTCACCATGTTAACTAGTTAATGCATTTTTCCTTGGAAAATTATTTCTCTGTGCCCTCCTTTTCCAGACATAAAATATCACTTAGTTAATTTAAGTCATTCTTCTTGGTGTCTCTTCCCACATTCTTGACATTAATGAAATTAAATCTTCTTTCCTTCATCATCTTCATTACTTGGAATTCCAAGAGACTCCATCCTTCTCTTCTTTGGTTTGTCTGGGAATTTAACAATTTTCATACTATTAATCATAAATCTTGATAGATTACTAATAATAATTATAATATTAATCACTCCACATCTTATCCCTTTAGGCTGGTTGTTGGTACAATATTCAGATTGTCTATGAAATCCATTTTTAACTTGATTCCTTTTAGATTTATCTGTTAATAAAACCAAAAGTACTTAACATGAGTGATGAACACCATAAGAGGATTATTGTAAGATAATTACATGAAAAAATCAACCTAAAAATGTATAAGTCTTAAAAATTATTTCATTAAATTTCAGTTCAACCTAAACCACTCTCTCTTAAATCTAGGTTTCTTTATGTTTAGTTCTGTCATAATCCTTAACCTAATTCATTAACATAATAAATCCTTCATAATATATTAAAATGAGAAAATTATTAACCAAATCATATCAACTTGGAGTGTCTAGGAAGATGTGTAGTCTTAGTCCCACTCATCATTCACTAGAGTAAAGATTGAGATGATACTAAACCATCCTTTTTCAGGGTTATTACCCCTAGGTTCATCTGTGACAAAGCCACACACACTTTCTAGTATCCATACAAAGGTGTAATTACTAGAATAACCATACAATCCTTACTTTAATAAAAATTTTGTAAGTTATCTTATACATAGACTTATCTCAAGTTATTTCACTAAGGTTTTCTTATCCAGATCCCTAAAATATTCAATATTACCTCAACTATCTAACATGATCCCTAACTCGATTGGTTGGGATTATCCAAGTACATCTATTGTGGTCGGGGTTCTATTCTCAGCCACTATACATAGTTTTCCCCATTTATTTAGGGATCGAGAATTTTTTCCCCACATGTGATTAAATGTTGGAGAGATGGAATCATCTTGATGCTAGATCATAAATAATAGAGAAGTAATAATAATACTAATGGTAATTATTCTAGGGAGATTCTAGTGTTATAAAAACACATAAATGATGGTGGGGTAATGTTGGTGGTGTAAGTGCATGAGAATGATGATGACAGGGGACGACACTAGTGTTGATATACTTGGAGTGGATAGGGTGATGTATAATTCTATAATCCTCTATTGGAATAGGAATAGGAGAGTGTAGGAATGACCTATGGGTCAGAGGACAACATTACATGTAATGGGATTTATTCACACTGGGCCTTTGATCTATGTTTATTGGGTCCTTTTTCCCTAATACCTACTGGTTATTTAATGGATTCCCCTATACCCATAAATAAATAGGGGTTTCCTTTGTTTAATAAAAATGGACTTTACCTAGCCCGTTTAAAAAATCTTACCTAAACTAACCTAAAAGGTTATCTATACCTTTTAAATTATGATCAATCTTAACTTATCAACCCTAAAATTATCCTCAACTAACATTTCAATCTCTAATGTTTACCGTGATACCAACTATGATGCCCCAAAGACATATCCATCCTATAACTACATGAAATATATCAAATATTTCATTACAATTTATTCCTAATACCTTTTATATTTATAGTTTTATAGATTCAGAAAAAAAAATAACTAACAAAAAAAATATATTTTCAATTAAATGACTTTTTTCGCACTATATAAGTGACTACTTAATCCATAACAAGTCATTAACATCTCCCAAAAATCCACCACACAAGATAATCTTATAGACACATCATACATATTACTTTTATTCATAACTTGTAGAAATGTAAAAAAAATAAGGGGTGATATAAAATTCCTAATAAGTATAAGCATAAGCGATAATAATCAAATATCATAATGTAACATAAGATGATCATATTGGAATCATAATATAATTAAGGTATAATAAGACATAATAGAGAAATCACACCCAATAAAACATGGATCGTAAGCTAACAATCATCAAATGAATATTTTATCATAATATAATAGTTATTATAGGATCATGGAATCAAAATATTGTTACCACAACACAATATATGAAATCAAAATCATATCATCAAAGTTTATCACTAAGGTGTTGTAAAAGCACATTACCATGGTTGTTTACCAAGGTATCATAAAAAATTACCAAGTCATGCTACCGAGGTATCATGAGCATTCTATATCTGGATATTAATTCTCTACCCAATTCATTGGAATAATATCTGGGAACACTATTTATATTTACAATGTTTTTCACCAAGATATCATAAAAAATTACTAATGAAAGATGACAAGGTTTCAAAAAAATTTCATCTCTTGATATTAACTCTTTACCCCATACATTGGAGTTATATTAAGGTGTACCCTTCATAGGTCTATCATTATGTGTGCCACATCAATCAAATATCATAAAATTATCATTTTAACACAAAATTAGGGAATTTTGGTTTCAAACATGGATGAAACCAATCAGTAAAATAACATGACATCTATATTGACACCCTTAAATTATATTATATTTCGGTATTCTCAATATGAAGACATGGCATGGAAAATCAAGGAAAGATTTCAATAGCATGAAGGTTATACAAAAGTGAATATGTAATGGGTTTAATGAGAGACAAGGGTAGTCACTCATCATTAGTCAATCTTTTAGATATTAAAGGATTTATTATGAAAACATGTAAGCAAAATCACATTGTAATAAAAAGGCTTACAATATGAAAATATGATTTGGAAAAACAAGGAGTAATTTTGGTAGTGTTATGGCTATATAAAAATGATTATGGAATGATTTTAATTAGGGATAATGGTAGTCCCTCATTTAAAGGTAATTATTTTGATAGTAAAGGATTTATTATGAACACATGGAAGAATAATCACACAAAAAACAAAAGTATTATCAACATGGAAACATGATATGGAAAATAAAGGAGTGATTTTGGTAATATAATGACTATAAAAAAGGTTATGTAATGGGTTTAATGAGAGAGAAGGATCTTATATCATAAACATGAAATAATTTGGATAGTAAAAAATTGATGTAATCATAATAAAATTGAAATCAAAAGGCTTATTATAAAATTATTTCATGAATTGAAATGGAGAGGGAGAGAATCAATGAGTGACTTCATCAACATGATAACTATATAAAAGGGATAAAAAATAGACTTAATGAGATGGAAGGGTGGTCTCTCATTAATAGCGAATTATTTGGGATGTAACGGGTTGATTATAAACACATTCAAGGATAATCATGTAAAAATAAGAAGAGATTATCACAAAATGAGTACTTAAATCAAAAGGAGGGGGAGGAATCTTACCTTGCTAATTAGCTTCATAAAGACTGGGAGGACACATTAAAACCTTAGTAACTCCTTGGGAGGTATTTATAGAGGTATATGGAAGGTAAATTCATGATCAATGACTTTGGGGTGGAGAGGGATGACAAAATTTGTGGGAGTGAGCTCTTTTTATAGATGAGAATGAGGGGAATTTCCTTGGAAACTAACATTTAGTACGGGGTAAGAATGGAATCACATGGGGTTTAGGTGGGATAAGTGAGTTAGGTGAATAAAATTTGGTGATACATGTGTGATTGGATTACCAAACTAACAATGGTATTCTAGAAGGTCCAAATGTCAAGTTTATTTCATAAAAATCAGGTCACATTAGATTACCAATTTTAACATTTATTAATATTGATTAAATATTAATCTTGGTAATTATTTAATCAATAAAAACATAAGGATAAAATTCTTACCAAATTTTTACACGTTGAATTATAATTTTTAATCCATTTAATCTAATTTATTTTCTAACTAAGATAAATGTAACTTTTAAATTAAAGAATGTAATGTTTTGAAAAACCATTTTTGTAAATTTTTTTTAATCATTATGTGTTTAATTTTTTTTAACATTGACTAAAAATTAAATTATTTTTAATTTAAATATATAGATTTTTAAAAATAATATTATGATCTTTATTTATTTTTAAATATATAAATTTAATTTAAAATCAAATTTTTTAGAAATATATCATTCCTTGAAAAATAACTGTTTTGCTGTGGAAACTAATATTTACCTTGGTAATTTAATTTTACTCTTAAAAATTAAAATAAAACCATTAAATAATTTTATCATGCTGATTAAAAACATAAAAATCAGTTTATTTGATTCAATTTATAAATGTGATAAAAATTTAATTTTATTATTAGCACATGAAACGCATAACAAAATGTTTTTATAGAAAATGTATTTTAAGATTAGAATTTCTGTATAGAATAAAAATTTTCATTTATTTTATTTAAATAATAATAATTAATTTATTACTAAAAAATAAATTTTATGTGGATTTCAAATCAATCCAAATTTAATTTTAACAAAATAGTATTTTGATTGACTGATTAATAGTTGGAAATTTTATTAAACCATAAGAAAAGAAACATCCACAAAAATTTAAATAAAAAAGGGGGTAATGGGAAAAAGTTTAGTGAAGAATGAGGGTATCCCATCATACATTATCAATGAAATCATTTGAAATATTTCTATGACTTTAGACCACCATAATTCTATCATCCTAGTTACCTTTGGATGCAAGAAGATCGATTGGTATGTCACCCTATTTCTATGGTTGGATGATACATATGTTTAAATTAATATTATATTTATAGGACCTGGTATAATAATTTTTATTACACAAAAAATCATAATTTCCCTTTAATGAATTTTACACAATGGAATATTCAGATTCAACCTCAGATAAGGAGATTTCATAAGTCCTGTAGATATTGATCCCTTGAAGTATTTCAAGTACCTCATCCACAATTGAATTTCCCTACCCAAAATTAGTTGATAATGCTGGAATAAAAAATCCCCATGAGTCTCATAAAATTCTACCACTGTGGATATTCCCTTGAGTATAACAGTCATCTATATTCTTTTTCAATCCATAGTGAGGAGCCTTCCATTTCACCCAAGAACCCATATCTCCACTATTATGGGAAAGATCACTATCTAGGAGGGGTATATATGAGAGAATAAATTGGATATCTTGGGGAAGACTAAACTCATTAAAATTATATGCAAGAGATTAAAGAAGATCTAAGAACAAGTTTTTGATTTATTGGAGATTTGGATTGAGCCATTTATAGAATACACCATAATATGTGTCCCATAGCACCCAATAGCCAGAAGTGGTGAAAATAAACCATCCCTTGGCCTATGAATAGTTATTCACCTAGTAATCTAAACTCACCTAAATAAATTCATCCACTTTTATAACTCTTTCCTAAGAAACCAGAAGGCCCACAATAGTGAACCACAAGTGAAAAGGCCAATATCTTCTAAAGAAAAGGTGTATCACTCTTTCAGACTTAACATTAATGTTGAATTTACAATTTTGTGTGAGGGGGATTCCAATACATTGAAGGTTATCATCAGTGGCGATGCATTTATTATATATTATAAAAATAATAAAGTTTAATTTAAGGAAAATATCCTTACACCAAGTTTTAATTCCCATCGAGTCCAAATTTTGAAGAGCATGTGTCATGTTGTGGAAACCCAAGTATGTTAGCTTCCCTAAAGGGGATTTTGTGATGAAAGATTGATTTAGGAAATAAAAGACTTGGATTCTATAGAACAATAACTTATGTTCCTTATTTATAACTCCATCAATTAATTAGTTATGGGAGAAAGATTTATTGAAACCATTTCTTAGAGTAAGACACCCAATAAGAACATGTGTCTTACCACCTAATTGTGCTTACAGAATGAAACATCACCACACCCAATGACCCATTGAGAGTTTTTAAGAATTAGACAAATGGGACTTTAGAAACTAAAAAAATATGAGTTCCATAATATCTATAATCCTATTCAATATAGTAAGTTTTATACATTCATTTAATAAACTTATATCAGAGGTATTTTCCTGATATGAATTCCCACACAAGTTTTTCCTATAGTCCCCACCTGCTCTCTTAAATTCCTTGGAGGTTAATTACACATTTTTGAAGGGGTATGGAAATCCTAGGACAACTAGTCCAATGGTAAAAAACCTCTCATTGTGAGTCTCAAATTAAACTATTAATGAGCTATAAACAGTTTTAATAACTTTCTTGGGGGGTTTACATATAGATAGTACGTGCATGGGGATCAAAGATAGAATGTGAGTCTACCTTTGAATGAAAGGAACCCGATTTTCTAGTTTAATATCTTACCCAGAATCCTATTAACAATTTTATCATAATGATGAATGTGAAATATTTTTTTGGATAAGGGAGAACCAAATTATTCCAAAAGAAGGCTTTGTATGGAATGTTTGAATATGTTCTTGGTCAAATTGGATCCTCTAGGTGAGAAATTTTTACATATAAACACATTTTTTGTTAGTATTGATGAGTTGGATAGATTTTTTTATAATAAAAATTCAACATCAGATTGAATTTATGAAAAGTATTAGTATTACCATTTATAAAAAGATCATATCATCCATAAAGAAAATATAGAAAATACCAGAGAAACCATACCTCCATTTAAAGGGACGATTCTTCCCTTCTTCAACACCCTTGTTGAGATTTATACTAAAGGAATATTGTTCCAAGATGAAATGTTTTGGAGATATAGGGTCTTGTTTTCTTAGAACCCAGGTGGATTTGAGAAAAATTGAATCTTTTCCCCATGATAGAAATAACGAGCCAAGGTGACGAGAAACACATGAAAAATAGGTCACAAACCCACTTTGAAAACCATAATTAATAAGCACCTTAGGAATAAAAGAACATAATGTTCAATCATATGTCTTTTCTATATTGATTTTGATCATCACATTGGATCCTTTCACTCTCACATAAATATCTTTAATCATTTCTTAGGAAAGTTCAATAGCCCCTGAATGGTTCTATCTTTAATTATACTATGATATTCCTCTAAAACCTAGAGATCTAGATAAATAAAAAATATTTTATTGAGGATTATGAATAGTATTTTATATGATAAGTTTATCATGACAATGGGATGAAATTTCCCAAAATTTTTAGGCCTCTTCACCTTATAAGTAAGAGAAAAAACTGTATTCATAGTAACTCTAGGAAGTTTACCACCCCTAAAAAAGTTCCTGATAACACTCAAAATTTACCCCTTAATTGTGTCCCATGCATCAGAGTAAAAAGATCCTAGGAACCCATCTAGAACCGAGGCACTCTTAGGATCAAGTTCCTTTATGGATCAAATTATTTTTTCATCTTCTAGAATAAGACCCAAATTATGGTTATCCAGGTCTTTAATAGAATAAGTAATATTGGAAAGGGTTGTACTATCCTCTCCCCAAACATGGGAGACACCCTCTTGGGCCCAACATAGACCAGAAATAGATTTAGTGATTCAATCTACTACCATAGGTCTAGTAATGATAACATCACTTGTGTGGGATCCATCATCAAGGTGTATGTTGATCTATCCTTCAAACCAATTTTCCTTAATACAATTATAAAAACAAGATATATTTACATCCCCTTCTTTTAAAAATTTGGATCTAATTATTTCTGTGGCATATTTATCAAGTTTTATATAAAATTCCTCCAACAGTTTCTTTTTAATGAACAAAATAGGAACATGCCATCATCTTAGGACCCTCCATTTAAATATCTCATTGATTGATGTCCCACTAGAGATCATCCAGATTGGAATCCAGGTTGGGAATCATATTAATCTAGGAAATGATGTTACTCTTTAGCCTTCAAATATTATTTTTAAGGGCATCCTAATCCATTCTGTTCACATGAGAGATCCAAGAAGAGTGGATCATATCCTTTAATCCTTCCATATGAATCTAACTTCTAGTGTAAAATAATCCTTTTATTACATCATCATAATTATGAACTTAGAAGAGAATATAAGATTAGTTGGAAAGAGAAATGGGTAGGCGAGTCATAAAAGATATTGAGAAGATGGAGTTTTCTTTTAGGTTTCCCAAGCATCTATTGAGTCTGATCCAAATTCCACTAATTCCACTTTGATTATTTCACCAAGTGAATTCATCACCTAAGTATCCTAAATACAAAAGTTGGTTGGTAGAAATAAAGGATTGTAAAATTTTATGCCATTTTTGGGATAAATACCCCCTCCCTTGTTCTTAGATAAATCATGAATGGTATTAAAATCCCCACAAACTATCCATGATGCTGAGCCACTATTAAAAGCAGAAAGGGACTCCCATTGACCCCTTCTTTGTGTTACGTAGCATTTACATACAAAATATACATGATAAGAGAGTAGCTAAAATTACTGACCATAATTGAGATTTTTTGAGATATGTTTTTATAAAATAAATCTTTATCTAGTTATCTCATGAAAACCACATATGTCTATTGACAATATATCCCTGAAGATAATTATTGAAGTGAAATATATGAGATATTCCATTGGAGGAGTATGAATCTAATTTTTTTCCAAGATTTAATGAAGGTATATATTATTAATATGTATATTTTTAAGATATACTTTCTTTTAATTAGGGAATATAATACCATAGAGTTCTAGATGATATAATGGATCATTGAGAAGATGTTTGTAGGCTTTGAATAATGTATCAGATATAAATGTAGAATCAGATACCCAATTATTATTCTTAGTTGTAGAATGAGTCTTGATAATTCTAGGAGGAATCTTAACCATGTTATTACTTATTCAAACATCAGTAGGGGAATATTGAGTCATAACCTATTCAAGATCACCAAGGACTATGAATTAATTATGAGTAGGTTTTGTCTCTTCTAGGGGAGAAGGGTTTACTAAACCTTTTTTTTGGATGGAAGAAGCTATTATAGGGGGAACCGCCATATCTATATAATTAGTTGGATGAGAGGTATAAGGAGGAGGAGAAGGAGATAAAACATTCTCAACTGGAAGAGGAATGTGGTCCTTAGTTGTAAAGGATGATGAACCAGTAATATCAGGTCCAAACATAGAGATAATCACCCTCTCCTATGTGGGATCCACATGGGGATCCTTATGAGGTAGAGAGGTAACACCACCAGTTTTAGATAGGCCTAGATATTTCTTATAACTAGATTTATTTTATTGAAGTGAAGGATCATTATACCAACCACCCTTTGAATAAGGTTCCTCATCATAAATTTGGGAGGGATTGCATGAACCAAGATGATTAGAGGAGGCCTTAGAAAGGTCAACCATAGAGGGACCTGGGTGATGAAATAAAGCACCATGATTCCTAAAAAATGATCTATAATGTACTTGGATATAGTATTGGTTACAAAAACCTAGATATATATAATATTAAATAATTTTACAAAAATAAAAATCCTTACTCAAACAAAGGAGAATTCTTTGAGGAAAGGGGTGGGGGGGGGGGGTCACCCAGTCCAATTATATACAAATGTGCACTACCATGGTGTGATAAATATAAATATTAGGTTAATAAAACATTATAAACACCGAAAATACTTCCAAATACTTTTAAGGATGAAATGACTATAGAGGTAAGTGGTAATACAGAGAGGTGAATCCATATCACGACCAAAGGGGAGTTTTTTCCTAGATGAACCTCGAAGGACTAGTGTGAGGGATAAAATATCCTATGTTCTAAATAGTTACACTCTCAAAAATAGTATTATTTGAAATAAAACTCAGATTATAGATGGATATAAAACATTCAATGATTGAATGGAGATACAACCGCTGGGCTAGAGAGATCCCAAGAATAAAAAACAAGAAAATTCTACCAATGAGGTAAGATCTAACCCACACATTTCTAAAAAAATACATTGAATAAAATTGAAGCTATGGAAACTGCTCCCTTAGTAAGATATATAATTGGAAAACCCTTTTCTATTTCATGGGAATTCACCTCCATTTGAATTAGGGGAATGGGGGGAGGATGAACATGATGAAGGTGAGGTATATCGAAAGAGGTCACATCCTAGAATGATTTAGAAAGAGGATAGGAGTGAGATGAACCTCCAGTCCATGACTATAGGTCCCCATCATCAGTAATCACTAAAGAGACCAACATACTAACTAATATAGAAGCTTATTGAGATATGAGAGGAGGGAATGCTTCATCCACATGTAAATAAAATATTAAAGAAAAATAAAAAAATACAGCTTAAGCTAATATTAACACATAGAATATAAATAAGTTTATTTTTTCAAATTAAAATTATAATATTTTAGAATTTATCTTTTAAATAAAAAAATTAAATATGATGAAAACATTTTTCATAATAAAATTACCATTTTTAATAATATTAACTATCTTGAATATTATTTTTCATAAAAAACTAATCAAATTGGTTTTAATATGTCATTCATATAGACAATATATATTATATATTATATATTTAGTTTCATAAAAAAAAGTTTATAAAAGTCCAATTTTAGGGAAAAAATATATTTTAAGAGTAAAATTTTCTCATTAATTTTATCAATGTGTTAGTAAATAAACTTTCCATTTTTTATTTAAAAGTAAAAATATTAAATTTATAAGATACATGTGATAAATAACATATTATAATAATAAATACATGTTTAGATCATCTTAATTTCTAGTTATGTAACCCCTTAGGATCTATGAATAATATTTAGGCATAGGGTAATCTCTGATGGCAATCGAGTGTGGTGATTCCGCTAGCAGATCTCATAGAAATTTCCATGATATTTAATTTATATCACATATGATTTCAATCATACCATAATTTTTTGAGTTCATCTTTGAAATGGTCTAATTAAAACCCTAGTGAATATACTCACTTTCAAATATTTGATGAATGAGCTTTATAAGGGATACTTCTGCTACCTGATTCCATTTCCTTCCTATTTCTTCATAGATTTTGTAATATGGTTACTTCCTTTTTTAACCACTACTTTTATGACTATTTTATAAAGTTTTAATTATATTTTAATATATCATGGTTTAATTTTAGTATAGTTTTGTGTTTGAATGAATCTATTGATCACATGAAGATTTAATGAAAAATATATATTTTTAAATCTTAGGGCGTCACAAAATAGTTAGTAGACTATGTAATGACCCTAAGGATTTAATATTTGAGGTAATTATATCCCCATTAATGTTTTAGGACCTTACTACATGTCAGTAGCCTTTGGTGTATGGGGAGTCTTTCTTGAGCTCTTCAAGTTCCCTACTTGAGTTTCATTTGGGAGATCTGGCATGAGGTGTTACAGATATTACATAAAACATATCCAAAAATGTTTTATAATCTCATTTATAATAAAATAAAAATACTTGAGTTGTACTAAAACCACACAATAATATTAAATTTTAAAAAGTGTAAAAATGGATGATACTATTAGTACATGTTAAAAACTAGAAAATAAATGACATTGCACTAAAAATTAAGCAAACCACTATATCCATGTTGACCTTATTTAACCCCATTGAATCACCCATTGGCTATCATTATACTTTATTTTAGCATTTACTCTTCATATACATTTTTAAATGAATCTTAAATGTAAACAAATGAGTCTAACCACATTATTTTCACATGAAAGAGTTTAATATAAAACTCAAAAGGATTTCTCAAATAACCTTATCCCCCACTCATGGGTATAGATTAGCGTGTGAATGTATGGGTGTATATGATAATTTTTATGAATGATAACCCAAAATAATAGAGACATACATAGTACATAAATAATTATCATGGTTAAATATCGCTAAAACATAAAATTAAATGCATTGGTGTTTCATTTTCAATTATATATTCCAAATGCAAAGTTGAATATAGTTCATGTTCTCATTGATCAACACTAGGAGCCTACCTACTCATGAAATTACCAATCACTAATTACCATCAAAGTATCATAAAAACTTTACAATTATTTATTTATATCTTTCATTTGACAATCCATAGTGGATCCCATTGAAATCTGTAGTCATAAGTGGTAACTCTTGGGGATTCATGTCTCATATTTTTTTAATGGTAACCAACCTCAAGATATTTATTTATAGATAGTTATGAATTTTATTATTTTTAACATTATGTCCTAAGAATTAATGACCATGTATATGAAATTAGAATGTGCTAATAAAATGTAATTGTTTACATCATATCATAATATCTAGATCAGAACACATCATAACCTTTAGGTAATCTTGTCAGTAACTATCCTTAATGTTTTTCTTAGGTATTTTTGCATTGATACCTCACAAGTAATAAGTAAGATTAATTTTTATCTTTGAACTTTTACTTAAGAACATAACTTATTGATTAGTAATTAGAAAATACTATATATTATTGAGATATCAAACAAGTTTAATTCCCTAAGTATCACAATAAGTATCATAAAACATAAAAAATACACATAAATAAATATATAAATGTTTTAATCATGATATACAGAAATGGATAATAATAATATAAAATACAATAACCATCAAGAAATAATCATCAAAAAAACATCGAGGCAAATAAAAATGCAATTTATTTTTAGTTATCAAATAACTCATTATATGGATCGAACTGGACATCATAAGATAAACATAAAACAACTCATGATATGAATAAAAAATGAAAATTTTAGGTTATATATATATATATGTTCGGTTCTTGGGGGTTAAATTACATTTAAATTCACACACACACACATCACACACACAGACCAAAAAGGAAGACCATAGCACACCAAGGAGATATCCCACCCATTAAGACTTTATTTATTTATTACATGGACCATAGGACTAGTGGGCATGAATACCATTAAATGGCCTATAGGTCTAGTGGGCATGAAATCCCATTACATGGCCTGTAGGCCCAATTTTTTTTACCCAAAATCCATTTAGTGAATAGTGCTACTAGAGTACCTGAGATGCTAAAGTACTTGCTACAATACTACCACCGCTACAGTTCTCACTACAATGTCCACCATTTTTACAATGTCGTCGGTTCTACTGCTCCACCACTAATATAATCATGCTATAGTACTATAACATTGATGATATACTATACCCCATGGGGTTTGAACCCTCAACCTCTATGTAGTATTATGGGGTGCTTTACCACTAATACAAACCCTAACTTTATAATATTTTCAGTAATAAGATATACGGATCATTGAATAAATCTTAAATAATTATTTTATCAGAAATGTGAACCTAAAAATAAATATATCTAAGATTATCCATGAATCTCAATAGAAAAAATATTAGATGGACAATAAGATTTTATGGACATTAATTTTTTATATATAAATAAGATCATTCTCAAATAGCCACACAATCACTCCAAAAAACCATCAATAAAACCCAATGTAACCAATTTTATGAGAACCTATACAAGTTTTTAAAACACAACCTTTACAAGGAAAGTTTAGGTCAAATTACTTAAAGATGATTTGGTAATTTACAAGGACACAAAAATACAACCATTCCTCTTAGAAATATAATTGAGGAAACTAAATAATAAATCCAAAATCATGTGGTTAATACTCACCTCAAAAAATAACAAGGAGATAACACTGATGAATCCTTTACCTTTTTCAAAAAAAGAGAAAAATTATTTCAAAAATGTTTGGAAGAGATATCCAACCATAGAGATTGGAGGAATGAGATCTCCCCACTCTTGTTCACATCTAATGAAGAGGGGTGGAAAAGTTTCCTTTCCACAATAATGATTGTGTGTAGTTTGAGGTGTTCCTTAAGATAGGTGCAATGGGAATGAGGTTATTTATAAAAAATAAAAATAAAATAAAATAATATTAATGATTGATAAAAATCTAAAATTCCTTTATTTAATATTACTTTTATTTTTCCTCCACTATAAAATTAACTTAAACTCCCTAAAATTTCTCTGTGAGAAAATTAATTTCTTAAGAAACACCATATACATAGGAAAAAATATCATAATTCAAAATAGTTTTAATAAATTAAAATTTAGAATTTGATAATCATTGAATTTTACTTAAATCAAATAATTATGTTACAAAATTATCAAAATTTGACCGAAATTACAATCACCCCTCATTTTTTAATTTTTTTTCTAATTGAGGGATAATAATTATCCTTAAAAATGAATTATCTCATTATCTTCTCATATTGAGATCCAATTTCCATGTAAATTCTTTGATCTAATGATATTTTTGACCCCTCAAACCAAGGGAATAAACTCCTATTGAAAAAATATATCCTGGTACACCATAATATATAACGACCTCATCATAAATGTGAAATCACACTAAAAACAAACATCCTATAATTTGATAATATATTATGTATTTAAATTTTATCTCTTTAGTTAGAAAACATTTATTACATTATAATACTTGTAGAATCTAGAAGGTATTTTCATTCGACAATTGACCTATATTTCATTCTTGAGAATCTGAAAAAGATATATAAACTAAGTTTATATCTTCCAATTATTCATAAATTCCTCAGTCAAGGAGGAACCCATTGAAATAAATTGCCCTCAAGTATAAATATTAAATTTAATCACCAATGATATATATAAGTTCTCTTGTGTCTCTCTAATGTGTCTAATTTTTTCTATTATTATAAAACTTTTATATAGTTTCTTGGACTAATTATATTCTTCAGAGAGTTTTTTCCAAACTCCATAACAAATATATGGGACCTATAAGGTATCCTATATAAAAAATGCAAGGTTTTATATGAATCAATTCCAAAAAACTATTATTATTAGTTAACACATAATGTTCCAAATGATGCTTCTATGTAACACCAAAATCCATTAAAAAATGGTCAAATAAATACCTCTATGATCTTGATAATACAATTGACTATCCATATTTTTATGGGTGATATATAGTGAAAAAATATACCTACATCCCTAAATTACATTAAATGACACTCTAAATTAAGTACATAAATCTTGGGTCATGATCTAACACAATAACCATAGATACGCCAAGTAGTTTTATCACATATGACATGTATAATTTTCCTAGATATTATATAATAGAGATTTATAAATACATAATCTTCAAAAATTAAAATTCATGAAATAATAGATAATAAGAACTAATTGGTCAAGTGGAAAAGATATAAAAAAGCGAAAAAATGAAATATATAGAACACACACATATTTACATGGTTTGAAAAGAATACATATGTATACTAAGAGGATAAATAAATTTTAATATGTTAAGGAGATAAATTAAAAATCTATACATAAAAAAACCCTTTCTCAAAATTACCCAATAAAGAAAAATGATTTGCAATATAACTTGTGTTGTTATAGTACCCTGTGTTGTTGTAGTTATCTAATCAGAAAAATAGTCAGAAATCCTAAATCACTACTAAAAAATAGGCCTTTAATAGTTCTATAAATGACCTTTATTATCCCTAGAGAAATATTTACTACCTAATAAAGATTAAAAGCCTTGGTATTTTATCAATCCTAAAAAATCAATGATAAAGGGGTGCTTTGTTGGTGCTAAAAAAAGTGCTAATAAATGGGTCATTTATTAGTGCATTTAGAAGTGATCATAAATTACCACATTTATTAGTTATTTTATTTAGTTCCACTAAATTCCCCATTTATCAGCGCTTATAAAAGTGCCGACAAAGAGTACCTTAATCTATGCATTTAAAAGCATTAATAAAGGGACATATAGTAGTGTGCTGTAACAACACACTGCAGCACCAGTGAAATGTATTGTAACAACACACCACAACACTACAAATACACCAAATATAAAAAAATAAGTACTGATACAAAATTTAAATGAAATGAAATTTACAACACAAATTCAAGAAAAAACACTATATTATATACATTTCAAACATTGGTTTATATAATCACATAAATATAAATTATTACACACATTAAAAAATATTAATATTCCTTTATATTTTAATCCTAACCCAAAATTATGCTATTTACGAACACACCACCCCTACCTAAGAAAAAGAAAATGCCTGTATAATAAACCAATTTTTATTTTAGTAATAATATAAAGATATAAATTAACAAAAAGTGTTAATTTTACTAAAATTGATGTCAATTTTAAATAAAAAGACGCACTTGGAGTCTTACTGGTCACACCATGAATCAGATTAAGGTGAGGCTAATTACAACTTGTCTCAAATAACTTGATAATAATTTTACTAAAGTATCAAAACAATATGAATGTATTTTTTCAGTTTTGAGTACATTATTTGTAATTTTTTCTAAAATATCATTATAAAATGTAAACACATACTTTGAATAATTCTAATCTCATCGTGTATCATTTTGATGTGAAACCAATTCCAATATGTCAAAAACGACTTATGAATAATTTTCCTAAATTATCAAGAAAATATGATTTTTTTTGATTATTTTTCAGTGAGTGACATTTTCTTGAACTAAAATGTCGATTTTAAACTGATAATAGACACTTTGAGTCATACCAGGAAAATCGTTTATCATATTGAGGTGATAGTGATTTCTAAATGTCAAAAATGACTTATGGATCATTTAACTAAAGTATCAAAACAATCCAAATGCTTTTTCTCAGTTCTGAGTAGGTTAGTTTTCCTTTTTACTAAAATTGATGTCAATTTTAAATAAAAGGACACACTTGGAGTCATACCGGACACACCATGCATGGAATTTAGGTGAGACTGATTGATACACATCCCAAATGACTTATGGATCATTTTAGTGGAGTATAAAAACAATCCAAATGTTTTTCCTTTAATTTTAGTAAATTACTTATTTTTTTACTAAAATGTCATTTTAAACTAGAAACAATTACTTTGACTCATACCGACTACATATTGTACCATTTTTATGAGATAATGATTCATACAAGTCCCAAATTAATTATGAATAAATTTCATAAATTATCAAGAAAATACAAGTGTATTTTATTTGTTTTGATTAAGTGAAATTTTTTAAACTAAACTATCGATTTTAAACTGATAACTGACATATTGAGTCATAGTAGTCACACTGTGCATAAAATTGAGGTATATATGATTACTACACATCCCAAATTACTTATGGATCATTTCCCTAAAGTATAAAACAACTAGAATATGTTTTCCCAGTTTTGAGTTTGTAAGTTTTCTTTTTTACTAAAATTAATGTCAATTTTAAATAAAAAGAAGCAGTCAAATTCATACCGGTCACACTATGTGTTGAATTATGGTGCGAATGATTACCACACATCCCAAAGTCTCAAAAAATCCTAACTTACAATTTTACCATGTTTTCGTTATTTTTCTATCTTGAAATACCAACACTGTATATATATTGACTCGATGTTCTTAGCTGAAAAACCTTTATCGTTGTTGAAATCCAGAAGAGCAGAGGAAACTCATATGCCCATTATATTATGAGAAATCACCAAAATGGGCACATGATATTCTTTTAATCTTCTGGATTTCAACAAAGAAAAAGGTTTTTCGGCTAACAACATTGAATCAATTTTCAGCATTGGTATTTCAACAAATAAAGTCAAAAAAATATGAATGTGTTTTCTCGGTTTTGAGTATATCACTTGTTTTTTTACTAAAATGTAATTTTAAAACCAAAACACACACTTTGAAACATATCGATCACATCATGTATAGGTTTTATGTAATACTAATTCATACAAATCTCAAATGACTTATGAATAGATGCCATAAATTATCAAGAAAATCCAATCATGTTTGTTCAATTTTTAGTGAGTGATGCCTTTTGAACTAAAATATCCATTTTAACTGATAACGGACACATTAAGTCATATTTGGAATATTTTGTATCACATTCAGGTGATGTTGATTCCTACATATAAAAAATGACTTATGGATAATTTTTCTAAAGTATTTAAACAATCTAAATGTGTTTTCTCAGTTTTGATTAGGTTACTTGTCCTTTTTACTAAAATTGATTTCAATTTTAAATAAAAAGGTTCACTTGGAGTCATACTGGTCATGATGTGAATCAGATTGAGGTGAAAATGATTCCTACACATCTAAAATGACTTATGGATCATTGTTCGAAAGTATCAAAACAATTTGAATGAGAAGTCTGACATTTAATTTATATTATATTAATGTAGTAGAGGACATATAATATTATGAGAAAAAACATAGTATTTTAAAAAACACTTTTACCTTCTCATTGAACTCTATTTTTTTAATGGTTTCAAGGATTTGGTTCCTATATAAAGAATCCAAATCCCCTCTTTTTTTACCCTATAATGTACAAGACATTTTCTACATTGGGACTGACATGAACTGATTGTGATATTCCAATGAAAGGGTCATCCTCGATTGAATTTTCATCTGACCTAACATTTGTTTTAGTTTCCAATAGGAAAATCCGCCGATTATTGTTTGTTAGATCTTTGACATGAAATACTTTCACTACATGTGATTCCATTATAAACATATTGTATTTTACCCTTCCATATTGAAATTCACCTTCATGAAGCCCATTTCATTAAATTTTACTACACTGATATTTTCAACCCATTTTCAATAGAAAATAAGTACTTGAAATTTTATATAATATAACTTGTATTATTTTTGATAATGCCAAAATATGATACATTTGTATAAATTGTAATTCTATCATTGTAATCAGATATGTGTATTGCTTCAACCAAAAGAATAACACCACTATTTTGCATCATACTATAGTCATCATGTTCTTTTATATAGAATGTATAACCATTGATTACAAAATCACTGTAAGATATAACATTTTAATTTGGTCCCCTGGCTATCCATTGAATTCATTCGGAAATTGAATTCATTTTTTTCAAATAAATCCTTATAAATTTGATCTCAAAACCATCCTATAAATTGTTGATTATGTGTATTTGGTATCCATCCTTCAACCTATGATGGATTCAAATCTCTAAGAATTTCTTTGTGGGAATTAATGTATAAATCAATATCTTCACTATTATGTAAAATGTAAATGTTTTCTTGCTTATAATTTATTGAGGTAATTGTAACAACATCTATTCCAGAAATCCCTTTACCCCTAAGGTATTCACAATTATGAGACTTTGGGAGACTGATGCTATCAACATATGATTGGTAATCAGTACACAATTCAATAGATTCTTCAATAATATATCATTCTACAATACAACCTTCTGGATGACTTCAATTCTTAACATACCCTTTAAAAACCTTCATATAATGTTCAATGGGGTACATCCATATCTAACGGACATGTCCACATAGTTGAACCTCTATAACTAAGAGAACCATAAAGTGGACCATTATATCAAAGAATAATGGTGGGAAGAACATATCTAATTCACATAATATGATATAAACCTCCTTATTTATGATGGGAAACTTTGCTGGGTCTATAACTTTACTACATATAGATTTAAAAAAGTAGTATAGTATCATTAATATATTTCATACATTTTGAGGCTGAATTCAGTGGAAAGAAATAAGAATTAAATCTTCCTTCAAAAAATAATAGTCGTGTTATTTTTGTACTTTCAACTTCAAATTAGTAATTGACATGATGTTTTTTATATTCTTTGAATATCCATTTAGAAATTTTACACTATTAATAAAAAGGAAAATTTTCAATTTTTCATATCTGGATAGAGTGTAAGCTGATAGAGGAAGAAAAGTCCTCCTTTTACCCTTCATCGGTGCCAACTCTTCCCTTATCCCTATTTCAATAAAGTCCAACCTAGCCTTGATTCCATATTTCATTTTCATGGAAAATTTAGTAATGTGCCAATAACACTATCAAATACATTTTTTCTATATGCATGACATCAAGAAAATATCTGACATACCAAAAATTCCAATACTTCAATTTGAAGAAAATCAATCTCTTCTTATAACCTTATTTTTTAAGGTTTTTTATAAATGGTTTATTGAAAATAGTGCCGATATCTTTTACTTTATTGTACAGTTGATCACTTGTTACTGGAGATGGTGTTGTACCTTTTTTGATATTCCCATCGAATGCTATCATCCAGGATCAGTATTTATTCCATCGAGGTAAAAATTTATGATGTCCTAAAAACATAGTCTTTAAAGAATGTTTCAAAAGAACTAAGTATATTCATTTTTTACAAATGTGACACCCCAACAGTCCTTTAATGCTATATCATATTAAATTTCCATAAGAGGGGAAGTCTTTTGTCATCCCCTACAACATGGAACTCAATGTAAATTATTCACTTATATGAGAATCATACATTGTAACACCCTTGTATCCCACATCAATTTTAGATCCTTGATTAATGGAGCCCAATAGAAATCAATATCTTTATTGGGTTTCTTTGGTCCAGATATAAGAAGATAAAATATAATGTAACTACGATTCATGCACAACCATAGTGTAAAGTTATAATTAACCAAAATGACGGGCCATGTAATATGAGTACTACTCTTTACACCAAAAGGATTTATTCCATCCATAGATAATGTAAAAAGAAATTTCATTGGATTATTTTCAAATTCAAGATACTTGTAATCAATTTTCTTACATTGAGGAGAATCTGATGAATGGAATAGGTTTTCATATTTAATTATTTTATCTACAAGCCTTATCAATTGTCTCACAGTTTCCTAACATCCATATAGTCTTCTAAATCATGGAATGATAGGAAAGTACCATACATATTTTGAAGGACTTGATTCATTTTTCTTGTATAGATCTATGCCACACTTAGGGAATTTTATGAGTGATTTATAATACTTGAAAAACAATATGAGATCATTTGTACAAGTATTAGTTTTCATAGATCATTCCCACTGAATGTAATATTCATTTAGTTTCATATGTTTGGCTTGTTAGTTCATTTTCTTCTGGTAGAATATCATTTAGGATACCAAGTAGTTCTGTAAAGTTGGTGTCACTCTATCCACTGCTATGTTTCAAATTAAATAACTCTAATACAGTTGATAATGTTGTGTATTTAGTACAACTAGTATACAATGGTTTCTTATAACAACTATTTAACTCTTCAAACAACTTTCGAAAATTGTGAAGGTCATCTTTAATTGCCATTATCATTTCTTCTATGCGATCTCTGTCATCATTTACACTGGTATTCATATCAAATGATCCATAAACCACAGTATTATCCCAATCAGTGTCAAAACTCTGTTTTTCCCCATGCTTATTCCAAAATTTATGGCTTTGATCTATTCCATGAAAAATCAAGTATTCTTCCAACTCTTTCGGACTAATTTTTCTTAAATAAGAACAATTTAAACACATATAGAGGATTTGAGAAGGGTTGTATGCATGATCTATTTAAAAATTGATGAAATATTTAATTCCATCTTCAAACTCTCTTGTAAAATGATTAGTGTTCATACATTTTAGATTCATATCCATACTGTTGGGTTCATAAAAGATTAATTTTGAAAAATAAATAAATAAATAAATATAATATATTCATTATCAAAGGTGAAATTTATAGACAATTATAATAAGGGAAACTCAACATTTTATTGTTTCAAAGAATTTTAGTATGTTGATGAAAATAGTTAATTGAATTTTGGAAAATAATTACTCCACTATGGTAGGTGTTATCCTATGAATTCATTCAAAAGTGAATGTTATAGACAACTTTTATCCTCATCAACTCATCTCCCAAATATTTATCATTGAATTTTTTATTTGACACGCATCCTCCATCTCTTGTAGACATGCACCTATGTTGTTTGAAATAATCTAACCAATAGTCATACATGGGATGAATAATGATCAGAGTAGTAAAAGAAATATAAAAGATGTGGGGATGAGTTTCAAGAAACAAATTTAAATAATAACTATTTAGGAGATGAAGTTGATGAGGATTACAATTTTCTATAAAGGAGATGGGGGATGAGTCTCAAGTTACAAATTTCAATAATAACTACTATTTGACACACATCAAGAATTTATTAAATACCCTAAATAAATGAAAATATTATATAGTAAATTAAGGAGTAATAAGAAACCAAAATATGATAAATAAGAATAATAAACTATCATTCAATACACTATAATATATAAAAATGCATTAATAAAACATTTTAATAAAAAAATAGTTATTTTATACACATAAATATTAATTACATATTCATAGGGGTGGAACCAGTACATGTAGACCAAATATGATGAATACTTAATTATTTTTCTAGTATATAGAATTTGATTACTTATAATCTATTTTTTGGAACAAGTGATGTAGAAACCTAAGAAATTATTACATTTAAAATTATTGTTATATCAGATATTTGAAAACATATAAAGACTCTTGAGATGTCATATCACCACACCGACCTATCCCAAGGATTCTAGGGAGGTCATCACATTAGATCTACCCATATGAAGGAATCTAGTGTGGATATATAATACACATTGACCCATCCTTGATATTATAGGGAGGTCCATAAATAAGTCAGCATAAAGAAATAATACACGTCAACAAGATATATCACAAAAAAGGGAGAAAAAAACACCAACCCTTACAACATCTATCCCACACACACTAACCTCTACTGAGACAAAATGACTCATATGAGGTCACATTTTCAAATTGGAATACCCTTACTTTACTCAAAAATCTAAGCGGAATTAGAAAATCAACAGATATATAAAACATCACTCCCTATCTAAAGTTTCTACTACACAAATATGAACAAAACTAGTTAGTTTAATATTATAGGAAGCAATCTCATAGGATACCCAACCACCATCATGGAAATTGATATAAACAAAATTATATATATGATCAAAAATGGGATGGGTATTATACCATATGGTTAATTCAACTATTTACCCATGAAAAATAAATCATGATTCATCCACACTTTCACATAAATAAAATAATAGCTAAAAAACCTCCTACAATAATTCACAACTACAATTGAGAAGGAAGGATATGCTTGTATGGTTTGGGAACGAAGCTAGGAAGGATAAAAGTATAGGTGTTTCACACTATAAAAAATCCAAGAATCAAAATGGAGGTTATCCACAACCAAATATTCAAAATGGATAACTCACCACACTCATAGTTGCAAAAAATCCTCCACCATGACCAGAAGCATTGATGTTTAACATCCGGATTTCTCCATGAGAAAGTCGAGAAATACTTACATTTGAGAGAAAGTAGAGAAAGACTTATGTTCAATCCTTAGATTCCTTCAACCCTTGATTCGAGCTTTGATTCACCGAGGAGTGCTGAAAGTGGGTTACTTCCATGTAAAGTTTCAGATATCATGAGGGGTTCACAACTAGTAAGGATTTTTAAATAGATCAGGACACTTTTATCAGTGCTTCAAAAAAAGCACTCATAAATAATCTTTTTATCAGTGCTTATTACTTAAGCGCTGAGAAAAGATTTATAATTTTAATTATAAATATTTTTATAAAATATATATATATATATAATATAATAAATATTTATAAATATAAATATAGTAAATATATTATTTATTTAAATATATTTAATATAATTTTATTATTATTTAAATATATAATTAATTATTTATAATTATATAATTATTTTTTAAAAATAATACTAATATCATTATAAAAAAAATAAAAAATAAAAATAATATAAATATAAATATAATTATAGTAAATATAGTCATTATTTAAGTAAATTTATTATAAATCTAATAATTATTTAAATATATATAATTAATTATTTATAATTATATAAATACTTTGAAAAAAATATTTATTTATTTATAATTATTAATATATAATTGTATAAATATAATAAATGTACTTCTATAAATATATTTATTTATAAATATTTTTTTACAATTTTTTTTAAAATTATTAATGAATATCTAATTTTAGTTGCATGCATCTTATAAATGAGTGGAATTGAATAAATTAAAATAAGTACACTTTAATGATATTGAAAAAATGGATAAGTTTTTTGTGTGTGCATTGTATATAAAAATGAAATAATTATGTATATATGAAATCAATATAACTTATATTTGATCAATTTTAAATTTAAAAATCAAATTACATTCAATTATATATCCATTACTCCATGAAATTAATCAAATTTTTTAATTCATATTAATTTATAATTATAAATCATTATTCACTAAATATATGACTATTTAATGTAAAGATCATAAATATTTTGTAATATATAAATCATATTTATATACATTCATATATATATATATATATTTAATATATACTATTTTTTAACATTATCAATAATTATCTAATTAATAAAATATATAATATTTTTCATAATTTACTTATTTTTAAATTTCATTTTTTAAATTTTAATTTTTCATATATTTAATACATACTATTTAATAGTATTTATAATTTATATATAGTATAATCAATTTATTCATATTTATCAATAATTATTTAATTAATAAAATTTGTAATATTTTTTTTAATAAACTCATTTAGTATTTTTATTTTTTTAATTATTTCATTTTTTTATTCAGACCTTTATCAATGTTAATAAAATGTTGATAAAGGATTTATTTATGAGTGCTAAATAATATAGTGCTGATAAAGGGTACCCTTTATGAATGATAAAAATAAAGCGTTTGTAAAGGGTACCTGTTATGAGCACTAAAAATAAAGTACTGATAAAGGGTCCCTTTATCAGTTCTAAAAATAAATCACTGATAAATGATCCCTTTATTAGTGATAAAAAAAATCATTGATAAATGGTACATTTTATCAGCGCTAAAAAAGGTGCTAATAAAAGGTTAAATTTATCAGTACTTTCTTTAGCACTGATAAATATGCAATTTATCAGCTCTTTTTTCTAATACTGATAAATACCAGCACTGTTAAAGGCCTGTTTTGTAGTAGTGAATGTTGATTATTAGTGAACATGGTTAGTTTTTTATAGTGACTAGACTTTATATAATGCCTCAATATTTATATTTGGAGCCATTGGACCTTATAACATAAGAGTAGGGATACACTACACCTATTATAAAATATAGTGATCAACAATGAAAGGTATCTATCTAGTGTACAATATGAGCCTCCAATAATTTCTCTAACACTGTACAACTGATCAAGGACCAAAATTAAAACATAAAAATGAATTATTAGATTAATAATAAGTAATTGGTCTTGATAATAAAAACTAACACCTCCCATATTTCATCAAACCCTCTCAAGCATTACAAAATACTGGTCTTAAAAGTGTATAGTAGCCACATCTTTCTTCTACTTTGGTATTGGGATTTTATTGATCTACCTTAACCTATCTATAGGTGAATCACAACATAGTCATCCCAGTTATCTTATTCTTTAGGATTAACCACAAAATCTATCTGATGATTTCATGGTACATTTTTGTAGTCCTAATGTAACCAACTAATCAAGAATAATATGAAAATTAAATAAATTCATCTATAATATCGATTGATGTGATCATCAAGCCATATAAATGGAAATAATAATTGGTTTCTTATAACCACACCTTAAGGAGATCCCCTCCCTTAAGACACTCATTAATCACCATATAATTATAATATTACATTTTGGAATCCTTCACTCTCTCTATGATTATGGACATAACACCTTTCTTGGATAACGAAATCTCATAATCCTCTTAATTTAATACAATGTATAACTCTAACTATAAACTCATGTCCTGATACAAATCCTTATAATCTCATACTACATGTTTCTATATTCACCACTCATTATATCATCCATGAAATTTATCTTCCCTAATGTATCTAAAAAATAATTTTCAATGGTTTTCATGTATAATACTGACCTTCATTACCAAGGATTAGTTACTATTAACAAATATGAATTTTTTAATTTTTAGGCTTGTGTAGAAAATAAAATTTAAAAATAAAATAGTCTCATTATTACATTAGAGCGTGTTACACCATAAAAATTTAGGATCATGTATCAGGTATTTCTTATCATGAAACCATATTCGTAATGAACTATATACAAATACTCAATCCATTATATTTAGAGTACATACCAATACCACATCATATGAATTATAATAAATATCATACCTATTATTAGCTTGGGTCGTATCAAGATAGGTGTTATAGGGATTTTCTTCTTCAAATATTATAATAGACCTTGATATTTGTTATCCCATACTAGATTCACACCCTTCTTTCTCAATATCTTCATCAGTGAGTAATTTTTTTTAAAATTTATAAAAATAGTGTATGTAATATCACCTCGTTTCAAGGGATGTCCCATTGTGAAAAATAATTATGGGAACCAAATGGAATAAAATAGTTATCATTCATTTTATGATTTGAAATCTCAGTCTCTAATACAATGTTGTTGAGAAATTTTAGCTCTCAGATCCATGATTAAAACTTTGAGGGAATTTTATATAATAAATACTACCTTAATGTCTCAAATATATCCTTAATATATTACTTATCTTGATTCAATAATGAATAAACTATCCTGTTATCCAAAAATACCCTAATAAAAGAGTCCTAAAATTAGAAGAAGATATGATTCACAAGCACTAAAATGTTGAGAAATTTTTTGAGATTGAATAATATCATTGAATATTCATAGTTTAGATAATTAATTCAAAAAATTATTGCAAAAAAAAAAC
This sequence comes from Viscum album, assembly GCA_963277665.1. NCBI lineage: Eukaryota > Viridiplantae > Streptophyta > Magnoliopsida > Santalales > Viscaceae > Viscum > Viscum album. The sequence continues at coordinate 1,688,912,620 of OY728126.1, read as the reverse complement.
TAAATTTTCACTCAAGTAAATTTCTCTTGAATAATCTCAATAATGATATAAAATATATATATGAAAAAAATAATGAATAAAAAAAGTGATCAACCATGAACCTAAAAATATATCAGAATAATCTAATGTTTGTAGATATATACAACTACACTATTTTAATTCACCAAATTAATATATAGATTCTTATTTGACCCTTCCTGAATAACAAAAAAACCATAATATGAAATGCATGTGTTCTCTTGTTCATATACAAAGAATGAGTACAATGACTTATTAGGAATAACTACAAGGCCTTAAACTCCTATTATGATGTCAATATGTATTCATATTATATTATAATGAAAAAAGAACTAATAACACACCCATTTATCCCATCAGGTATGATATAAAATAACACTTAAATTATTAATAAAAAAACATAAATAAAAAATAAATTTTAGGTTCCTATGTGCCTATAAATCTATGGTGTCCCTTTTCAAATCATGTTTTGGGATACAAAAGAATTAATTTGATAAATTATAGAACCACCAAAGTCAATATAATTGTTCCAAAGTCCATTATATTGTATAAGAGAAACAATTATACTCCAGTGGTTATTTAATTTGTGCACATGTCTATTTTTTTCCAATTATACCATATCAACTATGTATTCTTTTTTATAGTCATTTTCTCATTTCATAGTATATGATTTGAAAAAATTACTCAAGGATGAGAATCATGGTGTTCTTTATGCTTGGTGTTTTACCTCCTCCTATCATTGAGTCAGTGTATTAGTAGTTATGTGGCGGTGGTGTCAATATCTTCCATTGAATTTTCCCACAACCATTAATGTAAAAATTTATATATTTTTTTAAAATTATCAAGTGTTTCTATAAAAAAATCTTAAAAGAGGGTTTAGTTTAGATGTTCAATTTTAAATATAAAATTTAATATCATAAAAACATGTTTTAAAACCCCTCAGTGAAAAACATTAATAATAAAAACATTGAAATATGGAGTTTTAGTGTTTTCTAAAAACTTCTTAATTTACTCATTAATAATCAATTAAAAGATAGTTAAATAATCTTAAATAATTGAATAAAAAACTAAATCCATACTAGAGATTATATGTAATCATAGTATGGATATTGTTTTGAAAAAAAACTTGTTATAAAGAAGTATTTATATAAATAATATTCAAATAAATAAATATTAATTAAAATATTATCTAAAGTAGTCCCAAACATTCACAATTTAGTATAGGAAAAGTTGAAGAAAAATAATAATAGTGAAATAAAACAATAGGTATAGGCCTTGGAAAGACCCAATCCTTTCAAAATGGTTGAGAGAACTACCAATAAACTATGATAAATAAAATATGTTTTAAACACTAGAGGTGTTTCCATAACCTATACTTCATTTAACAAAGTAGAAGATTATACCTAGGACTAGTCACATGAAACTCTTCCACAAATCTTATAGAAAATAATATAAATTTAGTAGATCATAATTAATTAAGAAACTCTTTTTTATATTATAATAGTACAAAAAAATTTATGAATTATATTAAGAAGATACATATTAATAAAAATAAAATAATAAAATAAAGTATGATATAAAAAAATATTTCATTTTGTCTCTATATTCATGTGTTGAGTTAGTAATGGATTAGTTTATATATAGCCTCTAGATAATCCATAGCTATTGTTATGGATTGTACTTAGTTAATGATTAGGGATACCCTATATTGAAATTAGTATAACAAAAAAGAGTGTCATGGAATTTATTATGCTTAAGATACATTTTATTAATATTTCAAGTATTATGAATAAACTTATCTTTGAGGCTCCAACTCATAAAAATAGTTTTTATTTCAATACAATATTCTTTAATATATAAGAATAATTTTCCATAGATAGACAAAGTAGGTATTCATGATCATATTTTATGATCAAAACATGTAATTCCATAAACATGAATTCAGGTAATCCTTGAGTTTAAGAAATATGTATCCTTTAAGTGTTATACCTGGTAAAGTAAATTAGTCTTCACAGTTACTTATTCTAATATTTGTGGTCACATATCTTTAAATTAATTCTCACTTATATTTACTAGAATGGTTGGTTCCCTTTTACTATTTCCATCAAAAATAATTTTTACTAAGTGTTGAAAATAACCATGGAACTTAAATAAAAATTATAGATTCTTCCTCTAATAGCTACAGTTGATTAAAGTTGTAACTAGACACTTTTTCATATGGTCTCATGATTGTCATGATAAATTTAAATTATTATGAGATAATTTGAAAGGATATTTATAAACATACATGATAATTTTTCTTCACTATGATGGTTGTAATTTTTTTTATGAAAGACATTTCCAATTCATGGTAGATAGTCATGATATGTTCACTCTACTATTAGAGTCTCTTCAATTTTTATCATGGTAACATGAATTTATCATGAAAAAAATATAAAATATTTTTCTAAGTGACCCTCAATATTACTAAATTTCATTTAATTATATACAAATTTCCATATCATAAATTAAACTATGAAGAATAATTATTTCTTTGTTATGAAATCAAATGAATTATTGGAAATGACCCAAAAATATCTCCCTCTATGGTGGTAAAGAATCATGGAAGTTTAATCATAAGATTAATAACAACTTGGGCACATCGATATCAATAATTGATTATATCATAGATAAATATAATTAATATAAAATCATAACTTACTAAAAGAAAATCCCATTATTCTCTCATTCCAAAAATTCACCCCATTTGTAAATGTTAAAAAGATATTAAATTTTTACAATAAAAATATAAAGGCGTGGAACCTGATACTTCTTTAGGGAATAAATATAATCAATAAAAATGGTAAAATAATATGATAAAGTAAAAATATGCTTTAAATATATAATTAAATAAATTATTTAAAATAAATGATTTCTAGATAATATTTAATAAATATAGAATTAATGTAAAAAAAATCATTGATAACCGAATTATTTTTTTAATAACCAATTAATAAAACCAAAAAAAATTAAAATAAAAAAAAAATTAAAAAATTAGATAAGGTAAGTAATGTAAAAAGATCAAAAGTTCATATGAATCATCAATATGGGACCTAGAATATATATTTTTAGAGTTTCCTTCAACTTCTTTATAAAAGACCACTTCCTTTACCTTAGATAAATATTGAGGTATAGGCTTGGGTGTTGAAGAGGATGTTTAGTCTATATAGACTTATGAAAGGTATGATAAATTTATAGTAGGTAGTGTTAATGTAGGGTTATAAAACTATACAATTTATAAAAAATAACTAGTTTTAATAATTATCACTTTATCTAAGAACTGCTCTAAAAATACTATACATGTCTAAAATATGTTAGAAAAATGGGCCAAAAATTTCTCAAAGTATTACCTATAAGATAAAAACTCCCCCAAAATGTTTCTAGTATAATTATTTCTTCTATCCTCCTTATTAAAAACTTTTATTACTTTATTTTTCCTTAAATATCCTGTTATAAATGATAACTGATGATTTATATGGGCTTTAGTATAAATATTTTTCCTTATATACATGATTAATAACTTTCCAAAAATTACATAAGTTAATATTTAGTCGAGATGAAAAACTATAAAATAAAATTTATAACATGACTAAAATTCTTGTATGATGTTTATTTCCTACATTATTATTCATATTAGTCATTTTTTTAATATATGTTATCAAATTTATCTTGAATATACTTTAAATGCCTGAAGAATATTTTACCTGAATAACCTATGAATTTGATATCTAAATGATCCCTTATGTGAGTTGAATAAGTAAAATTCTTGGAAAATCCCTTTTTATATTTATTTGGTATTTAAATTATAAAATTTTCATAGATAAACTATATAATTACTTATCTTAGTGCTTTGGTATCTTGTGTTGGTGTAGTAACATAATGAGAAATCTCATAAACCTCTCTTCCTGACAACATAAACACCTCATATATCACTATAAGATAAATATTCATCTCAAACATGAATAATGTAAATTATTGAGATTTATATTGAGAAAATAAATTTTCTAAAATATTAGGATAAATTGATCAATCTCAAAAAACTGCTAAGTGACTCTAGGTAACTATATAACCTAGTCCTTATACTCTATGTATATACAGTGAAAATAAATATTTAATAACCATTTCATATTCATCAAAGGAAAATTTATTATGATCCAACTAAGTGTCCTATTTCTTTCTATGTCCAAGTGGTTCATCAATAGGCTAATCTTCTTACATCATAGAAATATATAATGTCGAAGAATCCTATATTTCAACTTTTAGAATAGGAAATTAACTAATTAGATAAATAAAAGGGTTCACATATTTTTCCACCATAATATTAGATTTATAGTTTTTCTTCTCAGATAATTTTCTGATTTTTTAAGAAAAAATGGGAATAATGTGACTAAATATAACTTCCTGATCTCCAATAGGTACAATAATATAGGGAATGTTTAATTCATCAAAAAGAAGAGGTAAATAAATGTTAGAAACAATTATCTCCATATAAAACATTATAGTATTAACCTTTTGAACAATTAAATTTTTATCAAACCAAATATAATCTTCAAAAATATCCATTGGTGAGAAAAATAATCTTAAATGAAAATTAGTTAGATATAATAGGTCTTCTTCTTGATGTACTTTAACAACTTTCATGTGTCATAGTAATAGATTCTTGTGTATATATAATAGGAATTGAAATAATAATATGAGATACTAGAGGATCCCTATGTTAATGTTGTACACCATGGTTAAAGGGTTTATAGGAGAGATCATTGTCTAAATCCTCTCCCTTAGCATGTTCATCCCATCTTCCATCAACATCATGAGTGGACTTTATAGAGGAAAATCGCCTGAATTTATTTTAGGAGAAATGGTATAATCTGTTATCCTATCATAAAATACAAATTAAAAATTGGGTGATATATTTATAAAACTCATATTCTTTTCCTTCCATATACAGTTTACCAAGAATAAATTATTCATTTATATAATAATAATATAAAACTTTCACTTCTATAACATCTTAATTTTATAAATGTTTTACATCACTAATAACCACAACATCTATATCACTAACTATATCATCTAGTTCCAAACCTGGGTCTTGAAAAAAAATATCTGGGGTATGGGTTTCAAATAGGTGTATACAACTAATATTAACTTTCATTATCTTTAAATTAAAACCCTCTCTATGTTTTGTATTTGACTCTAATTCATCATAAATTTCTATGATGAATACTAGTATATTCATTTGAATCAATATAAAATTATCATCTTTAAACTAATCCCTTAGATTCAAGTATTATAGAGATAAATATAGGTTAATGTTGAGTTTTGAACATGGAATTCAGTTTCAATTCCCCATGTTTCTCATTAAGAACTTGCACAAATTTATCTCCTGAGCAGAAAAAAGTAGACACAAGAAAAATTATATTAAAGTATAAGTATGATAAAACCTACCCAATTGGGTAAAATGGACAATTGACTATTTTATTTTAAAAAAATATATTTCCTTTTCATAACTTGGAATCAATCAGTCTCCTTAGTTTTATTTCTATAGTAAATAGTTACAGAGCTTGATATACTTCAAAATGTGGTTGTATAATATAGTAATTATTTATACAATGTTTATAATATCTAATTTTTTAACTCCAATAGCATCAGCCTATTATTTTAAATTCATTTTAACAACTTCTATAATAAATTTATATTTAATAATATCATTATTATCATTTAAAAGGAAATAAGTATTTTTTTAAACTCTTTTAAAAATCTAGGGTAGAAAATAACTTCTTTAAAACTTTTTTCCATCCTTGGTTGAGAAGAATATTCCAACCCTCAAATCTGGATATTTTTATCCTTATTAGATTAGTTAGATTCTCCAAATATATTATTCCATGTTATAATTAATTATCCTTTACACCCTCTGATATAGAATAAAATTCATTATATTTACTTGATGAACTTTGTTTGTTACTTGATGAGGTTAAATTCATGGTTCCCTATATTATAGGAATCATATTAAGAGGATTTATAGAAGAAAAATTAGTGATTTTAAAAATTATATTTCTAAATTGAAAAATGTTGTGTTATAGACAATTTTATATGGCCACCTTAAATTTTCATAATACAAAAATTATAAAATATAACATGTTTTTGAAATTAAACTAGGATTTAAAATTAATTGATCAAGATAAATAATAATTGACATTATCTATAGTTGAAAAATTTATAATGACATAATGAAATTAAATATTTATGATTAGTCATCAAATAATTGATAGTAATATCAATGAACTATAAGTAAAAGTAATAGTTAATACAACTATATATAATATATATTCATTGTAGGTATATGTTATTGGAATGTATATTCATTCAATTTATAATTATATTTTATAGTAACAATTTCTGAATTGGCCTATGGATTCATTCCCTATGAGCTTATCTGAAACTAGTCATGAATATAAAAAATAATATAATTTATAGTAAATCTCACTAGAATTCCAAAAAAATAAAAATATTATAAAAAATAATGAATATAAGGCTTTAATACCATAAATTAATTAAAGAAAATAAAGCATAACTTAAATTATAAATCTATTGGGAATAATTCATGATATTCCAATAGGATCATGTAGTAACCCTGAGGTATGGGGGGTGAATTATGAGTAATAAAATTATTACCAATTAAGTTAAACGTAAATTCATCCTTCCTTTAAGTTGATCAAAACTATGCTATCAATAAATATGTATGGATATTTAGAAATTCAACCTCACCATTTTCCCTTATTCTATATAGCTAATGTAAAGTAAACAATATAGTGGGATTTTACAAGTTTTAACATAAATTATTACTCCTTATAACGTTGGTTATACAAAACAATATGGATTCTACAATATAATATCCATTAAGAATTACAAGTTGTGTGGGATGAAATCGCCCTTAATCCTTAGCATACATTACACACTCTTCCTTTAAATGGTTATACACCCCAGCCATAAGATCCTTCTTCATTGGAATTATTTATACTGGTACCACCAGTCTCCGAGTAATCTCCTTGCACTTCCCTCATGGATGGTTCTTTGACTTCCTTATCAACCACCTTAATATTTAGCTTATACGTTGGCCGCATCCTTTTATTTCCTAGATAATGTTATTCTAAAACTATAAATGCCTACTTATGGAATAATGTTCTTCTAGAACTTTTAATTCCTTGACCTTTGAAGTTTGTAACTTTTGAAGGTTGATTCTTGACATCGGTTATGATCTCATCCTTCTAATCTTTTTGATCCAGAGAACTCATTATGCTTCAAAACTTCAAGTTCTATATTTTTCAACATTTACCCTTCTGATCTTCTGATAGAAGTTCTTGGTTAGATGCTTCATCTTAATGTTATTCAACATCTCTATATTAAACATATAATTTTTCAATAAATAAGTCAAGTACTATTACCTCTTTATATAGTAAAACTTTCTATGAAAGATATGGGTAATACATGGGATTTAAATGTGAGTTTCCTGCTTAACTCATTCTTCGTTTGACTACTTTCAAAACCTTTGAACAAATCCAATTCAACAAACATCATAATAAATTCCCTATATATTGAAATCAACAATATTCATTTCCTCTTTAAAAATCATCTATAATCGTGAACCTTCATTAATATTGATTCTTTGAACATACATCTTAACATTGACATAAAGTATAAATTTACAATGTTTTTATAAAGATCCTAAAACTTCCATCTGATATAAAAAATTTCATGTTATACCACCATTACATATTTAGAGTTTAAATAAACAAAGTATTAACAATCCGTCAATCTTCATATTTTTCTATTTGGTAAAATAAAAATTTATCCATCCAATGATCTATATAAATTTCCTCCATCTGGTAATCTTCATATTTCTCAGTTTAATGATCTTCATATGTTTCCTCAACCTGATGGATTTACATATTTTTTCCATCTAATGCAATTACAAAATATGAATCCAATGAGCTCACAAATTTCCATCAGGTAAAATCAAACTTCTCCTTATACGTTATTTATAAACATTCTTCATGTTAGAATTTTATGAAATTAGCATGAACCATGTATACTGTTATTATTTATGATGTTAGAAACCCTGAGTATCATCAATTAATTTTATAAACTTTTCTTCCAAAACTTTGAATGACTTGGGTTACTTAGATAATTATTTTGTAAACTATCAATATTACTCTAAACCCATTGGAACATTTATCTTTTTTGAAATTTATAAAAAATCCTTCCAAAATCTTCTTTTGAACTCTGTTTTAAGTGGAGTGGTAATTCATGAATTTTTCATTATTTTTTCAAAAACTCAATTTTTAAGGTGAACTCACATTACATTCCTCAAGAATTAATTATAGGTACTTTTTTAAAATCTTTAGTGTGCTTCAACCTTATAATTATTCTAGTTTCTTCAAATCCACTATTTTTCTTATGATGGTTTTACCTTTAGGATTAATTATTTCAGTAGATATTTTGAATATTCTAGTGAACATAACTTCTTTAAAATATTCACAAAGATATTCAATTTCTCCATCTCTTAGATTTAAAAATTCATTACATCTAATCATATTTGAATATAAATAGTTCCTTCCTATGATGGTTCATCCATCAAAAGTATATTCTTCTAGAGTACTATTCTTTAGGAATGTCCATATATAGCTTTACCTCTACCTATTATTCTATCCAATATTTCAATGGATAATCCTTTCATAGTGTATTCTTAAAATTTATTTCGTTTGGAATAGTAATAAGAACCTTTTCTATTATTTTACTCCTTAAATTTTTTATACAATATTGACAACAAACACAATATATCATCATCAAATCTGATTGGCACTTCAATATCCCCATTTAGATTTGTTTTTAGTACCCATTAAAAATACTAAAGTCAATGATATTTATCCTCATTATTTAAAATAAATTTAAATTCCTTTTTATCATATTATTTATAGATCTTTATGTGAGGGACTTATTTTATACCCCCCTTAAGGATTTGAATTTTTAATCCCCCTTATTGACATATTTGGGTGGGGGAAGAGTTAAATTTAAATATTTTTATTTTTATCCACTTTTATTTTGTTGAGGATGAATTCCTTGAGTAGAGGATAACATAAATTTTCTTAGAGTAGTTTGTCAAAAATCAACCAACATTAATTCTATGTGATCCTAGCTCATAATGGAAAATAAGTTTGATTAATCTAGACATTAAATATGTCTACAAACATGACCAAGTGATGCCATCTTTTACAAAGTCTTATTTTAGGGTTAAGATCATAATATTTTTCCTTCAAATTACTTTCATGTATCCAACTCAATATATAGATAGAAAAATTTTAGGCATAAAATCAATCTTCTCCCCCTTCAAGATAGTTCTTTCATTTTTATCATCAAAACACTTTTCCAATTTTTATTTAATCTTTAGTTTTCATATAAGAATTAGGAAGTATAGAAAACACACCTCAAGATGATAGAAACATTCATTCTCTAGATTTTCTATATATGTAACTTATTTTCCAATATCTATAGATTCATCATAATGGTAATTAAATGTTTACTTTATCAAAACATTATATTCTAGTTTCATGAACTTTAGTTGTCAAAAAAAGACATTTTTTCTTAAATATATAAAGGATTAAAAAAAATAGATAATATTCACATCAAGGATCACCATAAATAACATCACCTATAATTACCTTTTCAACGTGGAATCTCTAGAAAAAATTAGTGAATAAGGTGGACTTTTATCATCTAATTAATTAAAGAAACATGGATGAAAATTTTTTATCAACCTGAAAAATCCATTTTTCTTTACGATTTTCACCTTAGTTTTCTAATCATTTTTTTCATGTGTCTTATGGATTTCTTTCATTTAACTTATCTTTTATCTTTTTGTGGAGATTTATTTTAAAATTATACTATCAAGGTGAATAAATTATTCTTATATTCTAATTCCAACCTCCTTACTTCCTAAAACTATTCAAGATATATAATTATACAAGCCTTCATAACATGTTTTTCTTTCTTCTTCTACTGAGAATTTTCTTTCATAGAAACCTTTGTATAATACAAAAATTTTATACTTATATTTACTAAGTTCTCCTGCTAGGTTAATATTTCCATAAAATTTTTTGGAGTGTGATAGACCAACTCACACCTTCTATATAACTTATTATTTTTTGGTAAGATATTCTTTAAAGGTATCTTATAGAAAACTTAAATTTTTTGTCAGGGATATATTCCACCATTAGTAAATTTAATATTATGTTACTTCATTTCAGAATATTTATTCCATTAACTGATTATTCATGGAATGTTTACAAATATCCATGAATTTACCTTTTCTTCTAGAAAAGTTGAATATTTTCTCAGGCATGAAATCTTTTGAAACTTTTTTCATGAGTGCATTTTTTTAGTTTATGATTATTTTCATCTTAAGGTAGACCTATAGTTTATATTTCTTTTATTTTACATTATGTTTTTTAGACTTATTCCATTAATTTTTATTGATATACTCTTGGTAGAAGTAAACCTACACTCACCTTTACAACTTATTCCCTAACTACCAATTTTTTTCAAGATATCCAAATTTGTTAGATGTCAACAAACTTTTATTCTTTTATGAATGTTGGGTATAATTATTAGAGTTTATATTTACTTTAAAATTGCATCCCATTTAATTTTATCCATTTTTTCCTCATACCTTGTCAAATTATTCCAACAATAAATATCCAGGTGTCCAAACTATCCATAACACCAAAAATTTCCAATAAAACTTATCTTCTTCTATTGAGTTGAGTTTTGGATGGTGTATAATTCTTTTAAAGCTTATTTGTTATAGATATTGACTTTTTTATTCTATACATATTGGGGGAAACTCCTTGATTCATCCTTTATTACTTTCACATTCACAGAAAATGTCAGTTTCTCAATATTTTTATTCACCCTTATTCATCCAAAACTACAATCTACACTATTTAAGTTATGGGAGTTGGTGTATAAAAATTCATCAGAACAGTGACGTCCCGAGCTAGGTGACACAAACTAGTGCCTCGAGCCAGTTCTCTATATGACCTTAGGCACACCTCCCCATACTCCACATGCTTCCAACTAGCACCGAGGGTCTAATATCGATCATGGAGAGAGTATACCCTCTTTATCAAAGTATCACAATATTGGAAATAAACAAGAATAACAAAAATTATATAACCAATAACCATAAAAAACCAGTATCACATTATAATTAGAATAGGAAATACAATATTCAAACTAAAATAATAAATATTCCATACCAAGCATGTGTAAAGTGTCAATAAAAAAACCCAAAATAAATAAATACCCTAAATAATCCTCTAAGCGGGTCCCAACACCATGTTATATTCCCTCATCCATGCTTCATCCAAATTCATCCATGTAGCACAAAGCCTTTTCCATTAACTTATCTTGTAACCCTGAAATCTATTTGGGTATCGATCAGGCAACCCAAGTATAGTGTGGGTACAACTCATTAGGCTGCTAAAAATGACATCTAAAACAATATCCAGTTAGTAATAGTGTATACAATTGTATAAATAATAAATAAAGAAATAAAATAAACAATTTACACTTATTAAATAACTCTTTATTTAACCACATAACACTTGAGTTCCTAAGGACACCCAGACTCTTAATACTTACTTCATCCTATGTCGGAGTCTAAACCACCCCAAAGGGATATCATATATGTGAATTCCATTATTAGAATTCAAAAAATCAATTCACATATGAATTAAATTTTTACCATTCATCATTTCAATTCAATTATCAATTTTATAATTACCATTTATCATTTCAATTCACATATGAATTCCATTGTCACCATTCATCATTTCAATTCACATATGAATTCCATTGTTACCAGTCATCATTTCAATTCACACATAAATTCCATTGTTACCATTCATTATTTCAAGTCACATATGAATTCCATTGTTACCATTTTTCATTTCATGTCGCATATATCACAATATCACATTAACTAATTTACCAATTTATTAATCAAATACAAAAGTTACTTATTCACATCATTCCATTAATTAATTCTATAATTAATTAGTCAAATAAAATCAATAAATTAATTAAAAAATCAATTAATCATCTCAACCCTATTAATTGATTCAAAAATTAATTAATAATATCAATCAATTTCATAATCACAAAAATCTTCATTAATTAATTCAACAATTAATTATTTTAATCCAATAATATATATATAACAATAATTAATCCAACAATTATTTATTTAATTTAGATAATCACAATCTCACCATAATTAATTCAAAAATCAATTATTCCAAATAAATGAATTTCATAATCCCAACCATTCCCATTAATTAAGTTAACAATTATTTAATCAAGTTCAAAAATTTCAATAACTCTATAATTAATTCAATAATTAATTATTCCAATTTAGAATCCTAATATTCCCAATTTCACAATCCCCTTAATTAATAAATTCACCAAAATAATTAACTAATTCTATGAATTCAATTGCTAATAATATATTAAATGTTATACAATTACAAACACATAATTGAAATCAAGACTTTGGGATTTGAATTATAGACTACCTACCTCAAAACTGATGAAAAACGTTCCCCAATGAAAATTCACAAATTGAAGTAGAGAAATGACAATCAAGAAGGGGATTTTGATCTTAATCCTAAATCAAATATCAAAATAATAAATGTCCAACAGACCTAGATCAAGATATATAACTAAAAATGGATAAAAATCCCTATTTTATCCAAAAAGAGGAGAGAGAGATAGAGAGATCTAATCAAAAAGAAACCACTTACTTGGGTGGTGTAGATCACCAATCCAGGATTCAAATTATGAATAATAGAGGTTTTAAGGGATTGATATACATTCAAGAGCCTCCAAAATTGAGATAAAATGTTAAGAGTCAAGTGGGGTTTGATTTTGGGTTAAAATGGGGGTTTGGGTATTTTAAAATCTAATTTTTAGATTAACTAAAATTGTGCGCATATTTTACTGGGTAGGGGTGCACTGTTTTCCAAACTGTATGCCTTAACCATGTACCTCTTTTTTTTTGGGGCACTATTTCTCCTTTTAAAGATCACAGTTTGAAAAACCACGTGATCTCCATGAAATCCATCTCTATGAGGGGTTTAATAGTTTGTTGGGTGAGGGAGCACAATTTGGGAAAATCATATGCCATCTGTGTACATTCTCTCCTCTTTCCAAAATTCACAATTTTCACCCAAACACACCCCAAGGTAAAAACCAAAAAAGGTACTAAAAACTAGGAAAAAGATATCCTAAAAAAAATCTTGATATATTTCCATAAAATATAAGGTTCTTAAAATCTCCCCACCTTATAACAACTCATACTCAAATTGTACTCCTAAGAACCTCTAAGATTATGAGTCAGAAAGCTTGGGCCGGTGATGTCATATATCTGCTTCTCTCTCCCATATTTCCTCCTTTACACACCCATGTTTCCAAAATATAAGAACTATTAGTACGGTTTCTCCCATCAACACTTTTTCAATATAATCCAACACATGTATCAGATGCCCTTGAAAGTGCGCATCTATCTCAAGCTCAAAATAATTGACATCGGTCACATGATAAGGGTCAGGGTGATACCGCCAAAGATGTAACACATGAAAAATTTCATGCATAAAACTATATCTATGTGGAAGAGACAATCAGTATGACACAAACCCGATTATCTTCACAACCTCAAATGGTCCAGTGAACTTAGGTGCTTGCTTTCCCTACCTCTATATCCTTCGGTGAACCAATCTAGTAAACACCTGAATGAATACATGATCACCCTCTGTAAACTCTAGGGTTCATCTACGTCTTTTAGAACATGACTTATATCAAATTTGATCTATAGAAAAATTCTTTTTGAATCTGTTATACCTGCTTCAATGTCTCTTATACAAGACTCAGTCCCAAAAACTCTGACTCACCCACCTCCATCCAGCATTGAGGTGATCTGCATGTCCTACCATAAAGAGTATCATATGGTTCCATCTGAATAGTTTCCTAAAAATTGTTGTTATAGGTGAAATACACCAATGCTAGGTGATTATCTCAAGACCCACCAAATTCTATAACACACACTCATATCATATCCTCATTTACCTATATAGTATGCTTTGACTACCCATATGTCTGTTGGTGGGAAGTCATACTAAAAAAACCTATGTGCTAAGTTCCTTCTGCAAGCCCTGCCAGAAGCATGAAGTAAAACATGAGTCATGGTATAAAAATATAGTCCATGGAACCCTATGCAGATGGAATATCTCTTGAACATACAATTCTCCCAACTGATTCATTGAGAAATTCTCCCACATTGGAAAGAAATGTTCTACCTCTGTCAAATGGTCCACAACCAACCAAATAGAATTGTTATTATGAGGAATTATCAAGAGACCCACTAAAAAATACATAGTAACATCATCCCACTTTCATTTAAGAATGGGAAAAAGCTGTATTAAACCTCTTTGTTGTTGATTCTTAGTCTCCACCTATTGATAGGTGTAGCATCATGTCATGAACCTTTCTATTTCCTTTTTTATGATCGACCACCAAAACTATTGTCATAGGTTATGGTACATCTATTAAACACTTATATGCACTTACCACTTTGAGGAATGAAATTACGACATCAAATATTCACATATACTCATAGTCACAACAACCAGTTGTTGAAATATATGATCTTGTCCTCATATATTCTCTATTATGAAGGTGAATCCCCTTGTTTAATGTTTTTCCTTATTGTCAAACATTCCAGATCCTAATACTTATTATTCCTGATCTACCTCAGGAGGGTAAAGTCCATTGAAACTAACAGAAGATCTATCTGCTCTTGACTCTCCTAAACCACAACATGCATCTCAACTATTAAGGTCATCATATTCCACTCAAAACGAGACTCATGTAACATCCATGTTTGAGTCCTCCCTCTCAAAGCGTCAAAAACACTTTTTACCTTTCTAGGAATATATGTTAGATAAAAATCGAATGAATTCATATAATCAACCCATCACTGTTGATTAAGATTCAATTCCTTATTTGAAAACATATAATTCAAGATCTTATGTTCCACATATATATTAAACTTCTCCCCAACAGATAATTTTTCCAAAACTTCAAAAAGTAAACAACTACTTCTATCTCAAGACCGTGCATAGGGGATTTACATTTAGGTGTTTTCAACTACTGAGACCAATACACCACAACTCGATCTCTCTATATCAATACTACTTCAAGATCAATCCCAAAAGCATCACAAAACACCATATACTCCTCACATGGATTTGGTTGGATCAATATTGGTATCTATATCAAGTGCTTCTTAAACTCCTAGAAGGAATTATCACATGCTCTATAATAGTGAAACTTTATACCTTCTTTAGTTAATAAAAAAAGTGGTACTACCAATCGGGAAATGTTTTCGATGAATCTATGATCATATCCATATAATCCTAGAAATCTGCGAATATCGAAAACATTTTAGGGATGCTTCCAAGAAACCACTACCTGGACCTTATTTGGGTCCATTGACAAACCTTCCTCTGAGATGATGTGGCCCAATAAGTGTACTTTAAAAGTTTAAAACTTAAACTTATATAGATTTACATATAGTAGATGCTCTTTTAGTGTACGTAGGATGATGTCATGATGTTGGGAATGGTTGTCAGGAGTCTTAGAGTACAACACGATGTCATCCAAAAACAACACCACATACTGATCTAGGTATGGATGAAAGATTTTGTTCATCAAGGTCATAAAAACTTCTAGTATATTCATCAAACCAAATAGAATTAATATGTACTCATATAGGCTATACCTGATTCTGAAAGAAGTCATCAGTATATCATAAGGACATAATCTCAACTGATGATACCCTAATCTCAAGTAGATCTTGGAGAAAACACTATCTCCTCTCAACTGGTCAAATAAATTTTTGATACATGGAAGAGGATACCAGTTCTTCACTTTCACCTAGTTAAACTTTTGATAATTGACACACAAGCATAGAGACCCATCCACCTTTATTACAAATAAGAATAGATAACCCCAAGGTGATGTACTGAGATGGATAAAACCTTTTCCCATAAACTACACCTATTGAGTCTTAAACTACTAAAGCTCTATTAGTTCTATTCGGTATGGTGGAATATAAATTGGATGAAACCCTGACATGAGATCAATAATAAATTCCATATCTCTCTTAGTTGGAAACCCTTAGAAGTATTCAGTAAAACCATCCTGAAACCCATCCACTACAAGTGAAAAAAACATCTTTCTTAAAAACTCCATCATCTAAAAAAATACTAAAAACATTGTGGTGATCTCCCCCAATTTTGGGTGAACTACTCCTGCATGAACCTCCTTGATATCCCACTCTCCATGGTGAATAAAATTGTCACCATTATGATATGTAAAAGTCACTCTCCTATAGTAACAATCTATATAGGCATGGTATACTACTAGCCAGTAGATACCCATAATTATATCAAAACCTAACATATCTAGTATGTAAAAACCCCTAAGAAAATTAATCTCCCCAACCTCGAGAGAACACCCCCTACACAAATAGATGTATATTGACCATACTCCCAACGATGTATCTGTCAACAACACCCCCCTCACGAACTCGAACACCAGGCTCAAACCATTCAAAATTTTTAGATATATAAAAGAATGAGAGGAACCAATATCAAACAAGACACTAGATAGTATATAGGATACAATAATAGTACCTCTCACTATTGACGTTCCAACCTTATTATCCACAAGTGTAGGATGAATAAAATGTAACTATATTTACCCTCTTCCCTACGATGCAACCTGATTCCTATGTACTACACCACGATTTTGATATGGGTGATCTTTCCTAGAATAAAATCATCTATAAGATCTACTACCTTATCTAGTAGAACTCCAACTACTAGATTGATATGGTGTAGAAGATCCCCTTCCTGCACCCTAGTTCTATCTATCTCCTCCATCACTACCTGTCTATCATGGGTTTCTGTAGAACTTATTTAGATATCCAATACCACCTCAATATTTTCACTCTATATGTGGTTGGGGATAGTTTATATAATAGTGTCCCAAACTACCATATTGGTGAATAATCACATGAGAAAGGTCCTATGTAACTGGCCCTTCCCCCTGGTCACTCTTTATGCTATCCTCCCGACTAACATTCTTAGGGAGACACTTCCTTATCTTGGAATTTGTACCTCTTAATCATACTACACCTATCATATTTTATTTACTGGAATCTTCCTTCAGGTTCTTCTCACCTATGAGAGCTTGATCCACCACCTCAACAAACTTCTTTAACTGAAAGATGTTAACTTGGGACTTAATATCACATTTAAGTATATCCTATAAATTCCTTGTCTCATAACCTTATAATGTTGAAGAAAATAATTGAAAATATGTAAAGTTTCTAACATATTCCATCATGAAAATACTAATCCAACCTCATGAACTCAACAACTCTCTCTTGCCTCCACATATTTGGGTAGAAGTGCTCAAGGAACTTCTCCAAGAAATCCTTCCATAACATACCATCGACATGTCTATTCCAAGATTGAACATCCCACTTGAGCTTCATTGATACTATTCGAATGTAAGAACCCAACATGAACCTCTTCTCAGAAGGAGTCTCCAAGTGTTTATGTATAGTCACGATAGACTCTATCCAAAATATAGCTCCCTCAAGTCTAGCCTCTCCAGTAAAATTCAAAGGGCGATGCAACTGAAACTCCTGTGACAAGTCAGAAATTATCCTTACAACACACTATGGGTATACTTATATAATATTCATGAATTGATCATAGTTTTCTCAGAAATACTCCCCTGATTCCTCTCCTATCACTATTGGTTCCTCAGGTTATGCTACTAGAAGATCATCTCCAGACATATCCTCCTATCACCATCTTAATAAGAATCATCAAGGATCCATATCTCTACAATGAAAAATAGACGTATCAAGTCATATAACACCACTTTATCACATTTATGTAACAGGAAGACATAAAAGGCACAACAAGTGTTTTTCCCCAAACCCCACCCCAAAGTCAAAACTGAGGTGCTCTCACTACCCTTAATCATCCTAAATCTAGGTCATGGTTAACAAAGGGTAAACTCATTATCATATTCAAGTTTTTTTTATCAAAAACCCATTATTATCATCTTGACTTATTTTACTATTCTCAATTTCATATTAGGAACATTTTTATTTCAATTTCACAAGAAAGGAAAAATAGTTCAAGTTCAATAACTTACCTATAACCTGTTTTCCCATGCATGAAAAAATGATGCATGTCACAAAATAATCACGAGTTCTTAGATTTATGCATGCATACTTGAATCTCATTCCATACCGAACCATGAGTCAAAAATCAGAAAATTTCAAAAATAAAAATGTCACATAAATAGCTTATTTTAAATATATTTTTTATTTTAATTTCCATTAATTCTTTGTTTTTGGGGTTTACAAAGGTTTTATGGAGAATATGTGTGTTTTCATGAATTGGGCCAAACCCTGAGCCCAATTCCAGATTTAAAAATAAATTTTGTTTCTTTTATAACTTTTTCATTTTTTAATATTTTTCACTCATTCAAACTCCTAAATTTCCTTCCCTGATATATTAACACCAAAATTAAAATTTGGAGCATTTAGAAATCCATAACCAAGGTTTATTTTGGTTTTTATTTAAGATATTGGGCCTGCCCGGAAGCCCATATCAAGTTTTAAAAATTAATTTTATTTATTTAATAACTTATTCAATATTATGTATTTTTCAGTGATTCCAAGTCTCACACGAGACCATTACACCCAGTCGCGCCCCAATCCTATTGTCCCCCTCTTTGGAGCTCTTAGGCATCGCGATTTAGGGACTAAATTATTAGGGTTTCTAAAATCGGCCAGATTTGAGAAGGTAAGTTCATTCCTTCACAACTCTCTAAATTCTTACTATTTTACTTACATTCTAGTTTCTAAATGACCTCCTAATTCTTTTTCGAACAACCCCTGAATTTTGGCCATTTTCAATTTTAGCTACTGGTGTTTTGGGGAGATTCATTCAAGATTACTCAAGTAAGTTAGTCCATTTCATTCTCCTTTCAAATTGATTAGGGTTTCATTGTATTTTTTAGGGTTTTGTTCACTTTTTATTGAAGTGAAAAATGACCAGGGGGTAGGGATTTGAACCTAGGTTTTAACCTTGGGTTTTCTTGGTCTTTTATTGTGGTTTTAGGTTTGATCTGGGTCCCTCTTGGTGCGGCGGTGGTGCGATTTGATTTTCGCACAAAGGATTCAAAGTTTTAACTAATTTGGTAGGTGATTCCATGTTTATGAAATCTTTGTGTATTATCATTCTGTATTTATCATACTTTCAGGTTTATATAATTTTATTATTGCTGAAAAAATTAGTTTTATTGGTGTTTGCTTTGAAAATGAATTTTTAAATGCTAATTTCATGTGAAATTGGGGGGTTTTCAAGGGAATGTTTTATTGGTTTATTTGGGGCTTACCTATTAATAATTAATTGATTTTATTGAAATATAATAGGGCTTACAATAATTTTTTGAATTTTTATCCCCTTTGTTTTTGTGAAAATGGGTTTTAATAGTGTTTGTGGAACACGTAAACTTTAAGTCCCATGTTTGTGTAAAAATTGAGGTTTTTCAATGTTATCATTTCTTGGTTCACATGGGGATTTCCTAAAATTGATTTTTTGTTTTAATTGAAATTTATAAGGCTGAATTTTATGTTTTGGTATCTTATAGGTGTGCATATAGTGTGCAAAGTGGGGTTTTTTGGGAATGTTTGGTGCAAAACAATGCGGGTTTTTGAGAAATTGTTTTATGGAAAATCAAAGTGTTTTGTTGTATGTTTTGTATGGAATAAAGTGTGTATAACTACTGTATTGTTTGTAAGTGACCAGTATTGGTGTTTTTATATTAAAATGGATGCATGTGGCATGATGAATTTGTTTGAGTACAAAGGGGGAAGCCCGGGTACCTAGATGGGGCGAATGTGTACTAGTACTGCTAGTGGACTAGATGGGTTTTGTCCCTGTTTAACCTAGAATTTGGATAAAGAAAACTCTAACTAAACTATGTGGATGATTATTGGGGACCAATAGGTTATGGGTATGTTCCCTACTAGTGGCTAGTTCTTGAGAGTGGATTTTACCGTGGTCACTTTACACCGAGGTATGAGGTACATGGGGCCCGAGACTATCTAGTGCCTAGGGGTGTTCCCGATTTTGTTTCTCATTGTGTTTGTGGTATTTTACATTGTATTTGGGTGTTTTTAACAGTACTTTACAGTAGATAACATTTCTATTTAAATGTGTGAACATTATGTAAATTTTAGCTGGAAAACTGTTTTCAATTGAAAGTTTCATTTCTTGGATTTTATCACTGCCTTTCTTTGCATACTAAAACTACTTGATTTTTCACATTGTATTTAATCCTCTTTAGAATAATTGGATTTTATCATATTGGGCTTAGTCTCACACCCTACTTACACCCCTTGGGTGTAAGTAGACTTGGTTATGTTGACTCAGGTAATGGAAAGGCTAAGGGTGATGGTGGTTCGGGGTTTTAGTCCCTATCCTTGGGGCGGAGTTGTAGAGACGGCTTGTGGGCGATGAACCCTAGTAATGTGGAGTCCTTGGTGCTATATTGCTGCTATATTTATTTTTATTTGGAACACTTGTATTATCTTTAAACCAATTTATTCAGTTCTGGTTTTTTTTCTTAAGACTTGTTTGGCTAAAAAATTTCAGATTTATATTATGGATTGTTTTTAGTGTTTTATGATTTCATACTCGGGTAAATCGTTCCCAAACCTAAATTAATGATACCCGGGAACTTGTTCCAGCCCGTGGGGATAGGGAATGCCCTTCGGGACTTGGAACATTCCAGGTTTGGTGTTGGTAATAGCGGCGACCAGATTCGGTTCGTGACACAATGGTATCAAAGGAGGTTCGCCCTCTTTGGGTCATGTTATTTGGGGAACAGTCAGGATAGTATGGAGTTAAAATTTTCAGGACTTGGAATTTCATTTATGAGTAGTGTGGCTGATCACCACACCTCATGACGGGATTCAAGTCTCCAGGGGAAGTTGGGACCTTTTGGAGTCCTTTGGTTTTCTTGGTTTAATGATGATAAGGGGAAATGAAAAGAGAGTTGGGTTAATGGTCTTAGTAAGCTCGCAGGGCCTGGAAAGCCATGTGGAGCTGAGGATATTCCCTATAACACTCTATGTTATAGTTAAGTGATTGGAATATGGCCGCCAACCATATTTCCAAGTCACCCACTGAAACTAGTTTCTTCTCGCATTGTCTTGTGTTCTTTAGTTTTGAAATCTTGGAACTTTGGTTTTAAAGTGACTTGGTTTTAATAAGTGTAAAGTTTTTGTGAAATAATTTTCAAATAAATATGGAATGGTTTGATTTATGAAATAGTGGAACTGAATATTCAGAATTATTTTGAAATGGAAAATGGTGCACTTACACCTCTTTTGAAAGCAGAAACTATAATGAAGTTGGTTTTGAAAAAGTGTTTCCAATAGAGTTTTCTAAACTCTCATAGGGTGTTTTGATGGGATGAGATGTTATGAAATTGATGTGAATAACATGAAATTGAGTTCTTGTATAAATGGTTGTGTCTTTCTAAAATTTTGAGTAATATTTGAATTGGGATTTGGATCTCCTGGTTAGCAGTTTTGAGAAAAAGGATGTGTTGGTTGACCGTTTTGGTTTTGAAAAGTGGAAAGAATCTTTGTTTTAACCTTTGGTATTTTCATGAGTGACCACATGCATGGGGTTATATGGGATGATGGATGGTTTATGGCATGACTGGATGAGTGTCGGGACAGATATGAGGAGGGTGCTCGGTGTGGCACAAAAACATGCATGTGTGAGGCCCATGGGGTCCCATTGGTGGATATGATTCCTGCTAAACCGTTTGTTTTCAAAGAAATGGTTTTAAAGAAAAACTTGATGTCTTGATGAATAGTTTGGTATGGTTTGTATTATGGGTTTTTGATAATGTTGATGTTGTGGTATGTTTTGATTCCAAGAACCCCTCATGTTTGAACTGTGTTTTGGGTTTGTGTTTGGTTGGTAAGCTGTGTTGTAGGGACGGTTAGTGGTCTCTTTTGAAAAATGTTTTAGGATGCCTTTACGGTAGTTCCCTTCATGTGTTTGGATCTGGATTGTGGTATATCTTGACCAATGGACCATCTTGGTTGGGTCCTTTGGTTCAATCGTTGGATAAGTTACGCCCCATTAAGGGTTATTGCAGAACTGAAGTGCAACTCAGATTGTTTCAACATTTGAAGACCCTCCAGTTGATCAATATAAGGAATATTTTTCTTGAGATTTTTAGATTGAGTCTACACCCTTTCATTTATTGGTTTTGTGTATCCTCTTGTAGTGGGAGAGTTATCATGAAAGGTTTAAAGAGACCTTAGCTTCTTAAGTTTCCTGATTTGCTGAAGGTGGAAGTGGTCTGGGGTTGTTAGCCTAGATAAGTATCTGGATGGTGTCTAAGAGGTCCTCTTAGTCCTTAGTAGTCTCTTCGAAGAAGGAGTTCATGTTAAATTACCTGTGTGAGAAATGTGGCCACGAGAGGATATTGTGGACACTTTCTAGAATTGTGTGTTTTTTTGGGGATGTTGTATAAGGTCCCTCTCTATGCATTGTTTATATCAGTTGCAATGGTCATGTTCGGTGATGCCTTGGGATGTCATGTGCTCGATCGACTGTAAAGGTGAAATTCATGCAATCCTATGAAAATCTCTGTTATGTTGGGAGAATGTATCCCTTGGGAAAACATCAAAATATTTCATTTTAGAGGATAGTGAGTATACGTGTTCTTTAATTCTATTGTTTCTCACCTGAAGAAACAAGGTGTGATGTGTGTGCATCTTCTAAGCCCTTGTTTCAGTGAAATATCGGGTTATGGTAAAGTGAGTCTGGAATGTGTTATGTCTTGGAAAACTTATTGGGTATTTTTGTGTATTTGTTGGTGACACCGAAAGAAGAATTCTCATTTAGGGGGTTTCCAAAGCCTAATTATGAGGCCAAAGATGCTTCAATCACTTGAGCTCCAACCATAGGTCTCGGAGAAAAGCTGGATCGTAGTTAGGGGAAATACCAAGGTTGTTTAAACCCTAGTACAAAGTTCTATCCTCAATATAAAATATAGGAAGAGTTTAAACCTTTGGTTTCATCATATTTCTTCTGTTGTTCCCATTGGGTGGAAATAAGTGGAGGGTCTTGTACCCATGTCATCACACAATGTTATTCCCTCCCCCTTTGGTTTCCATTGAGTCTTTGGAGAATGGTTGGAAATTAGGCTAGAAAAGTTTAGCACACGGTTTTCACATGGTTAGTTCTAACTGAGAACAAAAAAAAACCATGTAGATATAAGGATCCACACAATTATAGCACAGTTTCCCAAACTGTGTAGACTAACCGTGCGATCGTCCCAACTTCTTAATTTTGGGGTCTTTTTGTGTCGGCCCACGCCAGTTGGTTAAGATGGTTGGTTCTTTTGGTGGGGAGACCCACCATGGGTATAATGCATATTATTTTTTTTAAATTTCTAATTGATGTATACCCCTTGTACTAGGGAGTCTGTTTGGGCCTCCCCCTGTTAGTGTCTTGATTCTGTCTCGGGAAAAAATTTAAGTTGTCTCTTATGATGGGGAGCCCATTTGTTTCCCTTCATACGAGTAAATCAGATTTTTCCTTGGTCTTGTCTGGGAAGTAGGTATTATCATTCGGATATATCTAACTACCTATATCTTCCTTGGGTAAACATTGATATTGGAGAGTGACCAATTATTTAGTTATAGTAGGGTAAGTGTAACCTTGTTCATTGTTGTTGTTTATTTGGGTAAATTGATTGAGTATTGTTCAGATTGTGTTTGAGGATTTTTCATTTGGGATAAAGCCTAAATGTGCTTGATTTTTTCAGGAAAGTGGTGTAAGTTTGGTTTGTGAGATTATTCTTTCCTTCATTTATCACTGGAGGTGTTTTGGCCATTGGGGGAGAAACCTGGAAAGGGAGTACCTCTTGGTTTCTCAGTTGGGTTTGGTTGTTGCTCTGGCTTTGATGTGACTTTATGGGGTGGAAAGTTTTCATGGTGGAGATAATTGTCACATAAATAGATTATTTTAAATGTATTTTTTATTTTAATTTCCATTAATGCTTTGTTTTGGGGGTTTCCAAAGGTTTTATGGAGAATATGTGAGTTTTCATGAATTGGGCCAAACCGTGAGCCCAATTCCAGATTTAAAAATAAATATTGTTTCTTTTATAACCTTTTAATTTTTTAATATTTTTCACTCATTATAAATCCTAAATGTCCTCACCTGATATATTAACACCAAAATTAAAATTTGGAGCATTTAGAAATCGATAACCAAGGTTTATTTTGGTTTTTATTTAAGGGATTGGGCCTGCCCAGAAGCCCATATCCATTTTTAAAAATTAATTTTATTTATTTAATAACTTATTCAATATTATTTATTTTTTGGTGATTCAAAGTCTCACACGAGACCATTACACCCATCCACGCCCCCAGCCTTTTCCCCCATTTTTGGAGCTCTTAGGCATCGAAATTTAGGGACGAACTTATTAGGGTTTCCAAAATCGGCCAGATTTGAGGAGGTATGTTCATTCCTTCATAACTCTCTCAATTATTACTCTTTTCCCTCCATTACAGTTCTAAATGACCTCATAATTATTTTTCGAACAACCCCTGAATTTTGTACGTTTTAAATTTTAGCTACTGGTGTTTTGGGGAGATTCATTCAAGATTTCTCAAGTAAGTTAGTCCATTTCATTCCCCTTTCAAATTGCTTAGGGTTTAATTCTATTTGTTTAGGGTTTTATTCCCTTTTTCTTGAATTTAAAAATGACCAGGGGGTAGGGTTTTGAACCTAGGGTTTAACCTTGGGTTTTATTGGTCTTTTATTGTGGTTTTAGGTTTGATCTAGGTCCCTCTTGGTGCGACGGTGGTGCGACTTGATTTTCGCACAAAGGATTCAAGGTTTTAACTAATTTGGTAGGTGATTCCATATTTATGAAATCTTTTTGTATTATCATGCTGTATTTATCATAATTTCAGGTTTATATCATTTTATTATTGCTGAAAAAATTAGTTTTATTGGTGTTTGTTTTGCAAATGAATTTTTAAATGCTAATTTCATGTGAAATTGGTGGGTTTTTATGGGAATGTTTTATTAGTTTATTTGGGGCTTCCCTATTAATAATTAATTTATTTTATTGAACTATAATATGGATTCAAATAATGTTATAAATTTTTATCCACTTTGTTTGTTTCTGTGAAAATGAGTTTTAATAGTGTTTGTGGAACATGTAAATTTTAAGTCCCATGTCTGTGTAAAAATGGAGGTTTTTCAATGTTATCATTTCTTGGTTCACAGGGGGCTGCTCTAAAATTGATTTTTTGTTTTAATTTAAATATATAAGGCTGCCTTTTCTATTTTTTTAACTTATAGGTGCGCATATAGTGTGAAAAGTGGGGTTTTTAGGGAGTGTTGGGTGCAAAACAATGTGGGTTTTTGAGAAATTGTTTTATGGAAAATCAAAGTGTTTTGTTGTGTGTTTTATATGGTATAAAGTGTGTATAGCTACTGTATTGTTTGTAAGTGACCATTATTGGTGTTTTTATATGAAAATGGATGCACGTGGCATGCTAAATTTGTTTGAGAACAAAGGGGGAAGCCAGGGTACCTAGGTGGGGCGGATGTGTACTAGTACGACTTGTGGACCGGATGGGTTTTGTCCCTGTTTCAACTAGAATTTGGATAATGAAAACTCTAACTAAACTATGTGGATGATTATTGTGGACCACTAGGTTATGGGTATATTCCCTACTAGTGGATCGTGCATGAGAATTGATTTTTATATGGTGACTTTACACCGAGGTATGAGGTACATGGGGCCCGAGACTATCTAGTGCCTAGGGGTGTTCCCGATTTTGTTTCTAATTGTGTTTGTGGTATTTTACATTGTATTTGGGTGTTTTTGGGAGTAATTTATAGTAGATAACATGTCTATTTAAATGTGCGAACATTCTAAAAATTTTAGCTGGAAAACTGTTTTCAATTGAAAGTTGCATTTCTTGGATTTTATCACTGCCTTTCTTTGCGTACTAAAACTGCTTGCTTTTTCACATTGTATTGCATAATCTTTTGAATAATTGGATGGTATCCTATTGGGATTAGTCTCACACCCTAATTACACCCCTTGGGTGCAAGTAGACTTGGTTATGTTGACTCAGGTAAAGGAAAGGCTAAGGGTGATGGCGGTTCGGGGTGTTAGTCCCCGTCCTTGGGGCGGAGTTGTAGAGACGGCTTGTGGGCGATGAACCCTAGTCGTGTGGAGTCCTTGGTGATATCTTGCTGATATTTTTTTTATTTGGAACACTTGTATTATCTTTAAACCAATGTATTCAGTTATGGTTTTTTTCTTAAGACTTGTTTGGCTCAAAAATTTCAGATTTATATTATGGATTTTTTTTAGCGTTTTATGCTTTCATACTCGGGTAAATCGTTCCCAAAACTAAATTAATGATACCCAGAAACTTGTGCCAGACCGTGGGGATAGGGAACGCCCTTCGGGACTTTGCATCGGCCGGGTTTGGTGCTGGTAATAGCGGAGACCGGATTCTCTTCGTGACAAAAAATCACATTACACAATAAGTGCATCACCCAAAGTGAAATAACATCCAATTGTAACTACAAATACCAATAACAATCATCCCAACTTTGGTACTTGGGTTTCCCCCATACACGAGTTAGATACTCCCATCCACGATCTCATTAACAAGGATCGAAACTTAAAAGTCTCCTATATACCTTTACTAAATAGTAATACAAAAGATAGGAAAATAAAACCCCTTTGATACTACTTTGTGACATCCCAACCGGGTTCCACACACTAGTGCCCCAAGCCAGTTCTCTATGTGAAATCATGAATGCCTCTCCATATTCTAGAGGTTTTCGACTAGTAATGAGAGTATAATGTCAATCATAGGGAGAATATAACCTCCTTTTAAAAGTATCACAACAATGGAAATAAATAAAAATAACAAATGTTATGACCAATAACCCTACAAAATGAGTATCACATGATTACCAGAATAAAAAATACAATATTCAGACTGAAACAATAAATATTCTATAATAAGTACACTTCATGTGTCAATATTAAAAACCCAAAATAAATATAGACACTGAATAATACTCTAAGTGTTTCCAAACAACAATTCTTGTTCCTTCATCCATGCTCCATCCCAAATAATCCATCTAACATGGGGAATTTACCCTTAACCTATCCTACAACCATGAAATATATTCACATACCGATTAGGTATCCCGATTAGGGTGTGGGTAAAACTCTGTATGCCACCTCTATTTGTGTTTAAAAACCACATACAGTCAATAATAGTGTATATAGTTTCATAAATAATAAATAAATTAATAAATTAAACAATTTACACTTATTCAATTTCTCTTTATGTAACCACATAACACTCGGGTTCCCGAGTACACCCAAACTATCAATACCTACTTTGGATCATGCTGGATTCTAAACCATCCTCCAGGGATATCATATATGTGCATTCCATTGTTACAATTCAAAATATCATTTCACATATGAATTACTTTATTATAATTCATCATTTAAATTCACATATGAATTCCATTATTACCATTCAACATTTTAATTCACATATGAATTCCATTGTTACCATTCATCATTTCAAGTCACATATGGATCCCATTATTACCATTCATCATTTTAAGTCATATATATCACAATATCACATTAATTAATTTTCCAATTAATTAATAAAATCCAATAATTACATATTACCATATTTCCCTTAATTAATTCAATGATTAATGAATGAAATCCAACAGTTAGATATTCACATCATTTCATTAATTAATTAAACAATTAATTAATCACATAAATTAAATTAATTGATTCAATAATTAATTAATCACCTAAACACTATTAATTAATTAAAAAATTAATTAATCATCTCAATCAATTTCATATGCACAACCATATTCAATAATTAATTCAAAAATTAATTATTTCAATCCAACAATTTCTATATTAGAATAATTAATTCAAAAATTAATTAGTCAATTTTGATAATCTCAATCTTTCCATAATTAATTTAACAATTAATTATTCCAAATCAATCAATTCCATAATCCCAACCATTCCCATTAACTAATTCAATAATTATTTAATCAAGTTCAAAAATCTCAATATCCCCATAATTAATTCAATATTTAATCATTCCAATTCAAAATCCCAATATTCCCTATTTCATAATTCCCTCAATTAATTAATTCACACAATTAATTAATTTAATCAAATAACTCAATTTTTAATCATCTAATTGAAATTCTATAATTACATACACATAATTGAAATTAAGACTTTGGGATTTGAATTATAAACCACCTAACTCAAAATTGATGAAGAATGATCGCTAATAGAAACCCCAAATTGAAGTGGAACAATCACAATCACAATTAAGAACAAGATTTAGATATGAATCTTAAATCAAAGATCAAATGAATCAAGATATAAAAAACCTAGATCGAGATCTAGAACCAACAATGAATAAACATCTCTCTTTTATCCCGAAAGAGGAGAGAGAGAGGGAGATCTAATCAGGAAGAGACCACATACACGTGTGGTGTATATTTTTAATATAGGATTTGAATTGTAATTAAATGAGGTTAGAAGGTCTTGGAATCCATCAAGGAGACTCAAAAATAAATATAAAACATTAGGGTTTGAGTGGGGGTTAATTTTAGGTTAATATGAGGGTTCAAGTATTTTCAAATCAAATTTTTATATTAATTAAAATTGAACTCACTATTTTCTAGGAAGGGGTGAACATTTTTCCAAACTATGCACCACTTTTATAGGGGGGGTGTATGATTTCTCCTTTTAGGGTGCACATTCTGAAAAACCATGTGCCGACCATGCAGTCCCTCTCTGGGAGGGGTTTTCTACCGACCATGAAGTCCCTCTCTCGGTGGGGTTTCCTGGTTTGTTGGGCTAGGGTTCACTATTTATGAAACCACGCACCAACCATACACATGCACCCATCCTTCCAAAATTATCTTTTTTCACCAAAACATACCCCAAGGTAAAACCCAAACAGAAGGTACTCAAAAATTATAAAATGTGTACCTGAAAAAAAAAGATCAAGAAATATCCATAAAATCTATGATTATTATAAGAACCAAGGATTAACTTTTTATTAAACTTATAAGAAGGTGTAAATTTTTATGGTCTCATGTTATTCCTACCATTAAACCGAGTCCTTATAGAAGTAATACTTTCATTATAAACTTCAATAACAGGTCTTTTATAAGCTTTATGTGAAGATCCAACTTGTGTAGCTTATGACTTTTTCAATCTTATTTTCGACTCAAGACACTTTAAATTTAAATCACTCATCTAATTTTCAAGATATTTAAAATTTTTATCAATTTCAGCCTTTTCCTTTGAGAAATTTTCTCCATGAAACTGAATCACATATTTTAAGGAAAGTTAAATTTCCTTTACTCAATTTTCCATAATCGCTAGTCAATTATTATTTTTAGAGAACCATTTTTTGCCTAATAATACTTTGAAATATTTATAAACATTATTCTAGAGAAAAGAACTGAGATAATGTGCGATTTTGAGGCCCAGGGTTCCAAGAATTAATTTTATAAAAATATAACAAATATTTTATATTATGTACACATAACTAATTAAATAAAATGGGATAGCTCTTAAGTGGTTGATCTGATTGGGAATCCAAGACCACAGTGGGGTATGGAACATAGTTTTTACCCTAGTCACAACATAATATGTGTCGACATGGGAATTTAGGACCCCTCTCTCATTGGAGGTGTGATTTAAAGGAATTAAATAATTAAGAAATTAATTTATTTTAAACATCCCAAAATATAATTTTGGTTACAAATTCATTTTTTTGATAAATCCTCTCTTTCTCATTTTTTAATGGAGACTCTCCTCTCTTCACCTCTCCTTCCCTTTGAAGAATAAAGAACGACGACATATCATCTATTCTAGGAAGATCAAAGCACATAAGATCCTCCTCCTTTTTTGATGAACACGTTCTATGTCAACAGTGGGAAATTGAATCCAAGTTGGACTCCTATTTTGTGTCTCTACATCTCTAGTCAAATTTTTATCATGTTGTTAATTGAATCTTTAACCCGCACCCCTTGTTTTCAAACTCTGCATGCTCCTACGTACCAGATTCATATTTTTTTATCATTTGTGCTAACCTCGGTACCCCATTCTCAATCGCCAGACAAATATTCTTGACTGGTGATGATTAAATACTTTTTTTTATAATGTCTTTGCCCCTTTTTTTTGTGTTTCCCACCATGGAATCCCAGTGGATCGTGGTTTGATGATTGCCGGGTGACCTGAGCTTGATCAGGCACCTTTAACAAGATAGTTTTGTGCCAATTTCACCAAATGGTGATAGAATCACGAGAAAGGCATAGATCCGGAGATGAAATGAAATGAGGATGAACAATCTAGTAGTTTAATGACAATCCGACAAAGAACAAAGCTGCAACAGTGCTCAGAAGATCTGAACAAAACCCCAGTTTCGATCGAGGATGATTCTTGATAAACAATGAATCATTTCTGTGTTCTTCAGCTAGATCCAGTAATATCAGAGCATTTCTAGGCGATCTTGACTACAGAGAAGACTGATTCAAAGCATGGGTGAATATTCAATAGAAATATAGAATTCTCGAAAAATTACCTGCTACGTGCCGCGTTCAATGAAGAACACATGATGTGTAGCCCTCCCTTAGTATCAACACTAGGGTTTGGGAAAAGTTAGGTATGACATGACATGTACTTACCTTGAAATTCCTTGTACTACCTTCCCTTATGAGGTGAACCATGTGACAGAACACATGGCCATTTACCGAGCACAAAGACTTGGCTTTTCCACACAGACAACACCCCGTGTGAACCAACACACCATGTGCCGAAGTACACGAACACAAAGTCCTAGTACACAGACATGAAAATTGGACACGTCCTAGTCCCCAGATAGGAAGGGAAATACATGTATCCCTCTTACACGGTGTGTTCCCATACATGGGATGAGACCCGTGTACATGCCGGACATGACCGTGCATCGAAGAGGGACTACATGCTATGTGGCCACCTCACATGCCGTTTACTTATTGAGCTCAACTTATCAATCTTCAAACCTTTGTATCTCATTCATTTTAACTAAGATTTTGGCCTGCGAGTTGCCTATCCTGAGTTTTTTTTCTACATAGAACGAGATGATAATCACAATACAAGATTTAAAATACTATGTGAATGTTACCTGTTGACACACCCATAGATGAAACCTAATGATAGTAGTGGCCAAACTTCGCCTAGTGGCATGGCGTGGCTTGAATTTTCCCAGTGGAGTGGTGTGTCTTGACTTTGCCCAGTGGCATGCCATGGATTGACTTTGACCAGTGGCATGGAATGACATGATTTTTTCCAATGGCGTGGCATGGCATGTATTGACTTTACCCAGTGGCGTGGTGTGGCTTGACTTTTCCCAATAGTGTGGCGTGGCATGACTTTTCCCAGTGGCGTGGTGTGGTTTGACTTAAGGAATCATGAAGAATTATGGTGCTTTCCCCACTGAGATGCATCCTTCTGATATGACCCAAAACCATATGGGTGAGTCAGTACCATCCAAATATTATAGTATCGAGGTGTGGTGGTTTGAGCCCCTTTGAATTGTGCCTCCTGGGTAGATGTGATGAGATGTGGGGAATCACAGATGGTTCATACCTTGAAACTGATGGCTACTCACTTTCTTAGTCTGAGTTGTGAGATGAAGATCCCCTCACTCCATCTTTTGGGATTATTTGACCGAGCATATATATATATATATATATATATATATATATATACACCATGTTGTAGTACCCACTCCTTCGGTCTTTTTTATCCTCCTTCTAGAAGAGGTGAAGACGCGTGGGGTATGCCACGTGATTTCTGTTTCTAGATTCTCATGGTTGGATGAGTCTACTCTCCTACTATACATAGAAAATACTTTAGGATGATTTTATCTCCCCATAATCTTGAGCTCTTTGTGTTTGGATGAGTCTACTTCCACACTCTGGTTGGGTTGAGCTGCTCTCTTTCCATCCTATTTTACTGTACCTCGTTCCTATAATACTTCTCTTCAATTTTATCCATTACTTCTCCCCCATTATATTTTTGGGGAATTCTACTGGGTATGTATATAATCACCCCTGCATGGGATTTTCCCAACACGTGTCATGTCTTTTTCAGACGTCGGATAGGTCAATCGTGACTACTAAGGGGTGTAGGGATACGAGCTATATGGACCACGTATGATGGTTGTTCTTGGGATGCAGGAGATGTCTTCTCTCAACATAATCTCTTTTCCTATTTTCTTCAAGTTGGGACCGGTTCCTGGTTTGGGTATGTGGTTTCCCCCTTTTCTTTGCAGTTTTACTACTATACCTTGTAATGTTTAGAGGTTCATGCATGCATACTTAACTTTTCAGCATTTACATCATTTTCCTACTTTCCCTTTTCACTTTTTATCGAGTTTGTTGTGTTCATGTGTACAGGTTCTAGGGAAAATGCCTCCTTGATTTAGTTTGTGCCTTAAACATTGGTCACAAACCCCTTGCCTATGGAGGCGGGCTTGGGGTAGTTACGGATCAAGCACCAGATTGGGTTGAGTCATGACAAAATGGTATCTGAGTAAGTTCATTCCTTGGGGAATTTTTTGGATGTTATCAATTGAAATTATTGGTCAATATTAGGGAAAATATGTTAATGTGTCTTAAGAGTGGCACTTAGTCCAGTTAATCCAATGTTGGTGTGGCGACCAAAGTTGTAATGTCCTGATCCGAAAAGCCCGAAGCTAGTTCGTTACTTATTGCATTGGAATGATTCCAAGGAATGAAATTCTAAAGGAACGATCAGTTTAATATACTTGAAGAAACTAGATAAGCACATGTAACTCATATTAAATTGGGAAAGGTAACAAAATACAATACATAACAAAAACTAATAAACTACATCCATGAGAACTCAATAAATGGTATTATCTTCTTAACCTATTGAAGTTAAACAAATTTAAGGGGTAAGATCAAATTCTCTACAATGGTTACAAATAATGGAATCATAAATCAATAATAATTTAATCATAATCAAATTTTCATATTCAATATGGCATGGTGAATAAATGAAAAACACAAGCCATTAATAAATAGAGAATGAAACTGCATCCATAGATTTTTTAATTATGAAAACCTTATGGATTGTAATAATTAAAAATTAATAAAGATAATTATTATTAATTAGATCTCTAGTATCTAGAACATGATACCACTATACCATCAAAATGGTTTAAGTCTCTGGGTAAATACCCGTCTGATTCTGTTTTGGAAAAAAACTCAAAGGGTTTATTGCCAACTGACTTATCTCATGAGACCTTTTGATGCATCAAAGGGATGTAACAGGCCCCTCCCATTAATAAAAGTCTAAATCATTCTTTATAAATATATTTAATATAATTACAATATTCCTTCTCAATATCCTTATAGAGTATATAATACAGATTAATCAATATTTCTATAGTTAAAACAACATTCCAAATAAACACTGTATGTAAAATGTTATTATCCTTAAGACAATAATAATATCCATGAAACCATTATATGGATATATAATATATTTACAATTTCAATTGAAAAATTATCTCAAAGGTATAGTAGGTACACCACATAAGAATGATTAGGATCACAATACCAAGTAAATCACAATGAAATGGAAACTAAAAAAAGTCTATTACAACATTGTAATCAATCAAGTGAATCACTAAATACCATGAATATAACTATAATAATGATATTATATATCAAATGGGAGTAAAAATACACCACATACAAGAAAAAAAGCGATGAACAATGGAAATATCATAGAAATAAAAGTGAGATGAGAAACCCCTTACCTTATACCCAAAGGTGTTCTCGATTGATCTTAATGACCTGAATAATAAAATTTAGCACCATTAATTAATAATTAATGAACCTCATATAAATATAATTTATTTATTATAACCTTATTAGGTTCATTAATTTCCTTTTTTTATGGTTTTAAGAGGTTCAATTTTATTGTTTTGGAATTATTTTCTTCCTTAGTTTTCATGATCAATTTACTTGTATTCATGAATGGAAGTTCATTTGAAATGTGGTTAAACAAAAAGAATTGTTAATATATATTATTTGTAAAATTATAGATATTTAAGTGATCTTATAATGATTTTGGTTGTATACCATGAGGATTAATCATTAGATAAAAGTTAATGATAAATGGTTGGATTAACTTGGCGGTTTTGCGCACAATGAACTTGTTTTGTATTATTATTTTATATTATGAGTGTGTAAGAATTACATAACATTGTAAAAGATAAAATACATATATTATGATCTAGTTCAACCATTAAAAATGTTTCATGACCAGTATTTAATATAGTAATAGAAATTGAAAACCCGTCGTCCTTCAATGTGATAAATTAACACATCTTAGACGGTGTTTTCATTTTTAGTATTAGAGGAGGGGAAAAGAGAGACGATGACGAAATATTATATTTGCATAATAAAATTATAGTAAATTTAAAATAATATAATTATCATAGTATTTTTATGAGGTTATTTGAGTAGAGAGCAACAAAATTATCAAACTTGTAAAAGAAGTTGAAAGAAAAAGGAAGAGAGGTTCACCTCTTGAGTACTCCTTTTTGAGAATCTCCTAATGGCATTTGTTTTTGGCCTTTAAGTGAGACCAGTAGGTCTTGGACGTGGGGGAAGGGATTAGAAAGTGTATTTTCTAGAAATTAGGTAAGGATAAAAGCTTTAGTGGTGTGGTTGGAAGAGGGGGTGGGGGGTGGTTTATATAGTGAAGTGGAGGAGGGATTTGTTAACATTTTAATCATTAGTTTATTATTTGTTCCTAAGACCAGAAAAAGTGATGATTCCATGACCAAAAATTGTAATAAGTGAATTTGAGTTCGAAAAAACTATTCTTACCCCAGTAGGACATCATCCGTGGCTCAATAAATCATGTATTTAGCATTTATCATAATTTATCGTATTTTACTATTCACTAATAATTCAGGTATTTTAGAAAAATACCAAAAATTAACCCTAACCATTTTTCAACATGTAGAATCCAAAAATGAACTCCATTTTTCAAAAATATTTTTCTAAATATTATAAATTTATTTTTTAAT
Organism: Viscum album; assembly: GCA_963277665.1. Taxonomy (NCBI): domain Eukaryota; kingdom Viridiplantae; phylum Streptophyta; class Magnoliopsida; order Santalales; family Viscaceae; genus Viscum; species Viscum album. Next base: position 1,688,877,084 of record OY728126.1, on the reverse strand, counting down.
TTAAATCACCATTTTATCAAAAAATACCAACATATAAAATATTCATCTTCATTTTTAAGGTGCCTAAATTTTATTTACACTTTCATGGGTAAGGTTACCATTCATAAGAGTCATATTACTATTAAAAAGGGTAGGTTAATATTCATAAATATATTTTTATATTCATAAGGGTAAGTTACTATTCATTAAAAACTAACTTGATTCTATCAGACTCCAAATATCACACTGATCGCAACCGTGTATATCCATTTTTCAAAATTCAAAACACAAAAGTGGAAAATTTAAGTTTAATGGATATGTTATGACTATATCCAATAAATAAACAAGTTTTGTTTCATAGAGACTCATTTCTTCATGAAATATAGGCTATATAATGAATTAAAAGTATTTAAGAGAAGCATACCATAAAATGTTTGGGGTGTTATAGACGTAGCCCTTCACTAGGACCCTGGTTACCTGCTTGTCGACTCAACAACCTTAGACATTTTTTATAGGGAAGAATGGTACATGAATCATGTAGGATTCAAGTCTTTGACTGTCAATCTTGAATCGGATTCCCATTCTCTTGTCGATATATATAAATGCTTGTCTGACCGCGGTACCCCTTGACCATTTTTAGGATGCCTCTGCAACATCAGCCAACAAGGATTCCCACTCCAGTTCATGACGATGAACCGATGGGTGACAAGGCCACATTTCAAGGCCCATCATGAAACCCCCTTCATCCAATTTTATAGGTAGAAACACCTCTACCCATTAAGAAGCATTTGGTACAAGCAGGACAGGCTGAGGACATGCACTGACTGAGCACACTTCGTGAGTTTCAGCGACAACGACCACTACGGTTCTGTGGAGAGCCCGATCATCAGGAATTAGAGGAATGGATAGAGTTCATGGTCCACATGTTTTCATTGGTTCAGACCTCGATGGACCATAGGGTAGGTTGGGCAGCTATCATTTTTCACGGCGCATGTGGGCACTGGTGGATCTTAGTTACCCAGATGCGTAATGAGGTGACACTCATGTGGGAAGACTTTCAGTAGCTCTTTTGTGAGGAGTACTACACCTCCTGTTTACACTCCATCCGTATCCAGGAGCTTCTGGAGTTGCAACAGGGAGGGATATTAGTGGAAGATTATGAAACATGGTGTACCCATATTATATGATACTCCCTGTATATGATTAGAGACAGCTACTTCCATGTCTGGAAGTTCGAGTAGGGACCCCATAGAGAGATCCAAGCTGGTGTAGGATTCCTTTTCATCCCCAACTATGCCGGGGGTGGTGGAGTGGGCACTTATGATGGAGATATTCATGGTATAGGGACAAAAGACATCTTGAGATGGTGGTATTCATGTCAGAGTTGAGTCTTCTTCAATAACAGGCAGGCACCAGAGATATCAGTATAGGAGTCCCTTTTGTGAAGAGACTCAGGGTCGTGGTCCTGTAGGTCAGGGTTAGCGTAGAGCATCGATATAGCTTGGGAAGGTCTGATGATACAATTATGAAGAGCGTGGTCACATGGACTAGGACTGCCTGACCAGGCACACCGAACATCCTAGACAGGCAGTAGACAGACCACTATGGCAGAGGCAGCACTATTACTAGGGGTCTCCCATGGGAGTACAGGGAGGTCCCTAGGGAAGCAGAGCTAGAAGAGGTGCAGGAGGAGCTATAGGTGAGGGATAATAATATGAGGTTCTCCCACAACCACCACTAGGTGGCCGATGTTAGGCTCAGGGAGCAGGCGGTCGGGGCCACATGCAGCTGTAGGCTATGGATGTCCACGACCTAGTGGAACACAACATGATTCGAGGAACAATTTTTGTTTACTATACTCTGGTCTCAGTACTAGTATACACAATAGATATCCACTTGTTTATCTCTTGACTATTTTTATGGGAGGTTGAGTACCCAGTAGAGACACTATCACAATAGCTATGCCTTGAGGTTTCTATAGGGAATGCTTCCTCTATATCTTCCATCTTATGGTAGTGTGAGCTATCTCTTAGAGAAGAGAGGTTTACGTGAGACCTACTGGTCTTCACGATGGACCCCTATGATGTCATATTGGGAATAGACTGTCTTTCTATGGTTCGATCCTAGATTGACTGCCACCACTGATTAGTTATATGCATACACACTGATGGGATGAGGTTCTCCTTTTTTGTGAGAGAGACCTCATAACAGGACAAGTGATTACTGTGAGCAAGAGGTTTCAACCTATCAACCATCAGTTGATGTGTATAACCCTTGGTGTAGTAGACACTTTAGGTGTATGGATCCCATTGGTTGTGGAGGATTACATAAACGTCTTTCCTAAAGATGTTCTAGGACTACCTCTGAAGCTAGAGTTGGAGTTCTGCATCGACTTACATTCGGGGACTGCCCTGATATCTTTTAGATCCTATTAGATGGCACCCACCGAACTCCAAGATATGAGGTTATAGTTAGAGTACCTTCTTGAGAAATGTTTCATTAGACCCAATGTGTCTCCTTGGTGTTTATGGTTTTGTTTGTGAAGAAGGCATACATGAGCTTAATTGGACCCTCTTCGATCTACTGAGTGGTACGAGATGGTTATCTAATATTGATCTCAGATCTTGATACCAGCAGCTACGGGTTCCTAATACTGATATCCCGAAGTTGGCCTTTCAATGTTTCTATGGACATTATGAGTTCCTAGTGATTCCCTTTAGTGTGATGAATTCCCCTGCCATTTTCATGGAATTGATGAACCAGATCTTCCAGCCATATTTGGATTAGTTTTTCATTTTCCTCATCGACGACATAATCATAAACTCTTCTATAGAGGAGGATCATGCAGAGAACTTGAGGATAGTCCTTGTTTTCTTTGTGAGCACCAGATTTACGAAAATCTATCAAAATTCTAGTTCTAGATACAATAGGTTCACTTTCATGGGAATTCCATTTCTGAGTAGGGTTTAGCCATGGATATAGCAATGGTCAAAGAATTTCTTGATTGGGATCCAACCAAGAATGCGTCATAGGTGCGGAGTTTTCTTATCTTTTTGGGGTACTACCAGATATTTTTAGTAGGATTCTCCTAGATTGCATCCCCTTTGACTGCTCTGGCATGGAAGGGACAACCATTTACTTAGTCTGAGTAGTTCCAAAAAGCCTTTGAGGAGTTAAGTCAGAGACTAAAGAACGCTCCAGTTTTTTGGCTACCAAAAGAGGGATTTGAGTTTGTGGTTTATTGCAATGCCTCATGAGCTGGGCTGGATGGCATGCTGATGCAATGATAGGTGGTTGTTGTATATGGGTGGAGGAAGTTGTGACCCCATGTAATTAATTATGCAAGTCAATATTTGAATCTTGAAGTAATATAATTCACCTTGATAATATGGCATCACTACCTTTTTGGAGAGTGCTTTGTGGTTTACTCAGACCACCAGAGTCTCAAGTACATCTTTACTCAGAGATACTTGAACCTGAGATAGTGGTGCTCGTTGGATTTCCTACAGGACTACGAATTCAAGACCATTTATACTCTAGGTAATAGAAACATTGTAGCATATTACCTTAGCTAGATTTCCTAGGATCTTCTTGTGCAGGAAGCTTAAGAGTAGTTGTCTTCCCTACAACTGACCCTGATAGAGTAGGAGGGTATAGTTTTCCTTGGGTTGATGGTGTTGGATACTCTGCTCCTTGAGCGTGTGAAGGAGTCTCAGCTGGGAGATGTTGATTGTGAGGTTATTTGTGATTATATATCCATAGGTGACACACCATATGAATATTATGAGGGAGGGAATCACGTGATCCTGTTCCAGGGGTGAACAATAGTTCCAGTTGTGCTATAAGAGGAGGTGATGTGGGAGTTCCATACTTCTCCCTTACCTATACATCCTGGAGTGGGGAAAATGTATAGGGATATTCAGTGACAGTTTTGGTCATCTGGAACAAGGTAGAGTGTAGCTGATTTCGTCTCACGATGCATTACCTATTAGAAGGTGAAATCCAAACACCAAGTATTGGTAGGGTTGTTACAACCTCTTAATATCCCATAGTGAAAATGGGATATCATATACATAGACTTCGTTATCGGGATTCTGCGCACAACGAAGAGACACAATACCATCTGGGTGGTAGTTGACCAACTCATGAAGTTAGAACACCTCTTTTTCATTAGGGAGAAGAGTTTGGTGGAGATTATATGGAAGATGTATGTATAGGAGATCTTTCGACTTCATAGTTTACCCTTGATGATTATCTCTGATCGTGACGTGCGGTTTACATCATGATTATAGAGGGGCCTATAGGAGGCATTCAAGAAGAATTTACGGATGAGTACATCCTTCCACCCCCAGATTGATGGAAAGATCAAGCACACTATCCAGGTACTGGAGGATATGCTGAGAGCGTGCATGATGAATTTTGGACATATCTGGGAGGATCACATGCCTTTTTTGGAGTTTGAGTACAAAAAAACTACCACTCCACTATTAGCATGACGACTTTTGAGGCCCTATATGGGAGGAAATGCAAGTCACCCTTGTGCTGAATAGAGATTGGATATTCCTCTCGCATGGGCCCAGAGTTGGTGCAGGTGGAATCAAAGAAGGTGTAGGTCATTCGTGAGTGGATGATGACAACCTAGAGCAGACCGAATTCCTACACAGATCACTATCCTAGGCCCTTGGAGTTTGATTAGGGTGGCCACATCTTCTTGTGAGACTCTCCATGATGTGGGATGTGGAGGTTAGGCCAGGGAAGCAAGCAATCCACAAGGTTTTTCAGGAAATTCAAGATCATGTGGAGGATCAGTGAGGTTTCCTACCTCCTCTCCTTACCCCATAGCTAGAACGGGTGAACAATATCTTCCATGTCTCGTAGCTGAGTAGATATGTGCATGAACCCACACACATTATTTAATGGGGAGAGATGGACATTGAGGACAGATCCACATCTCTAGAGTGCCGAGTGGCAATCGAGGACCGACAAGAGCACACTCTGTAAGGAAAATCCATCCCTCTGGTTCACGTTTTTTGGTAGAACGGAAATGTGCGGGAGAGTTCTTGGGAATGGGAGTGCCAGATGTGGTCTCAGTACCCTGAGTTGTTTGTTTAGTTTTTCTTTTTAGGAATTAAAATATTGAAATAGGGAATGATGTAAAGACCTAATTTTTTCCAAATAATACATTGAAATATTTCTAAATATTATTCATGATCCAGGAACTAAGAAAGAGTGAGATTCCAAGGCCTAGGGTGCCCAAAATTGATTTTATAAAAATATTAAATATATTTTATATTACGCAGACATAAATAATTAAAGTAAATGGGATAACTCTTAAAAGGTTGATCGGATTGGAAATTTGATACCATGGTTGGGTCTAGAATGTGGTGTTTACCCAAAAGGATACATAATATGAGTCAGTGCAAGAAATTAAGACCCCTCTCTCATTGGTGGAGTGATTTAAGTAAATTAATTATTTAATAAATTAATTTATTTTAAATGTCCCAAAACCTAATTTGATGTTATAAATTTATTTTTTCTGAGAAATCCTCACATTATCGTATTTTCCAATGGATCCTCTCCTCTCATCTCCTCTCCCCCCATTGATAAATGAAGAATGAAAATGGATCAATGATTCTAGGAAGATCAAAGCACAGCAGATCCTCCTCCTTTGTCGAAGAACACATTCTAAGTCAATGGAGAGTGATTTAATACAAGTAGGTATAATAATTGGTGTTTCTACACTTCTTGTTAAATTTTGATCACGTTTTTAATTAAATCTTCAACCTGTGCCCCTTGTTTTCAAATTCTACATGCACCTACGTACCAAATTCATATAATTTACCATCTATGCTAACCATAATACCCCATTATCAATATCCATAAAAAATGATTGACCGGATATGATTAAAGTATTTTTATGGTGATTTTCCCCTTTATTCTTATCTTGTGTTACTATAGTATCCCCGTGGATTGAGATTCGATGATTTTCATGCGACCTGAGCTCGATTGGGCACCCATAACAAGACAGTTTCATGCCAATTTCACCAAAAGATGATGGAATATCCAGAAAGGCATAGATCCATATATTTCGTGGAATGAAAATGAACAATCCAGTGGGTTTACAATTATCCAATTAAGAATGAATCCACAACAACACTCAAAAGATATGGCAAAACCCTCAGTTTCAGCCGAGGACGATTCACAATGAATGATGAATCGTTTCTATGTTTTTCGACCAGATATGGAAATTTCAGATCATTTCTAGGAGATCTTGACCACAGAGAAGGAAGATTAATATCATTGGGTATGATTTATTGGAAATATGGAATTTTAGAAAAATTTCTGACTACATGTCATGTTCAATGAAGAACACACGACGTTTCACCCTCCCTTAGTAGCGATGCTAGGGTTTGGGAAAAGCTAGGTATGAAACGATGTGTAATTCCCTTGACATGATGTGTACTACCTTCCCTTATGAGGTGACCCATGTTTATGAACACATGGACATGTTCCGAGACCATGGACATGGCTTGGCCGCACAGACAACATCTCATGTGGACCAACGCACCGTGTGCTAAAGTATACTGACATGGAGTCTGAGTACACAAACATAGAGTCCGAGTACATGGACATGGCCTATGGACACATCCTTGTCCTTTGATGGGAAGGGAATCCCATGTATCCCACTTACACAGTGTGTTACCATGCATCAGATGAGACCCGTGTACCAACCAAAAATGACCATGCATCGAAGGGGGACCACACGCTATGTGGACACCTCACACGCCATGTATTTATTGAGATCAAATATGAAATATTCAAACCTTTATATTTCCTAAATTTGAACTTAGATTCTAGTACATGAGATTCATATACTGAGTGTTTTTTCATGTAAATGTGATGTTTCCCTTAGTGGTGGATTTTGAGATACAATGTAAATGTTTTGGGTTGGTACACCTAGAGACGACACCCAATGACATCAGAGGGTTGAAATTTCCCAGTGGTGTGGCATGGCTTGACTTTGCGAAGTGGAATGGCATGGATTGAATTTTACCAGTGGCGTGCTGTGGATTGAATTTTCACAGTAACATGTCTTGGCTTGGCTTTTCCAAGTGTCATGGCATGGATTGAATTTTCCCAGTGGCATGGTGTGGATTGACTTTTCTCAGTGGTGTGGCATGGATTAAATTTTCCAAGTAGTGTGGCATGGATTGACTTTTCCCATTGGTGCAACATGGTTTGACTTACCTAAGGACTCATGAGGAAGAGGGGTGATTTACCCATTTAGATGTGTCCTTGTGATGAGGCCCAAAATCATATGAGCGAGTCAGTGCCACCCAAATCAAATAGTATTGAGGTGTGGTACTTTAGACCCTTTGACTTGTGCCTCCTAGGTAGATGTGATGAGATGCGGGGCATCACAGATGGTTCTTACCATAGAACTAATGGCTACTCAATTTATTAGGCTAAGCTGTCAGATGAGTATCCCCTCAATCCCTCATTTAGGATTCTTTGACTGAGCATATATATATATATACCCAATTGTATTTCCTACTCCTTGGGTCTTGTTTACCCTCCTTCTAGGAGAGGTGAAGATGCATGGGGTATGCCACGTGATTTTTGTGTCTAGATTCTTATGGATGGATGAGTATACTCTCCTGCTATAGGTAGCTAAGACTCAACGAGGAGTTCATCTGCTCACCGTATTGAGCTACTTTTGTTGGGATGAGTCTACTTCCACACTCTTATTGGGTTGTGCTGCACTCTTTCTGCACTCTTTTACTATACCATGTTCATATACTACTTCTCTTCAGTTGTATCTTTTACTACTCCCCATTCACCTTTTTACGGAATTCTATAGAGTTTGTAAATACTCACCCCTACATGGGATTTTTCCAACACATGCCGTGTCTTTTGATAATGATGGATAGGTCGATTGTGACTACAAAAGGGTATAGGGATACAGGCTGCGTAGACTGCATATGATGGTCATGCTTTCGATAAAGGATCTGGGCTCTCTTAACGAACTCTCTTTTCCAGTTGTCTTCTAGTTGGGACCGGTTCTTGGTTTGGGCATGTGTTTTTCCCCTTTGATTTTTAGTTTTATCTATCATACCTTATACTATTTTTAGGTTCATGAATTCTTACTTTACTTTATAGAAGTTTCATATTTTTCCTACTTTACCTCTTTACTTTTGCATTGAGTTGGTTTTGTGCATGTGTACAAGTTATAAGGAAAAGGCCCCCCTATGTTAGTTATGCCTTCTGCGCTATTCTCCAAACCCTAGCCTATGGAGGTAGGCTTGGGTTAGTTATGTCTCGAGCCCCAGCTTGGGTTGGGTCATGACATTCTTGACATCGACAATTTCTTTGTGAGTATATTTTAGTGCATACATATTTTCCTTTATAACTTCCAAAAGAACCACATTCTAACAAAAAATACTTTGTAATTATTCTTCAATAAGGTTGAACTTTTATTTAGAATTAAATTCATTTTATTAATTTCCTTTGGTGTGTTTAGTGAGAGTTTTAAACTCACATTCTTTCTTCCATTATGCTTTCTCCATTGAATCAACTTATTCTCTAAGCTATGATCTATCTTTATAAAGTCATTTTATGAATAAAAATATATAAGATATAACCATAAGTGTAACTTTATTCAAGTGATCTTTAACATCAGTATAGAGTCCATAGATAGATTTAAATAACAAAAATTCATCAAAACATGAACTTTTTTATTTTTCCAGAGTATTTATTGTAATTTTTTTTCAATAAATCTTCCACTCAATTCAACTTATGTTAGTGGTAGAACCTCCTTTTTATGATCTTGAGAGGCTTGATTACTTAGCTTCTAATATTCTTGATTCTTTATCTTCTAAGCTTACTGATTATTTTAAATCTTCATTTTTTTGGTTTATAATTTAATATTTTCACAAATTGGGGTACCTTTCCTTATTTTCATCTCATGCATGCTTTTATGAACTTCCTAATATTGCATATTTTATATTTCATTACATATTGAAGAAATTATTTCTTATAATTTTGGAAATCCAATCCTAATGTAAAATAGTTAAACATAACTAGGAATAAACATAAAATCCAAACAGAGGTAACCTAAAACTATGATACTAATTGATATTCCCTAGGGATTGAACAAATAATGTAAATTAAAAAAAACGAAAATATTTTTACATGGTTCGACATAAAATCCTACACCTTTACCTATTGGTTATATACCCCAAAAGGATTCACCACTATAATATATACCATATATTACAATTCTTGTGGGAATTATTTACTATTAACCCTCAGTGTGCATTATACTCTCTTTATTCGACTGGTTACACAACCCAAAATTCTATCCTCTTCAGTAACTAGTTATAAACCATAGAGAAAAGTTCTTTCTCATTTGATTTTTTTTATATTGGAACCACTATTCTTCAAGTAAAATAATTAAAATTCCTCATGGATGTTTCTTCAACTATCGTATAAACTTCCTCAATATTCAACATGCACATTGGCCCTATCCTTATTTTTTTCAGAATAATGTTCTTCCGAAACACTCACTTTATTATTCCAGAAGAATTTTCTTCTAGAACTCTTAATTCCTTGACCATTGAAAATTTTAACTTCCATATATTTATGCTTAAATTTGTTCAATATATATTCCTTATAGTATTTTTGATTCAAATAACTCACTATTCTTTGGAACTTTATGTTCCATATTTCACAACTTCTAACCTTCTGATCTTTCGATGGAAGTTTTTGGTTAGATGCTTCCTATATTTTTTATACAACATCACTCTCTTAAGATTTTATTTTATTTTTTCATATGTAACTCAAGTGATTTTTCATATTCATATAGGAAAAATTTCTCTAAATGATATGGTGAACACATGGATTTTAAATTTATGTTTCTCACTCAAATAATTATTTGTTTGACTATATTAAAACCCTACAAAAAAATGGATCCAATAAAATTGATAAAAAATTTCCCAAATCTCAGTTTCAATGATCTTCATTACCTCATAGAATCTTATCTTGAACATGATATAAACTTAATGAATATTGAGTCATTGAACATCCAAATCATCATTGATTCAAATTATGATTTTAAAATGTTTTTTTAAAGATAAAAAACCTTTTTCTGGTGTATAAAATTTCATGTTTCTATGTATATTATATATTTATAGTATAAAAAAATTCTTATCCATATAATAATCTTTATAGTGTTTCTTCTGATAATCTATACATTTCTCTATTAATTTTTATTCATATATTTCTTCATCTAATGATCTCCATAATTCTCCATCTGGTTATTTTCAAAAGTATCATCCATATGATAGATTCACCCATATTCTCCGTATATTGGACATACAAAATCTATATCTTATAAACTCATAAATTTCAATCTAATAAAATCAAAATTCCCAATATAGAATATTTATAAAATTTCTTTGTCTAGAAATTTTACAAACTCATATTGATCCCTAATTTTTTTATTTATCAAAATTTTTTAAACACAGAGGATTTATATATGATCATAAAAATTATTCCTATGAAGCCATTAATGAATTGATTTTAATAGTTCATTATTCAATAAACTTTCAACATCAAACTACACTTATTACAAAATGTATCTTTAATGAACTTTATAAAAACTCCTTCCAAAATATCCTTTCAAAATATCCTTATAATGGTGCTACAATTCAAGAATTTTCTATGATTATGGTTAAAACTCAATTTATAATATTAACTCACCTTATATTCCTTAGTAATGAATCATAAGGACTTTATAAAATCTTCAATGTACATTACTCAATTTATTATCATGGGTTCTTCAACTTATTCTTCTCATGGTTTTACTATAGAGATTAATTGTTTCATCTACTATTATGATTATTCTTGTGAACATATCTTCTTTCAAATATTATCCAGAATATCTAATCTATCCATCTACTAGATTCACTGATTCCTTAATTCTGATCATATTTTAATCTAAGAACTTCCTTTTTATGATTATTCATCCATCTAGTGTATGTTATTCTGGTGTATTGTTCATATGGAACATCTATAGGAATCTTTATCTATATCTATTCTTCTATGAATAGGTGTTCAAATATTTTGATGGTTTCTCCTTACAAAGTGTTTTCTTATGGTGGATTTATTCTCAAACAACCATAATAACCTTTTCCTTCAGTTTAATCATCGAATTTTTTTTATAAAATATTAACCCAAAAATATAATATATCATCATCATCATCTGATGGTATCTTTAAGTCATTATTCCTTATTCATGTTTGATATATATATTATGATTATATATAAAGGATTTGTAAATATATTAACATTTTGAAATTCAGGGTCTATGTACTCAATATTGACATCAATATTTTGAGAATGACATATATAAGAGTGATGTATTTTATCAATGCATTTAATCGTGGAATGTGAAAAAAATTATTTGAAATTTTAATATTACTTTTATTATAGAAATTTACAGCAATATATAGTAATTAATATAAATATCCTATAAATATGCGTTTAATCTATAAATATTATTCCCAAAAACTATTTATATTTATACACTTGACTTTAGTAGTAGATAATGAAATATAATTTTCTTTATTACTACACCATAATACTTGTTTCATTCTTAAAAGGTGAATTCTACATGTGGTTCTCCTTATATATAACTTAAAAAAATGAAAATCTACATATGAAGAATATACTAGCTCAATTTAATAGCCTTTATAGAAAAATAATATAAATTTTAATGTACTCTTGATTTAATTAAAAATTCATTAAATATCACCAAAAATATATTACTTGATGTATTATTAAAATATAAAAAATATAAAAAATAAGAAAATTATATCACGATTGTTAAAAGTAAGATATAAAATTATCTAAATCATACCTCCATATAGACACTTTTTAACTAATTTCTATGTTTTATCCAAGTTTATATTTTAGTCAGTACTCATTAAAGTACCATATCTAATTACAGTCATTATTAAAATAAATTTTAAAATATCACTGGTGTATTTTTCAAACATTATCTTTTTTTTGATAAATATGAAAAAAGAGTTATAACACCCCATAAACTCATTTCAAATTATTTTTTAGTACACTATCAAAATCTATTACCCTATGTTTTTTGTATAACCAAAAAATACATAATAAATATAAATTTAAGATAATGATATATATGTATATAAATTATTATATAAATAGAGTCATATAAATATATCCTTTATTGATTTTATTTAGAAAAATGTTTTGAGCCTATCATACTAATCTTTGGAGCCAATTTCAAACAATAAAAATATTTAAAAATTTTAAAAACATGATACAAAAAATTAAGATTTAAAAAATAAAATTTTTAGCAAACAATTCTTTAATAATGAAACCATATAAGAATTTATTTTTTTACATCTATTTGATAATGATTGAAATTAAAATATAGAAATAAAAAACAAGATTCTAATTGAGCTAATTTTATCCATTGATGAAAAGTCTTCTTAATAATTAATAACTTCCTCTTGACTATAAAAATGTGAAACCATATTGATTTATTCATCAACATATTCCCTGAATCATTTACTTTATTTCTAAATACCAACATTGTAACATTTGTTAAGTAATCTTGGATTATTTTTACTAGTTAAAAAAAATTGTTTCCCTAAAACCATTTTGAATAATATTTCATGGATATTACCTAACAATTAAGACTATTTACATCAATAATATTTTTTTGGTTCAATACTTGATAATTAAGATTATTGTTCAACATACTTTTTTACAATTTTTGGTCTCAGATCCTTTCTCAAGATCATATTCAACAGCATATTATATATGTTTTTACTAGTCATAGAGGTTATGAGTAATTTATTTTAATTTTTATAAGTTGTATTCATGGTCTGGGTATCCTTGATTGTTAAAAAAATCATTTTTTTAAATAAATCCGCATTTTGATAATTGAACATTGAATATTTAATGATATTCAATTTTTATATCTTGTTCATAAGGTCTTGAATATGGTCTTTGGGGCCACATTGATATATCTCATCAAAATATACAGAAATAAAGTTTTCCAAAACATTAATTCTAAAAATAATATATTTATATTATTTAACTAAGGTTGAATACCAAAGAAAAACACCTTCATATACCTTTAGTATAAATTTATTTAAATTTTATTAATGATGAGAATATAAATTTATAGTGAAAGAATTTGAAATTACACACCATAGGATTCCTACAATTCCACCATTAATTGGGAGTTTTCTTTATTATAGGTCTCAAAAAAACCTTATTCATTAAAAAAATGTAATTACAACTTTAACTTAAAAATATATAGAAAAATTATAATTATTAAGCATGTTATGTTTTATTTCTTATAGTGTTCAATTTATCTTTTTAAGAAATCTATTTTAAGGTGTTATAGTGGTAGATACATTTTAATTGTATTTATTTTGTTTGTCACGACCCGACCTCGGGGCCCGTGCCGTGACTACCCCAAGCCCGCCTTCCATAGGACAGGGGCTGGCGACTAGCACCAAGGCGTAAAATCCCGGTAAACAGGGAAGGCATTGCCTTTATGAGTAACAACCACCACAGAGTCAACAAGCGGAAAGTAACTACAAGTGCAGAAAAGTAAAGGGGGCCGGAAATACAAGCCCAACTGTAAAGTACAACTGAAAAAGTAAAGAACAACAACTGAAGAAAAGACGGCGGCCTCGTGTCGTCCACTGGCAATCCCACCTGAAGGGTGGGTACAGATAGCCTCCAGGCTCCTCGGGTCCCACGTCCCCTCCGAGCACGTCCCGCCCAGTGGTCTGCCTCCAGGTACCGTCCTGCTCCACGCCCCAACCGAGATCAGCGCTGTCCGTCGTCTGCATCCAACACAACAAGGTGCGGGCATAGCCCGTGCAGGGGTGAGTATAACTACTCAGTAAGGACCCCGAGACCCCCGAAGGTCTCCCGAAATCCACAAAGGATATAGCACAAAAGAAAGATGCAATCACGAAGTAACATCTGACTCGACTTAGGTATATGCCCATACATATACCTAAGTCCCCAATTCTAGCTCTGCTCACGAGCTCAAGAACAACTCAATCCACAAAGGAAAGCAAGACTCAAATCCACAAAGGAGAGTAAACAGTAAATCCACAAAGGATAGTTCAACACAATCCACAAAGGAGAGTAACATAAGATTCAGCTCAACCAGGTATACTTTTTCAGATGACGTCAAAGATGATCACTGATCCATCTAAGTCGTCGGACCCACGAAGGATCGATAGGTACTAACCCCCGCAGAAGACCCACGTAGGATCGGGCTCACACAGAACCTGTAGGCAGTGGCTCACATAGAACCGGTAGTAAGGACCCACATAGGATCGGGCTCACACAGAACCTGTAGCACTGATCCACGTAGGATCGCTGAGTGCAGTAGTCGGCGCAGTCCACTGAGGATCTCTGCACAGTCGTCGCCGCAGTCCACGAAGGATCTCTGCTCTGCCGTCGTCGCAGTCCACGGAGGATCTCTGCTCTGCCATCGTCGCAGTCCACGGAGGATCTCTGCTCTGCCGTCGTCGCAGTCCACGGAGGATCTCTGCTCTGTCGTCGAAGTCACAGCCAGCGCTAGGGTTCCCGCACATAGCGAGCTCGTTTAGGAGGGTCCGCTCCACGAGCCGAGAGGCTGATACATCAACTGACACGTAGTCCGAAGTTGATGTATCCAAAAGTTCCGTATCGACAACAGGATCTCAACGCAACAGACGGCGCATCAATCGGACTCCCGGTCTGAGAGTTATTGGCATTTTCGTCCCAGGGGCCCGGTTGGTTTTTAGGGAAAAACCAACCCGACCGTACTCCGCCTGTATCCGATCCTCGGGCGGAGTATGCCAAAAGTTCCGTCTCACTTAGAGGAAACTACCACAGCTGAAGGTACGTCGATCGGACGTCCGTAGCTCAAGTTATGAGCGTTTCCGCTCCGAGGGCCCGGTTGGTTTCGTGTACGAACCAACCCGGCCGAACCCAAAGTCTTCCGAAACCTTGAGTATAATATACCGAAACGACCGTATCGATCCAAGGATCGCGTAGCCGCTGACGGTTCGTCAATCGGAGGTCCCAGGCCCAAGATATGGGCAAAAGACCGAAGAAGGCCCGAAAACGGTGGTTCTGGGCCCGGGGCGACCCGGCCCGAACCCCCCCCTGGGCTGGCTGAACCGGGTCGGCCCGACCCGGCTAGGCCGGGTCCAGTCCGGCCTGGGCGCGGCCCGGGCGACCGGACCGGCCGGCTCGGCTTCGGCCGAGCGGCCGAAGCAACCGCCGCGGGTTTGACCCGCGGCTTGGAGGAAAACGCGGCCCCACGGGGGGCCGCCTGTCACGCGGACGCGGCCGGGCCGCCGCGGAACCGGCCGCCGCCGCCGCGGCTTCAGCCGCGGCGGAACTCCTCCACGGCGGCGCGCCGGGCGCCGCCGCCTCCGGTCGCCGGCGCCGCCGCGCCGGCGACCCGCGCCGCCGCCGCCTTCCGCGGGCCGCCGGAGTTGCTCCGGTGGCCCGTTTTACCTCCCGTCTGCGCCGTTGCTCCTCCCGGGGGCCGATCTTCACTGCGGGATCAACGGATCGTCCTTGCCGCACGGTTCGTCGTCGTCCGCCAAATCCGCACAACAAAAGATCGGCGGAGGGTTGCCGGGTCTTGTTCGTTAGACCCGCACCCTCCGCGTTAGTCATAAACTCAACGGGGGAAAAGGAAAAACCAATCAACAATTTTAAATAAATTAAAATTGTTCAGTGATCGGGTTCTTTATTTCAAAAGAATAAACACTGGAAAGAATCATCAAGGAAATAAACCCCTACCTCGCAGCTGTCGTTGCCGAACGAGGGATCGTCGCGGGATTGCTCGTCGCGGAAGAAGGGGGATCGTCGCGTCGTCGTGGTATCTGGCGTTGCGTCGCCAATCTCCGGATCAAGATCAAACGGATTTAATTAACTTAAATCCGTTATTATTAAAATTAAAAAGGGAGAAATAAACGATTCGTTTCTCACCTTAATTGCCGAACGAGGATCGGCCGCGGAAGAAGAGGCGTCGTCGAAGAACGTCGCGGGTAGAGCTCGTCGACATCGCAGATCACGGTGTGCGTCGTCGAATTCCGGTCGCCGGCGTTCTTCGCGTTCTTCGGGTTCTTCGCGTTCTTCGCGTTCTTCGCGAGGAGGGGAGATGAAGAAACAAAGGTCCTCTCAAATCCTTTCAAAGGATTTTTAGGTTGGTCTTATTTTATAAACATGCCAACAAACGCAAAAGCGTAAGTAACGACCCATCAGTTCGTTGAATTAATTCAACGAGCGAAACAGCCCATTTAATTCACGAAATAAACCGCTCAATTAAATGGTCTGTTAAGAATTTAAGAAAATGCGTCGGTTGACTTTTCAGTTACTTTGACGGGTTTTCGCGGGTGCGTTACTTAACGAAAGAAACGGCGGGGCTCGTGCGGGCCCCACCTCACAAATATCCTACCAAGGGGGTAGGATATTTCTGGATAGCATCCTATCCAGTTCAACTCAGATCAAGCCGCCTTTAAGTGGCTTCAAGTGGCTTCCAAGCAGCTTAAGTGAAATAAAATAAAGTTGTCGCACAAATTTTATTTTATTTCTGACTTTAAGCCCCAAAATTTTAAAACCACGTCTGAGCAAACGCAACTCCGGAAGAGGCGTTTCTAAGCAAAAACCGGCGCTACGATTTCATCGGTGCCCTCAGAATTCGATTCCGGGCACCGGTTCAAAAGATAGAAAAACCCGCTCGTCCGTTCACTGAACGTACCCGAGCCAAACTTCGGAAATTGATTCCGGGCACACCGGGCCTCGGAATCAGGTTCCGTCTGAAGCTGAGCTCTTGTAAAATTCCAAAGAAAATTAAGAAAAAAATTTCCTTGAAATTTGCGGGTCTTTACATTGTTAATATATTGATGTAATTTATTTATTTTAAAGCTTATGGTCATGATAACTTCTCAAAGTCTATATAGTATGTCCATAAAAGTTACATACCATTTCTGTTATTTTAATAAATCATACAAAAGCATTATTATTATGTTTGATAAAGTAAAATATGGTGTATCATTAGTAGTCATCAATAACTACAAAATTATAATAATTTACTCTTAGTATAAAAACTCTATAGGGATCATGAAATTCTATAAGAACTAACTATTGTGGTTAAAATATAGAAATATATTTCTTTGGTTTAAAATAAATCTTATGTGTTTTTACTCCTTGTTATGAGTTGTAGATTTTTTTCGGAATTATATATTTCAATGTTACCTAAGTAAAGATTTATTAATAACCATTCTATGTAATTTTATTTTATAGTGTCCAAGACTTTTGTTTATGTGCCTAGTTAGATATAAGAAGTGAATACAGGTGAGTGTGGGGGATGATTTATGGTTTCCAAGAACATTCTCCACTTTCAGATTTTTTTTAATAATTTTATATTAATGTATATGATCTTAATTTCACCTTTTCAATCATTATTAACAATAAAATAATTTAATTAATCGTAATAACATCCATATTTTTATAGTGTTCACTGAATCCTTTGTAGTGGATTGTCCTTGGTTACAAGTTGATGTTATCCGATGTCTCATGATATTTATATTTTTATCAGATATAAATGTTAATTGTAAGGGGATAAACATGAACCCTTTATAAGAGATTTATCTTAATGTTCTAGTACAAATCCCACACATTACATAGTGTATGAATTGTAAAACAACATGATGAAGAAAATAATATGGTTAGATCAAATAATAATGATCTTGTTCATCCCACACAAGTGATTTTGAATAACTATTTAAGAGTTCACTTGTTCTTTTTTAGAGGACCAGTTTGGGATATACCTAACAATGAGAGGGGGTGAATCAGTGTTGGGGACTTCTTAAACCAATTACCACTTTCTATTCCTATACCTATTGACCTGTTAGGATCTTGATTATTTTATTATCTTTTCCCTATCGCATGAAAAATTAGAAAGAATTATAAATATGCGTACAACATTTTTACGAGGTTCACCACTCAATAAGAGAAGCGGCGTCCTTGCCATGCATGAGAGTGAAAATTTACTAAATTCTCTACTATAATGTAATATGATGTTATAGTGGAGTGACTAGGAAAACAATCCTATAGTCAGTGTGAGTCCCTACACGTTGGAGGGGGTGGGAAACAATCCTCTTCCCTGGACTGATGATAGCCTAGTCCAACTTGCAGCCTCTAGCTGGTTCTTTATACTGCCTGTGGAGATAGTCTCCTTCTTTGTTCAAAAGTAGGTTATGCTCTTGGTCTTCTTTAGTGCTCTTCACTTTATTACTTGCAAAGAAGTAGGCAAGCAATTATACCTTCTTTCTTACTCTTCTTCTCTAGTGCAACACCAACTGCACTATACTTCTTCTTTCTTCTTCTTAGTGAAAAAACTAACTTAAAGAAAACATCTTCTCTCTTCTTGGATGGAATCACATACTACAATGGTATTATTCAAGAAATTAAGATTAGTTCACTTGGAATCATCTGAATTAATTCTTTTCTTCTTTTTCATGTATGCATGTGATCATGCAAATGACATTTAGGTTGAACCTTTCTTCCCTTTCTTTATTATTCTCTTCAAACACATGCACATAATTGTTTTGGTTCTTTATTTAAGTGAATTCACATGTGAATGTTCATGCATGTAAGGATTCACTCACCTATTCTTCTTCTTGTGTGAGAACCCTATTGGGTAAAACACACACGATATCCTCTTATCTTGTGTGATTATTTAAACCCGAATGGGTGAAGTTTATTTAAGAAAACACACCTGGCCTCTTCTCCTTTTCCTCTTACTTCTTTTATTTATTCCATTTTCACTTAGTTAGAGTGTTTTTTATATGTTTCTTTAAACCTGAATGGGTTCAAACCTTTCCATATGTGAGCTCCTTCTTCTCACAAGTGTACACGACCTCAGGCTCCTTCAACCTAAGAACATGTGTACATGCATGTATTATTACTCATCACTTTCAAACATTGAGCCCTCAGGTTTCTTCAATTAAAAAAACACTTTAATGAAAGTCACCATATGAGACCTAATTATTCTTCAACAAACAACCCCTACACACAGCAGAGTATAAACATGCAAACAAGAGGGTGTTCTTACCTTTATTCATGAAACCAAGGTGGCCATGGGTCACTTAATACACGCATAGGATGCATGGTTTGTCTTTGCATAGAGTGTGCTTGACTTCGAGAAGCACAGTGGGTGGATAAAGGATCAACTATGAGATCATGGTTATTTAGCCTTCACAAAGCACAATGAAGGTTTGGGGAACCAATCATGTGTTACAGGAATTGGTTCTTTGCAAAGCTATTAGAGGGTGCATGGCACATGTCAAAGGCTTGCGATATCTCTTATTCACAAAGCCTTAAAGACTCATGGTTATATGATTTATCTTCGAGAAGTGATGCATATAGATGCTCTATTTTTTGAAAACACAAGCTCTCAGTGATGAGGGAGCAGCACATAAATCATCTGATTTGTTAAAATATGGAGAATTTCCCAAGCGTGGAATCCAATGCTATGAATCTATAACAATTCTCTAGGAATCTTTACTTTATCCAATCTCCATTCACTTTGGAGTTCCTAATTAATTTTGAATATTATTGATGCCAGTTGAAAACAAATACCACTTATACACAAAGTGGTCCCAACAATTTCCCCCTTTGTATTTTGTTTTCAATACCTTAAAACTTATCCTGAAATGAATGTTTTGATGTCAAAATGAGAATATTATCTCTCCCCTTACTTCTTTAATTTCACTTATATCCCCGTTATTGACAAGAAATACAAAGTTCTTGGTAGAGAGGGAATCATCCCATTCTTAAGAAATGTGCTATTAATCATTTCACTCTACGTATACTTGAGCAATGCTCAGTATAGAAAACAAGAGGATTTGATTTAGACAACAGGTCTGTCTCTTATCCACTGAATCATGATACCTCATGAGACGAGAGCTCATCTACTATTCTTATGTCATTGAGTAATTTAATTACTCCCCCTTTATATAATAACTTTATTTTGAGTAACCAAGTATGAGAGTTTTAGAAATAACATACCTATTCCAATGACATGATCTTCAAGAAATCCTCAGAGTAATTGAGTTTTATACCAACTGATGTTGATACTAACTGAGATAATGACTCTAGAAACTTCTTCATGTGTATCCCCCTCAATGGAACAATTCTAATCACTGAATCATAGTTTCTACCCCTGAGATCTTACCTCACCATCAATTACTTATGTTATAAGAACAAATACAATACACAAATATTTAAGGGAATAAGATGGATCATCCTTGCTCCATCAATGTGAACAACAAGTTTGAGATGATTTTCTCAACCTAGATGCTCCATTATTCACACTTTCACAACTAATATTCAACGGTGACTGTGATTATGTGGATCTTAGTATATCTTCCATTTATTTGTGTGTGAGTATTCTTTCTCTAAGAGATTTTAAATCATTGTAATCTCCTCCTGAAACTTTTGCCTTTTTGAAGAATTCTTGTAGGGCTGGTGTAAATTGAAAGCATTGTCTAATAGTGTGACTAGCCTTATTGCACCTCACACACATAACTTCTTTTTGTTCATGTAGAATCTTACTTTTGTTTTTAGCACTAGCCTCAGCCTGTGCATCTTTCATTTTTATCATTCTTTTGAAATCTTCTGGTAGAATCACCAATATATCATTAGGGGCTGAGGCATCAAGATTGGATCTTCTACATGGCTTCTTCGAACTGTCATCATTCTTATTAGTTCTTTTGTATGAACTAACCTTAAACTTCCTAGATTTAGAATCCAATGACATTTCATCTTTCCTTCTTGAAATCTTCTTGGGAGAATTTGTTTTCACATTATTCATCTGATTTCTTCCCAAGTATGCCTGTTCATTCTTACCCAACTTCTGTGGTCTTCTTTTCTTATTAGCTTTGGGAACTTGTTGAAATGAACATTCACCATTCTTGTGACCACTCCTATTACATACATCACAGATGTTACCTGACATTCTAAATATGTTTTCAGTATACATATGCTTCTAGATATGTGTATGTTTCTTCTTCTTCTCTGGATTTCTCCCCCTTGAGATGGGCTTTCTATGTGATTTTACATTTAAGGAATTTTTCCAATAATCCAGTGCAGAATGCCCAAATATATTATAGCACTAGCATTAACTGACAAACCTTGACTTCTTTCCATCTTCTCTATAAGGTTGAAGAATATTCTTCTTTGTATGTTGTACTTTCTATGGGGAGATATCATATACACTCTTTGAACAATCCACCATAGACATGGTGGTAGGTTTCTTTTCAATATTATTCATCCATACTTGTTTAGAGTTTTTCTTCAAACCTAATTTTTTTGTAGAAACAATTTTAGAAACATGAGTACAAGTTGGTATGGATGGTACCTTTACTTTCTCAGCTGATTGTGATAGATCAATGAGTGATGCCATGATATTCTTATTACATGTTAGAGGTATTTTGATAGTATAATCATCTAGTGAACATTAAGTTCCAGCAGATACTATTTATTTCTTTTTTAGAGACTCACTATGTGTCTTCTCAATATTGGTCAACTGAAATTCCAATTCTAGACATCTCTTATTAAGGATGACTTCTTGATCATCAATCATAGTCATCTTCTCTTCACAAGACTTCTTTAATCTTCCAACTTCATATTCATGCATCCCTACTTTGTTTTGTAACAGAGTCAAGTTCTTTGATCTTATTGGAGTCTTCTTCCAAATATACCTCCTTGAATTCATTTCTCTTTTTTATCTCATCTTCAAGTGCATGGATATTATTTTCTAGAGTCTTGTGGAATCCCTCATTTTCTTCAACATCTTTGAGCCACTTTGACAAACTTACTTCAAATCCCCTCTTTGTTGCTTCAAAGGCGCCAACCTGTCTGGAGAGATTTAAATATTCAATTTTTTTATTGTAATATTTTCTCCAAAACATCAGTTTCCTCTTCTTGTTGAGTGACATTTTCATGCATGCATTGAAATACTCCGAAAACAGTGATGTAATTTATTTAGGAATACCATGCATAATCATTCTTAATCTATCGACTGATATTTATTGATATGTAATAGATTTATCATCACCACTTGTGCTAGAATTTTCATCATGATAATAATTTCCAAATGTACTAACACATACCTCTTGATTAGTTGAGGTAGGAAGGTTTTTAATCTTTTTGGTTGGAACTTGAGCCAACTTCTCATTACTTTCCATGTTTGGTGTGTCTTCAATGTCATCCAGATATGTAGAACCATGTGATTCCTCTTCTTTAGATAAGAGGGAATTCTTATAAAACATTATATTCTTCTTGTTTTTTCTGTCCATCATAATATTTCTAGACATAACCTTCTACTGTAAGATAACTGAATCTTCACTGAAAGTTCACTTCATTGATAACTCAAAAAAGAAACTCTAGTCTTCAAAATAGAATAACTTTATTGTAGAGAATACAATAGAGGTGAAATTGTCCCTCATATACCAATTGAGAGGACCAGTTTGGGATATACCTAACACTAAGGGGGGGGGGGTGAATCAGTGTTGGGGTCTTTCTAAACCAATTCCAACTTTCTATCCCTGTACCTCTTGACCTATTAAGATATTGATTCTATTATTCTCTTTTCCATATCACATGAAAAAATAGAAATTAATAAAAATACGAACACAATATTTTTACAAGGTTCACCACTCAATAATAGTAGCTACGTCCTTTCTATGCATGGGAATGACCAGTGTATGGATTCTCCACTATAATTTAATATGCTGTTACAGTGGAGTTACTAGGAAAAAAATCCTTTACTTAGGGTGAGTCCCTACACTTTGGAGGGGGGTGGAAAATAATCCTCTTCCCTAGACTGATGATAACCTAGTCCAATTTTCATCCTCTAGCTGGTTCTTTATACTACTTGTAGAGAGAGTCTTATTCGTTCTTAAAAAGAAGGTTCTACTCTTGGTCTTCTATAGTGCTCTTCACTTGATTACTTGCAAAGCAGTAGGCAAGAAATTCTCCCTTCTTTCTTTCTCTTATTCTCTAGTGCAACACCAACTGCACTAGGATTCTTCTTTATTCTTCTTTGTTAAAAAACAAATTGCACTAAACATTATTCTCTCTTCTTTTCTAGAATCACATACACCAATGTGATTATTCCGGTAATGAAGATTAGTTCACTTGTCATCATCTAAATTAATTATTTTCTTCTTGTTCATGTATTCCTGTGATCATGCATATGACATTTGGGTTGAACCTTTCTTAAGTTTATTTCTTCTTCTCTTTACACACATGCTCACACTTGTTTTGGTTATTTATTTAAGTTACTTTTGATGTGCATGTTCATGAATGTAATCATACACTCACCTCTTCTACTTCTTGTGTGAGAACCCTAATGGGTAAAACACACAAGACCTCCTCTTCTTTTGTGTGATTATTTAAACCTGAATGGGTGAAGTTTCTTTAAGAACACACACTTGGACTCTTATGATTTTCCTTTTATTTCTTTTTTTTTTCTTCCATTTTAACTTAGTTATGGTGTTTTTTTATGTTTCTTTAAACTTGAATGGGTGAAACCCTTTCCACGTGCGAGCTTCTTCTTCTCACAAGTGTACACAACCTTAGGCTCCTTTAACCAGAGAAAATGTGTACATGAATGTTTTCTTTCTCTTTACTTGCAAACACATAATCCCTCAGATTTATTCAAATCAAACACACACTTTCATTAAAGTAACCACATGAGACCTCCTCCTTCCTCAACAATGAACCCCTGCACATAACAGAGAATAAACATGAAAATATGAGTGTGTTCTCACATTTCTTCATGAAACCAAGGTGGCCACGAGTCACTTTCTTCACATAGAGGATACTTGGATCGTCTTTTCATAGAGTGTTCTTGACTTCATGAAGCAAAGTGGTCGGATAAAGGCTCTACCACTGGATCATGGTTATTCAGCCTTCACAAATCACATCAAAGGTTTGAGGAACTAATCACCTATTATGGGAACCTATTCTTCACAAAGCTATTCGAGGGTACAAAGCACCTATCGAAGGCTTGCAGGATCTCTTCTTTGCAGATACTTGAAGACTCACAGTGTTATTATTTCTCTTCATGAAGTGCTGCGTAGAGATGATCTGTTTTTTGAAAACACAAGCTCTCATGAATGAGGGAGTAGCACATCAATCGTCTGATTTGTTACAATATAGAGAATTTCCCAAGCGTGGATCCAATTATTTGAAACCATAAAAATCATTCAGGAATCTTTACTTTAGATGATCTCCATTCAATTAGGAGTTACTCCTTCATTTTGACCATTATTGACACTAGTTGACAACAAATACAACTTATACACAAAGTGGTCCCAACACTATCCTAAAAAATATACCCTTTATTCTCATGAAATATCCTGAAAATGTTTCTGGAGTTGTCTCTACCTTTCTCCAAGTAAAAAACTATTTTTAAATAAAGGTCATCAAACTAAGGTATGGTTTTCTATTACATGGAGTGGTCCTCTAAAATAATCTGTTGATACAAAAAACATTATCAATATCATAATATTGAGAAAAATGATGATTCCATTTCCAAATTATATCTCAATGACTTGACTGAAAATAAAACGCACTTATATTATGGAGACATTTTTGTTTTCTTTTTGATTTAAAATATTTATTTTCAAAACCATATTCGATTAATGAAATTACTTTTCCTCACCATAAAATTTTCAAAAAATAACTTATTCTAATTTTTCGTAAACTAAAATCCATTTTTTGATATATATTATTCAAGTGGTTGATAATGAAACCAATAAAAACATATCTTCATGTCATCACTTAAAACCATTATTTTATCTATAAAATAAAATATCTTCTTGAAAACTATGAAATGTTTTCCTACCTCACAGAATCCTATTGTTACAATATTCTTATTTAATAAATCTAATAATAACACTGATATTTTTATCACAATTCTTCATTTTTCATTTTTACATTGAAAAACTATATTATTTTTTCTGTGAGCCTAGTTGATTGTATTTTTTTTCAGGTTTTATAATGTGATAATGAAAAAGAGATATATTTGGTGATAGAGAAATAATACACCTAAAATAAGTGGAATCTACAGCCAAAGAAGATATTTGTTAACAACTTGTTTGTAATGTATAGAAGAAACTAAAAGATTAAAAACTATTTGAGGATGATTAATTTTATATATTCGAAAATTGGTCTTTATAAAATTCTATATGAAGTCTAAATTAAAATAAATATGGTTTAGGATTGATTGAATAATTCTATACTTGAGTTAGTATATGAGTTCACTAAAATACCCTTATTTAAGTATTTTATATGATACAACACCTTAGAAGTAAGGTGAATCTTTTTTTGTAGTAAAAATAATAATTATAATATTTATTTGAAGATATTTCAAAATGATTTTATTATGTTGATGAAGCACCAAAATTAATCAAAAATTGTTTTGAAGATACTTGTAGAAATTAGGATTTTGGAGTTGATTGGAAAAATGGAAAAGTAATCAGCATAAGGATTTGGCTGCTGTAATAGATGAATTCACTACAAACATAATAATTTAGGTTTTTAATGTAAGTACTTGAAGATATTGAAAAATAATTGTAAGTATTTGAATATTATTGGAAATTTTTATAGGAATTGATCGTAAGTATTAAACTGCTGAGTGTAAGTTATTGAATTCCCAAGTGTAAAAATTTGTTTTTTTGTAAATATTCCACAATTAGTGTAATTTTTATGAAGATAACAGATGAGTATAACTAAATAGAAAATAATATAAAGTTATGTCATAAGTATTTGTGAACTTAAATCATTGAATCCCCTAATGTAGGACTTCAACACATAGGGAAATTTTAAAGTTCCCTTGGATAAAAAATTGAGATTCTAGAATTTGAATCTAATGAAAGTGATACTGTTTAGGATGATTCAAGAGAATTTAATTAATTGTATAAACATTAAAATACTAAATAAATGGTCATGATTCAATAATGAGAATATATACATACTGATCTTTATTCATAGAAGGAGAAAACCAAAGAATAATGAAAAAGGGAGTTTCTAGATTTTTTTAATTCTTAAGAAATGATAATATGATGATGCTTATGCTATGATTATGAGTTAAAAAATCATGAAGATTATTCAATACATGATTAGAGATTACTTAAATTTAATGTGGAGAAACACTATATATATTTCTTGATTATGAAGTTGTTTTTATCATGTCTTCAAGAATAATGAAGATGAACATCCACAAGAGCTTAAGATACTATTAATTAATTCTTACATAGTTATGGTATGATGTTTTTCAAGTGTCCGTATGTAACTAAGTTTTATGTTTATGAATTTTCCCAATACTTGACAATTGAAAAGTCTTCCACATTTCCTAAATCCAGAAAATAAATATGAAATTTTCACCAAAGATATGATTTTTTATATAATATTTGTATAACTTTTAATATTTTGATGAGTGGATTTTGTGGATACTTTTTAGAATAAAAATACAAGCCTATTAAAGAATAAATATTATTATACTTAGATAGGTTTAAAAAACTAGTAGCATTTATTATGAGTATTTTTGGAATAATCCTTGAGAGGGAAAAAAGGGCACATAAATTCATTAAAACTTAAATTGGGTATTATATTATGGTGATTTTACATAGAATCTATTTTTTACACTCAATATACCATATATGGTATTTTAGAAAGAGATAATGAATTTAATTTATTCAATAGTTCAGGTGAGTTTGATAAGATCAAGAAGAGAAGAAGAAAATAGAAAAGTTAGCTGCTGCCACTTTTGAGGAATGTGTGCAATCTATGAGTATCAGAGAGAACTGAAGATATAAAAGGATAATATAAAGATATTTCATGATGAATATAATAAGAAGTTATAAAGGGAATATGAGCATATATAGTCTTCTAAGTCTCTAAGAATAATAAGAGATAGTGTAAGTGTATACCCATGTAATCAAGTTAATATCTCCAAGAAAGATTTTGTGATTGTGTTTAGGTGTGTAAAGATAGCTAAGATATATTTTGTATTGTATTATTAATAATATAGTTTGAGAAGAATGTGAAAAAATTTATAATTACTATGAACTAAGAATATTTTGAGATACCGAGTTAATTGTGTTTTACTTTATGAGATTCTAGAAGTCTAAGAATTCTAGATGAGTAAATAGATTTGATTTTAATATTAAAGATCCACTTAGTGATTAAAGTAGGTATAAATTTGAAAGATGAAATAAGAAAATAACTAATAGGAGATGAAGACCATAGAAGAATTAAAATACCCATTTACTTGCATCATATGGTGGAGTATTTTCACCTACATAATATGGAGATGACAGATGTATAATATTATGTGAAGAAGGATTCAGGATGATCCATGACCACCCATTGTAATTGGTGATTTTATTATTGTATCAATACTTTATATAGGTGTTTATAAGGGTAAAATAATAAAATAATAAAATATTGATTGATATATTAATATGTGATATAGGATAAAATCCAAAGTGGGTTTAAAGATAAAAATAAAAAGTGTTTTTTGTTAAAATGGGTCCACACCTGACCCTCCCTATCATAAGTGTCTACATGGTACTAAGGGCATCTCAATTTTTATTAGATCCAAGGGTCCCTTTATTTGAATATTTTAGAGGTTATAAAATTTTTATTAGAACATTGGTTAACTCTGATTGGAAATTAGATTTATTGAATAAACATGTATGTCTTTTCCAATTCATTTATAAATAGGAATAAGTGAGAGGTTAGGAATTAAAGAATGTTCACAAAGAAGCAAGAAGTAATTTTGTTAGCTATAAATAATCAGGATGATAAGGATTTAATTCATAAATATACATATTATTATTCCTTTATCGAAGCAAGTTCAGTCTTTGGTGATGATTGAATTAATATGGGTGAATACCTATATCTCGAGGTTAAGGATCATCTGAAAAATATATCGATTAAATTAGTGATATATATATATATATATTTAGATTTATTAATGTAATTTAGAATGAAAAAACAAAAGTATAAGAAGAAGTTTATGAAATTTAAGAAGCAATAGAAAAGAAAATGAGCTCCCACAACACTCACACTAGGTTTGTAAAATCCAAGGAAGAAACTTTCTTTATTTGTAATAAAAGAATTTATTTAGTTAATAAAGAATTGAAAAGATATATACGTTAAAAATATGACATTAAGAATGTTTTATAGGATGTTTTACATGAAGTGGATAATCTTCATAAGGTATTTATGGATGTCACATTTTCCTATCTATTAATTAAATAAAAAAGGATTAAATTGCTATATTTTTTTTGTGGAGACATGATAAGTGAATGAGGATAAAATTTATAAGATTAATAATTATTGGGAAGATATGTTGAGATAGTGGAATATGAATATAACTATCTCAACCTAAAATTACTAGATCTAAAAATCAAACTAAAAGATATAGAAGAAAAATTTTAAACTTTCCAATTTACTGAGAAAAGATGTTCCGTCGAACACAAATTGGAAGTGAGTCCTAAATAAATAAAATATAATAATATTGTATCCTATATATTGAGGTAATATGGATAATACTCCACATCCATCTCATTGAAAATTGCACCCTATAGTGTATATAAATTGGTTTACACTAATTCTGTAATTTCTGCAAGTGTAGAACAAATACAAATCTCTATAAAAATGTGGAAGATTAATTTTTTTGAAAAAACCACCAATATGCAAAGTATATAGGTGAGAATATCCAAGAAGTAATCCCCCAAAAATAATACCAATATTTTGGGGTTCTAATCCTAAAATAGAAATATTTTCATGCCAGACATCTTGTATCAGAATTGAAAAAAAGAAGGCTTATTGAAGGTGTTTGTGTTACGAGAGATTTTGGAATAGGTCTATCGATTTATAGAATAGTATATTAGTGTCTAAAATTTATAAAACCCCTAAATTATGGGGGATAAAATATAGATTAATTATAAATACCATTTTAGTATATAAAAAATAAAAATGGAAAAAAATATTTCCCTCAAGAGTATATTTGACATTTTTAAGAAATTTAGTAATTTGTGCAAGATTGGTGGTCAGTACAATGTTGAATAATGGTAAAAACTATACAACCATAATATATTTAATGAGGATAATATTTAACCATAACAAGCTATTATTAGGTAAAGAAACAAGACATTTATTCCTTGGGTAATTAATCATAGAATATGGTTGTGAAACAAAGTACTCAAAATAAGAAATGAATAAGATAGATAAGGATGTGACCCCAATTGAGAAGAAGTTTTTCTATTGTGGAAAAATATTCCACACTATAGAACATTGAAAAATAGACATAAATGTCATAGTTATAGGGGGAAAATATTGAAATCAAAAGGGAACCAATTTAGGATAGAGATAGCCAAATTTGTATTGTGGTGACATTCTATTTGAAGTGTATGAGAAGCTACTCAAAAATAGAAAGGTAAAAATAGATGAATAAGTGTGTGGAAGCTGTAAAAATGCATTCTATTGTTATTAAATATATATTTCATGGTGGCCTAAACAAGAATAACTATTTAATAATAAGGGAAAAGTACCGGTAAGCTCAATTTTCAAAACTATTATTTAAAAGAATAAATACACACTTAAAGATGAGTTAGAATGTGTCTAAAGGCTATCTAAGCACTTGTTTTGATCATTTGGAGTTGTCTCAAGAGCTACAGAAACATGAAAATAATAAAGTTCTCTATTTTAAAAAGTTGAAAATCCTATTCTAGCTAAGAAGAAGGTTGGAAAAAGGAGGAAGACCATGGTACCCAAAGGTTAAAAAATGGAAAGTGAATGGTGAAGCAAGAATGAAGAGGTCGTCACATTTTTGATATATGAACAAAGGTATTTCAGACATGAGAATCCTATCTCAACCTTGTTCCTATAATTAAGTATTTTTTTGAAGATCCACCCACACTGGAATTTTATTAGTGTGTTTTCTATGATGTGATGAGAAGGTGATGAACGCTGGACTGTATCCCTTGAGGGGAATCTCTAAGAATTTGTGAAGTTTCCAATATTTATCTAATATGCTTGAATATGGAAATGTGGATAAAACCTTAAAAATATAAATTATGATGTATGATTTAATTCTTACATTAATATTTCAAAAAGAATTAATTTTTTTATCAATGGGAAGTGATTATCTAATATCGATGGGATAACCTGGCACATTAAATCTTTTGATATATTTTTTCATGTGAGTGTAGGCTCTTTAAATTTCAAGAAAATATTTATGATCCAACCTTAAAGTGAGAAAGAAAAAATTTGTATCACATATGAAAATTTGGATATATTTTCTATCTAAACTTATCATTAATTTTTTATTTCAAGGGACATACCACATAGACTTAGAGATGATTTTTTAATGCCATATTTCTAAGAGAAACATGTTTCAAAGTTTAAATCTCGTGATTTTTTATTATTACTAATTTCCTTTAATCAATTGAAAATTATAAGAATTATTTCATTCTAAAATCATTCTATCAAGTATGAGTTGATTTAATCTATCAAAGAGATAGAAAAATCATTTGGATAGAATATTTTTTGTGAAATCCTCCCTGTTATAAATCAAAAGAGGGAGAGGACTTTGAATAAGATCCTAATCTTGTATTTTAATTGGTATCATTTTTAATTTAAATTGTTATTTGAAGTGGTTTAAATATCAAGTGATATCAAAGAATAGTGGGGGAGAATAAATTTAAGGATTACCCTACTATATTAAAAATTGTGAGAGTATATTAACCTTTTCATTTATTATCAATTAGGGGGAGAAGATTTACTTTCACTAATTTAGATTATTTGTAATTGAAAACAAACACAAAATGGTATATTATTGTGGCTAGGATCTATTTTCACTGTATTATTTTTCAATTAGGTTCTTCAATTTGATAATTAATAGGAGATATCTTGGATGGTGAAGGAATTTTCCACCCAAAGGAGGTATAAGAGAATGCCTAAGAAGATCCAGGTTGACAAATTCTAGGTAATGGTTGGAAGAAGCTGAAATTGGAGAACCCATCCATAGAGTATCAAGTTTTTTGGATAATATAATTAGTGATTATACAGTCTTGGATAATGGTTGAAGCTAAATATATATTGAACAAGGTTGATCAAATAAGGATGCACTTGAGTAGGTAGAGGAGTTTTCTGAAATACTCTTATTTGAGTATTTTATTTTATTTAGAAACATGGAACAAAGTTTAAAAAGTTTTGTGTTATATTAAAATTTTAATATTTATTTAAATATGTTACAGGATTATTTGAATAGGTTTAATAAGCCCTATATGTAATCAAATTATATTTTGAAGCTACTTACAGAAATCTGGATTTTGGATCATCACTGTAAAAATGGGCAAGTCTTGATTAAAAGGCTTTGAATACAAGAATAGATGAATTCACTGTGAATATAAAACTTAAGGTGGTGAATGTAGATATTTTTCAATCATATTACTCCATCATAAAGATGTCATGTATACAAGAATTTGAAAAAGGAATGGATTGTAAGGATTCTTCTGCAAAGTGTATGTCATTGAAGTCCCCAGTGTAAATCTATTGATGAGATTAAAGATTCAACACTTAGTGAAATTTTCAGATAGATATTGGATGAAAATAAGTACCCAAATCATAACATAAATATTTATTGTAAGTATATGTGAATGTAAGTATTTAAATCCCTTAATGTAATAATTTAATACTTAGGATAATTTCAAATATATGTTGGATGGGAAATTGTGTTTCAAGATTTTGAATATAATGAATATGAAACTATTTAGGATGATGGAAGAGATATTAGTTCATGGTATAAAAATCACAAACACAAATGAGGGGTTTTTATTCAAGAATGAGTAGAAATATAAGCCGATATTCATCCCTAGAAATGGAAGATCAAAGAATAATGAAGAAGGGAGTTTCCAGAATCTATTTATTATAAAGAAATGATATTATAAAGATTATTTTTCTATGATTTTGTTTTTATAACATCATGAATCTTATTTAATAAATGATCCAAGATTGTTTTGAGTATATTAAACATGAATATTTTCTATATATATTTGTTGAAATTTAAATTAATTTTACTAGGTTTTCAAGAATAATCCAGATGAAGTTCCTTTAAAGATTGACCTTTTATTTATAAAATATCGAATAATTATGATATGTGGATATTATACTATTCACAGGTAAATAATATTTAATTTTAGGAATATTCTGAATACTTGATAAATGATAATGATTATAGATTTATTGAATGTAGAAAAGAACAATGAGTTCTCCACCATAAATATGATTTACGTTATTTTCCTTTTGAAATACTAAAGATTTGAGGTGTTGACTTTATGGATGTTTTTAAGAATAAGTCATGCTTATTGAAGAATAAATAATATCTCCACATATCAAAAATGAGGAGAAAAGTTTATGGTTTTTTTGAATACTCTTTAAGAGGAAACAAATGTGCACATGAATTAGTTATAACCAGAATTGAGTATTATATTATGGTTATTTTCAGTTGAAATCATTTTTTCTTCTCAATATACCATTCATGGAAGTTAGAAAATAGATAATTCATTTAATGTAGCTAATGGTGCATGTTAATTTGATGAGATCAAGAAGAGAAAAAGAAAATAAAAAAGATATGTACTGTTGGTGCTACTAATAAGGTGTGTGTGTGATCTATGAGTATCTAAGAGAACCAAATATCTCAAAGAATAAAAAGAAGATAGTGCATATTGTAGTGAGGAGGATGAGATGAAGAGAATTCAATCTTGTGAAATCTGTATGGTCTTAAGTAAGAATAACTGAGAGACAAATGGTAAACTCATGTGATTAAGTGAATATCACCAAGAAACATTCATAGATTACTTTTAAGTATATAAAACTAGGTAAGATATATTATAGGCTATATTATTGAGAATTTAGTTTGAGAAGAAATTAAAAAAGTTTCAGAAGAACCAAGAACTGAGCAAAATTACATAGTAATAGTTATACTTTCTTTTCTTGAAGAGATTCTGGCAGTTCAAGACTCTATATAAAGGAAGAAAATATGATTTTGTTAGTAAAGATACACCTAATGCTTAGTGAATATCTACTTTAGAAGGTGGATGGAAGAAGATAATTTTTGGGAGCTAAACACTGTGGAAGTAATATAAAGTCACCTTCACTTGTGTCATATAGTGGAGGATTGGAAGCTATATAATATGGTGACAAAAATGTGTAATATTGTGTGAAGAAGGTTTTAGGATGATCCCTAAACAAGAATTGTAATTGGTGATTCAATTATAGTAGAAAATATATGAATCGACAGGATTTTACATAGCAAGGAGTAGGTTATCCACATTGTGGCATGATCTTGTAAAAATACCAGTGCTATTTTTACTTTTAGCATATGTACTTCTTATAGGTGTTGGAATGGTAAAACAAAAAATGACGCATTCACATCCTAAAAAGTGACATAGGATAAACCCCAAAATGGTTTTAAAGAAAAAAAATAAAAATTGGTATTTGGTAAAATAAATCCAAACCCAATTCACCCACTCTTAGCTATGTCTGCATGATCCTAAGGGAATCTGAAATATTGTGTTAAAAAATTCACCATAGAAAGGTTATGTCATTCAATTTATTACTTTATTTCTCTATAAATTTTTCATCACTAATAAAAGTCAATAAATTTCATGATATTATTTAAAATAAATAAAACATTAAATAAAGTTCATAAATCATTTATCATTATCCCAAGAAACAAGTCGATAGAATTCTCATAGTGTGAGAGTTTAATAAACACCAAGTTTCCATATAGAGTCATGATTATGAGAGTAATATATCTCAATATGAAAATAACAATTCAATTTTAGAAAAAGTATCTTATTGTCTAAAAGGTTTCTTAAATTTATATATTTATCTTAAAATATCTGAAGAGACTTTTAACCCCCTATAAAAACATCAATCCTATTCAATAAATCATTAATACCCCTTTATATTTTTTAGAAACATGAAAATTAATTATTTATATATAAAGTAATCATCTGATTTTATATTTATATTATCATCATCTTCTCCAAGTTCTATTATTTTAATTCTATCCCTTTTTTCAAATCATTTCTATATTCAAAGTAAGATTTTAATTAAAACATTGAAAAATAATCCATATCATTTCTATCTTATTGCACATTATTTAACTTGTTTTATCTAACCAATTAGATAAGTATGGTTCAAAAACTTATGCCCATTTTCCAAAAAACTAAAATGAATATAAGAGTTAGTGTATATTTGGTAAATTTATTGTATTTTGTGAGTGAATCCACCACCAAAAATACTTATTATTACTGAAATTATTTATTTTATAGAGGTTTTATCAAGGTATCCCAAACTTGTTCATTTTTTAAAAAACACTACTTTGTTTTCCCACCATAATCAACTTTAGCCTTTATATAATTGTATTTAATATTTATATTCCCTGATCTTTTTTTGCACTTGATTCTTTGAAAAATATATTGTAATTTGGTTACAAAACCTAATCACTAAAAAATATGAAACTAATATCATTTTTTCAATATGTGATTTCACCCTAAATACTCATGTAATTTATTTTGATTTAACAAATTACTAATATTAAGTGGTATTAAGAGTGGAAAACTTTTTATTCTTGTAATTCTATGAATTTGTTTTTACAGATAAGGAATGATCCTATAGAAGTATACTTTTGATCTCTAACATGACCTTCCAAATCATTATAAAAAAGTACATAAATATTAATATATTTATGATTATCATATATTAATCAATACTTAGGAGTTCCCATAATATATCATAATATTACATTCAATATAATAATTTTTTATTCATGTTGGTTGTTTTGAAAACAAGATCACAAAATCATAATCACTACTGGAAACAGAACATATACCCACAATTTAGAACCCTGGGTATATCCCTTAAAACTGTGGGTATAGAGTTTACCTAGAGTTTTAGGAATTGTGGTATTAGGAGGCATCAATATAGATATATACCCATGGTTCCTATAGAAATTGTGGATATAGCCTTAGAGGATTTCATCATACCCATGGTTCAATCCAAGCTGTGGGTATATATCTATTCACACATTTTTTAGAATCATGGGTATAGATTTTTCTAACACTATATATATACACACGGTTCACCAAACTATGGGTATAGGTAGCTATCTCCATTTGGTGGAAACAACAGATCTTCCATCCTTTAAACCTGTAAATAAATTAGATAACATAGTATAAATTCAATGGAATATTAATATTTTATATTTAACATTCAACCAACTTCATTTAAAACCATTTAAAATACTATAAGAAACATATAATCCATACAAAAAAATAATTTAATTCATTAAACAACATTTACATGTCTCTTTACTGCTATGCCAAAAATTGAGGGTATCAATATCCCCCCCATCACCAACATCCTCAACCTCATCACCATGAGCAACATTGTTAAGACCAACAACATCACATGGAGAAACAATAACATCATTATCATCATCATCGCCACCACAATTAGCTCAATCACCACTAAGACCATCATTTTTATCACTTGGGACATCATTTAAAGAATGAATGGATGGAATATATGAATCAATAGTAGTAGCATCTTATAATTTAAGTGATTGAATTATAAGTGACATAAATTTCAGGAAGTGTCCGGTGGTCAGTTTTCTTCTTTCACGCTCCTATTAAACTATTTTTTTTGCCTTAGTTTCTTCTGCATGAAATCTTTATAGCTCAGTGGTTTGAGAGGAGCCCGATGAAGACCAATACATAGTGGGGATGCTATTTTTCCTGGGTCATCCTCGGACTCTCCCCTGGTGGTCATCACCCAATACTTGGCTCAAATAATCATTTGGCCCAAAGTTTTCTGCTTCTTTATCATTGAGGGCCTCTAGGGTATACTGTTAAAAATATAAGAAAGATATTTAATTATGAATTTTTTATAACTATTTTTAATATAAATAAAAAAACTCATAATATTTTCTTGTGTTTTTGCATTTACTGCACTTCCATTCTTTTTTTCTACTCGAGAAAAATATTTTTTATCAAGTTACACAACCTTAGATTCCTAATAAAACTTAATAAAAATGAAATGGATTAATATACACATATTCAAAATATAAACATTTAATAATCTTGAATAATAATAAAAGAGAATAACTTTAAAATGAATGAACAATTCATTAATTTAAACATGTGATAAATATTGATGAAAAATTCATATATAAAAGCTAATCATAAACACTTTATAATTTAGCTATTAATTATTAAAATTCAATAATATTGAATAAGAATGATTTATATCTATTTCATAATATGGACTCCATATTATTCATTATATTTCCATTTGAACATTAGGCCAATAGACTAATTTCCCTCTAGGCTATTTTGAAATTTGAAAGGGGTATTTTCTGCATTATATTAAAAAGATTAATGAAAAAAAAACTTTAAATTCAGTATTCAAAGATAACTTAGTAACAATATGAATCAAGATATTATTTCAATTCATATTAAAGTACCTGAAACTTCCCATGCTCAGACATTGTAGTACACCCCAACGTGTGTAGATATGTCATTGAATCTTTGTTCTTTTTGTTTTTTCTCGACGCTTCCTAAACAAAAACATTTAATACATGTAATAAGAATTAAATTTTATATGAAAACCGTTAAATATTGGGAATAACTTAAAGTCATCAGAATTCCAATATTTGACCATTTTTGATATTCTATCTTTGGATAGTTGGGGAATATGGGTAAAACCCCTAAATAAGATACATCTATACTTCTTCAAATGACATAACTGATTCTTATATGATCACTCGAACTCCCCAAGATCCATAGCCTTTCAACAATGGTAGCTTCACCTTTAGGAAAGTAAAAACAATGATGAAAACAAATTATCAATTCATATAATAACAACAATTATATAGTTATAATTTTAATAAAATTTCTTACCCATATATCCTCCCATGCTTGGTCCTTGATTTCATTACCGATATGTCTCCATGACACTGTTTGCATAAGAATGATATTGTGGTACTTTGATAAAGTAGATATGAAACTTCTACACTACTTGAAATGTTTACCCATCATCTAATTTTCTTCATTTTATTCCACCATTATTTGTGTTTAGATATTCCAATCTTCCTGCATATGGGTGCACCCACGTCACCAACTAGAAGATCCCATTGAATAAGATAAAATGGAAAAAACATGAATTAATTCACTGTACAATATGATAAAAATGATGCAATATAATTTGAAACAATTATCACAAAAAAAAATGCTGCATGCAGCACAATAAACTCTGATGGATTTGTGAGCTATCATTGATCATTAGAGTTTGAAGGATATGTATGTTCCAATGCATGATCTGTGTGATCTACATGCACTAGAATGAAAGATGAATAAAAAGAATCATCAGATCTTGGATGGATAGTAGGAAATGGTTTCAGTGTATACTTGGTAGGATATGGGTAGTAGGGTTAGGGATACATCAATGGATATGAATATCGTAAATATGGAAACAACCATGGAGGAATCATAGGTATAATATGGGTAGAATATTATAAATTATATAATGATGGAGGCATGGGAATGAACATCCTGGGAGGCTCAAGTGGTGGATTAAAATGTTTTCTAGATGGGTTGTATGCAGTGGTAGATGTGGTGTTCGCTGGTGGGTCAAGGTGGGAACGTGTACAGAGGGTGCTCTGTCTAGGTCTAGGTGCATCCCCGATCAAACCCATGATAGTAGGATGAGGAGGAGTTGACTCTATTGAAACTGAATATCCCTATTTTTTTTGATAAAGAATATTAACCTGAAATCATATGTGATGTATAATAAAAATATTATAATTATTATACTCACTATGGGGAATATAGGAGAAAAACAATTCTCATGCATCTATTAATCGACATAAAATAATCTCTTCCTTTGAAGTTCTTTAGTAAATCCCATAATCTTCATAAGAATGAAATGAAAATTTTTGAGAAGCAGTTTTTAAATATCATGCATAAAACTCAGAATTCAAATAAGTTATAAACAATGTCATAACATGTTTTGGTAACAATAATCTAAAACTAACATATACATTTTTTAATAACCTGTTTTAACATGGTTTTATGAATTGAATTAAATATAATTAAATTAAATGAATCCAAACATTACTAAAACAAACATATCATTCTAAACTAAAACCTAATTAAAGTAATTACAGTAACACCAACTTGGGTTACCCATGTCAAGGTAAGATAAATGAACTATGAACATATATGGTTGCTTCCATATATTATCCACCACTACTTATGATGCACATCCACTCTCACAATAGAAAAATTTAAGTCACAAAATAAAATATTTTGGTCAACACCAATGGGGGAGTCATTAGTATTAATTTCATCCCTAGAATCATGAAAATATGTGTTAGTATTACTTCATTAATGACACCATAATCAGGTCTGAGAAGATCTTACACATAAAACACTTGTTTTCCCATTGATTCCAAAATTTACGGTTCATCAGTAGGTAGGAATAGAATCATTTCAATAAATCTGAACCCAAAATCATCAATAAATGTACCATGTTTCATAATACAATCAAACCATTTACATTTTATCACAGTGACTCGTTATTGAGAGTAGTAATCCAATAATAATATTTCTCAAAAAGTCTATAATTAGACACATTTTCATATTGGATTCAACAATATGATGCAATGGCATAATATTCCATTATAGATGCTAACATAAGGCCATTATTCTATGTTCTCATTTTCACTATTTGATCAATTGTAACAAATTTATACTCATTAATTATTAAATATTTTCATTCATGAACTAAATAATTGAGACCAAAATACAAACCTCTTAATTCTAGAGAAAAAAGTCAATAGGTAAACTCAATACCTAAAATATATATGAATAATACCCTTTAATGGATATATATATATTAAGTTAATTAGAGTAGTGTTTATACCTTTGATTTCAACCAAGGACGAAACTCTTGGTTATGAAAATCCTCCCTCTCTCTCCAAGGAAAAGATCGATGAACTATAATTATAATTTGTGTATGCTCCATATATAAAATAGTAATAAAAGTATAAGGTATGTTTTAAATTAAATAGTATGAGATAACATATAAATATCTAAATTACTTACTTGATATAGTCATCGAAAAAACCACAGTTAAACAAGACTACGTGATGTGCCATATCTTTCTATTTAAGGCTCAATGTTTCCAAGGTGTATGACCAAAAAATTCCTCCTTATAGGGGAAGAGATGTAAATTAGGTCTTAGTTTCCCCATAAGGCTCATCTTTATTTCTCATTGACCGGTTATGTCTTGTTCTCACATTCAAACAATACATTGAATAAAAATCCACACATTCTTGATCCATATAACCTCTCACAATGGAACCTTTAGGATGATTCTTGTTTCAAGCATAATATTTCATTGTGGACATATTTATTTCAGTAGGATACATCCAATGAAAAGAAATGGGTCCCCCAATAAGTGTTTTATATTGAATACGACCTATTAAATGAAACATGCTGGTGAAAAATAAAGGAATAATTTTTTTTACAACTCACACAAAATGAATTGAACATCTAGATTATTTTTTACCAAGAAAGACTTGAATAAATTTTATAAAAAATGTCTCAAATAATATGAAACAAGTGAATCACTTCCACCCTTATATTATTGGATTTAAAATGAAATATTTCTATTAGAATCAATTCACGATGAAGGACCTGATAATCATGAGTTTTTAGAGATTTTAGTTTCAAATACCTTATATTGGATGATTTAAATATGTTTTTAGAATATCCATCAGGAACCTAGATATTCTACAATACTTCAGAAATTTATTTTTCTCTAAATTTTTTATCACATAAGAGGCACTAAGAATATTTCATTTGTTTTCACCAATACACACATGATGCAATTTGGGTCGAATACCGCAATACAACAAGTCCTGATGAGATAAAAATTAATCTTTGGTCTTCCCCTTGATATTTAGAATAATTTAAATCTACATTTCATAAATATTTTTATCAATGTGAATTATATCTAAACGATGATGTAAAAAATTAGTAGACCAATATGGAAACTCAAAAAATATACTTCTCTTTTTTCCAATTGTAAGTGGATTTTATGTCAAAATTTTTCCTATATTTAGATTTAACCTAACCTTTCCCTAATTAAAAAATAAAATATTTCAATTCATTATGAACATCAGTTCCTTCCATAAATTGAGGCGGATTTTCAGTGTGAAGAGTATTATCAAATATATGAAAATCCTTCTTATACTGATGATCCATTGGAATGAATCTTTTATGCCCCATAATACTTAAACTACAATGATATTTAATACTTATTGATCATGTTTTCATCATATAAATATAACATGATAGTTTTCCCTTCATCATATAACCATAAATAATTTCATAAGAAGGAAAATCAATTATTTTCCACAGAAGGGCATCACATATTTGAAATATATTTTTTGAAGAATCATCGAATGTACACACACCCATATCAAAAGGTTGCTTCAAATATCTTATTAAAGGATGAAAGTAGACATATATGTCATTTCTAAGATCAGAAGGTCCATATATTAGTATAATCAAGAAATTGAATGGTTTTTTCATACACATCCATGGAGTAATATTAAAAATGTGAAAAAAAACTGGCCATGTGTTTTGAGCTATAAGAATCTAACCAAATAGATTAAACCTATCATAGGATAGACCCAACCTGAAATTACTCACGTTAGATAAAAAATTAGGATTTTGGGCATAAAATTCCCACCATGATAATCCATATACAGGATTAACTAACTCATCATTACCTTTAAATCTCTCACCATCATGACATCACATATTGGATGATATTTCATTCGATATGAATAGATTTTGAATCATGGGAATCAATGGAAAGTGCCACATGACATTATGTGGCACACAAGATGTAATTACATCTATATTTTTATTCCATTTATATGTACTAAATTATTTATAATCATAAAGTATTGGATCTTGAATATAAAGATTCTACACAAGAGGGGGGGGGGTGAATTGTGTCTTTCAGATTTTTTCGTTAACTCTTCAATTGGACAAGTTTTGTCCTCTATGCTTTATCATATTTGATCATGCAGCGAAAATAAATAAAATCATGGACGCAAAGATGTATAGTGGTTCGGGTAACAGAAGGCCCCTAGTCCACTCCACCAACACTCAACTCCTCGAGCTTGATGATTTTCACTATCTGGTCCTCGTTTCAACAGACCGGTCCACAACTGAATACAGGTAGTTTACAACTTTACAATCCAAGGAAAAACAAATCCTTCTAGTTCAAACACGAACCTACATAGCTTAGAATGAGAAGCTGGTTACTCAAGAATAAAAAGAATTTCAGAAATAATCTTTTCCAGATGGTCTCCACAATTGCAACAGAATGTAATTGACAGCAGATGGATCGTTGTCTCTTGAAATATTGATTCTCAAGTCGAAGTAGTTCTGATTCGATTCGATTGCAATAGATATAAAGATATAGTTCACAACTTCAGCAGTAGTAGATCTACAGTAGATATTCGATGCAGAACAAGTTAATCCTCTATCGAGTTCCTTCTTCTTAATTGAATAGAGCTTTGACACTCCTTTTTTGAATCAGTAGATCAACGTGATTATTTTTGCAGTATCTGTTTCCAAATTTTTTTTAGATTGATCACCACTCTCCCTTATATATATGGTGTTTTTTAGAGAGAACACATATAATAAAGCTGGGCATATCTCCTGCACATTTAGATCCACAAAATTCGCTTTCTAATTCATGATATTCAAAAATTTGAACTTACAGAGCAGTCGTAACTTCCCTGAATACTCGGCATAAAAAGCTCATTTTAATTTGATATTTAATCCAATAATAAAACGGCTTTTAATCTGTCAAAGTTGTACTTTAAAAATGACTTTAAATCCGGACTGAAATCCACCCAATAATCAGCTTGCGGACCGTTGCAAAAAAAAAAATCGCCTTTCAAAACTTTCCGACGCCAGACGTAAGGTTGATGACATGACCTCAAAACGTAGGGTTGATAACATAGTCTTCAAACGTAAGGTTCATAACGTAAGGTTGATCATAAATGTAGGGTTGATCATCCATACTTTTTCTTCAAAACACAAACGTACAATAAAAGATCCATACTTTTACTTAATCAATACTTTTCCAAGAACGTATGGTTGTTCACAAAAGTAAGGTTGATAAACCATACTTTTGAGAAACAAACGTAAGGTTTAGTACCTCCATACGGTTCTCCTTTCATACTTTGTTGATAACAAAAACGTAAGGTTCCTTCCTAACATAAGGTTCTTGTTCCATATTTTGCGGAAAACGTATGGTTGTTTAACCATACTTTTCTCTTATCTCAAAAAGTATACACGTTTTTCATCCTTATGCTACGTTTATCCACATAGGGTATGAATAGTGATTCTAGGACGCGGTTAAAGCATATTCTGAACAAGTAAGGTATGAACAGTGATTCTAGGACGCGTTTAAAACAGATTCCGAACAAGTAATAAATTCTCATTATTTCGAGAGTAAAATAAATTAATAAATTCCTGAAAAATACTAAATAAAATCATTAGAAAATAACTAAGGGTATTTGTGAGCATAAAAATTATCATAAAGAGATAGAGTATTTTTTTTCAATAATCACCCCTTTTAAATAACATTTTTATATATTGTTGAAAACAATACTTTTCTCAACAATCTCCCCCTTTTTGATGATCACAAAACCCATAAGATAATAAAACAAATTAAATGAAATTGAATCTCAAAATTAGTTACATAAAGTTTTAGAATTTTTGAGAGAATAAAAAAATATTTTAATTTTAACAAAATAAATAAAAAATTTCAATAAAAAAAAATTTTTCCTCCTGAAAAATAATTTTTCTTTCCAAATTTTCCCATCTAAATAAACATGGGTTTTTAAAATAAAATTTTGTGTTTATACAAATTTCTCCCCCTTTTTGTGATATCAAAAAGAATGATAAATTATGGAGTTGAACACATTTAATGTTGCACTGAACTATAAGTAAATGATATTATTAACTGTTTATCAATAATTAAATCTCGAGTACTAGCATATCAAAAATAAAGATAGTAAAACAAATAAAAAGGAAGAAATATATTTTCATTAAAAATGAAAAATATATAAAAGTATGATAAACACATGAATCATGGTTTAGTCAAGATAGGCAATAGGTTCTATCTCCTCTGGATTGCAGACTTGATTTCTGTGAACTGTTCCCTGAGTTTCTTCATCATCCCATCTCCAAGTTTGATAATGATCTCTCTATTCTCTTGATTCATATGAATATCCTTGATGAAATTGAATCTAAAAAACTCATGCATCCTTTCTTTTTTTTGATAAACATTGATAGCTTTTCTGACATCTGATTTAACAAATTTCTGATTGGTGGCTCACTAGATATCAATTGATCCACTAAAAATTTATAATTGTCCTGCAAAAATGATAATGGAGCACTGTTACATTAAAGATATTTCAACTGGTCATTCATGTTGCTCATCGTGACTTTGATATCTTGAAATATTCGGATTAAATCAGGTGAAGTACCTGATCCACTAACAGTACTATTTGCAACTGATGCAAATTGATTCTCCATAAACAACTTCAGATCTGAAAAATCTGTCTTCAAAACCATTTCAGATTTCAAATTTGCAACTGAATTCAGCATATCCTCTTTAAACATTTCAACTTATTACCTTGAGACTGTACTCTCTTTTAGCTTTTAAAATCTCAATTGTTCAAAGGTTAAGGCATTTCTTAGAGTGACATTCTCGGATTCTAACTGAGACACCTTTCTGTACAGTTCTTCAACTTCTTTCTTCCTTGAATCAGAGGTACCCTGTGCTTGATTCACATTCTCAGGCTCTAGATGATGTAGCTGTACCAAAGATAATGATTCATCTCCTTCCACTTCAAATCAGATCCTTCTTGCTACATTGCTGACTCTTGATTCAACCTGTCCCTCCTTGGACTTAGCAGGTTGAGCCTGAGCACTCTATGAGTCTTCCTCAGCTCCTACTGGCAATATTTTTCCTTTAATGGTGCTCCAGAAGTATCAAATCTTCCTCACAATTCCAGCATTAAACATATTACTGTGATGAAAGTGTACTTGGGAATCCACTAATCTCACCATGTTTTTCTTAAGCAACAGTTTATAAATAAACCGACCGAAAGGATAAATGTTCATCCGGGCGTCACTTTGGAAATGATAATTGAGGTATCGGACCATGTACCTTGGAAAGTTTAACTTGATATTACTTAACAAAAGATACATTATGTACATATCGGGGTACAAAATCTTTTCCATTTCTGCCATTCTGGGAGCTATTCCTATCTGAACAAATTTAACCAGGATCTTCTGATCTGTTTCTAAATCTTTCACCATCATTTTTTAATAGTAGATGTTCCAAAAAAAAAGACATAATATCCTTGGATTTATGCACAGAATCTCCTATATTCTTCAAATCAAAATGAAAAACTTCCTCATGAGGGCAGTTGAGAATCTGACCAATTTCGACTGACGAGATTGAGAAATCCCTATCCTCTA
Organism: Viscum album; assembly: GCA_963277665.1. Taxonomy (NCBI): domain Eukaryota; kingdom Viridiplantae; phylum Streptophyta; class Magnoliopsida; order Santalales; family Viscaceae; genus Viscum; species Viscum album. The sequence goes on along the minus strand of OY728126.1, from coordinate 1,688,832,298 downwards.
TTTTAGCCATCATACTATCCTCAGTATCCCCCAGACTGAACTGTACAGATTTGAAGAAGTATATATGTTCTACCTCATATATAAATTCCATATTTTCACTGTTGAATGTCTGTTCAAGGTTCTGAAATGACAACGCTTGTTTCAACAGTATATTTGTCTGAAATAACCAGTCGAGATCGATTACCTTTCCCTGTAAGATTTTTCTTCCTTCTCTGCGTTGTCTCCTGACATTGCTTGGCTCAGCTTCACCAGATCTTTTAGTCCTTACCATCTCTGCGAGAATCTCTGAATGTTTGAAGGTTAGGGTTTCAAAGGTTTGAAGATTAGGGTTCATGAGTAGAGGTGCAGTTTGCAGATTAGAAAAGGTTTCGATAGAAGTAAAATGGTTCAGAAGTCGAAAGGGTTTCTGAAAACCTTGATTCCCGTGTTTTTAATACTCATTACATATTTTTAAAAAATAATATAAAATAAATTATGTGGATAAAATAAACTTATTCTATTTTTAAAACAAAATAGAAAAATTATTTTTAAGTATAAACAAAACATTGTGAAATAAAATTTTATTTAAAATCAGATAAACCTATCTCCCCCTTAATAAAATTAAACCTTGATGTGGGAAGTGGTTTAGTAAAAATATCTGCTAATTGAATTTATGTATTTATAAATTCTAAAAATATATCCTTTTTAATAACATGATCTCTTAAAAAGTGATTCCTTATATCAATGTGCTTAGTTCTAGAATGACTAATAAGATTTTTTGAAATATTAATTACACTTATATTATCACATAAAATAGGTGTATTATTAAAATTCAATCCAAAGTCCATAAGAGTGTTTTTCATCCACAACACTTGTGCACAAAAACTGCCAGCAGAAACATATTCTGCCTCGGCTGTTGACACAACAACTGAATGTTGTTTCTTACTAGACCATGACACTAAATACTTTCCTAAAAAGTGACATGTTCCTGATGTTCTTTTTCTATCTAACCTACAACTTCCAAAGTCAGAATCTGAATATGAAATCAAATTAAAATCAGAAGCTTTAGGATAAAGAAGATATTGAAAAACCGTTCCTTTTAAATATCTAAAAATTCTTTTAACAGCAGTTAGATGAGATTCTTTAGGATTTGATTGAAATCTAGCACAAAGACATACTGAATACATTATATCTGGCCTGCTAGTAGTAAGATATAACAAACTACCAATCATACCTCTATATAACTTGTTGTCAACTGATTTTCCAGTTTCATCCAAATCAAGTTTTATATTAGTACACATAGGAGTTGTAAATGTCTTGCTGTTTTCAAGTCCAAATTTCTTAAGTAAATCAGTAATGTATTTGCTTTGATTCATAAAATTTCCAAAATCTTTTTGATAAATTTGAAGTCCAAAGAAGAAATTTAGTTCTCCCATAATACTCATTTCAAATTCTTTTTGCATTAACTTTGAAAACTCATGACAAAGGGTTTTATTATTTGATCCAAAAATTACGTCATCAACATAAATTTGAACCAATAAAACATTATTTTTTACAGTTTTCTTAGAGTGTTGGGTCTGCCATTCCAACAGTAAAATCATTTTTCAAAAGAAAAGAACTTAATATTTCATACCAAGCTCTAGGTGCTTTTTTAAGGCCATAAAGAGCTTTAGTAAGTTTAAAAACAGAATCTGGTTTTTGAGAATTTTCAAAACCAGGAGGTTGATCAACATAAACTTCCCCCATTAAATAACAATTTAAAAAGGCAGATTTAACATCCATCTGAAATAATTTAAAATTCATATAAGATGCATATACTAAAAGGATTATAATGGCTTCTAACCTAGATATAGGTGAAAAAGGCTCATCATAATCTATTCATTCTTCTGGATTGTATCCTTTAGATACTAATCTTTCTTTATTTCTAGTTATTGTGCCTTGGTCATCCTGTTTATTTCTAAAGACCCATTTGGTTCCTATTACTGGATAATTCTTATGTCTTTCCACTAATTCCCAAACTTCATTTCTTTTAAATTGGTTTAATTCATCTTGCATTGCTAATACCCATCTTTCATCATCTAAAGCTTCTTCTATAGTCTTGGGTTCTTGTTGAGATATGAAGGTAGAGAATTCCACTAGGTTTCCTAATTTTATTCTAGTTTTAATTCCTATATCTAAGTCACATATCACCGTTTCTAAAGGGTGATTATTTAAGGTTCTAGACTGTCTAGGAAAAACATTTAAAGGTTCTTTAGTATCATGTTCCTCTGAACTGGACTGAATTTATTTTATATCATTTTCAAAATCATTATTTAAGTTCTCAAGTCTCATGTTATCATTAGAGTCAAGTTCATCCATTTGATCTTTCCTTTTCTCAAAGGGATCAGATTCATCAAATCTCACATGAACTGATTCTTCAACAATCCTTGACTTCTTATTATAGACTCTATAAGCTTTGGAGGTAGTAGAATATCATAAGAAAATACCTTCATCAGATTCTGGATCGAACTTACCAAGATTATCTTTGGTGTTCAAGATTTAAACCTTACATCCAAAAACTTTAAAGTAATTTACTTTAGGTTTTCTATTATTCCATAGTTTATAGGTGTCTTTTTCAAAATAGGTCTAATTAAAACTCTATTAATTATATAGAAAGTTGTATTCACAGCTTCTTCCTAAAAATATATAGGTAGGCTATAAGGCCCCAGCCTTAAACCTTACTTAATCTTGAGTTATTACAAGATTACACATTGAGGATCTTTTCAGGTTTAGAGTTTTAGAGAATTAGATCATGAAACTTGCATTACATTCCACATTTAAACAAAGTGGTTACATAAAAGACAGTATTCATTCTTCCCATCAACGGAAACATATTTAAAATATAACACAGATTCTTTCTTGACACATCATTGACACTATCATCACATCATGTACCTTTCCCTTGACCTGTGAAAAACATTTCAAAAACTTTGGATGAGCATAAGAAGCTTAGTAAGGGTTATAAAAATATGGAAAGGAAACATGAGTTCATATATACATAAGAATGAAATCATACTTTACCCATAAAACATAGGCACTTTAACATACCTCATCAAACGATGAATAAATCATAGAAAACATAAGACATAAAGGTAACTTGAGGCATTCATAACATTCTTACGTGGGGAGTAACCCTCTTGGTTACGTTTGGAATACCCATCACAGTATATTCCCTAAATCTCTTCAGAGAAACCTTAACGTTTCACTCCTTCGCGTTACCCAATGCATTGGAGAGCTATAACGGGCTCACCCGCCCTTAGTTTATCACGGAACCACCCATTTTCATAACAATGCCCAAGAATCATAACATAAATGTGTCACATGAAACATGCATAAAGGAAACATAACATTTCCACATTTCAATCACAATATAACATTTTAGTATATTGAAATATTGAATCCATTCAAAAAGAAACCATTTCCAAAACCATTTAAAACATTTAATAAAGAGATTTTTGAATCAAAGTGTCCCATACCACCTTGAAGCTTAAAATTTTAAACCATTAATATCCATATAAATAAATCCTTAAAACCATTTTGAAAACATGGATATTAATAAGAACAAATAATTAAAACATTTAAAACGATATTTTGGTTAAAGGGGTTTTACCAAAATTAGAGACACTTGAATACAATAATTGAGGAATAACATTTAGTCAGAACTTTATAATATCATGAGAATAAATGGATTCATGATATAATACTCCAAAGGACAATATATACACCATATAAGAGTGAATTGGTGCATAACAACAATGAACCCTCAATAGAAATGTCAAATGTGATGAAATCCCTTATAAAGAATGTATCCTTAAATTAAGGACAAATCAATCTCAAAAATATGTTTGACAAATATAAATACACACAATATAAGTGGATATTAAGTGTAAAAAAATAAAATGTCATTCACACATATTCAATGGATGACATATTCAATGACTACATGTTGAACCCAAAGAAATCGAAATTGGGTTAAAAAGTTCCCTTGACAGCCTAATGACATCACATCAAAATGAGTTGATGAGAGATAAAAAGTGTATCTCATCACTTGGACATAAAATTTACATCAATAAGGATATATGAGAACATATCCCAACATAAAAATATGCAAATTAAAAGACCGAACAAAAAAAATCTTTTAAAAAAGAGGAGGGTGAAAGGTTCCCTTACCGACTTGGGTATCTTTCAAAACATACACCCCATGAAAGAAGGACAATAGATCATTGATGTAAATACTCAAAAACGAAAGTATATTACACAAAGAGTAGAATAATGGGCAGTACATACACCACTCAAAGGAAATTGTGGAAAATGTAGCATAAATCTCACGGGAATAAAAGTGAGATGAAAAATCCCTTACGAAAAATTCGGCAGCCTAACGGCGCCACTCAAAACTTCCAAAATGGATTAATGAGAGGAAATAGGGTCTCTCATCATATGAACATAATAAGTACAGTATGAGTAATATAAAAGAACATCCCAATCATAAGAAATATGAGCTTTAAAAGTAATGACATGAAAGAGTGTACTTAAAAAGAAAGAGAGGAGTAGGATCCCTTACCTCGGGTCCGACTTGACTCGATCGTTCTTTAATCTCCTTTAAAAGTGTAACTCCTTTTGATTTGAGCCTAAAGGCTTTCTTTGAAAGGATTATGCCCAAAGGGAATCCTCTAGGATGAGTAGAGGGATGTGGAGAGAGTAAATGGGCAGGGGTTTGCCGAGCCAAAGGCTTGAGGAGTGTGTGAAATGAGGTAGAGGTGGGGGCCTTTTATAAGAGGAGGGGAGGGGCACTTTTGGAAAGTAAGAAATATTACTTTATTTGAAAATGTGTTTCGGTTTTAAAAGGTCCCACATTGATATAATTTGTGGATAAGGTGATAAGGGTTCTAAATCCACCCATCCAATAAGTTTTGGACATGTGTAGCTCATAGATTTTACATTATCTTTCCATTTTATTTAAATCGTCAAATAATGATGTCATCACTGCATCATTATTATGTCATAAATAATTTAATTTATTTAATGTCTAAAAATTATAAAAAAATACTATGATGTAGGAAATCTTTTTATCTTTCCAATGACTATTTATAATCAAAATTTGTACTTGTGTAACCCTACTTGAAAACTGTTTTAGTAAAACAACTCATGTTTGTGTCAATTTAATTTTAACATTAAATAAAAATATATTATTGTCATTTTCCAACTAAAGTGGCTCCATGGGGTCCCCAAGTTGGCCCATGGCTTGTCTTGGTCGGACATGACTCACCCAATAGGTGTAGGAAAAGTTTCATGGTGTTTTCACATTCTTATAATATCATTTTTACCTTAAACTACACTAATTACCACTAATCGCAATTAAAAACTTAGTAAGTTACTATTCACCAAAAAATTATTTTTATCCCATTGAACCACATTTTACTTCTTAATGACAACCATGTATGTCGGATTTTTGAAATTCAAAACACAAGGATGGCAAAATTCCATTTAAACGGAAAAATCAGTTTTTATAAGTACCACTTATTGGTTTCACTATTCATCAAAAATTGAAGTTTTTTAGAAAAATCCCAAAAATTAACCCTAAGCTATATTTTATATTCTGAATTCAAAAATGAAGTCCGTTTTACAAAATTCAAAACATATAATTCACATTAATAAATTTAATAATTAATTCCCGCTGTCATGACAAATAGCGTGTTTTTATGAAACAATAAGTATCAAAAGATTGACACTAGTTTAAGTCCGATTTCAAAGTGAAATTAATTCCAACGACCACTATTGGATTTAATGGTAAAAATATTTTCTAATTTCACTTTAAAACCAATTCAAAATATTATCTAATCATATAAATAAATTAGATTAAAAATAGGTTTTGAATTAAAACACAACATTTTACACTATTCATTAAAAATGAACTTTATCGGAAAAATACCAAAAAATTACACAAAGTAAAATTTGATGTCCCGATTCTTAATAAGAGTTTTATTTGGTCTAAAATAATGTATAAGAGTGATCAAAACTATATTTAATGACGGTTCGCCATCAAAAGGCGACAAGTGAACCTTTAAGGAAAACTAGGGCATATACGCCTAAAATTGAATTCTTTCCGTATTTTAAGCCTTTATCTTTTATTGTATAAATGTAAAAACATTTAAAAACATATATAATCATATTTTAGTTATTTCTATCCATTCCCGCCATTACAATGACTACATGTTAATTACCATTTAAAATAATATTATTTTATCATTAAAGTGCAACGTAAGATTCCCAAGAAACTCGTTGTTGCGTGTTGGGTACGCCATCGAGCATAGAGTCCCCTTTAAAGTCATATAAATATTTTATTCAAAAATATGGATAAATATGAAAATGTCATATTCTTTATTTACCTGGGGTGTTACATCCTTCCCCCTTTTGGGAATTGCGTCCTCACAATTTTAAAATTGCGCTTGGAAACATCCTTGAAAGTCCCACATCGGAACAAGAGTCGGTAAAACAACCACTTTAAAATAAAGGAAGATAAGTACAAAGGTCACCCGAGTTAACCCATACTAGGAATCCATGTAGGAAAACATGGACATGGAGGAGAAAACATAGGGTCATGTTCTGATGGAGAGTGATAGAAAACATGTTTAGGAGAAAGTTAACAATGAGAAAATCACAAACTTGTGATGGGTTAAACGGTGTTGGGTTCCCCAGTAGGAAAAGTTAATAGAAAACATTTTTGTTTTAAGTTACTTTTTATTGAGGAATTTATTCATAAGGAAACATAATCACTTATCATGTTGACTTTCAACTTTTACTAGATTCCTTAATCAAACTCATATTTTTTTCCAAAAGACGAGTATTTAGGGAGACTTGTTCGCATTAAGAGTACTATAATCAACTTCTAGAGAATCACCTAATCCACAAAAGAGAACTATATACTTCCCATTTCTTTAGGCTTTAACCAAAACCAAAACTAAAAGGTTAGTACAAGATCAGATAATCCAGAAAAGGATAACCCTTTATAAAAAGAAAATCTATTCTTAACCTCCAAGTTTTTTCCAACAAAACCCAAAGTTCAACGAGGACCATTCTATAATCAATTTGTCCATAAAATTATTCAAAGTAAACCAAACTAAGATTGAAACCCAAATATTTGAAGGATTTAGTCACATAGTCTTCCAAGTTAAATCGTAACATTTATCTCCAAACAATATCAGTTTCTCCTAAAGTCTCGTATTGAAAAGTAATTAACCTAATCACATATCCTCTATTATAGGTTAATCATTTTCATAAATAACCCAAAATCAACTTAATCTTAATTCATAAAATCATATAACTAAAAAGAATCATTCAAACTAACCAGGGACTTCACGTAGTCCAGTGGTAGGCGATAAATACCAGTCGCACTTTGGTTGTGTGTTCGATTCCCACAGCTTTGTCCGACGCGACGGGTTGTCACACGGTCTGCGTGTTGTCCTTTTTCCAAAACTATATAATTCTTAAAACATTCCCCAAAAGAGATATAATCATCAAAAATGATCATAACATATTTTAACCTCAAGTTTATCTCATTCTTTTCATTTTCCAGCATATCATATAATAACCCATAATTACCTCAAAAGTAAGGATCATATAAACCCAAATGGTTCTTTATAACTATGTCCACAAAAGAAAAGATAACTATTACTTGAATAAAATTTGCCTACATTAAACATCAGGGTTACACATAATATAAAAAGTCTTCTAATGTAACCCCATCATCAAAAGAGACTTAATACTATTAAGAATTTCACCATAACTCTTGAAGCCCTTATATGTTGACATCTTACTCATTCAACATTCTTCATGATCCATTATCCATTCCTTTCCAACTTATTCCGAAATACCTCTTTCCTACAAACAAAATCATGAATCATATCCTAAGATTCCAAAATAGGAAAACAATAGTCATGAAATAGTACATACCTTTTATTGGTCATTGTCAGTTTCTTTATCCTCAATCGGAATGGCATTAGGTATTGGTAAACGAATATTGGTACGCTCTTGGTGACCCCATTCACGAAACTTCTTCATAGGACATGTGTTTGCATAATGACCATGCACACCACATTTAAAACATTCAATTGATCCCTCAGAAAGAACTTCTTTCCCTTTCCTCGAGTCAACTGGATGCTTCCTTTTTCCATGGTAGGTTCTTGCTTTATGACCTTCATTTCCACATCTATAGCATATTTCTGTCCCTTTGAAACATTTTCCTAGGTGTTTCTTTCCACATCTTTGACACATAGGTTTTTGAACACACTTACCTTTATGATTATTACCTGTACTTCCGTAGGGATTTGTTTCTTGCATATATGACGTCTTAGAGAAATCTCCAAGGTTTAGGTGGTCAATCATGACTCCAGATAGTTGGTTGAGGATAATCACAAGAGTTCTCATTGCAGCTCCCATATCATTCAGTTGCTTGCTCAAAAAACTGTCACAGTTTCCTTCACATCCACTGTTACTTTGGTGCCTGCTAGATCCAGCCATTTACTAAAACCAAAAAGGTCAGTGTGAGTATATCAAAAAAACCATCATGTACTAATGAGTAAGATAAACACTAAGATATACTTACTCATTCACTTTATCTAAAACTAGGACTCTTTCTGAAATCCTAACCATTATGGTAATTCCACTTATGCTTAAAGAATACCCTAACCTCTAAAGTTATCTAAACCGACCTTTGATACCAACTATAAGGCCCCAGCCTTAAACCTTAATTAATCTTGAGTTATTACAAGATTACACATTGAGGATCTTTTCAGGTTTAGAGTTTTAGAGAATTAGATAATGAAACTTGCATTACATTCCACATTATACAAAGTGGTTACATAAAAGACAGTATTCATTCTTCCCATCAACGGAAACATATTTAAAATATAACACAGATTCTTTCTTGACACATCCTTGACACTATCATCACATCATGTACCTTTCCCTTGACCTGTGAAAAACATTTCAAAAACTTGGGATGAACATAAAATGCTCAGTAAGGGTTATAAAAATATGGAAAGGAAACATGAATTCATATATACATAAGAATGAAATCATACTTTTCCCATAAAACATAGGCACTTTAACATACCTCATCAAACCATGAATAAATCATAGAAAACATAAGACATAAAGGTAACTTGAGGCATTCATAACATTCTTACGTGGGGAGTAACCCTCTTGGTTACGTTTGGAATACCCATCATAGTATATTCCCTAAATCTCTTCGGAGAAACCTTAACGTTTCACTCCTTCGCGTTACCCAATGCATTGGAGAGCTATAACGGGCTCACCCGCCCTTAGTTTATCACAGAACCACCCGTTTTCATAACAATGCCCAAGAACCATAACATAAATGTGTCACATGAAACATGTATAAAGGAAACATAACATTTCCACATTTCAATCACAATATAACATTTTAGTATATTGAAATATTGAATCCATTCAAAAAGAAACCATTTCCAAAACCATTTAAAACATTTAATAAAGAGATTTTTGAATCAAAGTGTCCCATACCACCTTGAAGCTTAAAATTTTAAACCATTAATATCCATATAAATAAATCCTTAAAACCATTTTGAAAACATGGATATTAATAAGAACAAATAATTAAAACATTTAAAACGATATTTTGGTTAAAGGGGTTTTACCAAAATTAGAGACACTTGAATACAATAATTGAGGAATAACATTTAGTCAGAACTTTATAATATCATGAGAATAAATGGATTCATGATATAATACTCCAAAGGACAATATATACACCATATAAGAGTGAATTGGTGCATAACAACAATGAACCCTCAATAGAAATGTCAAATGTGATGAAATTCCGTATAAAGAAGGTATCCTTAAATTAAGGACAAATCATTCTCAAAAATATGTGTGAAAAATATAAATACACACAATATAAGTGGATATTAAGTGTAAAAAAATAAAATGTCATTCACACATATTCAATGGATGACATATTCAATGACTACATGTTGAACCCAAAGAAATCGAAATTGGGTTAAAAAGTTCCCTTGACAGCCTAACGATATCACATCAAAAGGAGTTGATGAGAGATAAAAAGTGTATCTCATCACTTGGACATAAAATTTACATCAATAAGGATATATGAGAACATATCCCAACATAACAATATGCAAATTAAAAGACCCAACAAAAAAAATCTTTTAAAAAAGAGGAGGGTGAAAGGTTCCCTTACCGACTTGGGTGTCTTTCAAAACATACACCCCATGAAAGAAGGACAATAGATCATTGATGTAAATACTCATAAACGAAAGTATATTACACAAAGAGTAGAATAATGGGAAGTACATACAACACTCAAAGGAAATTGTGGCAAATGTAGCATAAATCTCACGGGAATAAAAGTGAGATAAAAAATCCCTTACGAAAAATTCAGCAGCCTAACGGCGCCACTCAAAACTTCCAAAATGGATTAATGAGAGGAAATAGGGTCTCTCATCATATGAAAATAATAAGTACAGTAGGAGTAATATAAAAGAACATCCCAATCATAAGAAATATGAGCTTTAAAAGGAATGACATGAGAGAGTGTACTTAAAAAGAAAGAGAGGAGTAGGATCCCTTAAACTACACTAATTACCACTAATCGCAATTAAAAACTTAGTAAGTTACTATTCACCAAAAAATTATTTTTATCCCATTGAACCACATTTTACTTCTTAATGACAACCATGTATGTCGGATTTTTGAAATTCAAAACACAAGGTTGACAAAATTCCATTTAAACGGAAAAATCAGTTTTTATAAGTACCACTTAGTGGTTTCACTATTCATCAAAAATTGAAGTTTTTTAGAAAAATCCCAAAAATTCACCCTAAGCTATATTTGATATTCTGAATTAAAAAATGAAGTCCATTTTACAAAATTCAAAACATATAATTCACATTAATTAATTTAATAATTAATTCCCGCAGTCATGACAAATAGCGTGTTTTTATGAAACAATAATTATCAAAAGATTGACACTAGTTTAAGTCCGATTTCAAAGTGAAATTAATTCCAACGACCACCATTGGATTTAATGGTAAAAATATTTTCTAATTTCACTTTAAAACCAATTCAAAATATTATCTAATCATATGAATAAATTAGATTAAAAAGAGGTTTTGAATTAAAACACAACATTTTACACTATTCATTAAAAAATGAACTTTATCGGAAAAATACCAAAAAATTACACAAAGTAAAATTTGATTTCCCGATTCTTAATAAGAGTTTTATTTAGTCCAAAATAATGTATAAGAGTGATCAAAACTATATTTAATGACGGTTCACCATCAAAAGGCGACAAGTGAACCTTTAGGGAAAACTAGGGCATATACGCCTAAAATTGAATTCTTTCCGTATTTTAAGCCTTTATCTTTTATTGTATAAATGTAAAAACATTTAAAAACATATATAATCATATTTTAGTTATTTCTACCCATTCCCGCCATTACAACGGCTACATGTTAACTACTATTTAAAATAATATTATTTTATCATTAGAGTGAAACGTAAGATTCCCAAGAAACTCGTTGTTGCGTGTTGGGTACGCCATCGAGCATAGAGTCCCCTTTAAATTCATATCAATATTTTATTCAAAAATTTGGATAAATTTGAAAATGTCATATTCTTTATTTACTTGGGGTGTTACACAGGCTATATTCATTTAACATAGTTCTAGCCATTTCTTGAATTATTCTATTTCTCCTTTCTAAAATCCCATTCTGTTGAGGTGTTCTTGGTGCAAAAAAGGTATGTTTAATACCCATGTTTGAGAAAAAGGAATAAAATTCCTGATTCTCAAATTCTCCACCATGATCACTTCTCAATGATATTATATTAAAACCTTTTTCATTTTGAACAGATTTGCAGAGACTTTCAAATAAAGTAAAAGATTCATTTTTAAATTTCAGAAAGAAAAGCCATGTAAATTTTGAATAGTCATCAACTAAAACATATACATATAATTTACCAGCTAATCTTGCTACTATTGAGGGTCCAAACAAATCCATATGAATAAGTTATAGAGGTTTAGATGTAGCAACTTTATTAACAGATTTGAAGGATTTTTTGTGTTGCTTGCCAAGTTGACATGCATCACAAAATCGATCACTTTCAAATTTGAGATTAGGTAAATCAGAAACTAAATGTTTCTTAGATAACTTATTTAAAACATATATATTGCAATGTCCAAGTATCCTATGCCAGATCTAAGATTCACTTACTTTACCAGTCAAGCAGTTTACTTGTTGTTTACACAAGGAATTTAAATCCAAAGTATAGACATTTTCAGTTCTTGGGGATTTAAATTTAAACAGTTTATCTTTAGAAACAATACAACAATTGTTAGTAAATTCAACAGTATATCCATCATCACAAAGTTGAGAGATACTTATCAGATTGTGTTTTAATCCTTGTATATAAATTACTTTTTTTATTGAGACTATTTTTGGATCTCCAATATTTTGAATGCCAATGATTTTTCCTTTGGCATTGTCACCAAATGTGACAAGTCCTATTTCCTTTTGAGTGATTGAAGAAAAATTCAGCGAGTTTCCACTCATATGTATTGAGCAGCCACTGTCCATATACCATATATCTTTTCTTCTCTGGTGGATTGCTACCTGAAAAGACATTCAAACAAATTGCTTCAGTAGCCATATTTTGTTGGGTCCAGGGGTGTTATCTAGCAATGATCTGGGTATCCAGATTTTCTTTGTTCTTTTAAAATCATCTGAATCATATAAGTCTTTTGAAACATAATATTTTTTAAAACCACAAATTTGAGGCTTTCTTAAGAAATAGTTTTTAGCTATATGTCCATTTGTCCCACAAAAGTTACAATTAACCTTTTTTAGAGCTAGGAACAAAATAATTTTTATATATCTTAGGTTTTATCCTTTACTGCCAATTCCAAATATCTCATTTTTAACGACAATTTTTCCAAGAACTTCATTTAATGAATTCTCTCCTTTTGTAAAAACCAATGCATCCTGTTTGTAAGATTCTACTTCATCCTGCAGTGTTTTTATTCTTGATTCAAAATTAATATAGTTAGTGTTAATAGAATTTTATTTATCAGTTAATTCATTATGTTGTTTCAGAATTTTATTTATTTCATATAAAACAACTTTATTTTTGTTCTTTGGTGACTTATGTTTCTTAAATAGTGAGTCATATTTTTCTTCAAGCATAATGCAGTAGGCTGCAAGTTTTTCATTTGCGTAGCTTGATTCAGAATTTGATTCACTATTTGAGTCAGAGGAGTAATATGAGTGTACCTCATAGGTTTCTTCCATAAAACACATGTTTTTTTAGATTGACTTGTTCTTTCTCTGAGATTGATTCATGAGAGATACTGGAGTCTTCAGATACACTCTAAGTGGATTTCATGGCTTTCTTGTCTTTCTGCTCATAGTCATTTCTTTTGAAAAATTTCTTCTTCTTTGCTTCCTTCAATTTTGGGAAATCTGGTCTGATATGCCCCATCTTCTTGCATTCATAGCATCTTACTTCCTTATCATCTTTCTTAAATAATTTTTTGAAGTCTCTTTTCTTGATGTAGAACTTTCTAAATTTCTTGGCTAGCTGAGCCAGTTCTTAATCTGAGTTTGATGAGTCAGAGCTCTCTGATTTAGCTTTGAATTCTCTGTTCTTCATATTTTTATTTTTTTGTTGTGAAGTTACTCTCAAGGAAGTATCATCCTTTTTTATGTATACTTTATAGTCATTTGCCTCATCTTGCATTTTAGCATCATACATCATCAGTGTACCAATCAGCTCTCTCATGGTTAGATTTTTGACAGGTGTTGATTGTCTGATTGCAGTAGAGATACCATTCCATCGAGTAGGAAGTACCCTCAGTACTTTTAATGCTTGATCAGCCTTCTTGATAGGTTCTCCTAGAGATGTTATATTATTGACAATTTCTGTCAATCTCCCATTCATTTGGGTAATGTTTTCTCCTTCAAACATTCTAAAAGTATCAAATTTCAGTTTTGCAGTTGCATATCACATTTGTCTCACATTGTCTGTTTCTTCATATGCCACAACTATTGTTTGCCACATCTCATATGCTATTGGGCACTGAGATACTCTGTTAAATTCATATGGTCCTAGACCGTAGATGATTGCATTCATAGCCTTCAAATTTATATCATACTCTGCCTCTGTAGCAGCACTCCATGTCTCAGGAATTTCAGGAATTTCATAAGGAGTCAGAATCTTTGAATAGACTTTATATCTGAGGTTTTTTAGATATAATATCATGCGTGATTTCCAACAGCCATAGTTGTCTCCATTGAAATATGGTGCTCTGACCATTGACATCCCTTCTTTTGTATCAGTCATGATGCTCTGTTATAATCTTTAAATGCTTCTAGCATGGTAAGGATCTATCAGAATCTCCTCCTCTGATACCAATTGTTTGATCTTGAATATACAGATTATGCTCAAGAGGGGGGGGGGGTGAATTGTGTCTTTCAGATTTTTTCGTTAAATATTCAATTGAACAAGTTCTATCCTCTATACTTTATCATATTTGATCATGCAGCGGAAATAAATAAAAGCTGGGACACAAAGATGTATAGTGGTTCAGGGAACAAAAGGCCCCTAGTCCACTCCACCAATGCTCAACTCCTCGAGCTTGATGATTTTCACTATCTGGTCCTTGTTTCAACAGACCAGTCCACAACAGAATACATGCAGTTGAAACCTTTACAATCCAAGTCAAAACAAAGCTGTCTGGTTCAAACATGAACCTACATAGCTTAGAACGAGAAGCTGGTTACTCAAGAATAAAAAGAATTTCAGAAAGAATCTTTTCCAGATGATCTCTACAATTGCAACAGAATGCAATTGACAGAAGATGGATCGTTGTCTCTAGAAATATTGATTCTCAAGTCGAAGTAGTTCTGAGTTTATCTGGTTGCAATAGATATAAAGATATAGTTCGCAACTTTAGCAGTAGTAGATCCACATTAGATATTCGATGGAGAACAAGTGAATCTTCTATTGAGTTCCTTCTTCTTAATTGAACAGAGCTTTGACGCTCCTTTTTTGAATCAGCAGATCAACATGATTATTTTTGCAGTCTCTTTTTTCCACCTTTTTTTTATATTTATCACCACTCTCCCGTATATATATATGGTGTTTTTATAGAGAGAACATATAAAATAAATCTGAGCATATCTCCTGCACATTTAGATCCATAAAAGTCGCCTTCTGATTCACGATATTCAAAAATTTGAACTTACAGAGTAGTCGTAACTTCCCTAAAGACTCTTCATAAAAAGCTCCTTTTAATTCGTTCTTTAATCCAATAAGAAAACGGCTTTGAATCAGTCAAATTCGTACTTTAAAAAAAACTTTAAATCCGGCTTGAAAACCTCCCAATAATCAGCTTGCTGACCGTTGTAAAAAAAATACCGTCTTTCAAAACTTTTCGATGCCAAACGTAAGGTTGATGACGTGGCCTATAAATGTAGGGTTGATAACATATTCTTCAAACTTAAGTTTCATAACGTAGGGTTGATCATAAACGTAGGGTTGATCATCCATACTTTTTCTTCAAAACTCAAACGTACGGTAAAAGATCCATACTTTTACTTAATCCATACTTTTCCAAGAACATATGGTTGTTCACAAAAGTAAGGTTGATAAACCATACTTTTGAGAAACAAACGTAACGTTTAGTACCTACGTATGGTTCTACTTTCATACTTTGCCGATAACCAAAACGTAAGGTTCCTTCCTAACATAAGGTTCTTCTTCGATACTTTGCTGAAAACGTATGGTTGTTTAACCATACTTTTCTCTTATCTCAAAAAGTATACACGCTTTTCATCCTTACACTATATTTATCCACGTAGGGTATGAACAGTGATTCTAGGATGTGTTTAAAGCAGATTCCGAACAAGTAAGGTATGAACAGTGATTCCAGGACTCGCTTAAAACAGATTCTGAACAAGTAATAAATTCTTGTTATTTCAAGAGTAAAATAAATTAATAAATTCCTATAAAATACTAAATAAAATCATTAGAAAATAACTAAGGGTATTTGTGAGCAACAAAATTATCATAAAGAGACAGAGTATTATTTTCAATAATCTCCTCCTTTAAATAAAATTATTATATATTGTTGAAAACAATACTTTTCTCAACATTAAGGTCATCTATTTCCTCCCAAAATAAACTACAATCATTTGGAAAAACATGAATTTTATTTATATAAAATACGAGTTGTTTAATTAACTACCATACCCTGTAATGATTTTGAGGGAATATATATACCATCGAGATGAAATTCCTTAAAAAGGGTAAGAATATAATAAATGTCAGTATTCAAAATTCAATAAATGATTTTCAATGATATAACCACATTAAAAATTCTAACTGTTTCATTTTTTTACATTCCTGATATATACAAGAGTTCTGGCATTATCCATTAAATTTGTTACTCTCTCAACATTATCATATTTAGTATTCACCTCATGCGTGTTTATATCATCGTATTCTTATACTATCACACTATCTCTCTCATAATGATACACAAATAGAACCCTATAAAATATGAAATTTTCCATAACCACTTATTTATTTCCATTCATGGATAGTAAAAGCCGGTCTCTTCTCTCCATTGTCATTCCACATATAATAGTTTGTTTTACATCTAGTTTTTTATATGGTATCTAACTTCTTACCATATTAACTATGTCTTAAAACAAAATTATAACATGGATACTGTATACGAATTCCATTTAAATAATTTTTAAATACAAAATCTTAAGAAGATTCCAAATTCTCTTGGAACTTGGTTGAAATACGTTCAGTATGATACATCCAAATTCTATCCTTTCTACTGTAGAGAAAAAATTTATGTTCCAATAAAGAATATAAACCATAATTACAATGATATCCAAATTCATATACAAATTAAAAGTACAGTGTAGTGGAAATTAAATAACACTAAATAAGGGTAAAATAAAGTTAATTAAGTTTAAAACAAAGTTATGTAAGATTAAGACAAATTTAAATAAGGGTAAACGAAATAAAAGTAAGGGTAAAATAAAGTTACATAAGGGTGGGATAAATTTAATTAAGGGTGAACTAAATTTAATTAAGGGTAAAAAAAGTGAAGTAGAGGTGAAACATAGTTAAGGAAGGTAAAAAAAATTTAATAAAGGGAAAAACAAAGTTAAGTAAGGGTAAAAAAAATCCAAGTCGGGGTAAAATAAAGTTAAATACGAGTAAACTAAAATAAATAAAGGGTAAACAAAAGGTAAGTAAGGGTAAACTAATGTTATTTAAGGGTAAGATAAAGTTAATTATGGGTATATTAAATCTAATTAAGGGTAAAATAAAGTTAAGTAAGGATTAACTAAAGTTAAGTAAGGGTAAAACGAAGTTAAGTAAGAGTAAAAAAAAGTAGGTAAGGGTAAACTAAATCCAATTAAGGGTTAACTAAGCAAAGGGTAAACTAAAAGTAAGTAAGGGTTAAAATAAAGTTAAGTATGGGTAAAACCATGTTAAGGGTAAACTATAGTTAAGTAATGAAAAACTGAAGTTAAGTAAGTGTAAACTAAAGTTAAGTAAGGTTGAAAAAAGTTAAATAAGGGTAAACTAAAGTTAATTAAATGTAAAAATAAAGCTAAGTAAGGGTAAAATAAAGATAAGTAAGGGAATATTAATGTTAAGTAGGGGAAAAATAAATTTAATCATGGGTAAAACAAATTTGGGTAATAGGAAAAATAAAGCTAAGTATGGGAAAACTGATCATTATCTTTAATTAATTTTTATATTTTTATTATCCAATTGGTAACTTTTTTTCAACAATATTATTATTTTTAATTTTAATATTTGAAAATTTTTATTATTATTCATCTTTTTTTGATTTTTAATCAAATAAATAAATTATTTATTCATAATTATTCTATTTAGTTAGTTATTTATATATATATATATAAATAACAAAATTTATATAATTATAATCCTATAAAAAGAGGAAGACAAGGATAAAAATAAAAAAGTAATATAAGATATAATGAGAATTATTGAAAGTGAACAACCATAGAACACCATGAATAAAAGGGATAAAAAGGAGGGAGAAGATGGTCAAAATAAGTGATTTCCCCACTTGTGATAATGACCAAGAGAAATGAGGGATGATGGAAACCCAAAGTTGAGGTAAAATAAATGAATCAAAATGTGAAAAGTGTTTGAATTAGAATTAGACATGGGGATACTGGGTACCCAGTGGGAATCCATCATCTATCTATTTATAATCAATGGCATTCCCTATGCCTCAAGATAACTCATTGAGAACTTATTACACTTATACATGGTATTCAGTTTGTTCTTATAAATTTTTTAGTTATTTTTCTTCTGTCACTAGGTACTTAGGATATCACCTTTAAAAAATATGGTAATAAAATAAATAATAGTGAAAATATATAACAAAACTAAATTTTAAATCAATAAGGATTTTATTTCTATAATAAAAATAATTTTAAGAAAACATTAAATTTATATAACTAAATTTAATGATGTGATATCAATGAAATAAATAATTAATGAAATTGAAATTAGTAATCGTATTTTCCTATTATTGTAGTAATTGATAATGTTTATCTACTTTAACGATAGGTTTAAAAGGAGAATCAAAAGACTTTGACTACTTATCTAGTGATTCCCCCTAAAATTAAAAATTAAAATACATGACCCCATGAAAATAGATCTCCATTAATATCTATATATTTTATCAATAATTTATTTTTATTAAAAATTATCAACATGTTCTTATTTTTTAGTCACTTCTACATCAAATGTATCTACTTCTACTCAAAGAAATTCTCCCGTACAACATGTTGGGGAAAAAAATTATTCAATGTTGAAACCACTATTAATGTACTAATATTAAAAAAAATAATTGATGTTGTAAGAATAAAATAAGTACAATATTTAATAAAATATACAATTTTATTTAAAAAATTTATTAATTAAATTAATATGTACTTTTTATTTTATTTTTATTATTCAACACAAAACATATAACATAGATGGAATGGAATAAAGGTAGATAAACAAATATTTATTTATGTAAATTGCACATAATAACCTTAAATATATGAATTCCATTTGATCTCCCAATTTAAAAATCTCTATTATCAGGTACATTCACAATTTAAAATGGTCTTGACTGTATTAAATAAGTTTGGTGATGCAAGTCTCGAGACTTAAACTAGGTTATCATATAGGGTAAATAACACTAACCTAATCCCCAGTGGTTAAAAAACAGGGTTGAATAATCAAATAAACCATTGCGAAACTTTTTTCCCTCAAAATACATAAACTAAAATGGAGAATTGAGCCTATGTAAAGTAAAATAGTTAAAAAATATTAGAAAACTTTAGAAAAAACAAATTATTTTTATAATTTCCAAAACAATACAAAGAAACATGTCGAATCAAATTAGATTTATTGAAGTGACTCACAACCATGAAAATTAAATAATAAAAGATAATAAATAAGAGGAGGGAAAGAAATATTTCCTCTCAAAGACCACAATAAAAAAGTACTACAAATGGGGGAAAGGGAAACTATATAGTGGTGCAATTTCACATAGGGGGTTCAAAATTCACATGAAGAGCATAGGGGGAGTGAAAAATTACTTGAGGAGGAGAGGGGGGATTTCAAATGCACTTTATGAGGGGAGGGAGGAGGCCAAAATATCATAATGGTATGGGGGACGTGAAGATGTGATATGGGGATTTGGGTTTGAATGAGGAGGGGATGAGGATCTCGAGAGAGCCTCCCTATCTAAAGGTCCATCCCCACAGTTTTTTAAAAATCATTGTTATAGATCAACCTATACCGACAATTTTTTTAGGACCATGGGTATAGGCATGGGCATAAAATCTATACCCATCGTTTCTCTAAGCTGTGGGTATAGATTTGTTGGGTTAGAGGATATTTCTCATAGTGAATGTAAACAATGATAGTTATATATTTCTTCAAGTATAATAAACACTAGATTAATCATATAGTCTATTTTTATTCTACTAACTTTCCATTATCATCCACTGATAATTTAAATCTAAATTTAATTTAAGTATATTTCATCATTGATTATTCTATTCTATATCACTTCCACATCTGACATAAATATTTTTATTTTCAAGGAATAATAAAACCTTTTGTATGTGTGAATTGAAAAACAACGAAAAATATAATCTCTCGGAGCATAATCACATAATTTGTTTCTTTACTTGAGAGATAAATTGTTCACAATATATTTTATCATTACTTAAAAAATATTTTCATCAACATACACTATCATATTGAGTAATCTAATGAAAATTTCTTTGAAATAAATATTTTTGTTGAGTTTTAACTTTTTGAATTTGATTATCTTAAAATATTTTTCATTATTTGAATACCAAAAATGAGGAACTTGTTTAATACCATAAATTTTATTTTTTATCTTACAAAATCAAGGACTATAATTATCAATAATAAAATATTATATTTGTTCTATATACACAGTCCTTTCAGGATCTACATTCAAAAATAATAATTTACATTTATTTCAATGTTATATTAATTAATTTTAGAAAAAATTACCACAAATATTAAAATAAATTATTGTCATTAAACTCAATAAAATCTCATAAAAACATATTCCCTAAATTATTGACTATCCATTGAAAACAAAATGTTATTTTTTCCATACCACTTATCCTCTTTAATTATGCTCATTTTTGATTTCTCATTTTACTTGGGTAATTTTTATCTTGGTTTGGTGAGATAATATTTCATGTGTAATTGAATTGTATTTAATTCAATTAATAATTTTTAGAAGTAATAAAATCCTCATAATATAAATCTTCTTCAATTGTTTTTGGTTAAACATGAGAAAGTAATATTTTTTAAGTGTAATTTCAAAAATTCCATCAAGTTTGGAATCCTTTATTACTATTCCCAATTATAATTTTTGGCACAAAAAATTTACAAATAATTGAAAAATATATTTCATTATTCTCATTATGTTAATCATTCCTCAAGATCATATAATTATTATGTTAGTGATTCCATTTGACTTGACCACTCTTAATGTTTTTGTATATTGTGAACTAAAGCACTCAACACTACATGGATAAAATAATTACACTGTGTTCAGTGTTATCACATGGTATATGGTACCATGTCATGGTGAATAAGGCGGAATGAAATATTATACCATTTTAATGAATATATCATGATTATTATCATGTGTAATTAGGATTAAGATACATAATATGATGATGTGTTGATGAAATTAATATTAAAAGAAATCTTAACTTATCATTTGATCAACTTGGTGGAATACAAAAGGGTTTGGCCATACAAAAATGTTTGAATGATAATATCTCTAAGAGAACCCTTCATTAAATGAAGGAGGCATATATAAATATGATTTAGGGATCTCATTTGGCATGCTATAGATTATTATCTCTTAGTTAAAACTCTTTAAAAATATATTCTATATATTTTATTTTTAGAGATAAGTGCTAAAAAAGTTTTGGTAAGGAGGTATTACTAAAGTGTGAAATGATTCTAGTGGCTTGTGGATACTATTTAAGATAATAACCACTTGGTTGTTTTTGAGAGAACATGATCAAACTCACTACCAATAAAGATAAAAACCATTGTAAGTGAGGTATTAAATTTTATATTTTTCCTTATTTTATATATTATATTAATTTCCAAATATATCATAGTAGAGGTTTCATGTTTCCCTTTTGCTAATAACAGGAATAGAGATTTTCCAAAAATCCAATTATTCATATAATAACACTACCAATAAATAATCATTGTAATAAATATATATTGTGTAAGTTCAAAATTTAATTTTCTAAGACACCATGAAATTTCCCCTTCAAAATGAAAGTTCATATTTTTGATATTTCGACCGAATCATAGCCTTTATAAATATAGGAGTTTTAGTTTCTATTTTCATTTTCCCATGGAAATTGTGAAACTACAATGAATATTTTTTGTATTATTTGAAAATCATGGAAAATATATCATCATAAGACAATAATCTATTCCATAGTGAGAAGGTATCAATTCCATGGTCAAGATTTACTTTGAGGACCACCAAAATATAGTAAAAAATAACAATCTATTTCACAAAAATGGATTTTATACCCAAAATTACAACCAAAATATATTCCTAAATGAATTTGATACATGGATTTTTCAGAAAAACTAAATTTCATGACCCACAAAATTTTGTAATATTTTTATAGTATAATTTTTTAAATATATTTCTATTATCCTTCTCAAAAACCTTTATCAGTGTCGACCAACATGACTTGAGACCATATAAAAAGTGGTTCTTGGATTATTGATTATGTGAAGTTTTTTATCTCATGTTTATAAAAGGAATAAATTCCTTATTTATTTATTCAATTAAAAATTATTATTTATAAATTTTTATATTATGTTAATGTTATATATGATTAAATTTAAAAGATAAGTTTATTATTATAAAATTGTCTTGTAATTCTAGGTGTGAAAACATGTGATTTAATTTTTACCTACTTTGACATTAGGATTTAATTAATGTTATTAAATTTAATTAAGATGATGATTATAGTTTATACATATTAGGTGTTAGAGTTATTATTAGTTCAAAATCTCTATTGAGTATATTATCGTTGGAAAGAGGGAATTTGGGTTGAACTTCCCACTAGCCTGATGGATTATGAATTATATATGAAAGTGTGGGATTGCTATATTTGTATCCAATATTACTCATTTAGATGTTATTAATTTCATATAATTATAATACTCTATAAGAAAGAGTTCATATAAAATAATGTTAGGATTCATTTGGATATCAATAAATATATTTGGCTTATAATTTTTGGTGGTTAACACAAACCATGAATTTTTAAGTGTTACACATTAATATAGTTTAAGAACATTAAATTGGTTTATATAATGTGAAATATAAAATAAATCATTAGTATCATGCATATATAAAAGAATAAAACATGAGATAATTAAAATTCATGTGATGATTTTTAAGGATTTAAAATGAGAGTGATGTATATTAAATAGGCAAGATAAAGAAAACCCCTTAAAAACAACATGTGATATTACTTCCAAAGAAATAACATTAAATAACTTATTCATCAAACATGGTAGGACATGTCAAAGTTGGGTACCTAAGGATTATCTCATGTAAGTAATTCCACATATTAGTGACCCTACTTGGATTAGGTTCCTATATTAAATTTTAAGCATTGGGTTACACATGGATGTGAAACCCAAATAGGATGAGGATACTTGAGTAATAAAGTTAAATTTATATCCACTTGATGTTTTTGGGTATAGAGTTACACACTAAACTATCTAGGAGTTATATGTGATATGACCATCATATTATCCAACCTAAATAACTACATTATGAGATGAATAAAAAATCATAATCATTACTTATTAAAATATGGATGATATCCCAATTAAGTTAGTGATATATATGGAATCATTTTAGTAAGAGTACCTTCATTAAAAAACCTTGATGAAAATCTATAAAACCTGACCCTCACACTTAAATATATTTTTGTTATGAATATTGGAATATATCATGATTATTATTTTTTAGGTCTCTTATATATATAACCAATGAAATAATTATAGATTAATATCTATGGTTAAGAAGTGTTATTAAAGAAAATAATTATAAGAAATTATATTTAAATGTTATTGAAATAAATATCTCCAATTAATACTTGTGGGTATTAGATACTAGGTATGAATCACACATTTATGATGATAAACATAGAATAATGTAAATGAGATAATTGAAGAAAAGTGAATTATATATATGTGTCAGAAATGAGGGAATAATTTTTTCATAAGAGGTTGGTAGTTTGGATCTATGTCTACCAAACAGATTGTTTGAGGAATTGGAAAATTGTTATTGTGTTCCTTTCATAAATAGAAATTTTGTTTTAGCATATTGTTTGCATAAGATGAGATTTTAATTAATTATTAAGAATAAGATTTAACATTTATATATAAATATAAATATATATATGAATGGAAAATTCATGAAATTTGGAATATAATAAATGGTTTGTATATTATGGTTGTGGGTAATCATATCCATAACATTCATAATAAGAAGGTCAAGGTTGATTATAACTCTACCAACTATCAGAAATGTATCCTTAGATATATAGATGAGAAACATATTCAATGCATCCATAGAGACAGTTTATTGAACTATTTCAATTATTAATAATTTAAAACATATTAATATTTTTTGTTATAAAAATTAACAAATTACGTTTTAGTGAAAAATGTGGAAGTGATTTTAGACTATTGGTTCTTATATGTAGTTATGCATGTGTACCAATAAGTACTAAAGAAATATCTAGTTATAAGTAGATTTTAAACATTGTGAAATAATTTAGATATTATGGTTATATATTTCTACTGAGAAACAATGTTGAAACTTTATAAAATTTCAAATAGTTTCAAAACAAAGTGTAGAATCAGTTTGGATGAAATATTAAGATTCTATGAACATATTAGAGTGGTGAATACTTGATCTATGAATTCACTGATTAACTGAGATATTATAAAATTGTTTCATAATTTACTCCTACATGAACAAAAAAAGGAATGATGTGTTTTATAATAGAAATCATACATTATTGGACATGGTTTGATTAATGTTGAGTTATAGTTTCCTTAATATTACTTTTTGGGGATATTCTCTAGAAACTATTGAATTTTTTATTGATCACAATTCCTTAAAATAAGTTATAAATAAATCATATAAGATATCAACTGGAAAATGTCCAAATATGTATTTTATGAATATTTGTGGTTGTAAAACATACATATGATGTTTTAAATCTGATAAAATTCACCATAACATGGATAAATGATTATTTATTGGTTATACTAAGGAAAAAAAGGATATTATGTCTATCTTCTTACTAAGAACAAAGAACTTTTGGTTATAACTAGTATATTTATTGAGAATGAATGTATTAGTTAAGTATTAAGTGGGATGAAATTATATAATGACCCAGAATTTCCATGTATTTTTTAAAATAAATGGGAATTTTATGAGTCTATGAAAATTAACGGCGTGTGATTCCGAGGCCGAGAGTGCCCAGGATGAATTTTTGAACTTTTTTTGGGTACGTTCAGTAAACATGAAAGCAAGTTTTTCTAACTTTTGAACTGATGCTCGGAATTGAAATACAAGGGCACTATTGAACTCGCAACACCAGTATTCTCTTAAGAAGACTTTCACCTAGATGGCAGTTGGTTGAGGGTGAAAGATATTTTTTTGGGTTTTTTTGTGGAAATAATAAAATAAAATAAACACACATTTTATTTTATTTGTTGTAACCACCCACTTGTGGATATTATGGTGCTGGGGACCACAGAAGTTTTATTCTCCAAATTGAATGCTCGGTGGTGGGGACCACCCGATCCTAACTCCCTTGTGGATATTATGGTGGTGGGGACCACCTGTGGAATTAAACCTCTTGAAATCTATAATTAAGTGGGGGGAAACCTCTTTATCTACCCTCTTAATTGGGCCAACGCACCACATTAATTTACCCATTTTAAATTTATACCAACAAACATAATAGAGGGGATAATCTATTATTTTAGCACCACTTTACATTTGGGTGGATTGGGAGAAAGATTCTCCAACAAAGAACGCTTCCTCCACGAAGAACACTTCTGCTACGAAGAATGCCGAAAAGGAATGTATTCGACTATGACGAACCAACGCACAAGCCTGGGATTGGAGGTGTGTGGCGGATGAGATGAACATCGATGACTTCACCTTCTTCCTCACGCCAACGTCATCAAGCGAATGAGGTAGAGGTTTATTGATTATCACTTACCATGTTCTCCCCTTATAATTATTTTTGGGATTTGGGAATAGATATTGATGAGGGTTGTGGGAAATGATTTTTGAAAATATCTTCCATACACGTTCATGCTTCATTCTTTGTGAAACACTTGATATCACTCTAAACACGGAGGGTGCGAGCCGAACAAACATGGCCCGACCCATCCATCCTCCTTCTTTGGTGTACTCTTTGAAATGGAGGATGGAGACGAAGGTGATGAAGGTGACGAAGGCAACGACACCGCCATCCGCGGCCTCTGCGACCTACACCTCCCCCACGATGTTTCGGTCTCCAGGTAGAACCGACCATGTGCCCTGGCTTCGCTCCCCAGCCGAACCACCCGCGGCACTCCACCCTCCCGGCTGAACCGGCCGTGCGCCCCGGATCCGCGCCCTGGACGAGCCACCCCACGGTGCACCGACCTCCTAGGCAAACTAGCCCCACGCACCCGCAGAGCACCGTCCTTCCGACCGAACCAGCCCTGCGCCCCCGCGACGCTCTGGCCTCCCGACTGAACCGACCCTGTTCCCCTGTGGCGCTCCGACCTCCTGGCCGAACCAGCCCTGTTCCCTGGCTGAACCGCCCTTGATGCGGCCCTCCGAGCCGCCCCGACTCGCACTACCCATGACCCTATGAGCCCCCTCAGCTCGCGCCGCCCGTTGGCCCTCCGAGCCGCCCCGACCGCCGGCCATCCGAGCCGCCCCGTGGAATTTTTACCTCATGGAAACTTCCATCCAAGCCGCTCTACAGCCTCGTTCCCTCATGTCCATCCCCATCCCTCCACGGTCCCTCACGGCCTGTCGGGCCGGACCCAGTGGGCCGGACCGGACCCGGGCCCACTACGACCCATTTTACTTTCTTTTGGCCATATCTTTAGCATCAGATGTCTGTTTTTCAAACCGTTAGCAGTTTTGGGAACCTTGGATCGAGTTGGTCCCTTTGAGTATACCCCACTGAGTTTTGGATTGAGGTGGGGAACAGTCAGGTTGGGTCAAGCACGAATCCAACCGAGCCCCCGAGACTGAAAGGCTAATAACTCACAGGCTGGGTGTCCGATTGACGCACCGTCTATTATGTTGAGACCCCTATGATGTGGAAGAACCTTGAGATACTTCTTGGTGAGTCTTTTTGTCAAGTGGAGTATCGACTTGTAGATTGTGGAGAGGATACTCCTGGAGACGAGTGGGCATTGTGCGGTAACCTAGTAGCTGCCTGAGACATGACGACTTCTGACCGTTTCAACTCGGAGTGACTTGACTGGCTCAGTGGGGAGTGCCTTGGCAATGCAGAAAACCTATAGTGGGGAGCGCCCTGGTAACGTGGAAGACCCACAATACCTGACAGGAGGAGTACCTCAGCAGGCCATGAGGGGGAGTGCCTTGGTGATGCGGAAGACCCACGGTGGGGAGTGCCTTGGTGACGCGGCAGACCCACGGTACTCGATAGGAGGAGTACCTCAACAGTCCAAGGTTAGTGGGAAGAACCTCTGTATGACACTACATGCCCACTTTACTTGATAGAGGAGGAGTTCTCCAGTATCCAAGGGTTCAGAATGTTACTTGATACTACCCCTATAATAAATCCTCATGTGAGCTCAGTCAGAACCTCTATTTTTTCCTCACGATCGAGATGGATTACTTGATAACTTAGGTATATGTACGGGCATAAACCTAAGTAAGGTTATATGTTGTTTTCATACTTTTTTGTTTTATCCTTGATGGATTTTGTGAGACCTAGAAAGTCTCAGGGTCCCTACTGAGTATAGTTATACTCACCCCTGCACAGGCTATGCCCGCACCTTGTTGTGTTGGATGCAGACGACGGACAACACTGACTGGGGCCGAGAGTACCAGGACTGGACGGTACCTGGAGGGGGACCTTAGGAAGAGTCAGTACACATAGGAGATGGATAGATGAGGAGTGATGAGGAGGCGATCTATACCTACCCTTCAGGTATAAACCTTGGAGGATGACCCAGTAGCTGAATTTCCCTTTTCTATAGTTGTATTGTATCACAATTGTACTTGTACTTTCCAGTTGAGCTTGTATTCTATACCCTTTTACTTTCAGCACTCTTTTGTTATACAGTTTTACTTGGTGTTTGGTATCAAGCTGCGTGATTTTTTTTATAGGTTATAAAGGCAATGTCTTCCCAGTTTTAGGGAATTCACCCATTTGGTGATAATCGCTAGCCCCTGGCCTATGGAAGGCGGGCTTGGGGTAGTCACGAAATGGGCCCTGGGGGACGGGTCATGAAAAATTATATAACTTAGATAAATTTAAGACCAATAAATAAGAAGTGTTCCTGAGATGGTAGTTGAGTCAGTTCCATAAAGAGTTATGGAAGAAGTGTTGACTCAAGTTGCACCAAAACCTCGACAGTATTATAAGATTTATCATGTTATTGAGGCATATGATTTTTTTTGAAAATGAAGATGAATTAATGTTCATCGATAAGGAATCTACAATATACCATATGGCCATTTAGTGTTCTATATTTTATAAATTTTTAAAATTCATGAAATATGATATTGAATCCACATGTACTAACCATGTTTGGATATTGGAAGATACAATTTAAGGGGTGAGACCCATTTGGTGTAAGTGGGGTTTCTAAAATAATCTAACAAGGATTGTTGAGTGTCTAACTATAATAATAACTTGATAGAAAAAGGTTATGGTCATAATAATGTATTCACTATGAAGAAAATTTTTCTCCTGTTATGATGATAAATTCGATGAAATTATTTCTTTCCATAACAGCTCCTTATGATTATGAGATATATCAAATTTATTTTAAAAACTATTTTATTAATGATAGTATATTTGAAAATGTGTATATGATAAAGATTGAATTTTTTAAAGTTATAAATTATTTTTATAAATATTGAACGCTGTATTGGTCCTTTTCTAGATTGAAGAATTATTCTCATAATTAGAATATCCAATTTTATGATATGATCAAAGAATTTAGTTTCATAAATAGTTGAAATGATTCATGAGTATATATATGGGGTTTTGGAAGTGTTGTAACATTTTTATATTTCATGTGGATGGAATTCTACTGATTTTTTTTCTTAAATTTACATTATATATATATGTGGCTAGGAAAATGATTCTCAATAAAAGAAATGGGTAAAGAATCCTATATAAATGGTATGAAGATATTTATAGATTTATTAAAGTGGTTTCTTATATTAAGTTGATTTTTTTATAAAGTGATAAATATATCTATCTTGGTGAACTCCAAGAAGGAGGAATTACCATTGTTTTTTGGAAAGTATTATAGCTTTTCCTGATGGTGGATGACATAACTTTGATCTATTATGGATGACCTAGCTTTTCATGGTGATTTAATGGTTACCCTCATCCATTGATGGATGATGGGACTTTTTTTATTCACGAACTTCAATTCATTGATTAAGGATTGTAGATCTATGTTGAAATTTATTTCATTACCTAAAGACCAAATAGAACCTAGATGTCCCAAGAATGTAGGTAAGCCCAAAAGTTCTTAGAATTTTTAAAGGATGCACTACCATTTCTATCTATGGTTCAGAATTGTATACTTAAGCTTCTCTACTTGTATCAGATATAGACACATGATTTATGGGTCAAATGAATTTAGTCAATTTCTTTGAACACTATGAGAATGGGTAATGTGAGATAAAATGAAAATCATTGTCTGTATTCTTAAGTCCAAAAAATGTACTTATCATTTTCTTAGATGGTGAAGACTTCTCATTTTTCTTAGCCAAGGATATCCATATTTGTTTTCTCTTTTTTGTTTCATTTCCTTAATTGGTTGTTTTATATTCACAAGAAGTGGGATGCCCCTTATTTAGTAGTTTGTATCATACTTCCATGATTCCCCTTACCCTTATAGAATTATGTTACAATAAAGAATATTGTTAAATCCCTTAGTTTTATTTTATGTTTTGATGAATGTGTGGACTCATTGAATCAACCTATCAAATCATGGTTGTGGGTTGAAGTAGAAACGTTTATGCCTCCTATTGATTTTTAGAATCATAATTGAGGTAATTTAAAGAAAAAATTATGCTATAATTATTAAATATTGGGAAACTTGTTTCCACAAACATTGAAGACCACATCACAAGTTTAAAAAATGATGTGGGGATAATTGAATTCATTGAATGTGAATAGATTAAAGACTTAGTCAACCATAGAAATTTATATAGTGTAGCATGGGGATATTTATTCATTGATTGATACTAGGATATTAGTTTCTCAATATAATTTGTGGAAGATGTATATTACCCAACCACATCATGATGAAATGAATATACAGGATGGGTTAGTTTATTATTCACCCTCGGTTTCAAATCATGATAAAACTATTCATGTTAGGAATAAATCTCAATACCTTATTATTTTTATGAGAGATTATAGTATTAAAAACCCATATTTTATAGATTCAATGAACTTAGTTAAATTTAATGTTTCTAAATTTAAGTACCAAGGTAGGAAATCACCCAGGCATAACCTTAGGTATTTCGTTTCTATATCATTTTTCTTCTCTGTATGATAATTTAGAAATTTTAATTACATAAATAGACAATAAACTTTGTGAAGTGTCTAAAAATAAATCTAATACTGCCCCAAAAGTGACCACACTTTATGGAAAATATGATATTGGACTCCTGATCTTAGTAGGATTAAGAAATCATGGCAAGAAGGCTACAGAAAGGCATACTAATAACCAAAAATCAGAGTTGAAAATAAACTTGATGATTGAGTTTAAGAACCAATTTGAGAAGTTAAAGGATTTTGATAATGATAATGAGGTTTGAAATATTAATAGTGTCTAATTAGACTAAGAAAAAGAACCAAGAGGAATGGGATACTATAATATATGAAGAGGAAACCTCCTACGATTCATCAAAAAATGTGAAAGATATTAAGGTAGAAGAGTAATTATTCTTATGTATTAAAAAAGATAATATCCCTAATAAAATAGGGGGAATTATTGAATTTTAGCAATAAGGAAATATTTCACAAGGAAAATTATAACATCCCCAATGCAATGACGACCAAGTTAATGAGTAAATTAGGTGATTTTATAGAACTTGGTCATTATTATAAGGACCCAACCTTATTACATTACATAATTTTGAATTTAGTCAAGAAATAAATTCCTTTAACATTGAGTATATTTTCATGTTAATAGATTTAGTGAAAATGGACATAACACATTCATGGCATTACATATTAATACAATGTGGATACTATAAAAACAGTAATCATTTCTTAGAAAATATAAAAAATTTCAAATAAAACATGATTTATTTGACATTTATTAAAAGAGTTAAATTTTATTCCTTCTTTGTCTTACACATCCTTATAACCTATGAAAACCATTTAGAAACTTGGTATGAGAACAAAAAGCTTAGTAAGGGGTATAAAAAATAAGTAAATAACACATTAATCCACGAATACTTATGACATATGAAATCATTTTCAAAAGAAATATTTTTCACCCATATATACTTAATTCATGAAACATGAAATTTACAAAAGATTCCCCAAAAAAATAATAACATAAATAGAACCATAAAGGTATCTTTGAGCATTATTTACATAATGTTTTAACCATCTATGCTACCTTACAACTTGTAACCCTCACGGTTACCTTGCAATTTGTGTAACCATTGCAGTTACACTTGGAGTGACCATACGAATGACCTAAAACTTAAAAATACCCAATGAATTGGAGGGAGATATAGGTATCAACCTTCATAATAAAAAAGTCAAAATAACCAGAAAATAATCATACAACATGAATAATAGCATAAAAACATTGCTTTTGAACTTTGTAAAACAGAATTTTAAAAGAGGGTTTTAAATGGAAAGTCCCTTATAAATATCATATAATTTATGTGAGACTTAATATAGTGGATGTAATATTTATATACATTATAAATACCAATAATTAAACATATTATAAACAAAAACCATCACAAAGACAATTTTAATGCGACATAAATAATGAAGTAGACAGTTAACCCAATCAATGGAAATCAGGTTAAGAATTCCCTTACCTCAAGTTTGTATTACTTATAAATTGTTTAAAACTCATGTATAATGGTTAAAATAGGGTTATTATCATTTTAAAGAAACATTTTCAGGTTTATAACATCTTATATAATAATTTCATAACCTCATTTCACCCTTTAATTTTTAGTATTTTGTTCCTTCCACTGTTTTTGGGTGATTTCTTTACATGTTTTCCATGATCTGTTCATGATGGATATTATTATCGATTAGAAGTGAAAATTTAGAATTGGAAAATAGTGGTATTTAAATATTTTCATAACCATACATTATACCATTTATAATTTTGAATTCTGTCATGAGGATGATTCATCAGTAAAAACATTATTGATATTTGTTTAGGTTATTTTGGCGATTATTTGATCGTAAAGAACTCATTTTGTTTCATAAATTAATAACACATGTGGAAAATGATTCCAGAAC
This sequence comes from Viscum album, assembly GCA_963277665.1. Taxonomy (NCBI): domain Eukaryota; kingdom Viridiplantae; phylum Streptophyta; class Magnoliopsida; order Santalales; family Viscaceae; genus Viscum; species Viscum album. The sequence goes on along the minus strand of OY728126.1, from coordinate 1,688,799,803 downwards.
CTTATATAATCATAATACATAAATTATAATCTATTTAAACCATAAAAATGGTTTCATGACTAGTTTTGAAGTAAGTAAAAGAAATTGAAATCACATTGTCCACGATGTCGGTAGTTCGACACATCACAATCGATGTTTTAATTTATTGAATAAGTGGGAGAGGATAATAATTATAATGGTGAGTATTCCATAAAAATGATGAAATAAATAATATTTAAGATACAGGATCATTAATTCCTCTTGGATAATGGTAGGTTAGAAAAGAAAAATAAAATAAAGGAATATCAAAATAAAAGAAATGTTGAGAAATCCCTTATGAAAATTTGGCAGCCTAACAACGTCGCTTTAAATTTTATAAAATATTTTGATGAGAGAAAAATAGTATCTCTTAATTATTACATAATATGGAAATTAACAGGGATATTTAATGACATATCCCAAAATAATCCAAAGTAAATTAAAAAGAATAACATAAAATGGAAGGAAATAAAGAAAACAAAAGAGGATGTTTACCTCTTGATATATTCTCCTTTAGATACTTCTTAAGGCCTTTGGTTTTGGACTTTTGATGAGACCAGAAGCTCTAGGACATGGAAAAGAGTCTTGGGAGGAGTATTGGGGAGAACTTATGTACGGCTCATGGCTTGAGGGGTGTGGGAGGAAGGGGAAAATGAGGGTGGTATATATAGTAGAGGAGAGGAGGTATTTTACATTATTTTAATCGTTATTATAATATTTTTTCTTAAGAATATGATGCAAGTGGTCTTACAACATACTTGAATTACATATTATGTAGTAAATCAAGTATTTAGCAGTTATTGTTTTTATCATATTTTACTATTCATAAAAAATTCAAGAATTTTAAAAAATTCCCAAAAATTCACCCTAGCCATTACTCAACACGTAGAATTAAAAAATGAACTCCATTTTTTGAAAAAATATTTTTAAATATTTTTAATTTAATTTTTTAAAAAAATCATACTTTATTCAAAATTAACAATTTTAAAACTATAACTCGTTTTATATCATATTGCAAAATTAACCAAGATATCACTATCTTAGATCCTTAAGAAAATAAAATAATAATACAATTTACTATTTATTAGGTTCATATTTCTATTTATATTACTATTCATAAGGGTATGAAACTATTCAACAAAAAATCATGTTGGTTATATCAGACTCCAAATAACTTACTAAACACAATTATAGATGATCAAATTTTGAAATTCAAAACATAGAAGGGGGAAAATTTTGTTTAAAGGCTAGTTATAAATGTCTACTTAAAAAAAGATTCTTGAATTTTAATTTATTTTTAGAAAATCTTGGGGTGTTACAATTATGTTCATCTAGAATATGAAGATAATAGTGATGGTGTAAATATAGAGGGAAATGAACCAAAATTCATTGATCAAAAGGACTCTTTTTTAACCCTCAAGCATCCTTGAAATAAAAAAATACTTATATGATAGGTTTCAGAAAGGCTTTAAGACAATAATAGATAAGGGGTAACTCCACTAATGTTTAATTTTCCCCAAAGCATATAGCTAAAGAGGGGTGTGAGAGGTTACTTTAGGGCCTTATTAACAAACTCAGGAAATGGTTTGAACATATCTTTATTATACATTTTAGGAATTGGAATTTGATTTATTATACTATGATGACTATATTTAGTTCAAGGAATTTATATCCTCTAGAATTTAATAAAATTTCCAAATTAATCTAAAACTTGATAGAAGGGATTTATCATCAAAATATCCATGTTATCCTCAACTATGTTCTATTACTGGTTGATGATGGTTTCTTGAATTATATGTTTTTAGTTTTTTGGTCTAGAAGTTTCATTTTATATGGGTTCTCACTTATCTCCATAAAGTGTATTCTTATAAAATTCAATAAAGAAAATAGATTTATGAGAAAAAAGAGTTTAAAAGGATTGATGTAATTGCCTATGCATCTTATATAGGTTTTATCATATATTTCATGTTATGTAATCAAACTGATGTCATTTATGATTTGGTAATAACAAGTATATAACAATATAATCATGGGAAAAGTTATTACATTGTTGTTAAAAATATCCTTAAGTACTTGATAAGGAGTAATCATATGTTCTTTATCTTTTTAGGTAAAGAAGATATCATTTTAATGGGTTAAATTGATTCTAGTCTCTAATCTGAAAAACATGATAAGAGATTTCAACTAAGTTTTTATTTTTTATAAATGATGGAGAAATATATTAGAATAGTTATAAATAGGATCACATAGAAGAGTCAAAAAAATAGATAGAATATGTTGTGACATCTGATGTAGTGAAGCAATTTATATGGATTTGTAAGATCATCAATAAATGGGGGATGATTCCTACAATTTAGGGAGAAATCAATATTTAATTCAGAAACAATGGAGTTATTTTTAATGCCAAGGAACCATAGTCTCATTAAAAGTTAGAAACACATCCTTCATTAATACCATATCATCTGAGAGATATTTGATAGGGGTGATGTGTAGATTTATTAGTTGGATACAAATGTTAACGTAGTATATCCTTATAAAAACTCTTAGAGCAAGAAAAATACATGGGTAATGTAGAATATCTTAGTATTAGATACACGATGTAATGAATGTAATGGTTTTAAAATATATCAAAACTTTATAAAGAAGGAAAAACTATTTGTTATATATTCATGTATTCTGAATTTATATTATGTGAATAGTAAATGATAATATCCTCTCAATGTATGACTTTCAGTTGTCCATAATCGATGACCATCATAATGTATTATGGGTTATGATGATATGTTAAGAAAAACATGATTAAAATCTTATACTCAGTACAATGAGTTGTATGAAATATAAAGAATAGAAACATGAGATAATAATTAAAAATTCATTTTTTTGGAATGACCAACTAATGTAGATCACATGTAATGTAATACAATCATTAATATACACAGGTATTTATTTTTTATTTTGAATCACCATTACTTGAGGTTAGAGAGATACATAGCTTGATAAAATTCATTATTTGATAGCTTTCTTACATAATCCTTGAGGCTTACATAATCTGGGGTGGTTGTTTAATATAGTGATCATGTCATCAGTTAGAGCATAACCACGATAGAAATTTTCTACTTATATTATATAAAATGGCATCTAATACCTTGATTTAATTAGATTAAGGAAATTAATGTTCATTATTAGTTGAGTTAAATTGATTTTCTTAGCTACTTTTATGAATGAATTGTGATTTATCCATTAAAACTAGTTAGTATATTTTATATAATCATAAATTTATGATTTGGTCTATACTATATTGAAATTTTCTATATCCAGTGGCTATTCAATATATATGATACATATTTTAAAGTAAATTTACTTATGGAGATATGAGCAAATTTGGTTAAGATCACACAAGACCATATTGTAGATTAAGTAGAACTGATGTTTTGGATGAGTCAACCATTTGATTACATATACAAATTAAGGAATTCATTATATTTTTTGGTGCTACTAAGGCCTATATAATAGTGAATAAGGTCCAAGAATAAAGATTTATTTTGCTATAAGTTATTTACCATAATTTGAGAGATATAATGATAATCATATCCAAATATATTTAAGAGATTGTAAAATATATTTTATGTTTCCATATAAATTCTATATGGATTTAATGAAATTGGGTGATGATTGGATTTTTTTACACTAAATAACTCACCATGAAATGGTGAAAATACCCACACCATGTTCGATTTTATCGCATAACATATGGTTCCATGTCATGCTGTGGATAAAGGAATGATATATGGTATCATTAAAAATAATATCATATGATAATTGTCATGTGTATTTTTTTCTAATTACACATAATAATATGATATTCTTATTACATATATGTAAAAATTAGTTTTAAAAACTCATTTAATCAATGTGGTGGAAGCTATTTGTTTGTCTATGTCAAAATGTATTATATGATGTAACTATAATAGGTTCATCAATTTAATTAAGTAAGACTATATAAAGGATATTCAAAGACCATATTTGGTATTCTAGTTGTTATTCTCACATATTCAAATTTCTCTCAATATTTCTTCACCCCCTTTTCTTTCAAGGAAGAGGTTATAGTGCACCATTGTGGAGAAGAGGTCATACTAAAGTGTTTAGTGATTCCATTGGTTAATAGATATCATTAGAGGGAAGAACCCATTGGCTATTCTTGAGTAAAATCGATCAAACCCATTTCTAAAGAAGAAAAAAATATCATAAAATGAAATATTACATTTTATGTTTTTAATTATTTCATCTTATCAATTCCAATCCTGGTCAATATTGGCTTGTTTTTTTTCTAGTACTAGTGGACTTGGAGATGTCCCATAAAACCCAAAAAAATGTATCCTACTGGTTTTTATTTTCTCTATGAGACTATTCAATATCAACCTCAAATCCACAATGATGTTAATTTATTACCATTTTATTAAATTTAAATTATATCAGAATTTTACTTGATTTTATAGAGTCATTAGTATAACATTCATAAGTCCGTTCTCTAGGTATATAACCAATAAAAATCCCCTCAACTTCTATTTTTACGACTTTATAAATTGGATTAATTTGATTTAGGTTAAGAATAGTATATAAAATAAATCCGAACTATTAATTTTTGGATTATTTTCAAACCATATCTTTTAATTTGTGTTGATGAAATTCAATTGAATCAAGAATTTATTTGGAATATAAATCATCAGTGTTATGTCTTATCTCCAAAATGTTTCCCAATATGATATAAATTTTCTCCCCATATGAACCCAATACTTTTTTTATTTTCTATTTTATTTAGTTATGGTGTTTATGGATATTTATATCTATTATTTATAAAATTATCCTTAAGATATTCTTTAAACCCCTGATTTATATATTATAATTAATAAAATAAAGACTTCTTAATAACATATACTTTTTGTTTCTTATCATCTCATCAATATAATTTAATTATTTTTAGGGATAGTTATCCCTTTTATATATATGAAACATAATTCATAAAATTATAATCATCAATAAATTTTATGAATTACTTATCTATATACATTTATTTTAAGCTCATAGGACATCAAAAATCTAAATTTCTAAATTAATGTATCCTCAATGAATTGATATACATGAACTTGTGATTTTTTTAATTATATTACCTTTTTGAAAAAAATTACTTGATTTGGTTCTATATCAGTTGATCATAGAAATATTATTTGATACATCATGATGGAAAAGTATTATCATATTCTTTTGAAACAAGTGAACATGTTTTCATTGAAATATCACATTCCCTTTTTTATATACAAAGAAAACTTGAATTCTTCTTTTATTTGATTTGGAATATATTTCTACTTATTCATTGTTCCTGTATGATAATGATTTATATTACCATATTCTAATGATAAATTCATTTTTATAGAAAATAAATTTCTTTCTAGTGTTTCATAATTGAGAAACACTAAATAAATTATGCACCAACCCACCAACATAGATAATATATTTTGATGTGATTTTATTCTTACATATTTAAGTACTCCTTATGCATTTTATTTTCAAATATATATCATTTATAATTGATTTAATAAATAAATAAAACTTATCAATTTATTCAAATACAATTTTTTAGTTGGATATATGTGAAGAGAATCTACAATATTTGATATAGAGATTTTAATGCTTAAATTATTTCTACCAGAACTCAACTGCCAATGATTTTTCTTAATATATAATATTATTATAATATTTAGAATTTATATATTTATTTATATAATACAATAAAATATTGAATTTTTTTAGTTGTATGTACTTATTGATCGCAACCTTAATATGTCTCCTTAATTGTATCTAAGCTATTTTTTCTTTCACCTCACACTTTTCATACAACTGTGTTGATTACTTCATTGTTATTTGATAATTCATCCATCTAAATTTGAAGAAAAATATTTCTAAAGAGAAATAAATTATATAATAAAATATTCTTATTATGTATCTATACACACCACATTACTAATATCTAATAATAAGTGAAAATATTCTCTTAAGATGGATTTTTTTGAATGTTTTTTTATTACTGTCTTTTCAACAATTTGGGATTTATAGTTTTGTCACAAAATCACAATTATTTAATAATTTTTAATTATATATCTACATTCTCATATACTTAGTATTCTACTCATTATTTATCCACATATAATTTCTTTTGTGATTTTCAATAACATTACATGTTAAAAAAACAAGTGAAACTTATTCAATTGGAGAATAAACTTCTTGTTTTTGATACAAACATCATTATATAAAATTCATTATGTGACCATAAAATGTTATCATTTTTTATTTTATAAAAATCAATTTTTTTTGTTTTTAAATATATATGTAGTATTATAAAATACTCCACCATTGCTTTAAGATAATTTTTATTATCAAACTGATACTTCTTTTAAAAACATTCATCATTAAATACATTTAATTTAAGTGGGTGAATCTATTATTTTCTCATATCCATGAGGGTTTTAATTTTATTTATGATATTATTTATATTGGAAGGAATAATATTGATATCAACAACACTTCTCAAGAATAATTTTTCCTTATCAACATCTATTTTTTATTATTCAAATCAATTTTTTTCATCAAAAATTTATTATTAATTTTATGATTATAAATATTCTTAATACATACCATGTGATCCATTCTCAAAATACAAATATTTTCTATCTCTTATTTTTTATAGTCCTCATTACTATTTTATTATTCACGAGATAAACCATTGGAGTGTTTATATCGATAAATAAAATAATGATAACTATTATCCATTGAGTTTTGATATTCTAATTCACCCTCTTAATAACATGATGAATCTTCCATTTTACATTGAAAATTCACCATCCTTGATGACGTTGTAACCTTTCCATTTCCATTAATGAAATTTATTCCCTTATGATCATTATCCAACATGTTTTTTAACTTTTAGAATGGTATTTTGTATAGTTCATCATCATTTTCTACATGGGTCTTATCCGTGAAATTGATTAAAAAATTCCAATGTTACCATTATTGAAAAATTTAATTAGAAGATTATACATTAACTTATATTTACCATTTTGAAATAATTTTTAGATAAATGTAATCGAATAATTATAATTCATTTCATCATATTCACTAATAGATTATTCATTCTGATATTTATTTTGGCTCTCATTATTCAAGAATTTAAAAGACTTAAATATAATTTCTTTCTCTAATCATAATTTCTTCTTAAATACCACTAATATTCTCATTTGATATAAATTTAAGATGTAGTGAAATTTATCAAACTAGAATTATTCTAGATCACCATTCTCAAGGAATAATATATTTTCATAAAAAATATTTGGATGCATACAATTCAAATTCATAAAAATGGTTGAATCATAAAGAATTCCATTATATCTAGGAATTATGATAATAATATTGTTTATATAAAACAATCATTATACTATTTAATTATGGGATATCCAATTATCTTTATATTGAGCTTTATATAATCACAGTTTAGATGATTTTTCTTTAATATCCCTTTCATGAATACCATGAATTTTATTTAATATATATTCTGTGGTTTTCGAACCTATCATATTCATTAATTCTTGACTAGATATATGTGATTATAATGTATTATTATATCTTCCATAAACATAATTATTTTTCTGAGAAATAAAATTATAATTCAAAATTTCTTGGTGGTAGAATAAATACATTAAAACTAGTTTAATAAATATTTAATTCTAATGAAAAAAATTAAGGAATCATTATATATGTATATTGATTAAATCTCTTTTAATAGAATTTTTAAATCCCCTTTTTTTTGATAGAATTTGTATACTCCTTGAACATGATCCAATTGATGAGATTTAAAATAAATTTAAATACTCATGAACATTTAGAGGGAAATTAATATATAATAAAAATTGAAGTGCTCAGGTGGATATGAAGACCATGGGGGGGTGGGTTGGGGGGGGGGGGGGTGAATTAATGGTCATATTTAATGAATTATTATATTTGAATTCCAGCCACTTAAACAAATTAATATTATAATCAACTCAATTTTTTCTCAAAACCTCACCTCATATTAATAAAGAAGAGTTCCTAAAAAATGAACCCAAGGATTTAAATTGTTTGGCCTTATAGACCCTCTCCTTTTTGTGATTGATTAGACACCCCATTCATGAATTAACCTTTATGAACTCAAGGAGTTAAACCATAGACAATCCTAGTTCGATCAATATAGAGTCCAACTATTTTTCATATTTACATAACTGATTATATACCCAATAATGGTTTTTATTTCACATGATTAGTTATACACCCCAAATAAAATTCTTCTATATAGAAATTATGTTAATATAGAAAGATCTCCTTATACTCCTAGATTATTTTACTTCACTTGGAAATGATTCTACTCCATGATCATACAAGATATAGTTTACTGATGTGCACATAAAATTCTATATATCCATATTTGATTTATAACATGAATGCCTAGATTTACCATATTTTTGGTAGATTCACATGTTTTGGTTTCTCCTCGTTGTTTTTTAATACTCAGGTACATTGAGTTTTATTCATCTTTGAAGTTTCTAAACATAAATATCCTTCTTCCTACTTAAATATTGTAGTGTATTTAGTATCATAAATCTCTTATACCTCCCAACTTTTCTTAATCATCTCTATTATATATTGTATATTCATATAAATATATCATGAATATTTTTATCAATATTTTATTTAAGGAAACTTCATAAATAACAACACCTAGATATCTTCTTTTTAAAAATATGGAATACATTTTCCACATGTATAATTCTCATAATAGTGAGATAACTCTAAAGACCCAGAAATCCCATGGAATTTTTTTAATACATGGGATTTTAACGAGTCTGCGAAAGTTTACGAAACTTGATTCTGAGTCCTGGTGTGCCCAAAATCAATTTTTGAAGTTATGTTCGAGTACGTTCAGTAAACGTACGTGCGGGTTTTTATAACTTTTGAACCGGTGCTCAGAATTGAAATATGAGGGCACCATTAAACTCGTAGTGTCGGTATTCGCTTAATAAGGCTTTCACCTTGATGGCAGATGGTCGGGAATGAAAGTTAGTTTTTGGGTTTTACGTGGGAATAATAAAATAAATTAAGTGCTTGTATTAATTTATTTTTAGTTGGTTAAAACCTCCAAGAGGAGGTTGGAGGTGGGGGGCTACCACACCTTAACCTCCCATGAGAGGTTATGGTAGTGGGGCCCACCTGAGGTCTAAATACCACTTCCTATTTAATTTGGTGGGGACCACCCGAGGTTATAACCTCTCGGACCCCCATTAAGTGGGGAGAAACCCCGTTAAACTATCCAGTTATGGTGCTAACCCTTTCAATTAATTAATTGAAAAAATTCAATTAATTAATTTAAACCTTTTGAATTCTATGCCAAAAATTTAATAAGATGTAATAAACTATTTTTTTGTTGGAATTTGTCTTTTTAGTGGATCTTGGGAGGAAAAGAACTCTCCAAATAAGAACACCTCTTCTGCCAAAAGAAGAAAGACCTTCAACTGGGGAAAGAAGGGAAGTGACGTCCTTAAAGAATGCTGATGACGACGTGCTCGAATTCTTCATCTTATTTCCTGAAGTCATCGAATAGACGTCCGCCTTTCCACAACATCGTCAAAGAACCAGAGGTAGGGTATTTGAGTTTGAATTTTTTCCCATTCTACATCGTTCAATCTTGGGTTATGTTTAGCTGATTGTTATCACCATAACGCAGAGGGGAGGGCTAAACGAACATGGCCCGAACGCCCTCCGTTTTTCCTCACTTCTTAATGATAAAGATGGTGCAACGATGCCGCCAAAGTAGTGGGCCACGGCCAATGGGCTATGGCGGTGCAACGACGGGCATCATCGGGCCGACCGTGAAGGAAACTGGTGGCGCAGGTCCGCCGGGTCACCGAAATGGCGCGACGCCATCGCGCTGCGCGGAAGAACAGGCTACGTCGGTGGACACTGGCGGACATCAGGACACCAGAGGGGCGCAGTGCCATTATGACACATAGAAAAAATAAGCAGAAACCAGGAGGGCCGCTACAGTAGAGAAGAGGCGGTTGGCCGGGTCGGCCGTGGGCGGAGTGGAAGCGGTTGGCTGCTCGGCCAACCGGGAGGAGCGAGACCCAGCAGGTCCCGCATGACGCGGAATGGCGCCACGTGGCGCTGGTTTTTCTTTCACCAAAAATAATAATCCATTTGGGAATCTAAGGGGCACGCGCCTCCCCTGGACGTGGCTAGGGAGAACCCCACTGGACGCCGGGCAGGACACCGCACGGGCCGGGCCTCCAGCAGTGGTCGGGCCGCCGCCGCGGGCCAGGCTTCCCTCGTAGGCTGGCCTGCCTCCACAGGCTGGGTCAGATCTGCAGACTGGGTCGGACCCCAGTCCAGACCCGGATTAGGCTGGGTCGGTCGGACTAGGCTAGACCGGACCCGGACTTGTTTGACTCGATTTCACCTTTTCGCCCATAACTTGGACTACAAGTGTCTGATTGACGAACCATCTATGGTGACAGAAAAAATGGAGCAAGAAAGTTCTTTTTTCATACTCCACTTGAGGTTTGGATGCAGTTGGGGTATGGTCAGGTTGGATTGATCCTAAATCCTACCGGGCCCTCGGAACAGAAATGCCAATAACTCACAAACTGGGTGTCCGATTGACGCACCGTCTGTTGCATTGAGACCCCTATAAAGAGGTAGAACTTTGAGATAATTCTACGTGGGACTTCGTGGTAGTTTATGTATCAACACTTGGATTGAGGATAAGACCCTCTTGAAATCATGCCTGCTTTGTGAAAACCCTGTGGATGGCTGTACTCTGACGACTATTCTTGGATCATGTGTTGGTCCGATAGTTATGAATTCTATTCTTGGATCATGTGTTGGTCCTATAGCTCTAACGACTGTTCTTGGATCATGTTTTGGTACTAAATTTATGACTTCTATTCCTGGATCATGTGTTGGTCCGACATAATAGCTGGTCCTGGATCATGCGTTGGTCCGACAACTCCAACTACTGTTCCTGGATCCTGTGTGGGTCAGAGAGTTCTAACTGCTGGTCTGGGATCCTGTGTGGGTCTGATAGCTTAGATGATTCAGTGGCTGTATCTCATCATCTCTATCTCTCTAAATAAGTTGTATACCTGTGTGAGCTGAGTCAGTGACTTCTGTGTTTTCCTCATGATTGATATGGGTTACTTGATAACTTAGGTATATGTATGGGCATATACCTAAGTAATGGATATCCATTGATTTCATACTTTTTGGTTTTTACTTGGTGGAATTTTAGAGACCTTGGTGGTCTCGGGGTCCCTACTGAGTATCGTTATATTCACCCCCGCACGGGATATGCCCTCACTTCGTTGTGTTGGTTGTAGACGACGGAAAACGCTGACTGAGGATCGGAGTAGCAGGACTGGACGGTACCCGGAGGTGGACCTTACGACGAGTCGGTACACGGAGGATACTGATGGACGTGGAGTACTGAGGAGTCCATCTCTACCTACCCTTCAGGTAGGAACCCTGGAGGATGACCCAATAACTTATTTTCTTTTTCAATTGTACTTGTTTTTTAGTTGTACTTTCACTTTCCAGTTGGGCTTGTATTTACGACCCCTTTTCTTTTCAACACTCTTTTGTATATAGATTTACTTAGTGATTACTTATAGATCGTACTCTTTTGTGTGTGTATTTTCAGTTTATAAAGGAAATTCCTTCCTAGTTTTATGGATTTACGCCTTTGGTGCTAGTCGCCAACCCCTGGACTATGGAAGGCAGGCTTGGGGTAGTCACAACACGGGCCCCGAGGGACGAGTTGTGACAAATTGGTATCAGAGGAGTCAGTTCTACCTCAGAACAGAGGACTCCGATCTTTATTTTCTGTGAATAAATATTGTTAAGTATAGTTAGTGTGGTTTTATGTTCAGGGAGTCCAATTTTGGTGTGGCGGAAGATGTATCCATACACCAAGGCCCTGACTTCTGATTTCTGACTCAGTGCATGAAAACATTGATTGCGTGTGTGTTTCAAGAGTTTTTTTGTGATATCTTTGAGTCATCTCACCAGGTATAACTTATTGACTGTTACACACCTATTTCTTTTTAGGATGCCTCCACGCAAACAACCATCCAGGGTTCCAACAGATGTATGAGATGATAGCCCACCGAGTGACAAGGCCTTGGTGTTGGGCCCCATTACAGCGGAGGCACCAGTGGTACCACTACCCGTTGGACCACCGATACCACCAGACCCAGCAGAAAAGAGTGCATGACGCTTGAGCGCGTCGTACGAGTTCCAGCGCCAGAGGCCACCCAGGATTAAGGGTGATATGGACCCGCAGGCAGCTGAGGATTTGCTGGAGGCTGTGGTGAGAGTTTTCAGACTGGTAGGGACACTAGCCAACCTAATAGTGATTCTTGCTGTCATACTTCTACAAGTAGCACCAGGAAGGTGGTAGAGCCTGATGCTCTAGGTGCATGATGAGAAGACACTAGTCTGGTCAGACTTCGAGATCCTATTTCAGGTGGATTTTGTCCCATCCACCCTACATGTGGTGCAGATATAAGAGCTACTTCATCTACAACAAGGCAGCATGACAGTGGAACAATGCTCAGAGAGGTGCACCGACCTCTTGCGCTACTCTACATATATGGTACGAGACCCATTCTTTGGGGCCCGGACCTTCGATCAGGGGCTTAGGTGAGAGATCAGGGCCTCGATGATCTCCCTCAACATCCTGACACAGGCAGGAGTGTTAGAGAGATCCGTCCTATTATAGAGTTTCCATACTGAGCAATCACCAGTAGCGAGGCCCATCACTAGTCTACATGCAGCAGAGTCTTTTGCAGGTGGCAGTAGACAGATATTGCAGAGGTCCAAGCAGACTAGGCTACCTAGTGGATGAACTCAGGATACGAGTTCAGTTGTACAAGTCACAAAAGATAGATCCAGTCATTTCAAGAGCAGGAAATGTTACGCTTGTGTTGATTAGGGTCACATGGATCATGACGATCCGACCCGCTATTTTGACGATCAACAGACAGTTGAGGGACCTCCCAGGTAGAGGTAAAGATTCGAACGAGGCGGGCCATAGGGAACATACAGACGTGGCAGAGGAGCTTGCCGTGCAGCTGGTGATTGATGATGATTCGAGGTGTTACCGTCACCACCACTAGGAGGTCCACCCCGACCGCAGGGAGCAGGTGGATAAGGGAGAGCTCATCTCTAGGCAGTTGAGGCTTACGATCACGACGCTCCAGAGATTATTAGAGGTACGATCTGTGTCTACTCCACCATAGATGCAGTTCTTATAGACACAGGTGCCAATCACTCTTTCATTTCCACTGCCCTCGTTCGGAGCTCGGAGATTCCGACAGAGCTGTTAGATCAATCCTTATGGCTAGAGACTCCTACTGGAGCAGACTAGATGATTACGCACTAGTTCCGGTAGTGTGAGATTACTCTAGGGGGCGAGAGCTTCGGCTGGGATATCCTCATTGCGGTGTCGAGGCCTTACGATGTCATCTTGGGTATGGACTGATTATCTATAGTACATGCTCAGATTGACAATATTAGGTGGAAAGTGCGGTGTGTCCGCACAGATGGGACCAGGTTTACCTTCACCAGTGAGAAGGGAGACTTTGAAGCGTAGGACGAACTTACATGGAGGAGGGTGCAACCGATCACTCATCAGTTGGCCTGCCTTACCCTCGGAGTAGTTGATGTGGAGAGTTAGAGCTATCCTGTAGTGGTGGACCAGTACATGAATGTTTTCCCTAGCGATGTTCCATGACTAACTCGTCACAGAGTGGTGGAATTCTACATTTACCTGTACCTCAGGACGACACTGATATCTACTACATCATATCGAATGGCTCTCGCTGAGCTGCTTGAGCTGCGAGTATAGCTGGAGGACTTTTAGGGGAAGAGATTCATCCGACCCAGTGTTTCTCCCTGGGCAGCCCCGATTCTATTCACCAAGAAGGCAAACGGGAGATTGAGGCTCTGTGTTGACTACCGTTTCCCGAATCAGGTGACCGTGAAGAACAAGTACCTACTCCTAAGGATTTACGGCCTGTTTGATCAGCTGAAGAGATCACAATGGTTCTTGAAGATAGACCTCATATCAGGCTATCACCAGCTCAGAGTTCAAGATGAGGATGTTCATAAGACGACATTCAGATGTTGGTACGACCACTACAAGTTCTTGGTTATTCCCTTTGGCTTTACCAACACTCCATCAGTGTTCATGGGACTCATGAACTAGATCTCCCAGCCTTACCTCGATCGCTTTGTCATAGTCTTCATCGATGACATACTGATATACTTGACTACTTAGGAGGAACATTCCTACCATTTGCGGGTAGTACTGGACACTGTCCGAGAGCAGCATCTTTATGGTAAGCTCTCGATGTGACAGTTTTTGATCCGAGATGTTCACTTCTTAAAACATGTCATATCATAGGTTGGATTTGCAGTGGATCTAGCAAAGATTGAAGCGAAAATTGCTTGGGAGCCAACCATGAGTGTGACGGAGGTACAAAGTTTCCTGGGTTTGGCTGGTTACTACCAGAGGTTCATACCAGACTTATACAAAGTTGAAGCACCACTATCATCCTTGACAAAGAAGGGGAAACCCTTCATGGGGTCGGAAAGATGTCAGCAGAGCTTCCAGGAGCTGAGGCAGAGGTTGAATAGTGCCCCCATCTTGAGGATTTCAGAGGACGGCATAAGGTACATAGTTTACTACGACACATCAGGGACCAGACTCGGGTGTGTCCTGATGCAGAAGCAAGCAGTGATCACGTATGGTTCTTGGAAGCTAAGAAAGCATGAGCAGAACAACGCTACCCCTGACCTGGAGTTAGAAGTAGTGGTCTTCACCTTGAAGATGTGGTGACACTATCTTATGGGTAAATATTTTACCATGTACTCTGATCATAAAAGTCTCAGGTATATCTTATCTCAGAAGGACCTGAATCTGAGACAGCGATGATGGCTTGAGTTCCTCCAGGATTATGACTTCAAGATAGTCTATACTCCTAGGAAGGGGAACATTGTAGTAGATGTACTTAGCAAGAGATCTTCTATACAACTGCTAGGCAAGGCGAAAGAGAAGCTAGCTGCTTTACAGATATCCTTTGTGGATAGAGACGAAGTAGCATTTCTACAGTCTCTTATAGTCACTCCCTCACTTCTTTAGCAAGCCAGGGAGGAACAACTTGGGGACCCTGACTGCGATACACTACGTGCTTAGATATCCACAAGGCAGGCACCTGATAGATTTTCTTAAGGTGGGGAGCACGTCATCCTCTTCAGAGGATGTACCTTGGTACCGGTGGAACTTCAGCAGGAAGTGTTGAGGGAGTTTCACACATCCCCTCTAGCGGTACATCAAGGAGTGGAAAATATGTAGCAGGACCTTCAACGACAACACTGGTGGCCATGTATGAAGAAGGATGTAGTGAAGTTTGTCTCTCGGTGCCTCACTTGTCAGCAAGTGAAGGAGGAGCACCAGGTTCCAACTAGCTTGGTTCAGCCTTTAAAGGTTCCAGAGTGGAAGTGGGATGGGATATTCATGGACTTCATGATGGGTCTTCCACGTACATCTAGGGAACATGACTCGATTTATGTGATCATTGACCGACTAACCAAGTCGGCCCACTTCCTACCGATCAGAGAGTAGGGCTCAGTAGAGAGCTTAGGATGCCTCTATGTGTAGAAGATTGTGCGGATACATGAAGTACCTTCTTATATTTTCTATGATCATGAAACACAGTTTACATACTGGCTATGGAAGGGGTTGCAGGAGGCTTTCAGGATGCAGTTATGTCTAAGCACCGCCTTCCATCCTCAAACGGATGACCAAACCTAGAGGACCATTCAGACCCTCAAGGAAATGCTATGTTCTTTTTTCCTCCACTTCGGTCGCAGCAGGGATGATCACTTTACACTGGAGGAGTTTTCATACAACAACAGCTATCACTCCACCATAGGGATGACACCTTCTGAGGCCTTGTACGGGTGACCTTGTAGATCACCCTTGTGCTGGACTGACCCTGGGGAGTCAGCACTATTATGACTAGAGATGGTACGGGCTACCACGAAGAAGGTACAGATCATCCAGGAGCAGATGAAGACTGCACAGAGCAGGAAAAAGTCGTATACTGATAGGAGACAGAGGCCTCTAGAGTTTGAGGATGGAAACCACGTCTTTCTATGGGTCTCGACTCAACGAGGCCTACGAATTTTTGGCCGAGGCTGTAAGTTATCTCAGAGATTCATCGGACCTTTTCAGGTCCTCAGCAGAGTTGGTGAGGTGGCTTACCGCTTATCTCTTCCACCTCAGCTGCACCGGGTTAATGACGTCTTCCACGTATCTCAGCTGAGGAGATATGTGCACGACCCCACTCACATCATCGACCATGGTGAGCTGGACATCGATGATGAGGTGACTTTTACGGAGGTTGCAGTGGATATTGAGAATCAACATGAGCGGGTCCTACGTGGACGGTCGATACCTCTGGTACGCGTTTGCTGGCACCACAGGAACCTCTAGGAGAGCACATGAGTGAGAGAGGCTCAGATGAATGTTCAGTACCCCCTTTTATTCCCATAGTTCGAGTTGTAGATTACAGGGATGTAAAACCCTGAGGTATGGAGAATTTAAAGACCCGGAAATCCAGTAGATTTTTTTAATACATTGTATTTTTACGAGTCCATGAAAGTTTACGGCGCTTGATTCTGAGGCCTAGTGTGCCTGGAATCAATTTTTGATGTTTTGTTCGGGTACGTTCAGTAAACGTACGAGTGAGTTTTTATAAAATTTGTACTGGTGCTCGGAATTGAAATCCGAGGGAACCTTTGAATTCGCAGTGCCGACATTCGCTTAAGAAGGCATTCACCTCGATGACAGATGGTTTAGAATGAAAGTTAGTTTTTGGGTTTTAAGTGGGAATAATAAAATAAATTAAGTTATTGTATTAATTTATTTTTAGTTGTTTAAAACCTCTAAGAGGAGGTTGGAGGTGGGGGGACACCACACTTTAACCTCCCATGAGAGGTTATGGTGGTGGGGCCCACTCGTGGTCTAAACACCTCTTCTTAATTAATTTGGTGGGGACCACCTGAGGTTATAACCTCTTGGAACCCCATTAAGTGGGGAGATCCCCCCTTGAACTCCACACTTATGGTACCAACCCTCTCAATTAATTAATTGAACACATTTAATTAATTAATTTAAACCTTTTGAATTCCATGCCAACAATTTAATAAGATGTCATAAACTATTATTTTGTTGGCATTTGTCTTTTTGGTGGAGTTTGGGAGGAAAGGAAATCTCCAATGAAGAACACTTCTTCCGCCAAATGAAGAACGATCTTCAACTGGGGCAAGGAGTGAAGTGACATCCTTAAAGAACGCCGCCACCGACATCCTCAACTTCTTCATCTTCTTTCCCAACATCATCGAATCGACGTCCGACTTTCGGCGACATCGTCAACGAACCCGAGGAGTGGGCCGCAGACAACAAGCCACAAGGGTGCAAAAAAGAGCAGCGTCGGGATGGCTGTGAAGGAAACTAGCGGCACAGGGCCATCAGATGGGCACAACACCGTTGCGCCGTGCGGAAGAACAGGCCGCAGACCCTGGCCGCGATGATGCACACAGGAGCCCATCAGGCCGCCAGAGGGGTGCGGTGCCGTCATGCCATGTAGAGGAAAGAAGCCACGACTGGGGGGGGGGGGTGGAGAAGAGGGGGATGGCTGGGACAGCCACCTGCAGAGCGGATTCGGCTGGACGCTCGGCTAGACGGGAGGAGCGGGACCCATTGGGTCCCACGTGACACGGACCGACGCCACGTAGTGCCGGTTTTTCTTCCACCTGAACGGATAAACCGTTTGGGAATCCAAGGGGCGTGCGCCTCTCGCTAGACGTGGGTAGGGTGGACCCCACAGGCCGTCAGGCCGCAGGGCTGGACCCAGCGCGGGCCAGACCCAGTTTGGGCGGGACCCAGCGTGGGCCGGGCTGCCAGCGTGGGCTGGGTCACCCTCATGGACCGAGATGCCCTCACGGATTGGGCTGCCTCCGTGGGCTAGGTCGGATCCGCGGACTGGGTCAGACCCCAATCCAGAACCGAATCGGTTCGGGTCGGTCCAACTAGGCCAGACCGGACCCAGACCTATTTGACCCGATTTCACATTTTTGCCCATAACATGGGATACAGGTGTCCGATTGATGAACTATCTACGGATATGAAAACTTGGAGCGAGAAGGTTCTTTTGGAATACTCCACTTGTGGTTTGGACGCAGTTGGGGTACGGTCGGGTTGGATTGAACCTAAATCCAATAAGGCCCTCAGAATGGAAATGCCAATAACTCATAGACCGGGAATCCAATTGACGTACCGTCTATTGCATTGAGACCCCTATGATGATGCAGACATTCGAGATACTTCTACTTGGGACTTCATGGCATTTGATGTATCGACACTTGGCTTGAGGAGCAGACCCTCCCGAAATAAAGCGTGCTTTGTGAAAAACCTGTGGCTGGCTGTACTTCGACGACTGTTCATAGATCATGTGTTGGCCCGAAAGTTATGACTTCTATTCCTAAATCATCTATTAGTCTGACAGAATAGCTGTTCCTGGATTATGTGTTTGTCCAACAGCTCTGACGACTGTTCCTAGATCATGTGTTGGTTCGATAGTTTTGACTTCTATTCCTGGATCATGTGTTGGTCCAACAGAATAGCTAGTCCTAGATCATGTGTTGGTCCGATAGCTCCAACTACTGTTCCTGGATCCTGTGTTGGTCCGAAAGTTCTAATTTCTAGTCCTAGATTCTGTGTGAGTCCAACATCATAGATTATTCAATGGATATATCTGATCATCTCTATCTCTCTACATAAGTTGTATACCTGTGTGAGCTGTGTCGGTAACTTTTGTGTTTTCCTCATGATTGAGTTGGGTTACTTGATAACTTAGGTATATGTATGGGAATATACCTAAGTAATGGCTATCCATTGATTTCATACTTTATGGTTAGTCCTTGGTGGAATTTGAGAGATCTTGGTGGTCTCGGGGTCCCTACTGAGTATCGTTATACTCACCCCTGCACGGGCTATGCCCGCACCTCGTTATGTTGGTTACAGATGACAGACAACGCTGACTGAGAATCGGAGTAGTAAGACTGGACGGTACCCGGAGGTGGACCTTACGACGAGTTGGTACATGGAAGATACTGACAAACATGGAGTGCTGAGGAGGCCATCTGTACCTACCCTTCATGTAGGAACCCGAGAGGAAGACCCAGTAGCTGCTTTTCATTTTTAGTTGTACTTGTTTTTCAATTGTACTTTCACATTCCTGTTGGGATTGTATTTCCAACCCCTTTTCTTTTCAACACTCTTTTTGTATACAACTTTACTTAGCGATTACTTTCAGCTCGTACTCTGTTGTGTGTGTGTTTTTAGTTTATAAAGGCAATGCCTTCCTAGTTTTAGGGATTTACGCATTTGGTTCTAGTCTCCAGCCCCTGGCCTATGGAAGGCGGGCTTGGGGTAGTCACTGCATAGGCCCCGGGGGATGGGTCATGACAATAAGATACTCCTCAAAAGCAACTTGCGAATAGAGATAAAATAACTCAAATGAATCTAGAAAAATCTTTCGATTTGTAGTTAAGTAAACTTCAAAAAATTATTAATTCATTAAATATAAAAAATCACAACCTATCTTCTCACCTAAAATAAAAGATCAATTATCCTTTAAGTACCCATTATTTTATCCATTTAAAAAATCAGTCTGTATACTCATTTAAATCACCCAAGGATTAGAGTATTTCTTTCTTTTTATTCTCTATGAAATAAACACTCTTTTATTGATTGTTGATGACGACGGTGATACAACAGTGCCGCCGGAGGAGTGGGCCGTAGACAACAAGCCACGAGGGTGCAACAAAGAGCAGCGTCGGGATGGCCATGAAGGAAACTAGCGGCGCAGGGCCATCAGACGGGCACAACATCGTTGCGCCGTGCGGAAGAACATGCCGCAGACCCTGGCCGCGACGATGCACACAGGAGCCCATCAGGCCGCCAGAGGGGTGCGACGCCATCATGCCATGTAGAGGAAAGAATCCACGACTAGGGGGGGGGGGGGGGGTAGAGCAGAGGGGGATGGCTGGGCCAGCCACCTGCAGAGCGGATTCGGCTGGACGCTCGGCTAGACGGGAGGAACGGGACCCATTGGGTCCCACGTGACGCGGACCGACGCCACGTAGTGCCGTTTTTTCTTCCACCTGAACGGATAAACCGTTTGGGAATCCAAGGGGCGTGCTCCTCTCTCTAGACGTGGGTAGGGTGGACCCCATAGGCCGTCAGGCCGCAGGGCTGGACCCAGCGCGGGCCAGACCCAGTATGGGCGGGACCCAGCGCGGGCCGGGCCGCCAGCGTGGGCTGGGTCACCCTCATGGACCGAGATGCCCTCACGGATTGGGCTGCCTCCGTGGGCTAGGTCGGATCCACGGACTGGGTCAGACCCCAGTCCGGAACCGAATCGGTTCGGGTCGGTCCAACTAGGCCAGACCGGACCGAGACCTATTTGACCCGATTTCACCTTTTTGCCCATAACATGGGATACATGTGTCCGATTGATGAACTATCTACGGATACGAAAACTTGGAGTGAGAAGGTTCTTTTGGAATACTCCACTTGTGGTTTGGACGCAGTTGGGGTACGGTCGGGTTGGATTGAACCTAAATCCAACCAGGCCCTCAGAATGGAAATGCCAATAACTCATAGACCGGGAATCCAATTGACGTACCGTCTATTGCATTGAGACCCCTATGATGATGCAGACATTCGAGATACTTCTACCTGGGACTTCATGGAATTTGATGTATCGAAACTTGGCTTGAGGAGAAGACCCTCCCGAAATAAAGCGTGCTTTGTGAAAAACCTGTGGCTAGCTGTACTCTGACGACTGTTCATAGATCATGTGTTGGCCCGAAAGTTATGACTTCTATTCCTAAATCATCTATTAGTCTGACAGAATAGCTGTTCCTGGATTATGTGTTTGTCCAACAGCTCTGACGACTGTTCCTAGATCATGTGTTGGTTCGATAGTTTTGACTTCTATTCCTGGATCATGTGTTGGTCCAACAGAATAGCTGGTCCTAGATCATGTGTTGGTCCGATAGCTCCAACTACTGTTCCTGGATCCTGTGTTGGTCCGAAAGTTCTAATTTCTAGTCCTAGATTCTGTGTGAGTCCAACATCATAGATGATTCAATGGATATATCTGATCATCTCTATCTCTCTACATAAGTTGTATACTTGTGTGAGCTGAGTCGGTAACTTCTGTGTTTTCCTCATGATTGAGTTGGGTTACTTGATAACTTAGGTATATATATGGGAATATACCTAAGTAATGGATATCCATTGATTTCATACTTTATGGTTAGTCCTTGGTGGAATTTGAGAGATCTTGGTGGTCTCGGGGTCCCTACTGAGTATCGTTATACTCACCCCTGCACTGGCTATGCCCGCACCTCGTTATGTTGGTTACAGACGACAGAAAACGCTGACTGAGAATCGGAGTAGTATGACTGGACGGTACCCGGAGGTGGACCTTACGACGAGTTGGTACATGGAAGATACTGACAAACATGGAGTGTTGAGGAGGCCATCTGTACCTACCCTTTAGGTAGGAGCCCGAGAGGAAGACCCAGTAGCTGCTTTTCTTTTTTAGTTGTACTTGTTTTTCAATTGTACTTTCACATTCCTGTTGGGATTGTATTTCCAACCCCTTTTCTTTTCAACACTCTTTTTGTATACAACTTTACTTAGCGATTACTTTCAGCTCGTACTCTGTTGTGTGTGTGTTTTTAGTTTATAAAGGCAATGCCTTCCTAGTTTTAGGGATTTACGCATTTGGTTCTAGTCTCCATCCTCTGGCCTATGGAAGGCGGGCTTGGGGTAGTCACTGCATAGGCCCCGGGGGATGGGTCATGACAATAAGAGACTCCTCAAAAGAAACTTGCGAATAGAGATAAAATAACTCAAATGAATGTAGAAAAATATTTCGATTTGTAGTTAAGTAAACTTCAAAATATTATTAATTCATTAAATATAAAAAATCACAACCTATCTTCTCACCTAAAATAAAAGATCAATTATCCTTTAAGTACCCATTATTTTATCCATTTAAAAAATCAGTCTGTATACTCATTTAAATCACCCAAGGATTAGAGTATTTCTTTCTTTTTATTCTCTATGAAATAAACACTCTTTTATTTTTTTTAGAATATAAATTCTGAAAATTATAAGAATTTTTTATGACTTTAAATTCATACACAATTAACTTCTTCAATTTAATATGGCTTGAAAGTCATATGGATTCAAAATTCATATTCAAAAAAGACATATAATCAATATGAAATTGAAAAACTCAGTAGAAAATTCCTCTGATTTTGATGAAAGTGGTATAATTATCTATAATTTTTTTGATAAATTCCAACAATCTAGTGAAGCGATACACTAAAGTGTTATGGTTTGGTTCATAGTTATATGATCACCCATGATGTCTTAAGTTGAAGTCATTTTATGCGACCAAATGTCTTATGATTCCATTGAAGTTATAAAATATGCTAAAACTCTAAAATTTTATACTTCTTATGAATGACTTAAAAACTTTCTTAGACAAACTCTAAGCCTTTTCAAACTCCTCAAAACATTATCTAATTTATATTTACACTAACATCAATACACTCTAGTATTAAAACACTATGGATGGAATCTTTGTTTCTTTAAATCTTCAACCTTCCATTTATATAGCTTAAAACTTCTTTAATAACAACTTATAAAACTATAAACAATAACAGATAGTTCTGAAGACTTTTTATAGAAAACACCCTCAGCACCATAAAAATTGTTATATCACTATGAAGATCAGTACACACAATATTCACATAATAATTCTTCTTTATCTAAAATATATCCAAGTGATGTATTTTGGTTGAAACCTCAAATACCATCTAATTTGTAATATTTATTTCCTTGTCAAGCATGATATTAAATTCTAACTCACCATGTGAGTCTTACAAAAAATGAATATATACAAATACTCCAAGTATAACCACTTTTTTCTTTTATCAAAACACATATTGACATATTGATAAAAAATAAAATTCAAAAGATTGACCCTTAAATCCCCATATGTGTTTTTTCAATACCTAAAAGTTATTATCTTTCTAAGTGATGTGTTATTAATCTCCCCCTTATTGGAAATAAATATAAATAAAATATATAAAGGTTTGATTTATAATTAAAATTTACTTCTTTTGAAACAATCATGATATATCATTCTAATATTCTAATTTTAGGGCTATTAAAGATAGATTTACCAGGTAATGTTTATCCTTTATACATCTCATCAAATACATAAAAAATTTATAGTCAAACAAACATTGAATCCAAATTTTCCTCATATTTTCATCAATAAACACTTCACCTTTATAAATATTTTTGATATAAAAAAGTTTTTGTTGAAAGTGTGATTCAAATACTATTTTCTTTAGTTTCTTCAAATTATATATAATTTATAGATTCAAAACATGAAAAATTATTCTCACTTTTTCTCTCTTCCTCATGATATGTACTCAATACCTCATCTCTATGAAAGTTATAAAATACCATGAAGAATAACTCCATTAATATTTAGTATGTACAATACTCAAACTTCCACTTCAATTCCTTGAAATTTATCATAAAATATCAAAATATTTAGGGAATAAATAGGAAACCCTTTGTTACTCATAAGTGACACTAAGATTGAGAGTTTTTATAACATCCCAGGTAAATAAATAATATAACTTTTTTATATTTATTAAAATTTATGAATTAAATATTAATTTTAACTTAAATGGTATGCTATGTTCGATGGAATAGATGAAACACAATAGGTAGCATTGAAAACTTACGTTGCACATAACTTTGAGTTATACTTAAAAATATTAATATAATATTAATATTTTAAATGGTAGTTAACACATAGTCATTGTATTTGTGGGAATGAAAAAAACAAATCATATTATGATTAAATACGTTTCATAAATGTTTTTACATTTATCCAATAAACTTTAGATGCTTAAAATAATAAAGAATATGATTTTAAGCATAAATACTTTAATATTCATTAAAAGGTTAATTTATTGCCTTTTAATTGAGAATCCTCTTTAAATCTAGTTTTGGTAACTTTTATATATTCTATTTGACAAAAAAAAATTCTTCTTTAGAATAGGGACATAAAAATTTACTTTGGGTAAAATTTTGTTATTTTTATGATGAAATTCACTTTTTAATGAATAGTGAAAAATACTGTATTTTAATTCAAAACTACCATTTAATAAAATATATTTATAAGGATTTATTATATTTTTAATTGGTTTTAAAGTAAACTTATATTATTTCTTTACCATTTAATACAATTTTGGTCATTGGAAATAATTTCACTTTGAAATTGGACATAAATATGTGTTAATCTTTTGATAGTAATTATTTCTTAAAAACACGCTTTTTGTTTTGACAGCGGGAATTAATTTTAAATTATTTTATACCAATTATGTGTTTTGAATTTGTAAAAATGTATTCCATATTTGGTATCAGGAGTTCCAAATTGTGTAAATATGTAACTTTTATTTTTATATAATAAGAATATTTACTTCAGTAAAAATTTTATTTACCATTGTTAAAGAGTAAATATGGTAAATAATGGTAACGAAATATTATAATAATAATATAAAATTATACTAACATGTATCCTAGTAATGTTAGTTAATAAACTTCAGACTATGGGCATCCTCGTATTGATTTTGGGACCCCATGGAGTCACTTGGGAGTGATAATGACACTTTATATTAATTAATTTAAAGTAAAGACAAAAATGACATACATATATATCTTTTATTAAATCAATTTTTAAATGGGGTTAAATAAGTTATAATTTAGAATATAAATATTAATTTAAAATTTAAAAATATTTCCTACATCATGGTATTTTTTTTATAATTTTTAGACATCAAATAAATAAAAATATTTATGACACAAAAATGATGCAGTGTTTACCTCATTAATGAATGATTTGGATAAATAAGATTAAAAAGATTAAAAAAATATCCAAAAACTATCCAATTATTATTGGATTATTTTATTTCTAACATGAGTCATCTTATATTCTACTTTAATGAATTTTGGGCCTTTATAAATAGAAAATTATTATATAATAAAATAATATTTTAAAGCTATCTTTAAGAGCCCCTGCCCCCCATATAAAAATCCATCACTTCTTACCCATTAATCACACTTCTCAAGACCCTTGGATCATTTAAAATCTGCCCAATTAATCTCTATAAATCCCTATCCTCCTCCTAGAATCATTCCCCTAATCATAAGTCAATTCAATTAAACCTTTTGGTTCAAACCAAAGGGAGATACCCGAATTTAAGGTAACATCTTCTCTTAAGTTCTTTTGTTTTATTTTACTTATCCAAACCCCTAAGCTATCTTTATTTCTTTCTTTTATAAAAAAAAAGTATTATAAATATACTAGGTTTTTTTTGAGAATGATTCTAACTACACTTACACACACCTCCATCTAATGGGTGAAGAACATACTGTTTTTGTGGATAGCGTACTACTGCCTTAAGAAATGATGATTGTTCAATATTTTGCTACCACCTATTATGGTGGAAATTAACATAGAAATATATTTATATGTGATATATATTATATTTATATATTTTATATTCTTCTATATTTTTCATTTATATAATACCTTTATGGTTTCCATAGAGGGTAAATACGATAATTTCTTTTGAGGAAGTGCAAACTACCGCCCCCTCAAAGTGATATGACTCATTCATTCCATACATGGAACGTATAAAAGATGGATTTAATGAAATTATATGTGATATTATACTTACATTATAATATACTTATTTATCATTATGTTTTTATTCCATTAAATATGAAATAGGAATGAAAGTATCATTCATTCGTACGTACGACTTACCGTCTCTATGAATGGTGTATTTAATTTATTATGTCTAAATGTTATATAATGTTATTAATACATATATACACTGAATATATATGATATATATGATATTTAAATCATGAATATCATTCTGGAGATAATTGATTTTTTACCACATGAAAAACTTGTAATTATAAGAAGTTCATTTTTTACTCAAGTACCAAATATCGACCAAACATCCATTATTAACTTAAATGATTGAATAATGTTTATAACATGGTAATAAGTGATATAAAAGGAATAATATACTTGAAAAATGTTATTAAGGAGGTAGAAATTAACTTTATTTTATTAATCAAGAGATTAAAGAATGAACGGTTCAAGTCAGACACGAGGTAAGGGGTTTCTTATCTCACTTTTAATTCCGTGAGATTTCCATTTTTCACCACTTATTTATTGTATGTGGTGTATTTTGTACTACCATTGGATATATATTATCATGATTCTATTTATATTCATGGTTTCTATGATTCATTTGGTGGTTATTAACTTTTGTTCATATGACTCAATTGATTACAACGTGGTTAGGGGTTTTGATATCACTTCTTATTCCCATGAAATTCATGATATATTTGTCACTATTTCCTTTGTGTGGTGTGTGGAGTTCACATGATTATATTATTTGTGTAATATAGTTTTATTTATGGGTATTTACATCTTCATCGTATGATCCTTCTTTCATGTGTTGTATATTTTTATGTTAGCAAATCATTAAGGGAGCTTTTCACCCTCCTCTTTTTAAAAGACTTCATTTTGTCATGTATTTTAATTTCATTTTTCTTATGTCGGGATATGTTCTTCTATATATTTTTTGTTGTAAAGTTTATGTCCAAGTGATGATAGAACCATCACTCTCTCATCAACTCATTTTCTGAGTTTTAAAGTGACGTCGTTAGGCTATCAAATTTCTCTAAGAGAACTTCTTAACCCAATTTCAATTATTTGGTTTAATCTTCTAATTATTAATTATGTATTGTTATAAATATGTGTGGAATCAATGTTTAATTATTTATGTTGTAATTTCCACTCCCATTTGTGTGGATATAATTTTGATAAACATAATCACTCCATTTTTAAATTCTTATGTCATTGATATAAACTTGATAGGGGTAATCTTAACTCAATTTACATTCATTGAGTTAAACATCAAAGTCATTGATTTTGTTTTAAAAAGAAGATGTGTGAATTTCCTACGATTGATTTACAATTAATATCCAATCAGATTGAGTGTATTTATATTTTTCACACATTATTATGTAATTGATTTATCCTTAATCCAAGGATACAGTTTTTATAATGGATTTCGTCTCAATTTACATTCCATTGAGACTTCATTGTTGTTATGAACCAATTCACTTTTTATGGTGTATATACTGTCCTTTGAAATATTATATCACAAATCTATTTATTTTCATGATATTATAAAGTTATGATTAAATTTCATTCCAAAATTATTTTTATTCAAGCATATCTCATTTGGTTGAGAACTCCTTAACTAAAATATTAGTTTGAATATTTATTCTTCTAAATATATCTCATTAATTTCCATGTTTTCAAAATAGTTTTTAGGATTTATTTATATGTACATTAATTCTTTCAAATGATGATTTATTTAAAAGTTTCAAATTGGCATGGGACACTTTGATTAAAAAATATCTTTATTAAATGTTTTAAATGGTTTTTAAAATGGTTTGATAAAGCATTGTTTATGTCAACATCTTGAAATGATATATTGTGATTGCAATGGGGAAATGTTATCTTTCTTTTATGCTTGTTTTATGTGTTATTAATATGTTATGGTTATTGTGAATTGTTTACGTATATGGGTGGTTATGTGATAAACCTAGGGAAGGTGAGCCCGAGATAGTTCTCCAATGCATTGGGTAACATGACAAAGGTAAACATTAATGTTTCTCCTAAGAGATTTAGGGAATATACAATGATGGGTATTCCAAACATAACTCCCTACATAGCTGTGATAGCTAAAATGTAAGTATGATATGGATGCCACAATTTACCTTTATGATTTATGATTTCTATGTGTTATTGATAAATCTTATGATTTCATGAGGTATGTTATGATTGAAAAGTATGGTTTCATTGATTTTTATTTATTGATGGGTTAATTTTTCCTTTCCTTATTTTGTAGACCTTACTGAGATTTTTCTACTGATCCCAGGTTTTTGAAATGTTTTCCAAAGGGCTTAAATATGAATAGGGTCAAGGATGAGATCAAGGAAAATTCATGTTGTCTAAAATTGGAACTATACATGTTTATTTTTAAGAGTTTTTATTTTATGAAAACAATATATACTGAGTTGTAGTGTCTACATGTAATTTTCAAGTTGATATGTAATAGTTGTGGCCTAATTCTCTAAAACTCTAAACCTGAAAAGATCCTAAACATGAATTATTCATTTAATTCAAGATTATGTAATGTTTTAAGGTTGGGTCTTTATAGTTGGTATCAGAGATAAATTTAGATAACTTTAGAGGTTAGGGTGTCATTTACGAATAAGTTACATAACTATAATGTTCATCATATTATAATGATCCATAGTTATTTTAGATAAATTGAATGAGTTTAAGATAAAATGAATAAGTCTATGTTAGAATTTACCCTCCTTATAATATATTATATGATGATTTTACTGATATACTCACACTGAACTTTTTGGTTTTAGTAAATGGATGGATCTAGCAGGAACCAAAGTGACAATGGATGTGAAGAAAACTATGATGGTTTTCTGAATGAGCAAGTGAATGAAATAGGAGCTGTAATGAGAACTCTTGTGGTTATTCTCAACTAACTATATAGAGTTATAATTGACCACCTGAACCATAATAATTTTTATAAGGCATAGTATATGCTAGAAAAAATTCCCTACAGATGTTCAGATAATAATTATAAAGGTAAGTATGTTCAAAAACCTATGTGTCTAGGATGTGGAAAGAAACACCTTGGAAAATGCTTCCAAGGGATGAGAAGATGCTATAGATGTGGGAATGAAGGTCATAAAGCAAGAACCTACCATGGAAAAAGGAAGCATCCAGTTGACTCTAGGAAAGGGAATGAAGTTCTTTCTAAGGGATCAATTGAATGTTTTAAATCTGGTTTGCATGGTTATTATACAAACATATGTCCCACGAAGAAGTTTTGGAAATGGGATCACCAGGATTGTAAAAATATATGTCTACCAATACCTAATTCTATTCTGATTGAGGATGAAGAAACTGACAATGATCAATGAAAGGTATGGATTATTTCTTAACATATGTTTTGTATTATTGAATATTCAGATATGATTCATGATTTTTTTGTAGGAAATAATTATTTCAGAATAAGTTGGTAAGGAATGGTTAATGGATCATGAAGAACGTTGAATGAGTAAGAATTAAACATATAAGGGATTAAAGAGTTATGGTATATTTTAAGATGATGAAATGCTTAAAATTATTAAGGATATTTTGAGGATGGGATTACATTGGAAGACTTTTTATTGTATGTATAATCCTGAAGTTTGATATATGAGAATGTTATTCAAGGAATAATTATCTTTTCATTTGATGAGTAATGGTATAATTTTATTTTGTAAGAATATATGTTTTTATTATGAACATATGGTGATTTGGGTTATTTATGGAAAATATTAACTTATCATAGAGAATATGTGATTTGGTTAATTACACTTCAGTATGAGAATTTAAGAGCAGTTGATTTTATTTGGAGATAAATGTTAAGATTTATTGTGGAAGACTATGTGATTAAATCCTTTTGAGTTTTGGGTTACAATCTTAGTTTGGGTTACTTTGAAGAATTTTAAGGACATTTGTTTATTGAATGTTCTCTGCAAAACATTGGGTATTGTTTATCGAATTTTGGATATTAAGATTAGTTTTTCTTTTTATAAAGTAATAACCTTTTTTGGGGATTTTCTGGTCTTGTAC
This sequence comes from Viscum album, assembly GCA_963277665.1. Lineage (NCBI taxonomy): Eukaryota > Viridiplantae > Streptophyta > Magnoliopsida > Santalales > Viscaceae > Viscum > Viscum album. The sequence continues at coordinate 1,688,769,672 of OY728126.1, read as the reverse complement.
TAAATGTTTTGGTTTTGGTTGATGTCTAAAGATAGGGGAAATATATAATTCATCTTTTTGGGATTATCTAATAATCTAGAAGTTGATTCTAGCACCTTTAATGCGACCAAGTCAGTTTGAATACTCATCGTTTGGAGAAAATATGAGTTTGTGGTAGAAATTTAGTAAAGGATGAAAGTCTACATGATAAGTTAGTATGTTTCCTAATATTTTTAGGTAAGCTCATAAATAAATTCCTCAACTTTATGAAAATAAATTAAAACAAAAACATTGTATGTTAACTTTTCTTACTGGGTAATCAAAGACCATTTAACCCATCATAATTTTGTGATTTTCTTGTGGTTAACTTTCTCTTAATCATGTTTTCTACCACTCTCTATCAAACCTTGATGGTTTGTTTCTCTTCTATTTCCACGTTTTCTTACATGTAATCCTAGTATGGGATATCTTGGGTGACCTTTTTATTTCTCTTTCTTTCTTTTAAAGTGATATTTTTATTGACTCTTTTTCCGATGTGGAACTTTCAACGAAGTTTCCAAGCTTAATTTTAATATTTTGGGGACACAATTACCAAAAGGGTGGAAGGATGTAACATCCCAGGCAAATAAAGAATATAAATTTTTTATATTTATTAAATTTTTTGAATTAAATATTAATTTTACCTTAAAAGGGATGCTATGTTCTATGGAATACCGTATACGAAACATGTTTCATTAAAAACTTACGTTTCACACAACGTTGAGTTATACTGAAAAATATTAATATAATATTATTATTTTAAATGGTAGTTAATGCATAGCCATTGTATTGTCAAGAATGAACAAAACTAACCATATTATGATTAAAAATGTTTCTTAAATGTTTTTACATTTATCCAATAAACATTAGAGTTTTAAAATATGAAAGAATCAAATTTTAAGAATAAATACTCTAATATTCATTAAAAGGTCGATTTAACACCTTTTGATGGAGAATAATATTTAAATCTATTTTTGGTCACTTTTATATGTTATATTTGAAAAAAATAAAATTCTTATTTAGAATCCGGACATTAAAATTTACTTTGGGTAAATTTTTGGTATTTTTCTGATAAAATTCATTTTTTAATGAATAGTGAAAAATACTGTATTTTAATTCAAAACTGCCTTTTAATATAATATATTTATATGGTTATATTATCTTTTAAATTGGTTTTAAAGTTTAATTATATTATTTTTTTACCATTTAATCCAATTTTGGTCATTGGAAATAATTTCACTTTGAAATTGCACACAAATAAGTGTCAATCTTTTTATAGTTATTATATCTTAAAAACACGTTTTTTTGTTTTGACAGTGGGAATTTATTTTAAATTAATTTATAAAAATTCTGTGTTTTGAATTTGTAAAAATGGATTCTATATTTGGAATCATGAGGTATAAATTGTATAAATAGGTAACTTCTATTTTTATCCAAGATAAATATTTACATCAGTAAAAATTTTATTTACCATGGTTAAATGGTAAATATGGTAAATAAGGGTAACAAAATATTATTATAATAATATAAAATTACCCTAACATGTGTCATAATCCTATTTTTTAATACATTTCTGACCATTCGAATCTTTGGGTCGATTTTGGGACCCCATGGAGCCACTTGAGAGTGATAATGACACTTTATGTTAATTAATTTAAAGTAAAGACAAAAATGACATAAACATATATATTTTAGTAAATAAATTTTTACATGGGGTTATATAAGTTATATTTTCAACTATAAATATTAATTTTAAAGTTAAAAATATTTCCTACATCCTGGTATTTCTTTTATAATTTTTAGACATCAAATAAATAAAAATATTTATAACATAATAATGATGCAATGTTTACCTCATTAATGAACGATTTAAATAAATAAGATTAAAAAGATTAAAAAAATATACAAAACCTGTAAAATTATTATTGGATGATTTTATTTCAAACATGAGTCATATTATATTCTATTTGAATGAGTTTTGTACCTTTAGAAACCAAAAACCATTATATAATAAAATAATATCTTTCCTAAAGAGCCCCTCATCTACCTTATAAAAAGTCCTCACTTGTAACCCATTACTAACAATATTAAAGCCTATTTTCATGTCCATCCTCTGCCCAATTAATAACAGCACAACACCCTCCTCCTCTTATAATCCTTCTCCTAGGAATAAGGCAATTTAATTAAACCTTTTGGTTCAAACCAAAGGGAGATACATGATTTAAAGGCAACATATTATCTTAAGTTATTTTGTTTTATTTTACTTCTCCAACCCACTAAACTCTTTTTATTACTTTATTTTATAAAAAAAATAGTATAATCAGTATACTAGTTTGTCTTTATGAGAATTATTCTAACTACACTTACACACACCTCCATCTAATGGGTAAAGAACATACTGTTTCTATGGACGACGAACTACTGCCTCACTAAATGATGATTGTTCAATCTTCTCCTACCACCTCTTATGGTGGAAATTAATATGGAACTATATTTATATGTGATATATATTATATTTATAGAGTTTATATTCTTCTATATTTTTCATTTATAGAATACCTTTATGGTTTACATAGTGGGTAAATACGATAATTTAATTTGAGGAAGTACATACTACCTCCCCCTCAAAGTGATATGACTCATTCATTCCATATGTGGAAAGTATAAAGGATGAATTTAATAAAATTATATATGATATTATACTTGAATTATAATATACCTATGTATAATTATGTTTTTAATCCATTAAATATGAAATAGGAATGAAAGTAGCGTTCATGCGTACGTATGAATTACTGTCTCCATGAACAATGCATTTTATTTCTTATCTCTAAATGCCATGTACTATTATAAATACATATATATAATGGATATATATGATTTATATGATATATAAATCATGAATATTATTATTAAGATAATTGATTTTTGACCACATGGATAACTTGTAATTATAAGAAGTTTATTTTTGACTCAAGTACCAAATATCGACCAAACATCCATTATTATCTTAAATGACTGAATAATATTTATAACATGGTAATAAGTGATATAAAAGGAATAATAAACTTGAAAAATGTTATTAAGAGAGTAGAAATTAACTTTAGTTTATTATTCACGAGATTAAAGAATGAACGAGTCAAGTTAGACATGAGGTAAGGGGTTTCTTATCTCAATTTTAATTCCCTGAGATTTCCAATGTTCAACACTTATTTATTGAATGTGGTGTATTTTGTACTACCATTTTATATATATTATCATGATTATATTTATAGTCATGGTATTTTGTGATTCATTTGGTTGTTATTAACTTTTGGTCATACGACTCAATTGATTGCAACGTGGTTAGGGGTATTCATCTCATTTCTTATTCTCGTGAGATTCATGATATATTTGTCAATATTTTCTTTGTGTGGTGTATTGAATGCCCATGATTTTACTATTTTTGTAATCTAATTTCATTTATGGGTATTTAAATCCTCATCGTATGATCCTTCTTTCATGTGGTGTATGCTTGTATATTAGAAAATCGTTAAAGGAAGTTTTCTACCTCCTCTTTTTAAAAGAATTATTTTTGTCATGTCGTTTAATTTACTTTTTATTATGATGGGATATGTTATTCTATATTATTATTAAAGGAAATTTTATGTCCAAGTAATGATAGAACCTTCTCTCTCTCATCAACTCATTTTATGAATTTTAAAGTGACGCTGTTAGGCTGTCAAATTTCTGTAAGAGAAATTCTTAACCCAATTTCAATTCTTTTGGTTAATATTCTAATTATTAATTATGTCATTCTATGATTATGTGTGGAATAGATTTTTATTTATTTATGTTGAAATTTATAATCCCCTTTGTGTGGATATACTTTTGATACATATAATCACTCCATTGATAAATTCTCATGTCATTGATATGAACTTGATAAGGGTAATCTTAACTCAATTTCCATTCATTGAGTTATAAATCAAAGTCATTAGTTTTGTTTTCAAAAGAACATGTGTGAGTGTCATATGAGTGATTTAAAATGAATATACAATCCTATTGAGTATATTTATATTTTCACACATTATTATGTAATTGATTTATCCTTAATCTATGGATATAGTTTTTATAGGGGATTTCATCTCAATTTACATTCCATTGAGACTTTATTGTTGTTATGCACCAATTCACTTTTATATGGTGTATATACTTTCCTTTGGAATATTGTATCATGAATAGGTTTATTTTAATATTATTATAAAGTTTTGATTAAATTTCATTCCATAATTATTTTAATTCAAGCATATCTAATTTGGTTTAGAACTCCTTAACTAAAATACTGTTTTACAGATTTATTCTTATAAATATTTGTCATTAATATCCATGTTTTCAAAATAATTTTAAGGATTTATTTTGATGGATATTAATTTTTTAAAATGTTAATTTATTTAAAGGTTTCAAAGTGGTATGAGACACTTTGATTCAAAAATATATTTGTTAAATGTTTTAAATGGTTTTGAAAATGGTTTGATAAAGAACTTTTTATGTCAATATCTTGAAATGATATATTGTGATTGGAATATGGAAATGTTTTCTTTCCACTATGATTGTTTTATGTGTTATTAATATGTTATGGTTATTAGGCATTTTTTATATATATGGGTGGTTCTGTGATAAACCTTGGGCGGGTGAGCCCTAGATAGCTCTCCAATGTATTGGGTAACCTGACAGAGGTAAATGTTAATATTTCTCTTAAGAGATTTAGGGAATATACTATGATGGGTATTCCAAATGTAACTCCCTACATATCTGTGATAGCTACAATGTAAGTATGATATGGATTCCATAATTTATCTTTATGATTTATGATTTCTTTGTGTTATTCATAGATCTTATGATTTCCGGAGGTATGTTATGATTGTACAGTATGGTTTCATTGATTTGTATTTATTGATGTGTTAATGTTTACTTTCCTTATTTTGTAACCCTTAATGATATTTTTATGATCATCCCACGTTTTTGAAATGTCTTCCACAAGACTTAAAGATGAATAGGGTCAAGGATGAGATCAAGGAAATTTTATGCTATCGAAAACTTGGAACTAGACATGTTTTCTTTTTAAGAGTTTTTATTTTATTAAAAAAATGGATACTGAGTAGTAGTGTCTAAGTTTAATTTTTAAGTTTATATGTAATAGTTATGGCCAAATTCTCTAAAACTCTAAAACTTAAAATATCCTAAATGTGAATTATTCATTTAATTCAAGATTATGTCATGTTTTTAGCCCGAGTCCTTATAGTTTTCTATGAACCTAGGAAACTATTTACTTCTAATATTATCATTTAAATATTTACTCAAACTTCCTTTTCTATTATGTGACTTAGTAGGTTTTATGCTCACCTCCTTCCCTTGAACCACTTAATTAGGTGAAGAAGTATTATTTTTAGCATAGATCGAGGAAAATAAATTCCTTTAATCTGTCATTATATTCCTCATATAATCTTATTGGGCTAATAAAATTTTCATACAACTCTTAATTAATTTCCCAACCAATCAATATATTTGAAATTTACTTTCTTGGACTTTCAAATTTGTATTTTTGGATAGCTTCTCATGATGTTCTCCTTCTTATTAAAAATTCACATTATTTATGTGAGGCTCAAAAACTATTTGGGATTTCTCTATTTTATTAGACATAATTATTTGGTCCAACCAAATATATAGGAATTCAACCTTGTCATTGTACACCCTACTTGGACTGCTCACATTGATTCTTGACATTTTCATCCTTGCATGACTTTTTAATTTATTTGTTATGAAATTTATTCCCTTTTTCTCTATAAAGAACTTCTATAGGTAAAATAATTGCACACTTCTCAGCTCTGTGAACATGATGATTACATATTCCCCAAAAATCTTCTAACATCTAAAGTTTATTTTGGGTGGATAAATTACTTGAGATTTTTGCCATAACTTGTTTCCTTTTAGACTTTTATCTTGTTTTCTCAATATAAATCCACCTTGGTTTATGAATATTCTTTATTAAAGTAATATTATTCCAGTAAATGTTAGATTTACATATATACCTTCCACAAAAACAAAAATATCCTCTGAATTAATACCCCACCTTGATAGAAAATCTATCTAGAATTTTTTTGGGGCTATACTTCATTAGTTTGAGCCTTATTTTACATAAGGATCTATTTTCACCTTATAATGTTATTAAATTCCCTTGATGTAGAATATTGACAACCAATTTTATTATTAATACAAATAGATTCATGTTGTTTTTAAAAACCTATACTCTTAAAAATAATAGATTTTTTTTGAGATAAATAATGAATTGATTTTCATTTTCAGTTGATTTTTTTCTTCTCACCATCTTTAGAAGATTCACTTTTAACTATTTTAGAAATAGTGGAGTCTTATATATTATTGTTTAACTCATTTTTAGCTTCTATATAGATATTTTTTGTTTCAAATAGCACTTTTTCCCATGTATCCAATTTATCTTCAAGATCATTCACCATTTTCTCAAGTTCATCTACCTTTAATCTATTATTCATACTGTCATTAATATAAACTATTTATTTTCTATCATAATCATCTTTTTTTAAATTTATAATTTTATTTTCTTCTACTAGATTTATGTTTTATTTATTAACCCATGTAATCTGCTCAAGATAAGACTCCACCTCACCTTATAGTTTGCATGAATATTATATCATTTCATGTATATTATCATCACTACTTGATGAATCAAAACCTTTCTTGACATGAGTAAAGAAATATACTTCATTATCTAAGTTACTGATTTATGAATGACCTTTATCTATGTTTTTCATTAAACTTATTTTATTTGTACTGAACAAATTTTATATTTTAACGTTTTTATAATTTTTAGATTTCTGATATTCCTTATATGATTCAGAGTCTTCCACATTCTTCCTTGGTAAGCCCTTAAAAAATGAATTTTTTTATTATAATTATATAACATAGATGGTTTCTTAGAATTTATTTTCTAATTTCACTTCTTAATTTTTTTTGAAAGAAGAGAAATATTTTTTGAAGTCTTTATCATACTCATCATCACCCAAATCACTTGATTTTGTAACCTATTGTTCTTTTATTTAGTTCTTTTCTCATGGATTAAAAATAAATTAAATATTTTTCAATATTTTTAATAATTGTATCCTTTATCACATGATAGGTAATAAGTTTATTTTATAATTAATATACTATAATATAACTTCAATCTTATATGCCTGTTACTTTTGTATAAAACTAATATATAGAATTTCTCATAATTTTGTTAATAACGTTGGAATCATCCTAATTGCCGCCAAACCGCCAAATAGTATACTTAATATAATTTAATCTTGTAAAATAATTTTCAGTGATATCATAGTAATATAACGTTTTCCCTTTAAATATTATCATCCAGATATACAATTTAGCTTCTATGAATTTAATATTACCTTCATAGTTGGTTTTAATATTTCTCCAAATATTCTATGAATTTTGAATCCCCACTACCTTTTTGTAAACATTTTTTTCTAAACATCAAACCAAGATACAATTTTATTATTTTTATAAAGCTATAAATTTCTATTATGGGAGAGTTTCATAGAATCTTCTTCAACAATGGGTGGAAAAACTTTGGAAACATGTCTTACTTATAGGAAAAGAGATAAGAGGAATGGAATTATATTATTCATCCAATATGGTTATTCTTTCCATTTAATGTAAGAACATCCCTTCTATTAATTAGTTTATGGTTCTGTATTCTCATCAACTTCTTGAATATTTAATTGGAAACTTTTTTTTGATACCACTAATAGTTCCCAAGGATGGATGGACATCTGGGGTGGGGGGTGGGTGGGGGTGAATCCTAGGTATTATTTTATGAACTTTTATTTTTGAATTCAACCAATTGAGATAATTATAGTTTTGATCTACCTAATGTGTTCTAAAAAACTCACCTCATAATAATGTAGATGATGGAATAGAAAATTCACACAACGATTTAAAAGGATCAACATTAAATACCCAGTACTTATCATGATTGGTTAGACACCCCAATCACTAATTAACCAATATAGATGTAAGAATTTACAACATTGACACACTTAGTCCGATCAATATAGATTTCCTCCATGTTACTTATTTATGTATCAGGTTATATATCTTAATCATAGTTTCTATTTAATTTGATTTGTTATACAACTTAACAAAAAAATATTCTCTATAATAATTATCAAAATGTAGTGTCATCACTTTTTTTATTTTTTTTATTCTGTGCCGCTCAGTAATGATATTTCTCAATGATATTATAGGATCAAATTCTCTTATACACACTTTCATGTTTATAGATTTATATCATCTTTAGAACATTAACAACTAACTTTATCAGCTTTCTTAGATATTTATGTGACATAGTTTCTTTTCATTCCTCATGAATACTCATGTATAGTAAGTATTCTTCCCCATGGATGTATCATAACTTCAATATCATTCTACTTAAATGCTTTATTGTACTATATCACTCAATATTATCTTATAATTCTAAACTTATGTTCACACTCACCTTTTTATATTATATTTTCACATAATAATAACATGAATATTTTTCTCAATATTTTATTTATATAAACTCAATAAATCATGATAGTTGGTGATATTTTTGTTAAAGTTGGAAGATATTTATAAATTTATTCTTATTAACAATATAAATCTAACATACTTTTAAAAAGGTACCAAATTATGGTGATAAAACAACATAAAATAATCTCTTACAATCTTTCCATTTATAGTCTAGTAAACCATGTGATAATCTCACTAGTTTCAAATAGGTAACAATATGTTAATTATATCATCACATTAAATCATATATCATGTATTATTTAGATTCATAGGTTTTTATATATTTAAAAACTTTATAATCATAGTTATTTAAATTACTGATGGATTTGGGTGTTTCATTCTTTTTATTCTTCATAAAATAACCACTATTATTTTTCTAAAGAATTTAAATTTAGAAAGTATCATAATTTCATATGAATTTGAAGTTATATTATCTCAACTTATTCCATTTTATATTAACTAAAAGTTATACATAATCCAAGTTAAGACTCATTCAGAATTCATACGATCATTATAAAACTTGTATAATCACTAGAAAAATAAAATGATTTTTCTCAAAGTCATATTGTGATTATTTATTTTCATAAGATGATTTTTTATGCTCTATTTAAGTTATTAGATGAAGTTTTAATATTTTTTACAAGGTTATAGGTTTTCCACGTGATGTCTTATAGTGAATTCATACATTATGACTTAAAAAATTTCAATTATCTTGAATTTATATGATCTACTAAAACTGAAAAATTTCATAATTCTTTCAAATGTAATCAAGAATTAATTAGATAAAATCAAAGCCTCCTCAAGTTTATCAAAATATTATCCAAGGTATCTTTACACAAATAATAGTATAAGTTATGCTCAACACACCAAAATAGGTTCTTTCATTGCTTCAGATCTTCCAAGATCCATTCAAAAAACATAAAAATTATTTAATAATATCTTATTCAAGCTATGAATAATAACCCACAGTTCTCCAACCATGTTATGGATAGTTATACGATATCCAATAACACTTTTCATATCTCTAGGAAAACCATTAGACACAATCATCACATAAATATTCTGACTTTTATTGATTATGTCTAAGTGATGTATTCAAGATGGACCCTCAAATACCATTTCATTTTTGGTCTTGGTTTACTTATAAAGAATGTAATTTAATACCAACTCCCCCATATGAGTATTATAATAATGTATCCATAACAATAATATAAACATTAATACTTTTCTTTACCAAATACTTATTTAAATTGTAATTATAATTAAAATCCAACACTTGGGAGCTTCAATTTCAAACACATAGATCTTGTTTTGGTTAGTTAATATAATATTCCCTTACTATATGAAATAACGATGACAAATAAATAAATAGATTCCATAATATGAATATTATAATGATTACAATGCTCAATTATTCTTTATGAGTAGTTAAACATTGGTGATCAGTGGATGTTATACTCTATCTCATGTTCATTATATTTTCTACTATAAATAATGTTAAGGGAAATGGGATGGAATTAAACCCCCTAGATTTGATACCAATCCACAATGAAGCATGAATTCATCATATAAAAAATGTAATAATGGATGAAATTATAAATAATATAAAAAATAAGAACTTATTAAACAGGAATGATTTTCTTCCATCTTTACAAGAGTCATTGAATTACCATTAAAGTGAGTACTCATTCACTACTGAAGAACCATATATTTACTTTCATGAAGGATTTAAAAAATGTTTTGGTTGCTTTCAATATCTTTCTCCAAGTTAAAATATTTTTATTTGAAATATAGTTTATAAAACAATGTTGTGTTTTCCCAATCCATAATGCAATGATCTTTAATGAAATATATATCTAAAAAACATGTTCAATATCTTAAATATCCATAAAATGGTAATCTATTTAAAAATTTTATCTTAAATATTTAATTGAAATTTTTAATTGATTATATTTTTCTAAAAAATGATATGTCTTCTATATTTCTAATAACTCTTTTCAAAACCATATTAAATGAACTAATAATATTTACCTCTCCTTATCCATTTCAAATAGAAACAAATGAAAATAATTTATGAATCATGATATATATTATGATATGTTTTATTCACATGGAATAAAATATATTCACTAAAATATATCATCATATAATTACTTTAAAACATAACCATTTCATCATTTCACTGTGATTTAGTGAACAAACCAATCATTTAGTTTACTTCGTCATGGTTTTTGTTTGTTAAATTATTTTCATCTTCACATTATGGCCAAAACCAAAATCATTATATCAATATTTTTCTATGTTCAATTTTACCAGCCTAACTATGATGTGTTTATAAATTCACTAAAACATGGTCTTCTCTTTTACTTTAATTATTCATTCCATTATAACCCATGTATCCCCAATCAAAAAGAAAAAATTTTATGAGCATGTTTGTGATAAAAGTCTTAAAAAATAAGGTTCATAATTGATGAATCAACATATCAAGTAACCTATATATCGTATTATTACAATGTAATAATTTTCTAAACACCAAATTATTAGAAAAAGTAATATTTTTGAGATAAATATGGCTATTGGTGTAAATATTAGTACTATATTTGACTAATTAAAAAAAATAGTCAACAGTTTCATTAATCTATTTTACCTTTTAACTTATCTTGTGATATTCAATCCCCATAGAAAAAAAATATTATCCAAGGTGTCCCCACTTGATCCAAATAAAATACTATAAATGAAAATAACTTATACATGAAACATTATATAAAATTAGATAATTTGCATCATTTAAATAAAAACAATCATTTTCCTTTTCAAAAAAATTAAATCTATATTTAAAGTTTATATCATACAAGAATTATTTTCCAACTAATCATAATATCCATCATTATAAAGTCAGATAGTGGTAAAAAGATTATTCATAAAAAAATAAATGAAATAGAACATCAGATATAAGTATTGATTTAAAAAGAAAATCTTTTCCAAGATCAATGATTTTGTACTTTTTATTGTCTCAAAGTGTTATAAATTTACCGTCCACCATCACTAAGAATTTTAATATCATGTAGTCTCCAATCACTTATTTTTAATGTCAAGTATATTTGAACTATAATACTTACTGGTGATTTTGAAATAGTATTATGGCCTGATTTATATCATTTAAAATTTTAGTACCAAGTTTTTTTTGTGTCCACAATATTTTACAACTTATGCCTTGAGTAGAAATATTTTTTATAGGTCTATGATAAATATTATCAATGATAATAGAAACTAATTCTCTATATATTTATAAAATTTGAGAACCAGTTTGTAGAAAATAGATCAATCTATGTCCCACAACCCCAAATCCATAACCTATAAGAGTTTTACTTCTATCAATAGAGATAGAACTAAAACCAATCTGTAGCAGCATATGTATTTCACAATCAAGACTTAATTTATTTTATATTTTTGAAAGAAAGGTCCTTTAAAGAGGGTAAAATGGTAAATTTACCCTAGATATAGATCTTGGAATTTTTTTAACAGTTTTATAAAACTAATAAAGTGATTTTTACACCTAAGATGTGTAACGAACCAACCTAGGTCAACCCTGAACTTGTCACCTGAGATGGCCCGCAACAAGGGTTGATATGAATTCCTGATCCACTTGGGCTAAAAACTAGTGATGAACATCAAATATACTCAATTGAGAATGATTTATCCAATAATATATAGATAAATAAACAATAATAAAATAAAAAAACCCATAATAGAAAAAGAAATAAAACTAAACTTCTAAACACACATCCAAGTGACGTAATGAGTCACCACCAATCATAGAACCACACTCACTCTGAGAGAGATCGAAAAATGGAAGAACCTAAAACTGAAAAGACAGAGTAGGTGTGAGCATCGAGATAACTAGTAGGGATTCCAAGGGTAAAAAACACTCTATAACTCACCTTTAAATTAAAATCCATTTTTTTCTATTTTAAAAATAGAAGGTATAAAAAAACAAGGTTTTTCATTTTTTCAAAAAATGGAAAAAACTTCCATTTTTACGAAAGTTATTTTTTATTTCATTTCCGAAACATTTTCTAAAGCATGAAGATTTTTTTTTCAAAAGATTCCTTTAAAATATAATCAGTTCAATATAAGATATTTTAAAATGGAATGAAAACTAGGGTTGTGATGGGATAAAGTACAAAAATTTCAATAAAATTAATTCATAACATATAGATATATAGACATGGAAATTTTCTAAACATATCTAGAAGTAATCTCTAGATGTACACAGTTCGAACTCACTTATTGACGTATAATAAAGCTCTATATTCTATAAAAAATTGGCTGATCTAAACTAGCCTCACTAGTGGTATATAAGAATTGGCCTCTCACCAAATCTAGGGGATATAAAACCATCTGATCAGGGTCAATATGGAACTATCATTCAACTCTCTAGACAACACCCAACAATCCCATGATAATAGAACATGGTGAAAGTGGATGTTCTCATATGAATGGCTAAAACTGAAACCCACATCCACCATTATTTCCTAGCCCAAACAACGACACCACCTATGCGATGACCCTCTCCTCATAGGGTCAACCATAGGGGTTCCCATCTCACATAAATTCACACAAAATATCCAACCAAGCCTTCACATCACATGAGTTTGAACCCATTTTCCAAAATATCTCATGTTTCCAACTAGGCCTTTACATTTTCCAAACTGAGTACACTTTTCCAAATCTATTTTCAAATAAAATATAAAAACACACAAAACACTAAAAAGGTTCCAAATGGGCCTTCATGACATTTATAAATCAAACTATACCTAAAAATACCAAATGTACCAAGCATTAGATGTCACAATTAACAAAGACATTTAATTTCCAATAAACACACTTCATTAGTGAGGAATCATTTAGAAAACTATTTTAAACATTTAGGATACTTTACATTTAAGGGAAAACTTCTAAACAAGATTATAAAAGTTATATAAATAAATAATAAAATAATTCTAATAGGAAAAATCAATTTTACCTAACATGCACACAGACACATATATACCACATAAATATAATTTTTTTTAAAATGATAAGCACTTAAGTAATTCAAATTAATGGATAGGGAATTGGGAACCTAAAACAAACTCAAGGAACACTACTTTTTGACGATGAAGACTTAAATTCCCTTTCCTCTTGTGCATATATCCATTTTTTATTATATGTAAAGAAACATTTCCCCTATGCACATATTTTCATGTTCAGATATATACAAGGCGATCCTTACATATATTCTTAAACATGCATACACCCCTTTTACCTTACACACATATAAATTTTTCACATATATACATAAGAACAAATAGACCCAATATATATATTCATATCTCCATGTGTGAATATATATATATAATGGGGGAACTTATGAAAATATATTCCTACCCTTTCATACCCATGTAAGTTTTATTTGACAAAAGAAACCAAAAACCACCATAGTGAGGTCCAACACACTCTATAAAAATACCAGGAACTCAAAAAACACAAAAACCTTAAATTGAAATTGAGGAAATGAATTAAAATTGAAATAAAGATAACCAAAATACATGGTGAACCCACTACCTTTGTCAACCGTAGCAAGAATGATCCTCAATGGGGCCAACTAACCATAATCACAATGAATTGACCAAAACAAAATCCCCCCAAAAAAATTAGGGTTTGGCCATAGCGTGAAAACCACATAGAAGAGAATTAAACTAAGAAAATTAAAAAAATAAGGGGAGAATATAATTATGAGATAGGATTTAACTCAAAATTGGGAGGATAATCAGCTACAAACAAAGATGGTAGGGGGAATGAGGTCGCACACCAGAGCCCTCCCGGTCGGCTGGGTCGCACAAGATAGAAAGGAGTGGGGAGGGGGTACATTGTACTAGGGGTAAAGGGGAACACCTTTAAGGGTTATAAAAACATAAGAATAATAATAATAATAAACTTAATATTAATAATAATAATAACAATAACATTTAAAAAATTTCTTTTATTTTTATAATATTTTATTTTCAATTTTTTTGAACTCTGGGTTGGAAACAATATTTGTCCGCACAATTTTATAGACTATGCAACAATTGTGTGAAACCCATAGGAGTGAAGGGACCCTTTCATGGGATGGCCGCACAGTTTGAGAAACCATAAGCGAACCATGCCACTAACCTCTGTCATTTGACAGAGCCATTTAGTACGCTTGTCACGTGGTTTTCTCTAACTGTGCGCAAATATTGCTCCACTAAGATATGGGTGCACTATCAGTACTGGACCTCACAAAATTTGAGTCAAACCCTGCACATGGCCAAAAACCACCCAATGAATCCAAAAGTAAAATTTTCTCATCGGGAACACCACCCAAACCACAACCAATATATCCAACACCAATAAATGGATAAAAAAAGTGAACTGTGGTTGGGTTATAACAATTATTCCAACCAAAAAAACTTTCTAGACCAAAAAATTCAACCTACTAACCAAGGAGAAAAACCATATCTTGAAACTACACGAGGCCAAATTAAACCATAAACATTGGTGTGACCCTTTTAAATCCATAAATCATACTCAAAAAGCTTCAGATATAATAAAAATAATAGAAACCATGTGGAAAAGATATGGGTTATACACACCACAAGAACCTAACTAGAATGAATAAAATTTGGACTCCTGGTATGGGCCAACTCTAGAACTACCAACATGAACCAAAGTGGGAGCCCCCAATGTGGTCCAACCCAGGAACTCCATACAGAGACCAACCAACACCACAAGGGGGTCCAAGTGAAAAAAACATAAACTGATTATTGAACCAAACAATTATTCATCACCTACAAAAGATGAAAGAATCTTAAAAATGATCACCAACCAAAACTAAAACCAATCCATAAAAAGACTATCGTTCAAGTGTTCACATACAAAAGGAAAAATACAAACCAAGATTGATCCACAAGGGGAATAAACACATAGGTTTTGAAACACAAGGTGAAATCACCAAACCTTTATAAAAAATATAGAATTTAAAAAATGAATAAATCTATACTAATGAAATTTGAATGGTTTTCATTGTAACATCATAGAAAAAATCTAGACTAAGTTCCTCCACACCCCTGTGATTCCTAACTGTGTGCAAGCTTCACTTTGAGGCCTATGGATGGAGACCTAATGCCTTGAATTATCCACTAAATAAAATCCATGAGCAAACATCCTCTAATAAAGACTTCTTATTTTGAGGATTCAAATTATGGAAATGTTCCAGGTGACCCAAATGACCACACCACTGACAAGCCATAAGATTTTATGGAAATATGGTTCAGAGTGCCAAAAATAAACATACTAGAAACAAATGAGAAAAGGCTCTATTGAATCAAAGGTAGAAACCGATCCTTAAACCCTCTATATAGACAACACATGAAAATAGAATCTTATAATTGATTGATTGAAACTATCTCTAGATAAAAGGAAACAAGTTCATTGAAATGGTCAATATACCCCTTCATCGACAGTTGACCTTATTAAGTGTCCATGATCTCTCGAAATTTCTTCTCCCTAACTTTATTAAGAAAAAACTACAAGATGAAGGTGGTATTGAGGATCAACTGAGACATCCCAACTCACAATGAGGATGGAATGATCACTTCCCAATAGTTATATCCCAGTTCTTCCAACATACCCAAGACAACTCACAGTATTATGAAAACAGGAGTTCCTAAAAACATGAAGACAGCCAAAAAACTCTAAAAAGATTTAATGATAATTAAAAACATCATTTGATTGATAATAGATAAACTCCATCACATCTATAGTAGTCTAGGTGGGGACAACAACTAGAAGAGACTCTTTAGAAACCTTCTGTGTCTTTCTGGGAAACGTACTCTCAACAAAAAAATGAAAGAAACCTAATCAACGTCGAACTAGAACTCAACCAATTAATATTTTAAATAAAATACCAATATCATTAACCAAAAAATCACTAACCCAAATCCAAACAAAATCAAATATCAACCAAGAAAAAATTATAATAACCTCAAAAAAAGTCAAAAACCCTCTTTTAAAAATCACCATTTCCAAGTTCATCTAATTTCATATTCAGTCCCCCTTTCAAATTCAAAATAATTTTCCATTTTCAAAATCATTTTAGCACGTAAATTTAAAAATTAAAAATACCACACTAATTTTCCTTTTAAAATTGACGTTCCCCTTAGAAAATAATCTTATTTTTAATGGAAACCATTTCACTTTTTGAAAATATCTTCGGAAAAACCAAGTCAAATATTTGATTTTAAATATTCACCCATGGTATTCTATGAACCATCACATATGTGTTCATACCCACTTCCTCTTATATCATCCATAGATACATAAAAATATGCCCCTTACATACACAAACACACACACATATGTGAATATACACAATGAATATCACATTCCATATATATATATATATATATATATTATTTTGTCATCAAAACTAAATATTTAACAAATTTTTAATTCACTTTTCCTCTATATTTCTCCCAAATTTTAAAAATTCCAAATCAATTTATCTTTTAAATCCAAATTTTTTAGTCTACAAAACATATTTAGAATTCATTTTCCATTCAAAATTTCACTCATAGAAGCCCAACTCAGACCAAAACATCACTAAAACCAAAATAACTGAAAAGGGAACTAGTGTCAATCATACCGCAACAACATAGTTTTGAGGACTATGCATTGAGCATGAACCAACCACTAGAGGCATGTTGAACTTTACATGTGAGATCAACATGGTTCAATATTTCAAGTAATCTCGCCTTTTTTCACCAAATCACTTCCCCTATCATACCCAAAATTCACAAGTTCATAAAAATAAACAAATAGAAACAACTTGACAAAAAACTAAAATTAAATATTTGAAACGGAACCAACCTTGGTAAATGAAGAATTTTCATAAGTGGGGGCGACCAGGAACTGCACCATGACCTACCTCTTGATCCCCTAAAATATTATATCTAATCTACTTGAAGACCCAAATAACAAGGGCCTCATTTGATACCATTTTTTTCATGAGCCTTCCCAGTTAAACCCTGAACGGGTCATCCGAGTCAGCCTGCAACAAGTCCCAAGAGGCATTCCTGGTCCTCTCGGGCTGGAAACAAGTGCTTGGAATCAAATATACTCAATTGGGAATGATTTAGACCATAAAATAAATATAAATAAACAATTATAAAATAAAACAAACTGGTAGAGGAAAAATAAAAAAACTAAATGTATAAACATACCTCTAAGTGAACTTATGGGACACCACCAATCACATAACTATGCTCTCTCTAAGAGTGATCAAAAAATAAAGGAACCATAAACTAAAAAGATAGTGTAATTGAGATAACCAATACAATTAGTAGGGATTCCAAGGTTAAACAACCCCATATTCACCACCTTTAAAATGAAATAATTTTTCTTTCTAGTTATAAATTCCAATGTATAAAAAATTTGGGTTTTCCATTATATTCAAAAATAGGAAACAAGATTCCATTTTTAAGAAAAACCATTTTTCAGTTAATTTCTAAAACCTTTTATAAATCATGAAGATTTTTTTTTCAAAATATTCATTTAATATATAATCTATGCTGAATGAGATATTTTAACATGGAATGAAAAGTAGGGGTGTTATGGGATCTAGTACAAAAAGTGACACAAAATAAAACTTGAAGATACATATATGTCATCATGGGAATTTACTAAACATCTCTTGAATAAATCCCTAGATATATATGGTTTGGAATTACTTTATGGCATATAGTGAAACTTTAGAGTCTATAAACCACTAGATACACTGAACTAGCCTCAGTAGTGGAACATCCCATATAGCCTCTCTGCAAATCTAGGGGGTACCAACTTGTATAATTAAGGTCAATAAGAAACCATCACTCTAACCTCTAGATAACACCCTAGAATCCCATGATAAGAGTTTTTGGTGAATGGGGAGGTCCAAACATGTGTGGAAAAACCTAAAACCCATATCCACCATGCTTTCCTATCCCAAAAACTGACACAACCTATGCGATGAACCTATCCTTGGAGGATCTACCATAAAGGTTCCCATATCACATTAAGTCATACAAAAGTTCCAATCAGGACTTCACATCACATGAGTTTAAACTCATTTTCCATAACATATCATAATACGAAATGAGCCTTTATATTTTTCAATACAAATCTACTTTTCCAAAGCCATTATGAAATAAAATATAAAAACATCCAACGCCCTAAAAAGATTCCAAACGAGCCTTCAAGTCATTTTTAAATCAAACCAAACATAAAAATTACAAACAGTCCAATCATTTGATGAGACATTTAACCAAAACCTTTGACTTCCATGAAACACACTTCACAATCTAGGAATAATTTTAAAAACTATTTTAAACATTTATGATACTTAACATTTAAATGAAAAATTATAAACATACATAGAAAATTTATATAAATAAATAAAAAACCAATTATAAGAGGCATAATAAATTTTAATTGATATATATATATACCTTATAAATAAAAACACACACTATTAAAATGATAATAAATCAGGGAATTCAAATTTAAGCTACGGTTAAAGGGAACCTACCTCAAACTCAAGGAACAATGCTTTTGGATGATGAACACCAAAATTCCCATTCTACTTGTGCACATATTCATGTTCACTTATATGTAAGGACACCTAGCCCATATGTATATATTTTCATTTCTTGATATTTAAAAGGGGATCCTTACATCAATTGTTACACATGAATATACTCATTTTCCCTATACATATATGCATTTTTCATATATATACATAAGAACACCTTGCCCCAAATATATATATTTATACCACCATGTGTGAATATATATATAATTTGGGAAGTTACCCATATATATTCCTACCTATGCATACTCATATAATTTTATTTTGACAATGAAAACCCAAAACCACTATAGAGAGGTCCAACACACACTAGAAAAATACCAAGAAATGAAAAACCACAAAACCTCTATGTAAAAATTCAGGAAAATAATTAAAACCAATCAAAAACTATTATAAAACCATATAGAACCCACTTCCTTTGTTAAAAACAACAAGAAAGATTCTCAATAGGTCCAACAGACCCTAATCATTAAGAATCGGCCTCAATATAACCCCCAAAACAAATTAGGGTTTGACCATGGCATGAAAACCACAATGAAGAGGGGGAAATCAAGAAAATAAGGAAAATGATTGGAGGAGAGACTTTCTTGAGAAGAAAACACCCATAATTGGGAGAATAATTGTCCACAAAAAGAGACTAGAGAGGGAGGGGGTTGCGCATGAAAGACCTCCCAGTCGAATTGGTCACATGAGAGAGAAAGGAGGTGTGAGGGGGTATGTTGGTCAGGGGGTAAGTGGTAACACCTTTGGGGGTTAAAAAACCTAAACATAATCATAATAATAAGCTTAATAATAATAATAATATTGTAAAAAAAATTATTTTATTTTATTTTATTTTTATCTTATTTTACTTTCATTTTAATTTTATTTAAATTTTTTGAACTCCGGGAAGAACACATGGTTTGACCACATGATCATATTGACAGTGTGCTAACCGTTTGTAACCCACTAGAGTGAAAGGACCCTCACATGGACTGGATGAAAGGTTTGAGAAACCATTTACTGACCATGAAACTTAGCCCTATCAATTAAAAGATCCATTTTAAATTCTTTTCGCATGATTTTATCTAACCACGTACAATCCATGTTTCACAAAAATAAGGGTGCATGATCAATGTGGGGCCTCACACAGTTTGACCCAAACCTGCTCAAACCATGTATATAGCCAAAAACAACCCATAGACTCTAAAAATCAAAAAATTTCATTGGGAACTCAACCCAAACCTCAAAAAAAAGATACAAAATTAATAAAAGGATAAAAATATAGAGAAAACATTATTCGGGTGTGATAATATTAATTTTAGTTAAGTTCCAAGTTCATGGAATTTTAAGGGATATTGAATATTTATTAAATAAATAAATATTTATCTTAAAATAGAATATTATAATAAATCCTAAATAGTGGCTCAAATAAAAATTTAAGAGTTTGATTTTGAGCATAATTAGTTTTTTTTCTTAGGTTAAAAACAAACTATGCATTCAGGTGTTGATCCCCAATCCAAATATTTTCAGGCCTTTATTGGAAACATAGATAAATGACAAACTTAACTTATAAAAATAAATTACTATTATTATTGTGATGTGGAATTGTATTTTTTTGGTGGTGATTATGTGGATAGTTGTGGTTTTTTGAAAATTTATATATTTAATGGGTTGAAAAATTATTCATGTCGGGAGACATTAATGTGATTTGAAGGGGGAAATTATGAATAGTTTTTATATAGGGAATAGTTCCTCCATAAAAAATAAATTTTTACCTTTGGTTTTAAATAAAAATCATTTCCCACTCCTACCCAGTAGTAGAATCCCTAGATGATTGATTTTTTTCTCGACATAATAGAGGATCATTATACACATAGAAATGACAATCAAGTAATGTGATATCAACGATTATATTTTTGAAGAATCTGTGATTATAAAATGAGGGAGGACCTTATCCTATTATCTATTCCTTGTGATATGTGTGATTATAATATCTTCCCCTAATGATATAATCACATAACATATTTTGTAATTTCATGAAAACTTATTTGGTGGTGAAATAATGGAATTCCTAAATACTTGCATAAAAAATTGTTTGTCTAGAAAATTTATTATGTTAGAAAATGAGTATATTTACATTTATTGAATTAAATCACATTTTTATAGAAAAATTTTTAAGTTGTACAATTTAGTTTAACATATTTAACTTAAAAAATTAATTTCTTATGATTAATGAAATTGTTTTGGTTTTATAATTTTTTTTCCTTAAAATAGTTTTCCTAACAATAACCATGATTGAGATTCGGTGAAGATAACAATATTAATAATTAAAAGATAATATTTTATTATAATATTTATTATTTTATGAGGATTTTATTCTATGTAAAATTTATGAATTAATTTTCATTATGACATTTTATTAAGTAAAAGATCATCAATTTTAATAATTCAAATATTAATGTAAAATAAATACTTTATTGAATTATTAAATTATATTATCTTCTTGTCATTAGAAAAATTTATTTTATTCTTAAAATATTTATATTTAGTCATAGAAATTAAAGTATATGATAATTTTTTAATTAAATCAACACATTAACATGGGTGTAAAGCCTCTATGTTTATTGTAATTCTGTTTTTTATAAATTTTACTAGATTGATTTTTTAACATTTTTTTTCATGTTAATGGTTATTAATAATTTAATAAATATTTTTTTGATTAATGTAATTATTATTTATCAATAAAATATAAAATTTTATTTAATTTTTAAGAATTTAATTTCTTACTTTATTTGTGTTATTATTCCTTTATTGGATAGGTTCATGAATTTATTTTGTACTCATATATTCTACCAACCAAAATTCAAAAATTGTTTTTATCCCTATCCACACTCAATGATTTACTCTCGGTTTTAGGGAAATATAATAATTATTATATTTCATTACCGATTTTCATAAGGTGAAAAGGGTGTCAGGTTTTTTTATCCTTGGTGTCACATATAGTGAAGGAGGTTATGATAATGTTCACGGTGTGAGCTACATGTTTCTAGTGTTATGGATTTTTTATATTATTTTAAGTAAATTTCTCCATCACAAGATGTGTATGTCAAAAATTGATATTAACACATCACCATTAATTTAAAATGACATGTATTTCCATGATACTCACAGTATATGTCAGAAGTAACAATGACTAGGGTTTTCATGAAGAATTAAATATCACATGTCGTGTGACTTTGGGTTACATTTCATGTATCATAGGATAGATTTAATGAATATGTACACTATATACATGCGAAATAGATGAGTTGAACCTATATATTTTGTTCAATTACACACACATTGTCTATTTTTGAAGGTGCAGATCGATAATTATAATCTATATACACTATGAAGCCACATGGTTCAACATGGAGTGCACTTCTCAAAAACACCATGTATAGATATTAATGTTAATTGTTGTGTATCAAGAATACAAGATTTTTAGATTAAGTTCCTATAAAAATTGTGTACCATATTGGAAATATCATATATATTCACTCCCCATGGATTGTGTGATAAAAATATAAGACCAGTCATATTAATAGACTCTACACACCTATACCCTATAGGGACACATCATATACTAGAAATATTTTAACATTATTTATATATTTATAACTAGGTTTTTTTATTACATATGATTAGTTTATTTTAGACTTTTTCTATTTGAAACATAGTAGTACATATATGTTCTTCCTAAGGGATTCATATTTTAGATAGTCAAGAAGTTAGAGTTTCATAGCTATGTTGGGGTGAAGCTGATTGTGGGAATTTGTTTTGAGTTTCCATGATGTAGTAAACCTATAGAAAATACAAACTTTCTATAAGGTATATGATGTACAACACTATTCTTAAACACCCTACAAAATAAATTGCTTTAAATTTTATATCTTTGATAGCTTATAGAACACGCAACCCCAAGTTAAAATGAACCCTAATATAGTATACATTTATAACATAATATTTAAATTTGTGTGTATTAATTTTAATAACCAAATTCTAAAACTTTTGGTAATCTATTAATTTGAAATAAAAAAATTTTCATTTAAAAGAAAAATAAGTTTTTTCTAAAAAAATGTATTTTTACTAAAAGACGGTTTAGTGGCGCGTTGCACACATAATTATAAATTAGTTATTAGAATATTTAGATAATTTATAATATTAAATGAACTTATTTTTTAAAATCATAATATCAATATTATGTTATGGTGGTGTTTTGATAATTTTCTGAAACATTTCATTTTTTGATGAATATTGAAAAATACTGAATTTTAATTGAAAACTACATTTTTGTTTAAATTATTTCCAAAGTTAAATTATATTTTAAGTTGGTTTTAAAGTAAAATTATATAAATTATATATCTATTAAAACAATTTAGTTCATTTTAATCATTTTAATATTGAATTTTTTTTATAAAAATTTTGTAAACTTTTGAACATTTTCTCTTTAAAAATCTGTTTTTTCCATCTGTGGGATTTATTTTAAATTTTAAATTTTCACTTATGTGAATAGATCATGAAAAAATTGATACAATATTTTGAATAATAACAATAATATATATTATTTAATAATTTTAACTTAATTTTTGACCATAATTAATGGTAAAATACTAAAAGTTATTTATTGCGGTTACAATAAAAATGAATTTATCAGGGGATTAAATTAAACATATATGGGGTGAAATAACCTAATTTTTTTTAAAAAATATATTTTATGGACATATTTTGACTCTATAATTGATTAGTTTATATAATAATCTATTTTTACCCCTTTGGCATGCGAAGAACATTGGCACACCTTTTTCTTTTTAAAAATTACAATTGTACAACTTGTCTCACTTATAAAATGCCCCCCTATACTTTCTTATTCACTCTTTAAAAAACATTTGGGTTTTAAAATACCTATCATAATAACTTAAAAATTACATTACCTCATTATATAATCCTTTTTAAATTAATCCTACCTTGGAAGGATTTTGGTGAAAACCTAAGGAGGTTACCTGAAGAATTCAATAAATGTTTTTATTTTATTTACTCTTCCACATAATTTAATTATAATTAAACCATGATGAAATAATGGCCACTGTATCTTAAATATAATTATATGTTTTTATTTTATGGTAATTATCAACTATCATCTCCACTTTCATCAAAAGGGTTGTGAAATCATTATTCTGGTGTATGGTGGATTACCTCCAAGCGAACTGAGGTCATTCATTTTACATTAACACCTATCACAATTGGATACAATAACGTTACTCGGGTGTATGGAGGACTATCACCTCACAATGTGATGTGATTAATGTTTCACTAATGCTTTACAAGGAATGTAATAAGGATAATTTTAGTGAATATATGTTATAAAAATTAAATAATTTTTATATTAATGAAATTTTTATAATTATTAAAATAAAATATATTATTTTATTTTTTACACTAAAAAATGATAACGTCGTTCAAGTATGTGTGGAATACCGCCTTAATAATGTGATATGGATTTATTTTCATCACCACACCACATGGATGATATATATAAGTATATTTAAATAAATAATATTTTATATATGATATTATTATCATTATTTAAAGATAAAATATTACTTGACTTCTTTCCATAATGATGATTGAAAAATGGAAACATTACTCCTACACACTTACATCCTACCATCTCCATGATTGTAATGGAGTTATTTTTTCTTAACCATATTTCATGATTGGTTTGAAAATTATAATTTATGTATTAATATTATAATTTTATCATTATTATTAATTTGTATATTTTTAAATTATTACCTCTTTGACCATATTCAACTTTCAAATTTCATTTTTAATACAAAAGCAGAATATCATCGAAACATCCAACATAAAAATAATTGATTAAGTAAACATATATAATGAGGTAATAAGTGAAAAAAAAGGAATAATAAACTTAAAAAATGTTATCCATAAATTAAATAATTATCATAAGTTTATTATTCAATACAATAAATAATGTACTGGATGATTTAGACTCAAATTAAGAGTTTCTCATATTAATTTTACATCGATGAGACATACACCATATTCACCACTTTTTTGTTTTGTGTGATCAATATATTGACCTTTTGTATTCTATATCTTGAGTTAATTTATGTTCACGGTATTAAATGTTTCATTTAATTTTATCTATTTTATTAGTCTTATGATAAAAAAGTTACGAATGCAGTAGGAGTTTATTTCACAATGTCATCATTATTCATGATTATTTTTGTTTTAGTCTACCATGGGGGAATTATTTGATATTTCTATCTTAAAAAAAATCTAGTTTCTAATAATATGGTTACTAACAAACTATTTTATTTAATAATACATTTTAACCTTTTTTTGGTACTTAAAATGATTAAAAAAATAACTTTAAGAAAATATAACATTATTTATCTCTTTAGTAAAAAATCCTTTTTCTTACCAAACCATGTTTTATAAAAATGTTTTAAGAAATGTTTTATCATTCTTAACATAATATATTATAGAATTTTTTATCCATGATTTAATTTTGTACAAAATTTCTTGAAACAAATATTCTTTTATTTTTGTGAATGTGGAAATTTATTAACCTTTTTATAGTCTAAAAGGAATGTGTTTTTCAACTTATACGATATGAATAGTATTATCCATCATCATGAACTTCATTTATTTGAATCTCCATTTGAAAGTTTATATAGATATTTTTAAATAAAAATTTCTCCTAATATTATTGATATTATTAGTTTTTAAAAGTGATTTTCAGAGAAAATATTTTTGATTTTTATGTATTTTCTTGTTTTAAACTAAAACGGGTGATTTTCAAAGAAAGGTTTTTTTCCTCAAGGAATTTTCCAAGTGATATTTCAAAATAATTTTACATATAAGAAGTCATAATTTGATATTACTTATGATATAATGGGTATATAATTTAATAATGATATTATATTTATTGGCATAAGGCCTTGATGGTATTAGATGTATTGGCACAAGTACTTGATGATATGTTTTAGATGTCCAACATTCTGCATTAATTAATTATGTATTCAATTATTTATATTCCATGTGATTATTTTATTAGTCATATTATCCATGGTTATTTTTTCAATATCATGTGATTACTTATATGAAATTATTTGATCATAATTTATTCATGCAATATTATGCTCATTTTTTTGATTAAATGGCCTTTGTTTCAGTTATTTACCTTTAAATATTGATTATGACTTATTTATTCATATAATTTCATGTATTACTACTCTTAATGAGTATATGATCTAACCCCTTTATTATGTTTTATTTTCCAAAAAAATACAAGGAAGTGTTTTGTGATTGATATGTAGGGATACAACAATGGTCCTAAAGATATTCTCAAAGAAAATTATTTGTGTCTTTTATATTCTAAAATGTAATGTGAATTTCTAGTATATATATTGTTTTACAGGAGTAATAAAATATTCAGTCCTTTAGAACTAAATTCCATGTATCTTTTGATAATGTAATAAACTAGACACTAGCTCTTGGATTTTGGGGCTGGGATCGATATAGTTAGTATGAGAGAAATTTTAGTAGAAAGCTTGGGACCTTGATTTTGGAAAACATATACAAGGGAACATAACCCTATGATATAATTTTAGGACAATAATATAATAACATGCTAATGTTGTACACTCCTAGGGGAATTAACTCTGAAAAGGGTGCATTTGGATTGCCCCGATCATCACCCAATGCATGATTATGGGCCTTAATATGAACCTAGTTTTACAATCCTAGGGTACATTATTATGATAATTCACATTTTATTTAAAAACTATTATAATGGATTTGAAAATAATGGTATGCTCATAGAAACCATGATTGTGATTATGATATTAGATATGCATAATTTTTTAAATTTATGATAACTATTTCACTAGATTTGGGATTATACATTATTTTTCATAATGATATGATTTAATCCAACATATGATATGATTTATAAATGGAATCTATCAGAAATAATGGGAACCACATCAATGAATTTAATCCAAAGAGTAAGAATGATCATTTATTTAATGGGATGGAGCAAATATTTTAATGGGAAATAGTCTCCCAAACATTCTCATATTATTAGGATATATTATAATATGATAAAAAGAAAAATAAATAATTATCTAAGTATAATGGATTTAAAGGGAACCAAGAGAAGAAGAGGTGGACAGAAAAAACATTAGATAAAGGGAAGAAGGGAAATAAGGATTTTCCCACATGTCATAATTTTGGGAAGAAACACCCTTATAATTGATTAAAATAAAAGGGAATTTTATATTTTTGTGGTGATAATACCAATATGATCATGATTTAAATTTCAATAAAATGGCTGCATATATTCAATGCTTGAATAGTAGGGAGATGATTCATTACAAAAAGAAATTCCCCAAGAATCAAAGGAAAATACCTTAAAATTAGCTAATGGATCATGACTAAGATTATGATATTACCATAGAATAAGTTGAATAATTAATGTGATTATTTTCGGATTCATGAATTATTTAATTTTATTATTTTTTCAATAATTTCCTAGTTATAATAATTATGAAAGGTATAACGAGTGTACTACAATACTTTTTCATTATGGATTTGAATGTGTATCTTGAACGATACTGATGAACATGAAAAATTATTCAATAGAAAGTTTATATTCAAGGAAATTACATGATTGATAGATATATAAACCTTAATATGTTAATGATTTTGAGATAATGATGTTGGGATAATGAGATGATTAATATAGATAAAGTAAATTAGATATTACAAACTACCATGGAACTGATTAATGATTTTTTGGAAAAATTTGTTTATGATATCATTGGAGGAGTTAACATAATTTTTTAAATAAAATAATAAATCCAATAATATATGTTTTTAAGTATTGAGGAAGAGTTCATATTTTCAATAAGTTTTTATAGTAATTCAGGTTATTACAATGTTTCAAGAGAATGCATGATGAAGATATTCACATGTTTAGTATGTCTTGATTATGAGATACTTTATGATGTTTGGAGGATTAATGATAAGTTCATTTTGTAACATCAGTAAAATTTCTTATTAAGTTTTGGATCATAATATTTGGGAAGGTCTATATGGATAACCATTTATGAAATAGTTTAAGTTGAACTTTGAATATGGGTTTAGATATTAAGGTATTATATTAGATAACTTCTTCTAAACAAATTGGAAAATATTTAGAGACATATAGAAAGACTTAAAACTTTTATATGGATATTAAAATCTATTAAAAGTCAATATTTTTGATCAAGTGATAAAAAAAATTCATTTTTTGATGTTGATTACTTGGAGTAAGTAATGAATTGTAAATTGATCGAAGCATAACCAAAGGATGAAATTATACTGATGAAATAAAAATGTATCAAGTAAATATATTACTTTATATTCTAAGTCAGTAAAATAATTCCTAAAAGTAAGGAAAAAGATATATATATAATAAAAAATTCATCCTATTTCTTCATATCCTATGGATCAAATATTTTTAAATCACCAATGATCTATGGATTTTAGGTCCTTAACTTTCCATTGGTCACTCACTTTCTTTAGATAAATGAACTCTATAATTCTCTATAATCGTTTATTATTTTATTCCATGTCCAAATTTTCACCCACAAATAATATTCTATTACTTAGAAATATAGTTTTTCTTTGAATATATGATTTTTATACATCACTTTCTCTCTTATTAAGAAGATGTTTTATTAAACCTTTTTTTAATGTTGGTTTTCTACAAAAGAATTTTCAAATATAAAACCCCTAATTACTGAATCCAATTTAAATTTAAAGGAAATATTTTTTAAGGTGGAGAGAATATAAAAACATGATATTTTAAAATAATAACATTGTTTTTTATTTTGTACGTTACATAAAATACCAAACATAAATAACCCACAATATACATTTCTTTTAATTTAGTCTCTTTTATATCTTGTCGAACATAGAACCACAAGTCAATATGAATTGTAATACAATATACCATTATAAAATAACCATTAAATTGGAGGGTATGAATAGTAGTCACTAAATAATTAATATTATGGTCATATATTCATTAGAAATAAAATAAAAATCATTTAAAAGAAAAAAATATTTTTTAAAAAATTATATTATTTCTAAAAGAAGAGTTAGTCAAGCTTTGTGAAACTATTTTAAAAATATGTTCTAGCAATTTTAGAAATTTTATTTGATAAAAATAACTTTTTATCAAAATAATAATATCAAAATTATCTTCGTATTATTTTTTGAGACTTTTACAAAAAGTTTCTTTTTTTAAATGAATAGTGAAAAATACTGAATTTTAATCGAAAATTACCATTTTTTGAATTATTTATAAAGTAAAATTATTTTTTAAATTTGTTTTAAAGTAAAATTATTTCAATTATATATATATATATTAATAAAATTTAGGATTTTGGAATTATTTTAACAATGAATTTTGATATAAAACTTTGTAAAATTTTGAACATTTTCTCTTTGACCTAAATGGCCTGAATGCCTTATTTTTTATTGATTTTTGATTACCCCCATTTCAAAGGATGAGGTAAAACCCTTACAGGGCCCATAGGAATAATATATTATATGGCCCATAGGCATTAAGAGACATTACATTACCCGAAGGTATTAAGGAATTTAACCAGACTATAACTAAAAGGAATTTCCCCTCCCTAGAATCTTCATCATGATGGTTTCCCTCCACCTTCGAATGGCCATCCAACTAAGCTTCCCTTGTAAGCACAGGTTGGTCCCAATGGAGTTTTCATACCCTATAATTCTTCCAAATCTGTTGGTTTTAATCTGGTGAGTGCTCATGCTCTAAATCCTCCTCTAGGGATGCTTCTTTTTTCTAGAGTCTCTCTGGGGAAACTGTATTGATCATGTGGCTCGAAGGCCTTGATGTGTCCTGAAGGCCTTAAAGGTGGCCTGAAGGAATTACTGACCTGAATGCTTGGGTGGAACGAATTCCTTAAGGACTCCAAAACCAAACCAGTGGCCCAAGGTGAATAGTTTGGGCTGCAAAAATACCGAACATTACTGAATAGTACTAGCTACATTAAGCACTTCAATACCTGCTACAATACCACACAATACAGCTACAATACCTCCCAATACCACACAATACAAGTCCGTACCATAAAATACTACTATAATACCTACTAATGTAAATTCTATAGTCCCCCAGAATTATGCCTCTACTTGGTTTTGAACCTCTGTCTCGTGGAAGCACTTAGAAAGACCTCACAAACTGGGCTAAGGCTCTTGTGATGAACATTTTCTCTTTAAAAACCCACTTTCTCATCGCGTTTTTTGGATTAATTTGAAGTTAAAAGTTTCCAATTATTTGAATATAATTTTGATAAATGGATTAAATAATTTAATTTAAAATAATTTATATTATCTAATAAGGTCAAATTTATTTTTTACCATAATTAATAGTAAAAATAGTAAAAATTATTTACTTTGGTTAAGGTAAAAATGGGTTTACTGGGGGTTAAACTAAAAATATAAAGGTTAAAATGAACTATAAACTTGTATGATATATATTTTATGTATATTTTGACCAAATAAAGTCTAATTGTCTAAAATAATTCATTTTTAATCCCTGTGAATTGTGAAAATGTGGTCACTTTTTTTTCTTTTGAAAAATCACAAGTCTACCACTCACTTAACTTATAAAAGGATACCCCCTATTCTCTATTATTAAAACATTAAAAAACTTTTTCTACATCAAATACCTATAAAAATAACTTCAAAATTATATCCCCTCATCCTTTAATCCTTTTTTTAGGGAGAAATCAAACCTAGGGAGGATTTTGGTTCAAACCTAAGCAAGTTACGTAAAGAATATGCAATATTCTTCAAGGAGAGTTTTTACTCTATTTATTCATCCACCTAGTTTAATTATTATTAATAAAATATGATTTAATATCGTTAATAAAATACCAATAATTATATTTTTTATGTTAAGGTCATTACCTAAATCTAACCCAACTTCCATCAAATGGGTTACAAAATCATCATTCGTGTATACAAAGACTACCGCCTCATGAACATATGTCATTATTTTTTCCAATTACCACCTATCATGGTTGAGTATGATGATGTATGTAAAGTATATATATTGTATTTATAAAATAATTATATATATGGAGCCATTATATAATTCATACCTTTTTTTAATTTCCATTCTATAGGGGATACAATAACGTTACTCGTGTGTAAGACGGACTGCCACCTCATGAAGCGTTGTGATTATTTTTTTACTAAAACTTTATTTGGATAGAAATAAGGATACTTTTGATGAATATATGAGATATATATGAAACAATTATTATAATTATTACATATTTTTCATTATTAAAAGACAATATGTCATTTTATTTCTCACACTGAAAAATTATAATGTCGTTTTTATATGTGTGGACTACCACCTTCACAAAGTGATGTGAATCTATTTTAATGACCACACCACATGTATCATATTATTAATTATATTTAAAGTGATAATATAGTATATATAATATCATTATAACTTTTTAAGGATAAAATATTACTTAACTTATTTCCATAATTCTCATTTAAAAATGGAACGTTATGTAGGACCTACCGTCTCCATGATTGTAATGTAGTTTATTTTTCATAACCATATTTCATGACTTATTTTAAAAGTATAATTGATTTATAAATATGATAAAGATTTCATTTTTATTATTTTGGAGATTTTTAAAAAATAACCTCATTGACCATATTCAACCTACCAAAGTCATTTTTGACGCATAAGCCAAATATCATCGAAACATCTGACGAAAACTTAACTGATTAAATAATCATATATGAAAAGTAATAAATGAAATAAAAAGAATAATTAAATTGAAATATATTCTTAATAAATTAAATAAATTAAATAAGTTTATTATTTAGGAAGATAAATTACGTACATGATTAGTCATACTTAAAGTAAGGTTTTCTCATCTCACTTTTACTTATGTGAGATATAAACCATATTGAATAATTAATTATTTTTTTGTGGTGTATGTACAGTTTTTTTTGTATTTTATATCATGAATCAATTTATATTCATGTAATTTAATGTTTAATTTAAATTTACTTACTTCATGGGGATTATGATACAAAAGTTATCAAATTATTAAGGGTTTATTTCACAATCTCATAATTATTCGGGATTGTTTTTGTTTAAGTCTCCCTTGATATATTATTTTATATTTATATCTTAAAATAAATCTATTTTCTTATCCTATGGTTATTGATAAAATATTTCAAGTAAAATTATAATTTTTTTCTTCTTTGTTACTTAAAATGTTTAAGAATTTATTTTTCACAAAAATCCAACTTTATTTCCCTATTCGGTTGAAAATTCTTTTTCTTCCAAAACCATGTTTTCTGAAAATATTTTCAAAAATATTTTTTGTATTATTATACTGATATATTAAATAATTTTTTACATATTTTTTAATATTTACTAAATTATTTGATAGGAATATTGTTCTTTTCAATGATTCACTCTTCTAACCTTTTACAGTGCAAAATGAATGAAGTTTTAAACTTATACGACATGTATATAATTACCCACCATAATGAACATAATTTCTTTAAAGATATTTTTTAAAGTTTATTTGGTTATTTTTAAAGAAATATTTTCTCAAATATTATGTAAATTATTAGTTTTAAAAATTTATTTTCAAATAAATGGATTTTGAAAATATTTAATGAATTTTCTAGTTTTAAAAAAGGGCGATTTTCAATGAAACATTATCTTCCTTAAGGAATATTCCTAGTGATCTTTCAAAATAAATTTCTATATAATAAGACATTCTTTGATGTTATTTATGATTAAATGAATATATGAATCAATGATACTATCCTTATTATTTATCTATATGGTTTATGATTAGTTTGACTGGGGATATACCGTGTTGACACCATTCATTTTACTCTAGATGGTTTATGATTTTGTTTTTTGATTGGGGTAATTATTCATATTTATTATTCTAGGTTTTCATTATTAATGTTAATATTGATTAAGTTTCACCAATTTCATATTAGGTATTCATTAGACTTAGTAATTGATCGATGAGGTCCACTATATCCCCTTGATGCATCGGTAGGTCTCATGAGATAGACTAGATTAGGTTTTGGTAATGGCATTACACATTTATATAGATGTCTTGGAATAAGGACTTTATGTTATTATATTTCTTCAAACAAGGCCTCAGTATAATTTTTTAGATGTCCATAATTATTAATTCCATAATTATGAATTCAGTAATTGATATTCCTTGTGATTATTTAATTAGTTATAAGTTCTATAGTTATGTTTTCAATCTCATGCGATTATTTATATGAAAATAATTGACCATCATTTATTCCTACCATGTTATAATCAAGTTATTGATTAAATGGATTGTGTTACATATGTTTATCTTTCCATATTGATTAAAAATTATTTTTTCAGAGCATACACTATACGCTAACCCTTACCGAGCATCTGATCTCACCCCTTTCTTATGTTTTATTTTTATTAGGATTCATGAATGTCTTTTATGATATATAATCAAGGATAAAATAAGGATAAAAATGAAATTATCAAATGAAATTCATTGTGTATTTTATATTTGAAAATTTATTGTGAATTAAAAGTATGTATCTAGTTTACCAAGACTAATAAACAATTTGGTCCTTCGGGTTATGAGTCGTTATATCTTATTCCAATGTAATAAAGAAAACACCAACTCTGGGATACTAGGGTCGAGATAACTACATGAAGGTCTTCTATAAGGGATAATAACCCTCTTTATTGATGAAATATTAAGCGGGTAATGGGTCGACCATCACTGATGTTATCAAAAGATGATGTGGAAATGATAGATGTGTGATAGTTCAAGTACTATGGGTCTCCTAAAAATTACCAGGTTCCCCTTAGGGATAATTATTCAGTGAATATAAGTAATCGATGATACTCTTCTTATACTTGGCTTACTTTGTGTTATGAATTACAAATCATATTTTATAATTGGTATTTGTGGATGTTTTTAATTCTATGAGTATTTCTGAATTTATGTGAGATACAATCATTCATAGAGTTGAGATTCTTGGTTTGGGGTTTTCCATTCATTCATATTGGCCTTATTCTAAAATAATATATAGTTCTTGGAGGTTTTATTCTTTTTACCTATGATTTGGTTTGATATGAAATATTATTTTATCATTATATTTGTGTCTTCTTGGGAATACCACTATGTAAATTTATAAACAATCCTACATGGGACCTGTGTGTACAAATGTTATGTCTTTGTCAACATTTTATTGGACATAGATGAAGTTTTAAGATCTAGAGCTAGTGGTGTTCATGGATCTATTACATAGTGGATTAAAATGGTGTGTGGTGGGAGATGGTTATTGATTAAAATCATTCCATGTGTACTTATAATGAAGATGTTTCATCCCATTCCTAGATTGAATATCACCTAATGACTTTTTAATATACATTTGAATTAAATATTTTTAGGTTTATCATTTTTATCATTTTACTAGAAAGCTATTATACCATGTATGGCTTATTAAATAATTCAGTTTATATATATTTATTAGTGTTTTAGGTTATTATTTTGTATTAGGGATGAATTTATACTATTAGTTATTATAGGATAGGTCCTACTATGTATTTAATTCCTTGTTAGAACTAGTCACCAACACCTATCATAATGAACTTTATCCTAAGGTGATAAACCAGATTTACAACTTAACTAGGGGGTCCCATTAGGTTAGTTCTTGATATAATTGTATCATAGAAGTATGATTATTAGGGATGATGTTTTTTATGTTATTTATATTGTGAGGATTTGTTTCGGAATTTGTAAATAGGTTTCTTGAGTTTGATTATAAGAACAGGAATGCTAGTTTTAGTGTGGAGGTCAAATTATCCTTTTGTCAAGACACCAATAAATTTTTAGTCAACCCAGAATACTATGAATTTATTTTATAGTCACACATAAGTAAGAAGATACACCATATAGTGGCCATCCATGAACTTATATTCCCTTTTAGACTCATATCACATAGATATGATATAGTAATGGTGGTTTCATTCCACAAAATATAGGATGATACTCATAAAAAACCACTCTTATTTGGAGGTGGGATAATGGAACATCAATTCATCTACTTTATCCCCTTTCAATAATCAATTGATTAATAAAACTTAGATTCAGAGACCAACTGTAAGGTATTCCTACCCAAAAAAAGAAATTTTTTCAACATATATTTTTAGTGTAGATTTAAAATATAGAGTGTATTTTAGTTCTCGCTGTGAAAAATAGGGATACCTATAGAATAAATGTACTACAAACACTCTACTAATAGATGCCTCATAAGATTTGATAATATAGATCCATACATGTGAAATAATTTCTTGTAATATGATATTTTTTTCTTTATTTATGATTTATAAATGCATTAAAAAGATGTTTATTATTACATTTGTTTTAAACTTTATTGTGTAATGATTTTGTGCTATATATTTATCCAAAATTATGTCTCTGCCATTGGATCAGTTTATACCAAATATGCACAAGAGGGGGGTGAATTGTGTCTTTTACAATTTCTTTAGGAATTGTGAGGATTTGAAAATCTGTCCTTTATGTTTATCAGAGTATTTATACCATGGAAAACAAAGATATTAAAGGATGCATAGTTGTATAGTGGTTTGAGGATTATAAGTCCCCTAATCCAGTCCACCAACGCTCTATGTCACGATCTTGGTAATTTTCACTATCTAGCTCTCTTATAAATAGAGCATCCACAACTGAGTGTAGGCAGTTGACACCTTTACATGTTAAGTCTAAAATAGAGCCTTCTAGTTTATACACAAAATTGAATACATATCTTAGTATGAGAATCTAGTTACTCAAAATGAAAATAGTATTTGTCTAAAAATACCTTCCAATTATTCTTCACAATTTCAGAAGAACTCAACAAACAATAGATGTATTTTCATATTCATACAATATGTTCTTCAGGTAAGAGTAGTCCAGAGTCGATCCAATTGCAAATAGATCTTGAAATAAAATCTGCAACTATAACAACAATAGATTCATGATAGATATTCAATGTAGAATTAGAATATTTAATGCTTTTATTTTTCATAAAAAAAATAGAGTCTGATAGATCTTGGTAGTAGCAGATATGTGTGACTCATATATCAATGTAAAAATTGTAGTTGTGAAGAACTCGAGAGTTTGTTCTTCTGATATTTTTCTCGATGATTCATCTCTCTATATATAAAAAAAAATAACACAAATATAAAAGGAATAAATATGAGTGTTTTCCTTTCAAAATTCGATCCACAAATTTCACCTTAAGAATCGTGATATTCCTATATTTGAATAACAGAGCAGTCTTAAATTCCCTTTATAATCAGAATTAAATTCTCATCTTAAATAGAACATTTTAATCACAAATAAATAGCTTTAAATTAGTCAAAGAAGTTCTTTAATACTGGGCTTTGAATTTGGATTGAAATTAGCCTGATATTCCGCATAAAGACCGTTTCCTGATAAAGTCATATTTTAAATCTCCGATGCTAAATGTAGGGTTGATGATATATTCTTCAAATGTAAGGTCGATATCAAATTTAAGGTTGATCATCTATAATTTTCTCTTCAACTTTAAAATGTATGGTATTTTATGCATACTTCCCTCTTTAGAAAAATTTAAGATACAATATCCATACCTTTCGATAGAATGTAAGGTTCATTAAAAAATTAAGGTTGATGATCCATACTTTTGTGAAGAAAACACAAGGTTCCATACTTACGTAAGGTTCTTCTTCCATACTTTTCTTATATTATAAACGTAAAGTTCCTTCCAAATGTAATGTTCTTTTACCATAATTTTCTGATATAATTTGGTCGATTAACTATAAATTTCTGAACTCATATAAAGTAAAGGTACAATTTTATCCTTACGCTATGCTTTTCAACATAGTGTATGAATAGTGTTTCTAGAACATGCTAAAATGATTTTCGAACACTTTTTCAAATATTCCATGTAGATTAAACACTTTAATATTATTCTAAAATAGAAATATAAATAATTTTAATTTCCTAAAATATACTGAATGTAAAATCATTAGAA
Source organism: Viscum album (assembly GCA_963277665.1). Taxonomy (NCBI): domain Eukaryota; kingdom Viridiplantae; phylum Streptophyta; class Magnoliopsida; order Santalales; family Viscaceae; genus Viscum; species Viscum album. The sequence continues at coordinate 1,688,732,114 of OY728126.1, read as the reverse complement.
TAACAAACAAGGGTATTTGTGAGCATCAAAATAATCATAAACAGATAGAGTATTGTTGAAACAATACATGCTCAACAATATCGCCTAATCATTATAGTATAGAGTATTGTTGAAAACAACACTTGCTCTACAATCTCCCCCTTATGATGATCACAAAACCCATGAAATAACCCATGACACTAATTTCATATAATTTAGAATTTTTCAAGGTTAATATAATATTTTATTTTAACAAAATTATTTCAACATGAAATAAATAATGTGTTTTCCATAGTTATCCCATATATAGAGAAACTATTTTTTTAAATTTATTTAAAATTTCTTCTAGAAAATTCTCCCCCTTTATAAAGTAAAATAAAGAAAATAATATTTTGTGTTTATCCAAATTTCTCCCATAAAAACAATATAAAATGTTGCATTGTATCCAAATTTATTCCCCTGAGAAAAAGATTTATCCATTTTAAAATAAAATGTCATGTTTATCCAATTTATCTCCCATTTTGTGATATAAAAAAGAATGATCGAATAAAGAATATAACACATTTAATGTAGAACTAAACTTAAGTAAATTATATCATATACTATTTATCAATAATTGAATCTGGATTTTGGCATTCTAACATAAACAGAATTGTAAAACAAATTAAAAACACCTAAAAATGAGATTCAAAATTTTTTTTATTGAAAATATATGTAATAGTAAATAATTAGTATAGGAATCAAGGTTGGTCTAAAAGGGTTGAAAATGAGTTTCAACACCACTGAAAAACTTCCTTTAGCTCTACTAGCTGCATTCTCAACCTCTTCATCAATCCATCTCCTAACTAAATTATCAGATCTCTTTCTTCCTGAGTCAAATGAATATCTTCAATCATATTGACTCTAGAAAACTCATGAAATCTTTATTAATTTTTCATGAACTGATTTATATTTTCAGTGAATCAATTTAGTAACTCTCTTACTCCTTGTTCATCTGATGTAAGATGCTAAACAAAATGATTTTGATTATCCAACAGAACAGACAGTGGAGCACTAGTACATTGAAAGTCCTGCAACCTGTCATTCATATTACTCATTAAAGTTGTAGTGGCCTGGAATCTTTTGATCAGATCAGGCGAAGTACCTGATTTAATTTCTTGACTTCCCTAGATAGTTGCCAACTGTTACTCCATGTATGTTTTGAATTCTTGAAAATATGATTTCAGTACAATTTCAGATTTTAATTTTCCATATTCAGCTAACACCTCCTTCTTAAAAACATCCAATTCCATTTTTTAAATTGAACTATATTTCAAGTTCTGAAACATCTATATCTCCTTCTCTAATGTTCTTCTCAAAGAAGCATTTTCAGCTTTAATTCTATTAAATTTTCTGATTAAATACTCCACATGATTATTATCAGAATCAGAGGTACCTGGTGCTTGATTCTCAACATGATTTATCAAAATTAAAGGCAATGATTGAGCATCAAGGTTCTGATCTATAGCCTTCTACACTATTTGCTCAACCGATTTTTCCTCAGAGTCATGAACTGACTCATTCAAAGAAAAAGTTTTATTTAAAAATTCTGTATGGAATTCAGATGGACTCTTTCCTCTGTTCACATTTTCATCAGGCTGTTACTCCTCATGAGAATCTTCATTTAAATACTCTAAAACATGTCCTTATTAAAATGTTTATTCTTGAATAACTTTAATAGATAGTGCAGACTGTTTTTGAATAGATTCAATTCGAGCCACTTCCACTTCTCCAGGCTCTGCCTCTGCTTGAGGTACAACTTCCTCTTCAATTCAAGGTACCACCTCAATCTGAGAAACAAATTCTCTTAAAAATCTATAGCTAAAAATATCTCCAATTGTAACAACATTAGTCTGAATGGGCTCCTCAGCAGCTTGAGCCGCTCTGTGTCTTTTCCTCTGAAGTTCTTCTTGAATTCCTTCATAATTAGGCGCAACAAATTCTTTAAGTCTAATTCTTATTGTTGTTTTTGAAACATCACTGGTCCTTGATTCAACTATTCATTCTTTAGTTTTCCCAGTTCGCTCTCCCTAAGAAGACTCATAATCTTCATCAACACCAACAATAAAAATCTTTCATTTCACAGTTCTCCAAAAATATCCTATTTTTCTGAAAGTTCCATCATTGAACATGTTACTATGATGGAATCACACTCTGGCATCTAGTAATCTCACCACATCTGACTTAAATAATAATTTTTAAATGAACCTCTCATAGGGATAAAAGTTCATTCGAGCCTCTGGTTGAAAACAATAGTTCAAATATCTAATCATATAATAAGGAATATTCAACTTGATTTCACTCATAAACAGAAACATCAAATATATATTAGGATATAAAATCTTCTCCATTTTAGAAATCCTTGTGGAAATCCTTGTTTGAACAGAATTTACAAGAATTTTCTGATATGGCTCCAAATACTTGACTAATATCTTTCTAATATTCGTAGAACCAAATAAAAATGAAATAATTTACTATGACTTATTTTCATTATCTCTAATGGATTTCAATTTAAAGTGATAAACTCCCTCATGAGGGCAGTTTAAGATTCTATCTATTTCCAAAAATGAAATAGACAAATCCCGATCTTCAATTTTCACGAAAATGGAGTCCTCTTTATCTCTAAGACTGAACTAAATAGATTTAAAGAAATTTTGTAACTCTACCTCATAAATAAATTATGTGCTTTCATCACTGAATATTTGATGGAGATTCTAAAAATCAAAATCTTTCTTCAGCATTAGATTCGTCTCATAGAACCATTCTAAATCAATTACTTTTCCCTGTAAGATCTTCCTTCCTAACGAATGTTGACGCTTGGGGTTACTAAATTCTCCTTCCTCGATTCTCTTTCTCTTGGTCATTTCTGGGTTAAAGTTTTGAAGGATCGAAGGTTTAGGGTTTCAAAGGTTCAGTCAAAGATAGACGGAGGTGGTAAGGGTTTTAGTGTTTCAAAAGGTTTTAAGAAAATGAACAGGTTTGGAATTTGAAACGGGTTTTGACATTCTTGATTCCGGTGTCATTACGTACATAATAATATTTAACTTATTTAAAATAAATTAAAAACATATGAGGAAAAAAAATTATTACAGTACTAAAGAAATTTTAAATTATTCTAAAAACATATAATTAAATTATTTAAAACAGTGAAGATTATAATAACATAAGAATTAATATAATCAAATAAGTGAAATTAAAATTAAAATTATATTTAAAACTAAATATACCTAACCCCCCCTTAATAAAATTAAACCTTTCAGTGGGAGGTGGTTTAGTAAAAATACCAGTTAATTGAATTTCAGTACTTACAAATTCTAAGAATATATCCTTTTTAAGAAGATGATCTCTTAGAAAATGATGTCTGATATCAATATGCTTAGTCCTAGAGTGATTAATAGGATTTTTGGAAATATTTATTGCACTTTTATTATCACATAAAATAGGTGTATAATTAAAATTTATTCCAAAGTCCATAAGAGTGTTTTTCATCCACAATACTTGTGCACAACAACTACTTGCAGACACATATTCAGCCTCGACTGTTGACAAAGAAATTGAGTATTTTGTTTTACTAGACCATGAAACTAAATATTTTCATAAAAAATGATAGGTTCATAAGGTTATTTTTCTTTCTAATCTACAGCTTCAAAATTCAGCATCTGAATCTTAAATTAAATTAAAATCAGAAGTTTTTGGATAGAGAAGAGATTGAAAAACTATTTCTTTTAAATATCTAAAAAATATTTTGACAACACTTAAGGGATATTCTTTAAGATTTGATTGAAATCCTGCACAAAGAAATACTGAGTACATTATATCTAGTCTTTTAGTTGTAATATTTAATAAACTACCAATCATACCTCTATATAACTTATTGTCAACTGATTTTCCAGTTTCATCCAAATCAAGTTTTATATTATTACACATAAGAGTTGTATTTGACTTGATTTTTTCAAGTCAAAATTTATCTGGTAAATCAATAATGTATTTGAATTGATTAAAAATATTTCCAAAATCATTTTGATAAATTTTATGTCCTAAAAATAAATTTAATTCTCCCATTATACTCATTTCAAATTATTTTTTTGCATTAAATTTGAAAACTCATGACAAAATTTTTTGTTTGTTGATCCAAAAAATACATCATCAACATAAATTTGAATAAATAAAGTATTAGTGTCTACAATTTTCATAAATAATCTTAGATCTTCCATTCCAATAGTAAAATAATTTTTCAAAATAAAATAACTTAATCTTTGATACCGAGATATAGGTTCTTGTTTAAGAATATAAATAGCTTTAGTATGTTTAAAAACACAATCTGGTTTTTGAGAATTTTCAAAACTAGGGGGTTGATCAACATAAACTTCCTCTATTAAATAACCATTTTTAAAGGCAGACTCAACATAAATATGAAATAATTTATAGTTCATATGATATTCATAGGCTAAAAGGATTCCAATGGATTATAATCTAGCTACAGGTGTAAAAATGTCTCATCATAATCTATAACTTCTTCCTGATTATATCTTTTAGCTACGAATATTTCCTTATTTCTAATTATTATTACCTGATCATCTTATTTTTTTCTAAATACCCATTTTGTTCTTATAACTGGATAGTTTTGTGGTATTTCAACTAAATTCCAAACTTTATTTCTCTTGAGTTGGTTTAGTTCTTCTTACATATCTATCATCCAACTTTCATCAACTAAGGATTATTCTAATGTCTTAGGATCTAATTGGGATAGAAATGCAGAAAAGTTAGCTAAATTTTCTATATTTCTTCTAGTCTTTATTACTATGTCTAGGTTTCCTATAACATTTTCTAAAGGGTGATTCTTTAGGGTTATATATTGTCTAGGTAATATACTATTAGGTTCATGAGTGTCATGTTCTTTTGAACTAGACTGCATTTTATTTATATGTTTTTGAAAATCAACATTTATGTTCTCATGTCTCATGTTATAATTAGATCCATATTCATCAATTTGATCTTTCCTTTTCTAAGAATTATTAGATCCATAAAATTTTACATGAACTTATTCTTCAACAATCCATGAAAGTTTATTAAAAATTATATAAGATTTGGATGTTGCAGAATATTATAATAAAATTCCTTCATCAGATTTTGGATCAAATTTACCAAGATTTTTATTATTGTTCAAGGTATAAACCTTGCATCCAAAGACATTAAAGTAATTTGCTTTAGGTTCTCTGTAATTCCGGTGTTCATAGGGTGTCTTTTAGAAAATTGGTCTAATTAAAACTCTATTCATTATACAGTAAGCTGTACTTATATATTTTTTCTAGAAATAAGTAGGAAGATTGTATTCATTTAGTATAGTCCTTTCCATTTCCTGAATAGTTCTATTTATTCTTTCAACAATCCCATTTGGTTGAGGTGTTCTTGGAGCAGATAAGGTGTGTTTAATACCCAAATTTAAGAAAAAGTAATTGAATTCCAAATTCTCAAATTCTCCACCATGATCACTTCTTAATGAAATTATTTTAAAACCTTTTTCATTTTGAACAGATTTTCAAAAACTTTCAAATATAGATAAAGATTCATTTTTATATTTTAGAAAACAAATCCAAGTAAATCAGGAATAGTCATCAACTAAAACATATACATATAATTTACCATCCAAAATTACTATTCTTGAAGGTCCAAAAAAGTTCAAGTGGATAAGTTCTAGAGGTTTAGATGTAGCAATTTTTTTAACAGATTTGATGGATGATTTGTGATGCTTTCCAAGTTGACATGAATCACAAAATCTTTCACTATCAAATTTAAGACTAGGTAAATCAGAAACTCGTTGTTTCTTTTATAAATTATATAAATCATATATATTGGAATGTCTAAGTCTTCTATACCAGATCCAAGATTCATTTATCTTTGCTATTAAACAATTTTACTTTTTGTTTACATAAGGAATTTAAGTCCAGAGTATAAACATTATCCGTTCTGGGTGCTCTAAATTTAAGAAATTTATATTTAAAAATAGAACAACTATTGTTATAAAAATAAAAATAATAACCATCATCACATAGTTGAGAGATACTTATCTGGTTGTGTTTTAATCCTTGTGCATAATGTACTTTATTGATTGAGATAGCTTCTGGATCTCCAGCAGTTCCAATACCAATTATTTTACCTTTGACATTCTCACAAAATGTGACTAATCCTCCATTTTTTTGAGTTAATGTTTTAAATATTGATGAGTTCCCACTCATATACTAGGAGTAGCCACTGTCCATAAAAATATTTTAGTTCAACTTCTGTGACCTACTTCCTTCAAAAGTATTCAAAAAAAAGTTTGTTTTGGTTCCCATATTCTATTGGGTCTAACAGTGTTATCTAGCAAAGATCTAGGAATCCATACTTTATTTGTTTTTCTATAATCAATAGAATAATATAGACTTCTTGCAAAAAAGGATTTCTTAATACCACTTATTTGAGGTTGTCTTAAATAACAATTTTTAGATATGTGACCTTTTGTTCCATAGTAGTTTCAAATTATTCCTTTTGAACTTGGAACTAAATAGTTCTTATATAGTTTGGGTTTTACACATTTACTGCCTTTTCCATATAATTATTTTTTAATCACATTATTTCCAAGAATTTCATTTTGTGATTTTTTTTAAAAACAAGAGATTTACATTTTTTGGTCTCTAATTCAATTTGTAGTGTTTTTATTTTAGTTTCATTATCTGTATAGTTTGTGGTTGATGAGTTATATTTTTCAGTTAACACTTGATGTTGTTTTAGCAGAGTATCTCCATCCACTAAAACATCATTGTGAATATTTTTTAGTGATTTATGTTTCTTAAATATGGAATTATATTTATATTCCATCATAATGTAGTAGGATTCAAGTTTATCATTTGAGCAACTAGAACTAGAATCAGAATTAGATGATTAATAAGATTGGACCTCATCAGCTTCTTCTATAAAGCACATATTCTCTTTTAGACTCGATTCTTCACTTTCGGAGTCAGACTTTGATTAGATGCTGGATTCTTCAAAGGCACTCCAAGTATCTTTCATTGATCTTTTTTCTTTCTAGTCATAATCATTGTTTTTGAAAAAGTTCTTTTCCTTTTCTCCTTTTAATTGAGGACAGTCAGATCTCATGTGACCCATCTTTTTGCATTTGTAGCATCTGACTTCCTTTGGATCTATCTCATATCTCTTGAAGTATTTTCTGAATACATTCGTCTTTCTACATAATTTATTGAATTTTCTAGCTAACTGAGCTAGTTCCATATCCGAATAAGATGAATCAGAACTTTCTGGTTTTCTCTTGATCTCTTGCTTCATATTTCTGCTCTTCTTTTGGGATATTTCATTCAAAGTAGTATTTTATCTCTTGATCAAGACTTTATGTTCATTTTATTCATCTTTAATCTTAGATTCATACATCATCAAGGTTTCAATTAATTCTCTCAGAGTTAGATCTTTGACTGGTGATGATTGCATAATGGATGCCGATATTTAATTCCATCTGGGTGGTATTACTCTTAGTACTTTCAAGCATTGATATGGTTGTTTAATAGGATCTCCCAAGGAAGTGATGTTGTTGAAAATATCTGTGATCCTTCCATTCATTTGAGTTATGATTTCACCCTCAAAAATTATGAATGTATCAAATTTTTATTTTGCTATGGCATACCTCATTTGTTTGATATTGTCATTTACTTCATAGGAAACCGTAATTGTCTACCACAACTCATATGCTCTAGGAAATTAAGATAATTGATTTAATTCATTTGGTCCTATACCACTGATGATATAATTCATATAATTGGAATTTATGTCATACTAGACTTCAGTAGTTGCACTACATGTTTCAAATTTCTCAAAAATTTCAAAAGGAGTAAGAATTTTTGAGTAGACTCTATATCCAAGATTTTTTAGATTGATGATCATCCTTGACTTCCAACATCCATAGTTTTCCCCATTTATGTATGGAGCTCAAACCATTTACATTCTCTCTCTTTTATCATCCATTGTGCTCTGAGTATAATCCTTTGAAACTTTCATCTTGTTATAGATTTATAAAAAGAAATTCCTACCTTTGAAACCAATTTTTGGATTGCGTAATACCAAATATGCACAAGAGGGGGGCTGAATTGTGTCTTTTAAAATTTCTTTGAGAATAGTGATGATTTCTGAGTTTTTCATTTATCTTTATTAGAGTGTTTATGTAGTGGAAAATAAACAAATTAATGGACGCACATATGTATAGTGGTTTGGGGAACAAAAGTCCCCTAGTCCACTCCAATAAATCTCTATTCCATGAGCTTGGTAATTTTCACTATCTAGTTATCTTATCAACAGACTATCCACAACTGAGTGCAGGAAGTTAAAACCGTTACATGTTAAGGCTAAAACAGAGTCTTCTGATTCATACACAGAACCAAATACATAGCTTAGTATGAGAATCTGGTTACGCAAAATGAAAAGATAATTTGTCTAAAAAATCTTTCTATTTGTTCTTTATAGTTTCAGAAGCACGCAAATGACAGTAGATAGATCATCGTCTTCAGAAAAGATGTTCTTCAGGTAAGAATAGTTCTGACTCGATCCAATTGAAAACAAATCATGAAATAAAATAAGCAACTTTAACAACAATAGATTCATGACAGATATTCTATGTAGAATAAGAATGTTTAATGATTTTCCTTTTCTTCAAAAAAAAACAGAGTATGATAGATCTTGGTAGTAGCAGATCTGTGTGACTCATATATATCTATAAAAATTGCAGTCCTAAAAAACTTCAAAGCTTATTCTTTTGATATTTTTTCATGATGATTTGTCTGTCTATATATAATTAAAAATAACACAGATACTAAAAGAATAAAGTTGAGTGTTTTCCTTTAAATTTTAGATCTATACATGTCACCTTAAGAATCGTGATATTCAAATATTGTAATAATAGAGAAGCCATAAATTCCTTTAATAATCGGCATGAAATCATCCTCCTGAATCGATCCTTTGAATCAAAAATAAATTCCTTTAAATTAGTCAAAGATGTTCTTTAATACCGGGCTTTCAATCTGGATTGAAATCAGCCTGATATTATGCATAAATATCATTTCAAGATAAAGTAGTATTTTAAATCTCTGATGCTAAATGTAGGGTTGATGATCTATTCTTAAAACGTATGGTTTATCTCAAACATAAGTTTGATAATCCATACTTTTCTCTTCAACTTTCAAAATTTTGGTATATTATCCATAATTTAATCTTTAGAAAAACATAAGATACATGATCCATATTTTTTGATAGAACTTAAGGTTCATTACAAAAGTAAGGTTGGTGATTCATACTTTTGTGAAGAAAAAATAAGGTTTCATACATACGTAAGGTTCTTCTTCCATACTTTTCTGATATTTTAAACATATGGTTCCTTCCAAATGTAAGGTTCTTTTACCATAATTTTCCAATAACGTATGGTTGATTAACCATAATTTTCTGAACTCATGTAATGTAAATGTAAAATTTTATCCCTACGCTACACTCTTTAACGAAGGGTTTGAACTTTGTTTCCAGAACATGATAAAATGATTTCTGAACACTTTGTAAAATATTCCTTAAGGATTAATCAATTTTTTATAATTAAAAAATATAAATATAAAGAATATTAATTTCCTAAAATATACTCAAAGTAAAATCATTAGAATAACAAACAAGGGTATTTGTGAGCATCGAAATCATCATAAAAAGATAGAGTATTGTTGAAACAATACATGCTCAACAATCTCCCCTAATCATAATAGTATAGAGTATTATTGTAAACAACACTTTCTCAACATGTGAAATATTATTGTGATTATAATTTGAGATCATACCCAATAAGTTCTATTATTTGATGCTATTGATTGATTGATTTCAAACAATGTTAGATACTATTCATCAGGAGAGTGTACTATAACGTAGTTCATGTTGAGATTTGTGGACGTGGTATAAATTATAAGTGATTCAAGATGGATAATTTTCTAACTTGAGAGTTGGATTGATTCCTTTTAGGTGACTATAGGTTTAGGGGGTTGTGCCTCCTTTAATTCCTCACATAACATAGATACCAAGAAAATGTTTTTCCAAATGTATGTTTTCTATTATAGGTGAATCTTGGGTAAGAATAGGTTGATTATTACTCTCTAAGTATCCATAATAGTTTTATGGATATAATCCCATGTTAATGGATACATTGATATTAGATTCTTCCCCACTATTTGGACCTGCGGAATTTTAGGAAGGAACTCTCTTAGACAAGTTACCAGTGAAATAGTAGCTAGATATGGATAGTTATTTTCTAACATCTTAATCACAATTTTGTATAATCATTCATAGATGAACGGTGTAGACAAGTAGTCTATAGGTGCTTAACTACGATATATGGCTCTATGTAGATAATTTTTGAAAATAGTCTAAGTACTATTTGTTTCTTTGTCTCTAAAAAACATTATCATTAATGCTTATGGGATCCATATCACTATTTTTTATTAATGTTCAAGAATATTATATTACAGTGGGGTTTTTATGTATAACTATTTATAAATGGACTACTACTAAATTTAATCCTATTTTTCTCAAAAATATTGAAAGTGTGAGTTTCACCTAAGTGAGAAAGATATTTTATGGGATTATAGTGTGATTAGATGTGACTTTGTGTTACTATCTAAACTATCTATTGGATAAACAATAATCTTTTAGAATAATTTATCGATATATTAGATTTATATCTTTTGGGACTGTCCTTCATGAAAAAATGCTTTAAGGGATAAAATGTTTTATGTTTCCATTTATTTGATATCCTGGCTAAGCTCCTAAATCTAATGTGTAATTTGTTGACCTGTTATAGGAGGGTTTTCCTTGGGATCATTTTAACCTCTTTGATCAATGGTTCATGGAGGTTAATCTTAGGAATTATTGGAAAAATATTTTTCTTTGTGAGGGTTACAATTTCTGGTAAGGGTTTAAACATCATTAGATACATCTAAAAATTCTTAATGATCTTGTTGTTTGTAACTAATGACCTGATATGATTATGTGTCTTTTGTATTATTTTTAACATTCTTAATTAATTCTTCCCTAGATTGAATTTAATAATAATTTGAGAATCGTAGGTTTTTGGAAATCATTTATATCCTACATTGATTATACCAATTATGTGTAAATCACTCAAGGTGTGAGTTTTGGTTTTAAGAAACCTATCAATTTAAAAATTTTATTGGATATGATGATGTAGTAGTTCATCTGTGCTAATTTTGTGGCCATAAAAGATTATTTGGTCATCTAGGTGCAACTATTTGGGTATAAATGATGCCCTTAGTTTGAGTTTTCTACTTAGTAGATACACGAGAAATCTTAACATATAACCTTGGTAGGGTTGGTTTTTATATATAGATGGTGTGTCTTTTTGTATTGATGATGACCCTCACTCCTTAAAAAGTGTGGTAGGTATGATATGGTGGCATCAGTTGTGGGTCCGTGTGAATGAATATTTTCAGATACTTTACCTAGAACATTCACTTAAAGTTGAAGAGAACATAATATTGATTTAATAATGGAAAAATCATCCCTTAAGACTAATATAGTGTGTCTTGATTCATTTTATAAACTTGGGTTCTCCAAGGGGTATTAAACCATCGTGGTGAGAGTGTAGTTGAAAATTTGTGTTTGTTATACGGAAATATAAGCTAAACTATAAATGATAATTCTATAAGGGATATAGATTTAGTCACATGAGCTTGGAAGATGTTATCCTAGGGTATGATGTTGATATATTTGGGTTATATAAACTTTTAGCACTTTTCAATTTAGATTTTAGTAGAATGGGTCACCAATGAGATTTGGATTTGTTTCATATTGTTTTAATATGGTTGACATCATGGGTTTGTGATCTCATCAATGAATTTTTGATAGGAAAATCACAACCCACCCAAGTTATATTTAGTATAGGCTATAAATTATTAGGGATTCAGAGTTTTGGATGTGTGTTATAACTGGTGGATTTTTTGTTTCTCAGTAAAGGTGTGGATCATGATGCTCTCAAAGATAGTGACCTGGATAATGATACTTTTTTATGATTGATGTTCATGGTTTTCAGTACTTTCTTCATGCAATATAGATAAGTACTATGTGTTTGGAAAGGTATTAAATGTGGAATCTTAGAAGGATTTATGTAATGAAATATTATCCTATTTTTATTAGGATTTTGTAGGGCATGTTTGAGTTGAGTAGTTCTTATCATAAGGTGAAGGATTTATCCATGGGTAGTTGTATCCTAGTTCATCTCAGGAATTTTAATTTTAATGGTGAATATGATATATACACGGATGGGTTTAATTCTCCATGAGTTTATCTAATTTGATTACAATTTTATAGATCATGTAGTTTCATTTTTCATGGGTACAATTTTTTAAAGGTGGGTAGGATGTAGTGATCCCAGTTTTTTATAAGATAGACTTCTTTTATGTTTCATGTTTTGAATGTTCGGTATTTTAAAGAGTGTAGAATGGTAAATTTACCCAAGAGGTTGACTTCATAAAAAATTTATGATACATATATTGAAGTTATAATGTTGTATTTATCATTGGGATGAATATTTGTGAAGTAATAAGATATATTTATTTTAATGGATATTAAATATTTATTAAAATATATATATATATATATATCACACAGGAAGAAATTCTAACAACTCATAAAATAAGGATTAGAATAAAATTCTTACATCAAATTATTTCTTAAGACATGGAGTTTTTTCATAGGCGATGTTTAAAAAATATGATACACTGTTTATCCAAGAACAGATAATTTTAATGTTATTGTTGGAAAAACTAATGAATCCCATTCTTAACATATAAAATATATATATTTTTTTTATTTTTGGTAATGTGATGATTGATTTTTTAATTTTTGAGGATATGGTGAGTTAGGATTTTTTTAGATTAAATATTTCTAATGGGTTAAACTTGAATTTATGGAGGGGTATATTAATTTTAATCAATTAGAGAAATCATGGATATTTATTATAGATTGAATAATTCTTCAAAATAATTAATTTTTAACCATTGGGGAAATAAAAAAATCTCTCTATTCTCTCCTATATATTTATTAAATCCATAATGGAACCTTTTTGTTCTCCACACAATGGAGGATCATTCATCACTTAGAAATAATGACCAAATAACATGACATTTATGATTATTTTTTAAGGTTCAGTGATTCATAAAATATATAGGGTGTTCTTCAATTCCCTATGAATCATGTTATGTGTGATTTGATCCTATTATCCTCATTCTTCAATTGCACAACTTTTACAATAGGTTCTTTAAAATTTTGTTTAAATTAACACAATGGAATTCCTAAGTAATCACATAATTAGTTGTTCATCTAGAAAATTGATTATGATATACAAGGAGGATATTTATATAAAAGTACATGGATTTCAATAATTTTAATATTAATGAAAAAAATGCTAGTTTTATTTTTTAAATTTAATTTTCTTCTTATTTTATTAAAATTTTATTTTATACTTACATTATTTTTTTAAATCTAAAAAATAGAGTATTTGATACTTATTTAATTATATTAAGGTATTGTAATTTGGATGAACCTTTCTTGTTTATCTTAATTATATTGATTTAATAATCTTATTTATATTGATTATCTAGTTTAGTTTGTTCATATTGGTAGATATTTACCATTTAATGTGAAATTAATTTATGAATATTGGAATGATTATTTTTCAAATATTTTCTAATACTTAATTCCATAAACTAGAATAAAATTTCCGCACCTCATTTCATTTTTTTATCCCATGTTGGATTTGTTCAATGATATATTTTAATAGTTAGATATTCTAATGACCACCATTATTGATTTTTATTGTCCCCATACTCTCCAAATGATTCTATTTTGGAATTGGATTCCTATAAATAATAATGGAGGAAATTATTGGTTTGAACAAGGAAATTATGTTTCAGGTTCAATGGTAGTTAATGCACGAAAGGTAATGGAGTCAATGATTACATTTGCAGTATGAAATCAATGTTTTTGGTGTTAATTTTTTTTTGAAAACACGGTGTGTAGTTATGCCTCACATATTTTACATGTTTCTAATTTTGATTACAACATCACCAATGAATTTAAATAATATGTATCTATGATATATTCTTCATTTATTTTAGTAATCAATGTCTCTATGGTTTTAAAAGATAATTAAATATCAAACACCATGTGAAACACTCTCACAGTTGACCTTGATATTTTTTAATATGGTTATGGTGAACTCATAGTGTGGTTTTTACCCTTGGGATGGATTTTGGTGAAGTTTTGAGATTGTATAATTTTAAGGAATGCTTAATAATTACTAAATAAATAAATATTTAATGATGAGAAAAAATTCTAATAACTCTTAAATAGAGTCTCAGATGAACATTCTAACACTATATTTTTGTCTTAAATGAGGTTTTCTATTATGTAATGTGAAAACTATGTTATTAGGTGTTTATCCTAGTAATAAAAACTTTCGATTCTTTATTAGAAATAACGATGAATCCTACACTTAAATAATATAAAAATTATATTTTTATGGTGATGTGGCATTATATTTGTAGGGGAGAAATGATTTGGTGAGTTAGGGGTTTTTATGATTGAATATATTTATTTGGTTGACTATGAATTCATAAGTGGGGATATTAATTTTATTTAAAGGTATAATGCAATAATATTAATTATGGAGGTAATAATTACTACATGAGAATTACTGTTTCATCATTATAAAAATAAAAAAATGTCTCATCTTCTATTATTTATTGGGAGAACCACCAAAGGACCCTTTTTATTATTTACACAATAGATGAGAATTCTTCACAAAGTGATGTGAACCAAATAACACGACATTAATGATAAATTTTTTGAAGGGTTATAAATTCTCCTAGAAGGTAGGACATTATCCTACTCTATATTTCACATGTTATGTTTGATTTAATCCTTTTCCACTCATTGTTGATTCAAAAAACATCTAAGATAGGTTATTGAAAATATATGTGGTGGTAAAATACTGAAATTACTAAATAACCACATAATTAATCATTATTTTATAAAATTTATAATCATAAAAAGGATGATATTTTATTATGTTAATTAAATCATAGTTCCAATAAAAATTTAGTAAGATAAAAAGTTTTATTTAACATATTTCTATTAAAGATAATTTTTTTATGATTAAAAAAATTATTTCACCTTTATTGTTTTATTTCATTAATATATTTTTCCAAATAATAAACATGATAGAGATTTTTGGATATAATAATACATTTTTTTAAAAGAACATATTTTGTTACAAAATTTATTCTTTTATAAGGATTGTTTTCTATATCAAACTAATAACTATGTTTTTTTCTATTGGTTGATAATGTGCAAGTTATTTTATTTTAATATTTTGAATATTAAAGATAAATAAATATTCGATTCAATAATTAAATTAGATTACCTTTTTATTTCTTGAAAAATTTATTTTATGGTTCAATTGTGTGAATTTTAGTATATAATAATTGTTTAATTAAATCAATATATTAACATAGGGATGAAATCCCCTAGATTATCTAAATTATTTTTATTTAATAGTATTCTTGGAATTAATAATCTGATGAAATTCTTAATATATTGGTGGATATTTACCATTTAATGATAAATTAATTTATGAAATAGCTACGTTTTTCAATCTCCTAAAAACTTTAATTATATAATCAAGAATAAAATTTATTCATACATTTAATTCTTCATCCTTCTTTGGATATGTGCGTGAATCTATTTTTATGGTGAGATATTCCATTGAACACCATTTTGAACTTTCTTTTTTCATGTTCTCTACTAATGATTCAATCCAAATTTTAGGTTGAGACATTGATTAATGGTATGAATTATGGGTTTTTTTCAAGTTTTATGGGGTATTAGGGTTTTCTAGTAGTGTATTTGTGATTGTTGACTGAGTTGTTGATGATGTTTTTTTTATGAAATTGTTGTTTCCAGACATTTAATTTTTTTTTCAACAAGACAAAAAGCGTGTTAGGTCAGATAAGATGATGAAAAATGGTCTATAAGGGGTGAGAAGAACTTTATTAACATTCTTAAAGTTATTAAAAATAATTTTATAATTTTGTGGCTTAAAACTATTAAACAAATCTTACTTAAAACAATAGGAATCATGGAGGTGTGGAGAGTGTATACAAAAAATTAAAGATAAGAATATAAGAAATTTTTATCATAGTTTGGATGTAATAGATCCAACTCTACCCTTAGCACCTCAACTTATAGAGTATTAAAATCACTATAGAAGTGAGAGAATCTTTTAAAATGTGATAAATTCCAACCCATGACTTTGTGAGGAGAAGTTCTAAACATAAAAACACATAACTTTTCATTGAAGTAGGCATAAACCAAGTATTTCTACTAGGATTACCCAAACCTAAGTGTTTTTTCCTTTTGGTCAGATGAGTATTACGAAGGAATACCATTTATAGTTAGTATAAAATGTGCTAGAAAATAGTAAGTGTATACCTATACACATAAAAACATATAGATCAAATATTAAAACAGGATAAGAAGCATAAAGACAGATGATGATGAAATAGTTGAGGCAATCCATTATCAATGTTGCTAAAAGTGTACTTCGGAAATTATATAATTGTTACATTTCAAATGTCCTTGGTAAGAGGGAAGTTAAATAATAATTTTTCCTCCCTTGAGAGTTCATCACAAATAAAGAAAATAGTTGATCACCAGATCACTAAATAGTTCAAAGAGGAGAGTTCTATGAATTTTATTGAGTATTATTGCATGCAATCATGGTCTATATTCCAAGAATCCTTTGAGTTCTTTATATATAGATCTATTTGGTCTACACACTCAAGTAAAATTCTAGAACATTTCAAAATAATAATGATAGTTAAAACTGAAGAATATTGTGGATATGAAACCATTCTAGAAATATCAAGGAATTAAAACTAATATAAATATGAAAATTTGAAAAAGTTTAAGTGAGTCAAACAAATTTTATCATTCAAACCATTTACCTAAGAAATAATTAGCATATTAATTACAAATAAATATATTATTTATTAAATTAATAAAATTTATCACACTATTAACATGAAATTAATACATTAAAAATAATTTGAGCATATTTTTATAATGCTAATGAATAATTTAGAAATAATTAAAATCAATAATTTAGGAAGGAATACTTATTTTAAATATATGTTATATATATATGCTTCTTTTTTCTATGAACATCAGGAATACCTTAAATAAAATATTAAAACATGTTTAAAAATAATTTAAAGTTTTTTTCATTGAAAAAAATTAATTCGAACATAATTATACAATAAATAAAAACATTATAATAAAAATTATTAACACAAAAAAATATTTGAAAAATTTAAAACAAAGTATCATTTTTTTAGAATAGTATTAGGAAAATATAACTGATGGAAGATTTCTAGAGGTCACATAAATTTAAATCAAATGTACTAAAAAAAATTATAACCTAGTGATATGGGAAAAATATTAACGTGGCTATAGAAATTAATTTACCTAGAGGTAGTAATAAGTTTTTTCTATCATGTGAAAAATAACATGATACCATTGTGAGTGAGGCACACACTACCATTGAACTGCAACCGTCATTTGGTGAAACTATTGCTAATTTTTTACTATGGAAATATCATTATAGTGGAGACGATATATTATTGGGGAAGGACAGGGGTACTACCATCACATGTTGCTATAGATTGGTAGAAGAGGTCGACTGCTACCATGATGAAATATTGGTGTCAGTCACAAATCTACTGTGATGAATATGTGAATCCAACTTATCTTTTCGAGGCACTTCAACTTATTCCTTTACAAGGAACTATTGACATTGAGCGGATATTAGGTTCTTCCAGCATGGGGTGCTAATAATTTTAGATAATGGGAAATTCTACAACTTGTTGAGGGAAGATACAATCAAAGGCTGAGGCATGCTCCATTGCTACCGTGGTACTAATATTGGTAAATGTAATCATTCTACCTTATAAGATGAAAATAGAAGATCCTAAATCATTATATTATTGTCTATAATTGAAATTACTACTATACCAATGTCATGCTACCATTAGAATATGGATGAAAATGCTACCATGAGGAATAGTGGGGCTACCGCCACTACTTGTGAGAAGAAGAGGTGTTAACACGCTGTATTAGTGAGAGAGAAGGACAAAATGTAATGATTTGCTGTTACATGATGATCCATGAGACATGAGAAATGTTTCTAATGTTGTGTGGATAGGGAGGATATTATGGTGCACTATGAATAACTGGAGTTGGGAGAATACGAACAATGATATTGTAATTTTATGCACATATATGCCAACATAAAATACAACTAATTTTTATCCCATCTAAACGATAGAATCAACAAACATTTGAGAATAATTAAATGAATATAATTTAAATATATTTCAAATATATCAAAACTAACTTTAATTCAAATTATTTATAGAATGACATCGTTAAATAATATGAAACATATAAAATGAAATATGTAGAAAAAATGACTAGAATATTATTGATATATGGACATTTTTAAAAATACCAACTGCATTTTTATATTTTAATGAATTTGAATGAAATTTATAAAAAAATTCTTTATATACAATGTAATAAACATAATGATATTATAATGTTTATTTAATGACATATTATTGAAATAAAAATGATTTTGAATTCTTGAAATTTATAAATTCTAGAATTGTTGTTTAAACTTCACTTTTTTTTACAGAATTAAAATAACAATTTCAAAATTCCACTTAGTTTAATGAAATATAAATAAATAAATTTTATATCCAATGTAACAAGTTACAGGAAGATCAAAGCTATATAAATCTAATTATAATAAAATAACTCTATAAGCTACAATTTATTGTTGAACCCAAAATAATGAAACATGTTTAGACAAAAATTAGAATGTTATAAATATTGATTTAGATTTTTTCATTATTGAATAAATTTTTTATTTACTTCTTATATTTCTTATTAATTAGGAATTATAAAAATCCAATCACTATAACTTGAGATATAAAAATAACAATTTATCTTGTAAAAATATATTTTTATATAAAATAATAAGAAGGTTCAGAATGGTAAAAAACATAAAATATTAACACCCTATAATAATAAATATGCCTGAGAGAAATTATAATCAAACAATAATTATAATGAATGTTATCAATCATTATTTAATGTAATTAAACAAGATAAAAAATATATGTAAATCACAAGTAAAAGCAATGTAGTTCTCTATAAAATGTTGTGTATTTTTCCAAAATTGATTAATGAATCCCCATTAATGACACATGACATGTATCCTAGAGATATTCATCATTTATGATGGTAATATTTATTGGTAGGGGTTTTAAGAAGAAATAAATGTCACACACCAACTTATACGTCAAGAATCGTGAGACCTGGGGCCTTATTGTGTACTCGGTGTACACTCCAGGTTGAATGCCAAACCCATTGATCTTGTTCCCAATCACACACTGTGTATTTCAAAAGGATTTGATCAATGTTTATAGGATATACACACTAAGTAGGTACTCAGTATCACAAGTTTTAAATTTATTTGAGATATTTTGCATAGCCGATGATGCCTCTTACTGTATACTAAGAATACATTCCATCCATCCTAAATTTTCATACATTCCATATTTCTTATTGTACATGTCATGTATATTGGATTCATATGGATTTGGAGACACAAATACATGACTATCATTATTTCGAGACTCTACACACTGGGTACCCTATAATGAAATATTGTGTATTATGTAGATTTCGGTATTGTTCATATATTTAATTCTAGTTGTTAGTTTTGGCCATATGAATTATAAGGCCCCAGCCTTAAACCTTACTTAATATTGAGTTATTACAAGATTACACATTGAGGATCTTTTCGGGTTTAGAGTTTTAGAGAATTAGATCATAAAACTTACATTACATTCCACATATAAACAAAGTGGTTACATAAAGATAGTATTCTTCATTCCCATCAATGGAAACACATTTAAAATAAAACATGGATTATTTCTTGACACATCCTTGAATCTATCATCTTATCATGTACCTTTCCCTTGACCTGTGAAAAACATTTCAAAAACATGGGATGAGCATAAAAACTCAGTATGGGTTATAAAAAAAACATGGAAAGGAAACATGAGTTCATATATACATAAGAATGAAATCATACTTTACCCATAAAACATAGTCACTTTAACATACCTCATAAAATCATGAATAAATCATAGAAATCATAATACATAAAGGTAACTTGAGGCATTCATAACATTCTTACGTAGGGAGTAACCCTCTTGGTTACGTTTGGAATACCCATCACAGTATATTCCCTAAAATCTCTTCGGAGAAACCTTAACGTTTCACTCCTTCGCGTTACCCAATGCATTGGAGAGCTATATCGGGCTCACCCGCCCTTAGTTTATCACGGAACCACCCGTCTTCATAATAATGCCCAAGAACCATAACATAATCATATCACATAAAACATGCATAAAGGAAACATAAAATTTCCACATTTCAATCACGAGATATCAATACAACACATTGATATAATAAAAACATTATGAAAACCATTTTCAATACCAAAGTAAAAGAAAAGTAAAACATCGTATTTATTTTTCTTTTAAAAAGAAGGTATGGCTTGTAGAGGAAGCCGAAACTCAAATAACGGTCACGACGGCGGAGAAGTCATTGTCGCCGCATACGTACAACAAAAACATTCCCTTTTGTCGTTTAGTAAACGCTTCGTATAAAAATATTCCTTTTGAATAAACGTAAAAGTCAAAGGGATTTATACACCGTATAAAAGAATGTTGTGTATAAATTAAGATATGCCTCAATGAAAGGAGATTGAGACGAAGTCCCATACCTCGTATCCGACTTGACTCGACCGTTCTTTAATCTCCTGAATAATAAACTTGAGTTAATCTCTACTTGATTATGAATCTTTTTCAAGTTCATTATTCCTTTTATACCATTTTATGAACATCATGTAATCAGTTAAGTTAATAATGTTCATTTTGTCGGTATTTGGTTCTTAAGTCAAAAATGGACTTCTTACACTTACATGTTGTTAATTTGGTAAAAGGTTCATTATATCCAGAATGGTATTCATGATGTGGATATCATATATGTCATATATATCCAGTACATACATGCATTTATAATATTACATAATCATTTAGAGGTAAGAAATGAAATTCACTGTTCATGGAGACGGTAAGCCGTACGTACACATGAACGCTACTTTCATTTCTATTTCATATTTTCTGGAATGGAATCATAATGATATAAGAGTATATTATAATTCCAGTATAATAACATATATAATATCATTAACTTTATCCTTTACACATCCCACATATGGTATTAACGAATAAAATCACTTTTAGGGGGCGGTAGTCCGCACTTCCTAAAATGAAGATATCGTGTTTACCAATAATGGAAACCATAAAGGTATGCCCAAAATGAAAAAACAGAAGCTTAAGGAAAACATAAACATATTATATATCATATATAAAAATAGTGACATCATAATGGCCACCTTTGAAGGTGTTAAATGAGTGTTGAACAATCATCGTTTCGGGAGGCAGAATTTCGCCATCCACGGAAACCGTATGTTCTTTAACCATTTGATGTAGTTGTGTGAGAGTGTAGCTCAAATAAATATTATAACAACATCCTAGTATATTGAATATACTGGTGTTGTTACAAAAGAAGTAAATAAAAAGAGTTTAGGGGGTTGGAGAAGCAAAATAAAACAAATGAACATGAGAGAATGAATTACCTTTAAAAGTGTAACTCCTTTTGATTTGAGCCTAAAGGCTTCCTTTGAAAGGATTCTTCCCAAAGGAAATCCTCTAGGATGAGGATATGGATGTGGAGAGAGAAAATGGGCAGGGGTGGGACGAGCGAAAGGCTTGAGGAGTGTGTGAAATGAGGTAGAGGTGGGGGCCTTTTATAAGAGGAGAGGAGGGGCACTTTTGGAAAGTAAAGAAACATTACTTTATTTGAAAATGTGTTTCGGTTTTAAAAGGTCCCACATTGATATAATTCGTGGATAAGGTGATAAGGGTTCTAAATCCACTCTTCCAATTGGTTTTGGCCATGTGTAGGTTTTAGATTTTTCATTATCATTCCATTTTATTTAAATCGTCAAATAATGATGTCATCGCTGCATCATTATTATGTCATAAATAATTTAATTTATTTAATGTATAAAAATTATAAAAAAATTACTATGATATAGGAAAGCTTTTTAGCTTTCCAATGACTATTTATAATCAAAATATGGACTTGCATAACCCCACTTAAAAATTGTTTTCGTAAAACATATTATGCTTGTGTCATTTTCACTTTAACATTAAATAAAAAGTAATTTATGTCATTTCCCAACAAAAGTGGATCCATGGGGTCCCCAAGTTGACCCATGGAATTTCATGGTCGGCCATGACACAACCAATGAGGTTGGGACATGTGTCTAGGTCATTTCATTTTATTAAAGTATTATTTATACCTTAAACTACCCTAATTACCACTAATCGTGATTAAGAACTTAATAAGTTACTATTCACAAAAAAATTATTATAATCTCATTGAACCACATTTTACTTCTTAATGACAACCATGTATGTCGGATTTTCAAAATTCAATACACATTAGTGGTAAAATTTCATTTAACTGAAAAATCAGTTTGCTTGATTATCACTTAGTGGTTTCACTATTCATCAAAAATTGAAGTTTTTCAGAAAATTACCAAAAATTCACCCTAAGCTATATTTGATATTCCGAATTCAAAAATGAAGTATATTTTACAAAATTCAAAACATATAGGACACATTAATTAATTTAATATTTAATTCCCGCTGCCAGAGAAAATAGCGTGTTTTTACAAAACAATAAGTATCAAAAGATTGACACCAGTTTAAGTCTAATTTCAAAGTGAAATTGATTCCAATGAACACCATTGGATAAAATGGTAAAAATATATTCTAATTTCACTTCAAAACCAATTCAAAACATAATCTAATCATATAAATAAATTAGATTAAAAATTAGTTTTGATGTAAAATGCAGTATTTTTCACTATTCATTAAAAAATGAACATTGTCAGAAAAATACCAAAAATTCACACAAGGTAAATTTTGATGTCCCAATCATAAAGAATAAGTTTATTTTGACAAACATAGTTTATAAAATTGTCAAAATATAGATTCAAAAATGGTTTGCCATCAAAAGGCAGTAAAACAATCTTTTAAGAATATTAGTGTATTCCATGCATAAGATTGTATTTATTTTCATTTTAAGCCGCTATAACACTATCTTAATCATTAATAGACATAGATAAAAATATCTATTATTCATTACTTACTTGGGATGTTACATCCTTCCCCCCTTTAGAAAATTGCGTCCCCTCAATTTATTTACTTATCGAATAAATGGGGGTACTTATCCCTCATTGCATTTTCAGATTCCCATGTTGCCTCTTCAATCATGTGGTTTTTCCACAAAACCTTTTCCTGAGGAATCACCTTTTTCCGTAACACTTGCTCCCTATGGTCAAGAATCTGGACTGGTTGTTCCTCATAAGATATGTTCTCTTCCAGCTGAACTACCTCTGGGCTCAAAACATGAGATGGATCTGGCATATACTTTCTCAACATCGAAACGTGAAAAACATTGTGTACCTGAGATAAACTCGGAGGTAAAGCCACTCGGTATGCAACTGATCCAACTATCTCCAGAATTTCGTATGGTCCAACAAACCTTGGACTCAACTTTCCTTTCTTACCAAATCTCATCACACTTTTCCCAGGAGAAACCTTGAGAAAAACATGATCACCTACCTCGAAAGATAGATCCTTCCTCCGGTTATCCGCATAACTCTTCTGCCTGCTCTGAGCTGTTCTCATGTGTTTCTGAATCAGCTGAACTTTTTCTGCCATCTCTTCTACCAATTCTGGTCCCATCAACTTCCTTTCACCCACTTCATCCCAGAAATCTGGAGTTCGACACCGCTTCCCATATAATGCCTGAAATGGTGCCATCTGTATACTGGAATGAAAACTGTTATTATATGAAAACTCAACCAAAGAAAGATGTTGGTCCCAACTTCCCTGATAATCCATAGAACAAGCTCGTAGCATATCCTCCAATGTCTGAATTGTTCGTTCTGACTGCCCATCTGATTGAGGATGGAAAGCTGTACTAAAATTTAATTCAGTACCCAACGACTTCTGAAGGCCTTTCCAAAAGTTAGAAGTAAACATGGGATCACGATCCGATACAATGGAGAGAGGAACTCCATGTAACCTGACTATATCTTTAAGATACAAACGGGAAATTTGATCAAGAGAGAAAGTATCTCGTATAGCAAGGAAATGAGCAGATTTGGTCAAGCGATCAACAATAACCCAGATTGCATTATTACCTAGAGATGTCTTCGGTAATCCAACAACAAAGTCCATGGATATATTCTCCCATTTCCACTCTGTCACTGGTAAAGGTTGAAGCATCCCTTTCGGTAACTGCCGCTCTGCTTTAACCTGTTGACATGTCAAACACATCACAGTAAAATCAGCAATATCTCTTTTCATTCCATCCCACCAGTAATACTCCCGCAGATCTCTATACATCTTAGTACTGCCCGGATGAACTGAAAACGGAGAACTATGAGCTTCACATAACAACTCTCTCTTCAATTGTGAATCACAAGGCACACACAATCTCCTCCCAAATCTCAAAACACAATCATTATCAATGTTGAATTCAGGCAACTTACCTTTCTGAACCAGCTCTACCTTTTTCTGCAACTCACTATCTTGCTTCTGTGCTTGCTTGATTCTATCTGATAGAGATGATCTCACTGATACCTGAAACAAAACAGAAGGACTCCCTGCACAAACAAATTCTATGCCAAAGTTCATCAAATCCTTAACCAAAGGATCACGTTCCAAACGCAACATTGTTAATGAAGCATTACTTTTTCGACTCAAAGCATCAGCCACTTTATTTTCTTTTCCCAGATGGTAATGAATTGTACAATCATAATCTTTGATTAATTCCAGCCATCTCCTTTGTCTCATGTTTAACTCTTTCTGAGTGAATATATACTTTAAACTTTTGTGATCGGTATATATTTCACACTTTACTCCATACAAATGATGCCTCAAAATTTTTAAAGAAAAAACAACAGCAGCTAATTCCAAATCATGTGTAGGGTAATTTACCTCATGAGTTTTCAACTGTCGTGAAGCATAAGGAATTACCTGATCATTCTGCATTAGGACGCAACCAAGTCCTTTCAATGAAGCATCACTGTATATAACAAACTCTCCATTCCTGGAAGGTAGTGCCAAAACTGGAGCATTCACCAATCTTCTTTTCAATTCCTGAAAACAATCATCACATTCTTCTATCCAGATAAACTTAACACCCTTCCGAGTTAGCTTAGTCATTGGTCTAGATAACCGTGAAAAATTTCTAACAAACCTTCGGTAATAGCCCGCCAAACCAAGGAAGCTACGAATCTCGGTTACATTTGTGGGTCTTGGCCATTCTTCCACAACTTTTGTTTTTGCAGGATCAACAGTTATTCCATCTTTAGAAACAATGTGACCAAGGAAAGAAATTTGTTGCAACCAAAACTCACACTTGCTGAATTTCCCATACAGTTTCTTTTCTTTTAAGGTTTGCAAGATAACCCTTAAATGTTTTTCATGCTCCTCTTTACTTTTAGAAAACACCAAAATATCATCAATGAAAACCACCACAAACTTATCCAAGAACTCATGGAAAATTCTATTCATTAAGTCCATGAATACAACAGGTGCTTTGGTTAGCCCAAAAGGCATTACTACAAATTCATAGTGGCCATATCTAGTACGAAACACAGTCTTCGGAACATCTGCTTCTTTCACTTTCAACTGATGGTACCCCGACCTCAAGTCAATCTTTGAAAAATACTGAGCTCCCTGGAGCTGATACCACTTCATTCGATGGCCCAACATCTGCTGAAGTTGTTGCAAATGATTTTACCACCCCTTTATGCTTGTAGTCTAGCTGCATTCCCCCAGTTGAGTTCTTCGTTGGACACTCGTGTGCATAATGACCCATTTAATTACACTTAAAACATCTTACCGTTGGCTTTTCATTTCCTGCTTGATCATCTTCCTTATAGTTACGAGCAATATGACCAGACTTACCACACCGAAAGCACTTACCAGACTTGGATAAACATTCTCCAGGATGCATTTTACCACACTTCTCACAGGATGGATATTTGGTTTTCTTACCTCCTTGCTTCTTTGATGAATTCGTTCCCTTTTCCTGCCAACTAGATCTCTTATTCTGTTGTTTGTCATAGAACACCTGATCATCGGCAAACTCCATTTCCACCTTCTCAACACATCGAACAAGCTTTTCATAACTTTTAAACTCACGAGAAGCTAATGCCCTTCGATACTTTGGCTTTAATCCTGAGTAAAAACGATTGATTTTACTATCAAGGTCCCAGATAAAATTTGGAGCATACCTTGACAATCGAGTGAACCTTTCTTCATAGGCAGCCACTGAGTCTTCCTCTTGCCTCAATTCCAAGAATTTATTTTCCATCCTAAGTCGAACAACCTTAGGAAAATACTTCTCAAGAAACATACCTTTGAATTCATCCCAGTCAAGAGCATCAATCTCATCGGCATCCCTGATATTTTTAACCATAGACCACCACTGATCTGCTTCACCCTCCAAATGGTAAATAGCAAGACTAACCTTTTGATTGTCTGAACACCCCATGACATCAAAAATCTTCTCCAGTTCTTTAATCCACCCTTCAGCTAGCACAGGGTCAGATGATCCTCTGAATGATGGGGGATGTTGCCTCATGAAATGTTCCACCACTGACATGTTCCTCTGCGGTTGATCTGGCTGATCTCGTGCATGGATACCACCGCCATTTATCGCTTGAGTAAACTGCGCCATTACTGCAACAAACTGTTCAGTTCCAATTCCGACCATTTCTGGATGCTGATTCGGAAGGTTATTTCCTTCTGTATGCCTTCCTTTCACTACTTCCCTGTTTCCTCTGCGGAAAACCATTCTGAACAAACATTTCTTATATGAAGGAACATGTTAATCTTTAAATGCTATATCATTTGGAAAAAAAAATATTTTTGGATAATCATTTAATAGAATTCTAACTCATAAAGTTATCTAAACCGACCTTTGATACCAACTATAAGGCCCCAGCCTTAAACCTTACTTAATCTTGAGTTATTACAAGATTACACATTGAGGATCTTTTCGGGTTTAGAGTTTTAGAGAATTAGATCATAAAACTTGCATTACATTCCACATATAAACAAAGTGGTTACATAAAGATACTATTCTTCATTCCCATCAATGGAAACACATTTAAAATAAAACATGGATTATTTCTTGACACATCCTTGACTCTATCATCTTATCATGTACCTTTCCCTTGACCTGTGAAAAACATTTCAAAAACTTGGGATGAGCATAAAAACTCAGTATGGGTTATAAAAAAAAACATGGAAAGGAAACATGAGTTCATATATACATAAGAATGAAATCATACTTTACCCATAAAACATAGTCACTTTAACATACCTCATAAAATCATGAATAAATCATAGAAATCATAAGACATAAAGGTAACTTGAGGAATTCATAACATTCTTACGTAGGGATTAACCCTCTTGGTTATGTTTGGAATACCCATCACAGTATATTCCCTAAACTCTCTTCGGAGAAACCTTAACGTTTCACTCCTTCACGTTACGCAATGCATTGGAGAGCTATATCGGGCTCACCCGCCCTTAGTTTATCACGGAACCACCCGTCTTCATAATAATTCCCAAGAACCATAACATAATCATATCACATAAAACATGCATAAAGGAAACATAACATTTCCACATTTCAATCACGAGATATCAATACAACACATTGATATAATAAAAACATTATGAAAACCATTTTCAATACCAAAGTAAAAGAAAAGTAAAACATGGTATTTATTTTTCTTTTAAAAAGAAGGTATGGCTTGTAGAGGAAGTCGAAACTCAAATAACGGTCACGACGGCGGAGAAGTCATTGTCGCCGCATACGTACAACAAAAACATTCCCTTTTGTCGTTTAGTAAACACTTCGTATAAAAAATATTCCTTTTGAATAAACGTAAAAGTCAATGGGGTTTATACACCGTATAAAAGAAAGTTGTGTATAAAATAAGATATGCCTCAATGAAAGGATATTGAGACGAAGTCCCATACCTCGTATCCGACTTGACTCGACCGTTCTTTAATCTCCTGAATAATAAACTTGAGTTAATCTCTACTTGATTATGAATCTTTTTCAAGTTCATTATTCCTTTTATACCATGTTATGAACATCATGTAATCAGTTAAGTTAATAATGTTCATTTTGTCGGTATTTGCTTCTTAAGTCAAAAATAGACTTCTTACAGTTACATGTTGTTAATTTGGTCAAAGGTTCATTATATCCAGAATGGTATTCATGATGTGGATATCATATATGTCATATATATCCAGTACATACATGCATTTATAATATTACATAATCATTTAGAGGTAAGAAATGAAATGCACCGTTCATGGAGACGGTAAGCCGTACGTACGCATGAACGCTACTTTCATTTCTATTTCATATTTTCTGGAATGGAATCATAATGATATAAGAGTATATTATAATTTCAGTATAATAACATATATAATATCATTAACTTTATCCTTTACACATCCCACATATGGTATTAACGAATAAAATCACTTTTAGGGGGCGGTAGTCCGCACTTCCTAAAATGAAGATATCGTGTTTACCCATAATGGAAACCATAAAGGTATTCCCAAAATGAAAAAACAGAAGCTTAAGGAAAACATAAAAATATTATATATCATATATAAAAATAGTTACATCATAATGGCCACCTTTGAAGGTGTTAAATGAGTGTTGAACAATCATCGTTTCGGGAGGCAGAATTTCACCATCCACGGAAACCGTATGTTCTTTAACCATTTGATGTAGATGGGTGAGAGTGTAGCTAAAATATATCTTATAACAAAATCCTAGTATATTGAAGATACTGGTTTTGTTACAAAAGAAGTAAATAAAAAGAGTTTAGGGGGTTGGAGAAGCAAAATAAAACAAATGAACATGAGAGAATGAATTACCTTTAAAAGTGTAACTCCTTTTGATTTGAGCCTAAAGGCTTCCTTTGAAAGGATTCTGCCCAAAGGGAATCCTCTAGGATGAGGATAGGGATGTGGAGAGAGCAAATGGGCATGGGTTGGCCGAGCCAAAGGCTTGAGGAGTGTGTGAAATGAGGTAGAGGTGGGGGCCTTTTATAAGAGGAGAGGAGGGGCACTTTTGGAAAGTAAAGAAACATTACTTTATTTGAAAATGTGTTTCGGTTTTAAAAGGTCCCACATTGATATAATTCGTGGATAAGGTTATAAGGGTTCTAAATCCACTCTTACAATTGGTTTTGGCCATGTGTAGGTTTTAGATTTTTCATTATCATTCCATTTTATTTAAATCGTCAAATAATGATGTCATCGCTGCATCATTATTATGTCATAAATAATTTAATTTATTTAATGTCTAAAAATTATAAAAAAATACAATGATATAGGAAATCTTTTTTTTATTTCCAATGACTATTTATAATCAATATTTGGACTTGCATAACCCCACTTAAAAATTGTTTTTGTTAAACATATTATGTTTGTGTCATTTTCACTTTGACATTAAATAAAAAGTAATTTATGTCATTTCCCAACAAAAGTGGATCCATGGGGTCCCCAAGTTGACCCATGGCATTTCATGGTGGGCCATGACACAACCAATGAGGTTGGGACATATGTCTAGGTCATTTCATTTTATTAAAGTATTATTTATACCTTAAACTACCCTAATTACCACTAATTGTGATTAAGAACTTAATAAGTTACTATTCACCAAAAAATTATTATAATCTCATTGAACCACATTTTACTTCTTAATGACAACCATGTATGTCGGATTTTCAAAATTCAATACACATTAGTGGTAAACTTTCATTTAACTGAAAAATCAGTTTGCTTGATTATCACTTAGTGGTTTCACTATTCATCAAAAATTGATGTTTTTCAGAAAATTACCAAAAATTCACCCTAAGCTATATTTGATATTCCAAATTCAAAAATGAAGTCTATTTTACAAAATTCAAAACATATAGGTCACATTAATTAATTTAATAATTAATTCCCGTTGCCAGAGCAAATAGCGTGTTTTTTCAAAACAATAAGTATCAAAAGATTGACACCAGTTTAAGTCTAATTTCAAAGTGAAATTGATTCCAATGACCACCATTGGATAAAATGGTAAAAATATATTCTAATTTCACTTAAAAACCAATTCAAAACATAATCTAATCATATAAATAAATTTGATTAAAAAGTAGTTTTGATGTAAAATGCAGTTTTTTTCACTATTCATTAAAAAATGAACATTGTCAGAAAAATACCAAAAATTCACACAAGGTAAATTTTGATGTCCCAATAATAAAGAATAAGTTTATTTTGACAAACATAGTTTATAAAATTGTCAAAATATAGATTCAAAAATGGTTTGCCATCAAAAGGCAGTAAAACAATCTTTTAAGAATATTAGTGTATTCCATGCATAAGATTGTATTTATTTTCATTTTAAGCCGCTATAACACTATCTTAATCATTAATAGACATATATAAAAATATCTATTATTCATTACTTACTTGGGATGTTACATGAATAGTTCATGCTTTATATTTTCTATGAAGAACACTATGGTAAATTTTTTTTCTTCATTTAGGTTATATATTTTAATAGTTATATAAATTGGAATTTCATAGCTATGTAGAAATGATGGTGAGTATGGAAAGATGTTTAGAGAACCCATTAAGTAGAATCCCTCATAGTAGTTTACTATCTCCAGGACATGGGTCATACATGTGTTAATTAGAGTATATAAACATCTTTTAGTGATGGGGAATGTGTTCTCTACTAATGGAGTAATTAAAAATCTCTTTTAAGTCACATTATACATGTCAGGGCATGAGTCCTCCATAGGGTTCGATAACCCTCTCTACCAATGAACTCTTCAACGGGTCAAAATTCCCCCATTACATCTAATATTGGGGGATTATATGTAGATAATAGATGTGAGATAGTTCATGTATTGATATGGAATTTACAAATGATAGTTTTTTCCAGAATTAATAATTATTATATAATACTGTATAGTATTATACTCATAGAGAACAAAAAAACCAACTACAATATATTTTATTAACAGAGATCATTTCATTAGTCAAGGACTAAAACCATAAAAACGAAAAATATAATAATGGGGGAAAAATATAAAATAGATTAAGTATAATGGAAAAATTTGGATCATATTTATATTTTAGAATTATTTCCTACACAAACAACACTATGAAAAATAAATAAAATATTTGTAAACAAGTCGATGTTTTAAAAATGGAAAATATATAACCTTGGGAGGAAATATATTAAATGATGTATAATGGAATTAATAGGTACTTATATATGTTAATATTACCATTAGAATAGCAATGTGACTTTAGGAATTGTATCCTAACTGTTAGGAATAATAACCTAATAGTTGAGAATAGTAACCATACCATACGAAGAGTAAATTGTCCTCAACATTGTAAAATTTCATATAAATAATATTTATCCTCAATAATTTGAGAAAATATTAATATTTTAATGCGATAAAATAATTATCAAGATTAAAAACTCAATGAAATTAAAAGAATTTATTTTAATAAATTTCATTTTAATAAATTTCATTAAAAATCATAATTTTTATATTAAAAAATTAAATTAAATATTTAATATAAATATTTTAATTAAAGTATTCCATTTTTATAATAATCGTATAAAAATTTAAAAAGGATAATCTTTGATAATTTTTTTGAGAAAACTCATTTTTTACATGAATAATAAAAGTATAGTTTTTAAAATAGTGCATTTATTATGACATAATGATAATATAATAATGAATCAATAAATATTAAATTTTTTATCTCAAACAAAAATAAATTTAAAAATATAATATATTCATTTAAAAATAATAAAATTAATTTCTAAACCTAAAAATTCATTTCCAAATCGTAAAAGTATAAATTGACCATTTAAATAAACATTTGTTTTTTCATTTTCTCTATTATTTTTGATTAAAATAATAAATTAGAATAATAAACTGCTTAAAAGTAATAAAATCACGTTATTTTTTTCAAATATATTTCATAATGTCAAAAATATTTATATTCAAATGATTTCTTTGGATATAATCATTTATTCGTTTTTATGACTTAAAAATACCCCTCTCTACAAGTATAAAACCCCCTATCCACCCCTTTAAAAACCAAATATCCCTCAATTATCAAATAATAATATATACCTAAATACCCTCTCTCAATACCATTAGAATCCTAAGGTAAATTTTTGTGTCACTCGACTCCCAGAATTCAAGGAGTTTAGTGCTGTACAAAAGCTGAAACACCACGAAGAGTGTTAGTTTTCGTCAAAATTCTCTCATTTTCTCTTATCTTCCATATTTTCTCCATTCCATTAAAAAAACATCTAAAATTAATTAATTAGTATTTTAAAATTATTTTAATGATGCTATCATACTGTAATTATTATATTTTGGACATATTTATATTTCAAAATTCCCTTTCCCCCTCTTTTAAAAATGTCCCATCAATGGTTGGTTAACTTCCCATGAGGATGTTTTGAAGTATCTAATTATCAAAACTGTTAGTTATTATTATAATAATTTATTTATAATATATGAATGTATAAATATACTTCTTTATAATATTTTTTATTTAATCATAAAAATATGTAAGTAGAAATAATGAAAGATCATTAAATTAGAGTAAAATCAGATATTTTAAGGGAAAATGATAACAAAATGTGTCACCATTAACAATTAAAATTAAGAATTTTATTCCAATTATTATAATTTATCAAGAGTTATAAAAACAAACATAATTCACTTATAGTTACTTGTTTTAAAAAACCTATATTTATTATACATCAGGATGAAAATTGACAAAATAAATCGAGATCTAAGGTAAGAGGATTCTTGAAAAAAACTACATCGGTTTTCGGTTATCACCTATTTCACATCGTAATTAGTATTTATATTTCTATAATGTTATTAATATTTACTTTCAATATTATTTTCCTTTTTATTTATGAAGATATTTTTTGATTTTTTCCAACAAAAGCTTTATTTTTGTTTTAAAATCACTTTTGTTTTGAATGATTTTATTAATAGTTTAAATAATATTTTTCAATGTTTGTTAATAGACTTTATTAAGAAAATTTGGTGAAAATGTTTTTTAATGATTTTGGGGAATTGAAGAAGTTATTAATTTTCAGTAATTTTTTTTAAGAAACTTTAATTTTAAAGTCAGACGATGCTATACAATTCGTAGAATTTTTCTAACATCAAGTAAAACTGTAGGATTGTAAGAGGGGCTTATGATCAATATACAAAAAATGGGGGTGGGGTGGGGTTAATTTATGTTGAAACAACCTTTAAAAAAGAAAATAAACAAAACCTCATAAATTAATTTTATCATACCTACACTTAATCTGATTACCAGAGTCAATATCAGAATGACGTCAGATTCAATTTATATAAGAGTATGTTCATCTTAATCATAGTCAAACTAATAAAAAATGGAGTAAAAAGATGAGTCTTATAAGGAAACAGCCTTAAAACATTACATAATCTTGAATTAAATGAATAATTCACATTGAGGATCTTTTCAGGTTTAGAGTTTTAGAGAATTAGGACATAACTATTACATCTCAAAGATTACAAGGTTGACACATCTACAGAGTTTCCATTTTTTTAGAAAATATAAACTCTTGAACAAAAGATTCATGTATAGTTCCATGTTTTATACATCATGACATTTACTTGATCCCATCCTTGACCGTATTCCACTTTAAGTCATGTGGAATTTTTTTTAAAAACATGGGATGATCACAAAAATCTCAATAAGGGATATAAAAATACAGAAAGGAAACATTAGTCCACGTCTACATAAGAATCAATGAAAACACACTTTACTCATAAAATATAAGAACTTTAACATACCTCATGAAATCATAAGATTTATGAAAAACTCATATAAATCATAAGACATAAAGGTAATTTGAGGCATTTATAACATTCTTATGTAGGGAGTAACACTTAGGGTTACGTTTGGAATACCCATCACAGTATATTCCCTAAATCTCTTTGGAGAAAACTTAGCATTTAACTTCTTCGCGTTACCCAATGCATTGGAGAGCTATCACAGGCTCACCCACCCATAGTTTATCACGAAACCACCCATCTACATAAACAATTCCCAAGAACCATAACATAAAAATAACACATAACTTAATCATAAAGGAAATATAACATTCCCACATTTTAATAATAATATAACATTTTAAGATATTGAAATAATGAATCCATTCTAAAAACCATTTTCAAAACCATTTAAAACATTTAATAAAGAGATTTTTGAATCAATGTGTCCCATACCAATTTGAATATTTTAACATTTTAAACCATTAATATTCATATAAATAAATCCTTAAAACCATTTTGAAAACATGGATATTAATGAGAAATATTTATAAGAATAAATCATTAAAACATTTAAAACGATATTTTAGTTAAAGAGTTTTTAACAAAATGAGAGACACTTGAATATAAATAATTGAGGAATAAAATTTAATCAGAAATTTATAAATTCATGAGAATAAAGGAATTCATGATATAATATTAAAAATGACAGTATATACACCATATAAGAGTGAATTTGTGCATAACAACAATGAAGTCTCAATAGAAATGTAAAATGAGACAAAATCCTTTATAAAGAAGGTATCCTTAAATTAAGGATAAATCAATCTCATAATTATGTGTGAAAAATATAAATACACCCAATATAAGTGTATATTAAGTGTAAAACAATCATATGTCATTCACACATATTCATAGGATGAAATATTCAATAACTACAAGTTGAACCCAAAGAAATGAAAATTGGGTTAAGAAGTTCCCTTGTAAAAATTGGACAGCCTAAAGACGTCACTTTAAAATTAAGAAAATGAGTTGATGAGAAAAAAGGGTATATAATCACTTGGAAATAAATTTTACATCAATAAGGATATATAAGATCATATCCCAACATAATAAGATGTAAATTAAAAGACATAACAAAAGAAGTCTCTTAAAAAGAGGAGGGTGAAAGGTTCCCTTACCGATTTGGGTAACTTCCGAAACGTACACCCCATGAAAGAAGGGTTATACAATGAAGATTTGAATACCCATAAATTAAATTATATTACAAAAATAATACAATCATGGGCATAACAACACCACACAAAAGTAAATAGTGGAAAATGTTGCAAGAATCTCATGGGAATAAAAGTGAGATGAAAACCCCTTACGAAAACTCGGCAGCCTAACGATGCCACTTAAAACATCTAAAAAATGGATTTATGAGATCAAATAGGGTCTCCCATAATATGAAAATAAAAATTAAAGTATGAGAAATATAAAATAACACCCCCAAACATAAGAAATATGAGCTTAAAAGAAATGACATAAAAAAGAGTACTTAAAAAGAAAGAGAGAGGTAAGATCACTTACCTCAAGTCCGACTTGTCTTGTTTGTTTCTTTATATTCCTGAATAATAAACTAGAGTTAATTTCTACTTGCTTAAGAACCGTTTTCAAGTTCATTATTCCTTTTATATCACTTATTACCATTTTATTAACATTATGTAATTATTTAAGTTAATAACAGTCGTTTTGTCGATCATTGGTACTTGAGTCAAAAATAAACTTCTTATGATTACAAGTTGTTCATGTGGTAAAATATCCATTATATGAAGAATTATATTCATGATGTAGATATCATGTATATCATATATATCCAGTAAATACTTTCATTTATAATGTTACATAATATTTAGAGGTAAGAAATGAAATCCATCGTTCATGGAGATGGTAAGCCGTATGTACGCATGAAC
This sequence comes from Viscum album, assembly GCA_963277665.1. Taxonomy (NCBI): domain Eukaryota; kingdom Viridiplantae; phylum Streptophyta; class Magnoliopsida; order Santalales; family Viscaceae; genus Viscum; species Viscum album. Next base: position 1,688,695,823 of record OY728126.1, on the reverse strand, counting down.
GCTACTTTCATTTCTATTTCGTATTTAATGGAATTAAAAATAAGTGATATATTTATTATAATTACAGTATAATATATATGTTATATTGGTCACATAAGTTCATTAATTTAATTCTTTATACATTCCATGTATTGCATGAACGAGTCACATCACTTGAGGGGGCGATAGTCCACACTTCCTCAAATTAAAGTATCGCATTTGCACAACATGGAAAGAATAAAGGAATGTTTTAAATGTAAAATAAATATGCATAGAGAGGAAATAAATATAATATATATCATAAATAAATATAGTTCCATCATAATGGACACCATGAGAGGTGGTAGGAGAATATAGAACAATCATCGTTTCGTGAGGCAGTAATTCGCCATCCATGGAAATAGTATGTTCTTTAACCATTAGGCAGAGGTGTGTGTCAGTTTAGCTCAAATAATTCTCATAAAAACATCCTAGTATATTGAAAATACTGTTTTTGTTACAAAATAAAGGAATAAAAAGAGTTTAGGGGGTTTTAGAAGAAAAATGAAATAAAAGAACATAAGAGAGAACATTACCTTTAAATCGGGTCACTCTCTTTGGTTTGAACGAAAAGGGTTTATTGAAGATCTTTCTACCTAAGGAAAGGATTCTAGAATGAATAGAGGGATGTGGAGAGATAAAATGAGCAGAGTTTGGTCGATACAAAGGCTTGAGAGTTGTGGGTAAGGGGGTAGAGGTGGGGGCCTTTTATAAGAGGGAGGAGGGGACTTTTGGAAAGTCTTGAAAAGTTACTTTATTATAAAATGATTTTCCGATATTTAAGGTCCCAAAATTATATATTTCTAGTATAAGGTTATAAGGGTTCGAAATAAACCCATAAAATAGGTTTTTGACAAGTTTAAGTCTTAAATTTTACCTTATCTTCTCATTTTATTTAAATCGTTCATTAATGAGGTCATCACTGCATCATCATGGTGTCATAAATAAATTTATTTATTTAATGTCTAAAAATTAAAAACAAAATATCATGATGTAGGAAATATTTTTTTCTTTCTAATTAATATTTATAGTAAAAAATATGACTTGTATAACCTCATGTAAAAATTGTTTTAGTAAAACAACACATGTTTGTGACATTTTTTTAACTTTAAATAAAAAGTTATTAATGTAATTTTCTTACCCAAGTGGCTCCATGGGGTCCCCAAGTTAACCCATGGATTGTATTGGTCGGCCATGACTTATAAAATAAGTGTAAGACAAGTGTAAATGTAATTTAATATTATTACATCATTATATTTACTTTAAATTACACTAATTACCTTTAATCGCAATTAATAAAAAATAAAAGTTACTATTCACCAAAAAAATATTTTAATCACATTGAACCAAATTTTACATCCTAATGACAACCATATATGTTGGATTTTTTAAATTCAAATCACATTGGTGGTAAAATTTCATTTAAACGAAAAATCAGTTTTTTTAACTTCCACTTAGTGGTTTCACTATTCATCAAAAATTGAAGTTTTTCAGAAAAATACCAAAAATTCACCCTAAGATATATTTAATATTCCGAATTCAAATATGATGTCTATTTTACAAAATTTAAAACATATAATTTTCATTAATTAATTTAATAATTAATTCCCGTTGTGAAAACAAATAGCATGTTTTTAAGAAAATATATCTATCAAAAGATTGACACTTGTTTAAGTCCAATTTCAAAGTGAAATTAATTACAATGGCCACCATTGGATTAAATTGTAAAAATATATTCTAATTTCACTTTAAAACCAATTCAAAAGATATTCTAATAATATAAATTAATTATATTAAAAATAGATTTTGAATTTAAATACCACATTTTTTACTTATTCATTAAAACAAACTTTATCAGAAAAATAACAAAAACATAAGCAAAGTAAATTTTGTTGTACCTATTCTAAAGAAAGATTTTATTTGGTCCAATAGAATGTATAAAAGTGACCAAAACTATTTTTAAAGAGGTTTCACCCACAAAAGGCGATAAATCGACCTGTTAGTGAATATTAGAGTATCTATGCCTAAAATGGAATTCTTTACTTATTTTAAGTTGTTATCTTTTATTGGATAAATGTAAAAAAATTTAACAAAAATATATAATATTATTTTAGTTATTTATATTCATTCCCGCCAATATGACGTCTACGTGTTAACTACCATTTAAAATAATATTATTATATTATTAGTGTGAAACGTAAGATTTCAAAGAAACTCGTTCTTGCATATCGGGTACGCTATCGAACATAGCAACCAATTTGAAGTAAAAATTAATATTTAATTCACAAATATTAATAAATATGAAAATGTCTTATTCTTTATTTACCTGGGATGTTACATCCTTCCCCCCTTTTGGGAATCACATCCTCACAATTTTTAAAATTGGACTTTGAAACTTCCTTGAAAGCCCCACATTGGAAAAGGAGTCAGTAAAACTGTCACTTTAAAATAAAGAAAGAGAAGTACAAAGGTCACCTGAGTTAACCCATACTAGGATTATATATAGGAAAAAATGGAGATGGAAGAGAAAACAAAGGGTCATGTTCTGATGGAGAGTGATAGAAAACATGTTTAAGAGAAAGTTAACCACCAGAAAATCACAATCTTGTGATGGGTTAAACGGTATTTGATTTCCCATTAGGAAAAGTTAACAAAAAACATTTTTGTTTTAAGTTACATTTAATTAATGAATTTATTTATGATCTAAAATAAAACATAAAGAAACATACTCACTTTTCGTGTAGACTTTCATCTCTTACTAGATTTCTTACACAAACTCATATTTTCTCCAAAAGACGAGTATTTAGGATGACTTGTTCATATTAAGAGCACTATAATCAACTTCTAGAGAATATCCTAACCCAAAAAAGATTAAATATATATTTCCCATTTCTTTAAACCTTGACCAAAACCAATAATTGTTAGTACAAAATCAGATAATACCCAAAAAGTATAATCCTTTATAAAAAGAAATACAACTCTTAATCTCCAAAATTTGTCCAACAAAACCCAAAGTTCATCAAAGACCATTCAATAAATAGCTATCCATAAAATTATTCAAAGTTATCCAAACTAATAATTAAACCCAAATCTCCAAAGGATTTAATCACATAGTCTTCCAAGATAAATCTTAACATTTATCTCCAAATAACATCAGTTACTCTTAAAGTCTCATACTGAAAAGTAACTAACCAAATCACATATACTCCATGATAGACTAATGATTTCCATATATAACGAAAAATCAACTTATTCCTGATTCATAAGATTGTCTAACTAGAAATAATTTATCATACTAACCAGGGACTTCACGTAGTCCAGTGGTAGGTGATAAATAACAGTCGCACTTTGGTTGTGGGTTCGATTCCCACAACATTGTCCGACGCGATGGGTAGTCACACGATTTGCATGTTGTCCTTTTTCAAAAACTATATAATTCTTAAAATATTCCCCAAAAATAGATAAAATCATCAAAAATAACCATTACATAATTTAACCTCAATTTTATCTCATGCATTTCATTTTCCATCATAAAATATAGTAACCCATAATTACCTCAAAAATAAGGATCATATAAACCATGATAGTTACCTTTATAATTATTACCTGAACTTCCACATCGATTTGGTTATCTCGAACATGATGCATTAGATAACTCACCAAGGTTCAAGTGGTTAATAATAAATCTTGATATTTGGTTGAGAAAAACCACAAGAGTTCTCATTGCAGCTCCCATATCATTCAGTTGTTCTTTCAAAAAACCGTCACAGTATTCTTCACATCCACTGTCACTTTGGTGCCTGCTAGATCTAGCCATTTACTAAAACCAAAAAGGTCAGTGAGAGTATATCATTAGAATCATCATATAATACTATGATATAATTATCCATTTTATCATAAACTCATTCACTTTATCTAAAACTATGAATCTTTCTAAAATCCTAACCATTATGGTAATGTCCCTTATGCTTAAAGAATACCCTAACCTCTAAAGTTATCTAAACAGACCTTTGATACCAACTATAAGGACCCAACCTTAAAACATTACATAATCTTGAATTAAATGAATAATTCACATTGAGGATCTTTTCAGGTTTAGAGTTTTAGAGAATTAGGACATAACTATTACATCTCAAAGATTACAAGGTAGAAACATCTACACATTTTCCATTTTTTTCACAAAATATAGACTCATGAAAAAAAGAGTCATGTCTAGTTCTATGTTTTAGACATCATGACATTTCCTTGATCCCATCCTTGACTGTATTCCACTTTTAGTCCTGTGGAAGACATTTCAAAAACATGGGATGAGCACAAAAAGCTCAGTAAGGGATATAAAAATACGGAAAGGAAGCATTAGTCCACATATACATAAGAATCAAGGAAAACACACTTTACTCATAAAACATAATCACTTTAACATACCTCATGAAATAATAAGATTTATAAATAACTCATAGAAATCATATAACATATAGGTAACGTGAGGCACTTATAACATTCTTACGTATGGAGTAACCCTCATTGTTATGTTTGGAATACCCATCACAGTATATCCCCTAAATCTATTCATAGAAACCTTATCATTTAACTCTTTCGTGTTACCCAATGTATTGGAGAGCTATCACACGCTCACCCGCCCATAGTTTATCACGGAACAACCCGTCTTCATAAAAACATCCCAAGAAACATAACATAAACATAACACATAACTTAAGCATAAATGAAATATAACATTCCCACATTTCAATAATAATATAACATTTTAAGATATTGAAATAATGAATCCATTCTAAAAACCATTTTCAAAACCATTTAAAACATTTAATAAAGAAATTTTTGAATCAAAGTGTCCCATACCAATTTGAAGTTTGTAACATTTTAAACCATTAATATCCATATAAATAAATCCTTAAAACCATTTTGATAAAATGGAAATTAATGAGAAATATTTATAAGAATAAATCATTAAAACATTTAAAACGATATTTTAGTTAAAGAGTTTTTAACAAAATGAGAGACACTTGAATACAAATAATTTAGGAATAACATTTAATCAGAACTTTATAATATCATGAGAATAAAGGGATTCATTATATAATATTCCAAAGTACAATATATACACCATATAAGAGTGAATTGGTTCATGAAAACAATGAAGTCTCAATATAAATGTAAAATGAGATGAAATCCCATATAAAGAAGGTATCCTTAAATTAAAGATAAATCAATCTCATAATTATGTGTGAAAAATATAAATACACAAAATATAAGTGGATATTAAGTATAAAAAAATCAGAGGGCATTCACACATATTAAATAACTACAAGTTTAACCCAAAGAAATTGAAATTGGGTTAAGAAGTTCCCTTGTAAAAATTCGACATCCTAACGACGTCAGTTTAAAATTCAGAAAATGAGTTGATGAGACAAAAGGGTATATCATCACTTGGAAATAAATTTTACATCAATAAGGATATATAATATCATATCCCAACATAATAATATTTAAATTAAAAGACATAACAAAAGAAGTCTTTTAAAAAGAGGAGGGCGAAAGGTTCTCTTACCGATTTGGGTAACTTCCGAAATGTACACGCCATGAAGGAAGAGTCATACAATGAAGATGTGAATACCAATAAATTAAATAATATTAAAAAAATAATAAAATCATGGGAATAAAAACACCACAAAAAAGTAAATAGTGGCAAATGTAGCATGAATCTCATGGGAATAAAAGTGAGATGAAAAATCCCTTATGAAAACTTGGCACCCTAACGACGCCACTTAAAACATCAAAAAAATGGATTTATGAGATAAAGTAGGGTCTCTAATAATATGAACATAAAAATTACATTATGAGGAATATAAAAGAACATCCCCAAACATAAGAAATATGAGCTTAAAATAAATGACATAAAAGAGAGTACTTAAAAAGAAAGAGAGAGGTAGGATCCCTTACCTCAAGTCCGACTTATCTTGTTCGTTTATTTATATTCCTGAATAATAAACTAGAGTTAATTTAAAATTTCTTAAGAAAATTTTTCAAGTTCATTATACCTTTTATATCACTTATTACCATGTTATGAACATTATGTAATTATTTAGGATAATAACGGTCATTTTGTCGATCATTAGTACTCGAGTCAAAAATAAACTTCTTATAATTACAAGTTGTTCATGTGGTAAAATATCCATTATATCCAGAATTATATTCATGATGTAGATATCATATATATAATATATATCCAGTATATAATTTCATTTATAATATTACATAACATTTAGAGGTAAGAAACGAAATGCATCATTCATGAAGATGGTAAGCCGTACGTATGCATGAACGCTACTTTCATTTCTATTTCATATTTAATGGAATTAAAAATAAATGAGAGATATATATATATATATTATAATTAAATTATAATATATATGTTATATAGGTCACATAATTTCATTAATTTCATTCTTTATACATTCCATGTATTGCATGAACAAGTCACATCACTTGAGGGGGCAGTAGTCCACACTTCCTCAAATGAAATTATCGCATTTGCACAACATGAAAAGAATAATGGTATATTTTAAATGTAAATAAATAATTATATAGAGGAAATAAATATAATATATATCATAAATAAATATAGTGCTATCATAATGGACACCATGATAGGTGGTAGGAGGAAATAGAACAATCATCGTTTCGTGAGGCAGTAATTCATCATCCACGGAAACAATATGTTCTTTAACCATTAGACAGAGGTGTGTGTAATTTTAGATTGAATACTTCTCATAACAACATCCTAGTATATTTAAGATACTAGTGTTTTTACAAAAGAAAGGAATAAAAAGAGTTTAGGGGGTTTTAGAAGAAAAATAAAACGAAAGAACTTAAGAGAGGAAATTAACTTTAAATCGGGTAACTCTCTTTGGTTTGAACCAAAATGGTTTCTTGAAGAGAATTATGCCTAAGGTAAGGCTTATAGGATGAATAGAGGGATGTGGAGAGATAAAATGAGAAGATTTTAGTCAAGCCAAAGGCTTGAGAGGTGTGGGTAAGGGGGTAGAGGTGGGGGCCATTTATAAGAGGAAGGAGGGGCACTTTTGGAAAGTCTTAAAAAGTTACTTTATTATAAAATGATTTTCGGATATTAAAGGTCCCACAATTTTATAGTTCAAGTATAAGGTGATAATGGTTCTAAAACCACCCATCCAATAGGTTTTTGACAAGTTTTAGTCTTACATTTTACATTATCTTCTCATTTTATTTAAATCGTTCATTAATGACGTCATCACTATATCATCTTGGTGTCATAAATAAATTTATTTATTTAATGTATAAAAATTATAAAAAAATATCATGATGTATTAAATATTTTTATCTTTATAATTAATATTTATAGTCAAAAATATGACTTGTATAACCTCATGTAAAAATTGTTTTAGTAAAACAACACATGTTTGTAACATTTTTATTTTAACTTTAGATAAAAAGTTATTAATGTCATTTTCTTTCCCAAGTGGCTCCATGGGGTACCCAAGTTTACACATGGATTTTCTTGGTAGGCCATGAATTATCCAATAAGTGTAGGATAAGTGTAAAGGTAATTTCATATTATTATATCGTTATATTTACCTTAAATTACACTAATTACCTTTAATCACGATTAATAAAACATAAAAGTTACCATTCACCAAAAAATTATTTTAATCCCATTGAACCAGATTTTACATACTAATGACCAAAATGTATGTTGGATTTTTGAAATTCAAATCACAGATGTGGTAAAAGTTTATTTAAACAAAAAATCAGTTTTTTAACTACCACTTAGTGGTTTCACTATTCATCAAAAATTGAAGTTTTTCAAAAAAATAACAAAAATTCACCCAAAGATATATTTGATATTCCGAATTCAAATATGATGTATATTTTATAAAATTCAAAACATATAAGTTGCATTAATTAATTTAATAATTAATTCCCATTGTCAAAACAAATAGCGTGTTTTTAAGATACAATATCTATCAAAAGATTGACACTTGTTTAAGTCCAATTTCAAAGTGAAATTAATTACAATGACCACCATTGGATTAAATTGTAAATATATATTCTAATTTCCATTTAAAATCAATTCAAATGATAATCTAATCATATAAATAAATTAGATTAAAAAGAGATTTTGAATTTAAATACAACATTTTCACTTATTCATTAAAAAAAATCTTTATCATAAAAATATCAAAAACATACACAAAGTAAATTTTGTTGTCCTGATTCTAAAGAAGGATTTTATTTGGTCAAATAGAATGTATAAGAGTGGCCAAAAACTATTTTTAAAGAGGGTTCTCCATCAAAAGCCGATAAATCAACCTTTTAGTGAATATTAGAGTATCTATGGCTAAAATTGAATTCTTTACTTATTTTAAGCCATTATATTTTGTTGGATAAATGTAAAAACATTTAACAAAAATATATAATCATATTTTAGTTATTTATATTCATTCCTGCCTATACAATAGCTACGTGTTAACTACCATTTAAAATAATATTATTATATTATTAGTGTGCAACGTAAGATTTCTAAGAAACTCGTTGTTGCGTATCGGGTACGCTATCGAACATAGAAACCATTTTGAAGTAAAAATTAATATTTAATTCACAAATAATAATAAATATGAAAATTTCTTATTATTTATTTACCTGGGATGTTACATGTCTAATTTATAAAGTTCTATTTCAAGAATAGTGGAATAGAAACCTGTAAAAAAAGTGATATAATAGCCAATATCAGTAAGAATGACATAAAATATATATTAAAAGATTATCCTATTTTAACCTTAAGAGTATTTTTGCGAATAACCTTAACTAAAGGTATCCACTATTTTATAATTATAGTAAATTATATATTTTCTTATTAGGAATTCCCTCGATACGATTGTTAGTATAGCTATGTCTTCCTTTCCCTAGAATACCTCGATATAATTATTGGATCTGTATTCCAATTCCTAGAAGCACTTAATCAAATAGATTAGATTTACTATATTCCTATCCCTAAAATCCCTCGAACCAAAAAATGATTAGAAACAATTACAAAAGTAAATGTTTTTAAGGAAGAAAACCTAACAAGTATTCCTTTGAACTATCAACTCTCTAAAGAATTACAAATACTAAGAATAAGAAATTAAGACTTAGCAATATTAAGACGACTTGGGTTCAAATGATGTCAACTCCAAACTCTTAAAATGGATCACTATTTATAGGTGATTATTTAATGATCATATATTTGAGTTTGTTTTAAATGCCCCAAATAGCTGACACTTTACTAGTTATAAACATAGGTTAGTCCTATGGGCTTCCTTACCAGTTTTCAATATATTAATCGTTATTAGAATCAGTTATTTTTTTGGGTACCATAACCAGTCCTATGTTCATGAATTTTTTTAGTACTAAATATATGACACAATTATATCTTCGAGTATGATTAAAGGTAAGTCCAATTTATCTGACACATACTCAATCTGATAATCACAATGGATAATTGTAAATTTATATTCTTAATACATTAAAACTATGTATGGTAGGAAATACCATTTTTGTACAAAAATCATACAAAAACACTTGGGACATAAAAATATAGTAAACATTTTTAAAGGAAGTATTTGTGATTTAAAAAACTAAAGGATTGTAAAATTAAGAAGTAATAGTTCAAACTCAACAATCTCCCCCTTTTGAAAATCACAAACCACACAAAATATATGTAAAAATAACTTTAAAAAATTACAACCCTTTGTTCTTTTAAAGACTATGTTGTTATTCTCTACCACATAACTTCCCCTAAGTTTGTAAATCAATTGAATACAATGTTTAATTTTAGAATATTTATTCTATAAATAAAACTCCCCCTTAGGAATTCTTTTCCTCTTTGGATAGTATTTTACCATTTCGATAAAAAAATATCCCCTTTGAAATATATACACCTATTAATAAAGCATTATCCCACATAATATATCATTATACCCCTTTGTGATTTTAGAAATGGAATGTTAAGGATCTGATGTTTCCTGATATGTTAGAAAATATAATATGTGAAACAATATTGAAATAACTAATCATCCATGAAAATATAATAGAACATATAACCTATCAAAATTGAAAAACATTGAAACAAATCAAAATTAGACGATAAGATAATTCATTAAAAATTAAAATCATTTAAAAAATAAACTCAAGTTTTCAAAGAATAAAAATTCAATCTTTCTTCCTCATGGTATTCACAATGGCCTTCATTTTCTTAAACTCATTATAATATTTTTCCTGATTTTTAATTCTTTCTTCTTAAATCTAGTATTTAGTCATCAAAATTTTTAATTACTCAGATAATTATCTATCCTGATCCCTGATTATGATCATATCATCTTCAAAAGATCAGAGTCTACTCATTACCAACTATATTTCGAAAATATTTTCTTTTAGAACATTTACCTTTTCAGTCTGTTCATCCATGGTATCTCTGAATTCCTTAATGAAATTTACTTTATTTTTCATACCTGATGACAAATTATAAAAGGATCTAGCTGATACTAACATTAGTTTATTTACTTCATCAAAATATTCATCACGCATATGATTATTAGATTTTATCTTATTTGACCACTTTACCATCTGATTTCCTAATCATTTGTGAGTATTCTAATTTTCTTGAAAATTTCTCAATTCATCTTTAATGTAAATCAATGACTCTATTAAAAATTTTATTGATGAAAATTTCTCATAGAGACTATTTTTAATTGGCTACCACCTTGATTAATGGCTTTGAAAATACATAATTATTCCTTATAATATCCTCAAGACATGGTAAATATAATCAATTTTTTTTATCTATCATTGGATATGATTCCATCTAATAAGTCACAACATCAATAAGTTTTTTATACTTGTTCCAACATAAACTTCTTTTCCTTCATTACCATATTTATTTGAAATATTTTTATCATCTGATATTTCCAAAATTTCCACATATTTATTAATCTTTAATTTTTTCATCAACATTGGTCTTAAACTGTTGATCCTATTCTACTTTCTTAGATGACGATTGTTCCTTGTTTTCTTAATAGGATTTATATTTCGTAGAGATTCATGTATTCCCATCCTTCCCAGATTTGGAGGGTAAATGTGATGTATATGATTATGATTATGATTAATTCTTATCTATTTTATTTTCTTCTTCCTCATCTCATTCCTTTCCTTGTTTTTCTTCCTCATCCTCTTCCTCTTCAACTTCAACCTCTTATTCTAATCCATCATATTATTATTTTTTATTGCATTTTTTCTTTATTTTAATCACTTTTAAATACCTTATGAACTTCTTTTTCTAGAACTCCCTCTAGTTTCCTTTCTATTCGGAGAGTTCCTCTCTCAGCTATCTCAATTACCGATTCTTTATAAGGTGCATTTGGGATAGATTCTTCTTCATCGACCTTTATTTTTCTCTTATCTATCATAGAATGGATATTAGATAGTATAAAATAATTTTCTTTGAATAATAACTCCACTTTCAGGTTTATTTTATAAGTATGGGATGTTGGAAGGATTCCAAAAACATAATCTATTTCAACTCATTTCATTAAAATTTCACAAATCCTAGTTTCTTGCGACATTTTATTTTGATTATTTATTGCTTATTATTTTTATAATTGTTTGGAAGAATGAATCTTTAAATCTTTAGATTTTTTTGGATTTATTCCTAATTCTAAATCCCATGTCTTCTTATGAGCCTTATGTTTCATCATCTCCTCGAAAACCTCATCCAGCATCTTCTTTTTCTTATTTTATTTTATTGGTGGAGAGGTCTCTTTATTTTATTTTTATGATCTTCCTTATATTTAATTGATTGTTGTAAATCTGATGAAACACCATAAAACTTTTCAATAAACCTACTTTACTGAGCATCAAAAACCAATTTCATCATAGAATTTGTATCATCAATAATAAATGAAAAATTTTCACTTACTGGATATGATTTTTTTTCGAATTTAAAAATATCCATGCACTTCACCACCAACTTACTTATAAAATACGGATAGATATTAATATTTGACATGATAAAATATTTTTTCATGTTCTCCACCATAATGAAGATAAAATAGAAAAAGATCTCTCTTCCTCATGTTCACTAATTATTCTAGAATGAAGAAATATGGCACTTTCAAAGTATATAGATCACCTTTCCTCAGAATTAGAAAACCATGCATCGATAAACCAACAAATATATTGTCTGGATTTAATTGAGATACTTTCCTTAATTTATCTTATTCCAAAAATAGATAATCCTTAGCCCAGTTCTTGTTAAAATTTCTAAGATTGTTAAGAAGCATGTGGGAATGACAGTAATATTATCCTTTTGAGGGAACTTCAAAAAAGTCAGAAAATATTCTATAACAGAACATATACATCTTCCCAAACATTTTGAAAGATACTTTATTTTTCCCATCCTACTTAAAAAATAGTACTGAAGTGTAGAATTCAGAGACTACATCTGGATAATATAAGTTAAAATACTTTTATGGATATTTGACACATATTGATTCCCAGCCTTGGAATGAAATAATGTTCTTAAGAGTTCAATCACACATTCTGAACAAAAATATTTCAACCAACTGTTAACTAAAGACAATACACTTAGAATAATCTTCCTTGTTTTCCATTGGATATTGATTTTGAAACTGGAGAATGGACAAAAAGAAATAAAATCAAATTAGGGCCTTTTCATGGTACAACAAATTTGGAGAGAAAACTATGAAAAACCAATGTGGTAAATGGGGGGACCCACCCTTATATAGGCACTAGGACAGATGGTTCAACTACCATTAGAAAATAAATGGAATAGATTGAAAACCATTCTGATCTAATGGTAACTATTGACTTGAAGAAATTTTTTAAAAGAATTTTTAAATTCTCATAGTCTTAATACTTTTATATAATTGAGAATCATTTCAATTAGTATTTTTTTTAAAAATAAAGTTTAAATCTTAAATTATAACAACAATATAAACTGTAAATGAAATTAATGAGATAGTAAAAAACTAAAAGAATAAAATATTACATTTCACAGTGGAAAGATTCATCAGTATGAATAACCTTTTGTTCTTAGTTTTTATAAAATGATTAATTTAGTTTTTTAATAAATTCTGATTCTTATATTTTTATTAAAAAAATTTATTATGAAATTTAATGATAAATACTATTTATGATAAAATAATTATTGAAAATTTTAATGATAATTTCAAAATCTAATTTTTCAAAAAAACATTCAGTATATAATTTTCTTTTAGAAATTTACATGTCTGAGAATATTTTTGAGGATCTTTAACTTAAAAAAAATTATTATGGAAATTTCATTATGATAAAATTATTAGAAAAACTAAATATTTTTTAAAATTAAAAGTTTTTAAGAAAAAATTTAAAATACATAACACATATAAACCCCATATGAATGGGAGTATCTTAATGTAAGGATATTGATACCAGAAAGTAGATATGATTTATCACTTTAGGTTGATAATTCCAATATTTTGTTTAATATATTCAAATCTATCATAACTAAGTGGTTTTGTAAAAATGTCAGTAATATGTTCTTGCATTCAAATGAATTTTAAAATTATATCTTCTTTAAGTGCATGATCTCGAAGGAAATAGTGTCTTATATTTATGTGCTTAGAACATGAGGGATGTGATGGGGTTCTACATAAAGAAATGGTACATATATTATCAAAAATTATTTTAGTTTTAGTAAAACTCATTCCATAGTCACTAAGTGTGTATTTTGTCCACAACCTTTGAGCACAACTACTTCCAATAACCACATATTCTGCTTTAGTAGTGTAAAGTGATATTGAGTGTTTTTTCTTACATGACTAGAAAAAAAGTAATACCCTAATAGTTATGGATGTACTTTTCTTATCAATTATATATCCACTAAATTCCGCATCAAAATTTTTTTTAATTCAAAAACATTTCAAGAAGAATAAAAAATACCTAAACCCATAGTTTAGATAAGAAAATAAAATTTTTAATAGATTTTAGAGGAAATTATTTAATAATATATTGATATCTAGCACATAATCTTACATAAAACTTTAAATTTGGATGAATAAAAGTTAAGTAAAATAAACTTCCTATCATACCGCTAAAAATATTTTGAACAACTGGTTTCCTAACCTCTTTATGATCTATGGTTTTGGAGGTAACAATAACAGTACTAATAATTTTTTTATTTTCTTATCCAAATTTATTAATAAGATATTTTATATACTTATGTTGAGATTTAAAAGTTTCTTTTCTTTTTTTTAAATCTAAAAACAAAGGTAATATGTTAACTCACACATCATACTCATTTCAAACTCAAAATTCAGAAGGTACAGAATGGAATATATTAAATATTTTTGAGTTGAAACAAGTATAATGTCATCAATATAAATTTGGTAGTTCTTTATATTTTTATCAACTTATTTTTTAAAAAGATTTGGATCCGAAACTCCCTTAACAAAATTGTTTTGTAACAAAAATCCACTTAACCTGTCATACCCATATTTAGGGGATTGTATAAGTCCATATAAAGATTTGGTATGTCTATAAAGATGTTATGTATATTTTTTATTTTCAAAAAAAGGTGGTTGTTAAACATAAAATTCCACCTAAACATGTATGTTAATAAAACCACCCTTCACATTCATTTGAAAATTTTGAAATGAAATAATTCTAAAAAGGATATAATTATTTAAAAGACTTTAATTATTAATATCTAAGAATAATTTTCTTTATAATATATTCAATCATGTTGGTTATATCCATTGACAAAAATTCTAGCTTTATTTGTATCAATTATTCCATTTTCATCACATTTATTCAAAAAACCCATTTACTCCAATTATAGAAGTTTCTTTTGGTCATTCAACTAAAGATGATAATTTTTTCCTTTCAAAATCATTAAATTTATATTTTATTTCCTTAATCTAATACTCATCACCAAAAGCCTCATCTGGATTCTTATGTTCAAATTACTATAAGAAAGCTAGATTATCATTTTCATTCCCTAAGGAACTTCTAGTTTTAACTGGTTGATCTACATCACTAATTATACTTTCACTAGGATGATTCATAAGGGAAAAATAACATATTGGGTTTTAAAAATTTTGTTGTTAAAAAATAGGTATAAAATATTCATGAGGAAAAACATTAGAAACTATTTCTTGAGTTCTTTCCTTTTGAGAAAAACATTCTAACAAAGGTTGAAAATTAGTTTTAAAAATAACAAATGAGGATGTTGGTTAAGTGTTTTTGAAAAAAAGGATTAGTTTTATCAAACATAACATTAAATATTTCCTTAATAATATAATTTTTTATTAAAAACACAATAAACTCTAGAAGTAGTGGAATAACTTAAAATATTCAATCGTCATATTTGGGTGAAAGTTTACATAGATTATATTTCGTATTCAAGATAAATTTATTCCAAACAAATACTTTTATGTTAGAAAATTTTGGTTTTATTATTGTCCACAACCCATATAGAGTTTTATTAAGAAAATGTCTAATTAAAAACTGATTTATAGTATAGAAATAAGTACTAACTGCTTCATCCCAAAATTGTTTATCAATTGAGTATTCAATCAACATGGCTCTAGTTATTTCTTGAAGAATTATATTTATTATTTTAACTAAACCATTTTTAGGTGGTTCTAGGTTCTAAAAAGATATGTTCAATACATCTGTTACTATAAAAAGATTCAAAATTAGAATTAAAACAATCTTCACCATGATTAGTATGAATAGTTATTAAGGACATATTTTTCTTATTTTTAACTTTTTATATAAATGTTTTAAAATATTAAAAGGATCAAAATATATTGGTAAGAAAATATTCCCAAGTATATCCAGTATAGTAATCAACTAAGACATATACATAGTATTTTCTACCAATACTTCCCATTTTTGTAGGATCAAATAAGTCCATGTGGACTAACTTTAAATCCTCATAAGTTGATACATCACTAATAGATTTACAACATGACTTATATTTATTACCATATTGATAAGGGTCCCAAAAGTTTTAAGTATAAAACCTAAGTTCTAGTATATCCTTAAAAATTACTCTATTAGTCAATTTGGATATTTTTATAAGGTTATAATATCCTCGAAATCTATTTTATAACCCTGATATTCTTCCATTTCACTAAGGCAAGGTATGACTTATCTTCTAAGGTCGTGTAAGTTATGTATGTAAAAATTCTCATATAGGTTGGTAGAAAGAATAACTTAATACTTGGAACTATGCACTAAAAACTTATCATTACTAAATATCACAAGGTAACCTTTATCAAATAATCGACTTTTTCTTATACAATTATTATTAATAACTAAAAAAATAAAACTTTTTCAATAAGATTTTTTTCAAGAATATCAATTTTACATATTCCTACAGTTTATCTTTGAGAATTATTTCTAAATGTTACTTTTAATATTGATTATCTTTTTGAAGAAATTTTTATTTTCTATCTTGTTTTTGGAACATCTATTATCTATATACCATATGGTTTTTTTATGGGCACTAACTTTGTTATCCTGAAAACAAAAATATTGGATTTTCGGAAGCCAAAACTTATTCGGTCCGTTATTGTTGGAAAATAAAATTTTAAGTAACCAATTTTTTATAGTTTGGTTTTGGGAAAATGTCATTTACTTTTAAAAATAATTTTTATGAAAACGAAGATATTAAACTTTGTTTAAAGAATAAATTTTCTTCCAGTTCCCACCACATTGTCATGTAGTGAAAAAAGTGCACTTTTTTTGTATAAAATATTTTTTACTATAAATAGGTTTTTTTTTGTAAAACCCATCATGGGAATATTACCATGATTTGTAATTTGTTTATATATTTTTTCAAATTTTTTATTTATTGTGGTAAATTTTGATAAAAATTTATTTAAACTAGAAATATTATATTTTAGTTCAACTACTAAATTTTTATCCTCATCAATATTAGTTTTAGAACTTTTTTCCCTTCATATGATATTGAAAATGTTTATAGATGTGTTGGGAATTTTTTAGGTACTATTTTTCATTGTTTTGAGTAATTTTTGTTTGGGTGTTACCTTGGGGAGTTATTGAGCAAAATTGGATAAATTTTGAGGGGGGGGGGGTATGCATGGTGGGCACACCGTTTTTTCAAACCATTTGACCATCCCAAAAAACCATGCAAACCAAAATAGATGGGATTCACATTGACGAAACATGGTTTTTAAAATCTTGCACCCTATTAGGAGTAACTGTGAACCCCCAAGAATAGGGGTATATTTATGGTGCACGGTTTGAGAAACCATGCACCCATTCCCAGGAAACCATGCACAGAGTTTTAATTAACATATTTTTTTAAATTACCCAAATCCCCATATTAACCACTAATTAACCCCAAATTGGAACCAATTTATCACATTTTTAGTGGCTCTTGGATGGGTGAATCAAATGGCAGATTGAAGATCTGCACCTCCCTGGTTATGTGGTTTCTTCCCAATTAGATTTATTTATCTCTCTCCCTGTCCTATTTCCATATAAAAGTTTATTTTTATATGTTTTTTGCTCTAAATATAGATCTGTGTTATTTAGATCTTTGTTTTTTTTGATCTTGAATCTAGGTTTTTGATTTAGATCATGTTCTCCATCATGATTTTGATTGTTATACCTCAAATTAGGTATATAATTCATCGTCCAACTTGAGGTAGGTGTTCTATAATTCCAATACCAATGTATTGATTTTAACTACTTTTATGTAATTTTAGAATTTATATTTTATTATTATCAATTGAATTTTACAAATTTAATTAAATAATTTGGTAAATTAATTAATTATGGGATTGTTAATTATAATAATTAATTTTTGAATTAAATATGGGATGTTGGGATGGATGAATTGTATTAATTAAATGTTTAATTAATTAATGGGAATTGTTGTGATTATGATTTTTTTTAAAATTTGAATAATTATTTTATTGAATCAATTATAGAATATTAAAGGTGTTGAATTATATTAATTAATTACTGAATTAATTAGTGGGAATAGTTTTGATTATAATTTTTTTAATTGGAATAATTAATTGTTGAATTAATTATGGAATGTTGATATTATTGAATTAGGTTAATTTTTTTGAATTAATTAATGGTAATTGTTGTGATTATGAAATTGATTGAAATTGATTAAGTAATTTTTGAATTATTTAAAAAATTTATTGATTGTGAAATTTGATAAGAGGGTTATTTTTGATTAAACTTGATTGTTGTGATATTGTGATACTTGTGATAATGTGATTGTGATGTTAATGAGTGGGACATGATCTGCTACATCAAAATCTCATGGTGTTGAATTGATTGAAAAATGTGTGTGAGTCATGGTCTACTACATCAAAATTCCATAGCAATGAATTGATTGATAAATCTGTGTGTGAAATGGTTTATTACATCAAAATCCCATAGTGATAAATTTATTAATAAAAGTGTGTCAAACATGGTCTACTGCATAAAAATACCATAGTAATAAATAAGTGTGGTACTTAGACTGCTTCATTAAAAGACCACATTTTCGACTATTTGATCAATGATCATGGGACATGAATTGTTATTTTAAAAGCCCACAGGGTCCTAGGCATGGAGAACTAGACCCAAAATAATGGAATTGGGAAATTGTTCTAATTATCCATATTATAAATTTAAATGAAATGGATAATTATATCCCATTTGTTATAATGAATTTTGAATTGAATATTTGATATGGATCAGACATTGGAATGGGCTGAACCATGTATTGAGAGTTTAGGTTTCCTTTGGAATCCATCAGTCATGTGATTAAATAAAGAGTTATTTAATAAATGTTAATTGGTTACTATATTGATTTTATTTATTCTTTATATAACTGTATATAATATTTTGACTAGATATTATTTTATACACCTTTGGTGGTGGCCTACTATATTGTACTCACACCCTAATCAAGCTTCCTAATTGGTACTCGAATAGGTTTAATGGTCGCAACACAATTTAAGAGAAAAGGACTTACGTTAGATGGATACTTCAGGATAGAGCATGGATGAGGGAAGGTGACATGGTTAATAACGTGCTTGAGAGTTGTCAGTGTCTATTTATTTTTGGTTTTTCATATTGAGACTTGATTTGTATTGGCATGAAATATTTTATATTTTAGTTTTTTTATTTTATTCCTATTTTGGTTATCATGTGATAATATTATTTCCTCATTATTTGATTATATCATCTGATTATTCTCATTCATTTCTGCTGTTGTGCTACTTTGATAAAGAAGGTATAATATCCCTATTATCCATATTTATGATCACTAATAGTTAGAAGCCTCTGGTGTACGAGGAGGTGCATCTGAGGACACTAGTGAACCGACTCGGGGCGCCAGTGTGTGGAATCTAGGTCGGCTGTTACAATGTGGTATCAAATAATTTTTATTTTATTTTCATATATCTTACTATTTGGGAATGGTAGACAGGACAATATGATGATTTAGGCCTTGGTTAAGAGCTTGTTTATGTGTTTATATAACCCATGTACAGGGGTAAAAGACAAGTACCTAGGGTGGGATTGTTTTCATTGATGTGTGTTGTTATATTTGATGCTATTTTACCTCGAGTGATGCACTTGTTGTATGATATGATTTTTGATTCTAATTTTTTTCTGATATTTGTCTCATTTCCTAGTATGGAATGAGAGGTGAGAATACATGCATCATTCTAGGAACTCATGATTATTTGGGACATGCTTCATTTTAACCATGCGTGGGAAAATAGGTTTTGGGTAAGTTGTTGAAATTGAACTATTTTTACTTTCTTGTTTAATTGAAATGAAAATAGTGCCTAATATGATATGAAATTGAACAAATCATGCAAAATAGGAATAAATGTGTGTCAAATGATAAACTATAAATTAATAATGTGTTTACCCATATTTAACCAAGACATAGATGTAGGATGGTTAAGGGTAGTGATAGTGCCTCAATTTTGATCATGTGGTGGGATGAAGGGGGATTGACTTGTTGTGAAATTGCATGGATAACTCTTATTAAATGTGATAATTTTGTCATATGTGTCTTAATAAAAGTGTTTGTAATTATAGAGATATTCTTCCGTGATGATTATTTTTGAGAGGATGACATGAAGACAGGGAAGGAGATGATCCAATAGCAGTGGAACCTAAGGCACTGATAGTTCATGGTGAAGAAGCTGAAGAATTATTCTGAGAGAACATTTATCGATTTATGAAATTCAAGAAATGTAACCCAATAAGGGTTGTGAAAGTAATTTTTAGTATTATGAGGTAGTTTTAGTTTCAGTACCATCTAAAATTTACCTGAGAGGGTGGACCTGTGGAAGATAAGTTTGGGATTGAGTCAATCTAGACAGCACATGACCACTTGGAGACTCCGTAAAAGAGATTCAAATTAGATTCCTAAAAGTTATGTGGTCAATAAAATATATGGTAAGACATATAGACTTGGGATAGAATAATGGATAATATGGAGTGGAAGGAATTTTAGGAGAAGTTATTAGAGAACTTTTATACTAAGAAAATCAGGCAAGAGAGAGCAGTTGAGTTCATTCAGTTGACTTAGAGGAGTATGTCGATGATGAAATTTGCTAGAATCTTTATAAACCTGGAGAATATTTCTCCAATTTTAGAATATGATGATATTTCCATGTTAAGGTGGTTTTAATATGGACATAAATGTGATATTAAGACCCAAGTTAACATCTTTTGGGTGAACTTTTTTGAAGTTGTGGATCAAGATATCATATCTGAGGGGAACCTAAAAGTGGATTCCAGTGTAGGATAGGTGGTTGATTCTAGATGATAAAGAGGTATGTATTATAAGGGTAAAAATCATCAATATGATAACATTGACCATAGTAGTGGAAGGAGGAGTTGTCAGGGAAGGATTATTTACTTAGGATCTCACTCAAGATCTTTTTCAGAGTTTGTCAGGACATGACAATATCATATACACTATACCTAACCACCAATAGAATGCTGACCTTGTGATTGTATGGGACATATGAAGAAATTATGTATGAACTCATAAGAAATGGGTATTGATGGAGAAGCTTGATAGAATCAGAGCATGGGAAGGTGATCTTCTACACCATAGCAGTTAGGTAGATGAAGTTCTACTGGACCTAGAGATAGAGGTAGTGGACATGGTTATTCTGGGAAAGAGCACCCATATCAGTAGAGTAGTGTTTCTCAAGGGACTCAGACTACATCATAGGGAAGATGGGAAGGGCATTCTCATGATGTCAATCCTACACTGGTGGATATAAAGGCTACACCTTCAGCAGTTAGAGGTACTATTCATGTAGCTCCTACACTTTCTAGTGCATTATTTGATACTGGTGCCACCCATTCCTTTATGACTTCACAAATTTTTAATGGTTTGATCTGAGTATAGGAGATAATGAGTTGAGTGTTAATGATTGATACACCATTTGGGGTATAATATTTTGAAATCTCTTTGTGCAAAGGGTGGTCTCTCAAGGTTGAGGAGAATCATTTCAGTTGGGATCTTTACATATTTGACATGTTAGGATTTGATCTAATTTTGGGTATGGACTGTTCAGCAAAAAAACTATCTCACAATGATTGTTACCACAATATAGTGTATTTTACATCTCTATCGGGTGATAATTATATTCACCATGAGGAGTGGGACATCAAGGAAGGTCGTACAGGGCCTATTAATCAACAACCAGGTGAGCTCACCACCCAAGTTTCTAGATTGTTGAGGGATAATGGAGGTGAAAAGTAGGATGTTTGGATCCCACTATCTCTTTTAGGGAGGTAAGCCTATATCCTCAATTTTTTAAATTAGTTCTGAATGCACCCCAAATAGAAATTTTCAACTTTTTTCTCACTAACTCTGAACAGGACAGGTGCGTATATACTCCTTCCACATCGAGGAAATTCAACTCGAAGGATTTTCACAGGTTTAACATCCCCCAGGGGAATCATAATAGATAGAATGGTATGGCTTGGTGTAGTAAAATTCCAATCAAACTTAACTTCTTCACATGGAGGATTGTAATAATGCTCTTTCCTCATATGAAAACATAAAACGTTTAGGCATTAGCATGGCTTCCTTCTATCATTTTTGTGTGAATAAAAATTAAGAGAGTATGAATAACAAGTTCTTAGAGGGTGAATGGGATTTCCAGGTGTAGAGATTCTTTAGAAAATTCAAATCATACTTCCCCCCAGATGATTGAAACAACCTGTTGGAGCATTGGTTTCAGGGGGTCAATGGTTCTGTGATGGAACTAGCAGCGTGATCCATCATCTTCAATGCAGCATACTCGGTTTAATGGAAGGCAAGGAATCAGGCTAGGTTTTAGGGGATCGCTTCCACATGAAGGTATGTTGTGGAAAGAATAAACTATATTTTGATTGAATTGACCAGTCTTGATGGCATTGGGAAGGAGGCACCATCCATTCATGCACTGCATGTATCAGAAAGTGTGGCTCCTTAGAATAGTTCTAGGCCACAGAGGGGTTAGATCCTTTAGATACCGCAGGGATCAATCTCAAACATAACAAAAATGGTTCTTGTGTAATGGGCGACATGCGAGGAAGAGGGGTTGTCCGTGACCTCAGTGGGATTGTTTTTCTATCATTCACGACTCATTATGGGAGTGGTAATTATAGTAGGGTAGTGGAAAATGCGATTCTCACAGGTCTTTCCTTATGCAGCCAGAGGGACATTATCATTACTCAAGTGGAAACATACTCCATGATTATTCATGATTCCTTGCATGGTAAAGTTACCACCCCTAGAATATTTCATACATTATTAGACAATGCAAGGCCCTCATTAACAACAATGTTAGAGTCACCCACACAAGGTGTGAGGGGAACAAAGTGGTGGACTTCCATTCCTCTCTTGCAGTCCTTGGTACCTTGGTTTTTTCCCTTTCTAATGTGTTTCATTTTAAACCGGAGGGGGTGAATCTTATTATGGGTGATACCCTTAGCCATAATTACTTCCACCCCTAGGTCTATACTCCCTCTTTCTTTATTGTATTATATTTATTGTTTATCTTTTTGAACAAAAATAATAATATTGGATGGGGTGGAAAGGTTTTAGGAAGTATTTATTAAATAATAATTAGGCCTACCATTTGAGATAGATGTGAAATTTTTTATTGAGGTCATGATAGGGGATAATCAAGTTTCTATTCTACCATAAATAATGGAACCAACAGAGATTCAAGTTCGAAGGTCTCAGTTGGAAGAGTTTATGGATAAGGGGTTTATCTTTTTGTGTACATTTCCTTGTAGTTCTTCTATCTTTTTTGGAAAGAAGACTTGCATGAATTTCTTATTATGTGATGATTACAAGATGTTTTACTAGATTACTATGAAAAAAATGTATCATCTTCCATATATCAATGATCTATTTGACCATTTGAGGGGAGATTTCATTTTTCTCCAAGATTTACTTGAGATTATGGTATCAAAAATTGAGATTTAGACCTTCTGATTTAACTAGGACTACTTTCATAAGAAGGTATCAACATTATGAGTTCATCGTAATGACACTTGGTTTAATGAATGAACTAGAAGTTTTTATGGATTTGATGAAAATAATCTTACACCCTTAACCGGATCACATAGTGGTTGTGTTTAAGGTTTACATCATGGTGTACTTAAAGACTCATGAAGATAATTCCAGACATCTTGATATCATTCTGAGTGCATTGAGAAAGAATCAACTATATTCCAATGTACTTAAGTGTTAGTTTTGGATTGGTTATGTAAACTTCTTAGGTCACATCATCTTAGAGGAAGGTGTGTCAGTGGACCCATAGAAAGTTTTGGAAGTTGTTTCTTTGGAGGAGAATAATAATGTTTTCAATATCCGTAGATTTTTTGGGATAGAAAGATTTTGTCAAATATTTGTTCAGAACTTTTCCCATTTGGAAGTACCAATTTCAGACTTGACCAAGATAGTGATAAAGTTTGATTGGTCGGGATCATGTGATAATTCCTTTCAAGATTTAAAGAAGCATTTGAAAATGACTCCAATCCGGATCATACTAGAGCCAAGTGAGGAGCATATGGTGTTTTTTGATGCTTTTGGGATTGGGATTAGAGAAATGTTGATTTTGTGATATTGAATTGTGGCATAAAAGTCTCATTAGTTGATTCCACATGAATGGAACTACCCTACGCATGACATCGAATTAGTGGTAGTGGTTTAAGATTTGATGTTCTGTTGGAATTATCTTTTGGGATAAAATCTTAATACGTAAACAAATCAAAAGAGATTAAAGTATATATTTTCATAGAGATATTTAAATCTTCATAAGTGGTGGTGGGTAGAGTACATATAGTCATTTGACTTTGATCTAGCATATACACTCAAAAAGAGGAACAATGTTGCTGAGGATTTAAGTAAGAAAAAATAGACTTAGGTTTTTCATGAGTTAAGTGTTGAGTAGAAAATTATGACCTTAATGAGGTATATTCATGTTGTGGTTCAAAAGAGTAATGAGAAGATGACTCTCGTATTAGTTTCAGTGTAGTATACACCTTTGAGTCATATCAAGAAAAATAAGTATCAGGATGTGGAATGTTTTTTCTTTAAGGGAGATCCTTGAAGGTGGGGAGTCACATTCATATTAGAGAATAAATAATGATGAGACCATATATGTTTGGAATCAGGTTGTTGTGCCTATGTGTACATGGGAATAGATGATGAGGGAATTTCATGCCTCAAAGTGGGTGTTGCTTCTAGGTGTGACGAAAATGTACTGTGACCTGTGATCATAGTTTTGGTGGAAGGGAATGAAAAATGATATAGCAAGGTTAATTACATGATTACAAAATTTTCAACAGGTGAATGATAAGAATCAACACCCTAGTAGTTTACTATAACCATTTCCCATTCAATAATGGAAGTTGGACGATGTTACTATGGAATTTGCAGTGGGTCTCCCACGGATGCCTCTAAAGAATGATCCTATTTGGGTGATTGTTGACTATTTTAATAGGGTATAGAATTTCATGCTCGAATGGGATAATTTCTCAGTGGATCAGTTAAGAGATATGTATGTTTAAGAAATAGTATATCTACACATAGTTCCAAATAGTATTTTTTCATACTATAACTCTGATTTTAATTCAATCTTATAGTAGGGTGTGCAGAAGTGACTTGGTACATATGTTTTACTGAGTATGAATTTCCACCCATAGATAGATGGGAAGTCAGAGTGTACTATATAGGTGCTTGAAGATTTTTTTGGGCATATGTCATAGACTTCAGTGGTTCTTGGGAGGAGCACCTAGATTTGGTGGAGTTTTATTATAACAATAGTTATCTAGAAACTACACATATTGAACCATACAATACACTTTATGGTAGGCCATGTATATCACCTCTTTTTTTGTATGGAAGTAGGTGAGTTAGTGCTTTTGGGATTGAGTCTTGTGCATGACACGTTAGAGATGGTTCAATTGATTCAAAAATGTATGAATATGACTCATAGTAGATAGAATTTGTATAATGATATACATCAATGACCCCAAGAGTTTGTAGAGGGTGATCGTGTATTTCTTTGAGAGTCACCTAGAATGGGTCACCATAGGATATAAAGAAAGAGAAAGATGGAACCCAGGTTTGTTGAACCATTTGTTGTTGTAGAGATAATCAGGCTGATATCATACCGATTGGATCTTCCATAGAGGTATAAGGCTATGAATTATTTTTTTCATGTTTCAAAACATTGGAAGTATCACCCTGAACCATATTATGCGATCAATCTGGATTATGATGAGATTGAGACTAATGAATTATTTTAGGATAATT
This sequence comes from Viscum album, assembly GCA_963277665.1. Lineage (NCBI taxonomy): Eukaryota > Viridiplantae > Streptophyta > Magnoliopsida > Santalales > Viscaceae > Viscum > Viscum album. The sequence goes on along the minus strand of OY728126.1, from coordinate 1,688,669,878 downwards.
CGAAATGCGTGTTGGATCGTATTGATAAATTGTTATAGGGTAATACCATGTGTATAGTTTATGTATTGTGGAAACAAGACTATGTTCAAGAGGAAACATTGGAGCGAGAAGTATATATGTGGGCCCAATTTCCCGATCTTTTTGACTCGAAATATTATATATGGTTGGGAGTACAACTCGAGGGTGAGCTATTATAAGGTGGAGAGATTGTAAGATCCTGACCTTTTCTGGAGATGTATCAGGCTTTTTTCTGGTAAAATATTACATTTTTTTAGTATTTTTTGTTTGGGTATAATTTTGGGGTGTTTTGGGAAGAAATTGTAGATATTTGAAGGAAGGAGGGGTTATGCATGGTAGGCACATGATTTTCCCAAACCATGTGCCCATCCCCAAAAACCGTGCAGACCCAAACAGAGGGAATCTACACACATAGAGTATGATTTGTCAGGCCATGTGTCTAATTAGGAGTAACTATGAACCCTCCTTGTATATGCTCATAATTTGGGAAACTATTCACCCCTACCCTAAAAATGGGCACATAGTTTTAATTAACCCCAAAATTAGTTTTAAAATTATTTGAACCCCGTATTAACCCCAAATCAACCCCAAATTAGATACAAGATATTTAACTCATTTAAAAGGCCCCCAAACTTATTCTGAGCTCTATCTACCTTTATTCTTGGAAAATCAATGGGAGTATTGAAGATCTTCATCACCCCAGCTATATGTTTTCTTCTCGATAAGATTTACATCTCTCTCCTACTCATCTTTTTAGATAAAATGGGATGTCTATACCATATTGGTTCTAAATCTAGATCTAGTTCAGTTAGATATTGATTCCCTAAATTTTCAATCAAGGTGTCAAATCTAGATCATTTTTTCTTTATGATTTGGGTTTTTTCGTTTCAAATTGGGTATATCCGTTATCCACCATTAATAATAAAACTTGAGGACGGTGGTCTATAATTAAAATACCAAAGTCTTAATTTCAATTATATTTATGTAATTATAGAATTTATATTGGATTATTAGCAATTTAATTTTTTAAATTTAATTTATTAATTCAGTAAATTAATTAGTTAAGGGACTTTGAATTGGAATAATTAATTTTTGAATTAATTATGGGATGTTGGGATGGTTGAATTGTATTAATTAATTATTGGATAAATTAATGAAATTTTTCGTGATCATGAAATTGTTTGAATTTGAATAATTATTTTTCAAATTATTTTATGGAATATTGATATTGTATAATTATATTAATTAATTATTGAGTTAATTAACATGAAATGTTCTAATTATGAAATTGTTTTAATTGGAATAATTAATTATCAAATTAATTATGGAATATTGAGATTATTGAATTGGGTCATTTAATTAATGAATTAATTAATGGGAATTGTTGTGATTATCCAATTGATTGAATTAGATTAATTAATTTTGGAATTAATTAATAAATGTGTTTATTGTAAAAAGTTATAAGAGGGTTAATATAGATTAACCTTGATTGATGTGATATTATGATACTTGTGATAATGTGATTGTTATGTTCATGAGTGGGACATGGTCTTCTACGTCAAAATGCCATAGTGATGAATTGATTGATAAATGTGTGTGGGACATGGTCTGCTACATAAAAAGACTATAGTGATTAACTGATTGATAAATGTTCGTGGGACTTGGTCTACTACATCAAAAGTCCATAATGATAAATTGATTGATAAAATTATTTGGGGTATGGTCTATTATATCAAAATACAATAGTGAAAAATGGGTGTGGGACACATACAATTGATTTAAAATCCCACTTGTGTGATAGTTTGATAAATGAGTGTGGGGAATAGACTGTTGCTTCAAAATCCCACAGGGACTAAGGAATGGAAATCTAGACCCAAAAATATTAGCATTGGTCCCTGAATCCAATTTGCCACATTGTATACAAAAAATGAAATGGATAATGAAATCCCATTGGTTATAATTAATTGTGAATTGTATATGTGAAATTTTTAAAACTACGACACAAGATGAAGTAAGTATTCAGAGTTTGGTGTCCTTAGTAACTTGGGGGTTATGTGGTTAAATAAAGAGTAATTTTATAAATGTAAATTTTTAAATTTATTAAATTTATTTATAATTTATAAAACTGCATACACTATTTTAACCAGATATTATCTTGGACACTATTTCTAGTGGCCTACATAGTTTTACTCACTCCCTACTGAGGCTGTCAGATCAGTACTTGAATTGATTTAATGGTTATAGGATACGTTAAGTGAAAATTATTGTGTTAGATGGATGAGATGGGATGAATCATGGATAATGGAACCAAATTTGGTTCAGAACCGTCTTGGGAGTTTTTAGTCTCTTTATTTATGTTAGGTTTTCTATATTGACACTTGAAACAAATTTTCATGACATATTTCTTATTTTAGTTAGGTTATTTTATTCTTTTTTTGGATATAATGTGATACTGGTATTGTATGGTTATTTTACTATGTCATGTGGTTATTATTATTTATTTCCATTGTTTTTATAATTTCATTAAGATGGTATAGTATGCATGTGATTGATATTTACCCTCACTGCAAGTTCGAAACCTCTGGTGTTTGCAGAGTATACGGCCCAAACCTTAAAAAATTACTTAATATTGAGTTAAATCATGAATGGACATTGAGGATCTTATAATGTTTAGTGTTTTAGAGAATTTGGCCATAATTATTAAATTACATATTAAATATTAAAAAGTATACACTTCAACCCAGTATCCATTTTTTTGATAAAATAAAAACTCTTAAAAGAAAAAAAGAATTATTTTCATGATATAAATATTCTGGAATTCTTCCTTTCTATTACCCTTCCTTATACCTTGTGAAAAACATTTAAAAAAAATGGTATTAGCTAAAAATCTCTTTAAGGGTTATAAAATAAAGAAATAAAACATTAGTCCATAAATATATTCAAAACATAATCTCTTTAAAATACCTCATGAAATCATAATAATTATGAATAAAAAATATAAATAACAAATCATAAAGGTAACTTATGGCATACATATCATACTTACATTGTAGCTTTTACAACTACATAGGGAGTTACATTTGGAATACTCGTCACATTATATTCCATAAATATTTTTGGATAAACAGTAACATTTACATCTGTCATGTTACCCAATGCATTGGAGAGCTATATGAGGCTCACCCACCCTAGGATTGTCATGTAACCACCCGCATACATAAACAATTTCCAATAACCAGAACATAATCATAACATATAACACAAGAATAAAGGAAAGATAATATTTCCGCATTGCAATCACAATATAAAATTTCAATATATTGAAATAATTAATCCAATCTCAAAACCATTTTCAATACCAAAATACATAAAAAGTGTATATGCTATATATTTTCCTTTTAAAAACATTATGGCTTGTTAAGGAATCCAAATTTAAAATAATGCTGATGGTGGTAGAAAGTTCATTGTCACCCCATACATTAAAAAGAATAATTCATTTGGTTGTTTAGTAAAACTATTCATAAAACAATATTCATTTTTAAAAAAAAAATAAAAGTCAATGGGTTTAATTATATAAATTATAAAACAATGTCATGTATAAATCGAAGTATTATTTAATGAAAGAAGATTAGAACAAAGACCCTAACGAAAATTTGGCAGCCCAACAACGTCACTAAAAAAATTCTTTAAATGAGTTGATGAAAGTGAAAAGGGTATCTCATCACTTGGACATAAAATTTACAACAATAAGGATATATAAGAACATATCCCAATATAATAAAATGGAAATTAAAATACATAACACAAAGTATTATTCTACTAAAAGAGGAGGGTGAAATGTTCCCTTACAATGACCATTTTGTAAATAAAATATATCTATTATGTGTATTAAATGTATGCACACATAAACCAAGTATAAATAAAATATAATATATCAAAATTTATTTATCACATAATAATAACATGAAAATAAGTATAAAATCAACCCAAATAATGGAAATTGCGTTAAGAAGTTCCCTTACCTCGAGTTCGACTTGTCTTATATGTTCCCTATTCTTCATGAATAATAAACTTATGTTAATTTATAATTTATTAATAACTATTTTAAAGTTTATTATTTCTTTTATATCTATTATTACATTTCTATAAGAATTAGTTAATTATTTTAGTTCATATCAATCATTTTTCTAATATTCGAACTTTTAGTAAAAAATGAACTTGTTATAATTACAAATTGTACACATGGTCAAAATTATATTATCTCCAAAATGATATTAATGATTTATATATAATATATATCAAATATATCTAGCATATAGGTATTTAAAATAGTCCATAGAAATTGGATATAAGAAATGAAATTCACCATTCACATAGACGGTAAGCTGTACATACGCTTGAACTGTACTTTCATTTCTTTTTCATATTTAAAGGAATGATTTTTTTAAATAGGTATTTTATAATTACAGTGTAATATCATATATAATTACATTTAATTCATCCTTTATACGTTCCATGTATGGAATGAATGAGTCATATCACTTTGAGGGGGCGATAGTATGCACTTCCACAAATAAAATTATCATATTTATACAACCAGAAAAGCATAAAGGTATGTTCAAAATGAGAATTAACGTTGCATAGAGATAAGATAAATATAATATATATCATATATAGTTACCATTCTATCATAATGGATACCACAAGAGGTGTAAGGATAAGATTGAACAATCATCATTTTGTGAGGCAATAGTTCCCCGTCCATAGAAATAGTATGTTCTATACCCATTAAACAGAGGTGTGTGTAATTTTAGTTCGAATACATCACATAAAAATACCTAATATATTTAATATAATGGTTTTATTAAAAAATAATTTAATAAAGAGAGTTATGGGGGTTGGAGAAGGAAAATAAATGAAATAAGCTTGAGAGAAGACATTACCTCAAATCGGGTAACTCCTTTTGATTTAGGCTAAAAGGTTTTCTTGAATTCCCTTATGCCCAGGGGAAAGATAATTAGAGGAATAGGGGAATGTTGGGATCTTATTTTAGTAGATTTTTGTTGATCCAAGGGTCTTGAGAGGTTTGTGTAATGGGTTGGATGTGGTGGCCGTTTATAAGAGGGAAGAGGGGTTCTTTAGGAAAGTTTAAAAGTATTATTTTTTTATAAAATTATTTTCGTTTTAAAAAAGTCTAAAAATCCTTAAAATATAATAAAATATTAATATAAGTCTAAATAAAATCATACAATAATAATTTTATAGGTCTTGAATATTTTTTAATACTTATATTTTTTATTTAACACTTTTTTACTCTTACCGTTTTATCAAGAATTTAACACTTTGAGAATCAAAATAGTTTCCAAAACATGAAAAATATCCAAAAAAAGAGTCATTAATAAAGTTTGAGAGTTATGAAAAATATGTTTCAGAATATTATATATTTTTTGGAATTCTATAATATTTAATAAAATATTTTATATTTTAAAATATGAATTATGTAAATTTTGACACTATATATATCATGACTTTTTAAAAATCCATAACAACCTTATTGATTAAAAAAAACTTCCTTAACAAAAATATAACATGTAAATATCATCCAAAAAATTCATTTATGACATAAAAATAAAAAAATTACATTTATTTTAACATTTATAATATCTTTTTTTTGAATCCTCAATTAATAAAGAAATCACTACCTCACCATTGTGTCATAATTAAATCTATTTATTTAATGTTATTAAATTATAAATAAAATAAAAAGATGTAGGAAATATTTTTATCTTTATAATGACTGTATATAGTCGAAATTATCACTTATATAACCCCATATAAAAATTGTTTTACTAAAGAATTTCTGTTTATGTTACATTTTCCTTAACATTAAATTAATTTTTATAAAATGTCATTTTCACTTACAAGTGGCTTCATGGGGTCCATAAATTGACCCAAGGATGATCATGTTAGGACATGTTTCATTATATAGGGTTAAGACATGTGTTATGGTAATCTAATATTATTATAATATTATTTTTTACCCTTATTTATCAGATTTACCCTTTAACCATGGAAACTAAAATATTTACTGAAGTTACTATTCATAATGTCTAAAAATAAAAGTTACATATTTACACAATTTTTAAATCCTGATTCGAAATATGGAATCAATTTTTCTAAATTCAAAACACAAAATTAGTAAAAATTAATTCAAAATTAATTCCCGTTTTCAAAACCAAAATGCGTGTTTTTAAGAAGTAAAAACTATCAAAAGACTGATATGTGTTTATGTCCAATTGAAATGTGAAATTACTTAAAATTACCCAAATTGGATTAAGTGGCAAAAATATAATCCCATTAAACTTTAAAACCAATTAAAATTACAATATAACCTTATAAATAAATTATATTAAATGGCAGTTTTGAATTAAAATGCATTATTTTTCACTATTAATTAAAAAATGAACTTTATCAGAAAAATCCCAAAATTTCATCAGAGGTAAATTTTGATGTCCCACTTCTAATGAAGAATATTATTGTGTCAAATATATCATATAAAAGTGAAAAAAACAATGTTTAGAAAGGTTTTTCCATCAAAAGGAGGTAAAACAACCTTTTAAAAAATATTAGAGTTTTTTATGCATAAAATCAGATTCATTCTGATTTTAAGCCTTTAAAATTTATTGGATAAGTGTAAAGAAATTTAATAATAATAATTTAGTTAATTATATTGATTCTCTCCAATAAAATGGTGAGGCATTAACCATCATTTAAAATAATGATATTATTATATTATTTTTTTGGGTATAACTCAAAGTTGAGTGCATTGTAAGATTTAAAAGAAACCTGTTGTTGCGTGTTGAGTAAGCTATTAGATATATAATCCCCTTGAAAGTGAAATTAATCTTTAATTTAAAAATATTAATAAATTTTAAATGTCATATTATTTATTTACTTGGGATGTTACATCCTTCTCCCCTTTTGGGAATTGCGTCCTTGCAATTTTAAAATTGAGCTCAAAACCTTCATTAAAAGTCCGACATCAGAAAAAGAGTCAATAAAAAAATCACTTTAAAAGAAAGAAATATAATTACAAAGGTCACCTGATATATCCCATACTAAGATTCAATGTAGAAAATCATGGATATGTAAGATAAACTAAGTGTCATGTTCTTATGGAGAGTGATAGAAAATATGATCAGGAGAAAGTTAAAAATAAGAAATTCCAAAACTTGTGAAGGGTTAAACGGTCATTGGTTTACTAGTAGGAAAATTAAACCTATTTTTTTTTGTTTTATGTTAAATTTCATAAAATTAGAGAATTTATTTATGATATTGAATAAGGACATAAGGAAATATACTTACTTTTCACGTAGAGTTTCATCATTTAATAAGTTTCTATTAAAAAAGAAACTTTTCTCAAAATTATGAGTATTCAAGATGACTTTTCCACACCTAAAGCACTAGAATAAACTTCTAGAGAATCACATAATCCAAAAATGATGAACTATATATTTACCCTATCTTTAGGAATTAACGAAAACCAAAATGGTTAGTATAAGATAATATAATCATCAAATGGATAATATTTTATAAAAAGAAATGATACTCTTAATCTACAAAATTGAACAATCAATACCCAAAGTTCAATAAATACCATTCAAAATTTTTTTCCCTAAAAATAATTTAATATGATCTAAACTAATATTGAAACCCAAAACATAGAATCATTTATTAACAATGTCTTCCAAAGTAAATCTTAACATTTATCACTAAATAACATCGACTACTCTTAAAGTCTCATACTAATGTGTAATTAACCAAATCACATATTTTCTATGATAGGATAATAATTTTAATAAATATCCTAGATCTCCATATATAAAAAGTAAAAACACAGATTCTTCCAAAATACAATTTCAACCATTACTCCACAAAAGAAATCCCACAATATTCCTTTTTTCCTTAGGTAATTAGTGTTTCCCCAGAAGAGATAATGACTTCCAAAATAACATTTATCACTTAATCACCAAATCATTTTCTGATACTAAGGATATACATTTTATAAAACACAATTCCTATAAATAATATTATTCTTGACCCATAAAATCATTTAGCTAAAAATAATTAGTCATACTAACTAGGGACTTCACGTAATCCAATGGGAGACGATAAATCCCAATTACACTTTGGTTGTGGGTTTGATTCACACAACTTTGTCTGATGCGATAGGTTGTCACATAGTCTGCGTGTTGTCCTTTTTCAAAAAATATATAATTTTATAACATTTAAAAAAATAGATAAATTCCTTAAAAATAACCATAACATATTTTAACAACAAATGTTATCGCATACTTCACATTTTCATCCTAAAAATCAGTCACCTGAAATTGCCTCAAATTCATGGATCATATAAACCCAAATGGTTCTCTTTAACTATATCCACAAAAGAAAAGATAATTATTCCTTGAATAACATTTTTACATATCAAAATTCATGTTTACACATACTAAAAAAATTCATCCAAAGTAATCCCATCGTTAATACATTTAAAAATATCATTATCCATAGATCCAACATAACTCTTCAATTACTATATTGTAGACATCTTAATCATAAAATATTATTCCTGATCCTTTATCCATGTTTTTGCATCTCATTCTTTTAAACTTTTTCCTATAAACAAAATAATGCATAATGTCTTAAGATTTCAGTAATTTCCAAACATGAGCTAATGAAAAATCCATACCTTTAATTGGTAATTTCTAATTTTCTTATCTTTAATTGAAATGGAATTGGGAATTGGTAAAAATATATTTGTATGGTCCTACTGATCCCATTCCAGAACCTTCTTCATAAGACATCTGTTTTTATAATGACCAGGCACACCACATTTAAAACATTCAACTAGTCCTTAGGAAAGAACTTATTTACATTTCCTGGAGTCAACTAGACGCTTCCTTTTTCCATGTAATGTTCTTGATTCATGAACTTCATTACCACATCTATAGCATCTTACTGTCCCTTTTAAGTAGTCTCCTAGGCGTTTCTTTCCACATCCTGGACACATAGATTTTTAAATATACTTACCATTATGGTTATTACCTGAACTCACATTGGGATTAATTTATCGCATATACAATGCCTTATAAAAATCACCAAGGTTCAGGTGGTCAATCATGAAACCATCTAGTTGGTTGAGAATAACCAAAAGAGTTTTCATTGCAACTCCTGTTTCATTTATTTTCTTATTCAGAAAACTATCATAGTTTTCCTCACATCCATTGTTACTTTGGTTCCTGCTAGATCCGGCCATTTACTAAAACCAAAATGGCAAGTGTGAGTATATTAGTAAAATAGTCATATACTATCTTATGAGAAGGGTAAAAACTAAGATATAATTTTTGATGTTATCTTAAACCAATTAAATTTATCTAAAATAAATATGAATCTTTATAATATTATATCCATTATGGTTATATCACTTATGCTTAAATAAAAACCTAACCTCTAATTTTATCTAAACCAACCTCTGATACCAACTATATGGCCCCATTATTAAAATATTACTTAATCTTGAGCTAAATCAAGAATTTACATTGAGGATAATTTTAGGTTTATAGTTTTATAGAATTATGAAATATCTATTACATTATATTTAATATATTACAAATTAGACACTTCTACTCAGTATCAATTTTTTTTCATAAAATAAAATCTCTTAAAATATTTTTTTTTCTTTTCTTAATATAAATATTCTTGAATTATTCATTTATCTTACCCTTCCTTATACCCCGTGAAAAATAGTTCAAAAACTTTGGATGATCATAAAAATCTCAGTAAGGGTTAGAAAATAAAGAAAGAACATATTACTCCATCAATACATACAAAACATAATCTATTTAACATACCTCATGAAATCATAAGATTTATGAATAATACATAGAAATCATAAATCATAAAGGAAACTTGTGGAATCCATATCATACTTATATTGTAGATTTTACTATTACATAGTGAGATACATTTGGAATACCCATCACAGTCCTAAATATCTTAGGATAAACATTAACTTTTACCTCCGTTATGTTACCCAATGCATTGGAGATCTATCTTGGGATCACTTGCCCTAGGTTTATTATGGAACCACCCCGTATACATAAAAAGTTACCAATAACCATAACATAATCATAAAACATAACACAAGAATAAAAGAAAACACTTCATAAAAAAAATTCCTTTTGAAATAAAGTAAAATTCAAAGGGGTTTATTATACAACTTATAAAATGAAGTCGTGTGTAAATCAAAGTATGCCTCAATGAAAGGAGATTGAGGTAAAGTCCCTTAGGAAAATTAGGTAGCCTAACAACATCTAATAGAAATTCAAAAATTGAGTTGGTGAGGGAAAAAATTGTATCTCATCATTTGGGAATAAAATTTACAACAATAATGATATAGAAGAACATATCCCAACTTAAGAAAATGGAAATTAAAAGACATAACATAAATAATTCTTGGACTAAAATTCAAGGAACAAAGGTTCCTTTACAAAGATAATTTTGTAAATAAAGTAGTTCGATTATATATATTAACTATAAGAAAAAATAAATCAAGAATAAATGCAATAAAGGATATCAAAATTAATTTCTCACATAATCATAGCATGACAAGAAGTAGAAGATCAACAGAAAGAATGGAAATTGGGTTAAGAACTTCCCTTACCTCATGTCCCAATTGTCTTGTATGTTCCTTGTTAATTATAAATAATAAACTTAAGTTAATTTATACTTTCTTTAGAGACTTTTTCAATTTTATTATTCCTTTTATATCACTTATTACCTTCCTATAACAATTAGTTAATTATTTGAGTTCATATCAGACATTTTTTCGAGGTTCGAAACTTGAGTAAAAAATGAACTTGTTATAATTACAAATTGTCCATGTGGTAAAAATTAAATTATATCCAGAATGATATTAATGATTTATAAATAATATATATAATATATATCCCATATATATGTATTTGTAATAGTCCATAGCATTTAAATATAATAAATGAAATGCACCATCCGTGGAGACGGCAAGCTGTACGTACTCATGAACGCTACTTTCATTACTGTTTCATATTTAATGAAATGAAAAATATATGATACATAGGTATATTATAATTCCAGTATAATATCATATATATTTTTATTAACTCTATCCTCTAAACGTTCCATATATGCCAGGAAAGAGTCATACCACTTTGAGGGGGAGGTAGTCCGCACTTTCTCAAAGGAAATTATCATATTTATACAACATGGAAAGTATAAAAGTATGTTCTAAATGAGGATTAATGAATAATAGAGACAAGATAAATATCATAAATATCATTTATAATTATATTTCCATAATAGTGACCACTATAAGGGGTTGTAGGAGAATATTGAACAATCATCGTTTCATGATGTAGTAGTTCGTTGTCCACAGAAACATCATGTTATATACCCATTATACAGAGGTGAGTGTAAGTGAAGTTAGAATAATTCTCATAAAAACAACCTAGTATATTTCATATACTGTTTTTTTATTAAATAATTGAATAAATATAGTTTAGTGGGTTGGAGAAAGAAAATAAATGAAAGAAGCTTGAGAGAAGACATTACCTCAAATCGGGTAACTCCTTTTGATTTAAGCTAAAAGGATTTCTTAAATTGCCTTATCCATAGGGTAAATATTCTAAAATGAATAGGGGGATTTAGGTAGATTATTGGATTAGAGTTTGGACCAATCAAGGGGCTTGAGAGGTGTGTGTAATGGGTTAGAGGTGGTGGCCTTTTATAAGAGGGAGGAGGCCCTCTTTAGGAAAGTTTGAAAGTATTATTATATTATAAAATTATTTTTAGTTTCAAAAAGTCCAAATATCATTAAAGAATAATATAATATTAATATAAGTCTAAATAAAACCATCAAATAATAATTTGATGGGTTTTTGATATTTTGTAATGCTTATCGTTTTTATTTAACCATTTTTTACTCTTACCGTTTTATCAAGTATTTAAAACATTGAAAATACAAATAGTTACCAAAGACATGATAAATATAAAAATAAAGAGAAATTAATAAAATTTTAGTCTTATAATGACTATTTGGTTTAATATTATATTTTTTGGAATTTTAAAATATTTAATAAAATATTTTATATTTTAAAATATCAATTATGTCAGTTTTGACACTATTCATATCATGACTTTTTAAAAATCCATAACAACCTGATTGATTCGAAAAAAACTTCATTAATAAAAATATAACATGTAAATATCATCCAAAAAATTCTTGGATGACACCAAAATAAAAAAATACATTTATTTTAACATTTATAATATCATTTATTTGAATCCATTATTAATGAAGAAATCACTGCATCACCATTGTGTCATAACTAAATCTATTAATTTAATTCTTAAAGGTTATAAATAAAATACCAAGATGTATTAAAATTTTTAAGGTTTTTAATGAATATTTATAGTCAAAAATATCACTTATATAACACCATATAAATGTTTTTTACTAAAAGATATATGTTTATGTTACATTTTCCTTAACTTTAAATTAATTTTTATAAAATGCCATTTTTACTTACAAGTAGCTCCATGGGGTCCCAAAATAGTCCCAAGGATGACCATAGTTGGGAATGTATCAATAAATAGTACTAGGACACGTGTTAGGGTAATTTAATATTATTATAATATTATTTTATACCCTAACATACCATATTTACCTTTTAACCATAATAAATAAAATATTTACTGAAGTTACTATTCATAATGTCTAAAAATAAAAGTTAACTATTTACACAATTTGGAACTCCTGATTCCAAATATGGAATCCATTTTTCCAACTTCAGAATAAATAATTTTCATAAATTCATTTAAAATTAATCCCCGTTGTCAAAACCAAAAAGCATGTTTTTTCAAAGTAAAAACTACCAAAAGATTGACATGTGTTTATGTCCAATTTAAAATTTAAATTACTTCCAATGAAATAAATTAGATTAAATTATAAAAATACACTCCAATTACACTTTAAAACCAATTAAAAGTACAATCTAACCATATAAATAAACTATATTAAAAGGTAGTTTTGAATTAAAATGCAGTATCTTTCACTATTCATTAAAAAAAGAACTTTATCGTAAAAATACCAAAATTTCATCCAAAGTATATTTTTATGTCCAACTTATAAAGAATAATATTATTTTTTGAAATATAACATATAAATGTGACAAAAACTAGATTTAAAAATGGTTCTCCATCAAAAGGCGGTAAAACGACCTTTCAAAAAATATTGAAGTTTTTCATGCTTAAAATCAGATTCATTGTTATTTTAAGATACTAAAATTTATTGGATAAGTGTGAAGAAATTTAATAATAATATTGTAGTTAGTTATGTTCATTCTCTCCAATACAATGTCTGGGCATCAAATATCATTTAAAATAATGATATTATTATATATTTTTTTGGTACAACTCAAAGTTGCGTGAAACATAAGATTTCAAAGAAACCAACTGTTGAATTTTGAGTATGCTATCTGAAATAGAATCCCCTCAAAAGTAAAATTAATATTTAATTTTAAAATATTAATAAATATGAAAATTTCATATTCTATATTTACCTAGGATGTTACATCTTTCCCCCCTTTTGGGAATTGCATCCTCACAATTTCATAATTGAGCTTGATAATTTCATTAGAAGTCCCACATAAAAAAAAGTCAATAAAACAATCACTTTAAAAGAAAGAAACAGAAGTAAAAATGTCACCCAAGATAACCCATACTAGGATTCCAGGTTGGAAAAATAGGACATGGAATATAAACTATGTTTTATGTTCTTATGTGGAGTGATATAAAATATGATTTGGAGAAAGTTAACAATAAGAAAACCCAAAACTTGTGATAGGTTAAACAGTCATTGGTTTTCCAGTAGGAAATTAAACGGAAAGCATTTATTTTATGTTCTATTTCATAAAGTTGGATAATTTAGATATGAGATTGACTAAAGACATAAGGAAATGCACTTACTTTTCAAGTAGAGTTTTATCATTTAATAATTTTCTACCAAAAACTCATCTATTCTCCAAACGATGAGTATTCAAGATGACTTGGTTACACCAGATGTTCTAGAATCAACTTTTAGAGAATCACACAATCAAAAAAAGATGAACTATATATTTCCCTTGTATTTAGACATTAATAAAAACCAAAATGGTCAGTACAAGATCAGATAATCCCCAAAATGGATAATCTTCTATAAAATTAAATAATACTCTTAATCTCAAAAATTTAATAATCAATACCCAAATTTCAACAATGACCATTCAATAAAAAGTTTTCCTTAACATTGAATATAATCCAAATTAATATTGAGACCCAAAACTCAAAATAATTCAATCACATAGTCTTCCATAGTAAATCTTAACATTTATCTCGAAATAACATCAAATACTCTTAAAGTCTCATACTGATGTGTAATTAACCAAATCAAATATTCTCTATGATAGTTTAATCATTTCCATAAATAACCCAAATCTCCATATGTCCAAAATAAAAATATCGATTCTTCAAAAAAAAAAAAAATTTAAACCATTACTCCATAAAAGAAATCCTATAGTATTCTATTTTCCTTAGGAATATAGTGTCTCCCCAAAGGAGGAACATCTTACAAAATAACCTTTATCACTTAATCTCCAAATAATTTTTCTATACCAAGGATATCCATTTGATAATACATAAGTTCCAAGAATCATATTATTCTTGATCCATAAAATTATTTAACAAAAAATAATTAGTCATACTAACCAGGGACTTCATGTAATCCCATGGTAGAGGATAATCCCAATGGTACTTTGGTAATGGGTTAGATGCTCATAGCTTTGTCGATGCGATGGGTTGTCACATGGTTTGCATGTTGTCCTTTTTCAAAAACTATATAATTTTATAAAATTTCCAAAAAAATAGATAAATTTATCAAAAATTACCATAACATATTTTAACCACAAATGTTATCTCATATTTCCATTTTCATCCAAAAAAGTAATAACCTGTAATTGCCTCAAATTCATGGATAATAAAAACCCAAATGGTTGTCTATAAATATATCCATGAAAAAAATATAATTATTCCTTGAATAACATTTTCACATATTAAAATTGAGGTTTACATATACCAGAAAAATTCTTCCAAAGTTATCCTATCATTAATACATCTAAACATATCATCACCAATAGATCCAACATAACTCTTGAATTCGTAAATTGTAGACATCCTATTCATCAAACATTCTTCTTGATCCTTTATCCATATTTTTCCATATTATTATTTTATACTTCTTTCTATAAAAAAATCATGCATAATGTCCATGTATTTTAGTAATGTCTAAACATGATCTAGAAAATATTCCATACCTTTCGTAGGTCAATTTCAGTTTCCTTATCTGCAATTGGAATAGAGATTCAAACGATGTCCCTTAAGTAAATTTGACAGCCTAGCAACGTCACTAAAAAATTCAGAAAATGAGTTGATGAGAAAGAAAAGGGTATCTCATCACTTGGAAATAAAATATATTGCAATAAGGATATAGAAGAACTTATCCCAACATAAGAAAATGGAAATTAAAAGACATAACATAGAGAATTATATGACTAAAATAGGAGGAAGAAAGGTTCCCATAAAAAGATCATTTTGTAAATAAAATTGATTTATTATGAATATAAAATATAATAACACATAAATCAAGTATAAATAAAAGAAAAGATATCAAAATTCATCTATCATATAATCATAGAACTAAAAGAAGTATAAGATCAACCCAAATAATGAAAAGTGGGTTAAGAAGTTCCCTTACATCGAGTCCGAATTGTCTCGTATGTTTCTTGTTCTCAATAAATAATAAAATTAAGTTAATTTATTCTTTCTTCAGAACTATTTTCAAGTTTATTATTCCTTTTATATTACTTATTATCTTGCTTTAACAATTTTTTAATTATTTGAGTTCACATCAGACATTTTTTTGATGTTCAAAGCTTGAGTCAAAAATAAACTTGTTATAATTACAAATTGTCCTTGTGGTCAAAAGTAAATTATATCCAGAATGATATTAATTATATATAAATCTTATATATCATATATATCCAGTATATATGTATTTAGAATATTCCATATCATTTGGATATATGAAATGAAATGCACCGTTCATTGAGACAGTAATATGTACGTACGCATGAACACTACTTTCATTTTTTTATATTTAAAGGAATGAAAACTAAATGATAGATAGGTATATTATAATTACAGTATAATATCAGATATTAGTTAATTAAATTTATCTTTTTATATGTTCCAGGTATGGAATGAACGAGTCATATAACTTTGAGGGGGCGGTAGTCCACAATTCTTCCAATGAAATTATCGTATTTATACAACATGAAAAGCATAAAGTTATGTTATAAATGAGAATTAAAGAAAAATATAAATAATAGAAATATAATATATATAATATATAATTACATTTCCATCACAATTTCTAAAATAAGAGGTGGTAGGAGAAGATTGAACAATTATCGTTTCGTGAGGCAGTAGTTCGCCATCCACAGAAACAATATATTCTATACCCATTAGACAGAGGTGTGTGTAAGTGTAGTTTGAATACATATAAAAAACCAAGTATATTGAAGATAGTAGTTATTTTATTAAATAAATTATTAAATAGAGTTTAGGGGGTTGGAGAAGGAAAATAGATGTAAGAAGCTTGAGAAAGGACATTACCTCAAATCGGGTAACTCCTTTTGATTTAAGTTAAAAGCATTTCTTGAATTGCATTATGCCTTGGTGAAAGCTTATAAGAGGAATAGTGAGATTTTGGTAGATTATTAGAGCATATTTTGGAAGAGACAAGGGGCATGAGAGGTGTGTGTATTAGGTTATAGGTGGTGGCCTTTTATAAGAGAGTGGAGGAGCTCTTTAGGAATGTTTGAAACTATTATTTTATTATAAAATTATTTTATGTTTCAAAAGGCCCAAAAATACTTATATTTTTATATAAGATTAATATAAGTAGAAATAAAATCATCCAATAATAATTGGACAAGTTTTGTATATTTTTTAATCCTTATCTTTTTCATTTAATGATTTTTTACTCTTACCATTTATCAAGTATTTAACACTTTGAGAATAAAAATAGTTACCAAAACATGAAAAATATAAAAATGAAGGGCCATTAATAAATTTTGAGACTTATTAAAACTATTTATATGAATATTATATTTTTTTTAAATTTTATAATATTTAATAAAATAATTTATATTTTAAAATATGAATTATGTCACTTTTGACACTATTCATATCATGACTTTTTAAAAATCCATAACCCGCTAAATGTTTCTAAAACTCTTCATTATCAAAAATATAATATGTAAATATGATTTGTAAATTATTTAATGACATAAAAATAAAAAAATTACATTTATTTTAACATTTATAATATAATTTTTTGAATCCTTAATTAATGAAGCAATCAGTGCATCCCCATCACTTCATAATTAAATTTATTTATTTAATTTCTAATAATTATAAATTAAATCCCAAGATGTAGGAAATATTTTTATATTTATAATTACAATTTATAGTGAAAATATCACTTATATAACCCCATATAAAAAATGTTTTACTAAAAGATATATGTTTTTGTTAAATTTTTCTTAACTTTAAATTAATTTTTATAAAAAGTCATTTTAACTTGAAAGTGGATCCATGGGGTCTAAAAATCGCCCCAAGTATTTCCATGGTCAGAAATATATCCACCAATAGTGTTAGGACATCTTTTAGGGTAATTTAATGTTAATAAAATATTATTTTTTACCCTTATTTACTAGATTTATCCTTTAACCATGATAAATAAAATACTTATTGAAGTTAGTATTCATAATGTATAAAAATAAAAGATACATATTTACAGAATTTATACCTCCTTATTCCAAATATGGAATCCATTTCTTTAAATTTAACACCCTGAAGTTGCAGAAATTAATTTAATATTAATTCCCATTGTCAAAACTGAAAAGCGTGTTTTTAAGAAGTAAAAACTACCAAAAGATTGACATGTGTTTATGTCTAATTTAAAACTGAAATTACTTCCAATTAACAAAATTAGATTAAATGGTTAAAATATAATCCAATTACACTTTAAAGTTAATTAAAAGTATAATCTAACTATAAAAATAAATTAGATTAAAAGATGGTTTGGAATTAAAATGCAGTATTTTTCACTATTCATTAAAAAATGAACTTTATCAGAAAAATACCAAAATTTCCTCTGAAGTAAATTTTTATGTCCCTATTCTTAATAAGAATATTATTTTTTCAAATAAAACATATGAAATTGATAAAAAATATTCTTAAAAATGGTTTACCATCAAAAGGCGATAAACCAACCTTTCAAAAAGTATTAGAGTTTTTCAAGCTTAAAAGCAGATTGTTTCTTATTTTATGTATCTAAAATTTATTGGATAAGATTAAAGACATTTAATAATAATTTTTTAGTTAGTTGTATTCATTATTTTCAATACAATGGATATTCATTAACTATCATTTAAAATAATAATAATAATATATTATTTTTTTGTATAACTCAAAGTTGCTTGCAACGTAAGATTTCAAAGAAACACATTATTTCATGTTCAGTACGTTATCAGACATAAAATACCCTTAAAAGTAAAATCAATATTTAATTTAAAAATATTAATTAATGTAAAAATTTTATATTCTTTATTTACCATAGATGTTACATTAAGGCGTGCCTAAGGTCATGTAGAGAACTGGCTTGTGGCACTAGTGTGTGGCACCCAATTCAGGATGTTACATCCTAGTAATATATTTTTCTAAAAAAAACCTTCTAAAAATCATTTGAAATAATATCTTTTTCATTTTTTTTATTAGTATAAATTTAGAATAATACAATATTTAATTTATCAAAATAGTTATCCTTGTATCCTCCTTAGCATGTTTTGTTTTAGCATTATCATGTTATTTTGAAAATAGTAAAATTATCATTTTCTAAAAGTTTTGAGAATCTAGAAAATTACTCCTAAATATGTAGAATATTTTCTTTACTAGCTAAGAAATATTATCTATTAGAATATGTATAAATTTTTTCATTATCATTTTCATGGTAATTGAAATTTAAGGATAATTTGTAAGGGACCTAGCTCTTTGTACCTTTTAAATGAATCAATGAATTACAATGGATATTTTATAAAAAATTACAATGTTCTTCTATCCATAACATTCATTGTTAGATAAAAAATCAGAAGAATCACTACCACTAGCACTCAATGTGTTAGATGCTTTCAAAATTTTCTTACCTTTATACTTGTAATACATCTTGGAATTTCATTCGAAATTATTTTCCCTTTTATCTTATCTTTTCATATTTGGACAATAACATCAGATATGTCTATCTTTCCTACATTCATTACATGTTACTATCGAATCGTTGTTATCAAATTTATCAATATGAACTTTTTTATATTTGTGTTTGAAATCTTTATTTTTTTTAAATATTATTCATCCTTCTAGCTAGATTAGAAAAATAATTCACTAAATTCTATTTTGAACAAGATTATGACTGAACAACAACTTCCTTCTTCCAGGAAATTTTTATAACTTTATCAGCTGATTAAACTTTAGAAGGTATAATAGATGTTGATAAAAAAGAAAAACCACAACGTTTTTCACTTTCTCTACATCTCTTTTAACTATTCTCTATTACTTCATGAGAGTACCAATAAAATCATCAATAGTAAGATTAGTTAATTCCCTTCAATTATCCATAACTGTTATTTTTTATTCCTAACCAGGGAATTATTTCTATTATTTTTTTAACAATAATCTCCTAAAAAATCTAGTTTTCACTTATATATTGTAAATTTTTTATAATTTTCATAAATCTATGATGAATATTTATAACTACCCATATAGGAAGAAAATAAAAATCTTGGTGATAAGATGTTAACATAGCTCTCCAATTTTTTATAACATTGGATGTACCAAAATGAGTAACTTCCAATTTACACCAGATGTTGTTTGCATCTTCAAAAGATGAAATATGAATATAGATATTACTTTTCATAGACCACAATAATGTATTTATAAATTTTTATTTCAATTGGTATTATTTATCCTCATCATTTGAAAAAGAAGATACCTCGTTATTATGAATCTTATATTTTATATCATGCATCAAATAATTATCAAACCCAATGTTGATCACAAAATTCTCCATTATATCTCTCAATTATTCATAGTAATTCCCATAAAAGACTATTGGTCGACTAGGACTTATATTTTCAATATAACCAACATTCATACCTTCTATTTGAACTTAAAAAACCCTTTTCTATAATAAAATTTTAGTGTAACAAATTTTGATAAACAAAAATTTTCTATCAAAAATTTAAAAAATTGTAATAAGTAAAGAAAGAAAAAACTTAGTGTGTATATAGGCAATAGAAAACAACTCTTATAACAATTATAGGATCATAAGAGTATCTTATAATGGGTATATTAACAAGAGGGGGGATGAATTTTAGTTTAAAAAACCATTAAATAAGAAAAATAAAAAACCTATTAAAGTAATTTTATCTAACTCAGACTTTGTCCAATTATCATAGTCAACATCAGAATCACATTAGAACCAATTTAATTTAAAGTACATTTTTCATAATCATAGTTAAATAAATAAAAAAATAGAATATAAATATGAGTCCAATGAATAACTTTTTATTACTTTTAAAATGTAATAGAAACTTGTAAAAACACCTAATACATTGGGTAAATGAAGTAATAATGACTTAAAAGCTATTTTAATTGATTTCTATCGTTTAAACTTAATATAAAGGTAATAAATAACCTTGATTAAAGGAATTAAATATTTTATACTAAAATTAAAGACTATATGTCCTTAACAAGAAATCCCTCGGTATAATGATCAGAATAGATCTATCTTCCCACCTATTGAAGCCCTTGACATGATGATCAGTTATTTCTTCATATCCAAAAAAGAAATCAATTCAATATATTAAATTAAATATCTCCATATCCCTAAAATTCAACAATTGTATAAATGATCATACAAGATTACAAAAGAAAATTTTCTTAAGGAAATAACCCCGACTAGGATTCCTTAGAAATATCAACTCCCCAATGAATTAAAAAGACTAAGAATAATAAATTCACAATTATAAATCTTCATATGACTTGATTTGAAAATCAAATCTACTCTAAACTCTTCAAATAATTCACTTCTTATAGGTTAATCTCTAATTATTATATTTATAATTTTGTTAAAAATTCCTTGGATAGCTGGATCATGAAATCTTATCTATAACTGAATTTTGAACATCATTTCTAATATCATTATAGTGATAAATGTTTTCTTTATGATAGAAATAATTCTATGTGTTGTGATTACAAACATGGTTTAGTCCAATGGTCTTCCTTATCAATTTTCAAAACGATAATTATTATGAGAGTCAGTATAATTATTTCAGTACGATAACCTATCTGATGGTCATTGTTTGTTTAATATTAAAGACAAGAAAAAAATTATAACTTTTGGACTTATTAAAGTAAAGTTAGATTTATCAGATTCATTCTCAATCCAATTATTTTATTATAGAACATTAATTTTATATTTTTAATTCATTGGAACTTTTTCTATGCATGGTAAAAGGTAATATTTTCTAAAAAATCATAATAGAATCCTTGGGACATAAAAAGTTAGTAAGCATGTTTTAAGAATAATTTTTTTTATTTCTAAAACTAAGGGAATGGAAAAGTAATAATTTATACTTCTGACTCAAAAAAAACCTTATTATACATTTTTTTAATCAAAGGGGGAGTTAATTTTTTGAAATCTAATTTTCAAAAATAAAATTTTCAGATGTAGAGTTCTAGATATAATTCTCTAGATAAATTTGTTTGGATAGAGACTTGTGAATAAGATTGAAGGTGATCAAATTAATAAGTCACTAAAAAGCTACGGGTAAAAAATTGTTAATTGACAGAGCCTCACTAAACAAACATTGTCAAATAAATCTCTTATATAAAATATTATATTTAAATTTTTTTGAGTTTTCAAAAAGTATAGTTTAAAAAATGTTCACTATAAAAACTTTCTAGACAAATAAATTGGATGATTGTTTAAGAGGTGACGTTTTTTGTGAAGTCACCATATGAACCAAATGATTATTATCAGAAAAACTTGATAAGACATAAGAAAAAATGGTTTATTATTATCATTATGATTTTTTTTGTGATGAAAATTAAATACAAAGTGGATTAAGAAGTAAGATTTGAATATTTGAGTTTATATGCAAATATTTTTATGAATCTTGAAGAGATTATTTTTTTACAAGATGAGTAAAGTTTTAATTTGTAATGTTATGACTTATGTTGATGAAATAAGTCCATCATGCACAAAATTTCTAAGAAAGTTAATTTGATAATATTTTTCATATGATGTAATTGGAGAAAGAATTCATCCAAATAATGAAAAGTGGAAAATTGGAGTTTTTTGATAAGTTTCAATGTTATTAGTGGGTTTCTAGAAATGTATTTTCTGTATAGATATTTTTGGGAGGTTTTATATAACTTTATAAATCCAACAAGTTTGACGTTGCTGATCAATTTTTATGTTTTTCCATAGGTATGAATATTTTTTATCACATTGAGTTTAGAATGTAAATAGAAGTTACTTAATATATAAATCTATATAAGTTTGAAATAATTAGTGATAATAGATAATTCATAAATCTTTTATAATGTTTTTAATGGTTATAAAACAGATGATAAGGTTTCAGTGAATGGAGTTTGAGTAGGAAAGTTAAAATGGTTTCCGACTGTTTCTACTTTTGGAGAACCTATATAAAGGGGTGAAAAGTAAAATTTACTTAAAACTATTAATTAAGAAAAAATAATAGGCTACAAAACATATGTAATAAGTGAGTTTCTAAACAATAGAATTTTCTTTTTGATAAAAGTTACAAGGTAGAGAATTTTGAATAGAGTGTAGAAATCAAAAAGAGTTTCTATTCAGAGTATTGCGACACAAAGTATTATTTAATTAGATAGAACATAGATTTTAAATAGGATCCATTTCAAGTTAAGTGTAATAGATTTATGTTCACCAAATATATAAAGGGTGCACCCGACCGAAACATCTGAATAAAGGATACCAGATAAAATTTCCAAATGAACTTCTAGTAGCTTAAGTTACAAAGTTTCATCCTTTTTTTATGGATCATTTTTTGTAATAAAAACATTATAAAATGATTAAATTTAGTATAATCATAACTATCATGATATATAAGTAGTATAATTGGAGTTGGATGAAATTTTTATCCACTTTCTTATTATAGTGAATTCTTGTGGACCCATGAGAGTGGCCATAGAAAGGAGGTAGGTTCTCACACCAAGGCCAAACCATGTAAAAATTGTGTGCCTTTTTTAATTTCATATATTTCCATTCTTTTGAGTTTGTTATAATGTTAATAAGAAAAATTAAATCTAACAACATGAAATTGAAAATTTTATAAAGTTGTAAATTTTTAAAAAGACACCAACTTATTCAATCCCTAGTACTCAGTGGATCAATGATTATTAAGAAATTAAATTGGTATTAGAGTGATGGTTCTCCTATTATATCATTATAATTGAAAATATAAACTTTGTGAAAAATTGAGGTAGTCCTACAATTTTTGGAAAATATTATCATGATTGGAAAAATTGATACACTATCTTATGTCTCTTAGTTTGTAAGTTATTGATAAAACAAATTGTGTTTCCATCCATTGAGAAAACTATTCCTATGAATTTTATTGGAAAGATAAACATTGAGGTTTATATAAATGATAGAAATTATATTCTTAGGTTTTTATCTATTTTTTCATGAAAGTCATGGGTCTCAAAACAACTAAGGATACTTGTGAAAAACTTGAAATTATCTTTAAGGGAAACCCCAATGTGAAAGAGGAAAAGTTAAAACTTCAATGAAGAAAGTTTGAATATATCATAATAAGATATAGAGAAACAATGGATGAGTAATTTAATATATTTAAATATTTTTTACCACATTAGAGTATTTAGAGATATATTGAAAGAATCTATAAATTAATAAATATTTTAATAAGTCTTTGTAGATGAAATTTTAATTATCTCTAGATGATGAGAAATCTCAATTCAAGAACATGTCAAAATCCTCACCCACTAAATGTAAAAGTTTATCTAATTTTTTTTTACAATGTAGGTGTTAGAAAAAACGTTGACAAAGCTCAGATTGAGAAATTTTGTGAGAAATATTTCACATATAAAAAAGTTTAGAACAACCCTAGTAAGAAAGTTTTCCCATTCTTAGAGGAAAAAATTACAGAAAGATGTTCGAACATAGGGAAAATAATTATTGGGAAAGATCTTATTTCTATAGATGACTGAGAATCAATAGATATTATTGGTGCTATGGTATATTTAGACAAAAATGTAATAGTTATTGGCACATCATACATATTACCGGAAGAAAATATGAAATAAGGGGAAGTAACAATTGAATAAAAATAAGCAACTATCCTAATCCATAAGAAGATGGAATCTAATAATATCAAGATGTTATAAAATTACCCAAGAAAAAATAAGGCCAGTTCCCTAGGTGTAGTTTTTGGTATATTTGGACAACCATGTCACTTTGATGAATATTTTATGACTACTCTTCTAAGAGAATTTTTTTATACTATAAGGCTGAAAAGAAATAAGTTGAAGAAATAGATTTTATTGTTAAGACCTATAGAAAATAAAAAAAGGAAAAAAACATGGATTATTGATAGGTTATTTTTCCACGTATATAATAGGAAATTTAAAAATATTGATAGATATTGAAAATTGTGATGGAGGAGTAGTTACTTTTAGAAATTACAGTTCCTTAAAATTCATATGAATAATGACAACTAAAATAGAAGTTTAGAAACTTAAATGTAAGGATGTTTTTTATGTTTATAGGATCAAAAAAAATTACTAATATGAACTAATCTTTTTATGATGGAAAGGATGTTATATTAAAGAAATATTAATGTATCATCAGAAGTTTGGAAGATGGTAAAGTTTTTACCAGGGGTGAAATAACTAGTGTAAATATCTTTTAGATTAGAGAAATTTTAACTCTTATTATTTGTGTGCTGAAGATGAAAACAAGTTATGGAAAATTAGGCTCGAAAAACTTGGGGAAAAAATAATGAACCAAATTTTCAAAGTATATTATATAAGAAACTTTAAACCACTAAAATGAAAATAATATTATATTTCTATAACTTTTCACAAAGTGAATATTATTGGTAAAACCTATAATAAAGTTGAGATTAAATCTACGAGACCTATTGAGATTTTTCACTCTAATTTTTTGTAACCTAACGAGACATCAATAAATGATAGGGAATTTTTATTTAATCAATTTTATTGTTTATTTAATTTATATGACTAACATCATGTTTATGTTGCATAAATTAGAGTCCATGGAAATTTTTATATTTTTAGAAGAGATTGAGATAGATTTGAGTGTTTATATACTGAAACTGAGAGATAAAAATGGAAAGGAGAACATGTGTAATGATAATGAGTCCTACTTGAAGAAACATGTAATTAGACATCAATACAGTTCTCCATAAACCACTAAAAATAATGAAGTGTAAGAAAATAATTTTTTATTAGAAATGGTAAGAATCATACTCATTAAGTATAAAATTTCACAGTTTTTCTGAAGAGAATATGTTAGTATTACTATACATGTAAAAAATAGATTTTTGTTTTGAACAAAAAAATGAAATCCTATGAAATATGGTATTATAAAAAACATGCAATGAATTATTTCATGGTTTCTGGGATTACCTTCTTACAAATTATCAAAAGTTTGGATCCTAGAAAATTTGATAAAAAATATGGTGATGGAATTTTAATTGGTTATTCACCCGACAAAAGTAGTTATAAATTTTGGGAAAAACATTTACCAAAGTTTTAGATAATTATTAGTTGAAATTTATTGAAATTCTAAATTAAAAATTGTTTTTAAAAAATTGTGGAAGAAAAATTTAAGACTTATAATGATAATAACAAATGTAATGATAAAAGTGGGACAAGATAGATGACTAAAGATTCAGAAGAATCATGTGGTGAGGAAAGTGAACATGAATATTTTTATTGGAATTTCATACTCTATAAATGTAGGATGAATAAGAGAAAAATATTTGAAAACAAATTCTCTAGATGAAAATAAATGAAATTGATATTAGAAAATCATATATCACATATCTCATAGGTTGAAAAAAATTAGTTTCAAAGTTTGTTGGAAACAAAGAATTGGTTAATGTTATTAATGAAGTATAATATTAGATTGAAAATAATTACACCAGATAAGTTGTTCCATGAACAATAGGAAAGAATATTATTGAGAAAAAATGGGTGTCAAAATACAATATGAATGAACATGGAGAAGTTTCCAAAAATAAAGCATGATTTTTTTTGAAAAGGATATTAATAAGTGGAAGGTGTGGATTTGGATGAATTTTTTTCTCTCATTTCAAGAACAAAAAACTATAATAATGATTTTAGAAGTTGCTTCAAATCATTGATAAAAATTTTATCAGATGGATTTAACGTCATATTTCATAAATAGAGATATTATGGATGAAATTTATATTGAGAAACTATGTGGGTTATTAATTTATGGAGATGAAACCAAGGTATGTAAGTTAATGAAAACCTAATATGGGTTGAACCAAGATTTATATTCCTGGAACTCATAACATGATAATCTCTTGAAAAAATTGTAATTTTCTAAAGGTAAAGTTGGTAGTAACTTATATTCAAAGTATATGAACTCGAATACCATTATTGTTTTTTTATATTGATAAACTAATTTTTTAAAGGGATAGAGAAAATTGTTATATAGAATTTGACGAATAAATTAAAAGAAACTTAGAAATGTTAAGGATTTTAAAACAAAAATTATTTCTAGGATTATAAGTTTAAAAAATGGAAAGATATATTTTTATATCATAAGAAACGTATGTAAAATATTTTTTAAAAAATTTTGGTATAAAGGATTCAAATTTAATATTGAATCCTATTTCTATTTTAACAAATACGAGTATAGTTTAAGGTAAGAAAATTGTGAATCAAAAAGATTTTAGAAAATTGATAGGAATCTTTCTCAATCTTAATAGTTTAATGCTTAACATCATTTATGCTATTACTTTATGTGAAAGATATTAACATGATATAAAATTATCACATATTTTAAAAGTAAATAAAATTATAATATATGTTAAGAAATATCTTTCTAGGGGATATTGTGTAAAATAAGTTATGGTATGAATTTTTTAGATATACTAATACTAATCTAGATAGTGATTGAATTGATACAAAATAAACTTCAGGAGAAATTTTTTTCTTGGGAGAATATTTTGTGAGATAATATAGTAATAAAAAAAGTTCAGTTACCTTAATCAAAATGGAAGAAGAATATTTTTTGACCACCTAAGCTTGTACTCAAATGAATAGGTGGGAATTTTAGTTGGAATATTTAGTGTGAATATTTCTTCATTGTTGAATATTATTTGTGAAAATAAAAATTTCATTGATCTTTCCAAAAATTTAATAAAATACTCATGATAAAAACACTTTGAAATAAAATATAATATCATAACAGATAAGGATACTAGTGTAGATGATATACTAGAGTATATTTGAGAAAAATATCAATTTGACGATGCTTTTAAAAAATCTATGTCCAAGGAATGTTTTATGGAATTTAGGTAGAAACTTCATGTTCCGCCTCCCCCAAAGAGTTCTTAAAATTTATATGGAAGACCCCACCATGATTTGTTTTTTTTACGAAGGGGAAGGTAATCTATAAATATTTCATAAAAGGGAGAGAATAATATTTATATTTAAAAGGGGGAGTATAAAAACCCAATAATTTTACATATATTATTACATGTTTTTTAAACAGAAATATCTAATAAGTACAACCAAAAGGCTATGAGTCCTTGTTTATTTGGAAGGATAGGTTCATGATATATCAAAATAAAAAATTAAAACATGAAATTATTATTTTATTATCTATAATGTGATCCTATAACTATTTGGGATCCAAAATATTTATAACATAACCCAGGGAATACAAAAAAGTGGTGTGACAAAATTATGAGTAAGGGAATAAACATGATAAGGAATCATAATGTGTGATTCAATGGTACAACATGATATAATAAAAGAGAAAGACCATGAGTAAAAACATAGAAGAATATAATAAAGAACATGGTATCATAATATCATGGTAAAATATGAAATGTTGAGTAAACATATAACATGACATAAACATGAGTCAGGGATAACCACCAAGATAATATAAAATTGTGGAAAAAGTCCCATGATGGATTAGGTTTAGCCCAATTCCCATAATTAAGGTCCTAGGATAATAAATATTTTCCCAATTCATTTTATCATTATTTTACTATTCCCATCATTAAATGTACATGAACTTGGGTGGATGAAATAATGAAATTAATCATAAGGAAAAAACATAATAATTACCTATAGAAATAAAATAGTCTGTATAATCAAGTCTCTTTTTATAGTCAAAATAAGTTTCATAAGTAAGGTATTTTAGAAATAAAAATATGACATTAATAACCCATCAATGAAAAAAATAATAAGATAAATATATATGTGTGATTCATATATTTATAATTTAGATTAATTTTGATAACATTAAAGAGATATATGATGTGAGTTGGAGAGAGAATGATCATAACCTAAAGAAAAGGTTGGTTAATAAAGATCCCACACTAGAAATATTAAAAAATTTCAAATATTAAAGAAATAAATTCTTTGAAAATAATACTATAAACTTATAAATGAATATTCAAAACATTTTATACACACGATGACATGAAATTAAATTTATGTCATATAATTTTAAAAAACATCCCTTTCAAACTTTTGTAAAAAGATAGAAAAAACACCTCATTCATAAAGTGAAAAGAAGATTATTTTTAAAATATATTTTAAAAAGTCAAACATGGGTAAAATATTATCTTATAAAACATTAGAGAAAATAAAAAATATTTATTTAATTTTTTTGAAAAAAATATGTATATGGAAGAAAAATAATATTTGATTAAAAATAGAAATAATGTTAGATTTTATTAAAATAAAATGTATCATTAATTTTATGTACCAAAGAGAGAAAAATGGTTTTCCAAACACTGATTATCTAGGGATTTGTGTTTTCTATTTACTTAATTTTTTACTAAAAAATTGAAAATTTAGATTTTTTTGTGAATTTATGAGTATTCAATTAGGATTTGTTAAGTGAGATTTAAATTTTTGTAGTGTTTCAATGTAGGATGTAAGAGAGAAAAATGTTACTATTATTGAAAATTGGATAAATAACCTATGTAAAATAAAAAGAATGGTTTTTCTAATAAAGTTATTGAATAATTTCCTTTAATGGAAATATAATCATAAATAATCCTGATTAAAATGATATTGAAGCGTAATCCCTTTCTACTTGGGTAACTTTTGAATCATAACCCCGATGAATAAATAAAATGAATATTTACATAAAATAACGTTAGATATGAAGGATACATGATATAATATGTAATGTGGAATAGTATACATCATTTTAATAAATTAGGTGAATATAATTAAAATATGACTCTATGAAGTGAAATTGGGATGAAATACCTTACAAATATAATATCGTTAAAGTGAGCATTAATCAATGAATATATTATGTATATAAAATATAAATCAATATAATACAAGAATAAATACAACATAAAATAATAAAAATATATCAAACAAATAATCTTATAATATCAAAGAAAGTGATAAAGTAATATAACATAATGAATAGAAGTTGAGTTATGAGACCCCATACATCGAGTCCAGACTTCTCATGTATGTGCATTATCTCTTACATAATGAACTTATATCAATTATTTGTTTTATTAAGATACTTTTACATTTTTAATAACTTATAATTGAACCATTTAATTCATTTATTTTAATTACATATTTAATTATTTAATCAATTATGTCAACATCAGGTGTTTTGTGGATGTTCAATTCCTAAATTCAAAATTACATCAGTGTGTTAAACATTGTCATAGGGGTCATTATAATATTATATCTAGAATAATAGTCATGAAATAATTTTACTTTTTATACTTATATTATACTTTAAAAAAACCATGAATTATGGTTATGAAAAATGAACTATGTTTCAATCATGGAGATAGTAGGCCATGCACACATATGAGTAACATTTCTTTTTTTCAATGATAATGATGGAAAGAATATTTGTGTTGTTTTATCTTTAAATAATTATAACTTTATAATATATATCATATTATTTTTTTAATACACTTACTTATACTATCTTTGTGATGTGGTAATAAAAAACATATCATATCGCTTCACGAGGTGGTAGTCCACCATATATATGAACTAAATTATCATTTTTAAATGGATGGTATGGTAAGAGAGTATGTGATACATTAATTTTAAAAAATTATTAATATTTAATGATTATAATTTATAAATATTAAATCCATTATCATTAAAAATCATGACATGGGATGATGGAAAAGTAATTAAATTTGTTCATAAGGCAGTAGTCCACCGTACATATGAATGATGGTATCGTTTGCAATTTTATGAAGGAGTAGTTGAATATGGGTTATTTAATTAATATAATAAGATCCAAGTATATTTTAGATACTTATTCTGTTATATAATAATTATTTAATTATATGTTTTAGAGATGGAATAAGAAACAGAACAAAAAAAACTTGGTTAAGAATGATATATTTTCTTTGGACCACCTCTTGAGAATTATTATTAAAGACATAGTTAATTAGATTTATAAAAAAATTTCATACAGGATGTGGGAAGATATTTAATTAATTAATTTTATTTATTTGTTATAACAAATTATTTTTTATGTGAAGAGGAGAGGAGTGGGGTTTCTCTTCTATAATTGGGTGAGAGGACACAACTTTAATTTTTGAAAAGAAAAAGACATATCCAAATTTTTCACACACCAGAGGGCCCCAAAATGGATCATTATCTAAATTAAGATGTAAATAGGTTGAAATAATGATATAAAATATGAATTGAACAAGTTTTTAGGCCATTTTAATCCTTATATTCTTAGTTTTACCCTCATTAAACTCGTTTTATCCTTGACCACGATAATTAATTTTTTCTATTTTTACAATTAATTATGAAAATAGTAAGCTGAAATTATTATATAATATTAATTATTATAATTATAAATAAGTAATAAATTTTTTATAATTGATTTCATAGATTTCTCAGGATATTATTTAAAATTAAATCCACAAAACATGTCGAAAGACAGTTTTTCAAGAAATGAAATTTTCAAGCAATGAACGATCTTATATTAACTCTGGGACCATAAATACTAATTATATGAATTTTGATTAATATAAATTGATGTATAATATTTTAATTTCATCTCAATATTTTCTTACTAGGGGTTATTTTAATTTATTTAAATGGATAAACTTTATGCACTTAAAAATAGTTTGTAGAGAATCACATTTTTTATATAAAAAATAAACTCATACCAAAATCATGAAAATTGATCGTCAAAAAGAAAATAATTATATTATTTTAAATATAATGGTTCATATTTCACTTTAATATAAAATCTAAAATATAACTTAATTTTTAAATTACATTATTTAATTAAAATAAATGATAGTTTTTGAAAATTTTTTAATTTTCACTATTTATTGAAAAACAAAAAATTTGAGAAAAATCCTAATATTTGACCATAAGAAAATTTTGATATTCTGGTTTGAAAAATGATATTAATTTTTAAACTATAATTTCTATAATTTTAATATATCTATTATTATATTTTCTCACAAAAATAAATAAAAAATCATTTTTGAAGGAAACATATTTTTTATAGAACAAAATTACTTTATTTCTAATTGAGTGTTTATTTCTTAAGAATTTGTCATTAAATTTATATTCAGTAAGAATTTAAAATATATCTCTTAACATCTAATTTAATGGATATTTATGTCGATCTGGTTTAAATAAAAATATTTTAATAGAATATCAGAGTTCATACAAACTCAGTGTTTTGTGTTGTACACAATATATAACATAGTTTTCTTATAAAATATCAGGATGTTATAGGTAGAATAAGTACAGTTCTTTCAAAAATGAATTTTTCCATGGCTATCAAAAAGTAACAGAGAATAAAAATCAAGAGAAAAATATGATGAACGACTTTATATTTGCATGGACACAAATTTACTTGTCACTCAGGGATGTAATTCCATAAAAAAAATTAATTTTTATAGTAGTGTGGTGTTAGGAAACTCTCTATGAGAAAGTATACGTATTGAATAAATATGAGAAAATTGATTTATTACAAATATGAAAGATGAAATATATGATTGATGAAGAATGATGTTTTGTAAAAGTTATTAATTAATGTTGTCATCAAATACAACGAGGGATATTGAAAATCATTTATGATGTTTTCATTAAAAAGTTTTGCTTTTTTGAAAACTCAATTTTGATTAGAATGTCTTTGTTAATAAGTAAAATAATGTTAAGTAACATTATAATGTTTTTATAAATTTTTTTTGTATATATTGACAACCAATTATTTTTTTTGTAAAACATGAAAAGATGAGATGATGGAAATTATGCTAAGAAAGTTAGAAATATTGCATGCAGATAGGGTATTAATGTTTTTTTAGAAAATAAGTAAGAAAATATGTAAGTCAGAAAGTTAGAACTTTATAACCTCCTTAATTAGATGATTCCAAAATGGTTCTTTGATGTTACTAAATACCATAAAATCATTTGATGATCTAATGTTTTGAAGAAAGGAGAGTTGAAGTTTTCTGGATACATCTTATCAGATAATGAAGAACCCAAATGATATGAATCTAGAAGGATAGAAGTATGAATCGTATGAAGTTCAAAGAATTGAAAATTTAATAATTGGGTGATCTATCATATGAATCATCAGATATAAATTCTGGTGGGTAATCCAATGTTTGTTGAAGTCATGAGATGACAAAAAAGTTTTTCCAAGTTAATGATTGGGAAATACTTCAAAAAAACCCATTAGACAAATCCTTTATTTGAAAGTTTGAATTTTTAAGAAGTATTTTTTTACAAAGTCATTTGAAGTAGATAATTATATATAACTGACTATATAGTGACTATCTGATGGAATAAAAAAGAATCATAGTTCAAAGATCATCAGAATGTGGTATTTTAAGAATATATAAAGCTATTGCCACTATTTTTTCCGTTTTTAAAAAAATATGAGATGATATAATAATATAAATTTAATGATTATATGGACCATATTTTATGTTTCTGAAAGTGAAGTGGTGTATAAAATTTTCATCGGATGAACCCAACTAAGAAAAGTATCTAGATCAGATGAACCAAACCGAACATAGATAATCAACAATGCTTTATTTAAAAAGACTAGAATTTATGAAATCTGATGAGATGAATAAAGAAAAAAAATTAGGATGTTATAATGTTAATAATTTATCACCTTATTAATAATATTATAAAATATGGAATGCTCATGAATAGTATTATCAAATAGGGATTTTTTTATATGTAAATATATAATGTTTCACAATGTTACAAAGTCAAAGTTTGTACATAGTTAAAAAGTTTTTGTTTCATGAAGTTGAAAATGGTGCAAAGTTTATTTTATAAAGATTTATGAGTTACTTAAAATCTTTATTTAAATAAATTCATGATGGTTGGAACATTGGATAATTTATGGTAAATGATGAGTTTTCAAAAATACTCTAGAAATTTTGTAAAGACTTGTAATGTATTCTAATGAAATTAAAATGAGTGTGATATTCATATTTATAAGTTTTAGTGTGTTGAAAAATGAAATTAGTTTCCTCCCTTTTTATTTATGGACCAACTATAAATAGAGATGAAAAGTACGACCCTACTTTAGACTATACACTAAAAAAAATTCATGATGCTAGAAGAATTTTGTGAAAGTTGAGTTTCCAATCGAAGTCATTTTTGTATTGATGAAGTTTCACGGAGAAAGATTTTGTAAAATAGTATCTAATAGAGTTTATATTTGAGAATCGAATAGAGAGAAACAAATAGATGCAACAAAGATGTTTTCCATGCATATTTTTTTATGAGTAACTGTGTTCTCCAATCAAACACAAAGAGGTTTTTTAAAAGGAATAGTTTCAAAAAAGGCATATCGAATAGAATCCATCAGACATAGGCCCATCAAATGTGGGAACATCAGAGAGAGTTTCTAAATAGACCTTTTTTGGAGAAAAGTTCATAATTCACATAAATGTATAGTTGCTCAAATTGTGTAAGAAAATTTGTAAATATTTAAGATTTAGTATAATAATTCCTATTGGGAGATAGAAGGTTTCTAGTGTGATTTTAAAAAATTATTTATTAAGATTTTCATTATCGTGAATTTCTATAGACCCATGAGGGTTTCTAAGGAAAAGATTTGGTTTCTCTAACTGAGGATGAACATTGTAAATATTGTTTGACTTGATTAATTTTATTAATTTTCATGAATAAAAGTTTATTTAAAGTTTACAAGTAATAAAATCTAAAAATTTACATGGGATACGTTATTTAAAGTTTAGTTTTTTTAAAAGACTCTCACTGATTCAATCTCCCCTTATCAGGGATTCAAAAATCATTTTAACTTCAGAATGTTTTTCATAGTTTTTTATGAAACTTTGTTAAGAATTTTTGGAGGGAATGTTCTTGTAAAAATATTTTGGAGGAAGTGAGGAAGTTTCATTAACATTGTTAAAGAAATTTCCTTAAAAATTTCGACATTGTTATGCCAATCGCACAATATTTCTTACATTATGGAAAACCACATGACATAAACTTTTGGTCAAAATGGGAGTTGAATTTTTCTGGGCATATTGTTATAGATGAAATTTTTTAGATATAGATTTATGAATATAATTAGCTGGATGAACATTTCTAGACAGATAATTGGGAAGTGGATATAAGGTGATTAAATAAAGAAGTCTCTAAGGGGAGGGGTGGTAAATTTTTTTACTAGATAGAACCTCCCTGAAAAATTGTTGTAGTTCAATTTTATGTTACAAAATATTAAATTTAATTTTTTTGAGTTTGTACAAAAAGATGTTTGAAAAATGTTCACTAGAAATTTTCTAATGAAAAATATATTGGCTAAGTCTATAAAAGGGGATGTTTTTTTGAATTCACAAACGAGTCAGATGAAGATTATCATACAAAAATGACCAGATTGAAAGAAAATTGTTTTTCGGAGTTTGTCATGTTGTTTAAAATGAGAAAGAAATAAAAAGTGTATCATGAAGATATATTTATATATATATCTAAGTTTAAAGGTATAAAAAAATACAAAACCAATATTTACATTGGATTAAGAAGGTTGGCTGTGACTAATGTTTTTAGAAGTTTCATTAATATAGTCAACTATCTTTAGTGGGACAAGTAAAATGAGAAAAAAAAGATTTATTTTATTTTTTAAATAGGGTCAATATCAACTAAAAGGGGTTGATGAGTTTCTGGAAAATTAGTTTATATGAAGTTCGACGATCGAGGTTTCTCTACAGGATGAGTTAAGTTTAAATTTATGAAATTTTTAACTATGCTATTGAAATTATTCCATCTAAAAAACATTTTATTATAAAGTTTCTTGGATGATTTTTTTCTTATGAATCAATAGAAAAAATATTCAATTGTACAAATAAAAGAGTAGAATTGGACTTTTGTGATTTGAGTAAATTTTCTAAAAAGGTTTCTCGATAGAAATTTTATAGAAAAATATTTTTTATAGACTTTAAATATATTTTTAAATCCCAAATGTTGGATGATGCCGAAATATTTAAATTCTTTCAATTTGTATGCATGTCTTTTATCATGATTAGTTCAGAAATTATGGATAAGTTCCTTAAAATGTATTGTTATGGATGTTTTAAAAACATAGATATGTTTTATAATTCATGAGTCTTGAAGGATATTCCTAATGGTTCTAGAAGAAATGATATGGTTTCAATGAATTACATTTGAGAGAGAAATAGAAAATAGTTTACCGCTATTTCAACTTTATGAGAACCTATATAATTGGGTGAAAAGTACAATGTACTCAAAACTATTCATTGAGAAAAAAAATTTATATGCTATAGAACTTATGTTAGAAGTGAGTTTCCATTAGTGATTAGTTTCATGTTGAAGAAAGTGATTGGATAAAGAATTTTGATTTGAGCATTAAAAATTGTCTTAGTTCGGAGAACCCAAATAGAGAAATTAGATAGAGTTTCTATATAGAGTTTTGAGGTGCATAGTTTTCATTAATTAGAAAAGTATATTTTTAAAGGGGCATAGTTTTTAGTGAGATGTAATGGATGGATATTCGCCAGAAGCAGAAAGGGTACATAAGAATGGTACTATTATAAAATTTTCATGACTTATTTACTTTCTTATCTTTCTATGCTAGTGAGTTTTATATAAATTTGATAAATAAAAATAACTCTAACAAGTAGCGGGGAAGAAATTTCATAACGTATGAAATTTGTAAAAAGACACCCACTGATTCAACCCCATTCTCAGTCTCTCGATGATCCTTTGGAACTTTACTAACTGGGGATATATATATTTTTTACCAAGTTGAAGTGATTTATAATATAATTCCAAATATTTTTTCAAAATACGTTAGTTTTTCCACAAAAAATATTTGGATCCTCATTATTTTTTTTTATTCAGATAAAAATGCTCTTTTATTCAAAAATTTAATTTCTATTATTCATTTTGGAACCCAAAAGTTTATTCCATGAGGTTTTATATATGAAATGTTTAAGAACCACATTCCTTTCCATAGTTATATTTCATGAATATGATTTTTATACATTCTCTTTCCCTATTTCATGAATGATTATGATCCTATATGGATTTGATAGGTGGGACTAGAATTATATTTCTTTCCAATTCACTAGTTATTAATATTTATCTCACGAGATTATGAGTATTATATGTGAACTTGATTCTTGAAATATTCACAATTATGATGTTATAATTTATCCCGATATGTTATGCATGAAAACGATGCTAGATTCTTTCAGAACTATGTGTGGTCTTTGACAACAATTTTATAATGTTTCTTTGTTATGCATATGACACATTCCTTGAATATTTTAAATGATTCCAACATTTTTATGATAAATATAATATTTTTATGATATGATATTGACAATTATGATCA
Organism: Viscum album; assembly: GCA_963277665.1. Classification (NCBI taxonomy): domain Eukaryota; kingdom Viridiplantae; phylum Streptophyta; class Magnoliopsida; order Santalales; family Viscaceae; genus Viscum; species Viscum album. The sequence continues at coordinate 1,688,632,428 of OY728126.1, read as the reverse complement.
CCCATATACTATTGATTCATGAATCCTATTTATCCTATGTTATCCATCCCCTTACTATGATTTTATATCACCCATTTAACAGATGTATATCCTCTAGTGATTACACATAAAAAAGAGATAATTAGGGATTTTAAAAAGTCAAATAAGAAGGATTTAAATAATGTTTAAGTTTTGTTATGTTCTAGTGATGTTTGAAACTAATTTACCCAAGATACTAATACTTTAGATCCTAGAATATATTACTATTATGTTATTTGTCTTAAAAAATATGTAATAGTTATTTATTGAATAGTTGGATATCTATAGTTTAATCAATGAGGTTCTGATTATTAGTACTTAATTCCCCTTTAAAATTCTTATTCAATGATGCTGATCTATGAGTGAGACTCTTACCATCATTGGTTTCTTTTGGGGTATAACATAAAATTATTATATTATCTTGGTGATTTTTTTTATTTGAGTAACTTTGTATTTATATAAGATATGAACATTTATAGAGTTGAGTCGTGAGGTTTGGGGATTCCCCCTCATTAATTATTTTCTTGATCTTAGAGAATAACTGGTACCTTAGGGTTTATTTTTTGTTTCCCTCAACTTGGTTTTATTTTATTTGTTGATCTATCATGAACTTTGTGTTTTTAGGGTATCCAACTAGGTATATTTTTTATCAATAACTTTATTCCTGGTTCCATCAAGTTTTTTTGTGAAAAAATTTCATATATTGTAGATGAAATTAGAGGATGTAGAGTTAGTGGTCTACATGGAGGTGTTTTATAGTGAATGATATTGACATGTGGGAACTAATGTTTTTTTCTTATGTATTTGTATTTCCGTTTATGGGTTCAGAATTTGAAACATTATATTGAGTTTTTTATGTCCCAAGATGCATTATTATTCATTTCTATTGTTTATATATATTTTCTGGGGGTTTTGTCTGTTATTCGGTATTGGATATTTATTTATGTTTCATGTTATTACTTACTATGTCATCCCATATATATTATTATAACTTGGAGCTAGTATATATCCCCAATAATATTGATGGAATTCTTGGGGTGGCACATTTGGTTTACTATTGATAAAGGTAGGGACTTAGTGGTTTTGGTCATTTCATAAGTAGAGAAAAATTAATTTTTTTTTTCATCTGCCTATTTTAGTTTACCAATGAATTTTTATATTTATATTGACTTTGGAATCCTAGAAATCTGTTCATGGTATATTTATATTTATTGAATTTTCTATCTCCATTCCTATTTAATAATTTTTTAACATTGATAATATTATTCTCATTTTATGGGGATACAATATTGGAATATTTAGATTTAAGACAATTTTTATATTTAACTATCATTACACACAACTTCTTGATAATTTTTTATTTGATTTACCATATTAATAAAATAATCAATCATAATTCAACACTATTTAAATTAATCATTTAAAATATTGGAATCACCATGTATAATATAATTATTATAATAACCAAGAGGTTATAATAAAAAAATAAAAAAAATATTTCATTACTGTATAAAGATAAAATAAAGAATCAAAGAAAAAAATTCACGGAAAAATAAATAAGTAAGAATGAGTATAAAAAATAAATGAATAATAAGTGTCAAAAAAAATCTTTGAATAGAGACTGGAATAAAAAGTATGGATATTCAAAGAAAATCACAAAATAAAAATAACAATAGAAATATAATGGAATTTATGGAAGAATTAAAACATGTTAATTATAAGTTTACTTTTATTTTTTGTGAAGGAACTAATTTATATAAAGTAAACCGGGTAAATATTTATTACAATACAATTGATCATATTAAAGTTTTATAATATGACCATAAAAAGTGACTTTTAGAATTAATATATATTAATACTAGTAATTATAACACCCTAATAATTCAATATGAAATTATACTTTATATAAATACTACGTTGAATAGTTTTTTACATGAAACATTAAACTACAATGAAATGCAATATTATAGTGGCATAAAATTATTAACTGTGACTTTATAAAATTGCGGTTACAATGAAGGGTATATATATTATTGACCAGATTATGAAATTTATATAGAAAGGATAAATGGAATCAATATATATGAGTCTTCCTTATTATGCTCACTTGTCCAAGCTAGGAAACAGGGTTGTGTCATTTTGTTTTTCCTTATACTAATCTCAAGATGAACTTCAATAAGTACAATTTGAGTGAAATAATTTTATAGATAAGTTCAATCTCAAAGAAATAACTATGAGATCCATTCTATTTGGACCAAAACTCATGAATTCCACCAATACATATCTTACCCTTAGATATTATAGAGGGCCCATGAGGATTTTTGAGAGTAGAAGTTAGAATTGTATAAACATGTACACTATAATTTTTTTTGTTTATTATTAAGAAGATATTTTTTTAAATTTACATTTAAAGTATGAATTTTATTAATCGAGAGTGGTGGTTTTTAATACCAAATTTTTGATTAATTCTTAGTAAATATCAATTTTAAATGATATATGAATAAAATAATATAATTCTAAAGAGAACAATTATACAAAGAATTATATTTCTGTATATATAAAATAAATTGATAAATCTTAAAAAAATTAATATGATAACTTATAGTTTTTTAATGATTAATATTTGCTTAATTAATAATTTATATGAAATCAGATTAATAATACTTAATGTTTTTAGAAATTCACATTTATATAAAAGAGAGTTTTGTTTATATTTTTTATATTCATTTAAAAGCAATATTTATAAATTTATAAATTTTAATTTGATAAAATTAACTTCATTTTTAATTCATCACATTATTATTATTATGGTCAATTTTTTTCCTTTTTCTAAAAGGTTAATTTTTAAGAGAATAGGGAAAAATACAAAATTTTCAAATACTCTAACTTTTATGACATCTACATGAGATAATAATGACTTACAACTTATGAAACCAATTTCACAACCAAAAATGAATTTATGGAGTAAAATAATTATTCTAATATAAATATGATTAATTTTGAAATCAATAATTGATTTTTTGAGATCTAAGTTATATTTTATTTTGATAAAAAACATTTTTTTATTATTTTAAAATTAATTAGGTTTTCCCAATGATCCATTATGTTTTGGATTTATTTCAATTTTTCATATGAATAATTTTTTTACTGAAAAAAATTTATAAAAATAAACACCATACACGACATTGGTGTAAATTCATTTTTATGCTGAAAGATGCATTAAAAAAACATTTTTCATTGCATTATGCATATTTATTTTAAAAATAATTTCTTCCTTATCTAGAAATTGAATATTTTAATGTTATTTTCATATTTATGATTCTATGGTTCATATTTGGAAATTTGGTCCATTTTATTTTTGGTCAGAAAAATAAGTTACCACTATAAACACTTTTCACCCCAATAATGATTAAAGGGGTTGTTAAACTAATTGATAAGTCTAAAAATATAAAAAAACATGTATAAACTTAATTTTTTGAGTGAATTTTCAACCCCTATAATTTTATATTATAAGATTTTCAGTTTTATTCTATTTTACTTGAGTATGAAATTTTTTATATATTAATAAATAAAATATTTATATACTATTTAATTCTCTCTATTATAAAAGGATCACTTCACCACCCCACTTATCCCCACAAATAAAGATTTCTAGATCAATCAAAATCTAAAATAACTATCTCAAAACCTCATTAACACATCCCATTTGTTTTAATATCCCCAATAGAGAAATTTAATAATGCATAATGTGTAAACTAATGGTGGATACCCAAGGATGAAGTAATTGTATTAAGCTAGTTCTTTCAGGCTGATTTCATATTTCCCCTCCACTAAATATGTTATAACCATACTAATATAATTAAATTAGTAACATTTTTATAAAATAATTCTATGTTGTTTATGTAGAAAGAATTTTCAACCTCCCTTCCACCAATTAGAAGATGAAAACATTACCCCTGTTATGTGCATACTATATCCACCATAAATGACATATTTAATTTTTCACCACCGATTTACATAGAAGGTTATTAAAATGGTTTTATTGAATAAATATGATATTTAAAGAATTATTAAGGTTATTAAAAAAACAAATCTATTCTATAAATAATATTAACTATAAGCTGTAATCATAATATTTAGCCACCTCAAATAAGTATAAAAGGAAACTTTGTAAGTAATAACTCTTATCAATTCCTTTCACATATATTTTTCATCTAAATAATATTGAATTTTATTTATAATTTTAGAAACATGTTTTTAAAATAATTATTATTATGTAAAAGTTATATTATCAGTATATGATGACATGTTCTTACTCATTCAACCATCATAAAAAGTTCTTGTTCTAGTCGGTTTTACCACAGACATGAACATTATTATAATGTTTATCTCATGAATGAATAAGAAAATTAAATACCAGTAATTATATATAATAACTATTAATTTAAAATTATTTTATATTTTTGAATTTTAAATATTAAAAATTACATATAACTAAAAATTCAAGTCTTTATTTAATTCAATAATTACCAAAAATAGATTTTTTTTAATCATTCCACACGAACCATCAATATAAGTTCCATGAAATTTCTTTCGAAATATAGAAATATATCACAAAAAAAAAGAATTAACTTATCGTGAATATTGTAGAGCTGATAAAGTCATGGAAAAGACACAAGGACCAGGACCACCAAACCAAATCATAAAAGGGAAATATAATAGTTAACACCTAAATATTGATTTAATAACAATAAATGAATATAAAAGTAATAAGTAACTACAAATTGGTGGTATAAATTAAAATAACTATGAATAAGGTTATAAATCATTTCAATAACATAGAAATTCTTATTATATAAGGAATATAGTGTATGCCCGACTAAACATAATACCGGGGTAAGGGTTAAAAAAAATTAAATATCTCAATACATGTCTCTTATTATGCACCATGATTTATTTTTATGGTGTACTTACTTCCCCAAGATTTTATCTTGACATTTATTTCATTTAATTATTGGGTTTTTTCATAATCATATCACATTCTTCTTTTTATTGTGTTTTTATTCAAGCATTACCAATGTTGTAAGGGTTTATTTTATAATTTCACTTTTATTCAGGAATTTTTATGTTTAGATTTTAAATGGAGAATCTTGAAAGAAATTTTAATGTTAAACCACATTTATTTTATTATACATTAGTTATCTCTTGGGTTGTCATCTATTAATTAAATTTTCCCTCTCTATAGTACTCAAATGTATTGGAATATTGTTTGTAAGATAATCCAACCTCATCTCTTCTTTTCTATCGGGAATATTTCTCCTCTATGTACATGTTCCTTATAATTTTTTTTATGAAATGTTATTTTATAAAATTAAATTATTTCTTAAACTTTTTTTCCATGGGATTTTAATTTATTTTAAATTTTTTGAAAAGGAATATTTTTAATTTTTTCTTTACAGATAAATTTTGATTCTCTTTCCAAAAGTATAAAATAAATATTTTTTTTAACATTAACTTCTAGATCTATATTTATTGAATCTATGTGAATTATTTATTATTTATATTATTTTCCATGTTTCCATTTGTTTTCAAATAAAACCATTTACCCATCATTCTATTATTTTTTGTTTAAATTTACAAAAAGAAATGGTTAATTCTTCTTATTTTCTAAAGAATATTTATAATTATTTGATAAATGTATTTTTCATCCATATCAACACACTTTAGTTATTTTTATACCATACTAGATATATACTATTATAATACAATCCATATTTTTTTGTTATAAAAACTTATAATGATGTTTTAACGAAATTATCATGAAACCCATTTTTTTCCATGGTGTAATCAAGTTATTAATGAATGATGGATGTTTTTATTAATTTTATGTTGAAATTATAGGATCATTTTTTTTATATAATGTATTTTTTCTATTATAAATGATGATTGATGATCTTGGGATATAGATCTCTGATGAATTTGGTATTGATTAATTCACTAGAGAAATCATGTTTTAATTAATTTATTATAAATTATTCCATTGTGTTTTAATAAATGTGAATACCAGTGATGAATATAATTTCACAAGATTCCTTAATGATTTTTATAAAGGACCCTGGAAGACCTTGAGAGGGGAGGGGTGAATCAGGGTATCAAATTTTTCTTCGAAACTGGTGATCCTATTCCCACATTTGTTGGAAACTGTTAATCCTATAAGACAAATCCATGTAAAGAGATGATTTTTTACTTGGTTTAACACAAATGGATACATGGAAAGAGTATATTTCGATAGTGTGTCATTCATACCAAAGTCCACTATTCATTACTACTTGTGGATAACAAAGGCTCAGTCACAGTCACTCTGTGCCAGGCTCATTGCCTTTAAAATGTTTTAGGGATCACTCACTACGTCCCTCAGAACACTTTTGATGACTCCACCTTGATCACTACTATAAGAGAGGTCAAAATAATTTTATTGACATGAATGTCACATTAATAGTTTGGAATTAAATTCATTATCCTTGAGTGAGCATGGTACGCTGCTTAAATCAAAGACCTGAGTTGGTGCTCACTGAAATCCCTGTACACCTGAATCATATATTCAATAATTCCCTTTACGATGCCCCTTCGCAATGACCAACCCTTCCCAAATCACACTTCTTATTAGATCACACTACTTTGCAGAGCTAAAACATTCGCATAGCTCAAGCCTTCGTAGAGACCAAGCCTTTGTAGAGCACAGATGCCTTTGCAGAACTCATTGAGTCATGATGCAAACTTCCTTTGTAAAAATTCTTTCTTCATGAAGCTCACTATGCCAATGCAGAACATCCAATATATGCAAAGAGACCCATACTTAGAATCATTTAATTTGGTCTTTCCTAACTTAGTCTTTTGGTAGAGTTCAATCTCACATAGAAAATCTATTTCGCACAACACCCCTTGCTTCATAAAATCAGAGAGATTCTAGATTTTCTCTAGAATGTTCTTCTGAAATGAAGAGGGGTGGCCTCTTACATATAGGCATGGTCAAATGTGGAGCTATAGTTTTTCATGTGCGATTTATATATCGGTCAAATATTTCTCTTCGACGCTTCCTCCACATTGCAATGTTCCACAGAGATTCTCGATTCGCAAAGATCATTTTAGTCGTAGAGACTTCCCTCAAAATCCTTTGCACCGCCACAATGCTCACTCATAAATCTCCATTTCTCTCAGTCACAAAGTAACACCGTCTAAAATCTCAATGCTTCAAATCTATAAAATCCTCAATACAGTCTTTTCAAAATCAATTCCTTTTCCATAGTTATGAAATGATGATTCCAAAAGAATAACTTTCGCGATGATCAAAGATCAAATTCTCATAATCATAGAGAACACCATCATAATATTCATGTCATTGAAAAAAACTTCATAAAATCAACCCCCATTTAATGCAAATAATAACCTTGGTTCAATCATTTTCTTTGATTTATACTCTCTGTAAATGTTTTCAAAAGAAAGGGTTTACTTCATGTGGATTATGATTATTGAATCATACGAATGTTATCTCACATTATTACAAATTTGTATTACATGACTCATTAATTATGAATTATGAAATACTGAGTTTGATTTTCATATGTTATGACCGTGATCCTTGATTATGTTCTAAAAACCAGATGCTCATCATATTCACACTTATGATTCTTAATTGGTATCACTTTTTATTAAACTTACTAAAAATTATTCTCAACCTTATTATATTTAGGTCTCACAAGGTTATGAAGAAACACATTAAATATGATATATCTAGAAGGGTATCATGTTTATAGAATTGTGTTTGAGATGTTGAAGACATAATTTTAAATAATAATTTCTTAGTATAGTGGAACAAATGTCCATTTGGTGAAAAATATATGTGTTTTGTTATTTAATTGTTTTTTCTAAATAATATTAATCTTTAAACCTTAAAGGATTTGGGTATTTAATTTGATCAATTTTTTTTATTGATAGGGTAATTATGTATGGTTAAATTGGGATCACTTTTAATGGTTTTAAAGTTAGTAAGTAAATAATATGTTTCTACCAGAAGATGAAGTTGTATAGGTCTGGGTTGTTACAGTTCATATGAGAGTAGATTTTATATAACATTAGAAGTTAGAATGTTATTATATTAATAATTTTTGATACCATCTGTGGTTGATAATTTTATAGTTGATCGTAATTATATAGTCATAGAGGATCTTTTTAAGTTTATTTGTGAATGGATTTCAAGGAGGATAATGATATTTTCAAAGATTTTTATTGGGTTTTAAGAAGAAAGCATGACTGTGGTATATGTAACTATCAAGTTTAATGTAGTATTTTTTATTAAGGGTATTTTGTAATAATTTTATTATATTTTTGGGACATATGACGAATTTTATAGATAACCATTAAGGTAAATATGTCCTTTTTTGTTGAGGTAATTATAAATTATTGAGTTAATTTTTATTTTATTTTGGGAAAAATAAGTTTATAAGCATATATAATATTGGTTATTGAAAGTTTATTTTGTAAAAAGATGAATAAAGTTACATTTTAGAAATGTTTGTTGTATTTTTAAAATCATTAAATTATTTCTGTATATTATTGGTCATCCTATAATTTTATGTCAAAGTGGATGATGTTCTTTAAGGAATGAAGACTGAGTTAATTTTTATAATAATATCGATTTTTTATATTGGGAAATGATTAACACATTTTGGGTTTAGAATATTTCAAGGCGATATTTATGGTTCAAAAAGTTTCATGATAAATTTTAGGATGATCTTGGAAGAATATACGATCATGTTTTCTTTTATTTTTGGGTTTCTAGTTTGGTTAGGTATGTGCTGAAGGGTTTAAATGAATTATTGATGTTAATCATAGGCTGATATTTCTTATATTTGGGTTTTTGAGATGAAATAATTAATTTTTCATATTATGGTGTATTCTTATTTCATCGGGTATTATATTTACTCATACTATCAATTTAATTTTTTTAATTGGTTAGAAAGATGAAGAATAAATTTTATAAAGAAACACCATACAATTAGGATAATCTTTCTCTGGGTAATTTCGAAATCCATTAAGATTTTATTTTCATGATTTAGGAATGAAAAATTTATTTTGTTAATTCATTATTTGGAATGTGACATGAATCATTATCCGAAACTAATTGTAACATATAACCAAAGGATGAAATTATGATTATTATATAGAGAGAAATCCAGTTAGACTATTTTAATCACATTATCTATCTATAAAGTAAAATAATTCCTCAAACATATGCTAAAGAAAGATAAAATGGTTTTTATATAGAAATCATCACTCAACTATCAAGGTACACTTTTATAAAATAATTCTTAATTATGAGTCTCATAATGGTAAATGCATGGTTTAAGTGATAGAGATACGCCATAAATCCATATATGTATATGATATATATATATATATATATATATGAGATATATATTATTTTATTCAAATTATAATATTCATGCATAATGTGTGTATAGTTCCATGAAACCTGCGAATGTAATAACTCAAAATTATGTTAATCCTAAATCTAAGATATAATTTAACAAATAATTTCATGAGACGAAACTTGAGGAAGGAGATTTATTGATGCAACGAATTCATGAACCATCCATGTAATTTACTCACTTGTTATATGTGCATGATTAAATGATTTATCATAGAGGAGTATCCATATGGATATGTAAAGCCACTTCCATAATAACGTGGTGTTGGTGTATGCATGCATGATGATTTAAAAAAACTCCCTATCACATGAATATTTCTTCCTCTTACCTACTTTTCATCATGAAATACTATAACATCATGGAGGATGGATAGTCCTGCACATATGATGTGTGATTTAGTTTATCCCATGGAATCTGCCATAGGTGGGATGCCTTTGTCTTCCACTTGGGGTATATTTATCAAGCATATCAGATGAAGATCAAAATGCTTTAATGTTATAATCAATGTATAGTATATATCTTTACAAAAATCTACACTTATTGTTTTACATGGTTAATATTTTATAGTATGGAGACCTAAGATTTATTTTTTATTTATGCTTCCACTAAAATTAATATGTTTCAATAAATCTCTTAGTAACCTAATTTTGGTATCAAATATAAGTTATATTTTTAAGATTATTGAAATAGTTTTTGAGAAATTAATAATAAAGGAAAAATATAGCACCATTTCTCCAAACACCAAATAAAATATAGGCCATCACCTCACCATAGTGGTGTCTCCTCTAAAGAGAAACGTTCACCTATTTTGTACTACGGTTTGGTGGAGAATTTTTTAGACAAAAAAATATGTGTTAATTCATGTAAAATATGTAGTTTAACTCCACCACATCATATAGGTAGTCGTAGTCCCATTGGATATGATGAGTGTTAACTTCACACCACTAGGCTACATAAAGGTGTGCCCCAAAATGAACATGGAAGGCTCACCATGATGTGTCGAACATCATGGTGAGATATGTCTCATTTATTCAAGTAAAATAATAAAGGTCACCTCAACATTACCTTTACGCAACATTTAAATGTATAAATACCAAAAATGAATTTAATTTTGTTTATAAATTATAATAAAAATGTATTTTAAGGATTTTTAATATTTAGTAAAATGTTTTTTAGTTATTTAAGTATAAAGGTTTTATAATAGATTGATAAATTTTTATGAAATATTCATGATTAAATATACCTTAATTATTAGTTTTTAATATTTAGAACATGTCTTCTAAATTTATATGAAATGGTTAATGTATTTTAAATGAAAGGCTTTATTTTATAACAATAAGTTGTAATTTATAAAATGTTTATAAATTATTAAAATGAAGATAAAATATGTTTATTTATGAATTATTCACAGCAAATTAATTTTCATCATTCAAATTAAAGGATCATTGTTTTGTAAATTATTTAAACCAGAAAAAGAAGTTTAAATGATAAAATTTATTAAGGGATTAAATAATATTGAGTATTCAATATTTAATAATGTAAAATATTTACATAATTGTTGTTAAATTATAAAATATTTATTATTAATAATATATCATAATACTTAAATGAAATTCTATACATTGAATATGAATGAGTTTATATTAGAATGATAATAAAATGTTTACAGGTAATGAAACAAGTATTTATATGATAATAATATTTGATATCTATTAATACTTAGGAATAAGATATTAATTTCAAGTTAAATGGGACACTTTTTTCTCATATCATACTCAACACAGAACAACAGGCTCCTCTGAAGTCTTACATTTTACTCAACATTGAGTTATACTGAAAAATAATACAATAATAATATTATTATTTTAAATGGTAGTTAATGCCTAGAAATTAAAATGGAAGGAATGAATAGTATCAACTAAATTTTGAAATATGGATGATTCATTGGTTACCAAATTTATTATAAATGGAAATAAAAACCAATTGACTATAATGGATGTGTTTTTATAAAAACATATTTAAAAGAGAATAATCGGGTTCTCAAATCACTCTTTACAGATTTTTATTTAATGAAAAATATATGATATTTATTTAATGTAACATTTTAAATTTATCTTTTATGTTTTCTAGATATGATATGAGAACAAATTAAAATTTTCATATAAAAGAAGTATTTCTCAAAAAATGTAGTTTTACCACCTTTTGATGGAGAAACCTTTTCAAATATAGTTTTTGACACTTTCATAAATTCTATTTAACAAAATAAAACTATTATTTAGAAGTAGGAAATAAAAATTTACTTCGAATGATATTTTTGGTATTTTTCTAATAAAATTCTTATTTTTATTAATAGTGAAAAATACTGCATTTTATTTCAAAACTGCCTTTTAATTTAATGTATTTATATAGTTATATTGTACATATAATCAGTTTTAAAGTCTAATTGGATTATATTTTTATCATTTAAAATTTTTTTGGTCTTTTTAAGTAATTTCAATTTTAAATTGGACATAAACTTATGCCAATATTTTGGAAGTTTTTACTTCTTAAATACACGCTTTTTGGTTTTGACAATGAGAATTATTTTTAAATTAATTTATGAAACCTCTGTTTTTTGAATTGGAAAAAATGGATTCAATATTTTGAATCAAGAGGTCCAAACTATGTAAATATGTACAATTTATTATGATACATTAAGAATATTTACTTTACTAAATATTTTTTTAACATGGTTAAAGGGTAAATCTAGTAAATAAGGGTAAACAAATAACATTATAATAATATTCAATTACCTTAACACATGTCCTAACCCTATTGGATGAGATATTTCCAACCATGGGAATTCTTTGGTTTATTTTAGGACCCCATGGAGCCACTTGTGTGTGAAAATGACATTTAATTACTTTTAACTTAAAGGGACGAAAAATATAACCTAAACATGTATCTTTCACTAAAATAATTTTTATATGGGGTTATACAAATGATATCTTAAAATATAAATAGTAATTATAAATATAAAAATATTTCCTACATTATGGTATTTTATTTAAAATTTTTATACATCAAATAAATAAATTTATTTATGACACAATGGTGATGTAGTGATTTCCTTATTAATGAAAGATTTAAATAAATTTGGTTGTGAATATTAAAATAAATTTTTTTTGAAACTTTTTATGCCATAAAAAAAATTTATGGATGATTATGAATTTTCATATTTTAATTAATTATGTTTTTTCAAATTAATCATGTTTTTAAAGATTTTAAAAAAGTCATGACATGAATAGTATAAAATTGACATAAATTAGTTTTTTATCAATTTATATTTTATTAAATGATATAATCGTCCTATAAATCTACGATTCAGAAAACTGAAATATATGATGTTAAAAATTTCCTTAATTATCCATTTTTGGTTTCTTGGATTTTTATAGTAACTATAGTAACCACATATTATGAAAATACAACAAGACATGGTAAGAGTTAATTTATTTAACTAAGCCTTAAAGATAAAAGATATGGTTACTTTTATGACCTAAACTTGTATAAAACCCATTTGATGAGAGAATTTTGACCCATAATCATCTGATCTTCTAAATATATAACTTTGGTGTTACTATAATTTGAAAATCAATTAATAATAAAATAATATTTCAAAACATTCCAAAAGTTCCCCTCCTCCCTCTTATAAAAGGACACCACCTATAACCCATTAGTCACACCTATAAATCCCCTTGTCTTATCCAAACTCTACTGAAATAAGCTCCCAATATCCCTATATTCCTCCTAGAATCCTTACCTTATGCGTAAGGCAATTCATGAAGGCCTTTCGGCTCAAATCAAAGGAAGTTTCTCGTTTTAAGAGGTAGCGTCTTTTCTAAAGCTCATTTCCAATATTCTACTTCTTGAATCCCTATTATATTATTCTTATTTGATTGAAAAACAACATCAGTATCCAAAATATACGAGGATTGTTTTATGGTAAGGATTTGAACTGCACTTACACACACCTCCATCTAATGGATATGAACATACAGTTTCTGTGTATGACGAACTGTTTCCTTATGAAACTAGGATTGTTTGATTTTCCCCTACCACCTCTCATGGAGGAAATTATGATGGAAATAAAATTATATATGATATTTATTTTATCTATATTATTTTTTAATTCTCATTTATAATATACCATTATTCTTTTCATGTTTTCTTAATACGATAAATGCATTTGAGGAAGTACGGACTATCGTCCCCTCAAAGTGATATGACTCGTTCTTGACATAAATAAAACGTATAAAGGATGGATCTAATGAAATTATGTAACATATGTAAACTATGATATCATATTGGACTTATAATATACCTTTGTATCATTAAGTGAATAAGAAATATAAATTAAAGTAGAGTTCATGCATACGTATGGATTACTGTCTCCATGAACATTTCATTTCATTTCTCCAAATGTTATGGAATATTATAAATACATATATAATGGATATATATTATATATATATGAATAATATTATGGATATAATTGAATTTTGACCACATGGACAAATTGTGATTATAACAAGATCATTTTCGACTCAGGTACCCAATATCAACAAAACGACCGATATTAACTTAAATAATTATATAGTTTTTATAATATGGTAATAAGTGATATAAAAGGAATAAAAAACTTGAAAAATTATCTGAATCAAGAATAAATTAACAAAAATTTATTATTTAGTAAATTAAATAATGAATGAATAAATTCGGACAATGGGGTAAGGGATTTTATCTCAATATTCTTTCATTGAGGTATATCTTGATAATATACACTTCCTTATTTTATACTGTGTATAATAATCCCATTTGACTTTTAAGGGAATATTTTTTCTATGAATCATTTTACTAAATGAATAAATGAATGTTTTTAATGTATGCGGTGACAATGACCTCTCCACTGCCGAAATCGTTATTTGGCTTCCTCTATAAAGCTTAATGTTTTTAAAAGGAAAAGAAATCACTTATTCCATTTTTGGGTGTTTTGGTATTGAAAATCGTTTTTGAAATAGATTGATTATTTCAATATATCAACATGATTTCTTGTGTTTGAAAATGAAATGTTATCAGTGAAATGTTTATATTTTCATTATTTTATTTGTTATTATAAAATAATGGTACTTGGAAATTTGACGGGTGGTTACATGATAAACCAATGATAGGTGGTTATGTGATAAACAAAATGATGAGTGGTTCTATGATAAACAAAGGATGGGTGGTAATGTTATAACCTCCAATGCATTGGGAATGGAAGTCAGCCGTATGTCTATTACATTAGTAAGAATGATTTGTTGAAGTCGACCATATGGTTATTCCATTTAAGTATGATTACATCCCAATTTTACCATTTATATACTATATGTTTTTTTCTATGGGATTTATATAAATCTTTTGGTTACAGTAAGGGTAAGAAACTAGATTATATTAAGTGAAGTCTTTTTTCTACTTATTAAAGTTAAAAAGTATTAATTTTTGATAAAGTTTTCAAGGTTTACATGTTGATTTGAAAAACTAAGAGTTTTACTTCTTTACGTATCCCTTACTATGCTTTTTATGCTCATAAAAAGTTTTGTATTGTTTTTCATAGGACTTTATGATGAATAAGGTCAAGGATGAGATCAAGGAAAATTCATTCAGTTTAAGTCATGGAACTAAACTTGTCTCTTATTTTAAAGAGTTTTTTATTATGAAAATAATGGATAGTGTGTATTATTGTCTACTTGTAATATTCAAGTTGTTATGTATAAGTTATGACCTAATTCTCTAAATCTATAAACCCGAAAAGATACTAAATTTCAATTATTATCTTAATGCAAGATTATGTAATGTTTAAGGATGATGCCTTATAGTTAGTATCAAAGTTTAGTTTAGATAACTTTAGAGGTTAGTGTGTTATTTACGTATAAGTGACATAACCATAATTGTTAGAATATTAAAAAGAGTCAAAGTTATTTCAGATAAATCAAAAGAGTTTAAGATAACACGAATAAGTAAATCTCAGTATTTAAATTCTTCATATGATATTATATAATGATTTTATAGATATAATCACACTGACATTTTTGGTTTTAGCAAATGGATGGATCTAATAGGCACCAAAGTTATAATGTATGTGAAGGAAACTATGGTCGTTTTATGAATGAGAAATCAAATGAAATAGTAACTGTAAGGAGATATCTTTTGGTTATTCTTAACCAACTACATGGAGTCATGATTGAACAATTAAACCTTGGTGATTTTTCTAAGGCATCATATATGCTTGAAACAGATCCTTTTGAAAGTTAAGGTAATAATCATAATGGTAAGTATATTAAAAAACCTATATGTCATGGATGTGGAATGAAACTTCTAGGAAAATTCATCAAAGGGATGAGAACATGTTTTTGATGTGGTAAGGAAGGACAAAAAGTAATAACATTCCATTCAAAATAGAAGCATCCAGTTGACTTTAGGAAAGGGAAAAAATTTCTTTCCAAGTGATCAATTGAATGTTTTAAATGTGGTGTGCATGGTCATTATGAAAATAAAGGTCATACAAAGAAGGTTCAGGAATGGAATCAGAAGAACCATACATATATATATTTACCAATAACTAATGCCATTCCGATTGAGGATGAAGAAACTGACAATAAACAATTAAAGATATGAAATATTTCATAGCTATTGTTTTGACATTATAGAATCTTAGTTTATGATTCATGTTTTTTTTTGTTGGAAATAATTATTACATAATAGGTTATAAAATAATGGTTAATAGATCATGAAGAATTTTTAATGATTTAGAAGTCAACATATAAGGGATTCGAGAGTTATGGCAGATTTTAGGATGATGAAATTCATAAAATTATCAAGGCTCTTTTGATGATGGGATTACTTTGGAAGACTTTTTCTAGTATGTATAACCCTGAAGTTAGATATGTTGAAATTTTATTCAATAAATAATTATTGTTTCTTGTGTCGATAAAATGGATAACCTTAGGAGTTCATATGTTATCTTGTTTTTGAGGTGATAAATGGTTATTACATTTTGGGATGAAAAATAAAAGGTATTAGATAACCTTTGAGGATAAAATAGGTTATGGTTATTTATGAATAAATTATATTATTTTTGGTAATTTTATTAGTATAATATTGTTTTAGTAAAAGGACTACCCACAATATGGGTGACAACCTGTCACGTCCGGCAAGGCCATGGGAATCGAACCCACAACCAAAGGGTGATACAGGCGTATCGCCTACCACTAGCCTACATGAAGTTACTAGTTAGTATGACTTATTATTTTCAATTATATGATCTTATGTATCAAGAATAATTTGATTTTGGGAACTTATTATTTATCAAATGGATATCTTTATCATAGGAAAATGATTTCGTGATTAAGTAAAAAACATTATTTTGGAAGACATATGCTCTTTTGAGAACATTATATGCCTAAGGAAAATAGAATACTATGGGATTTTATTTGAGGAGTAATGGTTGAAATTAACTTTTTAAGAATCAATGTTTTTATTATGGACTTATGGTGATTTGGGTTATTTATTGAAATGATTAACCTATCATGGAAAATATATGATCAAGTTAATTACTTTTTAGTATGGGACTTTAAAAGTAGTCGATGTTATTTGGAGATAAATGTTAATATTTATCCTCGAATACTATGTGACTAAATCCTTTTGAGTTTTAGGTTTCAATCTTAGTTTGGGTTATTTTGAATAATTTTAAGGAAATTTTTTTATTGAAGGTTATTTGTTGAACTTTGGGTTTTGTTTTTTGAATTTTAAAGATTAAGAGTAATATTTCGTTCTATAAAGTATTATAATTTTTGCGGATTATATAATATCATATTAACCGTTTTGGTTTTTTTAATGTTTAAATACATGAGAAATATATAGTTAATCTTTTTTAGATTATGTGATTTTATAGAAGTAGATTATATCACTCTAGGTGTGATCATGTGATCATGAATACTCATCATTTAGAGAAAATATGAGTTTTTGGGAAAAATTTATTAAACGATGAAACTCTACTTGAAAGATAAGTATAATTTCTTATATTATTAGTCATTCTCATAAGTAAATTCCTCAACTTTATGAATAGGTACTTAAAACCAAAATATTTTCCGTTCACTTTTTTTTACTGGTGAATTAAATACCATTTAACTCATCACAAATTTATATTTTCCTAGTAGTTTACATTCTCATGATCATGTTTTCTACCAATCTACATTAGAACTTGATGGTTTTTATTCTTCCATATACATGTTTTCTGACATGGAATCCTAGTATGTGTTTTCTCGGGTGACCTTTTTTACTTCTCTTTCTTTCTTTTAAAGTGATATTTTTATTGAATCTTTTTCTTGATTTGGTTCTTTCAATGAAGTTTTCAAGCCAAAATTTAAAATTGCGAGGACACAATTTCTAAAAGGGGGGAAGGATGTAATGACACAAGTATTTATAGAATAATACCTTTTAATTTCAATTAATACTTATGAATAAGATATTAATTTTATGTTAAAGGGGACACTTTTTCTGATAGCATACTCGACATGCAACCATAGGCTTCTCCGAAATCTTACATTGCACACAACATTTAGTTATACTAAAAAATAATACAATAATAATATTATTATTTTAAATGGTAGTTAACGCTTAGCCTTTAAAATGGAAGGAATAAATATTATCCAATAAATTTTGAAATATGGTTTACACATGTTTATACGATTAATCATTGGTTACCAAATTTATTAGAAATAGAAATAAAAACCAATTGAATATAATGGATTCTCTTTTATGAAAACCTATTTTAAAGAGAATAATTGTGTTTTCATATCACTATTTTTGTATTTTCATTTATTGAAAAATATATGATATATTTTAAATATAATGTTTTAAATTAATTATTTATGTTTTCTAGATATGATATAAGAACAAATTAAAATTTTCAGATAAAAGAAGTATTTCTCTAAAAATGCAGTTTTACAACATTTTGATGGAGAAAAAATTTTAAATATAGTTTTTGAGTATTTTATATATTATATTTGACAAAATAAAATTATTATTTAGAATCGGGGCATCAAAATTTACTTTGGATTAAATTTTGGTATTTTTCAAATAAAATTAATATTTTTATGAATATTGGAAATACTGCATTTTAATTCAAAATCTCCTTTTAATATAATATATTTATATAGTTATATTGAAATTATAATGGGTTTTAATGTTTAATTTGATTTTATTTTTATCCTTTAATCTAATTTTCTTCATTTTAATTAATTTCACATTGAAATTGGACATATATACATGTCAATCTTTTGGTAGTTTTTACTTCGTAAAAACACAGTTTTTGGTTTTGACAGCGGGAATTAATTTTAAATTAATTTCTACAACTTCTATGTTTTTAATTTGAAAAAATAGGTTCCATATTTTTAATCAAGAGGTAAAAACTATGCAAATATGTACCTTTTATTTTTATATATTATGATTAGTAACTTCAGTAAATATTTTATTTACCGTGGTGAAAGGGTGAATCTGGTAGATAAGGATAGAAAAATAATATTATAATAATATTAAATACTCTAAAACATGTTCTAATCCGATTTTATGGGATATTTATGACTTTCAACATCCTTGGGTCAATTTAAATACCCCATTAAGCTAGTTGTGTGTGAAAATGACATTTAAATACTTTTAAATTAAAGTTATGGAAAATATAACCAAAACACATATCTTTTACTAAATTTTTTTTATATTGGGTAATACAAGTGATATCTTTGACTATAAATACTAATTAAAAATCTAAAAATATTTCATACATCATGATATTTTATTTATAATTTTTAGATATCAAATAAATATATTTATTTATGACACAATAGTGATGTAGTGATTACCTTATTCAGAAAATATTTAAATAAACGAGATTATAAACATTAAAATAAATTTATTTTGAACTTTTTTATGCCATAAAATATGTTTATAGATGATTATGACTTTTTATATTTAAACTAATAAAGGTTTTTCAAATTAAAAAACTTTTTATATATTTTTAAAATGTCATGATATGAATTGTGTAAAAATTGACACAAATGAGCTTTTAAATCAATTAATATTTTATTAAATGATATAATATTCTTAAAAATATAATATTCGTTAAAATTACATATATGATGTTTAAAATGTCATTAATGATCCATTTTGGGTCACTTGTAATTTTTTAGTAACTATAGTAACCATATATTATGAAAATACAAAAAGGCAAGGTAAGAGTTAATTTCTTTAACTAAGGATTAAAGCTAAAAGATAATGTTAATTTTATGACCAAAACTTCTTTAAATCCCATTGGATCAGAGTATTTAGACCCATATTCATCTGATATTTGAAATATATCAGCTTGGTTTTATTATAATTAAAAAATAAATTAATAATAAAATAATATTTGAAAACATTTCTAAAGTTATCCTCCTCCTTCATATAAAAGAACACTGCCTCTAACCCCTTTCTCACACCACCAAATCTCTTTTGATCACATAAAATCTGATCAAATAAGCTCCCCAAATCCCTCTCTTACTCATAGAATCCTTACTCTAGGAATAAGTCAATTCGAAAAATCCTTTTGGCTCAAATCAAAGGGAGTTACCCATTTTAAGAGGTAGCGTCTTCTCTAAAGTTCATTCACAATATTCTACTTATTCACTTACTATTATATTATTATTCATTTATTACATAAAAACACCAGTATAATAAATATACTAGAAAATTTTTAGGAGAAATATTATAACTACACTTACACACACCTACATCTAATGGATACTAATATACTGTTTCTGTGTATGATGAACTGCTGCCTCACGAAACGACGATTGTTTGATTTTCCTCTACCATCTCTCATGGAGGCCATTATGATGGAAATGAAATTATATTTTATATATATGATATTTATTTTATCTCTATGGTTATGTAATTTTCATTTATAAAATACCTTTATGCTTTTAATGTTGTATAATTACAATAATTTAATTTGAGGAAGTGCGGACCACCACCCCCTCAAAGTGATATGACTCGTTCATGCCATACATGGAAAATATAAAGTATAGATATAATGAAATTATGTAACATATATAAAATATGATATAATAATTTAATTACAATATAACTATGTATCATTATGTTTTCATTCCATTTAATATGAAATAGAAATGAAAGTACCGTTCATGCGTACGTACGACTTACCGTCTCCAAGAACGATGAATTTATTTTCTCCAAATGTTATGGAATATTTTAAATAAATATATATTGGATATATATGATATATATATGAATAATATTCTAGATATAATTAAATTTTTACCACATTTACAAATTTTAATTACAACAAGATCATTTTCGACTCAAGTAGCCAATATCGACAAAATGACCGATATTAACTTAAATAGTTATGTAATTTTTATAACTTGGTAAAAAGTGATATAAAAGTAATAATAATATTGAAAAAGGTTCTGATGAAATTAGAAATTAACTTATTTTTATTAGTCAGGCAATTACATAATGAATAAGTCAAGTAAGACATGATGTAATGGACTTCATCTCAATCTCCTTTCATTGGGAAATATCTTGATAATATACATCTCATTATTTTATACGATGTATAATAAACCCATTTCATAGTTAAATGAATATTTTTTCTATGAAGAATTTTACAAAATGAAAAAAGGAATGTTTTTAACATATGCGACGAAAATTACCTCTCCACCACCGTAATCATTATTTGGATTCATCTATAAGACTTAATGTTTTTAAAAGGAAAAGAAATCCCTTATTACCTTTTTGGGTGTTTTGGTATTGAAAATGGTTTATGAAATGGATTGAGTATTTCAATATCTTGAAATTATTTCTTTTGATTTCAAATGAAATGTTATTAGTGAAATGCTGATATTTTCCATACTTTATGCGTTATGGTTAAATAATGGTACTTGGACATTTGATGGGTGGTTACATGATAAACCAATGATGAGTGGTTACTTGATAAACTAAATGACGGGTGGTTATGTGATAAAATAAAGAAGGGTTCTTATGTTATAACCTCCAATGCATTGGGTATGGATATAGGCCATATGGCTATTCTATTTATAAGAATGGTTTGTGGAAATCGACCATATGGTTATTCCATTTATGTAAGATTATGTCCCATGTTTAACTTTTAGTTGATATATATTGCTTTATATGGGATTTATGGTAATATTTTGAATAAAAAAGGTTAAGCAATGAGATTATATTGAGTGAAGTATTATTTCTATATCATAAAGGTGAAAAATATTAATTTATGATATAGTTTTCAGGGTTTACATGTTTTTTTGAAAAACTAATAGTTTTCCTTCTTTATGTATCCCTTACTAAGTTTTTTATGCTCATCCAAAGTTTTAAAATGTTTTTCATAGGAATTAAAGATGAATAGGGTCAAGGATGGGATCAGGGAAAATCCATGTTGTTTAAATCATGGAACTAAACATTTCTATTTTTAAAGAGCTTTTGTTTTATGAAAACAATGGATAGTGTGTAGAAGTGTCTACTTGTAATATTCAAGTTATTATGTATAAGTTATGACCTAATTCTTTAAATCTATAAACCTAAAAAGATCCTAAATGTGGATTATTATCTCAATTCAAGATTATGTAATATTTAAGGCTTTGACTTGAAATTACAAATAATGAAAAAGGTTTTTGGGATATCTATTAATTAATAAAGAGTTTATTAATTTAATAAAATTAAATGGTTTATAATTAACTAATAAATGTTTATAGAACATTTACTATTAAATATTCTTTAACTATTAATAGTTAATAGTTAAAATAACTTTTAAAAAATTATATGGCATTCATTATGATCTTGAAATAAAATAGTTTGTTTATAAATCAAGGGAAAGTTATAAATCGTTTATGAATTACTACAAAGATACAAAATATAAAATTGTTTATATTTAAATTATTCGTTATTATTAAATAATTATTTTGAATAGTTCAAATTTATATGTTCTCTTTTTTGGAATATTGAATTTGTGAGTTTTTGATTATTTAATATGTTTATAAAATAGAAATCGAGTTGAAAAATTGTTTGTAATTCATGATATTATCATACATTTGAAATAAAATTCTATATAATGATGAATAAGAAATATTCATATTGAAATGAATATAAAGTCATTATATTCATAATTATGAAATGTCTATAATGTTTTAGTTAATTTAGAAAATGATTATATTTTTCTTTTATTTATTAATTGCTCATAAATATTTTTCCCAAGTTTAAATTCTTGAATTATTAATTTATTTAAAAGAATATTAACTACTTAATTTATATCTGTAAATTTATTATAATCTGATTGTGTATACACAAGTTGAATTGTTAAAATAACTCTTATAGATAGAGCCTTGCATCACAATCAGGACATTAATCCATTAAATTTTGTTTTTCACCAACCTTGACCACATTTTTTTAATGAAGTAATTATCTTGAATTTAGTAGTTTGAGATTTTTTGGGCATACAATTTATTTAAATTTACATAAATTGAATTCTATTTTTATTAAAATCTCTATTAGTAGAGGTATTTAGTGTTAGACTACATATAGGAATATAATCTTGTTCCATATATAAATTGTTGAATGAGGTTGTCTGTCTATCACTTAGGCCATACTAATGTGAATATTATCAATATCATATAACTTTAATCATTTTCAAGAAGTTTTCATGTACTATATGTGTGTGGTTAATTTGAATATATGTGAGTATATTTGGATTCTATATTTTTGGTAAGTAAAAAAACTTGTGAGTTCTGTGAATACTTACAAAAAATATTGTTTTACCATACTGATTTGGTGAAGGGAATACAACTCAATACTAAATTACTAGCAGTATTCATAAATAAAATGAAAGAACATAAGATAAGATGGTGAGATTAATTCCTCCTAAAATACTGAAGGATAAATTCCTTCCAAATCCGCTATTTTCTAGATTTTGATCATCTTACATTGAAGGTCATGCTAAATCTAGGTAACCCTATATTATCCTATGCAAGGAAAGAAAGTATGGGTAACTCTGGATCATCCATGGGTAGGTTATGCTAAAGTTGAGTACCCATGGATTTTCTTTTTCCAATATTTTCTTGATGATTTCTTTGGGTCACACTACCTAGGTATAACAACACTTATTTTTATTAAAAATTAATTCATGATTTAATTACATAAAATTATACTTAATACAACCTAAAAGATCAATTAGTTTAGTGTCTTTTAGAATTAGGTTCTTTGAATTACAAATTTAAACATAAATTACAACATCTTTATTGAAACATCTTTAACAAGATTGAGCTTAAAAGTTTATTGGATAACTTGGGGAAAATACATAAGAAAGGGGTGATCTGTAAAGCTCAGTAAGGGAATAAACATCGAATAACATGAAGGTAATAATGCATGATAAAAAAGGCACATCAATGAGGCATAAAAGAACACGAATAATAAGGAACGATATAGAACCACGATCATAACATGAGAAATATACATTATAAACATAGATCAAGTATAAACCACCAAGAATTCATGGTAAAAAAAATCCCATAAAGTAATCATGTACACCCCAATACCAATATCACATATCAGGATACTAAATATTTCCCAATGCATTGGAGCACTATATAATTATAGATCCACCCTTCACATTAATTTCATTCTCACGCTTAAGTTTTCCACATAGATCATAAAACATGGATTCATTCATCATCATAAATTTTTCCATGAAATAGGAGTATGGAATAAATACATACAATTACCCAATTAGAAGGTATATGTGCCTTAAAGTGAATAATATTGATTGGAAATGGGTATGGTATTAAGTACACATTTGGTTTGGCATGGAAAAGTGCAGTGAAAATTTGGAATCATAACAACGTCACATAAAAGTTAATAAATGGGTTTATGAGTGTAAAATGGGTCTATAATAAACCGTCATTAGTAATTGAAAATAAAATGGCATAAAAAGATAATGAAACTTGATAAAAATGAGAAATTAAAGAGCCCTTATGAAATTTCGGCATGGTAATGTGTGTCCTTAGGAGGGATTAATGAGATAGAAATGGGTATATCAACATTTAAAAATCTTAAGGTAATTATTTGTGATGTGATAAATTATACCCTATCCTTATGAATTTAAAAAAATAAAAGGGAATAAAATTTAAGAGACTCTTGAATAAAATACCAAATGAGATAATCCCTTACCCAGTATGACCCCAAAATCTTGAAATGGGATTATTGATAGCCTGGGGGTAAAATTTGAGGATTATATAGAAAGGATGGTAGAGTAATTTCATACTCCAAGGATTTTTAGTAATGAGAAGTGGGAGCCTGGGTGCATTTATATATTAAAAGAGTGGGATTTCTTTAATTTTTAGGTTTTAGACTCTACAAAATAACATTTTTCAAACCTATAACCTTCCCATGGTGTTGGCCATGGTTTTTTCTGATTTATAGATGTTTTTATTATTTTATTAGTAAAATAAAAAAATATTAAAGTATGACCCTTTCTTATGTGGAGGTGAGTCATACTTTTAAATAAATGAATTTAAAATCATAAAATATATTATATGTTTTGGAGGATTCATAAAGACTTAATACAATTAATAAAATAAACTTAAAATCACCTGATATTTTGGGAAAACACATATTTGATTAGGATACCCATTATAGTATTTATTAAATCATTTTTGGTTCATTATAATGTCTTAAAACACATCTTTTATTTATATGATATTTAATTTTTATCAGAAAAAAACTGTCTCAAAAAGTTATGAAAAATTCACCATTGGATAATTTTGATGTTCTGATTAAAAAAACAATATTAATTTTATCTAATTATTTTTCTAAATATTTATATTTTCTCTTTGGAAATAATATTCAACATTTATTGAAAAATTCTGGGCTTTTTGAGAATAACAGTTTTTAAACCCATATAAAAAATTTATTCCACATCATAAAAATTATAAAGCCATTTATAATTAATAAATATTATTTAATAATGAAATTTTGTTTAAATAATACTAATTTAAAATTTCCATTATTTAATCAAAATAAATCCCTTAATTGAATTTGAATATCACTTGAAAAAACAATTTGTGTTTAATTAAACTGAAATACAAATCATTTATAATGTAACAATGAAAAAAATGTAGATAAATTCACTTCTATATAAATTATACATATACATATTATTACGGTCTTGATACATATTACTTTATCAAATTGGAATATTCCTTAAGAGTAAGGTGTGTGACTATGAGACTTTCATGGTATAGTTCAACAAACATGGTTTGGGCCGTGATCTCGATGCGATTGAACTTCTCCAATAAACAGTTTCATTAAAGCTTATATTTTTGGATCTAATCATGGGATTGGTTAATGGAAAAGCCTAGTGATTCTATCTCTCTCATAATCTACTATAAATGGGACTTATAGGGTATAATCCTATTACATGTGGCCATAAATTCTTTTGTCTAAGACAATTATATTTTTTAAATTTCTATATTTATATAAATCACAATATAGATTTTTAATGGGTATATTAGCAATATTAATATTATTAATGGTATTTTAAATCCAAATATATAACCAAGTAAATGAATGTTTTTTACATAACCATATTACATTATAAGAAATTTAATTAAATCATAAAGGGAAACTTCAGTTATAACAGTTCAGGTCATTACAATATCCCCCCCTTGAGAAATTTGCCTGTTGAAATTTTCATTTCACCCCTTGAAATAGATGAGGGTAATTATATCTCATCACATCATATGGTTCCCACTTTTCTTCTTCAAAATTATTATTTCTCGACAACAGTTTGACAAGGTCCAATGTCATATTTCATAGAACATTGTCTCTACTATCTAAGATCTTCATTGGGTTATCCTCATTGTAAAGATCATTATCCAATGGTACCACCTCTGGATTGAGTAAATGCGAGGGGTTAGGTATGTACTTACTCCAGATTGATACATGGAATGCATCATGGACTTGAGATAAGTCAGGTGGGAGTTCAAGTCTATAAGAAACCGATATGATACGATCAAGGATCATAAAGGGGTTGATATATCTTGGACTAAGATTTCCCTTCTACAAAAATCTCATCACTTTATTCAATAGAGATATATGGAGGGATACCTTGTCTCCAACATCAAACTATAGGTCTCATCGATGATTATAAACATAAATCTTTTATCAACTATGAGTAGCCTTGATGTGCTTCTGAATGGTCTTAACCTTTTGCACCATTTCCTCGACCATTTTAAGATCTAAAATTTTTCATCCCCAAACTTCATCCCAATATGTAGGTGTTCTTCACCTCTTCCCATAAGGGTATTCATAGGGATCCATTTGGATTATTGAGTGGAAACTATTTTTGTAAGAGAATTCGAACAAAGGAATATGTTGATCCCATCTTCCTTTGATATCAATTGATAATTCTCTCAAAATTTACTCAAATGTCTAGATAGTATAATCATATTATCTATTAGTTTTAGGGTGATAGGATGTACTAAATTTCAACTCCGTATTTAGAGCATGTTGGGACTCTTTCTGAAATTAGAGGTGAATATTTGATCTTGATCAGATACAATCGATAATGGTACATCAAGCAGCCTAACCACTTCCCTAATGTATATTAATGAAATTCAATCCATTAATAATTCATCTCATATCATAATAATGTGTGTATTCTTTGTAAGATAATCCACTACAACCCATATATCATTAGTCCCTCTTGATGTCTTTGGAAGATCAGTGACAATGTCCAAGTTGATGTTTTCCCATTTTCATGTAGGTATGGGTTATGGTTACATCACCCCTTTGGATTTTTTTCCTTTACACATTCAATTACTAACATAAAATAAGTCTTGATGTATATTCTACGATCTCTTTATTTATATTGTCCCACCAATAGTTTTCTCTGAGGTAGTCACACCTATTTTTTCTTCTTTGGTGGATGGTGAAGGTTGAGCTATGTGCATAATCAAACATATCCTTCTTTATCTTAGGATTTTATGGTACACATAGTATTCCAAAAATATCACAACAACTTCATCATTAACATTGAACTCTAAGGATTTCCATTTCCTTATAGCTTCCACTCTCTTTTGAATACACACATTTAATCTTTGAAAATCCTTTAACCTCTCCATAAGAGACAGTTTAACAATCATTTGTGAAAGGATTGGTGATGTTACTTCCTTTATAATTCCCATGTCCATCCTCTCAAATTATAAGAAGATAATATCCTTCTCAATTATCAACAATGATAGAATTGTTGGATTCTTTCTACTTAGAGAATCTACCACTTTATTCGCTTTCCTATTATAGTGGTAAATTGAGAAGTTATAGTTTTCTATATGATCTAACCATCTTCATTGGTGCATGTTAATATATTTCTCTGTGAATATATACTTGAAACTTTTGTGTTCTATATGTATTTCACACTTATCACCATATAGATGATGTAACCAAAATTTTAAAGTGAAAATCACGACATCCAATTCCAGATCATGTGTTCGGTAGTTCTCTTCATGAAATTTAAACTGCCTTGAAGAATATGAAATGAATTTTTAATTTTTCACCAACACAAAACCAATGAACATATTTAAAGCATCACTCAATAAAAAAAAATATCTCTAATTGTAGGTAGTGTTAGAACATGACCAATGATAAGCCTCCCTTTCAAATCCATGAAGTTTTCCTTTCATTTATCATTCCAAGAAAACTTGAATCCATTTCGAGCTATTTTTGTGAGAGGGTTTGATAATTACTAGAAAGATCTCACAAATCCGAGATAATACCTAGATAACCCAAGTAAAATACATATATCTTTCATAGTAATTGGCCTTATAAATCCTTAAATTTCTTTTTTTTTCTAAGGGTCTGAAGATATCCCAATGCATGTGATGATATTATGCAAGAAAGATACTTTCTTCAACCCGAACTCACATTTTCTACACATAGAATAAAGACTTTCCTTTCTGTGTTTTAGTGTGTCTGAATGAAATTAATATGAATTCATAGTGCTCATACCTTGTATATAATTCCATCTTGGGGATATACTCATTCTTTTCTATAACCTGGTAATATCCTCACCACTAAGCCACCTTGGAAAAGTATTGTTCTCCGTGTAGCTGATCGAAAAAATAAGCAGTCAAAGGTTTATGATACTTGTTCTTTATCATGATCTTTTTGATCTCACGATAATCAATGGAAAGGCGCATTGACCCATCCTTCTACTTGATGAAGATTGCTAGTGCACCCCATGGAAATGTACTTAGGTGTATGGAAACCTTATCTAGATTCTTCTGTAGTTGTTTCTTCAACTCCTCAAGTTCCACAATAGCCATTCTATATAGAGTATTGGATAATGTTAATTCCACAGGTGTGAACTCTATTGAAAATTCAACATATCTACAAGGAGGAAGACAATGAAACTCCTTGGGAAACACATCACTGTATTCCATCACATTGGGCATGTCTTCAAGGGTGATTATTTTATTAGACTCAATCATTTGAGATGGATATTCTTGACCATAGGGAAACAATATCCATTCTTAAGATGATGGGGTTAAATAAGACTCATCCTTCCCCTTACATTTGTACATAATATGAGGACGATACAAAACACAGAAAGTGATTTCCTTCTCTTAGAAATTTATGTTGGATCTATATAGGTAAAACCAATCCATTCCCATAATTGCACCAAATTTCACTAAAGGGAGTTTGAAAAGATTTTTTGGGAAATTAAACCCACATAGATTTATATACTTAGAACGTAATAATTTCCCCATTTTCTATTTTCACCAACATCTCTACTTCCATGATTTTTGGTGGCATTTGAGTAGTTATAATAATCTTTTGTGATATGAAGGAATGTTTAGAACCTGAATCCAAATGTACATTCACTATTATTGAATGAATAACTAGAATACCTATCACAACTTCATTGTTGGGATTCAATTCTGCAGTAGTTATTGAAAAACCTCACCCTTGCTTCCTTGGTGGTTGTTGGTTATCTTCAAAAACCCTTGTCTTAGTTCATTATTTTGAAAAATTTCATTGTTCCTTGTAGTTTTAGAAATTAACAACATGATAAGGGATGACCTGAGAATTACTTTTCTACTTCGTATTAGTAGTTTTCTCCAATCATAAATTACTGGCTAGGTTCACTTCCTTTCCAAACCTAAATCATTTCTTCACCCCCTTATGCAATTTTAGAGTTCTTATTTCCACACCTTTGAAAAGTGGGGTGTTGGAATTTAATAGAACCATTAGATATCTCTATCAAAAAACCAGAATTGATATTCTCTTTCTGATTATTATCCCCATGATATCCCTGAGATTAAAAAATATTCATTTAAACTATGAGGGAATGATGAACAATTTTTTCATAGCTATCAATGTCACGGATTGAACGAGATTTTCGTAGGATAGGTTTTATCCCACCAAATAAGTGGTCAAACTTTCACCTAGGGGTAATGAAAAAGAAATAGGCATATCATGGAATCCTTGGGATGTTTTAATCATTCTACCTGATATATTCTTCATCATTTTTATTGAGGGTAAATAAATACCTTTCCATTTTAAGTCAGAGGGGGCGTGGAAAATATTTATCGAAAAAACATTTTCCAGAAATCATTCCATTCCATTGCCTCGATATCTTCTTCAGGCTTTGTATTTTTGATCAATATCTTCCATTGATCAAGTTAAAACTCTATATGATAAACAATAAAAATAAACTTTTATTGTTTGTATCATTGAAGGATGGAGAATATCTTTTCGATAGAGTTGATCCTCTATTCTGCAATTAACGGATCTGACGACCCATTTAATATAGGAGGACTTTGACACATGCATCCCTCAATTATGGATTGTTCTATCTTAGTGGGTATTGGACGCTCTACATGATTTAGTCTTTTGTTTATAACCTGACTCAACTGAGAGAGTACCATGAAGTGTGTGATTCCTACTCCAATCGGGTAGGGTATCTTGTAGGGGCAACCATCACATTTCTAGTCCCATTGATTTTTTACATGATTTCTATTAATTAAAGACATTGTCTAGAATAAAATGAAAAAGTTATAATGATTATTTTCAAACTATTAAACACATAAAGGATAATCCAATGACATTAAACGGTTAACTTATAAATTAAATGTATTTCCTTAACTTATGAATTTCTATTCTTCAGTTTATGTTATTAATGATATATTTCATAACATATATTATAATGGGTATTTTCCCTTAATAATTGTTAATAATGAGTATATGAATAACCAAATAATATCCCATGGGTGTGTCAAACATGGTACTCAGTATGGCCCATTGTTTGTACCAGTTTACACCGAGTTAGGCCCATAATACCTTGTTAGAGTTATTACTCCTCGGTACATCTATTCTAGAATGGTGTTCGCTTATAGTATCTAGACATGGATTTTTTTATTGATAAGCTAATTAATCTATTCTAACCAAAATTTAGAGATGTTTTCTCATACCTTGTCTCATCCATATGGCTTTCCCGAGAGTTTTCTAACCCTAATCCCAAAAATAACTAGACTTTTTCTATGATACAAACTATAACAACCCATGTTTTTATTTAACATTAATACATGACTTAATTATAAATAATTACACTTAATAAAACCTGAAAAATAAACAAGTTTAGTGTATTTTGGAATTAATTATCTTTCATTATAACTTTAAATACATGTTACAACATCTTTATTGAAAATATTCTGAACATGGTTGAGCTCAAAATTGCATTGGTTAACCAGGGGGAAATAAATTAGAAAGGGGTGATCCATAAATTCCAGTAAGATAATAAAATTGGAATAACTTTAAGATAATAATACATGTTAGGAAAGTCATATCAGTTAGGTATAAAGTAATATGAATAACAAGGCGTGATATAGCATGATCATTATAACATGGGAAATGTGGAAACAACTTAAAACAAGTAATCATAAACAAAGGTCAAGGCTAAACCAACAATACATCATAGTGGAAAAATTAACATAAAGGAATTAGGTACACCACTATCCCAAAATGAAATATTATGATACTAAACAATAACTAATGCAATGGAGCTCCATATAATTCTGGGCGCACCCGTCACTTTCATTTCATTATCATGATTAATCTTTCCACAAAGATAAAAAATGGATTAATTGATCATCATAATTTATTCCATGATAATGGAGTGTGGAAAAAATACTTGCAATTCCCAAATAAAAACGTATATGTGCATAAAATTGAACACCCTTTATAGGAAATGTGTATTGTTTTCACTATACATTTGATTTGGTTTGGAAAATCGCGCTGAAAATTCGGCAGCATAAAAACTTCACTTTAAAGTTCATAAATTTTTTGATGAGATATAAATGGGTCTATGATCATTCTTAAATGAATTTCATAGTAATTAGGACATGTAATTATATTTATACACATTTATAATTATAAAAATAAGGCATAGGATAATAAATAACCTTGGATAAAAAGGGAGAGAAAATGATTATAAAATTTCGGCATGGTAACATGTGTATGTGGGGGGATTAATGAGATATAAAGGGGTATATAATCATTTTTAAATAATAAGGGGAGTATTGGGGTGGTTATAAAACATACCCTATCATTATTAATTGAAAATAAAAGGATATAAAAAGACAAAGAAACTTGGATAAATATTGGAAAGGAAAGAACCCTTATGAATTTTCTGCATAATAACATGCATTCTTAGGTGGGATTAATGAAAGAAAAAGGGGTATATGATAATTTATACATCATAAGGGTATTATTTTGGAGGCTATAAAACATACCCCATCATTATTAATTAAAAAATATTAAAGGTAATGACATAGAATATATTCTTGGATAAAAGAGAGAAGTAGATAATCCCTTACCTTAAGAGTATGACACAAGAAGCTTGAAAATAGATTATTGAGAGTTTAGGGGAACCTTTGGAGAATTATATATAAATTATGGTAGAGTAAGGTCCTGATACAATGATTTTTAGTGAATATAAGTAGATGATTTGGTGGGTTTATATAGGAAAAGAGAGGCATTTGTTTAATATTTAGGATTTGGGATCTTTAAAATAAAGTATTTCAAACCACAAACCTTATTTTGGGGTTTTCCTATTGTTTTTTACAATTCAAAGAGGTTTTAATTATTTTAATAGGAAAAGGTCCTAAATTATTAAAATATCACTCTTTATTATGTGGAGGTGAGTCACACTTTTAAAGAAATGAATATAAAATCATAAAATATATTATATGATTTGGAGGATTCATAAAATATTAGTAAAATTAAAAAAGTAAGCTTAAAATAAAATTCTTTTAGTGGTAAAACATTTATTTTTCTGATTATATGCATTAAATTATTTATTATATCATTTTTGGTCATTATGATGTCATAAAACACACTACATATTTATATGGTATTCAATTTTTACCCGAAACTTTGCCACTTAGAAAATTATGAAAAATCAACCAAATGATAATTTAAATTTGATGAATCCAAAAATAATAACCATTTTATCTAAATAATTTTTTAAATATATGAATTTTCACTTTAAAAAATAATATTCTAAATTTATTGGAAAAATAGTGGATGTTTTGAGAATAATAGTTTTTAAACCTTTATAAAAAGTATATTTCACTTCATAAAAATTATATGACTATTTATAATTAATAAACCTTAGTTAATAATAAAATTTTATGAAAATGATATTCATTTCAAGAATCCATTAATTTATCAAAATATATCCCTTAATTTTATTTTAATATTACCTAAAAATACGATTTGTCTTTAGTTAAACCAAAATCAAAACCATATATAAAGCTACAGTGAAAAAATGAAACAAAATTCATAATTAAATACAATATAAATATTCATATTATTTTGGTCTTGTTACATATCCATTTATTACACCAATGTATGCTCGAAGAGTAAAGTGTGAAATGATGATACTTTAATGGGGTTGTTTGGTGAACATGGTTTCGTTCGTGATCTCAATGAACTTGAAAGTATCTCGTAAATGGTTTCACTCATGCTTAAGTTGTGGGATCTCAGCTTGTGATTAGTCATAGAAAAATTCCAATGATGTTATCTCCATTTAAAGCACTGATAAATGCACTTCATAGGGTATAATCCTACTAGATGAGGCCATCACTTCCTCTGTCCATGTCAATTGGATTTCGTAAAGACCTCAATTTATATTAATCATGTGATCACTATTTAACAGCTAAATTAACAACTATAATATTCTTGATGGTATTTTAAATCCAAATATATAACCAAGAAAGTTCTTGTGTTTTCTTCAACCATATTACATAATAATACATTTAATTAAATCACAAAGGGAAACTTCATTTATAAAAGTTTGAGTCGTTATATAAGGGACCCAAATAGGTTTGGGTTACCAAAGGAATAGATTTGAGTTTATCTATATGATGGATTGAAAAAAGAGTGGTGTGATAACCTATACAAGACTTATATGTGATATTATTAGGATGAATTAATACAGAAATATCTAAATTGTAAGAGAAATACTAAACCCCCATGAATATAAGAAAACATGGATCTTATCATACTAATGCTATGATATATTTAAACAGGGTCATCATATTAGTGGGATTCCATTTAATAAAATTACTTTTTAAATTATTATATAACATTATAATAATTTGATAAGACTTTCTTTTTTATAATATCCTCCTCATCATATTCAAGTTTAACCTCAAGATTAATCATAGAAAGTAGAATCTCAATGTAAGAAACTCATAAGACTGAATACTTAAGAAAATTTCATATATAAAAGTAGATTTGATAGGTTAGTGTTTTTCATTAATGAATAAAAAAGTGTTAATTTTTTTTTTAAAAGTTAATCTAGATTCCTATGAAATCATATAGTGTTTCATTTCTAGGTTTAAAGGAATTAGATGCAAAATAACATATGAAATTTTAATCACCCCACAAATAGTAAATATTTTTAGGTACGATATTAAATATGATTGAATATGATAATGAATTGGAGGGATTAAAGTTTCTTTAATTATTTTTATAGATAAAAAATTATTTTTTATCATCTATGGAATTATTCCGAAAAGAGGAATGAATTCATGAAATGTTTACTTAAAATTATCAGTGTAGATAATATATGAAACTCACATATGATGTATGGGTTTTGGAATTATTTAGACAATGCAATAGGGTAAAAGGTCAAACTAAAAGATAATATATTAGTTTTAGTGTCCAATAAAGTTTCATCAATAATCTAGTCATGATCATTGAATCCCTAAGGTTAAATTAGAAAGTGGGAAGAAGTAATAATTCTTTATAATGGGATTATTCAAAATATTTGAATAAGATTTAGAAACTCTATGGAATGTTATTGTCAGGGATTAATGTTATAGAAATTCAATATTTTATTTTTAAGGTTATGATATACCAAATATATATAACATAATAATTGTGAATATATTAGAGTTAAAAATAAAAGGAATAATTTATAGAGATTGTAGTTTATATTCATGTGATGAAGAAAATAGTTACACCATCAAATATATGAATGTAATAGAATATTTAAATATTAAATTAATCTATATAAAGGAAGTGTATATTTATATTATTTTTTATAATATAAGATTAATTTTTTTTAACAAATAGTTGTTAAAAAAATTATATGGTTAATTTCATAAACATGGTTTATGATTCACCAGATCTAATAACATTGATAAAATGATAAAATGTTTTATCTAGGATAACGTGTTTATCCCGATGTTTGTTAAAATATGAGGTAATGTGTTCCCACCACCCATCTGTGTAATATTTTAATAAAGTATTATTCTAAAAAATTAAAATTATCTAAATATGTAGGATGCAACAAATTATATAGAAGTAATAGTTTATTTGTTAAACATTCCTATTAGAAAGAAATAAGTGTTATTTACTAAACAAAAAACAATGTGTGTATATTATAAATAAATTTTGAAAATAGTGTATATCTAAGAGGATTGTGGGAGTATGTTTGATATTTGGGTAGCTCAAAGTTAACAAATAAGATATTTTAAAATTCTAAAATTAATGTGATTTTGACTAAATATCCAAAAGAGTCTATGATATGTGATTATAAGGAAAAAAGTAAAGATCTATATTTAGTTATCATTAAAAGTGAAAATAACTATTTATTAAAGAATTATCATTAAAAATACATAGGAAACTACACTTGATATTCAATTTTTTTTTGTTTATGTAAGTAAAAAGAAATATAAAGAGTTATCATAAAAGAGTGAATAACACTTTATCCTAAAAGAGTTTGAGATGTACTTGTAAAGAAATAATTTAAATGGTTACACAAATTATGATAGAGATAATGGAAATAATTCAAAGTATGATAATGATGAACATATAAAGGGTTATAGGTAGACAACATAAGTTAATATTGGGACATCTAATATTATGAACCCTGGATTGTCAATATGTTCAAAGAGTTTAAAATTACTAATATGATTCTTAAGATTCACTATTAATCAAAATTTATGTATTCATAGATGTGACAAACTAATGAGTTTGGGGAAGAGTTTTATCACATAGTTACAAGGAGATGTGATGATAATTACATATGACGTAATTAGTTTAACAATTCCAGAAATAGTAGTATACGTAAGGATGATTTGATAGTTTATAATATAGTATTTGAGATATTGTTTCTTATTTTTTATTTTTAAAACATATTTAAAAGAGTTTTAAAGATGTAAATTATCCACCATTAAAGGAAATCTCTACATTAACATTTTTAACATTAGTTGTATAAATATATATTTATATTTGTTTTTTATAAAGTAAAATGATAATTGACCACTAAAAGTAGGACATAGAGTTCTCCCTAACTGGTATTATCCATGGATTATTATAGTATATAATGAAATTTTATGGTTAGAATGAGCATGATTCGTTTGTAGAGATAAAAAATATACTCAAGAGGCACAATCATGATTTTTTTTCACGTGGGATGACCCACTAAGTATACCACACGGAGTTTCATACAAAACTTATATTGTATAATAGGGGTTTATAGATTCTATTTGGGTCTCCATTCCCTAAGGTTGGAAGGATTGATTGAATGAGAACCTCTATACACTGATACCCTAATTAAGAAATTCTACACTTTTATTTAGTTAACAAAGGGGTGGTTGGGTAAGTTAATATTCTTATTGTCTTTTAAATATAAATAATAGTTTTTCCTCTCATATGATGTGTATGAAATCTAGGAACCAGGTTGAGATATATTTTAAAGTGTACGACCATATCTATATAGTGAATATGATGTGATTATATATTTTAATGAGTGACATATGATATTCACATCCATTAAAATACATGACATGTAATGTATTCATTGGCTAGATTATACTCTGAGAATTGAGAGCACATGGGTAGGCTATATGGTATTGACATGCTCCGTGTTCCATGGCTTCTCAATGTCTTGGAAAAATGGAAAATATGAGAATAAAAATTTTAATTTGATGCAAACTTGTGTACATAGGTATATAGATTCATGTGTTTGATAGAGATCACTCTTGATCCCTTTATATCTTGAGTGGCATTGTTTCTTTTATAGAAGATGATCTTTTATTACATATTTGGATTCAATGGTTCGTATGTGTTATCAACACTATAATAGACCATGGGGTCAGAAATTGAAGCTAACATTATAAATATTTATTTTGAAATAGATAGATTATCTTAAAGTGTTTTAGAGTTAATACAAATAGAGTTTTGTATTGGTATTTAGAAGCTATTTAATATGATGTAATACAAGGTAATGTTAATGATATGTGTAATGTCCCAACCTGTGAGCTACTAAAATGTTTCCCCAAGAAAGTTGGTCAAATGTCCTCAAGAATGAATCCCCAGATGCCAGTGGCTATTGACTAGAGTGAGGGACTAATGATGGTATGGTGAGGAGACCGTAATCTCATGATTGGAGTGGAACATTGATATGTGTAAGTAAAACAATAATGGAATTAGTAATATTGAAACATTAGCAATGGATAATAAGATTTACTTATACTATGGGTAGTTCAAAATAACTATCCAGTCATAGATAAACATGATAAGCCATAAATATAGACAGAGAACATATAATAGATACATATAATAGAGAAAACTGAACAAGAAAAAAATAAATAATATAACCAACTCCTCTAGACACCTTAAGTTCATGCTATACCCCTAGCTCCTTGTAAATTTTATGACCGTAGATAATAATATCATAGAAACAAAATACAGGGTCTTAAATATTAACTATGAGTTCTTTTCAGGTACCAAACTATATCCCAAACTAGGTGTAAGATATACTCCGTAGGCCACCACCAGTGGGGTATAAAATAAAATCAAGGTAGTGCATATAATTTTTAGTAGTGTGGATGTATAACATGAGTAATGTAGTAAGTTATAAAGTCATAAAATTCAATATATAATTAGATAAAGTGAAAATAAGTCTATAAATTAAGAAAAATTGTACACAATAGTAACGAATAAACTATAGAATACGCCATATCTATCAATTATCAGAATTAGGATGTCCATGACCCAAGGAAATTGACCAAGGAATCTTCAATGAGTCCTCAATTCTTATCCATAGAAAAAATGGTATAATATAAACCTACATGAGATATGAACCCAAGAACCCATGTCCGAGGGAACATATTTGAGTCCAAAGGTCACATCCATAGATAAATAGGTATAATATAGACCTACGTGGTCCAATAACCCAAGTCCCATGGATGAGGTATCCTCTTTTAGTCTAAGGATCCCACCCATAGAAAACCTGGTATAGACTTGGGTGGATCCCAAGGATAAAGTCCAAGGAATTCCAGGAAATCTGGATCCAATGTAATAATCCAAGTCCAATGTAAACAAATCATTAGTGCCATATCATGATTTCAGTGATATACCAAAGAATAAATCATTGATTATTTTATACAAAGGATAAAGGCTTCATGTTATCATCCATTTCTATATTAATTTAATTCATCGCATTCAATTAATTAATTAGTTCAAAAAAGTGATAAAAAGAGGGTCCATGTTAGTGTAAAATCCAACATACAACCTAATTTATCATATTCATTTATTTAATTAAACCACTCACAAGTGATAAAAAGAGGGGCCATCTTATTATCCATTCTAAATTACCAAATTAATTTGTCACATTAATTTCATTAATCAGTTCAATAACAAGTGGTAACAAGAGTGTCCATGTTAGAGTCCATTCCACCTTACCAACTTAATTTAGCACATTCATTTGATTAATTAATTAACACACAAGAGATAATAAGAGAGTCCATTTTAGTTTTTTACACCATTATAAACCATTTACAATATTATTGATAATACAATATATCATCCATATCATTACACCTCCAATTATTTCTATTTCACTTATAATTCAATACGGTCCAAGAGTTATTCAACCTATAACATCCCATTTTAGTTCATATAAGTCCTCAAATTGTGGGTAGAAATCACATCACATCAAAAAGTGTGGCATAATCATAGGGTTTCAAATGAACCCACCTCAAGGGGTGGTTTAGGTTTAGGTCAGAAACCTAAAACCTTGTGAATGGGGTTATAGAACATAAAAACATGTTTTAAAACATTTAATTTAAGGTATTGATCATTTTAGAATAAATACACAAATTTTAATGCATATAGAACAACAACCTAAACTATAACATCAAGACATTAATAAAATGGTATATAATTACTACCTTATACCAAGGATGATTAACTCATTAATTCTAGAGGTTTTATTTGATCTAAAATGTGAAAAATTTGACAAATGTATAGAAACCCTGAAAATACGGAATATGATCTCACATAGAAATAACATGCAATACAAAATATAAATGGAGAAAAGAAAGAATATGATTGATATAATAACTAATGGAGACCCAAAAAGACCTATGGTGTTTGATTCTGAGCTCGAGCAGAGGAGACCTACTAATTCCTAGGCCATGGAGGAGGGAGAGATCCCAAGCAGGGGATGCTATAAAAATTAAGAAAGATAAAGGATAAGATAGTTTTTATGTAAGAGAAAATAAAAATGGTAATTTTCATCTCATTTAATGAGATCCAGGGTTTGGATGCATGGTTTTGAAAATTGTGTGCTGACTATGTAACGTTATTATAAAAAAGACACACCCCCTTGCATGATTTAATTACATAGTTGAACAAAATGTGTGAAAAAGTGTGACCTTATGAGATATTATACACCATATCACTTGGATACCAAGTACACTTCACATAGTTTAACGATGAACGCTCCCCCTATTTATAGGCCACATAGTTTAGTGACATAATTACTATAAATTATGTGCCTACCGTAATCCTCAAATAGTTTCACTTGAAAATGAGTTTTTGAAGACCAAAACTCACAAAACTCATCTGAACTCCCAAAACACATCATATTCCTTATTCCATGTATAAAAACAATAATTTAATGTTTTTTAACACTCATAATTACATTATGAATCTTGGAAAAAAAATCTTCTCCACCAAATGAAAAATTTATGCTCTTTTATAAAATTTCAACCGGTCTATAACATGGGATGTAAAAACTTTCGCACCATATAACTTTTCATCCCCCAGAAGCCTTTGTGAATAAACAAACACATTACCATATATAATTATTTCATGATGTTCCTTTCAAATGAATGCATTACATTTCTTAATTCCCAATACACATCTATTAACCACTTTAAATCATAAGGTACATAAGTCATTCAAACTCAATCCATCACTTGTATACAAATATGAAACATCAATGTGGAACTTATGAGAGCCCTCTTATTATAATACATGAAAAAATCATCATCTATTTCTTAAAAAATCCCTTATCAATCCCCAAAATATATTCTAGATTTAAACAAAAATTATGAGTCACAATACATCAACCATAATGATTGATTATAGGAACACATCATTAGTTTATAAGAGACACCCATGGATTGTTATTTGGTAACACATGATGACAATACACTCATTTCCTGATTTTATAAAAATTTTGAAACTCTAATCAAACAATATAAGATTAGTCATTCTATATATTCCCTAAAATGGAATGACTATCTATTACACTGAAGACATATAATCCCAATGGAATGCTCAATGTAGTTCCTCACCACATTCAAAAATTTGAGAAACGCAAGTCAAAATTCATCCAAATGATTACTTTTGAAAAAAAACTTATCTTAACCGACAATTAATCATGAAAAACTAGATCATGAATCCCTTATTCTAAGGTATACTAAGACCATTCTGATTACGCTCACTAAAGGCAGTACTTGACTTTAAGTGATGCCTCTAGGCTAAACCATCCCATGATAAAAAACCATAACTATGCTATAATACAATCACCAAAACATTCATAA
Source organism: Viscum album (assembly GCA_963277665.1). Taxonomy (NCBI): domain Eukaryota; kingdom Viridiplantae; phylum Streptophyta; class Magnoliopsida; order Santalales; family Viscaceae; genus Viscum; species Viscum album. The sequence continues at coordinate 1,688,591,372 of OY728126.1, read as the reverse complement.
TTAAATATCACTATATTTTCACATGCCATCCTAGGCTTAACACCCATAATCAGACTTCATCCCATTTCATATTCTAAACTGCTTTAGAAATCTAGTGAGAAAAACATATAAACATGACTTTATTTACCTAATGGAAAATGAGAGGCAAAATGACCATTAACGAATGGGTCACAATTCTCGATGAACCTTCCAACACAAGGGCCACCCATTGATGATTGATGTCCTACTACCCACCTTGTAATCATCTATATTGTCTTACAAATGTAACAATTTTCAGATTACTAAAGCTCATACACTAGACCATAAGACTTACATGGATAAAACCCACTTATCCCAGAGTGATAAATAAAATTACATCCATAAAATATTCAAACTATCAGATAATGATTCCAAAGTAATTCACTGATTTCCAAAAATGAATGAGGGTTTCCACCCTCAAATAGTCAATGGAATACTCCACACCATTTAGGTACCTTAAACCAATCATCAAGAATAACTCCTAAGGATTTAATTCGTCAAACTATAAAATTAGTTTAGAAAGATAGCTAAGTGTATAACTGATGCTATCTCAGCATACTCTGGTCAGTGTCAATATATTGTGCATTATCATATCAAACCAAGAGTAAACTAAGATTCTATTATTAGGCCTGTATAGACTTCTCTGATCCATGCTCACATTAAAACATGTTTCATTTTCCTAAAATAACACCAAACACCATGTCTCATGATAATTTGTGCCATTTTTAGGCTACGATCAACTATATCATGTCACCCAATCCTTTTCAAGATTTACCATATCCTGTGAACTTAATTTAAATGAACCTAAAGATAAGGTTCACCTTTCCCAAAAGTGTCGCTTCATTAAAACCATTAGTCCTCATCTTGATCATAAACATTCAATGATGTTCAATTCAAAATATCTATTACATGTAAATGGAATGAAAAACTTTCTATACACAATAGGTTTATGTACTGTACTACTTGATTAAAGACCCAAATCATGCTCCCATGAGTCATTTATCGTCAAGGCCAAGTTGATCATGATATATGTAATGTTAGTTTTATTACACACCATGATCTGACTCAGAACTTCTCTAAAAAATTATTAATCTCACTTGTTCCATCATTTATCACATGATATACAATATCATAACGTCATCTTTGAAATTTAAAAATCAACTTCATGACCACTGGCTAATTGGGTTACAAACACAAATAGTTGTATCCATAAAAGACAATTTTTATATTTAGAACCCTAGGTGAATCATTAAAAACCACATACATCACCATTCCAATATTACAAAACTCTAGAGATTTCCATACCCCAGTCTCAATATGAGAGTAAATATAAGATCACAATATTTTAATGGAATCAATGTAAAACGTAGGCTTATAACATCCACATATATCCCTTTATTAAACCAATATCACTGACCTACAGTTGTCCAAGTCAATGCTAAGGGATTTCTGGACTTTAACCTAGATCAAAGGTCTCTCACATGATATTCATATCCCGTATAAGGTAATATACCCCCTAACACATAACATTCCCATAAAATTTCCATAAATGAGGTAAAACTCTATTAAGTAAATAAAAATTCACTCAAAAACGGTATTAGCATACTAAGTAAGGCTAAAAAAGTCATTTGACAAGCATTGGCCTACTAGGATCCGATCCTCTCCAAGAATCATCATAAAAAACTTATCCCTTGAGGGCCATAGTTCCAACGTAGAAAGTATATATAGTTTAAACTCACTGGGTATCTATATGTGGTAATAAACCTCTAAGGTCCAACTAAACATAAAACCACCCGCCAACCTAGGGTTCTATTTCATTAAAAACTAGTCTTACTCAACTTAATAAAAACAAACAGATAAAAAATACCATGATTATAATCTTATCTCATACTTCTACATTATTACCTTCTCCAAGGGTATTACCACAATGGATAACACATCACTTATGCATAAATTATTGAATTTTATGCTAGATTCAGGCCTAAAAGATCACTAGAACCTACCTTCTATCCTTTAATTGTAATGAAACAACTATAATTAAGACACTAAGGGAAAAAAACAATGCACAAGTTTATGATAAAAAAATATCTCATAAAAACACTTAATAATAACCCCTACATGAGGCCCCTTCTATAAAACCTCCAAAATGTTTCATGTCAAGGCATTTAATTGATGTTTATTTACCACATCATTTACAATATCACATACATAAGGGATATCATGTACCCTTTTCACCGAAAATGGTACTAAGAACTTTATTTAGATATCACCATGTATCATTATAGTAAAATCATCTCATGATTTCCTTTTTACCCATTATTTATCTATAATTTCTCTCAACTGGAATAGTTTAATAAAATTCCCCTCACAATATTTAGAGGAGAACACTCTTTAGGTTGTAATTATCTTTTTAATTAACTGGTTCCTCATAATAATAATGTTCAAAAGCTTGTATAAGGTATTTCATCATTTAATAGGGACCTGTTAAGCAAGATGACACTATATTTTTATATTTAACACAATGAAAGTGTTTTAATACACATCATACAACCATAACAATGGTATATCCATACCACCATGGGATTATGTATTAATACTTATAAATAATAATGTGACTTAATGGTATTATAAATCCATAGTGAGTTTAGTTATACGAGAATCCATTCCCAATTTATGGAGTATATTTTCTATAAATTATAATTTGAAACATATTTAAATTCAAACCATTACTTTTAATTGTATCAAGACTCTTCTATTTAAAACTCCCTTAATGGTTTTTTTCATATAAGTACATAATATTAGAACTCACCTATAAGGCCCAAGCTAAGTATATAAGGATCCATTCATATGGGTCATCAAGCCCAAGTTATAGAGGTATTAGCCTTCATAAATTAAAATTTTACACCTTCCTATAATGGAATATCTTTTATATTATAATTACTATAATATCCTAAGATTTTTTAAAAAATAAGACTATGTTCGATAAGATACAAAATGCACAACTCTGAGTGTAAAAAAACCATGAAAAATTGTATTTTAAATGTAACTGTTATAACCTCGACGTTAAATTGGATTCTATGAGTAGAATTAATAAATTATAAAATTTATATAAATGTTATAATCAATGAAAATTAATTTATTAATTCTTATTAAATAATCATGAAATTTTTCACAGACTCATATATTATTCAATAATACATTTTCTTCAACAATGATTTTTATTTCTTTTTGTGAAAAAATATTATAATTATTTTTTTAAACATAGGGAAAATTTATTTGATAAAATGAACTTAATTTTTGAAATCAACATATCAAAATTATTTTGAGGTGAAATTTTGACAATTTTTGGAAAATAATGATTTTTCAATGAATAGAGAGAGTATAGATTTTTATTGAAACTTTTATTTTATTTTTGGTTATTTAAAGAGTAAAATTATTTTTTTGGATTAGTTTTATCATATAATTAGTTATTTTTTATTAAAAATAATCCAATTATGGTTCTATTAATAAATTATTTTACTTTAATTTACTATAAAAAAGTTCATACTTAAAATATGCATTTTTAGGGAAAAATGTATTTCATTCCATTTTACCAATTTGATTTTAAATTAGATTTTAGAAATTACATATTTCTAATTTTGAAATGTTAATTCCATATTTGGTATTAATAGTTATAAATTTATTAAATAGTTACCTTTTATTTTTATTCTTCATTAATATTAATCATAATAATTTTTGGTTACCATGATAAAGGATAAATTGAGTAAATAAAGTTTAAAAATAATAAAATTAGGACTATAAAATGATGTTGAAACTTGACAAAATTTATTGGATGAGTCTAATTCCCTAATAATAATCTAAAATTCTATTATATTTCATTTTTTTTATTTGGATGAAAATATGAAATTTATAATATTTTATGTCAAGAATGGTAAAAAAATCCATTCTTATTCTTTATATATATATATATATATGTTGTAATCGGGGTATCTTGAGGATAAGTTTGGTTTTAAATAGAATTTTAAAATAAAAAATATTTATATTTTTCCTAATAATTTATTTTTAATTATTACTGAATAAATAATTATCGTAAATTCATACACAACTCTGATAGAGTAAATATTCAATTAAGAGAAAAATAAAAGAAATTATATTAAAAATATTAAATTTATTTTAATTTTAAAGCATTAAATATGAACTGAGTATTTTATAGATAAAAATAACATATTAAATAGGTGTGTATTCATTTTATTCAAATTAATTTTTTTCTTTATGTTAGTAAAGTCAAAGTAAATTAATTGATCAGATTATACATTAATTATATTTTTTAATGAAAAATATATTATTAAAGGATTTAAAATTCATAAAAATATTAAATTCATAAAAATTAATTGAATCTAATTAATTACACAAACCATAATCCATTTATAGGTTTTTTTTTCATTTTATAGTAATATTATCAACCCTTAAAGGGTAGAAATATTTAATATTACAGTAAGTTCCAAATGGTTAACGGTGGGTTAAAAAAAAATTTTATAAATGTGATCCATAATTGTAAAAATTTTATTTTATGATATTATTTATGACTATAATAATCCAATATTCGAAATAAATTAGTTTTTATCCATTTCATAATAAATATTACATTATATTAATTTAAAGTTATGATAAATTCCAAGAGTACCCCTCTCCTCTCTTATAAATAGGTGTATTGACTTCTCTTTAGTTGACACTTTAAAACCCATTGTTTGGACAAAAGCTGCCCAAATAAATAGGTAAAATCACTCCCCAAATTATATATTCCATATTTTTCATACATTACCAATCATAGAGGTCTTAAGGTGTGAAAAAAATAATATTTTCCAAAGAAGTTGTATAGTTTTTAATCACATGATTTTGTTTAAATTATTCTTCCAATTTCATTAAATATTATTAAAACATGATAAATAATAATAAAATATACTTAATATACTAATATTCTATTTTTAATGGATTAAAAAATATATATATCATATTCCATCAAATGGGATACAAAACCATTGTTTGTGTGTATAATAGACTACCCCCACCCCAACTAATGTTATTTGTCTTCAATCACTATCTCTCATGAATATATTATAGTTATAAAATTAATTTATATATAAGATACTAAATAAATTAATTTAATTATGAAAATATGACATATAATTTACCTTTATAAGTTTGTATTCACTAAATAATGATAGCTTTGTTCATGCGTACGTGTGGACTACCACCACCACAAAGTGATGTGATTTGTTTTTCATTAACACATCACATGGATTATATATATGCAGAATTAAAGAAAAAATATTATATTTATGGTATTAGGATCATTTTGGAAATATAAAATGATACTTGTCAACTTTCCATAATTTCCATTGAAAAATGGAAACATTAATCATGTGTAGGTACAACCTAGGATCTCCTTGATTGTAAAATAGTTTATTTTTCATAACCATATTTCAGGACTTGGTTTGAATGTATAATTGATTTATTCAATTTATAATTATGAAATTATTATTATTTTGGAGATGATGGAATAAGGAACTCTTTGACCATATTAAACAAATCAAATTCATTTTGTACTTTTTTGCCCAATATCATAAAAATGACCGACCTGAACATAATGATTAATTAATTATATATTACATGGTAATAAGTGATATAAAATAAATGATAAACATAAAAAAGGTTTTTATGAAAGTAAATAATTAAAATATATTTCTTATTTTGGAAGATAATGAACATACTTGATGAGTCAGACTATAGGTAAGACATTTTATTTTTAAAACCCTCTTTTAATGTATCCATTAATAAATATTTTTCTTCAATATTCATATTTTTTAAATGTTATTTTACGAATGTTTTTATATAGAAATAAAATATTTAATTTTTATTCATCTTCTTACTTTCCATGGGTTTCAGAGGGAATAATATTATGAATTTTTTGGATTTATTTACAAAAAGACCAAAATAATGATCTATTTTATATTATACTATGAAAAAACCATTTCTTACCCCCATTATAGTTATTCTATATTTGGTTTATATTATAAAAACATATGTTTTATTCAAATAAAAACCATAATTCCCATTATTCAAGGAATTTAATTTCTGAAAATTATGTTTTAATTAAAAGGTATATACCAATATATGAAAATGATTTCTTATGTGTGAAAAGAATTTTTTTGGATGTATGATTTTATATTTTATGTTTATGTTATGGTTATTGTGAATTATTTTTGATTAAGGGTGGTGATGTTAGAAACCAAGGATGGGTGGTTATGTTATTAAGCCCAGATGGGTGGTTTCATGATAATCGACGGTCAAGTGGGGCCATTATACCTCTCCAACACATTGGGTAAGGGGAATGAGTTAACTAATTTGGTTTCTCCTAAAATATTGTGGAAATATAATGTGATGGTAAATCCATGTATAACTATAAGGGTTATTTCAAGTGTAAATATGATGGTTAGTCTTAGTATAACCATGATGGTTATTAATTGTGTAAGTAAGAGTGATATAAATATTACGCCTCCAGTTACCTATATGATTTATCAATGATTGTTTTCGGTTCTTGTGGAAATATTATGATTTTACAAAGAAATGGAAAGTATATGTTATTTTGGTACAACCACAAGTGTGGAACACAATTCTACATAAAAAATTCAAATAAATAGTTGGCATGAGGACTCGAGCTCGTGACCTCTCCCAAATCCCCAACCCACCTTCACCACCCTAGTCGACCGTTGTGGGCGAGGTAAAGGAAAGTATATGATAAATCAAAATATTGAAAAGATTAACATCCTAAAAGATCTATTATTTGTGTTTCATTATTTCAAAGATACATTTATGAGATTTATTTTTCCTTAAATATTTCTAATAAAAAGTTTTACTTTTAGAATTAGAGAGATAAATTGATTTCATGGGTAAGAAAATATTAATTTTTAATCCCCAAATTTTTTTTTGGAAATAAATTTATAAGTATTAATGGTCTTATGGGTGTTTATTTTTTATGCCCCTTACTAAGTTTTTTTGTGATCATCCCTCTTTTTAAAATGTTTTTCACAAGTTTTAGTGATTCGTAAGGGAAAAGAAGAAGTAAATTTGAAAGTCATGGATATATTTCAAAAAAACAAAACATGTTTTATTTTAAATTTTTTGTTTTAATGGAAAAATAGATATAGAGTATAATATTACACCATGTGATATACAGTTTGTTATATAATAGTGATGAACTTATTCTCTAAAGTTATAATATGCAATATATCCTTGGTAATTTTTAAAAATGAATTCAATTTCACAATCCCTAGAATATGTATTGTATAAGGATGATTCCATTTTATTATAATTCATAACATATCATGGTTCAGAAATATGCATCACCAATACCAAATTATAATGTTAAATACCTTTATAAGTTAAAATTGACAATCATGTATTTACAACCATTTTTTTCTTCAATCTCAAAATTTAAAAAGTCTACATATGGTGGTTTGATTATAATGGTCACTATTACCCAATTAATAAAAGCCCAAACACTTTGTAAAATAATAAATTTGTTGAATTTTAATCAAAACTACTCATGATTAATCCATTAAAACCAATGTTCCATGGCAAAAACATATCATAATTGGTTATTCAAATAATATTACACCATCATGCTATGTGGAAAATAGTATTTAGTTTTGTGCAGAAAATTTATTTAACCGACCATATACCATTATAGAAACAAGGAATGCTATTAAAAATCAATATTTATAATAATAATGGAATGATACTATATAAGTAGATAATATGCGTAAACAATAAAAAATAACCCAAAAAGGTATAAAAATTATGATGTAGATAAATCAAAAAATTCTATCCATCATATATTGGGTAGACAAGAAATGAAATCTATATGGCATGGGAATTGCATGGATTTTGAATCTCTAAGTGTCTATAATGATGACAGAACACAAATATTCATGATATGTTGGGCCATGTATAATGTTCCATAAAAAAATATAGAAAGATGATATAATCACTCAAGGTTAAATAACAATAAAATATAATAATGACCATCATGAAACATTATCCCATCCCTAGAAATCTGATCTTTCCCTCATGCGTGTGTTGGTAGGACCCAACACAAACTATTTACATGGTTCCAATACATTTTTATTTTCATGTCTACCATTTCAAAAAAGTAATACAATGGTAAAAATAAATTTTGGATACCACTTTTCAATGCCTCAACCTGGGATCTACAAAAACGATTCCCTAAACCAATTTTTCACATAGCTCCAAGATTGCCTTCCCAAACACTAGAGGCTACCGAGTAGCAGTGATTGTCTAATGATTTTATGGCTAGGAGAATATACCCCCATAATGAGAGTGGAAGAATGATATATATAAATAATACAAAAACATGAGCTATAATAATAAAACAATAACTTGGAAAAATAAGAATAAATGATACAATGTAAAGTGCTAAATAAATATCTAGTCACACATGAACTTACTAATTAATAAATAAAATACATATAACATACAATAGATACATACAACAAGGCTTGACTAAACAAGAAATAAATAAATAAAGGACACAAATACTAAACCTATCCTAAGTATATTCTTGACTACTAGCTCCATGTCAAGTCATAGCCCTAAAAGAATTATTGCATAGAGGCATAATCCAGGGTCTTAACCCACAACCATGAGAATTTTCTTGGTAAAAATCCATAACCTAAATAGTATTTGAGAAATACTCATTAGGCCACCAAAAATTGTGTCTAAATCAAAATCTAGTCAGTGCATATAAGATATAGCATTGTGCAGGTATAATAAGAGTAATTATATATTTGATAAAGTGATACAATCCAATATACAAGCACATACATTGATAATCAGTCTACAAGTGATGAAAAAATTCACATAAGAGGAAATAATAAAATATGTAATATTATAGGTGTATCAAGTATTATAACGAAAAGGACTAGGACCAAAATCCATAGTCCAAGGTTCCCTCTTCAAGTCCAGAGATCTCATCTATAACAAACATGGTATAATATAGATCTTCATGGGACAGAAACCCAAGGGCCCATGTATGAGGTGTCCTATTTGAGTCCACTAGTATTATCCATAGAAAAATAAAAATAATGTTGAACTACATGGGATAAAAACCTGGTAACCATGGGTGAGGAATCATCTTCAAGTCCATAAGGCTCATCAATAGAAAAATCGACATATAGTTATGTGGAGCCCAACAAGAAAGTCCCAAGAGGTCCAAGAAACCTAGATATAAGGTAACAATTTAAGGAATCCAAATTATTTAAATCACTGGTTCCATACGTCAATGTGAGTTCCACATTAAAGAATCTATCATTGAAGATTTTGTATAAAGTATCAAGGGGCCATTTTAATGTCCATGCCTCTATCAATTTAATTAATCTCATTCAATTTAATAATCAGTTTTGTCAAAAGTGATAAAAATGGGGCCCATATTAGTGTGCATTTCACCTTTCCAACTTAATTTATCACATTCATTTCCTTGATTAATTTATTGACAAGTGATAAAAATAGAAGGAATGTTCATGTCCATGACACCTTACTAACTTAATTTACCACATTCATTTCATTAATTATTTCAGTTACAAGTGATAAAAAGCGGGTCCATTTTAGTATACCTTCCACACTACTAACTTAATTTATCACATTCATTCCATTAATTAATTCACTCATAAGTAATAAAAATAGGGTTAATATTAGTGTCCTTGTCCCTATATACTATTTAAAATATTATTCAGAAGATAATATATAATCCATATCATTTACATGTCTATTTATTAAAATTTCACTTATAATTTAACATGGTCAAAGAGGTAATCAACCTATTAAATCCTAATTCAATTCATATACAACTTCTATTCATTGATAGAAAACTGATAACACCCAAAGGGATGGCATAATCGTTAGACTTAAAATGAACTCACCTAAAGATATGGTTTGGGTTGAGATCAATGACTTACAACATTGAAAAATTGTGCAATAGAATATTAAAACATGTTTTAAAAAATTTAGTTTAAGGAATTAATAATTTTTAAACCAACTCATGGAGATTACAAAGTGAAACAAAGCGATGCAAGAAAGAACATAAAAAAGTTATGGGATAAGACATAGACAACCTACCTGATACAAAGTATGATTCACTCATCCATTATCAGTCTTTAATTTGATCCAAAATGAGAGAAATCAATGAAACATACAAACATCCTAAAAATGGGGCATATGAACTGTCATGGAAATTCCACCCAATAAAGTAAGATAAATAGGTAAAATAATAAAGATGATCAGTAGAATAAGTGACAGAGATCCAATGAGATTGATGGTGTCCAATTTTGAGCATGGGAAGAGGTGATCCACCGATGCCTAGGTGTGGGAGGATAGATTATTTTTAGCTAGGATTAATTTTCATGGATATTACATCTTTTTTATGAGTATTCAATAAATTAAAAAACATGTTCCAAAGGACCATTATAATTTATCTACTTTGGAACCATGGAAATATAATTTTCAAACATGGTTAAATATTTTCAAAATATCCCATAAAGACCTTCCCCTTTAGTACTCTTTAGAAGAATACCCTACTTAAAACCTTTCTCCATAACCTAGGGAAAGTAAACATAAGAAATAGTGCATTCTAATGCTTAGTAAGGGTAACCAAGTAAGATACATAAGCATAACATGAACATAATTCCATCAATATATGAGTGTAACATTTAGAGATCATAATATTTATATCAAAGATCATACACATGATTCATGGAATAAATATTGGAATATTGTAAGACCTGAATCATAAGTGAATCAAGAGAATAAACCATGAGATAATAACATTGGAATATGACGTGGAATTTTGGAAGATACAGAAATATATAAAATGAATCCATAGTAGTTAAGGACCACTTCCAAGGTGACATTAGTGGAATGGGTTCACTCCCCAAAACATCTTAGTGGTCAAGTTTCACTCGCAAGACCATATTATTAGACAAAGGTCCTTACTAAATTGGGTTCCCTCTAGTATAAATCCATGTTTATATCATGTGATATAAATATTTTACCAATGTATTAGTGGGAGATACAGGTCCCATTGGTCACATAATTAAATCATACATATTTGTCTCAAAATATAATAAAACATTCTTCATATCATGACCCATAAAAAGTGATCAATTTCATAAACATCATATCATAAACAATGAAATGAAAGGAGTATCATAAAAATTTAATCATATCATAACCTATGGAAAATATATAAGTTCAATAGTCATATCATCATAGAATATAAAATTTAAGAAACAAGGATTCATAATCATTTTATCATGTAAAAAATTGTGGTGGAGAAATAGTTTTTATAAAAAAATTTCAAATTTAAACATAAACCATTAAAATAAAGGATTAAAATGGTGTACTTTGATTGTATACCCAATAAATAATAATCTATATCAAATGATTTCATCTAAGAGGAGAAGTATTTTTAAATATCTCTCTATCATTTCATAAGGAAAAGAACCTTCCTTCAAAAATCAAATTTTAAGACACAAAATGTTTTAAAAATATTTTTATTTGAAAACCACTTTAAGAACATAAGAATTAAGCTTTAAAATTATTTTAATAAATTTCTTATGGAAAATATCATTTTTTATTTGAAAATTTATTTTTAAACCATAAAATATTTTGAAAACCTTTTTCATTGAAAATAAAATTTGAAAACGTATAAAGAAATCATTGAAAATCCTTTAAAACTTTTTTAATTATATTTTTTGAAGTGATTTTTTTATAAAATATTCTTTAAAATATATAAAAGAATTTTTAAATAAAGGAGTGGTCATGATGAACTGGAATATCATATAATAGGTATATGTAAAAATAATGATTCCTTTCACATTGTTGGTAAAAGTAAAGAGAGAATTGATCAGAAAATGAAAATGATTTTAATTTTAAAACCAATTTTAAAAAATTTAAAAAATGTGTAAAAAATTATTTTAAAATTCATAGGATAATGTTATTACATTTTGGAAATTATTTTAGAAAACCTGGTTTTGGGAGAAAATAGATTCCCAATAAAATATAAAAGTTAATGTTTCATATTATTAATACATTTTATTTATTATATTAAGTATCAAAGATTGAAATAATGGTACAATTACATGAATATAACATGAATAAATTGGGGATAAGGAAATTCATGAGTGTTCTTGAGACATGGATTGTAATATTTCATCAATGGAAGCATAATCTTAAAAAATTCTGATAACTGATGAGATTAAGGAAATACAATCTTAGGAATTTGGTAAGTTTGAATAATAATCCAAATGAGATAATAAAATTAAATTAATATTTAAATATCCTAAAAATAATTATTTTTATGATATAACATATCAATGGTTCAGTATACACACCTTATAAATGAATATAAGTGCATAACACAATTTGTTTCTCAAAGAAGGAAAATTGAGAAAAAATTCTCCTTACCGATATGGTTACATTTTAACAGTATATACCATGCTCTAAAATTGATATTTATATCCAAAATAATTATTATTATCAGAATAATAAAATAAATCCATGGACTATATACACACCACATAAAAGAAATAGATTGTTAACATGTCTTATGTCTCACAGAAAATAAAAGTGATGTGGAAATCAATTACATTATATCATAAATTCTATTTTACTTATTAGCCCCTAATTTATAATAAATATATGTTTTATATATTTATATAATAGAAAAAATTTATTTTTATCATACATATATTATTTTATTGTGATCTTTTATGAACAATTCCATGTTAAAGTTACGTTTCAGGTAATAACCACTTTGTTTTTCATATGTGTTTTGATCTGTCATATTTTTTATCCTATTAATTTAATCATGATTTAATTACATATATAACTATAAATATGATATAAATATGATATATTTTTACTATATATAAATTTATTATAATCTATATAATATTTTGGTTGGAAATGAAATACACTGTTCATAAAGGCAGTTGGTGGTACGTCTACACGAACATTGTTTCCATTTTATTTTTAGATGGAAAGAAAGAAAAGTATACATGATATTATCATTAAATAATTATTTTAATTCTACATATATAACATTTTTCTATTAAACCCATCCTCAATACATTTTTATTAAATTATTAATGAATTACATCGATTCACGAGGTGGTAGTCCATCATACACACGAAAGACGTTATCATTTTTCGAAATAATGGAAAGCATGAAGGTATGCGAATTATAATGATTATGTAATCATTAGAAAATAATAAAAATAATTAAAAAAAATATTTCTATCCATATTACCAACCTTGAATGGTTATAATGATGGACCAAATGACATTGGTTTGTGAGGCGATAGTCTGCCATACAAACAAACGATGGTTACACAACCCATTTGATGGCAGAGTGTGAATTTGTAGATGAAATCCTTAAAATAAAAATATCCGAGTATATTTAATATACTAATGTTATTAAATAATCATGATAAAAAATAATTTAAGGGGTTTGAGGAAGAAATAAAAAAAACATTTTTTTGATGAACGTTACCTCTTGTTCGAGTATCTTCAATCGGTTTTCACCAAAGGACTTCCTTGGTTGTATTTATTGTAAAATTAAGGACTCTATGATGAGGGGAGGTAATTTAATAATATATTTTGATAGGTCTTGTTTGACAAAAATTTCTTTATATGTTTGAATATTAAGAGAAAGGTGGTGGCTTTTCATAAGGTATGTGAGCGCAAAACTTATTAGTTTTTGAAAGAAATAATTCCACCCACATTTTTCATATGGATAAAGTATCCAAAATGGATAACATTGTAACCTTAAACATTATAAATTATAAATATTTCTATAAAATTGGATTTGGAAGGGTTTTGGTTCCTTTTTATGCATTATTTTTTAAGTTTAACCACTAAGAAATCTGGTTTTTAACTTAATCACTGTAATTCATTTTAATTTATTTCACTAATAATTTTGGTAAAACATTTATTAGATCTCATAAGATATTATAAATTATTCTTAATAAAATCATGGAATCAAATTTTACAATATCCAATCACATAATTCGTAGAAATTAATTTAAAATTAATCGCACAGACTGTACAAGGCAATGAGTTTTTAAAGTGAGAATGTTCAAAAGTTTGAAATGTTTTTATATATAATTTATATGTGAAACTGATTAAATTAAAATAAATTGGATTAATAAATATATAACTGAACTTATTATACTTTAAAAAGAACATATAATATAATTTAACTATATAAATAATTCAAAAAAGGAAGTTTTCAATTAAAATTCAATATTTTTAACTATTCATAAGAAGTAATATTTTAAGAAAAATACCAAAAATTCAACCTAAGATAATATTGAAATTAATATTTCAAAAATGAAGTTTATTTTTTCATATAGAAATTATAAAATTATAAAATTTTGTTTTTAATATATTTTTTTCCTTTAAATGTGGTAAACCTACCTTTTACAAAATACATCTTTTTTTGTGTAATATTGGATTTATTCTTATCAATTTTCTAGAAAATAAATAATATGAATTTTAAATATTTGTTTGAATATAATATATATTAATTTTATTAAAATCATTCATCAAAAGTGGTTTGTTTAATTTATTGAGATAATACATGTCTATGCATTGATTTTTTTTTTCCAGAAAAATAATTTATTTTATTTTAAATAGTTATTAATTTAATTTCATATTAAATAGTTACCAAATAATTCAAATTGTGATCATACATGAACAATATTTTCATAATTTATTTAATATTTTTCACACATCCCATTAAAATGGTAATGTGATGGCTATCATATTAAATAATAATATGAATATTATATTGTTGTTTTTTAAAACCTGGTCTTGCTTGTATATCATGATATTAAAAAAAATCATTGTTCCGTGTAATGAAATTTGACTAATTATTGAATTTAGTACACTATTAACTTCGTTTTTCATAAAAAAAATTAACTTGGTGTATCATGCAATTCAATCCATCAAAGAATTTAATTTATTTGAAAAAATAATTCATAAAAACTCATGGTGTTACATTCCTCCTGCATTAAAATTAATTTCACCGTCAAAGTTCATCTAGGTTCTAAAAGGTTAAATACTTGATAGCCCTTCCATATAAACCCACATCATAAAAATGAATAATAAAACTTCATTTAAAAATGTAATGTTAGAAACATAACTATTATCTAAAGTAACTCAAAACTTGGTTTCCACAAAGGTGAACATTGGTGGGAAGTGAAAATAGGGAAATAGAAGAGAAAAATAAGACCCAAATATTGACAGAGAGTGATAGGTATCGTGTTCAGATGAATATTAATGATTAAAAATCTATAAACCAAAGAGGATTGAAAATGGTCATTGATATCATAAAAAATAATGATAATAAGACACAATTTTATTTCAAGACCCTTTTCCTAAAGTTTAATAATGTTCATGAGAAGATATACTAACTTGATATTATTTTATTTTATAAGAACAATCTCACCCTTGGTCAATACTTTAATAAATTTACACTTTATCTCTTAATATAAAAAATTGAGGTGAATTTTAAAAATCATAAAGAACAAATAGATCATAAGATCCATAAATATAATGATAAGTCATTCTATTTATCCTTAGTTATCATCACAAAAAAATTGTTAGCATAGGTTAACCAATATGAATAATTCCTCATATGTTGAGACAATAATCTAATCTCTAGAACATTACCCAAAGATTAACTTAAACCATTCCATAAATTCTTGACCTTGTAATCCCTATGAAAGGTGAAAAAAAAACTTTATAAATAGTTCACTTAATTTCAAAAATGAACTTATCATTAATCCCCACACAACATAAAGTAGATATTTATTGGCAGATATAAAACATGTCTATAACTTGATCGTATATTCTATTAAAACATGGTAATTACTTGAATTACCATAAAAAATTATTGAAATCAGACATGATTCCCCATTCCTCATATAAAAATAATATTGTTGGAAATATTCCTTAAATCCAATATTGTTGTAAACTTCATTAGTGATAACAAATACCACTTTTTCATCAAATACATTATCTATTAGGAGGTTATAAATACTATCCAATTTACTCTATTCATATCCAATATATATTTATCCAAACTAAACAACATTTCAAGGTTATATTAAGGGTTAAATTTCCTTAATCATACTTCTTCAATAAAACACAACCTTCTCATTAAATCAATTTTCTAGTTCATAAGTACCATTGAACATATTCTTTCAAATACTTCAAGAAAAACATATACTAAACAATCCTTATATATTTAAAAATTCATAACTCATGAATCCAAATACATAACCACATTAATAATAAATTAATGGCATAGAATATGTCCTACCTTGGTATAGAAGTAAATTATTAGGTTAGGGAATTGAGTTGAATAATTCCAATGTTTTACATAGACAATAAATTGAACTCCTGGTCAAATTTTCACTCCAGGGACCTTTTCCCATACAGATTACATTATCCCATCCACTTGAGAAATCCCTTCAGGTTTTTATTCACACATTCTTGACATGTAGGGAGCCAAGTGTTGTTTCCTCCATGTTCATAACCACATGAAATTTCAAAAAATTCTGTCTCTTATTATTTAATGTGTGAGGAATATCACTGAAGTTCAAATTGTTAATCCTATATTGATATAGATGATTAGGAATAATCACCACATATTTCTCTCTAGTCATCATCAAATTTGTTTCCTCATAATCACTAAATTTTCCATCGAATTCAATGTTAACATGATTCCTTTTGGTTCAAACCATCAATGAAAACCATAGGCATTGTGGGAGAAACACTATTCATAATAAAGAAAAAAAATAATCATGAGTGATCACTTATATGATGTCTCAATCATAACACCTAATTTTTAATATTTGACAATATATATTCATCTTAGTTTATTCATAGTGATCATCTATTTGAATCCTGAATTATGGTACATAAAGTGTTTGTAAATTTCCAAATCATATCCCCCCCGGAGTGTCGAACCAAGTTTATAGCAAGTCTCATTATCGTGCATGAGTTCCTAATCAACTCTATCTCAATTTTTGGTTTTGGGTGATGTTACCCAAATGTACATATGTGCCGGATCTGTATCCACATGTAGTATCTTGAAAGGTATGTATTGCTAGGAAACAACTTTTTCCATCCTTTACCAAAATTAGAAGATATTTTCATGAAATTAGACCCACCATTATAATTATCCTTAGATACATCATTATAAATATAATTATAAATATACCAAATTTCATACTAATGTTTTCTCAACCTAGTTTCTAATGGTTAACTCATCCTTTCCTTTGATACCAACTATAGTGACCCAGGCTAACACACATAAATATTACATTGTTTTAGATGAATACTCAATACATGACACAAAAACATACATCATAATAGTAATAGTTTAGTGGATTTGAAAATAGGGAAACATAATATTCTAACATGGTGTAAAATTTTCAACATCCTCCACATCAGTACTCTTCACAAGAATACCCTACTTAAAACCGTTCTTCATAATATATGGAAATGAAAATAGGAAAGGGTGATCTAAAATTCTCAATTAGGGTAAGTAAGAATGTTACTTAAGAATAAAAAAACAAAAGGTTACAATAACATGAGTATAATATTTAATGATCATACCATGCATATAACATGTAAAGACCCGTAATTTTCATGTCATTTTTTTAATTATTTGAAATTATTATGAGTTAGCGAAAATTGACGATGTGTGATTCCAAGGATCAGTATGCCCAGAATGAATTTCTGAATGTTTTTTAATGGTACGTTCAATAAACACACAATCAGTGTTTTCTAACTTTTGAACCAGTGCTCGGATTAAAAATACGAGAGCACCGTTGAATCCACTGTTTGAGGATTCACTTAAGAAAGGGTTCAATTCGACAATAGTAGGTCAAAAGAAAAAAATAAATTTTGTACATTTAAAAGAATAATAAATTAAAAAATTTATTTTATTTTTCTTGTTCTTGTCCTCCAACGGACAAGCAGTGGTGGAGAGACCAATAAAAAGTCAAGACATTAATTAGCTTGACTCCTCAATCTTGGTAACAACACTATTGGAATTTGGGAGGTTCATTATTTAAATGAACCTCATAAATTTCCAACAACATTAATCATTGTCCACCTCTCCTATTTATATGGAGCTTGGGAAGGGGTGTTGGCATGACTTCACCAAGCGACAGAGCTCTGGTAAAATACCGTGATGCCAACCACTTGGAGAAAATAGACCAGTTCCAGCAAATGGTGATGAGTGCCACCGAATCACGAATCGATGAACACCTCCCCCTCCAAAAGCGTGGACATTCTTCAATGAATCCTGAGGTATGGATTTATCTTGTTTATATTTTAGGAGTTTTTTGAATCCTATTCTTCCCTCATGTTATCAATCTAACGCGAAGGGTTTGGGTCAAACGAACAAGACCCATACCCTATACTACTTTGTTAATCTATGTGGTCTATGTGGAATTTTTTCTCAGGTTGGACGAAACCTAGAATATAGGTTCAAGAAGTGAGGAGGGAAACCTGGGGAGGTCGTTGGTACATTTAGACAGAAAAATGGGCCATCAGAGGTCACCTTGTGACCTGTGAAAAACCAATGGTGTGGCAGCACCGGCGACCAGTCGCCGAATAGATGGTGGTGCACCGTCGCGCGCCACCGATGGAGAAGGTTGCGGCCATAGTCGTGGTTGAAAGTGGCGGAAGGTACCAATCGTCCCCAGGCAGAGATGGAGCGGCGCACCATCGCGCACCATTGGAGATGACTGCAACACATAGCTGTGGTGGTAGAGGAGGGACCCACCCCGGTGGGTCCCATGGTGACCAGGTGATGCCACATGGCACCGCCGATTCACCCCCCAAATGACCTATCTATTCGGGAGAAAGGGGGGTGCATTATCCCCTACACGAGCCAAACTGGCCACGCCTTCAGTGGGATGCTTCCTCCGTGGGCTCGGCCGCACCCTTTGTGGGCTGGGCTGCGCGAGCTCAGCGAGCCACACCCCTCCATGGGTAGGGCCGTTCCAACTGAGTCGGCTGCATCAACCAAGTGGGCTAGGCTGGTCCGCGGCCCAGTGGGCCGAGCCCTCCACGACACAGCCCAACCAGGCCAGCCCAGGCCGGTTCGGGCTGGGTTTGGTCGAGTTGACCGGGTCGGACTGGACCTAGACCCTCTAGGCCCAGTTTTTCTAAAAGATCCATAACTTGTGAACCAGAAGTCCGTTTGACGAACTGTCTATGGTGATGGTATCCTTAGAGCAAGAAGGTCCTTTTGAGATACTCTACATGAGTTTTGGAGAAATTTAGTGTATGAACGGGTTGGATAACACCTGAATCCAATTAGGCCCTCGGTACTAAAACACGTATAAGTTCAAGAGAGGGTGTCCGATTGACGCACCGTCTATTACATTGGAACCCTTACGACATGGTGTTTCTTTGGGATTATTATTCATAGAATGTTTTGGACTTTGCGGTATGACTGATGTCTTGAGGATAATATCCTACCGAAATCAAGCTTGCTTAGTGCGGGAATCTTGTCGCTGGCTGTAATGTGTAGATATAACATCGATCCTATGTGGGTAATAATATATCGATCCTCTATGGGTCAACACTTAGTGATCCTATATGGGTCAGTATCTATCAATACTATGTGGGTCATCCCCTAGAAATCTTATGGGGGTCAGCATCTATCGATCATGTGTGGGACAACAGCCGAGCCTCTCGACAGAATAAGATGATCTAGTTTTCGACTAATCATATGTACTTATGTAATTGATTTATATACCTAGTATAAGCTAAGTCTTTACCATTGTGTTATTTTTACTTTATTGGTGTTATCTTTTTGGTTTTACCTTTGTGGTACTGTTACCTTCGTGGTGTTACCTTCGTGGTGTTACCTTTGTGGTACTTTTACCTTAGTGGTGTTACCTTTGTGGTGCTACATTTGTGGTATTCTTACATCATGGATCAGTTATGATGAAGGCTTAAAATTATGTTCCTTATGTTTCCTCAAGTATGATATGTGTATATCTTGATAAATTATGTATTTTTATGGGTATTTACCTAAGTAGAGTTGATGAATACTTTGTTCTTTGTGGTTGCGGTGTTTCTATGTGGTTATTTCCTTTGTGGAACTCTGGGAGATCTTCAGGGGTCTCTAGGTCACTACTGAGTATCACAATACTCACACCTAAATGGTCTATACTTTCACCTTTCCATGTCTTGTGTAGACGATGGACGAAATTGATCGAGGATGAGGGAGGCATGACTGGAAGATTCTCATAGGTGGACCATTTGACGTGACGTGCTGCAGTGACTACTGATAGTGAGCTATACCTACCCTTTTGGTTGGATCCTCGGTGGACGATCAAGGAGATATTTTCCCTTTTCAATTATACTTGTACTTTTCAGTTGGGATTGTATTCTAGAAAATATAATTTTTGTACACTTCTTACTACAACAGTTTACTTCATGGTTGCTTGTTTTTGTCTTATTGGATTGTGTGTTTGTACAGGTTTATAGAAAACACCTTCCTGTTATAGGGATACACCTTTCTGGTGCTAGTATCAAGCCCTTTTCCTATGGAAGGTAGTCTTGGGGTATTCATGGCATGGGATCCGAGGGACGGGTTGTTAAAAAGTGGTGTTAGAGGAGTCAGTTTTACCGAAGAACTAGAAGTATGATCTTTTCTGTGTGGTAATAATGTTAAGTGTTATGAGTGTGGTTTTCAGTTTGGGGAATCATGTGTTGGTTCGGAAATCGACGTATCCATACACCAGGACCCTGAATTCTGATTTCTGATTTAGTGCATGAAAAAACTTATTGCGTGCATTTTTGAGATGTTTTTTTCTTATGGTCTCTTGGAGTTATCTCACCATGTATAACTTGTTGATTGGGAAGCACCAGTTTTCTTTCAGGATGTCTCTACATAGATATCGAGCTAGGATTCTTGACAGAATACATGATGATGGCCTACCGAGTGATGAGGCTTTGGTTTAGGGCCCTCTTACGATGATAGTACCATCAGGTGGTGCACCGGTACCACCACCACCTGTTGGGAAGCAAATTCCACCAGTCCCACTAGAAAAGGGTGCACGCCAACTGAGAGCATTACACGAGTTTCATCAGAAGGGGCCCCTGAGGATCTGAGGAAAGACAAATCTATAGGTTTTTGAGGACTAGATGAAGGCTCTGGCCAATTTTTTTCACTTAGTTGGGACACAAGCTGATCTTATGGTGATCCTAATTACCAGTCTCATCCAGGGAGAAGCTAGGAGATAGTGGAGTATTAAACTCTAGTTAAACGACAAGGAGAACCTCACTTGGGCAGACTTAGAGGGCCTTTTTAGGGCATAGTTCATCCTAGCGACCCTACACATAGTTCATATAAAAGAGATACTAATCTTACGGAAGGGAAACATGACCATGGACCAGTACTCAAAGAGGTTTACAGATCTCTCCCACTAATCCACCAACATTCTACATGACCCTTCTTATATGGCCCAATCCTTTGATCAGGGTATCTGAAGAGAGATCAGAGCCTCGATGATATCGCTCAACATTCTGATGTTGGCTGGGGTGCTAGAGCGTGCGCTTTTGTTGGAGTGCTTTCGAGCTGAGTCGGCATCGACAATGAGAGACACCACCATACTTCAGGTAGCGGAGTTATCCGCAGCAGGCAGTACGTGAATGACCTAGGGGACTGAGTTGGCCAGACCTTTTGGTGGAAGACCTTAGGATATAGGTTCAGTTATGCGGGGATCACATGACAGAGGAGTACAGACATGGATCAGGTAGTGCTACTCATGTGGCAGGCATGGTTACATGGCTCGCAACTACCTGAACCATCGTACGGACGACCAGAAGATGGTTGAGGGAACTCGGAGGCAGAGGAAGAGGTTCGAGCAAGGAGGTTCTCAAGGTGGTATACATGTTAGAGTATCTAGTTGTACCATAGGCGGTGGGCCGAGATTCGAGGTTCTACCTCTAGCACCTCCAGGTGGTCCACCCTAACCATAGGGAGCAAGAGAACACGGATGAGCTCAGCTCCAGGCAGCTGAGGCCTACAACCACGACACTTTGAAGATGAATAGAAGTACAATGTATGTCTACCCCATAATAGATATAGTACTTATAGACAAAGGTTGCAGTCACTCTTTTATTTCCACAACCGTCATTCGGAGTTCGAAGATTCTAAAGGATTTGTTGGCTCGATCCTTACAGCTAAAGACACCTACAGGCGGGGATTTGATGATTACACACTAGTTCCATCAGTGTGATATTACTGTAGGAGGCAAGAGTGTAATGCCCCGACCCTCGATACCCAGAGTCGGTTCATTATTACATAACATTGGCATGATCACAAGAAAGATCACGTCTCGAAAGACCGATTAATTTAGTAGCATTGGAATTACTAGATATATTCATAAAGTTTACATTACATCAACAAGTGAAAAACTACAAAAACATATTATCTTCATATCCCCTCATACTATCCCTGTAGGTCATTCATAAAATACTTCTTCACATCTTGGGAAAAATAAAACATTGAAAGGGGTGAGCTCTGATGCTCAGTAAGGATAATAATATAGCGGAAACTTTCATAAATAAACATAAAAATTTAAGGCAATGTATAACTAAAACAAAAGCCTTTTAAACATGAACTTCATCATAATATGACAAGGATAAAATGAAATAATTCCATTTACTTATTCACATGGGTATTATACTAGTTGAATAATCACATGAAAATATTAATATCCAGTTTCATAATGACGGAATGCATAATGCCAGACTATCATAACCACGTAGCCAAGGCCTCGTGCCAAGACTACATATAAGATGTTGTCAAGGGCTCGTGCCAAGACACTAGTTTGTCTCATGATACCTACCAATGCATCAAGGAGATATAGCGGGATCCACCTTTCACTTATTAAGTCCAATTCATTCCTCATATGAACAGGTCTAAACATAACATAAACATTCGTATTAAAACTAGCATACGAAATGTCAATACTTTATTGACAAACCATGAATGGTATAAAAATAGCACATCCACATTAAAAAAAACTCATTCGATACAATATGGAAGATTTTATTGTATCATATTAACCTCAATCGAGAATAATGAAGGATATTGACATAGATGAAAATAGTCATCAAAACTATTTGAGAGAAATATCCCCCTTTTTCTTGAAATCATGTAAAAGTCACACTATTTTTCAAGAAGCCATTTAAAAATAGATTTTTGAATCAAAGTGTCCCATACCACTTTAAAAATTTTAAAAGGAGTTTTAATTTTAAAACTCTAATTTCCATATAAATAAATCATTAAAACCATTTTTAAAACATGGAAATTAATGAGGAGGATTTAGAAGAATAAGTCTTTAAAAAATTTAAAAATGGTATTTTAGTTAGAGTTTTTAACCAAAAGAGAGACACTTGAATACAAATAATTGAGGTAATAAAAACTTTGTAATATCATGAAAATAAAGGGATTCATGATATACTATGTCAAAGTACATTATATACACCACATAAAAGTTATTTGGTGTATAACAACAAATAAGTCTCAATGGAATGTAAATTGAGATGGAATCTCTTATAAAGGCCGTATCCTTAGCTTAAGGATAAATCAAGGACATAATTATGTGTGAAAAATATAAATACACTAAATATTATTGGATATTAAGTGTAAAACAATCAATGGACATTCACACTTATTATTGTAAAAACAACACCAATGAATTGGATGTTTATCTCAACAAATCGAGATTGAGTAAAAATTACACTTATCAAGTTCATACCGATGACTTGATAATTTATCAATGGAGTTATTATGTGTATAAAAAGTATATCCACAGAAAGGGGAGTGGAAATTATGACATAATCAAATGAATAGCGATTCCACACATAATCTTGGAGTAAAATAATCAATGAAGTATGCGTAAAGCCGAATGAGTGGAAATTAAAATTTCAACTTCCCTTATCGATTTGGTAACTTATGAAACATGCACCCATGAAATAAGGATAATACAATGATGATGTAAATATCCATAAATTAAATTATATTACACAATGAATACAATCATGGGCAGTACACACACCACATGCAATAAATAAGTGGTGAATAATGGAAATCTCATGGAATTAAAAGTGAGATAAGTAACCCCTTACTTTGTACTTTTTCTTTGGTCGAAGGTAGGATAACATCATGTATAATGTAGAAATCATTGTTATTTAATTATACAAGAATAATTTACATTAATATGATATCATATATGATCTTTTAACATTGATTTGTTAATAATATCTTAGTATTATCGTCATTTCGGGTGTTAAGTTACTCGTTTTCCTTTATATTTATCTGTTATGTAAGCCGTGTTTGTTATGGATAGTTTGTATATTATTCATACCCAGAATTATATCAAGTCCTTAAACATTATTTTTAATCATCAAATGAGAATTATACTTGAATGGATACGATGGAGAATGAATCTAATCGCGTTCGTGGAGACGGTGGTCCGTACGTACGCACGAGCGACAATATCATTATTTTGATGTTAAAATAAAATATAATTGGATGGTATATCATATAGAAAGAATAATTATCATGTTATATTTATTATTTACATGAATTAAATATCATTATTATACACATCCAAATAATAATTTATTGAATGACAATTACACCACGACCTGGAGACGGTAAGCAGTACATACACACGTATGGTGACATGCCATTCAAAGGATGGATAGAATACTGAATATGGTTTCACCATATTTATAATAACATCACAGTATATAGAAGATACTATAGTTATTATTTTAGAATAGAAATAACAAAGAAAGAAGAAGTTGAAGAAGAAAGGAACTTGAAAGAGGGTGGTGAAAACATTACCTCTTCTTCGGGTTCTTCCTTTTGATTTGATCAAAAGGGATTTTTAGGTTGGCTTTCTGACCAAACTAAGGCCTCTAGGTTGTAGTGAGGGAAGTTTAGAGAGTATTTGGAAGGGTTTGGACGAGCCAAAAGGGTTTTAATGTGTGAATTAGTGAGAAGGGGGAGTTCCCTTTTATAAGAGGGGTGAGGGGCACCTTTGGAAAAGCTAAAACTATTATTTTATAATAAATTCATATTCGGTTTCTAATGGATCCAAAGTGGATTATTTAAAGTTAAGATGGGGATGGGTCGAAAACCACTCAACCAATAGAATTTAGACAGGTTTGGGTCATTATATTAACCTTATCTTTAAGTATTAACTCTTAGTTAATTAGTTTCACTTTTACAATGTCTCTTTGTATTTTTATAATATATGGTTAATAAACATACTATATACCTCCAAGAGACCCCCAAGTGGTCCAATAATGATAAAACTATAATTATATAAGTATCTTGGCCTAACAGAATTTTTTTAGGAATTTAATATCAATTAATAATATTATATTTGTTTTAAAAACGCTTTTATGTCAATTTTGACACTATTTGGAAAATTGATTTGTCTGAAAATCATAACAGAATTATTACTTAGAAAAAAGTTAATTAAATCATTCCTAACATGTCATATTAACCTATAAAATTAGTTTAATTCATAAAAGGCTAAAATTATATTTATTTGGGTATTTATAATATCAATTATTTTAATTTTCCACTATTATGGTAATTACTGCATCAATATTGGGTCATAAATAAATTAAATTATTTTATGTTTAAAAATTATAAATAAAATAACCTCATGTAGGGAATCTTTTGAGATTTATAATGAATATTTATAATCTAATTTATCTTATGTGTAACCCTACATTAAAAATGTTTTAGTAAATAAACATTGATTTTAACTCTTTTAACTCTTCTTTGAATTAAATAATAATAAATGTCCTAATCTAATCCAAGTGGACCTAAATGATAATATTTTATTCCTAAGGTTGTATTTGGTCGAGATAAACTTGTAAAATAGAATTAGTACATGTGTTAGGATAATATTAATATCATTTTTATCCTTAATTACCCTATTTACTTTTAACCGTGGTAAATAAAAGTAAAAAGTTACTATTCACCAAAAATTATTTTAATCTCATTGAACCAAATTTTACTCCTTGATTTTAACCGTGTCTCTCAGATTTTTTAAATTCTACTCACATAAGCGGTAAAATTAAGTTTTATGAAAAATTTAGTTTTTTAACTACCACTTAGTGGTTTCACTATTCATCAAAAAATGAAAGTTTCCAGAAAAATACCAAAAATTAGGCCTAAGCTATATTTGATATTATGAATTCAAAAATGATGTCTATTTTACCAAATTCAAAACATATCAGTTTCATTAATTAATTTAAAAATTAATTCCCGTTGTCAAAACAAATAGCATGTTTTTAAGAGATAATAACTATCAAAAGAGTGACACTTGTTTATGTCTGGTTTAAATGTGAAATTATATCCAATGACCAAAATTTTATTAAATGGTAAAAATATATTCTAAATATACTTTAAAACCACTCAAATTAATAATTTATCACTATTAATTATTTCGATTAAAGATTTGTTTTTAATTAAAATTTAGTAATTTTCACTATTTATCAAAATATGAAAGTTATCCGAAAAGTACCAAAATTTCACCCTAAGATAATTTAGATATTATGAATCCAAAAATGAAGTCCATTTCAAAAGATAAAATTTATAAAATTTCAAAAAGTAGGTATTAATTTTCACAACGGCAAGTTTGATTGGTTGTGGCGTGTTAGAATCTCGAAGTTGCGTACAATGCACGCCATTGCATTATTTAAAGGGAAACGTACCATGGAAGCTTGGGGTGTTAGATTCTCCCCTCCTTCAATAAATTGCGTCCTCACAATTTTTTTAAAATTGGTCTTGAGAATATAATGGAATGTCTCACATCGGAAAAAGAGTCAATAAAACTATTACTTTAAAAGAAAGGAAGAGAGGTATAAAGGTAACCCAAAATAACCCATACTAGGATTCCATGTAGGAAAAATGGAAATGGATGATAAAATAAGTGTTAAGTTCTGATGGAGTGGGATAGAAAACATGTTCAGGAGAAAGTTAACAATAAGAAAATCACAAAATTGTGTTGGGACAAACAGTCATTAGTCTCCCAGTAAGAAAAGTAAACTGAAAACATTTTTTGTTTTAAGTTACATTACTTAAGGATGAGGAATTCATTTATGATATTGACTAAGAATATAAAGAGATATACTTACTTTTTAAGTAAATTTTCATTCTTTAAAGAATTTTTACCACTAACTCATTTTTGAACAATGAGTATTCAAGAAGACTTGGTCACAATGGAAGAGATAGAATAAACTTATATAGAAATACATGATCCATGTAGGATAAACTATATATTTACCTTGTCTTTAGAGATTATTAAAAACCAAAATGGTTAGTATAATATCTGATGTTCCCCCAAATGGATATTCCTTTAGAGAAAAAACACTAATCTTAATTTCTAAAATTAAACCATCAATACCCCAATGTTAAATAAACACCATTCAACAATCAACTGTCCTTAAAATCCTTCCATATAATTCAAACTAATATTGAAACCCAAAACTTATAAAAATGTAGTCTTCCACGTTAAATTGTATCTCCAAATGACATTAATTACTCTTAAAGTCACATACTTAAAAGTAATTAACCTAATCATTTCCATAAATAACCCAAATCACTATAAATCCACAATAAAAAGGTAGAGAAAAATCTACCATTACTCCTCAAATTAAATCCTATACTATTCTATTTTCCTTGGGCATATAGTGTCCACAAAAAAGCGAACAACTTCAATAATAACATTTATCACTTAATCACCAAATATTTTTCCTATAATAAGGGTATTCATTTGATAAGACATAAGATCCCACAAAAAATTATTTAACTAAAAATAATAGTCACACTAACCAGGGACTTCACGTAGTCCAGTGGTAGGCGATAAGTCCCAATGGCACTTTGGTTGTGGGTTTGACTCCCACAGATTTGTCCGATGCGACGGGTTGTCACACGGTCTGCGTGTTGTCCTTTTTCAAAAACTATATTTTATAACATTACCAAAATGAGATAAATTCTTCAAAATAACCACAAAATAATTTAACCACAAATCTTATCTCATACCTTGCATTTTGATCCCAAATTATAATAACTTATAATTGCCTCAAACCCAACGATCATATAAAACCAAATGGTTATTTATAACTATATCCACAAGAGAAAAGATAATTCTTTCTCAAATATCATTCTCACATGGAAAACTGTATGGTTAAAAATACAAGAGAAAATTATTCCAAAGTAAACCCATCAACAAGGAGCACCAATACTTTTTAAACATTTCTCCAACCATTTATTTCCAAATAGCTTCTTCTTTGACCAAGAAAATATCCTATAGAATAGGGCATTCACTCAGGTAATGTCAAGGTCCGCTACATTTATGGAAAATTACTTTAAATGGATTCTTGGGACCATTTTTATCTTCTTCCAAAGTACTCTTCATTTTTTTCGGCAGTTCTTCACTTTATGTCCTTCCTTCCCGCACGTAAATCATTTCTTTGTCCCATTGAGACACTTTTCTGGGTGTCTCCTTCTACATTTCCAGTATGATGGAAATTGAGGATTCCTTTCTCCATGGTCTCCACTACTGGAGCTTTTATCATTCATCACCTTTCTCTTCTTTGTTGATTCCGGGAATTGGTTAATATATATATTGTTGATCATATTTTTGGAAAGTTTATTTGGTATAAAGATTATATCTTTTACGCCTATCAACATTCCATTTTTTTTCTCATTGCCACCACCGTTCCTACCTTGTACATCATTCTCAAAGTAACTATGACCTCCTTGGAATCCAGCCATTGACTAAAACCAGAAACCATTGTGTGAGTAACAGTAGTCATAAAATCATTTAGAGATTAACATGTCACCATATTCTCAATTTGAAACACATTAGGATTAACCAAGGTCATTTACTCTCATCTTATATATATAATACTTCATATCAGTTTGTAAAGAAAATGTAAATTATCTTAAGCATATCCCCCGGGAGTGTCGTAACCAAGAGTGAAGCAAGGCTCATTGTCGTGCACCAGTTCCCGTTCGAGTCTAGATCAAAGCGGTGTTTTTGGGTTTTATCCCTATATACATCTGTGATAGAGCTGCCTTTACCTGCTCGTATCCAGGCAGGGATGTATTGCTCGGAAAACTCAAAAAATTTCTACAATACCAAAATTATAGGAAGTTCTTTTATACTAATCCTCAAAGTTCATCTTAGGTCTACGTGCTCTAATCAGAGTTTATCTAAATATATATTCCATGGATTGTACTAAAATTCCTCGGATTCCAACTGTAATGCCACGACCCTAGATACCCAGAGTTGTTGCATTATTACATAACATTGGCATGATCACAAGAAGGATCAAGTATCGAAAGACCGATTAGTTTAGTAGCCTTGGAAACACTAGATATATTTATAAAGTTTCATTACATCAATAAGGGAAAAACTACAACAACATATTGTCTTCATATCCCCTCATACTATCCGTGCAGGTCATTCATAAAATAATTTTTCACATCATGGGAAAAATAAAACATTGAAAGGGGTGAGCTCAGATGCTCAATAAGGATAACAATATAGCGGAAACTTTCATAAATAAACATAAAAATTTAAGGCAATAGATAACTAAAACAAAAGCCTTTTAAACTTGAACTTCAACAAAATATAGAAAGGATAAAATGAAATAATTCCATTCACTTATTCACATGGATATTATTATAGTCAAATAATCATATGAAAATATTAATAACCACTTTCATAATGACGGAATGCATAATACCAGACTATCATAACCACGTAGCCAAGGCCTCGTGCCAAGACTACAAATAAGATTTTGTCAAGGCCTCGTTCCAAGACACTAGTTTGTCTAATGAGACCTACCGATGCATCAAGGAGATATATCGGGCTCCACCCATCACTTATTAAGTCCAATGCATTCCTCATATGAACAGGTTTAAACATAACATAAACATTCATATTAAAACTAGCATACAAAATGTCAATACTTTATCCACAAACCATGAATGGTATAAAAATAGAACACCCACAGTAAAAAAAACTCATTCGATACAATATAGAAGATTGTATTGTATCACATTAACCTCAATCGAGAATAATGAAGGATATTGACATAGATGAAAATAATCATCAAAACTATTTGAGATAAATATCCCCCGTTTTCCTGAAATCATTTAAAATTCACACTATTTGTCAAGAGGCCATTTAAAAATAGATTTTTGAATCAAAGTGTCCCATACCACTTTGAAACTTTAAAAAGGAGTTTTAATTTTAAAACTTTAATTTCCATATAAATAAATCCTTAAAACCATTTTTAAAACATGGACATTAATGAGCAAGATTTAGAAGAATAAGTCTTTAAAACATTTAAAAATGGTATTTTAGTTAGAGTTTCTAACCAAAAGAGAGACACTTGAATACAAATAATTTTGGTAATAAAAACATTGTAATATCATGAGAAAAAATGGATTCATGATATACTATGTCAAAGTACATTATATACACCACATAAAAGTGATTTGGTGTATAACAACAAATAAGTATCAATGGAATGTAAATTGAGATGAAATCTCTCATAAAGGCCGTATCCTTAGGTTAAGGATAAATAGACGACATAATTATGTGTGAAAAATATAAATACACTAAATATTATGGGATATTCAGTGTAAAACAATCAAAGTACATTCACACATATTCTTGTAAAAACAACACCAATGAATTGGATGTTTGTCTCAACAAATCGAGATTGAGTAAAAATTACTCTTATCAAGTTCATACCGATGACTTGAGAATTTATAAATGGAGTGATTATGTGTATAAAAAGAATATCCATAGAAAGGGGAGTGTAAATTATGACATAATCAAATGAATAGTGATTCCACACATAATCTTGGAGTAAAATAATCAATGAAGTATGCGTAATGCCGAATGAGTGGAAATTGAAATTTCAAATTCCATTATCGATTTGGTAACTTATGAAACATGAACCCATGAAAAAAGGATAATAATATTATGATGTAAATATCCATAAATTAAATTATATTACACAATGAATAAAATCATGGGCAGTACACAAACCACATGCAATAAATAACTGGTGAACAATGGAAATCTCACGGAATTAAAATTGAGATAAGAAACCCCTTACTTTGTAATTTTTCCTTGGTCGACGGTAGGTTAACATCCTGTATAATGGTAAAATAATTGTTATTTAATTACACAAGAATCATTTACATTAATATGATATCATATATGATCTTTTAACATTGATTTGTTAATAATATCTTAGTATTATCGTCATTTCGGGTGTTAAGTGACTCGTTTTCCTTTATATTCTTTGTTACGTAAGCCGTGTTTGTTGTGGATAGGTTGTATATTATTAATATACAGAATTATATCAAGTACTTAAACATTATTTTTAAGCATCAAATGAGAATTATACTTTAATGGATACGATGAAGAATGAATCTCATCGCGTTCGTGGAGACGGTAGTCCGTACGTACACACGAGCGACAATATCATTATTTTGATGTTAAAATAACATATAATTGGATGTTATATCATATATAAAGAATAATTATCATGTTATATTTATTATTTACATGAATTACACATCATTATTATACACATACAAATAATTATTTATTGAATGACAATTACACCACGACGTGGAGACGGTAAGCAGTACGTACGCACGTATGGTGACATGCCATTCAAAGGATGGATAGAATACTGAATATGGTTGCACCATATTTATAAGAACATCAAATTATATAGAATGTACTGGATTTATTATTTTAGAATCGAAATAACAAAGAAAGAATAAGTTGAAGAAGAAAGGAACTTGAAAGAGGGTGGTGAAAACATTACCTCTTCTTCGGGTTCTTCCTTTTGATTTGATCAAAAGGGCTCCTTAGGTTGGATTTATGACCAAAATAAGGCCTCTAGGTTGTAGTGAGTGAAGTTGAGAGAGTATTTGGGCAGGGTTTGGCCAAGACAAAATGATTTGAATGTGTGAATTAGTGAGAAGGAGGAGTTCCCTTTTATAAGAGGGGTGATTGGCACCTTTGGAAAAGCTAAAAATATTATTTTATAATAAATTCATATTCAGTTTATAATGGCTCCAAAGTGGATTATTAAAAGTTAAGGTGGGGATGGGTCTAAAAACACTCAACCAATATAATTTAGATAGGTTTGGGTCATTATATTATCCTTTTCTTTAAGTATTAACTCTTAGTTAATTAGTTTCACTTTTACAATGTCTCTTTGTATTTTTATATTATATGGTTAATAAACTTACTATATACCTCCAAGAGACCCCCAAGTGGTCCATTAATGATACACCTATAATTATATAAGTCTCTTGGCCGAAACATAGATTTTAATGAATTTAATATCAATTAATAATATAATATTTGTTTTAAAAACTCTTTTATGTCAATTTTGACACTATTTGGAAAATTGATTTTTGTGAAAATTATAAAAGAATTTTTACTTCGAACAAAGTTAATTAAATGATTCCTAACATGTCATATTAACCTATAAAATTAGAGTAATTCATAAAAAGTCTCAAATTATATTTATTTGTGTATTTATAATATGAATTATTTAAAATATTCAGTATTATGGAAATTACTGCATCATCATTGAGTCATAAATAAATTAAATTATTTAATGTCTAAAAATTATAAATAAAATATAATTATGTAGGAAATATTTTTAGATTTCTAATGAATATTTATAATCTAATTTATCTTATGTTCCCTATATTAAAAAAGTTTTATTAAATAAACTTTGATTTTAACTCTTCTTTGAATTAAATAATAATAAATGTCCTAATCTAATCCAAGTGGACCTAAATGATAATATTTTATTCCTAAGGTTGTTTTTTGTCGAGATAAACTTGTCCAATAGAATTAATACTTGTGTTAGGGTAATATTAATATCATTTTTACCCTTAATTACCCTATTTAATTTTAACTGTGGTAAATAAAAGTAAAAAGTTACTATTCACCAAAAATTATTTTCATCTCATTGAACCACATTTTACTCCTTGATATTAACAGTGTCTCTCGGATTTTCGAAATTCCACTCAGAGAAGCAGTAAAATTATGTTTTATGAAAAATTCAGTTTTTTAACGACCACTTAGTGGTTTCACTATTCATCAAAAAATGAAAGTTTTCAGAAAAATACCAAAAATTAGGCCTAAGATATATTTGATATTATGAATTCAATTTTTTTTTCAATTTTACCAAATTCAAAACATATCAGTTGTATTAATTAATTTAAAAATTAATTCCCGTCGTCAAAACAAATCGCATGTTTTTAAGAGATAATAACTATCAAATGATTGACACATGTTTATGTCTGGTTTAAATGTGAAATTACTTCCAATGACCAAAATTTTATTGAATGGTAAAAATATATTCTAAATATACTTTAAAACCACTCAAATTAATAATTTATCACTATTAATTATTTTGATTACAAATTTGTTTTTAATTAAAATTTATTAATTTTCACTATTCATCAAAATATGAAAGTTATCCGAAAAGTACAAAAATTTCACCCTAAGATAATTTAGATATTATGAATCCAAAAATGAAGTCCATTTCGAAAGATAAAATTTATAAAATTTCAAAAAGTAGGTATTACTATTCATAACGGCTAGTTTGATTGGTTGTGGTGTGTTAGAATCTCGAAGTTGCGTACAATGCACGCCATTGAATTATTCAAAGGGAAACATACCATGGAAGCTTGGGGTGTTACAAAGAGCTTTGGCTGGGATCTTCTAGTATTGGTATCAAGGAATTACGACGTCATCTTTGGTATGGACTAGTTATCCACAGTCCATGGTCAAATTGACTGTATTGGGTGCAAAGTGTGGTGTGTCCACCAAATGAGACCAGGTTTTCCTTCATTGGGGAGAAGAGAAACTTTGTGGCATAGGATGGACTTTCATGAAGGAGGGTGAAACTGATAACACATTAGTTGGCTAGAGTTACCCTCAGAGAAGTTGATATTGAGAGTCTGAGTTATCCAGCAGTGGTGGACCAGTATGCCGATGTCTTTCCTGATGATGTTCCAGGACTACCTCCACACAGAGATGTATAATTTTACATTGAAATGTACACTGAGATGCACCAATATCTACACAAGAATGTCAAATGGATCTCACAGAGATTTGTGAGTTACTGTTATAACTAGAGGACTTGCAGAGGAAGAGGTTCATAAGGCCCAGTTTTTCTCCTGGGGAAGCCCTGATTTTGTTCACCAAGAAGGTAGATTGGAGTTTGAGATTTTGTGTGGACTATTGGAGCCTAATCTAGGTTATCGTGAAGAAAAGGTATCCAATTCCGAGGATTGATGATCTCTTTGATCAGTTGAAGGGAGCTCAATGGTTTTCGAAGATAGATCTCAGATCAGGATATCATCAGCTCAGGGAACAAGATGAGGATGTGCACAAGATGGCATTTAGATGTCAGCATGGCCACTATATGTTCTTGGTTATGCCATTCAGCGTGACCAATTCCCCAAAAGTGTTCATGGGACTCATGAACATTATCTTTTATCCATACATCGATTGTTTTATGTTGGTATTCATCGAGAAAATCTTGATATACTCAGTGTTAGAGGAGGAGCATCCTTATAATCTGAAGATAGTTCTAGATACAATCTGAGAGCAATATCTTTATGGTAATATCTCGAAGTTTCAGTTCTAGATACAGGAGGTCCACTTTCTGGGAAACGTTATCTCGGAGGCTTGATTTTTGGTAGATCTAGTGAAGATAGAGGCATTTCTTGCTGGGGAGCCACCCAGGACTATGACCAAGTTGAGGAGTTTCCTAGTACTGGCTGGGTTCTACCAAAGATTCGTACCGGACTTTTCTAGAGTAATAGAACCCTTGTCCATGTTGATGAATAAGAGACAACCATTCATATTTACAAAGATATGTTATCATATTTTTCAGGAGATGAGGTAGAGTCTGATCAGTGCCTCCATATTTAGGCTACTAAAAGATGTCATTGGGTTTGTAGTCTACTACGACGCATTAGGGACCAGACATGGATGTGTCCTGATGCTGGAGAGAGCAGTGATCGCTTATGGTACATGAAATCTAAGACAACATGAGGAGAACTATGCTACCCATTACCTAGAGTTTGTAGTAGTATTCTTTGCC
Source organism: Viscum album (assembly GCA_963277665.1). Lineage (NCBI taxonomy): Eukaryota > Viridiplantae > Streptophyta > Magnoliopsida > Santalales > Viscaceae > Viscum > Viscum album. The sequence goes on along the minus strand of OY728126.1, from coordinate 1,688,555,966 downwards.
TTGAAAATGTGGTGACACTACTTGATTGGAGAATGTTTTATTGTCTACTCTGATCACAAGATTATTAGGTATATCTTCCTACAGAAGGACCTAAACCTGAGACAATGAAGTTGGATAAATTTCTTCATGGACTATAAATTTCAGATAGTCTAAACTCCTAGTAATGTGAACATAGTAGCAGACACACTTAGCAGGAGGTATTGTCTACAGTTTCTGAGTGAGGAAAAAAAGTAGCTATTCAAGTTGTAGATATCCTTTGTGGATAGATATGGAGAAGATTACCTTCAGTCTATGATTGTTACTCCCCCACTTGTTTAGTGAGTTTTGGAGGCATTGCTTGGGGACATTAAGTGTGAGACTAGACCTACTCTGATATCCACAAGACAAGCACCTGATGAATTTTCTATAGTGAGGTGCACATCATCCTCTTTAGAGGACACACCATGGTACCAGTGGAGATATGGGAGGTGGTGTTGGGGGAGTTTCATATGTTCCCTCTAGAGGTGCATCCTGGTGTGGTGGAGATGTATGAGGACCTATAGTGTCAACACAGGTGGCCAGGGATGAAGAGAGCAGTGGAAAAGTTTGTTTCATGATGTCTCACTTGTCAGCAAGTGAAGGCCAAGAATCAGGTTCCAGTAGGCTTATCGCAACCACTAGAGGTGCCGGAGTGGAAGTGGGGTGGTATCCCCATGGACTTTGTGATATGGTTACCCCTTATTTCCAAGGTACATAATTCCATCTAGGTGATCATTGACAAACTCACCACCTCATCCCACTTCCTACCCTACTAAGAGTTGGGATCAGTAGAGGGATTGAGATGCCTCTACCCACAAGAGATTGTAAGACTTCATGGGGTTCCATCCATGATCATCTCTGACTGTGACTAATGTTTTACATCCTGGTTATAGAAGAGATTACAAGAGACATTTGGGACTCAGATACATTTGAGCACCACCTTTCATCCATAGATGAATGGTCAGATGGAGCAGACCATTAAGACATTGGAGGACATGATTCGTCCTTGCATCCTAGATTTTGGCCGTATTTGGGAGGATTATTTTCCCTTGGTGGAGTTCGAAAACAACAAAAAATATCACTCCACCATTTTTATGACACCGTTTGAGGCCATGTATGGTCAACCATGAAGATCACCTCTATGCTAGACAGACCAAGGGGAGTCAGCACTTATGGGTCCAGAGTTGGTACGGGCTACCACTGAGAAGGTGAAGATTATCTGGGAGTAGATTAATACCGCACAGATCAGACAAAAGTATTATGAATATAGGAGATAGAGGCCTCTAGAGTTTTAGGATGGGGACCACCTATTTTGGTGAGTCTCCCCTTGATGGGGACTATAGAGATTTGTCTGAGGCGGAAAAATCTCACTGAGGTTTATCAGACTAGTTCTAATACTTCAGAGGATTGGAAAAATGGCATAACACATTTAATTTCCACCATTGTTGGAGAGGGGGCATGAAGTCTTCCATGTATCCCAACTGAGGAGATATATGCATGACCCATCTCACGTCATCGACCATGGAGAGCTGGAATTTGATGATGGGGTAACATTTACGGAAGTTCCAGTGGAGATTGAGGATCGACAGGACCATGTCCTTCATGGACAATCGATACCTCTGGTGCATGTTCGCTGGTAGCACATAAACCTCCTGTAGATCACATGGGAGTCAGAGGCTTAGATTCATGCTCAGTACCCCCATTTGTTTCCTTAGTCTATATAGTGGCTTTCGGGGATGAAAAGCACTATGGTGAGGAGAATGTAAAGACCTGGATTTTCCATGATTTTTTTAAATATATGGGATTATTACCAGTATGTGAAAATTGAAAATGCATGATTATGTGTCCTGGTGTTCCCAGAATGAATTTCTAAAATTTTTTCTAAGGTACATTCATTAAACGCGTGAGTGGTGTTTTCTAACTTTTGAATCGATGCTCAGATTAAAAATCTGGGAGCATCGTTGAATCCATGGCACCAATATTCACTTAAGGATGGATTCACATTGACCACAGTAGGCCATGAGGAAAAGATAAATTTTGGACATTTAAAAGAATAATTAAAAAGAGAGTTATTTTTATTTTTATTTTTATTTTCCTCCAACGGACAAGCGGTAGTGGCATGACCAATGACAAGTCAATCCATTAATTGTCTTGACTCCTCAATCTTTGTAATAGAACCATTGGAATTTTGGAAGTTCATCCATTAAATGATCCTTGTAAATTCCCAATGACATTAATAACCCTCCTTTCTCCTATTAATATGGAGCTTGGGGAGGGGTGTTGGAACGACTTCACCAAGCGACGAAGCTCCGACAAAATAACATGACTTCAACCACTTGGAGGATGGGACCGGTTCCAGTGAACGATGAGGAGTGCCACCGAATCATGAGTCGATGAACACCGACCCCTCTAGAAGTGTATATGTTCTTCAAAAAATCTCCAGGTAGGGATTTATCTTGTTTTAATTTGAAGAGTTTGTTGAATCCTATTCTTCCCTCATGATACCAAGGTAACACAGATGGCACGGTCCGAATAAACAACGTCTGGACCCTCTGCTACTTTTTCGATCTATGTGTTCTTCACGAAATTTTTACTTAGGTTGGATGGAACTAGGAATAGAGGGTAAAGCACTGAAGAAGGCATCCTGGGGAGGCCGTTGGTACCCTCAGACGGAAAAACTGGCCAACAGAGCTCACCCAGTGACACCCAGAAGACCATTGGCATGACACGAGGAAGGAAACATCGGTGACAGGCGACGACGGGTGACGGTGGAGTCCAGCAATAGCTGGATGTAGAAGAGATGGTGGAACAAAATCACATGACCCCCCCGCAGAGAAGGCCACAGCCAGAACCAGCCGGCTGCGGGCGATGGCGGAGCGACTCACCATAGCGTGCCCCTGGAGATGGTCGCAGCGTGAAGGTGCAGCGGTGGAGGTGGGACCCACCCCTGAGGGTCCCACAGTGACTAGGAAGAGCCACATGGAACAAATGCTTCAACCCTCAAACAAAATACCTATTTGGGAAAAAGGGAGGTGCGTTACCCCCGTGCCAGCTTGGGCAGGCCCCAGCTAGTGGGCCGCGGCCTCCGCGGGCCAGGCCTCATGAGCCCAGCGGGCCGCACCCTCTGCGGGCTGAGTTGTATGAGATCAGCGGTCCGCACCCCAAGGTGGATGGTGGCCTTCCAGCTCAATGTTCCGGGCCAGTCCGTAGCCAAGCCCAACTGGGCCTGCCCCATCTGTGTTGGGTCGGGTCAGTCTGACCGGGTCGGACCGGACCCAGACCCTTCTAGCCCAGTTTCGCTAAAAGAGCCACAACTTGTGAACCGGGCGTCCGTTTGAAGAACCATCTATGGGGATGAGATCCTTGGATAAAGATGGTACTTTTGGAATAATCCACTTGAGATTTGGATAAAGTTGGATTATTTCCAGGTTGGATCGAACTTGAATCCAACCGGGCCCTCGGTACTAAAATGCATATAAGTCACAGACCAGGTGTCCGATTGACGTGCCGTCTGTCGCATTGGAACCCTTACGACATGAAGGCCCTTTGAGATAATTATTCATGGAACTTCAAGGAAGTTAATGTATGAATGATGGATTTAGGATAAAATAATCTCTGAATCAAGTGTTCTTTGTGCGAGAATCTCGTGGCTCCCTGTAACGTGAAGAAAGAACATCAATCCTATGTGGGTCAGTATCTATCGATCCTCTATGGGTGAGTGCTTAGTGATATTGTGTGGGTTAGTATCTATCAACCCTGTGTGGGTTAGTGCCTAGAGATCCAGTGTGGGTCAGCATCTATTGATCCTATGTGGGTCTGATGTAATGCCTCTCGACAGAATAAGATGATTTTTTTACGTCTAGTCATCTGTACTTCTATACTTGAGTTATATACCTGGTGTGATATGAGTCTTTACTTTGGTGGTGTCACCTTTTTGGTACTTTTACCTTTATGGTGTTACCTTCATGGTGTTACCTTCGTGGTGTTACCTCTGTGGTATTCCTCCCTTGTTGATCATTTGTGATAAAGGATTAAAAGTTGGATCCTTATGTTTCCTCATGTATGAGACGAATATATCTTGATAACTTAGGTATATGTGTTTTCATATACCTAAGTAGAGTTGATGAATGCTTCGTGCTTTGTGGTTGAGGTCTTTCTTTGTGGTTATATCATTTTTGGAACTCTGGGTGACCTTTGGGGGTCTCTGGGTCCCTACTGAGTATTGTTATACTCAACCATGCACGGGCTACGCCCACACCTTGCTGTGTCTTGTTCAGAATATGGAAATCATTAATCAAGGCCGAGGGAGCTAGAACAAGACATTTCTCAAAGGTGGACCATTTAACGTGACATGCTGAAGTGAGTACTGATCATGAGCTGTACCTACCATCCAGGTAGGATCCACGATGGATGATCCAGGAGCTGTTTTTTATTTTCAGTTGTACTTGTACATTTCATTTGGGACTGTATTCCGGCCCCTTTACTTTCAGTACACTTTTTACAACAGCAGTTTACTTCGTTGTTGTTTCTTGTTCTATTCTTGGATTGTCTTTTTGTACAGGTTTAAAGGTAATTCCTTCCCATTATAGGGATACAACTTTTTAGTGCTAGTCGCCAGCCCCTGGCTAATGGAAGGTGGGCTTGGGGTAGTCATGAAACGGGCCCTGAGGGATGGGTTGTGACATAATAGATCACACAAATGAGTCATGAAAAAAAAAATGTCAGGACATAAGACAAGAATAATTAGGGAATCATGAGCATAATCCATGAGATATATACTTTGGTATAAGACATTTAATTATGTATGAAACAAAAAAATATAAAATTAAATGAATAGTAGTCATGTATCACTGAAAATACAATCATAGTAAAATGATTTCACTCCCCAAACCATCTTAGTAGTCAAGGTTCACTCCCAATATCATCCAAGGAGGAAAATTCCCTTACTGAATCAAGTTCACTTCTTATTCCAACATTGTTTATCTCATGAGATATAAATATTTAACCAATGAATTGGAGGGAGATATAGGTTCGACCAGTCAAAGAATTAAATTATATATATGTGTTCCATAAGATAATAAAACATTAATCATATCATGACAAATAAAAAGTAATGGTTTTCATAAACATCATGTCATAAACCATGAAATTAAATGGGTATCAAAAACATTTCATCATATCATAACCCATATAAAATAGTTTTGTTTCATAATCCTTTCATCATAGAATGACACATGAAAGTAAGTGTGTTTCATAATCATTTTATCATGGTATAACTTATGGAAGAGAAATTGGTTTTATAAGAAACATATCATATTAAACCTAAATAATTCATTCAAAAGAAAATTAATGGGGTCCTTGATATTATCCCTAGTATAGAATAATATATATCAATAGATGTCATATTAGATAGAGAATTATTTTGAAATATCACTTGGAGTATTTCATAAGGAAAACAACCAGTCATTGAAAATAATTTTGAGGACATAATTTTTTTTGAAAATACTTTTATTTGAAAAATAAATTTAAAAATTATGAATTAAGAATTAAAAATAATTGAAATTATTTATTGAGGAAACACGTCTTTTATCCTTTAAAAAATTATTTTTAAATCTAAAAATATTTTTGGAAACCTTTTTCTTTGAAAATAACCATTGAAAAAAATTATAGATGAATCTTTGAAAGTTATTTAAAACACATTTTAATAAGATATATATTTTTTTAAATAATTTTTTTTGAAAATATTCTTTAAAAAATGACAAGGAAGACTCATAAAATGGGTGTCTCTGATATCATATAATTTTATACATGATGTACATGTAAAAACAATGAATCATTTCACATTGTTGGTAGATGTCAAAAGAGACTTGATCAAAAAACACAATAATATTCATTGAAAAAAAATTATTAATTTTTTAAATTTGTAAAAAATTATTTTAATATACAAAGTATAATATTATAAAATTTTTGAATTTTTTTAGAAAACATGATTTTGGGAGAAAATAGATTTCCGACTGAAGAGAAAAATGAAGGCATATTTTCTGAAATTTTATATTTAGTATCTTAAGTACCAATGAGTGGGAAAATGGTACCATTATTAGAATATATCATGAATAAATAGATTATAAGAAAATTTATGATATTTCCTGAGAGATGGATAATAATATCTCATCAATGGAAGCATAATCGTTAATAATCTCGATAAATGGTGAGATTTTAGCAATAAAATCTTACCATTTGGTAACTTGGAATCATAATACACATGAGAGAATAACATTACATGAAAATTTAAATATCATGAAAATAAAGTTACTCATGATATAACAAATCCAAGGGGCAGTATACACATCCTGTAAAATAATTTAGGTGCATAACAAAACTTGTGTCTCAAAGAAGACAATTTGAGACAAAATTCCCCTTATTTCTCTGGTGTCATTTTAACTTTAAACCCCATGAATGATAGATCATAAAATGGATATGTAAATACTATTAATTATGATAATAACAATCATAAAATACATCTTGGTTGGTATACATAGCACATACAAGAAATCGATGGTGAACATTGATTTTGTCTCACAGAAAATAAAAGTGAGATGTAAATCCCTTACCTTAAGTGTTGACTTATGTTTTATTCATTTGACCCTCCTATAAAATAAATATATTTTTATTATACATCAATTAATGAACCAAACTAATTTATTTCATACCATATATGATTTTTATGACCTTTTATTAATCATTTATTAACTATTCTATGTTAATTTTTTGTTTCGAGTAATTACGAATTTGAATTTCATATATGTTTTGATTTTTAATATTTTTGTTCCTCTTAAATTTATCATGTTTCATTATCTAAAAAATTATTAAAATGGTATTAATATCATATATTTTCAATATATATGAATTTATTATAATTTATAAAAGATATAAGTATGAAATAAAATTCATCGTTCATGAGGTTGGTAGATCGTACGTACACATAAATGATGTTTCCATTTTCTTGTCAGATTGAAAGAAAGAAATGTATTTTATATATTGTCATTCCATTATAATTTTTATGTCATATACATAATATATTTTTATTAAACTTAATCATAATTAATTCCGTGTAAAGAGTAAGTGAATCCCATCGCTTTACGGGGAGGTAGTCCGTCGTATACACAAATGACATTTTTATATTACAAAAAATGGAAATCATGTAGGTAGATGATTTAAAAATTCAAGAATGATAATAAAATCAAAAAAATAATAAATAAAATTTAAAAATATTATGTAAAACATTATACCTAGTTTTGAAAGGTGGTAATGGAAGGAAAAATTGTTAGGTCAGAAAGTCTATGATGAAGACACAAGAGGGGGTGAATTGTATCCTTTTAAAATTTTCAAAATTCTTTCATTTCACATCAACAGTAGATAGAGATAGAGGATTTTATATAGGAGAGTATGTGAAGAGGAAAAATAGTGAACATATCATAGTAATTTATAGTTGTCCGGGGTGCGAAGATCCCCTAGTCCACTCCACCAATCACCCTCTTTGTGGGCTTGTTGAATTTCACTAGTCAGGTCCTCTTCTCATAATACCGATACACAACTGAGTTCCAGAAGTTGTCACCATTAAAAACTCAGAAAAAATAGAGCCTTTTGGTTCTTTTATAGGGAATAAAAATATTCATATCTTCTCACAAGAAGCTAACACTCCACCACAACTAAAACGGAGTAGCCGATACTCAAAAGAATCAAAACAGATTGATTTTATAAAACAATTTAAACTTCACAGTTTTAGCAACATGAAACTGACAAAAGATGGATCTTTGAATACAAAAGAATAGTAATCTTTAAAATATGTATAAATAGATCTGGTTTCACAATAAATATTCAATTTTAATAATAGAAACAAAAACAAAGCATCACAATTCCAGGATTGAAAATGTATATCTTCAAAATACAGTCCTTGTTTTTGAGATGCTCGATCACTGTAACACTGTAAATTTATTTTCATAAGAAAACTATAAGAATAAATATTATCGAAAAAAATGAGATATATATATATACAAAAAAACTGATGTAGAAAGTTATATATAACGATATATATTCCAATAATATTTCAGATCCGTAAAAGATGCCTGATAAATCCAGAGAATTAAAATTCAAAAAATATGGATCAGAGTAGACATAACTTTATTTAAGTATTAGAGATAAAATATCTACTATAAATGGATATTTAAATAATTTATGAAGATCTCTAAATTAGTCGAAATCATGCTTTAAATCGCCCTGGTATTTTGCAATGACTGTTACAGAAAGCACCAATAAAGTCATAAATTCATATTTCTGGCATTGAAAATTCAAAGGCAAGGTTCTTTCACATAATGAAAAAAAACCAAACCTAGGGATAAACTACATATAATTCATTCCCTGAATGTAAGGTTGACAAGATAAGGTTGATCACAAAATAAATCTTGATGATCCATACATTTGCTTCTCAAACGTAGGGTTCCATACTTACGTAGGGTTCTTCAAACATACTTTTTCTCTTTGACAAACATAAGGTTTAATTCAAATGTAATGTTCTTTATCCATACATTTCTTATAATGTAAGGTTGATTAACCATACATGATGATCCTTTATTATACGCTTTAATAAAAATGCAGGGGATGATCCTTACATTACGTTCTTCAGTGTAGGGAATGAAGAGTGATTTCAGAAAACCGAAAAACAGTGAACAATGTTTCCAGAATACACTTAAGCGCATTCCACACACTTTAAAGAATATCTATCACGAATAAATATTCAAATATTATTCCAAAATAAGAATTATATTGAATATAAACTTCCATAAATACACATAAAATAAGAACATTAGTACAAAAATAAGAGTATTTGTGAGTATCGAAATCAATAATATTTATAGAATATTGTTGAGACAATACATGCCCAAAAATACCCCCCGTTTTAATGATAAAAAACCCATAAATTAAAACTATAAATTTAGTATCATAATTTATAATTTTATAAATATGGAGTGAAATAAATTATATTTGATAGAATTATTTTGTTAAAAATAAATTTGTGTGTTTATCCAATTTTTTCCCAAATATTTCAAAATTTCATAAATTTTAAAAAATGTTGAAATGTTTTATTTACCCAAATTTATACCTCTATTTTTTATATCAAAAAGAAATTAAATAAATATATTAAAAAAAATTTAATTTTGGATAGATTAGAAAGTGAATTTTATAATTATCTGACAAAGATAATGAATATAGGATGTTTGGTTATCAGACAAAAAATATAATAGAATATAAAAATAAAGTAGGGAAAATAGTAAAGGATAAAATTTTCATTGATGGTAAAATTTAAAAATACAATATGTAAAAAACTATGAAATAAAATAGTCACTATCAGAATGAGTATAAAAGTTTGGTTAGGTATTTGTTTCAGACAAGGTAGAAAAAGGTTAGGGATTGGCTAGGTTTGAATTTTGGATTGCTTGAAACATCTCCTTCAAGTCAGCCATCTGCAACCACAACTATTGCATCATACTATCATACAAATGCATTATTATAAGTCTAGAATAACGATTAACATTAAAATCCTCCACAATATTGACTTTCAAAAAGTCATGTAAGATCTCCTCTTGCATCATAAATTGTTCATTTTTCAGTATACTGATTCATAAGAAATATGATGCTGGGTTCACTCTTAGTCAGTGGATAAAAAAGAAATTTATGATTGTACGATAAAACTAGTAGAGGATCATTATTTCATTGAAGGTACTAATGATGATCATTCATGTATTCCATTACAGGTGTAATGTCCTGAAATATTCTATTCACATCTGGGCTTGTAGCTGGAGTAGAAGTTGATGTACTGGACTGATTTACTAAAATTTTCAACAATTTTAACTAACTTACCATGTACCACATAAAATATGAAAAATCTATCTTTGATATAGATTCAGATATTATCCTCCCAATCTCATTTATCATGTATCTTTTGAAGGCATCAAAATCCCTTATAGGAATATAATTCTCATTAAGTTCATTCATATTTTTCGTTGTATTTTCATGCTCCTGCTCCAGATTATCATTATATTACTGAGACTAGATAAACATAATCACAATTTATACAACTTTATGAGACAATGAATTATATTTCCATTCATTTCCATTTAGTGTATGATGAACAATATTATGATAAGGATTCACCACTGATCTCTCTACATATTTTTCAGTTGAAAACGATCGATTATCATGTACGTCAGTCTGATCTATAGAAACATGACATGTCTGTTCAACAGTTTCATTAAAAACAACATCTATGACTTCAATTATTGGTTTCTATACAAATTATTCTTCTTGATAATCTTCTTTATGAATAATTTCTTCATGAATATGCACTTGAACTTGATCATTGGTCAAGGGTACAATAGAAAGATCTCTAGCTTGACTATCCAATGGTATTTCTTCATCAAGAATCGATTCATCTAAATGAATTAAACATGTTTCTTCTCTAGAATCCAACACTTGTTCTTAAACCTATTGAACTTCTCTATTTATAGTTCTGACAACAATTCCCTCTTGATTTTGTTCTTCCTCAACTTCATCCACTTCATTATTAAACCATATCCTTCTCTTAGATGGTTGAGAAAATACATCAGTTCGAGATTCAACAACACATTCCTTTCAAATAGCTTCTTTCCCCCTAAGAAAAATCTTCTGAGGTCTTTTCTTCTTTAGCACCAATTGGTAAAATCTTTCCTTTCAATGTACTCCAGAAAAATTCTAAATTTTATAGTGTAACAACATTTAAAACACTACAATGATGACATCTATTCCTCAAATATACTAATCAAATCATATCCCTTTTTAATATAATTCTAGATATATCCTTCTGTATGGATATAAATTCATCCCAACATATATTTGACAACTGTAATGAAAATATCAAAACATATACCATGGAGAATTTAGCTTAATTTATTTTAGAAATAAAAATATGATGTACATATCAGGTTACAAAATTCTCTCCATTTCAGCCAACCTTAACACAATTCAAATTTGAATAAACTTAACCAAGATCTTATCATCTACTTTGAGATCCTTAAAAACATTTTCCTAATGTGAAACGAGTTAAATAGAAAAGACATAATGTCTTTGGAACAATGATTTTTTTCTTCAATTGATCAAAGATCTAAGTGAAAAACTCTTTCATGTGGGAAGTCTAATATTTCGGAAACTTCAGTTGAAGAAATCAAAAAATATTTATCTTCAATACTTACTAGCATCATATCCATATAATCACCAAAAATGAATTGTAAACTCTTATAAAAACAGTTTAGTTCTACCTCATAAAGAAATTTTGATTTGATTTCATTGAAAGTAGTCTCCATCCCTTGAAATGATAATGCCTATTTGAAGAGCAGATTCGTATGATATAACCAATCAAAAACAACCAATTTTACTTAAAGTATTTTTCTTTTTGTAGCATGTTGTCTCTCTGAATCAATTATGTATCCTTCTCTGACTATCTTGGTTTTCATCATTTTAACAAAAATCTGAAAGTCTGAGGTTTTCAACATCTAGGGTTTGGATGGAAAAACGAGGGTTTTAGGTTATATGGAATGGTTTTGGTAAACAAAGGGTATAGAAGATGAAGGGTTTCTGATAGGTGACACATATCCTCGTTTCCCATTTAATAGAGTAATCATGACAATTTTTTTTAATAATTATGCTGTCTAAATAAATTTAAATTTAAATAAAACAACTAAAATATAGTAAGTTAAAAATAAGAAAAATAAATAATATTTACATTAATAAACATAAGATAAGATAACATAAAATAAAATAAAATAAATTTTTAAAAATTAAATAATCCTCACACGACCTTTATATAATCAAAACTTGTATTGGGAAGTGGTTTAGTGAAAATATCAGATAATTTATACACATTGTTAACAAATTCTAAAGATATATCATTTTTTAGAACCTGATATATTAAAAAATGATGTCTAATATGCTTGGTTCTCGAATGACTTATTTGTTTTTTTGAAATATTTATATCACTTGTATTATCACATAAGATATGTGTACTATTAAAATAATGTCCAAATTCTATCAGTGTGTTTTTTATCCCCAACACTTGTTCACAAAAACTACCTGCAGATACATATTCTACTTCAGCTGTTGATAGTGCAATGAAGTGTTGCTTATTACTTGACCATGACACTAAATATTTTCATAAGAAGTGACAGGTTCTTGAGGTGATTTTTATATATAGTCTACGACCTCTAAAATCTGCATCTGAATATGATAATAAATTAAAATACTATGTTTTTGTATAAATAAGAGATTGAAAAATTGTTCTTTTTATATATCTAAAAATACTTTTGACAGTAAGAAGGTGCGATTATTTAGGATTTGTTTGAAATATAGCACATAAACATACTAAAAACATAATATATGGTCTGTTAGTAGTAAGATATAATAAACTACCAATCATAACTCTATACAACTTATTCTCTACTATTTTTCTAGCTTCATCAAAATTAATTTTAATATTAGTACAATGGGAGTTGAATATGTATTGCTGTTCTCAAGACCAAATTTTTTCCCATAAATCAATAATATATTTTCATTGGTTTAATACATTTCAATATTCTTTTTGATAAATTTGAAGTCCTAAAAATAAATTTAATTCTCCCATCATGCTCATCTCAAAATGGTTTGGCATGATTTCTGAAAAATCATTACAAAGTTTTTTATTTTTTGATCCAATAATAACATCATGAACATATATTTGAACTAATAATAAATTAGAAAAAAGTGTTTTCTTAAAAAGGATTGGATCTACCAAACCAACAATTTAACCATTTTTCAATATAAAATAAATTAGTCTTTCATACCAAGATATGGGTGCTTGATTAAGTCTATAGAAAGATTTAGTATGTTTAAAAATAAAATCTAGTTTTTTTATAATTTTCAAAACCAGGAGGTTTATAAACATAAACTTCCTCCCTTAAATATTCACTAAAAAAGGAAGATTTCACTTCCATCTTATATAATTTAAAAGTCACACGAGATTCATAAGCTAAAAGGATTATAATAGCTTATAATATAATTTTGGGAGAAAAGGTTTCATCATAATCTATGACTTCTTTTTGATTATATCATTTAGCTAATAATCTAGCTTTATTTATAGTTATAGTCCCTTGATCATATTTTTTATTTATAAATACCAATTTTTCTCCAATAACTGGATAATTTGATGGTTGTTAAACTAATTCCAAAACATTATTTCTTTTAATTTGGTTTACTTCTTCTTGCATTGGAAACATCCAAATTTCATCTTCTATGGCTTCTTAAAAGTATTTAGGTTCAATTTTTGATAGAAAAGAAAATAATTCAACTAGGTTTCGTGTATTTCTTGTATTCCATTTTCCTATGTCTAGGTATCCTATAATAGTTTATAAAGGGTTATTCTTTAGGTTTTTATACTATTTGGGAAGAACACATTTAGGTTCATTAGTATCATGATCTCTTGAACTAGACAAAATTTTATTTTAAAAATCATTTTCAGGTTTTCAAGTCTCATGTTGTCAGAAGAGTTAATAGATTCATCAGTTTGATCTTTCTATTTGTTAAAAGGTTCAATTTAATCAAACATCACACGATCTGATTCTTCAACAATCCGTTAATTTTTATTAAATAATCTATAAGATTTAAAAGTTTTAGAATATCCTTAGAATATTCCTTCATCAGCTTTTGGATTGAACTTACAAAGATTATCCTTGGTGTTCATGATATATACCTTGCATCCAAAAACATTAAAGTACTTTACATTTGGATTTATATTAATCCAAAGTTCATAAGGTGTCATTTTTAAAATTGGACGAATTAAAAATCCTTTTTTATTATATCTGGTCGTGCTTACAGCTTCTTCCTATAGATAGGTAGAAAGATTGTATTTATTTTTCACAGTCCTAGGAAATTCTTGAATTGTGATGTTTGTTCTTTGAACAATTCCATTTTGTTGAGGTGTTCATGGTGCATATAATGTGTGTTTAATACCTAGGTTCGAACCAAAGGAATTGAATTCTTGATTCTCAAACTCTCCACCATGATCACTTTTTAATGAAATTATTTGAAAACCGTTTTCATTTTGAAAACATTTTCAATAAATTTTAAAAAATAGTAAAAGATTTATTTTTAAGTTTTAGAAAATAGACCCAAGTAAATATAGAATAATCATCAACTAAAACACATACATAAAATTTTATAGCCAAACATGATACTCTAGATGGTACAAACAGATCCATGTGAATAAGTTCTTGGGTCTTTAATATAGAAATTTTGTTAACAGATTTGGAGGAAGATTTTTGTTTCTTTCTAATCTGGCATGCATCAACGCATCTATCACAGTCAATATTGAGAAAAGGTAAATATGAAACTAATTGTTTCTTATATAATTTATGTAAAGAATAAATATTACAAGGAAAATGTCTAATGTTCTAAATACAATATTCATTTATCTTAGTAGTTAAACAATGCACTTTTAGTTTACACAATGAATTTAAGTCCTAGGTGTAGATATTATCTATTCTATGAGCTCTAAATTTAAGAAAATGATCTTCAAATACAGAATATGAATTATTAGAAAAATCAACACCATATCCATCATCATAAATTTGAGAGATACTTATCTGGTTATGCTTTAATCCTTGTACATACAATACTTAATTTATTGAGATAGACTTTGGATATCTAACTTTTCTAAGTCCAATTATCTTCCCTTTAACATTATGACCGAAGGTAACTAGAACTCCATCAATTTGCGTTAATGTATTGAAGTTTGATGGATTTAAACTCATTTTTATAGAGAATCCACTATCCATATAACATATAACACTTCTTTTTCTGTGACCTATTACCTTTAAAGAAAATTTAAAAAAAATTTGTTCAGGTACCAATATCTTTTTGGATCTAATAGTGTTATCTAACAAGGATTTAGGAATCCAAATCAGCTTTATTTTTTCACAAATTATGTCATTTACATTAGATAATTATTTTTTAACTAAAAGCTCATTTAATCCCAATTATTTTAGGATTTATCTAATAAATATTTTCTATTATATTTTATTATGTTCCAAAAAAGTGACAAATATCAGATTTTGTATTGGGAACAAAAAAATTCCTATATAGTTTGGATTTTTCACCATTACCTACCTATATAGGTATTCATTTTATTATTTGAGTAACTCGAATCAGAATTAGATGAATAGTAGGATTATACCTAATATTCTTCAACCATAAAGCACATATTAGCTTTCATATTTGATTCTTACTTCTATAAATTTGAGATTGAGGATCTACTAGAGTCTTTAAAAATACTCCAAGTAGCCTTCAAATCTCTTTTACCTTTGTTTTCATAATCATCATTTTTTTGAAACCATTTTTCTGTCTTTTTCTTTTCACTTTTTAATTAAGGACATTCATGACTTATAGGACCCACATTTTTTATTTCATAGAATCTAACTTACCTTGACCCTTTCTCATACTTTTTGAAGGGTTTTATGAACCCTCCTTTATTCCTATAAAGCTCAATAAACTTTCTGGCTAATTGAGCCAACTCAATTTCAGAATTAGATGAGTCTAAATTTCTTACATCTCTCACTTCTTGTATCATTTTACTGTTCTGCTTTTGATATGTAACCTTTACAGCAGTGTTATCATTATTCAATATGACATTGTGATCTTCAAATTAATTTTTAATTTAAGCTTCATAAATCATTAGAGTTCCAATCAATTCTATCATTATTAGATTCTTGATAGCTGCTGATTGGAGAATTGTAGCTGAAATTCCATTCCACTGATTAGGTAGTACTCTAAGTAATTTTAAAACTTGATCATCTTGTTGATAGGTCCACCTTTAGATATAATATTGTATATAATTTCTATGATCCTTCCATTCATTTGAGTGAAGCTTTCCCCATCAACCATTTTAAATGTATCGAATTTTACTTTTTCTATTGGATACATCATCCATTTTACATTGTCCATTCCTTCATAAGGAACTGAAATTGTTTTCCACATTTCATATGTTTTAGGGAATTGTGAGACATGGTTGAATTCATCAGGTCCAAGACCAGATATAATATCATTTCATACACAACCTCTATAGTAGTAGTCCTAGCTTCAAGTCTTTAGAGATTTCATAATGAATGATGATCTTTTAGTATACCTTAAAACCATGATTTTTCAAATAGATTATCATACAAGATTTCCATCATCCATAGTTCTCACCATTGAAATATAGTGAGTGAACCAAATACATTCCTTCTTTGAGATTCTCTATTGATATTTCTTTGAATATTTAAATCTGGTTTGTTAAATGCAAATATAATCTGTAGAGCCTAACCTATAATACCCAATGTGAGGTTGTAAATTCTATGACAAAGACAATAGTGGGGGTGAATTGTGTCCTTTTAAAATTTTCACAATTTTTTCATTTCACATAAATAGTAGATATATGAAGTGCTGTTTCTATATGAGAGTATGTGCACCATAAAATAGAAAATAGGTCTAAAAAATTTATAGTGGTTTGGGGCACGAAGATCCCCTAGTCCACTCCACCAAAAACCATCTTCGAGGGCTTGGTGAATTTCACTACTCAAGTTCTCTTTTCATAAGACCGATCCACGACTAAGTGCAGGCAATTTTCATCCTTGCAAACAATAAAAAAAACCAGAGTCTTCTAGTTATTTTATTGGGAACCAAAATATACACAACTGACCATGAGACATTGACACTCCACCATGACTGAAATTGAGAAACTGATACTCAAAAGAATCCATAGATATTGTTTTGATATAACAATTTAAACTTCACAGTTGCAGAAGCATGCATCTGAAATAAGATGGATCTTTGACTTTAGAAGAATAGTAATCTTTGGAATATGACTAAAGAGATCTAGTTACACAATGGTTCTTCAATTTTAAGAATAAAAACAAAAATAGAGCATCACAATTATTAGATTTAACTTGTATATCTCAAAAATATAGTCCTCATTTCTGAGATGCTCGATTGTTGTAGCACTCTAAATTAATTTTCACAATAAAACATGAAGAATAAATATTATCATCTCAACTGAGAGATAGATAGAAATCCATAGCATCTATCACTGAATGGTATATAAAATGATATATCTTGCAGTAAGATTTCAGATCCCCAAAAGACACCTGATAAATTGTGACAATTCAAATTAAAAAAATACAGCTCATAGTAGTCGTGACATCTCTTATGAACGGAAGATAAAATATCTGATGTAAATGGATATTTAAATAATATTTTAGAAGCTTTGAATTGGTCAAAATCGGGCTATACTTACACCAATATTCTGAAAATATTGCTATAGAAAACTCTGATAAAGTCCTAAATTCAAATTTATGGTGTTGAATAGTCAAATTTAAGGTTCCTTAACATAATGACAAAAAACCAAACGTCGGGTTCAACTATGTAACATTCATTCTCTGAACATAAGGTTGAAAATGTAAGGTTTATCACGAAATTATGGTTTATGATCCATACATTTTTTTCTCAAATGTACGGTTCCATACTTATATAGGGTTCTTTAATCATACTGTTTCTCTTTGAAAAATGTAAGGTTTATTCAAAAGTAATGTTATTTATCTATACGTTTCTTCTAACATAAGGTTGATTAACCATATGTGCTGATCCTTTATCATAATATTTAATAAAAACATAGGGTATGATCCTTTTATTACGTTCTTAAGCATAGGGAATGAATAATGATTCCAGAAAAATGAAAAACCATAAATAGTTTTTCTGGAATATTGTTAAGATCATACCAAACAATTTAACGAATATTTATCATGAATAAATATTAAAATTTTATTCAAAAATAATAATTATGGAGATTATAAAATTCCTGAAATACACTAAAAATATGATCATTAGTAAAACAAACAAGGTTATTTGTGAGCATCAAAATCAGTAATATTTATATAGTATTTTTTAGACAATACATGCCCAACACAAATTACGTCGGCTTGTGAGATGGTAGTCCTCTGATATATAAATAATATAACGGGTTTAAGGAAGAAATAAGACAAATGTTTTTGTTAATGAACGTTACCTCTTCTCCTGGTACCTCCATTTGGTTTGTGCCAAAGGAAATCCTTGGTTGGATTTATAAAAAATGGAAATATTATAGGATGATGTTATAGAATCTAGAAAAATGGTTTTGTATAAGTTTTGGGTCTTTTTTACAACTTATATTCTATGTTTCACCACTTTGTAATCTTGTTCTTACCTTAATCACTGTAATTAATTTTAATTGACTCCACTAATAACTTTGGTCAGAAATTATATTTAATGTATTTGAAATTATAAATTAATCTGATTTAAAATATTTTATCCATTATTAAAAATTAAAATCATAAAAGTTGTATAAATTAATATAAAATTAATCCCATATACGGGACAAAACAACAAGTTTTTTAGGTGAAAATGTTAAAAAGATTGAATTGTTTTTATATCCAATTTCAATGAGAAAAGCATTTCTATCACCTTAATTTGATTAATAATTGTATAAATAATCTAATTATACATTAAAACAAACGTAAATATAATGTTTCTACAAAAATAATTCAAAAAGATAGTTATCAATTAAAAATTAGTATTTTTAAAAAATCTCCAAAAAATGAATCTTTTCATAATAATCCAAAATAATTTACCTGAAGATATTTTTTTCAAATTATCATTTTAAAAAATAAATTTTATTTTTAAAAATACAATTTATAATAGTTTCAAAATTTATTTTAAAATAATTTATCCATTAAATGGTGGTCAAACTACCAGTGTAAAATTGGATTTATTCTCCTCAGTTGTTTAGAAAATACATAAGATGAATGTTAAATAGTTTATTGAAAATAATATATTTATATATTATTAAAATAAATAATCAAAATTGTTTTGTTTAATTTGTTGAGATAAAAAATGTTTGTTCTTATATTTGTTTAAAAAAAAGAATTTTAATAATTTTAAATAGTTCTTAATTTTATTTCTAATTAATTGGTTACAAAAGAATTAATTAAATAATCATGAATAAACCATATTTCATAACATATTTAATCCGATTAATAACCAAAATTAAAATATATAGATGATAAAAATCATATTAAATAATAATATTATAAGTATATTATTGTTTGGTACAACGTGGTCTTGAATGTAACACAAGTGATCGAAGAAAATAATTTTTGTTTGAAATGCATGCTAACTGAGTATCATTTTTAGTGAATTATTGACTTGGTGCTTCATAAAAAAATATTAACTTGGTGAACTGTGCAATACAATCCATCAAATAGTTTTAACTTCTTCAAAAAAAATAAATAACAAAAACTCAGGGTGTTATAAGGAGATCTCAGAATGAGGGGATATAGTGAAAAAATGGGAATTAGAAAAGAGAAAATAGAATTTAGTGAAGTAGAGGGAAAATGGAAATTTTCTTCCCCTTTAAAGAGCCACATGGATTTTCAGCATGGTTTTTCAAAAAATACACTAACTTTTTGGTGTTATTGTGGTAAGGGACACCCCATCACAGGGATATCCATACGATTTGAAAAAATGTACACTTGTCATGTAATGCTATTGTCCAAAAGGAACACCCCTCACCCTGTTACAATATATAGTTAAACAAACCATGTTACAACTATGTGACCTTCTATGAGGGTCTTCACAATCTCACATTGATACATGTGACACCTCTCATGGTTTAAATAACCATGCTCCTCCTATTTATGGGACTCATAGTTGAGCCGTACGGATAATAATTATTGTGCTCCTCAACCCATTTTACCGAAAAACTAATTTTTAAAAGTCGAATGCTCTTGAAACTCATCTAAAATCATGAGTAACATATTGGGCCGTATTCCATATAAAAAACAACACATTGATGTGTCATAACCCTCAAAGTCTTGCAATAATTTTTTTAAAGATTATTCATTTTACTGAACAAAATAATTCAGGTT
Organism: Viscum album; assembly: GCA_963277665.1. Classification (NCBI taxonomy): domain Eukaryota; kingdom Viridiplantae; phylum Streptophyta; class Magnoliopsida; order Santalales; family Viscaceae; genus Viscum; species Viscum album. The sequence continues at coordinate 1,688,535,894 of OY728126.1, read as the reverse complement.
CTTTTAGAAAATTTCAAAACATCCAAAACATGAGACTCTATAGTATCAGTTCAAATGTGTTTTAGATGATATCCAAAATGATTTTTGGATATGATTTCACGATTTATTATATATAATAAAATATTAGGTGAAAAGGAAAAATTGTATAAGGGTTTAGTGAAAATGGTAAATTGAAGGATATATTCACTAAAGCCTTATATGTATTTGAGATATATCATATTACAAAAAATATGATTTTTATTCATAATGAATGTGTCATTCCATGAATCATAATATTGTAAGGGATGTGAATTTGAGAAATACCCTACCAAATATGTCATAAAATAAACTATTTTGTGATATGGAATGTACGGAAGAAAATTCATTCAAGTGATGAATAAATGACCTAGCCATGGAACTTACTCATGCATTATAAAAATGTGAATAGATGCAATTACCTAGAATATAATCCTTGTGAATTTATTAATCCACTATCGTATAATAGAAATTTTGGTGTATGATTTCATGATAATTTGAAAAAACTCATTTTAACTTGAATCTTTCTTTATCCTTCCCCATTTGCCTCAAAACATCGTAGCACATCATGGAGGATAAATATTCCCACACATATGATTTGTGATTCATCTTAGCGTATGGTTACCTCAATATGTGTGAGGATTTGTTCAAAAACTTTGGTAATATTTATCAAGCATGTCTAATAGAGATCAAATGTTTTTAGAGGAATCATAAATGTAATTTATTTCATTTTATATTATTCTTCATATCTAGTTTTACATGGTTTCTATTTTCTAACATGATAATTATAGATTTATGGTTTATTTTGGATTATGATGTTATGACTAAGGGTTAATAAACCTCTTAGAAACCTAAAATTAAAAAATAATTATTTATAAAAAGTCAAGTTTCTTAGTATTAAGATATACATTAAATTTCATTTCAAAAATAAATTTAGTTGATATAGTTTCATAAAAACTATTCAAAAATACTAAAAGTTATTAATAAACACTTTTTTATATTTATTTTATCTTCCACTCCAAATTTATTTACTATTTTTTTAATTTATATTTATTTGGAATATTTGATAAATTATGGTCATCATTGTCCTATCTAACCATTGAAATTGATTCTAATTTTTTCAATGTAGAAAAACTTCATAAACCCTTGGTCATCCTACAAATGATAAAATTATGAGGGAATGTTTTATTTAATGGAGAGAATGTAACACTCTAATAATTCAATATAATATTATTCATTAAATAATTTCTTTGTTTATTATATTGTTTAATACACAACACCGAACTCTAATGGATCTAAATATTACTATAAAAATTAATTTTTAAATGTGACTGTTATAACATAGCCATTGATGTGGAAGGTATAAATAGTTATAACCACATTATGAACTTCATGCGAAAATGAGAAATTTAATTAGAAATTATGAGTCTTCCTTATGACGTACATTTGTTTGAGATTGGGATGGTGTTTGTGTCATTAAGGTTTCACATAGACTAAGCCCGTGATGAATTTTAACTAGTACGACCTAAGTGAAATCATTTATGGGATAAGTTCAAGACCATCTAAATCACTATGATATCCATGCCAAATAAACCACCAATCAATACTACCAACTATTCATATTTTCCCAAATATCTTATACTTATTTTACGATGGGGTTTGTAAGAATAAATTATGATTATATAATCATGTAATTATCAATATAATAAATGTTATATAGTTTCCTTATTATGTATATTCGATTTTTTTATAAAAATAAATTTTAAAGTATAAACTTTATTAAATGATATTGGAAGTAATTAATAACAATTTATATATTAATTCATAGTGATTAATCAATTTTAAATTATTTGGGAATGAAATAATTTAATGTTAAGGAGTCCGATTTTTTAAAGAATTATGCTTTTCTAAAGATAAACTAAATTCATCAATTTTAAAATATGATTCTCAAAATATGTGTCATTAAAATGATTAATTTTAATTTAGCTAGTTATTAATATGAAATAATAATAATAACCCTTAAATTTTTAAAAAAACAAATTTTACTAAAAAGTAGTCATTTCATTACATCTTATATTTTTATCTTAAAAGATAAATTTTCCAATTTTTGTAATTGAATTTGATTAAAGTAACTTTATTTTTGAATTTATCATATAAATGTTTCCAAAGGGTGATTTTTTTATATATTTATAAGAAGGTTGTTTTTTTGGGTTAATAGGGAAAATATAATTTTTTTTAAATACCAGAACTTTTATGAAATCCTCATGATATAAGAACGACATAAAAAATTATGAAACCGTTTTATTTAAAAAAAAATATATTTAAGGAGTGAAATAATAATTTTAAAATTAATATATTTAATTTGAAATATATTCCCCACTTTTGGAACATATGTTAAATTTTATTATAATAAATACTATTTTGTACATTTTCAATTTATTAATTATTCAAAATGCATTATTTGGTTTTATATTTATATTAAATTTACATATCTAAAAAACTTTATTCATAAAAATATAAATTTTATTATAGTTAAAATATTCATATTATTTAATATGTCCAATTTCATTTTTTGGAATAAAAATATGTTATGAGGGTAAACGTTTATGACTACAATAATGGTTATAAGGGTTAAAAATGGGTTCAAATTAAATATAATGCCAAAAATATCAAAAAAGAATTTAAAAAGTTTATTTTTTTGGGTGGAATTTAGAACAAAATAATATTATATTTAAAACTTGGAAAAAAGTTACCACATTATTTGATCATGATATTTATAATATATTAAGAAGCAAGAATTTATAAGAGTGAAACTCTACTCAATTATAAAAGCACCCCTTAAAAAATCATCTTATTCTCCCTCCTAAATTTTCCTAGATAAACCAAAATGCATGATAAAATATCTACAACCCACTTTCCCATTTTTCATAGGTTTTTTTCTACCTAAAATACCAATTTAAAAAGGATTAAGGTGGGACATAAAGGAAGATATCCAAGGAAGGGATATTGTCTTAACTTAGTTCTTTTAAGTTTCTTTCTAATTTCACATATGAAAAATAATTTATAACCATACTAATAAAATTAAATATATATAATTTATATAAAATAATTTTATTTTTTTGATGAAAAAATAACTAAAAACCTTTATTTAATCATTTGTAAGCTTGAAACATCACCCATGTTAAGTGAAAACTACCTTCTCCATGAAATTCATATTTCATTTTTATCCATTATTTACATAGATAAATCTAAAAATAGATTTAGTAAATAAATATAATATTTATAAAAAGATTAATATTATATAAATAAACTTTCTCCCTTATTTAAATAATATTATCAATCAATGGGAATAATTTTATTTACCTAAAATGAGAAAATCGAGACACTTTGTAAGTAATAAATTTTTATCCAACTTTTTCATTAACAATATTCTTATAAATCTGAATAATTTTTAATATAATTTTAAAAATACGTTTCTCAACCACTAAGATTCTCCAAAATTTATTTTGTTACTCTATAATAACATTATCTTACTTATCCAACCATAATAACATCTTGTTTTGGTATGTTTTTCCACATGTATGAATATTATTATGATGTTTGTCTTAGGAATGAATACGAAAAAATATGTACCTGAAATAAAATTTAATAATTATTAATTTAATAGGTTTTAATTATTCTAGATTGGTAAATTCAAAAGTAGATTTAATTATAAATTAATGTATTTTGATAATTTAGTAATCAGTGGAAAAGGATTTTTAATCATTCCACAAAAAAAATCAACATATGTTCCATGAAATGGATATGGGACACCAAAACTATATAAAATACATTTTATACCTAGTAGAAACATTTTATAGGTGATGAAATCATGAACAGTAATCAAGGACCAGAATCATCAACTCAAATTATTAAAGGTAAACCGAGTTGTTAGCACCTGTGTATTGATTTTAATGATAATAAATCAATAAATGAGTGAAAAGGAATATTCAATTAGTGGAGAAATGTAAAATGAACATGAATATTTTTTTGTATTCCTATGAATAATAAAATTATGTTTATTATTTATGGAAGATAGTGTATATCTTACTAAAATGAAGTCTGAGGTAAGGGTTATTTGTTCCAAATTCCATTTCTTAAGACATATTTTATGTTTTTCACTATGATTTAATTTATGTCATTTATATATTTTTTGGTGAATTCATTTTAAAATAATATTTAATTTAATTCATGTGGTTTAAGGAATCAAATATTGTTCTTTATTTTAATTTCCATCTATTTGTTAATTATTTTGGTATTTATGGTGTTATCATGTATTCATTTTGATAATGTTCTCTTTGACACTCAAATAAAAAGGATGATATTTTGTAATAGAATATAACCTTATATCATATTTTTGATCAAGAATATTTCTTATATATGTACATGTTTCTTCCCTTTTCAATAATGCAATTTAATAAAATCAAATTTCTTCTTAAAGTTATTTATCATGGTCTTTGAATTCTATTAAAAGGTTTTCGAATTAATTTTTATATTTTTTACACACATTCCACATTTTAATCTCTTTACATAGGTATGGAATTGGTGTTTTTTTAACATTTACCACTTGTTAAACTTTTCCTACAAATATATCAATTCTTTATTATTTAATTTATTTTCCACGTTTCTATTTCTTTCAAAGAAAATCCTTTTCTAATTTTTTTTGATTTGGCAATTTTATATGTTTCTAAAAAGGTTATTTCTTCATATTTTACCAAGAATATTTTAAATTATTTTATAGAATTATTTTTCATCTGTTTAAATATATATTAATCATTTTTATTCCCTATTAGGGAAATTATCTAATGATATTATCAGCCTTTTTTTTGAAGAAGGATTATGATGATGTTTTTAGAAAAGTATCCAAAAACCAAATTCTTTTCCTTAGTTAATCAAGATATAAATGAATGATGGATGTTTTAAAAATATTTATAGTGAACTAAAATCATTATGTGTTTCTTTTATATTTTATTTCTTGGAAATTATATACAATGATAGGGTAATATGACATAGAGATATCAATTTCATTGAGTAATGAGTTATTCTCTAGAGAAATGATGATAGAAATAGATTGTTATAAATTTTCACATTATAGGTGAATATGAGTGAATATGAGTAAAAAATATAATATAGCAAAATAACATGATGGTATTTCAATAATTTCTTTGAGTTTTAATTATTTTTTTGAAAAAAGGTAGATTTCACGTGGATTGTGAATGCTGAATCATATTAAATTTTTCATATGTTATGACTAAGATTTATTCCGTGAATCATGATTGAAAATTTATATCATATTAGACATGATTTTAATTTTCTATGATAAATTAACTTTTTTATAATCTCATACCCATATTATTATCTTATTCAAACTTGTCATTTTTAATGTTTTTCACTTATTCTTACTCTAAAAGATCCTTTGAGGTCACTCTTATTATGTTTTCCCCATGTTAGGATGAAAACTACTACATATTATATGTATTGAAAGGTCTCATGTGAGGATAATTTTATTGTAGATTTTAAGGGTGTGGGTTTTGAAAAACATTTCTTTTGACTTTATGGATATTCTATTAGTTTAAGAGAAGTTTCATAAATCCTGTAAGTTGTTTTAAAATGATTTTTTAATTTTTAAAATAGTTTTTTTATTTATGGAAGCAATTTCAATGTATTAAATGATTATTTAGAAATAAACTTATAATTTTTAAAATTATGATTATATTTTTGGGAGTGTTTTAGAATTGTTTGAAATGAAAATAAACTCGTTTTCTAATTATTTACATTTTTGTTTTATTAAAATTTAAATATTTTTAACGAAAAGTTTGCTCTTATGGATGGAATTGAAGTTGTGTAATAGTAATGCTATTTTTTAAGGGGAACATAAGGGTAAATATTGTTTCCCTTATGTTGTGTAAAGGCAAGGCTCACTTTTTTTTGGAGTTACAGAAGGGAAAGGGTGAGTTTATAAGAATTACATAATGAAAGATTGGAGATTTTTAAGGTTCACCTTAGTTTTCATGTGTTGTGTATAAGTATGCTCATTTTTCTAAGGCTTGCATATGGGTATCCCCCCTACACAACATAATGGTAATCCATAGTTTCCATTCTAAATGTAAGGGTAATATGATGGATGTGTAAGGGTAATCCAATGCATTAACTTCTCAGGTAAGGGAAACCATTCTTTAAATTAAGTTGTGCAAGGGTAATCATAATAGAGTGGAGTTACGTGGGGGTACCTATGTAAGGGTCAAATATATATATATAAAGGTAAAATAAATCTTTAAAGGATCATTTAATGATCTTTATGACGATACATAAGGGTAATGAGATATATAAGATAAAATAAAATTACCCATATACATCACATCTTTCTCACATAAGGGTAGAATATTTCTACCACTTTGTATATTTAAATTAATTCACCCATATACACCACTCTTACGTTGTGTTTAGACAGTGAAAATTTCCCATTTTTTCTATTTTTCATCATAAATTTTCAATTTGTAACCCCTAAAAGACCTTTTCGATGTTATTATATTTCTAAAACTATTTTATTAAATATGTGTTACTTGTTTTTGTTTTAAAAAAAATGATTGAATATTTTAAATTCACCACATTGAAGATTAGAGTTGTGTTAAATGAAATCAGGGGTTTGAATGCCTTATGATACCTATATTGATAACACACACTACTTCCATATATGAAATAACTGAAACCCTATCCCTTCATTATTATTACATTTTTACTATCATTCAGATGACCTTGAAACCCACTATTCAAGATGTAAAGGTATAATATTTTTCCAAGAACTCTTCCTTCAAAATTTTCAAATATAGAAGAACCTTCTCTCTCCTCCTTTTCATGGCTATAAAATTATATAAATACCAGGTAGGGGATCCTTCATCTTTATTTTAGTCGTACATGTGGTTGGGGGATAATTATTTTTATTCCCTTGGAGAAATATTTTTCATTTTATTGATGAAGGTAATAAATTGACTAATTTAAATTTAAGGGAATGATGAGATTCACGTTTATTTTATATGTTTTATTAATTTTTGTATATTTTTTCCCCAGAAAGTATTATAACTTATATAAAAGAACTATTATTCATATTTTCAGATGTCATGTTAAATTCTATAATCAAAATATTTTCTTAGAAAGTGAAGGTAATTTTTACAAGAGAATAATTAATATTTTTTTCATAAAAATGTATTTGTCACATGGTTTCACTTGTTTTGGATATATTTTTTGTGATTATTTGAGGTTTTTTTGGTGTTCTAAAAATCCTGTCATTGGGGGATTTGTTTGTTGTGTAATAGATGTGATTTTGGAACCCTTATTATATTTTTTATATCACATTTCTTGTAATATGACAAGAAATTATATTTAACTAATATTACCATTTAAAAATATTGTTTTTGTGAGAATTATTAAGAAAAGTAAAGAAGTAAATATTATAAAAGTGCCTGGTAAAAATCTAAAAAATCCATGTGAAATATGTGAAAAGTGGTCATGATGTGTGTTTATGATGCGTAGGTAGGATGTGTTAATATTTGGTTGTGACATGTGGATGTTATGATGGGAAGTTATGGTGATGTAAAATAATGGTAATGTGGAGCTTATTGGCATGGGGAGTATGGGTTTATGTATTATGAGATGTTGTTCTGGTTCCTCGATAGTAATTGAATAACTTGTTAATAATGAAACTCAAATGGTATGGGTTGGAATGGATAATAAAAACATTAATTAAAATAGGTAATGTTGTTAAACTAGTTGATGATTAATTTTAAAATGGTGGGATATATAAATAAAGATGTTTTGTAATCATGAGAATATTGAATTTAGATTAACTTAAAAATAATGGTTGAAATTGTCTTATGGTTTATGGGATCTTTGTTTGGGGTTTTGAATTTATATGAGGAAGTGAAAGAGGTGGAGGTTGTAAGGAACTTGGGGATAAGTTGTGAGATTGATGGTATTATTATTTCAAACTCATTGTTTGGTCTTATTCATGTGACTATTATATATTTTATTTTCACTAAGATATCTATATGAAACCCATATGAGTCAAGCATCAAGTGTTGAAACACAAATATTGGGGTGGTTGGTGGTATTTTTTCCAACATCCAAGATGGTGAGGATAGATGGGAGGATACCCCCTCTTCCCCACTTTTACTCTAAACAATGTTATTAAGCCATAGTTTTGATGGATTACCGATATAGTGAATATATTTTTAGATTGATGAGATTATTGAGGGGACTTATAGCAGTGGTCATACATGATAGGATGATGACAAATGGTTAATGTCTTTATTTTTCATGATACACTACTTTTAGGATTATATTTGTGGTATATATGTGATATGGTGGCCCAGGTGTCTTCAATATGGATGAGATGGCCCGTTTCATACATGTTTCTTGACATAATGCATTTTCTTAGGTATCTTTAGCGATGATTACATCATGGAAGTGATGGGAGCATCAATACATACAAAATTAAGGTTTGTGCATAGAAACGTACTGGGAAAGAATTATTGTGATGCATTTTATTGTTTTTTTTTATGTTTTTATACTTGGATTCATTATTTGGGGAGTGTGCCTTAGTGTGGTTAGAATCAGACAATTGACCCGTTTAGGTACTGTCAGTTATTCTATTGGTTCATTGGTTGATTTGAATCTTATTTTTACATGTTAATAAGAGAATTTATGTATGATCCTACTGATTATAAATATATTATCCCCTTATGTATATAAAAACAATTTTCAGGTTTCTAGGAGGACTTTATGGATCATATTGAACATTACTAGCACAAAATTTGGAGTTATTACTATGTATTTTCCTTAGGAAATTCTTGTGGGTCTTTATTTGGTATTTTTTTTGTATTTGTTTACTTAAAAAATTCATTGTGGGATTATTTTTTGGTTTATATTATTTTGTATAATGTTATATAGTTTCTTGATGGTTGTTATCCTATCTCAAGATCTTATATCAACATTAAGCATAGTTCCTTCCAGTTGTGAGATTTTTATGCCCTTAGTGAAAGTCACCAACTAGGGGCCTATTGGAGGTGGGAGTTATGCATAATTATCTCTCTTACTTCATTTTTATACCTAGAGGGTTACCTTTAGTGGGTGGGCAAGGATGGTCATAATAGAGTGGAATCAATGGTTTTAGTTGGGAGATAGGATGGAGATTGGTGTTAGAAACTGTGAGTGTTGCATGGGTTGGTATGGAAACATTTTTAGTTTATTATAGTAAATGAAATAGGAAAAATATGACTTACTATTACATGATATTTTAGGCCCCTCAAGATATGATACAATTCATTTGATCCTACAGAGTGACCATGTGATGTGACACCACTTCTATGGTAGAGACATAGTGGAGATATATGCATCATGAGTGTTTGTGTTGTTATCTGAATTGAATAATCTCAGGATGTTATAAAAAATTAAATGGGTCTTAATAAAATTACATATTATTTTCATTAGGATATATTTGTTTCTAATTGTAGTTATGGATCCTAGATGTTTTGAATGCATGGTTCAGGATGGTGAGGTCTAGCATGCTGAACAGATTGATCGTTGGATGGTTGATCCAGTTGAGGAAGATAACCAGTAATAGAGGACACTTTATACTTTCATGTGATAGGATTTTAAAGAAATATGAAAGTATAATATATTATTTGGAAAGAGATAATTGGTTAGAGGAGATCAATATTTTCATTTGTTTGTTGTAGGACTTGGAAGAGTAATGGGCCCCGTCAAAAGTTAGTCAGATGTGGGGAGCTATACATAATTAGTGAATATTATATATTAGTGAACATTAAAAGGAAGATGTGTTATGGATTTAATTTTATAGGGAGTTTCATGTGGGGTTCCTATCATCGACCATGAAGGAAGTAAAGCGTTAGGATCTTCACTTTCTTTATGAGGGTAGAATTTATGAGCAAGATCTTCAGATCATGCTCAAGGATCATTTTTCATTTCTTCCCTACTCTTTTTCTGGATGGGGAGTACCATTTGTGACATATATAGGAGAAACTATGACCATCTATAAAATATTATTTTACTCATTTATTATTTAATAACTTATTGGGAGCATAGAATAAGATATATGTGATTGAGCATATGTACTCCTGATAATGTTAATAATGGAATTGTAACTTTATGGGTTCCTTGAGGAGTAGATTTTCTAGTGTAAAATATCAAGCACCAGGGACATTGAGGTTTTGAACACTGGGGATTTGACCTCAGTAGCTTCCTTTATATCTTTCTAGTTATAGGGGTTTCTAATACTTCTCTATGAATTTGGGATAGTGTGCAAGATATATGGGTGTCGTTTTCATCATCAGAATCAGATCTTTTTTATTCTCGGAGTTTAGAATGGTGAAGGCGTTCTGGTTCAACATTAGCCTTAAGTATTATCATCCAACGAGGCTGTTTTAACAGCAAGGGAAGAATTATTATACTTTACTGAGAGGATGTGAGGTAGGAAGAGGTCTACCACAATATGTTACTCATCATTAAGTACCTCGACCTAATTATGGATGTAGGGGTAGATATCAGTATAAATGTAATAGATCTAGATGTGTGAAATATCATACTATAGAGGTTCCCACTAAATAAGGGCCATATATTTTTTAAGGAATGATTATCTTATCATCCATGTTTGTTTATACCTTGATTTATTTAGGAGGTTCACACTTATTTATTACACATTCTCTATTCCATGCTCTGGGACTAGATGTAGATAAGCTACCCATTCCCATAGCATTTACTATGCTAGTTGGAGGCCAAAATGACTTGTTTTTCTCTAGTTGGAGCAACATGTTTTCAGAAATTTACAGTCAGAAAGAAGTTTTTGTTTGTGAGTGATATTTCTAGTTGGGTAGTGTACATGTAGATACCCTTGTTTTCCTAATGAAATATTTTTCATTAGAAACAGTAAATGTGGGGATGAAGGTGGATCTTAGGGTCATTACAGAATTTATGGATTTTTTCCTATAATGGTTATGACACTACCCCCTTAATGTTAAATTTGTTCAAGATATATTTACGGAAAGGTGATTCTATGATTTAAATGCCTCTTTATTAGATTTATGCTTATATATTTTTGGAGTTTAGGTTCCTTATACATGATTTGATGCGGAAGGTTTTCATTGGGCTCAATGTTTTATCTTGGGGTGCTCTGGTGTTATTTTGCTAATATGGAAGATGGTAGGATGAGGCTATGTATAGACCACTAAAGGCTGAATCAGGTGTTGATCAAGAACCATCACATTATTCTAAGTATTTATTATCTTTTTGACTTATTGGGGGAAGCTAGTTAGTTATCTAATATCAATAAAATATTGGGGTATCACTAGTTGTGGGGGAATGATGAAGATATTGAGAATATTACCTCTAGTGTAGGTATGAACACTAAAAGTTTATGTTTTTATCATTTGATGTAAAAAAATCACTAGTTTTGTTCAAGGGGAACATGAACAAAATTTTTAATTTGTTTCTAAACCAGTTCATATTCATGTTCATTGATGATATACTCATCGACTCAAAGTAAGATGAGGAATATTTCAATCATCTTAGAGATATATTATAGGACCTTGAATTCTAGTAACTCCAGGGGAAACCATCAATGTGTATGTTTTTTACCTGGGAAGTGTATTTCTTTTGGAATGTGGTGTCCTGACAGGATGTGGTCATGGACTTATGGAAGACCAAGACAATTTTTTCTTGGTTAACACCCAAAAATGTGATAAAGTATCATAGTTTTCTCATTCTCATGGGATATGAGAAGAGGTTAATTTCCAATGTATCATTGATTATAACAAAATTGATATACTTGACTAGGAAGGACCAAAATATTATTTTAAATGAATAATTATATTTATCATTTGACAACATAATGATTAGATTATTAGTGGTCTAGTGTTTCAATTACCATTAGAGGGGGTGATGTTTGAGGTTTCATGTGACACTTATTTTCTAGAATAAGGGTGTATATTGATATATAAAAAGTAACTGATCTTTATTGGGTCTAAAAAGTTACACCCCATGAGGGTAACTATACCCCACTTGATTTGGATCTAGAAGCGGTTGGGTTTTTACTGATGTTTTTGAGATGTTACCAAATTAGATGAAACTTCTTGGTCTTTTATGATCATAAGATATTGATATATATCTTTTAGCTCCATGAAATGGATATATATAAATGGAGGTGGAAGGATAATCTACAGTATTTTGACATTTAGATATTCTATACCTTAGGAAAGGATAATTTTGTGGTTGACTATTTGAGTAGGAAGTCTCAAATGGATACTATTTAGGAGTTTGAAATGTGTTTTGGGAGTAATGGAAGAGTTAGTAAACTTTCACCAAGATTTAAGGGTGTTTGATGAATGATTTTTTTATTTCATGTGACAGTGTTTTATTTTTTAAGTAGTTAGTAGTGGAGACTCAGTTGGGGAGACAGTTTATTTTGATGGCGATGAACATGGGAGACCTTAATGAGTTTCATATATCACTATTATATGTACACCTTGGAGTATCAAATATTCACCATGGTTTAAGGATTTACTTGTGGTGTATTTTGTATAAATGAAAAATCTAATAGTTTGTAGATTTATGTTGGGTTTTCCAGTAGGTAGGGGATGCACACCGTATCCCTGGAAGTTTTTATAGTCCTTGGGTATTATTTAATGGAAGTGTAATGATATATAAGTGGACTTCATTATAGAATTATCAATAGATCCAGGATGGTGTGATGCGCTCTTTATAATTTTGTATTGGATAAGGAAGTCAGGTCACTTCCTCACAGTCAAAGAGTTGGGTGTTGTGGAAGTCATGAAATGGAGTTATGTGGATGAGGTTATGTAGATACATTGATTTATAAATACTATTATCACAAATCAGGGAACTCTCTTTACCTCTCTAGTATAGAGAAGATTGAAACTAGTGTTTGAAACTCCTTTACTCCTCAAAAACACTTTCCACTATTAGAAGGATGTGAATATAGAGTGAACTATACATATATAATTGGATATGTTATAGGTGTGTAACTTGGACATTAGAATTTATTTGTAAATTAACTTTCATTTAGTTGAGATTTATTAGAATATTAGTTACCAATCATCAAAAAGTATATACCCATATGAGGATTTGTATGGGAATCAATTTAATTATCCCTTGATTTAGGAAAATGTTTGGGAGCCTTTTGTATTTAGTCCTATTGTGGTGTAGAAAACCACATAAAAGTTTCATGTTTTTTATAAGATGCGATTTTGTTTGATGATAATTTGTTATTAAATCACTATTCTTATAAACTGGGGAGAATCCTTTCCTAACAAAGATGAGTTATACTATGATTTTTTTTAAAACCATATAGGAGAGTTATTATTTTACATATTAAATAATATCTTGATATGATTAGGGTATTTACTTGTTTTTTCTGCTTGGGATTGTATTGTTTGTAATTTTGGTAATTTTTGGCCTGGTCAGTGTAGAGGAAGGAATATTGGAGTAGATGGATGTGTGTGGGAAGTAGATCTAAGATGTTATGAGTTGTGGTAGTGTTTCAGTTATGATGTGAATCCTGATAGGTATCTCATGGGATGGTTTTTAGACCTCTTTTTTTCCATTCTCGTGTTATTATTTATTTTTCAATGATAGGAATTTTTTTAGAGATATCTAATATAAGGTTCCAGGTTTTCCCAAACACTTCTCATTTCATTCTAGGGTGTCTTGTAGTTCATGTGTATTTTCATAAATCCTAGATTTTTTGTAAATAATTTTTTAATTAATAAAATACTTTTAAAAAGTTTATAAGATTTATTGGATTAATTTTAAATTATTTAAAGTCTATTTATAAATCAGTTTATAAGTTTAAAAATGATTCTAATTATTTTAGGGGTGTTTTTGAATTTTTTGAAATGATAATAAAAACATATTATTATTATTATTTACCAGATTGTTTAATTAAAAATAGAAAAAATTCAAAGAAATATATACTCATACAAATGGAATTGACATTGATAAATGGTAATTATATTTATAAATAGGTGAGTATGGGTAAAACATGTTTCCCATGTGTTATGTAAAGATATAGTTCAATTTTTAGGAGTTTTATAACGGTAGGAGTGAGTTTTCAAGACCTATATAAGGGTAGATTGTGGATAGATAAGGGAAACCTAATTTTTCATAAACATTTTATTGGTATGTTCCTTTTTCTATGTTTTTCTTATGGGTAACCCCCCTAGGTTAAGGCAAGCCACTATTTATATAGCGTAGTTAAGGGTAATATACTGGATGTACAATGGTAAACCCAAAATTTACCTTCTCATGTAATGGTAACCAAGATTTTAAATAGGTCGTGTAAGGGTAATCATTTAATGGTGGATCCATGTAAGTGTACCTATGTAAGGTTCATCTATTGATACACAATGCTAAAGGAATTTTTTCGAGGCTCACGTAAAGGTCATTCAAAAGCTACATATGGGAAATTGACTAATAAGGGTAAAAACACTTTACCCTTACACAACACATGTTTCTCACGTAAGGTTAGTATATTAATTCATCTATTTTTTGTGTAAAACAAGTTACCCTTATGTAGCATTAAAATGTTGTGTATGAGTAGAAAAATATCCCTATTTTTTCTTTTTTATTCTTTTTTCTTTGATATGTAACCCTAATAAGCCTTTTGTAATGATCATAATTTCGTAAAACTATGAGATTAAATATTTTTGACTCATACTTAATAAAAAAAATATTTTGTATGATTTTAAATGATCTGTATTGAATATTTGAGTATTTCCAAATCAAATTGGGGGCTTTGAATTCTTTGGTGTTTCCCAATTTTGAATTCATACTATTGACAAAATTAAAATTCCCAAACCTGTATTGAACCAATATTTTTTCATGGAAAATTATCTTCTTATAATTATTTCATATAGTATAAATCACATTAAATCATATAAATAACACAATATAAATTATAAAATTGAATAATGAATGAAATAAGAAGTTTTTCAAGAAGTTAAGGAACCTATAACAATGAAACAATAACTTGATCTTTGAAATAGTAACATGAAACTAATGAATAGTAAACCAGAAAATGGAATAGTAAACTCACCAATGAAATTATAAAAAAAATATTATCATATTATAAATGGTAATATGATTAAATTACATCATAATATAAGTTAATTAGTGTTATAAAAATTTTTAATTAAGTGTTGGTAATTTTGTAGGTTATAAAATATTTAATTACATTTGTTTGATTAATTTAATAATTAAAAAAAATTATTTTCATAAAAGGTATTCATAAATTCATATTTTGATGCCTTATGTTTATGAGATAATTTTATGAGAACATAATTAAAATTTTAATGTTAGAAAATCTGTTTTAATTTTTAAATTTGTATTTTCCAAATAAATGATGATTTTAATTAAAAATTAAATTTATGAAATTTAGAAGAATTATTTTCATAAAATTGAGTTCATTTTTGAATTTTAAATGTCTATGAAATTTTAGGGTGAATTGTTCTATATTACTAAAATATTTTAATTTTTGGTGAATAGTAAAATTAAATAATTTACAATAAATGCTAAATGCTTGAATTATAGAGACATAGATGATGTAGTGCTGATGTTAGATCATTATCTCAAAATAACATGCTCATTTTATTGTATTTAGTCTCAATAACCAACCATATTTCTTTTCTTGAGCTAAATAATAAAATAATGATTAAAATATTTAAGAAACATCCTCCCCTCCAAAATAAATATCTCCCCTCAGTACCTATTCTACTAAAACCTCTCAAATCTTTATAATTTTACAAATTATGAAAAAATATCATCTTAAATACCTTCCCCATGAACCAGATAATTTTTTCTTAACAAAAGACCAAAAATAATTCCCTAAGGAGGCTCTTAAGAAGAAGGAATCATGAGGTAAAACACTCTTCTATTTTCTTTTAATTTCATATCAGGTTACTTTATTTTCATTTTATCTCCTCCCCTCCCCTCATCCTCATGGAATTAAAACTTCATTATATTAACGAATTCCTTCTCCCTTCCTATATAAACCCACCCAAGCTCCCACTTCCACTTCACTCAATGCCTTGGAGTTCGACCAACCCCTACCCTCCTCTCTCTAGAATCCTCCCATGGTGCTTCAAGCTCCCAAAAAGCCTCTCTCAAGCCTCCCTAAGCTTTTGGTATCACATTTCCAAGAAAGGGATTCCTACCTTTATCTTTTTTTCCAAGTTTCTCAATATTGTTATCCCTTTTATTTTAAATTATAAATGTTGGGGTATGATTTCTCACCTCCCCCATACTGACCTCTTTATATTTGAATAATGAGAGACCCTTATCTCTCTCATTAAATTCCACCCATGTACACCCATTACTATGCTTAAATTCTGAATGGAATTTCTCTCTCCTCATTTACATTCAAGAAATTATATTGTATCATGATTCAAAATTACATTACAATTGTTGGTAAATGTATCTATATGACCCCATTAATTTCCATTTCATGTACATATGTCGAGAAATCATTTTCTCTTCCATCAACCATTTTTATGAATTCTTATGTCACACCATTATGCTTCTGAAATTGCACAACGATTTTTCAAGCCAAAGTCATTGTGTAGTTAATACCATGCCCAATTCTTTATCAAGGGAATTCACCTTTATGTACATTTACATATTGATTATAGATTTTCATATATGAATTCCACATTCCTTTATCGTGGAATAAATGATGATTTTTACTGAATACATTTTTATGATCCATGTGGAACACTTATGTATGAAATGAAATATTTAAAGAGGTCGCAACCTGATAGTGCTCCAATGCATTGGGTAAAGTATAGTATCATGAAACGTCATGTGAAATTAGTGTTAACTCATGATAATTCATGTGAAACTAGTGTTTACTCATGCTTCAAGTGCAAAGGAGGTTTTCTCATGCACCATGTGAAATGAGCCTTGGCTCATGGTAATTCCTTGTTAAGTGTTGTTGCCTCATTTCTATGTTAAGATAATCATGCTATACCATACCTTTATTTTCATGTTTTTTTAATGATATAGTGATATACCTATTTCTTAAAATGTATTTTAATCTTAATGTTATACCTTGTTTACTCCCTTATTGGGCTTTATAGCTCACCCTTTTCTTAAGAATGTCCTCAGGTTATACAATGCAATGCTAAGTATGAGGGAATGTAGTGGTTATGTAAAGGACGTTTTCAACAAAGATGTTGTGTTTCAGGTTTTAAGTTGTTATGTAATGTTCCTAAGCCCCAAAAATAGTAGACCTCTCGATATTACATGTTGTATCAAGTGAAGAGTTTATTTAATAAATAATATTTAAGTGTGTAAGTAATGAACAAGGTTTTTATAGTTGGTATCAGAGGACAGGTTTAGTTATTTTTGGGATTAGGATTAGAAAACCCTAGTGAACATTTATAGAAAAGACTATGTATAATAAGAACATACTTAAGTTTTTGTGGTTATTGAGTAAGTGGTTTATATAGAAAATACATCCCTGTCTAGATACGAGCAGATATAGGTGGCTCTGGCACAAATGTACCTAGGAGTGAAAACTCCGACAAGGAGTTTCCGGATTAACCTGAGGTATCATGGTACATGAGAATGGGCCTTTCTACATTCTTGGTTACGACACTCTCGAAGGATATGCTTTTGTAAATTCACAAGCATAGTATGAACCATTACTAAGGGAATTTAAAAAAAATGCCTCTAAGAATACATGCTAGAAAGTAGATCATAGATAACATAGATTAAATCCTATTGATTCATAAGTTATGGAAATCAAAGATATTTATATGTCATCTATTTTGTCATTGGATTACCCATTATGTGTTATCCCTAGATTTCCTTTTATTCCAGTCAATGGCCAGTAATAGGAGGACATAAGCTAAAAACCGATGTGACACTACCAAAAAACTGGGCAAGGTAGGTGCCAGTCTTGATCATTCCTAATGGAAAAGTGCTGATAAATGGGTAGGCCTTTATCAGCGCTAAAAAATCACTGATAAAGGGTACATTTATCAGCGGTTTAAATATCCCTTTATCAGTTCTTTTCTTAGCACTGATAAAGGTTACATTTATCAGCACTTTTTTTAGTGATGATAATTTTTATTGTATACATTAAATAAAAAACACATTTTATAACTATATATATATATAATTAAATAATTATGAGATTAATAATAAATATATTTATTAGATTTATAAGATTTATAAGATTTATTAATTCATTATATTTATTAGATTTATTAATTCATTATATTTAATATATATTTAATATATTTATTTATATTTAATGTATTTGTTTTATTTATAAATATATTATACTTTTTAATATATTTTTATAATTAAATTTATTGAATATATATGTGTTTTCCAATGAATTGGGGTCAATGAATATATCATGAGTATATATATGTGCATTAATAATGTTTATTTATAGATTATAATTACATATCACATTGAAGTTTTATTGATTTATAATTCATTATGTTACCCATATAATATATATGTTATAAAATTTGTACACTTATAGTTAAAATTATATTATATTTAAAAAAATAAATAAATATATTATAAATAATGTACACTTATAAATAAAATTACATTATATTTAAAAAATAAATAAATATATTATTATATTTTCAATGATATATATATAAATATACCTTTCAAATTATTTTATAATTATAAATAAAGCTATATTTATTTAGAGTTATAATTATTAATAAATATATATATATATATGTATCATAAATATCATTTTAAATAAATATATAATAATATAAATAAATTATTAAATTTATACATTTATCAGTGC
Organism: Viscum album; assembly: GCA_963277665.1. Taxonomy (NCBI): domain Eukaryota; kingdom Viridiplantae; phylum Streptophyta; class Magnoliopsida; order Santalales; family Viscaceae; genus Viscum; species Viscum album. Next base: position 1,688,516,972 of record OY728126.1, on the reverse strand, counting down.
TTTTATTAGCACTGATAAAGTATATCTTTATCAGCATTGCAGAAGCACTATTAAAGAGGGTCTTTGTCCGCCCTAAAATGAAAAAAACTGATAAAGTAACCATTTATCAGTGCTACAAAAGTGCTGATAAAGTCCAACCTTTATCGGCGCTAAAAAAGTGCTAATAAAGGGGGTATTTATCAGTGATTTTTATTTTAGCACTGATAAAGACCCCCTCAATCAGCGCTTTATACTAGCGCTGATAAAGGTCCACGCAGGATTTATAAAATCCACCGGGTCCTCCTCCTCCTCCCCACACCCTGTCAAGATTTCACGGAAGCCCTACTCTATGCCGCTGCCTCCTCTCTGCCAAGACTGCCTCCTCCTCTTCCTCCTCTAGCACCCACTTCTCCTCCTCCTCCTCCTCTCCCGAGGCTCCTCTTCCTCCTCCTCCTCCATCGCGACTCCTCCTCATCCTCCTCCACCACCGTGGCTCCTCCTCTTCAACCTCCTCCACCATGGCCTCCTCCTCATGCTCCACCGGTGCCTCCTCCTCCTCCTCCTCCTCCTACTCCTTTGTCTACTCTGCTGCCTTTTCTGCCTTCGAGCTGCCTCCGCTACCTCTGCTGCCTCCGCGCTGCCTCCACGCTGCCTCCATGCTGTCTTCGCGCTTCCTCTGCTGCCTCCGTTTCCTCCCCTGTCGACGCCTCTCCTCCTCCGCCACCGAGTCCTCCTCTTTAAGGTGAGTAAAATTTAATTTTCATGAATTAATTATGTTTGCATTTATTGTCAATATTGAGATTAATTATGATTTTGCGTGATTCTTGTGTGTGATGTTTGTGTGTGTGACAGGTTATCAGGATTTGGGGTGTAAACCTTATTACTATTACCTTTATAGAATCCCGAATGAGTAGTGTAATTATATTTCGTGAGAGATTTGGTTGGTTAATTATAAATGTTAGTTCTGCCTCATGGGTTTTATTAATGTATGAGTAAAAGTATACGGTTCACGAGATAGAGGATCAATTTAGAGGTACATCTTATGATCCAAAATGGATAGGACTTAAGTGAATGAATTATATAGGTTGATTGAGGGTTCATTGGGATATTTAAGTTCCCTTGATGTTTTGGGGTAATTAATGAGTTTTTTGGTTTGAAGAAGCCCCACAATAAGTGAATTTAAAAGGGTGATATGAAATTTGATCTTAATAAAGTCATGATCATATTAGAATTTTTATTACACTAAGAGTAGGATTATTCCCACCAACCATTCTACAATTTGGTATGGTGAGTAGATGGAGTAAATATTGGAAACATATTATTACTAGCTTCAAAAGGAAATTTAGTCATGTGTATTAGATGTATTTTACCAATATATTTATTGAAAACATTATCATATATGAGTTTGCGGATCATTAAAGGTGAGAAAATATGAATTTTTTTTATGTGGATAACAAGTGTTCCAGAACAAGGAGGATGTGATTACACTTTTATGGGAGTGTTCTAAATAACTATGTTCACTCTAGTGTAAGATATCACACCATAGTAGGGCTGGTGTAACTATAAAGGGTTTGAGATGTAGGAGAGACATATTGTAATATGGAACATTTAACTATAATGGATGTCTCTAAGGGAATATGAATAGATAATTTTATTGGGAACCTAGCTCATGAAAATAAATGTTGCACTGGTTTGGGGATCCAATGGTATCAGTATGTAATGAAAAGGCTCACCCTAAAATTGTTTTATTTCATACTATATTATATTGTTCATTAGTAATTGCTGTATCATTGTTTAAAGGGATGTTTCAGACCATGCCACAACTATAAGGGTCACACCATGAATGGTATTCTATAGATATTGGTAAATATGAGCAGACATGAATCACATTTCATGATATATTATGTTAGTCCATAAAGTGGTGAAGGATCTTTGGGATTTAGTTTTTAAGTCATTTGGAATTAGGATTCATTCCCTATGGAAATAATTCACATAAAATAACATTTAATCTCTACAAATATAGTGTTACATGACCCGAATCAATGATTGGGTTTCAATGAAGAATCCTCCTGTTACCCAACCATTCAATCCATGGATTATTCCAATGATGGTTTAGTTAACATTTGAGGATAATAATAGGGGTTCACACATAATCCAAATTCTATAGACACTTGTGGTTGACGAAGGGGAAATCGATGATCTTATAGATTCAGATTATTATATCACTTACATGGGACTATATGGTTATATCCTTACTCCATTGATTATTCTTATTGATAATAAACCAAGAACAAGATTTAGGACATCATGAACACTAAGGATAAGAAAATTTATAACAAGATTTTGTGAACTATGTAATTATCCCTTGATCCATGTGAGTTATTTCATTGAATAACTATCATCATTTTACCATCACTATCAAGATTCTTTTTTCACTAATCAGTATTCGAAAATCCGTTTAGATTATGAGTTTTTCATAACCATTGATTCACCCCCACCTTTAACTAGTTTTCTACTCTCACCTAGGTTTTTCTCTTGTATGCGTGGGTAACTATCCATCCTAGTTGTATTTGGGTGGTTGGAATTATGATGTTTTCACCATTATGACTTGTTCATGATTTTTTTGGGAAATGGTCATAGGGTATAATGGCCATAATAAAAGTTATAGTATTTAGAAGGTGGAATTTGAATTGTTGTATTGAGAGCGCATCAGGTAAAGCTTATGGGATTTGAGATCATAAAATAGATGATGGATATGGGTGGACAACCAAAAGTAAAAACCCAATATATTTTCTAGGGAAGAATGTGGAATTCATTCCCATTAACGTGATGATATTTTTGACAATTTTAGTTTAAATAGTTTGTTTGTTTGTTTTATAGTGGAGATGGAATATATGGATTAGTAAGTGCTCGTTTGTGTTTTATATATAAAGGTATATTTATGGAGTGACTATATTATAGTGTATGGGTCTAAAAACAATAAAAGGAAGATTAAAAAATTCTAGTGGAGATCTAAGAAAGGGTTTGTGTATGTCTTATATGTGTGATGGTTTTTCATCAAGCCATGAGAATACAACATGCTTATAAGGTGACGTTTCTCTATTTAAGTGGGTTCATATTCTAGGGGATAATCGTTATCTATGTTCCCCTTATATGTACACTACGGTCAAGGATTATACCAATGATGACCATTTTATTGGTATATTAGGGGTATAGACTTGATTCATAGTGACAATGGTATTGGTATGTTTGGGTCACAAACTAGATCCATGGTTCCCAATGTTCTGGTATGGTAGGAGACAAGAAAGGATCCATGGTGAATGAGGTGTCTAGATTTTAGGTTTCTAGATAAGATCCATGGTCCTCAAGGTATGGGTTTTTAGATTCTTAAATAGGATCCATGGTTCATGTGTATCAGTTTCTTATCAGCCCATATGAGATGCATAGTTCCCAAGGTTTGGGTGTGTTTGGGTTTCAAAAAATATCTCTGATGTATATGGTATGGGTTTATTAGGAGATAAGATTGTTTTTTGGAACCCATGGTTTAATGTATTGATTCTCACTGAATATAGTGTTATTTGTTTTTTTGTTTTATTAGTTACCATAAAACAATCTTACTTTACATCTTTCATACTGTGTGTTGTTTATTTATTTGCATTCATATAGATAAACCTAGTATATTATGATTTATATTAGGTTCCCCATTATTGGTGTCCAACTAATATTTTATCATTAAACCTACACAAGATCATTAGTGTATGTATGGACCTTATATAATGTTAATAATTCTTACCACATATTATAAGTGATCATACAAGAGTAGGTTGATGGTATTATGTATAAAATTCCTAGGTGGGCCTTGGATACCCTATGCTAAGTCATCCAGACTATTACCATGACCCTCACTTATATCATATCTCCCCTTGGAGATCTCTTAATCCACTTATAAGAAGGAAATCCTCTATGTCACACTTCACCAATCCCTATATGGAATATCCTACTCATCCCAGACACCATGACTCTTATATATTTTTAAGAGGGTGTTCCCCATCATACGTGATATATAAAACTATATTATCCATCTTATTTAGTCCTAAGACTCTAATACCTACTCAAATTGCCTTATAAAACCTAACTAGGCTATAAAAATCTCATACCAAATCTGATCCTCTCACAAACACAACTAGAAACCTCACCTCCATGGAGGCATAATCTTTGGATGTTCACAGAATCACAAACATTAAATAAAACCCTCACTCTATCTCTTGGTGTTTCAAAAACCCCCTATTTATTTAACTAGGTTGCTCTTGATTTCTATCGCTTTCATTGGAACACATATACTCATGCATGAATTCACAATCATGCATAAATTGGAACATGATTTTTTATTATAGGGTCCCCCTACCTCAAAAAATGGAGTAACCCCCTCACCAATATCAACTCATCCTCAACCAAAACTATAAATGCCTTATCTAATCTTGTACTAATGATTGAGACCCAATCTCAAGGAAAAATTCCCAAATAATTAATTATAGAAACTTATAATTAATTATAAAACTTAATATAATTAGAAATAAGCTTTTAAAAACTCAATGGGAAACAAAACACCACCTAAACCACACAAAACATGGTGCGTTCATCATACAAGGATAACCTCTAGACAATGCAAACAAAATCTACATCATCTGAACTGATTTGAAGATGATATAGTGAAATAATCACACAAATCCTAGTTAAAGTCATCCCAAATCATAGGGAAATAAAGGATAATAGTAATGGAGGAAGTATGAGGGAAGAACTATCTAACACACTATAAAAAACTCCCAAGAACCACCCCTCATCAGAGGGGATCAAAGATAGGAAGAGAATGGATGAATCCCAAGAACCGCCCAAGATTTGCTATTAATGATCACACCCCCACCATTTTTGATGTATCTAGTTTTTTACCGAAATTATACTCATATTCCTTCTCCACTAACCTATATACCCATCCTTTGGATTTCAAATAGGATGAATATGAATAAAGAATGGATGAATGCCAATCGTTTGACAAAAGAGTATGAAGAAGGCATGAAAGAGTTTATCAAGTTTGCAAAAGATCATGCATATGACCCTTCTCAAATCCTTTTTCCATGTTTACACTATTGTCATTAAATAAAATTAGTCCAGAGGAGTTGGAAGAACACTTGATCTGTCACGGAATAGATCAGAGTTATACATGTTGGAATAAACATGGGGAAACAACAAATGTAGGTAGTGGTTGTGATAACACTATGTTTTATGGATCATCTGATATTATTACAAGGATGGACGATGAAGATGACCATATGGAGGATGTGGTTACAGATGTAAATGATGATGAAGATCGTATTGGGGAAATGATAAGGACCATCGAAGATGAACTTCGCGATTGCCCAAAATTGATTGAGAAGTTAAAAAGTTGTGCAAAGACACCATTGCATACTGGTTGCATTAAATATCCAGCACTGTCAGCCATACTGAAGCTGTATAATTTGAAAGCAGACAATGGGTGGAGTGATTCCAGTTTTACGAAACTACTTGCTCTCCTGAATTACATGCTCCCAGAAGATAATGAGCTCCCGATTTGAACATACGATGCCAAACGAATGCTACTCTCGATGGGTATGATCTCTGAAAGATTACATGCTTTCCCAAATGACTGTATACCGTTTCACAAGGACCAAAAATCACTTAAATAATGCCCAAAGTGTTGTGATTCTTGATACAAGAAAGATGATTCCATTCCTAATAATTTTTTATGGTACTTTACAATCATTCCAAGGTTTAGGCACCAATATGGAAGTGAGGAGATTGCAGAACAATTGGCATGGCATGCAGATACAAGAATTAAAGATGGGATACTACATCACCCGACAGACTCTCCTCAATGGAATAGAATTGATCATAAGTATCCTGAATTTGGAAACGATTCGAGAAACCTTAATATTGTGTTTTCTATAGATGGAGTGAATCCTTTTGGTTTTCAAAGAAAAAGTTACAATACATGGATTATTATGTTGGAAAATTATAACTTACCACTGTGGTTATGCATGAAACGAAAATACATCATGTTGTCTATGCTTATATCAGGACCAAAACAACCGAGTAATGATATTGATGTTTATTTAGCTCCATTGATCGAAGATTTGAAATTATTGTGAAATTCAGGTGTTACATTGTATGATTCTTACAAAAAGGAAGATTTAACTTTGAGATCCATGTTGTACGGGACGATAAATGACTTCCCTGCTTATGGAAATTTTTCAGGATATAGCATTAATAGAACTCAAGGGTGTCCTGTTTGCGAACAAGGTACACAATCAATTAGGTCGAAACATTCATCGAAAATCGTGTTTCTAGGACATCGTAGATTTCTACCCTGATGACATATGTAATGATCTTGGATGACATCATTTGATGGAAGTTCAGAAGAACATACAGTGCCGCCTCCACTAACAGGCCATCAATTGTTTGAGAAAGTTAAAAATGTAGACACTACTTTTGGTAAACCGGCTTCGAAAAACCTTACGAAAATCGTTTGGAAAGAGATATCAGTTTTTTTTGAATTACCATACTGGAATTGTCTGTATGTCAGACATTTTCTTAATGTTATGCATGTAGAAAAAAATGTATTTGATAGTGTCATCAACACGTTGCTAAATACACCTAGAAAAATAAAATATGGAATTAAGACTAGGTTAGACATGGTTGAGATGAGAATACGAGAAGAGTTGACACCAGTGAAGGGTGAAAAACGAACATTTCTTCCTCCTGCTGCTTACAATGTTTCCAGGCAGGAGAGATATCAGTTTTGCAACTTCTTGAATGACGTAAATGTTCCATAGGGGTATTCGTCAAATATCAGGAACCTCATGTCAATGAGATATTTGAAGTTAAAAGGTCTGAAATCACCCGACTGCCATGTTTTGATACAAGATCTAATTCCTATTCCTTTACATTGCATTTTTTCTAAGAATTTCCTCCATACATTAACGAAACTGTTTTTCTTCTTCAAGGCTATATGTGACAAAGTTATGAACCCAGAGAAATTGCCAACAATGGAAAGAGAAATTGCCGTCATATTATGTGAATTAGAAATGTTTTTCCCACCTTCATTTTTTGATATGATGGTTTATTTGATGGTCCAATTGGAGAGAGAGATTAAACTATGTGGTCCTGTACATTACAGTTGGATGTACCCCATTGAACGATATATGAATATTTTGAATGGGTATGTCAAAAATCGAAGTCGACAATAGGGTTGTTATACAGAGAGATATATTATTGAGGAACCCGTTGAATTCTGTACCAAATACCTGCCTGTTGTGGAAACCATTGGCCTACCGAAATCTCATCACAATGGGTAGCTTGAGGGTGAAGGAATTTCTAGAAGGCAGGTTGTCACAATCAATATTACAGATCAGGAGAAGGTCCACCTTTATATTTTGTAAAAACAATTCGATGTTGACCCATATGTTGAAACCCACAAAGAAATTCTTAGGCATTTGAATCCATCTAGGGCTGAAAAATGGATATCAGATACACATAATTGACAATTTATAGGATGGTTTCGGGACCATATTTTTATGAAGTCAGATGAAAATCTCGAGTCAATTTCAGACCGACTTCGATGGATAGCCGGAGGACCAAGTATGTATATATTATCTTATAATGCTTATGTAGTTAATAGTTATACATTTTATACAAATTAACATGATAAAGATAGTACCATGCAGAAGAGTGGGGTTACACTTTTGGCTGAAGCGATTCATGTTTCCGGTGTTAAGGACAAAAATCCAATTTATACGAATATGTCATAGTTTGGCATCATCAAACAAATATGGGAGTTGGATTATACGGAATTCCAAGTTCCGATTTTTCAATGCAGGTTGGTTGATAATAGGAGTGCTGTTAAAATAGATGAATCGAGATTAATGAAAGTTGATTTCAGTAAGGAAGGGGAGAAATATGAACCATTTATAATGGCATCACAGGCAGTGCAAGTATTTTATGTTCCAGATCCCGCAAACCAAAACAGGTCAATTGTTCTGTTATCGACCTAAACAACTGAAGGGTCAGATGAAAATTCAACGGAGGATGACCCTTTCATTGTGACTTCATATTCATTTCGCAGTGGTCCCAATGTAGATTACGTTTTTTATGTCAGAGGAGACCACAATGAAGAGATATGTATAGTCGATAGAGGGGTCAAATCCCTTCAAACTTTTAAAAAAATAGATTTCAATAATCATGTTATTTTTTATTATAACATAGATTGTGTTACATTATGTTATTATCTGTTTGTTTCTGATTTTATGGGATCTAAATTAAATGTCAAACCACTTCTGCAGATAATGACTTATGCACCTGTTGATGCACCCAATCCCAAGACACAACAGGTTTCTCAACCTGTTGCAGCCGGTCCCACTATTGAGGTACAATAAGTCTCTCAACCTGTTGCAGCTGGCCCCACTGCTGAGGTACAACAGGTTTCTCAACCTGTTTCTGCTGGTCCCACTGCTGAGGTACAACAGGTTTCTCAACCTATTTTTGCTGGTCCCAGTGACGATGTTACTATAGAGGAACATAATGATGATGCAAAAACTGAGGAAGTGGTTGGAAATGAAACCCCGACGACACAAAAAAATAGGTGCGTCGTAGTTTGACAGTTTTAGTCAAAATCCATAAGGTAAAAGAAAATGGCATCAAATATGAGGTGGGATAAAATAAGTGAGGCCAGCATGTAAACCCCAAAAGGACATGTTTAGTAGCTACATTGGAATCATCATTCGGCAATGCGTGATGATTGATATAGAGTCGTGGCACCATGTTATCAGTGGGATGAAAACATTAATGTGGGAAGAGATTACAGTAACATTAAGATATCATTTATTTAATTTATTAAAATAAAATAAAACAAAATACATAAATATTAACTAACCCTACATCATCTCTTACAAAGTGAATTTATAGTATATGTATCACACAAAGATTATGTAGTAAGACTATCATGAAGGGTTCATAGAGGCTTTTGCACCATTTTAATAAAATATAATCTGAAAGATGCTGAAGGGAAAATAAAGCCTCACCCACATCCTCTTTATGCACACTTGAAATCCCAAGGAGCGTGGGATGCATTTTGCAACCATCGTACATAGAAGACTTTTCAGGTACATTGTGTTTGGTAACATGTTTTTTAACGTTGCATGTATTCATTACTTTGATTGATAGTTTTTTATTTATGAAAGATCAATTGAGTGTTAAAAATAAATAACGGGCAGCAAAACGAGCGCACCCCTACCGTAAAGAAAGGCTGGGGTATGCTTCAATTGAAAAACAACCGGTACGTATTTTAAAAGTACTTTAATAATTTTATGTGACATAAAACAACACTGTAACCATGTTTCTTTGTTTATATGCAGATTGATGTATCAAAATCCCAAGCCACTTCCATCCCATGCCAAGTGCTATGGAAGGAGGCTCGTGTTAATAAAGAGGGGAAAATGGTAGATGAAAATACACAAAAGTCTGGGAAACATGTGTAAGTATGATATAATATATATATTTTTGTGTTAAATCACTATTACATCACGATGATTACTTATTTTCCCATATTTTATATTTGACATAGTCATAGGAATCAACAACACACGCACTGGATGTAAACATACTTTCAGCGGCCTTGAAACAGCCAGAACAGTATGGCCGCGTCAGAGGTGCGGGTATTGTGGTGACACCCCGGACATATTTTCAGCAAAAAACAAGAGGGGGAATAAAATAATGAAATGAAAATGATGAGAGATAGAATAGCTACCCTTGAAGAAAAATTCCAAAGTCAGGGAGAGTTGATAGAAACTTTGATGAGGGAGAGGCGAAGAGAAGAACAACTCAAGAACAACCTGCCCCACCCCCACCAACTTTGAGGCGAGCCATTCCCCTCAAAGACCTGACTTAACTGAGGTAATCAATGTTCTAATATTTGTTTCTGTGAAATTTGAATCACATAGACACTGATACCTTTCTTATAATGATATTATACAGGGTGAAAATAGCTATGATTTATATATGTCAACTCCCACCCATCGCATTGTAGCGAGGGCTACGATGTTCAATATGAAGAATGAAACGCTACACTCCAGCCCACTTCCAACTGGTCATGTCAAAGTGTCTATTAATGTAGATAATGAGCTGAGCGCTGAGCTTCCCATTCCAAATGACAATGCTGACATTCATACGGTGGAAAAACCTATTGGAACATTTAGTGCATGGCCGTCGAATCTTGTAAAAAAACATGTCGACCAGGAGGTATTCATTTCCAATTAATTTTTCAAGAATAACAGTTAACATTTAATTATAAAAGGTCTTAAATGATGAATGTTATTACAAAAGGTTAAAATAAATGAGTTAAAATTAAATAACGGCTCAAAGGTATCAACAAACCGATCAAAACAATCTATTGAGGGCACCTTCACCCCGCCCATTCTATATCCACATTTAATATCATTACAAGATCACGTTGATACAAAAATGAAAGGTGGAAATAATCACACAATTTTTTGTGAAAAAGATATGTACGGAGAGGAAACATTAGATTTCATTAGTGCTTACGCTGTAGCTGAAATCATCACATACGACTGGCTAGTTAACCTCAGTTATTAATGTATACATGTGGTATTTTTTCTTGATTTGATTTTACAAAAGCATATATAATATGATAATTATGGATAAATACATTTCATATTTTTTTCAAGAGTATATATGAAAAAAATTGAAGGGATTTTCACGTGAATACAACTTTGGACTCGTTAGTCCTCACACCATGTCTACACAACAAAAACAAATAGATTTTGATTTTCAAGATGAATTAATTTCAAACCTTCTCAGAATGTTTCAATGAAAAATTACGACTGACAGGATCTTTTTAATACCAACGTTGCAGGGGTAAAACTCTAAATTTTAATCATATCAATTATATTTTAATTTCTATCATTACTTATTCATTTTTGAGTATTTAGGTAGCAGTGGATGCTCATTGCAGTCAATTTGTATACTCCAAAGATTTATTTTCGTGATTCATTGCATGGATATCCAACAAACCAACCACACATGATAGCGATTGTCAATTTGTAATACACTAGATCCAACATTTTAGAACTAAATATCTAGTTATATAATTTATATTATCTTCTAATGAGGATTTTGTTATGATAGGGTGGTGTATGAATATCTTCTAAAGGATGGAATGAATCCAGGGTCTAAGGATGAAAAGGTGCACGAGATCTACAAATAGACAAGTACTAGGGTATATATAATTATACCGCACTATCCAAATAAATATCAAAACAAATTACTTATTTTTCTCAATGTTTATGGAGTTTTTGAAACAAACAAACGGAAAGGAATGCGGTTATTATGTTTGTAAATTTATGAAAGAGATCATATTTCATGAACAAAATAGCATCCCTGAAGAGGTATTTTTTAAAATAATTAGTAGTTCATTTAAAATATTTATTAATCCTTTGTGTATTTATGTTTTTTCAGTACTACTATGACTGTCGTAAAAACTCCTATTCACAAGATGATATAGATGTGTTTAGAAATGAATAGGCAGCATGCTTGATGGAAGAATGTAAACCAATAGGACAATGAAGGTGAATTCATACTACTCATGTTATCTTTATATTATCATTGATATCTCCCTTGTTTAAAATTATTGATCATCTATGATCACCCTTTCTTATGTTTCATATCATTAGATTATGAAAAATGGTTTTAGAAATGATTTGAGTTTCTAGTAAAGAATAACTTAATGAGAGACTCTTATGAACTATTGACATATAGAAAAGCAAGAAAACACTTTTGGATTATTTTGATACTTTAGGAGAACAATCCATGAGTCATTTGTGAGGTGTAAGAATCGACCGTTCCTCAATCCGACGCACGGTGTAACCAGTATGACTAAAAGTATCTGATATCATTTTGAAATTGACATAAACTTTAGAAAACAACACAACTGACACACCGAATACTGAGAAAAAATGTTCGGATTGTTTTGATACTTTAGGAAAACGATCCATGATTAATTTTTGAGGTGTACAAATTGACCGAACCTCAATCCGATGCACGGTGTTACTAGTATTCTTAAAAGTGTCTGATATCAGTTTCAAATTGACATTAACTTTAGAAAACAACACAAGTGGCATACGAATAACTGAGTAAATGTATTAATATTGTTTTTATACTTTAGGAAAATGATCCATGAGCCATTTGTGACATGTAAAAATCGACCACACCTCAATACGATGCATAGTGTGACCGGTATGGCTAAAATTGTCTGATATCAGCTTCAAATTGAAATAAAATTTAGAAAACAACACAAGTTACAAATGACAAATCGAGAAAACGCATTTGGATTGTTTTGATACTTTAGGAAATTGATCCATGAGTCATTTGGGAGGTGTAAGAATTGAACACACATCAATCCGATGCACGGTGTGACCGGTATGGCTAAAAGTGTCTGATATCAGTTTCAAATTGATATTAGCTTTAGAAAAGAACCCTACTGAAATAGAGAATACTGAGAAAACGCATTCGGATTGTTTTGATACTTTAGGAAAAAGATCCATGAGTTATTTATGACGTGTAAAAATCAACCACACCTCAATCCAACGCATGGTGTGACTGGTATGGATAAAAGTGTCTAATATCAGTTTCAAATTGACATTTACATTAGAAAACAACATAATTGACATAGGGAAAACTGAGCAAACACATTGAGATTGTTTTGATACTTTAGGAAAATGATCCATGAGTCATTTTTAACCTGTAAGAATCCACTGAAACTCAATTTGATGCACAGTGTGACCAGTATGGATAAAAGTGTCTGATATTAGTTTTAAATTGACATTAAATTTAGAAAATAACACAAGTGATATACGGAATACCGAGAAAATGCATTCGGATTGTTTTGATACTTTAGGAAAACTATACATGAGTCATTTTTGAGGTTTACAAATCAACTGAAACTCAATCCAACGCACGGTGTGATCGGTATTTCTAAAAGTGTCTGATATCAGTTTGAAATTGACATAAACTTTAGAAAAAAACACACGTGACCTACGGAATACCAAGAAAACACGTTCGGATTGTTTTGATACTTTAGGACAACGATCCATGAGTCATTTGTGAGTTTTATGAACTAACCTCACCTCAATATGATGCACGGTGTGACCGGTAAGACTAATAGTGTCTAATATCAGTTTCAAATTGACATTAACTTTAGAAAACAACACAAGTGACATACGAAAAACCAAGAAAACACGTTCAGATTGTTTTGATACTTTCGGAAAATGACCCATGAGTCATTTTTGGCATGTAAGAATCGACCAAACATTAATCCGATGCACAGTGTGACCTGTATGGCTATAAGTGTCTGATATTAGTTTTAGATTGACATAAACTTTAGAAAACAACACAAGTGACATATAGAAAACAGAGAAAACACATTCATATTGTTTTGATACTTTCTAAAAATAATCCATGAGTCGTTTTTAAGGTGTATGAATCGACCTCACCTCAATCCGACAAATGGTGTGACTGGTATGGCTAAAAGTGTATGATATCAGTTTGAAATTGACATTAACTTTAGAAAACAACACTACTGACATACAGAATACCGAGAAAACACATTCCTATTGTTTTGATGCTTTAGGAAAACAATCCATGAGTCATTTGTGACATTTAAGAATGGACCACACCTCAATCTGACACACATTGTGACCGGTATGACTAAAAGTGTCTGATATCAGTTTCAAATTGACATTAACTTTAGAAAACAACACAAGTGGCATACAGAAAACTGATAAAACACATTTCGATTGTTTTAATACATTTGGAAAATGATCTATGAGTCATTTGTGACATGTAAGAATCGACCGCACCTCAATCCGATGCACGGTGTGACTAGTATGGCTAAAAGTGTCTGATATCAATTTGAAATTGACATTAACATTAGAAAACAACACAAGTGATATACGGAATACTGAGAAAACAAGTTCATATTGTTTTGATACTTTAGGAAAATAATCCATGAGTCATTTGTGAGGTGTAAAAATTGACCACACCCCAATCTGATGCACGGTGTGATCGGTATGGCTAAAAGTGTCTGATATCAGTTTCAAATTGACATTAACTTTAGAAAACAACAGAAGTGACATATAGAAAACTGAGCAAAGGTGATTGTATTGTTTTGATACTTTATTAAAACGATCTATGAGTCATTTTTGATGTTTACGAGTCGACCACACCTCCATATGATGCACAGTGTGACTGGTATGGCTAAACGTTTCTAATATTAGTTTCAAATTGACATTAACTTTAGAAAACAACACAAGTGACATACGGAAAACCAAGAAAACGCATTAGGATTGTTTTGATACTTTTGGAAAACTATCCATGAGTCATTTTTGAGGTGTACGAATCGACCACACCTCAATCCGACGAACGGTGTGACCGATATGGCTAAAAGTGTCTGATATCAGTTTGAAATAGACATTAAATTTAGAAAACAACACAAGTGGAATACGAAATACTGAGAAAACACGTTCAGATTGTTTTTATACTTTAGTAAAATTATCCACGAGTCATTTTTGAGGTGTAAGAATCAACCACACCTCAATCTGACACATGGTATGACCGGTATGGCTAGAAGTGTCCAATATCTGTTTGAAATTGACACTAACTTTAGATAACAACAGAAGTGACATATGGAATACTAAGCAAACGTGTTCAGATTGTTTTGATACATTAGTAAAACTATCCATGTGTCATTTTGGATGTGTAAGAATTGACCACACCTCAATCTGATGCACGGTGTGAACAGTATTGATAAAAGTGTCTGATATCAGTTTGAAATGGACATCAACTTTAGAAAACAACACAAGTGACATATGGAATACTGAGAAAATTCATTCAGATTGTTTTGATACTTTAGTAATGTAATCCATGAGTCATTTGGGAGGTGTAAGAATTTACCACACCTCAATCCGACGCACGGTGTGACCAGTATGCCTAAAAGTGTCTGATATCAATTTCAAATTGACATTAACTTTTGAAAAAAACAAAAGTGACATACGGAAAACCAAGAAAACATGTTCAGATTGTTTTGATACTTTAGGAAAATGATCCATCAGTCATTTTTGATGGGTATGAATCAACCTCACCTCAATCAGACACACAATGTGACCGGTATGGCTAAAAGTGTCTGATATTAGTTTCAAATTGACATAAACTTTATAAAACAACACAAGTGACATATGGAAAACTAAGAAAATGTGTTCAGATTTTTTTTAAACTTTAGGAAAATGATCCACGAGTCATTTCTGACGTGTAAAAATTGGACTCACCTCAATCCGATGCACAATGGGATAGGTATGGCTAAAAGTTTCTGATATCAGTTTCAAATTGACATAAACTTTAGAAAACAACACAAGTGACATACATAATACTGAGAAAACACGTTCGGATTGTTTTGATACTTTATTACAATGATCCACGAGTCATTTAGGAGGTGTAAAAAATTACCGCACCTTAATCTGACAGACAGTGAGACCGGTATGGCTAAAAGTGTCTGATATCAGTTTCAAATTAACATTAACTTTAGAAAACAACACAAGTGACATATGGAAAACCGAGCAAACACATTAGGATTGTTTTGATAGTTTAGGAAAACGATACATGAGTCATTTGTGACATGTAATAATTGACCACACCTCAATCCGACGCATGGGGTAACCGGTATGGCTAAAAGTGTCTGATATCAGTTTCAAATTGACATAAACTTTAGAAAACAACACAAGTGACATACAGAAAACCGACCAAAGACGTTCGGATTGTTTTGATACTTTAGGTCAATGATACTTGAGTCATTTGTGATGTGTAAGAATCAACCACACCTCAATCCGATGCATGGTGTGACTGGTAAAGATTTTCATTAGATAAAGAATAAGTATTTACTAAATGAGATAAATCATCCAAAAACATATTGATTTTACATTATTCCTTCTCATTATTATTAGAATGAAAAAATTTGAGTTCATAATTTCCATATTTTAGTTTCACATTTCCATATTAATGTATTCTTTCATATTAACAATTTAATTTATTTCATTATTGTATTACTAACATAATATTTGTTTTCTTTTATAGGGAAATTTTTTCCTTGAGTTCAGATGCTTTGTTCAGCAAAAAATATAGTGGACGAAATTTTTTGAGAGAGGATCAAGGATATCAAAGGATGAAACATTAATGTTTATAACTGTTGTTGGATAATTGTAATTGTAACCATATAAAACATTGTTTGAAATGTATATAGTAGTGTGTTTTTTTGTATTCATGAAGTTAAGTAAATGTATATAGCATTGTTTGTCAAAATATTGTGTGCAGGTGTGTAGGTGCTATTTTGTGCAGGTGTGCTGGTTTCTGTAGGTGTGCAGGTGTGCAGGTGCTGGTTGTACAGGTGCAGGGAAAGGTGCCTTTATCAACGTTTTTTTGGGCGCTAATGAAAGACACTTTTAACAGTGCTAAAATAGCTCTGATAAAGGGACCTATTACCAACTCTCAAGGTAGATCTGTTAATTCCGGCGTAGATAGGGGGGGTCACCTTTATCAGCGCTCCAAAAATCACTGATAAAGGTGACCTTTATTAGTGCTAAAAAAACACTGATAAAGGGGGGAATTTATCAGCGATTTTTTTAGCACTAATAATGGACACCTTTATCAGCTCTTTTTGGAGTGCTGATAAATGGGACCCCCTTTATCTATGCCGGCATTAATAGTGCTTTTCTAGCGCTGTTAATGCCAGTTGTAGTAGTGTGAAGATCAATGTGATGAATGTGCTAATGAGATGCCTAATCCAATGGGCGTGGAAATCACAAATTTTTTTCATTATTATCTCACAATTAACTCAATATTTGAATATAAACATGGGTCAAGAGGAACATTCAACCCTCCTATAAAAGAACATGCTGCTATCGAGAGCTTCATGAGACAAAGGCCTCCTACTTTTAATGGATCATCTAATCCTTCAATTTCTGAACAACGGATAAACTCCATTGACAAGATCATCTCCATCATTCAATATTCTGAACAAGGGAAGGTTCATATGTCTGCTTATCGTATGAAGGGTGAAGCTGATCGATGGTGGAAATTGATAAAAAATACAGAGCCTAAGGAGGAGATCGAGGCATTGGAATAAAAGAATTTATGGAAGATGTTTTTGATAAATATTTTCCACTCACCCTCTAGCTTAATATGAAAAGGTAATTCCTTTCCCTCAAGAAAAAAGATGAAAACTCCATTGGAGTGTATGAGGAGAACTTCACAAGGCTTGCACGATACACCTCTGGCTTTGTCATTACCCCCGAATTCAAGGCCGACCACTTCTTTAGTGGGTTGAAACCTAGCCTGCGGAAAGCCCTGGTGATCGATGACTTTGACAGCTATGAGAAAATTGTCCGATGTGACCTCAAGTAAAAAATGTATATTGGGGAATCTCAAGGGTATCATGGGGATAAGAAGTATAAGGAGGCTTTCAATTTTGGTAGTTTAATGGATAAATACAACGATGCTAAGAAAATATAGCACCCACTAGCCAATGGTGCAAAAAGAATCACCCTCGAAATTGCCTGAAGGGGATGAGAAAATTCTTTAGTTGTGGAAGATAAGGGCACCTGGATATTAACTGTCAGCAAGAAAAACCCGCTGTTGTGACAGAGGAGAGGAATTCTCTATTAAAATCTCAACGCATTGTACATTAATTAAACTACAAAAAACCATGGAACCTTTAAAATCAGTGCCCTAAGACAAGGGTTTTCGATAGAAACCAACAACCTCGAAGGCTGAAAGGGCGAGATTTTTCCATCACTACCACTGAAGTGAACCCCGACAACTAAGTGGTGATATGTACCCTAGTTATTCATTCAAGAATAGTGAACATTGTTTTTTGACTCGGTTTATATACATTCTTTTATTTCCTGAAAATTTAGCAGAACAATCCTTACACCACCACAAAGAAAAGAAGTAAAGATTTCGGTGAGTACAACAAATGGAGAAATCATTTCTTCTCATGAATATAAATCCTCCCCTATCTTAATTTGTGGATTGAACTTCATGACGAACCTCATAATACTCCCTCTGGTAGAAATTTATGCAATTCTTGGAATGGATTGGATTTCCCAATACAGAGCAAACATAAATTTCCGTGAGAGGGAAATCACTCTCCATGTAGAGAATCATCCCCCGATTCTATACAAATTAAAGGAGGAATATGAATCTTATTTAGCTCCATCATCTCAAGCGTGGATATTAATTTCCTATGAGCATGCGTATCTGGCTCAGATGATTGAGTCTAAGGAGGCAACCATCCTCAAAGACATTCCTATCGTGAGGGAATTCGTTGAAGTATTTCTCGAGGAATTGGCTGGTATTCCTCCTAGAAGAGATGTTGAATTATCAATTGATCTTATACCCGGGGAATTACCAATATCTAAGTCTCAGTATAGAATGGCTGTTGTGGAGCTTTAGGAGCTGGAGAAACAACTACTGGTGAATCTGGGTAAAGGGTTTATATGCCCAAGTGCTTCACCTTGGGGTGAACTATTCCTATTCATCCGGAAGAAGGATGAGTCAATGTGCCTTTTCAATGATTATTGACAGCAGAACAAAATCACGATAAAGAATAAGTATCATCTTCCCCTAATTGAAGACTTATTTGATCAGCTGTGTAGATTACAATACTTCTCCAAGGTAGATTTTCAGTTAAGATATTATCAAGTAAGGGTGAAGAAGGAAGAAATCACCAAGACTCCCTTTTGTACAAAATAATGGAACTATGAATTCATAGTAATGCCTTTAGGACTCAATAATTCTCTAGAAATATTCATGGAATTGATGAATACAGTCTTTAGATATTACCTCAAAAAATCTGTGGTAGTCTTTATTGATGATATTCTAATATACTCCAAAACCAAGGAGGATCATAAGGAGCATCTAAGAACTGTACTAGAGACCTTGTGAAAGGAGAAGCTCTATGAACAGTAAAATAAGTGTGAGTTATGGTTGAAGGAGGTATCATTCTTGGGCCATATCATCTCAAGAAATGGGATATCTATGGATCCATCCAAGTCAACTGCAATAGAGGGATGGTTGAGGCCAAAATCTGTAACAGATATCCATAGCTTCTTGGGGTTAGCTGGATATTATCAATGATTTGTGAGAAATTTCTCACCATTGTCCAACCCTCTTACCAAGATAACTCAGAAGGAAGTAAATTTTGCTTGGAGTGATGGATTTGAAGAAATATTCAAGGAGTTGAAAAGGAAGCTTATCACTGCACCCATGCTCACTTTAACCATAAGTGAAGAAATTTTTGTGGCATTCAGTGATGCTTTGAAGAAGTGTTTGGGAAGTGTGTTGATGAAAAATGACAAAGTCCTTACCTATGCTACAAGGAAATTGAAATTTCATGAGTATAAGTATCCAACTAATGATATAGAGTTTTCTACAGTGATATTCACCTTAAAAATTTGGCAGCATTATCTTTTTTGGGAGAAGGGTGAAATATATACCAACCAAAAAAACCTCAAATATATATTCATATAGAAAGAGTTGAACATGCGGCAATGAAGATGGTTTGAGCTGATCAGAGACTATGACTACTCAATCTATTACCACCCTGGGAAAGCGAATAAGGTGGAAGATTCTCTAAGTATAATGTACCCAACGATTCTATCATTGATGAGAATTGAGAAGGATCTAATCTTCTTAAATTTGATGAAGATGGACATGGGAATCATAATGAAGGGAACATCATCAATTCTTTAACAAATGATTGATCAACTATCTCTTTTGGAATGGTTAATGGATGCTCAATGGATTTTGTTGGAATTCAAAAGAAAGTAGAAGCTACTAGAAAAAGGAAATCCTAGGAGTTGAATGTCAATGAAGAAGGAATTGTGAGATTTTGGGAAAATAATATGCATTCCATCAAGTATGGAGATGAAGAAAGAACTTTTAGATGATGCACATAGTTTAAATTTATCTATTCACCCAAGAAACAGAAAGATGTATTGAGATCTCTGAGAGCATTATTAGTGAGATAATAAGAAGAAAGTGATTTCTGAGTATACATAAAAGTTACTAGTGTGTCAACAAGTGAAGGTAGAGAGGCAGAAGTCTAAGGGGAGGATGAAACCATTGCCCATACCATCATGGAAATTTGATAACATCACCAAGGAACTTTTCACAAGACATCTGAAGACATCCAAAGGAAACTATGCAATCTGGGTTGTTTTGGATCGTCTTACAAAGTCTTCACAGTTCATTGCAATTCAGGAGGATTTCACATTGGATCGACTGGAACATATATACATCAGGGAAGTGGTAAGGCTGCATAGAGTATCACTATCTATTGAATCTTACCGAGATCCAAGATTCACCTCTATGTTTTGGAAGAGTCTCCAAAATACTCTGGATACAGAACTGAACTTCAGTATGGCCTATCATCCTCAAACTAATGGCCAATATGATCGAACTATTTTGACATGGAAAGATATGTTAAGATCATATTCAATGGACTTTAAAGGAGGTTGGGATCAACATATTCCTTTGGTTGAATTCTCCTATAATAACAGTTTCCACTCAAGAATCCGAATAGAACCTTATGAATCCCTACATGGGAAGAGGTGCAGAACACCGACATGTTAGGATGAAGCCGATGAACGTAAGCTTCTTGTAATAGAAATGGTCGAATAAATGGTATAGAAGATGAAAATAATTCAACAGCATATCAAGGCAGCCCAAATTCAACAAAAGAGTTATACAGTTAACCATCAAGAGAGACATTGAGTTCAAAGTTGGAGACATGGTGTTTCTAAGCATATCTCTATGGAATAAGGTCATGATTTTTGGAATGAAAGGAATGTTATATCGTAGGTACATCTGCCCCTTCTAGATTATTGATCATGTCAGGGTTGTGGCATATCGACTAGAACATCAACTTACAATGGCCAAATTAAATTATGTATTTCATGTATCCCACTTAAGTAATTACATACTATACCCTTGGCATATACTATCTTTAGAGGTATTACAGTTAGAGGATTATCTTTCTTACGGGGAGCAACCAGTGAAGATCATAGATCATAGAGAAAAATTTCTACGAAATATGACAATCCCCCTCATCAAGGTGTTGTGCTGAAACCATATGTTTGAAGAAGGGACGTGAAAATTAGTGGAAGTGATGAAGTCGAGTTACCCACATTTGTTTTAGTGTGGGAAATGAAAATTTTGAGGGAGAAATTTGTTAAGGGTGTAAGATTGTAACAACCCAAAAATTTATTAATGAAAATTCCTCTTGCTCTGTTTAAACATAACCTTATGGTTATTTAAAAAGTATGAACTTATTTGGTTCTATGTTTTGGATTTTAAAATACCATTAATAATTGTGACCATTTCTAACATAGCGGTTGAACAATGATAACATGATTAGTATAAATGTAGGGCTTTAACAAATCCAATTTACTTAGACAAAGGAAGTGATGGACTCATCCAGTAGACATGCCCCATACGAATCCCATTTTTCAGAGCCTAGAATGGAGGTGGTGTCATTGGAATTATATCTTGACCAATCCCAATCCGAGCTTGAATACGTTACGCTCGAGCGGAACTGCCTACAAGAGAAGTGGAAGTTGATAGAGATGACCACATGAGCAATTCTACCTGAGCCACCTAAAGAGTTTGTCCCCATCACACACCTTACCCTAAGGTCTTATGCGGGTGTTTTATGGGGTTATGTAACAAGACCCTAGTACTACGAATATGTACGTTATTCTTGTATAGAGAATATACATTCATTTTATTACTGTTACTTTGTAAAGAGTTTTTAAAAGAAAAATACTATTTCAGTTAATATTCAACTAAGTAATATATTTTTGATGAATTAATTACTTTTTAAATTAACTAAAATTTTAATAAAATATTATTTTTAATAAATTAATTTTTACTAAAGATAAATGATCTTATAATTTTTATGAATACAATTGGATTTTTCATTAAGGTTGGATGCTGTTTTTGTCAAAACCTATGATTTTTTGATAAATGTCAGTTTTTATTTTGAAAGTGAAAATTAACATATTCAAAAAACTATTTTCATAAAATTAATATTATTTTTTGAATATGTATGTCTAAATTATCTAATGGTGTGTTTTTTCTAATTTTATTAGACACTTGAATTTTTGGGTAAAAATTGAATACCGTTTAATTATATAATGTATTTTATGACATCATAATGACCAAATAGTGATGTAATAAAATAATTTAAACACTATTTTAGGCCAATATATTATTTAACATTACAATAATGTTATTTTTGGGTTTTTTTTGATTTCTTTTACAAAGCTTTAGTGGCCCCTTCAAGAATTATAGATCACTTTGTCTTTTTAAATAGTTTTTATTGAGAGTGTGTCTCACCTACACCTAAGCAACTGTAATATTTTAATAAGTTTCACCATTGACCTTATAAAATATCGTTTTCCACTCTCCTTTGAAAAAAACAATGGGAAACAACCATGGGCTGGTTTGTGGTTTTCATTTGTTTATTGTGAGGTGTCCCAAACCTAAATAATAAAGAATTCCTTCTTCTTTCCTATATAAACCCACCCAAGATTCTAGTTCCTCTTCACTCAAAGCCTTTGAAGTTAGAACAACCCCTTACCTCCTCTATCTATAATCCTCCCAAGGCTCCCCATGCACCCAATAATCCTCTCTCAAGCCTCTCCCAATCTTTAGGGATCACACTTCTAAGTAAGGGATTCCTACCTTTCTCTTTTTATCAATGTTTCTTAATATTGGTATGCCCTTTTATTTTCAATTATAAATGTGGGGGTATGATTTAAAACCTCCCCTATAATGCCCTATTTATGTTTTAATGATGATACACCCCTTTCTATCTCATTAAATTCCCCCCATGTACACCTCTTACGATGCCAAAATTCTGAAAGTAATTTCTCTCTCCTAATTTACATTCAAGTAATTATTTTGTATCATGAATCTAAATTCTACTAAAATTGTTGGGACATGTATCTATATGATCCCCTTACTATAAATTTCATGTATATATCATGATTCACCCCTTTCCCTCTCATAAACCATTTTTATGAATTCTTATGTCACACTGTTATGCTGCCAAAATTGCACAACATTTTTCCATGACAAAGTCTTTTTATAGTGAATACCATGCCCATTTATCTATCAAGGGTAATAATATTTATGCACTTTTACTTATTTATTATATAGTTCTATTTATAAATTCCACAATACATTATCATGTAAGAAATAATGATTTTTAAGGAATCCATTTTCTATGATTCATGTGACACACTTATGCATGAAATGAAATGTTTAGAGGGGGATCACCCTAATAGCCCTCCAATGCATTGGGTAAATTATAGTATCATGATACATCATCTGCCATGTTTTTTGACTCATGATAATTCATGTGAAACGAGGGTTTACACTGCTTTATGTGCAATGAGGGTTTACTCATGCCCCATGTGCAATGAGCCTTGGCTCATGCTAATTTCATGTTAAGTGTTGTTGCCACATTTCAATGTTATGATAACCATGTTATTCCATACCTTTATGTTCTTGATTATTTTATGATCCATTGATATGCCCATTTTCTAAAATATATTGTATTTTCATGTAATACCTTGTTTTCTCCGGTACAGGGCTTTATAGCTCACCCTTTTCTTATGCATGACCTCAGGTTACCCCATCCAACGCTAATTAAGAGGGAATATAATGGTCATGTAAAGGACTTTTTTCAATAAATATGTTGTGCTTCACGTTTTAAGTTGTTATATAATGTTCCTAAGACCCAAATACACTCGACCTCCCTATATTCCATGTTGTATCAAGTGAAGCGTTTATGTAATAAATCATGTTTAATTGTCTAAATAATGAACATGGTTGTTATAAATACCCTATTGTTAATTATGATAATTAAAGACCATAAAATGTTTTTTTTGGTGCATGTTGGTGTTATAGAGTGATGATGGGAAAAAATCATTCATCTGTGGATCTTCTCATACTATAGATACAACCGTATTCTCTAATCCTTAGCATTGAATAATGTTATCTTATTCACGAAGTTATCGAATTTTTCAATAGGGGAGCCATGTTCTTAAACATGGATAGTCAACATGTATTTCTTGTTGGAGAGAGAGGTTTCTAGTTGGGTAGTAGGCGTGTGGAGACCCTTTTTTTCATGATGGAAAATTATAAGTGGACTCAATAAATACTAGGATAGATGTGGATTCTAGGCACATTTTGATATTTGTGGATGTTTTTATTATATGGGTTCTGGTGAAATCTGCTCGATGTATGATTGGGTTCAAGATAGGTTTAAAGCCAGAATATTATCATATTTCAATGGATCTGTATCATATGGCGCCCACTAAGTTGTAGGAGTTAAAGATTTAGATAGATTATCTGATGTAGAATGGATTCATCTGGTCCAGTCTGTCACTATGGGGTGGTCCAATGTTATTTTACAATAAGGTAGATGGTAATCTATAGAAATGTATATACCACTAGAATATGAATCAAGTGATTATCAATAATAAGTATCCTCTTATGATGATTGATGATAATTTCAATTAGATAAGAGGAAAAAGTTGGTTATATATGATCAATATGTTGTTAGGGTATCACTAGTTGAGGGCGAATGATAAATATATCCCAATGATTTCCTTCCTATGAAAGTATGAGAACATAAAGTTTGTATTCATCTCATTCAGTGTTATGAA
The DNA here is from genome assembly GCA_963277665.1 of Viscum album. Classification (NCBI taxonomy): domain Eukaryota; kingdom Viridiplantae; phylum Streptophyta; class Magnoliopsida; order Santalales; family Viscaceae; genus Viscum; species Viscum album. Next base: position 1,688,492,106 of record OY728126.1, on the reverse strand, counting down.
CACACCAACTACGTTCAAGGGTATCATTAGATCCTTGATCCATGATTTCCTAGAATAGTTTATATTTATTTTCATTAATTAGATATTGATCCACTCAAAGTCATAGGAGGAACATGATGAATATATAAAATATATCTTGTAAGTCCTTGAATACTACTAGATTTATAAGAAAATTTCCAATTATTTGTTTTAGACTTGGGAGGTTCATCTAATGAGATTTTTGGTCTCCTACTAGGGTGTGGTTGTGGAATCCTCAAATATCGAGGGAGTTGTTTCTTGGGTAATGCCTATAAATGTGATATAGGGACAATGTTTTCTCACTATAATGGGCTATTACTGAAGTTTCATGTCCAATTTCTCTGGGATTGAAATCCCATTGATGGACTTGACCATGAAGGGAATAGAAATGTATCTGGATTGATCAGTTCTAGAAAGCATTTGACTACCTAAATTGGAGAATTTTTAGTACTCTTGTGCTTCAGTTTATAGTAGAGGGGGTGATGTTTAAGGTTTTTTTGATGATTCATGTCTGTGATTAGGGTTCATATTGATGAAGTAGAAGGTAGTGAACTCTTATGGATATTAGAAGTTACAACCCCATGAGAATGCATATTACTCCCCTGATCTTGATCTAGAATAAGTTGTGTTTTCACTAAATTTTTGGAGACATTACCTCCTAGATAACACATTAGGGTATTTACTAATCAGAAGGAATTGAGGTATATCTTCACTTAACATAACCCAAATATGAGATAATGGAGGTGGAAGAAGATTCTACAAGATTATGACTTTGAATTTTCAAATACCTTAAAAAAGGATAATGTCATGGATGACAATTTGAATCAAAAGTCACAAAGGTATATTGTTTAGAAGTTTGAATATTTTTAGAGGAAAATTGAGGAGTTGGTATCCCCACACCTAGATAGAACGGTGGTTTATGGAGGAAGTTTCTTATTTTATATGATAGTGTATTATTATCTAATAGAGTAGTTAGAGGTGTCTTAGTGGGGAGAAATAGATGTGAAGGTTATTTAAGATCACATTTACCATTGTGATGCCCTAGGGGGATGGTCACAGGATGGAAAAAACTAGATATAATATAAGGGGATGCCATTGTTTCTGGTGTTTATGCATGATGGAGTGATTCATGAGTTTAATATCTCACATTTATCATTACCCCTGGGAGAATTTAATATTTACCATTTGTCGAGGATGTAGTTTTGGTGGCCTAGGATAAAAAAGGGTGGTGGTAGATTTTGGGGCTTGATATGTGGTTTTCAAGAATGTAAAGTCTGAGCACCATGTTACTAGATATTATTTATTTCCCTGGGATGTTTCTCAATGGTAGTGGGATGGAATATCGATGGTCTTCATTACATTATTACCCGGATCTTTGGGAGGATGTGATTTTATCTAGTTAATCATGGATTAACTGATGAAGTTAGGTCACATCCTAGAAATCAAGGAGTCAGTAACCATGTATTTCCTATAAAGGAGGTATGTGTATGAGGTTTTGTGGATATATGAAGTTATGAATACCATTTTCATTGATTTTTATTCTCATTTTACCTCACTTTTATGGAGATTTTTACAACCTATGTTGAAATATCAGTTTCACCACAACAATATTTTATACACTTATATGGAAGGGAAGATAGAGAGAACCATATTGATTCCAGAGGATATGTTTTAGGAGTGTATCCTAGACTTTTTTAGATATTTCCAAAAGGAATTACCATTTTTTATTTTTTTACAATAGATATAACTCATCCACAGATATGGCCCCATTTGAGGCTTTGTATGGGAGGCCATTTTGTTCTCATTATGTTGGGTTATTGTTGTAGAGACATAAATTCTAAGTCCAAATGTGGTATAGAGCATGATAGATATGGTTTTGGTTGTTCTTTTAGGGATGGAGGTTGTATAGGAATAATAAAAGTCTTATGTTGATCGCAGGAGGAGCCCATTGGAATTTTTTATGAGAGACCATGTGTTCTTAATGGTTTATACTCATTGTGAGTATTAGATGTTTATAAGGGCTATAAGATCCCTCCCCTATTCTTCCCCAATTAGGTGATGGGGTGAATCGACGAGGTTTCTTATTAGTTTGTGCTCCCACCATAGTTGTGTCGGGCCATGACATCTTTAACTTCTCTCAGCTCCATTGATATCTTCATGATGACTCCTAAGTCATTAGTTAGGGAGAGTTGGTAATCTAGGATGATGAAATCTTCTTGAGAAAACCATTATATATCCAGGATCATTGGGAAAAGGTATTTCATGGACTTACCATTCCTTTGGTTTGTGTCCTATGGAGTTATTTTGGTCTAGTGGAGAATACTTTGGAGTGTGAGATGCACATGAATTACTAGTATCTAGAGCAGTTTTGTGTTTTTATTACTATGATTTTCTAAATGATGTGATGCTCAAATATTATCGGTTTAAATGATGTTATTTTATTTGATTATATCATGTGACTAAATCAAAATTCTTATAAAGAGATGAGAACCCTTTCCCAATCAAGATGTTTTATATTTTGACATTTTTTTAAGCCGTGCGGGAAAGTCAGTGCTACCTAAAGAAGATAATATATAAATATGAGAAGTGGATTTAGTTGATTTTTTTTACTTTGTTACATTTTGTATGTTAGTTATGTTAATAATTGTCTTGGTTAGTGTGGAGGATGTAATGGTGTTATAGTGGTTGTGTGGGGTAGGTGGCTCAAGGGTTTTATAAGATAGTGGTAGTTTTTCATTTGTGATGATATTCCTAAGTGGTATCTCTTAGAATGGTTGTGTGGTTATCTTCCGTTTTTCCTTTCATGATTATTTTTGTAATTTTTAATGATGAGAATTTTTTGAGTGGTATTCGATAAAAGGGTCAATGTTTTTCCAACACTTCCTTAATCATTTTTTGGTGTCCCATGGTTTGGGAGTGGTTTCATAAATATTATATTTTTTTCAATTTTGTTTTAATTTATAAAATTGTTTTTAATATATTTTAAAATTTACAAAATTAGTTTAAAATTATTAAAAGTTTATTTTCAAAAAAATTTAGAAGTTTTATAATAATAATAATAATTTTGGGAGTGATTTAGAATTTTTCAAAATGATAATAAACATTTTTTATAATTATATACAATATAGTTTAATTAAATATTCAATACTTTAAAAGAAATATTTTCTATTTTTCAATTAATTAATGTTTATTAAGGGTAATTATATCATTAACTGGGTGATTTAGGGTAATAGTTTTTTCCCATGTGTTTTGTAGAGCAAGGGGTCACTTGTTTTGGAGTTTCACAAGGGTGGGTTAAGTTTCTAAGACCTATGTAAGGGATAATTGGTGATTCATAAGGGCCACCATAGTTTTCATGCCGTTTGTATCGGTTATGTCCTTATTTATGTCTTGAATAAGGGTATCCGTCCTTTTAAAAGGCAACCCATTATTTCTATTGCATGTGTAATGGTAATATTCTAGATGTATAAGGGTATTCTTGCATTTTCCACTGTCACATACGTGTAACTAAGATTTTCAATATGGTTTATAAGTGTAATCCCATAATAGGGGATTCATTAAAATGTAACTAAAAAAGTATCATCTCTTCATGCTTTAATGTAATAGTAATTATTTATGGCTTGCGTATAAGTATTTCTAAAGTTATAAAAAGGTAATTGACTACATAAGTGTAAAATCACATTACCCTTTTTCAGTGCATGTTTCTCATATAAGGGCAGTATATTTCTTCCATTGTGTAAGGGTAAACAAGTTACCATTACAAAAAACTATGTTATTGAGTATGGGTAGTTGAATTTCCCAATTTTCCATTTTACCATATATTTTTATCTTTATCACCCATAATCATTTTCAGTTATATTAAATTCAAAAACAGTGGGATCAAATCCCATTTAATCATTTTTATTAAACCAAGAATTTGTGAATATTTTTAATTCACCATATTGAATAATTTTTATTTATTCCAAATTAAATTGAGTGATTTGAATGTTCAAGTTCTTCCTTATTTCGAATACATATTGCATATAAATTAAAAAAATGGAAACCCTTATCCCTTTATTTTTCCATAATTTTTCTAATTATTTGGACGACCTTAAAACCCACACTTCAAGATGAAAATCTTCATAATTTTTATGGGAACTATTTTTTTTCAATTTCTAGGTGAGATAGATCCTTCTCGCTCATCCAGTTCAGGGCTACAACATTATTCAAATACTAGGTTAGAGGTCCATCACATTTATTCTAGTTTTTAAGTGGGATGAATTTTTCTTTTGTTTCTCTTGGGAAAACATTTTTTACTATCTTGATGAAGATATTAAATTTTATAATTGAAATTAAAGCGAATAGGGAGTTTCTTGTGTATATTATATATTTTCTTCATTTTTTTATATTTTCCCTGGAAATTATTATTACACGTTTAAATAATTATTAATCCTTTTAACACATGTTTAGTTAAATAAGATATATAAATATCACACTAAAAAGATAAATTGAATATCATATGAAGATAATTAATTTTTTTTAAAAAAGGACTTTTTAAATGATTCCAATTATTTATGATATTGATAAAAGGATTGCCCATGTTTTCTTCCTTGTTGAAAATCTTTCTTTTTTGGGTTTTTTTTTGTTTTAGTTGATGTGTTTTGTGAAACCTTATCATGTGATATTTTTGATACCACCATGATTTAAATTGGATTAAAATATATATTTATATAATAAATTGGCATCCCATAGAAATCCAGTTTTTATGAGAAGTCCCTTAAAAATTTAAAAATTAAATGTGATGAAATTTACATTGTTTAAATATGAAATAATTCACATGAAATATATGAAGAGTGATTGTGATGTGTGGTTATGATGTGTGAGAAGGATGTGATGAAATGTGGTTGTCACATGTGGAGGTTATTAAGGGAAGTGGTGGTGATGTGAAATAGTGTAGATATTGTGATTGTTTAAATGAGGATGATGGGTTATTGTGTTAACCGATGTTGTGTGGGTTTACCGATAGTGATGGAATAATATTTTTACAAAGAAAAATTAATAGTATGATTTGGAATGGGTAATAATTAGTTAAATTAAAATAATAAATGTGATTCAAGTGGTAGATACTTAACGTGAAAAGGATGGATATATTAAAAAAAAATAGTTGTTAGTCATGAAATTGTGGAATTTGGATTAACTTTAAATGGAAGGTTCAAAGTGACTTATGGTTTGTGGAATGTCTTTGTAGTGATGTGTATTTATAATTGTTTGTGAAAGAGTTGAAGGTTACAATGACCTTATGGAGATTTAGGGAGAGTGATGGTATTATCATTTAAAACCCATAGTTGTAGCTTATGTATGGGATTATTATATAATTTATTTTATCTTTCCATACTATATGCACCCCACTCGAGTCAAGAACCATATGTTGACATCCCAATGCAGGGGGGGGGGGGTTCCCAACATCTAATAAGGTGTAGAACGAAAGGTTGTTACCCCATATTCCTTTTTTTATCTTCTGGATGAAGTTCTTACATATGGAATACAATTTCTTACAAATATAGATCAATTATGGTTGGGTTGATGATATTAGTGAGTTCTTTTTGTAGTAGGGGTCATGCATAATTGGAGGAGAACATGATGTTGATGTCATTCATGTTCATGATACCCTACAATTTATGTTATGGCTGTGTTCAAGTTGTGATAACAAGGCCATGATGTATTCAAGTAGGATGAGAAGGCCAATTTCATGCCGGGTTATTGATGTGTTGAAATTTTATAGGTATATTTAGGTATGATTACATTATGTAAGGGAGGGTAGAACCAGGACATATGATGTTGGGGTTTGAGAGCAGAAAACCAGTGAGAACGTGGTATGTGGTACCATTTTATCAATATGATTATTATTAAGTTATTATAATTGGATGTTTTATTTGGTGAACATTCCTTAGTGATGTTGGTATTGGATTTTTTGTAATTTACTGTAATTGCATTCATTTTTTCAAATTATATGTGATTATTTTGTGACCAAGAACTAAAACGGAATGCGATTCTGAGGTCCAGAGTGCATGGAATGATCCATAAAAAAATGTGATGTTTTAAATAGTGATCATTAGTAGTTTTCCTGAAAAAGTGAAATAACACTTAATGTGGTGCTTGAATCAGAAATATGAGGGAAACTTTGCATTCTAGATGGTAGGTTTCCCCTAGGCACGACTTATGTTTAGTCGGTGCAAGAATCTAGTGAGAAAATATGAAATTTTCATAACTGTAAATAAAATAATTAAATAAAATTAGGTTATTTTTTAAATACTTACAACTCACTAATAGTGACTCGAATTGAAAATTTGAGACCATAGTTGAGCTCGTGAGGGTATGCTTTCTTTAGAGAGAGCCTAACATTGTCCTGCATGGGCCAATAGGGAAAAGTTGTTTTTTCCATAAATAAAAGAAGTGAATAAAGATTATTTTATTTTCAAATACTTATAACTCATAAACGATAACTCGGATTAGAAATATGAGAGTACCACTAACTTTTTGAGGGTATGATTTTCTTAGGTAAAGCCTAACAACGACGACCGTTGGCTGACTGTGAAAGTTGGTTAATGGGATGTAACTATAAATAAAATAATTTCAGTAAAGATTATTTTATTTTCGAATCCTCATAACTCAAAAAAGGTAACTCAGATTAAAAATCTGAGACCACCATTCAGTTCGTAATGAGATGTTCTTCAAATGCGTTGCTAACCTTGACTAGCTCGAGATGATGGAAAATTTTGTTTTCTAAATTTTTGGAAGGAAAATAAAATAACATAAAAGGTTATTTTATTATATTTTCTTCTTCACTTAACAATGAATTCTCAGTGTTGCGATGCATTGATCAGGTGATGATAAATACATTAATGAAACTAATTAATGAATCAGTGCGGTGAAGCTGCAATGCACAACACGTCTTCCCCCTTTGACTAAAGAGGGATTCAAGGTTGATGAAAAACCCTTCAATTCCACTAACAAACGGCGAACAAAACATCTCTAGTGAAAAATGAAGGAAAATTGAAAAGCCATGATGACACTTTGGAGAGTGGATTTGGGACCCAAGATCGACTGATGATGATATACGATCATCCTTGACCATCCTCCATTTTCCTAGGCAGGGGTTTAAATTTGTGCGATTATTGTTCCCCTATTCTTCCCTTCTAAATGAAGAATGCAGATGAACTCACTAACTAGTTGATCCGTTTATGATTTCATCATTGAGGATTGGGATTAAATATAGAGGGTTGATTTTTGGGATTAAAAATCATAGTGATTAAATGAAACTTTATGCCCCTGCTGACAAGAACAGATTCTCTCCAAAAAAAACCAAGGCCTGAAATATTCATTCGGTGTTCTTTGTGATCCCAATCTCTCCTCTATTGTTTTTTGTTGATGGACCCAAGAGTTTGCGTCAGGTTTTTCCTGGAGGTTCTCATTGCAGTTGGACCCCTGGAGAGATGTAAGGGTTGTTTTGGGGCCATAGAGATAAAGGAAGTGACCCGAGGATCACAACTGTGCTTTTAGAATGAAAATCAGACCACCACACTAACAGTGGTGACTTCGGGAAGGAGGGCCTCTGGTGGAGGCACCGGAATTGGAGCTACCCAATAGTGGAGGCTGCTGATCGACGAATGGAACCGGTAGGGACCCGCAACGGTGCAGCCGTGGGTGGAAATGATGGTCGCAGCCAAGGCGGGCTGTGAAAGACAAGAGGAGATGCAGTGGATCACCGCGTTGCCAGGCATCAGCATGTGGACAATAGACCATTTTCAAAGGACTTGGAAATGCCCATGCTAACTGCAAGTCTTCAGTGGTCGTGGAAGAGGGTGATGAAACTCTGTTGAGCAACGTCGGTAGAGCAGGCACGGGATGCCTGCCCCGTCCTAGGTGGATCGGTCCCCCCCAGCAGGCTGTGATAGAGAAGTAGGTTGGACCCAACATCAGGCTTGGTCGGTGGAGAGAATTGGGCCGTTGGTCTGCCTAAAATGGAGTAGAAACCAATTTTCATTACGTGGTAGGCCGGATTGGAAACTGGGCCACCATGCAACCCGATTAGAAATAAAAGGGTTTGACTAAGTCAGGCTGTGCCGGAGAATGCGGACTGGGTCGCTGGGTGATCCAACGGGCTGGACCCACGACCGAACACAACTGAACCAGGTCATCCCAAACCTGAGTTGGTTGGGTCGGGTTGGGCGGAATTGTTTGGGCCATTTGGGACCCCCAGGCCGGGTTGGTTGGGTCAGTCTGACCAAGTCAGACCGGGTCTGAATGTAACAAACCCCTATTTACTAAAAAACCAATATCATTCAGATTGTGTATCTGATTAACGCACCATCTACAGTTTTGGGACCCTTGTGACGAGATGGTCCTTTGAGTGTATTTTAGTGACTTTTTGTGTGAGTAAAGAAATGAACAACGTCTTGAGGAGTAGAATCTCCCATAGCTAAGAACACTAGAGAGCCGGAATCCTACATATGGCTGTGACACGAAGGATATGACGAGTGGAACTCAATGGTCTAGGAGCCGATCAGAAGTCAGTGGTCCAGTAATACTAGGGACCTCAATAGTCAAGTAGGTGAGTGGACCTTAGTGGTCTAGCAGTCGATCCCACCTCAGTGATTCAGCCGCCAAACAGACCCCAATGGTCCAACAGCCAAGCATACCCCACTAGTTGAGCAGTTGACCGGACCATAGTGGTCCAGCAGCCAAGTGGACCTCTGTGGTCCAACAACCGAGTGGACCTTAGTGGTCCATCATCCAAGTGGACATTAGTGGTCCAGTAGCAGAGCAAACCTCATTGATCGAGTATCTGAGCAAACCTTAGTGACTAATCAGGGACGAGTACCACAGTAGTACAAGATTATTCAGCTTTAGGAATGATTTCATTACTCTTAATGCTTTGGTGAAACCTGGTGTGAGATATCTTGATTTGTGGTCTTTCTATGTGGTTTTTCGTTGTGGTATTCCATTTTTTTGGGGTCCCTACTGAGTATCGTGTTACTCCCCCTTGCACGGGCCTCTCCCATAAGTGTCATGTCTCGTGCAGTTGATCGACGCTTTGATTGAGAACTTGGTGGTCTGGGACAAGGTGGTGCTCAATGAGATAGGATATACTGGCATACTTCTATTACTACAAGAAACTACCCCCCACCTACCTTTCTAGTAGGGTCTCGAGCGAACATACCATGGAAGTTATAAATTCCTTTGTGGTTTTGGGATTGTATTATGGCACCTTTGTACTCTCAGTTTGTACTGTACTCTCAGAAGTTGATTATTTATATTTTTGGTTTATTTTTTTTACTTTACATAGTTCGAGCTTTGTGAATGTGTAATGGTTTAAAGGTAATGACTTCTCTTTTTAGGATATGCGTACTAGGTGCTAGTCTCCAGCCCCTGGCCTATGGAAGGTAGACTTGGGGTAGTCACGACCCTGGACATGGGGGACGGGTTGTGGAATAGTGGTATCAATGGATGTTAGTTGTCCCTTAAGTACCTAGATTCTACGAGTTTGGTTTTGGGAAACAGTGTGAAGTGTTTTGAGTTCAACTTTCAGGCCAGCGATTTTAGAGTTGGTTCAGTGGTAGACGTATCCATACAGTAGGAACCTGAGTTATGACTTTTGACTTGATACATGAAAACACTAGTTGGAGGGAAAAAATTGGTACATGCATCACATAAGAATGAGTTATGTTTTCCTTGTCCTTATTGAGTAAAATCACTTGGTATAATCTATTAATCATGGTACATATTATTTTGTTTCAAGATTCTTCCATGTATTCAGCCAGCCAGGATTTCACCAAATGATCATGAGGATGATCTGTGAGGTGACGAGATGGGTACATGGGTTCATACCATAGACAACACCAACAGGTGGTGTAACAGCTATTCCACCACCTGTGGAGTAACACATGGTACTCGTAGTTCTAGTGGATGAGATTCACAGCTTGAGAACCTTCCACAAGTTTCGGTAGTAGGGACCCCTTAGTTTACAAGGCAAGCCTGACTCACAAGTGCCTAAGGACTGTCTTGAGGTGGTTACTGAGTTTTTTGTATTGTTAGGGAACCATTAGATCATATGGATGTCCTTTCTGTGAGCCTTCTATATGACTCAAAAGGATAATGAAGGGGTTTATATTACCCGATCTTACGATGAGGTGCCTTTTCCGTGGATAGATCTTTATAAAATCTCTCAAATAAGGGGATCTTTCCATAAAAGATAAGGGATTTGCGTGCCCAAGAGGTTCTATAGCTTCAAAAGGATTACATGTAGGAAGATGAGTATTCATCTATGCATATTGACCTTCCCAGGTACTCTATTAATACAATACCACCAGTGCTCTAGGGCTCGGACCTCCGAGCGAGATGTGTTTAGGGACATCTGATCCATCAATATTCCCCTATTTATTCTTACTTATTTTAGGGTTATAGAGAGAACCTTTGTGGTTTAAATTCCACTAGCTGAGTAGATACCTCCAGTGGATGTAAGTAGTGGAAAATCAGGAAACTGAGGACAGTCTCAGAAACTTGGACGTGTGAGGCATTCTGAGAAGAGGTACCAAGACAGGGGATCTATAGATAAAGGATCATAAGGTGAATCTAGTGGGCCTAAAAAGAGGTAATGATTTTCAAAATGCGTTAGGGGACATCTCGGTAGAGATTGCACAACCCATCACGATGATAGTGAAATAGTTAACATGCCACTAGGGTAGAGACAGTGATGTGAATTGATTAATCTGCAGGGCAGAAAACGTGCTAGAGGAGTTGGGAGAGAAGGAGTAGGTGGTATATATTTTGACATGTTACAACCACCACCCCAAAGTGTTCCGCACCAGGCTTAGGAGATGGAGTATAGGGGAAGGGTGTAGCTTTTTGTGGCCAAGCATTAGGACCCAAGGTCTCCTGGAATGATTCAAGGTATGGTCTATGTCAACTCTTAGATTTTGTATTAGCAGAAAAATCTACTAATCATTCTTTATTATCACGAACCTTGTTCAATACACAAAGTTTCCTGTTAAACCAGTGACTTAAACCTTATGTCTGGAGATACCAATAGCTGTAGACTCGATAATAATACTTATGATGATGGTGTCATCTTACCCTTGAAGCAAGAGTTTTAGTTGGAAACTATTTGTGGTAGCATCAAGTCCTTATGATGTTGGGTTGGGGATGGATTGGTCATCCACAGTTCACGCTCAGATTCACTTTTTTAGGAAAAAAGGATACGGTTTTTCTATAGTGTTGGAATGAGGTTTTCCTTGGTTAGTGAAAAAGGAAACCCAGACAGTAAGGGATAAACTCACGCATAGGAGGGTGTAGATGATCACACTTGAGTTGGCTAGCCTTACCCACATGGAAATGGATGTTTTGAGTTTTCAGTTCCTTACAGTAGTGGTAGAGTATAGGGACGTCTTTCTAGAAGATGTTTCTAGGATTATCTCCCTACAGGGAGATGGACTTCTACATCATTCGACACCCTGATATGGAACTGATATCAACATAATTATATCGAATGGATTTCGCAGAGCTTTGAGAGTTTAGGATGTATGAAGGGCTTAGTAAGTCCCAGTGTTCGAGGTTGTTTGTGGATTACCAGCCCTTATACCAAGTGGTTATGGAGAATGAATACCCATTACCAAAGGGACAATGAAACCATTGATTGGTTGAATGGGGTGGCCTTTCAAATGGATGGAACGGTGTCTGTAGGCTTTCTAGAAATTAAGAAAGATTTTTATAATCACCTAGATCTTAAGTTAGTAGTATTAGTCTTCACATGGATGATGTGGGGACACTACCTCCATGGGAGAATTGTTCATCATCTAATATTACCACAAGAGTCTCAAGTATATCATTTCTCAAAATTATTTGAATATGAGACAATGAAATTAGCTAGAGTTCCTCCCAGACTAAGACTTCCAGATAGTCTATACTCCTAGCAAGGGGAATGTATTGGTATATGATATCATCAGAGGATCGAGTACACAGACACTGAACGAGGCCTTAGTACAGTTGGAACCACTTTAGATATCCATCATAGATAGATAGGAGATATATTTTCTCTAGTCGATGGTAGTTTCCCCTATAATATTACAACGATTCAGGGAGGCGTAACATGGAGATTCCAGATTCGAGACTACACATGCCTAGATCTCCATATAACATGCGCCTGATGGATATTCTAAAGGAGAGGAGCATGTCATCCTTTTTAGAGGGCACACAATAGTAATAGTGACATTGTTGGAGGAGGTGTTGAGGGAGTTCCATACATCCCCTTTGGTGGTACATATAGGTGTGGAAAAGTTACACTAGGTCCTCCGACATCAGTACTGGTGGATAGGGATGAAGAAGGCAGTGGAAAATTTTGTCTTGAGGTGCCTCACTTGTCAACAAGTGAAGGCTGAGCACTAGATTCCAACATGTTTGACAGAACCCCTAGAGGTTCCGAAATGTAAGTTGGAAGATATATCGATGGAATTCGTGACAGGCTTACCATATACGTTAAGGGAGCATGATAATATCTGGGTGATCATAGACAGACTCACCAAGTCATCCCACTTCTTATCCATTTGAGAGAAGGGTTAAATAAGGATATTAAGATGCCTCTACATGCCAGAGATAGTTTGACTCAATGGAGTCCCATCTATGATAGACTCAAATCATGATGTATGCTTTACATCCTGGGTTTGGGACTCAACTGCACTTGAGTAGAGCCTTTCACCCATAGATCAATAGTTAGATGGAGCATACCATACAGACCTTTGGGGGCATGCTTCGTTTTGGGTCATTGATTTTGGCCATAGTTGGGAGGACCACCTGCCAGTGGTGGATTTTGAATACAAAAATATCTACCACTAAACCATTAGAATGGAACTATTCGAGGCATTGTACAAACAACCATGTGGGTCACCGTTATGCAGGACAAACCCAGGGGAGTTACCACTCATAGGTCCAGAGATGGTACCAGCTACCACTGAGAAGGTGCAGGTCATCCAAGAGTGGATGAAGACTATACAGAGCCGATATAAGTCATATGCTGATAAGAGATTGAGACCCTTGGGGTTCGAGGAGGGAGAAAATGTATTCTTATAGGTCTTTTCTCGACATGGGATACAAATATTTTCTCGAGGTGAAAAGTTATGTCCAATGTTCATTAGACCTTTTCTGATTCTACGTAGAGTGGGTGAGGTGGCATATAATTTGGATCTAATGTTGCAGTTATAGAGGTTTCAAGATGTCTTACACTTATCCCAGGTGAGGAGATACAATCACCACCCTTCTGATGTCATCAACCACGATGAGATGGATATTGACGACTGGGCGACATTCGTAGAGTACCTAGTGGAGATAGAGGATTTACAGTAGAGTATCCTTCATGGATGGTCGATTCCTCAGGTCTATGTTTTTGGGTAGCACAAGAATATCCAGGAGAGAACATGGGAGTCGGAGTCTCAGATTCGAGCTAGTAAAACAATTTGTTTGATTAGCCATTGTTTTGGCTTATGAGGAAGTAAATACCTTAAAGTGGGTGTAATGTAATGTCCCAAAATTCCACGTATTTTCTTTAAATTATATGGGATTATTTTGAGACTAGGAACTGAAACGGCGTGCGATTACGAGGCCCAGAGTGCCTAAATGATCCATTGAAAAATGTTACGCTTTAAATTGCAAGCTTGAACAGTTTTCCCAAAAAAAGTGGGATAAATCTTAAAAGGGACCCCAAATCAGACATCCAAGGGCACCATTGTGTTAATTATGGCGGGTTTCACCTAGGCGTGACAAAAGTTTAGTTGGCCCAACCATCCCGTGAGAAAACCAAAAAATGTAATAATAGAAAATAAAATTATTAAATAAAATAATTTTATTGTTCAAATACTTATAACTCACAAACAATGACTCAAATTGAAAATCCAAGACAAATGTTGATCTTGTGAGGGTATTCATTCTTTAGGCAGTGTCTAAAATTGGCCAACACATGACAATAGTGGAATGTAGTTTTTTGGGTGTAAATAAATGACTTGAATAAAGATTATTTTATTTTCAAATCCTTATAACTCATAAATTGAAACTCATATTGGAAATCTGATAGAACCATTGAGTTTGTAAGGTTATTATCTCTTTAAGTGGAGCCTAACATGTCACGAGTTTTCCCCCAGGGCCCATTCCATGATTACCCCAAGCCCTCCTTCCATAGGCCAGGTGTTGGTGACAAGCACTAGAAATGCCTATCCCAAAAATGGGAAGGCATTGCCTTTAAACCTGTACAAACACATAATCCAATAACAGAACCAAATTCAAACACAAAGTAAAACCGAAGTAGTAAAGGTGTGTATGGAAAGTAAAGGGACCGAAATACAAGTCCAACTGAAAGGTAGAACTATAACTAAAAAATAGAAAACAACCCCAAGAATCATCCACTGAGGGTTCTACCTAAAGGGTAGGTACCACTTATCTCAACTGCTCTCCATGTCAGCCAATCTCCACCCTATAGCGCCTGGTCCTGTCTCCCTGAAGTCTCATCCATGTTGCTCATTATCTAGAAATGACACAACAAGGTGCATGTGAAGTCTGTGCAGGGGTGAGTATAATAATAACCAGTAGGGACCCCGATACCCCTAAAAGGTCTCTCATAATTCCACAAAGGAAAAACCACAAAGCATGATCTGAATCACAAATCACAAATCATTAGACACAACTCAAACCAGGTATAAGTAAAGCCTATAAGTACATATTATTAGTCGAGAAGAATGATATTCCTATTCTGTTGAGATACACTACTGTTGTACATACATAGTCTGGCCCAGATATGATCGATAGGTACTAACACCCAAAGACCCACACAGGATCCGACCCACCTAGGATTGACAGGTAATAACCCCTACTAATGCACAAAAGATCTGATCCACACAGGATCAATATGCACTGACCCACACAGGATCGATGAGCGAAAACCCACACTGGATCTGACCCACATAGGATCAGTATGCACCGAACCACACAAGATAATGGAGCATAGTCCCACATAGGATCTGACGCACACAAGATCAATAGGTTCTGACCCACAGAGGATTTCTTGGTACTAACCTCCGTATGAACTATCTCCAACCCTTGCCTCACTACTAGCCACTGGATTATTGCTCATAGTACGCTTTATTGTTGGGGAATCACTCCCCAAGCCATCAGTCATAATTAAACCAACATGAAGTCCCACAAAAAAGTAACTAGATAATCCATCAAGTCATAAGGGTTCCAACACAACAGACGAAGCGTCAACCAGATGCCCGGTCTGTAAGTTATTGGCATTTTAGTGCCGAGGGCCCGGTTGGATTCAGAGTTGATCCAACTCGACTGTAATCCAACTTTCTCCAAAACTCTTGTGGAGTATCTCAAATGGACCGTCTCAGTCCAAGGATCCCAATATCTCATATGGTTCGTCAAATGGACGTCCGGTTGGCAAGTTACGGTCACTTAAGCGTATCAGGGACCGAGAGGGGTCCGAGTTCAGTCTGACCCGGTCGGACCAACCCGACCCCAGTTCGGGTCGACCTAGCCTGGGGAGGCTCAGTTGGGCTAGGCCGTGGATTGGCCCGGCCTACTAGCAGGGCACGACCAACCGGGTGACGTGGCCCAATGCACTGGCGTGGCTCGCCAGTCGGGTAGCCACTCGCACCCGAACGGCTCAAGAAGAGCCATTATGCTCTTCAATTAGGGGAACCACGTGGCACCACGACGTGGTACGCGAGACTCATAGGGAACATTTAACCTTCCTTCTATGACATCGATGTTGCGTCGCCTCACTATGGCATGAGACGGCATGCCGCCTTGCCAACATGGCCAACCGATTACAAAATGCCCATTCAAGTCCACTATGGTGCCAAGCGGCACTGGTCTCTTCCATGGCCGGCGAGCGCCGCCCATTGCCTTTTTCACTGGCATTGGTTTCCAGTGCCGCCGTGTTGGTACCACACTGAAGAATCTTCCCTGGGCCACTGGTAGAGATTTGGTGGTATGTTCTTCCTTTCGGACGCACTTACAGTCATCCAGGGATGCCACTGCCATTGCACGCCTCTCAGTTTCAAGGTTCTATCAAGTTGGAAAAACCTGCCTCTCAAGAACGCAATGAAAATAAAGTATTGGATGCTCCGAGCCTTGTTCATTGGGCCCGTGCCCTCTGTGTTAGCTTTATAACAAGTGGGAGTAATTTATACATCATAATAAAATAATGATAAACACTATTAAAATCCCCCGCAACAACCTATCACAAATACAAGAACGGGGAATAGAATCAAGGGAATTTCATGAATTATTAAACAACCCCTACCTAGAGAATTTTTGGAGTCATTGTAGTGGAATAAGGAGACTCCATGATTTGATTATGTCATTGGCGTTCATCGCTCCCAGTTCGATGCCGCCCGAGATTCCATCTCCATCGATGGAAGGTGTTGTGTCACTTCACCAGAGGTTTCTTGCTTGGTGAAGCCATGTCAAAACTGTACCCCAAGACTTACATTAATATAAGGGGAAAAGGCGAGTAACACTCAGAAGAACTAATTAATTTCATTTAATGAATGAACCTCTCAATTCCCCATTGGAGAGGTTACAGAAAAAGGAGAGTCAAGCCATTAATTTTCTTGACAAGTCACCAGTCCCCAGCACTGCCACTCATCCTCTGGAGAAAAATAAATCAAATAACCTGTTATGTTATTTTATTACTATTTTGTAAGGTCCAAAATTTTACCTTTTCTCCTGACCTATTGCGGTTAATGTAACGATTATTCTAAGAGAATCATGCCGCTGCGGATTCAAAGGTGCCCTCATATTTTTAATCCAAGCACTGGTTCAAAAATAGAAAACGTTTCCCACATGTTTAATGAAAATAAATTTAAAAAGTTCATAAAAATTATTCTGGGCACACTGGGCCATGGAATCACATACCATCAATTTTCACAGAATCATAATAATCCCAAATAATTTTTTAAAATAATTACTTGGAATTTTCTTGGTCATTACCTTCTCCACACCTTAGGGATTTTCTCCCTCTAAAGCTATAAAAAACTAGGAAAGAAAATGAGGGTACTGAGAACGTATCTAAGACTTCCACTCCCATGCGCTCTCTTGGAGATTCCCATGCTGCCAACGAAATCGCACTAGAGGAATCAACTGCCCATGAAGGAACCACTCATACAGGTCTTCTATATCCACCAAAAACTCCAAAAACTTCTCCCCATCATCTATGCCCAACTCACCACAGTCGACAACATGTTATGGACAATTCACGTATCTCCTCAGCTGCGACACGTGGAATACATTATGCACCTGATACATCTGGGGGAAGAGATAGATGATACGACACCTCGCCTACTCTTATGAGGATCTGTAATGGTCCAACAAACATCACAGATGGATTTCCGCCCCAGCTAAACCACTATAATCATCATCATGGTGAGACCGACAGGAAGACATGGTCTCCCTCCTCAAACATCAAGGGTCTCTGCCTCTTGTTGGAATAAGAGTTTTACCAGCTCTATAAATTCTTCATCCACTCTTGGATGATCTGCACCTTCTCTGTGGTAGCCTATACCAACTCTGGACCCATAAGTGCTGACTCTCCTAGGTCTATCCAGCAAAGAGGTGATCTACATGGTCACCCGTACAAAGCCTCAAACAGATCCTTGCCGATAGTGGAGAGGTAACTATTGTTGCAAGAAAACTCTAATAGGGGTTGGTGGTTCTCCCAACTAGGGAAAATATCAAGGACATAAGCATGAAGCATGTCCTCGAGTGTCTGTATAGTCCACTTCGTCTGACCATCTGTCTGAGGATGAATGGTCATGATCAAGAATAGCTGAGTTCCGAATGCCTCCTATAATCCCTTCCACATGCACGATGTAAAATGTGCATCGTGATCTAAGAAGACCTTTTATGGAACCCTATGTAGTCGCACAATCTTCTGTATGTAGAGATTTCCCTAGCTCTCTACTGATTCCTGCTCTCAGATGGTTAAGAAGTGGGCCCACTTGGTGAGTCGATCAATGATAATCTAGAAGAAATCATAGCCCCTAGATGTACATGGTGTCCCTATCACAAATTCTATGGATATACCATCCCAATTCTAATATGGTACCTCAAGTAGATGATCTGAGTCTGGTGGTACCTAATTCTCGGCCTTCACTTACTGACAAGTGAGGCTTCAAGATACAAACTCTACCACTACTTTATCTTTGGACACTTGTACTAACGCCTAAGGTCCTAGTACATCTTCTCCACTCCATGATGTACTTCTAATGGGGATGTGTGGAACTCCCTCAAAACCTACTATCGAAGTGTCACTGCTACCATAGTGCATCCTCTGAAAAAGAAAATGTGCTCCCAACCTTTAGAAAATCACTCAGAAGCCTATCCTACGGATATCTGAGCACGTCGGGTCTCAAATTCAACGTCCCCAAGTTGTGCCTCCCGAACTTGCTGATGAAGTGGGGGAGTGGCAGTTATAGACTAGAGGTAATCTTCTCTATATCTATTCATGTAGGATATATGTCATGTGGATAGCTTCTATGTCTCCACACTCAGCAGTTATAGACCAGTCCTCCTACTGAGTGTGTTTACTACTATGTTCCCCTTCTTAGGAGTATAAAATATCTCAAAGTCATAGTCCTGGAAGATATATAGCCATCTCCGAAATCTCAGGTTTATGTCCATCTGTAAGAAGAAACACTTAAGTCTATTGTGATCAGAGTAAATAGTAAACTGTTCACTGATCAAGTTGTGTCACCACAACATCAGTGTGAAGACATCTACTACCAACTTCAGGTCATGGGTAGCATAGTTCTGGTCATGTTGTCTCAACATCCATGATCCATAGGCGATCATTGCTCTCTCCTGCATCATGACCCAAAGAATTCTATTCCCTGATGCATCGCAGTATACTATATACCCAACGCTCTCTTCTGGTAGCTTCAAGATGGGTTCACTCGTCAGTCTCTGCCTTTGCTCCTGAAAACTCTGCTGGCACATCTATGTCCACAATAAAGGTTTCCCCTTCTTTTTCAAAGCCTACATTATTGCTGATACCCTAGAGAAGTCAGGTAAAAATCTCTGGTAGTACCCAGCAAATCCCAGAAAACTCCACACCTTGGTCACACTCCTGGGTGGCTCCCAAGAAATCACTGCCTCTATATTCACCAGATCAATAGAAACTCCAGCATCCAAGGCAACGTTCCCTAGGAAGTGGACTTCCCATATCTAGAAAAGAAAATTCAAGAGCTTTCTATAAAGCTGGTTCTCTCGGAGTGTATCTAGGACTATCTGTAGGTGCGTGGCATGCTCCTCCTTCGATGCTGAGAATATCAAGATATCGTCAATGAAGGACACCACGAAGCGATCGAGGTATGGCTAGAAGATCCTGTTCATGAGCCCCATGAACACTACTAGAGCATTGGTCACACCGAAAGGCATCACCAAGAAATCACAATGGCCATACCGACATTTAAAGGCTATCTTCAGTACGTCCTTGTTCTGTACCCTGATCTTGTGATAACATGATATGAGGTCTATCTTCAAAATCCATCTAGCTCCCTTCAGTTGGTTGAAGAGATCATCAATCCTTGGGAGTGGATACCTGTTCTTCACAGTCACCTAGTTCAGCCACCGATATTCCACACAAAGCCTCAATATCCCATCTTCCTACTTGGCGAACAAGATTGGGGATGCCCATGGATAAACACTAGGCCTTATTAACCCCTTTTCACTGCAAGTCCTCTAGCTATACCCTTATCTCATGAAGCTACATGGGAGCCATACAACATGTTGGTGTAGATATCAGTGTCATTCTGAGGTACAAGTTGTTGTAAATGTCTACCTCTCTGTTTGAAGGTAGTCCTGGAACATCATCATGAAAGACATCAGTATTCTAGTCCACCACTACATGAAAAATTCAACTCATCATGTCAATTTCTATGAGGTTGAAGCTAGCCAACTGATTAGTAATCGGCTACACCCTCCTCCGAGATAGTCCATACCATTATGCAAAGGATTCCTCCTCACCGGTGAAGGTAAAACCGATCCCATCTTCATGGAAACACTGTAATTGTCACCTAAAATAATAGATCTAAGTGTGGTCTATGGATAGCCAATGCATACCCAATATGAAATCATAAGGCCTCGATGCTACTACTATAAGATCCCAGCCAATGCTCTTGCCTCCTAGAGTAAGCTCACACTGTCAGCACCAAAGTGTAATCGTTGAATCCTCTCTCGTAGGAGTCTCTAATTGTAAGGATCGATCCAATAGATCCATCAGAATCTCTGTGCTCCAAATGAGTGTTGTGGAAATGAAACAGTGACTAAAATCTATGTCTATAAGTACTGCAGCTAGTGTGGAATAGACATAGATCGTACCTATAATCATCTTTGGAGTTCCAGGGCCATTGGCCTCAGCTGCCTGAAGCTGTGATCACCCCTATCCACCTAACCCCTGTGGTCAAGCTGGACCTTCTAGTGGTGGTGGCGGTAGAACCTCAAATCACTACCCATCACATATTGCACGTCTTGCTCCGCTACCTCATCTGCCGCCCTATGGATCTCCTCACTAAAATATATGCCTCTACCTCAATGGTCCCTCGACCATATGTGGATCTTCAGTATTACATGTCGGGCAGTCTCGAGCCATGTGGCCCTACCTGCCACTTATGAAGCATAGTCTGCCTCCCAACTGAACATCTCTGCCTCGCGAGCCCTGAAGCTCTTACCCTGCGTCCCAGGGTCGTCCACCAGTGCGTGTGTCCTGCTTGGACCTCAGCGTTATCTATATACAGCCTCCTACATATGACTCATTTACCAGTCATCCTATATTGAATTTCACCATCAGTGCATGTTCAGTTATGATGCACTTCACCAACAATGCTCATTCGATCACTCGAGCCTGCATTAGGATAGTCAGTGATATCATCGATGCTCTGATCTCCCGCAGGAGACCCTACTCAAAGATCTGGTCCTTAAAGAATGGGTCTCATACCATGTCAATGGATTAACATGAGAGGTTAGTGAATCTAACCATGTACTGGTCTTCTGTCATGCTGCCCTGCAGTAAGTGTATGAGCTCTTGAATATGCACAGAGCATAGTGTTGTTGGAATGAGCTCCTCAATTAAGAGTCTCTCAAAGTCCATCCAGGCTAGGTTCTCATCGTCATGCGTCTGTAGTATCATGTTCCTCCATCTCCCTTCAGTTCCCTAAAAAAGTGTAGCAGCTAGGATACCCATAATCTCTACTGGTGTCTCAGCTATGAGAAAAACTCTAGCCACAACCTCCAGCCAGTCCTTAGCTGCTTGGGGATCTGTCTTTCCTCGAAACCTTGTAGGCCTCTATCTTTGGAACCCATGTAACTTACTTAGTCGGCGTAAAAAATCCGCAAGTGGGGATGGTTGAATATGCTTCCCAACGGGTGGTGGTGCGGCTGGTGCACCACCCGATGGTGCTACCATAGTAATAGGGCCTACACCGAAGCCTCATTGCTCGGTGGGCCGTCATCATGTACTCTCTTATGAATCCTAGACATCTATATATATAGAGAAATACAAAAAAGAAAAAGGTGATGCATGATAAATATTTTATCCTTGGTGAGATGACTCAAAAGAGATCAAAAGTGAAACACTTTTAAAAAACATGTAATCAGTGTTTTCGTACACCGAGTCTGAAATCAGAATTCAGGGTCCTGGTGTATGGATATGTGGGTTTCTGCACCACCACCAGACTCCACAAACTAAAAACCACACAAAAAATAGTTAACACTATTTATCCATGAGAATGATAAAAGTCTTATTTATTTGTTAGAACTTACTCCTCTGATACAACTTTGTCATGACCCATCCCCCGTGGCCTGTGTCGTGACTACCACAAGCCCACCTTCCATAGGTCAGGGGTTTGTGACTAGCACTGGAAAGTCATATACCTAAAATGATAAGGTATTTCCTTTAAACCTATACAAAAACACAATCCAAGATTACAAAAATATGAAACCATGAAGAAAAACTGAAGTAGTAAAGCTGTGTACTGAAAGTAAAGAGGCTAGAATATAAGCCCAAATGAAAGGTACTACTACTACTGAAAAACAAAAAACAGCTCTTGGAATCCTCCACCAAGGATTCTACCGGAAGGGTAGGTAAAAATCATATCCACTGCTCTCCATGTTATCCAATCTCTTTCGTGTACCACCTGGTCCTGGATCCCTCAAGTCTCAGCCAAGTTGTTCATCATCTTCACAAGACACAACAAGGTGTAGACAATGACCATGCATGGGTGAGTACAACAACACCCAGTAGAGATCCTGAGACCCCTGAAAGTCTCTTATAATTACCAAAAGGAAAAACCAAAAAGCATGATATCTATCACAAAGTACAAATCATTACAAATAACTCAAACTAGGTATATGTAAAGAACATAAGTACATTTGATTAGTTGAGAAGCTAGATAATCTTATTCTGTCGAGAGACACTACTACTGACCATACATAGTTTGACCCACATAAAATCGATAGGTACTAAACCCCACTGGCCCACGTATGATCCAACCCACCTAGTATCGATAGGTAATAACCCTCGCTGACCCACAAAAGATCTCCCCCACACAGGATCGGTATGCAGTGACCCACAAAGGATCGATGAGCACTGACCCAAATAGGATCTAACCCACACATGATCGGTATGCGGTGACCCAAAAAAAAAATCATTGAGCACTGACCCACATAGGATCTGACGCATACAAGATCGATAGGTGACGACCCACATAGGATCGCTCAGTACTTACCACCGTATGATCTGTCTCCAACCTCTACCTCACTACCTGCCACTGGATTCCCGCTCATATTATGCTAGATTCTGGGAGAACCGCTCGTCAATTCCTCGATTTTAATTAAACCAGAATGAAGTCCCAAAAAGAAGTAACCCAATGATCCATCACGTCATAAGGGTTCTAACATAATAGATGGCGCATGAACCAGATGCCCAATGTGAAAGTTATTGTCATTTTAGTGTCGAGTGCCTGGTTGGATTCAGAGTCGATCCAACCCAGACATACTCTGAGAATCTGCAAAAATCTCATGGAGTATCTCAAAAGGACCGTCTTGCTCCAAGGATAACAGCACTGTAGATGGTTCAACAAACGAACATCCAGTTCGCGAGTTACGATCAGTTAACTGTATCTGGGCCCGAGAGGGGTCTACGTCCGATCCGACCCGATCAGACCGACCCAGCTTGGCCCAAACAGGCTTGGTTTGGCCCGGTTAGGTTGGGCCATGGTCGACTCATCCTGTAGGGCCGCAAACCAGCCCGTCCCACCGGCTGGGCACAACCCGCCAGGGGACGCAGTCTGGTGCATTGGCACGAATCGCCAGTCGGGTGGTAGCCAGCTCCCGAACTTCTCAAGAAGAGCTGTTCGGATCTTCAATTAGTGGCAACCCATGGCAGTTCCACATGGTCTGTGGGACCCATTGGGCATGGTTCCCTTTCCTACTATGGCTTCGATGCTGCTGGTCCTTCACAGTGGTGTGTGACAACGTGGAACCTCACCAAGAAATCCGGCCTATTATCAGATGCCCCTTCAATTCCGCCGCAGTGAAAAGTAGTGCTTTCCTCTTCCACAACCAGTGAGCACCGCCCACCACCTTCATCATCAACCTTAGTTTCTGTGTTGCATCAAAAAATCTACTGCGGGCCATCGAGTGAGCTCTGGTGGCCCGCTCTTCCTTCTAATCGTTCCTAAGGTCCTCCTGGGATGCCACTATCGTTGCGCGCCTCTCGGTTTAAAGTATCTGTCATGTTGGAACAACCCACCTCCGAAGCATGCAATGAAAATCAAGTAACAGAGGCTCCTAGCCTTGTTCATTTGGACCGCGCCCTTCGTGTTATATTTATAAAAAGTGGGAGTAATTTATATATCCCAAGAAAATAAGGATAAACCCCATTCAAATCCCCTGAAAAAACCTCTTGAAAATTCAAGAACGAGGAATAAAATCAAGGTAATTTATTAAATTAATAAATAACCCCTACCTCGAGAATTGTTGGAGTCGTCGCAGTGGTGGAAGGAGAATCCGCTCTTTGATGAAGCCACCAGCGTTCGTCGCTCCCGGTTCGATGCAGCCTTATCTTCCATCTCTGTCATTGGATGGTGTCGCATCACTTCGCCAGAGGTTTCTTTCTTGGTGAAGCTGTGTTAGAACTGAACTCCAAGCCGCACATAAATAGAGGGGGAAAAGGTGAGTAACACACTGAGGAATTAATGAGGTTCATTTAATGAATGAACCTCTTAATTCCACAATGGTGAAGTTACAAATAAAGGAGAGTGAAGACATTAATTGGCTTGACAAGTCCCTGGTCCCCACCGTTGCCGCTCATCCACTGGAGAAAAAGAAATAAAATAACATGTTAAGTTATTTTATTACATTTATGTAAAGTCCAAAATTTAAATTTCACTGCTGACCTATTGCTGTTGAAGTGAAGCTACCCCTAAGAGAATATCAGCACTATAGATTCAATAGTGACCCCAGATTATTAATCCGATCATCGGTTCAAAATATAGAAAATGATGCCCGCACGTTTACTAAATGTACCTTTATAAATTTCAAAAAATTCATTTGGTGCATACCGACCCTTGGAATCACACACCGTTAATTTTTGCAGACTCGTAATAATCCCAAATAATTTAAAAAAAATTAAATTGAATTTTTTGAGTCTTTACATAACATCAACCGGCACAATCCAACTATGAAATTTGGTTTTTGGGACATAACCATAAATAAAATAATTTAAATAAAAATTATTTTATTTTCAAATCCTTATTACTAACAAATGGTAACACAAATTAAAAATCCAAGACCACCATTGACTTTCTAATGATATGTTCTTATTGAGAGGGTCCTGAACTTAACTAGCACGGTTCAAGGGAAAAAGTTAGTTTTTAGACATTTTGAAAGAAAAATAAAATAACTTAAAATGTTATTTTATTTTATTTTCTTCCTTGTTACACATTGAATCGTCAACACTATGAAGAATAGATGAGGTAAAGATGAATCCATTAATGAACCTCATTAATGAATCATTGTGGTGATGCTACAACACATATGGAATCTTATTTATTTAATGAAATAGGGATTTAGTTTTGACGAACAACCCATGAATTCTTCTGAAAAACGACAAAGAAAACCTCTCCAATGATGCATGCTGTAAAATTGAAAAGAGGTGATGACACTATCGAGAGAAGATTCGGGAATAGAGATCGACATATGGAAATGGATGATCATCCTCTACCAACATCCATTTTCCCAGGCAGGGGTTTAAATTTGTGTGATTATTATCCAATATTCTTCCTTTCTAAAAGAAGAATGAGGATCAACTCACTATCTAGTTGATCCATAGATTATTTCTTCTTAAAGTATGGGAAATAAATATTACTGGTTGATATTGGGGATTAAACATATTAATGATTGAATTATTATTCATGGTCTCATTGATAAGAATATACCAGGGCCAAAAAAAGGCTCTGATTGTTCAATTAGTGTTCTTTGTGACCCCCTCTCTCTCCCTTATTATTTTCACCGATAGACCCATGAAGTCACATCATGTTTTTATTAGTGGTTCTATTTGTGGCCGGACCCCTAGAGTGATGAAAAGTTATTATTGAGGGAATAGCAATAAAGGTGGAGACATGGGGATTGGAATAGTGCTTTCAGAATAGAAATCGGACCACCACACCGACAATGGTAACGAGAAAAAGGAGGACCACCAGATCGATGGTAGGGACTCGTGATGACGTGACGATGGCTGGCGACGACGGCCCAGGGTAGGGCAGGCCACAAAAAAGTAGGGGAGACGCGGTATAGCACTACGCCACTAGGTGGTAGCATCCGGTCAAAAGACCCCGTGCGGAGGACATGGTTAGCCTCAGGCCAGCCGCGTGGCATCAGACTCCACAGTGGAGGGGGACACAGCTCCGTCAAGCTGCATCGGCGGAGCAGGGAAGTGTTGCTCACCATGCCCTGGGTGGATTGGACTGGCCCACCCACTAGGTTGGGCAAGAGCATCATTCTTGACCCAACGTTGGGTTGGGCCAATGGAGCGAACGAGTGGACTAGACCCATGGCTGAACCATGCCTGATCCAGCAAGTCCCGATGGGCCTCTCCACCAGGTTAGGCCAGATTGGGTTGGCCCAGACCCAATAAGGTTAGGTCGGGTCATCCAAAATAGGTCGGGTCATGCGTAACCCCTGGGCTAGGTTGGTCAGGTCGGTCCAACCAAGTCATACCTTGTCTGGATGCAACTGAACCTTGTTTACTAAAACACCAAAATCTTTCAGACCAGACATCCGATTGACATTCCATCTACAATTTAGGGACCCTTGCGATGATACAATCTTTTGAGTATACTATAAGTGAGTTTTTGTTGAATTATATATACAGTAGATGGCTTGTGGAGTAGAATATTGGGAAGTTAAGCGCACTAGAGAGTGGTAATCCTACAAATGGATGTGAAACAAAGGATATGATGAGTAGACCTCAGTGGTCCAGGAGCCGAGTGGACCGCATTGGTCTAGAAGTGCAGTAGACCTTAGTGGTCCAACAGCCGAGCAGACCTCAGTGGCCAGCATCCGATCAAACCATAGTGGTCCAGCTTCCATGAAATCATCTATGATCTAATAGTCGAGCGAACCTCAGTAACTGATAAAGTATGTGTCTCTCAGTAGTACAAGATGATTCAGCTTCATGACTAATAGTCATAGTTTCTATACTTTTATTTACACCTTGTGTGAGATATCTTGGTTTTGGGTCTTGCTTTGTGGTCTTACTTGGTGTTATTTCCTTAGTGGTTTGGGGTCCCTACTGAGTATCATGTTACTCTCCTCTACATGGTCCTTACCCACATGATTCATGTCTCGTGAAAGTGATTGATGATTTGACACATACCTTGGTGGTCCGGGACTAGGTGTTGCTTGGTGAGATAGGATAGACATGCTTACTTTTATAGCTACAGGAATATACCCTTCACCTACTCTTTTGGTAGGGTCTCAGGAAGATGGACCATGGAAGTTGCACTTTCCTTTGTGGTTTTGGGATTGTATTCTGGACCCTTTGTACTATTAGTTTGTACTGTACTCTTATAAGTTTTCTCAATTCCATTTGTGTTTTACTTTGTGTTTACTTTCCGTAGTTTGATCTTTGTACGTGTGTATAGGTTTAAAGTCAATGCCTTTCATTTTGGGGATACACCAACTCGGTTCTAGTCGTGAGCCCCTGGAAAATGGAAGGAAGAATTGTGGTAGTCACAACATGGGCCTTAGGGGATAGTTCGTGACATAGTTGACTTTTTTATGTGTTATTAGTCCTAGTGTTTTCTCATTGGTGCATTATTATTCTCTTTTCACATGCGAATTAGATTATTTCAGAGTGATCCTACTAAGTATACATATATATTCACCCAGTGTATACATAAACTATTCTTCAAGTTTCTAGGAGGAATTTGAGGACTACTTGGGAAATTAGTTTCTCATACTTTTCAGCTCATGTTGTGTTACTACATTAATAAATTATTTAGGTTACTTATTTAGAGATATTATTCATTTGTCTAATTTTCACATAAATTATGGGATGGTTTTGGTATATTTTCTCCTCTTTTATGTCATTGAGTTTCTTGATGGTTGAAATACTATCTCCCATCCTACATAATCATTGAGGGTAATGCCTTTCATATGTGAGATTCTTATTCCCTCAATTCTAGTCAACAACCTGAGGCCTACTTGAGGTAGGACTTGGTGTTAATTATTTCTATTTCTTCATTATCATCCTAGAAGGAGTAAATTTGGCTGGTGGTGGGGGTGGGGGGGGGGGGGGTGGGGTGGGGTTGGTGTGGGGTCATGATAGATATGTTGAAGACTTATTTTGAAATAATAAGTTCTCCTTAGAGAGGTAAAAATGCATATAGGGTTAGAAATATAAGATTATTGCTAGTTAATGGGTTTTAAATATCTAAAACTCTAAAATTAAATGATAATGGGTATGTAAGTGAATCAATATTTTTTATTGATATGGTAGTTATGGATGGTTAAATTTGCATCTCATTAGTTGGTATCAAGTCTATAATGTAAATATTATGTTTTTAGCATCCACTCCTAGTGTAAGGGTTTGTGGAGTTATAGTAATAACATAATTTAAATTTTTTAAATAGAGAAACTGCAGAGTCTATGAGTTGAAACTTCATATAAGAATTAAATTTAACCAAGAATTTAAAATATGTAGCATCACTGTAATTTTCCCTAGAAAAGTCTCAAAATAAAATGTTCTTTATTTGAATATAAATTTATTCTAAATCATTATGATATTAATTCATAATAAATCACTATATGAATATACCCACATTTTATAGTTTACCCTTTAGTATAATTGTGATATGTTAAGGGTTTATGTATCTTAGAGTTAATGTAGAATTTTTATGTAATTACTTAAATAATATTATAAGTCTGACCCTAAAATGAACTTTTAAATAAAATTTATCATCCCTAGTTAGAAGATAAAATTTTCAAAATCAGAATACGATTTCGATAAATTGGATTACATACTTGTAATAAAATTATTGGAATTATGTATAAGGTGGAATATAAAATTTTACAGTAAATATTTAAAATAAAAATGTTGAAATGTGGTATAATATGGTAAATATGAGATCATAAATTTTTAACCTTAGAAAATATCAATTCATAAATCCTATATTTCTATATTAATAGAACTAAGGGGTTCAATGTAACTCAAAAGGGTGTACTGTATCATTATGATAATTGTAAAATAAAATCTTTAATTATTTATTATAGCAATTACACTCATTAAACCTATAAATATCCAATAGTAATTTAATTTATACTTATATATATATATCCTTAAAAGTCACTCTTTGAGGTGATCCATTATTACACTCCCAGATCTAGTGATAATTTTTTTCCTCGAACATAGTCTTTGATACAAGGTGAGGTGTACTAAAATAAACACATCTTTAATTTACATAATTTCTATAAGTATAACATCACATATACAAAATGGTCACATAATAAAAAACAATATTTAGAGTCTTTGAGGTTAAAAAATATAAGAAACTTATTTTATGATACTTGTAAAAATTTCTCCATAATTGATCCACAATAGAATTAATTATAGACATCTCATAAATTACACTCATCTTTATCAAATTGGGGAATAAAAATATAAGAAACAGGGTGAGCTCATATGCTCAGTAAATATAAACAAGAGAGATGAAAATTAAAGATCATGAATTAGAAAATTATTAACATATGGGTATAATGAGGGAATATGGATATAGAATAAGGTAATTATACCCACCAAAGCATATATAAAATATCTGAAGTAATGTAATAAGTCTTGGAATGACATAAGACATGAATAAAAAGTGTGTGCAAACATTAGTAAATAAATTTGATCCAAGAGAGAATTACACTAGGATACCTTTCAAATGTGGCACAAATATTAGTATATGGAAATATATCCATCACGATTCATACACTTGCACCCATATTTGAGATAAATTAAATTGTGCCCACAAATATATGTATCAATTGATATAAACATTCAACCAATACTTTTAAGGGTGATATAGGACCCCAAAAATCATCCATATTTAATTACATGTGTTACTTTAAATAAATCATTTATCATATCATAAATAACCGGTAGTAAGAAAATGGGTCTTATTGATCAAATCACAGAGAAATCATAGAATTTAAATGGGTTTTATATCATTTTAATATGGGTCACATAAATAAATCATTCATAATTACAATAATAAACTAAAAAATGATAAACCCATTGAATATAAATGTGTATCCACAAATATATAGTTATTTTCAAGGGAAATACATTTCATTTAAGATAACTAGGTATATGGAATTTATACCATATAGATAAAAGATATATAGTTTAGAAAATAATATCCCTAATCAATTGACATATATAATGTAATGACCCAAACTTTTATTAATGAAAATTCCTCTCGATCTAATTGAATGTGTTATTATAGTTATATAACACATGAAATTCTTTGGTTTTATGGCCATGGATTTCAAAATACCATTAATAATTGTTACTGTTGCAAATATAGCCTTTGAATAGTGATCACATGATTAGTATAAATATATGGCTTTAACGTATCAAATTTACTCAGATAAAGGAGACGATAACCTCATCCAATAGAATTCATCCGTACGAAGACCATTTTTTGGAGCATAAGAAGGAGGTGACATCAGTGGGCTTAAATCTTGAGCAAGACCGAGGTGAGCTTCAACACGTTATGCTCAAACGAAACCACCTACCGGAGAAGTGGTAGTTCATAATGATTACAACCTGAGAGATGTGATCCGAGCCACCCCAATAGTCTATCACCATCACGCACCTTACCCTTAGGTATTATGTGGGTGTTTTAAGGGGTTATTTAACAAGACTCTAGCACTATGATTATATGAATTATATTAGTACAGAATAAAGAATTTACATTCATTTCTATTATTATTACATTCTAAATAGTTTTTAAAGCACACATAGTATTTTAATTAATATTGAATTAAGAAATCTGTTTTGATGAATTACTAGATTTTTGATTTAAATAAAATTTTAATAAAATATGTTTACTAAATTACTTTTTATTAAATATAAACGATCTTATAATTTTTATGAATACAATTGAAATTTTTATTATTTTTTGAAAACTATTTCTATCCAAACCAATTAATTTTCAATTAATGTCAGTTTTTATTTTATAAGTAAAAATGAAAATATTTAGAATATTATTTTTATAAAATGAATATTATATTTGTAATCAAGACGTATAAATTATCCGATGTTGATATTTTCACAATTGTCTGAGATAGTCGATTTTTTTGGTTTAAAAATAAATACCGTTTAAATATATATTATGTTTTATGAAATTATAATGGCCCAATAGTGATGTAATAAAATACCATAAATGTTATGTTCGGAAACTATGTGTTTTGACATTAAAATAATTGTATTTTAGGTTTATTTGGATTATTTTAAAAAGCCTTAGTGGACCCTCCATGCCTTATAAAACATTTTAACAATTAAAAATGATTTTCTTGAGAGTATTACTCACTTCTACATAAGAAAGACTAATATTTTAAGAAGTTCGTATGTTGGTATTATAAAATATTTTTTTCACTCCCCTTTGGAAAAAAACATGGGAAAAAACCCAGAGATGGTTTTTGGTTTTGATTAGTTTAATGTTGTGGGTCCAAAACCTAAGTAATACAGAATTCTATCTCCTTTCCTATATAAACCCACCCAAGCTTAGATTTATTCTTCACTAAAAGAAATTGGAGGTTGAAAACCCTCTTCCCTCCCCTCCCTGGAATCCTCCCAAGGTGCCCTAATCTCCCAAGAAGATTCTTAGAAGCCTCTCCCAAGCATTTGGTATGACACTTCCAAGTAAGGGATTTCTTCCATTATCATTTTTGTCCCTATTCTTTAATGTGGTTATACAATTTTAATTTCAATTACAAATGTTGGGGTATGATTTTTAGCCTCCCCTATATTTATTTCCGTATTTTTTAATGATGAGATACCCTTTTCTATATCATTAATTCCTTCCATGTAAATCCGTTACCATGCCAGAATTTCATAAGGATTTTCTCGCTTCTCATTTACAATAAAGCAATTAATTTGTATTATGAGTCTAAATTCCATTACATATGTTTTAAAATGTATCTATACAAAACCCTTGATTTCCATTTCATGTACATATGAAGAGACACCCCTTTATATCTATTCAATCATTTTTATGAATTCTTATGTAACGCCGTTATGCTGCCGAAATTGCACCACGATTTCTAAGCCAAAGTCATTTTGTAGTGAATACCATGCCCATTTCTCTATCAAGGGTATTATCCTTTATGCAAATTTACTTATTTATTTTGTAGTTTCATGTATTAATTAAACATTCCTTTATTGTGGAATAAATGATGATGTTTGAATTCATGCTATATGATCCATGTGGCACACTTATGCATGAAATGAAATGATTAAAAGGGTGCACCCTGATAGCGCTCCAATGCATTGGGTAAACATTAGTATCATGATATATAAACCAAAATGAGGGTTTAATCATGATAATTCATGTTCAATTAGGTTTTAATCATGATCTATGAGAAATGAGCCATGGATCATGCTAAAATGATGTTAAATGTTGTTTCTACATTTCTATGTTATGCTAATCATTCCATATCATGCATTTATGTTCATGTTTTTCTTGGGATCCATTGATATGACTATTTCCTAAAATGTAATATATTTTTCATGTTAGGAAATTTTTTCCCTTACTAGGCATTATATATCATCTTTTTCTTATGCATGTCCTCAGGTTATCCGATGAAATGCTTAGTATAAAGGAATTTTTGTGGTTATGTAAAAGACATTTTCAATAAAGATGATGTGTTTTATGTTTGAAGTTGTTATGTAATGTTACTAAGCCCCAAATAACTAATACCTATTGATCATATATGTTTTATAAAGTCAATATTTTTATGTAATAAATCATTTTTACATGTGTAACAAAGATAAGAGTTGTTATAGTTGGTATTAGAGGGTAAGTTTAATTATTTTTGGGATTAGGATTAGAAAACTCTAGTGAATGCCTTAGGGATAAGACTAAGTATAATAAAACAATCCCTAAATTTTGGTGGGTATTGATTAAATTTTCTATCAATAAAATACATACCTTTTGGGATACGAGTAGGTAGAGGTGGCTCTCGCATATATGTATCTATGGTTAAAACCCGAAAATACCACTTTGAGGTAGACTCGAATGGGAACTGGGGCATGGAAACAAGCCTTTCTGCACTCTTGGTTATGAAACTCTTGGGAGATATGCTTTTATAAATTTATAAGCATAGTATGAACCATTATTAATGGAATTAAAAAATTCCCCTAATAATTGAAGCCTATAAAATCATAATTTAAGGAAATAAAAGTAATTTATAAGTCATCCAATTTTTCCCTTAGATTACCTTTTATGTGTTTCCTGTAAAGTCACGAACCGAATCTGGTCGCCACCAAATATGGCACCAAACCCAGACCATGAAAGGTCTGAAGAGAATTAATGATCCCCATGGGCTGGCACAAGTGCCCAGGTATCATAAAACGAGAATTGGGAATGATTTACTTGAGTTTATAAACCTAAAACAACAAAAGAATCCAATAAAACGAATCTGGATTTTTCAAACCAAAGAATCTTTTACAAAAATTCATAACTGAATTAAATATTTTAAAACAACTCAACAATACTATAAAAAAGTTAAAAAACCAAAAGGAAACATCCCAAGAACCCTCATGGCAAGGGGCACTACCCTCAAGCCATCTCCACAAGACTTCACCACCAAGGACCTGCTGGAATCCAAAACCACAAGAACTAAAAAATTGTATTCAAACTGTGACAACAAAAATAACCAAGTCTACTTACACCCAAGGGTGTTTTTCAGGTGTGAGATAATTCCAAGTAGGATACCACCACTAATATATTCCATGCTATAATGATTCAATGGTGAAAACCATGCATGTTTTCAAAAGCATTTAATTTCTAGTTACAATTTCTAAAAGATGCAACTTAAAAAAATTAGTTTTCAAGTGGGATAATTCTAATAATAAACACTTTTTAAATAAATGCCAAAGATTCTGAATTTTCCATAAAAATATATTTTATTCTGATGGTAAGTATAAAGAATCTAATGAGCCCAAGAAATAGGAAATAACCCCCAGGTAGTAGCTCATTGTGGGTCCCAGGTACCTCGTATCTCGGTGAGAGTAACCATCACAAATATCCTTTCTCGTGCATAATCCACTAGTGGGGAACATAAACATAACCTAGTGTTCCCCAATCATCATAATCATAGTTTAGTTAGAGTTTTAAGCTCCAATCTTACTATGTGAAACTGTGGCCAAACCCCACAGATTCACTAACACACTAGTACAGGTCCACCCACCTAGATACCCGGGTTTTCCCTCTGTGCTCAAACAAGTTCAAAAAGTAAAGAAATATACTTCACACACGAAAATATCATCTCCATATGACAAATTCACCAAACAGTCCACTTTTATACCACATAAGTCTCAAAATTCCACTTTTCATTCAAATTTATTTTGAAATTCGACTCACAGCCAAATAACCCACTACACTTTTCACATTTCTTTAAAACTTCCACAGATCTTTTAAATTTTTTTTATACCATTACAAGACATTATAACTCATATAAAAACCCACTCAAATATCATATAATACCTCTTTCCTCAACAAAATTCATTTTTCACAACACACACACAAAACAGCCGAAAACCAGGTTTTGCAGCTCTCTTTCCATTTTCTAAAACATTCTAGCACTTTATAAAACATTATAAAAAAAATATTTTACATCTTAAATAACAAGATTACCATTAAAAACCCATATTGGGTAAAAACACCCCCCAAAGAGTACATATAAACCCTTTTACCCACTTTCTTTAACCAAAAAAAACATTCACAAATTTCATAAAACAAACTCAAGGGGTATAACTATGTATTGCACACAAAACCCATTTCAAAACCCCCATTTGAGACAAAAAACATACCAATTGATTTCCAAAATATAATTTTCAGCCCTATATACATTTATAAAACCACATTAAAGTGTTATATAATAACCTTTAATAATACCACAAATGATACAGATGAAAAAACACATTTTCATAAAATGCTCTCAAGACGTATACCAATGTTTTACACAACAAACCTATTCAAAAACCTTATTTTTTGGACAACATGAAACTCATACATTACCAAACAAGAATTTTCTTGCCAAACAAGATTTAGTAAACCAATTCT
Organism: Viscum album; assembly: GCA_963277665.1. Classification (NCBI taxonomy): domain Eukaryota; kingdom Viridiplantae; phylum Streptophyta; class Magnoliopsida; order Santalales; family Viscaceae; genus Viscum; species Viscum album. The sequence continues at coordinate 1,688,457,166 of OY728126.1, read as the reverse complement.
AGAAGTTATAATATACACCCAAATAATACACCATGAGTTACACATGAAAACAACCAATTTCAAGTTAAAATGAAACTATAAAATTTAACACTTAACCAAATCAATCATAAAAAGTTTTCGCACCACACCCAACATATGAGGAATATGAAAAATGATTAAATAAAACAGGATAACTCATCAATAATTGTTTACACATGGAACCACCTACCTTTTGAGTCAAAACCCTTGAATCTTGGTGCGAAACCTCAACCGCACATCCGCCACACCACAAGGAAGTGAAAACGAACCCAAAACCATAACATTTCAAAAAAAAATACCCCAAATAAAACTATAGGTATTAACCCCAACTTCTGGACACTCTATAAATTTATGAAAGAGGGGGGAAACCCTAAAGAGAAGGAATGAATTGAAGAGGGAAAGACTTACCCAAAAAAAATTGAAGAAAAAGGGGAAAAATACACCAGAATATGATTTTTAAAACAGTTAAAAATTTAATGGAGTTCCGAGCAAGGATGAGGAGATAATCTAGGAACTGGACTGAGGGAAAAAGAGTAAAAATAGAAGGAGTTATGAAAGGAGCAATTTACATCTTTAAATCTGGGAGATTTGTGAAATTCAGAGATGTTTCGACCAATTTCGCGATTCTATTGAGCTCCAAATTGGGGTAGGAGAGAATGGGGGGTGGAGACTTATGCAACTGGTCTTGGTTGGGAGTTTAAATAACCGAAAAAACAAAAAATAGAATTAGTTATCAAATAATTAATAATTATTTTTAATACAGGAAATGAGTTTTCGGGCAGGCCCAATCCCTTAAATAAAAACTAAAACCCGCCACGATTATAGATTTCTAAATAGTCCAAATTAATTTTTTGGTGTTCATAGGTCAGGGTATGATAAGTAGGAATTAGAATGAATAAATTTTTTTGAAAAATAAATATTTATAAAAGAATCAATTTTTTTTTTAAATACGGAATTGGGCTCACGGTTTGGCCCAATTAATAAAAACTCACCCATTCCTCTATAAAGCTAGGATACCCCCAAAAAAAGAATCAATGGAAATTAAATGAAATTTACCTTTACAATGACTCATGTATGTGACATTTAACTTTACTTTTTATTCCAGAAAATAGAGAGTAATAGGAGGACTCAGGCTAACAACTGTTGTGAAGATCAATGTGACGACTATTCTAATAGGATGCAAAATCCAATGGGACTAGGAATCATGAACGTTGTCATGATACTCTCTCAGTTAACTCATGTTTTGAATAGAAACACGGTTCAAGAGGATCATTCAACCCCCCACCCCAATGAAAGAAAATTTTTAAATCAAGAGCTTCATGATACAAAGGTCTCCTACTTTTAATGGATTATCCGATCCCTCAACTACCGAACAATGGATCAAATCCATTCAGAAATTATTCTCCATCCTTTAATGTTATGAACAAGAGAAGGTACTTGTGGATGATTATCATATGGAGGGTGAAGATAATCGATGGTGGACATTGATCAAAATTATGAAACCTCAGGAGGATATCAAAGCATTGGAATGGAAGGATTTCCATAAAATGTTTTTTGATAAATATTTTTCTCACACCCTCTAACTTAATAAGAAAAGGGAATTATTTTCCCTAAAGTAAAAATGATGAAATATCTATTAGAGTTTACAGGTAAAAATGTATAAGGTTTGCATGATACACCTCTGGATTTTTCGTAACCCCTGAATGTAAGGTTGACCGCTTCTTTGGTGGGATAAAACCTAGCCTAGAAAAAGCCCTAGAGATTCATGACATTGAGAGCTACGAGGAAATTGTCTAATGTGCCCTCAAAGTCAAAATGTAGATCAAAAAATCATAGGGGTATCATGGGGATAATTAGCATAAGGTGGAATTTAATTATGGAGGTCTGATGGAAAAATCCAAAAGTGCTATGAAAATATAGCACCCCACATGTCAATGGTGTGGAAAGAAGAACCTAAAAAATTTCCTGAAGGGGATGAGGAAATGCTTTAGGTGTAGAAGAGAAGGGAACCATGATATTAAATACTTACATGAAAAACTCTTGGCTATGACAAAGGAAAGGAATGAAATGCTCGAACCTAAACGCGCTGTTCATTCCTTCAACAATAAAGGACCAGAGCACTTTGAAAATAAGTTCCTTAAGATAAGGGTTTTCAGAGGAAACCAACAACCTCCAAGTTATCAAGGGAGAGATTTTTCTATCACTACCACCAAAGTGAACCCCAAAAATTATGTGGTGACATGTATTATAGTTATTCATTTCGGAATAACAAATATAATTCTTGATTCTAGTTATAAACATTTTTTATATCGAGGAAGATCAGTAGAACAATTCAAAACCACCAAACATCATGGAAGTAAATATGCTAGTGAGAAAGAAAAATTGGGAAATAATTTAAACCCATGAATATAACTCCCCATTTCATAAGTTTATAATTTATGCACCCTATGAACCTCATAATACTCCCTTTGGTGGAATTTGATTAAAATTTTTGGCAGGGATTTGATTTCCTTATTAGATCCAACATAAATTGTTGTGAGAGGGAAATCACTCTCCGTATGGTGAATTGACCCTAGATTATGTACAAGTTAAAGGAGGAGGATGAATCTTATTCATCACCATTATCTCAAGCATGGATATTCCTTCTATATGAGCATGCATATATTTCTCAATGATTGAGTCTAAGGAAGAAAACATCTTTGAATACATGCCTATTGTGAGGGAATTCACTAAAGTGTTTCCTGAGGAATTTCCTAGTCTTCCTCCTAGAAGAGATGTTAAATTATCAATTGATCTTATTAATGGGGAATTAACAATATCTAGAACTCTATATAGAATGACAATTGTGGAGCTTTAGGAGTTGAAGAAAAAACTACAGGAGAATCTGGATAAAGGGTTTATATGACCAAGTGCTTCACCATGGGGTGAACCTATTCTCTTCGTCAAGAAAAAGGATGGGTAAATGCGCCTTTGCATTGATTATCATGAGCTCAAAAAAATCCCGATAAAGAACAAGTATCCTATGCAACAAATTTATAACTTGTTCGATCTGCTACGTGAAGCACAATACTTCTGCAAGTTGGATCCGCGGTTAGGATTCTACCAAGTAAGGGTGAGGAAGGAGGATATCCCTAAGACTTCTTTTTGTACAAGGTACGGGAACAATGAATTCATAGTGATGTATTTAGGTCTCACTAATTCTCCAACAATATTCATGGACTTGATGAATAAAGACTATATATTACCTCGACAAATTTGTGGTAGTCTTTATAGATGATATTCTAATATATCTCAAAACCAAGGAAGAGTATGAGGAGTATTTAAGAACTATACTATATACCTTGGGAAAGGATAATCTATATGAAAGGTACAACAAATGTGAGTTCTTGTTGAATTGGGTCTCATACTTGGGTCACACCATCACAAGCAATGGTATATTAGTGGATACCTTCAAGATAGTTGCAATTGAGGTATGTCTAAGGCCAACATCAGTAACGAATAACCGTAGATTACTAGGGTTTAGTGGATATTATCACCAGTTTGTGAGTAATGTCTCATGATTTTCAAACCCTCTTACCAAGTTAAATCAGAAGGGAGTAATTTTTTACTGGAGTGATGACTGCAATAAGATATTCAATGATTTGAAAATGAGTCTTCTAAATTCTCCCATTCTCACACTACCCATAAGTGGAGAACGTTTTGTGGCGTATTTTGATGATTTAAAGTAGGCCATGAGTTGTGTGTTGATACAAAATGACAATGTCATTTCCTATTATTCAAGGAATTTTAAAGATCATGAGAAAAAAATCCAAAACATGATCTGTAGTTGGATACATTAATATTTTCTTTGAGAATTTAGTGAAATTACCTCTTTGGGAAGATGTGTGAAATATACACAAATCAAAAAAGCCTCAAGTACATATTCACACAGAAATATTTGAATGTGCACCAATGAAGATGGTTAGATCTGATAAATGAATATGAATACTCCGTCCATTACCACCCAGAGAAGGAGAATAATTTGGAAGATGCTATAATTAGAGATGACCCATCAATTCTATCATTGATGATAATTGAAAGGGATCCAATCATCTTAGATTTGTTGAAAATGGACACGGGAATCATTAATTAGTGATCATCATCAATCCTTTCAAACATTATTGCTCAACCGACTCTTTTGGAAATGTTAAAGGATGCTCAAAAGGATGATGTGAGAATTCAGAAGAAAGTGGAAACTATCAAAAAAGGTAAATCCTCAGATTTAAGTGTTAATAAAGAAGGAATTTTGAGATTTGGGTCAGGAATATGTGTTTCATCAAATCCGGAGTTAAATAAAGAACATTTGGATGATCCACACAGTAAAAATTTCTCTATTCACACATGAAGTAGAAAAATGTATCGAAATATATGAGAGCATTATTGGTAGGATAACATGATGAAAGAGAGTGTTGAGTATACATTAAAGTGCCTGGTATGTCAGCATGTGAAGGCTAAGAGGTAGAAGTCTAAGGGGTTGATGAAACCATTACCCATATCAGAATAGAAATTGGAAAACATAACCATGGACTTCATCACTAGACTTCCAAAGAAATCTAAAGGAAACAATGCTACCTGGGTTATTGTGTATCATCTTAAAAAAAATTCATAGTTCATTTAAATTTGGGTTGATTTCTCATAGGATAAACTTGAACAGATATATATGAGAGAAGTGGTAAGTTTTCATGGAGTACCACTGTCTATTGTATCCGATTGAGATAAAAGATTCATCTCTATGTTTTGGAAGAGTCTTCAAAATGATCTAGACACTGAGATGATCATTAGCATGGCTTTTCATCCTTAAACTTATAGACAATATGTTCAGACTATCCAATCACTTGAAGACATGTTGATAGAATTCTCAATAGACTACAGAGGAGGATGGGATCAACATCTTCCTCTAGTTGAGTTTTATTACAACAATAGTTTCCAATCAATAATCCAAATGGATCCTTATGAATCCATTTATGGGAAGAGGTGTAAAACATCGGCATGTTGGGATGATGCTAGAGAGGAAAAAATCATATTTCTAGAAATGATTGAAGAAATGGAGGAGAAGGTTAAATCCATTCACCATCACATTAAAGCTACTCAGAGTCAAAAAAAGTTTAATGCTAATAATCATTGATGAGACCTAGAGTTTTATATTAGAGATATGATATACCTCCGCATATCATCATTTAAGAGAGTTATGATATTTGAGAAGAAAGGAAAGCTTTTTCCAAGGTACATTAGACCTTTTGAGATCCTTGACCACAATGGAGAAGTGGAATATCGTCTAGCACTACCAAAAAAACAATCTCAAGTACATGATGTATTCTATGTATCACTCTTGAGGAAATACATACTTAACCCACCACATGTACTCAATCAATAGGTGGTACCATTGGATAATGACATATCCTACGAAGAGAAGCCAGTGAAGATCTTAGATCATAGGGAAAAAGTTATACAAAATAATACAATTCCCATCGTCAAGGTGTTGTGGTGAAACCACAAGTTTGAAGAAGAAACATGGGAATAAAAGGAACTGATGAAGCTAAGTTACCCACACTTATTTTAGTGTGGTAAAAATAAATTTAAAGGGTGATAATCCTTAAGGGGGGAAGATTTTATTTGGGCAAACATTTATTAATGAAAATTTCTCTTGATCTAATTAAATGTCTTATTATGTACATATAACATATGAAAATTATTTGGTATTATGAATTTTGATTTCAAAATACTATTAAGAACTTTCAACATTGCTAATATAGCTTTTGAACATTGATCACATGATTAGTATAAATATAGGTATTTTACAAATCCAATTTACTCAAACAAAGGAAGTGATGGACTCATCTAGTAGAATTGCTATGTACGAAGCCCATTTGTCAAAGCTTGAAAATGAGGTGGTGTCATAGGGATACACTCTTAACCAAGCCCAAGCCATGCTTCAACACGTTAAGCTCTAACAGAACTATCTATTGGAGAAGTGGAAGTTGATAGAGATTACCACCCAAATGATGTTATTCCAACCACCCCAAGAGTCGGTCGTCATCACACACCTTACCCTTAGCTATTATGTGGTCGTTTTAAGTGTTTATGTAACAATACCTTAGAAATATGATTTTTTGCATTATTTTTGTATAGAATAAATAATATACATCCATTTCTATTATTGTTATGTTGTAAATTGTTTTTAAATAACAAATTGTATTTTAGTTAATAATAAATTAAGAAATCTATTTTAATGAATTAACGGTTTTTTGAATAAAATAATATTTTAATATAATTTTATTACTAAATTACTTTTTATTAAATATAAATCATTGTATAATTTTTATAAATACAATTGTAATTTTTATTATGATTTTGAAGAAATTTATGTCCAAACCCATGAATTTTTTATAAATGTAGGTTTTTATTTTAAAAGTAAAATTTCATATCTTTAAAAAATTAATTAGATAAAATTAATATTATTTTTGGAATCAGGATTTTGATTGTATCCAATGGTTATGTTACATAATTTTCTGAGACAGTTGATTTTTTCGTAAAAATTAAACACCGTTTAAATATATATTATGTTTTATGACATCATAATAACCCAATAGTGATGTAATAAAAATAATATAAATGGTATGTTCGGATAAGATGTGTTTCAAAATTAAAATAATTTTATTTTAGGTTTATTTGGTATATTTTATAAATCCTTAGTGGACCCTCCAAGACTTATAAAACATTTAGACATTTTTAAATGATTTCCTTGAGAGTGTGACTCACCTACACATAAGAAAGACTAATATTTTAAAAAGGTAAGCCGTTGGGATTATAAAATATTTCTTTCACTCCACTTTGGTAAAAATAATTGGGCAATAACTATGGGTAGGTTTGTGGTTTTTATTAGTTTAATGTGTAGGGTCGAAAACTTAAATAATAAAGAATTCCCTCTTCTTTCATATATAAGCCCACCAAAGATCCCACTTTCTATTCACTTAAATCCTTTGGAGCTTGACCAAACTCGACCATACTCTCTCTATAATCCTTCCAAGTCTCACCAAGCTCCCAATAATCCTCTCTCAAGCCTCTCCCAAGTCTTTGTGATCACAATTCCATGTAAAGGATTTCTTCCTTTATCATTTTTGTTCAAGTTTTTTAATGTTGTTATACCATTTTAATTTCACTTAAAAATGTTGAGGCATTGTTTATAACATCCCCTATACTACTATTATTTATTCTCAATAATTATTGACCCATTTATCTCTCACTAATTATTTTCATGTACACTGATTACTATGCTGAAATTCAGTAAGGAATTTCTCTTTTCTCATTTACAATCAAGAAATTATTTTGTAATATGAATATAAATTACATTACATATATTTGGACATGTATCTATATGAATAACTTATTGTACATTTAATGTTAATATTATGAGACATAAAATTATCTCTCATCAAAAGTTTTTATGAATTTTTATGTCACATCATTATGCTACCGAAATTGCACCGCGATTTTTCAAGCCAAATTCATTGTATAGTGAATACCATTCCCATTTATCTATCAAGGGTATTCACATTTTTGAAAATTTAATTATTTATTATGGATTTTCATGAATGAATTAAATATTCCTTTATCATAGAATAAATTATGATGTTTTAGTCTCTGTTATATGATCCATGTGGCACACTTATGCATGAAATTAAATTATTAAGAAGGGTGCACCCTAATTGCACTCCAATGCATTGGGTAAAAATTAGTATAATGATATATCAACCACAATGAGGGTTTAATCATGATAATTCAAGTTAAATTATGTTTTACTCATGCTCTATGTTCAATGAGCCTTTGATCTTGCTAAAATCATGTTAAATGTTGTTGTCACACTTCGATGTTATGAGAATCAGGTTATATCAATCCTTAATATTCATATTTCTCTTGTGATCCGCTAATATGCCTATTGCCTAACATAACTATATTCTTCATATTATAACTTTTTTACTCCCTTAAGGGTATTTATTTATCACCCTATTCTTATGCATGTACTCTGGTTTTCCCATGCAATGCTAACTGCATAAGAATGTGTGTGGTCATGTAAAAGAAGTTTTCAAAAAAGATGTTGTGTTTTATGTTCTAAGTGTTATGTAATGTTATGAATCCCCAAAGATACTAGACCTCCCGATATTTTATGTTGTATGAAGTCAATAGTTTTATGTAATAAATCATGTTTAAGTGTGTAATAAAGAGTAGGGTTGTTATATAGAATATATGATAACAACATTTCTTCTAGGGAAGGAAATATTGAGTGTTCATAGAGGAATGGAATTGGAAGAAAAATCATATTTATAAATAGTGGAAGGTTATATAAGAACAAATATGTGAATATTACTCCTATGATATAATTTTTTTCCCAATAAGTAATCGAAAATAAATAATATTGATGTTAACATTCTAATAATACCCTCGATCAAGAAAAAAATATATTAAAAGATGTTTATGTTTATGAAAATCACTTTTTAGTAATATTAGGATAACTACTTTGGAAACAAGGAATATCCTTCTCCTTTTAAGAATATTTTTTAAAATAAATAAATATTCTATAAAACATAGATGATTAGAACTTCTTTTAAAAAAAATAATTTAAATATAATAAGTTTCATAGAATCTAAAATGTTGTAAAAATATGTGTCCAAAAAGGTAAAAATAAAAATAGATTATTTCCACAATTTGATGAAAAACCCCATAAAAATGATAAGAACTTATTAAGAACTTTTAAAGAACATAAAATTTGTATAATATGACCTTTATCAGTTAATAAGGAATATATTAGGACACTTTTAAAAGCATCTAATGAGTTCAATCATGGAGGAGGAGGATTTTTGACCAAAAAGGTGATGTATGGGTTTTCTATAAAATGGTAAACAATGATATAAGTGGGAGAATGAAAGGGTGAGAAAATATATAAACCCACCCTAAAAATGATCATGGGAGGATATAATAATGGATATTTTTAGAAATAAATATTATAAGAATTCCCCTGATAGATTATCTTAAAAAAATTCTAGTTTGAATTTATGATTAAATAAGAAACACTTACAACATTAGTAACATAAGAGTTAAAAGAACATAATATTATTACCGTGAAATGAAAAACAAAGTATTTAAAAATTAAATATATTAATCATAAATAAAGGAAACATGATAGTTGATACACCATATAAATGTAATGGTGGTTCATAATATCACACATGTCCCCTGGAATTGAAAATAATGACACATAACAGTTATAATATTGTTATATATAAAATTAAAAACACATTATTAGTGTAATATTAGATTTATTTTTAAATTTATTATATTTTATGAAATATTATAATAAAATTAATCCTTGGACAATATATAATCAAAAAAATGTAAAAAATTATGAATACACATCATATCTTAATGATCCAAAAACCCTTACAACATGGAAAACACTTGAATAAAAAGGTAAATAAAGATAAAGAACTACAATAGGTTTTTTATACACCATGAATTACATAAAAAATATTTTCAAATAATTCCATGGGATGTTAACCCAAATAAATACATATTAAATAGAAACTGGTGAAAAAATAAAACATATCTTAATGAGTCATAATTGAGACCAAGAAACCCTTACCTTCCATTCTTGCTTACTTAACCACTATTGTAACCTCTGATATAATGAACATAACTATTCAAATGAATTAATTAATCACATTATTGAAATATATTATGTTTTATTTGTGCAACCAGATCTGTTTGGATGATATTTGGCAGAATTCAAGGCTGTTGGTGGATGGTTTTAAATATAAGGAGTTGTTTTCACAATAATTTTCTCACATATAATAAATATTTACACAATCTGGATGGTTATAAGAATTATGGAATTAAAATAATTAAATCTGGAGTATATTTATTTCATGAATTATTTCCTTCATGGTGATATATAGAAGTAAATCTATATATAACATCAAGAGTTATGTGATGAGTTTGGGAAGGAAGAACTTGTGGGAGAACTCTAGAGGAGTTTATAAGGGTTGAAATAAACACCATGTATGAGAATAAAAGATTTGATTAATTTATGATAAAAAATTAATAAAAATGGTGTGTAATGGATTAATTTTTCTACAACAAGGATTTTGAATATGAATATATTATACTTCTTCTATATGTGGATGACATGATCCCCATAGGATCACAGTTTCAGAGAACTGATGAGATGATAGAGTAGCTGGATGAGGAGTTTTAGATTAAAGATCTTAGATTAGTTGAAAACATTTTTTGGATGAAGGTCAAGATAAACCACATAGCTATAACCATGATGTTATAATAATATAACTACATTGGAATGGTTTTGAAAAGATTAACTATTCTAGAAATAAATTTGGTCTCTATTCCCCTGGTGATGCAATTGAAATTATCAAAAGAGAAATCCTCAATGATGAAAGAAGAGGTTTTGTACTTAGAAAAGGTTATATGTATATAATTATTTTGAAGCCTAATATATTCAGTGCTATGTACTCGATCAAAAAAAATTCATGTAGAGGGATTTGTGATTAGGTACATGGATAACCGTGGAAAACAATATAGGGAATTTGTGAAGTTCCCGAATGGCCCAAAGGATATTTTTATTCATTTTTGATAATCCCCAATTTAATGGTTGAAGGGGGACCCTTAAATGGATAGTAGAATTCATGAAATTATTAGAACTGAAGGTCTTAGAGTAATTTATCCGGTCTATATCTACTTGGAGATTCCCCTCCCCCAAAATCCACATAAAGATGTCATCTCTCCACCCTTACATGACGTTTTGATAAGGCTTCCTATGAAAGAATAGGCTGGTCCCAATGGAAATTTCCATACCATATCATTATTCCAAATCCATTAGCTCTTATCTCGTTAATGTTCCTTTATATGAATCCTCACATGAATCCAACCCTTGTAGAGTCTTCCTGGTCCATTAATCACAATTTCATGTTCCCTGTAGGCCTGGAGGTGGCCCAAAGGCCTTGAGGTGCCCCCCTTACTAGCCTGAAGGCCTTAAAGGACATGAAGACTAAACTGGTGGACTTAAAACCCAACCAGATGAATAGTTCTGGATGCTACAATACTAAACAATACCTACTACAGTACCATCTACCGTTCTTTCTACAATGCATGTTACGGTTCCCACAACTGTACTTCTATAGTACTAGAATAGTTTTGAAATATGTATCCACCAAAATTTGATCTCATGTATCTTGGAAGTGATTTCAATTTGTGAAGGAGTGCAACATGATATGTATATACCTATAGAGGAACTTTAGTGAGTTGGATATAACAAATATAGATTGTAGTGGCTCTATCCACCATACAGGTAGAATACATTGCTGTAACAGAATCTAGGAAGAAGATGGTTTGTATGAATAACTTCTTGGATGGGTTGGGTAGAAATTAGATCAAAATGTATTATACTATGATATTCAGAGTGTACAACATCTTCCAAAGAACCCAGTTTTTCATGCCCATATGAAGAACATTCAGTTGAAGTACAATTTTATCAAACGATTGAAACATGATGCGTTGCTAACATTGCATAATATTTGTGGCAAAAACTATACAAAAGATAAGTTGATGAAGAAGATGGAAATACATAATTTGAAGATATGTTGTGCCCATTTTGGTCTACACTGATGAATGAATGATAATGGGTAGAATATAAGAGATCACTATAGAATAAAAAAGGGAAGACAGCTGGTATTTTAGGAATTATCAACATGAAATGAAAATTTTGAATTGAAAATGTGAACTAATGAGTGAAGAAGAGGTGTAGAATAGATTAAGTAAGTTGTTTAAGTAATTTTCAGAAAATTATGTCAATATATGACACCGGGCTTTAAGTGGGAGATTTTTGGATTTGTGTAGCTCGATCCATTTGGGTGATACTGGGTCGAATTCAGCGACCCATAATACACACCAAAACACAACTATAATCGACTATAGAGATTTGAATAGGGGAAACTGATACGGAATTATAGAAATAAATAATTTTTTATTATTACTAAATCCCCTAAAACATTGAAGACAATGGTACTCTAGCTTCACAGACTTCTATCCAACGAACATTGTAGGACCTTGGACCTGAGTGATAGTTACACTGTAACAAAATGAGATTTTTTTTCCTGGTTGGTGGAATAGTGCATTATATTCCTTAATAGAAAAATTTGAGATAGGGTTTAGTTTTGTCAAATTTCTAAAGGATGACTATTATTATTCCCCTAGTTATAGTTATATTTACAAATATTTATCGACATTGTAATTATTCTGAAACAATATAAATAGATGTTCCTATGTCCATATTTTTCTTATTCTTCTATTGTTCTTATTTTTTTTCATTTCCATACCTATGTTGTGTGACTCCCAATTTTTCTGAAAAATATTAAGTTTTTATAAACATTCATTATAATCATGTATTACAAATATATTATTAAATTATAGTTTGTTTTCATCATCGAGTGTTAGAAATTGTTATTATTTATTTTATACAATTACCATCCGGTTTTGGTTGATTCTTACTTATCGGTTAAAAGTTAATCAATCCTAGTTTATAAAATATAGATAAATTATTTTTTATTTATTTCTCAAGCCCAATTTTCATTAGTTGAAATAATTGATTATGGATTTTTGAAATTGTAAATTGTGATGAACTAGTTTCAACGTGTTTAATGATAGAAAGGGGATATATAAATAAAAATGTTGAATATTAATAATACGTCGCTAGTTTTTTTAAAACTTATTAAATACATTATTATCACATAATAATGTTATTATAAAATATTATTTAATGATTCATGACATTAAAATTATGACATCGTTCACATAGGTGGTAAAAAAATAAAAAATAGTGTGTTATGATGATTTAACAAGTAAGTAAATTTTTTCATGTAATAAAAATATAAAATATAAATAATATTAATAATTTCAAGCAAATTATATATATTCACTATGTTAATTAATAGTACCATCCATGAATGTTTGTGATGAAAAATGAAATTCATCATTCCTAAAGGTTGTAGTTCGCATGCACGAATGATTAAAAATTAAATTTCTCAATGAATATAATGGAATGAAAGTATATGATAAATTAACCATTAATATTCTTAATTGTGATACAGGAAACATATTAATTCATCAAATCAATCCATCTCACCATCTATGGGATGAGGTGATAAAAAGTGGACCACATCACTTTGTGAATGATGTAGTCTATACCTACGCATGATCGATATGGTTTTGTATTTCATAGTGGTAGAAAAATATTGAATATTGGTTGGTAAATTAATATAATATTTAAATTAATTTAATAATATATATTTCAATATATTGTAGTTGATATAATAATTTTTTAAAAGCAATATTAAGAGGAAAAGGCAAAGGAGTAAGAAATATCCTCTTTGAGAACATCAGATTTCTCAAGGAAATCTAATTCGAAATGGATTACATAGGATAACTAATTGAGTCTAAATGATTTTAAAAATGAGAGATTATTGTAAAAATAGAAAAATTTCATAGTTTTATGATTAAATTATATGTGATTGGTGTATAATGAAATTGTGTAATTTTTCCACTTTTATAATTAATGAAAAGGGTAATTTCAGAAGTTTCCATAACATTTCTGAAATGGAATTTCACTATTCAGGGGTCAATGAATCGAAAAGTATAAAATAATGTAGGTAATTAGGTTTTTAGTATTTAAATCACATAAAAACACTTCACTTCACATTTTTTAAATTTTTACGAGTTCTATACTTAATAAAAATCCTTTACCCATTTTTACTATTATCACGGTAACTAATGTTTTTGAACACCGTCATAAAAATTAATGAAAAAAATTTTAATTGAAATTATTAAATAATTTTAAAATTATGATTTAAAATTTGAAAATATATCTTGAAATAAAATTTATAATTTTTATAAAACTAATTTTAATATTAGTGCTGATAATGTATAAAATGTGTTTTTTAGAAAAATCAAGTCTTTATGATTAAAAATGATATATAGTATAAAATTATAAATTTTGTTGAATTTAATGATATAAATTGGTTTATTAATTTTTCATCACTTTTGAATAAATAAAAAATTAATATCACCATTAAAATTATTAATTAAATAATAATATTGAAAACTGTTTTTTTATTTAAAAAAAAATGTTACTTATGATCTAAAATGTTGAACATGTTTTTTTCTAGGATTGACATATTATTTAAAAATACATAAATTAAATCTCTAAATACATATTAGTCCAATTAAAATGTTTTATAAACCTCTAGGTGTTACTTATATAAATTCATGAAATTTATAGTTATGGTAAAAACTGTATTTTTCAGTATTTACCTAAAAATCAATTATTTTTGAAAAATACAAAAAAATTATGCTAAGATAATATTTAAATGATAACTATTATATATTAAGTTAATTTTCAAATATTGAAATTCTGAAATTTATAAATTTTTCATTTAAATTAAAATAAAATATATAATGGACAACTATTTCTAAAAAAATTCACATTTTTAAACATTAATTGTTCTTAATCCGTTTTTTTATGAATTTTTAATTGATGAAAATATTTTTTAATACTATAATATTTTATATTATTAAATTTCCTTAATAAAATTCATATAATATATATTTATATATCCTAACACGTTTTATTTTGTTGTTTCTTTTGAAATAACCTTATCGAATATAATATTAATTTAGAAAAACATATTCCAAAATCTTTAAGTGTTCTATGATACCCCCTTAAGTAAATTAATTCCTCCTAATTTTAATTATATATTAATAATTACTAGCACTAATAAAATAATTATAAAAATTTCATATCAATACATAACTTCTAATGAGATATTTTTCTTACTATATAATTTATATGAACATACATATCTTTTTCATCATTAATTATTCATAAACCGAATTATAACCTAATAATATATTACAATATAGCATAAATTTATAGTAAATAAAACCATATAGATATAATATATGATTCCAAAAAATTAAATTTATATTTAACTATCAAATGGTGTTAACCACTATTCTATAAAATCAAATATCATAAAAAATGTACCACAATCCTACAATTTTGGAAACTTGAAAAAAAACCATGGGTGTATTTTTCATCAAAAAACAATCAAATATGGAGGTTAATAATACTATCTAATTTTCATTGTACAAATTAAATGACCATTTATAACATCCTTCCCCAATTATCTCACCATTAATCACATATTAACCCTAACATTTATCCATCCTCAATCATGTATTTTTCAATAGTTTTCTCTAAAAATATTATCCATTGAAAAAATAACTTTCCAATATTTTTAATACCATGTAACAAAACTTTAGAAACATTAAAATAAAAAATATTGAATGAAAATCCAATTATGTTTTATATAATCCTTATAACTTTTGAATGCACCATGATATCATTAATAAATACCACTATATCATAATACATGAAAACCTATAAATAGAAACTTTAATCATTAAAGTACCATCATGAACCAATAATTTTAGATTTATTATATAATTATTTATTATTACAACAAAAAGTGTGAAACATGTACCAAAATTTATTGATATCAATATAATCATCTTTCCTACCATTAACATAAGTAAAAAAATATTGTATTTTGTTTGTTAATGAAAATATTTATATTTCATTAGAATTTTATTTATATATGAAATAATTTTCCATATATAAATCAAAATCTAGTTCCTTTGAGATATTAATCTACGTATCTCTTCACACATTTTTGACATGAAGTAAATTGAATCTTCTTTACTTCATTATTTTAATCATCTGAACTTACATGAGATTTTATCCTCCTCTTAATTGGTGTGTTTGAAAAATCTACATTGATCAAATTATTAATAAAAATTGTTAATTTCTAGTTTAGAATAATCATAAATTGTTTACTCTTGTTTCTATACCATTAGGTTCCTTATTAGGAAAATCTCTACATCATCTATGAAATCCATTGATAACTTGGTTCCTTCTATCTTTAATCATTACTAAAAACAAATGGTGTTAATGCGAGTGCTGAATATTTAACATCATATGATAATTATCATAAATTATCTTACAAAAATATCAATAAAAAATTGTATTACCATTTAAAACCATAATATTAGATTTCAGTTCAAACGAAATCACAATTGTTTAAATCTGGTTTTATTTAGCTTTGGTTCTGTTATACCGCTTAAACTAATTTTTTAACATAATAAAACACATTTAATGGATCATATATAGAATGTTACTGACCAAATAATATCCTCTATAGTGTCTATCTAGATTTACAGTCTTAGGTCCACTCATTATGCATGAGTGAATATCAAGTTAATAATTAACCAATACTTTTCAGGGGATTAACCCTCTTTTTATATGTGCCACAACAAATAGACTTTTAATTATATAGTATCATATGTAATTGATAAGAACTACATATACTGAAAACATCATAAAAAATTTCCGGATATCATCCTACTCATAAAAATATTCTTTAGACTTATCTATATGGGTTTCACTAAAGTTATCTTATCCTAATATCTAAAAGAACTAAAATAATTACAGATACTACTAAACTATTCTATGATACCAATTGAGGTTCCCTAAACCTTTACTCCCCAATCAAGTGCTAAATAGTTTTTATTTAAACAAAGGATTTGATAAAAAGTGATTCGTAATAAGCTAATCATATCTTAATTTTACATCATTTCTATAAGATAAACATTAAATATAAAAAATATTCACACAATAAAAAGAATCAATCTTTCAGTTTCATTGAGTATTAACTATATAAAAACATATTTATGATACTTGTGATCATTTACATTTAATTGAGCCACACTATTCTCTCTTTAAGACCTCTCATAAATTATTCTCGTATTCATAACCTAGGGAAATTGAAACATAATAATAGGTTTTAGATCAAATGTTTAGTATGGTAAAACATTAAAAATTATAATTATAGATCATGAGAGAGCATATATATATTAATGTAATATATAAATAACATAAAATATTCACACCCAAAAATAAATAGATCAAAAATCATGAGTCTTTTTATAAGGATTGAAGTAAGATACGTCATGAATCAATATAGGTGGGAAAATTTAGTCAATAAAAGTTGATTAAGAGAGTTTAACATTAGGATAACATATAAATGTGACATAAATATTATGATAAGGAAATATCACCTTCATGAGTCACACCCTAGAACCCATGATTGAAATAAACTAAAATTTTCCCATGTATAAATATCTCATGAGATATAAACTTTTAACCAATTCATTCGAGTGAGATATATGATCCTTCCCATCATTCATTTATACTTATATGCTCCACTTTAAATCAATCATTCATCATATCATAAAGAGACCATGGGAATATAATTTTGTTTATTCATTTCATCTTAAATAACACATGTAAATAAAATGGGATTTGTATTATTTGGAATGGAGTCATATAAAGAAATAATTTAAAATTCCATAAATAATAATAATATGATATACCTATGGGAAATAAAAGGGTATCCAAGGATATTTTATAGATTTCTTGGTAAATTCCCTTTAATTAATATGATGATGTATTTTTAATTTACAATATATAAATAAAATGTCTAAAATTTACTCCATATTTTCCCTAGTCAATCAACATTTGACATCTAAATTAACACCATTCATGTAATGTAATGAAATATTAAGTGTTTATAAAGGAAATAAATTGGAATTAAAATCGTATATATACATTGTGTATTGTTAGGAAAAACAAAAGTAGCGACATACTAGTCCTATGATGGAAAATAATATTTACAAATCCATCCAAATACAATAAATGAGGATGGTAATATTAAATTAATATCTTCAACCAGCAATAAAATAGTTCAAAAGATGTTGATATTGGTGGAAAACACTTTTCATTAGCATTAGAACATACATTTTAAAAACAAGGAATATCCTTGACAGTTTATAAAATTTTTAAAAATATTTTATAAAACTTTGAGGATTATAATTTGTTTTATGAACCATGAAATTATAGATAAGATTTTTTATAGAAAAAGGAAAATTAATGGAAATATTTTTTTACATAGAAAATATTAAATAGATATTATTTTCATACTTCTATAAAAATGACCAAAATAAAAAAAGAAAAAAAATGCATAAAAAATTTTAATGAGAGAAAAATATTATATTATTAAATTAATCAATTATTGAGGAATAAATGAGGATATTAAGAAAATAATCTAATGAATACAGTCATGAAATATGGGAATTCCCCATTGAGAAGAATAATTCGGGTTAGTTTCATTACTGTGGGTAAATAATGTGTCAATAAGGATAATGAAATCTTGAGAAGACATATGAAAAACCAAAAACTAAAAATATAAGAAGAAAATTATGGATATTTTTAGAAATAATGTGAATTAAAATTCTTTATATGGATTATCTTTCAAAATTACTTTATTTGAAATTGTCATTAAAGAAGAAACCATTATGATAATGGTAATGTTATAATTTAAAGAAAATAAGAGGGAAACCCTTATATTACATTCAAAAATAATTAAATCAAAGATATTAATTATAATTTTTATAAATAGGGTATTTAATAAAATATATAAAATAAATTATAGTTAAAAATATAAAATATGTCTCATTGAATTGGAAATAGAGATAAGTAACCCTTATATCATTAATAAATTTTGAATTGAAAACCCATGAAAGGTAAAACATGAGGTGGAATTTTAAATTTTATAGATTTCATTAAAAATTATGGGAAAAAAATATATTCCAAATATATACTCCCATAAAATAGAATAAGTGGCGAATACACATCAAATCTAAATGAAGTAAAATTGATGTAGAAAAATACTTACTACTTTGGTTACACTTGAATAAAAAAATTAATCATGAAAAGAAAAAAATTTGGATCCATATATCACATAAATTAAGTAAAAAATAATGTAACATAACTTCATTAGAAGTAAATATAATGAACACATTTAAAAATGGAAATTGGTGCACAAATATAACATGTCATAAAGTGTCATAATTGAGACCAAGAAACCCTTACCTTGTATTCATGATTACTTGATCACAACTATAACCTCGTATATAATGAACATAAATATCACAATCAAATATTTATTTATATTTTTCAAATATATTACCCATTAATAAAATTTATTTATAATCATCTTCTACAAATATAATTATCAGTTATGGTCTATTTTCATTATCGAGTGTATGAACTTTTGATTGTTAGTTTTATAAAAGTGCGATGTTTATGAGGTGGATTCATATTTTTTGGTTAAAATTTAATAATTGACATATTATTAAAGATAAAATTTTAATATTTTTTTTCAATGGTTTATCATGTCCCATTTTCATTAGGTGAAATAAATGGTTATGTTTTTTTGCAAAAAATATAAATCCCAATAATGTAGTTTTTGTGAGTTTAATGTTTTAAAGGAGATATTTTAGTAAATATCCACAAATTAAATTAATCCTTTATATAATAATTTAAATAATAAATAAATTATAATTAATGATATTATCAATATATAATACTCCTTGATCATTCATGAGTTAAATATTATACCATCATTCACGTAGGTGGAAAAATTTACCTAAATGAAAGTGTGAAACAATGATTTAATGAATAAAAAATTGTATTTGTTAAATGATAATATTAGTTTTTAAGAAACCTAAACATTTATTGAATATAAAATATCATATGAAATTAATTCTTATAACTATCTATGATGGGTGGTGATGAAAATTTAAATTCGTTATCCAGGGAGGGATAGTTCTCACATACGCATGATTTACATTTATATTTCTTAAAGAGTGGGGTGTAATGAAGGTATATGATAAATTAGTCTTTAATAATCATTAATATTATTTTTTAAACATATTATTTCATAAAAAACATCATTTTAAGCATCCATAAATGGAAGTGATGCAAAAAAGCCACATCACTTCATGGATGCAGTGGTCCACAAATTTACCTGATCAATGTGCTTTTTAATTGTGGATGGAAAGGATTAAACAATGGTTTCTCAATTAATATAATAAAATTTTAAAATATTAATAATATTCATTTATTTATACTTTGGGGGATATATTTATTTTATAAGAAGAATATTATGATGAAAAGACTAAATATTAATAAATATTCATGTTGATGACAAAATATTTCTATTTAAAATATCCATTGAAATGGTGAAATTAGAAAAAATAATTGAGGATAGATTCTAATAAATACAATATTTGATTGTAGGAGTAGAAAAATTTCATATTTTTATGATGAAATTTGAATATATCAGTATAAAAAAAGTGGTGGATATATACCAATATTCTATGTAAAAATAATTTTAACTGTGGAATTACCTATTAAATTCTATAATGGTATGTCACTTTTCAAGGGTCGATGAATATACATGTTTTAATTAATAGAGGGGTGGAATTTTGGCTAAGCCAACTCTTAGTTGCTCACTTTGAGGCACATTTTTATATGTTTTAGGTCTTGTACACTTAGTTAACATATGTTCGCTATTGTTAGGTAAATAATGTATCTATCATTGGTAACTAAATTTAATGAGAAAAATTTTAATGATATTATTACCTAATTTGAACATGATTATTTCAAATATAAATATTATTTTATCCAATTGTTTTGTAACATCATCAATTTTGATGGAATTTTATTTTAATCCACATGATGGTTTAGTTCATGAAGGTAAAGTTTTGTAGGTTCTTGGTGGGAAATATGGTTTTCACGAAAATTTTGTTACACCATGGTTATAATAACACCATTATTTAAACCATTTTAATCTTATAACCCACTTGTCTGAAATAAGATGAGCGATATTCCCATGGATGGGAGTGGTCTCAGGTGTATTGAATTGCAAGACATCCTGTGAACCATGGATAGAGTGTCCTCACCATGCCATGGTGAAAGTCTTGGTGAGCCCAATATAGGTAGGGATTTTATCTTACACTATAGTGGATTGATGTGGTTGGGCTCCTGAGAATAACATAATTAAGGACACCATGTGTGTGGTGGGTGTTGATATTCCATGTTGGCGCCGATTTGAGAACTTTGAAATGGATGATTCAACTGCCGATCATTGAAGGTTTATTTTGTTTGAAAAGTGTCACCGTAAGTGAACATCATAGTAGTATTTTTAATGCCTTTCACTCGTTTTTTTCTATTTATGAATCCATTGCCCCCTCTTCTTTGAATTCCATAGTTCCTAACGGTATTTAAATGAATCTAGGGTTGAACATGGGATGATTTTTCTTCATTGACTACATACCAATGTTTAATCTTTCATTCATGTTATTGTTCATGTTGATCTAGGATCGTGGGAATTTGAGGGTATCTTTTCTTTTTATTGTTTTAGTTGTGAATAGTTCTATTATTCTACTAGACCTAGATCCACCATTTATTTTTGTTTTTGTTGTTTGGTTTTAATATAGTTATACTACCTTGGATTGATTCCCTTATTGAATCCCATTATACAACCCCTATCATGTTTTATTGGAATCATTTCTAGTGACCCTTAGCATAAGGGTTTCATTTGGTTTGTGTGTGGTCATGATTTGGGAATTCGATCTTGGAAAATCATTACATTGACATCGATGCATTTGAGGTAGGAATATATTTAACATATAGAGACCTTGTATACAATTTTTAAATTATATGATTACATGTTCTCATGGGATTTGAGACTTATGCTTTAGTTTCATCACTTGTGTTTGAATGTGTAGAATGTGATACCCATGTTTGATTTTGATCAAATTTTTGTGTGGCATGGTTAATGAAAATTTATATCGATATTCTATGTATTTTCGTATGTGTTATTCCCTATTACGTGTTAATGTATTGAATTTTTAGGTTTTGATTCTGGTGTCAAATGAAAGGTGGAACATCAAGGATTGGTTAGACCTAAGAGTGAAGGGATGTGTGAGAAGTGATGATGATGAAGTTTGAACGAGATTCATAGTAGGGGAATTAAATCCTTATAGAACAACCCACAACATTTATTAGATGTGATATCTCTATGGGATGAACTGAGGATGTTATAGTGGTAAGATATCATTGTGCACTACTGCAAACACGGCCTTTATCAGCGCTAGAAAAGCGCTGGTAAAGCCAGCGTAGATAAAGGGGGGGGGGGGTCCCCTTTATCAGCGCTCCAAAAAGCGCTGATATAGGACCCCTGTATCAGCGCTAAAAAAAAGCGCTGATAAAAGGGGTCTTTTATCAGCGCTAAAAAAAAAGCGATGATAAAAGACCCCTTTATCAGTGCTTTTTTTAGCGCTGATAGAGGGGTCCTATATCAGCGCTTCCTTTATCAACGCTCTCATTTTAGCGCTGATAAAGGACCATTTTATCAGCGCTTTTAAAAAAGCGCTGATAAAAGTTAAAAAAATTAAAAAAATTTAAAAAATACTGCCAATCGGGGGGGGGGGGGGCTTTTATAGCGCTTGAACCCCCCCCCCCCTTTTACAGCACTTTTCGGCCCCTATACAACACCCCACGTACCCCACGCACCCCCTCCACCCTTTAACAACCCTTGCTCCAATATTCCCCATGCGCGCGCACCCCTGCCTCCACCAGGATTTGAACTCGAGACCTCCCCCCTGAGCGCCTAAGCCCTTACCACTACTCTATTTTGATTTGCTTTACAATTCATGATATCTATATATATATATATTTATATATTTAGTTATATTTTTTCGTATAGTAATATATATTTATATTAATATATATATAGTTATATTATAATATATATATATATAGTTATATTATAATATATATATATAGTTATATTATAATATATATAGTAATATTAATATATATATATAGTGGTATTAATATATATCTATATATATATATAGTTATATTTATTCTTATATTAATATATATTTATATTAATATATAGTTATATTAACATATATATAGTTATATTAACATATATATAGTTATATTAACATATATATAGTTATATTAACATATATATAGTTATATTAACATATATATAGTTATATGAATATATATTTATATAGTTATATTAATATATATATAGTGATATTAATATATATATTTATGGTGATATTAATATATATATTTATAGTAATACTAATATATATATATGTAGTTATATTAATTTATATATAGTTATTATATTAATATATATATATAGTTAGATTAATATATATATATAGTTATATTAATATATAGGTATATAAATATTCATATATTAGTATTTTAAATAAAATTGATGTTAGTTATTATTTAGATAAAGCTAATATATTTTATATGTAAATATATTTTATTATTTATATTTATAATTAAATTTTTAGGTGTGAAAATTTAAAAAATATGAATATATTGTTATATATTTGATTATAAATAGAAGTGCATTATAAAAAATGATGAAATTTGAAAGACATAATATTAATATGAATTTAATACCTTGGAATAAATTCAAACCCCACCAAAAAAAAATCCAATAATACCCCCTTAAACGAGGGTGAAAATCCACAAAATGTTAAAAAATCGGGGTTCCCTGAGAAAAAACTCAGTTTTGGAGGCCTTCTAGGACTCTTTTGGCCTCGAAAATCTCTTGACTGGGGTCTCCCTGAGTCACAGCGACGTAGAGCTCATCTTAGGCTTCGATTTGATATGTGGTAGAGCTCAAACGGACACCCGAATCAAAAGTTATGGACGTTTGAAGTTTGAGTTGCATTTTCAACATATTTTGGATCTTTTTTTAATTTTTTTAATTTTTTTAGTCCTCAAATTGTTATTAAATGACTATTACTCCATAATTATTATCAAAATATTAATTAAAAATATTATTTTAATTTTTTAAGAAGTCATTTTCACTAAATATCTTAAATATTAAGTATAATAAGTGTAAATGTACATTTATACTTATCTAAAATATATTTAAAAATTATATATTATATTTATATAACAATATAA
This sequence comes from Viscum album, assembly GCA_963277665.1. Taxonomy (NCBI): domain Eukaryota; kingdom Viridiplantae; phylum Streptophyta; class Magnoliopsida; order Santalales; family Viscaceae; genus Viscum; species Viscum album. The sequence continues at coordinate 1,688,433,072 of OY728126.1, read as the reverse complement.
CTATATTTATATATTAATATATATATATATATAAATATTTTGAAGCCGACCCTTTATCAGCGCTAAAAAAAGCGCTGATAAAGGCCCCCTTTATCTGCGCTACTAAGCAAGCGCTGATAAAGGGGGGCCCTTTATCAGCGCTAACAAAAGCACTGATAAAGGGACCCCCCTTTATCAGCACTTTTTCGTTAGCGCTGATAAAAGGGGGCGCTGCGAAAAACTGTTTTTGTGGTAGTGGTGGTTGGACCCCTGATAAATATGGGGATTGGAGGCCCTGTATACCAACTTGAGACTCATTGGCTATATATATGCTCACTAAAAAAATGATATGACCTTATGGTTGATGATAATTCATGACTGTAGTTATGATTTTCCTTCTGGATTGAAGTCAAATCAAGTACGATTGAGGTATGTGGGGTCTTGATTATCACATTAACACTCAACAAATTATTAAATATTGTTTTCTTATGTACTTATCTATTATCAAGTAATAAAACTCTTTTCCCTTACACTTATGTTAAGGATTCATTGGTGGTATACTACATGGTTTAAACTCATAGCCTAGACACACTTATAAATGTGTGTATAGAATTCATTGTTAGTGATTCATAATAGGGAAAAATCCCAGTGAGAGATATGAAGAGAAAAAACATGGGGTTCGAAGTAGGCTCTTGAATGGAATTATAGAGTGTTGTTATAGTGTCATAATTTATTTCCTTATTATTTATTATACCATGATTTGACCTACCACATTTGGTTCCCTCAGTTTATTAATCATACGACATGAGATACTTTAAATATCTCCTATAATATAATTTTTATTATTCACATTCATTGTCTAATTTTGAGCTATTTATTTATAATTTTTTATCAGTATGATTTTCAACTTTGGATACTAAGGGTATAGTCTCCCCATACATGACGCTCAGACTCTCACTCTAGTTAGATACCTATTGCGTATGGGGAGGAGTGTATGAGGTCATGTAGTAATCTTTATTGGATTAGTTGGTTTAGGTTGGAGTGTCAGAAAATGGTATCAATGGGAAATTTTGATCCTTTTACCAATGTGTTGTGGGCCTAAGACCTTAAATCAAGTGTCATGGATATAGAAATATTGGAAATATTAAATAGTTTTGTTCAAGAGATTTTTATAAAGGGTATTTCAAGGGTACATGGATGACACTGACTATGGTATATGCATCCAGATTGGTTCCTCTGTAGAAGACTCTGACACTATAGAATATGGAGACCCAAGAATGTTATGAACCTCAAGTGCTTGCCTATGCAACTAAGGTAGGAAAAGTGTATACAGTTGACCAAGTTTCTACTAGAATTTATGATTGACTATCAACTTTTAAATGGAATGTCCTGATCACACATATACTATATTTTCTAGGTTTGATATAAGATCTTCCCATTGGTTTATATGTAGTAATTTTTTTTATTGAATTGATTTAGCTATTATATTATCTTTCGAGTTTGTTTCTCTTGATACATCCCTGGGAAAAATAGTGAACTATATCTAGAAATGTCTAGAATGTAATATAGTGGTTTCTATTGATGGAAAACTATGGGGCCTTATGATTATAGATATGAGTAACTTTGGTGAGATCTTTGGTATGTACTGGTTGACTAGTTAGAGAGAACACAAAAACATATATCAGTGATGAGTATCCTACATTGTTGGCATAAGGGAGAGGTTTTTTATGACTGGTGAGTGAGATGTTGGAATAAATTTTATGTGACCATACATGATCCATATTGAATATATATTAACATAATTTATAGTCTTGTCTCTTGGAGCGGTTCTAGTTATAATTTTATTCTCTACTTTTATATAGTGGACCTATAATAGAATGACTTCCAAGATGATTTCTCAAACATCCATCCTGATAGAGTAAATAAAACTCATGCAAGGAGGGTAACCTATATCAACACCTCCAAATTATATATAATTATCCTAGTACAGTTTGATATTTTAGTAGAATATTGTCTTTGGTTATGTGTAGAATACATGAATCATAATCCATAGTCATAAAGTACACACACCCATTTTAGAGTATTAATGAATTGTTTGAAAAGTTATAGGGATTATGATGGTTCTCCAAGATTGACCTATAATGAAGATAACACCAATTTTTTTAGAGAGATGTATATTCATGTAATAATGTTCAAAAGAAGATGTTGACCATATGAGTATCTTGTGATGCAATTTGGGGTGAAAAACACACCAAAAGTGTTCGTGGATCTCTTGAATATGATATTCCATCCATATGTCAACTACTTCATTGGGGTGTTTATTGATGATATTCTCATATACACATGAACCTCATATATAGAAGATAAACACCAAGAAATTTTGTTGGTTAAATTTTGATCACATTGACTATCTGATAAGATCTAAAAGTTCCACTTCAGAATCAAAGAGGTATGGTTCGTTAGGAATGTAATATCTGAGGTATAAATATTTGTTGATGAAGATAAAGAAGAGTCCATGATGTTTTGGTCACACCCATGAAATTTTTTTGATACTAGAAGCCTCCTTGGGTTAGTAAGGTATTATAACTAGTTTGTATAAGACTTCCCGCATTTGTAAGTGCCTGTAACTGGGATTAAAAAGAATGGGTGAAGTTTTAATGAAATGAATAGGGTGAAGTTTACTCTGTAGAGATGAAGCGAATATTGATGAAAAATTCTATTTGTATATTTTGAGAACCTTGGATTGGACTTGTGGTATATAGTGAATTTTCAAGCATTTGTTTAAGCACTATAATAATGTAAAAGAATGAGGTCTTTTCTTACAGGTCTCGCCAACTTTTTCCATATGAGAAGAACAACCCTATACATTACTTAGAGTTTGAAGATGTGGTATTTATTTTGAAGAATTAATTAAATTTTATCTTAGGATACATATTTTTCATATATAAGGACCAAAAAATAATGTGTTACATCTTCTGTCAATGATAAATGAATCATTATAAAAGGAACTAGGGGGGTCAAAATCATTTGACATTAATATTGATTACTATCTGGAGAAGGTAGGGTAATTTTCGATTATCCTAGTTGGAAAACACTAGAGCATGGAGATTGACCTTTAGAGGAGGAATATCGAATTATCATATTGTTGAAAAAGTTTTTGGTGGATATATATGAGGGGTGAGGGATGATGAAATATTGTTTCTTGTTTATCACATAATGTTTTTTGAATATGTTAAAGTCCATCCCTGAATCATACCCCTATTTATATTTTCTCCAAGAATGGTTTACAAGAATAGAACTAGTTTTAGGATGGTTGACAGATTGCGATGAAATGATATTATTTCATGGGAGATTAGTAGTTCCTACTTCCATGAGGGAGGAGTTTATGAGAGAATCTTATGAATCTTAGTTATTAGTTCACACGTGTTTAAAAAATATTTATCATGATATCTAGATACACTTTTGGTTGTCGAGAATTAAGAGATATGTCAATGTATTATTTTATCATTTCATATCCTATTAGTGGGTCAAGGAGAGGCACAAGTGACAAGAAGGATTGGTTTATCCACTTCCTATGAATTTGGTGGATTGTGATGATGTGATGATATAATTAATGATGGGTGTGACCTAGACCCTGATAAGTTGATATTCTAGTTTCAAAATAGTTGTTAAGTTGATGAATGTGGCACACTACATGTTAATTAAAGAGACTCACACTATTGATGATTTTTGAAGGATTTATTTCTGATAGATTATATGAATTCATGGAGTTCCTTTTATCATCATATTGGAAATATATTCATGTATTACATAATTTTTTGGCATAGATTAAATAATTCTTTGGTGACTCAGTTGAAATTGAGAATGGCATATCATCCTAAGACCAATGGATTGTTCGAGAGGATGATAAAGAACTTAGAGGATATGCTTTGGGAATACATCCTAAAATTTTATGAATTATTGGATGATTATCTATAATTGGATTATTTTACATAAAATATAAATTTATAACCGTTGATTCTAATTGAACCTTTTGCGGTTATGTATGGTTGGATGTGTTACTCATTGAAATATTTGTATGAGGCTGGTGGGGAAGCTGTTGTGGGGAATAGAATGGTTCATGGGAAATTTGAGAGAGTGTTGGTGGTCAAGAAAGTTTTGGTTACCATTCTGATTAGGCCAAAATTGTATGATATCTAGAGAATACAACCTTTATATTTCATTTTTTCTTGTATATTTTCTTACGGGTGTATCCTCTATTAGGAAATTTTTGTTTATAAAATCAAGGGAATATAGAACCATGTTTTATGGGAATTTTTTATATCACCGACCATATTAGAGAAATGGATTTCCAAGTGAACATTCCTCTATGATATCAAGGTTTTCATAATATGTTCCAAGTTTCTCAGATTTTGAGGTACGAGCACAGTCCTTCACCTGATATCAATTGTGGGGATGTTGAGTTTAAACTAGATTCATAAATTTTGGATCCCTATGTAAATATTATACACCAGATCAATAAAATATTTACTGAAATACAATACCACTATTTTTAGTCATATTTATGTATGTACGCATCCAAGTAGAGACGTGGTATTGGGAGTCTGATGTTTTAGCTTAATGACCAAGGTTTTGTGTGCATGACTACTAGATACACTTCTCTAGGATAATATATAATTATACTGTAAGATTTATAACTTCCTAAAATTTAATGGAGGTTAATTTTGTGACTCATGATTGTTTAATTTAGGTTTTGAATTTTATATAGTTTATTAGTGGCCATACATGATTTTTGCTATTTAATGGTACACCATAGGCAAGACCACATGACAGTGTAGTTCGTTTTAATCTTGGAAATCACCATTGAAAAATGGGAAGATAGAAATTCCCATAGATGGGTATGGTATCATGTGTATATCACTATGAGATCTCTAATAGAGAATCTCTAGAGTGGCCTGACCATGAAATTTTGTTTGGTGTGATGAGTATAAAGTGCCCATGTATTTTTTTTTGAATTATATATTTGTTTTTCAGGGTGGAGCTCTTATGAATACTGAAATCATGGAAAACACATGCATAGAGGGAATCACTACACCATGTTTGTTCTAGTTTTAAAAATTTAAAATGGATGATTTGGCCACAAATATTAAATTATTTCATACAATTAAAAGGATAAACCACATGAAAGCTTTACAAAATGGTGTTTAATTCATTTTGACATGGTTATATATATTAATTGATTGTTCCTCCTCATCTTATGAGTTTCTTAGATCTAGGTGATTTTTGAAGATACATATGGTTTATCTTTAATTGGTCTTCTATCCCTCACTAGTGGCCTAGGGTGATTCCTTCCTTCAGGGGCTAGTTTTTGTTGATCTTGGATAGTGGGTTCCTCAGATGCTCTTCCCTAGTATCTATTTTAGGAGTGATGATTTCTCTTCTCCAAGAATACGTAGATCCACTATTGATGGTTTATGTATTTGGGATAATAATATAATTTTACTGAAGTTTCTGTAATTTTTGATTGAAATCCATTCTAAAACTCTTGTCATGTTGGATTAGAATTAGTTCTAAGGACTATTGGTCCATGGGTTTGATCCAATTGGTGCATAAGTATGATTAGAAAATTGACACATGGAAAACCATGTTGTTAACATGGATAATTTTGAGGTTGTAATCTCCTTAAAATATAGAGAAATTTAATATGATTATTGGCATGATATGATGTTCGGTTATTGTGTTCTTTGATACCTATTCTTTAATGTGATCATATGTGTGTGCATGTGTTACCATGTGACCCATGGTTGATTTTGATTATATGTGTGGGTTTGTATGGATAATGATAATCATGTTTTATATGCTATGTTGTGGCCATATGTGTTTTACATGATTATGTTTGAATGTGTGGCCTTTGAAGATTTTTTTCTAGGTAGTAAATGAAGGGTTAAAATTTTTGGCTTGGTTACACCTTAGAGGGAAGGCATGTGTAGTGTGAGATGATGATAATGGTAGAACAATCATCATGATAGGGTAAGTATGACCCTGTGGCTTGATCATAGGTTTTTCCAAGATATGATATCCATGTGTCATGACTTGAGGTATAAGAATGGGTAAAATATCCTTGTGGCCTAACCTGTGATAGAGAAGGGGATTGAAAAACTTGTGGGCCAACCCAAGGCTCATTATCCTCATGGTTACTCAGAGACTTATGAATTATCCATGTGGTTGACCCTAGTTCATGACTCCCATTATGATTTCCATCTATTATGGAGATGAAGAAGGTAAAACCTTGGTTTTTAGTATATTGGTTATAAAAATACCACATCACACTTGATTGATTGTTTTTTTCTTTTAAATTTATTAATTATCATGGATCACACCTCTTGTGAATGTTCTGCATTTTTAATGACATATTAGTGGTGTCCTTCTTGGTTTATAATCCCATCCCACATTGGGATCTAGCTAACCATATAGATTTAATGATCTAGGATATTGGTAAGTGCTAGGGTATAGTGAAATGGATTATATGAGGTGAGGTATAAGGTTTGAATGTGGTGTTAAAATGAACATCAGAGTGTTGCTGCAGTGACTTTATTTTATCTGTTGTTTCTTATAACCTTAATTGACCATAGACATTGGGGGTATTTGGTTTGTTACTTGAATTACATAAGATAATTTCCATGTGATATGTTATTGAAATGTTATTATTCATTTATGTCATGTTATTATAGACTTCTAATTTATACTTCTTTATGAGTATGATGTTTTACTTTGGATAATAGGATATAGTCTCCCGACTGACTATGTTTGGACCCTCACTGATAGTCAATAAACTCTTACATATGGGGAGGTGTCCATGAGGTTATGTGGAACTTTGTCTTAGAATAGGTGATTTCTTCTAGGGGTAAAAATTTCAAACAAAAAAAATTACTTTTAACACTAGCACACATACACATAAAAACCATTTTTAGAGAGAATTTAGTTTCAAGATTGAAATTTATGCATAGAGTAAATTTTTCAATGTCACTAAATTTGAGGATAAAAATTGGTTTATTATATGAAAAAACAAATTTATGTGTCTTTCAATGGAATCAAAAACTGAATATCCCTATTAAAATGTTTAATTAAATGAAATCAACAATTTTTATATCAAAATTAGACTTAAATGTTCCTTTTGAACTAAATTGTAGAAGGTTGATCTTATCAAATTAAAATATTATCTAAAAAAATATTTTTCTCCCTTAATACATATTTTATTAATTATTTTTTTAATAAACATTATGGTTTTACTTATATAATGTTATAAAATTTCTAGTTTTTATAAAAAATGTATTTTTAACAATAATCTTAAAATATTAATCATTTTAGAAAAATACCAAAAATTTATACTAAACTAATATTGACATTATTAATCCAAAAATTAATTAAATATTTCTGAATTAAAATTATAAAATTTATCCATTTATCTTTTAAATGAATACAAAATATGTAAAGAATAATTACTTTTATATTGGAATACCCTTTTAAAACATTAAGTTTTCTTATTTAGTTTTGTATAAATTTCTAATTGATTATAATATTTTTATTTTCAATAAGTATTAATTAGCTTCACCTATTTATTATATTATTTATCTAGTACATTGTTGGATATTTTTTTGGTGTTGGGTGTGAAACAAGCTTATCAAACATAATATTAATTTAGAAAAATATATTCCAAAATCTCAAAGTGTTATAAAGTCAAAGATATTTATTTCAGAAACTATTTATTGGATTTAAGGGTTGGTTATAATTAAGGGTTTCTCGGTAAGGTAAGATTTCTTACTTATATATCTTCATCTCCTAAATTAATTTTGTATCTATAATGTCATTTAAAATTACATGTCATCTTAAAATTTTCTTTTATTTAGATTTTTTATCATTTTTTTAATTTTGTAATATGGATAGATTACCAAATCCCTATTATTATATCTAATTTAAAAGTCATTAATGCCAAATAACCCCATTGTTATTAAATCCCAACAATTTTCTAATTTCTAAATCCCCAGGTATATCAGGTATTTTTATTTTTTAAATATAATATTTTTGGTAGGGGACCCTATTTATTTTGTGTAATGTTATATCTATTATATCCAATATATGGGCCCAAACATGAGATTTACTTATTTTGACACCAGTAAACTTTTATGTATCAATACCCCTAGTTCCATGAGTAATTTTTTAAAGGGTTTTTATTTGTAATAAAAATTATCTACATGGGTTATATGTTAATATTTATTAGGATGGATTTATATTTTTATATAATTTCTGTTGATTGTTGTAGTTTTTTTAAAATATCACCTAATCATAATGATTACATTTCTTCCAGTTTCTTTCCTTTGAAAATATTTAATATTCTTGTAAGAAATTCCAAATCAATGAATTTAATTTTATAATCTACACTATGAATTCCCTATACATAAATATTTTTACTTAAGTGAATAAATCAAGATATCCACACCATCCCATTGATTAAGGAAAATTTTAAATAGTTTTTATATAACTTATTTTCATATGGGAAAATATTGTAATCTGATAAGTATTTTATAAAATTCAATGTATTTAAATGCATTCACCAGTGAACATCTTTCTGTGTATTATATATTCTAATTTACTAAATGATATATTTAATTTTATGGTATTTTTGGTTGTTGGGACTTGAAATTATATAGTTCCTTAATGCACTGGTAGGTCTCATGAAACATATAAAAATGTGAAATTGTTCTATAAATACCTTTTATGTATGATGTCTTATCAAATCGATATGATGATATGTTTATTATGTATAACATTATGTATTTAATTAATTATGTATTATTTATGATATGTCATTTTATTCATAAATATGGTCATATTTTATTATATTTGTTTCTATATTATTTCTAACCTGGATATATATATTTTTTCATATGTAATATAACAACCAATTTTTTTTTCATACACAAATATTAAATCTCATTAAGAAAATATTCATTACATAACATAATGATACACAACTAAATTATATAGGCTTGTTATATGTGAAAACATGGATACATGAGTAGCTGGTTCAAAATATATCTACATCTTCTCCCACTTAGTTCTTCATAACCGACCGAATTCATAGACTTATCATACTCAAAACATTTCTTCATAACCAAGGGAAAAGGAAACATAAGAAAGGGTGTGTTCTGATTCCCAGTAAGGGTAAACAATGGATATATAAATATAAAATGAGAATAAGGGAATGAGAACATGAGAATATAATTTTAAAATTATAAAATTCATACCAAAGATAAAAATATCAAGACATACTAAAAATCATTGAATTTCCCAAAACATGAATTCTAACAGAATTAAAAATATTTTCCATACGATCATAACATTAGAATAATGTATAAGTTTGTGAAATACGCATAATATTAGATAATCATGTACATATTAGTCACTGATTATTTCCAAGACTATCATAGGGTACCATGTTCACTCCCCAACCCATTTTAGTACTCAAGGTATACTCCCAGTACTTTTATAGTGGACAGAGTCCCATTCTGAAAAGGGTTCCCTCTTTATTCTAGTGTTATTTATACCACAAGGTATCAATTTTCACCCAAGGAATTTTAGGGATATAAAATTCTAGGAGAACCTATCACATAATGAAAATAATATATATGTGTACCACAATATCATAAATCATTCACCATATCATAACCAATGAAAAGGAATTGGGCTTCATAAGCATTTCATCATAGCACAACCTCTTAGAAAGAAATAGGTTTCAGAAATTTTTTCCATAATAATCATGAACCATCTGGAGAGAGAATACAGATGGTATCATTCGTTTATATATATAATAATTTAGTAGCTATATCAAATGATATCATCTTAGATAAAAACAAATTTAATGATCACTTAGAATATTTGTTATGGAAAATTTCATTTTCAATTTTAAATTAGTTCTTTAAAAGCAGAAAATATCTAAAATATTAAAGAAAAAAATTTATTTTAAAAGTATATCTAAACCTTATAAAGTAATATTCAATGTATTTATCACTTAGGATTGGTGGAAATTCCATTCGTGTTGTATAAGTTAAAAGCAGACATTCCTTTCACACCTTTTGTAAAAATTTAAAAAGTACCTTAATAAGAAAATGACTAGAAAATTATATTTAAAACATTTAGTAAAAATTAATTTTAACAATTATATATTAAAATATTAAAGAATTATTGAACACATTTTTATAAAACATTAATATAAAATAAAAAGTTTTTTTCAATTAAGGGAGAAATAATGCACGTTTTCGTTAAATTTGTTCTTTCAGTATATTGAGTATTTAATGTGAGGAAAATGAATGAAAAACACGTGTTTTAAAAAAATAACTATAGGATAATAATATTAATGAGTTTCATGAAAGTTATATTATAATATTTCATCACCTAGAACATAATATTAAACAATACTGATAAATAATGAGGTTTTAATTAAAACCCTTACAACTTTGGTAACATTGGAATCCTAATCACCATGAAATAATGAAATTAAATGTAACTTTTAAAATCATTGAAATACATATATTCACGATATAACTTGTAAAAGGGTCTGTTTATACCCCATTTAAAATAGAATATGTGTATAAAATAACATATTCCCCAATAAAGACAATTTCAGATGATAAAACCACAACTCGAGTTTGACTTGCTTAGAAATCACTCTATACTCATGTATAGAAAATCTTAATTTAGTATAATTTTTTAATATATTCATGTAAATATTAATAATCTTAGATATTATCCCCTTATAACATTTCATCACCCTTTAATTAATAACCCCTTATTAAAATCATCGTTTTCGAGTGTTAACTACTTCATTCATTCATAAGAGATTTATTTTAGTAGTTATAGTCCTTATAAGTTGGATATGGATCCATCATTTTCCAAATTTAAATAATGATATTAATTTCCAACATATTATTTTTTATTTTTATATATTTATATTCATCTGTAAAAGTTAGATATAGAGAAATTAATTACACCATTTATGGAGATGGTAGGTCGTATATATGCATGAATGATGTTTTAATTTTTCGATAGATTGAATAAAGAAAAGTTAAATAACAATTAATACTTATAGAGTCATTATTATATAAAATATATCTTATATATTCAATAATTTTATCTTTATCTCCATCCATGTAAAATGAAAATGAAGAAATAATCACATCACTTCATTGAGGTGGTAGTGCACATGTGTGCAAAAGCAATGATATCATTTTACAACGGTTTCAAAGGTAATAATGTAGATATGATATTATCATTATATAAAAATATTAATTTCATAAATTTGATATATAAACTATAACCCCATCATAACAACCATCCATAAAATACAGTGGCAGAAAATGAATTATATATTTGCGTGGAGACGGTAAGTCATACATTCACACAAGCGATAATTTTACTTCCCATTTAATGAAAATAGGATTCATAAAGGTGGATAAATAATCATAATAGAATTTAAGTAGTTTGAGGATATTTATTTAACTATATTATTAAGAAAATAATTGATTTAGAGGAGATAAAATAATAATAAAAAAGAACGTGACCACTTAAGGTGATTAGATCACCTTTAATACAACTCCTTTGGATGTCCTCTTAAGGATCAAATTGAATGTATTTTTGGGAATACCAACACATCTAAAATTTGCATAATAAATTTATTAATGTATTTTGGTAGCGTATGGTTGATATATATGGATCAAAGTTGTGTGATGAATAGAAATGATAGATTCTATTTTATAATTGAGGGGAGGGGTACTATTGGGATTTATTATAATATTAAAATATAATAAAGTCCTTATCTATTAAAATATTACTTAAAATTTATATTTATTATAATCTACGATATGAAAGGGTTTAAATACCCTAAAAAATAAAATTTAGATTGGTTTATTTTGGTGTTTTATGACTTATCTTTTGGTTAAACGCCTTAGTTAACCTATTTTAACCTTGCGGTAACATCTATTTCACTATTGAAGGGTTATAATTTACTAATTGGGTGAAAATATACACATATGAGATAAGTAGTTCCATAAAAAAAGCTTCTGCCCATTTATTGTGGTGAAAGATAATGTATAGGGGAAAATGTACGGGGTAAAACAAAATCCATAACCTCAACCATAAGAGAAATATTCATAGATCATAAAACGACATGTCACATCCATAATCAAAGTTTTCATTAGTTTCCCACTCAGATTGGGACCTACCATGATTGAAATCTTTAGGATATATTTATTGTCATTTTTTGTAAATTTAGAAGGTGGTCTGGTAGACACATTCTATGGTGTGTTGGAGTGGTCTTTTCGTAGTCTCCACATAGAAGGTGTAGGAGAGAAGACCTTAGTGTCAGCCACAATTTCCTTCCCATTTAATAATGCATCCTTCAAATAGGCATGGACATCAATGTGTGCTACCATAAGGGGGAATTGACATTCACCCCTTTATCATCCACAAAACAATTTTGTCTTTTAGACAGTTACTGAATAAAGGATTATTTTTATTTTAGAGAATCATCATCTTTATCCTCCCATATTCCATGAATACACTGAGAGTCCCTTAATTTATCTATTTTCACCTAAAACCATGATGTATTTCCACCCTCAGTTGGAATTTACTACTCCTCAATCATAGGTACAAAGACCCATAAAAACTAATCCATCTCCCAAATGATACCTAGAGTAACAGTACCCTTATATTCATCGTCAAATTCACTATGCTGAGGCACCAAAGACATCTCTGACCCATGAATCATATGTTTCATCTTTGAAGACATGTCCATTGAACCAGAACATACATGCATGTTGTTCTACTCAATATAAGGGTGTAGGTTTATCACAGAGGAGACATTATTCTGTGCAGTCCTTTTTCCCTCTTTTCTTCTTAAAAGAAGCTACATGATGTTCTTTTAAAGAGAAAAACAAATAGACCACATTCCAATAACATTTATCCTTGTCATTTCCAATCATTTGGAACTCTATGCAGAAGTCAGGAAGTTATTAATATTCCAAATTCAAAGAAATATCATTATCCAGTGTTGACAATAAAATGTTATAAATCAAGAAAGATCTTAGAATAAACTTCCACTAGGATACTAGCATAGTGACAAAATTTGGAAACCTCTATATTCCTGTCCATTTTTATCTGAATACCCACCACAAAGGAAATGTAAAAGAGGATCTTAGGATGCCACAAAATCTAATTCTGGCCAATAATTTTGATCCAAACTTGAAATTTAGTGTATTTAATGGTAAAAGGATTAAAGAAAAAATCTCACTCTATAAAACACTCTATACCTGGTTTTAAAGTGATTGATCCACTTCTCTAAGACCTTCATTTCAAATACTCTGAGGTGATAATAATTTGAAAAAATCCCCAACCCTTGGGAATTCATCTCCATCCTAAAAATATTCAAATAGATGATATTTTTAGAACTAAATCTTCAGTTTTCCAAACATTATATGTAGTTTGAAGAACCATCCATGAAATTATAGAGTGCTATGAAATTTTAAATCTGTCAAGAATCACCTCTTTATTAGAAATCATGCGGGCAGTGTCACCTTTATTCACTATCCACTCCGGAGAAACATACTTTTCATGTAAAAAGTTATTATATTAGTTTCATGAGACAAAAATTCAGTGTTAGAATAATTAATCTTCCCAAATTTCAATTTATTTGATTTCAGTTCACCTGCTTCATCAACCTTCACATGATGAGTAGTATAAAAACTCATCGGGATATTTTAATTTGGCATCAAAATGACACTCGCATTTTTTTCTCCTCTAAAGGATCTATTTCCTTAGATCTACATTCCCCATCCACCACCGCAACACATACCTTAGTGTATCTATGATCCCCAACCCCCATCATTGTGCGATTCACTAAGGATATTTGGAAGAACTCCGCAGTCGTCATCACTAACATCGATGCAGATCCAAGTTCTTCATCCACCACTACTCACTATTGAATCCAGTCAAATCTAGTCAATCCTCCGCTCATAAACTCCTACTTGTTCCTCCAATCCCATTCATCCACTAATGTAGGATGATGAGATATGGAAGCCGCATTCGATTCGGCCACCCTAGATTGAGATCTAGAGGTTCCAACAAGATGGGGGTCCCCCAGAGAAATCCCATTATTATTCAGGCAATAATTTCCAAGGGAAGAGTCCCTATATTATCCCCCTTACCCTCTTTTAACATTTGTATAATTTTTAAATAATTTAATAAAATAATATTTTGAAAATATAATTATTATCCATTTCAACAATATTCAATTAATTTAAATTAAAAAATTAATTATAATGTTTGAATTAAAAAATAATCCTTAATTTCATCACCAATATTCCGTATTAATATGTATAATTTTGGGAACACTATATATAATTAAAGTTATTTTACATTAAATATTTTTGAAGGCATTTATTTTATTTTTTCTTAATTTTAGAAATACTACATCGACGTTGAATATTTATTTAAGGTAATTATATAATTACTAAAATTTAGAATTAAATTTCCATCGTAAAAATAATTTCATTATTCTCAAAATGGATAATTATATTCATTTAAAAATTTAATTTTTTATATGTGAACACATAAGAGATATTTAAAACAAAGAGAGTGATGATCTATATCTTTCTTTGATTTAAATATTATCTATGGAATTTGTATGGAGAAGTGACCATTAAAAAAATAAATTTAAAAAATATGGTGATAAGTATTTAATTTAATTCATCCAAAAATAATTATGATGAAAAACTACGGCCTTATCACTTAATTTTAATCTGTATTAACCATTTTTACCCTTTTCTAAGGTGATAAATTTTACCAAAGTTACTATTAATGTTGACAAAAAATAAAGAGTTCATATTTAACAAATCTAGACCTCATGATTCCAAAGAAAAAATAAAATTTTACACATTACATTTTTATGATTGGAAGTAAATAATATTAAAACAAAGAATGAAAAAATGGGATGGAAATCATTTTGTGTAAAAGGTATATTTTTTTATTCTAAAACATGTTTTGTTCTTATGAAATGCTTATAAATATATTAAATAAATGTTAAGAACCATTATTTAATATATAATATATAAATTTTATTAAAATAATTCACCAATAGTTTTTAATCTAGTTTATTGAGACAGAAATACGTTGCGTACATAAAAAAATATTAATGAAAACATCTTTTTTTATTTTTTGATGATTTTTTTATTTATAATTAGGTGATAAACAGTTAATTAATTTCAAAAAAATCAAAAAATAAATTATTAATAATTTAGTTATTCTTAGTAATACCCTCCAATCTAATTTCTAGGTGATAACTATCAAAAAATTATATTTGAATACTAAATCACTATTCATTTAAACCCTGTTTAGCATGTTATGAAATCTATAAAAGAAATATTATTATTTATGGAAAAATATAATATAAAATATAGGGGTGTTACATTATACACCAATCAAAATGAAATTTCCCCACAAAATTCATCACTTTGATAGAAAAAAAGATGATATCATTGTTTCTTTACATTTTAAGGTTCCAAAGTAGCTTTTTTGAATTTCTTATATTTCTAAAGAACTTTGAAATAGTGAGTAGCCTTTTTTTGTAACACTTTGTATCTACTATTCAAGATATATACTGGTTTTTATTCATATCAAAGATCGTGATCTGTTGGTATATTCTCTATTGTTCAGTATATGTGTTGGATCAAGTATGTACTTTTTTAGGAGATCATCATGGAGCACATCATGAACTTGATAGATATTTGATAGAATATTCAAGAAATGAGATTCTATCCCTAGTAGATCAATAATATCCAAAGAGACAATATACATAGGGATCAACTTTCCTTTCTTTCAAAACCTCATAACCTTATTCCTTGGATAAATTTGTTGAAACACCTTCTCACCAACATCAAATTACTGATCACACGAATGATTGTGAACATAACTTTTTATAGAATATGATTAGTCTAGATGTGATATTGAATGAAAATAAATTTCTCTTCCATTTCCATAGATAAAATATGTCCCAATATATTTATTTTATGAAATATTTCCCTAAACAATGTAGTTCTATAATTATTTAAACTGAGGGATTCAAATAGAGCCATCTGAATTCATGATCAAAAGCTATTGTCATAAGTAAACTCAAATAGAGGAAGGTTTTGATCCCAAATTACTTTATAATACATTGAAGAAGATCTAAAAATATCATATTTGGGTTTAATAGATTATTTAGACTAACTATTTTCTTGAGGATGATACGATGTACTAAAAATCAACTCCATATCAAAATCCTATTGAAGTATTTTATAGAACTTCAAGGTAAACCTTAGATCCAGATTAGATACAATAAAATGTGGTAATCCATGAAATCTTACCACTTTTTAAATGTATATAATTGAGAGATGATCTTGAGATAAATATTCGTCAATGGAAATTATGTGTGATCAATTTGTAAGAAGACGGAATAAAACCCAAATAACATTATAGTCTTTAGATGTTTTGGCATGTCCCATAACAAAATCCATGGTGATGTTTTCCGATTTCCACTCTCATATGGGTTATGGTTGTAACATCCCATTAGACTTCTATCTCTCATCCTTAATATGAAAACATAAAAAGAATAAAGATACATATTCTTCAATATATTTCTTTATTCTATCCCATTATAAATACTCTATCATATCTCTGCACATGTTGTTAATTCCATGATGAAAATGTAATGATGAAATATGATAATTATACAATGTTTCATCATTCAAATATGTCATCGACGAGACACATAAACTATTCATGATACTTATAATTCCCTCAAAATCATAGTTATTCTTTGGATAATTTATCACATTCTTATGTAGATTAAAATCTTCTTTCTATAAATTTTTATGCTCCACATGGATAGATAGTTGAAAAATATTTGTAGAAAGACATGATTTCTCCCCTTCCCTCAATATTTAAAGATTCATCCTTTGAAAATATCTAAATATTCGATCTTTTGTAGTCCTCATCATGAATAATATATCATGATCATTTCGACAAAAGGAATGTGACACCTTGTTTGGGGTATTAATGTATTGATCAATCATAATATTTAATTCACTCCAACAATATTATTTGGTGCATATTAAACTCTTTTTAAGTGAATATATACTTTAATTTTTTTAATAAGTATATATATTAATATATCACATCTTTATTTGTTAATATAATGCCTCCATATTATTACTATAAAATTTACCAAAGCTAATTTGAAATCAAGAGTTCGGTAATTTATCTCATGAACCTTCAATTTTCATGATACATAATCTTCCCCAAAATCATTTTGGATGAGGACAAATCTCATTCACTTATTCGATACATCACTATAGATTAGAAAATCTTTTACACTATAGGGTAATGTATGAATTGGTTTAGTAACCAATATTATCTTTAGTTCCTTGATATTTTATTTACATTCATATATCCCAAGGAACATAGCTCCCTTCCAAGTTAACTTGGTGTGTTTATTAGACTATTGTGCAAAATTATCCATAAAGAGATGACAATATACATCCAAACCAAGAAAACTATGGATCTAAGTAACAATTTCTAGTCTAGACCAACATTAAATAACTTCATTCTTAGATGGATCCACTAGTATACCATCTCATGAGATTATATGACCAATAAATGAAACATTATAAAGCAAAAAGTCATAGTTGATATATTTTTCAAACATCTTCTTCTTACTTAGGTTCCTCAGAGAAATCACCAAATGTCACGAACCCAATTTGGTCGCCATCAAAACCAGCACCGAACCCAGCCTAGGAAAAGGCCCGACAGGTGTTCCCAATCCCCATAGGCTATCACATGTTCTCGGGTATCATTAATTGATGTTTTGTAACAATTTTCTTGAGTTTGTAAACATTAAACTACAAAAAACTCAATAAAACAAATCTGGATTTTTCAACTAAAATTGTCTTTTAAAAAATTTTAGAATAGAATTACATAAGTTAAAACTATGTTTAAATACCCTTAAAAAGGTTCAAAACTAAATATGGATAGGCCAAGAACCTCTATATGGAACGATGCACCACCCTCAATCCATCTCCACAACACTGCATCACGAACGACCGGTAAAAACCCGAATGTTTTGCACAAAAGTAGTACCCAAACCAACGAAAAAAAGTAACCAAGTGTACTTACCCCCAAAATTGTAAGTAGGGTGTGAGATAAAGCCCAGTATTATTCCACCACTATGAGACTCCACTTGATAAACATTCAAAGATGAAAATCATGCAAATTTTCATAAACATGCAATTTCTAGTTACAATTTCTAAAAGATGAAACTTAGAAAAAATAAGTTTTTAAGTGGGATAATTTAAAGAATAAACACTTTAAAAATAAAATCCAATGCTACTAAATTTTCCCACCAAATATACTATATGTAGAAGGGGGTTATAAAGGATCTAATGAGCATAAGAAATAGAAAATAACCCCTAGGGACTAGCAAGCTGTGGGTCCCAGGTACCACAAATCTCGGTGAGATTAACTATAAAAAATATCCATTCTAGTGCACGAGAGACTAGTGGGGAACATACTAATAAAATATTGGTACCCAATCATCATCATAATAGTTTATTGAGAGTTGTAAGAATCAATATTTCTATGTGAAAATGAGGCCAAACCCCACGGGTTCACTAGCATACTAGTACACATCCACAAACCAAGATACCCAGGTATTTCCCTTGTGGTCAAACAAGTTCAACAAGTCATGAAATATACTTTGCACATGAAAATATAATTTCCACATAAAAAGTTTCCCAAAAATCCCCCATGTATACCACACAAGTCATAAAAGTCCACTTTTCATTCAAATTGATTTTGAAATCGGACTCACACAAAAATAACCCACAACACTTTTCACAATTATTTAACACTTCCACAAATCCATTAAACAATTTTATAAAACCAATAAAAGATATTAAAATTCACATAACAACCCAATCACATGTTACATAACACCCTTTTCATAACCAAAATGAATTTTTCACATCACACTCACACAAAACATCCCACATCACTTTAACCTCTCTTACAAACTTTAGTAAAGAATTCAAAAATTTTTGTGAAACTTTTCCAAGATGGAACACATCACAAAATAGCCCCTGTCACATTTAAAATGTACCATTTCATAATATACACCCTCCAATATAGTTTTACAATATGGTTTCACCACATACATAAATCATTAAATCTTTCAAATCTTTTATAAAACAAATCCAAAGAGTATACCTAATTTTTTATCATTAAAACCATTTAAAATCCATATTTCAAGGACCAAACCACACCAAAACACTACCAAAGTAGAATTGGAATCCCTAGAGACATTTATAAAACAAATTTCAAGTGTTATAAAATCACCTTGAATAATAACACGAATGATACCATGGAAAACACCCATTTTCTTAAAATTCTCTCAAGAAGTATACCAATGTTTTACGCACCAAACCTAATCCATAAACCCCCTACCAAGGCCCACATGACACTAAGGAATTAAAAAAAATAGAATTCTCATCCCCATTCAACAAATAATAAATCAATTTCATATTTTATAAAACTACCACAAAAGATACCACATGTGTTACATTCGAAGAGTTCACAACTTTAACAAAAAAGCATTTATAAAATTAAATGCTTAACAAAATCCACAAAAAATGTATATTTAACCACTCAAAGAAAATGGTGAACATGAGAAACCTGTAAAATAATCATTCTAACTCATTAAGTAATGGTTAACCATCTAATGACCTACTGAAAGCGTCGAATCCCTCAAAACTTGGTGTGCAACATCAACTGCACCACCGTCTCACCACAGGGAAGATAAATCCAGACCTAGACCACAATATTTGACAAAAAAGGCACCAAATAAAACCCTGGGTTTGAACTCAACTTTTGGAAATTTTAGAACATAATGGAAGAGGGAGGAAACCGTAATAAAAAAGGAAGAAACCAAGAATGAATAACGTACCTTGAAAATATTGAATAAATCACCCCAAATACAGAAATATCTGAATTATAAAACATCCAAACATTCAAATGAGGTTATAACAAAGATAAATACTTCATTTAGGAACTTAAATGGTGGAAAAATAGTGATAAATGAAGGAGTTATGAAATATTCAATTTACGTCCTCAAATATGGGAGATTTGAGAAATTCAGAGGCATTTCATCTTAATTAGCGATGAAACCAGGCTCCAAACAGGGGAATGAGAGCATGGGGGAACGCCTTGGGTAATTGGTCTTAGGGGAGAGTTGTAATCACCAAACAAACGTAAATATTTAAGGAGATATTAAATAATTAAAAAATATTTTTTAATTCAAAAAATGGGCTTTGAGGTAGGCCTAATCCCTTAAATAAATACCAAAATCCACCATGATTATGGATTCTTAAGTAGTTAAAATTAATATGGTGGTGTTAATAGATCAGGGTATGCCAAGTAAAAATTTTTATGGATGAAAAATGTTGAAAAATAAAGGAGTTATAAAGGAATCAAAATTTATTTTTAAATCTGGATTTGGGATCACGGTTTGGCCCAATTCATCAAAACTCACTCATTCCACCATAAAAGATTGGGAGACCCCCCAAAAAAGCATGAATGGAAATTAAATTAAATTTTCCATTAAAATAAGTATTGTATGTGACAATAATCTCCACCGTAAAAACATTCTGTCCCTGGAAATCCATAGCAAGGCCAAATACAAAAACCAAACCCAACCGATAAACAAAGATGTACTTCTTTGCCACACTTCACCCCTAAAGGCCAAAATACCCCCAATTATCAATTATAGAAGGAATACTCTAAAAAACCATTATTAAACCACTTTCCTAAAACAATCAATCACATTAAGTCTTTATCCCAATGGAAAATTTCTCAAACACAATCCAAACAAGGCTCAATCAATTTACCCAAACAAACAACAACATCGAAAAAGGTTACAGGTACCTTAAAATAACTAAACTATTGGGAACTCTCCAATCCCAATGTTTACCCAAGGAAGATGTAGGTAGTTAGATATCTTTAAATGATACAACCCACTTCCATGAAAAGACCAAGGACAAAACAGAGTTACTAGTATGAGGAGACACAAATGGGCTCCCCACCATAAAGGACAACTTAAATTTTTCCCGAGACAAAATCAGGACACTAACAGGGGGAGTCCCGGGCAGACTCCCGGGTACAAGGGGTAGAATTCCATTATAAATTAACAAAAGAACATACATGAGACCCCTAGTGTAGAGACCCGAATCTTGACATACATAGAAATTACATTACTTTTGCGGAATACTTAGTACATAACAAAAACACACACACAAGGACCGTAATAGTTTAGTTTCTTTGGAAACTTGGAATGTAATCTTCTAATTGTGGTGAAAGATCTTCAACATCTCCCAATAAAGATCTTCCCTTTTTCATCTTACCTAAAACCTTTCTTTATATCCCGGGGAAAAGAAAACATGAAACGGGTGAGCTCAAATTCTCAGTAAGGGTAAACATAGAGAACATAAAACAATCCATAAACATTTGAATGCAAAAACATGAACATAAAATATAAACATCAAAATCTTGAGAAAAGACATGAATCTTGGAAGTACGTAAGGAATATATCATAAGGGAACATCAATCATGATAAAATAGAATGGGAATAAAACATGTAATTGTGGCAACCATTAAGCACATGTAATGATTTCCATAGTAGCCAAGGCATTGCTGCCAAGACTATCTTAGTGGACAAAGTCCCTTTCTGAATCGAGTTCCCTCCTCGTTCCAGTCCTGTATTACTGAACCAGTTTAACATGCCATTCCAGCCATGTCTATCTCATGAGATATAAAATCTTTACCCAATGAATTGGAGGGAGATATAGGTCCCACCCATCTCATAATGAAATCATTATTACTTGTGCCACAAAATAATCATACATCATTCATAATAACCGAATAAATAAAATGGGGTTCATAAACATCATCTCATCATTACATAATCCATATAAAAGAAATGGATATCATTTCATAATAAGGAATGTGAAACCATGTAAATCATAGAGACATTATACTTGAAACATATACATATGAAATAATTTCATCTTAGATGAAAAATGGTTTTGATAAAACACTTGAAATGAATTCTTGAGCAAAATATTCTTTCTTCCTAAAAATCATTTTCTTTTCACAAAATTTCATGCAATTTTAAAAGAAAAAGATTATTTTTAAAATAGTCATGAAATATTTTGGAGGAAGCTTCATGAAAATAAGGCTTTATAAAACCATAAAAATCATTTCATGCCATATACATTAAAAAACATTCTTCTCGTACTTTTGCCGAAAAAGTCAAAAAAGTACCTCGTAACCTAAAAAAAAGAAAGATTTCTTACATACCATGTAGTAAAAGTCAAAAATGGGTAAAAAGGACTACAAAAATACATGAAAACACTTTTTTAAAACATGGACATGATGATATAAATAAACCCAGTAAATACTTACGAATAAGCAATCTCGGATAAAAATGAGATTTGCAAAATTATCCCTTACCTTAGGTCCGATATGATTCGTACGTATCCAAACCTCCTGTAATATGATTTAAATAATGTCATTGACTTATTACAGAATCATATTAATTGTTATGATATCATATATGGTTCACTTATGACTTTATATTACCCGTTCTTTTGTAAATTCAATGTTAAAGAGCGTTTTGGGTAAAATCGTATCATTTGTCGTCCGTGTTTTGACTTGTAATTATTCATATGATTACTTAGATCATGATTAATTAATTACAGAATATTAAACATGATTTATATATAATATATATTCATTATATACATATATATAATAGATCGATAAATGGAAAGAAATACACCGTTCATGGAGACGGTAGGCCGTACGTACGCAGGAACGTTGTTTTCGTTTCCTCATTGAATTGAATTGAATTAATTGGATGACATAAATATATATACACATAAATACAGTATCATTAATATGTCATATATTTCATGATTACTTATTATATATACTTTATAATCATTTATGAATGGTTAATCATTGATAATGAATCTCATCGCGTCGGGGAGACGGTATTCCGTACGTACGCACGAGCGATGATATCGTTCCCATGATCATGGAATTTTATTGGAGTGTATGTATACTATTACAGAATCAATATCACTTTACAATAATCATATATAGTTATTATTTACACCATTATACCCATCCATGTAAGGTGGTGGTGGAAAATAGATTACACCACAGCGTGGAGACGGTATTCCGTACGTATGCAAGCACGATGATTTCGTTTTCCGTAGGATGGATAGATGGTGAAATAGGGTTGTTTCATAATTATAATAAAATATCAGTATATGATTGATATTGATTTTATTACTTCATAATGAAACAACCTAAGAAGATGAAGTGGAAGAAGAAATAAAGGTGAAATAATTGGTAACGAACATTACCTCTTCTTTGAAGCGCCTCTTTGAGACCTCCTCTTAGGGCACTAAAATTGGTCTTTGAAGAAGAACAGGACCTCTAGGATGTTTCTAGGGAAGTGGAGAAGAGAATTTGGCAGGGTTTTGCCGAGCGTGAAGGCTGAATGTTGTGTGAGGAAGAGAGGGAGGGGGTGCCCTTTTATAAGGGAGGAGAGGGGCACCTTTGGAATAACTAAAAATATTATTTTATTATAAAGCCAAATTCGGTTTTAAATAGCTCCAAATTAATTTATTTCAATTATAAGGTGGGTATGGGCCGACATAATCTCATTAAATAGAACTTATATAAGTTTAGGTTCTTATTTTAACCTTATCATTTATATTTAAATTTAAGTTAGATAATTTTACTTTTACCGTGTCTTCTTGTTTTCTTACACTATGTGGTTAATAAACTTACTATATCAAGACAAACGAACCCCAAGTTGTTTATTATTAATATATATAACCGTATCTAAGTAATTTGGCAGAAACTTAGATTTTTAGGAATAAAATAACAATTAATAATATAATATTTGTTTTAAAAACTATTTTATGTCAATTTTGACACTATTTAGTAATTGATTTTTGTGAAACTAATAACAGAATGATTAGTTCGAAAAAAGATAATTGAATTAATAATAACATGTCATATTAACCTATAAAATTAGTTTAATTCATAAAAAGTATTAAATTACATTTATTTTGGTATTTATAACGTTAATTATGTCAATATTTCATTAATAAGACAATTACTGCATCATCTTTGTGTCATAATAAATGATAATTATTTAATCCCTAAAAATTTTAAATAAATTCCTATGATGTAGAAAATTGTATTAGAGTTCTAAAGACTATTCATGTTCGAATTTTCATGAAGTGTATCACTAAAGTAAAATTATTATACTTATAATATTTAAGAAAGTGACATGTTGTCACATTCTTTGGTTTTAATAATAATTAAATTATTTTCATGGAAAAAAGTCCATTAAATGAATCTAATCCGACCCTAAGGTGATATGGGTCGACTTTTAGTCATCCAATAGTATTTTGACATGTTTTAGGATAATTTTATAATATTATATTTACCCTTAATTACCCGATTTACCTTTAACAATGGTAATTAAAATTTACCGTAGTTACTATTCATAATTCCCAAAAATAAAAAGTAGCGTGTTAACATAATGTGGATCCACTGATTTCAAATATGGTATACATTTTTCCAAATTCAATACAAAAAATTTTCAGAAATTAAATTAAAATTTAATCCCGTTGTCGAAAGAAAACAGGTTTTTCTTTAAAACATTGTAAAAGATTGAATTGATTTATCCTACGAATTCAAGGTAGAATCAATGCTAATGAAATACATTATATTAAATGGTAAAAATATTTTCTATTTATACTTTAAAACCATTAAATATTATAATATAACCATATAAATTATTGCGATGAAAAAATTTGTTTTTAATTAAAATATAGCGTGTTTTTTACTATTCATCAAAATATGAAAGTTACCAGAATAATATGAAAAATTTATACAAAGTAAATTTTTATTTTATTATTCCAAAGGAGAATTTTATTTTTTCACATTGAACTTATAAAAATGTCAAAAACTATATTTAAAGTGGATGCGCCATCAAAAGGTGGAAAAACTGCATTTTTTGAAAAATACTTATTTTACCCAAAAAATTTATTTTGTTCTTATACCATGTTTTAGAAAATGTGTAAGACGAATAATAATGTTATAAGATTCAAAATTTAGTTAATGTTATTCATAACAGCTAGTTCATAATAATATTATAATAATATATCGTTGTTTAGTAAAACCCGGGATTGCGTACAAAACACGCTATCGAGGAAGGTCGTGATTGCGTGTAATGCAAGCCAAGTCAGGGTTGCGTGCTGTGCAAGAATCCTTCATTGTTTCGTATAACATAATCCGACCATATTTCATTTATACATTGAATATATATATATATATATATATATATATATACTCAATATTGCGTAGAATAATTATTATCAAAATTGTGTGTAACACGATCCAAGAATAGTGTTGCGTATACTGCAAGCTAATATGGTGTTGCGTATAGCGCAAGGTAATCTTGGTGTAGCATACAACACAAGACATTAATGAAATTAAAAGAATAATTTTCTTAAAATATCGGGGTGTTACATTCTACCCCCCTTAAAATGAATTTCGCCCTCGAAATTCGTCAGGGTTATAAATGGTTTACTATTCGAATGTTTCTTTAATAGAAACCAACATCGTAAAAAGGAATACCAAAAAAAATCTTTAAAAAAAAGTATGAAACTTAATGGTTACCCAAATAAACTAATCACTGGGTTTCCACATAGGTGAAAATATGGATATGTAAGAGAAATCTAACCATCATATTCTAATAGAGAGTGGTAGAGAACATGGCTATGAAAAAGCTAAAAATCACAAAGCTATTGATTTGTGATGATCTAAAGTACCATCTGATTAATTGGATATAAGGGAACTAGGACAACATTTTTGGTTTTCAAGATCATTTCCCTAAAGTTGATGAATTAAAAGAAATACTTGCATGATTTTTGTACAATCTCACTGTTGTTCGGGAATTGAACAATTTTCACTTCATCCCTTAAAGAAATGATGTTGAATTTGTTATTCGTGATGTGTTAACAGATCATGTGATAGAATGATGGGTCATTCCATCTCTTTCAAACAAAAGGTTAGTAAAAGTTATAAGTCCATCTTATGGTTAGATTAATCGTATATGGTTTCAAAAATGAACTTATACTTCATATATCATACCTCTTAATAAAATAAAACTAGTTTCTACTAACTAGGGACTTCCTGTAGGCCAGTGGTAGGCGATAAAGGCCAGTCGTACTTCGGTTGTGCGTTCGATTCCCACAGCTTTGTCCGATGCAATGGGTTGTCGCCCGTCCTGCAGGTTGTCCTTTTTCTAAAGCTATATTACTATAACATCCCATAAATAATATCCAAAAAAAGTTCTATCCTTAAACAATACTAAATTATGTCCAACATAATCCATTCCAATCTTTAGGCTTATCTAAAATACTTCGGTCCAAGCTCATAGTATAAAGAAAACGATTACTTGAAATGTCATCAACCAAGCATGCGAATACCATCATTTATCCCCCATATATCTTGTTGGTCACATTCCAATCATGTGAATACCTTAATCATGTATTCCCTTGAAAAATGAATACCCATTAAACCTTAGTGAAAACATGAATGATGTCAAACGTTAACTCTTTCCACATTCCAAAATCCAAAAATTCTATATACTCAATCCATGATATAACCTTCTCCTCATATCAGTCATGAGATCATGAATACTATCAAACATTTAATTTTATCCTTATCCCTTTATTATGCGCATATCATCTACATTCCAAAAATATCTAAATAACCTTTCATGGATACTAGTACCATTAATCATACACTTTCAAAACTCAAGGAAAGAAAATAGTGTAACAATCCTTAGATGTCTCTTTATTCCATAGTACCATGGGATTTCTTATACAACATTACAAATGATAAACATGTAATCATTCCACTACATTCTTAAACAATTGACCGAGCTTCAACAATTATTTCATCTCACATATCATTTGTAGTATCTTCATCAAAATCAACATAAATACTACCCATACGACCATACTGATTCTCTTCATGAGACTTTCCCTTAGGGCATTGGTTTTCATAATGCCCGTACATTCCACATTTAAAACATTTAACCATTGTTGATGTCGTAGGAATAACATTATCCTCCTCCCTAGTGTTAACTGAACCTTTTCCTTTGCACTTACTGGCTTTGTGTCCTTCTTTTCCAAACACAAAGCATCTTCCAGTTCCTTTGAAACATTCTCCTTGATGCCTCTTCCCACATGATTTACATAGGGGAAATTGAACTTTCTTTCCTCTATGATCATCATGAAACTCCATCTTTCTCCTATTAGCCGAGTCAGGAAACTTACCAAATTTTACTTTATTGATCATATTATGAGATTGATTATTCGGAATAATAATGATGTTTGGACCTCCAAATCCCATTTCATTTGGTTTCTCATGAAGAATATCATTCCATTTCCATCATATCCTCCATTATTGTGAATCATCTTGTTTCCAGCCATTTTCTAAAACCCAAAAAGAATAGTGTGAGAGGCAAAAATCATAATAAAGGGGGAGTAACATCAATATCTAACATCTTTGGTTTAATCTAATATCATTACCACAGTTCTAGGACTATATCCTATACGTATACTTATCCTTAGGGACATCCCTAGACATACCTTAGAAATATCTCTAGGGATCTCACTAACGTTTTCGCATCCTAGTTTCCAAAGGTTGACTAAAATTTTCCTCTGATACCAACTGTAGAGACCCGAAGCTTGACATACATAGACATTACATTACTTTTGCAGAATACATAGTACATAACAAAAACACACACAGAAGGACCGTAATAGTTTAGTGTCTTTGGAAACTTGGAAAGTAATCTTCTTATCATGGTGAAAGATCTTCAACATCTACCAATAAAGATCTTCCCTTTTTTATCATACCTAAAAACGTTCTTTATATCCTGGGGAAAAGAAAACATAAAAGTGAAGAGCTCAAATTCCCAGTAAGGGTAAACATAGAGAACATAAAACAATCCATAAACATTTGAATGCAAAAACTTGAACATAAAATCTAAACATCAAAATCTTGAGCAAAGACATTAATCTTGGAAGTACGTAAGGCATATATCATAAGGGTACATCAATCATGATAAAATAGTATGGGAATAAAACATGTAATTGTGGCAACCATTAAGCACATTTAATGATTTCCATAGTAGCCAAGGAATTGCTTCCAAGACCATCTTAGTGGACAAAGTCCCTTTCTGAATCGAGTTCACTCCTCGTTCCAGTCCTGTATTACTGAACCGGTTTAACTTGTCGTTCCAGCCATGTCTATCTCATGAGATATAAAATCTTTACCCAATTCATTGTAGGGAGATGTAGGTCCGACCCATCTCATAAAGAAATCATTTTTACTTGTGCCACAAAATAAACATACATCATTCATTATAACCCAATAAATAAAATGGGTTTCATAAACATCATCTCATCATTACATAATCCGTATAAAAGAAATGGATATCATTTCATAATAAGGAAAGTAAAACAATGTAAATCATAGAGACATTATACTTGAAACATATACATATGAAATAATTTCATCTTAGATGAAAAATGGTTTTGATAAAACACTTGAAATTAATTCTTGAGGAAAATATCCTTTCTTCTTAAAAATCATTTTCTTTTCACAAAATTTCATGCAATTTTAAAATAAAAAGATTTTTTTATAATATTCATGAAATATTTTGGAGGAAGCTTCATGAAAATAAGGCTTTATAAAACCATAAAAATAATTTCATGCCATATACGTTAAAAAAACATTCTTCTCGTACTTTTGTCGAAAAAGTCAAAAAAGTACCTCGTAACCTAAACAAAAGAAAGATTCCTTAGATAACATGTAGTAAAAGTAAAAAATGGGTAAAAAGGACTTTAAAAATACATGAAAACACTTTTATAAAACATGGACAAGATTATATAAATAACCCCAGTAAATACTTATGAATAAGCAATCTCGAATAAAAATGAGATTTGCAAAATTATCCCTTACCTTAGGTCTGATATGCTTCGTACGTATCCGAACCTCCTGTAATATGATTTAAATAATGTCATTGACTTATTACAGAATCATATTCATTGTTATGATATCATATATGGTTCACTTATGACTTTATATTACCCGTTCTTTTGTAAATTCCATGTTAAAGAGCGTTTTGGGTAAAATTGTTTCATTTGTCGTCCGTGTTTTGACTTGTAATTATTCATATGATTACTTAGATCATGATTACTTAATTCCGGAATATAAAACATGATTTATATATAATGTATATTCAGAATATACATATATATAATAGATCGATAAATGGAATGAAATACACCGTTCATGGAGACGGTAGGCCGTACGTACGCATGAACGCTGTTTTTGTTTCCTCATTGAATTGAATGGAATTAATTGGATGACATAAATATATATATATATATTCATAAATACAGTATCATTATTATTTCATATATTTCATGATTACTTATTATATATACTTTATAATTATTTATGAATGGTTAATCATTGATAATGAATCTCATCGCGTCATGGAGACGGTATTCCGTACGTACGCACGAGCGATGATATCGTTCCCATGATCGTTGAATTTTTTTGGAGTGTATGTATACTATTACAGAATCAATAACACTTTACAATAATCATATATAGTAATTATTTACACCATTATACCCATCCATGTAAGGTGGTGGTGGAAAATAGATTACACCACGACGTGGAGACGGTATTCTGTACGTACGCACGCGCGACGATTTCGTTTTCCGTAGGATGGATAGATGGGGAAATAGGGTTGTTTCATATTTATAATAAAATATCAGTATATGAGTGATACATATGTTATTACTTCATAATGAAACAACCTAATAAGAAGAAGTGGAAGAAGAAATAAAGGTAAATGAATCAGTAACGAACATTACCTCTTCTTTGAAGCACCTCTTTGAGACCTCCTCTTAGGGCACTAAAATTGGTCTTTGAAGAAGACCAGGACCTCTAGGATGTTTCTAGGGAAGTGGAGAAGATAATTTGGTGGGGTTTGGCCGAGCTTGAAGGCTCAATGTTGTGTGAGGAAGAGAGGGAGGGGGTGACCTTTTATAAGGGAGGAGAGGGGCACCTTTGGAATAACAAAAACTATTATTTTATTATAAAGCCAAATTCGGTTTTAAATAGCTCCAAATTGATTTATTTCAAATATAAGGTGGGGATGGGTCGAAATAATCTCATACAATATAATTTAGACAAGTTTAGGTTCCTATTTTAACCTTATGATTTATATTTAACTTTAAGTTAGATAATTTTACTTTTACCATGTCTTCTTGTTTTCTTACACTATAAGGTTAATAAACTTACTATATCAAGACAAACGAACCCCAAGTTGTTTATTATTAATATATATAACCTTATCTAAGTCATTTCGCATAACCTTATATTTTTAGGAATAAAATAACAATTAATAATATAATATTTGTTTTAAAAACTATTTTATGTCAATTTTGACACTATTTAGTAATTGATTTTTGTGAAAATCATAACAAAATGATTAGTTTGAAAAACGTTAATTAAATAAATACTAGCATGTCATATTAACCTATAAAATTAGTTTAATTTATAAAAATTCTTAAATTAAATTTATTTTGGTATTTATAAGATCAATTATGTCAATATTTCATTAATAAGACAATTACTCCATCATCTTTGTGTCATAATAAATGATAATTATTTAATCCTTAAAAATTCTAAATAAATTTCTATGATGTAGATAATTGTATTATATTTCTAGAGACTATTAATTTTTTAAGTTTCATTAATTGTATCACTAAATTAAAATTATTATACTTATAAGATTTAAGAAAGTGACATGTTGTCACATTCTCTGGTTTTAATAATAATTAAATTATTTTCAAAGAAAAAAGTCCATTAAATGAATCTAATCGGACCCTTAGGTGATATGGGTCGACTTTTAGTCATCCAATAGGATTTTGACATGTGTTAGGGTAATTTTATAATATTATATTTACCCTTAATTATCTGATTTACCTTTAACTAAGGTAAATAAAATTTTCCGTAGTTACTATTCACAATTCCCAAAAATAAAAAGTATCTTATTTACATAATTTGGATCCACTAATTCCAAATATGGAATCCATTTTTCCAAATTCAATACAAAAAAGTTAAAGAAATTAAACTAAAATTTAATCCCATTGTCGAAAGAAAACGGGGTTTTCTTTAAAACATTGTAAAAGATTGAATTGATTTATCCTACGAATTCAAGGTAGAATCAATGCTAATGACATAAATTATATTAAATGGTAAAAATATTTTCTATTTATACTTTAAAACCATTAAATATTATAATTTAACCATATAAAATATTGCGATGAAAAAAGTTGTTTTTAATTAAAATATAGCGTGTTTTTACTATTCATCAAAATATGAAAGTTACCAGAATAATATGAAAAATTTATCCAAAGTAAATTATTATTTTATGATTCCAAAGAAGAATTTTATTTTGTCAAATTGAACTTATAAACATGTCAAAAACTAGATTTAAAGTGGGTGCGCCATCAAAATGCGGCAAAACTGCATTTTTTGAAAAATACTTATTTTACCCGATTTTTTTTTGTTCTTATACCATGTTTTAGAAAATGTGTAAGATGAATAATAATGTTATAAGATTAAAAATTTAGTTAATACTATTCATAACGGATAGTTCATAATAATATTATAATAATATATCGTTGTTTAGTAAAACTCGGGATTGCGTACAACACACGCTATCGAGGAAGGTCGCGATTGCGTGTAATGCAAGCCAAGTCAGGGTTGCGTGCTGTGCAAGAATCCTTCATTGTTTCGTATAACATAATCCAACCATATTTCATTTATACATTGAATATATATATATACATACTAAATTTTACGTAGAATAACTATTATCAAAATTGTGTGTAACACGATCTAAGAATAGTGTTGCGT
This sequence comes from Viscum album, assembly GCA_963277665.1. Classification (NCBI taxonomy): domain Eukaryota; kingdom Viridiplantae; phylum Streptophyta; class Magnoliopsida; order Santalales; family Viscaceae; genus Viscum; species Viscum album. The sequence continues at coordinate 1,688,400,852 of OY728126.1, read as the reverse complement.
ATACTGCAAGCTAATACAGTGTTGCGTATAGCACAAGGTAATCCTGGTGTAGCATACAACACAAGACATTAATGAAATTAAAAGAATATTTTTCATAAAATCTTAGGTTGTTACACCTAGTGTGTCTCCCCACCATAATAACCAATCATCTTAACCGACAAGCACAGGCTAGTATAGAGAAACCAAATAACACAAAGATTTGGGATAACTTCATGGTTAGTCCATACAGTTTGGGAAACCATGCGCTAAACATGTGGATCCTTACATATACATGGTTTTCTATAGAACGTTCACTAATAACCATGTGAAAAGCATGCGCTCAACATGTCTAACCAATATTCAAACCATTATCCAAATACCCAGTCGAAACCAAAGGGGGAAAGTATGAACTTAGACTACCACATGGAAACGAGGTCCTCCCACCTATACAACCAAATGAGAACAACTAGAACAAGATGATAAAACCAGATGTTTAAATTCTTCCAATAATTCATACTGAGTTTAGGACTTATTAAATGTGTTTGAATGACCCCGGGATTTCCCCTGACTACGTTCCAGCTTCTCTCCAGGACATATGGCAGGAGCTCAAATGATTGTAGCATTTTCGGCCTCATAGTAAGGTTTTGGAAACCACATGAACATAACTTCTTCTTCTGGTGATACAAACAACTACCCCAAAATCCCCTATAAGTTTACCAAGAATGAAAACATTCTAAACTACACTTTACCCGAACCCGACATTTAATTGAAAAAGGTCTTAGAATATGCACACACATCATTCCTTGTTTTTTCGGGGGAGAAACAACAGATGGAAATGGAAACATAAAAACACCATCCTCTAAAATGAAGGATTTTTGATATTTTTTCAATGGATACAAACTTCTAACATAACAGATACTCCCAGAGTATTTCACAACCTTCACCTTTATATTCAAATGATCACATTACATCCCAAGGCATCCCCAAACACGACCATTGTGACTTATTGAAACAATACATAGAACGTGACCTTATGCCATGTCCCTAAACAACAAAAAAGTCCAGAAAGTGGCCCCAATAGCCTCTCATGACCAGATTCTGAAAACTAGTGGTTTAAAAATAACTCCTACATCAAAGAAACTATGAAGAACCCATAGTCCCTCTTAGACACCATGGAGACTCTCATCCACACTAACAACCCAAGAGCACTTCCACCTTCGATAAATAAAGTAACATAAGAATATAAGGTCTCTCTCAACCTTCCATTCGAACTATCTCTTTATAAGAGGATTCAAAAAACCAATAAAGGAAAGGTTGTAGACTCATTCTATAATTCTTGAGAAAATATTTCTTACATTGATCAGCTGAAGTATTTCCCAACGGTGAAATAATTCGGGTTGCACTTCAGTTGTGAATTAACCCTTAATGGGGGCATACCTTATCCAATGAGAGAACCCAAAGACCCAACCAAACTGGTCCATTGGTAAAAAAAAAATCACAAAACATATACAATAAATATAAGGGAACCACTGTAATGGGGTCCAAAAACAAATCTTAGAAGATACAACTTACCTGTCCTTCTACCCAGCTTGCCGACCAAACACAAACCGAAAACACGGTTCGAACAACAGGGGTTATTGGACTAAAATCATCCCAAAACATCTAAATTTTCCAGAAACACATAATTTACAACATCCCAAACAATTCATCAATATATCATGTTTTTCTTTAAAAAAATTTCATTGATAAAAAACAGTTATGTGGTTAGCGTATCCACGAATGGTACCCCATGGGCCTCACACATGCATGTTTCTATGCCACTACAGGAACCCTCCTCATATCCATCTAATAAATCATCTAGTCATTCCATCAACCATCCATCATCCCATATAACTCCATTCATGTGGTCACTCACATAAATTCCAATGGTTAAAACAAAAATTCTTTCCAGTTTTCAAAACCAAAACGGTCAACCAACACATCCATTTTTCCAAACCGCTAACCATGAGATCAAAATACCAATTCCCATCTTACATAAATTTTCATAAAGACACAAACATTTAGATAATAACTCACTTTCAAGTTATTCACATCAATTTCAAAACATCTCAACCCATTAAATCACCTTTTGATTGTCTAAAAAACTCTATTAGAAACACTTTTTGAAAACCAACTTCAACATAGTTCTTTATTTAAAATGAGGTGTAAGCATAGCATTTTAAAATTCAATACAATTATGAAAATTCAGTTCCACCATTTCATAAATAAAACTAGTCCCTTTTTATTTGAAAATATTTTCATAAAAACATTACGCTTCTGAAAACTAAGTCACTTTAAATCCAAAGTTCCAAGATTTCAAAACTAAAGAACCCAAGACAATGTAATAGGAAATTAGTTTCAGTGGGTGAATTGGACATATGGTTGGAGGCCATATTACAGAAACTTCAATGTCATAGAGACTTTTATAGGTAATATCCCCGGCTCCACATGGCTTTCCAGGCCATGGGAGATCAGTGAGTCCATTAACCAAACTCTATTTTAATTTCCCATAATCATCATCACACCAAGGAAACCAAAAGACTTAGATAAATTAAAACATCCCCTGGAAACATGAATCCCATCATGAGGTGTGGTGATCTGGAACAATACCCATAACTGTAATACCATGTGCCGAAAATCCTAACTGCATACTATCCTGACTCTTCCCCAATTAACATGATCCAATGTGTTTACCTGAACCTCCTCTAATACCATTTTGTCACGAACCAAATCTGGTTGCCATCAAATCCGGCACCCGACCTAGCCCACAATAAGGCCCAATGGCTGTTACCAATCCCCATAGTTTGGAACAAGTTCCTAGGTATCATAAATTTTTGTTTTTAATGATTTACATGAGTTTATAAACATTAAACAACAAACAAACTAAATAAAACAAATCTGGATTTTTCAACAAAAAATACCTTGTACAAAATTTCAGAACTGAATTAAATAATTTAAAACTATATATTAAGAGCATTAAAAAGGTAATAAACAAAAGAAGGACATCCAAAGAACCTCCACATGGAAAGAGGCACCACCCTCAATCCATATCCACAGCACCACATCACGAACGACTGTTAAAAACCTGAACTCTTGGGACAAAAGTTGTACCCAAACCTGAAACAACAGAATAACCAAGTCTACTTAAACCCAAAAGTTTATGTAGGGTGTGAGACAAATCCTAGTTGGATACAACCACTAATATATTACATGAAATAAACATTCGACAATGAAAAGCATGCAAGTTTTCAAAAACATGCAATTTATAGTTACAATTCTAAAAGATGAAACTTAAAAAAATAAGTTTTCAAGTGGGCTAATTTAAAGAATCAAAAATTTTAAAAAAGAAACCTATTCTGCTAAATTATTCAGCCAAATATAATGTATACTGACCGTGGGTATACAGGATCTAATGTGGACAAGTAATTGGAAATAACCCCCAGGCACTAGCTAGCTATCAGTCCAAGGCACCTCATATCTCGGTAAGGGTAAGTATCACAAATATCCATTATCATGCACGATCTACTAGAATTGATCATACCCATAACCTAGTGGACCCTAATCATCATCATCATAGTTTATTTAGAGTTGTAAGCGTCAATCTTTCTAAGTTAAACTAAGGCCAAACCCCACAGATTCACAAGCATACTAGTACACATCCCCCACCAAGATACCAAGGTTTTTCCCTTGTGCTCAAACAAGTTCAACAAGTCATTAAATATAATTTTCACATGAAAATATCAGATCCACATAAAAAATTCACCAAAAATCCCTCATATATACCACACAATTCTCAAAAGTCAACTTTTCATTCAAATTGATTTTAAAATCCGACTCACACAAAAATAGCCCACAACACTTTTCAAATTTCATTAACACTTCCACAAATCCATTAAATTTTTTTATAAAACCAATACAAGATATTCTAACTCACATAACAGCCCACTCACATGTTACATAATACCTTTTTTATAACCAAAATCCATTTTTCACACCATACTCACACAAAACATCCAACATCACTTTCACATCTCTTACACACTTTAGTAAATCCTTAAAACATTTTTTTAACCATTTACAAGATGTAACACAACAAAAAATAGCACCTATTACATTTAAAATGTACCATTTCAGAATATAAACAATTCAAAATAGTTTTCCAATATTGTTTCACTACTTACATAAATCATTAAATCATTCAAATATTTCATAAAACTATTCCAAAGAGTATACCAAATCTTTTTTCATAAAATCTATTTAAAAGCCATATTTCAAAGAAAAAAACCACACCAAAACACTACCAAACTAGAATTTTAATCCCTAAAGACATTTATAAAACCACTTTCAAGTGTTATAAAATCACCTGTAATAATACCACAGAAGATACAAATGAAAACACCCATTTTTATAAAATTTTCTCAAGAAGTATAACAAAGTTTTACACACCAAACATATTCCTAAAAACCCCTTCCAAGGACAACATGACACTAAGGAATTAACAAAACATAATTTTCAGACCCTTTCAACAACTAATAAATTAAATTCATATTTTATTAGACAAGCACAAAAGATACCACATGTATTACATTTGAAAAGGTCACAACTTCAAAAAAATGGAATTATAAAACTAAATGCTTAACCAAATCCCTAATTTTTTTTTTCGCACCACTCAAAGCATAAGGGGAACATGAAAAACCATTAAAATAAGAAAACAAACTCATCAAGTAATGGTTAACCATGGAATCACCTACTGAAAGTGTCGAATATCTCAAAACAAGGCGTGAAGCATCAACTGGACCACCGTCGCACCACAAGGAAAATAAATACATCCCTAGACCATAATATTGGACCAATAATTCACCAAATAAGACCCAAGGTTCAAACCATAACTTCTGAACTTTTTAGTAAAAAATGGAAGAGGGAGGAAACCCTAAGGTAAAAAGAAGAAACAAAGAAGGAATCACTTACCTTGAAAAATATTGAAGAAATCACCCCAAATACAGTAGTATCTGAATTTGAAAATATCTAAACATTCAAGTGAGGTTCTAAAAAATATTAATAGATCATGTAGGAACTAGAATGGGGGAAAATGAGTGAGAAATGAAGGAGTTATGAAATAATTAATTTATCTCTCCAAATATTGGAGATTTGAGAAATTTAAAGATGTTTCATCCATATTCGTGATGAAACCGAGTTCCAAATAGGGGGAGGAGAGCATGGGGGCTCATCTTGGGTAAGTGGGATTAGGTGAGATTTTTAATCACCAAAACAACGTTAATATTGAACGATATATTAAATAATTAAAAGATATTTTTAATGCAGAAAATGGGCTTTCTGGTAGACCCAATTCCTTAAATAAAAACCCAAATCCACAATGATTATGGATTCAAAAACGGTCCAAATTAATATGGTGATGTTAATAGATCAGGGGATTCCAAGTTGTAATTAGAAAGGAAGAAAGTTTTTTGAAAAATGAAGAAGTTATAAAGGAATCAAAATTTATTTTTATATATGGAATTGGGTTCACGGTTTGACCAAATTCCTGAAAACTCAACCATTCCTCCATAAAATCTTGGGAAACCCCCAAAAAAAGCATGAATAGAAATTAAAATAAATTATCCTTTAAAATAATTCATCTATGTGACACCGAATTATCTTAATACACATCCATAATGTTTCAATATATAGGAATATCATCTATAAATTCTACTATAAACTGATCATGGTAATATATAAAGACTAAATACAATAAATATATAAATATAGGGTGGGTATTAGTAAGACTAAACTGAATAACTATAAATTCTATAGTGTCCATCCCTTATAAGAAATGTGGTATTGGTTTTATTATCCTTATTAAAATGCAATTGATGGTATGTATAACATATGAAAATATTAGAAAATAATTTATCAATGTGTTGTTGATTAAAAGAATCATCAATACTTGTTAGCAGATAATCTTTCTTGATAGTGATCTTATTAGGTTGGTGATAAAAAATTCTAAGTCGCATTAATTCATAATTATTATTAAAAAAATTAACTGGTCCTCCCCCAAGGTGAAAAAAATGGTCAAATGAATCCCTTTTCAATATTATCCAAGAGTCGATTCATTAATTCTTGTAACTAAAAAAGGGATATTCTATATATTGTCTTTGAAATAGGTATAACACTGAGTATGAGTTCTACTGAATACTGGACATCACAATTCATTGTAAGACCAAAAAAAACTTTTGTAATGACCTAAAAAAATTCATACCCAATATGTATATCTTTATTTTTAAGTTTCACCCCACCATATAAGATAAATACCTATTTTAGATAATAATCAAGACCCATAAAATGGATGTGATTTCAATCGTAAGTTCATATTTATCCTAACACATATAAACAATCATATGATGTTTTGGAATATTAAAAGTAACATAAATTCCTCAAAAATTGATGGGGTATTTATGTACAAAAATCCAATCCATTTCCCAAATAACATTTAATTTAACTAGAGGAAGAATAGATATATTTGTTGGTAGAAATTTCAATAAACTTTAGTCTTAGAATGATCCGAGACTTGTGATTTCATCATTTTACCATTATGGGTTTTAACTACAATCAAAAAATATAAAACATAAGGTGGTGCTATAATACTCTTAGGAAATTCATTATATATAAAGGAGTGGTTAGATAAAGAATAAAATTATATAGTATCCATTATATAAAAGATGGTATGTATCTGTTTCCACACTTTATTAGTGTACTCCACATCACCCCTAGTGATCACATGAGATTTCCCATTATCTCTAGGGTTAAGCGGTTTTTGAAATAAATTATCATCAATAATCTTTGGGTATGAGAATTTTTTATAATAATGACTATACTCCTTACATTTGAAACACTGAAGTGTGGGTGGTTCTTTAAATATTGATTTTTCATTATTATATTCACTGAATGGTCTGTTCAAATCACATCAGCATTTTATTTCCCTATTAAATTACATTCCACAAAAAAATTTACAAGATCCCATGAGATAATTTCCACCATGTTTCTTTACACAGTTTTAGAATAGTAGAATTATCATTTTATTCTCTCTGTTATTTTTAGAATTCCATTTGAATATATTATTTCTTTACTAATGAAAACTATGTGTTGTATAAGAAACTAAAATCTTAATTTCTTCCTTAATAGCACATGAAATAATTTCATCATATATACTCAAGTCACTTATGGATAATTCCCTTTATATAATTTTTTTAATCCATTGAAGAATAAATAAACCTTTCCTTATGGTTAGATAATAATACTATAAGAATACCTTGAATGTATCTTATATTTTCCTCATAGGTACTAAAATATTCATCAACAAAAAATTTTAGCTCAAGGAATTCCTTCTCTATTTTCTTATGAAGAATTAGAGGAAATTACTAATTTAAAAATAAACTCTTAAATTCATACCACTATATAGATTCACTTTCTTCATGTTGACTCATATTCTCAACATGAGCGCACAATTTATTTGATTCACCTTTCAAAAAATAGAAAACCACAATTTCTTTTTCATGATCCAGACACTAGAAAATAGAAAATATATTTCTAGTTGTACAGATCAATTTATCAACTGTTAGAGAATCAGAATGCGAACTAAAAGAAGGAAGGTGATTAGATATTAAAGACTCAACATAATTTATTCCCTCCTTTACTAATTTGGATGGTCACCATGATTCATAGAATGAAAAAGTTATGTTAGTATAATAATGAAATTTTCAGTGAAGCTCCCATAACATTTCATTTCTCAGGAGGAAAACCAATTCGATATCTATCACATTCAGTATTAATATTTTTTCTTTGGGTTTGATCAATTTAATAAAAAAGAAATAGTGTGAGAAATAATATTAGATAACTACATAATAATGAAAAATCATTTATTGGATGTTTAAATTATGAATCCTTCTTCTAAATATTTAACACCTTAGGTTTAACCCAGTAAATTATTGATTATTAAAAAAACATTATGATATTATCCTATATAAAGAAATATCACCAGGATTATCACTAATGTATTCTCATAATTTTTTCCAAATTTTAACTAAACATACCTTGGAAACCAAATATAATGTCCCATAATTTTTATATAGACATCAAATTTTATTAGACAAATATTAATTACATAAACCAAAAATCCATGAAAAAAATTTATAGTTATAGTATGTTTCAAAACATGGATACATAAAAAATTTGTTAATACGATATCCACATCGTCTTCCAGTTAGTTCTTCATAACTAACTCCCTTGTTAAATATATCATACACAATAAATTTAATCATATCCTGGGGAAAATAAAACATAATAAAGGTTTATATTAGGTTTCTAGTAAGGTTGTAATGGGAACGGAAAATCTATCAAAATCATGAATTTTCTTTTGGGAGATCTTAATTAATGTTAATAGTTGATTCAAAACAATTATAGAATTGAGTGGATAGAAAAAACAGAGCTAAATGAATTTGTGGTGACTTTCCTACAATAATATTTTTCTTAAGGGTTTTTTGATAATATGGGAAGATAATTAACTAACTTATAAAATAACAAATAATAGGTAATGTCAAGGATTGAAGATAAAATCACAAGTTTAGAAGACATGTTGAGAAGTATGCATATAACCTAAAAAGATTTCTATATCTTATTTGATGTATTAATGAAAAATATTCAAATATTATAGTCTCCTAAACATTTTTAATGTATGATGTGGCAAGGGAATGTGGTATAAATATTGATAATGGGTTCTAAAAAGATTAGTTTCCCAAATATAAACTAGAGATAAAGAGTAAAATTTTTCATTATATAAAAAAATACTCCAAAAAAATAAATGATGTGTATAGTTACCTATACTTAATATATGTGTGCGAAAATACCATTGGGATTTTTCTGAAGGATTATTAGTGTTTTTTTGTTTATAGAGAATGGTGACCATTATTATGAGTGTAAAAGCCTTATATAAGTAAATAATATGAAATATTTTAACTATAACTGAATGGGGTAATAATTTAATTAATTCCCAATGAATTAAGAAAATACAACACAAAATTGGCCTAGGGATCAAGGTTGAGATTTTAATGTTACAATGATAGATGTTTAATATTTAAATGACTTTATTGTGTGTAATTTTATTATGCAATAAATTTCAGTTATTGTTTTCATTTTATATGTATATATTTATGTTTTCAGGAAGATGTTTTTTGAGAGTGTACGGTTCCATTGACGGATTTTGTTTCAAAGGGAGAAAATATTTAAATGGGTATTTTTTGTTAATGGTATAAGTGAAGTGGATATGAATAGATATGTATCGATTTTGATTTATTTTTTAAAAATGACACAATTTTTGACAAATAATTAAATAATTAATCAAATTTAAACTCAAAATATTTCAGATGATTCAGATGAGGTAGAGTTCATTTTAAAGTTTTAAAGAGTTTAAAATAATATTGATGTTTATGAGTTCAGTTTAGAATGTGTTTTTCATTAAAATATGAAATCAAACTACAAGGTTTTAGTTCATATTTCAATGATCTTGAATACAATAAAAAATATGATGACATTGAATAAATAATGATACAATACCAATATTCACACCTCAAATTAATGTGGTAGAATTTTGGTGAGAAGTTAGTTTTTAAATATTTATCCTAAAATCAAATTTAAATCAAGTTAAGGTAGTTTTATTGAGTAAATATTGTTAAGAGAGGTTCAGAAGAGTGAAACATGATTTAAAAAATAAAAAAAATTTATAAGAAGGTGATACATGTTGAGTCAATAAGGTTTTATTTATGAATTTTCCATTCTTTCTTGTTTTGAAAATCACAAACACCTTATACTTAAGCAAATCTATATTTCACTTCTTTAAAGAAAATTTCCTTTATAAAGGAATTTACTCCTACCATATTTTCATTGGTCATATCAATATTTTTCTTAAGTATAAAAATCGGATTCATACCTAAAATTTCAGAATCATATAATACGTATATATGAAGAATTCTGTTTTAGGATCCGAATTATGGATACGAACTCTAATGAAGTTCCATTCCGAATTCTACATACGAACTCTAATGAAGTTCCATTTCGAATTCCGAGTACGAACTCTCATGAAGTTCCACTGAGAATTTTTGATACGAACTCTCATGAATTTCCACTCCGAATTCTAGATACAAACTCTCATAAAGTTGCACTCTGAATTCTAGATACGAACTCTCACAAAGTTCAACTCCGAATTATGGATATGGACATTAATAAGTTCGACTCCTAACTCATACTAGTTTGACTCCGAACTTCTATGAGTTCGACTCCGAACTCTTACTAGTTCGACTCAAAAATCTATAAGTTCAGATTCCGAATTCTAGTGAAACCAGACTCTGAATTTCCTAATAAATTCAGACTCTGGATTTCTATAGAATTCAGGTTCCGAATTCCTACAAAATAGAATCTGAATATCTCTTTATTATAGACTCTAAATTTTATTTTGGTTAGGCTCCGAAGTTTTATTTACATACATTCCGAACATGAGTTTTACTTATACTTATGCTTCATTCATTACAAAATGATTTCTTGCTTTTAGTTATTTACTAAACATTGGTTGAGTGACACGTGTACAGGTACCTTCAAAATTCAAGGAGAAATATGACCATTGGAGGAGCGAGCCGACCGTTGGAGATTCACCTATTAATAGGAGCTCATTTGAAAAGAAGCAATAACTTTTGGAATTTTGGTGATCAGAACATCCTGAAGTGATTTCTAGAGAGAGAGGCTCTTATCACCTCTCAAGCTTCATGCAGAAAGTTTGAACAACTTGTCCAAACATTTCCTTGTGCAGACTTTCTTCATGAGACTCCGATTGTTGCCGATTACAATCGAGGGCTTCTAGGGATAAGAAGACAGAGGTTCCAACACCTTGAATTTGAGGGCTTCCTTGTTGAGGAAGATAGAGGTGCCGACTACCTGATAGTTGAGGGCTTGCGGGGATAGTAAGATAGACTCTGATCTTCGTATCGAGGGCTTACCCTGGTTTGTGTAAGACATAATTTCTTGAAAGTATAAGTCAAAGGACCTTTATCCATGGTTGTCGGATACCCTTCTCTTTGGGTTAAAAGAGTTATTGTTTATTACTTGTAGTTTATTTCTGGTTTTTCTGCAACATTTTTTATTTCTAAGGAATGTATAAATTTCTTATACTTCCTCACTTGTACTCTGATTTAGTTAGATTCTATACACTTTAAGGTAGAGTCTTAATCTTTGTAACTTTTGCTAAGTTTCATTTTTGGAATCACTTTTCCAGAATCAAGCAAGCTATTAGAATTTATAGAGGCCTTGAGAATTATCTTGTGTAACCTTGTTAATCATAACCATAATAAAAATTTCCTAAATGAATTTTAAAATGTACAATTCACCCCCACTTGTATATGAGAAAGTCATTCTTAATTCGATCCTATGTTGGGTATTATAGATTATATCATACTCAGAGTGATACCATCCTAACAGTTGGTATCAAAGGATTTTGTTCAATCTGAATTAACCTCATGATTAGATTAAGAAGAGAATTCTCATAATTTCTTTTTCAGATTCATATTTTTCGGAATCATAGTTAAGATTCAATTTTTTCTTAGACATATAATTTTTCTTTCTTAGAATATTTTCTCTCGTTTACAAACATAAACTTCTAACAAGTTTGTGTGCCAAGGATTTTCTTAAGGATGGCAGGATTAAATGTTGCTTCTATCGAAAACTTAAGACCAACTAGAACACCTATCTTTGATGGTAATGATTTCGAATATTGGAGAGATTGTATGAAGACATTCATTATCAATACTGGTGTAGATAACTTTTTCATGCTTACCAGAGGATACAAAATTCCTGACAAGGAAGTTAGTGCTTTTACTAATCAAGAAAATCATGAATACCAACTCAACTATAAGGTACACAATACTTTACTGTGTTCAATGACTAGGAATATATATAGCCAAATTTCTTCTTATGAAACAGCTAACTGTATATGGAAGAAACTTGAAGGTACACATTTTGGTACATCTAATGTGATTGAGACTAGAAGAGCCATGCTTAGAGTTGAGTATCATGATTTTAATTTTCCTTATGGTGAACCCATATGAAAAGTATAATAGAGATTCATGACTATTGTGAATAGTCTACAATCAATGGGTGAAAAAGGATTAGATGATAAAGCCCTTGTTGAAAAGATCATCAACATCATGCCAAATGAGTGGGAATCAAAGAGAACAGCTATCGATGAAAATAGAAAGGTTACTCAAATTTCACTTTATGAACTATCTGGAACTCTTCTTCAACAAGAAACTAGAATGAAGAGATATGCTGACAAAATAAAGAAGAAGAATGGGAATGATAGTGCTGATTTTACTACAACTTCAAATCACATGAAAGTTAATACTTCTAAGAGAGTTACTAGATCCAAATCTAATAAGGTTATTATACAATCCGAATCTAGTTATAGTGAAGTCTCAAAAAATGAGTTAGATAACCTTGCTCGAAGGATGAACAGGATATCTGGACAGAGAAATTTCGAATCCATGTATAAGAAGAAATAAAGGAAAGCTAAGAAAGATTATGAGGTCACATGCTATGAATGAAAGAGAGCTGGATATATAAGACATGATTTCCCTATGATCAAAAGAAAAGATGAAAAGAAAGGAATTATGAAAGGAACAGAAAGATGTATTACCAGTCCCAAGCTAAGAAATTTATGAAAGCTAATTACACCTGGAGTTCCAGTGGTGGTGACTCTTTAGATGAATCTTCTGATTATGAATCTTCTAGACAGAATAATCTTGGTCTTATAGTTGGGCTACCTATTGATAATCATTTCTTGATGGCTAAGGTACACGATGCTGAATCATTGACCAATGTTTCTTTAAATGATAATTATTGTAAATATTATAACTCTTCAGATGAAAAATCTTCTTCTGATGAGGAAAATACTTTACCTACCTATGAAAAAGTTTCTAGGATTTCTGAACTTCTTGAGATTGAGAACTCAAAACTCATGAAAATGTCTGATAAATAAAACTCTAGGAATAATATTCTCACTAAAGAAATATCATATATTTCTAAAGACATTAATAATAAAAATGATGATTTTGAATGTATTTCAAAAAACCTTGAGGAAGTAAGGTCTGAGAAGAATAAACTTTCAAAAGATCTAGGAAATTTAATTTCTAAGAAAGATGTTTTCAAGCCTAGCTCTAGTTCAAATGTTTTTGAAGATTAGAACTTAGTTATTAAACTCAAATCTGAAATATTTTCCTTGAGGAAGTGTTTTTCATGCTTTACCCATGGTAATGAAAATTTTGATAAAATGTATTCACAAATTCGACCTCGAAGGAATACTTGTCATTTTGGTTACACAAGTTCCAAACCGATTTTCAGTAACAACTAATTTGTTCCTCAAAGTGCCCCATTCTGCACAAAGTGTCAGTGTGGTGGTCACTAGGCAAATAAATGTTCTTTAAACAAAACCCAATCCTCAGTATTTCATAAGGATTATTTTTCTAAGAAGATGTGGGTACCCAAAATTTTTCTTTTTGAAATTTCCGGATCAAAGAAAGTCTAGATTCCAAAAAACTAACTTTTTCTTATTTTTAGGAAAATAGGGAAAGTAACAACAACAATACATGATACATGGATAGTGGATGTTCCCGGCATATGACTGGTAACAAAAGCTATTTCGAAAAGATTATCAAGATGAAAGGAGGAAAAGTAACTTTCGAAGATAATGGTCAGTGAGAAATTATTGGTATAGGTAACATCGTTCTTCTTGAAAAAACTTTGATTTCAAATGTTTTGGTTGTTAAAGGTCTTAAGCATAACCTCATCAGCATAAGTCAATTATGTGATAAAGGATACCTTGTGAATTTTTGGAATGATAAGTGCCTAGTACAAAATTCCAAGGAAGAATTTATTCTTTCTGCCCATAGGCAAGAGAATGTTTACACACTAAATATATAAGACCTTAGGAGTCAAGATATACCTTGCCTTAGTGTGATGGAAGATCATTATTGGTTATGGAATAGAAGGTTTGGACACTATAACCTTAGGAACTTATGAAAACTCTCTACGAAAGGATTAGTTAAGGATCTACTGAAGCTTAGATTTGATTCTTCAAAAGTTTCCGACCCTTGTCAATATTGAAAGCAACATAAATCATTTTTTAAATCAATCGGTGAAGTCTCAACAACTGATGCACTATAGTTGGTGCATATGGATCTTTTTGGTCCAACACAAATTGAAAGAATTGGGGGAAAGTACTATGCATTTGTTTTGGTTGAAGATTACACTAGATTTACCTGGGTATATTTTCTAGCAAAGAAGTCTGAAGCTTTTTATTATTTCAAAAGTTTTAGAGCCCAAGTTAAAAATGAGAAAAAATTTCCATTGAAAACTATTCATAGTGATCATGGAAGAAAATTTCAAAATTCTGATTTTGAAACTTTTTGTAGATAAAAAGGTATTACTCACAACTTTTAAGCACCCATACCACCCCAACAAAATGGTATTGTTGAATGTAGAAATATAATTCTATAAGAGGTAACTAGAACCATGTTGAGTGAGTATTCTATAGCTAAAAAGTTTTGGGCTGAAGCCGTAAGTACTGCTTGTTATACTATAAATCGAGTTTTGATTAGACATTTTCTTAATAAAACTTTTTATGAGTTATGGAATTATAGAAATCCTAGATTTTCCTACTTTAAGGTTTTTGGTTGCAAAGTATTCATTCTGAATATTAAAGATAATTTACACAAATTCGCACCAAAATCTGATGAAGGAATTTTCTTAGGTTACACCACAACCTCTAAGGCTTATAGAGTTTTCAACAAAAACACTTGAACTGTTGAAGATACAGTACATGTAAAATTTGATGAAACTGATCTCTTTGTTTTCAAACAATACCAACCTACATCTTCAGATGTGTTTTCAAAAACTAATTATCAACCTTTGATAGAAAATCCTCCTGATAAGGAAAATGTTCAAGAAGAGGCTTCTGAAATATTTATCCTAGAAGATTTCCTACCCTATGTTGATGAATAGGTTTTACAAAACCCAAAACAGTAATTTCTAAAGAATCATCCCAGTGATAGTATCATTGGTTATGTGAATCGACCTATAAGGACTATAAATTCCTTATGAAATGAAGTAGAACAACTAGAATTCCTTCCCCAATTAGAACCAAAAAGCACTGATCAAGCTTTAGGTGATGAAGATTGGATTAAAGCCATGCAAGATGAACTAAATGATTTTTAAAGTAATAAAGTATGCACCTTTTTTGAAAAACCTAACAAAACTTCTGTAATTAGAGTAAAATGGGTCTTCAGAAATAGGTGTGATGAAAATGGAGTCATCATTAGAAATAAAGCTAGATTGGTTGATAAAGGCTATAATCTACAAGATGGAATAGACTATGAAGAAACCTATGATTTAGTAGCTAGACTTGAATCTATTCGTATTCAACTTGCCTTTGTAGCATTCTTCAATTTTAAGCTTTTTCAAATGGATTTAAAATGTTCTTTCCTTAATGGTTTTGTTCAAGAGGAAGTTTTTGTTGAACAACCTCCAGGCTTTGAAGATACAAAACATCCTGATCATGTTTTTAGACATAACAAAGCTTTGTATAGCCTTAAAAAAGCCCCACGAGTTTGGTATGATAGACTTATAGGATTTTTTCTCAAAATAACTATGTTAAGGGAAATGCAGATCCAACCCTTTCTTAAAAGAAAGATAAGAAATATGTTTTTATTGTTCATATTTATGTTGATGAAATTATATTTGGATTAACTTAGCAATCTATAACTGATTCCTTTTCGGATCTAATGAAATCTGAGTTTGAAATGAGTATGATGGGTGAGTTAACATTTTTACATGATTTTAAAATTCCTCATAAACCAGAAGGAATCTACATATCCCAACATAAGTATATTAAAGATATTCCTAAAAATTATGGGTATGAAAACACTAAGAGTATATGTACTCCTATTGGTACCTCAAACACAATTGATCTTGATGAAGCTTGGAAACCAGTAGATCAAAAATATTTCAGAGGTATGATAGGAAGTCTACTTTACATAACAGCTAGTCGACTAGACTTGATGTTTTTAGTATTCTTATGTACAAGATATCAATCCAATCCTAAGGAATCTCATTTAAAGGAAGTGAAATAAATATTTTGATACATAAAGGGAAACATGGATTTAGGACTATTATATACTTATGGAAATGATTTTGTTTTAAAGAGTTTTTTAGATGCTGACTTTGGTGGATGTAGAATGGACAGAAAGAGTAAATACGGAACTTTTTATTTCGTAGGAGATTCATTAGATTCTTGGTCATGAAAGAAGAAACATTCTTTAGCACTCTCCACTACTGAAGCTGAATATGTAGCAGCAGGAAGTTATTGCGCTCAAGTGTTGTGGTGGAAACACACACTCACAGATTATGGCTTGAGTTTTACTAAGACTCAAATTTTGTGTGACAACAGAAGTGCCATTTCCCTTAGTAAAAACCCTGAACATCACTCCCGTTCAAAGCACATAGATATTAGGCATCTCTTTCTTAGGGATCACACACTAAAAACAGATATAATTCTTCAGTTTATTGGAACACAAGATCATCATGATGATATTTTTACAAAATCTTTACCCTCTGATAGATTTGAATATATTAAACAAAAGTCAGGAATGATAACCATGAGGTAATCTTATTTCATTAACTTCTTGTTGAACCATTCTTGTTACATTAATAAACTCCTTTTCATAGGAGGAGTATATTTGTTTGTTAGCCTTTCAAAAATTTTATGTAATAAAGTTTTCTTAATGAATTTTTCATACTGGAAATTTTTGTAATGAAGTTTTCGTACCGGAGATTTTCGCAATGAAGTTTTCGTACTATAAATTTTCATAATGATGTTTTCGTACTGGAAATTTTTGTAATGAGAATTTTTGTAATTAGAATTTTTGTAATGAAGTTTCTGTACTGGAATGTTTTGTAATGAGAATTTTCGTAATGAGAATTTTCATAAAGGAAATTTTCATAATGGAAATTTTCGTACTCATATTTTTTTTCGTAGTATGTTTTTCATAGTATGTTTTTCGTAGTATGTTTTTCGTAGTTAAATTTTCTTCAAGAAGAATATCACCTATTACGAATAAATTTCCTAGACAATCTGAATAACATCCTTACTAATGTTTTCGTAATCATTTTTGGTTGATGGTAGTTTTTTTTCCTATAAAGTTTCTCGGATTCCTTTCTTCTTAAATTAGAATGTTTTTTTAAAACCTCAAAAGATCGGATTCAATATTTTCTTGCGGGTATGTTTGCAACTGTCAGATCATATCAGAGAATTTTTCAACCATTAGATTGTTTTGGAAGTTGAAAGGTCACCTACATCGCCTATATAAAGGGGACCTGGATGGTTACCGCACATCGTTTTCAAATCCCTCGTGTGTCGAAGATCTGCCTTAGTTTTTAAAGCCCGTTCCGAATCTTTCAGTTCTCTTCCATTCTAAATATCTGTAGAAGCCACATCCTAAGATACATCTTCTATGAAGATAATATCAAAATGGTTAGTCTATAGGGAAAGGTTGGTCCATCTGAATTTTTTCAGTGAGTATGGTTCTTTAATTCCTAAGAATACCAAACTCAATAGATGGGAAGATTTTTGCATATCGAAACTAGGGGATCAGGATGTTGTTTATACAGATTTACTTGTAGAATTTTATGAATCAGTTTCCTTCTATGAAGAATATGGTAAAGAAAAATTCTCTTTTAAGATCTATGGTAAGACTTACAAACATTCTTACGCCAAGGCTGCAAGCTTGGTAGGATTATCATACGATGGTAAAGCTGAATTATTTTCACATAATTTATCGGATGTGCAAGGAGGTTTTAGACAAGTGAAGGAAATGTAATGCCTTGGACTTAAAGATGACAAAACTGGGTTCAAGTGTTTTTAGTTCCGAGAATAGGTGATAAGGATAATCTAAAGAAAAGTGATATTTACATCTTGGTTTTCTTGGTAAATATAAGAAATATAAATCTGATTAAGAACGTTCTTATTTCAGGTCAGAACATCAAGAATGGGTCTGTAAAAGCTCAAATTATTTTGTATCTGGCTCTTATCTCCAATCTTATTATTCAGTGTCTTGATTCTTTCAAGGTTTCTTGCTCCACCAAGCCGAGAATTTTTAAGATTATGTTGATAAGTGATGAAACCTTAAAGAGGATGAAATCTGGTTTTTCAAAAGAGTCAGGTGAGTTTTACGATATGCCAGAGGAGGAGGCAGAAGCTGTTCCGGAAAATGTGGAGAAAGATGAGCCATAAATGAAGGTTGGTAAGAAGAGGAAATTGAAACAAGCGGTAGCTGAAGGCAAGACCCCTAAAGCTAAGGAAACCCAATCTGCACCTCCCATGCTGAAGAAATAGAAATCATATCCAGATGATGTGGCTGCTAAATGGAGGGAAGATAAGGAGAAAAGGAAAGAAGGGGATCCTCTGTTCGGATTCGACCCTGTTGAAGCTAAATCTTTAAGGGAGAAGACTGGTAAATACCTTGAGAATGTTGAAAATAGAAGAAGATGAAGAATAAGATGTCTGATGCTAATGTTGTACAATCACTTTTGAGAGCCACAATAGTAGCTTCTGAGAATATTCCCATACCATGAACTTTTTCTATTCAACCATTACCGGAGACTCCTAGAAAGAACTACTTCACTCTAGAAAAACATAGAGAGAAAGAAGTTGTTGAAAGAGTAGAATAAGAGGAGGAAGTAGAAGAATAAGAAGAACTAGAAGAAGACAGTGGTGATATGGATGACTTGATTAAACAAGTTGAGGATTATCAAGAGAAGGAAAACCTATCAGAAAAACTAACACTCCAAAATTCTGAGGCTGAGTCCTCAAAGTTTGTCACTCCGGGAAAGAGAGATGATGAAGAAGGTAAGAAAGATGATGAAAAAGAAGAAGATAAATAAAACGAAATATCTAAGGAAGAAATCTATGAGAAGCACTTTCTTGAAGAAGTATCAGAGAATGAGAAACCTGATGAAGACAAGATAGTTCTACTATCTGAAAGTGAGGAAGAATCTCCTGATGAAGAACCCATTTTGAAAGTTGATAAAGGTATGTAAGTGCTTATGGACACCCCAAAAAAAGATGTCAAAAGGAAGAAGGATGTTGGTGTCTCTTCAAGAAGAAAGTTGGTGGAAATTGAAGAAGAACAATCTCCAAGAAAGGTGTCTGATTTGGAATCATCAGCAATGGGTCATGATTTGGTCGTTGAATCTTTGAAGAAATTGGTGGACACAATTTCGATCTTTCCCACTATAGAATCCAGATGCCAGATGCTTCAACACATCCTAAATCAGAAATCAGAATCTATATCCTTAGTAATGGATAAGTGTGAATATTGAGGTTGAGCATATAAATTTTCTCATCAATTATGATATTCACAGAAATTCATGCAGCAAAACCACTCTATGGTCGAAGAAAATTAATGATGACATGGAAGAACTTGATCAATTTCAGAATGATGTTAAAGAAGCTTTTGAAAACAAGGATGCCAAGATGTTGAATCTTTAGGTTAAGCTGACCCTTGAGCAAAATACTTGGAATCAACAGGTTAGGGATTTGAATGGGAAGCATAACTCAGTTGCTCAAAACTGGAAAAGGGAAAGAGATCTACAGATTGAGATTGAAGAGAAGCTTGTGAAGTAGGATGAAATTCATAAGGCACAGTCTGAGGCTCTGAAGACTCAAGATGAAATGATTAAAGCCATAGAAAAACAAGATGAGGAGGACCAGAAAGAAATTAAGAAGCTGAAAACCTTGTCGAAGAAGTTAATCCCCAAGGGAAAGGACGATAAATAGACCAATCTGATTTTTTTGTTGTAATATATTTCCTTGTAAAAATTATTTCAATTCTAATAAAATCTATGGTTGTTTGTATCTTTTGTTATTATGTACTAATGTTTCATATACTTTATTTCTTTTCCATTCCCTTAAATTCTTTATGAAAATCAAAAAGTGGGAGAAGTAAAAAAGAACTACTCAAAAGGGGGAGAAGGAAAAATCTAAAAGGAAGATGAAAAATATCTACGTTAATAACTATCCTTAAGTAAGGGGGAGTTTCTCATTATGAAGTTTTTCATTCCCATGATAATGAAAAATCCATTCTCGAAATCTAGAATACAATCCTTAGAGTTCCTATGGATAAGGGATAGTTAGTTGTATTCACCATCATCTATGAACAATGAGAGATATGTTTTAATTTCAAAGTTTAAAGAAATTTTTCAAAGTCCTTATATTATTTTTTGAAAGGTTGTTTGTGATTTCCAAAAAGGGGGAGATTGTTGATTCAATAAGGTTTTCCTTATGACTTTTCCATTCCTTCTTTTTTTGAAAATCACAAACACCTTATACAGAAGCAAATCTACATTTCACTTTTATAAGGAAAACTTCATTTCCAAAGAAATTTACCCCTACCATATTTTCATTGCTCGTATCAATATTTTTCTTAAGTATAAAAATTGGATTCATACCGAAAACCTAGAAATCATATAATACTTAGATATAAAGCATTCCTTTTTCGGACCCATATTCTGGATACGAACTCTAATGAAGTTCTATTCTAAATTCCGAGTACGAACTCTCATGAAGTTCCACTATGAATTCTGGATATGAACTCTCATGAAGTTCCACTCCGAATTCTAGATACGAACTCTCAGAAAGTTCCACTCTGAATTCTGGATACGAACTCTCACAAAGTTCAACTCTGAATTATGGATATGAACTTTAATAATTTTGACTCAGAACTTCTACTAGTTCGACTCCAAACTTCTATGAGATCGACTCCGAACATTTACTAGTTCAACTATGAACTCTGTATGTTTAGATTCTGAATTCTAGTGAAACCACACTCTGAATTTCCTTAGAAATTCAGACTCTGAATTTCTACAGAATTCAGGTTCTGAATTCCTACAAAACAGAATCTAAATATCTCATTATTATTGAATCTGAATTCCATTTTGGTTAGACTCTGAACTTTTATTTCTTTACATTCCGAACATCAGTTTTACTTACACTTACACTTCTTTCATTACAAAACAATTCTATGCTTTCAGTTGTTGACTAACCATTGGTTGAGTGACACATGAATAGGTCCCTTCGAAATTCAAGGAGAAATATGACCGTTGGAGGAGTAAGCTGACCGTTGGAGCTTCACCTATAAATATGAGCTCGATTGAAAAGAAGAAATAACTTTCTGACCTTTGGTGATCAGAACTTCCTGAAGTGATTTCTAGAGAGAGAGGCTCTTATAAACTCTCAAGCTTCATGCAGAATGTTTGAACAGATTGCTCAAAATTTTCCTTGTGCAGACATGCTTTGTGAGACTCCGATTGTTGCTGATTACATTCAAGGGCTTATGAGGATAGGAAGATAGATGTTCAAACACCTTGAAGTTGAGGGCTTCCTTTCTGAGGAAGACAGAGGTTCCGACTACCTAATAGTTGAGGGCTTGCGGGGATAGCAAGACAAAATCCGATCTTATTATCGATGGCTTACCGTAGTGTGGGTAAGACAGACTTTCTTGAAAATATAAATCAAGGGACCTTTATCCAAGGTTGTTGGATACCCTTTTCTTTTGGTTAAAAGAGTTATTGTTTTTTCTTGTAGTTTTAGTACTTGTTTTTCCACTGCATTTTCTATTTCTAAGGAAAGTAAAACTTTCTTATACTTCCTTACTTGTACTCTGATTTAGTTAGATTCTATACACTTTAAGGTAGAATCTTAATCTTTGTAACTTTTGTTAAGTTTCATTTTCGGAATCACTTTTCAGGAATCAAGAAAGCCATTAGAAATTATAGGGGCCTTGTGAATTATCTTGTTTAAATTTGTTAAATATAACCATAATAAAAATTTCCTAAAGGAATTTTTAAAAGGTACAATTCACCCCACCTATTGTATCTGAGAATCTCATTCTTAATTCGATCATACGTTTGGTATTATAGAGTATATCATACTCAGAGTCATACCATCCTAACAATACACACTGAGTAAAATAATTTCAACTAATCATCACAAATATTTCTAGAGAAGTCTTAAGATGATAAAGATCATTGTTTTATTTTGAAGAATATGAATTTCATATTATCTTTTGAGAATTATGGAGTTATATATTAATATTTCATGATCATAGGGTTTTCTATATTTTGAGATATATCAAATAAATAGAGAATAGGATATTATGTTATTTATGGGAAGTGATATACTATTAATTTCCAATTTTTTTGGGATTGGAATGCAGACTAAGAGGGGATATAATATTTATAAAAGATTCAAAAAATCTTGTTCACTCATGAATAATCCTTATGAATTTTTTAAAGTGATATCATAAAGTGTGTAAAATAATATTTTACATATTGGGATATATATATATACTTGAGTTTAAGGATGTACTATTCTATATTCAATTGATTTAGGTATCATAGAAAATCATGTGGTAATAGATAATTTTACTCATACCAATAATATAGATATAAAATTTTAGTGGTGAACATTTTACATCACTATTTTATTCTTTTTTTGTGTTTCTGTTCAAATAAAACACAGAAAATAATTATTTACATCAACTATTTTGTGGTGAATAATAATGATTTTTGATAACTACTTTGTTTAATAATAACTAGTTTTGATGGATTATTGGTCAAAGAATAAAAAATTATTTCTAATCATGAAGTCACTTCCTACTCAATGAATACTCTAAAATTAAGTAGAAAAAATAGGAAATAGTTTCCTTTATAAATAGTTTTAGAGAAGTAGGATCCCTTCAAATACAAAAATGTTTATTTTAATTTTATTTGATAATTACCATTGATTTTTTGTTATTGTTGGATACATTTTTTTATCAATGAATATATATTTTCCATAAACATCTATGTATTTCCAACATTTAATGGAAAAAATTACAATTTTTTGAAGTAAAGGATGTAATATTTCTTTCATTATCTTGGTATAAAAATGCTTGATATTATAACTAGGGGTTTAATTCAGTCATCGAAGGTGCATTGCTGACTCCAATTTATAAGAAAAAGATGGAGATTAATGGACCTGAAAGGAATTATATCATTTCTCCAATTTAAAAGAATGATTTCATAAAGGTTATAAGGATGAGGAAGAAAAATGAATATTAAGTGAATCTATGAAATGTTATGAAGGTAATTATAATTTTATTTATTAATAACATGAAATATGGGATTTCAAATTTGATAAATTTTTATTCTCACTGCATACTCAATGGTTGAATAATTTAATATATCTTACTAGATAGTTTGTTTTATAAGAGTTTATGTAGACACTAAACAGGATTAAATAATTTTCAAGAATTTTAATATTATTTTTCTAGATAAGTTTTATGATAACGTTTCATCAACTAAATTTCACAATTTGAAATTGTTTCTACATGATAACTTCTATAGTCATTAAATAGTGCCTAAAACTATGAATAATACTTCTTCAAAGAATAAATTAATGGTTAGAATTTTTTTATCAATTCCCTGAAGAATGAAAATAATTATATGGTAATCAGGGAATAAAGTAACGAATTAATCAAGGATAAAGCTATGAATTTCATTTTTGAAAACTTAATTTAACTAATCATAAATAAATTTCAATATAATAATGGTTGAAATAATGGTTTTATTCCATTGGTGTTCATTATATATTGGGAAATCTGAAATTTATCTATTAATTTTCTAGATCTTAAGGACGATTATTATAAAGATAACAATATCCCATCAAGGATTTACTATATGAATAAAACTCAAAAAATAGTAATAGGAAGAAACTTTTTATGTAAAAAATAAATAAAAATTCAAAGATTAAAATGATGAGTTAATTTTCAATAACCAAGGAAGAGAATTTGATGTAAGTGAATATGAAGTTTATTAATAATATATTAATCATGGGGAGTAGTTTATAATTTGTAAGGTGAATGAATAAGTGTTCTATAGTGATGGGTTTGAAGAACAGACAAAATTATAATTGATGATAATGTTTGAAATGGAGGAATATTTTATCAAAATCATTAAGGTTGAGAATGAGAATTAGAATATTGTTAAAGTCTGAAAAATGTTAAATGATGTTGATAAATAAAAAATATAAATAGATCTATAGTTTGTAAAATAAGTTGAAAATATGTGTGTCTCAATAAAAAAGGTGATGATATTAATTGATACAATGGATAAATACCCTAATGTAAAAAATATTTTCTTTTGATTTTCATTGTATTTTTAGGATGAATTTTAATTGACAAAGATAAATTTTGATATCATATCATCTATGTATGATCTTTATTTAAGATTATAAAGTATTGAGAATATTGGTAAAATACTCAAAGGTTTCCTTAATCACCAATAACATCAGAAAACCCACACAATATATTTATAAATCCATCTAGGTTTGGATAATAGTAATAAAGTTAAAGATTTGAGAATGACTAAAAAGGTAGTTTCCTCATATGGGAAATCCTATAATTCTTAATCTTATAGTTTCAGATTATGTACAAAATATTCTACAAATAAAATGGTAAAGATATTAAATTATGAAGTAAACAGTGAATGGAAATATGTTAGGAACACAAAACACTTTGGGTTCACCAAATGGAGATAAAATTACTGGTTTGATAGGTGAAGAAATTGAAATTAAAAATTCTTGAAACGGAATATTTCTCACACTAATGTTTTCATTATTCTTGCATACTCGTGGTTTTTAGGGGTGATGGGCCTAAGGAAAAGGATTTTCAGTTCAATATTAGTTGTTTTAAAAATTATTTTTGTGTTTATATATATGAGTTTAAGGAGATTTAAAACATTTAAAATGTTTATATCTTGAAATATTTTGAAAATTTAAATGTTCTAGTGTAGAATCAGTTTCATGATTTGAATGAATTATATGAGTTATGTGATCATCTATGTCTCATTTTTTTATAATTAATAACCATTTCGATAGTGTAATTGAGTATGAATAATGAACCATCTCCTTAAAAGTATGAATATGATTAAAAATAAAAAAATGTTGGTGGAAGTTTATTTAAAGGTATCTCAGAATAATATATGATGGATATAGGATAATTTGGGGTGATTATATAGTATATGTGATTATTTTTTCCTAAAACCTTTTATAGGTTTAAATAATAATTTATTTAATTTGAAAATGGTGGAGAACTTAAAATCAAGGGAGTTTTCTTGATGGATGTTATGGAAGAGAAGATGATGTAAAAGAGTTCTCTAAACATTGATTATTCAAAACAAAACATCATAAGTTACAGTTATTTATGATATAAAGGAAATTTAGTGATCAATTAGAAAAATGGATATGCTTTGGAGATATTTAAGTATGTATTCGTAGTTATTTTAGAACATTGAATAAGGGGTTACCTATTTCAAGTTATTTTGGTGTAAAATATTAGTTACTTAATAATAAATAAGAATAAGTGTATTGTTTCTGAATTAATTATATTTTATAGTTTAATTAAATAATGATAATATTAAATGTTAAAGAAATATATTTATACTATTTAATAAAAAAAGATTTCCAAAAAATAAATAATAAATTGATAAAGTACACACCGAAAGAGATAATTAAGAACATGGTTTATTATGGAGTGCCTAACCTTGAAGAAAATTTGGTTTCTCTCTGTAAAGAGATGGTTTTCTAAAAAATTTCTATAATAGAGATGATACTTTTTGGAGTATACTGGTGTTATAGTTTTTCAAATAGAATTTATAAATGCTATGAAAATGATAAATTTCATATGAGTACTATTATGTGAATGATTAATTATTTAGTGATAATATAGGGCTTTTGTAGTCATTGATATTGTTTTGGCGACTACATGAATTTTTTTAGAATGTTCTATTTTATAATAAGAATATTCAATTCCATGATAATATGTGTATGATACACATGTAGGGGGAGAATAATATTCTTAAAAATATAGGCCGATCATAATATTTTTTAATAAAAGGATGTTAAATTAAATAGTTATTTTAATGGATTCAATCATACATGCGGAAGATGTGACTGATAGGGTTATTCTTATAATTATTTTCATTTAGTATATATTTCCCAAAATGTCCAAAAATATTACCCATGGAGATTTCAAAATAACAATATTAATAATAATGATCATATTAATTTGATAGATAAATCTACGAAGAACGATTTACCTCCCAATAAGGCATTGGCTATAAATATTTAGATATTAAAAATTGCTCACTCTAAATTGGATTGTAAAAGTACACAATTAATAATTAAAGATAAAATTATAATCAAAATTAGAGAAGATAAATTTTTTTTGATAAAGGACGATCTGAATAAGGTGCTAATTGTTTTTGGGTAACATGGTGAATATTTCTAATATGAATATAAATTGAAGTAAAAAAGATAGAAGAGTCTTTGAAAAATTATATTATAGTGTTTTAAGAGATTAAAAGTTATCATAACCTTAAATTGTAATTAGAATAAGAATTTATATTGTCAAATAATGTTTTTCCCAATGTATAATTTTTTTAGTTATCGAGGCTCATTGGAGAAGAAAATTCAATCTTCACCACTCAAAGGATAAGGTAGTTTGATATTTTAACCTCTATATTTTTTGGGATTTTTTTTCAAATATATAAATAACTTGATAAATTCAAAGAATATATTTTTACACATTTGGGAGAATATATTTTTGGGTTTGTTTTTACAAAAGTTGAAAGTTTTTAATTCTTCATGCTTGAGTTAGTGATTCAGTAAACTATTATTAGGTATTTATTGATTATGTGTACATGAATTTTTTTCAGGAAAATGTTAATGGACAATTTTGATTGTTTTATTTAATAAAATAAGTGGATTATGGCTTTTATAAGTGGATGTAGTTCATTCTTATTGAAAAAATGTATATTTTTTTCATGATTCTTTTTTCTTAAAACATTAAAACTCTTATAGATTTGGAATATTTTAGTGATGATTTACTGGTAAGGCTTAGAGATATTTATCTTTAATGGGTAAAAAAAATAAAAAAATGGAGATTGTTATGACTAGATTTTTTTTGATAACTAATGTTTCCTTTAAATATTTTGGTTTTATAGGGGCATATTATTGAAAGGAATATATTATAAGCTGATAGAGAAAGTGGAGGTGATGTGTTGTGACATTTTAATGTTGTATTTTATTTTCAAAACATCATAACATTTGTTTACAAAATTTTCAAATCAAGAATCACATTCAAACTCATATTAATTTATATTATTTAAATGAGGTGATGGACATTTGGATGTTTTGAAGATATTAAATGAAAATTGGAGTTTAAGATTTAATTTTGTAATGGTTTTCAACAATTGAGAGTGTAAATAATGGTTTATGGGTCTAGTTTATGTCACTATAATCCTATATAAAAATAAAAATATAATTAGATAGAAAAAATAATTCAAGAATTATAATTCCCTGAAATCTAATATCCTGAATCTGATGCGTTATTTTATTACATTATCAAGATTACAAGGATCCCAATCCTGAAGGACTGTTAAATTTTGAATTTTTTGAAACCTAATTACAAACATGAACCATAAATAATAATTTGAATCATAATATACAACAAATATATTCTTTTGAGATATCATCGTTCTCTTAGATTATCCATGATTATCAGTCATAATATATATCTAGGAATCCTAGGGAAAATAAAAAATATGAAAAGGGTGAGATCAAATTATATGTAATGGTAAGAATATAATGTAATCTAGCAGTAAATAA
Organism: Viscum album; assembly: GCA_963277665.1. Lineage (NCBI taxonomy): Eukaryota > Viridiplantae > Streptophyta > Magnoliopsida > Santalales > Viscaceae > Viscum > Viscum album. Next base: position 1,688,372,981 of record OY728126.1, on the reverse strand, counting down.
GGAACAAAAAATATATAAAAGCAAATAACTGAAATACATTCCATTTAAATAATCACATGATATTGGAAACTTAATTAGAGATATTCTATCTAATCAAATAATAACATGTAATAATATTAATGATGGAATGCATAATATTGTGGATTTTCACTATCAAGATCTATCCTCAAGATAGTTACCATCATGATACATCATCACGATAGTTTAATATTTGGGTAGAAACCCAAATTATTTGGGTCACTATCAATCCTTACGACAATTTAAAACTACATGGAATCAAACACAAAGTTTTTATCACCAACTAATTTCATCTCATTAGATACACCGATGCATAGAAGGGACATTCCAGGCTCTTCCCATTACTTACTAAGTCCAATTAATTCCGTATACGAATGGGTTGAAACATAAACTACATATACATATGAAATGTAAATATCATTCCATGATCAGTAAACATAATCAAAAACCACTTAGAGTAATATTGGGAATGGTATCAAAATACCACATACACATTCAAAATAATCATAATAAATTTAATAAAATTTTTAAAATGATATCATAGTAGATCAACCCCAATTTAGTATAATATTCAAAAGAGGATGTATAAATAGATATAAATATTTTCATAAAATCATTAAAATATTTCGAGAGAAAAACCCTTTAAACATTAAAATTATTTTTTAAAAATATACACAATTAGGAATGAAAAAATTTTATTTGAAAATAACCTTGAAAACTTGTAAAGTAATCACAAAAATTGTAAGGCTTTATAATGGTGGAAAAGCCACTCTTGTTGTATAATTAAAAAAAACATTCCTATCATATTTTTTTTTCTGAAAAGTGTCGAAGGTCCTTAATTAGGTAATAAAAAAATATAAATTTTAATGAATATTAAAAAGTTAAAAGGGATAAAATTTCTTTAAAAAACATTGGCGAAAACTAAATACATTTTTTGGAACATTTTTATAAAACATAGATATGGAGAAAGAAATATGATAATTAAATCATTAATCTTTAAAGGTGTCCCATAACACTTTGAGTGTTTAAATCATTAGCCCAATGAAATAATAACATGTAAAAAATCATTAAATATCATGATAATTAATCAATTAAGGACATGATAAGTAAAAGTGGTTTTATATATAACTCATAAAATTAGGTGGGTATACAATATCAAACTATGCCTCAATGAAAGGGGATTGAGATGAAGTCCCTTACCTTGTGTTTCATTTTGTGAGACCCTTATAAAATCTCACTTATAATTGTTTAAATAATATTATTAATTTATAAAATAACCATTCTCATATTTAAAATATCTTATATGGTCCTATTTTATCATTTTATCACCCACTAGTTAGTAACACTACATTATTACCCATGTTTGTGGTGTGATCTGCTTTATTTTCCTATACATGTTTTTTATTTTAGTATTGATTCATATAGAAAGGATACATTAAATTAATATAAATAATTATATTTTGTTCATAGATAATATATTTCATCATTATATATTCTTTTATAATAATTATTTAATAGTGAACTTGGAAAAGTAATCACATCACATCGTAGAGATGGATAGCCGTACATAGGCATGAGTGATGATATCAATCCCTTAATGGTGAAAAGGGTAATGAATTGGTGGGTATTATAATTATAAAGAATCAATATCATGTTATATGTACTAAATATTCTCATTATTTCTATAATTATACCCATCCATGTAAAGTATTTATGAAAAACCAATTACCCCACGGCGTGGAGATAGTAAGTTATACGCACACATACAAGATGTTTTCAATTTTCATAGGATAAATAAATAATTGAATATTGTTGAATAATAATCATAATAAAATATAAGAATATATATTTTTCTGGAATTATTAATTTAGTATGGAATCAAAACCTAAATATGAAGTATAATAAGGAATTAACATGAACGAATTAGTAAAAATTATTACTAATTCTTCGACAGACATTCATTTGAGGACTTCTTAAGGGATCTAGGGTTGGTATTTTGGAAGGATCAGAACCTCTAGAAAATTTATAAGTTTTTTGGGTAGAGAAATAGGATTATTTAGACCATATTTTCTCACATTTTTATTATATAACATTTTTGTGATTTTTAATTAATTTAGTAACATGATTATTCAATAAAATATCATTATTATCAAATATGATACTATACTTTTAATTTGACATTAAATACATAAATAAATAGGGGGAATTAGTATATAATTCATTAAAAACAAATATTATATATTATTGGTTTATAAAATTCATTATTCACATTAACTCCACTAAAATATATCCAAAATAATTTTATTAAATTCAATTATTTAAATTTTGTGTTAATTAAATAAATATTATTTTAGTATTGAAGAAGATTTTATAGTAATTATATAATTTTTAAAAATAAAAAATAAAATTATATAATGAAACTAAAATTATTAGTATAAAAATAGGTATTTAATTTCGTTCATATCTTTGTTTTGTCCCTATATGGACACATAAAAGATATTAAATACAAAGAGAGTGACCTTTTGTTACTATATTTTATTTAAATAATATATTATTTACTTTAATAGAAATATGTTTTTTGAACCACTCCAATTAGATAATAAGGTTATAAGGGAATAAATATATTTTTAAAATAATTATTGTACAATTTTAGGTCACATTCTTACCCTTATTTTTTCATTTTAACTACAATTTAAACCCTTTAACTCCTACCATGAAAAAATGGATTTTTACTCCTTAAAGGTTAATATAGTTACAATTTAATTAAAAATAGAAGATAATTTTTTATTTTTTGAAATTTTAGAATACATTACAATCATTTATCTGATTTTAATATTTTTATGATTTTTATATAATTTTATAAAATATTATTTAGTTTAAAATATCATTAGTGTCAATTTTGACCCTATTCAATACTTGACTATTGAAAAATATAATAACTACAAGATAACATAGGAAAACAGCCTTTATCACATACATAATTTATCTAGGTCATCTAGAAAAATAATGTGTGATATTAATTATGTAAAATTATATTTAAGTTAATATTTTTAATAACATTTATTTTATATGTCCACTATTTAAACAACTACGACATTATCATAGTGCAAGCCCTTTATTTAATTCTTTCATCCGTAATTTATTTAAATAAATTATCATTATGAAGATAAATATTTCATCTTTCCGATGAATATTTTTAGTTTATGAAATATTACTAATAACCATTGTAGACCCGGGAAAACGCGTCCCCAAAATTTTCCAAATGCTTCCATACATGATCCAAGATCATAGTCCATTTCGCAAGCTTCGATTTGGTAGGTCGTAGGGCCCGAACAGAGCTACTGATTAGGAGTTATGGACGTTTGAAGTTTGGCTGGAAATCTGGTTCGCGAAGCCCATTCGCGAAGCCCCCCTCAGTGATCGCAGAGCGCCGCCCCGAAGTAATGAGGCGAGAGGCTCCGCGAACCCGTTTGACATTTGCGATGCGCCGCGAAGACCCCTCGCGAAGAACTAATGCGAAGCACCGATGTGAAGCACCCGTGCAGCGCGGTCCCGCGAAGCTCCGGAGGCGGTAACTCTCCGCGAATGCATTTGACGTTTGCGAGCCCGCTGCGAAGCTCCGGAGGCGGTACCTCTCCGTGAATGAATTTGACGTTCGCGAGCGCGCCGCGAAGCTCCTGAGGCGGCGCGGGAGTTCTGCTTCGCGGCGCCCCTGCATATAAATACCCATCTCACCCCCTTCTCCGAGAGGACGGCCACAACCACTTCGCCCCTTGGGCAGCCGAGCGGAGCTCCGCATTGCGGCTCCGCGAAGCCATGCTCCGCGAGCAGCTTCCTTCGTGTTGCTGCTCCGCGAAGCCATGCTCCGTGAGCAGCTTCCTCCGCGTTGCTGCTCCGTGAGACCAAGCTCCGCGAGAGACCTTTGCTCCGCGAGCCCATGCTCCGCGATGCTGCTCCGTGAGACCAAGCTCCACGAGACACCTTTGCTCCGCGAAGCTACTTCGCGAGACCTTTCCTCCGCGAAGCTACTTCGCTACCGTCACAGACCCCCATGAAAAATGGAGAGTCGCACCGCGAACTTTTCGGGCCGGGATGCCGGGATTTTTCCATTGCGCCCTTATGCGCTCCCACCTTCAACCTATGGAATTCCATGATTTGATACACTCCTCCACACACCATGAAACACCTTGAGTTGATGTATTCCTCTTCGTTTGTTTCCTATGTCGTGAGTTGAGGTTCTCATCATCAATTCCCCGAGTACCTTGAGTCGAACCATTCCTCAGGAAACTCCTCCAAACCCAATCACTTGGCTCCTATGCCAGGTTCAACCAGAAAGCGCCGCCCTTGCGTAAGTCCCAACACCAACCATTTCTAGGCACCTTCTGCCTAATAGTCCTACCTACAAGACTCTAAACTGTAGTAATCCCTATGTTCCTAACGTAGGATGCCTCTCGCCCTATACGAGAGATGCCTTATGCTCCTAGCATGAGATGCCAATAGTCCTACCTACAAGACTCTAAACTGTAGTAATCCTTATGGGCCAAACATAGGATGCCTCTCGCCCTATACGAGAGATGCCTTATGCTCCTAGCATGAGATGCCAATAGTCCTACCTACATGACTCTAAACTGTAGTATTATCCCTATCTAACAAATGATAGGATGCCTCTTTACCTAAACGAGAGATGCCTTATGCTCCTAGCATAAGATGCCTAATTCCATGTTTACAGTGGCATAGTTTCAAGTGCGTTGGAATTCGTTCAAACATTCCAGCACTCCACCCCACGCTTTGCGTGTCCTTCATTCGGATCTGCATCCATTTCCAAAGTCTGAAGGGACCCCCTAACAGTATGGATGGTAGACCCATGGTCCCCCTGCTGTCCTGGGCCAACGCCCCAAAAGGCTTCGGGTGACACTTTGAGGTCCTGTGTTTCGAATATGGTCAGCAGTCAACCCCTCATTTGTTTGTCCCCATTTTAGGCTAACGCGATAGGATGCTGTGTTGCGAACATGGTCAGCAGTTATCCTCTATCGCCATTCCACTCTCATCGCATTCTGAATGTCGGGCATGTGATTCACACTTTTCTTGTCCCTTTGTTTGGGCTGATTCCAATGCCCTTGGCGTTATCCCGCTTGTGCACTTGCGCATAGGCACATACCTCAACCCACCAGTGAGTTGGGATGCCTTCATGACCAGACATGAGGAAGACATTACGGGCATCTTCCTAGCGTAAGCCCCATTCACCAGTGCCGCTCCATAGTGGCACCCGGGCAGCTTCTTGCATAAGCCCCATTCACCAGTGCCGCTCCATAGCGGCACCCGGGTAGCTTCCTAGCGTAAGCCCCATTCACCAGTGCCGCTCCTTAGCGGCACCCGGGCAGCTTCCTAGCGTAAGCCCCATTCACCATTGCCCCACCATAGCGGCACCCTGGCAGCTTCCTAGCGTAAGCCCCATTCACCAGTGCCGCTCCTTAGCGGCACCCGGGCAGCTTCCTAGCGTAAGCCCCATTCACCAGTGCCCCTCCATAGCGGCACCCCGGGCAGTTTCCTAGCGTAAGCCCCATTCACCAGTGCCGCTCTATAGCGGCACCCGGGCAGCTTCGTAGCGTAAGACCCATTCACCAGTGCCGCTCCATTGCGGCACCCAGGCAGCTTCCTAGCATAAGCCCCATTCACCATTGCCGCTCCATAGCGGCACCCGGGCAGCTTCCTAGCGTAAGCCCCATTCAACAGTGCCGCTCCATAGTGGCACCCGGGCAGCTTCCTAGCGTAAGCCCCATGCACCATTGCCGCTCCTTAGCGGCACCCGGGAAGCTTCCTAGCGTAAGCCCCATCCTCCATTGCAGCTCCTTAGCGGCACACCCGGGCAGCTTCCTAGCGTAAGCCCCATTCACCAGTGTCGCTCCATAGCGGCACCCGGGCAGCTTCTTGTATAAGCCCCATTCACCAGTGCCGCTCCATAGCGGCACCCGGGAAGCTTCCAAGCGTAAGCCCCATTCACCAGTGCCGCTCCTTAGCGGCACCCGGGCAGCTTCCTAGCGTAAGCCCCATTCACCATTGCCGCTCCTTAGCGACACCCGGGTAGCTTCCTAGCGTAAGCCCCATTCACCAGTGCTGCTCCTTAGCGGCACCCGGGAAGCTTCCTAGCGTAAGCCCCATTCACCAGTGCTGCTCCATTGCGGCACCCGGGCAGCTTCCTAGCATAAGCCCCATCCACCATTTCCGCTCCTTAGCGGCACACCCGGGCAGCTTCCTAGCGTATGCCCCATCCACCATTGCCGCTCCATAGCGACACCCGGGCAGCTTCCTTGCGTAAGCCCCATTCACCGTTGCCACCCAATTTAGCGGTAAGCCGTTCACACCCAATCCAGCGGTAAGCCGTTGAAACCAACCAATTGGCGGTAAGCTGTCATCAGAAGAACTACGTGGTCTTTGATCCATGTCATGGCATGGTACGTAGGAAGCCTCTTCAAGGATCAAGCCCGAAATCATCATCACCCCCCTCTGGGCCTCCATCTTGGAGTAAGTCCCAGCACCACGGGCCGCTCAACGCGTAAGCCCCTCTTCGCTTCTCACGGACGCACCCTTCGCGAAGTGATCGTCAGGTACTTGCAACCTCTTGTTTCTCACACCGAGCATGACTCACGTGGGCTTAGAGTGAGCACCGACTGTGACCACCCATCTGAACTACGAGGACTTTGATCCATGTCAAGGCATGGTACGTAGGAAACCTTCCCAAGGTTCAAGACCACCATTAGAGGAACCACAGATCTACTTTCACGTCGGTACGCTGACGATTCCCATCGGACCAATTTCCACCATCACGTCGATACACTGCCGATACCCATCGGGCCAAGGTCCGCATTCACGTCAGCTTATCGACGTCATCCCGAACTACGTGGACTTTGATTCCCTGCCACAGGGATATGTAGGAAGCCTCTTCAAGGCTCAAGCCCAACATCACTGTCGCCCCTGCGATGGTCCCATTTCATTCCCCCTCCACTTCATTCATCCATCCATCACCCATCCCGATTCTCACCCGGGCCACCACATCCCGGTGGGATTATGCCATCCGCCTCCTCGCTGCTCCTAGCGGCGCATGGGCCGCTTTCCATGTTTAAGCCCCATCATATCTCCGGGTCGTTGTACTCTGTGTACACCCCGATTCATCACCCTTTTCCCCTATAGGGAGTGCACTACCTCGGATCCGTCCTCATTGGGCGTTCTGATCCATCCATCTTCTAGATGTTCTCCCTTTGGGATATACCAATCTGATCCGTCTCTATGGGACGTTCTGATCACCCTCATTCCGCCTCCGCAAGACGTTAAACTCGCGGCCTACCTCGTGATAAACATGATATGCCTGTGGAAAACCTCGGATCGAACGCCTTTGGCGTAACTGTCTCTGCTAGACGTTAATCTTGCAACATACCCTGTGTTAAACACAGGAAGCTGAGGAAAACCTCAGATGTACGCCTCGGGTTCTGCACCCTTGAGATGCCCTCTTATGAGGAAGAATACAGGTTCCCCAATGTCCACGCACCCAGAGATGCCCCGACATTCCTGATGCCTCGACGTGACTACTCCCCTGACTGAAGGTTGCTGCCCTGACTGGACCCTTTGGAATGTCCCGATAGAAGCAGTGTAATTAACCGGCGTCCATGGAAACATGGAACTGGGAAGAGTTTCACGAACTACGTATTAAATCTATAAGGGAGACCCGGAATAGGTGACGAGTTCTGAGGAGGAATCCACAGGAGGAAGAACCGACATCCCATCATCCCGTTTCGATCAAGGATCAGACGTCCCTGAATAAGGAGCGAATGCCGCCCACCTTTGGAAAGCGGGAATGCGGGGCAACAGAAGCGCCGCACGTCCTCCCCCATGGACGGACGAGCACGCGCCCCGAAGAAAGCGTCGGAAACAACCATATATAAAAAAGTGAATACTTTTTAGAAACATGAGTAAGTCATATTAAACTTTTATTCGAATAAAATATAATAAAAGTATTAAAATCATCAAAGTGGATCCAAGAGGCATTAAAATTAGGCCAATTATGATTTTGGTCGATCCTAACACATATATTAAAATTAGGATAGGTTTTAGGGAAATTTTATATAGAAAATAATATTTTTCCCTTAAATTTTCTTGATTTACTGTCAGTCGTGGTAAATATTTTTTTTGAAAGTTATTATTCATAATGTCAAAAAATTAATTTTATCCTCTTTTATATAATATAATAATTATTAAAACAGTTTATTTACATATTTCAATATTCAATTAATAGAACTGGAAAATTTATGTTCAATTTTAATCTCGTAGGTAGGATGACAAAGGGGGTTTTTAAAGTAAAAACAGCCAAAAGCTTCTTAATTTTTTAAATCTAAGTTTAAAGATAAATTATTTAAAGTGACCTAAATTTTTTTAAATTATATAAAATTGGTATAATTATTCTTTAATAATAAATCAAAACATAAATTATTAATATAAATAAATTAGACCGAAATTCATTTTTGAGCTAAAATGCAGTATTTTTCACTATTCCAAAAAAATGAAACTTTTTTGAAAATACCAAAAACACCAGAAATGTAAATTTTTTTATTAATATTTAAAATAAGACATTTATTTTTTAAAAATAAATTATATAAAGGTGTCAAAATTTTATTTAAAATTGGTTATGCAATAAAAGGTGGTAAAACTACCTTTTAAAATATATAGGGTTTTAATTCATAAAATTGGATTAATTATAATATAATGACTATGAAATAATTTGGATGAATGTAAAAACATTTTATTAAATATATAATATATAAATTTCAAAATTTGGATAATACTACTCTTTCTTGCAAACATAAAGACTAGTGTTAAAATAATAATATTTAATAGTTTGTCATAGTTCATTTAAGATCAGTATTGAGTGTAATGAATGATATTAAAATTAAAAATAAATTTTGAAATAAAATATTAGCGTGTTACATTATTGCATATTATAATAAATTATGGCCTCTAAATTTTCAATTTCAATTTAGAAATAAATGTTTTATATTTAAAAATTCTGTTGCGGGAAACCCACATTGGATATAGGGTAAATGAAAAATCCCCTCAGTAAGAGAGAAATGGAAATGTGAAGGTTAAAACAAAATTAAGAATTCAAATAGTATAAAAATTAATGGAATGATAAACCATGTAAATGGATGAGAAAATTGACTATCAGGTTTTGATGGAGAGCGATAGAGAACATGGTTATTAGAAAGTCAACCATCACAAATCCTTGAATATTTGATCTGTTAAAAGACCATTGAATTGTTAGAAATAAAAGTAAATGGATAATTTTTTTGTTCCAAAATCATTCTACTAGATATAAGGGATTATTTTACTATCTTTATAAATCACTAAATAAAACAAACTTACTTGACTAGCTTACATTTCATAAGAAAAATATCATACTTTGGGTTTCCATTGATATATTTCCACATCATTTATTAAACAAAAATACTGATATTCAAGTTGAATTTTATGCCAGAAGAACCATTATCAAAAGAACTGAAATCCACTCCTTCTACCTTTAAATATTATCAAAACTAATATGATTAGAATTGGTTCTCCAATAAGTCATAATTTATCCTCAAATAATAATATAAAATGTTCAACTTATTTTATTCCAACCTTAATACTCATCTGAAATACTTCTGTCCAAATTTAAACTCCCAAAAAGGTTTATAAATTTTCAAAATTAATCCTAATTTCAGATTCCCCAAACAACATAATGTAACTATTATTATTCCATACCAAATACCTTAAACATTTAATGAAAACGTTCTTGGTACCAAATCATTGTGAAATAAGTACTATAGTAAAATCATTATATATATCATGATTCTTTAAACTAATTCACCATTGATGAAATAATTATTCAATTTAGAAACATAAGAACATTAATCATCATACTTCACCCTTAAACTATTAAATACCCATCATCATCTTATTCCTTAATACCTATTTCTTTTCACTTTCCTTTTTAGTATCTTCATCATCAACATTATACACATTACTTGTATAATCTTTTTGATTCTAGAAATTAACCAAAACCCAATTAACAATGTGAGAAACAATATTCATTGTGATATAGTGATGAAAAATCATTTATAGGATATAAAAATTGTGGCATCATCATCTCAATCTATTATTTCATAGGTTTAACCTAGGTTATCCATGTAATTACCAAATCTATATTATTATTTCATGTATTTAGACTAACACTACTACAAAATAGGGCTTTAACAGTGCTACAAATTCCCTTCATTAGCGCTTGAGAACCGCTGATATCATGAGAAAGGTGAAAATCCCATGACTTTTATCCATGATTAAAACTCATTGTTAAAGGTTCATACTATAGTGTGTTGTTACAACACACTGCAGAACCACTACAATGTGCTGTAACAACACACCACTGCACTAGAAGTACCCGAAGTAAACTAGATATCAATAAAATAAGGTCCCAATATAAAATTTAAATGAATTGAAATTTACAACACAAATACAAGAAAAAAACTATATTCTAGACATTTTAAGCATTATTTTATACAATTACAGAAATACAAATTATTACATGCATTCCAAAACATCAATGTTCGATTCACTTTTAATCATGATCTAACTGATGCTATTTCAAAACAAACCACCCCAACCTGAGCAAAATAACACACCGAGATAAGAAAGAAATTCTTATGTTTTTATATTATAATGAAATAAAATAACATAAAGTGTAAATTTTACCAAAATTGATGTCGATTTTATATAAAAGGACACACTTGGAGTATATTGTAACATTAACTTTACACCTCTCTAAATGGTTTCCATCATTGTTGTTTGTTCTTCTAAGGGAGTGGTAACATCAACATGTGCAGAAGACATTTTCTGCCTGGTTGGTCAAATATTTAGTTGTGATTATGTTAATTGTGTAGAGAAAATATAATATTATGAGAAAAAATAATAATACACTAAAAAAACATTTACCCTCAAATTGAACTCTATTTTTTTAAAAGTTTTCAACACTTTTTTTCCTCTATTAAGAGTCCAAATCCCTTATTTTTGGTCCTCACTAATGTAAAATAAATTATCTATATTGGGACTGAGACGAACTTATTGTAATGTCCCAATGAAAGGGTAATTTTCAATTGAATTTTAATCAGACTCAACATTTGTTTTAGTCACTAGAAGGACAATTTACCAATTATTGTTTGTTGTAATAGAGACATAAAATACTTTCATTTCTTGTGATTCCATTATGAACGTCCTGAAATTTTCCCCTTACACACTAAAATTCCCCTTCACAAATCCTATTTCATGAAATTTCACTCCATTGACACTATAAAACCATTTGCAAAGGAAAATAGACACTTGAAATGTTGTATAATCTAACTAGTATATCTATTTAAAAATGTGAAAATATGACATATTTTCATAAATGAGATTTCTATCCTTGGAACTAGATATGAGAGTCACTTCAGCCACATGCTTAACAACATTTTTTTTCATCGTACTAAATACATCATATTCTTTTATATAGAACGTGTTACCATTTATTACAAAAAATAATATAGGATATAACATTTTCCATCATTCATCTATCTATCTATTAATGTCGCACAACTATTTAATTCTAATTCTCATATAAATCTTTATACATTTTATCTTTGAAGAATCCTTTAAATTGTTGATTATGTGTATTTGTTATCCATCCTTCAACCCTTGATGGATTCAAATCACTAACAATTTCTTTGTGGTATTCAATGTGTGGGTCAAAGTCTTCAATATTATGTAATATGTAAATATGTTCTTGCTCCCACTCTGTAAAGTTAATTGTAACAATATATCTTTCGAAAACCCAATCGACCATATGGTGTTCTCTTTAGAGAGACTTTGGGAGTCGATGTTTTAAGAATTTGATAAAAAATTGATATAAAATTCAATATCATCTCAGACAATATAACTTTATGAAATACAACCTCCTAGATGAATTAGATTCTTGAAATACCCTTCCAAAATCTCTATATATCGTTCAATGGGTTAAATCCATCTATAATGGACATGACCACATAGTTGAACCTATTTGACCTAGTGAACCATCATGTGGACCATTATATTAAATAAATATGGTTTTAAGAATATATCTAATTCACGTAATATAACTACAATATCCATATTCATGATGGGAAACTTCTCCATGTTTACAACTTTTCTGCATTCGACTTTTAAAAAGAAGCAATATATGGTTAATGTATGTTGTAAATTTTGAGGAAAAATTCAACTAAAGGCCACATGCATTGAATCCTACAATAAAACATGAAAGTCATGTGATTTTAGTCCTTGTAACTTCAAATTAGTCATTGAAATGACATTCTTGATATTTGATGAATATACTTGTGGAAAGTTTACCTTATTAACAAAAAATAAAAAATAGAAAATATTTTTTTATAGATAGAGAGTAAGAAACTGGAAGAAGAAAATTTTGGATTTTACTTTCACTAGTTCCAACTCTTCTCTTATCCCTATTTCAAACAAGTCCAACCTTTCCTTGATTCCATCTTTCAATTTTTTAGGAATATTAAGTAATGTTAAAATCACACTATCAAATACATTTTTTTCTACATGCAAGACATCAATAAAATTTCTGATATACAAACAATTCCAATATGGTAATTCATAGAAATTTTATCTCTTCATCCAAGATAATTTTTTAAGGTTTTTCAAAAATGGTTTACCAAAAATAGTATCAATCTTATTTACTTTTTTGTGTAGTTGATCATTTGTTACTGGATATGGTGTTGTACAATGTTCAATATTTCCATTGAATACTGTCATCCATGATTGGTATTTATGTTGTCATGGTAAAAATTTTGGATTCTCTAAAAATAAAGTCTTCGAGGAATGTTTTCACTGAACTGGGTATGTGCATTTTTCACAAATGGGACACCCTAAAATTAATTTAATGCTATAGTAGATAAATTTCCATAAGCGGGAGATTCATTTTTTGTTCCATATATCATAGACCGACACGTGCATTCTTCAATTCTATGACCGTCATACATTGTAACACCTCTATACAAAATGAATTTCAGATCTTCGATCAATGGAACCAAATAAAAATCAATATCATTTCCGGGTTTCCTTGGTCCAAATATAAGTAGTGACAATATAATGTATTTTTTCTTCATGAAAAACCATGATGGAAAGTTTTAATTTACCAACATGACGGGCCATGTATTGTAAGTACTACTCTATAAACCAAAATAATTCTTGTATCTATATATAATGCAAGATAAAATTTTCTTAGCTTATCTCCAAATTTAGGAAACTCATAATCAGTTTTTTTCCATTGAGGATAATCTACTAGATGACATAGATTCCCATATTTAAAAATCATATTTGAATGCCCTGATAATTTTATCACGGTTTTCTGATATCCATATTATATTGTAAACTGTGGAATGATTGTAAAGTATGATACATATTTTAAAGCAATTGATTCATTTTTATTGTATCTATATGTGCAACACCTTGGGAATTTTTTGAGTGATTCATGGTCCTTACGAAATGAATATACAATCATTTTGAATTTTTTTATATTTTTAGAGATCATTCCCATTGAACATAACATTAGTTTACCATCTTATGTTTGGTATGGTAGTTAATTTTCTTCCGATATTATATATTTTAGAAAACCAAGTAGTTCTACAACTTTGGTGTCACTCCATCCACTACCAACATTCAAATTATATATCTTCAATACAACTGACAATATTTTTTATTTATTAAAAATGGTATATAATGGTATCTTGGAACAACTATTTAACTCATCAATCAAATTTTTACAATCACTAAGGTCATGTTCAATTTCAATTTTCTTTTCATCAGTACGACCTCCATTATCTTTTACGATGGTATTCAATTCAAATGATTCATAAAATAGAGTATCATCCCAATCAAAGTCCAGATTCAGTTTTTCCCATATTTTGTCCAAAATATATCGCTTTGATCTAATTCGGGACAAATCAAATGTTGTTCCAACTCTAATGAACTATTTTTTTCATGAATAACAACTACTTAATCATGGATAGGGGATTTTAGAATGGTTACTTATATGATCTCTTTCAAATAAGATGAACACTTTAACTCCATCAACATATTTTTCTATCAAATGATTATCGTGCATCCATTTTTGGTGTATATCCATCCTATTGGTTTCATAGAAGATTAATTTAATACAATATATAAATAAATACAAAAAATATTTTTATTATCAAAAGTCAATATTATTTAAAATTCTAATAAGGGAAACTCAAAATTGGATTGTTTCAAAAATGTTAGTATGTTGAAGAAAATGGGTAATTGAATTTAAGAAAAAAAATTAATCCACATCAAATACTTCTTAAATACCCTAAACAAATGAAAATATAATATCAGAAATTAAGGAGTAATAAAAAACCCAAATATGATAAAGAGTAATAAAAAACACTATTTCAATTAACTATTTGAGCAATTTCAAAGATTGAGGTATAATGATAATGATAAAAGGGAGAGAACTATATTTTTTTCATATTGGTTAATTTAGAAATAAAGGAATTAATATTGTTTTTAGGGGATTAATACTTTAATGAAGGCCATTATTTTAATATATATATATGTATGGTTGTAAATTTTGTGTAGTCTCTCAAGGATTGGGGTTCTAATACCTCTCTCATTTTCCCCAATGTCAATGTGAGTTCCCCTACTTCTTTCTCTAACCCTTCCCTTGGCCGCTATATTTGATAGATCCCTCCCAGTTTTGGTTTCATTATTAATTTTGATAGTTTTTGTAGCATAAGAGAAATTGAGGAGGTAGTATTGTTCCAAAAAATAGAGGATCTATTATAATATGTTTCTTGGATTCCTATAGGAATAGTGTCTCTATTCAGACAGAAGTAAATACCATGTTAACAGGTTTGTAGCTATGTAAAAGTAATAATATCTAGATTTCTGAGTTTGAAATTGACTCCCAATACATTTACAATTTTCCATATGGTTATAACTCCATACCTTATAAAATAACATACCATTTTATAAATTTAAGGATCCTTATCACCAAAATCATTGACATTACTCGAACATGTTGAGAGGGATACAAAGAGGATGAATTTCTTGATTCTAGGGATCCAAAGGATGCTTTGTTCTCTTGTTTTCTTACACCAATCCCTACCGTGCACAGTGTAACTTAGAGGAAAGTGTTGAAAAGAATCTTGGTATAGATTTTTAGGATTGAATACTCCACATATTATTTCAAGGAAATATGAGTTAATGTATTTATAAATAAAAAATCCTACCTAAAAAACATTCAAGTAATTTGATATTTCCTTCATCTGGGTTATGAGAAGGGAAATAATGATCATTTATACAAGAATATATGATTAGTGAGATTTTAAAAATCAAACAATATAGGAAATTGTGATTTGGAAAAAGAGTGGGAGATATAATATAATCATTAATAACAGCACAATCAGTAATCATTAAAATGTAATAAATATTATTTTCTTTTGTAGATAGTGGAATGTTACTTGAAAACATTACCAACTTATGATATTAATTGGTGAAATATAATATCATATTTAGGGAGAACTTATAAAAGTTGTTCATACAATAAAACATTATATTATACCATGAATATAAGTTAATTTTTTTGAATTCGTTATACAAGATTATCATCTATGTAGAGAGAGTTGGGGTGAAAAGGATGACGATAGAAGGCACATAGGGGATGAATCATATTTATGATGAATCATGTTATTATTATTATCTCTAATTTGAAGATACATGATAAGGACATAGATATATACACTAGGTTGAATCATCTTGAAGAATATGATAATAAGAGGGAGATAAAGGTAGATAATAAATGATATTATCACTAAACATTATAGGTGTAAACTAAAAGATAGATAGTTTAATGACCCAAGCATGAATTACCCAAACAATATGAGGTCAGATCATTATATGGACTCTAATACACCTAAAAGTCACAAAAGGATGACTTAAAAATTGGGTGTAAAAACCATAAATTGGATCCCCAATATAGAAACAATTAGTACAAGAGGTGAAAAAATTCTAGCATGACCCTTGGGGTCAATGGGCATGAAGACCCAAAATCATTATTGCCTGATATTAGTATATGTATTAGACGGAAAAATATGGAAAAAAATGATGCAATAACTATATTGACACACATACATGTCACACTAGTACAAAAACTCATATAAAGTCGATAAGACATATTAAATAGGTAAAAACCTAATATTCAAACATAATATGAACTAAAGGCATCATAATGTATTAAAAAGTGAAGGCTTAATGTTATGAAATCTCATGTTATTAACAAGGGATGGAAAATTTTAATATTCTCTATAAGAAAACTAATGACCATAATGAATTCTAATAAGAACTAGATCCAATGATTCACATAACCAATAGAGGAACATACATCACTCCACTAACTTGGTTCCTAAAAAATAGAATCTGAAGATGCATCTCCCCTAAGATGTCCATGAATGGTGTTAGCATATATATAATTATTGAGGAACCACAAATGTGCCTCAAATTAGTAGTTAATAAACAAGAATATACATAATAATTTCTACACATTTATATACATATATGAAAAAATTATTTAGTAAGAATATATAAAACATAGCAGTAAAACGACATTGAATATAACGAATGTTCAGTGTCCAATATAACCAGTAACTCAATATATCAAGAAGGTGTATAAATTGGTAGTCAATATAACAACAGATCATATACATATAATTTTTTTCACAATATAAAATCAAAATAGTATATAATCACTGGAAAAAAATAATGACTTTTTAGATGAAGAAATCAAAAACAATGCAAAAAATACAGAAGGAAAATCGGAAGGCATACCTCACTAGGTTAAAGAAAATCTAATACCCTCTTTAGATAACCTAATTGAAATCGTTCACTAGATGTCTCATGATATGTTCTAGAAACTGGAGGCAGTTGAGTGGTGTGATTTGAGATTCGATTCACAGAGGAGGAGTGTCGGTAGTGGGTGGCTTCCATAGAAATTTTCTGATATCACAACGAGCTTGAAAATGGATAGAGTTTTTTTAAATAGATTAGGGCACTTTTATCATTTCTTAAAAATAACTACTCATAAAGAGTCCTTTTATCTGTCTTTCTTTAGCACTGATAAAGGAAGGACTTTATCAGCACTAAAAAAGCGCTGATAAAATCAATCTTTATCAGCACTAAAGTAATAACACTGATATATATTAATTTTATCCGTGCTTTGTTCAGAGTTGATAAAGCCTAATCATTATCAACGTGAAAAAACAAAGATAAAATATTTTTAATTATAATTATAAGTAAAAATGTTTAAATATTTATTTGCACTTCATTAATATAAATAAATAAATATATATATTAAATTTATTAATTTTTCAATATACTTTTTATAATTTTGTAATTATTTAATTATAATTATATAAATATTTTTAAAAAAAAATATTTATATCATTATTTATATTTATATAATTATAAATATATATATTTAATAAATATAAATAAATATAAATATAGTAAATATATTATTTATTTGTGAAAATTTATTATAAATTTAATAATTATTTAAATATATATAATTATTTTTTTATAATTATAAAATTTATTTTAAAAAAATTAATTATTTATAATTATAAATATGTAATTGTATTGATAGAGTAAGTTTAAATTAATAAATATTTTTATTTATAAATATATTTTTAAAAATATATATTTAACATTATTAATAAAAATATAATTTTAAGCGCATGCATATATGTTAAAAATGAGTGAAATTTAATAAATTAAGAATAAGTTTGCTTTAACAACATTGAGAAATGGATAAGTTTTGTGTGTCTGGATTGTATATAAAAACTCATTAATTACGTTTTTGTGAAATCAATATAACAGACATATGATCTATGTTAAATTGAAAAATCAAATGACATTCAATTATATGTCGAGTACTATGAAATTAGTCAATATTTTTAATTCATATTAGTATTTAATTATAAACCATTATTTAATAAATATATGACTATTTAATATAAAGCACATAATTATTTTGTAATATAGAAATCATATTAATATACATTAATATATATGTATTTATTTTATATATACAATTCAATAACTCTATTTATTATAATTATCTAATTAATAAAATGTTTAATATTTATTAATGTATAATAAATTTATATATTTTTATTAATAATTATTTAATTAATAAAATTTTAAATATTTTTTTTTATAAATCCATTTTTTAATTTTTTTTATTATTTTAATTCATTTATATGGACCATGATTATTACTAAAAAATCACTGATGAAATAAATATTTATCATCACTAAAAATAATGAACTCATAAAAAATTCCTTTTTTAGTGCTAAAAATAATGGGCTGATAATGGTTCCCTTTATTAGAGCTAAAACAAAAGTGCTGATAAAATGTTAAATGTTTCAGCTCTTTCTTTTTCACTAATAAATATGCCATTTATCAGTGTTTTTTTCTTGCGTTGATAAATAACACCGCTATTAAAGACCTATTTTGTAGTAGTTTTATCCTAAATGATAGTCATAGGGTACTATTTTTTAATACACGACTTCCTAAATCTTGTTTACAAGGTTTCTATAAAACAACCATTGATACCAACTATAATTCCCCTGACTCCAGTAGCATTGAGCTAGTGCATTATTTTATTACTTTGGCATGATTACACGGTCTCAAATATGGAAATACTGATCAGTTTATATGTTTTAGAAGTTGAATTACATACGTGAACCTTATATGTAAATTTCAATCGTAAAATACCAAAAATATAATCCTTTGATAACATCATCATTCTCTTATATTAACCATGCATATCAGTCATAATAAATATCTTGGAATCCTAGAAAAAGTAAAACATATGAAAGGGGTGATCTCAAATTCTCAATAAGTGTAAGCATACTACTAAAGATATGAGTAAATATGGCATAAAAATGGGAATGTAAATAACTAAAATTTATGACATTTATATAATGACATGAGGTAGTGAAATTAAACGCAAATATTCAAATCAATCAATGAATCACATTGAATCATAACAATTATAGAATGAATTATGTTGGATGTATGAGCTATTATGATCAATCCTAAATACAGTTACTATTAGGATCTACCCTCATGAAATTTTATATAAGTGGATAGAAACCCATCTCATTTGTGTCAAGATCTATCCTCTTGAAAAATTAAAACAACTTAGAAGAAAACCGGAAGGGTTTGTCTCCAACTAATATAGTCATTTGAGTCCTACCGATGTATTGAGGGTCTATAATAGGCCCCACCAGTCACTTACCATATCCAATCCATTTCTTATATGAATGGGTTGAATCATAAACTATATATACATATGAAATTTAAATAAATTTCATTAATTAGTAAAAAAATCACAAACTATTCTGAGTAAAATAGTGAATAGTATCAAAATAGCACATCAACCATCAAATTAATAATAAAGAATTTATTAAAATATGTAAAATTATATCATAATAGATCAACATAAATCAAGTAGATGATTCCAAATAGAATGTTGACATAGACTAAAATAAATTAATAAAATCAATGAAATATTTTGAGAGAAATACACATTAATCGTTGAAATTATTTATTGAAAAAAATCTCTCATTTATAAATGAAAATATTGTATTTGAAAATAACCTTATAAAATTGTAAAATAATATTCAAAATTTTAATTCTTCATGATATTGGAAAATACCAGCAATTTCGTATAAGGTAAAAAAACATTCCTTTTATATTTTAAAAAAAAAGCTTCAATGGACCTTGATTCGGAAATAAAAAAATATTTATGTTTTAATGATTTTTTAAAAAATAAAAAGGTTTAAAATTCCTTTAAACAATCATTTTATAATATTAAAAATATTTTTGATAACATTTTTCAAAAACATTGATATGGAGAAAAGAAGTGATAAATAAATCATTATGCATTCGAGGTGTCCCATACCATTTTGAATATTTAAATCATAAGCCCAGAAAAAGAATAAAATTTTGAAAAACATTAAATATCATTATAATTAATAAATTATTGATATTATATTTCAAAGGGTATGTATATACACCTCATAAAATAAGGTGGTTATATAATATTAAACTATTCCTTAATTAAAGGGGATTGAGACGAAGTCTGTTGCCATGTATTTCCTTTTATGTGAACATTATTTAATCTATTGTATGATAGATTGAAGCACATTATTAATTTATAAAATAACTATTTTAATAGTTATGATATCTTATATGATACTGTAATATCATTTTATCACCAACTTTTTAGTTATACTTCCTTACTAGACTTGATTCAAGTGTTAACTGCTTCATTTTCCACTGCATGTTTTGTTATTTAAGTTTTAATTTTTTATGAATTGGATATATTTATTTCATATCCATAATTATATTAAGTTCATGGATATTATATTTACTCATTATCTAAATTTTTTGAATCCTTATTGAATGGTTATCATATAAAATGAATCACATCACATCGTGGAGATAGTAGGCCATACATATGCATGGGCGATGACTTCATTCCCTTAATTGTGAAAAGGGTAAGTTATTGGATGATATATTAATTATAAAGAATAAATATCATGTTATAAGTACTATATATATATATATATATCTATTATTTACATATTTATACCCATTCAATTAAATTTATTATTAAAAACAATTTACACCACGATATGAAGATGTTTAGCCATGCATACTCACACGCGCGCGCGCGCGCCCACACACACACACGATATTTTCATTTTTTTAGGATGGATAAATCAAGTAATATGGTTGCACCATAATCCTAATAAAATATAATAATATAAATGATAGTATATTTATTACTTTAGTATAGAATATCTCCATTAAGCATATGTAGAATACGAAATGAACTCGAACAAGTTAGTAAAAACAATTACCTATTCTTTGGCGGACTTCCTTTAGATCACTTCTTAAGGGATCCAACATCGGTATTTTGGAAATCGCAAAAACATTTGAACATAGATAGGAAGTTTTTAAGATAAATTTGTATATTTGTTTTGAGCTAGATGGCTCAATGTTTTATAAGTAAGTGAGGGAGGATGTTCCCTTTTATAATTGTGGTGTGGGGCACTTTCTGAAATCCTCAAAATATTAAAACATAAAAAATATATTCTAGACCCAAAGACATAAAAATGGATTATTAATGAATATTTTAAGATATTTTCTACTATATTTTATCCTATTTATGATTATATAATTTTTTGTGATTTTTATGTAATTTAATATTATATTAATTCAATAAAAAACCATTATTGTCAAATTTGATATTATTCTTTTAATTTGACTTTATATACATAATGGAAAAGTTTTAATTCAAATATAATGATTTAAAACATATAAATTATATACTATTGGTATACAAAATTTATTGTAAAAATTAAATCTTGAAAAATATGTCAAAATTAATATTATTAAAATGAATTATTTTATTTTTTGTTAATTAAATAAAGATTGTTTTTTGTATTAAAGAAGATTTTAAAGTAATTATATAATTTTTGAAAATCAAAAGAAAAATTATATAATGAGGGAAATTTAATTATGATCAAAATATAAATTAATGTTCATTCATATCTTGGTTTGTCCCTATGTGGACACAAAAAATATATTAAATACAAAGAGAGTGACATTTTGTAACTATGTTTGATTTAAATAATATATAATTTAAGATCATAGGAAAGTGTCCATTAAACAAATAAAATCAAAATATCAATCCTATAAGGGTCAAATTATATTCATACAGTAATATTCAGACAATTTTAGGTCACATTTTTACCCTTATTGTTTGGTTTAAACTCTTATTTAAATCGTTTAACTCTTACCCCGACTCCATAAGATTTTTCTCTTTATATGTTAATATAGTTACCATAAAATTTCAAATAGAAAAAAATGATTCATGTTTGACATTTTAAACATTATAAAAACAATTTTTATGTTGTTTATATTATTAGTACATTTATATCCTTTAATGAAATATTATTTATTTTACTATATCATTAGTGTCAATTTTGAAACAATTCATTACTTGACTTTTTGAACATATCACAACTACAAGATATCTACAAACCAAAGCATTAAATACATCCCTAATATGTCTAGGTCATATATAAAATTATTTTATGATAGTAATTATGTCAAACTATATTTATTTTAATACTTTTAATAACATTTATTTGATATGTATCATCTTAAAACAATTACAACATCATCATTGTGCATGCCAATAATTTAATTATTCTATCCATTGAAATTTAAAATAAGTTATCATGATGAATATAAAAATTTTATATTTCCAATCACTATTTTTATTAGATTATATCCTCTTAATAACCATTTAAAAAAATGTAATACTTATTAGATACATGAGTAAGACACATTGGACTTTCATCAGAACAAAGTTCTATAAAATCCTTAAAGTCATCCATGTGGCTCCAAGAGTCCACAAAATGAACCCGAAGATGATTTTGGTTGAAAATAACTCATAATAAAACATTAGTAAGAGTGTTAGGGTAATTTTATAATGCTTATAATATTATTTTTACTTTATTTACCCGATCAACCCTTAACAATGGTAAATAAAAAAATTACTAAAGTTACATTTCATAATATAAAAAAATTAATTTGATCCTATAATAATATAAATATCATAATAATTACAACTGTGGATATCCATTTTTCAAAATTCAACTCATATAAGTGGGAAAATTAAGTTTAATGCTAATCCCACAAAGAGGATGACATAACATGTTTTTAATGTAAAAACATTCAAAAGATTGTTATGTTTTTATATCTAAATTTACTATGAAATTGTTTCCAATTAACTAATTTTTTTATATGATATAAAAATTTTCTAATTATAATTTAATAATAAATCAAAACACAATTTTAATATATAAAAAATTAGACAAAAATGTAGTTTTGAACTAAAATTCAATATTTTTCACTATTCATATAAATATGAGACATCTCAGAAAAATAATAAAAATTAAACAAAGTTATATTTTTATATTCCTATTTAAAATTATATGTTTATTTTTTCCAATAAATAATATAAATATATAACATCCCAGGTATTTACAGATTAATACATTTTCATATCTTTTAATATCTATGAATAAGATATTCATTATATGATAAAGGGGAAGCTTTCAATGAATGAAAACTCAACATGCAATAATGAGTTTCTCTAAAATCATAAATTTTACAAAACATTGAGTTATACGGAAAAATAATACAACATTATTATTATATTAAATGGTCGTCTACCCCTAGGAATTGTATTGGCGGGAATGGAAAAATCTATCTAAAATATTATTACACATGTTTCTTAAATATTTTATCTTTTATCCAAAAAAATAGATGCTTAAAATGAGAATTAATCCAATTTTAAGCATAAAGTACTCTAATATTTTTAAAAGGCTGTTTTACCCCCTTTTGATAGAGAAATCTTTTTAATTGTAGGATTTTTTTTCACTTTTATATTATATATATGAAAAATTAAACTAATTATTTAGAAGCGGGACATAAAAATTTACTTTGGCGGAAATTTTGGAATTTTTCTAATGAAATTCATATTTCAAGGCATAGTGAAAAATACCGCATTTTAATTCAAAATTTCCTTTTTTTATAATTTATTTATATAATTAGATTATATTTTTAATTGGTTTTAATTTTTAATTTGATTATATTTTTATCATTTAATTCAATTTTGGTCATCGAAGTAATTTCACATTGAAATTGTACATAAACACATGTTAATCTTTTGATAGTTTTTACTTCTTGAAAACCGGCTTTCTGGTTTTGGAAACTGTAAATAATTTTTAATTAATTTATTCTAATTTGAATTTGGAAAAATTGATTCCATATTTGGAATCATAATTTATATATTCTATGAATATGTACCTTTTATTTTTTGACATTATGAATTTTAACTTGAGTAATAATTTCTATTTACTATTGTTAAAGGGTAAATCAGGTAAGTAAGGGTAAGAAAATAATATTATAATAATATACAACTATCTTGATACATGTAATCATCATATTTCATTATATAGTTTCGACAAATAGCATCCTTGGATTTATTTTAGGACCCCATGGAGCCACTTGGGTGTTCTATTGACCATTTATAATATTTATTTTAAGGAAAAGGGAATGATAACAAAAACATGTATCTCATAACTTAAAGAATTTTATTTTGTTTTATATAAATGATATATTTGAATATAAATATTAAATATAAATTTAAAAAAATTTCCTACATGATGTTATTTTATTTATAATTTTTAGACATTAAATAAAAAAATTTATTTATGACACAATGATGATGTAGTGATTACATAAATAATAAAAGACTTAAATAAATGGTCTTATAAATATTAAAATAAATGTAATATTAAAATTTTAATTCCATAAAATAAATTTTATTGATGTTTAATCAGTTTTATATTTGAGTTAATGTAGTTTTTTTGGATGAATCAAGTTGTTTTGACTTTTACAAAAATCAATTACTAAATAGTGTCAAAATTGACATAAATGAGTTTTTAAAACAAATAAGATTTTATTAAATGATATAATAGTCCTAAAAATCTCATATTAGTTAAAATTACTTATATAATGTTAAAAATTTCATTAATGATCCAATTTTTGTTCTATTGTCATTTTATAGTAATTATATTAACCATATTTTATGAAAATACAAGAAGAAATGGTAAGAGTTAATGTTTTTAACTAAGGGTTAAAGATAAAAGATAAGGTTAATTTTGTGAAATAACATATCTAAAACAGATTGGGTGAGAGTATTGAGACCCATACACATATTATACTCTAAATATATGACTTTGGAACTATTATAATTCTAAAATCATTTTATAATAAATTAATATTTTAAGACTTTACTAAGGTTCCCCTTGCACCTCTTATAAAATACCACCACCTCTGCCAAATTACCCGCACCTCTCAATCACATTGTCTCATCAAAATTCAACTAAAATAATCTCCCAAAATTATTACCTTCCTTATAGACGCCTTACCTTGGGCATAAGGAAAATAAAAATGTATTTTGGCTCAAATCAAAAGGAGTTACCCGATTTAGAGGCAACATCTTCTATCAAGCTCCTTTCCTTTATTTTCCTTCTCCAACCCCTACCCTCTATTAATTCCATTATTTTATAAGAAAATTCAGTATCGTAAATATAATAGGATGTTTTTATGATAAGAGTTCGATCAACACTAACACTAACACTCACCTCCATCTAATAGATATAGAATATATTG
Organism: Viscum album; assembly: GCA_963277665.1. NCBI lineage: Eukaryota > Viridiplantae > Streptophyta > Magnoliopsida > Santalales > Viscaceae > Viscum > Viscum album. The sequence continues at coordinate 1,688,347,508 of OY728126.1, read as the reverse complement.
TTTCTCTGTACGGCGAACTACTTCCCCTTGAAAGGATGATTGTTCAATTTTCTCATACCATCTCTCATGAAGTCAATTATTATGGAAATATATTTATATATGATATATATTATATTAATGTTTTATATATACTTTTGTAATTTTTATTTAGAACATACCATTATGCTTTCCATGTTGTGTAAATTTGAAAATTTTGTTTGAGGAAGTGTGGACTACCACCCTCTCAAAGAATTGTGGCTCATTCCTGCTATACATGGAACGTATTAAGGATTGTTTTATTAAAAAAATTAGCCATACATTAAATTAATATAATACTGGTATTCTATTATATATTTATTTCATTTTATTATTATTCTTTTCATATGACACAAACTAAAAGTACTGTTCATCCGTACGTATTACTCACCATCTCCATGAATGATGGATTTCATTTGATATATCCAAATAATATGGATGTTATAAATACATATATACGTGATATGTATTATATTTAAATCATGAATAATATTCTAGTGTTGATTTACATTTTACTACATGGACAACTTACATCAAAACATGTTCATTTTCGACTCAAGTACTGAATATGAACAAAACAACCGATACAAACTGAAATAATTATGTAATTTTTATAACATGGTAATAAGTGACATAAAGGGAATAAGAAACTTGAAAAAGGTTCTCAAGAAAATATAAATTAACCTATGTTTATTATTTTTGAACATAATGATTTTAAGTGACGAGTCAAACTCAAGGTAAGAGAAATATTAACTCAATATCCATTCATTGAGTAAAATATCAATATAATTGGTTATTTTATTCTATTAATATGTGTGAATTAACCCTAATTATTTTACACTAAATATACAATTATATTTGGTGGATTTATATCTGTCACACCTAACTATTTCATTGATTTATCTTTTATATAATGATACGATCTTTTCAAGGGACTTCGTCTCAATCACTTTTCATTGAGATATTTCTTGATGATATGAAACTTTATTTATTTATAAAGTGTATATAAAACCCCTTTTACATTGAATATACATATAATATCTGTACTCATTATATTAAATATCTTGTAAAATGTTCTACTTTCATTTGGCGTTTAATTTAAATGTTCACTATCGTAAAGCACTCTTTATCTAAAACATATTTTAAAATGTTTTAAAGAATTAATCTTCTAAATACATATCTTTAATGTACATGATTTCAAAATTATTTTAAGGAATTTTTTATATGTACATGAATTTTTTGAAGTGTAAATTTCTTTCAAAAGTTTCAAAGTGGTATGGGAAATTTTTATTCAAAATTTTTTTTTAAAATATTTTAATTGTGTTTTAAAAGGGGATTTATTATTTCAATGATATTTAATGTTTTTTATATATACATCATGAATGGAATATCTCATTTTTATGTATCTATTATGTATTTTTTTTAATTTACATGTTTATAATTGTATTTTAAAATACTTTTTTTCATTTATGAGTAGCTACTTATACAAATGAAATGTGATTTTAAAGTGAAAATGCCATTCTTCATTTATGCATGTTTTATATGTCATTATTATGTTATGGTTCTTGGGAATTTAGTATATATTGATATGTTTATGTGAAAATCTGATGGTAGGTGTGCCTATGATAGATCTCCAATGCATTGGGTAACGTGATGGAAGTAAATGTTAAGGTTTCTACTAAGATATTTAAGGAATATACTGTGATGGGTATTTCAAACGTAACCATGAAGGTTAATCCCTATATAGTGGTGAAAGGTAAAAATTAAGTACATTATTAACTCCACAAGTGAACTTTGTGGTTTATTATTTCTATGAGCCTTTTCAGAAATCTAATTTTTTCCTGAGGTATGTAAAAGAGCTTATTTTTTATGAGTGAAAAGTTTGATTTCATTTGTTTGTATGTATAGATGGACTAACATTTTCTCTCATTATTTTATATCCCTTACTATGCTTTTTATTCTAATGAAAAGTTTTTGAAATGTTTTTATTACGATATAAGGATGGATAAGAGAAAGGAATAATTCAAGAATATTTTTATCAAGAAAAAGTAAATTATGTTTAGTTTAAAGGGTTTCCTTTAGTGGATAACATGGATATTGAGTGTAACTATCCACATGTAATGTTTGGGTATATTTTGTAATATTTATTGAATAATTATATAAAAATATAAACTTTAAAATATACTCAATCTGAATCCTTGAATTAACTCTAGATTATGTAACGTTGAAGGTGGGGGCCTTATAGTTGGTATCGAAAGATGGTTTAGACAAATTTGGAGATTAAGTTGTTTTTAGGGGTTAGGGATATCATCATGGTTATATAATTTTAAGTTATATCATATATTCAATGTATTAGAATACCCTTTTGAGGCTTTATGATTTGGAATATTATATTGACTAATGGTATTTTTAGAGACATTCACCTTTGAGGATGTTATGGGTTATTAATTTTTGGGATGCAAAATGGGAGGTATTAGAGAAAAATTGAGATTAAAATATTTTATGGTCATTTTTTAGGATTTTTTCTCATTTTTAGGAATGTTATAAGAATTATATTGTTTTAAAAAAAGGAAAACATACAGACCATGTAACAATCCATCACATTAGACAAAGATGCGGGAATCGAACCCACAACTGAAGTGCTACTGGGATTTATCGCCTACCACTGGCATACATGAATTCCCTAGTTAGTATAACTTATTATTTTTAGTTAAATTATTTTATGGATTAAGAATACGTTGATTTTTGGAACTTATGTTTTTTTAAAATGGATATTATTGGTATTGGAAAATGATTTTGTGATTATGTGATAAATGTTATTTCGAAAGACATTCACTATTTTGGGAAAACTATATGTCTAAGGAAAATAGAATTCTATGGGATTTAATTTCATGAGTAATGTTTGAATTGTATTTCGGAATAATTTATCTATTTATTATGGTATTATGGTGATTTGAGTTAATTATGGAAGTGATTAACTTATCATGGAGAGTATGTGATTAGGTTAATTACCTTTAAGTATTAGACTTTAAGAGTAGCCGATGTTATTTGGAGATAAATGTTATGATTTATTGTGGAAGACTATGTGATTAAAAACATCTCAATTTTGGGTTTCAAACATAGTTGAGATTTTATTTTGAGAATTTTTAAGGACATTTTTTATTGAATGTTCTATGTAGAAGTTGCATACTACTATTGATTTTTGTAGATTAAAAGTCGTTTTTATAAGGGAATATTGTTTTTGGGGAATTATCTAATATTATACTAACCATTTTGGTTTCGGTTAATGTTTCCAGATAGGATGAATATTTAATTAATCTTTCAGGGATTATGTTATTCTATAGAAGTTTATTTTAATTCTTTAGGTGTGACCACATCATCTTGAATACTCATTATTTGGATAAAAATGTGTCGGTGGTAGAAATTTATTAAACAATGAAATTCTACTTGACAATTAAGTATGTTTCCTTATGTTCTTATTCAAGATCATAAATAAAGTCCTCAATATTATTAAAAGGACCTTAAAAATTTCCATTTTATTTCCCTACAATGAAATAAATAACTGTTTAACCAATCACATGTTTTTAGTTTTCTGGTTGTTAGCTTTCCCCTGATCCTGTTTTCTATCACTCTCAATCAGAACAATATGGTTTGTTGTTCTTACATATCCATGTTTTCCTACATGGAATTTTTGTACGATTCAAATGAAGTGACCTTTTTTACTTATATTTAATTATTTTATGTTGTTAGTTTTACTGACTCTTTTTTGATGTGGGATTTTCAATGATGTTACCAAGCCATATTTTAAAATTGCAAAGATGTAATTTCTAAAAGGACGGAGGGATGTAATATCTCTGGTATTTATAAAATAATAAATTTTCATATATATTAATATTTATTAATAATATATTCATTTTATTTTAAAATGGGTTCTTTATGCAAAGGCGTACTCAATAAGAAATAATTGGTTTCTCCAAAATATTACATTGTAAACAACATTGAGTTATACATAAAATAATAAAATAATAATAATATTGTTATTTTAAATTGTAGTTAACAACTAGACATTGTATTAGAAATAATGAAAAAAACTAACTATAATATTATTATACATGTTTCGTAAATGTTTTTACATTTATCTAATAAATTTTAGAGGCTTAAAATGAGAAGGAATCCAATTTTAAGCATAAAATACTATAATATTTTTAAAAGGTCCTTTTACCACCTTTTGATGGAGAACCATTTTTAAATCCATCTTTTCTCACCTTTATATATTATATTTGAAAAAATAAATACCTTCTTAAGAATCAGGATATCAAAATTTACTTTGGTCGAAGTTTTGGTATTTTTTAATGAAATTCATATTTTAATGAATAGTGTAAATAGTACATTTTAATTCTAAACTGTATTTTTTTCTTAATTTATTTTAATTGTTATATTTTCTTTTAAATTGTTTTTAAAGTTTAATTAGATTATTATTATATTAGTTAAACAAATTTTTGTCATTGTATTTGATTTCACATTGAAATTGGTCAAAAACACATGTAAATCTTTGTATCGTTTTTACTTCCTAAAAACACGTTTTCTGGTTTTGACAAGGAAAATAAATTTAAAATAAATTTATTACAATTTAGTGTTTTGAATTTAGTTAAATGGATTTAATATTTTGAATTATAAGGTCCATATTTTGTAATAGGTTCCTGTTATTTGTGAACACTATGAATAGTACTTTAAGTAATTATTTCTATATACCTTGGTTAAAGGGTAAATCGGGTAAGTAAGGGTAAAAAAATAACATTATAATAATATAAAACTGCTGTAAAACATATCCTAATCCTATTTCATGAGATATTTTTGACCATAATAATCCTTGGGTTGATTTGAGGACCTCACGGAGCCACTTGGGTGTGATAATGACCTTTTATTATATTTATTTTAAAGAAAATAGAAACATAACATAAACATGAATCTCTTAACTAAAACAATTTTAATTTTAATTATATATATGATAACTTATACTATAAATAGTTATTAGAAAAATAAGATGATTCCTTACATCATGTTATTTTATTTATAATTTTTATACATTAAATAAAAAAATTTATTTTTGACACAATAATGATGTAGTGATTAACCTATTAATGAAGGATTCAAATAAAAGATATTATAAATATTAAGATAAACACAATTTGAATATTTTGATTTCATAAATTTATTATATGGAAGTTTATGACATGTTATATTTGATTTAATGTTATTTTTATGACAAATAAAGTTTTTATGACTTAAAAAAATCTATTACTAAATAGTATCAAAATGTACATAAATGAGTTTTTAAAACAAATACTAATTTATTAAATAATATAATAGTTCTAAAAATATAATATCAATACAAATGAATTAAATAATGTTAAAAATATCATTAATTATCCATTTGTGGTAATCTTTTCATTTTATAGTAACTATAGTAACCATATATTAGGAAAATACAAGAATTCATGGTAAGAGTTAATGTTTTTAACTAAGGGTTAAAGCTAAAAGATAAGGTTAATTTTGAGACCTAAACTTTTATAAAAAATATTTTTTGAGATGATTTCAACCCATAATCATCTTATATTATAAATATATCATTTTTGATCTATTATAATTCCAAAATCATTTTATAATAAATTAATATTTCAAGACTTTCCTAAAGTGACCCTCCTCCCTCTTATTATAGGCCACCACCTCTACCCACTTACTCACACATCTAAAGCCCATTTTATCATCAAAATTATGATAAAATAATCTCTAAAAACTTATTTCTTCTTCATATAAGCCTTAATTTGGGTATAAGGAATTTTAATAATGACTTTTGGCTCAAATCCAAAGGAGTTATCCAATTTAGAGGTAGCATCTTCTCTCAAGTTCCCTTACATTATTTTCATTATAAAACCCCTAAAATAAATTTATTCAATTATTTTATAACAAAACCAGTATCATAAATATACTAGGATGTTTTTATGTTAAGGGTTCTATCTACACTAACACACACCTCCATATAATGGATATAAAACATATTGTTTCTATGTACGGCGATCTACGGCCTCACGGAATGATGATTGTTCAATTTTCTGTTACCATATCTCATGGGGGACATTATAATGGAAATATATTTATATATGATATATATTATATTTATATGGTATATATTCTTCTGTAATTTCTATTTATAACAAATCTTTATGCTTTTCTTGTTATGTAAATATGATAATTTGGTTTGAGGAAGTGTGGACTACTGACCCCTCAAAGCGATGTGACTCGTTCCTCATATACATGGAACATATAAGATATTGTTTTAGTAAAACAATGATAAATACATGAAATTAATATAATAATGGTATTATAATAATTATTTATATCATTTTTTTGTTTTTTTAATATGACAGAGAATTGATTGTATCGTTCATGCGTACGTATGACCTAATGTCTCCATGAATGGTGAATTTTATTTCCTATATCCAAATATTATGGATATTATAAATACATATATAATTGATATATATGATATTTAAATCATGAATAATATTTTGGATATGATTTAATTTTGACTACATTGACAATTTACATCAAAACAAGTTAATTTTTTACTCAAGTACCGAAAATCGACAAAACGGCCGATATAAAATAAAATAATTATGTAATTTTTATAACATGGTAATAAGTGATATAAAATGAATAATAAACTTAAAAAAGGTTCTAGATAAATTATAAATTAACCCTTGTTTATTATTTAGGAACATAATGATTATACATGATGAGTGGACTCAAGGTAAGGGAAGTCTTAACTCAATCTCCATTAATTGAGTTAAATATCAATGTAATTGGTTAGGTTATTCTATTAATATCTGATAATGTACCCAGATTTTTTTACAATTAATATCCCCTTATATTTGGTGTATTTATATTTTTTACACATAATTATTTCATTTATTTATCCTTAATCTAATGATACGATCTTTGTAAGGGACTTCATCTCAATCTCCTTTCATTGACGAATTTTATTGATGATATGAAACCTTATTTCATTATAAAGTGTATATATAGACCCTTTTACATTAATTATCCATATTATATCCATACTCATTATATTTAATGTGTTGTAAAATGTTCTACTTTTTGTTGGTGTATAATTTAAATCTTTAAAATTGTAAAATACTGTTTATCTAAAACATCATTTTAAATATTTTAAAGATATAATCTTCAAAATCATTATATTTAATGTACAAGTTTTCAAAATTATTTTACATAATTTTTTATATGGACATGATTGTTTTGAAGTGTAAATTACTTTAAAAAATTTCAAAGTGGTATAGGAAAAATTGATTCTAAAATCATCATTTAAAATGTTTTAATTGTGTTTTAAAAGAGGATTTATTATTTCAATAACATTTAATGTTTATATATATATATAACATTAATTGAATTTCTTGTATTTATGTCTCTATTATTTATTGATTTTTACATTACAATTTTACTGTTTCATTTTAAAAATATGTGTTTTCATTTATGAGTTTGAGACTTGTAAAAATGAAATATGATTTCAAAGTGGAAATGTTATTTTTCCATTATGAATTTTTATGGGTTATGATTATGTTATGGTTCTAGGGAATTTCTTATGTATACAGGTGGTTATATGATAAACTGAGGGTGGATGATCACGTGATAGCTCTCCAATTCATTGAGTAATTTGATAGAGGTAAACATTAAGGTTTATGATAAGAGATTTAGGGAATATACTATGATGAGTATTCCAAACATAACCATGAAGATTACTCCCTATGTAGCTGTGAAAGCGATAATGTAAGAATGTTATGAAATCAACTAGTTATTTTTATGATTATATATTTCAATTAATCTTTAATGAATCTTATTATTTCATGAGGTATGTAAAAGAGGATAAATTTTATGATTTTAAAGTATGATTTCATTGGATTGTATTTATTTATAGACTAACGTTTTCCAGGAACGGATGAATTTTCAGGTACTATAGCAGGTAATTGTAGCAGCAGTACTGTAGGAATAATGACACTGTAGAGGTGCTGGCATTGTAGCAGGGACTCTAGTGGCGATGATATTATAGAAGCACGAGAACTGTAGTTGCGTGGGTATTGTGGCAGTATTGTTCACCGAGGTGTCCTTCGGGAAAAAATGATCCTTCAAGCCATGTATTCAGGCCACTTGGCCTTGGGCCTTCGAGCTATGTAATGGGTCTACCTCTACCTAGTCTCAAAGAGGTCATTGCTTTAAATAAGGAATTGAGGATTCAGCCCCAACCTTCTAAAAAAATTTGACTAATGTTATCTTTCCTTATTTTATATCCCTTACTGAGCTTTTCATGATCATCCTATATTTTTGATATATTTTTCATAGGGTATAATAATGAAAAGAAAGAATTCAAGAGGTTTTTTATCAATAAAAATGAAACCATTTTTTTAAAGGGTTCCTTTAGTTGAAAAATTGGATACTTTGTGTAACATTACACATGTAATGTATGAGTCTATTATGTAATAGTTATGAACTAATTATCTAAAAATCTAAACCTTAAAATATCCTCAATGTGAATTCTTGAATTAAATCAATATTATGTAATGTTTAAATCTGGGGCCTTATAAAAAGTGTGAAAAAATAGGATTTAAAATAGGTTTTCCAATAAAGGCTTTAAAAATTATTTTAGAAAAATATACATTTTCAATGTGCATAAGGAGATTCATTATTATATTAAGCCTATAAAAAAATTTATGACTGAGAAATTTTTTACTATATATATAATATAAAAATTTCATAATATTGTTAACACTATTAATTTCCAATATCTTAATGGCTAGTGTTAATTTAATAATATTTAATAGTATATCGCGGTTTGTTTAAGATCAGTATTGTGTTTAATTAAAGGAATTAAATTTAAAAATAATATGTACAATAATATCTTTTGGTACTAAAAAATTTATAATGATGTTTATATTATTTTGTTTCTTGTTGTGAATATTCTTGAGTTTTTTTATAATAAAAGGATCATGCCATAATGTTTCTATTTTAAAGAATCAATTGGTATTTCCCAAAGGTGGTTGTGTCATGAAAGACTATATTCCACCATGATTCCTAATATCAAATTTCAATGTAAGAGGTCATAAAAAAATTTTGATCCTCTTTTCTTGGAGTATTTACGAGTTTACTCCTTAGTGAAGATGATTATTCTCGAATGTTCATGAATTTTTTCAATAGGTATAACTTAACTACTTTTTTAACTACATGATTCCACCATGGGATACATGGTCTTGTTTTTATTTTAGTGGTCATGATATAATTTACATGTTCACACTATTATTTTTAATTAAGGAAAAATTTATAGTGGAACATCATTATTTGTGAGAAATAAAAAATTTGGGTTTTTTGATGTTCTGGCCTCTTAAAAGACTTTATGTTTATTGAAACATGATATTTACAGTACCAATGACATATCATGGGTAAATAGAATTTATATATTGATCAAAATATTACAATTGAAGTGTGAAATGATATTGGAGAAGTAGTTTTTTGAAATTTAAATCTAGTATTAACATTTCAATCAAGTGATGACTTCTATACTAAGTAGAGAATGTGAAGAGTGGTGCAGTAGAGTGAAGCATGATATGATGAAGAAAATGAGATATAGACGAGGAGATACCATAAAATTATAATTTCTTCCACAAATTATCAAAAATTATTTGAATAAAAATATTTGGATAGTGATTATTATAAGATTTATTTTGAAGAACATGCATTATAGAGGTTTTAGTGTGAGTTATCAAATTAGTCATTATTATTTGATGATAAAAGGATCATATATATATAAAGATATTTTATTTATATATTTAAGAGGATGTTGTATGATCTAAAATAAGAATCAAATTAGTGAATTTCATTGTTTTAATGACTTATGTGGAGACAAAAAAGAGATTATACGATGACATAAAATTTAGAGACTCTTGGTTACCTGAAAAGACACTTTCAGTTGTTTCCTTGAAGTGATTTCAAAAATTGAGTGGGGAAAAATATAATCACAAGGATTAATTTTTATAATCATGATGTCAATGATAAACCCTACTCATTATAATCTATTACGTAAATCTATTTTATTATATGGTGATGTATTGTAACATTAAATACTAAGTGTATTACATTTTTTTTGAAAAGTGGACCTTGTACATTGTTATGTTCTTTTTTATCATATATATTTATGTAATTAAAGTAAGTTTAAAAACCTGATTAATAACAAGTGGTCAAGTGGTGATGAATAATGTTTCATAATAACTTGTTTGTTTCATCCTAACCAATATCTCTATATCCCGAATCACTAAAATATTACAAGAGTCATGGTCAATACATGATATCTAGGAATCCAATATTATAGATAATGTTGACTAATGAATATGATATAAAAAATTTATAGGGAAAATATTACCGCTAATATATAGAATAATTTTAAATTATGAATCTATCAAAAAGTTGGATTGACCTATCAATATAAGTATATTACCCATAACCTATAATCCTAAAATACGGATCAAAGAAATAATCTTATAGTATATAAAGTAAAACTAAATAATCTATCAGATATACATCACTATAAAAATAACAAATAACAATGTATATTATTCAATATGAATTATTGAAAAGGTTGGTTAGACCGTCAACTAATACATATATAATATAATATTTTAATAGTATATACAATGGTCTCTGGACAAACTCAAAATGAATATATTTCCAAAAAAATTTATCCAATACCATGGAAATTCTAAGATATTAGTCAAGATCCCATATGATACCCATGGCCAAAATAGAAATATGAAGGGATGCCAATTTACATTAAAATCCATTCTATGTTTGAGGATGGGGTGCATATGATGTTTTGTTAGGATTCCACCAATCTACTCAACTCATTAAATACTTGTGATCATGTGGATGTAAAATAAAATATTTGGAGAGTGAAATTCATTAATTTGGTCCACAGACCCACCCAAAAATATTAACCATGAGTTATCATAAGAAAATTATTTCTATATGCCATCATGTGTAGAAGAAACATGTACCCATAAGAATCTTATTGGTAATAACCATCTTAAGACAAGATTTACCCACTAATAATAAATGTCTTGTACACCATATTAACCCAAAGAGGTATGCCACACATACTTATTTTCTTGTAAGATAAATCTAAGATAGGTATAGAAAATACTATAATTCTCATAAATCAATATCCCAACTAGCACATCGGTAATCTTATTTCCCATCAATGATCAAAAATTTAAATATCATGTGAAATAAAAATGATTTAATATATTTAATAATGGGTAATTAGAGAGGGTTCAACCATCTATATCATAATAAGGAAACAATGATAACCAAAAAAGTGAAATCATTTTGATCCTAAAGAATCATATAAAATCCAAATGGAAATACTATTAAAATTAGAGGGAAAAGAAATAATTCTCTCTAACTATAAGAAATATAATAATCTTGCTCTCACACCCTTCCCTATCTTATCTCACCAGTCTTTACAGGAACCAAATTACTATTTAACCATAGTGAACATTAGGATCTATCCTATATATCATGATTTATCATAGGGGATGAAAATTACTACATGATGGTATAATACTACTACTATATAATAATCAATCAAATCATATTTCAATTCATTATCAACAAAAGTATGTTTCAATTATATGATCGTACCTCAGGTGGTTTTTTTGGAAGATATAAGTTACATATAACTAATAATATATACAATAACCTACCAATGGTCAACCGCCATCATTTATAGTGCCTCATCAAATGCCTATGAATATAAAGAATCTATTAAGGAAGAGTACATATATAGAAATTCTTATCCCTATTGGGTAAATAAAACATCATATGTGACTTCCCAAAAAAAGTTAATACATTCTTCAATTTGAACATAATACAGTATTTCCTCTACAAGATATTACCTCCCATAAATATTTTATAACAAGTAAGAGGTCTTCCATTTTATTCATCACTACCTCATTGGCTATGTGAACAACCCATATATCTCAAGATTCCTATTCCAACAACACTTAAGAGGGAACCTAGAATCATATTATCAATAATATAAAGAAGGAATATCATATCTATTATCCCATATATGGATCCATTTCATGTATCTTCACCATAATAGAACCAGTACTAGTGAACAGAACTAAAATTTTATTCAAATAGCACTGGGATAACACCAACCCCAACCCCTGGGGCCTATCAACATGCACTCTGATAAGGTACTAAGGATGGAAATTATTCATATTGAAGAGAAATATAGATTTAATCTCAATAGTTAATGATTTCAAAAGGTATTACTGATGCCTAAGAATTACCCAAATAGTATAGGGTAACCTAGAAGTCCTATAATTAATATTATCCCAATGACATGTCATTGTTCCAATTGAATTTTTCCAAAAGGATGCCTAGATGATATACAATTTCCACTATCCAACCCATCAAATAAGGGAATTATTCATATATGGTTCATATATATTCAAGAAGCATTCATGGAATGAAGATAAAAATAAGGAAACCATAACAAATAAGGGAATATAATAATATAATCTTTGGAAAATTGTGTATTTCCCTCACATGATCAATCAGAGCAAAAAACATATCAAAACAAGCCCTCAATGATTTAATATATAAAACCCATAAATCCTAATTAGAAATTATATTATAAATGAGTGACACATTCTAGCTTACACATTCTAGTCCCATATCCAAAACCCCATGAAAAACCTTATTTGTAAAACTCCCCTTTTATTTTTGGGAAACCATTTCAAATTTTTTAAAATCAAAATTTTCATTTGATAAGTATATTCAATTGAACTCCAATTATAAATAAATTTTTTAAATACAACACACCAATTTAATTTTATTTAAAATATCAAAATAAATTTCCGTAATAAATTTAATTGAACTAAAATACCATTGAATCAATTTTCAAAAAGGAAAAATCATTTCCTTTTTGAAAGTTTACTCATGCCACCAAAAATGTATGTGCAATGGGCCCATGAAAATTATTATACCTTTTTTCCTCAAATGATTTATTTATAATGATATATAGTTTCTATTTACTATTAGGATGAAATTATAACATCATAATTTTTGGAGTGATATCATATAATTCTATGAAAACATGACAATGATAACTATAATAACAACACAAAAACATTTTATCACTATAAGATAATTAAAATCAATAATATAAAGGTTACTTACCATAATTTTGATTTAATTTAATTGATCCCTGGTCATATCAATAACTATATAGAAAATAAAAACATATACCTATGTTATATTTAAATAAATTTATATTCTATCACATGTGAAAGAAATATGAAAACTACATAACCAATTCCAAACTTATCCTAGAGTCTATGATTGCAAACTATAGAAGATGTGGTGTGGTCCACTCTTAAGACACACACATGGCTGTGAAAAGAAATATATAAATGTTATAAACTCAATTCCTAGATTAATTTAACCCAAAATCATAATAATAAGAAAATATAATCAATGATAATAACACCTCAAATGAAATAATGTGTAATACTGAAATTCTACCTTTACAAAGCCTCCACTTGGTATCAAAATTCATATTCATATTAAGTGTTATTATTTAACCAGGTATCACCGGAATAATAATTCAAATCCAAAATCCATCATGATGAAGTCTGATAAACAGGAATTGAGTAGAAATGATGGGAGTAATAGAGAAAAATATATATAAATCATAATAACAACACATTTATATTTCTATAAATTTCACAAGATAATGGGAAGAGGGGGTAAGATAAAGGATTCCTCTCTCCCATGTTTAATGGGATTATATGAATAGAAACCCAAGGGGGGTACAAAAGAGCCCCCCTTAAATTATCATTATACCCCACACTAAACTTCGGGAGCTAGAATATTCATAAAATGTTTTGTGGACCCCCATCGGTCTTCTAATGGTATGGGTAAGGGTGTAACATCATTGACTATCACACCATAAATCCATTAGTATATTAACTATAATTAACCACTCTATTATGGTTGTGAATTTTGGAGGGAATTTGAACTTTTATTCTAATATATGGTTTATTTAGTGAATCAAATGTTTTATCAAGATAATACATGTATGAATATATTTAAATATTGTTTGTAGAATTTAATGTAAACATAGTGGGTAACTAAGAGCTTGAAAGAAGGCTAGTGGATTTGTCAGGACAACTAGGTAGTATTATAAGAACTCACTAACTAGTGGTGTTGTCAGAGACCCTGCTACCCATCATGTCTCACCGGATAGTTGGTGAGGATGGAAGTAAGACTATGGCCTAGTGGGCCCTACAGTTTGGCCGATGGGGGCATAATGGAAGGTAATTAATGAATTGTGTTTTGGTCATTTTTACGATAGAATCCCCCTCTATTTAATCTTCAAAGACTTGATTTTTTTGGATTAATCATACTTTGCACCTCTACTGACCTCAATACATGGGGTTTTCTTGATTTAGAGTGGATATCGACTCAATGAGGCAGAATATTTGTGCTATATCCTTCGATATTCTTCAATTATGGCGTCCTTATTCCTCCTATGATGGTGGGCCATGATTAAATTCATCATGAATGTATCCTTAAGGTATTTATTATCCCTTAAAATCATTTCACATCTCTATTTTCCTCAAAAACTCTATACTTTTACAATCTTGGTAATCAATTGGTCATTATCATGACCCCTCATAAAGTATTAGATGATAATTCCATAATATCGTAGTGGAATTGTCTATGTTTGATGTATAATTGGATTAATGTGGTTATAAGATGTGATAAAATAATGAACATATATTATTTATGTTAATTTTTATTTAATAATTTCTATTGACAATTATTTATATGATTTTTAGTCAATCGATGTCAAATTAGCCATTGAAAAATGGAATTGATTTGGTTTTTTTCTCATCACACAGAGAGTGGATTAGACTTTGTTGGGAGATGTTTCATATAAGTTATGTCATTTGTTTTGTTTTCCTAAAAGGTTCCAACTTAAATATATTAAATTATTTGTTTTATTCTGTCAAGAAATAACAATTTTTTTAAAAAAAGGTGGTCAGAAGTGTGTTATGGACCTTCTGTGGATGGTTGGTTAGGGTTCCAAGTAGGCGGTGGTATTCAATAAGTCTTTTGGTAAGGGTGAATTCTCATTTGAATGTGTTTTCTGGTAATAATTTAATCAATTATAATTATGTTATAATTAATTAATTGTAATTCCCTGTTGTTAGAAGGACCTTATGGAAACATTGGAGGATTAATGGATTTCTGTGGAAATAGATAAAGCTAATGCACTTTTATTGGATTTTAATAAACTTTATTTGAGGTAGGTGGTTCCATGTGCTCAAACCTATGGTTTTTTATGGTTTATTTCCATGTGATATGTTGTTTTCTACTTTGGGTGGTTAAATATTAATTCATTATTATTATATGAATCAATTATTATAAACTAATTCGGAGAAACATAACTAGTGATTAATTATTTAATGATCCTTATGAATTCTTTAATTAAACAAACCCTTCTAATATAATTGAACAGTTTTGGGTGTGTGGTTATGTTAAATTAGATCTAGAGTACATGGAAATTTGTATGATAAATTATTCCTTTAGCATACTTAGATGTTATATTATAATATGTTTGATCATGATCACTTATGTAGCAGTAATTAATCATGATGTTATTCCATGATATATTTATTTTTTCACCATTAATTTATTTATCATGATAATTTTATTTTATTTACTTGAGAGACCATATTTTGTGATGTGATAATGTGTGAGTGTGTATACCCACGAGACCCGTATATGATACTATCATGAATGATTATTATTCTTGAGTCCCATGCATGATACATGAACATATTATTTGTGTGTATCCCATGAGAACCATTATTGTTATTCTTTTTTTTCTTTTTATATCATATGTATTTCATGGGGAATTTTATAACCAATATAACCTTACTTCAAGAATCAAGATGACAAGGTTTCTCAGTTTCAGTTAGATTGACCATATTGGATAATAATGTGGAAATAATGATGGAGACATGATATGGATCATTTGATGGTATGGTAAAACCACAAACTTATTTTTGACATGGGAGTATTCCATGCATGGGAATTGAGAATATTTTAAAAATATAAGAAAGTGGTAGAATTCCATACATATGTGAATTTATTATCCAATTAAATCAAACATTTCTTGTGGTACTTGCCAACATCCATGGATAAAGACAGTCATCAGGGTGTGGCATGTGGTGTTATTATTAATGACCACTAGCTGGGTAGGGAATGTGGAATTTTCTTTAATGTAGAACATGGAATTTTAGGTGTACGCCTCCTAAGATATGTCATGACCTATGACATGTCTTGTGATGTAAAGTGAGATCCTTTTAAATCCTCACCAAAATCAAACATAATTTGGTATGTTTGGGGTTTTCTCTACTTGAAAAGTTCACAATCACTCAAAAATTGTTTTTTGTTTATCAATTATGATTCAGTGATCATATGATATACTTCTATAGTTATATTTTTCATGTATTATTTTTCTGGATTATCACATGAACAAACACAAATTTTTTTCAATGGGTACTGGACCATGTTGGTGGTTTCCAACCGAGTTTTTGGCACAAACTTATCAGGAGGCCTTAACACTTGGGCACCAAGGAATCCCTCACTCCTTGCAGGTATAGGTTGGGGTGAGGTCATGTTTTGATTAGATAGTGGAATAAATATATATTATTCTCAAGACTAGTATAATATTCGGTTTATAGTAATATAGACTCATTTTTTTTTATTTTTTTTTACATGTTTATGTGATCATCCCAGGTGGTGATTAGTGTTCTTGTATACAGGTTTCACAATTCGGTTCTATTTTTTCCACATAAATCTATGTTGACGGTATATTTTTTGTTTTCACATAATTTGATTCTATATTATTTACATGTTACACTAGTGGAGGTTATAATATCCTAATGGTTGCACCTTATACCATCACTACTATTTTGAATCATTTACCATATCGGAAGGGGTTCCTAAGGTCATGTGGAAATTTGGCTCAGACCCAAGCACTCGGGTCAGGATCTTAAAAAAATTTCATCAGTGACCATGTGTCTTGGTTTTTCTATTTTGGGAATTAAATATACATGATACATTGGAATGTGTTGGAGCTTATGACGAAGCTTGGTCTGGTGTATCAAGAACAACATTTCCAAGGGTATTGAATGTTTCTAGGGCATGAGATTGATGTTCTTCGTATACATGTTTACGGTCATATGTTTTTAAATCATGTGACACTTATGGATGTTAATGAAATTATTTTATATGATTATTCCCTTATAAATATCAATAAGTAATGTCACATAAATCTTATTTGTCATTTTAGTTTTTTATGACATATATACTGCTTGTGTGTGATTGTACTAGTTTTGGAGGATTCAGATGCTGGGAGTCAATAACTTGTATTGTGTTTTCACATATGAGTTCTGGGTGATGTTCTTTTTAGGTGAAATCATATTCTTGTATATTTATTATAGGAGGCCATGTGATAATTTTTCATGATGCACCTGGGTTATGATAATGACAATGACAAATGTAATGAATATGTAGTTCCCCTCTTCAAAGGAAGTGAAGTGTGACTTGTCAGACCATTATCATGTATTAATATACCTAGTGAAGAATATTTTTTGAGTATCCAATGGATAGGTCTAGATGATTATTGTTCCCAATGTAAGATATATGGATTAATCCATCTAACACCAAGAGACAACCTATTTATCCAAACCCAATATCTTTGAATTTTGATTTATTTAGTATAAGGGAGAAGATGATATGGATTAACTGAAAAGATGTATGTTCATTACATTCATGGGTTGTGAAACATAGTGAAACCTTATCTTAGTCTTGGGTATGATCTTTTTTCCATATTATATGACTCTGGTTATAAGAGAGCTAGACCTTCATATTTGCTGGGAGCAACATGAATGTGGATATTACTAATGAAGGAATAATTTAGGTTAATCCCTTAAGGATTATTTCTCACTGAAAATATTTCTTATTCAAGTTAATAACATTTTTAAGGACAAAATGAAGGTATTTCAAGTTTTCATACAACCTTAGAGTATGGATCACCTCGTGTTCTATTAATTGTGATATAAGGTTGATTTATGAGTGCTTGGATTCTTATAACATAAAGGACATGACCATGGGTTTATAGAACTGTGAGTTTGGAATGAAAATTATACTATATTAAAAGTGAAAATACTAGGTTATTATACCTTATAATCTTAAAGTATGGGAGAATTATTAGTAGCCGAAATAAATACCGGCGTAGTGGTTAGTGTGCAGTGATACTCAGTAGTAAGGATATTACATTTTTTGTCGGAGTTTCCTTTTCTAAATTAGAGTATTGAGAGTGCTCTGATTTAGAGCATGAAAAACTGAAATTTCAATTGATTTTGGTGCTATAGGTCTATAACTCATGAGTAAAATCTTACTGCTTTGGTATAAGAGTGGTTTTTTATAGCCATTTTCAAAAAGGTATAATGAGTAAAAATTCATGTGGTAATTATTAGTGTGATTCATTGAATCGGTGGAGCAGAGTGTTGACCGATGGTTTTGTTTCATGGACACACTTTATGTTAGCAGCTAAGATGTTTAGTGTGAATATTACATGTTTTAGTGGAAAAATGTTTAATTATTGATAGTTTATCTCTAAAACACATTTTGATATCAGAAATGAATTCAGATATCATGGTATAGACCTCCCAAGTTTTTTTATTAGTGGAGATGTTGTGGTGTCACACAACGAAATGCATGGGGGGGGGATGAGACTGAACAATATGGAGGCTGTAACAAACCCATAGGATGAAAAATAATGTTATTAACTTTGATATGGATTGTTGGATGTAGTTGAATATTCTTTGAGCCATCTAATTACACACAACAGGTGGTGTATTTCTTGGAAATCTATTGAATAGTTAGTCACAGTTAGTCTTTATGTTTAGTGATTACAAGTCACAGGATAGGTAGACTGGTATGGTTTATATCATCAATATTTTCATTAGTGTGATTTATCTCTTATAGGAAGGGTCTTGTTATATAAAATATTTCCCATTAAAGGATTGTGTTGAAACTAGGAGATTGATGTTCAGTAGACCCGAGAGTGTTTGGTTCTATGTAGAATGTTTGATGATGATTCATATGTAACACTGGATAGAAAATAAATATTGGATTCAAAATAAGAAGAAAATTGGTGTGAACCATGAGGGAGTAAAATAATTGGTTAATTGATATGGGTTGAGAGAATTATTCCGGGTGACTGTTGATGATGGACCAATAATGGAAACTCTTTTGAATGAGGTTCAAACATTAGTAAGAATTTTTATTTATTTGATGACACCTATAAGGATTAAAGTATAATAATTATTGGCTTAATGGAATTTCCTTTTTTAGGATGGTCTCTTTTTCCGAAAGATGGTTGGGAATATAATAAAGTGTGTTTCCATGTGAACCTAAATATGGTGGGTTATAACTACATCAAAATCATTGCATTTGGTATGACTGATATTTTTAAAATCATCCCAACCCTTTTTTGGAAATGTTGTATTGTTCATGTTTCATTAGTCATTAAAGACTCATGGGTACAGCATAGAAGAAGGAACAAGGTTTGGTTATTGAAAATTAAATCATGTTTTTCTAATTTATATTGACGGAACTGAACCACAATGGGGTTGACATTTGAATGCTATAATTTAGGTCATATAGTGATTCCAATTGGATGGATCCCCATCATGATTTGGGAGTAATTAGTGGAAGACACAATGGGGTGTTGAGTTCAATGGATGTGGAAATTGTAGTTTTGATTCTAGAGGACAATGATCTTTTGGATCGACTTCATGTGTTCAACCATGGATTCACATAAAGGTAGCATGATGGACGTTTAGGTGTAAGTACAAACTTGATGTAGCATTTGACTTTACTGGATGGAAAATATAGAACTCACCAATGATGAAAATTTAGGTAGATCAAGATGTTTGAATAAATTTTTACCAAAAGTTATCATGGGTGATAATTTGTTTCGGAGATTGTAACAACACCCACCATAATAGTTGTGAATTTTACGGTCAATTTTAACCTTTTCATCTGATGGATTTCTCATTTTTAAAAAAAGTGTTTACCAAAGATTCTATTTCTATAAACATTAATTAGGTGTCTTTTTAACATATATGGAATCATGGTGGGAGACTCATAACTCAAAATAAGTTTGCAAGCTTTTCTAGAAAAACTAGGCAGCAATATCGGTATCATCTTGCAAGTAGCACCCATCAACTAGATAGTGGGGGAATAAGAGAAATTATTACCCGGTAGGTATTAGTGGATAGTCGATGAGCCTAAAATATACCATTATTGTGGTAATAAGTAAGACATATACCCATAAAGTCTCTCTAGGAATCCAGATATCTTGTACTGACCAACCGGTGGTCCACTATTGAGTCTAATTGATTTTTTTAGAATGCTGTTAATGATGGTTTTTTGGTAAATTTTCCCATTTAAACCCTCTACATTTATCCTTATTTGTATCAAAATTCAAGGATTAATCTAAAAATTCTCATATCCACTCCCCCTTTATGGGTTCATCATGATCTGGGGTGTATCTAGACTCAAAGAGTTGGAAAATTAGCATTATATGCTTTGATATTCTTTAATATCTTCTTCATTATACTTCATATAGTGGTGGATAATGTTTTTTTTCTTCAAGGATAAATATATTTGGTATGTATTAGCACTATTGATCCTTTAAAATCTCAATTTTAATTTTATCTAAATCCATTTTATCATTTTTATTACCAATTAATTGTTAATTTGATCATTCTTAAAGGATCAGATGACAATTCAATTAAATCATTAATGAAATATTCATGATTTATAGATCAGTATATCATCTTATGTAGTGGAAATCCTATAATGAAGAATTCACAACTTTGGTGGGCGCATCAATTTTGGTATATCTATTGATAATTATTTCTATGGTTTTTGATAAATTTTAGTAACATTAGTTATCAAAACATGGAATTGATTTGGGGATTTTGATCATCACAGAATTTGGAGTGCGTCGGAAGTGTGTCAAACTCCATTGGGGGATAGAGTAGTTAAGGTATGCCATTCGGTTTATTTTCTTCAAAGGATATAATTTAATTATTTTAAATTGTCCATTTTTTTCTTATTTCATGATAGGTATTTTTCATTAAATGATGTCGATAGTATATTCCAAGCCATCAATAGATGGTTGGCCATGGGTCGGACTTAGAGTTAATATCTGGTAAGTATTTTTGAAATTGTACCTTCACATTTGAATGTGTATTTTTAAAATATTTTAATTAATTTTACTAAGTTATAATTAATTAATTGTAATACCTCATCATGATAAGGACCTTGTGGTGATCATTGGAGGAAAAATAGATATGGGTGGACTTGGAAAAAGTGGGTGCGATTTGGTTGGTTTTGGGTTAACTCTATTCAAGGTAGGTGATACTATGTATTCTACCCTATGGTTGACAAATAGCTTATTTTCATTTGATATGAGTTTATCCACCTTGGGTGAAAAATCCTTAATTCATAATTATGTTATGAATGTGTCATGCCTAATTTTTTGAATGATTATAGAGTCTTAATTAATTAAAGGAATAATTACTAGTGAATAATTAATTAATGATCCATAAGTCTAAATTTATGGTTGGGTTACATAAAACCTATATCCCATGGAACATTGAATGATTATTTATTGCATGATTATTATTGAATGTCTATTATATTACGAATTATCTTGATCACATGTGTAACTGCTCTATTTATATGTGCAATCTTATTTTCCAAAATGTGATACCTATATTTGAATAACCAATGAGGCCATGTTTAATGATTTGATAATATATGGGTGTGTATAACTAATGATACCCATATATGTTACTATCAAGATTGATTATTATGCCTGATACCCATACTTAGTATGTGATCATATTTGAGTATCCCTTGAAAACTATTCTTGTTAAGATTTTTTGTTCCATTCTATGACACATATTTCTTCTTTTATTGCATAGCTTATGGTGCCTTGGTTTAGGTATCAAGTTGAATAGTTTACCTTGTATTGGTTAGATGACCCTTGTAGGGAAATCATGATGACACCATGATGGATTTTTTGATGGTATGGGTTGAATTAACAACAATTTGATAATAAGTTATTAGTCTATTCATGGGAATTGAGAATCCATCAACTACATGCTAAATTGGTAGAATTACATGAAGTTGTGATATGATTATAAAATTATATAATACTTTTAAGGTGTTAATGATAATAATATAATAAAAATAATCACTTTTCAGGTGGGAATGTGGTGTTCTTGATAACAACCACCATTAGGGTGGGTTGTACAACATTTCTTTTAAGGCAGAACATGGATTGTTAGGTGTAGTGTTCCAATGGATACTGATATGTGTGAAATATATTTTGATGTTTAGTGATTGAATTTAAATTCCTCAACCGTATCAGGATAAAGAAAGTACAACCGAGGTTCATGGAATCACAGCAAGCACACAAATCCATGAAAAGTATATGTTTGTATCTTACATTTATTCTGTTATTATATGATATTATTGAATATTTTTGTTTATTATTCTCACTTTTTAGTGAGATTATGACATGCACATACATTATATTTTAATGGTTGGGTACTAAACCACATTGGTGGGGTCCTACTGAGTTAAAATCAAACCATCCTCAGGTGACTATGTGTGACATCTCATTACCTTCTTTCAGGAACTTCTTGAATCTTGTTATAATTCCCTTTTTTTTGTTTGGGGGAATTTAAATATTTTCAATAATGAAGATATTTCATTAGGAAAAATGACTTATAGTGTAATAGACCAGACCAATCTAGTCCATTACTTTGCTGAAATATGGTCTTTGACATGTCCTGGGAGTTCAAGGTGACTCATCCCCAACACTGACAAATTTCTAGTTCTGTGAACAATGTTTCTAGTTTTATGAACAGTGTCATAGTGAGACAGAAACGGTGAGACATAAAGGATGTCACAGAAATGGTGAGACAGAAACGGTGAGACCAAAACAGTGAGACATAAATGGTGGGATAGAAACCGCGAGACAGAAACGATGAGACATAAATGGTGAGAATGAAATGGAGGGACATAATCGGTTAGACAGAAACGGTGGGACAGAAACCGGGAGACAGAAATGGTGAGATAGGAATGGTGTAACAGAAATGGTGAGACAGCTCATGAATAGTGTTTCCAGAATAATTTCACATTTCCTTTTCCAAATTTATAGATTTTTATAGTTTTTCCGATTTAACATTTTCTTTGACGTAAAACATAGTAAAATCCTTGTTTTGAAGGATTTAAGGTCGATTCAAATCCCAAAACTCCTATTTTAATTTCCCTAAGGCTCAGTATGCTTTTACTCGGTCAAACCATGTGGTTTAATGTGATCCACTTTTAATGGAAAATCTAGTGTATCTTAAACCACTACTCTGTTAATTCTTCTAAAGGGGATGAGATATCTTCCTCCCTAGTTATTCCTCCTTGTTTTCAGGTGTGAGACACTTTAACCTTTCATTACATCCCATAGGAGTCGTGAGGTCAATCTTTTTCCCATGGATTGGTTTCCCTCGACGTTCTTCTTGCTTCAAGTGCACCTTTGTTTTGGTGAAACAAAGTAGTAACCATCAATATGTGATATAAGGTACGATTTATCATTGTTATTTTGGGCTCATCTTTTCCTTTTTCTGCTTAACATATTATGGAATGTGACCTCTATGCTTCTAATATAGTTTCTTGGGTTTTGGTTGGTGCGGTCTTGCCGCGACATCCTCAGAAGGATGAAATTGTCATAGGAGGAGGCGATCGTGATCTGTTGAATGTATCGTTCTCATATAAAGAAAGGTAAGAACCTTTTTAAGGTAGGGGATTCATTGATTCTCTTTTCATTTATTTTCAACTGTTTTGTTAGTATGTTTTATCCCCATGGATGAAAATGGAATTGACGTAATAAATATTTGAACTAGATAAATTAATTGATATTGATAGTATGTTATTACCTCTTATATTTCAAGATAGTGTGATATCCATGATTTATTTTTTTAGATGTTCTTTCTTGATAGAACTTTGAAATTAAGGTAAACCGTAATTAATTAATAACTGTTTGGATAAAGATAAAGAGGCATGTAAATGAATCTGGTTCTTCTTGTTGTAATTTGATGTTAGTAAAATTAGTGTATTAATAATGTTTAATTTATTTGTGATAGCTTACTTTTTAAGTTTTCCAAAAAATGGAACCTATAAATAATAAATTGTTTAATTCAATATAGATTAATGAACTGATTGTTTTATAATTTCTTGAAGGGTTCTGAGTTACCCTCTTGCATGCTTAAGGTCTAAGAGCTCGGTTGATATAATGGTTGTTTTCCTGTAGCTTGTGTTGTGATGTGTGACTGGAAGGCTGTTGTGATATGTGGGGGCTGGAAGGCCTATTTAGTTGTGGCATTATATGATACCTAGAGTGCATATATGCATCTTTTTATGCATGTGGGTATCAGGGAGGACACTAGGGATGATAGAATGAGTTGGTTGTTAATGTTCGGATGCTTGTCGATGCATTGGTTGTTTATCTGCTTTACATTCCCACTTCTCAAGGTAGATGATCTTGCTTACCATTCTTCTCAAGTGGGTGAAGACGCATGAGGTATGCAACATTCTTTCTATGTTTAGACTCTCAAGGTAATATGGGTCTATAATCTTTCTATAGGCATCAAAGACTCGACGACTAGTTCATATACTCACTATGTTGATCCCCTTGTGTTTAGTAACATAGAATGTTTTTCTAGATTTCTTGGGAATATGGGAAAGTAATGCTATAATGAATAATTGAATAAATTATGTTAAACCATGTGGTTTGAGCTTGCTGGGACGTAATGATGAGGTTTTAATTTGAAGGGAAGGTAAACTTTGGGTGTGATGCTAATGAAATATAATGTGGAAACTGTTGATGGTTAATTAAGGTTTAAATAATTAAATAACGTAAAGTGAAACTGATAGGAAGGGAATTGAGAAATATTATAACGCTATTTAAATTATTGTGTGCTTATAGGATACCTAGTCTTTGATGTGGTAGCAAGGAATCCGAGAGATGTTACCTACAGTTGATTCTAAGACTTAGTTATTCCCATAGTATGGTTGTGAGCTATAATATATTATATAAATTTTTGTGTTTCTGTACGCTACTCCACCCTATTAGAATGGGAAACCAACAGCCCAAGGATTTTAAGACCTAGGGGGGGAGTGTTTTACCCAACATTCCGATGGGAGGATGGATGGCTAACTACCCCCTTTGGCCCCAATGTCTTCTCTTGATAGATATTTGTGATGGTAGGCACAGTGGTTAGTTTTCCCCATATATTAGTGTAGAGGGATGTAATGGATTGTGGTTATTCACAGACATATATTATAGATATAGTATCCTATAGAATACTATAGGCATAACATGTATAGGCATTGAAGGCTTGATGATCTTTACTTGGTGTATGGGAAGTATTGGGTTGAGGTATAATACTCAACGTATGATACACGTTATACGAGCTATGGTGGCTCCTGGAAACTACCTGGTTACTTGCTTACATGGATGTGTAGTTTTTGTTGCATGAGGTGCATGTTGTTGTGCTTCGCCTAAGTGTTTGCGGGCACACATTTTTGGAGAGAGATTCTTAGGACGTGCGACGCTGGGGAAAAGCGGAAAACTAGTGTGAAAGTATTAACAGGGTACCCTTGATATTCATTATTATATTATATACTTTTGTATGCATTACATGGTGATAGTATCTGTGTTGATGCTATGAACCTAGTATACATGTTTATGTAATGAGTTATTTTCACTTGTTGTTCATAGTACTTTAGAATGCTTTCAGTACTTTTTCACGAGTGGCTTCTGGGAGGATCCTACTGAGTATACTATTATACTAACCCTATGTCTACATAAACTATTTTCAGGTAACTTGCAGCTGGTTGGAGATCAGACTGCTTTCTACTAGCTTGGGGTTGCAAGATATGTTCAGGTTTGTGGTTGCTGCTTTTTTTACTTTATTTTGGGTACTTGCTATTTTCCCCTTTCTGTTGAAGTAGTTTTTCATGACATTACATACATGTACTTGGGTTTTCTTTTATAATGTTGTTTGAGTTGTAGTTGGTTGGTTTCTATCTTATCTCTCTCTTCTTCATGTGTTCTATTAGAGGCTAATGCCTCTCATTTGTGTGTTTATTATACCCTCGATGCTAGTAGCCAACCCAGAGCCTACTGGAGGTGAGAATCAGGGGTCATTATCACAATTCGCACATTATCAGCCCAGGAGGGGTACACTCTGTGGGGAGGGGGTCGTGACAGTGTGGTATCAAAGGCTCTGGTTGAGGGATATGATGGAGTTTGGAGTTGGTCACATGTGAGGTTGCGTGGGTGGTAAGGAAACAATGTTTTTCAAGTTTAACAAGTGATGTAAACACCAGATACTGGCAGAGACATAGGCATTTAGGCCCCCTATGATCTGCTTTATGGACCATTAAGTTTACAATGGATACTAAAAGAGGTGATACTAGTTTAAGGGTTGAAACCTAGGAATGTATCATGCATCATTATTTTATGTGCCTGTATTTTGAATGGGTAGACCTTTGGATAGGTAAACCTTAAATTAATAAAAGAATAAAACTAATTTATTAATGTTGAGTCTTCCATATTCCATGTTTAGGAGATCTAAGTGTTTTTTATTTTGCAGGTATGGCTCCAGGTCGATTTCCTCGTCAGGATCTCATTGAAGATGTACAACATGCTGTGCCAGAAGATTGCCACTGGGTAGAGGTTGAAAACAACGACACTTGGAGGAGGACACTCCGAGAGTTTCCGTGGATGAGTCTACAGAAGTACAAGGGATCCATTTCAGATGTAGTCACCGAAGACTGGTTGGAGGAGGTTGAGATTGGATTTAGTTAAATTTGTGCTCGGAAGGAGCACTAGGTGTCCTTGGTTGTGACGATGCTACATGGAGCTGTGAGGAAGTGGTGGTTCTTGTTCCTTAAAGATCGTGAAGAGTCAGCAATCACATGGGAGGAGTTCTGAGACAAGTTTTAGAGTCGAGTTTCATTCAACGACCGTGAAGGAGCCTAGTCTCCTGGAGCTTCTTACCCTTCAATAGAGGAGATCCAGTGTGCAAGAGTTTGGAATCTGTTTCCGGAACCTTTTATGATATTCTTTGGACCTGTTGCCATATAAGGAGGCCAGATCAAGGCATTTCGAGGAGGCTCTGTTTCCAGAGATCCAATTCCAGGTCACCCCATTTATGATGAAGTCATACCATGAGGTGCTGGAAAGGGAAGAGGTGGTCGAGAGGACATTGGCTAGAGCTAGATCATCACGAGAGGGGAGTCTTCATGATTACTCAAGAAGAAAAGATGTGATATTGGGTTCCCAGTTTTCAGGGAAGAAGAGTTACCGTTCATCTGGGTGTAGGTCCCATACCTCCGCATCTTGTTTCTCCAGGGGTGGTGGTCCTCAGGCCTATACCAAGGGATAAAGTGATTTTTTTTCTTGTGGTGGTCAAGGTCATATACAGTGAGAGTGCCTGACCTTTCAGATCATTCAACATACACGAGGTGTTCAGCTCTAGGTTCCTCTTTTTAGGCAGTTCCAGCAGAGGCTGCAGTAGCAAGTTACACTAGCTTTAGATCAACAAGGGTAGATGGGGCATGTAGAGGATTGCCTCGTGACACTCCCTGTCCCCAGATAGCAGAGCACAGCCATAGTGGTGACTGTTATTAGGGTTAGAGAGGTCATGGAGGATGTCTTGGTCAGCTTCATGCTTTAGCGTTGCCAGTGCCAGACGACCTGGACATCGTTCGAGATACCCTTTGCCTGTTTTCTACCTTGGTGTATGCCTTGTTTGATTCAGGTGCGACACACTCATAGCTATCACCCACCCTTGTCCATGCTTTGGTACTTGAGGTAGAGAGGATTCAAGTGCTCTTGGCATTGACTATATCAGTTGGAGGTTGAGCTGACTTTTTTGAAGTATATAGAGACTATGATCTAGTGATGGGGAATCAACACTCTTGGGGAGATTTCCTATCTTTACGAATAAAACCATATGATGTCATCCTTGGCATGGATTGGTTGTATTCAGTGTAGGCTATCGTAGATTGCTTCCAGAGGTGGGTTGTGTTCATCTATGTGGATAGAGATCCAATGGTGTTCGTTGGCAAGCTAGACCCTCTGATAGGTCAGAGGAGTGTTTTGTACTTATCATCTATGATGGATTAGATGATGCTGAGTTCTTCAAAATTTCAGTAGTTGGCATTTCCTAGGGTCGTAGAATAGAACCATAATGTCTTTTTAGAAGAGTTTGTAACATTACCCCCTCGACGAGAGATCGATTTTGGGATCGAGATACAACCAAGAGCATATCATATCTCTATGTATCCATATAGGATGGCCCTTATAAGGTATGAGAGCTACGTATACTGTTTGATGGTATGTTACAGTGTGGTTTTGTTCGGATGAGTGTGTCACCATGGGGTGCACCAGTTTTGATCGTGAAGAAGGCTGATAGCAGTTTGTGGTTGTGTGTCGATTATCGTCACTTGAACAAAGTGAAAATAAAGAATCTATATCCTCTTCCACAGATTGATAGTTTATTCGATAAACTGAAGTGTTCAAGTTGGTTCTCAATGATCGACTTGCAGTCATGATATCATCGGATGCCTGTGAAGGATGAGGATATCCCGAAGACTGCTTTCCGTCGTCATCATGGGCAATATGAGTTCATTGTAATGTCATTAGGTGTGACTAATGCTCCAGCTGTGTTTATGGGGATTGACGAATTCTGTGTTCCGTGAGTTCTTGGACATGTTCATGGTGGTTTTCATTTACGGAATCCTTCTGTACTCTACATACTAGGAGGAGCATGTATAGCATATACACACTGTTTTGGGAGTTCTTTGTCAACATCCTCTATTTGGGAAGTTGTCGAAGTGTGAGTTTTGGGATTGAGAAGTCTGTTTCATGGGGAATGTTGTGTCCCTATTGGGAGTAGCTGTGGATCCAACAAATATAGAAGCAGTTGAGTCTAGGGCATCCCCCAAGATAGCATCAAAGGTGTTATGTTTCCTTGGTCTCGCATGCTACTACTGGATGTTCGTAGCCGATTTCTCTCAAGTTGTGACTCCTCTGACAGATTTGACTGGGAATAATTAGTCATTCATATGGACTGATCAGTGTCAGGTAGCTTTTGAGTATCTAAATGAAAAGTTATTAAGTGCACCAGTTCTTTTTCTTCCAATAGAGATAGTTTAATTTGTTGTTTTCTGAGACGCTTCGCATCTAGGGTTAGGTTTTGTTCTCATGCATCAAAGATCGGTTGTTTCTTATGGGTCTCTGTAGTTGCGTCCCCATGAACATAACTATGCTACCCATGATCTTGAGTTGGAAGCCATGGTGTTTTCTCTGAAGTTGTTGAGACATTACACCATTGGTGTGCGCATTGTGGTTTTCACCGATAATAAGATCCCGAGGTATGTTTTCTCCCAGCGTGACTTAAACTTGGGAAAGTGTCGATGGGTGGAGTTCTTACAAGAATATGAATTTGAAAAATTGTATACACCCAGTAAGGGGAATGTTATATCTAATGCATTGAGTCAGATGTCACGTAGGGATGCAGTGCGTAAATTCGGTGAATTCTAGAGAGTAATGGATGAACTGTACACATTAAATCATGATATAGGAGAAGTTGGGGGCAGAGGTTATCTTTTGCAGATGATAGTATAGTCCAATCTAGTGCACCAGGTGGAAGAGTCCCAGTTAGGGTATCTAGAGGTGGAGGTATGGAGAGACCGAGTTGTTTGTGGAAATGCCCTTGATGGTTGGACTGAGGATGAACAACATCGGGTGTTGTATCATGGAAGGATTTTTGTTCCTTTGGCGATGAGCAAGACTGTTCATAGAGAATTCCATAGTTCTCCATTAGCCATACATCTTGGCCTGAAAATGATGTAACGAGAATTGAAGAACCAGTTTTGGTGGCCTGGGCTGAAGCATGCAGTTGCCGAGTTTGTGTCTCGATGTTTGGTATTGTAGAAGGTGAAGTCTGAACACCGTGTTCCTATTGGTCTACTCCAGCCATTAGATATTCCTCAGTGGAAGTGGTAGGACATCTCAATGGACTTTGTTGCTGGTTTACCTCGATCTCTAGGAGAACATGATTTTATTTGGGTGGTTGTGGACCATTTAATGAAAACATCCCACTTTATAGCAATCAAAGAGTCAATATTAGTGTAATTTTTGTCAAGGCAGTATCTAGAGGAGGTGGTGAGACATCCTAGAGTCCCAACAATGATCATTTCTAACCAAGATACTCATATTACCTCTACTGTGTGGAGAGTTCTACAGCATGATTTCGGTTCTCAGCTATGCCTTAACACTTCTTATCATCCTCAAACAGATGGTTAGACAGAACAGACCATCCAAACTCTTGAAGACATGTTACACTCTTGTGTCATGGATTTTGGAGGTTCGTGGATGAGGCACTTACCCTTGGTAGAGTTGTCTTACAACAATATTTTTCACTCCTACATTGGTATGGTACCATTTTAAGCCTTGTATGGCCGACCATGTCCTTCTCCGTTGTGCTGGACTGGGGTTGGAGAGCCATGAATTCTCAGGCTGGAACTATTTCAGAATATAACATAGATGGTTCAGGTGATTTTTGAGATGATGAAGACAAAACAAGATCGTCAAAAATCATATGTTGATCGATGGAGGAGACCCTTAGAGTTGGGTGTTAGGGATCATGTGTTTTTAAAGGTGACTCCCCATCATGGAAAACGATGGTTTGGTCGCGGGAGTATGATTTTTCCCCAGTTTGATGGGCCTTTCGAGGTGTTAGCTTATGTTGGAGCTATGGCGTATCGAGTAGCACTTCCCCCCAAAGATGAGTCGGATACCTGATGTTTCCCATGTATCATAGCTCCGTCATTGTCTTCATGATGAATCTCATGTCATCTATTGGGGAGAGAACGATGTTGATGATGATGCGATCTTTGAGGAGAAACCTGTGGATATCCAAGACCGCAAAGAGAAGGTGTTTTGCGGTCATTCTATCCCCTTGTCTCATGTCTTGTGGCAACACAGTGACTTGAAGGAGAGTACCCGGGAACATGAGTCATGGATACATGCTTAGTACCCAGGGTTGTTTTATGATTAACTCCTTTCCTGTAACAAAGTTAGCTTTGTGGTTATAGACATTTCATATTTATAAGATGAATTTCTTTTGTTTATTCTTATGGATTTCTCTCTTTTTAGAGGTATCGTGAGGAGTGGTTGTTCAAACCCCTTTTCAGTTTCCTTTTGGGTTGGTTTTGTATTCCTGAGAACGAGAATGTTTTGAGAGGTATCTGATGTAATAGATCGGACCTCTCTGGTCCATTTCATTGCATAAATATTGTGTTTGAGTTGTCATTGGAGGTCATGGTGACCAATCCCCAACACTTAGACCATTTTACATTTTTGTGAACAGTGTTTCCAGTTTTGTAAACAGTGTCATGGTGAGATAGAAATGGTGAGACATAAATGGTGAGATAGAAACGGTGATATAGAAACAGTGAGACATAAACAGTGAGATATAAACAGTGAGACAAAAATAGTGGGACAGAAATGGTGAGATAGAAATAGTGAGACAGAAACGGTGAGACAGAAATGGTGAGATGGAAATAGTGAGATAGAAACGGTGTCACAAAAATGGTGAGAGAGCTCATGAATAGTGTTTCCAGAACTTTTTCACATTTCTTTGTTATTGGTTGTGAGATTCTTGATCCTTTCATTCCATCCCATAGGAGTCGTGAGATGAATCTTTTCCCAGGGATTGGTTTCCCTCGACGTTCTTCTTACTGCAAGTGCACCCCTATTTTTGTGCACCAAGTAATAACCATCAATCTTTGATATACGAGATGATTTATCATCATTATTTTGGGTTCATCTTTTTCTGTTTCTCTTTACCATATTATGTCATGTGATCTCCATGCTTCTAATGGAGTTTCTTCGGTTTCGGTTGGTGCGGTCATGCCGCGACATCCTCGGGTGGCTGCAATTGTCATGGGAGGAGGAAATCATGATCCATTGAGTGGATCATTCACATATAAAGATTTGTAAGAACCTTTTTAAGGTATGGGATTTGATGATTCTCTTTTCTTTTATATGAAACTTTATAGTTATCATGTTTTATCCCAATGAATGAAAATGGAATTGACATAATAAATATTTGAATCGGATAAATAAATTTATTTCGATTATATGTTATTGCCTCTTGTTTTGATATATAGTGTGATATCCACACATGATTTGTTTAGCTGTTCATTCTTGATAGAAATTGGTAATGAACATAAACCGAAATTAATTGATAACTATTTTTATAAAGATAAAGTGGCATGTAAATGAATCTAGTTCTTCTTTTTGTAATTTTATGTTAGTCAAATTGGTGCCATAATCATGTTTAATTTATTTTTGATAGCTTAATTTTTAGGTTTCCCAAAAATGGAACCTATGAATAATAGATCGGTTAATCCATGATGGATTAAAGAACTGATTTTTTTATAATTCCTTGAAGGGTTCGGAGTTACCCTCTTGCTTGCTTTAGGGCTAAGAGCTAGGTTGATATGATGGTTGATTTCCTGCTTCTTGTGTTGTGATATGTGCCTGGAAGGCTGTTGTGATATGTGGGGGCAGGGACACCTATTTGGTTATTGTAGCAGTTGATGCCTAGAGTGGCGATATGCATCAGTCTATGCATGTGGGTGTCGGGGAGGACACTGGGGATGTTGGAATCAGTTGGTAGTTAATGTTTGGATTCTTACTGATGAATTTGTTGTTTATCTACTTTATATTCCCCACTGGTCAAGGAAGCTGGTCTTGCTTACCCTTCTTCCCAAGAGGGTGAAGATGCATGGGGTATGCCACGTGCTTTCTGTATTTACCTTCTCAAGGGAGGATGGGTCTATGCTCTATCTATAGGATGAAAAGACTCGATGGGTAGTTCATCTACTCGCCGTGTTGATCCCCTTGTGTTTAGTAGCATTGAATGTTTCTCTAGAATGACTGGGAATATGGGAATTTAATGTTTTAATGAATAATTGAATAAATTATGTTAACCCATGGGGTTGAAGCTTGCTGGGAAATAGCGATGATGTTGTAATTTAAAGGGATAGTAAAATTTGGGTGTGATGCTAATGAAATACAATGTAGAAATTGTTGATGGTTAATTAATGTTTAAAGAATTAGTTAACATAAAGTGAAACTGATAGGAAGGGAATAAAGTAATATTATAAATCTCTTTAAAATATTGTGTGCTTATTGGATACCTAGTGTTATAAGTGGTAACCGGGAGTCTGAGAGATTTTTGCAGTAGTTGAGTATAAGACTAGGTTATGCCCATAGTATAGTTGTGAGCTATAGTATATTCTATAATTTTTGTGTTTTTATATTCTAATCTACCCCGTTAGTAAGGGAATATGACACCCCAGGGAATCTGAACCCTGGGGGGGGTGTTTTCCGCAACATTTGGGAAATAGGATTGATGACTAACTACCCCCTTTGGCCCCACTCTGTTCTCTTGGTAGATACTTGTGCTGGTAGATACAACAGTTAGTTTCCGCCATATATGTATGTAGAGAGGTTTAATGGAATGTGGCTATTCAAACACATATATTCTAGATATAGTATCCAATAGACAACTATTGGTGTAACATGTATAGGCTGTGATGGATTGAGGATCCTTACTCAGTGTATGGGCTGTAATGGATTGAGGTATAATACCTGACATATGATACATGTTAAACGACCTATGGTGGCTCTCAGAAACTACCTAGTTACTTGATTACGTGGACGCATTGGTTTTTTTAAAGGAGTTTCATGTTGTGGTGATTCACCTAGGTATCTGTGGGCATGCCTTTTTGGAGAGATATGCTTAGGACGTGCAACATTGGGGAAAAGAGGAAAACCAGTGAGAAAGTAGTAATGGGATACCCTTGATATTCTTTATTGTATTATATACTCCTATATGCATTACTTGGTGAGAGTAGCCATGGTGAGGCTGGGAACTTATTATACCTATTTAGGTGATGAGTTAGTTTCACCTATTGTAAACTGTGCTTTAGGATGCTTTCTTTACTTTTTCACGAGAGGCTTGAGGGAGGATCCGACAAAGTATACTTTTATACTCACCCTATGTCTATATAAACTGTTTTTAGGTCCCATGGAGCATATTGTCGGTCAGACTGGTTTCTACTAGCTTGGGGTTGAATGAGCTGTTCGGGATTGTGGTTGCTTCTATTTTCTACTTTCTTTTGTGTAATTGAAATTTTTCCCTTTCTGTTGTAGTAGTTTTGCATGACATTACAGACATGTACTTGGGATGTATTTTATATTGATGTTTGATTTGGAGTTGATTTTTTTCTATCTTATATCTCTCTTCCTTATGTGTTCTATTATAGGGTAATGCCTCCCATTTTTTTGTTTACTATACCCTCGGTGATAGTCACCAACCCGAGGCCTACTGAAGGCGGGACTCGGGTGGTAATTATCTCCCTTCTCACATTTCCGGACTAGGAGTACACTTTGTGGGGGGGGGGGGGGTGGGGGGTCATGACATATAGTTTGTGAACATCTTGGTTTTTGAATAAATAGATTCTGAGTAAATGTCTTAAGGGTTTTAGATAGTTCCCTATTTGGGAAAGAGGTGAGTTTGGTGTTATGGGGTGTTTCTACAAGATTCTATTTCTAGGTTATGGTTGCATAAGGAATTTACAACATAAAACATTGATTTATGAAAAAAAATTGTATGGTTTCATAATCCATGATAATTGATTATCGAATAAACTATTTTAATTCATAATAGTTGAACTGACATTGTAAATTAATTTCTCAGTGTGTTTTAACCCAAATTGTCTCATTTTTTTAGTGTATGTCCAACTTGACGAATTTATTCTATAAAACCTTGACTTACAATGTAAATGAATCAGGCCATTTGGTTTTATTTATACTATATTTATGATTTCATTAGGTATTATATTAGTTCTATTCTCAAGAAACCTAACATTCCTACCTTGTATAGTGAGAAATTTCTTTCATTATGGACATCTTAGTTAAGCATTTGATCCATGGTGAGTTCCATTTTACAGGGTTTATTCCTCTCTACAAATTCCTTTTGGGAGTGGTATGATCACATGATCTCATATTTAATCAGAGTTTGATCTTGGTGTTTCTTATATTGGATTTATTCTTTTCTCTCCTTCACCTTTTTTCTTCATTAGTGTTTTTCCATTATGGGTATTTATTTGATAGTTGATTAAAAGGTAGGCTTTTTCTAAATTGTGTTTCCCTATAATTGAAACATTTAGTTCCTTGATTTATTTTAAATGAGTTTTTAAATTATTTACAATCCTATATTCGATATGATTGATGTATAGTTTTGAAAGAGGCAATAATATTGTGAAAAAACCCCAATTTCAATGGAATATAAATTGATGGGAAACATTGAGATGAATTGATGGATTGATTTGGAAAACTAATTTTTGAAATAAATACATTAAAATGAATGATTATTTGAAAAGGCATGAATTGATGAAAACTATGTTTGGGGTTTAAAATGAGAAAGTCATCTTGAAAAATGAATATGGGAAATTTTATTATAAAATAATTTGAAATGATTTATTTTCTCATGATTTATTGATTAATAAAATAAAGAACCTGTGAGGCTGGGTAGTTAGTATAATATCCTAGAACATGTACTCCCAAATCCTATGCTAAATTCACTAAATTTACATTTATATCTTTTATGTCGAGAAATGTGACCCAATTTTTTCATCTAAACCATATATTATAAAAAGGAAACGTGGATCACTTTCATTCTTGAGGATCTTTTAGGTTTTGGGTCTCATATAACTTGGAAAAACTCTTAAAAACAATCACTATGATATTAAATGAGGATTTATCCCACTTAATTTTTTTTATTTTTCACATTATCACATATGCATCATACTAGTAAAATATTTTCTAGACATAACTCATAAAACATCACTCTTTAAAATTGGGGCAAAAGGAAACATAAGAATGGTGTTCTCAGATGCACAATAAGGGTAAACATACACATTAATAATTTAATTTCACCCATGAGAATATGATTGCATAAGGGTATGATGACATAATCAAAGCCCATGAGTGAATCATGAAAGAAATCATACCCATCAAAATAGAGATCACAAGATATAAATTTGTTGAAAAAGATAGATTCATCATAATTAATAATCACGATCCATGGGATATCAACCTTGATTATTAGAAACAATATAAACCCATATAAAGCATAAAGAAAACATGTACGCACTTGGGATATTGACCCAACTGTCGTTGTAATTGTGTCAATGTTTAAATTTTTTATTTTCCCACTAACTACAGTATAGTGGTGAGCAGGGTCGATCCCACAGGGTAGGTTGGTGATGAATTTTCTTTTAAAATTTTCAAAACAACCCCACTACTGTCAATAGTAGGGTAAAATTTCTATTTTTTTACTTTTAAAATATACTAAATCATTTTGATAGTTTTTTAACAAGGAATGTGCAAGAATATAATTTTTTTAACTAAATAAAACTATATTTCGAAGTAATCCATGATGATTAACAATAAATAGTAAACTGACACACAAAATAAAAAACTAATGACTTTCTAATGATGGTCACTCCATGGAATATAACTCTACTTTCATAATAGAAAACAACTTCATTTGATTACTATTCAATTCAAAAACTCTCTAAAATGAAGGATTAACCTCCCTCACTAGGTGATTAATCTCTCAACTAAGTGAATCTAGAGTTCTTCACCACTAGATTCACCTAACTATGATAAGAATTGAATTTTTAAATGATGGAATAAAATTCTTCCATTTAGTACAGAAGATATGAATTACATATTTAGAAAAGGAAAAACTTGTTCTTTTTTACCAAAATAATTGTGTTTTTTTAGAATATTTCTATATAGGGCATGAAAACAATTAATTTTATAAGAGTCAGATTTATCATTGCTAGATGAATCTACCTATTTTTTAAAAGAAACAATGAAGATGAGTGATGAAATTTCTATCAGATTTAAATTGTCCAAACTATAAATTATAGCCTACAATAATATTGTATACAGAAATAAAAAACAATTTGTTACAATATGATAAATTGAAAAAGAATAGAAGAATTTATCCCCCTCTCCAATCTCACATTGCTGCTTCTCCTAGTGCTCCTCATGTCTCCAAGAATGTTTCTTTATGTCTCCCCTAGTATCTCCTCGGATCTCAAGATCTTATGTTGCGATAAAGTCCCTCCTATGTCTCCCATGCTTCTCTTTTTTCAAAATACTTTGTCTTCTGCAACATATCACTAAAGCCTTCCACTGACACAGTGTTGTCTCTTTAATGCGTATCACAAATGTACGTTTTTTGTGAATCACGCAACATTTTATCTTTTTTCCTTATGACTAACTCCTGATATGTTTGTTGAACATACCGGGGCATCATTTCATCACCTACAAGTATTTGTACAACAAAACAAAAAAAAAATGAAATTTTAATAGTTTAAAAAATAATTACAAACTTATTAAGTATTAAAGTAAATAATAAATTATTTATGATTAGTTGTAATCAAATAATATTTTAATTTATTTTGATTATTTAATTTTATTAAAATTATTATTACTTATTAATTATAGATTTATTTAATTTAAAAACTAAAGTAAATATTTTAATAAATTAATGAATGGTTTAATTTTATTATTATAAATATGTTATTAAGTTAACTAATTATTTTATTCAATATTTTCATTAAAATCATTAAATTATTTATTAATTTTTTATTTTAAATTTAGATCAATACTATTTAATTGATTATTAAATTAATATATTTAGTAAATTAAATATTAAAGAATATTTATTTCAATTTATCAGTTTAATTTATTTTTAATAATAAATAGTTATTAATAATTTTTTTTATAAATTTAATTAAATACTTGTAAAATTTATATTTTATTAAATTATTAAATTATTTATTTAATATAATTATTTTATATTATAAATATTATTATCTTTTTGTAATGTTATTATTATTTTTAATTAATTTTTTCTCCCCCCAAAACATGTTCATCGCTTAGTGAAATTGGGAGGGAAGGATTGTTGGTTTCTCAGTTCTTCTCGAAGAGATAATGCGACGGCCAAATCTGGACAGGACAATAGTGTAGAGGGAAGATTTGTTCATCCAAGGAGGGTGAGGGGAAGAACAAAATGGAGTGGGGTTGTGCGTGGAGGTGGAAGGGAGAGAGATGCATCACTTTAGCAGGGGTGAAGATGTGGCAATATTCAGAAAGAACGAGTAATTTCTGTATATAACAGAATTTCAA
The DNA here is from genome assembly GCA_963277665.1 of Viscum album. Taxonomy (NCBI): domain Eukaryota; kingdom Viridiplantae; phylum Streptophyta; class Magnoliopsida; order Santalales; family Viscaceae; genus Viscum; species Viscum album. The sequence goes on along the minus strand of OY728126.1, from coordinate 1,688,308,849 downwards.
AAACAATTCGGGAAAATAGTTAGACTGGGAAACTTATTCAAAATCTACCGTTAAATCCATGAGGATACGGGTAGAAGGGTGGGCGCTATTTGAAACAACGTCCACTTAGAAAACATTACTATAAAGGTGTTGTTTAAGACAATGTCTTCTTCATAAAAATTGTGATGAAGGTGATGTCATGGACAGTTCCTTCTTCACAAATGTTCCGAAGAAGCCGCTGTCTAGGAAAGCGCCTTCTTCAGGTGTTTTCTAAAGAAGGTGTTGTCTTAGACAGAGCCTTCCTTGTTTTTTATGTTATGTTTATATATACATATATATGTATTATCATTATTAAACAGAAAAAAATATTATTTTTAGATATAAAAAATATTAAACTTATAAAAAAATACTTGAAAATAATAATAAATATAAAAAACCAAAAATAATTTACACAACACAAACTTTATTAATTTAATACATATGATTTTTACTATAAAAATTATGCGTATAAAAAATATTATAAATAAAATCTATATGAAATTTAAAACATTGACTTTGCAAATAAAAAATTATTGACAATAAAAGGAATGCCAAAAAAATAATAAATAATAAATAATAATTATGTTATTATTGTTAAATATTAGGAAGTACAATTTTAATAAATAATAATTATATTCTAAAATATTTACATGAATTAAGGAAATAATTATGAATAATGATGTAAATTATATAATTCATTATGTAACATATAAATTAGTTAATAATATAAATTTAAAAAATATTAATTAAAATTTTAAAATAGAAAACATAACTGTTCATAATAATTTTATTATTATCAATTTGTAGTATGATTATTAATCATTTACAACAACCATAATAATAATAACATTATTAAATAATTAATATTATTAATAACAAATTAATATAACTAATTAATATAACTAATTAATATAATTATTAACTAATTAATATAATTATTAACTTCTTAATATGATTATTAACTAAATAATATAAATATCACCTAATTAATATAATTATCTATGTAATTAATATAATTGTTTTATTAATCAAATAATCATTGTATTAATTAGTAAATAATTATATTAGTTAGTTAATAATTATATTAATTAGTTATTTATTATAGTAATTAATTAATTTCTTTTTAATTATTTAATAATAATTAAAATTTTAATATAACTAATTATTATAATTATTAACCAAATCATATATTTAATATAATTATTAACTAATGAATATAATTATTAACTAATTTATATAATTACTAAAAAATTAATATAATTAGTTACTAATTTATATAACAAATCAATATAATTATTAACTAATTAATATAATTATTAACCGATTATTATAATTATTAACTGATTAATATAATTATTAACCGATTAATATAATTATAAACTATTTAATATAATTATTAAGTTACAAATATAATTATAAACTAATTAATATAATTATTAAATAATTAATATAATTATTAAGTAATTAATGTAACTATTAACTAATTAATATAACTAATTAATATAATTATTAACTAATTAATATAATCAATTAATATAATTATGAACTAATTAATATAATTATGAACAAATTAATATAATTACTACTAATTAATATAAATATTAACTAATTAATTAACTAATTAGTTAGTTAAATAGTAATATAAATAAATAAATAAATAAATATTATATTACTAATAATTTATTATATAATTAATATTGATGTTACTAATTAACTAATTTTCTTATACATATATATATAAAACAAAACAAAATAAAAATTTTACATAGTAGAAAAATTAGACTGAATTTATATATATATATATATAATCCAAACAAAATAAAATAAATTTTTTAGATATTTAAAAAATTATATTTAAAATATTAATTTTTGTGGGTTATAAGGAAGGATCTATTTTAAAGAGCACCTACTTAAACAAATCTTTGAAGAATGGTTCTTTTCAAAAAGCGCAATCTTTAAAGATATTTTATAGAAGGCGCATTTTAGGAAATAACCATCCTTAGAATAACTGTAAAGAAGGTGCTTTCTTGTTAGGTGACTTCTAGGGATGAGATTTGTAAAAGGCACCTTCTTGTTAGGCCCCTTTCTCAACACATTTGCAAAGAAGGCATCATTTTTTCATGCGCTCACCCTCCTACGAGTTCCACCCCAAGAATTACCTTACATTGGGAAATTGTTTCACCCCAACATTATTTAGGGAATTTCATTTTGTTTTCTACATTATATGGGAATTTTTTCCCAGAAATAATGCTTTCGACATTATCTGGTGCGGTATAAAATCATCGACGATAGTGGCTTCGAGCAGCAGTCCCTTAGTTCTTGGTGGAAACAAATCATGAGGTGAGATGGGATCTGGTTTTTCAAATCTACGCAAGGGCAGGGATAAGGCTTCGAATTTGATTTTTATTTTATTCAGGTTTGATTCTGGTCCGGGTTGTGGTGATTTGGGTATTTCAGATCTTCTAGGATAAGATTATATGTGTAAATCTGATTCAACATCTGATTTGTTGAGATAGTTTAGAACTGGCTTCGGTGAATTGTTTACTGAAATAGGGGAACATCAGTGCCAAAGATGACTCGCATAGGGAAATGATTGGGAATAGAGAGAAAAGGGAGTCACTTTTGTATCATGTTTTCAGTAGGGTAGGAGTGAACGTTGATAAGAGGATAAGCTAGGAATGTACATTGTTAGGTGGAAGTGGCATTAGTAAGACAAACAGGGAAGTAGAAGGTGTGAGTGTGATGAAGGATGGTCGGTATACGTAGGTGCAAGAGTTTGTGAGAGCATCAGTCTCACCGATGAGTGGTGAAAAATAGGTATGTGTGTCTCGTTGTGATACCAACATAATCTTGAAGGTGAATCGGTAAGACATCTCACCGATAGTGAAAAATAAGTATTTCATAAGTGAGACAAAATAAAATAACAGCATAAAAAATATAAAAAAAACTTATTTTAATAATAATGTGTATTTAACTAATTAATTAGAAACAAAAAATTTAATAATGTGAACTAAAATTAAAAACAATGTGAGGCATGAAACTAGATTTACATAAATTAACTAAAATAATTATTTGACTAAATAAATTTAAACAATAAAACTAAAAATAAAACTGAAACTAAAACTAATTAGAGTTAACTAAATACAAAGAATCTGGAATAAAAATTATTCAACCAATCTTACAGAATTAATCTATTAATTTTAATAAAATTAATTAATAAAATTAGTTATTGATAAATTTACAAAATTAGAAGATTAAAGTTAAAATTAAACGGTTAATTAATTAAATAATGATAAATTGATTAAAGGAAGATGCAAAAGTGAGTGAGATATATTTCCATCGGTGAGTCATCGATAGTAGAAAAATTAAGAAGGGGTGCAACAATAGTTTATGCTACATTCAAACTAAAAAATAATTTCAATGATTTAAAAGTTCTTTAAACTACAAACATGAAATTAAACTATTAAAATTTTAAAAATCAAAATTAATTAATTAATTAACTAAATGAACACTTAAAATTAAAAACACATTTTTTTATTAAATTAAAACTTAGATTCCTAAATTTAATGAAAAAGTACCTATATTATTAAAAAGAGTTGTCAATTTATGAAATATAAAAATAATTAAAAGATAATTATTAGCAACTTAAATCAAGTCGAATAAATGGAAACAATTATTAGAGTTAATTTAATGTAATTAATTAAAATTAAGCAATTAAATGTTTAAATTGAAAACTAAGTTAAATGAAAAGAATATGATTGAATGATTAAATAATTAAATAATTACTTTATTTAAAAAATCCAACATATTAATACAAAAATAACTAAAAAGTGCAAAGATAGTTAGTTAAATCATTAAAGACCTAATATAAATATGTGGCAAACTATGTAAAATTAGATCCACATAAAATTCCCCCACACATAAACATTATTTTTCCTAAAAAATCCCATGTTTTATTAACTATGAAAAATAAGAGTGTGTAAGTAATCAACTCAAAATGTAATACATTTAAAAGTTTCAAAACCGAGGAATGAAAACTATCAATAAGCTTTTGAAATGTAATGCTCATGTGAAATATTTCCAATTTCAAACTCTTATATGTAATCTTGAAAGAAAATAATCATTTACCTATGATATTGTCCTTCCACATATATGAAACTGCTTAATGAATTACTACCATACACATCCATGTTCTATATCCAAGAGTGATATTAGGTTAAAAATCAGGGGAATTAAAAACATAACAAAAGTTACTTTGTAATATGACTCTCACCCAAGTTCTAATAAAGATTTTTTTTGAATCACCTTATTGTTAGAACAAAAAAGGTTCTATACAGACAAATTTTCCCCTTCTTTATCTGGATTTCATCATTCCCCTCACCATAATGACTTTATTTTTTACCCTAGAAACTTTATTTATTTTTCCCAGGCCATGAAACATGTGCTAAGCACTGTGAGAAATCACTTATTTAAAGTGTGCAAAGGGATTTTATCAAAAAAAATGAACCAAGTATCTAGGGTATAAGAGATTCAACGTTGGATGCCAAATGCCCAAATTACTCCAGTTACTAGAGACTTATATGAACCTAATACAAACTATCTCACTAAGGGGATTACCTTTTAATAATTAAAAATAAAGTGAACCCCCAAGGATTAAATTCAATTTTCATCATGACACTTTTTTTAAATTTTCAAATAATTTGATTTAAGGTTGAGTGGTAACCCCGATAACGAAAATTCATGCACGGGATACAGAATCAAAACATCCAAAAAGAAATTCAAAATTCATAAGATTCACTTCATTTAAAGAGTCCACAATAAATGTAAATCACAACTTCCAAGGTCATGTCATGTCACCTCACATACCCAATGCCGTCTTGCCTACCCATCAACAACACCATCACATTCACGACACCCGTCGATGGAGAAACATCACCACCATAAAACACTATAACATAATAGAACACCATTAATCTATAAATTCCAAACCATAATTCCAGAGATGTAACACCCCAAGATTTCATAGTACGTTATTTCTTCAACGTAATTCAATAACTTGCCCTACACGCAACACCGAGTTCTAGCGCACCATAATTTACCAAACAAGATATTCAAAAGCAGTTATGAATAGTATTAACTGAATTTTTAACATTATATAATCCTTATAATTTTAGAATCCATATTATGTGTTTCTTAGACATAATGTAAGAATGAATACATTTTTTCAGATAAAAGAAGTATTTTTAAAAAAATGCAATTTTACCGCCTTTTAATGGCGAAGCCGTTTTAAATAAAATATTTGAAACTTTTATATATTTAATTTTCCAAAATATACTTCTTATTTATAATCGGGACATAAGAATTTAGTTTCAATAATGTTTTGGTGTTTTTCTGATAACTTTCATATTTGGGTGAATAGTGAATAATACTATATCTTAACTGAAAACAACATTTTTTAGTCAAAATAATTTATATTGTTAAATAATAAATTTTAATGTTTTTTAAGTATAAATATATTATATTTTTACCATTTAATCCATTGATGGTTAGTGTAAGTAATTTCACTTTGAAATTGGACATAAACAAGTGTCAAACTTTTGATAGTTATTATTTCTTAAAAAGACGGCTTTTGGTTTTGACAGAGGGAAATAAATTTAAATTAATAAATGAAACTTTTATGTTTTTAATTTTGTAAAATAGACTTCATTTTTTGATTCATAATATCGAAATAATCTTAGGATGAAATTTTGGTACTTTTCCGATAACTTTCATATTTTGATGAACAGTGAAAATTACAAAATTTTAATTAAAAACAAATTTTTTAAACAAAATAAGTAATTGTGATAAATTATGAATTTGAGTTATTTTATACTATAATTTGATTTTAATTTTACCATTTAATCCAATTTTGTTCATTGGAAATAATTTCATATTTAAACTGAACATAAGAAAGTGTCAATCTTTTGATAGTTATTATTTGTTAAAAACAAGCTTTTTATTACGAAAACGATAATTAATTTCAAATTAATTTCTACCACTTCTGTGTTCTGAATTTAGAAAAATGGATTCCATATTTAGAATAATGAGGTCCAAATTGTGTAAATAGGTATCTTTTATTTTTAGACATTTTGAATAATTTTTTCGGTAAATATTTTATTTACCATGGTTATAGGGTAAATCTGGTAAATAAGGGTGAAAAATAATATTATAATAACACTAAATTACCCTAAAACATGTCCTAAACCTATTTTATGATACATTTCCGACCATGGGAATCTTCGGGTAGATTTTGAGACCCCATGGAGTCACTTGTAAATGATAATGACATTTTATATTAATTAAGTCAAAGTAAATACAAAAATGACAGAAGCATATATCTTTTAGGAAAATAATTTTTACATAGGGTTATATATTTCATATTTTAGAATATAAATATTAATTAGAAATATAAAAATATTTACTGCATCATGGATTTTTTTTTATAATTTTCAGACATCTAATAAAATAAATTATTTATGACACAATAATGATGTAGTGCGTACCTCATTAATAAATGATATAAATAAATAAGATTATAGAGACTAACATAATACCAAAAAACTGTCCAATTCTTCTTGGATGATTCCATTTCGACCATGAATAATCTTATCATCATCTTTAATGAGTTTTGGACTTTTATAAACCAAATATCATTTTATAATAAAATAATATTGTCAATCTTTCATAAATAGCCCCTCCTCCCCCTAATAAAAGGACACAACTTTTAACCAATTCCTCACACCTCTAAAGCCTTTTGGATCGTCCAAACTTTGCCCAATAAATCTCCTTACATCCCTCTCTTCATCCTAGAATCCATACATTAGGCATAAAGAACTTCAAGAGTCCTTTTTGATTCAAACCAAATGGAGTTACTCAAATTAAAGGTAATGATTTCTCTTAGCTTATTTTCTTTTATTTTACTTCTCCAACCCCTAAAATATTCTTATTCTTTTCTTTTGTAACAACACCATTATAATAAATATACTAGGATATTTTTATGAGAATTATTCAAACTACACTTAAACACACCCTCATATATTGGCTGAACATAATGTTTCTGCGGATGGAAACCAAACGCCTCACGAAATGATGATTATTCAATTATCTCCTACCACCTATCTTGGTGGCCATTATGTTGGAAATATAATAAAATATGATATTAATGATATTTATTTTATATATAATCTTCTTTAATTCCATTTTATAGCAAACCATTATTCGTTTCATGTTGTATATATATATACAATAATTTCATTTGAGGAAGTGTGGACTACCGCCCCCCTCAAAGTGATATGACTCGTTCATACCATACATGGAACGTAAAAAGGATGGTGTTAATGAAATTAAGTAACATCTATAAGATATTATATTATACTGGAATACTAATATACCTATGTATCATTTGGTTTTGATTCCTTTTAAAATGAAAAATGAAATGGAAGTAGCGTTCGTGCGTACGTATGGACTACCGTATCCACACACGCGAAGAGATTCATTACCCATCGTATACATTCAAGACTAATTTCAATTTATGATTAAAAATAATGTTTAAGGACTTGATATCATTATATATATGAATAATATACAACCTATGGATAACAAACACGGCTTATGTAACAAAACATATAAAAGAAAATGAGTAAGTGAACACCCAAAACGATGATAATACTAAAATATTATTAACAAATGATTATTAAAATATCATATATGATATCATATTTATGTATATGAATCTTGTATTATTTAATAACAATGATTTAACTATTATACAGGAGGTTATCCTACCCTCGACCAAGGAAAAGTATAAGGTAAGGGTTAATTTCACAATCTCTATATTATCCGAGGTTGTTTATACATAATCTTATACTGGGAACTCTTTATCATCCACATCCATGTTTCATAAAAATTTATTCCAAATTTTTTTTACTATTTATTAGATAATGGGTTAAATTCATTTATACCCTTTTGTTTTTTGAAAGGAATCTTTCCGTTGTTTTCCAAACAAGGTATTTTTTGACCTTTTCGACAAATTTAAGGTAAGAATGTTTTTTAAACTTATACGGCAGGTGTGGCTATTTTCCACCGTTATAACATCATCAAAGCTTCCCTTAAAAGATTATAAGAATATTTTCAAAATATATTTTTTCTTTATAATTATGTGACTCTTAAATGATTTCAAAATAGAAAGAGATATTTCTCTATAAAGGGTTTTGATTCCATCTATGTCAACATCCTTTGATGGTTTTTATGTATATTTGAAGTTGTTTTATTATGATAAAAAAATTCCATATTGTATTGAAGGTTTTGTGATATGTTTGACCATGGATGTGATATTTTCATTCCATTCATTATTTATGGTTAAAGTATTGACATTTAGTATGCTAGTTTTAATATGAATGTTTAGATATGTTTAATCCTTTTCATATGAGGAATTTATTGGACTTAGTATGTGACGGGTGGAGCCCGCTATAGCTCCTCGATGCATCGGTAGGACTCATGAGACAACTAGATGTCGAATTTGCTGAGGCCCTTTCCCAATTTTTATATATGGTTTTGGCCGAGGCCTTAATCATTTTTAGACGTCTTGGCCGAGGCCTTGACAAAATGTTTCAGGATGTCTGGCATTATACATTTCATCATTATGAAAATAATATTGATGGTTCATGTGGTCATTCAACAAGTAGAATACCAATGATTATATTTTATTATGGCATTATTTACTTAGCTCATACTCCTTCCATAAAAGTATTCATGTTTATTATTGGTAAATTCATGTGGTTTCAATAATTCACCATGCTTAATATTTATGTTATCTTGCGCTATATTTATTACCCTTACTAAGCGTTTGATCTCACCCCTTTATTATGTTTCATTTCCCCAAGATATGAAGAAGTTATTTATGAGTGACTAGCAGGCATTATTTTGGAGGCTTGGATGTTTCCAATGGAATAAATTCGTGTGGTTTTTATTTTCATGTTGTAATGTTGAACTTATGTATGAATCTTGTTTCCAATAATACTAAACTGATTGGTCTTTTGAGACCTTATTTCCTTGTGATCATGCCAATGCTATGTAATAATTCTCCGACTCTGGATAACTGGGGTCGGGGTGTTACAGTTGGTATCAAAGGAAGTTTATTACAATCCTTAGAATCTAGATTTAGATAAACTTTGTTTAGAGCACATATAACTACGATGGACTTTGAGGATTAGTATAGAATAACTTCCTAGAATTTTGGTATTGTATAGATTTTTTGAGTTTTCCAAGAAATGCATCCCTGTCTGTATACGAGTAGGGAGGGGCAGCTCTAGGATAGATGTACCTTGGGGTAAAACACGAAAACACCACTTTGAGCTAGACTCGAACGGGAACTGGTGCACGACAACATGCCTTGCTGCACTCTTGGTTACGACACTCCCAGGGGATATGATTAGGATAATTCTCATTTTCTTTACAAATAATTATGAAGGGTTTATGAGTATATACTTCTTCAAGGAAAAAATATTTATGATTATGGATTATATCCATAAACCGTTCAATTTATGTTAAGTATTTTACAAGTTTGGATTATTTATTGCAATTCATAAACTGACCTAGATTATGCTATTTCTATAAAAATGGCGCCCAGTAGAAGGAATGTGAACTCCATCAATACGTATGATCCAAAGAGTAAGAAGTATCATATCTTTCACGGTATTAAGAAAAAATTTAGAAGGGAAATAGACTCCCATGTATTCTCAACATATGAAGAAATTGTATCATGTGTCAATAAGATAAGTAAAGAATTATCCGAGTCCTATGGCTTTAAAGGGAAGCAAGAGAAGAAAAGGATGGAAGAGAGAAAGATGGATAAAGGGAAGATGGAAAAGTTTAATTTTCCCATATGTGCTATGGGAACAAACACCCTGGAACTTTCCTGAAGGGAATGAGAGTTTTTTATAAATGTGGAGGAAAATGACACCATGTACGTGACTGCATAGGTAACAAAAAGGTTTCAAATGTATAATGATTCATCTATAAAGAGTTGGGACACTACGCGAACCAATTTACAAATCATCAGAGTATTCCCCAAATGATGCTATTGGATAATAATCAAGTTATGATACTACCACAGATGAGGAGGAATGATTAGATTTATTATGTTGTTATTAGAGAATTATGTCATTTGAGTGTTGTATCAACAATGTAATGGTTATAATAATTATGGAGTATATAAGGATTGTACTGCAGTACTATTTCATTAAGGACTTGAGATTGTGTGGAACCAAGAAAAGTGACTCAATAGCTGGTTAAAATTCTGGAAAATATATATGGTTGAGAGAAAGATAAACCATAATATGGTTCTGATACTGAGGTAGGGATTTAGGAATAATACATGATTGATTTGGATAAATTATATTAGATATTCTTGACTAACTTGAAACTGATTAATTATTTGTATATTCCATCATTGTTGGAGTTTACAACATTTTTGGATAGAAGGAGTATATCTAGTATTCTATAATTAATAAGGGATCATGAAGGTAATGAATAAGGTTTTATGGTAATTCAGGATGTTGTAGTGTTTTAAAAGAATACATGATAAGGGTGTTCACATGTTATTACATGGAAAAAAGGATCTTCATTGTGTTTACCTTCGTTAAAAATTTTGGACTGTGATCTTGGATAGAAGTATTTTGGATAATTCTAGTTTGAGATTATTTTTGGATTGCTATAAAAGGACAACCCGGAGTTTGGGTGGCAACCTGTCGTGTCCGGGAAGGCCGTGAGACTTGAACCCACAACTGAAGGGAGACAAGGGTGTATCACCTACCACTGACCCACGTGATGTCCTGGATTGAAAAAACTTAGTCTTTTTATAAAAAATTTGGGTAGATGAATTAGAATTAATTTTTTTGGACCCTATACGAATAGATAAATAGAATATTCCTCCTCCAGTGGCCCGAAGGCCTTCATTTTTTATTTATTTTTGATAATCCACCTTTCAAGGGGTGAGGTGGAACCCTTACAAGGCCCGTAGGCGTAAGCATTACATGGCCTATAGGCCTTAGAGGAATTCATTACCCATAGGCTTCAAACATTACATACAACCCAGACTAACTACTTGGAACAACTCCTCCCCAGCATCTTCATCATGAAATCTGCTCTCTACCTTCGCATTGTTGTTCAGCTAGGCTTTCCCATGCATGCACAGGCTTGTCCTGATGCCAGGAGCCATACCCTCTCATTCTTGCAATCCGTTTACCTTCTTCTATGGTGAAAGCTCCTTTCTCCTCCTCCTTCTGAAGCTTTTTCCTTGTAGGTTGTCTCGTTTTCATCTGCACTTTAATGTGGCTCGAAGGCCTTACTAACCCGAAGGCCTGGGTGACCCGAAGGCCATAAAGGACTCGGGTACCAAATCGGTGGCTCGAAGGCCCAAATGGGGGCATATTCCCGGTTGCTATAGTACCAAACAGTTCCCACTACAGTACCTGATACAGTTCTGCACATTACCTGCTACAATACCTGCTACAGTACTACTACAATACTGCTACAGTGCCCTGAAATTACCCTTTAGATTTGATCCTGGGTCTCTTGGATGAACTTAAAGAGTCCTCACCAACTGGGCTGAGGCTCATGTGCATAAATAGAATATTGTTTTTATGTTCTACTATATTTTGGAGTCAAAGATGAGTTTGTGGTAGAAATTAGTTAAAGGATGGGACTCTACTTGTCAGGTATATATTTTTCTTCTTATCATATTCTATGAAGAAATTAATTCTTATACTTTATTGAAGGGATCTTAAAAAAACATGTTATCCTAATACCATATGTTATGTTGAACCGATGGTATTTTAAATCATCATAGATTGATGAATTTAAGGCCCTCAATTTTACACTTGTTTGTGATTGATGACCTCAATCACTACCTATAAATATTTACGTTTTCCCCCAATTATATGTCTCTAAGTTCCACCAATGTTATTATAATAGTGATCATAATTTGGTGGTGACCCTTTCATTTCCCTTTTCCTCTTATTAAGAATAAATTTTATTAACCTAATTTTCGATGTGGGTTTTCCCAAAGGTATTTTCTATTTTCAAGATTTTATTTTCGAAAAAGAATTTCAAACTGCGAGGACGCAATTTATTGAATGAGGGAAGACTGTAACACCCCAATATTTCATAGTACATTATTTTTTCAATGTAATTCAATAAATTTCACTACATGCAACACCGAGTTCAAGTGCACCGTGACTTACCAGAGAAGATCCTCAAAAGCTGTTATGAATAGTATAACTGAATTTTGAACATTATATAATCATTATAATATTAGAATTCATATTATGAGTTTCTTAGACATAATGTAAGAACACACATATTTTTTCAGATAAAAGATGTATTTTAAAAAAATGCAATTTTACCGCCTTTTAATGGACAAGCATTTTTAAATCCAATATTTGAAACTTTTATATATTCAATTTGACAAAATATACTTCTTATTTAGAATCCGGACATAAGAATTTAGTTTCAATAATGTTTTGGTGTTTTTTTGATAACATTAATATTTGGGTGAAAAGTGAAAAATACTATATTTTAACTGAAAACAACTTTTCTTAATCAAAATAATTTTTATTGTTAAATTATATATTTTAATTGTTTGGAAGTATAAATAGATTATATTTTTACCATTTAATCCAATGATGGAAATTGTATGTAATTTCACTTTGAAATTGGACATAAACAAGTGTCAAACTTTTGATAGTTATTTTGCCTAAATCCAAATTTTTGTATTTTCAAATGACACTTTTAAGGGAAAGTGTGAACCTGAATACAACCACATGATCCCACATATTCCACACCCACAAAAGACAACAACAAACACTTTCAAAGACCACTGTTCAAAAATGAAAATTCAAAAAACCAAAACAACTACCATTCATGACCTCGACCTGTGAGTCACACACCCCCCAAGATCCACGAACCGTCAACCATCACCCTCCGCTTGAGAAAACAGCCCTTAAACACCTCACTGCCATCGAATACCTCACCACCACCATCGCCTCTCTGGCTTTAATCGCATCAACACCAACCACCTTCACCATCTCACCGGAGCTGAACACAACCATGTCGTCAATGGTCAAAACATTATCACTGCCCTCCTCCCGTCGTTTCCCATCCAGAATCATAGCCCAAAAACCCTTGAATGCCATTGCACATATCCACCTCAGAGAGAATGGTGGAATCTAGATCCAGATTAGAGAATAGTTCAGGAAAACGATGAAGAGGAAGAGACTGTAACCGCCAGAGACCATCAAAGACCATCGACCCACCATAAAACTTTTCCGTCATCTTCTAATCATAACCGAATTCCCAAATCCTTAAAGAACCACCACTCAAGATCTTTGAGCGACTTTGGACTCCGAATCACCAGCATTAAAGAAGTAGCAAAAAACCAGTAGCAGATTGAACAAAAAACTAGACGAATCCGGTAGCGCTAGGAAACTCGTCGACTGCTAATCTTCATAACCCAAAGCCACATCGTTAACACTTCTCTTGATCTGACCAGGGGAGTCTTGGAGGAACTTGAGTTCAGAGTGAGGATTGAGAAGTCGAGGGCTAGAAAGCCGGATTCAAACAGAAAATGACCCACCAGAAGGCTTCAAAACTCCAGAACACCATAAAGCAGAACCACCTTCGCGCAACTCAAGTCAAAGAGATCCCTGGAGAATATTCCTCCACAACATATCAACAAAAAACTAGAAACGGGGAGAACATGTGAGCAACAAAAAACAAATCCAAACACAAACCAACACAAAGATCTCGTCGCCACCTTCAAAAAATCAGATACCGCGGTGGACCACCCAACAAACACACAAACGATGAAGTTGCAACCCCCAATCATGGAAACTGGAAACCGAACATGGATCCAACAACATTCCACCTAAATAATCCCTATCCAGTGAAGGGCAGTGAGGTGGGAGGCAAGCCAACATCGATGAGGAAAGCCGATGAAGACAGTTCCACAAGGTTGCACGAAATCGCCACAAGAGAGAGAGAGAGACGCCACAAGCCCGCCGATCATTGTGGAGGTGGTGAGCCGAGCTGATCCGGGGTGAGGGGCAGTGGTGACAGGGAGAGATAACTAGGGTTATCACCCCTTACGGGCTCAACCTCCTTTTGATAGTTATAATTTCTTAAAAATACACCTTTTGGTTTTTATAGCGGGAATTAAATTTAAATTAATAAATCAAACTTTTATGTTTTTAATTTGGTTAAATAGACATCATTTTTGAATTAAAAATATTGAAATTATCTTAGGGTGAAATTTTGGTACTTTTCTGATAACTTTCATATTTTGATGAATAGTGAAAATTACTAAATCATAATTAAAAACAACTTTTTAAATCAAACGTATTAATAGTAATAAATTATGAATTTGAGTGATTTTAACGTATAATTAGATTATAATTTTACCATTTAATCCAATTTTGGTCATTGGACATAATTTCATATTTAGACGGGACATAATAAAGTGTCAATCTTTTAATAGTTATTATTTGTTAAAAACATGATTTTTGTTTCGACAACGAGATTTAATTTTAAATTAATTTCTTCAACTTATGTGTTTTGAATTTAGAAAAATGGATTCCTTATTTAGAATCATGAGTTCCAAATTGTGTAAATAGGTAACTTGTATATTTAGACATTTCGAATAATTACTTAGGTAAATATTTTATTTACCATGGTTATAGGGTAAATCCGGTAAATAAGTGTAAAAAATAATATTATAATAATACTAAATTACCCTAAAACGTGTCCTAGACCTATTGGTTGATACATTTCTAACCATGGGAATCTTTTGGTCGATTTTGGACCCCATGGAGCCACTTTTATGTGATAATGACACTTTATATTAATTAAGTTAAAGTAAATACAAAAATAACATAAGCATATATCTTTAAGGAAAACAATTTTTACATATGGTTATATATCTCATATTTTCGACTATAAATATTCATTAGAAAGATAAAAATATTTAATTCATCATGGTATATTTTTAATTATTTTTAGACATATAATAAACTAAATTATATATGACACAATAATGATGTAGTGCTTACCTCATTAAAATATTATTTGAATAAATAAGATTATAAAGACTAAAATAGTACCAAAAACCTATCCAATTCATTTTGTATTATTTCATTTTTACCATGAGTCATATCATCTTAAACTTTAATGAGTTATGGACTTCTAGAAACCGAATATCATTATAAAATAAAATAATATTGTCAATCTTTCCTAAAGAGACCATCCCCCCTTATAAAAGGACACCACTTCTAACCAATTTCTCACACCTCTGAAGCATTGTGGCTCATCCAAAATCTTCCCAATTAAGCTCCCTACATCCATATCCATCTCATAGAAGCCTTATATTAGGCATAAGGCACTTAAATAGTCCTTGTTGATTAAAACCAAATAGAGTTACCCAAATTAAAGGTAACAATTTCTCTTAGCTTCTTTTCTTTTATTTTACTTATCCAACCCCTAAAATATTCTTATTATTTTCTTTTGTAATAACAGCAGTATACTCAATATACTATGATATTGTTATGAGAAGTATTCAAACTACACTTACACACACCTCCATCTAATGGCTGAAGAACATAATGTTTCTGTGGATGGCAACCAAACGCCTTACGAAATGATGATTGTTCAATTATCTCATACCACCTATCATGGTGGCCATTATGATGGCACTATAATTAAATATGATATCAATGATATTTATTTTTTATATAAGATTCTATAATTCCATTTTATAGCATACCGTTATTCTTTTCATGTTGTATATATATATACACACACGATAATTTCATTTGAGGAAGAGCGGACTTCCGCCCCCTCAAAGTGATATGACTCGTTCATACCATACATGAAATGTAAAAAAGATGGTGTTAATGAACTTAAATAACATATATAAGATATTATATTACACTCTAATACTAATATAACTAGGTATCATTTGGTTTTGATTCCTTTTAAAATGAAAATAAAATGGAAGTAGAGTTCGTGCGTACGTACGGACTACCGTCTTCACGAACACGATGATATTCATTTCCCATCGTATCCATTAAAGACTAATTTAATTTTATGATTAAAAATAATTTTTAATTACTTTATATCATTATTTATACGAATAATATAAAACCTATGGATAACAAACTCAGCTTATGCAACAAAACATATAAAAGAAAACGAGTAAGTGAACACCCGAAACGACGATAATACAAAAATATTATTAACAAATAATTATTAAACGATCATATATGATATCATATTTATGTACGTGATTCTTTTATAATTTAATAACAATGATTTAACTATTATACAAGAGGTTAACATTCTCTTGTCCATGGAAAAGTACAAGGTAAGGGTTAATTTCACAATCTCTATATTATCCGAGGTTGTTTATACGTAATCATCTACTGTGACCTCTTTATCATCCACATCCATGTTTCTTAAAAATTTATTTCAAAACATTTTTAATATTTACTAGACAATGGGTTAAATTTCTTTATAACCATATTTTTTTTGAAATTAATCTTTCCGTTGTTTCCCAAGCAAGGTACTTTTTGACCTTTTCAACAAATTTAAGGCAATAATGTTTTTTAACTTATATGGCAGGTGTGGCTATTTTCCACCATTATAACATCATCAAAGATTCCCATACAAGCTTATAAGAATACTTTTATAATAAATGTTTTCTTTATAATTATGTGACTCTTAAAAGGCTTCAAAATATAACGAGACATTTCTCTAAAAAGGGTTTTGATTCCATCAATGTCAACATCCTTTGATGGATTTTAAGTTTATTTGAAGTTGATTTATTATGATAAAAAAATTCCTTATTGTATTTAAGGTTTTGTGATATGTTTGACTATGTATGATCTATTTTCATACCATTCATTTTTTATTGTTAAAGTATTTACATTTCATATTCTAGTTTTAATACGAATGTTTATGATATGTTTAAACCTTTTCATATGAATAATTTATTATACTTAGTAAGTGACGGGTGGAGCCCGCTATAGCTCCTCAATGCATCAATAGGTATAATGAGACAACTAGACGTGGAATTGGCCGAGGAACTTTCCCAATTTTGATATATGGTTTTGGCCGAGGCCTTAATCATTTTTAGACGTCTTGGCCGAGGCCTTGACAAAAAGTTTCAGAATGTCTGTCATTATAAATTTACTCATTATGAAAATAATATTGATGGTTCATGTGGTCATTAGACTAGTATAATACCAATTATTATGTTTTATTATGGCATTATTTACTCAGCTCATACTCCTTCCATAAAATTATTCATGTTTATTATTGGTAAAGACATGTGGTTTCAATTATTCACCATGCATAGTATTTATGTTATCTTCTACTGTATTTATTACCCTTACTGAGCATTTGAGCTCACCTATTTCTTATGTTTTATTTCCCCAGGATATGAAGAAGTTAGTTATGAGTTACTTTCATGAATTATTTAGGAGGCTTGGATGTTTCCAATGGAATAAATTCGTGTTGTATTTTTTTCAAGTTGTAAAGTTGAACTTATGTATGAATCTTGTTTCCAATAATACAAAACTGATTGGTCTTTCGAGACATTATTTCTTTGTGATCATGACAATGTTATGTAATAATGCACCGACTCTGGGTAACTAGGTTCGGGGTGTTACAGGAGATGGTCTGAGACCTCCATGTCTTTATCATCCCAAAGCAATCCAGAGGAAACCCAAACAACAGTATAGATGATCTCACCATATCAAAACTCTCATCACGGTTTCATCGACCACCATAACCAAACATTAAAACAACCACTCATAAAATAGAAAATAGGTCCATCACATTGGAGATGCTGAATCCACATCTGAATGACTCCCTCTAAAAAGAGAAAGAGAATCCTAAACATAGAGGAAGAGCAACAACAAAACAGGTCACATGAGGAGCATCGTTGGCCATTAAACCACACATCCCAAAACCTCTGAGAAGCCATCGCTCTAGATCCAACTAGGAGAGGATCTAAGGGACTTGAGGTTGAGATAGAGAAATGAATGGAATAGGGTTTCGAATGAAGACATCCTAACAAGGCTAAAACTAGAGCCAACGATGAGGACGAGCTAACTCAGGAGAGCACTTGAAAGCTGTTGACCGCCGAACCCAAAATCCCAAAACCATGATCATCCATCGATCTAGATCCAACCAAGTGAGGTGTGGTGGAACATGAGATCATAGTAGGCTGGAGTGGCCAAAGGCTTCCAAAATGAACCACATTTGACAAAAACACCATGAACATCAACAGAATGATAGAATGAAATCAAGGTAATACAAACAAATAATATTTAATGTATGATAATATCTCCACAAAAATGTAAGCCATATAACTCTCAATATTAGTTCTTAAACCAGATATTAATAAATTCATAAAATATAATCACTTTGCATTCACTCACCCTCATAAAATTCAGACTCAAAAACAAATTTTTAACTACCAGAAAAGAAATTGTTCTTAGAAAAGAGATATTGGAGAACAATGTGAATGCTGAAAAACTAAAATTATGAAATAATTATGAAACAATTACCCATTTTTTTACAATAAGTTTGAAATGTAGTGGAAATTTAAAGTGTAAAATTAAAGCACAGTATAGTAAAAATTGGGTTGACCCCCTTTCCCGCACTTAAAACCCAACTTTTCCCCCAAAGTTGAATTCCATAGTGGAGGAGACAGCAAATAGAAAGTGAAATATCAAAATAGATTTTCATTATAGTAGATTATTAACATGTTTAATTAAGATTACAGGCACATCAGAAGCGTGGTTGGGATGGAACCCAACTTTGATTTTTACCATTATCAATGATTATTCCAGGATAAATAGGATGATGAACGCCGATCTCCACATGATAGAATCAAAGATTTAGAAAAAGAAAGAGTCCGAGAACCTTTAAAGAGGATATTTCACATCATGTTTATAAATAATTTATTTAATTTCATAAATAAAATAATAACTAGATATTAGGTATTTTCTTCATTGATGATGTCTATCATACAAAAGACCCTTATAGATTATCTTGATACACATATAAATATCCAAACTAGAATCCCTCTAGCATTGATCCACATGTGCTCCAATGGCTTTAGATCGACACTGCTCCTTCTCTGAGTGCTAGCACAGAGAAGAGAGTGTCTTGTATCAGTCATTCTTGATCACCTGTTCTTCGGCCTTGAATAACATCTCTCGTTCTTTAGAGGGGTAGTAAGAGGATTTAAGAGAGAAATTGTTTAGCTCAACAATTCTCAATTCACTAAGTGTGCGGTTCAGTTCATGGCATAATAGACGTATGTGTCTATTTATTGACATGGGGATTTAGTTAAAATATTAAATTGCGTAACCATAATTAAATACATTCATAACCTTAGAGAAACCCATTCTATTAATAAAAGTAGCACATTATTATTTATTGTGTTCCAACTTGTGCTAAATAGAATTATAAATAAAATTATGTGTCACCAAATAATAGTAGGATTTTTTTAATTTGTGCCATCTAGTTAAATAATTATTTAACATTTTTAAAATAATTATTTTACTACTGGACTAGCCTTGGTCCTCTAGAAAACCAATTACTTTTATTGAACACCCAAATTGATAAATAAATAATTTATTCTATTAAATAAATATTTTATTTACAAACTAGTAAATAAATTTTTATAAAATTTTAAATAAAATAAATAAATATATTTTACCCATAATCCGGCGAACAAATATTTATTTAATTTATGAAATCATTTGAACTTGAATAAAATTATTCCATTTTCTTGAGAAAAATATTTATTAATTAAATTAAAATATACTTTAACCGATAACACCAAAAACAATTAATGTGTGACCCTTAAGGATTATTTCTCGTTGGCATTACGTAGACTTTCCTAAAGTCCAAGAGTACTGTTTAGAAACGGTTCAATACACCCTAGAGAATGAACATAAAGTCACAATGATGACATCCACATACAAATGATAAATGTGTAATATAACCCCTTTTTCAAAATATCTCATCAAGAAGGTTTCAGGATATTTTCATTACCTTTTATGCTTGATACGTCGTTCTTTGACTACCTGAAATAAAGTAATCGTTACACCATGGGCATTGAATTTTTGTGATGGTTCTATTTCAATAAAAGGGATAAGATATAAACTTCCATAAATGGAAGGGACAATTTATTCCTCTACATATCCATTAATAACATGTCTCTCGTGAGGCACCATGCGTACCCTACTTAATGCCACCTGTCTGCATGACAGTTTTTGTCTATAAATAAAAGTGTGTGAGTCATGACACATATTAATGATAATCTAAAATTATAAGGGTTATTACACACACATGAAGATGTAAAAATTTGATGACAGAAAAACATGCAGAATTCTTATGGGAGGGTTTGTTCCCATAATCACTTATCTTGCAGATTACCAAGTACGAACTTCCTGAGAGGATGTCTCAACTACTTATGAGAACTCACACCTGACGATATGCATTATATGTGTCCCCTCATATAATTTCATCCCACCTTTGAACTATATTTAAGATTATCATTATATAATTTCAATGTTCTCATCATAGAAAGGAATTTCCATGACTTTATCAATGCAACAAATACTCTACGACATTATTACATCATATTCATGCAGAACAAAAACTAGATTGGAGGTCCTTTTGAGCTTTCATTTCATCACTATGGTGACCTCCCCAAGGTGAGGAGTGGCAACTATATAGAATAGGAATAATTTATTCCTCAAGAACACTCCTCCTAATAATCACATTAGCACACCTCCTAAACAACACGGGGTCATCTAAATAGTAATACATAAGTTCAGATATGAATTTTTTTCTTTGGTTATTAGAAAATTATTTGGGAAAGGCTCCAGCTATCATGAAAATAAAAAAATCAGAAAACCATGTAGATTGTCTAATGAAGATAGTAAGTAACTTCTCATCAAGAAATGAAAAGTTGATCTCCCTTGGATCTTTAGAATTAGAGTATGGAATCCAAGAAATATGGTCATCAACTATGTTTTTATCTCCCTATATATCCCTTATTTCTAAGTCAAATCACAGTAGAAACAAAATCCATTTAATCAACCTGGGTTTGGTTTCTTTCATAGAAATAATGTAATTCATTGTAGAATGATCAGTGGAAATAATGACTTTTGAATCTAGTAGGTATCACATAAACTTCTCAAGAGAAAAAATAGATAAAAACACATTTTCAGTATGGGTGTAATTTCATTGAGCCTTATCTAACATTAAACTAGAAAAATATTCCACATGAATCTTCTTATCTATCCCTTATCCAAGGATCGGTTTCAGTTACCCCATAGGTACCGGGCTATGCATGACGTCTTCCACATTTCTCAACTTCGGCGTTACTTTTTAGACCCGTCTCATTTTTCCAACCTGAAGAGGTTGAGTTTGAAGTGGATGCATATTTTGAGGAGAATCCTATTTAGATTTTCGATAGTAGTACAAAGGTTCTCTATGGCGGGTCTGTTCCACTGGTATGAGTGCTATGGAAGCACAATCGAGAATAAGACGAGACATGGGAGAGAGAGGCTGATGTACGAGCACAGTTGCCGGAGTTGTTCAGGGGTTCTTCTTCTACGCTGTAGTAGGGAAATTCAGGGATGAATTTATTTACGGGTGGTAGTTTGTAAAAACCCGAACCTTCTTTTCAGGTATGTTTTCATTTTTTAGTCGTTTTTGAGAAAAAGTGGAATTTCTGGAAATTTCTAAAGTACACGCTCTGTACTTTATGAGTACACACCTTGTAATGCGTTTCCGCAAGAGGACATGTAGGGGCCACACACACGGCTGTGTGGGGGTTACTTGGAGGCTTCCTAAAGGGGAGTAAGGAAACTGCATGTACATGCTGTGTACTTCAAAATTACACACCGTGTATTTTCTTTTTTTCTTTTCATTCTACGGACTGGGGTCACGACTAATAGACAAAACACCCTTCTTCTAGGTTTATTTTGGTCAAGAACTCCTGTACGACTGTGGTCTTCCTCCGAGCCCCCAACCAAGCATCCGATCTCCGATTTAACCACTGTGGATTGCATTGGGATCACCTTGGTATGCTCTCCCTTCTTCTTGAGCTTCGTTTCATGATTCCTATTATTTCTCAAGTTATACTCTGTTGAACGTTTTAGACATTTTTATAGATCTATGGTGTTCTTGGGTGATTCAAGGCTTTAGGATCACGTATATCGATCTCCCAATGCTGAGTTAGGTGGTTTGTTCCTTTCCATTTAATGTATTTGAGTATTATGTGCAATTTTGGCCAATACCCTTAATCAGGGTATTGTTCATTTACCATTTTACCCATCATAATTTCCTACCATGCTTTTATACTTGGGTAGAGGTTATTTGGATATGGATAGGTTTTATTGCTATGTTTTGGATGTATTTCCCATGCATATTCTATATACGACCCTTTGGTCATGCATAGCCTTTTTGGCCGCCTTGCCTATTTTCCCATGCCTATTGTTGTAGGGTGGAGTGTTTGTTTTCTGACATGCTTGATATGTATTAGACAATTTTTCCATGTAGTTCTTGAGGTTTACTTTGTCCGTATTGAATTACTATGCATGTTTACTTACAAAGGGACATGAGAACCTTGTTTAGTAGACTATAAGGGGAATTGACCAAGTGGGATTCCTCATAGTGACATTGACCCATTTTAGACTACAAGGGGAATTGACTGAGTGAGCTTCCTCAGAGATTCTTTGAACCATTTTAGACTATAAGGGGAATTAACAGATTGAGCTTCCTCAGAGAGTATTTGAACCATTTTAGACTATAAAGGGAATTGACCGAGTGAGCTTTCTCAGAGAGTCTTTGAACCATTTTTAGACTATAATGGTAATTGACTGAGTGAGCTTCCTCCAAGAGTCTTTGATGGCATGGGTTTATAATTTGAATTGACCGTGTGAGCTTCCTTAGAGAGTCTGAAATCACATTTGACTATAATTGGAATTAGATGTGAGATAATACTTAGAGAGTCTTTATATATTATAATGACTAAACCAGAGGGGATTGGCTGCGTGTACTTCCCAGAGGGTTACCATGCTTTATTAGCTTCTTATTTGATATGTAGAACTCTTTATTGCTGAGTACATTCTTATTCTCTGAATCTATGATTATTACCTGCCATATATATTCACTGACTATTAGTCATAGATCTTTGGGTGGTATCCTACTAGGATTTTGTCTCACACCCTATTTGGGTCATGCTTTGGGGCCTAAACATATTATATTGTTCCAGGTATAGATAAGGGAAAGCACCATTATACTTTAGGTTCTTGATTGACTGTGGATATGGAGAGCATGGGAACAAGCTATGGCTTGCAATGATGAGGAGTTATTTACTTGCTTTCTTATGTATTTGGTTTAGTGTGGTTGTATTCCATAATTGTTATTTGTTTTCCTGCTTTCCTAGACATATGTATCATGCATCATTCATATATATAAATGCATGTGCTCCAATTTTTTTTTTCAGTCTTCCGTTGTTTACTTTTGTATGGATTATTACTACTTCCTCTATTACTATTGTATTTCTTCCATTGTGTTACTCTACCAATGAGGGCATAGTTACCCCACTATCACACCCAAGGCCCTCCCTGCTAGTCAGAAGCCTTTGGCATTTGGGGAAATGCTCTTGAGGCCATGTGACCAACCGGGTACGGGGCACATCTGGGTGGATTCCAAAACTTGGACGTTACAATATACATCAATGAAAAGGGTGAGATAAAATCCCATTAAGGGGATAAATTAGGATATAAACAAGTATAAAATGGATAAGAAAAATCATAATTGTCACAACCTAAAAATAGGGACATCATAATAATTATGAGAGGAATCATTAGAAAATGGAATGGAATTTGGGAATTCAGAAATATGACACATTATTTCGTTGTGGTCAAATACCACACATAGATGTAAGAAAAGTTAGAAATGTGTTCAGAAATAATACATGTGCATAGTCATAACAACATAATTTTGAAAAAATATAGCATAATTTTTATGTACATTTCAAATCATATCATTATTTATATCACATTACTCAATTCGTTGGAGTGATATACAATTCTGGGTCAACCCGTAACATCATAAATTTTACATATTATTGTAGGCCACAGAGAACATATAATAATCAAATTCATGAAGTAAAACCAAAGAGTATAAGGGATTTCTGAAGAATTTCATCAAGTATAAATTAAATAAGAAAATTTTTCTTTCCAAAATGAATGATGGAAATTATACTAGAACATATTACATCATAATTCTTCGGTGGAAAAAATGTACTTCAATAGTAGAGAAATACGATGTTTTTGATATCAAATTCACATTGAAAATAAGGACATTTTTATAGAAACTATTTTTCATTGTAGGAATATGTATATCCCAAAAAAAAATTGAACAGAAATTTTAATAACATAATATGATCACCCATACCATGGTAGAGAGAATAACATGAATAAAATAATTTTTCTCAAGAATCTCCATACCTTAATTAATTTTTTTTATTTTTTACGTACTACACCTCATGAATAATAAAAATAGATTTTTCAAATCATTTTTAAATAAATTAATTATTGTATTTTATAAAACTAGTTATCAATTATTGTCATTATATTATAATTGTTAATCTCTGTTTTTGAAAGTGATGCATTTTGATATCATGTTTTTTTAACAAAATTGTGGTTTAACATTGGTTTCTCTATTTTCATTCAAAATCATTTATAGAAAAGAATAAATAACTTCAGAAGAATATAATACATGTAATTTTATGTTTATAAATTTTATATAATTAATAATTTACATTCATTTAGTATTTTATAATAAGTTTCTTGGAAATATCTCTGATGGTGGTTAATTAACCATTAACATGACATTTTTAAAAGAACATAAAAATAGAGTATGAAATTTGTATATGTAATATATATGATACATGATGTAGGTTAACAACCTTAATATCATTTGAAGTTACTAAGTAATTAATTTTATTTTATATGGTTTTGAAAGGAATTGGGAAAATAAGAAGAAGGGAATGAAGAAAAGGGGAAAGAGTTAATGGAGACTTATTCTTTCCCTAGTGTGGCTTCTCATGTATGACACTATATGTACATTTGTTTTTGGAGTTTCATGGATATAGAAAGTCCCTAGGTTTTCTATGATGATTAAGAGGGAGGATTCAGTATGATCTTTGGCTTTGAAATGTTTAGGATGATAGGTTTTCCAAGAGAAGGGAGTGGGGTTATTTATATTTGAGGAGAGGGCTATTTTTTGAGTAAAACATCAAATAATATATTTTATCACAAGTGAAACTATAAATAGTTACTTTTTGAAAAAACTAAATCATATATTAATATAATATAATGTATTTAATACTTTAAAACACCTTTGTTGGTTTACTTCATTAGTATACTGAAAATTAATGTTTAAAAAAAGGGAAATTGTTATTTTAAGGAATAACATATGACTATAGGTTTTGGATTTTTTTTATATTTGGAAATTGAGTATATTTTATTTTATTGAATAATTTTTAAATTAAAATACATAATAATAAAAAGGTACGTTCTTGAAATAATTATTTCACTAATAAATCATGAATTATGTGATGTAAGTTACACCGATTGCATAAAAACTATATTTATACTACGACTTAGAAATTTTAGTATTTCAAGAAATTAAAAAAATAACCCTTGTAATTTTTTGATATTTTTATTTAAAAATCAAATTAATTTTATGAATGAAATTTTTTACATATGAAAAAATTATTTTTTCCTTAAAATCACTATTTTTTTTGAAAAATACTAATTTGAATGTTATAACCAATTTTATAACAATTTCAAAAATTAATTAAGGTATCCTAAAATTATATTATAATTATAATAAAGACAAAATATTAGTTTTTGAAACTATTTTAGGAAAATAGATTTTTTTAAAATCAATATATTATTTTATAATTGAAAATAAACATTTATGTTTTACAAAAATACCAATAGTTAATTTATCAATTTTAAAAAAATTTACCAGCTTATTCCAAGATATAAATGTATCATATTTTTATTTATTAGATATATAATTTTTTATTTATAATTTAATAGGTTAGTTTAATATTGTATGGGATGGATTAGTATTCCTAATTTTCATATTATTATTCCAATGGTAAACTTATTACTCCATCAGTATAAGTTCATTAATATCTTGAAATAGATCTTATTTAATTAATTATTAATTTATAAATATTGTATTGGGTTATCTCTGTGATTTTATGTTACTTATACTATATTAAATTACTATATTATGGGATTTTCCATTGAATATTTTTAGTCGTTACATTCTTCCCCCATTTAAATTTCTCCCTAAAAATTTTCTTTAACATAAATAGGTGATGGTATTTATCCTTCATTACTTCCTCCAGTTCGCATGTTGCTTCATCATATTTATGATTCCAGCACAACACATTGACAAGGTCAGTTTTAATTTCTAATAAGACATTTTCTCTTCAATCCATGATATTTTATGATTTTTATTCATATGATAGGTCCTCCTACAGTTGTACCACCTCCGGATTTAGTATATGTGAGGTGTAGGGTATACACTTTCTTAGGAGTGATATGTGGAACACATCATGAAATTGATCCATATTTGGTTGATCAACAAGACATTAAGACACTGCTCTTATGTGATCATGGATCTAAAAGAGGCCAATGTACCTTGGGCTAAGATTCCCTTTATATCAAACCACATGAATTTTTTCCATGGCGATACTCGAAGGAAGCTTTTGTCTCCAACTTCGAACTACATGTTCCTTCAACTGTTGTCAGCAAATTCCATTTTGTGAGTATGAGGAGATATGATCTGTTTTTGTTTGGATTGATCCTTCTATAGCATCTATTTCACAAGATTAGGTCCAATTATCTTTTATTCTACCACATTATCCCAACAGGTAATATTTCTACATATCATCCCACATAATTCATTATATGGAGCCATTTGAATACTCGAGTAAAAGATATTTTTATATGAAAACTCATCCAATGAGAGATTTCATTCCCATTAACATTAATTTCCATTTATTTTGTTTTTATCATGTCTTAGAGTATTTGAATAATCCTTTTAGACTGGACCTCATTTTGTGGGTGATTGGTCATGATGAAATTCAATTTAGTGCTCAATTATTGTTGAAAAATTCTCTAGAATTTAGATGTGAACTTGGATCGTGGTTATAGATGATCTAATGTGTAACCCCTATGTAGCTTGACCACTTCCTATAAAAATATATTATAAAGATATTCAACTGAGAGGAATTCCCAAATAATTATAAAGTGGGAAGTCATTTTGAGTCAATCCACCACAGCCCATATCACATAGTTTCATTTGGATGTCTTTGACAGATAAGTGACAATGTGCTTAGTGAGATTATTCTATTTACACATTGGTATTGGAAATTTTTTCATCATCTCCTTAGAAATAAATATTTTTTCATTAACCTGATAATATACCTAACACCATGAGATATATTACAAAATATCCTTCTATATGTTATCCGACCAGAAGTGTTCTCGAATATCACGGTACATCTAGAAATTTCTATAATGGATGGATAGTGGTGAGATATGTGAATTATCGAATAGTTTATTCTTTATCTCTGGTGATGAAGGAACACAAATCCTTCTTCCAAACCTAGTCACACCATCATCATTAATATGTAACTCTTATAGATTCCCTTCTTTTATTGCATTCAACGTATTTTAAAGATCTAGAACATCCCTTTATACATCCTTTATCATCTACAAGATAGATATATAGGAAATCATTTAGGGATAGGTAGGATTTATTCCCCTACATTATGATTCCCAAATCCATCCTTTTCATATCCCTAAACATAGGGTCTTTGTTAATTATCATCATGAATAGAGTGGGAGGTTATTTCATCTAAGAGCATCAACAACCTTATTTTCCTTTCAAAGATGGTAATGAATATAGAAATCATACATCTTCATTATATATAAAAATATTCTTTGATTCATATTGATATCCTTATGTGTGAATATATATTTTAGACTTTTTTATCTATATATATGTCACACGTTTCACCATACAGGTAGTGTCACCAAATATTCTAGGTGAATATCATAGTTTCTCACTCCAGATCATGCATTAGGTAGTTCTAATCACGGATATTCAACTATATTGAGGCATTGGATATCACTTTTTCATTTTTCATGCGTACAAAATCCATTTCATTCTTTGAATATTAATTTAATATCACAAAACCTTCCCCATTTTTTAGTGTTAGTGTAGTTGTAGTGATTATCCATTTCATTATCTCCATGAAGATTTCCTCAAATTCTTCTTTATATAAATAATTTACCCCTTTCCTTGTTAACATTGGTATTGGGATATAAAATAATGAGAAACTTATCACAAAATAGTTGGAGTATATAGATAATCCAAGAAAACTATTGATTTTCATGCCACTAGTGGGTCTGTTCCATTTCTCAGTTTCCTTTGTTTTTAATGTCCCTAAAAAACTCCCACTTATGATCATGTGTCCAATGAATGTGACATGATATATCCAAATGTCACACATGATGAACATGGAATATAATTTCTCTTTCCTTAATGCCTCCCACATAATCCATAGATGTTGTTCATTTTCCTCCTTTCTCTTCGTGTATATGATAATATCCTCAGTAAAAACTACATCAAATTTTTGAAGTTTGTTTCTAAATACTATATTCATAAAATAAAATAATATTGAAGGTGTATTATTAAGTGTGAAGGGAATCACTAGAAAATGTTTGTTTTCATACTGTGTTCCAACATATGTCTTTTTAATATCATCCTTATTCACCTTCTATTGATGATATAAAAATTAAATATCAACTATTGAGAAGTATTTATCTCACTATAGTTGATTCAAAAAGTGATCCATCCTTTGAAGTTGATAATTATTCTTTATGGTGATATTTTTGAACTCCCAATAATTAGTACATAGCTGCATTGATCCATCATTAATATCGAAAAAGAGAACTGGTGAACCCTATGTTGATTCATTAGGGATTTTGGACCATTTTTTCGAATTCTATTTCATTTGATTCTTACATCAATTTTTTTGATAGAGGACATATTATTGAGACATTTTGATATAGGAGAAGCTATGGGTATGAGTTCGATTTATAATTATACTTCATGATCTAGGTTTAGTCTGGATAACTCTTCTAGAAATGTATTACTATATTCCCTCACAATGGGAATATCCTCGAAGTTGACACCTTAATTTGACCCAACCATTTGAGAAAGGTATGCTTTTTTAGATAGAATCAAAACACACACCATTGATAGATTTTCCAAAGTAGATTCATGGTCTAACTTTAATCTTTAGATGAGTTTAGGATTGTTTGTATTTTGAAAAGATATTTACTTTATATGATAGTTGATGTGTTCTCTATATAACAAGAGCCAATACATGCTCAGTATCATGCCAAATTATTTTAGGGGACATTTCAAGATAATCATTAGAAGAATATTCCCACATACTTTAGTAAAATAATACTCCAACTGATGGGTTTCGATGATCTCACCACTATGTGTTTTACATAAACAAATATACACTAAGGTTTCGAGGCTTCGACTATATATATGTAGAAGGCCTGTTGAGTCAAAACTCCTCTTTTGACTTCTATGTTTTGTTTTGGAAATCACAAATGTCTTATTAATCGTACTAACCTTGTCTATCGTATCGTACTGACCATAATGATCGTACTGATCATGCTGTTCGTACTGAACATGCTGATCGTACTGACCATGCTGATCGTACTAACCATAATGATCTTACTGATCATGCTGATCGTACTGAACATGCTGATCGTACTGACCCTTCTAGTCATACTGAACATGCTGATCGTACTGACCATGCTGATCGTACTGAACAAGCTGATCATACTAAATATGGAAATTGCATTGACTCTACTTTTCATATCTTTCATTACATACTTATGTTGTTACTTTGTCAAAAACACATTCTTCATTATAAATCATAATCATGTTTAACTTATTCATATATCTTTTTCTAACCAATACGATGTCGTTGAGTTAGTTACAAACTAATCAAAATGATGTCGTGCTTTATGCTTCAATATGACTGTTATGATGCCTGGTGTCCAAGTCCCTCTGAGTTTTTCGGAGAAATATGACCGTTGGAGGTTATGTGACAGTTGGAAACCGATGCCTATAAATAGGAGGTCATTTGAAGCTGAGAGCAAGGATTTTGACAACTGAGAACAAGCGTGATACAGCTGTGATACATTGTTCTAGAGAGAGATGCTTTGACTTCTCTCATGCCTTGAGCTTTGTGCGTCCGATCATCGTATCGAGGGCTTTCAAGTGATTGAAAGACAGAGGTGTCGATTACCTACAAAATCAAGGGCTTCCGAGGATAGAAAGACAGACGAACCGATCATCGTATCGAGGGCTGCAGGGGATAGGCAGACAGACGAACCGATCATCGTATTGAGGGCTACCGGGGATAGGCAGACGGACGTATCGATCTTCATATCGAGGGCTCACCAAGGTGTTGGTGAGACAGACCTTTTATCCTAGGTGAAAGGATAACCCTTGTATTTGGGTCAAAATAATTGTAATACTTTTACATTTCCGCTGTTACTTGTATTAGAAAGAAATTTGTATTGTTTCCTTTCTTCTTTAAATATTCAATTGTAATTGTTTCAATTACAATCATTCTATTACATATTGTATTGATTGATTCTATACGCTTTAAGGTAGAATCATTCATCTTTATATTACTTTGAAGATTGTGTTCATCTTGAATATAATTGTTTTACATTTCATTAGTATTACAATACATCATACCTTTTTGTTGTATTAGATGGCAGGAATAAATATTGGATCAATAGACAATCTGAATCCTTCTAGACCACCTATCTTTGATGGGAATGATTATGAGTATTGGAGAGATCGTATGAAGACGTTCGTTATCAATACTGGAATAGACAATTTTATTATGCTTGCTGGAGGTTATAAAATTCCTGACAAAGAAGTCAGTACTTTCACTAACCAAGAGAAGCAAGAATATCAACTGAATTACAAGGTACACAATACTTTATTATGCTCTATGACCAGGAATATATATAGTCAGATATCTTCATGTGAAGCAACCAACTGTATTTGGAAGAAATTAGAAGTCACTCACTTTGGAACATCCAAGGTTATAGAAACAAGGAGAGCAATGCTTTGTGCAGAGTATCATGGGTTTGTTTTTCCTTATAGAGAGCCAGTATGAAAAGTGCAACAAAGGTTTATGAAAATTGTCAACAGTTTACAATAAATGGGAGAAAAGGGTCTTGATGATGAAGCTCTTGTTGATAATATTATAGATATAATTCCAAATGAATGGGAGTCAAAAAGGACAACTATTGATGAAAATAGAAAAGTTTCCCAGATTACTCTTGATGAACTCTTTGGAACTCTTCTACAGCATGAGACAAGAATGAAGAGAGATGCTGATTTCAACAAGAAGAAGAATGGGAATAGAAGTGTAGCCTTTGATTCTAAAGCTAAAACACCTGAAAGGCTTACAAGGTCTAAATCCAAGAAAGTTGTTATATCTGATTCAAGTGATTGTAATCTTTCGAATAATGAGTTAGCCAATCTTGATCGAAGAATGAACAAGATTGTAAGAAAGAAAGACTTTCAATATAGATTCAAAAAGAAAGATAGGAAAGATAAGAAAGATTCAGAGGTAACTTGTTATGAATGTAAGAAAGCAGGACATATAAGCCCTGATTGTCCTTTACTGAAGAAGAAAGACATAAAGGATAAACACTCTGAAAGAAGCAAGAAAAGGTTTTATAATACCATGAAAGTCTTAAAGGAAAATGATACGTGGAGTGAAAGTGGTAGTGATTCTTCAGATGATTCTTCAGAATATGAGTCCTCAGGACAAAATAATATTGGACTTCTAGCCAGACTACCAATTGAAGATCAATGTCTCATGGCTAAGGTACACAATGCTGAAGCTATTACGAATGTCTCTTTGAATGAAAATTATACTGATAATAGATATTATGAATCTTCAAATGATGAATCTTCATCATCACAAGATGATACATTACCTTCTTTTGAAGAAGTATCTTGATTTTCTAAATTACTTGAAAATGAAAATTCTAAACTCAAGAAGAAGCTTGAGAAAGCTAATTCTAGAATTTCAATCTTGACTAAAGAAGTATCAGACCATTCTAAGGATCTTGATGTGAAAACTTCTGATTTTGAAAATATTTTAAAAACCCTTGAGAAAGTAAAATCTGATAAGGATAAACTTTCTAAGGATCTTGAAAATGTAATTTCAAAGAAAAATATTTTAGAGCCTAACTCTAGTTCAAATTCAAATGTTTTGGAAAATAAGAATTTGGTTTTAAAACTAATGTCAGAAATTTTTTCATTGAATAAATGTTTGTCAAACTTTACTCATGGAAAGGAAAACTTTGACACGATGTATTCTCAAATTAGACATTTGACAAATTGTTCTGGTATTGGTTATACTTATCCCAAACCTGTTTTTAGCAATAACTATTTTGTTCCTAAAAAAACCACATTCTGTTCCAAGTGCCAATATGGTGGACACTGGAGAAGAGATTTTTCTCTTAACAGAACTCAATCCTTAGGATATCATAAAGCTCATTTTGAAAAACAAATGTGGATTCCTAAAATTATTTTATCTAACCCTTCTGGATACATAGAAGTTTGGATTCTGAAAATCTAATTGTTTCTTTTTCAGGAAAATGTGAAGTGTACCAATAAGAACATTTGGTACATGGATAGTGGTTGTTCCCGACACATGACCAGAAACAAAGATCTCTTTGAAAAGGTTATCAAAACTAAAGGTGGAAAAGTTGCCTTCGGAGATAATGCTCATGGAAAGATTGTTGGTATAGGTAATATCGTTTTTCTTGGAAAACTTCTTA
Organism: Viscum album; assembly: GCA_963277665.1. Lineage (NCBI taxonomy): Eukaryota > Viridiplantae > Streptophyta > Magnoliopsida > Santalales > Viscaceae > Viscum > Viscum album. Next base: position 1,688,275,706 of record OY728126.1, on the reverse strand, counting down.
TTTCAAATGTTTTGTTTGTTAAAGGTCTTAGGAACAATCTCATTAGCATTAGTCAATTATGTGATGAAGTCTATCATTTGAATTTTAGAAATGATAAGTGTCTAGTACACAATTCCAAGGATGAGTTCATTCTATCTTCCCATAGGCAAGAGAATGTTTACACTATTGACTTAGAAGACCTTAGGAGCCAAAAATTACCCTGCCTAAGTGCTATTGAAGACCAATCATGGCTATTTCATAGGATACTAGGACACTGTAATCTGAGAAACCATAGTAAACTTTCAAATAAAAGACTTGTTAAAGGACTACTGGATCATAGACATGATTCTTCAAAAGTCTGTGATCCTTGTCAATTTCGCAAGCAACATAAAACTCGCTTTAAATAAATTAATTAAGTTTCAACTTCTAATACATTACAGCTAGTGCATTTGGATCTTTTTGTTCCTACACAAACTGGAAGCATTAGAGGCAAATACTATGTATTTGTTTTAGTTGATGACTTTACTAGATTTACATGGGTCTACTTTCTCACAAAGAAATATGAAGCCTTTTCCTATTTTAATACTTTTAGATCCCAATTTAAAAATGAGAAAAACCAACCATTGATAACTATTCATAGTGATCATGGTGGTGAATTTCAAAATTCAGATTTTGAAACATTTTGTAGTAAGAAAGTTATTACTCGCAATTTCTCAGCTCCAAGAACTCCTCAGAAAAATGCTGTTGTTGAAAGAAGAAATCTTATTCTTTAGGAAATGACTCGAACCATGTTGAGTGAATACTCAATTTCTAAGCACTTTTGGGCTGAAGCTGTTAGTACTGCCTGTTATACTATAAATCGTGTTTTAACTAGACCATTTCTTAATAAAACACTCTATGATTTATGGACTGGCCGAAAACCCAAAGTGTCATACATCAAAGTTTTTGGATGCAAAGTATTCATTCTGAATACAAAAGATAATCTACACAAATTTCCACCAAAATCTGATGAAGGAATATTTCTAGGATACTCCACAACTTCTAAGGCTTATAGAGTTTTCAATAAAAACACTTGTACTATTGAGGAAACAATGCATGTGAAATTCGATGAAACTGATCCTTTTGTTTTCAACAAACCCAATCTTACATCCTTGGATGTGTTTTCTAAAAATATTTATCAACTATTATTAGAAGATCACACTGATAAGTAAAATGTTCAATAAAGTGTTCCTGAAACATTTACCACAGACGATTTTTTACCATATGTTGATGAACATGTTTTACAAAACTCAAACCAATTGTTTCTTAGGAATCATCCCAGTGATAACATCATTGGTGATGTACATCAACCTGTAAGGACCAGAAATTCCTTAAGAAATGAAATAGAACATCTTGCTTTTATTTCCCAATTTGAACCTAAAAGTCCAAGTGAGGCCTTAGGTGATGATGATTGGATCAAAGCAATGCAAGATGAACTAAATGAATTTGAAAGGAATCATGTCTGGACTTTAGTGGATAGACCTAAAGAAACAACTGTAATTGGTGTAAAATGGGTTTTCAGAAACAAATATGATGAAAATGGAATCATTGTAAGAAATAAAGCAAGACTTGTTGCTAAAGGATATAATCAACAAGAGGGAATAGACTATGAAGATACATATTCTCCTGTATCTAGACTTGAATCTATTCGTATTCTATTAGACTTCACAACATATTTCAATTTAAAACTATTTCAAATGGATGTAAAATGTGATTTTCTTAATGGTTTTGTTCAAGAAGAAGTTTTTGTTGAACAACCTCTTGGTTTTCAAGACCCAAAACATCCTGATCATGTTTTTAAACTTACCAAGGCTTTATATGGTCTCAAGCGAGCCCCTAGAGCATGGTATGATAGACTTACATGATTTCTTTTACAAAATAATTATATAAAAGGTACAGCAGATCCAACCCTTTTTATAAAAATGGAAAATAAAAATGTTTTGATTGTTCAAATCTATGTTGATGACATCATATTTGGATCAACTCAGAAATATTTAACTGATTCTTTTGAAAATTTAATGACATCTGAGTTTGAAATGTGTATGATCGGTGAGTTACCATTCTTTTTAGGATTTCAAATTTCTCAAAAACCATAAGGAACATATATATCTCAACATAAGTATATTAAAGACTTACTCAAAAAGTATGGATATGACAAAACTAAAAGTATTAGCACTCCAATTGGTACCTCAAATACTCTTGATCTTGATGAAACTATGAAACCAGTAGATCAAACAATCTTTAGAGGTATGATAGGAAGTTTGCTATACTTTATAGCTGGTCAACCCGACTTAATGTTTTTCGTATCCTTATGTGCGAGATACCAATCTAATCCAAAAGAGTCTCATTTAAAATCCGTAAAGAGAATCTTTCGGTATTTAAAAGGCACTATGGATTTAGGTCTTTTTTATTCTTCTGGGAATGATTTTGTCTTAAAAAGTTTTTCAGATGCTGACTTTGGTGGTTGTAGAATGGATAGAAAAAGTACATCTGGAAGATGTCATTTCTTAAGAGATTCTCTGGTTTCTTGGTCCTTCAAGAAACAAAACTCATTAGCACTATCCACTGTTGAAGCTGAATATCTTGCAGCTGGAAGTTGTTGTGCCCAAGTATTGTGGATGCAACACACACTCACTGACTATGGTATGAGTTTCTCCAAAACTCAAATTTTTTGTGATAATACTAGTGCCATAGCTCTTAGTAAGAACCTAGCACACCACTATCATGCAGAAAGAATAAGGGTTGAAAAAACCCTTAAAGCTAAAAAGAAAAAGAAAACTGTGTTGAAAAGAAAGGCTCAAGACTTTGATATCTCGAAAGTCTTGAAAATGGTTGAGGATGCTAGTGCTCAACTGACGGAAGATGTTCATCAAGAGCACATCGTACAGAATCTTCCTGAGAAAGAAAAAGGAAAACAAATGATGGAAGAGATAGAAGAAGTGGAAGAGGAAGAAGGAGATTTTCTTTTATAATTCCTTCTAAGTTCGAAAAAAATTATGGAGGAATCTTTTCAAAAGCTGAGTGAAGGTGTTAAAAAAGTCCCTCATGCCAATCAAGCATGAACTTCGGATAGAATTTCGTCCCAAGAAAAGCAAGGTGATGAATCCTCTCACACTGATAAAGTTGTTGTCATTGGTGACAAAGTGGAAGAATAAAGAAAGCAGATAGAAAAAGAAAAAGGAAAACAACCAGTTGTTGACTCAAGCCGATCGAATGAACTGGCTTAGTACGATGAAGATACCGATTCAGACCATACAATCTCTCTCAAGAAGAGTGATTACATTTTCCATGTTTTGAGAAGGGTTGAGAAGACAATTCCATATTTCCTTAGGCTGGAAGGGAAGATTGATTTTATCACTGACAATCAAAAGAAGAAGTTTGGCTCTGTAAAAGAATTAAGAAAGAAAGTTTTTTCAGTTGATGCCGATTTGAATGTTCTTTCAGAAAGTTCGGTTTCACATAAGAAGGCCTGCAACAAGATGACCAAGTGGTCATACAAAACAGAGAGCTCAATCAATGATCATGAGATTGCAATTGATGATATAAGAAGGTTATCAAAAGAGCTTGCAATTTCTTTCAATAAGCTTGACAGGGAAACGGTTGAGAGATTAAATCTTTTGTCTTCCCAACGAGTCGATGTTTCTTCAGTAAAAAACGTGCCGGAGGGAATGAATTCTTTTCAATCTGAATTATCGAAGGTTTCATCTTTCAAGGATGAAGTGGTTTTGTTGAAGAAACAAAATTCTGTGTTATCCAAAGTTAACAAGAAATTCCAGGATAGAATTTATTCTCTTGAAGAAGTAATCAAAGTTCAAGAAAAGACAATCAGAAATCAGGATCAACACTTTTCCGATCAACAAGACCTTCTCAGGTCTCAGGGTGATGCTATTTCTGAAGACAAGAAGGAGATAAAAAAGATGAAAGCAGTTCTTCATGAGTTGATCAAAAAGGAGAATGAAAGAGAAAACAAGTCACTTGTATTTGTTTTCAAGTTTGGTCTTGTTTGTTACTGAAATGAAATATCTTTTATCCATTGTCTTGTGTTTATTTTCTAACTCTTTCATACAATTCAAGATTACCCCATTCTTTTTTGTAAATCACAAAGGGGGAGAATGTTTATAAAGGGGGAGAATGTTTTATAAAAGGGAAAAATGCTTTACAACACTTAAGGTAAATTTACGAATACAATCCTTAGGGAAGTATACCTAAGGGGGAGTTAGTTGTATTAAAATCTCTTATTCAGAAGAGTTTCCAATAACTCAAGGGGAGATAAGTATTTCTTGTTATATTTACATTGTGTTTTGTGCTTTCCAAAAAGGGGGAGATTGTTGAGTCAAAAGTCCTCTTTTGACTTCTATGTTTTGTTTTGGAAATCACAAATGTCTTATTAATCGTACTAACCCTGTCTATCATATCGTACTAACCATAATGATCGTACTGATCATGCTGATCGTACTAAACATGCTGATCGTACTGACCATGTTGATCGTACTAACCATAATGATCGTAATGAACATGCTGATTGTACTGAACATGATGATCGTACTTATCATGTTGATCGTACTAAACATGCTGATCGTACTGACCATTCTGATTGTACTGAACATGCTGATCGTACTGACCACGCTGATCATACTGAACAAGCTGATCGCACTGAATATGGAAATTGCATTGACTCTGCTTCTCATATCTTTCATTACATACTTGTGTTGGTACTTTGTCAAAAAAACGTGCTTCATTATAAATCGTACTCATGTTTATATTATTCATATATCTTGTTCTAACCAATACGATGTCGTTGAGTTAGTTACAAACTAATCAAAACGATGTCATGCTTTCTGTTTCAATATGATTGTTATGATTCCATGTGTCCATGTCCCTCCGAGTTTTTCGGAGAAATATGACCGTTGGAGGAGATGTGACCGTTGGAAACCGATTCCTATAAATAGGAGGTCATTTGAAGCTGATAGCAAGGATTTTGACAACTGAGAACAAGCGTGATACAACTATGATACTTTGTTCTAGGGAGAGATGCTGTGACTTCTCTCATGCCTTGAGATTTGTGCATCCAATCATCGTATCGAGGGCTTTCAAATGATTGAAAGATAGAGGTTCCGATTACCTACAAAATCAAGGGCTGCCGGGGATAGGCAGACAGACGAACCGATCATCGTATCAAGGGCTGCCGGGGATAGGCAGACGGACGTACCGATCTTCGTATTGAGGGCTCACCAATGTGTTGGTGAGACAGACCTTTTATCCTAGGTGAAAGGATAACCCTTCTCATTGGGTCAAAAGAATTATAATACTTTTACATTTCCGCTGTTACTTGTATTAGAAAGGAATTTGTATTGTTTCCTTTCTTCTTTACATATTCAATTGTAATTGTTTAAATTACAATCATTCTATTACATATTGTATTGATTGATTATTTACGCTTTAAGGTAGAATCATTCATCTTTATATTACTCTGATTATTGTGTTCATCTTGAATACAATTGTTATACATTTCATTAGTATTACAATACATCATACCTTTTTATATTCAATACAATTCTGGGTGTTTGTATTTGTATTAGTTTAAGATCATTTAAACTAATCTCTTAGTTTCTAAAACTCAAAGGTTTTTAAACCTACAATTCACCCCCCTCTTATATTATTCCATCTAATAGACATACATACATACTTATTCTATCCAACAAGACCTACATGATATAATGGAATGCATAGAACTAGATTAAAATAAGGATTTTTCCATTCATGAGTGAATAAAAAGTATAACTTATTGGTTTTTTTATTTATACACTTCTGAAGTAGTGGTGGAATAAGCTTCCCAATGCTAATTTGGATTTGGTGGCTGCTGATGCTGATTACACTATAAGAGTCGAGGTTTAGTGCACATGTTTGAATAATTACCTTTATACCTATAATTAAATCATTAATACATTGGTGGTGATATCATTTCCTCCATTATGTTATCCAAATTATTCGTATATCTCCATCATTCATGTGATTTGTGGCCTTCTCTCCCACAATTGAACCATTTCCTCATTCATTTAAAGAAATTCCCATGATGATTTTCCCACATTTTGACTTGTGCGTAGTTGAACTTTATTTTCAGTATTGTCATTAGATAATCTAGTTTAAAACATAATATTTCATTTCATATCTCCCTAGACATGGGAGAATTTCCAAATCTCCATATCCACTTTGAGATCATATCCCAAAACTTCTTCATTACTCCCAAAGTCTCAGATTGCAAGATCCTTTTGAATGTGTGGTTTTAAACCTATAAGGAATCTATCTATTTTAGATTTATTTTTGATAAAATACAAAAGAAACACCTCACTATACTTATGATGTTTTATTCATATTCCATGGTATATTCACCATCTGTTTTTTCAACTCGATGAATTGTATATCCATCTGTGTACAAAAAGTTCTGTGGAAATACTTGTCTAGAAATATTTTCATCATGTCTTCCCACTCCATCTAATAAATTTTAGGATTATGATTGGTGTTATTAACCAAAAAACACCATTCATCGAACCATATGTCTAAAAGAAATAAGGCTAGTGTCACATTCTCCATCTTATAATAGAGGAGCTCAGAATGGATCTTCTCAATTTCGTTAAACCATTGATGCAAAATAAGTGGATTTGAAGATCCAATAAATATTAGAAGTCATTTCCATATAAAATATTCCATAGAACATTACTCCATATTAAGTGAAGGAGTATATTAATCATTATTTAGTATATTTTTCATATCATAAGATAGTTGGGTAAGCAACACCATTAAAATTTGAACTCCACCTATAATGGCATTGGGGATATAATTCAGGCAATCACTGCATTATCCCTCAGATGGGTTGTAAGCCTGGTTTTTTAATTCCAAAATTAATTCACAATCATGTGTTTCTACCATAAAAATTCAACCTAATGATTCACATTATTTAATATTTCCTGATCACTTGGATCCAAAATAAAAACAATATTTTCTTTATATGATGGATTCTTTTCGAAGTGTACCACATCAGGGATCCTAGTATGATATGTATCAGGTAAAAATTTCCATAATAATAAAGAATAAAACATATAATCTGGCTAGGATAAATATTGAGGTAAATATAATAGGTATTTAATTAACCCCAATTTATATATAATTTAATAGGTTCTAATGAAACATACAATTGTCTTTCCCTTTATAAAAAATTAATAATAGATTTCCAAATATATACTTTTAGAAAAACATCACCACCTACACCACATGAATGGTCTTCCATCAAATTATATATATTCCTTTTCTATGTACTCTTAGATACCCCCTGATGGTGTTGAATAATATTTTACTTCTCAACCATATCTTCCTCTAATTACAGTCCTAGTAAAATCCTATCACTAACTTCATCCCATCATGGAGATGTTCTATAAAATATTCGATATAAGTTCTCAAAAGGCCTCATTTGTATACTAGAATGAAAATGGTTATTATGAGAAAAATACACCAATAGAGGATGATAATCCCAAATAATTTGATAATTTGATAACCAGTCTAAAACAATATTTGCTGCTTTCTATATTTTCTATTTATTTTATCCATCAGATTGAGGGTAAAATCTTGTGCATAAAATTAATTCTATACCTAATGACTTATAATTTCTTTTAAAAAATTAGAGGTAAATATGGGATCACAATCATAAAAAATAGAAATATATTCTCCATCTAATATTACTATATATTTAAGAGAAATTATATCATTTTGATCTAGAGACATTATTTCTGAAATAGTACGAAAATGCTTATATTTAGTAAACGATTACTAAAAAACCAAATTTTATTATTGATCAGAAATGTAATTAGAAATCCCACAAATGCCCATCATTTTATTTTCTTATTTATATTATGCAACTAGAAAATTCCAAACCACCCCTTTAAATTTTTTTACTTAGATAAGACCTCTTGAAATATAAAAAGTTTCATAGTTATATAAAAATATCATTTTTTATACCGTGAAATGATTATACCTAATTGTAATTGTATGTCATAGTGTTACTGAGATGATTAGAAAATAAATATCTATGAGAATTTTTGAGTAAATCATTATTTAAATTGTAATTTTATTCCAATAAAAACCCCTTTACAAATATTATAACCTCTTCATTACAAAATTAAATTTATGAAACTTAAACCATTTGAAAACTTAGACCATTTCATGCAAATCAAAATTTTCCTTCTGAGAATGATCTAATTTTATGATAAAGGAAGCTTCATTGACACCAAAATTAAATGGGAGGGATTTCATGTATTAAAAAGTTATAATCCAACATCTATAAAAACATTAATCAATGTATCCTGTTCCAAACATAACATGGTTAACGTTACATAAAATTTTCTAGTAAAGGAATAAAATACTTTTTTTGCTTTACCTAGATGATAGTGAATTGTGAAATCGTAATACTTTTCAGTTCTAACCATTCTATGTAACTCATGTTCAGATGGTTAGGACTAAATAAATAATTTAATATTTTATGGTTACATTATATATAAAATTTAAAACAATTTAAAATACTCCCCAAAATTTTTAAAGAACAAACCACCACTATAGTCTCAAGAACATGTGTTAGATAATTCTACTCATGGATTATTATTAATCTAAAAATATGATATAATCTGATAATCATGAATCATGACACAAAAAGGTCCTTTCAATGAATAATAACTATAACTAAAAAATTCACCCTTTATGGTTAGTAAGTATGAAACTGTAGAATTAACAAGTTATCTGTTGAATTCCAAGAAACATTCATCACATACCATTCTCTTAATGAATTTAACTCCTTTTTAGTGTTATTTGTTAGTTGTCTCGATAACAGAGAACAATTTACCAATAAAATATTAGTTGAACACTACATATACATGAAAAATTTAAATATTAGTGAATTTTTTTGGCCTTGTAAGGCCTTCCACTAATTTATATATATCCAGATAATTATCTATGGCTTGTTTAGAAATATTATTCCAAAGGAATAAAATCTGGTGAATCCAATGTTCACATTTACTAAATTTTAGACACACCTTATTTTAAAATAACTTCTATTAATCAATCCTTAGGTATTTATATTATCCCTCATAAATTATAAAATAATCATAAATTCCATCAATGAAACCACCACATGTATATTCGAATTATCTTGGAAAACTTTATTCATATGAAACATTATTATAGAAGGTAAATTAATTAGCAAAAAAGGATTCACAGAAATTCATATTTACAATATGTAGAATGGATCGCAATCCATGTAATTTATTCTTATCATGAACTAGCTTGGGATGCCATCTGAACCAACACCCAACCCTATCTGCTACATAGCCCAAAGGGTGTTCCGGATACCCATTGGCAGGAAACTGGTGTCAAGCATTAAACAAAATACAATGGGACCAATTTCGTCAGAACTAATGAGTTTAAAAAAATAAAACTGACCACATGGACAAATAAAAACCTAATCTTAAAGAAAAAAACAAACTGGTTAAGTTACAAGATACCACTAAACAAAATGAAAAAAAACCAAACCACTACCAACATGATCTTCATGTGACCTCAAGGTCATGACCATCCACAAACTAACCAAATCCAACTACGAGCACACGAACCAAAAAACTGAACCTACAAAATAGCTTGGGTCTACCAATACTGAATGGTACACGTAGGGTGTGAACTTCACAAATTAGTTGGTAATCACTAATGAATCCATATATTTACTTTCCCAAAATAGTCTATTAAAACTTGTTTGAAAATAACGTTATAAAATAGGATTTTCTCAATTAAAATATAAAACACAACTTCCACTATTTCCAAAACAGCACACGCCACATTTTCATTAGATAATAATTGTTTATCTTTTTGGAAACCAAACCACAATCATGTTCCAAATATAAATATATTAGGACATTACAAAAATAAATTAGGAGAATAAATTGAAAACAATGTGGAGAAAAATACAAACCAGTATACATAAGAAGTAGTCGTGGGTGATCCTAAACATCCATATAGTGACCCCTAGACTTATTCAGTTCGGAACCACCTTCCAATGTATGGTGAAGCACCTATGTGAATAACCAACCAGCTGACCTCAACTGATGAATTTAGTGACACAACCCTCTAATCTTAACATAAAATACAAGAGGGTACCAACCCATCTAATCTACACCAGAAATCTACAATCACTAGATCCTCTAAAAGACATCTAGGAACCCATGGTAATAATGTATTGTGTAAGTGGGAGGCCCTCTCTTGCGTCACTCACCTTACTTTTCGTCACCACACTTACCTATCCCAAACACAAGCACCACTATATGATAACCCATTATGGAAATTCCATCATATAGAGGATACCAATATTTATATATAGATATATATATATCACATCATTGAAGGTTACAATCAGGTTTTCACATAACAGAAGAATTAAATCCATTATTTGAAAACATAAAATCAGCAAAAAAGACTTTAAATTTATACTACCAAATAACTTTTAAAAAATACTTCAAATCCACTTCCATACAATTTTAAATCTCACCTTCACTAAGAATTTTTCAAAAGGGCCTTTACACAAACATTCACCCACACACATTTCAAATTAAAAATGGTCTTTAACCTATAAAATCACTCAACAAAACATGTTTCATGGACAACTGGGCTGATTTTATGGAACAAAAATATATTTCCACATTCAATTTACTAGAATAAACACTTTCTCCCATTTTGAAAACATGAAACTATTTTGAGAAAAAAAAATAAGGAGGAATGAGGAATTAAAATAGAAAGGTGTTTTAGAGTAACACATTTATTTGAATGTACATCCATATATGCGCCTTTTTCACCTATCGATTTCCCAACATCCAATATTACCCTCTATGTGTATAAGAACACCTTTTTAAAGCATTTCGCACAAAAACAATTGATTTCTTAAACAAACCCAACCAATCAATTTAGTTGCAAAAGCATGAACAACCCTTTTTAAAAGCCATGAAATTACCAAATCACATATATATTTCCAAATAAAAACCCAGAAATATTATAATATCATAATGGAATAAATATTTTACAAAACACCCAATTTATTCTAAAAGAACACATGAAATTTCATCAAACACCCTATGTGCCATGAACAATGTCATAATTCAAGATTCTTTTTGAAAAACTATTTTTATTAAATTATAATAATTAAAAAACACCATAGTAAACCATGAAAATGATTCATAAGAATGAGAATCATGTTAAAAAATTAAATCAAATAATCCAAGAAACAACAGAATTAATCACAAATGGAAAAAATATAAACCCAAACTTTAATGTACTTTGAACGAAATGAGACTTTCTGAGGAGGATGAAAACACTCTGTAGAATAATCCACATTCCCTAAAATCCAAGAAGAAAGAGAAAAACATCAAACCTAACATCTAGGGTTCGTCTAAGATGAAACCCTCACCCAGAGAAACCACGAAATGAATATTGGGAAGAGAAGGGATGAGGAAAGGGAAATATTTGATGAAGAAATAATGAAGATTCACTGACCTTTGGTAAGAAATTGAGCAATAAGTGTCCTAAAATGAAGAAAAATGAAGGGGGAATGATTTTTTTGATCCCCAAGAGGAATGAATTCAAATGGGATGTGGAATCACTTAAATATAGTTTTTAAAATAAATTTTATTTTGGATGTAATGAGTTCCATGGTTTCACTACACAGTTTTGTAAATCGTGGACATACAATTAAAATTATAAATGAAAAGTTCTACAACTTGGAGTTTTAGGTATCACGGGTTGGGAAATCCATCCTCAAACCATGAGACCTGAAAAATTGGGCAAACCCCTTAAATATAACCCCAAACACTTGGGAATCCCACACAATGATCCTTGAATGATTTAAACACAATATAGTGACCCCATAGGTCTCACAAACTCTCCACCATGAAACTCTTTCCCAATAAATATCAAAATAAAAATTAATAGGGTCTGAAGAAAGTTGTAACAAAAAAAATTCAACGACTCTTGTTGTACAGTCAAACTAATCATCAACAAAGAGATCCAATATTGGGAAATAAATATAAATAAAAGGAACTCATGGTCGGGGTGTGACAATTCTCCCCACCATAAACACCTTATACCCCCAAAAGTCACCAAGTTAAAATATAACAAAAAATAATGCCCATTACTTCACAAAAACAAGAGAAAAAAAGGACCATGGGGTTAATATTCACTCCACAAGTCACAACAATGAAATAAAAAAGAATCTAAAACCCAAGAATGAGGGGAGAACACGCGGGGGTTATCCCCACCATAATAACTCAGCTAACATAGAAGCTTGAAAACCCAAACAAAACCAAAAAAAATATATACAAAAAGTCTATATCCATGTAACGTAACAAACATATACCTTAGGAAATAACCTAACTTTCCCACATTAACCCAAAAACACCTTTACAACAACCAATTACTAGGGAACTCCCAACCTGAACCCCTTTAATTTCCCCACAAAACCAAACAACACAACCAAGACGTAAACGGAAATCCCACTACAAGGAAACCTAGCGTGTTGGATACCAGGATGAGTTAATCCCCTAAAATAACCAAAATACCTTCAAATAAGATAGAACAAAAACACTAGTGAAACTAAGGACTCCCACCCCAACCTAATACTTCAAACATGAACTAATCCAACATCCTTAGCATGAGAAAAAAAACCATCACTAGGAATCAAAATTTACCTACACGGGTCAAACCCCCCAGTAGTAGGGAAAATTCATGAATAGAAACTCATAATAACGATGATACAGAAACACTATCCCTTAACTCTGTATAACTCGGGAACTTTTATCATGAAACGAGAACTTCCATAACTAATACCAACCCATACAGGGGCCAAAACCCCATAAAAAATAAATGATTCAAAATGCCACACTCAGATGAGAGAAAATCATTGGACTAAAATAAATTAAGTTCCTCACACCATCACAACAAAATATGAACTTAAATTCATTGGGAAACAAAAATAATGAAAAATTAGATATTTCTATGCCAATGCTAAAAAAACTTGGGACAAGGATTCTAACACCCCCAGAAACTTATGATTATGCACAATCTTGACCCCGAGACCTGAGGTTGGGGCTCTAATTGATGAATTATCACTTTCCTCATAGTCAGGAACTATAATCCACTGATCAAAACTCATTCTCTGAGAAACAATTCCTATAGGACTTCCTCAGATGACCCAAATAGTCAAAACGATGGCAGGTCTTCAATAGACTATTACCAGACGACTCTGTGTATCCAAACTGACCCCACATGGAACATATGAATGAATAATATGAATAAATGGATGGTGGAACCAATGAAGGATACTTTTTAGAGGTCAATTTGTTAGGAACACCCTTCTCTCTAGATGGGGATCCATCACAAACAATGAGAGACACATGATTTCCACCTGCTTGCGCTCTGAAAACCAACTCAGCTAGAAACAAATTTCACACCATCTTCTCAAAACAAATGTCCCTAAAAGAAAGGACCTTATCCATGATCTCGAGATAAGGACCCCCAAGGAAAATGGAATCCATCATCAAATCGTACTATGCCACCTAGGGAGAAATGGAAACTAGCTCATTGAAGTGGTCAATATAGGCCTTCATCGTCTATTTCCCTTTTTGAATACATATGAACTCTTTCCTCTTCTTCATATTCACCTCCTTAGGTATAAACCAATAGATGAAGATGAGATTAAACACTTCCCATGTCATCCCATCTTAAAACAATGTTGGGGAAAACATATTCCATTCTTCTAAACATAGACCCTCAAATAATACCCTAATAATAAGAACTCTAATAGCTTTGGGAGTTCCCAATAATATGAAAACTCACTCGACTTTCCAATCCACTCAACTGCCTCTAATAGACCATAATATCCATGAAGGATAGGCGATATTAAATAAGAAAAATAAACAAGGCATGACTTATTAGTATCATTTAGAATCTTTCACGGTGGCATTTTCTGAATTAAAAGAAAAAAAACCAATCCAACATCAAACCTAAGCACAATAAAAAATAACACCTTGAGCCAAAACAACAGGTTCAAAAACCAAACACATGTAAACACATTAAATATCCTCTTTTTCAAACATTCATTTCCATTTTAAATTCCAAAACTTCCTTCTTTCAAGACCATATTCCAAATACTAAAACCCACTCTTAAACCAAAATTCATTATCCAAAATAATTTCATCTTTCAAGATAACTTTGGAAAACAACTCCAAGACTTTTATTTAAATCACCCACCCAGGGAATCTAATGAATTGTCACATGTGTGTCCATCCAATTCTGCTGACATAATTCATGGAAAAGTGCCACAATGTAGTTTCCATACATACCCACAAACATGAAACCTTCCATAAAGAGTACCAAGGGTCACACATCTCTTTTCCTTATCAAATACTAACATATATCAAATTTTTCATACCAAAACACTTTCTATTTTAAAACCCATTTTTAAAATTTCAAAACCTTTTGAATGAAATCATTTTCCATTTCAAAACTAATTTCATTTTAAAATATTACTCACTTTAACCGGAACCAAAATGAAACTCAACATTAACTAAAACACAAAAATGAGGTAGTAGTAGTTATGATTAACTCGATGACTTGGTAGTGGGCCATGAACCAAGTTGAAAATAACAACTATGAGGTTCTAGAACCATGTACAATGACTCCACACGTGTCACTACTCCATTTTGTATCATGACATAACACTTCTTCTCCCCCCTTTTCATCCATCAATATAAAAAAAATAAAAAAAATCTCAAATCCAATAATACCCGGAGAAACTCAAGATTCATAATAAGAAAGAGTTTGAGACACTCTCTACATACGTACCTATCGAGTCCCTACAGTCCAAATATCTAACTACGTGACACCCCCAATAACAAAGGGAATTTTCTGATACCATTTATGCATGAACCCGACCAGGATTCCAACCTACCTGACACTCCACCCAATCCATGACATGGCCTGAAGGGTGTTCCTGATCCCTAATGATATTAACTAGTTTTGGTAATCAAGCATAATACATTGGGAATGATTTTAACCCAAAAAACTATGATCAAAAAATAAAACATAGAACATAGAAAAATAATAACTGAATCTCAAATAACAAAAAAAATGTGATTTAGTTACAAGATAAAACTAAACAAACTAAAGAATAGATACAAAAACCAAAACAATTAAAACATGATATTTATGGGACCTAAAGTTCAACACCATCCATATGTCGAACAAATTTAACTATGAACACATGAACTAGAAGCCTGAACCTAAAAAATAGTTCGGGTCTATAGACACCAAACGGTACAGGTAGGGTGTGAGCTTCATAGCTCAATAGGAAATCACCATGGAATCCATATGTTTCCTTTCCAAAAACATTTCATTAACACTAGATATAAGATATAGTTAATAAAACTGGGTTTTCTAATTTAAAATTCGAAACACAACTTCCACCTTTCCTAAAACATCACACTCTACATTTTTATTAGTTTAAAATAGTTTACCTTTTTGGAATCCCAAATCCAACCAAGTTAAAAAAATAATTATTTTCTAGAAATAAACTAAGAGAACAAAAAGAAAAATAAGTGAAAAAAAAATTAGGCTTAAGAAGTGTCCATCGGGGATCCAAAACATCCCTAGGGAAACCCCTAGACATACTCGGTTCGAAACCACCTACCAGCATACGTGAATCCCCCGAGTCTATAACTTAATTTCCTCCCTCAACAGACCAATCCAATGGAATATCCCTACTATAATAATAAAAAATTCAAGAGGGTACCAACCTGTCTAATAGAGTTTGGAAAGCTACCGTCACTCGAACCACTAAAAGACTCATAGGAACCCATGGTAATAATATAATATTTTAGTGGGAGGCCCTCACATGCATGAGTCACCTTATCTTCTCTCACTATACTTAACTTACCCACACATAGAACCCTCTATAAAATAACCCATAGGGGTAAATCCATATTATAGAGGTGTCCCGTATATATATACATATATTTGACATCATTTATAGTGCCAATCAGGCTATCACGTCACATAAGCATTCAATCCTTTCTTTAAAAACATGAAAACATCCAATCCAGACTATGAATTTACACACCATGATATGTTTTAAAAAAAACCAAAAAACCATTTCCAATGAACTTTGAAATCCCACATTCACTAAATATTTTCCAAATGGACCTTTAAACCAACATTCACCTATATACATCCCAACTTTCAAATGGGATTTACTATTTTCAGACACTCAACACAACATATTTCAAGGTAAAATTGGTAAAAATGTTTGGGACACTTGTAGAATCACAATTTCAAGTCACTATATAAAACAATTCTCTCATTTGGAAAACTAGGAACCATTTTGAAAAAAAGAAAGGATAGTGGAAATAGGAACTTTTTAGGGGAAGGTGATTTAGAGTGCCACATTTGTTTGAATGCACATGTAGGTGTTCACCTTGTGCACCCATGAGTGTGGTAAAATTAAGTGGAACCCTATATGTGAACATGAAATCCTTTTTAAATTAATTTTAAAAAACAACACTATAATATTAAAAAAATCCAACCATTTAATTTAGTTTCAAAAGAACTAACAACCACTTTTAAAAGCCCTAAAATTACCATATCACACATATAATTCTGAATATAAAACCAAAAGTATTATCGTAACAAAACGGGTCTAAAAATTTCACAAAAAATCCAATTTATTATAAAAGAACTCATTTCATTTCATCAAATAGCAGAGGTTCAATAAACCTATGAAAAATTTAAGAATCTATTTGAAATAATATTTCTAAAACATTATACCAATTCCATAACATCACAATAAACCCCAAAAAGGATTCATAAGCATGAAAATAATGTTTTGAAATTATTTAAAATAATCCAAGAACCAAGGGAATGAATTTGAAAGGAAAAACATGGAATCAAATACCTGAATGGTATGGGAATGCAATGAAACTCTCAGAGGAGGAAGAAAACACCCAAAAAAATCCTCACACCCTAATATACATGAAAAACTATCCACACAAAAACCCTAAATCTATGGATTGGACAAGGTGAAACCCCACCAAGATAAACCATGTAATAAAGAGTGCGAAGAGAGGGGAATAGAAAAGGGAACGATTTGATGAAGAAAAAATGAATATTCACTAACCTTTGGTGGAGAATCACCCAAAAAGTGTTCCAAAACAAATGAGAATGAAGGGTGTACATTTTGGTTGACACCCAACAAGTTGGGATTAAAATATGATGTGGCATGAATTAAATCATATTTTTAAAATAGAATTTTTATATGTTTTAATGGTATGCATTATGTTCAACACAGTTTTTTTAAATCATGCACAAAATGTGAGAATTCTATTAGAAAGGTTCTACAACATGGAGGTTTTTGTTCCATCGTTTCTGAAATCTATGCTCAAACTGTGCGACCTAAAAAATTGGCCAAAACCCCTAAAATAAATCCCCAAACACTATGGAGGCCCACCCAATGATCCATGAATGATTTAAAAAACAATACAATGACATTGTGGGAGTCACGAACATTCCACCATGAAACATTCTCCCAATGACATTCACAATAACCACATATAGGGTTATGGGAGAACCAAATACCCTAAAAGTCAAATAAAATTGTTGTACAATCAACTAGAATATCAACCAAAATCTCTAAAATTGATAAATAAATAAAATTAAAAGAAACCCATGGTAGGGTAGTGACACTTCTTCCCTCACCTTCTTCTAGAGATCCCCAGACCTATGATCAATCTTCAAAAATATTGAGTACCATAGAGAAAATCAAACAAGTCATCTTTATAAGGTAACATATTCTCATTCATAACAACAATATTGTTGAGTGTTCTAAAATCAATGAAAATCCACATGTAATAATACTAATTTCTCATATATATAATATGAGCACCCCGAGTAGAACTGGTTGGGTTGATGAATACCTTATCTAACAAATACTTTATCAACATTTTCAATTCTGAAATATCTAATATAGACAATGTATAAGGTATTTTTGAGGTTTCATTCTCATTAGACACTAATTTAACCAAAAATTTATCATCTTGATCATGAATATAACTCAGGAAGTCATCAAGATATACATATAGATATTCATTTCTGACTAGAAAATCAATAATTTAAATGTTACTTTACTTTAAACAATATACACATGACAAAATTCAATTCAATATTTTACTAGATTATCATCTTCATAAAATGTTATTAAAGGTTTAAATTCATTATTTTATAAAAACTAAAACTCATTAAGGAAAATAACTAATTTCCATATGAAATCTATATTAGTACGATAATATGAAAGCCAATAAATAACTATAATAAAATCAATATCTAAAATAATAAAGTTATAGTATTTAGAAAAAAATATTTCATAGTTGATAATAGGAATATTTCTATGAATTCATGTTTTCATTATACGAAATCTCAAGGAGTTTTTACCATGTTTTATCAATTAATTTCCTAGGATATTATTTCTATTTTGCTCAAAAATTTCTTAGATATAAAATAATTCATGGATCCAAAATTGGAAAATTAATTGGAATAATTTCAATAAAAAAGTAATTTAACATTCACTACATCATTTCAGTATACCACATCTATAGAAGTAGTTAAAAATTATATTATACCGCTTTTTGTTTCTAGTCTTGTTGATTCATGCATTGAGTAACTAACTACATGCATTCATTGAAAATTTTATTAAATAATTTCAATTATATAATATCACTTCTTTTTGATAATATATTTTCCCATAAATTTTGGTGTAGAAATTTTTTTTATAGTCATGAGACAAATGATCAACCTCAAAAAATTAGTAACACTTTAAAATCCTATCCATAATTCATTAAAATTTATTCTACCACATTTGGAACATTTAGGGGGATTATGTCAATATTTTTTAGTCGACCCAATCTTCATTTCATAGGGCCTTTCCAATATGTAAACTTATTTTGAATAATGGAAAATGTGTCAAAAATATGCCATATAAATTTTTTTAGTACATTTAACAACCTCCTCACAACTTTTAAATCCACGAGAGAAAAATAATCTTTATAAGAATATTATTAAAGATATGTAAAATGTATCAATTTTACTTTCATAGTCAAGAATATTTTTTAACACAGTTGGCCAATTTAGTAAAATATTATTTGAACTCTTCCACTGAGTCTTCATGATTTTGAACCAACTCCAAAAATTTCATTTCCATTCAATGTGGAATAACATTTTAAAAATTTATCTCATGAAAAATATCAGTAAAGACTATCAATTACTTGGAGTCAATATATTCATTTTCTTTAGTATCCTTAATTAGTTACCTCCATCGATTGGATTAGACATAAAAATATTCAATATAAGGGGTTACCTTTTTATGTTCCATATATCATAAAACCTATAATATCATCTCAAATTAATCCTTTATCATTCATTGGTTTTGAAGATGAAAATAAATATAGAGGGAACTATTTTAGGAAGTTCTCTATAATATCCCATCTTATATAAGGTATGTACCTCTTATGATTTAGGGGAACCAATTTTAGTTGTTATTTATTGAATTCTTTATGCCTTGGTGATGTTTTTTTTGGGGATAGAGATATTTTACATGGGAAAATGACCTAGTGTTAGGAAATATTTTTTTTAATTAATAAAATCAAGCTATTAATGTTTCAAAAGGACTACGAGGGTCATCCATGGATTTGGAAACCATCAAAGGTGGGTTGGGATGTTTTTTCAGAAGTTTGGATGATATCTGTCTACTAGAAAAATTCACATAATCAATTTTACATGATGTGAACCTATTACTTGGATGATATCATACACTATTTCAAATAATGAAACATTTATAGGTCTTGAAAATATTTCACATTGTGAAAATTTTGATTAGAGTTATTTTGTCCTGTGGTTAAATTTTTTTAGAATGTAATATAAATAAAGAAATTAACATCATGGAAGGTGTTAGCATCATGAATATCTTGGGAAAATTGAGTTTAAACAACACATCACATATGATTATTTTTTCATTCATGGCACAAACTTCTCTTTTGAACCCTATGGTGAATCTATTCCATTTTTTATAAATTATAACACTTATGAATGTCTCAGAGTAGCATTTAATCTCTAAAAAATTCTTTCACATTAATTTTTCCCTTTCTTACACTATTCTCTCTTATAGTGGTGTAGTCTTTGGACCACCATTAAAATAGTTTTTTATCTTGATGTATGTTTGATATTGGATTTCATGGGGATATCTTTCGCCTTTTTTATTCATTTTTATTTCATAATGGAAGTTCCAATTGATTTATAGATTATAGTATGAGGTCTATTATAGATCCATATAGTTCGTATCTATTTGTTTAAATTCGTTCAATATTAATCAAATTCACCAACACAACACACAAATTTACTAAAAAAATAATGGATGATGAAAATAATGTGTTTGGAATACTCATTGGATTCCTTGGGATCCAATAGTGTTGAATGCTATAATGAGACCACCCATTGGGTGAGAAAACCCTTAAAAAATAACGAACTAGATATTTTATTAAATTATAAATTAGTATTAAATGAGACCATAGATGAATTATTGTGTTAAGATAAGTTTAGAAAATTTATTCATTAATTTTAAAAACTGTTTGGAGATAAGTTGATTTTGATATTGTTGTTCATACTAGAATGTTGATGTGTTAAGGCATTACCTGATGGAAGAATGAGAATTAAAATATAAATTATAATTGGATGAATTGACCATTTTGGTTTAGAATGTCATGTTGCATTCAACTATCCATTATGACATGCATTGTATGTTATGTTGAAAAACAAATTAGGATGGGCTTGGTTATGTTATAATTCTTATATATTGGTCTAAAACTGGTTAGGATGTAATTATTAGAGGGAATGTCCTAGTTTTGGTGAAATTATTTTACTGAGGGATTGGATAGGTTATGCTATAAATCTCAAAGGGCTTTACTGGTTATGTTAATATTCTTATACAGATGGATTTTCATGGTTTTTTGGTTATTACATGGACTATTTGTTTTGGTTGGAAGGGTAATGCTACCTGAGAAGATATATTCTTGCATAGTTCTAGAATAAGTTTGTTTTTTACTATATTAATTGATTAATGATTCAGTTTATTATAGTATTTCAAACAGTTACTATCAGACTAATTATTCTTAGACATGATTGTGTTGACCTACTAAGGTTTACTCAGAACACATTTAGGCTTCCATATTGTATCTACAATTATTACAAGGGTATAGTGTTGTAGAATGTAATGAGATGTAATTGTTTATGGTTTCTTTCTGTTGGGCTATAGCTTGGATATGACACCAACATGGGGTTTGAGACCGATGTCTTATGAGTTTATTTGTCTTTCCTAGGTATTTAATCTGTATGAATTTTATCATAAAGTTATATTACATTCCAACTATTCATTATATTATTCTCTTATAATCATTGTATATTCCTCTTTTCATTTATTATTTGGTTTATCAGATATTCTGTATTGTTTCATCTATTCTTTTCACTAAAATATCTGTTTATTTCTATTGTATTGAAACTGTATAATAGTGTGTATAATCTCACCACTATTTTCTCTACAACTATACTACTAGTCCAAATCTTCTCGAATATGCGGATACATGCTTGAGGACTAAGGACCTACCTTATTTTGATAAGTGAGAGAGTGTCAGATCTAGGGATGTCACCAAATGGTATTGTAGGATATCATGTTTTATTTTTTGTTTCCATGTAATTTAGAAATGTTATAAAAGAGGATAGGATGTGTCATGACTTGTTAATGAGATCATTTATGGTAGTAGATAAACCATATATGAGAAAAAATCCAAGTTCTTGTAGATGATATTTTTATTTATGTTGTTCACCTGTTATGGTAAATATTATTTCACTTTGGTCGATTCACATGTTGTATGATGTTATTGATTCTTTAGATTTTTAATTGTGGTCCATTATGGAATGAATGAGTATTCAGGAATCATTATAGTAATGTAGGGATATGTTTTGACACACACTTATAGGCATATATTTATTGCATGTTATATATTGTTCTTTATGAAATGTGAAATAAAATACCTTTTATATATGAAAAATGAAATTAAAGAACTATTATTTCATTCTAATTAACTTGTTATTAATTTTTTATAGAGACCATGATATAGTGGTTCTCCATTGTTTTCACATATTTAAGATGATCTTATTGTTTTCTAATTTTATAAAACCTGTATTTCTATAGTAGATAAAATTTCCCCTCATCATATTTTAATTGAGTGTTAGGAGAGTGGTAATCAGTATGATCATAACAAAAATAGACCAAAGATTCATTTGGCACTTGAAAATTATATGGAAAATTATCTCTATGAGACATTCCTATAGGTCATGCGATCTATGGAATAAAATGTTATTTGCACTATGCCTTTGAGGTCTAAGAGAACATTGTTTTTCAAACTACAGTATCCCCCAATGTTCACTAGGGAGGGTGTCCCTCAAGTAGATCAATTTTAGATTAATTTATTCTAGATGATTTTCAAAAACCCGGAGACACCCTCAAATAAGAGGGTTAAGCTGGTGGTATACATGCTTCAGGGAAGAGCCATGCATTTTTGGGAACTATTAGATCAAGTTGGTAAGAAAGAGTGGTTATCCTAGAAGGATGATATGAATTTTTTGATCCAGATCTATCTATAAACATCATGTCATGATAATAATCGTGTTTTCATGAAATTAACACTAGGGGTATGTCCAGTGATCATCTATTTGGGATATTTCAACAATTTGTAGTGATTTTTCATATTTATAGCAGTTGATGATATTTTACAAGAGAGTTGTTTCTAGGATGTGAATTTCTATGAAATTTTGTTATAATTGAACAATTATTAGTTGAAAATAATTTCATAAATGATGAATCAGGATATCATTATAGATAGTAATCTGGGAGAGGCCTTAAATAATGGATATGATATTTCATCATGTAGAACTGAGTGCAATTATTCGGGTTGGGAGAAGAATGTTTATAACAGTTATCATCAGAAAAATTATTAAGAGTAGTAATTCTAATTGGATTCATCTCATAATATGTTTCCTTACATTGGTATCATTGTGGAAGGCTTTTCCACAATAAAACTTATTATTTTTACCCCTATTTAAAATGTTGTGCTTGGGACGTGCTGGGCCTCCAGTAGAGGATTTTTAGGGGAATAAAGAAAAATAGAAGTGGCAGTGGTTGTATATATTTACCATTTGATGGGAAGGACTCAACTACCCCTTAAGAGACTAGTATATAGAGTTCCACTAGATGTTTAGGTCAGGACCGGGGGTGTGGTACTTTAGTCTCAGAGCCATAGTCTCATCCATAGGATGCATCACAAGGGAGTCATACTGAATCCTAGCTATTATGGGAAAGTAATATACATACTATATAGTCTACTTTAGAAATTTATATTCTGGACCATCTATTTTCAGAGGTTATATTCGTGCATCATCTACCACAGGTTCTGTTTTTTTGATATAGGGTTATAAAGTTTCTTTATATGTGCACTACTTTTCAAACAACTTGGGACAAATTTTGGAAGGTTTTGGACGATGTCTTGACCATCGACACACCATCGGGAGTGAATTAAGAGAATATTATACGTTGACAGACATGTTCTCCTGAAATTGATGGATTCTATTTCTTTTGGGAACTATTTATTATATAAATGTCATGTTTCAATTTGATTGTGGGTTTGTAATGGTTAATTATTTTCTAGGCTCACATCGAATCCTACTTGAGGGTAGTGACCTTTCTATATACAGAAGGAGGTAATTATTTTCACCCGGTTGAGTGGGATTTTCAAGATAATCATACAAGAACAATTTACTGATGAATGGATTTTATCATGTATCATATAGTTGGACATTCTCTAGATAATTGTGGAATGTGGAATGAAAATTTTCCTCTACTTGTAGACCAGTTTCATGTTGTTTTTTTCCAACAGTTTTATGAATTACCACCAAATCCATTGGACAAATTCATGCTCGATTTGTGGCCTCAATCATATAGAGTTTCTATACCACCTTATAGGATAAAACATATGATGCTTCTTGCATTGAAGGTTCATTTGGATGTTCTAGAAGCTTAGAGTTTCATATGTCCTTGCACATCTCCTCGGGGTTGTACCATGCCTTTTGATAGTAAGGACGATGTGAATTGGTTCTTATGTGTGGATAATTATAAATTAATCTATAAGACAATGTATAACATGAATCAAATTCCATGCATTGATGATATATCTTATTAGGTGAGTGGTGAATAGATTTAATCTAAGATTGAATTGAGATAGGGGTATCATCAGTTAATATTCGAACCGTCAAACATACATTAGTATACTTTTCGGATCAATTATGATTTGTAAATATTCATGGTGATTCTGTTCAATAAGATAAACACAAAAACCATATTATTGGTGTTGATGAAACAATATTTTCATCCTTTTCCGGATTAGTTTGTACTGGGTTTTAATGAAATCTTAGTGAACCCCTAGTCAAAAAATGATCATTTCAAATATCTTCACTTTTTTAATGTATTCTTAGAGGGAATCAAATTTATTCTAAACTAACCAAATAAACATTATGGATTGATAGAGTGAACTTATTGGGCCATGTTATGTCATATGGTATATATTCATGGGACCCATATAAGGATTCAACTATGGTATATTAGGAGAGACCCAATAATGTCTTCTAGATTTGAATACTTATATGTTTTTAGGTTATTTTCATGATTTTATCCAAGATTTATCCCATATGGATGAACTATTCTTTAGGATGACCAAGAAAGGGGAGGTGTTTTTATGTTTAGATTCTTATGATATATACTTTATGGAGATGAAGGGAAAGCTGGCTTAACACCGATCCTCATCTTACCTTTCCATGTAAGGCGTATTTCATGTAAATTATTTCATCCAAATTTGGAAAAAGAGTTGTAATGATGTAGGAGGAATGAGTGGTTTCTTATGGTTCCGGATAGCTCAGACCTCATGATATTAATTATTCTATTGACAATTTGGAATGATTGGTTGTTTTACATGATCTAATAATTTAGAGAAAATATCATTGGGGAGAGTGGTTTTTGGTGCACACAGACCATAAGAGCCTCTAACATATTTTTTTTCAATAGTTCCTAAACATTTAGTAGAGTAGGTTGGTTGAGTATCTAATGTCTTTAGATAATGAGTTTTCTTATACACTAGGCAAGGGAAATGTCGTCTCCAAGGCCTTGAACTAAAATATTAAGATAGAGGAAGTGTACATGTGTTTCAATGAGTGTCGAATGATATAAATATATCTAGACATGAAACTATATATTCCATAGTCATAGGTAAGATTATATCTTACTTAAACATGTGTTACACCACTGATTTTAGATTATACCATGACCAATAAGTTATTTGATCTGAGAGACATATCCTTGAGAGACAACATATATGGTCAGGATCCACCATTAGGATGGTATGTTGGTAGCAATAATTATCTTTTTTCCATATCTGAGAATGGGTTTCTACTAGATTTCATGAGGATCTTATCAGAGAGTTTCATTCTTATGGATGGGCGGTCCATCTATGTCAAATAAATATGAATCATGTACCACATATAAAATATTAGCTGTCAATAATGAAGAATGACGTAGTAGTATTCATAGATAGATTCTTAACCTATTAGTATGTGATGGACATGAATTAAATTCCTTCTAGGTTATTGTAGCCTCTGACCATTATAGAGTGGATGTGGGATGATTCTATAATATATTTCTTGAAGTAATTACCTAGGGAATATCACATGAATGACATAGTTTGGATGATTTTAGATCGACTGATGAATGAATCTCAATTCCTTTCCATTATGGTGACATTCAATTTTGATGATCTAGGTGGTCATTAAATGTGCGACATAGTTCAGTTTCACATTTTTCTAAGGATCATTATTTCTAATCAATATCCTCATTTAACTTTTGGGTTTTGGTGGTGTCTTCCAAACCGTCCAAGATCAAATGGTCTTTTGAGTATATACTACCATCCTCCAAATGATGACCAATCTAAGCAGACTATTTTGATTTTAGAGGATATGTTATGAGTGTGAGTTTTTTATTTCAGTTGTTGAAGGGACCATCATTTATCACTCATTGTGTTCACTTATAATAATAACCTCCATTCATTGATTCAAATTGACCCATTTGAGTCATTTTATTTGAGGTTGTGTCGATCACCTAATTTTATTAACAAAAGGTGGGTTATGTATTGTTGTACCTATTACCATATAGGAAATGTATGAGTAGGTTCATTTGATTAAGAAGTTGTTCTTGGTCTCTCAGATTAGCTAGAAATCATATGCTAGCTGTTAGAGATTTCCATTGGAGTATGATTTTGTCATCATGCTTTCCTTCGAGTTCCACCTAGGCTAAAAAAACTCCACACAAGAGAAAATGGAATGCTTTGACCTAGGTATTTAGGCCATTCAAGATAGTGGAATGGTTCAATCTAGTGGAATAAAAATTTCCCCTTCCATAGTGATACAATTCCATGCATGACATGGACCACATTTTATAGCCTTAGAGATATCATCATGACAATTCTCATGTGGAAGACATTAATGATGTCACACTTTTTGTAGATTCTTCCAAGGAGGATCATAAAAAATATATTGTGAATAATAGTCAAGAGTATATCAAGGGAAGGAAAATACATCTTGATTGAGTGTAGTGGATGTATATGCATGTTCAAGAGGATACTAGGGAGATGGAATTTGATATGTGATAATAGTGGATAGAATTTTTAAATGAGACCTTAGAGTGATGCTAGGTGTAGATCAAGGATGTGTTTTTATATGGTGGGGGGTTGTATGATCCTTTATATTTCCATATATCAACCTCCTGAGTTTTGGTTGAAACACATTTAGTTGGGATTCATTTTCATATTTAATCCTCGGTGGTTGAGTTTCTTTTAGGGATAGAGATCAAATTCCTCAGAAAATTACAAAAAGTAAATATTTTTTTTTGAATTAATAGATTCTAGTTATAAATTTTTGAATATATTATGAGGGTTCTCTATGGGATTGGAAAATAAAAAAAGGTGGTTTTTGTTCCTTATGAATAATCTAACCTAGGGAATGTATGCTAGAAAGTTTTACATCATAAATGATTTAAATTATGTGAACCTATTACACATCATGAAAGAATCTAATAGGGGTATTCTCACATTAAGATATATGAACTTCAATGTATTTTATTAATTGAGAAATTCACATTGTTATAAGATTTTACATAGTGAATATCTTGGGACCTACGGTTTTAAACAATGAATGATGTATGGTTTTATTTTAATCCATCATGAAACCTTCTTCGTGAAACCCTTCAGTGACTCTAAGTGATTTCGGAGTAATTAATTTTCTTATAAACATCATTGTAAAGTGTTTAATATCTAGTGATTTCCTTCTCTTTGGTTTCCACTTTCACCCATTATTCTCCATCAGATAGGTGTAACCATAAGACCACCATTGAAATGTGATTTTATCTTGATGTTTTTTTGATCTAGGTTTTCCTTGTGATATCATTTACCTTCACTCTTCATTGGTGTTAAATTTTTAGAGTGCCTCCAGATCACTAGATAATAGTTGGTGGTCTAGAAAATTTCCAAATTTTCTTTTCTATATGGTTAAGTATATGGAATATTGTCTGATTAAATCTACACAACATTAACATTAAATAATGGATTAATGGGTTATGATAATCTTGTCTTTGTACTGCTCCTTGGATTTATTTTGATCTTTAATGACCTGACCCATACCGGGGCTCGAGCTGCATCTACCCCAAGACCGCCTCCATAGATCTGGGGCTCGCGTCCAGTGCTGAAGGCATAACAAAATCATGGTGGCCTTTTCCTAAGTACCTATACACACTCACACACACGTAATCAAATCATTGTAAAAGTGCATAGGGAAATGAAAACAAGATACATCAATTCTATATATATAGACTGAAAATATGCATCTACCTCAAAAAAGTATAGGAATAAAAAAGTAAACTTAAATGGAAAAGTGAAAAAATTCACGCCCAACCAGAATAGTGGCACGACCCGATAACAGGTGGAAACGTAAAACAATTGTGAGAGACCTGCTATGATATCCCAAGCTATGAACACCAAACACGGTCTAAACACCCCATATCCCTATGCTTTTCGAAATTCACGATAAACCTATTTTTCATCGGCAAGGGCACACTGAGTGTGAGAAAATCCCAAGTAGGGGTGAGTATAAAAATTCTCCATAGGATTCCCAAAAGGTTCAAGGGAGAAAAAAAGATTTAATGAATAAGGGAAAAGTAGATAGATAAATTTACAATAAAATGGAACATCTAAACCCATCGAACAAGTGAATTAAGCTCATCCAAACATGACAGTCTAGAAATATTGAGAAGATGAACTTCTTCTCAAGTGTTCTCTACCAATAGTAGAAGAGTAGACTCATCCAACCCCGAGAAGCTAGAAGTAGAAAGCACGTGGAATACCCCACACATCTTTACCTCTCTTAGAATTAGATTAACCAAAACCCATGGAGTGGGTACAACAAATATGATTCATATATTCTCAACAAAAGGGACCCAATCGAGAAAGTAAGGGGATCTCTATATGATTATCTTTGCATAGGAAAAGAGCCGCCAATAGTTTTAGAAGTAAACACCATCAATTCCTAGAATCCCACACATATTCCTTGAATATCAAGTCAATGGGGATCAATCACCACACCTTGATACTATCTGCTTTGGGTGGGTCAGTCATGCCTGTAAGGTTTTAGCTCGCATCATGGGGGGCCCATGTTGGTGGGTAAAGATCCCCTCTTTCTTGAGAGTCCAAAGTCATGTCAAGATCATCTCATTACTATGCTGAACAATTGAGAGACCATGTCACAAAGTCATGAACCCACTACCCATCCCCATTGGAGGGTACACTTAGAAGAGTCACCGGGGAACCCACTGCCCAACCCAGGTAGAGGGTAAGCCCAAATGAGTAAACAACGAACCTCACTACCTAGCCCCACAAGAGGGTAATTATTGAAAGAGTAACTAGTGAACCTCACTATCCTTCCCTGATGGAGGGTATGCTCAGAAGAGATATTAGTGAACCTAACTTCCCAGCACCGGTGGAGGCTATTCCTGGTAAGAGTAACTGGAAACCCTCACTGCCCAGCCCCGCTGGAGGGTAATCCCAGAAGAGAGAACATAAAAACTTATTAAGCATCCCCATTAGAGGGTAAGCCAATATCAGTAATGGGTGAACCTCACTACCTAGCCCCACTAGAGGGTAAGCCCTGAAGGGAGAACAGACAACCTCACATCCCAACGACACTGGTGGGTAAGACCGTATTGCTTTGGTGATTTTGTAAAAAATCACTTCCATCATTGTTTTATCAATTGTTTCCTCATACAAGAATCACACTTGAAAAATCTCACATCATTCCACAAAATACACTTTATAGGGAACCATTGTGTTCTGTGTAGAAAAAAACTCAGAATAGGCTACTCATATGCTAAAATCTGAGTTCAAAGAAAGTGTTATGAGAGGTACAAGAAAACTTAGTGGTACATAGTGCATGTGGGTCCCACATAATGATTGACTCCACCTAAAATCCTAGCCACGTACCCAACCATATTTGGTTACCAAAAAGTGAAAAAGTACCACTATGCATGTCATGGTACTCCCAGAGTACATTACATATTAGTCAAAAAGACGATTTGTGCATGATGCTCGTCGTTAAGATAAAGGTTCAGGATCACAGGTTCGCTGACACACCTCCTAGAACGACCCCAGAACATTGACCACATCTCTTCATTAAGCTTCTCAACTCTCAAAATAAAGGGATTTGACCTATGCCATGGGTTTTCTTCAGACATGGCAGAGTGATCCTCTATGGGTATCACTTCAATGCTTCCGCATTTAATGTGATTGCGAATATGGGTTGGTACATCCAATCAGATCACACTATTTTGATCCTTTTGGAGAAACTTGCATAATCGACTCCTCATTTGTTTGGAATAGACATATGAATCATAAGTTGTATAACGGTTCTTTCCCCCTAAATGTTGCCTTGTGGGGCCAACACCACAACCTAGAATTAATGTAGGTGGATTACGCCATTAAAATCCCCTCAGAAAAACACCAAGAAATTAGTGTTCAAACATCCCAAATGGATGCTAAGTGAAAAAGTGTAATTTTCACCATAAAATGTGTGAACAGGGACCTATGGGGATTGCACATTATATCCAACGTAAACTGTCATAAAATAATTTCAAAAAGTCCCAAAAAAGGTTAGGGTCACACTACCACAAACGGTGCATCCATCATACATCCCATTTAGGAGTTATGTCTAATGGAATAATCCATTAATAATAATAATAAATTTATTTTTTTAGACATTAGGTTCTTCCTTCCACCAAGAAACAAAACCATATATCATAAATCCCAAACCTATCATAGAAGATCCCTCTCAACTTTACGGTCATAGTTCCTCTGACGTTGCGTCCAAAAGACATCATGCACATACATACATTCTAAAATAAAGGTCCCCAAAATGATAATATTTATTATATAATATCTAAAATTGTGCGTTTCACGTAACCCCTTCAGCATGGAAATTTAAAATTCCCAGAACCATCAAAAAACTTTCTTCTCGACCCATATATTACGCTTCTGAAACGAAACACGATTTGGAGCCCCGTATCAAAATATACGATTATTTAACGAATTTAGGCCCAAAATGTTAATGTCTGACCCATTCTGGCTAGACTCTTCCACCTAGACTGGCCCACACTAGCCTTCCCGGTTCCACCTCGCTAGCTCGGGCCATTCATCATGGCCTGCGCCACGCTACAATGATTGACTCATTGGCCGATCCCCCTGCCTTTGCCGCGTCAATGTGGATGACCTATTTTGTGCTGGTTCTGTTCCCCCACATAGTTTCCACCTCGGGATCTTTGCCATCTCAAGCATGCCGCTGCCACTGATGTCACCCCACCTCGAGCGCACTGCCGTCTCAGACGACTCCCCACCTGAGACCTGCATTCCTCTGCACTGGTCGCACCTTAGTGCTCCACCGACCTGATGTTGTCCACCCCATCCTTACACCTCGTCCCCCTAGTTCTCTTCCATCCATCCGTGAAGCACCGTCCACTTAGACGCCACCACTGTGCTTCCTAGCCACTTCACTGTGCAACCCTCCGCGGCTGCTATGTTCGGTCGCTGGATGACCCGCTCTGGTGGTCCCTTTCATGGACCACCATGGCCTCTTCCAAGGTCTGATTTTAAAACTCAAGAGGGTTTTCAAATCCTTGGGATAGGGACTTCACAACACCTATCTCTGCTCTATGATTCATCGATGATTTGGGGCGTCCAAAAATTTAAACAAAGAGCAATGAAGAAAGGGAATTAAAACCGTGGATCGGGTGATGGCCATGTTCGTTTGGCCATCACATCGACAATCAAAGGAAGGATTTATGAAAACATATGAGTTAAAACCAAAATAAAATCTGAAATGGAAATTTGGGGAATGAAATGACAAAAATCCTACCTCGATACGCCCGTTAGTCATTGGCGACACATCCACGAAGATCCTGCTTTGATCCTCTAAAGATTTGGTAGAGATTGCTACTTGATTTGGTGAATAATGGTGGAGAACATCTAGAGAGAGAAAGAGATATTAGGGGTAGAGAGGGAAAGATAAATTGGGTTTTTTGTTAACCCTATTAAACATTTTATATTTATAGGGATCCCACTCAATGTAGAATCTGAATTCCCCATGCCCTCTTATTTTATGTTTCTCTTAGGTAAAACACCCCAATTAAACCCCAATTGAAGTCTTAGATTTCCATTTTGAGCCTCTGTTCAAAAGTTAATTGAAAATAATTCCAGGGATAAAAAACACTAGGTGATTATTCAAAATGACTATTTTCCCCCTATGTGACTTTTATCACAGAATTCTTACGTTGATAAATCTTATACCCCTCATTGGGTTAACAAAATACTAAATAATCAACCATGGACATGTACTTCTGAATAGAGTTACCATTTGAGAGTTATTTAGCATTGAGCTATTAAATGAATGAATTAATAAATTAATTCATGCATTTAACGAATTTCTAATGAGCGAAGGGTCTGAACGTCCTGCACTGACATATTTTATATTGTTCATATGGTAAACACCAGGTTCCAAATCCAATAATGGTATCATATTTCTAATCTGGTCAACTTTTTTAAGAGATATACTATTTTAAACACGTGAATATTACAAAAAATAGTTAATATTTTTGTATAATTTATTCCTAGAACACATGCCTCAGAATTGAATACCATCTTAGAACCCAGATATAGAAATATATGTATAATATTATAAATTCTTATAGGTGGAAAACTAGGTATATACCCCATTCCTTCCTTCACGATTTCTTTCTGTAAAAAGAAAAACTATGAAAAACAATTCAGAATAATGTGATCCAACTTGGAACTGACACTCCTAGGAGAACCTTCACATTACCAGCTTGGCACAACAGATGAACCAATGGAATGGTACATCCTCCTAAGGTCTTATACTTTCAATGAAGTGCTTAAGAACAAGCACATATCTCATTCTTGGTGACACATAGAAGACGCTGTGTGCCCACTCCAGCTTTTGGGGGGTACCGTAAGGTGGTAGACAACATCACCATCTCTTTCACAATTCAAAATGGTCCAAAGGAACTAGGGGAATAAATTACTTCCTCAACGGAACCTCTGCATTCCATGTCACAACTAGAATCACAATTTGTCAATGGAGTAGGGACTCGTTATTCCCTCCTTCAGAATATCCATCTAGTGAAACACCAATGGAAATCTAGTCACCCAATATTTTTATAGCCGATGCATCACAATCGAGACTCTCTAATAGGCTCATTAAGTGAAAGACTCAACACAATCTACTAAAGTAATGTTATACCCTACTACTCAAACAGGGTCAGCCAAAGGGAATCTGACTATTACAAAACTTCATGCACCTAGTGAGCCTGGGATTTCTAACTAAGGGAATCTGCTACAATGTTTCCTCTTTCTAGAGTATGGAGTACTTAAAAGTCATTTTCATACAAGAATATCAACCAGCACCACCATCTCAAGTTCAAGTATCTCTAGGTGAAGATTCATATGAGACACTGGTGGTATGAGGAAACCACAAAGTGCCATCCCAAAAGATAGTGTCACACCATTCTCAGGGCGAAGACAACCACTTCCAACACCACACAGTATTTCATGTAGTTCTATTTATAGTGTGTCTATCACCTCTCCCTGAACTTGATAAGACTATCAAGACTAAATTTGAGCACACAAGGTACCAACAAACAGAGAAGGAGAGAAAACTCATCCAACTACAAGAGGATAGACATGAAACATACATGGAATATCCCAAACATACTTTCCCATATTGGTGGAAGTGTAATCCCTAAAACATGCACTTTTCCAAACCCTCTTGTGGCACCTAAAGCAAAGGGAGGTCTAGCAGCAAAATTCTACTAGAAAAGAAAAGACTAGCTCTAAAATTCCAATACAAAACCATTCCAAAAACACACAAGTCACATAGATTCATCCACCACACCTCTATTCTATCCTATTTGGGTGGAACTGACTCTCCCTCACAGTATTGACCACATTGCAAATAATACATATCAGTTGGGGAAGAACCCTTATTTCTTGTGCATTCAAAGTTATGTCAGACAACACTAACACAAGGTCTCACCGACGCCCCACATCACCCTTGGAAACTGCTCGAGCAATGAGTTGGGAGATAAAGAGTACCTCACGCAGTGTCGAAAATAATCAACTAAAGAAGGTAAAAAAGAAACAGAGTTTACCACTTATAGTTTCATGCGAAATATAATTATTGAAATTCATAGAAAGAAGCTACCCATAACCCTGGTCGCAAGTTCCTTGATCCTGACACGATCCACCTAGGAGTGGTGGATGAACCTCACAATATTTTCCACCAACCACTATTATTCGTTCTCTTCTGCTAGCACAACCCCCCTGAGAAGAACCCTATCCTAACTTCGAAGGTCTCTGATCATTACACTGCCTTTTCTATGGTAGTGTATCTACCAACTACATGGAATGATCAGAACATCTGGATGGTTAGCTTCATGCCATGTGAACTTTACCATCACAAGCATAGCAGTAGCCCCCCCGGGCTGTCTCGATGCTTTACAATGTCCATGACCTTGTGCCTAAGTCTTATCAAGGAGATGCCTCCTATATCGAGGGCATTCCAACTGACGTCTGTCAGATGAGGTAGATATCCCAACTCTGTTGCACCCATATCCAAATTCAGCCAACTGGTTCTCTTCTGATAGAATTCTCACATTCACCAGTTCTTGATCTAGCATCCTGAGATAGGCGAGGATGCACAAGGGAACTATGCTAGCATGAATATCCTTTATGGAGACCCTTATCAAACTTCCATTACAATATATTTCCATAATGGAACACATCCAATGAGTATTGAGTATCGTATAGAAATGTATTTGAGTACTCATCCACCATCATCCCTCCTCGCGGAAACTCCAATAGCTCCTAAAACCATATAGAGAATAAGAAGGAGGGGTATTACACCTCACAAAACTGCTATTGGATGTCATCTCAGTACAGTGTCGACTCATCCTGCATATGAGTATCATGGCTCTACCAATGTAGAGATCTTCCATAAAAAAGACTGGCTTCCAAAGCCAAGATATGACCTATCAGTGTCTGAATAAGCCTGAAGAGGCTAACCAACAACTCTATCAAAAACTCGATTTCTTGAGGATATGGCTCACCATAGAACCTCAGTAGTCTTTGATGATGGAACTGACATAGCACTCATAGCCTGCGCTCATCCTCCACCTATTTTTTTGGGACTAATTCATACTCCATAGGCAGGGGTGCTACTACCTACCCTCCTGGAGGAATGAGAATCATATGATGGATCTTGAAATGAGGACTCGTCGCTCATGGAATCTACAGCACGAAACAGAGCTAGTATCCTAGCTTGATATCGTCACATTGGCATAAAAAATCCAATCAACAAGTACCACAGTCAAATGAGCATATATATATATATCAACAAAACTGGGAACCTGAATCAAGAAGGGTAGTCAAATACTCAATCCTATATGATGTTATTACCAATGTTTGTTGCAACAAGTGTCTCATCTTGCCGAGTCCACTAGCGGGTAATTAGGATCCTATTGAATGGCTACATCAGCCTCTGCACCATCACTAGACTCCTTGGCCTGAGAGTCTCTCTCGAGACACTTTGACATGATTTCCTTAAAACCCAACCAATTACTTTTTAGGGAATGTCTGAATAATGTAACAGGGAATAAACCACCTATGATACCACTTTTTCACGACCTGGCCCATAACGAGGCTTGATCTGCAATTACCCTAAGCCCGCATTAAAAGGCCAGGGGCTGGTGACCAATGCTAGAGGCATAAAAAAGTCAGTGAGGCCTTCGCCTATGTACTTATACACAAACACACACACACACAAACGTAGCCAACTCAATGAAAAAGTGTGGAGGGGAAAAATACACACCCAAAAAGAAATGTGTAATAACCCATCAATAGGTGGAAAACTAAAATATCTAAAATTGACCCACTCTTGGATCCCAAGCTACGACCACCACACACGGTCCAAAAACCCTGTATCCCTATGCTCCGATGAAGACACAGTAAACCTGTATATCCTCAGCAAGGGAACACTGAGTGCGGGTAAATCCCAAGAAGGGGTGAGTATAAAAATACATAGTAGGATACCCCAAAGACTTATGGGAGTAGAAAAATAAGTACAGAAGATAGGAGTAGTAGATAGAATAAGGTACAATAAAATAGTACAAATCAAACCAAAAAAAGTGAAGTAATCTCATCTAAACATGAAGACCTATAAATGGTGAGAATATGAACATTATGTTGAGTATTTTCTACCAATAATAGTACATGAGAATCATCCAACCATGGGAAGATAGACATGGAAAGCACATGGGATACCTCACACGTCTTTACCTCTCGTGGAAGGAGAGTATCCAAAAACCATGGAGTGGGTACTGCAAATACAATATATATACATTCAACCAAATCAATCCAAATGAGTAAGGGGTATACATGTCACTTTATAATCCTAGGAAAATTTTCCAAACATTTCTAGAATTAAACACAATTGATTCCCAATATCCCACATATCTACCCTGAACTGCACATCAAATGGGCTCAATAACCGCATCTTGATAATATCCACTTTGGGTGGGTCTATCTCACCCACACAACTTTAGGTCATGTCACAAGGACACATCAAGGTGGGGAAAGATCCTCTATTTCCTGAGAGTCCAAATTCACATCAAGCACGTCTCATTATTATGCCGCACAGTCGAGAGATCATGTCACAAAGTTGTGAACCCACTATCTAGCCGCACTGGAGGGTATACTTAGAAGAGTCATCAGTGAACCCAATGCCTTGCCCAAATAGATTGTAATCCCAAAATATTAAATGAATAATCTCACAACCTAGTCCCGTTAGAGGGTATTTCTTGAAAGTGTAACCAGTGAACCTTACTTTCCATCCCCCCTGGAGGGTAATCCCAACAGAGAGAATGAACAACCTCACTAACTGGTCCCAATAGAGGGTAATCCCTGAAAGAGTAATCAACGATCCTCACTACCCAACCCCACTAGAGGGTATGCATGGAAGAGAGAACAATGAACCTCACTGCCCATCCCCACTAGAGTTTAATCCCGAAAGAGTAATAAAAAAACTCACTATATAGCCCCGCTGGAGGGTAATACCTAAAGGGAGAATGGTGAACCTCACTACCTAGATGAACTAGAGGGAAAACCAATATTTCTTTCGTGATTTTGAAAAACATAACTGCCATCACTGTCATCATCGAACGTTGCCTCAAATAGGCACCACACGTATAAAATCTCAAATCATACCTAGAAATCCTATACAGAGGGTACCATCACTTTACATATGAAGAAACACTTAGGATAGGCTAGTAGAAAGCCTAAATCAATTCTCAAAAGAAAGAGATACGATAGGTAGAAGAAAATATAGTGGTACATGGCACATGTGGCTCTCACAAAATTTGTGACCCCACCTCATCGCATGGCCATGTAACCAACCATTTTTGGGTACCAAAAAGTAAACAAGTACCACTAGGTGTGTCAAGGTACTCCCAGAGTACATGAAACATTATTCAAAAAGATGAAAAGTGAACGATTCTCTTCATTAAGCCGATGGGTTAGGATCATAGGTTTGCTAACACGCCGCCTTTAATGGCCCTAGAACATTGATTGCATCTCTTCATACATATTTTCCACACTCACAGGAGAAAGAGTTGACCTAAGCTGTGGGTTCTCTTAAAACACAATGGAGTAATCCTCCATTAGTATCCCTTCCGTGGTTACATATTTAATGAGATTTTGAGTAAGGCTCAACACATCCAACCAGATCACACCATTGTGATCCTTGCAAAAAAACACCTAAAATCGACTATTATTCATCCAGAACGGACTTATGAAGCATAAGTTGTAAGATATTTCCTTGCACATGAAATTCACATCTTGGGGCCCATGCCTTGGCCCCAAATTTAGGAATGTGGATTTCACCATTGAAATCCCCTATGAAAACACCTAGAAATTAGGGTTCAAACACCTAAAATGGATGCCACGTGAAAAATTGTCATTTCACAGTAAAATGTGGGAACCTGACCCAATGGATCCCACACCCAGTATTCAATATAAATAAGAAGAAAAGCATCTCAAAATGTCCATACAAAGGCTAGGGTCATGCTATTGATGACGGTGCATCAATCATACATCCCATTTAGAAGATAAGTCTCATGCAAGAATCAAAAAATGATATTAATAATTTATAAGTTTCATACATTGGGTATTTCATTCCACTTTGAAATTAAACCAAATTTCAAAAGAACCAAACCAATCCTAGAACATCTGCCTCAACTTCAGGGTCACAAATCCTCAGATAGCACGTCAAACGAACATTGTTTGAAGAAATACAGTCTGAAATAAAGGTCTCAATAATAATAATAATTTTATTATTAATATTAAAAGTGACTGTTTTGAGTCATCCACCTTCAGCATGGAAATTAAAAATTTACAAAACCATCTCAAAAAGTCCGGATTCACCCAAGGATCATGCTACCAGAGAAGATACGTGATTTGGGGCCCCGTATCAAAAGAAACGACTATTTAAAGAATTCGGGCTCAAAATGGGCCAGTCCAATCCATTCATGTTGGACCCTTCCACCTAGGTCAGCCCGCTCAAGTTCTCTCGGTTTCTCCTCACTGGCCCAACTAGTTCACTACGGTGCGGTCCGCTGGCCAGTATCTCTGCATGCACCGCGTCAATGGGGAGGTCCCATGTTATGCGGGTCCTGTTCTTCCATGCGCTCGCTGGCTCAGGATGCTCTCCGTCTCTAGCACGCCACCACCTCGGATGGCTCACCATCTTGAGTGCAGCGCCACCTCAGATGAATTCCTACTAGAGACCAGTAAACATCCGTACAGGCCGCGCCCTGGCACTCAGCTGTCCCGACACTGCCCACCCCTAACTCACACCCCCATTCCCCCTCATTCTCGGCCATCTATCTGTGACACACCATCTTACTTGACACTGCCTCTATGATACCTGGGCGCTCCACCATTCAGCACTTCGTGGCCGCTATGCTCCTCAGACACCAACTAGCCTACTTTGGTGGTCCATTCTATGGACCACTATGGCCTCTCCAGATGTCTAATTTTCAATCCAAAGAGGGTTTTTGAATCCATGGGATGAGGTTTTCAGAGCTCCCATCTACGATCAATAATTCATTCAATATTTGGCATGCCCACGAATTAAAATGAAGAACAACAAAGAATATGAATTCAAACCAGGGATCAGGCGATGGTCGTTTTCGCTTGGCCATCGCGTTGACATTAAAACAAAGGATTTATTAAAAAATGAACCTGAAAACCAGAATAAAACATGTAATTAAAATCTATGGCATAAAAATAGAAAAAAACTACCTCAATCCACCCACTTGATGTTGGTAACACATCCATGAAACTCCCGCTTGGATCCACCATGTTTTAAGTGGAGATTTTTCCTCAATCCGGTAAAGGATAGTGAACAATCGTCAAAGAGAGAGAGATAGAGAGAGCTTGGGGGTAGATATAGAGTGTGTGTGAATTAGGGTTTTTCATTAACCCTAAACACATAAATTATATTTATATGAATCTTGCTGAGGGAAAAATCCGTATTCACCGCACCCTCAAATTATAGGTCACACCTAGGTAAAACACCACATTTTGAACCCAACATGAAGTCTAGGAATTCCATTCGGAGAATCCATTCAAAATTTACTTGAAAATAATTCTAGGGATAAAAATCACATGGTGATTATTCAAAATGAAAATTTTTACCCTGGGTGACATTTCTCACAACAGTCCTGCACTGATAATGCTTATACCCCTACTTGGGTAAACAACACACTCTAAACTCAACTGTGGCATTAGATTTCTGATATGAGTTACTGTTTGTGTGTTATTAAGGTTTGAGATATTAAATGAATGAATTAATAAATTAATTCATTCATTTAACATACTGCTAATGAGTGAAATGTCCAAACATCCCACACCGATGTATTTTATGTCGCACGTAGGGTAGACACTACGTTCCAGACCCAACCATGGTCTTAGATTTTTTATCTGATCAAATTATTATGAGATATCATGTTTCTGACATGTGCGCATTACAAAATCACTTAATATTTATTTATAATTATCTTCGAGCACACCATGATTCAGAATCTCATGTCGTCTCAACGCCTAGATATGGAAATATACGTATAAATATTACAATGTCTTATAAGTTGAAAACCAAGTCTCTACATGATCCAATAGTGTTGTAACCTGGTTTGGATACCCATAGGATGAGTCTACCCTTGACCAATAATGAACTGACTGTTTGTTTAAATTGTGAATTATCCTCAAATGAGACCTTTGGTGATTACTTGTGTTAGGATCAGTTTTGGAATATGTATTACTTGTATATTGAAATTACTAAATATAAATTAATAAGAAATGGTTTTATAAAATTTCATGGTAATGTTTTATGACCTAACTTGATGAATGTGTGGGAATTTCATGATAAAAGGTAGTTGGATGAATTTACCATTGTGGTTTAAAATGTAATGTTTTACTCTTCATTCCATTTTTTCTTTTGTTGAATCATATAGTATAATTCTTATCGGGCCGAGCCGAGTTATTATAAAACGATTATATAGAGGTATTATATTGTTTATGATTTAATTCTTATAAGTATTGGCCCATTTTTACTAAAATCATAATATTGAGGTCATGGCATTGTTATATTCTAATTTTCATAGGACATGGCTAGGTTTTCCTGAAATTCCTATACAATGGGATTTTTACTTGTTGTGTGGTTTTGACATGAACTTGTGGTTGTAGTAAGAATGATAATTCTACTTGCTCATAGATATTCTAACATGGTTCTGAAGCAGTTTGATTCTTATACAACATTAATTGATTAATTAATACTATTATATTTCAATTTACTTCTATCCCTTATTATTACCCTAATTTTTATTAGACATAGTGGTGTTAACCTAATATATTTTATTCACATGATATTCAGGCTAACATTTGGTACCCGATTATATTTCATGGATATAGATTTGGATAAGTAAAAGGGACCTTTTTTGTCTACTATTTCTTTCTGGATGCATTGGAGCTTTGATATGGGACCAATGTGGTGTTTGGCATAAGGAGATTATGAGTTTGTCAATGTTATGTTGGTATTTAATCATTATTAATTTTAGCATGAAATTTAGTTACACTCCATCATATCATTACATTTTATGTAATTCTTTTGAAATTTATTGTTTGGTTTATCTATAGTGTTGAATTAGTTTCATTACATTTTTTACTTTGAAATTTTTTTATACTTTATTGGAACTCTGTACTAGGGGGTATAGTCTCCCCATTGTGTTCATTATTCCTTATATTTTTATTCGATAGCCTCTTGCATATGATGAGGATTTTATGGGGTTTAGTAACCAACCTATCTTTTCCATGATACAGAGCTCCAAATCGTTGGATGATATATGTTCACTATATAAAAGTTCTTATTTGGATATTTTTTTCTTTATCTTTAAAGGTTTCCACTGTTATTAAAATTCATAAAATGAGTAAACACTATGAAAAACTAATATATTCTAACTATTACAGGTTTCTAATTCAAAAGAATTTATTTCTTCTTGATGCCTTTCTAATTCAAATACCTTGTTTCCTCTAAAAAAGCCATTATTAAAAGACAAATATTTGGTAAAGAAACATGTAAAAAATCAAAATAGATATCATAATAATATAAATATATGTTAGTGTCTCATTAATTTTTATTTCGACAATATCCTAACTTATGAAGTTATATAGGCCTTACTCTGATACCAACTATAATTAGAGAAAATATAAACAACCCATAATAACATTATATGTAATTGGGATTTAACTTTAACTAAATTACTTGATCTTTAAATTTAATTCTTTTTAGAATTAAGTAAAACATTACATAAAAATAATACACTTTTAAATAGTTTATATTTTTCCCAAAAATAGAACTTTAATATTTCACACCGATTTCATTCAAGAAGCCTTATTTTCGACTAAGAAAAATAAAAATATATATAATCTAGAACAAGATTTTTTAAATAATCCATTGATCTTGTGAAAAAATATAAATCTTAAGATAATTAAATAAATTTTTGAATGTGATATAACAATAATCGATCATATTTTTTTAGTGAAATTTTTGAAACACATTAAGATGTTTTCCATTGAAAAAATAAAACATTAAATAAATAAGAAAAAAAATTAGTAAGTGATAATCCCTATTTTATCAAAGAATTCACTTGAAATAAAATAAAAATCATATGAAAAATATTGATATTTCCTTGATTCATATGATATTTCATGAAAACATTCCATTAAAAAATGTTTCACCATTAAATATTACTTACTACATAAAATCAATAGATTTTGATAAAACCCATTTTTCGAAATAATAATATACGAACCTTCGAGAATTATATTGATATCCCATATTAATTCATGTTTAACCCAAGTGAGAATAAATAGATCTGATTAAATTCTATCAGAGTAATCAACTTAATTATCTTTCTCTTTTTCACCATCAAAGACAATATATTTACCTAATACATTATAGATATATATCATAACCACCCATCATAATGAGCTATATTGGGATTAATTATCATGTTTTATAGTTATAAAAATATCTTATGATGGATAAAATTTACTGATGTTCATTTTTTCATTAAAAAACCCAGGAAAAAATCATATTAACTCATAAGAAAAACTCTTCCCATTTTCACATAATTTTGAAAATAATTATACTTTTTATTCAAAAACTATTAAAAATGAAAAATTCCCAAGAGGGAATGAAAAGAATAAAATTTTTAACACATTGTTACCTGGAGATGAATCATGATAATGAATTAATAATGTTATAGAAGGACAATTCAATAAATCCATATACTTTAAAAACATTCATTTTCACTTTGGTATGAATAATTCAAATGTCTAACAGAAGAAAATTTAAGGTATTGAATTTTAAACCATTATATGTAATTTCATAAATAAATAAAAATTAATTTTATATATCTATTTTTTATAAATAATAACATTGTTTAAATATTTTGATGAACAAGGATAATGAAGAGAAAGAGTTCAAACTATTTTAAATAATGTTTTAAAGGATAATCACATTCCTTGTGCCCGAACTCATTTTGTTCATTTTTCTACCATAATAATTTAAATTATAATATCTTTATAAATTAATATGAAATTTTTTAATGTTCATTCAATCAACATTAATCTCTTAATTTAATTTGTTAAATTTTTTTGTTTCTAGTATAAATAATTTGATATTATAAATTTTGGAGTTGTTTAGGTTTGAACCTAAAAATAACATTATTGTGTTGACTATAGTCCTACGGTTTCTGGTCTCACTACCTTAAGAATCATAAATATGATATAATTTTTATATTTATACATTAAACACACATTTAAAACAAATAATGTATTTTGGTCATTAAAAATGAATCACGGTGTTTTAATGGAGAATGTGGTTGGTTTGAATAAATGAGCGACATTATCAATTTTATTTTAAGGGGAAGATAAATAATTTATACTATATTTTAATTTATAAGATTCATATTAATGACATAAATGTAAAATTATTAATTTTTTTCTATCCTTATGACTTCTTATATAAGATGGAAAATAAAAGAAATCACAACGCTTCATGGATATACTATTCCATACATACACATGAGGGATGTTACCAATTTATAATAGAAGGAAATGGTAATATAGTAATTATTACATTATAATTACAAAATTATAAATATTTCCTCAATATAATATATATTCAATTGGAAATTCACATTAACCATCCATACAATATATTGATAAAAAATTAAACTAATCACTTAACGGTGGAGGGATTCCACATGTACGCACGAGTGACGTTTTCATTTCCCCATAGATGGAAATAAAGATAATTTTTTTAACATAATCATAATAAAATTTTATAATTTTAATTAAAATTAATTTCTTATTTAATATTTTTTAAATATTACTTTTAGGGTGTAGAATAATAAAGAAACATGAGACACTTAATGAAGAATTATACCTCTTATTGGGATAACCTTCCTTGGGAAACCCCTTAAGTCTACATTGGATGGTATTTTGGTTA
Organism: Viscum album; assembly: GCA_963277665.1. Lineage (NCBI taxonomy): Eukaryota > Viridiplantae > Streptophyta > Magnoliopsida > Santalales > Viscaceae > Viscum > Viscum album. Next base: position 1,688,231,678 of record OY728126.1, on the reverse strand, counting down.
TAATAGGACCTCTAAGATATGAGGAGGTATTTAGGGAAGTTATTAATGTAGGTATTTGTTTATTTAAAATCCATAATGATTGTTAATAATATAGGATATTAGTTTACCTTTAATAACTAAAGGGAGCGGAAATCTTGTATTTTTTCAATGCTTCCAAATAATATATTATCTTAATCTTGGGAAAGTGGCTCCAAAACTATTTAGTTTTGAATAAAGGTTTATAATGGTAAAATTAAAATTTTCCAAAAATAATTAATATAGGGTTTTTTGGCCTTATTTATTAATTTTTTATTATATAACCTGTGTTATCCATTTGACCATTACTAGGTTAGTAATGTTTTAGCCAAGTAACTATTCATAATGGGAAAAATGACATTGAAATATTTCCAAATTTTATGTTCTTAATGTAAAATTTTGATAACATATTTGACAATTCAACTTTTTTGAACCATTATAAATTTGTTTTAATATAAAAATTCAGTCTACAATGGTTATAGTTTTTAGAAAATGTTATTATAAGAATATAAATAATTCTATAACAAAATAAAATTTAATATAAAATAATGTAGAAATAATTGGATTATAATTATTATAATTTGAGTTATTTCACATTATAACAAATAAAAAATAATTTTATGCTTTTTAAATAACTTAAATTAAATGAAAATTTTAATTAATGTTTTTATTTTTCACTATTCACAAAAAAGTCAATCTTTTTAGAAAAAAACAAGAAAATTAACCATTAGAAATATTTTATTTATGTAATCAAAACAGTAATTAAATTTTAAAAAATTTAAATTTTAAAAACATTAAATTTATATTATATATTAAAACATTTAATACACGGGAAAACTATTTAGTAAAATAAACTAATCCTTTTGTGATTGATAATTGTATAATGTCTGTTATAGAAAATTATATATATGAATAAATATAATGAATAATTATAAATCCAAATTAATTTTTTTTATTATTTCATTGGATGGGATATCTTTACGCTATATAAATTATCTTCTAGGTCTTTTGAGATATCCCCCATAAGTGTCACTTATTATATTTTTTTACATAAAGGAAATTGATTCTTCTTTCCCTCACCAACATGTTCACACAAAAATCCACAACCAAAATATTTAAAAACACCACATTATCCATGATAGCCATTGTTAACATGATTCCTTTAGATGAAAAAATAAATATTTTTATTAAATTATTGATTTTAAATTATAATGACAATTAACTTATTTTAAATTATCACCTGAAAATTTATCCTCAAAATTGTTTACACTTAAAAAACATCAAAATATCTTTCTGTTGATTTTAAATAACTCTTAATTAAATATTAGATTCCTTAGGTTGTGTTAAATAATACTTATTATCATATTTCTATTACATAATAAATCGATCACAAGAAATTGTAACAAGTGTGTGAATTGAAATTTTATATATCCTTGTAGTGTCAAATCAGGTGTGTAGATAATCATTTTTTAATGTTATGGGTAACAATGGTGTTGATACCCAATATGAATAGATCCCTGACATTCCACCAAAAAAAATTGTTCCAGTGCCTTAATCCACATTTATTACCAATAATGGAATCATATTTACTATAATACTAAACAATATTTACATTACTAAAATGTATATTTGATATTATATACTTAAACTAATCCCTATGGTTTTCATGAAAATTCTATAAACGATGAACAAATATAACTAAACAAATATCCAAAAATAACCAAAAAATTGTATAAAACAAACTGAAGTGAACCATTTTAAAAATAAAATAAATAATAAATAAATTTAATGATTTATATAATTTATCTCAAAATTAGTGACACTTTTAGAGGATAGAAAGTATTATTGTATTGTATGTTAGCTATATAAATATATTATATTACAACAGTTTCAAACATTTCCCCATAATATCACTCTCATAGAAACATTTTATATGCATATGACATGATATAATAATCTTCATAACCTAATAAATGAAAATATAAGAATGGGGGTGACGCCAGACACTCAAAAAGGTAAAACATATCATAATGTATTAGGTCATGAAACTAATGTAGAACTTGATTAAGATGATAAATAAATATTTAAACATCATAAGACAATATATGATCATCGTAAAGCATGATTAAGAAACATAAGATCATAAAAATATCATGAAGGAAGAATAATGGCTATGTAATGGATAAAAATATATCTAAATAATCACTCAACATGTGAGGAAAAAATACGAGTACAAAATATATTAAAAATTAGGTTTAACATAAAATATGGAATATAATGAAAATGAAATGCATATTAAAATATTTAATAATCTAATAAATAACTTTTAAATGTGGTAATACCATAACAAATGGAAATCAATTGTGAGGAAAGTAATTATTCCCAATCTTATGTTTACAAATTCTTTTTATTTCTACCTAAAAATGTTAGCAAACTCATTATACCCACATCTCTTGGAAAAACCTAATTATGTACACAACTAAATATTTCATGAGATATATTCATAAACCAATACATTTGTGGGTGATATAGTATCCCACACACTAACATATGTATATATATATGTGTGTGTGTGTGTGAAACACATAAAATCAATCATCATAATATATTAAATAACACATGGAAAAAATAATGGGTTACATAATATTTGTAAAAACATCAAAACCAATGATCCTATGAAATCATAGGATATCAAAAAATTAGTTTCTAAAAATGAACCATATAAGAATAAAATATAAAGGGTGATTAAAACCTCACATATTGAGAGAAAATCCTAGAGTAAAAATAAAAATGAAAATACTAATGTTTTAAAAAAACCACTTAATAATTATTATTAAAGATGCAGTAAAAATTATATTACAAATATTACTGATAAGGTAAGAAGAATAATTTCTTAATAAAGATATTATCATGATTTAAAAATTAATAAACCTTGAAATGTAATAAAATTAAATCTAATAAATATAAGGTGTTAAACAACTTAAATAAATTCCATTTTTATGATTTTTGGAACATTTAAAGTAAAATAACCACATCAAGGAATCATTTAAAGAAATTTAATTAATAATATTTGTAAATGAAAATATCAAGAATATAAATGAAAAATCATATTTTTATTTTATTATATAAAAATATTTTTATTGTAAAAATTAGGAGATTATATATAGGATCTATTGGTAAGAAGGGGAGTTATTCATAAAAATTATTTACAATTATTATTGAAAACATTTAATCAATGAATTGGTTGTTTTTGATGACAAATAATTTATATAAAAATAAAGAGTAAATAACATATAAAAAATATGGTTTTTAATATCAAGGAAATCCAAAAAACGTATACTCAATTAAGAAAGACTATGACACAATGAATAAAAAATTGGGTCGATGAAACCCTTAATATGTATGAAACTTTTAAATAAAAACATTTTTTTGGATTCTAATTCAAATGAAACATTAAATACCATGAATAATGAGAGTATAATTATAAAAAATATTAAATATTTAAAAATAAAATTCTAAATAAAACAAAGTGTATAATAATAAATATGTCAAAAGAATTTAAATTTGAGTAAAGGATCCCTTACCATGTTTCCCCAATTAGTTGGATGCAATCTGAGATCTTTTATAGAATAATAAGATAGAATAATATTATATTTCAAAAAATCAACCACATATATAAAATTGTATAAAATTCAATTATATTTATTATATATGTGTATAACAGTATGTTTTTATCGTTTTCCAATATTAGGTGTGGGTAATTTTGATTGTTTTAAAATACTTTCATAATACCTATGTTTTTCTTTATTATTATCCAAATGTTCATGACTCATAGATGATAAAATAAATTTTTATTTATTATTTATGATAAATTATAGAGTTATAATTTCATTCCTTGAGAGTTTTTTTGGTTCTTGTAGGTAAAATTGGAAAGAAGTATATTTTTTTAATTTTTTACAAAAGAACAATGGTTTTTTAATTAATGAGTTTATTATAAATGTACCAATCCATTAAAATTATAAAATAATTCTTTAATTATTTTTAAAATTTATAAATAGTAATTATGATTTCTTATTTGTTTATATCATTATTTATATCACTATTCATTTAATAGTTTACATCAATACAAACATGAGTATACTATAATTAATGGATGAGTATTATTATGAATGTAATTTATTTATGGAATAATATAAAAAATATATAAGAATGATGATATTATTTAGAAACCTTTTTGGTTGTGAATCCTATTGTAAGATATATTTTTGGAAAAAATATCCCAAGGTAACATTGTAGGTTTTTTGGGTTGTTGAAAAAGAAGGATTCTATTACTATTTGTCCTCTTCTAGGGATATTGTTGAAAAGGTATGGTGAAAAAGATCAATAACCGAGGAATAGTTAACCTAGAAGTGGTGCATAAAATTATGCACACAAGGTGGAACTATTTCATCGTATTTTCATAATTTTGGGAATCTAAAATTGGAGGATGGTCCAATAATCATGAAAATTGGATTTCTGTGATGGAAATAGAAAAATAAGGTAAAGGCATGCTTTTTTTAAGACTAGGTTTCACAAAGGGTGCTTCTCAAATGTGTTTGTAATTGCAAATGAGCATTGTGAATGCATAAAGGGGAGAAGGTACTCTCCATGACTATATAGAGCTTCCTAAATGGGAAATTCCCATGGTGATTCATGAAACAAGGATAATCATGACATAGGTGGTGTAAGAACACAAAAACGGCGATGATGTGGATGGTAGATTCTAGAATGGGAGACAATGCATATAAATAAGCCATCAACCCCCTTCGAAAAGTAGAGGAGTCCCTAAAAAAAGTTCGTAGGTTTTGATTTCGTGAAGGTTATTTGTGATGTTTTCTCTTGAAAAAAAAATTTCATGAAGGATATAAAATCCGACTAAATATAGTATTTATTATTAATGTAATAAGGTTTGTGAAGGATATGAATGCCTATAGAAAGTTTCATACTTCGTGAAGGCTATGTGAGATTTAGAAAAGGTGGTTTCTTGAATAATTCTATATGATCATTGAGAAATGAGGTTTCTTAGAAAATTGTATTGGAGGTTTGTGAAAGTGGTTAGCATCGTGAAGGATGTGAGAATCCCAAAACAATTGAGCAATGATTTCATAGTAAATAAGTAGTAATGTGATATTTATTAAGTGGGTAAAGGTGGGAATTTTCCAGAAAATCTATCTACAACTAAGGATGAATTAATTATATCTTATAAAGGGGTGTACATTTCTATAAAATGTGTTGGAATCATTTCTATATTAGTGAGAAAAGGAATAGGAAGAAGTTGATCCTTTAAAATTACAGTGAGACATCGAAAGATAGATTAAGGGAGTAACCCTTTTGAAGTAGTGAGATGTCCACAAACATTGTAAATTTTGAGAGCATGGGCTTAGAAATTTTCTAACCTAACCTTGTAATTTTCCCAATGAACCTTAGTTTATTTTGGTATATTAGAAATTTTTTTCTGTATTCTCTTGGGATATATCCCAGTGGTGGAAAACCAAGTAAAATCACTGTGCCTCATGTACGATTTAATTTTTATTTATACATTGTTATGGGAAAGGGAGATAAGAGAGTATTGTTAAAAAATGAAACAATATCTGAAGGGGTACTTGTTTTATGATATTATACCCTAACTCACCCCTATCAGGGTATTTAACCTAGTCAATCTAACAAAGTTTGATAAATGAGAAACTATATGAAAAATGAGATATACTAATTTATTGAGGTTATAGTTCACACCACATTTGGTTAACATTTTTCCTTTCCAAACAAAGGACGGAGTGTGAAGTTGTGATATAATTTTATACTTCATATTCATAATTATATAAAATTCATTCTCAATTTCCATCCTTCATACCAGTTACGATAGGTGGTGGTTAAAAAACGATGGTGTCACTTCATGGAAGTTGTAGACCACACAAATGCATGATTGATGTTATTTTGTTTTAATAATTGGATGGAGTGGAATAAATAATGGATATTACTTTAATAAAAGAAATAATAACTATAAAAATGATAATGATATTGTTATATTATTCTTTCACAGTTATGCTTGGAGTATAATGATTATAAAAAAATGAAATTGATTAAGTAATACTCACATTGGAACCAAAAAAATTCAATTGGGAATCTCCATGTAAATGAAGGTTTTAGACTAAATAAATAAGACTAGAGGATTATTTAAAAATGAAAGGATTATTGGGGTATAAAAATGGAACAATTTTAATATTTTATTATATAAAATCAATGTGACATGGAGAGGGGGTATAATTTTCTGCACATATAGGAAGAAAAGGACACTTTTGTAAACACCAAATATTTTTCAATATTTCAATGACACCATTAAAGGGTTGACTTTAAAAAAATTGATAAATTATGTATTGTGAGGTGTAATATAGTTTATCAATTATATAACACTAATTTTAACAAAATTTTTAAACAATTTTTTAAGTCCTTTACAATTAGGTTTTATAATTTTCCAATTTTTATTTCTTCCTCAGTTACTAGTTTTTTGATAAATTAAAGTATATTTTAAAATAATATATAAAATAAACTGACTAAAAAAATTTGGTTGCAATTAAAATAAATCTTCTTTTATTTAATCCAATTATATTTCTACCAAATATAAAAATAACATTTAATGTAACAAATTTCATTTATATAAAAACTGTTTCTAGAAAAAACTTGTTTTTATCACATGGTGTAATTATTCATATTTATTATGAATTAACTTTTTAGTGAGTGATAATCTATTTATATATATTCTTAAAAATTATATTAAATTATTTTTTGATAATCTATTAATTTATATGATTAGATAAAAGTTACATGATATTAATTATACAATTCGATTGATATAAGATTTTTACCATTATCATGGTCATTAACTTTTATCTCAATAATATTATATTTATTGATTAAAATTTAAATCAAAATTCTTACATAATAAAAAAAATTATATAAAATATTATAATTATTTAATGAAATAAATTTTTAACGGTTATAAAAGTTAATTTTAATTTTAGCATAGATAATGCATAAATTTGTTTTTTGAAAATCATTATTTTTATGTTAAAAAATTATGTTTAGTATAAATTTATCAGTGTTAATGACTATATAAATGTAAATTGGATTATTATAAAACAAATAATAGTTATTTTTTGTCCAAATCAATCCAAAAATGAATATTTCCATAAGAATGTGTAATTAAATAAAAAGAATTAAATTTATATTATATTAAAATGGATTGTTACTTATATTCTAAAATGTTGGCAATATATTTTTTAACCAAAAAATTTCATTTTTAAATACATTTTCTTAACCCATTAATAAATATTTAATTAATTAAATGTTTTTATTAATTTTTATTTCTTTTTTATATATCGATAAATTCCTTAAATTTTCAATTTTAGTAAAAATCTATTTTTCACATCTCATTTAAATTCAATAATTCTAGGAGAATAGAAAAAATATATATTTGGTGGATTTTGATATTTAGAATTTAAAATATATTTTAATTTTATAAAAATAAAAATATAAAATACAAAATTTATCTTTTAGATGAAAATAAAATATATAATTAAAATATGATTTCTTGAAAAATTTATTTTTGAAATATTATTTGTTCTTAATTCAATTATGTTTGTACTTATAATTTATTACAATCATTTAATTTTTTAGGTGATTAATTATTATTAAAAATTATTAAAAATATTCCTCAATAATGTCATATATATTTTTATTATGGTGTTGTATATGTATTATGTTATCAAACAAATTGTTAATATTGAAATATATATTAAAAATTCAATCGGTATTATAGGATTTACACACATGCTATAAGGACTCGGCCCTTAAACATTACCTAATATAGTAAATACTTTTAGAATTAAATTAATTATATTCCCAAAGATATTTTCATTTTATAGTTTTAGAATGTCATGACATAAATAATAAATATCAAACCATAAGTAAACAATGTGGGTACTACTAAAATAATATACATTTCATTCATAATATAAATGTCATAAAATAAAAACATAAAGTATTTTCATGAAAATACTTCACAACATTAATCTTGGATACCAATATTTTCTTACACTTCCTTACACCCAATGAAAAAAATTTATAACTTTGGATGATAAAAAATATCAGTATGAAATATAAAAATATATATAGAAATTGTTAACCCATGAATACTTATAAACATATGAAATCATTTTCCAATAGACAAACTTCTAACCCATAAAGTATAATATACTTACATTGTGAAAATTTATATTTACATAGAAAACATAAATAAAACCATAAAGTTATCATGGTGAATTAATTAAATAATGTTGTGTCTCTCTTGTCTTCCTTATTATTTTTGAACCTCACGATTATCTTACAATTCATCCCTCAGGACTACCTTATGGTGTAACCATCACAGTTACACTAGGAGTGACTGTACTACTAACATCCAAAATACTCATACCCAATGAATTGGGGGGAGATATAGGCCCAAAACATCATCATAAATAATACCCAACAACTATAACATAACCATAAACCATGAAAAAATTCATAAAAGTGTTCCTATTTAATTTTTTAAAAAAAGAAATTTAAAATAGGATTTATAAAGAAATGTCCATTACAAATACCATATCATTAAAGAGAGATTCATTCAAATAAAATGAACTTTTATATTGACCATGAATAAACATAATAAAACATAATATAATCAAGTTTAACCTCACAAATAATCTTATTAAGAAAAAATCATCGAAGTTGAAGGATAACCCGAAGAATAGAAATTGGGTTAAGAATTCCCTTTCCCTGAGTTCATCTTACATAAAACACATTTAAAATACTAGTATAATGGTTAAAAGAGTGTTATACATATTTTAAGAAAACATATTAATTTTTATAACACATATATAATCATTTTATAACATCATTCCACCCATTTATTAAAAATGTTTTTTTATTTCCATTGTTTCAGGTTCGTGCTTTACATGGTTTTCATGGTCGGTTAGTTTTGGATTTTCTTGTGGTATAGAAATAAAACTCTAGAAGTAGAATGAAATAATATTAATGTGTTTCCAAAATTTAAATTATACCATAAATAATTATTATTCATATATAGTAATGAATCATTAGATAAAACATAAAAGATATTCATTTAGATCATTTTGGAAGTTCTTTGATAATTAAAAAGTAGTTTCATTATATAATTTAACATTATATTTTTATTTTGATTCCAGAACATAAAATACGTTATATAATAAAATTTACAATATTTTCCAACCATTAAAATGGTTTTATTATTATGAATGAAGTCAATAATGGAAATAGAAAACACATCATCCCCAATGTCGGTAAATCAACACATCATGGTTGATGTTTTTATTTTTAGAATAAGAGGGAGAGGAGAAGCAGTATGATGATGAATTTTTCCACAATCCAAAGAAAATTTCAATATATATATAGTCGATATTATACTTTTGATTCCACTTTTATTTGGGGAGGATGATAGAGTAAAATAAAATAATAATAATAATAAAAAGAAATAAAAGAAAATGAAAGAGTATTTTTACCAGTTGAATTATCCTCTTTGAGAACCTCCTTAAGGCCTTTGGGTTTGGACATTTGGGGAGACCATTAGGTCTTCTACATGGGGAAGAGTATTTGGAAGAATCTTGGGTAGAAATTGGGTAAATATAAAAGCTTGCGTGGTGTGAGGATAAGAGGGGGTGAGGGTTGGTATTTATAATGGAGAAGATGAGAGTTTTTCTATTATTTTAACAATTATTTTAAAATTATGCACAAGAAAATCCATAGTGATTGTTCTTGTGAGTAAATAAATTAATTAGTTTATGTGAGTTTAAAAAGGTTTGCTTACCATAGCAGAGAATCGTCCATGAATCAATAATTTATGTATTTAGCTTATTTTATAAATTATTGTATTTCAGTATTCAAAAAAATTCATGTATTTCAGAAAAATATCAAAAATTCACCTTGACAAGTTTTCATTGTGTAAAATTTAAAAGTGAACTCCATTTTTTCAAAATAATTTTTTAAATATGAGAAATTTAATTTTTAAGTAAAATCATAATGTGTTAAAAAATTAACAATGTTAAAACTATAATCGATTCTATAACACATTGAAAATTTAATCACGGTATCATAAAATTATATTATAACCATAAAACAATAAAATACTAATTTATGATTATATTTTATGATAATAAATTTCCCTTTAAATTGTTAAATTTGTTATAAAATTATAACTAAATATTTTTAACTCTATTATGATTTTATAAAATATTTATTTACTTATACTATGATCATATTGTCACTTATAAAATGCCTAATTTTTATTTATACATTAATGGGTGAGGTTACTATTCATTTTTCCAATTTAATATTCATAAGGGAAATATTACTATTCAAAAGTGAAAAAATACTATTCCAAAGGGTCGTGTTACTATTCACCAAAAATTAAGTTGATCATATAAAACTCTAAATATCTTACTTATCGAAACTATGTATGTCTATTTTTTGAAATTTAATTTATATAAGTGGAAAAATTAAGTTTAAAAACTTGGTTATAATTATATATTTTAACTAAAAAAGTATTGTTTCATAGAGACTCAGTTTCTCATTGATTTTATTCAATATTAAATATATTTTTAAATACATGGGGAGGTAAATTATTGCCGCCTTCTGAAAATTGATTCCTCATAATTTTTTATTTACTTATTAAACATGTGATGATACCTTTTATCATAAAAGTTTTAGAGCCCCATGTTGCTTATTTAACCATGTTGTTTCCCCAAGAAATCTTAATCTGGTTAATTAATTTATTAAAAAAATACTTTCACTATATGAAAAAGAATATGAATAGGTTTCTCTTCATAAGAAAGGTTCTCCCCAGATTAACTACTTCTGGGCTTAAAACATAAGATAAATTGGGAACATACTTTCTAAACAATGAAACATGAAAAAAATTGTGTATTTGAGATAAACTCAGAGGAAAAGATACTCAATGGGGGACTGGTCCAACTTTTTATTGGATTTCAAATGTTGTAATGTATCGTGGACATAGTTTTCTTTCATACCAAAACGCATAACACTTTTCCATAGGGACATTCTACGAAAAACATGATCACTTACCTTGAATGAAAAGTATATCCCCCTATTATCTACATAACTTTTTTTCCTGCTCTGAACTATCCATATTTTTTGATAAATCATCTTCACTTTATTATCCACTTCATATACTAATTATGGCCCAATAAACATTCTTTACCATACTTTATAACAAAAATTTGGATTTCAACACCATTTCCCATATAATGCCTCAAATGGAACCATCTTTATACCAGAATGAAAAATGTTATTATATAAAAACTTAACTAATGGAATATTTTGTTCTGAACATCCTTGGTAGTCTATAGAACATGTTCAAAGAATGTCCTACAATGCCAGAATTTTTTGCTCAGATTATCCATCTGCTTGAGAATGAAAGGATGTGATGAAATTTAATCCCATGACCAATGACTTTTTAATCCCTTTCCAAATGTTCAACATGAACCTAGGATCATGGTAAGATACAATATAGTATGGAACTCCATGTAACCTAAAAATATATTTGAGGTATAGATGAGAATGCTGATACAATGACATAATATCTCGAATAAGAAGGAAATGTAAAGATTTAGTTATTCCGTCAACAATAAACCAAATCATATTATTACCTCAAGATGTCTTTGGTAGTCCCACCATGATGTCCACGGATATATTTTCCCATTTGTACTATGGTACTGGAAGAGGATGAATCATCCCCTTTAATAACGACCTCCCCAATTTAACCTATTAATAAGTGGAACATTTCATAGTAAAATATATAATATCACTTTTCATTGAATCTCACTAGCAATAGTCCTGATGTTTTTTGTATATCTTAGTACTACAAGGATGAACTGACAATGGAGAATTATGAGCTTCAATAAACAATTAGTTCTTCATTTTTGAATAATAAGGTACACATAATATCTTTCCAAATCAGATAACACAAGCGTTATCAACACGAAATTCTAGAAACTTACCCTTTTCACCAATTATTCCATTTTTATAACTCATTGTCTTCCTTTTACCCTTGATTAAATTTTTCTTGATATATATGATTTCACTGAATCATGAAAAAATAGCAGAATTTATTATAGTAATAACATCCAATCCGAAATTCATCAAATAATTTATCATGGGATCATGTTCTAAATGTAACATTACTAATGATGCATTATTTTTTTGACTCAAGGTGTCAGACACTTTTTTTCTTTTCCAGTATGGTAATTAATCATTCAATTAGAATCATTTGTTAGTTCAAGCCATAATCTCTTCCTCATGTTTAATTACTTCTAAGTGAATATATAATTTTGAATTTTATAGTCAGTATATGTTTCAAATTTTGCTTTTTATAAGAGCTGAATCAAAATTTTCAACGTGAAAGCCACATATCCTAATTCCAAATCATGTGGGGGTAATATAAACCTTGAGGTTTCAATTTTCATAATGCATAAGAAATTACCATATCATTATGAATCAGAACACAATAAAATCATATCAATAAAAAATCACTATAGATGACAAACTCACCAGTTCTAAAAGGTAGGGAAAAAAATGGAGCATTCACCAATCTCTTCATCAGTTCCTGAAAACAAAAATCACATTCTTTTAGCCAAATGAATTTATCCCCATTTTATGTTAATAGAGTTAGAAAGTTAGATAACCATTCAAATTTCTTAACAAACCATCCATAATAATGTGTTATTCTAAGAAAACAACAAATCTCTCTAATATTTGAAGTTCATGACCCTTAATCAATCACTTTGTTATGGAAGGACCAATAATTATTCCATCTTTATTTATAATGTTCCCATGAAAAGAAATATATTGCAAGAAAAAATCACATTTTATAAATTTCACATATAACATCGTTTCTTTGAGTATTTTCAATAAAATAATCTATTGTTTTCATGATTTTAATAAATTTTTGAAAAGACTATAATATCATCAATAAAAAGCAACAAATTAATCCAAATACACCATAAATATTCTATTCCTATGATCCATGAATATAGTAGGGGAATTTTTCAAACCAAATGGAATAACAACAGACTCATAATGCCTACATCTAGAATGAAAATCTATTTTCAGGATGTGACCCTCCATCACCTTTAGTTGATGGTACCGGGATCTTAAGCCAATCTTTGAATAATATTGATCTTCTCGGTGATGATCAAACAACTAATTGATATGAAGAAAATGATACATAATCTTTATAGTGATGTTATTGAAAGCACTATAATCAATGAAAACTCTCATGGAACCATCTTTATTATTAACACACAAAATATGAGCACAGAATATTTAGGTGCTAGGAAAAATGAAACCTTTATCAAGAAACTCCTACAACTAATTTTTTAATTCAAGAAGATAGACTTGATCCATTTGATAAGGGGGTTTTGAAATAGTCTTATCATCAAGAACATATTAAATATTAACTTCACTAACTTGATCAAGTATAAAACCATGAAAATCATCGAGAATAACATCAATGTATTCATTTAACACTTGAACATCAATAATCCAAACAGTTCCCTTGTTTTCAACAATATGAGCATGTTAACATTCATTTCCATATTTTACCAATTTCATAGCTTCTTGATATATTATCAATTGTACAGTTTCATTTTTGTATCAAAATTAAACTCTTTCTAAAAAACTTCATTTTCTATACAATTATTCCTATCATGATAAACAGAAAGCGAATCCATACCCAGAATTATATGAACTCTTCTATAGAAAAAACAACAAGTTTTTCTGGTAATTTCTTTCCACTGATAAAAAAATAAATATTCTTTTAATTCATTTTGCAGTATTATTTCTTCTAGCCTTTTAACCATAATTTCTAGTATCATTTTTTGAAGTTAAATTCCCTATTTAATAATGAGTCTCACATAAATAATGCAATATATAGACCCCGTATCATAAAAGACATTAGAAAAATATATTTAAATAAATAAATTACTTGATACCACATTATTTCATGTCCAGAAATTTGCTGATGTAGTCTTAAAGGATCTCACTTCATATTGCTTATTATTATATGTCTTCTTTCTATCATTTAGATATTTTTTGGGTAGGTATTTTCCTAATGACCCATCTCACCACATTTACAACAATTTATAGTTTGTTTATCAGGATTAATATTAGGATCATTTTCATTAAAATCCGAGGCCATGTGTCCAAACATACCACATCAAAAAAACTTCATAGTTTATTAAGGCATTCTGATTAGTGATTTTTACCATGCATTTTAAAAATTATAAAACAGACTTTCTTTTTTTTAATATTTAATTGATTTATTCTTACCCATAACCTTCAAATTGGACAACTCTTTATGATTCTTGTGAACTCCATGTGATCAATAGAAAGAACTATTTCTACCCTCTCAACACATCAGGAATTATTATCAAGACCTTTGAATTCAGGGGAAACCAATTACCTTTAATATTTCGTATTCAATCCTGAGTAAAAATTGTTGATTTTTCTATCAAGATTGTGAATAATATTTAGAGTGTACCTTGAATGTTGGGTAATGTTTTATTTTTTACACTGAAACTGAATCCTCCTCCTTTTTATTAAATTTAAAGAATTTATTTTCCATCTTAAGAAAAACCAGAATTGGAAAATATTTTTCAAGGAACATATTCTTATATTCATCCCATTCTATGGCATATATTTACTCAATGTCCCTGAAATTTTTGACCATTCACCACCACTAATCAAATTCAACAAGAAAATGATCCATGGAATGTATAATCATTTGATTATCTGAACACCACATGACATTTAATAGTTTTCATAAGAATTAATCCATCCTTTAGCTTCAACTATGTCAGAAGATCTACTAAAATCAGGAGGGTGTTTCCTCATAAAATTGTCCATTATCATCAGGTTAATTTTTAGTAAATCTGATTGTTCTTATGCATGGAATACCCTAGAATTTATTTTCTTATTTCAACTGATTCATTATTATTGCAAACTATTCGGTTCCAATTCCCACAAATCTTGGGCACGTATTTGGAAAGGTATCATCTCCTCGATGCCTTCATACTTCTGTTTCCCTATTTCTTCTGAAGAAAACCATTCTAAAAAATTATATCTTTGATGATGAAACATGGTAATATAAAAATTACATATCATTTCAACATAATTATAAGGAAAAAATAATTTAATGTATTCTATTAACATCATCCTAACCACTAAAGTTATCTAAATTGTGATATGATACCAACTATAAGGACCCAACCTTTAAACAATATAAAATCTAGTAAATTACTTTATAATTCAATCTTTTACATTCCCAAAGATATTTTTAATTTATAGTTTTATAATGTTAGGACATAAATCATATATATTAACCCTAAATAATATAAATTGGTTACTATTATTACAATATCCATTTATTTCAAAATAATTTTTTTATAAAAAAATATTAAACATTTTCATGAAAAGTCATAAAAATTTAATATTGGATTCTCATTTTCTATTAGTCATCCTTAATCCTTGTGAAAAACATGTTAAAACCTGGGATGAGAAAAAAATATCAGAATGGGATATAAAAATAATTAGAGAATCCATTATTCCACAAATTCTTATAAACATATGAAATCATTTTCACAAAGATATACATCTCACCAATAAAGAGTCATATACTTACATTATGAAACATGATATCTACATAGAAAAAATAAATAAAATCATAAATTTATCTGGGGGAAATACTTACATAATATTGAAACCCTCTAGACTACCTTATGATTTGTAACCCTCATAGCTACCTTACAATTTATCCCTCACAAATACTTTATGGTACAACCATCATAGTTACGCTTGGAGTAACCTTAAGACAGACCTCCAACACACACATACCCAATGCATTGCATGGAGATATAGGTCGCATAATTCATCATATAGAATACCCAAGAACCTTAAAAAAACCAAAAATCATGAACAATCTTATGATAACATTCCTTTTTAATTTTGTAAAAATAGAAATTTAAAGGAGTATTCTTAAACAATAGTCCCTTAAAAATACCATATCATTGAAAAAATAATTGATCAAATGAATTGAATATGTATATTAACTATAAATAAAAATAATAAAACCTAATATAATCAAATTTAACCTCACAAAAAAGCTTATGAAGAAAAAATCATTGAAGTAGAAAGTTAACCTGATAAATGAAAATTGTGGTAAGGATTCAATTTCCTCGACTTTGTCTTACATAAAACAAGTTTAATACGTTTATATAATGGTTAAAAGAGAGTTATTAATATTTTAATGAATCATATACATGTTTAGAAATCTTTTTATGACTATTTTATAACATCATTCCACCCATTTATTAATAATATTTTGTTATTTCCACTGTTTATTGTGGATACTTTACATGGATTTCATAGTCTGTTCGTATTGAATTTTCATTTTGGTATGGAAATAAAACACCATAAGTATAATAAAACGGTATTAATATGTTTCCAGAATATTAAATGATACCATAAATCAATTTTTTATGACAATATGAAGAACCTTTATATAAAACATTAATGAAATTCATTTAGATCATTTTGGTGGTTCTTTGATAAAAATAGACTAGTTTTGTTATATAATATAATATTATGCATATTTGTTGCTTAAGAAACCTAAAATAGGATATATAATATAGGTTAAAATATATTTTAACAATTAAAATGGTTTTATGAACATCCTTGAAAGTTGTGATGTAAATTGAAAACACATCTTCCACGATGTCGGTAAATCAGTACATCAGAGACGATGTTTTTATTTTTAGAATAAGAGGGAGAGGAGAATAATTTTGGTGAAGAATTTTTCCATAAACATGATAAATTACATTATATATATGATAATATATTTTTCATGCCTCTTGGATAAGGGGAGGTGAATAGAATGTATGAAAATAAAAATCATCGAAAATAAAATAAAAAACAAAAGATGATTTTTACACCACGAATTATCTTCCTAGAGAACCTCCTTAATAACTTTGTTTTTTCCTTTTTGGTGAGACTATATGGCCATGTACATGGTAAATATTCTTCATAAGAGGATTCAATAGAAATTTTATAGGCCTCATAGCTTGACGGAAGTGAGGAGAAGAGGGGGATGATGGGGGATATTTAGTGTGGAGGAGAGGAGAGTTTTCAATGATTCTAATCATTATTTTAATATTTTTCTCAAGAAAAACAATAGTGTTTGTTTTTGTAACTACATATAGTAATTAGTACTTGTTAGATCGAACCAAGGGTTCATACCTCAACAAAACATAAATAATGACTCCATAATTCATGTATTTAGCTTATTTCGTAAATTATCATATTCCACTATTCACAAAAAATTCATGTATTTCAAAAATATATAAAAAATTAAATGTAACTAATTTTTGAGGTGAAGTATTAAAAAATGGACCCCATTTTACAATACTAATTTTATAAATATAGTTAATTTAATTTTTTAATAAAATCACAATTTATTTGAAAAATAACAATTCTAAAACTATAACAGATTTTATAACACCATGAAAATTTAATAAAGGTATCAAAAAATTATAACATAACCACAAAACAATAAAATAATAATTAATGAATAAATTTTAAGAAAATAAACTTGCATTTTAATTAATATATTTTTCTTAAAATATTAATTAAAAATTTAAGACTTAATTAATAATTTAAAAAAAATATATTTTCTTATACTACGATCATATTACTACCGATAAGATGCATTTGTTTTATTTGTACATTTATAGGTGTGGTTAATATTTATTTGGCTGGCTTAATACTCAAAGAAGTCAAGTTAATATTCATAAGGGTGACATTCCTATTACAAATGGTCATATTATCATTCACCAAAAATTAAGTTGATCCTGTCAAATTCAAAATGTCTTACTCATTGGAATTGTGTATGTATATTTTATGAAATTCAATTCATAGAAGTTGAAAAATTATGATTATAATTTTTTTTATAACTATATCTTTTAAATAAAAATGTGTTGCTTCAAAGAGACTTAACATTCGTATGAATTTCATTTTATATTAAGTTTTTTTTGAAATACTTGGGGTGTTTCACATGCACCCTTGGGTATGGTATTTCCATCCATATACCATCAGGCCAAGTCATAACACCCTATTTCACATAGATTTAAAATAAAACCTCACGCACCCTTTTGAGATCACGATATACAATCATTACCAAATCATTAAAAGCCTATAAAATTCATGGCTTAGTAACCACATATTGAAAATAATAATAATTATTTATTCCAAGTGGGTATAAAGAAAACTTATATTTTTTATAGCATAATTTTCATATGGGAAAGAAATAGGCTTCATTAAATCCTCCTTAAAACATTATCATTAGAATCCATCCAGGGAAAGAATGTGGATATAATAATAAGAACATATCAAAAGTTTAACATAAGGAATATCAAAATTATTTTACACAGATTAATGACACAATTATAACATTATTGGATAAATCAGATTAAAAAAATAAAACAATATATATATATACATATTTGAGAATATAGAAAAATATATCAGAGTTCTTTTCTTTAAAATAATATAAATTGAAGTTTATAAAAATTTAACAATAAAACCTTTAAAACAAAAAGATGTTTTTTGGAAACAAATTTAATTTTTTTACATTAAATAAAAAATAATTTTTGAGAATATGTAAAAATAGTGAAGTACATTAAAATTCATTAAATATAATGACATATTTTTTTATCATAAAAAAATTAATTCATAAAAATATGACTATTTATTTCCCGTTTCAAAATAATTAAAATATAAAAAAAATTTGAGAGTAATTTTTTGATATAAAAAAAAATATTTATAATATGAATGATCAAAACAATGAAATAATTATTTCACATCGAAAGTGATAAAAGAAATAGATTTTAATAATTGATAAGTGTAAATTTTTTTAAATAATAATTTTATTATTTTTTAAGTAAATAAATATATTTTAAATCTATATTAATAAGTTATAAAATCATGGATAATGAGATTAATAAAATGAATTTGGTCAAACAAGAAGAATGTTTCTAAAGAAAAGAAGTTGTGGATTCAATTTAAGATAGAAGTGTTCTATTTATTATATTATTTACCAAATGAAAAGAAATTGAGAGATTAAATAGAAAAAAAATAATAACAATTTTACAGGATATTGGTTAATATTTTAAAAAAAATGTTCACAAAAGATTTTTCCTGATATTAATTTATTCAAAATAATATTCATTTAAATTTGATATTGGATAGAATCGCTTACAGTTTTGTTAACCTTTTTTTCAAAACCTCCTTGAAATGGTGAACTTGAAATAGAATTTTATATGAAATTAATTTCATTATAATCATATTAAAATAATACCATGCTTATTATATACATATTGAATAAAAATAATTGGGAAGCATGATGAAAATCACATTGATGTGATATTGAGATGGGGAAACCCATACCATTAATATTTACTTACACAAAAGTTCTTAAATATTCTTTATAATAATCATAACAATATTAATGGATTTTTTATAACCATATTAATATTTATTACAATTTAGGTTAATCAATTATAATCTATCACTACCTATATATTAGTCACACAATGTTTATCGTTTTAATTAAATGTTATTAGTTTCAATTATTTCACACATGTTCCATATTAGGGACATCGAACCCCATTTATTGACATTAATTTAACCTTCCCATGTTTAATAATTTATTGAATTTTTTCTGTTCAATGATTTATTATTACTTATGTTCACGTTAAGGAATCTATAGTCATGGACCATGGGAAGAATATATGTAACAAACATGTCTTGAGTAACATATTGATTTTAACATGTTACATTATAATTATGGATAGTTTTTTTTATAATTTTAAACCATATTCACTGAATATATTACTAATTTATATAATATATATTCATAAAATATGTCCTTGGACCATATATGTAAGGAAACACTGAAAAAAATAATGACATTTCTCAATTGAGGTGAGGGTCCACACATACTCATGTGTCAATCTTTTACATTTTATAGAACATAAACTATGTACAAATTGGTTTATCTATTTTGGTTATTAATAATGAAATATTTATCAAATTTTATCATTAAATAAACCTTTTTAAACATCCATATAAGGTTTCAATGAAACAACCACCTCAATCCATGATGGTGATAATCTATACATACACAAATATAATGTTTTTTCTGGTGGAATGGAATAAGGATTGAAATTGATTTATCAGTTATGAATAATAAAAAATTTATGAATATAATATTAACTCATGAAATAACCCTTTAGGGAAATAAAAATAAGATATTAAAAAAATACATCATTCATGGAGGATGTAGTCTGCATGATTGTATGGATGTCCTTTTCATACATTTAAGGCAAATTAATGAAGGTAGATGATAGTTTTTCCATTAATATAATAACATTTAGTACACTAATGGTAGTAATGTATTCATATTAATATGGTTTCAATTGGTTTATAGTAGGTTTAATGTAAATTATATTGAAATAATGTTATATAGTGGGTAATACTCATATTGAGAGTCTCAATTTTCTATTAGAATATCCCTTAGAAGTGGGAGATGGACGGAATATTCATAGAAAATGGGGATATAAAATGTGTTATTGGATAACGTGGGAGGTAATTTTGGCATAATATCAATATAAATTTTAATGAGAGTTGTTTTATAATGTTTGTGGATTTGAGTTTCTTTTTTAGGTGGAAAGAATTAATTTTCCTTGGAATTGACTTATTGGTGAGGAATTAGAATAATATTGCCTGAGAGATTAGTGATTTACCTGAGAAAATAATTTTCATAAATGCAGTTATTATTTTACAATGTAAAAAATTTATTTTATTAATGTTAATTTAGTAAAATTTTACCTATTTGATTTTACCCATTTCTGATTATTTAAATTGATTAAAAAACCGTTGTAATTATTTTTTAATAAGAATATAAGATGAAAATTAATAAGAAATATACATGTGGTGCTTTATAATTTCAAATCTAATTAATATTAATTGGTTATTATAATATAATATAATTGAATACTAAATTAAAATATATAATATAAAGAAAAATATTTTGTATTGGAAAATGTATTTTAAAATATTAAGTTTTTATCGTCTAATTTAATATCAATAAAGAATTAATTGAGTGTTAATAAAATTTTAAATATATATAAACATGAATAAAAATTAATTAATTAATTGTGAACAAATAAATTTAACTTGATAATAATTATACAAACACTTTGAACAATAATTCAATGAAAGTAACTATTTTTCAATTATTATAGTAATAAATTTTAACCCTAGTGAAAATTTGATACATCTAAAAGTTAATAGATTAATTTTCCAAATTTGAAAATTCTAATTAAAAATATGAAAATCATTTTGTATCATTCACATTCTAAAAATAGTCATTTTTTAATATAAGTATACATGACAGATAAAATAATTTTAGAAACAATGTTCCTTTTAAGTATAAGATGAATTTATTATATAACCATTAATAACTATTTGGTGGATTTTAACTTGTATTATTTTTGATAATACAAATACATTGAATCAAAATAATCATTTAACCACAATATAACAAAACTCATAACATATTAAATGGAAATATATTTAATACCTAAAATGGTTTTATTAGTCATTTTTCCTCATGAATTGAATTTTATTTGAAAATAAGTATTGAAACTAAAATTGATTTTTTAATTTACAAATTTATTTCATAATACACTTACCTATATTTATATCTACTAGCTTTATAGGTAAATAAGAACAGTAAAATTTTAATATATATAATTTTCTGTTAATAAAATGTGGGCCAGGTTCTTTTTAGATGAGTGTTTCGCATAAATGAAGATATTCAACATAGTGTTTTATAAATTGAAATCATATACTTATATATTTGGGTGTTGTATTCTAACCCATTAAATAAATCACATCATCATAATTGTACTTTATGACATCGATAAAAATAAATTAGTACAATCGTGAGTTTATATTGGATTTATAATGAATTATCAACCTCACTAACATGGATAGGACTCAAAAAATCATGTCATGATAATGTCTTAAGACCCACATGATAGAGGTAATATAAATAAGGATTTTATATTTATCCATTCACTATAGATGATCATATGTTAGATTAGGATATGAATTTTGAATTCTTTAATTTAGAAATTGATATGGGATCTATGTAGAGAGATATAATCATTCTCTAAAATCACCTAAAATTAATTTAAAGGTATAATAATAGTATTTTTATGAATTTTATTTCTATGAAAATATATTTGGAATTAAATAATCTCACAAAAAGGGTACTTATCTAAAAATAAGATTGTTTAGGTGATGGTTTGATACTCTTCAAAAATCTACAAGATATCATGAAGTGTGTAGAAATAGAATCCAATAAGACATCCTCAAATATCAAGTGGAGGATAATTATACCTTAATTATCATTATCCACTCCAGTGATAGTAAATTCATGGGTTATTCCCTTCTCCCTTGGAGGTTTTTTATAATAATTATCCATGTTATCCCATGGATAAGGGCATCAGTTTCCATAATGAAGAATTTCATTACATTTGAGTAATTGATGGTTGGATGGATCATTAGTTGAGACGTTTATTATATTTATTATATTGGTCTCCATATTTATCGCTATTCTATAATCTTGAGTTTTATGGCCATTCCATTCATACATGAATCATTTTTTTTTCCTTTAAGAAGTTACTTTGGGTTCCTCTTACAAAATTCATTTTCTGTAGGAAGTTGAATCTTATTCTCTCTAAGTTCAATTTCACCTAAAAGTGTATTAAACTATACCATTTTATTTATTTATGAATTAGATATTTTTTAAGGTTCTTTTTATTCTTTATATGTTCAGATAGTTGGGTGACCAAAAATATTAAATTTTCATCGCTATCTTCAATCCCATTTGGTTTCTCATTTGGAAGACCCCAGATTTCTATTTATATGCCTTATTAAAAAAAATTTCCCTTGAAACAGCTATTACATAAATAATGTAAACATTAGGTGTTAGAATATTTAAATGAAAAATTTGTTAAAGTTAACTATAAAATCAGTAGAAATAAATTATATGTGTTGTGTATAATCAATTATATTTTTTTATTACTAGTGTTGAAGTATTTTTTGAAAATATGATTATAAATGTTGGTATAAAATTTTCTTACTCTCACAATTTTTTTATTCATTTAATATTCCATATTAAAAATCAAAGGAACAATATAGAAAACATAAAATAGATGAAATGATAGGGATGGGCTACGAGGGATCAGGGTAGTGGGTCTAAAGTGGTTCAAACCATCAGAATAAGATCTAACCAAAATCACACAGTTAGGTTGAAGGAATTAATATTTGTAAATATCATAGGAGGATTGTTTTCATCATCCCATGAAGTAATAAAATATATAACTTTGTTTCATCCATTCCATGTTTTTAAGAGATTCACAATGTTAGGTATATATCTTAGGAATTTAATAATGTGATATATGATGGACCAAAGCGAATTGATTTCACTCCTCATGTATTTGTGAATCATCATCATGTATTTTTCTATAGATATAAATGATTTTTTGAGGTTGAGGATAGACTCCAATATATCCAGAATATCATTGGACTTCACAATTATAGAGTACCCATTGTGGTATAAGCTACTAAAAGACACAATTAATGAACCATTATGATCTTGGAAAACTCCACATCCACTCATAAGACCCATCCCATATGACCCATCAATATTTAGTTTGAGTCTACAATCCAAAGGATTCCAACTAACCCATCTAAAATTTCTTGGGGAAACTAAGGTAGGAGACAAGAAACTACAGCCCGTAATGAAATTCTACAAAGAAAAAATTTTTCCCATTATTTTAACAGAAGACCCAACTCCACCACAAGGCCCCTATACTAGACCTGAATGGAAAAGAATTAGATGTGTTCTCCTTCAACAAACATGCTATTGTTAATAATCTAGATACACCAACATCCTGCGACCAGTACACTAGCTCTATGCTTATGTTCTTGCATCTTCAGGTGCATGAAATATATCATGTTATGAAGAAAATCCGTGAAATATTTGGGTTTTTTATTAATACTAAACGAACCACTAAAAACCCTCCAAACTTTGATCACCATGTCATTCTGATAGAAGATGTGGTCCGCTATTTCCTTTATGGAATCTGGGAAACCGTATCATTTATATATAAATAAAGAGATTAAAAATACCATATATCAATAAATTATATTTAATAGGGATTTATTTACACTAGAAGACCCCCGGTCAAGGTTGTTATTATCAGGATGATGGAAAAACTTATAATATTTGGAAGAGAACTCCATAGTTGGGGATTATGTGAAGATAAAACAATACTCATCCTATGATATCTTAATGGGATCATAGACACTACACCAATGTTGATTGAGAATGGACTACATAAACAAGGGATGTGTCATTGTCTACGAAAGGAGTATGCATGGATTAGGAGATCCTCTGAAGGTGAAATGGAGTCCGGGACAATTATGATATTAGAAAATAACTTACCAACACACAAAAATCCACCAAAAATACTAATTGAGAACACATTTATGGTTGGGAAGCATTTTTCATAACCAATGTGACCTTTCTCCACAGAGTACCAAGATCAGAAAAATACTTCCACACAATGAATTTTACCTAAAGAGTGATCTATTCTAGAAACCCCAATCATGATTAGCTTGATAACAATATATAGAATCATCCCCACTATGAAGTTTAATTACCCCACTCTCCACTATCTTGGTGATTAATTTCAATGAGGCCCTTCATCACCTTCCCTCACCATGAATGTCTAAAATTAATCTAGATAATATATTCTCAATTTCCTTAATATGGTATTAGATACCACAATGATTTAAAATAAATGCATTTGTATTAATCCAAGAACAAAGTTTTCTAGAGTAATTCTTCTCCTAAAAGACTAGAATTGGTTCTTCTAGTTCTTGATGTGATTGGTTATTATATTAACAACCTCATTGAAGTGAGAAATACACACCCTAGTAGAGGTTATTAGTTCCCCAATGCATTCCAAAAGGAATTTTTTTTCAGTATAGACAAACTTGTCTCTCTTATTTACCCCTCCTATTCAGAACATCTTCTCGAACTATATAAACTAATCTTCTCCCTATTAATTGTTTCCCTACTCCATGAATGATAATTATCTATCATTTTTCTCAGAAACCTAAAGGAAATAAGCCATCCATTAATGAATTAAATCACGTCATTCATGACCATGAAGTGGGAAATTCGATTTTAGTTGCTTATGCATTTGATGTGTTAGATGATTCTTTTAGGAATGTTTCTAATCATGAACCTACTGAGAGAGTCTTGGATTATTTTTAATATACTAAGAGATATATTCCACCATGTCTAAGACCACATACTAATATTAATAAGATTCATTTTCCATCATCATGGAAACTGATAACCAAGGGGAACTAAAGCACCTGAAGAAGAGATCCCTCACCCAATTGTAGAATGATGTGCATCCCATAACTCTATGTATGAATATTCATTTTAAAATGACATATGATTTTTCCATGTCAATATTAATTACCACATTAGATCCAATAAAAATTTTATTCATATAGTAAACCATTTAAGGAAAAATCCCTTTCATAGCATGCAGGATCTTCCTTTGATGAGGCCTTACTTACCATTAGACACCTATTCATGAAGACATGTCACCAATATCTAATTGATCACATTGGAAAAGATATTATATAAAACATTTCACTTACACTAAAAAGAATTTTAACCATCCCAGAGCATATACATATTTATTTTTAAACAAGGTTTGTCATTAGGGACAATTTTGATACACAAAATGAAAAATGAGTTAATACTCAACCAAAATTTTATGGTTTATAATCTATAGGTGAATCTATATTAGAGCCTTTATCCACTATCTTAAATCTAGATAGAGATTCCATTCCTAACAACCAAATCAATCTATAATTTATAAAAAATTACTATTATTTATTATATTTTTTATTTTCTCTTATTAATGTTACTAATGCACTCCAATGTTCATCCTAAAAAATGAAATAAATAAAAAAATAAAAAAAACTCAGCTATGATACCCACTAAGGTTCCCCAGACCCATAATATCAGGTTTGGTTCTAGAAAGACTTAAATATATTCTATATTTTATAATAACTAAGATGAACCAATATAAAATTATTTATAATTCGATAATTGAAAAATAATATCCTATAATAGTCCTAAAATATCAAGATCCAAATGTTAAGTGTTTCATGTATTAAGTATATAAAGAACATATCTATCACACTTGAAAATATTTTTCAATAATATGACCAGAAGAGACAAACATTTAAAAATATCATGCTTTATACTAATATTCATTACCTAGATAATGTAATACATAATAATGGGATGCGGTCAAGTTTTTAGTATGGTAAAAATTATCTACAAGTCATTAAAATGGTTAGATAATCTGTATATAAGAAACATGAGAATGAAAGAAGTATGATAGGAAAAAACAAGATCCAATAATATTTTTCTATATAAATGAAGGAATTTTAATATAAAACTGTCAACCATATACAATGGCATAAACGTGTGTAAATATGAGACAATGATCTTGTGTCATGAATCATTACATAGTTATAAAACAAAAAAATTGGCATAAGTATTAAAATAGTTAATCATACCATTATGAATATTTTCAAATGAGATCTAATCCATATATTAAATTAGTATTCTATGGTTAACCCCTATGTACCTTATTGTACTAGATATTAACATTGATATACCCTTGGTATTATTCATATAATTGGTGTACCCTTGATCTTCGTCTTGGCACCCATGTTCCGTTGGACATAGGATTATGACCCATATACCCTAGGGTCAGGCTTACCACCTATGCACCTTTTGAGATCATGATATATAAACAAAACTAATTTATTAGTGGGATATATAATTTCAAGAACAACCATTACATAATTAAAAACATACTTATTTATGCTAAAATATCATAAAAACATTCATCAAATCATAATATCATAATAAACTAATATGAAAGAAACTTGATTCCTTAAAATATCCTTAAAACAAAATTATCTTATTCTATCCAATGATATATGGTTCATGAAATCATAATAAAATTTTTCAAGTGTTACATAAGGAACATTAAAGGGTATTTAAATAGATGGGATACACATATTTAAAATTATGAGAAAATCATTTTGGATATCAAGAAGAAAATATTCCTTTATGAAATGCTTGAAATATCCATAAATGTGTTTTGTTTATAAGAAAATAGATTAATATATAAAAAACAATTAAAAAAATAACTTTTAAAATAGAAAATAATTTTTTGAAATAATTTTTCTATAAGAATGTAAATTTCAAAAATTCACTTGATAAGTCATAAGAATAGTGATGAATTATTTCTTAAAACACAAGCCTTTAATATTATCTTAATAATAATGAATTTATAATTAAAATCAAGATTGTTTTTTGAAAAATTTGATATTATTTTACCATTATTTACAACATAATTAATAATTATAATAATTATAAAATCCATTTAAAATCATTACAAGAAATATTCTTAAATAAAAATTCTCATAAGAAGAAAAGATTATTTTCAGATAAAAATATTACAAGAGATTTTTTATCCAGAAAATACATGTGTAAAAATTAAATGTTTAATTGAGTATGTTTGCATATAAATTGAAAATATTAAGAAATTAATATAATAATAAAATCAACTATGGATAAATTCATCTATGAAATGAATATAGACATAAGGGAATAATATCCAAAACCACATATATTAGGTTGGGTCAGTTTCATAAAGAAGCTGCATAGTTGATAAATTATTTATGAAGAGAAATGAAATAGAAAGAGGAAATTAAAAGAACAAATGAAAACTAGAGGATAGAAATGGGTTTTCAGAGATAAAGTTTATTAATATTTTTCTTAGATGAATGTTCATTCAAAATAATATCTATTTGAAATTGACATTGAAAAGAAATACTTACAGATTTGGTAACCATTGAGTTAAAACGCACATAAAAGGTAGAACTATGGATGGATTTGGGAAAACAATTAATTTTATTATATGAATTTTAAAATGAATACATGAGTAGTATATAAATTATAGAATAAGATAAGTGGTCAATATAAATCATATCTCTTACAAGAGGATTTGAAATGAAGAAACCCATATATTTAATCTCAACATTCATGATAGTGATTTAACCTTTATTTAATAGATATTAAAATAATTTGAAATTAATTAAAAATATTATATATATTTTAACTTTTATATTCATCAATTATAACCATTATCATCTTTTTTATTACTTATATAATGTTTATCTTCATCATCAGATGTTATTAATTTTGATTATTTCACACATGTTTCATAATTAAGACATAAAACCCCATTATTGAATTTTTAATTCATCAATGTATTATTATAAATTATTTCTACGTCTTTGTGTTTTAATGATTTATATATCCCCATGATCACTTGATAGAAAATAAGAACATTCTTCCTAAAAATGAGTTACTTGATGAACTTATTTTGGGTAATATAAAATTATTAATATATTACATTATAATGATCATTAATATTTTTTTGATCCTTTAATGAAAATATTATTGACATATATTACTCCATTATATCTGATAGATTTAGTAAATATGTTTTTATAAACCTCTATCTGTGACAATGATTAATAATCAAACACTCCATAACATCGATAATATGAACGTATAAACAATTGATATTATTATTTTTTATTTAATGGAAGGAATATAGAAATTGATTTATATTTTTATAATCATTATTTTATTTGTAAATATCAATTTTTTTATAAATTGATTCTTTTTTACTAGCCACACATCACACATATACATGGAAAATTATTTCAATAATATCGAGAGAAAAGAGGATTGAAGATAATTGTTGTAAAGTTAATAAAATAACACTTAGTTGAATAATTTTCCAAATTAAATAATATTAATATTTTTTAAATAGTTCTTAAGATGGGTGGATGATACTGCTACTAAAAATAACGTTAGAGAGTCTTTAAAACCCAGATTGAGTGTTTGAATTCTATCTTAAACGATCCTTTTGATTGGGAACAAAAATATTTTTATTAGATTAAAGGTATAATAAAAGTAGTATTGGAATCTTGTTAACGTAAAATGAGTATAGGTTCATGTGAATTTTAATTAATAGGTGTGTGCTGATGTTTTTCGAAGTGAGGACCTTTTATTGGTGGAAAATAGATAATTTACATGGTAATTAATGGTATGTAAGTGGTATGAATGTAATTTCATGGAAGATAGGTGAATATATGGTGGTGATACTTGTAATTGTGACATTAAAAATTAACAAATTTCCCTTTATTTTTTTATTTCATCCTAATTTTGAAAAATTATTACCTCTTTATGTTACTCATTTTTACTATTATTATCCTTAATTAAAAATTAACAATCTTAAATTTTTTTACTAAAATTATAAATCACTCCTCCTCAAAATTTTGTTGTAGCAATTAAAAATTTTGGATCAATTTTATATAATAAATTATATAAATTTAGGATTTAAAAATTATAATTTAAACCATATATTATATAGTAAAATCATTTTGGTAGAAAAATATAAATTTAAATAAGTATTTTTTATAATTTAAATTTGTATGAATAAATAATTAAAATAATTATAATATATTAGTTTATAAATAAATATAAAATGGATTAATTATTCAAAATAGATTACCATAATTAATATTTTAAATACTTAGGTAGAAACTAGTACAAAAAACACTTTGAAAATATCCATTTTTACCATAACCGTTGTATTTAACATTATTCTTCGAAATATATTCATATGTCTAAAAACCTTATTATAAATTTTATAATTCTAATAATAAATAAGTGAATTGATTCTCTGATTTTATTTTTAAAAGTGATAAATATTAATTATAATAATAATATTGAAACAGTCTTGGCATGATGCCAAATTTTTAATTAAATAAATCCCCCTTTTTAACTGGGTTGAGAGATAACTGTCGCATAACCTTAAGGATGAGTGGATCATAGGCCCAAGTATTATATGGCATGAATACTGATTACAATTTATTTCCCAACAGTTTTTGTCTTAGAAACTCTTTTTCTATACCCAAAACATATTTTTATTCTAATGTACCATTTTGTACAAAATAATGTTATAGAACCCACCACTGATATAGTATGCTCCAAAATTATACTATATCCAGTAACACAAAACTACTAAAATACATACTACAGTACTTCTACAATTTATTATGAAATCCTCTGTCACAAATTAGGCGTAGTTGTGGGTTGAACCCCCCCCCCCCCCCGAACTCATATAGTATTATGGTATTTCTCTACCACTCAACCAACATTCAAGTTTCATCAATATAAACGTTAATGTAACTATGCATAACATAATTTTTTTTACATAAAAACCATATATTCAATTCATAATATGAATATATGAATTTCCTAGTAATAACTATTGGATTTATTTGAGATTATTTTTTATATATTATTGATAAATTTCATCAAAATAATTATTTAACCATAATATAACAAAATGAAGAGCATCTAAAATGATTCTTTTTTTAAAAATGATTTCATTAGTTATTTAACTAGAATGATTGACTTTTTTCAGGTAATTATAATAAAAATAATCCAATATTTTTTTCTAAATATATTTCAGCACACATTTAAACCCTTATAATTTATTAATACTGTACTAGTTCAGTAATTTTAATTTTATATACAAATTACATTACTTCTTAATATCATTCATTATTAAATATTATTATTAAAATGGTAACACATAGAGCCAATTCATATAATATGATTATAATTGTAGAATACATGGAAAAAAATAATTTCAATCTTTTATTATGTGCATTCATTACAAGTATTTCCTTAACTCTTTTAGAATGGTTTTTAACTTACAATCGAATAAGTATTTATTTTTTTACATTGAACTAATATGGCTTCAAACTAACTCTCATTTACATCATTGACATTATATTTTAAAAATATATATATTTCAACTACACCAATGATTGTTTGTAATTTATTGGGTTGGCCCTTTATAGGCTATTAAAATATATGTTTTCATATTTATAGGCTCTTATAGAAATTTTAGTGGACTCTGTAGAGGAGAGTGGAGTTTTATATCCAATTTTTGGGCCCCCATGCCATAATAGAGAATTTGATTATAGTCATTTCAATATCATTTTGAGTTGTGGATATTTTCTTCAATATGTGTGAAGACTATGAGATTTTTTAATTTGATGATTTGTGTTTTTTTCTCTCCAATGAGTAAAATGTAAAGAGAGGGAATTTTGAGTGGGTGTTTCAAAGGATGCCCTGCGTTTAGGGAACCTTGGAACATTTAAATATTTTGTAAGTTCATTTCTGGAATTTTGAAGATCATGTAATGGTTAATGGTAGTTATCTTATATAGGGAACACTTTTGGGTATATAAATATATGTCCTCTTAGTTTGGTGTTCACTATTAGTAGTGAAATTATTTTATCTAATGTTTTTTAGTCATTAAATTGAACAAAATTGGAACCCCAAAAACATATCCTTTGAGTTGTTTTTATAGGAATGGTGGTGAGTTGAGGAATAACATTAATATAACATATGTTCTATTCTAGGGAGGATGAACTAGAGAGCTTGATCTCACCACACCATTATTTAAGATATGGAGGAAAAACATATTACGGATTCATCCATTCTATTGGGTATACGACATGGATGTTGTCAATTCCTATTTAAAATGGTTTTATAACATGTGATAATAAAGAGAATATATTTTTTTAAATGATTACTAAGTGGATCACTATTCTACCAAGAAATACTATGGGAATAGTGTGAATCAAAATTTTATAATGAATGATTTTGAAGCATCATTTATAAATAGAGATTTATTACCACTTGGTTGGATTTATGATTTTCATTTATCAACCCCTAGTTGAATCCTAGTCCTCTCACCTTTATCTACAAACACACATTGATAGTGAAAGAACCATGGTTTATACAAATTAATGAATAAAAATTCAAGGTTCTGTTGGTGTTTCCTTCACTAACCATTCATTCTTGACCATATTTTTTTTCATAGAGAATATTGATCTTCTAATCTGAGTATAGTATTTATAGACCACTCCATTAACTTATAGTCTGTTATGGTTGAATAGAAATATTGATTCACTTCTTTTGTTTATATTATTATTATATATATGTGAATTGATATTTCTTGATGGGTGACTTTTTTTATGTAAAAATTATTTGTGATATATGATTTAAATAATAAATAGAGTTAATATAATTAATTTGTTAAATGTGGATGGAAGTAAAATGGGCGATCCATGAGATTTTTTTTCATGATATTATATATATATTTTTCTTTATCAAATGATGTGTATTTATATGATGTTTTCATTATAATATTTTATAAAAACCATGACACATACAAAACTGAAAAATTACTAAAACATAGTAATAAAAAAGGATATAATAAATCCTTATCCTTCAGGAATATTTTTTATTATTTATTGATTATACATGAGGAGATAAGTTTTTATTTCACCCATATTTAATATTGGTGATGTAGTACCCCTAGTTTTTGGTATATTAACATTAATTCTTTATTTTTATTTTTATCTGTTGTAAGGGTGATGGATGGGATAGTTGGGTGATGTTTTAATTTATTTTTTCGTTGAAAAAGTGTATGCAAATGGGCTGTGTAAAGACCCATAAATTTCAAGGAATTTTTTTTTTAATTTTCTTTTAATTTTACAAGAACGTAGTTTCTGAAGGCACCTGATTCCGATGCCCGGTGTTCCCGGAATCATTTTCTGAAGTTTGGCTCGGGTACGCTCAGTGAACAGACGAGCAGGTTTTTCTAACTTTTGAACTGGTGCCCGGAATCGAATTCTGAGGGCACCGATGGAATCACAGCGCCAGTATTTTCTTAAAAACGCCTCTTCCGGAGTCGTGTTTTCTCGGGTGTGGCTTCTATTTTTGTTCAGGCTTAAAGTCAAGAAATAAAATAATGGTACGACAAACTATATTTTATTTCACTTAAGCCACTTGGAAGTCACTTGAAGCCAATTAAAGCGGCTTAAGCTGAGTTGATCCGGATAGGATGCTATCCAAAAATATCATACCCCCTTGGTAGGATATTTGTGGGGTGGGGCCGGCACGAGCCCCACTGTTTCTTTTCCGCTATGTAACGCACCCGCGAAAACCCATCATTATGAAAGTCAACTGACACGTTTTCTTAAATTCTTAACGCACCATTTAATTGGGATGTTTCGTTCATAAATTACATGGGCAGTTTCTTTCGTTAAATTAATTCTGCGAATTAATGGGTCGTTACTTACCTCTTATTTGTTTGTTGCCATAATAATAAAATAAGACCAACACCGACTCTGGAGGATTACACCTTGAGAGGTTTTTGATAGAAGTTCTTGTGCCTTCACCCTTCTTTGTGAGCAACATGAAGAACGCGAAGAACGCGAAGAACGCCAGCCTCCGACGAAGAACGCCAAACCCACGGATATCGACGACGCGACGCCGTGTGCCGCGACGCCGACGTTTCCTCTCCCGCAATGTTCTTCGGCGACGTTCCTTCCTCCACGAAAAAAACCTTCGATCATCCGTTGAGGTGAGAGTTTCAGATTTCATTAAATTCCTTTTTGGATTTTAACTCAAGATGGATTTAATTATTAAAATTAAATCTGTTGTTCTTGAACCTCGGAGTTCGTCGATGCGGCGCCGGATACCACAACGATCTCCTCCTTCCGCGATGAACCCCTCCTTCCGCAACGATCAAATCCGCGAAGAACCCGCGCGTGCAACGTGACGAGGTAGGGGTTGTTGTGAATAATTTATATTCCCGTGAACGTTTCTTTAAAAATTAAAGAACCAGATTCATATGAACAATTTTAATTTATTAAAATTGTTGTTTCAAGTGTTGCATAATTCTCCCGTTGTTATTATTCTAACGCGGAGGGTGCGGGCCAAACGAACACGGCCCGACAACCCTCCGCCGTTCTTCGTGGTTGTGAGGATTTGGTGGGTGACGGAAAATCGTGACGCAAGGGCGATTTGGTGATCCCGCAGTGAAGAACGGAACTCGGGAGGAACAATGGCGCAGACGGGAAGGAAAACTGACCAACAGAGCAACTCCGGGGGTCCACGGAAGCGGCCGGCGGCGCGGGTCGCCAGCGCGGCGGCGCCGATAGCCGGAGGCGGCGTACAGTGGACCCGCGGCCGCGCGGGTCCGGCTCGCCCGCACAGGACGCGGCGACATGCCGCGTCCGTTCAATCAGCGCGGCCCCGCGTAGGGCCGCAGCACTTCCAATCCGCGGGGGCAGCGCCCCGCGGCACCCGAGTTGCTCGGCCGAGCCGAGCCAGGTCGGACCGGACCGGGTCCGGCCGGGTTCGACCGGGTCGAGTCGACCCTGTTCGGCCGACCCAGGGGGGGTCGGGCCGGGTCGGCCCGGGCCCGGACCCCCCGTCTTCGGACTGTTTTCGGTCAAATGCTTGTAACTTGAGCTACGGGCCTCCGAACGACACGCCGTCAGTGGAAACGCGATCCTTGGATCGAGACGGTCATTACGGTATATCGCACTCAAGGTTTTGTAATACTTTGTGTTCGTCCGGGTTGGTTCGTACACAAAACCAACCGGGCCCTCGGAGCGGAAACACTCATATCTTGAGCTACGGACGTCCGATTGACGTGCCGTCGACTTCGTTGATTTCCTCTAAGTGAGACGGATCTTTTCGATCACTCCGCCTGAGGTTTGGACGTAGGTGGAGTACGTTCGGGTTGGTTTTGCCTTAAAACCCAACCGGGCCCTTGGGACAAAAAAACCAGTAACTCTCAGACCGGGCGTCCGATTGACGCGCCGTCTGCGACGTTGAGTTCGTGTTGACGATACGGAACTTTTGGATACATCCACTTCGGACATTGTGTCAGTTGATGTATCAGCCTCTCGGCTCGTGGAGCGGACCCTCCCGAACGAGCTTGTTGTGTGCGGGAACCCTAGTGCTGGCTACGACTTCGACCACGACGATTGTGCAGAGATCCTCAGTGGACTGCGATGATGAAGAGAGATGGTCTTGTATCCTATGTGGATCCTAGCTGTGATGGTCTTGTATACTATGTGGGTCCCATCTTAGATGATTTAATACTGGTCTTGTATCCTATGTGGGTCCCAGGTTAGATGATTCAATACTGGTCTTGTATCCTATGTGGGTCCCAGTATAGATGAATCGATGAAGAGAGCTGGTCTTGTATCCTATGCGGGTCCTAGCTGTGCTGGTCTTGTATCCTATGTGGGTCCCAGCTTAGATGATTCAATACTAGTCTTGTATACTCTGTGGGTCCCAGTATAGATGAATCGATGAAGAGAGATGGTCTTGTATCCTATGTGGGTCCTAGCTGTGCTGGTCTTGTATCCTATGTGGGTCCCAGGTTAGATAATTCAATATTGGTCTTGTATCCTATGTGGGTCCCAGTATAGATGAATCAATGAAGACAGCTGGTCTTGTATCTTATGTGGGTCCTAGCTGTGCTGGTCTTGTATCCTATGTGGGTCCCAGCTTAGATGATTCAATACTGGTCTGGTATCCTATGTGGGTCCCAGTATAGATGAATCAATGATGACAGCTGGTCTTGTATCCTATGTGGGTCCTAGCTGTGTTGGTCTTGTATTCTATGTGGGTCCCAGCTTTGATTATTCGGTGCTGGTCTTGTATCCTATGTGGTTCCCAGCATAAACAAAACAATGACGACGACTGGTCTTGTATCTTAAGTGGGTCCCAGCTTAGTTGATCCAGTATCTATGTCTGATCATCTCTTTCACCTTTTCGATGATGTATACCTGTGTGAGCTGAATCCCGTGTTATTCTCCTTTGTGGATTGTGTTGAACTATCCTGTGTGGATTTACTGTTTACTCTCCTTTGTGGATTTACTGTTTACTCTCCTTTGTGGATTGTGTTGAGCTATCCTGTGAGGGTATATGTTTTCTTTCTTGTGTGGACTGGGTTGTTCTTGGGCTCAGACGTTGGAGCCGAACGGGGATTGATGACTTAGGTATATGTATGGGCATATACCTAAGCAGTGTCGGTTGTTATTTTGTTATTGTATCTTTCTGTCGTGGTTTATCCTTTCTGGATTTCGGGAGACCTTCGGGGGGTCTCGGGGGTCCCTACTGAGTATCTTAAACTCACCCCTGCACGGGCCATGCCCGCACTTCATTGTGTTGGTTGCAGACGACGGACAACGCTGATCGTGCTGGAGGCGTGCAGAGCAGGACGGTACCTGGAGGTGGACCACTGGGCGGGACATACTCGGAGCAGTCAGGTGGACCCGAGGAGCAGTGGAGGCTATCTGTACCCACCCTTCAGGTGGGGATTCCAGAGGACGGCTCAACGCTGCGACTTTTCTTTTCAGTTGCTGTTTTTCCCTTCAGTTGTACTTTACAGTTGGGCTTGTATTTCCAGCCCCTTTTACTTTCAGCACAACATGTTACAGTTTTTACTTAGTGTTTATTTTCCTCTTGCTTACTCTGTGGTGCTTGTTTACTTTTCAAAGGCAACTCCTTCCCTTTTTACGGGGATTTACGCCTTGGTGTTAGTCACCAGCCCCTGGCCTATGGAAGGCGGGCTTGAGGTAGTCACGACACGGGCCCCGAGGATGGGTCGTGACAAATTGGTATCAGAGGTGGCCGGTTCTACCGCAGACTCTGATCTTTCTTCTATGTGAAGAAATAGTGTTCACCGTATTGGGTGTGGTTATCAGTCCAGGGAGTCCAGTGTTGGTGCGGCATCCGACGTATTCGTACACCAGGACCCTGACTTCTGATTTCCGACATAATGCACGAAAACACTAATTGCATGTGTGTTCAAGTTTTTTTTATTACTAGTGTCAGCTCACCAGGTATATAGTTCTGACCGTGGAGCACCTGCTTCTTTTCTGGATGGCCCCACGATGGCAGCCAGCTAGGGTTCCGAGAGTGGAGCGTGATGACAGCCCACCGAGCAACGAGGCCTCGGTGCATGGCTCTTTGTCAGTAGAGGCACCGACGGTACCTTTACCCACCGAGCCACCGATGCTACTAGCACCAGCCGCTGACGATGCACGTCGCCTTAGCGCACTGCATGAGTTTCAGCATCAGCGACCACCCAGGTTCCATGGGGAGATGGACCCCCAGGCAGCCGAGGACTGGCTGGAGGAAGTGGTGTGAGTTATCAGGCTAGTGAGGACACCAGCAGACCTCATGGTGATCCTCACGGCGAGCCTACTGCACGCAGCAGCGGGCCGATGGTGGAGATTGATTCTCTAGGTGCACGACGAGACATCTCTTCTCTGGACCAACTTTGAGAGCATCTTCCGCTCTGAGTTCGTCCCATCCACCCTCTGTGCGGTGCGCATTTAGGAGCTTCTTCAGCTGCGGCAGGGCAGCTTGACAGTGGCCCAGTACTCGGCGAGATTTACTGATCTCTCGCGCTACTCCACAGTTATGGTACGAGACCCGTTCTTCCGGGCCCGGACCTTCGAGCAGGGACTGAGGCATGAGATCAGGGCTTCGATGATCTCTCTCAACATTCCGACTCAGGCAGAGGTGTTGGAGAGAGCCCTTCTAGTGGAGAGTTTTCTCACCGAGCAGGCTCTAGTGACAGGGCCCTCCGCAGGACAGCACGTAGCAGGGTCTTCTGCTGCTGGCAGTAGATAGGTGACGTAGAGGTTCAAACGGGCCAGACCATCAGATGGGCAGTATCAGGATGAAGATTCGGTTGTGCGGGGAACCCGAAGGAGAGCCCTCTACACGAGGGGAAAGAATTTCTACGCATGCAGCGGGCGAGGTCACATGGCTCGAGACTGCCCGACTCGTCTTACTGATGAGCAGCAGGTGGTAGAGGGACCTCCCAGACATAGGTTCGGCTACGGTGGTCCGCAGGGTGCACGCGGACGAGGCAGAGGAGCTGGCCGAGTAGCCGATGGTGGGAGACACTTCGAGGTGTTTCCACCACCACCACCAGGAGGTCCACCCCGACCGCAGGGAGTTGGTGGATGTGGGAGAGCTCAGCTTCAGGCAGCTGAGGCCTTCGATCATGGAACTCTGGGAGCAAATGGATAGGAGCGGGACTAGTGGATACATCCTTTGTACTTCTAGTTCCTTGCTGCTATTGTGTAGCGTCTTTGTATTATGAGCTGCAATAATAAAAGACGCATACCCTTGTGATGTTTTCATTCTTTTCCTCTTTTGTGTTGTTACTAAGAGGTTCCAGTTTTGACTTTTGACTTGACCCTCACTTGTGAGACATCTACTGGAGGAGACCCAGTTACCACACACTGATGCCGACAGTGTGACTCAACCCTTGGAGGCGAGTGTAACAGTTGGATCTCTTGGTAGTATTGTCGAGACCTTAAGACGTCATCCTTGGTATAGATTAGTATCATCCATGTCAGGATTGACAGTATTAGGCAAAGAACATGGTATATCCAAGGGATGAGACCAGATTTCTCTTATCGGCAAGGAAGAAATCTCAGCAGCTCTTATAGGACCAGGAAGGTCCAAGTCTTCCATGAGTGGATGGGGAAAGCTCAGAACCGGCAGAAGTCTTGTGTTGACAGGAGGTGGAGTCCACTAGAGTTCGAGGATGGCGACCACGTCTTCTTGCGTGTCTCACCTCGACGTGGATTACAGAGATTTGGCCGAGGTGGCAAGTTGTCTCCACGCTTCATCGGACCCTTCCAGGTCCTCAGTAGGATTGGCGAGGTGGCTTATCTCCTGGCTCTACCACCTCAGTTGCACCGGGTGCACGACTTCTTCCACGTATCTCAGCTGAGGAGATATGTGCACGACCCGACGCAAATCTTTGACCATGAAGAGATGGTCTTTGATGATGGGATGACTTTTGTGGAGGTCCCAGCGGAGATCGAGGATCTACAGGAGTGGGTCCTACATGGATGATCGATTCCTCTAGTGCGCTTCAGATAACAGCACAGGAACCTCTAGGAGAGCACTTTGGAGCGGGAGGCTTAGTTGTGTGCTCAGTACCGCCTTTGTATCCCTAAGTTTGTGGTGACGCTTTATGGGGACGTAAATCCCTGTGGTGGGAGTAATGTAAATACCCATAAATTTCAAGGAAATTTTTCTTCTTAATTTTCTTTGGAATTTTACAAGAACGCAGTTTCTGACGGCACCTGATTCCGAGGCCCGGTGTGCCCGGAATCATTTTCCGAAGTTTGGCTCGGGTACGTTCAGTGAACGGACGAGCGGGCTTTTCTAACTTCTGAATCTGTGCCCGGAATCTAATTCTGAGGGCACCGATGGAATCACAGCGCCGATATTTTCTTAGAAATTCCTCTTCCGGAGTCGCGTTTGCTCGGGTGTGGTTTCTAATTTGTTTTTCGGGAATAAGGTCAAGAAATAAAATAATTGTACGACAAACTATATTTTATTTCACTTAAGCCAATTGGAAGTCACTTGAAGCCACTTAAAGCGGCTTAAGCTGAGTTGATCCGGATAGGATGCTATCCAAAAATATCCTACCCACTAGGTAGGATATTTGTGGGGTGGGGCCCGCACGAGCCCCACCATTTCTTTTCCGCTAAGTAACGAACCCACGAAAACCCGTCATTATGAAAGTCAACTGACGCGTTTTTCTTAAATTCTTAACGCACCATTTAATTGGCGGTTTTGTTCGTAAACTAAATGGGCAGTTTCATTCGTTAAATTAATTCTGCGAATTAATGGGTCATTACTTACCTCTTATTCGTTTGTTGGCGTAATAATAAAATAAGACCAACACTGACTTTGGAGGATTACACCTTGAGAGGTTTTTTACAGAAGTTCTTATGCCTTCACCCTTCTTCGCGAGGAACATGAAGAACGCCAAGAACGCGAAGAACGCCGGACTCCGACGAAGAACGCCAAACCGGCGGAAATCGACGACGCGATGCCATGTGGCGCGACACTGATGTTTCCTCTCCCGCATGGTTCTTCGGCGACGTTCCTTCCTCCACGACAAAAACCTTCGATCATCTGTTGAGGTGAGAGTTTCGGATTTCTTTAAATTCCTTTGTGGATTTTTACTCAAGATGGATTTAATTATTAAATTTAAATCTGTTGTTCTTGAACCTCGGAGTTTGTCGACGCGGCGCCGGATACCGCGACGATCTCCTCCTTTCGCGACGAACCCCTCCTTCCGCGACGATCAAATCCGCGAAGAACCCGTGCATGCAACATGATGAGGTAGGGGTTGTTGTGAATATTTTATATTCCCATGAACGTTTCTTTAAAAAATAAAGAACCGGATTCATATGAAAAATTTTAATTTATTAAAATTGTTGTTTCAAGTGTTTCATAATTCTCCCGTTGTTATTATTCTAACGCGAACGGTGCGGGCCAAACGAACACGGCCCGGCAACCCTCCGCCGTTCTTCGTGGTTGTGCAGATTTGGAGGGCGATGGAAAATCATGATGCAAGGGCGATTTGGTGATCCCGCAGTGAAGAATGGAACCCAGGAGGAAGAATAACGCAGACAGGAAGGAAAACGGACCACCAGAGCAACTCCGGTGGTGGCGGTGCCCCGATGCGCCGCCGGACAGAGCCGTCACGACTGAAGCCGCGGCGGCGGCGGCCAGCGGACCCGCAGCCGTGCAGGTCCGGCTCGACCAAACGGGACACGGCGACATGCCGTGTCTGTTCAATCAGCGCGGGCCCGCGCGGGGCCGCAACACTTCCAACCCGCGGGGGCAGCGCCCCGCGACACCCGAGATGCTCGGCCGCTCGGCCGAGCCGAGCCGGCCGGTCCGACCGGCTGGGCCGCACCCAGGCCGGACCGGACCGGGTCCGGCCGGGTGGGACCGGGTCGGGAGGACCCTGTTCGGCCGACCAAGGGGGGGTCGGGCCGGGTCGTCCCGGGCCCGGGCCCCCCGTCTTCGGACTGTTTTCGGTCAAATACCCGTAAGATGAGCTACGTGCCTCTGAACTACGCGCCGTCAGCGGAAACGCAATCCTTGGATCGAGACGGTCGTTTTGCTATATCACACTCAAGGTTTTGAAATACTTTGGGTTTGGACGGGTTGGTTCGTACACGAAACCAACCGGGCCCTCGGAGCGGAAACGCTCATATTTTGAGCTACGGACGTCCGATTGACGTGCCGTCGACTTCGTTGATTTCCTCTAAGTGAGACGGATCTTTTGGCTCACTCCGCCCGAGGTTTGGACGCAAGTGGAGTACGGTCGGGTTGGTTTTGCATTAATAACCAACCGGGCCCCTGGGACGAAAAAGCCAATAACTCTCAGACCGGGCGTCCGCTTGACGCGCCGTCTGCGACGTTGAGTTCCTATTGACGATACAGAACTTTTGGATATACATCAACTTCAGACCTGGTGTCAGTTGATGTATCAGCCTCTCGGCTCGTGGATCAGACCCT
Source organism: Viscum album (assembly GCA_963277665.1). NCBI lineage: Eukaryota > Viridiplantae > Streptophyta > Magnoliopsida > Santalales > Viscaceae > Viscum > Viscum album. Next base: position 1,688,189,923 of record OY728126.1, on the reverse strand, counting down.
CCCAAACGAGCTTGTGTGTGCGGGAACCCTATTGCTGGATGCGACTTCGACGACGACGATTGTGCAGAGATCCTCAGTGGACTGCAACGATGAAGAGAGATGGTCTTGTATCCTATGTGGGTCCTAACTGTGCTGGTCTTGTATCCTATGTGGGTCCCAGCATAGATGATTCAATACTGGTCTTGTATCCTATGTGGGTCCCAGTATAGATGAATCGATGAAGAGAGCTGGTCTTGTATCCTATGTGGGTCCCAGCAAAGATGATTCAATACAGGTCTTGTATCCTACGTGGGTCCCAGTATAGATGAATCGATGAAGAGAGCTGGTCTTGTATCCTATGTGGGTCCTAGCTGTGCTGGTCTTGTATCCTATGTGGGTCCCAACTTAGATGACTCAATACTGGTCTTGTATCCTATGTGGGTCCCATTATAGATGAATCAATGAAGATAGCTGGTCTTGTATAATATGTGGGTCCTAGATGTGCTGGTCTTGTATCTTATGTGGGTCCCAGCTTAGATGATTCAATACTGGTCTGGTATCCTATGTGGGTCCCAGTATAGATGAATCAATGAAGACAGCTGGTCTTGTATCCTATGTGGTTCCTAGCTGTGCTGGTCTTGTATCCTATGTGGGTCCCAGCTTTGATGATTCAGTGCTGGTCTTGTATCCTATGTGGGTCCCAGCATAAACGAAACAATGACGACGGGTGGTTTTGTATCCTATGTGGGTCCCATCATAGATGATTCAGTATCTATGTCTGATCATCTCTTTCACCTTTTCGATGATGTATACCTGTGTGAGCTGAATCCTGTGTTATTCTCCTTTGTGGACTGTGTTGAACTATCCTGTGTGGATTTACTGTTTACTCTCCTTTGTGGATTGTGTTGAACTATCCTGTGTTGATTTACTGTTTACTCTCCTTTGTGGGTTGTGTTGAGCTATCCTGTGTGGGAATACGTTTTCTTTCCTGTGTGGACTGGGTTGTGCTTGGGCTCAGACGTTGGAGCCGAACGGGGATTGATGACTTAGGTATATGTATGGGCATATACCTAAGCAGTGTCTGTTGTTATTTCATGATTGTATCTTTCCATTGTGGTTTATCCTTTGTGGATTTCGGGAGACCTTCAGGGGGTCTCGGGGGTCCCTACTGAGTAGATTATACTCACCCCTACACGGGCTATGCCTGCACTTCGTTGTGTTGGTTGCAGACGACAGAAAACGCTGATCGTGGTGGAGGCGTGCGGAGCAGGACGGTACCTGGAGGTGGACCACTGGGCGGGACGTACTCGGAGCGGTCAGGTGGACCTGAGGAGCAGTGGAGGCTATCTGTACCCACCCTTCAGGTGGGACTTCCAGAGGACGGCTCGACGCTGTGGCTTTTCTTTTCAGTTGCTGTTTTTCCCTTCAGTTGTACTTTATAGTTGGGCTTGTATTTCCGGCCCCTTTTACTTTCAGCACAGCTTGTTACAGTTTTTACTTAGTGTTTACTTTTTCGCTTGCTTACTCTGTGGTGCTTGTTTACTTTTCAAAGGAAATGACTTCCCTTTTTATTGGGATTTACGCCTTGGTGCTAGTCGCCAGCCCCTGGCCTATGGAAGGCGATCTTGGGGTAGTCACGACACGGGCCCTGAGGACGGGTCGTGACAGGCTGCACACGGTGTGTCTAAACCATGCAGAAATCCTTGAAGAAAAAATGTGAAGAAGAAGTTTTGAGTCAGTAGCTTCAGAATTGTGGGTGAATGGTTAGGGAGACTGTGTGAGGATGGCATGCAACGTTCTCCATAAGGTAGTAGATAATTCATGGTTAGCGCACAATTTTTCTAACCATGTGGTCTAATTGTGCATAAAGTCAAATCTAGATCCTAAAATATAAGATTTCACAATTTTTTCCTCTAACTCCATATTTATTGATCCTAAAGCACACTAACATGATATTAATATACATTGGAGGTAGGATAACATTTCCCAAGTGATTTGGAATCAATCTGGATCCTTCCCTTGGTGTTTTCCATCATGTTTTTATGGTATGTTTCGTTCTTCATCATTCTTCTCATGTTTTCATAGATCTACATATTTTTAATTGTCCTCTCCTTTTTTTCATATCTACACCTTATATGGGTAGATCAATTTTTTCTTATGATAAGTATGATTATATTTGATCTTGATCATGATAAGAGAAGTGATCTAAGGTGGTTTTGTGGAATTCATGCCCGGTTGCATGAGTGTTCTTCATCCGTTTTAGTTTTCTTCAAATCCTTCAAGGTAGGTGGATTCACTTTCAAATTGTATTTGTATAAATGAATGTAATGGTTTAAAATTTATCGATTATTGTGATTTTTATTGGGAATTGAATCCTTTATGATGGATAGAAAATCACTTTTGTGATGGTTGTGGAAAAGTAGAAAATCGGTGCTTTTGATTAAAGTGTTTGATTATTGATTTTAAAATGGGATTTATCTAGAAAAATGGTGAATAGATTTGATAAAAAGGTTTTCAATAAAATGAATCATTTTATTAAAATAGAATGGGTGATTTTAATTACATTTGTTTTGATGGGTTTCAATAAAAGAATGGTTTTGTTGAAATGGATTGGAATGGTTATTTGAAATGGTTTTGGATTAAAAATGGTGTGTATAGATCACATTTATAAGGATTCATTAGAATATGACCTTCTTTTCAGTGCCAACGGTGTAATGAAAAATGGGGTATAATTAACATGTGATGACATGGTAGATCAATGAGAGACATCTCATGAGTATTGAACTGAAACAATGAAGCATGAAATCTTTAATGTGCAAATAAGTTGAATGGAATGGTTATAAAAAAATGTGAACAAGAAATGGTTCTAGTTATTTGTTTGTTTTTTTCTAGATTTATGACTTTCTGGAAAATGGGTGACCATAAAACCTATTAAAATTTTGTAATTAATGGGTTTGAAACTTTTTTATATTTAGTTATAAACTATTTTGGGAAATTGTTTAGTATAAAGTATTTTATATAAATATTACTAAATTTTCTATACTAGTTGTGTGATTAAGTAATTCATTGGGGAAAACCTACCGAGTCTTATACTCACACCTTTTTGGGAACTTTAGTGCTTTTATAGATGCAATCTTGTAGGACATTCGTGAAGGAAAAGTATCACACGAATTTAGCACCACCTCTTGATAAATGTACTTTTTGGTGATGTTGGAGCATAGAGCTTATGGATCATGGATTATTGTAGTCTTCTGGGAGTATTTAGTTTTTTCCTCTATTTAAATTTATTTTTTATTAATCATTACTATTTCAAACTTTATATTTTCTTGACATCAATTGAATGGTTGATTTATCTTTCGTTTGTTTATACATCATATACTAAGCTGTTTGGTTACAGTTTTTTGAGTTAATGGTTTTGTTCTTAAAGGGTAAATCATCCCCCTTCATTCATTTGAACCCTCTAACATTTCGTTCCAGCCTTTCACATCTTGCGGGTTTTTCTTAAGGCCATGTAATGATTCATTGTATACTCAATGAAATGATAAAGAGTGGGTCATTACAAATGGTATCAATTTGTTTGATCCAAAATTTTCTTTGAGATATACTGTATCAGCTTGTACCTTCCCTTGTGGAATAATTAGTCATTAGTTTTTCATTATCTTAGAGTTAAAGGTAGTTCTGGTCTATTCCATAGGTTATGATCTTATAAAGGAGTAGGATTGTTAGGTCTTGAAATGTTGATCAAAAAAATATATAGCTAACATTTTTATATTGAACATCGTGTTACTAGGGAGTTGGGTTCATAAAATTTTTTGAGGGACATATAGTATCTTGGAATCTTATTTTCATGGGTTTATCCAATGAGACGATCATAACATGCATTTTAAAAAACTGAATTCCCACTAGGATTGAATATTTCATTTTGAGTAATTATTCATGATTTTGTGAAATTTTTGAAATTTTTGAAATACATTACACCAATTTTCCAAGGAAATATTTTGAAAAGAGAATGGTTGATTCTTTTTGAAAATATTTTAATTTTCAAAAGTAGTAATATAATTTTTCAAAAATAGTTTTACTTGGAAGAGCTTGTTTTGGGAATAAATTCAATGATAGTGGATGCGATAGAATTTGAAATCATAATACTTTAGTATTTATATAGTTATCCTTATAGATTTTGTAATTTTCTTAGAAAATAAAACCTGGTAGGTGTCCTATAAACCAGCTAGAAAAATATGTGGAGAATGTGGTTACACCTAAGCCACAAGTGAACCAAGAGCTGGTTTTGAGTATCATCCAAGTGTTCTAAGCTGTGGATATTGGGAACCAGAGGGATGATCCATGACATATGGATCATTATATCTAGTTTATGAAATATAATCCACCACTATTCTAGGGTGATTATGAACTTAGAAAGGTAGAGGTGTGGCTGAATATGATGAATTATATCTTCAACTTCATCAGCACACCATCAATGTGGAAATTCAAACTGGTGACTTATATTCTCCCGGACCACACATTCCAGTGGTGGGATTTTGTGGGGCATGATAAACTTGATCACGGTCTTTTTTTGGGAGGATTGTGAGGAATTGTTTAACAAATAATTCTATCCTCAGACGTTCAAGATCTAGAGAATGATAGAATACTTCAACCTAAAACATGAATATCTCTCTATCACATAATATGTGGTGAAAGTCAACAATTTAGTGTGATTTTCACCATAGGTTTTGGATAATGAATTCATGATGGAATCCAACTTTGAATCAGGGATATGGAAGAATATTTTCTTGAAGATTGTGGTGATCTTTATTACTGATTATACAAACATAGTGAACATATCGATAATGGATGAACATGATATATTCAGATCTGTGGGAGAAGGAATTATGATGATGCCTATAAGAAATGGGGGGGGGGGCACAAATGATGGGAGCAAGCAGAAGAGGGACCCCTCTTTCCATGGTGGAAGTGGGATGAAAAATCAGATGGATGGATCAATGAACCATCCTACATGACCAGAGAGCTAAGTGGTATGTTTCTAATGTGGTGTGTTTGACCACATGAAGTGAGACTATAATCCACAAACAAGAGTATGCCATAATTGAAACAAGATTGGACATATTAAGTGATATTGTGAAATTGCTATGAGGTCAGGTCCTCGTGACAATTCGCAGGTGTCGTAGGCATTATATGCCTCGACTAAACAAGGATAGAATAATAAATCTAGAGTAGAACTAGACATGATGATGCTAGGAACACCATGAATCCTCAGAAAGGATAATATAATAAAGTCAACAAGGACAAGAGTGTAGAAATGAAGAAATTGTATGGAGTTAAGTAGATGATCATAGATGATCAGAATGTACCATCTATTGTGAGAGGAATGATTTTTTTTTTGATTTCTAAACTTATCCAAGTGTTTTTTGATACTGGTGCATCTCATTCATTCATTTCTTCTCATGATGTTTATTTTATATGAATAAAGCATAAGATTATTCCATTTGTGATAAAACTTAAAACTCCTCTTTGGGAAAGATAATGTAGATCCTTCCTAGGTATATCATGTTCAATAACTATTGATGGAGTTGAGATGAAATGAGACTTATTACTGTTGTATATATATGTATATGATGTATTCATGGGTATGTATTGGTTGGCAATATTCAAAGACCACATAGACTATTCTAGATAGACATTGAGTTTAACAACAGAGGACATAGTTGACCATCTCACTAGTAGAGAATGAGATTTGTCGGCAGGTGTAATAGGCTTATTGGAACTATCAGTGGGAATATTATCTTACTAGTTGGTAGAATTGACATTGGAATCGTTGGAAGATATCAAGGATATAGGTTTTCTAGAAGTTGTGGATCAATGTCCAGATGTCTTTCCCTATAACGTTTTAGGGTTACCACCCATAAGGGAAGTGGAGTTTATGATTGATCTCCTCCTAGGGACCAGTCATACTTCACTTTCATTTATAGGATATATCCATATAAATTAATGGATTCGAAATTGTTGTTGCAGGATATGGAAATCAAAAGTTTCATTCGTCCATGTAAGTCTCAATGGGAATCACTAGTCTTGTTCAGAAATAAAGATGACGGAACTTTTCGACTATGTGTTGATTATCCTAATATTAACCAAGTTATGGGAAAAATAGATATCAACTTCCACACAATGAAAATATGTTTAATCAATTAAGGGGATCCAATTTCTTCTCTGTAAATGACTTTTGATTAGGATATCATCAATTGAATGTTTGGATGGATGATATTCTACAAATATCATTTATAATAAGATATGTCCACTAAAAATATTTATTAATTCCTTTTAGTCCCATGAATGAATGAGTAGTTTTTATGACATTTATGAATTGTATATTTCATTAATATATGGATTCTATTTTTGTGGAGTTTGTGAATGACATATTGGTTTACTCATGGAAAAATGTTGAGCATAACACAACAAAAATATGGCTTATACCAACAGAAATTTATTAACAAATAATATATATGTTGGTAAAAATGAGAAATTCCAATAGATATTTAATTTTATTGGTATATATTTTATGTACCAACACTTGTTTTACCAAAAATTATATCTGTTTATATTGATCCTTTAGTAAAAAAAAATATTTTACTAACAGTTAAATCTATAGCTTTATCATATCAATAATAACATTTTTTATCAACAAATGATTCTATTGTTATTAATTGTTATTACTAACAAATTTTTTATCCTTATAAAAATATGTTTCCATGAATTACCCAATAACATAAAATACTTCACAAAAAAAGAATATATATATATATATATATATTATTTTCAATAAATTTTATAAATTGTAAATATTTTAATAAAGTCATATAATCGTATATTTTCATTGATACATTATAAATTATAAATATTTTCAAAAAATCATATAATCATATGTTTTAACTGATACATTATATGTTTGTGATAATATATATATTATATGTTTATTATCATATACATAATATGTTTGTGATGGTAAATGATTATAATTTTTGGAAGATCGAACGTAGTAAAAACTAAAAAAATAAAGTCACTTAAATATATTTTCATTATATGTATATAATACAATTTTTTATTAAGAATATATAAAAATTTTAAACATTTTTCATTGTATATAAATTATCTATAACTTATATATATATCATGTTGATAAATGATTTTTTCCTTTATTCCGTCGAGGAGAAGCCTTCACCACACATTGTGCATATCTACCACCGCTTGGCCAATACCACCGTGTAGCTCCACCGCAAACCCATCTGTGGTGCGTCACCACCCGTCGTAGCCTCCACCTACAGTCCCACCCGCCATCACCGAAGCCAGGACCACCATGCACCATACCCTTCTCCAAAACTGACCACTGTATCTCCCCTTAATGTCTATATCACGTGCCCCGACTAGGATGAACCTCAGCCACGTGTCACTCTCCTCCTCCGGTCATGAAATCTGGCCGTTTGTCCTTATGATTTCCCATGCGGTCTCCTCCGGTTAACATTACTCTCTTCCAATTTTCCCTCCCTTCCTTACATAGAAAGTTATCCATCTGACCCCTAACCTTATTTTAGGTGTTTTATTTATTTATTCATGATGATTATGGTTCGTGAGCACAAATTGTGGTCTGTTTTAGCTGAGGTTGTGTAAGGAATTTTAGGGAAGTTGATAATTCTTGGCCATTTTGAGAGTAATGCCTATCCATTATTGTGTCAGGTGAACTTTTATTTGTTTATTTTTTTATTTGGTGTATGAAATGCCTCAATGTTGTGTTTTTTCTTGAATAATGATTGATTCTCATTCCATTTGGTGACATAATTTTTGTGTCTGGGTTCATGTGCAAGAATGGTTTTGTATATTGGTTATTGTAGAATGGTTTTAGTTGATTATTTCATGGTTGTTTATTGATTTTGGATGAAAATTTTCAAGTATAATTTGGTGTGTATTGTCTGTTGAGTTTCTAATGGCTGCTGATGGGTGGTGTTCTTGATTGAGAAACACAAATGAGCTACTTGGCTTGGCTATCATTGCCTTGCATCTAGTAAGTTCGTTTTTACAATCACCTCCTATTTCTAAAATTTTATCATCAATTTCCAAATCCAATGAAACTTAGTGCTAAATGATGTTATAGATTGATAAATTGATTGCAATGTTTCGTTTAAGATCCAACCCCATTCCATGTGGTGTATAAATTAATTATATTCATTTTATTACATTAATCAACAATTGTGCCATTGAATTGGATATTGAGAGTCTGTATTTCTTGTAATTTTTACAATGCATGGCTTGTGGTCAAAGATTTAATTATATGAATTATAGAAAAGAGTTGATTTCTATATTGAATTGTATTTATATTTTGAACATCACAATTTTATTTTTATGTGACTATAAATTAGCAGTGTTTCATATTCAAGAATTATAGTTTATTTTATTATTTAAAATTAATTATTTTATGTATTATTTGTATGTTTGTTTCTTTATTAATACATGGTTAATATTTCTTTTATTAATTGTTAATTGTTAGTTTTAGTTTCCACATTAATTAAACTTATCACATTAATTTTTATTATTTGTTGATAAATGTTATGTTATAGACTTTTAATCAGTATATTAATGGAGTACTCATTGGTAGTTGGTGTTGAATTTGGAAGTAATTTTGGACTTCTCATTAGGGAATGTTTAAACCAGGTTACATGTGATTCACTTCATTGTTTTTATGGTATTTTTGAGTAGTGTGCATTTGATGATTGTTATATTTTTGTAGCTACAAATAATCACTTCCAAATTCATTTGATCAAGTGAATAGGTAGATTCTTCTAAATTGTATCATCTTTTCCCCATCCTCATTAGTTTAAATATGCCTGATTTTGCATAATATGAATTCAATTTTCTTTTTAATGTAATATGTCATTTCTAATTTTTAACATGATGCAAGCTTATGTATAATATATAGTTTCAATATGAAATTTATATTAAATATGAATAAATTCTATCAGTTGATGCAATTTATATTTAATATACATTCAATTACAACCTATGTAATGTATGCAGTTTTTTGAGCCTGTGTTCTTGTTTTCCTTACATCTATGTTTGCCTATGATGGTGTTGCGAGGATCAGGGGAGTTAGTGGAGTTGTGTCATGTTTTATGGTTGCTGCTTCTCTGGCATTTCGATGATTCCCTTTTCAACCTTGGTCTTTCTGTTTTTGGATAAACACATGCTGAATTCTGATTTTACGTAGTCTAGATGATTTCTTCTTGGAAATAACAAGCTTATTATCCCCTTTGGGGATTACTATTTTATTTATTTAGACACTTTTATTTGGATTTGGACATTGGTCGGTCAAATAGTGCATGTTTACTCAACTCGTGAAGCTTGGACTCTACTGAAGGGGTTTGGGTCTCCTGCTGACTCATAATATGGGGATCCTGCTGCACATAAATTACATATTGTCTACTATCTGAAAGCTTTAGCTCAAACATTTGGGAGATACCATGCTTTTCATTGTAGGGATGGGACCGTTCATGGAGAGTATGATATCATTAACAAGATTATTCTTTTTTGGTGTTCTTATTTGAAGACTAATCATGTCTCTCTTGATTATTGCACACTACCCAGTTGATGTGTCTCTAGGAGGCTACATTTTCATTCTCGCATAAGGTAATGTGTTCTCCTTTTGATTGTTTTGATATTTTTTCATTTTCTCCCTCAATTCACAATGGTGTAATCTTGTTACACATCATGCATCTATTTTAACTTTGATCTTGTTTAATAACTTCATTTGAGCATGACATGGGGAACCAAGTTATGTCTCATATTACTTTTAAAAAACTAATATGACCCATGTTTCTATAATGGTGATATTATATTGTAGGGAGAACTATGAATTTTATAGTCTTTCTTGTGCTGAAATCGCCCATGACAATGTGGAATCCATGTGTCAAATTCTTCAAAAATTGTACACATGGCATGTACAATCCTGTACATCATGGTACATTACCCATGACACAAGGCTTTTCATATAGCCATGAATTGTACATGCCTGTACATCTTGTCACATTACTCATGTCCATGTGTTGAATTCTACACAGGCCATGTGTTCAAGTAATCATGGTTTGAACACATGGCATGTGCAATGCTCTTCATTTCTGTACAATTCTGCACATGCCTATGCATCATGGCAGGTACAGGCCATGTGTTCAAGATTAGTTCATAATTCTTCACTCATCCATGTTTTGTAGTACTCATAGTTTAATTTTACTAGAACTGATTTACTCACAATTAATATACCATGTGTTCAATTCTGTATAGGCCATTTGTTCATGTAATCAATGGTTGAACACATGGATTGTACAATTCGGTACAATTCTTCACATGCCTATACATCATGGCATGTACAGGCCATGTGTTCAAGCTTAGTGTATAATTCATCAGTCATCCATGTTTCATAGTACTCATATTTTTATTTTACTAGAACTGATTTACTCATAATTAATATACCATGTGTTGAATTCTGTATAGGCCATATGTTCATGTAATCAAGGCATGAACACATGGATTTTACAATTCTGTACAATTCTGCGCATGCCTATACATCATGGAATTTACATGCCATGTGTTCAAGCTTAGTGTATAATTCATCAGTCATCCATGTTTCATAGTACTCCTCTTATAAATTTACTATAACTGATTTACTCGCAATTAATCTACCATGATTTCAATGCGTCGAACACATTTGTGAATGAGGAATTCAAACCAAAGCTCTCTAATTTTATTGATTCCAAGCATGGTCCAATAACGGATAAGACCCATGTTTCTACCATTATGAATGGAAACTATGTTTGTTGTGCTCCTGAGTATGTATGGGCTATCCATTGACTACCAAATCATATGTGTAAATTTGGTTTCTTGTTCTTGTAGATGATTGCTAGAAGGCGGGTTATTGATACTGTTAGGCCCAATGAATAGAAAAATATGTTATCATGAGTACCTTGCAAGTTATTTTTTCAAAACTAATGCCAAGTCTAAATTTTGGATAAATAAAATGTGGTATTTGAATGTTTATTTCCTTATTGTGTAGATACTACCTTTGTTGAAAGTTAAAAGGAAGTTAGACGCAAATGTATGTTATTTTATATTTTTATTTTTTATACATTCATTTATTTCTATTTTGGTTTCAATTCATGCATATATTTTTGACATATTTGTGGGTATGCTTGTTGGTTGTATGGTTTAGATTTTGTAGGTGAAGGGTGTGGCATAGCATCGACATGAGGTTCCTCACTAGTACTAGAGATGATTTGATTTGTTGAGATGTCAACATAGATTATGAATGAAAAATGTCCATTCTTTGAATATCATTTTTTATATTTTCATTTATTTTTATTTTTGTTTCAATTCATGAAGATATTTGCACATATTTTTGGGTTTATTCTTTGGTTTCTTGTGGTGTAGATCTTGGAGCTAAAGGGTGTGGCATAACAGCAACTTGAGGTTCCTCACTGGTACTGATGTTGACTTATTTTTTCATTCTAATGGCCCACATGGGGGGTGATGAAACATCTCTAGCGAGGTGTTGGATGATTGGAGTCAAGATAATACGTAGTCTTCTTTCATTTTTACGGGGGTGTGGTGGGGTTTCAACAACAACGACATAGGTAGATATTTAGTTATTTGTGTTTTTATGATATTTTTATGAATCAATCAATTTATGTATGTATTGATACATTTTTTTATTAAATTTCATTATTAATATGATTAATATTTTTGTAGTCTTGAACATGTGCAAAAATTGTCTTCGATATGATAATTAAAACATGAGTTATATATGATAAATTAATAAATACAATATATAATTTCAACAAGAAATATTAAAATAACAAAACAAATATTAATTATTGGTATTGGTTATGAATGTTGATAATCATATTACTAGGAGATAAATTTTTTATAGAAATTGTTTGCTAAACATTTTGAACGACATATATATTATCTATTGGTATTGTTAAAATTGCAATAGAACTACTTTATCTGTCGCAGTAACATTTAGAGACAGTGTTTTTACCAACAGTTTTGTAATAGGACAATTTGTGTTGGTAAAATGTTTTACCAATAGATAATACACTTTTACCAACAAATATACCCCTGTTGGAAAAAACTGATTATTTTGTAGTGTATGAAACACTTGATGGTGATGTTTCGAATCTTGAGAGACCATCATTTGTCTACCAGACTATCAATGTGATATATTTGGATACAAGAGGTACGTTTCCATGGGACTGTTAATTTTTAATGAGGCATTTTAGTGGATCTTGAGATGATATAAGCTATTATCTATTGGAAACCACTGAATAATGTCTTTGGGGTACAATGTTTTCTTAGTCTAGAAAGTTATTACCAATGATTTATGCATGAATTCCCACAACTAACCTCATCTATGATAACTTTAACAAAGAATAATTTTCCATTCCGATGTATTGAGTATTTCTAACTGTATTTTCAAGAGTTGAATGTTGATATTACATGAACACCTATCTTTATTTTTCAAGAATCTGGATAGGGTATTTGTTAAACTATGATGCTTCAGGATAGTGGTTGGGATGTTTTATCATGGAAGGAGACCATGTGGTTTATTATGGTTCAAGGGAGTTGATAGTGAATGAGAAGAATTACCCAAACCACCATTTAGAGTTAGTTGTAGTCATCCATGATTTTATGAACTATCACCATTATCTCTTTGTTGAAAATTTTATTATTTTCACAGACTACAAGAGCTTGAATTGTTTTCTCACAACAAGGATTGAATCTGAGGTGAAGGAGATAAATGAAGTATCTTTATATATTTGAAATTTACTTGATGTATACAATGAGTAATGGAAATATGGTAGAAGATGCATGAAGTAAATGGTTGTATACATATTTGTTGAAGGAATCTTTAGATGAGGGATAGTTGATGTCAGTCCCAGCCGACATACATGTGTATTATGATGACGTATGTGATGTTGTGGTTTTATTTTTAGTTTTTGTGGTTCCTGATTTTTTAAATATGGTTAATGAGGATAAAGCATCCAATGTTGAATACTTTATTATTAGTTCAAAACTCAATGGTTGGGTTGAGGGCTGGAAAATTGATGGGAATTCAGTGTTGTGATTCATAGATAATAGGGTTGTACCTATGGTTTTTAAGGAAAAAATTACTCAAGTTTAATACCATTAGAGATGGGATTTACATCTAGGTATACAGAATATGTACAATATGTTTAAGGCATATTTTTGGTGGATTGGTATGAAATGGAAAGTAGATAAGTTCATTTCAAGGTGTTTGACATGTTATCATTTTAAGGAAGAAATTCAATGACCAATAGGAATGTTTAATTATTTACATATTCTAATGTGGAAATGGGAGGAGATATCTATGTATTTGGTTATAGGTCTAAAAAAAATGGTTCAGAAACATCATTCCTTATTTGTGATAGTGAATCAGTTCACAAATTTGTACCATTTCATCACTATTGTTGAAGCTTATATGGTGAAGGATCTATCCAAAATCTATATCTAATAATTTGAAAGGGACATGGAATACTGGTTTTGTTATTCAAAGATAGAGATCTATGTTTTACATCTCATTTCTTTAAATCATAACAAAAATCCATTGGGACGTAATTGACTCTGAGTACGGCTTATCATCCTTAGAAGTATGGGAAATCTGAACAGTTGACATAGACGATGGATGACATGATGTGGGATTATGAAATGTAATTTAGGAGATCATGGGAAGAGAATGTTCCATTAGTGGAGTACTCATATAATTACAACTAGTAGGACTCAATACATATGTCTCCCTTCAAAGCATTGTATAGTCGTCCTTGTTGTTCTCCACTGTGTTGGGTGGAAATAAGCGAGACATCACTAATTGGGCTAATCCATGACCAAGAAATAATGGAGAATATTTAGTTTATTATAAATAAGATGGATATGGATTAGATTCATCATAAAACTAATGTGGATCATTGTCAACAACTATTTTTGTTTGTTGTGAGTGATCATGTGTTCTTGAGGATTACTCCAAGGCTTAGAGATTGTAATTTTGGAAAACATGGAAAGTAATCTCCAATATATAATGTCCCCTTTGAGTTACTGGAAAATTTTGGTGATTTGTAATATTAGTTGGCATTTACACCATGGTTTAGTTCAGTGCATAATTTATTCCATGTGTCATAGTTGAAAAATTAGCATCCTTATCCTGACCATGAGATCAGCTGGGATCATGTTGATGTAGAGCCAGATGCTTTATTGGTACTTATCCCAGTGTGGATTTTGGATAGTTAAGAGAATATATTTCATGAAAAAATCATCATTATTGTGTGGTTTTTATGGAAACACAGTCTCTTTCCGAAATAAACATGGGAACAAGAGAAATAAATAAAAGAGTAGTCACCATAAATTTTTTAGGGAAAGCATGGTTTTCTACTTTCTAGGGATGGAAAGGCCAATGGGGGGGGGGAGAATGCAGTACCCCCTTTTTTCGGTAAGTAACCCTTAAATAATTATTTATATGTTTAAAAAGTTTAAGGGTGTTGTATGAGAGATTTTGGTGAATTTTTATATGTTTTTGGGGAAAAGGAAGATTAGAATGAGATGCACAATGTGTGTCTAAACTATGCTACAATCCGAGAAGAAACCGCTCAAAGTAGAATCTTTGAGGAAGTAGTTTTGGCACGGTAGGTAGATATTTAGGGGGACCATATGAGGAGGCTATGGAATGATTTCTTAAGGTAGTATCCAATTCATGGTTATATCATTGTTTGTCTAACCATGTGGTCTAATCATGAGCGAAGTCAAATCTAGATCTAAAAAATAGAACCTCACACCTTTTTCATCTAAATCCCTCCCTTTGGATTCTAAATTATTTTAAGTTGGCAATACTTTTCATTTAGTGTAGTATAACCTCTCCAATGTTATTTTTAATCAATTATGATCTCTCCCTTTGCATTTTCAAGACCGATTCCTGCGGTAAGTGTCATTCTTTATCATTTTTATCACGTTTTCTTAGATCTACATGTTCTCTCCTATTAATTTCTCATATGTTGTCCCGTTATGTGTATAGATAAGATTATGGATACAAAATATTATGATATTTGGTCTTTTTCATGATAGGATAAGATATTTAATGTGATTTTGTGGAATTCTTACCTGGTTGTGTGAGCATTCTCCGTCCATTTCGGTTTTCATCAAAACCATTAAGGTAGGGGGATTCAATATCGAATCCTCTCGGTACAAATAAATTAAATGGTTTAAAATTTATTTCTTATTGTGTATTTTATTATTAATTTGATGCTTTATGATTTTTATAAACACTCTTTGGTTTTGGTGTTGGGAAATTTGGAAATCGGGGGGTTTGATTAAAGTGTTTGATTCTTGATTTTTAAATGTGTATTGTAAAATGGGATTTATATGTAAAAATGGTGAATGTATTTGTTAAAAAGTTTTCAATAAAAAGAAAAATTTTACTAAAATGGAATGGCTGATTGGAATTCAGTTTTATAGTTGAGTATAAATAAAAGAATTATATTATTTAATTTGTTTGAAATAGTTATTTGAAATAGTTTTCCATAATAATGGTTTGTGTATATCACCTTTACAAGGCGTGGTTGGAATATGAACTTGTTTTAAGTTCTAATGGTTTAATGTAACATGGGTTATAATTATCGTGTGATGACATGGTAGATAGATAGATACCACTTATGAGTATAGAACTATCATAACAAATCACGCATGGTTAGATGTGTGAATAAGTTGAATGGAATTGTTATGTCAAAACATGAATGAAAAATTGTTTTAAAGAGTTGTTTGGTTGTTTTTTAGGAATTATGACATTTTTGGAAAATAGGTGAACATAGCACTTGTTTAATTTTGGTTATAAATGTTTTGAAACATTTTTATATTTAGTTAGAAACTGTTTTTGTAAATTTTTTGTATAAATAGTTTTATATAAATTTTGATAACCTTTATTATCCTAGTGGTGTGAGTGTGGAATTAATTGGGGAAAACATACTAATTTATTATACTAACCCCTACCTTGGAACATTGGTGCTTCTACATATTCTATCTTCTGGATCATGGGTGGAGGTGAATTATCGCACATATTTAGCACCAACTTATGATACTTGGACTATTTGGTGATATTAATATATGGAGCTTGTGGGGAATGAAGTATTTTGGTATTCTTAGAGTCTTTAGCTTTCTATACTATTTACATTAGTAGTTGACTGGTCATCTGCTGTTGGACGCATTAGAGTGGTTTGACATGAATAAAATGGTTGTGTGGTCTTTAATTAGTTCATGCATCTTATATTGAACTATGTTATAATGGTTTATTGAGTTAATTATTTTTTTTATTAAAGTGTAAATTGTCCACTTCATTCCTTTGAAGCTCTTAGGCATTTTATTCTACCATTTTTCATCTTAGGGATGTCTCTTAAGGCCATATAATGATTTATTATATTATCATGATAATAAGAATAAGTGGGGCACTACAGGTGACTGAGTTATATGGTTATTTATGGAAACAAGATGAGAATATTGATGAATATATTGATGGGCTATTGGTGAAGAATTGAAAATTTTGTCATTAGTTGTGAGTAAATTATTGATAGCCATTAATAAAGGGAAATGATGAAAATTCCTAGAATTAATATGATAAATGAGAAATATATAATTTAAGTTCAATTGGGAATGAAATTATTAATATACAAGGATGAAAATAATATGTAAATTTGAAATGTTTTGGTTCTGGACTATATTATTTGATATTTTAATTGTATAATGATTTTTTTATTATAAAAAATGTTACTTGATATTTTTTTATGTTGTGTTTTTAATTTAGACATGTATATAGGTAGAATGTAACGCCCCGACCCCAGCTACCCAGAGTCGGTGCATTACTTCGTAACATTGGCATGATCACAAGAAAGATCAAATCTCGAAAGACCGATTGGTTTAGTAGCCTTGGAAACACTAGATATATTCATAAGTTTTACATTACATCATAAAATGAAAAGCAACATAATGTTTCCACAGTCCACACTATAATCCCCTCATAATATCCCTGCAGGTCATTCATAACATACATCTTCACTTCCTGGGAAAAATAAAACATAAAAAAAAGTGGTGAGCTCAAATGCCCAGTAAGGCTAACAATAAAGTGGAAACTTTCAAAAATAAGAATAAACATTTAAGGCAATGTATAACTAAAACAAAAGCCTTTTAAATAAGAACTTTCAACATGGTATGGCATAAATAAAATGAAATAATGCCATTTACTTATTCACATGGATATTCTACTAAATGAATAATCACATGCAAAAATCAATAACCACTTTCATAATGTTGGAATGCATAATGCCAGACTATCATAACCACATAGTCAAGGCCTCGTGCCAAGACTACAAATAAGATTTTGTCAAGGCCTTGTGCCAAGACACTAGTTTGTCTCATGAGACCTACCGATGCATCGAGGAGCTATAGCGGGCTCCACCCGTCACTTATTAAGTCCAATGCATTCCCATATGAAAAGGTTTAAACATAACATAAACATTCGTATTAAAACTAGCATACGAAATGTAAATAATTTCACCATAAACTATGAATGGTATAAAAATAGCACATCCACAGTCAAACATATCACAAAACCTTCAATACAATATAGAAGTTTTGTGTCATAATAAATCAACTTCAAATAATCTTAAAATCCATCAAAGGATGTTGACATAGATGAAATCAAAATTCTTTTTAAAGAAGTATCTCCTTTTATTTTGAAATCATTTAAGATCCATATAAAATAAAACATTTTCTTTGAAAATATTCTTATAAGCTTGTATGGAAAGCTTCGACGATTTTATAACGGCGGAAAATAACCACACCCGCCGTATAAGTTAAAAAAACATTCTTACCTCAATTCTGTCGAAAAGGTTAAAAAGGACCTTGTTTTGAAAACGACGGAAAGATTCCTTTATAAACCTCTAATAAAAAGTCAAACAAGGGTATAAATGACTTTAACCCATATTCTTGTAAATAGTAAAAATGTTTTGAAATACATTTTTAAGAAACATTGATGTGGATGATAAAGAGATCCCAGTAGATTATTACGTATAAGAAACCTCGAATAATGAAGAGATTGTGAAATAACCCTTACCTTGAACTTTTCCTTGGTTGGGGTAGGTTAACCTCCTGTATAATGGTGAAATAATTGTTATTAAATTATACAAGAATCATATATATTAATATGATATCATATATGATCTTTTAACATTGATTTATTAATAATATCTTAGAATTATCATCGTTTCGGGTGTTAACTTACTCATTTTCTTTTATATGTTTTGTTACATAAGCCATGTTTGCTGTATCTTATTCATATCCAGAATGATATTAACATTATTTTTAACCCCAAAATGAGAATAAGACTTGAATGGATATGATGGAGAATGAATCTTATCGCGTTCGTGGAGACGGTAGTCCGTACGTGCGCACGAACGCTACTTCCATTTAATTTTTATTTTAAAAGAATCTAATCCAAATGATACATAGGTATATTACTATTCCAGTATAGTATTTTATATATGTTACTTAAGTTCATTAACACCATCCTTTATACGTTCCATGTGTGGTATGAACGAGTCATATCATTTTAAGGGGGCGGTAGTCCGCACTTCCTCAAATGAAATTATCGTATGTATATACAACATGAAACGAATAATGGAATGAAATAAAATGGAATTAAAGAAGCTTATATATAAAATATATATCATTAATATCATATTTAATTATAGTGCCATCATAATGGCCACCATGAGAGGTGGTAAGATGTATTTGAACAATCATCGTTTCGTGAGGCGTTAGTTTCCCATCCACAGAAACATTATGTTCATCATCCATTATATGGAGTTGTGTGTATGTGTAGTTTGAATCCTTATTATAACAACATCCTAGTATATTGTGGATACTGGTGTTGGGAGAGTATTTTGGCAGAGTTTGGACGAACCAAAAGGCTTTGAAGGTGTGAAGAAATGAGAAGGAGGACTGCCCTTTTATAATAGGGGTGAGGGGCACCTTTGGAAAATCTAGAAATATTAATTTATAATAAATTCATATTCGGTTTCTAATGGCTCCAAAGTTGATTATTCAAAGGTTAAGGTGGGGATAGGTCGAAAAACACTCAACCAATATAATTTAGACATGTTTGGGTACTTATATTAACCTTATCTTTAAGTATTAACTCTAAGTTAATTAGTTTCACTTTTACAATGTCTCTTTGTATTTTTATATAATATGGTTAATAAACTTACTATATACATCCAAGAGACCCCCAAGTGGTCCATTAATGATTAACATATCATAATATAAGTCTCTTGGCCGAACCTTATATTTTTAGGAATTTAATATCAATTAATAATATAATATTTGTTTTAAGAACTCTTTTATGTCAATTTTGACACTATTCAATAGTTGATTTTTGTGAAACTCATAACAGATTGATTACTTCGAACAAAGTCCATTAAATCAATCCTAATATATCATATTAGCCTAGAAAATTAGTTTAATTCATTAAAAATTTCATATTATATTTATTTGGGTATTTATAATATCAATTATTTTAATTTTTCACTATTTTAGTAATTACTGCATCATCATTGTGTCATAAATAAAATAAATTATTTAATGTATAAAAATTATAAATAAAATATCATTATGTAGGAAGTCTTTTTATCTTTCTAATGAATATTTATAATCTAAAATCCAACATATATACCCCTATGTAAAAATTGTTGTTCTAAAAGATATATGCTTGTGTCATTTTTGTATTCATTTTAACTAAATTAAAATAAAGTGTCATTATCACTTACAAGTGGATCCATGGGGTACCAAAATAGACCCAAAGATGCCCATGGTCGACCATGTATCAACCAATAGGGTTAAGACACGTTTTAGGTTAATTTAGTATTATTATAATATTATTTTTTAACCCTTATTTACCGGATTTACCCTTAACCATGGTAAATAAAATATTTACCGCAGTAATTATTCAAAATGTCTAAAAATAAAAGTTACCCATTTATACAATTTGAACATCCTGATTCCAAATATGGAATCCATTTTCCTAAATTCAAAACACAGAAGTGGCAGAAATTAATTTAAAATTAATTCCCGCTGTCAAAACAAAAAGCGTGTTTTTAAGAGATAATAACTATCAAAAGATTGACACTTGTTTATGTTCGGTTTAATTGTAAAATTATGTCCAATGACCAACATTATATTAAATTGTAAAAATATATTCTAAATATAATTTAAAACTACTAAAATTCATAATTTATCACTATTAATTATTTTTATTAAAAAAGTTGTTTTTAATTAAAATTTAGTAATTTTCACTATTCATCATAATATGAAAGTTATCCGAAAAGTACCAAAATTTCACCTTACGCTAAATTCGATATTCCGAGTCCAAAAATGAAGTCCATTTTCAAATATAAAATATATATAATTTCAAAAATTAGGTATTACTATTTACAACGGCTAGTTTAATTAGTTGTGGGGTGTGTTAGAACTCGAGGTTGCGTACAACACACGCTATCGCATTATTCAAAGGGAAACGTACCGTAGAAGCTTGGGGTGTTACATTATCCCCTCCTTCAAATAATTGTGTCCTCGCAATTTCTAGGGTATTACTGCATAAAAAGACTCGGGTGGTTCTTCATCATAAGTTCCTCGGGTTCCCACGTTGCCTCTTCCATCTTATGATTCCTCCACAAAACTTTTACCAGACGCGTCGTCCGGTTTCTCAGCACTTGTTCTCTCGTATCAAGAATCTTGATGGGCTCTTCGCAATAGGAAAGATCGGGTTCCAGTTCTAATTCCTCATAGGTGAGTACATGCGTTGGGTCAGGCATGTATTTCCTCAACAGAGATACGTGGAACACATCGTGAACTTTGGAGAGACTTGGCGACATTGCCAATCGGTAAGCTACAACCCCAATTCGTTCTAGAATTTCGAAAGGTCCGATGTACCTGGGACTCAATTTACCTTTCTTACCAAAACGTATGACTCCCTTCCACGGAGATACCTTCAGGAAAACATGATCACCGACTTGAAATTCCAAATCCTTCCTTCGATTATCGGCATAGCTCTTCTGCCTACTTTGAGCTGCTTTAATGTGATTTTGGATTACCTTCACCTTTTCCACCGTTTCCTCCACCAGTTCTGGGCCTACAAGTTTTCTTTCACCAACGTCATCCCAACAGGTTGGTGTGCGACATCTCTTTCCGTATAACGCTTCATATGGTGCCATCTGAATACTCGAATGGAAGCTATTGTTATAGGAAAATTCTACTAGTGGTAAATATTGATCCCACATACCCTGAAAATCAAGTGAGCAAGATCTCAACATGTCTTCTAAGGTCTGAATAGTCCGTTCTGATTGTCCGTCTGTCTGAGGGTGGTAAGCAGTGCTCAAATGAAGTTCAGTATCCAGGGATTTCTGAAGACTTTTCCAAAATCTTGAAGTAAAACAGGGATCACGATCAGAAACAATCGATAGGGGTACTCCATGAAGTCTCACAACTTCATTAATGTATAGTCTTGCTAGACGTTCCAGGGGTAGATCTTCTCTTATAGCAAGAAAATGTGCTGACTTGGTAAGACGATCAACAATAACCCATATTGCATCGTTCCTTCTAGGAGTCTTTGGTAGCCCCATGACAAATTCCATTGTAATATTGTCCCATTTCCACTCCGGTATGGGAAGAGGTTGCATGAATCCTCCAGGATGTTGCCTTCCAGCTTTCACTTGTTGACAAACCATACATCTTGACACAAAATCAGCAATCTCCCTCTTCATGTTGTCCCACCAAAAATGTTCCTTCAAATCTCTATACATTTTGGTGCTCCCAGGGTGTATAGAGAAATTGGAACTATGAGCATCATCCAGCAATTCCCTTTTTAGATCAGGTATATTGGGAATACAAAGTCTCTTCCCGAATTTCAAAATTCCACCTTCATACGCAAAGTCTCTCAATCTCCCATCATTCACAGCTTTAATATTCTTTTGGAATTCTTCATCATCAGTCTGAGAACTCTTAATCCTTTCTAGTAAAGATGGTTTGGCAACCATTTGAAAAAGCATTGATGTTTCACCTTCCCTGGTTATTCCCATGTCCATCTTCACTAGCTCCATGAAAATTGGATCCCTGTCAACTCTCATATTGTTCAAAACTCCATGGTCTTTTCTACTCAAAGCATCTGCCACCTTGTTTGCCTTCCCTGGGTGGTAGTGTATCATATAATCATAATCCTTGAGTAATTCAAGACATCTCCTTTGCCTCATGTTGAGTTCTTTTTGTGAGAAAATATACTTCAAACTCTTGTGATCAGTATAAATCTCACATTTTTCACCATAGAGGTAGTGCCTCCATATTTTCAAAGCAAAGATCACTGCTGCTAACTCGAGATCATGAGTAGGATAGTTTTGTTCATGAATTTTCAACTGTCGTGATGCATAGGCAATAACTCTATCATTCTGCATAAGGACACAGCCAAGTCCTTTCTTTGATGCATCACTATAAATAACGAACCCATCATTCCCCGATGGTAGAGTCAATATAGGAGCATTGACTAATCTTCTCTTCAGTTCTTCGAAACATTCTTCACACTCTTTTGTCCAAACAAATTTAACCCCTTTACGTGTGAGCTTCGTTAATGGGTTAGCCAATCGGGCAAAATTCTGGACGAAACGTCGATAATAACCTGCCAAACCAATAAAACTACGTACCTCAGTTATACTCGTAGGTGCTGGCCATTCTTGGATTGCCTTGGTCTTAGAAGGATCAACAGAGATTCCATCTTTAGAGACAATATGGCCAAGAAAAGAAATATCCTGAAGCCAGAATTCACACCTGCTAAACTTTCCATATAATTCATGCCTCCTCAGAGTCTTCAAGATAATGCGCAAGTGATTTTCATGATCTTTGTAGGTTTTGGAGTATACTAAGATATCATCAATAAATACCACCACAAATTCATCGAGATACTCGTTGAAAACTCTATTCATCAGATCCATGAATACAGAGGGTGCATTAGTCAATCCAAACGGCATTACAGTAAACTCGTAATGCCCGTACCTGGTTCGAAATGCTGTTTTCGGAATGTCTTCCTTCTTTACACACAACTGATGGTATCCAGATCAAAGGTCAATCTTTGAAAAGTATTGAGCTCCATGCAGTTGGTCAAATAAATCATCAATACGAGGTAGGGGATACTTGTTCTTTATCGTTATAGCATTGATCTCCCTGTAATCGATACATAACCTCATAGATCCATCTTTCTTTTTAACAAAAAGAGCAGGGGCTCCCCATGGAGAAACACTAGGGCGGATAAATCCCTTATTACTCAATTCCTATAGTTGTTTCTTTAGTTCGACTAGCTCTACAGTGGCCATTCTATAAGGGGTTTTCGATATAGGCCTTGATCCAGGAATCAAATCAATAGAAAACTCAACTTCTCGTTCTGGAGGATGTCCAGGTAAATCTTCCGGAAATACATCTACAAATTCTTTCACAATAGGTACATCCTCTATTTGAACATTCCTTTCCTCACCGACAGTTATTTCATTCTCTTCCTCCCAGATAATTGAATTAAGTTGAGCTACAGGGGGTGGATCTAAATAAGAATTAGGTGGTGACGATTCTGCTCTAAAAATAAGGTGTTCCTTATCATTATCATCAAGAATCGTAACCTCTTTCTTCTTACAATAAATCTTCACATCATAGTCCGAAAGCCAGTCCATACCGAGGATTATATCAAACTCAATCATAGGTATGATGATGAGATCAACAGATAAAGAAAATTTATGTGCTCTAATGGGGACTGATTCACAAAACTTTGTTGCAATGATACTTCCCTTAGGAGTTTTAACTGACAACTCCCTTATTAAATCAAATTGGAAATATCTAATTTTCTTAGCAAACTGGGAAGATATGAAACAATGCGATGATCCAGAATCAAATAATGCATTTTCTAAACTTGAGGAAACCATTAAATTACCTTCCACCACGTCTTTCGGAGCTTCTACCTCAGCAGTAGTGATAGCATAAGCCTGGCCTTGATCCCTTGGCCTTTTCTGAGGTAAGTTCTCCTGACGCTTAGGACATGCATTTGCATAATGCCCCATCTCCCTGCAATTGTAGCACTGAACGTTGGTAGCTTCCTTCTTCCCCTTGCAATCATGAGCATGGTGGCCTTTTTCACCACACTTGTAACAGACTCCCATTCCCTTCAGGCAAGCACCAGGGTGTTTCTTCCCGCACTTACCACAAGATGGATATTCAACCTTTCCCTTCTTCCCCTTATTTCCATTCCCAGATTGATCAGCAGGTCTCTTCTTCTCTTGCTTTGCTTTAAAGTCATAAGACTTAGAGAATTCCTTTTCGGTCTTGATAGCACATGAGACAATGTCTTCGTACGATGAAAAGGATTGTGAGACTAATGCTCGACGGAGAAATGGTTTTAACCCATCAAAGAAACGATCAATCTTACTTCTTGGGTTGCGAATATAATCACCAACGTACCTCACTAACCTTGTAAAGTTAGCCTCATACTTTGTGACATTCTCATCCTCCTTTTGTCTCAGACTCAGAAATTGTCTTTCCATATCTGCTCGATGGTCGCGAGGAAAGTATTTTTATAAAAACAGATCTTTGAACTCCATCCATTCCATGATTGATACTTCATCATCTTCCTTCATGTTTTGAATCAATGACCACCATTGATCAACATCTCCAGTGAGACGGTAAACTGCAATGGTAACTTTTTCCCTTTCACTACTCCCCAAAGCCTGAAATATTTTCTCTAGGGAAAATATCCATTGCTCAGCTACTAAGGGATTTGTACTACCATTGAACGTTGGTGGTTGTTGTCTCATGAATCGATCTAACATTGATCCTCCACGCTGCGGATCAGGGTGCTCCATACGGGTAAGGTTATTATTCATAACCTGAGTAAGTTGTCCCAGTACGGTGATTAGCTGATCAGCACCAGTTGCATCAACAGCCCCACTATAATTATCTTGAGCAGGAGGGCAATCCCTACATGGAGTGCGTTCATTGATACGGTTTCCATTTCTTCCACTAGGCGCCATTTCTAAACAATGTCATAAACTAGATCAGTTTATGAATCAAAATACATAATCCCATACTTATAAAACACTAAACATAAATTGAACTATCTATGGATATAATCCATAATCATAAATATGTTTTCTTTGAGGAAGTATATACTCATAAACCCTTCATAATGATTTGTAAAGAAAGTGAGTGTTATCCTAAGCATATCCCCCAGGAGTGTCGTAACCAAGAGTGCAGCAAGGCCCGTTGTCGTGCACCAGTTCCCGTTCGAGTCTAGCTCAAAGCGGTGTTTTCGGGTTTTACCCCTAGGTACATCTGTGCCAGAGCCGCCTCTACCTGCTCGTATCCAGACAGGGATGTATTGCTCGGAAAACTCACAAAGTCTCTACAATACCAAAATTCTAGGAAGTTCTTCTATACTAATCCTCAAAGTTCATCTTAGGTTCATGTGCTCTAATCAGAGTTTATCTAAATCTAGCTTCCAAGGTTTGTACTAAACTTCCTCTGATACCAACTGTAACGCCCCGACCCCAGCTACCCAGAGTCGGTGCATTACTTCGTAACATTGGCATGATCACAAGAAAGATCAAATCTCGAAAGACTGATTGGTTTAGTAGCCTTGGAAACACTAGATATATTCATAAGTTTTACATTACATCATAAAATGAAAAGCAACATAATGTTTCCACAGTCCACACTATAATCCCCTCATAATATCCCTGCAGGTCATTCATAACTTACATCTTCACTTCCTGGGAAAAATAAAACATAAAAAAAGGGGTGAGCTCAAATGCCCAGTAAGGATAACAATAAAGTGGAAACTTTCATAAATAAGAATAAACATTTAAGGCAATGTATAACTAAAACAAAAGCCTTTTAAATACGAACTTTCAACATGGTATGGCATAAATAAATTGAAATAATGCCATTTACTTATTCACATGGATATTCTACTAAACGAATAATCACATGCAAAAATCAATAACCACTTTCATAATGTTGGAATGCATAATGCCAGACTATCATAACCACATAGTCAAGGCCTCGTGCCAAGACTACAAATAAGATTTTGTCAAGGCCTTGTGCCAAGACACTAGTTTGTCTCATGAGACCTACCAATGCATCGAGGAGCTATAGCGGGCTCCACCCGTCACTTATTAAGTCCAATGCATTCCCATATGAAAAGGTTTAAACATAACATAAACATTCGTATTAAAACTAGCATACGAAATGTCAATAATTTCACCATAAACTATGAATGGTATAAAAATAGCACATCCACAGTCAAACATATCACAAAACCTTCAATACAATATAGAAGTTTTGTGTCATAATAAATCAACTTCAAATAATCTTAAAATCCATCAAAGGATGTTGACATAGATGAAATCAAAATTCTTTTTAAAGAAGTATCTCCTTTTATTTTGAAATCATTTAAGATCCATATAAAATAAAACATTTTCTTTGAAAATATTCTTATAAGCTTGTATGGAAAGCTTCGACGATTTTATAACGGCGGAAAATAACCGCACCCGCCGTATAAGTTAAAAAAAACATTCTTACCTCAATTCTGTCGAAAAGGTTAAAAAGGACCTTGTTTTGAAAACGACGGAAAGATTCCTTTATAAACCTCTAATAAAAAGTCAAACAAGGGTATAAATGACTTTAACCCATATTCTTGTAAATAGTAAAAATGTTTTGAAATACATTTTTAAGAAACATGGATGTGGATGATAAAGAGATCCCAGTAGATTATTACGTATAAGCATCCTCGAATAATGAAGAGATTGTGAAATAACCCTTACCTTGAACTTTTCCTTGGTTGGGGTAGGTTAACCTCCTGTATAATGGTGAAATAATTGTTATTAAATTATACAAGAATCATATATATTAATATGATATCATATATGATCTTTTAATATTGATTTATTAATAATATCTTAGAATTATCATCGTTTCGGGTGTTAACTTACTCATTTTCATTTATATGTTTTGTTACATAAGCCAGGTTTGTTGTATCTTATTCATATCCAGAATGATATTAACATTATTTTTAACCCCAAAATGAGAATAAGACTTGAATGGATATGATGGAGAATGAATCTTATCGCGTTCGTGGAGACGGTAGTCCGTACGTGCGCACGAACGCTACTTCCATTTAATTTTTATTTTAAAAGAATCTAATCCAAATGATACATAGGTATATTACTATTCCAGTATAGTATTTTATATATGTTACTTAAGTTCATTAACACAATCCTTTATATGTTCCATGTGTGGTATGAACGAGTCATATCATTTTAAGGGGGCGGTAGTCCGCACTTCCTCAAATGAAATTATCGTATGTATATACAACATGAAACGAATAATGGAATGAAATAAAATGGAATTACAGAAGCTTATATATAAAATATATATATCATTAATATCATATTTAATTACAGTGCCATCATAATGGCCACCATGAGAGGTGGTAAGATGTATTTGAACAATCATCATTTCGTGAGGCGTTAGTTTGCCATCCACATAAACATTATGTTCATCATCCATTAGATGGAGTTGTGTGTATGTGTAGTTTGAATCCTTATTATAACAACATCCTAGTATATTGTGGATACTGGTGTTGTTACAAAAGAAAGGAAATAAAAAGAGTTTGGGGGTTGGAGAAGCAAAATAAATGAAAATAATTTAAGAGAAATCGTTACCTTTAATCTAGGTAACTCACTTTGGTTGGAACCAAAGGACTTCTTGAAATGCTTTCTGCCTAAGGGGAAGCTTCAAGGAGGAGGAGAGGGATGTGGGGAGCTTATTGGGGCAGAGTTTGGACGAGCCAAGTGGCTTGAGAGGTGTGAGGAAAAGAGAAGGAGGAGTGCCCTTTTATAAGAGGGGTGAGGGGCACCTTTGGAAAAGCTAGAAATATTAATTTATAATAAATTCATATTCGGTTTCTAAAGGATACAAAGTTGACTATTCAAAGGATGAGGTGGGGATAGGTCGAAAACAACTCATCCAATAGAATTTAGACAGGTTTGGGTACTTATATTAACCTTATCTTTAAGTATTAACTCTAAGTTAATTAGTTTCACTTTTACAATGTCTCTTTGTATTTTTATATAATATGGTTAATAAACTTACTATATACATCCAAGAGACCCCCAAGTGGTCCATTAATGATTAACCTATCATAATATAAGTCTCTTGGCCGAACCTTATATTTTTAGGAATTTAATATCAATTAATAATATAATATTTGTTTTAAGAACTCTTTTATGTCAATTTTGACACTATTCAATAGTTGATTTTTGTGAAACTCATAACAGATTGATTACTTCGAACAAAGTCCATTAAATCAATCCTAATATATCATATTAGCCTAGAAAATTAGTTTAATTCATTAAAAGTTTCATATTATATTTATTTGGGAATTTATAATATCAATTATTTTAATTTTTCACAATTTTAGTAATTACTGCATCATCATTGTGTCATAAATAAAATAAATTATTTAATGTCTAAAAATTATAAATAAAATATCATTATGTAGGAAATCGTTTTAGCTTTCTAATGAATATTTATAATCTAAAATCCAACATATATAACCCTATGTAAAAATTGTTGTTCTAAAAGATATATGCTTGTGTCATTTTTGTATTCATTTTAACTAAATTAAAATAAAGTGTCATTATCACTTACAAGTGGATCCATGGGGTCCCAAAATAGACCCAAAGATTCCCATGGTCGACCATGTATCAACCAATAGGGTTAAGACACGTTTTAGGGTAATTTAGTATTATTATAATATTATTTTTTAACCCTTATTTACCGGATTTACCTTTAACCATGGTAAATAAAATATTTACCGCAGTAATTATTCAAAATGTCTAAAAATAAAAGTTACCCATTTACACAATTTGAACATCCTGATTCCAAATATGGAATCCATTTTCCTAAATTCAAAACACAGAAGTGGCAGAAATTAATTTAAAATTAATTCCCGCTGTCAAAACAAAAAGCGTGTTTTTAAGAGATAATAACTATCAAAAGATTGACACTTGTTTATGTTCGGTTTAATTGTAAAATTATGTCCAATGACCAACATTATATTAAATGGTAAAAATATATTCTAAATATACTTTAAAACTACTAAAATTCATAATTTATCACTATTAATTATTTTGATTAAAAAAGTTGTTTTTAATTAAAATTTAGTAATTTTCACTATTCATCAAAATATGAAAGTTATCCGAAAAGTACCAAAATTTCACCTTAGGCTAAATTCGATATTCCGAGTCCAAAAATGAAGTCCATTTTCAAATATAAAATATATATAATTTCAAAAATTAGGTATTACTATTCACAACGGCTAGTTTAATTAGTTGTGGTGTGTGTTAGAAATCGAGGTTGCGTACAACACACGCTATCGCATTATTCAAAGGGAAACGTACCGTAGAAGCTTGGGGTGTTTCATAGAAAGGGAATTTTAAACTATAGATATTTGTGGGATTTAATGTCTTTTTGTGTTTATAAGTATTCGTCAGCTATAATGGCATGATATTGGTATGATCATACAAGGAATGTGTGCAAAATATGGTGTCCAATTTGATGGGGGTGGTAAGGGAATGACATTGATAGAAACATGCTGCTGGTCATTCATGGTATGGTGAGGGAATGAAGTTGATACATTACATGTTCATGATACCATTATATTATTTGGATGATGTGATTATGATGATTATATGTGGGTGTGGGTGTAATGATAGGAGAAGGGCACATGATTGATGTGTTTCATAATTACATTATCCTACAAACATATGAATAGAAAATTTGAATTATGTTAATTATATGTTGAAATTTAATGATAGAGTGTGTTGATGTGGTTCCATTATCATACATTTCATTAGATTAATAGGCTTTCAGTTCATGACTACTTTGAGGTGTGGTGGACTTACTGACTGGTAAGAGTGATATGAAATATTTCTTGGACTAATGAAGGACGTGATGAGGAGATAATTATGGAAGTGTTGCATGGTTTACTTTTTATTTATTATATAGATTGAGGATGTTTAGGAAATTAAAGATACATTGAAGAATTTAAATTCATTATTATTCTTGGAATTTCATTAATTTTATTATGACTGTACTTAATTATCACAACCTTTTAGTTCCACTCATTTCTAGACTTGTATATAAATTTTATATGAATTTTTATTTTCCTGGAGGGATGATCCTTATGTGAATTACCAATGTTTTCACCCCACAAAGGGTTTGTAATCTGTATTTAGGAAAGATCACTAGAGCTTAGAGTTGATGTTTTGGTATCTTGGATTGTATTTGTAGATGTATTGAAGCTTTAGAGTTGTTCTACATGTGTTTTTATTTATATTTAAATATTTAAATATTAAAATCAATTGTCTTATGTAAAATCATTAGAGGGTTTATATAAATCGTTGATGTTTATTGTTGGGTATCCAATTATATCTTTTCTATTAGTCACTTATGAGGGACATTCCACCCAAATTTTTTTGTGTACCCTCAGTGCTCATCACCACCCATGGAATATTATAGGTAGGTTACTTTGGTCACTCCTTAATTTAATTTCTATCCCAGGAGGGATACAAATGACTTTGGATCATGGTACAATTTTATACAACATGATGGTTAATAGTTAGGGTAAAAATCACAGTTTCTAAATTTTGAGAATTATATGGCATTGGCCAGGTAACAAGAAAACATAAATAAAACATATGATGTATAATATGTAGAAGAAATAATACAAGGATGTTTTTGGTGTCTTTTGGTAGAATGTTGGGAAACTACTAACCTACTGAATTGATTTTGTGAAACTGTAACTTTTGATGGTTATAAGTCAGTGGAAGTTAATTGAATCATGTCATTGTTTATATGAATAATTAAATTGAAGATCTCATATAATATTCAATGATTATAAAACCATTCTATAGTTAATAATGAATTTCCATTCACTTATTGAAAAAATTACATCACCCTTCATAAGTGACTAAGAACCTAAAGTTTAAATGAACAAGTTATGTAAACATATTGAATCCATTTTTGAAATGAAAAATTATTGAATTAATAAATAAAAAACTAATCTTATTTTTATCACATGTGTTTTACATTAATAAAAAGCATACTTGTTTTACAATGTAATTTTCATGTAATAAGAATTTATAGATTCAAGAATATTGAGAGGGGGAACACATCCCCTATGAAGATGGATAATTTTGTGAAATTTATTAAATATTAAAACATTTGTTTTGGATGTATAAAGTGGATAATATATGAATTCAACAGGTGTTTTTTGTTAATTTCCATTCTAGTGGAATCATTGTTAATGCTGATTAATGTGAGGTGATGGATGTGATTTGGTGTTTTGATTGTTTTAGATATGTGTTATGGCCAAGGAATGTATTGTTTCAAGAGTTTGTTTTAAAAATTCTATTAGTTATTATTTTTTCTATCATGTTGCCTTTTTCAAGATGATGATGTGACTTCTATGGTTTTTGAAATCATTGTTGTTTTTGGAGAAAAATGTTTCATCCAAACACCATCGACTTGTTTGGTTTAGAACTGGGAAATAATTATTGTTGGATAGAGCCACACTATACAATAAGTGGAAATTTGTATCAATGATCTTTAGTGAATCCTATTACCTCAATTCCTATAGTTATTTAGAAGAATTTAGAGTCACCCTTGCATTATGTAAGACTCTAGATTGATTCTAGGTTGTACAAGAAGTTGGATTGTTTCAGAAAGCTTCCGATTGGTGGTGGGAGATTAAGTATGTTGGGTTGAAAGATATATATTTAGAGGAACTACTCCAATTATTGAAAAAGTAATTTTTACCCCTTATAAATATGCGATATTTTATGAGGGAGCTATAGAAGTTGTGGTGGGGCCTATGAGTTTGAAAAACTTTGGGATCTAGTTCATGGATTTGGCCATTTTGATTCCAAAAATACTTCATAATTGTAAATAAAGTGTTAATTTTATCATGATTTCATTAATTATAGAGATCTATAGGTAAATCAAGCCTCATTATTCAATGTCCTAGAAATATGTTCGAGACCAATCCAAGGTAGTGGTTTGGGGTTTATCTATGAAGTATAGTTCAAGTGAAGGCCCCACCCCGGCTACTAGAAATAATAAGGTGAAAACATTAAGTGATGAGACTCATATTTCATAGAATAATAGAGTGAGGTGACCTTCTAAATACTAGTTGTAATTTAATTATTTTTGATTTAGTTGATAGATGTTTCTAGAATATGGTAAAATGGTTAGTTTTTAATATAATCCTCGAGGGAACAGTTACAACAAATTCCCCAAGACTCATCAATTTTTAGTCCCTATAGGAGAGTTAGATTTTTTGGACTTTTTAGTATAGTTATACCCTTTCATTGTGATATTATTAATAGATATTAAAACTGTTTTGAAATAATTATAGTATTTAAATTTGAAAATTTACTGTGTTCTTTTGAGATATTGAGTGTGTTTCTATTTGAATGTTTTTTTAGATATAATAATTTATGGTTTCATTTTTTTTTCAATTTAAAACATGGCTAATGTGATTATATTTTTAGTGTGTGGTAGATTATATGTAAGGTTGGATGGTTCAATGTTATATTATTAGCTATCTTCTTACTCAGTAAGTGTATCCCCTAATTAGGGGGGTTCTTGGGTGATGTTTCCCTTGGGAGTGTAAAGTCCCAACTCTTATCAAAGGTGTTAGTGGTAGATCTATTCCATTTTAGAGGAAAATTTTCATATCGTTTCATTTTTTGGCATCGGTGATAATTTATTTCATCTCCCATTATTTTTGAATGTGGTCATGCTATACCAGTAGAAATATATTAGGGAATTATCTCACATGACAGTTTATTAGAAAAAATTTCTCCTCCTTTATTCCATTAGTATTTCTTTTTAATATTCTCAAGGATGAGAATTATTTGAGAGATATTTTATGTACTATCCCAAAACATTAAATTCCATTAATTTTTTTGTTTCGGGAGATTGAATATTTGTTTAGGAAGCTTAGTAGTATACTAAGGGGTGACAGAAATTCATTAGACTAGTAGAGTGTCATAAAACCATCTCTAATGCCACAGTGTATCCATATGCATGTTTGTTTGGAGTTTTGGTTGCGTTTTGAACTTTTTTTTATAATGTTAATTCCTTGGGAATTTATTTGGGTTTTTAGGGCACCACAATCTGTAAAATAGTAAGGGAGTCCATTTTGAGAGTGTTTTTCATAGGAGGACTATGTGAATGGGCACCAAAAGATTTATGAATCTAATATAAGTGTTGAAACCCTAACCCCAGTAACTTAGAGCCAATGTATACTTTATTAAATTGGTACTAGAAACAAATTTTAACATACTAAAGGACTAAATTGCTTAGTTGTCTTGGTGAACTAGACACATACTTTAAATTCCAATTACATTTTAAACATAAAAAAGACAATTTTTTTGAAATCTATTATTCCCCTTAGTATATTCCTACATATCAATCACAATACACTTCCATATTATCCTAGAAAAAATAGAACATGAGAAAGGTGTGATCTTAGATTCTTAGAAATAATATGGGTACCATGTTATCTTTCATTTACAAAAAAGCATAATCAATATGGTGATGTAAAATATTTAAAAAAATTAATTAAACCAATCAATTGAGCATTAAATGGTAGAAATAAATGATGATCAAGGAATTCCATATAATTATCACATGATCTTGTTACTTATCCATGGATATTATAACTAATAAAATAATCACATTGAATCAATAACGGGTATCATCATGATGTAATTAATAATTTTAGACACCTAAAACATATTGTAATGACATTTCATAAGATAACATAAATCAGGGGTTAAAAACCCATTTAATTTGGCCGACTAGTTTGTCATAGGAGGCCGATCAATTAATCAAGGGGTATCTCTAGGTGGGCTCCAATAGTAACAAACTATATGATATGAATAATTACTATGTAAGGGGTGAATCATAATCAACTTAAAAATTCATATTAAAAATGAACATAATAAATGTTAATACCTAACCTAGTGAAATAAACATAATCATAAACCATCCATAGTAATATGGTGAATGGTAATAACATTATAAATCCCTAGTAAATTGAATCATAAACAATCTAGAGAAATAAAAATCATGATTTATTTTCAACATAACCATAGTGGATAATAATTAGATTAAAGTTTTGATAACATTGACTGATAGATATACCATAAAAATTCCCTTAAAACTTTTCTGAGGAAAATAACCATTTCACATTGAATGTATTTTATAAAAAAAAGTTCAAAAAATATTTTGATAAAATTTTCACTGAAAATAAAAATTTAAAAGTTTTATAACATGCTTGAATATATTTACTTTTCAATATAGTGTAAAATTATTTTCATTCCATGTCGTAAAAAAAATATTCCCTTCACATTATTGGTAAAATTAAAATGGTCCATGTTTTGAAAATGACACGAATATTCCATTCATAAATTGTAATAAAAAATAAAAAACATTAAATATGTATTTAACAACTAATTTTGAAAATGATAAAAAATTAAAACATTTTTAGAAGACATGGATTTTGATGAAAATAGATTTTTGACCAAAGAGAGAAATAAATTCAGATTTTATTAAAAACAATTTTCAATAATTTTAAGTATCAAGAGAGGGAAAATGGTAAAATTACTTGAACAATATTAAGGAATAATTAAATTATTAGAAAAAAATGATATTAAAAAATAAATATCAAATAATTTTCCCAATGGATAAACCAACAAAATCAATTATAAATATTGATGAGATTTTTAAATAAACCCTTACTACTCTAGTAAATTTTAAATCTTAAGCTCCATAAAGTCGTAATAATGAAATTAATTTTTAAATACCTCAAAGATAAGGTGATTAATGATTTAGAATATCAAAAGGGAATGTATATACCCCACACAAAAGAATAAGTGGTGGATATGGTGCATATCTCACAGAAGTGAAAGTGAAACGAGAAACCCTCACCATAGGTTAAAATTCCATAGTTTGTGTATAAACATCCTTTATTATAAATATAATTTTATTATAAATATAATAAAGAAAAATTATCAAATATATAATACCATATATTATTTTTATGTAGTCATTTATCAATAGTTTATTAACAATTATTTGTTAAATTCACTATTTCATGTTATAAAAGCTTCATTTTTATATATGTTTTAGTTTTGATAATTTTGTATAATTAAATTGATAATTTTTAAATAATATAAAAAAAATTAAAAATGATATAAATTACATATAAATTCGTTTTATATGTGTTTATATTAATATATTAATGTTAGATGTTGAAAATAGACTAAACTTTTCATGGAGACGGTAGGGTCTACACACGCATGAACGTTGACTCCATTTTATTACAGGATGGAATGAAATGAAGATAAATATTTAATAATGTTTATAGAATAATTATTATTTCTTATATAAAATTTATATCAGTAAAAAATATCATTATTACCATCCATGTTAAATAAAATGAAAAACATTTCATATCACACTTTGGTGGTGGTAGTGCACACTTATTCATGAGGAACCGAATTTTTTTCCAATGGATTAGAAGGCAATATTATAGATGTTATATTATATTTCCATAAGTATTTTTAGATAATAAATAATATATATATTAAATAACATTAACATTACTACCTTGCATGTAAATTAAATGATAAAAAATGAATCACATTGTTTGGCAAGGTGGTAGTCCACCACACACATGAGCGACGTTATCATGTACGAAAAAGAATGGAAATTAATAAGGTGTATGGCATAAAATAAATATATATGTATAATAAATTCTTCAGTATAATAAATTTATTTTAAATTCATCAATATATCTATTCATTAATGGTCGGGATCGATAATGAATTACATCAGTTTTCCATATAGTAGTCCGTAGTACACACGGTCGATAGTTTCATTTTGAATTCAATGTAACTGGATGTAGATATGGGTTATTAAAATTAAATAAAATAATATTAGTATATAATATATTAAATTTTGGTTATATTTTAATTTTTTAGGAAGGTTTTAAGTGGTGGGAAAAACAAAAATAAACAAATACACAAAGTTAATAATTTTACCTCTTCTACAGAGAGTCTCTTTATGTTAATACATAAATCTTAAATTAAAGGTATTCATAAAATAAATAAGGTATTTAGAATGTTTTATTGTAATTAAGGAAGGTATTTTGGTTGATATTGGAAAAACTTAATGGTTTTATAATTGTTATATGGGGAGTGGAAGGGGTGAATTTTATAAGTTGGGGAGAGGGACGATGATAGTTTTTAAAAGATAAAGTGATAACCATGATTTTATAATGAAATAATCCTTAAAAATGGTTAATTATCAATACTAGGTGATTTTAAGGTCCTAAAATCTTCATGAAATTGTTTTATTAACGATTTATGAAACTTTTAACCATTTTATTCTCAGTTTAACTACCCTGTAAACCAATTTTTACCTTAACTGTGTGTTTTTTGTTCTATTTTAACAATTTATATTCATAAAAAAATAATTTGAAATTACATCATAATATAAATTATTTATATTCAAAATATGTAATCCATTTTTTCAAATTATATTCTTATACGTCATTGATTTAAATTTAAAACTTAACCTTAGACGCGATAAAAGAGTTGTTATTCAAAGATAAAATTCTTATATGTATAGAATGTTTTAATATATAAATTCAATATTTAATTGATTCTAATGACCTAAATTATTTAAATTTTAATATTATATAACTAATTTATCCTAAAACAAAATTTAAAATATAATTTTACTTTCTAAAAAAGTTTAACAAAAGCAATTTTTCAATAAACATTAGTATTTTTTACTCTTCATAAAAAATTTTATTTTAAAAAAAATAAATTAAAATAATCCAAATATTTTATTACATATAGATTTATAAATTTTTTTTATTAAATAAATTTTCTAATATTTTAAAATTGAATTTAAATTACCTTTACAATGCACGAGTAGTTCATCTTTTTGAAAAAAATGATATTTTTTCAGAAAAAAACTTCATACAAATTTAAATAGTCAATATTTTATTTTGGATGAATAGATAAATATTGATTCAATATTATAAATTTTTATTCCAAATAATTATAAAAATTATGATATCTCTATTTATACTCACCATAATAATGACTAGGTTATAATAGTCATGTTTAAGTAATAATATTTTAATAGATTATCACATTGATTTTAAACTAGGAATTGTGTGAATTGAAATATATTAAATATATTGAATTTAAAGAAATACATAGTAATATATATAAGTGTAATATTATTTTATGAACCTAGTGTTTCGTGTCATAAAAATTATTGAACATGACATCCCACTTTTGAAATCTCAAGGTGTTACAATAAGAGAACCATTGAACAAATAAATATATTATAAGGGTAAATGGGAGAACACTTAATAGGTTTGTCTTCAGGATAATTAATGATTTTTATTCCTTAGGTAGTTCTGCACCACTAGTTTTGAGACATTTTTTTGTCTATTTTTGAAGCCATTGTTCCTGGAGAGTTTATATATAAAAACTAGTATTACTAAAATGACCTGGTTAATAATTTTTATGTTCATGGGGGTGAGTCATGAAATATGTCAAATAGATTCATAGTTTCATGAAAGGGACGTGGAAAAATATATATGGAGCCCAAATATCCATAGGTTTTGGTGCAGAGGGTGATAATGGTGAAGTATTTATACATATTTCACTACGGTGGTAAAGATCCATTTAAAATAGTTTCAAAATGTATGATAATTAGATGGATAAACATATTAAAACCCCAAAGAATTGGATAACACATTTATTGATAAGCTTCACTGGCATAGTGAAACTCACTACATCATGGTGGGGGATTTATAAAAAACCTCGATAAATAGAGGGTCGAAAAATTTGTTTAACAGTCCGTCTTCTTCTCTAAAAGAGTAGTCAACTATTATGCCACTGAATACTCTCTATACACTTGATTTGGGAGTTGAAAAACCTTTTTTTCTTACAAATTTTTGTTTCAATCATCATGGTTCTAGTGGTTCTTCCATAGATTGGGTATATTAAATAATCATCCATTTTTTTGTGAAGAACCAAGAACATATAATTAATGTAGGGGATTTATAGACATATCTTCAATCTTCATGAAGGATATGTTTTAATAGTCCTATTATGATCCCATTCCAAACTTATATACCTTTTCTCAATCTATTAATAGGTATTTTATGATTAAAGTGTTTCATTTGTTAAGGAAATATATGATAAATACACCTTAATGAATAAATGTAGTTAATATAACAAATTAGTTAATATAAATTCGAAGGAAAAGTGGTGTCTCATGTGTTTATGTTTTCTTAATCTTTTTTTCACATGTTTATTAACAATCAATTGAAGTGGGTTTATATAATTTTTCATCACTATTTTGGATGAACCTTGACACCTCCGCATTTGAATTATTACAAAAACTTAATAATGTAAAATAGTCTAATAGAAATCTAGAATCCCATGGTGCTATAATTATTATTATTTACCTATTATACTTGAATTATTATGTTTTTTGTGCCCCTATTGAATGATTTTAACTTGTTATATGGTTAATAATTAATTTTAAGTGGGTGTATTAAGTAATATGAATATTGGATATTGGGGAATATTTAGTCAGTTGATAATGAGTTGTTTAAAAACTACTAATAATTGATAGTAATTTTTATTTATTAAAAGGAATGGAATGAATATAGAAAATAGAGAATGAATAATTTAAATTTAATGGGGATACAAATTTATAATTAAACGGGATAGAAAAAAAATATAGGAAACATTTTTATGTCATCCTTATTTTTGATGAGTTATTAATTATTTATAATTTTGGCTTTATTATAAAATTTCCTAATAGATATATGGTTTTTCTGTGTGGATAAAATATATAGATGTGGTTGGGGAGAAGAATATGGGTATATAGATCATTATATTATGTATTGGATTTCAATGATTACATATCTTTATGGGATATAATTAATTAATATATGTATCATTATGCAAGGAATAAGAGTATTGTGTGGTGTACTGGATGATATTGTGGTGAATAAATGATAATAACCGAAATATTGAGGGGGTTAGGTATTAAAGTGGGAGGGAATTAGGTTTATTTTTTTAATTTTTCATGATACACTACTATGACAAATATGATGTTGTTATAATGATTATAGGTAGGAAATTCATGAAAGATAATGAGGGAAAAATGTTTATGTCCTTCATGTTTAGATTCCATTGAAAACATATTGATGAAAAAAGGGAATTGTGGTTATGGTCTGAAGATATGTGATGATGATGTCTAGTTGATACGGTTCTATTCTCATTTTCATTATTACACAATGAGGTGTCATCCAAATGGTTCACTTTCACTTTTTGGTTTTGCATCCCTGATGATAGGTATGTGGAATGTAAAAAATCATTGGACCTAGGGAAGTAAATAATGGGGTAATTTATATATAATTTTGTGGTTTTTGGGTTGTTATTGATGATTTGGTTGAGGATATTGAAGAATGATTGAGTAAATAAATGCTTCAAAATTAATTTCTATGCTCCCATTTTCTTTCCTTTTCCTACAACTAATCTTGTGTTACATTACATAGTGGTTTCAATCTTTTATACTCTTTTATATATACTGCAAAAAATGTTGATTTTTTTGGAAGTACATCCCTATTGATTACCTCACAATGTTCTCACCACTCTATAGTTTGTTTTGTTTCTAGGATAGAGAACTAGAGCTAGGTGTTTCTATTCAGGTGGATTTGATGGAATTTCAGATGACTTTATGCATTAGAGATAATATTTATGATTATTTTTTGTTATTATACATTTCAATTATAATAATAATTTATGTTGTGGGAAAATATCTGTGTATTTATTGAAATTAATTGGTCTCTTTGTTTGATATCCCCTTATCTCTTGTCATTTTATCTTTTATGAGGGTAATTCACACTATATGTGTGTTTTATACTCCTTAGAGCTAGTTTCCACCACTTGTCTGGTTGGAGGTTGACTTCAATTGTCACTCCATTCCTTAATTTTCTGCCAAAGAGGGGTATTATTGGATAGGGGGTTATGATATATTAAAATAAAACATTTATTTTTTCATTGTAAAATTAAAAGAAATCCCTAACAATGTCATCTCATAGGAAATTTTAATTTTTAATATAAATATTATTCAAAAGACAATATTTATTTATTAGAAATAACACATATGGGGGATTAAAATCATTATATTTTTTCTGATAAATATTCGTGTAAATAAATATTATTTTAGTTTTAAGCCATATATTCCATTATTTTTAAAACATGTTATATAGTTTTTTTAAATTATAAACAATGTGTAATAATATCAGCAACTCATTAAATGATAGAAAACATTCTATACATATATTATTATGTTATGTTACAACATAGTAAATGTTATCATTAAATTAATTTTAATTTCCAATTAATATTAATTAATTCTATTTTAAATAGTTATATTAATTATAAGAATATTATGTAATTTTTGAATCAAAAATTAGATTTTTCTATTCTTATTAGATTCATTTTCATGTATTAGTATTTTTAGTATATAAGGTAAATTGGTACATTTTATAATTTAATTATTTTAAAATGATTTTTTTGAAACTATAGTAACAAAAAAATTATGGATAAATTTGTAGGTATTTTCTGAAAATATATTTTTTCATTGAATAGTGAAAATATATTTTTTATTAAATATGGTATCATTTATGATATCACCAAGATATAATTATGATATGGAAATTTATTAGTTATAAAAAATTATTCATAATTTATAATATACTAAAAATACTAAAAAATAAAAATGATTTATATTATATTCTATATGATGATAAAAAAAATCATTTTTACTGCGGATGCAGTGCTTTCTCTACAATGGAAATGTAAATTTTGTGTACTAATGATAATATTTGAGAATGAATTAGTATTTTCTATACTTGGTTAATAAATATGAAGTATTATTGATGATTTAAATGGATATATATTAATTTTTATTTAATATGATAAGGGAAATATCCAAATTATTGTGCCATTATTTGGTAAGAAAGGAAGAGTCAAAACAACATGTTAAATATGATTCATGATATATATTTATTAGTAAATTTAAATATTGAATAAATTTAAACTTTCATCAAGGAATAAATTTTTTTATGATCTTAATTTATCATTAATGTCTAAAGATGAAATAATTACATTAAGTGGTAATGAAATGTCGACATAGTTCTTGTTAAAGTAGCTGAAAAATCAAACATTTTTAAAAAATGATAGATGTAACTTTTTATTATAATTTATAGTTTAGAAAGAATCTTATAGATACATATAACTTATTATTGATTTTTTATCTTTTATTATATGAATTGAATTTTTATTTGGATGGTATTAAAGTCAAAGTAAATAAATAGTCTAAAAATGACATTAATAATATTTTATAATAATAAATATTTAGTTATATATTTGAAATTTATTAAAATAATTTATTTAGAAATGTGAAAGGTATATATTTGAGAATATAATTCATGGTTAATTTAATATACACTTCGATTTATAGTTTCATTCTTAGATACTATAGTGTAACAAACTTTGATACCATGATAATCTTTCAAGTGATAACATGAGGTTAAAATGAAGAGATAAGTGTGAAAAATCACTTAAACATGTCATAGTTTGATTTTCTGAGAGGATTAGA
Organism: Viscum album; assembly: GCA_963277665.1. Classification (NCBI taxonomy): domain Eukaryota; kingdom Viridiplantae; phylum Streptophyta; class Magnoliopsida; order Santalales; family Viscaceae; genus Viscum; species Viscum album. The sequence continues at coordinate 1,688,147,917 of OY728126.1, read as the reverse complement.
AATCATCTTAGTAATATCTTAAAAATATACCAATTTTGTGCTATTTTACACATGAAATATATATTTTATTAATTTAATACTTTAAATATATTCAACAGTTTCCCTCCCCTCACTTATAAAAGGGATCCTACTGTACTCCCTTACTCAAATTTTTTGAGAAATCTAGATTAAAAACCTATTAAAATACCTTTTTCAAATCCCATTCCAAACCTATAAGACATTTTTTATGATAAAAAAGTACTTTGAAGGAATTTTTTATAATTGTAATCAAGTTTGTATGAAAAAATGTATTGCTTTTAACTAAATATTTTATTTTCATTTCATCCTCATCCTACATAAAATATTCTTAAGCCATGTTTACATAATAAAATCACTATATTTAATATAATTAGATGTTATTATGTTAATGTAATAACATATATTAGTATCCTCTTTCGTTATATCGTAAAATATATTATCAATCATGTGAATGGTGGATTTCCACCTCACGAAATGATGTAATTTGATTTACATAAACCCCTCTTATAGAATGTTATAAATATGGATTTAATGTGTATATATGATATTAAGGAAAAATTCATATTTCTTGAAATATATGATATCATATGATTTCATACATTTCCATCCACCGAAAAAAGATATAGTCGCTCATGCATAGGTGCAGATTTCCACCTCCATAAAGCATTGTGTTTCGTTTTTCCTCTAGTATCAAATGGATAGTATATGAAAGTTTATTTAAAGATAAAATATGATTTATATTATTTAATTTTTATGTATTACTGAAATTTTAATTACCTTCTTTTTATCATTCTCTCTAAATAATTAAATCATTACTCATACGAATGTATGACCTAACATCTCCCAGATTGAAACATAATTCGTTTTCTGTATCCATAATTCATGGTTGGATTTAAAAGTATAATGAATGGTTAAAAATGATCAATTATTTAATGATTGTTATTCTGAATAGGATGGATTAGTGGCCTCTTAATTTATTGTAATCCTACCGATGTAATTATGGGTATATGAGATGAATATAAACAAAAAAACTACGTGAACTAAAGTTATTTTTTAATGATACTTGACAAGGGGATAAATAAAATAAAAGGAATAAATAATTAAAATTTTCTATTATTAATCTAAATAATTATAATTAGTTTTATATTTAGTAAGATAAAGACCGTACGTGATGTTTTATACTTGAGGTAAGAGAAACTTTCCCATTAAATCATCATTTTCAATTTTTTAAAGATTTATTTTCTATATATTTTTCTTCATAGTAAAAATTTATAAATATAATTTTTATATGTACTTAATGGGATAGAAATGTGTTGTAAAGAAAATAATATTTATTTTTTTACTTAAGTTAAATGGTTTAAAAAATTAATATTTTCAAGTATTTTTTATGGAAAACATTGACAAAAAGGATGATAGAATGTCCAATTTTATCATATACAACGTGAGTGTATTATAAAAATATTTTAAATGTTATTTTATGTTTGACTACAATTAAAAGATTCTATGTTATGTTAAAATAAATCTTCCCATTACCTTTATTATTTTTATTTAACAAAATGTGTTTTGAATGGGATAGATATTTAAGTAATCATATATGTTTTTAATTTCTTTGTAAAGATTTTTTATTGTGTATGATGATGGAAATTCAATATTTCATGATTCTTGATCATTTTATGGTTATTTGGGTTTATTTATAATGGTGGGTGATCCTAATGTAGCTGACTGGTGAGCCTGATATAGCCCATGATTATGGGTGAGACCAATATAGCTCTCTGATGAATTAGGTAATGTAATAGAGTTAATAGGTTATGTTTTTCTTAACAAATTTGAAATTTAACTTGTAGGATATTAAATTTAGAATATTGATTGTAATAGTGAAATGAAAATCATTTCCCAATTTACTTATATGAACTATCAAGACCTGATATGGTTTTTCATATAAAATCCTATGATTTTACAAGGTAATATGATGATTTTATGTTTAAATGAAAGCTTATAATAATTATTAATGGTGAAATTTATTACTTTTTAAAATTGTTTTATGATTTTTTCATGAGTGAAGAGAAACTGTTATGAGTTTGTTTACATTAAATTATATTATAATTTTTTTAATCATTGAGGTAGTGAAGTGGGTTTAGTTTTTAATAAAATAATTTTTTTTGGAAGAAAACTATTTTTGAAACAGGAAAATTTTTAAGAGTATTCATAAACTAATGACATTATTAGTTTTTTAATATTTTATTTACTAACATTTTTTTCACCCATCATAATTTTTCAAATGTTTTTCATAGTTTTTAAGGATGTATAAAACATTATTACATCAAAAAGAAATAGGTATATATATTTCATGAAATGAATACATTTTATGTACTAAAATTTTTGTGTTATGGAAAAAATGGATACTGAGTGGAAGCTTCCACTATATAATGTAATATTTATTATATTATGGTGAGGATATAATTATAAAAAACTGTAAACCTAAATGATATCCTTTAGTGGAAAAAATTAATTGTTATCTCTATAATCATTTTTAAATATAATTTAATGTATAGTCTTTATAATATGTATAATTGGAGAGGTTTAGATAATTTTATGGGTTATTATAGTGTAGGTAAGTACCCTTAAGAGAATATAATTTATTATTTTATTTGTATATAATTGGAATATAACCATTTTTATTCATTTAAAATATTTATTTTAAGATAGGTTCTCTACAGATGTAATAAAAAAGCTGAATTAGTATGCATGAAGAGGAAAATATCCATCCAAATTATTAACCTAGAAGGTTTGGTACAAGAACTGAGTATTATTTTTGGATATATTAGTTTTAATATATTATAATATATAATGGAATCAATCCTAGAGATAAACAGGGTCTACCACATAAGAAAATATTAATATTGGAGATTTTTATAAGATAAAACCATATAATATTCATTGTATCTTTTGAATCAGTGTTATCTACGAGATGGATTAATGCTCTGGAAAAGGTAGATGATGTCCTAGGACATACAGATCATAAAAATTTAACACTTTTTATTTATCATTTTGATGGTAAATCCGATCAATGTTGGTTAGCTGTCAATAATTCACGGGAAATAGAAGAGGTCTTATCCATGGAATGGGACACATTTATAATCATTTAGTTGATGAATTCATTTATAAGGTTTTTAGAAAAATGATTGAAAAATAGTTCTTAGAATTTTGGTATAAGTATGAAGATTTAGTGGCCATTTATGAAGCATTCTCCATAGAATATTCAAGGTACGAACCAATTTTTTTTTAGTATATTGATATTAAGATTTATAAGTTTTGGTTAGTAATGAATCCAATATATCGATGTAAATTAGATTATGGTTAATTAAAATGTTTTGAGAAAGAAGTTTTATTTAATGAGAAGGTATAAATGGAGTTCCCCACTGATTATTTAATGAAAAAAAGTAAATATAAAATAACATTAGATGGAAGGTAATGGGGGAAAATCCATAAAAAAATCGATAGGTATGAAGGTAATGTTTTTATATAGTGTTATTTTTTTGTAAAAAGGAACCCTTTAGAATGTATTCGGAAATCCTGTAAGTTTATTCAACGTTGTATGTTTGGGAATATTTCTCTTTGATGAAAGTAAAAGGATCTAATTTGTGGTAAGACCTATTTTGATAAGTAGATACTGAGTTGTTTTAAATGAATATGTGTGGTTAAATCCTTTACAACAACATCTGTAGATATCTGGTCATTGAATTAAGTGGTATCTTTTACCTAACTTGTATTTTAAGATCATACTGATGTTTTCATTTATTTAGGATTTACACACTCATTCATTTCGGGAAAAATTATTTGTAAAATAAAACTTTCACACTAAAAAATGAACCTAATTGTTTTTGTAAAACCATGTGGGGACATATTAAGGACTTTTTTATAAGAATCCTACTATTTTATTCCATTTAAGGGTTTTATCAATAAACCCTTTTTTACTTCAACCTATAGATTTTGATTTTATTCTGGGTATGAAGTTTCTTTTAGAGTTCTTGCTAAAATTGATTTCAGTGCTAATTTTGTTATTTTCTAAGAGGACATTAAGATTATACATAACAATAAATTCATAAATTTTGAAATACATCAATATTATTTTTTTTAAAAAATATGGAAAAGAAATTCATCATTCACATGTGATTGAAAATAAGTTTTTTAGATTAATAAATTGAATGTAGAAAAATAGTATCTGAATGTTTTTCCTAATGATGTTTTTCTAGATGATGAGGTTGAATTTACTTCCAAGATCCCTAAACTTCTAATGACTAATATAATATTATATTATCTGGTTTAAATATATTTAATTTTGGTTAATAATTTTTTTTCCAAGAGTATAAGGAGGGTCAGGGGTGTCTAGGGGGTTCAGGGCATGAAAAAGAGGAAAGGAATTCCATCCAGTTTAGGTGGTATGGTTGGCACATGAATAGTTCTAACCATGTGCAAGAACCATGATCATAGGAGAGGGGTGGTATACAATAGGTAAAAATAATTATGGTGGTGCATCAAAACTTACGTTCTTGGATAAATCCATCATACAGAGTCATTTCATGGTTTTTCCAATCATGTGGATCCCTAAGAGGTCTTGTGAACCATTCCCACTCTTGGATAGTGGGTGGTGCGTGGTCAACACAAGGTTTAGAAAATAGTTTTTAAAAAATGTGACCCTCCTTAAAAATGGAGGAAATTTACATCCCCCCATCAGGATTTATGAAAACTCAAATGAATTTCACATATATTCTTCCATTATCTACCTTTGTGGCAAACCAAACACTCCTAACATCCCTATGGATCGATCTTCCTCATTTCTAAGATGTTCAGAGTGCCTTTGGGTGAGGATCATATCTATAGGTTAGTAGAGTACTCCTATTCCTTATATTTTTTTTGTTAGGAACTCATGTAGTTGTTTCTATCCTTTCAAATCCCTAAAACATATCTTCTACAACAGATTCTAGGTTGTTTCGTTGATGGGGGTTGAGTTCAAATCAAGGGATAGATTAAGTGAGTCTTCATTTATAAATATGGTCTTGGTGGCCTATATGTTTTATCCCTTAGTCTTGTTGTGGATTTATGTGTATATTGATTTTATTATGTGTTTCTTCAATTTACATTGGGATTCCTCAGTTTTAATGGTCAAATGGGTTAACTAAAAAAATAATTAAACCCCTTGGCATGAGTTGAGGTTGATTAGATTAGGATAAGGGTCACTCAAGGTTTTGACCACTTTAATGAATATTTAATCAAGTTTCTAAGTGATAAATTTAATTTATATGTTATAAAACGAATTATATGTGATTTTAGTATGTTAGTAGTGAAAAAGGGAGTATTTGGATTAATTTGAATTTATTTGATGAGTTTTGAATGTAATTGGTAAATTTGGTTAATGGTTAGTGAACCGAGATCATGTGATAAATGGGTGAGTGGGATGTGGAATGCGACTCCCTCTTATAGGTTCAGGAATAAATGAGGCTCTAAACACCATATTGGAGTGCATGGGTTAGCATGTGAGGCTGATGATATATGCCCCAAATGGATGGACAGGGTTTGTTTACATGGAATTAGGCTCTAAGGTAAGTTGATGTATATTTTTTTTGTTAATTCATTGTACATGTGATGTTTCAAACTTGAAATCCCATAATTTTAGACATATTTCTATCATGGAAAAATTAAACATGAAAAATATGGGAAAATCATGGATCTATTGCGGAAAATTGAAAATGTAACACATTAATTAACAATATGTGGTTTATTCATTATGTTATCTCCTTCCATCATACTTATGTATACCCTTTTTATTTAGAATGGAAATTTTTACAATACCATTACTGGTGGCCTACTATTTCATAATCACACCCTACTCGAGCCACCTTTGGGTACCCTAGCACACTTCATGGTCGTAGGAAAGGGGAAGGAGAATGGAACCATTCTAGATGGTTAATTTTGGGGCTCAGGGATGTGTATTAATAAGTGAATCAGATATAGGTTTGATATCTTTTTTGATTCAATATATTCTATATATTTGGGGTTTTTATTTTCAATTTCCACATTATTACATGACATGGTCCCTTTACTGTTTGGTTGTGGTCATGTACCCAGTTTTTGGAAATAGAGTGTGATTATTTATTATTATTTAACTTTTTTTCTTATTTTATAATTATTATACACGTCATTACTATAATAATGAGGGTGTAGTATCCCCACTTGTCTCAGTAGACTCTCGCTACTAGTTATCAACCTTTGGCATATGGGGGGGGGGTGTGTTTCTGAGGTCTTGTAGTAGAATGGTCGAGGGAATCATTTTTGTGGATCATCAGATTAGGAATCACAATTTTGTATTAGGGAACGTTTCTTTATGTTATTTACATTAATATAGAAAGTTTGAAAAGAGACTTGGTGTTGTTCGTCATTAGAAATGAGCATTTTCATAGGAGTAGCTAACCCGTGTATAAGGGAAAACACATGTACCTAGGGAGGGATTGTTTTAATGATATTTTTGGTTATAGATTAATCTTATTTCACTATTGGGTGATGAAAATAATGTGTGGTGTTATTGTTTTATGTTATTTTACTCATTTTCTTGAATGGAATGAATCCATAAATATATCTAAAATTTTAGGTACATAAAGATATTGATGACATTAATTACCTTAGGAACACACAAGGGAACATGTTATGGCATGGTATATGAATTGGGAATGCATTTTGATTCTATTTTGATTTAAGTAAAAGTTTATATTAAATATTTTCTAATTTTATAATGAATTGAAACAAATTTTTTGTTTAATGTGAAATAGAAATAGAAATTTGGTTTTTTCAATGTTATCCATGAATCGATATATGTATGGTTAATAGTGGTGTTAGAGATTTTATTATGTTTTATTGGGGTAGTCTACGAGGAATTGATTTCTTATGTTTACTAGAAAGGATTTTTGAAATTATGGGAACTTATTGTTATGTGTTCTAAGATGAGAATTTTGAATTGTAGAGTAATTTCACCACAATGATGTCTACTGGTGGGGTATGAAGAGGACATCACTGAGAATATACCATTAATAAAAGAAGTGTAAACCCTAGTTTTTTTGGTGAACATAGGGGAAGATCAGTTCTATGTTAACTTTTCATAGTTTATGTAGATGATTGAATGTGACCCATGGGAGTTCATGAACATTTTTTTATCATGACTAGAGAGTTCAAGTTGTCGCACCCTCTAATGATTTTCAATGTGGGTGTACCTAAGGTATCTATGTTATGGATAGAATTGATCCCGATGATTATGGAACACATGGAAACTCATAAAAATAATGTCAAGTTGGCATATTACACGTTGTGAGGATCATGAAAGTGCTGGTGGTATATACTATTTTAGAATTAGTAAGAAGATGGTATAAAGAGGGAATATTTATAAAGAAATTTTATGGAGAAATTTTATTCATATACCTTCTGATTGGAGAAAGATACACACTTTATAAGGTTGAATCATGGGATTATGTTTGTGATTGATTATTCTAGCCACATGACCTATTTAAAAGGTGTTCTTCTAGCATTAGTAGGGGATGAAAAAGGGATGTAAAGGCATTTTTAGGATGGACATAGATATGAGATCATCCCTTAGATGAATATATTCTTTTCCAAGTGGTTTTTTGATGTGGTGGAAAAGGATCTTATTTTATAAATAAATATAAATTTGTCTTCTAATGGTGCTTATTTGGTTCTAATTGGGAAGTATCATGGTAAACCTTTTTATGGAAGGAAGAATTATTTCAAGGATGTTTATAAGGGAAATAATATGATGACTGTCCATGAAATGGGACTAATCTCTCAAGGTGGTGATATGGTGTTATGTAAGTAGTATAGATTGTTGATACACCTACACAATTAGTGTTTGTAACCCCCCATTCGAGTGTTGAGATTATGCAAGGATGGTCCATGTGTAATTGTTCTATAATAACCATTGATAGTTGGGAAGTGATGGAGGATCAAGGAAGATACATAGTGCATGATGGGGGTCTATTACCTCATAACATAAAGACAGTTAGAGTTCCATCATTAATACTAACAGTGTTTGAGGATGAGGTGCTTTAGAACAAGAGTGTTCTTACCAACATGGCAGCATAGCACCCATGTTGGATCCTAGTTGAGCTTCGATTATATTTATTGTAAATAGATCAATATTAGGATTTTGTTGAAGGAATATACTATGGAAATATATATTGAATAAGGTTTTGAGAGAATTTTTCAAATTAGATCTAGAACTATAAGGATGATAATCGTATATAGGAGAACCAGATTTGGAATCATCGACATCAAATCTGGACATGTGCATGAGTCAATATGATTTATCATGTTGAGAATTACTCTAAATGAAAATAGAAACCCTATTTAGTATAGAATGAATGTTTTAATCATGATTTTGTGTATCATAACCATTTTTATTGAATTGAATACAAATGAATTCTAGAAAATCTTATTCCGGCTGAGTTGGAATGAAATATTTTTTCTGGTGTCTTGAGAAGTTGAAATACATTCCACTGTAAATATGATGATGATTTGGTATTTTATATTTCTCACAAATCATACGTAATTATGAAACCTTTTATATAATATTAATGATGAAAATGAGTGGAATTTTCTTTTGAAGAATATTGTGTAAGGAAAATATGTTAACGAGGCTCAGTAAGAAAAAGATGTTGTTGAGCTAGAGGAAGAGATTGTTGTACATAGATTATCATACTAAGATTTTTAGTAAGTTTTTTGTATTGAGATTTTCATAATGATAAGTTCATACAGGGAAAATTTTACAATTGATTTCATACACAGATTTTCATATTGAACAAATCATAATGAAGAAATCATACTAAAGAAATCATTAATGGATTTCTTAAGGAAAAAGTCATATTGGGATTTCTGGGATTTATTAAGGAAAAAACCAACTTGGATTTCTTAATGAAAAATTGAATTATGATTTCATGCTGATAAATAATAATGGGAAATCATAATGAAGAAATTAGGATATTTGAATATTCAAAAAAATATTGAATGAGTTAAAGGGAGATCTGAAAATCAAAGAGATTTAAAGATTCAAAATGGAATTGAATGAGTCAAACATAAATCTAAAAATCAGGGAGATTTGAAGATTTAAATAAGAATTGAATGTGTCAAAAATAGATCCATGATTTAAGGAGAATTGAATATTTGGGAAATTTTGTTAAGAATGAATGGTTTTCAAAACCCCACCTAATCCACTTTTGTGGTCCCAATAAAAGGAGAATTGAGTTCATTTGTAAAGGTAACTAAGAACTTTTCATGAACACAATTAAAGAAGGATTTTCAAAATGATAACTGAACCCAACTATCCATTAGAAATACATCTATCATATCTAATTATATCAGACTACGTTCCATCAGATGAAGAATTGTGAATAACTGATTGAGTTTCTAATAAATTGAAGAAGAAAGTGACGAAGAATAATCAAACCAAACTGACCATCAGACCGAGGATCTGGACTGGGAAGATTAGAATGATCAATGATGAGGAAGTTTTTCAGACTAATTTTTCAAAATACTATTCAAGACCAACATATTCCATTAGTTAATTGTTGAAGTTATTGAAGAAGGTACACATGTAGATTTTGATTCATATTACTTGTGGAGCAAGGGAATACGTCCAAATGTGAATCAAAAAAATAGTAATACAGTAAATCTTGTAGCTGTATATGCTTACTAGTTACTGTGAAGGGTGGTTTTGGGATGTGGATTATGAAAAAGATAGCTGGATGGTATAACCAACAATAGAAGAGAATTTTATTTAAGGACTGCAGAATTATTCTTTAATTTTGAAGTTATATTCTAGAAATAATATAGTAAATTAATCCACATTACTATGACTATCCAATGTGCAAATGAGTAAGTAATTTTTCAAAACCTTGTATATATTGTTTGATGTATCCAATTTATATTTTATGCATTCAAAAGGTGAGGTTGTGAGTTATAATTGAGGGGATCATTTCTCTAACAAGATTTAGAGGTTAAGGATGTTTCTTTTAAGGAGTTAAGAAAATTTTTTATAAATGGAAAATGAAACAATGATTCACCTCCCCCCATAGTGGTCTTGATCACAAGTGTGTATAAAAATTGCTATTAGGGGGAATTTTCCTTCTAAAAGATCCATCTCTAGAATGGAGAATATCAATTTGGTGAGCTATAAAGGGATTTTGGATTTAAATGGAAGTAACTATCATATCATGAAAGTTATAATGCTTATATATATTATACACCATGGGTATGATGCTTTAGAAGCTACTATAGAACATATTTCTTCTCATATTGAGAATACTCTTACTACTACTGATAATAGAAATCTTGAGAATGATGGAAGAGAGAAAAATGATTTACTATCATCACTTACAAAATGTGAGTTTCCCAGAGTAATGGGTATTGAAACTTCCAAAGGTATTTGGGATAAGAAGAAAAATATTTATTAAGGACACACCAAGTTGAAGAATGAAAATTTACAACTTTGGAGGTCCAAAAATATGACCCGAAAATGGTCGAGCATGTGCCTACTGATGACTTATTTACAAGGTTAAATTTAATATTTTGCACCATAAGATGTATGTTTGAGAAATTGTAGGACTAAAATATTGTTGAAAAGATCATGATAAATCATCTTGATAAGATGGAACCCAAATATTCATTATTGGAAGATAGAGACCCCAAAACCCAATCTATAGATGATCTATACAATATTCTTGTTTCTTATAAAATGAGAAGAGAGAATGTTATTGAAGAGAAAGAAAATATTGATCAGAAAATTTCCTCCAAATCATTGATAAAATTTTAAAAAAGACCCTTAAACTATAATAGAATCATTTGATTCATAATTAGAAGAAGAATATGAATATTTTAATTTATTTATTTTCCTTCTTTCCAAGAGATATGTTAAGGAGAAATGTAAAATTAAAAGTTTCAAATGTTTTAATTATGAATGTAAAAGACATTTCACATTGAATTTTCCTTGGAATAAAATTGAAGAATATGAGTTCAAAAATAATGATGAGAATTCTCAGAAATAAAAGTGGAAGAAATATAAGAAAATATTTCCTTATGATAAAAATATAAAAAGTCAGCTGAGAAGAAGAAATAAGAATGATTCCCCTTCCGATGATGAATAAAATCAACAACTCAACATTATTGTTCACGTTAAAAATTGAATAGATTCATCAAGAAGTGATGATGAGAATAATGAGATGATAGAATTGTAATTGTTTCTCAAAAAAGAATCCAAAGAAAAAAAATTGATCAGAATACTCAACTAAATAAGGAAATAAATAAATTGAAGAAATATGATGAATGAATAACTTTTGAGAACTGTGAGAATTAAAGAAAATTGATAACTTATCAACAAAATTTAGCTAAAATGATAATATAAAAAATATAGCATCTATCCTTGTGGAATAATGTAAATAAAACAAGTTAATGATAGATGCATCCTAAAAAATCATTGATGTTTTGAAGAGTGTGTTGGATGAGAAAGAAGAAGGGTTTTTAGAAACAGAATCAATGTTTTTTACAGCACAAAGTGAGATAAGAAAGATGATAGTAAGCATCACCATAGAAATTTAAGTTAAAAATGAAACTTCCTAAATAAATAGAAACTAGAGGATTACAAAAGTAGGATGTGAGAAAACACCCTTCATCATGAAAGATATGAATTCATTACGAAAGTAACCTTTTGGGAAAATTAGACCACTAATTTTGAAGAAACACCAACAATAATGTTCTGATCTATTTTTATGCTCGATATGAAAGATCAAAATCCATTTTTCATTATTTGTGTTCTATAATTTTAATACATAGTTCTTATTCATGTTGGAATAAAATGTCTCTAACTGGAAATATGTGTGAATCATGGGGGAACTATAATGATAAAAGAAGAACAAATGTTCTATAAAATTACGTGGATCAAAAAAATGAAACTCTATTAAGGAATGAAGATGAGAATTTTAAGAATACTAAGTATGCTAATAATGTATAGAAAAATAAACATGATGATTCCAAAAATATTGAGTTATAAGTTATTATTCCATAACAAGTTGACATGGAAAGTATATTAAAAGAAGAAAAAAAATAGTTAGAGAAAAGTGGAATGTATTTGATGATTAGGGAAAAGTTGATGAAAATATATCAGTAGATTTGGGTTTACAATTCAGAAAAAAGTTATGTGAGCAAGGAAGGAATGATAGTAAATGTTTCATAACTATCCTATAAGAACAATAGGTAGGCATGAATACATTATTTCATAGTCGCTACATAAAAATTACAAAATGTGAAAATAAGTTCACATAGTTATCAAAATAGTCCATATATAAAGATAAATGTGTTACAAAATCCAATAAGTTGAACAAATGAAATAAAATATATCCATTTACAAATCCATGAAGAAGAAGAAAAAGTCAATAATAATATAACAATCGCAGTCCATACTTTTTTGTTGAGAATATATGATGTTCCCCCTTATTCCTAAAACATTTGTTTAATCGTACTATCTTACAGGGAATTGAAGGAGTTGAGGTAATGAAGCTGTTGTTGAGTCTCATACTATTCTTAAAAAATAATATAATGAGGTTATGGAGAACATTATTTTGAAATTTATTATTATACAGCAGAAAATTATGATATGTTTGTTGAGATGGATTCATATTACTTTTAACATAAGTAAATTTGTTTCTATTTTGTCCTAAAAATTTGAATGTCAATGGAAACATGAAAAGTTATTACATGAAAGCTGTGTAATAGACAACATTGAAAAAATTTACTATACACTCTTGTTTTCTACACCGAGTAAGACCACATAGACATAGAGTTATTTAGTTAATGTCTCTTTGTTAAGAAACTCATGTAATACTTATGTTCTATTAAATATTATTTTTAGGTTTTAAGAGGAAAAATTATAAATCATTTAAAAAAAGATAAATTTTCAATATGTAAGGAAACTTTTTATGATGTTCCATTTGAGTTTGATTGTCAATAAGGGGATAAAATATATTTTAGGGGTGTGTAAAATAATTAGTGGAGTATGAAATGAAGACTTGGAGAAAAAAAAGTGAAAATGGAAAACAATACCACTCATTATTTTGAATTGGATAAATGTAGTTATTGAAGTGGGAATTAAAAAAAATGATGGGGGATATTGTTAGACCCATGTTGAGTTTTGGTTGTATTTTTTATCAATAGATAAATATGATTATCTTGTTAAAGGAGGAAACTATAAAAATATGGATTGAAAAATGATGCAATAAAATTTTTCAAATCAAATCTATAACCATATGTATGATAATCAAATCTAGGAGGATTGGACTTCGAATCCTCGAAATAGGATCTAGACATCATCATGAGTCAATAAGATTTATAGTATTGATATTTTGACTAAAATTTACTAGAATCCATATTGAGTCTAGCATTAATTTTTTTATCAAAATCGTGATGATCATAATAATTTCTATTATATTCCAGCCAAATGAATTCTGGAAAATAATATTCCAGATGATTTATAAAGAAAGATGGTTGCTGGTTTATTGGAAAGTTGTAATACATTCCATTGTAAATATAGAAATCCTAAGGTGTTTTATATTTCCATTAAATCATATATATATTGTGAATCTTATGATTTATTATTTATGAAGAAAAAGGTAAGGAAAACGTTTTAAAGAATATTGAGTAAAGAAATGATGTAATTGAGGCTAAGGAACCAAAAGAGGTTTCTAAGCCTGGGGAAGATATTTTCATACTGATAATTTTGTATAGTAAAATTTGTACTTATATTTTCATACTGATATTTGTGTACAAAGATACTCATACTAGTAAAATCATACTAAGGCCTTTTTTCTCAGATTTTTGAATTGAAAAAATCATACTGAAGAAATCATACATGAATTTCGTAATGGGATTTTTTAATGATATTTATAGGATTTCTTAAGGAGAAACTCATACTGGGATTTATTAATAAAAAAATACGTACTGGGGTTTATTAATGAAAAATCATACTGTGAAATCATAATATAAAATAAAGGAGATTTGATGATTCAAAAATGAATTGAATGAGTCAAAGGGAGATCAAAAAATCATGGAGATTTTATGATTCTAAAATGAAGTGAATGAATCAAAGAGAGATCTAAAAAATCAATGAGATTTTATTATACAAATAGTAATTTAATGATTAAAATATTGATCCTATATTGAAATATAATTGAGGATTTGAGAAATTTGGTGAAGAGGGAAGGGTTTTTAGAATCCCACCTAAATCGCTTTTGAGGTCCCTATTAAAAGAGAGTTAAGTTCAATTGTAAGGGTGACCGTGGACTATTGAGGAACTCATGCTCTAGAAATTTGAGGAGTTGTATTAAGTACTAAAAAAATAACTTTTTCATTTTTATGTTTAGGTAGATAATAGGATTTAATATCTATAAAATTATTTGACCGTGTTTTATAGGACGAAGAATTTTGTGTTTATGATGGAGTTATTAATCAATTAAAGAAGGGAGTGAAAATGAATAATTGGACAGGAATAGCCATCAGAATGACATTCCTCATGTATAGGTTCATCATACTATTTTCTATTAGATTTAGTGCTATGAGAAGTCAATTGAGTTTCTAATCAATTGAAGAAGGAAATGAAAAATTAAAATTAGATCGGACTGACCATCAGAGTGAGGATCCAAACTAGAAAGATTAGACTGATTGATGCTGAGAAAGTTTGTTGGACTAAGGTTTTAAAAGACTATTCAAGAAAAAAATTTACTTTAGTGAAATGTTATAGTTCTTAAATAACATACTTAGTTAGAGTTTTGGTCAACCTACATATTGAGTATGTGATGAATTTTTGAATTGAATCAGAAAAGAAGAAGAAACTAAATCTTGTTACTATTGATGCTTACCAGTTGATAAAAATTATTTTTTTGAATGCAAATACTTGAAAGGATAGTTGTGGGGTATAAAAAAATATAAGATGAATATATATACTGGGAATTTAGAATTTTTATTTTCTGGTGCCTCGGTATTCTAGATAGAATATAGTAAAATAATCCATGTTGGTGGGACTATCCAACATGGGGAGGAGTAAGTCTTTGTAAAAAAATCATGTAAATATCATGTGTTTCCTTACCTTTATTTTTTCTACATATCAAAGGTGTGGTTGTGAGATATATTTGAGTGTATTTTTATTCTAATATGTTTTAGAGGATAAAGAATTTTCTATTAATAAGTCAAGAAACATTCTTATAATAGAAAAATGACCTATTTCCTCACCCCCTCTTAGTGGTATTGATCCTACTTGGGAATAAAAACAAGGGAAAAACTCTGAGAACAAAGGGAGAGGGATAGGTCACCTATATACAGTTCATCTTAAACCTTGTGGTGTTGAGTTTAAACCATCGACTTTTCGAGGTATGACCACTGTAGCTTCCAAAAATTATAGTTTTTATATGATAAAGGGTCTAAAATTATTTCATAACTTCTTATGTTTTTAATTTTTTGGTCCACGATGAGTAGAACTGGGGATAGAAGAATATAATATCTATATATGTAAAGATTGTGTTCTTGACGTCGGTGGGTAATGTTTCCATTGGGACTTGTTTGTGCTTTAGATTTTAGGTTTTGACCTGATATTGGGACTTGATAGCCTGGTATTTCATAAGTCATGTGTATACTATTATATTGTAAGGGTGATATTCAAATAGTATAAATGTGATGATTATGTTTACTTAGGTGAATGGAGTATTCATGTTGGACAGGTTGGGTTAGATCATCTGTAGTCGGGTGAGATCACAACCCAAGTGGCATGTATTATTGTTGATGATGGATGAGCAGAGTCTCTTTTCTTTCCTCCAGTGTTGGATATGATCCATTATGTGTTTCTAGTGGAATTCTAATGGTTACCACTTGAGAGAGAGGTTGAGTTCAAAATTGATAAAATTCACGGTGCTATGCCAATATCCATTCCGCGTTACAGAATCGAACAAAAAACATTAGGAACACAAGAATTAGCTAGAGGAAGTGGAGATAAAAGAGTGTATTCTCCCATGTACATCACCATGAAGATCTCATTTTTTGTTTTCAAAGAAGGTTTTTGATACATTTTGACTGCGTGCTATTTAGTGAATGTTGAATTAGATGATAGTTAAAAACTGATATCCTATTCCATGTATTAATTATCTTTTTTTTCATATGAAAGGTGTTTCTATGTTATAAAAAATTATGAGGTTAGAGTTTCTTCATTTGAGGGTGATACCTTCTGATATACCACAAAATTCATTAAGAGTATGTATATTTATTATGAGTTTTTCATAATTTCATTCGGGTTGGTGCACAGTAGTTGGGTTTATTTCCTTGGTTAACTGAATCATCCACCTATTCCTTGACTTGTTTTTACTTGTTTTTTTTAGAAAAAATATTTGCATAATCCTAAACTCATCATGATAATTCCAACTATATTAATATTATCTTGAGTACACTAAGAGATCATCAATTATAGGTCTACCTATCCATGTTTAGTTTCTGGATTGAAAAGAAACATTTCTTAGGTCACATCATCTCTATGTAATTTGTGTTAGTGGAACCGTGGAAATTAAACGCAATTGTATCATGGTAGAATACCAGTAATTTTTTTTAAATAATGATATTTTAGGGTTTTAAAGGATGTTACAAGAGGTTTATAAATTAATTTTCTATCTTAGATGAACCATGTTTAGTCCAAACCATGAAGGGTGTTATGTTCATGTTGTGTTCAGAATAAAATAATACATTCCTAGAGTTGCAGAAGAAGTTGACTACTATATTGATTTGCATCCTACCTTATATATTCATGTAGTATACTGTGTTTTTTTAATCTTCTATATTTGATCATGGGGAATCATTGATATAGGGAGATGAGGTTGTGGATTATGGGTGAAAAAAGTTTAGGCTGTAAGAACAAAATTATCCTATGCATGATCTTGATTTGGCTGTGGAGGTTTTTTCCCTAAAATCATTGTGTAAACACCTTCTTGGTTAAAATAATTTTGTCTATAATGATCGATGAATCAGTAATTACACATTCTACCAATGATATTTGAATCTTCAATATCGGGCATGGGTTGAGTACATAATGAATTTTTATTTTTATATATCATAAACAGCAATAAAATGGAACAACATTATAGATTCTATAGGTAGAAATACATATACCCTAGAATTACACGAGTCTAGTTCTAAGTGGAAGATGATGGAATTTTTTTAGAGATGAATATAACGGTTCAAGAGAGATAATATCAAATTAACCTCATATCCTTGACAGTAAAATCCATTCTTATAAGAAAATTCAAATATATTAAGTATGAGGATTCATTTTTTGGAAATGAGGGAGATTCTGGAAGTTGGGGTGTCACTATATGACTAGACTTTGGATGATGATAAGTTAATTTACATTCATGGTCATGTTGTTGTGCCTTCATAAATGCGAGATGAGTTTATTATTGAGTATCATGCCTCATGGTGGGATGTTCATCTTGGTTTACACTAAATGTATTGTAATGTTCATATATATTATTGGTGTCCTTGGTTGAAGAAAGTATTGGTATGTTTCGTGGAATAATTCTACACCTATTAGTAGGTGAAGGATGAGAACTAGTGACCATGTTGTTTTCTATAACTATTTCTCATTCCTAAATGTAAGTGGGATGATGTCAGAATAATTTTTTGGTGGTTCTACTGGGGAACAATTGGAATAATTTCCTGATATGAGTAAGTAATTACACCCAGGGATGGATGAGTTTTTAGATAAAACTATTCAAGTGCTAGATGACATGATGAGGTCACGCATCCTAGTCTTTGGAAGATCTTGAGAAAATAACTTGTTTCTCATTGAGATAACATACTAAAAAAGGAACCATCCAAAAATTCATATGGAACCATTTGAGGTGATCTATGGTATGACAATTAGGTTCGTGTAATATTGAATGGTGGTAGGGGAGTTAGAGTTATTGGGGATGAGTCTCGTACAAGAAACATCATAACAGGTTTAGTTGATTCATAGGTGCATTTATATAACACATTGTAAGTAAAATTGATATTCATATCTACATTGGGGACCTATTGTGTTTATGGTGGGTTATATCATGTTTCTTAGAGTGTTTCCAATGTTTGATTCACCATCGGGTTATGAAAAAGGGATAGTAAGCACCTAGGTATGTCAGACCAAATGAGATTTTTGGGGGGATCAAACCAATGGCATAATGATTGGAACTTCAACAATAATATAGTGGAATAAATTATATTTTTCATATATCATATATTTGACTATATCACCCAAACCTGTATTATTTTACTTATATTGATTATTTAGAGCTTGATCCTGATGCACCCCTTGATGAGAACCTGGTTCATATAATAGATCATTGTGATAATGTCTTATGAGGTATGAATGTTCCATTGGATCATGTATTGTAGTGGCATGATAACGTTTTGGAATTATCATAGGGGAGGGAGAGGAATATGAGGACCCTTTTTCAAAATGTATTTACTTTTTATACTATTTTATGTATGGGAGAGAAGCATGAGGACGAGTCATTGTATTTTTGGAAGGGTGTAAGATCCTGAACATCTAACTAAGTATGTTGATGTTTATGTTTTGGTTTCAATCCATTTATAATTAGTTAATAAACAATTTATTTGGAGTATGATGCATCTCAGGGGTGTCTTCGGGGTTCAGAGCATGAAAATAAGGAAAATAAGGACATCTAGTTTAGGTTTCATGGTTGAAAAATGGTTAGTGATAACCATGTGATAGAACCCTGATCCCAGGAGAGGAGTGGAACATGATTGAAAAAACATTTTATGGTAGGGTGAAAACCATACAGGGTCGGACATAGACATCCTGAATGGACCCCATGTATTTTTTAAAAGTGTGTGGCTCCCTTGGATATGTTGAGATCTAGGAACCCTATTTGATAGATGGTGGAATAATGTTGGAACATGGTTTGACCAACCATGCAACCAAACTATGTGCCTCATAAAACCTGGTGGTATTTAGGAAACCACACCAAATCCCACCAATTCTTCCTCAAATAGATTTGTTAATGCACCAAACCCTCCCAATATTCCCAAGGACTGATCTCCCTTGATTTTAATATATTTCGAGTGTCGTTTGGTGTAGATAAATGTGACAGGTGATTTTAACACTCATATTCATTATCTTTTATGGTAAGGAACTCGTGTAGTTGTTCATATCATTATGAATCCCTAAAACACTACTTTTCTTTCATATTATAGGTTTTTTATTTTAATGTGGTTTGAGTTTGAAAAAATTAAATAATTAAGAGTGAATTATAAATTTGATGTTGGTTGTCTACAAGTTATATCTGTTTGTATTTATGTTTCCTCATATTTTAAGAGGTTGTTGTTGGGTCTTTCCATGATATCCATTTTGTTTCCTTGGTAGTAACTATTAAATAGGTTATTTGAAATATTATTTGAACCAGTCATGATCCTTGTGGGATATATTTAGGTGGATTAGACCATGCTAATGGTCACCCATGTGATGGACCAGTCTCATGATTTTGGAATTGATTTTTTAAGTGTTTAATAAAATTTCTAGGCGATGAAAAATGAGGATATATGGGTTTAGAATTCTAATAAATAAAAATGATGTGTTTTGATTACTTTTAATATATTGAAAATTTTTGAATGTAAAAGGTATATTTTCTAAATGGGTAAAAGATCATGATCAAGAAAATTATTGGGAGACAGTGATGTGGAATACATATACCTCCCATTGGGTTGGGTTATCCTAAGGGTCTAAACCCACCATTGGAGTACATGGTTTTGTGTGTTAGACTGAGTCTCTAGGCCCATAATGTATTTAAATGGTGTTTTTCTAATACTGAGGCTCCCTAGTAGGTTTATGTATTTTTTTGAATTGATTTTCCCTGTGATGTAAGGAAATTATCTCCCATAATTAATAGGCATATGGCAAGAATAGTTGAAGTAAAATTGATAAATATGGGTAACTCAAGGTATTAATGATGAAAATGGATAATGTAAACTCTTAATGAATGAACCCTATCATATTAAATTATTTATCACCATGTAAAATACATCTACATACACTATTTATTTTTATAATGGATATTTTTTAGACACCATTGGTGGTTTCCTAATAAGTTATACTCAAACCAATATCTAGCTTCCATTAGGCACCAGAAAATGATTGATGGTTATAGGTCAAGAAAAGGTCCATAGTCCCATGAAATATGGTTGATTTTTTATTATAGGGATGTTCATTAATGAAGAAACCATACATGGTGTCAGAAACTGTTTTGGGTATTATCTATCTATTATTTATTTTGGGATTATATACACACTTTTCATCGTTGGACATGACATGGTACATTTACTATTTTGTTTTGGAAATGTACCAAGTTTTGGGAAATGGATTTTGATGCTTTTTTATTATTTTCATGTTTCCATTATTTTATACTTATTATGTGATGTCTTAAACTAATAATGATAGTATAGTCTCCCCATATGTCTCAGTATACCCTTGAGGCTAGTCAATATCCTATGGATTAAGGGGATGTGAGCTTGATGTCATATATATGGCCAGACCGAGGCAACAATTTAGTGGCTCTTGAGTGGTGGAATTAAATTATTTACGACTTGCTGCATGATGTTATCCAAATTTTAAACACCACATATTTAATAGATCAAGTATAACATTTTGAAATAAAAATTAGTTACATTATTCTATTTATAATGGTTTCAATCATCCTAGAACTAACAACTATGATGAAATTATTTTATTTGTTAAAAAATGATAGTTACATGAAGTTATGAATTGATTGTAGAGTATTAAATAACATCACTATTAATAAAAATATTCCATTTTGATGAATTGATTGTGTAACACCCCATGCTTCCACGGTTCGTTTCACTTTGAATAATGTAATAGCTTGCATTTTACGCAACATCGAGATTCTAACACACTACGACCAATCAAACTAGCTGTTATGAATACTAATGCCCACTTTTTAAAATTTAATAATTTTTATATTTCAAAATAGACTTAATTTTTAGATTCGGAATATCAAAATTAGCTTAGGTTGAATTTTGAGTATTTTTTCTGAAAACATTCAATTTTTTATGAATAGTGAAAA
Organism: Viscum album; assembly: GCA_963277665.1. Lineage (NCBI taxonomy): Eukaryota > Viridiplantae > Streptophyta > Magnoliopsida > Santalales > Viscaceae > Viscum > Viscum album. The sequence goes on along the minus strand of OY728126.1, from coordinate 1,688,126,684 downwards.
TACTAAATTTTAATTAAAAACAACTTTTTTGTCAAAATAATTTATAGTGTTAAATTATGAATTTGAATGGGTTTTAAGTATAATTAGATTATATTATTATCATATAATATAATTTAATTCAGTGGATGTAATCTCACGATTAAACTGGACATAAACAAGTGTGAATATTTTGATATTTATTATTTCATAAAAACACACTTTTTGTTTGGAAACGGAAATTAATTTTAAATTAAATTCTGACACTTCTGTATTTTGATTTTGGAAAAATGGATTCCATATTTTGAATGAGGAGGTACAAATTGTGTAAATAGGTAACTTTTAGTTTTAGACATTTGGAGAAATTATTTCAGTAAATATTTTATTTATCATGGTTAAAGGGGTAAATCCCGTAAATAAGGTTAACAAATAATCTTATAATAATAATAAATTACCCTAACTCGTGTCCTTACCATATTTTATGATACATGTACGACCATGGGCATCCTTGGGTCGATTTTGGGACCTCATGGAGCCACTTGGGAGTGATAATAACATTTTATATTAAATAATCTAAAGTAAAGACAAAAATAATAAAAGAAAATATCTTTTAGTAATAAAATATTTATATGAGGTTATATAATTGCTCTATTCGACTATAAATATAAATTATAAATCTAACGCGATTTCCTAACTCTGGATATTTTTTTTATAATTTTTAGACATAAAATAAATATATTATATATGACACAATAATGATGCAGTATTTGTTTTATTAATGAAACAATCAAATAAATGATATTATAAATATTAAAATAAATATAATTTGGATGTTTTTATGCCATCCATAATTTTATAGGTGACCATTACATGTTAGGGTGGATTAAATGTATTTAGTTAGAAGTAATAAAGTTTTTAGTACTTTATGAAAAATTAATTATTAAATATTGTCAAAATTGACATAAATGAGTTTTTAAAACAAATACAATATTATTGGTTGCTATAATAATCCTAAAAAACTAAGGTTCAGAAGAAAGGATTATATAATGATAGGTGTATTATTAATGAACCAGTTGTGGTTTTCTTTGAAGTTTATAGTATGTTTATTAACCATATAATATAAAAATACAAAGAGGCATGGTAAATGTCAAACTATTTATCTAATAGTCAAATCTAAAATATAATGTTAATATAGTGACCCAAACCTGTCTAAAACCTATTGTATGTGTGGTTTTCGACCCATAACCACCTTATAATTTAAATAACACTTTTCAGAGCCAATTTAAATCGAAAATTATTTTATGAAAATAATATTTCAATATTTTCTTAAGTTGCATCTCACCCCTTTTATTAAAGGGAACTTTCCCTTCTCTCAAATTCACACCGTTAAAGCCATTTGGCACATCCAAACATGCCCAAATATCCTCCCAAATATCCTACCTTCATCCTATAGTCCATAATTTAGTCAGAAATCCAATATAAGGATCTCTTTTGATCAAATCTAAAGGAAGAACCCGAAAAAGAGGTAAATATTTTATCACATATTTCAAGTTATTTTCTTCTTCCACTTCCTCTTTATTTATTTTTTCCATTATAAAATAATAAATCTAGTATCTTATAAATACATTTATTTTATTATAAAAATGGTACAACCATATTCATTATTCTATCCATCCTATAAATGACAAAGACACCATACGTGCGTACGTACGGAATACCGTCTCCACATCGTGGTGTGGTTTGTTATTCAAATAGTTCATCATTTGGATGGGTATAGTAATGAGTATAAATGATAAAAATAATAAATATAACGTGGTAATGATTATGTTTTTATGATTTACCATCCAATTATATATGATTTTAATATCAAAATAATGATATTGTCGCTCATGCGTACGTACAGATTATTGTCCCCACGAATGCGATGAGATTCATTCCCCATCATATCTATTCAAGAAAAATTTTCATTTGATAATTAAAAATAATTTTTACAGACTTAATATCAATATTAATAGGAATAAGATACATCTTATTAATAAAAAACCACACTTACATAATGAAACATATAAAGGAAAATCAATCAGTTAACACCCGAAATGATGATACTACTAATATATCATTAACCAAGCAATATTAGAATATCATATCTGATATCACATTAATGTATATGGTTCTTTTATTATTTAATAATAATTATTTCACCACTATACAGGAGGTTAACCTACCCTCAACCAAGGAAAAGGACAAAGTAAAGGGTTTCTTATCTCACTCTTAATTTTGTGATATTTCCATTGTTCGCTACTTATTTATTGAATGTGGTGTATTGTGTACTGAAATTTGATTTATATATTGTAATTATTCTCATTATATTCATGGTATTCTATGAATCATTTAGTAGTTATTAACATTTGGTCATACGAATCGATTGATTACAACGTGGTAAGGGTATTTCATCTAACTTTTTACTCCCTTGAGATTCTTGAATTATTGCCACTATTTCCTTTAGTGTGGTGTATATACTGGACATGATTGTATTCCTTGAGTAATATAATTTAATCTATGGGTATTTACAACTTCATTGAATAATCATTCTTTCATGGGGAGTATGTTTTGTGAGTTACCAAATTGGAAAGGGAATTTCAATTTTCAATTTCCACTCATTGTGCTTTACACATACTTCATTGATTATTTTTCTCCAAGATTATGTGCGGAATAAATATTTATTATTTATGTAGTAATTTCCACTCCCCTTTGTTTGTATATAATTTTGATACACATAATCACTCCATTTATTATTTCTCAAGTCATTGATATGAACTTGATAAGAGTAATCTTAACTAAATTTCCATTCATAGAGTCAAACATCCAAGTCATTGGTGTTGTTTCTACAAGAATATGTGTGAATGTACTATAATTGATTTACATTTAATATCCATCCTCATTTAGAGTATTTATATTTTTCACATATAATTATGTCAATGATTTTTCCTTAACCTAAGGATATAGTCTTTATAAGTCATTTCATCTCAACTTACATTTCATTGAGACTTCTTTGTTGTTATGCGCCAATTCATTTTTTGGTGTATATATTATGATCTTACATTATATATCATGAATCCTTTTATTCTCATGATATTATTATGTTTTTATTACCGAAATTATTTGTATTCAAGCATCTCTCATTTTTTTAGGAACTCTAACTAAAATATAAATTTAAATGTTTTAAAAAATTATTCTTCTAAATCTTTCTCATTAATGTCCTTGTTTTTGAAATGGTTTAAATGATTTATTTATTTGGACATTAAGTTTTTAAAATGTTAATTCCTTTCAAATGTTCCAATGTGGTATGGGACACTTTGATTCAAAAATTTATAATAAATTGATTCTTGATATATAATGTGACTTTTAAATGTTTTCAAGAAAAAGGGGGTTATTTATCTCAAATAGCATTGATGATTATTTTCATCTATGTCAATATCCTTCATTATTATCGATTGAGGTTAATTTATTATAATAAAATCTTCCATATTATATTAAATGAGTTTTGTTTTACTAAGGATGTGTTATTTTTATTCCATTAATGGTTTATAGTTAATGTATTGACCTTTTGTATGCTAGTTTAATACAAATTTTTATATTATGTTTCATCATATTCATATGAGGTATGCATTGGACTTAGTAAGTGATGGGTGGAGCCCTCTATAGCTTCTTGATGCATCGGTAGGTATCATGAGACAAACTAGTTTCTTGGCACAAGGCCTTGACAAAATCTTATTTGTAGTCTTTGTACGAGGCCTTGACTATGTGGTTATGATGTCCAATATTTTCCATTCCATTATTATGTGATTAGATATTGATATTTCATGTGGTTATTCGACTAATAGAATAGCCATGACTATGTTTTATTATGGAATTATTTACTCAGCTCATATTACTTCCATAAAGTGCTCATATTTGTTATTCATTAAGGAATGTGCTTTCAATTATTCACCAGGCTTAATATTTATGTTATCTTCCCCTTTATTTCTTACCCTTACTGAGCGTTTGATATCACCCTTTTCTAATGTTTCATTTTCCCAGGATACGAAGGAGTTATTTATGAGTGACTTTCAGGCATAATCTAGGAGGCTTGTATGTTTCTAATGGAATAAATTAGTGTTGTTTTTCTTTTGAAGTTGTAATGTTGAACTTATGTATGTATCTTGTTTCCAAGACTACTAAACTGATCGGTCCTTTGGGACTTGATTCCTTATATTCATGCCAATATATTAAAATAATGCACCGGTCTCTGGGTATCTTGGGTCTGGGTGTTACAGCTGGTACCAAAGGAAGTTTAGTACAATCCATGGAAACTAGATTTAGATAAACTGTGATTAGATCACATTACCCAAAGATAGAATTTGAGAATTAGTATAGAAGAACTTCCTAGAAATTTGGTAATGTAGAGATTTTGTGTATTCTCCAAGCAATACATCCCTGTCAGGATACGAGCAGGTAGAGGTGGCTCTGGAACAGATGTACCTCGGAGTAAAAACTCTAACAAGTAGTTTTAGGCTTGACCCGGGGTATCCTGGTATACGAAAACGGGCCTTTATACACTATTGTAATGTCACTCCTGGGGGATATGCGTAAGATAATTTACATTTTCTTTACAAACCAATCTAAATGATTTTAATATAATATGAGAATAAATGACCTTGGTTAATCCTAAGGTGTTTGAAATTGAAAATATGGTTTCATGATATTCTCTAAATGATTTTATGACTATTGTTACTTGCACAATGATTTCTAGTTTTAGTCAATGGAAGGATTCCAAGGATTTCACAGTAAACATTGAGCATGATGTACAAGGTGGGTAGTGTGGTGGAAATGAGCAACAAAATGGAATTTTGATATTCTTAAAAGATATTGTGTTCATACCAAATCAGTTTTTCAAAAATATGATCAACAACATATATATTAACCAACTCTCAGACTCAACAAAGAATAGAACGATGATGAATGATAAGAGATCCAGTAGTGGTTACCATGGAGAAAAGAATCCTCAATTTCCATCATGTAGGAAGTGATGAAGGAGACACTAAGGAATGTGTCTCAACGGAACAAAGAAATGATTTATGTGTGGGAAAATATGAAATAAAGTAAAGAATTTACAAGTAAAAAATGAAGTGTACTATGGAAGAAAATAAAAATGCTCCCAAGAATCCATATACACTCATTTTCCGTAAATATAGGGGACCTGGCCATTACCTGAGTGAATACCCTATTCTATAGGATATTTTCATGGCCAAATAAGAAACTATGTGGAAATAAATGGTTGGAGAAATGTTTAAAAGTATTAGTGAACTTTGTTGATGGGATTACATTTGAATAATTTTGTCTTGTATTTTTAACCCTGTAGTTTGTCATGTGAAAATTATATTTGAGGAAGAATTATCTTTTCTCTTGTGAATATAGTTATAAATAACCATTTGGTTTTATATGATCATTGAGTTATATGAAATTACATGTTATTATATTTTGGGATGAAAATGCGAGGTATGAGATAACATTTGTGGTTAAATTGGGTTATGTTTATTTTGAGTAATTTATCTCATTTTGGTAATTTTATAAAATATAGTTTTTGAAAAAGGACAACACACAGACCGTGTGAAAACCCATCACGTCGGACAAAGATATGGTAATCGAACCCACAACCAGAGTGCGATTGGGATTTATCACCTACCGCTGGACTACGTGAAGTCCCTGGTTAGTGTGACTAATTATTTTTAGTTAAATTATTTAATTGATCAATATTAAGTTGATTTGGGATCTTATGTCTTATCAAATGAATACCCTTAGTATATGAAAATGTTTTGGTGATTAAGCGATAAATGTTATTTTGGAAGACGTTCGCACTGTTGGGATCACTATATGCCTAAGGAAAATAGAATACTATGGGATTTCATTTCAGGATTAATGGTGTATTTTTATCTATGTTTTTATTGTGGATTTATAGTGATTTGAGTTAGTTATAGAAATGATTTACCTATAATAGAGAATATGTAATTAGGTTAATTACTTTTAATTATGTGACCATAAGAGTAGTTGATGACATTTGGAGAAAAAATTTAACATGGAAGACTACATAACCAAATTCTTCTATGTTTGGGGTTTCAATATTTTTTTGGATTATATTGAAGGATTTTAAGGACAATTGTTTATTGAAAGGTATTTATTTATCATTGGGGTATTGCTTGTTTAATTTTAGAAATGAAGATTATTGTTTCTTTCTCTAAAGGATTATCCTTTTGTGGGATCATTTGATCTTGTACTAACCATATTGGTTTTGATTAATCCCTAAAGACATGGTAAATATATATTTTATCCTTTGTGGATCATGTTATTCTATAGAAGTTGATTCTAGCTCTTCCAGTGTGACCAAGTCATCTTGAATACTCATCTTTTGAGAAAAATGAGTTAGTGGTAGAAGTTTATTAAAAAATGAAATTCTACTTAAAATGTAAGTATCCGTCTTTATGTTCTTATTCAATCTCATAAATAAATTCCTCATCTTTGTGAAATTTATCTTAAAACAAACAAACATTGTCCGTTTACTTTACTTATAGGGAAACTAATGGCCATTTGTCCCACCACAAGTTTATGGTTTTCTTGTTGTTAACTATTTCCTTATCATGTTTTCTATCCATATCCATCATAACATGACACTTAGTTTATCATCCATATACATGTTTCATTCATGGAATCCTAGTATGGGTTATCTCGGGTGACTTTTGTACTTCTGTTTCTTTCTTTTAATGTGATAGTTTTATTGAATTTTTTCTGATGTGAGACATTGAATTAAGTTTCCAAGCGCAATTTTGAAAATTGAGAGGAAACCATTTCCAAAAGGTGGGGACAATGTAACACCCAAAGCTTCCATGTTACGTTTCCCTTTGAATAATGTAATAGCTTGCATTTTACACAACTTCGAGATTCTAACACACCACGACCAATCAAACTAGCTGTTATGAATAGAAATACACAATTTTTGAAATTTTTTAAATTTTATCTTTTAAAATGGACTTCATTTTTGGATTCAGAATATCTAAATTTTCCTATGGTGAATTTTTTGTATTTTTCTGAAAACTTACAATTTCGAATGAATAGTGAAAATACTAAAGTTTAATTAAAAACAACTTTTTAATCGAAATAATTTACAGTATTAAATTATACATTTGAATGGTTTTTAAGTATCATTAAATTATATTTTTATCATTTAATATAATTTAAGTCATTAGATGTAATCTCATGATTAAACTGGACATAAACAAGTGTCAATCTTTTGATAGTTATTATTTCATAAAAACACAGTTTTTGTTTTTACAACGAGAATTAATTTTAAATTAATTTATGAAACTTATGGGATTTGAATTTTGAAAAATGGATTCCATATTTGGAATGATGAGGTACAAATTGTGTAAATAGGTAACTTTTATTTTTATACAATAAGAATATTTACTACAGTAAATATTTTATTTACCGTGGTCAAAGGGGTAAATCCAGTAAATAAGATTAAAAATAATATTATAATAATACTAAATTGCCATTACACGAGTCCTAACCCTATTTTATGATACATGTCTGACCATGGGCATCCTTGGGTCTATTTTGAGATTTCATGGAGCCACTTGGTAGTGATAATGACATTTTATATTAAATAATCTAAAGTAAAGACAAAAATAACAAAAAAAATATCTTTTAGTAAATCCATTTTTATATGACATTATATAATTGATATATTAGACAATAAAAAGTAATTAGAAATCTAAAATTATTTCCAACCTCAGGATATTTTATTTATAATTTTTAGAAATAAAATTAATATATTTATATATGACACAATAATGCAGCAGTATTTTCCTTATTAATGAAACAATCAAATAAATGTTATTTTAAATAATAAAATAAATATAATTTGAAATTTTTTATGCCATAAACAAATTTTATAGGTTACTATGACATGTTTGGTTTGATTAAATGTATTTATTTCGATGTAATAATGTTTTTAGGACTTTAACAAAAATCAATTATTAAATAATGTCAAAATGGGCATAAATAAGTTTTTAAAACAAATACAATATTATTGGTTGATATAATAATCCAAAAATTATAAGGTTCAGAAAAAAATACTTATATAATGATATTTTTATCATTGATGAACTACTTGGGGTTCTCGTGGAAGTTTATAGTACATTTATTAACCATCTAATATAAAAATACAAAGAGGCATGGTAAATGTCAAACTATTTAACTAAGAGATAAATCTAAAAGATAAGGTTAATATAGTGACCCAAACCTATCTAAATCCTATTGGTCGAGTGGTTTTACACCCATAAACAAATTATCCTTTAATGAATTAATTTTTAAGCCATTATAAATCGAAAATTATTTTATTATAAAATATTATTTCAATCTTTTTCTAAGGTGCCCCTCACCCCTCTTATAAAAGGGCACTTCCTATTCTCTCCAATTCACACCTTCAAAGCCATTTGGCTCATCTAAACCCTACCAAATATCCTCCAAGATATCCTTATTTCATCCTAGAGGACTTCCTTTAGTCATAAATCCAACATAAAGAGCCCTTTTGATAAAATCAAAAGGAAGAACCCGAAAAAGAGGTAAACATTTCATCACCTCTCTCAAGTTCTATTCTCCTTCCACATCATATTCTTTTATTGTTTCAATTATAAAATAATAAATTCAGTATATTATATAAAATGTGATGTTACTATAAAAATGGTATAACCGTATTCATTATTCTATCCATCCTATAAATGATATAGTCACCATACATGGGTACGTACGGATCACCGTCTCCACATCGTGGTGTGGTTTGTTATTCAAATACTTCATCATTTGGATGGGTATAATAATGTGTATAAATTATATAAATAATAAATATAACATGATAATTATACTGTTTATATGATATACCATCCAATTATATATGATTTTAATATCAAAATAATGATATTGTTGCTCGTGCTTATGTATGGATTACCGTCTCCACGAACGTGACGAGATTCATTCCACGTCGTATCCATTCATGAATAATTTTAATTTTATGATTAAAAATAATGTATAAAGACTTAGTATAATTATGAATATGAATAATATAAATCCTATTCATAATAAACAATACTTATGTAACAAATCAAATACAGGAAAAATAATTTGTTAACTCTCAAAATGATAATACTACTGAAATATCATTAACAAAGCAATATTAGAAGATCATATATGATATCATATTAATGTATATGGTTATTTTATAATTTAATAATAATTAGTTCACCATTATACATGAGGTTAACCTACCATAGACCAAGGAAACGTACAAATTAAGGGGTTTCTTCTCTCACTCTTAATTTCACGAGATTTCCATTGTTCGCTACTTATTTATTGCATGTGGTGTATTGTGTATTGACATTTGATATATATTTTCATGATTATCCTTATATACATTGTATTATGTGAATCATTTTGTGGTTATTAACTTTTTTTCACATGATTCGATTGATTACAACGTGGTAAGGGGATATCATATCAGTTCTTATTCCCGTAAGATTCATGATGTATGGCCACTATTTCGTTTTGTGTAGTGTATTTAATAGCCATGGTTATGTTCCTTGTGTAATATAATTTAATCTATGGGTATTTAAAACTTCATTTAATATTACTTATGTCATGTGGTGTATGTTTAATGAGTTACGAAATCGGAAAGGGAATTTCAAATTTCAATTTCCACTCATTGTGCTTTACACATACTTGATTGATTATTTTACTCCAAGATTATGTGTGGAATAACTATTTATTATTTATGTAGTAATTTCCACTCCCCTTTGTGTGGATATACTTATAATACACATAATCACTCCATTGATTATTTATCAAGTCATTGATATGAACTTGATAAGAGTAATCTTAACTATGTTTCCATTCATTGAGTTAAACATCCAAGTCATTGATGTTGTTTTTTCAAGAATATGTGCGAATATACATGATTTACACTAAATATCCAACCATATGTAGTGTATTTATTAATTTCACACATAATTATGTCATTTATTTATCCGTAACCTAAGGATACGGTGTTTATAAGTGATTTCATATCAACTTACATTCTATTAATAATTCTTTGTTGTAATGCACCAATTCACTTTTATTTGGAGTATATATTATACTTTGACATAATATATCATGAATCCCTTTATTCTCATGACATGATTAAGTTTATATTACCTCAATTATTTTTATTCAAGCATTTCTCATTTGGTCAGAAACTCTAACTAAAATATAATTTTAAATTTTTCAAAAATTTATTCTTCTAAATCATTCTACCTAATGTCCATGTTTTAAAAATGGTTTTAAGGATTTATTTATTTGGATATTAATGTTTTAAAATGTTAATTCCTTTCAAAAAATTTCAAAGTGGTATGGGACACTTTGATTCAAAAATCTCTTTAAAATGTCTTCTTGATAAATAATGTGACTTTTAAATGTTTCCATGAAAAAGGGGGATATTTCTCTTAAATAGATTTAATGATTATTTTATTCTATGTCAATATACTTCATTATTCACGATTGAGTTTAATTTATTATAATAATATCTTACATATTTAATTGAATGAGTTATGTTTAACTGTGGATGTGCTATTTTTATACCATTCATGGTTTGTGGTTAAAGTATTGACATTTTGTATGCTATTTTAATACGAATGTTTATATTATGTTTCATCATTTTCATATGAGGAATGAATTGGACTTAGTAAGTGATGGGTAGAGCCCGCTATAGCTCCTCGATGAATCGGTAGGTCTCATGAGACAAACTAGTTTCTTGGCACAGGGCCTTGACAAAATCTTATTTGTAGTCATGGTGGGAGGCCTTGACTCTGTAGTTATGATGTACGACATTATGGATTCCATAATTATGAGATTATATATTGATATTTCATGTAGTTATTCGTCTAGTAGAACACCAATGAATATGTTTTATTGTGGAATTATTTACTCAGCTAATATTCCTGCCATAAAGTTCTCATGTTTATTATTTGTTAAGGCATGTGTTTTCAATTATTCACCATGCTTAATATTTATGTTATCTCATACTGTATTTCTTACCCCTACTGAGCATTTGAGCTCACCCCTTTCTTATGTTTCATTTTCCTAGGATATGAAGGAGTTAGTTATGAGTGACTTGCAGGCACAATCTAGGATTCTTGGATGTTTCTAATGGAATAAATTAGTATTGTTTTTTTAAATTTGTAATGTTTAACATATGTATGTATCTTGTTTCCAAGACTAGTAAACTAATCGGTCATTCAGGACTTGATTCAATTTAATCATTCCAATGTATTAAAATAATGCATCGGCATCTCGATAACTGGGGTCGGGGCATTACAGTTTTACCAGTTCATGGGATATCAATATTTATCAAATGGTTGATATAAGCTTGGGGTAGTATTAGCTAATGGTGATGGATGATATTATCCCTATGATAGAGTTTCATAATTAGTGTTATAATTACCATATTATGGCTATTCATTTTGTGATATAAAATTATATAGTTGTATTTATGGATCTTATAGATTGATTCTTCCAATAGTTCATTGATAAGTATATGACTGTGTTTGATTTTTATATACTCATATATTCCCAAATATATGATGATCATGAGAATAATTTTCAAAATTGTTTTAAAAAAATGAAAAAAATGATGTTATAAAGAAATTATACAACATCTAAATATTTGTTGCATAATATTTCATTCCATGGACCTATCATAAAAAATACTGTATAATAGTTGATTGTTTTTAGACTAATGTGGTTTGTGATTATACAATAACTAAAAATGTTATTGAGATTCATATTTTTCATGGATTTTCAAGATATAATAGAGGGTTTGTTGAAATTTTTTATAGGGACTAGTCCTGATAAATAACTTAACAAAATAATGAGTTTAGTTCATGTAGAAAAAATAATTTAATGAATGTTTCTTCATATTGAAAAGATGATCAATGAATGCTCCGATTTTCACCCATCCATATAGAAATTCTTATTTTATCTATCAATATAAATGCTTAGTTTTGGATTATGGGACGTGTTTTAATTTATAATGATGGATTAATTTCTTATGATTCATTAAAATCAAAACCAAATGAGAAAATATTTCTTAAACATGACTCAGAAAATGAGGGTATATCACTTTCTTTAAAAATGTGGAGGTATCATTTATATTTTGAAAATGGTAGAATATATTTTAATAAATTTTTAGGAAGTATATATTCACTCAAAAATAGTCGAAATGTGGATGAGGAGATAACTAAAATCGATGTAGGATTATCACAACATAAGTCATTACCATCCATTAATGTCCTACAATGTAGTAGAAGTTTTATGTTAGAAATGTAATTTCTCCTAAGATGTGCTTCATCTAGAACATGATCCTTTGATTAATGAAATGATTAATATTGTCATAGAAATTATGCCTAACATACTCATGTTATTTTTATTTAGGATTTAGTATAATTTTCGTTGTTAGATGAGATTAAGTGAGTTCATAAAGAAGAGATTGTTTTATTAGAAAATACAAAAACAATTAAGGAAGATAGATATCTAAGGGTTAATGTTGAAAGTAAAGGTGTTATCATATTTAGGAACAGATTTTGAATTCTAAGTGATTCCCATTTAAATAATTTTTTTCTATAATTCTCATATATCTCCCTATTTCGTTCCTCTAGGAAATACTATGATGTACATAGGAATTCATAATTATTACTGGTTGGATGGAATAAAAAAAGATATTGATGAACTTACAAGGATATATTTTACATATTAGTAGGTTAAAGGAGAACACCAAATACAAAAGGGTTAGATCTATACTTTTCCTGTTCCAAACGGGAAATGGGAAAATATATCCATGATTTCATGATGGTATTTCCAAAGGGAAATCAAGGTAATAATGAAATTTTAGAAATTATTGACTGAGTAAAAAAATATACACATTTTTATTCCATTAGAGATAATATATCATTGGATAAACATTATATGATTTATGTTAAATAGATAAGTAAACTACATAGATTCTCACTTTCCATTATATCTATTTGGGATCATATATTTACCTCTAATATCAAGGATGAACATCATAAGTCATTAAGAACTGAATTAAATTTTATGACAACCTTTCATCCCAAATATAATGTAGATTTAGAGTGAAAAATTAAGACATTGGAGGATATTATTTATTATTTTACAATGGATAATCATGAATGTTGATATCAATAACTAATTTTGGTTGAGTTTTATTATAATAATTTTTTTATCCCAGAATACAGATGGATCATTTTAAGGAATTATATAGACAGTGATGTCAAACTCCAACTTGTTGAGCTGATATTGAAGATAAATGTAATTGGTACAAGAGTTTTTTGAATTAATGGTTGATAAGGTGACGTTGTTTCAACGAAAAATGGGGAAAGATCATCATAATAATTAATTTTATATATATAACTCAAGGAAACATCATTCCATTGAGGAAAATAATTATGTTTTTATTAAATTATCTTCTTGGAAAACTATTATGTGTTTTGAAAACAATTAATACATGATATCATAGTTCAATGGACATTATAAACATTTGTGGAATATTGTATTAGTTCATTTCCATGTATCATGGAATCTATATTTATAATAGGTACATGATGTATTTTATCTGTAATTATTAAGAAAATATGCACTGGATAAAATTCATGTTATGATCTTTGTAGTGGTTCATGTAATGACCTGAATATTCAAAAAGGTATAAGTTGTTTATTATTAAGTTTTAATTCATGGGATTCCCCAAGTTAACATCCCCAATTGTCTAAAGATGTTTTAGAGGGAATTAATGGATTGTTTGGAGCTTGATGTTCTGAAATAATAGAGGTACTATATGTGAGGCATGGTTAGGACTTGGTTTGGGATAATTGTGAGACTCAATCATGTGAGGTACCCAGTACGCGCAAGAGGCCACATGGATTGTCTTTAATTGTTTGAGCTTGACCACAAACCCATATGAGATTGTACACTTTTTTTATAAAAGCTTTTAATATAGCTTGCATAGGATCAGAAAACTATACACATAGCCCATGCGAGTGGGGTTTCTAAAAGGTTGATGGCACACTATTATTCTAACAGTGTGGTGAAACCGTGCGACCTAGTATTTGGGGTGATTTTACCTTTTTATATTATTGATATTTAAACACTCACCCTACTTTATTTTCCCATTTCTAGCATATAGCATGTCTATGCCTCGTTAGTGATCTCCTCTTCATTATAACTTAGGGATCAATATTACTCTTTGATATGATCTCTAATTCCATCTCCATCAGATGAATTGGTTACAAAATAGTATGATCATTAATCCTCTTGATTCCAAACCTAGTTTTTCTTCCCATATTTTATGCCATTTTGGCAGAAGGTCATTTTCTCTATTTTCAGGGATTTTTTCTATTTTGGTGATTTCTAAATTAACTCTTCAAATTAAAGTCTGAAAATGGATAAGTGGTCATATATGGGAATAATGTTGTTGGTATAGTTGTTTTCCCTAAAATATTAGTTGATTATATAGTTTTTTATATTGTTCTACATGCCATAAATTTCCTTACATCTTGTTAAAATATTCTTTCCCTTTATAAGATAATATACATATGTTTTTATACTCTCGTTGAAATATGTAATCATATTAGAGGATATCTACCTCATTGAGTTCCACCACTTTTGGTGTGCTAGTTTAAATTTCCATATTTAACATAATGGTTAATTAATATGACCACCTACTAAGTGGGTTTCCTTTTTCCAAAATGAATATTTAATGAATATTTAAATTAAATAGATTAGTTTATGGATAAGAAGTTGGTCGAAAGGCCCCATCACTTGTCATAATGTTTTAAATGCATATTGTATAAAATATGATTGATGTGATTGAGTGGTTTCAATGAATTATAATTATATATATATAATGATTCTTTATTATTATTGTTATTTAAAGGATATTGGTGGATGAATGATGGATGAGGGAATCATTGAGGATGATTTTTTGTGCCACCTTACATTAGTTGTTCGATATTATGTCTCACACTATTATACATAAATTTGGGTGACATGCATGAATTTCCCTATTCATCCACATTGGTTGATGGGATTGATGACTCACCCCACCTTCTAGAATGATAAGAAAGAAGTATTGAATTCATCCTGATATTTAGTCCTTGTACCATTTCCTGGGCTATTATCTTGTTAGACTAGTTATAGTTGCCCGATTCATGATCTTGGTCTATCTAACACATAACATCCACCTATATGGCTACTTATTTCATCGTGTACTTAGTTAATATATTTATATATACATATCATATAACTATACAAAGATATTTTATTTTAGTGATATATATGGTATTCATATCAAACATATTTTGGGAAATACCGATGTATGTAGAGTCTCCCATTTGTCCTAAATGAACGAGGGATAACTTGTATTATTTATTCATCCTTTTTTATTATTCTGTATACCTGCACATTGATTTTTTATAAACAATACTTGTATTATATTTAGATACCATTGGTTTTGTAATGTTGAGTTTTCCTCACACACTACTCATTCCAAATTTGGTACTTGAGTAGTCTTAATGACTATTGGCATGGATAGGGGAAAACACCCTATCAAAGTTTGTTGATATAACACCCCAAAAATTGTATGGTATGTTTCTCTTAAATACTTTCTATATGTTAGATATCTCATATTACAAGAATCACTACGTCTTTTGTGAAATAAAAAATTATAGGAGAAAGTTATATGTTATCCATTAAACATATATTTTCCAATTCTATGTTTTGAATTTTGTAAAATAGTCATCTAGAGTTGTGAGCAGTATGTCGTTTGAAGTCTAATAGATACAACTTGAGTTTTTGATGAATAGTAACGTACCCTTATGAATAGTAATATTAATAGTAATATTACCCTTATAAATAGTATCAAATGATAATAATTTATTTTCTTAATGTAATAAGATAATGAGAAGTTAATTATGTTTTCAATGTAAAACAAAACTAATTATACCTTTAAATTGTTATTTTTTGAATTAACATTGATTTTATTTAAAAATATAATTAAAAATTAATATAAAATTATTTTCAAAAAATGGAGTTCATTTTTGAATTCTACACATTGAAAAATTGTTAGGGTGAATTTTTGGGATTTTTTTAAATACTAGAATTTTTCGTGAATAGTAAAAAATACAGACTTGAGTTTTCGGTAGTTTAATGACATCATAATGATGTAATTATTAATATAAAGGGAGGGTAGACTTGTGTATAGTATAGTATGACATAAGGTGTCTCATGCATCTTAATCCATGGGCAAATACCATGGGAAATCCCATGGTTTTGTGAAAACCACTAACAAGGTGTCCCTTTTAATTAATACAAAACTCTCTCTTAATTACTATAAATACCCACTCACCCCATTCGTTTTATTTCATTAAAAACTCAATATATTCTAAAAAATTGTGGTATTACCTCCCTGGAAGTCCTCCCATGGTTTCATTAAGACCCCAAGGTCTCATCCTTCCTGATTTAGGAGTTACTCTACTAGGTAAGGGAATCCTTCATTCCCTTCTTTTAGTCGACACGTCCTTTATGTTATCTATTTGATTTTATATTTTCATATGATGGGGTTTTATTTTATGTGTTCTTAATAATTTCCTTTTTTCAATATGATGAGGTACCCTTTTTCTCTCATCATTTCATTTTATGAAATTTCAAACGACGTTGTTAGGCTGCGAAATTTTCGTAAGGGATCGTCTCTCTTACTTTTGTTCAATAGTCTTCCCTATGTTGTACCCTTTTATTTTTAATTCATAATTATGGGGTATATTTTCACGCCTTCCCCATACATCCCTTGTGACATATAAATAATGGAATAACCCTTTACCTCACATTATGCTCTCACAATAACACTCGTTACCATGCCGAAATGTTTGTAAGTGGTTTCTCATCTCACTTTCATTTCTGTGATATTTTCATTGTTCAATACTTATTTCTTGTATGTGACATATGTGTACTAACATTTGATATATAATAACATGATTCTATTTATATTCAATTTATTCAACTATTTATTTGAGGGTTATTATGTTCTGGACATATGATTCGACCGATTACATTGTGGTAAGAGACTTTGTCTCAACTACTATTTTGTTTTGTCTAACTTTGTATTGTGCACCTAATAATCCTTAGTTGGTTTAACTACTCAACATTTGATATAAATTTTCTTTTGAAATTATATTTATATTAAATATCCATAATGTCATATCATGGATATGCTTTTTGTCTATACCGTATACCATTTTACATACGATGTTTATTTGGAAAGTTATTTTAATTATGGAAATATTGATGAATCTGTATACTATAATCTACACAGATATTGAAAAGGAATATTTAACTTATATTTAATCAATGTATAAAGAATTATTTGGACATCAAGTGGTGGGTGGGACCCACTATAGCCCCTCGATGCATCGGTAGGTCCCAGGAGACAAATCATTTGGCGACCAACCCTTAGAGGTTGTTTCCAAAAATCAAACGGGTTTCTACCAACAGTACTAAACCATTTTTATGTTATTATGGTATCATGTGAAAGATACATGAATTCCAATTAAGAAGTATTCTCTTTATTCATTATCATTTATTACTATCCATGAGGTTTTCACTATGAGAAAATCTATGGATGGAGTTTCATTATTAGTTTATTAAGGGCGTGTGTTTTTCATTTATTTCCCCATGCCATATTTGTTTATGATTCAGTTATTATTGATTCATGATTCAACTATTTTTAACCCTTAATGAGAATTTGAGATCACACCTTTCGTTGTCTACCTTCAAAAGGTGATGAAGAGGAGATCATTTATTGAGTTCATGTGGATGCAGTTTTTAGTTTTTGTTATGTATTGTATTTTGTTACCATCTCCAATGTAATTTGAGTTATGTTTATGTATCTAGTCTCTTCCAGACTACTAAACTGATCGTTCCATCAGGATTTCATTCCTTCTAACCATGACAATATAATAAGTAATGCACTGGCTCAGGTGTAGAGTGGTCGGGGTGTTATAGTTGGTATCAGGGGATGTTTAGTAGAAAACATGGAAACTAGAGTTGGAAATGTATAGTAGGGGAAAAAGTCCTATGGTAGTATTTGTGGATAAATGTAAAATAATACTCTGTTATTTTCGTAAGTAATAGATTATGTGGATATTTCAAGTAATACATCTCTGTCTGGATATGAGCATGTAGAGGCTACTCTGACACATATGTATCAAGGGGTAAAACCTGAAAACAACGCTTTGAGCTAGACTTGAATGGGAACTGGTGCATGAAAAAAGTCATTGCTGCACTCTTGGTTACGAAACTCCTGGGGGATATTCTTAATATAATTAATGTTTTCTTTACAATCCATTATGAATTATTGAAATGTAAATTATTTTTTAAAAAAACATTTTTTGGATTATGGGATTAGCCATTCATAGGAACTCAATTTATGTTATGTATTTTGTTAAGTTAAGATTATACATTATGATTCATACCTTAATATAGTGTGTGACAATACTTAGAAATGGTGTCTAATGGAATAATGGGAATCAATACTTTTGGGAAATGTAGGGGTCTCCCCACTTAGCATGTGAAAGCATTTAATGTTGGAGCAGATCAGATCATGACCATATTGGGACAACGTACTCAGGTTGTAAAGAATAACTATTCCACAACTTTTATGGATCATTTCATGTGGCATAAGCCCACATCTTTCAGTGGGACAACTAATCCAGTGGTTTCTAAACAATGGATCAAGTCCCTTGAAAATATATTCATAGCATTAAGATGCAATGAAAATTAAAAAGTAGTACTTGCAATATATTCCCTCAAGGGAGACACTAATCAATGGTGGTCCTTGATTTAGAATACCCCAGAATAAGAAGAAGCAGAATATATGGAATGGAGGAATTTTAGGTAAATATTCTTTGAAAAATATTTCCACTTGAGCAATGAACCAAAATGGAGAGGAAATTCCTTGGATTAAAGAAAAGGGAAGAATATAATGTCAAAGAGTACGAGGCTAACTTCACAAGGCTAGCCAGTTATGCCGTAGATTATATATGTGGCTCAGTAGACATGATTTATCATTTATATTAAGTTCTTATTCCAAGTCTTCGAAGGGCACTGGCTTCTCAGACAATTTCATCATATGATGAAATTGTATCAAGTGACATCAAAATAGATAAAGAATTTTCTAGATCAAATTTTTCAAGTGAAACCATGATAAGAAGAGTTACTATAGTAACCAATGGAAAGGTGAATTACCAAAGAATATCAAGGGAAATAAGAAGTTTCCATTATGAAAAAACTGTGGAAAGAATCATCTTGGGAAAAACTTAAAAGAAAAGGGATTTTACTATTACTGTGGAGAAAAGGGTCATCTATCTCAAGAATGCAAGGGGAAGAAACAATTTGATGATGTTCAATGCTACAATTGATGAGAGATGTGACATTATGAAAATGAGTGTCTGAAGTGCCAAGGAAACCTACCTTAAAAAATTCCAAGAGAACAAGGGAGACATTATTTGATTACAACCATAAAAGTTGAAGTTCTTAATGGTGTGGTGGCAGGTGCTTTAATTGTTTCCTCAAACTTAGCCAACACTTTATTTGATTCTAGATCATCGCATTCATTTATATCTTCCCAGTTTTCCAAGAAAATTAGACATGTCCAATTTGATTTAATAAAGGAGTTATCAGTCAAAATTCTTAGGGGATGCATCATTGCAACAAAGGCATCTCTACTAGCCCATATTGTGACAAATAAAAGTGATTTAGATTCTTTCCTTACAATCATACCAATGATTGAATTTGATATAATTCTCGGTATGGATTGGCTATCAAATTCTGGTGCGAAGATTTATTGTAAGAAAAAGGAAGTTTCAATTTTTGAAAATCATGTGGAATCTCTTGTCTTAAGAGCGGAGACCCCGCCATCTGATTCTTATCTAGACCCACCCCTAGTAGATCTATTTAATGTAATTATTAAGGAGGAATATATCCCAATTTTGATGGGTGA
Source organism: Viscum album (assembly GCA_963277665.1). Lineage (NCBI taxonomy): Eukaryota > Viridiplantae > Streptophyta > Magnoliopsida > Santalales > Viscaceae > Viscum > Viscum album. Next base: position 1,688,106,517 of record OY728126.1, on the reverse strand, counting down.
GGAAAGAAATCATTAAATTTAAGATGTGCATATATTGAAAGAATACATTGATGTGTTTCTAGAGGATTTACCTAGACATCCTCCAGAGCGGGAAATTGAGTTTTCCATTGACATAATGTAACACCCTGATGTTTTATGAGAAGTATATTTTTTTATGTCTTATGCTATACGAAACATCAAAGGAATCATTCACTACACACAACACTATCTTGGATTTCTTTACACGCATTCGTGACCTTCCACGATAACATGTGTTGTAAGCAATACCGAGTTTCACTAAACAACGATATTCTATTAAAATATTATATAAACTAGCCATTATGAATAGTAATACCCACTTTTTGAAATTTTATAATTATTATATTTCAAAATAGACTTCATTTTTGGATTCGGAATTTCGAAATTAGCCTAGGGTGAAATTTTGGTATTTTTCTGAAAACTTTTTTATATTGATGACTAGTGAAATTTACTAAATTTTATTTAAAATTTTATTTTAATAAAAATAATTATTAGTGATATATTATGAATTTGAGTGGTTTTAAAGTATATTTAGATTATATTTTTACCATTTAATACAATTTTTTTCATTGGACATAATTTCACAATTAAACCGGACATAAACAACTGTCAATCTTTTGATAGTTATTATTTCATAAAAACACGCTTTTTTGTTTTAACAACAGGAATTAATTTTAAATTAAGTTCTGCCACTTCTGTGTTATGATTTTGGAAAAATGGATTCCATATTTGGAATCAGGATGTCCAAATTCTATAAATAGGAAAATTTTATTTTTAGACATTTTGAATAATTACTTCGGTAAATATTTTATTTACCATGGTTAAAGGGTAAATCCGGTAATTAAGGGTGAAAAATAATATTATAATATTAATAAATTACCCTAAAACGTGTACTAACCTTAGTGGATGAGTAGTGGCCGATCATGGCCATCCTTGATTCTATTTTGGGACCCTTTTGAGCCACTTGATAGTGGTAATGACAATTTGGATTAATTAATTTAATGTAAAGACAAAATTGACATTAACAAAAATATTTTAGTAATTAATTTTTATAAGGAATAATATAAACTATATTTTCGAATACAAATATTAATTGGAAATCTAAAACGATATCCTACATGATGGAATTTTTTTATAGTTTTTAGACATCAAATAAATTAAATTATTAATGACACAATAATGATGCCATATTTACCTCATTAATAAATGATTTAAATAAATAAGATTATAATGATTAAAATATTATCCAAAACATGTCCAATTATGATTGGATGATTTTATTTTGACCATGAGTCATCTTATATTCATCTTTAATGATTTTGGGACCTTTTCAAACTGAAGATAAGTTTACAATAAAATAATTTTTTTACACTTTCCAAAAGAGCCCCTCCTACCCCTTATAAAAGGAGACCACTTATATCCAATTCCATACACCTCTCAATCCATTTGGCTCATCCAAAATCTGCTCTATTAATCTCCCTACATCCCTCTACTCCCACTAGAAGCCTTACCTTAGGCATAATTCACTCTAAGAAGTCCTTTGGGTTCAAACCAAAGGTAGTTACCCAAATTAAAGGTAACCGTTTCTCTTAAATTGTTTTCTTTTATTCTACTTTTCCAACCCCTAAACTCTTTTTAATAATTTATTTTGTAACAAAACCATAATAATAAATATACTAGTATTTTTTTATGATATGTATTAGATCTACACTTACACACACCTCCATCTAATGGATGAAGAACATAATGTTTCTGTGGATGGAAAACTAATGCCTCACGAAACGATGATTGTTCGATTTTCTCCTACCGCATATCATGGTGGAAATTATGATGGAACTGTATTTATATATGATATATATTATGTTTATGATTTAATTATTCTTCTTTAATTCCAAATTATATCAATCCTTTATGGTTTCCATAGTGGGTAAATACGATAATCTTATTTGAGGAAGTGCGGACTACCACCCCCTCAAAGTGATGTGATTCGTTAATGCCTTATGTGGGATGTATAAAGGATGGAGTTAATGATATTATATATGATATTATACTAGAATTTTAATATACCTATGTATCATTCTGTTTTACTTCCATTAAAATAAGAAATAGAATTGAAAGTAGCGTTCATGCGTACATACGACTTACCGTCTCCATGAACGATGAATTTCATTTCTTACAATCATATGTTATGTAATATTATAAATACATGTATATGGTAGATATATATGATATATATTATGTATAAATCATGAATATGATTTTGGATATAATGAACCTTTGACCACATGAACAACATGTAATTATAAGAAGTCCATTTTTGACTCAAGTACCGAATATCGACAAAATGAATGTTATTAACTTAAATGGTTACATAATGTTTATAACATGGAAATAAGTTATATAAAAGGAATATTAAACTTGAAAAAGGTTCTTAATCAAGTATAAATTAACTTTTTATATTATTTAGGATATTAAATAATGATCGAGTCAAGTCGGACACGAGGTAAGGGAACTTCTTAACCCAATTTCAGTTCTTTGGGTTGATCTTGTCCTTCTATTTATGTCGTTATTTGATTATGTGAGAAATGAATTTTTATATCATATCATGTATTTTTGATTTCTTTATGTGACCTTATAGTGAATACACATAAGTGTTGTATTTTATATACAAAAAGATCTTTGTACGGGTTTATATCACAATCTCCCCATTATCCGAGGTTGTTTATATGTAATTATCTACTAGGACCTCTTTATCATCCGCATCCATGTTTCGAAAAAATTTATGTCAAAACATTATTACTATTTTACAGAATATGGGTTAAAGTCATTTATACCTTTTTTTGACTTTTATAAGAATTTTATAAAGGAATCTTTAGGTCCTTTTCCAAACAAGGACCTTTTTTAACCATTTCGATAAATTAATGTATGAATGTATTTTTTTAACTTATACGGAATAAATGGATTTTTATGATTTCATAGAACATTATTTCCATGAAGCTTCCTTTACATGTCTTCAAGTTTATTTTTAATCAACTTATTTTAGTTTAATTTTTTTGACATGATAAGAAAGATAAAATGTTTTTGAAGTAGAGAGGATATTTTCTTCAAGAATGGAGTTCAAGTGTTTTATCAAAATTATTTTCCATCTAAGATAATATAGGGTTCTATTTCGATCCCTATTATTACATTGATTTGATTATGTTGTGATGGAATTATTTTTATGAATTCTTTTATCTTATATGAATTGTTTTATGATGTCAAAATGTTTAAGAATCCCATTTTTTATTACATGGGTTATGCTATGATGTATGATTTATGATTTTGTGGCACACATAAGAATGGTTTCATTATGAAATGGGTGGGACCTATATCTCCCTCCAATGCATTGGGTAAAGATTTATATCTCATGTGATAGACATGGTGGGAATGACAGGTTAATCTGGTTCAGTGATACAGGACTGAAACGAGGCATGAACTCGGTTCAGAAATGGACATTGTCCGCTAGGATAGTCTTGGAAATGAATCTTGACTACTAAGAAATGATTTTCTATGATTATGGGTGTATGCCAAAAAGTTTCATGTTTTATTTTATTATTATTGGGATTACATTTCACTACTATGATTTATCCCATGTTATGATATTATGATATCTTTTGCAGGTTAAGATTTTCAAAATGTTATGTTCTTATGAATATGATATGATTGATATTTCTTTTTTTTACCCTTACTGAGCATTTGAGCTCAACCGTTTGTATGTTTTCTTTTCCCCAGGTCAGGAAAAAGGGTATTAAATAGGATATTCCAATAAGGGACTCTAAATATGATGAAATAAATGGGAGACAATGTAGATGCTTTATGAACCAGTTGTTTATGATTTCCAGTTTCTAAAGACACTATACCTATACAGTCCTTTCATGGTTTTGTTATATGTTGTAATAATTATGCTTCAATTCTAATGTAATAAAAAAGTATGTAAAGTATGGGTCGTTATACTTTATTCCAGATGAAAGACCTATATCAAAGACCCCCTATAGAATGGCCACTATGGATTTGGTGGAGCAAAAGAAACAACAATTGGAGTTGAATGAAAAATGACCTATTCGACCTAGTGTTTCTCCTTGTGGAGCCCCAGACTTGTTTGTTAAAAAAAAATTTAGATCCATGAGGATATGCATTGATTATAGGGAAATCAATGCTATCACAAAAAAAAATAAGTATCCTCTTCCCCAGATTGATGATTTATTTGATCAACTTCATGGAGCTCAATACTTTTCAAATATTGACCTTGGATCCAGATATCATCTACTATGTGTGAGGAAGGATGATATCCCAAAGACAGTATTTCGAACCAGGTATGGGCATTACGAGTTTACAGTGATGCCGTTTGGACGGACGAATGCATTATCTGTTTTCATGGATTAAATGAATAGAGTTTTCAAAGAATATCTTGATAAATTTTTTGTGGTATTCATCAATGATATCCGAGTATACTAAAAAATCTATGAAGACCATGAGGATCACTTACAGATTATTCGGAATACTCTTAGAAGAATTGAATTATATGGGATGTTTAACAAGTGAAAATTTTGGCTCCAATCGGTTTCTTTTAGAGGTCATATTGTCTCTAAGGATGGAATACTAGTTGATCCTATGAAGACAATGGAAATCCATGATTGGACCAAGACAACAAACATAACTGAGGCATATAGTTTTATTAGATTAACAGGTTACTATTAGCGTTTCATTCAAAATTTCACCCGACGGGCTAACCCACTGACCAACTTCACACATAACAGAGTTAATTTTGTGTGGAAAAAAGAGTGTATTGAATGCTTTGAGGAATTGAAAAGAATATTGTTCAATGATCTAATTTTGACTCTTCCATCTGGAAGTGATTGATTTGTGATATACAGTAATTCATCAAAGAATGTGATGGGTTGTGTCCTTATGAAAAATGATAATTTTCTTACTTATGCATCAAGAGAGTTCAAGACCAATGAGAAAAATCATCCACCCCATGATCTTTTGTTAGTATACATAATCGTTTCTCTAAAAATAAGGAGGCATTATCCTTATAGATAAAGATGTGAGATTTATATGCAGCACAACAGTTTGAAATACATTTTCACAGAAAAAGAACTCAAAATGAGGCAAAGGATATGGCTCGAGTTACTCAATGATTATGATTGTTCAATACAATACCACCCAAGAAAGGAGAATAAGGTGGCATATGAATTATATAGGAAGGATCGTGGGCTTCTGACTCAAATGAGGATTGATAGAGATCCTATATTTTTGGATCTACCAAAGACGGATATGGGAATTCTTAAGGAACGGGAAACATATTTTATCTTTCAAATGATTGTTAAACCATATTTATTAGAAAAGTAAAAGAGCTCTCAATCTGATGATGAGAATCTGCATAAGAAAATTAATGCTATCAAGGATGGGAGATTGGCTGACATCGTGTATGAAGAAGGAGTTCTAAAATTTCGTAAGAGGTTATGTGTTCCATCAGTACCTGAGATTAAAAGGGAATTATTAGACGATGCTCATAGCTCAAATTTCTCTATACAAATGGGTAGCATCAAGATGTATAGAGATCTGAAAGAATATTTTTGGTGGGATAATATGAAGTGGGAAATTGCTGACTACGTGTCAAGGTGTCTAGTTTTTCAACATGTGAAGGCAGAGAGAAAACATCCCAAAGGAGGTATGCAACCTCTACCTATTCAAATGTGGAAGTGGGATAACATTACAATTGATTTTATCACCAGACTACAGAGGACACCTAGAATAAATGATGTAATATGGGTAATTGTTGATGGTCTCACAAAATTAGAACATTTCTTTTAAATAAGAGAGGATTTACCACTTGAGCTCCTGGAATGGCTGTATATTAATGATGTTTAAGACCTCATGGTGCACCTCTATCAATTGAATCCGATCGAGATCCCCTATTTACATCAAAATTCTGGAATAGTCTCCAGAAGGATTTGAATACTGAGCTTTGTATGAGTACTGCATATCCCCCCCAAACTGACGGACAGTCTGAAAGGACTATTCAAACTCTAGAAGACATGCTGAGGTCATGCTCTCTTGAATTACAAGGTATATGGGATCAATACTTGGCTATGTTAGAATTTTCTAACAACAACAGTTTCCATTCTATTATTAAAATGGCTCTATATAAAGCATTATATGGAAAGAGATGTGGAACTCCAACATGTTGGGATGTTGTTTTTGTGAGGAAACTTATAGGCCTATAACTTATTTAAGAGACCACAACAAAGGTGAAGAAAATCCAAGCCAATATTAATGGAACCCAAAGTAGGAAGAAGAGTTATGCTGACAACCAAAGGAATATTTGTAATTCCAAGTGGTTGAACATGTCTTTTTGAAAGTATCCCCATTGAAGTGTGTCTTAAGATTTGGTAAGAAAGGGAAACTGAGTCCCAGGTACAGCAGACAATTTGAAGTTCTAGAAAGAATCAGAGTTTTATCTTACCATTTAGTGATGTAGCCAAATCTCTCCAGAGTACATGAAGTGTTCCACATGTCATTGTTAAAGAAATAAATGCCTGACCCAACACATGTACTCACATATGAAGAAATAGAACTTGCACCTGATTTTTTATACTGTGAAAAGCATATCGGGATTCTTAACACAATGGAGCATGTATTGAGAAATCAGACAACTTGTATAGTAAATGTTCTTTGGAGAAACCAAAATATATAGGAAGCAACATGGTAACCAGAGGATTTCATGAGGAAGAACCACTGACATATTTTTTGGGGGCTTTATACATACAATTTTGAGGAATAAATTTCTGAAGGAAGGAATAATATGACACCCCAAACATTTAATGATATGTTTCTCTTAAATACTTTTTATTCATTAGATAGCCCATATTACATGAAGCACTAAGTTTTTTCTGAAACAAAACATTATAGGAGAAAGTTAAATGCTATCCATTAAACATAAATTTATCACTTCTATGTTTTAAATTTCGAAAAACAGTCATCTAGAGTTGTGACCAGTAAGTTGTTTGAAGTCGGATAGAACCAACATGATTTTTTTGATGAATAGTAATATGAATAGAAATATGACCGTTATAAATAGTAAATAATGATAATATTTTATTTTCCTAAGGTAATAAGATAATGTGAGGTTAATTAATTTTTCATTGTAAAACAAAACTAATTATACCTTTAAATTGTAATATTTCGAATTAACATTGATTCTATTTAAAAAGTAAATTTAAAAAAATTAGAAAAATATTTTCAAAAAATGGATTAAATTTTTGATTTCTACACATTGAAAATTGGTTAGGGTGAATTTTTGGGATTTTTCTAAAATACTTGAATTTTTCGTGTATAGTAATAATATAGATTTGAGTTTTCGGTAGTTTAATGACATCATAATGATGTAATTATTAACATAAAGAGATTCTTGACTTGTGTACAGTATCTTATGATGTGAAGTGATGTAAGTTGCTTAAACCGTGGGCATATACCAGGGGAAAGCCCATGGTTTTGGGAAAACCACTAAAAAGGTGTCTCTTTTAATTAATAAAAAACTCTATCTTAATTACTATAAATAACCACTCACCCCCTTCGTTTTATTTTATACGAAACTCAATATCCTAGAAGATCGGGTGGTATTACCTCCCTAATAGTCCTCTCAAGGTTTCCTTAAGCCCCCAAGGTCCCATAGTTCAAGATCTAGTAGTTACTCTACAAGGTAAGGGAATCCTTCATTCTCTTCTTTTAGTCGACACTTCCTTTATGTTATCTATTTGATTTTCTGTTTTCATATATTGGGGTTTGATTTTATGTGTTTTTATTACTGTCCTTTTTTATTTCAATATTATGAGATTCCCTTTTTATCTCAACATTTTATTTTATGAAATTTTAAACGATGTTGTTAGGTTTCCAAATTTTTGTAAGGGATCCTCTCTCACTTTTGTTCAAGAATCTCCCATAGGTTGTGGCATTTTATTTTTAATTCCTAATAACGAGGTGTGTTTTATAACCTCCCACATACTTTTATTGTGACATATAAATAATGGAATACCCCTTTACCTATCATTATGCCCCAAAAAAAACACTAGTTACCATACCAAAATGTTTGTAAGGTGTTTCTCATCTCACTTTCATTTCCATGAGATTCTCATTGTTCGCCACTTATTTATTTTATGTGGTATATGTGTAATTCCATTTTATATATAATAACATGATTCTATTTATATTCATTTTATTCAATGATTCATTTGAGGGTTATTATGTTCGGGTCATATGTTTTTTCCGATTACATTGTGGTAAGAGACTTTGTCTCAACTACTATTTTGTTGTGTCTAACTTTGTATTATTCACCTAATAATTCTTATCTGGTGTACCTACTGCCCATTTGAGATAAATTTTGATTTGAAATTATATTTATATTAAATATCCATAATCTCATATCATGGATATGTTTGTTTCCTAAACCGTATTCCATTTTACAAACGATGTCTATTTTGAAAGTTATTTTAATTATGGAAATATTGATGAATATGTATACTCGAATCTATACAGATATTGAAAAGAATTATTGATATTATATTGAATAAATGTATAAAGTATGATTTGGACGTGTAGTGGAGGGTGGGTCCTTCTATAGCCCCTCGATGCATCGGTAGGTCTCATGAGACAAATCAGTTGGTGACAACCCCTTGGAGTTTGTTTCCAAAAATCAGATGGGTTTCTACCCACAGAACTAAACTGCTTTACTGTATTTATGGTATCATGTGCTATATACATGATGTAAAATTAATAATAATTCTCTTTATTCATTATCAGTTATTACTATCTAGGAGGTTTTCACTATAGAAAAATCTATGGATGCTATTTCATTCTCAGTTTTTTAATGGCGTGTTTTTTTTAATTTATTCAACATACCATATTTGTTTATGATTTTGTTATTATTGATTCATGATTCCGCTATTTTTAACACTTAATGGGCATTTGATCTCACCCCTTTAATTTTCTACCTTCAATAGGTGATGAAGAGGAGATCATTTATTGAGTTCCTATGGATGCAATTTTTAGTTTTTGTTATGTATTGTATTTTGTATCCTTCCCCAATGTAATTTGAGTTATAATTATATATCTAGTTTGTTCAAGGATACTAAATTGTTCATTACTTCAGGATTTTCATTCCTTCTAACCATTCAAATATAACAAGTAATGCATCAGCTTTTCTCTAGAGCGGTCAGGGTGTTACAGTTGATCTATTTACCTAATATCATTGATCATGGGAGTAGAGGACCAAGAATATGCTCGTGATTCTAGAAGGAAAATAATTTTTCATTTTTTAATTTTTTTTATAGATTTTTTATATGACTTATTCCATGTATCCCCAATTTCCATTTTTATATATCATAAATCGATGAAATTATAATGTGTATTACATATCCTATGGGATTTTTATTACCCTGATTGTTTCTAGGCTGTTTATTCTTTTCCAGTTGATTATCATTATGTTTTTGATGTGACATCCCATTTAATATAATTATTATTTTGTATTTTAATTTATTATATACAATATTCTACTCTGATACGAGGGTATAGTCTCCACCACTGTACCACCTTAGACCATAACTACTTGTATACATCCTTTGGGATATGGGGTGGCATGCTAGAGGTAGTGTGGCCCATAAGCTTAGGGAACCATTTACGTGGCTCGTAGGTCGAGACATTACAAATTGGTATCAGAGAAGTTTCATTTCTTATTTTATTATTGTTTGGGTTTTATAAATGATGGTAAGATGAAATTTAATTTGGTAATGAGCCTATTATTGTGTATAACTAACCCAAATATACGGGAATCCAAAATTTCATGGGATGTGATATTATTGTTTGGATTTTTGTACGTAACAATTTACTTTATTTCATCATTGTGTGAGTCTAATTATTTTTTATGTTAATATCATTGTTGTATTAATGACCTTGGATATCTTTTTTATTCTAGTAGGGAAATTAATTATCATATCATGCATCGTATTAGGCACTTTTGGACTAATATTCCATGCATTTTTTCATGCAACATCTGCTTTCTTCATTCATTTTCCTACTGTGTATACTTAATACCATTATTCATATATGTTAAAATATGTTAACTCTACATGTTGGGATGTTATAACTTGATTAATTAAACTTTCAAAAATAAATATAAATAGCATTTTAACAAATTTATTAGTGAGGACAACATAATTTTCAAACTATACTATATTTTGGGTTCTACAAAAATAGTTTCCATGGACAAAAACATCCTCATGTGATTGGATTAATTGATTTCAAAAGGTGATTTTTGGAGAATGTATGACTATAAATCAATAATGGTGATTGATGTAATGAAATCATTTCTTATTACATTTTACATATTGATACTGGACATAAAGGTCATGATTCTGTTAAATGATGGGCCCATTGCAATTTATAAGGATTTCGAATTTTATAAATTGTAAGTATCGATGCATATAACTATAAAATTATATATATATATATTTATTTATATGAAAGAGTATGAAATGAAGAAAATTTTAAAATTTAAATAAAATGGATACCACTAAATGGGATGAAAAATGAAAATTAAAGGGTGATTTCCTCTATACCTTTCAATTGGCACTCTATATAATGGAACCTATATCATTTGATATGAGACCTAGGCCTAAACCCAAACTTAGTAGTGGGTAGTTGGGGGTGTGTATTATGTTATTATGTCATGTTATGTTCTTTCAAACTCACGTAGGCCAATAATTTGTAGTAGGTAGAGATGTGTGTCCTTTTCCATTGGAATGTTGTGTACCTATCCTATTATAAATATGTGATCCCTTTTCATTATAAATTCTCCTATGATACATGTATTTGAAATTGTAGATTCATTAGAATTGATGAAATCAAGCCATAATCTTGGAATAAATTGATGACCATAGACCAGAAGTGGTGGGCCCTAAGCCACATGTATTACCTCTCATAGTTCCACCTGAGGAACCACATTCTCTTCTTGATATGGGCACATATTCCTAGTTATGAGAGGTTTTATTTCATATGATGTAGTTTATGAAAGGTTTTTTTCGAATATTCATTACTATGGAAGAGTTGACTCATGAGTTCCAACAAAAAAAATCCTCCAACCTCCTTAGGGGATGGTGGATGACATGTGGATCAGTCATGAATGGATTATAAAATATCTATATTCAAGAATATGAACATGACTCTAAAGTAAAGGTCCATGATCACTACCTATAATCTACAAGGTTCCATCATGCATTGGTGAGATGTCATTTCATAGGATTATTGACATCATGTCATGAGATAGATATATTTTTAAACAGTCTTACATGATTACTCATTACCATAGACATTGTGGTCTATTCGGGACAATGATTTTAAGAATATAAAGTTGGGAGACATTTATATCACAGAATATTCTTTTGGTTTCACTAATCTACATCAATTCTGACTGAAATTATCTTGTGATGATTAAATAACTTCTAGAAGATTCTATGATGGGCTGGTATATGCTATCCAAACATAGTTTCTGTTTTTTTCCAATTGACAACACTTTATAAAATAATCAATCAAGACCTCATTACTGATAGGAATATGATGGAATATAAGGGTGGGAACCAAGTTGTTTTATCACCCAGACATGCTATTGGGTCTTCTAGAATATGAAACTACTATTTAGAGGCTACTCATGGGGGGTAGTTGTAGTCATGAAAATTGAACTAGAAACATTCTTATATGTTACCAGTGCAGGAAGATGAGACACACAAATCCCAGTGTATGTGTGATCCATGGGGATACATAGTATGTTGAAGGATGGAGGGTATATGGTGCTTATATAGAAATTTTAAACTAGAACCTAATAAGAGATGATATACACATACACCACATTATGGAGTGGGGCCAATCGTATCATTCCAGGCGGGGAGATGGAATACCACTGATTGCTCATGCCAAGGTGGTGGTCAGGGAAGAGGTAATCAGTCTCATGATTTAGAGCACCAAGAGAGTAGGATTTATTAAAGAAGTCAGTTTATGACTCATGGCCATGTTAAAATATAGTTACATTTGATATATCATATTCTGGAGGTGCATATAACCATGCCTTCTAATATCCTAGGTAATATTCTAGTTTACTCCACTTTAGTGACTGCTTTACATGAAATAGTATTATCACACTCCATTATATCTACGTAAATGTTAGAGATTCCAATCCTTTCAATTTTAATGTTATATTTTCGTGATGACACTCGATACACCACTGGGTATCTAATCATGGAGAGTTCACTGATGTAAGGATTGTACCCTTGAGATAGGATGATATCTCATTGTATTATATATTTTCATCCATTATATCAAATGGTTGTTTTAATTATTAGTAAGGACTATTTGGTTCAGTAATAGAACAATATTGGTAACAATTTCACATTTACATCACTAGAGGGTGGTAGGTATTTGTACAAGGGAGAATGAGAAGGTTATGAGAATCAGTGGTCAGCTAGAATGACAACCTAGATTGGATGTTTTTTAATATATTATTATGGTTAATACCTTGATTTTCCACCTAGGATGAATTTATCGAGGGAAATATTTCTTGTTGACTTTTTCGGGTGACCTCTAGTGAGAAAGATAGAATTCACTGTTGAGTTAGTGCATGGAGCGGAAGATGTGTCTATTCTTCCTTTCAGGGTAGAACCTAAGAAACATTTGGAGTAAAATAAATAGTTTTTTGAATAGGAAGATAAAGGTTTTATTTGAACCATATCATATATATGGGGCTAACTGGTCTTTTTTCCAAATAAGGAAGATGGTACCCTTCTTATTTTCATGGATTATCAATGGTTGAACCAAATTTTCTTAAATGAAGAGTATCCACTACCTTGTGTGGACTTCCTCATTGATCATCTATGATGATTTAGGGTATTTTAGAATATTTTTTTGAGGCTGGGATATTATTAGGTGCGTCTCAAGTCTTTATAAATAACTCGATTATCTTTTCAAAGAAGGAATGGTCTTTATGATTACCTATCAATGTCATTCGATATCATGAATGTGCCAGCCGTTCTCAAGGCTCTAATAAGATTATTTTATGGCCTGCTTCTAGATCTATTTATGTTAGTCTTTTGGGAAAAAATATTATTGTATTCTCTCTCATGACATAACCATGCATAAAATTTTGATATTGTTATAAATAAACTAATTAATCACCTGATTTAGGTTAATATCAACAAATGAAAAAAATTTCGCAGAAAAGTTCACATTCTTGGTCATATAATATTGGGGTAATGAGTGCCATTAGACCCACATATAGTCATAGATGTAGTTTCCTTGGATAATCCTATGAATGTATTTGATATATGGAGTTCCTTGGGGCTATCTGGGTATTACCGATGCTTCATCCAAGATTCCCCATGAAAATAAATTCCTCATGTTGGATTCACTAAGATAATTGTGAAATTCATATGGTTATAAGATTGTGAACCATCATTTCTAGATTCAAAAATTGATTTACGTCATCATTTATCTTATTTTTTTGGATATGGGAAGAATATATTCAATTTATTGTGATGCATTTGTTATCATGATGGGATAATGTTTGTTATTGTATGAGAAAGTTGTGGAATACAAGTCTCATTAGGTGAAGCATCATTAGCTGACCACCCGATACATTACATTGAGTTAGCTATAGCAGTTCATGCACTTTGATGTTGGAGACATTATATTTTATTGGAAAATTTTGTTTTATTCATTGATCACAACACACTGAATTAAATATTTACACAATGTGATTTTAATAATAGGCATCACAGATAGGTCAAATACCTATAGTCCATTAATTTCAATAGGGAAAATATTTATAGGAATGGAAATGTATTATCTGATGCTTTGAGCTAGAATATTCAGTCATAAGTGTCCCATGAATATAGTGGTGTTTTGTAGCCTATGGCCTTATATTAGAGATGCACATTTTGGTTTACGAGGTTCATGGGAAGAATATTATCTTAGCTTTAGAAATTACCTCTACCCTACTCAAAAGGGTGAGAATGATGAAACTGTAAAATATTAATGGCTTAGTCCGGAGGGAATGTATCTCAGGTAAAGATTAATATTCTATGGGTATCATGGTTGAGGATGAGACCTTATGCTTTAATGGGTGAGACTGTGTCCCCATAGGAATCATTGAGGAGATAATGTTGGAATATCATTCCATTATTTGGGATATACATCCCAGTTTCACCAAGATTTATTAAAACCTATGTAACAAGTATCAGTGGTCTGGTATAAAATAGGTTATAGTAAGATTTGTCACTGGATGTTCCTGCTATCAGCAGGGGAAGCAATAACATTGGTGTCTGATATGAATTTTAAAGCCATTGTCTATTCATGATTGGAAATGGGATGATGTTTCCATAACTTTATTACCAATTTCTGATATCAACATTTGGAAAATATATAGTTCACATTTTCATTGATTATTTTATGAAGGTTGCACATTTTTACCTATTCAAGACAACTTTTAGTAGATGATCTAGGGAAGATATATGTTAGGGAGGCTATACGGATTCAAGGACTCTCATGTTCTATTGTATCATAGAGGGTCTCTCTATTCACTTCTCGATTCTGGACAGAGTTTCATAAGGCCTTGGGTACATATGTGGTAATGAGGATGGCCTATCACTCTTAGGATGAAAGCCATATAGAGCATACAATTCGTGTGATAGAGGATATACTCCATCCAAGTGTCCTTAACTTTCAGTGTTCTTTGGAGAAACACATACCCCTAGTTGAGTTCACATATAATAAAATAATTCAGTATACATCCATATGGATCCTTATTAATCATTATATGGTATACCATTTTGATAAACTCTATGCTGGTTAGAAATAGGGGAGGAAGTTTTTCCTAGACCACATCTCATCAATGAGACTATAGAGAAGGCACAATTGATCATGAAGTGAATGTTAATAGTTCTATTTAGATAGAATCCATATTCCAATCATCACCAGTGGTGACTTGAGTTCAGGGCCAGGTGCTATTTTATCCAATGTGTTTTTCTTAGTGTGTTCCATTGATGGATTTTGAGTTAAGATAATATTTCTCCTTGATTTATCAGACTCTTTTAGGTTTTGGGGTGAATTGGGCCAGTGACTTATAAGATATAACATCTTTATAGATACCCATCTATTCTTGATTTATTCCACATATCTCAGATACACCTTTATTATATATAAAAAACACCAATTTCCAGTATGATGTGGTTTATGTATATTTTGATGCATCCTTTGAGGTGTACCCAATGCATATCATTGATAAGATAATGAAGGATCTCAAAGGAAGGTCAGTTTATTTTAGTACGGGTGATATGGTAGCATGAAGAAGTACAGAATGATTCATGAGATTAGGAATATGATGTGTATTACATCCCAAAAACAGATTCCACTCCACAGTTCCTTGAGCATTGGGTGTCACAAGGCCTCAAGCACATCTCTCAAATTCCAGATGCTACGAACTAGTAGCAGGGGACTAGGTGTGTATGTGGGGATACTCTGACCTCATCACCAAAGTATACACATTGGAATATCAATAACATACCAAAATATAAATCCAATACCACAACAAGAAAAATAATAAAAGAACAAAAAAATAATATTTTAAAATGATTAAACTATCTCATATACAATTATGACAATGATACATGTATCTAAATATGTATTAAAAATAGGTACATGGAAGTGCATTACAATAAAAGTATCCAAAATTCAAAAGACAAAATAGTTTCATAGTAGAATCAAAATCCTCATCATGGTCCCATGATCTTTTACTGATATGGAGAAAATAATAACCTATACTATGATGCTTTACCTTATCAACACCATCCACCATAAAATCTGTTTGGGACGCCAAGGGAGGCCCAAATAGGTGTGAGATAACATCCCAGTAGAAAACCACCCATGATCTAAAAAATTCCATGTTGTTCAATATAACAAGCCATGTAGGTAAGAAACAAGACTGTAGGAAGTAATGAAGATTAATAAGACCATGACACATCCACTGCTAAATAGGTGATACTATACATCCTCTCAAGGGTACATGAAAGACCAGAGTCAAGCTCCTAACATGGAAGCTATAAGTTAAAGGAATAACACCCATGACCTTACTATATAAACCCACATTCCATATCAATCATGACCTTTCCATACAACCATAAGAGGGATAACATCAATGGCCAAGCTGTATAACCAAATGTGTCATATACCTCATGGTCAGGGTGTATATCAAATTGTTAGACCACGAAAGGCTAGATACAAGGAGTCAAATTACAAATATTCTTCATTGAGTTCTAGGAAAATCCCAATGGAACCTCAGTTATGAAATTGTTAGGGTTCTAGGTTCACTACATAAAAGATATGTGCTATACAAGTCAAAGCATTCTGGAACCGTGGGGTAGAAAGTCCCAATGCATACCATGGAATCAATACCTAATTAGAATCTCTATATAAGGCATCCAATACAATGTTATAGATCAAAGTAACACTTCTAATGCCCCTATTTATACATTTACTATTTCATACCATTTTCCTATTCACACAATGTTGGTATACCCACTCACATCACCATTTCACATTAAATTCCATCACTTGATTATACCCACTCTTATATCAAAAAACAAATTCATTGCCACAAATGAGTATAAACACTCTTTTTTTTTATTATTCATATTCAAATATATAACATGATATTACCCACTCACATTTCCTATTTTCTTAAATTAACCTTTTAAGAAATTAAAATCATCCAAATGATAATTCACACTCAATTATCCATTTCAAATTGAAGTCATTCAACTAATTCAAGAACATAATGTTCATATAACATTAGTTAAAGATGAAGGAAATCTTCGTAACTAAAAATTAAATTCAATTTAATTTTTATATGGAATCTTAAATCTCAAAAAGAACAAGAACATTCATGTTGGTTGCTTCTAGAAAGGAATTACAAGGTAATTCTATACGGCCAACCCCATATGTGGCTGTGATTTGGGAAAAACTATAAATACATCACAACAGAACCTTTGGGCAACCCAAATAGGTTTGATAATATCTACTTTTTTAAGAACCCAGTTCTTATTTCTGAGGTAAGTGTTTCTTATTTTCCCTTTTCCTTAAGTGTTTTTGAGAAAATATGGAAAATGGGGGAAAATCATAAATTTTTGAAGTACACGCAGTGTACTTTTCCACACGCCGTGTACTTCTGGCCGTGTGGGATGGGTAAACAGGCCGTGTGGCCATGTCGGAGATGAAGGGTGTAGGAACTGACTACACACCGTGTAGTGGTTCTTTACATGACGTTTAGTCAGTCGGTAGGTGAAACAGTGAGGCGGTGGAGGCAGCCGCCAGCTGGGCGACAGTACACGCCGTGTACTCAGGAGTAAATTCCGTGTACTCATGTCGATGGATGAACAGTTTGGCGGTGCCACTAGGGGAACAGTTAAATGATGAAAGTACACACCGTGTACTTGGAAGTACACAATGTGTACTTTGTTTTTTTCTTAAATGGGAAGTTTCCTCCCTTGTTCATAGGGAAGGCTTAGAACCGGACGAGAGGAGCAGAAGAGGGATGCCGAATCATGAGAGATCCGTTGATCGAGCAACGGGAATATGATCCCGCTTTTTTCAATCACGTTGGAACCGTGTGGGTAAGCCCCCTCTTCTCCTAGCGTGTTGCTTACCAATTATTCTCCTAATGGGAGTTATTTGAGGTTAAACATCTTTTCTTCTTCGTCAGATCTATATTGTAATTGGGCGTTTCTGGGATCGATGATCGTGTATACCACTCATTGGTGTATAAGTTAGGTGTCTTAGTGTTAATTTTTCCAATTGTCATGTGTTTTGTGCGTTCTTGTTCAACGAACCCATGTTGGGGTGCTGTGTGGCTGAGGCCATATCTATTTTAAATACATAGATTTGAATAGGTGATTTAAATGTGATATTAAAATGTTGGTTGGGATCATTTCTTGGATTCGGAGCCACCCCGGGGGTGTGTTCCACTATTTAGCCATTTGGCCAGGATACCTGAGGGTATGCCTTTAAGTAGTAATTGTAGAATTTCCTTGAGAGAAATTGCTTGTTTACTGCTTTTTTACATGTTGGGCATGACCTGATTACCTATTTAGCATGAGGGTGTTGTTGTGATTATCTTGTGGGAACTACACTATTTAGCATGAGGGAAGTAGTTATTTCGCCTGAGGGAAACCTTTCATGCCTGAGGGATGGATTTCTGTGCCTGGGGGAGACACTTCCTATGCCTGAGCACAATTTCTGTTACGCTTGAGGGATATACCTGTGGGTTGGGTTCTGATTACCTGAGGGTGAGATTTTGGTTGTCTGAGGACGCTGACTGCTTACTTATAAATTCAATGTGCTGTTTTTCATAATATTAAATGATTAAATGAATAATTAAATGGAAATATAATTGTTAGTTAGTTACTTTTGAGTACTTCTTACTTTATTTCATTTTACTACTGCACATTGTTGTTGTATTCTTACACATAGTTGGGCACGGGCCATTGGTGGGTGCCTACTGAGACATATTTCTCACACCCTATTTGGGTCATGATTTTCGGCCCAAATAGATTAAATTTATGTAGGTGTAGATAAGGGAAAGGGTCCTTATGCAGGTACTTGATTGCTACAAGGGTGTAGGAGAGCATGGGACCGAGCATTGGCTCGCGATGCCGCGGGATTTTCTATTTTGATTTTCTGTACTTGTATTTAAGTTGTATTGTATTAATTGTGTAGCATGTTCTGGCTATTTTATTAGAACATGAAACATGTTGCATCATATTCATATACCTGGTTGGTTATCTTTTACAATAGTTTTATTTAAGATGTTCATGGTTTACTGCTTCCTCTGTTATTGTATGTTTTATTAAATTCTGTTGCACTGCACTTTGACAAATGAGGGAATAGTTTCCCCAATATTAGACATAGGACCTCGCTTCTAGTCGGCAGCCTCTGTCATTTGGGGAAATGTGCTTAATGTCATGTGGCGAACCGGATTCGGGGCACCCGTTGGGTGGCACCCAGAGCCGGGATGTTACAAAGTGGTATCAGAGGAGTTATTTTCTTTGAATTACTATTTGGAGCCGAAGTCAGGGATATGACGAGCGGTAGTTGGTAATAAGATTTGCCTGAGTGTAGCTAACCCATATACAGGGAAAAGCCTGTCTACCTCGTATTTTTTCAATTATCTTGATTTTTCAAATTCTACAGTTTCTTTGATTTCACCATTGGGTGACACACTTGGATTGTGCTGTTTATATTTTATTTTTGGGTTCTATTTAGGTGCAACCTGATGAGAAGAGGGTATGTTGCCTCATTCATCATTTATGCACATGCTAGATATCACATGCCATGCATAGTTCCATTCCATGTAGGTGCATTAGAATTTGCATGTTGTTGTGATAGTTGTTGTGCTATAAAATCATGTTGTTGTGATAGCTTCTTTGATAAATACCTGCTGTGTGATAGGGTAATTTTATTTGAGCATGTTTATAGAATGAACACCAAAATTTGGTCTTGTGGGAGTATGGGCCCCCATTGATCGGAATTTGGTGGATCATTAGTTATTTATTTTGTTATAACACAGATGAGATGTAAAAAATTGATTCATGGGGAGTATGGGCCCTCACGGATCGGAATTTGACACTTAGGTGATGTTTTTAGGTATTTCGGGGTTCCGGGGAAGTTTCTGAGGTATACTGTCTGGAAACCCAGAATACACGCCATGTAGAACCTCAAACACGTCGTGTATGTTCTTCTGTTCGGGAAGAAAAATAAACTTTTCGAGTACACACCGTGTATCCTATGTACACGCCGTGTAGTCTCTTCCCGTGTCACAAACTGTGTGGGCGGCGACACGGGGTAGTGAATCACTTGGGTAAAACATGCTGTGTACCTCAAGTACACACCATGTAGTGTTGACATGGAGTCCGGCCATGTAACTAACAACAAGGGTCAGTGAACTCTTTTCATGAACACGCAGTGTCAATGATGAACACACCGTGTAATGTGACGTGGGGACTCGGCCGTGTAACTAACAACACGAGTCGGTGTCACCTCTCCTTGCACACGTCGTGTACCTTTGGGACATGCCATGTAGTCTTGTCTGAGGACAGATCGGGTGGACTTAGCCGTGTGTCTAGGAGACGGGGTAGTGTACACGCCATGTGCAGGTGTAACACGCCGTGTAGTTGTAAGCCGAGTAGTCGTCCGTGTCACAAACGACACAGGTAGTGGGAAAATAACACCATACACTCCGTGTAGATATTATACACACCGTGTAGTTATTGTTCAATGGGAGCCGTGTGTTTTATCTGTGTCGAAGGACCCGGGCAGGGGAAGAGAAGTCAAGTACACTCTGTGTAGTCATTGTACACACCGTGTAGTCTTGTTTTGAAAATCATGAAATGCCTTCTTCCACTTGTTCTCTTTATGGTTCCATCGCTTTCAGTCTTGATAAATCTTGACCTAAGGCGTGTTTTTGACCATGTAGTGTCATGCCTCCTGGACGGCCACACATTATTCGTCAGGAGAGCGGCGGCGATTATACTCCGGAGATAGTGGGCCATGGGCTACCAGTGGATCCTCCAGCAGAGCCAGATGCGGCGCCGACTGTTATACCGGACACAGGCGTGGAGACACAGTTCCGTGAAGGATTTATGAGGTTCATGCAGACCATTCAGGGTGCACCGTAGGCTGCCACATCTATGGATGAGCTGACTCGTATCTTCCAGCAGCAGCATCTACCTACATTATTAGGGATGGCAAACCATAGGCTGCGGAGTCTTGGTTGGGGTCAATGCAGACTATTTTCCATCATCTTGAGACAACTCCAGGGCGGAGGTTCATGCTCGCGACATATATGATGCGTGATTCCACCAAGAGGTGGTGGGATGTTACCACCCAGTCAGAGCATCACAGAGACATGGATTGGGAAGATTTTCAGGTAGTCTTCTATGAATTCATTTTCCCAGATACGCTGAAGGAAAATAGAGCTCGAGAGTTCATGAATCTACAGCAGGGCGCTATGTCGGTGATGGACTATTATGCTCGCTTTTCTGAGCTTCAGAATTTTTCACCTGTGCTGGTGGGTGATGAGACATTGAGAGCCATACATTTTGAGGGTGGTTTTCGTTTTGACATCCGAGCACTGGTGAATGATTTCAGGTTTCCTTCAGTACATGATATTGTGTATCAGGCGCTGATTATATAGAGGAACCTGCGGGAAGCTACTAGTGTGGGCTAGGGTGGTTCAGCACCAGTTTCTGGTACTATTTCTTCTGGGAAGAGGAAGAGACAGATGGACTTCTCTCAGAGTGGCAGTACCAGCCAGGCAGCTTCTTCAGGTGGCCCGGTCAGGTGCTACTAGTGTGGTAGAGAGGGGAAAAAGATAACACAGTGTCCATGATACCCAGTGGAGTGCCGATCTTGGGAAAGATGGGTCATCGACAACACTTTTGTAGGGCATTTCCACCAGTGGCTAGTGAGAGGGGTTCTGTGCAGACTTCACGTGCGGGAGTAGGACCAGTGGCTTCTTACCAATCGGGGAACTGGAATACATCAGGGCGTGTAGGCAGAGATGGTGGTCGTGGCCATGGTAGCTAGGCACTAGGATCTCAGAGGTAGTAGGGTGGGACAGCTCAGGGTAGCCAGGTTGTGTCACAGGGCTACAGCACTGGGCATGCATATGCAGTGCAACATATCAAGTAGGAGAAGAATCCTAGACCTTATACAGTCAAAGGTACTATTCTATTAGCTTCTGTCTTATCTTCAATACTTTTCGATATGGGTTCTACACATAGTTTCATATCTTTACACGTTGTTGAGATCCTTGGGCTCAGTGTTTTTCTTTCTTCTGATATCATGACGCTAGACACTCCGTTGGGAACCAGAACGGCTGGTGTGAGTCAGTGCGAGGAGTGCCCCATTGTGGTTGGTGGGTGTCACTTTCTTTATGACCACTATGTCATAGAGATGACAGCTTATGACATCATTCTTGGGATGGACTGGTTGGTTTCCTTTGGAGCCTTTGTAGACTGCTATCTTCATAGGGTGATTTTCACATCACTAGAGGGCAGGGAGTTTCTATACAAGGGTGAATGGTATGTTCAGGCGATCTGAGCTGGGCCAGAGCATCATGGGAGAGGTGGAGTCACAACCCATATTGCTAGATTATACCTGGATGGTCATGGGACTTGTCAGACAGATTTCCCTCCTGTGGTTGATCATTTCGGGGATGTCTTCTCGGACGAATTTTCAGGTCTATCTCCGGAGCGTGAGGTGAATTTCTCTATTGAGCACGTGCCAGGAGCATCACCTGTGCCCATTCCTCCTTATAGGATGGCTACAACAGAGTTGCAGGAGCTAAAGAGGCAGTTACAGGAGTTACAGGAAAAGGGATTTGTCCGACATAGTACTTCTCATTGGGGTTCGCCGGTCCTTTTTGCGAAGAAGGCAAACGATACCCTCAGGCATTGCATGGATTATCGGAAGCTGAACCAGTTGACGGTTCAGAACTGATATCCTTTTCCAAGGATTGATGATCTTTTTGATCATCTTCATGGAGCATGAGTGTTATCGAAGATTGAACTAAGGTTATGATATCATCAGCTGCATGTGGGACCATTGGATATTCCGCTTAAAGCTTTTTGGAGCAGATATGGTCTATACGAGTATTTGGTTATGCCGTTCGGACTCACGAATGTGCCAGCAGTTTTCATGGCTCTGATGAATCGAGTGTTCCATCTATATCTTTATTCTTTTGTGGTAGTATTCGTGGACGACATCTTGGTGTAATCTCACACTCAACACGACCATGCCAGCCATATTGAGATCGTATTGAGTACACTGAGAGAGCATCAGCTATATACTAAGCTCTCAAAGTGCCACTTTTGGATGGACCAGATTCACTTCCTGGGTCATATCATCTCAGAGGCAGGAGTTGCGGTAGACCCATAAAAGGTGATAAAAGTAGTTTCCTAGGAGCAGCCTAAGAACGTGTTTGAGATATGGAGTTTCATAGGGCTGGCTGGTTACTACAGATGCTTCATACAGGACTTCTCCCACTTAGCAGTGCCGTTGACGGGTCTGACTAAGAAGGGTGTAAAGTTCGTTTGGTCGGAAGCTTATGAGATAGCCTTTCAGTACCTAAAACGAAGGATGACATCAGCACTGATCCTGATACTACCAAAGCAGGGGAAGAGCTATACAGTTTACTATGACGCATCTGGTATTGGGCTCGGAGCAGTGCTAATGCTGGGTGATCGAGTCGTTGTGTACGGGTCTCGGCAGTTGAGGCCACATGAGAGTAATTACCCGACGCATGACCTCGAGTTGGTTGTAGTTGTGCATGCGTTGCACTGTTGGAGACATTATCTATTGGGAGAGCATTTTGTGGTTTTCACCGACCACAAAAGCCTCAAGTATATCTTTACACAACGTGACCTGAATATGAGGTAGAGAAGGTGGGTCGAATACCAGTAGTACTTCGATTTTGAGCTTTCCTATACACCTGGTAATGGTAATGTAGTAGCCGATGCACTAAGCAGGAAGACTCAGATACAGGCAGTGCAGGAGGCCAATGGTGAGTGGCAGCTTATGGACTTGTTCTCGGAGATGCATCTGGAGGTGCATGACAGTCAAGGGTAGACCTGTCTTTCATCTTTAGCTGTGACTTCTACCCTCCTGGACAGTGTGAGGATGAGACAACTATCTGATTTAGAAGGCCTAGTTCTACGGGAGACAGTGTAAGGTGAGGACCCTCCTCCTGAGTGGATGATAGGCGATGATGGAGTTTTGCATTTCCATGGCCAAGTGTCAGTTCCAGGGGATATACGCGAGGAGTTGATGTGGGAGTTTCATGATTCAACTTGGGCAGTTCATCCGGGGGTTACCAAGATGTACCGAGACTTGAGATGGCAGTACTAATGGTTGGGTAAAAAGAGAGATGTAGCTGGTTTTGTTACGAGGTGTTCCACCTGTTAGCAGGTGAAGGCGGAGCATCAGGGACCAGTTGGGCTGTTACAGCAGTTACCCATGCCAGAGTGGAAATGAGATGATGTCGCGATGGACTTCATGACAGGGTTTCCGAGGTCACCTAGAGAAAAAACTGATGTGTGGGTTGTTGTGGACAGACTCACGAAGGTAGCTCACTTTTTGCCGATTAAGGAGACCTTCGGTGTTGATGAGCTCGGAAGGCTGTATATCCGAGATATCGACCGTCTTCAAGGGGTACCTCATTCTCTCATTTCAGATAGGGACTCCTGCTTTAAATCTTGTTTCTGGCAGAGTTTTTAGAGGGCACTGGTTACACAGGTGATTTTGAGCACAACATACCACCCTCAGACCGATGGCCAGTCAGAGCGTATGATACAGGTGCTCGAGGACATGCTGCGTGCATGCATCCTAGACTTTGGGGGCTCTTGGGAGAGGAATATACCCCTAGTATAGTTTTCCTACAATAACATTTTTCAGGAAGCTATAGAGATGGCACCTTACGAGGCTTTATATGGTAGGCCATGCTGATAACCTTTGTGCTGGACAGAGGCAGGTGAGGCAGCTTTACTGGGACCACGTCTCGTACAGGAGAATTCTGAGAAGTTCCAATTGATTTTGAAGCGGATGGCTACCGCGCAGTCTCGTCATAAGTCATATGATGATCTCCACAGACGACCTTTGGATTTCATTGTTGGGGATCAGGTTTTCTTGCATGTTCCGCCGAGGCTGGGACACAAACGGATCAAGAGACAGGGTAAACTTTCACCAAGGTATGTGGGGCCATTTGAGATTCTGGAGAGAGTCGGGATGGTTTCCTATCATTTGTAGTTACCGAAGTGGTACCAAGCCATGCACGACGTCTTCCATGTGTCTTAGTTGTGCCGCTATCATTCAGAACCGTCTCACATCTTTCAGCCCGAGGAGGATGAGCTTCAAGTGGATGCGTCCTTTGAGGAGCATCTGATTCGTATTGTTGACAGGAGCACGAGGGTTCTCCGAGGCTCATCAGTTCCTCTCGTACGAGTGCTATGGCAGCATGGCTGAGTACAGGACGGAACCTGGGAGTAGGAGACCGACGTACATGCTCAGTGGATAGAGGTGTTCTGAGCTATTTCTTCACCACCCTTAGAAGGGATCTTTGAGGATGAATTTCTATAAGGGGGGAAGTTTGTAAGAACCCGGTTCTTAGTTTTGATGTATGGGTTTCTTATTTTCATTTTTCCTTAAGTGTTATTGAGAAAATATGGAAAATGGGGAAAAATCCAAAATTTTGGAAGTACACGCCGTGTACTTTTCCACACGCCGTGTACTTCTGGCCGTGTGGTATGGGTACACGGGCCGCGTGGCCATGTCGGTGATGAAGGGTGTAGGAACCAACCACACACCGTGTAGTGGTCCTTTACTTGCCATGTAGTCAGTCGGCATGCAAAACAGTAAGGCGGTAGAGGCAGCTGCCAGCTGGGCGACAGTACACGCCATGTACTCAGGAGTACATACCGTGTACTCATGTCGACGGATGAATAGTTTGGAAGTGCCTCCAGAGGAACAATTAAATGATGAAAGTACACACCGTGTACTTTTTTTTCGCTTAAATGTGTAGTATCCTCCCATGCTCACAGGAAAGGCTTAGAACCAGATGAGAGGAGCATAAGAGGGAGGCCGAACCTTGGGAGATCTGCCGATCGAGCACCGGGAATTCGATCCCGCTTTTGTCAATCACGTTGGAACTGTGCGGGTAATCCCCCTCTTCTCCTAGCGTGTTTCTTACCAATTATTCCCCTAACGGGAGTTATTTGAGGTTAAGAGGATTTTCTTCTACGTCATATCTACGTCGTAATTGGGCATTTCTGGGATCGACGATCGTGTATACCGCTCGTTGGTGTATAAGGTATGTGTCTTGGTGTTAATTTTTCCAACTGTCGTGTGTTTTGTGTGTTTTTGTGCCACAAAACCATGTTGGGGTGTCGTGTGGCTGAGGCCATAGCTATTTAAAATACCAAGATTTTAATAGGTGATTTAAATGTGATATTAAAATGTTGGTTGGGATCGTTTCTTGGATCCGGAGCCACCCTGGGGGTGTGTTCCATTGTTTAGCTGTTTGGACAGGATGCCCGAGGGTATGAATTTAAGTAGTAATTGTAGAATTTCCTTGAGAGGAATTTCTTTTTTACTGATTTTTTATATGTTGGGCATGACCCGATAACCTGTTTAGCTTGAGGGCGTTGTTGTGATTAGCCTGTGGTCACTGAACTATTTAGACTGAGGGTAGTAGTTATTTCATCAGAGGGAACCCTTTCGTGCCTGACGGCTTGACTTCTGTGCCTGAGGACGAGACTTCCTACACATGATGACATTTTCTGTTATTCCTGAGGGCTATACCAACTGGTTGGATTCTGATTACCGGAGGGTGAGATTTTGGTTTTCTGAGGACGCTGACTGCTTACTTAGAAATTCACTGTGGTGTTTTTTCTTAATATTAAATGATTAAATGAATAATTAAATGGAAATATAACTGGTAGTTAGTTACTTTTGAGTACTGATTACTTTATTTCATTTTACTACTGCACACTGTTGTTAGATGCTTACACGCAATTGGGAACATGCCTTTTGTGGGTTCCTACTGAGACATATTACTCACACCCTGTTTGGGTCATGATTTTCGGACCAAAAAGATTAAGTTTCTGTAGGTGTAGATAAGGTAAAGGGTCGTTATGCAGGTACCTTATTGCTAATGGGGTGTAGGAGAGCATGGGACCGAGCATTGCCTCATGATGTCGCAGGCTATTCTGTTTTTCTTTTCATTACCAGTATTTCAATTGTATTGTATTAATTGTGTAGCATGTTTTGAATATTTTCATAGAACTTGAGACATGTTGCATCATATTCATATACATGGTCTGTTATATTTTACTTCAGTTTTATTTAAAATGTTCTTGGTTTATTGCTTCTGTTGTTGTTGTATGTTTTATTAAATTCCGCTGTGCTGCAATTTGACAAATGAGGGCATAGTTTCCCCACTATCAGCCCTAGGCCCTCACTACTAGTCGGCAGCCTCTGGCGTTTGTGGAAATGCACTTGAGGTCACGCGGCGAACCGGGTTCGGGGAACCCGTTGAGTGGCACTCGGAGCCGGGACGTTACAACATTTAATAAGTAGTTCAAAATCAGGTCCACAACGAAATGTCAATTTGGAAGCATAATTGTAGTTAGCCAAATAAAGAACCAAAGCTCATTGAAGTTGTATAAACCACCTGCCATAGCATGGTAGATGAGTGCTTGTACAATATCATTTTTTTGTTCGACTCAAATTGGGAGAAAAGTGATTAATGGATAAAGAACATAAAATTAGGGAATATGAACCAAAATACAAATAGAATATCCAATAACCAGAAGAGAAGAGAATATTTTTAATGAAATTAATGTCATACCATTTCATATCCAATGAGATATTCTATGCCTGAATCAAATATTGGATGGAGAAACCACCTCAAAACTAGAAAAGGTTTCATAAGGGAGCTATCAAATGATTCCTTTATTGTGAAAGTGATGAAATGGGGTATTAAGCTTAAATTACAATTAAATAAATTAAAAATTAGTTATTTTTCTCATATATTAGGGGTTACACAATTTAGGCACATGGTTTGAAACACCATGCACCAATATGCATAGTATACTACTGAAGGTGGGATCCACACATGGTTTCCTTACATAGTATTACTATCCTTGGGTAAACAATGCAAAAAGCCTACGTAAAAATGTCAAAATTGCATAACTTGTTGTACATCCATGTTTCCCATTCTACATTGTCTGGCCTAACTATGATTCCATTCACTATTCTTTATTCATCCTCAAATGGTATTTTCAAAATGTGTGGTCTTCCCCACATGGTTTTCTCTATCCATGTGTGAGCATAAATCACCCATGAACATGAGTTTTGGGCTCCGAACAAGCCCCAAACATGCCCAATACCTCCATGACCTAGAATTGAATTTACATTAGGATATATTTAAACATTGAATATAAAACAATAAGTTATCCACACCTCATAAAAACCCTAGGTTATTACATTCATTCCCCTTAACGAAATTGTACCTTGAATTGTCATTTTATGGGTGGTAAAGATTCATTTGAGACAAAAAAAAGGAAATTGAGAACTCTTGTCGACCTCCCTCTCCCATGTCTCATCCTATAACTGGTCATGCTACTATAGAACATTTACTCGAGGAACTTACTAGACTTTAAGAACTTCCATACTGTTGTCAACTATTAAAATGAAATTATCCTCAATGGATGAATCAATATGTTGCTCAACCTCCCCAGACTAAAAAGTATGACTCATGTCCAAAATATAGTGGAGCAACTGCGATAGGTGTAAGAAATCATGCATGGCTCGGTTCATTTAAGGTAACTGTAACCGATAGACTGTTGACATAGCCCCCTATATAATCTTGAATTACCCAATATATCATAGTTAATCATTACACTCTCTTCTGATCCGTTTGAGTCCCAGCCTCAATAAATAAAATAAAAAGACTTGATCCAAAACCTCAAACTCAAGTGTTCTTCTACGTTTATCGGTGTATGTATTCTTGTAAGACTATGCAGTAGCCACCCGATTCTAAATCAAATGGACCTTTTCAGAAGTCTCCTACATGATATGTAGCCCCAGTAATGATTCTTTATCTACTAATAACTCACATAAGGGGGGATCAAAATGGAATATCATAAAATCCATATAAGGTTAAATCTGTATAGTATATTGATTGTTATTATTTTTGGAAAACTAAACCCATGTATATGATTCTCCCAAGATCCCCCAAAATACAAGATTTAGGATTGTAGCATGTCCTCTAGCACCTGTTTTATACACTATAATTGGACATTAGTCTGAGGGTGGTATGATGTTCTCATAAGAACATGTGTAGCATGATCATTTTGAAAAATATTTCAGAACAGAGACATAAATTAGGAGTCCCTTTCTAAAATGATAGTATGTGGGAACCCATGGAACAATAATATCTTTAGGATATCTTTCATCCCAATTTCATTGACACTGATGGTCTCTTTGATTAGAAATAAATGTGAAAATTCACTGGCCTTTCAATAAAAAGCCAAACAACATAGGTACTTTAAATAAACCCCCAAAAACTGTTCAGGATGTCCATCATGACATCATCAAATTTATACTTTGGAAAATGTACTTCTATTAATGTCTAGATGCTTGATGATGTTCTTCCATCACCTATTGATAGATGGAACACCTCCTGACGAATCTAGATACCTCCCTTTTAATACTCGACCACCAATAATGGATACATAAGTAATAGTAAATATTTTTGAATCTAGGGTGCACTTCCCAAACTAAGTCATGAAATTCCCACATTACCTCCACATGTATGATTCTAGGAATCCAAACATGGACGTGGAGACACATCATCTCATACTCTATCATGGTATAATTAAGAGGCCGATCCTCACTAGCCACTCACCCCTATAGGACTAGGACCTCTGATTCTGAGGGTTGCCTCATCCTCACAATATCTAATAGGCTAGAGGTCACAAATAAGAATAATAGATAAGTTTTTCCCTATCTATCATTCACATCCATGTTCATCTTAGAGAACAAATCCATAACTTTCCACTCACTAATGGACTACTTAACTATCATTATTTGAGTCATCTTGCTCTGTGCAGCATCCATTAAATTTCCTTGACCATGTTTGTATGCTGGAACAAATTCAAAATACTATAGTTAATCCACCTCAATTCGATGACTCAAATTTGGATCACATTGTATAAAATCATACTTGAGGATTTTGTGTCCCGTGAGTATACCAAAAAATGCTAACCCAGTATATAATGCCTCTAACAGTGTAATTTGTGAACAACCACAGCTAACCCGAGAGCGAGTGTCAGGTATTTCCTCTTATATCGCCTCAAATGTCTAGACTCATATGCCACAAATCTATAACCCTACATCAAAATTTTTCCAAATATAATACCCAAATCACCACAATAAACATTGTATCTCTTGAACTATTCAAGAACTTCCAGGACTAGTATTAATGTCAACCTCCATTTTAGCTTCTGAAAGGATATCCCAAAAGAATATGACCATGCGAGCTTCACGAACAACGTAGTGAAGCCCATATATGGAACTGATTTTAATGAGAAGTATTTTATGAAATGACTGTAATATACAACTTTCCCGAATAAACTGAGTATGTCAAATACATTCTTGAGATTATCCTAGGAAATGACAGCTCTCACCTTATCTAGGTCTACTTATACTCCTATAAAAGGGATTATGTGACCCAAGAAGTGAATATGATATATCCATAAGTGGAAATTTATGATCATAGAGTATAAAGGATTCTATCTCAGTGTATAAAAGATGATCTCAAGCTATTTGGAACTGTAGTGTTGATTATGAATATACACCAAGACATCATCCATGAAAACCACTACAAAATAATCCAAATACGGATGAAAAAATAGATCCATCAGTGCCATGAAAACCACTAGAGCATTTATTAGACCAAATGACATAACCAGACACTTATATAGACTGTAAATTCTATGCATTGTTGTACAATGTATGACTAGAGGTCGAACACATACCTAGTGATATCTCGATCTGATTTCTATTTTTTTCAAGAAACACATTATCTTTAAAGATGATCAAATAGGTTAGCAATCCATGAAATGAGATATCAATCCATAACCATAAACTAGTTCAAATTTATAAATTCCATGAATAGCCTATGGGTTATGTCCACCTTTTTCACAAAAGGACTAGTAAACCCCATAGAAAAGCACTAGGTCGGATAAACCCATCTACATCCAAGTCCCCTGGCTGCCTCTTGAAACCCTACAACTCTATCATAGCCATCCCTTAAGGATGAATGGATATTGGGGTACATCCTATAACTAGATTTATGGAGACATCAACCTCTCTCTTTGGAGGTAAAACATAAAATTCATCAAAGAATACATCCATGAAACGATCAACCACTAGAGGAAAGTCTATCTGATGTGCTCCCTGATTATCTACATACTAGATTATAGTTTGTGCTATAGTCCTATTGAGCCCATGATGCTCTGGTCTTTCTTGGCACACCTAGAAATCTCATTCACCCCTATGAGTTTATACTGCACCATGCTGTGATGTGAAAGTCACCCTCTAGGGATAATAGTTACTGTATCCTTGATAAGAAACTATCCAGTCTATCTTGAATATGTCATTAAACCCTATCATCTCAAAGAAATAAAAATATCAGATGAAGTGAATCCCACCAACCACAAGAGGGAACTCCCTTCATAGGCGCACACCCATCATTTTAATTCCCAAATATGTATCTAAATTTATAATACCCTAAGTAGACAACACAAAAAGCCTAATGTTTTCCCCACCGGTGCAGATACCAAACTATGTAATGAACATGAGTAAAAAATAGATGATGAAATAGTGGAGTAAAATAGGACCATACCTCTCACTATAGGTGGTATAGAAATATGCTCCTTGGGGTTAGGTTTAACAGTGGCATGTACCATGACCCGATGGTAAAACATCACTACAGGATGTAGGCCCATTCTGATGTCTTAGTGTTATTAGTGTCTAGCTTCCTCAGCCACATCCACCACTTTCTCAGCCTGATTCAACCACACTACTACAACTCCCTACCGAATGTGGATATGAGTAACCTACTCTTGAACTCCGTGTTAGAGCTCACCCCCTACCACTCACAACTAGAGGGAAGGTTCTAAATAAACACTACATATGGACTATCCTACTACAATCTTGGAACTCTACTGGGTCATGATCACACTAATTATTTATGTGGACACATCTTCCAACATTATGATAGAAAAATGAGCTACAAATACTCACATCATGACTAGAAATTATCTCATAGGAATCATCAAAACATCGCTTCCTTCTGGAAGAAATGGGACCAATCAGTGAAGAAACAACACCACCCTACTCTGTGCCCTTATTTATCTCAAATTCAACTTGTAATTAGATCCTGATTCATAATTTTTCCGATAGTGTTCATCCTTAACATGTCGAACTAAGATCTAATAGCAATTCAAAGACCTTCCTTGAAGCATATCTCCCTTTTTTTCTCATCAGTAAGCTACATCATCACAAAACATTGTAGCTCTATAATGGGTGTTGAGTACTCCACAACCATATTCGTTCCATACTCTGAACATATTAATTCACTAACCTGATCTTCCCATAGATTCTATGGGTAAAAAAGACATAAAACATGGTTTAGAAGTCAGCCCAAATCATATCCTGTAGCCTACCATCCTTATTCCGAACATCCCACCAGCGCTTTTCTACCCCACAAAGTGGGTATGTCATGAGCATCACTCTACTCTAATTACATGTCTTAATATGATCTAATGTCCATAATGTAGTCTTGAACCATATCTCAATATCCTTTGGACATATATCTGCCAAAAATGTTTGAGGATACCACTAGAACACCCATGTCAGCTCAGCCATAGATATGGCAGGTTATAGTGCTCCATGATAAGTTTTCATGAATTGAAAGATTCCCTCATGGAACTATTCCTCAAAACATGTGTTCGAAATAGTAGCTGGTGGAATATCTAGAACTAATGGATGATATACCTATATCTCATAGCCCATCATCTATAGAGTGTGTGTAACACCCCGAGATTTTATGAAAAAATATTCTTTTTAATTTCAGTAATGTCTTGTGTTGTATGCTACACCAAATGGAGCTTGCACAACATGCATCTATGACTTGGCTTGCATTACACGCAATCACAACCTTCCATGATAGCGTGTGTTGTACGCAATACCGAGTTTCACTAAACAACGATATGTTATATAAACTAGCCATTATGAATAGTAATACCCACTTTTTGAAATTTTATAAATTTTATCTTTCAAAATGGACTTTATTTTTGGATTCTGAATATCGAAATTAGCCTAGGGTGAATATTTGGTATTTTTCTGAAAACTTTCAATTTTTGATGAATAGTGAAAACACTGTGTTACTATTCAAAACCCGAATTTTTATTTAAATAATTATTTATTTTATTTAAATTTATTTTAGGTCAAAATTGATACATAATACCTACATAAGTTCAATTTAAGTCATTGGAGTCATTTCATAATAATTTTATATATATAAAAATTTTATTGAACTTTTCACCATCTTTTACCCACCTCCTAGGAAAATTTCCAAATTCACATAAAACTTAATTTTACCGCTTCTGTGAGTGGAATTTAAAAAATCTGAGAGACACAGTTAATATCAAGGACTAAAATGTGGTTCAATGAGATGAAATTAATCTTTGGTGAATAGTATCTTTTTACTTTTTTTTACCACGGTTAAAAGTAAATAGGGTAATTAAGGGTAAAAATGATATTATTATTACCCTAAAACATGTCCTAATTCTATTTGATAAGTGTAATTCGACCAAAAACAACCTTAGGAATAAAATATGACCATTTACGCCCACTTGGATTAGATTAGGACATTTATTATTTATTTATTTAAAGAAGGGTTAAAATAGTTAAAATCAAATATTAATAAGTAAATAATTTTTAATATAGGATTATACATAAGATAAATTTGACTATAAATATTCCTTAGAAAGATAAAAAGATTTAATATATAATGGTATTTTATTTGTAATTTTTAGACTATAAATAATTTAATTTATTTATGACACAATTATGATGCAATAATTATATTATTAATGAAAGATTGACATAATTGATGTTATAAATACCCAAATAAATGTAATTTGAGACTTTTTATAAATTACAATGATTTTATATGTTAATATGACATGTTATTATTGATTTAAGTAACTTTTTTCGAACTAATATTTCTGTTATTATTTTCACAAAAATCAATTACCAAATAGTATCAAAATTGACATAAAATAGTTTTTAAAAAACATATTATATTATTAATTGTTATTTTATTTCTAAAAATATAATGTTCGGAAAAATGACTTAGATATGGTTATATATATTAATAATATATAACTTGGGGCTCTTTTGGCTTTTTATTGTATGTTTATTTATTAACCTTATAGTGTAAGAAAACAAGAAGACACGGTAAAAGAAAAATTATTTAACTTAAAGTTAAATCTAAATGATATCGTTAAAATAGAAACCTAATATTGTTTAAATTCTATGGGATGAGAGGATTTCGACCCATCTCCACATTAGCTTCAAAATAACTCAATTTTGAGTTATTAAAAAACGAATATTACATTATAATAAAATAATATTTTTAGTTATTCCAAAGGTGCCCCTCTCCTCCCTTATAAAAGGGAACCTCCTCCCTCTCTTCCACACACCACTTTGAGACTTCAAGCTCGGCCAAACCCTGCCAATTTCTCCTCTCCACTTCCCTAGAAACATCCTAGAGGTCCTGGTATTCTTCAAAGACAATTTTTAGTGCCCTAAAAGGAGGTTTCAAAGAGGCACTTCAAAGAAGAGGTAATGTCCCTTACAGATTCATTCAACTTTATTTCTTCTTCCACTTCTTCTTCTTTAGTTGTTTCATTATGAAGTAATAACTTCAGTATCACTCATATAATGATATGTTATTATAATTATGAAACAACCCTATCTCACCATCTATCCATACTACGGAAAATGAAATCATCGCGCGTGCGTATGTACGGAATACCGTCTCCATACCGGGGTGTAATCTATTTTTCACCACCACCTTACTTGGATGGGTATAATGGTGTATATAAATAACTATATATTATTATTGAAAAGTGATATTGATTCTGAAATATTTTACATACACTTAAATGAAATTCCACGATCATGGGAATGATATCATCGCTCCTGCGTATGTACGGACTACCGTCTCCACGACGCGATGAGATTCATTCTCCATGTTAACCATTCATGACTGATTATAAAATATATATAATAAGTAATCATGAAATATTTTACATAATAATGATACTGGATTTATGTGTATATATAATTATGTCATCTACTTAATTTCATTCAATTCAATAAGGAAACAAAAACAGCGTTCATGCGAACGTACAGCCTACCGTCTCCATGAACGGTGTATTTCATTCCATTTAATCGATCTATCATATATATATGTATATAATGAATATATATTATATATAAATCATGTTTTACATTATGGAATTATGTAAATCAGGAAATAAGTAATAATATCAAGAACAAAAAGTACAAACATGTACGATAAATAAAAAGATTTAACCCAAAACGCTGCTTTAACATAGAACTTACAAAAGAACGGGTAATATAAAGTCATAAGTGAACCATATATGATATCATAACAATGAATATTATTTTGTAATAAGTCAATGACATTATTTAAATCACTATATAGAAGGTTCAGATACGTACGAAGCATATCGGACCTAAGGTAAGGGATAATTTTTCAATCTCATTTTTATCTGAGATTGTTTATTCATAAGTATTTACTGGGGTTATCTTTATCATCCAAGCCCATGTTTTCTAAAAATGTTTTCATGTATGTTTAAAGTAATTTTTACCCATTTTTGACTTTTACTACATGGTATGTAAGGAATCTTTTTTTGTTTACCATACGAGGTACTTTTTGACTTTTTTGACAAAAGTACGAGAAGAATGTTATTTTTAACTTATATGGCATGAATGGATTTTTACAGTTTCATAACGCCTCATTTTCTTGAGGATTACTCTACAAGATATTATGATTATTTTCAACAAAATACTTTTATTTTAAAACTTCATGGCATTTTGTGAAAAGAAAATGATTTTTAAGAAGAAATGATATTTTCCTCAAGAATTCAATTCAAATGTTTTATCAAAACCATTTTCCTTATAAGATGACATTATTTCATAAGTGTATGTTTCAAGTTTAATGTCTCTATGATTTACATGGTTTCACATTTCTTATTATGAAATGATATCCATTTCTTGTATATGGATTATGTGATTATGGGATGATGTTTATGAAACCCATTTTATTTATTGGGTTATTATGAATGATGTATGTTTATTTTGTGGCACAAGTAAGAATGATTTCATTATGAGATGGGTGGGACCTATATCTCCCTCCAATGCATTAGGTAAAAATTTATATCTCATGAGATAGACATGGATAGAATGGTAAGTTAATCCGGTTCAGTGTTACAGGACTGAAACGAGGAGTGAATTCGATTCGGAAAGGGACTTTGTCCACTAAGATAGTCTTGGTAGCAATGACTTAACTACTATGGAAATAATAACAAGTTCTGAATGGTTTCCACAATTAAATGTTTTATTCCCATTATATTTTATCATGGTTGATGTTCCATTATGATATATGTCTTACCTACTTCCAAGATTCATTTCTTTTGTCAAGATTTTGATGTTTAGATTTTATGTTCATGTTTTTGCATTCAAATGTTTATGGATTGTTTTATGTTCTCTATGTTTACCTTACTGGGAATTTAAGCTCACCCCTTTTATTTTTTCTTTTCCCCAGGATATAAATAAAGGTTTTAGGTAAGAAAAAAATGGGGAAGATCTTAATGGGAGATGTTGATGATCTTTCACCAGAATTAGAAGATTATATTCTGAGTTTCCAAAGACACTAAACTATTACGGTCCTTGTGTGTCTGTTTTTGTTATGTACTATGTATTCCCCAAAAGTAATGTAATGTCCATGTACGTCAAGCTTTGGGTCTCTACAGTTGGTATCAGAGGAAAGGTTTAGTCAACCTTTGGAAACTAGGATGCGAGAAGTTTAGTGATATCCCTAGATATATTTCTAAGGTATGTCTAGGGATGTCCCTAAGGTTATGTATAAGTATAGGTTATAGTCCTAGAATTACAGCAATGATCTTAAAATAAAACCTAAGATGTTATATATTGAAGGTAATCCCCCTTTATTATGTTTTTTCCCTAGCATGATTTTTGCCTCTCACACTATTCTTTTTGGGTATTAGACGATGGCTGGAACCCAAAGGAATCGTGTTGATCAATGTAATGGACAATGCAATGATTGTCCTCCTGAACAAACAAATGTTATGGGAGATGGAGTGAAAAATCTTATTTCTATACTTACATAATCTATGAATCATTCTGGACTTCCAAATGAGAAGAGATGGGAAAATTATTCTATTGAGTCCTTCATGAGGCAACGTCCACCTTTTTTCAATGGGTCTTCTGATCCACTTGTTGATAAACAATCGATCAGTACCACTGAAAAGATATTTTCAGTTCTTCAATGTTCTGAACATTATAAAGTCATTGTAGCAGTATATTGTTTGGAAGGTGAAGCTGATCAATGGTGGAATCATATCAGGAATACGAGCCCAAGAGATGAAATTGAGTCCATGGAATGGGATGAGTTCAAGAACTTATTTTTCAATAAGTACTTCCCTCGTATTCTTCGAACAAAGATGGAGAAGGAGTATCTTGAACTAAAGAAAAATGATGATGAATCTGTTGGTATATACGAAGCGAATTTTACAAGGCTTTCATGGTATGCATCTGGATTTATCATCCAACCTAAAAGTAAAGTTGATCGATTCTTCCGTGGCTTAAAACCAAATCTTCGAAGGGCATTAGCTATAAGAGACTTCAGTAGCTATGATGAAATTGTGCATTGTGCTATCAATGTAGAAATGGAAGTTGGTGTTACATATCCATCTCATGATTTTGACAAGAAACGAAAGATGGAGTTTAAGGAGAAATCTCAGAACAATGATGAAAAGAATATGAATGTTTCTTTATACTCAAAGTGTAGAAAGAAGCATGGTGTAGATTGCCTAAAAGGTACTAGAAAATGTTTCAAGTGTGGAAAAGAAAGTCATCGAGCAGTTGATTGTCGAAGTAATGGGAGAAAGGTTGCTAATGATGTGAATAGAGAAAAGAATATAGAGAAATATCCACCAACACTTCAATGATTCAAGTGCAAGGAAATGGGGAATTATGCTAATAAATGCCCTAATCCACGAGTTAATGATGATCAACATGAGAAACCTTTTAAAGAAACTTATAAAGGGATGTCTCATGCGATCGCTATTTGTGATGTTGAGTATGAAAATGATGTTGTGTAATGATTAAGTGTTTATGTAACGGGATTTCAAAATAGAATCATGTAATATCATTTATGGTATTGTGGAATTTTGGAATATCTATGTATTGGTCTTAAATTATTATATGGTTATGGTAACCATGAAAAAGTGATTGAAATATTTTTTTAAAGCAGTTGAAATGCACATATTGAAGGGATAAGGAGAAAATAATATGATAGTAATCATGATCTCTGACTAAAATAAGGACAAAGTGATATTATGGTTTGAGTATATAGAAATTTTGGGATTTTGGTATGTGGAAAGAGTTTACTTTTGAAATCACTCATGTTTTCACTAATATTCAATGGGTATTCATTTTTCAAGAGAATACAAGATTAAGGCCTTCGAATGCTTGGAATGTGACCAACAAGGCATATCTTATGATATATAGGGATCAACGATGGTATTAACATGCTTGTTATATGAAATCTCTGGTAATTGTTTTCACTATAATATGAGAATGGACTACAATATAATGGATAATCATAATGATTGGAATGGATTATGTTGGAAATAAGTTAGTATTGTATTTTTAGAAAAAAAAGGACAACCTGCAGAACGGGAGACAACCCGTCGTGTCGGACAAGGCCGTGGGAATCGAACCCACAACCAAAGTGCGACTGGCCTTTATCGCATACCACTGGCCTACAGGAAATCCCTGGTTAGTAGAAACTAGTTTTTTTTTGTTACGTGATATGATATATAAATTATAAGTTCATTTTCGGAATCATATATGATTAACCTCACCATAGATGGATTTATGTATATTTGATAGCTTTTGCTAACCTTTTGTTTGAAACAGATGGAACGAACCATCATTCTATCACATGATCTGTTAACACTTCACGAATAACAAATCCAACTTCATTTCTTTAAGAGATGAAGTGGAAATTATTCAAAGCACGAACAACAGTGAGATTGTACCAAAATAAAGAAAGTATTTATTATAATTAAAAATTTTCAACTTTAGGGAAATGATATTGAAAACCAAAAATGTTGTCCTAGTGCTCTTATATCCGATGAATTAGATGGTACCTTAGATCATCACAAATTTCTGGCTTTGTGATTGATGGCTTTTTCATAGCCATGTTCTCTACCACTCTCCATTAGAACTTGATGGTTATATTTTTCTTCCATATCCATATTTTCACCTATGTTATCCTATGTGGAAACCTAGTGATTAGTGAATTTGGGTAACCATTACGTTTCATACTATAGTTTTTAAAGACATGTTTTGGTATTCCTTTTTACGATTTAGGTTTCTATTAAAGAAACTTTAAAGTAGTAAACCATTTATAACCCTGACGAATTTCAAGGGTGAAATTCATTTTAAGGGGGGTAGAATGTAACACCCCGAGATTTTATGAAAAATATTCTTTTTAATTTTAGTAATGTCTTGTGTTGTACGATAAACCAAAAGGATCATGCACAACACACATCCCTTACTTGGCTTGCATTGCACGCAATCGCGACCTTCCACGATAGCGTGTGCTGTACGCAATACCGAGTTTCGCTAAACAACGATTTGTTATATAAACAAGCCGTTATGAATAGTAATACCCACTTTTTGAAATTTTATAAAGATTATCTTTCAAAATAGACTTCAATTTTGGATTCAGAATATTGAAATTAGACTAGGGTGAATTTTTGGTATTTTTCTGAAAACTTTCAATTTTTGATGAATACTGAGAACACTGGGTTACTATTCAAAAACGGAATTTTTATTTAAATAATTATTTATTTTATTTAAATTTATTTTAGGTAAAAATTGATACATAATACTTATATAAGTTCAATTTAAGTCATTGGAGTCATTTTATAATAATTTTAGATATATAAAAATTTTATTGAACTTTTCCCCGTCTTTTACCCACCTCCTAGGAGAATTTCCAAATTCACATAAAACATAATTTTACCGCTTATATGAGTGGAATTTCAAAAATCCAAGAGACACGGTTAATATCAAGGACTAAAATGTGGTTCAATGAGATGAAAATAATTTTTGGTGAATAGTTACTTTTTACTTTTTTTACCACGGTTAAAAGTATTAGGGTAATTAAGGGTAAAAATGACACTATTATTACCCTAACACATGTACTAATTCTATTGGATAAGTTTAATTCGACCAAAAACAACCTTAGGAACAAAATATGACCATTTAGGCCCACTTGGATTAGATTAGGACATTTATTATTAATTTATTTAAAGAAGGGTTAAAACAGTAAAAATCAATGTTTAATAAGTAAATAATTTTTAATATAGGTTTATACATAAGATATATTCGACTATAAATATTCATTAGAAAGATAAAAAGATTTCCTACATAATGGTATTTTATTTTTAATTTTTAGACTTTAAATAATTTAATTTATTTATAACACAATGATGATGCAGTAATTATATTATTAATGAAATATTAACATAATTGATGTTATAAATACCCAAATAAATGTAATTTGGGACTTTTTATGAATTACATTGATTTTATATGTTAATATGACATGTTATTATTGATTTAATAAATTTTTTCGAACTAATATTTCTGTTATAAGTTTCACAAAAATCAATTACCAAATAGTGTCAAAATTGACATAAAATAGTTTATAAAACAAATATTATATTATTAATTGTTATTTTATTTCTAAAAATGTAAGGCTCGGCAAAATGACTTAGATAAGGTTATATATATTAAAAATAAATAACTTGGGGTTCGTTTGGCTTGTTATAGTATGTTTATTAACCTTATAGTGTAAGAAAACAAGAAGACACGATAAAAGAAAAATTATTTAACTTAAAGTTAAATCTAAATGATAAGGTTAAAATTGAAACCTAAACTTCTCTAAATTCTATTTGATGACAGGATTTAGACCCATACCTACCTTATCTTCGAAATAATGCAATTTGGAGCTATTAAAAACCGACTATGACTTTATAATAAAATAATATTTTTAGTTATTCCAATGGTGCCCCTCTCCTCCCTTATAAAAGGGAACCTCCTCCATCTCTTCCTCACACCACATTGAGCCTTCAAGCTCGGAAAACCCCTGAAAAGTTCTCCTCTCCACTTCCCTAGAAACATCCTAGAGGACCTGGTATTCTTCAATGACCAACTTTATTTCCCTAAAATGAGGTCTCAAAGAGGCGCTTCAAAGAAGAGGTAATGTCTGTTACCGATTCTTTAAACATTATTTCTTCTTCCACTTC
Organism: Viscum album; assembly: GCA_963277665.1. Classification (NCBI taxonomy): domain Eukaryota; kingdom Viridiplantae; phylum Streptophyta; class Magnoliopsida; order Santalales; family Viscaceae; genus Viscum; species Viscum album. Next base: position 1,688,065,079 of record OY728126.1, on the reverse strand, counting down.
TTCTTCTTTAGTTGTTTCATTATGAAGTAATAACATCAGTATCACTCATACACTGATATGTTATTATAATTATGAAACAACCATACCTCACCATCTATCCATCCTACGGAAAATGAAATCACCGCGCGTGCGTACGTACGGAATACCGTCTCCACGCCGTGGTGTCATCTATTTTCCACCACCACCTTACATGGATTGGTATAATGGTGTAAATAAATAAATATATATAATTATTGAAAATTTATATTGATTATGAAATATTATACATACACTTCAATGCTATTCCACGATCATGGGAATTATATCATCCCTCGTGCGTACGTACGGACTACCATTTCCACGACGCGATGAGATTCATTCTCCATGTTAACCATTCATGAATGATTATAAAGTATATATAATAAGTAATCATGAAATATATTACATAATAATGAAACTTGATTTATGTGTATATATATTTATGTAATCTACTTAATTTCATTAAATTCAATAAGGAAACGAAAACATCGTTCATGCGTACGTACAGCCTACCGTCTCCATGAACGGTGTATTTCATGCCATTTAATAGATCTATCATATATATATCTATATAATGAATATATATTATATATAAATCATGTTTTACATTCTAGAATTAAGTAAATCAGGATATAAGTAATAACATCAAGAACAAAGAGCCCAAACACGTACGATAAATAAAACGATTTAACCCAAAACGCTGCTTTAACCTGGATCTTACAAATGAACGGGTAATATAAAGTCATAAGTGAACCATATATGATATCATAACAATGAATATTATTCTGTAATAAGTCAATGAAATTATTGAAATCATTATACAGGAGGTTCGGATACGTACGAAGCATATCGGACCTAATGTAAGGGATAATTTGTCAATCTCATTTTTATCTGAGATTGTTTATTCGTAAGTATTTACTGGGGTTATCTTTATCATCCAAGCCCATCTTTTATAAAAATGTTTTCATGTATGTTTAAATTCCTTTTTACCCATTTTTTACTATTACTACATGGTATGTAAGGAATATTTTTTTTACCATACGAGGTACTTTTTGACATTTCCGACAAAAGTACGAGAAGAATGTTATTTTTAACGTATACGGCGTGAACGGATTTTTACAGTTTCCTAACGCCTCATTTTCATAGAGCTTACTCTACAAGATTTTATGACTATTTTCATCAAAATAATTTTATTTTAAAAGTGCATGGAATTTTGTGAAAAGAAAATGATTTTGAAGAAGAAAGGATATTTTCCTCAAGAATTCATTTCAAATGTTTTATCAAAACCATTTTCCATCTAAGATGACATTATTTCATGTGTGTATGTTTCAAGTTTAATGTCTCTATGATTTACATGGTTTCACTTTTCTTATTATGAAATTATATCCATTTCTTTTATATGGATTATGTGATGATGGGATGATGTTTATGAAACCCATTTTTTTATTGGGTTATTATGAATGATGTATGTTTATTTTGTGGCACAAGTAAGAATGTTTTCATTATGAGATGGGTGTGACCTATATCTCCCTCCAATGCATTGGGTAAAGATTTATATATCATGAGATAGACATGGATAGAACTGGAAGTTAATCAGGTTCAGTGTTACAGGACTGAAACGAGGAGTGGACTCGATTCAGAAAGGGACTTTTTCCACTAAGATAGTCTTGGTATCAATGCCTTGGAAACTATGGAAATCATAACAAATGCTGAATGGTTTCCAGAATTACATGTTTTATTCCCATTATATTTTATCATGGTTGATGTTCCATTATGATATATTCCTTACGTACTTCTAAGATTCATGTCTTTTCTCATGATTTTGATGATTAGATTTTATGTTCAAGTTTTTGTATTCAAATGTTTATGGATTTTTTTATGTTATCTATGTTTACCTTACTAGGAATTTGAGCTCACCACTTTTATGTTTTCTTTTCCCTAGGATATAAAGATAGGTTTTAGGTAAGAAAAAAAGGGGAATATCTTTATGGGAGATGTTGAAGATCTTTCGCCACGATTAGAAGATTATATTCCGAGTTTCCAAAGATACTAAACTATTACGGTCCTTGTGTGTCTATTTTTGTTATGTACTAAGTATTCTGCAAAAGTAATGTAATGCCCATGTACGTCAAGCTTGGGGTCTCTACAGTGTGTTCATCCCTTCCCTCCTATCATATGACTGGAGGTTTTCATGGTGGTATGACTCTATAATTCCAAACAAACTCCTAAAAAACTAATGATATCAAGATTCAAAGCATAAAAAAATATGATAAGTAAAAACCCTCATAAAACCAAGTCAATTCCACAAACTTCTCCTAAATCCAAAACTATAAAGGAACAGTCACAAAAAACCACTATAAATAGTACCACTTACCCACTCCATAGTTGGGTCTTGGTCGAGCCTCAATTTCATTTTTTTGTTCCATTCCACTTCCTTTAATATCCATAATTCATTCCTTTGATGATTGTTACCCAATGGTTCACTAGGTCCCAATCCCTGAGTGACCATAACACCATATGTACTAAAACATGGTATCAATATCAATCATATAACAATAAGTTAACTTCAAAAAATTTATCAAAAGGGTTGTTTATTTGAAGTCTATACAAGACTTTACTTATTATTAACTGAAAGATATCATCAATTACTCTATCCACTACACAAAATTTATCACAATGGTAGTTATAGTTATCATAACACCTATCATAACAACATGGGATGAGTATTAAATTCCCAATGGAAAGGCATAATGCATGGCATGTGGAAACCAATAGGTGTCTATATGATTCAGGATATTCAATACCGTCATCTCATTAGGTTGAGACAATATAAAAAACAACAATCACCTCAAAATTTAAATCCCAATGCTTTGTGTCACACAATTGTGGAATCATATCAAATGAAATAGAATAAATCTACAAAATAGAAATTCTATTCAAGGCAATTTGGATTTTTCCTATACATTGGTCATCTACTCCCATACATAACTCATTACCAAACTCCAATACATTTCTATCACTATCTATAGTCACAAAATTTCAAAAATACCAAAAATGAAATTCTCACCATGTTGTAATGTCCTAGACCCAGATGCCACTTAACAGTGCCCCAAGCCTGTGGGTCATAAGGATTAAAGAACATCTCCCAAAATGCTAAAGGATTCGAACTAGTAGTGAGGGAAAATGTGTGTCATTGTGGAGGCTATTCCCTCATCCCCAGAGTATACATTGAGGAATATGAATAACATACCAATAGAGGAATTATATTCCATAAGTAAGCAACCAATAAAAAAAAGAAGACATTAATATATTCCAATCCCATAAGTGTACCATACATAATGATGATTGTGATACATGCATAAAAGAAATAATCCAAAATAGTTTCATGGTAGTTTAGTACAATATAAGTATCAAATATCCTAGAATACCAGAATGTATCCCATTTGAATTTTATGCCACAAACGGGACCCATGATCTCCTACTCATATAAAGCAATCAATAACATATATTAGGGAACTATCCATTATCAATAACAACAAAAATATAATTTGTCCGAGTCTTCAAGGGAGGCCTAAAGAGGGTGTGAGACAAAATCGTAGTAGGAAACCTCCCAATATCTATAATATTCTATATTTTTAGATATAACTAGCTAGTTAGGTAAAAAGTAATTAGGTGGGATGTAAATAAAGTAATGTCCCTATGTCATATCCACCATTAAATAGGATATTCTATCTAGCATATCAAGGATCCCTACAAAACCATAGTTAGGCACTAAACCAGGACTATACAGCAAATTGGTGGAACACCAAAACGTTTCCATACAAACCCAGGTTCCACATCAATCATGGCCTTTTCATAAAACTATAAGAATCAAAACTTCCATGACCGATCGGTATAACTAAAAGTGTCACGTACCTCATGACCGAGTTGTAGGTCAACCTTTTTAGACCATGAAGGACTAGATCCAAGGAGTTAATGACCAAGGTATCCCTATCAAGCCCTAGGATCATTTCAATGGAAACTCAATCAGGCACTGGTTGGAGTCCTAGGAGCATGTCATAATGGATATGTTCTACATGATTCAATGCAAGCCACATACAATGGGTAGAAAGTCCCATGGAATATCATGGATTCAAGACCCAATGAGGACTTCTATCAAATGTTTTGACTATCGCATTCCATATACAAGAACTATTCTGAGGAATTTATGTTAGAACTGGGTATAAAGAGGAATCCCCAAACATGTGGGTTTCAAAATGTTTCCACCTAAAATCGGTGGAAACTTGTCGACATCCATGAAGAGTATCCCGATCAAATCTGAGGATCTCACGTGTAGGGTTTTAAGCTCAAAAATAAACTGTAAAAACACATGATTTAAATACGATGACATGCATGATGTTAGCTAATTGATGGAAATCACTTCTTGAAGAATGCAGAGTCAAATTTCTCTAGATCCTCCACACATGCTTCAAGGAATCTGTGGGAGCACCAATCGTCGTGATCCAGGTGCTAGTGCAGAATTGCGACGATGCCTTCGATGCTCCAACAATCACTACATCACTTCACTAGCGATGCATGAGAGAGAGCTCCATCCAATATCCATTGATCCAGAGCATCTCTTTCTAGATCATGGCAGAGATAAGAGGAGAGAGAATCCCCATGAATAGTATTTGGAAAAATCTGTTCCTCTTATATTTATGGTGCTTAACTAAAATACCTGGTATAGCCTCACCGGCCCTGGATACTTAACGCACTATCAATGATATTTTATGACTACTAAACTGAGTCATAAATATTATTATTACTCACTTGTGATATATTAAAATATATTGCGCAATAATAATTGAGTCATTAACTCGACTCATTTCCACCATTTATTTTAATTGAACAATGAATAATTTAATATTCATGAATTTATATTTTTTAATGTATTTACTTAAATCACGTAAATATATTTAATAAATAAATTCAATAATTATTATTATAAACTCAAATAATATGAATTTATTTATTGCATTCATGATCATTTAACCTTGGAAAAATCTACAACTGCAGTGGGGGTCCCACCATATCCAAAAAATCCATTCAAATGAATATGAAAGATTCTTGAATACACTATTGTGTGTGACCCTCTAGGCCCTTATCTCGACTATAGTGAATAGTTTTTACAGACCAAGAGTGGGATCTAACAACCCTTCATGGCCCCGGAAAAGATAAGAATTGTCACAACAGCGACAACCAACCTATGAACATGCACTGTGTAATATAATTTCTTTGTCTATAATATCTCATAAAGCAGGTCACACTCTCATGTCATCAACCTTTTTTTTCTTTATTGTTTTTTGATGTAACTAGACGAGTTTACGCTTGACTACCTAAGAAAATGTCATATAAAGGTACTGCCATGCATATCAATATAGCCTGAGATATATATTACATCCATAACCCGAAAGCAACAAATCCTTTCTTGACCTTTCAACCAATGCCATGCCACCAACGACACACCCCACACAAACAACCTCGCCCCGAGTTTATTTCCATGGTTTTTGTATTGAATATAAGTACACAATCAAATGAAATCCATTGGTAATGATCTCAATTCTCGAGACTAGTACACATGATCGTAGATAGAAACATCCAATGACACCCCAAACATGTGGTGTTCCTATTGGCGGGTCAGTCCTCCTGATCTCACTACTAAAGATTACCAAGTGAAAACATCATGAGAAGAAGCCTCAATGATTTTGAGCACCCATCACATGATAGTGAGACATCTACTGTGTCCAATTAGTAAGATGTATCTAGACCATAGAACATCTATTTAAGATTAATATCATAGTATTTAGAGTTTATCATTATAGCCTGAATCTGCTATAACCTTTCGACATGACAATTAATCTTTGGACATTACCATTTCAATAGTGGACACAGAAAAGTCTACACTCTAATGGTATGATGTCATATATATATATCAAACAATATATAATATATGGTAATCAAAATCACAGAATAGCTGGGTCTAGGGAACCCACCATTTCAACACTCCAACTTTCTCTACAACCAACTTGCTGACCAATCTTGTTAGCCACTCACATGATGAACATCATGTTTCTTCTGAGTAATGACTTTACCTAATGGGTACACCAGAGTTCTACCGCCTGGCTATTCTGCTATAGAAACCTCATCTCCGTGAGTAAAACTACTCAAGAGATGGTATCACGAGTATATCTCACTTGTCCACTCTCATAACTTGACATCTTGGCCAGTAGAAATATGATAATTTACATTATGATAATACTTTTCATATGAGGTACGATTCCATGAACTGGAACAAAGAATTGAATTTAATAACTTCTTAGCTGCCTCAAAAGATACAATGTTCTCAGTCTTTGTAGATATAGCTACCACTAACTTATATGATTTTGAATCACTCATCACATTTAGCCAAACTATAATAGTAGATCTCTTGGTATATGGATGACTAGTTCATCTCCCCTAAAAATAGTATCCTTTCTTCTCAACATAACAAGTACATATCATCAGTACTTGCCAAAGTACAGTTAGATAGTTCTGAATACATCCCTTGTATTGCTCCTGGATATAACTGATATTTACCTATTATAAAATTTACCTTGGAAATAACGGTTCTTGTACATATCGTGGCATACATGATTGATCCATCACTCCGACATATGGATTTCAAATCACCACGTTTATCTCTTCCAATGTCATAGACATGTCAACATGGAGAGATTATGACCTATTCCATAAGCAACAATGAATCTCTTGAATTTTTCGAACATGTATTTTTCAATACAATGTCACCATATGTACGATTTACTAGGACCGACCAATCTATAGATCTACCTTAGTAGATCTTGTTCCGTAGAACTTATGTTGATACATTATGTTAATCATTTGAGAATAAATTTTATTTTGGTCTAACTGTAAGACCATTTTTTTCCATATGTTGTTGAACATAATTTTCTTGGAAAACCATAGCGCTCCCACTAACCTCTCGTAGACACATGAAAATAATTTGATTCAAAAGTATATCCTATGATCTTGTTTCTTACTTTAATCCTAAACTAGATTTCTGTCACTCGAAACCTTTATTAGTATTATATGATTTGACCATCCATTTATGGTTGGGTTGTATAGACACCATCCACTATTGGTGGTGATGACAACCAATTCTAAATAATATGATCACACAAATTTGCTATGATAAGTAAAATTCTGACAGATTTAGGCATAACGACTAGGTCAAACCAATTGAGCCTTATTAGTACTGCACTTGTACCATCCATGTATCTACTCACTTGAATACCCACTTTAGTCTTCAAAATAAAAATCCCCTTTTTCTCTTTGATACATGGAATCCATTAATTGAATTTTACTTTTTTTTATCAATTTTTGCTAATTTACACATACTTCTTACTTGTTGAAAATATTATTCATATTGAATAACAAATCACCGACCGTGGTGAATATAAAACCATAACCATGGTTTTATCCGTCCTACGTAGTGTGTTTATTTGGAACATTTTCTATTCCACATGCTCTTGTGGAACTAATTCTTATGCCAACTATTTGTGCATTTTGAGCATTGACTAAACACTAGTCAATATAGATCCCTCTATATCTAAAAGATATGTGCACCCTCTTATAGAAATATAGTCTATAACTTGACTATATCTTTTCTATGATAGGGATTTTTGTAATATCCAAATCAAACATTAGGAATATTATACTAAATGCACAATGTGTTTGTCTTGATGCAAGTTTGTTTTTTTTTCAAACAAACTATTTGCTTCCAAACACATGTCCCTATGACATAATGAATTTACTTCATACTATAAATTGTATGATATCCATTTTTCATTACATTTGGAATATGGTTGTGGGATAATGCTATTAATTTAAAATCACATCAAAAAATATAATGGATGTTTCTTCTAGTTGCAACATTGATATTACTAACATCAATGCATTGATGTATAAAATGTGCATTTAGGAATTACTCTACGCTACATCATTTTGATAAATGTTGATATGTAAGAATTCATTTTTAATCCTCAAAATTAACATCAATGTTCTGATTTTGACAAGGTAATGTGCATTTATGAATTGCTACACGCAATTTTATCATGATTGATGATTGGTTGGTCGAGATATTCTTCGGTATACCAACCCAAGGCAACTCATATCTCCTGACCATGAATATACCTCACTTTTTTTATTCCATAATTACTTTAAGGAATATTATGAAGTATATATACCTCTAGCTTATACTTGGAATATTTTATGCTTACTAATTGAACTATTTCCAAAAGCTTTGTGACAAACCATTACTTCTAAAGGCTACTTTTTCCAAACTAAAGATAGTGATAATACCCAAAATATTTAGCTATACTAAGCCTAAAAACCAAACTTGGTATATTCATGAAGTTTACTTTTAGTATTACTTGACAATGATTTATCTTTTAACAACTAGGTATAAGTCTTACATTTATATTCAACGCTAATTTCCTGTGATTCATGTATTATTGAACCAGTGTTTGAGTTTACCAAAAAAAACATTCATTCCAAAACCTGAAGAATGTCTCCTTGCGTCCAAGGACAAATGAGATTGATGTTTGTGGTTATACTCAATAATAGTTCAACATGAATATTACATTTGGAAATTAAATAAGTGGTATACTTCTCATCACTACCCTAGTTTTCACCCTTTTATAGCCACATGGAAAATACACCTGACTTATAGTAATATTTATATAGTTACTTGGTAACTGTATTTGTGTAAAAACATATAGTATTAAATTTCCAAGTAGTAAAAGGAAACATTACATCGATGAATATTCATGATGTAGAAGAGGAAACATTATTCTTTATATTAGGTTATTTCATTTAAACTTCCATAGTATTATTTTATAATATGCAATGAAAATAATCTTTGTGAATACCTCATTAATGGAAGGACATCACGAATGTGTCATTAGAATTAAATGCCTTTGAACTTTGAACATGGTCATTCAATTCATTGGCAATAAGAATTTAAACATTACTATATTTTATTCTTATTCACTTGGGGAACCTTATCTAAATTGGTAATGAAGCGTTTACCCAATACTTGTTTGTTTCATGACTTAAAACAAAACATGAGTAAAGTAGTGAAAATGATATGAAAAAGGGATACATTTAAAGATTATGATCAATATATCAATTTAAACATTCTTGTGTACATCTCCTTATTCATATCATTTCATTTCATTCATGTAACACCCCAAGCTTCCACGATATGTTTCCCTTTGAATAATGCAATAGCTTTCATTGTACGCAACATAGAGTTTTAACACACCCTGTCCAATCAAACTAGTTGTTATCAATAACAATACCCACATTTTGAAAATTTATAAATTTTATCTATCAATATGGACTTCATTTTTGGATTCTAAATATCAAAATTTACTTAGGGTGAATTTTTCATATTTTGCTGAAAAATTTCAACTTTTTGATGAATAGTGAAAACACTAAGTTGTTTAAAACCGAATTTTTATTTAAATAATTATTAATTTTATTTAAATTTATTTTAGGTCAAAATAGATACATAATACCTATATAAGTTAAATGGAATTCATTGGAGTCATTTTATAATGATTTTAGATATATAAAAGTTTATCGAACTTTTTACCGTCTTTTAGCCACCTCCTAGGAGCATTTCCAAATTTGTATAAAACATAGTTTTACCACATCTGTTAGTTGAATTTAAAAAATACGAGAGACATGGTTGAGATCAGTAAGTAAAATGTGGTTCAATAAGATGAAAATATTTTTTGGTGAATAGTAACTTTTAACTTTTATTTACCCTGGTTAAACGAAAAGAGGGTAATTAAGGGTAAAAATGAAATTATTATTACCCTAAAACATATCCTAATTCTATTGGATAAGTATAATTCGACCAAAAACAACCTTATTAATAAAACATTAACCTTTTTGTTCCACTAGGATTAGATTCGGACATTTATTAATTTTTTTAAAGAAGAGTTAAAAGAGTTAAATTCAATGTTTAATGACTAAACCATTTTTAATATAGGGTTACAAACAATATAAATTAAACTATAAATATTAATTTTATGTATAAAAAGATTTCATTTATAATGTTATTTCATTTATAATTTTTAGACATTAAATAAATAAATTTATTTATGACACAATGATGATGCAGTAATTACAATATTAATGAACGATTAAAATAATTGTTATTATACATTTCCAAATAAATATAATTTGAGACTTTTCATGAATTACACTAATTTTCTAGGTTAATATTACATTTTTTGATTGATTAAATGTATTTAGTTCGAAGTAATAAAGTTTTTAGGTCTTTAAAAAAATCAATTGTTAACTAATGTCAAAATTGACATAAATGAGTTCTTAAAACAAATACAACATTATTGGTTGATATAATAATAATAAAAATATAAGGTTCGGACAATAGACATATATAATGATAGGTGTATCATTAATGAACCACTTTGGGTTCTCTTGTAAGTTTACAGTAAGTTTATTTACCATTTAATATAAAAATACAAAGAGATATGGTAAATGTCAAACTATTTTACTAAGAGTTAAATCTAGATGATAAGGTTAATATTATGGACCAAACCAGTCAAAAACCTATTGGTTGAGAGTTTTTCAACCCATAACCACTTTATAATTTAAATAAATCAATTTGGATTCATTATAAACTGAAAGTGATTTTATAATAAAAAAATATTTCAATCTTTTCATAAGGTGCCCCTCACCCCTTTTATAAAAGGTCACTTTCCATTCTATCAAATTCACACCATCAAAGCCATTTGGATCGGCCAAACCCTACCCAAATACACTCTCAACTTTCCTACCTTAATATTTTAGGCCTTACTTTAGACATAAATCCATTCTATGGATCCCTTTTGATCAAATCAAAAGAAAGAACCCGATGAACAGGTAAATATTTCATCACCTCTTTCAAGTTATTTTCATCTTCCACTTCCTCTTTCTTTGTTTTTTCCATTTTAAAACAATAAATCCAGTATCTTATACAAATGGTGATGTTATTATAAAAATGGTGCAACCAAATTCATTATTCTATCCATCCTATAACTGAAAAAGTAACCATACATGCGTACGTACGGATTTCCGTCTCCACGTCGTGGTGTAGTTTGTTATTCAAACACTTAATCATTTGGATGGGTATAATAATGTGTATAAATGATGTAAATAATAGGTATAACATGATAAATATTCATTATATATGATATAACTTTCAATTATATACGATTTTTATATCAATATAATGATATTGTCGCTCCTACGTACGTACGGATTACCGTCTCCACGAACGCGATGACATTCATTCCCGATCGTATCCATTAATGACTATTTTTCATTTTATGATTAAAAATAATGGTTAAAGACATAATATCATTATTAATATGAATTTGATACATCCTATTCATGACAAACATTACCTATGTAACAAATCATATAAAGGAAAACGAATCAGTTAACATCTAAAACTATGATACTACTGAAATATCATTAACAAAGCAATATTAGAAGATCATATATGATATCATATTAATGTATATTGTTATTGTATAATTTAATAACAATTATTTCACCATTATACATGTGGTTAACCTACCCTAGACTAAGGAAAATTACAAGGTAAGGGTTAATTTCTCAATCTCTTTATTATCAGAGGTTGTTTAAATGTGAGTATTTACTGGGACTTCTTTATCATCCACATCCATGTTTCTTAAAAATGTATTTCAAAACATTTTTAATATTTACTAGACTATATTAAATACATTTATACCCTTGTTTAACATTCCTTTTTTTAAAGGAATCCTTCCATCATTTTCTAAACAAGGTACATTATGACCTTTTCGACAAAATCTTATTTGTAGTCTTGGCACAAGGCCTTGAGTATGTGGTTATGAAGTCTGAAATTATGCATTCCGTCATTATGAAAGTGACTATTCATATTGAATGTGATTATTTTTCTAGTAGAATATCCATGTGAATAAGTAAATAGAATTATTTGATTTTATCTTTGACATATTATACTGAAGTTTATGTTTAAAAGGCTTTTGTTTTAGTCTTATACACTGGCTTAAATGCTTCTAGTTATTTATGAAAGTTTTCTCAATATTGTTATCCTTATTGAGCATCTAAGCTCACCCCTTTCTATGTTTTATTTTTCCCAGGATGTGAATAAGTATATTATGACTGACCTATAGGGATATTCTAGGGGATATGATTGTGGCCTATGGAGACTATTTTGTTGTAGTTTTCATTTTATAATGTAATGTAAAACCTATGAATGTATCTAGTACCTCTAAGGCTACTAAACTGATCGGTCGTTCAGGACATGATTCCTTGTACCATGCCAATGTTATGTAATAATTCACTGACACTAGGTAACTGGGGTCGGGGCATTAAAGTTAGTATCATAGGAAGTTTATTAAAATCCTTGGAAGCTAGATTTAGAATAACATTGCTTAGAGCTCATTATCCGATGATCGACTTTGAGGATTATTATAGAAGAACATTCTAGAATTTTGGTATTGTAGATATTTTTTGAGTTTTCGAAGAAATACATCTCTGTTTGGATATGAGTAGGTAGAGGTGGCTCTGGCACAGATGTACCTAGGGGTAAAACATAAAATCACCACATTGAGCTAGAATCGAACGGGAACTGGTGCACGACAACGGGCCTTACTACACTTTTGGTTACGACACTCTCGGGGGATATACTTAGGATAATTATCATTTTCATTAAAAACCATTATGAAGGGTTTTCGATTATATACTTCTTCAAAGAAAACAGTTTTTATGATTATGGATTATATCCATAAAATGATCAATTTATGTTAACTATTTTACATGTTTGTAATTATGTATTGTGATTCATAAACTAATATAGTGTATATCATTGTTTAGTAATGCCTCCTAGTGGAAGGAATGGAAACCGTATCATTGCATGTAATCCATGTAGGGACTTCCCTCCTAATCAAGATAATTATAGTGAATCTGGTAATGAAACCGGTGTTGATCATCTTATCACCATACTGGGACAACTCACTTAGGTTTTGAATAATAACCTTACCCGTATGGATCACCCTGATCCAAAACATGGAGGATCAATGTTAGATCTCTTCATGAGGCAACACACACCAAAATTAAATGGGATTACAAATCCATTAGTACCAGATTAATGGAAAAATTATTTAGAGAAAATATTTCAATCTTTGGGGAGTAGTGAAAGGGAAAAAGTTGTCATGGATGATTATGACCTCATGGGAGATGTAGATCAACGGTGGTCATTGATTCAAAACACAAAGGAAGATAAAGAAGTATTAAATATATAATAGAGGGAGTTTAAAGATATTTTCTTAGAAAAATTCTTTCCACATGACCATCGAGTGTATATGGAAAAGAAATTTCTGAGTTTGAGGAAAAAGGAGGATGGGAATGTCACAAAGTATGAGGCTAACATTACAAGGTTAGAAAGGCATGCAACAGATTATATACGTAACCTAAGGAGTAAGATTGATCAATTATTTGAGTAGTTAAAACCATTTCTACGGCGATAATTAGTCTAACAATCCTTCTATTCATACAAATATATTGTCTCATTTCCTATCAATATAGAAAAGGAATTCTCTAAGTCTTACGACTTTAAATCAAAGAAAGAGAAGAAGATATCATCTGAACACTCTGGAAATGTAAATATGGGGAAGTAGGGAAATGTTGAATATAAATATTGTAGTAAATGCAGGAAGAAACACCTAGGTACTTGCCTGAAGAAAATGGGAGTCTGTTACAAGTGTGGTGAAAAAGGCCACCAAGCTCGTGATTGTATGGGGAAGAAAGAGGTTGTCAATGTTTAATGCTACAATTGTATAGAAAGGGGGAATTATCCAAATGAAATTCCTAAGAGACAATGAAACTTAACCTAGAAAAGGCCAAGGGTTCAAGGACAATCTTATTCTATCACTACTACTAAGGTTGAAGCTCTGAAAGACGTAGTGGAAGGTAATTTAATGGTTTCTTCATGTTTCTCCAATGCTTTATTTGAATCTGGATCACAACATCGTTTTATATCATCCTAGTTTTCGAAGAAAATTAGATATTTACAATTTGATTTAACCAAGGGGTTGTCAGTAAAAACTCTTAAGGCATGTATCATTGCAATAATGTTTTGTGAATCATTCCCCGTTTAGGCATATAAGCGTTATTTATCTGCAGATCTCATCATTATACCCATGATTTAATTTGATATAATCCTTCGTATTGATTGGCTTTCCGGCCATGATGTGAAGATTTATTGTAAGAAGAAGGAGGTTAGAAATTTTTATGATGATGATAAAGAACACCTTATCTTTAGAGTAGAAATGTCCCCACCTAATTCTGATCTAGATCCACCCCCAGTAGCTCAACTAAATTCAATTATTGAGGAGGAAGAGAATGAAATACCTATGAGTGAGGAAAAGCATTCTCAAATAGAGGATGTAACTATTGGGAAATTATATGTTGATGTGTTTCCAGAAGATTATCCTCGAAATCCTCTAGAATGAGAAATTGAGTTTTCCATTGACTTAATTCCTAGTTCAAGGCCCATATAGGAGACCCCTTTTAGAGTGGCCACTATAGAATTAGTGTAACTAAATAAACAACTAGATTAATTCAGTAATAAGGGATTTAGTTCCCCTATTGTTTCTCCATGGGGAGCCCTTGTTCTGTTTGTTAAGAAGAAAGATGGATCTATGAGGTTTTGCATTGACTACAGGGAGCTAAATGCTATAAAAATAAAGAACAAGTATCCCCTACCTCATCTTGATGATTTATTCGACAAAAATCATGGAGATCAATAATTTTACAATGTTGACCTTCGATCTGGATATCATCAGTTGTGTGTAATGAAAGAAGACATTCTGAAAACAAAATTTCGAACCAGGTACGGGCTTTACGAGATTACAACAATGCCTTTTGGATTGACTAATGCACCATTTTTCTTCATGGATCTAATGAATAGAGTTTTCATGTAATATCATGAAGAATTTGTAGTGGTATTTATTGATTATATATTGGTATACTTCAAAAGCCACAAAGATCATAAAAATCACTTGCTCATTATTCTAAAGACTCTTAGAAGACATGAATTATATGGGAAGTTTAGTGAGTGGGAATTATGGTTTCATGAGATTTCTTTTCTGGGACATATTGTATCTAAGGATGGAATCTATGTTGATCCTTCTATGACCAAGGAAATCCAAGAATTTCCAGCACCAATGAGTATAATCGAGGTATGTAGTTTTATTGGTTTAGCAGGTTATTATCTGCATTTCTTCTAGAATTGTGCCTGTTTGGCTAACCTATTAACGAAGCTCACACGTAAAGGGGTTAAATTTGTTTGGACAAAAGAGTGTGAAGAGTGTTTTGAAGGATTGAAGTGAAGATTATTCAATTCTCGTATCTTGAATCTACCATCGAGGAATGATGGGTTTGTTATTTATAGTGATGCATCAAATAAAGTACTTGGTTGTGTCCTTATACAGAATGATAGGGTTATTTCCTATGCATCACGACATCTAAAAATTTATGGGTAGAACTATCCTACTTAGGATCATTAGTTAGAAGATGTAATATTTTCTTTGAAGTTATGGGGACATTATCTCTATGGTAAAAAATGAGAGATATATACCGATCACAAGAGTTTGAAGTATATTTTCTCACAAAAAGAACTCAACTGGAGGCAAAAAAGATGGCTTTAATTACTATAGGATTATTATTTCACCATACACTACCACCCGGGAAAGGAAAATAAGGCAAGATATGCATTAAGCAGAAAGGATCATGGAGTTCTGAACAAGATGGGAGTTGAAAAGGATCCTATATACAAGGATCTCGTAATGTTGTACATGGGGATAACAATGGAATGTGAAACATAAAAACTTTTTCAAATAGTTTCCAAAACATCTTTACTAGAACAGATAAATAGTTTTCAGACCAATGATGAAGAGTTTCAAAGGATGATTAAACCTGTGAATGATGGGAGATTGAGTGACTTTATGTGTGAAGATGGAATTTTAAAATTTGGGAAGAGAAATTGTGTTACCGATATAACTGATCTAAAAAGGGATTTTTTGGATGATTCTCATAGTTCCAATTTCTATATACACCCTTGTGGTACTAAGATGTATACAGATTTGAAGAATAATTTTTGGTTGGACACCATGAAGAGGGAGATTTCTGATTTTATGTCAAGATATATGGTTTGTTAACAAGTAAAAGCTAGAAGGAAACATCCTGGTGGAGTCATGCAACATCTTCCCATACCTGAGTGGAAATGGGAAAATATTATGATGGAATTTGTCATGGGGCAACAGAGGACACCTTGAAGTAATGATGAAATATGGGTTATTATTGATCATCTTACCAAGTCAACACATTTTATTTCTATATAAGAGGATTTACCACTTGAACGTTTAGCAACACTATATATTAACCTTGTTTTAAGAATCCATGGTGTACACCTATTGATTTATTTCTGTTCGTGACACCCATTTTACATCAAGATTCTGGAAAAGTCTTTAGAAAGCCCTGGATACTGAATTTCATTTGAGCACTGCCTACCGCCCTCAAACTGATGGACAATCAGAACAGACTATTCAAACCTTATAAGACATGTGGATATTTTTTTCACTTGACATTAAAGGTATGTGTGATCAATATTTACCTATGGTAGAATTTTCCTATAACAATAGCTTCCATTCAAGTATTCAAATGGAACAATATGAAGCATTATATGGCAAGAGAGGTTGCACACCAACTTGTTAGGATGATGTTAGTGAAAGAAAACTCGTAGAGCCTGAACTTGTGGAGGAAATGATGGAAAATGTGAAGGTAATCCAAACCCACATCCAAGCATCTCAAAGTAGGCAGAAGAGCTATGCCAATAACTGAAGGAAGGATTTGGAATTTTAGGTTAGAGATCATGTTCCCTTGAAGTTATCTCCATGGAAGGGTGTTATACGTTTCGAGAAGAAGAGAAAATTAAGTCCATGGTACATCGGACCTTTAGAAATTATAGAATGAATTGGGGTTGTAGCTTGTTGTTTGGAAATGCCCCCAAGTCTCACCAAAGTTTACAATGTGTTCAACATATCAATGTGGATTAAATAAATGCCTGACCCAAAGCATGTACTCACATATAAGGAAATTGAACTGGAACCTTAAATATCTTATTGTGAAGAGCCAATCAAAATTCTTGATACTAGAGAACAAGTACTGAGAAACCAGACAACTCATCTGCTAAAAGTCCTATGGAGAAACCAAAAGATGGAAGAGGCAATGTGGGAACATGAGGAACTTATGATGAAGAACCTCCCCAATATTTTTATGCAGTAATATTCTAGAAATTTCAAGGAAGAAATTATTTGAAGGAGGGAATAATTTAACACCTCAATATTCCATGGTACGTTTCCCTTTGAATAATTCAATAAATTGCGTTGTACACAACTTAGAGTTTTAACACACCATGACCAATCAAACTAGCCATTATTAATAGTAATACCCACATTTTAAAACTTTATAAATTTTATCTTTGAAAATGGACTTCATTTTTGGATTCAGAATATCCAAATTATCTAAGGGTGAATTTTGGGTATTTTTCCGAAAAAATTAAATTTTTGATGAATAGTGAAAAACACCGAGTTATTGTTTAAAATGGAATTTTTATTTAAATAATTATTTTAGGTCAAAATAGATACATAATATCTATATATGATGAATTTAATTCATTGGAGTCATTTTATAATGAGTTTAGATATATAAAATTTTATCGAACTTTTTACCCTCTTTTACCCACCTCTTTGGAGCATTTCCAAATTTGTATAAAACATAATTTTATAGCTTCTGTGAATTTAATTTCTAAAATCAGAGAAACACAGTTGATATCAGTAAGTAAAATGTGGTTGAATAAGATGAAAATAATATTTGTTGAATAGTAACTTTTTACTTTTATTTACCACGGTTAAAAGTAAATAGGGTAATTAAAGGTAAAATTGATATTATTATTACCCTAAAACATTTCCTAATTAAATTGGATAAGTATAATTAGACTAAAAATAACATTAGGAATTAAATATGAACCTCATTGGTCCAACTGAATATGATTAGGACATTTTTTATAATTTTATTTAAAGAATAGTTAAAAGAGTTAAATTCAATGTTTAATAACTAAACCATTTTTAATATAGAGTTACAAACAATATATATTCGACTATAAATATTCATTAGAAATATAAAATGATTTCATACATAATGGTTTTTTATTTATATTTTTTAGACATTAAATAATTAAATTTATTTTTGACACAATAATGATGCAGTAATTACCATGATAATGAAAGATAAAAATAATTGGTATTATAAATATCCAAATTAATCTAATTTGAGCCTTTTAAAGAATTCCACTAGATTTATAGGTTAATATGACACGTTATGATTGATTAAAATTATTTATTTCTATGTAATAAAGTTGTTAGGACTTTAAAAAAAATCAATTGTTAAATAATGTCAAAATTGACATAAATGAGTTTTTAAAACAAATACAATATTATTGGTTGATATAATAATAATAAATATCTAAGGTTAAGTCAAAAGACTTATATAATGATATTTTTATCATTAGTTAACCACTTGGGGTTATATTGGGAGTTTATAGTAGGTTTATTAACCATATAATATAAAAATACAAATAGACATGGTAAATTTCAAACTATTTAACTAAGAGTTAAATCTAAATGATAAGGTTAATTTAGTGACCCAAACCTGTCTAAAACCTATTTTTTGAGAATTTTTCTACCCTTCCCTACCTTATCCTTTGAATAAATTAGTTTTTATCAATTTGATATATAAAATTATTTTATTATAAAATAACATTTCAATCATTTCCAAAGGTGCCCCTCACCCCTCTTATAAAAGAGCACTTCCCCTTATATCATATTCACACCATCAAAGCCATTTGGATCTACCAAACCCTACTCAAATACCCTATCAACTTTCCTCACTTCATCCTAGAGTCCTTCCATTAGACATAAATATTGCCTAAGGAGGAATTTTGATCAAATCAAAAGGAAGAACCTGAAGAAGAGGTATATATTCCATCACCTCTTTCAAGTTCTTTTCTTCTTCAACTTCCTCATTATTTATTGATTCCATTCTAAAATAACAACTGAAATATCTCATATATACTGTGATGTTATTATAGAAATGGTACAACCATATTCAATATTCTATACATCCTATAAATGACAAAGTCACCATACATGCATACGTACAGATTACCGTCTCCACGTCGCGGTGTAGTTTGTTATTCAAACATGTCATCATTTGGATGGGTATAATAATGAGTATAAATGATGTAAATAATTAATATAACATGATAATTATTGTGTATATATTATATACCATTAAATTATATAATATTTTAATATCAAAATAATGATCTTTTCGCTTGTGCGTACGTACGGATTACCGTCACCACGAATGCGATGAGATTCATTCCCCATCGTATCCATTCAAGGATAATTTTCATTTGATGATTAAAAATAAGGTTTAAATACTTAATATAATTATGAATATGAATAATATACATCCTATCCATAACAAACATTACTTATGTAACAAATCATATAAAGGAAAACTAATCAGTTAACATCTGAAATGATGATACAACTGAAATATCATTAACAAAGGAATATTAGAAGATCAAATATGATATCTTATTAATGTATATGGTTCTTTTAAAATTTAATAAACATTATTTAACCATTATAAATGAGGTTAAACTACCCTCAACCAGGGAAAAGTAAAAGGAAAGGGTTAATTTCACAATATCTTTATTATCCAAGGTTGTTTGTATGTGAGTATCTATTGGGACTTCGTTATCATCCACATCCATGTTTCTTAAAAATTTATTTCAAAACATTTTTTCTATATACTTGATTATAGGGTAGATACATTTATACCCTTGTTAGACCTTCTATGTTTTGAAACAAATATTTCCATCGTTTTCCAAACACTGTACTTTATGACCTTTTCTACAAAATTAAGGTAAGACTGTTTTTTATCTTATACAGTGGGTGTTGCTATTTTCTGCCGTTATAACATCGTCGAATCATCCCTTACAAGAATATAAGAATATTTTCAAAAGAAATGGTTTATTTTATAATTATGTGACATTAAATGATTTCAAAAAAAGAAAGGGATATTTCCCTCAAATAGTTTTGATTTCATCTATGTCAACATCCATTGATGGATTTTACACTTGTTTGAAGTTAATTCATTATGATACAAATATTCCATTTTGTATTGAAGGTTTTGTGATATGTTTGAATATTGATGAGATATTTTTATACCATTCATGGTTTATGGATAAATTATTTACATTTCGTATGCTAGTTTTAATAATAATTTTTATTTTATGTTTATACCTTTTCATATTAGGAATGCATTGGACTTAGTAAGTGACCGGTGGAGTCCGCTATAGCTCTTAGATGCATCGGTAGGTCTCATGAGAAAAACTATTGTCTTGGAACAATGCCATGACTATGTGGTTATGAAATCAGGCATTATTCATTCCATAATTATGAAAGTGGCTATTGATATTACATGTGATTATTTGACTAGTAGAATATCCCTGTGAATAAGTAAATGAAAATTATTTGATTTTATTTTTTCCATATTATGCTGAAGTTAAAGTTTAAAATGATTTTGTTTTAGTCTTATACATTTACATAAATGTTTATGCTTATTTATGAATGTATCCACAATATTGTAATCCTTACTGGGTATATGAGACCACACCTTTCAATGTTTTATTTATTCAAGGATGCGAAAAAGTGTATTATGACTAACCTACAGGGATAGTCTAAGGGATATGAGTGTGGCCTATGGAGACTATGATGTTGTACTTTTCAATTTATAATGTAATTTAAAACTTATGAATGTATCCAGTACTTCCAAGGCTACTAAACTGATCTGTCTTTCGGAAAATGATTACTTATATCATGACAATGTCATGTAATAATGCACTGAGTCTGGGTAACTAGGGTTGGGGCATTAAATTTCTCCTTAAAAACATCCTAGGGATGAGGCTTAATGTTTATATCATCCATTTCTTGGTGTAGGGACCGCAACTAACACAAGACATTGAAAGAAGCATAATGATATGACTATCATATAATCCGTGCATTAGTCTTCTATAAGCAATTTGACCCTTTCTACTTGAGGTAGTTTAATAGTGTTAGGGATACTAGCACCCTGAGTTTACTATATCATAGTACTATGCGCACTCACCTTTACTATTCATGGATTCTCGTGTTAGTGTGGACATTTACTTTGTCCAATATTTATCGAAGTTTAAAAATTTGTTGTATATCTTTCAATTTTCTACAAAAATGAATTTTAGCAGGTTAGTTCCTTTTATCTGGATTAACATATTAGATATTTTTGATTAATTACTTAAATCATTTAATGCCTCCCACTATTTTATCGAATTTTAGGAACCCTCTATACTAGAATCAAAATACTTTGTTGCTTGAGTATTCTAGTGGCAAGGATCCCAGAACCACCCCTCATAGTCTTCAATCTATGGTTATGCCACTAGTTGAAGGGTTCTAGGGGGGATTGTGGCTGGCCGACCACTTTAACTTGCAGTTCCTTTATCTTTTGAGTGAAGTCCAATGTTTTTAAAAGTAGAACCTGATTAACTCAAAAATTGGCTCTAAAATTACAACAAGCTAGCTATGGTTATTTCATTGCTACAATTTTAGTTAATTCGAGCCATCAATCTTATAAGGACTCCCCAGTAGTAAGAGTCACCCTAATCAATGGCATGAACGACAACTCAAACAACTGGTTTTGTCAAAATTTAAATGATGGACGGTTTTTTAGAATTAATATATTTTTGAGGGTTTTATTAATTTTAGTGTGATGAATGAAAACAGTTTATATTTTATAAGCACCTGCTATGTGATCGAACTCACAAATGTCCATGAAATAAATTGAAATGTTATCACATCACATGTTCATTTTATTATGAATTCCTTTTTATTATTATAATTTGTGATCGTGCAATAAATTACACATGCAAAAAAATAATAAACCATCCAAAAAATAAAATGAACATTTGATCTTGAGATGGTACTATTTGTTGATCCGTTGAGTGAATAACAGACTAATTGAAACCATAGAGGTATGTACCTTTTAGTCGCATGGATTTTAACTTGAATATCAGCTTCTACTCATCCAATGCTACTCTTATCTGGTGCATCGCCATCACTTGGTGCTTAGTGCATCATGCCTCATCATGTCATTATAAAACAGTACTCAGATGTAGGTGAGGGGGTCACAGGATATAAAAGCACCACTCTGATATTGGACATGCATGCCCTTATACATATAATGACACTTGAGATGACAGGAAGATCACCATTTATTTTATTAAAATAATTATTACAAAACCATGCAATAATTTAATAAATAATTAAATAAAACACACCAAACAGGCATTGGTTAGGCTCATCTCATGATCAACATATGAATTAAAATTGCGTATGTTTATCAAATTATGAATAAAAATTAAACATGCATTAAAAACTAGTTTGAGGGAATTTAATTGAATTAAAAAACTTCACTCTTGTTTTTATTTCAATTTAACATTCTTCACTTCGGGTTAATTAATTAATTTATTTAATCTACGAATTAAATTAATTATGCTACATTAATTATAAACCAAAATAAATATTTAATTAATATAATTCTGAACCAATGTTAAATAAATTAATTTAATTAACTTTTGAATAAAATAAAATTATCTGAGCCCCATAAACACCGTGCACGCCCTGTGCAGGTCGGGGTGAACCTGTGGAGGCCCATCCCAGGGTATACCGACCTCGTGCAGAGGATTTATTGTATAGGAAGGTCCGCCCAAGCCCGTTTCGGTCTTAGAATACATGCCTATAGATGTTTGGTGGAAACGAATGTTACCTTCCCTCTATGTGGACCGGGTGGTGCCTGGAACGAGGCGGGTCTGGTGTGGTCCAACACCACTGCTGGTCTGATAGATTCCGACCACATGAGAACCTCACAGGTGTTGTAGTGCTCTCGGTGGCTAGCACATGGGAGGCTAGCCGGTGTGGAGGCGGTTTAGGGTGGGTGACAGTTGAAGGAGGCCGCCAGGGCAGCACCGTGTGGTTCTCCCAGTTTGGGAAAGGTTTTTGTTGTAGGTGTTCCGCGCGTGGTCAAGACCCGAATGGGGTGGTGCGGACAAGAGAGGCATGGAGTCGAGAGGCGGCCGGTATTCCCACTGTAGCGGGTTTCCATGGGGAGGGAGAGTGGAGGTGCATTGCGCCTGCTGGAGGAAGTCTCCTCAGGAAGGGAGATGCATGCCGGCAGGAGGGAGATGACACCTCTAGTGTTGGAGGGCCTGGTGCAGTGTTTGGATGCATGACATAGTCTCTATGGGGAAAAAGAAGCACTGGGGTCTAGGGTGCGACACTATCTTCGGCCTGGGTGCAAGCGTGGTGTGTTACGATGCTTCACTACATGGGGTCTTCGTGAGGGAGGAGGCGAGAAACAGGGGTGGACTAACTAGGTCGTAAAAAAAGGGAACAGGGTAGGGGCCGATAATCCCCCCTGTTCACTGCACAGCGGTCCCAACCACCGCCTCTTCCGCCTTGCGTCACAGTGACACACCAGGTCTGCACCCAACGTCCCCCTCAGCCTCCTCTGTCCTCCAGCGGTGCAGGCAGACCTAGCGCACGACACCCATCTAGATACATCTTACTGATTGGACACAGTAGATGTATGACTATAAAGTGTTGGTTTCTCATAAGCATTGAAACTTCTTCTCATTTAGTTCACACTTGGAGATCTCTAGTAGTGAGATTCTGAGGACTTACCCGCCAATAGTAAGACCACATGTTTTAGGTGTCATTGGATGTTCCTATCTATGATCACGTGTAATGGTCTTCTGAATTGGGATCATTACCAATGTATTTCATTTGATTGCGTACTGTGATGCTAGATGAAAACTATGGCAATGGATTCATGGTGAGGTAGTTTGTGTTGGGTGTGTCTTTGGTGGCATGACATTGGTTGAATAGTCAAGAAAGGATTTGTCACTTTTGGGTTATGGAAGTAATATATATCTCTTTCCATGTTTATATTGATGACAGTACCTTTATAAGTCCATGTCCATTGCAGTCAAGGGTAAATATATCCAGTTACATCAACAAACAATAATGCACGAAAAGTGTGATGATATGAGAGTGTCTCTTGCTTTATGATATATTATAGACAAAGAGATTATATTACACAACACTTTTTTCGTAGTTTGGTTGTCACTCTTGTGACAATCCTTATCTTTTTAGGGGCCATGATGGGTTTCTAAATCCCTTTCTTGGTCTGTGAATACTATTCACTATTGTCGAGATAAGAATCTAGAAGGTCACACACAACAGCGTATTCAAAATTTTTCCCTATTCAGTTGAATTGATGTTTTGGACAAGGTGGGCCCCACCACTGGGGTTTGAGATTTTTCCAAGGTTAAACAATCAGCAATGCAATAAATAAATTCATACTATTCAAGTTTAGAATAATAAGTATTGAATTTATTTATTAAATATATTTACGAGTTTTAAGTAAATACTTAAATAAAATATTAATTGATGAATATTAAATTATTTAAAGTTCAATTAAAATTTATGGGAGCGACAAGTCATGTTAATGACTCAATTATTATTGCATAATGTGTTTTAATAAATTATAATTGAGTGATAATAATATTTATGAATCAGTTTAGTAGTCATAAATATTCGTTGATAGTGCGTTTTGTATCCGGGGCCGGTGAGGCTATAGCGAGTATTTTAATTAAGCACTATAAATAGAAGAGGAGGGGATTTTTCCTAATACTATTCATGGGTATTATCTATTCTCTTATCTCTCCCATGATATAGATAGAGATACCCTGTATCCAAGGACCTCAGATTGGGCTCTCTCTCAAGTATTGCTAGCGAAGCGATGCAGTGATAGTTGGAGCGTTAAAACCCATCACCTGAGATCCTCGGATTTGATCGGGCTATTCTTCACTGACGTCAACATGTTTACGTCAATCGTCATTGGAAAAATTTTAAAACCCACCTGTTTGGGACTTCCGCTTTATGCCTGGTTTTAACAAGTGGTATTAGAGGTTCTAATTATATCCTGGGATCTGCTATAACCTTTCAATGCCACAATTAATCTTTGAATATTACCATTTCAATAGTGGAAATGGAAAAGTCTACACTATAATGGTAAGACATCATCATGTATAGAAAAATGTATACACAATATGGTAATAAAAAGCACAAAATAGATTGGTCTAGGAAACCCACTATTTCAACAATCTATTCACACATTTACCATTTTATACCATTTACTTTTTCAGACAATGTCATTATACCAACTCATATCTCCATTTCAATTTCGTTTCTCTACCTTTAGTATACCAACTTAGGTTTCACATATAAAACCCATGGCCAAAAATAAGTATAAAAAATAAATATTTACAATTATAATTATTATATATATAATTATTTTACCCACTCACATCTTCACAGTTTTAAAATTAAAACATTAAGAAATTTAAATCAACCAAATGAGTATTACTACTCATTTAAGCATTTATCATTTAATATATTCATCCATTTCAAGAATGGAATATCAACACATCATTAGTTAAAGAGTTCGGACATCTCTTTAAAAAAAATTTAAATCAATTCAGTTGTGATTGGGCATCCAACATCTAGGAATGAATGAGAACACACATATTGGGAAGTTCTACCAAGGCATAACCACGACATCCAATAGGGAACACCCCATGGGTTGAAATGATTTGGGAAATGAAAACTGATACATCACAATGGAACCTTAAGAAATCCCTAACATATCTAAAAATATTTAATATGAAAAAGATGTTCAAAACTAGTGATGTGCTGGAATTCCCAAGGGGCTGCCTAATGTAATTATCCAAATAAATCACCATAACTCTAGGAAGTTGTTCAAACCACATACCTTATCTTAATAGTGGAGTTCTTGTCCAGTATCAAATATTGATTTGACTTAGATCAAGAGAAAAATTCATAATAGATGAAGAACATGAAATTAAAGAATATGTTCCTAAATCCAAACAATTTAGATGATAGCTAAAAGAATAGAGAATAACTAAAAAGTAATCAATGTATTACTGTAATGAATCTAATGAGATGTTATACAATTGAATGTGTGATCAGATGGATAAGACACCTCAAAACCAAGAATAGTTACTCAAGGGATATCTCAAATTCCTTATTTTCAATGTGGAATATGAAATGGGTTATTATATATATATATTTTTTAATTTATTTTAAAATTATTAATTTTACCAAAATACCAATTCTAACATGGTTTATGCCCACGGTTCGACAAACAAAGCACCAACCCAAATGGTCTACTATAGAAGGTGGTAACCCCACCCTATTTACTGGAACAGTTTTACTAACCATGAAGAAGCCTATATTAAAAACTTCCAAAATTATAGACCTGGATCAAAGGTCAAGCAACCCATTTCGCATGGGTTTGGCATAAAAGTGTGACCATTAGCTACTCTTCATGCATCCTTTCATGGTGTGGTCAAACAATGAATCCTACCCTTCACAATTTTCATGGATCATGTGCCAGGATTAAAAAACAACAAAACATGGGTTCCGAGATACAAATAAGCCCCAAACACCCGCGATAAGTCCATTTCTTCATAGGGAATTCAAATTATCCCATATTTAGACACTAAAATATATACTTAATGGATTTATTCCTCATAAAAAATGGGTTCTTATAACAAATGAGTGAAGTATCTAGATATTTTCCCATATGATATTTCATTACCCTCTAAAGGTCAATCTAGGGATTATTGTCTTCATGGAGGGATATTTGTAAT
Organism: Viscum album; assembly: GCA_963277665.1. Lineage (NCBI taxonomy): Eukaryota > Viridiplantae > Streptophyta > Magnoliopsida > Santalales > Viscaceae > Viscum > Viscum album. Next base: position 1,688,037,985 of record OY728126.1, on the reverse strand, counting down.
TAATCAGTTTTTCATGAAATTGTGGATCATTGTTTTATATTTTAATTCCTAATTTTTATTTAAATAGTTTACAATGACATAAGGAAGTTTTATGAATAATCCAATCCTTTTTAAAATCATAGATTTTTGAAAAGAAAGCGGAATATAATGATCCTCATGGTTAGCACCTGGTTAGTGAAAACTGTGTGAATCAATCATGCGGGGTACCCAATGCATAGAGGAAGAAACTAGTTTAGTATGAAACTATACAAGGTATTTTATACACCCATATGAGATTTTATATATTTTTTATAATGGATTATCTCATGGACGACACACAATTTGGAAAACTGTGCACCTTGCTATTATGAGTGGGGTTCTTGGGTAGTGTTTTCTATATGGTTTGACCAAACGTGTTTCCAAACCATGTGACCCGGTTTTGGGGGGTGATTTTAACATTTTACCTTAATTATCTATAAATACCCACCCCTATTTTTATTAGTATTTCTTCATGTAGCACCACCATATATCCTTTGTGATCTCCTATGTTTTTTCACATACAGATCAAGAGAAGTCCTTAATCTGATCTCTGATTCCATTGCTGTAATTGGATTGGGATATGGGATGGTATTATCTATATTCATCAGGATTCATATTTTAGTTTCTCTTCAAATATCTTTAACTATTTTTGTGATATCTAATTTTCCCTATTTTAAGGGCATTTGTCTTTTTCTTTGATTTCCATCAATCTATTTCAAATCAATATCTGAAAATAGATGAGTTGTCTTATGTGAGCCAATTATAAGTAGTCTATTTTTTCTATAAATGTTTATATGAATATATATCTTTCTTTATTGTTTGGCAGGATGAACATTTCCATGCACCCCCATAAGATATTTTTCTTTTGTATGTTTATATACAAATATTTTTATACTCTCATTGAATCATTTTATCTTGTTAATGGAAGTATAACTCATTGATAACCACTATTTTGTCTATTATAGATTATGTTTCCCTATTTAATATAAATTTTATGTAAACCAACCACCTCCTACATGGTTCATCTTCAATATAAATTGAATTTCAACTTCTTATTTAAAATAAATTTCATAGTTCAATTTATTGGAATTGAGTTGAAATGTCATGACACATGATATATAATTATAAATCAGAATTACATAAATTGTGATTTCCATGATTGGTTTTTCTGGGTGAATTAGAATGCTTTATATATGAAGATTTTTTTTATTATTGGTATTCTAGGAATATTGGATATCGAATAACTTATAAGGGATTTTTTAGGTATAACATTTCTTGTAACCTTACATCAGGTGTTGTGGCATGATGTCTTACACCATTATGCTAGTACTTAGGATATGGGTGTCAGGTTCCCCATTCCTCCATATCAGGACTTTGACATGATGAATCAAACCACTATCATGAGTTATGGTCATGACATATCTCATTTATCATGAGATTTAAGGATTGTTACCTATCATGATACTATAAATTGTTAAACTAGTTATGGATTCTAGAGATATCTCTTGGGTCCAACCATTTCTTAGTATCCTTGTATATGCTGTTGTAGACTCTATAAAATGTGTTCCATGCACTTTTCTGTAGTGTGACGATATGATTCTCACATAGAAAACAAATTTCATGTATGAGGAAATATTTTTTCACAATGAAGAAAGAATATGCATGCTGGATTTCTATATTCCAAAAAACAACTCCATACTGATGGATAAATTGAATGATTACCCCATCTAGGGGTAGGCAGTGGATTTCCAAGATCGATGATGGGAAGGTGTCAACACATTTGAATCTATTTACATGTTTTTTCCAAGAAGAAATGGTGTATTACCATTTCATGAAGTGTATATCTCTTCACGACCTTCGATTTGACTGGTTGCGGAGCCCAAACAGACATACAAATCAAATGTTATGGCACTCGGAAGATGGATAAATTTCATAAAGGGACCTATGAAGATGACATGCATTAAAGAACTACACTGAGAACCTAAGCGGAGGAACTACGTAGAGGAAGTACATAGAAAATGATTTTTTACACCCCTACGCAGATTACCTACACGGAGGACCTGCATAGAGGACCTGTGCTGGAAATGTCCCTTCGACCAAGCCCCATCCATGCCAATAAATAGGACCATTGGCCTCCTCATTTTAGGGACTGAAAATGTTGAAAGACTCATTGAAGCTCCCATTGCATAGCTATTTCACATAGAACCCTCAAATTGTCTTTGGTTTCTCCTTAAATCACAAGAGAAGAGATAATTAAATGGGATAAACATGTTTTGAAATTATTTTAGAATTCTTTCATTTTTTTGGTTCTCCTATGTGAAACAAATTCTTCAGTCATAATTCACACCTACGTGACATACTTGTGCGCCACACCTTCACAACATACCTATGTGCCACACCTGTGCGGCATACCTGTGCAACACAGCTGCATGGTACATAGATTTAGGGTAACTACTTGACACATTTGCATGAGGAACCTACGTGATAGAGAATGTTATAAAGCTTACATATCTACTCATGTACCCTCTTTAATGAAATTCATGGAATGGTATCTATTTCCTTGGTTCCCTTATCTAAAAGGCACTAATTTGAGGCCTCCACCAAAACCTCATGACTTTTCAAACATTTGGGAAAAGTATATTAGAGTGTCTCCTATTTGGGTTTGTATATCCATAGTCTGAGGTTTCCCACATTTGTTTTACAAGGGAGTTATGATACATGGAATGTCTTTGAGTTTGTATATCCACAGTCAGATGAAATTTTATCCTAGGAACTGTGTTGGAAAGATCCAGGATTGGAGAATTAGGTTTGGGGTCCTGTCGTCCCCTTTTTGTCTCTAAGACCCAAAATCATAGGTCACTGGTATGGAAGGTATGGTTCACATATGCTTTTAGTTGCAAGAAAAGGAAAAGTATCCTTCCCGTACTGGGATCAATTTTAGGGAAACCATCCTGGCATAAGCCCTTGGCTTTTCTTGTAGGAGGTAGCATCACCACTCCATCTTTCTTTGTCACTACCAAAGACTAGAGGGGAGATGGGCACTTGGGATCTTGTTACCCTTTCCCTCTCTCATTGAGATTTGTCACTATGGGCATCCATCCTGGTGAAATCCCCCAACCTTCATCCCTTCCCCATTACATTGGACCCTAGTCTAGTGAAAAATAGAATAGAGGGAAGGATCGTAGCCTTTCCCTCTTCGGCAGTCGATGTGCCCTCTTCCACCAGTATAGGAGGGAAAATTGTAAAGTTCCTTAATTGAATATTTGATATCCTCTTGTTTCTCACACTGATAATGACTCACGTGGTCTTAGTGATTTTTCATGGTCGCAACATTAACAAAATTGAACGAACTTTGGAAAATCTGATTCCCACCATAATCAAGATACATAGGAAGCCTTCTCAAGGCTCGAGCTCACTGAATGTCCTCTTCAAGAATCCAACCCTAATTCCACTAATTTGGGCATCCTCCTTAGGAATAAGCTCCAAATTATACCCTCAAATCACCAAGGCATCCTTTTCAGGATGTAATACCAAACTCATTTCTCTCAAAGTACTATACTCTACTATGAGTCCTATCAAACTACGTGGGCTTTTATTGACATCTATATGAGATACATAGGAAACCTCCTTGATTTTCAAACCCATTTCCCTAAATCAACCCTGTTCTCCTTGGGTTATATTCCCAACAGGGTCTGATCCAACTTGGAAACCCATATTCTTTCCATGTTCCTCTGGCTACATTAGTATAAGTCCCACACTATGTTTTGACTATGCAATTTCTACCTATATGTACATACCACATGACATTAAATATTATGGCTAGATCCTTATCAATTGACCTTAAAAGGTATGATGTGTCCCATTCATTGGAATCGAACTATGAGGGTTTTAATTCCATTCACAAGGATATGTAGCTAGCCCATTTTATGGGCACAATCCAAAGATAAAAACAATCCTTCATCTCCCTAGATAACAATAAACTCTAGAGTGCCCCACTAAGTGGCTTAAACCAGTATCATCATAATTGTGATTAAAATAATCTCAAGTAGTATTTGAGAGGATACCATTGATGAAGTACCTTGAATACATACAGATGATTTTAAACTTTTCACATGATAATTAAGTGATTCAAAATTTCAAGGTATACTTATGATATACTTGGTGAATGAATAAGGATTCATGAAAATATCTTAAATTATAAATAGAGTCCATGAATAGACAATAATTCCCCCCAAAGGGTGTGATGAGTCCGACCTCCCATCCTCTCGACAAATGCATGTTCTTAAGTATCATGATGTTCAAACTTAATGAACACCTACCTTTGGAAAGTAGGACCCATTTAGAAAAAGAACAGTTGGAAGTTTCCATTTCCATAAATAAATCCAATGGAAAGAACCTGGAAGCAGTGATTCTTAGGACTAGAATACACATTTCAAAGATCTACAAAACAAAAAATGGTGAACCCGACGTGAATTTCTAACCATGTTAATAATGTTACCCACCTATTTGGACCCTATCAATTGAAAAAGGAAGGCCAGAAAATGGAATCAATCATGCATGACTAAATATAAATAGTTTTGTCTTTATTTTAGTTGGTTTTTGTTTCATGTTTTTCTCATAATTCCCTTAACTCCAAAATGGATTTCTTCAAGGCAACATCTGTAAACTTTCTGACTACTGCTTAAGATGGATCACCATCCATGGGATGGATGCCATCACGAACCCAATGTCTTCGACGCTGTGTCTCTAATGTGATGGTAAAGGAATATCGATGGCATGGTACACTCCCGACATTGGAGGCTTCTTCATAGGCCCTTGATATCAATTACAATCCTCGACCATCTGGCCACCGGAAACCAATGATCAAGAAGCATATAGTTCCAAATAACGTCATCAACCATTTTAGGTCCTTATGCCCAGAATACACCAATCAATCCCTCCTGTACTATGGGGTGGTGGAGAAATAGGATTCTCATGGCCTTAATTCAAGAATTCATGTGTCCTCTTTCAGGACTCCCACCAGCAATTACCGCTAGCAAAATCATGTGGTACTGAACCCCCAATATGATGGGGGTTTTGCCTCTCGTTGTCCAGACCAGGTCTATCAGACATAGGCACAAAAGAAAAACTGCTGGGGACAACATCCAGTCAATAGGGAGAAGTTTCTTACCTTTACCCCTTCTAGATAAGTCCATAAACCTAACCTGATTTCAAACAACCAACGAGTACATACACCTGTACATCCTAATTTTCCTGTCTAGAAGACTCATCTAGGAGCAGCCCACCAATCCCAACAAATAATTCCATTTCAGTACCATGAACATGCACATACACCTTCTTACAAGTTATCTGCCAGTTAGTAGGCTCGCATGATTGCATTTAATAAAGCCTTCCAATCTAATGTATTGGAAACTGCAAAACAACAATATACTCCTGTTTAAAATCACTAATTCATCCAGTAGTCTCATCCACCATTATTGAAGGATGTCTGTCAACCATACATTATGGGAAACAACCAGTAGGTACCTACACCTACCAATGTTCATCAATTCTACCAATTGTCTCGTTTGGTATCACTTGGAGATGTTAGTTAGAAAGCTCCAAAGGAAAATTTGGGGCATATCCAACTCTCTTCCCCCACACAAGAGTACTGTCAATACCCATTCACAAGAAAAAAAGGAAATGAGAAGGCACATACACCTAATTCAGATACAGAATGGATGTATATTTCCTTTCCAATCACTAAAGTCACCAAACATGTCTTATCAATGGTGAAAGTGAATACGCAAATTCCTGCCCATATTTTGGAAGCATGCCAGGATATTATAACAAAAACTTCTACAGTATCAGAGAAATAGACACATAACTCTTTTCCCACACTTTGGACTAGATATCTTCATACCTTCCTGAAGTAGGTACATACATATATTCCATTCTAAGAGGGTCATGAGGCATACTCCCCCATATCATATAGACAACAGGATCAGGAACTTACACCCTTTCCATTTGGAGATAATCAGTCTGTTATGGTAACCACCCCAAGGAAGGCACAAACACATTCCCATGATAACCACTTTTCCCAGAAAGTGTCCCCAAAATAGCATAACAAAACATCCAAAAATATATCTCACAAAGCACTATAGGAAAACCAGGAGTCAAGCAGTGATTTGGCTCCTCTTAATGTTGGATTTCATGAAGCCCTCATAGATTTATCTATTACAGATCAAGATTATATCCTCCCAATACCAAATTATGGGAGTGGTAGTAGTAATTGTTAATTTCCTCCTTTTTCACTTCATCATGAAGGCTTGCTTCATGAAAATTCAGTCAATCCAAAGTGCTTATCTCTAGATGAAACCACGACAACCCTCTATGTGGCCAGAATACTAAGGAGAAAAATGATTTACCCCTTGCTATAATCATCCATGGTGATCCTCCCCATGACGAAATTCACTAACAAAGTCCTCTATTCAGTAGTATTCTTCATTTTCAAGACAATTCTATAATTGAAAATGTAGTGATGATAAAGCCCTCCTATCTTGAGACACTTGGAAACACAAGGCCAGTCATGTCTGATGCCTTTTCATTTACTGGTGAAACACTTTCTCAACCAAAAGACATTTTAATGGAACATTCATTCTCTAAAACTCTCTTGGTTAATTTGTCTTCTAATACAGATTATTCAATTTGGTTAGACCAAGTGGAGATACCTCTATAGAAAGACGAGGATGATGTGTTAAACATGTGGAAATAATTGGATAAGGGAGAAGTACCCATCATGTTATGGACTTTGGAAAGGTCTTAGAATAACATTCTAGAATTGATTGGAGAATATTGCATTCATGATATCCGCCTCATCCTATGGAAGAATCCTCAAAATTTGAAAACCAAAGCATTACCATATGATTAATATCAAAAATCATGTGAAGGTAATAGAAGGGTTGTAAGATGTGGCATATCTCTAAATTTACCAACATCATAAAGTTGAAAAACATTAGTGAATCATTAAATGTGAATGCCTCAATTATCTAGTGAGTCTACGCTTGTTAATTTCTAATTCTCCATCTATTGTTCATTTTATAGGATGTGGTGTACATGGAGAAGTGCATTTTGCTGCACTCCAAAACATGAAATGTTCGGCAAAAGTGGTCTCATTCAAGGGTTTTTCCAAAAGACAGCCACAATATATAGATTTTGTATGTAATCGATTGTACGCTCATGAACATGCCTTAACTAGCTCTCATCAGAGTCAGGCCCAAAGGAATGAAGATGTTGGGTTACTTTTACATCAAGAATCTAATAATCTTGAACAGGAGTCCCACATAGATGATGTCAGGCATCAAATAATGAAAATTTCTAAAATAGAAAAGCGATATTCTCATACAGGTTATTTGAGTGGTTGTCGGATAATGCACCTAGATAATGTTCGAACAAAAATTCTCAAAACCATAAGAGGTGTTGCATGAATTTCAGCCACAACAGTTCAAGAATCACAAATTCTTACATGCCTGGGGGATCATTTAATTCAACCTTCAAATTCATTAAACAAATATCAAAGATTTGAAGAAGAAGAGAAGGAACATCCAAAACCTATAGGGATAGGTTCCTTTTCACATCTGCAATCCCCTCCTCAATGGAAGTCAGTTTTCTCCCGATTAGGGAAGAAGCAACAAAAAAAGAGTACAACCGAACTATACATGGATTCCCTTTGCGTTACTATCTATTGAACAGTTCTCAAGAATCATCATATACATGAACAAAGTCCCATCGATGATACATAAGGATAAGATCTTTCAAAAATAATGACTGAATGCCATCGATACATTATGCATTAGTGAATTACATTAACACAACTGTAGAAGATCCTCCTAAAAATGAGTCCTTTTAGGGTAATGAGAAGATGAAGTTATAGTCCAAAATACGGTACACACTAAGTAAAATGAAGAAGGTGTGCGTACTTGAAATTAGAGGCTTACAATGAATCTGGATATGCCATCAAATAACTAACTACCACCCCTCCAAAAGGCATCTAACAAGGGGAAGGAAAAATTCAGATTACAGCTCACCTTTCCACTAGAGAAGGTAAATCTCATTCACTTGATGAATGATTTTCACATCATAGAGAGAAAATAAAAGTTTTAAAAACACCTAATACAATGACACTTCAAAGCAGCATTTCTGCTAGATGTACTCCCAAGGTAGGTCTTCAACTTGCCCATCCTATATGAGCTCCTCAAGGAATAGTATTTTTAATAACTATAGATGAAGATAATTAATTCCCTATAATGGGTAGACAATCAAGGTAGGATCAGATACATCCCGATAGGATTGTTCTCGAGGGTTACCCAAGGAAAAAAGTAGCACCACCATCAGTGGTTTTGACAGTTGTTGTAACAACTCAATCTACAGTTGCAATACCTGCACAGGTTCCATCTCGTTTAGATGTTCCCCAAATGCTTATAAACATATTTGATTCCATAAAAACTTTATTGGAAGTTATGGTGGAATGATATTCCCTAGTTCATCCTGAAAAGAGCGCTTATCTTGAATGGGTGGATGAAATTCCTCCCCAACACATTTTGTAAACACCACACTCCCAATAATTCATGGTTTAGGAGATCCAGAACAACACTTAACACATTTCTTTCTCATTGTGATCCCATGATGGGAACTCCTCAACAACAAGAAGTAGTAAAGATTAGGTGTTTTGTGTAGTCATTATCGGGACATGCTTTTGTTGGGTATACAAGTTTAATATCTCAATTAATTAATGGATGGGACGATCTTTGTCAAATATTTCTTCTTCAATTTAGCTCAATGATACCAAATATGACCGCTTTTGAAATTACTAATTGTAAAAAAAAGGGAGAATGAAAGATTTTCAGATTTCATTGCATGATGGAACGAATTAACATATTCTTTAAGTTTACCATTACCTCAAGAAGAATTACTGCCAATTTGTGTGGAAAATCTATGTGATGAGTTTCGCACACCATTGATCAATGTGAAATACATAGGAGGGTTTTGAGACATTACTTCAATCGGTCAATAGATAGAAGACTCTATTATAGAAACTAAGGCTAAAACTTGTGTAATTACACAATCTTTGGGGAAGAGGATAGGGAAGGAAGAAGCTGATGTAGTTACAGTCAAGAAGGAACTTGTACCTGCTTCTACTTCAAGACCATCATCATACTGAAGGACTCCACCTCTTGAGCATCAGTAAGAACAACCACCTCGTGAATATGATCAAAGATATAAAAGGTAGAAACAATATTGGGAATTAATGAATAATGTTTGTTCTTTACAAAATGACCAAGTTCCTGGTTAATTCATCTCATCTCTAGAAAATAATTTGGTTATGTTTCCATGGATGAAGAATCCAAATAAATAAGGATATGAAGATATTTTTAATTATTTTCCCATTCACTAGATATCAGGGCATCCCATCCATGAATGTTTTGTTTTCAAGGACCTCTTTAAAAAGATGGGAGATTATAGAAAAGTGGAACTGCAAATTTTGTTAGTTGAAGTAGCATGTGCTGTTACTAATGATCTAGAGGAACAAGGCAAACAGTAGGAAGTCAAAGGTAAAAATGTGTAGAAATATGATGATTGGTTGATCAGAAAACAATCAACCGAACTCATTCTATTTTACAAACACAGTTGATACAACCGATTTGGTCTTCTGCAACTCCTACCAATATAAAACCATATTCACTAAAAGGTTATTACTCATAGAATAAAAGTGATTATAAATACATAGAGAAGTCAAAAGTAGATGAGCTCATGTTAAGGCCAATGTTTTTCTTGACCCGGGCTGATCTCATGCCATCTATTTCAAAAGCATGGACACCACCCCGTTAAATGACTTAATCAGAATTAACTTGTTAGTCAGACTCTCTATCAGATGAAGAATTGTTTTTTGGTTCTATCAACATTATCTATTTAATGAATATTTATGCCAACAGTGATTCTAATTATAATGTGCCGAATTACTTGTACCTAATTGGGGAGCAAGAGGAAGAGTCCATGGTTGAGGATACATGGAAACCCGTGGGAATTCTAGAAACCACCATTTTAACTCTACCCCGGATCGAACCATATATGTAGCAGAAACTCGTAGAAGATCCCTTCTGTAGGCTCAACAAGAATAAGGCGTTTCTTCCATGCAAGATAGGTTCAGTTCTAAGATGATTTTTTGGAGGACCGATTAGAAGTCACACCGTCTTCCTCTCTGCAATTGAATAGACCTAATTATTCTAATTTACCGAAGCAAAGAGTATTTCCAACTACTGCTCTGACATAGGGTACGTCTACATCAGAAGCCTCAACTTCCAAAAAACATGCAAAACCGCATCTCTATTCTGGGAAATGTAGACATTTGGACCAAATGTATGATGTATTGAAACAATTGGCCCAAGTACCGCACCCGTTATCAACTTTGGATGCGTTTAATATGTAAAAAGATCTTCGAGAAGCACTCATTAACGCTTTGTCAAGTATTCAAGAGTTTGAAACCAAAGTTTCTATTACTGAGGTTTACCGTATAGACAATGATCTTGCCGAATGTCCTAAAGTAATATCATGTACATATAAAGATGAAGATAATGTTTTATATAGACATATTAGACTCTTGTATTTATCTGGAATGGTCAATGACAAAGACATCTGGCGGGCCTTCATTGATAATGGATCCAGAGTCAAACTCATTCCTGTTTGTACACTTTGTCAATTACGCCTGACTAAATATGACTTCTCTCCTTCCCCATTAATCATGAAAGCTTATGATAAGAATGAGAAAGTACATTTGGGTGAAATTAAAATCAGAAATCAGTTTGGAGATCTTGTATCAAATTTAGACTTTATGGTTGTTCGTCAGGATACGACCTTCAATGTTTTTCTTGGAAGGCCTTGGCTACATCTGCATGAAGCCATAAATTTTTCATACCACCAATGACTTAAGTATTATTTAAATGGTTAAATCGGGACATTGTATGGTGAAAAGGGATTTGTTCAAAACATGTGACTCTCAATACCTTGAGGAAGTGTTTTTTCACACAAAAGGAACAAGATCCATGACAATGGATATAACCAGAATTAATGATTGGAATGGACTGAAAAAGATCCAAGAAAATTCATTCATAAATTTGAGCACAGATTAAGTGATACCCATCAATCAATTTGAAATGGTTAAACCAAATCTAAACACTCATGCAGCAACTTCCATAATGTCAATTGTGGCAATTAAGATTGACAGCATGGGACAAACTATTGATCCACTATGAAATTATGGAAACCTAAATGTAGATGTTTTCATTTCATCTACTAAACTAAAACAAGCCTCTAATTCGTCAATCTGATTAGAATAAATTGTTGCAATGATAGAGGAAGAAAAATATGTTTATTCTCAATCCATCATTTCCTCTTTATTACCACAAAAGACCCTTGATCATCATTGGGGTCCGATGCTGTGGCCTCTTCTTCAGGATGATCAAATACTGACTCCTCCCTTAAACATGGGAGTTTTACCTCGTCATCTACTATGAAAGTGGAAATATAATAAGTAACATGTAATGAAGTAGAAGATAAAGACCTTGGGGATGCTCCTCCAGCATTTGTGGAGGGTGTCTCTACAACTTTGGATGAGCTCAGAGAAATAAATCTGGGTACAAAAGAAGATCCATGCCCCAGTCTAATTACTATGTCCATGACCTCTGAAAAGAAAGAGTTCTATAATTCATTTCTAAAGCAACATAGATATATATTTTACTGAAATTATATTGAAATTCTAGGTCTTAATTCTTATGTAGCAACCCATAATTTGAATGTTCCATAATAACATCATGTATTCAAGGATCCAACAAGAATAACACGCCGAACTCATGCATTTAAAATTGAGTCTCATGTTGATAAGCTTACAAAGGATAACTTTGTCAGTGAAATTCAATATCCCAAATGGCTATCCTAAATTATCCAAGTGAAAAATAAGAATGGGAAAATTAGAGTTTTCATTGATTTCAGATATATTATCCGACATTGTCTTAAAGATGATTTTCTAGTTCTGATTACAGAGCTTTTAATTGATCCAATAACTGGCTATGAAGCTCTTTTCATCATTTATGTCTACTATGAGTATAATAAAATACATATATCCATAGCGGATGAATAATCTACACTCTTCAGAGCCCCTCATGGTGTGTTTTGCTATTGGGTAATTCCCTTTTTCTTAAAGAATGTAGGCATAACATACCAACGTGCCATGCACCATATCATCAAACACTTATTAGGGAAATTTGTTGAATGTTATGTGGATGATTTGGTGGTAAAATAAATGCAACTTTCCAATTACTTGGATGATTTGGAGAATATATTCCATAAACAATGAAAACATAATTTAAAGATAAACCCCTTGAAATGTTCTTTCGGTTTAATCTCAAGAACATTCCATTGCATCATTGTATGCCATTGTGGTATCGAAGTTGATCCATAGAAAACAAAATCAATACATGGTATGTATTATCCTTAAAATTTTAAATAATTAATAGGACTATATGGAAACTTGGCCTATATTAGGTGCTTTATCACCAATTTGGCTGGCCAGTGTTTACCCTTCAAAATATTAATGAAGAAGGGAGTCACCTACCAATGGACTGAAGACTGCCAAGAAGCATTGGATACCCTCAACAAATATATCTAGAGTCCACCAGTATTAATGGCACCTGTTGAAGGAAAAGAACTTATTCTCTAAGTGATAGCTTTAGTGAAATCACTATGTTCCATCCATTCCCAAAATAATGATACTGGGAATTAAAAAAAACTTCACTATCTCAGTCAAACTTTGCTTGATGCGGAAACTCTATATTCATGTACTAAAAAGTGCTGCCAAGCATTAATATTTACAGTTTAGAGATAGAGACACTATCAGCAACATCATGAGGTCCAATTGTTATCTCACAATAACCCGCTCAAATTTATCCTCAGTCGTCCTATGATTAAAGGGTATCTGGCATGGTGGGAAGTTATTTTGCAATAGATTTATATCGAGTTTATGCCTCAAGAGGCAATAAATGGCCATGCTCTGGCAAAATACCTTGATGAACATCCATCTGCAGATGATACATCATTAAATATTGAGCATCCTAATGAATAGGTCTTCTCTATTCAGGATAATTCCCAAACATGAGAAATTTACATTAATGCTGCTTCAAAAGTCCAATAGGGAAAACAATGGAAAATCTAAAACTCAACAAATTTGGGTTAGGAATTTTCCTTATTTACCCAGAAATGGTTGTGATTCCATATTCCTTCCTATTTTTGAAAGGTGTTACAAACAATGAGGCATAATATCAAGCTCTCATGGTAGGTTTAGAATTGACCCTTCGAATGAAAGTGTGTAATTTAAAAGTAAAACGTGATTCCGAATTGGTAATCAAGAAAATCAATGGAGAATATTTTATCATAAAAGAAGAGTTAATATCATTGTGTGATTACATCAGAGGGTTAATGGATGAATTTCTATCATAGCAGAAATGGTCTTATGTGCCAAGATCACAAAATTTCAAAGCAGATGTACTGGCTAATGCAGCTACAATCATGGAAAATCCAAATTGGGTAGAGACACTCATTAGCATAGCCCATCTTCGTGTGGTCTTACCTTTTATTCAAACAATAATAGTAAATATTAATGGAATTTACCCTATTTCTGAGCCATATGGTCATAAAACTTGATGAAGGAAATCCATCATGGAATATCTTGAGAATTGATTACTTCCACTGAATAGGGTTGAGAAAGAACAGATCTGCTGACAAGCGGCCATTTTTACTATTTATGATTGTCCATACAACCAAAAGAACCTCTACAAGTAAGGCTTTGATGGAATACTATTCAGATGTATTGATGTAGAAGAGACTATAGCTTTCATGAAAGAAGTACATTTGAGAGCATGTGGTTCCCACTGGTCTGGGTACAAACTCTCTGATCAGATCTGAAGGCATGGATACTTATGGCCTTGAATGACGCAGGATTGCATATATTTCAATATGAAATGTAATCCCTATGAAGTGCATGCCAACATCATCCATAAACCCTTGGATTTTATACATATATCTTAATATTTCTATCCATTTTCCACATTGGGAATGGATATATTGGGCTCTTATCCTCCAGCTACAACTAAGAAGTTCAAGCATATTCTTACTACTACTGACTTCTTTTAAAAATGAGCTGATGTAATACCTATCAACGAAGTCAGATCCAAAAGAATTTTTTGGTTTTTTCAAAACTAATATAATCAACAAATTTGGTGTCCCTTATACTATTTTGATGAATAATGGCTCCAATTTTTGTTCGATTGAGGTAAATAAGATATATCAGGTGCATATTATCAAATTCAGCCATTCAGCTCTCTATCATGCGGTGACCAATGGACAGATAGAGGCTTTCAGCAACACCATATCAAACATACTATAGAATATGGTGGATAAAGATAATAAGTCATGTACTGATAAACTTTTTAATGATTTGTTGGATTATCAGAAAAAAACTCGTACTTCCACCCAAGAAACTCTTTATTCATTGGTATATGGATCCGAAGCAGTTTTTCCAATTGAAATGTAATTTCCTTAACTCAAAGTTGCAATATGTGAACAGTTGTCTACAGATGAGTAGTCTCAAAAATGGTTCAATGAGTTGGAACATTTAGAAGAAAAATATTGCATACTTTTCATCACTTGGAATTCTATCAGTACAGAATACTAGGAGCTTTGAATAAGTAAGTTCTCCTCCGTTAAATTCTTCAAGGAGAATTTGTATTGATCCTTAGGACTCCAAGGATACCAAGGAAGAAACCTCCAAATCCTGAGCCAAATTTTGGAATCCCTTATTCCATAAATAATGTGTATTAAAATGGAGCTTAGTCCTTAATATCAACGGATGGAGAGCTTATTAAAACTCCAACCAATGTGAGATTCTTAAAGACATACATTGTGTAGTGGTACATATCATCCTCACTGCAAGATATAAAACTGCACAGTACAATGACCTTGTTTCATGACATTAAACTTCATAATAATCAAAATCATCCATGCTTCATAACGTTAAAATTTCTAACATATTTTTCCTTGTTGCATGATGTTAAAATACATGACATAATTTTTCCTCATTTCCTGACATTAAACTGTACAGTTAACGTCTTTTATACTTGATGTTAGGAGATTCAATAATAAAATATCATTGACATCATTGCTACTCTTTAGTGGTACATGAGTCACTCAATTCCTTATGCCTGACTCAGATATGGATAGAGACCTTATTTCAGGAACTACATATGGCTTGATTCTCATTTTGAATGAGATACATAGAGACGCGTAAATCTCCAATTTTGGACACAGTCGTAATCACAAAATCTATTTATTTTTTTTTCTCCTTCTGTATATGAATCAGATCAATACAGAGTGTTTCCTTATGATATATGATTGGGTCCTAATACCATTTTATGTCTTAAGAGTTATTGTTCTCTTAGAACGTGTCAAAAAACCCCATTTTACATATCCAACTCGATTGGTGTTAGGAATGATTGTTTAAAGAACTATGTACGACTTGATTCACTTCTACTTGAGATATGCAAAGACACCTAAATCTCCAATATTAGGCCTAGTCGTGATAAAAACTTTTATTCTTTGTATTTGAATGAAACATGTATAGGTAATTATGTAAGAACTATATATGGATTTATTATTTCCCTCAGCAAGACTCATAGTGACACTTCGGTTTTATCCCTTATTCCAACTACAACAAGTATTTCTTTTCACATCAGTTCATCTTTTTCCTTACGACATGACTTTAAACTACATGGAAATATAACATCCATATTCATCACTTGTGTCACCTTTGTGTTATAGAAGAAACTTGTACTGCTCCTTGTTTTTCACACTGAGCATATCTCACATGGGCTTATGAATTGGGTAAAAGGATTATTTGTAAAAATAAGGTGTTTCAATTTATTGTGGGATTAACAATGTCTTCACTGCATGACTTAAAACTGCAGAGTACAATGTCCACACTTCATGACTTAAAACTGCACAGTACAATGTCTTAATTGCATGACTTAAAACTGCACATCATAATATTAATTATATGGAAACAAAAAAAGTCACCATTTTACATATGAGTCAGATCTATGAAAAGGATGTTGAAATCATTTCCAATATTGTTCAAATATTTCTCATATGTATTGGGCATAACCCCCTTCTATATTTCACACTCTTAATTGTGAATGTTTTTAGATCTTCATATTCATTCTTACAGTTTCTGGTGATAGAGTTTCTAATACATAAGTGCTCTTTTTCATGACTATGCAGTATGTGCCCTTAGGTGGCCTTGGATAAGTTGCCAACATAATGAAACTATCAGTCAAGAGATGCCATTATTTTCATATGTAGCATATGCCCCATCTAGCCATGAATAAAACAGTCCCCATAGCAGGTCTATCAAATATTGGTAACTTCGTTCATGGTTATAGTATCTTTGTCCTCTTCAAACGTTGATGAAAATATATAAGAATCTATATATTAAACAGTCATTCAGATATACCTGTCCCATTATCTTTTTCCCAATATGAAAGTCTTCAATACCCTAGTTTACACATTTCCCTTACCATGTGTTCAATGCAATACAAAATAACCTTGGAATCACTTGACCACATAACATGTACTGTTTACATTTATGGTCCAAATTGTATGACCTAAAACTATAGACACCATTACTTTTATGTTTGGTTCATACCATTGTAAAACTCATATTCCTCCAATTCTTTGGAAATATTAGCTTGATATACCATCTCCATATCCATGTACCTTTCTCCATAAACCAAACTCCATACTTTTGAGAAAAAGAATCTCCATAAACATTATCCGGCCTTTAGAAATAGAATGTCAAAATTCTTAAGAGCTCTTTTTCTTGACTATGCAGCACGTTCCCTAAGGGGGCCTTGTATAAGTTGCCTACATAATGGGCCTACCTGTCAAAATATTCCACTATTTGTATATAAAGCATATGCCCTAGTTGTCCCTGCATAATACCACCTCCATAAAAGTTTTTTCAAATAATGGAAACTTAATTCTTGGAAAGGATATCATCTAATGCCTTTAGCCCTATTCACATGTCATTCTTCAGGTCTATATAATCCCAAATCACAGTCTACACTATTTTGTTTCATTTCTGGAAAATGTAGTATATTTATAAAACAAATTATCAGGAAATTGGAAGAGTTTTATACCTTCGGTCAAAGATAAAGTCCTTAAATTAAAGCCACACATTGTATTTGCTACATGACTTAAAGATGTATTATACCGATATCCTCTCTGAATGACTTAAAACTGAAGAGTACCATTGTCCACACTGCATGAATTAAAACTGCATAGTACCAATGTCCGTAGTGCATGACTTAAAACTACATATTACCAATTTCCTCACTCCATGACATAAAACTCCACAGTACCAATGTCCCCTATGCATGACTTTAAACTACATAGTACCAATGTCCTCATTACATGAATTAAAACTAAACATTATGAAATCATAAATACCTCTTTATGATAAAATTTAAAACCATTCCTCATACACCAAATTTGTATAGACCTGGTTTTCCTATTCATTACATATGTCAGTATAAATTATCCTTTTCATTCATAAAACTATGTTCTTTAAAGAACCACCCAATGTTGTATTGTGTCTCCCAAATATTATTTTCCCCAATCTATCAGAAGTAAAATGTTAAATTACTAATAGATTTTTTTCCTGACTATGTAATAGATGCCCTTACGTGGCCATGCATAAGTTTCCTACATAATGGGCCTGTCAGCCAAAATATACCACTATTTTTATAAGGACCCGACCTTATTATATACATAATCTTTAATTTAGTCAAGAAAACACTTCTTTTTTACATTGAGGATCTTTTCATGTTTTGAGAATTAGATAATTAGGACAATGAATTCATAACATTACACATTATTACAGAGTGGATACCATAAAAAAAGTTTTCATTTTTTTCAAAATATAAATCATTAAAACATAAACATGACTCTTTGACAATTCATCAAAATTTAACATGGATTCATTCTTTGTCTTATATATCCATTAACCTGTGAAAATAATTTAAAAACTTGGGATGAGCACAGAATCTCAGTAAGGGATGGAAAAGAAAGATATAGCACATTTGTCCATGAATACTTGTAATGTATGAAAGAATTTTGAAAAGACATTCCTGTCAACCATATATACTTACATTGTGTAACATTATATTTACAAAAGAATCACACAAAAAATGATCACATCAATATAATAATAAAGGTATATTAGGTCATTACTTACATAATCTTTTAACCCTCTCAGCTACCTTATAAAATGTAACCCTCATGGATACCTTACAATTTGTGTAACCATCACAGTTACACTTGGAGTAACTATAGAGCCGACCTATAACTTACACATACTAAATGAATTGGAGGGAGATATAGGTCCAAACCTTCATTAAAAAAAATTCCCAAGAACCCTATCATAATCAATCAACATGAATAATATCATAAAAACATTGCTTTTGAATTTTGTAAAACATAATTTTAAAAGAGTATTTTAAAAGAAAAGCCCCTTACAAATATCCTACAATTGAAGAGAGAATTAACAGAGAGGATGGAATATATATATATACACACACATTAATTAGAAATAATTATGTGTAATATAAGAAAATCCCATCACACAATCAATTTTGATACCACATAAATAAGGAAGTATAAGGTTAACCTAAAGAATAGAAACCGGTTTAAGAATTCCCTTACCTCTAGATTGTCTTTCTTCAAACTTGTTTAAACATCCTATATAATGTTTAAACGAGTGTCATTAGTATTTTAAAGAAACATGTTCATGTTTATAATATCTTATATGATCATTTCATAACCTTATTTCACCCCTTAATTGTTAGTATATTGTTCCTTGCACTGTTTTGGGTGAGTTCCTTACATGATTTCCATGATTGGTTCATGATAGATGTTCTTGTTGATTGGAAATGAAATTATACAATTAGAATGGAAATTTATTTACATATTTTTATTAAAATTATTTATACCATTTATCAGTTTGATATTTGATATGAATATGATTCATAAGTTAAAACATTAATGATCTACATTTAGATCATTTCAGTGGTTCTTTGATAATAACAATATCATTTTGTTTTATAAATTAAAACCATGTGTACAAAAGAATTCCAGAACAATTGATGAGAAATAATACATATATTATAACCGAGTTTAGCCATAAAAATGGTTTCATGACCAGACTTGAAAGAATTAAATCAAATTGGAATCACATCGTCCACGATGCCGGTAATTTGACACATCACAGACAATGTTTTTAATTCCTTGAACAAGTGGGGGAAAAGAAGTAGATGGATGTTGAATTTACCATGAAAATGAGAACATCCATAATATATAAGATTATGGATCTTTCATGCCTCCTAGTCAAGGGGAGGTGAGGAAAGAAGAAGAAAATAATGTAAATGATATAAAAGAAAACTTCACAAATTTCTCATGAAAATTCAGCACCCTAACGACTTCTCTAAAAATTTCTTAAAAATATTTTGATGAAAGAAAAGTGATATATCATCAATATTACATAATATGTATAGTAAGGGGGGATATTGAATGAAATATCCCAACATATTCCAAAGTAAAAGGAATAGAATAATATAAAATGAAAGAAAAGAAATGAAATAAAAGAGGATGTTTACCTCTTGATCTATTCTCCCTGAGATCCTTCTTTAGGGCTTCGTTTTGGGTCTTTTGGGGAGACCAGTAGCTCTAGGACGTGGGGAAGAGACTTGGGAGGAGTATTGGGCAGAACATAGGCATGGATCAAGGCTTGAAGGGTGTGGGAAGAAGAGGGGAGTGAAGGTAGTATTTATATTAGAGGAGAGGGGTTATTTTTCATTATTTTAATCGTTATTATAATATTTTTCCCCAAGATTATGAATAGACATAGTTTACATGACCTCAAATAGTAATAATGTAATGTGAGTTCAAATCAGGTGGCCTTGCATCACTTATGATGTCATAAATAGTGAATTTTACTGATAATTTGATTACACGTTATTTTATCGTATTTCACTATTCATCGAAAATTAATGAATTTCAGAAAAATCAGAAAAATATACCCTAACCATTTTTAAATGTGTATAATTCAAAAATGAAGTCCATTTTTTGAAAATAAATTTCTAAATATTTTTAATTTATGTTTTAAATAAAAGCGTACTTAATTCCAAAATTAACAATTCTAATTCTATAACAACTTCTATTTCACAATGAAAAATTAACCAACAGGATATTATCTTAATGCCTTAATAAAATAAAATAATAATAAAATTTACTATTTCTTAGGGTCGTATTACTATTCATATTACTATTCATAAGGGTATGTTACTATTCACAAAAAAGTTGGTTTCATCAAACTCCAAATAATTTACTGAACACGATTGTAGATGACAGTTTCTCGATATTCAAAACATAGTAGTTGAAAAATCATGTTTAAAGGATGGTTATAAATATCTATTTAAAACAAAGTTCCATGATTTTAATTTTAATTTTTGAAAAACATGGGGTGTTACATTATCCCCACCACTTAGAAATTGTGTCCTCGCAATTTTAATTACTTCTTAAACAATTGAGGGTACTTTTACCTCATATCATTTTTATAATCCCATGTTTCTTCTTCAAACATGTGGTTTCTCCACAAAACATTTACCTGGTGGATTACCTTATTCCACAATACCTATTCTCTATGATCAAGAATCTAAACTGCTTTCTCTTCATAAGAAAGGTTCTATTCCAGCTGAACTACTTCTGGGCTCAAGACATGTGATGAATCTGGCACATACTTTCTCAACATCGAAACAAGAAGAACATTGTGTACCTGAAAAAAACTTAGATGCAAATGTACGTGGTATGAAACTGTTCCAACTTTCTCCAAGATTTCAAAAAGACCGATGAACCGTGAACTTAGCTTCCATTTATTATCGAAACACATCACAGTTTTCCAACGAGTTATTTTAAGGAAAACTTGGTCACCTACCTCGAAAGAGAAGTCTTTCCTTATGTAATTTGCATAACTTTTCTTCCTACTCTGAGCTATCTTCAAGTGCTGCTGGATCATCCTCACTTTCTTAGCCACTTCTTCCACTAATTCTAGCCCCATCAACTTTACTTCCCTGACTTCATCCCAAAATGTTGGATTCTGTCACCGCTTCCCATACAAGGCTCCGAAAGGTTCCATCTGAATACTAGAATGAAAATTATTATAATAAGACAACTTAACTAAAGAAATATTTTGATCCCAACTTCATTGGTAGTCCATTGAACAAGCTTCAAGCATATCTTCCAAAGTCTGAAATCGTTAATTCTAACATCCCATATGATTGAGGATGAAAAGATGTTATGAAATTTATCTATGTGCCCAACGACTTCTAATGTCCCTTATAAAAGTTAGATGTGTACCTGGTATCCCAGTCAGATACAATGGAAATAAGAACTCCATGTAACCTAATAATCACTTTGAGGTACAATCAAGAAAGCTAATCCAAATTCATTGTATCTCGATTAGAAAGAAAACGTGTAGATTTTGTTAGCTGATCAATAATAACCCAAATCGAATTGTTACCTCGAGAAGTCTTTGGTAGTCCCTCCACAAATTCCAGGGATAAATTCTCCCATTTCCATTATGGCACTGAAAAAGGGTGAGATATCCCCTTCGGCAACTGCCACTCTACTCAAACATCTCATGGAAAAATCAGCAATTTCTCATTTCATTTCATGTAACCAATAATACTCCCAATGGTCCCTATACATTTTAGTACATCCAAGATGAACTGAAAATAGGGGACTATGAGCTTTAGAATACAATTATTTCTTCAACTGGGAATCACAAGGCACACAAAACCTTTTACCAAATCTCAAAACACAATCTTTATCAAGGTTAAATTCTGGAAACATTCCCATTTTTACCAATTATACCTTTTTCTATAGCTCAAGGTCTTCCTTCTATGCTCACCTAATTATGTCTAACAATGAAGACTACACTAAAACCAGAAACAAAATTGAAGTTATTTCCTTCACCAACAACTTCTAAGACAAAATTAATCAAATCATTAATCAAGGTATAATGATCCAATTGTAACATGGTTAATGATGCACGATGTTTCTGACTCATGTCATCTTACACTATGTTTTCTTTTCTAGGATGGGAATTGATCATGAAATCATAATCCTTTATCAGTTCAAGCCATCTTCTCTGCCTTATGTTTAAATCCTTTTGTGTGAATATATACTTCCGACTTTTATGGTCTATATATATTTTACATTTGGTTCCTTTTAAATGATACCTCCAAATTTTCAAAGAAAAAACCATAGATTGCAAGTCCAAATCATGTGTTATGTAATTTATCTCATGTGGTTTAAGTTATCTCGATGTATAGGCAATTACCTGATCATTATGCATCAAAACAAAACCATGTCCCTTCAAAGAAGCATAACTATAGATGACAAACTCCTCATTTTGGGATATCAAGGCCAAGACTAGTGCATTCACCAATTTATTCTTCCGTTCCTGAAGAAAACAACACATTCTTCTGTCCAAAAAAAATTTAACCCCTTTCAGTTTTAACTTAGTTATAGGGCTAGATAAATGATCAATGTTATTTACAAAACATCAGTAATAACATGCCAATCCAAGAAAACTATGAATCTCTGTAACATTTGTGAGTCTTGGACATTCATCAACCACTTTTGTTTTATCAAGATCAACTTTTATTCCATCCTTATTTACAATTTTCCCAAGAAAAGAAATCTATTGCAACCAAAAATCACACTTGTTGAATTTTCCATATTGTTTCTTTTCTTTTACAGTTTGTAAAACAACCCTTAGATGTTTTTTTGAAACTATTTATTTTTAGAAAATACCAAAATGTCATCAATAAATACAATCACAAAATAATCCAAGAACTCATGACATAATCTATTCATAAGATTCAGGAATATAATAGGTGCATTAGTTAATCCAAATGACTTAACAAAAAATTCATAATTCATATATCTAGTACGAAAGGCTATTTTCTGGATTTTATCCTCCTTCACCTTCAGCTAATGGTATCTGGATCTCAGGTCAAGCTTGGGAAAGTACTGATCTCCCTGGAGCTGATCAAACAAGTCATCGATATGAAGAAAAGGATACATTCTTTTAATAGTGATGTTATTCAAATCTCTATAATCAATGTAATGTCTCATGGAACCATCTTTATTTTTATCAAAAAAATAGTGGCTCCCCATGGTGAAGTGCTAGGACAAATGAAGCCTTTTTTAAGAAAATCTTGTGACTAATTTTTCAATTAAAGAAGTTCTATTGGAGATATACGATATGGGGGTTTTGAAATTGGATTAGCATCAGAAACTAAGTCAATTGTGAATTCAACTTGCTGATCAGGTATGAAACCAGGAAACTCATTAGGAAAAACATCAGGGTATTCATTTACCCCTGGCACATCATTAATCTGAATAGTTCCCTTGTTTTAAAAAATATTAGCAAGATAACTTTCATTTCTATCTTTCAAGAGTTTCTTAGCTTCCTGATATGTTATCAATTGTATGGGATCATTATTGTATACAAAATGAAACTATTTCAGAAAATCAACTTCTTTATCTCTAAATTCAATCTTAGAATCATAACCAGAAAGCTAATCCATTCCAAAAATAACATCAAACTCGACTAAAGGTAAAACAACAACGATTTCAGGTAAGTTATTTCCACATACCACAATATAAAGATTCTTATAATTCCTCTTTTCTATAACATTTCCCCCTGTTTTTTTAATAACATGTTCTAGTTTCTTTTGTAGAGGTGATATTTCTAATTTACCAGAAAATTTCTAAGAGATGAAGGAATGTGTAGACCCCATATCAAACAAAATTTTAGAAAAAACTGAGTGAAAAAACAATGTACCTGATACAACTTCATTGGATGTCCTGATATCTGCTAACGTAGTCACAAATTATCTCAATACACCTTTCTGTATGTAATTTGGATTCTTTACAACATTCAGATCTCTCTCTGGGCATGCATTTTAATAATGACCCATTTCTCCACATTTAAAACACATTAGAGTCTACTTATCATGATTAGTCTTAGGATAATTTTCATTACAATCTCGGTCCATATGTCTAAACATACCACATTAAAAACACTTGCCAGTTTTTCTAAGACATTCCCCATGCTGTTTGTTTCCACACTTTTCACAAATTGGAAATTGGATTTTCTTACCATCAGATATATTTAGATGATTATTACCCATCGGTTTCCATCTAGACCACTTCTTCTCTTTGTCTCCAAAATGCACATGATCATCAGCAAACTCCATCTCTTCACTCTCAGCACATCAGAAAAGTTTCTCATAAACTTTTAATTCATGGGAGGCCAATGTCCTTCGATACCTTGGATTCCATCCTGAGTAAAAGAGGTTTATTTTTCTATCAAGATCCAGAATTAGATTTGGAATATACCTCACCAGTCGAGTGAAGTTCGCTTTATAAATGACCACCGAATCTTCCTACTTATGTTTCAATTCAAGGAATTGCTTCTCCATCCTAAGTCACACCACCTTAGGAAAATATTTTTCAAATAAAAGTCTTTTAAATTCATCCAAATATAAGGACTAAAAATTCTCTCTACCCCTGAACCTTCTTACAATTTACCACCATCAATCAACTTCCCCTTTAAAACAACAAATAACAAGACTTACCATTTTATTTTCTGAACATCTCATAACATTGAATATCATTTCAAGGGATTTGCTCATTCCTTCAGCTACTACTGGGTCAGAAGATCCATTAAAAGAAAGAGGGTGTTGTCTCATAAAATGTTCCACTACTATCATGTTCCGTTGTGGTACCTATGGTTGTAATCTTGCATGTTTTTCACCACCATTTATTGCCTACATTAGGTGAGCCATTACTGTCACAAACTTCTCGGTTCCAATCCGTACCATTTCGGGCTATGGATCCGGAAGGATGTCATTCTGTTAGTGCCCCTCGTCTCCAGCATCCCAGCTCCTTCTACGGACAACCATTCTGAATAAATATATCTTAGATTAAGAAACATGGTAATCTTTAAATGCTATAAAATTTCAAATTAAACATAAAGTTAAAATCATTTATGGTATTATAATAACATCACCCTAACCCCTAAAGTTATCTAAACCATCCCCTGATACCAAATATAAGGACTTAACCTTATTACATAAATAATCTTGAATTTATTCATGAAAACCCTTATTTTTACATTTAGGATCTTTTAATGTTTATATCTTTAGAGAATTATGAAAATACATTCATAACATTACACATTATTACAGAGTGGATACCATAAAAACGGTTTCCATTTTTATTTTTAAAATATAAAACTTTAAAACATAAACATGGCTCTTTGATAATTCATCAACATTTAAAATGGATACCTTATTTTTCATACACATCCATTAACCGGTAAAAATTATTTAGAAACTTGGTATGAGCAAAAAATCACAGTAAGGGATGAAAAATAAGGATAGAACACATTAGTGCGTGAATACTTGTAATGCATGAAATCATTTTCAATACACATGCCTGTCACCCATATATACTTACTTTGTGTAGCATGATATTTACACAAGATCCACACAAAATATGAGAACATAGATATAATCATAAAGTTATCTTAGGGAATTACTTACCTAATCATGTAACCCTCCAGGCTACCTTATAAATTGTAACCCTCATGACTACCTTACAATTTGTGTAACCATCACAGTTACACTAGGAGTAACCATATGGCCGACCTCCAACTTACACATACCCAATGCATTGGAGGTAGATGAAGGTCCCACCCATAATCATATACAATTCGTAAGAACCAGAACATAATCATACAACATGAATAATAGCATAAAAACATTTCTTTTTAATTTTGTAAAACATAATTTTAAAAAAGGATTTTAAAAGAAAATCCCCTTACAAATATTATACAATTGAATAGAGACTTAATAAATTGGATGGAATATGTATATACATAGTAATTAGACATAATTAAACATAATATAAGCAAAACCCATCACAAAATCAATTTTAATACCACATAAATAATGAAGTAGAAGGTTCACCCAAGGAATAGAAATCAGGTTAAGAATTCCCTTACCTTAGGCTTGTCTGACATAAAAATAGTTTAAACATCCCGTATAATGGTTAAAAGTGTGTTATTATTATTTTAAAAAAACATGTTCATGTTTGTGATATCTGATATGATAATTTAACAACCTTATTTCACCCCTTAATTGTTTTTATTTTGTTCCTTGCACTAGTTTTTGTGAGTTCCTTACATGATTTCCATGATTTCTCCATGATGGATGTTCTTGTCGATTGGATGTGAAATTCCAAAATTGGAATGGACAGGTATTTAAATATTTCCAATAACATAAGTTATACCATTTATCATTTTGATGTTTTATATGAGGATGATTCATAATTTAAAACATTAATGATGTTCGTTTAGATCATTTCAGTGGTTCTTTGATAATAACAACCTGATTTAGGTCTATAAATTAAAACCATGTGTAAAAATAAATTCCAGAACAATTTATGAGACATAATACATATATTATAACCTATTTCAACCATAAAAAATGGTTTCATGACCATACTTGAATGAATTAAAGCAAATTGAAATCACATCATCCACGATGTCAGTAATTCGACACATCACAGACAATGATTTTAATTCAATGAACACGTGGGGGAAAAGAAGAAGATTGATGATGAATTTACCATGAACATGAGAACATCCATAATATACAATATTCTAGAGCTTTAATGCCTCTTTTTTAATAGGATGTGAGAAAAGAAGCATAACATAAAGGAATCTTGAAATAAATGAAAACATCAAAAATTTCCCATGAAAATTCGGCAGCCTAACGACGTCTCTTAAAATATCATAAAAATAGTTTGATGAGAGAAAAGTGATATCTCATCCCCCTTAAATAATATGGACAGTACGGGGGGATATGTAATGAAATATCCCATCATAATCCAAAGGAAAAGGAAGAGAATAACATAAATTGAATGAAAAGAAAGAACATAAAAGATGATGTTTACCACTTGATCTATTCTCCTTGAGATCCTTATTAAGGGCTTCGGTTTTGGGTCTTTTGGGAAGACTGATATCTCCAGGACATGGGTAAGATCCTTGGGAGGATTATTGGGCATAATGTAGGCATGGATAAAGGCTTGAGGGGTGTGGTAAGAAGAGGGGAGTGAGGGTGGTATTTATATTGCAAGAGAGGGGGTATTTTTCATTATTTTAATCATTATTATAATATTTTTGCCCAAGATTATGAATAGTCATAGTTCATGTGATCTAAAATAGTAACAATGGAATGTGATTTGAAACCATGTGTCCTTTCATCACTTATGATGACATAAATAGTGAATTTTACTGATAATTTGATTATATAGTATTTTATCATATTTCACTATTTATCGAAAATTAAAGAATTTTAGAAAAATAACAAAAATTTACCCAGACCATTTTTTGATGTGTAGAATTATAAAATGAATTCCATTTTTGGAGAATAAATTTCTAAACATTATTACTTTAAATTTTAAATAAAAGCATACATAATTAAAAAATTAACAATTCTAATTCTATAACAACTTCTATATCACGATGAAAAATTAACCAAGATGTTATTATCTCAAAGACTTAAGAAAATAAAATAATAATTAAATTTACTATTCATTAGGTTCATATTACTATTCATATTAATATTCATATGGGTGTGTTACTGTTCAAAAAAAAAGAAGTTGGTTTCATCAGACTCCAAATAACTTACTTAACATAATTGCATACGACAGTTTCTAGAAATTCAAAACATAGAAGTTTAAAAATTATGTTTAAAGGATAGTTATAAATATCTACCTAAAAATGTTTCCATTAATTTCTATTTATTTTTAGAAAAAGTAGTGGTGTTACAATTTGTCAATGCATTATATGCCCTATTTGGCCCTACATAACACAACCCCCATAATGGGTTTTTCAAATAATGGTAACTTTATTATTGAAAGATACTCCCCTTATGTTGATATATGTTTTAAAATTTTGTGTCCATAAAAATCATGGCTCAAGATTCCCCTTGAAAATATTTAAATAATATTAATGAAATTCTTAGCTATAGAGTATTTTTTAGGAACTAATTTAAAAATTTATTGTCAAATCTATTCAACCCTAAATATTAGCCATTTATATTCGAACATCCATAATTCTAAACTGCCAAAAACAAAAGACATGGTATTCACTAGATTGAGAATCCTCAAAGGGAACTCCAGACAAAAGTTGAGTCTCAGCTCACTGAACATACATCTTTGTATGGTTTAGGTAATATTGAGCAATGAAATTGAAAAGCCACAATGTATGTAGGGTTGTCCATATAACCGTAGCAATAGTCAGACTATGCTCGCTAAGATATATGGATTAGGAAAAAATTTGAGCATCCTTCCAAACATGATGTAACTCCAAATCATACCAAATGATGTTGTAATGCGTCCA
Organism: Viscum album; assembly: GCA_963277665.1. Classification (NCBI taxonomy): domain Eukaryota; kingdom Viridiplantae; phylum Streptophyta; class Magnoliopsida; order Santalales; family Viscaceae; genus Viscum; species Viscum album. The sequence goes on along the minus strand of OY728126.1, from coordinate 1,688,009,289 downwards.
AGTGCCCTACTTCCACCTTAGAACAACATTTATTTCATTCCAAATTAATCAACTTATTGGGGGGTTGTAGAAACCATAAAATGTGTTCAATGCACGTTTTCCTAGAGTGAAGATATGATTCTCACATTGACAATAAATGTCATGTATGAGTAAAGATATTTTCAGAATGAAGAAAGAAGATGCAGGGTGGATTTCTATGATCCAAAATACTACTACATATCGAGGGATAAGTGGAATGATTACCCCATCCAGGAGTAGGTAGTGGATTTCCAAGATCGATGATGGAAATGTGTCAACACATTAAATTCAATTTCTGAGTTTTTTCAGAGAATACATGGTGTATTTACCATCTCAAGAAGTGTATATATCTTCAATATGATCGATTTGACTGGTTGAATAGCACCAAAAGACTTACAGATCAAATGTTATGGAACTCAGTAGATGGATAAATATAAAAAATAGACATATGCAGAAGATCTACACAGAGGACCTATGTGGAGGATCAAGGAAGCAAATGAATTTTTACACACCTATATGGAAGAAATAAATAGAGGACCTATACAGAGGACCAGCTTGGGCAACATACCTTCGACCAGGCCCCAACCATGCCTATAAATAGGATCCTTAGGATCCTCATTGCAGGGATTGAAAAAGTTGAATGACTCTATGAATCTCTTATTGCGTAGCTCGTTCTCTAAGATCCCTCAAATTGTCTCAGTAGCTCTCTAAAATAAGAGAGGATATATAATTAAACGGTTTAAGCAGGTTTTGAAATACTTTTACAAATTTTACATATGTTTGGTTATCCTATGGGAAACACATTCTTCAATCATCAATCACACTTGTGTGACATACCTGTATGCCACACCTGCATGGCATACCTACGCGCCGTACCTACGCGGCATACCTACGTGATACAGTGGCCTGGTACATTAATGTCTGGTACCTACGCGGAAAATTTTCACTATGTACCTATGTGATATATATGGGTATAAAGCTTACATACCAGATCAAGTACCCTCTTTAAGTCCATTCATGGCAGGGTATCTCTTTCCATGGTTCCCTTATCTGAAAGCGACAAAGTTGAAGACTCCAAAAAAACCTCTTGACTTATCAAACCATTAGAAGAGGCACATTAGCGTGTCTCCAATTTGGGTTTGTATATACATAGTCATAGGTTTCTCACATTTTTCTTACAAGGGAGTTAAGATAAATGCAATTAATGTGGGTTTGAATATCCACAACCACATAGAATTTTCTCACAAGATTAGTGTTGGGAAGGTCATAGTTTGGAGGATTAGTGTTTGGGTTCTATCTTCCCCTTTTAGTCTCTATGACCTGGAACATCAAGTCACTAGTAGGGAAGGTATGGTTCAAAACTTCTTTTCTATGAAAGAAAATGAGAAGTCTCTTTCCCCTACTAGGATCAATTTTATGGAAACCATCCTAAAGTAATCCTCTAGATTTTCTTGCAGGAGGTAGCATCACCGCTCTTACTTTCTTCTTTGGTGCCAAATACTAGAGGGGAGATGGGCACATGGACTATTTTTACCCTTTCCCTTTCCCATTGATCTTTGTCACCATGGGCAGCCATCTGGGTGTAAGCCCTTTTCCTTTATCCCTTACTCCTTAAATTAGATCATTGTCCATTATAAATAGAATAGAGGGAAGGATCGTCACCTCACCCTATTCCACGGTTGACGTTCCCTCTTCCACCAACAGAGGAAAAAAATTATGAAAGTGCCTTTGTGGAATCTTTGACATCCTCTTATTTATGAGACCAAGCATGACTCATGTGGTATTAGAGATTTATCATGGTCAGAACATTTTCAAAATTGAATGAACTATGAGAACTCTGATTCCCCCCATAATTGGGATACGTAGGAAGCCTTCTCTGGGCCTGAGCTAACTGGATGTTCTCTTTAGGAATCTAAACCTAATTCTTATAATTTGGAAATCCTCATTTGGAATAAGCCCCAAATTAATCCCTAAAATCACGAAGGCATTTTTTCAGGAAGTTAGCCCAAAATCATTTCTCTCAAAGGATTATACTCTCCTATGAGACCTATCAATCTCTATAGGCTTTGATTCCCATCTATATGTGATACATAAGAGGCCTTCATGTGGTACAAACCCAATACCTTAAATCAATCCTTTTCTCATTGGGCCATATTCCCAATAGGGTATGATCCTACTTGGAAACCCATATCCTTTCCATGTTCCTTGGGATACTTCAGTATAAGTCCCACCCTATGTTTTGACTAAGAACATTCTTCTTAGATGTCCATAACAAATGACATTAAACTATATGGATATGTCATTATCACCTAAACATAAAAGGTATGACGTGTCCCATTTTGTGGCACCAAACTACGAGGGTCCTGATTCCTTTCACAAGGATATGTAGGTAGCCCATTTTATGGGCATGATCCCAAGATAAAACCAAACCTTCGTCTCCATAGATGAAAATAAACATCAGAGTTCCCCACTAAGTTTCGTAAAAACTAGTATCATCATTACGATAGTTAAAAGAATATATAAGTAATATTTAAGTGGATATCATTGATAATTAACATTTAATACATACATATGATTTTAAAATGTTCACATGCAAAATAAGTGATTGAAAATTCCAAGGGATACTTATGATATACTTGGTGAATTGATAAGGATTCATGAAAATATATCATATTATAAAGAGAATCCCAGAATAGAAAATAATTTCCCCCAAAGTGTAAGATGATTCCAACCTCCCATCCTTACAACCAATTCATGTTCTTAAGAATTGTGAAGTTAAAATTTAATGAATGCCTACCTTTTGGAAAGCTGGACCCTTTGGATAATGAATTGTTGGACGTTTATGATTCGATAAATAAATCCAATGGAAACTGCCTGGAAGTTGTGATGCATAGGACTAGAATACAGGTTTCAAGGAACTACAAAACAAATTCTTTATTTCCTAATATATTTAGTTCCTATAAAATTAGAACAAATATGACTATATATTATTACTTATATATATATATATATCGTTTTAATATCATACATATTTTGGCCAACAAAGAAGTTGGTCGAGTCTTTCATGTGTCCTAATGAAACCTTGGATGATTGGTATTTATATATTTAGATTTTATTAATATTACTCACACATGAAAACTACATTAATATATACACCACTTAGGTTATTTGTAGACATAATTCATGGTGGCATACCAAGTTTATATTTAACTATACATGGGCCAACTTTGGTACCTTTGTAGACAATACAAAAATAGTTATGGAAAAAAGGAATGAAATCTATAATAGAATTCTGTTCTGTTTATCTTATATCATGGAGCATGGGAGTAATGGATTGAGGAATCCTCATGATGCTAGGGGAGCATTATTTTTCCCTTTTTGTGTTTTTATTTAGAATATTGAATATACCCATCACTTGTCAAGTCTAGTTCCATTTTTGTATACAATAATTAACTGAAATCATCAAACATATGACTGGTCCTATTTGATTTTAATTACTCCTACCGTTTCTTGATTATTTACACTTTTTAAGTTGATTATAATTAAGCTTTAACCATACCCATAGTTTCACTCTTCTTATGATGTAATACGTTGATTTGCTTTAAATATTTTCATCTATTATATGAGGGTATATTCTCCCCACTGTACCACCATAGACCTTTACTACTAGTTGGAGGCCTCTAGAATATGGGGAGCCATGCTTGAGAACTTATGACCCATCAGATCATGGAACCGTTTACATGGATCTCAGGTTGGGACATTACTGTTCAGTTGGAAGAAAACCATTTTTATGAAGAACAACCATTATATATCCCTCAATATATATAAAATAGGTTACATTTTATGTAATTAATAAATTTAAGGATTTAGGGAAAACCAAATGACGAATAAAGAAACATGGGAATCTTAAAATCCCATGAATGAAAAATTTCCCCACTTGATTAATTAATGAACACAATTGAGTGGACCCAAAATACAATAGTGTATGAATGTAAAAACCCAAGTAATTTAAATAGTAAATTAATTTAATTTCATATTAACATTAATTAATTAGATTTTATATTATATTATTGATTATAATAATATTATGTAATTTTCTAATCAGAAAGGAAATAGTATTATTCTTATCAAATTCATTTTCATGTATTAATTTTTTTTATTAAAAATAATAATGTATAAATTTTTGAATTTGAAATTGGAGAAAATAATTATATTTTTTAAAACATCATATAAATATCAACTTAGGTAAAAGTTTTCATATTTTTTTAAAAAGGTTATTTTTCACAAAATAGTAAAAAATATAGTTTTTATGAAATAAAATCTGTTTTATAATATATCTAAGAAATAAATATGATATAAAAATTTATTAAACATATATATTGATTAATTAATTATAATATACTAAAAATATTATAAAAAAAATAATTCAAACAAGCAAATAATAATTTTTATACTAAAAAAATGGAAATCATTTCCAATATCGATGTAGTTCTTGCGCAACACTGGAAAATTCATATTTGGTGTCCTAATGTTAATAGCATAGATTCAAAAATTTGTTGATTGTCTAGTTTATTAGATTTGTTGTATTTTGAAGATTTATATATATATATATATATATATGAATGTTTGAGATATATAAAAAGTGACTTATCTAAATGCTTGATAATGACTAGTGTAAGGAAAGAAAAGTCAAAATAACATATTAACTAGGCCTCCATGACAAATATATGAGTAAATATACATATTTAAGGAATATAAAATTTTATATTTATATTATATAATATATTTTTATATTGATAATTAATTATTAATTTATTGTGATTAATAATTACTTTAAATTCTTATAAAACCCCGACACGGTGCCTATTCAAGCAGTATAAAAATCTTGTAAAATATTATAAAAATTATAAAATGATTTTATATTGTGATTCATAGTGTATAATTAATTTTAAATATTAACATAACATATTATGTATGCTTAAATGGTTTATATTCAAATTTAATTATTATTATAATGACATTAATGTCAAAGTAAATGAATAGTTCCAGAAATGACATTAATGGTATTTTATAAGAAACAATTTTATAATAAATGATTTAATACTTATAAATAAAATATATTCGGTGTAGTGGATGAGATGTTGATGATAATATAAATCATGATCCATTTATTTCTCCATTTTACTTTTATAGTAAATTTATTATCTCATATAACCTAAAATACATTGACACCACAATAATAATAACAATGGTTAACATGTGTTAAAACTAAAGGATTATGGTGAATGAATAAACTAATAATTCCAAATTTTATGTGATGATGGGATTCAGACTCATAATAAAAACATATTCAATAAATATATATATGTGGTTTAGTTTTTCAATTAGAAACAATTTATATTAATTTTATCCTTTATGATATTTGATGACTTTCTCTCCATTTACTTATAAAGGGGGGCTACCTCTCTACTATTAATCACATATTTTGAGCACTGTAGATAATAAAATCCTATATCTAATAAATGATCTAAATTCTTACCAACATCCTAGAGGACATTTTTTAATCTTAAATCAATGCTTTAAAAGATTTTTTTAGTTTTCCAAAATGATATTTTATGAAGAAGATGTGTAGAAACTAACTAATGCCATATTTTTATTTCTTCTTCAAAATTCTTCATTTATTATTCAAACATATGGGTGAATTAATATCAATATCTTCCCTATACTAAGATTATATTATGAAAATTTATAAACAAATATGCATCTCCTCTTCTGTCAAATGGGATACAAAGCCATCATTCATGTGTATGAGAGACTACTTCCTCATGAACAGATGTAACTATTCTTCATCGCTGGATCTCATGACTGGTTATAAATATGGGTTTAATGTTTATATATAGGTACATTATTAATGATATATTTATTTATTATTATAGATAATATATCATCTATTTTATTGATATTTCATTAATTTAACAACAATAACATCAATCATGTGTATTTATGGATTACCACCTCTAAAAAGCGATGTGTTTTTTTCTTTATAGCACCATATATACTATGTATATAAGTTTATTTAATCATAAAATATGATGTTTAGGATATAATATTAATTATTTAAGGGTAAAATGATTCTTTCCATTCTTCTCACATTATATTTCAAAAAAGAAAATGTTACTCATGCATACATATGACTTACCGTCTTAATGACCGTAACATAATTCATCATTCATAACCATATTTATGACGTTTTTAAAAAAAAATTAAATAATTTTTAAAAATTTACTGTTTTTTAATATTAATATTTTATATGTTATTGAATAATGAAATATTTAACAAATGTTAGCCAAATGGTGTCAATTGTGGAAATATGAGCTGAATATCATCAAAACATGCAATGAAAAATTAATTAATTTTGTAATTTAGTTTATCATATAAATAAATAAAATAAATCTATTGATAAAATTGAAAAGTGTTTTTAACCAATTAATAATTAACATATCTCTATTATTCACGAATATAATTAACATACTTATTGAGTTAGACTCAAGAAAACATGCACTTTACCACTGAAATATCATTCTAAATGTTTTAAATATTTTGTTTAAATATTTTTCTTCCATATAAATATTCCCAAAAATAATTTTTATTTGAATTTATGTGGACAAAATGAATTATAAAGGAAATTTTATTTCTATGTTTTACATTCCATCAATGATTTTCAAAAGGAAACATCATATGTATTTTATATAGAACGTGTTGAAAGAAGAAGAAGAAGAAATATTATATTTGAACATATAATTCATAAATGGTTTTTACCACCACTATAATCATTATTTTATGTTTGGATTCCATCAACATATTTGAGGTATTTTATAATAAAAAAATTTCTTCCCATTATTTTCATTAATTTAAAAAATATGTTTTAAATGAAGTGGTTATTTGGTTATGAGAAATATTTTTTCATATGTGTATAAATAATAATTTTATGAGTATTATGATTGAAATGAAATAAATCATGTGCTATGATTATGTTTTGGTTCTAGGGAAAAATTTATGATGTTGGGTGATCCTAATATTGATCATGATCATGGGTGTTCATAACATATCCCATAATGATGGGTGATACAAATATCACTAACCAATAAATTATGTTAAGGGAATGTGTTATCTAGTTTGGAATTTCACAAGAGACACTATGAATTTACAATTTAGGTAATTAAATTATTAAAATTTATATGTAAATGATGTCCCAAGATACATATATTATTACTATATGATTTTATATGTATTTATGGAAACTATATTGTGTTAAAATGGGAAAATAATGAGATTTTTCTTAAATTGATGTCTATGATGCTAAATATGGGCGGTAGAGATAAATTTTAAAAAATTATTAATGATTTTTTCATGAGTAAGAACAAACATTTTGGTGTTTTATGTTCCATTTAATATTTTTAAAGAAATGATTTAGGAAATTCTATTGGTAATGATGTTTATTTATGTAAAATAATATGTTTATTTTTATATCAATGTTTATTTAAAACATGTAATTTGATTGAGTATTCGTTTAATTATATGTTTTTTAAATGTCACTTATGCATATTTTTGTTCCCATTTAAAAATATGAAAATTTTTCAAAGCGTTTTAAGGGTGAGTAGCGAAAAGGAATAAGTCAGATTATAACTTTAGCGATATTTCATTAAAATAAGTTTTTCCATGTATTAATATTTATTTATTGTGTAAGAAATGGATAGTTAGTGTAATTTTACACTTTGGGAAGTAATATTTATTTTTATAATGGTGAATACGTAATTCATTAAAACTATAAACCTAAATGATCTTTTGTATTGAATAAAAATTATTTATTATCAAAATAATAAATTATATAGAATTTTTAATTCAAGGTCCTTATATGTTATCATAATGGGGAAATTATATGAAAATTAACATAAATTTATGTAATTACAAAGTAATTTAATATTTAATTATGTCTTTTCATATGATTTCTATAGATAAATAACTCTGGCACCATGTTTGAATAAAAATTTCAAACAATAATTCATTACTTAATCATTAATTCGTACTTATATTATAAAAATTTTATTAATGTATTGTCATATACCCTTAAAAATTATAAAATTGATATTAATACCTATCATATACCCTTCATAATTATTTTTACACCCATGTTGATTTTTTGGAATTTAATATCTATAATTCTTATTCTTTCTATACTAGAAACAATAATCATTATTTCTAAAACCTATATTAGGTTTCAATTACCACCACCAAATAATATAAATATATTTCCCAATTTTTATTTCTCGACAAATAATATTAATTAATTTAATATTATAAGTAATTGTGAAATTTTCATATTAATTTGAAATTTAATATTGTAAATTTGAAAAAAATTATAAATTACATGAAAGATAAATAGTTTGAGAGGACATAATAAATACAATATAGGGTGGTTTGCATCATATTAAGGATGATACGTTGTGTAACACATAATAAAATGGTGATTAGTGTTTAAACTTCGTTCCTTCTTGGTATCCTTCATCTTAACACTTGACACCTCATTATCTTTAACCCATATTACAGATATTTAAATCATCTTCATGAATATTCCCCTAAACTAGATACATAATTACAACTATTGGAAGATCATAGCTACCATGTGAAGAGGGATAATACCATTCACCCATTTTAATACATTTCTTCATGAAACCCTGACTAGGCTATGTAAGATACCAGTCACATCTTTCCCAATAACACCATTGACATTGAGTAGGTCTATGAACTAGACCATAAAAACTACCTAATATTCCATCAGGGCTTCAAATAATGTTCCATTTACCTCTAAGTCATCATCACCAACCATATAATTCCTTAAAACTACAAGAACACTCATCACTAATTCATAATAAACATCAATATTGATGAATATGATTTATCTGATGTGACTACATGAAATAACTAGTTTGCATATATGAGTTATCACGGTGTATATGTGAATGAAATGTCAAATTATGGTCAAAAGTAGGATACTAAGTAATATTTTAAGGTTATTATATGATTAATAACAATAAAAAATTTGAATTTATGTGTTATAAATCATGACATATATTCAAAAAGATTATATTCAAACACTAGAGCTATGTGATATTAAACATCATGTGATGATCGTGTGTGATTCTAAATTTGGGGTAAAATTTCAATTCATGGTTTTTTAATCACTTGATGAATATTAAATATTCCAAAAAATGATATTTGTAATGATGAAGGATCAACGGGAAATTGAATCAAAACTCATATTTCCATTATTTCAATGAATCACGAAACTTATACATGATAAATCCATAAATAGAATACACTGTTGGTTTTAGTTAAAAACATAATGGGATTTATATATATTTATAAAAATATATAGATATTCTTATATTACTAGAATATATGATCTCTATTAATGGATTAGATCATGTTCAGAGTTATCATGTTTAAATCATTATAGTAGGTAGCATACAAGTTTGAAATAAAAACAATATACACCAATTTATAGTGTATCTTGTTGTGAGAGATTCTACAGAGAATATTGATTCAAGAAACCAGAACATAATGTTTTTCTATGTCGCATGATAATTCCTAGATGTACAAATATCAAGAGATTAGCAGAGATTCACTAAGCGTGGTGACCAAATCTAAACCTTTCCTTTTCCAAAATAATTTTCAATTTTAAAAAATTGAAATTCATATTAAAATAAATAACCCATGAATAATTATTTTTAATACCATTGGAGACTAGTTATATAAGTAACATATTTTTTTTTTTTTAAACATTCAAAATTAAATTATCATTATTGATATTCTTCTAAAACTATCCCTAGTTAATCTCAGCATCATGCCCTATGAAATTGAAAAATATGGAAGGGGTGAGCTAAAATTCCTAATAAGGGATAAATAAACATATCAAAATTTTTCAAATTTTTATATTATAATAACATGAGAAAACATAAAAAGGATAGAAATATACGGTAATGTAAACATGCAATCATAAAAAATGATTTATAAGGAATTGTAATAGAATAAGAAATCACATATGATCTAATGTATAAAAAACCATTATGACTAGAAAATAACATAATAATTAATTCATGAGTGAGGAAATATAGAATAGTGGAAGATTATGGGAGTTTGGAACCATTATATGTATAGAAATATAAAATTCCGGATTAGGAATCGCCACATATTTATTATAGCGGATCAATAATCACAACTTTTTTTTTGATTTTGGACCATGAATAACTACACAATTCACCATTATCAAATGATATGTAATGATTTTTATAATGTATTTTAGAGATATATAGGGCTCACCAATCACCTAAACATTAACTATACTTTGGTCATCCAAAATAAAATATCTTTTTATAACATCATTAGGACCCCAGAATAAAAATGATTTACATATTAAATTTAAAAAATTACCAATTAACATTCCACAAAAACCAATTCAATTGAGATAAAATTAAATCATTACAAATAAGAACATCATAAAACCATTTATAGGGTGATTTATAAAACATAACAACATAGAAATAAATCACATTGAAATAATGAAGAAATAAGATCCAATCATAAAACAAATTTAAATATTTTTTCTTTAAAAATTAATGTATGAATACAAAATATATTGATACTTATTTATATTTCAAAAATTGTAAGGGTATATTTGGTAGTTTATTAAAATATTTACCTTAAGGAATATTCTATTTAATAGAAATCAATAGTTATAATTGTGATAATTTTTTAAAACATATTATAATTTTTTAGGGATTAAATCATTCAGGAAAGGTGGTTTGAATCCAGAAATCATTTTCCCTGATTGATTAATTTGGAAATAATTAGTAAAAGTAGGTCATTGAATATAGGTAACTTTAAATTTATATGTTCAAATGAAACTACATAACTCAAATAAAGAGATTTGAGTTTCCAAAGTCCCTTATTTCTCATGATGTGTTTGTATCAAAAGAATATTAGAGGGAGTTCTTGAAATGAACCTTAATACATCATTAAATGATTTATGATTTTACTATAATAATGTATTAGGGTAGTAAATTCACTATAAAAAAATAGTGTGTAACATTAATAATGTATCATGGAAAGGAAAAAAAGAGACAAATAACCCTTAACATTGATCTTTTATTACATGGATATGATCAAAACTCATGTATGAAAAACATAATGTAATTAATAACATATTTAAAACCCATATTTATACATATTAATAATATAATTTTTAATTGTCCTTTATATTTATATTAGTCAGTTATTACTAATTTTTCCACACCATGTGTTTATATTCTTCGAACATTTGTACAAGATTCATATAATTAGTGTATGTATTCATTATTATTCCAAATTTTATAATTCTATGATCATTATAGTTACTTAAATATAATAAATATAATTATTTATAAATTATCATTTTAATTTTATGAGTATTAATACTTGATCATTGGTTATTTAGTTGATAATAAGTAAACATCAGTGATTTTATTAACCAACAAAAAGTGTTTCCATAATTATTAAGTTAAATATTGATATATCATTTAAAGAACAAAGAAAAGGTAATTATTTAATTATTTATATAATATTTCTGTTGGATGTGAACTAAATTGTAAATTCATAATATTTATGTACACATGCATATGATGCATGAGATATATATATATATATATATATATTTAAATGATAATTAATATATTATAGATTTAATATATGCATATGATACAAGTATTTTTCAAGAATTTGTAGCGTAAATAATATATATATATATATATACATATTATTTATTTCATTAGAATGGTTTATTACTCAGTTACAATCCATTATGAATATATTAAAGTCTTTGAATTAAATCCACTGTAATTATTTAATGAATTATACCACAAAACATAGGAATTCATATGATAAATTATGAATAAGAAAATCCTTGATAATAAGTTATATAAGATGATGATATATTAATCTATTGAGTGGTGTGATGTGTAAGAACCTTTGCTAAACTCTTCCCTATGAAAAACACTATTTATCAACTGAGTTGGTGTTATCACCCCTTAGAATTTTGGCCACCCTAATTATGTTTGTGTGGATCTATAGGCTGATGTATGGCCTTAGTGGTGGGTGGTTTCATTAACTACTCCTCATGATCACCCTCATGAAAAATCCACCAACTAATGAATATTTGTAATAACTAGGGTACTTATAAATTAATTTTTTTTCATCATGGAATTGAATAGTTAAATATAATATAAACTCATAGTGAAATAAGTTGTATTTATAGAAATTAAAGAATCTATAAAAATAGAATATTAACCTCATTTACGAAAGTGTAAATAAAATTTAGGTAACTTATGATTAAAAATTATATATATATATATATATTTCTTAGTATAAGTAAATAAATATTTTAAAAATGATAATTTCAAGTGTTGGTATTTTTATAAAACTAAAGTGTTCATTTAAAATTTTGTAATTAATATAATAATTTAAAATAAAATATATTTTAATATAATTTTTTAAAAAAATTAATTTTTTTTGTTTATGATTAGAATATAATTTTATGTGGCCTTAAGTAATTTATCAATGTGTCATAAAATTAGTTAAAATTTTAATATTGATATTTTTAATATAAATGATGTTTTTATTAAAAAATAAATTTCTCATATTTATAATTTTTTTAAAAGTGGTTGTGTTTTTAATTATACACGTCAAAGAATGTTTTTGGCTATTTTTTTGATTTTTGAAATATAGTCGATTTTGTGGTGAATAGTGAAATATAGTAATTTACAGTATTTAAGAAATAAAAAATTATTAGGTCATAGATGTTATATGGATGATATAAGAAAATAATATTGAAATATTATTTTTTTTACTTTAATATATTTAGTAATAAGGTTGAACATATTAATAGTATTGTTCCAAAATAATAAACTAATGAATATAATAATCAGAAAACACTCATCTCCAGCCCTATAAATATCGCCCTCACCACCTCTTCTCCTCACACATAAAAATCCTTGTATCTAGACTAGTGTCTACCCAATAACATTCCCATGCCTCTTACCCACATCCAATACCCACTAGTCTCACCAATGGCTAAAAATAATTTCCTTAAGAAGGTTCTCAATAAAATAAGTTAAATACGTAAAAACCTCTATCTTATTCTTCTTAGATTTCTTTAAAATTTCATTTAATTTATTATTTTCTCCAAATATTCACTCATCCAAGTGACATGATAACTATAGTATATTACATATACTATATTTTTTTTTGTATTATAGGAATATACATATTCAATCCTCTCATCTTCTCCTCTTATTCTAAAAAATGAAACCATTTTCTATGATATGTCAATTTACAATCATCATGGAGGATGTGTTTTCATGTTATTTATTTTCCTTCAATGATCATTATAAATCCATTATTATAGTTAAATAATATTTTTTTTATTCCAATTATAAGTTATATAATGTTCTGTAACCAATATATAAACATTATAATAAGTAAAATGATATAAGATTATGATGGTCATAAAAAACCTCACAAATATATTTTTACATTTCCATTACCGTTTTATCTAATGAATGATACTCATATTAGAAAAAAATTTATATATGGTATCACAAGAAATTATAAGAACATATTAATACCATTTGTTTGAACTTATTTATTTTTTCTTCTACTTTATAAGACAACCCATAATGATACAACCATAGAAACCATGAAATAAATTCACCTAAAACAATAAAAATTTCAAAATAATGTCTATAAGTGGGCGGAATGATGATATAAAAAGATAATATAAGGTATTATAAATATGAACATAGGTAGGTAATTAATTTATAACATTTTAAAACCATTATAAATTTGTATTTAAAATGTTTTATGTAATTCAAAACCATGGTAATAGACCATCCTTTTAAAGTCGCCTTCATTGTATCTTTTTACAATATTCAAAAAAGAATGTTTCTTCTTGAATTATACTGAATGAAGAGATCATCCCATATTCATGAAACATTATTTTTTTAAGCCTTCCTTAAAAAAATTCATGGTTATTTTCAACAAATTTTTTTCATATTTATTTGTGATGTATTCTTTTAAAATAAGAGATTTTGTTTGAGGAATAGTTTTATGATGGAAGTATTCACGTTTTATGGTTAATTTCTAGTTATTTTAATTTTTCTATGATGATGGATGGGTCTTATATCTCCCTCTAATGAATTGGGTATGTTTATCTTACATGTTAACAATAATGGTTATTCAAATTGTAAATTCGATTGTTACATGATAATGAAGCCATCACAGTTACATCAGAAGGTAGTTGTGATTGTTACATAGTATTGTATCTTAGAGGGTTAAAAATTATATTGTATACATGATGGAGAAAATAATAATTAACTTATTTCATAGGTTACCTAAAGATGTTATTTAATATGTCTATGTTTTATGGAAATATCATGTTTTCACAATGTGTGAATGTCTTTTTTTATGAATTATAATTATATCATTGTGAAAAGATTTTAAATGATTTCATGGAATAACAGTTATTTTATTTTATGTACCATAATAAGATTTATATTCTCAAAACCGATGTTAAAATTGTTTTTTCCACAAGTTTTAAGGATGGTTACGAGAAAGGAATTGTTGAGATGGTATGTAGAGTATGATATACTCTATAATACCAAATGTAATATCGAAATAATATACATACTGAATGAAGTATCTAATAATGATCAAAATACAAGAGGTGGGGGGGGGTGAATTTTATAATTTAAAAAATTCATTTGGAAATATTAAAGATGATTATGTTTAACAAGATTAAACAAGGTAATTAACAAAACCTATAGTTCTACACACTTGCTAGATTCTGAAAATATGATTCCGAGAAAGTGATTCTAGAAAAGATGGTTCCAAAAAATGAAACTCCATGAAAGTTTAAAAGGATAAATATACTACCTTAAATGGTATAGAATCATACTAATTCAGAGTATACAAGTACAATGAAGTATAAGATAGGTATACTTTCCTCAAAAATAAAAATACATCGGAAAACTTGAAACAAACAAGTAACAAGTAGTAAGTCTTTTAACCCAAAGAGAAGGTTACCCAGAAACCTTGGATAAAGGTCCCTTTATATATACTTTCATGACATTAAATCTTACCTACAATAGTGTAAGCCCTCGATAAAAAGATTGGAGTCTGTCTTGTAATCCCCGCAATCCCTCAACTTCAAGGTAGTCGACACCTCTGTCTTCCTCAACAAGGAAGTCCTCGAAAATTAAGGTAGTCATCACCTCTGTCTTCCTATCCACGGAATCCCTAAAATATAAACAACAATATTTAGAGTCGCAAAAAGAATATATGAACAAGGTGTTCAGTACACACAAAGAAATAAAGTCTATCTCTCTGGATATCAATTCAACAGCATGTAATCTCTATATTGATCAAATTGTTATGAGCTCTTTCAAATGAGCTCCTATTTATAGGAACAACTCCAACGGTCGACTCCCTCCTCCAAAGATCATATTTTTCCTTGAATTTCATAGGGACATGTACATTTGTCACTTAATAAATGGTTAGTTAGTAACTAAATGAACGAAATCATTTTATAATAAAAAAACTGCAAGAAAAAATATGGTTACATAATCAGAATCAAGTATTCTTAATTTAAGAAAATAAAAGTTCAGTGTCTATCCAAAAACATATTCGGTGTCTATAATAAAAGGATATTAGGATTCTATTTTCTAAATAATTTTGATCCTAAATTCTATAGAATTATAGAGTCTATATTTTAAGGAAATTCTAAATCTGGATTCACAAGAATTCAGAACCTCAACTTAAAATGTTCAGAGTCAGATTTTATGAGAATTTGGAGTCAGAACATACAATGTTCAGAGTAAGAATTCATAGAACATGGATTCAAAACTCATAAGAGTTCTAAGTCTAAATTCAGATAACTCGGAGTCAGAACTCATTATGAGTTCGTAGTCTGAATTCAGAGAACTCAGAGTTAGTGCTCATAAGTGTTTGGAGTCTGAATTCAGAGAACACGGAGTCAAAACTCATAAGAGTTCAGAGTCTGAATTCAGTGAACTCGCAGTCAGAAATCATAAGAGTTCGGAGTCTAAATTTAGATAACATGGAGTCATAACTTATATGGGTTTAGATTATTAATTCATAGAACATAGAATTAGAACTCATAAGAGGTCATAGTCTTAATTAAAATAACTCGGAGTCAAAACTCATAAGAGTTCAGAGTCTTAATTTAGAGAACATGTATCCTGAAAACAGAATGCTATTTATCTGAGTATTATATGATTCTGAGGATTTAGATATTAAACCAAATTTTACACATAGACATGATAATAAATAATTAAAAAAATGGTAAGGATAAATTTTCTTGCAGAAGGAGAATTTTCCTTATGAAAGTAAAACCCATGGTAAAATGAAATTTCCCTTGAGATAAAGTGTTTGAGATTTTCAAAGCACGAGGATTGGTAATGTCATAAGTAAACCTTATTGACTAAACAATCTCCACAAACATGTAGGATTGTAAAATTCATAAGGAAACAATGTTGAATCAACAGGAATAATCCAAGATTAATGTTATTAAGATTTTTTATGAAAATATTTCATGTTTGATTAAAAAATTTTAAATTATGGGAGAAATTGACACTATTTAAATAATACACACATTATATGATTTTGTGTTTATATTTATGAATTATGTTCTAATTATTTAAATATATAAATTTAATATCTCTTTGGGAATGTATAAAATTGAATTATGAAATTAACTACTAGATTACGTAATGTTTAAGTCTGGGTCCGTATAGTTGGTATTAGAGCATATTTTAGATAATGTTATACGTTAGTATGATGATAATAGAATAAAATTAATGATTTCTAGAATATTTTTAGGTTAAAATTAGATATAATTTAATTATTAATATGTACCTTCCTGTAAGATCTTTCTGTTTAGAATGGTTTTTCAAAGAAGAAATAGGGAAGCTGAAGTATGAAGGTAGTGAGAGAATGATATCATTCCAAATCAAAAACCTAAAATGGTGGTAAATTAAACCTAGTACTTTTTTAAAAGTAATATATCATTTCACTCTCCATAAAATTGGTAGTATCATCCTTCAAAGAGAACAAGTCGAGTTACCACAAAGTAACATTATGATAGTGAAACATTTTATAAAGAAACACACACATGTATATAGTGGATATTCTGATCCAGTGGAGGATTGAGAGTGGAATAAATATCATGAAATGATATTATATGTCTTTGTATGTAAAATAATAAAATGTGTAGTCTTTGTATTTATCTTTTTTTTGGTTAAGCTGACCAGTTGTGTTTAATTGTCAAAAATATTTGGGATAGAGAGGAGATTATTTCCTTGGAATGGGATGAATTTAAAAATATATTCATTGAAATATATATTCCTAAGGTAACTAGAGATCAAATGGAAAATCATCACCTAGAATTGAAACAAAAATAGGAATATTTAGTTGATGTCTATGAAGAAATATTCACAAAATTAGAATAGAAAAATCCATATCTTATACGAGATCTTGATTTTAAAATCAATCCTTCTTACTTAAATATGTTGAGAGGGTAGAAATAGAGTTTTCTTGATGGTTACATGTACTTTGAAAAAACTAATTATAAAAAGACAAAATGGCCATAAATTTGTAAGAATCAATCAAATAAATATGAAGGTCACAAAATCTAGTTTCCAATATGTTGGAAATGTGGTAAAAACCACTCTTGGGAATGCCTTAACAAATCTGATTGGTTTTTTCTCTCTGGTAAGTTTAGAAATATGGCCTAATATTAAAATGAAAAGGATCACAGTTTTGGTGTGTTTCATTCTGGTAAAAAAAATGTAACGTGTTTCAAATATGGTGAGTTGTGCTATTTTGAAAATACATTCAAAAATAATTCCCCTGTATGGTTATTTGATCTCAACCCTTTTTATGTTTACTTACCCAAGTGAAGAAGATATGTTTTATGTTTGATGTTTCCAAGAATGTTTCTAGTCTACAAGATCCTATTGGGAGATAATGTAGCTTATTTACATACCTTTTGTGACTATATAAATATATGTTGGGCCATCAAATTAAGTGGTATCAGGTACATTGTTTAATTGTGTAGATTTTCCTATTTTATTTTTTGATATAGGGTATACACATTCCATTATATATGATAGATTTTCTAGAATATTGGAATTTTTACCTCAGGAAATGAAATCAAAATATATGGTTAAAATAAAATAGGAAAATATTAAAGAAAAAATAGTATTTACAAGAGTATTCTTATTATTTTCTGTAGAAGTAAATTACCCGCAATCCTGGTTGTTTTTACATTATTAATGTTTTATGTTTTTCTGTGTATAGATTGTAGTGTTTTTATCATTATATGATTCACTATAGAGCTAAAGAGTTTATTTCCAAAATAGTTTTATTTTGTATATAAGAATCATCCCATACCATCGGTAACATATCTGGAATTAGAGAAATAGTTAAAATATATAAATGAAAGTTATCTTTGACATATAATTGAAAATAATGGAATTGTTATTATTATTGATGTGTCCTTAATATGTGAATTCATGATTTTATTGTTTATGATTTTACAAATTTTATACCTGATCAGGATGTTGAATTTACCATTGACATGGTTCCTTATTCTAAGCCAATTTCATGACCCCTTATCGAATGGCCCAAGTGGAACTTATTGAATTGAAAAATTAGTTGTAGGGATTTTTTAGGGCTTTATTCATCATATAACATCACAATGTGGTGCTCCTATTTAGTTTATTAAAAATAAATATGTTTCCATCGAATTTTCATTTATTATAGATCTTCGAATAACATTAATGTTAAGAATAAGTATCCATTACCTGACATCAATGACTTGTTTTCTACTCATAAAGGAGCTCAATATTTTTACAATATTAAATTGAGATATAGGTACCATAATCATAAGGTTAAGGGGTATGGGAATCCAAAAAAAAATAATTCCTAAAAACATATGAGAATTATGTGTTTTTTTATTACCTTTGGTTTTACAAATTAACCTACTATATTTACTGATCCTATGAAAAGAATATTCCATGCATATTTGGATAGGTATGTTACTATTTTTTTATGATATGTAGGGTTATTAAAAAAATATATGGATTTGTAAAAAAATATTGATTATTCTTAAAACACATAAAGAAAAATAGTTATACAATGAATTTTGAAAAAGAGAATTTTCGTTGTATCAAATTTCATTTCTTGGGGACCTTGTAAATAAGGATTGAGTAATTGTTTCTCCCTCCAAAACAAAAGTGGATGATGAATGGAAAATACCTTCAAATATTACAATGAATTTTAGTTTTCATGGATTATCTTGTTATTACCCATGGTTTGTAAAAAAAATCATAGTTATCTTTCATGATAAGAAAGATCACATGAAAATGGTTTAGTTTTTTTGATATAATACTAAATTGTTTTTTAGGAACTGAAAATAATTATAGTGAATGATCTAGTATTTCTTTTGACTTCCAAAAATTGATAGTTTTACACCTATATTGATGATTCCTTGAAGGGGGTTGGTTGCATTTTGATGAAGAATGATCAGTTACTTGCTTATACCATAAGACAACAGAAACATCATGAGTTAAATTATCTTACACATGATCCAGAATCAGTTGGTGTGGTTTTTGAAATAAATTGTTAGAGACATCATTTATATATAGGAAAATATGAAATATATACTAACCATACATGTTTTAATAATATATTCTCATAAGTAATTAAACCTGAGGCAGAGAAGATGGATGGAAGTGATAAAGGATTATGATTTCAAAAATAATTAACATCATGGAAAAGAAAACAAGTTGTGGTTGACCTGATTCAAATACATCATGATTCATTAAACATGTTACATTTGAAACATGGACTCTTGGTTTATGACTAAATGAATTTTTATTTGGATGATGTTGGTGTGAGGAATTTATTTATTTTTTGTTTTATGATTCAATGCAGTCATGTCTCATGGAAATAATGAATAAAGATTGGAAGGATGACAATGAGTTATATAAAATGTTAAAATTATTTATGGAAGGTAAGTTTCTGGAATTTAATGTTGATAATGATTATGTAATTATATTTTGAATGAGATTTTGTGTGACATATTATTATCAGATGATGAAATAACTGTTAAGAAAAACTCATAGTTCTCAATTTACAATTCATCCTATAAGTACTAAGATGTATAGAGACTTTCAGGAGTACTACTTGTGGTATGGAATGAAAATATATCTTGCTAATTTTACTGTGAAATGTTTCACTTTTAAATAGCTTAATGAGTTGTGAAAACTACCCAAGGGGATGATTCAACATTTTCCAGTACCAGAATCAAAATGGTAAAATATATCCTTGGGATTCATGGTAGGACTACCAACGGTATTTTGAGGTAACAATGTGATTTGGGTTATTGTTGAGGAAATGACTAAATTTACACATTTACTTAATATTCAAGACACTATTTATATATATATTAGATTTCTAAACTATACCTGAAATGTATTTTAATTTTATATAGAGTTTTTCGCTCCATTGTATCTATCTGTGATCCTAGGTTCACATCAAAATTTAAGAATGACCTATTGAAGTCATTGAGAATTGAATTAATTTTTTTTTTCACTACCTTTATTTCTCAATTATATAGATAGGAAAACAAACTATACAGACATTATAAGAAATTTTATGTTCCTATTCAATGGATCACAAGGGTATTTGGGATCGACATATTTATTTATTTTAGTTTCATTAAAATAATTGTTTTCATTTAAGGATATAGATAGAACCTTTTTAGGAATTATATGAAAAGTGGTATCGAACTCTATCATTTTGGGATTATGTCACAAAAAATATGTTGATGAGAAAATATTTAGTAGAGGATGTGGATGAGAATGTGATGATAATCCATCAACAAATATGGGAAGCTCAGAGCATGAAGACAAATAATGAAGATAAAAAGAGGAAATACTTTTATTTTGAGGTAGAGGATCATATTTTTTAAAAAAAATATCTCATTGGAAATGTGTTATACATTTTGGTAAAAAATGAAATCTATTTCCACAGTTCCTTGGAACTTATGAAATCCTAGAAAGAGTTGTACCAGTTTTTTATCGAGTAGCATTGACCCTATTTTTATGTTAGGTTCAAAAAGTTTTTCATGTTTCGATGTTTGGAAGTTATGTGATAGATTCATATCATATTTTGAGCCAAACTTTGTTGATTTGGAAGTGAATATTATATAAAAGGAAAATCCGGTTCATATTTTTGATCATAGAGAGAAATCATAATAGAATATTTTTATTCAAAATGTTAAGGTTTTATAAAGAAACAACATTGTTGAAAAAGAATAATGGGAATATGAAAATTCTACGAGGGAAAGGTTGCCAACTTTTTTAATAAGTGAATAAAAATTTTGAGGAAGCAATTTGAAGAAGGGGGTGGAGAATGTCACAATACATTTACTTATAAAATAATAATTTTTCATTTGATTAATAAATTTTTAAGATCATTATAAATATATAATGAAATAAGTGATATTTTCATAAATTAATGAATCTATAAAAATAGAATAGTAGCCTCACCTATGAAATTTTAAATGAAATTTAGGTGTCTTATCAATGAAAATATGATATATATATTTTATGGAATAAGTAAATAAATGTATTAAAGAAGATAAATTCAGTGTTTGTTTTTTATAAAAGGAATGTGTTTTTTCAATTTTATAATTAATATAAAAATTTTAAGAAAAAGTTATTTTAATAAAGTATTTCAAAAAATAATTTTTTTTCTTTTGGTTATAAGATAATTTTATGTGGCCATAAGTAAATTATCAAAGTGTCATAAAATCTGTTATAATTTCAAAACATGTAATTTTCAAATAAAAGAAAATTCTAATTAAAATATAATTTATCATATTTAGAAACTTATATTCATAAATTGGAGTAAATATTTTTATTCTACAATGAAAGAAATGGTAAGGGTCAATTTCTGGGATGTTTCTAAAATAGATATTTTTTGGTTAATACTGAAATATAGTAATTTACGTTATTTAGATAATATATGAATTGTTAGGTTATAGATGATGTATGGATTATGTAAGCCTATAATAAAGAACTTTCCTTCATTATTTTAATATTTTTATTAATATAGTTCAAACTATTAATATACATGAGCCAAAATAACAAACTAATGAGTATAATAATAAAAACACCCCTCTCCTCCCCTATGAATAGCACATCTCACCACCTCTTATCATCACAAATTTAGAGCCTTGAATCTTTGTTAACTTATTCTCATTTCACATACCAAACTTCATCCCTACATCCAAGACTGCATGGTATCGAAAAAGGCCACAACCAAGTGACTTATGAAGGATCCCAAGGAGAATAAGTTCAATAGGTAAAATCCACATTCATTTTATTTTAAATTTAAATTAAATTTATATTGTTTTCTTATTATATCTTTACATATCCTCATAAAAGTGACATAAAAACTCCAATATCATGAACATACTATAATTTTATTTGTCTAATTGAATATCTATCAACAAACTTATCATCTTCACCTCTTAATCAAAAAAAGAAAACATTGTGTGTTATATATCGATTCACATTCATTATAGACGATTTGTTTTACATTTACTTTACAACATTCAATTATAGTAATAAAAACATTATCATGGTTAAAATATATTTTTATACATATTTTAAGTTTTATAATGTTCTGGAATAAATCTTTTAAAATTATATTAAATAAAATGATATAAGTTCGTGATGGTCTAAAAAATTCCCCAATAAATTAAATCATTTTCATAAATGTTTTATCTACTGATTCATCTTCATAGAAGAAAAAATGATATGTGGTATCATATAAAATTTTGGAAACATATTAATATCATTTATTTCCACATCTAAAGTTTTTCTTCCATTCAATTAGAAAATCCATAATGAACCAGCGATAGGAACCCTAAAATAATGTGACATAAAATAATAATAAATAACAAAATATTGTCAATAAATGGGTGGAAGGATGTTATAAAAATACCATATAAGGTATTATAAATATGAATATAGTTTATTAAAATATTAATACCATTATTTAAACAATTATATAGGAGGTATGGAAACATTTTATTGAAATTAAACCCATGATAAGGGACTATCCATTTAAATTCCTCTTTAATATATATTTTATAAAAAAATTCAAATAGAAATTTTCTTCTTAATATATACGACATAAGATAATTAACCCTTTTTAATGAAACATTATTTTTGGGAGGAATTATTTTAAAAAATTCATGGTTATTTTCACATAAACCTTTTTCCATTGTATATGTGATTTATTATTTTAAAATAAATGATTTTTAGTAAGGAATGGTTTTATGGTGAAAGTATTCATGTTTTTTGATTATGTTCAAGTTATTTGAAATTTTTTATGTTGAATTGTGGGACCCATATATCTCTCTTATGAATTTGGTATGTTTGTTTGATAACGGTTATTCTCAGTGTAACTACAATGCTTCCAAAAAATTATAGTCGTACGGGTTACATCATAAGGTAACTATTAAGGTTACATTATAAGGTAGACATGTGAGTTACAAAATATATTGTATCAATTAGGGTAATTATATTAATTATGTAATGAACCAAATTACCAAATTATCTTATTTATTCTTTTTTTTATGGAAATGTCATGTTTTCAAAATGTTTGTATTTTATACATTAAGGGTGGGAAGTTTATCTTTGTGAAAATGATTTTATATGTTTATCAATATTCACGGACTTATAGTTCTTTTCTTTTAATTCCCTTACCAGAAAGTTTTTTATCATCCATTATTTTTAAATATTTTACGTAGGGTTTATTTATAGGTGGAGAAAATAAAAATCAAAGTTGATTTTTGTGAAGATTTTTCATTAATAGATTTCATGTTTTATTAAAACATTTTTATTATGGATTAAATAAAGACTATTTTAGTAATTCCAATTTTTTATACTTGAGGGATGATATTTATGAATTATGTCCTAATTATCTAAAACTATAACCTAAATGGATATTTGGGAATGAATGAATATTATTTCTAAAATAATCTACTAGATTATTTAATATTTAAGGCTGAGTCTTTTTAATACAGTTTCTATTGAAAAACCATTTTTCTAGGTACTCTATTTCAATGACAATAATAACATGATTATTTAATAATTATTTCTATATGTTTTTTTAATTCCTTTCACTACAAATGATAATTAAATTGTCATAAGAATACCATTAGTGTTATAAAATTAAGGTTGTTTAGGTTATTAATATGATTCAATCACTAATTTTTTAGAAAAAATATGAAAAGAAAACAATACCAATATATTTTTTAAAAATTAAACATTGGATAATGGTAAATATGATTTTAAATTATGTGATACCCTTATTTAGAAATCTTGTAAAAGGGTAACCTATTTTTTAACTTCATGATGTTTAGTTTCATAAAGGTATTACACTTACCCATGGAGGTTTGTGTATGGAGAAATGAAACTTTACCTTTTTTAAAAATGGTATTATATTTGTTTCCAAAATATCTCATGCATTTACCTTCAAATAGAACAAGAATTATTAAGAGTACCCTTATGTAAAGTTTCTGTTTAAAGTTAATATCTTTAAGTGATGTAGTTTTCTATAGGAAATATATGTATTAATATTACACATTATATTTCCAAATGGATATTTGTAATGGAAACCATTATATCAAAAATATGTAGGATTCTAAAAAAATTAGTTTCCCTTACACAGAGCATCTTCATTCAAGTGAAATTGAGAATACCATTATATTGAATAAAAGTTTTCTGTAAGAGTAAGTAGAAACAAAATTTAATAATTTTTTAAATATTCAATTAATTATGGGGGGTATAAATTTTTTATAAATATTAATAATAGGTATTTCAAGTTTATGATATCTTAATTTACATGGATTATAAAAATAAATAACAAAATTATTAATTCTATATAATTAATTTTAGAAACATTTTATGAAATATTTTCCCCTATAATTAATGGATCATATTCTTAAAAAACCGTTGAAAAATTAAATGGACTAATTGGTGATCCTAAAATAAAAGGAATATTAAAAATAAATAGATGTTATTTATAAATTTTTTATAAATTACAAAATAAATTAGATTTAGATTATATTAAATGTTTATAAAAGTAAAACATGAATATAAAATATTTTTAATACATTAAATAACATAAAAATTAAATTTTATATATAATTTAATGGGGTCCACACTATGATGGATTTAATATATTAATATTCTACCTAATTTTTAAAACATTTATAATTAATATTTATTTGTTAGTTAGTCATAAATACCTTATTTATTAAAAAATAAATAAAAAGTCTAATAATATATTAGTTTTTTAAATAATAGAGTTTTAGTAATTTTATTTTTAAATATTAATATTATGTGTTCCCATTTATATAATAAGTTTTTGTTGAATAGATCTATTCATGCCATTATATGTTCCATAATATAAATTTTCAATATCATCTACCATGATCTATATTTCTATTTCTAGTTTTGAGATTGATAAATAAATTTGGGCATATTTTTTTCATATTATGTGTTATAGTATTAATGTATTGAATTTTCTATTGAGTAATGTCTCTCAAGGTAGAGGTACTTTATGTTGGACCCCATACTTTCTTTATAGGCTTTCCAAGGATAAGATTATGAATGTGGGTTTTTATCATTTTTTAGGCCTATTGAACTTATGTTTTTCAATGTCATATAACATTATTCATTTATATAAAGTGATCATATTCCTTTTCATATATGGTGAAATTTGATATTTATGAATATATATGAATTATATTTTTGTTATTACTTGACACAGAGTTATGGTTTGAAACACATATACTCAAAAACATGGTTTGACCAAATTTATTAGCGTTTGGAATAGGTATTCCAATGCTAAATCATTAGATGAATGCATACATGAAAATGAAATAAAACATCAAAGGATAATTATTATATATTGTGATATAGATATTAATTAAATAATCCTATTAAATATATTAAATGGATTAGACATTAAAATAAAAGCACAATAATACTAAGTGTGATACGTCTCTGAAGAAAGACTTTTCCATATCTATATTATCCAACTAGATATGGCCAAGCTCAACATGAGTAAACATAAATAATCCTGTTTAAGGAAATAAATCCATACGTAAACTAAGATATTCATGATTGTTATTTTCAATATCAACATGAGTGTCTATTGATTCTTTTTAGTTATCTATTTCTTGGCATTCGTATTTGGTAATAGTAGTTTTGAATCCTTAATTTTTTGGATAATATAGGAATCAAGTTGAGTGGATTCATATGATGGATTTGGACAAGTGGTTATTTACATATCTATCCATGAATCATTGATATTTGGATTAGGATAATTCCATACATAAATAATCATGGATTAATTACATGATAACCAATATAAATATGATGATATATGGATCATGTATCACTAAATGGATATGATGTATGGTTAGATCAATTTTAGTGGGAGAAATATTAATAAACCACTTTAATTAAAATATTTAAGACATAATATTCATCTAATTTAATGTTGTATTTTATTTAAAATCATTATCTAAATAATGATAAAGATTAAATTAATATATTAAATGAAAATATTAACATAAGGAAATCCTAAGACTATTATCATATGAAAAGTTATTGAGAAATAGAAATATTCATTATGTTAGAATAATTTATCCCCACATATAAAATTCTTAAAAGTTTTCACAATGTGAATCTTTATGAATATATAGCCATGAAATAATTCATTTTTGGTTTTAAAAGAACATGATACCAATTTACATAAGGAATTATAATAAAAATACTCAAAATGATTTTCATGTAAATAATATTAAATATGATTGACATTATTTAGAGAGTCTATAGAAGTGAAAGAAGGAATTTGTTTTAAGGAAATACCTCTATTATCATTTATGTATGTTTTCCAACAACATGAATGTGTTCAGGAAAATTTAGCACGATATTCTAAAAATATTAAGCATTAAATTTGTAGCCAACCACCGTTTATGTTTTGTTATTGTATCAATAGTATAATGTGTTAATGGTTAAAAATATTAAGAATTAAATTTGATATTTTTGTAAAAACTGTTATTAAAATATTTAATGGTATGTGATAATCAGTTCATGTTTTATATGTTCATTAAATATAAATAGGTTTAGAAAATTTAAATAATTTAAAAGAACGTAAAATATTCATTCCATTGATAGACTATATAGTAGCTATATTAGATATTTAAATAAATTGATGTTTCGAAATATTTTCTAAATCTAATTTATGGAATAGTATTTTTATATCACTTATCTCTTATGATAAATAATTTTAATAAATATTTAATGAGAACAACACATGATGTCTAATTGTACACAATATTGTTATAATTTTGTGAATTATATGAAATAATTGGATAAGAAAATTCTGATATAAGTTCTTTGTCCACAATAATGTTTTTATCCATGTTTTTATTAAAATATAATAAAATTTCATTCATATATAATAATGGATTATTTTAATGAATAAAAAATTATTTTTCAGGGAATTATTATTGATATGTAGAATATCATATGATATATGAAAAAATATATTATTAGTTAGGTAGTACCACAAAAAGGAAATACATATTTTTTACTATCCCAAATACGTATGTGTTGAATCTTTTCATGATATTCTTAGGAGGATACAATGCCTAAGAGACTAGTGGGAGTATAGTTTGAATTAGACATGTTCAAAGTTAAAAAATCAATATTATGTGTTTTTTATTTTATATTTTAAAATATATTAGTATTTTTAGTGTTAAAAATGTAAAGAAATAAACATTGAGTTCCCACCTATAAATAAATATCACCATTCCTCAGAGGATTATACCAGTATAATATTATGGTGATTCTTCACTTAATATCCTAATTTGGATATATGTGATGGTAATGCAAAATGTAAATTTTTTACATTTAGCTTCAATAATAATTCAAATTTATTATCCCATAAAGGTTTATACTTCCAAATACACAATGTTTACTTTATATCGTAAAATAGATTATAGTATTTAAGTAAAGAAAAATTAAAAAATTTAAATTAGTGATAATAATTTAGAGGATATAAATTCATCCTCAAATTGATTTGTATGTGATTTTAAAGTGATAATTTATATACATACATTAATATATAATATTTCACATATTTTTTTTAAATGGATCTACATATAAATAGTCATAACTAGAAATTACATGATATCATTATAACATTTGATGGTATATTTCAAGAGAATTTAAATATATTTTCAAAGAGTTTAGAATAATGAATTTGATTCCTAATTCAAAACATTATTCAAACCATCTATATTCATAAATGTTACGTTGAAATTTGATAGTGGGAGTATTTTATTTGATAATCACATTGGGATGTGATGAAAATTACATATGGAAGTAATCTACAGAAACGTTACTATACAAAAAACATGAGATTCATATAGAATCTCCTGATATTAAACACTAATGGTAATTTTGTATGGTTGTAAAATTATCCTATAATGAAAATAAATTCAATTTTTATTTATCTTTCATTCAATTGTGTTTCAACATGAATTAAAATGAATAGCTGAATGATAAACATCCCATCAAACTAGAATCATTTTTTCCTAGTAGATGGTCATTATAAAGTATGATGATATATTAATAACATATTTAATAGATTCTAAAACCCAATACAATGTGTTGTATTTGATTTATAAAAAATAAATTCATGAGGTAATACGTAGAGACATTCTACTTGGACTGATCCGAAAATGCAAATCTCAGGGAAATTCATATAGTCAGAGATATACATTGGGATGTATTCAAATTATTAGTATCTATTTCTTACGGGCGGTGAGATAACTATAATGATAATCATTATACATTAATACCCAACATACTCATGTAGACTTATAAACCTGGATTATATAGAGGTGGCTGGGTTTGTTTCTGATTATGTCATCAGTTAGAGTGAAACCCAGAAGAGGTTTATCCAATTTTAAGGAAATTGATGAAATCTATACCATAAATGATATATACAAAGGAAATTTACAACCTTGCCTAGTCGAGTAACATATGATTTTTTCAACCAATTTAAGGATGGGTATGTTATGAACTCAACTATTTGAAGAATGACATGGAATGTATTCATTAACATGGTAATTATATTTCACAAAAACCAGAAAATATGAGATATTTGAACATGATTTTTTTTGTTTTGGGTCTTGTGATCACTAAATTTA
Source organism: Viscum album (assembly GCA_963277665.1). NCBI lineage: Eukaryota > Viridiplantae > Streptophyta > Magnoliopsida > Santalales > Viscaceae > Viscum > Viscum album. Next base: position 1,687,979,789 of record OY728126.1, on the reverse strand, counting down.
CTAGAAAAAAGTGTTATATTAGGTACACATATGATTAATATGATACATCTTGCAGTATTAAAGTTTGTACAAATATATGAGTAAATTTCAAGAAGATCACACCTGAAACCATAGTAGCTTGACAAGAACTAACTCTTCTCTAGAGGTTTATATTTCTTACAATAATGAAATTGGTATTTTTATGTTTTATCCTTACTACTATGTCCCATAGGTCCACAAAATTAGGTGAAGGGATAAGGATAAAATTTTAGACAAAAAATGTGTTTAAAATGATTAAATTTTCGTGGGAAAATATTTCCAAAAGTTTTTGATTGGTTTTTAAAAGATGTTTGATGTTGTACATAATGTCCTTATGGTATATTAATGTTTGTGGTAGATTATTTGATGTCAATTTATATTTACATTCATGATATGCATGTCAAAGAGAATATGATGAATGAGAGATATATATAATATTATATTATATTTAGGGTACACTTAATGTATAAATGGGATTCATTTATTATCCTTGTCGAGATTTATGGATAAAATATATACATGATATATATATACATTAATTTTTTTACTAAATGGTTTATTCATATATTACAATCTATTATTAATAAATTAATGGATTTATATTAAATCCCTAGAAAAAATTAAATTAATTCTACCCCAATAATTATAAACACATATGTTGCATTATGATTAGCAGGTTCCATATTATTTAGTTATATAAGATTATGATATACACTTAGGTTCGTTGATATTATGTGTATGATCTTATGCTAAACTCTCTTTGTCACGACCCGTCCTCGGGGCCCGTGCCGTGACTACCCCAATCCCGCCTTCCATCGGCCAGGGGCTGGCGACAAGCACTAAGGCGTAATTGCCAACAAAAAGGAAAGGCATTGCCTTTGAAAAGTAAACAAGCACCACAGAGTAAGCAAGCGGAAAAGTAAACACTAAGTAAAAATGGTACAAGCTGTGCTGAAAATAAAAGCGACCGGAAATACAAGCCCAACTGTAATGTACAACAGAAAGGAAAAACAGCAACTGAAAGGAAAAGCCGCAGCGTCGAGCCGTCCTCTGGAAGTCCCACCTGAAGGGTGGGTACAGATAGCCTCCACTTCTCCTCGGGTCCACCTGACCGCTCCGAGTACGTCCCGCCCAGTGGTCCACCTCTAGGTACTGTCCTGCTCCGCACACCACCACCACGAGCAGCACTGTCCGTCGTCTGCAACCAACACAACGTAGTGCGGGCGTAGCCCGTGCAGGGGTGAGTATAAGCTACTCAGTAGGTACCCCGAGACCCCCGAAGGTCTCCCGAAATCCACAAAGGATAATCCACAAAGGAAAGATACAATCACGAAGTAACATCTGACACGGCTTAGGTATATGTCCATACATATACATAAGTCATCAATTCCCGTTCGGCTCCAACGTCCGAGCCCAAGCACAACCCAGTCCACACAGGAAAGAAAAACGTATACCCACACAGGATAGCTCAACACAATCCACAAAGAATAGTAAACAGTAAATCCACACAGGATAACTCAACACAATCCACAAAGGAGAGTAAACAGTAAATCCACACAGGATAGCTCAACACAATCCACAAAAGAGAGTAACACAAGATTCATCTCACACAGGTATACTTCTTCGGATGACGATAAAGATGATCACGGATCCATCTAAGTCGTCGGACCCACGAAGGATCGACAGGTAACTAACCCCCACAATGAACCACACAGGATCGGGCCCACATAGGACTTGTAGGCGCTGGCTCACACAGAACCGCTGAGCGCGGACCCACACAGGATCGGACCCACATAGGATCAGGCCCACACAGGACCTGTAGCACTAATCCACGTAGGATCGCTGAGTGCTGTAGTCGTCGCAGTCCACTGAGGATCTATGCACAGTCGTCGTCGCAGTCCACCGAGGATCTCTACACAGTTGTCGCCATAGTCCACTGAGGATCTCTGCACGGTCGTCGCTGTCGAAGTAGCAGTCGCAGCCAGCTCTAGGGTTCCCGCACACAGCAAACTCGTTCGGGAGGGTCCGCTCCACGAGCCGAGAGGCCGATACATCAACTGTCACAAAGACCGAATTTGATGTATCCAAAAAGTTCTGTATCGTCAACAGGAACTCAACGTCGCAGACGGCGCGTCAATCGGACGCCCGTTCTGAGAGTTATTGGCTTTTTCGTCCCAGGGGCCCGGTTGGTTTTTTAAGGCAAAACCAACCCGACCGTACTCCACCTGCGTCCAAACCTCGGGCGTAGTGTGCCAAAAGATCCGGCTCACATAGAGGAATTCAAAGAAGCTGACAGCACGTCAATCGGACGTCCGTAGCTCAAGATATGAGTGTTTCCGCTCCGAGGGCCCGGTTGGTTTCGTGTACGAACCAACCCGGCCGAACACAAAGTATTCAGAAACCTTGAGTGCGATATACCGAATCGACCGTCTCAATCCAAGGATTGCGTTTCCGCTGACGGCGAGTCGTTTGGAGTCCCATAGCTCAAGATACGGTCATTTGAACGAAAACCGTCCGAAGACGGGGGGTCCGGGCCCGGGCCGACCCGGCCCGACCCCCCATGGGTCGGCCGAACCGCGTCAACCCAGTCCGGGCCGGCCAGGGCGTGGCCCGGCCGGCGGACCGGCCTGGCTCGGCCTGCCCGGCTCGGCTCGGCCGAGCGGCGCGGGGGGGGGGGGGGGGGGGCACCCCCGCGTGACACCCCCGCGGCACCCGCGGGGTGTCGGCCAGACAACCGGACGCGACTGAAGCTGCGTCCCGAGTGACGCGGGGGGGAGCCTCCACCCCCGCGTGACACCCGCGGGGTGTCTCCCTGGCGCCGGATGCGGCTGCAGCCGCGTCCCGCGAGCGCCGCCGCCGCGGCCGGTGCCGCGTCGGTCTCTTCCGGCGGCGCGCCGGGCGCCGCCGCCTCCGGGCGCCGGGCGCCGCCGGCTTCCGTGGGCCGCCGGAGTCGCTCCAGTGGCCCGATTTTCTTCCCGTCTACGCCGTTGCTCCTCCAGGGTTCCGTTCTTCACTGCGGGATCGTCAAACTACCATTGCGGCACGTTCCGTCGTCGCCCGTCAAATCCGCACAAAACGAAGAACGGCGGAGGGTCGTCGGGTCGTGTTCGTTTGGCCCACACCCTCCGCGTTATAGATAAACAACGGGAGGAATTAATGTTCAAAACATGAACGCATATCCGAAACAATTTTTAATGAAATAAAATTGTTTCATAAAACGGGTTCCTCATTTGAACGGAAACAACAATTTTAATAAATTTAAAATTGTTCACAAACCAGTTCTATAACTTTTTAAAGAAACATTTACTGGAATATTAAAAAAGGGGGGGGGGGGTAATTCCAAAATAAATCCCTACCTCGTAGTCGTCGCACGTGAGTGTTCTTCGCGGAAATGCTCGTCATGGAAGGTGGAGATCGTGGCGTCGTCGCGGAAGGGCGTCGTGTCGTCGCGGAACACGGCGTTGAGTCGGAAAACTCAACGGACCATGAAACAACATATTTAATTTAATTAATTAAATCCGTGTTTTGGTAAAGAATCATGAAGGAGATTAAAAAGAATGTCCGAGACTCTTACCTCAAGCAGCTGATCGAAGATCCATCGCAGAGGAAGAGTCGTCGCAGAAGAACGTTGCAGGAAGGGAACGTCGGCGTCGTGGATCACGGCGTCACGTCGTCGTTTTCCGGGTTCGGCGTTCTTCACGTTCTTCGCGTTTTTCGCGAAGGAGGATGAAGTTTCAATGATCCTATCTCAACGAGTAATCCTCCAAAAGATAGGTTGGTCTTATTTTATTATTATGCCAACACATGAAAAGGGGGAAGTAATGACCCATCAATTCGTTGAATTAATTCAACGAAAGAAACAACTCATTTAATTTACGAAATAAACCGCCCAATTAAATGGTCTGTTAAGAATTTAAGAAAACGCGTCTGTTGACTTTCATAATGATGGGTTTTCACTGGTGCATTACTTAGAGGAAAGAAACGGCGGGGCTCGTGAGGGCCGCATCTCACAAATATCCTACCAAGGGGGTAGGATATTTCTAGATAGCATCCTATCCAGATCAAATCAGTTTAAGCCATCTTTAAGTGGCTTCAAGTGGATTTTAAGTGGCTTAAGTGAAATAAAATGAGGTTGTCGCAAAATTATTTTATTTCTTAACTTTATGCCCGAAAATTAAAAACCACACCCGAGAAAACGCAACTCCGGAAGAGGAATTTCTAAGCGAATACCAGCGCTGTGATTTCATCGGTGCCGTCAGAATTCGATTCCGGGCACCGGTTCAAAAGTTAGAAAAGCCCGCTCATCCGTTCACTGAACGTACCCAAGCCAAACTTCAGAAAATGATTCCGGGCACACCGGGCCTCGGAATCAGGTGCCGTTAGAAACTACGATCTTGTAAAATTCCAAAGAAAATTAAGAAAAAAATTCCCTTGAAATTTACAGGTCTTTACATTACTCCCACCTCAGGGCTTTACGTCCCCGTAAAGATACATCATAAACTAGGGAAACAAATGTGGGTACTGAGCACGCATCTGAGCCTCCCGCTCCCATGTGCTCTCATGGAGGTTCACGTGCTGCCATCTGATGCGCACAAGAGGAATCGATCGCCCATGTAGGACCCACTCTTGTCGATCCTCTATCTCCACTGGGACCTCTGCAAAAGTCGCCCCATCATCCACGTCTATCTCCCCATAGTCAATGATGTGCGTCGGGTCGTGCACGTATCTCCTCAGCTGGGATACGTGGAATACGTCGTGCATCCGGTGCAACTGAGGTGGCATAGCCAGGCGATAAGCCACCTCGCCAATCCTACTGAGGACCTGAAAAGGCCCGATGAAGCGTGGAGACAACTTGCTGCCTCGGCCAAATATCCGCAAACCACGTCGAGGTGAGACCCGCAAGAAGACGTGGTCGCTATCCTCAAACTCTAGTGGCCTCTGGCTCCTGTAAGCATATGACTTCTGCCGGCTCTGTGCTGTCCTCATCCGCTTCTGGATGACCTGGACCTTCTCTTTCATGGCCCAGACCATCTCTGGTCCCACAAGTGCTGACTCCCCAGGGTCTGTCCAGCACAAAGGAGATCTGCAAGGCCTGCCGTACAACGCCTCGTAGGGTGCCATCCCGATGGTGGAGTGGTATCTGTTGTTGTACGCGAACTCCACCAAGGGTAGGTTTTACTCCCAGCTGTGACCAAAGTCGAGGACACATGCGCGGAGCATGTACTCGAGAGTCTGAATGGTCCTCTCCGTATGACCATTCGTCTGAGGGTGAAAGGCGGTGCTCAGACGTAGCCGCGTCCCGAACGCCTCCTGCAACCCCTTCCAAAGCCGGGAAGTAAAGCGAGCTTCCCGATCAGAGACGATAGTCGATGGAACACCGTGAAGCCGTACAATCTCCTGAACATAGAGACGCCCCAATCTCTCCACTGAGCCCTGCTCTCGGATGTGTAGGAAGTTTGCTGACATGGTGAGTCGGTCAACAATCACCCAAATGGAGTCGTGACCTCTGGATGTGCGTGGAAGTCCAGTCACGAAGTCCATAGATATCCTGTCCCACTTCCACTCCGGGACCTCCAAGGGCTGTACCAAGCCTGCTGGTACCTGATGCTCTGCTTTCACCTGCTGACAGGTGAGGCACCGTGAAACGAACTCTGCCACAACCTTCTTCATGCCCGGCCACCAGTGCTGTCGCCTGAGATCATGGTACATCTTCACCACTCCAGGATGTACCGCCAAAGGAGAAGTGTGAAACTCTCTCAACACCTCCTCTCGTAAAGCAACTGGTACCAGGGTACGTCCTTTGAAATGGATGTCGTGCTCTGCTCCAAGGGAGAAACCATCAGGTGCCTGTCCCGAGGATATATGTGCACGCCGCGTCTCACAGTCAGTGTCCCCACTCTGTGTCTCTCTGACCCGCTGCAGTAGTGGAGGAGAGACTGTGAGAGACTGAAGGAAGGCTGCTCCGTCTCTATCCACGAAGGATATCTGCAAAGCGGCTAGCTGCTCTGTCGCCTCCTCAAGTAGCTGGATGCCCATCCTCTTACTGAGGGAATCAGCTACCACGTTCCCCTTCCCAGGAGTATAGACTATCTCAAAGTAATAGTCATAGAGGAACTCGAGCCATCGCCACTATCTCAGGTTCAGGTCCTTCTGAGAGAAGACGTACCTGAGACTTTGATGGTCAGAAAAGACTGGAAAGCGCTCGTCCATCAGATAGTGCCGCCATGTCTTCAGAGCGAAGACCACTACTGCCAACTCCAGGTCATGGGTGGCGTAGTTCTGCTCATGCGGACTCAACTGACGTGATCCGTAGGCAATCATGGACTGCTCCTGCATAAGGACACACCCGAGTCCGGTCCCTGATGCATCGCAGTAGACTACGTATCCAACTCCCTCCTCAGGCAACCTCAAGATAGGTGCGCTGGTCAACCTCTGCCTCAGCACCTGGAAGCTCTGCTGACATCTGTCTGACCACACGAAGGGTTTCCCCTTCTTCGTCAACACTGAGAGTGGGGCCGCAACTCTGGAAAAGTCTGACACAAATCTCCGATAGTATCCGGCTAGGCCCAAGAAACTCCACACCTCTGTCATGCTCTTGGGTGGCTCCCAAGCTAGCACTGCCTCGATCTTCGCGGGATCCACTGCAACTCCCGCCTCAGAAATGACGTGCCCCAAGAAGTGGACCTCACGTAAACAAAACTGGAACTTCAAGAGATTACCATAAAGATGGTGCTATCAGAGTCTGTCTAGTACAACCCGCAGGTGGTAGGCGTGCTCCTCCTCCGTCTTCGAGTACACCAAAATGTCGTCGATGAAGACCACGACAAATCGATCGAGGTATGGCTGGAAGATCCTGTTCATGAGGTTCATGAACACTGCTGGAGCGTTGGTTACACCTAAAAGGCATAGCCAAGAACTCATAGTGGCCATACTGACATCTGAAGGCCGTCTTCTGCACATCCTCGTCTCGAACTCTGAGCTGATGATAGCCTGACCTGAGGTCTATCTTCGAGAACCACCATGATCCTTTGAGCTGATCGAAGAGGTCATCAATCCTCGGTAGCGGATACTTGTTCCTCACTGTCACCTTGTTCAGGCGACGATAATCGACACACAGTCGCAAGCTCACATCCGCCTTCTTGGCGAACAATATCGGAGACGCCTAGGGTGAAGCACTGGGTCGGATGAACCCCTTGCCCTGCAAGTCCTCCAACTGTACCCGTAGCTCTCGAAGCTCGGCGGGGGCCATCCGATATGATGGAGTGGATATCGGGGTTGTCCATGGGTACAGATAAATATAAAAGTCTACCTCTCTGTGAGGAGGTAGCCCTGGAACGCCGTCGGGGAAGACGTCCGCAAACTGATCCACCACTGCAGGAAAACTAGGACTCCGCACGTCAACTGATCCAAGGATGAGGCTAGCCAACTGATGAGTGATGGGCTGTCCTCTCCTCTGCGGAAGTCCATCCTGTGCTGCTAAGGCTCCCTTCTCGCCGATGAAGGTGAACCTACTCCCGTCGGTGCGCACACATCGCACCTAGCGCCTAAAACAGTCAATATGAGCATGGACTATAGATAACCAATCCATGCCCAAGATGACATCGTAAGGTCTCGACACATCTACAAGAAGATCCCAGCCGAATCTCTCGCTTCCTAGAGTAAGCTCACACTGCCGGAACCAGTGCGTAATCGTCGAGTCGGCTCCCGTAGGAGTCTCTAGCCGTAAGGATCGAGCCAACGGCTCTATCGGAATCTCCGAGCTCCGAACAAGGGCAGTGGCTATGAAAGAGTGACTCGCTCCTGTGTATATCAGAACTGTAGCAAGGGTGGAATAGACACAGATCGTACCTCGAATCATCTCTGGCGCGCCGCGGTCGTAGGCCTCTGCTGCCTGGAGCTGTGCCTGTCTCTGCCCGCCAGCTCCCTGTGGTCAGGGCGAGAGCCCTGGTGGTGGTGGTGGCAGAGTCTCAAAGTGTCTCCCACCACCTGCTGCTCGGCCAGCTCCTCTGCCTCGTCCGCCTCCTCCCTGCGGACCACCACGGTCGACCCTCTGCCTCTGCCTGGGTGGCCCCTCCACCATCTGTTTCTCCTCGGTATGGCGGGTCGGGAAGTTACGAGCCATGTGGCCCTGCCCGCCGCAGGAGTTGCACTGCCTGACTCTCGGAAGACTGGCCCCGTGCTGTGTGCCCTGCACTGCTGAGCCAGTGTCCCGAGCTCATCTGCCGGAATGTCTGGTCTGCCTGGAACCCTGAGTCATCTGTCGGCTACCAGCTGCTGATGACTCTGCTACCTGCCTCCCTATGGTAGGTCTCGCTGTGGACTCAGCCAGGAAGCTCTCGATTAGAAGGGATCGCTCCAGCACTCCTTCCTGGGTCGGGATGCTGAGGGAGATCAGCGATGCCCTAATCTCGTGTCTCAATCCCTGCTCGAATGTCCGGGCCTGGAAGAAGGGGTCCCGTACCATGTCGGTCGAGTAGCGAGAAAGATCGGTGAACCTCACCGCGTACTGAGCGACCGTCAAGCTGCCCTACCGCAGCTGAAGAATCACCTGAATGTGCACCGCTCTGAGGGTGGCAGGGATGAACTCTGAGCAGAAGAGGCTCTCGAAGTCCGTCCAGATGAGGGAGGCCTCATCGCGTACCTGGAGCATCAAGCTCCACCATCGCCCTGCTGCTGCGTGCAGTAAGATCGCCGCGAGGATCACCATGAGGTCTGCTGGTGTCCTCACTAGCCTGAAAACTCGGACGACTGCCTCCAGCCAGTCCTCGGCGGCCTGGGGGTCCGTCTCCCCACGAAACCTGGGTGGTCGCTGGTGCTGGAACTCGTGCAGAGCTCTGAGGCATCGTGCGTCATCAGCTGCCAGTGCTGGAAGCATCGGGGGCTCGGCCGGTAAAGGTACCGTCGGTGCCTCTGCTGTCAACGGGCCCTGTACCGAGGCCTCGTCACTCGGCGGGCTATCGTCGTGCTCTACTCTCGGAACACTAGCTGCCTGCTGTCGTCGGGACATCCTGAAAAGGAAACAACTATGCCACGGTCAAAACAGTATACCTGGTGAGCTGACACAAGTAATCACAAAGAAAACTTGAAACACACATGCAATCAATGTTTTCGTGCACTAAGTCGGAAATCAGAAGTCAGGGTCCTGGTGTACGGATACGTTGGCCGCCACAACAACACTGGACTCCCTAGACTGATAACCACACCTAATACACTAAACACTATTGCATCACATAGAGTAAAGATCAGAGTCTGTGGTAGAACCGACCGCCTCTGATACCAATTTGCCACGACCCGTCCTCGGGGCCCGTGCCGTGACTACCCCAAGCCCGCCTCCCATAGGCCAGGGGCTGGCGACTAGCACCAAGGCGTAATTGCCAACAAAAAGGGAAGGCATTGCCTTTGAAAAGTAAACAAGAACCACAGAGTAAGCAAGCGGAAAAGTAAACACTATGTAAAAACGGTATAAGTTGTGATGAAAATAAAAGGGGCCGGAAATACAAGACCAACTGTAAAGTACAACTGAAAGGAAAAACAACAACTGAAAGGAGAAGCCGCAGCGTCGAGCCGTCCTCTGGAAGTCCCACCCGAAGGGTGGGTACAGATAGCCTCCACTGCTCCTCGTGTCCACATGACCGCTCTGAGTACGTCCCGCCCAGTGGTCCACCTCTAGGTACTGTCCTGCTCCACACGCCTCCACCACGATCAGCGCTGTCTGTCATCTGCAACCCACACAACGTAGTGCGGGCATAGCCCGTGCAGGGGTGAGTATAAGCTACTCAGTATTGACCCCGAGACCCCCGAAGGTCTCCCAAAATCCACAAAGGATAATCCAAAAAGGAATGATACAATCACGAAGTAACATCTGACACGACTTAGGTATATGCCCATACATATACCTAAGTCATCAATTCCCGTTCGGCTCTAACGGCCGAGCCCAAGCACAACCCAGTCCACACAGGAAAGCAAAATGCATACCCACACAGGATAGCTCAACACAATCCACAAAGGAGAGTAAACAGTAAATCAACACAGGATAGCTCAACACAATCCACAAAGGAGAGTAAACAGAAAATCCACACAGGATAGCTCAACACAATCCACAAAGAAGAGTAACACAAGATTCAGTTCACACAGGTATACTTCTTTGGATGACGATAATGATGATCACTGATCCATCTAAGTCGTCGGACCCACGAAGGATCGAAAGGTAACTGACCCCCGCAATGACCCACACAGGATCAGGCCCACACAGGACCTGTAGGTGCTGGCTCACACAGAACCGCTGAGCGCGGACCCACACAGGATCAGACCCACACAGGATCGGGCCCACACAGGACCTGTTGCACTGATCCACGTAGGATCGCTGAGTGCTGTAGTCATCGCAGTCCACTGAGGATGTCTGCACAGTCGTCGTCGCAGTCCACTGAGGATCTCTGCACGATCGTCGCCGCAGTCCACTGAGGATATCTGCACAGTCGTCGCTGTCGAAGTAGCAGTCGCAGCCAGCTCTAGGGTTCCCGCACACAGCAAGCTCATTCGGGAGGGTCCGCTCCATGAGCCGAGAGGCCAATACATTAACTGTCAGAAAGACCGAAGTTGATGTATCCAAATAGTTCTGTATCGTCAACATGAACTGAACGTCACACACGGCGCGTCAATCAGATGCCCGGTCTGAGAGTTATTGGCTTTTTCATCCCAGGGGCCCGGTTGGTTTTTTTAAGGAAAAAACAACCCGACCGTACTCCACCTGCATCCAATCCTTGGGCGGAGTGTGCCAAGAGATCCGTCTCACTTAGATTAATTCAACGAAGCTGACGACATGTCAATCAGATGTCCGTAGCTCAAGATATGAGCGTTTCCGCTCCGAGGGCCCGGTTGGTTTCGTGTACGAACCAACCCGGCCAAACCCAAAGTATTCCGAAACCTTGAGTGCGATATACAGAAACGACCGTCTTGATCTGAGAATCACGTTGCCGCTGACGACGAGTCGTTTGGAGGCCCGTAGCTCATGATACGACCATTTGAACTAAAACCGTCCGAAGACAGGGGTTCCAGGCCCGGGCCGCCCCGGCCCGACCCCCCCCCCCCCCGGGTCGGCCGGGGCGCAGCCCGGCCGGTCGGACCGGCCTGGCTCGGCCAGCCCGGCTCGGCTCAGCCACGCGGCTCGGGGGGGGGGGGGCACCCCCGTGTGACACCCCCGCGGGGTGTCGTCCAGAAAACTGGACGCGGCTGAAGCCACGTCCCGAGTGACGCGGGGGGGGGGGGGGGGAGCCGCCGCCCCCGCGTGACACCCGCGGGACACCCGCAGGGTGTCTCCCTGGCGCCGGACGCGGCTTCAGCCGCGTCCCGTGAGCACCACTGCCGCCAGCTTCTGCGGGCCTCCGGAGTCGCTCCGGTGGCCCGACTTTCTTCGCGTCTGCTCCGTTGCTCCTCCCGGGTTCCGTTCTTCACTGCGGGATCGTCAAACATCCGTTGCGGCATGTTCCGTCGTCACCCGTCAAATCCGCACAAAACGAAGAACGGCGGAGGGTCATCAGGTCGTGTTCATTTGGCCCGCACCCTCCGCGTTAGAGATAAACAACGGGAGGAATTAAAGTTCAACACATGAACACATATCCGAATCAATTTTTAATGAAATAAGATTGTTTCATAAAACGGGTTCCTCATTTGAACGGAAACAACAATTTTAATAAATTTAAAATTGTTCACAAACCAGTTCTTTAACTTTTTATTGAAACATTTACGGGAATATTAAAAAAAAGGGGGGGTAATTCCAAAATAATTTCCTACCTCTTAGTCATCGCGCGTGAGCGTTCTTCGCGGAAATTCTCTTCGCGGAAGGTGGAGATCGTCGCGTCGTCGCGGAACACGGCGTTGAGTCGGCGTACTCAACGGACCATGAAACAACAGATTTAATTTAATTAATTAAATCCGTGTTTTGGTAAAGAACCACGAAGGAGATTAAAAAGAAAGTCTGAGACTCTTACCTCAAGCAGCCGATCGAAGATCCGTCGCGGAGGAAGATTCATCGCAGAAGAACGTTGCAGGAAGGGAACGTCGGTGTCGTGGATCACGGCGTCGCGTCATCGATTTCCGGGTTCGGCGTTCTTCGCGTTCTTCGCGTTCTTCTCGAAGGAGGATGAAGATTCAAGGATCCTCTCTCAACGAGTAATCCTCCAAAAGATAGGTTGGTCTTATTTTATTATTATGCCAACACACGAAAAGGGGGAAGTAACGACCCATCAATTCGTTGAATTAATTCAACAAAAGAAACAGCTCATTTAATTTACGAAATAAACCGCCCAATTAAATGGTCTGTTAAGAATTTAAGAAAACGCGTCAGTTGACTTTCATAATGATGGGTTTTCACGGGTGCGTTACTTAGCGGAAAGAAACGGTGGGGCTCGTGCGGGCCCCACCCCACAAATATCCTACCAAGGGGGTATGATATTTCTGGATAGCATCCTATCCGGATCAACTCAGTTTAGGCCGTCTTTAAGGGGCTTCAAATGGCTTCCAAGTGGATTAAGTGAAATAAAATAAAGTTGTCGCAAAATTATTTTTTTTCTTAACTTTAAGCACGAAAATTAAAAAACCACACCTGAGAAAACGCAACTCTGGAAGAGGAATTTCTAAGCGAATACCGGCGTTGCGATTTCATCAGTGCCCTCATAATTCGATTCTGGGCACCGGTTCAAAAGTTAGAAAAACCCGCTCATCCGTTCACTGAACGTACCCGAGCCAATCTTCGGAAAATGATTCCGGGCACACCGGGCCTCGGAATCAGGTGCCGTCAGAAACTGCGCTCTTGTAAAATTTCAAAGAAAATTAAGAAAAAAATTTCCTTGAAATTTACGGGTCTTTACACTCTTCCTCCCAAAACATCATTTATCTTTTAGAAGCTGACAGAACAAATTCAAATTTCCTAAATATTCATGAATCAATCATGGATCCATTGGATGATGTACCATACCTTAGCCAGGCAGATTTTATTCACTTATCTTAAAGATATCCCTTAGGGACTCTCCATCTAAGATTAAACATTTATGTTTCTATGACTTATATTTTCTAGGTACTATATTTTTCGGATAATATAAACCCATTGATTTCTAAAAGATAGAACAACGAAGTTTTGGGATTTATTTTTTTGAATATGATAATTATATGATTTTTTGAAACCCATAAATTAAACCATTAATTATGTTTTCATATTCATCCATGATATAATTTTTTGGCATTGTTCAAGTAGGTGGTAAAATTGACTAAAACATAAACATACCATGACTAATTTATGATTATGAGTTGATTTAGATTCAATATCATAATAAAAGTAGTAAAATGATATTTTTTGTTATTTATTATCATATAATATAATTATAAATATTTTAGATAAGAAGTGATGGATATGAAATGATTTCAAATTGTTAATAATTACTTTAATTTATCTTTTTTCTTTTTTAAGATGGTTATTTTTATAATAATTGTTTATAATTCATATAATTAACATGGAGCTCCTCTCTATGTTGTATCTGGCTGTGAACCCAGGTTCACTAATAAATTTTGTAAAGGCCTATAGATGTTATTAAGAATTGAATTAAAATTTTTCGCAACCTTTCATCATCAATTATATGGATTGGCCAAGAAAACTGTTTAGACATTGGAAGAAATTTAATGTTCTTTTTCAATGGATTATAAGGAAATTTGGGATCAAAATCTTAATTTACGTTAGATTTATTAAAATAATTGTTTTCATTTAATTATATAGATAGAACCTTTTAAAGAATTATATAGAATGTTGTGTCAAACTCTATAATTTTGGGATGATATCATAGAAAGAATGTTGATGATAATATAATTAGTAGATGATGTGGCTGAGAATGTGACGATGATCAATCTAAAAATGTGGGCAACTCAGAGCATAAATATAAACAATTATGTTAAAATAAAGAAATACTTTTATTTTGAGGGAGGGGATAATTTTTTTTAAAATATCTCATTGGAAAAGTGTTATGAATTTTGGTAAGAAATGAAATCTATTTCTACCATTCGTTGGAACATATAAAATCCCGAAAAATTTGGATCAGTTTCCTATCGAGTAGCATTGCCTCAATGTTTATGTCAGGTACACAATGTTTTTCATGTTTCAATGTTAAGAAACTATGTGATAGATTCATATCATGTTTTGATCCTAAATTTGTTTAGCTGATAGTGAATCTAATATAAAAAGAAAATATTATTTATATTTTTGATCATAGAGAGCAAGTTTTGTAGAATATGTTTATTCAAAATGTTATATTTTGTGGAGAAACAACATTGGTGAAAAATCATAACGTGAATGTGAAAATTATATGAGCGAAAGGTGGCCTCACTTTTTTAATAAGTGAATAAAAATTTTGAGGATATAATTTCAAGAAGGGGATGGAGAATTTCACAATCTAGGTACTTCTAAAATAATTTGTTTTCATTTTATAATTAAATTGATAAGTTCATTATAAATGTATAATGAAATAAGTGATATTTTTATAAATTAGTGAATCTATAAAAAAAGAATAGTTTCCTAACCTATAAAATTATAAATTAAATTTAGGTATCTTATCAATGAAAATATGATATATATATATATATATATATTAATTATAAAATAAGTAAACAAATGTATAAAAATTGATAAATTTTGTGTTTTTTATAAGAGAAAAGTTTTTTTTACAATTTTATATTTAATATAAAATTTTAGAGAATATTTATTTTCATAAAGTATTTCAAAAAATAATTTTTCCTTATTATTAAAAGATAACTTTATGAGGCCATAATTAAATTTTCCATGTGCCAAAAAATCTGTTATAATTTTAAAACTGGTAGTTTTCAAATAAAAGATTATTCTAATTAAAATGTAATTTATTATATTTAGAAAATTATATTAATAAATTGGAGTAAACTTTGTAATTATACAAGGAATAAATGGTAAGGTTCAATTTCTGCGATGTTTATAAAATAGATATTTCTTTGGTGAATAGTGAAATATAGTAATTTATGGAATTTAGAAAATACTTTAATTGTTTGGTTATATATGATGTATAGATGATGTAAGACTGTAATCAATAAATATAATTCGTTATTTTAATATTTTTATTAATAATTTTTAAACTATTAATATACATGATCCAAAATAATAAACTAACGAATATAATAATAAAAAACACCCTCTCCTCCCCTATAAATACCACCTCTCATCAACTCTTATCATCACACATTTAAACATTGAATCTTGATTAATTTCTTCCCAATTCTCATCCCAACCTTCATCTCTAAATCCCAGACCAGATTGTATAAAAACAAAGGCCACAACCAATTTCCTTAAGGGGCTCTCAAGGAGAATAAGTTCAACATGTCAAATCCTCTTTCATTTATTTTAAATTTCATTTATATTTATTTTATTTTCTTATTATCTCCTCACATCCCCTCATAAAAGTGACATGAAAACAACAGTATCATCAATATATTATATTTTTGTTATTTAAATGGAATATTTATAAAAAAACTTCTCATCTTTCCCCCTTATTAAAAAAATGAAAAAATTTCCATGATATATTGATTTACAATCATTATAGATGATTTGTTTTAGTATTCTTTTACCACATTCAATAATGGTAATAAAAACATTATCATGGTTAAAATATTTTTTTATACATATTTTCTGTAATATGACATTTTGGAATAAATAGATGAACATTATATTAAATAATATGATATAAGTTTGTGATGTTCACAAAATAGTTCCAATAGAAATTAAATAATTTTCATTAATGTTTTATCTAATGATTCCTCTTCATAGAAGAAAAAAATGATATGTGGTATCATATAAAATTTTGGAAACCTACTAATACCACTCATTTGCACTTCTAGAGTTTTTCTTACATTCAATTATAAAATCCATATTGAACCAACCATAGAAACCCTAAAATAATGTGACATAAAATAATAAAAATACCAAAATATTGTAAATAAAAGTGTGGAATGATGTAATAAAAATATCATATAAGGTAATATACAAATTATTATAGTTTATTAATAAATTAATACCACTCTTTAGATAATTATAAAGGAGGCATGAAAACATTTTATTGAAATTAAACCCATGATAAGGGACTTTACTTTTATATTCCTCTTTAATATCTCATTTTAAACAAATTCAAAATGAAAATTTCTTCATAACATATACGACAAAAGAGAGTTAACACTTTTTAATGAAAATTGTTTTTTGAAGAACTATTTAAAAAAATTAATGGTTATATTCAAATAAAATGTTTTCCTTTGAATATGTAATTAATGATTTTAAAATAAATTATTTTCCCCAAGGAATTGTTTTATGATGAATTTATTTTGGTTTTATGAAATTTCTCAAGATATTTGGAATTTTTTATGATGTTTTGTGGGATCTATATCTCCCTATAATGAATTTCATATGTTTATTTTATAAGTTGATGATAATGATTATTTCACATGTAACTACGATGGTTCCACCAAATGGTAGTCATAAGGGTTACATCATCAGGTAACCATGATGGTTACAATATACGCTAGACATGAGGGTTACAAATCATATGGTAGAGATGAGGGTAATAATATCAATTATTTAATAAACCAATTTACCTAAATATGTTATTTATGTTTTCTATTTTTATATAAATGTCATGTTTTCACAATGTAAGTATTTTTTACATTATGGGAGAGAAATATATCTTTGTGAAAATGATTTTATATGTTTATTATTATTTATGGTCTTATAGTTCCTTTCTTTTATGTCCCTTACCAACCTTTTTGTGATCATCCAATATTTTGATGTTTTTTCCATAGGGTTCATGAATAGGTGGATAAAATAAAAATCCAAGTTGAATATTGTGAATATTTTTCAGGAATATATTTCATGTTTTATTAAAACATTTGTATTGTGGATGAAATTGATACTATTTTAGTAATTACAAATTTTTAGTCTAGAGGGATGATATTTATTGATTATGTTCTAATTATCTAAAACTCTAAACTAAAATAATTTTTGGTAATTTAAGAATGTTATTGTTAAAAAAACATACTATATTATTATATATTTATGTCCGAGAAATTAGAATATAGAAACTATAACAAATCTCATATTCTATGTAATATTTTTCTATAACAACAATAACATGTTTATCCTCCAATGGACCGAAGGCCTTCATTTTTTATTAATTTTTGATAATCCACGTTTCAAGGGGTGAGTTGGAACCCTTACAAGGCCTGTAGGCATAAGTATTACATGGAATGTAGGCGTTATAGGAATTCATTTCCCATAGGCTTCAAACATTATATACAACTCAGACTAACTACTTGAAACTGCTCCTCCCCAGCATCTTCATCATGAAATCCTCTCTCCACTTTCATATGGCTATTCGATTAGGCTTTCTCATGCATGCAAAGTCTTGTCCCAATAACAGCTGCCATACCCTCTCATTGTTATAATATTTTTTTCTTCCACTATGGTGAAAGCTCATTTATCCACCTCCTTCTAAAGCTTGTTCATTGTAGGTTGTTTGGTTTGAAACTGTATTTAAGGTTGCCCAAAGGCCTTGAGGTGGCCTGAAGGCCTTACTGACCTAATGGCCTGGGTGGCCTGAAGGACTTAAAGGACTCGGGGAACAAATTGGTGGCCCGAAGGCCCAAACGGGGGAATATTCCTAGCTTCTATAGTGCCAAATAGTTCCTGCTACAGTTCCCGCTATAGTACCTACTACAGTACTTTTACAGTATCCCGTAAATTATCCTCCACCTAGATTGATCCTGGGTCTCTTGGATGCACCTAAGGGGTCCTCACCAATTGGGCGGAGGCTCATGTGCACAATAACATGTTTATTTAATGATGATTGATATGTTGGGTTTTTCTATTCCTTCTACTACAAATGATCATTAAATTTCCATAAGAATCCCATCAGTGGTATAAAATAAAGTTTCTTTATGTTGTTAACGTGATTCAATAACATATTTTTTAGAAAATATATGAATTGTAAATAATACCAATATATTTCCAAAAATATAATCCTTGGATAATGGTAAATATGATTTTCAATTATGTGATACCCTTTTGTAGAATTCTTGTAAAAGGGTTTATGATGATGAGTTTCATAATTGTAATACACTTACCCATAGGTGGTTATGTAAGGGAAAATGATACATTACCGTTATTAAAAAGGTATTATAGTTGTTTCCAAAATATTTCAAGAATTTACCATCACATAGCATATGAAATATTAAGAGTGCCCTTATGGAGACTAGTTATTTTAATCTAATATCTTTATGTGATGTAGATTCAAAAAGGAAATATATGTATTACTATTACACATTATATTTCAAAATTTATATTTGTAATGGAAACCATTATATTAAAAATATGTAGGATTCTAAAAAAATTAGTTTCCCTTATATAGAGAATCTGCATTAGGGTAAAATGAAGAATACCATTATCTTGAATAAACATTCAGTGTAAGAGTAAGTAGAAACAAAATTTAATATTTTTTTAAGTATCCAATTAATTTTAGGGGGTATAAACTTTATATAAATAATCATAAAAGGAATTTTGAGTTTCATATATCTAAATTTATATGGATTATAATAATAAATAATGAAATTATTAATTCAGTATAATTAATTTTAATTTTTTTTAAAATTCTTCTCCATTAATTAATGGTTCATATTTTAAAAAAATCATTGAAATATTAAATGGCAAACATTAGAATAATTAAATAAATGGATTATTATGAAATAAATAGAGGTTATTTATAAGTGTTTTATAAATTAAAATATAAATTATATTATGATTATATAAAATGTTTATAAAACAAAAACATGAATATAAAACATTTTTAATTCATTAAATAACATATAACTTAAATTTTATATATAATTTAATGGGGTCCATTCTATGATGGATTTAAAATTTTAATATTCTACCTAATTTATGAAATTGTAATAATTATCATTTATTTATTAATAGTTCATAAATACCTTATTTTTTTGGAAAAAATATAATGTCAATTAATATACTAGTTTTTTAAATATAAAAGTTTCAGTGATTTTATTTTGAAATATGAATATTATGTGTTCCCATTTATTGGATAAGTTTATTATTCTAAAGATCTTTTCATGTCATTATATTTTCCATAGAATAATATTTCAATTTCATCTTCCTTGACCTAAATTTTTATTTCTACTTGTGAGCCTGATAAATTATTCTCGGCACAATTTTTTCATATTTATGTTTTGGAGTATTAATTTTTTGAATTATCTCTTGATTAATGTCTCTCAAGGTAGAGGGAATTCAAGTTGGACCCCATACATTCTTATAGGCATTCCAAGGATAGTATTTTGAATGGGGGTTTTCATAAATTTCTCTAGGTTTATTAAATTGATGTTTGTCAATATCATAAAAAATTATTGATTTACAGAGAGTGAGAATATTCCTTTTTTTATAGTGTATTTTGATATGTAGGAATATAAATGGATTATATATTTTTAATAGTTGACACAGACTTGTGGTTTCAATAAAATATACTAAAAAACATGGTTTGATCAGATTTATTAGCGTTTGGAATAGGTATTCCAAAGCTAAATCTTTAGATGAATGCATACATAAAAAGGGAATAAAACATCGAAGGGTAATTATTATATTGTTTAAAATAGATATGAATTATATAATCATATTAAATATATTAAATGAGTTTGGATTAAAAATAAAACCACATAAATACTAAGTGTGATATGTATCTCAAGAAACACATTTCCATACCTCGATTATCCAACTACATATGGAAATGCTCATCATGATTATATATAAATTATATTGTTAATGAAATATAGCCACATTTAATCAAATATATTCATGGTTGGTATTTTCGAGATCAACATGAGCATCTGTTGCTTTGTGTAGTTGTATTTTTCATGGAATTCGTATTTAGTTACAATAATTATGAATACCTAAAGGTTAAGATACCATAGGAATAAATTTTATTAGATTAATATAATGGATTTGGATAAGTTGTTATTTACTTATCTATCATAGAATTATAGATATTATGATTAGTATAATTCAATACATAAATAATCATGAATTTATTACATGAAAACAAATATAAATATGATGATATATGGATATTGTATCACTAAATGGATATGATGTATGGGTAGATCAAGTTTAGTGGGAGAACTATTAATAATCTTCCTTAATAAAAATATTTAATACATGATATTCATCTGATTTAATGTTTTATTATATTTAAATTAATTATCAAAATAAATATAAAGATTAAATTAATCTATTTAATAAAAATATTAACATAATTAAATTCTATGATTGTTATCTTATTAATAGTTATTGAGAAGGAGAAATATTCATTTTGTTAGAATAATTCCTACCCAAGTAACAAAATATTGAAAATTTTCAACAAGTGAATCTTCATGCTTATATAGGCCTGAAATAATTCATTTCTGGTTTTAGAGGAACATGATACCAATTTACATAAGGAATTATAGTACAAATACTCTATATTATTTTCAAGTAAATAATATTTAATACTATTGAATTTATTTAGGGAGACTGTAGAATTCCAAGAAGAGAAATTTTTCTTTAAGAAAATCTATCTATTATCATCATGGTAAGTGTTCCAATAATATGAATGTGTTCAGGAAATTTTTTGGATATTCTCAAAATATTGAGCATCAAATAAGTATCCATTCACCTTTTATGTTTCGATATTGTATTATAGTACAATGAGATAAAAGGTCAAAACTAGATGTGTTAATTTTGGAAGGTCCAATAAAATTTCTTTTAAATTGTTGTAATGGTTACATGAAACTTGGGGTTATTATTAAGAATTAGTAATTATAATATGTGAAAGGATTTCTAGAATATCTGAAGGTGTTGAGGAACATCATGGTATATACATTTTTTATATTTGTGTAAAATAATGTTATTAAAATCTTTTTAAGGGTATGTGATAACGAGTTTATCTTTTACATGTTCATTAAATATAAACAAGTTTAAAAAAAATTATATAATTTAAAAGAACTAAAAATATTCATTCCATTGATGGAGTAAATAGTTGCTACATTAGATATTTTAATTAAATGAGGTTTTTAAATCTTTAATGAATATTATTTAAGTAAGAGTATCGTTATCTCACTTATCTTTTATGATAAACAGTTTTAATAAATATTTAATGAGAACAAAAAGCGATGTTTAATTGTACACAAAAAGATTATTATTAAATGGATTCTATGAAATAATTGGATGAGAAAATATTGATATAAGTTTTTTCCATAATAATTTTTTTATCCATATTTTTATTAAAATATAATAAAAATTTATTCATATATAATAATGTAGTATTTTAATGAATACAAAATTATTTTTCAGAAAATTACTCTTGGTATGTACAATATCACATGAGACATGTAAAAATATATTATTATTAAGGTAGTATCAAAAAAAGTAAATTAGAGTTATTTACAATCAAAAATATGTATGTGTTGAATCTTTTCATGATATTCTTAGGAGGATACAATGTCTAAGATACTAGTTGGATTATAGTTGAAATTAGAGATGTTTAATGTTAAAAAATAAATACTATGTGTTTTTTTATTTTATATTGTAAAATATATTAATATGTGTAGGCTTAAAAATTTTAATAAAATAAACATTTAGTTCCCACATGTAAATGAATATCACCATTCCTTAAAGGCTTATACCAGTATAATATTATAGTGATTCTTCACTTCATATCCTAATGAGGATATATGTGATTGTAATGAAAAATGTAATGTTTTTACATTTAGTTTCAATAACAATTCAACATTACTACCCCATAAAGGTTTATACTTCCAAATACGCAATGTTCACTTTATATCCTAAGATATATTTTGGTATGGTAGTAAAGTGAAATTTAAAAAATAAAATTAGTTATGATAATTTATGGGATATCAATTCATCCTCAAATTGATTTTTATGTGATTTTAAAGTGAAAATTTATATACATACATTAATATAAAATATTGAAATGATTTTTTTAAAAAAATATCTACATATAAAGAGTTATATGATGATAACACATGATATCATTATACGATTTGATGTTATATTTCTATATAATTTAAATATATGTTCTAAGAGTTGAAAATAATAAATATGATTCCTATGTCAAAACATTATCTAAACCATCTGTATTTATAAATGTTACGTAAAAAGTGGATAGTGGGGGTATTTTATTTGATTATCACATAGGGATGTGATGGAAACTGCATATGGAAGTATTCTACAAAAACCACTATTATAGAAAGAACATGAGATTCATATATAATATCTTAATATTAAACAATGACAGTAATTTTTGTGATGGTTGCAAACATATACTATAATAGTGATAAATTTTATGTTTATTTATCATTCATTCAATAGATTTTCAACATTAATTTAAATGAACAGATGAATGTTAAACATGCCATCAAATTTGAATCATTATTTTGTCCCTAGTAGATGATCATTATAGAGTATGACGGTTTTTTAATAATGTATTTAATAGATTCTTATACCCATTACAATGTGCTGTATTTGATTTCTGAAAAATAGATTAATGATGTAATACGTAGATACTTTCTACTTTGACTGATCCGAAAAGGTAAATCTTCTAGAATTTCATATAGTCACAAATATAATTAGGTATGTATTTATATTATTAAAATGTATTTCCTGCGGTTTGTGAGATAATTATAATGATAACCATTACACATTAATACCCAACATACTCAAGAAAACTTATAAACTGGGATAATATAGAGGTTTTTGGATTTGTTTCCGAATTTTTCATCAGTAAGAGTGAAACCAATAAGGGATTTACCCAATTTTATGGAAATTGATGACATCTTGCCGCTGAATGAAAAATACTAAATGAATTTACAACCCTCCCTAGTCGAGTGAGACAAGATTTTTTTCAACTAATTTTAGGTGGGGCGTGTTATGAACTGAACTATTAGATGAATGAAATGGAATTTATTCATCAACATGGTCATCATATTTCACAAAATCATGAAAATATGAAATATTTGTGCATGATTTTCTTGTTCTGTGTCTGGTGATCACTCAATTTCTTAAAAAAATTATTATATTAGGTACACATATGATTAATATGAAACATCATGTGGTTGTAATGTTCATATAATGATATGAGTATGTTTCAAGGATATCACACCAGAAACCATAGTATCTTGACAATAACTAACTCTTCTCTAGAGGTTTCTCTTTCATACAACAATGAAATAGGGATTTTGATGTATTATCATTGCTACTACAGCCCACAGGACCACACAATGAGGTGTTGAGATAAATATACAATTTTGGATACAATATTTGTTTAAAATGATGAAATTTTCATGAGAAAAAATTTCCAAAAGTTTTTTGAAGGGTTTAAATTATTTTTTGAAGCTGTACATAATTTCCTTGTGGTATTTTAATGTATGTGTTAGATTATTTGACATCAAATAAAATTTACATGCACGATATTCCTGTCAAAAAGAATATGATGAATGAGATAGATATATATATATAATATGATAATATATTTTGTGTACTCTTAATATATTCATATGATGTATTTATTATCCATATATGAGATTTATGTATAAAATATATATGTGATATATATATATATATATTTTCCTAAATGGTTTATTCAAATGTTACAAGCCTTTATGAATGGATTAATGGATTGGTTTTAATTCCCTAGAAAAATAAAATGAATTTTAGCACAATAATTATAAACACATATAATGTATTATGATTAGGAGGTTCCTTATTATATAAGAATATAAGAGTATGAAATCCTCTTATGTTGGTTGAAATTATGCGTAAGATCTTATGTTAATCTCTTTTCCTCCCAAGACATTATTTATTCTTTAGATGTTGATATAACACCTTCATATTTTATATATATTCATGAACCATCCATGGATCCATTGGTTGAGGTACCATATCTTAGGAAGGATGATTTTTTCCACTTATCTTCAAGATCTCCCTTAGGAACACAATATATAAGAATAAACATGTATGCTTCTATAGGTTACATTTTCGAGGTACTCTATTTTTTTGGTAATAAAAACACATTGATTTATAGAAGATAAATCACCCACATTTTGGGATTAATTTTTTTTAATATGATAATTATATGATTTTCTGAAACTCAAAAATTACACCATTAATTATGTTTTCATAGTTATCCATAATATAATTTTGTGGTGTTGTTCAAGTAGGTGGTAAAATTGACACCAACATAGACATGCATTGACTAATTGATGATTATGAGTTGGTTTAGATTCAATATCGTAATATCAGTA
Organism: Viscum album; assembly: GCA_963277665.1. Classification (NCBI taxonomy): domain Eukaryota; kingdom Viridiplantae; phylum Streptophyta; class Magnoliopsida; order Santalales; family Viscaceae; genus Viscum; species Viscum album. The sequence continues at coordinate 1,687,955,360 of OY728126.1, read as the reverse complement.
GTAAGATGATATTTTTTATGTTTTTTAGTATCATATAATATAATTATAAATATTTTAGATAAGAAATGATGGGTATGAAATGATTTCATAATATTAATAATTATTTTACTCTCTTAGTTTTATCGATTAAGATGATTTGTTTTATAATAATTGTTTATAATTCATATAATTAATATTTATTTCAATTTTTATTTAAAAGACCTTATTCATATCATATTTTTCATTTAATACCCTAATTATAACGATCCTTGATAATAATAAGTGAAAAATAGTTAATGTCAGTCCTTTGAGTTAGTAGTCAGCATGCACACATGGATGATAGTTTCATTTTCATAGAATGAGATAGTTTTATTAATTTGTTTTCTAATTTAATAATATAAAATAAGTCCTATTTATCAAAAATTTAACTTAAACTAAATTTTAAATATCCATGTTGTTTCGTGATGGAGAACAAGTACGTTACATTGTGGAGGTTATAGTCCTAAAATTTCCACATTTCAAATTTTATCTTTTTTTAATAAAACGGGAAAATGTAGTTAAAAAATATAAATCTCTATAAAAATTTATTTTTTTAATAGTCATAAAAATTATATCATTTTCTTGTGGTGAAATTAAAACTGAGTAAGAATATGTTTACACAAATAAATTGAAAAGAGAACATAGTATTTAAAAATTAATTCCTTATTACATAGATAATGTTCATTTCAAAGGTGGTTAAACTTTTTAGAGACGATATTTTTATAATAATATATCAATTTTACAGTTTATAATAGTTTTTATTAGAGGTTTGGGGTGATTTTGTGAATAACTAAGGGGTTGTGGTGTGAGGAAAAGTGAGAATAATAGAGCCCCATTTATAAGTAAAAACTGATAGATTTTTAAGTACCCATAACTTTTCAATAATGGACAGTGGCTATTGAGAGATATATCTCCAAAATTAAGAAATAATAGAGGTTAAATGTGAGAAATTATATCAAGACCTTAACCAAACATTCCCACACATGTTTTAAAATTGATTAAAGTCATTTACTCTTAGAAATTTACATTTACATTTTTGATTTAACCACTGTAATTAGTTTTTTACATAAGCAACAAATCATTTGTGATTTGAAAAACTAAATGGTACATATTATGTGATTTTTAACTAATAATTTATTTTTTTTGAAAAAATTTAATTTCCTTCTATTTCATAAATATATAAAAATAAATATTAAAATATTATGTATAAAAGTTTTTATAATTTTTTTTTGAGAAAAATATTACATATGTTCTATAAGATTAATTATTTATTTTTAATCCAGAATAAATATTTTTTAATTTAAAATATGAATAAAAAAATTAATATTTTTTATATAAATATCTTTCCAAAATTTCTAAATCATTTTAACAACTAGTAATTCCAAAAACATCATGGTTTCTTTAGTAGATTATTTTGGAGCATCATTGGTTCTTGCAGGGTCACTCTATTCAATGAACTATTTCGCTCACCCAAGAAATTATTAGAGACATTAGACTCATGACACGCAATTCAAACCTATACATCAAGTGAGATATTATTAACCTTACGACCGGGTTAATCATCAAGCTACAAACAAGAATGAGGTTCTCCTCGTAGAATACTGAACTTCTCTTTAGATGCTTCAGTTATTATTGGGAAGAGATTAATATTATGGGTAAAATTTATAGGTTCTTCAAGGAAACTCATAGAATGAGGCAAGGTGATCCCTAGTCTCTGAGTCTCTTTTTTTTCACAGGATGTCCTTAGTCTCCTTCTCCATAAAATCATTCAAAATGGTGAGGTGTTGGAAATCGTCAAAGAATACGAGATCATCCCATATCTCACCTGATGTTTGCGGATGACATGTTCATCTTCTTCAATTCCAATAAAAGATCCATTAGAGGATTCAACAGAGCTCTAGAGGGTTACTATCACTGGGGAGACCATGATATCAACAACGTCAAAAATTTTCTTTTATATTTCCAACTGTTGTACCTCTTATCCAATTTTAGCGGTCCATAACTCCATTGAAATGTAGGTAGGGTCCTTCCCTATAGATTATTTGGGCTCCCCCATTTCCTCTAGATAGATGTGGGTTTGCGACTTCAACTTCCTCATCATCAGAATTATGGACCAGGTCCTCAAATAAAATAAATACTTATCATTTGGGGGTTAGATAATGTTGGAGAACATTGCCCGCCTTGTTATTCCCATCCATGTGTTCTTGACCATTAAATTACCCAAAATTGTAATTGAAAAATAAATAAACTCCTTGTATTCTTTATTTGGGACCCATTATCGAATGTTAAGCATCATTGGTCTTCTTAGTACAGGGTGTAAAGGGTTTCTAGGGAAGGCGACATCAATGCTAGTAGTCTTGAAGACACTCTATTATGCATGCATGCACGACTGGCCTAGGAAGTTATAGAACAACAAATTATGTGAGGGATTACCAAGAACAACTCTCACCCTGGGAATGATCTGTTGGTCGTGGGCCATGTTTTGACCCTCTGGTTCTTCATACACCCCTCACAAATTCCCAACATCCCCACTCTAGATGTATAGTAGGGAAGGGGGAATATATTTTTTTTCATCAAAACTAGTTAGGGAATACACTTGGCTTACCCAGTTGTCTAGCCATAGTGATAACCTTCATGGAGGACAGCACACACCTATCGATTATCGAAGGGATTCTTGACAAGGAACAACAAAATAGTTTCAATCTCATTGATTTCAACCCCAAACTAGATAGATGTGTCTTATCCCTCTCCTCCTTGAGGGTATTCCCCTCTAAATATTTTTGTTGCATGCTATTTCCTAATGATAATGGTGATACCTGGAATGATATTATTTCGGATAATGGAATCCCCATCAAACACCACTATCTCTCATTCAAAATTTTCCACAAGACTCTTTCCAATGATGATAATGTACTGTGTTGTGATACATCACTGGATTCATGGTGCCCTTCGTCTTCCATCAACAAAGCGTAACGTTCAGGGAATTTGTTCTTTGAGGGTGATTGGGAAAGGCCAGTGTGGTATTATTTTTTCGATTTAACAACTATCATCGTCACCAGCATGGCCCATATGCCATTTCATGGCCGATTAATCCATGGTGTGGAAAATATGGGTCCTGGGTAGATGGTCTGCACTATGGTCCTTTAGACATGATGTTGGTCTCATTGGAATGCTCATAATAATTCCAAGCACAAGGGGGCCCTGTCATCTGGTCGATCCATCATCATCAAAACAAATAACCTTTTAATGGGCATAGTTAGACTTATCAACAACTAGCGGGAGGCACCTTCCCTGCAACGTATTAAACAAATTCAATAAATTCCCTCGGTTAGAAGATACACTAGGATCTGATGGTTCTGTTTGTCCCTACTGAGCAAGGGAATCAAATTGAATACTGGTGGATCCTACAACAAGGGGTTCCATAGGGGAGGTGTGGTGGTTCAAAACCCTCATGTGTTAGTCATCATGGTTCTTTCTTCCCTTCTCAGCCACAGTTCCTCAAATCATACGGAGGCTAAGGAAATGGTTTATGGTCTATCCTGTTGTCTCTAAAAAAGATATCTTTAACGAAGGTTGAAACTAATTCCACAATACATCACAATCCCATGCAATGCATTGGATCCATCACATGGGAGATTCACTATATCATTATTAAGTGTCAGATCATGGTCAACAACACCACCATAGTGCATTAGACTTTGAAATATGGGAACTAAGTCACCGAGCATCTTTCCTCTATTTATGTCTATGGACTTGATACCAATTTACTTCATGATGTCCTTTCCTTGAATCCCAAGGGGGTTAACCTGGTTAAAGGGGATGCTCTTGGTCTGCCTCATTTTAGGCCCCCTTAGGCCTCCTGTCATGGGATTCATGGCCCTTTCAACTTATTGTTTTCCACCTCCTTTTTATAAATATTTATTTGATGATGATGATAAACTACATGGAATTTTTAGAAACTAATTATTGTAATATGGACCTAAATATCTATTTTTTTGAGAAAAAAATAAATCATTCATATCAAGATATTATTTCCAATTCAAATAAAAACTATAAATTAAATTATTTAAATTAACATTATAAAACTTATAATTTTTTTAATTAACGAAATAAAATATAGAGAAATTCAATTTTTATTACGAAATGAATTTTGGAATATTAACTATTATTTTATGAATAAATTATAAACTAGAAGATTTTTAATTTATTTTTTATACTATCTATATATACTGATATTATTAAATCATAAAAAACTCAATTCCATGAATTAGAAAAAACTATTTCTAGAGAATATATGTTTTATCCATAATATGAATCGAATAAAATATTATATTAAAAATTAAAAAAAATCATAATATATATATAAAAAAATATTTTATTATAAGTTTATATAATTCTAATTTATACTTACATAAACAAATATGTTATCAACATTTGATATAAGCATAAGATAGGCACTGATTTCAATTTTGGCTAGCAGTCATCTAACATAGAACATACTAAAATATATATAATAATGGAATTATATAGTACATGGAATTTCTCGAACCAAAATTTCTCAATATTATATTGGACTTGGTCTATGTAAAAACCTAGTGAAATTAATTCTCTTCTAAAATCAGAAAATTGGGCTACATATAAAAGTCATGCACTTTCATATTCTATTTCAAATTATATTAATTATTAATATTTTCAAATAGTTAATTCATGTTATTCCATCAAATTTAATGGTTATTTTGGGATGATCATATTAAATATTTAAAAGTGACAAATGTTTTTTATTTTGGTTTAGTATACTGAGAAATACCCTCAATATAACATATGAATTTTGGAAGAATTCTATAATGTGAATTCATTTATTATTACATTCCCCACATTAAATATATTGTATCATAAAAATATTGAGGGAAACATTAATTATTGAACTATCATCATTGAAGAACACATGGATTATTATATAATAGTAATTATGTCTAAGGTGCAAGAATCCGTGGTGTGTTGTAAACAAAAATCAAAACGATACCCACTAATTAAATGATTTATGTTAGATCCCTCCAATTACCAGGGTCACCTACTTACTGTGTTTATAGACTAATCACTACTTCCCAATGTTCACTCTCTTTTATGATCCTCCATTAGCTCACTTTTAGTTGAATGATTTTTCTTCTCACAGTTTACAAACATGTTTGTCTCTTAACCAAAAGCCCTATCCTGGCATGCATATTCAGTTATGAATAAACTCTTAGTTTTTCTCTTCTAGGATACATGTACTTATTTTTGATGTCACCATGAAACAAGACCATTATTTCTACAATTAAATTGGAATGACTTTACCAATATTTAGGTAATTAAAACAAACTCCTTCTACCTCTTCGCATTGATATTTTCAATTATTACTAATTATTTATGACTTATATTCCCTCACTTATAGAGGGTCTACTTAGTATCTAAGATTCAGATATGAAAATATACTCTCTATATAGAGTTCTATATTTCACTATATGTTATACAAGTTGTTTTATATAGGATACATCCCTCCCTTTTTAATTGAATTTTTACTATTCAATATCCTCATTCCTAGGTTCATGAAAAGTGTCCAATATATTAAATGGGATAATAATGTTCCTTGGAATATGATTTATAAATCCTACAATAATCTAAATAACCACCCTTATTTTATTTTATAAAGAAACTGTCATAAAATTAAAAACATCATAGCTATGACATGGCATGAACTATTATGAAGTCACAACCCCCATTTTATGACTTATACGATGTGTTCAGGTCTACCATGGTGTTGTATTCATTTTTTAAACAATATTATAGAGTGTAATATATAATTGGGGAGTAGTCCTTTATTTTTCAATAAATTTGAAAAATTAATGTATTATGTCCTCGATAAGATGCACATGATTTCACAAATGATATCCTCAAACCGTTTCTCACACCTAACTTGCAGTGACATGCAACCAAAAATATATCATTGTATACATTATAAATGAAGACCCATGAATTATTTACTTATGATAAACTGAAACAATCCATGAAATAACTCATCACTAATGCATGATAATTTTAATAACCAATTGGTCTGTAACATATCCAATTGTACTATGGAGTGAAAAAATTAGAAGCACTGGTGGATCTGAAATTTATCAAACCATAATTAAATACTGTGGTCATTTTGGATATAGTAAAACATGTAATCATCACATCTAGAAATGGAAAATCCTATTGTTTTTCCATTTAATATAAGATTCTTCACTTCCTCAAGTCACTAGATGTGAGTTACTAGGTCCACCCATGGCCTCCTCCATGCCGACACACTATGGAATGGAGAAAACCTCCACAATTATTCCCTAAAATGCGGACCACTATTTCTATGTGTACACATCTACCACTATGTGTTCACACATTCCTTTTGGTGAAACCTTTTCTATCTAGTCTTTCTCATTCCTATACATGGTTGACATTTCTCACACACACAAAGTGTGTAGATAGATTGGCTAGGCATCATAGGCTGAGCTTAGCTTTCTATCCTCAATACTTCATTTTGGTTCACCCACAAATCCTATAATGTTATCATGGTTATTATGACATGGAAATATATTAGAGTTATCCCAAAATATATTGTATATAGTATAGCTAGATTCACTATGGCATAGTCCACTCAAAAAATATACTCTATGTTTTTGAGCATGATCATTGATGTGGGAAATCCTAAAACATCCTTTTTAAAATTTTAAACACATGCATCTAATGGTGCATCACATATAGAATGTCTTTGGACACCACCACATTGAAAATCATCACACTATTAATACTTTTACATTATCAATCGGATAAACCAATTTCCGAACAAAATTACCCACATTATTTATATTACCTAACTATTTCTTTCTTCACTAATATCCCTAACACAACTCTGGAAAATCGAACATCACTATCCTAATTTTTAGAATCCCAGACCATTCATATTTTCACAAACATGTCAACATCCATGAAAACAATTTGTTTTAGAAAAAATTCAAATATCAACCAATTTGGATTACTAAATTTTAATACGAATTGAGATTTAATTTCAGAATGAGTTATTACTTGCATATATTCATTTATAATAAAAATAATACCAATATTTTGTTTTTTCCGATAGTTTGATTTATGTTCCTATCATGGTTTGATGTTAGGATGTTTATAATTTTTATATGATCTTATATTTATACTGGTTGTGAAAATTTAAAATAGATTTATTTAAATTATGAATTGGGATTCCCAATTTTCATAATAAATATACAAAAATCACTTATCTCTTATCTCTAATGCTTCTTCATTGGGGTGATACCTGCAAACTTTTGACATTGAATTATAATGTCAATATAGAATGATTCTTCTCCTTATACTATTCATTGAGATACACATTCAAACATATCAAAAGCTTTTTAAAGTAGTACCCTCCACCACACTAGCCTATTCCATATTATAACATTGATTTATTCTCGATGTTAATAGATAACCACCCATCTCCTAACACTCTTATTGCAACAGTCCTTATGATACATGTTAGGTGAAACCTTACTTATTAAAGGTAGTATATGTATGTATACACTTTCACATCCACTCTAGGTGTCTTTTCATGTGTCCAAATTGAGTCTTCCAATATCTGAAAACTTCTACACAGATTCAACATGGGATCTTTTTCTATGGGTAATTGAACCTGACTGAAAAACCATTCCCATATAAAAGGCCACTTGGTGTCCTCACCCTTTTTTCCTATCCACCATGTATTTTTGGAATAATGGGGTGGAGGTTTTTATTATATATACACCACTATAATACAACTAAAAACTGCTCTATAGACTACATGTCTTACATTAAATAGTGATTTATTAATGGATGATGAAAAAGTTGATTCATCATTGATGTATTTTATTTTATGGATTCTAATTAATATCCATGAAATATAATAGTAGTTGTCTATACCCCCATCTATTTTTTTAGTATTGATGATATTGTGGTTAATCTGACCATGATATGAGAACATGGAGTGTATGTTAAAATAGATAATCTACTTCCAGAATAATTTCAAATCCACAAAAGGACAAATGATGTGAATTATATTCCAAAGAATGTAAATTTTGAAATGATATCATCTTATAAAAAGATATATAAGATGATAAAAACCATCAGGGTTGTACAAATATGAAAATATCTTGGAATATTGGAGTTGTAAGAATAGGGATTCTATATTAATACATTGATAGAGGTAGATTTAGTTATCAAAATCATTCTCACTAATTTTTTTATAGTGGATCTAACTTATTCCCCTGATTATGGTGGTCCTTTACTCCAATCATTCTTATCATCAATGATTTTATTGTAAGAGATATAATTATAATTCTTTACTCACTTATGGCATTTGACCATTAGTGGTGCTTTTGGAGACTCATTTGCCCATCACAAAATACTCATAGAAATCTTAGTTTTCCTATGAAATTTTAATTATTCATGACCTTATATTATATAAGTGATGAATATATGAGTAAACATGAGGAAAATACTTTAGTTATTTTTCTATAAGTTTTTTTATATTAGTAGTTGAATATTAAATATTTAATAATTTTAATTGCCAACATTTTCTAGAGTCTCCCTCATTATCATCATTGATCCACTCAGTATTTGTAATATCGTCACATTGTTAATGAAATTTCACAATGGTTGGACTAGATTGGGGATTATATTTCTTAGATGACCTCAAATTCTAATGGGGTTATCATTGAGACAGTAAGGACATTATCCCACACAACCATAGTTAACTCAACTCTTATTGGTTCTAGACATTACAAAAACTATGATGGTTAACATGAGTGATGAAACATTAAAAAACATATATTATCATTATCTTAAAAGGGAATCATCCTTTAGTTTTTTTGTTTATATTTTGATGATTTCATGCTATTTCTTTTCTTTAATCTATGATGTTATTAGTTTAACCTATTTTATGTTAATGTGGGTTCATTCATTCTATATATCATTATCCATTAATGTATCATTGAAATGAATATTCCTAGTTTTTCATAGTGATAATATGCTAAACCAAATAATATCACCCTGGAGTTTTTAGGCCAGGAGTGTATTATTAGGCCCACTCATCATAAATTTGAGTGATGATCGAGTCAATGCTCAGCCAACCCTATTTAAGGTGATTAACTCTAGGAAAATTATATTCATTTATATTTCCAAATTCTAGTATTCTGAAATAGATGTATTTCCAATAAATATACCATGTCAAGACCATATCAATAGTTTATAATATCATAATATACATTGAATCATATATATTATTTTAACTAAGGTTGTCTATCCATAACACCAAAGTTTACTAAAAATCACTAAATAACTAAACATTAACCATATTAAAAATATAGGTGACCTAAGATAAATATTACATTAGGAACCATCATTTCCTTAAATATTCATTTCAATATATATCAATAAAAACATCCAAAAAATTATGCACTTTACTGTCATTGGTTACTATCCAAAAAGTAACTTATTTTATTAATCTAGTGGGAATTTCTATATTATTTCATTGAACTTGTTCTTCTTCTAAGAGTCCCCAATGTTAAATCACTATCATGCACTGTGAAATGAAATCATAAGATATGGGTGCACTTAAATACCCAGTAAGGGAGTAATAACCATTGAACATGTTACCTTTGGTTTGATCAGAATCATATGCGAAAACAAAAATAACAGAGGAATCATAAAAAAGATTATATTTCATGATGGGGAACCTAGTAATACAATATTATCGAATATATACACTATAATAAATAGAAAATACATTATACTTAAATAAGAAGTTTGGGAGTAAAATATACCTATATATAAATTGTGTGTGGAACCAACATAATTATATAAACACAAGATTAAGGATCATGAATCATTTTATGATTCCCAGAGTTGATTTGACTCCACAACTCGTTTCCCACAGTGGACCAAGAATCACAACCTATTTCCCATTTTACCTTGTTTATTAATACAAAATTCGACATCATATCATTATGTTTAATGATTTAACCATTGAATTTAATGGATATATAGGTACTCCCAACTGTTAAATTTTATCAATACACATTTTTTTCAAAACAAAACATCTAATTATCGCATTATTAAAACCCAAAAATGGAGTTCACATTACATTTCATGATGTATCACTTATATAACCCCCTATATGAAATATAATCATACCATAATCTGTATACCAAAAGTCTAAAATCATAAAATAATTTACAGGGTGATTTATAAAACAAATGATCATGAAAAATAGGTCCCTATGAGATATGAAATAAAATACAACATCATAAAATAGAGTGACAAAGTTAATATTTGAAAAGGAAAGTGTAAATATCACATGTATTGATACATATTATGATTTCCAAAATAATAAATGAGTGATTTAAAATAAAGGAAAACATATAGTGGAATTATTGATCTATTTAAGAGTGATAAAAAATTTATAACATGTTCATTCTAAGAAGATATTATTGAAATGAGAATCATTTCTAGAAGTGGATTTGAATTGATGACACATTTTACCAAGAGATATAAAATGGCTATCAAATGTAATTGGATATTATTTAATATAGGGAAATCAATAGTTGAAGTTTAAAATAAACTAAATAACTCAAAGAATGATATTTCAGTTTCTAAAGTCTTTTATTTCTTAAAGAATTTTAGAATCAAAACAACATGAAAATTAGTTCTAGAAATTATCCATAGAATTACACATATGTAAAATTAATATCCCACATGATTGAAATAAGGTGATTAATACACCATTTATAAAAATGGTCTGCAAATTCAAGTATTTTCATGGATTAAGAAAAGAAATAAATAACACTTTCTATAAATATTTCATTCTATGGATGTAGTCTAACATAGTGCATTGTGACAGAACAAGTATTTTTGAATATTTTTTCATTAATTCTAGAAATAAATAGTTAAATCTGTAATTAAATAATTGGTAATTACAAAAAACAAAAAAACTATTCTAACACAATAGTATTCTAAACATTGGAATAGTAATGTGACCGCTGGAAATAATATTCTGGACAATAGAATTGTAGAATCACATGTTAAAGTATATATAAATTTTATATATCTTATAAATAAAAATATTATAAATTTTTATCAAAGTATATGTAAATATTTTTTTTAAATGATAAATTAAGTGATTCTATTTTTGTGAAATAAAAAATTTTATTAATAAAATTCCAATTTAAATAACGATTTTAAAGATTATTTTTCATAAAATAGATTTAAAAATTAATATTATTGTTTATTATTTTTATAAGATAATTTTTATGAAATATAATTTAACATTTCTATGTTTCATAAGATTGGTTATAATATAAAAATATGTATTTTCATTTAAATGATGATTTTAATTAAAAATTAAATTTATAATTATATTGAAAATTATTTTCATAAAATGTATTATATTTTTCGGATTCACCTATTTAAAATTGGATATGTAATATTTTTTATGTTGTTTCCGAAATAGTTGAATTTTTTGTGAATAGGGAAATACAATAATTTATAATATTTAACATTATAAGTTAAATACATGACTTATAGGGTAATGGATGATGTATGGAATTATTATTCACCCATTATATTTAACAAAAATAATCAAGATACTATTAATTGTTGGATGAATGAACAATATTGATATTCTAGAGCTAATATAATGGACAAATGAATTAAATAATAAAAAACACCCCTCTCTTCTCCCTTTAAATACCACCCTCACCACATCTTATCCCAACACCTCCAACAGTTTTTAACTTGTAGAAATTCTACAAGATTGTCTTCCTAAGCCTATTATGAATTTCCAGACCTTATATTCTCACAAATATACCAAAACCAATTTCTTTAAAGAGGTTCTCATGGAGATGATATTCAAGAGTAAAAATCCTCCATTAATTCTCTTCTAAATTATCTCATTCTTTATTTATTTCTATATTGTCCTCACCTACCCTAAATAAAAAGGAATAATGAAAATAATATCATATATACAATTTTATTTTATTTTTTTAATGGAATATCCATAATGAAAATTATTCCCTTCCCCTATTATTCTAAAAAATGAAGATATCATCTGTTACATGTCGATTCACCGCCTTCATGGTTGACGCATTTTAATATTCCATTATTTCCATAAAGTATGGTAACAATAACATTATTATGGTTAAAATATTGTTATATATATTCTAACATGTTTAATAATACACAACTAATTAATATACATAATAGTAAAAAAGGATACTAGTTTGTGGATGTACGAAAACCAGCAAAAAATAAACCTAACATTTATAACTAATAATTTTTTTTTCAAAAAAAATCTATATATCTGATAAAATTATATATTCAATAATTTTAAATTATGGAAGAATATTAATACCATTTCCTTCTATTTCTAGTGTTTTTTCCATATGACAAAATCACCCATAATTATACTCAAGGGATCTGACCATAATGACATGGAATGAACATTCCTCGAATGACCATTCTGATATTTATGACTCAATAAAATTTCTAAAAATATTATTAATAAAATGGTAATATATAAAATATATGTTTAAATAATTATCATTTATGTAATTAATTAATCTAATTTGATTATCCATGATATGAAGTACAAGATTGTAATGATTTCAGACATATGGTAAGGGAATTCATAAGCGAGTTTCATTCATTGGGATGTCCTTCAACTCCATTGACATTGTTATTATATGATTATATATGAAATGAATATTTATAATATTATTTTTTATTAGGTTTATTTTTAGTTTATACAAATATTCCCATAATTTACTATGCCTCACTTCAATGATATGACATTTGTAAGGGACTTTCCTTTAAAAATATTTTTTAATGTCTCTTTTATAGTACTTAAAAATAATTTATTTCACAAATACAGAATAAAAAATATATCTTTCATTATATTTAAATATTTTTAGATTCAATTTACATGTTTATATTTTATTTTCAAAACTAATGTATTCTTTTAAAAGTTTTAGGTCTGTAAAAAAATGTAAGTGGGTTCAAAATTTGAAAGTTATATTCGTCATGAATGTTTATTTTTGTAAATTTTATGTGTTATTCTTATCTTATGGTTATGGAGAATTATTATTATGATTGTTGGTTCAAGGATTGGGTGAGCCTGTTATATCTCTCAAAATGATTAGGTAGAGGTACACAGTTAATTGGGTAGGTTTCTACTAAGAGATTAATGGAAAATACTACAATGGTTATTCCAAGAGTAACCATGTTGGTCACTCCCATTGTAGCTAATAGAGCTACTTTAATTGTAAGAGTGATTTAAAAATTATTCCCTAAGTTAACATTATGATTTATGTATGAATATTATGGTTTTATAAGTAGCTCATGATTTCTTATGGTATGATGAAGATCTTATGTTTTATGTCTAAAGTTATTACTTTGTGAAAAATGATTTCATTCGGGACTAATAATTTATTTCTTCCATTTTAAGCCTCTTATTGAGATTATTTTCTTGTACCAATTTTTAAAATTGATTTCCCACTCTTTATGGATACGTAAATGTAGAGAATAATTACTTGTATATTGTTTTTATGGTTTTCTACAGAATGAAATCAGGTTTTATTTCAAATATTCATATAGTGAAAAATGGATATTGAGTTGAATTACTTAATATGAACTATATGATTTTGTATATATGAGGTTATGACCTAATCCTATTAAAATATAATCATAAATGATCAATGGTAATAAAATTATATGAATTTTATTTTAATTAACTATTTTTATGTAAGGTTTATTTCTATTTTCTTATAGTTTCTTTTATAGAATAGTTTGTAAAACTATATAGGTTAGTATAATGTTAATAAAATATCCGTAAATGATATTTAAGTTATGGTTAAGTTGAAAAGATATATAATTTACATATTAAAATGTTGATTTAACTATGATATGTCTGTTCAGAATGGTTTTATGAAGAATAAATATGGAAACTAAAGTTGGAAGCCACTAAGAGGATGGTATCCCTCCGAATTTACAACTTGTAATGGCGGGAATTGGAAATGAGATGTTTTTAATAGTAATGGATTAGTTGACATAGGCTATAAAGTGGGGAAAAATCCATGAAAAAGATCATATATATCAACATTATTGGAATATTTTAGTAGTGGAAAATTTTATGAGGAATCACCCTCCCAAATATAGTGGATATTCTACCCCAATATCAACTGAAGGGTGGATTAAAGCACTAGAAAAGATTTTCTAGGTCATGGGGCATTTATACCCTCAAAGGTATAGACTGTCTATTTAATATTTTTTAGGTGAAGCTGACTAGAGGGGGTCAATGGTCAATAATATCAGGGATAACAAGGATATTAATGCATTGTATTGGGATAGATTCAAAAGAAATTCCCCTGTTAATTATTTTAATACGGAGACTATGCTAAGGATGGAAAGACAATATTTCAAATTGAAATAGGAGGATTATTCAATTGATGAATATGAAGAAACCAGACTACAATTCGAAATATAGGGTCAAATACTCTACAACTACATCAATAGAATTTGGGCCATCCAATGAAGTCAAATCATGTACATTGGTAGTTTACATATATTTTCAACTACCTTGTCTGATTTTTGGCCCATATATTATTTAATATTTGAGAAACTTTCTGTTAAATTATAAATTTCACCTAAGTAAATAATGTCATAACTTATGATAAAAACACATATGGGAGATGTCCATGAATAATGAAATTATATAAATCAACTTATAAATTCTTGTGCAATGAATTTTCCTAAAAAACCAGTTGTCCTTCCCTGGGTGAAATTTGATTTTATTTGGGATATGGATTGGATTACTATTTACCCTGCTTGGACTTATTGTAGAAGAAAGATTTTTTTTAAGAAAAGGTTTCACATTATATGAAATAATGAACCCATACCATTGATATCTTATCAAGAAGTATAGAAACTATATAAATATGGAAATGAGTGTTATCTTGTACATATTGTTGAGAATAAATTTACTGTTCAAATTAATTATTTTCTGGTAGAAGATTAAATTTTTTATTTTTTGCCTAATGAGTTGCCTATTATTATAATTTATCTTGAGGTTTAAATTAAAGTTGATTTAGTCACTGATTCTAAACCTACTGAAAATCCAACATATCAAAGGGCTTAGGTAGATCTAATTGAAATGAAGAAATAGTTGTAGTAGTTTTTGGATAAAGGATTCATTTGTTTGAGTACTTCACCATAAGGTGGACATTTTTTTTATGAAAATAAATGTTGGTTTTATGGGGTTTTGTATATATTATAGAGTATTAACTTACATAAATTTTTAGAATAATTATACATTTCATTATATCAATGAATTATTTTATTAGATTAAGGGAACTCAATATTATTCCATGATAGATTGAGATTCAATAACCATTAACTAAAGGTGAAGGGGTATGAAAATTTGAAAATATATTTTTTGACTAGATATTAATATTATGAGTTTTTAGTTATTCCCATTAGTTTGATAAATTCTCATTATGTATTTATTTTTATTTTTAATAGTGTCTTCCATGAATATTTGTATAGGTTTATTATGGTTTTTATTTAGAATATTTTGGTTTGATAAAAAATATATGAAGATCATGAAAAACATATAAGGATTGTTGTACAAACCCTAAAATAAAAAAAATTATTTTGTAAAATTTTCAAATGTGATTTTTTGTTACAATAGATTTCATTTCATTGTAACTCTATAAATATTTAAGGCATAATAATTTATTCCGCTAAAAAACATGGTTTATTAATGTCCAGTACGTACAACTATTATTGAGATTCATATTTTTTGTGGATTATTATGCCATTAAAAATGATTTTTTTAAAAAATTTCATGGTCATATTTCTTGATAACAATGTTAACAAGAAATGGGTTTATATTTATTTGAATGAAATAATGTGACATTTCTTTTCAGGAACTGAAAAGGATTTTGGTGAATGCTCTAGTTTTTTCTCTGACATCTAGAAATGGATTGTTTTTAATTTATTATTATTCTTTTTTAAAGTAATGTGGTTGTGTTATGATGAATATTGATCATGTAATATCATTAGATAAAAAAAACATAAACCTCATGAATTAAATTATCCCACACAAGAATTACAATTACCAGCAATGGTTTTCACTTTAAAAAATTAGAGATATCATATATATGGTGAAATGTGTAAAATATAAAATTATCATATAATTTTGGTGATTAAATTAATTAAAATCTAACTGGACATGTGGAATATAAGATTTATGAAACTAATAAAGGATTATGATTTCACAATCAATTACCATATTGGAAAATAAAAATATGTGGCAGATTCCTTGATTGGAAAACATCAGGCTTAAATAACCATGATACATTTGTAACATGAAACCTTGGTTAATGATATTATGTACTTTTTCATGGGTGTTTTTGATAATGAAATTTCATCTATTTTGATTCAGGTTTTAGTGAAATCATCTTCATCAGAAAGAATTTATCAAGTGAAGAAGGAAGACTGCAAGTTATATAAAATACAATAAATTGTTTAAAAGGGAATATTTTCTAGAATTTAACATATATATAGTTTGTGTTTTCATATTTATAATGATATTAGGTGTGCCATGTAATTCTTCTATGAAGAGAGAGTTATAAATTGAATCTCATAGTTCTCCATTTTCAGTTTATCCTGGTAGCACTTAGATATAAAAGATGTCCTCTATTGTATTTCTGATGTGATGGAATGAAAATAGATATTTATGAATTTACCATGATATGTTTGACTTTCCAATAGGTAAAACTAGAACAAAAATTATAGAAGGGGATGCTTCAACCATTCCATGTTCCATATTGGAAATGGGAAAATATAGCCATGGATTTAGTTGTGAGATTTCCAAAATAAATTGCTAAGTAACAATGAGATTTGTGTTATATTTTTTCAACTCACTAAATATGTATATTTTTTATTTTATTTAAGACACTTTCTCTCAAGATCAACTTTATTAGTTATATCATAATGAGATATTCATGTTACATTGAGTTATTTTTTCCTTTGTATCTGATCTTTATCCTAGGTTCACTTATATTTTTTAGAAGGAATCTCAAAAGTCATTATTAATTACTGTAAATTTTATCACTCCTTTTCATTTTCAAGCAGATGGAACAACATCGAAATCAATTCAAACATTAAAGTATTTTATTCAAGAATGTTCAATGGCTTACCAAGGATGTTTAGATCAACATTATATTTTGAGTTTTATTCATAATAATATTTTTTATTCCATTATATAGATGGTGTTTTTATAAGAATTATATGGAATGTGTTGTCGAACACCATCATTTTGAGATGGATTTTATGAAAAAATATTGATGGGAGTATAATTATTATATGAAATGGAAGATAATTCTAAGTTTATTATTTGAAAATTGAGTAAATATCATAGATTATAGAATTTGTATATGGATAACTTGAGGAAGGATCATTCTTTTGAGGCATATGATCATGTCTTTCTTAAAGTTTCATAATGGAAAATTATGTTCAATTTTGATTAATAGTGGAATATAAGGCCATGATTTATTAAAACCTATCAAATCTAGAAGGAAGTTGGATTAGTTTTTTCATGATTTCTTTAACTCTATGTTTTTCCAAGGTAGATAATGTTTTTTATGATTCAATGTTAAGAAAGTATGTGCTGGATTCATCTCATGTTCTAAGCACTGGGATTTTTTAACTGTATAAGAAACATTCATATTAGGATAATCCTATTAAGATTCATGATCATCAAGATAATGTATTATGTAATAAGGTAATTCCCGAAGTTATGTTTTTTAGTATAAACAAAACGGTTGAACATAAAACATAAGAATCTGAAAATTCTATGAGAGAAAGATATCCTCACTTGTTTAATAATTGAATAAAATCACGAGGAGACAATTTCCAAAATATATGGAGAATGTTACAACCCAAGTATTTATAGAATAACTTTTTTTTATTATGAAATTAAATATTGACATTTATAAACAAAATATGGATATTTATATAAATTTAGGAAAATATAATAATGGAATAGTAACTTGACAGTTGGAATTGAAATATCACTATTTGTAATAATAATCTTAATAATAGAATTGTAACCTCACATATGAAATTATAAATAAAATTTATGTATCTTATAAATTAAATATGATATATATATAACATGGTATAAGTAAATTAATGTTTTAAAAATGATAAATTAACTATTGATATTTTATGAAACATTATTGTTTATTTGAAATTTTATAATTAAGAATATGATTTAAATAAAAATTTATTTTTATAAAATCAATTAATAAATTAATATTTTGTTCTATTTAATTTTTAAAACTGTCCTAAAATAAGTTATAATAATAAAATCTTGATTTTATGAATAAATTATGATTTTAATTAATAATTAAAATTCCCATTATTTGAAAATTATTTTCATAAAATGGAATCCATTTTCAAAATATACCAATCAAAAATTGGTTAGTGTGAATCTCTGGGTTTTTATGAAACAATTTAACTTTTAGTGAATAGTGAAACACTGTAATATATGGTATTACTCATTATTAGTTAGATACATTAATTATTGAGTCATAAATTATTTAGGGATGAGGTAACCACCCATTCGTTCAAACATAGATGCACTAGTAACTGTACATAGTCACAAGAATCAATGCTATTGATATTCATGAGAAAAAATAAAAAACAAATGATTAAAAAAAATAAAAACACCCCTCTCACAACCAAAAATTAATATTTTCGTGTTTGTTTTTAGTGATAGTTTAATAGAAATCAGAAAAATAAATTGAGATAATTAAGTGGTTGTTTTTAAAAACTGAAACTAAATTTTACCCATTTTGTTTAAAAAAAATACACTTTTTCATAAGCACTCTTTCTCCTGATCCCCTTTCCTCCCTGAGCATCCCACACTATCCCATGAGCACCCCTACCCCTATCCCTTACCACCAAAATTCCCCCTCTTCATCACTATGGTCATTTCTTCCTCACCGGTCTTGTAGTTCCCCCTATTCCCCCGGAGCCCCCACTGGTGGTCGATTTTCCTCAAAACCCCCAATCTCGAGCAGTCGTCGGCACTGTGGCTTCCACACACACACACCCAAACCCTCACCATCACCCTCACTAGTGCTCTAGTTTCTCCAATCCCCCACTCTTTCACTCCAATAGTATTTACAGTTTCCCATAACCCCCCTATGTGATATCCATCACCCCCACCACCTACATTTTCTTCTACCACAACCATTCCCCATTTAGAGGACATCAGGTAACAACTAGATAGGGTAAAAACCTAAATTATAGGGAATTGTATTACAATATTAACTTTATTTCAGCTATATATTAATATCGATATGATATAATATTTTAATCACTTTTATTCCATCCAAGATAGCCGGCGTAGAGGCTTTAATTAGGTGAATATAAGTTAAGTAATGGGCCTCAATTCCATAATTTGATATCTTTAATTACCAAAAATGCCTACCAAATTCAAATCCCATTATAATTTTTTGAGAGTATCTTTTGTGTGAACCCTTCAGGGATAATATATTTTTGGTGACTATTTAATTGGTTTTACCTGATTTTCATGGTATGTTAACTAAATTAAAACTCTTTATTTCTATCATATACTCTCTTCACATGGCGACTTATTTTTTATTCATTATGATGTATGAAATGATAGATATTCATTATGGTTTCTATTGTCTATAATTTACTAAATGGGTATCACAATTTCTTTCGATGCCGTAATTTCTATTTTTTCATGAAGAATTACATTTTACTTATTACCCATGTTTAGCATGTTCCATACATATATGCTATTTTTTATGAAACTATAACATCTTTTATTCAAAATATATGAAAAAAATTATATAGAGTCTTATTCTTAATGAGGTAAATGGAATTTATACATGATTTATTACATTAAAAAAATGTTAAACAAATATAATTTATTTTAAAGGTTCTAATAATATCAGATAATTGTGATATATTATGACTATACTAATTTTTGATCCATTTAGAATTATTTATAGAGTGAAAACCACTTTAATAAATTTTAAATTCATTGATATTAATAATAATGTCGTTGTATTGGGAGATTAAATTAAAAATTTATATTAATACTTAAAGGTTTTGATTTTTTTTCGTCTGGATAGAGTGGGATATCAACCACAATCAGATCTCTAAATTATTCTATAAGATAAAAATAAAAAAATTAGTTAGAACCTTTTTGGGTTTAAAAATTAAATTCAATCTGAAGTATATAATCATGAAATGGATTAGAAAGAACGAGTTACTCTTAAATATACATCTAATTAATATGAAAAGAAATAAAATGAGAAGATATTTGATTATATTAATTATGGGGATTATATCCTTAATTAAGGATAAAATGTTCAACCGAACCATCCAATAATATTATAAATAATGGTAGGAATTTTCAAGTAATTATATGATCTTAATTTTTGAATATTGGTATAATCTTACCCTATTTACCCTATTAAAAGATAATTAAATATGAAAAAGAAAATTATGAAAATATATGATTATTTGAAAAAATGGGAAAAGGAAATAAAAATGAATTGGAATGCATTTAAATATTTTAGTTAAAATTTAATTTGGAATTAGAATTGTGTAAAAAAAATTCATTCTCTAATGTTAGATTTATTGTTTAGAAAAAATAAATAAATTATTTTTCCCTCAATTTCATGATAATGATGAGTATTTTTATAATGATTGTAGTGAATATTGATTTATACATAAATTTGAATTTGATTCTGTAAAATATGTAACATAAATTTGAAACAAATATTATAGAAATACGTTTATAGAATAATATTATTTTTATTAGAAAACATGCTAGAAATTTACGAGGAATTGATTATTCTATTTAAAATGAAATGCTATACTGAAATTATATTCCAATTTATTGTTATAGAAAAACTAAGTCTAGTATTATATTTATAACTATGGGGTATCATGTCAATATACTAATAATATCAATATGAGGTTGACTCGATATTGTAGTTGGAAGCATTCAAATTTCCTAAAGAGTTATAAAGTCACTCAGTGTGTTGGAAAATATATTATGAATAAGAATATATATATATATATATATTATAAAATATATTATTTCTAACATATTGGGAGAACAACTTATGTGGTAATTAAAATACATAACTATTTAAATCATTGATAGAAAAGTGCCATTGAAGAAAAAATAAGCATTGGTATAAATTTCTAGGGAGATCATTAAACCACATTGAAAGGGGTATAATCGGTGTGGAAATTTTTATCAAATAATATTATCATTTAACATACCCTCTCAGTATTCAAACCTCTAAATTAGTTAAGATTTATGGATTTTTTCATTAATTATAAAAAATAGAAAACCATAAGAAAAATAGTAAATTTAAATGAGAGTAACCCACAATATTTTCACATGGTTTAACCCCTAATGTTGAAATATTCTTCTTGTTGTATTATATCCATGTTTGAGGAACATATAAATTTTTTTTGGATTTTATTTTACCATATACCATCCATGATTTATTTTATTTTTTATATTAACATATTTTGTACCTATATGAATCTTTTTATATCTAATTATGTTGTGTTTTCTTTAATTCCATTTATCATATTTCTTAATTAGAAACATATTTGTGTTTTTAATTTTTTAATTAAGTGTAGGAACATGTTGATATTTATAGATAACATATTGATCACATTATAGAGAAACACACCCCTAAATGTAAATTGAGAATATGATTAATGAGACATGAAGTTCAAGAACAATTTATATTAACGTAACTCCTTGATTAATTTTTTGATTGATTTTTCATTGATTGTAAAACAAAACAGAATGTATGACGACCAATTTCAATCAATAGAATGTGATCCCAACTTCTTCAAAAATTAAAATGAAATAAAATACCATATACACGTTTATTTTTGAATTTCATGAAAATAACATCAACTTCAAAATGTATTAGAACGACTAGTTGGGGGTGATCCAAATACTAACTAGTCATGTGTTTTTTTGTAATAATAGGACAATAAGATCAATATTTTTACATATCATTGGATCCTCCATTTGATTTGTTGGTGTATAATGTAAGATAGAACATAATTGATTTAAAAAATACATGTAATGATTTAGTTGTTGCTGGGAATAATGATCTGCATGGTCGATGCTTTAAATATTCAATACGTTCTTTTCTACTGTAGTTGTATCATATCAAATCCCAATGCAAAATTAAAAATAATTTGATGAACATGATATTGGAATTTTATTGTGATAAGTCTTTTTTATGATAATATTAGTGAGAGTTTTTACAATATGAAAAACATTTTTATCACTCTTGGTCTAAATTTTATAAAAATAAATGCTTACAACAAAGATTTATATGCTTTACTTGAGTGGGGATTAAAGAAGATACAATTAAAAAAATCACCTTCTAGATGGTAATCATGATGTGATGTTGAAATTATGAATCATGATATTAAAATGAAAAAGAAGAAAAATAACACAACTAAAAAGGTTTTTAATTACATCCCTTAAAAGCCTTGATAATATTGATTGTCCATGTCATCAAAAATTTCTAATAATAGGAAGTAATATTCTATAAATTATAACAATTATGTGTTAAGGTGACATCCAATAGATTTAAAATTGGGAAATACATTTGATTCATTATATCTATATTTCCCATCTAATCCATGGAATGTGTGATTGGTATTGTATTCCAATAGATGCAACTGATTTGGGACCCTAAGCACAAATTATAGCTTTTGGATATTTTTTTGATCCCAAAAAATCTACAACCATGGATATATATACAAAAAATTGTTTTATCATTTCAAGGATTATTCATGGGAAACAAATGTCTAGTAATGATATTAATGTATACTTACAACCTATAATTAATGAATTATAGGAGTTATGAAGTAACGGTGTTGAGACATATGATGGGACTTCTAGAGATATGTTCAAAATGCACACTGGTCTATGTAAACAAATAATGACTTCCCTTGAAATTAAAAATTATCTTTTCATAACACTTTTTTGTGTTTTTTCTGATACAATTTTTTACGTTTAATTTTATCCAAAATCAATACCTTATAAGAAAAAATGGGTCATTTTATGTAATTAAATATTTCCAAATGCATCTCATTGATTTTAGTTTAACAACTAAAAATTAAATTCATCTATTAATCATATAAAACTTATAAAATAGTTGAAAAGTTATTAAATAATGGAACAACATGGAAATATTGATATATAATTTGGGAGGATGAATCATAATAATGATAGTATGAAATTATGTTTAAGTGCATCATCAAGAGAAATTGGAGAAAAAAAGGTAATAAAAAAGTATATTCTAAAAAATTTTGCATTAATAATTTAATTATTTATGGAATAATCTTGATGTTACGCATATTGAGAAAAATGTTTTGTGATAATTTGATATTCAAACTTATTATTGAGCCCCAAAAATCCAATGACAATCTAAATACTCACAGTGAATTTACAACAGTGAACATAAGTATGATATTTGGACATATGAGATTAGAATGTATGCTATGGAAAATTTTTTAAATAAAAAATTGGGATAATGATGCATTCCATTGAATTTTAAAATAAGTGAAGGTATCTTATGGGATTTTATGTAAAATTTCAAGGTGTGTCAACTTAAATTATCATAGTTTACACATATTTAAAAGGCACAATTCAAATATTTTTTTACAACATTTAGTACCATTGGAATTTCTTACATCATACTTGAAAAGTTTACTGTAACCATAATCTAATTTCATACCTTCATCAAACAACTATGTGTGAAGACAATAAAACTAGTTGGGCGTGACAACATTCTTCATATATTTTTATTAACTCTTTATGAAATGGATATGATATTTTGACAATATTTTTTAGTTTCATGATGCATTAAAGTGTGAATTTTGTCAAGGAAAAAAAATTAGGAGGCCCCATACATTATCGATGGATGTATCCAATTGAGAGGAAATTTTTTATATGTTTTTTCATCTTATGTAAACATTTATTGACACATCATTAAATAACAAGTTATGTTTTATTTATTTTATTTCATTGAAATGATTATCATTTCAAATCATAAATGAAAAAAGTATTAATATGAAGGATCTATTTATGATGTCTATTTAGATAAAGTGTGTCTTTCCTTTTGTTATAGACCTTGGAATGATATTGATACAGTATTAAATTAGGTTTGACATGTTGAGAACACATCAAATCAATCTCAACTACATGGGAAATCAAAAATAATTCATACTCTAGGCCAATAAATTGATAGGATCTCAAAAGTTATATTGATATAAATGTAATTGTTACAGTAATGTTGATATGTGCAGATGAATTTCAAATGTTTATACAGAATTATTGAAGTGATCGAGAAAAAATAAAGATATAGATGAGATATTGAGCATAATATGTGAACGATACAACACAATCTCTTGATAAAGATATTGTAGACTAGTTTTTACATCTTGTAATTTCATAAATATTAGAATAAATATGGATATTAAGTTGTAATATATATATTTAAATCTATTAATGTATATTAATTTCTGTAGATCATGAATTTCAATAATTAGGATGAGTTTTCAGATGATTTGATGTTTCTAGATTATGGTCCTCCAAAACATGCTATAAGATTAGATTATTATATTTTCAATGGAATTAAAATTTATACATTTTATTAGGAAGTGGTTTTGAGAACACACAATAATTGAATATTTATTGTTTCCAAAATGGGAAATTATGAAAAATTTATTGATAATTTTAAATTAAACTTCCTTTGGAATTTTTTATTTTTTTTATTGAAATTTATGTGGGTCGATATTACTAGGACTCTTGAATGGGATTCATTTCCATTTACTTTTCTGAACCCCTGTCACTTGAGGAATATTAATGACAATTAATTACATGATCTCTACGTCTTTTTATCATAAAAAATGGTATATTTTGTGGAAGATGGTTGGATTATAGATGCTCACATTAAATAATGAGGCTTTTATGATATGGTTGATTATGTGAAAGATTTTTAATTTAAAATTTTATCCCATAAACAGAAAAAACAATCCTATTTCCCATTATGATATTCAAAATATTAGTCTTTCAATGGTTGATGGAGTAGATGATGTATGTGTGGAGTAGGAAAATAACACGATTGAAGTAAAACGTGATTGATGTGATATCATCTATTAATTTATGAACCGATTTTTTTATATGTGAATTCCATAATTATAATAATTTATTTATTTATTTTCAATAATGTACATCTATAAAATTTTATAAATTTATTTATGCATGTATAATTTGAAAAATATATTCTGGAGTTAATTTTATTTGATTAAATGATAAAAATAATAAAGAATAATGTTTTCACTAATCCCAGCCAACTCCGAGTTGATGTTACCTTGACCCCACTGATAGATGAAGATCAATTAGTCTCCCTCACTATATCATTTGAGCCACAATAATTCTTCCCCCCATCCATGTCTCTCAGAACCTCCACTCCATCAGTTTCTAGAAAACCCTCTTTCTCCATCCCATTAAATTTTGAGATAGTGCCTCCCCATTTATAAGGTTCAGTAGTGGGGGAACATGTCATAAATAATGTTTCATCATGATCATTTTTATGGGGACAATTATTTGTACAAATTTTTATGTGATGAAAGCTATTTCACTTTTTTATACTACTATATTTTTTTCATAAAAGATGCTAAAAATGATACTATGGAGATAAATATAAACATTTATGATGTATAGAATCTGAAAATATTAAATATAGTTGTTCTATTTGTCTATTATTGGGCCTCTAATGATGATGATAAAGGATTATTTTTTTTAAATTCTTTGCTTTCTAGTAGTGGAGATGGTTACCCTTCCCATCATCTATGCTCATTTGAGGTTTGGACATAAACTCTGGAAATTTTAAATTTTTTAATTTCCATATTAAGGTAATTTTAATTTTTTTTTGATAATTTAATGTAATCATGTTATAAAATTATATTATTTTGAAAGTAAATATCTTTGTAGAGGCAATATTCCACATTACCATTGCACATCATATCAGATAAATGTTGAAAATGAAAACTTTTTGTAATAGTTCAATGTATTTAAATTGGAATTATGGAATTATTTCAATCATTCATTACTGTCTACTCAATAGTTGTTTGATAAGGTACCCAAAGGGTTACATGGGAAAAAATAAATGTATTTTTTTGATAACTATCTCCATCATATGAATATGGTATCAAAATATATATTATTATATTAATACACTTTTACATATAAACATTCATATGACAAGAAGATGAAATTTTTTTCATTACTATGAAATTACATGTTATTTCATTCTAGATGTTTCAAAGATAAATACATCTGGTGGAGCTAAAACAATTATCCCCCACACTGCCTGGTCAAATATTTTTTCTCAAAATAAATCGAATATTGTAATATATTCATTTTTTTCATTATTTATCATATAAAATTATATATTTCTTATATTAAATCAATGATTTATCATTGTTTAAAATGTTAAATGAATTTAGGGTACCATGTCTATAGAATAGAATATTGGTTGGATGCTCATAGAAAATATGATGGTAGTATTGTTAATGATCCCAACAATGAAGATAAAGTCTTATTTCCTTTTTCATTATATGAACTTATTTTCAGTTGTTATTATGTTAATATGTGTTTCTTAATTATTAATGATATTTTATTTATAGGTAAAATTAAAATAACAATGAGAATCCAATCCTTCAAAAATCTTATTTCTCTCCCAGGATGATCCAATTGATTATTTCCTTAGGAAGAAGCATCCTCGTTGATTGAACTGGATGAGATTTGGACTAATAAAATATTAGGTCTTTAGAGGACACATAGGGAATGTAGAAGCATCCACTCATTGTTGTAGTTAATCTATACCTTGATATGATTAGAGGGAATTCTTTTCAATGCAATCCACGATTTAGGAATACAAGGCTGATATAGAGATGAAAAATGTTAAGGACACTACACTACAAAAAGTATTGATTAGATTACATTAGAATATGAATGTGTCTATCCTTGGTGATATTATTTTTATCAATGTTAGTGAGCATGTAAATAACAAAATAAGAAAATGATTTGGTATAAATAATTTTACTGGATTAATGTTTAAGTATAATATATGATTGTTTTAATTTTCAAACTAATTGTCATGCACCATCCAATAGCATGGAGTAAAGATATAGAAGAAGAAGTTGTTGATAAAAGTTCATAAATTAGTGATTAGGGTTCACATTGGATTCAGATATGTTGTGTTACTAAATTTAAGAGAAGATAACACAAATAAGGTGTCTCAAAAACCATGTTGTGGTTTCTCATAGGGACATCTTTATTTCCCCTATATTGAATGAATATCTATGTGTTTTATTCATTTTCT
The DNA here is from genome assembly GCA_963277665.1 of Viscum album. Classification (NCBI taxonomy): domain Eukaryota; kingdom Viridiplantae; phylum Streptophyta; class Magnoliopsida; order Santalales; family Viscaceae; genus Viscum; species Viscum album. The sequence goes on along the minus strand of OY728126.1, from coordinate 1,687,927,740 downwards.
ATGTTTTATTATGAAGTGTAACTTAAAATGTTTTATCAAGGAATGTTCTTTAGATGAGAAATCAGGAAACCCCTATTCCATAATTATATTAAATATGATAAGATTTATATTTTTTTAATTTTTTTTGAGTTTTGGAATATGCATTCAATTTATTAGAGGAATATTTCTAATGAAGGGTTTCTATATAGCTTTGTGTAGCTATGCATAAAACCTTATCTTTAGTGAAAAATGAAGATGAATACTATGTATGGAGTTTCTCTATTGAACAAGTTTAGTTAATTAAAATGATAGTTTGGGTAATAAACATTGAAAAATAAATATACCTAAGTATTTTACTTCAACTTTTTAGTTCATGGAATTTTTAAAATATTATGGAATCTCATACTGTTAGGGTGAACTAGGTGGGTGATTCATATTCATGGGGTTATCTCTAATGGTGTTCACATTGATTTCACATGATTTGAATAAATATTTTAGTATACCATGTGAGGTTTGAAGCTTGATTACTTGAAAGGATATAAAATTTGTGTAAGGATGGGTATGTTATACGGGGAAACCCTGATATTTTCAAAAAAAAAATATTTTTTATTACCATATATACCCTTGAAAATTTTTAACTCATTTTGATTGCCTCCCACAAATCACCCTTAATATATCCCTTGGTTACATCTACAAGGATACTTCCTTCTTCCTCTAAGATTCTAATTCCATTTGTTCTCAAATATATATTTGATTTGGATGGTAATATGATACCTTCCAATTATTTATCTTTTCCCTTCCCCTTGCTCTTTATTTTTTCTTCCACTATAATCCCTAACAGTAGTAATAGTCAAACTTCAGGTACAGTAGGTTATTATTTTAGGGAATTGGTTAAATAAGGATTATAAAGGCCATTTCCTAAGAGGTTATTCTTCCACCATTTAGGGTGAGATGTTTTTAATTGATAACGGTCGGTGTTTTTTGAAAATAATTCATATCAATTTTCATGAAATTATTAAACATTTATAAATTATTTTTTAATTAAGATAAATGAATGGTGGAGTTTTGAAATGTGTTGTATCTATTTCATACATATTGAGGGGTTTTAATTGAATTTAAAGTGTTTCTTTTGATTTTATATTTTGTGTGTGATAAATACTTGTGAGGAATACAATGAGTTCTTTTTCAATAAAATTGATGATATAAATTTATATTTTCTTTTTTATTTCTAAATAAGATAACCCATTTTAAGGGTTTAGTTCCACTGAAAGTCTTTTCTGGTTTTTAACCAAATTATAATTATGGAATACATTTTTTTAAAAGTGCTGATTCATAATTTATTTCCATGTATGATTGTGTAATATGAAATTATAGGTTTTTAATTATCTATATGAAAATAAATAAAATGATTTATCTAAGTTATTTGATCACCCTTGTTTTGATCCCATTGTATGAGGTTCTATAAATATTTTTTCAACTTTATTAGATTTTATTTGAATTATTACTTGATAATTTTATGAAGTGAAATAGTCTATTTATTGAGATAGTCCTGCATGGGAGTTTAGTTTATTTTTTATATTTAATATTTATTTATATGAGGATCACATGCTTGTTTGATATCTCAAAAAAACATTTTTATATATCATGAGATCTAAAAATAACTGTGTGAGCTATATAGTTTATGATATAAAATCATAGATTATAGAGTGACAATTTCCCCCTAGTGTAGGTTGTTCAATTAATATGGGAGTTTCCATAATTTGATTGACTCAGGTGTTGATTTATTTATGTAATTAAAAATAGGTTGGTAGTTGATTCCATATGTATATGCATAATATTTTCTAGTATTAATATTTAATGTGTTTCTATTGATTCTTATAAGTTTTTAGTGATGTTAAAATTGGGATTCCCATTGGTAAATGTGTTTGTATCTCCTTGTAATCATCTCAGATTTTAGGAATAACTTATTTCCTCCTGTTTATTTGTATTATGATTTAGCAACATGATTGTTCTTGTTTTTTTATTTTCATTGTTTATTTTATATAATGGTTAATATTTTAATTTTTTATTTTAATTGTTTTTTTAAAAAGTTATAGATAAAAACTCATTTGATTTTGTTTATTATAAAATAGGATGTCAATCTTTTAAGTTTTTTATTGTATAATTTTATTACATGGTGGATACAAAACGTGTTTAATATTGTTATCTTATCATATCTACATTTTTTGGATGTTTTGGGGTTACAATATCTCTATTTTTAATTTTTTTAATGGTGATATATATTAGAGGATTAAATCACCAATATCACCTCATCAATTTTTGGGATGGGAAACCATTGATAAAAAAACAACGGTAAACAACATTTCTATGATTGTTTCCATAAACTTCCACTAAATAGATAGAACCAATTCAATTTTGATGCAAAGATCACCTTTAGTGTTAGTTTTTGGTAAATTTCATGGAACTAAATGACAGTGGTTTAAGAAAAGGAAAAATAAAAGAAACATCATTATCATTCGATTTTCATCTATTATATCCTCTCCATATAAATACCACCCCTCACAAACCCCTCTCCACATAGATCCAAATTCATTAAGCTTGACTAATTTATACCCAATTAACTTATGAAGATTATTCACCATGGAAAATATCTTTTGGTATCACCAGTGAATAAAAAATATGCCCCATATAGAGGTTCTCAAGGAGATGATAGTAAATAGGTAAAATCCTAGATTAATTCTATTTTAAATTCATTCATAATTTATTTCTTTCTACCTTATCCTCACAAAACCTATCCAAATGTTCATTATAACTACATTATCAGTTATATAATTTAATTTTATCATTTTAATGGAATATCCATCATCAAAAATCTTATCATCTCTTCTTATAATAAAAAAATCAAAACAACATCTGAGACCTGTTGACTCAATACCATCATGGATGATGGTTTTTCTTTTTTTTACCATAATGTCTTGTCATAATACCATTTTTATGTTTATATATAGGCTAATATGTATATTATAACTTTTTTAATGTTATGGAACTATTTTATAGACAAAATATTAAATAAAACAAAACTAGTTTGTCATGGCTGGGAAAACCAAAAAAATAAACAAAGTATTTATCATTAATAGTTTATTAAATGAATGATCCTTATATATTAAAAAATGATATATAGGATAATTTAATGTTTTTATGAATATTAATTCCATTTTATTATAATTTTGAGGTTTTTATTTCGTTTGACCAGAAATCCCATAAATATACTCAAGGGAACCAACCATAAATCTATAAAATGAACGCTCCTGGAATGATGTATCTAAAATTTATAACTCATCCATTTTAAAAAATCAAACTTAATAAAATGGTAATTAATATAATATATTTAGACTTGGTTATAAATTATTTAATTAATTATACTATTTTAATTACCCAAGACATTTAGTAAAACCGATGAATGCTTGCAGACCTAAGGTAAGATAATTGTTAACCAAATTTCCATTCTTTAGGTTATCCTTCTACCCCACAAATTATATTATTAAATGATAATATTTTAATTTAATTTTCATTATATTATGTTTTATTATGATGATTTTATGTGTATACATACGTTCCATTAATTTTATTAAATCTCACTTCAATGATATTATATTTATAAGTGACTTTACATTAAAAATCCTCTTTAATTTCTCATCTTACAATATTTAGATATAATGTTTTCTACATATTTGGCATAAACATAATTTCCCAATTTCATGAAATTTTAATATTTTGATGTTTAATTTTGATGTTTAAAATTTTATTTTGAATAATGTTTTTTCATTTATGATTAGGCAGCTTTTATAAAAATGTAATGTGATTTCAAAAAATAAAAATTAATTTTCTTATGATTTTTTATTTTATTTGAGATTTATGCCTTATTATATTATAATGGATATTTGGAAGTTTTATTATGATGCGTGCTTCCATGATAAACTAAGTGTGAGTGAGCTCATTATATACGTCCAATACATTGGGTAATGGGACAGTGTAAACTAGTTAGGTTTCTCCTAAGATAATATGGGAATATACTATGTTGGTTATTACAAGCATAACAATGATGGTTACTCCCTATATTTCTAGGAGAGGTATATTATTTTTTATGAGTGATATGAAAATTATTTGACATGTCACTTTTATGATTTATGTATTATTGTTATTGTTTAACATGAAAATTATAATTTCATAATGTAAGGTAATGTGATTATATTTTACGAGTAAAAGGTATAATATTGTGAACATGTTTTCAATCAAGAATAATAGTTTATTTCATTATTTTTTATGTGTCTGACTAATATTATTAATTTGACAACACGTTTTAGAACTATTTTTACATGGTTTATGTATGGGTAAAATAATAGAACAATTCATGTTAAATTTTTTGAATTATTATTAAATAAAAAGATAATGATTTATTTAAAATGTATCATATTGTGAAAAAGTTATATTTAGTAAAATTATTTAATTTGTTGTTAATGACTTTATATTTCTTGAGGTTATGACCTAATTATCTAAAACTCTAAACTTAGAATATCTCTACGATTTTATGACAGGGTATTCTAGTTGAATTGACTAGATATATATAATGATTATGGTCATGTCCTTACATGTATACCTATCATAACAACCTAAATAACTTATATTATAGACCAATTTATACCAATAACTATTTATAGTTTACATTTATAATCAATATCTATATGTATAAAATTTATATATTAACCATATTACCATATTGAGTGTTTATAGTTTTAAACGTTGGGATATGTTTTACAAGAGATCTAAAACTGTTCATTATTATTCCAAAGATTATCAGAATGTTATCGTTAAAGATATGATAATGAATTATTAATAGTGAAATATGGTATTTTAATTTCCATTGATTATCATTATCTATGAAGATTAAATCAATAATAAACAAACAATAGTGATTTTATTAACCAATAAAAGGCCTTTTTGAATTATAGATTTAAATATTGGTGAATCCTTTCTAGAACCATAAAAAAAATTATCCAAATATGTGTATAATATTATAACATTAACTTTTTTCATCATCATCCATGATATATTTTCCTTTTGTTGTTCAAGTATGAGGTGAAACTCACCTAAATATGAAAAACATTATTAAGGGATGATTATGAGGACATTTAGTTTCAATGAAATTTTAAAAATGGAATAATGATATAATAATGTATTTATTAATCTTATATATCAATATTATACGTATGTACGATAAAAAGTGATGGATATATAATTATTATATAGTATTAATAAACAATTTTCCTTATTTGTTCTATTTTTTGAGACGACAGATTTTATAACTATTTTTTATCTATATTTTCATTTATAGGTTATCAAATTATTATTTTGGAAGAAAAATTAATATCACATTTATATTTTAAACCCGTTATTATAAAAACCCATGAAATATTGAAATGAAAAATAGAATACGTTGATCTGGGGAAGTGGTTGTACACACACACAATGATGATGATTTAATTTTCACAGAATAAAATTGAGTAGAAACATGTTTCATTATTAAACAATCATATCTATTTCACAAATATAATAATTATAAAAAAAATTCACATTTTATCACATTATCTAAGTTTTACCAAGTAATATATATATTAATCGTAAAATGTAAATTGGTTCTAATTTTATATTTTTTACCTACTGATTCTATATTCAAAATCCATTTAATTATACTAAATTATTAAATGTTATAACAATTAATTTTGAAATAATTTGTATGTAATGTCTTAAAGATAATTTATTAGAAAAAAATTATTCAAGTTATAAAACCTAAAATTCATGTATCTAACCATGAATAAATATATTATAATTTATAATATAAATCTTGAAATACATATTATTCCTAGAAAATAGTTCCATTAAATATCGATATTTTCTTTTCAAACTAATAATTCCATAAAATTCATAATATTTGTTAAAATATTATATTATAAAAATCATATTGTATTTAAAATTACCAAAAATTAATTATAAGATAATAATAATATGATAAACCAAAAATTGAATTCAATTTTTTTGTTTTTTTAACATTTATATTTAATAACTTGACATGGGTAGTTCAATTTCAGTACCTTATATAATTACATTAGTACAATGAACAATAGATCACATCCTAGTGGAATGGAAAGTTTAGTAGCTTTAAAAAATAAAATATAGTGACACGACCCCAGACAACCCATAGCTGGTGTCTGTAACTATTATCTTGGAATGATAAAAAGGAACCAAATATCAATGAATAAAAAGTTTAATAGTCATGTAAAACTAGATTCACATATGTGACATTTGTTAGAAATGAATGAAATAATTAAAAAATATATTTTTCCCTCTTTAAAAATAAATAAAATTTGAGAATAACTCTAATATATCTTGTAAATACCTAAATACCATTAATAGTATTCTTCTCGGATTCTTGGAGAATGAAAAAGAAGAAGGGAGAGCTCAAATTATTAGTAAGGGAAAAAATAGTGGAGGAAATAATTATTTAATGAGAATAGTCAATATGGATACGAAAATAACTGAACCCACATTCCATTCAAATAACAAGATAAGGAAAAATAAATATGGAAATTTGAGAAAATAAAACACATTCTATTTAATTAATTAACAAAAAATTAAATGTATCTGCATATTTTTCGACACAAAATCTCATGGATGAATAATAATTGAAACTAATATGAAGTAAATTCTTTCTTAATGGATGTCATATCTAAGGGACAAGAAAAATGATACCATTAAAAACATCAAAAACATGGTTGAAAACTATGTATAGTTTCCCATTTAATTTTAAAAACTCATTTGTCTCATGAGAACAAATCAATGAATTTAGGATCTATATAAATTCTAGTCTCCACCTGTCCTTGCCAGTCTAAATAAATCATCATATTTAATAACAGAAATAAAAAATTTGCCTTATTAAATATTCATATTGAATAAATAATATATGATTATAAATATTTTCTAAAATAGTAAAATAACATTCACAGTAGAAACCATATGTAAAATGTTATATAGTTTAGGAAATAGTAATATCCTTGATAAATGAAATAGATAATTATTTTAAATTTAATGTTCAATGATTTTATGAGATTGAACATTTTAATTGGAATAACAAATCATTCAAGGAAGTGAATGTGAATAATATCCTTGTCCAAATAAATAATAAACCATCTAGAGGAAGAATAAGGATGGTATTAATACATCAAATACCATGTTTATAAAAATAAAATGGTTGTTTTTGTTGATGAATGGGAATACTATAAAATGATATTTTAAAAACATTTTTTGTGGAAAATATAATTTTAGTTTTAAAAAAAGTTTTGAAAAAACATTTTAATTGGAAATATATTTTGATAATATTTTCTATAAAATTTATCTTTTAAAAAATGATAACTACAATTACATAAAATTGTGGTTGGTAAATCTATACAATCAATATGAGGTAAAAAGAATATTCCTTTTTCCTAGTTAAAGGTTACAAAAAATCCTTGTTCAAAAATTGATAAGAAATTTATTTTTAAAACATTTATAAAAAAAGGGGGAAAATTATTTAAAAAATAATTTTAAATTAAATTTTCAATTTTTTTTTATTAAAACATGGATTTTTGAAGAAAACAAGTTCTTCTAGTAAATATAAAAATAAAATCAGGTTTTTAGAAAAACATTTTCAAAACCATTTTGAGTACCAAATAGTGAAACAATTGTTCCAATGATTGGAAATGATAATGTATAACCATATTAGGTAAAAATAGAGTTTTTATTGAACAATGGTACTATAGTTTTCCTTGAATTTAAAAACCGTGGAATGTTTATAAATGTTATTAATATCTAAAATAACCTTTAAACATTACGAAGTGTCCCATATCACATTAAATAATTTAAATCATAAAACTCAAGAATAAATAACCTTAAATGAAATTTTAAAATACCATGATGATAAAAGGATTATTGATATAATATAAAAAAGGTGAAGTAGATACACCACACAAAAGATATAAGTGTTGAACGTGACATTGATATCATGGATGAAAGATATGATATGAGAGTCCCTTATTTTGAGTTTCCTTTCTGGTGATTGTTTGTTAACATCCTATATAAAAAACTTATTTAAATTTATTAATTTCATGGGAAACATTTTCATGTTTAACATTTCATATATTTCCCTTTTTATTATGTTTTGTAAAACTACTTAAATAATCACATTTACTTTGGATGTTTTTACCAAATTTGATTTATGTGTCAAAAACAACTTTGGTTGGTCAACTATGGTCAAAGGAATCATTAAATAACATATATAGAATAATAATGGAATAATAATCAAATTTATACATAAATTATATTTAAAAAAAACATTACACACAATTATGACAAATAAATCAATGTTACAATCATAGAGATGGTATGTCATACGTATGTATGAGTAACATTCTAACATTTCAATGATCGTTAGGGAAAGAAGGAAAGAAACAAAATATATTTCAATAATTATAATTATATCATAAATAAAATATTATTTAATTATATTTAATTATATATATAATTCTTGTGATTTAGATGGAATCACATGGTGTTGATCGGGTGTTACTCTACACATCCACGAATGACGTTATCACTTTTTATGTGTGTGAAAGGTTAATAATTGAATTTTTATATATATATTATATTTAAAGAAAGTTAATTATGAAAGTAATATTAAATAAAGCGTTTTTTTCAAATATTTTCAATTTAAACCATCCTTTATATGTTCCATATATAGTGCGAACGATACACATTGCTTCAGGGGGGAGATAGTCTACACTTCCTTAAACGATGTCATCGTATTAACGTAAAATGGAAATTATTAATGGTACATATAATAAAAGGACTAGAAAATTATAAATGAATAATAAATATAATATATATCATAAATAAATAAATATTCCATCATAATGTCCACCATGAGATGTGTTAATGGAAAAAAATGACTAATTGTCGTTTCTTGAGACAATAGTTCATTGAAAATAGAAACATTATATTCCTTACCCATTAGAAGGAATTGTGAGTATGTGAATGTATAATAATTTCCCAAAAAAATTATAGTATATGGATGGTAGTGTTCTGTTTATAAAAACATATAATAGGAAGGGTCAAGGGGTAGGATAATGGAAATAAAACTAAGAGGATTTACGGAAGATGTTACATCTTAATCTGGAAACGTATTTTGGTTTGAAGAAAAATATTACTTGGATTGGTTTCATAAAAATTTTTTGATTCTATTATTGGGGGGGGGATATTGAATTTTTATTTGGTAAGATATTTTTTTATCAAAAGCGTCTTGATTGGTGTGAGAATGTGGGAGTTGAGGTGGACATTTTATAGTGGTGGGGGAGTGGCACTCTTGTAATATTTTCACAATAGAATTTTATCTACATTTTTCAATATGCAAGATGATCCAATAATGATCCAATTTAGAGAAAATATAGGATAGGGTAAAAATATGCAACACTTATAAGTCTTTAACATGATTATAGGTCATTTTGGGCCTTAAGAATAAGGTTTTGTCTATTAATAAACTTAATTTAACGTTAATCATCGTAATTAATTTTAATCACATTCACTAATTATTTTGGTAAAAAACAAGTTTGGGAATATTGAAAATTATAAATTATTATGATTAAAATTATTGAATCCATTCATCTAAATTACAATAATAGAAGTGGTAAAAATTTATTTAACTTTAATTTTGCAGGCATGATAACAATGCTGGTTTTTAAAGTTAAAATATTTGTATGATTTATATGTTTTTATTATCAATGTGAATGTGATATTAATTACAATGAAATAAATTTTATTATTTGATCAAAATATTACCTAATTAAAGTTTAAAACTTATTAAAAATATTATTTAATTTTTTAAATAAATTAGATGAAAAAACAGTTTTGAAAATAAATTTATTTTTGTAACTATTCATATAAAAATAAAGTGTTTCAGAAAAATATAACAAATTCACGAAAACCTAATTATACTATTTTAATTTAAAATATGATGTTTATTTATAAATATTAAATAAACTAAATTTTCCAAATTAATATTTAAAAATGATTCACCATTAAAAGGAGGTAAAATTAGATTTATAAAAATATTGGTTTTTATGAGAAAAATAGAGTTTGTTCATAACTTATTCCTATCAAACCAGATGAATTAATGTAAAAAATATATAATGAATTTAATAACATATATATTTCATTATAATAATTCAATAATATTATTTAATTTTTTTTTATTTAGGAAAACCCTATTTGGAAGGACAATAATAAAAATATTTCTCTTTATATCCAATTGGTTGTTATTATAGATTCTCATTAATTTGTAATCCATTAATTCATTTTAAAAATATATAGACCAAAATTTTTCATAATTTAGTTAATAATATTCATAATAGCTAGTTTCCATAGTATTATATTTACGATAACCTTTTAATAATATATTATTGTTCGATAAAACACGGTCTTGCATGAAACACAAGCCATCGTGGAAGGTCGGTATTGCATGTAACCCATGCTAACTCAGGGTTCCATGCATTTAAATATATGGAATATATTTTAAATATTATATATTTTATAATGTATCATGATATTATATTTACTTCTGTTCTTTAGGATGCGTTTCATACTCATTATCGAATATAATGTTCTTACTTTAGATTTTTGAGGCGTTATATTATCACCACCATATTTAAATTGAATCCTCACAAGTTAAACAAGGTATTGGGGATAAATTGTTTGATATTTCATATATTGAAACACAAAATCATTAGAAGGTTCCATAATTCATCCTCTATAAAAGATTAATTGGATGTAAGAAGGTCACATGGACTGCCATGTAACTAGACCATTAAGTAAGAGAACATCAGTGGAAATTAGAGATACAGACATGAAGGATAAGTGTATATATTTATAAACTGTGAATGAGTCCATCAAACAAAAAAAATTAATTATTATTATAATTTTGAAGGCCACAAATCCATAAATATTATAGGATTTATAAGGCCATCGATTCCAAATAAAGTAAGGTATTAAGAAAAATTTATATTTAGAACTCATATTCCTAAGGCTGGGTAACTCTTTTACAAACAATGTATACTTACTTGATATGTTTCTATAAACCGTATTTAAAAATTTGGTTGTGCATTGATTTAATTTCCAATTAATTCAAACATTAATATTGGAGAATGGAGCACAAAATAAACTACTCTAGGATATTAAGGCCCATAAAAGGGTGACAGGTCTGACTATTTGTTTTTAAATTTATTCTAAAACCAAGAGGGTTAATATATTAACATATTACCCAAAATATTCATACTATTAGTTCATAATTAAAATTTATTCATCAATTTTTTTTACTATAAACAATGAAAAATTAAGCAGGATATTACATCAGTTTGTAGTTGGTGTGAAAACCTTATCGTCCATCGATCATAAGTTCAAGACCCTCCCCCTTGTCAAGTTTTATTACTTGTCCCCAAATTTGACGTTTTTCTTTTCTAAAACCAAATTAATATAATTTTTAATATCAATATGATGGACACCCATGAAATAATGTAAATTAAAAAATATCATTTTCAATAAAATTTTCAATAAAACCCAGATATATAAATAATTCATCAACTTATTTCCCTAAATTTCATTCTTTGGTCTAGGGGTAATCCAAAATATCATTCATTGGATTTATAAATCACGATGACTTATCTTGAATATAAAACAAAATAGGTTTAACATATGATATTAATATTCAATATCTATAAAAATTATTCATAATGGTCTATAAATAAAACATGTATTATCCTATGTATACCACATCAAAGTGTTAAAACAGGTGTAAAGTAAGGCATGTTGTCATATTCCAAGTTACCCAATGTTCATATCATAACACTTTGTTGGATCTATTACACATGGATACATCTGTGCCAGAACCACATCCACATGGAGTATTTAGAAATGGATGTATTCCTAGAAAGACACACATTATCTCAATTTTTCAAAAGTACATGGTTTTATTCTATAATAATTAACAAATACTACCTAACGTTTATGTTCTACAATTCATTTTTTCCTAAATCTAGTTTAAAAGGTTACTAATAAGGTTTCCCTGACACCAACTCTAGTGACCCCACCCTTAAGAGCCTAGATTTGGTGTCTACTACTATAAAATTGTAATGATTTCATTTAATCAAATCCTAATGGAATAGTAGTTTAGTAGTCTTGGTAAACTAGATATATAAATAATACATTTATTAAAAACTAATTCACTAATTACAATATAATTGTTTTCTACTTTTTAAATAAATAACTATGAGAATAACTCTATTCTATCTCGTAAATATTTTCATATAATTGACAGTACACTTCGTGGATTTATGGTGAAAGAAACATAATAATGGTGAGGTCAAATGCTCATTCACGTCAAAATATACTAGAAGAAATAATAATCAATGATAATATGAAATATGGAAATGTAAAAAGCTAAACACACATGCTATTCAACTAACTAGATAAGGAACAATAAATATGGAAAGGTACGAAACTAAAAAACATTCTATTTAATCAGTGAACTGAAAATGAAATGTATACATATATATGTTGACACAAAATCAATTGGATGAATAATAACTTAAAAAAATTTGATGTTAATTCCCTCTAGATTGATATCATGTGTATTGGGGATGAAATGTTATACCATTAAGACCTTTCACAATATAGTTTAAAAATATAGATATAAACCCATTTAATTAGTGAAACTAATTTTCTCATGATAACTTATCGATGCATCAAGGGGATATATAATGTCCAGTCTCAACCCTTCATTACAAGTCAAAATCATTCCACATATTGAATATCCAAAATAAATAGTATGACTTATCAAATATCTGTAATGAATAAATAATATTTAATTATAAATATTTACCAAAATACTCAAATTACTATCAATGTATACACCATATGTAAAATGGAATATAGTTTAGGGAACAATAAAATCTATGATAAATGAAATGAATAATTAGGGTAAATTCAATATTCACCAATCATAGGAGTTTGAATATTTCACGGGGAATAATAAATTATTCGAGGAAGTGAATTTGAATACTATACTTGGATAAATCAAGGATTAACCAACCCTTGCAAGAATATTGATGGTATCAATTTAACAATTCTCATGTGGAGTAAAAATAACCACTTTTTGTTGTTTATTAATAGAAATATTATAAAATGATCATTTTCAAAACATTCTAGAGAAATATATCCATTTATTATAAAAAATATTTTGAAAAAAACATTTATTTAAAAATATATTTTGAAATTGTTTTTGTTAAAATGTATCATTCTAAATATGATAATGAATCTTCAATGAATTTACGATGGGTACATTTTCACTAGTCATACAAGGGAAATAACTTTCCTTTTTCATGGTTATAAGTGAAAAATACCTTGTCTGGAAAGTGACAAGAAGATTAATTTGAAAACACTGGTAAAAGGAAAAAAAGATAATAAATTTATTAAGAAAATTATATTTCAAAATATTTAGAAAACATTTTAATAAAATAAGGTTTTTATAAGAAAACATATCCTTTTAGTAAATAGTGAAATAAAGATGGGCTTTCTGAAAATCAATTTCTAAAACATTTTGAGTATCAAAGAGTGAGAAAATGGTACTAATACATTAAAATGGACATGTATAACGAGAGTATATGAATCAAATTTTATTATTAAATAGTCTTAATATAATTTTAATTGAACTAAAATAAAATTGAATGAACATTATAGTTATTATTGTATAAAATATGCATTAAATATTTGAATGTTCCTGATAACACTCTGAAACATTTTAAATAATAATACTCATAAAGGGTTAAAATTAAATTAATGCATAAAATAAAATGGATATTAAATGATATACTATAAAAAAAGGGGTATTATATACTCCACAATAAATATCTATGTGGTGAACATTACATTTATCTCATTTGTGAAAAATGTGAGATGAGAATCCCCTACCTGGAGTTTACTATTCGGGGAACGACTTTTAACATCCTATATAATAAACTTATATTTAATTTTTTACTTTTTGAAAATCTTTTTCATATGTATCATTATCTTTATTTCAGTTTTTAATATGTTGAATAAATCTACATGAATAATTAGGTTTAAATCAAGTGGTTTGGCCACAATCGATTTACCTATCAAAATCAACTTTTGTAGGTTAACTATAGTTAGAGGGATCATTATATAAAAGACCCAAAATAATATTAATGATATAATTATAATATTTATATATCAATAATACATTTAAAAAAATCATTACATATGGAAAGAAAAATTAATCAATGTTACAATCATAGAGATAGTATCTTATACGTACCCATGGGTAACGCTCTTATTTTTCAATGATCGTTATAGAAATAATGTATGTTAAAACATTACATCCCAAAACGTTTATTATATAATAAATACCATATTATTTAATATTATATACTTATATATATAATTATTTTTATTTAATAGGAATCACATCATTTTGAGGATACAATAGTGAACATGTCTACGAATGATGTTATCACTTTTTAGGGGTGTGAAAGTGTAATAATGAAAATGATGTATATATATATATATTTTATATTTAAAAAAAGGAAATTATTTAATGAATATAATACATAGATTTTTTTGTTACATTTTTTTAATTGAAACCATCGATTATAAGTTCTATGAATAGTGTTGACAAATCATATCATTTTCAGGGGTAGTAGCCACACTTTCTCAAGGAATGATATCGTATTAATGTAAAATGGAATTTATTAATGGTATGTGAGGTAAAAAGGTAAATAAAAATGTAAAAAATAATAAATATCATTATAAAAAATAGTTTCCTTTATAATTTGCACCGTGAGAGTTCGTAACGGAAAAAAATGAACAATCATTGTTTTTGGAGGTAGTTGTTCACCATAAATAGAAACAATATGTTCATTAAAAATTAGATGGAATTGTTTATAAGTATGGGTTGAACCCTTAGACTTAAAAAAATACAAGTATATTGATGATACTTTTTTGTTATAAAATCATGTTATAATAAGGGTAGAGGGGTTGGATAATGTAAATAAATCTAATTCATTAGAATTAATTATTCCAAGGGGAGTCATATAAGATTAAGGGAGTTATTTTTAGGATATATTTGGGATGATATTGGTTGATCCATAGTGTATTGAGATGTGTGAGGACATGAGAGGGTATGAGGTCCTTTTATAGTGGGGGAGGAGTGACACTCTTGTAATAGTTTTACTAAGGAATTATAAGAACATTTTTAAGGTTTTATGTTGATCATATAGTGGAAAAATTTCAAAATAAATGCGTATATATTATATATATGGAAAGAAAATATGTCTTTGAAAATTTATTGATTTTTTTGGGTCGTAAGGTTACGGTTTTGTCCCTTAATATGATTAATTTAACCTTAGTCAATGTAAAAAATATTAATCACTTTCACTAATTTTTTGGTAGAAATAAATTATGGACTTATGAGAAATAAGGAATTATTATTATTCCAAATATGTAATCCATTTATTCAAGTTAAAATAATATAAGTTATAGAAATTGATATATATTTAATCCTACATGCATGTCAATGATACAGCTTTTAAAAGTAAAATTTCTGAAAGGTTCCTTTGTTTGTTTGATCAATTTCAAAGTGAAAATGATTCCAATGAAATAAATTATATTAATTGATAAATATATTATCTAATTAAACTTAAAAAAAATAAAAAATTTAATTTAACCATATAAATTAATTATATGAAACCGAATTTTTGTACTAAAAATCTATATTTTTTACAACTCATTAAACTAAAAAATGTTTCAGTAAAACATAAAAAATTAACCCTAACTAAATTATTAAGTTCCAATTTAAAATATGAAGCTTATTTTGACATATAAAATCATTTAAATTGTCAAAATTCATATCCAAAATGGGTTCTCCATTAAACGGTTGTACAAGTGCCTTTATAAAAATATTTTTTATTATGTGTAAGATATCATTTTTCTTATCTTATGCCTGTAAAACCTAATTCATGAATATATGTAATATTTAATTGAATATATATCATATATATTTAATTAAAATAGTTCAAAATTTTTTATTAATTATGTTTATTAAGATAAGAACATTTCAATGAACAAAAACAAAGATATTCGTTTTTAAATAGTAAATATATTATAAATTATCATTATATCATATAACCATACATGATCGGTGCTGCGTGTCATTGATAATATCGAATACCAGGTTATTAATTTATATTTTCTGGGTTTTACACAATATAAAAATATAATTGTTTCATTACAAATTCAAAGAAAAAACAACATACCAAATACATTGGAAACATCCATTAAATCTGAGATTATCCATGCAAGTCATTAATAATAAAAATCTTTTCATCCTCGGTGAAAATAAAACTAAAAAAGGGTGAGGTCAGATGTCCAATAATAGAAAAATATATATTACAAGCTAATTTAAACATAAACAATAATTCAAGGTTAATAACTATCATCAAATTACATTAAGACAAAAACATGAGCATTATATGGTAGGAATAAAAGATGAATAAATAATTATATATAAACAATCACATGTGAACAAAACATAACCATGGATATTCTAATAGTTTAATAATCATATGAATTATGAATTAAATTTATAATAATAGTAAAACACATTATATTGGACATGTTAACCATACCATCGAGGCTTTAACAAAGACATCTGAAAATATATGGTTAATGCCTCATCCAAATACATAACCATTTTGTATTATGAGACCTACCGATGGAACACGGGGATTTACAAGGACCCAAACATCACCTAATAAGTCCAATTCATTCTTTATATAAATGTGGAGAAACATAAACAACATACCAATACAAAATGTTAATTAGTTTTCTGAATCAGTAATCATAATCCCTAACAATTTTGTGTAATATGATAAGTGGTTTCTTGATGGTACATCCACAGTCAAACAAATCAAAAAAAATATAATAAAATATATTAGATTATATTATAAAAAATAAAACCAAATTAAGCATAATATTCAATATAGTTTATTGAAATAGATGAAAATACCCAAATAAAATCTTTGAGGAATTCTTGAGAGAAATAACCTTTTTTACATTGGAAAGGAGTGTTTGTCTAGAAAATCATTTTTATTTTTCATTAAATAATATTGTAAAGTATATATATTATAAAATAAAATGGATGGATAATTAAATTATATTTGAGGGATAAATTTCTTCAAACAAATGTGAAAAAAATATAATTAAATCATTTAAAAATATTTAGAAACGATACACTTTAGTGTGGTTTAAAAGACATATTAAAAAGTGTCTTAAAATCAGACAAAAGCATAATTATTGTATGTAAAAAATGAAAAAATATTGTTTGTAATGATAAAATGAGTGATTTTAGTAAAATAATTGAGGCTTTAAACATGTTATGGATTTCATGTGAGAATGGTATAGAGACTTAGATGTTCTTTTGAATCATGATATCTTATGGAGAATAATTGGGATGGGAATGTTATAAAATCATATATTAAAATTAAACTAAGGATAAAATGATCTGTATAAATGATTTTGGAAAATATAAACATAATTTATAATAATTATACAATTGAAATAAGAATTTCATTGGGTTAAAGAGGGAAAAACAGTAAATTGTATAAAAATAAATGTTCCGAGAGAATCCCTTACCCCTTGGAAAATAATAAAACTTTATGCCCATAAAATTAATGAATATTAAATTATACATTTAATATAATGAAAATAATTATATTAATGATATTAAATATCATAGGGCATTATAAATACACCAAACATGATAAATAGTGGTGAATTAGGAATATGTTATATAAATGAATGTGATATGAGAAAACCCTTCGCATATGTCCAAATGTATTCTGCACTTGTACTTAAAGTCAAGGATAATGAAATTATATTCATTAATAATTTATTCAGAACTTCTTAAAAATGTATTATATTATTTATAATTTTATTAAGTTCATTTATGGTCTTTCTGATGAGTTATAATATAAATGTTCATTTATCGGAAGTGTTCGTATCCCTGGTTTTCATGATTGGTTCACTTGTATACCTATACAAAAGATCCTTTAAAATGGGAAAAGTTATCTAAATTTGAAATTATACATCATTAATGAAATCATAGATGATTTAATGGTCTTATATATAAATATATTCATATATGACGATGATTCATTAGATAAAACATTAATGATTACTATTTAGATTACCTTTTGTTTTTTGATCATTACAAAAAAGTTTTGTCTTATGAATGTATATAAATTATATATACTAGTTAAATAACATAAATAATATGGTATTAAATTTATAATAGTATAGTTTATACACAATTTTTTTATGACCAGAATTTAAGGTGGAATTTAAAAATGAAACCTCATTTTGTATGAGGGAGGTAAATCTGCAAATGTAGATGATGCTTTCATTTTAAGAAAGAAAGGTCAGAGAGAAAATAATCAATGTTGGATATCCCAATACCATAATAACATTGTACTATATTTAATATACTAAAGTTATCATTCATTATTTAACATATGATGTATGTAAAGGATTAAAAAATTTAAAGAAAAAAATAAATGAATGAAAGGGGATTTACCTCTTGAATTCCTCTACATGAGAACATCTATAAAGAATCCTAAAATTGTGTTTTTTAAGGAAAAATGATAATAACATAATGGATATTATTTAATAGTTATTATGAAGAAATTGTATATTCTTCATGAATTTGGAGGTGTGAGGGGAATTGATGATGTGGGGTGGTATTTATAGTGGGGGTGAGGGGTGCTTTTTTATTATTTTACTCATTAGTTTATTAGTTTGCCTCTAGACTATCAATAGTTTGAAAATTATCAAAAAATAAATCAAAATATTGAATTATAGTGTGTATTGTTGAATTAAATTAGCCACATATAATATATGACTCAATAATTCAAGTATATGTTAAATATAGTAAATTACCTTATTTCATTATTACCAAAAAATTCAACTTTTTTAGAAAAATCCAAAAAAACTCACCCCAATAATTTTTTGATATGTAGAATTAAAAAATAGAATCTATTTTATGAAAATAATTACATGAATATGAGAAATTTTATATTTATATAAAAACATTATTTACTCTAAAATATTGATTTTAATATATAACAGATTTTAAGACACTAGTAAAAAATAATTAAGGTCTCATAAATTTAACTTATAATAATAGGAAAAAATTAATTTATTAATATATTTCAGGAAAATTAATTTTCCTTTAAATCATTATCGTAATTAAAATATTGAAAATAAATATTTCGGTTACACAAAAATTACAACCATTAAATTTTAATTTTTAAAACATTTTTTCTGTTAATTATATAAAATTTTTATTGAAGGCTCGTGCGTCGTTGGGCATGAGAGACAAACTAAAATTGAAAACCTACTTACTAATTAAGAACACGGTAAGATAGGGTCAAACCACAGGAAGGCCTTATGTTGTGTTTGGCGATCTAAAAAAATAAACTAAATAAAAACAGACACAAGAACAATAAAACACAGTTGGTGGTGGTGATGTGAAGGGAGAGAGAATTGGTGTGTGGGGAAATGAGGGTGAGCTGGTGAGTTCAAAGGGAGTAGACAGAGCTCTAAGAGAAATCTGTGGTGTAAACAACCCATAGATGAGTAGGGGAAAATTTTACTGTCCGAATTCATATTGCTTAGCCTTGTTCATGCACGAAGATTTTAAAAATATTGATCTGACTAAATGTAACTGGCCAGATTTTTCGTCTGGTCAATTTGTGATGAAATAACTCTTATAGTCATTTGACTGTAAAATTCATTGAATCCAATGGAGAAAAAAATTCCTTATGTCACTGGAATCAACTTGTCAGTTTAGTTCAGTGTGTGTCTCTCATTCGAGTATAACTCACTTGTTTGTGAGTTCCTCAAATTGAAACAATTTTCATTAAAATTCAATCAATATCGGTTTTCACTTGACCTTGTTGTTTTGAACATAAATCTGAGTGAGAGAAACATGCCATGAAATGATGCAGTGCATAAATCAAACTAAAAAAACCTAATCAACCAGCTTATTTCCCCCGAATGAATTTATCTAGACATAATGGTTGGTTGTAATGCAACATTAGATTTGAGATGAATATAATTCATATTTAAATAAGTTGCATAAAAATAGATCACAAGGAAAACTAAGATGTTAGAAATCCTTGATACTTCTCGTGAATGTACTAATTCATGCAGCGTGATGATGGGTGTGATGCTGGAGTTTGCTCGATGACCCTCCCTGGGAATTGAGGTATGAAATGATCTGATCAACTGCTCTTGATACTCCAATATGCTCACAAAGGAAGATTTTGTATGTTTCTCTTGCTATGTTACCCATTCTTCGATCTATGGATTTATGATACCGCCCCTCCGGAATAAATTTCCTCCCGGGTACCGTTCTGGTGGATAGATCAATGCCTCTCCCACCTCCTATGCATTCATCACCTAGTCGAGGAATCTGGAATCTCCTCTAAAGTGTTCCCCCACATCCACGTGTAGATTTCACTGTGTTGTTCCTCCCGCGCTTGTCACTAGATCAGTTTCCACTAACTGAATGAAAATAATGTGCACGCACAACAAACTTCAATCATCCCTGGAAACTTTAATCCACATGGAACGCTTTCAGCATGCTTTTCACCAGCTCCCGAGTGAATTTTTTGTGAGTGCAAAAAACCCCTACAATGAACTCACGAATATTCTTGCACTTTTCCTGTGAACTTCTTTCATCCCCGATTCTACAAGTAGCTCCCCGACACTGAACAACATAAAATCTAAGAGCATGTTAGAATTAGAAAAAACATGATTACGATAAATATGTGTAAATGAAAAATTGAATTTAATGATATAAACATTTATTAAGGGTATTCAATATTACTAATAAATATATATCTATGTAATAAATTAATATTATTTTAATAATATTATAAAATTATGAATATAAATATATATATATAAGTAAATTTATTATTATTGTTATATATATATATATATATTACTATAATATGAACTATTATTTATAATATGTTATAATGTTTTATATATTATTTTTATTGTATGTGATATATATATTATGATATATATAAATATATATATATATTAGATAATATAATTAAATAGAATAAAAACTAAACAATAAAAATGATGGAATAACTGAAGAGGAGAGGGGGGTTTCAGAGAGGGGTTGGGTGAAGGGGTAGAAGGAGAGTGGGACAGGGTTCAGCACAAATGGGAGGTGATGCCATGGAGACATGGAAGGGAGTGATACGATGGTGTTCAAGGGATGCATCATAGTGAGGTTAGCTCAGCAGGGGAAACGAGGGGCGGTGATCGGCGTGGTCTGAGCACCATCGTAGGGGTGCATGACATCAAGGAGGAAGTGGAGTCGTAGCGGTCAAGGTGAGCCGGCGAGGACTTGTGGCAAGGATAGGGGTTTGATTTGTGCAGGCCGCGGCTGTAGGAGATGTGGGAAGGTCGTGAAAAGGGGAGTTGGTGAGGAGTAGTGTAAAAATGAAGTAGTGCAAGGCAGATATGGTGTGCTCAGACTCGAATCAGGTGAAGGCTGAGACAATGTTTTTCCAATAAGATCAGATCTTGGTGATCTGATTTTCTTTTTGAGTGGAATGTAGTTTTTGATAAGCAACTATGGTATATTTTTTTTCTTCATCTGATACTAATGGATTTTATTTCATTGCCACAATAATTTCATGATGTTGCAGTTTTTATGTTGATGTTGTTTTGGAACGGAGTACATGGGAACAAAAGAAGACGGTGAGACTGTGAGGGAGTAGAGAAAGCAGCTTGTGAAAGAAACAGTGACACTGGCACCGTGAAGCTGGGGTGAGTGTGGTTATGGTGAAATAGTGAGGTACTACAAACGGTGGAAGAGGGGTGGAATACAGTGGGTAGAAAGCAGTGGCACCGTGAATCATGTTCACTGTCTCACAGTGAGGTTGAAACGATGGGACAAGAACGGAGGCACCATGATGGAAACGGTGTGACACGCCACCGTGAGTACCTACAAATTAAAAAGAACAGATCAAATAAATTAATAATTTAACAAACATAAAATTAGATTAATCAATTAATAAATTAAATTAAATAGAATGGAATTGATATATAAATAAATAAAACAAAGTGAAATAATAAAATTAATAATTATTTATTTAAAATAATTAATTTCTTTGGGTTTAATAATTTAAAACACATTAACATAATAATGTTACTTTCTTAGATTCATCAACCAGTTAATTAAAGAATTAATTAAATTAAATAATAAAAATATTTAATTGAATAAGATTAAATTTATAAAAATAATTTAAATTATTGAAATACTAGAAACTAAAAAGAGTTATTTATTTACAACTTAAAGAATAAAGAAATTAATAACTTAATTAGTGAATTAATACACTAACTAGAATCCGAAATTTTTAAAATAAAATAATAACTAAATGAATGTCATATACACAGGACTAAGTAAATTAAGTAATTATTTAAAAGGACAATAATGAATAATAAAAACATTTGATTTAAACTAAAAATGAATATTTTACACAGCAAGTACAAAAACCAAACAATTATCAAATATTTACTAAAAAAACATTTTGGTATAAAAAAGTTAATAAAGATATAAAATGGATGTGTAAAAGAGTGTTAAAATTGAGCCACATAAAACTCCCTCACACTTAAAATTTTTTTGTCCTCAAACAAGTACATGCCTTTGACTTCAAGACAGAAAAATGATTTTTGAGATTCAGTTAAAAACAAAATGCATTATTAAACTTTAATACCCAGAGGATCAAGACAAACAGTAGGCCAAGCTATTCAAAGGTGTTCAAAAATGATGTCCTGCCTAGCTTGAAAAACTCACACGAAGTCAATAGCCTCACAAATTAATTCATTGTCAATAATGTCATGCCCCGTATATCTATTAATTAACTGTCCCACTTCACCTTCCAATTCATGTTCTAATTCAAGGAGTGATAAAAGGTTAGATGACGTGTAACTCAAAACATGAACAAGGGAACCGTCCCTTCTCAACATCCCCCAAGTTCCTAAAATTAAAGTCCATTAAATTGATCACTTTATTATCTTAACTCAAATGAAAATTAACCAAGTCAATTTCCCCCTTCTCCATCTTTGTTCAAAATTCCCCTCACCTTAATGAGTTCATTTTTGACAAGGGAAATTTTTTTAATTTTTCCCAGCCATATTCCATTTGAAAATCACTACACATAGCACTTATTAAGATTGAAATTGAATTTATATATTCACAAAAATGTTCCTCGTGCACCTTGTATAGATACTCACTATGGGATCCCATTTTCCAATTTTACTCCAGTTACAAAGGATTTAATTAAAAATCATTTTAATTGAATTTCTAAAGCTATTTAATATTATTTTATAAAAATGTGAGTCCCATGGGTTATAGTGAGAATGTCTAGTTAATCTATGTCATGATCCTCATTCGAGAAAACCTATTCTTTCACACTCTTATCCTCAGTTCCTAAATAGAAACATCCATAGAGATAGTGAACAATTGCACTCAACAATAATTCATGCTTAATAGTTTCTGACTACGTGCCACTCTCAACATCCAGTGAATAGTTATACACTAACATGACATAATTGAAGTACCATCTAACCTCCAATTATCATCATATGATGAAATAATTTGAAAAACATTGATGGAATTTTGAACCATTTTTTTGAAAAAAATTGACCATATTTATTAAACAACCAAAAACTCAGGTTCAAGAAGTGCGAATTCGGCATGACACTAGAATGAACCCTCTCCCCCACACATAAAACCCAAAAATTTCCCCAATGTTGACTATCAAGGTGGGAGATAGATTAAGTACAAAACAGATAGACATTTCACCTTAAAAAAGATATGGAGAAGTATCAATGAGGTTCAAAAATTTTCTTTTCCACACAAAAATTGAAAGAAAATAAAAACAAAAAACAAAAGTAAAATAGAAGAGCATAACCCCACCAACCATAAACAGCAACCAAGTGTATTTCTATTTCAAAAATTTTCATGATTTGAATTTTTAAAGAGAATATTGAATATTGTATCAAATAACCTCAAATAGTAGCATGAATAGCTGTGATGTGTAGTAGTAGTATAGTGAAATTAAAAATAGTGGGTGCAAGAATATTTTACAAATCAGCTCAAAATAAAATTTCAACTTTTTAGATATTAGAAGAAAAACACCCATGCAAGAGAACATGTCATTTTTCACAGAATAGGGGGAAGTCCCCCACACTTAGTTTACAATAAAGATTATACAAGTAATTGAAAGTGAAAAAGGGCAGAACAAAACTTCCTTGAATTATTGGACCTTTAATGGTGGCTTCCATCAAGGGATTCCCTTTAGTAGTGATGGATATTTTACCCTCATAATTATCCTTCAAGTTCAAATAAGTAAAATAAGATTTCATATTTTTATGTTAAAGATAAGTAACCCAATTGTGTGAGTATAAGGATATGTTATCCATATAATGCAGTGGATTTTTCCCTTAGGTTTTCTTGGCCATGTTTCGGGCAACAACATCTTTTTCTAAAACAACAACCGATCATGAATCACCATCATGTAGTTAATAAATTAAACTAGAGAACAAGTAGAAAGGATTAACTTTATTAATAAACAAAAATAAAATGGAATCAACTAAGAAACAATGGGTTAGTTCCCTTGCAACACTAAGTTTATAGTCCTCAGTTAGACTTGAAACAACTCATTCTTCCAACATAGATATGGCAGCCATTCCCTTTGGCTAACCTTCAATGAAGTGCTTTATTCTTTGACCATTGAATAAGAATGGACGATTATCTTCTCCAACCAGATCAAAATCTCCATTTACCAAGACTCGAATAATGGTAAAGGGTCATGACTATTTGGTCTTCAACTTTCCGGGAAACAGTTTCAATCTTTAATTGAAAAGAAGGACTCTCTCAGCAACCATGAACTTATTATTTTGAGTTATTGAGTCATGAAAATCCATTTTTATTTATTTTTAAATGTCTACATTCTCATAGGACTCTCTTCAAATATCCTCCCGCTCATTCGGCTCTTACAACCTCCTCTCTCTAGCAGACTTAAAATAAATGTTAAGAGCCTTAACTGCCCAATAAGATCCTCACGATAACTCAATAGGAAGATGAAATGTTTTCCAAAAGAGTAGCCTATATAATTAAATACTTATAGGAGTCTTATATGAAAATTTGTAGGCCCAAATGGCCTCATCCAACTTCCTTGGCCTGTCCTTTTTAGAGCTAGACATTGTTTTCTCTAAAATATGTTTGAGCTCTCTATTTGAAACTTCTTCTTACCCACTGGACTGTGGGTGGTAAGTAGTGCATGTACTATGTGAGCACCCATACTTCTCCATAAAACCTTGGAACATATAATTCTTGAAGAGAGTTCCATTATCAGTAATGAATGCTCGAGGCACACCAAATCTGGAAAAGTTGTTTTTCTTGATGAATTTCACAAAACTAGCAGCTGAATTGTCGGTCAGAGCTACTGCCTCAATCCACTTAGACACGTAGTCCACACCAACCAAAATGTACACATTCACATAAGAAGATGGGAATGGTCCCATGAATTCCAAGCCCCATGCACCAAAGATTTCAACCTCTAGAATACCTTTTTGGGTAGTTCTTACCTTGTTCCAACATTCCCCAACATTTGACATTTCTCACAACCAATAACCAGACTCCTTGCATATTTAAACATTGTTAGCCAGTAGAAACCAGCCTGTAGGACCTTTTGAGCTGTCCATTCTCCTCCATGGTGGCCACACCAAGGTGATGAATGGAAGATATCAAGAATGGGAAAAATCTCATCCCCAAACACAAATCTTCTCAGAATACCATCAGAACACCTCTTAAATAGAAGTGGGTCATCCCAAAAATAAAATTTTTGATCAGATATAAATATTTTCCTCTGATTGTTGAGAGATCCTTCGGCATGACCCCATCAGCCAGAAAGATGGAATAGTCATCAAACCAAGTAGACTGCTACACAGAGGCAGCAAAAAATTGTTTATCAGGGAAAGAAGTGTTGATCTCTTTTGGTTCCTTACATGGGGAATTGGGAAATCAGGACAAGATATCTTCTATTATATTCTCAACCCCTTTCTTATCCTTAATTACTAAATCAAACTCCTGTAACTGCAAGGTCCATATTATGAGTCTGGGTTTTGATTCATTTTTAGCTAGAAAATACTTAAAGGCCGAATGAAATGTGAAAACTGTGATCCTTGATCCTTTCAAATACTGCCTGAACTTATCCAAAGAAAACATCACAGTAGCTAACTCCTTTTCATTGGTAGAATAAGTCTTTTGGGATCATCTAGAAGCTTTATTTCATAGTATATAACATGTAATTTCCTATCCTTCCTCTACCCTAACACAACTCCTACTACAAAGTCACTATCATCACACATAACCTCAAAGGGAAGCTGCCAGTCAGGAGTAGTGATTACAGGGGTAGTAGTCATCTTCTCCTTGAGCAGATTAAAGGCCTCTAGACATGTCTCATCGAAGACAAAGGGTGTGTCCTTAACCAGCAGGGAGAAAAAGGGTCTAGTAATCTTAGAAAATTTTTTAATGAACATCCTGTAGAACCCAGCATGACCCAAAAAACTTCTAATTCCTTTAACATTTTCAGGTGGGGGAAAATGTTTTATGACCTCAATTTTAGCATTATCGACCTATAGCCCCTTCTTAGAGACTTTTTTTTCACAAAACTATGCCCTCAGTGGCCATGAGTTGGAACTCTTCCCAGTTTAAGACTAAGTTGGTCTCTTAGAACCTTTCTAATAGGAGTTCCAGGTTTTTTAGACATATCTCAACGTTATCTCCCATAACAAAAAAATCATCCATGAAAACTTCAATTATCCTTTAAATCATGTCTGAAAACATTTCCATCATACACCTCTGAAAAGTGACAGGAGAACCACACAAGCCAAAGGGCAACCGCCGGTAGGCAAATGTCCTAAATGGATAGGTGAATATGGTTTTCTCTAGGACCTCAGGTGCAATGGAAATCTGAACGTAACCAGAATAACCATCAAGAATGTAGAAGAATTTATTGCCTTCCAATCTCTCTAACATTTGATCCAAAATGGAATGGGAAAGTGATTCTTTCTTGTGGAAGCATTCAATTTTCTTTAGTCTATACAGAATCTCCATTTATTCACTTTTCTTGTCTAGATTTTCTCATTCATTTCATTAGTGACCACTGTCACTCCACTCTTTTTGGGTACCACCTGTACATGACTAACCTAGGGGCTATCAGAAATTGGAAAAAATATTCCAGCATCAAGAAACCTAATCACTTCTTCTGTCACAACTTCTTTCATGTTGTGGTTGAGATTTCTGTGGGATTCTACTCTGGGCTTACACTCAGGTTCTATGGGAATTCTATGCATACAGAAGTCTGGAATTATCCCGTTGATATCAGTAAATGACCAGCCTATGACTAACTTTTATTTCTTCAAAACGGTAAGAAGATTTTGCTCTTGACTCGCCTCTATATTGGATGAAATGATCACAAGAAGGGTGGAATTATATCCTAAAAAAGAATATTTGAGATGGACAAGGAGGGGATTAAGTTCAAGAGTGAGTGGTGATTGGATTGCGGGAAGAATCTTAGGCCTGGGTGGGCCAAGGTCTTCATGCTCCCTCTTGAAGAAGGCATTAGACAAGGCTTTTTCCTTAGTGCAAGAGCATCC
Organism: Viscum album; assembly: GCA_963277665.1. Lineage (NCBI taxonomy): Eukaryota > Viridiplantae > Streptophyta > Magnoliopsida > Santalales > Viscaceae > Viscum > Viscum album. The sequence goes on along the minus strand of OY728126.1, from coordinate 1,687,899,798 downwards.
AAAATATATCTCATCAAACATAGACTCCTCTATCGGGGAAAGAATGTGATCCAAAATAAACTCCTCTAGGTTATCCAAGAATTATCCCTCATACTCATCAACAAATTATCTCTCTTTACTTGATCAAATCCATATGCAAGAGGCTACAAGGATTTCATGTTCACTATTGATTTCAGCTATCAATCTCAGAAACTCTTCTTCCTCCTTATCGACACTACCCTAAGAAACTAACATCTCATCTTTGGGGATGAATGGTTGGGAGGGTTATTAAATTTTCTTAAACACATTGAATTCCTCTTTTAGTTCACCCAAATTAAAAATCAGTTTCCCCTTCGACACATCTATCATAGCTCTCCCTGTGGCCAAGAAGTACCTACCAAAAATGATAGGAACCTCCTTGTCAGACTCCATAACAAGGATAAGAAAGTCAGCAGACAAAAAGTGTTTTCCTACTCCCACTAACAGATCATGGACCCTACCCACTGGATGTGTAATGGACCTATCAGCAAGCTATAACACAGTAGTGGTGGGTTGGTGAACTCTTAATCGTAGGTGTCGAAAAAGTTACAGTGGAATCAGATTAATACTAGAACCCAAATCACAAAAACAATTGAACATACAACCTATATCCCCAAAATTATATGGAATGGAAAAGTTTCCTGGGTCCTATAGCTTAGAAGGTATTGTATTCTGTAAGACTGCACTACACTCCACTATTTATCTATAAGTGGAAAATTCTTCCAAAGTCTTTTTGTTTCAACAGATTTTCTTGAGTAATTTATGATATTATGGGCATTGAATAAATGCTTCCAAGAATGGGATATCAATGTTAAACTTTTTAACCACTTTCAGAAATTTCAAAAGTTCAGAATCATGAATTGTTTTATTAATTCTTTCTGGGAACGTGATTTCAGGGGCAATATTCCTCACAATTGGGGGAATCTCTACAGTTTCTTTTTCAACAATTTTTTTCCCTTTATTTTCATTTTTTTAAAGCCATTTTCTTTGGGGTTTTGAGTGGAAACAATAGGAAATGGAGGGATTCCAGTGGTGCTGTCCATTTTTCTAGATTCAAACTCTTTCAAATTTGAGTTTCTAGTTTCATCCAGTCTCTCATTTTTAGAATTTTGGGTTTCTTTCCTAGGCTCTTGGTGAGTTTTGAGACCACTTCTGGGGGTCATAGCCATGGAAATATCCCTAGGATTGGCATCAATGGTGCCTGGAATCCTACCCATTTCTCTATTACTAGCATCCCTATCCAACTACCCCATTTTAATTTCCATGTTCTTCATTCTAGCATCCATTTGAATTTTATCATAATCATTTTTGGTCTTTTGTTCATCAAACCTCCCTATGAACTGATGGAACATGTCTCTCACCTCGTCTTTTGAGTTGGATGACTCAACCTTAGGTTGGAGTTGGGGTTGGAATTGCTACCTAGGAGGCAGATGGAATCCAGGAGGGGTAGTAGGATGGAGGACTACCTGCTCCCTCCATGACAGGTTCAGATGGTTCATATACCCCTGATTGTAGGTGTTGGTAAAATGATCGTCCCTAGGATGCATCCGAGGTCCATAGCCAGCAAAGATGTCACTCTCATGAGGCTGGACAGACATATCAAAATTTGGACAACAAGTTTGAGAATGGACATACATGCCACAATGGTGGCACTACTCCTTAAGGATTTGATCTGGGTTCTCATTAAATAACCCAGCAGCTTGGGCTTCATCTTGAGGAGAAGGGGTAGTTTCCTTTCTCAAAAGGGTTCTCCTCCTAGAGCATTTGTGTTGGGAATTTTGAGCTAAGTTATTATAGATTTGTTTGAGATCCTTAGTCGTCTTATCACTAATGTCTCCTCCAGAAGACAGATCCACCAAGGTTTGGTGGTATGTGGTGATACTATTGTAGAAGGTGTTTATAAATAATTGAGGTGTACATTGATGGTTTGGACACTGCCTAAGAAAACCTATAAACCTATCCTAGTCTTCATGAAACAGTTCTCCTTCATCCTGAATAAATCGTGTTATTTTGTGCCTAATTTTTTATGTCAACCTCCTAGGATTGAAATTCATTCTGAAGGCATTGTAAACATGATCCGAGGTGACAAATATTTCTTCTTCAAACTATTAGAACCAATACCTAGAATTTCCCTTGATGAATAAGGGGAACACTCTCAGTTTAAGCTCTTCCTTAGTGAGACCCCTAAGTGGTAGCAGCTGGAAAATACAATAGAAGGGTCTAATGAAGTCCAGAGAGTCTTTACTAGGAATTCCATAGAAGTTAGGCAGGTGACTAAGCATAGATTTATTGATCTCGTAATTCGTGGACCTAGGAGATAGTTTAATGCATGAAGGGTTTCTAGAAACTTAAGGTAACAAGAAATCTCTCAAAATATTCCTCTCAGGTATCTCTTTCCCAGAAGGGTTCATCATTCTAGGTTGGTAAAAATTCTCTAGAAGTGGTTTTTTCAAGTTTTCATTTCTGTTATCTTTCATTTTGACCTTGTCTTTGTTCTTTTTCACTTCATTAAGGTGATTATCACTTTCAGGATTACTAGGTACTATGTTTTCAGAGTTAGACCAGGTTTGTATGCAGTATGTTCACTATATTTTTAATTTCAATTTTTTTATTGGGATTTTTTTTTTATTTTTTTAAATCTGAATTTATGTTTGGTTTTTTATCTCACCTAGTGTCCCAAGAAACGGTGCCAAAATTTTAAGTCTCACGTGTCGTTGGGAACAGGAAACAAACTAAAATATAAAACCTACTTACTACTTCGGACAATGGATAGACAGGGTTGAACCACAGGGAGGCCTTATTTTGTGTTTGGTGATCTAAAAAAATTAACTAAAAAAACACACACAATAACAAAAAAAACCCAGTTGGTGGTGGTGAAGTGAAGAGAGTGAGAATTGATGTGTGAGGAAATGAGGGTGAGCTAGTGAGTGAAAAGGGAGTAGATAGAGTAGAAAGATAACATTATGGTGTAAACAACCAATAGTTGAGTAGGGGGAAAGTCCACTTGCCTAATTGATATTTCATACCCTTGTTCATGCACTGAGATTTTGAAAATATAAATTTGACTAAAATTAACTAGCCACATTTTTCAACTGGTCATTTTGTGGTGAAATAACTCTTACAGTCCTTTGACTGTAAAATTCATTCCATCCAATGGCGATAACAAGTCATATGTCACTAGGCTCAAGTTGTCAGTTGAGTTCAGTGTCTCTCTCTCATTTGAGAATAACACACTTGTCAGTGTGTTCCTCAAATTGAAACAGTTTTCAATAAAATTCAATCAAGATCGGTTTTCACTCGACCTTGCTATTTTGAACAAAAATCCGAGTGAGAGAGACATTCCATGAAATGATGCAGTATATAAATCAGACTAAACAAACTTAATCAACCAGCTTATTCCCCCCGAATTAATTTATCTAGACATAATGGTTGGTTTTAATGCAATAATAGAATTAAAAACAATGAAATTCATATTGAAATAAGTTACATAAAAACAGAGCACAAGGAAAACTATGATTTTTGAACTCTATGCTACTTCTCCTGAATGTACTAATTCCAGTTGCTTGATGGTGCGTGTGGCGCTGGAGTTCGCTCGATGTCCCGCCCTTGGAATTGACGTATGGAATGATCTGATCGGATTCTCTCGATACTCCAATCTTCTTGAAAAATAAGATGTTTTATGTTTCTCTTGCTCTTACCCCTGCCCTGATCGATGGATCAAGGATACCCCCCTCCATAATGAAGTTCCTCCATGCTCCCATTCCGCTGGATAGATCAATGCCTCTCCTGCCTCCTGCACATTCATCACCTACTCGAAGTCTCTAGAATCTCATCTAAATTGTTCCCCCACATCCACGTGTAGATTTCACTGTGTTTTTCCTCTCACACTTGTCACTGGAGCAGTTTCTCCTATCTGTATGAAAATAATGTGTGCGTGCAGCAAAATACAATCTTCCATGGAAACATAGATCCATGTGGTGCTCTTTCAGCATGCTTGTCACCTGCTCCCGAGTGAATTCTTTGTGAGTGAAAACAACCCCTGTAACAAAATCGTGAATATTCTTGAGCTTTTCCTGTGAACTTCGTTCGTCCCCACTTCTATAATTAGCTCCCCTGCACTGAACAACCTAAAAGCCAAGAGCACCTTAGAATTAGAAAAAACATGATTACGATAAATATCCGTAACTGAAAAATTGAATTTAATGATATATAAATTTATTAACGGTATTCAATATTAATAATATATATAGATATATATGTAATAACTTTATATTAGTTTAACAATATTATACAATTATTAATATAAAAATATATATAAGTAAATTTATTATTATTGATATATATATATATATATATTACTATAATATATACTATTATTTGTTATATTTTATAATGTTTTATATATTATTTGTATTGTATGTGATATATATATTATAATATATATATATATATATATATATATATTAGATAATATAATTAAATTGAATTAAAACTAAACAATAAAATTAAGGAATAACCGAAGAGGGGAGGAGGTTTCAGCGAGGGGTTGTGCGAAGGGGCAGAAGGAGAGTCGGAAAGGGTTCGGCGCAAATGGGAGGTGAGGCAGCAGCAAGGTGGAAGGGAGCGGCGCGATAGTGTTCAGGGGATGTAGGGTAGTGAGGTCGGCTCAGTAGGGGAACTGAGGGGTGGTGTGCAGTGATGCCTGAGCACTATCTCTGGGGTGCATGATAGTAAGGAGGAAGTCGAGACACAACGGTCATGGTGAGTCGACAAGGGCTTGCAGAAAGGTTAGGGGATTGATTTTGGAAGGCCGCAACTGGAGGAGATGTGGGTTGGTCATGCGCAGGGGAGTCGGTGATGAGCAGTGGAAAAACGAGGTGGCACAAGGAAGATCTGGCATGCATAGACTCAAATCAGGTGAAGGTTGAGGCAAAGTGTTTCCAACAGGTGCAGATCTTGGTGTTCCAATTTGTTGTTGAGTTGAATACTGTTGTTGAAAAGAATCTATGGTATATTTTTTTCTTCTTCTAATTCTATTGGATTTTATTTCATTGCCGCTATAATTTCATAATGATGCGGTTTGTATGTTGCTACTATGTTGGAACGGAGGACAGGGGAACAAGGGAAAACAGTGAGGCAGAGAGGGAGTAGAGGAAGCATCTTGTGAAAGAAACGGTGAGACAGGCACCATAAAGTTGGTGTGAGTGTGGTTACGGTGAAATAATGAGGTGATGCAAACAGTGGCAGAGGGGTGGAATACGGTGGGTAGAAAGCGGTGGCACCATGAATCATGTTCACGGTCTCACAGTGAGGCTGAAACGGTGGGACAAGAATGAAGGCACTGTGATGGAAACGGTGTGATGTGCCACCGTGAGTACCTGCAAAATAAAAAGAACAGATTAAATAAATTAACAAATTAATAAACCTAAAATTAGAGTAATCAATTAATAAATTAAATTAAAAAGAAGGGAAATGAAAAAAAATTAATAAAACAAAGTTAAATAATAAAATTAATAGTGCTTTATTTAAAATAATTAATTTATTTGGGTTTAATAATTTAAATCTCATTAAAACAATAATTTTACTTGCTTAGATTGATTAACCAATAAATTAAAGAAATAATTAAATTAAAGAATAAATATATTAATTGAATAAGATTAAATTGTTAAAATTAATTTAAATTAATAAAAGACTAAAAACCAAAAATAGCTATTTATTTACAATTTATAGAATAAATAATTAATTAATTAAATTAATGAATTAATACACTAACTAGAATCAGAAATTTTTAAAAATAAAATAATAAATAAATGAAAGTCAAATTCACAAGACTATGTAAATTAAAGAATTATTTAAAAAGACAATAATGAATATTAATAACAATTTATTAAAACGAAAATTGAATATTTTACACAGAAATTACAACAACACAAAAATTATCAAATATTTACTAAAAATAATCATTTCGGTATTAAAATTCAATAAAAATATAAAAAGGATGTGTCAAAGAGTGTTAAAATTGAGCCACATCATTTATATTTTGTTTTAAGATACCAATTATTTTAAAATTTCATATGTGAATTTAGTATTCTATTGGTCCAATACTATTCCTAATCGTTACAGTACTATTACAATGGCCATACATAATAATGTATTAGGGTTTTAAACATGGCATTGTTCAAAGCATAAAAAATAAAAGATGCAAAATTTTGTGGGACAGAACATAAGATCTGGTGGTGAGTGATAGAGAACATGGTCATTACGAAGTTAACCATCATGAAATTGTAAATTCTTTGGTCACATCAAATACTATTGATTTCTCCGTATGAAAAGTAAACAGATAACATTTTTTTTCCCACATGTTTTTTCTTATAGATAAAAGATTCTTTTAATATTTATATAATATCGTGAGAGAATAAAAAAACTTGATTAAGTTCTATGTCATGGTAATAATATCATCATTGGGTGGTTATTCAATCTATTTTCACTCCATCCCTTAATCCTGGAAATAATTCATTATGATGAATTTTCACACCTAAAGAACTTTTAGTGAATCATATAGTTCTTAAAAAATTATTTATTCCTATAAATATGTATGGAAACTAAGATTTTTAGTAAATATTATCAATGAAAAATCATTTGAAAATATTAAATGGATCCAATAAGCAAGTATTTAATCTTTAGAAACACCTAAAACACCACCTTTCATGTTCAATGACCTCAAATTTAGATGTATGGTCCCTAAATATAAAAAATCAATTTAACATTGGATTCCAAAAAATAATTTAGATCTTCATCCCACAAACCAAATATATTAATACCTATATCACCTTATAACTTTTAAGAAAAAATTGCATGATCTAAATCCATAATGTATAAGTACTGTAATACAATCCTTATATATTTCATGATTATTATAACCATTATATCTTAATTCTTGAATCCAAAAACACAAATACATTAATTATTTTACTTTAAATATAGTAAAAAAATATTACTAACCATTCCCATTTTCCTTTTCCTAATATAAATTTACTTCATTCCAGGGAAATTCATTTGCAAAGTTCCACATATCCTAATTTTTGAAACATTGACCATTTAAATATTGTTTTTTTACCTTCCATTCAATACCCTGGTGTCTTTTTTTCCACACCTACAACAAACTTCCATTCCCTTTAAGAATGGACCTAGTTTTTTATTCCCACCATTATCAGAAGTCAGAAAATAGTTCATTCCCTTTTTTACTTTATCCTTATCTTTCAATAAAATTATCATCTACCCATGATTTATATTAAATTTATAAGACCTATATAAATATTTTTCAGTATCGATACCACATGTGTCTATAGAAGGGTTTCATTATAATTTTAGGTAGAACAGTTACCTTAGAAAGAATTGTTTTAGGCCATTGAATAATTGATTAATAACTCTCTCTATATTATGTTTGTAATCTTTAGAATTACTTAAATATAATGCAATGTTGGGTTTATACATGGAACATATTTCATCATCATATTTTGTATTAGACTTCTAATTTTTCTTTCTATATACACTCATTGTTCCATACAAAAATATTTTTCTAAGAAAAATTACAAAATATACTGACATTCCATATTCACAATTTCATAATCCTCCTTTAGGTTTTCAATCCATAACCACCATTGAAAAACAAATCCAGAGAGATGATAAACTTCCATGATAAACTTATCCCTTTCATTATCTACCGAAGTAATAATTATCTTCACGAAGTAACTTATCCATTACTCAACTACAAAGGAATTTTTAGTCCCATTGATTAATGGAGGCTGTTGTCACGTAAAGTGATCAAACATTTTTCATCCATATTTTGGATCAGGATGATCTATATAGGTATGGTTATTAGTCATAAATTGAGTCAGTTCTCAGAATATAGTTACAAGTTTCTTTTATCTAGTTACAAAGCCTACTCCAACATCATTATATATCATTGGAAGTAAAGAATACCTTATATGGAATACATGAATTTATATTGTTTCTATTACATCCACTAAGATCCATTTCAAAAAAAACAACATAATCTAAATTTAATTATTAATCGTAATGCATAATTTTTAACTCATAACACATAACATAAAATAAAAAATTTAACTGTAGATAATCTTATAATCATTAAGATTGTTTTTAGAGACATGTTTACTTTTAAATCCCTCATAATCAATTTTAAATAAAATGTGAATTATTCTAAGTGTATCCCAAAACAGTGTCAATGTAGGTGTGAAGTAAAGCCTGTTTCCATATACCAAGTTATGGAAAGTCAAGCTCAACCCACATTATTGGAGTTTTTATCCATACATAAATCTATTAAAAAATCATGTCTACTTGTATATTAAAGTAATTTTATTATTTCTAGGAATTATAACATAATATATACCTTAACATAATTGTAAAATATTATTCTATGTTTATCCTTAGTGTCTATCATAGTGTTTAATTCCATAATCTAATTTCCAAGGATACTAATAAAAATTATCTGATGCCAACTATAGAGACCTTGAACCCTATAGCTAGACTTTGGCACCTTACATATTTATATTGGTACTATAATGAAAATTTGACATCTTAAAAACCAAATAGTTTAGTATATTTTTAAAAATAAATATAATAGTTACATTACAATATGAAAGAAAAAACAACATAGAAGACCCTTAAAAATATCCATAAATTCCAAGATTATACCTGCAAGTTATTCGGAATATATAACTTCAAATCCTAGTGTAAAATAAAACATAAGAAATGGGTGAGATCAGATGCCCAGTAAGGGTGAAAAATACAGACGAATCTAGTATAAACATAAACAACAAATAATGGTAAATAACATAAAGCACATTACATTAATACAAAACCATTAGAAATATATGGATGAAATAAAACTGAATAAATAATTCTATATAAATAATCGCATGATAATGAGACATAACCATCGATATTATACTACTAGAATTATTACATGGATTATCAAAAACGTATATCATAATGAAGGAATTTATAATTTTGGACAACTAAAACATATTGTTAAGTCCTCGACCAATATATGTGAAAATAAATGGTTAATGGTGAGGTTAATTCCATATCTATTTTGTATCATGAGACATAATGATGAATTAAAGGTCTATAATGGGCCTCTCCTATCAGATAATAATTATGAGGAATTCCTCATATGAACATGGTGAATCATAAACAATATATATATATATGATGTTTAAATAAATCTTCTAATCGCAAAACAAAATCACTTACCATTTTGAGTAAAATGGTGAATGGTTTTCAGATAGCACATCCACAGTCACACTGATCCTAAATCATTTAATTAAATATGTTAGTTGATATCATAAATTAAGAATCCCAATTAATCAAAATATTCAATAGAGTGTATTGAAATAGATGGAAATATACCAATAAAATCATTGGGGAAAACCGGAGATAAATTCACTTTTTTTTTTAATTTGGAATGAAGAGTTCTTATGTAAAATCATTTTCATTTATCATAAAATAAACTTTTGACATGTATATCTCAGAAAAGGAAATGGGGGTAAAATGACAATATATTTTAGGAAAAGGTGACTTCAAACTAAAGTTAAAACATGCAAAAAGTGCATTTGAGAAACTTATGAAATGAGGAACTTTAGTGCAATTTATAAGAAAATAAAGAGTCGTTAAAAATAAAAAATTCAATTTTTTTTTATAAATCCAATAATGAAAATGATACTTTTTCATTAAGAAATGCTTATTTTTTTAAAAAAAATATTGTGTCTTAAAATAGATTATACAGTGCACTTGAATATGGGTAAGAAACTGTTTAGTTCCCTTAAATTGGGCTTGGTTATCGGGAAGGATTGAGATGGGAAACTTGTAAAGCATGGTTTTCCCATAAAAGAGGGATGAAATGATCTGGATAATTGAGTTTTGTAAATAAAAAAAATTATGATGATTTTAAAATGACTGAGTAATTAAATTGGGGTAAAGAGAGATAAAGCTTCACCCTAATTAAAAATGGATGTCTGGGGAAAATCCTTTAACCCATTGAAAATAGTCAAACCATATGCCTCATAAAATTTATAAATGTTAAAATTAAAATTTAATACCATGAAAGAAATGATATTGATGATATTAAACATAAATAGATAGTATGCACACACCACAGAAGAGAAATAGTGGTGAATAAGGCATATATCATAGAATTGAAAGTGAGATGAAAAAACCCTTACCTTATGTCCAAAAATATTATTTAGCTATACATAACTTGAAGGATTATAAATTTAGATTCATTAATAATATAATTTAAAACCTTTTAAATAGAAATTATATTTATTATAATTTTTTAAGATTATTTATGGTCTTTTTTATGAGTTATAAAATCCAATTTCATCATTCCGAAGTGTTTTTTATTTGGTTTTCATGATTAGATCACTTATATACATGTTCGAAAAATCATGTGAAATTGGAAACTTTGATGAGAATTGAAATTATAATTTATTAATGAACTTATAGATGATTTACTTATTTTAAATATAAATTTTCCTAGATATTTTTATGATTCATTACAGTAAATTTTAATGATAATCATGTAGACTATTCTTGTGTTTCATCGATCATTACACGCTAGTTTTTTATTTTGAATTTATATTATGTTTATGTAATATCTTTAAAACATTAAATAATTTGAACTACATAGTTTAACATATGACATAACAATGAAAATTTTTTATGGTCACCCGTGATTTTAGAATAGAAAAAAGAAAACTTGTCATCCATGAGGGAGGTAAATCAGAACATCATAGATGGCGTTTTTATTATTTGAAAAAAATGGGAATAGAAAAAAATAGATTGGGGGTATCCCATAATCATAATAATATTACAATATAAATAAGATGCTAGATTTTATCTTGCATGTGTGAACCTATCACTAAATATTATAAAATAATTAAGGCGAGATCGAGATTGTTGGCTTACCTCAGCCATATATCATTTATGACTCAATAATTCATATATTTGTTATATACCATACATTGTAATATTTCACTATACACTGAAAATTCAATTATATTATAAAAATATAAAAAATTAACCCTAACCATTTTCAATGTGTATTATTCAAAAATATTATTCATTTAATGAAAATAATTTTGTAAATATGTGATATTTTATTTTAAAATAAAATCATAATTTACAAGAAAAATGGTGAATTTAATAATATAATTGATTTTACGAAACATTAAAAATTAATTAATATCTCATAAAACTATATTATAATCAAAAGACAAAAAACTATTATTTTATCAATCTATTTAATGAAAATATTGTTTTTGGAAAATTATTATATTTATTATAAAATTGAAAATAAAAATTAATGTTTTACAAAAATACCAAAACATAATTTATCATTTATAAAAAAATTCATTACTTATTCTATGATAAAAATATATTAAATTTTAATTCATAAGGTAGCTAAATTTCAGGTACACTTTTATAGGTGTAGTTACTATTATATTGGTTATAAATTATTCATAATGACCACATTACTATTACAACGTCCTTATTTAATAGTGTATTACTTTTTTTAAGCTCAATGTTTTGAGAAGCATAAACTATAGAAGTTGATAAATTTCCAAATACACATACTATAATATATTGGTGTGTGACATTTATAATTTTATTTATAAGAAATAAACTTTTGGTATATTTACTATTCTTTTCACTATAAATAACTAATGAGTATAATGTTTCAATTTTATCTATGTCAACAATATATATATATATATTATACAATAATAATATACATAGATACTTGAAATAAAACCCAAATTTCTTTAAAATACATTTATTTGGATTAAATTCAATTGAGAAAATATATTTTAACAAGTATAAAAAAATCATGATATATCTACACATATAAAGTTCTTATTACATATTTATATAATCATAAATTCAACTTACATAAACACTTATGATATCTATATAATTTTTAATAATTAGATATGTTGTGCTTATAATTTACCATTTTGGTTTAGATAGAATAGATCTCATGGAAATCTCAGAGAGCATGAACGTCACCCACATATGGTTTTTATCGAATCATAATTTCTGTAATTTCAATAGGAATTGGTTGAAGGAAACTCATATTGAAGAATCCTCCCTAATAAGAATTTCAAGATACGATTCATTATAAATACATTAAATCTCCAATCAATTTATTCTATCATTATTTATTGATCTTATGATATGGTTACATCAATTTATATAGGTTAATTTAATAGGTATATTTTATTGACTATATTTAATATTAAAAATATATAATAATTTTTATTTTAGTTTGGTATAAATTTTTAAACATAATATTTAATATAATACTTATTTTAGTATAATATAGAATTAAATATCAGGTTTTTACCAATAGATTAAAATTACTTGCGTTGTCACATTATAGAACCCACAAAAAGGGTGTTAATGATACTAATATATAAAAATCAAGGACCAGGATATTGATAATATGGAAGAAAAGATTCAAAAGAATATATAATGTTACTTTTATTTTATATTTCATATCTATAAAATGCTCATAATAGAGTGTATAACTATTTATGTAGATGTTCTTGATTTGTTTTGTGCTATAAGAAAATCAATTAAGTGGAATGAATTTGTGAATGTCTTTTTCATGACCTACAATGTGAATTTCATCAATTTTATGAGGCTCTTAGTGTAACACCCTGATATTTAATGATTTTTTTTTCAATTAAAAATAATATTTTTGAAATCTTTCATTGTAAATATACCTTACACTATACAAAACACAGCATGCCTTGCATTAAATGAAACAATGAGAGTCTTCAATATTGTGCATGACATACAACACCAAGCTTCTATAAAATATAAAAAAATATTACCACAACCATTATTTTTTGTATACATGTATGAATAATATTGATTACATTATTAAATATACATATAAAATTACTACTAAATGTCAATTTACTTTTAAATTCTTAGTAGATAATTAATCAATTTTTAGAAAAGTAAATATTTTCATAAAAATATGATATCAAGAATTTTTTTATTTTATAAGAAAATAGTCTAAATAATTTATGTATTTTATATAAAAAATTATTTTTATATCATCACACATAAATCAACATTGGTGAAATTTTGGGAGGAATATATTTATTTTTAGTGAATAGTGAGAAATATTAATTTTTAATAAAATATCATTTATTTTAACTTAATTGTGTAATTTATATTCACAATAATATTTTAATGTATCATAATTATTATTTATTAATTTTTAATACACTATAGTTCTTTTGAATAATCATTATATTTAATTTCAGTATAAATTTATTTTTTGGGTTTAAAATGAGGGTTTTTATAAAACTACATTAAAGTGCATAATATTTATCCATTTAAATTAATTAAATTTGAAAAATATAAGGAATTTTTTAATCCAAATTTTTATATTATGTGTAAATAAATTAAAATAATTATTTATAATGTTACTATTATTTGGAATTTAGATAATATAAAATAATATTGGGATTGAAAGTACTCTTCTTCAAAATCTGCTTTTCCATTTCATCTACAAATTTTTTAAATTGAATTTTTTCATAGATTAGTAAAATTTATTTCAAAAAAATAAAATTCATTATAAATTCTATATTTAAAAAATATATTAATTTTAATTTTTTTATCTTAGAAATTTCAATTTGTGATGAAGAGTGAAAATACATAATTTAAATTCAATATTTCCTTTTCATTTAATATATTCATAATGTTAATTGAGATATTAAATTGATTTTAAAATTATATTGATTTAATTATACACACATTACTCCGACGTATCCCATTTAAATCAATTCAATATTTTTTTTAAAAAAAACATTGGAATCCTTTGACCATTTTCTCTTTAAAAACCCATTTCTCTACGCATATTAAAGATTTTTTAATTAAAATTTTACTTTGAGGAGAATGGATTTTAGAAAATTGGATTAAAAATTTGAATTGTTATTAATTATATAATTTATTTAGTTTAAAATAAATTTTTACGAATATTATTAGTGATTTCTATAAAAATTAATTATCGCGATAAAGGATATAATGGGTTTACTTCTGTGTCAATCTAAAATTATTTGGGTAATAATGACCTATAGAAATATATTAGAATATTTTTGTAGGATTATTTTTACCATTTAACCTCTATGGTATGATACTGGAGTATTGTTTACCCTTTTGACAAATGAAAACAATGGGAGTACTCAATTCATTTCAACAATACCAAGTGTGTGCACACTCCCACTTATAAAAGGCAACCCACTATCCTCACTTAATCATACATATAAACCCATTTTTATTTAATAAAAAATTAATAAATAATATAATAAATTTCATAATCTTATCCTATAAGATATATTTATTTTTCTAAATCCATCCTAGAAACTATTTTGCAGAAAACCTTTGGGTGATACTTGAGCAGGAGGTAACGCTCATCAATTAGAATTTTTTAAATTTATTCCTACACCTAATTGAATTATTATAATACCATTATGATATAATAATATCAATATATTACATATAATTATATGTTTTTGTGTTAATTTCATGCACTATAAATAGATCTACATCCTTCAAATTTGTTATGAAATCATCATTCGTGTTTACGGTATACTATAGCCATGTGAAACTATGTCATTTTCCTTTCCATTACCACCTTTAAATATAAGATATAATTATAGATTTATTGATATATATGATATTTATGATATTAGTATTATTATATAATAACTATATCACACATACCTTGATGATTTCTAGTTTCTGGTAAAGAGATAACATAACTTGTGGGTAAAACAGACTACTACCTCAAGAAGCGATGAAATTCTTTCACACTTTATTAAGGAGGTAATAAGAATGGGTTTAATGAAAATATATGATATATATATATATATATATATATATATATATATGAAAAACATTATTCTGGATTGATAATAAATCTTTTTACTTTATATTATTCAATTTAATATGTAAATGGAAACAAGATTCTTATCTATGAATGACCTACCTTATCTATGAATGGTGCATTTCATTTTTTATCAATAAATATTATGTTTTATAATAATATTGTATTGAATGAATATATATGATATTAAATATCATGGATAAAATTATTAAAATTATGAAACTATGATTTAATTATGTGTACCAAAAATAAAAATACAAAACATTTAAGAAAAAAGAAGAAGTTCTTTATCGGAACATACATTAACAAATAATTTTCAATAAATTGGAAACAAAAGCTCACAATAAAACCATATATTGTATGATATAAATGAGTATGGTATGTTAAAAAAATTATAATATACATATGTTTATTTTTAAGTAGGTTTTAACATGTATTAGTGAAATCAAAACATTCTATAAGATATTTCAGGTCTCTTTTATTTCTTACAAACATATGAATATTCCCCACTCGTTACATTGGTGTGGTGTATATAATGTTCCTTTGAAATTATATAACATGAATACCATTATTTAAATATAATTTAATGTTTCAATTAATTTTATTATTTGTTAGGGATTATGATTCATAAGATTATGAAAGCAGTAAGTGATTTTCAACTAATTTTTCACATTTGTGAGATACATTTAATACTAACCACCTCTTTATTCTATGCAGCGTATATAATTCCAATGAATTTATTTTATAATGATTATTCAAAAATTTATGTGGATTTAAATTTATATTTAATTAACTCACATTCATTGGGTTTGTGTTTTAAATGTTACCAATGCGATAAGGGATTTTTGTCTTAATTTTCCTTCTTTGAGACATACATTATGTTGTAAACCTGGAATCAATTACAATATTTGTGATTATTTTTCTGATGAAAAAATTTTATGCGCACCTTTAAAAAATCATTTACTTTCATATATTCTTGTTATTCAGGATACATTCAAGTAATTGATTCATTTTTCTATACATTGGCACATAAAAAGGCTGGCAAAATGTTTTTATGAAAATACATCTTGATCCCCCTCATTGGTCAAAAATTAATTTTATTTCAAAATCCATTTATTCTTAAAATAAATTTAAAATTTTATTATTATTATGCTGTTATTTATAAATTAATATTTCAAAACTTATTAATTTTTTATTATTTTTTTGAATGAAATTTTTTAGTAATTTTCTCAATAAAACATGTTTCTATTTTATATAAATTTTTGAAGAAATCAATATTTAAAAAATTACATCATGAAAAAAATTTCCATCATCATAAAAATTATTTTCAATGAATAATATTATATATTTTTTTAATTTAATTAAAAATAGGATTTTAAAATTTTATAATATTTCAAAAAAAACTAAAAGAGGAAATTTAATTTAGGTCAAGAAATGTTTTAAATTAGTATAAGGATTTATTTATAATATTTCATGGTTTTATTAAATGAAATGGATTTTAAAATAGAATTAATTTATTAAAAAACTAAAATTTAATCCATTTTATCAATGTAATTCCATTTTAATGAGTAGTATTTATGATTTTGATATAGTTATTTTTTAAACAACAAATATTTCTTCTAAATTTTTTCTAATTAGATTTTTGAAATTTATATTAAAATTGATTTATACACCTTTTAGAATTTAATTTTTTGGAAATAGTTGTCATATTTGCTATTATTAGGATAAAATTTGACAAAAATTTACCTTTTATTCTTTGTGACTATTAATTATAACCATAAAAATATTCGTCTCCAAATTTAGGGTAAAATGGGTATGACAAGGTTAAAACAATGAGATAAGGTATCAAAATCAACCCAAAACATTCCCTTATTTCCTTGGATGGTGTAAATTAGACCACATCCATTCAACATTATAATATATGTAATTGTTTGTGTCATTATCAATTAAAAATGGAATTTTTATTGTTTTAAGGAACAAAAATTAAAAATAACACTCTTCTGTATTTTAATATCATTTATATGTACACATAAAGTTCAAAATATGAAATAATTTTAACAAGCCAAAGTTTAGTAAATGGAAATTCCCCTATTTTAATTATTTCATATAGTATATTCACATTTTATCAAAAAACAATGAACTACTAAGTACTGTGTAACTTTTAAACATAATATTGTCAGTTCTTATATTTAAATTTCAAAAATCGGACATACCCTATTGCGATTAGGAGGACGTTTGGAGTCCCATAAGATAAACATAATTTTCAGAGAATATCAACTAAACCATATGAATATTAATTTTACCCTTACGTATAGTAATACAAACCTTATTAACAGTAAATCATCTATGTGAATAAGTAACCTTACCAAATAATGTTTAAATAAAATCTATCTATTTTATAAATGACAATATGATATAATTATATCACAGTGTTAGTATTTTTGTATGTTGTGTATGTGTCAATAAAAATTTATGATTAATTTAATAATTTAATTGGAAATTTATTTTCATAAAATGTATTCATAAATAATCATTTTGATGATATATTTTTATAGGATAATTTTAATAGACCTTGATTAAATTTTCAAAGTATTAGAAAAGTAGTTTTAATTTTAAAATTTTTATTATCCTCAAGAAAATTATAATATTAATTAAAAATTAAATTTCATATAATTATAAAATTAGTTTGATAAAAGTGACTTCATATTTTAATCCTACACATTGAAAAATGGTTGGGGTTAATTTTTGGGATTTTTCAAAAATATATGGATATGTAGGGAACATTAAAATATGGTAATTTTATGAATATATACATTATATGTTTAATACACTTTTTATTGAGTCATGGATTTTGTAAGCACCCTGGGTTAAAACTCACATTCACATTTTAATATTTTTCTTAACAATCATAACTTTTTCTTATCTTGAGAAAAATAACAAAATAATAAAAAAAATTGAGAAAACCATCCTCCCTTCCACTATAAAAACAACCCTCACCCCCTCTTTTATTCACTCCAATCAAGCCTTGTACCTAGTCGAAATTATTCTCAAATATCTCCCTAAGCCCCTTTCCAACATCAATAGTCTATTTTTATCTTTAAAACACCAAATCCTTACTCGTTAATTGGTTATCATAGAAAATATATTAAAGAGGCAAGTTCATGTTTTCATTCATTTATTTTCATTCAGGTTTTATTATTTACTTTTTTCTTTCCTCACATCCTTTCATCAATATGTTACGATAACAATAGTATCTTACATGTAATGGATTTTTTATGAAAATTGAATAATTCATTATCATATCTTTATTCCCCTCCTTTTATACTAGATATGAAAACACCATCTTAGATTTTTTAATTTCTCTCATTCAAGGATGACGAGATTTCAATTTATATAACCATTTTCATTACTGGTCATGAAAATTTTTTATGGATGAAATAGAATAGAATATATATATTATTTTTATTTTACGGTTCATGAATATTTTGATCATGTGATATTAATTTATAAATAAAAATGTGTTGATGTGATAAAAAACACCAATTAACCATAGTGTTTAAAATAATTTTTTATATTAAAATTCATATTCACGCCAAATAACCAAATTAAATTCATAACCATGTAATAAAATGGATTATTAATAATAACATATAAATAAAATAATGCTCCGCCATTTTCATCTTAAATTTTATCTATACTTGTATATAAGAAAACCAATCTGGAAACCCAATGAAACAAACAGTGAAATCAAACCTCTTAACCCATAAAAAAGGTCATGAATGAACTTAATAAGGTAATAATAAATCAATTACATTACGAAGTGGTTCTTTAAATATCCATTAATGAATTTAATTTGGTTATTCAAGACATTATGATCATATGAAGGATCCCATTAGTCTTAAGGTAAGGATTCTTCCCAAACCTCCATTATTCCTTCATGTTGATATATTTTTCTTTTTACCCAAATAAAGTTATATTTTATTTTTATGTATTATTATAAATGATATTTAAATTCATTAAAAACATGTATCGTGGTACATTAATCATTATATTTTGTGGATATAAATGTTTTTAAGTGGTTCTGTCATCGATACTTCTCAAAAAACTAACCCGTTTTAAGACAATATCCCAAATTCATTACCAATTTAAAGTGAACTATATCATATATTTTAAGAAAACACATTTTTTTAAAATCATTATATTTATTATGAAAAAATTATCATTTCACTTTTGGTTGTATATAAAATTTTCTTGCATTTTTTATTTTAAATTATCTTTTATATTTTCTTTAAAACCACACTAAAATGTTTTAATGAAACAATTTTCTTAAATACTCTCCTTACATGTTATCACAATTATTTAAAATCACTAACCATTATATATTCTTAGATTCCAATTTTAATATCCATTTATGTTTTAATTCAATTGTTTCTTGGACACTTGTATGATATGCTCATTCGTTACACTTTATGATATGAAACTGATATCGATTTCATTCCAGGGGTACTTTTATGTTTATAAATGATTGATTATGTATATCTATTTTTGTGGAAAACATACTCATTAACTTGATAAGGTTTGTGTACCATGATTAAACTCCTATTAAGTGGTAAATTTTGAGTCTCATTAGATATTACTTGCAATGATCTTGGTGGTTTGCCTTGACTGATGCTACCATGTGAAACAGTCTTGGTGGATAACCATTACTTGTGACCCTCAATGGGAAAAGAGACTTGACTCAT
This sequence comes from Viscum album, assembly GCA_963277665.1. NCBI lineage: Eukaryota > Viridiplantae > Streptophyta > Magnoliopsida > Santalales > Viscaceae > Viscum > Viscum album. Next base: position 1,687,880,052 of record OY728126.1, on the reverse strand, counting down.
GATAATGAAATATTTAATTCCTCTTCAACATTACTATGAATCCATTTTTATATGAAACCATATTTAGATATTATGATTCCATATGTTCCATTCCTTTTATCTTCATTATTTCATTCCTTCAAACACACGTGTTAAGGATTCATTATTATTATTATTCCCTTACTAGGATTTTATCTCATCCCTTTGGTCATGTTATTCCAAGGTTATTAAATTAATATGTATGATCCTAATGGATGTTAGGATCTATTTAGGAATACTAGATAAATAAAATGTTATATTTAGTCCCATGTTTTATGTTATATGTACATAGTCTTCCAAGACACTAGAATTTACGTTCCATGGGTTGTTATATGATTCTGTACTATGCATGAAATCTGGTTATGATATATATAAAATGTTAGGGTCTCTATATATGGAGTCATAGGTTGTTCTTGATAATTTAAGAGATTTGGTATAGGGGATTTTAGTAATATCCTTAAGGATGGGACTATGTATGAGAAAACATCCTAAAATTTTGGTAAGTATAGAATAAGTGGTTTAATAAGATAATGAATTCATGTCAGGATTGAAACATATAGATGTGGCTCTGGAAGATATTTTTCGAGGGGTAAAACCGAAAAACATCAGTTTGAGCTAGACTCGAACATGAACATGTGCAGAAAAATAGGCTATGTTTCACTTCTATCATGAAAATCCTAGAGGACATGCATTGGTAAATTCATAAGCATAGTACGAACCATTATTAAGTGACAAAAACAGATCCCATAAGAATATATGTTATGTAACAGATCAGGGATAACCTACATTGAAACCTATGGAATCATAAGTTATAATACAATTTTCCTTTTACAGTTTATCATTTTATGTTTAATGTTTCCTTCTTATTCCTAATAGCTAATTATTAAATCCCTCTAATTATATGATATTTTTCTTAGTTTATGGTTAGAGATATAAGAAGACGTGCCAAAAATTAATGTGATAGATAATAAGATTATTTCCCTAATAACATGCCAAATATGATGAGAATGGGATATCAAAACATCATGATGGTACTTTATTAGCATGCTCATGTTATGAATAATAACTTTAATCATGTAGAATGTCCTCATCCACCAAGGAAACATAAAGTTTTATCAAATACTTTTTTACAGAAAAGGCCACCCCTGTTGATTCGATCTCCTAATCCCCTCCTCGTGGAACAATGAGTTAACTCCATTGAAAAGATATTTTTAATTATCTACTACTCATAAGAATAAAAAACATCCTGGTTTTCTATTGTTTTGATGGAGAATCTAATCAGTGGTGGACACTGATTAGGAATAAAAATTCCCAAAAGGAATTTTATTCCATGGATTGGTATTAATTCAAGAAAATGTTTTTCAATAACCATTTTTCCCCAACCCTCCATCTCCATATGTTAGTAGAGTCCCTTAGTCTAAAGAAGAATGTATATGTGTCCATCTGAGTGTATGAAGAAGAATTCATAATTTTTTCAATATACACCTCCGGATTTTTCATGATCACTAAAATAAATGTTTATCTCTTATTTAGTAGACTAAATCCATGTCTACAAAAAGTGTTGGAAATTTTTGACATCGAATGTCATGAAGAGGTTGTTTGTTGGGCCCTTCATGGATGAAATGTAGATCAGAGACTCTCAATGGTCTCGTGGTCCAAGTGAATGAAAGAAAAAAATTGAGTCTAATTTGGTTTGTTTGGAAAATAAATCCCATGATGGAAAGAAGAATGTGCATCCCACATGTCAGAGTTATTGGAGAAGGATCCTAGGAACTATCTAAATGGAATATGAAATTACATCGAATGTTGAAGAATGTGACATCTTACTAAAAACTACCTTTTGGATATGGAGAATCCATTAATGTGGATGAATGAAAGATGGTTCATATCAACACTCAACCTATAGTATAGTGTTACAACTACAAGGAGAAAGAGAATTATGAGAACAATTTCCCTAAGCCAACAATTGTCGGAGGAAATCAACAACAATAGGCATGGAAACACGGAAGGGATTATGTTCTCACTACTGCTATGTTGGATCTGAAAAATTATGTGGGGATAGGTACACTAGTTATTCATTCAATAATAAAGAACATGCCATTTGATTCTGGTTCTATGCGTTTTTTCATAGCATTCATGTATTGTAGAACTATTCGAACACCACTTCAAAATTTAGAGGATCTATTATATATGAGAATATAAAATGGGAAAATTACAACAGCTATAGTATATGACTCCTCCTGGGTTATATTTTTTTGGGATGGAACTCCCAGAAAATCTCATTATACTTCCTTTAGTAGAGTTCGATGTTATCTTGGACAAGGATTAACTATATTTATACAAAGACAACATCAACTTTTTAGAAAGGGAGATCACTCTTCACATCAAGAAGAATACTCCAACTCTATTAAAGTGTATGGAGGAAGATGAATCTCCTTTAGAATAATTTTCTCAAGTGTAGATATTAATACCTTATATGAAATCGTGTCTATATCAAATGATTGAGACAAAGGAGATGATACTTCTGGAAGATATTTCCATCATGCAAGACTACACTGATGTATTCCTTGAAGAATTATTTGGTCTTCCTATTGATCGATAGGTTGAGTTATCAATAGAAATTATTCCTAGATCTATAACTATATCAGATACACCTTATAAACTAGCCACCATAAAGCTAGAATAGCTTAATAAGTAGTTATATGAGGATCCAGGGAAGGGTTTTATATGCTCATGTTTTTCACCATGGGGTTTGTGAGTCCTCTTCATCAAGAAAAAGGATGGATCAATGTGCCTCTAGATTGATTATAATGATCTTAATAAAATCTGGACAAATAACATATATCCCCTACCATAGATAGTGGACTTTTTTTATCATCTGTAGGGGTCTATTTATTTCCCTTAAGGTGAACCTTCGTTCATGATATCACAATATGAAGGTGAGGAAGGAATATATTCCAGAGACTAACTGTCGCACGAGGTATGGACACTGTGTGTTCATATTGATGCCCTTCAAACTCACTAATTATTTACTAATATTCAATAATTTATTGAATAGTGTCTTTATATATTACCTCAACAAATTTTTGGTAGTCTTTATCGATGATATTCTGATATACTCTATGATCAAAGATTAATATGATAATTATTGTAATACTTCTCTAAAGATATTATAAATGGAGGAAATATATGAATTGTGTAGTAAATGTGTGTTCTGAATGGAGTGAAATGCCTGGATCGGTTGTGATCACTGAGAGGGGAGGGGTGAATCAGTGATAACTTTTTCTTTTTATGAATTGTTCCCTTTTGATTTATCAATTCAACCTCTGCAGCTGGTTAAAGCCTAGATCTACTCTTTTAGTGGTGCAGTAATAATGAGAGCACCGAACACAGAGATTTACAAGGTTCGGTACAAAGACCTACTCCTTGCCGTGTTGGTTACACCCCCCAACACGGATTCTTCACTATGCCAAAAGATGATTACACAGTAATTGGTTATACCCCCCAATTACAAGTTGGTTAAACCCCCCAACTCCACAACATCATCTTCATCATGGCTCCACTTCACTTCTTCAAAGGTGTTGATCAAAACTTCAAGTAGCTTCAACAGTCTTCAAAAGATCTCGTTGGTCTTGCTCACCAAAAACCAATCACTTAGAATGATCAGTTCTTTTGCATTCACACACTTAGGTGTGTACTCCTCTTCTTCTTATGTGTTGTCACTCTTTTTCACTTGTGCACACATGCACAACTCATTTTGAATATACTCAAATGGGTACAAGCCGAACCTCGGCCTCTTCCTTTCTTTGCACAGTCACAAGCCTCGGGCTCTTCACTTCACACACACTCAAGGTGTGTTCTTCTTCACTTGTGCACACACAAGGGATAAGCCTTGGCCTTTTCTTCACATCTCACACACACAAGATATGGTGTGGCCTCGGGTCTTCTTTGGTGCACACCCACTGCCCACAAAAGAGGCGCGCTAGGTGCAAGTCGCGCAAGTCCAATGAAATACAAAGTGGCGCGCAAGGTCTTTGCAAGGGGCAGCCGCGTAAGCCTTGGTGCAAAGCACCTCAACCGCGGGCGCGCAAATCTTCTTCTTGTCACGCAGATGAGTTGCGCGCAAGGGATTCCTTCGGGACCTCGGGTGGTCCCGAGAACTTCAGCCACGCAAGAGGTATTTGCGCGGAGGCTTCAAAACTTCGTGAGGCAGAGAGATGCGCTCACGGGACAGCAAATATCCAAAGGATCAGCAGCAAATCCAGAGGTCTCGGCCTCTCTTTATATAGGCAGAGGAATCCTCAAAACATCCGCGGGATGTAAATATCGATCCACCGAGATTTCCGGTTCTTTGAAAACTTCAAACGCGGGCCGAGAATCTCGTTCTTTCTCTCTGCACAACGCGGACTTCTTCTCCTTCTCCTTTATCCACGTGCATGCATTTTAAAACGCATGCAAGCCTCTGTTTAATCCAAACACATGCAAAGCATAATCCTCATGGCCTCGGCAACGTTGTTTGCCTCGGCCGAATCTCCAATTCTTCTTCTCATCGCATGCATGGTCATTTTTAGGCATGAATGTGTTCAGTAGGTCCAGACGATTCCAATGGACGTCTCGGTTTCGAAAATGGTGGCCGGATGCTCGAAAACGGGTGCTCGGGAGGCCTCTGGTTCAGTGGCGTCGCGGGAGATGCCTCGGCCGAGCTCGAGGTTGAGGACGAAGCGGGAGCCGTCGGATCGGGCATTTGAGATGTATCGGACGGCCGGATTAAATCGGGGGCGCGGCGGATGAATCGTGCGGCGGAAATAAGACGCGCGATGAGATGTGCGGCTCAGATTCAATCCCGGGAAATTTTCCGCGTCCCACATCGAAACGGGGCGCGGTTTTCTCGCGCTTTATTACCCTGGAGCTTCCCTCAACACGCCAGTTGAAACTCCTCCCCTCCCGGTGCCGCCCCGCACCGGGTTCTCTCTGCGGGCGCGCTCTGCGCCCACCTTGCTCCCTGCGGGCGCGCTCTAGCGCCCACCATGCACACACACGGGCGCGCTCTAGCGCCCACTATGCTCCCTGCGCTCCTCCGGGCGTGCCCCTGGCGCCCTTGCGGTGTCTGTGGGTGCGCCCCTGCCGCCCTGGCTCGCCCCACGGGGTTCCCCCGGGCGTGGTGCCCTAGTGCCCATGCCTTGGGGTTGAACCCCCCAAGGTGCCTCGGCTGGCCTAATTTTTTGGCAAAGGATAGAATAAAGACTTTATAAAAACCAGTTTCTCCTCCCAGTTTCTCCTCCATAAAAAATATGCCAATTGCCAAATGCCTCCTTCTTCTAAGCCATTCTTCCTCCTCTTTATTTCTTCTTCTTCATTAGAATTCATCATCCTTCTTCAACATATATTCATCATTCAGGAATGGAATTCTTGAAGGTTCTTCCTTCAACCGATGCTCCTGAATCAAATAATTCATCAAAATTCTTCAATGATCCAATCAGAGATCAAGTTGGATCTTCTTCAAATTCTCATGCACTAAGTGATAGTGCATGGACTTTATTAATCCACTTCATCCACTTAGAAGTTGTGGATGGATCTCTTCAACTCCTCATGCATTGTCAGTACAATGCATGGTCTTCTAATCATGTTGTGACATTGTATCATCAGGATACAAGTTCTTAGAACTTAACGATCAGTTCAGCAATCGTCAGATTTAATGCTTCTGAAATCATCAATCTTCAAGATGTACTTCATCAGATGGCACACCATGACAAGTTATTGACAACAAATGCAATTACTTCACTTGGGCACAACAATCTCCCCCTTTGTATTTGGTTGTCAATACTCCGAAGCACACTGATAGAATGTCGTGTGCCTTGTGCCTGATGATTTCTCCCCCTTATTGGCCAACAAATGCAAAGGGATGAATGAAAGCCATACTCATAGTATAGAGCTTGTGGAACTTGCACATCTTCAACGACCAATGCTCCCCCTCAGGGGATGCACTCATCTCCTTCAATTCCCTGCATGTAAGTACAAGAATATAAAAAATTTAGGGAATAAGGAGGGACCTTCTTCTTCCTCAAGTGAGAGTAGAAGGCTGAACATGAAGTTTCAGCCTCAATTCAACAAATCTTTCTGTAGGCATAGCTTTGGTGAAAATGTCTGCCACCTGATCTTGAGTAGGAATGTAGTCTAGCTTGATGTCTCCATTGGCGACCCTTTCTTTGATGAAATGATATTTTATATCAATGTGCTTGGATCTGGAGTGTTGGATAGGATTCTTAGACAACCCAATTGCACTTTGATTATCACATAAGATCCTCAATGGTTTTTCAGCTTTAATCCTCAAATCTGCTAGCTGCACCTGCATCCAAATCATTTGAGTACATGCATGTGTAGCGGCCACATACTCTGCTTCAGCTGTGCTCAATGTTACAGAATTTTGTTTCTTGCTGTACCAGCTAACACATCCTTCTCCCAGAAAGAAGGTTCCACCAGATGTGGATCTTCTATCAGTGCAATCACCAGCCCAATCAGCATCTGTGAATCCCAACAACTGTATGTTTGCACTGTGTTTGTATAAGAGTCCATAGTTGAGGGTTCCTTTAACATATCTCAGGATTCTTTTGGCTGCAGTTAAATGAGATTCTTTTGGGTCACTTTGGAATCTGGCACACAAAGTCACTGCATATGCTATATCTGGCCTTGAAGCCGTGAGATAAAGTAGACTGCCAATAATTCTTCTGAACTCTTTCTGATCAACATTGTTGCCTTCTTCATCCTTACATAGCTTGGTTCCGACAGAAATGGGTGTGGAGACTTCCTTTGAACTTTCCATTCCAAACCTTTTCACTAAGTCCCTTGCGTACTTTTCTTGTGAAAGAAATATGGAGTTTTGTCTTTGTTCCACCTGAAATCCTAGAAAATATGTCATTTGACCAAGCATCGACATTTCAAAAGTTCTTTTCATCTGCTCAGCAAATTCTTCACATAGTCCTTCCTTGTTACCAGCAAAAATGATATCATCCACATAGATAATGACTATGAGGGTACCATTGGCCATTTCTCTGACATAGAGGTTACTGTCAACTGTTCCTTTGACAAATTTCATGTCTTTAAGACAACCATCCAATTTTGAGTACCAGGCTCTAGGGGCCTGCTTCAATCCATACAAGGCTTTTCTCAATCTGCACACCATACTGCCATCTTTGTCTAGCAAAAATCCCTCTGGTTGTTCAATATACACCTCTTCTTCAAGATCTCCATTTAGAAATGCAGATTTCACATCCATCTGATAGACCTTGTACTGCTTGTGTGCTGCAACTGCCAAGAACATTCTGATAGTTTCCAGTCTTGCAACTGGTGCAAAGGTTTCCTCAAAGTCGATTCCTTCCATTTGTGAATATCCTTTGCATACAAGTCTGGCCTTGTTTCTGGAAACTTCTCCCTTTTCATTGAGTTTGTTCCTAAACACCCACTTTGTCCCAATAACATTTTTATTTTTGGGCCTTGGCACAAGATCCCAGGTGGAATTCTTTTCAATTTGATTGAGTTCCTCATGCATAGCTTGTATCCATTCCTCATGTACAACTGCTTCAGCCACCGTGTGAGGTTCAACTTGAGAAACCAGTGCAGTCTGATCTTCCAATCTCAATCTTCTTCTAGTTCTTACTGAGGACTGTAGGTCTCCAAGGACATTTTCTGTGTCAACATGCTTCTTCAATTTGTTGTATCTTCTTCTTCCATTTTCATTACCTTCATCTTCATCACTGGTATATTCAGAGTTGATCTCACCAGCAGTTGGTGTTGGCTCAGGTAATTCTGCATTCTTCTGTTCCAAGGTTGTGTCATTCTTTGAGTCATCATCATCCACAGTGTATGGTTTGGTGTTGTTTTCAATTATTATGACATCGCTGCAGTCAATCATTTTATTCAACCTCTTATTCCAGCATCTGTAGCCTTTTCCATTAGGTAGGTAACCCATAAAGATTCCTTCCTCAGCTTTTTCGTCAAACTTTCCCAGATTGATGTTTTTAATCTTGATGATGCAGGGACTGCCAAAGACTTTGAAATATTTCACAGTTGGTTTTCTGTTAAACCACATTTCATAGGCTGTCGTTTGTGTTTCTGGTCTCAGAAGACATCTGTTCTGTATGTGTATAGCAGTGCATACTGCTTCTCTCCAGAAAAACTTAGAGATATCATGCTCAGCTAACATAGTCCTCCCCATTTCAACTATGCTTCGATTCTTTCGTTCAGCCACTCCATTCTGTTGTGGAGTATATGGTGTACTATATTGATGTTTGATTCCATGCTTGACCAGATAGTTTTCAAAGACATCACCGGTATATTCTTTTCCGTTGTCTGATCTTACTTTCTTGATGCAGAGCTCTAGTTCCTTCTCAGCCTGCCTTCTGAAAGTCTTGAACATCGTGATTGCCTCTGACTTGTGTTTCATGAACATGACATTGGTCATCCGAGTGTAATCATCAATGAAGGTTATAAAATAGAAATCTCCTCTTGTAGACTTCTGTCTCATCGGTCCACATATGTCTGTATGGATGAGTTCAAGAGGCCTAGTAGTCATGATATCAACTCCTTTGTGTGACCTATGGGTCAGTTTTCCCATCTGACATGTGTCGCAGACTTCATCTCTTTCTCTCTTTAATTTGGGTAGATCTCGTACAACATTGTACTTCAGAAGTTTACTCATACTCCTTTGGCCAAGATGGCCAAGTCTTCTATGCCAGAGGTTGTTTTCATCTTTAGAGCTAAGAAAACAAGAATTGATGGGATCACCAATTTGAAATAGATTTCCAGTGGTTCTTCTTCCTTGAGTGATGATTTTTCCATCCTTTGAGCTCTTGATGATGCATGAGTCCTTCTGGAACAACACCTCATGTCCATCATCACATAATTGACTTACACTGAGTAGGTTGTGCTTTAATCCTTCAACAAACAACACATCATTGGATTTAAGATTTGTTGTTGCAATCATAGCCTTTCCAACTCCCTTGATTTTCAGAGAACGATCATTTCCAAACACCACGGTTCCTCCCTCATGACTTTCAATGTTGCTTAGAATTTTTGTATCACCAGTCATGTGGGATGAGCATCCACTATCAAGAATCCATGACTTGGTTTTACTGCTGGCTTTTAGAGCCACTTCAGCAAAGCATGTGATTTCATCATTGGTTTCTTGAATGCCTTTCCCTTTCATGTCTTTGACTTTTTGTTTAGGAAGAGTTGTCAGACATTTATCAGCTCTATGACCTTGTTGGTCACATCTTCCACAAGCTTCACTCAGGCAGTCAAATGTGTTCTGAGTTGGTGGTTTTGATGCTTTCTGCAAAACACTCTGGGTTTCAGGATGTCTCCCCCTTGACTCATGCCTCATGTTTGGACGAGACATGTTATACCAGCATGCATAGGCCTTATGTCCAAACACACCACAACACCAGCAGTAGCCTCTGAACCTTGACCTTCTTTGTTGATAAGAGTCATGTTGTAATTTTCTGTCCAAGATTTGAGTAGTCCTTCCTGAGGATTTCCTTTCTTCCATTGAAGATGATTTTACATAGGTTGGTTCATGCCATGTTTGTCTCAATTTTATCTTTGAGCCTGCATTGTTAGAAATAACAGATGTATTTAGAGATTTACTTGGCGGTAAATTGACCTGCCTCTGAGCACCAGCATGAGATGATTCTGCCTTGACCTCAACAGCCTTGTTGAAGTCTTCTCTCATCTTTGTCAAGCTATTCTGTGCTTCAATCCACTTGGAATGTGTCAGTGATTGCTCTTCTTCTTTGAGGTGAAGTTTCTCCTCAAGATCTTTTGCTATCTTGTCAAGCTCAGCTACCTTCAGTTTGTGTCTCTTGATTTCATCAATGTACATTGTCTCTTTCTTCATACATTCTTCCAACTCCTCAGTCATCCTTTTGGTTTCCTTTTGTAACAATCTCTTCTCTTTCTTGAGTCCAGTGTTCTGTTCAAGGCAAGCCATTAATTCATCTTTCAATCTGTATTCAAGCTCTGTTCGTTCACTTTCATCATCTTCACTGCTGCAGGTAACAAACCCTTTTTCTACATGAGCCATAAAATTCGTTTCTTCTTCTGATTGACTGGCTGAAGTAGAGTCTGATTCTTCCTCTTTGCTTACATAGCTTCTTCTTTCACCTGGAACGAACCTTTTCTTTCTTACACCTGATTTGTTTCCTTCTCTTGGGTATCTACTCCATTTCTTCTTTTGTGACTTCTCATCTTCAACTTCTGGAGCACTATATCTCTTCTTGGGGCAGTTTACAGCAAAGTGTCCGATGTTATTGCAATTGAAACATCTCGATGGTGATTTCCCTTTTCCCTTGAATTTAGCTTTTCCAAACCTTTTAGAAAAAAGAGAAATAATCGTGTTGAGATCTTCATCCTTTTCTTCATTGTCAGTATCACTTGATTCTAGGACTTCGTCATCTTTAATCTTGAGTTGTCTCATGGCCTCAAAAGCCATCTCATCCTTGATCTTCTTCTTGAATACTGGGATCTTCCTCATTTCATATGCAATGAGAATGTTGTGTAGTTCATCAAGAGAGAGATCATCTCTGTCTTCTAATGCTGAGACTTTGGGGTCAAACCTGTCAGGAAAATTTCTCATAAGCTTTTTAACAATAGTGGAGTCCTCCAACTTTTCTCCAAAGCCCCGAATGTTACTGACAATTTCATTGACTCTTGTGAAATAATCATCAATATTTTCTTCTTCTCCCATCTTGACATCTTCAAACTTGCTTCTCCAAATCTGTAATTTGGCTTCCTTGACTTTCATGTTGCCTTCATAACTACTTTCCAATTTGTCCCAAATTTCTTTAGCATTCTTGAGTCCCATGACTTTTGTGTATACCTTTTCTGAGAGTGACATAAGAATGGCATTTTGAGCTTTACCATCAACTTCCATATTTCTTTTCTCTTCGAGTGTCATAGCAGCTTCATTATCAAGAGGAGGGAATCCAAATAAGGCTGCATTTCTAACTTCAAGGCCGAGAGATAGAAGGTAGGGTAACATCCGATTCTTCCAGCTGTGGTAATTCTTTCCATCGAATGTAGGAACACCCCTACTATTAACAGAATTCAGATTGTCCATCTTCTCAGAAGTAGATCCTTACAGAGGTAACCTCCCTCTGATACCACTTGAAATGCCTGGATCGGTTGTGATCACTGAGAGGGGAGGGGTGAATCAGTGATAACTTTTTCTTTTTATGAATTGTTCCCTTTTGATTTATCAATTCAACCTCTGCAGCTGGTTAAATCCTAGATCTACTCTTTTAGTGGTGCAGTAATAATGAGAGCACCGAACACAGAGATTTACAAGGTTCGGTACAAAGACCTACTCCTTGCCGTGTTGGTTACACCCCCCAACACGGATTCTTCACTATGCCAAAAGATGATTACACAGTAATTGGTTATACCCCCCAATTACAAGTTGGTTAAACCCCCCAACTCCACAACATCATCTTCATCATGGCTCCACTTCACTTCTTCAAAGGTGTTGATCAAAACTTCAAGTAGCTTCAACAGTCTTCAAAAGATCTCGTTGGTCTTGCTCACCAAAAACCAATCACTTAGAATGATCAGTTCTTTTGCATTCACACACTTAGGTGTGTACTCCTCTTCTTCTTATGTGTTGTCACTCTTTTTCACTTGTGCACACATGCACAACTCATTTTGAATATACTCAAATGGGTACAAGCCGAACCTCGGCCTCTTCCTTTCTTTGCACAGTCACAAGCCTCGGGCTCTTCACTTCACACACACTCAAGGTGTGTTCTTCTTCACTTGTGCACACACAAGGGATAAGCCTTGGCCTTTTCTTCACATCTCACACACACAAGATATGGTGTGGCCTCGGGTCTTCTTTGGTGCACACCCACTGCCCACAAAAGAGGCGCGCTAGGTGCAAGTCGCGCAAGTCCAATGAAATACAAAGTGGCGCGCAAGGTCTTTGCAAGGGGCAGCCGCGTAAGCCTTGGTGCAAAGCACCTCAACCGCGGGCGCGCAAATCTTCTTCTTGTCACGCAGATGAGTTGCGCGCAAGGGATTCCTTCGGGACCTCGGGTGGTCCCGAGAACTTCAGCCACGCAAGAGGTATTTGCGCGGAGGCTTCAAAACTTCGTGAGGCAGAGAGATGCGCTCACGGGACAGCAAATATCCAAAGGATCAGCAGCAAATCCAGAGGTCTCGGCCTCTCTTTATATAGGCAGAGGAATCCTCAAAACATCCGCGGGATGTAAATATCGATCCACCGAGATTTCCGGTTCTTTGAAAACTTCAAACGCGGGCCGAGAATCTCGTTCTTTCTCTCTGCACAACGCGGACTTCTTCTCCTTCTCCTTTATCCACGTGCATGCATTTTAAAACGCATGCAAGCCTCTGTTTAATCCAAACACATGCAAAGCATAATCCTCATGGCCTCGGCAACGTTGTTTGCCTCGGCCGAATCTCCAATTCTTCTTCTCATCGCATGCATGGTCATTTTTAGGCATGAATGTGTTCAGTAGGTCCAGACGATTCCAATGGACGTCTCGGTTTCGAAAATGGTGGCCGGATGCTCGAAAACGGGTGCTCGGGAGGCCTCTGGTTCAGTGGCGTCGCGGGAGATGCCTCGGCCGAGCTCGAGGTTGAGGACGAAGCAGGAGCCGTCGGATCGGGCATTTGAGATGTATCGGACGGCCGGATTAAATCGGGGGCGCGGCGGATGAATCGTGCGGCGGAAATAAGACGCGCGATGAGATGTGCGGCTCAGATTCAATCCCGGGAAATTTTCCGCGTCCCACATCGAAACGGGGCGCGGTTTTCTCGCGCTTTATTACCCTGGAGCTTCCCTCAACACGCCAGTTGAAACTCCTCCCCTCCCGGTGCCGCCCCGCACCGGGTTCTCTCTGCGGGCGCGCTCTGCGCCCACCTTGCTCCCTGCGGGCGCGCTCTAGCGCCCACCATGCACACACACGGGCGCGCTCTAGCGCCCACTATGCTCCCTGCGCTCCTCCGGGCGTGCCCCTGGCGCCCTTGCGGTGTCTGTGGGTGCGCCCCTGCCGCCCTGGCTCGCCCCACGGGGTTCCCCCGGGCGTGGTGCCCTAGTGCCCATGCCTTGGGGTTGAACCCCCCAAGGTGCCTCGGCTGGCCTAATTTTTTGGCAAAGGATAGAATAAAGACTTTATAAAAACCAGTTTCTCCTCCCAGTTTCTCCTCCATAAAAAATATGCCAATTGCCAAATGCCTCCTTCTTCTAAGCCATTCTTCCTCCTCTTTATTTCTTCTTCTTCATTAGAATTCATCATCCTTCTTCAACATATATTCATCATTCAGGAATGGAATTCTTGAAGGTTCTTCCTTCAACCGATGCTCCTGAATCAAATAATTCATCAAAATTCTTCAATGATCCAATCAGAGATCAAGTTGGATCTTCTTCAAATTCTCATGCACTAAGTGATAGTGCATGGACTTTATTAATCCACTTCATCCACTTAGAAGTTGTGGATGGATCTCTTCAACTCCTCATGCATTGTCAGTACAATGCATGGTCTTCTAATCATGTTGTGACATTGTATCATCAGGATACAAGTTCTTAGAACTTAACGATCAGTTCAGCAATCGTCAGATTTAATGCTTCTGAAATCATCAATCTTCAAGATGTACTTCATCAGATGGCACACCATGACAAGTTATTGACAACAAATGCAATTACTTCACTTGGGCACAACATGGAGTAAGAATCATTCTTGGGGAATTTAATCTCTAGAAAAAAATATTTGGGGACCCTTCCAAGATAAAGGAAATTATAGAGTGGCCCAGAATAACTTTTATAACGGAGGTCTACGGTGTTCGGGGAATAACATTGTATTATTGATGATTTGTGAATAACATATCACAGTTTTCAAAAATAATAAACAAGATGTAATGGAAGGGCATGCTGTATTTCTAGAATCGAGAATTTAAGGAAGGTTTAAAGAGCTCAAAAATAGGCTTATCAGTGTGCCACTACTCAGACTCCCAATAAGTGGATAACTATATGGGGTATACATAATTGATTTAGATAATTTCATTGGATGTGTAATAATGAAAAATTATAAATTGACATTGTATGCCTTAATGTAGTTAAAAATCTATGATAAAAACTATCCAACACATGAGTTTGAGTTTGTAGATGTGATCATTACTTTGGAAATATGGTGAAATTATCTCCATTGGGAGAAGTGTTAGATATATGCTGCTCATAAGAGTCTCAAATATATATTCAGATAGAAGGGGATTAACATGTTCTAGTGATGATGGTTAGATCTCATCAAGGATTATGATTTCTCAATCCACAACCATCATGGTTTGTAAAATAAGGTGGAAGATACTCTAAGTCGAGAGGATCCAACATATTTATCAATGATGAGAGTTGAGAAGGATCTAATATTCTTATATTTTTATAGGATGGACATGAGAATAATTAAGGTTGGAACATCATAAATAATTTCAAAAATGGTTTCTATGCATCTTTCATAGTGAAAGTATATAATGGCAAAAGAAAATATGTGGAAATTCTGAAAAGGGTGGAAGCTATTAGAATTGGTAAATCCTATGAGTTCACGATTGATGAGGACAGATTTGTAAGATTTGGGACAAGATTATGTGTACCATTCAATCCCAAGATAAATATGTATTTTTTGAATGATGCACATATCTCAACCATCTCTATTTACCCAGGGAGCACAAAGATGTATTAACATCTCCGAGATAACATTTGGTGGGATAATATGAAGTAGGAGATTGGTAAAAATACATCAAAGTTCCTGGTATGTAAACAAGTTAACAATTAAACATAGAATTCTAAGGGGATGATATAGCCACTACCCATACCAACATAGATGTTATTGAAAATTACAATGTACCTTTTCATTAGACTTGTAAGGAAATCCATAGGAAATAATTCTATATGGGTCATTTTAGATCATATTACAAAGACAACTCACTTTATCACAATTCAAGAGGAATTATTATTGGATAAACATCCAAGGATATATATGAAAGATGTCGTAAGGACATATGGAGTAACACTATCAATTGTGTTTGATAGATATCCAAGATTCCCCTGAATGTTCTAGAAAAGTATACAGCAATCTCTAAGAATATATCTGATCTTCAATATCGCCTACCATCCAAAAACTAATGGCCAATCTAAATGAACTAGTCAAACAACAAATGATATGTTAAGAAAATGTTTTATGGACTTCAATGGAGGATGGTACCAACATATTCTATTTTTTAAATTCTTCTAAAATAATTTTTTCTAGTCCAAAATCCATATGGGACCATATAAATCCCTTTATGGGAAAAGGTGTCGAACATTGGGATGTTGGGATGAAGTTGGTGAGTGTAATCTTATAAGACCTAAACGGTTGATGAAATGGTCGATAAGGTGAAAACCATTCAAGAACACATAATTGTTTCCCATAGTTGACAAAATATATGCAGAAAATCTTATATGAGACCTTGAATTCAAAATTTCAGTCATTGTATTCCTCCACATATTTCCATGAAAGAAGTTCAAGATGTTTGGGAAGAATGGAAAGCTATGTCCCAGGTACATTATCCCCTTTTAGTTCCTTGATTTTGTGAAAAATGTTTCCTATAAACTAGCACTTAAACCAACCATGACTGAAGTACATGATGTTTTCCACATACCTCTATTAAGGAAGTACATACCAGATCTACACATGCACTTTATTCAGAGTTTGTTCAAATGGAGAATGATCATTATTTAAAGGAGCTTCAAGTGAAGATCGTTGATCATAGAAATAATTTTCTATGCAAATACTTTACTCATCTGCTCAATTTATTGTGGAAGAACCATAAGTATGATGAGGAAACAGGGGAACTGGAGGAGGCATTGAAGGAAAAGTACCCAGACCTGTTTAGGACATAGAATGTAAAATGAAATTTCGATTGTGAAATTTTATAAGGGGTAATAATATAACGACCAAATGTTTAATCAATTGAAATTCCTTTATTATAATTATGTCATATATTATAATCAGAAGAAATCACAAAATAATGAACTACTATGTACTATGTGACCTTTTAACATAAACATTTCACTTATGTGATTTCAATTTAAAAAATATGACATACCCAGTTACGATTATAATGATTATTGGAGTTCAATAAGACAAACATAATTTTTGTTCAATAGTAACAAACCATTAAGAATAGAAATGTTAAAGTTGTGAATAATAATATGACCTTTATGAATAGTAAATCCTTTGTGTGAATATGTAACCTTACCAAGAAATGTATAAATACAATCTATCCTTCTTATAAGTGAAAATATGATGTAACTATATCATAGTGTTGGTATTTTTTTAATTAATTTATATTTAATTAAAATTTTAGTATTTATTTAATAATTTAAAAGAAAATTTATTTCCATAAAAGTTATTCATAAATAATTTTTTCAATGACTTATGAGTATAAGTTAATTTTAAGTGACCTTAATTAACTTTTTAAATTTCTAGAAAAGAAATTTTGAGTAAATTGATGTATATATACATTATATGTTAAATAAAAAATTTATTCAGTCATGGATGATGTAAGAACATTGTTTTTGAACTCACATTCATATTTTACTATTTTTTTCACAATAATCAATTATATTACATTTCCTGAGAAAAATAATAAAATAACGAATAAAATATTGGGAAAAATATCTTATCCACCACTATAAAAGCCAACCCCACCCCCTCATCTCATCACTCTTCTAATGCCTTATTGTAACACCCCGAGATTTTATGAGATATATTCTTTTTAATTTCTTTAATATCTTCTATTGTACGTTACACCAATATTATCTTTCGATATACACAACACCACATTAGCTTACATTATACCAAATACTATTCTTGGATCATGTTACACACAATTTCAAGTTCGTTTTATAGTAGTTAATCTATGAAACATTGAGTGTAAATATTTATATATATATATATATATATGTATATATATATTCAATGTATAAATAAAATATGGTTGGGTTCTGTTATACGCAACAACAAAGGAGTCTTTCCATACACAAAACCCTCACTTGGCTTGCATTGCACGCAATCATGACCTTCCTCAATAGCATGTGTTGTACGCAATTAAGGGTTTCACTAAACAACGACATATTGTTATAATACAATTATCGACTAGCTGTTATGAATAGTATTAACTAAATTTTAAATTTTATAACATTATTATTCATCTTACATATTTTCTAGAACATGGTATGAGAACAAACTAAATTTTTCAGGAAAAATAAGTATTTTTCAAAAAATGCAGTTTTTCTGCCTTTTGATGGGACACACATTTTAAATATAGTTTTTGACATATTTATAAGTTAAATTTTACAAAATAAAATTCTTACATGGAATCAGGATATAAAAATTTAATTTGGATAAAATTTTCATATTATTCTGATAACTTTCATATTTTAATGAATAGTAAAAACACGCTATATTTTAATTAAAAACAACTTTTTCATTGCAATAATTTATATGGTTTGATTATATTTTTAATTGGTTTTAAAGTTCAATTATAATATATTTTTACCATTTAATCCAATATTGTTCATTGGAATTAATTTCACATTGAAATTGGACATAAACAAGTGTCAATCTTTTGATAGTTATTGTTTCTTAAAAACACTATATTTGTTTTGATAACAGGAGTTACTTTTAAAATTAATTAATACCACTTATATATTTTGAATTTATAAAAATAGAAATTATTTTTTAATTTGTAATATCAAATATAGATTAGGCTGAATTTTTGTTATTTATCTGAAAAACATCAATTTTGGATGAATAGTGAAACCACTTAGTGGTAGTTAAAAAACTGACTCTTTCATTTAAATGAATTTTACCACTTCTGTGAATTGAATTTAAAAAATCTTACATACATGGTTGTTATCAAGAAGTAAAATTTGGTTCAATAATATGAAAATAATTTTTGGTGAATAGTAACTTTTGACTTTTATTTAATGCGGTTAAAGGTAAATATGGTAATTCAAGGTTAAAATAATATTATAATAATTCTAAATTACCTTAACACTTGTCCTAAACTTATTGGATGAGTAGTGGACCACCATGGGAATCCTTGGTCGATTTTGGGATCCCATTGAGCCACTTGGTAGTGATAATGACAATTTGAATTAATTAATTTAATGTAAAGACAAAATTGACATTAAAAAAATATTTTGGTAATTAATTTTTTTAAGGGGTTATATAAATTATCATTTATACTATAAATATTTATTTTAAGGATAAAAAGATTTCCTACATGATGGTATTTTTTTTTATAATTTTTAGACATCAAGGAAATTAAATTATTTATGACACAATAATGATGCAGTATTTACCTCATTAATAAATGAATTAAATAAATATGATTATAATGATTAAAATATTATCCAAAACATGTCCAATTCTGATTGGATGATTTTATTTCGACAATGATTCATCTTATCATCATCTTTAATGATTTTTGGACCTTTTGAAACCGACGATATGTTTATAATAAAATAATATTTTCACACATTCCAAAAGACCCCCTCCTGCACCTTATAAAAGAAGACCATTTCTATCCAATTTCTGACACCTATCAGGCCATTTGGATCGTCCAACATCTGCCCAATTAAGCTCCTTACATCCATAACCTCCCCCTAAAAGCTTTACCTTAGGCAGAAGGCACTTCAAGAAGTGGTTATGGTTCAAACCAAAGGAAGTTACCCAAATTAAAGGTAACTTTTTCTCTTAAATTTTTTTCTTTTATTCTACTTCTCCAACCCCTAAACTCTTTTTCATCCTTTATTTTGTATCAACACCAGTATCCTCAATATACTAGGATGTTGTTATGAGATTTATTCTAACTACACTTACACACAACTCCATCTAATGGATGAAGAACATAATGTTTCTGTGGATGGAAAACTAACGCCTCACGAAACGATGATTGTTAGATTTTCTCCTACCGCCTCTCATGGTGGAAATTATGATGGAACTAAATTTTTTTATGATATATATATAATGTTATGATTTCCTTATGATTATTTACTTCCCAATTCTATCAATCCTTTATGGTTTCCATAGTGGGTAAATATGATAATCTCATTTGAGGAAGTGCGGACTACCGCCCCCTCAAAGTGATGTGATTCGTTAATGCCTTATATGGGATGTATAAAGGATGTAGTTAATGATATTATATATTATATTATACTTGAATTATAATATAACTATTTATCATTATGTTTTAATTCCATTAAAATAATAAATAGTAATAAAATTTGCGTTAATGTGTACGTACGACTTACCGTCTCCATGAATGGTGCATTTCATTTCTTACATCCATATGTTTTTTACTATTATAAATACATTTATATGCTGTATATATATGATATATAAGATATCTAAATCATTAATATCATTCTGGATATAATGAACCTTTGACCACATGAACAACATGTAATTATAAGAAGCCCATTTTCTACTCAAGAACCAAATATTGACAAAACAAAAGTTATTATCTTAAATGGTTACATTATGTTTATAAATAAAAAATAAGTGATATAAAAGAAATAATAAACTTGAAAAATGATCATAAGAAAGTAGAAAATAACTTTATTTATTTATTCAGGAGATTAAATAACGATCGAGTCAAGTTCGACATGAGGTAAGGGAATTTCATAACCCAATTTCCATTCTTTGGGTTGATCTTCTCTTTCTTGTTTATGTCGTTCTTTAATTATGTGAGAATTTAATTTTTATATCTTATCATGTATTTATACTTTCTTTATGTGACTTTATAGTGAATACACATAAATGATCTATTTTATTTACAAAAATATCTTTATAAGCAATAACTTTTCCAATCTCATTTTTATCCGAGATTGTTTATTCGTAAGTATTTACTGGGGTTATATTTATCATTCATGTCCCTGTTTTCCAAAAATAGTTTCATGTATGTTTAAAGTCCTTTTTACTGATTTTTTACTTTTACCACATGTTATGGAAGGAATATTTCTTTTTATTACCATACAAAGAACATTTTGACTTTTCCGACAAAAGTACGAGGAGAATGTTTTTTTCACTTATACGGCATGAACGGATTTTTAAGGTTTCATAACACCTTATTTTCAGGAATATTAATCTACAAGATTTAATAACTATTTTCAATAAAATACTTTTCTTTTAGAATTTCATGGAATTTGGTAAAAAGAAAATGATTTTGAAGAAAAAAGGATATTTTCCTCAAGAATTCATTTCAAGTGTTTTATCAAAACCATTTTCCATATAAGATGGAATTATTTAATATGGGTATGTTTAAAGAATAATGTATCTATGATTTACATGTTTTCACTTTTCTTATGATGAAATGATATCCATTTTTTTATATGGATTATGTTATGATGCAATGATGTTTATGAAACCCATTTTATTCTTTGGGTAATGATGAATGATTTATGTCCATGTTGTGTCGCACATTATAATGATTTCATTATGAGATGGGTGGGACCTATATCTACCTCCGATGCATTGGGTAATGATTTATATCTCATGATATAGACATGGCTATAATGGAAAGTAAATCCAGTTTAGTAATACAGGACTGGAACAACAAGTAAACCCGGTTCAGTAAGGGACTTTGTCCACTGAGATGGTCATGGAAGCAATGTCTTGGCTACTATGGAAATCATATCATTTTCTTATTGTATTTCCACAATTAAAATATTTATTCCCATACTATTTTATCATGATTAATGTTCTTTTATGATCTATTCCTTATGTACTGCAATGTTTTATGTCATTGCTCAAGATTTTGATGTTTAGATTTTATGCTCCTATTTTTACATTAAAATTTCTATGGATTGTTTTATGATATATATATTTTACCTTAATGAGAAATTGATCTCACACTTTTTATGTTTTATTTTCCCCAGAATATAATGAAAGGATTTAGGTAAGAAAAGAAATGGTGAATATCTTTATGGGAGATATTGAAGATCTTTCACCATGATTAGAAGATTAAGTTCTGAGTTTCCAAAGACACTAGACTATTACGGTCCTTGTATATTGGTGTTTGTTATATATTAATTATTCTGAAAAAGTAATGTAATGTCCATGTACAACAAGCTTTGGGTGTCTGTAGTTGGTATTAGAGGAACGTTTTAGTTAAACTTTGGAAACTAGAATGTGAAAACTTTAGTGAGATCCCTAGAAATATTTTTAAGGTATATCTAGGGATGTCCCTAAGGTTATGTATAAGTACATGTTATAGTACTAGAATTACGGTAAAGATATTATAATTAAACCTAAGATGTTAGATATGGAAGGTACTCCCCCTTTATTATGTTGTTTTACCTAGCATGATTTTTGCCTCTCAACCTATTCTTTTTGGGTTTTACATGATGACTGGAACCTGAAGGAACCATATTGAATGTAATGGGAAATGAAATGATTGTCCTCCTGAAAAAACCATTGTTATGGGAGATGGAGTGAAAAATATTATTTCTATAATTACACAAGCTATGAAAAATTCTGGACTTCTAAATGAGCAGAGAATGGAACAATATTCTATCGAATCCTTCATGAGGCAACGTCCACATTCATTCAGTGGATCTTATAATCCGCTTATTGCTGAACAATGGATCAATACCATTGAAAATATTTTTTCCATTCTTCACTGTTCAAAACATGAAAAATTCATTCTAGCTATTTACCTTTTAGAAGGTGAAGTTGATAAATTGTGGACTCTAATTAAGAATATAAGGACTCGAGATGAAATTGAATCCATAGAATGGGATGAGTTCAAGAACTTATTTTTCAATAAGTACTTCCCTCGTATTCTTCGACCAAAGATGGAAAAGGATTTCCTTGAGATTAAGCAAAAGGATGATGAATCTGTTGGTATATACGATGCGAATTTTACAAGGCTTGCAATGTATGCATCTGGCTTTATCATCCAACCTGAAAGTAAAGTTGATCGATTCCTTAGTGGCTTAAAAACCATGTCTTCGAAGGGAATTAGCTATAAGAGACTTCAGTAGCTATGAAGAAATTATGAATTGTGCTATCAAGGAAGAACTGGAAGTTGGTGTTACATATCCATCTCATGGTTCTGACAATAAAAGAAAGATGGAGTTCAAGGAAAACCTCAGAACAATGTTGAAAAGATGGTGAATGTTTCTATATGCTCAAAGTGTGGAAACAAGCATTGTGGAGATTGTCTAAAAGGTACTATAAAATGTTTCAAGTGTGGAAAAGAAGTTCATCAAGTAGCTGAGAGTCGATGTAATGGAAAAAGGGTTTTTAATGATGTGAATAAAGAAAAGACTGCGAAGAACGCACCACCAACACTTCAATGCTTCAAGTGCAAGGAAATGAGGAATTATGCTAATCAATGCCTTAATCCAAGGGTTAACGATGATAGACATGAGAAACCTCTTAAGGAAAATGAAAAAGGGAAGTCACATGCGATCACTATTTGTGATGTCGACTATGAAAATGATGTGGTGGAATGATTATGTGTTTATGTAACGGGATTCCAAAATAATGTTGTGGAATCTCATATATATTATTGTCGAATTTTGGAATATCTATGTATTGATTTATTGTGGTTTTGAATAATTACATGTTATCGGTAACCATAAAAAGTGATTGAAATATTTTTGGAAAGAAGATGATATGCACATAATGAAGGGATAAAGAGAAAATTAAATGATCTCATGACTGATATATGGACAAAATTATATCATGGTTTTAGTATATATAAATTTTGGGATTTTGGTATATGGAAGTAGTTATGTTTTGACAGAATTCATGTTTTCACTAAAGATCAATGGGTATTCATTTTTTTCAAAAGAATGCATGATTAAGGTATTCACATGTTTGGAATGTGACCAAAAAGATATATCATATGATAAATGATGGTATTCACATGCTCGGTAGATGTCATTTCCAATAATCATTTTTTTATACTATGAGAATGGAAAAATGTATTTTGGATAAGTCTAAATATTGGAAGGGATTATATTGGGAATAATATAGTATTGTTTAAGGCTAGAAATTTTTTTGATATTATTTCTGCAATGTTATAATAGTGTAGTTTTAGAAAAAGGACAACCTACCGGAAGGGTGACAACCCATCACGTCAGACAAGGTTGTGGGAATCGAAACCACAAATGATGTGCGACATGCCTTTATCACCTACCACTGGCATATATGATGTCCCTGGTTAGTAGAAACTAGTTTTATTTTATTAACCAGAATGACAGATGAAGTATAAGTCTATTTTTTGGAACCATATATGATTAACCACACCATAAATGGACTTATTTATATTTGATAACTATTTAGAACCTTTTGTTTTAGACAGGTGGAATGACCCATCATCCTATCACATGGTATGATAACACTTCATGAATGAAAAATTCGACTTCATTTTTTAAGAGATGAAGTTGAAATTGTACAAGGCATGAACAATGGTGAGATTGTACCAAAATAAAGTAAGTATTTTTTCTCATTAAAATTCTTCAACCTTAGGGAAATTTCCTTGATGAAAAATGTCATCCTAGTGTCTTCATATCCGATGAATCAGATGGTACCTTAGATCATCACAAATTTATGGCTTTGTGATTATTGGATTTTTTATAGCCATGTTCTCTACCACTCTCCATCAGAACATGATGGTTAGGTTTCTCTTCCATATCCACATTTTCACCTATGTTCTCTTATGTGGAAACCTAGTGATGAGTTAATTTGGGTAACCGATATGTTTCATACTTCACTTTTTAAAATTATGATTTATTATTCCTTTTTACGATGTGGTTTTCTATGAAAGAAACTTTCATGTAGTAAACTATTAATAACCCCGGCAAATTTCGAGGGTGAAATTAATTTTAAGGGGGGTAGAATGTAACAACTCGAGATTTTATGAGATATATTCTTTTAAATTTATTTCATATCTTCTATTTTACGCTACACCATGATTATATTTCGCTATACGTAACACCGTATTAGCTTACAGTATACGTAATACTATTCTTGGATCGTGTTACACACAATTTAAAGTTCGTTTTATAGTAGTTATTCAATGCATCATTAAGTGTATATATATATGTATGTATATATATATTCAATGTATAAATGAAATATGGTTGGATTCAGTTATACTCAATGAAAAAGGAGTCTTGCACTACACGCAACCCTGGCTTGGGTTGCATTGCACACAATCGCGACCTTCCTCGATAGCGTGTGTTGTACGCAATACCGAGTTTCACTAGACAACGATATATTGTTATATTATTATTATGGACTAGCCGTTATGAATAGTATTAAATAAATTTTGAATTTTATAATATTATTATTCATATTACATATTTTCTAGAACGTGGTATTAGAAAAAACTAAGATTTTCAGGTAAAATAAGTATTTTTTAAAAAAATGTAGTTTCCCACCTTTTGATGGCGTACCCACTTTAAATCTAGTTTTTGACATGTTTATAAGTTCAATTTGAAAAAATAAAATTCTTCACTAGAATCAAGATATAAAAATATAATTTGGATATATTTTTCATATTATTCTGATAACTTTCATATTTTAATGAATAGTAAAAATAGGCTATATTTTAATTAAAAACAACTTTTTTCATCGTAATAATTTATATGATTTGATTATCTATATAATTTGTTTTAAAGTGTAATTGGAATATATTTTTACCATTTAATCCAATTTTGGTCATTGGAATTAATTTCACATTGAAATTAGACTTCAACAAGTGTCTATCTTTTGATAGTTATTGTTTCTTAAAAACACGCTATTTGTTTTGATAATGGGAATTACTTTTAAAATTAATTAATGTCACTTATATGATTTGAATTTGAAAAAATAGACATCATTTTTTAATTTGGAATATCAAATATAGCTTAGGCTGAATTTTTTATATTTTTTTCTGAAAAACTTCAATTTTCGATGAATAGTGAAACCACTTAGTGGTAGTTAAAAAACCGACTCTTTCATTTAAATGAAATTTTACCACTTATGTGAATTGGACTTCAAAAATATGACATACAAGGTTGTTATCAAGAAGTAAAATTTGTTTCAACAGGATGAAAATAATTTTTGGTGAATAGTAACTTTTGACTTTTATTTACTGCGGTTAAAGGTAAATAAAGTAATTTTTAGGTTAAAAGAATATTATAATAATTTCAAATTACCTTTACACTTGTCATAACCTTATTTGATGAGTAGTGGCCGACCATGGGCATCCTTGGGTCGATTTTGGGACCCCAATAAGCCACTTGGAAGTGATAATGACAATTTGGATTAATTAATTTAATGTAAAGACAAAATTGTCATTAACAAAAATCTTTTAGTAATTAATTTTTATAAGGGGTTATATAAATTATCTTTTCGACTATGAATATTAATTGGAAATCTAAAATTATTTCCTACATGATGGTATTTTTTTTATAATTGTTAGATATCAAATAAATTAAATTATTTATGACACAATAATGATGAATTATTTACCTCATTAATAAATGATTTAAATAAATAAGATTATAATGATTAAAATTTTGTCCAAAACATGTCCAATTCTGATTGGATGATTTTATTTTGACCATGAGTATTCTTATATTCATATTTAATGATTTATGGACCTTTTTAAACCGAAGATATGTTTATAATAAAATAATATTTTCACACATTCCAAAAAAGCCCCTCCTCCCCCTTATAAAAGGAGACCATTTCTATCCAATTACTCACACCTATCTATCCATTTGGCTCATCCAACCTATTCCAAATTAAGCTCTCTACATCCCTCTCCTCCCCCTAGAAGCCTTACTTTAGGCAGGAGGCACTTCATGAAGCCCTTTTGGTTTAAACCAAAGGAAGTTACCCAAATTAAGGGTAACAGTTTCTCTTAAATGGTTTAATTTTATTCTAATTATCCAACCCATAAAATCTATTTAATCATTTATGGTTTCCATAGTAGGTAAATAAGATAATCTCATTTGAGGAAGTGCGGACTACCGCCCCCTCAAAGTGATGTGATTCGTTAATGCCTGATGTGGGATGTATAAAGGATGGAGTTAATGATATTATATATGATATTATACTGAAATTATAATATACCTATTTATCATTATGTTTTACGTCCATTAAAATAAGAAATAGAAATGAAAGTAGCGTTCATGCGTACGTACAGCTTACCATCTCCATGAACGGTGCATTTCATTTCCTACCTCCATATGTTATGTACTATTATAAATATATTTATATGTTATAAATATATTATATATATGATATCTAAATAATGAATATCATTCTGGATATAATGAACCTTTGACCACATGAACAACATGTAATTATAAGAATTCCATTTTTACTCAAGTACCAAATATCGACAAAAAGAACGTTATTAACATAAATGGTTAAATAATGTTTATAAGATGGTAATAAGTGACATAAAAGGAATAATAAACTTTAAAAAGTTTCTTAATCAAGTTGAAATTATCTTTATTTTATTATTCAGAAGATTAAACAATGATTAAGTCAAGTCGGACACGAGGTAAGGGAATTTCTTAACCCAATTTCCGTTCTTTGGGTTGATCTTCTCTTTCTTGTTTATGTCATTCTTTGATTTTGTGAGAAATAAATTTTTATATCTTATCATGTATTTATACTTTATTTATGTGAACTTATAGTGAATACACATAAATTATCTATTTTATTTACAAAAATTTCTTTGTGAGGGATAAAATTTACAATCTTGTTTTTATCAGAGATTGTTTATTTGTAAGTATTTACTGGGGTTATATTTATCATTCATGTCCCTATTTTCAAAAAATGGTTTAATGTATGTTTAAAGTCCATTTTACCCATTTTTTTCTTTTACCACATGTTATGGAAGGAATATTTAGTTTTTTTACCATATAATGAACTTTTTGACTTTCCTGAAAAAAGTACAAGGATAATGTTTTTTTAACTTATACGGCATGAACGGATTTTTATGGTTTCATAACACCTTATTTTCACGAATCTTACTCTACAAGATTTTATGACTATTTTCAACAAAATCATTTTCTTTTAAAATTGAAAGGAATTTTGTAAAAAAATTGATTTTGAATAAGAAAGGATATTTTCCTCAAAATTCATTTCAAGTGTTTTATCAAAACCATTTTCCTTATAAGATGGAATTATTTCATATCTGTATGTTTAAAGTATAATGTCTCTATGATTTGCATGGTTTCACTTTTCTTATGATGAAATGATATGCATTTTTTAATATGGATTATGTTATGATGAAATGATGTTTATGAAACCCATTTTATTTTTTCAGTAATGATGAATGATTTATGGTCATGTTGTGGAACACGTAATAATGATTTCATTATGGGATGGGTGGGAACTATATCTACCACCAATGCATTGGGAAAAGATTTATATCTCATGAGATAGACATGGCTGGAACGAATAGTAAATTCGGTTCAGTAATATAGTGTTGGAACGACAAGTAATCCTAGTTCAGTAATGGACATTGTCCACTAAGATGGTCTTGGAAGCAATGTCTTGGCTACTATGGAAATCATATAAAGTGATTAATGTTTTTCCACAATTACAAGTTTTATTCCCATTCTATTTTATCATGATTAATGTTCTTTTTTTATCTATTCCTTATCTGTTGCAATGTTTTATGTTAATGCTCATGATTTTGATGTTTAGATTTTATTCTCATGTTTTTACATTAAAATGTCTATGGATTATTTTATTTTCTATATTTTTACCCTTAATGAGCATTTGAGCTCACCCTTTTTATTTTTTATTTTCCCCTGGATATAAACAAAAAGATTTAGGGAAGAAAACAAAAGGAGAAAATCTTTATAGAAGATGTCGAAGATCATTCACCATGATTAGAAGATTATGTTCCATGTTTCCAAAGACACTAAAATATTACGGTCCTTGTGTGTTGGTTTTTGATATGTATTATGTATTACCTAAAAGTAATGAAATGTCCATGTAAACCAAGATTTGGGTCTCTACACTTATTCTCACTCCAAATTATTCTCAAATATCTCCATATTCTCCTATCCCACATGCAACATCCCTTAGTTTATTCAAAATGGAAAATCCTCTCTTCTAAAGAGGTTCTTAAGGAAGATATATTCAAGAGGTAAATTCCACTTTTCATTTCATTTATCTTATTTCAAGTTCCATTTTGTCTTTTTATTCATTACCCCCATTCATAAAAATGTTATGATAACTCATGTACCTTAAATGTACTAAAATTATATGATTATAATTTAATAATTCATCATCATCGCTATTTTCCCATCGTTTTATTGTAGAAATGAAAACACCATCATAGATGTGTTAATTTCACACAGTCAAGGATGAAGAGTTTTTGATTCCTATTATCATATTCAATACTTATAATGGAACCAATTTCTTGGTTTAACCAGACTATAAAATATGTATTATTTATAATTTATTGTTATATAATTTTTTTACAATTGATATTAATTTATGAAGAAAAATGTGTTTGATGTGATAAAAAACCCCAATAAACCAAAATAGTTACCATTAATGTTTTATATATTGACTCATCTTCACTCTAAATAACCCAATGAATTTTATAACCATTTAATATACCAGATTATAACTAATGACATATAACTCCACATATGGATAACAATTATCATCATTCATGGTTATCCTTACTTGTATATAAGTAAACCAATAATGAAAACAAAGAAAAAGATAATGAAATTGAACATCTTCACCCATAAAAAAGGCAATGAATGAATATAATAGGGTTATAATAAATAAATTACACAATTAAGAGGTTCTTGGAAATATTAATTAATAAATTTAATTAGTGTATCCAAGACATTATGATCAAGTGAAGGACATTATCATTCTTAAGGTAAGGGATTCTTCCTGAAACTTCATTATTTTACCAGGATGCCCTGTATTTCTATTTACCCTAATAAAGTTATCTGTTCATTTTATGTACATATTCTAAATTCTTTTAACATGATTCAAAATCATGTATCATGTTACATTAATTATTATCTTTTTGGGATCTACATGTTCTTAAGTGGTTCCCTCCTTGACACTTCACGAAAAAAGCCCGTTTTAAGGGGACTACTCGGATTATTTACCTATTACTAGTGTAGTTTATCAGTTGTTCTAATCCACCATTTTTTATGAAATTAGTATTTTTATTATGGAAACTGAATTTATTAATTCCTAGTTTTATATAAAATATTATACTTTTTTCTATTTTAAATTATTTATAGTATTTTCCTTTAAACAACACTAAAATGATTTAATGAAAAAATTACTTAAATACTATCCTTACATGTTGTGAATTCTGTTTTAAATCACTCACCATGATATATTCCTATTCTAACTTATTAATTTCCATATACATTTTAATTATTTTATTTTATAGACACTTTAATGATACACTCAGTTTTTATGCTTTATGACATGATAATGATACCCATTTATTTCCATGGGTACCCTTATGTTTATAAATCATAGATTAACTAAGAATTTTTATGAGGAAAAATTACTCATGAATATGTTAATATAGGTTCTCCCCGATATAAGTCCAAGGCGTAAGGTAAAGTTATGTATCATGATTTTTTATGTGCAACGGTCTTGGAAGATAGCCTTGACTCGTGCTACTATGTGCAATGGTCATGGTGGTTAAACTTAACTTGTGAACCTATGTGTGAAACGAGCATTGAATAAATCTAATTTCAGGTTTTATGTTTCTTCCACATTACTATGGATACATTTTTATAGGAGCCCATTATTATATTTTAATATTCCATATGTTCCACGCATTTTATTATCATTTTGTCATGCCTTTCAACCCATGTGTTAAATATTTTTTAATAAGATTACTATATTATTGTAATTTTAGCTAATCCCTTTGTTCGTGTTATCCCTAGATTATAGTATGAATTTCTATGAACATAATGGAAATTTGGAGCTCTTTGTGACGACTAAATAAGAAAATGTTATATTTAGTCCCATGATTTAGGTTTAATGACCCTAGTCCCCCAAGACACTAGACTTTACAATCCTTGTCACTAATATGATGTTTTACTATGATTAAAATCATGAAATTATATGTGTAAAAGTATAAATTTTCTAGAGATGGTAATAGATGATGGTCTAGTTATTTTTAGATATTAGGAATAGAGAACCTTTGTAATAACCATTTAGATGTGACTAAGAATAAGAAAATATCCCTAATTTTTTTTCACTACAAAGTCATTTATCAAGAATATACATCCATGTCTAGTTCTAAACTAGTGGATGTGGCTCTTTAAAAGATGTATCTAGGGGTAAAACCTAAAAACAACACTTTGATATAGACTCGAATTGGAACTGGTGCATGACAATGGGCCTTGTTACATTCCATGTTTGATACTATCAGGGGAAATGCTTTGGTAAATTAATATGATTAGTATAAACCATTATTAAAGGAAAAAAAAGTTCCCATAAGAATATATGTTAATTAATAGATCAAGGATAACCTATATTGAAACCATGGGAATCACAAGTTAAGATATAATTTTCATTTATGATTTTATACTTTTATTTTTAATGATTTCTTTTTATACATAGTATATAATTATTCAATACCTATAATTATACATTAATTTTAATAGTTAATGGATGGAAATTGAAAAACATGTTCCAACAATTAATGTGATAGAGAATGTGATGATTTCCCTAATGATATTTTAAATATGATGGGAATGTAATGTAAAAACATCATGCCCGTACTTGAATAGATGGATAATATTATGAATAATAACTAGAATCACGTGGAACGGCCTTATCCTCTATAGAAAGAGCATGTTGCTTTCAAATCCTTCATGTGAAAAAGTACTCCATTGTTTAGTGGATATTCTAATCCCCGCCTTGTGGGATAGTGTATTATCTTCATTAAAAAGATATTCTATATACTCTAGTGCTTAGAAAAATAAAAACTCATATTGGTGCTCTATCATTTTGATGGGGAATCTAATCTATGGTGGACAGTTATCGAAAATATAAAGTCCATGGAATAAATTGATTCTATGTATTGGGAGGAATTCAAGAAAATATTTTTAAATAAATATTTTCCCAAAACAATTCTTCTCAACATGTAAATAGAGTTCCTAGGACTAATGAAGAAGGGAGATAAGTCAATCCGGTCATACAAAGAAATATTTACATTATTGCAAGATATGCCTCTTGGTTTGTCATGAACACCAAAAGTAATATGGATCACTTCTTTAGAAGACTAAAGCCGAGTCTACTAAAAGTTTTGGTGATTCATGACTTGAATTGTTTTGAGTAGAATTTATATTGTGCCTTCAAGTTTGAAATGGATATAAGATAATCTCAATGGTATTATGGTCCAGATGAAAAAAAAGCATAAAATGGAGTCTAATATGGGTTGCTCGACCAAGAAATCCTTTAATGGAAAGAAGATCAATCATACCATGTGTCAAAATTGTGGGTATAACCATCATAGGAAATTTCTAATGAAAACCATGAATTTCTTAAAATGTGGAAGAATATGACATATTGCTAAAAAATGATGGGGGAATATTAAGAATCCCACTAATATAGAATAAGAATGGTAGTTTTATATATAATCTTAGCCTGTAGTGTTCTTTTACAACATATACATGCATGGGAATTATGTTAAAAATTTCCCTAAGACAAGTTTCGTTAGAAGAAATCCACAAAACATCCTAGGAAACAATGAAGTGATTATGTTATCACTGCTGTTGTGGTGGATCCAGCCAATGATGTGGTGATAGGTACACTAGTTATGAAATAAATAAATAAAAATACTATTTTTGTATGGTTATACATGTTCATTCGAATCTTTCAAGTACAATAAAACTATTCCAACACCACCAAAAAAATTGGAGGTTTTTTTATTTATGAGAATAGAAAATGGGGAGATTACTGCACCAAATGTATAAAACTCCTCCCTTGAAAATGTTTTTGGAATTAACCTCCCATAAAATCATGTCAAACTTTCTTCAGTCAAGTTCTATTTTATCATGGGTAAGAATTTGTTTTCTTTGTACAAAGCCAACATCAACTATTGGGAATCGTAGATCACCCATCACATCTAAGAGCATCCTAAAATTCTTTATAAGTGTAAGGAGGAAGATGAATCTTTTTTGGAATAACTATCTCATGTTTGGTTATGAAAACCTTATAATCAATCAATTGTAGTTATAATGATTGAGATAAAGGTGATGGTACTTCTAGTAGATATGCCCATCATGAGGGACTACACTGATGTATTCCTTGAATAATTGTGTTGTATTCCTCCTGATAGAGAGGTTGAGTTCTAAATTTTACTTATTCCTAGATCATCATATATCAAATACACCTTATATTATAGATATTGTAGAGACGAAAGAGTTGAAGAAGTATTTATAAGATAATCTATAGAAGGCTTTTATACAACCATGTGCTTCACTATGGGATGTGACAGTCCTATTCATCAAGAAGAAGAATAGATTTATTCACTTCTTCATTGATTATCATTAGCTCAATAAAATTCATGATAAAGAAAAAGTATCCACTATAACATATAGAAGACATGTTCGATCATCTTAGTGGGGCTAGTTATTTATCTAAGGTGGACCTTCGGTCATGATATCACTAATTAATGGCGAGGATAGACGATATTCACAAGGCTGCCTTTCAAATGAGGTATGGAAACTATGAAATCATAGTGATGAACTTCTGAATCACTAATTTTCATGACCCACCATCACCAAAATGAGGATAAGGACAAAAAACTTCCATACCCTTCCTGCATTAAGTTTACGGAGAGATAATGACCCATGAGTCCCGCCTTCAATAGGCCTCAGAGTGGTGACTAGCACCAAGGGTATAAAATCTTTTGTAAAATGGAATGCATTACCCTTTTTTTAATAGGATCGAAAGATAATATGGTAAATCCCAAACAAATCCAAATACTAAAAGCAATTTAAAGCCAAAAATCCACTCCCATATGCATTATCAAAATAATATGATACAAGGTTCGAGAAAACTTTGATGAAAAGTACTACAAGAGAGAAAATCAGAAACAACTCCTGAAGCCTGAGCTAGTAAAGTCTGGAATGGTCATCAAGGTCATCCTAGAAACCTGAAAGAAGTTTTATATACATTGTGTGAGTATCAAGGTACACAAAGTATTGAAATCCAAAATCCCTCATGCACAAGTGGGGAGGCATTCTAATGCACTGCGAGAGAAAAAGATATGACCAAGGAACCATGGAAGGAAACATTATACCCAGCCTCACTAAGGCACACTCCTTAAACAATGTATGTCACATAATAGAATAGTTACAGATCATCAATATTTGGGTACCCACAACACTTTACCACTAGTTATATAGGACATCGTATGCATCAGACCCCCCACAAGTCTCACTATAGTCCCACTGTCTCCCTAACAAAAACTTATGGGGAATCACCATGCATCCAGCCCGCAATCACTTCTGTTACCACAACCACACTTAACCATGCCTGTGAACACCTTTTCCACCACAACCACTTCCATTACCAAGGACACAGAGGCCAGAACAAACACTATCACACACGAAGACACCTGGGCCTCATCCAAAAGACACTTGGGAAGGAAACCATTCTGTACACACAAGTTCCAACCAACATAACACACCCTTCCAAAAAAGTCTTAAGCCAAAATGAACCATTGGCCCCCAAAACCATCTCAAAGAGTCTTGGGCTACCTAGTAGAGGGAGTAGAATCGAGCTAATAATCGTCCGCTCCTAAGAATTTTATTAAAAAACCCTCCCCTTTGAAGTGGGGTGTTCGAAACGAAGTTCTTAATATGGATGGGGTAAGTATAAAAACATGTGAACTAAGAAATTTAAATACAGGTAATCAAACACTTGTCCCAACCTAAGAGTTTTGAAATAGACAACCATCCCATACACAACCACTCTTATTACTATCCCTATAATCACGAACACACAACAGCCACAACCAGAGCACAACCCAATTTTGGAAAACAAATCCCCTATTGTACATATTCTTATTACCATGTTCAATTGATTCCATTTAAAAATTCCTTTACTACTGGTAAACTAAAAGGCATAGCTGCAACCCAAGACCTATGTAATGACATGATCCCAGAATCCCGGAGTTGGTGCGTTATTTTAATACATTGACCTGATTACAAGGAATCAAGTCTTGAAAGACCGATCAGTTTTGTAGTCTTAAAAAGTAGATTACATACATGAACATTACATTAGACATTAAAAAAACATAAATAATCTATTGATAATGCCATTATTCTTCAAGATTTATCCTGTATATCAAACATAATAAACGTCTTGGAATCATGGAAATACAAAACATAAAAAAGGGGTGAGATAAGATGCTCAGTAAGGGTAAATAATTTAGCATAAGCTATAAACCTTTAAAGAAAGATCTGTAATAAAAAAATCATTTGAAACATAAAATTTAACATAATATGGAAAAAAATAAATCAAACATTACAATATAAACATGCACATAGATATTCTACTAGTCAAATAATCATGTATAATAATTAATTTACTAATAAGGGAATTCCTAATGCCAGACATCATTACCACATTGTCAAGGCCTCGTTCCAAGACTACAAATAAAAGTTTCATGAGGTCCTTATTCCAAGACACTAGTTTGTCTCATGAGACCTACCGATGCATTAAGGGGATATATCGGGCCCCATTTGTCACTTACTAATTCCGTTACATTCCTCGAATGAAAATGTTGAAACATAACATAAACATTTGTATCAAAAATAACATACGAAAAGTCAATACATTAGCCATAAAATATGAATGGTATAAAAATATCACATTCACAGTTAAATATATCATAACTGATTCAATATCATATGGATGATTGTATTATAATAAATCAACCTCAATCAAGAATAATATCCATAATGGATTTTGACATAGTTGAAAATAATTAGTAAAACCCTTTGAGAGAAATATCTTTTTTCATGAAATCATTTAAATGTCTCAGAATTTATAAAGGAATACGTTTAAAAGATTTTTTTGAATGAAAGTGTCCTATACCACTTTGAATATTTTTAAAGGAATTAACATTTTAAAACATTCATGTCCATATAAATAAATCCATAATGCCATATTGAAAACATGAACATTAATGAGAAAGGTTTAGAAGTATAAATATTTAAAACATTTAAAAAAAATTAGTTAAAGGGTATCTTAAAAGAATCATTTTGAAAAGTATTTTATGAAACATATACATGTATAAAAAACTTAACCCAGAAAATAATTTCACATAAACCATCTCGGATAGTAATGAGATTGAAGAATTAACCATTTCCTTGCTCTTTCCTTTGGTCAAGAGTACGCTTAACCTCCTATATAATGACCATAGTATGTTATTAAATTATACCTGAACCATGTTAATTTTTATTATCATACATGACCCATATATTACTTTATACTACCCATTTAATAACGATTACTATGTTAAATTAACATTTCAGGTAAGAATCACTTTCTTTATCGTACGTGTTTCAACTTGTTATTCTTGATCGTATCATTTAGATAATGATTTAAATAATTCCATATTGTAAAACATTATTTATATATAATATATATTTAGAATATAATTACTTATAATAGATAGTTATATGAAATGGTAAAGATAATTTATTTATACGGTAGGTCGTACGTATGCATAAACATTGTTTCTGTTTTCATATCGTATTGAACAGAAATAAGTGAATAAGATAAATGTAATACACACACACATATATATATCTATAGTAGAATTATTATGTCGAATGTTACATAATTATCAATAATATATATTTTTATAATCATCATTGAATGGTGAACCGAGAAATGCATCTCATCGCGTCGTGGAGAGGGTATGTTATACATACACATGAGCGACAATATCATTTCCTTAATGATTAAAAGGTGTGGAATTAGATGGTATATTAATAATAAAGAGAAATTATAATGTTATTTTCATTATTTATATACATATTACTCATCATTATATCCATCCAAATAACACAATGTTGAATAACAAATTACACCATGGTGTGGAGACAGTTAACTGTACGTACACACACATGGTGACATTATCATTCATAAGATGGAATGAATAATTAGCATCATTGTACCATATTTATACTAACATCATAGTATGCAGACATTGTTGGAGTTATTATTTTTTATGGAAATAAAAAATAAAGATAAATTAGAGACAGGAAATAACTTTGAAAGAGGTGATAAAATAATTAC
The DNA here is from genome assembly GCA_963277665.1 of Viscum album. NCBI lineage: Eukaryota > Viridiplantae > Streptophyta > Magnoliopsida > Santalales > Viscaceae > Viscum > Viscum album. Next base: position 1,687,843,639 of record OY728126.1, on the reverse strand, counting down.
CTCTTCTTTGGGTGTTTCCTTTTGATTTGAAAAAAAGGTCTCCATATGTTTGCTTTCACCTCAAGGGAATGTCTATACGTTTAAGTTAGGGAATTTTTGAGGATATTTATTCATGTTTTTATTGAGTCAAATGGCCTTTCAGGTGTGATTTTTATAGAAGGGGAAGTACCCTTTTATAAGAGAGATGAGGGTCACTTTAAAAAAAGTTTGAAAAATTATTTTATTATAAAATCATTTTAGGTTTCAAATGGCTCAAAATTGATTTATTTTTAAACTAAGTTGGGTATGGGTCAAAATAATTTCAACCAATAGGTTTTATTCAACTTTAGTTCACCATATTAACCCAATCTTTTAGATGTAACTCTTTGATAAATAGTTTATCTTTTATCATGTATTCTTTTATTATTATAATATATGGATAAGAAGCATACAATAAAAAGTGAAGAGAACCCCATGTGGTTAATTCATGATATATCAAACGTTATCTATGTCGTTTGGATGAAACTTAGGATTTTAGAAATATTATATCAATTAATAATATAGTATTTGTTTTAAAAACTCATTTATGTCAATTTTGACACTATTTGGTATTTTGTTTTTTTTTAAGTGATAAAAACTTTTTCACTTCAAAAAAAATATATTTAATCATATGTAACATGTCATATAAACCATGAAATTTCGTGTAGGAAATCAAAATCCTCAATTTATATTTATTTGTATATTTATAATATTAAATATTTTAATCATTCATTGATAATGTAATAGATGCATAATCATTGTGTCATAAATAAATTTAATAATTTATTCTCTAAAAATTATAAATAAAATATGATTATTTAGTTAATATTTTTTTTGCTTTATAATGAATATTAATAGTTGAATTTATCTTATGTATAACGTTATATTAAAAAAAATTAATTTCTAAACATTAAATTTAACACTTTTAATTCTTCTTTAAATAAAATAATACTAAATGTCCTAAGATAATAAACGTAGACCAAAAGGATAATATTTTATTTCTAATGTTGGTTTTGGTCAAAATAAACTTATCCAATATAATTAGTACATGTCTTAGGGTAATTACAATATAATTTTCCTTTAATTACCCTATTTATTTTTAACCTTGGTAAATATAATTTAAAAGTTACTATTCCCCAAATATTATTTTTATATTATTGAACAAAATTTAACATTTTGATGTCAACCGTGTCTCTTGGATTTTTGAAATTCAATTCACAAAAGTGGTAAAATAACATCTATGCAAATTTGAAAATGTGCCTAGATAGTGGTTAAAAGACGTTAAGAAGTTCAATAAAATTATATACATCTTATTTTATAATAAAATGACTCTAATTAATTACATTGAAATTTTATAGGTATTATATATATTTTTATACTTAAAATAAATTTAAATAAATTAAATAATTTTTTAAATAAAAAGTCCATTTTAAACAATAACGTAGTGTTTTCCACTATTCATCAAAAATTGAATGTTTTTCAAAAAATACACAAAATTCACCCTGAGCTAATTTTGATATTATAAATTCTAAAATTAATTCTATTTTACCAGATTCAAAACATAGAAGTTTCATTTATTAATTGAAAATTAATTTCCGTTGTCAGAATCAAAAAGCGGGTTTTAAAAAAGTAAAACCAATCAAAAGATTGACATGTGTTTTTGTCAAATTTAAAATGTGAAATTAATTATAATGACCCAAATTGTGTTAAATGATAAAAATATAGTCTAGTTATATTTCCAAACCATTAAAATTCATAATTTAACACTATAAATAATTCCGATTAAAAATGTTGTTTTCAATTAAAATTTAGTATTATTCACTATTCATCAAAATATGATTGTTATCAGAAAAGTACCAAAAATTCATCTAAACTAAATTTTTATGTTAGACATCTAAATCATAATTTAATTTCATTAAATTTAATATATAAGAGTGTCAAATATTGGTTTTGAAAAGGGTTCTTCATTAAAAGGCAGTAAAATTGCATTTTTTTAAAAATACTTCTTTTATCTGAAAAAAATAATTTGTTCTTAAATTATGTCTATGAAGTACATAATATGTATTATAAAATTATATTGAGGATATAAAATTCAAAATTCAGTTAATACAATTCATTACCACTTTTTGAACGGCTAGTATGTTATATTATGGTGCGCTCGAACTCGTTGTTACATGTAACGAGAGGAATTGAATTATTTTGATGAGATAAAGTACTATGAAATCATCTGATGATACAATCTCCCCTATTTAAATAAATTATATCCTCACAATTTGAAAATGTTCTTCAAAGATAAATGGTTAAGAATAGAAAAATACCTTTGTGGAAAACCCACATCAGAAATTAGGTTAATAAAATTTAGTCTTAATAAGAGGGAATGAGAAATGGAAAAGTCACTACTAAATTATGAACCTGATTAGGAGAATAATAGTAGAAATTAGAGACACATAATTGGAGGGAAAACGTAAATTTTTATATAGAGTTATTGAGGTCATCAATCGCAAACTAGTGTAAAATTGAGGGCCTCAAAGCCATCAATATATGATGATTTAAAATATCATCAGTTCAAAAAAAGAAGGTATTAAGATAACACATTTTGGGTTTTAATATCACTTCCCTAATGTTTAAGAATTAATTTATTCATATAATAAAAGCAAAAAATATACTTGACCAGTGGAGTTTCATCCATCAACTAATTGTTACCAAAAACTCATCTTTCACTCCTAAAGATAATAGAATTCAAAAATATTCTATTTATTCTAATCGTATAGGGTTCTAAAAATAATGAATTTATAATTTAATTGTTATACAACTTAAAAAACTATCTTATACAAACTAGGACATCATCTAGGATAGTGGTAGGTGATGCACCCTTGATTCCCTTCGGTTGCAGGTTCATGTCTCACGGCCTTTCCGGACACAACAGGTTGTCGCCCGACCTCCGAGATTTCTTTTTTATAACAATCCAGAAATAACCTCAAGAAATGTTTTCACCTTAAATAGTAGTATCCAATGTCCAAATTAATTAATTCCAACCTTTATACCTAATTAATATAATTTTTTACAAACTCACAATCCAAAATTTATAACCAATGTAAACACAATGGAGATTTTTTTCCATCTAATAAGATGTGAAGAACTTCATCATGTATTCTTTTAAATCACAGCACCACACGCCTGGTGACATTATCATTCACAGTATGGATAGAATAATGAGAATGGTTGTACTTTATTTATAATAAAATCATAGTATGTAGAAGATACATGAGTTATTATTCTAGTATATAAATAACAAAGAAAGAGAAATCAGAAGAAGAAACGAACTTTGAGGGAGGTGAAAAAATAATTACCTCTTCAATGGTTTTTTCCTTTTGATTTAAATGAAAGGGCTCATTATATTGGCTTTAATATCAAGGTAAGGCCTCTAGGATTAATTGAGGGAATTTGGGAGAGGATTTGGGTACGATTTGGTCTAGAAAAATGGATTTAGAGGTGTTATTTTGAGAGAAGGGGAAGTACACTTTTATAAGAGATGTATGGGACACTTTAAGAAAGGTATGAAATATTATTTTTTAATAAAATCATTTAAATTTTCTAATTGCTCAAAATTGATTTATGTCAAAGCTAAGGTGGTTATGGTTATAAATCCTCTCAACCAATAGGTTTCAGACTAGTTTAGTTCACCATATTAACCCTATATTTTAGATATAACTCTTAGTTAAATAGTTTAACTTTTACCATGTCCTATTGTATCATTATAATGAAGGGTTAATAAACATACTATAAAATTCCAAGATAACACTAAGTGGTTCATTATTTATATATATAACCTTAAACAAGTCATTTTTCTACACCTTAGATTTTTAAAAAAATTATATCAATTAATAATATATTATTTGTTTTAAAAACTCATTTTTTCCTATTTTGACACTATTTGGTATTTTGTTTTTGTTAGTCATAAAAACATTATCACTTCAAAAAAAGTATTTAGTCAAACCTAACATGTTATATACACCGAGAAAATTTGTATACGGCATCAAAAGCCTCAATATACATTTATTTTTATATTTATAATATCAATTATTTTAATATTTCATTGATAATGTATTTACAACATCTACATTTTGTCATAAATACATTTAAATAATTAATCTCTAAAAATTATAAATAAAATATTATTATGAATGAAATATTTTTATATTTCTAATGAATATTTATAGTTGAATATATCTTATGTATGACCCTATATTAAAAACGGTTTAGAAATTAGACTTTGATTTTAACACTTTTAACTCTTCTTTAAATAAAATAATTATAAATGTTCTAATCAAATAAAAGTGAACCAAAAATGATCATATTTTATTCCTAAGGTTAGTTTTGGTCAAAATTAACTTACCCAATAGAATTATGACTTGTGTTGGGGTAATTATAATATAATGTTTACCTTTAATTAACTAATTTATTTTTAACTGTGGTAAATAAAAGTCAAAAGATACTATTTACAAAAAACAATTTTCATCTTATTGAACCACATTTTAATCCCTGATTCCGATCATGTCTCTTTCATTTTTGATATTCAATTCATATAAGTGGTAAAATTATGTTTTATGCAAAGTTCCAAATGTTCTTAGAAGGTGGGTAAAAGACTTTAAATAGTTTAATAAAATTTTATACATCTAATTTTACTATAAAATGACACAAATGAATTACTTTGAACTCATATAGGTATTATATATATATATGGACTTAAAATAAATTTAAATAAAATAAATAATTTTTTAAATAAAAAGTCGGTTTTAAACAATAACACGGTGTGTTTCAATATTCATCAAAAATTGATAGTTTTCTGAAAAATACCAATACTTTACCCTAAGAAAATTTTGATACTCCAAATTAAAAAATAAATTCTATTTTTCCAAATTCAAAAAATATATGTTTCATTAATTAATTTAAAATTTATTCATGTTTTCAAAACCAAAAAATAGGTTTCTAAAAAGATAAACCTATCAAAATATTGACATGTGTTTATGTCAAATTTAAATGTGAAATTACTTATAATGACCTACTTTTTATTAAATGATAATAATATAATTTAATTATAATTTAAAACAATTCAAATGCATAAATTAACACTATAAAATTTTTGGAATGAAAAAGTTGTTTTCAATTAAAGTTTTGGTATTTTTCACTATTCATCAAAATATGAAAGTTATCAGAGAAGTACCAAAAATTTATTCTAATTTTTTTATGTTATTATCCTAAACAAGACTTTAATTTCGTTAAATTGAATGTATAAAATTGTCAAATGTTGGTTTTAAAATGTTTTTTCCATTTAAAGGTGGTAAAATTGCAGTTTTTGGAAAATACTTCTTTTAAACAAAAAAATGAATTTGTTCATATATTATAAATAGGAAACACATAATATGGATTCTAAAATTATATAGAGTATAAAAAATTCAAAATTTAGTTAATACTCTTCATAACCACTTTTCGAATGGCTAGCTTGGTATGTCATGGTGCGCTCAAACTCGGTGTTGCGTATAGCACAAATTGTTGAATTACATTGAAAAGATAATGTACTATGAAATATTGGGGTGTTACATTCTTCCCTCCTTCAATAAATTGCATCTTATAAATTTTAAAATGTTTTTCGATAATAAATGGTTAAAAATAAAAAAAATACCCCTATGGAAAAACCACATCGGATATTGGGTTTATAAAATTTAGTCTTAATAGGAGGGGAAGGAAAATGAAAAAGTCACCATCAAATAAATGATCTCAAATAAGAGAACATTGGTTGCAATTAGGGACACATAATTAGAGTGAAAATGTAAATATTTATAGGGAGTGATTGAGGGCATCAATCCCAAAAAATTGTAAAATTGAGGGCCCTAAAGCCATCAATCTATGATGATATAAAATAAAATCTGCTCAACAAAAAATAAGGTATTTGGATAACACTTTTTTTGGATTTACGATTCCTTCCCTATTTTTAATAATTAATTTATTTATAGAATAAGAGGTAAAAAATATACTTGACAAGTAGAGTTTCATCCTTCAACTAATTTCTACCACAAACTCATCTTTCACCCCAAAATATTGTAGAATTCAAAAATATTCTTTTTATCCTAATTGTATAGGGTCCCAAAAATAATGAACTTTTAATTAATTTGTCACACAATTAAAAAAAATACATTATACAAACCTGGACATCATGTTGGTTAGTGAAAGGTGATGCACCATTGTCACCATTCAGTTGCGGGTTCAAGTCTCACAGCCTTACCGGACGTGACGGGTTATCTCCCAAACTTTGGGTTTTCCTTTTTATAAAAATAAAAAAAAATTGATAAATGATTTATCCTTAAACAGTGGTATCCAATATCCATCTTAATTCATTCAAACCTATAGACTTATCCAAAATACTTCTGTACGAACTCACAGTCCAAAATTTATATAGTAGGTAAACAGAATGCTGATATTTTTTTCCATGTAATAACATGTGAATACCTTCATCATGTAATCATTTAAAACACGATAACATCCTAAAATACCATAAAACCATATTTATTACATTCATGTTCCTTATTCATTGTAGAATACAGGATATACTTCTTATATCCAAAAATGTTGTAAAATCCAACAATAATTGAATAAAGAAACAATTAATTATTTTTAAAGTAGTCAAGAATATCGAATATAATTTATCCAAATCAAAAATATATTATTACAAAATCAATACCTCATTATCATAACAATATTAACGTTTATCTTTCCATCAAACATGTATTTCCCAAAAAGTTAACTTTATATTGATTCACTTTTCTTATAAACATAAAATCTCAAATCCTCAATGAAATAGTACTGCAGTACATTCCTTATTTATTTACATAATTCATATAACTAGTAAATCATTGATTCAACACTCAAATCAAAAAGATTTATAAATAAAAACATAAGAACACTAGTCAATACTCTTTATTTGTGGTTGGATCATAACATTATTATTATCTAATAGCATCATTTTGGGAATACTCTGATGATTTGGACTTTGATTCGCATAGTGTTCCAAATCATTACAGATGAAGAATTATACATTTAAATCCTTTTTATTACCCTTACGATCATGTACATGGTGCCATTGTTCTTTACACATATAACAAACTCCCATTACCTTCATGAATTTACCAATTGGATTTTTTCAACAATTATCACATATGAGAAAGTCCTTCTTTCCCCTCTTCCCTTTATCTGTCTTTCTCTCTACCATCCTTTTTTTCTTTTTCTTCCCTTCAAAGCCATATAACTCAAACAATTATTTACTTATCTTATTAACACATGATACAATTTCTTTATATGTGCAGAATACAGGGGATACTATATCCCTCTTAAATGTTATCTTAATACCATGAAAGATATAATCCTTCTAACTCTTTGGATCATGCGTATTGTTGGAATTATAATTCCTTCTAGATGGCACCATTTATAAAAAATGGAATACAATAGGTTTGTTTATGAATCAAAATGCATTACTCTAAACATGTAAAATATCTATCATAAATTGAAATTATTATGAATATAATTTATAATCATAAAAAAATGTTTTCATTGAGAAAGTATTTTCTCCTAAATCCATCATAATGTCTTGTAAAGAAAACGAGAATTATCTCAAGCTTATCCCCCAGGAGGGTCGTAACCAAGTGTGCAGCAAGGCCCGTTATTGTGTACCACGATACCTCTGGTCATGCTTGAAACTCCTTTTCGGAGTTTTCTCACTGAGGTACATCTGTGCCAGAGCCGCCTCTAACTGCTCGTACCCAGAAAGAGATGTATTACTTGAAAAATACACAAAACCTCTACATGACCAAAATTCTATGAAGTTACTATATACTAATCCGCAATGTCTATCTTATGGTAATGTTATCTAATTATTTTTTCTTATAAAACTAGTTTCCAAGGTTTGTATTAAACTTCCTCAGATACCAACTGTAACGCCCCGACCCTAGAATCCCAGAGCCAGTGCATTAGTTTAATACCTTTTCATGATTACAAAAAATCAAGCCCTAAAGGACCGATCAGTTTAGTAGTCTTGGAAAATATATTACGTACATGAACTCTACGTTATATATTCAAACATAAAACAAAACATAAATAATCCATTTAGAACACCATTATTCAGTAGCTTAACCCTGAATATCAAACATAATACACTTCGTGGAATCTTGGGAAAAAAACATACGAAATGGTTGAGCTCATATGCTCAATAAGGGTAAATAGTTTAATATGAGCTATAACTATTTAAGGAAAGACATGTAATAAAAAAGCCTTTTAAACATAAACATGAAGATAAAATGGAGAAAATAAATCAAAAATTACCATATAAACATGCACATAGATATTTCACTAGTCGAATAATTACATGTAATAATTAATTTCATAATGAGGGAATGCCTAATTTCGAACATCATTGCCTCGTATTCAAAACCTCGTTATAAGACTACAAATACAATTTCTGTCAATGCCTTGTTCCAAGACACTTGTTTTTCTCACCAGACGTACCGATGTAATGAGGGGATATAGTAGGCCCCACCCATCACTTACTAAGTCCATTTCATTCCTCATATGAAAATGTTGAAACATAACACAAACATTCGTATCCAAATCTAGAATATGAAATGTAAATAATTTAGCCATAAACCATGAATGGTATAAAAATATCACATCAACAGTAAAACATATCATAACTTATTCAATACAATATGGAAAATTGTATTATTATATATCATCCTCAATGAAGAATAATATAAAAAAATGATGTTCATATAGTTGAAAATAATCAGTAAAAATCATTGAGGGAAATATCATTTTTTAATGAAATCATTTAAAAGTATCACAATTTATAAAGGAATAAGTTTAAATTATATTTTTTAATCAAAGTGTCCCATACCTCTTTGAAACATTTTAATGGAATTAACATTTTAAAATAATCATGTCCATATAAATAAATCCTTAAAACCATTTTGATAACATTGTCATTAATGATAAAGATTTAGAAGAATAAGCATTTAAATCATTTAAAATGATGTTTTAGTTAAAGAGTAACTTAAATGAATCATTTTGAAATTTCATTTATGAATCATGGAAATGGATAATAAATTATTCCCAGAAAATACTTACACATAAACGGTCTCGGATAATAATGAGATTTAGGAATTAACACTTACCTAGTACTTTCTTTTGGTAAAGGGTATGTTTAAACTCATGTATAATGACAAAATTACGTTATTGAACTATACCAGAACCATATAAATTTTTATTATGTCATAAATTATTAATTTATTTCTTTATACTACCCATTTTATAATGATTTCCTTGTAAAAATAACATTTCGAGTAATAATCGTTTTCGTTATCCTAAATGTTAAAACTTGTTATTTATTATCGTATAATTTTGATAAAAATTTAAATAAATAAAGAAATTAAATTATGAATTATATATAATATATATTTATAATATAATTTGTTATAATAGATAGGTAGATGAAATGGAAAACACCATTTATAGAGACGGTAGGCCATACATATGCATAAACGCTGTTTCCGTTTTCATATCCTATTGAACAGAAGTAAGTGAATAAAATATATGTAATTGAATATATATATAAATATATACAGTAGAATTATTATTTTATATATTACTTACTTATATATAATATATATTTTTATAATCATCATTGAATGTCGAACGTAGAAATGAATCTCATCGCTTCGTGGAGACGGTATGCCGTACGTACACACGAGCGACCATATCATTTTCTTAATGATTAAAATGTGTGGAATTGGATGGTATATTAATTTTATAGGGAAATGATCATGTTATTTTCATTATTTATATAAATATTACTCATCATTATATCCATCCAACTAAGATAGTATTGAATAACAAATTACCTCACGGCATGGAGACGGTAAGCCATATACACACATATATGGTGACATTATCATTCATAATATGGATAGAATAATGAGTATGGTTTTACCAAATTTATAATAACATCACAGTATGTAGAAGTTACTGGAGGTATTATTTTGGAATGGAAATAACAAATAAAGAGACAGTGGTAGAAGAACATAATTTTTAATGAGGTGATAAAATAATAACCATTTCTTAGGGTGTTTTCATTTGATTTGAATGAAAAGGCACTTTAGGGTGGCTTTCTACTCAATAGAAGGCCTCTAGGTTGAATTTATAGTAGTTTTTAGTAGATGTGGGCAGTGTTTGGCTGAGCCAATTGATTTGGATGTGTGATTTTGAGAGAAGGGGAAGAACCCTTTTATAATAGAGGTGAGTGTCACTTTAGGAAAGGACTGAAATATTATTTTATTATAAAAATATTTTCGGTTTCTAATGGATCAAAAATGATTTATTTTCAAGATAAGGTGGATATGGGTCTAAATACTCTCAATGAATTTGTTTTAGACGATTTTAGTTCACCATCTTTACCCTATCTTTAATATTTAACAATTAGTTAAATAGTTTATCTTTTACCATCTCCTCTTGTATTATTATAATACATGGTTATTAAAATTACTATAAAAAGCCAAGTGATCCCCCAGTGGTTAATTATTTATATATATAACCTTATATAAGTCATTTTTCCAAACCATATATTTTTTGAAATATTATTTAAATCGATAAATTAGTATTTGTTTTAAAAACAAATTTATGTCAATTTTGACACTATTTTTATTTTGTATTTGTTAAAGTCATAAAAAATTTATCACTTCCAAAAATATTTATATAATCAACCCTTACATGTTATATTAACCTATAAAATTCGTGTATTGATTCAAATGTCTCAATTTACATTTATTTGTATATTTATAATATCAATTATTTTAATCATTCATTAATTAAGTAATTACTTTATCATCAATGTGTCATAAATTAATTTAATTATTTAATATCTAAAAATTATAAATAAAATACCAAAATTTAGGAAATAGTTTTATATTTCTAATCAATATTTATAGTAAAATTTATCTTAGGTATAACCTTATATTAAAAATGGTTTAGATATTAAACATTGAATTTAACGATTTTAACTCTTCTTTGAGTAAAATAATAATAAATTACCTAATCTAATCCAAGTGGGAAAAAGGATAATATTTTATTCCTAAGGTCGGTTTTGGACGAAATACAATTATCCAATAGAATTAGGACATGTGTTAGGATAATTGTAATATCATTTTTACCTTTAATTACACTATTTATTTTTCACTGTGGTTTATAAAAGCCAAATGTTACTGTTCACAAAAATTTATTTTCATCTTATTGAACCAAATTTTACTTACTTATGTCAATAATCTCTCTCATATTTTCAAAATTCAATTCACAGAAGTGGTAAAATTGCATTTTATGCAAATTTTCAAATGAGCCTAGAAGGTGGGTATAAGAGGTTAAAAAGTTCAATAAAATTTTATTCAACTAATTTTATTATGAAATGAATACAATGAATTACATTAATCATATATAGGTATTATAAATCTATTTTTACTTAATTATTTTTTAAATAAAAATATTTATTATTTAAATAATAATTTTGTTTTAAACAATAATGTAGTGTTTTTCAGTATTAATTAAAAATTGAAAGTTTTCAGAAAAATACCAAAATTTTACCCTAAGCTAATTTTGATATAGAAAATTCAAAAATTAATTCTACTTTTCCAATTTAAATACCTATAAGTTTCATTAAATTATTTAAAATTAATTCTGATTATCAAAACAAAAAATCGGGTTTTTAAAAAGTAAAAACTATCAAAATATTGACATGTGATTATGTCAAATTTAAAATGTGAAATTAATTATAATGGAATAAATTGTATTAAATGGTAATAATATAATCTAATTTTACTTCAAAAAAATTCAAATTCATAATTTAACTGTATAAATTATTTTGATTTAAAAAGTTGTTTTCAATTAAAATTTAGAATTTTCACTATATATCAAAATATGAACATTATCAGAAATTTACCAAAAATTTATCCAAACTAAATTTGAATGTCCCCCTACTAACGAAGAATGTAATTTAATTAAATTGAATATATAAAAGTGTCAAATATTAGTTTTAAAATGTGTTCACCATTAAAAGGCTGTAAAATCGCATTTCTTTAAATACTCATTTTATCTGAAAAAAAATGAATTTGTTAGTATATTATGTCTATGAAAAAAAATGTATTCTAAAATTATATATATTATAGAAGATTTAAAATGCAGTTAATACTATTCATAACCGCTTTTTGAATGGCTAGATTGGTATGTCGTGATGCGCTCGAACTCGGTGTTGCATGTAAGACAAGTTATTGAATTACATTGATGAGATAAAGAAATTTGAAATCATGGGGTGTTACATTCTACCCTCCTTCAATAAATTTCGTCCTCTCAATTTGAAAATTTTCATAAAAAATACATGATTAAAAATAAAAAAATACCTTTGTGGAAAACCCACATCAGAAATTAGGTTAAATTTTTTTGTCTTAATAAGAGGGAAAGTGAAATGAAATAGTCACCACCAAAATATGATCTTTATTTGGAGAACAGTGGTAGAAATTAAAGACACATAATTGGAGGAAAATATAAATATTTATATGTAGTGATTGATGTCACCAATCAGAAACAAGGGTAAAATTTGGACTCAGTGTAATAAATCTATGATGATTTAATATATTATCAGTTCAACAAAACATAAGGTATTATAATAACACATTTTTGTTTTTAAGACACCTTCCCTAATGTTTACTCATTATACTATTCATTTAACAAGAGAAAAAAAAATATTTGGCAATTAGAGTTTCACCATTTAACTAATTACTACAAGAAACTCATCTTTCACCCCAAAAGATAATTGAATTCAAAAATTTTCTATTTATCTTAAATGAATACGGTTCAAAAAATAATGAATTTATAATTCATTTGGCATAATATTAAAAAAAACAACATTATACAATCTAGGACATCACGTAGGTCAGTTTTAGGTGATGCACCCTTGTCTCCCTTCGGTTGAGGGTTCATGTCTCATGACCTTACCAGAGGCGAGGAGTTGATGCCCGACATCTGAGTTGTCATTTTTATAAAAATCCAAAAATAATAATAATAAATATTTTATCCTTAAATAGTAGTGTCCAATTTACAAATTAATTCATCCAATCCTTTTGATTTATCCAAAATTATTCTCTCCAAACTCACAATCCAAAATTTATAAGGATGCTAACAAAATGAAGATATTTTTTTCCACGTAATAAAATTTGAATACCTTCATCATCAATTATTTGAAAACACAATAACACCTTGAATTACCATAAAACCTTATTGATTACATTCATGATCCATTATTCATTATATAATACTATATATACTCTATATATACAAAAATTTTGTAAGCTCAAACAGTAATTGAATAGACAAAGAATTTATTATTTTTAATGTAGTCAAGAATATCAAAAATAATTTATCAAAATAAATCATATGTTATTCCAAAATCACTACTTCAGTATCAGAACCATAATAAGGTTTATCATTTCTTCAACAATGTATTTTCCAAAATGTTTATCTTTATATTGAGTTAATTTTCTTAGAACCATATAATCTCAAATCCTCAATGAAATAGCACTTCATTACAATCCTTATTTATTTTCATAATTCATATAACCTGTACATCATTGACATAACACACAAATGAAATAATTCGTTAACAACAACATAACAACACTAGTCATTCCTCTTCATCTTTGGTAGTATAATAACTTGCTTATTATCCAATACAATAGTTTGGGGCATACTCTACTGATTTGTACATTGAATTTTGTTTTGTCCCACCTCCTTGCAGATAAAGCAAAGTACAATTGAATCCTTTTTCTTACCCTTGAAATCAAGTACTTGGTGTCCTTTTTCTCCACACTTATTAAAAAATCCTATTCCTCTCAAGTATTTACCAAGTTGATTCTTTCCACAGTTATCACATATGGGAAAATATTTCTTTCACCTCTTCCCTTTATCCATATTTCTCTCCACCATCCTTATATTCTATTTCTTCCCATCAAAGCCATAGGACTGAGAGAATTATTTACATACCTTATTAACACATGATACTATTTATTCATATGATGAGAATACATGGGAGACTATTTTCCTTATAAATGTTGTCATAATATTATGAAATATATGATCATTATGACTCTTAGGGTAATGCGTATTACTGGTGTTCTCATTCCTTCTTCATGGAACCATTTATATACAATTTCATACACTAGGTTAGATTATGAATCACAATGCATAATCCCAACTTGTAAAATACCTAACGTAAATTGAAAACATTATTAATATAATGTATAATCATAAAAAATGTTTTCTTTGAGAAAGTGTTTACTCCCTATCCTTGAAAACTTCTTGTAATGAAATTTTGATTTATCCTAAGCATATCTCTCAAGAGTTTCATGACCAAGAGTGTAGAAAGGCCCGTTGTCGTGTATCAAGATACCTAGGGTCAAGCCCGAAACTCCTTGTTAGAGTTCCCAGTCCTGTGTATATCTGTGCTAGAGAATCCTCCAATTTCTCGTATCCAAACAGGGATGTATTTCATGGAAAATACACAAAATCTCTACATTGATAATTTTTTTGATATTCTACTATACTAATTCTCAAATTCTATCTCAGGGTAATGTTCTTTAATCAAATTATTTCTAAATCTAGTTTCCATGGTTTTTACTAAACTTCCTCTGATACCAATTGTAATGCGCTGACCCCAGAAACCCATATTCGGTGCATTATATTAATACATTAGCATGATTACAAGGAATCATGTCCCCATGGACCGATCCGTTTAGTAGTATAGGAAAATATATTACATACATGAACGTTACATTAGACATTCGAACATAAATCACAACATAAACTTTCTGTTGAGAAATCCATTTTTCCCTTACTTAACCCTACCTATCAAACATAACACACTTCTTGGAATCATGAAAAAACAAAACATAAGAAATGGGTATGCTCAGATGCTCAAGAAGGGTAAATAATTTAGTGGATGCTATTAATAATGAAGGAAAGATGTCAAATAAAAAAATTATTTTGAACAGAAACATGAACATGATATGGAGAAAATAAATAAAAAATTACCATATAAACATGAACATGGATAATCTATTAGTTGAATAATCTAATTTAATAATTAATTTCATAATGAAGGAATGTCTAACGCCGGATATCATTACCACATAGTCAAGGCCTCCAGTCGTGACTTCAAATAAATTTTTTTTCCAAGGCCTTGTCCAAAGACACTACTCTATCTCATGAGACCTACCAATGCATCGTGGGGATATAGCAGGCTCCACCCATTACTTACTAATTCCATTGCATTCCTCATATGAAAATGTTGAAACATAACATAATAATTTGTATCAAAACTAGTGAACAAAATGACAATACAATAGCAATAAATCCTGAATGGTATAAAAATATCACATCCACAGTAAATCATATCATAACTCATTCAATACAATATGGTATATTGTATTATTATAAATGAACCTCAATTAATAATAATACCCAAATAGGATATAGACATAGGTGAAAATAATCAATAAAACCCTTTGAGAGAAATATCATGTTTTTTCATGAAATCATTTAAAAGTATTACAATTTATAATGGAATACATTTAGAATATTTTTTGGAAATCTTGTGTCCCATACAACTTTGAAACTTTTTAACGGTATTAACATTTTACAACATTCTTGTCAATATAAATAAATCCATAAAACCATTTTGAAAACACAGACATTAATGAGAATGAATTAGAAGAATAAATATTAAAAACATTTAAAATTATGTTTCAGTAAAATAGTACCTTAAAAGAATCATTTTTGAAATGTAATTTATGAAACATGGACATAGATAATAAATATTTCCCAGAAAATTCTTACACTTAAACAATCTTGGATAATATTGAGATTGAAGAATTAACCCATACCTTGCACTTTCTTTTGGTTGAGGGTATGTTTAAACTCATGTATAATGACCATATTAGGTTATTAATCTATAAAAAACCATATTAATTATTATTATTTAGTACAATAATAATATATGAATTTATAATACAAATTTAATAATAATTTCCATGTTAAATTAACATTTCAGGTAATAATCACATTCTTTATCATACATGTTTTAACTTGTTATTATTTGATCGTATCATTTAGATCATAATTTAAAAATATACAGAATATAAAACATGATTTATATATAATAAATATTTAAAATATAAATATGTATAATATATAGATATATGAAATGGAAAACACCATCAATGGAGACGGTATGTTGTACTTACACATTAATACAGTTTCGGTTTTCATATTGTATTGAATGGAAGTAAGTGAATAAGATATATGTATGTACATAAATATAGATATATATATATATATACAGTAGCATTATTATGTGAAAAATTACATGTTTATTAATAATATATATCTTTATAATCACCATTGAATGATGAACCTGGAAATGAATCTCATCACATCGTGGAGAATGCAAGACGTACGTACACACGAGCGACGATATCATTTCATTAATGAATAAAAGGTGTGGAATCAGAAGGAATATTACTTTTTCAGAGAAATTTTTATGTAATTTTAATTATTTATATACACATTACTCATCATTATATCCATCCAAATAATGTACTGTTGAATAACAAGTTACACCACGACGTGAAGACTTTAAGCTGTACGCACACACGTTTGGTGACATTGTCATTCATAGGATGGATAAAATACTGATTATGGTTATATATTATTTTTAATAACATTATAGTATGTATAAGTTACTATAGTTATTATTTTGGTATGTAAATTACAAAGAAAGAGAATTTGGAAGAAGAAAAGAACTTTGAAAGAGGTGATAAAATAATTATGTCTTCATTGGGTTTTCCATTGGATTTGAACAAAAGGGCTATATATGTTGGATTTTTACTCAAGGGTAGGACTCTATGTTGAAGTTATGGAATTTGACAGTAGATTTGGGAGGGATTTGGCCAAGCCAAATGGCTTTGGAGGTGTGATTTTGATAGAAGGGGAGTACCCTTTTATAAGAGAGGTGAGGGTCTCTTTAGGAAAAGTTTGAAATATTATTTTATAATAAAACCATTTTCGGTTTATAATGGATCAAAATTGAATTATTTAAGATATAATGTAGGTATGGGTCGAAATACTCTCAACCAATAGGTTTTAGGTATGTTTAGTTCACCATATTAACCCTGTATTTCAGATTTAACTCTTAGTTTAATAGTTTAACTGTAAGCATGTCCTCTTGTATTATTTTATTTAAGGGTTAATAAACATACAATAAAAAGACATGAGAACCCCAAGTGTTAAATTATTGATATATATTACTTTATCTAAGTCCTTTGGCTGAACCTTAGATATTTATTAATATTATATCAATTAATAATATAGTATTTTTTTATAAAACTCATTTATGTCAATTATGACACTATTTGTTATTTTGTTTTTGTTAGAGTTACAAAAACTTAATCACTTCAAAAAAATATTTAATCAACCCTAACATGTCATATTAACCTATAAAATTCATGGATAGCATCAAAAGCCTCAATTTACATTTATTTTTATATTTATAAAATCAATTATTTTAATCTTTCATTGATAAAGTAATTACTTCATCGTCATTGTGTCAAAAATAAATTTAATTATTTAATCAATAATTTATTTAAAGAAAATAACATTATTTAGTTTATCGTTTTAGTTTTATAATTAATATTTATAGTTAAATTTATCTTATGTATAACCCTATATTACAAATAGTTTAGTTATTAAACATTGAATTTAAAAAATTTAACTCTTCATTCAAAAAATAATAATAAATGTCCAAATCTAATAAAAGTGGACAAAAAGGATCATATTTTCTTCCTAAGGCTGGTTTTGGTTGAAATAGAATTATCCAATAGAATTAGTACATGTGTTAGGGTAATTATAAAATCATTTTTTCCATTAATTACCCTATTTATTTTTAACCGTGGTAAATAAAAATCAAAAGTTACTATTCACCAAAAATTATTATAATCTTATAGAACCACATATTAGCTAATTATTTCAATCATTTCTCCATATTTTTTTAAACCATATTCATAGAAGCAGCAAAATTATGTTTTATGTAAATTTTCAAATGTGCCTAGAAGGTTGGTAAAAGATGTCAAAAAGTTCAATAAAATTTTATACATCTAATTTTATAATAAAATGACTCAATGAATTAAATTTAAAATATATAGGTATTATATATCTATTTTGACATAAAATAAATTTCAATAAAATAAATAATTATTTAAATAAAAAGTCAGTTTTAACCAACAATGTAGTGTTTTTCATTATTTATCAAAAATTGAATATTATCAGAAAAATACCAAAAATTAACCCTAATATAATTTTTCTATTATATATTAAAAAATAAATTCTATTTTACGAAATTAAAAAAATATAAGTTTCATTTGTTAATTTATAACTAATTCCCATTGTCAAATCCCAAAAGCAGGTTTATAAAAATTAAAAACAGTCAATAGATTGACATCTGTTTATGTCAAATTTAAATGTAAAATTACATATAATGACCTACATAGTATGAAATGTTAAAAATATAATCTAATTAAACTTCCAAACCATTAAAATTCATACCATAACTCTATAAATTATTTCGATTAAAATATTTGTTTTCAATTAAAATTTAGTATTTTTCACTATTCATCAAAATATGAAAGTTATCAAAAAAGTAACAAACAATTATCCAAACTAAATTTTTATGTCCTGCTTCTAAATAAGAATTTAATTTCATTAAATTGAATTTATAAAAGTGTCAAATACAGGTTTTAATAAGTGTTCACCATTAAAATTTGGAAGAAAATGCATTTTTTGAAAAATACATATTTTATCTGTGAAAAATGATATTTTTTCTAATATTATGTCAAAGAAACACTTAATATGGATTCAAATATTATATAGAGTATATAAAATTCAAAATTTAGTTAGTACTATTCATAACCACTTTTTGAACGACTAGTTTGGTAAGTCATGGTCCACTCGAACTCGGTGTTCCGTGTAATGCAAGTTATTGAATTACTTTGAAGATATAACATAATATGAAATCTTGGGGTGTTAGAATATTAGCTAGAGGAAAATAGTCATGAAACATTTTAAGCATTCACACTCGGTTCTCTTGTTATGTAAAAACAACCAAAGAGATCTGTGAGATCCCTCGAAGTACTGGAACCATACCAGGATACAATGTACTGGCACAGACCCACAAACCAACAACTGAACAACATGAGATCCCATCCACATCCACGTCACCCCAAAAGCATCAAGAAGATAAACCATGTGTATTATTATAATAGAGAAAGGGGGTTTTCAGATTTAGCCACAACATTTATCATGTTCCATCTTTCCATTTGGCAAACCTGGGTGATCACACTATGATTATTATTCATTGAGAATCCATTAAATCGATCGTGCTTACATGGTTAGCTAGTTTCCATGTTACAGATATTCAATCAAAATATTATCTAGAAAAAAATAGAGGTTCATTAGTTCACAAGAAAAGACAACCCACAACCACTATTTTCATTGGTAATAATACCATACAATTCACAACATAAAGAAAAAATATAAACATCATCATCAAACACACCACTTCAATATTTAATGTCTGTTTATTATCTTTATTATGTTTTGGTCTCATCCACATCCTAACGGAAAAATTATTACACATGCCTTTCATGATACACAGTAATGAGAGATGAAGGAAAAACCTACTTGGATGATCAATGATCGATGTTTTTATCCTCACATCAAGAACTAAGGATGCGTGACATGCATGAAAGGAACACTCGAGGAATTAAATTTTTACTGAGAAGGGCTCCAGCACTCAAGCCTGATTCATCTCTAGATTATTTCTCTAGGGAATTCTTTGAGAGTGTAAAGGAATTATTAGGAGAGTATCTCCTCTTAAAAAAAATTTATCTAAAATTAGGGAGACAGTTCCGAAGTACTTGAAGTTAGATCAGGGCTTGACCATGCAGTCAGGCAGTTTCACACATCAAGATTATTTTGTATATAATAATTCTCTTTCAAGATGGTGGAGAAAGTAGTTGTGAATTAATATATATCTTCTAAATAGGTAAAAATCATGTAATATGGGTGAAGATGGAAATCACAAGGAAGGGTGTGACATCGAGGAAAAAAGATACTTCTTTTGGTAACTGAAGGATCACCCGAATCATGGGGGTTTAAAATATCTTTTATTGGAATTAAATTGTTTTGAAAGGGGTATTAAATCACTTTTACATCAAAATATATGTTACCTGGGATGAACTGGAAACAATATCAGGAAACATGGAAAAATAAAAAGGGTGGGACACTATTTAGTGAGACATCATAATGGTTCCACTTTAATAGTGATACATTGCAAGCGGTTCCACCGTTTCGGTGGAACTATTTTCTTAGACCGAGTTTTTGGAAAAACTCCTTCACAAGTCACTAATGGGTCCAATGATACCTCAAACTACAGAAATTTGGCAATGTAAGGTCCCAAGAGGGTCCATTCCATTACATTAGATACCTCTGAAACTATTGTAATCCTCAAGAATCCATGAGTAAACCTGAATAGAAGGGAGGGGTCCAAACAACCACCTCGAATGATACCTATAAAGAACAACCCATCCAAGTGTTTTTTGAAATCTTGAACAACCTCAATATCTAGGAACACCTTTCCCTCATCTATCTATTAAACAAGTAAAATTACCCCACCTCCCCTCTCCTCCAAGTAACCACACATGTTTCTAAAGGTCACACCGCCCAGATGGATGGGTTAGGTAGTCTCTTCCTCTATATCAAGATATTATCCGCTTTGAGAAGCACTGACTCACCCACACAGTTTTAATCGCATCCAGCTTAATGCGTATTTATTAGGGATTAGGTCATCCCCTCCCCACAGAGAGGAAAATATACACATTTAGAGAATGAGGAAAACAACCAATCTTATAGAAATAAGGTCAATAATTACATCACAATCATGTACAAAACAACCAAAAAAAACTAAAAATAGCTCTGGGTTCTGGGAATGCATTTGTGCTGACCATTCCCATGTACACTCCTCGAGGCCACCATGACTCTATAACACACGAACCAGGGGAATGGTTCATCCATGAAGAACCCTCACCCCACGATCCCCGATCCACATTGGTCACTCCATGAATTCCACATCGTCCTTGATATCTATCTCTCCCAATCAAGGATTCTCGAGTCATTGTGTGGATACTGATGGAGCTGATACACATGGAAGATGTATTAGACCCTCTGTAGAGGCGGTGGTAACATGAGCTGAAAATCTACTTCATTGACCTATTAAAACACTATGAAGTGTCCCATGAACCTAGGAGAAAGCTTAATCCCACTATCGAACCTCTGTTGACCATGCTAAAGGTAGTCCTTTAAGAACATGCGATCCCCAATCTCGAACTCCAAGGGTCCCCTCATATGACTGACATAAAACTTCTTCCTGTCCTGATCCGCCTTCATACTCTCAAGCACAAGATGAACCTTCTCTGTCATGATATTCACTACCTCTGGGCCTAGAACACCTACTTCCCCAAGCTTGGTTGAACACACTGTCAAATGACACATCCTTCCATACAAGTCTTTGAACGGAGCCATGTCAATGTTTTAGTGATATATATTTATATAGGCAAACTCTACCATAGGCATGTGTCATACCCACAATCCCTCGAAGTCCGAAACACATTCTCACAACATGTCCTCCAATGTATAGATGGTTCTCTCTGTCTTCCAATCCTCCTGGGGGTAGAAAGTAGTGAAAAAGAATAACTGGGATCCAAAAGCATGCTATAATCCCTTCCAAAACCATGAAGTACCTCTTTTATCCCAATCCAAAACAATGGAACCCAGAATTCCATGGAACCACACCACCTCATCCACTTAAATCTGTGCTAAGGCATCCACCACACTTGACATATTGATTTCTAGGAAGTGAGCTGATTTCATTAGCCAGTCTACCACTACCTATATAGAATTGTTGACACCTAGTACCACGGGTAGTCCCATGAATAAATCCATCGAGATGTCATCCCACTTCCACTCTGGGACATCTAATGTTTGCAATAGACCACCTATAACATGGTGCTCATCCTTAACCTACTAGCACACAAGGCACATATTAATAAACCCTGCCACTTCCAAACTCACTCTGGGACACAAAAACTATTCCCTCCGGCCTGGGTACATCCTAGAAACTCTTGGGGTGTACTACGAGTTAGAGTTATGGAACTCCCCGAGAACTCCCCCCCCCCCCCACATCGGCTCCGGGGCAAACAACTTCCCACAGAAAATCATATGATTCTGACCCTCTTCCAACCATCATTATAGAGAATTTCCTTAGATAACGGGATCGTGAATCACTTCAGCCTCTATGTTCCCCCATTGATACTCCTCCACCAATTGTACCAAGTAATACTGCATCGTCATCTAGAATATGCAACCTTTACCATCCTCCACTCTCATGCTCAAATGTAAAGAAGCCAACTCCTCCAATTCATTCCAAGAATATTCTTACTCTCGAACCACATCCTTATATGACTTCCTGCTCAATGAATCATCCAACACATTCTAATTTCCTGAGTTGTAGGAGATCTCAAAGTTGTAGTCCTGTAGAAACTCTATCCACATCTGTTTTCACAAGTGCAAGTCTGACTGGGAGAAGACATTCATCAAGATAATGTGATCAATGAAGACCAAAAATCATTCCTGGATGAGGTAATGAATCCAAAATATCTTACGTGAACACAACCATTGAAAAATCCCTGTCATGGGTAGCATAGTTATGTTCTTGGGGACGTGACTGCCTAGATACATAAGAAATCACTCCCCACTTCTGCATCAGCACATAGCCCTATACTAGGCCAAAAGCAGCATATTACACATCAATCATTACCCCTTAGTCTTGAAACCTCATTACTAGAGAATTGACCTATTTCCCCTTCAGATAACTGAAGGATGCCTGGCACTTTCCACTCTAAACTAAAACTTGGTCTTTCTTGGTCAAGGATTTCAAAGGTGCCACAACTCAAGATAAGTTGGGAACAAACCTGTGGTAGTAACATGTTGGGCCCTATAAAATATGAACGTATGCCACATTTCTAAGTGCTTCCAAAAAATCCATTGCTCCGACCTTCAATGGGTCCACTATTATTCCCAGTTTGTAAACCATGTGTCCAAGGAAGTTAACCAATCATGTCCAGAACTTTTACTTTGACAAATTCGCGTAGAGTTGGTGGTGTCGTCAGACATCCAAAAATATCCTTAGATGCTCGGTGTGATCCTTCTCTGATATTGAGTAAACCCGGATGTCGTCAATAAACACGACTATGAACATGTCCAAATACTCACCGAAAATAGTGTTCATGAGTCCCATGAACATGGATGGTGCGTTCATAACACCGAACAACATTACCACGAAATCAATGGTCCCATATCAGCACCTGAAAGGATTTTTCGTGATGTCACCCTCCTCCACCCTAAACTGGTGGTATCCAAACCATAGGTCAGTCTTGGAGAACCATCCTACTTCCTTCAATTGGTCAAAAAGGATGTCGAACCTCGGGACATGGTGACTATTCTTGACCGTCACCTGATTCAGTCATCAGTATTCTATACATAGCCTAATAATGCTATCTACCTCTTCGCAAAAAAGACTGGAGCACCCAATGGGGACACACTCAGTCGGATAATACCCCTCTTCATTAGGTCATCAACATAGATTCGATACTCCAATAACTCATAAGGCGCCATCTAGTAGGGATCCATCAAAATCGGACAATCACCGGGTTGCAAGTCTATCCTAAAATCAACATCATGTTGAGGGGGTAGAGTCACCAACTCTTCGAGGAAGATTCCTAGGAACTCACTGATGGTACACAAGACTTACATCATCTATGTGTCAACATATCCCACTGATAGCTCAGCCAACAATGAAACAAGGGGTAGTAATTTCCAACTTACCTCTTGGAAACCCCGCTCGCCAACGAAAGTTACATGCTGGGTGCCAATATCTAAGAACACGACCATCCCCCAGAATAATTTGATAATAGCATGCACGGAAAACAACCAGTCGGTGTGTTGATGATATTGTATTGGTGAATTTATAGAAAAAATAGATCCCCAATGGACTGATATGTCCCATGAATCACTCTTAATCCTCAACAAACGTCAAATAGGTTGGTCTGATCTCCAATTGGCATACTCAACACCACAGGTATGGAGTGTCTATATACACCTAGGCTCAATGAATTGGATAGACCTGGTGTAATAAATGAGTGTGAATCTCAAGAATCAAACCAGGCACATGCAAGAGTACTAAACAAGATGATCGTACCTCGAATGTCCTCTAGCCCTACAGAAACTTCTGCCTCTACGGTGTGTAACTGTCCATGCCTAGCTCCTATTCCCCTAGTCTCAGGTCCCTATGGAGCATCCTGAGGCCGGCCTCTTCTGCAACCATCCTCCCTCGGAGAAGAGGGCGCTCACAACCCTTGCTACTGCTGAAATGTTATGGCTGGAAACTACTACTGCTGAGGTGGAAAATGAACCTGCCAACCTCTACAGTAATTCACTCTGTCTGTTCACCGATTCTAGAAATTCCAATGGATTATAAATATAAATCACCTCGGTTCTAGGATCATATATAAAGGGAAAGGACTGGTAGATAGAAACTGGAATTGTTAAGTCCTACTCCCCATCGGTAGAAACCTAGAAGGCCCAGATGCTAGAAGCCTGCTTGTAACAGGCTTACCCTTCAATGATCTCTACATGCTCCCCTCTTTCGGCACACCTCCTAGAGTGTGTACCCACTCCACCATGTTATCATTCTTCTAAACATCCAAGTGTGTTAGTAATGTTAAGGGAGTTACAACATACTGAAGGGAAAGTCAAAGTGCCTCCTCTAAGGTTCTTGCCTGAGACTCCTCATCTGGGAAGATGGATTTAATGAAGCAATATAGATCCTTGAACATGATCCCCAAATCCCTCAAAAACATACTCCCCTATTAGCGGAAGAGTAAATATTGTATCTTTTCATCGTTAATTTTAAAAGAAATTAATTTTTTCCAAAACTCCCTCTAGAAGTCGGTCCACGAAACATCAACCTCTTTCTTCTCCCCGATATTGAGTGTCCACAAATGAATTTCCACTCCCCAAATCTAGATTTGAGCCAGAGGGACCCAGTATTCTATTGGAGCTCGCATCATGCTGAAAGATATCACTAGCTCCTTGATCTATCTCTCTGTCTCCATATGTAATATGATTCCCTCATACATTGTACGGGTCTACCACTAAAAGGAAAGAATCATCTCCTGAAACTGGCCATCATCCTCCTCTCGATCAGTCCTCTGATGATCAAACAAATCAGGCTCCTTGTCCTCAATCGCCCTCACTACTAGTGGATGTCTTTTGGGTTCCATAGCTACCGGTAAAATAAGGAATTCTTAAGCTCGAGTATTTTAGAATATCTCTTTTAAATTTTTCTTAAAATTATTATTCATTTGAAATTCCCCAGAACAGCCAAAACACATAACAACACAAGTCATCATGATTCATGTACCTTTTCTAGAGACTCTACCCAGAAATCAGTGTTTCCTCACTTGGTCATTTTGTAGGCCCATTGTATTGCATCAGATTATGTTGGGGACCAAAATCCCTTGTCCATGCTGTTCTTCCCTAGTATATTTCAAGCACCACGATTTTCTAGAACGGTTTCCCAACTATCCCATGCAATTATCACTATTCCTAACACTAAACACCTTTCTATCTGTCAACCATCACCTTTGATACCATTCTATAATGACCCACCTTCATGAAGATGATGAAAGAGATAACAAACTGGCAGAACCTCCATTTTTAAAGTTGGAGGAGATATAACAACCCCAGAGTCCTACCTTCAATAGGCCCCAATGTGGTGAGTAACACCAAGGTTATAGAATCTCATGTAAAATGGAAGGCATTAACCATTTTATTATATAGGATTGGAAGATAATATGGTAAATCCCAAACAACTCCGAAAATTAAAAGTAAACTAAATCCAAAAATCCACTCCCACATGTATGTTAAAAATAATATGATACAATGTAGAAGAAAACTCAAATGAAATGTATCGAAAGAAAGAAAAGAAGAAACAACTGCCGAAGCCCGATCTAGTAAAGTTCGACATCATCCTCAAGGTACTCCAAAAAACATGAATGTATTTTTATATACATAGGGTTAGTATATAGTTATACTCAATAGGGAAAAAAAGATCTCATGCGTAATTTGGGAGGCATTCTAATGTCTTGCGAGAAAAAAATCTAGATAACCAAGGAACCTAGCCAAGAAACTTTCCAAATTGCCTCACCAAGAAATAATCCACAAATAATGAATGTCATGTATATTAATAGTAATATTACATTGATATTTGGGTACCCCACACCACTTTCCCACTGGTAATATAGGAAATACTATGCATGAGACCTCCCCCGCAATTCCCACTATAGTCTCATAGCCACCCCAACAACAACCTAATGGGACATCACCACACATCCCACCTTCCCCCACCTAGCCCTCCATGACCACACATAACCAGGCTGACAAACACCTTGGTCACTATAACCACAACAATTCCCAAAGAGACATGGGCTAGAACAACCAATGTCACACTTAAAGACACATGTTCCTCATCCTGTAGACATTTTGGAAACAAAACATCCTACACACACCTGGGCCAACCACCACAACACACCCTACCCTAAGAATGTTGGGTTATAATAAAACTTAGGCCATCACAGATTTTCTGAAGAGTATTGGGCTACATGGATCATTGATCAGAAAAGATATATAACCAGTCACTCATAAGAATGTAGGTAAATCACCCTCCACCATTAAGTGGGGGGGGGGGGGGGGTTGGCACGATGTTCTGAACATGGGTAGCGTGCATATAAAAACACAAGAAATTATAATTTTACATATAGGTAATCAAACACTCGTCCCAATATAAGGGTTTTGAAAAAGACAACCATCCCATACACAACCACTCTCATTACAATCCCTACATGCACGAACACACCACAACCACAACCAGAGCACAACCAATTTCTGGAAAACAAGTCCCTCATTATACCCATTCCTGTTACCGTGTTCAAGTGATTACATTTAAATATTTCTTCACTACATGTAAACTAATAGGCATAGCCTCAAACCAAGACAAAAACTGGATGAAAATAGCCAAAAAAAATTAAGCATTCACACCCGATTCTCTTGTTAAGTCACAACAAAAAAAGGGATTTATGAGATCCCTCAATGTACTGAAACCAAACCAGGACCAAACGTACTGACACAGATCCCCAAAAATAACAACTGAACAACAGGATATCCAATCCCCATCCACATCACCACAAAAGCATCAAGTAGAAGAACCATGCGTATTAGTAGAACATAACAAGGGGTTTTCAGATTTAACAACACCATTTATCATTTTAATTCTTATTTCATGGTTCACCAAGGTGATCAAATAAAAATTATTATTAACTAGGAGTCCATTTAATCAAAAAAATATGGGATTAGCTAGTTTTCTTGTTATATCAATTCAATTACAACATTATCCTAGAAAAACATATTTTCATTAGTGTTAAGAAAGGACCCCTAACAACCACTATTTTTAGTGGGAAGAAGCCCATATAGAGTAAGTCAATTATCAAGAAAATGTATCCCTATCTATATAATAGCAAGTGGAGTTGGATCTAGAATAGATGTATCTAGGGGTAAAACCTAAAAACAACACATTGATCTAGACTGGAATAAGTACTGGTGCATGACAATGGGCCTTGTTGCACTCAAAGTTTGATATTATGAGGGGATATTTCTTTAGTAAATTAATATGAATAGTATGATCCATTATTAAGGTAACAAAAAAGATCCAATAAGAATATATGTTATGTAATATATCAAGGATAACCTAATAT
Source organism: Viscum album (assembly GCA_963277665.1). Taxonomy (NCBI): domain Eukaryota; kingdom Viridiplantae; phylum Streptophyta; class Magnoliopsida; order Santalales; family Viscaceae; genus Viscum; species Viscum album. The sequence continues at coordinate 1,687,815,500 of OY728126.1, read as the reverse complement.
TGAAACCTAGGGTATCACAACATAGGACTAAACATTTCATTTATGATTTTATACTTTTCTTGATTAAATATTTTTTAATTGTATTATCTATGTATTCAAGCCCTATAATTACAAGTTAATTTATATAGTTAGTGGTTGGAAATAGAGAAACACATGCCAACAATCTATGTGAAAGGGAATGTGGTGATTTCCCTAACTGTATTCAAAATATGATGGAAATGTGCGGTGAAAACATCATGACAATACTTGATATATTGAATAATGTTATGAATAATAACATGAATCATGTGGAACAACCTTTTTCTATACAGAAAGGGAAAGTTGTTGTCTAATCCTTCACGTGTAAAAGGACTCCATTGTTTTTTGGATCTTCTAATCCCCTCCTTGTGGAATACTGAATTATATCCATTAAAAAGATATTATCTATACTCCAGTGCTTAGAATAAGAAAAACACATACTGGTGGCCTATCATTTTGATTGGGAAGCTAATCCGTGGTGGACAATGATCAAGAATATTATTTCTAGGGAAGAAATTGATTATATGGATTCAGAGGAATTAATGAAAATATTGTTCAAAAAATATTTTCCCCAAACCCTTCGTCTCAAGATGGAAAAACTGTTCCTTGGACTGTAGCAGAAGGAAGATGAGTCAATCGGGTCAAATAAAGAAAAAATTACAAGGCTTTCAAGATACACCTACAGCTTTTTCATGAACACCTAAAGCAATATGGATCTCTTCTTTAGTATACTAAGGATGAGTCTACAAAAAGTGTATGTGATTCATGACTTCAACAGTTTTGAGTAGATTTTCCATTGTTCCCTAAAGGATGAAATGGAGATAAGATACACTCAATGGTATCACTAGAGTTGTGAAAAAAAGAAAAAAATATAGTCTAATATGGGTGGATTGACAAAAAAATCCATTAATGGAATGATGATAAAAAATACCACATGTCAAAGTTCTGAGTTTAACTATCTAGCGAACTGTCTAAATGGAACTATGAATTAATTCAAATGGGGAAGAAAGGGACATCATGCTTAGAAATGATGGAGGGAAATGAAGAATCCCACTAAGGTGGAAGAATAAAGGGTGTTTTATATCAACTCTTAGCCTGTAGTGTGGTGTTACAACTACCACATGCATGGGATTTATGTGAAAATTTTCTCTAAGACAAGGTTTGTTGGATTAAATAAACAAAAATATCCATGGAAACATGGAAAGGATTATGTTATGACTACTACTGATGTGTATCCAGAAAATTATGTGGTGGTAGGTACACTAGTTATTAAATCAATAATAAAAAACATACTTTTTTGTATGGTTCTACATGTTCTTTCCAATTTTTCATGTTTAATATAATTATTCCCACACCGCCATAAAATTTGGAGGTTGAGTTATTTGTTAGAATAGAAAATGGGGAAATTACTACCCCCAATGTATACAACTCCTCCCTGGAAAATGTTTTTGGAATGATACTCCCATATAATCTCGTCTTACTTTCTTTAGTGGATTTTGATGTTATCATGGGAATGAATTGGCACTATTTATACAAATGAAACATCAACTATTGGGAATAGTAGATCACCCTTCGCATCTAGAAGCATCCTAAAAATCTTTAAAAGTTTAAGGAGGAAGATGAATCTTCTTTAGAATCATTGTCTCATGTTTGGATATTACTACCATATGACCAATCAATTCTAGCTCAAATTATTGAGATAAAGTAGATGATTCTTCTAGAAGATATGCCCATCATGAGGGACTACACAGATTTATTATTTGAGTAATTGTCTTGTCTTTCTCTTGATCGATAGGTTGAGTTCTCAATTGTACTTATTTAAAGATCTTCCTATATCAGAGACACATTATATAATAGAAATTATAGAGATGGAAGAGTTGAAGAAGTATTTATAGGATAATCTGGAGAATAATTTTATACACCCAAGTGCTTCACTATTGGGTGCTCTAGACTAATTCATCAAGAAGAAGAATTGTTCTATGTGCCTCTTCATTGATGAGCTCAATAAAATCATGATAAAGAAAAAGTACCCCTGCCACGTATAGATGACCTATTCGATCATCTCTTTGGGGCTAGTTATTTTTCTAAGGTGGGCCTTTGGTCACAATATCACTAATTAATGGGGAGGATAGAAGATATTCACAAGGCTACCTTTAGAATGAGGTATGGAAACCATGAGATCATAATGATGCTCTTATGACTCACTAATTGTCATGTCCCGCCTTCTCCAAGATGTGGAAATGGGAAAAAAACATTCATACCCTCACTTCTCCATGTGAAAAGAGAGATAATGACCCCCCGAGTCCCGCCTTCAATAGGCCTCGGAGTGGCGCCTAGCACCAAGGGTATAGAATATCATTTAAAAAGGAATGCATTACCATTTTTATTTAATAGGTTTAGAAGATAAGATGGTAAATCCCTAATAACTCCAAAAACTAAAAGTAAATTAAATCCAAAAATCCACTCTCATATGAATGTTCAAAATAATATGATACAAGGTACATGAAAACTCTGATGAAAAGTACTGAAAGAGAGAAAAGAAGAAAAAACTCCCAAATCCTGAGATAGTAAATTCTATCATGGTCATTAAGGTCCTCCTAGAAACCTGTATGCAGTTTTATAAACATAGGGTGAGTATAGAGGTATACTTAGTAGGGAAAACCAAAAGCTCCCAAGCATAAGTGGGGAGGCATTCTAATGCCTCATGAAAAAAGCGAGACAACCAAGGAACCTAGAAAGAAACTATCCACCCAAAATCACCAAGGAACACTCCAAAATAATGAAAGACACATAAAAGAATAGTAATATCACATCGATATTTTGGTACCCCACAACACTTTCCCACAAGTTATATAGGACATCCAATGCATCAGACCTCCCCCACAAGTCTCACTACAGTCCCACTGCCACCCCAAAAACAACCTTATGGGCCATCACCACGCATCCATCCTACACTCACATGTGTTTCCTCAACCACACATAACCATGCCTTTAAACACCAAGACAACCACAATAATTTTCAGGCTCGAAGACACCTAGGCCAGAACAACCACTATCATGCACGAAGACACCTGGGCCTCATCCAGAAGACACATGGGATTGAAACCATCATGCACACACCTGGTCCAACCACCACAGAAAACCTTACCTAAAAATTCTTGGTCTATAATGACCCTTTGGCCGCCAAAACCTGCCCAAAGGGTCTGGGGATACTTATGAGTGGGAGTAAAAAGGAGCTAAAAACCTTCCACTCATAAGAATGTTGTGAAACAATCCTCCCCCATGAAGTGTGGGTGTTTCCAATAAAGTGATAAATATGGGTGGGGTGAATATAAAAACATGTGAACTAAGCATTTTACATATAGGTAATCAAAAACTCATCCCAAACTATGGTTTTGAAAATAGACAACTAGCCCAAACACAAACACTATCGTTACTATCTTTATATGAACGTACTCACAACATCCACAACCAAAGTTCAACCCATTTATATGAAGAAAATCCCCCATTGAACCCATTCTTACTACCATGTTCAATTGATTACATTTAAATATTCCTTCACTACCTAGAAACTAAAAGGCATAGAAGCAAGACAAGATAGTAGCGAGAGGAAAATAATTAAGTAGCAATTTAAGCATTCACACCTGGTTCTCTTGTTAAGTCAAAACAACAAAAGGGATCAGTGAAATCCCTCGAAGAAACAGAACTATACTAGGCCACAATATACTAGAACAGATCCAAAAACCAACAAATGAACAACATGAGATCCCATCACCATCCACATCACCCCAAAAGCATCAATAAGATCAACCATGAGTATTACTAGAACAAACCATGGGGGTTTTCATATTTAACCACACCATTTATCAAGTTCCTTCTTTCTGGTTGGTTGACTAGGGTGATCACCCAAGGGATCTTATTCATTGGGAATACATTTAATCAATCATGATTACGTGATTAGCTAGTTTCTATGTTATATCCATTCAATCAAAAGATTATCCTGAAATAATAGAGGTTCATTAGTGTGAAAGAAAGGACAACCCAGATCAACTATTTTTAGTGGGAATAATCCCATACAATTCACAACCTAAAGAAAAATACTACAATATCATCATTAGACACACTACTTCATACATTAATGAACATTTATTATCTTTTTTATTATTTGGTCTCATAGAAACCCCAAGGGAGACATTATTACACCCCCTTCACGATACATATTAAAAAGAGATGAAGTGAAACCATAAAAATATTATCAATGATAGAATTTTTTATCATCTATTCAAGAACTAAGGATGCATGAAATACAAGAAAGGAACACTCGAGAGATTCAATATTGAGTGAGAAGGGCTCTAGAAATGGTGCACAATTCATATCTAGAGTAAGTCTCTATGGTGTACATAGAGAATATAATGAAATTATGAGGAGAGGATCTCATCTTAAGAAAATTACAGATCCTAAACTTAGGGGGACGATTCTGAATTAATAGAAGTCAGATCATGGCTTGACCATGTGGTTGGGAAGTTTCACACGTTGGGATTAATTATTATAAAATAATTATCCTTGGAGATGGTGGAGATAATAGTTGTGAATTAATATATAACTTATAAAAATAGAAAAACCATGTAATAGTGGAGAAGTTGGAAATCACAGGGGAGGGTGTGGAACTGAGGAAAAAGGCCACATGTTTTAGTAACTCAAGGGTTTCCAAAATAATGGGGGTTTAAAACAACTTTTATTGGATTTAAATGGTTTTGAAAAGGGTATTAAAAAAAATCTATGTAAAAAGATACGTTACAAGGGGTGAAATGGAAAAAACATATGAAAAGGGAAAAATACAAAGGGTGGGACACCGTTCAATGAGATATCATAATTGTTCCACCATAGTACTGTGACATTTCAAGCGGTACCACTGTTTCGGTGGAACCGTTTGGTGGGACCATGTTTTTGGAAAAACTCTTTAATGAGTCACTAATGGGTCCCATGATACCCCAAACAACAGAAATTTGGAAAAGTAATGTACCAGGCGGGTCCAAACCATTACATCAGATACCTATCAAACCATTCTCATCCTTTAGAATTCAAGAGTAAACCAAAATATAAGAGAGGGGTGTGAACAACCACCTCGTAAGATACCTCTCAAGAACAAAGCACCCTTGATTTTTACGAATGGTAGAACAACCTCGGTATCGTGGAACACCTCTCCCTCGTCTATATCTTGAAAAAATAAAGGTAAACTACCACCCCTCTCCCCTAAGTAACCACAAAAACATATAAAGGTCACACCACCCAGACTGATGGGTTAGATTATATCTTCCTCCATGTCATGATATTAACAGCTTTTGGCAGCACTGACTCACCCACATGGGTTTAATCGCATCCTCCTTAATGCATCTTGATTAGGGATCAGGTCATCCCTTCACCACGGGGAGGACATTACACACATTTATAGAATGAGGAAAACATCCCATATTATAGAAATATAGGCCAATAATTAAATCACAATCAATTACAAAACAAAAATAATCAACAAAACTCTAGGTATTAGGAACGCATTTGTGCCTACCATTCCCAGGTACTATACTCAATTCCATAATGCCTCCATAAAACATGAACCAAGGGATGGTTCTTCCATGAAACACCCTATCCACACAATCCCAAACCCACATTGGTCGATCCATGAATGCCACATCTTCCTCTATATACATCTCTACCTAGTTGAGGGTATTCGAGTCATCATTTAGATAACGATTCAGCTAATACACATGGAAGAAATTGTAGACACTCCGTAGAGGTGGGGGTTGTAAGAGCTGATAATCCACTTCATCGACCCCTCGAAATACCACAAAGGGTCCAATGAACCTAGGAGAAAGCTTACTCCAATTACCAGACCTCTGCTCCCCACACCGAGAAGATACCTTTATGAACATGCTGTTCCCAACCTAAAACTCCAAAGTTCTCCTCCTATGTCCGACATATGAATTTTTAAAGAATTGAGCCACCTTCATCATCTCACACACAAGATAAACCTTCTCTGTCATGCTTTTCACTACCTCTGGGCCGAGAACACCTACATCCCCAATCTTAGTCCAACACACTGGTGAATTTCACAACCTTCCGTACATGTATTTGAAAAGAGTTATGCCAATGGTAGAGTGATATCTATATTTTTAGGAAAACTCTGCCATAGGAATGTTTCATACCCACAATTCCCCGAAGTCCAAAACAATTTCTCTCAACATATCTCCTATCGTCTAGATGGATCTCTCTTCCTACCCATCTGCCTGGGGTTGGAAAGAAGTGAAAATCCATAACTATGTTCCAAAAGCATACTGTAATACCTTCCAAAACCAAGCAGTAAGGAATGTATCTATATTCCAAAATATGGATCTCTGAATTCCATGCAACCACAACACCTCATCCAAGTAATTATATACTAAGGCATCCACTACACTCGACATCTTGATTGCTAGGATGCGAGATGATTTTTTTAGTTGGTCTACCAGAACCAAGATAACATCGTTGACTTCTAGACCCATGGGTTGTACCATGACGAAATCCATCGAGATTTCATCCAACTTTTACCCTGGTAAATTTAAAGGCTACAAAAGACCTTTTGTAACATAGTTCTCAGCCTTCACTTGCTGGCACATGAGGCATGTTTCTACAATCCCTTCCACTTATCTCTTCAATCGAGACCACACAAATTGTTCCCTCAGGCCTTGGTACATCTTGGAAACTCTTGGGTGTAGTACTATGGGGAGTAACATAACTCCCTGAGAAATACCTCATGCATCGACTCTTGGATAAAAAACTTCCCATGAAAAAACATCTGATTCTGACCCTCTTCCAACCATCCTTTCGAAGCATTTACATGGATAATGTTATCGCACTTCACTTTAGCCTCTATGTCCCCCCCATTAAGAATCATCCACTTATTGAACCCAAAAAATATTGCACTCTCATCTGGAACAAACAACCTCTACTATCCTCAACTCTCACACTTAAATGCAATGCATCCAACTCCTCTATTACTTTCCAAGAATCTACTTACTACTGAACCACATCCTTCTGTGAATTCCCGCTCAAGCCATCATCCAACATATTCTATTTTCATGATTTTTAGGAGATCTCGAAGTGAAATTTCAGGAGAAACTCCATCCACCTCCGTTGTTGCAAGTGAATGTCTCACAGGGAGAAGACATCCCTTAAACTCTTGTCATTCATGAAGACAATAAAGAATTCCTTGATGAGGCAATGATTGCAAAAATTCAGCACGAACACAAACATTACAACCTCCATTATTTGGTAGAATAGATATATTCATGGGGACTTAACTTCCAAGAACCATAAATAATCACTCCCCACTACTGCATCTGGACACACCCCAAGCCTTGGCTATAAGCATCATAGAACACTTCAATCACTACCCCTTCATCTGGAAACCTCATTACTAGAGCACTAAACAGATTCCCAATAACAACCCATACATGTCATACATGGTTATTAATACAGAATTTAAGAATACTTATTACAACATATAACAAAACCATTATAGGACCGTATAGGTATAGTGTATTTAGAAACTGGGAAACATAAACAACAGGTTCATAAATCATCTACATTGTCTCCCGTTTATTTCATCATATCTGGAGTCCCTTTTGGCATATCCTACTTAATACCCTTCTTCCTGACATGGGGAAAAGAAAACATACAAAGTGTGCGCTCAATTTCTCATTAAGGGTAATCAAAAGAAATTTCAATCATATCATATTCATAAGAACAAAACATTTTGAAAATCTTAACCTGCAAAAGAGATCATAATATCATAACATTGGATAAATCATAGTAGTGAAATGTAATCCCAATAATCATAACGTAAAACATGAATCTTTGTTTCATACACAAATAATCATAGAAAATAATTTCATATTATTCAAGTCTCTTTTCCGAGACCATCATAGCGGAAAAAGTCCAATAATGAACCTAGTTCACTCCTCATTCCAGTCCTATATAACTGAACCAGATTAACATTCTCTTCCAACCATGTCTATCTCATGAGATATAAATATTTACCCAATTAATTGGAGGGAGATATTGGTCCCACCCATCTCATAATGATACCATTCTTATGTGTTCCACAAGATCATAAATCATACATCATAGCGTAACCCATGTATTAAAAATGGGATTTTAAGCATCATGCCATCATAACATAATCCATATAAGATAAAAAATCATCATAGAAATAATCCATCATAACATAATCAAATAAATGTAAAAATAGGGATAGAAATGGAACCCTATATAATCTTATATGGAAAATAATTTTGATGAAATTCTTGAACTCCATTCTTGAGGAAAATATCATTTCTACTTCAAAAATATTTTTCCTTTCTTAACATGTCATACAATTTTAAACTAAAAGAAGTTGACTAAAATAAACATGAATAATTGTAAAGGAAGATTCAAGGAAATAATGTTCTATGAAATCATAAAAATCCATTCATGCTGTATAAGATAAAAAAACATTTTTCTCGTACTTTGGCCGGAAATTTAAAAAAGCAACTCGTACTAAAAACGACAAACATTCCTTTCATATATTTTAATAAAAACTCACCAATGGGTAAAATTGGATTTAAAAAATTTTATGAGAATATAAATAATATTACATATTCAGGAAACAAGGATGTGGATGATAAATATGCCCCATTAATTACCGAAGTATAAACAATCTTGGATAAAATTTGAGATTGTGTGATTTTACCTTAGCATAGGTCTCATATGCTTCTTACATATCTGAACCTCCTTTATAATTATTTAAATAATTTCATTGAATTATTACAGAATCATATTCATTGTTATGATATCATATATGGTCATAATATTTCATTTCTTCTTGTTATTCATGTGTTCATTGCTTTATGTTATTATGCGTGTTTTGTCGCATCACATCGTGGAGACGGTTGGCCGTACATACGCACAAGCGATGATATCATTCCCATGATCATGGAATTGTATTGAAGTGTATTAATACAATTTCAGAATCAATATCACTTTACATTAATCATATATAGTTATTCATTACACCATTATACCCATCCAAGTAAGTTGGTGGTGGAAAACAAATTACACCACGACATGGAGATGGTATTCCGTACGTACACACGCACGGTGATTTAGTTTTCTATAGGATGGATAGAAGGTGAAATAGGGTTGTTTCATATTTATAATAACATATAGGTATATGAGTGATACTGATGTTAATACTTCATAATGAAACAACTAAAGAAGAGTAAGTAGAAGAAGATATAAATTTGAATGAATCGGTAACAGATATTACCTCTTCTTCGACACACCTCTTTGAAAACTCCACTTAGGGCACTAAAATTGGTCTTTGAAAAACACGAGGACCTATATTATGTTTATAGGGAATTTTATAAGGGAAATGGGAAGTGGTTGGATGAGATTTATGGCTCAAAATTGTGTGATGAGGAGAGGGAGGAGGTGCTATTTTATAAGGGAGGAGAGGGGCACCTTTGAATACACATAAAATATTATTTCATAATAAAGTCATGTTCGATTTTTAATTGCTCCAAATTGATTTATTTCAAAGCTAAGGTGGGGATGGGTAGAAATCCTCTAAACCAATAGGTTTTAGACAGGTTTAGGTTACTATTTTAACCATATCATTAAGATGTAACTCTAAGTTAAATAATTTAACTTTTACTGTGTCTTCTTGTTTTATTACACTATATGGTTAATAAACTTACTATAACAAGCCAAACGAACCTCAAGTGGTTCATTTTTAAAATATATCACCTTATCTAAGTCATTTGTCTAAACCCTAAATTTTTAGGGATATAATAACAATTAATAATATAATATTTTTTTATAAACTATTTAATGTAAATTTTTACACTATTTGGTAATTGATTTTTGTGAAAATCATAACAGCATTATTAGTTTGAAAAAAGTTAATTAAATCAATACTAACATGTCATTTTAACCTATAAAATTATTGTGGTTCATAAAAAGTATCAAATTTCATTTATTTGGGTATTTATAACATCAATTATGTTAATATTTCATTAATAAGGTAATTACTACATCATCATGGTGTCAAAAATAAATTAAATTTATTAATGTCTAAAAATTATAAATAAAATACCATTACGTAGAAAATAATTTTATATTTATAATTAATATTTATAGTCAAATATATCTTATGTATAACCCTATATTAAATTTTTTTTAGTTATTAAACATTCATTTTAACTCTTTTAACTCTTCTTTAAATAAAATATAATAAGTGTCCTAATCTAATCCAAGTGGACGTAAATGGTCATATTTTATTCCTAAGGTTATTTTTGGTCGAATTAAACTTATACAATAGAATTAGGACATGTGTTAGGGTAGTAATAATATCATTTATAATCTTAATTACCCTATTTACTTTATACCGTGGTAAATAAAAGTAAAAAGTTACTATTCACCAAAAATTATTTTTATCTTATTGAACCAAATATTACTCCTTGATATTAACCGTGACTCTTGGATTTTCGAAATTCAACTCATATAGGCGGTAAAATTATGTTTAATGTACAATTGCAAATTCTCCTAGGAGGTGGGTAAAAGACGGTAAAAAGTTCAATAAAATATTTATGTATCTATATTATTATAAAATTACTCCAAATAATTTCATTGAAATTATATAGGTATTATGTATCTATTTTTACCTAAAATAAATTTAAATAAATAAATGATTATTTAAATAAAAAGTTGATTTTAACCAGTAACTCTGTGTTTCTACTATTCATCAAAAATTAAAAGTTCTCAGAAAAATACCAAAAATTCACCCTAGGCTAATTTTGATATTCCGAATCAAAAAATGATGTCCATTTTGAATGATAAAATTTATAAAATTTCAAAAAGTGGGTATTACTATTCATAACAGTTAGTTTATATAATATTTTAATAACATATCATTGTTTAGTGATACTAGGTATTGCGTACAATGCAAGCTATCGAGGAAGTTTGATCTTGCGTATAACGCAAGCCAAGACAGTGTTGTCTGTAGTGAAAGATTTCTTTAGTGATGTATAAAACATAAAAACAAAATATTTCTCAAAAAATCTCGGTTGTTACATTCTACCCCCCTTAAAATGAATTTTTCCCTCGTAATTAGTCACTTTGTAACAACCATATGAGGATACCTCTCCCTCATAATATCCTCAAGTTCACATGTAGCTTCTTCTAGTTGGTGGTTCATCCATAAAACTTTCACCAAGTGAGTGTTCTTGTTCCGTATATCTTTTTCGCTACGATCCATAATCTTTATCGGCTGTTCTTCATAAGAAAGATCTTGCTTCAGTGGTACAACTTCTGAGCTTAGTATATGTGAAGGATCAGGTTTGTAATTTCTTAGGAGAGAAACATGTAACACATCGTGAACTTGAGGGAGATTCAGTAGAAGCACCAATCGGTAAGCTACCTTCCCAACATGATCCAATATTTCGAAAGGACTGATATACCTTGGGCTCAGCTTTCTCTTCATTCCAAATCTCATTACTCTCTTCCAAGGAGATATTAGTAAGAACACTTTATCACCAACTTCAAACTCTAGGTTTTTTCTTCAGTCGTCGACATACATTTTTTGTCGACTCTGAGCTGCTCTTATGTGTTGTTGAATAGATCTAACCTTTTCTGGCATCTCATCAACAAGATCAGGTCCTAATAGCTTTCTTTCCCTAACTCCATCCCAGAAAGTTGGAGTTCTGCATTTCTTTGCATAGGGAGATTCATAAGGATCCATCTAAATAATTGAGTGAAAGCTATTATTATAAGAAAATCACACCAAAGGTAGGTGTTGATCCCAACCACCTTGGAAATCCAAAGAGCAAGCCCTCAACATGTCTTCTAGAGTTTGAATTGTCCTCTCAGACTGACCGTCTATCTTAGGATGATAAGATGTGCTGAAATTCAACTCTGTATCTAGAGTACGCTGAATACTTCGCCAAAAAATCGAGGTAAACCTCATATCCCGATCAGATATAATGAAAAGTGGTACTCCATGAAATCATACCACATCTTTTACATATATCCTAGCAAGCTAATCAAGAGAAAAATCTTCTACAATAGCAATGAAGTGTGCCGACTTCGTAAGATGATCAACTATAACCCAGATATCATTATTTCTTTGGATGTTCTAGGAAGTCCAGTGACAAAGTCCATAGTGATGTTTTCCCATTTCCATTCGGGTATGGGTAATGGATTTAACATCCCCTTTGACTTCTATCTCCCAGCTTTAACTTTCTGACAAACCAAGCATCGATAGACATATTCATCAACATCTCTTTTCATGTCATCCCACTAGAAGTACTATTTGAGGTCCCTATACATCTTCATGCATCCAAGATGAATAGAGAATGAAGAAAATTGAGCTTCATCCAGCAGCACCTTCTTTAATTCTGGTATGGGAGGAACACAAACCCGATTCCTGAATGTTATTATCCCATCACAATCAAGGTTGAATTCAGGAACATTTCTCACATTCTTTTGTAACTCTACATATTCTTTTTGTGCTTCTTTAATCTTCACATGTATAGATAGTTGAACATTAATTTTAGCAAGATAAGATTTTCCCCTTCCATTATAATTCCAAGATCCATAATTTGTAAATTCGAAAATATTGGATCATTTGGGATCCTTATCATAGATAATATATCATGGTCTTGTCGACTTAATGCATCTACCACCCTGTTTTCTTTCCCATGGTGATAATGAATTGAGCATTCGTAGTCCTTAATCAACTCCAACCATCTTATTCGGTGCATATTCAGCTCCTTTTGTGTGAAAATATACTTTAATATTTTATAATCAGAATAAATATCACACCTTTCACCATAAAGATAATGCCTCCATATTTTTAATGAAAAGATTACCATAGCTAACTATAAATCATGATTTGGGTAATTCTTCTCAAGGATTTTCAACTGTCGTGAGGAATAAGCTATCAACATATCATTTTTCATGAGAACACACCCCAGTCCCTCCTTGGATGCATCACTGTTGATCACAGTCCTTTCTCCACTACACGATAGTGTGAGAACAGGTGCACTGAATAACCTTCAGTTTAACTCTTTGAAATTTTCTTCACACTCCTCCGTCCACACGAACATAACTCCTTTTCGAGTCATCCTGGTGAGTTTATTAGATAACCATGAAAAATATTTTACAAAACTTCGATAATATACATCCAAACCAAGAAAACCTCAGATCTAAGTTACTTTTTTTGGTCTCGACCATCATTTGATAACCTTTTTTTTTGCTGGATCCACAGATATCCCCACTTTTGAGATTATGTGAACCAGAAATGATATTTTTTGAAGCCAAAATTCACACTTGGAAAATTTGGCATAATGCTTCTCCTTTCTTAGGGCCTTTAATACAATTCTCAAGTGATCTTCATGTTATTCCTTGCTCCTTGAATAGACAAGAAAATTTTCTATAAAGACTACCAAAAACTGATTAGGATAGTCTCTAAAGACTCTATTCATTAGATCTATAAAGATAGCAGGGGAATTAGTAAGACCAAATGTCATCACTATAAATTCATAGTGTCCATACCCTGTACAAAAATCCTTCATTGGTATATCCTCTTTTTTGACCCTTAGTTGATGATACACTGAACGAAAATAAATCATGGAAAAGTATTGAGCTCCAAGTAGTAGGTAAAATAAGCCATAAATGCATGGGAGAGGCTATTTGTTCTTGATAGTGATCTTGTTAAGTTCTCGATAATCAATGCAGATTCTCATTGATCCATCTTTCTTCTTAATGAACAAAACAGGTTCTCCCAAAGGTGATGCACTAGGGCGTATGAATCCCTTATCAATATTCTCTTGGAGTGGCTTCTTCAATTCATAAAACTCAATTGGGGCCATTCTATATGGTGTCTTTGAAATGGGCATAGTAGCCAGTATAAGTTCCATTGAAAACCCAACATCACAATTTGGTAGAAGACCTGGCAATTCCTCTGGAAAGACATCATCAAAATCTCGTACAATGGGTGTATTCTTAATCGTGAGTTTCTCTCCAACCATTTGAGATAAATAACCTTCATTTTTTGGAATCAAGACCCATAAGATGGAAGAAATTTCCACAGGAAGGTTATATTCATCCTTGTATTGATAGATGATATTAGATTGATCGGGAATATTAAATGTGATTTTCCTTCTTTGGAAATTTATATGAGCTCTGTATAAAGAAATCCAATCCATTCCAAGAGTCACATCAAATTCCACTATAGGAAGGATGACAAGATTTTCAGAAATCACATTCCCAAAAACTTCAATCGGAGAAGAATTGAAAACTTTTGATGAGACTATTGTGCCATTAGGGGTTGTCACAACTAACTCAATATCTAATTGCTGAGGTAATATGGTGATACCTATAGAAAATTTTTCAGAAATAAAATATTGTGTGGATCTATAATTAAATCAAACATTTTCTACTTTAGAGTAGACGGTAAGTGTACCTTTCAGCACTTAATTATCATACTCCACATCGCCGATTGAAATTGCACGTGACGTTCATTTGTCCTTGTCCTTAAGAGTTTATTGATGTCGATTATCATCAACAACCCTTAGATTAGGGCATTGATTGGCATAATGAGACATTTCCTTGAATTTGAAACATTGATGTGTACGAGGTGCATTCTGTGTATCCCTTTCTTTGTTCATATCATTAGACATATTCTTCCCATTACTTTCACATTCAACTGCCCGATGACCTTCTTTTACATACTTAAAACATTTACTTGTCCCTTTAAGACAATTACCTCCATGTTTCTTTCTAGTCTTTGAGGATAAGGGAAAACTCAAACTTTTTTTCAGTCTGGTCTTTAGATTTTCCATTGAATTCCATTTTCCTCTTCTTATCAAACCCATATGATTGATGGGTTACTCCAATATCAATCTCAACCGTGAGATCACATCAAAAACATTCATCGTATCTATTGAAGTCCCTTAAGGATAACTCCCTTTGAAGACTTGGTTTTAAGCCACTAAAAAATCGATCGATCTTACTCTTAGGTTGGATAATAATTCCGGAAGCATCCCTTGTATGTCTTGTAAAATTTTATTCGTAGGTACCAACTGATTCATCATCCTTTTGCTTCAGTTCAAGAAAATCCTTCTCCATATTTGTTTGAAGAATACGAGGGAAGTACTTATTGAAAAATATTTTCCTGAACTTGTCCCATTCCATGGACTCAATTTCATCCCTTTGCCTCGTATTCTTAATAAGATTCCACCATTGATCAGCTTCACCTTCCAAACTATATACTGGTAAGATGACTTTATCATGTTCAGATCATTGTATAACTGAAAATATCTTATTAGTGGTACTGATCCATTGTTCATCCACTAATAGATCAGAAGACCCACTGTATGAAGGTGGACGCTACCTCATGAAGGATTCAACAGAATGTTGCTCCTTCTTTTGCTTTCATGGATGTCCTGCATGATTCATTGTTTGAGAAATTTGTGAGAGCATGGCTACAAGATTTTTCATTCAAGATCCCACAACATTTGGTTGCTCAGGGGGACAATCATTGCATTGCCCGTTGCATTCAGCATTAACACGCATCCTTTAGGTTCCATCCATTGACTAAAACCAAGAAGCAGAGTGTGAGAAAAACTAATCATAACAGGAAAACCACATAATCATGAATAAAATTTCACAAATTAGGTATTATCATAGGTTTTTCATGGACATTTCTAAAACACTAAGATTGTGTTCTATGCTTATACATATCCTTAGGGTTCTTACTAAGGCTTTCACATACTAGTTTCCAAAATGTTGACTATTCCTTTAATCTGATAACAACTATAGTGACCCATACTTTACATACATGGTTATTACTTTAGAATTTAAGCATAATTATTACAACATATTACAAATCCATGATAATACCGTATAGGTATAGTGTCTTTAGAAGCTGGGAAACATAAACAACTGGTTCATAAATCATCTACATTCTCCCCTGTTTATTTTATTATATCTAGAGTCCCTTTTGGCATATCCTACTTAATACCATTCTTCCTGAACTGGGGAAAATAAAACATACAAAAGGATGAGCTCAAATTCTCAGTAAGGTTAAACAAAAGAAATATCAATCATATAATATTCATAAGGGCAAAACATTTTAAAAATCTTAAACTACAAAAGGAATCATAATATCATAACATGGGATAAATCATAGTAGTGAAATGTAATCCCAATAATCATAACATAAAACATGAAACGTTGTGTCATACACACATAATCATAGAAAATAATTTCATATTATTCAATGCTCTTTTCCAAGACCATCATAGCGGACAAAGTCCATTGCTGAACCAAGTTCACTCCTCATTCCAATCTTGTATCACTGAATCAGATTAACTTACCATTCCAGCCATGTCTATCTCATGATATATAAATCCTTACCCACTACATTGGAGGGATATATAGGTCCCACCCATCTCATAATGATACCATTATTATGTGTGCCACTAGATCATAAATCATACATCATAGAGTAACCCATGTAATAAAAATGGGATTCTTAAGCATCATGCCATCATAACATAATCCATATAAGATAAAAGGACATCATAAAAATAATCCACCATAACATAATCAAATCAATGTAAAAATAGGGATAGAAATAGAACCCTATATTATCTTATATGTAAAATAATTTTGATAAAACGCTTGAACTCCATTCTAGAGGAAAATATCCTTTCTAATTCAATTTTTTTTCCTTTCATAACTTGTCATCCAATTTTAAACTAAAACAAGTTGATTAAAATAAACTTTAAAACTTGTAAATGAAGCTTCATGGAAATAATTTTCTATGAAATCATCAAATTCCATTCATGTCGTATAAGTTATAAAAAAAATTCTTCTCGTACTTTGGCCGGAAAAGTCAAAAAGTATCTCTTACTAAAAACGACAAAAGATTAATTCCGTATCTTTTACTAAAAACCCACCAATGGGTAAAATTGGATTTAAACAAATGTAGGAGGATAGATATAATATTACATATTTAGGAAAGATGGAAGTGTGTGATAAATATTCCCAGTAATTACCAAAGTATAAACAATCTTTGATAAAAATTGAGATTTCGAGATTTTACCTTACCTTAGGTCAGATATGCGTCGTAAATATATGAACATACTGTATAATGATTTAAATAATGTCATTGACTTATTACAAAATCATATTCATTGTTATGATATCATATATGGTCATAATATTTCATTGCTACTTGTTATTCGGGTGTTCATTGCTTTATGTTCTTATCCGTGTTTTGTCAAATAAATTATTATTATTATTTTTAGGTTATAGATACATCATTTACCGAATGGAATTAGTATAATATATATCATATTTATTCATTCAATTAATTTATATAATCATTATTCAATGAAGATCACGTAAAACGAGTCGCATCACATCGTGGAGACGGTAGGCCGTGCGTACGCACGAGCGATGATATCATTCCCATGATCTTGTAATTGTATTGAAGTGTATGTATACTATTTCAGAATCAATATAACTTTAAAATAATCATATATAGTTATTCTTTAAACTATTATACCCTTCCTAGTAAGGTGGTGGTGGAAAACATATTACACCACGACGTGGAGGTGATATTCCGTACGTACGCACGCGTGGTGATTTCGTTTTCCATAGGATGGATAGAAGGTTAAATAGGGTTGTTTCATATTTATAATAACATATCAGAATATTATTGATACTGATGTTATTACTTCTCAATGAAACAACTAATGAATATGAAGTAGAAGAAGAAATAAATTTGAAAGAATCGGTAACGGATATTACCTCTTCTTTAACACGCCTCTTTGAAACCTCCTCTTAGGGCACTAAAATTGATCTTTGAAGAAGACCAGGACCTCTAGTATGTTTCTAGGGAAGTTGAGAAGGGAAATGGGTAGGGGTTGGCCAAGCATTAAGGTTCAAAATTGTGTGAGGAGGAGAGGCAGGAGGTTCCCGTTTATAAGGGAGGAGAGGGGAACCTTTGGAGAAACATAAAATATTATTTTATAATAAAGACGTGTTTGGTTTTTAATAGCTCCAAATTAATTTATTTCGAAGCTAAAGTGGGAATGGGTCTTAATACCTTCAACCAATAGGTTTTAGACATGTTTAGGTTTCTCTTTTAACCTTATCATTTATATTTAACTCTAAGTTAAATAATTTAACTTTTACTGTGTCTTCTTGTTTTTTACACTAGATGGTTAATAAACTTACTAAAACAATCCAAAAGAACACCAAGTGGTTAATTATTAATATATATAACCTTATTTAAGTAATTTGGCCGACCCTTAGATTTTTAGGAATAAAATAACAATTAATAATATAATATTTGTTTTAAAAACTATTTTATGTCAATTTTGACACTATTTGGTAATTGATTTTTGTGAAAATCATAACAGTATGATTAGTTTGAGAAAATTTAATTAACTCAATAATAAAATTTCATATTAACCTATAAAATTATTGTGATTCATAAAAAGTCTCAAATTACATTTATTTGGGTATTTATAACATCAATTATGTTAATATTTCATTAATAAGGTATTTACTGCATCATCATTGTGTCAAAAATAAATTAAATTATTTAACGTCTAAAAATTATAAATAAAATAAAATTATGTATAAATCGTTCTATCTTTCTAATTAATATTTATAGTTGAAGTTATCTTATTTATAACCCTATATTAAAAATGTTTTTATTTATTAAACTTTGATTTTAACTCTTTTAACTATTCTTTAAATAAAATAATAATAAGTGTCCTAATCTAATCTAGGTGGACCTAAATGGTCAAATTTTATTCCTATGGTTATTTTTTGGTCGAATTACACTTATTCAATAGAATTAGGACTTGTGTTAGGGTAATAATAATGTCATTTTTACCCTTAATTACCCTATTTAATATTAATTGTGGTAAATGTAAGTAAAAAGCTAATATTCACCAAAAATTATTTTTATCTAATTGAACCACATTTTACTCTTTGATATTAACCGTGTCTCTCAGATTTTTGAAATTCAACTAACAGAAGTGGTAAAATTATGTTCTATGTACAATTGCAAATGCTCCAATGAGGTGGGTAAAAGACGGTAAAAAGTTGAATAAAATTTTTATGTATCTATATTATAATAAAATTTCTCCAATGAATTACATTGAACTTATATAGGTATTATGTATCTATTTTTACTTAAAATAAATTTAAATAAATAATGGTTATTTTAATAAAAAGTTAGTTTTAACCAATAACTCAGTGTTTTCACTATTCATCAAAAATTGATAGTTTTCAGAAAAATACTGAAAACTCACCCTAGGCTAATTTCGATATTCCGAATCAAAAAATGATGTCCATTTTGAAAGATAAAATTTATAAAATTTCAAAAATTGGGTATTACTATTTATAACGGCTAGTTTATATAATATTTTAATAAACAAATCGTTGTTTAGCGAAACTCGGTATTCCGTACAACACAATCTATCAAGGAAGGTTGCTCTTGCGTGTAACGCAAGACAAGATAGTGTGGTGTGTAGTGAAAGATTTCTTGGGTGATATATGTAACATAAAAACTAAATATTTCTCATAAAATCTCAGGTGTTACATTCTACCCCCCTTAAAATGAATTTCTCCCTCGAAATTCGTCACTTTGTAACAAACAGATGAGGATAACTCTCCCTCATAATATACTCATGTTCCCATGTAGCTTAATCTAATTGGTGGTTCCTCCATAAAACATTCACCATGCGAGTGGTCTTGTTTCGTAGAACTCTTTCACTACGATCCAGAATCTCTATCGGCTATTCTTAATAAGAAAGATCTTGCTCTAGCGGTACAACTTCTTAGCTTAGTACATGTGAAGGATCATGTATGTACTTTCTCAGGAGAGATACATGGAACACATCGTGAATTTGAGAGAGATTCGGTGGAAGCGCCAATTGTTAAGCTACCTTCCCAACACGATCCAATATTTTGAAAGGACCAATATACCTAGGACTCATCTTTCCCTTCATTCCAAATATCATTACTCTCTTACAAGGAGATATTCGTAAGAACATGTTATCACCCACTACAATCTCTTGGTCTTTTCTTCGGTTGTCAGCATTAATTATTTTTCGACTCTGAGATGATCTTATGTGTTGTTGAATAGATCTGACCTTTTCTTCCATCTCATCAACAAGATCAGGTCTTAATAGCTTTCTTTCCCCAACTTTATCCTAGCAAGTTGGAGTTATGAATTTCTTTCCATATAGAGCTTCATAAAGAGCCATATGAATACTTGAGTGGAGGCTATTATTATAATAAAATTCCACCAAAGTTAGGTGTTGATCCTAACCACCTTTGAAATCCATAGAGAAAGCTCTCAACATGTCTTCTAGAGTTTGAATTGTCCTCTCAGACTAACCATCTGTCTGAGGATGATAAGGAGTGCTGATACTCAACTCTGTATCTAGAGTACGCTAAGTATTTGAAAAACTTTCGAGGTGTACCTCGGTTATAGATCAGATATAATGGAATGTGGTACTCCATGTAATCTTACAACTTCCTTTACATATATGCTGGCAAGCTGATCAAGAGAAAAATCTTCTCTAATAGAAATGAATTCTGTTGACTTTGTAAGACGATCAACTATAACCCAGATAGCATTATTGCCTTTGGAAGTTTTAGGAAGTCCAGTGACAAATTCCATACTGATTTTTTCCCATTTCCATTCAGGTATGGGTAATGGTTGTAACATCCCCTTAGGCTTCTGTCTCTCTACATTAACTTGCTGACAAACTAGGCATCGGGAGACATATTCAACAACATCTCTTTTCATGACATCCCACCAGAAGTACTCTTTCAGGTCCCTATACATTGTCATGCTTCCAGGATGAATAGATAATGAAGAACTTTGAGCCTCATCCAGCATCTCCTTCTTTATTTCTGGGATGGGAGGAACAGAAACCCGATTCCCGAACCTTATTATCCCATCACAATCAAGGTTTAATTCAGGAACATTTCTCACCTTCTTTTGTAACTCTACAGCTTCGTTTTGTGCCTCTTTAATCTTCACATGTATAGATGGTTGAACATTTATTTGAGAAATATAAGATTTTTCCCCTTCCATTATAATTTCAGGATCCATCCTTTGAAAATGCATAAATATTTGATCTTTTGTGATCCTTATCATGGATAATCAAGCATGGTCATGTCGTCTTAATGCATCTGCCACCGTGTTTTCTTTCCCAGGGTGATAATGTATTGGGAATTATTAGTCCTTAATCAACTCCAACCATCTTCTTTGGGGCATATTCAGCTCTTTTTGTGTGAAGGTATACTTTAAACTTTTATGATCAGTATAAATATCACACCTTTCACCATAATGATAGTGCCTCCATTTTTTAATGCAAATATTACCATGGATATCTCCAAATCATGAGTTGGGTAATTTTGCTCATGGATTTTCAACTGTCGTGGGGCATAAGTTATCACCATATCATTTTTCATGAGAACACACCCCATTCCCTTCTTGGATGCATCACTATTGATCACAAACCTTTCTCCACTACACGGAAGTGTGATCACAGGTGCACTGGATAACCTTCATTTTAACTCTTTGAAATTCTCTTCACACTCCTCCGTCCACACGAACATAACTCCTTTTTGAGTCAACCTAGTGAGTGGATTAGATAATTGTGAAAAATCTTTCCCAAAAAGTCGATAATATCCTGCCAAACCAAGAAAATCTTGGATCTCAGTTACTGTTTTTGGTCTCGACCATCTTTCGATAACCTATGTTTTTGCTGGATCCACAGATATCCCATATTTTGTGGTTATGTGACCCAAAGAATAAACTTTTTGAAGCCAAAATTCACACTTGGTAAATTTGGCATAAAGCTTCTCCTTTCATAGGGTCTTTAATACAATTCTCAAGTGATCTTCATGTTATTACTTTCTCTTTGAATAGACAAGAATATCGTCTATAAATACTACCACAAACTGATCAAGATAGTCTCTAAAGACTCTATTCATTAAATCTATGAAGATAGTTGGGTCATTAGTAAGACCAAATGGAATCACAATGAATTCATAGTGTCCATGCCTTGTACGGAAATCTGTCTTTTGTATATCCTCTTTTTTGACCATTAATTGATGATACCCTGAACGAAGATCAATCTTGGAAAATTATTGAGCTCTGTGTAGTTGGTAAAATAATTCATCAATGCGTGGGAGAGGATATTTGTTCTTGATTTTGATCTTGTTACATTCTCGATAATCAATGCAGAGTCTCATTAATCCATCTTTCCTCTTAATGAACAAAACAGGTGCTCCCCAAGGTGATGTACTATGGTGTATGAATTCCTTATCCAGATTCTCTTGGAGTTTCTTCTTCAATTCCTGCAACTCAATTGGGGCTATTCTATAAGGTTTCATTGAAATGGGCATAGCACTCGGTATGAGTTCTATTGAAAACTCAACATCATGATTTGGTGGAAAAACTAGAAATTCTTCTAGATAGACATCATCAAACTCCCGTACAATGGGTGTATTCTTAATCGTGAGTTTCTCAGCAACCAATATAGATAAATTACATTCATTTATTGGAATCAAGACCCATAAGATGGAATAAATTTCCACAAAAATGTTATATTCATCCTTGCATCGATAGATGATAGTAGATTGATCGGGAATATTAAATGTGATTTCTCTTCATTGAAAATTGATATGAGCGTCATATAAAAAAATCCAATCCATGATAAGAATCACATCAAATTCCACTATATGAAGGATCACAAAATTTTTAGGAAGCACTTTCCCACAAACATCAATCGGAGAAGAATTGTAAACTTTTGATGTGACTATTGTGCCATTAGGAGTTGTCACAACCAACTCAATATCTAATTGCTGAGGTAATATGGTGATACCCTTAGAAAATACATCAGAAATAAAAGAGTGGGTGGATCCAGAATAAAAGAAAACATTTTCCACATTAGAGTAGAGTGTATGTGTCACCTTTCACCACTTTGTTATCATACTCCACATCACCGACTGAAATTGCACGTGACTTTCCTTTGTCTTTGGCCTTAAGATTTTGTTGACATCGATCATCATCAACAAACCTTGGATTAAGGAATTTATTTACATAATACCCCATTTCTTTGAAGTTGAAACATTGAAGTATAGGAGGTGAATTCTGTGTATCACTGAACTAGATTAACTTTCCATGACCATCATAGCGGACAAAGTCCATTACTGAACCGAGTTCACTCTTCATTCTTGTCTTGTATCACTGAACTAGATTAACTTGACGTTCCAACCATGTCTGTATCATCAGATATAAATTGTTACCCAATGCATTAGAGTGGGATATAGGTCCCACCCATCTCATAATGATACCATTCTTATGTGCTCCACAACATCATAAATCATACATCATAGCGTAACCCATGTAATAAAAATGGGATTCTGAAGCATCATGACATCATAACATAATGCATATAATATAAAAATAAATAATAAAAATAATCCATCCTAACATAATCAAATCAATGTAAAAATAGGGATAGAAACAGAACTCTATATTATCTTATATGGAAAATAATTTTGATAAAATTCATGAACTCCATTCTTGAGAAAAATATCCTTTCTACTTCAAAAACATTTATCCTTTATTAACATGTCATAAAATTTTAAACTTATAGAATTTGATTAAAATAAACTTTAATACTTGTAAAGTATGATTCATGGAAATAATGTTCTATGAAATCACAAAAATCCATTCAATCCGTATAAGTTAAAAAAACATTTTTCTCGTACTTTGGCCAGAAAAGTCAAAAAGTACCTTGTACTAAAAATGACAAAAGATTCCTTTCATATATTTTACTAAAAACCCACCAATGGGTAAAAATGGATTTAAACAATTTTATGAGGATATATATAATATTACATATTGAGGAAATATGGATTTGGAGGATAAATATGCCCCAGTAATTACCAAAGCATAAACAATCTCAGATAAAAATTGAGATTTGAAGATTTTCCCTTACCATAGGTCAGATATGATTCGTAAATATCTGAACCTCATGTATAATGATTTAAATAATGTCATTGACTTATTACAGAATCATATTAATTGTTATCATATTATATATGGTCATAATATTTCATTTCTACTTGTTATTCGGGTGTTCATTGCTTTATGTTCTTATGCGTGTTTTGTCAAATAAATTCTTATTAGTCTTTTTAGGTTATAGATACATCATTTAAATAAGGGTATTAGTATAATATATATCATATTTATTCATTCAATTCATTTATATAATCATTATTAAATAAAGATCATGTAAAACGAGTCGCATCTCATCGTGGAGACGGTAGGTCTTACGTACACACGGGCGACGATATGGTTTCCATGATTGTGGAATTTTATTAAATTGTATGTATACTATTAAATAATAAATATAACTTTAAAATAATCATATATTGTTATTATTTACACCATTATACCGTTCCAAGTAAGGTGGTGGTGGAAAACAAATTACACCACCGCGTGGAGATGGTATTATGTACGTACGCACGCGCGGTGATTTCATTTTCCGTAAGATGGATAGAAGGTGAAATAAGGTTGTTTAATAATTATAATAACATATAAGTATATTAGTGATACTTATGTTATTACTTCATAATGAAACAACTAATGAATATGATGTAGAAGAAGAAATAAATTTTAAATAATTGGTAACAGATATTACCTATTCTTCGTCACGCCTCTTTGAAACCTCCTCTTAGGGCACTAAAATTTGTCTTTCAAGAAGACCAAGACCTCTAGTATGTTTATAGGGAAGTTGAGAAGGGAAATGGGAATGGTATGGCCAAGATTTAAGGCTCAATATTGTGTGAGGAGGAGAGGGAGGCGGTTTTCTTTTATAAGGGAGGAGAGGGGAACCTTTGGGAAAACATAAAATCTAATTTTACAATAAAGTCATGTTCAGTTTTTAACAGCTCCAAATTTATTTATTTAGATGATAAGGTGGGGATGGGTCTCAAGCTTCTCAACCAATAACATTTAGACAAGTTTAGGTTACTATTTTAACCTTATCATTATATTTAACTCTAAGTTAAATAATTTCACTTTTACTTTGTCTTCTTGTTTTTTTACACTATATGGTTAATAAATTTACTATAACAAGACAAAATAACCCCAAGTGGTTAATTATAAATATATATGACCTTATCTAAGTCATTTTTGCGATCCTTAGATTTTTAAGAACAAAATAACAATTTATAAAATAATATTTATTTTAAAAACTATTATATGTCAATTTTGACACTATTTGGTAATTGATTTTTTTGAAAATTATAACATCATGATTAGTTCGAGAAAAGTTAATTAAATGAATAATAACATGTCATTTTAACCTATAAAAATTTATTTATTCATAAAAAGTCTCAAATTACATTTATTTGGGTATTTATAACTTCAATTATGTTAAAATTTCATTAATAAGGTAATTACTACATCACCATTGTGTCAAAAATAAATTAAAATATTTAATGTCTAAAAATTATAAATAAAATACGATTATGTATGAAATATTTTTAGATGTGTAGTTTATATTTATAGTCTAATTTATCTTATGTATAACCCTATATTAAAAATGTTTTTATTTATTAAACATTTATTTTAATTCTTTTAACTCTTCTTTAAATAAAAAAATATTAAGTGTCCTAATCTAATCCAAGTGCACCTATATGGTCATATTTTATTCCAAATGTTATTTTTGGTCGAAGTAAACTTATACAATAGAATTAGGACATGTTTTAGGGTAATAATAATATCATTTTTACCATTAATTACCCTATTTACTTTTAACCGTGGTAAATAAAAGTAAAAAGCTACTATTCACCAACAATTATTTTTATCTTGTTGAACCAAATTTTAGTCCATGATATTAACTGTGTCTCTCAGATTTTAGAAATTCAACTCACAGAGACGGTAAAATTACGTTTTATGTACAATTGAAAATGCTCCTAGGAGGTGGGTAAAAGACGGTAAAAAGTTCAATAAAATTATTATGTATCTATATTATTATAAAATTACTCCAATAAATTAAATTGAACTTATATAGGTTTTATGTATCTATTTTGACCTAAAATAAATTTAAATAAAAAATGATTATTTAAATAAAAAATTGGTTTTAACCAATAACTCAGAGTTTTCACTATTCATCAAAAATTGAAAGTTTTCAGAAAAATACCAAAAATTCATCCTAGGATAATTTCGATATTCTGAATCCAAAAATGAAGTCTATTTTGGATGATAAAGTTTATAAAATTTCAAAAAGTGGGTATTACTATTCATAATGGCAAGTTTATGTAATATTTTAATAACATATAGTTGTTTAGTGAAACTCGATATTACGTACAATGCAAGCTGTCGAGGAAGGTTGCTCTTGCGTGTAACGCAAGCCAAGACAGTGTTGTGCGTAGTTAAATATTCCTTTAATGATTATATAACATTAAAATAAAATATTTCTCATAAAATCTCAGGTGTTACATTCCCCTTCATATTTTTGAAGGATACCTGACACTACCACTCTAAACTAAATCTTTCTCTCTCTTGGTAAAGGCTTTCAAAGGATCCTCAACTCGAGAGAAGTCAGGAACAAACCTCCAGTAGTAACCAGCTAGGCCATGGAAACTATGAACCTATGCCACATTCTTGGATGCTTTCCAAGAAACAGTTACTTTTACCATTGATGGGCCCACTACTATTCCCTGTTGGGACACCACGTGTCCAAGGAAGTGCACCTATCGTTTCCAAAACATGCACTTACAAAAATTCTCATAGATTTGGGTGTTTCTTCGGACATCCAAAACAATCCTCATATTCTCAGTATGATCATCCTTTTATCTTGAGTAGAGAAGGATGTCTTCATTAAGCCTGACTATAAACCAGTCCAGATTATCGGGAAAATAGTGTCCATGAGTCCGATGAACATGGATGGTGTGTTCGTAACACCTAAAGACTTTAACATGAACTTAATGTGCCCATATCTACACCTAAAAGGACTATTTTAGATGTCACCCTCCTTCACCATCAAATTCTGATATCCCAACCACATGTCGATCTTGGAGAACCAAAATACTCCCTTCAAATAGTCAAAAATTTCACCGATTATCGAGACGAGTTAATGGTTATTGACCGTCTCTTGATTCAGTCATCAGTTGTCTATACACAACCAAAGACCACTAACTAACTCCTATCAAACAATACTAGAGCACCTAATGGTGACACTATTGGTCCGATAAAACAACTCTTCATCAGATCATCAACTTGGATATGAAACTCCCACAACTCATTAGGCATCATCCAGTAGGGAGCCATCGAAATTGAACAAGCACATGGTTGCATGACTATCCCAAACTCAATATCACATTGAGGGGGTAGAGTCACCACCTCTCCCAGGAAGATTCCTAGGAACCCACTATGGATAGCTGAGACATCCACCATCTATGTGACTACCGACTCCACTAATATATCAGCCAACAATGGAAAAAGGGGCTCCACTCGATGACTGTCCTCCTGGAAGCCCTTCTCACCAACGAAAGTTACATGATTTCCACCAATATCTAAGAACATGAACCCCAGGAGAATTCAACAACACAATTCATGGAAAACATCCATTCGATGTATAGTATAACCTCAAATGCGTGCATTTACAGTAGAAAGAGATCCCCAATTGACTGATGTGTCCCTGACATCAGTCTCCGTCCTGGAAAAACGTAAAACTGGCTGGTTTGATCTCTAACTAGTGTACTGAACACCAGGGGTATAGAGAGTCTCTATATTCCTATTCCCAAGTAATTGGATATAATGGGTGAAACAAAGGAGTGTGAAGCTCTTCATTCAAACTAGGCACATTCCGTAGTACTAAACTAGCTGATCGTACCTCAAATGTCATGCAGACCTGTTGGAACTGCAGCCTCTGTTGTGTGTAACTATCCACGCCTAGATCCTCTTCCCCTCAGATATGGACCACCTCCATGAACATGCCCCAGTCGAGGTCTCTATGGAGCACACTGAGGATGTCCTCCTCTGGCATAGTCCGCCCTTGGGGGAGAGGGAGCTCGCTGCCCCTTCTGTTCCTGAAAAGGACTGGCTCGAAACTTCTACGACTGAGGTGGGCGATGAACCTGCCCACCTCCACTTTTGTACAATCGGTCTAGACACTGATTCTAGAGATTCCATGGCTTCCACATAAAAAGCACCTAGTTCTTAGTTTCATATTGAAAGGGCAAGGACTGGTAGATTGAAACTGGAACTGCTAAGGACTTCTCCCAATCGCTGGAGTCTTGGAAGGCCCTTATGCTGGAAGACTGCTTCCAATGGTCTTCCCCTTCGATGAGCTCAATAGGATCCCCTATCATAGAACAACTCCCAACATGTGTACCCACTCCACCAATGTATCCTTCTTCTGAACATCCAAGTACATCATTAAAGTGAAGGGAGTTACAACATACTGAATGAAATGTCTGAGTGCCTCCTCCAAGCGTCATTTCTGCAACTCCTAATCCGGGAAGATGTATCGATTGAAACAAAAGAGACCTTTGAACATGATCCCCAACACCCTCATTAACATAATACCTTGTTAGAGGGAGAGTAAATATTGTCTTTTCTTAGCCTTCATTGTAGAGGAAAAGAATTCCTCCCAGAACTTCATCTATAAATCTGTCCACAAAACATTAATCACCTTCTTCTCCACAATATAGAGTGTTCACCACTGACACGCCACTCCCCGCATCTGCATTATAGCAAGAGGGACCCAACATTCTGTCGAAGCACAGATCATGTTGAAATCTATCACTAGCTCCTCGATCAAACTCTCTATCTCCATGTCAGAGATGCTGCCCTCGTACTTTGCAAGGGACTACCACTGAAAGGGACAAAGCATGTTCTGCCACTAGTCATCCTCCTCCTCTCGATCCCTCCTCCGCTAATTATCTAAATCAGCCTCTTGGGCCTTAATCACCCGCACTACTGGTGGAAATCTTGCGGGTTCCATAGATACAAGTTAAAGAAGTAATTCCGAAGCTCAATTAGTGTATAAGATCTATTTTAAATTTATCTTAAAAATATTATTCATTTTATATTCCCCAGAACACCCAAAACACATAACAACACAAGTCATCATGATTCAAGTACCTTTCCTAGAGCCTCTACCCTGAAATTAGTGTATCCTCAATTGGTCATTCGGTAGGCCCAGAGTATTTTCATTAGATCATGTTGGGGCCCAAAATCTCATGTCCTATTTAGTCTTCCTTGGGATATTTGAGACACCAAAATTTTCTAACATGGTTTTCCTACCATCCCATGTAATTTTCACAATTCATAACCCTAAACTCCATCTTATACCTCAAACATCACCTTTAATACCATTCTACCATGACCCTCTTTCACGAAGATGAGGAAAGGGACAAAAAACTGCCAGACCCACCCTTTTCAAGTTGAAGGAGATATAATCTCCCCCGACTTCGCCTTAAATAGGCCCTAGAGTGTTGAGTTGCACCAAGGATATAGAATATCATGTAAAATTTAAGGAATTACCATTTTCATTTAATAGGATTTGATGATAGGACGAAAAATCCCAAAAAACATCAACAACTAAGAGTAATGTAATGCTAAAAATCCACACCCATATGCATTTTCAATATAATTTGATATAAGGTACATGAAAACTCCAATGAAATGTACCAAAATAATGAAAAGTAGCAACAAATTCCCAAGCCTGATCAAGTAAATTCTAGAATGGTCCGCTAGGTACTCTTGGAAACCTGAATAATATATTATATGCGCATGGTGAGTATACAGGTATAAGTAGTAAGGAAAAACAAAAGCACTCGTGCGTTAGTGGGGAGGAATTCTAAATCCCCTTAAGAAAAAAATTGTGATAAATAAAGAACCTAGAAATAATGCTTTCCACCCATCCTCACAAAGGAACACTCCCCGAATAATTAATGTCATGTAAAGTAATAGTAATAGCACATCGATATTTTGGTACCCTGCACCTCTATCCCACTAGTAATATATGACATCATACACATCAGACCCCCCCCTACACAAGTCTCACTGCAGTTCCACTACCACCCCAGCAATAACCTTATGGGACATCACTATGCATCCCGCCCACCCTCACCTGGCCCAACACAACCGCACGTAACCATTCCAAAAAACACATAGGACAACAAAACTAGGGCCCAACATTTTGACACTGATCCACAAACCAAGAAATGAACAATATGAGATCTCATCCCCATCTATGTCACCCCAAAAACATCAAGAAGAATAAACATACATATTTTTAGAACATATCAAGGGGGTTTTAAAATTTAACCACACTATTTATCATGTTCCTTCATTCTTGTTTGGTTCACTACGGTGATCAAAAAAAAATCTTATTCACTGGGAATCCATTTAATCAAAAAAGTTAAAGTGATTAGTCAGTTTCCATGTTATATCTATTTAATCATAAGATAATCTAGAAAAAAACATTTGATCATTATTGTGCAAGAAGGTACCACCAACAAACACTATTTTCAGTGGTCATAAGCCCATATAATTGACAACATAAAGAAAACAAACATCAACATCATCATCAAACACACCACTTCATTCTGTAATGTTTTTTTATTATCTTTGTTAAGGTTTGGGGTCATCCACCTATCAAGGGAAACATTTTTAGACCCACCCTACATGATACACAGTAAATATAGATGAAGGAAAACCCTACTAGGGTGATCAAGGGTCAATGTTTTTATCATCACATCTAGAACTGAAGATGCACGACCTGTCGGAAAGGAAAACTCAAGGGAATCAAGGATGAGGGGGAAGGTCTCCAACATGGTTGCACGAATCTTTTATAGAGTATTTATATAAAGAATACCTAAAGTATATAATGTAATTATGAAGATAGAATCTATGCTTAATAAAAGGCCAGATCCTAAAATTATTAGACGATTCTGAAGTAATTGATGTTAGATTGTCACTTGACCATGTTGTTGGGAATTTTCACATGTAAGGATTAATTTTTATTTAATAACTATTATCATATATGGTGGAGATAACAGCTATGAAGTAATAGATATCTTCTAGATATAGAAAAACTAAGTAACATGGGGAAAGATAGAAAGCATGGGGAGGGTGATACTGCGAGGAAAAAGGCCACATGTTTTGGTAACTGAAGGGTTGCCCGACTATTAGGAGTTTAAAACATATTTTACAATATTTAAATAGTTTCGAAAAGGGTATTGAAACAATTTTAGATCAAAATATACATTATCTAGGCAGAATTGGAAAGAAACTCAGGGAACTGGGAATAAAGAGAAAGGGTGGGACACCATTCAGTGAGACACCATAACGGTGCCACCGTAAAGGTGAGACACCGTACGCGGTGCCAAAATTTCAGTGTATGAACATGATGGTGAGACTACGACAGTGAGAAAATCATTGTGTCATGGTGACCGGTGCCACCATTACAGTTCCACCATTTTAGTTGAATACTTTTGTGGGACCATGTTTTTGGAAAAACTCCTTAATGAGTCACCGATGTGCCCCCGGATACCCCAAAAAACATGAAATTTGGAAAATTAATAGATCAAGAGTGTCCTAGAAGTTAAAATAATGCTCTAAAAATATTCTTGGATTTAATAAATTGAGTCGTATGAGATTACCACAAAAAAAATTGTTGTAGTCTTTACAAATGATATTATGATATACTCCAAGATCAAGGAGGAACATGAGGAGCATTTGAGTAATTTTCTAATGACATTGAAAAGGGAGTAATGGTTGGAAATTTATAGAAAATGTGAGTTGTAGTTGGAAGAAGAATCATTAATGGGGTATGTAATCATCAATAAAATAATATCGGTGAAACCTTCTAAGACAAAGGCGATTGAAGGGTTTCACAGGCCAACATTTGTAATGGAGATCTTCAACTTTAGGGGTCTAGATGGGTATTATCAATGATTTTTGAAGAACATCCCATAATTTTCAAACCCAACTTCCATGTGTATGCAAAAAGGGGTGAAGTTTTATCAGGAGTCAAGAATCTGAGGAAAGAATTAAGGAGCTCAAAAATTGGCTTATCATTAATCCATTACTCATACTCCCAACAAGTGTAGAAGTCATTTTGGTAAACATAAATGCTTCATATAAAGGCCTAGGATATGTACTAAGGAAAAATGATAAACATATAGACTATTCTTCAAGGTAGTTGAAAATATGTGAGAAAAACTACTCTACACATGATCTGGAGTTGGAAGCTGTGATATTTTCTTTGAACACATAGAGGCATTATCTTTATGGGGAGAAGTTTGAGATATATATTTATCACCAGAGTCTCAAATATGTATTCACACATAAGGAGCTTAATATGTGCCATCCTAGATGGTTATAGATCATTAAGGATTATGACTTCTCAATCCACTACCATCCTAGTAAGGGAAATAAGGTGGCAGAAACTCTAAGAAGAAAGGATCCCACATCCTTATCAATGAAGACAGTTGAGAATGATCTAATATTTTTAGATTTTTAGAGGCTGGACATGTGGATCATTATTGGAGGAAAATAATAATTCCTTCCTAAAATTATTTCTCAACCATCCCACATATATAAAATAAATGATTCTCAAAGAAACTCTATACAAATTTTAAAAGGGTATAACCTATTAGAAATGGAAAATCCTCAGAGTTCAAGATTTATGACAAAATAGTTGTAATATTTGGGCCATGATTATGGGTACCATTCGATCCATGGATAAAGAAGGATATTTTCAATGAAGCACATAGATCAACCTTCTCTATTCATCCAAGAGGCACAAAGATGTATCTAGATCTCCAAGAGAACTTTTGGTGGGACAATATTAATAAAGATATTGAAAATTATATATCAAAGTTCATGGTATTTCAATAAGTTATAGTTGAAATATATATGATTAAGTGGATGATGAAGCCAATGAATATACTATCTTGGAAGTTAGAGAACATTATCATGGACTTTTTAGCTAGACTTTCAAGGACATCCAGAGGAAATAATACTATACGGGTCATTATTGATTGTCTTATAAAGATATCGCTCTTTCTGAGAATCAGAGAGGAATTTTCATTATATAAATCTCCATGAATATATATCAAAGAGGTGGTGAGGCCTCATAATGTATCACTATATATTTTAACTTACAGAGGACCAAGATTCACCTCGATGTTCTGGAAAAGTCTCTAATTTTCTCTAATAACTGAACTAAACATCATTACAACCAAACATCCTCAAACTAATGTTGAATGTGAGAAAACTATTCAGACACAGGAAGACATGCTGAGAAAATGTTTTATGGACTTTAAAGGATGATAGGGTCAACATCTTACATTGTTATAATTCTTCTACAACAATTGTTCCCACTACTGCATTCGAATGACACTTTATGAATCCCATTATGGAAAAAGGTTCAGAACACCGAAATGTTGAGATGAAGTTGGTGAGCATAAGCTGAAAGGACGTGAAATGGTTGATTAAATGGTGGAGAAGATGAAAACCATTCAAAACACATAAAGACATGCCATAGTTGATAGAAGATTTATGTCGATAATCATTGATGAAACCTTGAGTTTAAATTTGGAGAAATGGTATTCATCCACAAATATCCATGGAAGAAGGTCATGAGGTTTTGGAATAAAGGAATGCTAAGTCCCAGGTACATCGGTCCCTTCAAGAAACTTGATCATGTTGGAGCTAGAGCCTGTAGAATATCACTCCCACCTACCATGACTAAAGTACATGATTTCATCAATGAATATCTCTTAAGTACAAACTAGATACCTCTCTTGTAATTTCTTCAGTGGTGGTACAATAAGATAATGATCTTTCTTACAAGGAGAAACCAGTGATGATCTTGGATCATAGAGATAATCTTTATGTAGCAAGTCAACTCACTTGGTCTAAGTACGATGGTGAAACTATAAGTACACAGAGGTAACATAGAAATTGGAGAAAGAAATGATGGAAAAGTACATACACATTTTATTGCATAGAATGTTAAAAAAAATTTGACTGTGACATTTCTTAAGGAGGGGAAGAATGTAATGAACCCAATTCTAATGAATGGAAATTAATTTCTTAAAAATATATCATATAGTATAATAACCTGAAATAAAAACACAATGAACTACTATGTACAATGTGACCTTTAAAAATAATATTATCACTTCTGGGATTTGATTTTCGAAATTATAACATATGTAGTTGCGATCAGTAAGATGTTTAGAGTTCGATTAGAAAAAATTAATTTTTTGTGAATATTAACTAACCCTTATAAATAATATTTTTACCCATATGAATAGTAATATGATCTTTATGAAAAGTAAATCATCCAAGTGAATAATTTACAATTCCAATGAAAGTATAAATTAAATATATCCATATTATTAGTGACAATATGATATAATTATATATAATTGTTGGTATTTTTATAATTCATGTATATTTAATTAAAATTTTATGATTCATTTAATAATTTAAAAAAAATTAATTTTCATAAAATTCATTCAAAAATAATTAGTTTGATTAATTATGATTATATGGAAATTTTAAGAGACCTTAATTAATATTTCAAAGTGATAGAAAAGTGGTTTTACATTAAAAATTTATATTGATTCAAGTAATATATGATTTTATCTAAAAATTTAATTTTCCAAATTTTGTAGATTATTTTCCTAAAATGGAGGTTATTTTTTAATTATACACATCTTTTGGACTCCTCATGTGTTAATCATGTTTTAATGATCACAAATCTCATTATTGTTACTTAATATTGATCTTCATTGCACATCTTGCTAATTCTCTTCAATCTTAATAATAGCTACACATCATGTTTTTATAATAACAAATCTTATGGATGTTAATTACTCTCTTTATTATTCACAAGTCTTATGCATAATCACAAATCTCACATATATTATCACACCTTTATATTTATGATTCACATTCTCTTACTCTCTAATGGTTATCCTTAATACATATTTGGAATATCATTGTCTTAGTCCAAATACAGATATTTGTCTATGTATGGAGACACCGTGAAGGACTCACCGTGACCAGACACCATGACCAGACACCGTGACCCAGACACCATGAAGGAATAACCGTGACCCAGACACCATGAAAGACTCACCATGACCTGACACCGTGACCCAGACACCGTGAAGGACTCACCGTGAAGGAATCACCGTGACCAGACACCGTGAAGCTCACACCGTGAAGCTCATACCGTGAACCACATACCGTGAAGAAGACACCGTTTCCATAATCACTATGAAACTGTTTCATAAGTTTTTGTAAATATTATTTAAATAATGCTAACGGTCATATTTTTTGTTTTTAATGCAATTAATGGTATTTAATGATAGTTGTTGGCATGTCAGGAAACTGTATCAAGTACCTATGTGAAGGGAATCATTCCTACTTCAGAACATGTGGAATATAAGAAAGACTGAGATGAAGTACACAAAAAGTGGTGTGCATGTGTGAATATACAACATGAAGAACTTACATACACCCAAGTGCACTGTGCTGAACAAGAAGAAAAATCATGAACAAGCAGGAGAGTTCAAGACCTTAAAATAACTCTCATCAATGCAATCCAATACTGCTAAAGAACACACGACAAATCAAGAGATCTTTCTCACTCCTGAAGAAGACAAGCTGAACTACGACACTCTATTTTTCAATAGAAAAACCAGATAAGGACTCAAAAGCATTCCTGCAGAATCCAATGAGTCCAAAGCTACATTGATAATCACTAGATCTTTCTAAATTCTCATCTATATTCTCTACGTGATTTATTTATTAACTTTCAAGAAGTGTGGTGTAATCTGTATATCTTTACACACACAGTCTCTTGCATTGAACTGGAGGATATCAAAATCCACACTCAAATTCTATTAACTTTTTTTACCCACGTCAACTGTGGAAGAGGTCCTTGTGTGACCTAGTCTTTGTTTTGTTTCCCACGAAGAATAGTGGTAGAGGTCCCTGTGTGGCCTGGACAGTTTTGTATAACTGTTGTTAACCCCGATCTTGGGTGTGGATCAAATTTATATATATTTGAGAGGACTACGTCTCGGCTTGAGACTGAACCTCTTGTTATATCTTTTGTGCATCTTTTTTTTAAGATTAAAGTATACTACATATATTTTATTTATTCCGCTGCTATTACTTTGAAATACAATACTATTTTGAAGATACATTGATAGTTAAATTAGCAAGTGTTTAAACATATTGTAAATCAATAGGTTAGCTTTAAAAGTTAGTTAGACCTTGTGGTTAAATTAACTGAGACCTAATCAATCTTTGAGAAGCTAAGTGAACATTTACAATCTGTAAAAATTCACTACAGTTTAACTTATTTTATAAATTAGGGGATTTTAACTAGACAATTTGTTAACAAGAATTTTAATTGGAACTCAATTCACCCCCCTCTTGAGTGTCCACTCCAACCAACATTTGGTATCAGAGGAATTTTTTTTTGTTTAAATATTTTTGAAATACTCTGTTTTTCAACTATGATTTTAGTTTCATCTTTAAAGATCATAAATTTCTGTCAATTCTAAATTTTTATCTCTTTAAATTTTATTTCTAAAATCTAGTTATGGATAATAGACTAGAGGGTGCTTCTATTAACAGGCCACCTTTCTTCAATGGTACAAACCATGCCCAGTGGAAACTTAAAATGAAAATTCATTTAGAAAGCATAGGTTTTGATATTTGGACTGCCATAGAATCAGAATATAATCTTCCCACTACTACTAGATCCACTTGGAATGACCCTACAAAGACTGCTTACAATAATAATTGTAAATCCATGAATACCATGTACTGTGCTTTAGGAGATTAAGAGTTTAACATAATTTCTGCTTGTAAAACTGCTTTTGAAATTTGGGATACTATGGGTGTTTCTCATGAAGGAACAACCAATGTTAAAGAAATGAGATTAAATACCAATACTATTAAATATGATAATTTTAAAATGAAAACTGATGAACCTATTTCTGACATGTATCTTAGGTTTAATGAGAAAGTCAATACAATGAATTCACTTGGAAAGGTTATTCCAGCAAAGGAACAAATTATGAGAATCTTGAGATGTTTACCAGACCAATGGAGAGACACATATGTTTCAATCAGAGAGTCATGTGACATTTCTGCTCTACCTATCAAAGAACTCATTGGTAAGATTATGATGTATAATGAATAACTCAAGGTGAATTAAGAGGAAGATGATGAACCTGAGAGGAAATCAATGGCTTTCAAGACTACTGCTTCAAAGAGCAAGGACAAAGATAAAGCTCAACTACCTACTGACAGTTCAACCAGTGAAAATTCAGACTCTGATAGTGATGATGAAATGGCTCAGATGGCCAGAAGGTTTAAGAAATCTTATAGGAAGAAGAAATTCTGCATAAAATAAAATTACAAATGAAATTATGACAATAAGGGACATTGGAAGAAGGTTTTGAAAAAGACAGATAAAAGTGATGAAGTTGTCTGTTATGAGTGCAAAAGAAAATGACATATTAAAGCAGACTGCCCAAAGCTCAAATTTAAGAAGAAATATGATTACAATGATAGTAAGTACAAAAAGGCTATGAAAGATACTTGGAGCGCTTCTGAGGATATCTCCAGTTAATCCGATGCTTCAGAGACTGAAACCAGAAATAAGGCAAACATGCGTTTTATGACAAACACATCTGAGGTAATCTTACGTACTCCTTCTTTAAATTATTATTATTCTGAAGATAGTGCAGAATCTGATTCTGATTCTGAAAACATGACTAGTGAGAAATTGTTTGAATATTTTAATATCCTGGAAGAGACGTGCAATGAACTTAAGGATAAATACAAATCATTAAAGAAACATCATTCTCTCACTACTACTTTTAAAACTGAACTTACTATTGAAAAAGAGCAAAGTGATCAACTGTTTAAGGAGAACATTGAACTGAAAATGTCTAATGAGAAACTCAGAAATGATTTAGAGAAATTCAAAAATGGAAGGGATACACTAACTCAAATGCTAGGAAAGCAAGTTGCACCAAAATACACTATTGGAATAGGCCACAGACCTGGACAGAGACAGTTTACTATGAATAGATTTATTCCTAAATCTGGAAAGAATACTGATAGTTCTAGTTCTGGACATTTATATTCTTCAACAAGTTATATTCATAGTTACAGATCTAATAAGGCTTATCTTTCAAAGTCTTTTGATTCTACAAATTTTATGAGACCCATAAGAAATATTTGGGTAACAAAATATTTGATTTCTAACCTGTCAGGACCCAAGATGATCTGGGTTCAAAATCATTTCCTATCTAAATCTGTTTTGTAGGAAACCTGGTTAAAGAGCTCCTGTAGGAAGACTTGGTACTCAGACAGTGGATATTCAAGACATATGTCAGGAGACTTATCATGCTTTAAAAGCTTAGTCAGATTTGATGGAGGAATTGTCACCTTTGGTGATAATTCTAAAGGGAAAATCATCGGCTTAGGCCAGATTGGTAACACTGACTCAGTATTAAATTCTAAAGTTGTATTCATTGATGGACTTAAATATAATCTGTTAAGTATTTCTCAGTTATGTGATGATGGTTTTAATGGTAAATTTGAAAATGATTCTTGAAATGTTTTTAATTCTAAAAATGCTTTAGTATTTTCTGCCCTGCGAAATGAAAATGTTTATGCGGTTGATTTAAATTCTTTAGTCATGCAGAAGATTACTTATTTACATTCTTATCATAAAGAGTCTTGGCATTGGCATAGAAGATTAGGACACTGCAATATACAATCACTTAGAAAACTTACCAAGACTAACTTAGTGAGAGACCTACCCAAACTTGAGTTTCCAAATGACAAAGTATGCAATCCCTATCAAAAGGGAAAGAAACACAAAATCTCTTTCAAACCAAAGAAAGAAGTTTCAACTTCTCAACCTCTCGAGTTGGTTCACATGGATTTTTTTGACCATCTAGAGTTTCTAGATTAAATGGGAAGCACTATGTCTATGTCTTAGTAGATGAATTTTCTAGATATACTTTGGTATACTTCTTAGCTCACAAAAGTGAATCTTGTTCATACATTGCTAAATACTCCAAATCTGTAGAAAATTTTAGTGGACATAAGATTAAAACTTTAAGAAGTGACCATGGTCGTGAGTTTGAGAATCATGAATTTGAATCCTATTACTCACATAATGGCTATAGTCATAACGTTTCTGCCCCTAGGATACCTCAGCAAAATTGTGTAGTAGAAAGGAGGAATAGAACCCTGCAAGAAATTGCCAGAACCATGCTTAATGAATATGACCTTCCTATTTATTTTTGGGCTGAAGCTCTAAATAAAGCTTGTTATATTATCAATAGAGTCTTGATCAGGCCTATTCTTAGGAGGAGCCCTTATGAGTTGTGGAACCATAGAAAACCTAAATTCCATTACTTTAGATTGCTTGGCTGCCAAGTATTTATTCTTAATACCAAAGATAATCTTGACAAGTTTGCATCAAAGACTGATGATGGAATTTTCCTAGGTTAATCTATTTCTAGAAAAGCCTAACGAGTTTTCAATAAAAGATCCATGTGTGTGGAAGAATTTGTTCATATCATGTTTGATGAAACTGATCCACATGAGCCTAAAACCTCTCTTGAAAATCTTGAAGAAGATTTATCTGTTCTGGACCTTAATGAAAAATCAAATGAACCTCCTACAAAGACAACCAGTTCTGGAAATTTTCTAGAACCTGCTTCTGTTGATTCCAAACCTGTTGATGAACTTGAAGTTTCTGGTCCTACCTTTACTAGATCAACTAGAATTCTAAGGAATCATCGTTTAGATGATGTTGTAGGAAATCTTGATATAGGGATATAGACTAGAGATTCTCTTAGAAATCAGGTTGACCATCAAGCCTTTTTATCACAGCTTGAACCAAAAAACATTGATGATTCTATTAATGATGAATTTTGGGTAATTCCTATGCAATAAGAACTCAATCAGTTTGAAAGAAATAATGTCTGGAATCTTGTTGAAAGACATAAGGACACTTTCACAATAGGCACTAAATGGGTGTTTAGATATAAAGTAGATGAATTCGGAATCATAGTTAGAAATAAAGCTAGACTAGTTTCACAAGGCTATAGTCAAGAAGAAGGTATTGACAATGAAGTGACTTTTCCTCCAGTAGCTAGATTATAAGCTATTAGGATTTTACTTGATTATGCTGCACATCAAAATTTCTAACTATATCAAATGGATGTCAAGAGTTAATTCATAAATGGATATATTGATGAGGATGTTTTTGTTGAACAACCACCTGGATTTTGAAACCCTCATTTTCCAAATCATATTTTTAAACTATCAAAATCATTATATGGTCTAAAGCAAGCTCCAAGAGCTTGGTATGATAGATTATGTAATTTTATAATTTCAAAAGGTTTTACAAAAGGAATAGATGATACTAATATGTTTATAAAACGAATTTCTAAAGATGTTTTAGTTGTACAAATTTAGGTAGATGATATTTTTTTGGATCTTCAATAACTACATTATGTACTGCTTTTTCTAAAATGATGCAAAATGAATTTGAAATGAGTTTAATGGGTGAACTTAAATTCCTTCATGGTTTTCAAATCATTCAAAATGATGATGGAATTATTTTAACTCAAAGTAAATATACTAGAGATCCTTTAAAACGTTTTGGATTGGAAAGAACAAAAAGTAGTGACACTCCCATGAGTACCACCTGTAAGATAGATCTTAATGAAAATGGTAAATCTGTTGATCAAACCACCTATAGAGGAATGATTGGAAGTCTACTGTACCTGACTGCTAGTGATCCTGATATTATGTTTAGTGTGTGTATGTGTACTTGTTTTCAATCAAACCCTAAAGGGTCACATTTAAATACTGTAAAGAGAATTTTCAAATACCTCAAGCATACTCCCAATTTAGGACTGTTCTATCCCAAAGAACAATAATTTGAATTAGTTAGTTATTCTAATGATGAATTTGATTGATGTAAGTTAGATAGAAAAAGAACCTCTGGATCATGTCACCTTTTAGGCAAGTCACTAGTATCATGGTGTAGTAAGAAAAAAAATTTCTATTGCATTATCAAATGCAGAATCTGAATACATAGCTGCTGGAAGTTTTTATGGACAAATTTTGTGGATGAAACACACATTACTAGACTATGGATATAAATTCAAACATGTATCAATAAATTGTGACAACACAAGTGCTATTAATATTTCTAATATTCATGTTTCTCATTCTAGGACAAAACATATTGATGTAAGACATCACTTTTTGAGGGATCATTATCAAAAGGGTGATATCACTTTGGAATTCATTGTTACTGAATATCAACTTGTTGATATATTCACTAAACCATTAAATTCTAAAAGATTAGACTACATCATACATGATATTGGTATGATTAATCATAAGTGAATATCTTACTGATTTTAATGTTTAATACTTTACTGTACTTTACTTTACGGTTTCATACTCACTGTGTCAAAGTTACTGTTTTATGCTCACAGTCTGACAACTCGCTGTCTCACTGTGACTATATAAAATGATCACTATCTCACCGTGACGACTAAAAACTGTCTCAGTGTGATGACTAGTTTTCTGTCTCACCGTAATGCCTAGTCACGGTCTCACCGTGAATTTTATTTATTTTTATTTTAACCCGTATCGTGGAAATTTTTATGACGTTTGACATTCCCAAATGATAAAACATTAGGGTTTCATTCAATTCATTACCTGAACTCTCACATGAACCTTCTCTTCCCTCTCGCCCGAACCTTTAGTGAATGCCAAGGATGAAGCGTCCATCTTCACCCTCGTCTGAGAAGCGCCGCTCTAAGAAACAAAATAGGATACCGAGGATAGCTCCCGACGGACCTCTAAACCCAAACCTGGTAAGTCGTACAGTTGTACCTGAAAAAGTTGTTTTCCATGAATGGTTGTTGTCTAGAAGATCGTTAGTTTTGAATGTTTTAAAAGAATAAGGATGGATTTAATGGTTCACTGGACAGAATAGACCGATTTACCCAAGGCTTGTATCTCAATTATATCAGTATGTGAAGTTTTCTTTTGAGTTTGGAGAAATATTTATAGTGACCAGCTGGATCGATGGTCAGAAGTGCTCTTTCTCTTCAAGGTCGTGGCCTGCATGCCTAAGAATTCCACATGAAGGAGTTTGTGAAGATTACCAGAGAGACCCTCCTCCACCAACCGACATCTTTGACCTGGAGACTGCTTTGGAACGTCTAACTGGAAATGGCACCAAGCGAAGGGCCATAGCTGCTGAACTAGATGGGGAGACAAGACTTCTGTTCAAGTTTGCTCAGAATTTGGTTAGTCCAAGAAAAGGAGATTTTGCTATGATGAAGTATCAGGATGTGTTCCTGATTCAGCTATTGAAGAATGGCCATAAGATCAATATGTGTAAGTATGTTATCAACCATATCTGTGAGCTGATCAAAGTAACTTCCAAATCCACCACCTCGTTTTACTCAAGGATGATTTCAGCTATGTTAGTTGCAAAAGGGATGGTTGGAACGAATGAAGAAAAATTAGAGGATCTTGATTTCTTCCTATCCATGCCTATCATCAGATGGATAAAGATAAGCTGTAACCCCTGGAAGAAGTAGTGGGTTGAGGATAATGATCAAATATATAAAAAGTTTAATCTTGTTGACAATCCAAGAAGGCCTAAGAACCTAGCTGATCCTGGTTTGGAACCAGATGAAGTGGCTGAGTATTCAGCAGAAGAAGAACCAGAAGAAGTAACAACTGAAGTACCACCTAGAGAAGAACCTATAATACTTCCAATGGAAACAGTTCCGATTGAAGAGGAATGGGATGTTGTCCCTGTTGTTATCCCTACTGAAATACCTCAAGGAGAGGAAGTTGTTGTTGAAAAGGAAATGACTAAGGATCCTTCAGTTGTTCTTCATGAGGAAGAATCTCATCCCAATGATGTAAGGAAATTTTTTTTCCTGTTTCAGAACAGAAAGCAACCTTAGAGGTAGATCTTATTGAAGAGACTCTTTCTATTGAGAAAGAAGCAAGTCTGGAATCTTATCCAGTGGAACAATCGGTTCATGAGATTATTCCATCTACTGAATAAAGAATGTAAATTTCCCTTCAGTTGGCAAGGCAAGAGTTTGCTGAAGAGATTAGGGATGATCTTGTAGATCTTCTCTATGTTCCTGAACCTCAAGAATCTGGAAGGGAAGCACAAGTTGAGGGGGAGGAACCTCAAAATCATGATATTGTGGAAGTTGGATTTGCTGAAGCTTTTCAACCTTCTGTCACTTTTTCTATGTACTCTCAGTATGAGTTACCAAGCTTTTATGATGTGAATGAGTCACAGGAAGTGACTGCAACTCGAATGGATCTTTCTTCTCTGTTTCAACTGATGTCCTTAGCTCATTCAGAACCAGAACCAGAGCCCCTACCTCAATCAGAATCAGAACCTGAGTCTGAAGATGACTCTGAACCTCAACCAGAAATTGAACCTTTACCTTTACCTGGATCCTTACCTGAGCTTCACTCCTTTTTGACCAAAGATGATCTAAAAGTTTTTGGAGAGACATTGTTAGCTGGAGTTTAGAAAATTATCTCCACTCAACCTCGCCCAGTGACTCAGTTAAGTCAAGAATATGCATCAATTCTCTTGGAAAATATTATCTTTCATATTCAACCAAAGATTATTGGAGAAATTCAAGAACTTAGGGTAGAGAATAACCTGCTGAGTGCTAATTTTCCAAATCTGAAAACTATGGTTACAAGTCTACAAAATGAGTTATCTTTGAGATCAGAGCCTGCTCCTGTTTCTGCCCCTACACCTATTGTTGTTTCTCTTGAGTCTTCTGATTCCATCCTTGTTAGGGAGATTGTTTCTAATGTTCATCCATACCTACTATATTTTGATAAAAATATTGGAAAAAGGCACACCAAGATGCTGGAACACATGAGAGAGTTTGTGGAAAATCTGAATAACCATACATATGAATACACTGGATGTCTGCAAAAAGTTCTGAAACATCTCAAAGTTCAAACCGAAGCTGTCAAGGCTTCACCTGTTTCTGGTCAGACCTCTACACCTTCTTCGGATGATTCTATGCTGAGATCCATAATAAAGGAAGAATTTCAGAATGCCTTTAGTGGATTGGATTTATCTTCTTTGTCAGAAGTGATTAAGAGTAGTGATAGAGCATTGAACATGGTTAGGATTCATTCTAAGATAGCCAATGATGCTCAACAAGAGATATCCAAGAAAATAGATTTTTATCTCTCCCGGATTTTCTCTAAAAGTGATATTAAATATCACTTTAGATATCTTGTGGAAAATTTGAGAATCCCTCCGGTGACTCAAGATTTTAAAGCTCAAGTTCAGAAACTTTCAATGTTCACCAGATTGTTGGACAGATTTCTG
Source organism: Viscum album (assembly GCA_963277665.1). Lineage (NCBI taxonomy): Eukaryota > Viridiplantae > Streptophyta > Magnoliopsida > Santalales > Viscaceae > Viscum > Viscum album. The sequence goes on along the minus strand of OY728126.1, from coordinate 1,687,770,846 downwards.
GAGAATAAAGATGATTTCGAAAATGCTATGCAGTATGGTGGTGAAATCATTACTGATTTCATCAAACATTTGAATCCGTAGCTTCATGTGCAAAGTATTGCTATTGTTTCTCTAGCTGCTACACCTCTTAGACCTGGACTACCTGCCTTAGCATCAACTGCCATGACAGTCTGCCAAGCTCTTTCTCAGATCCGGCCAGTCATTCTTGACCAAACCCATCCTAGATCTTCTACTGCTCCTACTTTGTCTCCATCTGTTTTTGAAGGTCTACCCTTACCCTCATTGTCTACCACATCTATGCCTTCTTCTACTTCAGCACCAGCTCCTGCTGCTGATAAAGGCAATGACAAGATGGATCTATGAAGAGTCCGAGGACTGTTTTTCTTTTTGATGGGATGTCTTTTGTTGTTTCATGTTTTATTGTATTCTTGAACCCTTTGTTTAATACCAAATGCAGTGTTTTATTTCATTCTCTCTACTTTATGATAATCCCAAAAGGGGGAGAAAAACTAAAGGTGTCAGTTCTATAATAGTATAAATGGTGGGGAAAAACTACATGCATTAGTTCTATAATGTTTTTTCTATGCTAGTATCTTAAATATTACATGTTATTTATATTCTGCCTATATATGATTTGTGATCATCAAAAAGGGGGAGATTGTTGGACTCCTCATGTGTTAATCATGTTTTAATGATCACAAATCTCATTACTGTTACTTAATCTTGATCTTCATTGCATATCATGCTAATGCTCTTCAATCTCAATAATAGCTACACATCATGTTTTTATAATAACAAATCTTATGGATGTTAATTACTCGCTTTATTATTTGCAAGGCTTATGCATAATCACAAATCTCACATATATTATCACACCATTATATTTATGATTCACATTCTATTACTCTCTAATGATTAACCTCAATCCATATTCTGCATATCACTGTCTTAGTTGAAATACATATATTTTTCTATATATGGAGACACCGTGAAGGACTCACCGTGACCAGACACCGTGACCAGACACCGTGACCCAGACACCGTGAAGGAATCACCGTGACCCAGACACCGTGAAGGACTCACCGTGACCAGACACCGTGACCAAGACATCGTGAAGGACTCACCGTGAAGGAATCACTGTGACCAGACACCGTGAATCTCACACCGTGAAGCTCATACCGTGAACCACATACCGGGAAGAATACACCGTTTCCATAATCACTGTGACACCGTTTCTTAAGTTTTTGTCAATATTATTTTAATAATGCTAACGGTCATATTTGTTGTTTGTAATGCAATTAATGTTATTTAATGATGTTTTTTGGCATGTCAGGAAACCGTATCTCGTACCTATGAGAAGGGAATCATTCCTACTTCAGAACTCGTGGAATATAAGAAAGACTAAGATGCAGTACACAAAAAGAGGTGTGCATGTGTGAATATACAACAAAAAGAACTTAAATACACCCAAGTGCACTGTGCTGAACAAGAAGAATAATCCTGAACAATAAAGAGAGTTTAAGACCTTAAAATAACTCTAATGAGTGCAATACAATACTTATAAAGAACACACGATGAATCAATAGATCTTTCTCACTCTTGAAGAAGACAAGCTGAACTAAAACACTCTGTTTTTCAACAGAAAAACCAGAGAAAGACTCAAAAGCATTCCTGCTGAATCCAATGAGTCCAGAGCTACATTGATAATCACTAGAGCTTTATAAACTCTCATATATCTTCTCTACGTGATTTATTTATTAACTTTCGAGCAGTGTGGTGTACTCTGTACATCTTTACACAGACTGTCTCCTAAACTGAACTGGAGGATATCAAAATCCCCACTCAAATTCTTTTAACTTATGTTCACCCACGTCTACTGAGGAAGAGGTCCTTGTGTGACCTGGTCTTTGTTTTCTTTCCCACGAAGAATAGTGGTAGAGGTCCCTGCGTGGCCTGGATAGTTTTGTAAAACTGTTGTTAACCCTAATCCAGGGTGAGGATCAAATTTATATATACTTGAGAGGACTAAGTATCGGCTTGAGACTGAACCTCTTGTTATATCTTCTATGCATCTTTTATTTAAGTATAAAGTATACTACATATATCTTATTTATTCTACTGCTCTTACTTTGAAACACACAACTATTTTGAAGTTACTTTGAAAGTTAAATTAGCAAGTGTTTACACTTATTGTAAATCAATAGGTTAGCTTCCAAAGTTAGTTTAACCTTGTGGTTAAATTAACTGAGACCTAATCAATCTTTGAGAAGCTAAGTGAACATTTAAAATATGTATAAATTCACTACAGTTTAACATATTTTATAAATCGGGGGATTTTAACTAGAAAATATTTTAACAGAAATTTTAATTGGAACTCAATTCACCCCCCTCTTGAGTGTCCACTCCGACCAACAACATCAAAAAAATCTTGGGGTGAATTTTGGAATTTTTTTCTGAAATAATTGATTTTTTTGTGAAAAGTAAAATATGTTAATTTGCAATATGTATTAATTTTCTGTTAAATAGACTATTTATTAAGACATGGATGATGCAATCACCCTTCATTTGAACTCACATGAAACATTTACTATATATAACAATAATAAATACAATTTATTATCATTAAAATAATAATAAAATAATGTATAAAATATTTTTAAAACCCCTCTCTCCACCACTATAAAACCACCCTCATTCCATCTTCTCATCACTCATCCCAAGCCTTGTTCTTAGTACAAATTATGCTCAAGTATCCCACCATGACCCTCTACCATTTCTAGAAGTACATGGCCTCATTGAAAGGTCATATCCTCTCCCCTAAATAAGTTCTCACGGAAGATATATTAAAGATGTAAATTCCTTTTTTCATTTTTTTTTTCAGGTTCCATTCTTTTCAAAATCTGTTTACTCAACACCATTCATTAAAATGTTATGATAACTAAAGTACATTTAATGTACGATAATATTGTTATTATAATGGAATAATTCATCATCATATATCATTTACCATCCTTTAATATTAGAAATGAAAACACCATCCAAGATGTTTTAATTTCTCACATTCAAGGATGAAAGATTTTCAATTTATATTACCGTCTTCAATACTTATCAGGAAACAATTTTTAAGGTTTAACCAAAAAATAAAATATGTATTACATCTAATTTATAGTTCATTAATATATTTTACACATGGAATTAATTTATAAATCCAAATGTGTTCGACATGATAAGAACTAACAATTAAGAAAAACAATTATCATTAATGTTTTATATAATGATTCATCTTTAATCGAAAGAACCAAATAGATTTTATAAACACATAATCTAATGGACGATAAATAATATAATATATGTCCAATTATGGACATCCATTATCATATTACATTTTTATCCATAAATATAGAAGAAAACAAATCATGAAAACCATCAAAACAAACTATTAAATAGAACATCTTAACACATCAAAAAGGACATGAATGAAATTAATAAGGTTATAATAGATAAATTATCTAAAAAATATGTTTTGAAAATATGAATTAATGATTTTAATTTTGTTATCAATGATATTAATATCAGGTTAAAGAAACCATCAGACTAAAGGTAAGGGATTCATCCATAACATCTATTATTACTCTGGGTTGCCTAATCATTCTTTTCACCCAAATGAAGGTATCTGTTCTTTTTTAAGTATATATTCTAAATGAAATTAAAATGATAAAATATTTTTATAAAGTTATATTAATTGTTATCGTATTGGGATAACCATGTTTTTAAGTGGTTCCCTCCTCGATACATCTTGAAAAACAAACCTGTTTAAGGGAACTTCCTGGACTCATTTCTAATTTCAAGTGAACTCTACCATCTAGTTTATGAAAAATTTGTTTTTATAAAATAATTATTTTTATTATGAAAAAATTTATGGTTCACTTATTTTTTTATATAAAAGATTATTCCCTTTTTTATTTTAAATTATCTATAGTAATTTCCATAAAATCACACTAAAATGATTTAATGCTAAAATTTCTTAAATACTCTCCATGCATGTTGTCACTTCTCTTCGACATCACTGACCGTGATTTGTTCCTATTTTACCTTATGAATGTACATCTATGTTTTAATTACTTAAATTCTTAGAAACCTTTATTATATTCTCATTTTTATGATTTGTGAAATTATAATGATACACATATCTTTTCATGGGTACCATTATGTCTATGTATGATTGATTATGTATGACTCATTATGTGGGAAACATACTCATGAACATGTTATGAAGAGTGTACCTAGATATCCCTCCAAAGAATATGTATGAGCATAATGTATGTTTATAGATCTTTATAAAGACTAAATAAATAAATGTTATATTTAGACCCATGTTTCATATTATATGTTACTAGTCTTATAAGACAATAGACTTTGTGATCCTTGGATTATAATATAATGCTTTACTATGCTTAAAATCATGTAATGATATGTGTTAAAGTCTACGGTTGCTATAATAATTGAATATAATTTTTTTTAAACAATAAAATCTAGTTCTCAAGATATTAATTTATATATATTTTGTACTAATGAAATAATTACCTTAAAATATTACATGACACTGACACAAAGCTTATGCGAGAAGAAAATTCAGAGTGTATAATTTTAAGAACACAAAAGGTAATATATTTTTTGATGAATTATGGTTTTCCATGAATTTATGTTCAATAATATTATATAATTAAGTTTAAAGAGTTTATATTTGAATTAATATTTCAACTCAATTAACTTAATATGAAATTAAATGAATAGATTAAGAAAAGACATTAAATATATTTTATGTTTAAATAATAATATAATGTAGACTTTAAAAAAATTAAAAATCATGATAATGAAAATTAAGGTGAAATGGGTGAAAATGTTATCTCAAATACATTTATGAGAAAATTTTTATCTTATATTTTAAATTATACCCCTTTAAGATTGTAAATGTTGTCACCACGATTATGGTAAAAACAATTTTATCAGGTTCAATCAAAACAATAATGTTTAAAATGACATAAACACTTAATTAAACACATTTTTGGTTTTATTTCTAGATTAAACCTAAAAAAATTAAATATGATTCATTATGGATCTAGTTTTTAATGAAATTGACTTATCTTAAATCTTGGAAAAATTACAAGTGTGCCACTGACCTCGATTTTAAGAGTACACCGATCCCCCCTCGTATTTACACTAAATTGAGAAAAGTATATCAAAAAACCATTCAAATACTATACTAATATTCAATATCCATTAATTAGAGGGATTGGTATTCTTAAAATAACATTCCAAGGGTCCTTAAGGATGGATCTATAGGAAGTTAACCGAAGAAGACACAATCATCTTTACGAATCATTCAATTTTATTCCTTCCATTATATCCAATTAAAATATTGAAAACATAATAAAATAATATATTATGTATAACAAATATATTTATGTATTATTATGATTATTGTAAAACTATTATCCACCACATTTTCGTCCTATATAATGAGAACACATCTCACATCCGTATGTACATCCTACCATCTCCACATAGAGGTGAAATGTGTCTTTCATCAAATAATTAATTAGATAGTTATAATGATAGAAATAATTATTATATATGATATTTATTATATAATTATGGTTATATAAAATTTACAATTTACCTTTTTATCTTTCCATCCATTGGAATATGACAACACCATTCGTTTGTATGTGTGGACTGCCACCTCTAACAAGAAATGTGAATCGTTTATGAATTAAATGGATCTTAATTAGTATATATTTATGTAATATATATATAATATAATATATATTAATTAATTTGGTATGGAGAATTATTATTTACATTTATTTCATTCTATTTGTTGAAACGTGAAAATTGCTTTCATGTCCACCTACGTCCTACATTATCCACAGTTGTTCTAATTTATTTTGTAGTATTAATAATTCATGTCATAATATTTAAAATTATATTATGAATAAATATTACATTTAAAAAATTATTATAATTATATATATGATTCAATGATGATCAAAGTACAATTACCATAACATCCAAACTGAAACATACATGAAAAATTAAACAATTAAAATTTTAAAATGATGACTTTAAAGTAGTTATGAATAATTTTGTGTTGAAATATTATTATTCTATGATATATTAAATTAAAAATGTTATTAATTTTTAATATTAAATTAATTAAAAATTTAAACCCATTATATAGAATTTAGAATTTTTTAAAAAAATTGATGATGGATGTAAGGGGTTTCTTAACTAAATTTCCATTCAATGGGTAATACTTCAACATCATAGAAAATGTTTTTACATTTTTATGTCATAAATGATAGTTAAAAATATTATTGTGAAATACATATTTTTTGTGAATTTTGTTATGTTAGACACAATCACATCATTGATTAATTATCTCTTTTATGATATGATATTGGTAGATGATTTCAACACAATTTTCACTCCATAGAGAATTATTTGGTATTATGAAAGTATTTAATTTTATGTGGGGAATATACATCCTCTTTTATTTATTTAACCAGAATATTTTTTTATTCATTATGATTTATGTTTTAAATTTATTTACTATTTCATGGGTTACAATTTATCAATAACATGTTTTTTAAGAATTTATTTCACAATATAATTTTTATGATTATAATTATCCCCATTGAAGAAATATTATAATATATGTCTTATAAACTAAGATTATATTCATATTCTATATATATAAAAGGTGTATCCATGTTTTTCTCTAAATTTTTATCTCTTTTTATACAAAACCGAGAAAATAAATGATTAAAATAAAATCTTATCATTTTTGTCTTCAAATTGGGTATATTTGTCTTATATTCTTATATTTTTCAATATTGTTTTAGAAAATATATTTTTGTGAAAAATTATTATTTATAAAGTAAATTTTATTTTATCAATAATGTTTTATAAGGGTTTAATGGAATATATCTAATGGTACTTGAATGGATCATTTTTGGCTTTCTTTAACAAAGTAAAATAGTTTTTTTCTATTAACATATGTGATATTAAAAGATTTTCTCACACCCATAACAGTTGTATGATATTTATATTTTTCTATAATTTTAAATATTTTTACTAATAAAACCCATTAAATAATGATTATTTTAATGGATCACTTATATTTTCCTTATTTCCCCAAAGGAGGTGATATTATTACAAATCACTCTTTTCTTATGAATTTATAGTCATATTTTCAGGTCTATAAATATTATGGTCATTAAATTTCATTTGAATGAATCAACCTCAAGTGTTAATTTTCAATTGAAAATTTAATTTCTATTGAATATACACATTCTTTGAATAATGGATATGTTTATTTTTTGTATCATTTACTATTTCGAGATATAGTTTTCTACTATGATTGTTTTTTGATTGATGGGGAAATATTTATTTTTTATAACATGAATCAATATAGATATTTTTTAATGAGGAATATTTTTTGTGATTTAAACTGTTTATTCAATATAAAAGGAATTAATTTGAAATGTAGTGATGGTTGAACCCAATAATTATACAGTCCCTCAATGCATCGAAAATCCTCATAAAAAAGTAATTAGATGAAATTATTCAATGGGTTTTCAGTGTATAACTACAAATAGATTAAAATTTCTTGGAATAAGGCCATAATAGAAAATAAATCATTATTTTTTAGATCATGAAATCCAACAATATTAATTATCATCTTTGAGAATTCAATTATAAATTTTCAGTACATTATTTAAATGATACTATCCACGGATGCTTTTTGGTCTCATATTATTGATTAAATGGAATATCTTTTTAGTTATTTAACATAACATATTGTTAAATAATTATTCACTTGTAACATCGTAATATGTATGTAACCGTGTTAATAATATGACATCACCCTTATTTTGTTTCCTATCCTTAGGAAATCAAGAATGAATCATTGAATGAGTTTATTGATACATATTTTTTACTATCGTTGTTTTTTACTTTTTTACCATTATAAATTCAGATGTATGTTAATATCTTTTTCTTCCAGATTATTAAACAATTGGTCCTTTTGGAGGAAATCACATGTATCTAGAGTTAGTTCAGTTAATTTTACAACGACTATAGGCTAATAGATTTTAGGTATTTATTTTGGGTATCAATGAAATTTTAGTAGAATCCTTGGGTTGTAGATTTACTAAATCATATAAGAGAAAATATTACTGTAAAATATAAATTGATTAAATATCCACTTTTAAAATATTTCTATAGAAATGGTATGGTTGATATTATGTTGTATTCCAGGTAGTGCATCCTTTTTCTGAAACATCAATATGAAATGGTTTTGGAAATAATTCATATATGGGTATTTACCCTGAAAAGAGTTGTTTTAGTATATCCACACCACTATTCTAGTGCATTATGCATGTGTTGTTACTATACACAAAGTTTTACAATCTCATGTGATATAATAGGTTAAATTAAGACATTTATTAAAAACTATTAGGATGAATGATAGAAAATAATTTATGCAAACCAATTATATTGCATAGTGATAATAGAATAACCTAAAATGTACTGGGTTGATAAGTCTATATTTGACCATATGTATAAATGCATTAAAACCCATTTTTATGTTTTATGTGATGGATGTTTAAAAATATTAATTTTATTTTATGATGTAGTTATAGGAATAAAACACTTTGGTAATTTATTTGTTTTTATGAGATGTTTTTATATGTTTTTGTTTTGATAAAATTTATTATTAATAATATCACTGATGTTAAGGTAACACTTGTCAATTAATATTATTTTATTTAGTGGGAAAAAATAATCTACATATAAAATCATGGTCATTGAAATTTTATTGGAATATCAATGTTATTTTTGAGGATATTCATCATATCATTGGTAAAATTGTTTGAATTATAATAGTCTATTTCTATAAAATGAATATCCTATAGGCTGGGTGAAAAATCATTTCATTTATAATTTTTTTGGGTCATGAACCCACAATAAATGTGTGATATTGGTGAAACTCCTACCACTAGACTACTTGATTTCTTAAATAGTGTGATTTTTTACTAAAATAAATTGATTGGAAATTATTAAATTTATTTTTAAATGAAAATTAAAGGATAAAATATTTTTCAATATTTGGCAGGAATGGTGATTAATGATAATTCATGAATAAATTTATTGGGTTGATGTTCATATATCATTTATGTTAAACATAATGGAATACATGTGAATAATACAATTATAGTTATGGAGAAGAAAAATAAAGGGTATGAGATAATGTTTGAGGATAAAGGTTTTTTTAAATTGATGTAATTTAACCTCTTTAGGATATAGCGTGTCTCAATAAAATGTTAAAGCATAAAATACTTAATATTAGTACATAAGTTAAAAAACATACAACTTTTATTTACGGTGAAAAACTTTTTATACTTTATAGTTAAGCATTTTTTGCGTAGATTTGTGATCAATATGGATAAAATCTTGTGAAATTTCTAATGAAGTGTGTGAGTATGGATAATGCACTCTGAAAGAATATGTGTTGTCCTGTGTAGAGATTAATTAGTCTAATTACTAGTTTGGGAATGTGGGTGGGACCTAGTTTTGGGACCGCATATATTTGGGGAAACCAGTGGTTCTTGGTGGTCCAAGATCCGATGAACATATTAAAGAGGGGTGTTCGTGATATCCATCGGGAGAAATTGTTACATATTTATCAGAGTAGGAACCTTGCCAGAAGTACTATGAAACATCATTAGTTGATATGTAGGGCCCAAAATGAGGATGTTGTTCTATAAAGGAGGATGGTGTGAATTTGACCACCCAAAATGTTAATGGTTTGAAGGATAAATGTCGTTATATATGTCAACAAGGTGCACATTTTATTTCTGGTTCCTAAATGATAGTAACTCCATAGTTATGCATGTATGGACCGGGGTTGTGGTTAGAATGGGTGGCCACTTTATAATTTTATTATGTTGTGTGTGATTTAGGAAAAACCACATAGTGTTAATATCATTTGTTCTTTGGGGACATTAATTAGTTTGATGACCCATTCAGGAATGTGTGTGGGCCCCATATAGGGGAACACATGTTTTTCAGGAAATGGCGGTTTCTTGATGGCCAGGACTCGATGAGCATGTTATGATAGGGTGCTTGTGTTATCAAAGGGGACCAACCATTACACAAAGGGTTGTTTATTTATGGAATGATCTATGTTTAACCATGGGGTTTATTGTTTAATTTTAGATATTAATGTTTTATTTCATCATATAAAGGTTAATTAATTTTGGGTATTATCATAAATCTTTATATCCAGTTTGTCTTTAGTAAAGGAAAATTAATTTTTTTATTTATATTATAAACGATGTTATCTTTTATATGTTGATTCAAGTGCTCGAAATATGAAAATTCATAATCAATACCGGTCGAATAGATAAAATATGATATTATATTTTATAATGATAAAGAATAAAATATTACTTGTCAGGTCATTATATTTTTTTATTTTCATAGTCTAGATCTTAATGAAATTCCTCAACTTTTGAAAAGGGATCCAATTTTTTTTTACTCTTCTACATAAAATTCTAATGAATTGATGATTTTTTTACCCCTTATTGAATTACATATTTTTTCTCATTAACATTCTCATCAAAAAGTTCTCTATCACTCCGTACAATTCAATGAATGGAAGTTTTATCCTCCATGTAAATAATTTTAAAATTTAACAATGTTTTCCCTATTTGGTAATTCGATTACGAAACCCTTTTTTTACAACTTCCCATTTTTAATTGAAAATATTTTTCCCTTTGTATGATGTTTGATTAAAATAAAATTATTTCAAAATATTAAACCTTAATATCAAAGATAAAATTATGTGGGTGGAAATTATTTATAGGGGAGATTTACTATAATAAAAATTTTATTTAAATTAATAATAATACTGAAATTTTAAATGTCATGCACAACTAAGGTTCACAAAAATTTGGAAATATTATAACAATATTATTAATTATATAAAAAAATTAGGACTATATTTTGAGTTGAATGGTATTAATATTAATAAACTCATTAGGATATAAATAAATAAATATATATATATATATATTCCCTATTCAAAAATTGATTTTTATTAGTGTTCAGTAAATATGAACTAAATTTCCAAGTAATGTCATATTATACTAAATAAATGGATTTTCTTTTAAAAAATTAGTTTTATTTCATTTTATGTGAGGAAATTATATTTAATACATAAAATTTAAGAAATTTTGTTTTAAAAAAATTCAATTTTTATATCATGATATTAAAATCAACATAGGGTGAAATTATAAGATTTTTATGAAATGATTTATTTTTCATTGATTATTGAAAATATTGTTTCTTAAACTCTCATTTATAATCATTAAATGAATTAGTTTTAAATTCCCATTATTGTTGGATGTTATATTGAAGTCATATTTGATACATTCTCTCTAATTAATTTCATTTTAATCCATAATATTAATTAATTGTATAGATGTTGTTTTTTGTTTAAATATTTATTTTATCTAGAAATTATATTCCATTTTATTATAGGAATATATGTTAACAATAATTTCCGAAACTTCTAGATATTGAATCATAAAAAATCCGTGCAATGTTTATAATCTTGATTTTGAACTTCGGAAAATTTCCCTATTTTATTTTTTGTCATTATAACAAGTTAATTTTGTAATTATTTTTCACTGTGCTAAGAGTGAAATGGGAATAAAATGGTTAAAATTAGGAGATAGGGTCCTAAAATAGGAAACAAAAATTGAATTATTTCATTGTATGGGGTAAATTTGACCATGAAAAATAATTTAACATATGAAATTTTCAAGCCATATTCCCTTGAAAATAACATTTATAATATTTTAATAAATAAAAATTCCAAAATTTTAATCTCATTATTTTCTTAAAAATTTGAAAACAAGGATAAAAATAAACTATTAATGGATATAAATTTTTATTCTAAATAAATATATCATATTTTAATGAATTTAATTTATTTAAATATTTAGAAAATTTATATTTAACTTGAAATCATATATGACACTAATAGGGTGCTTGTGCATGTAGTAGAAAAACAAAATTAATTACTCTAAAAAATTATATATTTCGAATATATATGGTATTTCATGAATTCTATGTATAATAATAATTTATAAAATATTTTCATGTTTTTATATCCAAATTAAATTGTTTTATTCATGTATTTGATGTGAAATTCAATGAATAGTTTAAAAATGAAATTAATGATATTTTATGGAAATATTATTTTCTAATTTTTTTTAAAAACATATAATTATTGATAAAAGAATTTTATGATGATAAATGATCTATAATTTTATCCCTTTTACAGTAATGTTCAATTTTTTTCTTATTAAAAAAATTATATCCATTTCAATTTGAAAATGTTTAAACCATGAATGTGTTGAAAACATGATTACCTGAGGATTAATCTAAGAATATAAGTGTGAAAATTTCCAAAACACATTCTTAAAAATAATTAATATTTAGTATTTCTACCCTAGTATTTTCACAATCTAATGTAATTTATTTTGGATCCATTTTTCTATGGAATTGATTTAATAAAGAATTAAAACATTCAAAAACAATAAGTGTCCAACTCACCTCAATTTAAAAAAGACACCCCTACACTTTCTTATTTACACAATCATGATAAAACTAGCAAGAAAAAAACTACCAATTATATTCTCAACATCTTTAGACATTATTCATAGTCACCAATCTTCTTAAAAGTCAATTACAAGGGCCCTAAATAAGGTATCTAATAGATTTCTAGTAAAGAGGATGTAACAATATTTAGCCACTATTTTTTTTATTTCCTCTTCTACTATCTCTATATCAATTTTACCCACACTGAAATAATAACTAAAAAATAATTAATATACTTATATATTAATATGAATAGGGGGAAACCATTTTCTAGCACTTTCTATCTTATGGATGTTAACAATTCTCTCTTGTGTAAGTAAGACCAACCATATCCACATATTTGTGTAATTATTTTTCACTAAATAATAATTGGATGGTTGTAGATATAAAAAAATGAGTATATATTATATTAATAACAAAATTATGGTTAATTAAATATAATATATAATTTACATTCATACCATTACACCTATAGTAGAATGATAACATCGCTCATTCACACATGTGGATGACCTCCTCTCTGAAGTGGAATGACTCATTTGCGCCTTATATGGATCAAAATAAGGATATATTTATTGAATGTATATATATTTCATATAGGATATAATAATAATTCCCAAATGGTGAATGAATATTTTTATTTTTTCGATCTATCCACTGAAATTTGAAAATATAATTCGTTCAATGATATGTCCTACAGTCTCCATGAATGGTCTAACTCAATATCCAACATCAACCATACATAATTACAACAAACATTCTCTTTATTTCACACTTAAACATAATTTATTACATAATCATTCACTTGATAAAACATTGAATATCGAGATGTCTAGTGTGTTTTGGTGTTAAGAATATTACATAACAACTTAAAACATGAAATAGATATCTTTATTGAGAACGACTTTTACAAGAACAAACACACATTTCTTCGTACTTAGCATTTCATGGGATAACCCAAGGACATGAATAAAAAATAGGAAGAGCTATAAAGACCTATAAGGGAGTAAAAAAATAATAACATGACGAATAAAGTACATGTTAGGCAATACGAATATCAATGTATCATAAGAGAAATTAAACATAAAGGCATGATATAACATGATTATCATAACATGGAAAGGTGGCAACAATACTTAACATGGTATTAGCATGATCCAAGGATCATTGCACATGGATCATGAATAAACCATCATTTTACTTGAATTAGAATTAATAAACCCTTAGTTCACTTGACGTATAATGATACTAATCTTTACCCAGGGCATTGGAGAGTTATTAGGGCACACCCTTCTTAAACATTTCATTTTATGCATAAGTGTGCCACATGGAATCATTAAATTTAATCATTTATTCTATGATAATTTAATGTTTAATTAATACATTAAACTCTATAATCAATAAGAAAATGTGAATAAAGGTTAATACACATGATATACAAATGGATTTGGTATTCACTACACAATGACTTTGGCTCGGAAAATCTCAGTGCAATTTTGGCAGCATAACGACGTGACATAAGAATTCATAAAAAAATGGTTTATGAGAGATAAATATTTTTATCATAATACTTACATGAAATGGACAATAATGGGTTGATATAGATACATGTCTGAACATATTTAATGTAATTTTGATTCACAATACAAAATAATTGATTGAATTTTAAGGAGAAGAGTGAAATTCCATATGGAATTTTGGCATTGTAATGTGTGTACATGGAAAGCATTAATTAGAGAGAAAAAGGTCTCCATTGGTAAAAGATATGTAGGGATGTATGGGAGAGGTGCAATATTATACCCCAACATTTTTAATTGAAATAATGGTATAACAACATAATGAAAGTTGGAAAATATGTGAAAGGAAGAAATCCCTTATATGGAAGTGTAATCAAAAAGGATTTTTATAGGATTGAGAGAGGATTATTGGGAGCTTGAGGAGGCTTGGGAAGATTATAGAGAGAATAGGGAAGGTGTTTGTTGAGATCCAGGGGCTTTGAGTGAAGATGAAGTGGGAGTTTGGGTGGGTATATATAGGAAAAGAGAGGGAATTCATTATTATTTAGGGTTTTGACCCTACCTATTAAACAAATTGAAACCAAAAACCATACCATGTTTTTTCCCATGTTTTCTTCCAAATGGGAGTGGAAAATAATACTTTATAACTCCAATGGCCGAACTTCAAAAAATATTATGCTAGCTTATGTTGAGGGGAGTCACACTCTCAAGGATTTCATTTGAAAAAGCTAAAATGTTTAATAAGTCTTGGAGTGTCCTATAAGGCTTTGTAAAATAAATAAAATAAATAAAATCACATTTTTTTAAAGGTAAAACATATACTTTCCGAACAGAATGTTTACTGTATTTTATTACATCATTAATGGGTTATTATGATGTTATAAAAGACATTATATATTTAAACAGTGTTTAAATTTATCCAAAAAATTGTCTGTCTCAGAAAATTATGAAAAATTCACTGTTGAATTTTTTTGACAAATTGATTCTAAAAATAATATTCAATTTATCTAAATAATATTCTAAATTTGTGTGTTATTACTTTAAAGAAAACTTACATTTATAAAAAATTCATGAGTTTTGAAAAAAATATCTTTCAAAGCTTAGTAAAAATTATAATTGTATTCATTAAAAATATAAGATCATTTATATTTTAAAATTAATTTATTAATAATAATTTATTAAAATATTATTTAATTTTATAAATCTTTAATTGATCAAAATATATTTCTCAATTTAATATTTACTTAAAAAATAATATTTGTGCTTTTAAATTTATTTAGAAAGTGATAATAATAAAATGAAAGTATAATATTTATTATATAAAAAAATAATGCATATAATCATTGTGATATGGTCTTATTACATAACCCCTTATAATAATCTCATAAGACCGAAGGGTAATGTGTGTGATGGTGACAAATCTTTGGGTGTCTCGGATAACATCACTCATGTGGTAATCTCTATCAACTTCCTCTTCAACCATAGGCGGTTCTATTTGAGCATAACGTGTTGAATCTCGGCTTGGTCTTGGTCAAGTGTGAATCCCAATGACGCCACCTTCTTGCCGAGCTCTGACAAATGGTCTTTGTATGGGAAAAGTCTATTAGATGAGGCCATCACATCATTTGTCTATGCAAACTATATTTTTTGAAGACCTATATTTATACCAATCGTGTGATCACCGTTCAATGAAATTATTAGCAATAGTCCAAATTCATAATGGTATTTTAAAATCCAAAAACAAAAATCCAATTAAGTTCATATTTTATACAACTATTTTACAAAATAAGACATTTAATTTGATCAAGAATAATTTTCATTAGTGAGTTTTTGTTTCGTTACAATATTCCCCCCTTAAACAACTTCTCCCTTTAAATTTCATTTCCCACACTAATACTGATGTGGGTAACACTTCTTTATCACTTCCTCTGATTCCTAGATTTCCGCTTCAAACTTGTGGTTTCTCCACAACACATTGACGAGGGGAATTGACTTATTTTATAATTTTTTTCCAACTATCTATGATCATCACCTGATTCTCTTCATAATAGAGGTCATTATCTAATCGTACCACAACTGGATTGCGTATATGTTATTGGTTTGGTATGTACTTCTTCAAGAGTGATACATGGAATACATCATGTACTTGAGATAGGTTCGATGGGAGTGCTAGTCGATAGGCCACCACTCTAATGTGATCAAGGATCTCAAAAGGGCCAACGTGCCTTGGACCAAGCATTACCTTCTTCCCAAATCTCATAATTCTCTTCCACGATGATATGCAGAGGAATACTATGCCTCTGACATCAAACTGTAGGTCTCATTGACAATTATCAGTATATCTCTTTTTTCGACTTGGAGCAGCTTTAATGTGCTGTGTGATGGTCTTAACCATCTCCACCATTTCTTAGACCATTTCTAGACCTAGTAGTTTTCAATCCCCAACTCCATCCCAACATGCTGGTTTTCTGCACCCCTTACCATATAGAGATTCATAAGGATCCATTTGGATTCTTTAGTGGAAACTCTTATTGTAAGATAACTCAACTAGAGGGATATTTTTATCCCATCCTCCATTTATGTCCATTGATTATGCTCTCAATACATCCTCAATGAAGTGTACAGTCCTTTTAATATGCTCCACAACAAGCTAGATAGCATTTTATCCCCCGTATTTCTTCGAATTTCCAGTGACAATGTTCATGGTGATGTTATCCCATGTCCATGATGGTGTGGGTAATGGTTGCATCATCCCCTTATACTTCTTCCTCTCTTACATCACTTGCTGACATACCCATCACTTTGATATATACTCAGTGATCTTCTTCTTCACGTTATGCAACAAATAATTATCTCAAAGTTCATGATACAACATTTTCTTTCATGGCTTAACAAAAAAAAATTTAAACTATGCGCATCATCCAAAAATTCCATCTTTTACTTCATATTCGATGGAACACATAGTCTTGACCCAAATCTCACAATTCCTTCTTCATTGACATTATACTATGAGTATTTCCCTTTTCTAATAGTCTCCACATTCTTCTGAATTCTCATATCATCTTTTTAAGCATCCTTTAACCTTTAGTAAAGGGGTGGTTGAGTAGTAATTTGTGAAAGGATTGATGATGTTTCCCTCTTTATGATTCCCATGTCCATCATCACCAAATATAAGAAGATTGGATCCCTTTCAATTATCATCAATAACCGAATTGTTGGTTCTTTTCTACTTAGAGAATATGACACCTTTTTCACATAGCCAGGGTGGTAATGGATTGAGCAATCATAGTCATTGATCAGCTCTAACAATCTTCTTTGTAACTTGTTCAAATATCTTTCTGTGAATATATACTTGAGGCATTTGTGATACATATATATTTCACACTTCTCCCCAAAGTGGCAATGCTGCCAAATATTTAAAACTAAGATCATTAAATCCAACCTCAAACCCTTTATTGGTCAATATTTCTCATGAACATTCAATTTATTTGAATCATAGGCAATTAATTCTTCATTTTTCATCAACACACATCCCATTCCATTCATCTAAGCATCACTGGATACCACAAAAATTTGTCCACTTTTGCGTAAAGTGAGAACAGTCATAGTGATCAGCCTCATTTTCGACTCTGTGAAGCTCTCTTCACATTCCTCACTCTATGAAATATTTACTCCGTTCAGAGCATGCTTGGAAATAAGGTTGGAAAATCATTAAAAATTTCTCGCAAATTGACAAAAATATCAATCTCAACCATGGAAGCTACATATAACAGTTTCCGATGTTTTCCTCATCTATCCTTAAATTATAGCTTCCTTAGATGGATCCACAGATATCCAATTTCTTGTGATGATATGGACCATGAATGAGACATCCTCCAACCCGAACTCACACAAACTGTAATTTTCATAGAAATTCTCCTTTCTGAAGGTCACTTGTATAGTTATTAGATGCTTCTCATTATCCTCCTTGGATTTTAAGTATATTAGAATATCATCTATAAAGACAACCAAAAATTTTTCGAGGTAAGATCTAAAGAATCTATTCATCAAGTCCATGAATATTTTTGGAGAATTAGTGAGTTTAAAAGGGATTACTATGAATTCATATTTCTCGTTCCTTGTAGGGAAAGAGGCCTTGGGGATATCCTCATTCTTCACCCTTACATGGTAATATCATGACCAAAAATCTACCTTGGAGATGTATTGTGATCCAAGTTGCTGATCAAATAAGTCATCAATTCGGGGCATATGATACTTGTTCTTTATCATGATTTTTTTTGAGGTCACAATATTCAATATCTAGACACAATGACACATCCTTATTCTTGACATAGAGGACTGGTACCCCCATGGTGAAGCACTTGGTCATATAAACTCTTTATCGAGATTCTATAGTATTTGTTTTTTTAGCTCCTCAACCTCCAAAATAGGCAATCAAAATAGATTATTGGTTATTGGTAATTCACAATGTTTAAGGTAAATTGTTAATTCTACTTCTCTTTTAGTAGGAAGACCAGACAATTCCGCAGGAAACACTTCTGTGAATTCTTTCACAGATGGCATGTGTTCAAGTATGGTAGATTCTTTAGAATCAATCATCTGATCCAGATATGCATGATCATAAGGAACTAATATCCATTCTTGATAAAATTGTTCTAAAGAAGATTCATCTACCTCTTTTCACTTTTATATAATTGGGGGTTGATTCTCCATACAAATAGTGATTTTCCTCTCAAGGAAATTTATATTGGTGATATATAAGAAAATCAAATTCATACTAAGAATTGCACCACATTTTTCCATAGGGAGTATGAAAAGGTTTTTCGAGATGTTAAATCCAAAAATTATGATAGGGGAGGAGTTATAATCATGGGATGCAATGATTTACCTTTTTCAATACTCACCGACATCATTACTTTCATGATTTGTGGGGGTGTAGGGATTTTTCTTATAAACCTTCGGGATATAAAATAATGTGTATAACTAGAATCAAAATTTATATTATATATTCATGAATTAATAACTACTGTTCCTTTAATCGATTTTTTATCAGGCTTCACATTGGATGATGTGATGGAAAAAACCTCACCGTTGCTCTCTCAGAGGTTGTTGGTCGCCTCAAAAAATCTTTGGCTTAGGGAACTGGTTTACAAGGTGCCATGGTTCTTTGTAGTTGAAGGAATGAAAAAGGTGTTGATGGTAGAACAGATCATTCCTATCCTCTGTCCTAGCTATGGGTTTTTCATGTTGGTAGTTATCAGATAGGTACCCTTCTCTTCAACACCTAATTCATTTCATCATCACCTTCAAGAAATTTTTGGTGTACTTATTTCCCCACCATTGGGAAGTGGGGTGCTGAATTTTATTAGCACCATTGGATTTATACATCAGACTTCCAGAATTGAAGTCCACCTTATGCTTCATATCCCCATTATACCCCTGAGATTCGTTAATATCAATTTTTAACTTGAGGGCATATTATATAATTTCTTCATAGCAATCGATGTCGCGGATCACCAGGGTTTTCTGTAGGTTAGGATTTAGTTCCAAAAGAATTGTTCAATTGTGTATTCGGAGGTGAAGACAAAGCTAGATTCATATCATGCAAGACTTGTGATTTTTTTTGCATGATTCGGCAGATTCGTCATCTTTTAGCTTGTGTTCAAGGAAGTCCCTTTGAATCTTAAGTTAGAGGGTGTATGGAAAATAAATGTCAAATTTTTTTTCCTAGAAACATTTCCATTACAACGCCTCGATCTCTACCTTAGGCTTCATATGTTTTTATCAATGTCCAACATTAATCATCTCCCCCCTCCATACGATAAGCATGCAATAGAACCATATCTTGTTCATTACATTTAAGTATGGAGAATATCTTTTCAATGGTGTTGATCCATTGATTGACAATTGGGGGATCAGATGATCCATTAAATTTTGAAGGCCTTTGTCTCATGAAGCTATCGATAGAGACTTGTTATTTATTAAGGGGGGGGGGGGTCAAACATTCCTCTTTACCCATGTTTCTATTCAATGATTGATTTAACTAATAAATTATCATGAAAAAGTTTGCGATTCCTACTCCCCTTGGATTGAGAAGCTCCTTAGAATATTCATCACATTGGTCTTCATATTAGTAGTTAACCTGAGTCATTCTATTACTAGCCATTGGATGGAATATAAGGATTGTTTGGAGGAACTCATTAAAGGTAATCCAAGGAAAAAATGGATGACTTATAAATAACATGTATTTCCATAACTTATGATTCTATAGGCTCCAATATATGATATCCACAAGCTACTTCCCAACATATATTTTTAGGGAAATTTTTTATCCCTAAACTACAGTTTATACAAATATTCTGAATTTTCCATAGCATATCCCTAGAGATTGTCATAACCAATAGTGCAGAAAGTCCCATTTTCGTGTACAATGAAACCCTGGGTCATGCCCGAAACTCCTTGTCAGGGTTTTCACTCCAATGTACATCTGTTCCAGAGCCACCACTACCTGGTGATATCCAGACCGAGATGTATTTTCATGATAAACAAATTAATAAATACTCACTAAAATGTAGGTATGTTTTTATTATACTTATACTTATATCTAAGGATTCACTAGGGTTTTCAAAAACTAATCCCAAAAATAAATAAACCTATCCCTTGATACCAACTATAACAACCATGCTTTTTTATTTCACAATTAAAAATACTTTATTATATAAAACCTCAATTAATAAAACATGGATGATATATAGGTCTAGTTTCATGGGGGCTTAGAAACATTACATAAAAAATTAAAACCTGAAATAAAAATAATTATTGAAATATACTTTTACATTACCACACACACATTCCATCCTACATAGCATTACATGGGATAACCTAAGAGTATTCATAAAAAAGGCTGAGCTATAAAGCCTAGTAAGGGAGTAAAAAATGCATAACATGAATAATACTATACATTTTTTGCAATAGGAATATCAATTGATCATAATAGAAATATGAACATAATGGCATGATATAGCATGATTATCATAACATGAAAATTTGGCAACAACACTTAATAAGGTATTAATATGAGCCAAGTATCATTGAACATGGATGATGAGTAAAAACTCATTGAAATTGAATTATAATGATTAAACCCTTATTTCATTTGACGTATCATGATACAAATCTTTACCCCCTAAATTGGAGCTTTATCAGGGTGAACCCTTCTTAAGCATTTCATCTCATGCATTAGTGTGCCACATGGATCATACAATATGGAATCATTAAAGATCATCATTTATTCCACAATAAAGGAATGTTGAATTAATATATGAAACTATATAATCAATAATTAAATTTTCATAAAGGTGAATACCCTTTATAGAGAAATGGGTATGGTATTCACTACATAATTTCTTTGGTGTTGAAATAAGTGATGTAATTTTGGCAGTATAACAATGTGACATAAGAATTCATAATAAATGGTTAATGAGAGAGAATGGGTTTTATCATCATATGTACATGAAATGGACAATAATGGGGTCATATATATATATATATATATATTCCAACATATTTAATGGAATTTATATTCACAATATGAAAACGAAATGCTAGAATGTAAATGATAAGAGAGAAATTCATTACGAAATTTTAGCATGGCAACCAGTGTAAATTGGAAGTATTAACGAGATAGAAAGAGGTCTATAATAATTAAAAGCTAATTAGGGAAGTATGGGGGAGGTTAAAAATCATAATCATACATTTTTAATATTAAAAAAATGTATAATAACATAATAAAATTTGGACAGAAATGAGAAAGGAAGAAATCCGTTAATTGGAAGTGTGATCCCAAAGGCTTGGGAGAGGAGTGAGAGAGGCTTCTAGGGAGCTTGGGGAAATTTGGGAATATTATAGAGATAGGAGGGAAGGGTTTGTTCTAGATCCATGGGCTTTAAGTGAAGAGGTAGTGGCATCTTGGGTGGGTTTATATAGGAAAAGAGAGGGAATTCATTATTATTTAGGTTTTACACCCTATAGATTAAAATAATCAAAACCACAAACCATCCCATGGATTTTACAATGGTTTCTTTTCCAATAGGTAGTGTAAAATTATTTTATAAGTCAAATATATGAAATTATTAAAATATATGGTTTGCTTATGTAAAGGTGAGTCACGCTCTCAAGGAAATCATTTTAGAAAGATAAAATGCTTTATATGTCTTGGTGGGTACACCACAGATTTGTTAAATAAATTAAATAAACCTAAATAAAATTATTTTAATTATAAAACATATATTGGCCGAATATACTGTTATTTTTATTTTATTAAGTCACTATTGTGTCATTATGATGTCATAATTCACATTATATATTTAAACAATATTTAATTTTTACCCATAATTCGACGGTCTCAGAAAATTGGGAAAAATTCAATATTGGATAATTTTAACATCTAGATTCCAAAAATAATATTTGTTTTATCAAAATAATTTTCTAAATATATTTATATTTACTTTTAAAAAAATAACCACCATTTATCGAAAATTCATGCATTTTGACAAAAATAGATTTCAAAATTTATTAAAAAATACAATTGTATTCAAAAAAATTATACAACCATTTATATTTAAAAATTATTTTATTAATAATATTTTATTTAGAAAAATTTTATTCTGAAAGTCCATTAATTCATAAAAAAATATTTTTTAATTGAATAATAACAAAAAATATAATGTTTTTTGCTTTAAAATTTATTTACAATTTAATAATAACAAAAATTAATGTGTAATATTTATTGTATACAAAAATAATGCACATAAACAATGTAATTTTTTCTTGTAACATAACCAATTGAAACACCTGAATATGGAAAAAGGGTATGGTCTATAAAGGTGACATACTCTTAGGGTGGCTTGGATGACATAGCTCGAGTGGTAATCTCTAACAACTTCCACTTCTCCCATAGGAGGTTCCGTTCATGATTAACATGTTGAATCTTTGCATTGACTTGGTCAAGAGTGAATCCCAATGATGCCACCTCCCTTATGAGTTCCGAAAAATGGGAATCGTATGGGGGAACATCTACTCGATGAGGCCATCACTTCCTTTGTCTAAGTAAATTGTTTTTTAAAGCCCTATATTTATACTAATCATGAGATCACTATTCAATGACTATATAAGTGGCAGTCACAATTCATAATGGTATTTTAAAATACAAAAAACAAAAGAATTTCATATTTTATATAACTATTTTACATAATAAGAAATTTAATTAGATCAAGATGAATTTACATTAATGAGAGTTTTGGTTGTTACAATTATTGATTGTAGATATGTATATAATTTAAATAATTTATATTTATCTCATGATTATAATTATGGATTTTATTAAACTATAAGCAATTTAAAATTATTTAAAATAATGAATTGAAATATACAAGAAAAATGAACTAATTAAATACTAGAATCAAGGATTTTATAAGAATTAAAACGAAATGAGAGATAAAATACTACATATAGATCATATATGATATTATAAATATTTATATGTGTTTGGAATTAATTAATATAATTTTCAAACTAGTACACATTCAGTTAAATAATTATCAACTAAGTAGAGGCATTATGTAAGGTTTGTATTAAATGAATTTACATTTATTAGGTTGTACTAATTCTTCATTAAAAAAATTATCTAATGGTTATGGGAGAAATTAACTCTTTATGTAAATTTTAAAATTTCAACCAATTTTTTGTTAATTTAAAATTATCACCCATAATCAATTAATTGATTAATTATCACTTTAATGGTATGATCTTTGTAAGTGATTTTGTCTACACTTTCACTCTATTGGAGTATATTTGGTATTATGTAACTCTTTACTTTTATGGGGCATATATACATATATTGAATGTTATTTTAAATTAATATATATTTATTTATGATGATTAAGGTTTCATTTCTTATTTACTCTTTCAACAGGTTAAAATTTAAATGTTATTAAAGTTGTAATAATTATTTTTACAATCATATTTTATTTGGATTTCTCTTATTTTTATTAATGGTATATTTTAATATATCCTTTATTGAGTAAATTTATTTTCTTATAATATATATGTTTAATTATTTTATAAATTTACTTCTAACATTTTCTCCCTTTATAACATTAATCTTGTAAATAAATGCTTACAAAAGAAGACTATCTTAATTTTCTTTTAATCAGGTGTGTTTTTCTAATATGCCAATATTTTTAAAAATTGTTTCACAGTAGTCCTTCTTATTTACTCAAATGATTTATTAAGGAAATTTTATGTAATAATTTAATTTTTAATATATTTTAAACTAATATTTCAAATGTTTCCTAAAAGGGTCATTTTTTACATTATTTGAATATAAAATGTGTTGTTTTGATTTTATGAAATATGATGCTAACAGGTATTCCCACAAAAATCACTATTTTAAAATATTTCACTTCATCGTATTATTTTAAAAAGTTCAACAACGAAAAATCATAAATGATGTTTTATTTTAAATTTTCACTTATAATTTCATCATTTCTCTAAAGGATGATATTTTTTTAGAGAACATATATTTCGGATGAATTAATAGTTATATTTAATCTCTTTTTAATTTGGTGTTGAAAAACATTCTATTGAAATAATTACATTCATGTGATCATTTTTCATTTGAAATTTCATTTATAATAAAGATCCATATTATTTGCATCATTGGTATGATTACTTTATAATAGGCACACCATTTAATTTATCTTAATGATCCAATTGTAGTATTATCTTATTGTCATGAGTTCACTTATCCCCTATTGGTAATTTGATCATAAGACCCATTTCCATTCACACAAACAGCTAATCTGATTGTCGAGGCATAATCCAGTCATGCTATTATGGAGAAACGATCCATTAATGTGACAAAATAATTCCTCTAATTTCATATTCCATTCTTAAGGTTAAAAATTTAACATTCAATTTTGGTAAGACATTGAACTATGTGGATAACATGCAAGTGACATAAGGGTCCACTCCATAATGATGAACTTATTGTTTGATATTAAACAATATGGAATGATCTTATCACACGAACATAAATCAATGTAATTAAAAGTATATGGGAAATAATAAATTTTCCTGTGTGTTAGATAGGATTCCTCTATATGGTTCAAACACAATATTATCAATATTCTATATCCATTATTGTTGGGACATATTTCTCATGAGATTAAGTTTTTCATTCCATATCATGTAAATATTTATACAAGTTCATACATTCTATTATTCGGAATAACATTCCCCATGGATCATACTTATATAGTGACAAATTCCTAATAAATTCACCACCACATGAAGATCTATATTCCTTACTAATCATATCAAATTATTCCCATCAATTACTATTCATGGTGAGACTGATATTTATAATCCTATATGTCATATGAGACCTAACCAATCTCAATGGTATATATTCTCATAAATGTAAACCATATTAGGTCCAAAATTTGAGAGACCCACATAAACCATTTCTAGGAACTTTATACCTATTTATCTTTACCAAATGTTTCTAGACTATATGAATCATTCCTTTCCATATAAGTTTAAAATGTAGTACGTGAATTTTCACGTTGTACTAAACTATTTGGGATATGATTTATTTTACAGGGATATATTGGAACCGCCGTTCATGAACCCAATCCTAGAAACATAGTAATCTAAAACCTTCTCAAACGATGATAAACATTAGAGATCTCAAAAATGTGGATTTAAATTGAAATTTCCTATTAATGCATATCAATAATTATAATATATAAAAATGTAGATATCCTAAAATATGTACAAATTGTTTCATCAAGGAAGAACCTCATATACATAAAGATGTTCACAATGAAGAGATACCACTAATATGTATAGTCATTCACATCGATATATGATAATAACTAATTGTAAGTATATGGGTGACCAGTAAAGTATTGGGATTTGATAATGATTCATTAACATTAAAAAATCAATTAGAGTTCCCCAGAGTGGGAAATAACCCTCCCACAAATAGGGCATGATGAGACCCTCCTTATTTCTTTAAGACCAACTTATGTTCTTATGAATCACAAGTTAGGAACCCCAACAACTTCTTCTCTTTGGAATTTTGTTTCACATCTTTTCAAATATCTAGGTGTCATTGGTTGTATTTGGATCATTGAAAAAACCCCGCTATAAACTATCCATGAAAATCATAGTGACCTGACTTAAGGACTTTATAACAATACTTAACCCCGCTCAACCAATAATCTAAACTCGTCGTACTATGCATAAACAAAAATAGTGAAACTGATGTGAATCTTTTAGTAACCAAAAGGAGATATGTTACAACCATTAGGAAGTATTTTTCTTCATTTTATAAGAAATAAAAAATTGGTTAAATTTATAGGAATTAATTAAGAAAATCAGTTACCTCCAATAATGGGCACGTTTATTTAAGTATTTTATATAAAGATAAATGGTTAAAAAAATGTGATTCTTTCTACCCCAAAATGAAATTAGGTTTATTATACATTAGTTTATTCTACTTTGTGTATCATATGCAAACCAAAATGGTCAAATCGATGGGAATCATTCACCTATGAAAACTTTTTCTTAATTATGAAATTAAATGTGACACTACATTGATCAATAATATTATTGTCTTTGAATCATATAGATACCATTTTCATGAGTTATATTTGATCCTATAAAATAATGTCACCATAATTTATAATTTTTTATAAATAATCTTCCATGTGTAAAATAATCTCCTCCCATAAGTGTAAAATGTCACCAAATCAACATCTATAGAACCTAGTGAATAAAATGATGGTATGGGAAAACCATTGGCATGGTTAAATTTTGAATTTTGAAGCCACAAATAATTTTCCCCATGAAATGAATCCTACAAGAACAACTCATATAAGGAGAACCATAATGAAGTTAGTGACAATTCTCATTACTAGTACCATTTTGGAAGAATATCCCTAAAGGGAGATAATAAATAACTTAATTATATTAGGATGGTGGAAAATGAAGTCATCTATAAACTTACATCAGCTCATGGGTGACCTAAGAGGGAGATTAAGAGCTTCCACACCTACTATCATACAACCACCACACCCAGGATGCCTACTAAGGGTCCTATCTGGATGACTATGAACCATTAAATTAGCCCCAAGATACTACGAGTTCACAATTGGTGGGGAATGATATAAAATTAAGGGAACCGCCGGACATTCTTGTATCCACATAAGAAGGATGCCGATAAACTATGATAGTAACAAGAAAAGAGAATCATAGGGAAATACAAAAATACAATGTCTGATAGTATTTTCTGACACTGATTTGGCAGAACTCAAATATTCACAACCCCATGGATGAAACCCTTCGGAGATCCTAATGGAATATAGAAGAGTGGTATAAGTATATATTGCAAAAAACATATCAGAACATACCCACATTTTAATTTTTTTCATGAATGTCATTGTAATACCCTGATGAAAAACATAGGACATGTGTGAGTGAATATTACAACATCTATTAAAGATTTCAGTGAGTATATCATAGGAACCTTAAATTAGAAGGCCCATATTACTGCTCAAATCCTTTAAACTACTAATTGATTTTGGTAGAGATAGAGGATATTCAATGACATGTTTTATAAATTATACTAAAATAAACACATATTTGTATTCCAACTATCAGAGTTGTGTATCAACCTATTCAAAATTATTAAATAGTTACTCAAGATAATTTACATATTCATGATCCTGAAGATGATTTTTTTTGGGAAATTAGAAAAGGGGAAATACTAGGGTATTGGATTATATACTTCTATTACCCGGGGAGTTTTTAATAAACTAATAATCATCTTATGGATGAAGCATTTAACTTATGAAGACCTAGGGTATATAAATATTCCAAGAAAAGAAACATGAATACATGTATTCTTAGAGAAGACCTAGGGTAAGTAGATATTCAGGTAAATGACCCTGGGTGGGTGTATAGTCTTACCTAGCACTAAAAACATATCTTGATGGAAACTAAAATGAAGACATACATTCCATCAGGTCTCATTAAATCAATATTTATTAGTTGAACATATGGGACATGATAATTTTCTATCCCATTGATATGGGGTTAATAAAAAACTCCACATAGTAAAAAAGGGTAATCTAATAATTTTCCCACCTATAAGTGAAATTAAAATTTCTTGAGGAGGAAATTCGAAAATTGATATTTATACGGATGGAAAAAACCCATAAATAGGCCCATATTAAATCAAATATAAATAATATTTCTCTTGAGGATCTCAACCTCTATCTACGGAGGCCTAATATTCTACCCACTCTTCATTAAAAAGTGACCTAATATACACCATTAACAGTCCTCCTAGTGATAATATGATGAGTAGTTATAGAGGCCCACCCCAGAACATGTACTATAAAGGTTTTCCTCATTTACATATAATGAATTCTTATAATGATAATTCTAAAGATGCAATCATTGACAGTACTCATAATAGTGAGATGATAGAACCCCAAGAAGGACTAAACCTTACCAATATATTAAAGGGTTATAGTAATTGTCCTCCCTATAGTAGTAGTCCATTATAAAGATAATTTACTACCCTCATTGAAGATAATCTAAGAGAACCCTCTTATCAGGTAACACTGGATAGATCATGGTCAACCGGGGTACCAAGACAACAACCACCTATGGTATGTAGAATCTATTAGTAAAAGGGAGCCCCAAGTTATTCGATAAATAATATTGAAGAAAAAAGAAGTTGTCAGATTAAGTGAATGATGTTTCCCATAGTGTTGAAGAATGTTACATTTATATGTATAAATAAATTACAATGTATAACCTCCTTAATATGTTCAGGACTATAACCACATCTTATTATCGAATCTTATATGATTTTAATGAATAATTAATTCTATTCATAGGACAAAATCTATTGGATACTCTTCACCGACTAAGGATAAGAACCTATACTATAGATAATTCCATGATAACCCTAAGACAAGGAACATGATTTTATGTCAGATACACAAAGATATTATTCCTATGTCTCAGAATCTATTATCATAAATGTATTGAGAGAAAAATCATCATAATTTTAATCAAAAATTAGTAACTGTTTAAAATATAATCCGAAACACCACATCTAATGAAAGTATTTTGGGATGAGGTCTCTATATAAAACATCCTATAACCATATCTCTAGGATAGAAGTGTTCCCTGAATATGGGATCATGAAATTTCATTTCAACAAGAGAGGTCATAGGTTAGAAATATAGACATTGTAATTGGTTAATCCAGTAATCCCATATTTTTCAATATAAAAAATGTGCCATAAATAAAGAGTGTGGGCCATTGGTAGGCACCTCAAAATGATTTTGTAAGGTTTATATGGAGGATCAAGATAAAAAAAATTATTTTATATTATATCAATATGATAAACCTAATACCTACCAAATTATATCATAATCACCAGTATTGAGGGTTTATTTTCTTCGAGGACTAGTTACATAGGAAATGATTTTTTACTAAACTTGTGAATTGACTATGTATTATTGAATTATAGTAGATCTATTTCAGAGGACTCATAACATACACATATCTTTATAACATGGGGGTAGAATAATAAGAAATGAGAGATATCAAATTCTCAATATTGGAAAACATAATAGATAATAGTCAAGGATCATATTTAGCATAAGATTATCATATAACTATAAACCATAGAAATACAGAAATCATACAAAAAAATTATAGGTCCAAAATCATGAGTCATGGTATCAGACTTATAATAATACAATACGTGGAGAAAAAGTGTGAAGAAACATTAATCAATAATTATAATACATTAGAGAATAAAATAGTCCTTAGTTTATAAATAAAGAAATGACATATATAAACTATGGACCAAACATAAGAATATAAATCTTATGACAAGGCTATGAAACCAGGAAATCATCATATAGTAGATATGGGGAAATCATCCACATACCTTCTTAGGCATGGGATAATACCCTCATGTATACCTGGTCTTGGGATAAATCCTCTCACATTCCACCTTGGATAGGGAAAAATCATCTCATTTACTCTTTTTATTGGGATAAATCCTCTCATTTTACCTTTTCATGAGATATATTCTACCTTGTACAATTTAAATTGGGATAAATCCAAACATATTCCCCTTAATTAGGGAAAAATCCTCCCATAAACAATTTTTCATGTGTTATATCTTCTTATATACCCATTAGCTTGAGATAAATCCTCCCATGTACCATATGGATTGGGAGAAATAATCATGTTTTCCCTTTTGATAATATAATATATAAAAATTATTAATGAATTGTATGGATATATAGAACCCCACCCATCAATCATCCATATATACGGCACACTAAAAATTAAATAATTTATCTTATAAAAAAATATCCCATCAGAAGAAAATGGATTTCAAAATATCGCAAATGGTATAAAAACATGATCACTTGATATAAAAAAAACAAGTATTTTATAATTCTAGAGGGAGGGTTTTTTATGAATCGTTACTCTATTAGAGAAAAACATACTGAAAAAACAAAAAAATCACCAAAATTACTTTTAAAAAAAAATTTATAATACTATATTTAAAAAATGTTACTATAATATAACATTACAAAGACCATATATTATGATGAAAGGAAAAAATCATAAAACTTTGATATTATTTGAATTAATATAGCTTAAAATGAAAGAAGTGATATAAAAAAATACAATGTTGAAGAAAATAATATTTGATCATTGAAATAAAAAGTTTTTGAAATATTTGGAAATAAAATTATTGAAGACCCTCATAGTTAAAAGGGTAAAAAACATTTTTTTAAAAATAAATAGTAGTATAAATATCATTGGAGATGAAAAATGATATGTCTCCACATGGGAAATGGGAACATTTACTGAATTAATAAAGTTGACATGGAAGAAAAATTATTTAAAATAAATGGAATAATTATTACCAAAAATGAAATTTTCTCAAAACCACAGAATGATCAAGGTACAAGTGTTAGAAATGAAATAGAATTTCCCGATAATATAATTTTGAATAAAAAACCATCACTGTTAATAATATATCCCTATTTAATGATAATATTCATATAGGAGTGATTATTAACCAATAAAAATATTTCAGTCATGAATACCACTTATATAATCAATAACATTTTAATAAAAACACCATGATTGTGGGTGACTATCATTGACCTTGAAATATTCCAATTAATATATAGATAATTATAATACAATAGAAATTATAATAATGTTAACAATAGAACTTAAATAAGGTTCAAAATCAAAAACATGTCATCAAGGAAATAATTTTAGATAAAAAATTCTAACTTGTTTTCATGCTTATCGAACAATAAAAAAGATCCTAAATAATTAACAACTCTATATTAATAACTTATATAAGGAAATTATAATAAATATACAACACATTTTATAATTATTTATAACCATATATTACCAAAATAATAAATAACTATTGTTAATTTAATCATCATGTGTGAGAACATTACACTATTTGATTCTTAAAAAGATTAGAAATAGAGGTTCTATTCATTCTATGTTGTTTTAATTTTATTATAACTAGATAAATAATTATATAATAATCAATTTTTTGATCAATCATTAACTCCAAATTTAATTATTTAAAATTCATGATTCTGACTTGTGAAAATTAAAATACAAAAACTAGTTATCTAATTATTTAATGATGTAATGTTATATATTTTTAATTACATTATATACGGATAGAAAATATCTAGATTAATTAAAAAAATTTATTTATATCATTTTTAAATGATTTTTTGTTTATAGTATATACCATACTAATTTATGGAATAATCTTTATATCATCGTTTACATAGCTGGTAATGCCCACCCAAATGACAATATATTATATTATTTTCATGATTAAGGTAATATTTAGACAAACCTAATATGAAATATTTTAAAGCATAAAAATATTTTAATTATAAATTCTCATTATTAAATCCCTTATTATAAAAAAACATTAATGGAGGGAATAGAGAATGAAATTCATTGTTTGTGGATGTGGTAACCAAACATACACTGATTAAAAATCCAATTTCTCAAATAGTGGAAAATGATGGTATATGTTAAACTTAATTTTAAGATATAGAATTGAGATATATAGAAACTTATAATTCATTAAATTCTTAATTTTTTCCATCATTGAGAGGAACACATGAAAAAGAATAAGACCAATTCGTGGAGGTGATAGTTCGTAGGTACACACAATCAATGTAATTTTATTTTCTATGTTGATGGAAATTAGATAATAATTGTTTTATAATTTATATAATTGAATTTTATAATATTACCAACTCTTAATTCGTTATGATTATAAGCTTACATATGATTTTGTAAAATTTTTAGTAAAAGTAAATACTATGAGAATGTAATAGTAATGTTGTAATCTTGAGTTTTCTCTTAGAAAACTACTCGAAATGAACCATTGAAGAAAACTAAAGGTGATTGAAAAATATCAATATGGGATATGATTATAGAAGGATCTAATTTTATTACATTAAATAATAATGTTAAAATATAGTTGAGTCTTAAATATGTGGATGTGTTTCATTTTTATAAGTGAAGTGAAAGGGTGTTTTGGATGTAATCAGAACATTTTCAATAATTTAAGGTTACAATTCCATGGAAAACAGATTGAAAATGGAAAAAAGTAAAGGGGTGTGTTTTTGGTTCATTATTATCCTCATCCTCTCGTTATCTAGAAATGTTATATTTTTTAGTGATTTTCTTTTATAATAATTTATATTCACCTTTCTAATTAGTTTTCATCATTATAAATTAATATTACTATAAATGATAACAATGGAACTATAACCTAATTTGATATTTATAATTTGAATTTTAGAAATCATTTATCTTTATAAAAGTTTTATGAATTTGAAATTTAAATTTAAAAATAAATTCACATAACACATAATAATATCATTTTAAAAACACTATATTAATATGTTCACAATTTTATATAATAAATTAGATTATTATAGATATTTATTTTTATGAAATAAAATAGTTTCTTATAAAAAAATCAAAATGTGTCTGGATTTAAAATCAATCCAATTTATAATTTCACCATAAAAATAAATAAATAAAATAAAATAGGTAAAATGTTTTTATTAAAGAAATATTCCATATTTATTTTAATATGTTGAACATAGGAATTATATGATCAAATAATATTTTAAAATTAAAACATTTATTCCTTAAATACATATTTTATTACTCATATTTTTTAATACCATTGTATATTCGTATATAAATATAAAATCTATGAAATTTTTCTATTTTGAAAATCCAATTTATTTGACTAAAAATCAACCTTTTAAAAAAACTCATAAAATAATACTATTAAAATACTAATATAAGTTACTAAAAAATTGGTTTTATTTGATATAAATTAAATTATAGAATTTGTGAAATTTGTTTTGATAAATAAATTCATTAAAGTAAAATTAAATGAATTGAAAATAACCATTTCAATATTTTCTAATAGTAAATTATATGTCATGCAATGGAAATAAAATTTAATTATTTAAGATTCTATTGATTATTTTATATATTTTATAATTTCTATCTTATATATTTTCATTCTTTTTTTTGGGTATAAAAATTAATATATGTAATCAAAGAAAACATTTGTTTTAAAAGATATGGAATATTGAGTTTTTATTCTTCAAGGCCACAACATAAATGTTAAAAACAAAATCAATCACCGTAAGGAAGCTCCATATGGAAAAGTTCCCACATTCTATGTATGATGTAAATTCATCTCTTCCTTGAGAAATTGCACCAAATCAAGAAGATAGTGATTGAATCCAGCATGCCAACTATCAAAGAGGAATCCCAGTCTAAAATTATAGTGAATTAATTTCCACCACTAAAAATCCTAGTGTTATCAAATCTTTAGTTAGTATATAATATATGTAATGCCCCCACCCTAGAATCCTTGAGCTAGTGTTTTATTTTATTACATTGCAATGATTACAAGGAATAAATCCACAAAGTACCGATCAGTTTAATTATCTTGGAAATCCATATTACATACATAATACTCATAATATATAAGGAGAGAAAAATAATACATGCTACATATTAAATTGAAATAAATTTCTTCTTTGAATGATTATTCAATGTTATTTTCATCATAACCAGGGGAAAGAAACATTATAATGGAATGATCAAATGCTCAGTAAGGTTAAATGCAATGGAAGATATAATCAATCAATATTAATGGAAATTTATATAACTGAATACACCACTAGATAAGGCATAATTAATATTGAATCTTAATAAATTGAAATGCCTGCCATTAATCAATAAATTGAGAATGAATTATATCCTTAGATATGTCGAAAAAAATACCTTGGATAAATAAAAACTAAATCTAAATGAGGCTAATTCATAATTGTTGGATTTAATGTCTATGTTATATTAAAACCTATACTATCCGACCTTTAACAAAATTATTTTAAAAAACTAATAGAAACCCATTTAATTTGGCCGACTAATTCATCTTACGAGAACTTATCGATGCATCAAGGGGAAATAAAATGATAGGACCCCACTCAGGGTTTTCAACATAAATAATTCATAATATTTAAAAATAAAATTAAATAATATGTCTTATTATGTATCCCTATTGAATAAATAATATGGATTCATCAATAAGTACAGGATAATAAAATAATTGGTAAAGTGAACACGGTATGTAAAAATGATATATGATTGAGGAAATACTAATATATAATGTGTGACAATATGTATATAACTGTAAATATCTAATAAAATATTATTAAAATATACTCATTATTTTAATATAATGTTAACAATCACAAAAGTAAGTGAGATTGTAAAGATAGTCATTAAGATCATTCCTTAGTAGAATAAAATTTAAATATTTTAATGTGTCCTACACAACTTTGGAACTGTTAAATATTAATACCCATGATGGATTATTATTAAATGAAACATATAATATCATTAGAGTAAATATATTTTTGATATAAAATTTCAAAAGGTAGTATATACACAAAATAAAAGTGAATTGGTGCATAATAACAAATAAGTCTCAATAGAATGAAAAATGGGAAGAAATTCTTTTACCTTAAACATATTGTTTGTTGTGTGGTATTTATCCCTCTATATAGTGATTAAAAATATGTTAATATTGTATAAAATAACCATGATCATTTTTATAATATCATACATCATCTTTTTATAATACCTCATTACCCGTCTGTTAGAAAACATTCATTAATTTCACTATTTCAGGTGTTAATTCCCGATTCTTCTCGAGTAAGTTTTAACATGTTACTTGTTATTACCAATAATGAGATCAGGGTTTCATCATCTATGGAATGTAAAAAATGGATCAAATAACATATATAATAAATATATAAGTAATTATAATAATATATAATGTTTGGATATAATAAATGAAATTTACCGTTCATGGAGACGGTGGGTCATACGTATGAATGAATGCTACGTTCATGTATTTTTTGTATTAAAAGATTAAAAATTAAATGATACATATGAATATTATTATTATATTAGAATATTAATGTTATATATTTTACATATTTTTATTAAAATAATCCTTAATATGTTCCATGTGTAGCATGAACGAGTAA
The DNA here is from genome assembly GCA_963277665.1 of Viscum album. Classification (NCBI taxonomy): domain Eukaryota; kingdom Viridiplantae; phylum Streptophyta; class Magnoliopsida; order Santalales; family Viscaceae; genus Viscum; species Viscum album. The sequence continues at coordinate 1,687,734,830 of OY728126.1, read as the reverse complement.
AGCCAATTTGAAGAGGTTGTAGTCCACACTTCAAAAAATAGTGTTAACGTATTCATGAAAAATGGAATGTATAATTGAAAGTGTTATAAAAGAATTTTTTGACAATAAATACATAATAAATATAATATGTAACATATATAAATAGTTTTTCCATAATAATGGACACCATGATAGGTGGTAATACAAAAAATGAACAATCATTATTTTCTATGGTAGTACTTTTCCGTACAGAAAAACAATATAATCGTTATCCATTAGATGAAATTGTTTGTAAGTGTAGGCATAAAACTTGCAAATGAGCCTTAGCCTAGTTGGTGATGTCTCTCTATTTGCTTCCACGAGACCCAGGTTCAAAACTAGGTCGAGGAATAATTTCGGGTATTGTAATAGAACTAAAGCATGAAAAGTAGTAGGTATTATTCAGTACTATAGCAGCTGGAACTATTCACCTTGGGAAACTAGTTTGGGATTGGAGTCCTTATGGCCTTCAGGCCACCCATCCATACAGGTCAGTAAGGCATTCGGGCCACCTCATGGCCTCCGGGCCACCTCAAGGAATAAGTGCCACCTAATTTATAGTTGAACAGATTGATTATACAAGGAACCGCTCTAGAAGAGGAAAATTGCAGGGAACAACCACAAGAGTAGGGCTATAAGGACAATGAAAGAATGAGAGGGTATGGAATTTTCCATCGGTACCGCACCTGTTCACCTCTGCACATGGACATGCTAGCCGAACATTCATGAAAAGGTGGATATCTGATCCCGATGCAGATGCTGGGGAGTAGAAGATTCAATTAGTCATTGTTTGTATGATTTCCTTAAGACCTAGGGGTCATGTAATGTCTCCAAGCCTATGGTCACTATAATTCTTAAGCTTACGGGCCTTTTAAGGGTTCCCCATCATCCCTTGAAAGGGGGATTGTCAAAAAATCAATAAAAAAGAAGGCCTTCGAGCCATTCAGTCAGTAGGAATCAACCATAATATAACATAATATTAGTATATTAGCAAAAAAGTTTTATTATATGAACATGAAAGAGTAATATTTGAAGTGGTGGGAAATTAAATAAAAGAAAAGTGATCATTGGAAAGCGCTACCTTAAAAATTTGGTAACTCATTTTGGTTTATAGAAAAGGGATTCAATGGAATGCTTCTTACCTATAGGTAGGCTTCATGGTCTAGGGTAGGTATGTTTTTAAGAAAATTAGGATGTTATTAGATAAACCTATGAGGTTTTAGTGGTTTAAGGAGTATAGAAAAGTGGTTACCTTTTATAGTGGAGGATAAGTGGAACTCTCATAAATAGAAAAAGGTATTTTTAATGGGAGTTCTACCATAACTAATATTTAAAAAAAATTAAAAATAATAAAATAAATTGAAATAATAATTTATAGAAAACTACACCGTAAGAAATATGTGCATTTTAATAATTTGGATCTTTAACTTCTAATATTCTCAAATTTTAACATTTCAGTTTTCATTAAAGCATCTAGTTTACCAACCTATGTAATATGTCCATTTAAAATAATATGAAGTAAATATTTATTATAAAATATATAACCACTAAATTATTAAAATTATTCCTAATTTATAAAATAAAAATATCATGTTTTTTGGAAATTAATGTTAAAACAAGCACATGTGACATGATAAAACACTAAATATAAATATACTGTGTCAGCAAAATTGTTACAGTATATTGGTCAATATGTTAATTATAAAAGCTAAATTTGTATATTAATAGAAAGTATTAAATTTTTATGAACATATTTAAAATAACCTGTAATAATATAGGTTTTAGTATTAATTTTAAAAAATTTAGTAAATATCAATTATTATAAAATAACAATAATGTCAATTCTGGTATTTTTTGTTTTATTGTAAATTTAAAAAATAAACAAAACATTGTAATTCACTGTTAATGTTAATGATTTTAATAATAATATATTCATCCAGAAATTAATTTAATGAAATTAATTCAATCAATATAATTCAATTTTAATATTTATAGTATCATTTATTTTAGTTAACTATTTACTGAAAAATTGCTACATTGGTGTTTCTTAAGCAATTTAAGCAATTAAATCATCTCTAAAAATTAATGATACATTATTATGATAATAATAACCCATTTTTATTTCCATTGAATATGTACCACCTAAAATATGATGTTTTCTACAAATTTCAATGTTTTATAAATGAAAAAGGTAAGGAATGTTTCTTTTAAGTATTTTTCCATACATAAACTTCTATATAATGAACATAAATTTAATAAATTCACAATAACCCAAAAAATTCAAACGAAGATGGTATGTGGTATAAATATTTTATTACAATGGTTTTTTAAAAGTTTCAAGACCATTTTGGCCCTTAAGTATGGTTTATTTTTTTAGGCTTAATTTTACCTCAATCATTGTAATTGATTTTAATCACTTTCACTAGTATTTTCTGTCAAAAATCTAATTGATCATATTTGGAAAAAATATTATACTGAGTACAATGTTTGATGTAAATCTTTAATAATGTTAATCACATTAGTGGGAAGTTTATGATTAATTCTAATCTCAAATACTTTGTGAGAAAGTGAGTTTTTAAAGTAAAAACATTCATAATCTGAACATGTTTTTATGTCCATTTTTATTAAACAATTAATCCAGAGAACAACATTGAGTAAATATATGTATAATTTATCAACTTTTACATTGAAAAAATTAAAAATAAAATGTATCATTAATAATTATTTTAATTAAAATGACGTTATTAACTGAAATGTAGTAATTATTACAATTAATAAAAAAATGAAATTTGGTTGACAATTTTCATAAATTCACCATATGCTAATTTTGATATTTTAAATCCAAAAATAAAGTTTATTTTTAAGAAATAATATTTATAAAAGTGACAAAATTTTTATTTACAAAAGGATATCCATTAAAAAGTGGTAGAACTCGATCGTGTGTACATGATAATCCATTATTTTTTGTAGAATAAGATTTATATTATGTTTTATATAAAGAATGATAGAAATAAAATTAATTTTTTTATAAAATTAAAACATTGTAATGTATTGGGGTGTTAAATTTCCCCACCTTATTTATACGTTGTCCTCACAAATTAAAAATGATCTCAGTAATAAAGGGATTGATATTTTAAAATAACCTATTATTGAAAACCCAAATTGTAAATAGGGTTAACAAGATATCTTCTTACAAATAGTGAATTGAAAAGAAAATGGCCATGTAATTAAGTCCCCTATTAGGATAAAAAAGGTGGCAAATTAGAACATAGAAACACAAGAAAACTCCAACAAACATGTTATGATGGAGAGTTCTATAAAACATGTTCAGATGAAAGTTGATTACCACAAAACCATAAACCATTTTTGTGAATAAAGGTAGTGGATATCATAGAAAATTATGTTAATATGAAATAATTTTTTCCTCGATACCCATTTTTCAAAATTTGATGAATTACGTCACTCTCATTGAATATAATAAAAAATATGTTTCTAAAAACATAATATATTGCTATGATTATGCATTGAACTATTTATACATCTTCTCTTAGAACATGTTGATTCACATTGTGAATTAATACATTAACCTCTAAAACATCAAATAAATATCATCGTAAACCATTTCATAAATGGTTATGTTTTCTAAAATATTATGATCAAACACATTAGAAGGAATGTCAAAAAATTTACCAAATTAACTTATAATTAGAGTTTTATAAACACGAAGAACCTCTAATTTTTCACATTAAAAAATTTAAATAATATCATCATCTGTACTCTTGAAATATTGAAATTACTCTAATTACCATAAAACCCTGTTGGAAACATGCATTCAAAAATATTAATTTTGTAAGATACATGTTATTGGATATATTCCATAAATTTAAATGTGTTGTAAAATACATCAATGATATCATATACAACTTTTTAACAAGTCATTAAACAGTTCCAATGATGCCTACACTTGTAAAAATGTATCATTTATTACTCATTATCCCAACATCAGGAATATATTAAGGGTTGTACTACACTCAATAATGTGTCTTCCTAAGAGTTTATATTTTTACTAAATAAATTTAATTGGTACCATTGAGCATATGGTTATGAAATCCATGACGAAAAAGTATTGTAGTACAATCCTGACATTTTTCATAAATCATATATTCAGAACATCATTAAGAAAATAATTTTTTAAAATATTTATTATATCCAAATACTGAATTAGATTAAACATTCCACTTCAATAATTTTAATAACATATTCATGACCTTAATCCCTAAGCTTCTTCAAAGGTATATATTTTTTTAAATTTTTATAATTCATTTCTGTAGTTCCCAATATTCACGCATTTGTAACACTGAATAGTTGTTCTTTCCATATTCCAATTTCATTAGTTTTTCCTTGTAACCTTTCACACAAAACTTATAAAATACTCCCAATAATTTCAATAATTCACTAGGTTGATTCCATCTACATTTAACAAATGTTAAAAAATCCTTCTTTTCCATAATATTTTTTGGACTCATTGCCTTTTTTGTGGTGTTCAAGATATATTTTCTTATATTGTTTTCCCTTTAATGTATTTTTCTTATAAAATTATTTCCCCATCTAAATGGCACATAAAAATATTTCTTTATATAATGAAAAATTTAGAGAAAACAGGGCCCTTCAATGATTTGTCTTAATACCTTCAATGTTGTGGTCAATCATGAACAAGGTGTTGCATATTTAATCCATAGCATACCCAGATAAACTTGAAATGGTATCTTCATAATCCACAACACTATAATCATCCATTTTCATTAATCTAAGAAACTTTCTCATCATCTAAAATTGATGATAACAACCGAAGTATTTATCAATTCCTGTATCATTAAATTCACTACATTACATGGGTTCTATTTCTTCATCCACCTTAGTTTTCTTGATAAAGGTCCATAATTGATCTGCATCACCACAGAGATAATAAATCGTTAGTGTGACATTTCCCCCTTTACTGCATTCCAATGAAATATATATCTTCTCTTGAGACAAAATCCATTGATCTCTTACAATTGGATTCATATTCCTTGTAAATAATGGGGGTTTCAACACATTAACTAATCTATTATAGGTTATTCCCACTAGTTAATAGGTTTCACCATTCTAGAAAGGTTAATTTTCAAACCAGTACTATGTTTCCCTAATATATCCATATCTTTGTCAGTTTTAATACCAGATAAATTGACTTTATCAACATGGGAACCTCTAAATTGGCCATGAGTATTGATATCATTCGTCATTCTAGGCCAATATTCTAAAAAATGGCATAATAGAGATTAGATCATAATATATATTTCCAAATATGGTATAGCCCATATCATAAATTTATGCATCATAAATATTAGAATAATAATCACTGGGTTTTTTGGGTGAATAACAACTTTTAAATACTTTATAATGAATGAAAATAAAATGTGAATTATCCTAATCATATCCCACAGGAGTGTAATATTAGTTTCTCAGTAAGGCCAATTTTAATGTATTAGGTGACCCCGAGTCAGGACCATAACACCTTTTTAGAGTTATTACTCCTAGGTACATCAATGCCAGAACCATATATAATTGTTGTATCTAGGAAGGTATGTATTTCTAGGAATACCCACATAAATTCCACCTGAAAAAATTATATAATTTTCTTCTCTACTCATCCCTAAATGTCTATCATAGGGTAATATTTTCTAATTTTTTTTCTATTTCTAATTTCCTAAGGTTGTTGCTATAATTTATTCGATACCATTATTAAGGCCCCAACCCGAGAAACCCAAAACTGATGCATTATTTTATTACATTTTCATTATTATAAGGAATAAAATTACTAAGGATCAATCAGTTTAGTATTCTTGTAAATCTGTATTTCATATGTGATACATATAATACATTGGGAGAAAAATTAAACATTGGACACAATAAACTGAAATAATATACATCCTTGAAATCTTATTAAATTTTCTCTTCTTCATAACCTGAGGAATGAAATATTATAAGGTTGAGCACAAATGATTAGTAAGGGTTAATAAAATGGAATCAATAATGAATAAATCTATACATAAATGTAAAAAACAGAATGCATAAGTTGATAAAGAATAATTAATATGGCAAGGTGAGAAACTGAAACGCATGTAAAAAATCAATAAACTAAGCATGAATTTAATTCAAAGATATGTCCATGAAAAATCATAGGGATTAATAAAAAATTAAAATAAATGAAGGAAATAGATAAATATTGGACATAATGTATATATAACATGGAATCTTATACCATCAATAACATTCACATGGTGGTTAAAAAACACAGATAGAATCATATTTTATTTTTTCCATCTTGTTAGTCTCATGAGAACCTATCGATTCATCGAGGGTCTATATAAATTGTGGGACCCACACTTCATTTCCATTATCAAGAATATCTAATATTTAATAATAAAAATAAATAATATGCCTGATCAAATATCCCTATTGAATAATGAATATAGTGTAATCAATAAATCTATGTTAATCAAATAACTGTCAAAGTGAACACAGTATGTAAAAAAAGATTTACTGTTTATAAAATACTCACATCCATTGTATGGAAATATGGATATTACAGTAAATATAAAATTAAAAATGATTATAATAAAGTTTTATTCAATAAAAATTTATTAACCACAATATGTAGTTTGGTTTAAATGGCTGTCATTATGAAGAATCTTGAGAAGAATAATATTTAAGCACTCCAAAGTTTCCCAAGAAACTTCAAAATATTTAAATCATAATAAACATGGTGGAATAATTTTAAATGAAACTTATAGTATCAATATATTAAGTTCATTCATGATATAACATGTCAAAACCTAGTATATAGACCAAATAAAAGTGAATTGGTGCATAATAACTAATAAGTCTTAGTGGAACGTAAATTCAGACAAAATTTATTTACCTTAACCTTTATTTTTATTATGTGCTCTTCATACTATTTTATATTGTTTTAAAATATGTTAAAAAATAATACTAGAAAAATAATCATGTTTATAATTTCATTCATTATCTTCATATAATATCTCAATGCCCATTTTTAACTATCTTTCATAATTTGACTATTTCAGGTGTTAATTGCCCAGTTTCCTCAAGTATGTTTTAACTTTTTACTTATTGTTATCATTTATTAGATCATGGTTTCATCATAACCTAAATTTAAAACTAGAATTAATTATCATATATAACCATTTTATTTGTATTTATAATAATCTATAATATTTTTAAATAATAAATAAAATACACCATTCATGGAGACGGTAGGTTGTAAGTATGAATAAATGATTCATTAATTTTTTTATATTAAAATAATGACAATTAAATGATAAATATGTAAATAACAATTCAATTATCATATCTATGTTATATATTTTACATAGTTTTACTAAAATCATCCTTAATATAATCAATTTATATAGTGAATGACCCACATAACTTTAAAGGAAAGGGGTATAAAACTATTATATAAGTAATAATAAATAATGAATATCATATATAACATATATAAATAGGGTTTTCATTATAATCATTCCTATGATAGGTGGTAATGGAAAAATTAAAAATCATCATTTCATGAGGCAATCGTTCACCACACATAGAAACAATATATTAATTAACCATTAGATGTAACTATGTGTAAGTATAGTTATAATGATGAATATAAAATCATATTAGTATATTTATGATTTTTTTTATTATATGAATAGGGATGAAGAATATTTGAGTTGGTGGAATATTAAATGAATTAAAAGAGGTTGTTGGAAAACAATACCTTAATACTCATGTAACTCAATTTGGACTATACCAAAGGGATTCCATGGAATCATTCCATCCCAAATGGATTCTTGAAGTTATATGGGAGGAATTTTGGGATGTGAATTGGATATATCATGGCCGAACCTATCTAGTTTTAGAGGTGTATGGAATAGGGAGAAGTTTTTGCCTTTTATATTGTAAGAGGAGTTCCGCTCGTGTAAATACCGAAAGGTATTCATTAAATGGGGTTCTACCATAACTAATGTGCCTAAAAAATAAAAATAAATAACTGATTAAAGGGTAATAATGGTTAATTTAAACCTCCATAGTTCAAAATTATGCGCATTTTAATAATTTGGTTCCCTAACATCAAAGATTCCGCAATGTTATAATTTTTGTATTTAATAAGGAATCTTGTTTTCCAACCTAAATAATATAACCTTTAATAATCATGTACATTAATATTTATATTAAAAATATAGTTTCAATGAATTATTAATATTACATATAATATATAAAATAAAATACAATGTATTTTGGAAATTAATTTTAAAACGAATACAAGTGATGTGCTAAAACACTCCTCAAACCTCCTCCATGTAAACAAACTTTTTACAATTTATGGTTCAATATGTTAATTATAAACGATAAATTGGTCTATTAATATTAATAATTTAATACTTTTTAATAAATAAAAATCACTAGGAAAAATATAGGTTTTTTTTAATTTTCTATCATTTAAAAAATAATATTTATTATAAAATAATAGTGATGTCAATTTTTACAGTATTTATTTATTATTAATTTAAAAATTTTAAAAAATAATTGGAAATAAAATATATTAAGTTTATATCTATGTAACATGATATACTCATCTAAAAAATTAATGAAAATATTTCAATCAATATAGTTCACTTTTAATATTGATAGTATCATTTATTTTAGTTAATTATTAACTAAATAATCGCTACATTTTAGTTTCCAAATCGTTTTAATAATCAAAATCAGCAATAAATTTAATTGTAAATTAATATGATAAAATACTATATTTATATTCCAAAATTACATGTATAACTGAAAATATGATGTTTATTACATATCCCAATCATTTAAAATTTGAAAGGTAAGGAATTTACCGTTTTTTCTTTTTTACTTGCTTAAAATTTTATATGGGGAAATTCTATTTAATAATATTCTAATAACCAAAAAAATTAGAACCAAATGGGTATGTGGTTAAAATATTTCTCTAAAATGGTTTTTGGTAAATTTTCATGGTTAATTTTTTCCATAGGATTATGGTTTTGTCCATTGTTAAGCTTAATTTTTCATTAATCGCCATAATTAATTCTAATCACTTACACTATATTTATTTTTTCAATAATAATGTTCATTTTATTTAACAAAACAAATATTATACTATTTAAACCCATTTATGAAAATTTTATAAAATTCATGCCATGAATGTGTTAAAATTATGATTAACGCTAATATCGCTGATGTGGGGGGAAAGTGGCTTTTTAATGAAAACCCATTCAACAGAACAATAGGTTTTATGTAATATTATAATAGAAAAATTATTCAAATAACATATATTTGGATAATATATGTATAATTGATCTATTTTGACTGTAAACCTAATTTATAATATAACTTTACATTAATAAATATTTTTTAAAAAGGTAATTTTTAACTAATATGCAATATTTTTCACTATTCATTAAAAATGAAAGCACTAAAAAAAATACAAAAAATAACACCAAGATAATTTTGATATTCTGAATCCCAAAATGAAGTGTCTTTGGAAAATTTATATTCATTAAACATTGAAAATTTATTTTTAAAAAATGTTTTCTATTAAATGGTCGTTAAACTCAGTCTTGTGGGAAAGCTAATCTTGTGTTTTGTATATCATATTCTTAGCATAGTGTTATGTATAAAGTATGATATCAAAAAAATTAATTTTATTTGGAAATTTTTTTTTCTTGGGGCGTTCATATATATCACTAGTATGTCTATGTCAACACAATCCCATAGTTCAAGGGGAATTTATTCCACTACTGACACACCCATCAATTTTCAATCACATTGCATTTTCTGGAATTATTAGTGGTCAAACAAAATCATTCACAACTCTTGGGACTAGGGGAATATTACGAACTCCTCTATGTAATTCTATGACTCATATGCTGGGTACATATTTCTTTAATGTTGTGCCCTAGTTGATCCCAATTATACTTGATACACCCCTATTATTTGGGGAACACTAGACATATATAGTAAAATAATCCTTCACAATAACCACTAATGGATCACATTTATGTGAAAATATGATAAATAATATCAAACCCTGCATTGTTCACATGTTAATGTGGCCCAATGAGAATTTATAATATAATTAATTCATTTATATACCATTTTAATACGATATGGGAAACAAAGAGTCACTCAATTACTCAGATGATGGTGATGGTATTTCAACTAAACTATATGCCACAGTGAATGCGGTCACTAAAAATATTGTAAATGATACAGATTGTGAAATATAAACTATGACACACAATGTGGAAACACATTCCCATAATGTAGACTATACCAAAACCCATGATAAGCTTATGAATAATTGGTATAAATAGAATAACCATAATCCGGAACCACTAAAAGAGGATTCTCCACCAACATTAAGTAATTATACTAAATATAAAAGGGATTTATTGGTATTATCCCACTCACGACGAAGAGGGATCAAATTCCTTCATATATGATGGAATATTGCATAGTTTGAGGCAATGAAAAATAATCTCAGATGGATAAATGTGGTATTACTCTAGGTATATATTCCCATAGTATATAAACATAATACAAAGAAAACTTCTTCTATGATCACTCATCTAAAGGACATTAACCAACCTATAAGAACAACACAAAATCTTTATGTTGGATTCAAATCCAAATAATGAGACTAATTGAATTTAGGAATGAAGTATGACACAAATTTCCATCCAGAGAACCATAAAATCCCCTCACAAAAGAATAATAACTTATCTCTATTATGAACTAGAAATTACTGGATAACATATTTATAAATAACACCTCATGTTTCATCCTTCACTCAAAAAATGGTAATGACTCTATAAATATTACCCATAGAACACCTCAACACCATAAAGCCTCTTTTTAGATGAATAGAGGATATGAAAGGGAGGTCTAAAAAAGATAATCTATAATGGAATACATTATTTAAATGGGTTTATTCCACCCACACCAAATTTTAACAATCCTAATTCACAAACATCAATAGAAGAGGATTTCTAGAGAAACATCACTCATATTTTCTGTCTGGGTGTAGTTCCAAGATGATCCCATAAGAAAAACAATGTTTTAAAAGATTTGGTGTTTTACGATGAATCTAGGGGGAAAATATTTTATCATTTATAATAGTTTACTATAATAGCCCACCATTTTTTAGGGTGACCATCATCATATTTTCAATTTGATATTATTCTTTATTATATGGGAATCATCTCCCTCTGATATCAAAAACTGTTTTTAGAGCTAAAATGATAGAGCCATTGAATTTATCAGGTGATGTAAAGGCCTAAAATAGTCTATAAGTATTATTCTCCCATAGGTGGTGAAATTAGTGTCTTGTTCAAAGAACATATGCGGTGGGAAAAAGAGACCACTAATCCCATTGAAATTCAATGGTGTGTACAAGAAGATTCCATACGTGACACATTGTCACATGGATGATCTTCATTGATCTATGTCCAAATATTTATCTACATTCACAAAATAATGTAAATTTATGGTAATGTAAAATCATAAATTATACACATTGAATAGTTCCAATAATTACTAAACCACCCAAGAAATCTCTGCATCACTCGCTAACTCAACAATGAGTAATACCAACAAAAGAACCACCCCCACCTCGAGGATAAAGTAAATTAAGGTTTTTCATGATTTGGGGAATGAAAAAATATTTTACATATGGAATGAACATATACCTAGTCACTCGCTTAAATCCATTAAAAAATTACTCTCAATATTATCAAACATAGATGACCCAATGAAGTCACCCACAATGATCATCCTAACTATTTTCATTATCATACAATGATAGAGAATTATTTATAGAATCACATAATTTTCAACAAATAATACAAAAAATGGTTGATTATAAATAGGTGGAGTTAGGGAAAGTGTCATTATATGTGTCCCGTGTTTCCACTATCCAATTCTCGGAGGAATATTACTATAAATAAGTCATATTTAAATGTGCTTGAAAGTTTTTAGACGTGTTATCCTAGAAGATTGGTGATTGAGATCAAACAATTTTCAGGAAACAATTCTATCAAATTATTAGTTTCCAAGATATTATTTCACTGTATAAGGGTGTATTTCAAAATCAATCCTCTAGAGATAGAAAAAACTAGTTTAATAAGAATATATCAGAAGAATAAATGATTGATCTGACTACCAAATATACACAAATTTTGGTATATTTCTATCGATTTTTAATTTAGATCATGATAACTCACCCACACCTTGTTACCCTCATTAGTCGAAGATCCGTTTTTAAATTTAGATAACATTATTCACCTAACATACAACTTATTCGATAAATAATATTCATATGAACATATGTTTATCATACTATACCGAGGAGATACAGGTAGATGACATATTGTTTGGTGAAAAGGGAAAGATGAAAAAATTTCCTAGATTAGTATTATAGCCCTGTCTCTACAGAATCTATATAAAAATCTCAAACCCATTGGAATGAACATTATTGGGACAAAAAAGATATTGAAGACACTGTTGTATGCTTCATGAGTTTTCCATACCTAATTTTTTCGGAAATCTGGTTAGATGGTTTGTAACATTCTGAACATCTTAGTTGAAAAGGTAGACCAGTTTAGATCAACCAATAAATTATAGGAACATATTTAACTTATTTATAATAACCATAATTTATGACATAAATCTCCTCAACATATATGCTATATGGAATAGTGGATCCCCTTTTTGAATGGTGCCAACCTATGGGGTAGAAGTATGACAACATGGAATAGTAATAACTTATACAAACCATTATATAAATTCATGACTCTCTTTATATTTCATTTTATCTTTGAAACTTTTTTTTATGATCTCATGATACCCTATTAGTTTGAAGAATATTCCACCAGATAGAGAGATATCGAGAAAAAATTGGATCAGTAAAATTTCATACCACTATATCATTCACTAAAAAATATTGAGAAGACACAATTTGATGCAATATTACCCCCCTGTAAATTTTTGGTAAACAATAATATATTAATATTTGATGTTCTATGAAAAATAATGGATCCTTGATTAATCTATCCTAGTCTAGGATCTCTAATGTTTTGGATAAATTTAGTTTTATTTGACTCTCAAGAAGATAACCTTTCAAGGGTACAACAAGATCTCGAATAATCCCCATGAAAACATTTATCACAAAAACTGGGTTATGTGTATATTTTATAAATATGAGATCATAGTTATCTTTTGGTTATTAATATATAATGATTTACTGGGTATAACAGGGCTTCACAGACATACATTAGTGAAATCAAACTGCTATCAATTCCCACATTAACCTATCAACAGAAATGTTGGAGTGTGTTGGTCGGAGTTGAGTACTCAAGAGGGGGAGAATTGAGTATCTATAAAAATTTATATTTAAAATTTATTTTTAAAAGGGTTCCACAATAGAGTTAAATGCAACCTATTCAATAAAGTATATACGGTTACGAAGGTTTGAATCTGTAAATAACTTCTCAGAAGATTGATTAATTGTCAATAATCTTAATACCAAATATTAACATTATTTTTGATGCAATTATAATACGGAAAAACAATTATATCTTATTTTCATAATTGAGTATCAAAGAAAATTATGGGATTTTTGAATAAAACATTAAAGCAGAGACAACTAAAATAAACAACACAATAGATATAAAATAAGTAGTTTGGTCTCAAGATGAGACCTAATCCAATCCACATTGTGATCACCAGCCACCAAGCAGTCTATATAAACAAACTAGATACACAGACTGTATCAGGCTTTACAACAGTACCCAAAACTGTCTGGGTCACACGACCTCTTCCATAGTTCTTAGTAGGTATGAACTAATAGGTTACACAAAGCCTCTTCCACAATTATCCATGGGAATATACAAGTGTAAAAGCATGTAAGGAAAAAGATATATTGTATCCTTTAGTATGATGCAGGAGATAGTGTGCGTTTAATACATATACACACACTACTCGAAAGATTAGAAAAAATAATACACAATAGAGAGGAAATAATGAGATGGGGTTAGAACTGCTTTGATTGTTAGTCTATGTAGCTATGGACTTCTGAGATTAATTATATATATAAATTGAGTCCTCTCGTTGAAAAAAATGTATCATTCGTCAGCTAGATCTAGCTCGTGTACTATGTGTTGTTGTCAGTGCAAAGATGTGCTCGACGATTCTGATCTATAGTGTCCATCTTGTTGATTCTATATTGTTTCATGTGTTCTTTAGCAATGTTGACTTGCATGGGTCTGTTTTTTACAAGAAAACTCATGTGTACTTCATTATTACACTCTGAATTTTTTTTGGGCCACAATTCTCTTTTATTCTTGGAGTGCATGTGTTAAATCTAACAAGATGCATGTATTCCACACCTCGTACATCCTACTATCAGATGATATGTCTACAAAAAACATTAATTATGTTAGTTAATTTAAAAGTTTCAAATAGGACTGTTAAAAAATAAATTGAAAAATGACAAAACAGATTAACAAATGGTGTCATTGTTTTTCTGTAAATTGTGTCTCCATAAAACAGTGTCTCCTTGAAATGGTGTCTAGATGGTCATTGTGTCGGGGTGTTCCTAGTGCATAGATGGTTATAGTTTCTGGATGGTTATGTTGTATGGATGGTCATGATGTCTGGATGGTTATGGTGTCTCGGTGGTGACGGTTTCTGGATAGTCATTGTGTCTGGATTGTTACTGTGACTGGATGGTTATGGTGTCTGGATGGTTACAATTGTAGGATGGTTACGGTGTTTGGAACGTCTTCCAGAAAGACACGAGTAGTGGTAGACACACAGTTTCTTAGAAAAATTCAAATCTCTGTACAAATACTAAAACAGTGATAATCATAGAAATAATTAAACTTAATCATTCATAAGAGAATTTCATTAGAAACAAAATAGTTTACCATAACTATTTAAGGAGTAAAGAATCTAATCATTTTTACATATGATTATAAATATATTAAAAAATATTAAAATGATTTAATGAATTTATATGACTTGGGATCATTAAAACATGATTAATACATGTGGAGTCCAACAATATCCCGCTTTTTATTATCTCAAATAATGTAAGTGAGTGATTTATTCTTAGGTAATGTGTCCCTTAATTAATTTGGATTTCGTTCATATATAATACATATTTCTCCCTTGTTAGGAATTATAAAAAAGAGTAAAAAATAAAATGAAAATGAAAAGTGGACAATGCATTAGATGGATAAAGAGTGTCATTAGAAATAGTAAGGAACAAGAATACATAAAACCTCTATATCAAAATATAGTAAACATTGTTCTTCAGCACTGTCTTGTGTTCTCTTTTCTCTTGGCAGTAGAATCGAAAGAAGAATCCATAGGAGCAGAGGTAGAAGTGGAAGAAGGGAGTGAACCAGTGGACAGGGTATGTAACAGGAGTCCTTCAAAAACAAAAGGGGCCAAAGTAGGTTCAATAGAAGTCTAAGGAAACTATTGATCCAAGATAACAAGCCTGATCTAACTTAGAGCCTCAGAGACATACATAGATGTGGAGGCAAGATAAGAGGTTGAAAAGGTAGAAAAACCATATCTTAGGGGTGCACCTTCATGAGTGAAAATTGAAGTACTCTAGACATAATGATAAATACATAAAATCTTGATAAAATTAAAAATAAACTATCCACCATATTGCATGGATTTCTCAAATTCATCCTTGTTCTCCATAATCTAATCCAACAAAGGATTGAAATATTTGAGCTTTTGGACTTCTGTTTTGAAAGCAATAGTTATAGGAGGAATCCTTATATTCTTCAAAAGATACTTGAAGTGGGTGGTCAAGTCATTCTTAGTGAATATATGATTGAAGTAGAAGTCTAATTTCTTAGAAATTTATTGCTATAAAATATTGGAAATCATGGAATGACTTCTCACCAAATCAAGATCTCTGTCATTGTTCTTGATAACATCAGATATAGATTACATGGAAAATCCACTAAACCCAGATTGAAGTTCTTCTTTGACAACTTTTCAAAGTAGATCACTGTCTAAAGAAGGTTGAGATGATTGTCTATAATTAAGAGAAGCAGTGACATCCAAGGTAGGGGATTTCAGTTTATATAGAACTTTCTGGAGATAGCCCTTATACTCATCAGCTAACTTGTTATGTCCATAAACAAGATCACACATCTCTTGAACAATCTACTTGTTTCATTCAGCTACCTTTTCAACTACTGATGTTAGAAGAGGTTGAATCTGTGAGGATACATCCTGTGGGGCCTAACTAGAAATATCCTCAGTAGGATAAGAAACATGTTCTGGTCTTGATGTTATCACTCTCTACATTTCATCAACCACACCTCTTTGAGTTTTTAGTTCACAACTGAGTAGTTTATTCTCATCTCTGACTTTTTGAATCTCATGAAGAAACATGGGTTAAATCTTCCATATAACCTTTTCCAATATTAGTGAAGCATTTATTTAACTCAAATTGGTTACAAGAGCTGGTTGGGTATTTATGAGATTTTTAACTCTAGCTAGTAGGGTAGTTATAAATGCTTTCAGATCATCCTGGTCCACCAAGTTTTTAGGTTCTTGGAGGGTTCAGGAATAGAAGCTGAGACATGCACAAGTTCCTTAGTCGAGATTGATTTAGGTGAAGATTCTAGTTTCATATGAAACCTAGTAGACAAATCAATTCATTTAACTAAGACATCAGGTGAATCAATCGCATCAAAATAACTGTGAAATTTTTACCAAGTATCCAGTGAGTTTAGATCAATCCGATTAGGGACTTCAACAGATTCTATATTGGGGGATTCTCCCCCTCAATAGGTGAATGTTTATTAGGACTGATTGATTTAGATCCTTTATATATTTCCACGAATTCATCCCTTATTTCCTCTAATATTTCCATTATAGCTATCTGAAAGGCTTCCGCCATTCTCTTTATATCAAAAGTAATAACATCAAGAACAGATAGTTATGATAGGAGTTCCTGAAGGGAAGCTTCATTCACGATAATAAGATCTTATTCTCTAAACTCATCTTCAACATTATTTCATCT
This sequence comes from Viscum album, assembly GCA_963277665.1. Classification (NCBI taxonomy): domain Eukaryota; kingdom Viridiplantae; phylum Streptophyta; class Magnoliopsida; order Santalales; family Viscaceae; genus Viscum; species Viscum album. The sequence goes on along the minus strand of OY728126.1, from coordinate 1,687,717,627 downwards.
TATATTATCAATATATTATTCTTTTGAGGGATGTTGTTCTTTCATATTAACAAAGTCTTCAAGAACTGGCACTTCCTTTTCAAATATGACTTGAGGATCAGGTGTACTGCCTTCCTCATCATGAATAATTTATTTTGAAGGTAATATAGCCTCTTCTTCTTCCGTGTCAGAATATTCAACATGTTCATCTGGCTCCACGCTTGGATCCGAAATATCCTTTGGCCTTAAAAGCTGTTCCACTAGATTAAAATTTTTATAAACTATATCATTATCTTCCACCCATGCTTTCTCTATAAATTTCAATTGATTTTCATTCTCTTTACTGTAACTTTCGAATGACAGAACTCATAATCCTTTATGAATTCTTCATCTGGTCGAACCAATCCATTTTCATGAAGCATAACTGAGATAAGAATCTAATAGAACATGGATGTTGACTTGGAGGTTGTTTTCATCAACTCACACATATGGTGTATAATATACTTTAAAAGGTTGATCATATGTCCATATTTCATGAAATGTATCAAAACTAAATCCAGATAATCGAGTACAACAAAATCACCTTTTCTGGGCATAATCAAATTCTAAACCAACATAAAAAGGAGTCTAGATTCACAATCTAGCTTAAAAGCTGTGGCTCTCCTCTTGGTTTCATTGTCAGTTAAGCTTCTCAAGGCTTCTTCCAAAACAATGTACTCACTTGAAGGTAGAGGAACTCTATGGTAGTCCTCATAGATACCCTTGTGAGGTATGCTAAGGCATGTAGCCCAAAACCTCAATGAAAACATGCATCTCAAACAATTGATCCAACTTCTCACAATATATCTATCTTCTGAATCAAAAGATAATTGAACATTCTGGTAAAACATTTCAAATAGCATCGGGTAGATAGGCATATCCTCCTAAATAAAACAATCATGATAGGCTTCCCCTATTATCACTTTCAACACCAAATAGTTACTTGCCAGAATCCACTTTGGGAATATCTCTTTTTCAGGTACTACTACTCTATTCACTAGGTTCGTATTTAGAGGGACTTTTGGTGCAAACTTCAGCACTATCTTCATCTTCTTCTTTGAACTGCACTACTCAAGAGTTGAAAAAGAAATACATTTCATCCAGGGCATCCACCGAAGGTGTGAGAGAGAGATTGTTTGAAGAGGGGTTATAGTTTGAGAGAATAAAAGGGAGCTCGAGTGAAGAATGAGTGAAACATCTGTTATTTTATAATTTTGGGATATCGTTCATCGCTGGATCAAAAATGTAGGAAAGTAAAACCAATGGATTATGGAGATATGGGTTATAATTTATAAAAAACATTAATGCATCTTTATGGTGAGACCATAATCAAATTTCACCATGAGACTGTAACAAGTGTTAATGGTGAGACCGTAATAGTTTGATTTCTAAACCATGAAACTATATTTTTTGAGATATTAAGTGATAGATATAACCAATAAATAGTAACCGTGAGACCGAAAACATTATATAGTAAGTCTTGAGACAATATAATTGTTGAACTGTTGGAGTTAAACAGTAATCTTAAGATAGTGACTTGGGAAATCATAAACTGTGCAAGAGTATAATTACTACATAAGATTTATCATTTCCAATTAATGTATTATGTAATCGATTCTTTTAGAATTTAGGGGTTTGTTGAATATATCAGCAAGCTAATATTCGGTTCCAATGAATTCCAAATTGATGTAACATTTCAGATAATGATCTCTCAAAAAGTCATGTTTTACATAAATATCTTTTATCCTAGAGTGTTAAGTAAGATTTTTTGAGATGTTAATATCACTTGTATAGTCACAATTTATTGGTATATACCTAAATTGATATCTATAATCTAGTAATGTGTGTTTCATCCAAAAAATTTCTGCACAAGTACTGCCAACAGCTATGTATTCAACTTCTATAGTAGATAGTGAAACAATGTTTTGTTTCTTACTAAACAATGATACTTGTTACTTTCTTAAAACAAGACATGTTCTATATGTTATTTTTCTATCTTACTTAAAACCACCGAATTCATCATCAGAATAACTCACAAACTCAAATGATTGTTTTCTAGGATAGAGTAGTCCTAATCTGGGTGTATGCATGAGGTATTTGAAAATTCTATTAATATCATTTAGATAAGATTCCATTGGATTTTATTGAAAATGAGAACACATACACTCAATAAGAATAATTTATGGTCGACTAGTAGTTAATTAGAGAAATATTCCAATCATTCCTCTGTAAGTGGTATGATCAATAGATTTTCTAACTTCATCAATATCCAACTGACAAGTAGTTCTCATTGGAATGTCACTACTTTCAGTGATCTCTAAACCAAAAATTTATATAAGATCTATAGTATTTTTCCTTTTAGTTAAATTAATACCATCATTATTTTGAATGATTTGTAATCCTAGAAAGAATTTTAGTTCACCCATTAAACCCATTTCAAATTCTTTTTGCATCATCTTATATAATTTAATACATAAATAATTTTTTGAAGATCCAATGATAATGTCATCTACATAAATTTGAACTACTAAAACATCATTTAAAATATGTTTTATAAAAAGGGCAGGATCAACTATTCCTTTTGTAGAACCATTAGAAATAAGAAAAGTGATTAATCTAACATACCAAGCTCTTAGAGCTTCTTTTAAACCATATAAATATTTTTTAATTTAAAAATATGGTTTTGGAAAATAAGTGTTTGTAAAACCAGGAGGTTTCTCAAAAAATACATCCTCTAATATATATCCATTTAAAAATGCTCTTTTGACATCCATTTGATATAGTTTGAAATTCAGATGTGCTATATAAGCGAGTGTAATTATGATGGCTTCAAGTCTAGCTACTTGTGCCAAGGTCTCTTCACAGTCAATTCATTCTTCATGACTATATCCTATTGCAACCAATATTTCCTTGTTTTTAAATATATTACTAGCTTCATCTAACTTATTTCTAAACACCCATTTAATTCTTAAGGTGAATGTGTATTTGCGTCTTTCAACAAGTTTCCAAACATTGTTCATTTTAAACTGATTAAATTCTTCTAACATAGCCATCACCCAAAATACATCATTGATAGAATCATTAATGTGTTTAGGTTCATGTTGAGAGAAGAAGACTTGATGATTATCCTAATTTCTAAGAGAATCTCTAGTTTGAGTTCATTTGTCTAATTCTCCTACCACAGCATAAAAAGGAAGGTTCTTATGAGTTCTAATAGCTATAGAAAAAGAAGGACTTGTGATTTTAGGTTCTTCAATAGGATCTGGTTCATTATGATCAGAATCTAAAAAAATTTCAGAACTTGATGATTTCATGGATTCTTTTACTGAATGGTTAGTGGAATTTTAATTTATGTCCAGATTTGTTATATCATCCTCCTAGTTCTTTAGAGTATTCTTAGGCTCATGTGGATCTCTTTCACCAAATTAAAAATGGAAAAATTCTTCCACACATTTAGTTATTTAATTAAACACTTTATAGGCTTTACTAGAAATTGAATATCCTAAAAATATTCCTTCATCACACTTGGATGAAATTTTTTTCAAGATTGTCCTTAGTATTGAGGATATAGACATTACAACCAAAAACATTGAAGTAGCTAACATTGGGGTTTATATTGTTCCCCAACTCATATGGAGTTCTCTTTAAGATAGTTTTAATCAAGACTCTATTGATTATGTAGCATGATGTATTTACAACATCGACCAAAGAGTAAATATGTAATTCATATTTACTAAGAATAGTTATAGCAATCTCTTATAGGGTTATATTTCTTATTTCTTCAACTCTATTCTTTTGAGGTGTTCTAGGGGTAGTGAAATTATGACTATATCCATTTTGTGTGCAAAAGGATACAAACTCATGATTTTCAAACTCATACCCATGATCAGTTATTAAGAAATTAATTTTTTGTCCACGAATATTTTCTACCATTTTGGCATATTTTGTAAAATGAGATCAAAATTTACTTTTGTGATCCAAAAACAATGTCCAAGTATATCTAGAAAATTAATCAACATGAACATAAACATAGTGCTTCCATTAATCTATAAACTCTAGATGGTGAAAACAAATCCATGTGAACCAATTTGAGAGGTCGAGAATTTGACACTTCATTATTTGGTTTGATGTAATATTTGTGTTTCTTTATTTTTTTTACAAGGATTACACACTTTATCATTTAGAAACTCATGTTTTGGTATGTATTTGAATAAAAAATTTCTAGTTAATTTTCTAAAGGATTGGGTGTTATAGTGTTGTAGTCCCCTATGCCACAACCAAGACTCTTGGTGAAACACACTTAAACATGAAGCTTTTTTGAGAAGATAAAGAATGTAAGTTAACTGAATATACATTTTAATTTCTAAATGAAGAAAAACACTAATTCATTTTTAGAATTAGAAAAATTACAGGCATCATTTTCAAATTTGACATGAAATACATCATCACATAATTTTTAAATACTATGTCAAATAAATTTCAGTTTATCAATTAAAAGAACTTATGAAATAAAAACTGAGTTAGAGTTACCGATTTGTCCATGCCCAATAATTTTTCCTTTGGCATTGTCATCGAAGGTGACATGTCCTCCATCAATTTTTATTAAATTTTTGAAGTCTGAATAGTCTCCTATAATATGTCTAGAACACCCACTATCCATGTACCATAAACTATTATAGTAACACTTTAATATTCTTTCCTGCAAAATAATCAAATAGAAACAAATTTTGTTACCCACACTTGTTTGGGTCTAGTAATTTTAGTGATAAGTGTTCTAGGAACACATATCGTCCTCATAGGTTTCCTATAATATTTATGTAATGTATTTGAAAAATAAACAATATTTGGTCTAGAAAAGCTTTAAACAGTAGAGAGTGCATCATAATTCGAACTAGATGATTGTTTTCATGAATTTGGAGTAATTTTGTATGTCCTTGATTAATAAAAAATTAGTTCTTCCAAAATATATTTTTACCAAGTTGATAGCCAATGCTAGATGTAAATTTATGAGAAATATTTTTCCCAAGACATTTTACAAAGGTATCCAAACCATTAGAAAACCTTGCAAGATACTTTTTCCATTTATCTTTAGATAGTTTTAGTTCATTGTTCTCTTTGAGTAATTGAGCATTTTTCTCCACTTATGTAGTGATTTTAGTTTTATAAGTTGAGGTAAGTAATTTTTTCAATAAATACTTGTATCTATCATTTAGTTCACTTCCTATATCTTCAATAATATTACAATATTCAAACATTTCTTCATTAGAAATATTTTTAGATTCACTCTCATCTCAAGAATAATAAGAATTGTGTATAAGATATTCCATTATTTCCTCAGATGTGTTTGTCATAAAACACATATTGTCTTTGTTATCCTATTAATCATGTGAAGACTCTGAGTTACTTGAACTATCCTCAGAGGAACTCTATGTTTGTTTAATTTCCTTTTTATACTTTCTATATATGTCCTCAAATTTTTCCTTGTACTTGATCTTGGGACAACCAAACTTGATATGTTCTTTTCTCTTACATTCATAGTAGATAATCTCCTCAGACTTGTCACATTTTTCCAGTCTTTCATACAACATCCTTTTTTATCATACCATCCTTTGAAGTTATGCTTTATGGAAACGTTCTTCTTCTTGTAAAATCTCTTAAACCCTCTGGATAATTTAGCCATCTCCTCATCACAGTCAGGTGATGATTGTTCATGGATAAAACATTTCACAAAAAATTCCAATTTCCCTATCTCACTATGTTTAGAGGTGGTAGTCTTGAATGAAACAGATTTAATTATGGTTTCATCATCCTCTTCCTTATTGACTTTCATCTCCTCTTCATACATCATTAGTTTTCTAATGTGTTTTTTACAGGTATCCTGATGATGTCGCATGAATCTATAATAGAATCATATGTTCCTCTCCATCTATCATGTAGACATCTGAGAATCCTCATGATCTATTCTCTAGGAGTTACTTCACTTCCAAGAGAAATCATGGTGTTGAAAATTTAGTTCAAACCGAGAAACAAATCAAAAATAGGCTCACAGGGTTTTATTTTAATGTTATCATATTTAATAGTATAAATATTAAGTCTTTTTTCTTTCACAGTAGAAGTTCTTTCATGTGAAACAGAAAATGTATCGCAAATCTCATTGGTCGTTTTACATGCCGAGATTATATTAATTTATTCATCACCTAAAGAGTAGTATAAACAATTCATAGCTTTGTAATTATTATTATAAGATATTTTGTTAGGTTCCTCACATGTTATTCTATCAGTAACAAGAATCATATATTCATCTATAATTAAAGACCATATTTCATAATTCATACAATCTAAATGCATTTTCATTTTAATTTTCCATTGAGTGTAATTGGTTCAATTAAAGAAAGGTTGTCTCTTTATTGCAACACATTGGAATATAATATCCAAAATAAAGGGATACTTTAAAAGATATATAAATTTAGAATTTAAAAAAAATTACAGATCATTAAAGTCCACTACTATCATAGATGAGTAGGGTCAAAATAGAGTCTTAATAAATAACCTATGATACCAAATTTTGGTCAGAGTAGAGTACTCAACAGGGCATGAATTGAGTATCTATACAAATTTCTGTTTAAAATGAATTCATAAATGGGTTCCCCAATAGAGTTTAATAAAGCCCAATCAATCAAGGTTATATTGTTATGAAGGTTAGACTGTTTAAATAACTTCATCGAATATTGATTAATTCTCACATATTTTAATACCAGTTATTAACATTACTTTTGAAGAAATTCCAATAAGGAAAAACAATTATAACTTCTTTTCCAAGATTAAGTATCAAAGTAAATATACGGATTTTTGAATTAAATAGTAAAATAGAGATAACTAATATAAACAACACAGAGGATATAAAACTACTTCAGTCTCAAGATGAGACCTAATCCAATCCACTTGGTGATCACATGACACCATGTAATCAATATAAATAAACTAGATACACAGACTGTATCAGGGTTTACAACAGTATAGAAGACTATTCGGGTCATATGACCTCTTCCACAGTTCATCATGGGTATGAACTAACAGGTTACACAAAACCTCTTCCACACTTATCCAAGGATATATAAAAGTGTAAAAGGATGTATGAGAAAGGATATCTTGTGTCTTTCAGTTTGATGCAGGAGACAGCGCGTGTTTAATTCAAATACACAGACTTCCAAAAATCTAAGAAAAAATAATACACAACATAACAGAAATGATGAGATAGGGTTAGATGTGATTTGGGTGTTATTCTATGCAGCTTTGGTGTTCTGGGATGAAGCAGACGCAGAAATCGAGTCCTCTCATGGAAAACAGAGTATTGTAAGTCAGCTAGATCTGGCTCATGTTCTTCGTGGATTTGTCAGTGCAAGGATGTGCTCAATGATTCTAATCTATTATGTCCATCATGTTTATTAAATAATGATTCATGTATTCTTAAGGAATATTGAGTGGCATGTGTCCGTTGTTTTTCTGGAAAACTCATATGTAATTCATTATTAACCTCTGTATTTGTTTCTGGGCCACACTTCTCTAATATTCCTGGAGTGCATGTGTGGGAGCCAAATGGATGCACGTATTCTAAACATCATACCTTGTACTTTGAAATGACTAGTCTACAAAGAAACATTAATTATTTCATTTCATTGAAATGTTTCAAATATGACCGTTTGAAATTAAATTGAAAAATGAAAAAATAGATTGAGAAACAGTGTCAAATTTAGTCTGTAAACGGTGTCCCCATGAAATGGTGGCTCCTTGAAATGATGTCTCCTTGAAATAGTGTCTGAATGGTCACAATATGTGGACGGTCATGGTGTCTGCATGGTCACAATGTCTGAATGGTTACAATGTCTTGATGGTTACAGTGTCTGGATGGCCATGGTGTCTAGATGGTTACAGTGTCTAGATGGTGGTGATGTCTAGATGGTCATGGTGTCTGGATGGTTATGATGTTTGGATGGTTACGGTGTTGGGATGGAAACAATGTCTGGATGGTTACGATGTATGGATGGATATGGTTTCTATATGGTCTTCCAGAAAAACACAATTGTTAAGTCATAAAGAAAATAATCATCTATACATAGGATTTTAAATAAGTTAAATAGGATTGATAGGATTTACAGAATGTATATGATTTGTGATCATTGAAACATGATTAATACATTAATATTCCAATAGAGTGATATGTGGAGGTAACACATATATTGAATATTGGTATTCATATAATTTTTTGATACATTTATAGAATATATAAGGAAACAAATGATTATATAAGAATATTAATTGTGTTTTCACTACCAATGGGATTAGAATCACCCATATGATCTCATTAAGCAAGATCAATAGTGATTATGTAATTCCATTCAATATGATATATGTAGAAGGTATTGCTACATAATGTCCATACAGTTTGAAGGATTCTCTATCCCATCTCTAATTAGAAATAGTCGGGATAGTAAAATCTTGAATATAAAGTGGCAATGATGTCTTGTATATGAATAATAATTCCACAGGTGTAAATTCCATAAAAAAGAGTGATCCTTTTCCATCATAGAAATTATTGGAAAAATCATTCACCCTTGGTATCAGAGAAAAACCCTTAACCATTGGATGAAATCCATGATTCTTGTTTAAAATCTCTTACATCTTATGATATCAATGAATCAACTATCTCTGATAACAGTGAAGAAGAATTCCCACATCTTTGACGATATCGTAAGAAAAATTTAAATGAATTAAATTTCATATATCCAAAAAGTGAATCATCATCCTTAAAAAAGGAATGATTTTTCCCCATAGTGTCTTCAAGTCCTCGTACAATTCAAAAAATCTTTATATGGGAGAGGAAGATAATGAATTTAGGGGTTCCGGTCTTGTATTTGAGGAAGGTGTCTCTACCACCATTAATGATATCAATGATGTAATGAATGGTATATAAGAGTACCCACTACCAACATTGATTAGTGTTTCTATTCCAATTAATAAAAAACAATTTATATCCCCTTATTTAAATAGATCCTTTACATGTTATCTTGGAATTATATAGAGATACATGGGCTAGATCCCAATATAGTCTCAATAATCTGGTCCTAAGAGACCATTTTCAAGGATTAAAGTAGGTGTATAATAGAAAACGTCCTACTAATACTTCCAAGGTAAAATTTTATGTAGATAATATTATTAATTATAGTTTCACATTGGAAGATCAATACGCAAAATACATGACCATCATCACACCTTTTAAGAAAGAGAACAGACATGCCGGGAATTCCATAATTTCAAGGGCTTTAGCCGACATTACCAAAATTATTATTTCCCTATTATAGTTATGGAAGTCTTGATAATTACAATTATAGGAGATGTGAGGGCCACTTTAGTCTAGAAAAATGGATTTAGAGGTGTGATTTTGAGAGAAGGGGAAGTACAATTTTATAAGAGATGTGAGGGCCACTTTAGGAAAAGATTGAAATATTCTTTTTTAATAAAATCAATTACATTTTATAATTGCTCCAAATTGATTTATTTAAAAGATAAGGTGTTTATGGTTAGAAATACTCTAAACCAATAGGTTTTAGACATGTTTAGTTCACCATATTAACCCTATATTTTAGACGTAACTCTTACTTAAATAGTTTTACTTTTACCATGTCCTATGGTATCATTATAATAATTGGTTAATAAACATACTATAAAAATACAAGAGAACCCAAGTGGTTCATTATTGATATATCTAAACTTAAACAGGTCCTTTTTCTAAGCCTTAGATTTTTAACAATATTATATCAATTAATAAAATATTATTTGTTTTAAAAACTAATTTTTGTCTATTTTGACACTATTTGGTATTTTGTTTTTGTTAAAGTCATAAAAACATTATCACTTCAAAAAAAATTATTTAATCAACCCTAACTTGTTATATAAACCGAAAAAATTAGTGGATGGCATCAAAATCCTCAATATACATTTTTTTTATATTTATAATATCAATTACTTTAATCTTTCAATGATAATGTACTTACTGCATCAACATTGTTTCATAAATACATTTAAATAATTAATCTCTAAAAATTATAAATAAAATATGATTATGTATGAAATTTTTTTAGATTTCTAATGAATATTTATAGTTGAATATATATTATGTATAACCTTATATTAAAAACAGTTTAGTAATTAGACTTTGAATTTAACATTTTTAACTCTTCTTTAAATAAAATAATAATAAATGTTCTAATCAAAATAAAAGTGAACCAAAATGATCATATTTTATTACTAAGGTTATTTCTAGTCTAAATTCACTTATCCAATGGAATTAGGACTTGTGTTGGGGTAATTATAATATCATTTTTACCTTTAATTACCTTATTTATTTTTAACCGTGGTAAATAAAAGTCAAAATCTACTATCCACCAAAATCTATTTTCATCTTATTGAACCACATTATACTCAGTGATTCAAACCGTTTCTCTTGTATTTTTGACATTCAATTCATATATGTGGTAAAATTATGTTTTATGCAAATTTGCAAATGTTTCTAGAAGGTGGGTAAAAGACGTTAAAAAGTTCAATAAAATTTTATACATCTAATTTTACTATAAAATGACACAAATGAATTACATTTAACTTATATAGGTATTACATATATATTTGGACTTAAAATAAATTTTAATAAAATAAATAATTTTTAAATAAAATGTTGGTTTTAAACAATAACATAGTGTGTTCCACTATTCATCAAATATTGAATGTTTTTTGAAACTTACGAAAAATTTACCCTAAGAAAATTTTGATATTCCAAATTAAAAAATAAATTTTATTTTACCAAATTAAAAACATATATGTTTCATTAATTAATTTAAAATTAATTCATGTTGTCAAAACCAAAAAATAGGTTTTTAAAATGTTAAACCTATCAAAAGATTGACATGTGTTTATGTGGAATTTAAATGTGAAATTACTTATAATGACCTAAATTGTATTAAATGATAATAATATAATATATTTATACTTCCAAACCATTCAAATGCATAAATTAACACTATAAATGTTTTGGATTGAAAAAGTTCTTTTCAATTAAATATTTTGTATTTTTTACTATTCATCAAAATATGAAAGTTATCAGAGAAGTACCAAAAATTTATTCAAATATTTTTTTTATGTTATTATCCTAAAGGAGAATTTAATTTCATTAAATTGAATATATAAAAGTGTCAAATGTTGGTTTTAAAATGTTTTTCCATTTAAAGGTGGTAAAATTGCATTTTTTGGAAAATATTTCTTTTAAACTCAAAAATGAAATTGTTCTTATATAATGAATAAGAAACACAGAATATGGATTCTAAAATTATACAGAGTATATTAAATTCAAAATTCAGTAAATACTCCTCATAACCACTTTTTGAATTGCTACCTTGGTATGTTATGGTGCGCTCGAACTTAGTGTTGCGTGTAGCACAAAATGTTAAATTACATTGAAAAGATAACGTACTATGAAATATCCGGGTGTTACATTCTTCCCTCCTTTAATAAATTGCGTCCTAGAAATTTTAAAATGTTTTTCGATAATTAATGGCTAAAAATAGAAAAACACCTCTATGGAAAAACCCCATCGGATATTGGGTTTATAAAATTTAGTCTTAATAAGAGGGAATGGTAAATGAAAAAGTCACCACCAAATAAATGATCGAAATTAAGAGAACATTGGTTGAAATTAGGGAGACATAATTAGAGGAAAAATATAAATATTTATAGGGAGTGATTGAGGTCATCAATCCCAAAAAATTGTAATATTTAGGGCCTTAAAGCCATCAATCAATGATTATCTAAAATAGAATCTGCTCTACAAAAAATAAGGTATTAGTATAACACATTTTTTGATTTAAGATTCCTTCCCTAATTTTAATGATTAATTTATTTATATAATTAGAGGTAAAAAAATATATTGTACAAGTAGAGTTTCATCCTTTAACTAATTTCTACCACAAACTCATCTCTCACCCCAAAATCTTGTAGAATTCAAAAATATTATATTTATCCTAATTGTATAGGGTTCCAAAAATAATGAATTTTTAATTCATTTTTCAGACTATTAAAAAAACTACATTATACAGACTAGGACATCACGTAGGTCAGTGGAAGGTGATGCACCCTTGTCACCCTTCATTTGCGGGTTCAAGTCTCACAGCCTTGCCGGACGTGACAGGTTATCTCTCGACCTTCGGGTTTTCATTTTTATAAAAATAGAAACAAAATATTAATAAATGTTTTATCCTTAAATAGTGGTATCCAATATCCATCTTAATTCATTAAAACCGTTAGACTTATCCAAAATACTTCTGTACGAACTCACAATACAAAATTTATATACAAGGTAAACACAATGATGATATTTTTTTACACTTAATAACATGTGAATACCTTCATCTTGTATTCTTTTAAAACATGATAACACCCTAAAATACTATAAAAACATATTTATTACGTTCATTCTCCCTTAATCCTTATCGAATACTGGATATAGTTCATATATCCAAAAATGTTGTAAAATCCAACAATAATGGAATAATGAAACAATTAATTATTTTAAAAGTTGTCAAGAATATCAAATATAATTTATCCAAATCAAAAATATCTTATTATAAAATCGATACCTCATTATCAGAACAATATTAACGTTTATTTTTCCATAAAACATGTATTTCCCAAAAATTTAACTTTCTATTAAGTCACTTTTCTTAGAACCATAAAATCTCAAATCCTCATTGAAATAGTATTGTATTACATTCCTTATTTATTTCTATAATTCATATAACTAGTACATCATTGATACAACACTGAATAAAAAAATCATTAATAAAAACATAAGAACACTAGTCAATCCACTTTATTTGTGGTTGGATAATAACCTGATTATTATCCAATAGCATCATTTGAGGAATACTCTGTTGATTTGGAATTTGATTTTCATAGTGTTCCAATTCATTAGAGATGAATCATTGTACATTTAAATCCATTTTATTACCCTTAATATCATGTAAATGGTGCCCTTTTTCACTACACTAATAACAAACTCCCATTACCTTCAAGAATTTACCAACTGGATTTTTCAACAGTTATCACATATGAGAAAATAATTCATTCCACTCTTCCCTTAATCCGTCTTTCTCTCTACCATCCATTTTTTTCTTTTTCTTCCCTTAAAATCCATATGACTCAAACAATTATATACTTATCTTATTAACACATGATACTATTTCTTTATATGTGGAGAATACAGTGGATACTATATCCCTTCTAAATGTTATCTTAATACCATGAAAGATATGATCCTTCTAACTCTTTGGATCATGTGTATTTTTGGCGTTCTTATTCCTTCTTCTTGGCACCATTTCTAAAAAATGGAATACAGTAGGTTTGTTTATGAATCACAATTCATAACTCTAAACATGTAAAAATTTCTAACATAAATTGAAAAGATTATGAATATAATTTATAATCATAAAAAAGTTTTCTTTAAGAATGTATTTACTCCTAAATCCATCATAATGTCTTATAAAGAAAATGAGAATTATCTCAATCATATCCCCTATGAGTGTCACAACCAAGAGTGCAGCAAGGCCCATTATTGTGTACCAAGATACCCAGGTTCAAGCCCAAAACTCCTTTTCAGAGTTTTCACACCATGGTACATTTGTGCAAGATCCACCTCCATCTGCTCGTACCCAGAAAGAGATGTATTTCTTAGAAAATACACAAAACTTATACAAAACCAAAATTCTATAAACTTCCTCTATACTAATCCTCAATGTTCATCTTAGGGTAATGTTATCTAATGATGTTTTTTTATAAAACTAGTTTCCATGGTTTGTAATGAACTTCCTCATATACCAACTATAACGCCCGACCCCAGAATCCCAAATCCAGTGCATTATTTTAAAACATTATCATGATTACAAGGAATAAAGGCCCAGTGGACCGATCAGTTTAGTAGTCTGGGAAAATATATTACATACATGAACGTTACATTATATATTCAAACATAAAACATAACATAAATAATATGTTGAGAACACCATTATTTTGTAGCTTAACCCTGCATATCAAACATAATACACTTCATGGAATCTTGGGAAAACAAAACATAAGAAATGGTTGATCTCAGATGCTCAGTAAGGTTAAATAATTTAGCGGAATCTATAACTGTTTAAGGAAAGACATGTAATAAAAAAACAGCCTTTTAAACATAAACATGAAGATAAAATGGAGAAAATAAATCAAACATTACCATATAAAATGCACATGGATATTTTACTAGTTGAATAATTACATGTAATAATTAATTTCATAATGAGGGAATTCCTAATGTCGAACATCATTTCCACATATTCAAAGCCTCAGGCCAAGACTACAAAGACAATTTTTGTCAACCCCTTTTTCCAAGACACTAGTTTTTCTCATGAGACCTACCGATGCAATGAGGGGCTATAGAAGGCCCCACCCATCACTTACTAAGTCAATTGCATTCCACATATGAAAATGTTGAAACATAACACAAACATTCGTATCCAAAACTATCATAAACAATGTCAATAATTTAGCCATAACCCATGAATGGTATAAAAATATCACATTAATAGTAAAATATATCATAACTTATTCAATATAAATATGGAAAATTTTATTATAATATATCAACCTCAATCAAGAATAATATCCAAAACGTATGTTCATATAGTTTAAAATAATCAGTAAAAATATATGAGGAAAATATCAATTTTTTAATGAAATCATTTAAAAATATCACAATTTATAAAGGAATGCGTTTAAAATATATTTTTGAATCAAAGTTTCCCATACCACATTGAAACTTTTTAATGGAATTAAAATTTTAAAATAATCATGTCCATATAAATAAATCCTTAAAACCATTTTGAAAACATGGACATTAATGGGAATGATTTAGAAGAATAATCATTTAAAACATTTAAAATGATGTTTTAGTTAAATAGTAACTTAAAAGAATTATTTTGAAATGTATTTTATGAAACATGGAAATGGATAATAAATATGTCCCAGAAAATACTTACAAATAAAGAGTCTTGGATAATAATTAGATTGAGGAATTAACACTTACCTAGTACTTTCCTTTGGTTAAGGGTATGTTTAAACTCCTGTATAATGACAAAAGAATGATATTAAACTATACCAGAACCATATCAAATTTTATTATATCATACATTATTCATTTATTTCTTTATACTACCCATTTTATAATGATTTCTATGTAAAATTAACATTTCGAGTAATAATATATTTCATTATAGTTCATGTTATAACTTGTTATTTATTATCGTATCATTTGGATAAAAATTTAAATAAATCTAAAATTTAATGTATGAAATATATATATATTATATATTTATAATATAATTTTGTATAATAGATAGATATATGAAATGAAAAACACTGTTTATGGAGACAGTAGGCCATACATAGACATAAACGTTGTTTCCGTTTTCATATCCAATTGAACATAAGTATGTGAATAAAAATATATATAATTACATAAATATATATATATATATATATATATATATATTTCTACAGTAGAATTATTATGTCATATATTACTTACGTATTTATAATATATATTTTTATAATCATTATAACGACCGATAATTTACATAAATTGTTATTAATTCAGAATTGAAGCATACTTATTACAACATATAACAAAACCGTGAAAGGACCATATATGTAAAGTGTCTTTAGAAACTGGGAAACATAAACAACCGGTTCATAATGCATCTACATTGTTTCCCGTTTATTTCATCATATTTAGAGTCCCTTTTTGGAATATCCTATTTAATACCCTTCTTCTTGACCTGGGGAAAAGAAAACATACAAACAGAGGAGATCAAATGCTCAGTAAGGGTACACAAAAGAAATATCAATCATATCATATTCATAATAACATTACATTTTGGAAATAGTAACCTGGAAAAGAGATCATAATATCATAACATGGGATAAATCATAGTAGTGAAATGTAATCCCAATAATCATAACATAAAACATGAAACATTGTGGTGTACACACATAATCATAGAGAATCATTTCATAGTAGTTAAGACTAATTGCCAAGTTTATCCTTGTGGACAATGTCCATTTCGGAACCGAGTTCAGTCCTCATTTCCATCCTGTATCACTGAACGAGATTAACCTACCGCTCCAGCCATGTCTATCTCATGAGATATATATATTTAGCCAATGCATTGGAGGGAGATATAGGTCCCACCCATCTCATAATGAAACCATTCTTATGTGTGCTACAAAATCATAAATCATACATCATAGCATAACCCATGTAATACAAAATGGTATTCTTAAACATCATGAAATCATAAAACAATTCATATATGATAAAATAATTCATAAAAATAATTTCATCACAACATAATCAAATCAACGTAATAATAGGGATAGAAACAGAACCTTGTATTATCTTAGATGGAAAATAATTTTGATAAAACACTTGAACTCCATTCTTGAGGAAAATATCCTTTCTACTTCAAAATCATTTTATCTTTCTTATCATGTAATAAAATTTTAAACTAGAATAATTTGATTACAAATAAAATTGAAAAACTTGTAAACGAAGCTTCATGGAAATAATTTTCTTGGAAATCATAAAAATCCATTCATGCCGTATAAGTTAAAAAAAGACATTCTTACCTTAATTTATCGAAAAGGTTAAAAAGGTCCTTGTTTGGAAAAGGACGTAATGATTCCTTTATAAAAAGTAAAACAAGGGTATAAATGTCTTTAACCCATATTCTGTAAAATAGTAAGAATGTTTTGAAATACATTTTTACAAAACATGGATATGGATGATAAAGAGGTCCCAGTAGATAATTATGTATAAACAACTCGGAGAATGAGGAGATTGTGATATAAACCCTTACAAAGATCTTTTTATAAATAAAATAGATCACTTATGTGTATTCACTATACAGTCACATAAATAAATCATAAAACATGATATGATATAAAAATTCATTTCTCACATAATCAAATAACGATATAAACAGAATGAGAAAATCAACCCAAAGAACGGAAATTAGGTTAAGAAGTTCCCTTACCTCGTGTCCGGCTTGACTTGATCATTCTTTAATCTCCTGAATAACAAACCAAATTTAATTTATACTTTCTTAAGAACCGTTTTAATGTTTAATATTCCTTTTATATAACTTGTTACCATGTTATAATCATTATGTAACCATTTAAGTTAATAACATTCATTTTGTCGATATTCGGTACTTGAGTCAAAATGGACTTATAATAATTACATGTTCTTCATGTGGTCAAAGGTTCATTATATCCAGAATGATATTCATGATTTATAAATCATTTATATCATATATATCTAGAATATACATGTATTTATAATAGTACATAACATATTAAGGTAAGAAATGAAATGCATCGTTCATGGAGATGGTAAGCCGTACGTACGCATGAACGCTACTTTCATTTCTATTTCTTATTTTAAGGAAAGTAAAATAGAATGATACATAGGTATATTAATATTACAGTGTAATATCATTAAATCCATCTTTTATACATCCCACATAAGGCATTAACGAATCATATCACATTGAGGGGATGGTAGTCCACAATTTCTCAAATGAGATTATCGTATTTACCCACTATGGAAACCATAAAGGATTGATATAATTGGGAAGTAAAGAAGCATAAGGAAATAATAAACATAATATATATCATATATACATACAGTTCCATCATAATGGCCACCATGAGAGGAAGTCAGAGAAAATCGAACAATCATCGTTTCGTGAGGCGTTAGTTTTCCATCCACATAAACATTATGTTCTTCATCCATTAGATGGAGGTGTGTGTAAGTGTAGTTATAATCCTTATCATAACAACATCCTAGTATATTGAGGATACTATTTTTGTTATAAAATAAATGATTAAAAAGAGTTCAGGGGTTGGAGAAGTAGAATAAAAGAAAACTATTTAAGAGAAACTATTACCATTAATTTGGGTAACATCCTTTGGATTGAACCAAAAGGACTTCTTGGAGTGCCTTATGCCTAAGGTAAGGCTTATAGGGGGAGTATAGGGATGTATGGAGCTTAATTTGGTAGATTTTGTAAGAGACAAATGGCTCGAGAGGTGTGAGGAATTGGATAGAAGTGGTCTCCTTTTATAAGGGGAGGATGGGCTCTTTTGGAAAGTGTGAAAATATTATTTTATTATAAACATTTATTTAGTTTCAAAAGGATGAAAATAATTTAAGATTATTATAAGATGACTCATGGTCTAAATAAAATCATCCAAACATAATTGGACATGGTTTGGATAATATTTTAATCATTATAATGTTATTTATTTAAATCATTTATTGATGAGGTATATACGGCATCATTATTGTGTCATAAATAATTTAATTAATTTGATGTTTAAAAATTATTAAAAAATTACCATCATGTCGGAAATTGTTTTATCTTTCCAATGAATATTTATAGTCTAAATTATAATTTATATAACCCCTTATAAAAATTATTTACTATAATATTTTTGTTAATGTCAATTTTGCCTTTACATTAAATTAATTAATCCAAATTGTCATTATCACTACCAAGTGGCTCAAAAGGGTCACAAAATAGACTCAAGGATGCCCATGTCCGGAAAAGACTCATCCAATATGGTTAGGACACGTTTTAGGGGAATTTATGATTATTATAATACTATTTTTCCCCTTATTTACTGGATTTGCCCTTTAACCATGGTAAAAAAAATATTTACCGAAGTAATTATTCAAAATGTCTAAAAATAAAAGTTACCTATTTACCCAATTTGGAAATCCTGATTCCAAATATTGAATCCATTTTTCAAAATTCAAAACACAGAATTGGATGAAATTAATTTAAAATTAATTCCCGTTGTTGAAACAAAAAACGTGTTTTTAAGAGATAATAACAATCCAAAGATTGCCAGTAGTTTATGTCCGGTTTAATTGTGAAATTATGTACAATTACCAACATTGTATTAAATGTAAAAATATATTCTAAATATACTTTAAAACCACTCAAATTAATAATTTATCACTACTAATTATTTTGATTAAAAAAGTAGTTTTTAATTAAAATTTAGAACTTTTCACTATTCATCAAAATATAAAAGTTTTCAGAAAAATACCAAAATTTCACCCTAGGCTAATTTCGATATTCTAAATGAAAAAATGAATTCCATTTTGAAAGATAAATTTTTTAAATTTCAAAAAGTGGGTATTACTATTCATAACGTCTAGTTTATATAATATTTTAATAACATATTATTATTTAGTGAAACTGGGTATTAAGTACAACATAATTTATCGTGGAAGGTCGTGAATGCGTGAAAAGAAATCCAAGATAGTGTTGTGTGTAGTGAAATATTCCTTTGATGTTGCATATAAAACAAGACATAAAAAATATACTTCTCATAAAATATCAGGGTGTTACATTCTAACCCCCTTAAAATGAATTTCACCCTTGAAATTCGCCACTTCGTAACAAACAGTTGAGGATACCTCTCTCTTATAATATCCTAAAGCTACCATGTAGCTTCTTATAATTTTTGGTTCATCCATAAAACTTTCACCAACCGAGTGGTCTTGTTCCGTAGGACATTTTCGCTATGATCCAGAATATCTATCGGCTATTCTTCATTAGAAAGATCTTGCTCCAACGGTACAACTTCTGAGCATAGTACATGTGAAGGATCAGGTATGTACTTTCTTTGGATAGATACATGGAACACATCGTGAACTTGAGAGAGATTTGGTTGAAGTGCCAATTGGTATACTACCTTCCCAACACGGTCCAGTATTTCAAAAGGACCAATATACCGAGGTCTTAGCTTTCCCTTCTTTCCAAATCTCATTACTCTCTTCCAAGGAAAAATTCGTAAGAAGACTTTATCACCCATTTCAAACTCTAGGTCTTTTCTCCAGTTGTGGGCATAAATTTTTTATTGACTATAATATGCTCTTATGTGTTGTTGAATAGATCTGATCTTTTTTGCCATCTCATCAACAAGATCAGGTCCTAATAGCTTTGTTTCCCCAACTTCATCCCTGCAAGTTGGAGTCCTACATTTCTTCTCATAGAGAGCTTCATAAGGTGTCATCTGAATACTGGAGTGAAAGCTATTATTATAAGAAAATTCCACCAAAGGTAGGTGTTGATCCCAACCAACTTTTAAATCCATAGCGCATGCTCTTAACATATCTTCTAGAGTTTGAATTGTTCTCCCAGACTGAGCATCTATCTGAGGATGATAAGCAGTGCTGAAACTCAACTCTGTATCCAGAGTATGTTGAAGACTTTGCAAAAAAAATGAGGTAAACCTCATATCCCAATCAGATATAATGGAAAGTGGTACTCCATGAAATATTAACACTTACTTAACATATATATTTGCAAGCCGATCCAGAGAGAAATCGTTTCTAATAGCAATGAAGTGTGCAGACTTCGTAAGACGATCAACATTGACCCAAATACCATTATTGCCTTTGGATGTTTTTGGAAGTCCGGTGATGAAGTCCATAGTGATGTTTTCCCAAATTCAAAACACAGAAGTATCAGAAATTAATTTAAAATTTATTCCCGTTGTTAAAACAAAAAACCGTGTTTTTAAGAGATAATAACTATCAAAAGATTGACAGTTTTTTATGTCCGATTTAATTGTGAAATTATGTCCAATGGACAAAATTGCATTAAATGGTAAAAATATATTCTGAAGATAATTTAAAACCACTCAAATTCATAACTTATCAGCACTAATTATTTTGATTAAAAATGTTTTTTTAAATAAAATTTAGTAATTTTCACTATTCATCAAAATATAAAAGTTTTCAGATAAATATCAAAATTTCACAGAGGATAATTTCGATATTCTGAATCCAAAAATCAAGTCCATTTAAATATAAAATTTATAAAATTTCAAAAAGTGGCTTTTACTATTCATAATGGCTAGTTTATATAAGATTTTAATAGCATAACGTTGTTTAGTGAAACTCGGTATTACGTAAAACACACGTTATCGTGGAAGGTCACGAATGGGTGTAAAGCAAGCCAAGCTAGTGTTGTGTGTAGTGAAAGATTCCTTTGATGTTTCGTATAACATAAGACATAAAAAAATATATAATTCTCATAAAATATCAGGGTGTTACAATAATCATTGAATGTTGAACCTAGAAATGAATCTCATCGCGTCGTGGAGACGGTATGCCGTACGTACACACGAGCGAAAAAATCACTTCCTTGATGATTAAAATGTGTGGAATTGGATGTTATATTAATTTTATAGGGAAATGATCATGTTATTTTAATTATTGATATACATATTACTTATCATTATATCCATCTAAATAAGATAGTATTGAATAACAAATTTCCTCACGACGTGGAGACGGTAAGCCGTATGCACACATATATGGTGAAATTATCATTCATAATATGGATAGAATAACGAACATGGTTGTAACATATTTATAATAACATAATAGTATATAGAATTTACTGGGGGTATTATTTTGGAATGGAAATAAAAAATAAAGAGAAAGTGAAAGAAAGACATAATTTTGAAAGAGGTGATAATGTAATTACCATTTCTTAGGGTGTTTTCTTTTGATTTTAATGAAAAGGCTCTTTAGGGTGTATTTATACTAAATGTAAGGCATATAGGTTTATGTTATAGTATGTTTTAGTATATATTGGAAGTGCTTGGCTGATCCAATGGATTTGGAGGTGTGATTTTGAGAGAAGTGGAAGAACCCTTTTATAATAGAGGCGAGTGTCAATTTAGGAAAAGATTGAAATATTATTTTATAATAAAATAATTTTCGGTTTCTAATGGATAAAAATTGGTTAATTTCAATGATAAGGTGTATATGGGTCTAAATACTCACAACTAATTGGTTTTAGACAATTTTAGTTCACAATATTTACCCTATAATTTAGATTTAACTATCAGTTAGATATTTTATCTTTTACCATCTCCTCTTGTATTATTATGATAAATGGTTATTGAACATACTATAAAAAGCCAAGAGATCCCCAAGTGGTTAATTATTGATATATATAACCTTATCTAAGTCCTTTTTCCGATCCATATACTTTTTGATATAATATTTAATTTAATAAAATAGTATTTGTTTTAAAACACATTTTTGTCAGTTTTGACACTATTTGGTATTTTGTTTTTGTTAAAGTCAGAAAAAATTTATCACTTCCAAAAAAAATTTATATAATCAGCCCTTACATGTTATATTATCCTATAAAATTCGTGTATTGAATCAAATGTCTCAATTTACATTTATTGTTAAATTTATAATATCAATTATTTTAATCATTCATTAATTAAGTATTTACTTCATCGTCATTGTGTCATAAATAAATTTAATTATTTAATCTCTAAAAATTATAAATAAAATACCAAAATGTAGGAAATAATTTTATTTTTCTAATCAATATTTACAGTCTCTTTTATCTTATGTATATCCTTATATTAAAAATAGTTTAGATATTAAACATTGAATTTAACTATTTTAACTCTTCTTGAAATAAAATAATAATAAATTAACTAATTTAATCCTAGTGGGAAAAAAGGATAATATTTTATTCCTAAGGTTGGTCTTGGTCAAAATACACTTATCCAAGAGAATTAGGACATGTGTTAGGGTAATTGTAATATCAGTTTTACTTTTAATTATGCTATTTATTTTTAACCGTGGTTAATAAAATCAAAAAGTCACTGTTAAAAAAAATTATTTTCATCTTATTGAACCAAACTTTACTTACTAATTTCAATATAATCACTCATATTCTAAAAATTCAATTCACAGAAGTTGTAAAATTGCATTTTATGCAAATTTTCAAATGAGCCTGGAAGGTGGGTATAAGAGGTCAAAAAGTTCAATAAAATATTATACATCTAATTTTATTATAAAATGGATCAAATGGATTAAATTAAAGTTATATAGGTATTATAAATCTATTTTTACTTAAATATTTTTTAAATAAAATTAATTATTATTTAAATAATAATTTGGTTTTAAACAATAACGTAGTGTTTTTCAGTATTAATTAAAAATTGAAAGTTTTCAGAAAAATACCAAAATATCACCCTAAGATAATTCTGATATAGAAAATTCAAAAATTAATTCTATTTTACCAATTTCAAAACCTAGAAGTTTCATTAAATTATTTAAAATTAATTCTGATTGTCAAAACAAAAAAGCGGGTTTTTAAAAATTAAAAACTATCAAAATATTGACATCTGATTATGTCAAATTTAAAATGTGAATTTAATTACAATGGCCTAAATTGTATTAAATGGTAATAATATAATCTAATTTTACTTCCAAAAAATTCAAATTGATAATTTAATTGTATAAATTATTTCTATTTAAAAATTTGTTTTCAATTAAAATTTAGTATTTTCACTATATATCAAAATATAGACGTTATCATAAATTTACCAAAAATTTATCGAAACTAAATTTTAATGTCTCCCTTCTAACGAAGAATGTAATTTCATTAAATTGAATATATAAAAGTGTCAAATATTAGTTATAAAATGTGTTCACCATTAAAAGGTTGTAAAATTGCATTTTTTTTAAATACTTCTTTTATCTGAAAAAAATGAATTTGTTAGTATATTATGTCAATGAAAAACAAAATATGCATTCTAAAATTATATAGAGAATTGAAAAAATAAAATGTAGTTAATACTGTTCATAACCTCTTTTTTAATGGGTAGTTTGGTATGTCATGGTGCGGTCGAACTCGGTGTTTCATGTAACACAAGTTATTGAATTTCATTGATGAGATAAAGTAATTTGAAATATTGGGGTGTTACATTCTACCATCCTTAAATATATTTCTTCCTCGCAATTTGAAACTTTTCTTCAAAAATAAACGATTTAAAATAAAAAAATATCTTTGTGGAAATCACACATCAGATATTAGGTTAAAAATAATAGTCTTAATAAGAGGGAAAGTGAAATGAAAAAGTCACCACCAAATTATGATCTTTATTTGGAGAACATTGGTGGAAATTAAAGACACATAATTGGAGGAAAATATAAATATTTATATTTTGTGATTGATGTCACCAATCAGAAACAAGTGAAAAATTTGGACTCGGTGCAATCAATCTATGATGAATTAAAATATCATCATTTCAATAAAACATAAGGTATTAGAATAAAAAAAATTTGGTTTTAAGATACATTCCCTAAATTTTATGAATTATATTATTCATTGAACAAGAGAAAAAATATATATTTTACAATTAGAGTTTCACCATTTAACTAATTCCTACAAGAATCTCATCTTTCACCCCAAAAGATAATTGAATTCAAAAATATTATATTTATCCTAAATGAATACGGTTCCAAAAATAATGAATTTATAAATCATTTGTGAGAAAATTTAAAAAAACAACATTATATAATCCAGGACATCACGTAGGTCATTTGTAGGTGATGTACCATTGTCTCCCTTCGGTTGAGGGTTCATGTCACATGACATTACTAGAGGCGATGGGTTGTCGCCCGACCTTCGGGTTGTCCTTTTTATAAAAATTTAAATATAATCTTAAGAAATATTATAACAAAAAATAGTAGTTTCCAATTTCCAACTTAATTAATTCAATCCTTTTGACTTATCCAAAATTCTTCTATTAAAACTCACAATCCAAAATTTATAAGGAATCTAAACACAATGAAGATATTATTTTCCACGTAACAAAACATGAATATCTTCATCATGTATTCTTTGAAAACACAGTAACATCTTGAATTACCATAAAACCTTATTGATTACATTCATGATCCATTATTCATTATAGAATACTATATATACTCCATATATCCAAAAATGTTGTAAACTCCAACAATAATGGAATAGACAAACAATTAATTATTTTCAATGTAGTCATGAATATAAAATATAAGTTATGAAAATAAATCATATATTATTTTAAAATGACTACCTCAGTATCAGAACCATAATAAGGTTTATCATTCCTTCAACGATGTATTTTCCAAGATGTTTATCATTCTATTGAGTCAATTTTCTTAGAACCATATAATCTCAAATCCTTAATGAAATAGAACTGCAGTACAATCCTTATTTATTTCCATATTTCATATAACCTATACATCATTAAAATAACACAAAAATGAAATAATTCGTTAACAACAACATAACAACACTAGTCATTCCTCTTTATCTTTGGTAGTATCATAACTTGATTATTATCCCATAGAATAATTCGTGGCATACTCTGATGATTTAAACACAGAATTGTGTTGTGTCCCACCACCTTGAACATAAAGCATTTTACATTTGAAAGCTTTTTCTTACCCTTGAAATCAAGTACTTGGTGTCCTTTTTCTCCATACTTATAAAGAACATATTATTCCTCTCAAGGATTTACCAAGTTGATTCTTTCCACAGTTATCACATATGGGAAAATCCTTCTTTCACATCTTCCCTTTATCCATATTTCTCTCCACCATCCTTATATTCTCTTTCTTCCCATAAAATCCATAGGACTGGGAGAATTATTTACATACCTTATTAACACACGATACTATTTATTCATATGATGAGAATACATGGGAGACAATTTCTCTTCTAAATGTTTGATTAATACCATGAACGATATGATCCTTATGGCTCTTTGGATAATGTGTATTTCAGGTGTTCTCATTCCTTCTACATGGAACCATTTATATACAATTTCATACACTATGTTAGATTATGAATTGCAATGCATAATTCCAAACTTTTAAAATACCTAACGTAAATTGAAAACATTATTCATATAATTTATAATCATAAAAAAATGTTTTCGTTGAGAAATTGGTTACTCCCCATCCTTCATAACTTCTTGTAATGAAATTGTGAATTATCCTAAGCATATATATCAGGAGTGTCATTTCCAATAGTGTACAAAGGCCCGTTGTCATGTACCAGGATACCTATGGTCAAGAACAAAACTCCTTGTACGAGTTCATAGTCCTATGTATATCTGTTCTAGAGCTGCCTCCAATTGCTCGTATCCAGACTGGGATGTATTTCTTTGAAAATACAAAAAATCTCTACATTGCTAAAATTTTGGATTTTCTACTATACTAATTCTCAAATTCTATCTTAGGTTAATGTTCTTTAATCAGATTATTTCTAAATCTAGTTTCCAAGGTTTTTAATAAACTTCCTCTGATACCAATTTTATCGCCCCAACCCCAGAAACCCAGAGTCGCTGCATTATTTTAATTCATTGGCATGATTACAAGGAATCTTGTCCCCACAGACCGATCCGTTTAGTAGAATTGGAAAATAGATTACATACATGAACGTTACATTACACATTCAAACATAAATCACAACATAAATAATCTATTGAGAAACCCATTATTACCCTAGATTAACCCTTCATATCAAACATAATACACTTCTATGAATCATGAAAAAAGAAAATATAATAAATGGGTATCCTCATATGCTCATGAAGGGTAAATAATTTAGTGGAAGCTATTAATAATGAAGGAAAGATGTCAAATAAAAAAACCTTTTGAATAGAAACATGAACATAATATAGAGAAAATAAATAAAGAATTACCATATAAATATGAACATGGATAATATACTAGTAGAATAATAAAATGTAATAATTAATTTCATAATAAAGGAATGTCTAACGCCGGATATCATTACCACATAGTCAAGGCCTCCTGCCATGACTTGAAATAAATTGTTTGCCAAGGCCTTGTGCGAAGACACTAGTCTATCTCATGAGACCTACCGATGCATTGAGGGGCTATAGTGGGCTCCACCCATTTCTTACTAAGTCCATTGCATTCGTCATATGAAAATGTTGAAACATAACAAAAGAATTCGTATCAAAACTAGCGAACAAAATTACAATACAATAGCAATAAATCCTGAATCGTATAAAAATATCACATCCACAGTAAAACATATCATAACTCATTCAATACAATATAGTATATTGTATTATTATAAATCAACCCCAATCAAGAATAATACCCAAAACGGATATATACATAGTTGAAAATAATCAGTAAAACCCTTTGAGAGAAATATGTTGTTTTTTCATGAAATCATTTAAAAGTATTACAATTTACAATATAATAAATTTAGAAGATTTTTTTAAATCTTGTGTCACATAAAACTTTGAAACCTTTTAAAGTAATTAACATTATACAAAATTCATGTCAATATAAATAAATCCATAAAAATATTTTGAAAACCTGGACATTAATGAAGATGATTTAGAAGAATAAATATTGAAAAAATTTAAAATATTTTTTAGTAAAATAATACCTTAAAAGAATCATTTTTGAAATTTAATTTATGAAATATAAACATAGATAATAAATATTTCCCAGAAAATACTTACACTTAAACAATCTCTGATAATATTGATATTGAGGAATTAACCCATACCTTGCACTTTCTTTTGGTCGAGGGTATGTTTAACCTCTTGTATAATGACCATATTAGGTTATTAAATTATAAAAAACCCATATTAATTATTATTATTTAATACAAGAGTCATTTATGAATTTATAATACCAATTTAATAATAATTTCCATGTTAAATTAACATTTCAGGTAATAATCACTTTCATTATCATACACGTTTTAACTTTTTATTCTTTGATCGTATCATTTAGATCATAATTTAAAAACATACAGAATATAAAATATGATTTATATATAATATATATTTACAATATTAATATGTGTAATAGGTAGATATATGAAATGGAATACACCGTTAATGGAGATGGTAAGTTGTACGTACACATTAATATTGTTTCGGTTTTCATATTGTATTGAACGGATGTAATTGAATAAGATATATTTTAGTACATAAATATATATATATATATATCTCTCCAGTAGAATTATTATGTCAAAAATTACATAATTATTAATAATATATATTTTTATAACCACCATTGAATGGTGAACCTGGAAATGAATCTCATCGCGTCGTGGAGAATGCACGAGGTACGTACACACGAGCGACGATATCATTTCATTAATGAATAAAAGGTGTGGAATCAGAAAGTATATTAATTTTACAAAGAAACTTTCGTGTAATTTTAATTATTTATATACATATTACTCATCATTATATCTATCCAAATAACGTAGTGTTGAATAACAAGTTACACCACAACGTGAAGACGGTAAGCCATACACACACACACATGGTGACATTGTCATTAATAGGATGGATAGAATACTGATTATGGTTGTATAATATTTATAATAACATTATAGTATGTATAAGTTACTATTGTTATTATTTTGGTTTGTAAATAACAATGAAAGAGAATGTGGCAGAAGAAAAAAACATTGAAAAAGGTGATAAAATAATTATGTCTTCGTTGGGGTTTTCCTTTTGATTTGAACAAAAGGGCTCCATAGGTTGGATTTATACTCAAGGGTAGGACTCTAGGTTGAAGTGAGTGAATTTGAAAACAGATTTGGGAGGTATTTGGTTGATCCAAATGGCTTTGGGGGTGTGATTTGGAGAGAAGGGGAGTACCCTTTTATAAGATAGGTTGGGGTCTCTTTTGGAAAACTTTGAAATATTATTTTATAATAAAATAATTTTCTGTTTATAATGGCTCAAAATTGATTTATTTAGAATATAATATAGGAATGTGTCTAAATACTCTCAACCAATAGGTTTTAGGCATGTTTAGTTCACCATATTAACCCTGTATTTCATATTTAACTATTTGTTTAATAGTTTAACTCTTAGCATGTCCTCTTGTATTATTTTAATTAAGGGTTAATAAACATACAATAAAAATACAAAAGAACCCCAAGTGTTAAAATATTGATATATATTACCTTATCTATGTCCTTTGGCTGAACCTTAGATATTTAGGAATATTATATCAATTAGTAATATAGTATTTTTTTTATAAAACTCATTTATGTCAATTATGACACTATTTGTTATTTTGTTTTTGTTAGAGTTATAAAAGCATTATTAGTTCAAAAAAATATTTAATAAACCCTAACATGCCATATTAACCTATAAAATTCATGGATGGCATCAAAATCCTCAATTTACATTTATTTTTATATTTATAAAATCAATTATTTTAATCTTTCATTGATAAAGTAATTACCACATCATCATTTTGTCATAAATAAATTTAATTATTTACTCTATAAATTTTTTAAATAAAATACCATTATTTATTTAATTGTTTTAGATTTATAATGAATATTTATAGTCGAATTTATCTTATGTATATCCCCATATTATAAATAGTTTAGTTATTAAACTTGGAATTTAAAAATTTTAACTCTTCATGAAAAAATAATAATAAATTTCTTAATCTAAACAAAGTAGACAAAAAGGATCATATTTTATTCATAAGGTTGGTTTTGGTTGAAATAAAATTATCCAATAGAATTAGTACATTTGTTAGGGTAATTATAAAATCATTTTTACCATTAATTACCCTATTTATTTTTAACCATGGTAAATAAAAATTAAAAGTTACTATTCAACTAAAATTATTATAATCTTATATAACCACATATTAAATAATGATTTAAATAATTTCTCTCATATTTTTGAAATCAAATTCACAGAAGTGGTAAAATTACGTTTTATGTAAATTTTCAAATGTGCCTAGAAGGTTGGTAAAAGACGTCAAAAATTTCAATAAAATTTTATATATCTAATTTTATAATAAAATGAATCAATGAATTACATTTAAAATATATCGTTATTATATATCTATTTTGACATAAAATAAATTTATATAAAATAAATAATTATTTAAATAAAAATTCAGTTTTATCCAACAATGCCGTGTTTTTCATTATTTATCAAAAATTGAGTATTATCAGAAAAATACCAAAAATTAACCCTAATATAATTTTTCTATTATAGATTCAAAAATAAATTCTTTTTTTACCAATTTTAAAAAATATAAGATTCATTAGTTAATTTATAATTAATTTCTACTGTCAAAACCCAAAAGCAGGTTTAAAAAAATTAAAAACAGTCAATAGATTGACATTTGTTTATGTCAAATTTAAATGTGAAATTACATATAATGACCTACATATAATGAAATTATAAAAATATAATCTAATTATACTTAAAAACCATTCAAATTCAAACTTTAAATCTATAAATTATTTCAATTAATATATTTGTTTAAAATTAAAATTTACTATTTTTCACTATTCATCAAAATATGAAAGTTATCAAAAAAGTAACAAACAATTATCCAAAATAAATTTTTATCTCCCGATTCTAAATTATAATTTAACTTCATTAAATTTAATGTTTAAAAGTGTCAAATATTAGTTTTAAAACATGTTCGCCATTAAAATGTGGAAAAATTTCATTTTTTTGAAAAATACATCTTTCATCTGAAAAAAATGAATTTTTTCTTATATTACCTCTAGGAAACACTTAATATGGATTCTAATATTATATAGAGTATATAAAATTCAAATTTTAGTTAATAATATTCATAACAACCTTTTGAACGACTAGTATGGTAAGTCAAGGTGCACTCGAACTCGGTGTTGCGTGTAGCTCAAGTTATTGAATTACTTTGAAGAGATAACATACTATAAAATCTTGGGTGTTTGTATAGTAGCTATAGGAAAATAGTCATGCAACATTTTAAGCATTCGAACTCGGTTCTCTTGTTATATAAAAACAACTAAAGGGATCTGTGAGATCCCTCGAAGTACTGGAACCATACCAGGCCACAATGTACTGGCACATACCCACAAACCAACAACTAAACAACATGAGATCCCAGCCACATCCACGTCACCCCACAAGCATCAAGAAGATAAACCATTTGTATTAGTAGAATAGAGAAAGGGGTTTTCAGATTTATCCACAACATTTATCAAGTTCCATCTTTCCGTTTGGAAAACCAGGTGATCACACTAGGATTATTATTCATTGGGAATCCATTAAATCAATCATGCTTATGTGGTTAGTGAGATTCCATGTTACAGACATTAAATCAAAATATTATATAGAATAAAATAGAGTTTCATTAGTGCACATGAAAAGACAACCCACAACCACTCTTTTCAGTGGTAATAATCCCATAAAATTCACAACATAAAGAAAAAAATGGAAACATAATCATCAAACACACCCCTTCAATCTTTAATGTCTGTTTATTATCTTTATTATGTTTTGGTATCATCTACATCCTAAGGGAAACATTATTTCACATGCCCTTCATGAAACACATTAAATATATATGATGGAAAAACCTACTTGGATGATCAATGATCGATTTTTTTATCCTCGCATCAAGAATTGAGGATGCGTGAAATGCATGAAAGGAACTCTTGAGGAATTCAATCTTGACTGGGAAGGGCTCCAGCACTCAAGCCTGATTTATCTCTATATTATGTCTCTAGGGAATTATTTTAGAAACGATAGGAATTATGAGGAGAGTATCTCCAATTTAAATAAATTGATCCTAAAATTAGGGAGATAGTTCAAAAGTACTTGAAGTTAGACCAGCGATTGAACACGCGGTCAGGCAATTTCACAAATCAAGATTAATTTTTATATAATAATTCTATTTCGAGATGGTGGAGAAAGAAGTTGTGAATTAATATATATCTTCTTAATATATAAAAATCATGTAATATGGGTGATGATGGAAAGCACAGGGAATGGTGTGACATCGAGGAAAAAAGACACGTGTTTTTGTAATTGAAGTATCGCCCGAATCATGGGGGTTTAAAACATATTTTATAGGCTTTAAATTGTTTTGAAAAGGGTATTAAATCACATTTACGTCAAAATATGTGTTATCAGGGATGAAATGGAAAAAATATTAGGAAACATGGAAAAATAAAAAGGGTGGGACACTGTTTAGTGAGTCATCGCAATGATTCCACTGTAATAGTGATACAATGCAAGCGGTGCCACTGTTTTGGTGGAACTATTTGGTTAGACCGTGTTTTTGAAAAAAACACCTTAACGAGTCACTAATGGGTCCAATTATACCTCAAACTACAGAAATTTGTAAATGTAAGGTCCCAAGAGGGTCCATTACATTACATTAGATACCTCTGAAACTATTCTAGTCCTCAAGAATCCATGAGTAAACCAGAATAGAAGGGAGGGGTCCAAACAACAACCTCGAATTATACCTCTAAATAACAACCCATCCAAGAGTTTTTTGAAATCATGAAAAACCTCAATATCTAGGAACAAATTTCCCTCATATATCTCTTAAACAACTAAAATTACCCCACCGCCCCTCTCCATTAAGTAAACAAATATGTTTATAAAGGTTACACCACCCAGATGGATGGGATAGGTAGTCTCTTCCTCTATATCAAGAAATTATCTGCTTTGAGAAGCACTGAATTACCCACACAGTTTTAATCTCATCCAACTTAATGCTTCTTGGCTAGGGATTAGGCCATCCCCTCCCAACAGATAGGAAAATATACACATTTATACAATGAGGAAAACATCCAATCTTATAGAAATAAGGTCAATAATTATATCAGAATCAAGTTCAAAACAACCACAAAAAACTCAAAATAGCTCTGGGTTCTGGGAACATATTTGTGCCGACCATTCCCAGGTACACTCCTCGAGGCCACCATGCCTCTATAAATCACGAACCTGGGGAATGGTTCATCCATGAAGGACCCTCACCCCATGATCCCTGATCCACATTGGTTGCTCCATGAATGCCACATCGTCCTTGATATCTAGCTCTCCCCAATCAAGGACGTTCGTGTCATTGTGTGGATACTGATGGAGCTGATACACATGGAAGATGTAGTAGACCATCTGTAGAGGTAGTGGTATCATGAGCTGATAATCTACTTTGTTGACCTTTCAAAACACTATGAAGTGTCCCATGAACCTGGGAGAAATCTTACTCCCACTGTCGAACCTCCACTGTCCATGCTGAATGTAGTCCTTTAAGAACATGTGATCCCCATCCTCGGACTCCAAGGGTCCCCTCATATGACCGACATATGACTTCTTTTGGTCATGATCCACCTTCATACTCTCAATCACATGATGAACCTTCTCTGTCGTGATATTCACTACCTCTGGGCCGAGAACACCTACATCCCCAATCTTGGTCGAACACACTGTCAAATGACACATCCTTCCATTCAAGTCTTCGAACGGAGCCATGTCAATGGTAGAGTGATAGATATTTCTATTGGAAAACTCTACCATAAGCATGTGTCATACGCACAATCCCTTAAAGTCCAAAACACATTATCACAACATATCCTCCAATGTATGGATGGTTCTCTCTGTCTTCCCATCCTCCTGGGGGTGGAAAGTAGTGAAAAGGAATAACTAGGATCCAAAAGCATGCTATAATCCCTTCCAAAACCATGATGTAATGCTTCTATCCCAATACAAAACAATGGAACTCGGAAATCCATGAAACTACACCACCTCATCCACTTACATCTGTGCTAAGGCATCCACCACACTCAACTTATTGATTGCTAGGAAGTGAGATGATTTCATTAGCCGGTCTACAACTACATAGAAATAATTGTGGACATCATGAACCAAGGTTAGTCCCATCATGAAATCCATCGAGATTTCATCCCACTTCCAATCTGGGACATATAATGGTTGCAACAGATTTCCTGTAACATGGTGCTAATCCTTCACCTGCTAGTACATGAGGCACATTTCAAGAAACCCTACTACTTCCTGCCTCACTCCGGGACAGAAAAACTGTTCCCTCATGCCTTGGTACATCCTAGAATCTCTTGGGTGTACTACTAGTCAGAGTTATGGAACTCCCCAAGAACTCCCCCACACATCGTCTCCGGGTCAAACATCTTCCCAATGAAAATAATATGATTCTGACATTCTTCCAACCATCATTCTAAAGCATTTCCTTGGATAACGAGATCGTGAATCACTTCAGCCTCTATATTCCCCCATTGATACTCCTCCACCAATAGTACCAATGAATAATGCACCATCATCTAGAAAAAACAACCTCTACCATTCTCCTCTCTCATGCTTAGATGTAAAGCAGCCAACTCCTCTAATTATTTCCAATAATCTGCATACTCCCGAACCACATACTTCTCTGACTTCCTTCTCAATTAATCATCCAACACATTCCCCTTTCTCGAGTTGTAGGATATCTCGAAGTTGTAGTCTGGGAGAAACTCCATCCACATCTATTGCCGCTAGTGCAAGTCTGACTAGGAGAAGACATTCATCAAGATCATGTGATCCATGAAGATCAAAAAGCATTCCCTGATGAGGTACTGAATCCAAAATATCCTGGGTAAACACAACTGTTGAAAAATCAAGGTCAGGGGTATCATAGTTATGTTCTTAGGGACGTAACTGCCTAGATCCATAAGAAATCACTCCCCACTTCTGCATCCACACATAGCCCAAGCCTTGGCCAGAAACATCATACTAAAATTCAATCATTACCCCTTAGTCTGGAATCATCATTACTAGAGCATTGACCACTTTCCCCTTCAGATAAATAAAGGATTCTTGGCACTTCCAACTCTAAACTAAAGCTTGGTCCTTCTTTGTCAAGGCTTTCAAAGGCGCCACAAATTGAGATAAGTTGGAAACAAACCTCTGGTAGTAATATGTTGGGCCTCATAAAATATGAACCTATTCCACATTCCTGGGTGCTTCCGAAAAATCAATTGTTTCGACCTTCGATGGGTCTACTACTATTCTCAGTTGGTAAACTACGTGTCCAAGGAAGTTCACCGATAATGTCCAAAACATTTATGTTGACAAATTCGCGTAGAGTTGGTGGTGTCATCATACATCCAAAAATATCCTCAGTTGCTCAGTGTGATCCTCCTCTGATATTGAGTACATCCGGATGTCGTCAATAAACATGACTATGAACAAGTCTAGATACTCACAGAAAATAGTGTTCATGAGTCCCATGAACATGGATGGTGCGTTCGTAACACCGAACAACATTACCATGAAATCAAAATTCCCATATCATCACCTGAAAGGAGTCTTCGAGATGTCACCCTCCTCCACCCTAAACTGGTGATATCCAAAGCGTAGGTAGATCTTGGAGAACCAACCTACTCCCTTCAACTGGTCAAAAAGGATGTCAAATGCTGGGATGAGGTAACTGTTCTTGACTGTCACCTGATTCAGTCATCTGTAGTCTATACATAGCCTAAGACATCTATCTACCTCTTCGCAAACAAGACTGGAGCACCTAATGGTGACACACTCAGTCAGATAAAATCACTCTTCATCAGGTCATCAACATAGATTTGCTACTCCAGCAACTCAGAAGGCGCCATCTAGTAGAGATGCATGAAAATCGGATGATCATCGGGTTGCAAGTCTATCCTGAAATCAACATCACGTCGAGGGGGTGGAGTAACCAACTCTCTAGGGAAGATGCCTAAGAAATCACTAATGGTCCACAAGAAATAAATCATCTATGTGTTGACCGATCCCACTGATAGGTCATCCAACAAGGAAACAAGGGGCCTCAATCACCATCTATCCTCTTGGAAACCCCACTCGCCAACGAAAGTTACATGCTTGCTTCCAATATCTAAGAACACGACCATCCCCCAGAAGAATTTGATAACAGTATGCATGGAAAACAACCAGTCGATGCATTGATGACATTGTATTGGTGCATTTATAGCAAAAATAGATCCCCAATGGACTGAAACATCCCAAGCATCAGTCGTAATCCTCGACAAACGTCAAATAGGATGGCCTGATCTCCAATTGGGTTACTCAACACCAAGGGTATGGAGTGTCTATCTACGCTTAGGCCCAATGAATTGGATAGACCTGGTGCAAAAAATGGGTGTTAATCTCATGAATCAAACCAGGAACACGCAAGAGTACTAAACAAGTTGATCGTAACTTGAATTTCCTCCAACCCTACAGGAACCGCTGCCTCTATAGTGTGTAACTATCCACGCCTAGCTCCTATCCCCCCCCCCCCCCCCGGCCGAGGGCTCTATGGAGCGTCCTGAGGCCGGCCTCTTCTGGAACCATCATCCCACGGAGAAGAGGGAGCTCACAGCCCTTGCTGCTACTGAAATGTTATGGCTGGAAACTACTACTACTGAGGTGGAAAATGAACTTTCCCACCGCTATAGTACTTCACTAGGTCTGGTCATCGATTCTAAAAATTCCCACCGATTCCGTATATAAATCACCTCGGACCTAGGCTCATATAGAATGGTCATGTACTGGTAGATAGAAACTGGAATTGTTAAGTCCTACTCCCCGTTGGTAGAAACCTGGAAGGCCCAGTTGCTAGAAGCCTGGTTGTAACAGCCTTAACCTTCAATGAGCTCTACATGCTCCCCACTTCCGGCACACCTCCTAGAGTGTGTACCCACTCCACCACTTTATCATTCTTCTAAACATCCTAGTGTGTCAGTAAAGTGAAGGGAGTTACAACATACTTAAGGGAACGTCTAAGTGCCTCCTCTAAGGGTCATGCCCGAGACTCCTCATCTGGGAAGATGAATTTAATGATACAAAATAGATCCTTGAACATTATCCCCAAATCCATAAAAAACATACTTCCCTACTAGTGGAAGATTAAATCTTGTCTCTTTTCATCCATAATTTTAAAAGAAAGTAATTTTTCTCGGAACTCCATCTAGAAGTCAGTTCACGAAACATCAACCTCTTTCGTCTCCCCAAGATTGAGCGTCCACCACTGAATTTCCACTCCCCAAATCTGGATTTTATCCAGAGGGACCCAGTAATCTTTTGGAGCTTGGATCATGCTGAAATATGTCACCATCTCCTTGATCTAGCTCTCTGTATCCATGTATAAGATGATGCCCTCATAAATTTTAAGGGTCTGCCGCTGAAAGGAACGAAGCATCTCCTGCCACTAGCCATCCTCCTCCTCTCGACCAGTCCTCCGCTGATCAAACAAATTAGCCTCTTGGTCCTCAATCGCCCTCACTACTAGTGGACATCTTTTGGGTGCCATAGATACATGGAAAAGAAGTAATTCTTAAGCTCGATTATTGTAGAATATTTCTTTCAATTTTTTCCTTAAACTGTTATTCATTTTAAATTCCCTAGAAAACCCAATACATATAACAACACAAGTCATCATGATTCATGCACCTTTTCTAGAGCCTCTACCTAGAAATCTGTGTTTCCTCACTTGGTCATTTTGTAGGCCTAGTGTATTGCATCAGATCATGGTGGGGACCAAAATCCCATGTCCAAGCAGTTCTTCCCTAGTATAGTTCATGCACCACGATTTTCTAACACGGTTTCCCAACTATCCCTTGCAATTTTCACTATTCCTAACACTGAACTCCTTTCTATCTCTCAACCATCACCATTGATACCATTCTATAATGACCCACCTTCACGATGATGATGAAAGAGACAACAAACTAGCATAACCTCCCTTTTTCATGTTGGATGAGATATAACAACCCCAGAGTCCTGCCTTCAATAGGCCCCAATGTGGTGAGTAGAACCAAGGTTATAGAATCTCATGTAAAATGGAAGGTATTAAACTTTTTATTAAATAGGATTGGAAGATATTATGGTAAATCCCAAACAAATCCAAAAACTAAAAGTAACCTAAAGCCAAAAATCCATTCCCACATGTATGTTAAAAATAATATGATACAATGTAGAATAAAACTAAAATGAAATGTATCGAAAGAATGAAAAGAAGCAAAAACTCCCGAAGGCCGATCTAATAAATTTCAACATCATCCTCAAGGTCCTCCAGAAAACCTGAAAGTAGTTTTATATATGTACGGTTAGTATACAAGTATACTCAATAAGGAAAAACAAAAGCTCTCTTGAGTAATTTGGGTGGCATTCTAATGTCTTGTGAGAAAAAAATCAAGATAACCCAGAAACCTAGCCATGAAAATTTCCACACAGCCTCACCAAGAAACACTCCCCAAATAATGAATGTCATGTATAGTAATAGTAATAGCACATCGATATTTGGGTACCCCACACCACTTTTCCACTGGTAATATATGACATCCTACGCATCAGACCTCCCCTACAAGTCCCACTGTAGTCCCATAGCCACCCCAACAACAACCTGATGGTCCATCACCACACATCCCACCTGCTCTCACCTAGACCTCCATGAACACACGTAACTAGGCCAAAAAACACCTTGGTCACCATAACCACTGCAACGCCTAAAGAGACTTGGGCTAGAACACCCAATGTCACACTCGAAGACACATGTTTCTAATCCTGTAGACACATTGGAAACAAACAAGCCTACACACACCTGGGCTAACCACCACAACACACCCTACACTAAGAATCATGGGTTATAATAAAACTTATTCCATAACAGCCTTTCTGAAGAGTCTTGGGCTACATGGGTGATGGATTGGAAAAGATATATAACCAGCAACTCATAAGTATATAGGGAAAACACCCTCTCCCATTAAGTGGGGGTATTCGACGAGATGTTCTAAACATGGGTAGGGTGAATATAAAAACACATGAAATGTGAATTTTACATATAGGTAATAAAAAATTCGTCCCAATATAAGGGTTCTGAAAAAGACAACCATCCCATACACAACCTCTCTCATTACAATCCATACGTGCCCGGACACACCACAACCACAATCAGAGCACAACCCATTTTTGGAAAACAAATCCGTCATTATACCAATTCTTGTTACCATGTTCAAGTGATTACATTTAAATATTTCTACACTACATGTAAAATAATAGGAATTGCATCAAACCAAGACAAAATCAGGAGAAAAATAGCTAAAAAAATTAAGCATTCACACCCGATTCTCTTGTTAAGTCATAACAACAAAATGGATTTATGAGATCCATCGATGTACTGAAACTGAACCAGGACCCAACACACTAACACAGATCAAATAAATAACAAATAAAAAACAAGATATCCAATCCCCATCCATGTGACACCAAAATCATCAAGTAGAAGAACCATGCGTATTAGTAGAACATAACAAGGGTGTTTTCAGATTTAACAACACCATTTATCATGTTCATTCTTACTCCTTGGTTCACCAAGGTGATAAAACAAAATATATTATTAACTAGGAGTCAATTTAATCAAAAAAATGTGATTATCCAGTTTCCATGTTATATCGATTCAATTACAATATTATCCCGAAAAAACATATTTTTATTAGAGCTAAGAAAGGACCCCTAACAACCACTACTTTTAGTGGGAAGAAGCCCATATAGAGAAAGTAAATTATCAAGAAAATATATCCCTATCTATATACCAGCAAGTAGAATTAGATCTGGAAGAGATGTATCTCAGGGTAAAACCTAAAAACAACACATTGATCTAGACTGAAATAAGAACCGGTTCATGACAATGGGCCTTGTTGCACTCCATGTTTGATACTCTTGGGGGATATTTCTTTACTAAATTAATATGCATTGAATGAGCCGTTATTAAGGGAACAAAAAATATCCCCTAAGAATATATGTTATGTAATATATCAACTATAACCTATATTGAATCCTAGGGAATCACAAAATAGGACTAAACATTTCATTTAAGAGTTTATACTTTTCTGTTTAAATATTTTTTAAATGTATTATCTAAGTATAAAGCCCTACAATTATACGTTCATTTATATAGTTAATGGTGGGAAATAGAGAAACACATGCCAACAATCTATTTGATAGGGAATGTGGTCATTTCCCTAACTATATTCAAAGAATGATGGGAATTTGTGGTGAAAAAATCATTACCGTACTTGATCTACTAGATAATGTTATGAATAATAACTTTAATCATGTGGAACAATATTCTCTTCTACAGAAATGGAAATTTTTTTTCTATTCTTCACATGAAAAAGGACTCCATTGTTTTGTGGATCTTTGAATCCCCTCCTTGTGAAATACTGGATTATCTCTATTAAAAATATATTATCTAAACTCTAGTGTATAGAAAAAGAAAAACACATACCGGTGGCCTATCATTTTGATTGCGAAGCTAATCCGTGGTGGACAATGATAAAGAATATAATGTCCAGGGAAGAAATTGATACTATGGATTCAGAGGAATTAATGAAAATATTGTTCAAAAAATATTTTCCCCAAACACTTCATCTCAAGATAGAAAAAGGGTTCCTTGGATTATAGTAGAAGGAAGATGAGTCAATCTGGTCATATGAAGAAAACATTACAAGGATTTCAAGATACACCTCCATCTTTGTCAAAAACACCAAAATCAATATGGATCTCTTCTTTAGTAGACTAAGGCTGAGTTTACAAAAAGTGATGGTGATTTGTGACTTAAACAGTTTTGAGTAGATTTTCCATTGTTCCCTCAAGGTTGAAGTGGAGATAAGATACACTCAATGGTATCATTGGAGTTGAGATTAAAATAAAAAAATAGAGTCTAATATGGGTGGCTTGACAAATAAATCCCTTAATGGAATGAAGATAAAAAATACCACATGTCAAAGTTGTGGGTATAACTATCTAGTGAACTATCTAAATGGAACTATGAATTGATTCCAATGGGGAAGAATGGGACATCATGCTTAGAAATGATGGAGGGATATGAATAATCCCAACTAAGGTGGAAGAATAAAGGCTGTTTTAGATCAACTCTTAGCTTGCAGTATAGTGTTACAACTTCCACATGCATGGGATTTATGTGAAAAATTTCTTTAAGATAAGGTTTGTTGGATGAAATCAACAAAAATATCCAAGGAAACAAGGAAAGTCTTATGTTATCACTACTACTGATGTGTATCCAAAACATAATGTGGTGGTAGGTACACTAGTTATTAAATAAATAATAAAAAACATACTTTTTTAGTATGGTTCTACATGTTCTTTCCAATTTATCATGTCTAATATAACTAATCCCTCGCCGCCACAATATTTGGAGGTTGTGTTATTTGTTAGAATAGAAAATGGGGAAATTAATACACCCAATGTATATAACTCCTCCATAGAATTTTTTTTTGAATGAGCCTCCAATATAATCTCGTCATACATTATTTAGTGGAGTACGATGTTATCATAGGAAAGAATTGGCATTCTTTATACAAAGGCAACATCAACTATTGGGAATGGTAGACCACCCTTCGCATCTTGAAGCATCCTAAAATTAATTACAAGTGTAAGGAGGAAGATGAATCCTCTTTATATTCATTGTCTCATGTTTGGATATTACTACCATATGACCAAACAAGTCTAGTTCAAATTATTGAGATAAAAGAAATGATACTTCTAGAAGATATGCCCATCATGAGGGACTACACTGATTTATTCTTTGAGTAATTGTCTTCTCTTTCTCTTGATCGAGAGGTCGAGTTCTCAATTGTACTTATTCCATGATCTTACTATATCAATTACACCTTATATAATAGAAATTATAGATATGGAAGAGTTGAAGATGTATTTATAGGAGAATCTGGAGAACAGTTTTATACACCCAAGTGCTTCACGATTGGGTGATCCGGTGTGATTCATCAAGATGAAGAATGGCTCTATGTTCCTCTTCATTGATTATCATGAGCTTAATAAAATCATTATAAAGAACATGTACCCCTTCCACATATAGATGAACTATTCGATCATCTTTGTGGGGATAGTTATTTTTCTAAGGTTGAACTTTGGTCAAAATATCACTAATTAATGAGGAGGATGGAAGATATTCACAAGGCTGCCTTTAGAATGAGGTATGGAAACCATGAGATCATAATGATGATCTTATTACTCAAAAATTGTCATGGTATGCCTTCTCCAAATGAGGAAATGGGAAAAAAACTTTCATACCCTCACTTCTTCATGTTACAAGAGAGATAATGACCCCTGAGTCCCGCCTTCAACAGGCCTCGGAGTGGAAACTAGCACCAAGGGTATATAATCTCATTTAAAAAATAAAGCATTACCCTTTTTATTTAATAGGGTCAGAAGATAAGATGGTAAATCCGAAATAACTGCAAAAACTAAAAGTAAATTAAATCCAAAAATCCACTCTCATATGCATGTTCAAAATAATCTGATATAAGGTACATGAAAACTCTGATGAAAAGTACCAAAAGAAAGAAAAGAGGAAACAACTCCCAAAGCCTGATCTAGTAAATTGTATCATTGTTAACAAGTCCCTCCTAGAAACCTGTATGCAGTTTTATAAATATAGGGTGAGTATAGAGGTATACTCAATAGGGAAAACCAAAAGCTCTCAAGCATAAGTGGGGAGGCATTCTAATGCCCCACGAAAAAATAGAGATAACCAAGGGACCTAGAAAGAAACTATCCACCCATATTCAACAAGGAACACTCCCCAAATAATGAAAGTCACATAACAGAATAGTAATATCACATCGATATGTTAGTACCCCACAACAATTTCCCACAAGTTATATTGGATATCCAATGCACCAGACCTCCCCCAAAAGTCTCACTGCAGTCCCACTACCACCCCAAAAACAGCCTTATGGGCCATCATCATGCATCCAGCCTACACTCACATGCGTTTCCACAACGACACATAACCATGCCTGTAGACACCAAGACAACCACAACCATTTCCATGCCCGAAGACACCTAGGCCAGAACAACCACTTTCATGCACGAAGACACCCAGGCCTCATCCAGAAGACACATGGGATGGAAACCATCATGCACACACCTAGGCCAACCACCACAACACACCTTACCTAAAAATTCATTTTCTATAAAGATATTTTAGCCGCCACAACCTGACCAAAGAGTCTTGGGCTACCTAGGAGTGGGAGTAAAGAGGAGATAATAACCTTCCACTCATAATAATGTTGTGAAAAAACCCTCACTCATGAAGTGGGGGTGTTTGGAATGAAGTGATCAATATGTGTGGGGTGAATATAAAAACATGTGAACCAATAATTTTACATACAGGTAATCAAACACTCATCCCAAACTATTGTTTTCA
The DNA here is from genome assembly GCA_963277665.1 of Viscum album. NCBI lineage: Eukaryota > Viridiplantae > Streptophyta > Magnoliopsida > Santalales > Viscaceae > Viscum > Viscum album. Next base: position 1,687,674,513 of record OY728126.1, on the reverse strand, counting down.
TTACAGAAAACTATCCCATACTCAAACACTATCATTACTATCTTTATATTCACGAACTCACAACATCCACAAAAAAATTCAACCCATTTATATGAAGCAAATCCCCCATTGAACCCATTCTTACTACAATTTTCAATTGATTACATTTAAATATTCCTTCACTACCAAGAAACTAAAAGACATAGTAGCAAGACAAGATAGTAGCGAGAGGAAAAATGTTAAGCAGCAATTTAAGCATTCACATCCGGTTCTCTTGTTAAGTCAATACAACAAAAGTGATCTATGAGATCCCTCGAAGTAATAGAACCATACTAGGCCACAATATACTGGCACAGATCCAAAAACCATCAACTGAAAAACATGAGACCCCATCACCATCCACATCACCCCATAAGCATCATGAAGATCAACCATGAGTATTACTAGAACAAACCATGGGGGTTTTCCGATTTAACTACACCATTTATCAAGTTCCTTCTTTCTGGTTGGTCAACTAGGGTGGTCACCCAAGGTTTCTTATTCATTGGGAATACATTAAATAGATCATGTTTACATGATTATCTAGTTTCTATGTTATATCCAGTCAATCAAAAGATTATCCAGAAGGAATAGAAGTTCATCAGTGTGCAAGAAAGGACAACCCCGAGAAACTATTTTTATTGGGAATAATCCCATACAATTCACAACCTAAAAAAAATACTTCAATATCATCATTAGACACACAACATCATACTTTAAAGACCATTTATTATCTTTTTTATTATTTTGTCTCATTCAAACCCTGAGGGAAACATTATTACACCCCTTGCATGATACATAGTAAAGAGAGATGATGGAAAACCCTAAAAAGATTATCAATGACAGAATTTTTTATCATCAGTTCAAGAACTAAGGATCCATGAAATACAAGAAAGGAACACTTGAGGGATTCAATCTTAAGTGGGAAGGGCTCTAGAAATGGTGAACAATTCATCTCTAGAGTAAGTCTCCAGGGTGTATTTAGAGAATGGAAATAAATTATGTGGAGAGGATCTCATCTTAAGAAAATATCAGATCCTAAACATAGGGAGACGATTCTGAAGTACTAGAAGTCAGATGATGGCTCGAACATGCGGTTGGGCAGTTTCACACGTCGGGATTAATTGTTATAAAATAATTCTCTATGGATATTGTGGAGATAATAGTTGTGAATTAATTGATATCTTCTAAAAAGAGAAAAACCAAGTAATAGGGGAGAATCTGTAAATCACAGGGGAGGGTGTGTCACTGAGGAAAAAGGCCACATGTTTTAGTAACTGAAGGGTTTCAAAAATCAGGGGGGTTTTAAAAAACTTTTATTGGCTTTAAATGGTTTTGAAAATGGTATTAAAACACTTTTATGTAAAAATATACGTTACAAGGGGTGAACTGGAAAAAACCTGAGAAACATGGAAAAATACAATGAGTGGGACATTGTTAAATGAGATATCATAATTGTTCCACTATAATAGTGAGACATTTCAAGAGGTTCCACTATTTCTGTGGAACCTTTTAGTGGGACCATGTCATTGGAAGAACTCTTTAATGAGTCAGTAATGGGTCCCATGATACCCCAAACAACAGAAATTTGGAAAAGTAATGTACCAGGAGGGTACAAACCATTACATCAGATACCTATCAAACCATTATCATCCTTGAGAATTCAAGAGTAAACCTAAATATAAGAGAGGGGAATGAACAACCACCTCGTAAGATACCTCTCATGAACAAACCACCCTTGATTTTTATGAATTCTAGAACAACCTCAATATCTTGGAACATCTCTCCCTCATCTATCTCCAGAACAACTATAGGTACACTACCACCCCTCTCCCCTAAGTAACCACAAAAATTTATAAAGGTCATACCGCCCAGAATGATGGGTTAGGTTGTATCTCCCTCCAAGTCATGATATTAACATCTTTTGGCAGCACAGACTCACCCACATGGGTTCAATCACATCCTCTTTAATGCATATTGATTAGGGATCATGTCATCCCTTCACCACTGGGAGGACATTACACACATTTAGAGATTGAGGAAAACATCCCATCCTATAGAAATAAAGTTCAATAATTACATCACAATAAATTACAAAACAAAAAAAAAATCAAGACAACTCTAGGTATTTGGCACGCATTTGTGCCCACCATTCCCAGGTACTCTACTCAAGGCCACCATGCCTCCATAAAACATGAACCAAGTGAATGGTTATTACATGAAGCACCCTCTCCTCACAATCCCGAATCCACATTGGTCAGTCCATGAACGCCACATCTTCCTCTATACCCATATCAACCTAGTTGAGGGTATTCAGGTCATTATTTAGATAACGATGTAGCCCATACACATGGAAGACATTGTCGACCCTCTGTAGAGGCGGTGGTTGCGAGAGCTGATAATCCACTTCACCGACCCCTCGCAACACCATGAAGGGTCCAATGAACCTAGGAGAAAGATTACTCCCACTACTGGACCTCCGCTCCCCACGCCAAGGGGAGACCTTTATGAACATGTTGTTCCCAACCTAAAACTCCAAGGGTCTCCTCTTATGACCGAAATATGAATTTTGCTAGTCCTGTGCCACCTTCATCATCTCACACACAAGATAAACCTTCACTTCCATGCTTTTCACTACCTATGGGCCGAGGACACCTAAATCCCCAATTTTAGTCCAACACACTGGCGAATGAAACATCCTTCCATACAAGTATTTGAACAGAGTTATGCCAATGGTAGAGTGATATCTATTTTTTTAGGAAAAATATGCCATAGGGATGTGTCATACCGACAATTACCTGAAGTCCAAAACTCTTTCTCTGAACATATCTTCCATCATCTTGATGGCTCTCTCTTCCTTCCCATCATCCTGGGGGTGGAAAGAAGTGAAAATGCATAACTAGGTTCCAAAATCATATTGTAATACCTTCCAAAACCATGCAGTAAATATTGTATATATAATACAAAATATGGAACTCTGAATTCCATGAAACCACACCACCTCATCCATGTACTTCAATACTAAGGCATCCAATGCACTCAACATCTTGATTTCTAGGATGTGAGATGATTTATTCAGTTGGTCTACCAGTACCAAGATAACATCATGGAATTCTAGAAACATGGGTTGTACCATGACGAAATCCATCGAGATGTCATCCCACTTCTAATCTGGGACATCTAAAGGCTGCAACATACCTTTTGTAACATAGTGCTCAGCCTTCACTTGCTGGCACATGAGGCACATATCCATAGTCCCTGCCACTTCTCACTTCACTCCAGGCCACAAAAATTGTTTCAGGCCTTGGTACATCTTGGAAACTATTGGGTGTACTACTATGGGGAGTTATGGAACTCCCTGAGAAATACCTCATGCATCGTCTCCGGGATAAACAACATCCCGTGGAAAATCATCTGATTCTGAACCTCTTCCAACCATCCTTCTGAAGCATTTACTTGGATAATGTTATGACGTTTCACTTTATCCTCTAAGTCCCCCCATTAAGAATCCTCTATCTTTTGAACCAAAAAATATTGTACTGTCATCTGGAACAAACAACCTCTACTATCCTCAACTCTCACACTTAAATGTAAAGCATCCAACTCCTCTACTGGTTTCCAAGAATCATCTTACTGCTGAATCACATCCTTATGTGAATTACTTCTCAAGGAATCAGACAACATATTCTACTTTCATGAGTTGTAGGAGATCTCGAAGTGAAATTCCAGGAGAAACTCGGTCCACCTCTATTGTTTCAAGTTCATGTCTAACTGGGAGAAGACATCCCTCAAGCTCTTGTAATTCATGAAGACAAAAAATAATTCCCCAATGAGGTAATGATTCCAAAACATCATCACGAACACAACCGTTACAAGCTCCATGTCTTGGGTAGCATAGATATGTTCATGGGGACGTAACATCAAGACCCATAAAAAATTACTCCCCACTACTACATTTGGACACACCCCAAGCCTAGCCTAGAAGAATCACAGAACACTTCAAACATTACACCTTCATATGGAATCCTCAATAATAGTTCACTGAACAGTTTCCCTAAAATGACCTATACATTTAATACATGGTTAATAATTCATAATTTATGCATCTTTATTTCAACATATAACAAAACCATGATAAGACCGTATAGGTGTAGTGTCTTTAGAAACTGGTAAACACAAACAACTAGTTCATAAATCATCTAGATTGTCTCCCATTTATTTCATCATATCTAGAGTCACTTTTGGCATATCCTACTTAATACCCTTTTTTCTAACCTGGGGAAAAGAAAACATACAAAAGGGTGAGCTCAAATTCTTAGAAAGCGTAAACAAAAGAAATATCAATCATATCATATTCATAAGAACAAAAAATTTTGAAAATCATAACCTGCAAAAGAGATCATAATATCATAACATGGGATAAATCATAACAGTGAAATGTAATCCCAATAAGCATAATGTAAAACATGAATCTTTGTGGAATACACACATAATCATAGAAAATCGTTTCATATTATTCAAGGCTCTTTTCCAATACCATCATAGCGGACAAAGTCCATTACTGAACCTAGTTCACTCCTCGTTCCAGTCTTGTATCACTGAACTGGATTAACTTTCCCTTCCAACCATGTCTATCTCATGAGATATAAATCACTACCCAATGCATTGGAGGGAGATATAGGTCTCACCCATCTCATAATGTTACCATTATTATGTTTGCCACAAGATCATAAATCATACATCATAGCGTAACCCAAGTAATAAAAATGGGATTCTTAAGCATCATGACATCATAACATAATCCATATAAGATAAAAGGACATCATAAAAATAATCCATCATAACATAATCAAATAAATGTAAAAATAGGGATAGAAACATAACCCTATAATATCTTATATGGAAAATAATTTAGATAAAATTCTTGAACTCTATTCTTGAGTAAAATATCCATTCTACTTCAAAAAAAATTTCCTTTCTTAACATGTCATACAATTTTAATCTAAAATAAGTTGACCAAAATAAACTAAAATACTTGTAAAGGAAGCTTCATGGAAATAATTTTCTATGAAATCATAAAAATTCATTCTTTCCGTATAAGTTAAAAAAACATTCTTCTCGTATATTGGCCAGAAATGTAAAAAAGTACCTCGTACTAAAAACGACAAAAGATTTTTTTTTCATATCTTTTAATAAAAACTCAAAAAATGGGTAAAATTGGAGTTAAACAATTTTAAGAGGATATAAATAATATTACATATTTAGGAAACGAGGATTTGTATGATAAATATGCCCCAATAATTACCAAAGTATAAACAATCTCGGATAAAAATTTAGATTGCGAGATTTACCCATACCTTAGGTCTGATATGCTTAATACATATCAGAAAATCCTGTATAATGATTTAAATAATGTCATTTACTTATTACATAATCATATTCATTGTTATGATATCATATATGGTCATAATAATTCATTTCTACTTGTTATTCGGGTGTTCATTGCTTTATGTTCTTATGCGTGTTTTGTCGAATAAATTTTTATTATTATTTTTAGGCTATAGATACATCATTTGAAGAATTTTATTAGTATAATATATATCATATTTATTCATTCAATTCATTTATATAATAATTATTCAATGATGATAATGTAAAACGAGTCGCATCACATCGTGGAGACGGTAGGCCATACGTACGCACGAGCAATGATATCGTTCCCATGATTGTGGAATTGTATCGAAGTGTATGCATACTATTTCAGAATCAATATCACTTTACAATAATCATATATAGTTATTCTTTACATAATTATACCCATCCAAGTAAGGTGGTGGTGGAAAACAGATTACACCACGGCGTGGAGATGGTATTCCGTACGTATGCACACACGATGATTTAGTTTTCCGTAGGATGGATAGAAGGTCAAATAGAGTTGTTTCATATTTATAATAACATATCAGTATATGAGTGATATAGATGTTATTACTTTATAATGAAACAACTAAATAAGAGGAAGTCGAAGAAGAAATAAATTTGAATGAATCTGTAACAGATATTACCTCTTCTTAGACACGCCTCTTTGAAACCTCCTCTTAGGGAACTAAAATTAGTCTTTGAAGAAGAAAATGACCTCTAGTATGTGTATATGGAAGTTTAGAAGAGAAATGGGCAGGGGTTGGCAGTGATTTAAGGCTCAAAATTGTGTGAGTAGGAGAGGGAGGAGGTGCCCTTTTATAAGGGAGGAGAGGGGTAGCTTTGAAAAAAACATAAAATATTATTTTATAATAAAGTCATTTTCGGTTTTTAATAGCTCCAAATTAATTTATTTAGAAAAAATGGTTGTTATGCGTCCAAATCATCAAAACGAATATGTTTTAGACATGTTTAGGTTACCATTTTAACATTATCATTTAGATTTAACTCTAAGTTAAATAATTTAACATTTATTGTGCCTTCTTGTTTTCTTACACTATATGGTTAATAAACTTACTATAACAAGACAAACGAACCCCAAGTGGTTCATTATTAATATATATAACCTTATCTATTTCATTTGTCTACACCTTAGTTTTTTAGGAATAAAATAACAATTACTAATATAATATTTGTTTTCAAAACCATTTAATGTCAATTTTGACACTATTTGGTAATTGATTTTTGTGAAAATCATAACAGTTAGTTCGAAAAAAGTTAATGAAATCAATACTAACATGTCATATTAACCTATAAAATTAGTTTTATTCATAAAAAGTATCAAATTACATTTATTTGGGTATTTATAACATCAATTATGTTAATATTTCATTAATTAGGTAATTACAGCATCTCCATTGTGTCAAAAATAAATTAAATTCTTTAATGTCTAAAATTTATAAATAAAATACCATTAAGTAGGAAATATATTTATCTTTATAATGAATATTTATAGTTGAATTTATTTTATGTATATCCCTATATTAAAAATGCTTTTAGTTATTAAACTTTGATTTTAACTATTTTAACTCTTCATTAAATAAAATATAAGAAATGTTCTAATCTAATCCAAGTGGACCTAAATGGTCATATTTTATTCCAAAGGTTATTTTTGGTCGAATTAAACTTATCCAATAGAATTAGGATATGTGTTAGGATAATAATAATACTATTTATACCCTTAATTACCCTATTTACTTTTAACCGTGGTAAATAAAAGTAAAAAGTTACTATTCACCAAAAATTATTTTTATCTTATTGAACCACATTTTACCCCTTGATATTAACCGTTTCTCTCAGACTTTTGAAATTCAACTCACAGAAGAGGTAAAATTCAGTTTTATGTACAATTGTAAATGCTCCTAGGAGGTGGATAGAAGATGGTAAAAAGTTCAATAAATTTTTTATGTATCTATATTATTATAAAATTACTCCAATTAATTTCATTGAACTTATATAGGTATTATGTATATTCTTTTACCTAAAATAAATTTAAATAAAAATTCGGTTTTAACCAATAACTCAGTGTTTTCAGAATTCATCAAAAATTGAATGTTTTCAGAAAAATACAAAAAATTCACCCTAGGATAATTTCGATATTCCAAATTCAAAAATGATGTCCATTTTGAAAGATAAAATTTATAAAATTTCAAAAAGTGGGTATTACTATTCATAACAGATAGTTTATGTAATATTTTTATAAAATATCATTGTTTAGCGAAACTCGGTATTGTGTACAATGCAAGCTATCGAGGAAGGTTGGTTTTGTGTGTAACGTAAGCCAAGACCGTGTTGTGTGTAGTGAAAGATTCCTTTAGTGATGTATAATACATAAAAACAAAATATTTCCCATAAAATCTCAGGTGTTACATTCTACCACCCTTAAAATGAATTTCTCCCTCGAAATTCGTCACTTTGTAACAAACAGGTGAGGATACCTCTCCCTCATCATATCCTTATGTTCACATGTAGCTTCTTCTAATTGGTGGTTCCTCCATAAAACTTTTTCCAAGAGAGTGGTCTTGTTCCGTAGAACTTTTTAGCTACCATACAGAATCTATGTCGGATATTCGTCATAAGAAAGATCTTGCTCCAGTAGCACAACTTATGAGCTCAGTATATGTGAAGGATCAGGTATATACTTTCTCAGGAGAGATACATGGAAGACATCTTCAACTTGAGAGAGATTCGGTGGAAGCACCAATCGGTAATCTACCTTCCCAACACTATCCAGTATTTCGAAAGGACCGATATACCTAGGGCTCAGCATTCCCTTCTTACCAAATCTCATCACTATCTTCCAAGGAGATATTCGTAAGAAAACTTTATCAACCACTTAAAACTCTAGGTCTTTTCTTCAGTTGTCGGTATAACTTTTTGTCCACTCTGAGCTACTCTTATGTGTTGTTAAATAGATCTCACATTTTCTTCCATCTCATCAACAAGATCAGGTCCTAATAGCGTTCTTTCCCCAACTTCATCCCAGAATGTCGGATTTATGCTTTCCTTTCCATAGAGAGCTTCATAAGGAGCCATATGAATACTTGAGTGAAAGCTATTATTATAAGAAAATTCCACCATAGGTAGGTGTTGATCCCAACCAGCTTTGAAATCTAAAGATCAAGCTCTCAACATGTCTTCTAGAGTTTGAATTGTCCTCTAAGACTGACCGTCTGTCTGAGGATGATAAGTAGTGCTAAAACTCAACTCTGTATCCAGAGTATGATGAATACTTCGCCAATACTTCAAGGTAATCCTCGGATCCCAATCAGATATAATGGAAAGTGGTACTCCATGCAATCTTACCACTTCTTTTAATTATATCCTGGCAAGATTATCAAGAGAAAAATCTTCTATAATAGCAATGAAGTGTGCCGACTTCGTAAGATGATCAACTATAACCCAGATAGCATTATTGTGTTTGGATGTTTTAGGAAGTCCAATGACAAAGTCCATAGTGATGTTTTCCCACTTCCATTAGGGTGTGGGTAATGGTTTTAACATCCCCTTATAATTCTGTCTCTCAGCTTTAACTTGATGAAAAACCAAGCATCGAGAGACATATTCAGCAACATCTCTTTTCATTCCATCCCACCAGATGTACTCTTTCAGGTCCCTATACATCTTCGTGCTTCCAGGATGAATAGAGAATAAAGAACATTGAGCCTCATCAATAATATCCTTCATTAATTCTGGTATGGGAGGAACACAAACTTGATTCCTGAACGTTATTATCCCATCACAATCAAGGTTGAATTAAGGAACATTTCTCACCATCTTTTCTAACTCTACATATTCTTTTTGTGCCTCTTTAATCTTCACATGTATAGATATATGAACATTCATTTGAGAAACATAATATTTTTCCCCTTCCATTATAATTCCAAAATCCATCCTTTTTAAAACCATAAATATTGGATCTTTTATGATCCTCATCATGGATATGAAAGCATGGTCTTATAGACTTAATTCATCTTCCACCTTGCTTCCTTTCCCAGGGTAGTAATGAATTGAGCAGTCTTAGTCCTTATTCAACTCCAACCATCTTCTTTGGTGCATATTCAGCTCCTTTTGTGTGAAAATATAATTTAAACTTTTATGATCAGTATAAATATCACACCTTTCACCATAAATATAATGCCTCCCTATTTTTAATGAAAATATTATCACAACTTACTCCAAATCATGATTTGGGTAATTTTGCTCATGGATTTTCAACTATTGTGAGGCATAAGTCATCACCATATCATATTGCATGAGAACACACCCCAGTCCCTTCATGGATGCATCATTGTAGATCACAAACATTTCTCCACTACACGGCAGTGTGAGCACATGGGCACTAGATAACCTTTGTTTTAACTCTTTTAAATTCTCTTTACACTCCTCCATCCACATGAACTTAACTCCATTTCAAGTCAACCTAGTGAGTGGATTAGATAATCGTGAAAAATAATTCACAAAACGTCAATAATATCCGGCCAAACCAAGAAAACCTCAGATCTTAGATAATGTTGTTTGTCTCGACCATCTTTCGATAACCTTTGTTTTTTCTGGATCCATAGATATCCCCACTTTTGACATTATGTGACCCTGAAATGAAACTTTTTGAAGCCAAAATTCACACTTGGGAAATTTTTCATAATGATTCTCCTTTCTTATGTTCTTTAATACAATTCTCAAGTGATCTTCATGTTCTTCCTTGCTCTATGAATAGATAAGAATATCGTCTATAAAGACTACCACAAAGTGATCATGATAGTCTCTAAAGACTCTTTTAATTAGATCCATGAAGATAGCATGGGCATTAGTAATCCCAAATGTCATCACTATAAATTCATAGTGTCCATACCTTGCACGGAAAGACGTCTTTGGTATATCCTCATTTTTGACCCTTAATTGATGATACCCTGAACGAAAATCAATTTTGGAAAAGTATTGACCTCCACGTAGTAGGTCAAATAAGTCATCAATTCATGGGAGAGGATATTTGTTCTTGATAGTGATCATGTTACATTCTTGATAATCAATGCAGAGTCTTATTGATACATATTTCTTCGTAGCGAACAAAATAGGTGCTGCCTAAGGTGATGCACTAGGGAGTATGAATCCCTTATCAAGATTCTCTTGGAGTTGTTTCTTCAATTCCTACAACTCAATTGGGGCCATTCTATAAGGTGTATTTGAAATGGGCATTGAACCCAGAATGAGTTCTATTGAAATCTCAACTTCACGATTTGGTAGAAGACCTGGCAATTCCTCTGGAAAGAAATCATAAAACTCCCATAAAATGGGTGTGTTCTTAATCATGAGTTTCTATCCAACCATTTGAGATTAATAACCTTCATTTAATGGAATAAAGACCCATAATATGGAAGAAATTTCCACTGGAAGGTTATATTCATCCTTCCATTGATAGATTATAGTAGATTGATCAGGAATATTAAATGTGATTTCCCTTATTTGGAAATTTATATGAGCTCTGTATAAAGAAAGACAATCCATGCCATGAATCACATCAAATTCCACTATAGGAAGGATCACAAGATTTGTAGTAATCACTTTCCCAAAAACATCAATCGGAGAATAATTGAAAACTTTTGATGCGACTGTTGTGCCATTAGGGGTTGGCATAGCTAACTCAATATCTAATTTCTAAGGTAATATGGTGATACCCTTAGAAACTTCTTTAGAAATAAAAGAATGGGTGGATCCAGAATTAAATAAAACATTTTCTACTTTAGAGTGGATGGTAAGTGTACCCTTCACCACTTCGTTATCATACTCCACATCACCGATAGAAATTTCATGTGACTTTCCTTTGTCTTTGTCCTTAAGAGTTTGTTGACGATGATCATCATCAACAACCCTTAGATTAGGGCATTGATTGGCATAATTTCCCATTTCCTTGAACTTGAAACATTTATGTGTAGGAGGTTCATACTGTGTATCCCTTTCTTTGTTCGTATCCTTAGACGTCTTATTCCCATTATTTCAACATTCAACTGCCCGATGTCCTTATTTTACACACATAAAACATTTACATGTCCCTTTAAGACAATTCCCTCCATGTTTCTTTCCACTCTTTGAGAATAATGGAAAACTCATATTTTTTTCTGTGTGGTCTTTAGATTTTCCTTTGAATTCCATTTTCCTCTTCTTATCAAACCCATTTGATTGATGGGTTACTCCTATCCCCATCTCAACGTTGAGAGCACATCAAAAAATTTCCTCGCAGCTATTGAAGTCCCTTATGGATAACTCCCTTATAATACATGGTTTTAATCCTCTAAAAAATTGATCGTTCTTACATTCAGGTTGGATAATAATTTCGGAAGCATACCTTGTAAGTCTTGTAAAATTTGCTTCGTATGTACCAACAAATTCATCATCCTTTTGCTTCAGTTCCAGAAACTCCTTCTCCATCATTGTTCAAAGTATACGAGGGATGTAATTATTGAAAAATATGTTCTTGAACTCGTACCATTCCATGGACTCAATTTCTTCACTTTGCCTCGTACTCAAAATAAGATTCCATCATTGATCAGCTTCACCTTTCGAACGATATACTACTAAGATGAATTTATCATGTTCAGAACATTGTAGAACTGAAAATATCATTTTAGTGGTATTGATCCATTGTTCATCCACTAATGGATCAGAAGAGCCACTGAATGAAGCTGGACGCTACCTCATGAAGGATTGAATACAATGTTGCTCCTTCCTTTTCTTGTTTGGAAGTCCTGCATGATTCAGAGCTTCAGAATGTTGTGTCAGCATGGATACAATATTTTTCATTCCATCTCCCATAACGTTTGGTTGCTCAGGGAGACAATCAGTGCATTTCCTGTCGCATTCATCATTAACACGTTTCTTTCTGGTTCCAACCATTGACTAAAACCAAGAAGAAGAGTGTGAGAAAAACTAATCATAACAGGAAAACCACATAATCATGAATACAATTTCACACATTAGGTCTTATCATAGGTTGTTCATGGCCATATCTAAAACACTATGATTGTGTTCTATGCTTAGACATATCCTTAGGGTTCTTACTAAAGCTTTCACATCCTAGTTTCCAAAGGTTGACTATACCTTTACTCTGATACCAACTATAACAACCCATAATTTACATACATGTTTATTACATCAGAATTTAAGTGTACTTATTACAACATAATACAATACCATGATAGGACCGTATAGGTGTAGTGTATTTAGAAACTGGCAAACATAAATAACTGGTTCATAAATCATCTACACTGTCTCCCATTTATTTTATCATATCTAGAGTCCCTTCTGGCATATCCTACTTAATTCCCTTATTCCTGACCTGTGGAAAAGAAAACATACAAAAGGGTGAGATCAAATGCTCAGTAAGTGTAAACAAAAGAAATATCATTCATATCATATTCATAAAAACATAACATTTTGAAAATCTTAACCTGAAAAAGAAACCATAATATCATAACATGGGATAAATCATAGTATTGAAATGTAATCCCAATATTCATAACGTAATACATGAAACTTTGTGTCATACACACATAATCATAGAAAATCATTTCATATTATTCAAGGCTATTTTCCAAGACCATCATAGCTGACAAAGTCCATTACTGAACCGTGTTCACTCCTCGTTCCAATCCTGTATCACCAATCCAGATTAACTTTCCATCCCAGCCATGTCTATCTCATGAGATATAAATCTTTACCCAATGATTTGGAGGGAGATATAGGTCCCACCCATTTCTTAATGATACCATTCTTATGTCTTACACAAGATCATAAATAATACATCATAGCGTAACCCATGTAATAAAAATGGGATTCTTAAGTATCATTCCATCATAACATAATCCATATATGATAAAAGGACATCATAAAAATAATCCATCATAACATAATCAAATCAATTTAAAAATAGGGATAGAAACAGAACACTATATTATCTTAGATGGAAAATAATTTTGATAAAACGCTTGAACTCCATTCTTGAGGAAAATGTCCTTTCTACTTCAGAAAATATTTTCCCTTATTAACATGTCATAAAATTTTAAACTAAAAGAAGTCGGTAAAAATAAACTTGAAAACATGTAATTTAAGCTTCATGTAAATAATGTTATATTAAATCATAAAAACCCATTCTTGTCGTATAAGTTAAAATAAAATTCTTCTCATAATTTGGCCAGGAAAGTCAAAAAGTACCTCATACTAAAAATGACAAAAGATTCTTTTCATATATTTTACTAAAAACCCAAAAATTGATAATATTGGATTTAAAAAATTTTAAGAGGATAAAAATAATATTACATATTGAGGAAACATAGATGTGGATGATAAATATTCCCCAGTAATTACCGAAGAATAAACAATATCGGATAAAAATTGAGATTTCGAGATTTTAGCTTACCTTAGGTCCGATATGCTTCATAAATATACGAAACTCCTGTATAATGATTTAAATAATGTCATTGACTTATTACAGAATCATATTCATTGTTATTATATCATATATGGTCATAATATTTAATTTCTACTTGTTATTCGGGTGTTAATGGCTTTATGTTCTTATGCATGTTTTGTTGAATAAATTCTTATTATTCTTTTTATGTTATAGATACATCATTTACCAAATGGTATTAGTATAATATATATCATATTTATTCATAAAATTCATTTATATAATCATTATTCAATGAAGATCATGTAAAACTAGTCGCATCACATCGTGGAGATTGTAGGCCGTACGTACCCACGAGCGATGATATAGTTCCCAAGATCGTGGAATTGTATTGAAGTGTATGTATACTATTTAAAAATAAATATCACTTTAAAGTAATCTTATAAAGTTATTTTTTACACCATTATAACCATCAATGTAAGGTGGTGGTGGAAAACATATTACACCACAACAAGGAGACGATATTCCGTACGTACGCACGCGCGGTGATTTCGGTTTCCGTAGGATGGATAGAAGGTGAAGTAGGGTTGTTTCATATTTATAATAACATGTCAGTATATGAGTAATACTGATTTTATTACTTCATAATGAAACAACTAATGAATATGCAGTAGAAGAATAAATAATTTTGAATGAATCGGTAACGGATATTACCTCTTCTTCGACACGCCTCTTTGAAAACTCCACTTAGGGCACTAAAATTGGTCTTTGAAGAAGACCAGGACCACTATTATGTTTCTAGGGAAGTTTATAAGCGATATGGGGAGGAGTTTCCTGAGATTTGAGGCTCAAAATTGTGTGAGGAGAAGAGGGAGGAGTTGCCCTTTTATATGGGAGGAGAGGGGAACCTTTAGAAAAACATAAAATATTATTTTATAAAAAAGTCACGTTCGGTTTTTAATAGCTCAAATTGATTTATTTATAAGATAAGGAGGATATGGGTCGAAATCCTCTCAACCAATAGGTTTTATACAAGTTTAGGTTACTATTTTAACCATATCATTTAGATTTAACCCTATGTTAAATAATTTAACTTTTACTATGTCTTCTTGTTTTCTTACACTATATGGTTAATAAACTTACTATAACAAGCCAAACTAACCCCATGTGGTTAATTATTAATATATATAACATCATCCTAGTCATTTGGCCTATCCTTATATTTTTTTGGAATAAAATAACAATCAATAATATAATATTTGTTTTAAAAACTATTTTATGTCAATTTTTACACTATTTGGTAATTGATTTTTTGGAAAATCATAACAGCATGATTAGTTCGAAAAAAGATTATTAAATAAATAATAACATGTCATATTAACTTATAAAATTAATTTTATTCATTAAAAGTCTCAAATTACATTTATTTGGGTATTTATGACAACAATTATGTACATATTTCATTAATAAGGTAATTACTGCATCATCATTGTGTCAAAAATAAATTAACGTATTGAATGTCTAATAAATATAAATAAACTACCATTATGTAGGAAATAATTTTATCTTTATATTAAATATTTATAGTCTAATTTATATTATTTATAAACCTATATTAAAAATGTTTTTATTTATTAAACGTTGATTTTAACTCTTTTAACTCTTCTTTAAATAAAATAATAATAACTGTCCAAATCTAATCCAAGTGGACCTAAATGGTCATATTCTATTCCTAAGGTTATTTTGGGTTGAATTAAACTTTTCCAATATAATTAGGACATGTTTTAGTGTAATAATAATATCATTTTTACCCTTAATTATCCTATTTACTTTTAACCGTGGTAAATAAAAGTAAAAAGATACTATTCACAAAAAAAATTTATTTTTATCTTATTGAACCACATTTTACCCCTTGATATTAACCGCGTCTCTCTGATTTTCGAAAGACAACTCACAGAAGCAGTAAAATTAAGTTTTATACAGAATTGCAAATTCTCCTGAGAGGTGGGTAAAAGACGGTAAAAAGTTTAATAAAATTTTTATGTATCTATATTATTATAAAATTACTCCAATGAATTACATTGAACTTATATAGGTATTATTTATCTATTTTGAACTAAAATAAATTTAAATAAATAAATTATTATTTAAATAAAAAGTCGGTTTTAACCAATAACTCAGTGTTTTCACTATTTATAAAAAATTGAAAGTTTTCATAAAAATACCAAAAATTCACCCTAGGCTAATTTCGATATTCCGAATCAAAAAATGAAGTCCATTTTGAAAGATAGATTTTATAATATTTCAAAAAGTGGTTTTTACTGTAACGCCCCGACCCCAGCTACCCAGAGTCGGTGCATTACTTCGTAACATTGGCATGATCACAAGAAAGATCAAATCTCGAAAGACCGATTGGTTTAGTAGCCTTGGAAACACTAGATATATTCATAAGTTTTACATTACATCATAAAATGAAAAGCAACATAATGTTTCCACAGTCCACACTATAATCCCCTCATAATATCCCTACAGGTCATTCATAACTTACATCTTCACTTCCTGGGAAAAATAAAACATAAAAAAAAGGGGTGAGCTCAAATGCCCAGTAAGGATAACAATAAAGTGGAAACTTTCATAAATAAGAATAAACATTTAAGGCAATGTATAACTAAAACAAAAGCCTTTTAAATATGAACTTTCAACATTGTATGGCATAAATAAAATGAAATAATGCCATTTACTTATTCACATGGATATTCTACTAAATGAATAATCACATGCAAAAATCAATAACCACTTTCATAATGTTGGAATGCATAATGCCAGACTATCATAACCACATAGTCAAGGCCTCGTGCCAAGACTACAAATAAGATTTTGTCAAGGCCTTGTGCCAAGACACTAGTTTGTCTCATGAGACCTACCGATGCAATTTTTTAGAAGATACTTACGTTTAAAATTGCTCAAATATACTCTAGTGTTTTTCTGAAAACATTATGCAAGCTTCTGAAAACAAAATAACTAATTCTGAGACTGCTCGACTAATTACAGGCCATGATGGGTCCACGCCCAATCCCTTCCTGTCTACCATACTCGAGAGTCAGATTTTCTAAAAACATTTTTAAGCTTGCGTTAAATACGTATACATTTGCACTGGATTTTCATATATGTGAGAGAAATATCTCTTTTTTGAAATCATTTAAAAGTCATATATTTATAAAATAAAACATTTTCTTTGAAAATATTCTTATAAGCTTGTAAGGGAAGCTTTGAAGATTTTATAACGGCGGAAAATAGCCGCACCCGCCGTATAAGTTAAAAAAAACATTCTTACCTTAATTCTGTCGAAAAGGTTAAAAAGGACCTTGTTTTGAAAACGACGGAAAGATTCCTTTATAAACCTCTTATAAAAAGTCAAACAAGGGTATAAATGACTTTAACCCATATTCTTGTAAATAATAAATATATTTTGAAATACATTTCGAAGAAACATGGATGTGGATGATAAAGAAATCCCAGTAGATTATTACGTATAAACAACCTCGGATAATGAAGAGATTGTGAAATAACCCTTACCTTGTACTTTTCCTTGGTTGGGGTAGGTTAACCTCCTGTATAATGGTGAAATAATTGTTATTAAATTATACAAGAATCATATACATTAATATGATATCATATATGATCTTTTAATATTGATTTGATAATAATATCTTAGTATTATCGTTGTTTCGGGTGTGAACTTACTTGTTTGCTTTTGTATGTTTTGTTACGTAAGACATGTTTGTAAAGGATAAGTTGTATATTATTCAAATCTAGAATGGTATCAAGTCCTTAAACATCATTTTTAAATCATCAAATGATAATTATACTTGAATGGATACGATGGAGAATGAATCTCATCACGTTCGTGGAGACGGTAGTCCGTACGTACGCACGAGCGACAATATCATTCTTTTGATATTAAAATAATATATAAATGGATGGTATATCATATATAAAGAATCATTAACATGTTATATTTATTATTTACATGAGTTACACATCATTATTATACCCATCCACATAATGATATATTGAATAACAATTACACCACGACGTGGAGACGGTAAGCCGTACGTACGCACGTATGGTGACATGTTATTCAAAGGGTGGATAGAATACTGAATATGGTTGTACCATATTTATAATAACATCACAGTATATGTGAGATACTGGAGTTATTATTTTAGAATGGTAAGAACAAAGGAAGAATAAGTGGAAGAAGAAAGGAACTTAGAAAAGGGTGGTGAAATCATTACCTCTTCTTCGGGTTCTTCCTTTTGATTTGATCAAAAGGGCTCCATAGGTTGGCTTTCCGATCAAACTAAGGCCCCTAGGTTGTAGTGAGGGAAGTTGGGAGAGTATTTGGGCAGAGTTTGGCCGAACCAAAAGGCTTGGAAGGTGTGAAGAAATGAGAAAGAGGAGTGCCCTTTTATAAGAGGGGTGAGGGGCACCTTTGGAAAAGCTAGAAATATTAATTTATAATAAATTCATATTCGGTTTATAATGGCTCCAAAGTTGATTATTCAAAGGTTAAGGTAAGGATAGGTCGAAAACCACTCAACCAATAGAATTTTGACAGGTTTGGGTACTTATATTAACCTTATCTTTAAGTATTAACTCTAAGTTAATTAGTTTCACTTTTACAATGTCTCTTTGTATTTTTATATAATATGGTTAATAAACTTACTATATACATCCAAGAGACCCCCAAGTGGTCCATTAATGAGGAACCTATCATAATATAAGTCTCTTGGCCGAACCCTAGATTTTTAGGAATTTAATATCAATTAATAATATAATATTTGTTTTAAGAACTCTTTTATGTCAATTTTGACACTATTCAATAGATGATTTTTTTGAAACTCCTAACAGATTTATTACTTCGAACAAAGTCAATTAAATCAATCCTAATATATCATATTATCATATAAAATTAGTTTAATTCATTAAAAGTTTCATATTATAATTATTTGGTTATTTATAATATCAATTATTTTAATTTTTCACTATTATAGTAATTACTGCATCATCATTGTGTCATAAATAAAATAAATTATTCAATGTCTAAAAATTATAAATAAAATATCATTACGTAGGAAATCGTTTTAGCTTTCTAATGAATATTTATAATCTAAAATCCAACATATATAACCCTATGTAATAATTGTTGTTCTAAAAGATATATGCTTGTGTCATTTTTGTATTCATTTTAACTAAATTAAAATAAAGTGTCATTATCACTTACAAGTGGATCCATGGGGTCCCAAAATAGACCCAAAGATGCCCATGGTCGACCATGTATCAACCAATAGGGTTAAGACACGTTTTAGGGTAATTTAGTATTATTATAATATTATATTTTAACCCGTATTTACCGGATTTACAATTAACCATGGTAAATAAAATATTTACCGCAGTAATTATTCAAAATGTCTAAAAATAAAAGTTACCCATTTACAAAATTTGAACATCCTGATTCCAAATATGGAATCCATTTTCCTAAATTCAAAACACAGAAGTGGCAGAAATTAATTTAAAATTAATTCCCGCTATCAAAACAAAAAGCGTGTTTTTAAGAGATAATAACTATCAAAAGATTGACACTTGTTTATGTTCGGTTTAATTGTAAAATTATGTCCAATGACCAAAATTATATTAAAATGTAAAAATATATTCTAAATATACTTTAAAACCACTAAAATTCATAATTTATCACTATTAATTATTTTTATTAAAAAAGTTGTTTTTAATTAAAATTTAGTAATTTTCACTATTCATCAAAATATGAAAGTTATCCGAAAAGTACCAAAATTTCACCTTAGGCTAAATTCGATATTCCGAGTCCAAAAATGAAGTCCATTTTAAAATATAAAATATATATAATTTCAAAAATTAGGTATTACTATTCACAACGGCTAGTTTAATTAGTTGTGGTGTGTGTTAGAACTCGAGGTTGCGTACAACACACGCTATCGCATTATTCAAAGGGAAACGTACCGTAGAAGCTTGGGGTGTTATATTCTCCCCTCCTTCAAATAATTGCGTCCTCGCAATTTCTAGGGTATTACTGCATAAAAAGACTCGGGTGGTTCTTCATCATAAGTTCCTCGGGTTCCCACGTTGCCTCTTCCATCTTATGATTCCTCCACAAAACTTTTACCAGACGCGTCGTCCGGTTTCTCAGCACTTGTTCTCTCGTATCAAGAATCATGATGGGCTCTTCGCAATAGGAAAGATCGGGTTCCAGTTCTAATTCCTCATAGGTGAGTACATGTGTTGGGTCAGGCATGTATTTCCTCAACAGAGATACGTGGAACACATCGTGAACTTTGGAGAGACTTGGCGGCATTGCCAATCGGTAAGCTACAGCCCCAATTCGTTCTAGAATTTCGAAAGGTCCGATGTACCTGGGACTCAATTTACCTTTCTTACCAAAACGTATGACTCCCTTCCACGGAGATACCTTCAGGAAAACATGATCACCGACTTGAAATTCCAAATCCTTCCTTCGATTATCGGCATAGCTCTTCTGCCTACTTTGAGCTGCTTTAATGTGATTTTGGATTACCTTCACCTTTTCCACCGTTTCCTCCACCAGTTCTGGGCCTACAAGTTTTCTTTCACCAACGTCATCCCAACAGGTTGGTGTACGACATCTCTTTCCGTATAACGCTTCATATGGTGCCATCTGAATACTCGAATGTAAGCTATTGTTATAGGAAAATTCTACTAGTGGTAAATATTGATCCCACATACCCTGAAAATCAAGTGAGCAAGATCTCAACATGTCTTCTAAGGTCTGAATAGTCCATTCTGATTGTCCGTTTGTCTGAGGGTGGTAAGCAGTGCTCAAATGAAGTTCAGTATCCAGGGATTTCTGAAGACTTTTCCAAAATCTTGAAGTAAAACGGGGATCACGATCAGAAACAATCGATAGGGGTACTCCATGAAGTCTCACAACTTCATTAATGTATAGTCTTGCTAGACGTTCCAGGGGTAGATCTTCTCTTATAGCAAGAAAATGTGCTGACTTGGTAAGACGATCAACAATAACCCATATTGCATCGTTCCTTCTAGGAGTCTTTGGTAGCCCCATGACAAAGTCCATTGTAATATTGTCCCATTTCCACTCCGGTATGGTAAGAGGTTGCATGACTCCTCCAGGCTGTTGCCTTCCAGCTTTCACTTGTTGACAAACCATACATCTTGACACAAAATCAGCAATCTCCCTCTTCATGTTGTCCCACCAAAAATGTTCCTTCAAATCTCTATACATTTTGGTGCTCCCAGGGTGTATAGAGAAATTGGAACTATGAGCATCATCCAGCAATTCCCTTTTTAGATCAGGTATATTGGGAACACAAAGTCTCTTCCCGAATTTCAAAATTCCACCTTCATACGCAAAGTCTCTCAATCTCCCATCATTCACAGCTTTAATCTTCTTTTGGAATTCTTCATCATCAGTCTGAGAACTCTTAATCCTTTCTAGTAAAGATGGTTTGGCAACCATTTGAAAAAGCATTGATGTTTCACCTTCCCTGGTTATTCCCATGTCCATCTTCACTAGCTCCATGAAAATTGGATCCCTTTCAATTCTCATATTGTTCAAAACTCCATGGTCTTTTCTACTCAAAGCATCTGCCACCTTGTTTGCCTTCCCTGGGTGGTAGTGTATCGTACAATCATAATCCTTGAGTAATTCAAGCCATCTCCTTTGCCTCATGTTGAGTTCTTTTTGTGAGAAAATATACTTCAAACTCTTGTGATCAGTATAAATCTCACATTTTTCACCATAGAGGTAGTGCCTCCATATTTTCAAAGCAAAGATCACTACTGCTAACTCGAGATCATGAGTAGGATAGTTTTGTTCATGAATTTTCAACTGTCGTGATGCATAGGCAATAACTCTATCATTCTGCATAAGGACACAGCCAAGTCCTTTCTTTGATGCATCACTATAAATAACGAACCCATCATTCCCCGATGGTAGAGTCAATATAGGAGCATTGACTAATCTTCTCTTCAGTTCTTCGAAACATTCTTCACACTCTTTTTTCCAAACAAATTTAACCCCTTTACGTGTGAGCTTCATTAATGGGTTAGCCAATCGGGCAAAATTCTGGACGAAACGTCGATAATAACCTGCCAAACCAATAAAACTACGTACCTCAGTTATACTCGTAGGTGCTGGCCATTCTTGGATTGCCTTGGTCTTAGAAGGATCAACAGAGATTCCATCTTTAGAGACAATATGGCCAAGAAAAGAAATCTCCTGAATCCAGAATTCACACTTGCTAAACTTTCCATATAATTCATGCCTCCTCAGAGTCTTCAAGATAATGCGCAAGTGATTTTCATGATCTTTGTAGGTTTTGGAGTATACTAAGATATCATCAATAAATACCACCACAAATTCATCGAGATACTCCTTGAAAACTCTATTCATCAGATCCATGAATACAGAGGGTGCATTAGTCAATCCAAACGGCATTACAGTAAACTCGTAATGCCCGTACCTGGTTCGAAATGCTGTTTTCGGAATGTCTTCCTTCTTTACACACAACTGATGGTATCCAGATCGAAGGTCAATCTTTGAAAAGTATTGAGCTCCATGCAGTTGGTCAAATAAATCATCAATACGAGGTAGGGGATACTTGTTCTTTATCGTTATAGCATTGATCTCCCTGTAATCGATACATAACCTCATAGATCCATCTTTCTTTTTAACAAAAAGAACAGGGGCTCCCCAAGGAGAAACACTAGGGCGAATAAATCCCTTATTACTCAATTCCTCTAGTTGTTTCTTTAGTTCGACTAGCTCTACAGTGGCCATTCTATAAGGGGTTTTCGATATAGGCCTTGATCCAGGAATCAAATCAATAGAAAACTCAACTTCTCATTCTGGAGGATGTCCAGGTAAATCTTCCGGAAATACATCTACAAATTCTTTCACAATAGGTACATCCTCTATTTGAACATTCCTTTCCTCACCGACAGTTATTTCATTCTCTTCCTCCCCGATAATTGAATTAAGTTGAGCTACAGGGGGTGGATCTAAATAAGAATTAGGTGGTGACGATTCTGCTCTAAAAATAAGGTGTTCCTTATCATTATCATCAAGAATCGTAACCTCTTTCTTCTTACAATAAATCTTCGCATCATAGACCGAAAGCCAGTCCATACCGAGGATTATATCAAACTCAATCATAGGTATGATGATGAGATCAGCAGATAAAGAAAATTTATGTGCTCTAATGGGGACTGATTCCCAAAACTTTGTTGCAATGATACTTCCCTTAGGAGTTTTAACTGACAACTCCCTTATTAAATCAAATTGGAAATATCTAATTTTCTTAGCAAACTGGGAAGATATGAAACAATGCGATGATCCAGAATCAAATAATGCATTTGGTAAACTTGAGGAAACCATTAAATTACCTGCCACCACGCCTTTCGGAGCTTCTACCTCAGCAGTAGTGATAGCATAATCCTGGCCTTGATCCCTTTGCCTTTTCTGAGGTAAGTTCTCCTGACGCTTAGGACATGCATTTGCATAATGCCCCATCTCCCTGCAATTGTAGCACTGAACGTTGGTAGCTTCCTTCTTCCCCTTGCAATCATGAGCTTGGTGGCCTTTTTCACCACACTTGTAACAGACTCCCATTCCCTTCAGGCAAGCACCGGGGTGTTTCGTCCCGCACTTACCACAAGATGGATATTCAACCTTTCCCTTCTTCCCCTTATTTCCATTCCCAGATTGATCAGTAGGTCTCTTCTCCTCTTGCTTTGCTTTAAAGTCATAAGACTTAGAGAATTCCTTTTCGGTCTTGATAGCACACGAGACAATGTCTTCGTACGATGAAAAGGATTGTGAGACTAATGCTCGACGGAGAAATGGTTTTAACCCATCAAATAAACGATCAAACTTACTTCTTGGGTTGCGAATATAATCACCAGCGTACCTCGCTAACCTTGTAAAGTTAGCCTCATACTTTGTGACATTCTCATCCTCCTTTTGTCTCAGACTCAGAAATTGTCTTTCCATATCTGCTCGATGGTCGCGAGGAAAGTATTTTTCTAAAAACAGATCTTTGAACTCCATCCATTCCATGTTTGATACTTCATCATCTTCCTTCATGTTTTGAATCAATGACCACCATTGATCTGCATCTCCAGTGAGGCGGTAAACTGCCATGGTAACTTTTTCCCTTTCACTACTCCCCAAAGCCTGAAATATTTTCTCTAGGGAAAATATCCATTGCTCAGCTACTAAGGGATTTGTACTCCCATTGAACGTTGGTGGTTGTTGTCTCATGAATCGATCTAACATTGATCCTCCACGCTGCGGATCAGGGTGCTCCATACGGGTAAGGTTATTATTCATAACCTGAGTAAGTTGTCCCAGTACGGTGATTAGCTGATCAGCACCAGTTGCATCACCATCCCCACTATAATTATCTTGAGCAGGAGGGCAATCCCTACATGGAGTGCGTGCATTGATACGGTTTCCATTTCTTCCACTAGGCGCCATTTCTTAACAATGTCATAAACTAGATCAGTTTATGAATCAAAATACATAATCCCATACTTATAAAACACTAAACATAAATTGAACTATCTATGGATATAATCCATAATCATAAATATGTTTTCTTTGAGGATGTATATACTCATAAACCCTTCATAATGATTTGTAAAGAAAGTGAGAGTTATCCTAAGCATATCCCCCGGGAGTGTCGTAACCAAGAGTGCAGCAAGGCCCGTTGTCGTGCACCAGTTCCCATTCGAGTCTAGCTCAAAGCGGCATTTTCGGGTTTTACCCCTAGGTACATCTGTGCCAGAGCCGCCTCTACCTGCTCGTATCTAGACAGGGATGTATTGCTCGGAAAACTCACAAAGTCTCTACAATACCAAAATTCTAGGAAGTTCTTCTATACTAATCCTCAAAGTTCATCTTAGGTCTATGTGCTCTAATCAGAGTTTATCTAAATCTAGCTTCCAAGGTTTGTACTAAACTTCCTCTGATACCAACTGTAACGCCCCGACCCCAGCTACCCAGAGTCGGTGCATTACTTCGTAACATTGGCATGATCACAAGAAAGATCAAATCTCGAAAGACCGATTGGTTTAGTAGCCTTGGAAACACTAGATATATTCATAAGTTTTACATTACATCATAAAATGAAAAGCAACATAATGTTTCCACAGTCCACACTATAATCCCCTCATAATATCCCTGCAGGTCATTCATAACTTACATCTTCACTTCCTGGGAAAAATAAAACATAAAAAAAAGGGGTGAGCTCAAATGCCCAGTAAGGATAACAATAAAGTGGAAACTTTCATAAATAAGAATAAACATTTAAGGCAATGTATAACTAAAACAAAAGCCTTTTAAATACGAACTTTCAACATGGTATGGCATAAATAAAATGAAATAATTCCATTTACTTATTCACATGGATATTCTACTAAATGAATAATCACATGCAAAAATCAATAACCACTTTCATAATGTTGGATTGCATAATGCCAGACTATCATAACCACATAGTCAAGGCCTCGTGCCAAGACTAGAAATAAGATTTTGTCAAGGCCTTGTGCCAAGACACTAGTTTGTCTCATGAGACCTACCGATGCAATTTTTTAGAAGATACTTACGTTTAAAATTTCTCAAATATACTCCAGTGTTTTTCTGAAAACATTATGCAAGCTTCTGAAAACAAAATAACTAATTCTGAGACTGCTCGACTAATTACAGGCCATGATGGGTCCACGCCCAATCCCTTCCTGTCTACCATACTCGAGAGTCAGATTTTCTAAAAACATTTTTAAGCTTGCGTTAAATACGTATACATTTGCACTGGATTTTCATATATGTGAGAGAAATATCTCTTTTTTGAAATCATTTAAAAGTCATATATTTATAAAATAAAACTTTTTCTTTGAAAATATTCTTATAAGCTTGTAAGGGAATCTTTGAAGATTTTATAACGGCGGAAAATAGCCGCACCCGCCGTATAAGTTAAAAAAAACATTCTTACCTTAATTCTGTCGAAAAGGTTAAAAAGGACCTTGTTTTGAAAACGACGGAAAGATTCCTTTATAAACCTCTTATAAAAAGTCAAACAAGGGTATAAATGACATTAACCCATATTCTTGTAAATAATAAATATATTTTGAAATACATTTCGAAGAAACATGGATGTGGAAGATAAAGAAATCCCAGTAGATTATTACGTATAAACAACCTCGGATAATGAAGAGATTGTGAAATAACCCTTACCATGTACTTTTCCTTGGTTGGGGTAGGTTAACCTCCTGTATAATGGTGAAATAATTGTTATTAAATTATACAAGAATCATATACATTAATATGATATCATATATGATCTTTTAATATTGATTTGATAATAATATCTTAGTATTATCGTTGTTTCGGGTGTGAACTTACTTGTTTGCTTTTGTATGTTTTGTTACGTAAGACATGTTTGTAAAGGATAAGTTGTATATTATTCAAATCTAGAATGGTATCAAGTCCTTAAACATCATTTTTAAATCATCAAATGATAATTATACTTGAATGGATACGATGGAGAATGAATCTCATCACGTTCGTGGAGACGGTAGTCCGTACGTACGCACGAGCGACAATATCATTCTTTTGATATTAAAATAATATATAAATGGATGGTATATCATATATAAAGAATCATTAACATGTTATATTTATTATTTACATGAGTTACACATCATTATTATACCCATCCACATAATGATATATTGAATAACAATTACACCACGACGTGGAGACGGTAAGCCGTACGTACGCACGTATGGTGACATGTTATTCAAAGGGTGGATAGAATACTGAATATGGTTGTACCATATTTATAATAACATCACAGTATATGTGAGATACTGGAGTTATTATTTTAGAATGGTAAGAACAAAGGAAGAATAAGTGGAAGAAGAAAGGAACTTAGAAAAGGGTGGTGAAATCATTACCTCTTCTTCGGGTTCTTCCTTTTGATTTGATCAAAAGGGCTCCTTAGGTTGGCTTTCTGATCAAACTAAGGCCCCTAGGTTGTAGTGAGGGAAGTTGGGAGAGTATTTGGGCAGAGTTTGGCCGAACCAAAAGGCTTGGAAGGTGTGAAGAAATGAGAAAGAGGAGTGCCCTTTTATAAGAGGGGTGAGGGGCACCTTTGGAAAAGCTAGAAATATTAATTTATAATAAATTTATATTCGGTTTATAATGGCTCCAAAGTTGATTATTCAAAGGTTAAGGTGGGGATAGGTCGAAAACCACTCAACCAATAGAATTTAGACAGGTTTGGGTACTTATATTAACCTTATCTTTAAGTATTAATTCTAAGTTAATTAGTTTCACTTTTACAATGTCTCTTTGTATTTTTATATAATATTGTTAATAAACATACTATATACATCCAAGAGACCCCCAAGTGGTCCATTAATGAGGAACCTATCATAATATAAGTCTCTTGGCCGAACCTTAGATTTTTAGGAATTTAATATCAATTAATAATATAATATTTGTTTTAAGAACTCTTTTATGTCAATTTTGACACTATTCAATAGTTGATTTTTTTGAAACTCCTAACAGATTGATTACTTCTAACAAAGTCAATTATATCAATCCTAATATATCATATTATCATATAAAATTAGTTTAATTCATTAAAAGTTTCATATTATAATTATTTGGGTTTTTATAATATCAATTATTTTAATTTTTCACTATTATAGTAATTACTGCATCATCATTGTGTCATAAATAAAATAAATTATTCAATGTCTAAAAATTAGAAATAAAATATCATTATGTAGGAAATCTTTTTAGCTTTCTAATGAATATTTAGAATCTAAAATCCAACATATATAACCCTATGTAAAAATTGTTGTTCTAAAAGATATATGCTTGTGTCATTTTTGTATTCATTTTAACTAAATTAAAATAAAGTGTCATTATCACTTACAAGTGGATCCATGGGGTCCCCAAATAGACCCAAAGATTCCCATGGTCGACCATGTATCAACCAATAGGGTTAAGACACGTTTTAGGGTAATTTAGTATTATTATAATATTATTTTTTAACCCTTATTTACCGGATTTACCCTTAACCATGGTAAATAAAATATTTACCGCAGTAATTATTCAAAATGTCTAAAAATAAAAGTTACCCATTTACACAATTTGAACATCCTGATTCCAAATATGGAATCCATTTTCCTAAATTCAAAACACAGAAGTGGAAGAAATTAATTTAAAATTAATTCCCACTGTCAAAACAAAAAGCGTGTTTTTAAGAGATAATAACTATCAAAAGATTGACACTTGTTTATGTTCGGTTTAATTGTAAAATTATGTCCAATGACCAACATTATATTAAAATGTAAAAATATATTCTAGGGTGAATAGAGAATGAAGAACTATGATCCTCATCCATCATATCATTCTTTAATTTTGGGATGGGAGGAACACTAACCTGATTCCTGATCCTTATTATCCCATTACAATCATGGTTGAATTTAGGAACATTTCTCACCTTCTTTTGTAACTCTACATCTTTTTTTTGTGCCTCTTTAATCATCAAATGTATAGATAGTTGAACATTTATTTGAGAAATATATGTTTTTTACCCTTCCATTATAATTCCAAGATCCATCCCTTTTGAATCCATAAATATTTGATCCTTGGTGATCCTCATCACGGATAAACTGGCATGGTCTTATCGACATAATGCATCTGCCACCATGTTTGATTTCCCAGGGTGATAATGAATTGAGAAGTCGTAGTCCTTAATCAACTCCAACCATCTTCTTTGACACATATTCAGATCCTTTTGTGTGAAAATATACTTTAATATTTTATGATCGGTATAAATATCAGACCTTTCACCATAAAGATAATGCCTCCATATTTTTAATTCAAAGATTACTGTGGCAATCTCCAAATCATGAGTTGGGTATTTTTGCTCATGGATTTTCAACTGTCATGCGGCATAAGCTATCACCATATCATTTTTCATGATAACACACCCCAGTCCCTTCTTGGATGCATCACTGTAGGTTACAAACCATTCTCCACTACACTGAAGTGTGTGCACGGGTGCACAGGATAACCTTCGATTTAACTATTGGAAATTCTCTTCACACTCCTCCGTCTACATGAACTTATCTACGTTACGAGTCAACCTGGTGAGTGGATTAGATAGTCATGAAAAATATTTCACAAAAACATCGATAATATCCAGCCAAACTAAGAAAACCTCAGATATCAGTTACAGTTGTTCGTCTCGACCATCATTCGAAAACCTCTGTTTTTTCTTGATCCATAGATATCCCCTCTTTAGAGATTATGTGATCCAAAAATGAAACTTTTTGAATCCAAAATTCACAGTTGGTAAATTTGGCATAAAGCTTCTCCTTTCATAGGGTCTTTAATACAATTCTCAAGTGATCTTCATGTTCTTCCTTTATCTTTGAATAGAAATAATATCATCTATAAAGACTACCACAAACTAATCAAGATAGTCTCTAAAGACTCTATTAATTAGATCCATGAAGATAGCATGGGCATTAGTACGAACAAATGGCATCGCTATAAATTCATAGTGTCCATACATTGTAGGGAAAGTCACCTTTGGTATATCCTCTTTTTTGACTGTTAATTGATGATACCTTGAACAAAGATCAATCTTGGAAAAGTATTGAGCTCCGTGTAGTTGGACAAATAAGTCATCAATTCATGGGAGATGATATTTTTTCTTGATAGTGATCTTGGTAAGTTCTCGATAATCAATGTAGAGTCTCGTTGATCTATATTTCTTCTTAATGAACAAAATAGGTTCTCCCCAAGGTGATGCACTAGGGCATATGAATCCCTTATCCAGATTCTCTTGGAGTTGATTCTTCAATTCCTACAACTAAATTGGGGCCATTCTATATGGTGTCATTGAAATGGGCATAGCACCTGGTATGAGTTCTATTAAAAACTCAACTTCACGATTTGGTGGAAGACCTAGAAATTCCTCTAGAAATATATCATCAAACTCTCGTACAATGGGTGTATTCATAATCGTGAGTTTCTCTCCAACCATTTGAGATATATAACCTTCATTTATTGGAATCAAGACCCATAATATGGAAGAAATTTCCAATGGTAGGTTATATTAATCCTTGCATCGATAGATGATAGTAGATTGTTTGGTAATATTAAATGTGATTTCCCTACTTTGTAAATTGATATGAGCTCTATATAATGAAATCCAATCCATGCCATGAATCACATCAAATTACACTATGGGAAGGATCACAAATTTTGTCGGAAGAACATTCCCACAAACTTCAATCAGAGAAGAATTGTAAACTTTTTATGCGACTGTTGTTCCATTAGGGGTTGTCACAGCTAACTCAATATCTAATTGCTGAGGTAATATGGAGATACCCTTAGAAAATTCATCAGAAATAAAAGAGTGGGTGGATCTAAAATTAAATAAAACATTTTCTACTTTAGAGTTGATTTTAATTGTAACTTTCACCACTTTGTTATCATAATCCACATCACCGATTGATATTTCATATTATTTTCCATTGTCTTTGGCCTTAAGAGTTTGTTGACATCGATCATCACCAAAAACCCTTGGTTTAGGGCATTGATTGGCATAATTCCCCATTTCCTTGAACTTGAAACATTGAAGTGTAGGAGGTGCATTATGTGTATCCCTTTCTTTGTTCGGATCATTAGACATCTTCTTCCCATTATTTTGACATTCAACTGCCTGATGACCTTCTTTTCCACACATAAAAAATTTACTTGTCGCTTTTAGACGATTCCCTCCATGTTTCATTCCAAACTTCGAGCAGAAGGGAAAACTTCTCTTCTTTTCAGGGTGGACTTTAGATTTTCCTTTGAATTTTATTTTCCTATTCTTATCAAACCCATATGATTGATGTTTTACTCCAATCTCCATCTCAACCATGAGATCACATCAAAAAATTTCCTCATAGCTATTGAAGTCCCTTATGGCTAACGTCCTTCAAAATCTTGGTTTTAAGCCACTAAAAAATCATTCGATCTTACTCTCCAGTTTGATAATAATTCCGGAAGCATACCATGTAAGTATTGTAAAATTTGCATCGTTTCTTGAATTCAAGGAATTCCTTTTCCATATTTCTTCGAAGAATACGATGGAAGTACTTATTAAAAAATAAATTCATGAACTCTTCCCATTCCATGGACTCAATTTCATCCCTTTGCCTCATATTCTTAATAAGATTCTACCATTGATCAGCTTCACCTTCCAAACGATATACTACTAAGACGACTTTATCATGTTCAGAACATTGTAGAACTGAAAATATATTTTCAGTGGTGCTGATCCATTTTTCATCCACAAATGGATCAGAAGACCTGCTGAATGAAGGTGAACACTACCTCATAATGGATTCAACAGAATTCTTCTCCTTCCTTTTTTCGTTTGGAAGTCCATCATGATTGATAGATCTAAAAAGTTCTGTGAGCATTGCAACAAGATTTTTCATTCCATCCCACTTAACGTTTGGTTGCTCAGGGGGACAATCATTGCATTTCCCATCGCATTCAGCATTAACACAGTTCCTTCGGGTTCCATCCATTGACTAAAACCAAGAAGCATAGTGTGAGAAAAAATAATCTTAACAGAAAAACCAAAAAATCAAGAAGAAAATTTCACACTTTAGGTGTTATCATAGGTT
The DNA here is from genome assembly GCA_963277665.1 of Viscum album. Classification (NCBI taxonomy): domain Eukaryota; kingdom Viridiplantae; phylum Streptophyta; class Magnoliopsida; order Santalales; family Viscaceae; genus Viscum; species Viscum album. Next base: position 1,687,642,817 of record OY728126.1, on the reverse strand, counting down.
GTTCATGGCCATTTCTAAAACACTATGATTTTGTTTTATTATTAGACATATCCTTAGGGTTCTTACTAAGGCTTTCACATCCATGTTTCCAAAGGATGACTATACATTTCCTCTGATACCAACTATAATGACCCATATATTACATACATGGTTATTACATCAGAATTTAAGCATACTTATTCCAATATATTACAAAACCATGATAGGACCTTATAGGTATAGTGTCTTTAGAAACTGTGAAACATAAAAAACTACTTCATAAATCATCTACATTGTCTCTTGTTTATTTCATCATATCTAGAGTCCCTTTTGGGGTATCCGACATAATACCCTTCTTCCTGGCATGGGGAAAAGAAAACTTACAAAATGTTGAGCACAAATGATCAGTAAGGGTAAACAAAAGAAATATCAATCATATCATATTCAAAAGAACATATCTTTGTTAATATCATAACCTGCAAAAGAGATCATAATATCATAACAAGGGATAAATCATAGTAGTGAAATATAATCCCAATAATCATAACCTGAAACATGAAACTTTGTGTCATACACACATAATCATAGAAAATCATTTCATATTATTCAAGGCTCTTTTCCAAGACCATCAGAGCAGACAAAGTCCATTACTGAACCAAGTTCACTCCTCGTTCAAGTCCTGTATCACTGAACCAGATTAACTTTTCATTACTACCATGTCTATCTCATGAGATATAAATCTTTACCCAATGAATTGTAGGGAGATATATTTCACACCATTATTATAATTATACCATTCTTATGTGTGCCACAAGATCATAAATCATACATCATAGCGTAACCCATGTAATAAAAATGGGATTTTTAAGCATCATGCCATCATAACATAATCCATATAAGATAAAATGACATAATAAAAATAATCCATCATCACATAATCTAATCAATGTAAATATAGGTATAGAAACATGAACCTATATTATCTTATATGGGAAATAATTTTGATAAAACGCTTGAACTCCATTCTTGAGGAAAAAATCCTTCCTACTTCAAAAACATTTTTCATTTCATAACATGTCATAAAATTTTAAACTAATAGAAGTTGATTAAAATAAACCAGAATACTTGTAAAGGAAGAATCATGGAAATAATGTTCTATGAAATCACAAAAATCCATTCATGCTGCATAAGTTAAAAAAACATTCTTCTCGTACTTTGGCAGGAAAATTCAAAAAGTACCTCGTACTAAAAATGACAAAATATTCCTTTCATATCTTTTACTAAAAACCCACCAATGGGTTAAATTGGATTTAAGAAATTTTATGAGGATAGAAATAATATTACATATTGTGGAAACATGGATGTGGATAACAAATATGCCCTAGTAATTACCGAATTATAAACAATCTCGGATAAAAATTGAGATTGCGAGATTTTCCATTACCTTAGGTCTGATATGATTCGTACGTATCAGAACATTACTTATAATGATTTAAATAATGTCATTAACTTATTATAGAATCATATTCATTGTTATGATATCATATGTGGTTATAATATTTCATTGCTGCTTGTTATTCGGGTGTTCATTGCTTTATGTTCTTATGCGTGTTTTGTCGAATAAATTATTATTATTATTTTTAGGTTATAGATACATCATTTATAGAATGTTATTAGTATAATATATATCATATTTATTCATTAAATTCATTTATATAATCATTATTCAATTAAGATCATGTACAATGAATCGCATCACATCATGGAGATGGTAGGCCGTACGTACGCACGAGCAATGATATCGTTCCCATGATCGTGGAATTGTATTGAAGTGTATGTATATGATTTCAGAATAAATATCAATTTACAATAATCATATATATTTATTTATTACACCATTATACCCATCCAAGTAAGGTGGTGGTGGAAAACAGATTACACCATGACGTGGTGACGATATTCCGTACGTAAGCACGCACGGTGATTTAGTTTTCTATAGGACGGATAGAAGGTGAAATAGGGTTCCTTCATATTAATAATAAAATATATGTATATGAGTGATACAGATGTTATTACATCATATTGAAACAACTAAAGAAGAGGATGTAGAAGAAGAAATAAATTTGAATGAATCGGTAACAGATATCACCTCTTCTTCGACACACCTCTTTGAAACCTCCACTTAGGGCACTAAAATTGGACTTTAAAGAAAACCAGGATATGTAGTATGTTTCTAGGGATGTTGAGAAGGGAAATTGGCAGGTGTTGGCCGAGATTTAAGGCTCAATATTGTGTGATGGGGAGAGGGAGGAGGTTCCCTTTTATAAGGGAGGAGAGGGGGACCTTTGGAAAAACTTAAAATATTATTTTATAATAAAGTCATGTTAGGTTTTTAATAGCTCAAAATTAATTTATTTCGAATATAAGGTGGGGATGGGTTTAAATCCTCTCAAAAAAATAGATTTTCGACAAGTTTAGGTTACTATTTTAACCTTATCATTTAGATTTAACTCTAAGTTAAATAATTTAACTTTTATTGCGTCTTCTTTTTTTACACTATATGGTTATTAAACATACTATAACAAGCCAAACGAACCCGACATGGTTTATTATTAATATATATAACCTTATCTATGTCATTTTATCGAACCATAGATTTTTGAGAACAAAATAACAATTTATAATATAATATTTTTTTAGAAAAATATTTTATATCAATTTTGACACTCTTTGGTAATTGATTTTTTTTGAAAATCATAAAAACATGATTAGTTTGAATAAATTTAATTAAATAAATACTAATATGTAATATTAAGATATAAAATTTGGGTTTTTTCATTAAATGTCTCAAATAACATTTATTTGGGTATTTATAACATCAATTATGTTAATATTTCATTAATAAGGTAATTACTGCATCATCATTGTGTCAAAAATAAATTAAATTATTTAATGTCTAAAAATTATAAATAAAATACCATTACGGATGGAATATTTTTATCTTTCTAATGAACATTTATAGTCTAATTTATCTTATGTATAACCATATATTAAAAATGGTTTTATTTATTAAACATTGATTTTAACTCTTTTAACTCTTCTTTAAATAAAATAATAATAAGTGTCCTAATCTAATCCAGGTGGACCTAATGGTCATATCTTATTCCTAAGGTTATTTTTGGTTGAATTAAACTTATCCAATAGGATTAGGACATGTGTTAGTGTAATAATAATTTCATTTTTACCATTATTTACCCTATTTAATTTTAACTGTGGTAAATAAAAGTAAAAAGTTAATATTCACGAAAAATTGTTTTTATCTTATTGAACCACATTTTAGTCCTTGATATTAACAGTGTCTCTAGGATTTTCAAAATTCAACTCACATAAGTGGTAAAATTATGTTTTATGTACAATTGTAATTGCTCCTAGGAGATAGGTAAAAGATGGTAAAAAGTTCAATAAAATTATTATGTATCTATATTATTATAAAATTATCAAAATTAATTAAATTAAACTTATATAGGTATTATGTATATATTTTTAACTAAAATAAATTAAAATAAAAAAATTTATTATTTAAATAAAAAGTCGGTTTTAACCAATAACTCAGTGTTTTCACTATTCATAAAAAATTGAATGTTTTTAGAAAAATACCGAAAATTCACCCTAGGAAAATTTCGAATTTCCGAATTCAAAAATGAAGTCCATTTTTAAAGATAGAATTTATAAAATTTAAAAAAGTTGGTATTACTATTCATGACGGCTAGTTTATATAATATTTTAATAACATATCGTTGTTTAGCGAAACTCGGTATTGCGTACAATGCAAGCTATCGAGGAAGGTTGCTCTTGCGTGTAACGCATGACAATACAATGTTGTGTGTAGTGAAGGATTCCTTTGGTGATATATATAACATAAAAAAATATATTTCTCATAAAATATCGGGTGTTACATTCCCCTTTAGATTACTGAAGGATGCCTAACACTACCACTCTAAACTAAATCTTGATCTTTCTTAGTAATGGCTTTCAAAGGGTCCTTAACTTGAGAGAAGTCAGGAACAATCCTCCAGTAGTAACCAGCTCATCCACAAAAGCTATGAACCTATGCCACATTCCCGGATGCTTTCCATGAAATAGTTACTTCGACCATCGATGGGCCCAATACTATTCCCTGTTGGGACACCACGTGTCCATGGAAGTACACCTATCATGTCCAAAACATGCACCTAGAAAATTTTGCCTAGATTTGGGGGTTTCTTCGGACTTCCAAAACAATCCTCAGATACTCAATGTGATCATCCGTTGATCTTGAATAGAGAATGATGTATTCAATAAGCCAGACTATGAAGTAGTCCTGATTCTCGCAGAAAATAGTGTTCATGAGTCCGATGAACATGGATGGTGAATTCATAACATCTAAAGACATTACCATGAACATAATGTGCCCATATCTACAGCTGAAATGAGTCAATGAAATGTCACCCTCCTTCACCCTCAACTGTTGATATCCCAACCACATGTCAATCTTGGAGAACTAAACTACTACCTTCAACTAGTCAAAAAGGTCGTCGATCCTCGAGAATGGTTAATGGTTCTTTACAGTCTCCCGATTCTATCATCGGTTGTATATACATAGCCAAAGACCACTGACTGCCTCTTATCGAACAAGACTAGAGCACCCAATGGTGACACACTTGGTAAGATAAATCAACTCTTCATCAGGTCATCAACATGGATATAAAACTCCCAAAACTTATAAGGCATCATCGAGTAGGGAGCCATCAAAATAGAACGAGCACAGGGTTGAATGACTATCCCAAACTCAATATCACATCGAGGGGGTAGAGTCACCACCTTTCCAAGGAAGATTCCCAGGAACCCACTAAGGATATCTGAGACATCCACCATCTATGTGTCTACCGACTCCACTAATATATCAGCCAACAAAAGATAAAGGGGCTCCACTCACTGACTGCCCTCCTAGAAACCCCGCTCACCAATGAAAGTTACATGATTTCCACAAATATCTATGAACATGACCCCCAAGAGAATTCGATAACAAAATGCTTGGAAAACGGACAGTCGATGTATAGGATAACCACAAATGGGTGCATTTACAGTAGAAAGAGATCCCCAATGGACTGATGTGTCCCTAGCATCTGTCTTCATCCTCGACAAACGTCAAACTGGCTGGTATGATCTCCAACATTTGTACAGAACAAAAGGGGTATGGATAGTCTCTATATGCCAATTCCCAAGTAATTGGATAGACTGGGTGCAACAAAAGAGTGTGAATATCTTGAGTCAAACTAGGAACATTCAAGAGTACTTAACAAGCTGATCATACCTCAAATGTCCTCTGGACCTCCTGGAAGTATAGACTCTGTTGTGTGTAACTATCCATGCCTAGATCCTCTTCCACTCATCTATCTAACACCTCCCTGACCATGCCCCAGTCGAGGTCTCTATGGAGCACCCTGAGGATGGACTCCTTTGGAACAGTCTGCCCTTGGGGGAGAGGGAGCTCGCTGCCCATGTTGTTGCTGAAAAGGTATGGCTTGAAACTTATACTGCTGAGGTGGGCGATGAACCTGCCCACCTCTACTATTATGCACTCGGTCTAGGCACTAATTCCGAAGATTACATGTATTCCACATACAAAGCACCTCGGTATTAGGCTCAAAGAGAAAGGGCGAGGACTGGTAGATCGAAACTGGAACTTCTAAGGCCCATTCCCAATCACCGGAGTCCGGGAAGGCCGTGATGCTAGAAGGCTGCTTCCAATGGACATCCCCTTCGATGAGATCAATAGGCTCCCCTCTCACAGAACACCTCCCAACGTGTGTACCCACTCCACCACTTTATCCTTCTTCTGAACAGCCAAGTACATCAGTAAAGTGACGAGAGTTACAATATACTAAAAGAATTGTCTGAGTGCCTCCTCCAAGAGTCTTGACTGAAACTCCTAATTTGGGAAGATGTATCGATTGAAACAAAATAGAACTTTGATCATGTTCCCCAACACCCTCACTAACATAATAATTTGTTAGAGGGAGAGTAAATATTTTCTTTTCTCAGCCTTCATTTTAGAGGAAAGGAATTACGCACAGAACTCCCTCTATAAATCTGTCCGCAAAACATTAATCAACTTCTTCACCCCAACATAGAGCGTTCACCACTGACATGCCACTCCCCACATCTTCCTTATAGCAAGAGGGACCCAAAATTATGTCCAAGCATAGATCTTTCTGAAATATATCACTATCTCCTCGATCAAGCTATCTATCTCCATTTCTGAGATGCTGCCCTCATACTTTGCAAGGGACTGCCACTGAAAGGCACGAAGCATGTTCTACCACTGGTAATCCTCCTCCTCTCGATCTGTCATCTACTAATTATCCAAATTAGACTCTTGGGCCTCAATCACCTGCAGTAGTGGTGGACATCTTTCAGGTTCCATATCTACAAGTTAAAGAAGGAATTCCTAAGCTCGAGTAGTGTAGAAGATCTATTTTAAATTTATCTTAAAACTATTATTCATTTTATATTCCCCAGAAAAACTAAAACACATAACAACACAAGTCATCATGATTCATGTACCTTTCCTAGAGCCTCTACCTTGAAATTAGTGTATGCTCACTTGGTCGTTCGGTGGGCCCAGAGTCTTTTCATTAGATCATGTGGGGGCCTAAAATCACAAGTCCTAGCTAGTCTTCCTTGGAATATTTGAGACACCAAAATTTTCAAACATGGTTTTCCTACCATCCCATTCAATTTTCACTATTCTTAACCCTGAATTCTATCCTATACCTCAAACATCACCTTTAATACCATTATATCATGAACCTCTTTCACGAAGATGAAAAAAGGGACACAAAACTTCCAGCCCCACCCTTTTCAAGTTGAATGAGATATAATCACCCTCGAGTTCACCTTAAATATGCCCCAGAGTGGTGAGTTTCACCAAGGATATAGAATATCATGTAAAATTTAGGAATTACCCTTTTTATTTAATAGGATTGGATGATAAGATGAAAAATCCCAAAAAACTTCAAAAAATAAAATTAAATAATGCCAAAAATCCAAACCCATATGAATTTTCACAATAATTTGATACAAGGTACACGAAAACTCAAATGAAATGTCCCAAGAGAAATAAAACTATCAATAACTCCCAAATCCCGATCATGTGATGTCTAGAATGGTCCGCTAGGTACTCCAATAAACCTGAATGACATTTTATATGCGCATGGTGAGTATACAGGTATAAGAAGTAGGGAAAAACCAATGCACTCGTGCATTAGTGGGGAGGCATTCTAAAGCCCGTTAAGAAAAAAATTGTGATAAAAAAGGAACCTAGGAAGAAAGCTATCCACCCATCCTCACAAAGGAACACTCCTCGAATAATTAATGTTAGGTAATGTAATAGTAATAGAATATCTATATTTGGGTACCCCGCACCTCTATCCCACTAGTAATATATGAAATCATACACATCAGACCCCCCCACAAGTCTCACTGCAGTTCCACTAACATCCCAACAATAACCTTATGGGCCATCACTATGCATCCCACCTGCCCTCACCTAGCCCAACACAACCACACATAACCATGCCGAAAAAAACATAAGCTAACACAACCACTACAATGCCTGAAGAAACTTGGGCTATAACAACCACTATCACAACCAAATACACTTGGTTCTCATCCTGGAGACACTTGAAAAAAAACCAATTTTCACAATCCTGGGCCACCCACCAAACCCCACCATCCCCAAAGAATCTTGGGCCGTAATGAACCTTATGCTATCACAACCTTCCTAAAGAGTCTTTGGCTACCACGGTGATGGAGAAAAAAATTATCTAATAACCATCCAATCATAAGAATGTAGGGAAAATACTCTCCCCCTTGAAGCGGGGGTGTTCAACATGATGTTCTCAAAATAGGAGGGGTCCAAATAAAAACACAAGAACTAATAATTTTACATATAGGTAATCAAACAGTCGTCCCAATATAACGGTTCGGAAAAAGGAAACCATCCCATACACAACCACTCTCATTACAATCCCTACATACACAAACACAAAACAACCACAACAAGAGCACAACCCATTTCTGGAAAACAAATCCCCCATTGTACACATTATTGATACCATGTTAAAGTGATTCCATTTAAATATTCCTTCACTATCGGAAACTAACAGGAATATCCATAAACCAAGACAACAGTTGGAGGAAAACAACCAAGAAACAATTTAAGCATTCATACCTAGTTCTCTTGTTATGTCAAAACAACAAAAGGGATTTCTGAGATCCCTCGATGTAATGGAACCAAAACAGGCCCCAACATTTTGACACCAATCCACAATACAAAAACTGAACAATAAGAGATCCCATTCCCATCTACGTCACCCCAAATGCATCATGAAGAACAAATATACATATTATTATAACATATCAAGGGGGTTTTAAGATTTAACCACACTATTTATCATGGTCCATCCTTATGTTTGGTTCACTAGGGTGATCAAAAATGAAATACTATTTACTAGGAATCCATTCAATCAAAAAAGTTTACCTGATTAGTCAGTTTCCATGTTATATCTATTTAATCATAAGATTATCCAGAAAAAAATAATTTCATTATTTTACAAGAAGACACCACCAACAACAACTATTTTTAGTGGGCATAAGCCCATATAATTGACAACATAAAGAAAAAAACATCAACATCATCATCAAACACACCCCATTATTCTATAATGTTTGTTTCTAATCTTTGTTATGGTTTGGGGTCATCCACATCTCAAGGGAAACATTTTTACACCCACCCTGTGTGATACATAGTAAATATAGATGAAGGAAAACCCTACTAGGATGATCAAGGGTCAATGTTTTTGTCATCATATCTAGAACTGAAGACGCACGACTTGCAGGAAAGGAAAACTCAATGGATTCAATGATGAGGGGGAAGGGCTCCAAAACGGGTGCACGAATCTTCTTTGGATTATTTATCTATAGAATAACTAAATAATGGAATGTAATTGTTAAGATAGAATCTCTTCTTAAGAAAATTCCAGATCCTAAAATTAGTAGACGATTCCGAAGTAATTGAAGTTGGATTGTCGCTTGACCATGCTATTGGGGATTTTCACATGTCAGGAGTAATTTTCATTTAATAATTATCATCATAGATGGTGGAGATAACAACTGTGAAAATATTTATATTTTATAAATAGAGAAAAAAAAGTTACATGGGAAAAGCTAGAAGGCATGGGGATGGTGAGACTGCGAGTATAAAGGAAACATGTTTCTATAACTGAAGGTTTTCCCGACTATTAAGAGTTCAAAACATCTTTTACTAGATTTAAATTGTTTTGAAAAGGGTATTGAAACAATTTTACATCAAAATATACATTATCGAGGTATAATTGGAAAGAAACTCAGGGAACTGGGAAAAAAGGAAAAGGGTGGGACAACATTCAGTGAGACACCATAACCGTGCCACCGTAAAGGTGATACACTGTACGCGGTGCCAAAATTTCAGCGTATGAACATGATGGGGAGACTATTACAGTGCAACAATCATAGTTTCGTCATTATCGGTGCCACCATTACAGTGCCACCATTTTAGTTAAATAGTTTGGTGGGTGCATGTTTTTGGAAAAACTCCTTAGTGAGTCACTGATGTGCCCCAGGATACCCCAAAAACATGAAATTTGGAAAATTAATGGATCAAGAGGGTCTTGGAAATTACACTAATTCTCTGAAAATAATCCTGGATTTAATAAATTGAGTCATTTGATATTAACAAAAATAAAATTTTGTAGTCTTTAAAAATAATATTATGATATAGTCCAAGAGCAAGGTTGAACATGAGGAGCATTTGAGTAATTTTCTAAAAACAATGCGAAGGGAGTAACTATTGGAAATTTATAGAAAATGTGAGTTATATATTAAATAAGTATCATTAATGGGGCATGTAATTATCAGTAAAAGAATATCGGTGAACCCTTCCAAGACAAAGGCAATTGAAGCGTTTCACAGGCCCATATTTGTAATGGAGATCTTCACCTTTAGGGCTCTAAATGGGTATTATCGAAGATTTTTGAAGAACATATCCTAATTTTCAAACCCAATTTCCATGTGGATGCAGAAATGGGTTAAGTTTTATCAGGACTCAAGAATCCAAGGAAAGAATTAAGGAGCTCAAAAATTGTCTTATCATTACACCATTACTCACACTCCCAACAAGTGTAGAAGTCATTTTGTTAAAAAAAATGCTTCATATAAAGGCCTAGGCTAGGTACTAAAGAAAAATGATAAACCTGTAGAATATTATTAATGGTAGTTGAAAATATGTGAGAAAAACTACTCTACACATGATCTAGAGTTAGAAGCTGTGATATTTTCTTTGAACACATAGAGGCATTATCTCTATGGGGAGAAGTTCGAGATATATATTTATCACCAGAGTCTCAATTATGTATTCACACATAAGGAGCTTAATATGTTCTAGTGTAGATGGTTAGAGATCATTAAGGATTATGACTGCTCAATCCACTGCCATCCTAGTAAGGTAAATAAGGCGGCAGATACTCTATGTAGAAAGGATCCCACATCATTATCAAAGAAGACAGTTCAGAATGATCCAATATTCATAGATTTTAAGAGGATGTACATGTGGATCATTATTGGAGGAAAATAATCATTCCTTCCCCAAATTATTTCTCAACCATCCCTCATATAGAAAATAAAGGATTCTCAAAGAAACGATATAGAAATTATTGAAAGGGTAGAACCCATTAGAAATGAAACATCCTCAGAGTTCAAGATTGATGAGGAAATTGTTGTAATATTTTGGTCATGATTATGTATACGATTCAATCCAAGGATAAAGAAGGATCTTTTGAATGAAACATATAGATCAACCTTCTCTATTCATCCAAGAGGCACAAGGATGTATTGGGATCTCCAAGAGAACTTTTGGTGGAACAATATTAATAGAGATATTTAAAAATATATATCAAGGTTCAAGTTATTTCAATAAGTGATGGTTGAAATATTGATGATCAAGCGGTTGATGAAACCAATGAATATACTATCTTAGAAGTGGGAGAACATTATCATGGACTTTTTAGCTAGACTTACAAGGACATCCAGAGGAAACAATACTATACAGGTCATTATTTATTATCTTATAAAGATATCTCTCTTTATGAGAATCTGAGAGGAACTTTCATTAGATAAAACTTCATGGATATATATCAAAGAGGGGGTAAGGACTCACAGATTAGAACTATATATTGTATCTGATAGGGGTCCAAGAATCACCTCAATGTTCTAGAAAAGTCTCCAATATTCTCTAATAACTGAACTGAACATCAGTACAACCAATAAACCTTAAACTAATGTCGAATGTCAGAATCCTATTCAGACACAGGAAGACATGCTGAGAACATGTTTTATGGAATTTAAAGGACGATAGGATCAACATCTTCCATTGTTATAATTCTTCTACAACAATTGTTTCCACTGCTGCATTAGAATGACACTTTATGAATCCCTTTATGAAAAAAGGTGCAGAACACCGAAATGTTGGGATGAAGTCGGTGAGCATAAGATTCAAGGACATGAAATGGTTGATTAAATGGTGGAGAAGATGAAAACCATTCAAAAACATATAAAGACAGGCCATAGTCGATAGAAGATTTCTATATATAATCATTAATGATACCTTGAGTTTAAATTTGGATAAATGGTATTCATCCCAAAATATCCATGGAGGAAGGTCATGAGGTTTTGGAATAAATGGAAGCTAAGTCCCAGGTACATGATTTCATCAATGAATATCTCTTAAGTACAAACTAGATACCTCACTTGTAATTTCTTTAGTGGTGGTACAATAAGATAATGATATTTCTTACAAGGAGAAACCAGTGATGATCTTGGATCATAGAGATAATTTTTATGTTACAAGACAACTCACCTGGTCTAAGTACTATAGTGAAACTATAAGTACAAAGGGGTAACATGGTAATTGGGGAAATAAATGATGGAAAAGTACGCACACATTTTATGGCATAGAATGTAAAACGAAATTTTGGGTGTGAAATTTCATAAGGAGGGGAAGAATGTAATGACCCCAATTTTAATGAATGGAAATTAATTGCTTATAAATATGGCATATAATATAATAACATGAAATAAAAACACAATGAACTACTAAGTACAATGTTACCTTTAAAAATAAAATTGTCACTTCTGGGATTTGATTTTCGAAAATATAACTTATATAGTTGCGATCGGTAAGATGTTTGGAGTTCAATTAGAAAAACATAATTTTTGGTCTATTATAACCGACCCTTATAAATAGTATTTTTACCCATATAAATAGTAATATGATATTTATGAAAAGTAAATCATCCAAGTGAATAATTTAAAATTCCAATGAAAGTATAAATAAAATCTATCCATATTATTAGTGACAATATGATATAATTATATATAAGTGTTGGTATTTTTATAGGTCATGTATATTTAATTAAAATTTTATGATTAATTTAATAATTTAAAATAAAAATCATTTTCAGAGAATTCTTTAAAAAATAATTAGTTTGATAAATTATGATTATATGGAATTTTTAAGAGACCTTAATTAATTTTTCAAAGTGTTAGAAAAATGTTTTTACATTTAAAATTTTTACTGTTTCAAGTAAAATATGATTTTAACTGAAATTTTTTTTCCCAAATTTTGAATATTATTTTCTTTAAATGGAGATTATTTTTTCATTATACACATCAAAAAAATCATAGCGTGAATTTTGGGAATTTTTTTTTCTGAAATACCTGATTTTTTTGTGAAAAGTAAAATATGGTAATTTGCAATATATATAAACTTTATTTTAAAAAGACTACTTATTAAGACATGGGTGATGTAAGCACCCTTTATTTGAACTCACATGAATCTTTTACCATATTTAACAATAATAAATACTATATCTTATCTTTAGAAAAATAATAAAATATTGGATAAAATATTTAGAAAACCCACCACTCCACCACTATAAAACCACCCTCATTTCATATTCTCTTCACTCCTCCCAAGCCATGTTCATAGTCCAAATTATGCTCAAGTCTCCCACCAAGACCCTATACCATGTCTAGAAGTCCTTGGCCTTATAGAAAGGTCGTATCCTCTCCCCTGAATAAGTTCTCAAGGAAGATATATTAAAGAGGTAAATTCCTTTTTTCATTTCTTTTATTGTATTTAAAGTTCCATTCTTTTGAATATCTGTTTACTCAACAACCTTCATTAAAATGTTATGATAACTACAGTACATTAAATGTACAATAATTTTCTTATTATAATGTAATAATTCATTATCAACTCTCATTTACCATCTTTTAATATTAGAAATGAAAACACCATCCAAGATGTCTTAATTTCTCAAATTCAAGGATGATAGATTTTCAATTTATATTATTGTCTTCAATACTTATCAAGAAACAATTTTTAAGTTTTAACCAAACAATAAAATATGTATTATGTCTAATTTATAGTTCATTAATATTTTTTACACATAAAATTAATTTATAAATCTAAATGTGTTTGACATGATAAGAACTAACAATTATGAAAAATAATTATCATTAATATTTTATATAATGATTCATCTTCAATACAAAGAACCAAATATATTTTATAAACATGTAATCTAATGGACGTTAAATAATATAATATATGTCCAATTATTGAAATCCATTCTCATCTTAAATTTTTATCCTTAAATATAGAAGTAAATGAATCATGAAAACCATCAAAACAAACAATTAAATAGAACATCTTAACCCATAAAAAAGGACATGAATGAAATTAATAAGGTTATAATAAATCAATTATCTAAAGAAAGGTTATGGAAATGTGAATTAATGAATTTAATTTGGTTATCAAGGATATTAATATTAGGTTAACAAAACCATCAGATGAAAGTTATGGGATTCATCCATAACCTCTGTTATAACTCTGGGTTGCCTTATTTTTCTTTTTACCCAAATGAAGGTATATGTTCTTTTTTAAGTATATATTATAAATGAAATTTAAATGATAAAAAATTGTATAAATTTATATTAATTGTTATCATTTACCGATACCCATGTTTTTAAGTGGTTCCCTCCTCGATACTTCTTGAAAAACAAACCTGTTTAATGGAACTTCCTGGACTCATTCATAATTTCAAGTGAACTCTACCATCTAGTTTATGAAAAATTTGTTTTTATAAAATCATTATTTTTATTATTAAAAACTTTTTGGATAACTTATTTTTTTATATAAAATATTATTCCATTTTTTATTTTAAATTATCTATAGTATTTTCCATAAAATCACACTAAAATGTTTTAATGCTAAAATTTCATAAATAATCTCCTTGCATGTTGTCACTTCTGTTCGACATCGCCGACCATGATATGTTCCTATTTTACCTTATGAATGTCCATTTATGTTTTAATTACTTTCATTCCTAGAATCCTTTATGAAATTCTCATTTTTGATGCTTTGTGACATTATAATGATACCCATATCTTTCCATGGGTACCATTATGTTTATGTATGAGTGATTATGTATGACTCATTATGTGGAAAACATACTCCTGAACATGTTATGATGAGTTTACCAAGATATCCCTCCAACAAATATGTATGAGCATAATTTAAGTTTGGAGATATTTATAAAGACTAAATAAATAAATGTTATATTTAAACCCAGGTTTTATATTCGATGTTCCTAGTCTTATAAGACTATAGACTTTACGATCCTTGGATTATAATATAATGCTTCACTATGCTTAAATTAATGTAATGATATGTGTTAAAGTCTATCATTGCTATAATAATTGAATATAATTTTTTATTTTAAACAAAAAAATCTAGTTCTCATGATTTTAATTTATATATATTTTGTACTAATGAAATAATTACACTAAAATATTACATGACACTGACACAAAGCTTATGCGAGAAGAAAATTCAGATTGTATTATTTTAGGAACACAAAAGGTAATATTTTTTTTGATGAATTATAGTTTACCATGAATTTATGTTAAATAATATTATATAATTTTGGTTTAAAGAGTTTATATTTAAATTAATTTTTCAACTCAATTCAATTAATATTAAATAAAATGAATAGTTTAAAAAAAGATATTAATTATAATTTATGTAGAAATAGTAATTTAATATAGACTTTAAAAAAAATAAAAAATCATGATAATGAAAATTAAGGTGAAATGGCTGAAAATGTTATCTCAAATACATTTATGTAAAAAAAAATTTATCTTGTATTTAAAATTATACCCCTTTAATATTGAAAATGTTGTCACCACGATTATGGTAAAAACAATTTTATCAGGTTCAATCAAAACAATAATGTTTAAAATGGCCTAAACAATTACCTAAACACATTTTTGGTTTTATTTCTAGATTAAACTTATAAAAATTTAATGTGATTCATTATGGATCAATTTATTAATGAAATTGACTTATCTTAAATCTTGGAGAATTTACAAGTGTGCCACTGACCTTGATTTTAAGAGTACACCCATACCCTCTCTTATTTAAATCAAATTGAGAAACGTATATCAAAAAACCATTAAAATACTATACTACTATTTTCTATTCATTTATTAGAGGGATTGGTCTTTTTAAAATAACGTTCCAATGGTCCTTAAGAATGGATCTATAGAAAGTCTACCGTAGAGGACACAATCATCTTTACGAATCATTTAATTTTATTCCTTCCATTATATCCAATTAAAATATTGAAAACATAATAAAATAATATCTTATGTATAACCAATTTATTTATGTATTATTATAATTATTGTAAAACTATTTTCCACCACTTTTTCATCCTATATAATGCGAACACATCCCACATCCCTATATACATCCTACCATCTCCACATAGAGGTGAAATATGTCTTTCATTGAACAATTAGTTAGATAGTTATAATGATATAAATAATTATTATATATGATATTTATTACATAATTATGGTTATATAAAATTTCAAATTTACCTTTTTATCTTTCCATCCATTGGAATACGACAACATCATTCGTGTGTATTTGTGGACTGCCACCTCTACCAAGAAATGTGATTCATTTATGAATTACATGGATCATAATTAGTATATATTTATGTAATATATATAATATAATATATATTAATTAATTTGGTATGGATAATTACTATTTACATTTCTTTCATTCTATTTGTTGAAACTTGAAAATTGCTTTCATGTCCACCTATGTCCTACATTATCCACAGTTGTTGTAGTTCATTTTTTAATCTTCACAATTCATGTCAGAATATTTAATATTATATTATAAATATATATTACATTTTCAAAATTATTATATTTATATATATGATTCAATTATGATCAATGTACAATTACCATAACATCCAAATTGAAACATACATGAAAAATTAAACAATTAAAAGTTGAAAATGATGATTTTAAAGTAGTTATGAATAAATTGGTGTTGAAATATTATTATTTTATGATATATTAAACTAAAAATGTTATTATTTTTCAATATTAAATCAATTATAAATTTACAACCATTATATATAATTTATAATTTTAAAAAAACTAGAAGCTGGATGTAAGGGGTTTCTAAACTCAATTTCCATTCACTGGGTTATACTTCGACTTCATACAAAATGTTTTTACATTTTTATATGATAAATGATAGTTAAAAATATTATGGTGAAATAAATATTTTTATTCAATTTTTTTTGTGTTACACATAATCACATCATTGATTTATAATCTCTTCTATGATATGATATTTGAATAGGATTTAAACATAATTTTCACTCCATAGAGAATTATTTGGTATTATGAAAGTATTTAATTTTATGTGGGGAATATACATAATCTTTTATTTATTTAACCAAAATATATTTTTATTCATTATGATTTATGTTTTAAATTTATTTACTATTTCATGGGTTACAATTTAACAGTCACATGTTTTTTATGAATTTATTTGACAATATAATTTTTATAATTATAATTATCCCCATTGAAGATATGTTATAATATATGTCTTATAAACTAATAGTATATTCATATTATATATATAAAAGGTGTCTCCATGTTTTTCTCTAACTTTTTATCTCTTTTTATACAAAACCGAGAAAATAAATGTTTAAAATAAAAGCTTATCATTTTTTTCTTAAAATTGGGTATATTTTTCTTATATTCCGATATTTGTCAATATTGTTTTAGAAAATATATTTTTGTGAAAAATTATTATTTATAAAGGAAATTTTATTTTATCAAAGAATTTTTACAAGGGTTTAATGGAATCTATATAATGTTATTTGAATGGATCATTTTTGGCTTTCATTAACAAAGTCAAAAATATTTTTTCTATTAACATATGTGACATTAAAAGATATTCACACACCCATAACAGTTGTATGATATTTATATTTTTCTATAATTTTAAATTGTTTTACAAATAAAACACATTAAATAATGATTATTTTAATGGTTCACTTATATTTTTCTTTATTTCACCAAATGATTAGATTTTATTACAAATCACTCTTTTCTTATGAAATGATAGTTATATTTTCAATTCTATAAATATTATGGTCATCAAATTTCATTTGAAATAATCAACCACAAGGGTTAATTTTCAATTGAAAATTTAATTTCTATTGAATATACTCATTCTTTGAATAATGGATATGTTTATTTTTTGTATCATTTACTATTCCAATATATTGTTTTTTTACTATGATTGTTTTTTGATTGAGGCGGAAATGATTATTTTTTATAACATGAATCAATATAGATATTTTTTAAACATGAATATTTCTTGTGATTTAAATTTTTTATTCAATATAAAATGAATTAATTTTAAATGTAGGGATGGTTGAACCCAAAAATTATACAGTCCCTCAATGCATCAAAAAGCATCATGAAAAAAGTAATTAGATGAAATTATTCAATGGGTTTTCAGTGTATACCTACACATTGATTAAACTCTCTTGGAAGAAGGTCCTAATGGTAAATCTATAATTATTATTTAGATCATGAAATCCAACATTATTAATTATCATATTTGAGAAATAAATTATAAATTTTCATCAGATTATTTAAATGATACTATCCACGGATGATTTTTGTTCTCATATTGTTGATTAAATGGTATGTCTTTTCAGTTATATAACATACCATACGAATAAAGAATTATTCACTCATAACATCATTACATTTATGTAACCATGATAATATTATGACATCACCCTTATTTTGTTTCCTATCCTTACGAAATCAAGAAGGAATCATTGAATGAGTTCATTGATACATATTTGTTTTACTATCATTGTGTTTTTACTTTTTTACCATTATAAATTCAGAAGTATGTTTATATCTTTTTCTTCCACACTATTATACAATTTAGTCCATTTTGAGGAAATCACATGTATCAAGAGTTAGTTTAACTAATTGTACATCGACTCTAGGCTAATAGATTTGAGGTATTTATTTTAGGTATCAATGAAATATTTGTAGAATCCTTGGGTTGTAGATTTACTAAATCATATAAGAGAAAATATTATTACAAGATATAAATTGATTAAATATCTATTTTTAAAATATTTCAATAGAAATGATATGGTAGATATTATGTTGTATTCCAGGTAGTACATCCTTTTCGTGAAACATCATGATGACAAGGTTTTGGAAAAGATTCATATATCGGTATTTACCCTGAAAAGAGTTGTTTTATTATATCCACACCACTATTCTAGTGCATAATGCATGCTTTTTTACTATAAGCCAAGTTTTACACTCTCATGTGATATAATAGGTTCAATTAAGACATTTATTAAAAACTATTAGGATGAATGCTAGAAAATAATTTATGCAAACCAATTATATTGCATAGTGATAATGGAATAACCTAAAATGTCCTGGGTTGATAAGTCTATATTTGACCATATGTATAAAGGCATTGAAACCCATTTTTATGTTTTTTGTGATGGATGTTTAAAAATATTAATTATATTTTATGATATAGTTGTAGGAATAAAACACTTTGGTAAATTATTTGTTTTTATGAGATGTTTTTTATGGAATAATAGTTTTTTATTAATTTCATATAAGTTAATAGAAATTGATTACAATTTATATTAATATTCTCATTTATGTTAAAGAAACACATGTCAATTAAGATTATTTTATTTTTTTGGGAAAAAATAATCTATATATAAAATCATGGTCGTTGAAATTTTATGAGAATATCAATGTCATTTTTGAGGATATTCGTCATATCATTGGTAAAATTGTATGAATTATAATAGTATATTTCTATAAAATGGATATTCTATATGCGGTGTGAAAAATAATTTCATTTATAAATTTTGTGGGTCATAAACCCCCAATAAATGTGTGAGATTGGTGAAACTCATACCACTAGACTACTTGATTTCTTAAATACAGTGATTTTTTACTTAAATAAATTGATTGGAAATTATTAAATTGATTTTTAAATGAAAATTAAAGGTTAAAATATTTTTCAATATTTGGTATTTCAGGTGATTAATGATAATTCATGAATAAATTTATTGGGTTGATGTGTATATATCATTTAGGTTAAACATAATGGAATACATGAGAATAATACAATTATAGTTTTGGAGAAGAAAAATAAAGGGAATGAGATAATGTTTGAGGATAACGGTTTTTTTTATTGATGTAATTTAACCTCTTTAGGATATAGTGTGAGACAATAAGAAGTTAAAGTGTAAAATACTTAATATCAGCACATTTTTTAAAAAAATGTACAACTTTTATTTAGGGTGACAATATTTTCATACTTTATAGTTAAGAATGTTTGGCCGAGATTTGTGATCAAGATGGATAATATCTTGTGAAATTCCAAATGAAGTGTGTGAGTATGGATAATGCAATCTAAAAGAATATGTGTTGGCCTGTGTAGAGATTCATTAGTCTAATTACTAGTTTGGGAATGTGGGTGGGACCTAGTTTTTGGACCGCATATATGTGGGGAAACCAGTTGTTCTTGGTGGGCCAAGATCCGATGAACATGTTAAGGAGGGGTGTCTGTGATATCTGTGGGGAGAAATTGTTATATATTTATCAGAGTAGGAACCTCGCCATAAGTACTATAAAACTTCATTAGATGATATTTTGGGCCCACAAGGAGGATGTTGTTCTATAAAGGAGGATGGTGTGAATGTGACCACCCACAATGATAATGGTTTGGAGGATAAATGTCGTTATATATGTCAAGAAGGTGCACATTTTATTTTTGGTGCCTAAATGAGAGTAACTCCATAGTTATGCATGCATGGACTGGGGTTGTGGTTAGAATGGGTGGCCACTTTATAAATTTATTATGTTGTGTGTGACTGAGGAGAAATCACATTTCGTTAATATCATTTGGTCTTTGGGGACATTAATTAGTTTGATGACCCATTCTGGCATGTGTGTGGGCCCCATGTAGGGGAGGACATGTTTTTTAGGAAATGGTGTTTTCTTGATGGCCAGGACACGATGACCATGTTATGATAGGGTGCTTGTGTTATCAGAGGGGACCAACTATTACACAAAGGGTTGTTTATTTATGGAATGATCTATGTTGAACCTTGGGGTTTATTGTTTAATTTTAGATATTAATGTATTTTTTCATAATATAAAGGTTAATTAATTTTGGGTATTATGAAAAATTTTGATATCTAGTTTGTCTTTATTAAAGGAAAATTAAATTTTTTTATTTATATAATAAACTATGTTATTCTTTATTTGTTGATTCAAGTTCTCGATGTATGAAAATTCATAATGAATACCAGTCGAATAGAAAAAATATGATATTATATTGTCTAATGGTAAAGGATAAAATATTACTTGTCATGTCATTATATTTCATTATTTTCATAGTCCATATCGTAAAGAAATTCCATAACTTTTGAAAAACGATCTGAATTTTTTTACTCTTCTACATAAAATTCTAATAAATTGATGATTTTTTACCCCTGATTGATTTACATATATTTTCTCATTAACATTCTCATCAAAAAGTTATCTATCACCCCGTAATATTCAATGAATGGTAGTTTTATCCTCCATGAAAATAATTTAAAATTTTAACAATGTTTTCCCTATTTGGTAATTCGATTATGAAACACTATGGTTTACCACATCCCATTTTTAATTGAAAATATTTTTCCCTTTGTATGATGTTGGATATCAATAAAAGTATTTAAAAATATTAAACCTTAATATCATAGATAGAATTATGTGGGTGGAAATTATTTATAAGGGGGATTTACTATAATAAAATTTATATTTAAATTAATAATAAGACTAAAATTTTAAATGTCATGCAGTACTAATGTTCACAAAAATGGGAAAATATTATAACAGTTTTATTAATTATATAAAATAATTATAACCATCTTTTTAGTTCAATGGTATTAATATTAATAAACTCATTAGGATATATATATATATTCCCTATTCAAAAATATTTTTTTATTAGTGTTCAGTAAATATGTACTCAATTTCTTAGTAATGTCATATTATACTTAATAAAATGATTTTATTTTAAAAATTAGTTTTATTTCATTTTTTGTGAGGAAATTATAGTTAATACCTAAAAATTTAAGATATTTTGTTTTTTTTAAAAAAAATCAATATTTATGTCATTATATTAAAATTAACATAGGGTGAAATTTTGAGATTTTTATGAAATGATTGATTATTCATTGATTATTGAAAATATTGTTTCTTAAACACTCATTTATGATCATTAAATGAATTAGTTTTAAATTCCCATTATTATTGGATGTTATAATAAAGCCATATATGATACATTCTCTCTAATTAATTTCATTTTAATCCATAATATTCATTAATTTTATAGATGTTGTTTTTTTGTTTAAAATTCCTTTTATCTAAAAATTATATTCCATTTTATTATAGGAATATATATTAACATAAATATCAGAAACTTATAGATATTGAATCATAAAAAATATGTGCTATGTTGATAATCATGATTTTGAACTTCGGTAAATTTACCTATTTTATTTTTTGTCATTATAACTAGTTAATCTTGTAATTATTTGTCACCTTGCTAAGAGTGAAATGGGAATAAAATGGTTAAAATTATGAGATAGGGTCCCAAAATATGAAACAAACATTGAATTATTTCATTGTATGGGGTAAATTCGACCATGAAAAAAATTTAACATATGGAATTTTCAAGCCATATTCCCTTTAAAATAACATTTATATTATTTTAATAAATAAAAATTCCTAAATTTTATTTTCAATATTTTCTTAAAATTTTGAAAATAAGGATAAAAATAAACTATTAATGGATATAAATTTTTATTCTAAATAAATTTATCATATTTTTATGAATTTAATTTATTAAATATTTAGTAAAGTTATATTTAACTTAAAATCATATATGACGCTAACATGGTGCTTGTGCATGTAGTAGAAAAACAAAATTAATTAGTCTAAAAAATTTATATATATGGAATATTTATGGTATTTCATGAATTCTATGTATAATAATAATTTATAAAATATTTTCAAGTTTTTATATCCAAATTCATTTTTTATATTCATGTATTTGATGTGAAATTCAATGAATAGTTTAAAAATGAAATTAATGATATTTTATGGAAATAATATTTTCTAAAATTGTTTAAAAACATATAAACATTGATAAAGTAATTGTATGATGATAAATGATCTATAATTTTATCCCTTTTACATTAATGTTCAATTATTTTCTTATTATTGAAATTATATCCATTTTATATTGAAAATGTTTAAACCATGGCTGTGTTCAAAACATGATTACCTGGGGATTAATCTTAGAAGCTAAGTGTGAAAATTTCCTAAACACATTATTAAAACTAATTAATTTTTATTATTTCTACCCTACTATTTTCAGAATCTAATATAATTTATTTTGGATCCGTTTGTCTATGGAACTGATTTAATAAAGCATTAAAACATTCAAAAACAATAAGTGTCCAACTCACCTCAATTGAAAAAAGACACCCCTACACTTTATTTTTTACACAATCATGAGAAAACTAGAATGAAACAAATTACAAATTATATTCTCAAAATCACTATACATTATTCATAGTTACCAATCTTCTTAGAATTCAATTGCAGGGGCCCTAAATAAGGTATCTAATAGATTTCTGGTGAAGAGGATGTAACCATCTTTAGCTAATATGTTTTGTTTATTTCTTCTTATAATGTCTCTATATCAATTTTACCCACATTGAAATAATAACTAAAAATCATCAATATACTTATATATTATTATGAATATGGGGAAACCATTTTCTAGATTTTTCTATCTTATTGATGTCAACAATTCCCTCTTGTGTAAGTTAGACCAACCATATCCACATAGTTGTGTAATTGTTTTTTCATTAAATAATAATTTGAATGTTGTAAATATAAAAACAATGAGTATATATTATAATAATGACAAAAATATGGTTAATTTAATATAATATATCATTTACATTCATACCATTACACCTTTAGGAGAAAGATTACATCGCTCGTGAACACATGTGGATGACCTCCTCTCTGAAGAGGCACGACTCATTTACACCTTACATGGTTCAAAATAAGGATATATTTATTTAATGTATATATATTTCATATAGGATATTATAATAATTCCAAAATGGTGAATTAAAATTTTTATTTTTTCGATATATCCACTGAAATTTGATAATATAAGTCGTTCAAAGATATGTCTTACAGTCTCCATGAATGTTCTAACTCAATTTCCAATATCAACCATACATAATTACAACAAAAATTCTCTTTATTTCACACTTAAACATAATTTATTACATAATCCTTCACTTGATGCAACATAGAAGATCGAGATTTCTAGTGTGTTTGGGTGTTAGGAACATTACATAACAACTTAAAAATTGAAATACACATCTGTATTGAGAACTTCTTTTACAAGAACACACACACATTCCTTCGTGCTTAGCATTTCATTGGATAACCCAAGGAAATGCATAAGAAACGGGATGAGCTATAAATACTAGTAAGGGTGTAAAAAATTCATAACATGATGAATAAATTACATGTTAGGAAATATGAATATCAATGGAGCATAAGAGAAATTGAACATAAAGTCATGATATAACACGATTATTATAACATGGAAATGTGGCAACAATACTTCACACGGTATTAGCATGATCCAAGGATCATGGCACATGGGTCATGAAAAAACCATAATTTCACTTTATTTATAATTAATAAACCCTTATTTCATTTTACGTATAATGATACTAATCTTTACTCAGGGCATTGGAGAGCTATCCGGGCACACCCTTCTTAAACATTTCATTTTATGCATAAGTGTGCCACGTGGAATCATTAAATTTCAACATTTATTTTATGATAATTTAATGTGTAATTTATAAATTAAAATCTATAAATAAATAATAAAATGTGAATAATTGTTAATACACTTGATATAAAAATGTGTTTGGTATTCACTACACGATGACTTTGTCTTAGAAAATCTTAGTGCAATTTTGGTAGCATAATGAGGTGACAAAAGAATTCATAAAAAAACTGTTTATGAAAAAAATAGTTTCCGCATAATATTTACATGAAATGGACAATAATGGGTTCATATAGATACATGTATGAACATATTTAATGAAATTTTGATTCACAATACAAAAGAATTGATTGAATGTTAAGGAGAAGAGTAAAATTCTATAAGGATCTTTGGCATTGTAACATGTGTACATGGGAAGCATTAATTATAGAGAAAAATGTCTCTCATTGGTAAAAGATAAGTAGGGAAGTATTGGGGAGGGGAAATATTATACCCCAACATTTTTAATTGAAAACAATAGTATAACAACATAACAAATGTTAGAAAAAATGTGAAAGGAAGAAATCCCTTACATGGAAGTGTAATCACAAAAGATTTTGATAGGAATGAGAGAGGATTATTGGGAGATTGAAGAGCCTTGGGAAGATTATAGAGAGATTAGGGTTGGTGTTTGTCAATCTCAAGGGGATTTGAGTGAAGAGGAAGTGAGAGCTTGGGTGGGTGTATATATGAAAAGAGAGGGAATTCATTATTATTTAGGTTTTTAACCCTACCAATTAAACAAATTTAAACCACTATCTATACAATGTTTTTCCCATTTTTTTCTTCCAAATGTGAGTGGAAAACAATATTTTATAACTCTAATGGCAGAACATCTAAAAATATTAGGCTTGCTTATATGGAGGGGAGTCACACTCTCAAGGAAATCATTTAAGAAAGATAAAATGTTTAATGAGTCTTGGAGGGTCATCTAAGGGTTTTTAAATAAAATAAAATAAACCAAAAATAACATTTTTTTAGTGGGAAAACATATTATTTTTTAACATAACGTTTATTGAATTTTATTACATCATTAATGGTCCATTATGATGTAATAAATGATACTATATATTTAAACGGTGTTTAAATTTATCCAAAAAATTTTCTATCTCAGAAAATTATGAAAAATTCACTTTTGGAAAATTTTGACATATTTATTCCCCAAATAATAATCAATTTATCTAAATTATATCCTAAATTTTTGTATTACTACTTTTAAGAAAACTGAAATTTCTAAAAAATTCATGGGTTTTGAGAAAAATATCATTCAAACCATAGTAAAAAATATAATTGTATTCATAAAAATTATAAGATCATTTATATTTTAAAATTAATTTATTAATAATAATTTATTAAAATATTATTTAATATTATAATTCTTTAATTCATTAAAATATATTTCTCAGTTGAATATTTATTTAAAAAATAATATTTGTGCATTAAAATTTATTTAGAAAGTAATAATAATAAAATGAAAGTATAATATTTATTATATACAAATATAATGAATATAATCATAGTGATATGGTCTTATTACATAACCCCTTATAACAATCACATAAGACTTAAGAGTAATGTGTGCGATAGTGACAACTCTTTGGGTGTCTCGGATAACATCGCTCATGTGGTAGTCTCTATCAACTTCCACTTCTCCCATAGGCGGTTCTGTTTGAGCATAACGTGTTGAATCTTGGCTTGGGGTCGATCAAGTGTGAATCCCAATGATTCAACCTCATTTCCATGCTCTGAAAAATGGTCATTGTATGGGAAAAGTCGACTAGAAAAGGTCATCACTTCGTTTCTCTATGCAAACTGTATTTTTTAAAGCCCTATATTTAAACTAATCGTGTGATCACCGTTCAATGAAAATATTAGAAATAGTCATAATTCATAATGGTATTTTAAAATCCAAAAATAGAAAACCAATTAAGTGCATATTTTATACAACCATTTTACATAATAAGACATTTAGTTTGATGTTGAAGAATTTTTCATTAGTGAATGTTTGTTTCATTACAATATTCCCCCCTTAAACAATTTCTCCCTTTGAATTTCATTTTCCCACACTAAAACTGATGTGGGTAACACTGATTTATCACTTCATCTGATTCCTAGATTTCCTCTTCAAACTTTTTGTTTCTCCACATCACCTTCATGAGGGGAATTGTCTTATTTTATAAATTTTTTTCCAACGATCTAAGATCATCACCAGCTTATCTTCATAATAGAGGTCATTATCTAATTGTACCACCACTGGATTGAGTATATGTGATTGGTTTTCTATGTATGTCCTCAAGAGTGATACATGGAATACATCATGTACTTGGGATAGGTTCGGTGGGAGTGCTAGTCGATATGAAACTTCTCTAATGTGATCAAGGATCTAAAAAGGGCCAATGTACCTTGGACGAAGCATTACCTTCTTCCCAAATCTCATAACACTCTTCCACGATGATATGCAGAAGAATACTATGCCTCTGACATCAAACTATAGGTCTCATTGACAATTATCAGTAGAGATCTTTTGTCGACTCTGAGCAGATTTAATGTGTTGCTTGATGGTCTTAACCATCTCCACCATTTCTTAGACCATTTCTGGACCTAGGAGTTTTCAATCCCCAACTCCATCCCAACATTCCAGTTTTCTGCACCCCTTACCATATAGGGATTCATAAGGATCTATTTGGATGCTTTAGTGGTAACTATTATTGTAAGAGAACTCAAGTTGAGGGATATTTTTATCCCATCCTCCATTGAAGTCCATTGATTATTCTCTCAATACGTCCTCAATGAAGTGTGCTATCTTTTTAAGATTCTACACAACAAGATAGAGAGAATTTTTTTATTTTTTATTTCTTCGAATGTCCAGTGACAATGTCCATGGTGATGTTCTCCCATTTCCATGATGGTGCGGGTAATGGTTGCATCATCGCCTTAGACTTCTTCCTCTCTACCATCACTTGCTGACATTCCTGGCACTTTGATATATACTCAGTGATCTTATTCATCGCGTTATCCCAGCAATAATTCTCTCAATTTTCATGATACAACATTTTGTTTTATGTCATAATGATAAAATTTAAACTATGTGCATCATCCAAAAGTTCCATTTTTTACTTCGTATTAGATAGAACGCATAGTCTTGACCCAAATCTCACAATTCCTTCTTCATTGACATTGAACTATGAGTATTTCCCTTCTCTAATAGTCTCCACATTCTTCTGAATTCTCATATCATCTTTTTGAGCATCCTTTATCCTTTACAAAAGGGGTGGTTGAGTAGTCATTTGTGAATGGATTGATTATGTTTCCTTCTTTATGATTCCCATGTCCATCATCACCAAATATCAGAATATTTGATCCTTTTAAATTACCATCAATAACAGAATTGTTGGGTCTTTTCTACTATGATAATCTTCCACCTTTTTCACTTAGCCAGGGTGGTAATGGATTGAGAAATCATAGTCATTGATCCGCTCTAACAATATTCTTTGGCGCATGTTCAACTCTTTTTATGTGAATATATAATTGAGGCTTTTGTGATCCATATATATTTCACACTTCCTCCCAAAGTGGTAATGCCGCCATATATTTAAAGAAAAGATCAATAAATCCAACTCTAGATCCTCTATTGGAAATTTTTTCTCATGAACATTCAATTTAGTTGAATCACAGGAAATGAATTCTTTATTTTTCATCAACACACATCCCATGCCATTATTCTAAGAATCACTAAATACCACAAAAATTTGTCCACTTGTTCATAAAGTCATAACAGTCATAGTGATCAGCCTCATTTTCTACTCCATGAACCTCTCTTCACATTCCATTCTCTAAGAAAGGTTTACTCTGTTCAGGGAATGCTTGGTAATAAGGGTGGACAATCATTAGAAATTTCCCAAAAATCGGCGAAAATATCTATCTCAACCAAGGAAGATACGGATACCAGTTTCTGATGTTGGCCTCATCCATCCTTCAATTGCAGCTTCCTTAGATAGATCCATAGATATCCATTTTCTTGTGATGATATGGACCATGAATGAGACCAACTTCAACACAAACTCACGAAAAATGTACTTTTCATAGAGATTCTCAATTCTCAAGGTCTCTTGTATAGTTATTAGATGTGTCTCATTATCCTCCTTGGATTTTATGTATATTAGAATATCGTCTATAAATACTACCAAAATTTTTTTGAGGTAAGATATAAAGAATCTATTTATCAAGTCCGTGAATATTGTTGGATAATTAGTGAGTTTAATAGGCATTACTATGAATTCATAGTTCTCGTTCCTTGTATGAAAAGAAGTCTTGGGGATATCCTCATTCTTCACCCTTACTTGGTAATATCATGACTGTAAATCTTCATTGAAGATGTATTGTGATCCATGTTTCTGATCAAATAAGTCATCAATTCGTGGCATATGATACTTTTTCTTTATCATGATTTTGTCGAGGACACAATAGTAAATACATAGACACAATGACAGATCATTCTTCTTGAAAAAGATGATTGTTTCCCCCCATGGAGAAGCACTTGGTCATATAAACTCTTTATCGAGATTCTATAGTATATGTTTTTTCAGCTCCCCAAGATCCACAATATACAATAAATACATATTATTGGATATTGTTAATTCCCTTGGTTTAAGGTAAATTAATAATTCAAATTCTCTTCTGGTAGGAAGACAAAACAATTCCTCGGGAAACTCTTATGTGAATTCTTTCACAGTTGGCATGTCATCAAGGATGATTTTTTATCATCTGATCTAGATACTCATGCTCATAGGGTAGTAATATCCATGCTTGATAAGATGGTTCTAAAGAAGATTCATTTACCTCTTTTCAGTTTTACAGAATCAGGAGTTGATTCTCCAAACAGAGAGTGATTTCCCTCTCAAGGAAATTTATTTTGGTGATATATAAGAAAATCAAATCCATACTAATAATTTCACAAAATTTTACTAGAGGGTGTATGAAATGGTTTTATAAGATGTTAAATCCACAAATTATGATAGGGGAGGATTTATAATCATGGGATGCAATGATTTAACATTTTCAATACCCACCGACATCATTAACTCCATGACTTGTGGGGGTGTAAGGATTTTTATACTAAACCTTCAAGATATAAAAGAATGTGTATAAATAGAATCAAAATGTATATTCTCTATTCATGAATTAATAACTAGTGTTCCTTTCACGACTTTCCTATCAGGGTTCACATTGGATGTAGTGGTGGAAAAAAGATCGCCCTTGCTCCCTCGGAGGCTGTTGGTTGCCTCAAAAAACCTTTGGCTTATGGAACTAGTTTCAAAGGTTCCATGGTTCTTTTTAGTTGAAGCAATGAAAAATTTGTTGATGGTAGAACAAATCATTCCAATCATCTGTTGTAGCTGTGGGTTTTTCATGTTGGTAGTTACCGGATAGGTAACCTTCTCTTCAACACCTAAAGCATTTCTTCATCACCTTTGAGAAATTTTCAGGGTGCTTCTTTCCCCCCATTGGCAAGTGGGGTGCTGGATTTTCCTAGAACCACTAGATTTATACATAAGACTTATAGAATTGAAGTCCACCTTATGCTTCTTATCCCCATTATACCCCTGAGATTCGTTAATATCCATTTTGGACATTAGGGCATATTATATAATTTCTTCATAGCAATCGATGTCGTGGATCACCAGGGATTTCTGTAGGTTAGGATTTAGTTCCAAAAGAAGTGTTCAACCGTGTATTCGGAGGTAATGACAAAGCCAGATTCATATCATGCATGAATTTTGAATTATTTCCTTTCAGGATTCGACCGATTTGACATATTTTATCTTGTGTTCAAGGAAGTCCCTTTTCATCTTAAGTTACAAGGTGTGTTGAAAATAAATGTCAAAAAACATTTCCCAAAAACACTTCCATTACGAGGCCTCGATCTCCAACACATGCTTCGTATTTTTTTTATCAATGTCCACCATTAATCAGCTCCCACCTCCATACGATAAGCATGGAAGAGAACCATATATTGGTCATTACATTGAAGGATAGGGAATATCATTTCAATGGTTTTGATCCAGTGATCGACAATTGGGGGATCAGATGATCTATTAAATGTTCAAGGCCTTTGTCTCATCAAGCTATAGATTGAGACATGTTATTTCTTAGGGGGGGTGGGGGTTAAGCATTCCTCCTTACCCATGTTTCTATTCAACGATTGAGTTAACTGAGAAATTATCATGAAAATGTTTGTGATCCCCGCTCCCATTGGATTGGGTAGGTCCTTAGAACATTAATCACATTGGTCTTCACATCAGCAGTTAGCCTGTGTCATTCTATTACTATCCATTGGATGGAATAGAAGGAATGTTTGGAGGAACACCTAAAAGGTAATCCAAGGAAAAAGATGGATGACTTATAAATAACTTGTATTTCCATAACTTATGAATCTATAGGCACCAATATATTCTATCCACATGCTACTTCCAAACATATATTTTTAGGGGCATTTTTTATCCCTTAACAATGGTTCATACTAATCTTGTGAATTATCAAATGCATATCCCCAGAGAGTGTCGTAACCAATAGTGCAGCAAGGCCCATTGTCTTGTACAGTGAAACCATGGGTCAAACCTGAAACTCCTTCTCAGGGTTTTCAATACCATGTACATTTGTTCTAGAGCCGCCTCTACCTGCTGACATCCAGATCGAGATTTATTTTCAGGATAAACCACATAATCAATACTCACCAAAATTTAGTTATGTTTTTATTGTACTTATACTTATATTTAAGGCATCACAAGGGTTTTCTAAAAGTAATCCAAAAAATAACTAAACATATCCTCTGATACCAACTATAACAACCCTACTTTTTTATTTCACAATTAAACATAGTTTATTATATAAAACCTCAATTAATACAACATGGACGATCTGTAGGTCTAGTTTTATTTAGGATTAGAAGCATTATATAAAAAATTAAATCCTGAAATACAAATCATTATTGAAATCTACTTTTACATGACCACACACACATTCCATCATACTTACCATTTCATGGGATAACCTGAGAGCATTCATAAAAAAAATGTTGATCTATAATGCCCAGTAAGGGAGTAGAAAAGTCATAACATGAATAATACTGTACATGTTTGGCAATAGTAATATCAATTGATCATAAGAGAAACATGAACATAATGGCATGATATAGCACAATTGTTCCTAACATGGAAAAGTGGCAACAACACTTAATAAGGTATTAGTATGAGCCAATGATAATTGCACATGTTTGATGAGTAAAAACTCATTGAAATTGAATTATAATTATTAAACCCTTATTTCATTTGACATATCATGAAACAAATCTTAACCCCCTAAATTGGAGCTTTATCCGGGTGACCCCTTCTTCAGCATTTCATCTCATGCATAAGTGTGCCACATAGATCATACAATATGGAATCAATAAAGATCATCATTTATTCCACAATAATGAAATGTGGAATTAATATATGAAACTATATAATCAATAATTAAATGTTCAAAAAGGTGAATACCCTTTATAGATAAATTGGATTGGTATTTACTATAGAATGACTTTGGTTTTGAAATCCGTGATGTAATTTTGGCAGCATAACAACTGGACATAAGAATTCATAATAAATGGTTGATGAGAGAGAATGGAGTTTCTCATAATATTTACATGAAATGGAATATAATGGAGTCATATATATACTTTTTCCAACATATTTAATGGAATTTATATTCACAATACAAAAACAAAATTCTAGAATGTAAATGATAATAGATAAATTCCTTACGAAATTGTATCATGGTAACTGGTGTAAATTGGAAGTATTAATGAGATATAAAGAGGTATATAATAATTAAAACCTAATTAGGGATGTATGGGGGAGGTTAGAAATCATAATCAATCATTTTTAATTTAAAGAAAAATGGTCTAACAACATAATAAAATTTGGACAGAAATAAGAAACGAAGAAATCCCTTAATTGGAATTGTGATCCCAAAGGCTTGGGAAAGGAGTGAGAGGGGCATCAAGGGATCTTGAGGCAATTTGGGAATATTATAGAGATAGGAGGGAAGGGTTTTTTTAGATCCCTGGGATTTTAGTAAAGAGGAAGAGGGATCTTGGGTGGGTTTATATAGGAAAAGAGAGGTAATTCATTGTTATTTTGGTTTTAGACCCTACAGATTAAAATAATCAAAACCACAAACCATCCCATGATTTTTTTCCTATAATTTTTTTTCCAAAAGGAAGTGTAAAAATTATTTTATAAGTAAATTGTATGATATTATTAAAATATTAGGTTTTCTTATGTAGAGGTGGGTCACACTCTCGAGGAAATCATTTTAAAAAGATAAAATGCTTTATAAGTCTTGGAGGGTACACCACAGATTTGTGAAATAGATTAAATAAACCTAAATAACATTATTTTAATGATAAACCATATATTTTCCGAAAATAATGTTATTTTTATTTTATTAAGTCACTATTGGGTCATTATGAGGTCATAATACACATTATATATTTAAACAGTATTTAATTTTTACCCAAAATTCGTCTGTCTTAGAAAATTGGGAAAAATTCAAAATTGGATAATTTTAACGTATAGATTCCAAAAATAATATTAATTTTATCTAAATAATTTTATAAATATATTTATATTTTCTTTTAAAATAAAAACCAACATTTATCGAAAATTCATTGTTTTTGACCATAATAGATTTTATAATTTATTAAAAATTAGAATTGTATTCAAAAAAATTATATGATCATTTATATTTAAAAATTAGTTTATTAATAATATTTTATTAAAAAGATTATTATGAAAATCCATTAATTCATAAAAATATATTTTTTAATTTAATATTAACTAAAAATATATTGTTTTCCTTTAAAATTTATTTACAATGTAACAATAATAAAAATGAATGTGTATTCTTTATTGTATAAAAAAATAATGCACATAATCATTATACTATGTTCTTGTAACACAACCACTTGTAACACCTGAATAAGGAAAAGGGTAAGGTCTATGAAGGTGATAGAATCTTAGGGTGTCTTAGATGACATAGCTCAAGTTGTAATCTCTATCATCTTCCACATCTCCCGTAGGCAGTTCCATTCATGCTTAACATGTTGAATCTTTGCATTGACTTGGTCAAGAGTGAAACCCAATGATGCCACCTCCCTTATGATCTCTAAAAAATGGGATTCATATGGGAAAATTCTAATGGATAGGCCAACACTTCCTTTGTCTAAGTAAATTGTTTGGTTAAAGCCCTGTATTTATACTAATCATGTGATCACTGTTCAATGACTATATAAGAAATTTTCACAACACATAACATAATTTTAAAATAAAAAAAACAAAAAACAAATAAATTTAATATTTTATATAACTATTTTACATAACAAGACATTTAATTAGATCAAGAAGAATTTACATTAATGAGATTTTTGGTCGTTATGATAATTGATTGTAAATATGTATATAATTTATATAATTTATATTTATCTCATGATTATAATTATGCATTTTATTAAACCATAAGAAATGTAAAATTATTTAAAATAATTAAATGAAATATCCAAGAAAAATGAACTAATTAAATACTAGAATCAAGGATTTTATAAGAATTAAAACTAAATGGGAGATAAAATACTACATGTAGATCATATATGATATTATAAATATTTATATGTGTTTGTAATTAAATAATAAGATTTTAAAACTATTACACATTCAGTTAAAGAATTCTCCACTAAGTAGAGGCATTATGTAAGGTTTTTCTTAATTAAATTTACATTTTATAGGTTGTTCTAATTCTTCATTAAAAATGTTATCTGATGGTTATGGTTGAAATTTACAATTTATGTAAATTTTTAAATTTCAACTACTTTTTTGTTAATTTAAAATTATCACCCACAATCAATTAATTGATTAATTATCACTTTAGTGATATGATCTTTGTAAGTGATTTTGTCTATAATTTCACTCTATTGGAGTATATTTGGTATTAGGTACCTCTTTAATTTCATGGGGCATATATACATATCTTTATTGTTATTTTAAATTAATATATATTTATTTATTATTAATAAGGTTTCATTTCTTTTTTAATCTTTCAACAGGTTTAAATTTAAAAGTTATTATAGTTTTCATAATTAATTTTACAGTCATATTTTATTTGGATTTCTCTTATTTTCATTAATGGTATATTTTAATATATCCTTTATTGAGTAAATTTATTTTCTTATAATATATATGTTTACTTATTTTATATGTTTACCTCTAACATTTTCTCCCTTTATAACATTAATCATTTAAATAAATTCTTATAAGAGAAGGTCATATGAATTTCCTTTTAATCGGGTGTGTTTTTTCTAATATGCCCATATTTTTAAAAATTGTTTCACAATAGTCCTTCTTATTTACTCAAATGATTTATTAAGGAAATTTTATGTATTAATTTAACTTTTAAAATATTTTAAACTAATATTTCAAATGTTTCCTAAAATGGTCATTTTTTACATTATTTGAATATAAAATGTTTTGTTTTGTTTTTATGAAATATGATGCTAATAGATTTTCCCACAAAAATCACTATTTTAAAATACCTCACTTCATCGTATTATTTTAAAAATTTCGAAAACAAAAATTCATAAATGATTTGTTATTTTATATTTTCACTTCTAATTTTATAATTTATCTAAAGGATATGATTTTTTGGAGAACATATATTTCAGATAAATTGATTGTTATATTTAATCTCTTTTTAATTTGGTGTTAAAAAACATTCTATTGAAATAATTACATTCATGTGATCATTTTTCATTTGAAATTTTTTTTATTATAAATATCCATATTATTTTCATTATTGGTATGATTACTTTCTAATAAGAATTCCATTTAATTTATTTCAATGATCCAATTGTAGTATCATCTTATTGTCATGAGTTCACTTATCCCCTATTGGCAATTTGATCATAAGACCCATTTCCATTCATAGAAACAGCTAATCTAATTGTCTAGGCATAAGCTAGTCTTGTGATTATGGAGAAACGATCCATTACTGTGACAAAATAATTCCTCTAATTTCATATTCCATTCTTATGGTTTAAAATGAAACATTCAGTTCTCGTAAGACATTGAACTATGTGGTTAACATTTTAGTGACATAAGGGTCAACTCTATAATGATGAACTTTTTATTTGATATTAAACAATATGGAATGGTCTTGTCACACAAACATAAATCAATGTAATTATTAGTATATGGGAAATAATAAATTTTTCTGTGGGTTACATATGATTCCTCTCTATGGTTCAGACAAAATATTATCAATATTCTATATCCCTTATTGTTGGGCCATAGTTCTCATAAGATTAACTTTTTTATTCCATATCATGTAAATATTTATACAAGTTCATACATTCTATTATTTGGATTAATATTCCCCATGGATCATCTATCTATATCGACACATTCCTAATAAATCCACACCCACATGAAGATCTATATTTCCCACTAATCATATCAATTTATTCTAATCAATTACTATTTCTGGTGAGACTGATATTTATAAGCCTATATGTCTTATGAGACCAAACCAATATCAATGGGATATATTCTCAGAAATGTAAACCATTTTGGGACCAAAATTTTAATGACCCACATAATCTATTGCTATGAACTTTATACCTATTTATCTTTACCAAATTTTTCTAGACTATATGAATCATTCCTTTCCATATAAGTTGAAAATGTAATACGTGACTTTTTATTTTGTACTAAACTTTGTGGGATATGATTTATTTTACTTGGATATATTGGAACCCCCATTCATGAACCCAATCCTAGAAACACAATAATCTACAACCTTCTCAAATGATGATAAACATTAGATCCCCCAAAAATGTGGATTTAAATTCAAATTTCCTAATAATGTGTATCAATAATTATAATATATAAAAATGTAGATATCTGAAAATATGTAAAAATTGTTTCATCAAGGAAGAACATCATATACATAAAGATGTTCACATTGATGAGATACCTCTGATATGTATATAAATTCTCATCGATATATGATAATAACGAATTTTAAGCATAAAGGTCACCGGTAAAGTATTGGGATTTGAGAATGATTCATTAAAATTAAAAAATCATTTAGAGTTCCCCAGATAGAGAAATAACCCTCCCCCAAATAGGGCATGATGATTCCCTCCTCATTTCTGTAAGACCAACTTATGATCTTATGAATCACTAGTTAGGAACCCCAACGACTTCTTCTCTTTAGAAATTTGTTTCACATATTTTCAAAGCTCTAGGTGTCAGTGGTTGTATTTGGATCATTGAAAACACCCCAGTATAAACTATCCATGATAATTACAGCGACCCGACATAAGGAGTTTATTACAATACTTAACCCCTCTCAACCAATAATATGAACTCTCCATCCTATGTATAAACAAAAATAGTGAAACCGTTGTGAAATTTTTAGTAACAAAAACGACATGGGTTACAATCTTTGGGAAGTATTTTTCTTCATTTTATAAAAAATAAAAAATTTGTTAACTTGATAAGAATTAATAAAAAACTTAGTTACCTCCAATATTGGGCACTTTTATTTAAGTATTTTATATAATGGTAAATGGTTAAACTGATGTGATTCTTTCTACCACAAAATGAAATTGGGTTTATAATACATCAGTTTATTTTAATTTGTGTATTATATGAAAACCAAAATTGTCAAATCGATGGGAATCATTCACCTATGAAAAGTGGTTCTTAAATATGAAATTACATGTGAAACTACATTGATCAATAATACTATTGTCTTTGATTCCTATAAGTACCATTTTCATGAGTTATATTTGATCTTATAAAATAATGTCACCATAATTTATAATTTTTTATAAATAATCTTCCATGTGTAAAATATTCTCCTCCCATAAGTGTAAAATGTCAACTGATCAACAACTATAGAACCTAGTGTATAAAATGATGGTATGGGAGAACCATTGGCATGGTAAAATTTTGACTTTAGAAACCACACAAAATATTCCCTATGAAATGATTCCTACAAGAACAACTCATCTTAGGAGAACCGTAATGATGTTAGTGACAATTTTCATTACTAGTACCATTTTGGGAGAATATCCCCAAAGGGAGATAATCAATAACTTAATTATATTATGAAGGTGGAAAAAGAAGTCATCTATAAACTTACATCATCTCATGGGTGACCTAAGAGGAAGATTAATAGCTTCTAAACTTACTATCATGAAACCACCACACCTAGGATACCTACTAAGGTTCCTATCTGGATTACTATGAACCATTTAATTAGCAAAAAGATAAAAGGAGTTAACAATTGGTGGGGTATGAAATAAAATTATGTGAACTGTCAGAC
Organism: Viscum album; assembly: GCA_963277665.1. NCBI lineage: Eukaryota > Viridiplantae > Streptophyta > Magnoliopsida > Santalales > Viscaceae > Viscum > Viscum album. The sequence continues at coordinate 1,687,604,902 of OY728126.1, read as the reverse complement.
ATTCTTGTTTCTACATAAGAAGGATGCTGATAAAATATGATAGTAACTAGAAATGAGCATGATAGAGCTATACAAAAATAAAATGTCTGATAGTATTTTCTGACATTGAGTTGGAGAAACTCAAATATTCAAAACCCCATGGATGAAACCCTTTTGGATATCCTAATGGAATATAGAGGACTGGTTTAAGTATATATTGCTAAAAACATATCAGAACATACCCACATACCAATTTTTTTCATGAATGTCACTGCAATACCCTAATGAAAAACATAGGACATGAGTGATTGAATATTTCCACTTATATTGAAGATGTTAGTGAGTATATAATGGTAACATTGAATTAGAAGGCCCATATTACTGCTCAAATTCTTCTAAACTACTAATTGATTTTGGTAGAGATAGAGGATATTCAATGAAATGTTTTATAAATTATACTAAAATAAACACATATATGTATTCCAACCATCAGAGTTGTGTATCATCATATTCAAAATGAATAAATAGTTACTCAATATAATGTACATATTCATGATCCCATAGATGATGTTATTGAGATATTAGATAAAGGTAAATACTATGGTCTTGGTTTATATACTTATATTACTAGGGGAGTTTTTAACAAACTAATAATCATATTATGGATAAAGCATATAACCTATGAAGACTTAGGGTATATAAATATTCCTAGAAAAGAAACATGAATACAATTGCTATTATAGAATACCTAGGGTAGGTAGATATTCAGATAAATAACCCTGGGTGGGTGTATAGTCTTACCTACCACTAAACACATATCTTGATGGAAACTAAAATGAAGACATACATTCGAATCAGGTCTCAATGAATCAATATATATTAGTTGAACGTATGTGACATGATAATTTTCAATCCTATTGATAAGGGGTCAGTAAAAAACTCCACATAGTAAACAAGGGTAGTATAATAATTTTCCCACCTATAAGTGAAATTAATATTTCTTGAAGAGGAAATTAAAAAAATTGATATTTCTAAGGATGTAAAAAACCCATAAATAGGCCCATATTATATAAATATAAATAATCGTACTCTTGTGGATTTTAAACTCTATCTATGGAGGCTTGAAATTATGCCCACTATTCATTAAAAAGTGATGTCATCTACACCATTAACATTCCTCATAGTGATAATATGATGAGTAGTTATAGAGGCCCTCCCCAGAACATGTACTATTAAGGTTTTCTTCATTTACATATAATTAATTCTTATGATGATTATTATAAAGATGTAATCATTGAATGTACTCATTATAGTGAGATGACAGAAACCCAAGAAGGACTACCCCTTTCCAATACATTAAAGTGTTATAGTAATTGTCCTCCCTATAGTAGTAGTCCATTATAAAGATAATTTCCTACCCTCATTGAATATTATCTAAGAGGACCCTCTAATCAGGTTAAACTAGACAAATCATGGTCAATCATGGCTACCTAGACAACAACCACCTATGATATGTATCATCTATTAGTAAAAGGGATCCCCATGTTATCCGATAAATAATATGGATGGAAAAAAAAGTTGTTATATTAAGTGAATGATGTTTCCCGTAGTGATGAAGAATATTACATTGATATGTATAAATAAATGACCATGTATAACCTCCTAAATATGTTATGGAATATAACCACTTCTTATTATCAAATCCTATATGCGTTTAACAAATAATTAATTGTATTCATATGAATAAATCTATTGGAGACTCTTCACTGACTAAAGGATAAGAACCTAGACTATAGATAATTCAATGATAACCCAAAGATAAGGAAAAATATTTTATGTTATACACACAAAGATATTATTCCTATGTCCCAGAATCTATTATCAGAAATGTATTGAGAGAAAAATCATCATTCATGTAAGAAAAAAGTAGTAACTGTTTAAAATATAATCCCAAACACCACATATAATGAATGTTTTTCGGGACGAGGTCTATATATAAAACATCCTATAACCGTATCTCTAAGTTATATGTGTTCCATTAATATGGGATAACTAAATGTCATTTCAACAAGAGAGGTCATAGGATAGAAATATACAAATTGTAATTAGCCAATCCAGTAAACTCCTATTTTTTAATATAAAAAATGTGCCATAACTAAAGAGTGTGGGCCACTGGTAGGCACCTGAAAATGATTTTGGAAGGTTTATATACAGGATCAAGATAAATACAAAATTATTTTACATTATATCAATAAGATAAACCTAATACCTACCAAATTATATCAAAATCCCTATTATTGAGGGTTTATTTTCTTCAAGGACTAGTTATATAGGAAATGAATTTTTACTAAACTTGTGAATTGACTATGTATAATTGAATTATAATAGATCTATTTTAGAGGACCCATAACATACACATATATTTATAATATGGGGGTAGAATAATAAGAAATGAGAGATATCAAATTTTCTATATTGGAAAACATAATAGATAATAGTCAAGGATCATATTTGATCATAAGATTATCATATATGTTTAATCCATCTAAAAAAATCATACATAAAAATTATAGGTCCAAAATCATGTGACATGGTATCAGGCTTAAAATAATACAATACTTGGATAAAAAGTGTGATGAAACATTAATCACTAATTATAAATCATTAGTGAATAAAATAGTCATTAGTATACAAATAATGAAATGACATATATCAACTATGGACCAAACATAAGCATATAAATCTTATGACAAGGCTATGAAACCATGAAATCATCATATAGTTTATATGGGGAAATCATCCACATACCTTCTTAGGCTTGGGATAATCCCCTCATTTAAACCTGGTTTGGGATAAATAATCTCACATTTCACCTTGGATAGGGATAAATCATATCATTTACTATTTTATTGGGATAAATCATCCCATGTTACCTTTCCATGAGATATATTATACCTTGTACAATTTAAATTGGTGGAAATCTAATTGCATACCCCTTAATTAGGGATAAATCATCCCATAGACCATCTTTCATGTGTTATATATTTTTATATACCCATTAGCTAGAGATAAATCCTCCCATGTACCATCTGAATTGGGAGAAATCATCATGTTTTCCCTTTTGAGAATATAATATATAAACATTATGAATGAATTTTCTGGATATATAGGACCCCAACCATAAATCTTCCATATATAAGGTGCACTAAAAATTAAATAATTTATCTTATAAAAAAATAACCCATCAGAAGAAAATGGATTTTAAAATTTCCCAAATGGTATAAAAACATGATCATTTGATATCAAATAAAAAACCCCAAAACAAGTATTTTATAAGTCCAGCGAGAGGGTTTTTTATGAATCGTAACTCTATTAGAGAAGAACATACTGAAAAAACATAAAAAACACCAAAATTATTTAAAAAAAAAACAATTTTATAATACTATATTTAAAAAATGTTACATTAATATAACATTTAAAAAACCATATTTTATGATGAAATGAAAAAATCCTAAAACATTACAATTTTTTGAATTAATATACCATAAAACAAAAGAAGTAATATAAAAAAAATACAATGTATAAGAAAATAATATTTGATCATTGAAACGAAAAGCTGTTGAAATATTTGGAAATAAAATTATTGAAGACCCACATAGTCAAAAGGGTAAAAAACATTTGTTTAAAAATAAATAGGAGTATAAAAATCATTGGAGATGAAAAATGATATGTCACCACATGGGAAATGGGAACATTTATTGAATTAAAAAACATGACATGGAAAAAAATCCCTTAAATTAAATGGAATAATTATAATAAAAAATGTAATTTTTCAACACCATAGAATGATCAAGGTAGAAGTGTTAGATATGAACTAAAATTTCCCGATATTATAATTTTGAATAAAAAACCATTATTGTTAATAATATATCCCTATTTAATGATAATATTCATATAGGAGTGATTATGAACCATTGAAAATATTTCAGTCAAGAATACCCCTTATATTCTCTATAGCATTTTAACAAAATCACCATGAATGTGGGTGACTATCATTGACCATGAAATATTACAATTAATATGTAGATAATTATATTACAATAGAAATTATAATTATGTTAACAATAGAACTGAAATAAGGTTAAAAAAAACATTTCATAAAGGAAATAATATGAGATCAAAAAGTCTAACTTCTTTTCATTCTTATCGAACAATAACAAAGCTCATAAATAATCAACAACTCTGTATTAATAAATTATATAAGGAAATTATTATAAATATTCCACACATTTTATAATTAATTATAACTATATATTACAAAAATAAGAAATAAATATTGTTAATTTAATAATCATGTGTCAGAACATTACACTATTTGATTCTTAAAAAGATCCGAAATAGAGGTTCTATTCATACTATGTTGTTTTAATTTTATTATAACTAGATAATTAATTATATAATAATAATTTTTTTCATTAATCATTAACTCCAAATTTATTTATTTAAAATTAATGATTACGAATTGTGAAAATTGAAATCATAAAAACTGGTTATCTTATTATTTTACGATGAAATGTTATATATTTGTAATTAATTTATATATGGATAGAAAATATCTAGATTAATTAAAAAATATTATTTACATCATTTTCAAATGATATTATGATAATACTATATACCATACTAATTTATGACATAATCTTTATATCATCGTTTACATAGCTAGTAATGCTCACCCAAATGAAAATATATTATATTATTTTAATGATTAAGGGAATATTTAGACAAACCTAATATGAAATATTTTAAAGCATAAGAATATTTTATATATAAATTACTATTATTAAATCCCATATTATAAAAAAACATAAATGGAGGGGATAGAGAATGAAATTCATTGTTTGAGGATGTGGTAACCCAAACATACACTGATTAACAATCCCATTTCTCAAATAGTGGAAAATAACGGTATATGTTAAATTTAATTTTAATAGATATTGTTGAGACATATAAAAACATATAATTCATTAAATTCATAATTTTTTCCATCATTGAGAGGAACAAATGAAAAAGAATAATACCACTTTGTGGAGGTGATAGTTTGTAGGTACACACAATAAATGTCATTTGATTTTCTATATTGAAGGAAATTAAATAATAATTGTTTTAGAATTTATATAATTGAATTTAATAATATTAACAACTCTTAATTCGTTATGATTATAAGTTTACATATGATTTAGGAAAAATTTGTGTAAAAGTAAATACTATGAGAATGTAATAGTAATGTTGCAAGCTTGAGTTTTCTCTTAGAAAACTACTCGAAATGAAGCATTGAAGAAAACTAAAGGTGATTGAAAAATATCAATATGGGATATGATTATAGAAGGATAAAATATTATTACATTAAATAATAATGTTTAAATATAGTTGAGTCTGAAATATGTGGATGTGTTTCGTTTTTATATGTAAAGTGAAAGGGAGTTTTGGATGTAATCAAAACATTTTCAATAATTTAAGGTTACAATTCTATATAATATGGATTGAAAATGGAAAAAAGTTAAGGGGTGTGTTTTTGGTTCATTATTATCCTGATCCTCTCATGTTCTTGAAATTTTATATTTTTTAGGGATTTTATTTTATAATAGTTTATATTCACCTTTATAATTAGTTTTAATCATTATAAATTAATATTATTGTAAATGATAAACATGGAACTATAACCTAATTTGATATTTATAATTTTAAATTTATAAATCATTTAACCTTATAAAAGTTTTATGAATTTGAAATTTCAATTTTAAAATAAATGCACATAACACATAAAAATAGCATTTTAAAAACACTATAATAATATGTTCAATATTTTATATAATAAATTATATTATCATAGATATTGATTTTTATGACATAACATGGTTTCTTATAAAAAAATCAAAATATGTCTGGATTTAAAATCAATCCAATTTATAATTTCACGATAAAAATAAACAAATATAATAAAATAATGAAAATGTTTTTATTAAAGAAATATTCCATATTTTTTTAAATATATTGAACATAGGAATTATATGATCAAATAATATTTTAAAATAAAAACATTTATTCCTTTAATACATTTTTTTTACTGAGAATTTTTTTAATCTCATTGTATATTCTTATATAATTTTAAAATCTATGAAATTTTTCTATTTTGAAAATCAAATTTATTTGACTAAAAATATACCTTTAAAAAAACTCATAAAATAATACTAATAAAATACTAATATAAGTTACTAAAAAATGGGTTTTATTTGATCTAATTTAAATTAACGAATTTGTGAAATTTATTTTGAAAATTAAATTCATTAAAGGAAAATTAAATTAATTGAAAATAACCATTTCAATATTATATAATAGTAAAATATTTGTCATGCAATGGAAATAAAATTTAATTATTTAAGATATTATTGATTATTATATATATATTTATAATTATTATCTTATATATTTTCATTCTTTTTTTGGGTATAAAAATTAATATATGTAATCAAAGAAAAATTAGTTTTATAAGATATAGAATATTGAGTTGTTATTATTCAAGGCCACAAAAAAATGTTACAAACAAAATCAATCACCATAAGGAAGCTCCATATGGAAAAGTTCCCACACTCTAAGTAGGATGTAAATTCATCTCTTACTTGTGAAATTGCTCCAAATAAATAAGATAGTGTTTGACGCCAGCATGACAACTATCAAAGATGAATCCCAGTCCAAAATTATAGGGAATTAATTTCCACCACTAAAAACCCTTGTGTTATAAAATCTTTAGTGAGTATATAATATATGTAATGCCCCCACCCTAGAATCCTAGAGCCAGTTTTTTATTTTATTACATTGGAATGATTACAAGGAATAAATCCTCAAAGTACCGATCAGTTTAATTATCTTGTAAATCCATATTATATACATAATACTCATAATATATAAGGAGATAAAAATAATAAATGCTACATATTAAATTGAAATAAATTTCCTCTTTGAAAGATTATTCAATGTTATTTTCATCATAACCAGGGGAAAGAAACATTATAATGGCGAGATTAAATGCTCAGTAAGGTTAAATACAATGGAAGATATAATGAATCAATACTAATGGAAATATATATAACTTAATACAAAACTAGATAAGGAAAAATTAATATTGAAACATAAGAAATTGAAATGCATTCCATTAATCAATAAATTGAGAAGGAATTACATCCTTAGATATAACGAAAAAAATCCCATGTATAAATAACAACTTAATCTAAATGAGGATAATTCATAATTATTGGATTTAATTTCTAAGGTACATGAAAATCTTTACTATCAGACCTTTCAAAAAATGATTTTAAAAAACTAATAGAAACCCATTTAATTTTTCCAACTAATTCATCTTATGAGAACTTATCAATGCATCATGGGGATATATAAGGTTTAGTCCCCACTCAGGTTTTTCAACCTAAATAATTCATAATATTTAAAAATTTAAAAAAATATGTCTTATCTTGTATCCCTATTGAATAAATAATATATATTTATCCATAATTACATTATAATAATATAATTTGTAATGTGAACACATCAAATAAAAGTGATATATGATTTAGGAAATACTAATATATAGTGTGTGAGAATATGCATATAATTCTAAATATCTAATAAAATATGATTAAAATATACTTATTATTTTAATATAGTGTTAACAATCACAAAAGGAAGTGAGATTGTAAAGATAGTCATTAAGATCATTCCTTAGGAGAATAATATTTAAATATTCTAATGTGTCCCACATAAATTTGGAACAGTTAAATCATAATACCCATGATGGATTATTATTAAATGAAACATAGAATATCATTAGAGTAAGTATATTCATGATATAACTTTTTAAAATGTTGTATATACACTAAATAAAACTGAATTGGTTCATAATAACAAATAAGTCTCAATAGAATGAAAATTGGGAAGAAATTATTTTACCTTAGACATATTTTTTGTATTGTAGTATTTATCCCTCTATATAGTGATTAAAAATATGTTACCAATGTATAAAATAACCATACTAATTTTTATAATATCATACATAATCTTTATATAATACTTCATTACCCTTCTGTTAGAAAACATTCATTAATTTCCCTACTTCAGGTGTTACTTTCTGATTCGTCTCGAGTAAGTTTTAACATGTTACTTGTTATTACCAATAATGAGATCAAGGTTTCATCATCTATATAATTTAAAAAATGGATCAAATAACATATATAATAAATATATAAGTAATTATAATAATATATAATTTTTGGAGATAATAAATGAAATTTACCGTTCATGGAGACGGTGGTCCATACGTATGAATGAATGCTACATTCATTTATTTTTCATATTAAAAGAATGAAAATTAAATGATACATATGAATATTATTATTATATTTTAATATTGATGTTACATATTTTACATATGTTTATTAGAATAATCCTTAATATGTTCCACGTGTAGCATGAATGAGTCAAGACGCCTTGAAGAGGTTGTAGTCCACACTTCAAGAAATGATGTTAACGTATTCATAAAAAATGGAAAGTATAATGAAAAGTGTTATAAAATAATTTTTTAATAATAAATACATAATAAATATCATATATAACATATAAAAATAGTTTTCCCATCATAATGGACACCATGATAGGTGGTAATACAAAAAATGAACAATCATCATTTTATGTGGCAGTACTTTTCCATACAGAAAAACAATATAATCGTTATCCATTAGATGAAATTGTGTGTAATTGTAGGTATAAAACATTCACATGAGCCTTAGACTAGTTGGTGATGTCTCTCTATGTGCTTCCATGAGACCTAGTTTCAAAACTAGGTTGAGGCATAATTTCGGGTATTGTAGCAGTACTAAAGCAGGCACTGTAGTAGGTACTATTCAATACTATAGCAGCTGGAACAATTCACCTTGGGAGACTAGTTTGGGATTGGAGTACTTAAAGCCTTCGGTCCAGCCAGCCGTTTTGGTCAGTAAGGCATTCGGGCCACCTAATGGCCTTCGTTCCACCTCAAGGCCTTTGGTGCCACCAAATTTGTAGTTGAAAAGATAGATTCTTCAAGGAACCGCTCTAGAAGAGGAAAATTGCAGGGCACATCCACTAGAGTAGGGATATAAGGACATAGAAAGAATGAGAGGGTATGGAATTTTCCATTGGTACCGCACTTGTGCACCTCTGCACTTGGAAATGCTAGCTGAACATTCATGAAAAGGTGGAGAGCTGATCCTGATGTAGATGCTGGGGATGAGAAGTTTCCAGTAGTCATTGTTTGTATGATTTCCTTAATACCTAGGGGTCATGTAATTTCTCCAAGCCTATGGTCACTATAATTATTAAGATTACAAGCCTTTTAAGGGTTCCCCCTCATCCCTTGAAAGGGGGATTATCATAAAATCAATAAAAAAATAAGGCCTTCGGGCCATTCAGTCAGTAGGTATCAACCTTAATATAACATAATATTAGTATATTGAGGAAAAAGTCTTATTATATGGACATGAAAGAATAATATTTTTGGTGGTGGGAAATTAAATAAAAGAAAAGTGATCGTTGGAAAGCGCTACCTTAAAAATCTGGTAACTCATTTTGGTTTATATAAAAGGGATTCAATGGAATGCTTCTTACTTATAGATAGGCTTCAAGGTGTTGGGTAGGTATTGTTTTATGTAAATTAGGATGGTATTCGATAAATATATGTGGTTTTAGTGGTTTAAGGAGTGTAGAGAAGTGGTTACCTTTTATAGTGGAGGAGGAGTGGAACTCTCATAAATAAAAAAAATGTATTTCTAATGGGAGGTCTACCATAACTAATATTTAAAAAAAATTACAATTAATAAAATAAATTGAAATAATAATTTATATAAAACTACACCGTAAGAAATATGTGCATTTTAATAATTTGGATCTTTTACTTCTAATATTCTCAAATTTTAACATTTCCGTTTTCATTAAAGCATCTAGTTTACCAACCAATGTAATATGTCCATTAAAAATAATATGAAGTCAAATTTATTATAAAATATATAACCACTAAATTATTAAAATTATATCTAATTAATAAAATAAAAATATTATGTTTTTTGAAAATTAATGTTAAAACATGAACATGTGACATGCTAAAACACTATATAATAATATAATGTATCAGCAACATTTTTACAGTATATTGGTAAATATGTAAATTATAAAAGTTAAATTGGTATATTAATAAAACATGTTAAATTTTTATTAACATATTAAAAATTAACTGGAAGAACATAGGTTTTAGTAATAATTTTAAAACATTTAGTAAAATATCACTTATTGTAAAATAACAATAATGTCAATTCTGGTATTTTTTGTTTTATTGTAATTTTAAAAAATAAACAAAATATTGTAATTCAATGTAAATTTTAATGATTTTAATAATTTTATATTAATACAAAAAATAATTTAATGAAATTAATTCAATCAATATACTTCAATATTAATATTTATAGTATCATTTATTTTAGTTAACTATTTACCAAAAAATTGCTACATTGCTGTTTCTTTAGAAATTTAAGAAATTAAATCATCTATAAAAATTAATGATACATTATCATGATAATAATAACCCATTTTTATTTCCAATGAATATGTACCACCTAAAATATGATGTTTTTTTACAAATCTCAATTTATTATAAATGATAAAGTTATGGAAAGTTACCTTTTTTTCCTTTTTCCTTACATAAACTTTTATATAATGAACATAAATTTAATAAAATCACAATAACCCAAAAAATTAAAACACAGATGGTATGTGGTATAAATATTTTCTTACAATGGGTTTTTACAAGTTTCAAGGTCATTTTGGCCCTTAACAATGGTTTATTTTTTTGTTGGGCTTCATTTTACCTTAATCATTGTAATTAATTTTAATCACTTTCGCTAGAAGTTTTTGTCAATAATTTAGTTGATCATATTGGAAAAAAAATATTATAATGAGTACAATGTTTTATGTAAATTTTTCAAAATTCAAATCACAGAAGTGGGAAGTTTATGATTAATTCTAATATTAAAGACTTGGTGAAAAAGCGAGTTTTTAAAGTAAAAACATTCATAATGTGAACAAGTTTTCATGTACATTTTTATTAAACAATTAATCCATAAAACAACATTGGGAAAATATATGTATAATTTTTCAAATTTTACATTAAAACAATTTAAAATATAATTTATCATTAATAATTATATTAATTAAAATGAAGTTATTAACTGAAATGTAGTTATTTTTACAATTAATAAAAAAAATAAATTTCTATGAAAAAATTATAAATTTTACCGTATGCTAATTTTGATATTTTAAATCCAAAAATAAAGTTTATTTTTAATTTTTTTATAAAAGTGTCAAAATTTTGATTTAAAACAGGATATCAATTAAAAAGATGTAGAACTCGATCGTGTGTACAAGATAATCCATTATTTTTCCTAGAATAATATTTATATTATGTTTTATATAAGGAAAAAAAGAAATAAAAATAATTTTATTAAAAAATTAAAACATTGTAATGTATTAGGATGTTACATTTCCCCACCTTATTTATACTTGGTCCTCACAATTTAAACATGATATCATAAATAAAGGGATTTATATTTTAAAATAACCTATTTTTGAAAACGCAAATCATAAATAGGGATAACAAAATATCTTCTTAAAAATAGTGAATTGAAAGTAAAATGGTCATGTAATTAAGTTCCCTATTAGAATAACATAGGTGGTAAATTGGAACACAGATACATGAGAAAACTCCAACAACCATGTTCTGAGGGAGAGTGCAATAAAACATGTTCAGATGAATGTTGTTTACCACAAAACCATAAACCATTATTGTGTATAAAGGTAGTGGATATCATAAATAATTATGTTAATAGGAAATAATTTTTTCCTCAATACCCTTTTTAAAAAAGATGATGAATTATGTCACTCTCAATTAATAAAATTCAATATATGTTTCTAAAAACATAATCTTTTTCACTGATTATTGCTTGAACTATTTATACTTAAACTCTTTGAACATGTTGCTTCATATTGTGAATTAATACATTAACCTCTAAAACATCAACTAAATATCATCGTAAACCATTTCATTAATAGTTATGTTTTATATAAGATTATGATAAAACAATTTATAAGTAAGGTCACTAAATTTTCCAAATGAACTTATACTTAGAGTTTTATAAACATGAAGCAGCTCTAATTTTTCACATTCAAAAATTTAAATAATATCATCATTTGTACTCTTGAAATATTGAAATAACTCTAATTACCACAAAACCTTGTTGGAAACATGCATTCAACATTATTAATTATTTAAGATACATGTTATTGGATATATTACATAAATTTAAATGTGTTTTAAAATACCTCAATGATATCGTAGAAAACTTTTTAACAAGTCATTAAACAGTTCCAATGATGCCTACACTTGTAAAAATTTATCATTTATTCCTCATTATCCCAACATCAGGAACATATTAAGGGTTGTAATACAATCAATAATGTGTTTTCCTAAGAGTTTATTTTTGTACTAAATAAATTTTATTGATACCATTGAACATATGATTATGAAATCCATAACGAAAAAGTATTGTAGTACAATCATCACATTTTACATAAATCATATATTCAGAACATCATAAATAAAATACTTTTTCAAAATATTTATTCTATCCAAATACTGAATTACATTAATCATTCCACTTTAATTATTTTAATAACATATTCTTGACCTTAATCCCTTAGCTTCTTCAATGGTATATTCTTTTGATATTTTTATAATTTATTTGTGTAGTTCCCAACATTCTTGCAATTGTAACACTGAAAAGTTGTTCTTTCCATATTAAATTTTCATTCATTTTCCTGGTAACCTTTCACACAACACTTATAAAATACTCCCAATCATTTCAAGAATTCACTAGGTTGATTCCTTCCACATTTAACATATGTTGGAAAATCCTTCTTTTCCATAATATTTTTTTTACTCATTGCCTTTTTCATGGTGTTCAAAATATTTTTTCTTATATTTTTTTAACTTTAATATATTTCTCATATAAAATTATTTCCCCATATTAATGGCACAAAAAAATATTTCTTTATATGATGACAAATTCAGAGAAATCAGAGCCCTTAAATGATTTGTCTTAATACCTTGAATGATGTGGTCAATCATGCCCTATGTGTTTCATATTTAATCCATAGTATACCCGGATAAACATGAAATGGTATCATCATAATCCACAACACTATCATCATCCTGTTTCATTAATCTAAGAATCTTTCTCATCATCTAAAATTGATGATAACAACTGAAGTATTTATCAATGTCTGTATCCTTAAATTCACTCTATTACATGGGTTCTATTTCTTCATCTTCCTTAGTATTCGTGATATAGGTCCATAATTGATCTGCATCACCGTAGAGATAATAGATAGTATGTCCGACCTTTCCCTCTTTACTACATTCCAAGGACATATATATCTTCTCCCGAGACACAATCCATTGATCTCATACAATTGGATTCATATTCCCTCTAAATAATGGGGGTTTCAACCACATTAACTAATATATTATAGGTTATTCTCACAGGTTAATAGGTTTCTCCATTCCAGAAAGGTTATTTTTCAAACCAATATTATGTTTCCCTAATATATCCATATCTTTGTCAGTTTTAATACTATATACATTGGCTTTATCAACATGGAAACCTCTACAATGGCGATGAGTAATGATACCGTTCTTCATTATAGACCCATATTCTAAAAAATGGCATAATAAAGATTAGATCATAATATATATTTCCAAATATGGTATAGCCCATATCATAAACTTATGCAGCGTAAATATTAGAAAAATAATCATTGGTTACATTGGGGGAATAACCACTTTTAAATACATTATAATGGAAGAAAATAAAATGTGAATTATCCTAATCATATCCCATGGGAGTTTCAGACTAGTTTCCCAGTAAGGCCTATTTTCATTTATGAGGATACCCCGAGTCAGGACCAGAACACCTTTTCAGAGTTATTACTCCTAGGTACATCTATGCCAGAACCATATCTAATTGTTTTTTTCTAGGAAGGTATGTATTTCTATGAATACCCACATAAATTCCACCTAAAACAATTCTATAATTTTCTACTCTACTCATCACTCAATGTCTATCATAGGGTAATATTTTCCAATTGTATTTATAATTATAATTTTCTAAGTTTGTTGCTATACTTTCTTCGATACCATTATTAACGCCCCGACCCGAGAAACCCAAACCTGATGCATTATTTTATTACATTTTCATGATTATAAGGAATAAAATCACCAAGGATCAATAATTTTAGTATTCTAGTAAATTTTTATTTCATATGTGATACATATAATACATTGGGAGACAAAATTAAACATTGGACACAATAAATTGAAATAATATACATCCTTGAAATCTTATTAAATTTTCTCTTCTTCATAACCCGAGGAATGAAATATTATAAGGTTGATCACAAATGATTATTAAGGGTTAATAAAATGGAATCAATAATGAATAAATCTATACATAAATGTAAATAAAGCAATGCATAATATGATAAAGAATAATTAATATGGCAAGGTGAGAAACTGAAACGCATGTAAAAAATCAATAAACTGAGCTTGAATTTAATTCAAAGATATGTCGATGAAAAATATGATGGATTAATAAAAAAAGGAATATAAATGAAGGAAATACATAATTATTGGACATAATATATATATAACATGTAATCTTACACCATCAATAACACTCAGAATATTGTTAAAAAAACATAGATAGAAACCTATTTTATTATGTCCATATTATTAGTCTCATGACAACCTATTGATTCATCGAGTGTCTATATAATTTTTTGGACCCAAACATCATTTCCATTACCAATAATTTCTAATATTGAATAATAAAAATAGATAACATGCCTTATCAAATATCCCTATTGAATAATGAATATAGTGTAATCAATAATTCACTGTTAATCAAATAACTGCCAATGTGAAGACATTATGTAAAAAAGATATATTGTTTATGAAATACTCACATCCATTGTATGGGAATATGTATATTCCAGTAAATATCAAATTAAAAATTATTATAATAATGTTTTTTCCAATAGAATTTTATTAACCAAAAAATTTAGTTTGGTTGAAATGGTTGTCAGTAAGAAGAATCATGAGAAGAATAATCTTTAAGCAATCCAAAGTTTCCCAAGACACTTTGAAACATTTAAATCATAATAAACATAGTGGAATAATTTTATATAAAAATGTTAATATCAATATATTAAGGTTATTCATGGTATAACATATCAAAACGTAGTATATACACTAAATAAAAGTGAATTGGTTCATAATAAATAATAAGTCTTAATTGAACGTAAATTTAGACAAAATTTCCTTACGTTAACCTTATTTTTTATTATGTTATCTTCATACTATTTTATATTGTATTAAAATATGTTAAAAAATAATACAAGAACAATAATAAAGTTTATAATTTCATATATTATCTTCATATAATATCTCATTACCCATTTGTTAATAAACATTCATAATTTGACTATTTCGGGTGTTAATTGCCCAGTTTTCATAAGTATGTTTTAACTTTTTTACTTATTGTTATAATTCATTAGGTCATGTTTTCATCATAAACTGAATTTAAAACATGAATTAATTATCATATATAACCATTTTATGTTTATTTATAATAATATATAAGGTTTTTAGATAATAAATAAAATGCACAATTTATGGAGACGGTAGGCCGTACGTTTGAATAAATTATACATTAATTTTTTTCATGTTAAAATAATGACAGTTAAATGATAAATATTTAAATAACAATTCCATTATCATATCTATGTTATATATTTTACATAGTTTTACCAAAATCATCTTTAATACAATCAATTTATAGAGTGAATGAGTCACATCACTTTAAGGGAAAGGGTTATAAAACTATTATATAAGAAATAAGAAATAAGAAATATCATATATAACATATATAAATAGGGTTTCCATTATAATCTTTCATATGATAGGTGGTAATGGAAAAATTAAAAATCATCATTTCGTGAGGCAATCATTCACCACACATAGAAAAAATATATTAATTAACCATTAAATGGAACTATGTGTATGTATAGTTATAATGATGAATATAAAATCATATTTGTATATTTATGATTTTTGTGTCATTATATGAATAGGGAAGAAGAATATTTGAGTTGGTGGAATATTAAATGAATTAAAAGAGGTTGTTGGGAAACCCTACCCTAAAACTCATATAACTCATTCTGGATTTTTCCAATGGGATTCCATTAAATCATTCCATCCCAAATGGATTACTGAAGTTATATGGGTGGAATTTTGGGAAGTAAATTGGATATATCATGGCCGAACTTATCTAGTTTTAGATGTGTATGGAATGGGAAGAAGCTGTGTCCTTTTAAAGTATAGGAGGAGTTCCTATCTTGTAAATAACGAAAGGTATTCCTTAAATGGTGGTCTACCATAACTAATGTTCCTAAAAAATAACAATAAACATCTGATTAAAGGGTAATAATGGTCAATTTAAACCTACACAGTTCAAAAATACGAGCATTTTAATAATTTGGTTCCCTAACATCAAAGATTCCGCAATGTTATCATTTTGTATTTAATAAAGAATCTTGTATTACAACCTAAATAATATAACCATTAAGAATCATGTACATTAATATTTATATTAAAAATATAGTTTCAATGAATTATTAATATTATATATAATTTATAAAATAAAATCCAATGTCTTTTGGGAATTAATTTTAAAACGAATTCATGTGATATGCTAAAACACTACTCAAACCTCCTCCATGTAAACAAACTTTTTAAAATATATGGGTCAATATGTTAATTATAAATGATAAATTGGTCCATTAATATCAATAATGTAATACTTTTTAGTAAATAAAAATCAATAAGAAAAATATAGGTTTGTTTAATTTTAAATCATTTAAAAAATATCATTTATTATAAAATAACAGTGATATCAATTTTTACAGTATTTATTTAATTTTAATTTCAAAAAATTAAAAAAAATATTAGAAATATTATATATTAAGTATATATCTATGTAACATGATATATTCATCGAAAAAATTAATAAAAATATTTCAATCAATATAGTTCACTTTTAATATTGATAGTATCATTTATTTTAGTTAATTATTAAATAAATAAGCCATACATTGTACTTTCTAAATCAGTATAATCATGAAAATCAACTATAAAATTTAATGGTAAATTAATATGATAAAATAACATATTCATTTTCCAAAATTTTATGTATAACTGAAAATATTTTTTTTATTACATATCCCAATCATTTAAAAATTCTAAATGTTATGAATTTCCCATTTTTTTTACTTGATTAAAATATTATATGGAGAAATTCTATTTAATAATATCATAATAACCCAAAAAATTATAAACAAATGGGTATGTGGTTAAACTATTTCTCTAAAATGGTTTTTGGTAAATTTTCTAGGTTATTTATTTCCTTAGGATTATGGTTTTGTCCCTTGTTAAGCTTAATTTTTCATTAATCACCATAATTAATTCTAATCACTTCTACTAATATTTTTTGTAAATTATAATGTTCATTTTATTTGAAAAAAAATATTATACCTTTTAGACCCATTTATGAACATTTTATAAAATTCATGCCACAAAAGTGTTAAAATTATGATCAATGCCAATATCGCTAATGTGGGGGAAAGTTGGTTTCTAAAGAAAACCCATTCAAAAGAACAATAGATTTTAAGTCATATTATAATATAAAAATAATTAAAATAACATATATTGGGATAATATATGTATAATTGATCTATTTTGACTTTAAACCTAATTTATAATATAACAAAACATTAATAAATATTTAAATAAAAAGGTAAATTTTAACTAAAATGCAATAATTTTCACTATTCATCAAAAAATGAAAGCACTAAGAAAAATAAAAAAATAACCCCAAGATGATTTTGATATTCTGAATCCAATAATGATGTGTCTATTAAAAACACATATTCATTAAATATTGAAAATTTATTTTAAAGAAATGTTTTCTATTAAATGGTTATTAAACTCAGTCTTGCCGGCAAGATAATCTCGTGTTTTGTATAATATATTTTTATCATAGTGTTGTGTATAATGTAAGATATAAAAAAGTAATTTTATTTGAAAAAAATTATTTTCTTGGGGTGTTCATATATATCACTAGCATGTCTATGTCAACACAATCCCATAGTGAAAGGGGGGTTTATTCTAATATCGACACCCCCATCAATTTTCAATCACATTGCATTTTCTGGAATCATTAGTGGTCAAACAAAATCAGTCACAACTCTTGGGACTAGGGGAAATATTACAAACTCCTCTATGTAATTCTATGACTTATATGATGGTTACTTATTTCTTTCATGTTGTGCCCTAGTTGTTCCAAATTATACTTGATACACCCCTCTTATTTTGGGGACACTAGATATATATAGTAAAATAAACCTTCACAATAACCATTAATGGATCACATTTATGTGAAACTATGGTAAACAAGATCAAACCCTAAATTGTTCACAAGTTAATGTGGCCCAATGAGAATTTAGAATATAAATAATACCTTTATATACCATTTTAATATGATATGAGAAACAAAGTGTCACTCAATTACTTAGATGATGGTGATGTTATTTCAACTACACTATTTTCCACAGTGAATGTGGTCACTAAAAATATAGTAAATGATATAGATTGTGAAATATAAACTATGACACACAATGGGGAAACACATTCCCACAATATAGACTATACCAAAATTCATGATAAACTTATGAATAATTGTTATAAATAGAAGAACCAAAATACAGAACCACAAAAAGAGGATTCTCCACCCACATTAAGTAATTATACTAAATATAAAGGGGATTGAATGGTATTATCCCACTCACCACGAAGAGGACTCAAATTCCATCAAATATGATGGAATTTTGCATAGTTTGAGGCAATGAAAATTAATCTCAAATAGATAAATGTTGTATTACTCTTGAGATATATTACCATATTATATCGACATAATGCAAAGAAAACTTCTTCTATGCTCACTCATCTAAAAGAGGTTATCCAACCTATAAGAACAACACAAATGCATTATGTTGGATTCAAATCCAAATAATGAGACTATTTTAATTAAGGAATGATGTATGACAATAATTTCCATCCCCAGAACCATCAAATACCCTCACATCAGAATAATAACTTCTCTCTATTGTTAACTAGCATTTACTGGATAACATATTTATAAATACCACCTCATGTTTCACCCATCACTCAAACAATGGTAATGACTCCATAAATATTACCCATAGAACACCTCAACACCATAAACCCTATTTCTAGATGAATAGAGGATAGGAAAGGGAGGTCTAAAAAGGAAAATCTATAATGGAATACATTCTTTAAATGGGTGGATTCCACCCCCACCGAATTTTAAAAATCATAATTCTCAAACATCAATGTAAGAGGATTTCCAAAGAAACAACTCTCATAGTTCTTTCTGGGTGTAGCACCAAGATGATCCCATAAGGAAAAAAAAGTTCTAAAAAATTAGGTGTTTTATAATGAATCTAGTGGGAAAATATTTTATCATGTATAATAGTTTACTATAATAGACCACTATTATTTAGGGTGACCATCACCATATTTTTAATTTGATATTAATATTTATTCCATGGAAACATCGTCCTTTGATCTCAAAAACTATATGTAGAGCTAAAACGATAGATTCATTGAATTTATTTAGGTGATGTAAAGGCCTAAAATAGTCTATAATTATTATTCTCCCAAAGGTGGAGAAATTAGTGGCTTTTGCAAAGAAAATATGTGGTGGGAAAATGAGACCACTGATCCCATTGAAATTCAATGGTTTGTATGAGAAGATTCCATACATGAAACAATGTCACATGGATGATCTTCATTGATATATGTCCAAATATTTATCTGCATTCACAAAATAATGTAAATATATGGTAATGTAAAATCATAAATTATTACACATTGAATAGTTCCAATAACTACTAAACCACACAAGAAATATCTATATCACTCGCTAACTAAACAATGAGTAATACCAAAAAATGAACCACCCCCACCACGAGGATAAAGGAAATTATGGTTTTTCTTGTATTGGGGAATGAAAAAATATTTTACTTATAGAATGAACAAATACATAGCCACTCGCTTGAATCTATTAAAAAAGTACCCTCAATATTATTAAACATAGATTACCCAATGAAGTAACCCTCAATGATCATCGTAACTATTTTCATTGTCATAAAATTATAGAGAAGTATTTATAAGATCACATAATTTTCAACAAATAATCCAAATAATGGTTGATTATATAATAGGTGGTGTTAGGGAATGTGTCATTATATTTGTCTCGTGTTTCCACTGTCCAATTATAGGAGGAAGATTACTATAAATAAGTCATAGTTAAATGTGATTGAAAGTTTGTGGATGGGTTATCCTAGAATATTGGTGATTAATATCAAACTATTTTCAGGAAAAAAATATATCAAATTATTAGTTTCCATTATCTTATTTCAATTTATAAGGGTGTATTTGAAAATCAATACTCTAGAGATATAAAAAACTAGTTTAATAAGAATATATCAGAGGAATAATAGTTTCATCTAACTACCAAATAGACACAGCTTCTGGTATATTTCTATCCATTTTTAATTTATATCATGATAACTCACCCACCACTCGTTACCCTCATTAGTTGAAGATACATTTTTATATTTAGTTAACATTATTCACCTGACATACAACTTATTCGATAAATAATATTCATATGAACATATGTTTATCATACTATACTGAGAAGATATAGGTAGATGACATAATTTCTAGTGAAAAGGGAAAGAAGAAAGCATTTCCTAGAGAAGTATTATAGACCTGTCTCTACAGAATCCATATACACATCTCAAACCCATTGGAGTTAACATTATAGGGACAAATAAGATATTGAAGACACTGTTTTATGCTTCATGAGTTTTCCATACCTAATTGTTTAGGAATTCTGGTTAGATGTTGTGTAACATTCTGATCATCCCATTTGAGAAGTTATACCGGTTTATATCAACAAATAAATGATATTCACACATTCAACTTATTTATAATAACCATAATTTACTACATCAATATCCTCAAAATATATGCTATATGTAATTGTGGATACCCTTTTTGAAAGGTGCAAAATACTGTGGGAGAATTACGACAAACTAGAATAGTAATAACTTATACCAACCATTATATAAATTCATGACTCTCTTTATGATTCATTATATCGTGGACATTTTCTTGGTTATGATCTCAAGATACCTTATTAGTTTTAGGAATATTCCACCAGATAGAGAGATATCGAGAAAAAAATGAATCGGTAAAATACCATACCACTATCTCATTCACTGAAAAATATTGTGAGGACACAATTTGATGCATTATTATCCCCCTGTAAATTTTTGGTAAACATTAATATATTAATATTTGATGTTATATGAAAAATAATGGATACTTTATAAATCTAACCTAGTCTAGCATCTCTAATGTTCGGGATGCAATGAGTTTTATTTAACTCCCAAGAAGATGACCATTCAAGGGTACAACAAGATTTCGAAGAATCACCATGAAAATATTTATCACAAAATCTGGGTTATGTATATATTTTATAAATATGAGATCATAGTTATCTATTAGTTAATGATATATAACGGTTTACTAGGTAGAACATGGATTCACAGACATACATTAGTGAAATCACACTCCTATCATTGCCCACATTAACCTATCAATATAAATGTTGGAGTGTGTTGTTCGGAGTCGAGTAATCAAGAGGGGTAAAATTGAGTATCTATAAAAATGTATGTTTAAAATTTATTCATAAATGGGTTCAATAATAGAGTTAAATACAGCCCAGTCAATAAAGGATATACGATTAAGAAGGCTTGACTATTTAAATAACTTCTTAAAAGATTGATTAATTCTCAATAATATTAATACCAAATATTAAGATTACTTTTGAAGTAATTCTAATAAGGAAAAACAATTATATCTTCTTTCCATGATTAATTATCAAATCCATTTAAAGGATTTCTGATTGAAATAGTAATGTGGAGACAACCAAAATAAACAACACAACAGATATAAAACAAGTAGTTCAGTCTCAAGATGAGACCTAATCCACTCCACATGGTGATCACCTGCCACCAAGCAGTCTATATGAACAAACTAGATACACAGACTGTATCAGGGTTTACAATAGTACCCAAAACTGTCTGGGTCACATGACCTCTTCCAAAGATTTTTGTGGGTATTAATTAATAGGTTACACAGAATATCATGCACACTTATGCATGGGAATATACAAGTGTAAAATCTTGTATGGGAAAAGATATATTGTATCCTTTAGTATGATGAAGGAGATAGTGTGAATTTAATACAGATACACACACTGCTCGAAAGATTAGAAAAAATAATACACAATAGATCAGAAATAATGAGATGGGGTTATAAGTGCTCTATGTGTAGGTCTATGAAGCTCTGGAATTCTGAGTTTAAGTATATATAGAAATCGAGTCCTCTTGTGGAAATCATTGTATCGTTCGTCAGCTAGATATAGATCGTGTTCTTTGTGGTGTTGTTAGTGCGAAGATGGGCTTGACGATTCTTATCTATGGAGTCCATCTTGTGGATTCTATATTGTTTCATGTGTTCTTCAGGAATGTTGAGTTGCATGGGTTTGTTTTTTACAAGAAAACTCGTGTGTACTTCGTTATTACGCTCTGTAATTTTTTTGGGCCACAATTCTCCTTTATTCTTAGAGTGCATGTGTTAGATCCAAAAAGATGCATGTATTCTACACCTCATTCCTCCTACTATCAGATGATATGTCTACAAAATTTTTTAATTATGTCAGTGGATTTAAAAGTTTGAAATATGACCGTTAGAAATTAAATTGAAAAACGAAAAAACAGATTAAAAAATGGTGTCACAGTTTATCTATCAATTGTGTCTCCATGAAATAGAGTCCCTTTGAGATGGTGTCTAGATGGTCATTGTGTCTGGGTGGTCACAGTGTCCTGATGGTTACAGTGTCTGGATGGTTATGTTGTATGGATAGTCACGATTTCTAGATTATTATGGTGTCTCGGTGGTGATGATGTCTGGATGGTCATGGTGTCTAGATGGTTAAAGTGACTAGATGGTTACGATGTTAGGATGGTTATGGTGTCTGGATGGTTATGGTGTCTGGAAGCTCTTCCATAAAGACACAACCAGTGGTAGACACACAGTTTCATAGAAAAATTCAAATCTCTGTACAAAGACTACAATAGTGATAGTCATAGAAATAATTAAACTTAATCATTCTTAAGAGAATTTCATTAGAAAGAAAATAGTTTACCATAATTATTTATGGCGTAAAGAAACTAATCATTTGTACATATGATTCTAAATAGATTAAATAGGATTAACATGATATAAAGAATTTATATGATTTGTGATCATTAAAACATGATTAATACATGTGGAGTCCAACAATATCCCTCTTTTTGTGATCTCAAATAATTTAAGTGAGATATTTATTCTTAGGTAATGTGTATCTTCATTAATGTGGATTTAGTGTATATAGAATACAAATTTCTCCCCCGTTAGGGATTATCAAAAAGGGTCAAATAAGAAGTTGAAAATGGAAAGTGCACAATGAATTAGATGGATAGAGAGTGTCATTACAAATATTAAGGAACAAGAATACATAAAACATATATATCAAAATATAGAAAACAGTGTTCTTCAGCAGTGTCTTATGTTCTATTTTCACTTGGCAGTAACATCAGAAGAAGAATTCGTAGGAGAAGAGGTAGAAGTGGAAGAAGGGAGTGAACCAATGGACAAAGAATGTAATAAGAGTCCTTTAAAAACAATAGGGGCCACGATAGGTGTAGTAGAGGACTAAGGAAACTATTGATCCAGGATAACAAGCCTGGTCTAAATTAGAGCCTCATAGACATACATAGATGTGGATGCAAGAGAAGAGGATGAGAAGGTAGGAAAACCATATCTCAGGGGTGCATCTTCATGAGTGAAAATTGTAGTACTCTGAACATGATGATAAAGTCATAAAATCTTGATAAAATTAGCAATAAACTCTCCACCATATTGCACGAATTTCTCAAAGTCATCATTGTTCTCCATAAACTAATCCAATGAAGGATTGAAATCTTTGAGATTTTGGACTTGAGTTTTGAATGTAAGAGTTACAGGAGGAATCCTCATATTCTTTAAAAGATACTTGAAGTGGGTGGTCAAGTCATTCTCAGTGAATATATGATTGAACTAGAAGTCCAATTTCTTAGAAATTTCTTGCTAAGAAACATTGGAAATCATGGAATGGATTCTCACTAAATCAAGAACACTGTCATTGTTCTTGATATCATCAGATATAGATTACATGGAATATCCACTAAGCACAGATTGATGTTCTTCTTTGAAAAATGTTTGAAGTAGATCACTTCCTAATGAAGGTTGAGATGATTGTCTAGAATTAAGAGAATCAGTGACATCCAAGGTAAGGGATTTCAGTTGATATAGAACTTTTTGGAGATAGCCCTTATAATCATCTGTTAACTTGTTATGTCCAAAAACGAGATCAAACATATCTTGAACAATCTACATGTTTATTTCAGCTACCTTTTCATCTAATGATGTTATAAGAGGTTGAATCTGTGAGGCTACCTCCTATGGGGCCTAACTAGAAATATCCACAATAGGATAAGAAATAGGTTCTGGTCTTGAGGTTACCACTCTCTACATTTCATCAACCATACCTCTATGAGTTTTTAATTCATCACTGAATAGTTTATTCTCATCTTTGACTTCTTGAATCTCATGAAGCAACTTTGGTTTAATCTTCCATATAAACTTTTCCAACAACAATGAAGCATCTATTTAACTCAATTTTTTTAGAAGAGCTTGTTGGGTATTTATAAGATTTTCAACTCTAGCTACTAGGGTAGTTGTAAATGCTTTCATATCATCCAGGTCCACCAAGATTTGAGGTTCTTGTGAGGGTTAGAGAATAGAAGTTGAGACTTGCACAAGTTCCGTAGTCGAGATTGATTTAGTTGAAGATTCCAGTTTCAAATTAAACCTCGTAGACAGATCAATTCATTTAATAAAGACATCAGGTTAATCAATCACATCAAAATAAATGGGATATTTTTACCATGTATCCAGTGAGTCCAGATCAATCCGATTAGGGACTTCAAAAACTTCTAGATTGGGGGGATTCTCCCCCTCAATAGGTGAATATTTCTTAGGACCGAGTGATTTAGATCCTTGATATATTTCCACGAATTCATCCATTATTTCCTTTAATATTTCCATTCATGCTATCTGAAAGGCTTCCACCATTCTCTCTATATCAGAAGGAATAACATCAAGAATAGATTGTAATGATATGAGTTCTTAAAGGGAAGCTTATTTCACAATAATAATATCTTCTCCTCTAAACTCATCTTCAACATTATTTCCTCTTATATTATCAATAAATTATAATTTTGAGGGATATTGGTCTTTCATATAAACAAATTCTTCAAGAACTGGCACTTCCTTTTCAAATAAGACATTAGGAGAAGGTGTAATGCTTTCCTCATCAAGAATAATTTATTTCGAAGGTTAAATAGCCTCTTCTTCTTATTCATCCATTTCAGAATATTCAACATGTTCATCTAGCTCCAAACCGGGATCCAAAACACCCTTTTGACTTGAATGGTGTTCCACTAAATTAACATTTTGATAATCTGTATCATTATATTCCACCCATTCTTTCTATATAAATTTCAATTGATTTTTACTCTCTTTACTATAACTTTTGAATGACAAAACTCATAATCATTTATGAATTCTTCATTTGGTCGAACCAATCCTTTTTCATGAATCATAACTAAGATAAGAATCTAATAGAACATGGAGGTTGACATGGAGGTTGTTTTCATCAACTAAAACATATGGTGTATAATATACTTTAAAAGGTTGATCTAATGTCTATTTTTCATGAGATGTATCAAAACTACATCCTGATAATTGAGTACAATAAAATAACCTTTTCAGGGCCTAATCAAATTCTAAACCAACATAAACCAGAGTCTAGATTCACAATCTATCTTCGAAGTTATGGCTCTCCTCTTGGTTTCATTGCCAGTTAATATTCTCAAGGCATCTTCCAAAATAATGTACTCACTCGGAGGTGGATGAACTCTATGGTAGTCCTCATAGATACCCTAATGAGGTATGATAATGCATGTAGACCACAACCTCAATGAAAACATGCATCTCTAACCATTGATCCAACTTCTCACAATATATTCATCTTCTGAATCAATAAATAATTGAACATACGTGTAAATCTTTGCAAATAGCTTCGGGTAGAAAGGCATATCCTCCTAAGTAAAACAATCTAGACAGACTTTCCCTATTAGCACTTTCAACACCAAATAGTTAATTTATAGAATCCACTTAGGGAATATCTCTTTTTCAGGTACTAATACTCTATTCACTAGGATCAGATTTAGAGGGACTTTTGGTACTAACTTTAGTACTATCTTCAACATCTTCTATGAACTGCACTTCTCAAGAGTAGAAAAAGACATACATTTTATCCAGGGCATCCACAGAAGGTGTGAGAGAGGGAAGGTTTGAAGAAGGGATACAGTTTGAGAGAAGAAAAGAGAGATCGGGTGAATAATCAGTGAAACATATATTATTTTATCATTTTGGGATATCGTGCATCGCTGGATCAAAAGAGCTGGAAAGTAACACCAATGGATTATGGAGATATGGGTTATAATTTATAAATAAAACATTAATGCATCATTATGGTGAGACCATAATCCAATTTCACCATGAGAATGTAACAAGTGTTCATGGTGAGACTGTAACAGTTTGATTTCTAAACTATGCAACTATATTTTTTGAGATAGTAAGTGCTAGATAGTAACCAATAAATAGTAAATGTGAGACCTTAAACATTAAATAGTAAGTCTTGATACAATAGAATTGTAGAACTGTTGGATTTAAACAGTAATCTTAAGATAGTGACTTGGGAAATCGTAAATTGTGAAACAGTATAATTACTATATAAGATTTATCATTTTCAATTCATGTAGTATGTAATCAATTCTTTTATAATTTAGGGGTTAGTTGAATATATCAGCAAGCTGATATTCGATTCCATTGAATTCCAAATTTATGACACATTTTTTATAATGATATCTCAAAAAGTGATGTCTTACATCAATATCTTTTATCATAGAGTTTGAAATAATATTTTTTTAGATGTTAATAGAACTTGTATAGTCACAATTTATTGGTACATTCTTAAATTTATATCTATAATCTAGTAATGTGTGTTTCATCCACAAAATTTGTGCACAACAACTGCCAGAAGCTATGTATTCAGCTTTTGTAGTAGATAGTGAAATAATGTAATGTTTCCTACTACACAATGATACTACTGTCTTTCTTAAAACATGACATGTTCCATAGGTTATTTTTCAATTTAACTTACAACCAACAAATTCATCATTAGAATAACTCACAAACTCAAATGATTGTTTTCTAGGATATTATACTCCTAATGTTGATGTATGCATGAGGTATTTGAAAATTCTATTAATAGAATTTAAATAACATTCCATAGGATTTTCCTGAAAATGAGAACACATACACACAGTAAGCATAATGTGAGGTCGACTAGTAGTTAATTATAGTAAGATTCCAATCATTCCTCTATAAGTGGTATGATCAACAGATTTTACATCTTCATCAATATCCAACTAAAAAGTAGTTCTCATTGGAGTCTCACTACTTTTAGTGATATCTAATCCAAAAAGATTTATAAGATATATTTTATATTTTTACTTTGATTTAAATTAATACCATCATTATTTTGAATGATTTGTAATCCTAAAGAGAATTTCAGTTCACCCATTAAACCCATTTCAAATTAGTTTTGCATCATTTTATAAAATTTGATACATAAATAATTTTTTGAAGATCCAAATATAATGTCATATACATAAATTTGAACTACTAAAACATCATTTAGAATATTTTTTTATAAAAAGGGTAGGATCAACTATTCTTTTTGTAGAACCTTTAGAAATAAGAAAAGTGATTAATCTAACATACAAATCTTTTAGAGCTTGTTTTGAACCATATAATGATTTTTTATTAAAAAATATGGTTTGGAAAATGAGGGTTTGTAAAACTAGGAGGTTTCTCAAAAAATAGATCCTCTGATATATATTCATTTAAAAATGCACTTTTCACATCCATTTGATATAGTTTGAAATTCAGATGTGCTACATAAGTGAGTGTAATTCCGATGGCTTCAAGTCTAGCTACTTATTCCAAGGTCTATTCATAGTAAATTCCTTCTTCTTGACTATATCCTGGTGAAATCAATCATTCCATGTTTGTAAATATATTACTAGCTTCATCTACCTTATTTCTAAACACCCATTTAATTCCTATGGTGAATGTGTCTTTGCAAATTTCAAGAAGTTTCCAAACATTGTTCATTTCGAACTGATTAAATTCTTCTTACATATCCATCACCCAAAATCCATCATTGATAGAATCATTAATGTGTTTAGGTTCCAGTTGAGAGAAGAAGACTTGATGTTTAACCTGATTTCTAAAATAATCTCTAGTTTGAGTTCCTTTGTCTAATTCTCCTACTACAGCATCAAAAGGAAGTTTCTTAGGAGTTCTAATAGCTATAGAAAAAGAAGGACTTGTGATTTCATGTTATTCAATAGGATCTAGTTCATTATGACCAGAATCTAAAAAATTTTCAAAACTCGATGTTTTCATGTATTCTTTTACTAGATGGTAAGTGGAATTTTAATTTATGTCAAGATTTGTTACATCATCCAGCTAGTTCTCTAGATTAGTCTAAGGCTCATGTGGATATGTTTCATCAAATTAGAAATGGAAAAATTCTTCCACACATTTAGTTTTTTAATTAAACACACTATACACTTTACTAGAAATTGAATATCCTAAAAATATTCCTTCATCACACTTGGAAGAACATTTTTCAAGATTGTCCTTAGTATTGAGGATATATACTTTACAACCAAAAAAATTGA
This sequence comes from Viscum album, assembly GCA_963277665.1. Classification (NCBI taxonomy): domain Eukaryota; kingdom Viridiplantae; phylum Streptophyta; class Magnoliopsida; order Santalales; family Viscaceae; genus Viscum; species Viscum album. The sequence goes on along the minus strand of OY728126.1, from coordinate 1,687,575,556 downwards.
TGTAGCTAACATTGGGGTTTAAATTGTTCCACAACTCATATGGAGTTCTTCTTAAGATAGGTTGAATAAATACTTTAATAATTATGTACCATGATATATTTTTTGCATCAACCCAAAAGTAAATATGTAAGTCATATTTACTAAGAATAGTTCTAGGAATATCTTCTAGGGTTCTATTTCTTCTTTCTTCAACTCTATTCTTTAGAGGTGTTCTAGGGGAAATGAAATTATGACTATATCCATTTTCTGAGAAAAAGGAAATAAACTCTTGATTTTGAAACTCATGTCCATGATCACTTCTTAAGGAATTAATTTTTTGTGCACTAATATTTTCTACCATTTTGGCATATTTTGTAAAATGAGATCAAAATTCACTTTTGTTATCCAAAAAGAATGTCCAAGTATATCTAGAAAAGTAATATACATGACCATAAACAGATTGTTTCATATAATCTAGAAACTCTAGATGGTGAAAACACATCCATGTGAACCAATTCGAGAGGTTGAGAAGTTGACACTTCTTTCTTTGGTTTGATGTAATTTTTGTGTTTCTTTCCTTTTTGACAAGGATTACAAACTTCATCATTTAGAAACTCATGTTTGGTTAGGTCTTTGAATATACTTTTTCTAGTTAAATTTTTAAGGGATTGAGTGTTATTGTGTCGTAGTACCCTATGCCACAACCAATACTCTTTGTGAAACACACTTAAACATGAAGAATTTTGAGAAGCTAAATAACGCAAGTTAATAAAATATACATTTTAATTTCTAAATGAAAAAAACAGTAATTAATTTTTAGAATTAGAAAAATTAAAGGCCTCATTTTCAAATTTGACAAGAAATGAATCATCACATAAATGTCAAATACTATGTCAATTAAATTTCAGTCCATCAAACAAAGAACTTATGAAATAGAAAATGAGTTAGAGATACTGATTTGGCCAAGCCCAATAATTTTTCCTTTGTAATTGTCATCGAAGGTGACATGTCCTCCATCAATTTTTATTAAATTTTTAAATCCTGAATAGTCTCCTATCATATGTCTTGAACGCCCACTTTCCAAGTACCATAAACTATTATAGTAACACTTTAAGAATCATTCCTACAAAATAAACAAATAAAAACAGATTTTGGTACCCACACTTGTTTGGGTCTAGTAATTTTAGTGATAAGTGTTCTCGGAACCCATATCTTCCTCACAAGATTCCTATAAGCATTATGTAAAGTATTTGAAAAATAAAGAATATTTGGTCTAGAAAAGCGTGAAATAGTAGAGAGCGTATCATAATTCGAACTAGCTTATTGTTTTCCAGAATTTGGAGTAATGTTGTATGTCCTAGATTAAGAATACAAGTAGTTCTTCCAAAATTTCTTTTACCAAGTTGATACCCCATGCTAGATGTATATTTAAGATCATTATGTTTACCTAGACTTTTCACCAAGGTATCCAAACCATTAGAAAACCTTCCATGATACTTTTTCCATTTATATTTAGATAGATTTAGTTCATTGTTCTCTTTGAGTAATTGAGCATTTCTCTCCTTTTTGTAGTGATTTTAGTTTTAACAGTTGAGGTAAGATATTTTTGTTTCCTTAAAGACTTGTATCTATCATTTATTTCATTGTCCGTATCTTCAACCATATTAAAATATTCAAACATTTCTTCATTAGAAATATTTTCAGAGACACTCTTATCTCTTGAATAATAAGAATTGTGTACAATATATTCAATTATTTCCTCTGATGTGTTTGTCATAAAACACATATTGCCTTTGTTATCCTATTTATCATGTGAAGATTCTGAGTTACTTGAACTATCCTCAGAGGAACTCCATGTTTCTTTCATTTCCTTTTTATAATTTCTATATATGTCCTCATATTTTTCTTTGTACTTGATCTTGGGATAACCAAACTTGATATGTTCTTTTCTCTTATATGAATAGTATATAATCTCCTCAGACATTTCACTTATTTTACAATCTTTCTTCCAAATTATTTGTTGATCATATCTTCCCTTGAAGATAGGATTTATGAAAACATTCTTCTTCTTGTAAAATCTCTTAAACCTTCTGGAAAATTGAGCCATCTCCTCATCACAGTCAGGTGATGATTGTTCACGGTTAAAACATTCTAAGAAAACATTGAATTTCTATATCTCTTTATGTTTAGAGGTGGTAGTTTTGAATGAATCATATTTAACAATGGGTTCATCATCCTCTTCCTTGTTTACTTTCATCTCCTCTTCATACATCATTGTTTTTCCAAGGTATTTTTTACAGGTAGTTTTATGATGTCGCATGAATCTATAATAGAGACATATGTTCCTCTCCATATGTCAGGTAGAAATCTGTGAATCCTCATGATCTGTTCTCTGGGAGTTACTTTACATCCAAGAGAAATAATGGTGTTGAAAATTTGGTTGAACCCAAGATAAAAAATCCAAAATAGGCTCACCGGGTTTTATTTTAATGTTATCATATTTAATAGTATAATTATTAAGTCTCTTTTCTTTCACAGTAGAAGTTCCTTCATGTAAAATAGACAACATATCGAAAACCTCATTGGATGTTTTACATGCAAGGATTCTATTAAATTCTTCATCACCTAAAGAGTAGCATAAACGATTCATAGCTTTGCAATTGTTATTATAGTCCAGTTTGGCAGGTTCCCCAAAAGTCATTCTTTCAGTAACAGTAATCATATATTCATCTAGAATTAAAGACAATATTTCATTGTTTATTCAATCTAAATGTATTTTCATTTAAATTTTCTATTGAGCATAATTAGTTCAATTAAAGAAAGGTGGTCTGTTTGTTGCAACACCTTGCAATATATTATCCATAATAAAGGAATACTTTAAAAGAGATATAAATTTAGAATTTCAAAAAATTTACAGATCATTAAAGTACAACTACAATCATAGATGAATAGGGTCAAAAATAGAGTCGTAATAAATAAACTATGATACCAAATGTTGGTCGCAGTAGTGTACTCAAGATGGGGTTCATTGAGTATCTATAAAAATTTATGTTTAAAATGAATTTTTAAATGGGTTCCCCAATAGATTTTATTAAATCCCAATCAATCGTGGTTATACGGTTATGAAGGTTCGACTATTTAAATAACTTCTTAGAATGTTTATTAATTATCACTTATCTTAATACATGTTATTAAAATTTCTTTTGATGTAATTATAATAAGGATAAATAGTTATAACTTCTTTCCAAGATTATGTATCAAAGTAAATTTAGGGATTTTTGAAATAAATAGTAAAATAGAGATAACTAAAATAAACAACACAGAGGATATAAAACAAGTAGTTCAGTCTCAATATGAGACCTAATCCACTCCACTTGGTGATCACATGCCACCAAGAAGTCTACATAAATAAACTAGATACGAAGACTAAATTAGGGTTTACATTAGTACACAAGAATATCTGGGTCATAAGACCTCTTCTACAGTTCATCGGGGTATGAACTAACAGGTTACACACAACCACTTCCACCCTTATCTGTGGAAATATACAAGTGTAAAAGGATGTAAGAGAAAGGATATCTTGTGTCCATCAGTTTGATGCAGGAGACAATGTGTGTTTAATTCAAATACAGACACTTCCAAAAAGGTATGAAAAAATAATACACAACATAGAAGAATTGATGAGGTAGGGTTAGAAGTGCTTTGGGTGTTAGTATATGCACATTTGGAGTTCTGGGATAAAGCAGATGCAGAAATCGAGTCCTCTCATGGAAAATAGAGTATTGTAAGTCAGCTGGATCTGGCTCTTGTTCTTCGTGGTATTATCAGTGAAAAGATGTGCTTAATGATTCTAATATATGGTTTCCATATTGTTTATTTAATAATGATTCATGTATTCTTCAGGAATGTTGAGTTTTATGTGTCGGTTGTTTTTCACAAAAACTCATGTGTAATTAATTATTAACCTCTGTATTTGTTTCTAGACCACACTTCTCTAATATTACTAGAGTAAATGTGTGGGATCTGAAAGGATTCACTTATTCTATACCACATACCTTGTACTTTCAAATGATAAGTCTTCAAAAAAACATGAATTATGTCAGTTCGTTTAAATGTTTCAAATATGACAATTTGAAATTAAATTGAAAAATGAAAAAATAGGTTAAGAAACAGTGTCAAATTTAGTCTTTAAACGGTGTCTCCATGAAATGGTGTCTCCTTGAAATGATGTCTACTTGAAATAGTTTCTGAATGGTCACAATGTATGGATGGTCATGGTGTCTTCATGGTCATGGTGTCTTGATGGTTGCAATGTCTTGATGGTTATAGTGTCTGGTTGGCCATGGTGTCTAGATGGTTATGGTGTCTAGAAGGTGGTGATGTCTCGATGGTCACATCGTCTGGATGGTTACGGTGTTTGGATGGTTACGGTGTTGGGATGGAAACGATGTCTGGATGGCTACAGTGTCTGTATGTTCTTCTAGAAAAACACAACTATTAAGTCATAAAGAAAATAATCATCTATACATATGATTTTAAATAAGTTAAATAGGATTAACATTCATTATATAATTTATATGAGTTGTGATCATTGAAACATGATTAATACGTTAACATTCCAATAGAGTGCTATTTGGAGGGAACACCTCCTTTGAATATTGGTATTCATATAATTTTTTGATACATTTATAGAATATATAAAGAAACAAATGGTTATATTGGGATATTAATTGGGTTTTCACTACCAATGGGATTTGAATCACCCATATGATCTCATTAAGCCAGATCAATAGTGATTATGTAATTCCAATCAATATGATATATGTAGAAGGTATTGCTACATAATTTCACTATAGATTGGAGGATTCACTATCCCATCTCTCATTAGTAATAGTTGGGACAGTAAAATCTTGATTATTAAGTGGCAGTGAGGTCTTGTATATGAATAATAATTCCACAGGTGTAAATGCCATAAAAAAGAGTGATCCTTTTCCATTATCAAAATTAATGGATACACTCATTCAATGATTGGTATCAGAGAAAACCCATTCATCATTGGATGAAATCCATGTTTCTTTTATAAAATATCTTAAATCTTATGATATCAATGAATCAACTATCTCTGATAATAGTGAAGAAGAATTTCCACCTCTTTGACGACATCCTAAGAAAAATTTCAATGAATTAACTCTCTCATATCCAAAAAGTGAATCCTCATCATTATAAAAGGAAAGTCTTTTCCACACAGTATCTCCAAGTCCTCGTACAATTCAGAAAATCTTATTGTGGGAGAGGAAGATGATGAAATTAGGGGATCCCATCTAGTAATTTAGGAAGGTGTATCTACCACCATTAATGATCTCTATTATGTAATGAATGGTATATAAGAGTACCCACAACCAACATTGATTAGTGTTTCTATTCCAATTAATAGAAAAAAAATTTATATCCCCTTATTTAAATAAATCCTTTACATGTTATCTTGGAATTATATAGAGATACATGGGCTAAATCCCAATATATTCTCAATAATCTTGTCCTAAGAGACCATTTTCAAGGATTAAAGTAGGAATCTAACATAAAACGTCCCTCTAATACATCCAATTTAGAATTTTATCCATATACGATTATTAATTATAGTTTCACATTGGAAGATCAATACCCAAAATACATGACCAACATCACACCTTTTATGAAAGAGAACAGACATGCTGGGAATTCATAAATTTCAAGGGCTTTAGTCGACATTACCCAAAGTATTATTTCCCTACTATGGTTATGGTACTATTGATTGTTAAAATTATAGGATTCCAAATATGTTCAATTTTTATGGGTACATAGGGTATAATTAGATTTAGATGGCTACTAATGACGATGGAGACACCACCTTCAGATCACCCCTTGTGATATTCTGCTACATAGTTTTTCCTTGAGATTATTGAATTCCAGTGCCGCATACCGAATCTATATTCCATAAATATTTATTCTTTTTATTATAAGAATCAATGAATTCTATGTTAAATACATTGTTTTTATGTCCTAATATTGTCATGATCATCTCATCAACCTCTCTATAATGTTGCTAAATATTTAACAACCAAGATTGAAAATAAATCCCTTAAAGGTTTATTTTAGGGTAACATCTATAAAATAGTTGGTTTATTTGTATGATACAACTATATCAAGGTAAACCATAATTAAAATAGTATAATCCCTAAATTCCATCACCCTAGAAACTGTTAGGATATGATAATACTTTTTTGATACCATCCGGGTGTCTGGAATTTCATATCCAATAAAGAGGACAAATTCCTACCCATTTTGATGTTAATGAAGAAAAAATTTGACTATCGATGGTATGAATATTTCAAAGAAACATTTAAAACCCTAAAATGATACCTATAACACCCACTTGGTTTAATATCATCAGTTGAAGGGAAGAAAATTATCATAAATGTGGATGGTATAAAGAGATCAATCAACACCATCTCACACAGAAAAATGATGAAGGAAGAGAAACTATTCACTTATATATCAGAAATAAAATGCTACAAAATGAGATATGATATTCCATGGTAGTGATGAAATATTGTCTAATAATTTATGATGTTTAAATATAGAGGAAAAAAATACATCAATATGATTTCTTTCTACTCTCTAATATTTACTCTCTCATGCATGTCCTCATACTTTATATGTTGATCTAGTGTTTGGTCTAGTGGGAGGTTATCTTAAATTAAGATGGTTTATAATTTTTATAAAATATTGATGTCAAATGGAATATACTATTCAATTTCATCCAAAAAAATCCATCCCCTCATAGAATTATGGTAAACACTTATCTTGCAAAAAAGTAGGTTTTCTATGCCCATGGTACTCCCCAAACATAGTATAGGTACTTTTAGGGATAATCTAAAAGCTTGATTTGTAAAATAATGGAATGATCGATGGTCAACTTGATTGGAATGGGGATTGACATCATTCCCCAAGCCAATTTGATTCTACCTTATTATTTCAAACTATATGAAGGCCACCTCAACAATGTGAAAGAATATCAATTCATTACAGGAAGCCTAGAACAATCCCTAATTCTATAAATGGACATTTTTAATGATAATATTGATTATAATATAGTGAAAAATTATATCAAAAATAAATATTATAATTATAAAGACAAGTCAGTCCCCCTCTATGGATTTGTGAGGGGGATAATGGAAGAATTACGTTTTGATCTGACACTAAATCACATTTCTCTATCATTTAACTGTCACATTGTTCCATAGATAATGCATCCAAAGCATAGGAAAACCATAAACTGAATGATTGTGTCACGGATAATAAAAACATTTGGCTAGTATCCCTATTCAAAATCATAAATGTTATGAAAATTAATCAAAATACAGAATCATTATAGCTTGATCATCAATAATCCGCATCAGCTATTTCAATTATAGGAATAATTATCCAAATACTAAACTATATATAAATAGGAATACTACTATTAGATCAAGAATAAAATGGAAGATATCTAACTATTTGAAAAAAAAATATTAATTTTTGATGGTCTGAATTATTTTATTTTCCTTTAAAAATGGGTTTTCAATGGACTCCCCCCCAAATTCATTGAATAAGAATATGTACTAATCATTTCTTAGTATTTCCATGACGTATTTTATGGATATCATCCATTTGGAACTATATTCTCCCATAAAATAAGGAGTATTAGATATTTTTTGAACAATGAAGGTATAGTATTGGGTGTAATTCTCCAACAACTATTCCAGTCAAATACTGTCCAATTCCATCCGTTATCCCCTATAGTTTTTGTTTACTCCCAAAAGGCACGGAAAATTTTTATAATGGGAATAGAATTTATGTATACATATCCCATCTCAACAACTAGGAAGTCAAATTAAATCCCTAATTTAAACAGAATATTTTTCAACTTGTTAGAGGACATACCCATTAAAGATTTTGGGATTAATAACATCTCATTAATTTTTAAGCTAACATCATCGCCCAATTTTTTTCCCTCGCACAATATTGATGGAAAATGGCAGTAGATTCTTCTCTTTGGAGTCAAAAATATTGAATAAATAGTTTAATATCTAGTCTAACAATTAATTACACAATCTCATAGAAGAAAATAGTAATATTATAGCTTTTAAATATACTCTATATAAAATTATCTAGAAAATGAGGGATAATGATAAGAAATATTACCTTAGAAAAACTCACACATGCCTTGAGAGATAATCAAAACCAAACCCACAATACCACAAGAAGGATCCCCATACCCGCTTATCTATGCAATAGAATTGGTACATCTAATAGAAGATCAATGACCCACACTTTGAATTTATTTCTACAACTATATCTTAGAATTTGAATAATCTCATCGACAACATGATGATTTATAAAAAAAATTAGTGATTATAGAATGCATGAATTTCATTATCAAGAGTTCTACTTGAATTGGATTTCAGGAGCCTTCAATAAGAATGTATGACTTTATTCATTCCATATAATGGATATTTCATTATTTCATTGAACCATAATGATACCAAGGAATAATCCTCTAAAGATATAACCAAATTTAGATGGACATTAACCCATATATAAGGTATATTCTGAAGGATTGTAATCTTTTGAAAAAACTGAATGGGAAGGAATAAATTCCATACTAATGAATGGTGTCTAAAGAAACAGTTTTCATAATTTTTTCATTGGACTACATATTCTCATTAAATAAATATTAACCACATGACATAAAATTAATCATTGAATAATATAAAACTACATGATATATATGTCCTTATCACACAATATTAAAATAAATTACATCCAACTACTAGTGGAAATATGTTTAAAATTATACCTCCCATGTCCATATATCATGAAATTAAAATACTTGGTCAATATCCATATTTCCAGACATAACACTATAAGACAACTTCCCAACTACATGACATTAAATTTCAATGTTCAGGTATATGTCACATGAACATAAATGGTATAACATCTCTATTATCAATGAATCTTCTTTAAAATAATACCCAAACATGACTAATAACTAAATCACTATAATAAATTCCTTAAAAAATATATCCTGCATGACTCTACTGAACTCAGAGTGGCCCATTTCCAAAAACACTTTTCGCAATACATGATATATTGATCCTTTTATAATTATCTTGAACTTAATATATTGTTTTAATTGTATATGAGGCCCCATATTCATTATTTATGAGTCAATTTAGTGAAAGTAATATTTTATACATGAAAAAAATATGGATTGATTCATATACTCATATAATGTAGAGTGATAATAATATCAGCTATCATTAGCCCAATCACAAACATTATCAATGAAAACTGAACCTCAACCATAGATTGGAGCCTATTGTAAAAAGAGAATCACACCATACAATCCATGTGTCACTTGATTCCCATCCTCATGGGATATGTAGTCTTTTCTAAAAATACCAAATATTTTTCAAAAACATAATGATAAAAAAACATTTCACAACTAATATTTATTTATTATTAGATCACTTTTCATTAATGACAATTACTACCCCTTTTTCAGTACTAGGACATATTCATTTTATTTGTTGTGTATATTTTTTCCCATGTAGTACATGAAACATTAAAAAACCCTCTTTAAATTATCGAGATATATTTTTGTGTTTTTGTCATGGGATCCCTCAATTATATACCTATTCTTAAAAAATTCACTCTCACTGGATGCGATTCAGATTTTTGAATGGGGCATTAACTAAAATAACCATGTATGAATTGATTCCTATGTTAACAGTATAGGTAGTTATTCTCATATCCCATGTTCTATGCCTATGGATATTTTTTTATTATCCCCCTTTTCCACTTCATATGAGTCAGGTATTTTCATTGGATATTTTCTTCAAGAAAAATGGGTTTTTTTGTAACTATCATCAGATAATATGTTGTGACACATGGATATTCAATCCTAGTCATATACAAAATTTCTAACAAAAAATTATACTCTTTATAAATTTTCTCAAACTATAGAGGGAAAACATTATATATATGTTTGGATCTATTCCCATTTTCACATGATATATTATAATACTAATATTTCATATCCTCTGCCTAGACATAATTTCCATGAAAATAACAATCCCTCTATATATATAGATATATTTAAGGGATTTATTTTTACAAAATCATTGTTTTTTATATCATATACTTGGATGGTGCATTGTGAAACCGCGAACATCTACAATAGGCCTAACATCAAATAAAAATACTCATCTTTCCACCTTAGTATTTTAGCATTGTTGGTGACCCATTAATTTTCTATAAAGAATTATAATGAGGTGAAACACAACATTTATAACGACCCATACTTTACATACATTGTTAATACTTCAAAATTGAAACGTACTTATTACATAATATAACAAAACCACGAAAGGACCGTATAGGTATAGTGTCTTTAGAAACTTGGAAACATAAACAACTGGTTCATAAAGCGTCTACACTGTCTTCCATTTATTTCATCATATCTATAGTCCCTTTTGGAATATCTGACTTAATAACCTTCTTCCTGACCTGGGGAAAGAAAACATACAAAAGGGTGAGCTCAAATGCTCAGTAAGCGTAAACAAAAGAAATATCAATCACATCATATTCATAAGAACATAACTTTTGGAAATCTTAACCTGCAAAAGAGAGCATAATTTCATAACATGGGATAAATCATAGTAGTGAAATGGAATCCCAATAATCATAACATAAAACATGAAACATTGTGGCATATACACATAATCATAGAGAGTCATTTGTTATTAGTCAAGACTCATTTCCAAGACTATCTTAGTGGAAAAATTCCATTTCTGAACCGAGTTCACTCCTCGTTTCAGTCCTGTTTCACTGAACCGGTATAACCTACCGTTCCAGCCATGTCTATCTCATGAGATATAAAATCTTTACCCAATGCATTGGAGGGAGATATAGGTCCCACCCATCTCATAATGATACCATTCTTATGTGTTCCACAAAATCATAAATCATACATCATTGCATAACCCATGTAATAAAAATGGGATTCTTAAACAACATGACAGCATAAAAACATTCATATAAGATAAAGGAATTCATAAAAATAATTCCATCACAACATAATCAAATCATTGTAATAATAGGGATATAAACATAACCCTATATTATCTTATATGGAAAATAATTTTGATAAAACACTTGAACTCTATTCTTGAGGGAAATATCATTTCTACATCAAAAACACTTTTCCTTTATTAACATGTCATTAAATTATAAACTAAAAGAAGTTGATTAAAAAGAATCTTGAAAACTTTTAAGGGAAGCTTCTTGGAAATAATGTTATAAAAATCCATTCATGCTGTATAAGTTAAAAAACATTCTTCTCGTACTTTTGTCGGAAAGTCAAAAAGTACCTCGTACGAAAAACGACAAAAGATTCCTTTCATATCTTTTACTAAAATCTCACTGAAGGGTAAAATTGGATTTAAACAATTTTAGGTGGATGGAAATAATATTACATATTGAAGAAACATGAATGTGGATGATAAAATACACCCCAGTAAATACAAAAGTATAAACAATCTCGGATAAAAATGAGATTGTGATATTTCCCTTACCTTAGGTCCGATTTGCTTCGAAAGTGTCCGAAACTCCTGTATAATGATTTAAATAATGTTATTGACTTATTCAAGAATCATAATTATTGTAATGATATCATATATTTTCATATTCTTAGCTTCTTAGTAGTAATATTTCATTGCCACTTGTTATTCGGGTGTTTATAACTTTTTGTTCTTATGCGTGCTTTGTCGAATAAATTCTTATTCTTCTCTTTAGGTTATAGATAACTCATTTACAGAATGGTATTAGTGTAATATATATCATATTAATTCATTAAATTCATTTATATAATCATTATGAAATGAAGATCATGTAGAACGAGTCACATCACATCGTGGAGACGGTATTCCGTACGTACGCACGAGTGACGATATCGTTCCTATGGTCGTGGAATTGTATTGGAGTGTATTCATACTATTTAAGAAACAATATCACTTTATAATAGTCATATATAGTCATTATTTACACCATTATACCCATCCAAGTAAGGTGGTGGTGGAAAATAGATTACACCACGGCGTGGAGACGGTATTCCATACGTACGCACGCGCGGTGATTTCTTTTTCCATAGGATGGATAGATGGTGAAATTGGGTTGTTTCATACTTATAATAACATATCAGTATGTTAGTGATACTGATGTTGTTACATCATAATGAAACAACTAAATAAGAATAAGTGGAAGAAGAAATAAAGATGAAAGAATCGGTAACGAACATTACCTCTTCTTTGAAGTGCTTCTTTGAGACCCCATTTTTGGGAACTAAAATTGGTATTTGAAGAATACCAGAACCTCTAGGATGTTTATAGGGAAGTGGAGAGAAGAAATTGGAAGGGGTTGGACGAGCTTTAAGGCTCAAAGTGGTTTGAGGAAGAGGGGGAGGAGGTGCCCTTTTATAAGGGAGGAGAGGGGCACCTTTTGAATAACAAAAATTATTTTTTTATTATACAGTCAAATTCGGTTTTTAATAGATCCAAATTGAAATATTTAGAAGCTAAGGTGGGTATGGGTCGAAATAATCTCATCCAATAGAATTTAGACAAGTTTAGGTATCAATTTTATCCTTATCATTTAGATTTAACTTTAAGTTAGATAATTTAACTTTTACCATGTCTTCTTGTTTTCTTATACTATAAGGTTAATAAACTTACTATATCAAGCCAAAAGAACCCCACGTTGTTTATTATTAATATATATAACCTTATCTAAGTAATTTGGCGAAAAGTAGATTTTTAGAAATAAAATAACAATTAATAATATAGTATTTGTTTTATAACTATTTTATGTCAATTTTGACACTATTTAGTAATTGATTTTTGTGAAAATCATAACAGAATTATTAGTTCGAACCAAGTTAATTAAATCAATTCTAACATGTCATATTAACCTATAAAATTAGTGTAATTCATAAAAAGTTTATAATTACATTTATTTGGGTATTTATAATATCAATTATGTCAATATTTCATTAATATGATAATTACTGCATCATCATTGTGTCATAAATAAATTAAATTATTTAATGTCTAAAAATTACATATAAAATACCATTATGTAGGAAATATTTTTATCTTTCTAATGAATATTTATAGTCGAATTTATCTTATGTATAACCCCATATTAAAAATGATTGACTTATTAAACGTTGATTTTAACTATTTAACCCTTCTTTAAATAAATTAATAATAAATGTCCTAATCTAATCCAAGTGGGCCTAAATGGTCATATTTTATTTCTAAGGTTGTTTTTGGTCGAATTATACTTGTCCAATAGAATTAGGACATGTTTTAGGGTAATAATAATATCATTTTTACCCTTAACTACCCTATTTACTTTTAACCGTGGTAAATAAAAGTAAAATGTTACTATTCACCAAAAATTATTTTCACCTCATTGAACCACATTTTAGTCCTTGATATTAACTGTGTCTCTCGGATTTTCGAAATTCCACTCACAGAAGCGGTAAAATTTAGTTTTATGAAAAAATCAGTTTTTTTAACTACCACGTAGTGGTTTCACTATTCATCAAAAATTGAATGTTTTTAGAAAAATACCAAAATTTCACCCTAGGATAATTTCGATATTCCGAATACAAAAATAAAGTCCATTTTGAAAAATAAAAATTATAAAATTTCTAAAAGTGGTTATTACTATTCATAATGACTAGTTTTAATAATATTATAATAGCATATCGTTGTTTAGTGAAACACGGTATTGCATACGACGCAAGCTATTGAGGAAGGCTGCGGTTGCGTGTAAAGAAAACCAAGATAGTGTTGTGTGTAGTAAAAGATTCCTTTGATGATTTATATAACATAAAAACAAAATATTTCACATAAAAGTCTTGGGTGTTACATTCTACCCCCCTTAAAATCAATTTCGCCCTCGAAATTCGTCACTTTGTAACAAACAGATGAGGATACCTCTCCCTCATCATATCCTCAAGCTCCCATGTAGCTTCTTCTAATTGGTGGTTCCTCCATAAAACTATCACCAATCGAGTGGTCTTGCTTCGTAGGACTTTTTTGCTACGATCCAGAATCTCTATCGGTTGTTTTTCATAAGAAAGATCTTGCTCCAGTGGTACAACTTCTGAGATAAGTACATGTGAAGGATCCGGTATGTACTTTCTCAGGAGAGATACATGGAACACACCGTGAACTTGAGAGAGAATCGGTGGAAGCGCCAATCGGTAAGCTACCTTCCCAACATGATCCAGTATTTCGAAAGGACCGATACATCTATGGCTCAACTTCCCCTTCTTTCCAAATCTCATGACTCTCTTCCCGGGAGATATTCGTAAGAACACTTTATCACCCACTTCAAACTCTAGATCTTTTCATCGGTTGTCGGAATAACTTTTCTGTCGACTCTGAGCTGCTCTTATGTGTTGTTGAATAGATCTGTCCGTTTCTACCATTTCATCAACGAGATCAGGTCCTAATAGCTATCTTTCCCCAACTTCATCCCAACAAGTTGGAGTCCTGCATTTCTTTCCATAGAGAGCTTCATAAGGATCCATCTGAATACTAGAGTGAAAGCAATTATTATAATAAAATTCCACCAAAGGTAGGTGTTAATCCCAACCACCTTTGAAATCCATAGAGCAAGCTCTGAACATATCTTCTAGGGTTTGAATTGTTCTCTCAGACTGACCGTCTGTCTGAGGATGATAAGCAGTGCTGAAACTCAACTCTGTATCCAGAGTATGCTAAAGACTTCGCCAAAACATCGAGGTAAATCTCGGATCCCGATCAGATATAATAGAAAGTGGTACTCCATGTAATATTACGACTTCCTTTACATATATTCTAGCTAGCTGATCCAAAGAGAAATACTCTCTAATAGAAATGAAGTGTGCAGACTTGGTAAGACAATCAACTATGACCCAGATAGAATTATTTCCTTTGGATGTTTTAGGAAGTCCTGTGACAATGTCCATAGTGATGTTTTTCCATTTCCATTCAGGTATGGGTAATGGTTGTAACAACCCCTTAGACATCTGTCTCTCATCTTTAACATGCTAACAAACCAGGCATCGAGAGACATATACAGCAACATATCTTTTCATGCCATCCCACCAGAAGTACTCTTTCAGGTCCCTATACATCTTCGTGCTTCCAGGATGAATAGAGAATGAAGAACTTTGAGCCTCATCCAGCAGATCCTTCTTTAATTCCGGGATGGGAGGAACACAAACCCGATTCCTGAACTTTATTATCCATTCACAATCAAGGTTGAATTCAGGAACATTTCTCACCTTCTTTTGTAACTGGACATCTTCTTTCTGTGCCTCATTAATCTTCAAATGTATATATGGTTGAACATTCATTTGAGAAAGATAGGATTTTTCCCCTTCCTTTATAATTACAAGATCCATCCTTTGTAAATCCATAAATATTGGATCTTTTGTGATCCTCATCATGGATAAACTGGCATGGTCTTGTGGACTTAATGCATATGCCACCTTGTTTCCTTCCCCAAGGTGATAAGGGATTGAGCAGTCATAATCCTTAATCAGCTCCAACCATCTTCTTTGACGCATATTCAGCTCCTTTTGTGTGAAAATATACATTAAACTTTTATGATCAGTATAAATATCACAGCTTTCTCCATAAAGATAATGCCTCCAAATATTTAATGCAATGATTACCGCAGCTAACTCCAAATCATGTGTTGGGTAATTTTGCTCATGGATTTTCAACTGTCATGAGGCATAAGCTATCACTATATCATTTTGCATAAGAACACACCCCAATCCCTTCTTGGATGCGTCACTATAGATCACAAACCTTTCTCCACTACATGGCAGTGTGAGCACAGGTGCACTGGATAACCTTCTTTTGAACTCCATGAAATTCTCTTCACATTCCTCCGTCGAGACAAACTTAACTCCTTTCCGAGTCAACTTGGTGAGTGGATTAGATAATCGTGAAAAATATTACGCAAAACGTCGATAATATCCAGCCAAACCAAGAAAAATTCGGATCTCAGTTACTGCTGTTGGTCTCGACCATCTTTTGATAACCTCTGTTTTTGTTGGATCCATGGATATCCCCTCTTTTGAGATTATGTGACCCAAAAATGAAACTTTTTGAAGCCAAAATTCACACTTGCTAAATTTGGAATAAAGCTTCTCCTTTCTCAGGGTCTTCAATATAATTCTGAAGTGATCTTCATGTTCTTCCTTGCTCATTGAATAGACAAGAATATCGTCTATAAAGACTACAACAAATTGATAAATATAGTCTCTAAAGACTCTATTCATCAGATCCATGAAGATAGCAGGGGAATTAGTAAGACCAAATGGCATTACTATATATTCATAGTGTCCATACCTTGTACGGAAATCCGTCTTTGGTATATCCTTCCTTTTAACCCTTAATTGATGATACCCTGAACAAAGATCAATCTTTGAAAAGTATTGAGCTCCTTGTAGTTGGTCAAATAAGTCATCAATGCATGGGAGATGATATTTTTTCTTGATAGTGATCTTGTTAAGTTCTCGATAATCAATGCAGTGTCTCATTGATCCATCTTTCTTCTTAACAAATAGAACAGGTGCTCCCCAAGGTGACGCACTAGGGCATATGAATCCCTTATCAAGATTCTCTTGGAGTTGCTTCTTCAATTCCTGCAACTCAATTGGGGCTATTCTATATGGTGTCTTTTAAATAGGAAAAGCACCCGGTACGAGTTCTATTGAGAACTCAACTTCACTATTTGGTGGAAGACCCGGTAATTCCTCCGGAAAGACATCATCAAACTCTCGTACAATGGGCATATTCTTAATCGTGAGTTTCTCACCAACCATTTGAGATAAATAACCTTCATTTAGTGGAATCAAGACCCATAAGGTAGAAGGAATTTCCACTAGAAGGTTACGTTCATCCTTGCATTGATAGACGATCATAGATTGATCTGGAATATGAAATGTGACTTTTCTTCTTTGGCAATAGATATGAGCTCCATATAAAGAAACACAATCCATGCAATGAATCACATCAAATTCTACTATAGGAAGGATCACAAGATTTGCAGGAAGCACTTTCCCACAAACATCGATCGGAGAAGAATTATAAACTTTTGATGCGACTGTTGTGATATTAGGTTTTGTCATAGCTAAATCAACATCTAATTGTCGAGGTAATACAGTGATACCCTTAGAAAATTATTCAGAAATAAAAGAGTGGGTGGATCAAGAATCAAATAAAAAATTTGCTACTTTAGAGTGGACGGTAAGTGTACCTTTGACCACATCGTTATCATAATCCACATCGCTGATAGAAATTGCATGTGAATTTCCTTTGTCTTTAGCATTAAGAGTTTGTTGACGTCGACCATCATCATCAACCCTTGGATTAGGGAATTTATTGGCATAATGTCCCATCTCCTTGCACTTGAAACATTGAAGTGTAGTAGGTTCATTCTGTGTATCCCTTCCTTTTTTTGCATCATTAGACATCTTCTTCCCATCGTCGCGGCATTCAAATGCCCGATGACCTTCCTTTCCACATTTGAAACATTTACTTGTCCCTTTTAGACAAATCCCTCCATGTTTCTTTCCACACTTTGAGCATAAGGGAAAGCTCATCTTCTTTTCAGTGTGCTCTTTAGATTTTCCTTTGAATTCCATTTTCCTCTTCTTATCAAACCCATATGACTGATGGGTTACTCCAATCTCCATCTCAACATTGAGAGCACATCGAATTATTTTCTCATAGCTATTGAAGTCCCTTAAGGCTAAGTACCTTCGAAGACTTGGTTTTAAGACACTAAAGAATCGATCAATATTACTCTCAGGTTGGATAATAATACCAGAAGTGTACCTTGCAAGCCTTGTAAAATTTTCTTCATAGGTACCAACAGATTCATCATCCTTTTTCTTCAGTTCAAGAAACTCTTTCTCCATCTTTTTTCAGAGAATATGAGGGAAGTACTTATTGAAAAATAAGTTCTTGAACTCATCCCATTCCATGGACTCAATTTCATCCCTTTGCCTCATATTATTAATAATATTCCACCATTGATCAACATCACCTTCCAAACGATACACTGCTAAGATGACTTTATCATGCTCATAACATTGATGAACTAAAAATATCTTTTCAGTAGTACTAATCCATTGTTCAGAAACTAATGGATCAGTAGACCCGCTGAATGAAGGAGGACGCTGTCTCATGAAGGATTCAACAAAATGTTTCTCCTTCCTTTGCTCGTTTGGAAGTCCTACATGATTTATAGCTTGAGAAAGTTGTGTGAGCATGGCTACAAGATTTTTCATTCTAGCTCCCATAACGTTTGGTTGCTCAGGGGGACAATCATTGCATTGCCCGTCACATTCGGCATTAACACGGTTCCTTAGGGTTCCAGCCATTGACTAAAAACAAGAATAATAGTGTGAGAAACACTAATTATAATAGGAAAAACACATAATCACGAATAAAATTTCACACTTACGATCTTATCCTAGGTTATTCATGGCCATTTCTAAAACACTAAGATTGTGTTCTATGGTTAGAATTATCCTTAGGGTTCTTACTAAGGCTTTCACATCCTAGTTTCCAAAGGTTGACTATACCTTTACTCTGATACCAACTATAAAGACCCATACTTTACATACATTGTTAATACTTCAAAATTGGTGTGTACTTATTACATCATATAACAAAACCATGAAAGGACCGTATAGGTATAGTGTCTTTAGAAACTGGGAAACATAAACAACTGGTTCATAAAGCGTCTACACTGTCTCCCATTTATTTCATCATATCTATAGTCCCTTTTGGCATATCTTAATTAATAACCTTATTCCTGAACTGGGGAAAGAAAACATACAAAAGGGTGAGCTCAAATGCTCATTAAGGGTAAACAAAAGAAATATCAATCACATCATATTCATAAGAACATAACTTTTGGAAATCTTAACTTACAAAAGAGAGAATAATTTCATAACATGGGATAAATCATAGTAGTGAAATGGAATCCCAATAATCATAACATAAAACATGGAACTTTGTGGAATACACAAATAATCATAGAGAATCATTTCTTATTAGTCAAGACTCATTTCCAAGACTATCTTAGTGGACAAAGTCCATTTCTGAACCGAGTTCACTCCTCGTTTCAGTCCTGTTTCACTGAACCGGTATCACCTACCATTCCAGCCATGTCTATCTCATGAGATATAAAATCTTTACCCAATGAATTGGAGGGATATATAGGTCCCACCCATCTTATAATGATACCATTCTTATGTGTGCCACAAAATCATAAATCACACATCATTGCATAACCTATGTAATAAAAATGGGATTCTTAAACAACATGACATCATAAAACAATTCATATAAGATAAAGGAATTCATAAAAATAATTCCATCACAACATAATCAAATCAATGTAATAATAGGGATATAAACAGAACCCTATATTATCTTAGATGGAAAATAATTTTGATAAAACACATGAACTCTATTCTTGAAGAAAATATCCTTTCTACTTCAAAAACACTTTTACTTTCTAAACATGTCATTCAATTCTAAACTAAAAGAATTTGATTAAAAATAAAATTGAAAAATTGTAAGGGAAGCTTATTGGAAATAATTTTTTAAAAATACATTCATGTCGTATAAGTTAAAAAATAATTCTTCTCGTACTTTTTTCGGAAAGTAAAAAAGTACCTCGTACGATAAACGAAAAAAGAATCCTTTCATATCTTTTACTAAAATCTCACCGAAGGGTAAAATTGGATTTAAACAGTTGTAGGTGGATGGAAATAATATTACATATTGAAGAAACATGGATGTGGATGATAAAATACACCCCAATAAATACCAAAGTATAAACAATCTCGGATAAAAATGAGATTGTGATATTTCCCTTACCTTAGGTCCAATTTTCTTCGAAAGTGTCCGAACCTCCTGTATAATGATTTAAATAATGTTATTGACTTATTAAAGTATCATAATTATTGTTATGATATCATATATGGTCATATTATTAGCTTCTTAGTAGTAATATTTCATTGCCACTTCTTATTCGGGTGTTTATAACGTTTTGTTCTTATGTGTGTTTTGTCGAATAAATTATTATTCTTATCTTTAGGTTATAGATACCTAATTTACAGAATGGTATTAGTGTAATATATATCATATTCATTCATTAAATTCATTTATATAATCATTATGAAATGAAGATCATGTAGAACGAGTCGCATCACATCGTGGAGACGGTATTCCGTACGTACGCACGAGTGATGATATGGTTCCTATGATCGTGGAATTGTATTGGAGTGTACGTATACTATTTCAGTATCAATATAACTTTATAATAGTCATATATAGTCATTATTTACACCATTATACCCATCCAAGTAAGGTGGTGGTGGAAAATAGATTACACCACGGCGTGGAGACGGTATTCCGTACGTACGCACACACGGTGATTTCTTTTTCCGTAGGATGGATAGATGGTGAAATAGGGTTGTTTAATACTTATAATAACATATCAGTATGTTAGTGATACTGATGTTATTACTTCATAATGAAACAACTAAAGAAGAATAAGTGGAAGAAGAAATAAAGATGAAAGAATCGGTAACGGACATTACCTCTTCTTTGAAGTGCTTCTTTGAGACCTCCTTTTTGGGCACTAAAATAGGTCTTTGAAGAAGAAAAGAACATCTCGGATGTTTCTAGGGAAGTCGAGAGAAGATATTGTCAGGGGTTATCCAATCATGGAGGCTCAATGTGGTGTGAGGAAGAGGGGGAGGAGGTTCCCTTTTATAAGGGAGGAGAGGGGCACCTTTGGAATAACTAAACAAATTATTTTATTATAAAGTCAAATTAGGTTTTTAATAGCTCCAAATTGATATATTTCGAAGCTAAGGTGGGTAGGGGTCGAAATCCTCTCATCCAATAGAATTTAGACAAGTTTAGGTATCAATTTTAACCTTATCATTTAGATTTAACTTTAAGTTAGATAATTTAACATTTACCGTGTCTTCTTGTTTTCTTATACAATAAGGTTAATAAACTTACAATATCATGCCAAACGAACCCAAAGTTGTTTATTATTAAAATATATAACCTTATCTAAGTCATTTGGCCTAAACTTAGATTTTTAGGAATAAAATAACAATTAATAATATAATATTTGTTTTAAAACTATTTTATGTCAATTTTGACACTATTTAGTAATTGATTTTTTTGAAAATCATAACCGAATGATTAGTTCGAACAAAATTAATTAAATCAATACTAACATGTCATATTAACGTATAAAATTAGTGTAATTCATAAAAAAGATCGAATTACATTTATTTGGGTATTTATAACATCATTTATGTCAATATTTCATTAATAAGATAATTACTTCATCATCGTTGTGTCATAAATAAATTAAATTATTTAATGTCAAAAAATTAAAAATAAAATACCATTATGTAGGAAATATTTTTATCTTTATAATGAATATTTATAGTAGAATTTATCTTATGTATAAACCCATATTAAAAATGATTTACTTATTAAACATTGATTTTAACTATTTTACACTTCTTTAAATAAATTAATAATAAATGTCCTAATCTAATCCAAGTGGGCCTAAATGGTCATATGTTGTTCCTAAGGTTGTTTTTGGTCGAATTAAACTTGTCCAATAGAATTAGGACATGTGTTAAGGTAATAATAATATCATTTTTACCCTTAACTACCCTATTTACTTTTAACCGTGGTAAATAAAAGTAAAAAAGTTATTATTCACCAAAAATTATTTTCATCTCATTGAACCACATTTTAGTCCTTGATATTAACCGTGTCTCTCGGATTTTTGAAATTCCACTCACAGAAGCGGTAAAATTAGGTTTTATAAAAAATTCAGTTTTTTTAAATACCACTTAGTGGTTTCACTATTCATCTAAAATTGAATGTTTTCAGAAAAATACCAAAATTTCACCCTAGGCTAATTTCAATATTCCGAATCCAAAAATAAAGTCCATTTTGAAAAATAAAAATTATAAAATTTCAAAAAGTGGTTATTACTATTCATAACGGCTAGCTTCAATAATATTTTAATAGCATATCGTTGTATAGTGAAACTCGGTTTTGCGTATGACGCAAGCTATCGAGGAAGGACGCGGTTGCGTGTAAAGCAAGCCAAGCTAGTGTTGTTTGTATTAAAAGATTCCTTTGATGATTTATATAACATAAAAACAAAATATTTCACATAAAAGTCTCGGGTGTTACAACATTCTTCCCCCATACAAGAATGTGATATATTCAGAAGAGGATAAATAAAATACCCCCACTCTTAGATATGAGACTGGTCTTTGGAGGATTATTCACAATAGATATATGTATTCATGAAAATACACTAAAAAATATGTCCCCATTCAATAGATTGGTCTATACAAGAAACCTTCAATGAAATGCACGTGACTTGATTTCTATTATTATAGGACATGTACTACTAGTCATGTTCTATATTCAATACCCACCCAAAAATTAAATAATTCAAAATTTTCTCCTCTCAAACAAATAACATAATTAAATATATATGTATTTAAAAATTAGTACTGAGAAATGAGAGTATTGATATACCCAAATTATATTATTATTTACATACATGATGACCTGTTGTATAAAATACCCCGATTTTTAAACCAAAAAATCAATTTCCTTTATTTATGATTTCAAACTATATAACATCTGAGTCTTCTTCTCCTGATATTAAATTACATGACATATTCTTCCTTAAAATAGTACATTAAAACATGTGAACCTTAATACCTTTTTACATGTTATTATACCTCAAAACATTTGAGTCATTTCGGACTGTTGTCAAACTACTATAAATCTATATAATTTTCTCATCACACTAACATTAATAGTTTTTATGTCATTTTTAATATATTTAAATGGAAAAAGAAACCGTCTATTTCCTTTTTTATCAAGATACCAAAATTTACTTTTTATGGACAACTGTTGTTTCAGATGCCACTATTATATTTCTAAAATTTTCATTCCATAAATTATTCTCTATGTGTTGATTGACTCAGGTTTCCATAAATATTTGATGGTTATTGGTTACTAGTGAACCCATATTCAATAAACACATCTATTTGGAAATGCATACATTCTCCAACTTGCATCTTATATATGCACACCAAGTCCAACTTTCAACCTTGAGGAATTTTATCCCCAAATGTTCCGAAGATACCTACATGACCTGACAACACTATAATGGATTACATCATTTGAAAAAGGTCATTTAGAATCAATTACTTGTTATCTAAAAAATTACTTATGATTCAAGAATCTTTCACAATTATTTACCACATCCTCACCCTAATATCAAAAAGTTGTAAGATTATTCTCATCCTAGGGAATTATAATTGGGTTATTGTGTAATAATTTCCCTTTTATCTATTCTATGAATCATAACCATAAACAATAAGTGTGTTATTCCATGAATTATAATCATAATTTTTTGTACCATATTCAAAACTATATGACTGTAAACATTATCCTTGAATGTTCTATATCACAAAACCATATACTGTAGTATATGATACCTAAACCATGTAATGTAGAATACAGATTAAGTGGTTTCTAGAGAAAACATTGAGTATTAACATGCCAAGTCTACCCCTTACAATGATAATAAAAAACGTATATTATAAATTTAAAAATTAAAAATATTTTATTGCTGATAATTTTAGCCATAAAAAATTAAAATCCATTACTTTAAGACATAATGGTCTCATAGAAATTTATAATAATGATATATAAAATCTCATCAACATAATAATGTGTTTAGTTAATGTGAGGATTTATTTTTGTAACAAAAACTTTCAAAAATATTCTTTTTAATATAGAATACATCATTTAACAACATTTTAATTTCATTTAAAAAATTAATTGATATCAATAATTAGTAGGAAATACTCCAAGGGACAATTATGTTTTTTATTTATACATATCACGATAAAAATCTATATATGTTCCCCACATCTTAGCCTATCTACCAGAAGAATTTCATTCAGATAGGTGATCCCACTAATCTTTGTTTTTTCGGAAAACATTACAACAGAACTCATTATTCAAATTTAATCATTAGTCATACTTTGTGTACCTATACCACCCTATAATCCTTGGTTAAAAATCTGTGAGATATGATTTACAAATAAAATAATCCAAAAATTCATGTGGATTCAATATCCTCAATGTTATTCTACCTTTTACCATTCCCTTTCTTGAAGTTAGTAATGTGTCATTTTATTCATAATCCATTAGACCTCACCATACAACCCTAAATTTTACATTACATTAATTGGATATCTAAAACCCTAATAAATATGCATCTTTATCATAATATTTCTCTATGAATACTATAGGGATATTATTATGATCATTTTTTTATTCCCTATGTAATATGTAGGTTATTTAACTTCCAATTCAATGGTGTTTGTCCTTAAACACAATATTACAATTTTTTAACATTAATGAAATCAATCATCCAAAAAAAAGATACACCATACCAAAAATGATGACCCCATACAAATGGTGACATATGAATATGTATACAGTCTTCTAGATGGACTACTACCTTTCATGATCCATGAAAAAAAAATTATTCAAACAAAGTAGATGTATAAAATGTTTTTGTTCAATATACTACAAAGGATAGTTTAACCAAAATTCAAAGTAATTACCTCTAGGTCTCCCTTATATATAATAATTAAAAAATTAGGGAAAATAAAAAAAATAGAAAAATATTATGGAAGGTCACTCAACCAAAATCCAAAAAGGATTTCATGTTATAGAGATCCATTTGTGGAATAATGAATGTATATTGGTTGTGGAATATTCAGTTTCATGTAGTCATAATGGAAATCAATTTCATTAAGAATGAATTTGGTTAATCTATTTTTAAATGGATTAATAGCGGTATAGTATTTTTCATACTGTTTTAGATAGATGACATATTAATAATCTGGAATGATATAACAACATTACTTTGGGTTAAATAATTTTGAGGAAATTACTTATCTATGAAGAATATTTTTCATGAGGTTCTGGTATTTTTGATCGTGTAAAAGATCATTCTTACTCAAGTATTGGGGAGCCAAAGTGTGGTTTTTTCAAATGTTTTGAGATAAAATCATTCACTTTAAATGCATCCTTCCATATGTGAGTAAGCTCCAAATGACAGAAAATTGTTTAGATATGGGGAAAAGTTCTCTATATTTGAATTTTAATTAGATTATTTTCATTACGAATTAATCCAATTCTAGTTGGCAGAGTTTTTTTGAACCACTTATGGTGTGACAAAGTCTTCTTAATGGATGTGAAATTTTGTTTCATGACCAGTTTATGATCAAACAGTGTTGAATTTGATAGATATAAATAAATTATTAATGAAAAATAATAACGTTATGAGGAATATGTGATTAGAATAAATTTTACAGTAGGAAAGAAATGTATTTTAATATTCAATATCCATGTAAAGTTAATGAAGAATATGCTATAAAAACAATCATATTGTTATCTACAATATAAATTATCAAATTAAAAAAATATTACATGACGATCATTTGTAATAGTTATTTTAAGAAGATAAAAATGAAAATGAAAATTAAAATATAACACAATTATTTTTACTTTAGTATTTTATTTATTTAATTAATTATATTTATATTCAATGTTTAGTTTTATGGATATTCCTTGTTATTTTTGAAATTTTCATTTTTTTGGCTTATTACATAGATTTCACTTACCAAGTGAATACCATGAAATAAGGATATATCATTTGAAATTTTCATTCATCTTGGATAGTGTTGGGTTTTTCAAATAATATGATTCAACCATGTATGTGATTAGATGGGCCCAGTAAAGGGGGAATAACTGGGTCATGGTTTGACTAAACTATATGTAGAGAATATATGGTTCCCTAAAATAAATTTATCAAAATCCTCAAAAATGAATATAATAAAATAAATTAAAAACTATCATCTTACTCATATATTATCCATTTCCAATTTTTCACCATGAATCCCCCAAGGATGACCCCCTCATACACCCCTTTTCTCCTCTCCTCCCGCTCATATCTTCTTTGTCTCTATTGATTTCAAGTGTGATCTTCACTAATAAGGGTTTACTTCCGTCAGTCATTATCCTAATATTCTCTTTTTTATTGGGTTTATCTCCTTAATCATCATGGATCTTCCTAAATTAATTCATTTGTAGTTCTTATAGTTTTAAAATTATAATGTTTATTCATGTTAGGGTGTATGATCTCTCTTCCAAACAACCCTCTTTCCATTTTATATGGTTAGAATCCTTTGTTCAATGTATAGGAAGATGTTTCATTACATTGAATATTCCATAATATACCATATATTATTAGTAATTTCAAATTGATTACTTTTAATTTAAAAATTCTTTTTAGGTTCAAATGAAAATAAATTCATGTGTTATCCATGGCTTTTAGGTGACTGAAAAAGATTTTTTATTTCATTTTTGGGGAATACAGACCTTACTTAAACCTACATTTATTAATTATTTTCTTTTTTGAATAATAAAATACTCTAGGTGGTTTTAGAATATAAATATATAATTTTAAAATTATTTGTGATTTTTTATAAATATTTATTTAGCCACCTGTGAATTTTGAGGTTATAAAATAACTTGTTTTCATTTGTTTCAGAAATTTTATTATGATCATTATTCTACCGTCTAGTAATAGAATTTTGATAAATTTTATTTATTGATTTTTATATTTTTTTTTATAATCATATGTATAAATTTATATATATTTGGAAATGTACTGATATTCAAAAAATAAAATATGAATATCTGAATTTAAAATCTTGTATATATAAGAAATTAAATTTGTAAATAACATTTAAAATGGAAAGTTTCGAATATTATTTTTTTTAGGAATTTGGTTGTTTAAAATGTACTCAAAGATATTATTTTAAATTATTTTTATTTCATTTAAAAAAGTTGATATAATTTTTTTTAAAAAAATGTATTCGAGAATAATATTGATTTGTAAATGGTAATTCAAAAAATATTTACCTGATATTATTGTTTTAAGGTTATTTTTATTATGGGATATTTTTTATTATTTTTATGATTTATAATTTCCATATTTTTGGTTTGGCCCATAGGTCACTATGTGTAGGTGGTGAACAAGATTTGTGAAACCCTATTTAGGAATGAGGTGCATGCTATAGTTCAGTTCTAATTTCATTAATAGATCATATTTATATTAACTATACAGTATCATAGATGACTAATTTTGTATATGTCAGGTAGATACCTTTGGATCCTATTTGTTAGGTCTCATCCTATATATCTTGGGATTCACATTATTTAGTTCACATAATATTTATTATTGTTGATGTTGTGATTTTTTTTATATACACAGGATTACTTATATTTTTCTTAAGAGTTAGTTCAAGTTAGAGGGGGTGGGGGTTGAATCCATAGTTATCACTAGAAATTTTATCCTTCTTGGAAAGAAACCCCTATGAATTTTTAGAGTTATTTTTCAACTTAACAATGAAATTTAGTATTCCCAGTATCTTTTGATAAGAAATATAAAAAGGAAGGAATAAAATTCATTTCATATTTTATCTAGTGTACTTGAATACATTTGGATATGTTTGTAATTCCTAGAGAGAAATAGTTTCCCCAAATCATTGTCAAAAATGAAAATTTGTGTAGGGCGGGGATCACCCATCACAAAAATAAGAGTGGTAGGAAACATCCATTGACACAAGATTGTTATTATTTTAGACCATCATGTTTATAAAAGTCTGAATCACAATTCTCAATAGGATAATGTTATATTGAACCACATTATTCATCAATTATTTTGACAACCATTCTCTAAATCTATAGATAATAAATATTCCATATTCTTCCCCAAAAATAATATTCACGATAATTTCATTTGGTACTAATAATTTTTGAAATAATTATCTTACAAAAATTATTTTTCTGATCATGTTCTTGGAATAACTCAGATCACAATATTTTAAAAAATTTAAAAAGTCATTACATTACAAATTAATATAGTTAAATAGACTCAAATTAAAATGTAAAATGTTTGGTCAGAAATTATGAAAATCTAACCCAACTATACCATTGGTTGAATAACTTCAAACCCTTCAATTATAATAGATGCCGCAATATTTATAATAATTTCCTCAAATATCAACATTAATGAACATTACAAACATTCCAACAATTCCAGTTAGAATAAAAAATATACCTATATAATTATTAATTTTTTAAATAACCAGATAATCATCATTAAAATTATTATATTTTAAAAGCATGAAGGAAAATACATCTCTTAATCATAGAATTTCTCCTGTGATGATATTTTTATGAACAACTATATCCTAAAACTATCTATCCAATGATTCTTTGTCCCGGTCACTTCTATCAGGTAGCCTTTTTCTGTTGAAATCATGGTTATATATTAAAAACATGGGGTTATTCCATTTGATTAAATTGATATTCCATATCTATTGGTTTATCTGTATTACCAATGTTGTTTTTTCTCATGATGAGTACACTCTACTAGAAACATCACTATCTGAAGCACCTATTTATAATGGATTTTATTTGTGATGAAATCAAGATAGTCCATTAAATAATATTTATACATTTATCTATATTTCGGAATTAAAATAGCATGTTTATAGAAATCAAGAATGTTTCTATAGAAATATTAATTTTTTTTCCATCCATTATAAATTTATATTTTCCCCCATTCAATAATAATTATCTGAGCGAATACATTTTATAAAATATTTGTTGAGAGCATGTAAAAACATCTTGGTGTATAGTAAAACTCTCATTTTTGAACTGATGAACATTTATTCCACTATATTTACCGAGTGTCATTATGATCATTCTTTTCCCTATCACAACATCAAATATCAACCATTATACAATAATAAACACATTAATTAAAAAATCTAAACATTATATGTTTTGAATATTCATCCTTTTATTACCTAAAATTTTTAAATGATCTCTCCATCATAAAACATATTGTGTAAACATCATCAAAAACCTTTTGAACCATTTAGTAATCATGTTGATAGAAATATTGTGGATTATATAATAATAGTTAGATATAACATCCAATTATTTTAAAAAATTAATTCTAAAATGTCCATAGTTAATTTTTTTTCCTGATGAAAAATATATATCATCTACAAAATAATTCATTCCTCCAATCTCCCCCATTTGGTTTTTCCATAGTTAAAAACAATATTTTTTATACTACATAAAAGTATTTACCTACTGAAGGAGAAATGGACTAACACCACAACGATGGGTAAGGAATGTTTTTTGAGATAATTCCATCCCTCATTGATGTGAAATTTGTGGCCATTATATGATATACTTCCCCTCATCTTCTCATTTTTATGAATTATATCCTCAGAGAATTTTATTCCCATTTATAATATAACACTAAAATAAATTTAAAAACTTATAAATAAAAGTGTTTTACTTTTTGTCCCACATTGAAAATAGAATCCAATGTCATAAGAGGTTCTATAATTTTTTTAAATGTCATAAGTGGTGAATGAACATGTTGTTTAGTATTATTTTCGAAAATCATTACATTAAAAAACCATTAGTGAATATATCCCCACTTATTTCATTTATGGAGATATAATACTGATTTATAATTAATAGAAAAACTTTTTCTATTACTAAATTAAAATTAATATTAGTTTATATTGATTTTGATTGAATAATCACATTTTTTTAGAGGGGTAAATGGATCTTTTAAAAACAATATTCAATGGGTTTTCAAAATTAACCATCAAATCATAATATTTAACATTCATACAAATAATTT
Organism: Viscum album; assembly: GCA_963277665.1. NCBI lineage: Eukaryota > Viridiplantae > Streptophyta > Magnoliopsida > Santalales > Viscaceae > Viscum > Viscum album. Next base: position 1,687,545,517 of record OY728126.1, on the reverse strand, counting down.
TAATACATGAAAAAGTAAAAAAATTATTTTCAGATTCATATATACTCAAGATTACTAAATGTTGTTTCTTTCTATGCTAATAAATAGAACCCTATTAAATGAAATATGTTTCACCAGATAATGATTTTGAATTATTAGAATCACTAGAAAAATCAATGTCAATGATCCCGTGAAAGTATATTTATTTAATTTTCAGGTGAATAAATACTTAACTCAGTGCTACTTTCACATAACTAAAAATTCTCTATGAATATTTCATGTGATATTAATTTCAATCTAATTGATGTATATAAGATAATTTACAATATCAACATTTTCTATTCAATATGGAGTAATGTAGTGTATTCTTAACATAGATTTACGAATTCCATTCAAATTTAAACTTCTGATATCTTCATCAATACTCATATTCATAAAAAAATTGTGGAAACTAAATAAATTGGTAAGAAGTTGAATAATTTATTTCTAATAATGTTGATATGATTAAAAACCATTATCCCAAGATATACAAAAGAATATAATGTGAAATAATTTAAAATACTAAAATTTAGTATATAAATTAACTTATGTACCTTAAACTATAGGGAAACTATAACCATTGTGATCTTTATCTAATAAGTCTGATAAACATCACTAAATTTAGAGAAAAATAGTATCCATACTTTAGAGGTATCCTCATATTTATTTGAATAAATTTTTTTTCAGATGGAATTGATCTTCTCTGTACTATATTTTTGTACCTTAATATGAAAATAAGGATGTTGAAGATTGGAATAGGTCTCAGGGAGTTTTGGAAAAGTGTGTGGTAATCCCACAAACATCTACCATCAAATGGATATAAACGTTAGAATCCTTAAGGAAACTCCTAGAATTGTCTAATTATTTCATGAGTAAAAATATATTAATAAATGTCATGGACCAAATGAATTCAACGTATGCATTCAATCCGAAACATCTCATAAAATGAAACTCTACATTAAATTATAGTTATATTGATGATAAACCTATCCAAACAATGACTATTATCGTAAAAAGTAAACATGACATTTCCCATTCAATATGAAATAAATTTCCAAGAATACCGTCATATATATATATATACATATTTAATGCTTTTGTTTTAATCACTATCAAATATCACAATATTCTTTAATCCGAAAAAAAATTATTCGATTTCACCTTATATTATATTGAGTACCATAACATGTGATATCATATCAAGAATACTATTGGATATATTAAAATTACCTTTTAGAAAGATAACATTAACAAAATATTGTATGATAATTACACTAAAATAGTTACAGGGAAACAATATGTTTTAAATTGAATCCATTTTTGGTTAATAAATAATTGTTGCCCCATGAATCTTTAAAGCATTGACAACAAATATGTATATCCTTATCTGTATATGCAATAAAAAAATGGAATCGAAAAAATCATCAATTCAAATTATGGAATAAAGGTAAATGAGATGTTCTCCATCAAAAAGATGTATCTATATACTTATGTATAACCATTTTAATCACATATATTCTCATATTCTCTATTTTTAGAAAACATTGAGTTACAATGAGACAAAAAGAATATCAATCACATATAACCAACTTATATATTCTCAATCCTTAGAGTATTGACTAATTTTATCGATGAATACATCACATTTCATTCATAAATGTGTATAATCAATACACATATCCCTTATACATTCGGATATAAAAGATCTTGCTTTGATGACTCACTTCAATAGTGTATCTCAATCGACGGTCCTGATATCTTACTCATCATATGAGAGGACAAATCCCATCATGGTTTAGCTCCATAAAAATAAATGATCATCAACATACCCAAGAACCCCTATATTATCTATGTTAATATATAAGCATACATAAGTACGCTGTCAAAGTATTAATGTTTACATGCTTGTAATCTCTCCTGGTATAAGAAGTGGTTAGTAAAATATAATATATTCACCCAGAATGTAGAAAAGAATCATGTATGAAACTATATGTGGTTTTCATAATGGGACATTGATCACATACAAATAATATTATTCTTTTCCTTATGACTATTAAAAAAATTTCATATCTCTAAAAACAATCCTAATCCTTATAGCCTTAACATTTAATCATACCCTATAATACATCATCACAAATATTAGTTAGGGATAATTGTGATGTCACACATTGAGAGATCAATTATAATTTCACATCATAAAATTTATTTTTATATAATAATATATGCATCCAATGTGAAAGAATGATAAAACATAATTTTACCTTAAATTTGAGACATTTTAATAATCTTATACGCTTTAATAATATATAACAAACCCATCATTAGTATTATTTTAATTTATCCTATTTGATAAACTAAAAAATCAACTTTATTTTTCAAAAATTAATGAACTTTGTAAAAAAATAACGCCATATATATTCATTGCCACATATCTATGTGAAAAAAATAAAACCCTCACACAAAATCAGTATTGTTATATATTTAAAAAAACAACGTGGATAGTTGTTTGATTTTGGAATAATATTACAAAATATTCAATTTCATGGACGTATTTTATATTTTTAACTTCCCTGGATAAAATATTATAATGTAATATTATATTGTCTACTTAGTAATATTTCTATATTAATCATCATCATCTTTGGATCCATATTACATGAAACCTTTTCATTAAAATCATATAACTACTTACATTATTATTTGTTGATCTTCCTAAAACATTTAGGATAATGTGGATATCAAAAAAATTCCAAAAATAAATTTAACAATTACATATCTATTTACCTATATACTGTAATATTTTTTTTGGAATTTTAATTCAAAATGTATTTGGAGAAGAGTAATCTTTCAATTATGAGTTTCATTTTTTTGTGATTAATATTATAACTCTTTACTTTTTATTTATTTTTTCCTCATATTTTAGAATCTATTTTTGAAAATTCACTACAAATTATTTTATTCATAAAATATTTTTATCCTTTTGGAAAAAGAGATATTCACTATATAAATGATAAATAATTTTAACACAATAATGATATATTTATCATTCCATATCCTAAAAATTTTATAATATTATGTGTAAATTAAATTAACATATGATTGGTGTTATTATTTATTTGATAATTATGAATTTCTCTGGGTTCAATCATACTCCCACTATCCTCTTAGACTACAAAAAATTGAAAAATTAAAATAGTAACATCTTCTAATATAGAATATATAATGAAATCACCTTCTTAGAAGATATGTAACACCCAGAGACGTTACAATATATTTATTTTAAAATAAATTCAATCCTATTGATAGCTTGCGATGCACGAAACAATGAATTTCAATGAAACACCGAGTTTCAAAGAAACATGATAATTAATTAAAATATTATTATTTAATCATTACCTTTATAACCTATCAATTATGTTTGTGGGTATTAATATTAATGAATAAATTATGAAATTAATAATTTTTATATAGGTATAAAATAAATTCAATGGTTTTGAATTTTATGAAATAAATTATGAAATTCGAAAAGGCATATGGAACTCTTCACTTGTGTAGGGATTATAGTATGAATAACCATGTTATAAAAAAGAACTGGTATCCAGTTCAACACATTTATTATCTATTTGATCAATTGACATTAGATAAATGGTTCCCTAATATTGAATTGAGATCAATTTATCACCAATTGTTGCTGAGAAAAGATGATATTCCAAAGACAACATTCAGAAGCAGATATGGCCATTATGAGTGTTATTTAATTCCTTTTGGTCTTAAAAATTACCATTATTTTTTATGGAATTGATGAATAACATATTTTAGAGGTATCTAGATTATTTTAAAGTGGTGTTTTGGGATGGCATATTGGCGTATTCAAGGAAAATAGGTGAGCATGAGCAACACATGGTGAAAATTTTGGGGATATTGAGAGATCATCATTTGTATGAAAAGTTATAAAAAAAATTTATACAAGAGGTATATTTTTTTGGCCATGTAATTTGTGAAAGAGGTGTTTTTGGGGACCCATAAAAGATAAAGGTTGTTATCTCTTGGAATGTGCTGATGAGTGTCTTCGATATACAAAGTGTCCTTCTTCAACTAGTTATTACAAATGATTCTTTTTGAATTATCCTGAGTAGATAAACATATGATACCATTAAAAATATAAATGTTCTATTATAATGCGATGTGTCATTCCAGAAGTATTTTCAACAGCTAAAGGTTTACCTTACATTAGAACCATTATTGAATTTTATAGAACCATGAAAATAGAATGTGGTTCATTTTGATTCATTGATATTCAGGATAGGATGCTATCTCATGCATGAGAATTAAGTTGTTATATATTTCTCAAGGCATATAATAGTTCATGAGAATAACTACCCAACACATGATTTTAATTTAGTTATCATGGTACATTATTTGATAACATAGAATCATTGTCTCATTGGTGAGAAATTTATTGTGTTCATGGATCATAAAGGATTGAATCATATTTTCTCGAAACACGATTTGAATCTTTGGAAAATAAGATGGATAGAGCATATCCAAATGATTGAATAGAAATTGATGTATACAAAAAGAAATAGATTTTTTTTTGGAAAATGCATTATGTAGTAAGTATTATGATTAGTTGGAAAAACAATTATTATTTGAGTGGAAGGTGGTGTCAGTCCTAGACGACACGAATTTGGAATGTGAAGAACGATATGGTGTTGATTTTTTCATTCCAGTTTAATTTGTTTCTTTATTTTGTTATGATGGTCAAGTAGGAACATACATCCAATATTGAAGGCATTTATATAAGGTATAAAGTCAATGCTGGGGAGATAATTGAAAGATAGTCACTGAATGAGAGTATAGTGATTTGATTCATAATTCTAATGGTCATACCAATATCATTTCAATAACAACATATTCATTCTTACTGGAATTAAAAATGTGTTTTTCATTCTAAAATAAAAAATATGGATAAGTTGTTGAGATCCCAAATTTGGAGGTCCAGTTTGGAAAAAAGGTAGCTGAGTTTCTTTCAAGATTCAATAATTATCAGCAATTTAAAGAATGGAATTAGTGACTAGTATGTATGTTGTATTCATTTCCAATTCAAATGAGTAAATAAGATGAAATAGCTATGGATTTTGTAACATGTATCCCAATAAAACTTGAGAGTGGCTTGTGTGAAAAAGGCATCGGTCTAGTGAAGGTTTATTGGAAACATGGTTAGATTGAGTAAGGGATATGGGAACAAGACAAGGAAATGAATAATGAATGGTTGTAACTCTTTCAGGTTAATGATGTTTTTATACTACATGAAAACAGAAAGGCCAATGGCGCGGAAAATATAGTACTACATGTTTCTAGTTGGTAACACTTATTTTTTGTTTTTTAGGAAATTAAATTATTAGGGTTATTTTTTAGAGAGTTTAGAAGACTTTTTGGTGTCTTTTTGGATTTTATAAATGTGAATTGTTAGTACACGGTTAGTGGAAACAGTGAAACCTTTCTAGGGAAGCATGAAAAATGGTACATAAGCTAAGGGTAAGGCACACGAGAAGGAACATGGTTTATCCGAAATGTGTGGCCGCCTAGGATACATCATGAAACATGAGACTTTGGGCATTGTAATAATGGGTCCAAATTTTGGAAACCATGTGAGACAACCGTGTAAGGTTTCTTCTTGATATCTAAGATAATGGGCATTTAGCGCATTGTTTTCCTAACCTTGTGACTAACAATTAATGGCTTAAAAACTATATCAATAAAAATTTTACATAGGAAGGGATAATGTTTTAAATACTATTTTGTGGGAAAATCTAACCCTAAACTATTCTTTATTTCTCTTTAAGTATAATGTAATATTTTCTACTAGTATGAAAGAAATATGAAGGCTTCACATCATGTGTTGAAGCTAGATTCTAATAGTTAGTCTCCATTCATAGTTCATTCCCTTGGTTTTCTTTAGATCTATTTATCCCTCTCTCTAAATTTCATTAATATATGTCATTTGTTGATATATATATGGTTTTTGATTCCAAATATGAATTTATTTTTATTATTTGGAAGAGTAGGAGATATAAGAAAGGTTTCATATTATTTGAACCATTTTTATAGACTTTTTCATGCCATCTTCCAATTTCACTGAATCTTTCGAAGAAGGTGGATCCACTCTCAAATCCTCTATTTATAATATGAAGTCCTAATTTAAAATTAATTGTTCTTATTGTTAAAGGTTTTGAAATTGATGTCAATTTTTTGTTGGAAACACACTATACCAATAATTTATAGAATTATTAAAATTGGGAATTTTTGAGGAAAGTGAAATGGGTTACTAGATTATAAATTGATGAATTTAAAATGATGGTCTGGTTTTTATGCATGAAAAGTTATTTCAACTAATGTTTAGTGTTATTGAAATAGTTAGTGTAGTTTTTTTACTTAAAATAAATATTCTATTAAATTGGTTGAAATTAGTTGTTTTGTCCATGACTTTTGGTATAATGGTTGTTTGTGTTCATCTGAATTCAAGACGAACAATGGTAAGGAGTCTCCCTGAACACAATTTATATGGATAAGGGTTAGGGATCTCCATTATAAAAATGGTTCATTATGTTATGTATTCGTGAAATGATGACTCAAAACTAGTGATTATAGTGAGGTCTAGGTTTCATGAATGGTTTTATGTGTGTATATGTGGAATGGAATGGATTATGCCAAATTGGAATTTATGAAATGGATTTAGAACATTGTTTGGTTTCTTTCGATGGAAAATGATGATTTTTACTAAAATTTATATACCATGGAACTTATTTATATTTTGTTATGAAATTTTTTTGAAATTGTTTTTTAAACTATTTTTTATAATCGTACTATCATGTTATGTCTTAGTGGTGTCTGTAGGGTTGTTATTTGTGGAAAACCTATTGAGTTTCATTACTGACCCCTTCTTTGCAATTTTTTTTTCAAATGTTGTTTGTCAATAAATTTGAAAAGGTAAAGTATCAAACTTCTCTAGAGGTACTTCATGTTTCTTGGGAAATTTTATAGTGTGGAGGATGGATCAGTTTGGGTCCTTGGAGTTTTGGTGGCCATTGAGTTTTGTTGGTTTTGTAGTCTTACATTATGAACATGGTTGTTTTGTAGTCTTCTAAGGTGGAACTCTTATATAGTTTTATTTTGATATAAATAGTATGTCTTGAGTTTTTTTATTGATATTATTAATAATATAGTGGTTTATTTTATTATGACATGTTTGGTTGGTTGTTTTATATTCAAAGGTCAAATAGTCTCCACCTGTTAATAAATACATTAGCATTTATTACCAACCGTTGGAATCTTGGTGAATTATCTTAAAGACAAGTAATATTCCACTTCTATTTCAATACAATGATATGTATAGGGATATTACCATCAAAATATAGATTACACATTAGTTATTATTTTATTAGTTATAAAAACATGATGATAAGTAAATGATGAAATGAATTTTAATGAGTTGGTAAAAATGATTGCCGCTTCTTTAGCGAGAAACCTTTATATCTCTTCTCAAGGTATCTAGAGTGGTAATTTTTAGATTACCAAATGTATATTACTTTCATTAGGATTTTATTAGAATAAATGGATAGAGGTTGGTAAAGGTAAAATTAATCATGGTGGAAAAAATAAATGATGGAATGACTGCCCATTTACAATTGATGTGAGGGTAACCCATTTTCTATAAAAATATTTCCCAATGGAAAAGGATAAGAATATAATATGATATATAGTTTTAATATCATCATCCAATGAATTTTTGACATGTTTTACATTTACATTAATCATTATCATTTTGGTTTACATTAGTTAGTATAATTTGATTTTAATTATCGTAGAAAAATAATTAATATTAAATTTTTGTAATTTTTTAATATTAATTTACAATTAGAAAATAAAAGAATAATTTATTATATCTTAGACCAAAATAAAATTAAAATTTATTTTTAAACACTTTTATATGATGTTTATATAAGATAATGACATATTATTTTGATGAAATATGTTTTCTTTCAATGTTGACACTATTGGTATGATTGGAAATAAAAAAACAAATAAAATAAGATAAAATAAAAAAAACAAATTAATACACCCCTGTCATGTCATAATCGTCCATAAAATTGTTGGATCACCTGAATTAATTAATATTATTTTTATTTTTATATTTTTAATATCATTTATTTGATTCCATCATTAATAAAATTATTTCTACATCGTCTTTTTAAAATAATTTAAGATAATTATTTATTCACTAAAATTTAAAATTAATATTCAATGATGTAAATAAATATTTTTATCTTCCAAAAAATAATCTATAGTCTAATATATATTATGAATAAAATAACATAATTAATAATATAATAATTTAAATATGAATGTGATAACATTGTTTTTTCATTAAATAAAATATTAAAAATATCTTATCCTCATCAAAATGGTTCCCAAAATTCATAAGTAAATTTATTTCATCAAAATGTATTTATTAATAGAAAAACATATAAATACATTTGTTACCAACTTACGATTTTCTACATGTGGACACATAATAGATGCTTAAGAAAAATAAAGTGACATTTGTGTTTCTTATAAATTTATATAATAGAAATGTCATTCTAATTTAATGGTTTCCCATAATTAAATAAAATTTGAATATTAGGTGTTAATGCTATAATATAAAACATTTAATAATTTTTGGGATTTTTTTCGGGTAAGTTTATATTTCTTATCATATTATTCTTACTATGTATTACCATATTTACCCTTAATCTTGGTAATAACAAAAATTATCAAGGATCTAATTTATATATATAAATAATAAAAGGAAAATAAACAATAAATTTATTGATTATGATTCTATATTTGGACTCCATTTTTTAATATTAAAATCATATAAATAGAAAATTTTAATTTAAAATTTAACCAATAAAACAATACAAAAAAATATTTTATTTAAATGCATTATTATTCCTAAAAATGTTCTTATACTAGAAAAAAGTACAATGATTAAATAAATTATATTATTTATATATAAATTTTATTTATTTTCCTTTTATATCTATTTAAAATCATAAATTGATTTTTAATATTCTGAAATTGATTGTTTTATAAAAATTTGTATTTTTTACTATTATCTAGAATGTAAATATTTCCAAAAAAATAAGAAAAATTCATTCTAATATAATTTTATAGATTAAAATTTCAAAAATTATGTTTATTTTGTTCAATAGATATTCTAAATGGGTTAGTAATTATTTTTAAAACTACTGCGCTTTTAACAGGTGGTAAAACTACTGTTAAAAAAATATATCCTTTTGATTTGAAAAATTGGATTTATACATATCTTATTCCTATAAAAATTTCTTGGATGACTATAAAAATTATTGAATGAATATATAAAATAGAAATATGATAATGTGCATAATATTATTCATTCCTTCAAACTGAATGTCTATTTTACAAAATTCATAATTTAAATAGCATATCATGGTTTTAAACAAGATGTTGCGTGAAATATAAGTTATAAAAGATGTTAAATTTAAGAGAAGTATACAATAAAATTTCATGGTGTTACAATTAGATTTAAATTACCCTACAAAATTTGGGTTTTCCATTTTAAAAAATATTTTTAAATAATAGATATACTACTCTATTTTTCTAAATTCTTATTAGTTTCAATGCATGATTTCGTAAATGTAATCATAGATCCCTATGATTCCAAATAGGGTATTTTAATAGTATAATAACACTTTTATATAATGTGAAATTTATTAAAACCCATTTTTAGAGTATCAATATGATTGATAATATGGAACAATTTAAAATACTTAAATAAGGAACTGGTATAAATATGTGAACCATATAATAAAAATACATGACAAACAATTTGATCTTCTTGAAATGATTTTGATAAACATAAACAATGTTGAAAGAAATAATCCCACTTAAGAAAGTAAAAATGAGCTAATCTGAATTATCAAACATTTAAATGGAATTTATCTTCTCTATATGGTATGTTAGCACCATAATATGAAAATAAGAGTGATTATGTGTGATGTGGGTCTCATAGATTGTTTAAATAATGTGAGGTAATCAAACACAATATAATAATTGTGTGTATTTGTAATTTATAATCATGAAGGGAACCACTTTGTTTATGTCATTTATTCATGAATTAAAATATTAGAATATTTAACATTGATAAAATGTATTCACCCTATGATTTTACACCTAAATCATTCATCAAATGAAATGCCACATGAAATTCAACATGAAATTGGACAAGAAATGTTAACAATGTGGATTCTCAAATATTCCAAATGATAACTATTATCATATGTAGTATAAATTATATTCCCCATTCATCATGAAAATTAAAAAAAATTTATAAAATCTATTTAACATATTTACACTATATATAATGATTTTGGGAATATTTCTATCAGATTATTCCTTTTTTTATTTGATGCCTACATTTTTCAATAATTTTGTAGACTAATTTCCAATGATAAAAATATATATAATTCATATTTAATGATTTATATCCTATGAATGAAATTTTTTCCTTATCATAGGTATCTAATATAACCCCTTCATCATTTCTGATACTATTGACACATTTAATATTTATCACCTTTAAGGATTGTGTCATAAATATATACAATAACAATCAATGTTTTGATTCCTATAACCTTTATATAAATATTTCATTAAACTATTTCTATCCCAAAAATTAATCTATATGCATTTATCAAATTTTCAATACAATGATTGGTGAGAATATTTCAACACATACAACGGTTTATTTAGACAATACAATTTTCATCCATCATTTTCAAGGATGAATCCAACAAGTTGTTCAATTTAAATTTATTTTTTTTCTTTACTATAAATGTATTATAAATTAACATCGATCTGTTGCACATTATATTTTTTATAAGCATTAATTTAAAAGAATGTTCATATAATTTCAAGAATTATATTATGGGATAATGTTTCTTCAAAATAGAAACCTTTAACATGTGCAAACCTTATACATAATCGGATGTATTTAATTCATAAACCTCTCTGTTTTCATTAAACATTATCTGAATCACCCATTTATATATTTTGAAACATTTTTCTTATGGGTTTCTAATAGGATCCCAAATATCACTCCCATAAATTCTATACAACTATTCACTCATAGCTTCCAACCATTTGTTATGTTCCCAATATTTTAACGGTGACTTTGGATAAATTTGATAAGTGACTGTTTTTTAGTTATGTCATTCATAGATTCATTGTTATATGAAATAGAATACAACTTATTTAATGATTTTTTTCGATTCAACATATATTTTTATCCATAAAAAATGGGGATTTCCCCCCTTAGTTTCTTCCATAAGATATGAATCATTGGAATTTTTTTCTATAACTCTGATAATCTTGTTTAATTTTAAGCATCAGTTCTTTCAAATAGTGGTAATATTGATTATATTAAAACATCAATAAAACTATTTCTATCAAAAAATTACTTGATCCTATTTTAAAAAACATTATGATTACATGATTCCAATGTCTTTTTGATCATTTAATAAAGGACCTATAGCTTTGTCCACAAATTTTGATGTTTATTCTTCAACATGTCGGGACATCAATGTTTATAGATATTTTGAACAGTAGGATTATTTTTGTACCAAATTTCAAGGGTATTTTACTATACTAATGGTCTTATAAAATATATGTTTTCAACATATACATCAATAAAAACATCTTACACTCAATTTTATTTTGAATTTTATAATCAGAATTCATATATTATCTAATTTGAAATAAACATCAATTATTCCCCTCTAGTAATCCATTTTATTATTTTGTTTTTGGAGTACTTTTTTCAATTATGTTCACCCACATTAGAAAATATGGTTGCAATATTATAAATTTAAACTCAATTCCAATGTGTGTTCTTAATTTTTAATATATACATAATGTTCCTTCTCAACCTTATTCTATTTTTTTTAATTTAAATAGTATCATATTTTTGTTTCATAAATATTACCTGAGTCATTGATAAAATTAAACAATAAATTTAAGGTATTGTAGTTCTAATTTATTGGAATGTTTTCTATCAAGTCTATAAAGATCTGAGTGAATATGTTCAAGATCTTGAGTTGAATAATTACCTTCCTTCTGATGAATTTGTCACCAATCCATCCTTTTTAATATATTTATAAAATAACATTGATTTCATAATCAGTTGAGGAAGATCCCTCACAGTTTATTTCTAAAAAATTTAAATCATATTTCTTTGACCAAGGAGGCCTATACTTTGTTACACTATTCATTTTCATCTTTATCACTCTAAAAATAAGAGTTATATGGATCTTTGTTTTGGAAAAATATACTTGTAGTTCTATAAAATTTGTTAATAGTTGTTATATTTTTTTTTTCTAATTATAGAAATTATTTTAATGATATGTTCAATATCATCATCACATTAATGTTAGTAACCCAATCTGATTCATTAAGTCCAAAAACACACATTATATCTTTAGACTTCAAATTTATTAATTCAGTTTTACATATTCCTATGCCACTTCTTATTGAGAAAAATTAGTTATTAATATATTAAAACCTCCATGAAGTTCTCTAATATCTTTAATATCATTTTATCTCTTAAAATATGGGAATAAAATGGATTTTTGAGAATAATAGTTTTCCCCATTTTCTTAAAGATAGTGATAAATCATCTAATAATATTTTTATTTTAATCTTTCTCTAACCATGTTACATTTCATAACATTTTAGTGGAAATCTTCCTAGAATATTTGGCATTGGTTTTTCTATATAATTCCAATATTCATCACACATTCCACATAACTCATCAAGAAATTCTATAATGACCCTTACTTTATATACATAGTTATTACATCAGAAATGAATAATATTCATTATAAATATAAAAAAGACCTGAAAAGACTATATATGTATAGTGTCTTTAGAAACTGGGAAATATAAACATCTAGCTCATAAGAAATTTACATTATATGTTGATTACTCCATCAAAACTATACCCCATTTTAAAATATCATACATAAAACCTTTATTCATCACCAGTGAAAATAAACATAATAATGGATGATCTCGGATTCTCAGTAAGGGTGAACAAGGGAGATAATAGTTACATCATAGTCAAAATACATAAGTACATAACATTTGAAAATATTATGCCTTATATGAAAGATCATGATATCATGCCATGGGATAAATCATAATAGTTCATAAAAAATCAATGAAAATATTCCCAAAAGTAATAAAATTGGACATGGAATTTTTGGAATACACATTAGTATAGAAAATCATTTCATATTGGTCAAAGATCATTGTAAACATCATCATAACAGACAATGACCCTTACATAACTGATCTCACTCCTCGTTCCAACCCTATAATATTGATCCAAGATCATTTCCCATTCCATTCCTGTATATATCATGACATTTAAATTATTACCCAATGAATTAGAGGGAGATATTGGTCTTGCATATCTCATAATGAAACCATTCGTACGTGGGCCACAAAAAACTAAATCATTCACCATAGTATGACCTAAGGAATAAAATGGATTTTTAAACATCATTCCATCATAATATAATCCATGTAAATCCAATGGATATCACGAATACCAATCCATAATAAATATAATAAAATCATATGAACAACATGGATAGTATACATAAAACATAACCTTATTATAAAATTATATCTTTGATGGAAAATAATTTTGAATGAACAATCAAAATTAATTATTGAGGAAAATATAATTTCTTCTTAATTAAAGTTTTATTTTCTAAAAATAATACCCAATTTTAAATGAAAAGGATTTATTTGAAAACAATCTTGAAATATAGTAAAGGAATATTCAATGAAATATGCCATTGTGAAATCATAAAACTTCATCCATTCTGTATATGTTAAAATAAATCATTCATCTCATCTTTTTTTCAGAAAGTCAAAAGGTACATCGTAATAAAAATTAAAAAATATTCCTTTCATACTATTTAATACAAATTAACCAATGGGTAAAATTGAATATAAATTTTTTTATAAGAATTGTGAAAAATTTTGGATTACATATTCAAGTGTAACGTCTTTATTCTTGGTGTCTCCCCAAGGTCTCCCATACCCATTTGGTCACATGGCCTCAAGTAAATTTCCCCAAAGGATAGATGTTGTTAACTAAAAGTGAGGGCCTGGGGTGTGATAGTCGGGAAACTATGTCCTCATAGGAAATATAACACAATGTAATCAAATAATAAAAAATAGAAGCAGTAGTAATACCGCACAATAATGTGAACAGTGGAAGACTGATAGTTCAAAAAATTGCAGAAAATATATAAATAACGATGCATGTCACAAGAATCTAAGAAACAAACTAAACAAGTCACAATTCTGGAAATAAAATAATAAAACCAATGTACTAACAATAGTAAATAACCCCAACAGTATCACAAGCCTCATCTTAGTCTCATTCTCTCTAGCTCCGGCCACAATTGCGTACTTTATGTTGAAGGGTGATTTCCCTAGTATATACATATAACCATATAATTTGTTTTGGCCCCACAGAATGACCCAAACATGGTGTGAGACGAATCCCAGTACAAAACCAAAAAAATATATTTGTCTAACTATTAGTGAATATATATATAAGGTAATATGAAAAATGAAGCCAAAAAAATGTAAGTACTCAAAAGTAAATAATTGTACAGTTTCCATTTTCATTAATGTACATTTTTTAATTATTTAAAACATTGAATAATGAAATATTAGGAACTTTCCAAAGATTTGTATCCCATGTGTTATGGAAAAATTGTTCTCTCAAAAGAACATCTAAAAATTTAGCACGACTGAGACCAATCTTGTGCTTCAGTCTGGTAGACTCGTCACAATCAACATTCAAATATCACATTGACCTTCTAAGTAGCTCACAATGTCTAACCCCTATTATCAAGTGTTCCTACAAAAACAAAGACTCTCTGAGGTATCACTCACCATCAATTCCCCATGTGGTTCTTAAATGATAAACTATAGACTCTCTGAAGAAGCACTCAACGTCTATTCCCCATGTCGTCTTTTAATGATATTCTATAGACAAGCTGAGGGGGAGCCCACTATTAATCCTCCCTATGTTCTCATAATGTAAAATATAATAGAAACTATGGGGAAGCCCTCAATAACAATTCCCCCTCTAGTCTAACTACACCATGTTCTCATGGAAATGTGTAATACAATCATACTCAAATGATATTTAGCAACCCAGGAAATCTCAACTACTACAAGGCTAATTAGTTACAATGCATAACACATGCATTTAACAAGCATCAATTAAGAAATCATTCCCAACCTAAAAAACAAGGCTAGGAAACAAAGTCTGCCTCATATGAAACCTAGAGAAAATGGTCATAATCATTAAAATAAGAAAATTCACCCTTGGGGTGTCACCTAAACATGTGATTTAGCATAATATAATAATGAAAACACTTAATCAACCAATAAATCTAAGGAGGATGAAACAACGGTTCAATTTCATTAACAATAAATACCCGAGTCATGTGTAATCGGCACTTAGGAATATTCAACTCAATGAAAGACACTGAAATTCCACAAAGCACCTATCTCAATTTTCTATGATGAACACTCTAAAATTTCGACCCCTGAATAATCCTATAACATTTTAGATCTACAAAAATGTAATAATGTTCAACTTTGAGTAACTCGAGAGAGAGGATATATAAGGAAGATAGATTCAAGAAGAACCAATAACTTACTCAGTCGATTCCAGTGCAACCAATGGTTTTTGATTTGGGGAATAGATGATGGATCATAGGATTAATGAATATTTGGAGATTCTATATGCACTTTCACGAGACATGACTAAAAAAACAAGTTCTGGAGATGAGACACTACCCTGGTCTAATTAATCGAATAAAAATAAAAGTACATGACATGTTCATTTAAAGTACACATTGTGTACATTCCTCAACTGGCCCTATGTTAGGCAGTCCACTTAGACATGTAATCAACCATTATATGTCCAGTATAAGCCTACATACGATAACTAGGTACACATCAAGTACTCAATAGTACACAGAGTTTAATTATTAAATTTTTCAAATCGTCATTTTCCTCGAAAACACCTGAAATCAAGATCCATTCCTGAAATGTAGATCTTGGTTCTTATAATAATCAGTCCATTAATAAATTCATCCCTGAATTTCCCTTCCGTTGTGGTAAAGAAGAAACTTCAAATAACACTATCCACTATGATGGAACGTCGACCTCGATCTCCCAAGACCTTTCTTGTACTTTCCCATGATACCACAACACTCATACTAGATGAACAAAATGACTACTGAGAACCCTCATACTGTGACCCAGAATCTTAATAGGGTGCTACTGGAAGGATGCATCCACCTCAAAATCTACCTCCTCAGGTTAAAAAACATGAGACAACTATGAATATTAATGTCTTAGCAGAGAAACATGGAAGACATCATGCGTAGTCCGGTACCTCTGAGGTAACTGCATTCAATAGGAAACCATCCCGAATATCTCCAAAACCTAAAAAGGCCCGACATATCTCAGTAAAAGCTACCCCAATATCCTAGTTATCCTATGTCCCAAAAATGGTGTGGCACATAAGAAAATATGATCTCTGACCAGAAACATCATAGGTCATCTTCGTCAATCCACATAATATTTCTCGAAGGACTGTGCAGTATCCATCCTCATCTGAATCAACTCCACCTACTCAGTGGTCTTAAAGACAAGATGCGGTCCCGACAAAGCTGCACGTCCTACCTCCAACCAACATAGTGGTGATTGGCATGGCCTACTATACAAAACCTCGTACGCTTCCATTAAATTGTCACTAGAGAACTATTATTATAGGACAAATCAACTAGGGGTATATGTCTCCACCAAGAACACTTCAAATATAAGATAGATGATCAAAGAATGACCTCCAAGACATGAATAGTATGCTCAGACTGGCCATCTGCATGGGGATGGTAAGATCTACTCAGAATTACCTATGTACCCGTAGCCCTCTGTAGTCCAAGCCAGAAACGAGAAGTAAACTAGGAATCCCTATCTAAAATGATTGAGTTCGGAACCCCATGCCAATTTATAATCTCTCTGATGTACATCCTTCCAATCTCTTCATTACTGAGGGTCTCCTTGATCGGTAAAAGTAGTAAACCCTTTATGAGTCTGTCAACAAAAACCCAAACTACATAATTCCCTCATGATGACCTCAATAAACCTATCACAAAATCAATCACGACATCATTCCACATCCAGTCATGAATGGGTAACTAATGTAAAAGCCCTGATGGTCATTGATGCTCCACCTTCACCTTCTGACAGGTGAAAAATATCATAACAAAGTTTGAAAAAACTCTCTTCATACATGGCCACCAATATTGACGGTGTAAATATTGATATATCTTGGTGAAAAACGAATGAAATACCCAAGCTGAGGAATGAAAACCCCTCATATGAGCCTCGTGTATGTCTACGGACACCCATACGCGTTCGTGAAAACATAAGATCTCATCATCACCTATGGTCTAACCAGGATTATGGTCCCCTCCTGATAAACTCTCTTGTAGGACTAGGCCTTTATAATTTTATGTCTACCTTATTATCACTTGATCTAGTAGATTATATGAAACAATTATAGTTTAATGGATAGTCTACCCCTTTTGTCGTTCACCTCTAGATGCATTTCATATAATAGATCCATAAGCTTCCACTCACTGATGGCCTCTTGAACTACATGTATCTAAGTACACTTTCTCAAAGAATCAGCCATTTTGTTTCCTTTCTTAGGTGAGTAAGAAATATTAAAATCAAAAGACTGAAGATATTCAACGCACCTTTATTGATTCAAATTAAGATTACCCTAAGTAAAGTTATACATGAGACTTTACTGGTTAGTAAAAACCACAAAATTCACTCCAAAAAGATAATGTCTCCGACAACCAAATCATGCAGAACCGAAACTAATTCAATATCATGCATTGCGTAATTTTCATCATGTGGTCCCAACTACTAATACCAATACGCAATGACCCATTACCCTTAAAAAATCACTACTCCCAGCCCGATTCGTGATGCGTCACAGTAAATAGCGTAACTCTTTTACAAGTTCTTGAAAAATCAGAATCAGTGTTAAAGTCAACCTCCCATTGAGATCTTGAAAGGATGAATCAGTAGAAACTATCCAAAATTACTTTTCATTATTCTTAGTCATGGCCGTTAGTGGCACTGTTAAGAATGAAAAGTCATATATAAAGCAACTTCAGTAATCGGCCAGCCCAAGAAAACATTGTACCTCAAAGACGATCATTCATTTCTCCCAGTAAACTATTGCTCTCAAATTATTTGGGTTGACTAAAACTTCTCTCTATGAGATTACATGACCAAGGAAGTGTATTTGGTCCATCCAAAAGTGTAATTTTGAGACCTTAGCATATAAATTATGCTCTCTCAGTGTACTCAAAATGATCTCATTATGGGTGGAATGGTCATGTTGTGTGTGAGAGTACACCAAAATGTACTCTATAAATACTTCCATGAATGAATATAATTAAGGATGGAACACTCGGTTAATCAGTTCCATGAAAACTACGGGTGCATTCGAAAGACTGAACAACATAACCAAATACTCATATAGACCACACCTTCTCTAAAAAGTCTATAAGTGGTATATTAGATGGTATATTTGAAAACTGATGATAAACATATCTCATTTCATTATTTGAGAACACCCAGGATCCACGAAGCTGGTCAAAGAGATCATCAATCCTCATAAAGGGATATCAGTTCTCAACCATAAACTAGTTCATGTTCTAATAATCCACTCACTGTCTGAGGGTACCATCTACTTACTTCACATAAAGAATAGGAAAACCATAAGTATATGTACTGGGTAGGACGAAACCCTTTTCTTTTACTCCTTTAACTACTTATTGAGCTCTTCTAACTCAGGTTTATCAATTCTATATGGAGGAATGGGCACTGGTGCATCTCCTGGAACAAGCTCAATAGAAAAATCTACCTCACACTCTGGACCTGAAAAGTCTTCTAGAATGACATCACCAAAATGATCCACCATTGATAGAAATTCCATATTTCAAGTCCCCTAGTCATCCAGATATATACTACTAAATTTATATTTAATTCCATGCATCCCATGTTACTCGGGTCCATATATTCTGGCTTGGACATCTTATTCACCCTTATGTAGAAAAGGCCCACCCTATGGTGATGTGAAACTCACCGTGCGGCGATAGTAGTGAAAAATGTCCTAGAAAGAGTCTAACCAATCCATTCTGAGAATAACATCGAATCCGGTCATCCATAAGATATAGAGGTCCTATAAGATGTGACACCCACCCAACTCAAGATGGAACTCCTTACACTGATGTACACTAGTCATCATAAGCCACAAGAGAGTGTCTAACATCATAACATACTAATAATTAAAGATATATATCCCACTGCTCTCCACATCAAAAATAGATATAAAACTATGGAAATCCCTTTTATGAAAAAGAGAACAATATAAGACTTAAGAAACTAAAACCATACCTCTAACTGTAGAGGGTATGGGATCCTTCTCCAATTGAGATCTCTATTCAAAAAATGTCTGATCTGATCTATAGAACTGGGACTCTGCCTAACTATCTTGAGATGATCCACCCTACTGCCACTGAAAACATGCCGATTGGGTACCACAGTCATGACCTCCTCCTTGACTTGAATGGCAGGATGAACATCAGTTCCCAGACCGATGAGAAAATAGTGGTCCTTTTCCTAAACATGGAGTCATACCAGAACCCATATCAATAGCAGATGGCAAGAAAAACTAGAAAATGGATTAAGATGGACCATATTACTACATGATTGACACTCAATTTAGTATCTCAGGCACTGAGGTCTTATATGGCCACTCTACCCACAAAAGTAGCATTACACCGGAATACTAAAAGAAGTATCCCTTCTACTTGGACCTTTTCACATAGACACCCTGCAGTGCTTCCAACTATCAGACGGGGGAGTACCAACTCTGGATACCAACCCTCCCTATCCCACAGCTCCATACTCCCTTAGATTATGCTTGATGATCAGATATTGGTTAACTATAGGAGAAATGGAAGTCAACATGAAGATGTTCACCTTGGATTAGATGTCCAGTCTGAGAACATCCTCGAACATCCTGACCAGATATAACTTATCACCCCCAAAACGGGTATGAAGTGTTGAAGATCTGTGAAGCCAGAAGAATACACCATGACTGAAAGAGTATCCTATTCAACACCAATGAACTGTCGTGCTCAGTCGGCCCTCGAGGTCTCCCGGAAGAAAAATTCATATAAGGTCCACATGAAATCATCCCATGCTATAACTCATTGGCATCCTGCCTATGATTTCACATCCCACAATCTCATGGAGGAATCCCAATGCATTTAGGTTGCGAGCTTCACCCTCCTCTCAATATTTGTCATGAGATGACCGAATATAGATTGAATGTCTTCTAACCATGAATCTACTGCCTGAGGTCCTCTATCTCTAGATAAAGTGGGAGGATGTCGTTGGTGAAAAACCTATGTCAACTCTGCTATAGATGGGGGAAAATGTGGTGCTCCCTGGTAGGTATTAATAAACATCAAAAAGCCTTCTCGGAGCTATGAATCATCACCTTTGTCTAGCATAACAGGTTTTTCCATGACAGGAAAAACAAATGATCTGCTTCTAATACCTGATCTATCCTTTTTAGTGACTAATCATCACTCTTCAATGGTTGCACAACTGGAGGACGTCTCGATGGAATGACTCTACAGGGTCAAGTGCACACATCATTTCACAATTATAAATGAATGGAACATAGAATTGAAACAAAGGATCTATAGAGAAAAACATTCACGTTTTCAAAAATAGGGTTACCTACGTGTATAACCTCCACACATCATGTTCTCTTTAAGCCTTACATGGGTGTATACCTCTTCACAACCTGGTCATGTAACACCCATACACACAGAATTTTCCTATCAATACATGGAGGGGACTTTTATTTTCTCTCTTACCCATGTCCTCCTCACAGGTCTAAACCACACGTGTTTATTCTGGGTAACACTACACATCGTATTCACCCTAGACACGACGTGTGCCTCTTATGTTCTGTCCACTTGTGTAGTTAGTCACACAGTCAGAGACACGGTCGACTCTGCACGTCGTGTAAGAATAGGACACGACGTGTAAAACCTAAGATTCATCGACCTGTTTTATTAGTCACGTGGCCGAATACATGATATCTCTAGCATGACGTGTACATTCAGTACACGACATGTTCTTCCAATCACTTATCAACCCATGCCTCTGCTCACACAATCAATCACATGATTAAGCCAAAAATGGAATGTACCCTAACTAAATGGTGTATATTTTTGAAAAGGTTTTTAATCATGATCAAAAGAACACAGGGTGGCTGTTCATAACATCACACGCCGTGTTGTCTGGGTTTTCAGACTATATTCCTCCGAAACGTCTCTGAAGCCCTTAAAACATAGAATTTTTTTCCAAGGTATGAAAAATTGTTTCTTATGAAAGCCCATCATCCCATGAATCATATTCTGTCACCCTTATTCATATCCTATCTTGTGAAATTTCAATTTAAAATTCAAACATGATCCAATAAATTATAATTTAAGAGGCCCATATAGACTCAAGGACCAATGTTTGGCGCCCATCCAAATGAAACATTACATATACTGATATCCTATCAAAAAATCAGGTATTCTATCAACATATCTATCACAACAACATACTTATCTAGGACAACATCTATCACAACAACAAGGAATTAGTAATGCATCCTAAATGGAATGACAAGAATAAACGACATGTGATCTCTATCAAGTGCCTATATGATGCATGAGATGGAATACCCTAAGCTCATCGTGTTGGAACATATTACAAACCAAAATAATAAATCAATAACAGAACAAAACATGTGGATCAACAAATGGATAAATAAAATCAACTGTTACAATTGAAAAACTAGAAAAATAGAAATATTCGAGGTAAATTGGATTTTCCTAATACACGGGCTAGCTACTCCCAGCATAGCTTATTACCAACAACCTAATCTTTCCTATCACTATCTATAGTATCCAAATAGTAATACAAGAGGAATATAACTCCTTTGATACCACTTTGTAATGTCCTGGTTATGTGGATTTCCAAATGGTGCCTCGTACTTGGTGTGTCACATGGCCTCAAGCGCATTTCTGAAAATGATAGAGGCTACTAACTAGAAGCAAGGGACTTGGGTGTGAAAGTGGAGAAACTATTCCCTCATAAGAAGAGTAATACCACATAAACATATAGTAATCAATAGTGGAAGATGTAATACGTTACAACAAAGTAAAGAAAGAAAGACAGATAGTATAAAAAAAATAAAAAATATATATAAATAACGATGCATGTCACAAGAATCTATACATACAGCCAAAAAAGACACAATGATGGAAATAAATTACTGAAAACAAAGTAATGAAAATAGTATATAACTCCTAAAGAGACGCAAACCTTAGGTTGGCCCCATGCTCCCCGCCTCCAAAAAAATCTGGTACCATATATAGAAGTGAGATTTCCCTTATCTATACCCACAACCAAATAATCTTTTTGGGCCTAAAAGCATGACACCAATAGTGTGTGAGATGAATACGATTAGGTAACAACCATAAGATATGTTTCTAACTATTAGTGAATATATTTAGTAGGAAATATGCACAATTAAGTAATAAATTAAAAAGGTAATCAATTATAAATAATCCTACTATTTCCAATTTCAATTATGAACATTTATTTGATAATAAAAACATTTAATAATGAAATCATGGGATATAGACTACGATCATTATCCGATGTGTAATAGAAAAACTAATTTCTTTGAAGACCATCTAACATTCTTGTAAAAACGAGCCCATGGTTGTGCTTCAACATGGAAGAATCCTCACAATTAACATTCAAACATCACATTGACTCTCTAGGTGTCTCACACAGTCTAACCCCTATGATCAAGTTTTCCAACAAGAATAAAGTGTCCCTGAGGAAGAACTCACCATCAATTCCCCTTGTGGTCTTTTAATGATAAACGATAGACCCTAAGGGGAAGAACTCCACATAAAATCCCCATATGGTCTTGTAACTATATACTATAGACAATATGAGGGATCAATAAGCTTCAATCCCCCCTACGGTTTTGTAACGTAAAATATAATAGACACTCTAGGGAATTCCTCAATGTCAATTCCCTCTATGGTCTATGAACACTTGGTTCTCATAGCCCCGTGTAATACAATCGTACACAAATGACATCCACCTGTCCAAGTAATCTCTACTACTAAAAGGCTAAGAAACTACAATGAATAAATTATACATTTAACATGCATCAATTAAGAAAACAATTCAATCCAAACATAAAATTCAAATAAACAAGTTATGCATCATTGAAAATCTAGACCAAAAAGTCATAAACATTCAAACAAGGAAATGAATCCACATGGTGTCCCATAAACATGTAATATATTTTAATATATCAAGGAAAACCCTTAATCTATAAATCCATATATGGATGAGGATAACGGGGTTCATTTTCCTTAACAAGAAATATCTAAGTCATGTGTTATCATCACATAGGAATACGAAACTCAATGAAAATCTCCCAAAGTCCACGAACCACCTAGCTAGACGTTGTATTATTAATACTCTAGAACGTCGGCCCTTGAATCATCCTAGAATGTATTTTATCTACAAAATGTTAAAAAACATTCAGCATTGAATAACTTAAGAGAGAGGAGAAATCTGGAAGATATAATAAAGAACCAAGAACCCTCCTAGGTGATTCCAATGTAACAGATGATGTTTGATTCAGATAATAGTTGACAGATTAGTGTCTTGGAGACAATTTGGTGATTCTGTATGCTCCTTCACAATACCAGACTAGAAGAAACACGTTCTAGATATGATACGCGACCGTAGTATAATTAATAGAATAAAAATAAAAGTACATAGAGTGTACATTTAATGTAAATGACATCTACATACCTCAACAGGACCCACATTAGGTGGTCCACAAATCCTTTTACTCAGCCATTACACAGCCAGTACACAGATACACACGGCTACTGGGGTACATAACATGTACTCAAAAGTAAACGGTGTGTACTTAGAATATTTTCAAAATCTTCCTTTTTCATAAAAAAATACCAAAAATCAAGATCCATACATGAAATGAAGATCCATGTTCTTATAGTAGGAAACATATATATGTATGATAAATACAAAATAGTAAATATATACGTATAAACAGTCTCGAATAATGATGAAATTGTGAAATTATCCCTTAACATAGGTATGATGTCCATTGTATGTATCTGAACCACCTGTATTATGATTTAAATAATTTCATTGATTTAATCTCAAATCATATTTATTTTTATGATATCGTATATGATCATATTATCATCTATTTGTGAATAACATTTCACTATTACTCGGTATTCAGGTATCAACATCATCATTTTCTTATGAATGTTTTGTTGAATATGTTTTGGTTATTTTTTCAGAAGTAATAATTATATAATTTAGAGAATGGTATTAATATAATATATATCATATTTTTTCTTTATTTACATTTATTCATAAATAAATATCTTGTAGAATGAATTACATCACATTGTGGAGATGGTAGACCCTACATATGCATGAGCAATGATATCATTCACTTAATCATTAAATGGTATAGAAGTTGATGGTATATATATTATTTAAGAATAAATATATTATCATTATAATTATATATTGTTATTATTTCCAATAGTATATCTATCCAAGTGAATTGGTGAGGAGGAACATATGGAACCATGACAAGGAGACGATAAGTTGTACATACGAACGTGTGGTGATTTCATTTTCCATTGGATGGATAAATGTGGGAAGAATGTTGTCAAATAACCATAATAAAATTATAGTATATAAATGATTATAAATTTATTACATAATATGTAAAACTATAAAGGAATATGAATTAGGATAATTAATCATCTTGATAGAGTCGGTAAAAGAGATTACCACTTCTTTGGTGAGCTCAATCTAGATCTACTCTTAATGACACTAATGTAAGCATTTTGAGAAGACCAGAACGCCAAGAATATGACTATAGAAGTTGATAAAAGAATTTTTTGTGGTATAGATGAACATGAATTCTTAATGAGTTATTTTAAAATGAGGGAGGATGTTCCATTTTATTGTTGAGGTTGGTGAAACCTTTGGAAATTCCAATAATATTCAATTACAATAAATTAAAACTACATCAAAAAACATTAAAAAATTCATAGTTTATAATATTATATGGAAAAAGGATATAATATAATCAACCAATTATTATTATACACGTTCTTATCTCCATTTAAGCCTTATCATTTTAATTTAACAGTTAGTTATTCTATTTAATCTAAATAATGTTAACAATTATTTTCATATTAAAATGGTGAAATATTTAATTATTTGATGAATGTTAGACCATAAATGAAATATTTAAAACAATTTAAACCATTTAATAATTATTTTATAATATTTAAAATGTTTTATGATTTTTAAATAATTTAAAAATACATTATTTTGATAAAAAATCAATAGTTCAATTTTTCATAATACAAAATTAATATATAATTAAAAATATAAAGATAACTGGTTATCCTCGATTATTAAATTATATTAATAAAAGAGCATGATCATATAAAAATTTAATTGGAGAAATAAATTATCCGAAATTTGATATATTTTTATATTTTTAATAAAATTTAATTATTATCTCCATTAATAAAACAATTACAACATGAGTTTTCTGTGATTATTTAATATTCTTAATTTTTTGAATAAAAATTAAATATAAAATACTATAACGTATATAATTCTTCCAGATTTCAGATTAATATTTATAGTAGGATATATCTTCTTGAAAATCCTATATTAATAATGTTGTATCTATTAAAACATGAATGGTACAACTTTAACAACACATTAAATAAAAAAATATAAGTTTCAAAATATTTTTTATATGGATCCATATAGTTAATAACTAGACACTTAGATGATTATGGTAGTGATATTCTCATCCAATAATATTTTTTCATGTATTTTTTTCCTTTAATGGTAAATAAAATTTTAATAAATTTTTTTTATAGATTTTTTATCAATTAAATAATTTTTGCATCATCAATGTATAATCCTTTAAGTTAATTATTTAGTTCCTCATATTTATAAATAAATATCCATGAAAAATTACAACATTTTGTCTTCACAATGTGTATTTATAATTGAATTTTTCTTATGTATAACATTATATTAAAAATGATATATTTATATAACATTCTGTTAGAATTATTTATTTTTTCATCAATTAAAATAAATTAAATGTTCTAATATCATCCATGTTGTTTCAAAAGGTTACAATGTTGACCCAAGGTTTATTTAGGTCAAAACACAATCATCCATTTATAATAGGATAAGTGTTAGAGTAATTCTATAACATTATTTTACCCTTAATTACCTGATTTACTATTTTATCTTAGTAATATAATTTACTAAAGTCACTATTTAAAATGCACCAAAATAAAATAAATCTATTTACAAAATTTGCTCTTCTAGATTCCAAAAATAGAATTAATTTTTAAAAATTAAAAACACATAAGTAGTTGTAATTAATTTATAACTAACCTCATTGTTAAAATGAAAAAACAAATTTTTAAAAGTTAAAACATTACAAAAAAATAAAATGTTTTGACAAATAAATTAAATATAAAATTATTAAAAATTAACTACATTGTTTTAACTGATAATAATATATTTCATTTATACTTTTAAATCATTCAATAATATAATTTTACTATATAAACTATCTCAATGAAAGAATTGTTTTTAAAAAAATTTTATTATATTTGTACTTTTCATCAAAACATGAATGTTATTAGAAAAATTATCAAAATTTAATCGAAAGTAAACTTTTAAATTGCACATCCAAATAAGAGTTTTAATTTGGTATATAATATTTATTAATGTGTCAAAATTTTAATTTAAAAAGGGTTTTCCATAAAAATGTGGTAAAATTATACTTTAAAAAATATATTTTTTAAATAAAATAGGCCTTATTCATACTGAATGACTAAAATATATATTGGATAAATATAAAAAATATTTTATAAAGTATTTAACATATGTATTTAATTAATTTCATTTTCTTATTTTAATTTTCTTAATTTATTAATACAAAATTTCTAATTTTTTCATTTACATTAAATTGTATATTTTTTTATAAATAATCGGTAGCCAAAGATTTCACAATTGATTTTTATTAGTTAGTTTTTTCTCTATCTAACCTAATATCTAGGTTATGTTGGTAAATTTATTACATGGGAGTCTCATGGTTTTTTTAAACTCAAAATTTCATGAAATTAAAGAAAATGCAGAATAAAAATTCTTTAATGAAAATATCTCATAAAAACATCCATGTGTTACATTTTACCCCACATAAAATGAATTCATTCCTTGAAATTCATCACATGGATACTAAAATAGGAGGACACCTCTACCTCATCACATCCTCGAGTTCCAATGTGTTATCCTCAAATTTGTGGTTCCATAATAAAAAAGTTACTAATCGAGTTGCCTTGTTTGACCGATCTTTTTGTCTTTGATACAAAATATGCATTGGTTGTTATTTATAAGAAAAATATTGATCAATCATTAAAACATCAAAGTTTAGTTAATTTCATGGACTAGGTATGTACTCCATTGGTAAACACATGGGAAAAGAGAGTGGGGATGCTAATAAGTAATCCACCTTCCCAACATGATTTCTAATTTCAAAATGACCAATATAACTAGGGCTCAACTTTATCTTATTTCAAAATCTCATTTCTAACATCTAGAAAGATATTTATAGAAACACATTATAACCCACTTAAAATATTATCTCTTTTTTGTTGTTAGTATAATTTTTTTTTCGAATATGATCTAATCTTATGTGTTGATGAAAAGTTCTAAGCTTTTCTTCAATTTCATAAAAAATATATAGTTTTTATTGATTTCATTCTACAAAATCATCCTTAAAAGTTGGATTTGTGCACTTTTTTCTATAAAGGTATTCATATTGAGTGATCTAAATACTTTTGTGAAAGCTATAAATGTTTGAAAATTAATTATAATGGATGTGTTGATCCCAAAACATCATTGACATAAATAAATCAATATCTCATATGCCCTAGAGAGTTTTAATTTTCCTCTCAATCTAACCATATATATGATAATGATAAGAATTTCAGAAACATATCTCTGTATCCAGATCCTGCTAAAGACTTCACCATAACTTCGAGGTAAACATCAGACCCTAATCAAATATAATGGAAAGTAGTAATCCATGGAATATTACCACATCCTTTACATATGGCCATTTAATTTTATCAAGAGATAAATCATCTCTAATAATAATAATGTGTCCTTCCTTTGCAAGTTGATCAACTATTACCCATATAGCTTAACGACCTTTAGATGTTTTGGTAATTCCAACAATAAATCCCATACTAATGTTTTCTATTTTTTATATTGGTATGTGTAATGGTTATAACATTACATAAGACTTATTTCTATTATAATTAACATTATAAAAACCATGAATCAAGAAATTTATTTATAAACACATTTTTCAATATATCTCACAAAAAATAATCTTTGAGGTCCTAGTACATATTTTTGCTTCTAGGATGAATTGATAACGAAAAACTGTTATACACATCCAATAGCTCCATCTTTAATTCTGGAATGATATAAATATAAACATGGTTCTTAAACCATATTATTCCATCACTACCAAGGTTGAATTCAAAAACATTTCTATCCTTCTTTTTCTAGCTCGACATCTTCTTTTCGTGCCTAATTAATATTCACTTGTATAGATGGTATACCATTTATTTAATAAAGATTTGAGTTCTCTAATTCAATTAAAATTTCAAGATCAATCATTAAAAAATCAATAAATATTGGATCTTTTGTGATACTAATTATGGATAGGATTTTATGGTCCTTTAGACTCAATACATCTTCCACCTTGTTCACTTTCTTTAGTCAGTAATGTATTTAGCAGTTGTAATCTATAATCATCTCCGACCAACTTATTTGGAATATATTAAAATCCTATTTGTGTGAAAAATATACTTGAAACATTTATTATTAGAATAAATTCAACACATTTCACCATAAATATAATTCCTCTATTACCTTAATGCATAGATTATGAAATCTAACTCCAAATAAAGAGTTGGGAAATTTGGATCCACAATTTTTATTTCTCATGAGTCATAAACTATGACCATATAATTTTTCATGAGAACACATCCTGACCCCTTCTTAGATGCATCAATTTAGATCACAAACCTTTATCCACTTCAAAGTAGTGTAAGAATACTTTCACTGGATATCCTTGTTTTTAGAAATTTGAAATTATCATCACATTCCATCATCCATACGAACATAAGACTTTTCTAATTCAACATAGTTATTTTATTAGATATTCGTGAAAAATATTTCACCAAATTTCAATAATATCCTTCCATCCTAAAAAAGTCATAGATCTAAGTTACTATTGTTTGATTAGTTCACCATTAAATAACATCTATTTTGTTGTATCCATATATATACCTTATCTTGAGATTATGTGACCTAAACGGTAAACTTTCTGAAGCCAAAATTCATAGTTGGTAAATTTTTCATAGAGCTTATAATTTCTCTAGGTCATTAGTTCAATTATCATGTGATCCTCGTGTTCTTCATTACACTTTGAATGAACTAGAATATCATTTATAAAGACTTCCAATAATTTATCAATACACTCTCTAAAAAACTATTCATTAGATCCATGAAGATAGTTGGGGAAATAGTACTACCAAAAGGCATCACTATAAATTCAATGTGTCGATACCTTATACAGATTGTTGCCTTTTTTATATCCTCCTTCATGACCCCTAATTGACCATATCAAAAATGAATATCAATTTTGGAATAGTGTTTATATCCTCATAGTTGGTCATATAGGCCATCAATGCGAAGAAGAGGATATTTTTTCATAGAAGTGATCTTTTTTATATTCTCAATAATCAATGAAGTGCCTCATAAATAAATATATATTCTTAAAAAATTAATTAGGTGCACCCCAAAGTGAAACACTAGAGAATATTAATCCCTTTTCTGGATCTCACGGTGTTATGTCTTCAACTCTAGAAACAAAATTGGGGACATTCAATAAGGATTTTTTGATATAGGCATAACACCCTCTAAGAGTTATATTGTATAATCTAATTCAATATCTGATGGAAGACCTTGAAATTCCTTAAGAAATATATCATAAAACTCTCATATAATGGATTTATTAATAATGGTGAGTTTTCCCCCAACCATTTGAGATATACAACCTTCATTTATAAGAATCATGTCCCATAGTATAGAGGTAATTTTAACTGGAAGTTCATACTCATCCTTACATCAATAGATGATAAAAGACTGATCTATAATATGAAATGGGAATTACCTTCCATTTAAATTGATATGACCTCCATATAGAGAACAAAAATTCATGCTAATAATGACATAAAATTTTAGTAAATAAAAGAACACATGATTATATGAAATCCCATTCCCAAAAACATAAAATGAAGAATAATTACAAAGTTTTGTTGTTACTGTTGTACCAATAAGAGTTGTCACAACAAACTCAACATCTAATTTTCTAATTAAGACATAGATACCCTTTGAAAATTGTTCTCAAACAATATAGTGGTTGGATCATGAATCAAATAAAACATTTTATACTTTGGGTTGAATGATAGGTGTACATTTTAGTACTTCATTATCTTATTCCACATTGCTGATAGTGATTTCATGTGACATTCCCTTGTAATTGGCTTTAAGAGTTTATTTCCATCAATTATCAATGATAACCCATGGATTAGGGAATAGGTTGGTATAATACCCATTTCATTTCACATGTATAATTTAACTTTTGGTGGTGCATTAGGTGTAGAAATTTTATTATTCACATCATTAGACAACTTTTTCCCCTCACTTTGGCATTCATTTGCCCGATGACAATATCCCTCCTACATAAAACATTTTATAGCCTCTATAAAACGATTTCATCTATGTTTATTTCCACCCTTTTAGAATAATGTAATACTTATATTATTTTTAGTGTGGTCGTTATATTTTCCATTTAATTCTATTTTCCACTTCTTAAAAACCCATAAAAATGAATCTATACTCCAATATTCATCTCAACCATGATAGAACCTCAAATGATTTCTTTGTAGCTATTGAATTCCTTTATGGACAATTATCTTCAGAGATATAATTTTATGAAACTATAGAATAAATTAATTTTACCCCCAGGATGAATAATGAATCTACAAGCCTAACATGGATGTCTTGAAAATTTTAATTTGTAGGTACTAATGGATTCGTCACCCATTTTTTATGTTCAAATAACTCATTATCCATCACTGATTAAAGAATAAGAGTAATGTTATTATTGAAAAATACGTTCTTTAACTCATCTTATTCCATGGGATTAATTTCAACTCTTTGCACTTGTATTCATGATAAGATTCTACCATTGAAAAAATTCTACTTCCAAAAAATAGACTACCCAGAAATCATTATCAGGTTCTAAATATAGGAGAACTGGAAATATCTTTTCATGGGTACTAATCCATTTTTATCTAATAATGGATCAGAAGACCCACAAAAAGAAGTTGGATGCTACCACATAAAACAATCAACATAATGTTCTTACATCTTTTGTTTATTTGGATTTCCTATATGATTCAATTTTGGAGAAATTTTTGTGATCATAGAAACAAGATATTTCATTCCATCTCCAATAATATTCAGTTTTTTTGGAGAAAAATCATTACATTGACCATCAAATTTAACCTTAATGTGGGTTTTCTGGGTTTCAACAATTAAAAAAAACCAAGAAGCATAGTATGAACACACTAATAATAAAGGGAATACCATAAAATTATGAATAAAATTTCAATTTCGAAAATTTCATATTTTATCCTATATTATTCATGATCATTTCTAAAACACTAGTATTATACCCTATACTTCGGCATATACTCCTATGGTTTTATAATCTTAGTTTCCAAAGGTTAAATATGATATATTTCTGATACCAACTATAACGACCCATACATTCCATACATAGATATTACATCAATATTGATGAATATTTATTAAAAAATATACCAATGCCAAGAAATGACCACATAGGTATAGTATCTTTAGATACATGGAGACATATATAACTGGTTTAAAAGAAATCTATATTGTCACCCATTTATTCCTTCCAAACTAGACCCCTTATTGAAATATCTTATGTAAAAATATTCTTCCTGATCTGAGTAATAGAAAAATAATAAAGGGTGATCTGAAATGATAAATAAGGGTAATGAGGGGATAAATCAAATATATTGTAATTATAATACATAAGAAAATAACATTTGAAAATATTATCCTAAATATGAAATATTGAAATATCATGTAATGGGATAAATAGTAAATGTTCATAAAGAATCAATGAACATATTCCCACAATTCATAACATAAGACATGAAATTTTTGGATTACACATAATCATAAAAAATAATTTCATATTAGTCAAGGATCATTTCCATGACCATCATAGTGGGAAAAGTCCATATTAGAATCAAGCTCACTTCTCGTTCTAGCCATGTATTACTTAACTGAGATCATTTCTTATTCAATCTCAATATATCTCATGAGATATAAATATTTACCCAATGCATTATAGGGATGTATAGGTCTCAGCCATCTTATAATGAAAATATTCTTATGTTTTCAATGAAATCATAAATCATTCACCATAGCATAACCCATGGAATAAAATGAGGTTCTTAAACATCACTACATCATAATATTATCCTTATAAAACCAATGGGCTTCATAAAGAATCATTAATTATAAATATAATAAAATCATATGAACAATAGGGATTGTATACTTGACTCATAACCCTATTATAAAACTATATCTTAGATGGAAAATAATTTTGTTATAACACTTGAAATTATTTATTGAGGAAAATATCCTTCCTTCTTCATAAACATTTTCTTTTCTAACAATGCCACACAATTTTAAAAGAAAACAATTTTTTTTGAAAATAAAATTGAAATATTGTAATGATATATTCATGAATACAAGATGTTATGAATGTGTAAAAATATGTTCATTCAATATAAGTTAAAATAAGTCATTCTTCTCATACATTTGTCCAAAAGTCAAAAAGTAACTTATAAGGAAAACCAAAAAATATTCCTTTCATATCATTTAATATAAGTTAACCAAAGGGTAAAATTTACCTTAAACCATTTCATAATAAAATAAAAAATATTTTGTAATAAATATTTTGGAATTAAGGTCATGGAAGATAAATATACACCCTGTAGATACTTACATATACACAATCTCAGATGATAATGAGATTGAAAAATTATCTATTACCAAATGACTGATATTATTTTGATGTATCCAATCCTCATTTATAATTACATAAATAATTTAATTGACTTATTACAGAATCATAGTCATTTTAGTGAGATCATATATAATCATATTATCATCTATTTATAAATAACATTTCATTATTACTCAATATTCTGGTATAAATGACTTCATTTTATTGTATATGTTTTTTCATATAAGTTATGATTCATCTTCAGATGTTATATTTATATCATTTTTGGAATGGTATTAATGTAATATATATCACATTTATTTGTTCTGTACATTTATTCTTAAAATGATGTCTTATAGAATGAATCACATCGTGTCATGGAGATGGTACACCAAACGTATGCACGAACGATGACATCATTATTTTAATTATTAAATGGTATTTTATTGGATTGTATATATATTGTAACAGAATAATTATATTATTATAATAATCATATATATTTATTAATTCCATTATTATATACATCCATGAAAAGTGTGTTGAAAAACATATTACAACATAATGTGGAGCTAGAAAGCTGTATGTACACTTGCGTGGGGATTTAATTTTTCCTAGTTTGAATAGAATGTTGAATAAATTTGTTAAATAACCATAATAACATTTTTATATATATGTGATACTAAATTTATTAATTAAATTGGAAAAAAAAAATTTATGATAGAGTAATAGAATAAATGATCTTGACAGAGTCGTTAAAAGAGATTACCTCTTCTTCAGTGAGCTCCCTCAAGATATCCTTTCTATGGAACTAAAATATTTCTTTTGGGAAGCCAAAATACTCTTGAATGCGAATTTAGAAGTTTAAAATGGAAATGGTTAGGGAATTGATGAACTTTAAGGCTCAATGAGTTATGATGAAATGAGGGAGGATGATCCTTTAATAGATGAGTCTGGGGACACCATTGGAAATTCCAGATGTTTTAAAATATAATAAATTCCAAAAACATAAAAAAACCTCCAAAATGTTCTAGTTTTTAATATAAGATGAGATAAGTTTGTAATCTCATTAACCAATAATTTTTGGACATATTTTTATACCCATTTAAACCTTATCATATTAATTTAACAATTAGTTGTTCTATCTAGTTTTAACTAAGGCAAAAATTATTTTTAAATTAAAATGGTTCAATATTTACATATTTGATGTAAATTAGACCCCGAAAAAATAATTTATATTTTTTTAATAAATTTTATAATTTTTTTTATTTTTAATATTTGTTGATTTTCAAATTATTTAATAATACATTATTTTGATAAACAATCATTAGTGTTAATTTTGATACTATACGATTAATTTGTTATTAAAAATAAAAATATAATAATTTTACTTCAAATCAAATATTTTATAAAATTTATAAGAGGTCGATCTACTCTAGGAAACTCATTGGATAAATTGATGGTCACAAATTATATTTATTTTATTATTTTTAATACAATTTACTTATTATCTAAACTAAAAAAGTAATTTCAACATGAGTTTTGTGTAATTATTTAACATAATTATTTTTTGGATAAAAAAATAACATAAAAAACATATATAATTATTATATATCCAAGAAGAATATTTATAGTAGAATATATATTCTTTAAAATCCTATATTAAAAATGTTGTATTTATAAAATCATGAATGTGACAACTCTAACATCACTATAAATAAAAAATTAGAAGTTTCATAATCATTTTTTATGGATCAAATGCAAAATAACATGATCCTTGGCTGATTATGGTCCTAATATACACAACCAATATGATTTTGTCAGGTGTTTGTTTCTTTTAATGGTTATTATAATTTTGATAAAAATTATTTTATTCATTTTTTATCAAAAAAATAATTTCTGCATCATCAATGTATAATCCTTTGAGGTATTTATTTTTTCCCTAAAAACTAAAAAACATTATTATGATAAATACAAAAACATTAGATTTCAAATTAATATTTATAATATAATTTATCCTTTTTATAACCTTATATAATAAGTGAAGAATTTATAAAAAATTGTGTGTGACATGTTTAACATTTCATTTAATAAATTAAATTAAATTTCAAAATCTCTTCTAAGTGGCTTAGAAAGAATTCCGTTTAGGCCAAATGATGATTTAGGTCAATACAACATCATCCAATGATATTATAAAATGTTTTAGGGTAGTTTTTTTTAAAAAAAATCTCTTAATTACATGATTTAACCTTTTAAACTATTAATAAAAATAAAAAAATTACTATTACAAATAGATAAAATATTAAAAAAACTATTCACATAATATAGATCTCTTAATCCCAATAATGGAACCCATTTTTCAAAATTAAAAACACACATATTTTATTTATTAATATAAAAATAATCACGTTGTCAAAATGAGAAAATAGGGGTTTAAAAGTTAAAACAATACAAAATATAGAAATGTTTTAACATCTAAATTCAATGTAATATTAATGAAATTACATAATTTATATTAACTAAAAAAATATATTCTATTTAAACTCGTTAACTATTCAATAATAAATTTATCCATATAAATGATTTTGATGAAAAATGTTGTTTTTAATTAAAATTTATTATATTTTTACTATTCTACAGAACATGTATATTATCATAAAAATATAAAAATTTCATCCATATTAAATTTATTGTCCTATTTCTAAATAAGGGTTTTATTTTGTCATATAAAAATTAATTCCATGTAAAAATTTAAAATTTAAAAGGGTTCCCCATTAAGAGGCTGTGAAGTTAACATTTTAAAAAATATAGGTTTTTATATAAAAAATTTGGTTTTTTTCATACAAAATGACTAAAATTCATATTATATCAATATAAAAAATATTTTATTAAATATATAACACAAATATTAAATTAATTTCATTTAATAATTGTAATTAACTTAATTTATTAATATAAAATTATAATTTTTTATTCAGATTTAATTGGTTAATTTTTTCATAGAAAATTTATTGCTACGGAATTCAGCATAAAATTTTATAAGTTAGTTATTTATTCAACCTAACATATTGAGCATTTTACAATGGTTATTTTATACTTGAGCGTCTCATGGTTCATTTAAATAGATGATTGCATGTAATGAAATCTATTGATTAAATAAACTGTTTCAAAAAATATTTCATAAATACATCTGGGTGTTACACATTCACACATATTCTACCATTCAAACAGTTTAACTTCATAACAAGTTCTTAATATTTTTAGTCCACATTATGAACATGTTTTTATAATCATCATATTTTCTCACCTTTTTGGTGTTAATCCCCTATAAATTTATCCCTTTCAAAGGAAGGGACACATGTTTCCAAAATATTTAACCATTATTCCCAAATCCCCTATAACAAAAATAAAAACTATTAAATATTTTTTATCGATAGTTATATGATTTTTTTAAATAATTTCTTTGTGTTTCATCAGATTTTGGGACTTATTTATACATATTGTATTAAATAACAGTCATTTAGGATTAATCATATTTTTTCATTTACATTTAAAAGGATTAAATTTCTCACAATATCTTTCAATCCATTCATTCCCTTCCCATTTCATGGAACATTCATAGTTTGTTGAAATATGCATAGAAACAATGGAATAATCTAGTTGAATTTTAACAAATTTATTATAAGTGGATTCCAAAATAATTCTTCATGAATCGTGTTCAATGTTATATAATTTTAAAAAATATTAATTTATCCTTTCTATAGATT
The DNA here is from genome assembly GCA_963277665.1 of Viscum album. Taxonomy (NCBI): domain Eukaryota; kingdom Viridiplantae; phylum Streptophyta; class Magnoliopsida; order Santalales; family Viscaceae; genus Viscum; species Viscum album. The sequence continues at coordinate 1,687,508,065 of OY728126.1, read as the reverse complement.
ATTAGATTTAATAAATCTTTATTTAGTCATTACTGATTCTTATTCCTTCATTGCATGTTTCAAATCAATGTCTTTTAAGATCATTTCTTATACTAGAAATTTTAAATTGTGGGACATAATTTCTTATTGATATAATTCAACAATTTCATGTTAATAACCTATTCAATCATTCTTACAAAGATGTTTGGCTTCATATTGAGGTTGGGGCCCTTATTGGGGGAATGAATTCATGTTTTGATCTAAAAAATTATATATTTATTTACAATCTCCATATTTACTCATTAATGTATCAAACTATTTCTTGACATGATCCATGATGTTAGTGACTTTTGGAGGAACATATATATAATGAATTACATTTTGATTTGTAATTCACATATTATATATAAATCAATATCCTCATTATTCTTCCAGAATCTCATTTTTATCTCTCTAATTTGATTTGATTTTTTATATTTTTCCCACACTTCATATTTTGTGTATTCTTAATTTTTTCTTCTTCCTCAAACACACCAATTTTCTTTCTTGGAATATCTAAGGAAAATTATACTATTTCACTATACTTACTACTTATTAGAGGATGTATTTTCCATTGAATTCACCCTTTGTAATTTTCATGGAGATAAGGTAAAACCCCGAATGAAAAAAGAATAAGTGAATAAATGATATGACTCATGTCAAAGAGGTTCATATTTCTTTTCCGGAGCCTACCTGATTAGAAATCTACAATAAAATGTTCTTGGTCTAGAGTAATGATGAGGATGGGTGACCGGCAGGATGTTTCCCAGGGTCTGTGTGAGTGAGGAAAAAATGCATTGGAAAGGACATGTGTTTGCCTGTGGGGACTGTAATTTGTCAGATGACCTGTTCAGGGATGTGGGTGGGCCATATGGTGGGGACCATGTTTCTACGGGGCAACTAGTGGTACTTGGAGGGCCAGGAACCAATGTCTATGTTATGGCAGGGTGATTATACTATCTCTAGGACCCTGTTTTCACCAATAAAATCCATCATTCATGAATATTTTTCATTATATTTATATTCATGAAATAATATTTTAGAATAATTTATTCTTCAAAAACATTAAGTATCGTTATTTAATCAATATAATTTTTCTATTTGTATTATTTGAAAATTCTAGATCTATCATCATATCATTGGTAATGATTCCTAAAAAATAGTTTTTATTACCTCAAAAAAAATATATTTGGTTGATATATCTCATGAGAATTAGTCATCAATTTTTTAAATATTTTTTAATATTTCAATGTTTGACAAAAAACAAAAATGTTACAAAAAATTTAATTTACCCTTATGAAATATTTGTCTATGGTATCTCCTAATTTTTTTTCAAATATTTAAATGTATATATCTATATTTTTTGTTTCCCTTCATTAATTTAACAAGTCCATAAAAAAGTATTTCATGTTTATTTAAAATAAAAATAGTCAAATGAATACTCCTCACCTTGGTGAATATATTTTCATGAAGATAGAAATGAATATCATTTAAAAAATTAAAACTATCTTCTAAATTCCTCTTTTTATGTGTATTCATTAGTTTTTCCTTTTATCTTGGTTAATATCTAATAACTAGAACATCTATCAATTTTAGGCCAAGTTAATGAATATTTTGTATCATACAATTATTTTTCACATAGTACATCATGTCCTAAAAGGGTTGAAAAACTCTATAGTTAAATGAAATTTAATTTTACAAACACCAAAAAACTTGATCTATAGAGGTAGATGTGCCTTAATACCAATTCAAGTGTCCAAGAATATAGCACCATCGAGAAGTGGTTTGAATCAGTGTTGATCTTATCAAAATTCATCTGTCATGACCCGTCCTAGAGGGGCCTCTTCCTTGACTCCCCAAATATCATCTATTATAGGATAGGGGGTAGAGACTAGCATAGATTAGGAATATCCAAAAAATTGAAGGCATTTTTTATGTAGATGTACACACAAACACATTCCCAAGCACAAAATGATGAAATGTAAAAAACACTAAGTATACATAGCAATAATACACTGAGATACCAACTACATAGTATGACAAGGAAGTAATTTGTAGAAAATTACATCTATTAAAGAAAAAAAACCCAAAAAATAGTGTCTATAAACCACAAATTCCAACTATAAATAAAGGTATTGGGACTCTTTTCTATAGTCGTAGGACCTCACCCCATCTGTTTGAACTCACCAATCGCCTTCTGGTCCTGGTTCGCCATGAACCCTGTAACAAGGTCGACCATTTTCAAAAGAAACGTCATGTTTTGGAAAATTAATTTTAGGGGTGACTATAATTATACTCTTTATGACACACTAAAATAAAAAATTAACACCATAGAGGAAACACTTTGAGGAATATACCACATAGAAATACCAAAAAGGGAAAAGACCACAAAGTATCCACAATCATCTCAACACAGGTATATTTCTATATTACATATAAATAGAAAATATATTTATACCCATAAAGGATTCCAAGCCTCAAAGTATCATCTGCTACCAGTAATGAAGTTTTTCTTAGAGCACGCTTTTCGCAAGCAATATCACTCATTGATCTATATGATCTATGAACATAAAACAGGTCTACCAGAAGTATCGAGGAGAAACCTAGGGTCATGAAAAGTTATGTAGTTTTACTAAGAAATATATTCTCACTAATACATAGAGTTTTGATAACAAAAATATAATCAATAACACAGGGACATTCAGTAACATAGGGTGTGATGATAATACACGGAGTGTGAATATCACACAGAGTTTCAGTAACAGATGGATTGATGACACATCTTGCAGCTCCATGTCACGTAGTCACCGATTCACAACCGAACATCAACCATTAAAAACACCTCAATGTACACTCATCTAGTCAGTAATTTATAATATAATGAATAATATCATGATACACAAATGGGGTGTCAACACAAAATGCTCACAAGGGGACACCAGGACCTACTAAAAACATAATACTAAATAGAGGATAAGTTCTTATGTAAATATTTTTCACATAAAATCCAAAAACCCTATCTAAGGAAATAAGAATAGCATGTGTGCAAACCAGGACTATCCGTTCAATACGTGCTCTAACCTACCTATTCAACTATTGGTGCAGGACTGAGACAACTCATATCATAATACATGTCATCCTCTATGACGGGTACATAATTATGTATCAAATCCTCATAAAAATTTTCAAGGCTGCTCTAAATCTTTTAATCATCGAAATAAAAACACACCAATCCATCACAAATTACATTCTTCTCATATGGGTCCCATCAACATTGACGGCTTGTCAATCAGACACTTTGTTTGAAAGATATGACCATTTTAGCAAAGAAGTTCGATCAGGGTCTGAGGTGACTCGCCAGACCCAACCCGGCTAGGCTAACCCAACATAGCCCTCCATGGCTCAATCCAGCCTAGCTCACTAGGATCGGCCCATTGGGATCAACCTGTAGAGTCCTTCGAGAGGCCCCACTCATTTAGTTTGGCCTGAGCTATAGGCCAGTTTGTTTAAACCACAAACAGTTCACTAGACCATGTGCCTCCTTCTAGTCTATGCATATAACCACTGCATCCCCGCGCCCCCATGGAATGATACTGAAGTTGGCCCATGCGGACCCCATCCCCTTATATAGCTCTGTTGGTCAAGTCCTCAGTTGTTGCACGTAGCACTGCTCCGCCCAACGGCTGACATGTGGCATGCTAGGCCATGTTCCTCCTACACCAGGGGCTAGTGGTTGTCTGCCACATCCACATGTGGCCACATCCACTATCTAGATTTTGTTGTGACATTCCTCTAGATATCATTTTTCCCCTAGTGCATCATTTTTCAAAACAATTTTACACCTACGATCCTCAGCTCATGTTATTTATCTACCTAGGCTTGGATCATTGTTACGATTCATCCTGATGAAAAAAAATCAATATAAAATATCTCCTGACTTGCTTTGACCGATCCATCATCATTGTCATCACCCCTACTTCGTGCCATTCCAATCCAAAAGTGGGTATATCATATCGTTTCACCATTGATCAATTACACAACGATCAATCGATCAAAACATGTTGAGTCACAATCCAGAAGATGAATGTGTGTGATGAATATATAAAAGGGTGAGAAGAGAATAAATCAACAAAGAGGAATGAACCTTGATTAATGTTTAAGTCAATCATGGTACATTTCCATAATAATGAAAATCAAAATCCCACAAGCACAAGATCACGCTCCCATCATAACCCCAAAAAGGTAAATCCCATCCCACAATAACGATTAATCCTTGAGAAAACTTGTCTGTTGATGGGTTGGAATTCATCATTGAATACGTGAATGGAGAATGGAAATCAAATTACAAAATCATTTTCTGAATTCATATTTAATGTTGATGAAGAACAATCGATGCATTATTTCCATGGTTGAAGATCAATCGAATCAGAGGTTCGTCCTTAATCATCGGTCCAAAATCCACATCCATTCATTGAGTGATATCCATATCCTTACCTTAGAGTAATTTAAGTGTTATGTCAATAACATCGATTTTTCTAAAAATTGAATTTTAAAATAAAACACTTTGACACATCAAGAATAAAAATTTAAATGATGATTATGTCAAAAAACTATCATTCACAGCTGGCCACACTAGATGATGTTAGGCTTTAACTATGTAAAAAACAACATTACAAACTTTTGGGTTATATTAGATATCCAATCCTTGATACCATTTAAATGTTATTAAGATTTTAAAATAAAATAATTTTATTTAAAAAATTTATTTAAGATTTTATCACTTATGGCTTGTTCTATATATGTCTCGTGCTAAGAAATGTTATACCACTCCTTGGGTAATGCCATTATTCCACGTTTATCCTTTCCCTTAGATTTATGATTTGGGGAACCATATAAGATTTATTTCAAATTTTATGAAAATTCAGACTCTCATGCTATTAAAAACAACATAATTTTCAGAAAATCATTCTAGGAACAATGGGCATCTAAATCACATGTTTTATTTGTGCCTGATATTTGAATTTTTCCAAATAATTACTAAAAAAATCAAAAAAATCCAATTTATTAAATTCTATCAATCATTTGGAATTCCATACCCAAAAAATGAAAAGGTTACATGAACAATAGATGGTAATAAGAACAAATATGAACCTCCTGATCCAATGTATTCACCTATAGATTAACATTCCTACAACGAATGCACATCAGAGGAATCAACCTCCCATAATGAATCCCCTCCTGTCAAATCTGGATCTCCAATGAGTACTCACCAGTAGTCACACCACCGTCAAGGTCTAGCTTTTCCAAGTAAATGGATTTTGATTGATCACACATGTATCTCCTCTACTGAGACACATGGAAGATGTTGTGTACCTTGTACAACTGTGTGGGTAGATCAATGTGGTACTCTACCTCACTATGTATACACAGTATAAACAAACTGTTGATGTGTCTTAGAGATAGATTTCTTTCCAAATAAGTCTCCATATCTTTCATACAAGAGAGAACCAGAAGAAACCATTGTTTCCCTACGTGAAATCAAAAGGTCTCTGTCACCTGTCAGCATAATATTTTTGATGGCTCTATCCAGTCTTCTTTCACTCTGGGATGCCATCACTATCATTGTTGTAGCCTACACCAACACAAATCCCATGATCACCAACTCTCCCATGTTAGTCCAACAGGGTGTTGACCTACAGATTCACCCATATAGAGCCTCAAATGGTTCCATTCTGATGGTGTATGGTTATCTATTTTTGTATGAAAACTCCACTAGAGGTAGACGATCCTCCCAACTATGGCCAAAACATAACTTGCAAGCCTGAAGCATATCATCCTAAACATGAATGGTCTTCTCCATTAGGCCATCTGTTAGGGGATGAAACATAGTGTTCAAGCATAAGTGATTCCCAAATTCCTCCTAAAATACTTTCCATAATTAGGATGTGAAGCGAGCATCATGATTTGGAAAATTACTAATGGGACTCCATGAAGCCGCACTATCTCCTTCACGTAGAGGCATCCCAAGCTCTATACTAAACCCTTCTCTAAGAAAAGATGTAAGTGGGACGACCTGGTTAGTTGTTCAACATCCAAGTAGTTGGTATCATTCCCCATATATGTATGTGGTACAGCCTTCATGATGACTATTTTTATCTCATCTGCATTCCATTCTGGAACCTCAAGGGGTCTATTCAAAATTTCAAGAAATTGATGGTCAACCTTCATTTTTTTCTTAAGTAAGGCATCAAGAAACAAACTATGAATCTTATTTATTTGTCCCTATCCACAAAACTATAATCATAGGAACAGGTACATCGTTACCATACATAGATGTACTTCTAAATGGAATTTGTTAAAATCCCTAATATCCTCTTCTCTTAATGTCACTGCAATCTTCATGCATCCTCGAAAAGGAACAACGTGGTCCCCACCTTTCGAATATCCATCAGGGGCATAGCCTGTAGAAATTTGAGAATGTAGAGCCTTACTGTTGGTATCCCTATGTTGTGACTCCATGACTCTCTATAAGAGTTGAGGGGTTTAAACCATTTATTTGAGGTAAGCTACTCTAAGTCCATCCACACTTGTTATCTAAAGCAAGGTTAACTACTCCAATTCCTTCTTCAGAAACTAAAATATCATGCTGAAAGAATATACTACCATGTCACCCTTACTAGTAGTATAAAGAACCACAATTCCATTTTCCAATGGGATCAATATCCATCTCCTTTGTCATAGGTTCCAATCATTTTTTAGAGAAGATATTCTTGAGACTCTTGTGGTCGAAGTAGATGATAAACCACTCTCCCATCAAGTAGTGTCATCAAATACTTAATGTGATGTCTCTATCTACTTTCATAATATCATGGAATTCATGATTCATGTCCTTTGATTTCATTAGGTGTAAACCATAGGAAACCACTTCTTGCCTCTACATCACGACACAACCAAGCCCGAAACCTAATGCATTAGGGAACACTACATACTCGACCCCCTTCTCTTAAACATCAGGATGGGAGCACTCATAAAACTCTGTCTCAAACTTTTTCAGATCCATTGTAACTATAGTCTCTGAGTTGATATGTCTGAGATCAACAACGACCACCTAGGACATCCCAGTTTAAAACACAAGGTCTCACGAAGCCCTTGCAATGCAAGTCTTCCAACTACACTCTCATCTCATGAATCTCTGCGGGGGCCAAATGATATGATGGTGTAGTCATTAGTGTCTTTGTGGGGTGTATATAATCATATAAATATATCATTTGATAGGGATTTCATCCTAGATCATCTTCATGAATGATTTCCTTATACTCTACCACCATTATAGGAAAATGAGGTCTCAAAACATTCAATGCATTAATGGGTAGGATAGCAATAAAAGAGTAATCTACTACACCCTTCTATGCATGAGTCCATCCTAAATTATGAGGAATTCCATTTTTCTCGGATAAAGGGAAATCTGTTTCTATTATGGTTTAAAAACTACACCATTTTCCTAAAATAAATAATTTGAGAGTGAATTGTGGCTACCACTCCTTGTCGATAATGAAACCGTAAGGCCTCGACACTACAACCAAGAGATCCTGGTTGAAACTCTTTCCATTACGAGTCAGGTCACATTATTGATACTAGTGTGTGATCATTGGGTCTCTTATAGTAGGAGTCTCTAATTTTGTGGGTCAAGTCAACCATTTTACAAGAATCTATATTTATCAAACATTAAAACTAGAGGAAAAGGAAATCACAAGCACATGCGTCTATCAACTAAAGCTAAGCTAGTAAGAAATAGATTGTAACTTGAACTATTCCCAGAGATCTGGGGTCATAAGACTTGACGACCTGTAAATGTCTCCTCCCCTATTATCCATATCCTTAGGTCTGTTATGGACCAAGTGGGGGTGGTAATGGTAACATGTCAAAACATTGGACACCTCCAACTAATTCCCCATCTCATCTACCTCATCTGCCGTGTGAAAGATCTGTATACTCCTAATGCTTCATCTTCTTGGTAGTTCATTGATAGCCTCTCTGAATTCATCATGAAAAGTGGGACAATCTCATGAAGAATGTCCAATCCATGGAAAGCATAGCAACGAATCTTCCCCAGGGAACTATCTTTCCCCTAGAACTTCTAATTAATAATCATGTTCTATGGATTATATAATGACCCTACTATTGGTAGGTCCTATCGACCATACATCACGAGAAATCCATTCATTGAAGCCTATGATCCATGATCAAACCTTCGGTATTATCATCCAACACCAATAGAGTCGTGCATAACCTAACCTAGAAATAAACATCTACCTGAACAACTAGAGGTGGGTTATAGAACTGATAAAAATGAGAAATCACCCCCTACTAACAATCCTAAACAAAAATTGCTTCTTGACTGGCTCCCCTCATGGACGTCATGTCAAACATTGGGTCGAACTCCCGATCCTACTATGGACCTCACTGGCTGGTGTCGTTAATACAACCTCTAAGAAACATGAAATATAATGGTCAAAATATTATACATTTTAATCTAACTCTAGAAGGACATGGAAAACACAACACATTTCCATATTATTTATGTTCCATTATTTATCCATGATACTAGTGTTTTCATGTATCATGTTGAAAAGAAGGTGTCCAGAGTCATGGTGTATGTATACATCTTCTGCCACATAAATAATGGATTCCCTAGCCGGAAATCCAAACTCAAAACACTCAACAATGATTCCCCAAACCAACCTCATAAAATATCGATCCTTAATTAGAACCGACCTCTATTGATACCACTCTTACATGACCCATCTGAAAGGGCCTGATTCTGTGACTACACCAAGACCACATCCTATAGGCCATGGGATAGCAACTAGCACCTTGTAAGCATATCCCGTAGATAGGATGCATTTTTCTAAGTACCCATAGACACACGGGCATCTCCAAGACCAAAATGTTGAAATTTAAAAACACTAAGTGGAAAAAGTTTGCATACATTGAGATACCAACCACATAGTATGTCATGGATGTAAAGTGATGTAATGTACAAGTTTTCCAAAATACAAGAGAACCAAAAAGTGTCTTCAAAACACAAATTCCAAATTATAAACAAAGGTATCGAGACAACTATCTATATTAATAAAAGTACACCCTGGTCTATCGGGACATACCAAGCACTATCTGGTCCTGGTCCATCTAGAACTACATAATCTGGCCGATAATCTGAACAATACATGATGTGTGTGGGTAAAGACCATACAAGGGTGAGTAAAATAATACTTAGCATGTCTTCCTGAAAACACAAAGGAATACCATATTTGAAACACCACGAATAAGATACCACACAAAAATATCATAAAGGGAAAACATCACTAAGAAGGTGTAGTCAGATCGACCCATGTATATGTCTATGCCATATATAACAAGAACATCCAGGTATACTCATATATAATTCCATGCCTCAAATCTCATCCACTACCAGCTACATAGTTTCGATCATATCATGATATTCATGGGAGATCTCACTCCTCTAGATATCGTATAGAAGCATGTAGAAGAGGTGTACCGAAAGTACAGAAGATAATAATAGGGTATTGAAATGTTATGTAGTTTCCCAAATAATTCTAGTATCACTAAGACTAGAGTTTTGATAAGACGTAGAGTGTCAGTATTACACATCAGTTTTGGTAACACACAAACTTTCGGTAACACAAAAAGTGTCGGTAACACACCGAGTGTCGATAGGTCATTTATCCTTAAAGTCACATAGTCACTAAGTCAAAACCAATCATCAATCACTGAAATCTACCTGAAGCACACTCATCAGGTATAGTCACATAGAAAAGAAAAAGATGATCTCGATACACAGATAGGGGGTCAACACCCAAGGCTCACTAGGGGGACAACTTGCCCAACTAGAATCGTAATCCTTCATAGGGGATACATGACCATGTAAAAATTTGTCAGACATACTCCAAAAACCCAATCTATGGTACTATGAAGAGAAGTGAGGTCTGACTGGGCCTCTCAATTAGAAACCATCTCAAACCCACTAAGTAAACTATCGAAACATGTCTGAGACAACTATATTCATAATATGGGTCATCCTATATATGGGGATCTTTATTCTACATCAACCACACATTGGAAAATACAAATGGTACGCTCTCATCATCTGATGATCCAACTATAACTCCACCTAGATATATTAAAATGACTTCCCCATCATAGGGGTCCCATTTCCTTAGATGGATCATCCATCGGACACTATGTTTGAATGATATTTCTATTTTAGTGAAAAGGCTGGATCAACGTCATGTTCGGGTCTGACCCATCTCGGCATGGTCCATCACGAATAGGCCGGGTCCACTAGGTTTGTCCCACTGAGATCATCCCTATGGGTGACTATAGTATCCATCTCATCCTATCTGTCCCACACTGGTGGTGGGTTTTGTTTCCCTGGAGGTTTTCCATTGGACCTTGTGCCTCCACCTGGTCGACATAGTTCTTCCAGGTATAACAAGGAAAACCACCACATCCTAGTTCCCCCACTTCTTGCTAAAATCACATGCTCCACATAGACCTTAACCACGTATAAGGATACCTGATCTACATCCATGGTCACTACCCAAGACATCGTTCCAGCCGTGGGCTCCCACATAGCCCCACCGGGCCGTGTTCCACCTATGCCGGTTGCAGCTGGCAGCCCACCATCGTCTTCTACATCTTTACATGGCTACCATGGTGTACCACCACAAGACATGACTATTGACTGATGCCAACATGCTGGTGGTCCCTTATATGGGCCACCGGTTGTCCTTCATTGCTCTATTTTTTGATACGGAAGCATGCCTAAGATCCTTGTTTAATGTTCTTCATGTCCCTTTGCTCGAGTCAACATTACTATTTTTCCAAAAAAAAATCAACTAGAATAAAAATATCATATGAATGTCTTCGATTTTTCTATCAATGTCATCATTGCACCTCGTTTAGGTCATGATGATCCTAGATCTGAGATATCAGATCATTTTACAAAGGTTCATTTTCTTAATGAACGATCGATCACAACATGTCGAGTCATTTTCCAAACAAGGAATTACCATAGAGAATAAAGAATGGGGGGAGAAAAGAATAAATCAACCAAGATTAATGGACCATGGTTGATGTTCATGTGGATCATTGTTAATTGACATTATAATAGAAATTAAAATCCAAAAAATAATCATAATATTGTCCTCCCATTAAAACTCCACAAAGGTATATACCATCCCATAACAACGGTCAATCATTTGGCCCATATGTTGGTTGATTGGTCTATGTTTATCAGGGAATTCAAAAATGTCGAAAATAAATCAAATCACAAACACCCTACCCTGATTTGGTTTGATTACTGATGAAGAATAGTCAATTTTTCATTGTCGTTTGTGAAGAACATTTGAATATGAGGTTCGTCAATGATCGTCGATAAATAACCCCCCAACATTCATTGATAGAGTTGTATCACATTACCTAAATGGTATTCTAGGGTTATGGTGATAACTAGAAATTCCTTGGAAAAAATTATTAAATGAAAAAAATTGTTTCCACAAGAATAAATCATTTTCCTTAAAATATTTTAATGATGTATAAGTCTAAAAACTATCATTCACAGATGAAATGTGATAGCTGATGTTAGGACTTTCTTAATGAAAAAAACCATTTACGAATTCAATAATGGTCCCATATTTCCAGTCCATGTTACCATTTATGATTTGATGGGATTTTAAAATAATGTTATTTTATTAAATTAGTTTATTTACAGTTATATCATGAGTGTCTCTTTTGACATATGACTCACACCAACCAATGTTAGGCCCCTTATATAGTAAAGATACTATTTTGAGATCAACGGTCCATTGGATTTTTGATCCAGGAAGCCATTTATATTTTTTCACCTTTTAAGAAAATTTTTGCACACATACTGTTAAAAAAATATCATTTTTCAATGAATCATTCTATGAACAGTGGTCCTCAAAATCGCACGCCGTCTCAAATACTAGAAACATATTTGTTCTAAATTTTTTCTAAAAATAGAATCTGTAAATTAAGAGTCATTACATCATCTATCATGGAAACAATTCTATAATTCTTTTCAAATTTTATCCATATAAAATAACCTCACCTATATATACATAAAAGAAAAAAAAGGGAATACTTTCCATTTTTACAAGGTTCGATCATAAAGTGATTACATACACAAAATTACGTTTTGAATTACTTGAAATACATATTTTCATGAATTTTTTCTCATAGATATAAAAAAATTTAGTTGGAGAATCCACATAACCCATATTACATTTTTAAGGAATCACCCAAAAAAAGAATGTTTTTACACTAGTTTCTCTAGTTTAAAAAAGTCTCACATTTAATTATAATCCTGGGAAAGATAACATGATGCTACAATTTCATTCTCTATAATGAATATATACCTTTAATCCAAAAGTTATGAATTATATCATCTTATACTCTAATCAAATTCTTTTAGACCATTATGGATGGTTCATCTTCCTCTAATTTTTTTAAACATCCATAGAATCTACATCTAATCTCATTATTGACCACACTTTGTTCTCAATATTTTCAAAATATATACAAGGATAATTTCATCTATTTCTTTACTCAATCATCCTATAATTTATAATTAAAAATCATGGAATCAAATTTTAGGAATCCCATTAATCTAAAACATTTTTTGGCCACCCTCAAAGCTAATAATTCAATTATAGTAAAAATTATTCCAATGAATTTGCTTGAGTCATGGATTTCATGAACATTTCAATACATCATCACATCCTAACAAGATTCATGGACATTCCTCCTTCTATATTGATTAATTTTAGAAGTATCTAAGTGATATTAAAAAATTTAGTGTGTTTTAAAATAATGAAAATTCTGTCCAGTATTCATGATTTATCTTCATCTTGTGATATTTGTAAGAACCTATATGTTTGATAACATTCCAAAACAGTATAATTTTTATGATTAACTCATTATTGGTTTCCAGAAACATGATGGATTATCCATAAAATGAAATCAAATTTCTCGGTGAAGTTCTTTCTATAATGGTTTTGTGCATAGGAAATTCAAACAGAGGTGCAAGATATATTAACATTTATTTTAATAAACATTTTTCGAAACCAAGAGAAAGGATATTTCTTATCAATTTTTTTATTAATTTATTTAATATTTGAATAAATAAATACCTATTATTACGAAAATAATTCATTGTATAATGTTGATTATGAGAAAATACCATTTTAGATAACCTTCAGTGGATAGGGTTGATCTATATGTTCTCCTATAATCATCGAGCAAGACCACTAAATCACTGGGTGCTAGCTTAGTGAGTCGAATGGCTTGCACTATTGGTTCCAGATCACTCATTCTTTGGTGTTATAGAATAAAATATTACAATTATTATTCTTGAGAGGGAGATAAAATGTGTATTTGAGATGGAATTAATAGTGTGAATCAATTATATATTAACAATTTTGGATACTCTATACAATAAACATATTAATCAATTTATAGAGATACGATTTAAGATGATATATTATTTAATATCGTACCATCCATTAAATAACATTTATTACCTTTAATAATCCCTATTCTACATAATAAAAATTATAGTATTATTATTTTGTAGTACGCACCTACATGAACAATAAAAAATATTATATAGTTGTCATGTAAATTAATATATTTCAATGGACTCAGTCTTGATATATTCAGTCTCCTATATTGTTTCTTGAATACAAAAATAAATATTTCATTAATAACAAAATATATTTTTCAAAATACAGTGAATAAATATTCATTAAAATCATAAGTACCTAAAATAAATATTTTATTTACATGCCAGTGAATAAATATTAACTTAATTTAGGAACTCAAAATTAGTTGAATTAAATTTTTTCACGGACATGAGATTAATATTTATTCTATTAATTAAACTCAATTGAATATAATCGAGATTAAAATAAAAAATTAGTGGCTGACCCTCTATGATTCATTCTCATTGTCCTTAGGTGGTCTTTCCTGAAGCCCCCGATTAATTTATAGAAATAGGTCAATGAACCCAAGAGAAATATCATAATTTTGCATTCTTTATTACCACATATGAACTCCCACTGCATAATATATTATCGTTGGCATAATATATCATCAATTATGTTACATAACCCTGTCACCAACCTTTATGCTCAATATTTTTTCTATGAATATCTAAAATAAAAAAATTGTTACCCCATGTCTATGGAAGTTGTGGTAGTTCTATTCCAATAAAAGGGATAAGATATTAGCTTCCATAATAAAGGATGGAAAAAATCATTCCATAACATATTCATTATTGACATGTCACTAATAATGTACCCAATATATCCATCTTTTCATCAACTATTATCATCATGGTTTAGGAAATACATCTATTTATGTACATTGTAACATGAATTTATAATAATCAGAAAGTATAATTATCATCACACAAACTCATAGATAAGAGTATATAATGGAACAAAAGCATACTAAATTTATACTAGAGGTTCAATTATCATAATCTCCCATCTTGGATATTAATAAGTGAAAAATTCAAAAGTTGAAAACTAATTTTGTTATTAGTACTCTCATAGGACAATCTATGTACTATGTTTCCCATCATAGTTTTTTATCCAACAGTACAACATTGTATGAGAATATCATCATAGAAGATCATGGTTCTCAACATAGAAGGGAAATGTTATTTTATTATCAATGATACATACAATGTATGACATTATTACATTAATGTCAAGCAGAATATAAAAAAACATGTAATAAGAAGTATTATTAATATTTAATACCTGTAATATTCATGTAATCATAGTAAAAATAGTGGTTCATAGGACACCAAATCCAAAAAACTCCCACTTGGACTAGTTCAAACATCCTATAACCATTAGTCTACTATATACTGATCACTATATCTTCACATCTCTAAGAAGAATCCATCAAGAGATGATATTTCCAATGTATGATATTTTTCCAATGATGGGACCTTTGATATTTCGTAAGAGCCAACATTACTGTATTATAACAACACAGTGTGACAGGAGCACTACTATTAGGTACCATATTAATATCCTAGATAAAATTGAGAATCCATGTTAATTTATTATGTACCTCAAAAGAATAAATATACTTTGAATCAGCTATAGAAGCTGCAACCATAGTATACTTTTAGCTCTTCTACCTCACAAAACCGTTATTCAATGTAAAAGTTGTTTCATGTATTTTTCATCACTTAATGTTGATAAATTTGAAAACTTGAATATGTATATCCTCTAAGGACTAGTTCCTCATAACCTTCACAAACTAGGAACATATCCTCAATACACTTCAAATACTAAAGATACTCTTGAATTCTATCCAATGGCGATCACCTAGATCAACTTGATATCTCCCCACCACACTTAATGCATAGGTGACATCTCAGCAAGTACATAGGATTAAATATATGATATTCCCAATTGTTGATGAATATGAAATTCTTATATTTCTTGTTATCTTATCATGTGTCTTAAGGTACATTTTCTTTGAATAATTAATTCAATTTTATGTTGGAAAAAATAACCACCTAGATGGTTCCATAATGAATATATTTAGTATCTTGTCAATATATGTATTTTTACGTAGGCTAAGAAACCTATTGGTTCTAGCATGGAGTATCTTAATCCCAAGAATATATTCTACCTCCCCCATTCCATTTGTAGAATAATATTCATTAAAATAATCCCAAATAGACTGTAAGATTTGTATTTTATTTCCTATAAGTAAAATTTCTTTCACATATAATACATAGAATAAAAATTAACCCCAAATATACTATTTATAGAAACACTACTTTCATTAATTAATTATGAAATAAAATTTCATTATGAACTAATCAAAATGAATATTCCATGAACTGGATTATTGCATTAATCCATAAATAGATCTTTCCAACTTACATATGTTGTTGGAATCTTAAGGATTCCCAAACCCTTCATGATATGTCATACATATATCTTTTTTAAGGTTACCATTATGGAAGGTTATTTTGAAATCAATTTACAAAAATCTCATAATCATGAAAATCTATAATGGACTACATAATTTGGATGAATTTCAACATTGCATCCTTTGAAAAGGATTTATTATAATCAATTCTGTGAATCTGCTTAAAACATTTTGAAACTAGTAGAAGCATACTAGTACTAACATTTCCTTCCTTGAATATTTTATTCCAGAATACCGATTTGAAACCAATGGGATTTATATCTATCAATGGTTCTGCAAAATCAAAACATGGTTTTGGTATAGGGAATACATTTACAAATCATGGATTCTTGTGACTTGGAAAAATTTGTACCACATACATCTTCCATTTAGGATAGAGGATAATTATTATCAACTAAAAATGAATCAAAATACTTGGTGACTAGAAAACCATTTTTATGGTTCTCTAACCTATCTTGTACTCAAATATAGTAACTATTTCAATAGAACTATTTCATCTACCACACGGATTTCTAGAATTTATTCTTGTTCCAACTCCAGTATATCCCGTGTGTAGACTTCATTGTAATCTATATCACTACCATTATCTCATTTATAGATAAGATCATCCTCAAGACATTTGGGGTGTCTTTCAACGAATTTTTTTTCTAACATACTGTTTTGGTTGTATCAGTTTTTCCATTTGGAATATCTTTTAATGATACATTACAATCTTTATAGTGAAATCTTGTAACCTAAAGAGGCCTTAATATAATTTTCCCAACCCCACACATGTAATCAATTCAACACACATTTCTTCTCATTCCATAATTTGTATAGTATACTATATGTTTCTTTATTTTTCACTTGATTTAGTTACTATGTTAATGCTTGTAATGAGTATCCCCAAAAGGATAATTGAATAATCACATGAATCATCATTTATCTCACCCTTTCTAACAAGGTGTTTCTCCTACTTTATCTTAATACATTCCACAGAGTCAAATAAGGAGGGGTGAGTTGATATTAATTCCAATACACCCATGGACAATCAGTGACTTCTAGATTAAAATATACACCACCAAAGTCTAAATTATGTTTCATAGTCTTCATACTGATATTGTTCTCAACATCATTATTGTATTCCTTGAATTTTTCAAAATAATCTGAATTTTACCTCATTCAGTAGACATATTCATATTGACTAAAAAAATCTGTAATAGTTATGATGTATGAGTACCCACCCCTTACTTCAATCAAAAATGGTCTACACACATCAATATTAACTAATCAAATAAGCTCTTTAGCACTTTCACCTTTCCCAGTAAATGAGGATTTGGTAATTTTTTATTGTAAAAACGCCTGACACACACCAAGTAGTTTTAGTTCAAACAAATCCAAATATCACAAATTGAAATAATTTAGTCAAGCAATTTTCATTTAAATGACATAGTGGATGATTCCAATGTTGGGTGTGGTATGAGTCACATGAAGTAACATCATTTACAATTAATTTTTATTTTTCGTAATCAAACACATAAATACTATTATTTAAATGTAACTTATGATAAAAATGGTGTCTTTATAAATATGCAACATATATTCCAAAATTTTAAAATAAATATATCCGTAAAAAGTATGGATCCAGAAATATTTTTTTTTGTAACTAAAGGCACAAAATAGTACCCCATTAAAACCTAGATCATTCTAGTTGAGAATGTGAGGTGGTAGTCCTCGATGTATACAACAACATGGATATCTCCGTTGGATTCCCGAATATCTACCTATCTCCATTCAATCATCCTGATTCTACTTGGATACAATATTTTAATATACACCAGATTGACAAAATATTAATCTAAAAATAAATTTTTTGAAACAAATTAATTTCACATGATAATAAATCCACCTGAATCAATACCTTGCATCATTTTATAGATGTATTTTTTGTTTCGGTGGCCCTTCTTACCACATGAAAAACAGACAACATCACATTCCCTTGATTTCCCCTTGATCAACCTATTCCTGGAAGGGTGGGAAAAACCTTTGTTCTGAAGTCCCTTTTCATTCCCATTCTAATTTTTCAACCATAAGTATAGAAGTTTTTTAGTGCTTTGTGTCCTTATCTACATTGTGAAGACGTGTATGAATCTCTTGTAGAGATATCTGAATGTATTTCATATTAAAAATCACCACAAAAGTGGGGAATCTATGAGGGTGTGATTCTAGAAAGATGTCCACACCTAGTTCTTCGTATAGTTTAAACCATATAACCTCTATGCTCTCAATATAGAAATTGATATTGACTTTGTTAGGCCTAGAAGGGGAACCATCTCTATGATCTCTTTGAAATATTTTCCTAAAAATATGAAATTTTTTCATGTCCAAATATTTCTTGGAAAAGACTATAGAGGTGCCCAAGTATGCTATATGCATCCTTGTATTTGTGAGACATTATTATTTCACTAGAACTCAATGAAAGCATGCATCCTTTAATGTTGGTCATGCCACTCAACTATTTTTCATAGACATGGATCATTCATCACTCACCTCTCTAGTAGAAGGATTGGGCATTGAGGTATCTAACAGGTAATGTTTCAGTTCATGGTATTAAAAAACCTAAAGGAATATAGACAACATTAATATGTCACTACCAATTATGTGGTTATATTTCTACAATACTGATTATATGGATAGTGTGGATGAAGAAGTTTTCATTTTATTCTAAAATTTAAAAAATAATATTACTAATAAATTTCTCAATTACAAAATAAGTGATATATAAAAAATTAATTTTTTTAAATATTTATCTATTAAATATCGCTCTATTTTTATCATGTCTTAATAGCCCTAACCATTTACCAGGGAATGTATATTTACTAAAGAAATCTAGTTTCAAGGATCCCCATTACATTTTTTAGTGATCCATACTTTTTCAATGAAAACTATAATTATGTAATTAGGTTGGATGTCTATCCAACTACGGAATTGCAACCCCGTGATCTGTTACGTAGATTCCCCTGTCGTAAAATTATGATATGTATTTCCTCAATACTTCCCTAAAAAATTTTATACAGAAGACTTTGAATGTTAAAATCATTACAATTATGGTTATGTCAACCGAAAACCCTCATGGGAACTCCTTGATAAATGTATGCGTCTAGAAATTGGGCATGTAAAACACTTAGTTCTATGGATTCATTCCCAATCATGTAACTTAAGTCTAACTCTGAATTAATATTTAATTGATGTATTTTCATTTATTATGCATAATTTTTTATATTTTTACCCATTACACATATTTTCAATATTGAGTGGATGTCACTTAATTAATTAACCATGTTTGGTAAAATATTTATGCATAATTCATTTATTGAATTTCATTATTGTCACAATTATTTATTTTATTATTTGATAATGGGAAGGAATCCATAAAACAAATAATTTCATATAGAGAAATAAATAAATAAATAAATTACCCATTCATGAGTTTTATGTATTGGTTTATTTAATGAGAGGACATTTAATCAATATATTAATTATGGGAAATAAATAATATTATCAGTCTTGTCATGAGTTATAGCATTCCAAATGTCTACTTATGTATCATCTGGATTAGCATGATTATAGTTCCATGTTGAACAACTTAAAACCACCTTGTAATTATCCATTAATTGTACATAATTATTACTCACAAGTAGGTGAGGGGAACGAAAGGGTTGGTTAAATATGGTTACATAAATATATATTGGACATGTAGGACCTACATAAAAATAAGGGGAGGGATGAATAGAATGAAATAATTTAATTTATTATTTACTAATTTTAAACACATGGAACAAATTAAATTAAAACATCCAAAACATAAATATGTTTGGGTCAACATCATGAGCATTGAGACAGGAAATGAATATGTAAAAATAAATGGCTTTCATTCATTAAAAATTGATTCATTTATTATGTAAGATAACCATGATTTTATTAATTTTTTAAATAATTACCTACGATTTAGTGATTATCCAGCCCTATTTGGATATACCCATCATTAATGGAATCCATGAAAAAGAAACGGAAAAAAAATAATGATATATTAATTATAATAAATTAATTTATCATTAAAAATTATTTAAAAACACTAATAAAATTTAAAACAATGTATAATATTCCAATCAGAAAAATAATATTTTAATTAATCAATTTTAAAATTACATTTAATTTTAATTTTTTTAATAACTGGATACTATAGGGTGTTCATATTAATCTACACACCACATACCTTAGTTGATGTATATCCAAGTCACATGCCTAAAGATTTCATTTAACAACTCATCCATACTACATGGTGTGTACATTACAACATCACACCCTGTATATCTTTTTCATGTGCTAGGATAGCCCACTCCACAAGATTTTCCTAATAAAATAACAACATGAAATTAATTGGTCAGAACATCTAGATAAAATGTGAATATGTATACAGTTTGTGCTCCTACCCATTGCCATGTGACCCATTTTTAACAGCCATTGATCTCAAACATCATGGTGGCATATCTGGTCATTCTTCTTTTTTTTGTCTTAATTATTTATGAAAATGAAAACTCTGGATTAACATGATTAATATGTAGATAACCTGTTAATTCAAATCAAATTAAAGAAAGAATAAATTGAAATGATAATATAACTAAAATTTTTCATAGATAAAAAATCTAATAAATAATTATAAATTAAAAAATTGATAGATCTGGTACCATGTGATGATTCCAGGAAAAACGAAATCATTCAAGGGTGGGAATGATATTAAAATTGCATTTAATAATAATTTCATGAATGTGATATCTTTAACATAAAATGAAAAATTAATTTACATAATATTTGAAGAAATAAATGCATTAATTTAGAAAAATTCTGCATTTGTGAATGTTTATCACTTGAAAATACTCTTTCAGGTTACACTCATTGTGCTACGAGGATCCAAGTATATAATCTCTCTAGTGGTGATCCACACGTGCTCATATAAAATCGATGAAACACCACTCGATCATTGGGTTCTAGAATGAAGATTCAAATGTATAGCATTAATCATTCTTGGTATCTTATTCATCGGTCATAGAGATATCACTCTTACACTTATCTTTGATGATATGAAGAGAGAAAGAGGAGATGAGAGAGAATTCGTTGTGGAAAAAATTAACTATTATCAATTTTGGATTCCCTACACAGTAGAAATAAAAGTCTATTTATAGGGTTTGTATTTATATGAAAATATAATTTAATTTTATTCTGAATATTAAATAACATTTAAAACCATGAAAAATCCTCATTATAGAAAATAATAATTATATTATTATTATTTTTTGGACCATTACAACATCCACAATAACAAATTTTATGTAATAGTCATGTTGATTAATATATGACATTGGACTATGTCTTGTACAGTTTAAACTCCTACGTCATTTAATAATCATCCAAATAAATATTTTATTAATAAATTTATAATTTATTCCCTATATAGAAAATATATATTTATTAAAGAATTCCCTAAATAAAATAAATATTGTATTCACATGCCGATGAATAAATATTTATTTATTTTTCTTACGAACATAAATTATGTAAAAACATTCCTCAAACAATAGTATAATTTTTTTTGAATTTTTAATATGAAAATAGATTATATTTGAGATCAAGGGAAACACATAATTTTTGACCCTCTAGGGTTATTTCATGTTGTCATTAAGAGGTCTTCCCTAAAATAGAATATTACTTTCTAGAAATAGGTCAAGACAACTAAGGGATGGAACTTAATGTCCCAATGTCGATAACCCCCTACAAACACTCACTGTACAATATAATCCAACTATCATAGTATATCATCAAGAAGGATGAAAATTCGTGTCACCAACATATATTCTTGATTTTTAATTCTTTGAATATATGAAATAATCACATTTTTAAATCATGGATATGGAATTTAATGTGATTATTCTATTACAATAAAAGGATAAAGATAATAGATTTCATTAACATATAATGGATAAATTCTTAATTGACATATTAATTAATGTAATCTCACTCAGAATGCAAAAAGTGTATCAAACATCACTATGGACTATAATGATCATTTTTTTGAAATAAATCTATTTTCATGAGTTGTAACATGAATTAATAATATTAATAATAAATTATAAGGATAATCACACATGCTCGTAGACATGAATATCTAATGAAAAAAACCTATAGAATTCATACTGGCTGGTATGTTCTCATTATCTCATGTGTTGGAGAATACCAATAGTAAACATCATTCGTAGAATCCTCATCCTCTTATGATTACTTTTACTTATCAGTCTATGTAGAATATTTCCCATAATAGTATGTTATCGAACCATATAAAATTATTTTAGAATATCGACTTGACACATATAGTTTCTCATCGTTACGGGTAATTGATATTACCTTATCAATGTGATGCACACTATAGGGCATTATTAAATTAGAGTCATAGAGTATAATAAGAAATATGTAATAAGATGTTTTATTAATATTCATAACATCAAATATTAATTTAATAAAACAACAAACTATTGGTCCTATAAACTAACTCCATAAATATCTAGTGATAAACTATATAGTATAATCATGTTCAACAAACCTCAACCTGATTCATCTATATTTGAAAATATTTTTTCTAATGAACATAGGCCAATTGAAATCATGATATTCCATCTATTAATATTTATTCCATATAATTTATTTAAAATGGATCATATTTTGGAATAATGAATTTTTTCGTTAAATGTATATCTTCTTCCATCAATTACAAAATTGTATTTTCCTTCATCAGATCATCTTGTTTCAGTCAACCTGATTAACTAAACTCTGTATGTCAATTTTCTAAAATATTTTCTCTATATGGTACTGCTCTATCCAATGAATTAGTGAACTATTCTCTTCTATGAGTTATAAATTCTATGTATGATCATAATATTTTATTTAAAATCATTAGATACGAGATTTTATATAGTCGTAACTCCATGAAAAAAATAACTTCTACAATTGTATTGTTTTCATCTTCATCATTTTATAACCTGAACCACATTAAAACTCTCTCCATTAAGAAAAAATTAAGAATGGACATCAGAATGAACCATTGTAAATATTTACAAATCAAGTTGTTATAAATGTTTAGAATCAACATTTATATTTTATAATTAATATCCAAAGCATTAAAAAATGATCTTATAGAATATATAGATATATATTTTTTCATATTCACAACAAATTAAATAATATAAAAACCCATCATTTATTTAAATTTTTTTTACTTTTTAGGAACATTATTTTATATATTTCAATATAAATTTATTTCTCCAACTATGTTTACTATATTTTATTAAGTTTTTTATCATGGTATCAATTTTGAGGTATATGATTTATCATTAAAATCATGTTTTAAATGTCTTTTTTTTACTTGAAAAGGGGAGTTCATTGTGTGTGGTACAATTTTCAATAAAAGATACATGGGAGGATAAAAAGGAAAACCAAGAGACTATTTAAATTTAAATAAAATCAAATGGGTATCATGAGAAATCGGTTGATCTTGATTTTTCGTTTCTATTAAAGAAATACACCATATTTTGACAATGTATTTGAAATTTTTATTTAATTCTTATTTTGGAGAAGAAAATTCATGAGAAATGGGGTTTTTAAAAAATTTTATATAACAACCCCAACTCCAATAAACAAAAGGTGGTGATTACATTATCACAATATCATATGCTACAAGGATTCATATCTCAATGGACCAAATTTTTTTGTAGTCTTAATGATATTGATAGATACATTGTTCACATTTTATGTTGGAAATAAAATAAAAAACATATAGTGTGAAATTATTTTTTATCATTGATCTAAATGAAATATGAAGACTTTATATATTAGATAAATGAGAATTAATATTGGGTGAGCTGAAACCCTCAATTAAGGTCATTTGAAAAAGAACCATCATGTGTAAATAATAAATAATTAGTATGTAAATGAATATAATTCAAATTTAATAACATTTAATCAATATCGTAGCACAAAATGAATCCACATGTAATATTAAATGAATAATTCTAGGTATAATAATAACATAATTAATATTAAATTAAATATATAATTTTGGATTTAATAATCTCTGATAATAGAATATCTATGCCATTATGTCCTTTCACTAAGAACATTTAATCGATGTGAAGGTATACACCAAAAACATATTTATTTTTCCCAATTGATTCATCTCATTAGATAATCAATAAATCTAGGGGCTATCTATAACTAGACCCCACCCATCAATATATATCGAATGCATTCGTTATATATTTAATTCTTAATTTAATTCACACAAATATGTAACATCAAAAAATATATTTATTTGTTACAGAATGCTAATTTAAAAAAAATTCCCTAGCCAATCAAATAATGTTTATAATACAAAACAATTATCTATAAAAATGATATAATAATTATGTTTTAAGTATAGTAATGATAAATAATATATATTTATGAGAACTGAAATTTACTATGACAAAAATAAATTCAATGCCTTAGAATGTTATTAATGTCCAAAAAATTAATCAAGGGATCAAAGAAGACCATTAAAAAGTAGGTTTTATAGTAAAATAAATAATTTTTACGAATAATAGAATACATTAAAAAAAATAATTTAAATAAAATTTCATATTTATTTTCCTATTATATGCCTATGAAATCATAAATAGGATTCTATAGGGTGGAAATGGTTATGGTGGTGGGAATTTATGATAATTTTAAATATAATAATAGGAAAACATTTCATTTTAATTTTTATTACAAAAGTTGAAAAGGAAATTTATAGAAATAAATATAATCGTTCCATTTTATCATTTTAAAAATAAAAATATAACATAATATTTCACGAATAAATCATTTGAGTAAATAAAAAGTTGTTTATAAAACTATTTTTCAAAATATTGTCATGGAATAAACATATATTCGTTCAAAAAGATAAGTAAGATGATATTTTATTTTATGAATTTCTATTGAAAGTGAAATTTAAATTGAATAACTAATCATCATAAAAAATATATTTTAATTTATAATACATCACAGGGGAAGTATATACACCACATAAACCTAAATAGGTGCATAATACTAAATATTTCAAACACGAGTGGGAATTGAGATGAAATTCATTAAAATGTTTTGTAATGTCCAGAAATGTCCATATATATATTTTTATTATTTGGATTTATTTTGAGGCAAAGAAATCTGACCACAAAACACATTTCACATCCTTGTTGTGGAAGTGATTGTAGTAGGCATTCTAGACTCCACTGCATTTGAGCACCTCCTTTCATCCTCAGACGGATGGTTAGACGGAGCGGACCATTCTGATGCTGGAGGATATGCTATGTGAATGCATTCTAGATTTTGGCTGTAGTTAAGAGGATAACTTTTCCTTGGTGGAGTTCTCATACAAAAAAATTAATTACTCCACCATTGGTATGAAACTATTCGAGGCCCTATATAGTTAGCACTTATGTGACAAGAGATGGCATGAGCTGACATTGAGAAGGTGAAAACCATCTAGAAGTGGATGAACACTGCACAGAGCAGAAAGAAGTCATATTATAATAGGTGATAGAGACCTCTAAAGTTCCCGGAGGGGGACCACATTTTCTGGTGAGTATCTCCTCGAATGGTACTATGGATATTTGGCTGAAGTGGAAAGTTATCAACGAGGTTTATCAGGCCATTTAAGATACTTTTCAGGATAGGTGAGGTGACATACATCTTGGAATGTCCATCACAGTTGGAGATGGTGCATGCCATCTTCCACGTATCCCAAATGAGGAGATACGTGAACGACCCATCTCATGTCACCGACCATGGTGAGTTGGACTTAGATGATGGGGAGATGATTACGTAGGTTCCAGTAGAGATTGAGGATTAACAAGAGCAGGTCCTTCATGGGAAGTCAATACCTCTGGTGCACGTTCTCTGGCAGCACGGGATCCTTCAGGAGAGAACATATGGGCGGGAGGCTACGATTTGAGCCCTGTACCACCATTTGTTTCCTTAGTCTGTGTTTTTTCTTTCAAGGATGAAAATCCCTAAGGTGGGGATAATATAATGTCCTAGAACATCTGTTTATTTTTTTAATTATATGGAATTATTTCAAGACTACGAATTCTGATGGCTCCGGATTCCTAGGCTTGGAGTGCCTGGAATAATCCGTCAAGTTTTTGTTAATATTTAATTAGTGTGCGTAAGAAGTTTTAATAAAAAAGTGGTATAAATATTAAATGGTTTCCCATATCAAAAATATGAGGACATCATTGTGTTCAAGATGGAGAGCTTACCCTTGGTGCGACATAAGTTTAGTCGGTACATGCCTCCAGTGACAAAACCCGAAAATGGAATAACTGTAAATAAAATAATTAAAGAAGTTATTTAATTTTTCAAATGCATATTACACATGAACGGTAACCTAGATTAAAAATCGAATAAAATCACTAATCTCATCAATGTATTCTCTCTTTATGAAGATACTAACATTGGCCGTGTGGGCCACCAGTAAATGTTGGTTTTTGACTGTAAATAAAATAGTTAAGTGGCAATTATTTTATTGTAAAATACATAACTTTTTAATGGTAACATGGATTTAAAATCTAAGAGTACCATTGTGTAATTTGGCATGTTTTCTCCTTATGTGGAGCCCAACCTCGACCAGCATGGTTCTAGGGTGAATGTTAATAATTTATTGAATTTTTCTTCGGGCACATTCAGAAAACGCGCGAGTGGTGTTTTCTACTTTTTGAACCACAGCTTGGATTGAAAATCTGATGACATTATTGAATCCATAGCATCATGATTCACTTAAGGGAGGCTTTACATGGACCGAAGTAGGTCTATATAAAAACATACTTTTTTCATCTTTTTAAAAGAAATTGTATAAAATAATTTTAATATTATATTCCATATCCTCCAACGAACATGCAAAGGGGTGGGGATACTGACGTGTCAATCCAATAAATAGGTTGACCTGCCAACCATATATAACGATGTCATTGGGTAATTAGGAATCTTACTAATTAATGAGCCCCATTAAACTCCATCATCATTACTTACCCTCCCCCTCTCCTATATATATATTTTTTTTCAGGGGAGGCACTGACACAACTTCGCCTAGTAATGAAGTGTTGAAGGAGGACTGCGATGCCGAACCCGTAGAGGATGGAGCCGAATCTAGTGGTAGATGACAGATGATATTGTGCCCCAAACTGAAGAATGATGTACGAGTGATGTCGTTGGGTACCTGTTGCGGTACTGAAGAACATGATCCACCTTCAAGCGTGGATGCTCACCAACAGTTTTACGAGATAAGGGGTTTATTCAATTATGTTTCCTTAAAAGATTCCTTATTCCCCATTCTTTAAAATTATACGAAGAACATGAGTCAACTGAGTAAAGGTTTGATCCATTAATCCTTCATTTTGAGGGAGGTTGTTATGAGGTATCCTTGTGTGGTTTTGTTTTTTTAACAGAATTAATTTTTAAGCCTATTTTATCCTCTATTTGATCATGATCTAATGCGGATGGTGAAGACCTAATGAACTTGACGTGAACCCTCCGCTACTTTGTTACCATTGCACCTTTCGATGAAGAAAATTGGTGTGATGACACCAACCAACTATAAATTAGGTGACACACCAATGCACACCGCTTGAGGACAAAACAACACGAAGTCGCGGTGGACATCGATGTGGCCAGCACCGGCCAGCCGCGGAGGAGGTGTGGTGCACCGTTGCATACTGCTGGTGTGAAAAGGGGTCTCCACACATGAAGAAGGTGGCATGGTCATCGTCCAGTCATGGTGGGGAAGATTGGGACATAGTTGCGTGCTTCCGATGAGTAGGAGACTACAACTGAAGCCATGGAGGAGGAGGCAGAACCCGCACTTCCGGAGGGTTCTGCGGTGATCGAGCGGAGCCCACGTGGTGTTGCCGCTTCAAAGGCCGAACGGCCTCTGGCCGTTTGAGATCTCAGAGGAGTGACTCTCTTGAGCTTCCTGGTGGAAGCACTACGGGTCGCGCCCTAATGGGCTTCCCATTTTTGCTATCCAGGGTTAGTAGGAAGAGCCTTTATGTGACACAACATGCCCACAATACTGAATAGAAGAGGAGATCTCTAGGAGTTGAGGTGTTTGACATTGTGACTAGGAATGACACTTGTTACAACCCCTATAGAATACCGTGGCTGGCTATCATCATTCACAGTGATCCTATGTGGGTTAGTATCATAATGTTATTTCTCTGTGTTGTATACCAGGGTTGAGCTGAGGCCCAGATTGGACTAAGTCTTTTATCTTCGTGGTACTATCTTTGTGGTGTTACTTGTGTGGTACTTATACCATCATGGTGTTACCTTTGTGTATAAATCCCTCATGTATGAGATGATTATATCATGATAAAATCTGTATATATATGGTCATATACCTAAGTAGTGTTGATGTCTTGCTTTGTGGAATTTCCTTTGTGGAACATTAGGAGACCAACGGGGTCTCAGGGTCTCTACTGAGTGACATTATACTCACCCATTCACGGGATTCACCTACACATTGTTGTATCTTGTGAAAATGACATATGATATTGATATAGGAGGAGGGAGCCAACATTGTATGGTGCTAGAAGGTGGACCATTTGATGTGATATGACACAGAGAATACTGATCGTGAGAAGTACCTACCCTTCAGGTACGATCCGGGTTGGACCATTAGATTTGGGGCGATGAAGGGACTACTGATCATGAGTGGTACCTATCCATCAGGTAGGATTCATGGTAGATGATACATGATCTACTTTTCACCTTTTCAGTTATATTTTATTTTTCAGTTG
This sequence comes from Viscum album, assembly GCA_963277665.1. NCBI lineage: Eukaryota > Viridiplantae > Streptophyta > Magnoliopsida > Santalales > Viscaceae > Viscum > Viscum album. The sequence continues at coordinate 1,687,479,080 of OY728126.1, read as the reverse complement.
TACTTATACTTTTCCAGTTTGGCTTGTATTCAGGCCCCTTTACTTTCAACACTTTTTTACATCTACAGTTTACATAATAGTTTCTTCTTGTTGTGTTCTTGGAATATGTGCTTATATAGGTTTAAAAGTAATGCCTTCCCATTTTAGGGAATATGTCTTTTGGTGCTTGTCGCTAGCCCCTGGCCAATGGAAGGCGGGCATGGGTGAGTCACAGCACGGGCCCCCGAAGACGGGTCGTGACATGTTTCCAATATTAAAATGATAATTAGTCAACTAAATAAATATGTATCTCATATTTTATTAAATAAAAAAATTTAATATATAAAAAATAAAACAATCACGATTTATTTTATAGATAATCATGTATAAATATAGTTAATTAAGTTGATTATAAAATAATGAATTAGATATTGTGGTAAAAAACCCCTTACCACTTGATAAAAATCATGTAAAATTACCTTGGATGAAGTAAAATGAATTAAAACATAGAGTACAATAAGATAATCAGGATTGATGATATAGAATAAAAAGTGTATTATATCCACCATATAATTGAAATTAGTGCATAATATTAAAATTTTCGATAATTAATATAATTTGAGACGGAATCCCTTAAAAATATCATAACATTGATGTAAAAATTATTCAATGATGTGATTAGGTGCAAAAAATGTAAAAAATATAAGTGTAAATAAAAAATCAATCAATCATTTTAAATTAAAAAAATATGTTCATAACATTGGGAATGGATTGGAAGTATTTTCCAATGAATGAAAATTGTTCTCAGAAGCCCCATACAACTTGGTAACAATCATTTCAAATAAAAATTGATGAATTAATTTTAATTAAAACATTAATTAACATGAAATATTAATGTTTCATGATATGATAAAAAATATTTAATTATGTACACCATATAAAAAATTTCTCCACATCATTAAAATATTCACCAATTAATGAAAATTGAGATGAAATCGCTTACTTGATGTATAAGTCATACCATACATTCTCTAACATCATCAATAATATACTATTTTTAATTATTTAATTTTACAAGAACCATTTCAATGTTTATCATTCATTTTTTATTACCATCATATATTTAATTACAAATACAATAAAGTTAATATGAGACATTTTGATGATATTCAATTTATGTGCCCAAAATGACTTCAATACGATAACATTGGTAAAAGAGGACATTATTCATTCGTTTTTAGAATAATAATAACTATATAATTATAATTTAATATATAAATTACAATATTATAACAAATATACAAATATGGTTTTGAAAAATGGACTACATTACAATCATATAGATGGTAGGTTGTATATACACATGAGTAACAATTCTATTTTTCACCAGTCATGATGGAAAAAACAAAATTATTATATTATATTTCCATAATAAAAAATATATAATAATAACCATATTATTTATTTAAATAAACATACATATACTATCAATGTGATGTGGTGTTGATAAACCAATCACATTTCTTTATAGAGCTTGTAATCCACATATACACATGAATGATGTTATGATTTATTAATGAATGGAATTGTATAAAAAAATATGATATATAATTTTTTCAAAAGTATAAATATTTCATCTATAATATATATATATATATATATATATTAAATCTATCAATAAAAATTTTCATGAGAGGCAGTAGTGGGTAATGAATTACATCAATTCACGAGGCGGTATTCGATTCTATACACAAATTATGGTTTTATTTATCATTTAATGGAATATGAGATGGATATAGGCTATAACAATAACATAATGAAATATTAGTATATCCAATATACCGGTTATATTATTTTATCATGTTTTCGAAAAATATTAATGACACCGATAAAAATTAAAATCAAAATGCATGGTTAATGACTATAACAGGTCATTGAAAAATAACATTAGGTTTAATCCTAAAGCCTCTATTCAATGTTTTTCTAATCCGAATAGAGAATTTAGTCCATGGGTTTGAATTAAGGAACATATTTTTGTATGTATTGGCCAAAACAATTAACTAGTATTTTGGATAGGAGAGGAGTGGTGATGTCATTTTATTAGCTGGTGAGGGGGAATATTTGGATTTTTTTAAAAGAATATAATATATCAATGTGTTACTCAATTAAAATGGTCACAAAATTGAACATTAACAAATATTATATCAAATAGGGTCTATATATGGATTTAAAATTGAAATTATAAAAGAATTATTTTCATTTTAACCACTATCTCTTTAGTTCTATGTTGAGTGATACTTTTTTAATGCTAACTATGGTATCATATTATTATTGTTTTAACTATTATTTATGAAAATAATAATTTTAAAATATTTCATAATATTAATTATTATAATTCCAAATTTAGAAGAAATATTATCGTATTCAATTCAACAAAATTATAATATAATTTAATGTTAATATTGAAAAAACTAAAAGAAATTTTTTTCCCTATATATTTTCTTTTTAACTGTAAGAATTTTTTCAATCCATGTTTATGTAAAAAATTACTTAAAAATAAGAAAATTGAATTATTAGTATTACGATTAAACATATTTTTCATTGAATCCTTTTTCAAATAAAAATAAAAATTTTAAATTCTTGAAATTAAAAGAAAATTTTCAATAAATAAAATTTTTATTCATTATTCATTGAAAATTAAGAATTTTGAAAAACCTGAAAAATTTCACCCTATGCTAAATTTGATACATTTTTTAAAATTAAGATAATTTTAAATTATATGTTCTTTTAAAATGGAAAAAATATTTATATTAACTTCTAAAAAGTAGAAATAATAATCATTTTATGGAAAAAATATTTTTTGAAATGTGACTTTATTAAAAATTGTGTCCTTATTTTTTGTAAAATAATCAATTAATTTGTGTTGAAAAGGTTATATATATATATATATATATAATAATAAGTTTAATCCAATTTATACCATGAAATTGTACTACTAGGTTATAATGGTCTTATTTATATAATATTATTTGTTGGTTCATTTATGATTTGTGTTGTTTGTCTTATACACTATCGAATACAGTGTTATTTTAGATTTTACGTTGTTAAATTAGATATTAGACCCACAATTTATTTATTTAGGACAATGTTTTTAGATTATGTGGCAATTTTTTGGTTATGGAATAATCTCTTTAAATGGGTTATGTGGTCTAGACAGAGAGAGACATTGGGTTATAGGGAATAATTTGATCATGTATGTCAGTGTTTTATTTTTAGTGTTTAGAACTCATTTTTCTTGTTTACATTCACTAATTTCAATGAATTTAGTCAATGTGATATTTTAGTGGATGAGTATAGTAATCTGATTAAGGTATTTCATATAAGAGAGGGTGTTTTGAAAGTGATATATGATTTAATTTTTTTTACACAATTTTTATGGTTTATTATTTATTTTTTTCAATACAATTTATTTGATTTGGTATAGATATATGACTTATAGATGGGCCATTCTGACATTTTTTTATAATTATACAACTATTTAAATTATGTTTATCTTAAAAAAGATTCATATTTGTAGTATTCTGATGTCATGAAAATGTATATAGCATGTCGGGATCAACAATTCCTCTTAGGTTAGAGGTGGGTTGGTTCAAGAATCAATTCCAATAGTGGAATTTATAGGGTTTTTAATGATGATATCATTGGGAGGATAGGTTCTTAAAAGGATCTAGGTTTCATTTTCCAATTATTATTCTGGATTTTCAGTAGATGGAGGTTGGAATATAAAGGTTCTAGATGGAGGAACCAAATGACAAAGGAATGTAATTTTCTATGGTAAACCATGCGTTATAATGGGATGTTGTATTTTAGTTCACTTTTAATTGGGGTTTCATTCATTATATGATTTTTATGGATTTGAATCATTTTTTGATGAAATGAGAGTACGGGGAGATAATATAGCTTGAAAATCCTTGTGGTCTCAATATAGATGTTTTTATTACACATTGTGAAGGTTATGAAACTGGAACTTGGATCATTAAGGAAATTTTCAAATTCATTCATGGTCACTAATACTTTTTATGAGTCTTTATATTGTATGATGTTGATGCATTGAGTTTTATTTATTCTTATTAAAATGATATTTGGAAGTTTTGAATATTCTCTTCCTATGACGTTTAACAACACCAAAATTTTGGTGTTATTTTAAAATTTCATTAAAGGTTGGTTTAATGCTATAAATGGGAAACATAAATTTTAAAATATTTTTTTGAATGGAAATTTAAAAATATCATTTGAATTGAAATTTTTTTAAAGGGAAAAATAATGGATTTAATGATATGGTGAGGTTAAATTTTTCAAATGGGATTATTGATGTATGGTTCATGTTATATTTTTTTTATCGTAAAAACATTATTTTTAAATTATGATACTAGTTTTAAATGTATAATATTGATGTTCATTATAATTATTAATGAATTCAGAGTTCGGTAAGTCATTAAAATTTTTAATGGAGATACAGTGGAGATTAATAAGGTATTTCCTATTAGTATATGTATGTAATAATGTAATATGATTTAAAAAATGGTTTATATGGTTGTATTTTTAATATTTTTCGTGTTTTAACATATTTCAATGGTTTTTTCTTTATTTTCATTAGTGTAGTTATTTTTAATTAGAAGGTGATTTTGAAAAAAAAATTATTTATTTTTGATATCTGGTTGTTTTGGGTTTTCTGGTACTAAATGTTATTAAAATAATTATCCCTAAAAATTTTATGAGAATTACCAGGATTTAAATATCAATACTTTTTTATGTATAAACAATTGAGTGCATTCGATAATTCCTTTTTGGGAATGATGCATTGGATTAATTAATTGTGGTTTCCTATAGTGCATTGTGCTTTCCACACTTCTTCAGGTTTTCATGTCAATTTTAATTGGAATGTGTCTATAGGGATTGAGGATTAGTTTTGGTCACTTTATTATAGGGGAAGACTATGTGTGTGGTTTGTGAACAAAGGATAGATACTGAACAGATTATGGTAATGTACCGAATGGGTTTCGTTTGAATTAGTGGGATCACCAGGATCGATATTCCAGGTACACAGTCCTCGGTTACTACTTCATTATTCATTAGCTATGGTTCAAACCCTTGATGCTTAAATATGTATATTTTTGGGTTTTTTCCTCTTCCTTTATCTCCTTTTTGGTGAATTTATTGATTATTATTTGTTGAATATTGGTTGAATTTTAATAGATATTATATCTTTTATGAGAGGTTCATTTTATCTTTCAATATGTATCTTATTCCATTCCCTTTTCTAGAGATCATGAATTGTTTTTATCTGGGAGTCTTCCTTTGTGTTGTTCTTTGCTTTGATTTTTTTGAGAGTTATAATTTTGGGGGAATCATGGATTGTATTATTTTGGGTGATTATTTTTGGTTCAATTAATTATAATCTCTCATTATGTTTGGTAGCTAGCTTTTAGGTATCCTTGTTTTGTTGATAAACCATTCGATAAATATTTTAGCTGATTGGGAGACCCGTTATAGTTCTTTATTTCTTAATTTTACTATTTTTCATCTAATGCGAAATGTTCCTCAAGGAAATAAAGAATTATTATATATTTTGGATATGATTATTGTTTTGGGGGTTTAATATGATTTAAGATAACCTATAGATTGTGCCATATCTTCTTCTTATTTACCATTGGAGATTCTGGATTGAGTTTCATAGAGTTTGTTGGATTTATTGAAGAAATATATTTATAGTTGTGTGAAACATATCACATAAATTTTTATTTCTTAAATTTATATATTTGTATTTATTTTAACCACTGAGTTATAGGTTTGATACCTTTCAAATTGTAAAATTTATAATGTTTTGACAAATGGCATGGATAGTTTACAGTTTTTTCCTAACCTTGTGTAAATATTGATATAGGGGTATGTCAAGAGATAAAGTAATTTCATATGGTCAAAATAGGCTTTAACAAAACACCTATAAATTCTTTTAGATTTCCTCAATATTCTCTATGAAGGGGTTATATTCAGTCCATAGTTCTGGTAAAATTTGTTTAGAACATATGGGGTTTCCAGATTTAAATTTTTTAAAATTTCCCAATTTCCCACAATAAAATTAATCAAAAACACTCATATCATCCCACTGACCCCGATTTGGATGCGTCACTTAAATACCCCATTAAATACCCCCTCAAGTGCCACATTCCAAATAGATTATCCCTTATATATCCTTATTTTATTGTTATATAAGTTTTTATCTTCACTGTAAAGGGTTTCCTTCCCTCTTCCATCTTATTTTTCTTATTTTTTCCACCCTCAATCACTAAAGATCACCCCAATAGAAAACCCAAGGATGTTATTATGATTCTGAAATCATAATGCTTGTTATTATAGACTATTTGATGGGTCTTATAAGCACCCTATTTTCAACTCTGGATGTTTTGATTCATCTTTTCTCTTTCCATGTTAGTGTTTCTATGATTTTTCTATTCTGTAATTTACATCATATACTTAGTGATTTTTAATTGATTCCATTAAATTTATAAATACTTTTTAGAATCAAATGAATTTAAATTCATGTGTCATTACTGGATTTAATCAGATTACTAGTGATTTCAAAATAGGGATTTTGGGGAATTTAGATATTCCTTTTAATTCTATTTAAATTTTAATTATGAATATGATAAGAAATATACTTTTGTTGGTTTTAATGTGGAAATTGAGTGATTAAAGATTATTTGAGGTCGTTTAAAAAAATCATTTGGAGACTCATGAATTTATAAGGGGTTAATTGAATAGAATACGTTTATTAAAAATTCTGTTATGTATCATATTCTTCCACCATGTAATTGATTTTTGTTTGATTTTATGTACACACATTTCTATATTGGTGTTATGAAAATATTATTTATATATATGGACATGTTAACATATTCACACAAGAATATATGAATATGTGTATTGAATGGTGTTTATATATATAAATATATAATAAATAACATAAATATATATCATTTACCAGGATATGAATTGAAATCTAATATAATGGATGAATTTTATTATTAATAAAATTTTAAAGATCATAATTTTATATGATATTTCTTTTATATAAGAACTTGTTGAGCATACAAAATGTTTTAAAATTGGTTTCAAGAATTTATTTTTATTTCTAATTGGACTTTAAAAAGAGGTTTTTAAATATATTATTGTTTCATTGGAATTTTGATTGGGAGATTTTATTGAAGTATTGAATGATTTATATATTCAATGTTTTCTGGTTCACTAATGGGAGAACTTGGAAGGTGGGTAACATGATTGGTTTCATTGTAGTTAGACATGCGATGCTAGATATATTCATGTTCATGTGGCTTCAAGGGGGCTAAGATATGTTAATTTTCCTTTCACATAGATAAATAGTGTTATATTAGATACTTAGATATATTTGGAACTTATAGTTCTATGATCACCCAATACGTCACTGAATATAATTTTTTTGGTGTCTACACATATTATTATAGAAAATGATTTGATTGATGTTTACGGTATTTAGTTATTTTTATTGTATACATAATAATAACATTTATTTATATTTGGACATGTTATGTTATTATTTCAAAGAGTGGGGTTTTTTGAAATTTTAACATAGATTAAAATATTAATCTCTTTAATATTGCTCTAAAATAGATATCAGAGATTCATCCAATGATGTTTCCTTTTAGAAGATTTCATTATTGATTTTTATAATATATTTACGTTTATATTTCTCTATGTAATTTTGTTTTTGGTATAGAAAATGAAACATTCTAAAATAGTGATTATGAAAACAATACAAAACAAACTAATTTTGATTCTAATAGAATGAAGAAATACCAGACTAAAAAATAAATTATCATAGATTATGATATATATATTATTTTAAAAGAACATCATAATTAAAACTCTCACAATAGAATTTGTAAAATTTCAATCATTCATTTCATTATTTTTATTATTTTGAACTAAACAACCATGATATTGAAAGAAAATAACTTTTTGGAAATATTATATCAATGCACTCAATGATCACCAAGTACAAAAAAAAATATTAATCTTCTTATATACTCACTATCCTAAATCGATAATTGTTATTTTTTAAAAACAATATTTAATATGAAATTCATATTTTGATTAAATACATAAGTAGTTTAAAGATATCGACACACTCTAATATGTAATGAAAATTTCATATAATGGAAGAGGAGTAGTAATGATGTGATAACATAATCATACATTAATCAATTATTAAATTCACATGTGAAATTATTTGGATATAATTAAAATTGTCAAATGAAATATATGAAAACTCATAAAGATGTCACCATTCAAATCCAGTAGTTTTGACTGCAAGAAATTTATCTTAATGAGATCCAACTATATAGGAGAACTTCAATATCTACATTCATCTAGATGATTGGTAATAGATCCTCCCTTAGTCTTCCATACAGTCATATTGTTCTACTCTTCATACTCTGTTCCTATTATGGATGTCTAAAAGAATTTTTATCTAAATATTTATATGATATAATATAATCCTTTTCAAAATAACTATTATCCATATTATATTCACCCATCTTGTCTAATATCAACTCGGGAGACACCATGTGGCACTAATTGGATCCTCATAATCCACTATGCCTAACTTCGGTGATGATATCATAAGATAATGCTTCCACCACCACGTTTTCTAGGCTTCATAATTCAAAAAATATAAATTTGATCTCAATATAATGTTTGATTCAATAATCAAGAAGCTTCTACACCATATTCCAAAAACGTCATTGTATGATCTCCTTTATGGTTATATCCATCCTTATCACATGACCATGGGATCCATAACAGTTATCTACACATACAAATTATGGAAATTCCATAAATGAAATTTTGTTATGTATCATTTATGATATTTGATAATTTGGGAATGTTAACTTCTATAGGGGGATATCACATTTTTAGATGTGTAAAATTACCAATGTGGTTCTAGATCATCAAAATAGCTATGGGGTTGTTACAAAAAACAATGCTATATGAAAATTCTTATATGTGACCATCTTCTATAATTAGATACATATAAAAATAGGTGTGTAGATTTCATTTACATGGTAAATATATCTATATATAATTGTCTATGTGAAAATATATGAATTGTGAATTTGGATACATATATCATTTTTAGAAAATAATATACATCATTTGTCTATATAGAAAAAATTTTAGATGTTGCAATGAAAAGAATTTACAAACATGTAAAATCAATTCAAAATTTTTGATTTAATATAATATAATAATTTATAGATTATAATTAAATATACAAAAGATAAATTTAATAATATTAAATAAATAAATTTTAAATAAATATTTTCAAAAAAGAACACCTTAGCATATTAACATAATAAATCATCAAATTTTAAATAATGATTAATAAATTTTTGTTATCTTAAAAAGATAATAATTTAAAAATAATCATATATATGATGATTTTTCATTATATAAAATTTAAAATCATCAAATGATATATTAAAAAAGACATTAAAATTTGTCCAAAAGAATCCCCCCTGACAAGTCATTTTATTTTAATCAAATAGAAAAGCAATCAAATTCAATGGGTGAAATTGAATCTCAGGTCTGAAAAATTGAAATGACTCTATGAATTTACTATCACAAATAATTTCCCTCTTATATTATCTTAATATTTAAAATGTTCACTAAAAATCAAAATGAGTCATTTCAGTTCCAAATTGGTTACTATTTTTCAAAACATAGTATAAACCAGAAAATTATAAAATGAGTTTGACAAACAATAATTTTCTTTTAAATTTAAGTCCATCCATGTTTTTTTATATTTGATAATAATATCATTTTTTTATGAATACATAATAAATAGATAATATATTTATTTGGATGATGTGATAATTTAGGTTTTGAAATAATTTACCATACTATAATTGATGAATAAATAAATAAGAGATAATGGAAAAGTTCACAACCTGGATTAGGAATTTCATTTCAAAATCCATATGGATGTATATTATATGAGATAAAAAAATTTAAAAATTCAATGAAAATATACATTACATATTACATTCTATTGTTAATGTGTTCAAATTTATGTTTATATGGGATCATTAGATACACATACCTCACACTAAAATCCCAACATAGTTACCAATGTTGAATACAATGTCCAAGAAACACATAAGAAATTTTTTTTAAGAAAAATGTTCAACTGAGAAGTTAGAAAAAATTTGAATCCTGAACAAGAAGTTCATAACCAATTTCAAAAAAAATTATCAGTATTTACATTCTCAACTACCATTCAGTTCTATTTTTAAAAGTGTTCTTGTGAGGTAATACGTTGATAATTAAATGCGCTGAAAATGATGTAAATATATAACAATATTCTAAATAGTTATTAGTAGAATTCAAAATTTATAATATAGATTTTAATGGAGAATAATTTTTCTAATACATATCTTGATATGTTTTCAATATCTCAATATTTAGTAACACAAATAGACCACATATTTCTTTTAATGTATTCTTTTTGATTAGTTAGCATCAAAATCATAAATATGGAATAAAATTAAAATTAAATCTAAAAAATATTAGATCATGTATAATAAATCTAGATTTTAAGAATTCAGGTTATTAATCAGTTTTTCCTCTGTATTTAGCTACTCATGGTCAACTTTGATTAAAAAAATTATTCTCTATTTTGTTTACAATATAAAAGTAGTTTATTTTCAGATACTTCATGGTTAAATAAAATAAAACCAAATTCCTCAAAATTTATCAATTGTATTTTCTATGGAATAAAATGAAAAAAATAAATACCAAACACTTGAAAAGTGTATTACCTTCACCATTTTATAATAAATAAAAAGTAAAAACATGAAGATAAGATAAAACCTATATTATTCTTTGTAATTCTTCTACTAACACAATTAAGTCCACGATAAAATAAACTATAATATATTTTTATGAAAAAATATTGTCTCTGTCTATTTATAGTGAATGGAATTTCCTTACTAAGATATCTAATATTTACATCATTAAAATGGAAAACATGAGTTAAAAAAAGATAAATTCTAATTTGGAATGATATTTATCTAGAACATTCTTTAGACCGATGTGTTATAATAACACAGTATCTATAATTTATAATTATATGTTCAAAAATTACATTTCTTGAAAACCCAATGTTTTGTATTTAAAAATACTTAAATTTTAGAATGAATTATTAATTATTTCTTATAACTCATTTCAACAGAACATCCTCTCTCTCCTATCTGTAAACATATTCAAATTGAATGTCATTGAAACCAAAAAAGATCTTTGTTATAATATCAAAGAAAAATGATGGGATATCCCCAAAAAATATTATAAGGGTACATCCGTGTTGGATTCTTATAGTCTGTAAAATACTCCCACAAGTAATCCTCAAGCCTTATTCTCTAATAAATACAATTTAATTTTAATTTTTGAACATGATTATGCCAATTATCTATATTTTACACTTCAGTATTAAAATTTCATTTATACTGTTATTTTTTAAAAACATTATGACTAATCCCATATCCTCTTAGTAAATCGTCCGACCTACTATTTAAAAAATTTTCCCATTGGTATATAAGAATGATCATGGGCATCACAAATATATAAAATTGATGACTCTTGATGAAATGGTACACCACTCTAACAACATCAGTCTTATTTATTATAGATTAAATCCACTAGCATACATAGTGTAAAATAATAAGTTTGTTAGAATATTAAAACTAATTAGGAATAGGGCCCATAAATTCCATTCCACTAATGTAAAAGATTTTATAAAAAAAATTTATTTTGAAGACTCTTTTGTTTGGGTAATTTTTTTTGTAATTGAAAAAGATTATATGTCTTAAAAACTAAAGGCAACCTATAAATATGTTAGGAAAAAATAAGAATGAATAAAAAAATATCATATTTGTCCATTGTATACACAAATGACTTCTATTGCTCAAAATATGGAATAATTATTACATTTATGAAATTGTAGAATTTAAGATAACTATCCTAAAAATTAAATCACATACCATATTCCAAAAATAAGGATCATGACAGACATATTTACATGACTCATTGATCAATTTTTCAATATGATTCATGGAGAAAAAATGAGGACTAACTCCACCAGCTTAGTAATTCATAATGATTGAATACCATGGTCTCTTATCTTGAATAGAAATATACAACCTCTCATTTGTGGAAATATCTGTAATATGATAAATAAAAATTTTTTGTTGGAAAAAACATAAATTATATTACTCAAATTATGAAATGTAGTTATCTCAAATCCTTTCCTATGTTGGATATATTTTTCAAATTCATGGAGAAGAAATATCTATCTGATAGTCAATGGATTCAATTCAGGCTTCATCATAAGAAATCATTCATTGGAATTGTTAGTGAAAACCATATCTTTAGATCCTGAAATATGGAATCATAAATTATAAATCATAAATACAATTGAGGACAACACATAATGTATTTTTTTTTAAATTTACTCACCAGCATTTACATTCATAGAATCTTAAGAAATGAAATTTGGTTTTCCATATTCTCTCTACCCATGAATATAACCTAATGAAAATAATTAATCATCAGTCATCAAGATAAATGGAAAGGCCCAATTAGGGGGTTAAACTATTATTGGAGACAATATAAATTCATTATGTTCATTAAAAGCTCCGTCATGATTTCCATCAATGAAAAAATGATTAAATTTCTTCAGAAGTGTTTTTAACTATAATGTTATAGGAAATAAAATATTTTACCCACCTTATATAAAACCATTATGTCCTCTAAAATAACAAATATAATATAAAATATTAGGAATATGAGGAGATGTGATAATTTAAACCTTATACTAATCCACATTAATTCTATTTCTAGACACTTTATGACTAACCAATATGCTACTATAAACCATAAAATGTAAATTTTCCTAAATCAAAATAATGGTATTTTCAAAACAGAAACTATGAATAACCCAATATCATCTATGAAATAATTAAAAATATAGACCAAACGCTTTTTAATCTTTTAAAAATATCATCATAGAATTCTGATTTTTTTTTGAGAAAATAAAATATGTGGTTCTCTAAAAGGTGTTCGGGGAATTAAATATTTAAGAAATGTAATTCTAATGTATATAATGCTACCCAAATTGACATGTGATTCTTTCATCCTATTGCTTTTAAGAAATATGAATTTGGAGATATAGAAAATAACCATATAGGATGAAAAAATGGGGTTGACCAACTAAACATTTATGGATTTGATAATGAAAAGAAATGGGAATTAGTCTTTCAAGGTGACTATGTCTATCTTCATGTAATCTTTTCATACCCATCCATGTATTTGGAAAAATATTAAGAAATAATTAATCAACTTAATTATCGAGAAACATGAAGCATTATTTTATAAAAAAATATAAATTGAGATACCCATTTATCATCATAAAATTGGGTAAAATATTCTAGCTTCTAATAAAGGTAGTCACCTCCATTTGTACCACATCATGCAGGGTTGGGTTAAATATCCCCTAGAATTTTCTTACATGTTTTGAATTTATATGAGTATTATATATACACATAAAATGACTAATTACTTATAAATTATTTTAATACTTCTATATGGAATTTTTATTCTCCTTATGGAGCACTAATAATTGGGTATCTTGTTCACTGGACAACCAACATACAACTACGAATGGAAAAACATTTTTCACAACCATTTATGAATATTATATATTTTCATGTAAGTCCATAAGTATATGTGTAAAGGGAAAATACTCTTTGGGTGGAAATTTTGTAATTGTTCCTTTGACTTTAAATTCCATCAATATACTATTCTCTAAAATTCATGTTTCATGATCCACTAAAATAAATGTGAAATTTTTATCAACAATTCAACATGTTTCTGGATAAAAAAATTTGGATTCAAGTTTAAAACATTAGGCAACAGTTAATTAACATCAGGAAGGATTTTAATGTTCATAATAGTGGAGTTATAATATGTGTTATCAAAAAAATAAATACCATCCATAAATGTATCACATACATCTATTATTAATTGAATTTGTATAATTCAAATCTCATTTAAAAAAAATAACTTCTGACTCATAAAATTTGAAATATGTTTCAATGAATTCAATTAATTCCTAATTTATTTCAATATCATTTTCAAAATATACCATATATGTTTTATAATTTTTCTATTTTGAATTATAAATAAAAATAAAATTTTATCAAAAAAACCATGGTTTTAAAAAAATTATAGAAAATTATAGAATTCTTATATCTCACATCATCATTATTGGGAAAAAATTCATTTACAATGGAATCATTGTCAAATTAATCCTAAAGAATATATGGAAGAAAATGTATTGAAAACTGGTAGATAATTGTATATTGTAGTGTATTATGACCATTTATTTGGTGTTTCATTGATTCAATGTCATAAAAATTATCTATTTTAACTCTAAATACTAAATAAAATTCTCCACCATGAAAATGATTAATTTAATTGAATGTTTTCATTAATGATACCCCTAATATCAAAGAATAATTAGTGACAAACCTTGAATCACCTATTTAATACATATAAAATTTAGCAGGTAACACTAAACTTTTACCCATAACAAAAAAATATTTAATTACTTCAGCTCAACTAAATAAAGTTCAATCAGTAAGTTATACACCAACACTAGTTTTCCTAAGATCTCCAACCTGTATAGATGAAAATACAATATATTGAATATGTTCTTTAAGGGATATAAAATTTATCATTGTATTCTCAAAATGATGGTTTCCAAAAATAAAATTATTTACAAACATTCCCAGATCATTGCATTTAACTAGTGGAAAATGATTAATAATAGATGAAATGTTCCACCCCAAATTTAATTTCTCACTCCCCTCAGAGATCCTTTAGTGGTTGAAAATTTATTTAATCATTTATATTATAAAGGTATTTCAAAAAATATAAATGTAAGGAAAAAACACAATCCTATACCTTTTAAGAAATTATGTACATATTTTAGTAAAAACATTATTCTTTGGAGGTGGACTACCCATAGAGTATGGTTGTAGATCTATATATATATTCAGGTCATGTTCAAAAATTTTCATCATTTTTAATGAGACTATTTTTTTTTGAATACCTATAATTTTGTATATGATTTTTTTCACAAATTTTATTTTGTTTTTCTTATTAAATATGATTATCGAATGATGGTTATTGTTCTGATTTACTAGGCCCAATAATATTTTTTGTTGGTGTGTTTTCATTTTTTTAATTAGGATGACCCATTTATGTTCTTGTTTATTGAGTTCATCAAAGGGGTTTTAATTATAGTTCCACTTATCGGTATTATGGAACTAATAGTATCACATCCCTTCAGGTTTACTTCATCATGTGAGGGGAAATTTTATTTTTATTTTTATTTTAGTACACTTATTATAGTTACCATTTTACCCATTTTAGTTACCATATTCTATTGAAATAATTTTCATTAATGAGAAATTTCATGTAACCTTTGAGAAATTTATTAAATTTATGATTAATGTTTTCTTCAAAAAATTTACAATTACTATACATAAGATATTAATTAAAATTATATTTATATAAATTACTATTTATTTGATTTTTAGGACTAAATCTATTCATTTGTAATTATATATTTTTTTTGGAATTATAGTTATATTGATAAGACCTTGATTGAATGTTCTAGTTAGTAAATTTACTATTTGGGTTTTTCTATAATGGATGTACATGGATGATCCCATTATGGAATTCTTGTCCTTTAATAAATTGAGGAAATTGATCATGGAACTGATCAGAAGCAGATAAAATGAAAAAATTCACCATGATAGGGAAAAATGGCTCTTATCAAACGTAACATATGGTAAAGTTAGATAATATTTGTTCAATCATGTTTGTGAGATCACATAACTAAATTTCAATTTGAACACTCTTAGAATTGGTGGTATACACTTATCTAGAAACGTTGACATGAATTTATATTATATAGTGAACTTCTCTAAATTTTGGGCCATAATAGAATTTAGAATTATAGCATCAAGAAGAGAATTATCCACTTGAGAACCTCCAGATATAGGATCTTTAATTCTCTTATCTATTTATAATAAATCATTATAAAAATATCATATTAATATTTGATCAGACATAATATCCTTAGGGAAGCTACAATACAACATATGAAACCACTTTGAGTATTATAGAATTGAATCACCTTGTAACTACCAAATACCAGATATATTTTTTTTAGTGATGCTGTCCTATAAGATATGAAAAAAAATTCTCTTAAAATCGTTCATGACCTAATAATAAATATCTATAGTGGTATTTTTTGGGTAATAGAATCACTCATAATCCACACTATCAAGGAAAATGGAAAGGTCCTCATAATAATATTAAATATTATATGTCCCTAATATTTTATAGATTTTCAGACCATGTGGAATTTATATAAATCATGTTTGGTTTATCACTCAATTAATGTTGGAATTTTTGTATGTTTTTAATCATTATTAATCTCCTCTCAAAAAATTGATTCATTCCTAGTTTATATGTGGAATTTTATTAATTCTCAAAATTAAGAATAATGAGCTTCAAGAATTTTTTTCATTTTCACTGTGTTTGGAATAAATTCAATTTTAGGAATATTTCTTAATAATTTTTTTCAAAGATTAATTTTTATGAATTTAATTCTCAATAAATTTTTTTTATTTATATTTTATTAATTTTCAGGTCCTTAGATTTAATGAATTTTATTTTTCAATATCTTGAAGGATGTTAATAGATTAAAAAAACCTTGATTTTTTTATTGTTTTACAATTTTTAGTGAGAAGATATTGAATTTGTAACATCTTTTTAGAAGACTCCTTGGTTTCATCCTCTTTAATGGTGCCAATTAAATATTGGGGTTGATATCAATTTTAATGCAACAAAAAATTTAAATCTACTAAATATTTTTTTATAATATCACATGTGGGTGTCTCTAATGTGGTAGTCTTTTAGGATTTTCTCTATCATGATTATAAATATTTTTATACTATTATATTTATATATTTAATTTGGATAGAAGAATTAAACAAATAATTTTATAAACTAATGAAAATGAAAATAAAATGAAACATGAAAATAGAGAATCTAAGAGAATGAAGAAATATTGTAATAAAATAGATAATTTCATATATGTAGCGTCCCTAATTATTTCTAATGACAATCACAATACTTATTCTCTAAAAACAAATATTTAAATTATTGTCTATGAATTTCATTATATTTATTATATTGAGCTCAATAACCATGATCGTAGTTTGTGATATTCTTTTTGAACAATTAAATCAATACACTAAATGATCACCATGTAAAATCACACAGTCAACACCCTTTATACACAAAATCCTCCATCGAACACTGGGAAGTTTGAACATAGTGGTTTTATATAAAACATTTTTTATATATTAATTTTAATGTAACATTATGATATCATCAAAATCCAATAAATAATTCCACATTCCGAGTATAATGGTTAAGGATTAGTGAATTGACATAAGAACCAAACATCAATCAATGATCACATTAGAATTTTCAATAATCTATAGATAATGACAATTGGTAAATGCAAGTGATAAAAAATCATGAAAATATTATCATTCAAATATAATAGTTTCATGTAATAAAAATATATTCAGACCTAACCAAAGTACGTGAGAGAACTATAAAATTCCTCTTATTTTGGGTGATTAAAAATTGATATAGTTCGTGTCCCCTATAAGTTCTTATGCTTCCACTCTGTCTGTTATATTCTAGAACAATTTATTGATATAGATTTATTTTTGAATGTTCAATTGATTTTATGTC
Source organism: Viscum album (assembly GCA_963277665.1). NCBI lineage: Eukaryota > Viridiplantae > Streptophyta > Magnoliopsida > Santalales > Viscaceae > Viscum > Viscum album. Next base: position 1,687,461,107 of record OY728126.1, on the reverse strand, counting down.
ATTATATTCAATAATAACACCCGTCATTTCTCACACTAATCTTTCCCAAACAACTCTCTAGATTCACTACATTGAACTTTTTGACACCACATCACCCATATCCCATTACTGAAGAGAAGATCTCATAACATAATTCTATCATCCCAACATGATAATTGATTCAAATTAATAATGTTAAATTTCATGAAAAAATGCATGGATTCCATCCAAATGAACTCCTAAACCATCACTAAACATCACCCAATAGGAATTCCCGATAACCACGACCATAAACTAGTTCAATGAATAAAATTAATCTTCATGGAATGGCCTTTCCCCAAATAAACTAGGATAAAAAAACGTTTCATGATACATAACCTATAGAAACTAAATATAAATGAAAATAAAATTGATACATATAAAATAGCTAAAATATAAAACTAAATGCAATACATATGTTGAACCACGCTCTCATGACCTCTACATGACCACTTCATCACCCCTAACCCGGAGACCAACCTGTCCCAAAGGCACAACCAAGCCTAAAACCTGAAGCTACAAAAAAACTAGGGTCTACCGACACCCTGTGGTAAAATTATGATGTGACCATAAGAAGCTCAGTAGATAATCACCACATAATCCAAGAACATCCTTTCATGAAATAGTTCCCAAAAACTAGATTGAAATAAATTTAACACATAGAATCCTAAAATTATTCTAGTATGTAAAGAGTGTATTCCAGAAATTTACTTCAAAAAACCCAGGTAGGTTTCCTTTTCAGAAATAGTTTCAGTGTCAAAAATCCATTTCGAACCCAAAACCCTTGTTAAATCCATACCAACTTATTAAAAATGACTAAGATTAATTCAATGTAAACAAAGCCAAGATGAATAAATTCACAAGAAAAAATGAAAACAAGTAGACGTAATAAATAAATCATACTAGAAGTAATCATGGTAATTTATGAATAATCTATAGTTTAAATCCTTATATGTATTCAGTTCAGACTCATTTGAAAACATATGGTTTAGTGATATTTTTAATAACCAAATGGATGATCTAAACTAGCCATTCTTGTGGCATATCCCACCTAGGCACGTCAATTGAAGGGGGTACCAACATGTCTAGTTAGATTCCACCCGAAACAATAACTCGACCCTCTAGATGACACTAAAGTAACCCATGATAATAAAAATAGACATAATAACATGGTATAGAAACCATAACACACAATATTATCAATCATGATCCACTATAGGGGAGTGCATCCCATATTCTAGTGGACTCAAAACCAATATTGATCCCACATATGAGAACCAAGAGGGGATCTCATCCCAAGATCTAGTTGCATCTAACAGAATCCATGAATCAAAAATATACACATGATGAACCATTTCATTAATTAGAACAACCATTCCAAAATTAATGTCACATTCAAACCTCATTCATCTATAATCAAATCCACTTTCTAAATCATACTAAAATACCATCCAAGCTTTCACACTACCCTGGTTTTTAGTCCTTTTTAAAAAAACATTCCAATATTCCCAATTGTCATATATATCACATTAGTTTAACAACCAAAACAAAACAATATTCCATTCAATCCTTCACATCACCTCACATAAAAACATCTTTTTAATCATAACACAAAGACCCAAATAGGAATTTAAATTTATTGGTTGTTTAAAACTCTGAAATATCTCAAGTGGAAAGTGGGAAACACATTTCCAAAACCAACCCCCATTTCTATAACCGTTTTCAGACCATGATGAAAACACAAAATATACCAAAATTTCTAAATTGTTACTAGAAATGAACCATATTTCAATGTTACATATGGTCTATAATTTCAAATACCAATTGGTTTCTATGACAAATCTAAAATTCAAAATGGGCCTTTATTCCAATTATTCACTAAAACATGTCTAAAATTTTCAAATGGGCCATGTTTCAAAGAAAAAATTTCAATTTTCAATGTTGAGTAACAGGAAACAACTAATCACCATTTGGAAATCAAGGAATCGTTTTAGTAAAAATGGAATAAGGAAGAAATAAAATTTCTTTTAAAAAACTACAGCTTAAAGATAAAATTGATTTTAAATTCCATCATCCTTTTAATTCCCATCCATGGGTAAAACCTATGCACCCATGGATGTTACAACATCAAATGAAACCCTTAATGTCTCTATGAAATCCTCCTAAAACCATTTTCTTGAAAACCCACAAGCCTTCAAACCAACAAAAAAAGAAACAAAATGACAATATATTCATAAAGCATTTAAAAATCGGGAGAACCTTTCCCAATAACATTACCAAAAATCAGTGTTCCATGAAGAGGCCACCATACCATACATTATTCCCAATTAATTGTTTCAACTAAGATAACAACTTATAAATAAGGAAAAATAACACAACAAGTTCTCAATTTAATTTTTTGAAAACAATAAGAATTGCATTAACCCTTTCGATGAAATCAAATATATGAAAAACTAAAGGGACGCTTTGAAATCCATTTAAAAACAAATTTACATCATAAAAATAGTAAACAAACTCATCAATCACATCACAAGAATTATAATAGTATTTTTATGGAATCAAAGAAAATATGGGGCATCAAAAAAATGGTCTCGAAAGAAAATGCATAGTAACACCAACCTCAATGACATATGATTTCTAGAAAACAAAAATATAATAACAAACCATGCCCAAGAGACAATTCGTACACCTTAAATAGAAGAATAACAACCCCCACATCTTCCATAACCCATATGGTTCAAGAACAAAGAGAAACCCCACCCAAAATGACCTATAAACTAATAGAGAATGAAGGGAATATATGGAATTTGACCAAAAACACAATAAAATTATACTTTGATCTTTAAATAAGCTTCAACAGTTGATTGCGGTAATGCAAGGAAGAGTTTGGAGCCCTCCGTAGTGTGGCTAGGTCAAATTCCCTATGAAAATTCAAAAATGGTGATAAAAAGTAGAGGGGAAAGATTAGAATTTCTACCATTTAAAGATCTCAGAAACTTGTATAGTTTGACCACATGGTTAGACAAATCAGTTTCCAAGCACACCCATATTACTAGAGATGAGGAGTACCCAAAATGGGATTGATGAATAGTTTCCCAATCTATACACCAACCATTCTAAATGCCACATCCAAATTCCACAACCTCATCGTAGGCTTTCCATACATTTTTCCTAATCATTCATAGTCTGTGATATATATATTAGAGACTAAAAATCAAGCCATATGGATTCTATAAAGAGGTCTCATGGATTCCCCTAATCATGTGCCAACCTTGCACCACATTATGTAAAGACCAAAAACTCCACATTAAAAAAACTCACCAAAGGACTATAAACCTAAAAAATTCAAACCAGAACTCAACTCTAACCTCAATTGAAGAATATAATATAAAGAAAAAAATAATATAAAATAATCAATATGGTTTTTTTGTGTTAATTCTCCCCAACATAGACACTTTCTGCCCCCATAATGTCGGCAAACTGAATAATAAACAAAACACAATCTCGAATCAGAATTTAGCCGAATAAAACCACAAACCTCGGTGTTACTTTCACTACACAAGTTAAACATAACAATTTCTTGTAGAAGCCACACCATGAGAAAAAATAGGATAGAATGAGAGGGTTACCTCTAATATAAGAAACTAAATGATACAATCAATATTAAAACTACCAACAACACTACCCCAGTGATACGAGTGCTAGAACTCACAACATGAACTATCACAAAATACAATGTACAAGATAAACAACACCACTGATAAAATTATAAATTTCCCACAAAAACCAAACGACAATCATAATGGTAAACCCATGAAATAAACTCATATGAAATAGTGAACCCAAAAAAGAATCCATAATAATCGTTTTATACAAGCAAAAATCTTTCATAACAAGAAAAATAGAAAATAAATATAATTAATTAATGGATATCCATTAAAAGATCCATACACAAGGCACAAAAAATTATAAAATATTATAGGACTACCGAGATTCTTATTAGGATAAGATAAAATCGTAATAAAAAAGAAACTACAATATGAACAAAAAATGGATCCTCTCCCACACTAAAGACATGAACTACTCAAAGGTTCCCCACCCCTCAAGAAATTCCCTGACTACATGCAAGCTTTACTATAGAGCCTATGTATGGCGATCAAACATTTGATGCAACCACTGACTCATAAAAAATTGAAATCCTCTAATTAATAATTTTTCGTTAAGAATCACTTATTTAGAATCAAATCCAGATGACCAAAAAACCATAATATCTGTAACCTTTAGAGGATTACGACATGATGGTTTTGAATGCATGAATATTACACATTAGAAGCACTGGACCGAATGGTATGAAAAACCAGAATCTGAATCCAACAAAGGATGCTCCTCAAGAAAATGCTTCTCTAGTATGCAACTCTATCCATATGTGAAAACATTATAGGTGCAAAAAAAACTGGTTCACCAACTTCCACAGAATTCACCTTATCCAGAAATGATTCATCCACTAACTTCTCAAAAAAATTATCTATGGAGGAGAGGTTTCACTCAATTATCTCAGGGTGAATACCCCAAATGAAAAGAATATAACTCAACAATTCAGGTGATTCTTCCTCTAGAGAAAAGGAATCTAGATCCTTGATGTGATCACCACAAGCCTTCTCTATCCACTGACATTGATGAATAATATTGATATCTTCCACTATCATTATCATTACCTCCTCATAAAAAATAAACCATACAAATGTGGCCTTGAACACATTCTATTTCCTCCTAAAATTAATTGATGATAGAGAAATCACATTCCATTGATCCAAATCTGGACCCTCCTGTAAACCTTGAACATCACACACTCTCAGAGCTCCATAAAATCAAAATTATATGAAGACACACTCAATTTTTTCAATACATAACACTTTCTCTAATGGAATTTGATCACTATAAAATACTGGAGACAAAAGAGAGAAAAAAAACTTGACATTACCAATAAAAAATATTGGAGATCATTCGGGGTGGAATATTTTGAAAAAACGAGAAATGTATTTCCGAAATCAAAATTAATCTCAAAGAATACCAAATGACCATATCAAGCCAAATCAATAGGCTCACAAGCCAAAAATTAAAATCACAATAAAATCCATTTTTCAAAAACCACACATATCATTTCAATTTCAAAATCCAATTATACCATTTCCACATCCAAAATACTAAAATTCATTTCCCACAAAACAAAAAATAGGGTTTTAATGAAATCCCAATTCCTAAAACCATTTTCCCATTCAAAAATCATTTTGGAAAAATAATCCAAACCATTGATTTCAAATACCCACCAATGGAGAGTAGTGAACCATCACATATGTGTCATCCCATGTCCATTTATATCATTGATGCAGACATTAAAAAATTTAATATCTCTATATTCCCACACATATGTGAATGACCATAAGGAAAAATAAGGTATAAACAAGGCATATTATCGTTTAACCCAATAATTCACCCAAATATTCAATTCACTTTTCCTTCATATTTTTAATAAAATGTCTAAATTCCAAATCACATTTTCTTTTTAAAAATCATTTACCAAATCAAAAAAAACATAAAATTATAGTTTTATATAAACAATTAATGCCCAATGATCATTTTCCTATTTAAAATAATCTTTTACCAAAACTATTTTAATTTTCAATGTCTTCCCACAGTAACAGGAACCACAACAAAAAAAACTCACGCCATTCTATAGGAATGAGGATCCAGTGGTCATAAATAACATTGTGGCATAGTTTATGATCTATTACCCATGTAATCACTAACCAAAAATATTATCTTGTACTATTAAGTGAAAATCCACATGGGATACTACCCTACGTGATATCATGAAATGACACCATCTCAATTCCATTATCCTTATTCATCCACATAGAAAAAAACCAATTTATTATATCCTAGAATTCATTTGGAAACATATGGATTAGAATGGTAATGGTTTCATGAGTTACACTCTATACCAAACTCTTGTGACATGAAATGCCAAATATTGAATATACTGGACATCCCATATTAATAAGGGCCTTTCATTTTTTTGATTTTTTAATGAAATAATGATGGATTCCATCCAAATCAATACCTTACCCAACCCGAGACATAGATTGAATTGTGTCACTAATCCACACGGGCTGGAAACTAGCACTGAGAATAAAATTAATCATAATTAGAATGATATTTCCACAATAAACCATGGTGAAATAATTAAAATAGCCATGCAAGATAACCATCATTAACTGAATGTCAATAAATACACAACTGATTCAGATACAATATCAAAACAAAACAAAAACTAAAAAAAATGAGGCCAAAATAGAAGAACAACATTCTCCACTGGTATAAATAATAATAAAACCGTAACCTTAAAAATAGATAGGGTCTATCAATGCTGAGTGGCACAAGAAGGGTGTGGGATTAACCCAATTAGTAGTTATTTACTATAGAGTTCCGAAATTCCCTTTCAAAAAATGGACCAAAAACACTTGTTAGAAATACATTTAGAAAATATGCCTTTAAATTAATTCCAAAATGTAAACATAGAATTCTAAAAAAAAATTTCAAAACAACACCCACAGATTTCCTTTTAAAAATTATTTTCTGTCACCAAAATCCAGTTAAATCCCAAAACATGTATGCTATCCATACCAAGTTATCAAAAACATCCAAAAATTATGTGGGGGAAACAAACCCAAATAGTTTAAACTAGTACGGTTAAAATCCAAACATGTAGTGGAAATAAATAAATAAAAATGATAGTAATCATGGGAATTTTGGAAACATAGAGAGAGGAAATCCATGGACGTACTCAGTTTAGAGTCACCTACCAGCATATGGTGGAACACCATAGTCAGTAACCAACTAGATTCTCTAAACATTCCAATGTAGTGGAATATCCCACCTAGCCCCGTAAAGTTAAGGGGGTACCAACCCATATTATAAGGGGCGATGAGAAACTATCACTGAACCCTCTAGAAAATGTCAAGGAATCCCGTGATTATAATTACACTCGGTAAAAAATATTATAGAAAACAAAACCCCAAATTCAATAATGAATGATTCACTAGAGATTACCACCTATGATGGATTAGTGGACACAATACCAAAAACATTTCCATGCATGAGGCACTAGAGTGGATCCCATCACAAGGTCTAGTGGTCCCCGACATAATCCATGCATCTTGGAAATAAACATTAAAAACCATTTCACTCACAAGCATGTACATTACAAAATTAATCTCACAAAGAAAACACCAACCTCCATAATCATATTTAAGTTTCCATCCACTTTAAAATATGAACTGGGCCTTTATGCTGTCAAGGATAAAATCTATTTAAAAAACATACCAACATTCCCATTGGGCCAATAAATCACATTAGTTTGAAAACCATTTTCTAAAGTATCACAAGGTTCCAAACAAGTATTCACATCACATCACATCAAAATTAAATTTTCCTTGATAAGACAAAGTGACAAATAATCTTTCATATCATACGACTTTTAAAAAAACAATGAAATATCTCAAGTGCTAACCGAGAAACACATTTTAAAAACTAACTCCCATTTCCAACAGCATTTCAAAATAAATACAGAGAATGAACACCAGAAAAAAGTTGGTAAATGACCTTTATTACAAATTGATGTTTCCGTATGAAAAAGGGATATAGTTTCAAACACCAGATGGTTACCAGACCATATATCAAGTTACAAAATTGAAATTTATTCAATTTACTCACAAATAAAATCCCAAAATACTAAATGGGTGATTCTTCAAATAACACATTTGAATTCACACTTTTGTGTCACATGAAAAAAAATCACTATTTGGAAATAAATGAACCATTTTTGGAAGAAATGTTATAAGGAAGTATTGAGAACCCTTTTGAAAAAAGAGGATGAAGGAAACTTTTTTTTTAATTCCAACATCATTTAAATACCCATCCATGCATGAACCATGTGCACCCATGTATGTGAAAACATCTAATGACATGCATCATGTGTCCTTCAAATCACCCAAAAACCATGTTCAAGAAACACAATATTAAATTAAACCAACAAAACATGCCACACAATAATGAGATCACAAAAAATAATTTAAAAACATAGAGAAACATACTCAATATATTTTTACACAAAGAATTATACCATGAAGAGGCATCCCCACCACATATAATAAGAATTAATCGTTTCATCCATGCCAGGAAATTACACCTATTTAAAAAAACATAACAAGTTCTGAATTGATTATTTGGAAAACAATGGTAATTTCATAAAACACATCACATGAATTAGAATATAGGAAAAAATAATGGTACCATTTAAAAACCAGTTTAGTCCAAATATCCATCATAATAGACCCAACGAAACTCACACTATCACACAAAAATCATGATTATAATATTTTTAAATACATTAAAGGAAAGAACAAGCATCAATAGAATATGATGGAAATGAAAATGGATGGAAACAACTACCTTAAAAATGTATGAATGTAAAAAAACATAGATATATTGAATAACCTTGTTGGAGAGACAATCCACACACACTAACATCAAATAAAAACAACCCACAAATCAACACAAACACTTAGGGTATGGACAATAGAGAAACCCACCAAGAAAAACAATGAAACCAAGGGATAAAGAATAAATGTGATGGAAAACTTCCAAAACCTCCAAAACTCATCATAAATCCTTCAAAAAGAATCAATGGAGGAATTATGGAAACAGAGGAGGAGATTAGAGGGCCATATGAAGCCCAAATGTTGAATAAGGGAGGGGTAATCATGAAACAATGTTAAAAAAGTATTGGTTACTGATGGTAATTATACAAATTTAATGATGTAGGGAACTTGAACAGTTTTTATATATAGTATGGAAAACAATGACCATCTTTGCACACTCTACTAGAGTTGAGGGGTTCCCTGCATTGGTTGACCTCCCAATTTCTAAAATCATGCACCTACATTACATAAATCAACTTCCAAAATCTAGAACCTCAATGTACTCCTTCTATATGGTTTCTCTAACCGTGAGCATGTCATGTCCTATTCCCAAGACACAAACTCTTAATATGCATAGTTCACTAGGAGATGGTCAGAAATTCCATCTAACTATGTTAACATGGTGTGAAACCATTGGTCAATCCAATAAACTATTATTTAAAACAAATCACCTAAAGGCTTCCAAAACTAAAAAATTAAAACAGGGACTCATTCTAAACTTCATCTAAAGGGTCAAATATCAAGAAATTAATAAAATAAAATTATTTCAAAGGATGAGGTGTGACATTAAATCTATTAACAAATTATTTTATGATCCATTCTTTGACATATTCTTTGTTTAGATTCCTCAAATATCAATCACCATCCTAGCTTGGGTGAGCTCTATCGTCAACTAGTTAACTATGAATCCATGAGATATATCAATAGAATCCCATATTCAAAAATAACTCAATGAAATTTGGATACATATAATTTCATTTATCTGGTCATTCAGGTAAGCAAAATTTCATTAAAGGATTTTATATATTGTAATGTGAAAACCTAGAAACATTAATTTAGACATAAAAAAATACATCATTTTGAAAAAAAATCTATTTGAACTTCCTCCACATCAGGTCAGTTCACCTATTAGGTACATATATTTCAATTATGTTGGAAATTCATCACTATGATTTGGGAAATTTAGAAACACGGGAAATATAAATCTAGCTCTGCATCACTCCATTAGAAAAGCACATACATCATTTGACTATGAATAAAAATAACTTCATGGATGTTCATATGAAAATAACTAAAAATCATGTAAAATTGATTAAAAAAATTCCAATATAATACAACCATTCGGAATAGGGAAAAGGTTATTCTAATGATATATTAAATAATATTAAATCATTTAATTTGAATGAATTAAACCAAATAAGAATAACACCTTGACATTTAATGACCCTAAATCATCATATTTATAAGAATAATTATTTAATTATACCTTTTTCCTCCAAAAAAATAGACAATAAAAATTTATTCATTATAAGAAAAATTAATCCTTTTAAATCAAATAATACCATCAGGTATGATGTTAGAAAATTCTTGGAAAATATGACACAACATGATTATACTTAATTTACTCTATTATATTATATTATTCTTTTTGTATCATTTTTTGGAAAAATGGAAATTTTAAAATAATGTCTCAAATTAGTTTGGTTTATTTATAAATAGGACTTCTATGTTCTTGTGTGTGTCTTTTCAATAATATATTCTTAAGATGATAAATTAGAATTCGAAGTAATTTTGTTCATATAATGAAAATTTATAGTATTTTTTATATTTATTGACCATGATATTTTTTTCCCATAAGTTAATGAAATAAATATTGTCAGTTTATTTCTTCATACAGTTATTTGCAATTTTTTAAATGAAAATGATTATTATCAATGGTTATTATCTAATTAATTGTGTATATAAAAACCTACATACTTATATTTGGGTTTTTATAATAAGATGATTGTTATGGGTAATGGTTTTTATATTCAAAATGGATTCTGAGGTTTGTATGAGAGTGACCTTGGGTCATAGGGGATCTATTGACTAGTCTTGAAAATGATTCATTTTTATTACCCATTTCTCATTGTCCATTTACGTCTTTTACTTATTTATATAGTTAGAGGTGTAATGATATTATAGTATCAATGGACAGAAATCCTAGTGAGGTTATTTCTACAAGGGCGGGTGTTTGGAGTGGGAGTAGAGATTTCAATATTATTATACCACTGGTCTAATTTAATGTTATTTACATCATTATCATTATTTTCTTGCAAGGATGTTTATCATATGAATGACTCATTCCAAAATTCTTATAGGTTTTTTATACTGCATAAATTATTCATATCTAGAAAATTTATCCCAAATAATTGTATTCTGATTCCTTCATTATATTATACTGCACATTGGAATTGAGAACACACCACATCTTTGTGGACGATCCAGCTAGGTTCTGATTCTTATAGAGACCCATTCCTGTACTATAGAGTAATGATATATGTGGTGAAGTAACATAATAAGTATTTAAATTTCAAAAGAGGGAATAATTTTTGCAGATCTTATGAAATCGACATCATCAAAATAGTAAAACTAGTAAACAGTAGTAAAATTTCATTATGAGGTTTCTATGAGGTAAAATCTATATAGAATTTAAGAATCACATCATTATTATCAAATTACTGATTCCATTAGTTGATAAAAATCCATCTCTATACATGAATCCTTTTTATCTTATTCCACCTGTTATTATATCCTCACAAATTTTTAATGAAGATGTTACAATTCCATGACTAACCATGATGGTGACTTTCTGTCAAGGGGTCTCTGGCTTATTGGCCACTTTCAACACTTGTTAGTTCTTCTACAACTTGATGAAATAATCCTCTTTGACCATACCCCATGAAATAAACATATTAATCCTCTGCATGACCCATAACTTATTCTAGTCCCCCGCCACAATCTATTTGATGGTCATTAACACCAAAGGAAAGAGATAATTCCATTTACCAGATACGTGTCTTATGTCAATACAATGAATAAATGTTTTCATATAGTTCTAGAGATGTTTGATACATTCACACCTTCAAAGCACATCCTAGTCTATGACTCAAAAATTATGGAATAAATATGTTTCCTCTACACCAAAATGTAAAATGAAACTATCCTCCACCTCTTCATTAATAACCATGGTGCACATTACCACAATAAGAAAACACATCCCTCATCGCTGATATAAATTAAACAGGCTGAAAATGATTATTTGATGAAAATTCTATGAGATAATTTGTTTTTATACATGAGCTCTCATATTTTGTATGTGAATAAGATGTCACCTCACAATATTAATGTGGTATTCTAAACAATAGTTCCATGTCGGTACATAATGATGATTTAACTTGTCTGTGAATTTATGGGTATTATAACACAGTTTCTATTAAAAAGGACTTCATAAAAAATTATATACACATAGAGTTCTATTATTTTTTAATCATGAATATAATATTATATGAAACTATAAAAAAATTAATTTATAAGATGTAGTTCTATGGGTAGTGTTATTGATACACAGATATAAAAACTGTATTTGATATCATGTGTTTAATCATCGATGAGATCAAACGTTAAGGTTATCATGCTTAAAGTTGATTATTAATAGGAAAATTATATTCATTTATATATAATAAATGAGAATATTTATTTTATTAATAAAACATATATTTTGTGTAGAATATGAAAACATAAATTCAAAAAACTATGATTGTTTCGTGCCCCGGGATAATAACATGACCTAAGAATATGTCGAGATCAACCATGATTCCTAAACATTGAAAAAACATATCATTAAATGGTAATTTTTTGGCTAAATGGTGGTGTAGGATACTCATATACAAATAAAATGGTCCATAATATAAAAAAGTGGGAGAAAATATTTATAATTCTTATTTTGGGTTTCATAGTTTTCATATTGGACGTCTTGTACAGACTATATACATCAATTCTTTTTTTCAGATAGTCGTTCTATATTTTTTATGATATCTGAATTTGTCTTGGTATGGAATCATGTATACATAGATTATGTTTTCCCTTATATGTGATTTTCATGAATTCATATATTCACTATATTTTTTACATTAAGAATAAACAAAACATTCATATATAATATTAAAAAATGAAGAATAAGGATACATGTTTAATCTAATATGAATGAATAATATAAATGAATGAAACTAAATTAATATGTGTAATTAGTGTTGTGTGGAGAATAATATCATGTAAATATTAGTTTTTTAATGATTATAGTAATGTATCATGTAATATTTATCCTATAGAATGAGAAAAAAATAACAATCACAAATATGGAACAATTATTAAGGATACATCTACATGATATAAAAGAAATCATGTAATCTGTTTGAGAAAATAATAGAGCTATTATGTATATAAATTCATGAGAAGATGAGGATATCTGCATAACTAGTTTTACAATAATGAACTGAACACTGTGATTCTCTTTGAATACATGAAGAAATGAACTGGAAAGATTCACATTTAAGATTATTCAATGAAGATATCATATTTACTATTGCATAATCCCTCAGAGTGAGAGAATGTTAGGATGTAATTTTTTTATACACAGGTAGGATATAAGGAATTTGAGAAAAATTGTGTACACATATTTTTTTATTGAAAAACTATAAAATAACTTTTGTAAGAAATCTATAGAATCCAAACTACACTTCTTGTTCTATATTAATTTTGGTTAATAACGTATAGATAAAAAACCTGTGTGAATGTTTTTTAGAAAAAAATGATTAATGAGAAAATACAACCTGAGTTTTGTTTTTGAATATTTTCATGAATAAAAAGATAACAGAATGAAAAGGAGGAGATACATTTTAGGAAGTAGTGATACCACTTCAAAAGGTCGGTTATTCATAGTCCAACACATGGAGAATAATAAGGAAATTTACAGGGAATGGATTATGTTCATGATGGAGGTGAGACACAACAGTCAGATGATAAAGGGAGCGAGGGTCAGAAGAATGTCTATTAGTGAAACCATCATTCACATTGCCCCTATTCGGGCATGAAATTTTGTGAGAACACTGCTATCACCTTACTATACAGTCATCATCTGATCATGTAGTCTCATAACCCCCAAAAATCGATTGGAAACCTAAATTGAAATTCTCATTTGTTAAACCAAAAATACAAGCATATATATTTTATAAACTCTAATTAAAGTTATAAATATGATATATATGATAATGTTTTAATGTTCAATCCCCATAAACAAAAATAATTCCTTTATATATATTTCTTTTTCATTTTTTTGTGTGGTGAAATATTCCCATTTGAGACTAAAATACATGACATACATAATTAAATTTTCATATATCCTCAACATTTATGAAAACCGACATCCTCATCATATAATGTCAAACTACATGTTTCACAGCCTCATCGAATTATGTTAGACATTAGGGTTAAAATTCTCCCAATATGACATTATTGTAGAATGGTTAACATCCTTATAATCTAATACTTAAGTAAATGTTTATCCTCAATGTCACATGTAGAGAAACCTCATGATATTAGATATATGGGGACTATAATTCATATTTGTAGTGCATATGTGGGATTCCAATTTGTGGTTCGTCCCTAATACAGATACCCACTATCAAAAACATTTTCATATTTCTCAAGGAAATGTCACATGTGGAAGATTATACCTCGTGTTTGAACCTCATAATCCCTCTATAACCCAATACACAAATTCTTACATAGGAAATCCACCTAATATCTCATTATTTGATCCATATTTTCAATGAGTTGATTGTAGTTATAGTTAAACCACACTGGGTGGACTCAGTATAAAATCCATATTGACACCTAGTGTCATGATCCCATTCAATACAACTAATCGTTTATACTATACTATTTCACACAAATTGATTCACATGTGCATAAATATATAGGTAGATAACACAACTAGCATTGCTAAATTGAATATGTTAGACTCCTCAATAGGTATAAGCCCAACATATCCTTACCAATTGATCGCTAACCTATTCATTAATTCAATAACCATATTATCTTATTCTCAAGAGGTAATATTCCTGATAAAGAATTTCAAGTAGCCCAATATACATAATCTACTCCCATTAAAAAAATTACATATCTTTAATGAAAAATTTATTCCTTGTACATGATGTTAAACTAAATGGAAATCATATTTGGCACAAAACATAATAGCATATTTACCACATGATATTAAATTACTTGGTAAGGTCATGTCACACACCTTTAAAATAGAATCATTCAAACATTTTGGGATTTTATTATCAATTGAACCAGATACATAGGATATAACTCCAAGGATCATACCCAATATCACTAATCATCTATATATATTATTATGGGGAAATATTAAAAATTTGATTTCATACATCCTTCTCTCACTTGGACATATTTCTATGATTATTTATAACTCATCCACTAGGGCCATATTTATTGAGGATCAACCCTTTATCAAAATAAAATCCTACTAAAATAATTCCCCCATTAGATTGGAAACATTACCTTCATGTTTCAACATATTATTATCATTTGAACATATTCATAGTGAGACCAATATTTAAAAGATCAAAATCCTTTTTAGACCAACCCAATAATGTTTGACCATATTACCAATGTGTTCATCTATAAATAGAATCTATTATGTTAGAACCACATCCACCATTTCTATGTATATTTCACGAAATCATGCTATCATTATGATGTTAAAGGACCTGGGATTGTCTTTATTACTTCTAAATACGATCTACGATGTTCTATGTTAACTGGAAACAACCTATATGGTTTTATATTCATTTAAATGTGATATATATAAATCCACATTCATGGGACGAATCCTAAAACCAAAATCATCCACCACCTTCCCGGATGTCGATATCTTCAGAGAAACCTTGTGGATTTAAAATAGTCACCTATATAAAAACACTATTAAGCAATAAAAATTAGAAATTTAGAGAACCTATTATACATAAAGATCGTGTCATTGATGAAAACCCTATGATATATATATATATATATATTTAATTGAATATGAAAACTATGATATATAAAAACATTCACATCAAAAAATTATAATAACTACTATGAACCATACGTTAACCAGTACTATATTAGGATAGAAAAAATAATAAAAAACATGACATAAATATATAAGAGGGTCTCAATGTATAAAATAGTTCCCCTAATAGGGTGTGATGCGACTAACCCTCTATCCACTGGATGAATTTGAGATCCTTAATCTCATTTCTATGAAACCTCAAAATCCATAGGCCTCGGGGATGATGGTATCTCTCTTTTCAATGATTTGTGATCTAATGGGGCTTTACAAAGCAATGAAAACCCCTTGTTAGAAATTATCATAGATCATAATACTGACTAGAAAAGATGATTTTGCATCAAAACTCATCTTCTCTTAACCATGTATTGGGCCTCTATACCTCAAGGAAAAATAACGATTTCATTTTTCTAAATTTGTTATTATTTCATATATTTATAAATCACATGACATATCATTGGGATTATGATGTATAGTAATAATAGTTAATATTATTATTATTTTGAATTGTTATGTGATTCTCAAATTTATTGTTTGAAAATGTAATACATTAATAATATTAATATTAATTTTCTTTTGGAATCGGTTTACAGAGTGTAAAACATCTTCCCCTTATTTAGTAATTTAAAAATAAATGGGGTGTATTCTCATCCTATTATAATAAAAACATTAATATTTAATGTGAAATTACAAATAATGGTATAATGTTTATTTTATGCTTGATTTCTAATATCTATACCCTTATCTCTTGATTATACCCTCTCCCATTGGATATCCCATATCATGGGTTCAGGGAAAAAATTATTTCTTTACCATCATAAGAATATCCCAAAAAAAATTTGGGGATTTATTTTCCTAAGGGATATATGTATTGTCTCTAACAAATAATCATCTTAATTTTCTATATGGAGACATAATGTTGACAGATTCATGATAGGTGTCTCCATGTAAAAACTATAATTTTGCATTTTTCTAATGCATGATTTTACACATATCATTAATTATCATGATAATACATATATACTACACCCTTGAAGATATTACAATTTTTTTTCAATTAACATACTCTTTTTGTACAAGAATTAATGGAGTCTACGAGTTTTATATTAATTTGAATTATAAAATCATATTTCATACTTACATGATGGATTTAAAAATTCCCTAGTAGATAATTTAAATTTAAATATATTTTTAAAAGAATTCATGAAATTTATTTTGATTCAATAATTAATATTTTAATGGTTTTCTTGTAGTGGATTTGAAAAGAAACGTTCTATACTAATTTTTTTTATTGATAAAATTTATTTGAAATTATTTTTGTTTTATTTAAATTTATAAGCGATTTTTTTTCATTCCTTAAAATATGAAAAAATAAGTTAATTTAATATTTTTAGTACTTATAAATTCACATTTAATATTTTTAACATGTTATTACTTGTTTTATTACTCCATAAATATACCACTCCATGTATTGTAATTTCTATCATGGGAATTGAAAATACCTGATATTTTCAAGAATATGGATTAATATGGACATTGATCAATAAAGTTTTATTTTATTGAATACCATGGTTTTCAAAATCGACAATTAAGAGTAATTATCCTCAATATTAGATAATTAACTGGTTAGTGTTCCATAGTATTGCTCATGACCAGGATAAGAGGCCTCAAATGTCCATGAGGGTAAGCTAGCGATTAAACGGTTAGGATTTCATCACAAGATGGTAGGTTAAAATATGATATCAATTTCATCGGTTATACTATAGGAAAATGGTTTCTTCTGACATTTTACATTATCATGATGAGATTTACCAAAAATTATTATATCGTATGTGTTTTTTTAGATTATATTTTACAATACAATATTATATAACATACATTTCACGATGGATTATTTTATAGAACATATTTTCTATTCCATTGGATTTTTATTTTGACGTGAAATGTTTATGCATACTTATAAACTAAAAAAATCCTTCTGATAAATTATATTTCAAACTAGTATAGAGTGTTTTCAATATAATACAAGATATCAATATTCATAGTGGTATTTTACCTGCCATTATTAATCAACATATAGAAATCATTTATTTTGTATATGTATATTTTTGTTCATTTGGTCCATTTTATAGAAGTAAATTTTATAAGATTGAGTGATGTTGTGGAAGTGACTTATGGGTGGATAATGTTCCATAAATAGATTTTTTGTTCAATTTTTTATTAATTTTTTTCCTTTTTTTTCATTATTAGTCCTTGATTTTCATGTTATGACTTCTTTATTATATGGTTGGATTTTAATTTTTATATTTGTTTCAAATTATACACATTAATTTATCATTATATATGAATATAAAATCATTCTCGTCGTACACATGTGACACCCTATAAAACCTATACTAGACTAGTTAAATCAGGATTGTACATTAGGTCTATAGAATAATTGGTCATGTATAATTGAAATGTATTTAGGATAGTATGATTTAAAATGATTTAAATTGGAGATGTTGTAGTTGGGTTTCAGTTAGAGGTAGGATCATTGAAACATTTAAAATAAACCAATAAAGGACTTAGAGAAACAATGTATTGTCGAAACCATTGTTTCTATGTGATTTATATTATTTAGATTTCCTTTGAATCATTTTATGGTTTTGATTGATTTTTATATGATCACAATTA
This sequence comes from Viscum album, assembly GCA_963277665.1. Taxonomy (NCBI): domain Eukaryota; kingdom Viridiplantae; phylum Streptophyta; class Magnoliopsida; order Santalales; family Viscaceae; genus Viscum; species Viscum album. Next base: position 1,687,442,699 of record OY728126.1, on the reverse strand, counting down.
TCGTTTTGGAGCATTATAGTTTGTGAATAGTGATTTATAGTTTGAATATATTAGATCATAAATTATATTGAATTTATTAAATTCCCATTATAAGAATTATGGGTTTTCCAAATGATTACTTTTGGTGATGATATTAACAAGGATGTTTGATGATGATCTCTGACATGTATTCATTTCTTTAATTATGACATGTTTGGTCTATTTCTTGATTATTTATATTATGTATGGGAATGGAATAATATGTAATAATGGATAATTATATTTTCAATTATATAATTTCAAATTAGAGATATATTTGAATTATTTAAAAAATACATTTGAATGTAATTTATAGGACTTCAATGAGAAATGATTTTTATAAATACTTATTTACAATATTATACTAATGTAAAATTATTTTTTAATTATTTTGATTATTTTCCAAGGAAACAAAAAAAATTAAAATGGAATATATTATATTTTGATAATTTTAATTAATTATAATAATAGATATTTAAATCTATTGTTTTGATGTGTTTTTGAAATATACAGCTTCTTAATTTTGGTTGATACTTTTCTATATTATGAAGAAACAATAATATATTTTACATTATTGAAGGGTTTATTATTTATAACATGTATTTTTTAAAAACTGGAGTTTGATTTTCATATTTCGGAAATATATTATTATAGGAGAGTGAATAATTTGATTGTGAAAATTTTTCTTTTTGTTGGATAATGTAAAATGGATTGATGCTTATATAAATTTATAGTCTATAATAAAAGTTTCATAACATATTCTAATTGAAATATTTATTTAGTGACCTAATTATAAATGTGTTATTCATTGTTTATTGATTATATTTATTTTTTATTATTATTTATACTTACCTAGTTGTATCAGTGTGTTCGAAGTGAGATGTCGAATATTGATGAAATATTAAATTCTGATTTGTTTTTAAAAAAATATAATAATGGAGAAAAAGCATGTGCATTTTCTGATTTTTTATAAATTATAGTATTTATTTTTCCTTATTTTTTCATATTGATGATTTGATATAATTTCATAGTGTTTTTATTCCATATTATTTTTATATTATGCCAACTTGATGTTTTTAATCTATGGGATATGTCATTTTTCCATTGTTTTGTTATTTTGAAACATTTGATACATTGGAGATGCATGATTTAATTAAAACCTTATTTTCCAAAAATTATTAGAGTATAAATTGGTGTAATATTTTTTCCTAGAGTGAAGGTAAAAGATTTAATTTTTGTTTGGTTTGAAGTGTCAATATTTCAAAATTATTCTTTTATATCAAATTTTATTCACGTCATAGTCATTATCCTTATTTAAAAGACTAAATAAAAATACAATTTGTGATATTTTAAAAATATTCATTTCTTATTTTCTAGTTTCCAATGATTTTATTCGATTATATATAAGATTTTAATATAATTATTTATTTTTACCTTATTCATGCAAAATATTTTTTGAAAACTAATACTTTTTGGTATAAAATAGTTGAAATTTTCTGTAAATATATTAATATAAATATATAATGCAACGTTTTTGTATATAATGATTGATGTGATTCGTTTTTTTGTGGGGATAGGTGTGTTTGGTTTCATTTTTTAGAAAAAAATGATATTAAAGAATTAAAAAATTGAGAACACATTACTTTCTCATATTATTAGTTATGTTTCTCTTCTTTTGAAAATTTTATGATAAATGATATTTTCTCATATTTTAGTGATTTGAAAATTGAATTATTTTCTTTGTGTATATAAATTTTAAAATTGGTAAATAAATAATTTTGAATGTTTTTATAAATTCTCATATAATGAGTAATATTTTCATTTATAAATTCATTTATTTTAAAAAAATTATAGTATTTCATTGATTTATAAGAATTTTTTAAAGTTTTTTATTACAACGATATATTTTTGGGACATGGTGAATCAGTTAGAAGTATTTTTATGAAATTTATATTTTTAATGATATTATTTCTTTGAAATTTCTATTTCCATGAGTGTGATTAATTTATTTTATCATTTGAATCTGTTTTAATGTGTTGTTTATTTTATAATTAATTTTTTTAAATAATGCATAAAATGACTTAGAAAGAGTGTTTCTATTGGTTATCACTTGGAATGATTTTAAATGGTGTTGGGTTTTCATATGTGGTGAGTAAATGTTGATTTATGGTTGACATGGATTAAAATAAGACAATTCATGTTTGGATTGTGTTTAATATTCATAGATGGACATATCAAGAATTTGTTTGTATGAAATTGATGGGGAAATATATTTTTTATTTTTTTTATTTTTATAGATTATGAAATTAATGAGAGATATGAATTTATAGAAATAAAAAAATCTCTTTAAGGGATCAAGATCACTGAATTTTACTTTCAAAAGATAAATTTCCATTTATAAGGTGGTAAATTGTTCCTAGGTTGTGTTATAAAATTATTGGGTAGAAATTATAATGAATGAATTTCAAAATCATAATATTTTCAAGGGTAATATTGTGTAATCCAAAATAATTTATGCAATTAATGTAAATATATTAGTATAACATATGTTTTGGGGTTGAATCATATGAACAATTTAGAAATGATTTGGGAACAAATTTGACAAAACTATGTACATCAATTAAATTTTTATATTACAGCATAGTTTGTTTAGAATGTGGTAAATGTACACACTAACCATTTATATTATATGTTTCCATAGAAACATTTTTTAATAAACTTTATGACAATAAATTCACTTACATTCTTTTTTATGACCCTTATAAATATTTAATGTTCTAGGATAAGATGATGATGTGAGTTCAACTTCAAAAAGAATTTTTTAAAACTAGGGTTTTATAGAAACTCTACCGGTAATAAATTAAATTATTATGATGTGAACTATTTATATGTTAAGAAATTTTTTTATCTAATTTCCTAAGGGTCAGAATAGGTGAAACAATTCTTAAAAATATTTTTTATCATGATGGGTTTGCATGTTTTTTATGTTTATTATTCATTTTGGATAAATTAATTTTGAACATTTATTTTGGATTTTCAATTTTATCAATTAATAAAATTATTTTAAATATTATTATTTGAATTTATAAATGAATATGGACCTCGTAATTGTGATATATCTCATAAGATTATATGTTTAGAAATCTTGAAGTTGATTTGAACTAAATGATATTATGTTTTTTTTTCTATTTGTACTATATATAAGATATTAGAGTTAAATGATAGACCGATTATAAGGGAATGTCTATTAAATAGTGTTATATTATTCTCCTAGGAAACCATATTAGTTTTAAAATTTTAATCTATTATTATGTCACATTACATTTAATAGTATATGGTCATCGAGTTTGGTGGGGAGTGCCCTGTGAATTTTTAAAATTTCCAAATTAATATGAAATTATTATAGGTGATTTTTCAGGGTAACATCAACAAATGAAAATATTATTGATAAATTAAAAATGGAATATTTCTTTTTAAAAAATAATCTATTAGCAGTTTTAATACCATCAACATTTAAAATGATAAACTATTGTAAAATTTATCATAAGGGGATTTACATTGGTGGAACAAATTATGGTGGAAATAATTATAATAGCTTCATTATTATTTCTAAATACATAAAATTAATAATATAAAATAGAATAAAAATTGTAATTTTTTTTAAAAAATAATTAAATATGGATAATGCACAACTTGAGAACAAGACAAAAAATTGTGAAATGAAACCATGCATCATTTTTGGGATGTGGATCTATGTAATGCATATATTAATAATGACTTGGATAACCATGAAATCTATTTATTTATTCCACTTTATTGACTTGAAACTCAATTTTTATGTCTCGTCTTAGAGAGATATAATTTAGTTGATTTATGGAATATTATAATAATGGAATTGATTATTTATTTGTATATATTATTTATCATAATAATTTTGATTATTTTTAAGAAATTTAAAAAATATATGTATTTGAGTTGTGAATTTAATACAATGGGAATATGTTATTATTTATTATTATTATAAATGATTTAATTTATGTTTTATAAAGTGGTTATAATAATACTAAAAATACTATTGGCTTTTTTTATTAATTAGTATATGTATTTATAAGGTATTTTTGTGAAATATAAAACATCATCATTATAATTATTAGGATTATTACTTCAACAACTATAATTATTATTGTCTGGTTTTTCCTTAGATAAAATAAGAATATACTTTTACTTCAGTCATCTGGGTGTGTACACATATCATTGGGGATAAATTCCCCTAGAAATATTTACTTCAATAATCAAGGGGATTCCACGTATACTAGTCTATGATAAGACATATAATTTATTTTTGTTATCTATTACCATTTATTATATTTCCCTTCTCCCATGATTGATTACCTATCTAGTGTGGAAAAAAACCATGTCGATTTCTAGGTCAATGAAAACCAAAACTAATTAATGTGTATTTTTGTTCCAGAAGGATTAATTTTTTGATTCTATGCATAAATAATGTTTTCACATTAGAGACACAATGGTAAAAGGGTTGTCAGTAGGTGTTTCTATGTAATATCACTTATTTATGAAACTTTTTTTCAATGAGTTTTCTAAAAAAAATCTTTACTATAAAGGGGAATTTAAATTACAACATTATTGAGATTTATAGTTATTTATCTATTATAGTTTTTCATCTTATCTAAAGTTTTTCATGGATTTTTTTTATATGCAACAGAGGAATTGTAGTTCATTCTAACAAGGTGATTCTACTGAAATCATTAAATGTTCATTTTATTCAAATAGATATTAGATTTTTGGAAATAGAAATAAATTTAATAAAAAGGATTTAATTTTTTTAATATTTTGGAATTAAAAAGTAATATTACATTTATTAAAATGGTATGTGACACGATTCCCATGAATTTAGTTTTCTTTTAAATGAAATTATTAGTGGTATTTGGGGTGTGTTATGTATAAGGAATAAATTTTAATTGATATTTATAATTTTTAGTGATTTATAGAGGCATGTTTAAAAAATTTCTTTTCTAATTTTACATTTCGTTCCATCTTTAATATTCTCATTCATTTATTGTAATTTTATTTGTTGGATATTTTTTTACTAATCCATTTTTTTGAAAAAATTTAACTAGTCTATGTCCGAAGTTAGTTTTGTTAAAAATGATTACATTAATCAGTATATGTTTAATCATTATGGGGTCTCTAATAGAATATATTTCACACTTGATTGGGTCAGTTAATTTAGTTTCTTCCATGGATATTGAGTTTCTACATAGAGAGTCAAATAGTGTCCATCAAGGTATATGACTTTTAGGATCCAATCATAGGTTGATATGTAGAACTATATTAGCAATTTGTTTGATAATACTATAGGATTTAGGTGTATTCCTATAATATAATTTAGTCATGAAAATAAATTCTCCATTTTATATTATCTTATGTTTTTATTTTATGATACACAATTCATTATTATGTTACATTATTTTCACTTTTGGTTCACATATAAAATATATTTTTTCCTTTAGAATATTATTTATTTTATAAATATTCATGACTGAAATATTTAATGGCCACATAATGAAATTTTAATTTTTTTTCTTACCTCTATAAAGACATTCTAAACTATATTCATATATTGTATTTAAAATGATCAAGGTTAGTTTTTATTATAATAGGAATTATATAAAGTTAATTTTGTATCCTAATTATATTTTTATCACCCTATATAAAGAGTTTGGTTCTATAAATATTTATATTCTTTGGAGCCATTTTAATGATTTTATTATCATTAGACCACTATATTAAAAGTTTTGTAACAGAGCCAGTTGAATATTGAGAAACATGTTTCAAAATTGTATAATTTAATATTTATTTGAAATTTGATAACTATGTTTAAAATTATTCATTATTATTCATTAAAGATGTGAATTTTAGATTTTTTGTAAAATCAATGTTTATTATATTTATTATTTAGTTTATATTAGTATTAGTTAATTTTTAGTGTACAGAACATTTTGATATTTACCATCCGATACATTTGATATCATTGGGAACTTGTGTTTTCTGAAGGTCACTAGGAATTCTTGTATGGTTTGTGGTAAGAAAATATATGTATTATTTTCTGGGATTTAAATCATTATCTTACAAGACCCATCAAAATATGTCATCTTATTTTTCATTATGCTTTTACCAATTTCTATTGTCATTTAAAATAGTATATTTACCCACCAATGTTTTTTATGTTTTTTACAACATATTAATGACTTTGAGAAAAATATTATTGAACTCATTCAAATTATAAATAATATTGAACTATCAAAACCTTTCTGGTAATGGTTATGAATTGATATAATTATCAAGATACATCATAATTAAAGACCCCAATGTGCCCATGAAATTTTTCATCCAAATCATATTGCGTATTTAATTTATTTCAATTCTAATTTTTTTTCATTTTTCAGATAAACTAAACATTTTAAACCACTTATATTTTTTCCTTAAAAAATTTTGATTGATCTGTTTATAAATATCAAGTTTCATGAATGATTCTTTTTTATAAAATTTATTTTGTAACCTATCCAATATTGATACTAGTATCGTATTAGATATAAATTTTAAATCATTCCCATGATTCAAATCACCTTAAAAATAAATATAATTAAGATATTGAGTAGTAATAGTGTCTTGAAGGTGTTTCTAAAATATATATATCTTGTTATTCTACTATGAAAACAATTCCTAGGTTTTTATACTACTATAATACCACTAATATACCTATTTCATCCATATATAAGAAACTATAATAGGCCCATGACATACCTTAGGCACAAATATGATTATCATGGGATGAAAAATAGAGTTGGAGCCTCATAATATAATCATTTGTAATGATTTCACCCAAATTTAACAACAAAGGGATAATTAATTAAATGTCCAATCATTATAAGTATATTGAATAAGAAGACTGTCATCTAAAAAACTAATAAATAGACAACATAAAATAAAGTAGTCTACAAAACAAATAAATGAAATTATAAAAAATAAAATTTCAAGGCTACATATATATACAAAAAAACCACCATGATAATATCCATGTAAACTTCAATCACTCTCCACATCCTAAGACAAATATCATATACAATCTGAACATACAAAATAAATATATCAAATCTATTCCATGGGAAAAAAAGCTATTTTGATATCACACATAGAATTTTTCTTAGAATGTGTTAGTGACACCAAGATCTGTATTAATGTTCTACAGATTCTAGGAAATTCAATATAAATTCCATTTCATTTTATGAATGTATGAAATTTAATAGTAAATATTTTTACTACAAAATGTATATAAAATGTGATATCATGTTTAACCCATTTCAATAAATTCATTGGAATTTTATATAATAATAAAATCACTGAAATAAATTTATCATGGGATGAAACCATTTTTAAGAAAATAACATGTTTTTAAATAAAAATTTAAAATAAAATTAGAAACGATTTCCACAAACTAAGACACTTTTTCCAAGAAAATAAAATTAAATTCTTCTTTCAAGAGTAACTTTATAATTAACCATATTGAAATCCCTTTAAAAAATAAAATAAATAATATGAATGAAAAATTAAAAATAAATGACAAAGGAATCAAAAGGATAATAAATTATAGGAATCATAATTCCCTATGTACCAATCAGACTAGGTAATATAAATGATGGAAGTTTCATATAGAAAATGACCAAGTAAGCACGATCAAATCCTAAAAATAACATTAGGTAATCCATGATATACTTGGTTCATAATCTTCTATTGACATATTGAAGCATTTAAAAATCATTATCAAGATAGTTTCTCACAAATAGATCCATTGGCTGCACTACCCTTATGGCTATAAATTACCAAAGTGGACACCGTCTATCTAATCAGTATTGTGTATCCACTATCTCTAATTCCTCACTATGAATCCTTAAATCTCCATATATAATAAATAATATGAGGTGAGTAATCACATTCATATATTAAGGAAGAGTGTTAAAACTCATATCACCTCACACACCCTCTTGAAAAAACATATATCACATATCATTAACAACACAGTATAAAACATTGAATTACCCTTAAAAAATTTGAAACACAAACATAAAAAATACCCCCTTCAAGGGTCATGTTTCAATTTTGGGATCAATAGGGTTTCAAACACCCAAAACATTTGAAAAACCGTTTAGTAGCTTCAAATGGTCCTACATTAAAAAAGACTCTGAATTCAAAATAATTTTTATTTTATATTTTGAAATTATAATTTAATCAATACATAAAATTAAAATTACGTAAATTCATATCATAAAAAATTTCAAAAATAATTTCTCAATAAATATTACAATTCAACTAAATAGAAACCCAATATTTTTTATACAATTCCATAAATACTTAAAATCCAACTTTCTAATTCCGTTCATGGTCAAAATAGGTTAAAATAATTTTCAAGTGTCACATTATAACTAAAGTAATCCTTTTAAATTTTTTAAAATTTATGCCATTATTAGAACGACATCTAATACTACGTTAATGAATAATAAAAATTTTATAAATCATTATATTCTTTTAAAATAAATTTTTACTATGATAAATAAACATAACTAATATAATAATACTTTTACAAACTAAATTTCCAAATGAAATTGAATTTTAAAAAATTTCAAAAAATAACGCATCTATGTTCAATGAGAATCGAACCATATGTTATCGCATATAAGTATAGAGACACATGTAAGTCTTATTGAACCATACATATACCATTTCAACTAAACCCCACATGTATTATCATCCTCAATCCTGAAATTGAACCTAAAATACATTGTGTTTTCAAGAGGAGACGAAATCAAGGGACCTAAAAATGGTGGGAGGAAAAGAAGATAAAATTATTAACAGAAGTATTTCCATAGTGAAATCAAAAATAAAATTGGTTAGAGGAGGTTTCATTCTCCAAATAAAGGTGGGTTGAAACACCGTGGTATGTTCCCTAATAGTAATTTTTGTGATAATGGAAATAAACCCATTAAATCATATCATGGTAATACATGGAAAAAATATATATTTGCGAAACTCTCATTGTTAGGAAAACCAATTTTTTAAATTGGGGACCAACCATGTGGGATACACTGGGAAGGAAAAACACCACCACATTGTTGGGTATCACTATTGGAAAACCATAAACCAATCATGAAACAATATTTGTCAAACTCAATATCTCTACCATACACTAGTTGTAATGTATTTCTAACCCAACCCAAGCCATGCTCTATGAATATATTTTGGAATGGTTACACAATATGATATATTTTGAGACTCTCAAAAATATTTCTCTAAACATTTCTGTCAAACTAAGCATGTTCAAAATCAAATAAAAAATTCCTGGCACTGGTATATTTCATAGTTTCTCCTGAATCATTTGTGATAAAATATACACAGGTTTAAAAACACTAAGATTTAAAATCATAATCCCAAAACACATAATAATATATACAACCCCAATATTAATAAAAAATAATATTAAATACATGAAACCATAGTTACATAGTGTGTGAAATACTCCTTGCTATTCCACTTTTCTCCCATTTAAATTCATTCTTATAAATAAAAGTATCTATAAATAAGACACACCAACACGGAATGAATAAAGAGTGCTATTATGTAAAACACCAAGAGATATACTCGTACAATTACAATTTAACACTTTAAATTCCTCTAAAATATCATATTATGCCCACAAAAAATATGAAGCTTCCATGAATAATTGTACATGATTTTAATAAAAATATAATAGGGATGGAGACTTTACAAATTTATCTACACCATTATGAATCTTCCTAAACTTTATGATAAGAAGATAACTCATAAATATAATATACATCAATCCAATGATATCCTCTTTAAATGATTCTCATGAATCACCTAAATCCATGTACCAAGAGTAATCGCTATGGAATATTAAATACCACTAAAAGATGAAACCCAAAAAATAAATTGAAATCCATAAATTAAATCTTGAACAATGTACAATAAGAATCTCTATTATATTTCCCAAAATGATTAGCATTAAAGCTTTCCAAAATAAAAATATATAGATTTTTTCCATGTATCAAAGTACTCAATAGGTACACTAGGACCAAAATCTCAAAATATCATCCCATAGTGAACCAAACATTGATAGAACCAACAATTCCTTAACTATATGAAGAAACGTTTATTCTAGGTTACCTAGCACCAACCCACTGATCACCCATCTAATTCCCATCATGAAAGAAACCTTAAATAGAGACAGCGAAAGAGAAAACCCAAATCTAAAATTATATAACCAAAAAACTACATGGAATTCATAAAATCCGAAAACCCATCCCAATGTAAAAAATCCAAAATGCCTACAAACCATTCTAAAATTATTTTCCTATAAATCAGAGAACAAGCAAGAAATAATTTATATAATCCTATATATTGTTCTATAAAATATTAAACAATTCATGGAAAACACATAATCCTACATGATACATTTATTTTTCATTACTACCAAACCCCTATTCCAGATAAAACTCAACCAGAGTAAATGATAACACTATCACAAATAATACACTATATGAAAAGAAGGGACATAAATGATGACTAACTTGAGCTGAAAAGATAATTGTTCCACCACTTCACATGGTGATTTGATTGAGCCACCATCTTGGAAGAGTATACTATTGAACATATAAAAAACCATATCTTTCTATAATTACTTTCATAGGGACACATAATAACTAACATAAATCATGAAAATTAATTAGTCCATGTTCTATATATTGTACCAAATGTTCCAATAACAAAATTGGAAAAAATGGAATCACATATTCACCAAAACATAAAACATAAAAAATTTACAATTATTTCTAAAATCCAAATTCTTTAACAAAATCACCACAATGGAATAATTAATTTAATTTTTAATTTATTTAATTGATTCAATTTTCAAAACCAAAACATCCATGAAAATTAAATCATAAATATCCACACCGACACAAACTAGATATTCCAAATTTGTTTTTTAAAAATATAAACCATTAATTTTTTCCAAGGTAATAAAATGTAATCTACAAAATACTTGGAATATTAAACCACATTTTTATTTCAATACACAATAAATATTAAATTTTCAAATCTACATACATTAATGATGCTATATAAAAATAATTTTTAAGACTATCATTTTAAAAATTCCACATTTTATTAATTTATTTGTTTAAAAAATACATTTTAGAATGAAAAAAATCATCTAGCCTATATCCATATAAAATAAATAAAATTTTTAATTTTAAAATTATTTAAGTAAAACTTATTTGAAATCCAAATTTTAAAACAAAATATCCCCAAACAATTTTAAATCACGTTTAAAAAGAAAAAACCACACTAAATTTCATCTACCCATCTCAAAAACCATTATGTAAATACATAATAAAAAGTTCATAAGGTACAAAAACTATGAAATTGAGAAAAAAATCAACACAATCAAATTTATTCTCCTTAATTCACCACAAAACTCCTAAAATTAACATCACCAAATGGTAAAAACAAATTTTATTATACCATATTTATGGGATTGTAAAACAATATAGAGAAGAAACATTACTACAAATAGTTTAGTCTCCAAATTGTTAAACCATACTCCTAATATACAGTAGTAATTATTGTGGTTATAGGGACATCCTATATGGTCTCTGCAAAAATTATATAACATGAGTGCAAACCATGAAGCTTGGGTTTATTTACTATATTATTCATTAAATCATAAAAAGACAATATAAATTGGTATAACAGTCATAAATGGACAAAATATATACCCATCATGGGAAAATACAATAATGAATTCCAATATGGAACTCTAATTAATGACCCAAATCCCAAAAACCCATAAAAACTGAATGTTATATGGGAGGAATATGTATTGAAGATTTTTTTTGATCCATCCACTCAACCCCCAATGATGATCCTAGTCTATATACTACCCAAACACACACCAAATAATAAGAGGGAATGTGTTGATATATATTTTTAGGATCAATCATAAGTCATCTATCAACCAGACACACAAGCAGGCTGGTAAAATACTCGAGGCACATTGCTAATAACCGAAAGATTGAAATTGGTTCTAGGCTCCTAGGACATTATCATTTGTAATTATTATGAGAACATATAGAAACACATATATCTATAATAAAATATTTTACAAGATTAATTATGAAGAATAAGGCGACATATAATTGAATAATAAATAAATATATTTTGTCAACTATTCCTGAAAATTAATGAATTATCCTCAAGATAAAAAAATGATCCATACCACTAAGGTAGATGTGGATACATCCCAAAAGAAAATAAAAAAAATCATAAAAAATGTAACCTTTTACATGTAAACCTAAAAACACCCAACACATCCTATGACAGGTATATTGTATAACAAAGACATCTAGAACCAAAATACGAATGATGTGACACCAAAAGGGAAAAACATAAGTAATATACACACAAAATGGTATTTGATAACAATAAGGATATGTAATATTAATTGTAAAAAACTATATATTTTTTGAAATTATAATAAAAAATATACCCTTTTATATTAGTTATAATATAATATAAAATTATATTTGCAATCAAATGTATATAAATAAAATATCTTATTGAACCATTTTATAAAATATCATTTATTTTTCATAAATGGAAACTATTACCAAAAAATAATTTTGAATGGCATTGAACCCTTTTTAAAAAATAATTATCTTTTTCAAAAATGATATTTGAAATATATTTTTTTAAAAATGTCATTTCAATAATAAAAATATTAATTCAAATTAAACATTATAAAGTGATATTATAATTATCTATATTAAAATATCATTAAAAAATCAACAAAAATTATCATACACTAGAATAATTAAATAAATCATTATGAAATCGAAGGAAACACTAAATAAAAACCATATTCCTTATGTCATAGTATGAAAAAGGTAAATAAAAGAAAGAGCATTGATAAAGATTATGGTTATGTAAACAAGAAAAAATTCTAATCATACCACTATTAAATCCTAAAAATACATTAGTTAGAACCATATTAATTCATTTTAATTAATTCCCAAGTCAATAATCAACAGACATCCCTCAATTGCCCCACACTGATGGAACTCCGATATAGTATTCTAAACACCATAGTTGATTTATTTTTTCTAATTGGTAATATTTAATTACCATTTTTATTCCTCCACTATGATGTCTATGATACCTATATATGTCAAATAATTTTCTTTCAGCAATCATAGTCATTAATTATTCTAAAACAATAAATATCCTCTCACCTACAATACCATATAAAGAAAAAACCCCTTTTTAGATATAATTTGTATCCCAATATAACAATAATCATACCCCTGTATACATAATTTATATCAACAAAATAAATTATATCCCCCTTGGGTATTATCATACATTAAAGGGACTCAAGGGGGTCACACCCACAAGCATTATCTTTCTAAAAACCATTTTATATTAAAAAAAATTTCTTCAATAAAATTAACAAAAATGCCCATTTTTTTGAAATTTCATTTTAAATATTTATTATATTTCAAAAAATTGAAATACATTTTAAATTTATTTAAAAAAATTCATCAAATCCATTTTAAAATCAATTAAATAACCAACTCAACATTTTTCATTAAAATACCTAAAAATAAAAAATTACACTTTTTATTTCAATTAAGATCTAAAATTAGGTCAATGAATTTAAAAATTTCTTTATTTTATTAAATAAATCCTTTCAAATTTTTTTAAATAAATGTTATTTTATGTACCCCTTTAAATAGAATATAAATTTCATATAACAATTTGAAAACCCATTTAAAAATTTATAGAATACAATTCAACTATCATACATAGACAAGACTAATAGAATAAGATATTTTGAAATATCATGCATCAAGCATTGTGAAATTTTATGATATTATAAAAATTAATTGACACCTTTCCAAAATAATAACCTACGAATATATCACCTATGATAGATAATCCTAAAACTATCCCTTAGAATTCTAGGAAATATCCTTGAAACGAAAACTACCCTCAATCAACAACATCAAACATTGTGTTTAATAATTGAAGGCCCAAGGGTTTGTAGGAGGAGAAGAAATAAGAGATCGGGGGAAGTGGGAGAAGGAAAATATGAATGTCTTCATTGAATAAGGCCTAACATGGATAAATCCATAAGAAAATATAATACAAGAATCTTGAATCACTATAGGAAGGAAGAGAAAAAACATTTGGAATGAGCCCTAGGTTTTTCCAAAAGAAATAAAATGAAAAATAGACAGGACCACTGAAAATTGAGGTTGGGAAAACACATAAAATATATATAAAATTTCAATGATATAATCATGGTTATGTCGATAAATATATCAAACTATCCATTAACCATGTTGGATTTTTGTAGCATTATTGAAAAAAGAAAATCATAAAAAGTAGATATATTAAGAAAATACTCATACCACTCACTTGATACACAGTTTTACTGATTGAATGTAATCTATTTGTAAGGAAAATATTTTGAGTATGTGAGGCTACATGATTTATATTGGGACTGAAAAAACCATAAACTGCCCAATATTGTCACAAATTTCCTAATTAAAAGGAACTATGGAAGACCATTTAATGGTAACATCACGTGGTTTCTAACAAAAAATTATGTGAATACTGTTAAATGAAGAAAAAATACACTAAAATAGGAAATATAAATACTAAATATTATAGAAATTTAAATGAATCAAATTAAATAAATTAATATAAAAAAATCTTTCTATTATGATAATGGGTGACACATATAATACGTTTCTTACCATAAGATTCACATGTTCTTTGATTTTTCAGAAACTGATGTTCTATGATGATTCCATTTTTTAAATAACATAACATTTTATCAAATAAGATTCATGCATTACATGTATATAGTATGGAATTTTATTTAATATTCTCCCACAAAAAAATAATAATCTAATTAAATTACTTCTTATTTATTAATGGTCCAATAATTTTATTTAAAATATGTTTTTTTACTTTTGTGTTTCTATCATTATATAACTATTTACATTGATAATCTATTCTATTATATCATATAACATTTATAAATAGTTTTGTGGAAAGTTCATTTCCCAAGTGCATCGTATAATTTATCCTCACTATATTCTGGTGTTATTTTAACATTATTATTTCTCAGATAATAATATATAAAAAACTAAAACATCTGTTGAATAAGTATGTTTTTATGGACATATACTACTTGATATTATAATAGAACATTTTATATAGGAATATAATATTTTAAAGGTCACATATATATATATATATGAATATTGATTTTTTTAGGAGTGTTTTGTTTATAAGGAATCTAATATATGCAATTCAAATGGTTTTTTTATCATCAAATTATTTTTCATATGTATTAGCTACATTTATATAGGATGATATTAGTTTATTTAAGTATCATATAAATTCAAAAAATAAATATAATTAATCAGATTAATCTATAAAATTTAAAGAAACTAATAATTTTGGATACTTACAAAAAACAGTAGTTTTATTAATATATATAGATACTTTTTCAAAATAATGTTTATTAATAGGGTGAATCACATTCCTAGATAACATTGTTAAATAATTGAAAATGTAAAAAAAATGGTATTTATAAATGAGTGTATTCAAATCATGACACACATCTACCTCAACAAGATGTGAACAAATGTCTAGGATCATAATGGACCATCTTAACCATGCCTCTAAAATTAAACTTTTTGATAGAGCATCAGAGGCCTAGATTGATTCCCTATAATAATGTGTAACACCTAAGTTGAGTTGGTCAATGAGTTAGTGGAATTCTATCTTAGGTGGTAGCATTATATATGAAACATTCCTCGATCAAACATTCATTATTTGAACTTCTGTAGTTGGGACATATTTCAACCAATGGATCATTCAACAGTGGTTGATAAGAAAATTTAATATCATTGATCATCACACAAAAATAACTTGCACTAGAAATTTTTTTCTAATGAAAATATAAAACTATGCTTCAATGAATCTATGGTGTGTGTGGAAATCACCATGACAAACCGAGGGTCTACGTACACATGGTGTCACCTCATCTATTCACATTCAATCATAATGATATCAGAAAAAATAAATAAATCTAATTTACATTATCAGAAGTGGTTTCTCAACCATTCTAGTAACAAAAAAATTATCAATATTCCACAGTCCAAATAAACATTATTAGTGCATCCATTTTATACATAGGGGGATCCTTATCCCCCTTCCAAATGGTATTGATTCCTATATATATGTATGGAGTATTATATTCAAAATAAATCTTGTTTTTTTCTTTATATATAAGAAATGGTAGTAGCTGTAGCTATGAAAATCATTTCCTGATTCTAGTCACTATTTGTATATTTTATAATTATAGTCCTCATATATTCAAATAATTCCATCCATATCATTATGCCAAAATATCCTTGATTATGTTCCCATATCTAGTATGAGAACACGAAATATAATAATATATGAGTAATTCTCTAATGTATATGAATAAGTGATAGTTGCATGAATGTAATCAATAAATTCAATATCCACAATTTTGACCATTGTATTTCCTTCACATTTAATCATGTAATACTCTCTGGAACTAAGTTGGACAATAGAATGTGGTTCCAGAATAAGAGTATCTCTATCAACAAATTTATACCCATGTACCTCCTAGAAAATATTATGAGGAAGAAATAAATATACATAATAATATAATTATAACTCTTTAACGGATATGTCTTTCATGATTATATGAATAATCACATCCTTATGAATTATTAACATCTAGACCTAGAGTCCATTAACTAATTCATAAATAATTTGGTTCATAAAGACTCAAATATGCCTCCATTTACTCCAATGTCTACTAAAAAGTAGTGAGGGTACATGGTGGTATAGTGGGGAGACTATACCCTCATAATCATATTAAAAAAAATATAATAATAAAATTAATAACAAAAGACAAATAAATGACAACCAATAGAAAAATATAATGCTTACAGACAACAGAAAAATAGTAAAAGACATGTAAAAATCACATATTAAAAAATTAGACTTTATTACAACTATATAAATGATAGTAAATACATTTATCAAAAGTAAAAAAGTTAAAAAAGACTATCTTTAGATAACAACATGAGCCATAGCTCGGTCCTATTATCGCCTTCTATAATTCCATAATCATTAACACCCATCATGTTGTCTCTATCACAAGTACCTATACAAATCAATGAACTCTATCTTACTACTAAACTATTGAACAAATAGGGTGTGACATAACAATCAGTAATCCACCACCAGCGGTTTATATTACCAGGGCTGTGTAATGAACCAAAATTTTATCAATATATTTTCACTTCTTAAAATTATTTTATGTCATAAAAAACACATACATCATAGAGAGAAACTAATAAAAAATTAATTTCATGATTTAATATTGAAATAAGTGGAATGAATAGAAAATAAGGAATATATACCAACAGAATGTGATGTTGACTGTGGGAATAAAAATGTGACCATTAAGAATATTTGACCAAGAAATAGAATAGTATCCCAACCTATAAATGTATAAATAAAATTTACATATCTTATAAATGAAAATATAATATATTTATGCAATGGAATAAGTAATCAGAATTTTAAAATTGATAAATTAATTATTGTATTTTTTTGAAATATATATATTTTTTGATCATTTTTATATAATATAATGATTTAAAATATATTTTTCCTTAAAATATATTCCTAAATAAATATTTTTTGGTGTTATGATTATAAGATCATTTTATGAGAATTTTTAAATTTTTTCAAAGTATCATAATATTAGTTAATATTTTAAAAATAATATATTTCAATGAAATAATGATCTTAATTACAAATTTAAATTGACATCATTAAATTGTTTTTTCATAAAAATTATTAAAATTTTGAAATCTTCACATCAATAAATTTTTATGTTTACATTTTAGGTTTTTTGATAACTATAATATTTTTTTACAATATGTGAAATATTATAATTTACGAATTAAGGTAAATAAATGAATTTTCAAGTAATAGTGGATGAATGTCTCATGTAAGAACCATTATGTAAAACTATCCTTCCATATTTACTGTATCTAGTCATGTGAATCCTCACTATTATGGTTCTTGGGCCAAAAAAAAGTTGAATAAAATAATAAAAAACAGACCTCCCTCCCACACTAAATACCACCCATCACCACATATTATCCTCACACCATTTAAGACTTGGAGATTGATCATATTATTTACAATTCACCTCTATAATCGATTCCCTATGTTATGGTATTTCTAGTATCCCTGAATATCCATTTATATGTTCGTTAATTAGGTTCTCTTAGAGACAACACCCAAGAGGTAAAACCCTCCCTTTTTATCTAATAATTTATTTTCTTCTCTTATACTTTCCCCACATCACCTATCCAAAGTAACATGATAACTATAATATAATATATACACTTGTATATTATTATTTTATAGGAATATTTATCGTCAATTATCTTCTTATCAATATTTATAATAAAAACAAAAACATCATTTTTGATGTGTTGATTCACCACCACCGTGGAAGATGATTTTTTATTTTATTTACCACTTTCATGGATGGTCATAAAACTATTATAATGGTTGAAAAATATTTAAAAATTTACAATATAACTTGATTTATTTTCTAAAACTAATATATATAAATAATGAAACAAAATAAGTTCACGATGATCGAAAATGCAAAAAAAATAAACTAACGTTCATCACTAAAATTTATCTAATGAATCATTATTATATCAATAAAATGATTCATGTGACCATTTAAAATAATATATGTGTATAAATATCATATAAATCAATTTTTTCAGTTTTCTTCTACTTTAAAAGAACTCACATAATTAATGTCAAGGGAACAAATCATTAAATATTCAATTGAACACTCCCAGAATGAAAATTAGTTACACTATATGTCAATGAAAATATAATTAATAAACCTATTAGAATTATGTTAAATTAAATAAATATATAATAGGTATTTAATTTAGTTATTTATTTATTTAATTTTCATATCTAAGAAATTAAGTACATGTGAAGAACACATTCATACATAAGGTAAGGGATTCTCTCTAACACCCCATTTTATCTTCAGGTTATGCATATCACTCTTTACCACAATGTAATTCTTAATTAATTATATGTACACATCCTACATTCTATGACTAATCTCTAAACATATGTACCTCGATCATTTTTTCTTTATTTTATTGCGAAATTCTTGTTTTATAATGTTTCATTTTCATTTCCTTCTGATGAAGTATACTGATTAAAAAAAATTACTAATTTAGTACTCTATTTTATTTCTAGTTCTAAAAAATACATTTTTCCTATATTATGTCTCATTAACGATGTAATGTAAACGTCAAAAATGTTGTTCATTTTTAATGTTTCTTAAAATTTTAAGGCTTTCACATCATTTAGACATCATTTGACAAGAACTATGCCTATTTTTCTGTTATGAATGTCCATGTATGATTGAAATAAATTATTTAATGTGAACATTTATGACATGAACATTTGTTTTTCTCTGTTAAATTATTACAATAACTTTTACTTTCATTTTTATGCCCTTATTTTTAGCCCATATTCTAGATTCTTTATGTTTCACACATAAACAAGAACATGATATGATAGGTATTTCCAGATAGTGATCAATTGTGTTTGGTAATGGTTAATATCCTGATAAATAATATTGGGATTGTGATTAAATCTTATTTCTCAATGGTACATTTTAAATAGTGTGATATATTCTTTGAATTTATCCTTGAATCTTGTTTGAGTCGGGTTCAATGTTTCTTCCACCTACCTTTTCTGTCATTATTACATGATCCCATGTTCTCTATGTTATGATTAAATATATTTATTAATGTTTCATTCCTTTTTATGTCATTATTTTATTCCTTCTTACCCATTTTATTTTCTTTCAATCTTTTTTTATTCCCTTTGTTGTATTTTTAACTGATCCATTTTGTCATAGTATTCATTAGGCCATCCTATTAGTATGTAGGGAATCAATTTAATTTAAGTGTTCATTATGGATTATTAATATAAATGTCTTTCATTCAATTTCCATGTTTTCAGTTTTATATACCTAATCATCGTATTTCAATAGACACTATGATAATCTTTATTTTTGATGGATTATTGTACATAAGAATGTAATAATTTCTTCAAAAGGTTAGGGTCATTATAGTTGGTATCAAAGCGAGGTCACATTTCATTTCGGATTGGGGCTAGAAAACATTAGAATGTATCCTAGGGATATTCAATCACCAAGGATGAAATAGATTGAAACATATGGAATCACAAGATAGTATATAATTCCCATTTAAAATTTTATTGTTTCCATTTTATATTCTTGTTATTTTGGTATTTAATCCCTCAAAAAATATACACTAATTTTTTTGGTAGTGGTTTTAAATAAGAGAACCCAATCCAATATTCTATGTGATATGAAATGTGATAGTTTCCCTAATGAAATACCAGATCTGATGGGAATATAAATTAAAATCATAATGATAGTCCTTTATCTGCGGGTCTATGATATGAATAATAACATAAATCATGTGGAACTCTCTCCTCCTAAAAAATTGAAAGTTGTGGATGAATAACTTATGTGTCAATGGCCTCCCATATTTAGTTGATATTGTAATCCTATCATCACAGAATAATGGGTTGACTCCATCAAGAAGATATTCTATATCATTAAATTCTTATTAAAAGAAAATATTGTACTAGTTTTCTATCATTTTGATGGGCGAAGATGGTTGGTGGTGGAAACTAATCAAAAAGACAATGTCTAAGGAGGAAATTTATTCAATCGAGTGAGAAGATTTCAATAAAATATTTTTCAATTAATAATTTCCCAAAAATCTCTATATTAATGTTGAAATGGGGTTCCCCGAACAGTAGAAAATTTAAGTCGAGTCTATTGGGGTGTAAGAGAGAATCATTACAAGGCATCCATGATAAGAATCTGGATCTTTCATGAACATTTATGTCATGGAGGGTAAATTAATTTGTGTACTAATGAAGATTTTTTGAAATGTGTTGTTAATTTCACACTTGGGAATCAATGAGGATATTGTCAATTGTTCACGTATGGTTAAAATAGAGATCAGAGAATCTATTTTTCCTATTAGGATTGAAGAAAATATTAAAAATCGATTTTAATATGGGAGCATCGATTGATATATCCTAAGATGGATGAAAAAAAAACATCCCACTTGAAAAACGTGTGAGAAAAACTATCATGGAAACAATCTAAGGTGAACCAAAAGTTGATTCAAATGTGGAAAAGAGGGGCATATTTCTAATATCAGATAAAGTGATATTCATAATCCTTCTAATGTGGAAGAGAAAAGATGCTTTATATCAACACATAACATATAGTGCAGTGTTAAAAATTCAAGGATCCTGGGAATTATGTAAGCCAACTCCATAAGAAAAGGGTTCTTTGAGGAAATTAACCACAACATAAAATGTAGAAACGAAGGAAATAAGTTATCACTATTTCTGAGGTGGAACTGAATAATGATGTGGTCATAGGTATGCTGGTTTTTCATTCAATAATATGAAATGTAATTTCATATTATTTATTTTCTACATATTATTTTTTATCTTTTTAGTTTAGTTTAACTATTCAAATACCACCTTAAAATTTGGAGGTTAAGTTATATTTGAGAATTGAAAATGGGATAAAATATGGCATAAAATGATTATAAATCCTTTATATAGACCTGTACTTGATGTACATAGACATTACATTACTTTTGAGGAATACTTAATACGTAAAAAACCAACACACAAGGACCATAATAGTTTAGTGTCTTTGGAAACATGGAACATAATCTTCTACTCATAGTGAAAGTTCTTCAATATCTCCCAAAATGATCCTCCCATTTGGAATTCTTACCTAAAACCTTTCTTTATATCCTTGGGAAAATAAAACATATAAAGTGCGAGATCAAATGCTCAGTAAGGGTAAGCACAGAGAAAACAAAACAAACCATATACATTTGAACTTAAAAATATGAGCATAATTTTTAAACATCAAAATATTGATCAATGACATTAAACATGGAAGTACGTAAGGAATATCTCATAATGGAACATCAATCATGATAAAATAGCATGGGAGTAAAACATGTAATTGTGGGAAACCATTAAGCACATGATATGATTTCCTTAGTAGCCAAGGCATTGCTGCCAAGACTAACTTAGTAGACAAAGTCCCTTACTGAATCGGGTTCACTCCTCGTTCTGGTTCTGTATCACTGAACCTGATTAACTTACCTTTCCAACCATGTCTATCTCATGAGATATAAATCATTACCTAGTTCATTAGAGGGAGATATAGGTCCCACCCATCTCATAATGAAATCATTCTTATTTGTACCACAACATAAACATAAATCATTCATCATAACCCAAAGAATAAAATGGGTTTCATAAACATCATCCCATTATAACATAATACAGATAAAACAAATGGATATCATTTAATCATAAGAAAAGTGAAAACATGTATACCATAGAGATATTATACTTGAATCATACACATATGAAATAATGTCATCTTAGATTGAAAACGTTTTTGATAAAACACTTGAAATGAATTCTTGAGAAAAATATATTTTATTTTTTCAAAATCATTTTATTTTAAAAAAATGCAATGCGATTTTTAAAGAAAATAATTTTTTGAAAATAATAATTAAATATTTTAGAGTAATCTTCATGCAAATAAGTTGTTATGAAAACTATAAAAATCCGTTCATGCCATATAATTTAAAAAATCATTCTCCTCATAATTTTAATGGAAAAGTCAAAAAGTACCATGTATGGTAAAAAAAGAAAGATTACCTACATACCATGTATTAAAAGTCAAATATGTGTAAAAATTTCACTAAACACACATGAATCCATTTTTAGAAAACAAGGACATTGATGATAAATATAACTCTAGTAAATACTTACGAATAAACAATCTCGGATAAAACGATATTGGAAAAGTTATCCCTTACCTTATGTCTGATATGCTTCGTATGTTTCTGAACCACTTGTATAATGATTTAAATAATGTCATTGACTTATTATAGAATCATATTCATTGTTATGATATCATATATGTTTCACTTAGGACTTTATATTACCCGTTATTTTGTAAATTCCATGTTAAAGCAGCGTTTTGGGTAAAATCGTCTCATTTATCGTACGTGTTTGGACTTGTTGTTATTGATATTATCATTAACTATATCATGATTTACTTACTTCATGAATGTAAATAATGATTTATATATCATATATATTCATTATATATATATATTAGATAGATGAATGAAATATAATACACGGTTCATGGAGATAGTAAGCCGTATGTACGCATGAACACTGTTTTCATTTCCTTATTGAGTTTAATGGAATTAAGTAAATGAAACACATATGAACATAAATCCATTATAATTATTATTTAATATCTTTCGTTATTATTTATTATATATTATTTATAATCATATTTGAATGGTTAATCATGAAATATGAATCTCATCGCGTTCGTGGAGACGGTAGACCGCACATAGGCACGAGCGATGATATCGTTCCCATAATTATTGAGTAGAATTGGAGTGGATGATATAATGTTTCAGAATCATTATGGTATTATAATAACCAAATATAGTTATTATTTACACCATTATACCGATCAAAGTAACGTGGTGGTGGAAAAACATATTACACCACAGCGTGGAGACGGTATTCCGTATGTACGCACGCGCGGAGATTTTGTTTTCCATAGGATGGATAGAAGGTGAAATGGGGTTATTTCGTATTTATAATAACATATAAATATATTAGTGATTCAAATGTTATTACTTTATAATGAAACAACTAACTAAGAAGATGTTGAAGAAGAAAGAAACCGGAACAAATCGGTAGAAGAGATTACCTCTTCTTCGATGCACCTCCTTGAAGCTTCCTATTAAAGGACTAGAGTTGGTCTTCTGAGATGAAAGAACATAAAAAATGTTTATAGGGAAGTGGGGAAGATAAATGGATGAGGTTTGTCCAAGATTGAAGGCTCAAAGTGTTGTGAAGAGGAGAGGGAGGAGGTGCCCTTATATAAGAGTGGAGAGTGGCACTTTTGGAAACCCAACAAATATTAATTTATAATAAACCCAAACCCACATAAAAACATCCAATGTCTCAAAAATTAGGATATTAGATAACATTGGGTTGTAATCTTATCAACCGATAATATTTAGACATGTTGGAAATTTATTTTAAACCTTATCAACTTGATTTAGCCATATTTAATCTATTTAATTTTATTTGTGGTAATAAGATTCTAAATTTTAAATTGTTATAAATAATTATTTATGTTTTGTGAATTGTCCATAATTGAATAATTTTTAACATTTTTGAACATATAAGTTTTAATATTTAATTTTTAAATATTTTTGTGATTTTTAGTCAATTTAATTTTTTGTTATGTTTATAAAATAACAATAGTGTCAATTTTGACACTGTTCATTAATTTGAATTTAAATAAAATTGACACAGAAGATATGTTCGAAATAAAAGAATTAATAGATTCATAACATGTCATATTTGTATATAAAATTCGTGGAGAACATTATATAGTTTATATAATATTTATTTTAATATTTTTTAAAACATTTTATTTGATATTTGAAACAATAAAATAATTTCAACATCACTATTGTGTCACCATTAATGATAATTATTTAATCCTTAAAAATTATAAAAAAATTTACATGATGTATAATTTTCATTATCTTTCTGGATACTATTCATGTTTGAAGTTTCATGAAGTTTATCACTAAATTAAATTTAATATACTTATACGATTTAAGAGAGTGATATGTTGTATCTTTCTTTGGTTTTAATAATAATTAAATTATTTTAATGGTCAGAAGTCCATAAAATGAATCTATTACGAACCTTAGGTGATATTGGTCGAATTTTAGTTATCCAATAGAATTTTGGAAGGTGTTAGAGTAATTTTATAATCTTATTTATACCCTTAATTACCCGATTTACCTTTAACTGTAGTAAATAAAAATTACTGTAGTTACTATTCATAATATAAAAAAAATAAAAGTAACCTATTGAAATCATTTGGTCCCACTGAATTAAAATATGGAATCCATTTTTCAAAATTCAAAACAGAGAAGTTGTAGAAATTAATTTAAAATTAATCTCATTATTAAGAAAACGTGTTTTAAAAGATAAAACATTGCCAAAGATATAAATGTTTTTACCTGTTAATTCAATGTAAAATTAATGGTAATGACATAAATTATATTAAATGGTAAAAAAATATTCTATTTATACTTTAAAACCATTCAATATTATAATTTAACCATATAAATTATTGTGATGAAAAAAGATGTTTTTAATTAAAATACGTGTTTTTACTACTCATTAAAATATGAAAGTTATCAGAATAATATGAAAACATTATCCAAAGAAAATTTTTATATCTTGATTCCAAATAAGAATTTTATTTTCTCAAATTTAACATATAAGCATGTAAAAATCTAGATTTAATGAGGGTGCGCCATCAAAAGGCGGCAAAACAACATTTTTCGAAAAATACTTATTTTACCCAAAATGTTTATTTTGTTCTCATACCATGTTCTAAAGAATGTGTAAGATGAATAATAATGTTATAAAAATCAATATTTAGTTAATAATATTCATAACTACTAGTCCATAATAATATTATACCAATATATCATTGGTTATTGAAACCAGGTATTGCGTACAACACACGCTCTCGAGGAAGGTCACGATTGCATATAATGCAAGCCACATCAGGGTTGCGTGTAGTGCAAGACTCCTTTGTTGTTGCATATAAAAAAATACAAATATATTCCAGTTATACATTGAATATATATATATATACACTCAATGTTTCATAGAATAACTACTATCAAACAAACATGAAATTGTGTGTAACACGATCCAAGAATAGTGTTGCCTATACTACAAGCTAATACGGTGTTTCATATAGTGCAAGATAATCTTTCTGTAGCGTACAAAAAAATACATCAAAGAAATAAAACAGAATAATTCTCATAAAATCCCAGGTTGTTACATCCTCCTTGGTTGTTGTTTATGGAATGAACCTCCATGAATTTCTTGTCATACTTCCTTTGGTGTAGTTTTATGCCATATTATGCTTGGATTAGAAATATTTACATAATTCCAACATCAATTTGTGGGAATGGGAGAACAATATTCACTTCCCAAGGATTCCTCCAATTATATATAAGAGTATGGAGGAGGATGATTCTCTTTTAGAATCATCATCTCAATTGTGGGTATTATTACCTTTTGAGAAAAAATATATGGCCTAAATGGTTATGAAAAATGAGAGATTCATGCTCTAGGGCATGCCCATTGAAAGGGACTACACTAAAGTGACTACTAAATAATTTAATTATATTCCCTATAACTGAGAGGTCAACTTATCAATTAATATTACTCCATTATCTCAAAAAATATAAAATAAACCTTATATAATTACAACGATTGAATTAGGGGAACTGAAGAAGTATATAGAAGAGATTCAAGAAATGGTTTTTATATACTCGAGTGCTTCACCATAGGGTTTCTCATCTTCTTAATCAAGAATAAGGATGTATTTATGTACCTCTTCTTTGATTACCAGGAGCTCATAAAATCATGACAAAAAAAGAACCCCATTCCATGTATACATGACTCTGTTGATCAACTATGTGGGGGAACATATTATCCTATGGTGGACCATCAGTCAGTATATCAGCAATTAAATGTGAATAAGGATGATATTCCAATGAATTAATTTTAAACATGTAATGGACATAATGGGTTCATAGTGATTCCCTAAATAAATAGTAATGATCCATAAATTTTTCCTGAAATACTGAATGAAGTATTTAGATATTTCCATTATATTTTTGTGGTATTCATTATTGATGATATTTTGATACACTCCAAGAGTAAAGAGGAACATAATAAGAATATTAATAATATTCTAAGCAACTTGAAAAGGGAGAAAATCTATTTAATGTAAAATAAATGTTAATTTTGGATAGAGGAAGTATCATTATTGTTTGATGTTATCACCAACAACCAAAAATCTATAGACCCTTCCATGACAAAGGAAATAAAAGAGTGGCCCATGAAAAAATCAATAATAGAGATCTATAGTTTTAATAGTGTCTCTGGGTATTACCAATAATTTGTGATGAAATTATCAGGGATATCATACCCACTAACAAGAATGTCTTGATAGGTAGTAATGTTTATCTAGTCCGTTGAATATAAGGACTTTATCAAAGAGAAGAAAAAGATTCTTATCACTACACCAGTACTAACAGTAATAAAAACTAGAGAAATATTTTTGTTATATAGTGATTCTTCAAAGAAGGGATTGTTATTTGTATTGATTAAAATTTTAATGTGATAACCAATGCCTCAGCGAATTTGAATTTTTTGGATAAACACATCTGAAGAATGTTCTAGGGTGGGTATTTGTGATCCACACATTGAAAATAATGCATCATTATCTCTATTGGGAGAAGTGTGAGATATATATTGATCACAAGAACCTCAAATATATATTTATATAGAAATATATTAATATAAACTGGTGTATATCACTAGATATCATCAAGGATTAAGACAACTCAATGTATTACTATCATGTTAAGTAAGCTAAAGTCATATATTCTTAAATTATAAGGATATTGTGACTTTTCCAATAATGATAATGGATCAAAATCATTTCTTCTTCGACCATATAAATATGAAAATGGGAATCAATATGAAAGAAACAACATTTATCCTTTCTCAAATAACATATACACCATACTAATGGATAAAATAAAGGATGCTCAATGAAATGATCAAGAAATCAAGAAAAATATTAAAGCTATCAGAATTGGGAAATCATAAATGATGAAAATTTATTAGATAGGATTCATATGAATTTGGACACGATGATGTGTACCAAAAAATATAGAGATAAAGAAATATATGTTTAATCATGAAAAAATCTCATCATTGTCTAACACCAATGAAGAAAATTAGTGTATCGAGATCTTTGAGAGATATATTGGTGGTTAAATATGTTGAAGGACATCACAAAATATACATCAATGTTAAAAGAATTTCAGAAATTGAAATATTAAATTAATAATTCTAGGGTAATGATTCATCCATAGCACATTCCAACATAGAAATGGGAACAAATCACTATGGACTTTGTCACAGGACATCCAAAGACATCCAAAGGAAATAATGATATATGCGTCATTGGGGATAATATTACCATGAAAAATCAAATTATTAAAATTCAATAAAACATCTCACTTGAAAAACATTCATGAGTATACATCAATGAAATATCGAGTATTTATGGTGTACCACTATCGATTGTATCTAATTCAGATTTGATATTTACCTCCATGTTTAAAAAAAGTCTCCAACATTCTCTAAACATAGATTTGAACACCGTAAAATCTTATCATACTCATACTAATCGTAAATCTGACAAAACTATCCAAACACTAGAAGACATGTGGGGGGAATGTTCTATAGACGTAAAAGGAGGATAGAACTAATTTCTACTTCTGGTCTAGTAATAATAAAATAATAGCTTCGAATCTTGTATCAAAAGAGTTCCATATGACTCCATTTTGGGGGAAATATTGAACCCTGATATGTTGGGATGATTTTGTTGAATGGAATCTATTGGGATGTGAAATGATCAGAGAATTGGAAGATAAGTTGAAATGAATCAGTAGCATATCAGAGCATCATAGAAATGAAAAAATAGTTATCCATTCAATAATTCGAAAGTAAATGGATTTTAAGGTTAGAGATATTTTATTCCTCCTCATATCTCGATGATAGAATATCATGATAATTGGGATGAATGAAAAAATGATCTCAAAGTACGTCGTCCCCATTGTAGTTCATTATCATTTAAAATGTGTAGAGTAAATAAATAAAAACTCCACCTAAAATGTATTATGTACATGATATATTCTACATATCCCTCTAGAGTAATTACATAACATATCCCACACATGTACTAAATCCAGAGGTGGAATAATTGGAATACGATGTCTCTTATGAGGAGCAGCCGATGCAGATCTTAGACCATAGTGATATTGTTCAATGAAAAAAGAAAAATCACAGGGAAAAAGATATATGATAGGACAATATGTTTTAAGAGGAACTAGGAGAACCAATGGAAACAATGAATGAAATGTACCCTAACATATTTTCACCATAGTATGGAAAATAGTGATTTGAGGGAAAAATTTCATAAGGTGAAAAGAATGTAATGAAAAAAAATTCATCAATCAAATTTTCCTTCTTATAATTATGTAATATAGTAGAAAACACATATATAACATAGAGAACCTATTAAAAAGTTTATTTTCAAAAATTAGGAATTAAATAAGTGGTATTTATATAAATTAGGGAACCTATACCAAGAGAATAGTTACTTGACTGTTGGAATAGTAATGTCACCATTAAGAATAGTAAAATGGACCAAATAATAGTAACCCAATATATAAATGAATATTTGAAATATAGGTATCCTTTGAATGAAAATATAATACATTTATGTCAGGGAATAAATAATTAAATGTTTTAAAATTGTTAAATTATGTATTGGTATTTTTATGAAAGGTATTTTTTATATAAAATTTTATTACAAATATAAATATTTAAAAGAAAAATTCTTTTCATAAACTATAATCATAAATTAATTTTTTTTATTTATGATTATTTTAAAATTTTATGAAACCATATTTAATTTTTTATACTATTATAAAAGTAGTTATAATTTTAAAATTTATATTTTCTATAAAAATAATAATTTTAATTAAAATTAAAATTTTTGATATTCATAAATATATTTTTATAAAATAGATCCCATTCATTAAATATAGTTTTAAAAATTATGTGGTTAATATTTTTTATTTTCAGGATATAGTTGAAGTCATAATGAATAGTGACATTCAATTATATATAAAATAAGTTAAATAAATGAATATTTCTGTCTTTATAGATTTATATCTAATTTAAGAACCATTATATGGAAATATAATTCTCTCATCACTATATTTATTAATGCTAATCATCACTATTGTATTTCTTGTGCAAAAATAATAAATTAATTAATAAAATAATCCAAACCCCAACTCTCCTACAACTATAAATACCACCCCACATCAGCTCTAATATTTACAAATTTTATGAATTGAAGAATGATTATATTCAACACAATATCTCTCCAAAACCTATAATCCATGTTTTTTTATTAATGGTCATACAAAAATATTGTTTCCAATTTCCTTAAAGAAGTTCTCAAGCAGACGAAACCCAAGATGAAAAACCATCCCTCTTTCCCATTTAATTTATTTTCTTTTCTTATAATTATCTCACCTCATATATCCAAAGTAACATGATAACTAATGTTTCATATATATACTGGCATTAAATTTTGGTAATGGAATATCTATCATAATGTTTGTTCTCTTTTCATTTATCTTAATAATGAAAACATCACCCATGATTTGTCGATTCTCTACATTCGTAGACAATGATTTTTCATTTTCTATTACCACTATCATATATGGTCGTAAAAATTTTATAATTACTAAAAAATATTTTACAATATATATTTTAACATTTTTATATTATATTACTATTATATACATATATAAATATATTAAATAATCATACCAAACTTGTTTTTTTATGATTGCAAATTCACTAAAATAAGTCAACGTCCATCATTAACATTTTATCAAATGAATCAAAATCTTTTTCCAAAAAAATGTTATAGGGGACCATTTATATTTATATAGGTCCATAATTATCATATAACTCCACTTTGGTATTTTTTCAATGATTTGAAATAAATTCTCATAATTCAACTCAAGGGAACTAATCATAAAATAATGAAATTAACACCCCATAAAATTCCGAAATTAAAAACTAAGAGTCAAAAAATGGTCTTAAATGAAAATAATGAAAATCAAAAAAAATTAAATATTTTAATAAGAGGTAATTAATTAATTAATTAATTGATATAATTTTAATATCTGGGATATTGAGTACCAATGTAGAACACTTTGGGATACAAGGTAAGGGATTCTCTCCAAACACCAATTTTTCCATTGGGTTTCACTTATCACTCTTTACCCCTATTTAATTATCAATTATTATTATATATCCCTCCTAGGATAATTTTTATTGTTAGGAACAATATGATGATTAAGGTGATTATTTTTAAGTGTTTTATTTTATTGTTAATGAGGATTAAGAAGAAATATGAAACAACCTCACATTCTTTTGGGTGAAAATAATTTTCAAAAAACTAAACACACATTATTTTAGAAATTCCATAATATAAAGAGTGAATATTGCTGGAATTAAATGGACATTGGATGAAATATTGATCTATTATAGATGAATTTATCATATTGGTGGAGTATTAGAGTCATAATAACTATGATAACACAAATATTTTGAAGATTTTTCGATTTCAATTTCACATAAATCATAAGTATGTTGGAAAACATATGATAAATGATTGATAAATGAAAGGTGGAGAAAAGTATTTTGATATTTTAAATGGAATAATCATTATCTAAATAATTGTATTCTTGAAATTTATGAAATAATAATAAAGATCATCATATTCATCGTGATCCTATCAAGGATAATGGTACTCATAATGATCGTATCCAGGCTAATCGTACACAAAATGACCATATACAGGCTAATGGTTCTAAAAATGATTGTAATCAGGAAATTGTTATTCATATTGATTGTATTTCATCCAATTATTTACAAAAAAATCAAACATAGGATATAAGGAAATAAAAAATCTAGAAATAGTGTAAAGTTACAAACATTCCAATTAAATTCTAACAACTCTAAAGTTGTTCTCAAAAGAATTAAATGTCATCATAGAATAAAAAGATTTATAATAATGTAATTTGTTGAGTCCAGTGAATTTTACATTAGTCCATCGTATTCTACATTCTATCATATTCATGTAGATTTTTTTTCCAACAGAGTCTGAGGAAGATAGAATTCCACTAATGCCAATAAATATCATAATGATAAAGATTGATTAGGAATGTACTCAACCATTTAAAGTTAGTTTAATTAAAATTTCTTATTTACCAAATGGGCCAAGAGTGAAATAAAATATGACTTGTTTTCAAATGCTTTTATCAAGTGGTTCAAATTGTAGTATTGAATGAATTGAAAAGTTTTTTTTAGGAGAATAAATAGAACTATTGTTTAATCATGTGGTTCAAATGACATATTTTTAGAATTGAATTATTTTGAGTTATGAGAAGATGTGAAGAATTTGAAGTGGATTGAATGCAGAGAAACCCATTTATTCATTTAAATATTCAACTGATACAAATATTTGTTTTGAATATATAATATTAAGAAAATTATACACATAAATATATATCAAAATGGAAATTGAAAAGAAAGTTTTAATAAAAGAATATGATTTTTAAAGATTCAAGAGGATTTGAGAAGAGTTGACTATGTCATAAATGCAACATGAATTAAAGGGATATCGATATTTGAATAAATTTTTGTGAGTGGGAACGTTTTTTAGATTCCTTCCAAAACCTTTCATGGGTCACCTATAAAAGGAGAATGAACTTTGTTCTTTCAAACTGATTTAATATTCACCAAAAAAGATAGAACAACTGCATGTTTTTATATTGAAGAAGAATTTTCCATATTCATCTTCTTTTTGGAAATATTTGATGGGAGAAATGAAAATGAGAGATAAGATCACAAAATTGTATTCATCTAATCATTGTATTCAGTTATTATCTAACTCAAAAGGATTACCACATTCTTCTTTTTGATCATATTCTACGAATATTTATATTAGGATGTATAATCTATTTGGGATTTCCATATTTATAATATTGGACTGGAAAGAATAATATTATGTTTTTCGTAATCGGAATAGAAGTGGTGGAGATTCTTATCTTTCTCTCTCTATAAAACTCATATAATTTTCGTACTGGGGGAATTGTACTGGGAAGAATCATATTTTTATAATTGTACATTGTATAATTTTATAGTAAAATATGTATAGAAAAAATCAGAATTATTTTTCTATATCAAAGTCTATGAAGTTATATACATATTGCGGGTACGAAATTGAAGATTTGTTTTTCCATAGAATAAATTTTTAGAAATTGACAAGAAACACGGGTAACAAGAATTGATACAAAAATGTTGTTTTAGGCAATTTTTTATTAGATAGTTCACACACTCTATTTGAATTGTAATATAATTCTCCACGATTGAAAGGATATATCTTACTCATTGGAATCCATGGATTGTTAAATAGTGGATTGTGTCTTATTGGATCATTTCCAAACCATAACCAAGGATGTATATATTCTAATTGAATAGTGAACCTTCTTAATACATATGTTCCTATGGATGTGTGTGTGATTTTTTTTCAGCATGGAAATAAATCTTAAACATGAGGTGATGTTTATTTCAATTGGAAATAATTAAAAAAGTACGGTATAACAGATTCACCCCTCCCCCTCTTAGTGATATAATTACACTAACTAGGAACCTTCAACTGGTATCAAATCTGAAAGTTTCTTTCACTTTTTCATTGATAATGGAGAACATGAATTGTGTGAAAAGATAAGGTATAACATTTTTCGATGGATATAATTATCATATCTCAAAATATATAATGTTACTTTATGTTTTTTTATTAGATATGGTGTTCTTGAAGCCGCACCAGATGGGATTCCTCCAATTCTGTTTAATGATTCTTATACCTCTATTGATTAAAAGAATTTATAATATCATGGAAGGTACCATAATTCTATATTATGACTAGATTTTGAACGTTAATTCATAATTTTAATAGGTGTTTCCGTATCAAAATTTATATTGGATATATTGAATAACTTATACAATGGAAATACAATGGTGGTAAATGAAAAAGTCACAAATCTACAGTTCGATGTTTGAAGAGTTGAAGATGGGTTAATAAGAATATATTGGGGACTTCTTTACTAGAGACAATGACAATGTTATGAAAACAAATATCTTAGTATAATTCTATAATATTTTAGATTTGTTGAAAAGATCATGATAATCCTTCGTGACAAGATTTATGTAAAACTTTCTTTATTAAGAGACATAGATCCTGAAACATTATCTGTAACACCCCGATATTTTATGAAAAATATTATTTTAATTTAATTGATGTATTCTAGTATACAATACACCAAGTTTATCTTGTACTATACGCAACAATGTAGTAGTTTGCAGTATACACAACACTATTCTTGGCTCGTGTAACACACAATTTCATGTTCGTTTTTTGGAAATTTTTCTATGCAACATAAAGTATAGATTTTTGTAATGTATAAATGAAATAAGTTTTGATTATGTTATATGAAACACTAAACAAAGATTTACTACAGGCATCCCTGACTTGGTTTTCATTACTCGCAATCAAGACCTTCTTCGATAGCGTGTGTAGTACGCAATACCCAGTTTCACTAAATGAGATATTATTATAATATTATTATGAACTAGCTGTTATGAATAGTAATACCCACTTTTTGAAATTTTATAAATTCTATCTTTCAAAATGGACTTCATTTTTGGATTCGGAATATCAAAATTAGCCTAGGGTGAATTTTTGGTATTTTTCTGAAAACATTCAATTTTTGATCAATAGTGAAAACACAGGGTTACTATTTAAAAACTGAATTTTTATTTAAATAATTATTTATTTTATTTAAATTCATTTTAGGTCAAAATTGATACATAATACCTATATATGTTCAATTTAATTCGTTGGAGTCATTTTATAATACTTTATGATATATTAAAATTTTATCGAACTTTTCACCGTCTTTTACCTACCTCCTAGGAGCTTTTTGCAAACTTACATAAAACATAATTTTACCGCTCCTCTAAGTAGAATTTCAAATATCCAATAGACACGATTAATATCAAGGACTAAAATGTGGTTCATTGAGATGAAAATAATTTTTGGTGAATAGTAATGTTTTACTTTTATTTACCACGGTTAAAAGTAAATTGGGTAATTAAGGTTAAAAATGATATTATTATTACCCTAACACTTGTTCTAATTATATTGGATAAGTTTAATTCGACCAAAAACATGTTTAGGAATAAAATATTACCATTTAGGTCCACTTGGATTAGATTAGGACATTTATTTTTAATTTATTTAAAGAAGGGTTAAAATAGTTAAAATCAAAGTTTAATAACGAAATCATTTTTAATATAGAGTTATACATAAGATAAATTCAACTATAAATATTAATTAGAAAGATAAAAATATTTAATACATAATGGTATTTTATTTCAAATTTTTAAACATTACATAATTTAATTTATTTATGACACAATGATGATTCAGTAATTATCTTATTAATGAAATATTAACAAATTGATGATATAAATACCCAAATAAATGTAATTTGAGAATTTTTATGAATTACACTAATTTTTTAGGATAATATTACATGTTATTATAAATTTAATTAACTTATTTTGAACTAATCATCCTGTTATGATTTTCACAAAAATCAATTACCAAATAGTGTCAAAATTGACATAAATTAGTTTTTAAAACAAATATTATATTATTTATTTTTATTATATTCCTAAAAATATAAGGCTCGGCCAAGATACTTATATCCTGATAGGTGTATCATTAATGGACCACTTGGGGGTCTCTTGGATGTATATGGTATGTTTATTTACAATATAATATAAAAATACAAAGTAAGATGGTAAATGTCAATCTAATTAACTAAGAGTTAAAACTAAAGGATAAGGTTAATATAATGACCCAAACCTGTCTAAAATATATTGGTTGAGAGGATTTAGACCCATACCCACTTTAGCTTCGAAAGAAATCAATTTTGAGATATTAAAAACTGAATATGACTTTATTATAAAATAATATTTTATGTTTTTCATAAGGATCCCCTCTCCTCCCTTATAAAAGGGAACCTCCCCCCTCTTCTCCACACACCACATTGTGCTTTAAAGCTCAGAAAAACCCTGAAAATTTCTCTTCTCCACTTCCCTAGTAATATTTTATAGGACCAGGTCTTCCTCAAAGACAAATTTTAGTTCCCTAATAGAATGTTTCAAAGAGGTGTGTTGAAGAAGAGGTAATATATGTTACCGATTCTTTCAAATTTATTCCTTCTCCTACTTCCTCTTAATTAGTTGTTTAATTATGAAGTAATAACATTAGTATCACTCATGTATTTTTATGTTATTATAAATATGAAACAACCCTATTTCACCTTTTATCCATCCTACAGAAAATGAAATCACCGCGCGTGCGTACGTACAAAATACCGTCTCCACGCTGTGGTGTAATCTGTTTTCGACCACCACCTTACTTGGATGGGTATAATGGTGTAAATAAATAACTATATATTATTATTGTAAAGTGATATTGATTCTGAAATATTATACATATGCTTAAATACAATTCCACAATCATGGGAATGATATCATCGCTCGTGCGTACGTACGGACTACCGTCTCCACGACCCGATGAGATTAATTCTCCATGTTAACCATTCATGAATGATTATAAAGTACGTATAATAAATAATAATGAGATATATTAAATAATAATGATACCGTATTTATATATATATATATGTGTGTGTGTGTCATCTACATAATTCCATTCAATTCAATAAGGAAACGAAAATAGCGTTCATGCGTACGTACGACATACTGTCTCCATGAACGGTGTATTTCATTCAATTTATCGATCAATCATATATATATGAATATGATGACTATTTATTATATATAAATAATTTTTTACATTATATAATTATGTAAATCAGGATATAAGTAATAATATTAAGAACAACAAGTCGAAACACGTACAATAAATGAAACGATTTCACACAAATGTTTTATTTTACATTAAATTTACAAAAGAACGGGTAATATAAAGTAATAAGTAAACTATATATGATATCATAACAATGAATATGATTCTATAATAAGTCAATGACATTATTTAAATAATTATAACGGAGGTTTGGATACATACAAAGCATATTGGACATAAGCTAAGGGATAAATTTTCAATCTCATTTTTATCCGAGATTGCTTATACATAAGTATTTACTGGGGTTACTTTTATCATCCATGACCATGTTTTCTAAATTTTTTTCATAAAATGTTTACTATTATTCCATGAAATTTTAAAGTCATTTTTACCCTTTACTGACTTTTTACCACATTGTATTATGGAATCTTTCCTTTGGTTACCATATAAGGTACTTTTTGACTTTTCCGACAAAAGTACGAGGAGAATGTTATTTTTAACTTATACGACGTGAAAAGATTTTGGTGGTTTCATAATGCCTCATTTTCAAGAAGCTTACTCTAAAATATTGAATGA
The DNA here is from genome assembly GCA_963277665.1 of Viscum album. Taxonomy (NCBI): domain Eukaryota; kingdom Viridiplantae; phylum Streptophyta; class Magnoliopsida; order Santalales; family Viscaceae; genus Viscum; species Viscum album. The sequence continues at coordinate 1,687,404,931 of OY728126.1, read as the reverse complement.
ACATTTTCAACAAAATCATTTTCTTTTAAAATTGCTTGGAATTTTGTGAAAGGAAAATGATTTTGAAGAAGAAAGGATATTTTCCTCAAGAATTCACTTCAAGTGTTTTATCAAAACTATTTTCCATCTAAAATGGAATTATTTAATATGATTATCTTCCAAGTATAATGTATCCATTATTTACATGGTTTGATTTGTCTTATGATAAAATTTTATCCATTTTTATGGATTATGTTATGATGAAATGATGTTTAAGAATCCCATTATATTACATGGGTTATGATATGAAGTATGATTCATGATTTTGTGGCACACGAATGAATGATTTCATTATGAGATTGGTGGGACATATATCTCCGTACAATGCATTGGGTAAAAATTTATATCTCATGAGATAGACATGGATGGAATGGTAAGTTAATCTGGTTCAGTAATACAGGATTAGAATGAGGAGTGAACTCGATTCAGAAAGGGACATTGTCCACTAAGATGGTATTGGCAGCAATGCCTTGGCTACTATAGAAATCATATCATGTGCTTAATGGTTTCCACAATCACAAGTTTTATTCTCATGATATTTTATCATGATTGATGTTCCTTTATGATATATGCCTTATGTACGTCCAAGATTTATGTCTTTGCTCAAGATTTCGATGTTTAGATTTTATGTTCAAGCTTTTGCATTCAAATATTTATGGATTGTTTTATGTTCCCAATATTTACCCTTACTGAGCATTTGTGCTCACCCTTTTTATGTTTTCATTTCCCCAGAATATAAATAAAGGTTTTAGTTAAGGAAACCAAAAGTGGAAGATCTTTATGAGAGATGTTGAAGAAATTTCACCAAGATTAGAAGATTACGTTCTGAGTTTCCAAAGACACTAAACTATTACGGTCATTTGGTCTCTATTTTTGTTATGTATTAAGTATTACGCAAAAGTAATGTAATGTCGATGTATGTCAATTTTTGGGTCTCTACAGTTGGTATCAGAGGAAAGGTTTAGTTAACGTTTGGAAACTAGGATGCGAAAAATTTAGTGAGATCCCTAGAGATATTTTTAAGGTATGTCTAGTGGTGTCCCTAAGGTTAAGTAAAAATATATGTTAGAGTCCTAGAATTATATTGATGGTCATGAATAACCTAGGGTTAACCTATGGTGTCATGGATTAATGAATTTTTGATAAGTTAAACATCCCATAAGTGACTTTTTATGATTATTTGGTTCTCGTTATTTTAACTATTTGTTACACTATGGTTTCTAGTCTTAGTCAACGGAGGGAACAATAAGGAATTCAGTTAACATTGATTACAATGGAAAAATTGGTGACTACAATCAAATATATTATGTAACACCTGGAGTGGAAGATATTGTGATTATACCGAATCAGTCATCTCGATATATGATTAACAAGGTGAACTTTAGTTGTATTCCTAAGTCATCAAATAAGAGGAAGATGGAATTTTATTCATGTTCGAATAGTGAGGAGCATAGAGAAAAGAAGACTGAGATTTCTAAAGAAAGGAAGAAGAACCTTGAGGAATACCTCAAATAGAGGGGAAAATGTTATCTATGTGGAGAAAAGGGTCATAGAGTGACAGACTGTTATGGAGTCCAATGTCTTATCTACGAAGAACATGGGCATTACCCAACACAATGCCCTGACCTAATAAGTTACTTATAAATTGAGGAAGGACCTATTTGAAGCCAATCATTGAAGATGATAGATTAAATGGATTATATATTGGAATTCAAAAAAAATGTTGTTGAGGTACTTTTATAGTATATTGAAATATCTGTGTAATGGTATATTGTGGTTTTCAATAATTTTATGGTACCGGTAACCATGGAAAGTGATTGAGATATTTTTGGAATGAATATGATATGCACATAATGAAGGGATAAGGAGAAAATGAAATGTTTGACAGTATTCATGAGCTCATGACTGATATAAGAAAAAGGTTATATCATGGTTTGAGTATATATAATTTTTGGATTTTGGTATGTGGAAAGAGTTAACTTCTGATAGCATTCATGCTTTCACTAAGATTTAACGGGTATTCATTTTTCAAGAGAATAAATGATTAAGGTATTCACATGATTGGAATGTGACCGACACGATATATCTTATATGGGGGATAAATGATGGTATTCACATGCTCGGTAGATGACATTTCTAGTAATCATTTTCTTTATACTATAAGATTGGACAGAAGTATTTTGGATAAACCAAAATATTGGAATGGATTATGTTGGACATAAGTTAGTATTGTTTAAGGATATAAATTTTTCTATATTATTTATGTAATGTTATAATAATGTCATTTTAGAAAAAGGACAACCTGCTAGACGGGCGACAACCCGTCGCGTCAGACAAGGATGTGGGAATCAAACCCACATCCAAAGTGCTACATGCCTTTATCGCCTACCACTAGCCTACAAGAAGTCTCTGTCTAGTAGAAAATAGTTTTATTTTATTAAGTGCAATGATAGATGAAGTATAAGTCCATTTTAGCAACCATATATGATTAATCTCATCATAGATGGACTTCTGTATATTTAATAAATTGTACTAAACTTTTTGCGATAGAAATAGATGGAATGACCTACCATTCTATCACACAATCTGCTAAAACTTCATAGAATACAAATTCAACTTCATTTATTTATGATATGAAGTGGAAATTTTTCAAGGCACGAGCAATGATGATATTATACCAAAATCAAGTAAGTGTTTATTTTAATTCAACAATTCTTCAACTTTATAGAAATGATCTTGAAAACAAAAAATGTTATCCTTGTGCCCTCATATCTGATGAATCGGATGGTACCTTAGATCATCACAAATTTATGGCTTTGTGATTTTTGGTTTTTTCATAGACATGTCCTCTACCACTCTTCATTAGAAGATGATGGTTATATTTCTCTTCCATATCGATATTTTAACCTATGTTCTACTATGTGGCAACCCAGTGATTAGTTAATTTTGGTAACCGTTATGTTTCATACATTAGTTTTTAAAGTCAAGTTTTGGTATTCCTTTTTACGATGTGGGTTTCTATTAAAAAAACTTTCATGTAATAAACCATTTATAACCCCGATGAATTTCGAGGGAGAAATTAATTTTAAGGTGGGTAAAATGTAACACCCTTAGATTTAATGAAAAATATTGTATTAATTTCATTGATGTATTCTATTATACACTACCCCAAGTTTAGCTTGTTCTACATGCAACACCGTATTATCTTGCAGTATACACAACACTTTTCCTGGCTCGTGTTACACACAATTTCAAGTTCGTTTTGTGGAAATTATTCTACGCAACATTATGTATAGATTTTGTTTAATGTATAATTGAAATAAGTTTTGATTATGTTATATGAAACACCAAAACAATCTTTCACTACATGCATCCCTGACTTGTCTTGCATTACACACAATCAAGACCTTCTTCGATAGCGTGTGTAGTACGCAATACCGAGTTTCACTAAATTAGATATTATTATAATATTAGTATGAACTAGCCGTTATGAATAGTAATACCCAATTTTTGAAATTTTATAAATTTTACCTTTCAAAATGGACTTCATTTTTGGATTTGGAATATCTAAATTAGCCTAGGGTGAATTTTTGGCATTTTTCTGAAAACATTCAATTTTTGATGAATAGTGAAAACACAGGGTTACTATTTAAAAACTGACTTTTTATTTAAATAATTATTTATTTTATTTAAATTTATTTTAGGTCAAAATTGATACATAATACCTATATAAGTTCAATGTAATTCATTGGAGTCATTTTATAATAATTTTTGATATATAAAAATTTTATTGAACTTTTCACCGTCTTTTACATACCTCCTAAGAGCTTTTTGCAAACATACATAAAACATAATTTTACCACTTCTATGAGTGGAATTTCAAAACATAGAGAGACAACGTTAATATCAAGGATTGAAATGTGGTTGAATGAGATGAAAATATTTTTTAGTGAATAGTAACTGTTTTATTTTATTTACCAATGTTAAAAGTAAATAGGGTAATTAAGGGTAAAAATGTTATTGTTATTACCCTAACACATGTACTAATTATATTAGATAAATGTAATTCGACCAAAAACAACCTTAGGAATAAAATATGACCATTTAGGTCCACATGGATTCGATTAGATCATTTATTATTAATTTATTTAAATAAGGGTTAAAATAGTTAAAATCAATGTTTAATAACTAAATCATTTTTAATATAGGGTTATACATAAGATAAATTCAACTATAAATATTCATTAGAAATATATAAATATTTCTACATAATGTTATTTTATTTATATGTTTTAGAAATTATATAATTTAATTTATTTATGACACAATGATGATGCAGTAATTATATTATTAATGAAATATTAACATAATTGATGTTATAAATACCCAAATAAATGTAATTTGAGACTTTATATGAATTATACTAATTTTCTAGGTTCATATGACATGTTATTATTGATTTAAGTAACTTTTTTCGAACTAATCATGCTGTTATGATTTTCACAAAAATCAATTACCAAATATTGTCAAAATTGACATAAAATAGTTTTTAAAACAAATATTATATAATTAATTTTTATTATATTCCTAGAAATCTAAGGTTTGTCCAAGATACTTATATCATTATAGTTGTATCATTAATGGACCACATGGGGTTCTCTTGGATGTATATGGTATGTGTATTAAATATATAATATAAAAATACAAAGTGACATGGTAAATGTCAATCTAATTAACTAAGAGTTAAAACTAAAATATAATGTTAATATAATGACCCAAACCTGTCTAAAATATATTGGTTGATATAATTTCGACCAATACCCACTTTATCTCGAATGAAATAAATTTGGAGCTATTAAAAACCGAATATTACTTTATTATAAAATAATATTTTATGTTTTTCCTAAGGTTCCCCTCTCCATCCTTATAAAAGGGCACCTCCTCCCTCCTCTCCTCACACCACATTGAGCCTTAATGCTCGGCCAAAACCTTCCAATTTTTCTTCTAGACTTACCTAGTAATATTTTATAGGTCCTGGTCTTCTTCAAAGACCAATTTTAGTGCCCTAAGTGGAGGTTTCAAAGAGGCATGTCGAAGAAGAGGTAATATCCGTTACCGATTCTTTCAAATTTATTTTTTCATCTACTTATTCTTCCTTAGTTGTTTCATTATTAAGTAATAAAATATGTATCACTCATACACTATTATGTTATTATAAATATTAAAAAACCCTATTTCACTTTCTATCGATCCTATGGAAAATGAAATCATCATGCGTGCGTACGTACGGAATACCGTCTCCACACCGTGGTGTAATCTGTTTTCGACCACCACCTTACTTGGATGGGTATAATGGTGTAAATAAATAAATATATATGATTATTGTAAAGTTATATTGATTATTAAATATTATACATAGGCTTTAATACAATTCCATGATCATGGGAATGATATCAGCGCTCATGTGTACGTACGGACTATCGTCTCTACGACGCGATCAGATTCATTCTCCATGTTAACCATTCATGAATGATTATAAAGTATGTATAATGAATAATAATGAGATAAATGACATAATAATGATACTGGATTTATGTATATATATATATTTCATATACATAATTCCATTCAATTCAATAAAGAAATGAAAACAGCGTTCTTGCGTACGTACAGCCTACCGTCTCCATGAACGGTGTATTTCATTCCATTTATCGATCTATCATATATATTTGTATATACTGAATATATATTATATATAAATCATTTTTTACATTCTATAATTAAGTAAATAATGATATAAGTAATAATATCATGAACAAAAAGTCGAAACACATTCAATAAATGAAACTATTTTACCCAAATCGATGATTTTACATCAAATTTACAAAAGAACAGGTAATATGAAGATATAAGTAAACTATATATGATATCATAACAATGAATATTATTCTTTAATAAGTCAATGACACAATTTAAATAATTATACAGGAGGTTTGGATACATACGAAGAATATCAGACATAGGGTAAGGGATAAATTTTCAATCTCATTTTTTATTCGAGATTGATTATACATAAGTATTTACCGGGGTTACGTTTATCATCCATGACCTTGTTTTCTAAAAATGTTTTCATAAAATGTTTAGTATTCTTACATGAATTTTTAAAGTCATTTTTACTCTTTATTGACTTTTTACCACATTTTTTGAATGGAATCTTTCCATTCGTTACCATATAAGGTACTTTTTGACTTTTCCAACAAAAGTACGAGGAGAATGTTATTTTTAAATTATACGGAGTGAACGAATTTTTACAGTTTCATAACGCCTCATTTTAAAAAATATTCCTCTACAAGATTGCATGATTATTTTCAACAAAACCCATTTCTTTTAATATTTCATGCCATTTTGTGAAAAGAAAATGATTTTGAGAAGAAAGGATATTTTCCTCAAGAATTCATTTCAAGTGTTTTATCAAAACTATTTTCCATCTAAAAAGACATTATTTAATATGTTTATGTTTCAAGTATAATGTCTCCATTATTTACATGGTTTGATTCTTGTTATGATAAAATTGTGTCCATTTTATATGGATTATTTTGTGATGGAATGTTGTTTAAGAATCCCATTCTATTACATGGGTTATGCTCTGATGTATGATTCATGATTTTGTGGCACATGAAAGAATGATTTCATTATGAGATGGATGGGACCTATATCTCTCTCCAATGCATTGGGTAAATATTTATTTCTCATGAGATAGACATGGATTGAATGGTAAGTATTCCCGGTTCAGTAATACAGGATTAGAATGAGGAGTGAACTCGATTCAGAAAGGGACTTTGTCCACTAAGATGGTCTTGGCAGCAATGCCTTGGCTACTATGTAAATAATATCATGTGCTTAATGGTTTCCACAATCACAAGTTTTATTCCCATTATATTTTATCATGATTTATGTTCCTTTATGATATATTCCTTACATTCTTCCATGATTTATGTCTTTGCTCAAGATTTTGATGTTTAGATTTTATGTTCAAGATTTTCATTCAAATGTTTGTGGATTGTTTTATGTTCTCTATGTTTACCCTTACTGAGGATTTGAGCTGACCCTTTTTATGATTTCTTTTCCCCAGGATATAAAGAATGGTTTTAGGTAAGAAAACCAAAAGGGGAAGATCTTTATGGGAGATGTTGGAGATCTTTCACCATGATTAGAAGATTACATTCTGAGTTTCCAAAGACACTAAACTATTACGGTCCTTTGGTGTCTTTTTTTGTTATTTATTAATTATTCCTCAAAAGTAATGTGATGTCTATGTACTTCAAGATTTGGGCCTCTACATTATCTTCTTATTATTTTCTTATCAATCTCATCACTTTTAAAATTAGAAGGGATAAATCTCTGAAAAGTATGAAAAAAATGATATATAATTTTCTTGCAAGGTTTATAATTAAGTAATGTCTAAAAAGATTATTATTGTAGATGAAGCTAGTGAATTCGATTATAAAAATGAGGTAAGTAATAATCATGATGATATTTTATCTTTATTTTCTAAAAATATGAAAATATGTAGAGGGAAATGAAAAGGGAAATTTCCCTTGAAATTGTTTGAATGTGGAGGCATTGTTCACATTTTGGATAATTATCCTCGATGAAGGAAATAAAACGATAATGATAAAGAGGAAATAAAAACAACATGTATATGGAAGATATATGGGGATAAAGGAATATTTAATTAAATGGGGGAATCAATAATATTCTTTAAATCCAAAATAAAATGTTTCTTATCTTAATATGAAGAAGAAGTAGGCAATGATACTAAATATGTAATATAAGATGAATATGTAATTGAAAAAACTATTATAGAAATAGTTAATTGTGAAGAATTCAGAAGAAGTAGTTCTGAAGAATAAGATACCCAACATCAACTTCATTTGAAATATGAATACAAATAAAGTCTAAGAATGATTATAAGGCTTAAAAATAATAAACAACAATGGAAGATGGATGTTACACAATAAGTAATCAAGTGTTTTTTTATGATAATGTAAGGATGGTGAAAGAGAATGATAATTTCATGTTATCTATTGAATTAGATAACATTTTTAAAGAGAATTTAAAGATTATGATGAAGGAAAATGAAAAAAGGATAGAACTTGTCCCCCAAAACTCTCCAAAGTTGAAATGAAAAAAAGATTCCAAAAAGATATCATTGAAGTTAGTAAAATTTCATTAAATGAGACACCAGAGATGGTTCCATAAAATTTACTTCAAAGGATGTGATCAAAATATGGAATTTCTTTTAAAATAAATATTTTTGGGAAATATATATATCATTCCAAGTCCAAAAATGTTTGGAATTTAGAAGTCTCAAAGAACCCTAGGTCAAAAAATGTTTTCAAACAATGTGAATCAAAAAATGTTTCAAATACCTCATAAACTATTATAAAAAATGGGAAAAATGAAAACTATGGTTGATAATTGAAAGGATTATGGTTCAAAAAGAAGTAGAATAATGTGGTTGATAAACATATTCAAAATTCATACTAGTATGTATGTTTTTGTGGAAAATAATCATTTTATGGGTACTGTTAGTTTTTTGTTGGATTTAGAAATATTGATAATATGTGTTGGTTTAACAAAAAACATCACTATTAATATATATTTTATGACAGTAAATGTTAGAGGGGGAGTCAATTACATCAAAATGAGATGTCTGAAAAGGATTCCAGGATGAAACCTAACAAAGGTGGTGTATGACTTGAAAATTGGTCCCATCCTTGGGAAACTCTTTTTGAATGACGTGTACAACATGAAGACCTTAATAAGGGTTGTCTTGTTCAGCTACCTGTAGAACAAATTATATTTAATTATTCTCAGAAGATAACGATAATAAAATAAAAGGACGAAGAAAAATGTATTATTATTGAAACCGGATTGAAAGTTACAAAAAGATAATTCCCATCAATTCTTGATAGTGGGATTTCTTCTCATATTGTAGGAGACTTGTTAATTTTTATTACTGTGAATGATATTAAATAAGGATGAGTGAAATTTGGCAATTATGAGTCCCTGAAAATCAATTGTTCTAGATCATCCATCATTGGGAATGAAAATAAGAAGACTAAGAAATTTTTTTATGTTGATGGGATGAAAAACAATTTCTTAAGTGTTTCACAATTGTGTGATAAGGGTGGAAAAGTTATATTTTGAAAAGATAGGAATTTTTTGGAAAGTAAAAAATATATAAATATTGTTTCTGGAGGCCAACACACAAAAGGAAATTTGTTTTAGTTTAGTGTAATACACAACTAATGTTAAATGAGTATGGTGAAAGTGAATCAATTGTGACATAAAAGGATTGGACACATGTGCAAAAAAACAAGGTCATGTTATCTAAAAAAATAGTCTCAGAGACATTAAACTTTTTAAATGAATATGAAATATGAGTTTCACTACATTTCAGAGTGGAATGATTACAAAATCAGTGCATAAGAGAGTTGATATTTGTTTAAGAAAAACATTGGAGCAGATTCATTGTAACATTTACAAGCCAATTATCAAAAAATAAAATGTGGTGATATGTACAAAATTGAATTCATTGATGAAATTACATTCATTACATGTGTTATTTATATAAATCATAAGTGAAAATCATTGAAAATATATAAATTTTAAAATGTTTTATATGGAAATAATATAATGAATGTTAGTATTTAGTGAAGAATTTGAGAACACACAACAGCGATGATTACATAAGTGGATAATTTGAATGTTAACTTGTGATACATGGAATACCACCTGTGTATAGTTCCACATAGACTCCTCAAAAAATGGTATTTCTAAAATAATTAATATATGTTATGGGTAAATTGTAATAATTATGTTATATGAACATGGAATTTCTCATTACTTTTGTAGGAAATCCAAGAATACTACATTGAATATAAAAACTAATGTTTTTATAGTCCAAGATCACATATGACACCATATTAATTATTTCATGAAAAAAATAATAGACTAAATCAGTTAATAATTTCCTTGAGTCCATGTCATATAAATAAAAAAAGAAGGCAAATTTAGAAAATTTGAACAGAATGGTGAATAAGGAATCATTCTTGTATTTTCTCTAGAAGGAAGAGGATAAAAAAAATTCAATAATGAAATAGGAAAAATTGTTGATTCTATTTAAGTTAATTTAAATGATAGATCTGATGGAGATAATCATACCCATGTAATAAAACAATATAAGAAAGATAAGAAAAACAATTCGGATAAATAGATATACAATTTTTATTCTAATGAAGGTGAAGAATCAGAGTCATTTATTTCTATTTATGAAGTAGATACTCAAAAATCCAATCATTGGTTGAGGAAACAAGTGGAGTCTGAAAATATAATTTTTTATCAACATAACAAGGTTCAAACAAGAATAACAACAAATACTATTACGGACATAGTTCATTGTATTCAAATGTTATTCCAAATGACTTGGAATAAGCTATTGAGTATTTGGAATGGGTTTTGAAAAATCAAGTAGAGTTGGATCAGATTTATATGAATGATAATTGGGAACTCATACCTAATCCCAAAAACAAAAATATTAATTAACAATGTGGTTTTTCCTAAACAAGTTGAATAAATAAAGTGATGAGATAAGAAACAATGAATGATTGGGTTACAATGTTTATTCACAAATTGAAGGTATTGATTCTGATGAATCCTTGGCTTTGGCGAAAATATTAGAAATGATCTGAATCTTTCAGGTTGTTTCTAGGAAATTAGGCTAGATGATCTATCAAATGTATGTCAAAATTTCATTCCTAAACGGGTATTTTGATGATGAAGTATTCATTTAACTAACTTATGTATTTGTTTTTGGGAAAGATGAAGGTTATCAACGTATATTGAAAAAGTCCTTTTATGGTCTAAATAATCTCAAAGTGCATGTTATTCCAAATTGGATATATTCTTAAGGAATATGTGTTTTAGGAATGGTATAATGGATAGAAATATTTATATCAATGAAATTAAATATTATTCCATCGTTATAATTGTTTATGTGGATGGCACACAATTTTCTTGAAATGATGAAATGACTTAAGAAAAATTTGCGGAATAAATGAAATAGTTGTTTGAGATGTCTATTCTGGGTGAAACTGAAATACATTATTGGATAAAAAATCTGAAAAAGGATAAACACATTTTCATTGTCGACAAATGTATGCAAATGAACTTCCTAATATGATCATCATAGATAAATCAAAACCTATTTCCACACCAATTGTTTTGGGAACAGAGTTGAATAATGATAGAGAATGGAATGTAGTTGATCATAAATAATTTTGGATATTGATTAATAGTATTTTATATTTTACTTCCATAAGATCCTACAATGTTTATAATCCTACCTTATGTGGAATATTTCAATGTGATCTAAATGAATCAAATTTACATGCTCAAAGAAATAATTCTTAAATACATAAAATGGAACAAAAAGTTTCAAAATCAGATATGACAGCTCAGGAAGTATTAAATTATTTGGGTATTCAAATGCTAATTGGTAAAAAAAATTGATGATAAAAGATACAAATCTAGTGGTGTATTCTTTCTAGGAAGTAAAAATGATAGTTTGAAATCAAATAAGAAGAATAAAGTGAGTCATAATATTGGTGAAGATGAGTATATTTATACTACTCAACACACTACTCAACTTATGTGGATGAAAACTATATTAGAATATTTACATGTTGGTGTGATGTTACCCTTGCTCTTCGGTTGTGAAAACCATAGTACGATCATTCTCACCAGGAATCTCGTTCAACATTATAATCCAGAAAACATTGGTATCAAAAATAATAGCATTAAAGAGAATGTTCACAATAATGAATTAATGTTGTAGTAGGTTTAAACATCAGAACATATTCCTGAAATATTATCAAAACTTTTTCCAAAGTAATGCTTTTCTAAGTTGTAGATGAACAGGTGTTTCCAATGTCTTTCTCATTAAGGTTGAGGTATGCTATTGTGTCCCATATTTCATCTTAACTTCGAATATTTTTGTCATGGGGGATAACTGAATTTTTTCATAAATCTATCCAATTAATGTATGTAAAAAAGACGGAGTTGTGGGTAAGATGTGAATTCATAATTATATTTTCTGTAAACTATTATAACCATTTTTTTAGTGGTTGTAGGAAATATATTATTTTAAATTCAAGGGAGGATCAAGAAATAATAAATAAGAAAGCTACAGAAGAATTTATCAATCACTATTTTTTGATTGAATGACATTCCTATCAATGATTATTGTTTTTTATAATGAGTTAGCTCATGTAGGCTTTGAATTATTGATAAGTGATTCATTTCTTGATGATACAATGTTTTGTGATTTATGAAACATTGTTGACGAACAAATCCAATGAGGTAGATTTTTAGGACCATGTTGATGATGATGGTTATGGTTTCCAGGTGCTAGATTTTTTTTCAAAGTTGTTTTAGAAGAGAGGTGTAATCCACTCACTCAGTATTTAGTGATAATCATTTTTATAAAATTTAGAGTCACTTTGGTTAATAAATTTCATTATATCGAGAGTGAATCTTACTAGAATTAAATTATCAATAGATTCACTCTAGATCTAGTAAGAAAGAAGTAATTGTATTGGTGGATTATTTGAGTCTCTATAGATAAGATAAAAAATGTGATGATTCTTTATAATTTATAATTAACATATATCAAAATTAATATGGAAATAATGTTGTTCATGCACGATAAAAGAAAGGTATGTAAAATGTTTTAAAAATCATAAGCGGCCTAATCGTTATCTAAACAATCATATTTAGGATAAATAGGAATGAATGGATCTGATACTCATATTCAACAATATTATATATATGATGATTGTACTCAGAATGATCATATCTGTGGTGATCTTACTCAAAATTATCGTATCTAGGCCAATAGTACTAAAACATATTGAAATTTTGATAATAGTTTTTAGTCTAATTGTATTTAGAGAATTTTTTTTTGTATACCATCATACTCAACTGATAAAAAAAGAAAAAAACTCAAAATAATGGGAAATTACGATACATTTGAATATAAATCGAATGATATAGAATCTTTTCTCAGCTATAATAAATGTTATTATGAAATTAATGATACAAGAACATGTTTTTTATTAAGAATGCTTTTGGAGATAAAGATTTTGACAACGGTCCATCATATTAGGTATTTTGTCATATTCAAGTAGAATTTTTACCAAAAATATTGATGGGGAAGGAATTATTTTTATGCTTATTAAAATCATAAGGATATATTCCAATAAACAATGTATTCAACCATTTAGAAGGGAATGAATGATGATTTGTTATTTCTCGAGTTGGTCAAGATTGAAATGAAGTCTTATTTATTTTTAAATGGTTTTATCATGTGTGTTGAATAGAAGAGTTGAATGAGTTGAGAATATTTTTTTTAATAGATGAAATAGAAGCATGACTTATTCACGTGGTAAACATTCATCATATGGTAATACGATTATTTTGGGTAAATAGAAAACATGAAGAAGTTGAAGTGTATTGACCTTGAAGAAATCCATTTATTGATATTTTATATTCAAGTAATACATAGCATTTTTTTTGATGAAATCAGACTGAAAAAAGTAGACTGAAAAATTGAAATTGGACTAAAAATTTAAAACAATGTCTAATGATGTGATGATTATTGTAGAAGTTTCGATATTATTGAAGAATAGATGATGAAGTAAAAAATTCACTCTAGATTTAAGAGAAATTAAGATTTTAATGAACTTGTGTGATTGGGAAAAAAATTCAGATTCCTTCCAAAACCTCTCATAGGTCCTCAATAAAAGAAAATTGTAAATTGTAAATTATTTGGTGATTTTCTGTTCATTTTAGATGATATATAATCTCTTTGTTTTTAGAGAGAAGATTAATTTATCATTTTGAAATTTTTTTGAAAAAGTTTCAATGATAGAAGTGAAAAAGATGAGAGACAAGATCACAGAATTTTGTACATCCAATCATCATATTCATTGATTATAATACTCATTATCATTACCATATTCTTATTAATGGTTATATTCAGATGATCATCATTCTAGGATTGATAATCATATTTAGATTTCCGTACTAGGATATATGAACTAGAAAGAATCATACTTATTTTTATGTACTCAGAATATAAGTGGTGTTGATTCATCTTGATCATACTCTAAAAATGTAATATAAATTTCATATTTAGTGAATCACACTATGAAAAATCATATTGGTTGAATTGTATTTGGTGAAATTAGAATGGGAAAAATGTAATGGGAAAGTTGGACTCAGTTTTCCATAATAATGTCTAGGATATTCTCACAATATTTTGGGTAAAGAATTTTATTTATTTTTTCAAAAAATACATATATATAAATTTCAAATAATCACAGATAAAAAATGTTGTTAAATATATTATTTATCCTATTTGTGCTAATAGGTGAATAATAACTTTTGGAATTATTTGCATAGTTCTTCTTGAGTGAAAGGATATATCCTACTCATAGTAAACCAAGAATCATTTTCTAGTGGATTTAGTTGTATTATATCATTTCAAAACCTAAACAAGGATGTAGAAATTCTTATTTAATAATGATCATTGTAAACAAATTCATTCTTGTGGTTGTGTGTGTGATTCATTTTCATCAGGGAATTAATTCTTTAACACATGTGAATGTTATTTCAATAGCCAAGAAACATAAAATAAAGAGTATCACTAATTCACCATCTCCCCCTCTCAGTGATACAATTACACACTCTAGGAACTTTTATTTATTTTAAAAAAATATCTACCTAACTCAATTATTCTTTCATTGATGGAGAAATAAAGGTTTTATAATGTTTCTTTTTCACTAACATCCAATAATCTAGACTTATTAAAGGGAACTTCTCAATTTCTAACTCTTTTTCAAGTACACACCATAATATATTTTAAGACACCATTTTTTTTCTAAAATCACATATTTCATCATAAAAACAATCGTAATTCAATTCTGATATTCCATGAAAATTATGAATTATTTCCCTTTAATGTCTCTTTAATATGTTAACTTAAATGACTTTAATGTGGACCATATCTAATGTTTATTAAATACATTTTAATTCATCACATTAGTTGAAAAACATTTATCATTATCTATTCCTATTTTCCATTATGTTTTCCCATGTATGATTTAAATCCATTATTTCATGGACACCTTTAAGTTATACAAATTTTTATTCCATTTGGGATGTTTATGATACCCATTTCATTCAATGTGTAACCATTATATTGATCCCTTATGCATTATTCTTCATGTGGAACACATATGTAATAACATGTCTTGATGGGAGTTCCCAGGTAGAATTCCAATTCATTTGGTATTGTCTATTCTATTGAGAAATCATTAGGACAAGTAGTAAACATTATTCATTTATCATACGTTCTCCACCAAGTGATATATAGTCTTGGACGTTTATACTATCTCATGTTTACATCATGTTATTTATTTTTCACACATTCATTTGTCTGATGATTACATGATTACATGATCCCATGTTCTATATTTTATGATTCCATATGATTATTCATGTTTCATTCCATTTAATTTCATCATGTTATGTCTTCTAAACCATGTTTTATTCTTTATTTATTTGTTTATTCCCTTACTAGGTTTTTTTCTCTTCCCATTTGAATAATTATTCCTTGTGATATAATATATAAATGTAAGATCTCAAATTATGTTAGGAGTTCATTATGGATGACTAATATAATGATTTATTATTATTTTTCACTGAATTTTCCTTTTTATATACCTAATATTCAATAGACACTAGACATTGAAATCCATGGTTTGTATTTGATGTATAATTATGGTTAAAATCATGTAATAATATTCCTAAAAGGATAGGATTATTATATTGATTATGTGCATATAATCTAAACTTTTGATCATGCATAACAGAAACAAAATTTATAAAAGAAGAAGTGATTCCATAAAATCCACCAAAACTCATTTTAACAAGGAAACTATAAATAAGGCCTGACAATAAGGCATAATAAAGCATCAAATGTGGCCTAGTCCATGTAATCATGCATCAGACAAACATGGGCTAAGACCTAATGATAATATCAAAGTTATCCTCATCGATTCAATAGAGTGTATCCATTAAAAACTGGGTTATGGCATTTTTGGAGTCGAAGGAGCATGTATAAGTTGGATCAATAAAACCAGATCTAAGCTATAAAAAGGATGTAACTCATATGGGTCGTAATTTTCACACTATGAATCACCTCATCGGTTCAATACCGTGAGTCCTCAAATTGGTTTCATACAATGTTTCGTAAATTTCACCCATACAATTTCCTCATCAACAACATGATTTATATATGGGAATAATGGATCATATCAATGTCTATCCCTTTTATCATTTCAATCATCACAACCATTTCATTACCCATTTCATAATCATACAAAATCTATGTGTTTCTCAATTTCATTCCTTTCATATACAAATGAATAGGTGTTTCAAGGTTCATACAATCTTCAAAAATCTACAATGTTATGACATTTTTTTTCTAGTAAATAAGAACATCGTACACTCACCCAAAGGGTAATATTTACATGGAATATCGAAATAACCCACCCCATGGACTATTCTTGTTGAGTAAACCAACCTAAAACGATGTATAATGGTTTCATGGGATGACATAATAAAGAAATCTACATTTGACTTAAGGGTTTATTAATTTAGTTAGAAATACCTCAATGGCATGGTGTGTGGAATTAAGATAACATGGTATAAAGAACCATACATTGAGGTAAAATGTATAGACCACATTAATTATTCTCATAGAATATGCCTCATCCATTATCATCCCTTTATTGTTCCGTGATCAAAAGAAAAAATAATAGTAAGAAAAAACCCAAAAAATTGGCTAAAGGAGCCTGCACAAAGATCACACAATGTATTAAGAAAGAATCTATAATAATTGGAAGTCAGATCAGATTATTTCCAAAATAGATCCAATGTGACAAATAAAAATTGAATCAATATATGGATGATGAAAAATATTAAAAATCTATGAGGAAGGAGGAGGCATATCTCCTTGGCAATAGTCCATTGGGGAAGTAAGATAGTGGGAAGGGTTATGTTGCTTTCAAAATGATTGACAAAAAATGAAAAAAAACAACCAAATTATTGAGATGCATAGTTTTTTCATGAGGTTGGCCAAATCGTACAAAAGTTGTATTCTAAAAGATATCTGTGGATAGTTGGAACATAGTTGATGGGAATTGGTTATCCAATTGTTCTCTACGCTACGTCCCCCTCAACCCATGGTTCAAACCCCACACATCATGAAGTGTATGGTTATACCAACCATTTGTATATGAAACCTCCCTTGTATAGTTCTCAATAACACCCCTCATTGATTCATAAAGCATGAAACCTTAAGTGCATGGTTTTATCAAACTATGTGTCAAATGATTTTCTCTATAATTTTGTGCTTCAGGATCTGAAAAATCCCTTGAAACTTATAACTCTTTTCATATATTATTAAACACAATTATAAGGATATAAATGAGGATTCAAACTGAAATTAAAAACATATGTACCTCATTGAATAACTAATTATCTTACAATATCCCTATCATAAATCAAATCATCCTGGAGTTTCCCTTCCATGTGTTGTGAAACATCATATGATAATAACTCTATCCACTGGGAGCGTACATCATCCATTCACTCCAATGCATCATCCTATAAACATTTGTTCTTACATAGAACCCATACAAAAGGAAGTAAACTTCCTTGGAGATCAATTGTGATTCAGTCCACCATATGTATAAGATGATCATCAATAGAGGCATCTACCTCCAATTAAAACACATAAAACAGTAGGGTATGAATTGGGTCTTAAAGTTAATGATGTAACTAAGATAGGTGGATGAAATCATGGACGATTTGGTAACTCTGAGTATCAAAAATAGATGTGCTACAATCCCAACTCATTCAAATATCAAATTTTTCATGGAGTAATGAGTTGAAATATTACATATTCTCCAAATCCCACAAGGCCCCTACATAGGAGAGGTAGAAAAGAAGACTTGAACACTGATCTATATCTCCACAGTTCATCAATGGAAATTGAAATATTATTTATTTCATGATTGAGTTGTACCCTTTAGTTTAATGATCATTTACACCATTTCTAATCTCTCTTGAACAATACATAGTCTATGTTGGGTGACATCCATGACCTCTGACCAGTATAGAGGTGATCGACATGGCCTACTGAATAAGAACACATAGTGTTCCATCGGTATAGTCTACTGATATCTATTACTCTAGGCTAAATCAACCAGGGATATATGCATCCCCCATAAATCCCCAAAATTTATTACATATGATCTATGAATTCACTCTAAAACCTATATTGTATTATTTGATTTTTATTGGTATGAGGGTGGAATGTGGTGCTCAACATCACCTATGAAGCAAACACCCTCTATAAAACCATCAAAAACTAAGATGTGAACTATCTTCTTCTATATGATATAATAATATAATGAAATCCTTAAAGGCACACAATATTAAGGACATAAAATCTCTCAAGTTAATTTATATAGAAGGTCTACGTATTTGGTAGGAAATGGGTGACTTTTAATATGAATTCCACAATAAGCCATTCTGAATTAGTTTATTAGGGTGAAAATGGTTACCCATTCAATGGGTTCATATCAACATTTCCTTGTTTCAACTTTTGAATGAGAAACTTTTATAAAATCCACCATGGTTTTTGGTGTTCTGCCATCACATACTGATGGGTGAAACACTTTTTAGAAAAAAAAAGCTATATCTCATGTCTTACCAAGACACTAAGACATCTTGTGTAAATCTGAATACATCACAATTTGAATTGTATTAAACACCAATGTGGTGACATGAAACACTTGCGTCAACTCTACTCATACAACTTTTGGATCCCAAATGCGAGCATAAACATGTAAAATTTCATCATTTCCAATGATCCATCTAGTATGTGTGTCTTCACCTTCCATTATATACCTTGTGATTAAGCCGTTGGGATTATAAAAATGTTTCATCTTTACCATATATAAAATTTTGGAATTCAGTACCATGAATTAGAGGAAAGAATGTATGTGGCTATCCAGGACCTCCATTTCAATCTTAATGAAAAATTCCATTAATTTCCATTAACTACTTACCTCCTTTATAGCATGGGTCTGAGTATTCTGACATAGAAAATCAGAAAAATAATTTTCATTAAAATGAGTATGGGATAGTTGAAAATAAAAATACTGGATATATTCATCCCACCTTCTATTTCTGAAGCTCATTTCACACTATGTGAAAACATATCCTAGGATTTTTGGGTGTTGAAAAACCTCAAATTTCTCCCAAAAATGTAATGCATATAACAACGCATGCAATAATCCAAAAACTCCATGACGATATCATTCATCAAGTTATTATACTCATGATTCCTTAATATTTAATGATCTATAAACCATGAATAAATCCTCTTACATCAAAATAACTCCCAACATGATTCTTGAAGAATCACATTAAATTTTATTGCATCTTCATGGCTCATGAAGAATAATGATTAGTGATGAATTCAATATAGTATTATTCTCAGGAAAAAACATTCCACATGCTTTAGACCATATAATTTTGACACATTTTTTGTAAAGCCCATGATAGAAATTTCTAGATGTGAAAAATCAAGGATTAAGGTCCGTTAGTAACTACCCAAAACTATGTAACTCTTGATTTAAAATTCGTTATTGGGTTTATCCTAGTAACCCACTAGACTGACCCTTTCTCAGTAAATTGACACTTATACTTCTGATATAATGTGACATTGGATGTGAAAATAATTTATAAAAACCAACATTTTTCCATTATATAATATAATATATTCTATATTAATGTATTAAAAATGATTTCATGGTGTTTAATGTGATTGTTACATGTTTGAGAATAATCCAATATGTCCTCCAAAAAAACAATAGAAAAGAATCCAAATATATGTGGAAAACCTGATTTACGTTAGGTCCATGAAAGAAGCCATTACATTTGTGAGACTGAACAACATAAGTAGTTACACATAGAGATATACATTTAAAAGATATCTGTATAAATTATAAATGTTGGTATTACACAAACCTTATGATATCGCGAACTTAGTTGAATTTTTGAAAATACATCAAATCCTCATTGCCTACCAAATATTTCATCTACATGGGGAATATGATATCCGTTCATAATCTTCGACTAATTAGATTTCTGGTTTTCCACACATAAATGAAAGGCTGTTTCTTCCTACTTAGAAAAAATACAATAAAAATTATGATGTATTGGTTCATATAAACCCTTTTACATTATTTCATTTTAGTTGTCTCTTGATCCCCTGCAACTTAGTAGTGGCTACCATGTATGTAGGAATTGAAACAGTTGGTGATCCCAAAACCAAATCAATATTAAACTATACCTCTCTCTCTATATGTATATATGAAAATTAATTATGGAAAAAATCCATAAGATAATCATTCATTAGAGTGACATTAGTCTGTTGTGTTCCCAGATTGTCTACAAAAATGCTGGAAATCCATGCAGTCACCCCACCCATTCAATTATTCTCACGTCCAGCCACCCTCTTTAACATCCCACCCAACCTTGTGCGTATAATTTATATCCTTAGATGATGTAAAGGATACCCTAAGAGATAAAAATAGACATGGAAATGTTAAGGAACTAACAAATCCATCATGGGTAAGACACTAAATCCCATCCTCTCATGGACCAAGACATAACAAATAAAATGGTAACGACTAATTTTCAGGTGACAATCATTTCATTGGAATTCAATTTCTAATATGACTACCAATTATGTATACACAACCATGATACCACTAATGAATATAATATCAATCCCAAGGATTCCTATTGTAATCGTAGAAAGAAAATATTTCAAGTATCCCATTTCAAAAGACCGGAAACTAGGGTTCAAGATACTAAGATCTTACCTTGCACTAAAAATGGTCATGAATTTCCCTGCTAAAGATTTGGATGTTCTGAATATATATATCCTAAATGGATGCTCGTATAGAAAATGTGACTCCCATAAGAAATCACATTATACATCACAGTGTAAATGGTGTTTGGATCCCTCATCCATAACCAAATTTGTTGACTGCACAAATGATATTATTCTAGCTCATGGACTGATGTGTAAATGTGATTAATACTCCTAAACATAGAGTCAATGTAGACCCTATGTCACTTTATATTGAGGTATGGTCCTAAAAACCATTATATATTAACCATTCTACTATTGCATAGGCACTCAACTGGGTTTCTAACACGCTAGCTCTTTATGTGTGTCTAACTCCCTAGTGGTGATAGAAAATAGAACTAATATAACTCATACTATGGATACTATAACTATAATGATAGTTCTCAAACAATCTCTTCTTACTACCAAACCCTCTACCCCACCTGGTAGAGAAGATTAACCTCCCTACTCTATGCATGTATCTTCCATCAAGTCATGTTCCATAGTAAGTTCCAATTTTAATATTTGTGATATATTATACAATCAAAAATAATTCACCTATGATTGAAGGATATTCTTAATAACTTTATTAAAAATTCTCACCCAAAATGTATCACAATTGAGATAGATATGCAAAAAATATTTTCATCAATTTAAAGAGTAAAATACTCTATAAATAGCATAACACCCAATTCCATATGCATAAAATATCTTTACCCATGATCCCTAAAAGTGTCAAGGAACATGTATTAATAAAAATTTGATTAGAAGTTCTGAATAACCATATCTGGATGCCTATATACCTAGTGTAAAACATCAATCTAATGTTCAAACGTTATTTAATGAAAATATGATGCATTCTTGAACATCATTTCTGTAGACATCAATATGTTCTTGATGGTAGATGATACATTCTCAATCAAAATATCAGTAGCATGATGGGAACCATCCCCTGAGAAAGTGGTTGGATTCCGTTATTTGAACTCAAGTGTTAATTATTCAATAGTTGAGGTTGGCCATAGGGCTCCCTAGGTAGGCTGCAAGATGAATAGTAAATTGTGTTGTAACTGGGCATTATCCCCTATATCTGGTATAACATGTAGTGGCACAAGTGGCACTAAAATATGTTCTACCAGTGGCCCAAGCCCCCTAACCCTCTTTGTGTGACACCCCAATATTTTATAGTGCATTATTTCTTCAAAATAATTCAATAACTTGCACTACACGTAACACCGAGTTCAAGCGCACCACGACCTACCAAACTAGCCGTCCAAAAGTAGTTATGAAGATTATTAACTGAATTTTGAATATTATATAATCCTTATAATTTTTTATTCCATATTATGAGTTTCTTAGACATAATTTAAGAACACATTATTTTTTTTTCAGATAAAAGAAGTATTTTTCAAAAATGCACTTTTACCAACTTTTAATAGTGAACCCTTTTTAAATCCAATATTTTAAACTTTTATATATTGAATTTGACTAAATAAATTTATTATTTAGAATGGGTAAATCAATAATTTACAATGTAACACCCCATGCTTCCACGGTACGCTTCTCTTTGAATAATACAATAAGCGTGTGTTGTACGCAACTTCGAGTTCTAATACACACCACAACCAAGAAAACTAGCCGTTATGAATAGTAATACCTAATTTTTTAAATTTTATAAATTTTAACTCTCAAAATGGACTTAAATTTTGGATTCGAATATCGAATTTATCCTAGGGTGAAATCTTGGTACTTTTCAGATAAATTTTATATTTTATGAATAGTGAAAATTACTATATTTTAATTAAAAAACACTTTTTAATCAAAATAATTAATAGTGATAAAATATGAATTTGATTGGTTTTAATGTATAATTAGAATATATTTTTACCATTTAATATAATTTTGGTCATTGGACATAATTTCACAATTAAACCGGACATAAACAAGTGTCAATATTTTGATAATTATTATATCTTAAAAACACGCTTTTTGTTTTGACAACGGGAGTTAATTTTAAATTAATTTCTGCCAGTTCTGTGTTTTGAATTTGGAAAAATGGATTCCATATTTGTAATTAGGATGTCTAAATAGTTAAAATAGGTAAATTTTATTTTTAGAAATTTTGAATAATTACATCGGAAAATATTTTATTTACCATGGTTAAAGGGTAAATCCTGTAAATAAGGGTAAAAAATAATATTATAATAATAATAAATTACACCAAAATGTGTCATAACCGTATTCGTGGATACATTTCCGACCATGGGCATGTTTGGGTCGATTTTGGGACCCCATGGAGCCACTTTTAGGTGATATGGACACTTTGTATGAATTAAGTTAAAGTAAATACAAAAATTCCATAAGCTTATATCTTTTAACAAAACAGTTTTTACATAGCTTTATATATCTTATATTTCCGATTATAAATATTAATTAGAAATATAAAAATATTTAATAAATAATGGTATTTTATTTATAATTTTTAGACATTTAAAAAGTAATAGTATATATGACACAATAATGATGCAGTATTTTCCTTATTAATGAAATAATCAAATAATTGGTATTATAAATGTTAAAATAAATATAATTTCAAAGTTTTGATGACTTAAAAAAATTTATTGGTTAATATGACATGGTAGGATTGCTTAAATGATTTTTTTTCGAATTAATAAATTTTTTAAGACTTTAACAAACATCAATTATTGAGTAGTGTCAAAATTGACATAAATGAGTTTTTAAACAAATATTATATTATTAATTTATATTATATTCATAAAAATCTATGGTTCGGCAAAATTACTCATATAATTATTGGTATATCATTAATGGACCACTTTGGGGTCTCTTGGATGTATATAGTAAATTTATTAACTATATAATATAAAAATACCAAGTGACATGGTAAATGTCAATCTAATTAACTAAGAGTTCATACTAAAAGATAAGGTTAATATAATGACCCAAACCTCTCTAAATTATATTGGTTGAAAATATATAGACCCATCCCCACCATAGACTTTTAATAATCCACTTTGGATCCATTAGAAACAGAATATTAATTTATTATAAATTAATACTTTAAGTTTTTTCTAAAGAGCCCCTCCTCCCCCTTATAAAAGGACCCAAATTCTATCCAATTCTTTACACCTTGAAAGCCTTTTTGCTCGGCCAAACCCTGCCCAAATTATATCTCAACTTCGATCACATCAACCTAGATGCCTTAGTTTTATCAGAAATCCAACTTAAGGATCCCTTTTGATCAAATCCAAAGGAAGAACCCGAAGAAGAGGTAATGTTTTTACCACCCTCTTTCAAGTTGCTTTCTTCTGCAACATCTTATTTCTTTGTTATTTACATTATAAAATGATAACTACAGTATCTTCTATATACTTTGATGTTATTATAAATATGGTACTAACATATTCAGTATTATATCCATCCTTTGAATGGCATGTCACCATACGTGCATACGTACGGCTTACCGTCTCCACGTCGTGGTGTAATTGTTATTCAAAACATTATTATTTGGTTGGGTATGATAATGATGTGTAATGGAAGTAAATAATAAATATAACATGATAATGATTCTGTATATATATGATATACCATCCATTTATATATTATTTTAATATCAAAAGAATGATATTTTTACTCGTGCGTATGTACGGATTACCGTCTCCACGACGCGATGATATTCATTTCCAAGTTCACCATTCATTGACGATTATAAAAATATATATTACAAATAAGTATGTAATATATGACATAATAATTCTACTAGAGATATATATATTAATATATATATATATAAGTATTTATGTACTTACATATATCTTATTCACTTACATCCGTTCAATACTGTATGAAAACAGAAACATCATTTATGCGTACGTACAGACTACCGTCTCCATAAATGGTGTTTTCCATTTCATATATATGTCTATTATAGATATTTATATTCTAAATATATATGATATATTTATCATGTTTTATATTCTGGAAGTATTTAAATCATTATTTAAGTGATACAATCAAGAGTAACAAGTTAAAACACGTACAATAAAGAAAACGATTATTACCTGAAATGTTAATTTAACATGGAAATTATTATTAAATGGGTAGTATAAAGTAATAAATGAATGATGTATGATATAATAAATATTAATATGGTTCTGTTATAATTTAATAACATACTAAGATCTTCATACATGAGGTTAAACGTACCATCGACTAAAGGAATGTGAAAGGTAAGAGGTTTTCATCTCACTCCTTATTCCCGTGAGATTCCTGCCATATTGCCACTATTTACTTTTGTGTGGTGTATGTACTGCCCATAATTGTATTATTTATGTAATAAACTTTAATTTATGGGTATTTACATATTCATTGTATGATACCTCTTTCATGTGGTGTATGTTTCATAAGTTACCAAATTTGTAAGGGTTAATTTCACAATCTCATTATTATCCGAGGTTGTTTTTACATAAGTATCTACTGGGACATATTTATAATCCATGTCCATGTTTTTTGAAAGTGTTATCAGACGTATTATTTTAATTAAATTTTTACTAAAACATCATTTAAAATGTTTTAAATATTTATTCTTCTAAATCGTTCTCGTTTATGTCCATGTATTCAAAATGGTTTTTAAGATTTTATTTATATGGACATGAATGTTTTTAAAAAGTTAATTCCTTTCAAAAGTTTCAAAGTGGTATGGGACACTTTGATTCAAAAATTTATTTAATTGACTTCTTTTCCAAATTTTGTTACTTTTAAATGTTTTCATGAAAAAGGGGTATTTCTCTCAAAAAGTTTTACAAATCATTTCCATCAACGTTAAAATCCTTTAATGGATTTTAAACTTGTTTTGAAGTTGATTTATAATTATACAAATCATCCATATTGAGTTGATGTTTTTGTGATATGTTTGACTATGGATGTGTTATTTTTATACCATTCATGGTTTATGGAGAATGTATTGACATTTCGTATGCAAGTTTTAATACGAATGTTTATGTTATGTTTAAACCTTTTCATATGAGAAATGCATTGGACTTAGAAAGTGACGGGTGGAGCCCGCTATAGCTCTTCGATGCATCGGTAGGTCTCATGAGACAAACTAGTGCCATGGCATGGGGCCTTGACAAAATCTTATTTTTAGTATTGGCACTAGGCCTTGGCTACATGGTTATGATAGTCTGGAATTATGCATTCCGTCATTATGAATGTGGTTATTGATGTTGCATGTGATTATTCGACTAGTTAAATATCCATGTGAGTAAGTAAATGGAATTATTTCATCTAATTTTTTCCATATTATGATGAATTTCAAGTTTAAACAGGATTTTGTTTTAGTTATACATTGCCTTATATGTATATGCTTATTTATGAAAGCTTCCGCTGTATTATTATCCTTACTGAGAATCTGAGATAACCCCTTTCTATGTTTTATTTTTCCCAGGATTTCAAGAAGTATATTGTGATTGATATGCAGGGTTCATCCAAGGGAATAATGGCATTCATAAAGGATTATTTATGTTGTCGTTTAGGTTATAAAGTGTAATGTAACATTCATGTATGTAATCTATTTTCCAAGACTGCTAAACTGATCTGTCATTCAGGACATGATTCCTTGTAATCATGCCAATGTATTAAAATAATGCACCAACTCTGGGTAACTGGGGTTGGGGCGTTACAGTTGGTATTAGAGGAAGTTTAGCAATAACCTTGGAAACTAGATTTAGATAAACTCTGATTAGAGAACATAGCCCTGAGATAGACATTGATGATTAGTATAGAAGAACTTCCTAGATTTTTTTATTGTATAGATTTTGTGAGTTTTCCGAACAATACATCCCTATCTGGATACGTGCAGGTAGAGGTGGCTCTGGCACAAATGTACCTAGGGGTAAAACCCGAAAACACCTCTTTGATCTAGACTCGAATGGGAACTGGTGCACGACAATGGTCCTTGCTGCACTCTTGGTTACGACACTCCCTGGGGATATGCTTAGGATAATTCTCATTTTTTTACGAACCATTATGAAGGGTTTATGAGTATATACTTCCTCAAAGATAACGTTTTTATTATTATGGATTATATCCATAAAGTGTTCAATTTATGTTATGTTTTTTTCAAGTATGGTATTATGTATTTTGATTCATAAACTAACATATTTTATGCCATTGTTTAGAAATGGTGCCCAATAGAAGGAATGATAACTTCAGCAATATGCATGATCCAAAGAGTAAGAAGGATCATATCTTTCATGGTCTTAATCCAGAATATAGAAGGGAAATAGTCTCCCATGTATTATCATCATATGAAGAAATGTTTTCATGTGTTGATAAGATAAGGAAAGAGTTTTCAGAATCCTATGGATTCCAAGGGAAGAAAGAGAATAAAATGATGGTAGAGAGAAGGATAGATAAAGGGAAGAAAGTAAAGAAGGATTTTCCCATATGTGATAATTGTGGAAAGAATCACCTTGTAAAATTCATGAAGGGAATGGGAGTATGTTATAAGTGTGGTGAAAAAGGGCACCAAATTTGTGATTGAGATGGGAAGAAAAAGGTTTCAAATGTACAATGCTTCATCTGCAAGGAGTGGGAACACTACGCGAATCAATGTTCAAATCATCAGATTATTCCCCAAATGATGATATTGGATAATAATAAAGTTATGATACTACCACAGATGAAGTGGAATGACTAGTGTTCTTATGTTGTTATTAAAGAATTGTTTCATTTGAGTGTTGTATCAACGATGTACTGGTTATATGAATTTTGGAGATAAATAAGGATTGTACTGCAATACTATTTCATTGAGGATTTGAGATTATATGGTACTATGAAAAGTGACTCAACAACATGTTAAGTTTTTTTTTGAAAATACATAGTTGGAGGAAAGGAAATCCTTAATATGATCTTGATACTAAGGTAGCAATTTTGGAACAAGAGATGGTTGATTTGGATAAATTATATTTGATATTCTTGACTCCCTTCACACTGCTTAATGGTTTGTTTATTTCATCATTGTTGGAATATTCAAAGTTTTTGGATATGAGGAATATATCAAATATTCTATAAGGAATAAGGGAGAATTAATGTAATAAATATGGTTTTATGGTAATTTAGGTTGTTACCATATTTTAAAAGAATACATGATGAATGTGTTCACATGCTATTACGTGAAAAAAAGGATCCTTATTGTGTTTACCTACCTTATAAATAATGGACTGTGAGTTTGGGAAGATTTATTTTCAATAACTATAGTTTGAGATTATATTTTAATTTACATAAAAAGGACAACATGAAGACTGTGTGACAACCCGCCGTGTAGGAAAACGCTGTGGGAATCGAACCCACACCCATAGTGCGATTGGGATTTATCGCCTACCAGTGGACTACGTGAAGTCCCTGGATTAAATAATTTAGTTATTTTTAAAAGGTCTTGTAGATGAATTATAAATTCATTTTTGGAACCCTATACGAATATGATAAATAGAATATTTTTATGTTATATTATATTATAGAGTGAAAGATGAGTTTGTGGTAGAAATTAGTTAAATGATGGAACTCTACTTGTCAGGTATATATTTTTCTTCTTCTCTTATTCTATAAAGAAATTAATTCTTATACTTTATTGAAGGGATATTTAAACCAAAAATGTGTTATTCTAATACCTTATGTTTTTCTGAATTGATAGTTTTTCAAATCATCATAGATAGATGAATTTAAGGACCTCAATTTTACACTTGTTTGTGATTGTGACCTCAATCACTACCTATAAATATTTACATTTTCATCCAATTATATGTCTCTAATTTCCACCAATGTTCTTCTAATCGAGATCATAATTTGGTGGTGACCCTTTCATTTCTCTTTTACTCTTACTAAGACTAAATTTTATTAACCCAATTTCCGATGTGGGTTTTCCACAATGATATTTTCTATTTTAAACATGTTTTCTTTGAAAAAAAAATTCAAATTGCAAGAACGCAATTTATTGAAGGAGGGGAGAATGTAACACCCCAAGATTTCATAGTGCGTTATTTTTTCAAAATAATTCAATAACTTGAACTACACGTAACATCGAGTTCAAGAGCACCACGACATACCAAAATAGCCGTCCAAATGTTATTATGAATAGTATTAACTGAATTTTAAACATTATATAATACTTATAATTTTATAATCCATATTATGAGTTTCTTAGACATAATTTAAGAACAAATTATTATTTTTAGATAAAAGAAGTATTTTTCAAAAATGCACATTTACCAACTTCTAATAGTGAACCCTTTTTAAATACAATATTTTAAACTTTTATATATTCAATTTGAATAAATAAATTTATTCTTTATAATGGGTAAATCAATAATTTACAATGTAATACCCCAAGCTTCCACGGTACGCTTACCGTTGAATAATACAATAAGCATGTGTTGTACGCAACTTCGAGTTCTAATAAACACCACAACCAATCAAACTAACCATTATGAATAGTAATTGTAATGCCCTGACCCCACTTACCCAGAGTTAGTGCATTATTACATAACATTGGCATGATCACAAGAAAGATCAAATCTCAAAATATTGATTGGTTTAGTAGCCTTAAAAACACTAGATATAATCATAAGTCTTACATTACATCATAAAAAGGAAAACTACAACAACATAGTCTCCATAGTCCACTATCATATCCCCACATACCATCCCTGCAGGTCATTCATAAATTACTTCTTCACATCCTGGGAAAAATAAAACATTAAAGTGGGTGAGCTCAGATGCTGAGTAAAGATAACAATATAGCAGAAACTTTCATGAATAAACATCAACATTTAAGGCAATGTATAACTAAAAAAATCCTTTTAAGCTTCAACTTCAGAATAATATGGCATAGATAAAATGAAATAATTCCATTTACTTATTCACAAGGATATTCTACAAGTAGAATAATCACATGAAATATCAATAACCACTTTCATAATGACGGAATGCATAATGCCATACTATCATCACCACATAGCCAAGGCCTTGTGCCAAGACTACAAATAAGATTTTGTCAAGGCCTCATGACAAAACACTAGTTTGCCTCATGAGACATATTGATGCATCGAGGAGCTATAGAGGGCTACACCCGTCACATATTGTGTCCAATGCATTGTTCATATGAACATGTTTAAACATAACATAAATATTTTTATTAAAACTAGCATACGAAATGTCAATAATTTCTCCATAAACCATGAATGGTATAAAAAAACATCCACAGTCAAACATATCACAAAACCTTCAATGCAATATGGATGTTTTGTTTCATAATAAATCAACTTCAAATAATCTTAAAATCCATCAAAGGATGTTCTCATAGATGAAATCAAAACTATTTGAGAGAAATATCTCTTTTTTTAAATCATTTAAAAGTCACATAATTATAAAATTAAACATTTACTATGAAAATATTCTTATAAGATTTTAAGGGATTCTTTTAATATTCTATAACGTTGTAAAATAACCGCATACGCCGTATAAGTTAAAAAATACATTCTTACCTTAATTCTGTCGAAAATGTTAAAAAGACCTTTTTTGGAAAATGATGGAAAGATTCCTTTATAAACTTCTTATAAAAAGTCAAAAAAGGGTATAAATGACTTTAACCCATATTCTGTAAAATAGAAAGAATGTTTTGAAATACATTATTAATAATCATGGATGTGGATGATAAAGAGGTCCCAGTAGATAAATACGTATAAACAACCTCGGATAATGAAGAGATTGTAAAATAAACCCTTACCCTGTACTTTTCTTTGGTTCATGGTAGGTTAAACACTTCTATAATGGTGAAATAATTGTTATTGAATTATAAAATAATCATATATATTAATATGATATCATATATGATCTTTTAACGTCGCTTTGTTAATAAAATCATAGTATTATCGCCATTTTGGGTGTTAACTTACTCGTTTTATTTTATATAAGCCGTGTTTGTTATGGATAGGTTGTATAATACTCATATCCAGAATTATATTAAGTCATTAAATATTATTTTTAATCATCCAATAAAATTTAATCTTGAATGGATACAATGGGGAATGAATCTCATCGCGTTCGTGGAGATGGTAATCCGTATGTATGCATGAGTGACAATATCATTATTTCGATATTAAAATAATATATAATTGGATGTTATATCATATATATAGAATAATTATCATGTTATATTTATTATTTACATGAATTATACATCATTATTATATCCATTTAAATAATATTATACTGAATAACAATTAAACCACAACGTGGAGACGGTAGGCCGTACGTACGCACGTATGGCGACATGTCATTCAAAGGATGAATAGAATAATGAATTTGTTTGTTCAATAATTATAATTACATCACAGTATATATAAGGTACAAGATTTATTATTTTATAATTGAAATAACAAGGAATGATGAAGTTGAAGAAGAAAGTAACTTTAAATAGGGTGGTGAAGACGTTACCTCTTCTTCGGGTTCTTCCTTTTGATTTGATCAAAATAGATCCTTAGGTTGTCTTTCTGACCAAAATAAAGCCTCTATGTTTAATTGAGGGAAGTTTAGAGAGTATTTGGGAAGGTTATGGCCGAACCAAAAGGCTTCAATGGTGTGAATAATTTGTTAGAAGTGGAGTCCTTTTATAATGGGGAGAAGGGGCACCTTAGGGAAATTTAGAAATATTATTTTATAATAAATTCATATTCGGTTTATAATGGCTCCAAAGTGTATAATTTAAATTTTAATGTGGGTATGGGTAAAAATACACTAAAAAAATATAATTTAGATAGGTTGAGTAATTATATTAACCTTATATTTTAGTTTTAACTCTTAGTTAATTAGTTTGAGATTTACAATGTCACATTGTATTTTTATATTATATAGTTAATAAACTTACTATATAAATCCAAGAGACCCCAAAGTGGTCCATTAATGATATAAAAATAATTATATGTGTCATTTGGCCGATCCTTAGATTTTTAGGAATAGAATATAAATTAATAATATAATATTTGTTTTAAATACTTATTTATGTCAATTTTGACATTACTCAATAATTGATTTTTGTTAAAGTCCTAAAAGCTTTATTAATTAGAACCAAAATTATTTAAGAAATAATAACATGTCATATTATCCAATAAAATTCGCTTATGTAATCAAAACCTTCAAATTATATTTATTTTAACATTTATAATATCAATTATTTTATTCTTTCATTAATAAAGAAAATACTGCATCATTATTGTGTCATATATATTTTTTCTTTTTCAATGTCTAAAAATTATAACTAAAATACCATTATGTCAGAAATTGTTTTAGATTTCTAATGAATATTTATAATCTAAAATCCAAGATATATTACCTTATGTAAATTTTTGTTTCTAAAATATATATGCTTATGTCATTTTTGTATTTATTTTAACTTAATTAATATAAAGTGTCCTTATCAACAAAAAGTGGCTCAATGGGGTCCCAAAATCGACCAAAAGATGGCCATGGTCGGAAATGTATCCACCAATAAGGTTAGGTCACGTTTTAGGGTAATTTATTATTATTATAATATTATTTTTTACCCTTATTTACCGGATTTAGCCTTTAACCATGGTAAATAAAATATTTACCGAAATAATTATTCAAAATGTTTAAAAATAAAAGATATCTATTTACACAATTTGGACATCCTGATTCCAAATAGGGAATCCATTTTTCCAAATTCAAAACACAGAAGTGGTAGAAATTAATTTAAAATTTTTTCCCGCTTTCAAAACAGAAAGCGTGTGTTTATCATATAATAACTATCAAATGATTGATACTTGTTTATATCCGGTTTAGTTGTGAAATTATGTCCAATGAACAACATTGTATTAAAGGGTAAAAATATATTCTAAATATACTTTAAAACCACTAAAATTCATAATTTATCACTATTAATTATTTTGATTAAAAAAGTTGTTTTTAATTAAAATTTAGTAATT
Source organism: Viscum album (assembly GCA_963277665.1). Taxonomy (NCBI): domain Eukaryota; kingdom Viridiplantae; phylum Streptophyta; class Magnoliopsida; order Santalales; family Viscaceae; genus Viscum; species Viscum album. The sequence goes on along the minus strand of OY728126.1, from coordinate 1,687,371,751 downwards.
TTCACTATTCATCAAAATATAAAAGTTATCCGAAAAGTACCAAAATTTTATCCTAGGATAAATTCGATATTCCGAATCCAAAAATGAAGTCCATATTGAATGATAAAATGTATAAAATTTCAAAAAGTGGGTATTACTATTCATAACGACTTCTTTGATTGGTTGCGGCGTGTTAGAATCTAAGAGTTTCGTACAACACATGCTACTATACTATTCAAAAAGAAGTGTACCGTGGAAGCTTGGGGTGTTACATTTTCTCCTTCTTCAAATATTTTTATCCTCAAAATTTCTAGAATATTACTTCATAAAAAGACTCGGGTGGTTCTTCATCATATGTTCCTTAGGTTCCCACGTTGCCTCTTCCATCTTATGGTTTCTCTAGAGAACTTTTACCAGATGAGTCATCTGGTTTCTCAGAAATTGTTCTCTTGTATCAAGAATCCTAACGGGCTCGTCACAATAAGAGAGATCAGGTTCCAGTTCTAATTCCTCATAGGTGAGTACATGTGTTGGGTCAGGCATTTATTTTCTCAACAGTGATACGTGGAACACATCATGATATTTTGAGAGATTTGGCGGCATTTCCAAACAGTAAGCTACAACCCCAATTCGTTCTAGAATTTCGAAAGGTCCGATGTACCTGGGACTCAATTTACCTTTCTTTCAAAAACGTATAACTCCCTTCCATGGAGATACCTTCATGAAAAAATGATCTCCCACCTGAAATTCAAAATCCTTTATTTGATTATCAGCATAGCTCTTCTTCCTACTTTGATATAATTTGATGTGGTTTTGGATTACCTTTACATTTTCCATCGTTTCCTCCACTAATTCTAGGTCAAAAAGTTTTCTTTCACCAACATCATCCCAACATGTTGGTGTGTGACATCTCTTTCCGTATAATGCTTCATATGGTGCCATCCGAATGCTTGAATGGAAGCTATTGTTATAGGAAAATTCTACCAGAGGTAAATATTGATCCCTCATACCCTGAATGTCATGTGATCTTGATCTCAACATGTCTTCTATGGTTTGAATAGTTCGTTCTGATCTTCCATCTTTTTGAGGGTGGTAAGTCGTGCTCAAACGACGTTTAGTATCCAAGGCCTTCTGAAAACATTTCCAGAATCTTGATGAAAAATGGGGATCACGATCCTAGAGAATCAATAGAGGTACTCTATGAAGTCTCACAACTTCATTAATATATATTCTCGCTAGACGTTCACATGGTAAATCCTCCCTTATAGCAAGGAAATGTGTCGAATTGCTAAGATGATCAACAATGACCAATATTGCATCATCCCTTCTAGAAGTCTTTGGTAGTCCCATGACAAAGTACATCGTGATATTATCCCATTTCCACTCAGGTATGGGAAGAGGTTGCAATAATCCTCCAGGCAGTTTCCTTCCAGCTTTCACTTGTTGACAAACCATACATATTGACACAAAATCAGCAATCCCCCTCTTCATGTTGTCCCACCAAAAATGTTCCATTAAATATCTATACATTTTGGTACTACAAGGGTGTATAGGGAAATTGGAACTATGAGCATTGTCTAACAATTCCCTTTTTAAATCAGCTATATTGGGAACACAAAGTCACTTCCCAAATTTCAAATTTCCTTCTTCATACACAAATTCTCTCAATCTCCCATCATTTACAGCATTAATATTCTTTTGAAATTCTTCATCATCATTCTGAGAACTCTTAATCCTTTCTAGTAAAGATGGTTTGAAAACTATTTGAAAAAGCGTTGATGTTTCACCTTCCATGGTTATTCCCATGTCCATATTCACTAGATCCATTAAAATTGGATCCCTTTCAATTCTCATATTGTTCAAAACTCCACGATCTTTTCGGCTCAAAGCATCTTCCACCTTATTTTCCATCCCCAGGTGGTAGTGTATCGTACAATAATAATCCTTGAGTAATTCAATCCATCCCCTTTGCCTCATGTTGAGTTATTTCTGTGTGAAAATATACTTCAAACTCTTGTGATCAGTATAAATCTCACATTTCTCACCATAGAGATAATGTCTCCATATCATCAAAGAAAATATTACAGCAGATAACTCAAGATTGTGAGTAGGATAGTTCTGCTCATTAATTTTTAGCTATCGTGATGCATAGGCTATAACCCTATCATTTTGCAAAAGGACACAACCTAGTCCATTCATTGATGCATCACTATAAATAATGAACCCATAATTACCCAATGGTAGAGTCAATATAGAATCATTAACTAATATTCTATTCAGTTATTCAAAAAATTCTTCACACTCTTTTGTCCAGACAAATTTTACCCCTTTACGTGTGAGCTTCGTTAATGGGTTAGCTAATCAGGAAAAATTCTGGACGAAATGTCGATAAAAACCTGCTAAACCAATAAAACTATGTACCTCAGTGATACTCGTTGGTTCTGGCCATTCTTGGATTTCCTTGGTCTTAGAAGGATCAACGGAAATTATATCCATACAGAAAATATGGCCAAGAATAAAAATCTCTTGAATCTAGAATTCACACTTGCTAAACATCCCATATAATTCATGTCTTCTCAGAGTCTTCAAGATAATTCGCAATTGATTTTCATGATCTTCGTATCTATTGGAGTATACCAAGATATCATTAATAAATACCACCACAAAATCATCGAGATATTCCATGAAAACTCTGTTCATTAGGTCCATGAATACAGAGTGTGCATTAGTCAGCCCCAAAGGCATTACTGTAAACTCGTAATTCTCGTACCTTGTTCAAAATTCTTCCTTCGGAATGTCTTCCTTCTTCACACACAATTGATGGTATTCTGTTCGAAGGTCAATCTTTGAAAATTATTGAGCTCCATGTAGTTTTTCAAATAATTCATCAATACGAGGTAGGGGATACTTGTTCTTTATTGTTATAGCATTGATCTCCATGTAGTCGATACATAGCCTCATAGATCCATCTTTCTTTTTAACCAAAAGAATTGGGGCTCCCCATGGAGAAACACTAGGGTGAATAAATCCCTTATTACTCAATTCCTCTAGTTGTTTATTTAGTTTAACTAATTACACAGTGGCCATTGTATAAGGGGTCTTCGATATAGGCCTTGATCCAGGAATTAAATCAATGTAAAATTCAACTTCTCGTTCTGGAGGATGACCAGGTAAATCTTCTGGAAACACATCTACATATTCTTTCACAATACATACATCCTCTATTTGAACATTCATTTCCTCACCCACAATCATTTCATTCTCTTCCTCCACAATAATTTAATTTAGTTGAGCTACTGGGGGTGGATCTTGATAAGAATTAGGTGGTGATGATTCTGCTCTATAGATGAGGTGTTCCTTGTCATCATCATCCAAAATTGTAACCTCCTTCTTCTTACAATAAATCATAGCATCATGGTCCAAAAGCCAATCCATATCGAGGATTATATCATACTCAATAATAGGTATGCTGATGAGGTCAGCAGATAAAGAACAATTATGTGCTCTAATGTGAACTGATTCACAGAACATTGTTGCAATGATACTTACCTTAAGAGTTTCGACTGACAACTATCTTGTTAAATAAAATTTTAAATATCTAATTTTCTTAGTAAACTGGGAAGATAAGAAACAATTCAATGATCTAGAATCAAATAAATCATTTTCTAAACTTGAGGAAACCATTAAATTACCTGCCGCCACGTCTTTCGGAGCATCTACCTCAGTAGTAGTGATATCATAAGCTTGGCCTTGATCCCTTTCCCTTTTCTAAGGTAAGTTCCCCTGACTCTTAGGACATTTATTTGAATAATTCCCCATATCTCTACAATTATAGCATTCCACATTGATAGAAACCATCTTTCCCTTGCAATCATGAGCTTAGTGGCTTTTTCACCACACTTGTCAAAGACTCCCATTCCTTTTAAGCATGTACCGGGGTGTTTCTTCCCACATTTAATGCAGGATGGATTTTCAACTTTCCCCTTCTTCCCCTTATTTCTATTTCCAAATTGATCAGTAGATCTCTTTTTCTCTTTCTTTGCTTTAATGTTATAAGACTTAGAGAATTCCTTTTCTGTCTTGATAGCACATGAGACAATATCTTCGTACGACGAGAAGGATTGTGAGACTAATGATCGATAGAGAAATGCTTTTAGCCCATCAAATAAAATATCAATCTTACTTATTGTGTTATGTATATAATCTGCATCATACATCTCTAACCTTGTAATGTTAGCCTCATATTTTGCGACATTCTCATCCTCTTTCTACCTCAGAGTTAGAAATTGGCTTTCCATATCTGCTCGATGGTCTCGAGGAATGAATTTTTCTAAGAACAAATCTTTGAACTCACTCCATTCCATATATGATACTTCATCATCTTCCTTCGTGTTTTGTATCAATGACCACCAATGATCTGCATCTCCAGTGAGGCGGTAAACTGCCTTGATAAATTTTTCCCTTTCACTACTCCCAAGGTATGGAATATTTTCTCTAAAGAATTTATCCATTGCTCAACTACCAACGGGTTTGTACTCCCATTTAATGTTTTTGGTTGTTTCCTCATGAATTTATATAACATTGATCCTCCACGTTGTGGATCAGGGTGTTCCATACGGGTAATGTTATTATTCATAACCTGAGTGAGTTGTCCCAGTATGGTGATAAGCTGATCAGCACCAGTTACACCACCTGCTCCACTATAATTATCTTTATCAGGAGGGAAATCCCTACATGGAGTGCGTGCATTGATACGGTTTTCATTTCTTCCTCTAGGCTCCATTTCTAAGCAATGGCATAAATTTGATCAGTTTATGAATCAAAATACATAATTCCATACTTGTAATACACTTAACATAAATTAAACTATTTATGGATATAATTCAAAATCATAAAAATGTTTTATTTGAGGAAGTATATACTCATAAACCCTTCATAATGTTTCGTAAAGAAAATTATAATTATCCTAAGAATATCCCCCAGGAGTGTCGTAACCAAGAGTGCAGCAAGGCCCGTTTTCGTGCACCAGTTCCCGTTCGAGACTAGATAAAGAGGTGTTTTTGGGTTTTACCCCTAGGTATATCTGTGCCAGATCCGCCTCTACCTTATCGTATCCAGACAGGGATGTATTTCTCAGAAAACTCACAAAATCTCTACAATACCAAAATTCTAAGAAGTTCTTATACACTAATCCTCAAAGGTCATCTTAGGTCTACATGCTCTAATTAGACTTTATCTAAATCTAGCTTCCATGGTTTGTACTAAACTTCCTCTGATACCAACTATAATGCCCCGAACCTAGTTACCCTGAGTCAGTGCATTATTACATAACATTGTCATGATCACAAGAAAGATCAAATCTCAAAAGACTGATTGGTTTAGTAGCCTTGGTAACACTATATACATTCATAAGTCTTACATTATATCATAAAAATGAAAACAACAACAACATAGTCTCCATTGTCAAATCTCATATCCCCACATACTATCCCGGAAAGTCATTCATAAATTACTTCTTCACATCCTGGGAAAAATTAAACTTTGAAAGGGGTGAGCTCATATGCTCGGTAAGGATAACAATATAGCAGAAACATTCAAAAATAAACATGAACATTTAAGGAAATGTATAACTAAAACAAAAGCCTTTTAAACTTCAACTTCAGCATAATATGGCATAGATAAAATGAAATAATCCCATTTAATTATTCACATGAATATTCTACTAGTCGAATAATCACATGTAATATCAATAACCACTTTCATAATGACGGAATGCATAATGCCAGACTATCATCACCACGAAGCCAAGGCCTCGTGCCAAGACTACAAATTAGATTTTGTCAAGGCCTCGTGCCAAGACACTACTTCGTCTCATGAGACCTATCGATGCATCGAGGAGCTATTGCAGGCTCCACCCGTCACATATTAAGTCCAATGCATTCCTCATATGAATAGGTTTAAACATAACATAAACATTCATATTAAAACTAGCATACGAAATGTCAATACATTATCCATAAACCATGAATGGTATAAAAATAACACATCCATAGTCAAAAATATCACAAAACATTCAATAAAATATTGATGTTTTGTATCATTATAAATCAAATTCAAATAAGTATAAAATCCATCAAAGGATGTTGACATATATGAAATCAAAAATATTTGAGAGAAATATCTCTTTTTGTGAAATCATTTAAAAGTAACAGAATTATAAAATAAAAAATTTACTATGAAAATATTCTTATAAGATTGTAAAGGAAGCTTTGAGGATTTTATAACGGTATAAAATAGCCGCATACGCCGTATAAGTTAAAAAAGACATTCTTACCTTAATTATGTCGAAAAGGTTAAAAAATACCTTGTTTGGAAAACGACGGAAAGATTCATTTATAAACGTCTTATAAAAAGTAAAACAAGGGTATAAATGACTTTAACCATATTCTGTTAAATATTAAAAATGTTTTGAAATACATTTTTAAGAAACATGGATGTCGATGTTAAAGAGGTCCCAGTAGATAAATACGTATAAACAACCTCAGATAATGAAGAGATTGTAAAATAAACCCTTACCTTTTAATTTTACTTGGTTGATGGCAAGATAACCTCATGTATAATGGTGAAATAATTTTTTTTGAATTATACAATATTCATATATATTAATATGATATCATATATGATCTTTTAACATCGCTTTGTTAATAAAATCTTAGTATTATCGTTGTTTTGGGTGTTAACTTACTTGTTTTCTTTTATATAAGTTGTATTTGTTATGGATAGGATGTATCATACTCATATACAAAATGATATTAAGTCCTTAAATATTATTTTTAATCATCCAATAAAATTTAGTCATGAATGGATATGATGGGGAATGAATCTCATCGCGTTCGTGGAGACGGTAATCTGTACGTACGCACGAGTGACAATATCATTTTTTTGATATTCAAATAATATTTTATTGGATGGTATATCATATACACAGAATCATTATCATGTTTTATTTATTATTTACATGAATTATAAATCATTATTATAACCATTTAAATAATAGTATATTTAATATCAATTACACCACAACGTGGAGATGGTAGGCCGTACGTACGCACGTATGGTGACATGTCAATCAAGGGATGGATAGAATAATGAATTTGTTTGTTCAATAATTATAATAAAATCAATGTATAGAGAAGGTTCTGGATTTATTATTTTATAATGGAAATAACATGGAAAGAAGAAGTTGAAGAAGAAAGGAACTTTAAAGAGGGTGGTGAAGACGTTACCTCTTCTTCGGGTTCTTCCTTTTGATTTTGTCAAAAGGGCTCCTTAGATTGGATTTATGATCAAACTAAGGGCTCTATGTTGAAGTGAGGGAAGTTGAGAGAGTATTTGGGTAGGTTTTGGCCGAACCAGAAGGATTTTATGGTGTGAATAATTGGTTAGAAGTGGTGTCCTTTTATAAGGGGGAGGAGGGGAACGTTAGGAAAATCTAAAAATATTAATTTATAATAAATTGATATTCGGTTTATAATGCCTCCAAAGTATATTTTTTAAATTTTAAGGTGGGGATGGGTCGAAAACCACTCAAAAAATAGAATTTATACAGGTTTGGGTAATTATATTGACCTTAGCTTTTAGTTTTAACTTTTAGTTAATTAGTTTGACACTTACCATGTCACTTTGTATTTTTATATTAAATAGTTAATAAACATACTATATACATCTAAGATACCCCAAAGTGTTCCATTAATAATATAGAAATAATTATATGATTCATTTGGCTGAACTGTAGATTTTTAGGAATAGAATATATTTTAATAATATAATATTTGTTTTAAAAACTCATTTATGTCAATTTTGACACTACTCAATAATTTGTTTTTGTTACAGTCTTAACAGCTTTATTAATTATAAAAAATTCATTTAAGAAATCATAACATGTCATATTAACTAATAAAATTATTTTATGTCATCAAAACCTTCATATTATATTTATTTTAACATTTATAATATCAATTATGTGATTCTTTCATTAATATGGAAAATACTACATCATTATTGTGTCATATATATTTTTACTTTTTCAATGTATAAAAATTATAAATAAAATACCATTATGTAGGAAATATTTTTGACTTTCTAATGAAAATTTATTATCTAAAATCCAACATATATAACCCTATGTAAAAAAAAAATTTCTAAAAGATCTATGCTTTTGTCATTTTTGTATTTATTTTAACTTAATGAATATAATGTGTCCTTATCACCAACAAGTGGCTCCAAGGGGTCCCAAAATCGACCCAAATAATCCCATGGTCGGAAATATATCCACAAATAAGGACAGGGCACGTTTTAGGGTAATTTATTATTATTATTATATTATTTTTACCCTTATTTACCCGATTTAGCCTTTAACCATGGTAAATAAAATATTTACCGAAATAATTATTCAAAATGTCTAAAAATAAAAGTTACCTATTTCCACAATTTGGACATTCTAATTCCAAATATTGAATCCATTTTTCCAAATTAAAAACAATGAAGTTGCAGAAATTAATTTAAAATTAATTCTCACTGTCAAAACAAAAAAGTGTGTTTTTAAGATATAATAACTATCAAAAGATTGATACTTGTTTATATCCGGTTTAATTTTGAAATTATGTCCAATGACCAACATTGTATTAAATGGTAAAAATATATTCTAAATATACATTAAAACCACTCAAATTCAAAATTTATCTCTATTAATTATTTTGAGTAAAAAAGTTGTTTTTAATTAAAATTTAGTAATTTTAACTATTTAACAAAATATAAAAGTTATCTGAAAAGTACCAAAATTTCATCCTTGGATAATTTTGATATTATGAATCCAAAAATTAAGTCCATTTTAAAAGATAAAATGTATAAAATTTGAAAAAGTGGGTATTACTATTCATAGTGGCTACTTTGATTGGTTACAGCATGTTAGAATCTCGATGTTGCGTACAACACACGCTACTATAATTTTCAAAGAGAAGCGTACCGTGGAACCATGGGGTATTACAGTAATACCTACATTTTGAAATTTTATAAATTTTATCACTCAAAATGGACTTCATTTATGGATTCAGAATATCAAATTTAGCCTAGGGTGAAATTTTGGTACTTTTCGGATAACTTTTATATTTTGATAATTAGTGAAAATTACTATATTTTAATTAAAACAATTTTTTAATCAAATTAATTAATAGTGATAAGTTACGAATTTGAGTGGTTTTAAATTATAATTAGAATATATTTTTACCATTTAATTCAATGTTGGTAATTGGACATAATTTCACAATTAAACCAGACATAAACAAGTGTCAATCTTTTGATGGTTATTATATCTTAAAAATACGCTTTTTGTTTTGACAGCGGGAGTTAATTTTAAATTAATTTCTCCCACTTATGTGTTTTGAATTTGGAAAAATGGATTCCATATTTGTAATCAGGATGTTCAAATTCTTTAAATAGGTAAATTTTATTTTTAGACATTTTGAATAATTATTTCAGTAAATATTTTATTTCGCATGGTCAAAGGGTAAATTCGGTAAATAAGGGTAAAACATAATATTATAATAATAATAAATTACACTAAAACGTGTCCTAAACTTATTGGTGGATACATTTCCGACCATGGTCATCGTTGGGTCGATTTTGGGACCCAATGGAGCCACATGTAGGTGATATGGACACTTTATATTAATTAAGTTAAAGTAAATACAAAAAAGCATAAGCTTATATCTTTTAACAAAAACAGTTTACATAGGGTTATATATGATATATTTTCGGTTATAAATATTCATTAGAATACTAAAAATATTTTATAAATAATGGTATTTTATTTATAATTTTTAGACATTTAAAAATTAAAAATATATATGACACAATAATGATGAAGTATTTTATTTATTAATGAAATAATCAAATAATTGGTATTATGAATGTTAAAATAAATATAATTTTAATGTTTTGATGACATAAACAAATTTTATTGGTTAATATGACATGTTATTATTGCTTAAATTAATTTGTTTCGAATTAATAAATTTGTTAAGACTTTATAAAAAATCAATTATTGAGTACTGTCAAAATTGACATAAATGAGTTTTTAAAAAAAAATATTATATTATTAATTTATATTCTATTAATAAAAATCAAATTTTTGGAAAAATGACTCATATAATTATTGTTAAATCATTAATGGACCAATTTGGGGTCTCTTGGATGTATATAGTATGTTTATTAACTATATAATATAAAAATACAAAGTGACATGGTAAATGTGAATCTAATTAACTAAGAGTTAAAACTAAAAGATAAGGTTAATATAATGACCGAAACCTGTCTAAAATATATTAGATGAAAATATTTAGACCCATACCCACCATAGAGTTTGAATAATCTACTTTGGAGCCATTATAAACCAAATATAAATTTATTATAAATTAATACTTTAAGTTTTTCCTAAAGAGCCCCTCCTCCCCCTTATAAAAGGACCCAACTTCTATCCAATTCTTCACACCTTCATGCCTCTTGGTTCATCCATCCCCTACCCAAATACTCTCTAAAATTCCCTCAAGTCAACCTAGAGGCCTTAGATTGATCAAAAATTCAACTTAAGGAGCCCTTTGGATCAAATCAAAAGAAAGAACCCGAAGAAGAGGTAATGTTTTCACCACCCTCTTTCAAGTTCATTTCTTTTTCAACATCTTCATTATTTTTTATTTCCATTCTAAAATGATAACTCCAGTATCTTCTATATAATTTGATGTTATTATAAATATGGTACTACCATATTCAGTATTATACACATCCTTTGAATTACATGTCACCATACGTGCGTACGTACGGATTACCGTCTCCAAGTAGTGGTGTAATTGTTATTCTGAACATTATTATTTGGATTGGTATGATAATGATGTTTAATGGAAGTAAATAATAAATGTAAGATGATAATTATTCTGTATATATATGATATACCATCCAATTATATATTATTTTAATATAAAAAGTATGATATTTTCACTCATGCGTACGTACGGATTACCGTCTCCACGACGTGATAAGATTCATTTCCATGTTCACCATTCATCGACGATTATAAAAATATATATTATTAATAAGTATGTAATATATAACAAAATAATGCTACTAGATATATATATATATATTTATATATATACGTATTTATGTACTTACGTATATCTTATTCACTTACTTCTGTTCAATACTATATAACAACAGAAACAATGTTTATGCGTACGTACGGACTAACGTCTCCATAAACGGTGTTTTCCATTTCATATATATTTCATATACATAACGTATATTAAATTTATTTTTAATTTATTTTCAATTCATGTTTTGTTTTGGGGGGTTCCAATGGTTTTATGGAGAATATGTGAGTTTTCATGAATTGGACCAAACCGTGAGCCCAATTCCAGATTTAAAAATAAATTTTGTTTCTTTTATAACATTTTCATTTTTTTAATATTTTTCAGTCATTAAAACTCCTAAATGTCCTCCCCAAATATATTAACACAACATGTAAATTTGGAGACTTTATAAATCCATAATCATGGGGGATTTTGGTTTATATTTGAGAATTGGGCCAACCCGAAAGCCCATTTTCGTGTTTTAAATTGTTTCTTTAATTTTTTAATATCATATTCATTATAATGAATATTTCAGTGATTCCACCTCCCCCTCGACCCTATGAAGCCCAGCCACGCTCCCATTCCTTTCCCCCCTCTTTGGAGCCCGTTTTCATTGCTATGGAGAGGTGAAATTCTTAGGGTTTCTAAAATCGAGCAGATTTGAGGAGGTAAGTTATTTCCATAATAACTCTCTCAATTATTACTATTTTTCCCCCATTCCAGTTCATACATGATCTCATAATCCTTTTTCGAACATCCCATGAATGTTTGGATGTTTTCAAATTCAGATTCTCATGGATTTTCGGTCGTTTTATTCAAGATTTTTTTGAGTAAGTGATTCTCTCTTCAATTTTTCATTTTCCTTAGGGTTTCCTCCCTCTATAATTATGTTCTAAAATTTCCAGAAGTTAGGGTTAGATAATAAGGTCTTATTTGGTATCTTTTGGGTCAATTTTTGGTGGTATAGGTCTGGATTTATATTCCTTGTGGTGCGGCGGTGGTGCGCTTAAGGTTTCGCACCAAGTTTTGAGGGTTTCTACTCAAAAGGTAGGTGATTCCATGTGTAACCATTTTATTATGAGTTAGCTTGTTTGGTTTATTAATTTAGTATGTTCATAATCTGAATTGTGTGGTGTAAAAACTTTTTTTTATTAATTTGGTTAAACATTTAATTTTTAGTTGTATTTTATCTTGAAATTGGGTGCTTTTCATGTGTGACTCTTGGGGTAATGTTTGGTTTTAGTTTATTACATATGAAAGTGATTTATTAGTCTTGAAAGGGTCTTCCAATTCTGGTTTGGTAATTCATTATTATCATGTGGGCATTGAAAAGAGTTTTTTCATTGAGTTTAAGGTGTAAAACTGTGTCGTACTTCTTGAAGGTGAATTATGAAAACGTGTGTTTTTCATGTGGATCTTTGTGGAATTATTTGATGTATTTTTATAACACTTGGGGGAGGTTTAATAATTTTTTTAGGGCTGAAAATTCTGTTTTCTATTTTTATTGGTATGATTTTGGTTTTGAATGAGGATTTTGAAATGGGTTTAGTGTGCAAACAATGGTTATTCCTCTTGGGTTTGTTTTATAAAAATTGAAAATGTTTTATTTGTCTAAAAAAAGTTGGTAAAGGGTGTATATGTACTGTTTGGGTGATTGTGTTCACCTAATGTGGGGTTTTTAATGGTAAAGTGGTGATTTGAGATGTAAAAAATTTTTAGAATGTTTTATAAATTGCTGAAATATTTTACTAAATTGTGTTTTGTGTGCGAAACACGGGTGTGGGATGTTTCGTGTGAGTTTATTGATAAAATGAATTATGAAGGTGAGAAGGGTATTATGTGACATGTGTGTGGGCTATTATGTGAGTTAAATATCTTGTAATGGTTTTATAAAATCGTCTAAAGGATTTGTGGTACTGTTAAAGAAATGTGAAAAGTGTTGTAGGCAATTTTGGTTTGAGTTTGATTTCAAAATGCATTTGAATGAAAAGTGGAATTTTTGACTTGTGTGTTGTACATGGGTCTGTTTGGTTAATGTGTTATGTGTAAGTGATATTTTCATGTGAAAAATATACTTCTTGTATTATTGAACATTTTTGAGAACAAAGGGAAAACCCGGGTATCTAGGTGGGTGGACGTGTACTAGTATGCTAGTGAATCTGTGGGGTTTGGCCTCAATTTCACTTAGCAATATTTAAGCTTACAACTCTAACTAAACTATGATGATGATGATTGGGGACCACTAGGTTATGGGTATGATCCCGACTAGTGGCTCGTGCACAAGAACATATATATTTTTTGTGGTTACTCTCACTGCGATACGAGGTACCTGGGACCCACAGCTAGCTAGTGCATTGGGGTTATATCCTATTACATGTGGTCAATAGATCCTTTGTACATACCGTTGGTATATAGTATTTTTGGCTAGAAAATTCTATAGCTTTGTTATTTATTTTAAAATTTTTGGTCTTTTAAAATTATCCCACATGAAAACTGTTTTCATTTATTATTGCATCCTTTGGAAAATTGTAACTATAATTTCTTATTTACAAAACTAGCGATGATTGTTGTCGTGAAATGTTTATCACATGGAATCTATTAGAGGTGGTATCCTACTGGGCTTTCTCTCACACCCTACTTACACCTTTGGGTGTAAGTAGACTTGCTTATTTTATGTCACAGGTTTGGGTACAAGTTTTATGCGATTGGTTCAGGTTTTTAGTTGTCCATTGGGATGCAGTGTCGTGGAGATGGCATGAGGCTGGTGCCACATTCCATATGGATGTTCTTGGGCTGTCCTTATTTGGTTTTGTACCTTTTTAATGGTCTTTAAACATAGTTTTAACTTATGTATTTTTGTTCTGAAATTTTGTAAAAGATGGATTATTTGAAAAATCCAGATTTGTTTTATTGAGTTTATTTGTTGTTTAATGTTTATAAAATCAGGTAAATCGTTCCCAATTATCATGAAATGATACCCGGGCACTTGTGCCAGCCCGTGGGGATCGGGAACGCCCTTCGGGACTTGGAACGGGCCAGGTTTGGTGCCACTTTGATGGCGACCAAATCTGATTCGTGACAAAATGGTATCAAAGGGACATTCTGGTTAACTCTTTGGGTCACATTATTTAGGGAACAGTCGGGATAGTATAAATTTAGGATTGTTGGGACTCGGTAGTTCAGTTATGGGTAGTGTGCCTGATCACCACACCTCATGATAGGATTCGAGTCACCAGGGGAAGTCGGGATTCATCTAATTTCTTTGGTTTTCTTGGTTTGATGATGATTAGGGGAAATGAAAAGGGAGTTGGGTTAATGGTCTCAGTGAGCTCGCAGGTCCTAGAAAGCCATGTGAAGCCAGGGATATTCCCTAGAACACTCTATGTTAAAGTGAAGTTAATGTAATATGACCGCCAACCATATTTCCATGTCACCCACTGAAACTAGTTTCCTCTCGCATTGTTTTCTGCTTTAGTTTTGAAATCATGGAACTTTGGTTTTCAGGTGACTTGGTTTTAATAAGCGTAAAGTATTTATGAAATTATTTTTAAATAAAGAGGGAATGGTTTGGTTTATGAAATAGAGGAACTGAATTTTCAGAATTTTTTTGAAATGTAAAATGGTGTGCTTGCACCTCTTTAAAAGAAATAACTATATTGAAGTTGGTTTTGAAAAGTGATTCCAACAGAGTTTTCTAAACAATCAGAGTGTGTTTTAATGGGATGAGATGTTTTGAAATTTATGTGAATATCTTGAAAGTGAGTTATTTTCTAAATGGTTGTGACTTTCTGAATTTTTTTTAATATTTGAGTTGGGGTTTTGAGCTCATGGTTAGTGGTTTTGAGAAAAAAGGATGTGTTAGTTGACCGTTTTGGTTTTGAAAAGTGGAAATAATTTTTGTTTTAACCTTTGGTATTTTCGTGAGAAACCACATGCATGGGGTTATATGGGAATATGAATTGTTGATGACATGAATAGATGAGTTTCGAGATGTATATGAGGAGGGTGCCTGGTGTGGCACAGAAACACGCATGTGTAAGGCCCATGGGGTACCATTGGTGGATGCGCTAACCGCTGAAGCATTTGTTTTAAAAGAAATGTTTTTAAAGAGAAACATGAATACTTGATGAATTGTTTGGAATGGTTTATATTATGTGTTTTTGGAAAATTTTAATGTTGTGGGATGTTTTGAGTCCAAGAACCCCTCCTGTTTGAACTGTGTTTTGGGTTTGGGTTTGGTCAGTAAGTTGTGTTATAGGGATAGTTAGTGGTCTCATTGGAGAAATGTTTTTGGACGCATTTATGATGGTTCCCTTCATGTGTTTGGATCTGGTTTGTGGTATATCATGACTAATGGACCATCTTGGTTGGTTCCTTGGGTTCAATCGTTGGATAAGGTACACCCCCATTAAAGGTTAGTGCACAACTGAAGTGCAACTAGGATTATTTCTCCATTTGACGACCCTCCAGTTGATCAATATAAGGAATATTTTTCTTGAGATTTTTAGATTGAGTCTACACACATTCCTTTATTTGATTTTTAGATCCTCTTATAACAGGAGAGTGCTAGTGGATGGTTGAATGAGACCATAGTTTCTTATTTTTCCTGATTTGTCGAAGGTGGATGTGGTCTAGGGTTGTTAGTGTGGATGAGTGTTTCGATGGTGTCTAAGAGGGCCTTTGGGGTTCATCAATGTTTCTTTGAAGCACAAGTTCATGTTAAACCACCAATGTGGGAAATATGGTCACGATAGGATATTGTGGCCACTTCCTAGAATTGTGTGTTGTTTGGGGATGTTGTATAGGTTCACTCTCCATGCATTGTTTATATCAGTCGCAATGGCCATGTTCGATGATGCCTTATGATGTCATTTGCTTGATTGACCATATAGGTGAAAGTCGTGAAATCCTCCGAGATTCCTTGTTGTGTTGGGTGAATTTCTCCCTTGTAAAAGCATAAAAATCATCCATTATAGAGGAAGGTGAGTGTAGGTGTTCTTTACTTCTATTGTCTCTCACCTGAAGAAACAAGGTGTGATGTGTGTGCATCTTCTTAGCCATTGTTTCAGTGAAATATCGGGATAGGGTAAAGTGAGTATGGAATTTGTTATGTCTGGAAAACTTATCTTGGGTTGCGGTGTAGTTGTTGGTGGCACCGAAATAATAATTCTCATTCAGTGGGTTTCTGAAGACTAACTGCAAGGCCGAAGATGCTTCAATCAATTGAGCTCCAACTATAGGTCTCGGAGAGAAGTTGGCTTATAGTCAAGAAAAATCATAGGGTCATTTAAACCCTTGTACAAAGACTTATCCTAAATATGAAATATAGGATGAGTTTAAACCTTTGGTATCATTATCTTTCTTCTTTTTTTCACGTTTGGTGGAAATAGATGGAGGGCCTTGTACCCATGACATCGCCCAATGTCATTCCCTCCCCCTTGGGTTTCCATTGAGTCTTTGGAGAATGGTTGGAAATTTGGATAGACATGCTGAGCACATGGTTTGTGAATGATTAAGATGGACTGTGTGCCTGGAAGCCATTTTGGAATATTTATCAGCACAATTAGTTCACAGTTTCACAAACTGTGCGGACTAACCGTGCGACCTTCCCAGATCTTGAAATTTTTTGGGTCTTTCTGTGCCGGCTCATGCTGGTCGATTAAGATGGTTGGTTCTTATGGTGGGGAGAACAACTATAATTATCATGTATGTTACTTAGGAAATTTTTTATGGAATTCTACCCTAGGTACTAGGGATTCCATTCAGTCCTCCCCCTATTAGTGTCCTGATTCTATCTCGAAAAAAACATATTGGTTGTCTCTTATGGTGGGGAGCATATTAGTGTCCCCCCATACAAGTAACATAGATTTATCTATCATTTTGGCTTGGTGTAGATAGTCTCATTTGGAGATATATAGCTACAAATATCTTCCTTGAGTAAACGTTGGGACTGGAGAGTGCCCAATGGTTTAGTTAAAGTAAGGTAAGTGTAACCTTGTTCAAAGTTGTTGTTCGTTTGGGTGAATTGCTTGAGTCTTTTTCGGATAGTGTTTGAAGAGTTTTATTTTGGGATAAAGTATGAATGTTATTGATCCTTTCAGGATAGTGATGTACGTTTTGGTTGTGAGAGTAATCCTTCCTTAATTGATCACTGGAGGTGTTTTGGCCTTTGGGGGTGAAACCTCGCAAGGGAGTACCTATTGGTTTCTCAGTGGGGTTTGGTTGTTTCTTTAACCTTGCTATGACTTTCTGGGGAAGAAAGTTTTCAAGGTGGGTAGAATTATCATATATATAACTTATTTTAAAGTTATTTTTAATTTATTTTCCATTCATGCTTTTTTTGGGGGTTTCCAATGGTTTTAGGGAGAATAAGTGAGTTTTCATGAATTGGGCCAAACTGTGAGCCCAATTCCCGATTTAAAAATTAAATTTTGATTCTTTGATAACTTTTACATTTTTTAATATTTTTCAGACATTTCAACTGCTAAATGTCCTCCCCTGATAGACTAACACCACATGTAATTTTGGACCCTTTATAAATCCATAATCATGGGGGATTTTGGTTTTTATTTGAGAATTGGGCCAAACCGAAATCCCATTTTCCAGTTTTAAATTGTTTCTTTAATATTTTAATATATTATTCATTATAATGAATATTTCGGTGATTCCACCTCCCCCTCAACCCTAAGAAGCCCATGCACGTTCCCATTACTTTACCCCCTCTTTGGAGCTCGTTTTCGTCGCTATTGAGAGGTGATATCCTTAGGTTTTCTAAAATCGAGCAGATTTGAGGAGGTAAGTTATTTCCATCATAACTCTCTAAATTATTAATCTTTTCCCCCCAGTCCAGTTCCTACGTGATCTCATAATCCTTATTCTAATATCCCTATAATTTTTGGATGTTTTCAAATTCATATTCTGGTGTAGTTTGGGTCGTTTTATTCAAGATTGTTTTGAGTATGTGTTTCTCTCTTAAATTTTTTAATTTTCCCTAGGGTTTCCTCCCTCTTTCATTATGTTCTAAAATGTACAGAAGTTAGGGTTAGATCCTAAGGTCTTATTTGGTATCTTTTGGGTCAATTTTTGGGGGTCTAGGTCTCCATTTATATTCCTTGTGATGCGGATGTGGTGCGCTTAAGGTTTCTCACCATGTTTTGAGGGTTTCGATTCACAAGGTAGGTGATTCCATGTGTAACCATTTTATGATGAGTTAGTTTGCTTGGTTTATTAATTTAGTATGTTTATAATATGTTTTGAGTGGTGTGAAAACTGTTTTGGATGAATTTGGTTAATCATTTAATTTTTAGTTGTATTTTATCTTGAAATTGGGTACTTTTCATGTGTGACTCTTGGGGTAATGTTTGGGTTTAGTTTATAACATAGTAAAGTGATTTATTAGTCTTGAAAGGGGCTTACAATTCTGGTTTGGTAATTCCTTATTATAACGTGGGCCTTGAAAAATGTTTTTTCATTGAGTTTAAGGTGTAAAACTGTGTTGTAATTCGTGAAGGTGATTTATGAAAACGTGTGTTTTTCATGTGGATCTTTGTGGAATTATTTGATGTATTTTTATAACACTTGGGGGTGGGTTAATAATTGTTTTAGAGCTGAAAATTCTGTTTTAGATTTTTATTGGTATGATTTTGGTTTTGAATGAGGGGT
This sequence comes from Viscum album, assembly GCA_963277665.1. Classification (NCBI taxonomy): domain Eukaryota; kingdom Viridiplantae; phylum Streptophyta; class Magnoliopsida; order Santalales; family Viscaceae; genus Viscum; species Viscum album. The sequence goes on along the minus strand of OY728126.1, from coordinate 1,687,352,927 downwards.
TTGAAATGGGTTTAGTGTGCAAACAATGGTTATACCTATTGGGTTTGTTTTATAAAAATTGAAAATGTTTTATTTGGTTAAACAAAGTTGGGAAAGGGTGTATATGTACTGTTTGGGTGAGTGTGTTCATCTAATGTGGGTTTTATAATGGTAAAGTGGTGATTTGAGATGTCAAACATTTTTAGAATGTTTTATAAATTGCCGAAATGTTTTACTAATTGTGTTTTGTGTGTGAAACACGGGTGTGGGATATTTCGTGTGAGTTTATTGTAAAATGAATTGTGAAGGTGATAAGGGTATTATGTGACATGTGTGTGGGATATTATGTGAGTTTAATATCTTGTAATGGTTATATAAAATCGTCTAAAGGATTTGTGGTAGTGGTAAAGAAATGTGAAAAGTGTTGTAGGCAATTTTGGTGTGAGTTTGATTTCAAAATGCATTTGAATGAAAAGTGTAATTTTTGACTTCTTTGATGTACATGGGGCTGTTTGGTTAATGTGTGATGTGGAAGTGATATTTTCATTAGAAAACTATACTTCTTGTATTGTTGAACTTCTTTGGGCACAAAGGGAAAACCCGAGTATCTAGGTGGGTGGACGTGTACTAGTATGCTAGTGAATCTGTGGGGTTTGGCCTCAGTTTCATGTAGCAAGATTGAATCTTAAAACAATAACTAAACTATGATGATGATAATTGGGGACCACTAGGTTATGGGTATGATCCCTACTAGTGGCTCATGCACGAGAACAGATATTTTTTTTGTGGTTACTCTCACTGAGATACGAGGTACCTGGGACCCACAGCTAGCTAGTGCCTAGGGGTTATATCCAATTACTTGTGCTCAATAGATCATTTGTACATACTGTTGGTATACAGTATTCTTGGCTGGAAAATTCAGTAGCTTTGTAATTTATTTTAAATTTTTTGGTATTTTAAATTTATCCCACATGAAAACTGTTTTCATTTATTATTGCATCCTTTAGAAAATTGTAACTATAATTTCATATTTACAAAACTAGCGACGATTTTTGTCATGAAATGATTATCAAATGGAATATATTAGAGGTGGTATCCTACCGGGATTTCACTCACACCCTACTTACACATTTGGGTGTAAGTAGACTTGCTTATTTTATGTCACAGGTTTGGGTACTAGTTTTATTCCATTGGTTCAGGTTTTTAGCTTCCCATTGGGATGCAGTGTCGTGGGGATGGCTTGAGGGTGGTGCCTTTTTCCATGGGGAGGTTCTTGAGATTTCCTTATTTGGTTTTGTACCTTTTTAATGGTCTTTAAACATAGTTTTAACTTATGTATTTCAGTTCTGAAATTTTGTAAAAGATGGTTTTAGTTGAAAAATCCAGATTTGTTTTATTGAGTTTGTTTGTTGTTTAATGTTTATAAAATCAGGTAAATCGTTCCCAATTATCATGATATGATACCCTGGCACTTGTGCCAGCCCGTGACGTTCGGGAACGCCCTTCGGGCCTTGGAACGGGCCGGGTTTGGTGCCGTTTTGATGGCGACGAGATCCTGTTCGTGACAATATATTTCTATTATAAATATTTATATTCTAAATACATATGATATATTTATCATGTTTTATATTCTGGAATTATTTAAATCATGTTCTAAGTGATACAATCAAGAGTAACAAGTTAAAACACGTACAATAATGAAAATGATTATTACCTGAAATGTTAATTTAACATGGAAATTGTTATTAAATGGGTAGTATAAAGTCATAAATGAATCATTTATGATATCATAAATATTAATATGGTTCTGTTATAATTTAATAACATACTACGATCTTCGTACAAGAGGTTAAATGTACCATTGACTAAAGGAAAGTGCAAGGTAATGGGTTTTCATCTCACTCCTTATTCCCGTGAGATTCATGCCATATTGCCACTATTACATTTTGTGTGGTGTATGTACTGCACATAATTGTATTCTTTATGTAATACACTTTAATCTATGGGTATTTACATATTCATTTTATGATACCTCTTTCATGGGGTGTATGATTCGTAAGATACCAAATTGGTAAGGGTTAATTTCAAAATCTCTTTATTATCCGAGGTTGTTTTTACGTAAGTATCTACTGGGATATATTTATAATCCATGTCAATGTTTTATGAATGATTTTCCAAAAGGATTATTTTATGGGACTTTTTACTAAAACATCATTTTATGTGCTTTAAATATTTATTCTTCTAAATCGTTCTCATTTATGTCCATGTCTTAAAAATGGGTTTTAAGGTTTTTTTTATATGGACATCAATGTTTTTAAAATGTTAATTCCTTTCAATAGTTTCAAAGTGGTATGGGACACTTTGATTCAAAAATGTATTTAAATGACTTCTTTTCCAAATTGTGTGACTTTTAAATGTTTTCAAGAAAAAGGGGTATTTCTCTCAAATAGTTTTACAAATCATTTTCATCAACATTAAAATATTTTCATGGATTTTAAACTGGTTTTGAAGTTTATTTATCATGATAAAAATCGTCCATATTGAGTTGATGTTTTTGTGATATGTTTGACTGTGGATGTGTTATTTTTATACCATTCATGGCTTATGGAGAAATTATTTACATTTCTTATACATGTTTTAATATTAATCTTTATGTTATGTTTAAACCTTTTCATACGAGGAATGCATTGGACTTAGTAAGTGACGGGTGGATCCCGCTACAGCTCCTTGATGCATCGGTAGGTCTCATGAGACAAACTAGTGTCTTGTAACGAGGCCTTGAAAAAAACATATTTTTAGTCTTGGCACGAAGCCTTGGCTACGTGGTTATGATAGTATGGGATTATGCATTCCGTCATTATGAATGTGGTTATTGATGTTGCATTTGATTATTTGACTAGTAGAATATCCATGTGAGTAAGTAAATGGAATTATTTCATTTCTTTTTTTCCATATTATAATGAAGTTCATGTTTAAAAAGTCTTTTGTTTTAGTTATACATTGCCTTAAATGTTTATGCTTTCTTATGAAAGTTTTCTCTTAATTATTATCCTTACTGAGCATCTAAGCACGCCCCTTTCTGTGTTTTATTTTTCCCAGGATTTCAAGAAGTGTATTGTGATTGATATGCAGGGTTAAGCTGAGGGAATATTGGCATTCATAAAGGATTATTTATGTTGTATTGTATGTTATGAAGTGTAATGTAACATTCAGGTATGCAATCTATTTTCCAAGAATACTAAACTGATCGGTCTTTAGGGACTTGATTCCTTGTAATCATGCCAATGTATTAAAATAATGCACCGACTCCAAGTAACTGGGGTCGGGGCATTACATATTTCATGGTCATTTCTAACTTAATTATTCAGAACTAGGTTTCATCATGGGGTCATATCTCTTGAAATTCAACGAACATTCCTTACAAAATTTATGATAATGAAACAATCACTAATACACTAATATTACTGGTATAATCCTTCATGTATGGGACTCAAACCACTCTACCATATTTTTAAGGTATCTATGGAGGAAATGCAGTTTATAAGAATTTAAGAGACACTACATACTACCCACTACTAAGGCTAGGTTAGGGTCATGTTCTCTATTATAAATTTGTTGTCCCTATTTACATATTTCCGATTTAATATTATTGAGCAAAACACTCTTTGATTTTTAGTTGGAATCCCTATTTAATTGTGGCCTTATAATTTTAGAATGTAAATTCAATTAATTTCATACCTATTTATATATTCTTAAATTCATAAATAGTTGAATCATTTAGATGACCATTTCCAATTGACAATGGCACATAAAATGTATAAATTCAACCATATAATACATTTAATCAAAACCATAAATACATTCCAAACCATGTGAAACATGGTCCTTCACTCAACATCTCATATTTTTCTATGCAAGCCTCATGCGTCAATCTATTTAGGGAGAAACTATTAGGTTGTAACTAGCTATTTAAGAAACCAATTTTCTTTCTCAGTCCCCTATAAGAAACATTAGTCCCCTAACATATTATCACCCATGGATCATAGAATAGATATCGTGTAGTCAAAAAATTAAACCTATATGAACTGACATAATTCATGGAATATTAATTCCCTACATTCCTAAAATGGTGCAATCTCAATGCTTCCTTGATATACCAGGACAGAGGTAAAATTAAATCCTTAGCCATAACAATAATAAACTGACATTTCATTTATGTCACCAAATGTTGTAATAAAATTAATTGTAATAGGAATAATAAAAAAATAAAGTACAATACCTAGTAATCTATATTCTCAGTGTACATGGGTTAGATACACCCACACCCAACTCATTATTAAATAAAAAATGTTATAGTCTCATTTCTAACAATCCAAAATAGAAAAAAATAGAAAAAAAATCCCTTTGTAAATACATTTTAACATTCCAACCTTGTAGCCATTAACCAGTTCCCCAATATGGTGGGCGACAAGGCATCAGGGGTCTATCCCCATACATAAAGGGATTTAATCACTCTGAAAGGGTCCATGGTGGTAATGTGGGGAGACTATTCCTTCTTAATTAGAGTTGTAGAGTATTGTAATAAATGAATAAATAGTATAAGCATAATAAGTTTCATCCAACAACATATGATAATCCATATAAGAAAAAATAAAAAAGTAAAAAATATATGAGAATAAATATATACAAAATAATGACTACATCATGAAGAAATAAAAAAGAAATCATTGCATGGAAATATTTATATCATAAAATAAATGTATAAAAATTACCAAAATACCAAAATAATATATGAAGATATCATCATAGGACATAATAAAGTCTTATTCTCTCATACTTTTATGTCATAAAAAATCAAGAACATACAAGTGGGTTCTTCCCTCTATTCCTACCTATATCCATGATATCTGTCCATGTACTATATTGTTTCCTGAAAAATCTATGATATGACACTCGATATTCTACCACCTATGGTGTCTATAAACAGTCTATTAGGTGAAAATAATATGATGTATTTTGAATACATAATACGAATAAAATTGATATAATTATTTGTTATAATTTCTATTCCACCAGAACTAACAATGAATAAGAAACCATATATAAGGGGTTACTGTAATGAATATTAAGCATAAATAGTATCCTATGTAATGTATTCAAGTATAACACAAACATGGTCCTGGACCCCAGGAAAATGAATATGGAATCTAAGTTGAGTCCACGAATTAGATCAATTTGAAACACTGAAAATACATTGGTGTAGCCAAGTGATCATGTACATGGCAGTCCACAAATGATGAATCCAATTTTTGAAAACCAAGGCATCCATGTGGGTCATTCATTACATACCATGAACCTAGTAATTAGTGTGATAAGATTAGTACCCACATTATTTACATAACATTCTTCCTACATTAGTGACATAATGTTCCATCATCATTAAAAATATTTGTATATGGTAACATGGGACAATATGATTTTTTATCCTGTTTTTCATTTAACTCATTACAGGCATTTCATTTCCCTTTTCATAATCATAAAATCTTATGTTATTCTCCAAATAATTATTTTCATATAGAAATGAGTTGTATTATTAGTTGATTAAAACATTTAATAATCTACATCGTACAAACATTAATTTTATAGTAAGGAAAATTGTACTTAGTTCACACCAATAGTTATTTTACCAAATATGAAGGAAAGAACCCACCACATTGTGGATATGGGATGAGGTAACACACCTAAAAATTCTATAAGTGTACATGTAATGTTTGAAAATTAATTTTTATTTTTATGTAATTATTTATTAATTTAGGATGACAAACATAGAAGGTCTAACATATGGAATGACAACAATAAGTTATAAACTACCAAACTTTGAGTGAAAAGGAACAAACACCATTACTTATGACTAGAGAAGATAACTTATTGAGTATTGACCCTTGTATTGGAATGTATAATATGAATATAGAATAATATATGAATATTATAAAAATAGGGAAAACATCCTTCATGAGGATTTCATGACATAAATAATGATACAATACAAAAAACAAATAGCGGATTGATGATCTTACCCAATGTGATCCAATGAGCAGAACGAAATTTAAATTTGAGTTTGGTGGAAAAAAATAAATTAAAATAATAAGATTATGAAGGATAGATACCTCCCTGATCATTTTTCATTAGAGGAATAGTGGAGGATGAAGGGTTAATTCCCTTTTATAACACGCAAGGAAATTATAGAAAAAAACACCTAAATATTTTGAGGTGATTGGTTTCGCTACATTGTTGGAAAATCCTTTTTACCACCTTGAACTAGTTAATGTCCAAGGAAATTGGTTGACATAGTTGGGGGAGCACGGTATGTCTAATCATGATCGGTCCATACATCAACATCTTCTATGTGTGCACACCTGTCATGGCATGCAACATGTGGCTATAAAAACTTGTGAATCTTTTGTTATCCCTTCTATGGATCCTAATATCAGCCCATATAGTCTTTTGAAATAGTGTGGAAATTAGGTTAAGACTTGATCAAACTATACACCACCCACTTTCCACTGTAATATAAAGCCTATGTTTATAAATAAGCCCCAAACACTCTTCTTTTTTCACTTACATGTTTTAAAATGATTATATGGATAAAAAAGAGTGATCAGATTTAAATTAAAAATATGCATACCTTATAGAAAATCCCAGGATCATATTGCATTGTATTGGATATCCATGGTTTCATAAATACATTAATAGTGGAAACAAACATAACACCAATTTTGAGAATTGAATGAGATCATAGTATGATATTTTGATGACTGGGGAAATATATTATGATTTGTAGAAGGAGTATCCCTTATAAATTTTAGTCATTAATTTATTGTAGAAGAACTCCATGGATCTATCATTGGATGTATGAAATTTTTACTTGATTTTATTAGGGAGTAAATAATTAAAGACTATCATATATTTGATTACCTAACCCCCCTCCCCATTTTAATGAGTTTTAGACAGCCATTCCAATCCATTATAACAAAATTCTTTTAAATAATGGATCTAATCTAGAAAAATTTCCAAATAAATGTTTGAACATCCACAATGCCGTTTTTTGGAATTCTATACATGGAAGTGGAATATATAAATATGATGGTTATCATAGAGTCGTCCGTTCAAATTTCCAAGCATGCGATATGTGTTTCTCATTCCATGTTTCCATCTCCAGAGTGATACTAAAGTATATTTTCATGAGATTACATCTTATTTACATTATTCCAAAATATATATAACTAGGGGTCGATAAAAGGAAGGGACCATATATTCAGTAAAATGGTTATAAAAAAATTATTTTTATTTGATCGAGTTTCTACATACCCTTAAATCCCAAAATATTTATTCTAACTAGTATCATTTCCATTAAATTCTTTTAATTTTCCAAATATAACATTTGTATATAAATGGTTATTCTATTATCTTAGCCAAAGAAGAGGATTTCATTCAAAAAAATGAGGTGTTAAGGAGTAATGATCTCCCTTCTAACCTTGAATTTCATATAGAGACAATCTTATACAAGATAATTAAGATTAAACACAAGTAATAGTTAGCCAAAACAAATAGGTGGCCTGAATGGGGGTCCACTTAATTTACTTCCATTGAACAATAAATATAACTTCTAAGGGACCATTGATATGGATAGAGAGCTTGGTACTATTTGGAATGGTTTTAACTAATTTAATGAATGTACAATAGAATGCATGATTTATGATAATTTTATAAAGATAGATACATTTTCTTGTGTAAATCCACTTGTAGATTTAAATTGTAAGGGAATGGTTACCATTCATAAACTTTTTCATTGTGATGTTGAAACAATCTATGGGAGTGAAATATAATTAATAGAATCTTCCTTTTTTTAAAAGCTCGAGTGGTATGATGTTATGAAACCCCAAAAAATACCACACTACCCTAATTTAATGATTTTGATAAAGATATTATGTATTTTGTTGACAATAAAAACATGAATGATTTTTTTGACATCAATTAAATTTTTCAATTTTTGTATCATAGAAATGATGTTGAGTTTACACCAGATGGAATGTATGATTTGTTGAATAAGTCCCTCAAATAATTAATAATATCATCATGTACCATGTCTCTATTGAATATAATTTTTTTGGTAAACCCACCTTGTTCTACCACTTTGTTAATGTTCATGTAAATAATGGATGTATTGATTACCTTTTCTATAGGATATTAAATTATCATCCTATATTGATGGAAATAAATACTAGGAGAAATATTATCTATTAGTTCAATAGTGTTTTCCTCCCATTGATAATATTTCAATTATTCAATTTAAGATTTGACAACATTGAATATCCCATTTTCAGAGTTTAATAAGAACACATTTTTATGAGTAATATAATCCCTTTCATTTAATAATTTAACATATACATGAAATTTATGTGTTTGGAGTTTTTATCACCATGTTGTAGCAATTTTATAATGTATTCACTTTTGGAAAAATTATCCCTCATCGTATGAATGTTATCATGTTTGGTGAGGGCTGGGATCTCTTACAAGGAATGTAAATCTTGATTCTGGTGTTTAATTTAGTAGTGTAATATATGATGTTCGACGACATTAATGTCACTCTTATTTTTTTATAAGGAGTATTGTCTCTTTTCATAACCATCATTTTTCAACATTATGGATTGAATATGAAGGGTTAAACCTGGGGTTCTATTTTCCATGTATTCATGGTGACTTTCCTTAATCAGGGAACAATAGTTCACGTATTGTTGATATAATATGTGATGGGGATGAAGTTATTTTTCTAGTTAATATTTAAACCAGAATATGATTGTGTTTTGGGTGCCACATAGGGAGAGTAAGACTGGAGACATCAATAAAAAAAATCCAATAATCAATGAAGATATGATATATATCCCAGTTAATTGATATCCTCACATTTAGATTTCATATACTTAATGTGAAATTAGATAAAATAATAGAGACTTCAACTCATCCTCACATATCAATATAGGGTGAGAATTCATAATATTATAACATACAAATGTGAGTTAATTTTTTTTCAGGCCCTAGAAAACTATTAACATCAACCACGATCACCCATCCATGAGACACCAGGTCATAGATAATTTATAGGTCACCCCTTAAGATAATTTATTTTTTTATAACAATTTTAGTAAGAAATGGATAGTTACATGATAGTAAGTTTAATTCCATTATAAATAGATACATCTTGATATGTTTTTTTATATGAGTGGTGATTAATACTGTCATCTATTAAAATCATAGATTCCCCATATTACATTCAATATTGTTTTTAAAATGACAGACTATCCAATTGATTCATATTTTATGTATTTCTAGAATTAAAACATCAATTTTGGTTTTATAATACCAATAAAAAATATTGTTTTGGTCATAATGAAGTGTCTTAGGGAGGTGATCATGGGATAATTACCAATTCCTTTATAATTACAATATTTAAACCTTTTTAATGGATTTTTACCCATGTTTTAGGCCCTTCCTTCTATATTAATTCCAATGTAGTTTTCTTCCCATAAATTTGTTTTTCTTATTATCATTTCTACTTTCCATGTAATAATCACTTTTATCAGAAGGCTTTTTGAAAACAACGTTAGATTTAATGACAATATTATGCTCTACCCATAATATTCTATTGAGGGGATAAAATCTTTTGTTTGGATTTCTCTATTCCCATATGTGTATTCATAAGAAGTCCAACATTGGCACTATTTCAGGAGTCCATCTGAGTGAATAGTTCTTCGATCCAAAGGTGATGGGTATGGTTATCCATAAGATAAAATACTAATGTTTCAACTATTCTTGTATTTTCTCTTATATTTATTTCTTTGTCTTATGAAAAAAATTCATGCCAAAATAGGGGATAAAACAACCTATTTTTATGATTTTAGAAACAAGTTCTACGATGGGTTGGTGTAAGATGAATCATCCATATCCTGGTAGAGATCCAATGTTTACTCTTGACTACCTTTAGTTTCAATAACTATCCATTGAATAAAAGTGTTCAGCAAAACCATATTATTGGAATCCATTATATGTATATATAGTGTTGGGATGGGTGTATAAACATATTTAGTCTTCTAGTATTACTCTACCAGTTCCATGAAATTATCCTCATATAAAAAAACATCATGTGAAATAAAGTGTTGAGAGTAGCCATAACTTTTAAAAAATCATGGTTATGAATACCACTATATTTTAACATCCATGTTTGCGGATATCACCACCAAAAATTGATGTAATTTTATTTCCACATCATCCTCCAAACCTCATAAAGGAGTATCCAATACATTTTCCAATCCAATAACTAGATATTAATCATTGAATCTGGATTCCTATGATAGTTGAGAGGATCTCTCACCCACCTTGGTTGTTTGAGATTCCCTTATAATTAATGTTTGAGTGGCCATGAAAAAATTGGGGATGGAGAGAGTCTAAACATTTCCCTTTTCATTTTTATTGATTATTTTTCAAGTTTAATCATAATTCTCCATCATATTTCAAATATTATTGTATTTTGATATGTTCCTTTCAGTTGAGATATGGAAAATGATGTTGCATTCTTGATAAATCATTGGATTAATGTTATATAAAATCTCCAATGTAAGGCTATTATCCCTTATGGTATGAACATCTTCTTCGTCCAATGTGGAGGTTATGTCATCCTCAGCCCGAACCTCGGAAAAAATCACAACCATTCTATAATTAGGGTATATGTATTTATTACATTTTGGGGTCAAAATTTATTCCTCCAATCGTTTATCAAGGGGATTCCCATTTTTATGGGGATATATATAGATGTACATTATATATTTACATCATAGTTATTATGAAAAAAATTTCCTTCATTTATATAGAATATAAATATCTCTTCCATATTGGTATATATTTCTATCATTGAAATATAAACTCTTTTAAACCCTATAACATATGAAAAAATAATATTATTATTTTAAATAATTATTTAATTATTTAATATCATATATTTTATATTTATTTAAAACATGATCATATAAATGTTAAATAATCATGGTTGAATCAAATTGTTAAAATAAGGTATTTAATTTGAACATATCATATTAGTATTTATAATAATGTCATTAAATAATATTAACAATTTTTTATTAATCAAATTTTTGCAATTTATAAATAATTTATAAATTATATATTAATTTTATAAATAACATAAATGTAAAATCATAATCTTATATAAGTATATTTATTTCATATCAAAATTTAATATTTAATTATTCAAATATAAAAAACTAATTTTATTATAAGTAAATAAATTTGTACACTATTCATTAGACATTATAGAAAAAATTTAAGACACTTATAAAATGGATAAAATTAAATATGTAATGTTTTTCAAAATTAAATCGATTGATTCATCAAATATTTCCTGGTCATGTTTCATGAAACCCCATTCCAACATCATAAATTGATTATAAATTTTCTTTGTATTTAGCATGGGGTGAATAATTAATATAACACTATCAAAATGAATGTATCCCATAACATAATCAATATTACATAGTTTGTATTTTTCAAAAAAACATAATTTTTTATATAACATGGATAACACAATCACTACAGTTTTTGCTTGTTATATCACTATTCTACTATCGACATTGATAATATAAAAAAATATGATTCATTATTTCACAACACAATCTATATATCCATAATAAATCACATTAATTCTATGACATAAGAATCTCTGTTAACAATAGTAATGTAGATCCTGATGGACAATTGATAACCCAAAAGTCCTGGATCCAGACAAAGGTGGCCCTAATAAAATTATTAAAAAGAAATAGTGAATTCAAGAATACAAGGAACTATTAAAAAACAAGAGTAAAATATACCACACATTTACGCCTCGACTAGTGGAGCGCAAAAGTTTGGGGAGTGAAGGACCACATCATAGTCTTCTCTATGATTACTTTCTTTTCCAGAGAACCTGCAACTAGATTTTCTTCTCTATAAGCACGTGAGATTACTAGATGGAGTTGAGTATCATGGTTGAGGCACTCATTACAATGAGGTAGAATTATCTATGGAACATCCATTGTTCATGTTTTCAAGGCTTTAATTGAAATTTGTGAATATAATTCAATTCATAACAAGTTCCATTTAAATTGAACAACACACCTGACTGCCTAAAACATAGCCTATAATTCATCTTTATTGGCCACCCCAACATCAGTGTAATTAGAAAAGAATACTCTTACAAATACATGATATGTGTGAAAGAACTCAGCACATCCAAACGGCCATGGCGCGCCGGCCGTATCCCCATCAACATTTATCATTATCCATGATCCTATCGGAGGAATCCATCAGATGTACATGAGTGTTTGGGGTATCTAGGGGTGACCAAATACACCTAACATTTTGAGGATCTGCAAGTAAAATAATTTGTTATTAATACCATCCTTTTTCACCATAAAAGCTACATACGCTTCCCTATGTAAGGAAACCATTCCAACATGTAGAAGAATATTTTTATTTTAATATAGGGTACCATCGCAAGAATTTCAAATAGCCATAAGAATTTAGCACCATAAACCAGATAGAGGATATGTATTGTCCCACTCTCTCTTACATTGGACAACACTGAAAGTAGGTTTTGTACCTGCATGATTGAGTACAAATACATCCCAAATATGGAACCTTTATAAGACCAAAGTTGTTCTGCATACCTATACTCCATGAATAAATTTTGTGCATTTTAATCTGTTAACATTCAAAAATAAAGGGCTGAAACAAGCTGATGTCCAGCCAACTTGAGCTGGTCCTAGTTAGGGAGTCTATTTTTCTAGATTCTCTAGATTAGGATTAATCTGGATGGCTGAATGAAGGGCACCTGAAAATCATTAAGCCAATCTTGATGGTGGGTAGAGCCTCAACATTCCATCATATAGAACTCATTCATATTAATACACCCATGCCTGTTCAGATTCTATATTAGAGTGTCATAGTCCATGAATTTGTAAGATTGTATTCCAAGCCCAATTTGATAGGGGCCTATACTTCCAAATCTTTTCCACTACGATCTAAAATCAACAATGGGAATATTCCTTATTTCAAACTGAGTGCTCATGCTATCATGTAGAGGCTTATCAAGCCAAGTGATATTCTAGCAATTAAAGATGGTGTTCTCACACACTAGCCACTTCATATCATTCATTATTTTATAGAAGGAATGTTTGATAGATTCCAACACATATGACTTAAGATTGTACTTATTCCCATTCAACATCCTTCTATTAAATCATTTGATCAAAAAGGCATCATAGGCATCATAGTAAATCAGACTCCATGTAAATTTCACAATGAGGCCATCATTAAAGATCTTTAAATCATTGACTCCAAGTATTCCTAGATCTACTAGCTTGATAAACTCTTTCCATGAAACACTTACCAACTTTCTTTCATGGATAGAACCTATCCATAAAAATTTCTATACCATGTATTGAATCTCCTTGTTAAGACCTCTAATCCGACTATAAAATGATAAGGAATAAACAAAATTCGATGTAATCACTATGTTACCAAGACACACCCTCCCGTCCAGGGACATGGCTTTTCCTTTCGAGATATCAAGTTGATTGAAAATTATAGAGTAAATACCTTCTAGGTAATGATTTTTATCTTTTCCTCAAAATAGAGGAACACCAATATATTTGAAAGGAAGAGACCCTTTTTTCACTCCAATAATTCTTATGATCCTGTTTTGCTGGAAAACCATGATGAAAGTACCAATGACAATGGAGTATTTATTCCATCTAATTTCCTATCCAGCCACCTCTTCATAATGTGAAAACAACACCTTGATAGAGGAATTTTTTTTCTTAGAATCACATCTAAACCAAAGTATGTCAACTTTATAGAGTAAGTGTGAGGGTGAAAAGTCATTATGTTCAACCCTAATTTTATTAAAAAATAAAAAATGAGAAAGATCATTGATGAACCTACTCAGATAGTCTTCATCAATGGATAATAACAATCCTTATACTTGATCTCCTTACCTCACACGTCTAGTGCACTAGAAAAAACCTATAGGTACCCCATTAATAAGAATGGACAGCCTTGATGGGTTGATAATGGTGATAATCAACATGATAAAATAATTCGAGAACTCATAATTTTTAAGGAAATCAAGAAGGAAAATCCATCCTAACATATCAAATTCCAAATAGATGTCTATTTTGAGTGCAAATTTCCCATCTATTACTTTCCTCCTCATCATGTTAACACTATCTGAGGCCACAAAGAGACAGTTTTGAATGTTTATTCCTGGAATGAATCCAAACTAAATTTGAGAAATCATGCCACTAACCAATGATACCATCTTGTTCATAATGATATTAATAATGACCTTAGGAATTGGGTTCCTGAGCGAAACATGTCTGAAATCATTAATATGAAGTCCATTTTCTTTTTTGGGTATCAACACAGTGAACCAGGATTTCATCCCATTCAACATATTGGACTACTTTGATTTACTCCTTTAGGGGAGGAGTGGTAAGTGCTTGATTATTCCGATCCTCAATGACAGAACTGATGTTTTCAACAATATTTTTCATGTTAACCTACCCACAATCAGAATAAAACTCCCTGATGTAATCCACAACAGTCTGGGCAGTATCATTTTCAAAAGTGTGATGCTGACCATTAATTTTGATTGCCATGTTTCCTGCTCAGGCCCTCTTCTGTTTGTGTATCCTGTGGATGAATTTCGTGTTTCGATTGCCCTCTTTTAACCATTTAACATTTAGTTTATTCTTTTCAGGCCTCTCTTTGACAGTTAATTGACCTACCATCCTATTATGAGCTTGGATTTCCCCCATAGATGGAGTATTCAGATGCTAATTCCTGATCTAGAAACCTACAAGACCCTCCTTAGTAGCCGCAAGAAGCATAGAGAGATAATTTTTTCTCTATTCCATGAGTAGGATCTTGGTATGTGTTAATTTACTAGCCTACCTTTGGAATGAGCTGCCAAGCAACTCAATTTTCCAAGCATCCAACACAGTTTACCTGCACCAAGGAATTAAAATACGACCTATGTTAAACTAAAAAGTGGTAGGAACAATCCTTATCAATTTTTTGTTAATTTCCACAATTATAGAGTTGTGATCATAGAGATTCTTGGGAAGTGTGATACCTAATATTCCATCAGTAGTACTTTGATCATCCATTTTAACAAAACATCTATCAATCTTTCCTGCTTTCTTCCCCTTCCAGGTGCATCTACTCCAATTAAAATCATCTCTCATTTATTCACTGGTTCCAGATTAGCTGAAACATGCTCAATACGACCTTTTCAAATAACCCACCCAGGTGAAGATATGTCAAAATCAGAAAATGATAATGAAGTATCTGATTTCATGAACACCATAAAATTCTCTCACGGAACAACATGCAATCCATTCTAATAATTCTTCAATTTATATTTATCTACAAATTGAAATAACTCTCTATTCCCTATATGTATAGATTGAATCCGATCATTCATGGTTTCTGTGACAAATATACTATATTATTTTTAACATCAAAATTTTATTCTTTTCAATTTAATTCCACATTCCTTTTTTCATACTTTTATTTGATTTCAATTTTTTATTCAAATGGTCCTTCACCAACTAATGTATCAAAATATCATTATAACAAAAATATTGAAATATTTAGAAAACTATCATGGACTGTTAGAACCTTGGTGTTAAAGGGATAATAGAAAAAAAAATATCTTCTATATAGAGTTTGAAAAATCAAAATAGATACAATTATCACCATGCTACAATATTATTTTATATGATTTATGTATAAATTATTTGAAGATCCATAATAATGATAAAGTTTTTTATAATTTTAAAATGTTATATTTCATTTCATTATTTCAAATGCCTCTCAATTATATATACAATGAACTAAATTAAAAAATGTTGCAAAAATTTACTAACTATCCTGAAAAATATCATACAAATTTATTATCAAACTCAATTTAATAAAATTATGTGAAAATGTAAACAATTTATGAGTTCTTTTCATGTAATAATATAGTTTCAAAATTATAACATATATCATAATAAATTTTTTATTCTTGACATGGACAACATGTTTTCCAAATCACAAAGTATTACATGGAGAATATTAATATATTAATTTTTTATATGTCTTGACATAACCAGCCTTTTTACAAAACCATTCACAAAAATCTTCTGATATTATTTAATATAGTATACAAACTCCATAAAACATAACTTTGAAATGACTAATATTATTCAATAACTATTTTTTTAGAAAGGTAATATTTCATCCTAGAATTCCATGTGTATATGTTACTTCTAATAGATGTTATCTTATCACCTGATTTTAATTATTATTAAAGATAAAAAAATGAACTGGTTTTTGGGACATATATATGTACAAAATTAGTTGAATTCAAAAAATAAAACTTACAAAACAGGTATACTTGGAATTTATTTTGTGGGATTAAATTACAAAATATTTAAGACAATATACATCACAATACATTTTGAATCCTTGACAACAATGATCATGATTAGGTAATCTATGAATAAGTAAAACCATTCATAGTTCCAATGGTTAAAACCATAAACTCAAATTAGTGGTGGATTTAATTAGGAAACACTTTCTTTAAATTGTTTTTCTAAATCATGCTCTATGAAGGAGGATAAACCGATAATAATGTTTTTATATTTATTTTTAAGATTAATCATTAGTTTACTCTAATTAATTATTTGAGAATTGTTTATAGAACATCATCATTGACTAATGAAGGATTTGGATTATATAATCTCATACATTATAAAAGAAAACAATTGTACTTAAATTTCATACATATTATAATATCATATGTATTAAATAATAAATTATTGAATCTATTTTTAATATTAACCTAATACAAACATCATCTAAAATTTTATAAAATGATAAATTTTACCATGATAATCATCATAAAATCTATTTCCAAATGATATCTCATATCATTCAATATGAAAATTTTTCTATGGTATAATGTACGATAAACTTATTCAAACTGAAACAAGAGAATTATCACAATATAATTAATTATAATTTAGTGAATATTTCCAATAATCTCACACATTTAATAAATACTCAAATTAATTATAAAATAGTATAAAAATCATAGTGAATCCATAGGAACTCTTTTGGATATGACTATTATGTATAAACTATCAATGTTTTGATAAAAACCCATTTTATAATAAAATATGTTCCTCTTAGGAAATATCCTGTGACATTAGGGGACTTAATATAATGTAAAATGTTTCTAGATTCCTTAAAAATTAACTACATTTAATTATTTCCTGTGGAAAATTTTTATTAATAATCTATCTATAATGGTAATTGTTGAGATCTAGATGTAACACCCACATATCTCTACGCGAATATCTTGTCTACAAGATATATCATTAAAAAATATATACATGTTAATATAATAAAATTTTCAATGATATGATGTTAATACTTTAAATAGAACATGTCATTCTAGTATAGGATTACTCATACATATGGGATTCTGAAAAATAAACATACTATATTAAAAGAATATATCACTTTTAATATATATTAATAGTTGAAAACATCACATGTAGCCAAAATAGGATTGAACATAAATTTATTCATCTTATTTAAATCAAGATACCATATTCCATACATCTTTTACTGGAGTAAAAATCATATACTGGTTAATTTCTACTAATAGTATGATCAATAACATATGTAACCAACACTAGTTTGTTTAGCCCCAAGGATAATATAGAAAAGGTATCAAATTGTGATGTCCCACAATCTATGTATTCAATCAATATACTTAGTGGCCATGTATTACCATAAATAGATAATTAACTATGTTTTATGAATATTTATTAAATTATGAAAAGGAATCCATAATAAAGTAATAGATTATTATCTTTGGAAACATGGAAACATAAACAATTGGTCCCTACGTAAACTAAATCATCTCCCACTATGATATCCATAAATAGAACCTTTTTAATCATATCATACATCATATATTTCTTCCTAACATGGGTAAAGAAAACATATAAGTTGGTGATATTAGATTCCCAATAAGGGTAAAATATTGATACATGTATGCATAACAATAACATAAGGGTATGATAATATGATCATGAATTTTGAAAACCATACGCAATATATCATATACCAAAATATTGATTCATGAAATATGCATTGGTAGAAAATAAGACATTAATTATATTGTAATCAATGAAAATGATCCATGATATCTTAATATCTTCATAATACATAGATTATAGCATTACAGATAAGTATTAAAAAAAGTTACATAGTTTTCATGGATCGCTTATAGGGCCACCATAGATAAATGTGTTCACTCCTAAAACCATGATAGCAGCCATTGTTCAATATTATGACCGTCATTAAATACAATTTTCCTTACTAAATTGGTTTCACTACCAATTCTATTCAGGTCTATCACATGATATATAAATCCGTACACAATACATTGGGGGAATATAAAGGCCTCAACCATACCATAATGAAAAACAAATTTATGTTGTCCAGAAGATCATAAATAACTCATCAAATCATAAAAAAAGGAAATGAAATGGGTTTTAAAAACATTACTTAATAGAATAACATGTTAAAAAATACATGTTTCACAATCATTTCATTATTTCATCATAGATAAACCAATTGAAAAAGTTTCATATTTCATAATAATATAACCATGATATAAAACAATAAACTGAAAAAATATTCATAGATATATTTTAATGATAAAAAATTCAATGAATGAAATATAATTGTATCCATGTATTGTATACCCAATAAAGCATAGTTAACATCGACAGATGTCATCTTTCATTGAAAATTATTTCAAAATTTCATTGAAATCGTTTCATAGTGGATAATATTCATTCTAATTTGAATGGAAATAGTTTTTAAAACAAAAAATATTCTAAATATCATTTTATTCGAAAATAATAATGAATAATGATAAATTAATATTCATGTATACTAATTTTATGGGTTATGGGAAGTATCGTTCACGCAGTACACATGAAAAAATGATCCTTTAACATTTTTGGTAAAATACAAATGGCCACAATATTGAACAGACATTAAGAATACATCAATTATTTTTGTAAAAAATAAAACATATGTACAAATTGATTTATAAAATAAAATATAATGAGAAAATATTTTTTCATAACATGATTTTGAAATAAAAAAAATTCGGACCAAAGAGATAATTAATGTCAGATTTTCATAAAAAAACAATTATTTAATGTACCTAGGATTTGAAAAAGAGTTATAATATTTCTAAATATAAATAATATCAATAGAATATGAAAATTTATTATTTTATTTAGATATGAATCATATAAATTTATCATCATAAATATAATCATAAATAACCAGTATTAATAATGAGATTATAAAATCATTACCACTTTGATAACTTTTAATCATATGAACCATGATATAATAACATAAAATGTAATATAAAATATCATGAAGATAAATAAATTCATGATATTACATGTCAATGGGGTTGTATACATACCTTGTGAACTAATATAGGTGCATAACAAAACATACGCCTCAATAATGGAAAAAAATTACAAAAATCACTTACATTAAGTCTCAAATTCTAATGCACACAGTCAATAAAGATGAATAATAAATATAAGATTATTATAAATATATTAAATAATATTATTTATATATCAAACTATATATTATTTTTTATGATATTTAAATAACTAATTGTTAATAATTCCATATTAATGTTACATTTTGTGAAATAACCTCTTTTTATCTATGTTTTGATTTTTCATGTTAGTTCATGTTACTTTTATAATGATATAATCATATATATAATTTTAAACAAGATATAAATATAATGTCAAATTAGAACATCTTTATTTAGACAAATTTATAATATTTTTGGGATATGAAATGAAATACATTGGTCATGGAGACACTAGGTCATACGTAGGCATGCCCATTATTACAATTTGGTTGGACAATTTAATTACAAAAGGAAATTATAATATTATCATTCTAGAGTATTTTCTTCATATATAACACATATTTTTATTAAATTTTCCTTATTAAATTCCATGAAAAGAGTGAATGAATCATATCACACTGTGTAGTGGTAGTCCACTGTACACATTAGTGATGTCACTGTATTCCAAAAATATGGAGTGTGTGAAGGTATGTGTGATATAATAAATCTAACCTTATATTAATATAATTAATATCATATATAAATAATAAATCCATCATTATTTACCTAATTAAAATTTTGTAATAGAAAAATGAATGACATCTGTTCACGAGGCGGTAGTCCGTCTTACACAAGAATGATGATTTCATATTAATTTTAATAGAAAATGAGATGGTTTGGTAATTAAAATAAAATAGAAAAATATCATTATATGGATTATAAATATTTTTTAAATAATCAATTTATAATTATAATTTAATGAGTTTAAGGAATAAACAAATAACCCAGGTCGTTGAACGTTATCTCTTCTTCAGGTATGTACCTTTTTTCACCAATGGAACTCATATCCTAGATATATATCCAAAATGTTATTTATATGATGAGTAGTGGGATGTTGGTAATTAATTTTGTTTGGTATTGGTTAAACCAAATAGATTTTATATTTTGAAGAAGATATGATATGGGTGGCCTTTTTAAAGTGATGTGAGGGGAATACTTAAAATTTCTGGAAAATAAAAATGTTGAACACACATTTAAATCATGAAATAACGCTCCAAAATGAATCATTTTTTATCCTCGTAGAGATAATGTACAAATATACCTATACAATGGGGTTTTGATAAGTTTTTGGTTATTTTTATCAATTTTCAATTTTGTTTAACCCCCTTGGTAAACATATTGTTTCTTTAACCATGGTAAATAATATTTATAGTTTTTACAGTTAATATTCTTTAATAATTAAGTTGAAATTGTTATATAATATAAATAATTATGATTCTAAACAAGGTAATTGTTTTAATGAAATAAATTTCACATTAGTTGTATATTAAAATTTAAAAATAATCCTATAATAGTGTCATGAATGAGTGTTTTTAAAGAAAAAATGGTTAAAATGTTACAAAATTATTCAATAATAATTAAATATGAATTTTATCGAAATTTCATAAATTAGAGTAATGAATGTTTAATTTAATTAATTTTTCATAAAAATAATTTAAAAATATATTTTCACCATCTAAATAACTTAAATTAATTGGTATTCTCCAAATAAAAATCAATAATATCAATTGAATGTTTTTAGAAAATTCCCAAAAATTCACCATAAGAAAATATTCGAATGATGATATCAAAAATGAAGTTTATTTTTTAAAATAATTTTACAAAATGATTGAAAATTTTATATTATTAATTAAAAAATATAATTTTTTTGAAAAAATAGAATTCTGAAAAAATATAAATATTATAATAAAATGATGTACCTTTTTATCAATGTATTTCTATTATATAAAAAATTATAATTAATAATTTAAATTTTTTTACTAAAATTCATATCCTTTTGTTTAATTTCATTTTTATAAAATTATTTATTAAATAACTATATATATAATATGTCATGGTTCTTTTAAAATCTCATTTCCTAAGCAAAAAACATATACCTGTGTTGTGTGTTTCACAATCATAGATTATTATTGTTTGTATAACAAGAAATAGAAGATAAAATTTAATTTATTTAAATATCTATATTTTAAAAACACTCATGTTGTTTCATTCCATACCACATAAAATGAATTTTACCCACAAAATTCATTAATCGAATAAAAATAAATTATAATATTTCCACCTCATCATTTCCAAAAGTTCCCAAACAACATCACAAAACAATTTGTTTAAAAAAATTATTTCTAAGAGAGTGGTATGGTTTTATAGATATTTATCGGTATAATCAAGAATCTCTACTTGTTCTACTCATAGTAAATATATTAATCTTTTGGTATGACCTTGTAATTTCCTATATGTGAAGGGTATGGAAATTACATCCACAAGGGGGATAAATAGAAAGAATTTTGGAATTGAGAGTGGTTTGGTTTTGGATCGAAGAGATAAGCTGCATTATCGAGATAATCAATAATTTAAAAGGGACCTATATAACTTGGGATTAGATTCCCTTTCTTCCTAAATCTCAAAACCTTCATTAGTGGAGAAGTTATTTTATGTTCCTTTTTTCCAACATCTTATTAGATATCATGTTAGAAATTATCAGCATAACATTGTTTCTGACTCTGAGTTACCTTGATGTGTTTATGAATAGATCTAACCTTGTATAATATTTCTTAATTTATATTAGGTCCCAATATTTTTTTCTCTAATTTCATTTTGTCCCCTTTGATCTTTATATTTCATTCTATAATGGTATTCATAAGGATCCATCTATATTCTTGATTGAATGTTAATTTTATAAGAAAAATCAGCTATATGACGGGGATGAACCCAAACACGATTTGAAATCAAAATAAAATGATCTCAATACAACATATAGTGTTTTTATTTTTCTCTCATTTTGATCATAAATCTTAAGATGATATGTAGTGTTGAAACTCAACTATGTATCATGTTATTATTGAAGAATTATCTATAATATTAAGGAAAACATTAGATCTTGACCAGACGTAA
Source organism: Viscum album (assembly GCA_963277665.1). Classification (NCBI taxonomy): domain Eukaryota; kingdom Viridiplantae; phylum Streptophyta; class Magnoliopsida; order Santalales; family Viscaceae; genus Viscum; species Viscum album. The sequence continues at coordinate 1,687,330,150 of OY728126.1, read as the reverse complement.
ATGTATGTGTTACTCCTTGAAACCTTAGAATTTCGTAAATTTATAGGAAAGTTGATATAAAGATAATTATTTATGGATAGTGATAATGTTATCTAAATTGTTATGCTGTTCAATTTAAAAAAATATAGTATTATTCCCTTTATAAATTTTTTGGAGTCTGGTGAAAAAATCATTCATGATGTTTTAGCTTTTAAATATTCTTATGGTTAATGGATTTTAAATCCAATTAAACTCTTTTAATTCAGCCATAAAATGTAGAAATACCATGTAACGATATAAAAAATACATTATATCTCTCTTAAATCCATCCCACCATACACAATCATTCAAATAAAAATACATCGGTTTATATCTGGATGAACATGGAATAAAGAAATATGACATTCCTCCATCAAATCCACCTAAAAATATGGTTTGGATCGAAAAGATACAGAGTACCTAAATAATATCATTCCATTATGAGAAATCATAATTTAAGGAATATTTATAACCCTCTTCAGTATCTTTACAACTTCATTATATACATTTTAATCATTACATGGATAGGTGGTTGAATGATTTATTTGGAATGTTATGATTTTCCCATTCCATTATTATTTAAAAATATATCTTCATTATATCCAAAAATATCTATTCTTTTTTAATCATCATCATTGGTATGCTAGCCTGATATTGTTGACTCAAATCATAAACCACCTTGTTCTATTTCCATTGGTGGTGATGTAATGAGTAGTAATAATCATTAGTCATCTCAACAATATTATTTGGTGTATATTAAATTCATTCTATGAGAATATAAAATTTAATATCTTTTATTAGTATAATTATCATAGTTTTCCACATTAAAATGATTCCACTATGAAATTATTGAAAAATTTACCTTAGTTAACTCAAAATCAGGAGTTAGATAAATTTTCTTAGGTTTCATTAATTTCCATGCGACAATTGCTATTTCCATGTGATTATGTATAAAAAAATCATCCAACTCCCCTCATAAATGAATAAAAACATATTACAAAACTCTCTAAACTATTGGTTAATATATGAACATGTGTGATGAGTAATCTTCTCTCTAGTCCGTAGAAATTTTCATCAAATTTGTCTTTATAGAGGAACATATATTCTTTCTAATTTGGAATTCTCATAGGATTATATATTCAAGAAATATTCTCTAAAACTATTTATAATATCCAAATAAACCATAATAACTGTGTATCTATGTCACCATAGTTGTTCTAGGAGAAAATTAAATATTTTTTATTTTTGATTGATCTACTGATATAATCTCTCTTGAGATTATATGACACAAAAAATAATCCCTTTTGAAGAAAAAATTAATATTTCAATAAAATTTCAAATTGTTTCTCATAAAATAGTGTGTTTATTATAATTTTTATGTGGTCAATCTTATATTCATTTATATTTTAGTTGAAAATAAAACTATTTATTAATACTATAGATAAATAATCATGTTAGTATATAAAGTCATTATTAATTAAATCAAAAAAGATGGTCATGGAATTAGTATGACCGAATAGCATCACTTTATATTCATAGTGTCCATTCCTTGTATAGAATGTTGTCTTGGGTATATCCTCCTTCAAAACCCCCAACTGATGATATCCAAAACAAATGGAAATCTTGGAAAAGTGCTGAACTGTGTCATGTTGATAAAAAAATTCATAAATACAGGTAAGACGATACTTGTTCTTAATTGTGATCTTGTTCAGTTCCAAATAAATAAGACATAGTCAAGTTGATTAGTCTTTCTTTTTAAAAAAATTAATTGGTTGACCCCTAGGTGGAACACATTCCAGAATTAATCAATTTTTAATTTTTTCCTGGAGTTTCTTCTTCAATTACCTCAACTCAGTTGAGGCCACTCTATATGGTGTTGTTAAAAAAAATTGACAGCATGTATGAGTTCTATTTAGATCTTAACTTCACATATCTGTGGAAGGTTATAAAAATATTCCATAAATTCATCAAAAAATTCCATCCCAATAGGAATATCATTGATGTCACATTTCCTTCCAAACATTTGATAAAAATGTCCATTCTCAATGAGAATTAAGACACATACAATATATGTGATCTCCATAATAATGTCATATATAACATCACATTGATATATTATTGTATTTTAGTTCGGAATATCAAATATCACTTACCTTACTCGAAATTTATTATGTACTTTATGTAGAGAAATGTAATCCATTGCATGATAACATCAAATTCAACCATATAATGAATGATAAAATTTAGAGGAATCACATTCCCACTAATTTCACTCAATGATGAATCATACACCTGACATAAAATCATAGAACCATTAATGGTTTTAACTTCTAATTATACATCTAATAATTTTATTCCCCACTTTATAACTACATAAAAAAGTTTATATATGAATTAATGGGTAAATACAATGTCAAATAAGATAATAGAAATTATATTGTTCATGGTATGTGTACCTGTCATGAGGTTATTATCACAACATATTTCAGAAATAGTAATTAAATAATATGTCCCTTTATCTCTTGGACTAATAGGTTGTTGATGTTGATCATCGTCATTAAACTTCATAATTGGGTATTGGTTATAATAATGCTCAAACTCATTTTATTCGAAATAGTAGTGTGTGTGGTAAATTATTTGCATATTTCTCTCTATTTTCATCAATATACAACCTCTTCTCATTACTTAAAAAACTGACCAATAAAATTCCATTTAACACATAAAAAGTTAATAGTACAAATAATACAATTTCCTCCATACCTATTCCCATATATTTATAATATAGGAAAGTGCATCATCTTCTCTCCAGGGTTCTTTCATTTTATATTGAATTCCATTTCACATTTATTATCAAAACCTTGTGATTGATACCTAACTCTAACGTTTATTTTCACATTGATAGATATTAAAAAAATATCTTTATAGAAAATTAGTATTCATTAGGATCACACCCATTATAGCCATCTTTTTAAGGCACTGAATAATTGATCAACCATACATTCATGATAGACTATAATACCATAGGCATACCTCACAAGCCTTGAATAATTTTCTTCCATGGTACATGTAGATTAATCAACCATTTTATTTAGCTAAAAGAACAAATACCCCATATTTTAATGAATAATATAAAGATTTATATATTGAAAAAACATACTTAAACTAATCCCGGTTCATGGATTCAATATTAATTTATTTGCTTCCATTATTTATAATATTCCTTCCTTGATTCTATTTAACATTCAAATGGTATACACAAAAAATGGATTTTTCATATTAAAATTTCTAGAGAAAAAAATATATTAATTGTTGTTCATCTATTGTTCAGAAACTAGTGGATAAAAAGTCCCAACGAAAGAAGGTGGACGTTTCCTCATAAAAGATTCATTAGATTATTGTTCCCTGCATTTCTCATCTATAGGCCCAGAGTGATTCGTAGCTTAAGAATGATGTGTTTGTATGACAAAAATTTTATTTATTCCATATACCATATTGTATGGATGATAAGGAGAAAAATTATTCATTTTCCATCACACATAGAATTAATAGAGTTCCCTCAGGTTCATCGAGTGAGAAAAATAAATATTGAATATCAAATAATAATCATGATGGGAAAACATATAATAGTGAATAATAACATATAGGAAGTCTACATTTTGAATCATTTTATAATATATGATCCCTTATATTTAATTGAGTTCATTTATTTTCATGATATTTTTTCATTCTTTCTTGATATTCTTTAATGATTTGATTAATTTCCAAGGAGTATATCAAAGGACCTTCAAACCAGGTGTGTAGTAAGGCCCATTTTTGTGCACTAGGTAATGATCATATCCTGATAAATACACACATTATGGAATTATTACAACTAGATTACTCTCTTTTATAGAAAAAATCTATTGTTGTATCCAAATCAGGATGTAATTTCTTAGAAACAACTCATTCTTCCCTTTTACCAAAATTCCAGGAAATTGTCATATATATTGACTCATCCATTGAATTATCCTTATTTATGTCCATAGCGAACACAATAATGTATTATCATCCTTATTTTCAATGGATAACTAAACCAATCATCTGATACCAAGAATAGATACTCTGGCTTATCAAAAATAAATAATACAACATATTTGTTGAATATTCATTAAATAACAATAAAAATAAAACTAATAAACATAATATTCTAGTGTCATTGGATAAATAGAAACACAAAAAATTGTTCCATTGAAAAACATCATCATTTCCCAATATGATCTTCATAAATATCAACTCGATTGTAGATATCATACACAATACAATAGGTAAAGGAAAACTAATAAATGTTGATCTCATATTCTTTGAAAGGGTAAATAAGTAACAAATTCAATCGTAACATTACAATATGGGTATGAGAACATGATCATAAAATTTTAATACCATACCATGTATATTAAATATCATAATTATGAGTACATGAAAAAACAATTGAAGTTCATAAGACATGTATGATAGGGTAATCACAAAATATGGTCCATTAAAGAATAATATTCACATATAACATTTATTTATAGTATTCACATAAGAAAAAAATACTTTACATAGTATGAAAGGATAACTATTAAGGATATAACAATGTAATTGGTTCATTAACTAAATAATCATTGTATTCAAGGTTCACTCCTTAGACAATAATAGTAGATAATTTTCCTTATGTCATACTTCACTCCCAATTCAAATCTTGTCTAAATCAGGAGATATAAGTTCTTACCCAATTAATTTTAGGGAGATATAGGTCCCAGCCATCCCATAATTCAAACAATACTTATATACTCCAAAGAATAATACTTTATTCATTATATAATTACCCATGAAATAAAATGGGGTTTTTACCATGTAGTCATATCATAATCAGAGTATGACATACCAAGTTCATAATATTTTCCAAATTTCATCCTATCATAACCCACTGAGAAAAAATCAGGTTTCATAACCATTCAATCATGGTATAACCCATGGAAAAGGAATGTGTTTCATCAATATATTTTTAATATAAACCACATAGAGAGAAAAATTAACGGCATCCATGGTTCATATACCCAGTAAATCAAAGGTAACATCAACTCATGTCATATAAAATGTAAAATGAGTTTAGGGATGATTTAAAACAATTCTCTAGGGGAGTTCCCTATCTAAATTTCAATTTCAATTTAAAGACAATAAATTTGAAAATAATTTTATTAGAAAAAAATATTGAAAACATATAAATAATTTTCTAAAAAAATTATTTTCCTAACAACAAGATGTTTTTTATGTCATATACATTAAAAAATATTCCGTTCACATTTTTGGTAATTTATAATTTGGAATTATTTATCAAATGACATTAAAATTACTTTCAATTGTTTTTTGAAAAACTAATATAAGAGTAAAAATAAATTTGAAAAATTATAGGTTAATTTTAAGACAATTTTTTTGGAATACATTGATAATAAAGAAAAAATATTTCCGACCGAAGAGAGAAATAATGTCAAATTTTCATGAAAACACGTTTTTTTATTTTATTACATAAATATAGTTTAAAAAGGCACTATTATATAAAAATATTATGAATATCACATGGAGAAGAAGATTTCTACGTTTATTTAGGGATGGATCACAATATTTTTTCATTAAAATCATACTATTAAATAATCTCGATTAATGATGAAATTATAAAATCATTGCCAATTTTGTAATATTGAATCATAATCCCCACTTGTACACAACAATGTTGCATCCATTTTCTTCTCAGGTTGAGTGAATTAAATGTAAATGATTTTATATCATTCAATGATAATATTTATACAATATTTAACACATATGTTTATTAAACCCATATTTATTAACTACAATGTAAATAATGAATTATTCCTATTTCTTCGCGAGGTGGTAGTTTGCGCTACACATGAGTGATGTTATCAACTTCAGACATTACGAAGAGTATAAAGGAATGTGTAATATTATATATTCTATAAGTATAATAATACGAAAAATATAATATATATATATATATAATATCAATAATTATTTATAATCTTGATATGTTGTAATTGAAAGACAAATGACATCCATTCGAGAGGAGGTAGTATGCCATACACACGAATGATAATTTCATAAACCATATAATGGAAGTGTATATGGTAGAAGGACTCGAACATAAGATAAAAATATCACACTATATTTAATATACTAATGTTATAATATAATCATGTTATAAAAAGAATTTATGGGGAAGGAGGGAGAAATAATACAAAAAACCTCATTGATGAACATTACCTCTTAATCAGGTATCCTCATTAGGTTTGCATTAAAACCCTCCTAGGTTTAATTTCTATCCAAAATAATTCTTTTTTGTATTATTACATTGATTAGATGTGTCTGGTTTGGGTAATTTTCAATCCAAAAAGGTTTTATGGTTAGAATAAAATAGGATATGAGGGTCTTTCATATGTGAGGTGGGTGACATAGTTGTAATGTTTTGAAATAAAAAGTTCACCACCAGTATTTATCATGGAAAAAGTTTCTAGAATGTGACATTCACAATACTAGAAGATATATGGTCAGAATTTGGCCATAAAATGGATTATGGGAATAATTTTTGTTACATTTTAACCCCAATCATTTTCATTCACTCCCTCGTAAACACATTTTAAAATTAAATGATGTAAATAAATTTTAATTCCTTTAGAAGTCATTTTTATTCAAAAAATAATTTTACCATATTATATAATATAAATTATTCTGATTAAAAATATTGAATTCATTTTTTCAAAATTTCATACATAGATGTGTAAATTTTTAATTTAAGAAAATCCCATAGATGCAATGAGAAAGTGAGATTCTAAATGGAAAATGTTCGAATTTTTATAATGATTTTATATCAAAATTGAATATTAAATTCATTCGAACAGCCAAAATTTGATAAATTAATGTATAATTGTTCTAATATTAATTTTAAACTAATTTAAAATGTAATTTATCAATATTTAAAAAATAACTAATTTTTTTCCATTTTCAAATTTATTATTTTTAAAATGAACCTTTTCAAAAAAATAAAAAAAATCACCCTCAATTAATTTTGACATGATTATTTAGAAAACTATTTTAACATTATATAATTATGTTTTTACAATTAGGAAAAAAATATTTTTATTAATTTTGTAAAAAAATTAATTTTTCTGAGGAAATATTATTTTTTGAACATATATAGATTCTACAAAAAATTTAGTACTTTATTTATCATCATGTTTCATTTATATAAAAATATTTTAATTTTTTATAACTTAATTATTATTATTCATATATATTTTTTAATTTCATGGTTATAACAGTCATTATTAAATAACTATATTAATAATATTATGGTTTTGTTAAAACAAAGTGCCATGGGTAATCTATGCTATACCGGTTACGTGTATAGAGTAAGAATAACATGATTTTGTATGTAATAAAATCTATCAAAAAAATTATTTTATTCAAAAAATAATAAAAAATAAATGTTTTTAATATAGATTAATGGGAATTCATAAAAAACACTTTAATTATATAAATAGTGATATGATATTTTATTTGATATACATTCATAGGTCAATCAAAAAAATAATATTCAACTTATTATATCTTGGGAAATATTTATATCTAATTAATAAATATACTCATTAAAATATTAATATATCATCATAACCTATATTAATCATTGGTTATCCTAAAATAAAGAGAAATAAAAATAATACTTTGATGATTTTATCAATCATCCGTTCATGTAATATATGAAAGACATGGGAATGAATGATAAATATGTATTTTTTGTTATAAACCTATGAAATATTAACATAAAAACACCTATTAAATGTATTATGTCTTGTATTGTATATCCAAAGACAAAGAATGACAGTCATTTATATACCGCGTTAATATAATAGATAATAGATTCACCACAATCTCCTCTAAATCCACTTAATAATACTTTAAATCAGCCAACACAATGATATAAAAAATAATATTTTATTTTAAAAGGATGTGTCTGGTCCCAATGTGAGATATAGGTTATATTTCCTTAGTGATATCAATATTTTTCTATAAAATATAAACTAATAAAAAAATTATTAAATCGCCCACATGTTATATGATGTAATTTTTTACACCAATATATTCAATTATAATATCTAATATAGTTCTATAAAATACCTATATAATAAATAAATAAATATTGACTTGTTTGGAACACATCTAGAAATAGTTATTTTTTTATAAAAAACATATATATTAAATGAAAAATCATATCGACCATATCATTTTATAAATTAATGTTAGTGCGACACCTTGTTAGTATCCCACTATCTCAACAGAGGAATAAGAATATATCTTTACTTTTTTTATCATGTACATAAACATGTTTGTAAATTAAATCCCTTAACAAACACTATTAATTGATTAATATTGAAATTTTCTATTCAAATAATATGTTACATTAGGTTTAGTATACAACAATAAATTTACACTATATTCTATGAATTTTGTTCACAGAATCTTATAGTTTTATAACTTTTAGATCTCAATAGAATACATTGAGTCCTTCTAATATATATATAAAAATATTGGTAAGGAAACATTATTAGAGTAATTTATAAAAATAATCATTATCACATTCCAGATATATGCTTTTTCTCTCATTACCTACACCCACTTATATTTTTGTTGATTTTTTTATAATAAGTATACTCATATCTTCACAATTTTATTTGTTTATTAAACACTATCATAATCATTACATTATGTAATTTGATGTAGGGATATAATATTTAATCATTGGTATAATACAAATATTTATAAAATATACCATAACATTTCCACACATTTACTTTTATATTAAATGGTAAAAAATTTCCATGATAAAACCAAACTCATTGATTTCCAATTACAACTATATTTTTAGCTCTATGAATTCTATATCAGGGAAAATATAGGCTTCTCCAAATTTTGTACATTAACATAATCATTTGGAACTAATAAACCTTCATGATGTGTCATATACACATAATGAATTACATCCCAATTATAGAATATGTCATTACATACCTTTTATATTCCTTTAAGTATAAATTATATGTAATGTAAAGTAATATATGAATAGAAATTACCAATAAAATTTATGGAAATATTTCATTATTGTTAATAAAATTTATTTAGTTTTAACCCTTTTTTAACAACCTCATCTCAAGTAATCTGGAGCTAATGGTTATTTTATTTCAATTGTACAAAATAAAATTGATCACATCGCCTATGATCTAATTCATAATTGTCTATAGAGGCTAAATATATACATAATCCTTCTATTACAATAAAAAACATAAAATATAACTTAAAAATTAGTGAAAATATATTCTTCCCCCAATTATATTCTGTGATCTTTCATAGTAGATATATTGGTTTTTAAGATTGGAGGGAATAAATATATGGGAGGGTATAGACAAAACATAAAAAAATAATTTAAAATAAAATCATGCAATAAAAAACCACGGTGTAATTAATATAGAGAAGATATATAATTAATTGGATTCAATATGAGAAAAATATCAACATGTAATATATAACAAATGGAATATTTAATTAAAATAATAAGTTAATTTAAATTGATATAATGTATAATTATATTAATCAACGTTCTTCATTGAAGGAATTATTTATGAAATCATAACCATACTATCAAGGTCGTGTTCCATGAAATCATTCATTGTAGGGGGAATATAAATTAAATACCCTGGTATTGTTTTTATTATGAGACCTACTAATCATATAAGATTTTTATAACTCCATGCATCACCTTACAAACAATATGTGTAGAAAATCCTTCATATGAAATAGATTTAATATAATTCATTTAATCATTCTTCAAATAGACCCATTGAAATACACATGTTATTGTAATCTATTTATTTTCATATAAATATAATGGGTTTACAGACATTCAATGTTTCCATTAGAAATAGAATTACATTACTATACAGGGAAATATCTAAAAAAAGTTGATTTTAAAGGATATTCATAATAATATGGAAATTATTTTAGATGATGGTTAAGTTAGCTGATTTCATGTTTCATGGTATGGCCTAGAGATGGTTGGGTATTTAGAACATGATGGGTAGAGATGTGGATACTTTCTAGGAGACTTACAAAAATAACATTATTGAGGAGGTTTTTACAAATAAAATAATGCTGGATTAGGTTAAAGAGTTTAGGGATCTTTAAAAGGAGATGATGTCAGTATCATTCATTATTTTGTTTCATGGAGTTTCATTACATCTCTCTTGTTTAGCTTGGAATGAGGTTCTTATGTCATGAATGTTTGAGATTAGCCATTGTCTATATGAAAGGATCCATGTTATCTTTTTTTCCCAAACGGTGTATTATAAGGTTCAATATAGGGCCATGATTATTGAAAAGGGTTTGGTATAGTACAATACATCATGTTTTCAATTAGGAATTGGGGAACTGGTGAGTGGGACTCCTCAAGATGTAGTAAATATTTTTTAAAATGATAAAATTTGAAGGATGAAGAGGTGAAATAAGATGGTATAATGTCTGTATAGTAGATTTGGTTTTTTATCACCTTATATGGAAGTAAATTACATGATTTGATCAAAATTTTTATTGAGAGGACACTATCACATATTTTTAGTGGAATATAAAAACTTGTTTCATTTTTCATGAAGGATGTGTAATAATTATTTTTTCTATTTGAGGGTTATTCTATTAGGTTTTTGTGGTGGATCAAGATAGATTTGAGATCTGATTCATGAGACTGATAGAGGATAATAGTAGAAGGCCCAACTTCTATAGGGGTTAGTAACTTGAACAAACTAGGGGCCTAATGGATGGTGTTTCTGGAATTAAGTAGGTAAATTATATACCATGGAATAAATATTGTATGAGGCTGAGAATGTACATTCAATATATAGAGGTTTTTTTATGATTACCTCAATTATTTCTATTACATTTCTTTTAATACATGAGCTTCATATTCATTAATAAATTCTCAGGCCAGTTATGTTTTGGAACATTCAATTATGTAATATTCCAAATTTATTTCTCTAGATAAATGTTCGGGGAAGATGTTAATCCATATCTGTAGATATATATAATGTATTGTAATTTTTTCAGGTTATTGAAATATAGTGGATTATAGGATCATGAAGAAGACTAGTTTATATTTAATTTTTTTAACGGACTAGTTGAGTAGTTTATATGATATCATCGACTTCAAATGTAAATATTTTTCCATTACTATTACTAAAGAGGAGATGTTTTTTACAAACAAATGTGATGTAGGAGGTAAAATAATTGGACTAGACCAATGTTAGTTATGAGATATTATGTAGAAGGTAGAAGCCATGGTTCATATGTCATATAAGGTGGTTACTCCATCATAATTTATTTTAGAAGAGTAATATTATGAATATTTTTTAATAGATTATTTCATAATACTTCTTCATTGTATAGGAATTTATTTTGAGATAAATATCTTGCAACCGGAGAAGTCAATATCAATTTCTTCATACATAATGACATTGATAGAGTTGACAAATTTCAAGGTGCCACTTATTGATATAGAGAAAATGTTTCTTATCAGATCAAGCACATATCCTTGGAAGGATACAATAATTTTCATTATGAAGTAGATAATATCCTATGAATATACATTTAAAATATAAATATTAAATAAATACACCATAAATAAAATTTATATATATTGTATACTCAATTATTTGTTTGATATTTTGTGCAGAACATAGTGGTTCACTAAGATTAACAAAAAATTCATCTACCACCGGTTTTAGGTTAATGAAAAGTATATACCAAATATATATTTATTGTCAAAATGAAACACTCTATTATTTTTTGAAATATTACCCTTTACATAATTATATTTATTCTATATATTAAGTTAAATGCAACACAAAGTTTAAACAAACATCACTAAACCTAGAAATTGAAATTTATAGGTATGAATGGGAATATGTACTTTATGATATATATATATATGAAGGTACTAATAAATAATAATGTATTGATAAATGTTTAGTGATTAATAGATCTATTTTTAGTAAATCAATTTTATTTTTAATTAATATTTTTCCATCAAAAATGGTTTCTATTCAATTTGAAATTGAATTATATAATTATATTTTAATAATTTTATAAATTTTATTCTATAAAAGAGATATGATTTTAGAAAATACAAAATAAAAAATTTATTATGATTAATTTTTTTTATTTTTTATTGAAGAGGTTGATATTAGTAGGAATACATAAAAATAATGAATATTTATTGAAATACAAATATTTATTTCTATAATTTTTATTATTCCATTTTCTATTAAAATTGTTTAAATATCATATTAGTTCATTTATATTATAAATAAATCAATTAAGATCATCAAAATATTTTCTTTCTTTTATCTAGAATAATAAAATTAATATAAAGAAACGCAATTTTTATCAAGAAATATTTTTTTCAAACAATGTTATTTTTAAATAATATTGATCACTATTGGTGAATTATATGAATATAATTTTATTATAATATTTATTAATAAATATTTTAAAAATTAATTTATTTTTTTATAGAATTGTATAAGAATGAAATATAGTTTTATTCTTAAAACAATATTTTTATAAAATGTGTTTCACAACACTTTTTTCTCATTTATTCTAAATTTAATTTATTACAAGTATTGAAATTCAATCCTAAAATATATATTTCATATATTAAATTTAGAGTATAAAAATTCATAATTATTCCCATTTTATTATTTGTTAATTTTAAAAGATATCATTGAAATTTTTATCACCTTGGTAAAGATAATGCATGCCGTAGAGATTAAAAAACATGCACACACATTGTTTAGGTGCCTAGAAGAGGTAGTGTTCCTTACATGGTTATCACATGGTTGGTTATACCATTTGATAAAACCACACCTAAAGAATTAATTAATTATTAAATTTCAATTTTAACATGAAACCCCCACCCAAACTTTAATTAAATATTTTATACATTAGGATCTCAAATTTAGGGACTCTAGGGGATATTAATGGAGATTACTTTTTATATGATCTCTATTTATACGGTATCATGAGGCATGAACACATAGAAATTCATTGATTTTTAGGTTCTTACTCCATTCACCACATTTCATAAGTAGCTCCTCTCCAATCCCGAGAAGTAATAATAGATTCAAGTTATAATAGAATGCTCATTTAATTCAATTATTATTGAATGAGTGACTCTCCATTTATGATTGGATATGTGGCCAGATAAAGATAATTGTCATATTCACTCGATTTATTATAGATCTGTTCGTGATGGAGGTACATGTTGTAAAATCATAATCAAATTCTTTCCTCTATCATATCATTATTCTTTATTCATGATTTTGTAGACCTCATAATGTTAATTGCGGATTATTTAGGGGATCTTCATATCACATGTCGGATTTAGTGATGGATCTTGGATTTATCAAATAGGTCACCATCAGTAGGGATTATTTAACAATTTGGGATTATGTATGAGGTTTGTTGTTATGTTTTTTTAGTTGCTATGTGAACAATAGTGTAATATAGAATGTTTATTATTTTCCATAATTTGTGTGTGTATACCCTATAAGAACTATTCTTGGTGTGAAAAAAGTGTTACTTCTATAATATACCATTTTCTGTGTGAATGATTGGACTATATAGGATTGTATATAGTATTGATATGGATAGTGTATCATTATGTCTTTGTTAACACATATGGTGGGAGGATGTTATCCATTGACATGGTACTAATGATGAAAATGGTACCTCGAGACAAGGAAGTGGTATGATGACCTTGTGGAATAAACGATGATAGAGTGTGGGGGTATTATGGCCTTGGGTAGTAGACTAAGTCTGAGCATGTGTTTTGATAGACTAAGGGCCTAACATAATAGAGATAGGGGAACAATAAATTGTTGGCCCGACCTAAGGGTTAGTAAGGGGTGATGAAACAATATCTTGACATAGGGATTGATCAAATATATTAAATGATCCCAGATATGTTTTGGCTCTGAAAAATGATTAATATGTTTTAGGTAAAAGAAATTTCCTATATAATGGATCCAAATTAGGTATGGTCAAGGCTCATGGAATCCAAGTTATTGTAGAGTCACCTAACATATAGTTGGTTTCATGTTTTTTGATTTTCATTAAAAATTGAAATAAACATTAATATTGATATTTACATTACGTTATGGATTATTTGGTGGTTTTCTACTAGTGTAATACTCACACCTTTCATGGGAATGTTTATGCGTGTGTGTGTATTTCATACTCAAGGAACTAGTTAAGGGTAAGGTCCCAACGTCGTGGAGCTAAGACTATTGAGAATAAAGGATAGAAGAAATATTGAGATAGACTCTACAAAATTTATATATAGTTTCATTTTATATTATCTTGTTATCAGATCTATTTTAACATACAACATTGGAATACTTTTGGGATATATTATTTGACATCATTTCTACTTATCTTAGTCTTATAAAATTATTTTCATTTCTAATCTTTTTTTATGGGATGTTAATTTATATCTTGTTTTTATAGCTAGTTTTTATTATGTTCTATATGCATTGTCACTAATAAAATAGTATCTCTATAACAAAATTAATCCCATATGTATTAATCATCAACATCATGCATTCAAGGATACATGATTGAGGTTATAAGACACTCTATATTGGACTAGGTGATTCCAGTCGAGGTGTTAAATCATGGTGAATAAAAAGTTTATTATATGATTTTATATATGTGATTCTTCTAGAAATTTATTATTCAGATTGTATAAATATGGAGAAAATTGTCTTTTTCCAATCATAAAATCCAAATGTACATAGATTCTGTCCTTAAGTCTCTGATAATTAATTTCATTAACTATATTTTGAAGATCATTTTCATCATGTTGGGATTAATTATGCTATATAGTAAGGATATATGAGGAATAAGATCGAAATGGATTTATGTTTCCCCTTTTCAAATATTTTTCTTATTCTACATTATTAAATCCATGAATCTGATATCATTGATTATCATAATCTCGATAAAATGACATTATCTTTCATACTCAATGTATGATCCACTATGATTACATTTAAAAGTTGGCATTGAATCATGTTTTCATTACCCATGGATACACTAATCCATATTTTTTATCTCTTGATTAACATTTATGTGTTAATACATTAATAAAAATGTTTACATTTATACATCTGTAGAAAATCTCACTATAGAGGTGGACTCTCCATTTCTACCTGGAAAATACTATAAAAACCTACTTGAGAGGATGATATATATAGTATTACAGACCTATAATTAATATTCATAATGCATAAAAAATAAATCCAAAACATTTCATAAGGATGAAACAAAATCATTTCTTTGATGTATTACTAGAAATCACAAATCCTTCCTTCCCCAATACCAATTACACAACTCATAATATATACCTGAACCCACACTCTGAGAATCTGGAGAATAAAATACAATCTTTATATCATGATAATTATTAATGTGGCCTAATTTTAACCACTAAAAATTATAATAAAAAATAGGAATATTAGATCACTAACACAACAATGGATCATTTTGTTAATATTTTTAGAGAATTATGTCATAATATTAAATAATAGTGCCCATGTGTTTAGCTCTATATACTCCCATTATACCATTTTCTCTTTTTATGTATGTTCCCTTTATCTTTTTGCAAAAAAATCCTTAAACCATTTGATAAATATATGAAAATATGGGATGAGCACCCAAATATCAATAAGGGATCATATGAAAAGTGACATGTTAGCCTGTTTCAAAATCAAGAATTTGTTAAAGAAAGTTTTTCTTTAGCATAATAAACATTTAAATCATTTCATCACTTACTTACACTTGAAGTAATATTTACTAAATAATTTCATCATAAAAAAACATAAAAAATTTATAATGGAATAATAATAATAATGAGGGTTTCACAAAAAAATTAGAACCCTTGAAAAATATTTAAAAAAAAATCCACCATTTTACAGAAAAAGGTATTATAATTCCTTTATTTTAAAATATATATATATATCCTACTCTTTTAAATAAAAATATTTCTAGGAAAATTTCTTAAAAACTATAAAATAAACATACGTAAATTATGGTATCATTTTCATATCATTGATTAAATAATTATTATAATTGGAATTCTTTATCTAGAATACTCAACAAAATCATAATGGAATCCTATATTCAATTGACTCTATCCCATTACATAATGAATTGGAGATCCCTATCAAGAATATCCATTATCATGAGCTATATATGGATCACACATAACTAAAATCTATATCTTAGTCAACTATCATTATAAACTATCCCCATGAATTGTAACATAATCATAAAACATTAATTATTTTAGTTAAATTATCATATTGATAAAAATATTATTTTTATTTATTCGAAAAATGTATCCAGATATCAATGTATCCTTTACATTTTAAAGATGTTTCGAAAATACCCATAACATAGAGATAGAGTTTTTTTAAATATTTTATTGAATATTCTGAAATAATACAAACATTAAAAGTTAGTTAAAATAGTGTTAAAATCATTTGATATTATATATTTTAAAATAGTACATTCCTTTTACCAATTACAATAATGTCAAAATGTTCCATATAAAATATTTAATAAATCTTATTTTGAAAATCTCTGAATGAATGTAAAAAGGGTGATTAAAATTAAATTTATAAATAATTTATTTCAATATAAATAAATTAATAAATTTTTTTATTAATGTCATCATTGAGGAAACATATATTGAAAATAAATCATTAAAACATTTGGAACCTAGGTTTTAGGTTAAAGTTTCTCATAGGAATTAATATCATTTAGAGAATAAAAAAATTTAAAGGTAAAAACATGAATTAATTTTTAAATAGTTTAATTTATATAGATTAATGGTAATATGTATTGATAAGGTGGTTTAGTTACAACACCAAAGAATACATGTGGTGAAAATCTCATAAATATTAATGATATGAAATTTTGACTACAAGTTTCTTATATTTAACTTGTATTGTCATTAACAATCATTATCATATTAAAAATTAAATTTTATTGATAATTTACAATCATAAGAACCTATTTAAGTATTAATATCTCACTATTAAAATTTTTATTTCATTTATTTCATTTTCAAATTTAATTATGTAATTGATTAATTTAACGATGTGTGTTTTAATGAGACTATTCTCTTGTGTCTAACATGACATCAGTGTATTGACTCTTGTAAAATAGGTATTTATTCAATCATATGTAGAATAATAAAAAATGTAACAATTAGCAATTTTTTATGTTAATAAATATTTTAAAACGAACTATAAATGATTGTTATGAAAAATAAATTATGTTACAATCATGAAGATGATAGGTTGTATACACACAATAATAACACATCCATTTTACAACAAACATGATGTAAAAAAGGAAATTAACATTTTATATTTCATGTTTTTTTATTAGATATATGATATCAAATTATCTCTTTGAATACACATATATATATATTGTACATATGAAGATGTGATGAATAATAAATCACATCATGTCACTAAGGTCATAGTCCACAAGTACACGTAAACGAAATTGTCATTTTTCAATGGATTGAAAGGTAATAAAATATAATATATATTATATTTAGAAAATATTAATTATTTTAGGAAGTTTATATATTTACCTTATATCCTATTAATAATAATCTATTATATAAAGTGACGGAAGGCTAATTGCATTAGTCTGTAAGGAAGTAGTCTTCCATACAAAATAATGATTTTTTAATTTATTATTAGATGAAGGAACAAATGTGTAAAGGTTAGTCTAGAAATAAAATCACATTTAAATACATGGTAGATACTGATGTTATCATATCACCATGGTAATATGATCTTTGTAGGAGGTAAACAAGGAAATAAAATTTAATTATTTGGTTAAAAGTTATACCCCTTCTTAGTAAAATCTTATTCTCATCCCACATTACAAATTATAATGATTGTATTAAGACAAAAATAAGATCCCTATGACATGGGTATGAAGTAACGGAATGGATATTGGTTTCTATTGGCTGAAAATGTCTCTTGAAGTTTGGGGTGGAGAGGAGAGGGGTGTCCCTTTATAATTGAGTGGAAGAGGTCATTTATGAAATACATAAAATATATAATATAATATCTATATAAATCATTTCAAAAGGACCCCAAATGTAATTGATTAAAAAATGAGCAGTATATATTTCTTAATGTAGTCATAAAATCAATTTTTAAATTTTAATATATCTTTTCAAAAAATACAATTTGGATTCATCCGTTATGTAACTATCAATATCACTAACCACAGTAACAACATTTTCAAAATTCAATTCTCATAAAAATACATCATAGTAAAAAATTGGATCATAAATTGAGAAGGGATTAACGTTTCAACAATTTAACATACTACTATTCCTCTTAATTTTTTTTTTATAATTTTTAAATAATTTAATAATTTTTTTTTCATAAAACCGTATTACTATAAATTTTAGAACTACACACATAATTTTACTTTGAAGACAACAAGATAACAATTTAATTATAATATAATATATTTGACCATAAATAATTCAATATTATTAACTATAAAACTCATTTTAAAACATATTCCATAAAAAATGAAATATTGGTTTTCTCTTAAATAATACTATTCAGACACAAAAGGAAATAAAACCAATTTTTTAAGAAAACATGTTTTTTTAAAATGAAATGAATTTCTTTATTTATTATGAATCAATTAGTACATTTTCATTATGATTTTCCTTTATACCTATTTTATGTAATATGTTGATCATTATTCATATGATAAAATTTATTGTCTATGTCAAATTTTAATAAATATATTATTATAATTTAATTATATATGCTAACTCAATAAATGATTAGTGTTGCAAGTTAATCAAGTAATTTGGAATATTATTTAGTTCCAAACATGGGGAGTTGCAAATCATTATTTGAAAATTATATATGTAATTTGTCACGACCCGTCCTCGGGGCCCATGTCGTGACTACCCCATGCCCGCCTTCCATAGGCCAGGGGCTGGCGACTAGCACCAAGGCGTAATTCCTAGTAAAAAGGGAAGGCATTGCCTTTGTAAAGTAAACAAACCCACAGAGCAAGCAAGAAGAAGTAAAAAATAAGTAAAAACTGGGTACAACAGTAAGTGCGGAAAAGTAAGTGGGCCAGAATACAAACCCAAACTGAAAGTAAAGTACAACTTAAAAGAGAGAACAACAACTGAAAGTAAAGCCGCATCGTCGAGCCATCCATTGGAAGTCCCACCTGAAGGGTGGGTATAGATAGACTCCTCAACTCCTCAGGTCCAGTCGTCCGCTTCGAGTACGTCTCGCCCTGTGGTCCACCTTTAGGTACTGACCTGCTCCGCAAACCTCAACCACGATCAGCGTTGTCCGTCGTCTGCAACCAACACAACATAGTGCAGGCATAGCCCGTGCAGGGGTGAGTATAGGCTACTCAGTAGGGACACTGAGACCCCCGAAAGTCTCCCAGAATCCACAAAGGATAATCCACAAAGTAACGATACAAACACAAAGTAACATCCGACACTTCTTAGGTATATGCCCATACATATACCTAAGTCATCAATTCTAATTTGGATCTAACATCCAAGCCCAAGTACAACCCAGTCCAAACAGGAAAACACAACCCATTCCACACTAGAAAGCAAAATGTAATCCACACAGGATATCATGTCAATCTTATCGAAGGTATGGATTTAAAGTCAAGATTCAGCTCACACAGGTATACTTCTTTGTAAGATGATACAGATGATCAGATATTTCCACTGATTCATCTATGCTGTCAGAACCACACAGGATCGATAGGTACTAACCCTCACAATAACCCACAATGGATCAATAGGTAACTAACCCCCGCAATGACCCACAAAGGATTAATTGGTAACTAACCCCCGCAATGACCCACACTGGATCAGACCCACACAGGATCTGTAGGCGCTGGCCCACACAGGACCACTGAGCGCTGACCCACACAAGATCTGACCTACACATGATCAGTAGCACTGATCCATGTAGGATCGCTGAGTGCTGTAGTCGTCGCCGTCGAATCCACGGAGGATTTCTGTATAGTCGTCATCGTTGTCGCAGTCGCAGCCAGCTATAGGGTTCCCGCACACAGTGAGCTCATTCGGGAGGGTCCGCTCCACGAGCCGAAGGGCTGACACATCAACTGACACATATTCTGCAGTTTATGTATCCAATTGTTCTGTATCATCAACAGAAAATCAACGTCAACGACGGCGCGTCAATCGGACACCCGGTCTGAGAGTTATTGGCTTTTTCATCCCAGGGGCCCTGTTGGTTTTTAAGTCAAAACCAACCCAACCATACTCCAAATACATAAAAACCTTGAGCGGAGTAAGCCAAAATGTCCGTCTCACTTAGAGGAATCTAACAAAGTCGATGGAACACCAATCGGACGTCCGGAACACATGTTATAAGCGTTTCCGCTCTGAGGGCCCAGTTGGTTTCATTTACGAACCAACTCGGACGAACACAAAGTACTCCGAAACCTTGAGTGTAATATTCTGAAAAGATCGTCTCGATCCAAGTATCGCATCGCAGCTGACGGTGCGTCGATCGGAGGTCCGAAACCCATGTTATAGGCAAAAGACCATGAGAGGTCTGGTATTAGGGGGTTCGGGCCCGGTCCGACCCGGCACGATACCCTCTGGGTCGGCCCGAACCGTTTTGACCCTTCCCGGGTCCGGGTCCAGCACACATGGGTACGGGTCGGCCCGGCTGGCGCGGCACACCCCGGATTGTGCGGCCCGGCCAGGCCTAGGCTGGTGATAGCCTGACCTGAGGTCTATCTTTGAGAACCACCGTGCTCCCTTGAGCTGGTCGAAGAGGTCATCAATCCTTAGTAGCGGATACTTGTTCCTCACTGTCACCTAGTTCAGGCGACGATAGTCGACACAAAGTTGTAAGCTCCCATCCGCCTTATTGGCAAACAATATCGGTGAAGCCCAGGGTGAAACACTAGGTCGGATGAATCCCTTTCCCTTTAAGTCCTCCAACTGTACAAGTAGCTCTCGAAGCACAGCGGGGGCCATCCGATATGATAGAGTAGATGTTGGGGTTGTCCCGGGGTACATGTCAATATAAAAGTCTACCTCTCTATGAGGAGGTAGTCCGAGAACATCATCGGGAAAAACTTCTGCATACTGATCGACCACTGCAGGAAAACCAGGACTCCGCACGTCAACTGCTCCTTGGATGAGGCTAGCCAAATGATGAGTGATGGGTTGTCCTCTCCTCTGCGAGATTCCATCCTGTGATGTGGAGGCTCCCTTCTTGCCAGTGAAGGTAAACCTGCTCTTTTCGGTGCGTACACATCGCACCTTGCGCCAAATACAGTCGATCAAAGCATTGATTGTAGATAACCAATCCATGCCCAAGATGACATCCTAAGGCCTCGACGCCGCTACAAATAGATCACAGCCGAATCTTTCTCCTCCTAGAGTACGCTCACACTGCCGACACCAGTGCGTAATCGTCGAGTCTGCTCCTGTAGGAGTCTCTAGCCGTAAGGATCGATCCAACGACTCCGTCGGAATCTCCGAGCACTGAACAAGGGCAGCGGCTATGAAAGAATGAATCGCTCTTATGTCTATAAGAACTTCAACAATGGTGGAATAGACACAGATAGTACCTTGAATCATCTCGTGCGCACCGTGGTCGTAGGCCTCCGCTGCCTGGAGTTGTGCATGTCTCTGCCCGCCACCTCCCTGTGGTCGGGGTGGACCTTCTGGTGGTGGTGGTGGTAGAGCCTCAAAGCGTCCCCCACCACCTGCTGCTCGGCCAGCTCCTCTGCCTCGTCTGCCTGCTCCCTGCGGACCGCCACGTTCGACCCTCTGCCTCTACCATGGTGGTCCCTCAACCGTCTGATGCTCCTCTGCACGGTGGGTCGGGCAGTCACGATCCATGTGGCCCTGCCCGCCGCATGCGTAGCACTATATGCCTCTTGAAAGACTGACTACGCGCTGTGTGCCCCTCACCACTGAGACAGTGTCCTGAGGTCATCTGCCCGAGGGTCTGGTCTACCTGGACCCATGTGTCTTCTGTCGACTGCCTGCTGTAGAAGACTCTGCTATGTGCCGCACTATGGTAGGTCTTGCTTCTGATTTAGGCTCAGCAAGGAAGCTCTCGATCAGAAGGGATCGCTCCAGTACCCCCGCCTGAGTCGGAATGATAAGGGAGATCAGCAACTCCCTGATCTCCTGCCTCAATCCCTGCTTGAAGGTCCGGGCCCGGAAGAATGGTCCCCGTACCATGTCTGTTGAATAGCGCGAGAGCTCTGTAAATCTCGCCGAGTACTGGGCGACCGTCAAGCTGCCATGCCGCAGTTGTAGAAGCTCCTGGATGCGCACCGCACGGAGGGTGGTTGGGATGAACTCCGAGCGGAAGAGGCTCTCAAAGTCCGTCTAGAGAAGAGATTCCTCACCATGCACTTGGAGCATCAAGCTCCACCATCTGCCTGCTGCCGTGTGTAGTAGGCTTGCTGCGAGGATCACCATGAGGTCTACTGGTGTCCTCAGTAACCTGAAAACCCGTACAACTGCCTCCCGCCAATCCTCGACAGCCTGAGGGTCCGTCTCCCCGCGGAACATGGGTGGTCGCTGATGCTGAAACTCATGCATTGCACTATGGTGACATGCATTGTCAGCAGCTGGGGCTGGTAGCATCGGTGGCTCGGCGGGTAGAGGTACCGCTGGTGCCTCTACTGTCAAAGGGCCCTGTACCGAGGCATCGTTGCTCGGTGGGCTGTCGTCATGCACAACTCTCGGAACCCTAGTTGTCTGCCATCGTGGGGCCATCTGGAAAAGAAACAGGTGTGCCACGGTCAAACAGTATACCTGGTGAGATGACATAAAGTAATCACAAATAAAACTTGAAACACACATGCAATCAATGTTTTCGTGTATTAAGTTGGAAATCAGAAGTCAGGGTCCTGGTATACGGATACGTCGGCCGCCGCACCAACACCTGACTCCCTAGACTGATAACCACACTCAATACTCTTAACACTATTACTTCATATAAAAAAAGATCAGATTCCTGAATTCTGTGGTAGAACCGAACTTCTCTGATACCAATTTGTCACGACCCGTCCTCGGGGCCCGTGCCGTGACTACCCCAAGCCCGCCTTCCATAGGCCATGGGTTGGCGACTTTCACCAACGTGTAATTCCTAGTAAAAAGGGAAGGCATTGCTTTTGTAAAGTAAACAATCCCACAGAGCAAGCAAGGAGAAGTAAACACTAAGTAAAAACTGGGTACAACAGTATGTGCGGATATGTAAGTGGGCCAGAATAAAAACCCAAACTGAAAGTAAAGTACAACTGAAAAGAGAATACAACAACTGAAAGTAAAGCCACAGCGTCGAGCCTTCCACTAGATGTCCGACCTGAAGGGTTGGTACAGATAGCCTCCTCAGCTCCTCGGGTCCAGCCATCTGCTCCGAGTACGTCTCGCCCAGTGGTCCACCTCCAGGTACTGACCTGCTCCGCAAGCCTCAACCACGATCAGCGTTGTCCATCGTCTGCAACCAACACAATGTAGTGCGGGCATAGCCCGTGCAGGGTTGAGTATTGGCTACTCAGTAGGAACCCCGTGACCCCCTAAGGTCTCCCATAATCCACAAAGGATAATCCACAAAGGAAAGATACAAACACGAAGTAACATCCGACACTTCTTAGGTATATTCCCATACATATACCTAAGTCATAAATTCTCGTTTGGCTACATCATCCTAGCCCATGTACAACCCAATCTACACAGGAAAACACAACCCATTCCACACAGGAAAGCAAAACATAATGCACACAGGATATCAAGTCAATCTTATCGAAGGTAAGGATTTAAAGTCAAGATTCAGCTCACACAGGTATACTTCTTCGTAAGACGATAGAGATGATCAGATATTTCCACTGATTCATCTAAGACGTCGGACCCACACATGATCGATAGATACTAACCCTCACAATGACCCACAAAGGATTGATAGGTAACTAACCCCCGCAATGACCCACAAAGGATCGATAGGTAACTAACCCCCGCAATGACCCACATAGGATCAGACCCACACATGATCTGTAAGCGCTAGCCCACACAGGACCGCTGAGTGCTGACCCACACAGGATCTGACCCACACAGGATCGGTAGCACTGGACCATGTAGGATCTCTGAGTGCTGTAGTCGTCGCCGTCAAATCCACGGAGGATTTCGGTACAGTCTTCATCGTTGTCATAGTCGCAGCCAGCTCTCGGGTTCCCGCACATAGAAAACTCATTCGGGAGGGTCCGCTCCATGAGCCGAATGGCTGATACATCAACTGAAACATAGTCCAGAGTTGATGTATCCAAAAGTTCTGTATCGTCAACCGGAACTCAACATCACAGACGGCGTGTCAATCGGACGCCTGGTCTGAGAGTTATTGGCTTTTTTCATCCAGGGGCCCGGTTGGGTTTTAAGTGAAAACCAACCCGATCGTACTCCAACTGTGTCCAAACCTCGAGCAGTGTAATCCAAAAGGTAAATCTCACATAGAGGAATCCAACAAAGTCAACGGCACGTCAATTGGATGTCCGGAACAAAAGATATAAGCATTTCCGCTTCGAGGTCCCGGTTGGTTTCGTGTACGAACCAACCTGGCCAAACCCAATGTACTCTGAAACCTTGAGTGTAATACACTGAAATGACCGTCTCGATCCAAGGATCACATCACTACTGACGGTGTGTCGATCGATGGTCCGCAAGCCATGTTATGGGAAAAAGACCGTTAGAAACCCAGTATTAGCGGGTTCGGGCCTGGTCCGACCCGGACCGATACCCTCTGGGTCGGCCCTAACCGGGTCGACCCATCCCGGGTCCGGGTCCGGCCCGCTTGGGTGTGG
Source organism: Viscum album (assembly GCA_963277665.1). NCBI lineage: Eukaryota > Viridiplantae > Streptophyta > Magnoliopsida > Santalales > Viscaceae > Viscum > Viscum album. The sequence continues at coordinate 1,687,305,046 of OY728126.1, read as the reverse complement.
CCCGACATGGCTGGCGCGGCCCGTCCTGGCGCGCTGGCGCCGGCGGCGTGGCATATCCGTTTCGGCCGAGCGGACAGGGGTGCAGGGGGGGCACTGCCCCCTGACCATTTGCAAACCGCTGCCCCCATGTGGGGGGCCACTCATGTCCGAGCAGCCCAGGGTTACGAACCCCCGGCTCTTCCTCTGGGCGGCCGGCCTGCTCCGGCCGGCCGGTTGTTGCCACCACGGGACCGGAAAGGCCCAGTCCCCCTACTCCGACGCCGGCAGCCCGAAACTAGCCACCGGTACCCCTGCTCTGTCGCGACCTTGGACCGTCCGACGCGGCGCGACGGCGCCGCACCCCTCCGTCGCGGCTCTTCTTCAGTTTTGGGGTTTTCTTGATCCTCCAGTGCGGCAGAACGGCGCTGCAACCTTATTCAACTTCATCGGTGCGGCGTGACATCTCGACGCATCCTTTCCGCATGATCCCGCGCGGTGCGTCGGCACCGCATAATTTTCCTTCAAACCGCAACAATACAAGAATACGAAAGGAGGGTCGTCCGTGTTTGTGCGGTCTGGCCCCCTCCCGTTAATCGATAACAAGCGGCAAAGTTTCAGAAAGAATGGGTATAGAAGTAATCAGGAACAACAATTTAAATAAACCCCTACCTCGAGCATAGCTTGAACGGAGGTTCGTCGCAGAAATAACCGTCTCGGAAGGAGGCGTCATGAAAGAAGAATCGTCGCGGAAGAAGGCATTGTTGGCATCGCAGTACACGACGTCGCGTAGTCAATCTCCAAAGATTCATCGTTCTTCGCCGTAGATCGGTGCGTTCTTTGCGTTCTTCGTGTTCTTTGACGAAGAAGATGAAGATCTTCATGCCTCCCTTAGTTTTTCTCCCAAACCTCTCAAGCAACAAGTCCCAACCAAAATAAAATAAGTACCTCACTTATTTTATTAACATAACTTAAGTATGAAATTCAAAAGTGGAATTAATCCACTCAATTAATTAACTCAGGTTGTCAAATTAAATGAAAGGTTATGAAAGGTTAGGGAAGATGAAGGGGTGGGGTTCGTGTGGGCCCCACCACCCTCATAACCTCCAATGGGAAGTTGAGTGGTTTCCCCCAACTTCCACCCAAAGCATTAAAACACTTAGTGAAAAATAAAATTGATGCTCAATTTTATTTTACCTTCCACAAATTTTTAACAACTTCTGTCGTGTAAACGCAACTCTGGAAATGGTGTTCCTAAGTAATTACCAGCACTGCGAATCCATAGGTGCTCTCGAAATTCGATTCCGAGCACTGCTTCAAATGATAGAAAACCCCGCTCGTTCGTTCACTGAATGTACCCGAGCTAATCTTCAGATAGAAATTCCGAGCACACTAGGCCTCAGAATCAAGTGCAGTCAGAAACCGCATTCTTGTAAAATTCCAAAGAAAAATTAAAAAAAAATTCCTATGAATTTTACGGATCATTACATATATCCCTTTGTAGATTTTCACATTCCATAGACTTGATAGATTTATTTCCATTTATTATTAACATGAGTATTGTTTTAGAAAATTAGGAAACTTTTTAAAAAATTTGACATTAGTATTTTGATAAAAAAAGAATCATTATATCAGAAATTATTATTTTTTTGTGTTATACATTCATTTAAATCCATTAAATTTAGATAATGAATAAATATTCCATTCTTGGAGACATTATGGCCAAGAAAATAAATATTCTACAGAAGAAAAAGTCAAGAATAAAAAATTTACCATGTAACACATTTTTTAAAGGATAATCTAGAAAAATTTAAAATTTATTCACATATTAATTATAGAATTTAAAGAATATAAATATTTTATCAATGAAAATTAAAAAAATTATAATTATATTCCTTGAAAATCCAATTAATCAAATCTATAAAAACTAAGGTTGTATTAGTTATTAAAAATGGAACTAAAAAAACTCATATTTTTTTTACCTAATATGAATTGATATATTGCTCCAATCATAATTTTTTATAATAAAATAATTAAAACAACAATAAAAATATATATATTAGAACAATTTTGCACAAATTTAATTTCCTAGGATTTTTAGAAAATATTTGTTTTGGTTAGATATGATCATTTTAATTTTAGTGGATGTAGAGACCCAAATCTTGACGTACATATACATTACATTAATTTTTCGGAATACTTAATACATAACAAAAACAGACACCAAAGTACTATAATAGTTTACTGTCTTTGGAAACTCAGAACGTAATCTTCTAATCATGGTGAAAGATCTTCCACATCTCCAATAAAGATCGTCCCATTTTGGATTTCTTACCTAACACCTTTCTTTATATCCTAGGGAAAAGAAAACATAAAAAGGGTGAGATCAAATTCTCAGTATGGTTAAACATAGAGAACATAAAACAATCCATAAAAATTTGAATGCAAAAACGTGAACATAAAATCTAAACAACAAAATCTTGAGCAAAGACATAAATCTTGGAAGTACGTAAGGCATATATCATAAAGGAACATCAATCATGATAAAATATCATGGGAATAAAACATGTGATTGTGGAAAACATTAAGAACATTATATTATTTCCATAGTATCCAAGGCATTGCTTCCAAGACCATCATAGTGGACAAAGCCCCTTTCGGAATCGAGTTCACTCCTCATTCTAGTCCTATATTACTGAACCAGATTAACTTACCATTCAATACATGTCTATATCATGAGATATATATCTTTATCCAATGCATTGGGGGGGAGATATAGGTCCCACCCATCTCATAATGAAATCATTCTTTCATGTGCCACAAAATCATGAATCATACATCATAGCTTAACCCATGTAATAGAATGAGATTCTGAAACAGCATTCCATCACAACATAATGCATAAAAAAACGGACACAATTTTATCATAATAAGAATAAAACCATGTAAATAATGGATACATTATAATTGAAACATAATCATATTAAATAAGGTCTTTTTAGATGGAAAATAGTTTTGATAAAACACATGAAATGAATTATTGAGGAAAATATTCTTTCTTCTCAAAATAATTTTCATTTCACAAAATTCCATTAAATTTTAAAAGAAAAGGGTTTTGCTGAAAATAATCATGAAATCTTGAAGAGGAATCTTCTTGAAAATGAGGCGTTATAAAACTGTAAAAATCCATTAACACCGAATAAGTTAAAAATAACATTCTACTCGTACTTTTTTCGGAAAAGTCAAAAAGTACCTTATATGGTAACCAAAGGATAGATTACATTCATACAATGTGGTAAAAAGTCAATAAAGGGTAAAAATGACTTTAAACATTCATATAAGAATAGTTTAATTATGACTTTATATTACCCGTTCTTTTGTAAATTCGATGTAAAAGCAGTTATTTGGGTAAAATCGTTTCATTTATTGTACGTGTTTCGACTTGTTGTTCTTGATATTATTACTTATATCCTGATTTACTAAATTCCAGAATGTAAAACATGATTTATATATATTATATATTCAGTATATACATATATATATATGATAGATCGATAAATGGAATGAAATACACCGTTCACGGAGATGGTAGGTCGTACGTACACGTGAACGTTGTTTTCCTTTATTTATTGAATAGAATGGAATTAAGTAGATGAAATATATATATATAAATTGATCCAATATCATTATTATGTCATATATCTCATTATTATTCATTATACATACTTTATAATCATTCATGAATTGTTAACATGGAGAATGAATCTCATCGCGTCGTTGAGACGGTAGTCCGTACGTACTCACGAGCGATGATATCATTCCCATGATCGTGGAATTCTATTGAAGCATATGTATAACCTTTCAGAATCAATACCACTTTACAATAATCATATATAGTTATTTATTTACACCATTATACCCATCAAAGTAAGGTGGTGGTCGAAAACAGATTACACCCTGGTGTGGAGACATTATTCCGTACGTACGCACGCGCGGTGATTTCATTTTCCGTAGGATGGAAAGAAGGTGAAACAGAGTTGTTTCATATTTATAATAACATTCCAGTATATGAGTGATACTTATGTTATTACTACATAATTAAACAACTAAATAAGAGGAAGTAGAAGAAGAAATAAATTTGAAAGAATCGGCAACGGATATTACCTCTTCTTCGACACGCCTCTTTGAAACATCTTATTAGGGAACTAAAATTGGTCAATGAATAATACCAGGGCCTCTAGAATAATACTAGGGAAGTGTAAAATAGAAATTTTCAGGGGTTGTACAACTTGAATGCTCAAAGTGGTGTGAGGAGATGCGGGAGGAGGTTCCCTTTTATAAGGGAGGAGAGGGGCACCTTAGGAAAAACATAAAATATTATTTTATAATAAAGTCAAATCCCATTATTAATAGCTCCAAATTGATTTATTTCAATGATAAAGTGGGGATGGGTCGAAATAATATCAACCAATATATTTTATACAGGTTTGGGTCATTATATAAATCTTATCTTTTAGTTTTAACTCATAGTTAATTAGATTGACATTTACCATGTCACTTTGTATTTTTATATTATATTGTTAATAAACATACCATATACATACAAGAGACCCCCAAGTGGTCCAGTAATGATCCAAATATCATGATATAAGTATCTTAGCCGTACCATAGATTTTTAGGAATATAATAACAATTAATAATTTAATATTTGTTATAAAAACTATTTTATGTCTATTTTGACACTATTTGGTAATTGATTTATGTGAAAATCATAACAGCATGATTAGTTCGAAATAAGTAAATTAAATCAATAATAACATGTCATATTAACATATAAAATTAGTGTAATTCATAAAAAGTCTCAAATTACATTTATTTGGGTATTTATAAAATCAATTATGTTAATATTTTATTAATAAGATAATTACTGTATCATCATTGTGTCATAAATAAATTAAATTATTTAACGTATAAAAGTTATTAATAAACTACCACTATGTAGTTAATTTTTTTATCTTTCTAATGAATATTTATAGTCGAATTTATCTTATGTATAACCCTATATTAAAAATCCTTTAGTTAATAAACATTGATTTTAACTATTTTAACCATTCTTTATATAAATTAATAATAAATGTCCTAATCTAATACATGTGGACCTAAATGGTCATATTTTATTCATACGGTTGTTTTTGGTCAAATTACACTTATCCAATATAATTAGTACATGTGTTAGGGTAACAATAATATCATTTTTACCCTTAATTACCCTATTTACTTTTAACCGTGGTAAATAAAAGTAAAAAGTAACTATTCACCAAAAAATTATTTTCATCTCATTGAACGGAATTTTTGTCATTGATATTAACCGTGTCTATCAAATTTTCGAATTTCCACTCACAGAAGCGGTAAAAATAAGTTTTATGTAAGTTTGCCAAAAGCTCCTAGGAGGTAGGTAAAAGACGGTGAAAAGTTCAATAAAATTTTTATATATCGAAAATTATTATAAAATGACTCCTATTAATTACATTGAACTTATATAGGTATTATGTATCTATTTTTACCTAAAATAATTTTAAATAAAATAAATAATAATTAAAATAAAAAGTCTGTTTTTAAATAGTAACCCAGTGTTTTCACTATTCATCAAAAATTGAAAGTTTTCCGAAAAATACCAAAAATTTACCAAAGGCTAATTTCGATATTCCGAATCCAAAAATGAAGTCCATTTTGAAAAATAAAATTTATAAAATTTAAAAAAATTGGTATTAGTATTCATAACGACTAGTTCATAATAATATTATAATAATTTATCATTTAGCGAAACTCGGTATTGCGTACTACACACGCTATCGAGGAAGGTCTTGGTTGCATGTAATGCAAGACAAGTCAAGGCTACGTGTAGTGAAAGCACCGTTTGGTGTTCCGTATAATATAATCAAAACTTATTTCATTTATACATTAAACAAAAACTATAGTTAATGTTGCGTAGAATAATTTCAACAAAACGAACTTGAAATTGTGTGTAACACGAGACAAGAATAGTGTTGCGTATACTGCAAGCTTATACAGTTTTGCGTATAGTACAAGATAAACTTGGTGTAGTGTATAATAGAATACATCAATGAAATTAATAGAATATTTTTCATAAAATCTCGAGGTGTTACATTCTACCCTCCTTAAAATGAATTTTGGCCTCGAAATTCGTTAGGGTTATAAATGGTTCACTACTTGAAAGTTTCTTTAATAGAAACCCACATTGTAAAAAAGAATACCAAAACTTGACTTTGAAAACTAAATAATTAAATGTAACGGTTACCCAAATTAACAAATCAATGGGTTTCCACATAGTAGGACATAGGGGATAATATGGATATGGAAGAGAAATATAACCATGAACTTCTAATGAAGAGTGGTAGAGGACATGGCTATGAAAAAGCAAACAACAAAAAGGGCATAAATTTTTTGATGATATAAGGTATCATCCGATTCATCAGATATGAGAGCACTAGGACAACATTTTTTTTCACGATTCTTTCCCTAAAGTTAAAGAAATGTTGAATTAAAAGAAATACTTACTTGATTTTGGTAAACTCTCACCGTTGCTCATGACTCGAACAATTTCCACTTCATATATTAATGAATTTAATTCGAATTTGTCTTCTATGAAGTGTTAGCAAATTATGTGATAGAATGATAGGTCATTCCATCTATTTCTATCACAAAAAGTTTAGCACAATTTATTAAATATACTGAAGTCCACCTATGATGAGATTAATCGTATATGGTTGTTAAAATGGACTTATACTTCATTTATCATAGTGATTAATAAAATAAAACTAGTTTCTACTAACTAGGGACTTCCTGTCGGCTAGTAGTAGGCGATAAAGGCATTTGTCACTTTGGTTGTGGGTTCGATTCCCGCATCCTTGTCTGACGCGACAGGTTGTCAACCATTATGCAGGTTGTCTCTTTTCTTAAACTACACTATTATAACATTTTATCAATAACATTGAAAAAAAATCTAGCCTTAAACAATACTAAATTATGTTCAACATAATCCATTACAATCTTTAGGATTATCCAAGATACTTCATTCCAAACTCATATTATAAAGAGAATGATTACAAAAAAAAGTTCATATAACAAGCACGTGAATATCATCATTTATCCCTCATATATCAAAAGATATATATTGTTGATCGCATTCCAAACATGTGAATACCTTAATATTTTAATCTCTTGAAAAATGAATACACATTTAATCACAGTGAAAACATGAATGCTCTCAAAATTTCACACTTTCCACATACCAAAATCCAAAAATTCTATATACTGAAATCGTGATATAACTATTTCCTTATGTAATTCATGAGCTCATGAATACTGTCAACCCTTTCATTTTCTGTTAATCCCTTCATTATGTACTTATCATCTTCTTTCCAAAAATATCTCAATCACTTTCCATGGTTACCAGTACCATAAAATTATTGAAAACCACAATAGACCAATACATAAATATTCCAATATTCCATGATACTATATAAAACATTATTTTGGAATCCCTTTACATAAACACTTAATAATTCCACCACATCTTTTTCATATTCCACATTACCAATAGTGATCGCATGTGACTTCCCTTTTTTCCATTTCCTTAAGTGGTTTCTCATGTCAATCATCATTAACCCCTGGATTAGGGCATTGATTAGCATAATGCCCCATTTCCTTGCACTTGAAGCATTGTAGTGTTGGTGTTGTGTTCTCTGTAGTCTTTTCTTTATTCACATCATTAGCAACTCTTTTTCAATTACTTCGACACTCATCTGATCTATGACCTTCTTTTCCACACTTAAAACATTTTCTGGTCCCATTAAGACAATCTCCACCATGCTTCTTTCCACACTTTGAGCATAAAAAACATTCATCTTCTTTTCACCATTATTCTTAGATTTCTCTTTGAACTCCATATTTATTTTCGTGTCAAAAACATGAGATGGATATGTTACACCAACTTCCAGTTCTACCTTGATAGCACATCACACAATTTCTTCATAGCTACTGACGTCTCTTATTGATAATTCCCTTCGAATACATGGTTTTAAGCCACTGAAGAATCGATCAACTTTACTTTCAGGTTGGATGATAACGCCAGATGCATACCTTGCAAGCCTTGTAAAATTTTCTTCGTATATACCAATAGATTCATCAACCTTTTTCTTGAGCTCAAGGAACTCATTTTCCATCTTTGTTCGAAGAATACGAGTGAATTACTTAATGAAAAACGTGTTCGTGAACTCATCCAATTCCATGGATTCAATTTCATCTTGGGGCCTTTTATTCTTAATTAGAGTCCACCACTGGTCTGCTTCACCTTCTAAATGGAAAATATATATAATTACTTTATCATGTTCTGAACAGTGAAGTATGGAAAATATCTTTTCAATTGTACTGATCCATTGTTCAGTAACAAGAGGATCATAAGTCCCATTGAAAATAAGGTGGACGTTGCCTCATGAAGGACTGAATAAAATATTGTTCCCTTCTCTGCTCATTCGAAATTCCAGAATAAATCTTATCTTGGGTAAGTGTAGAAATAATATTTTTCACTCCATCTCTCAAAACATTGGTTTGTTCATGAGGACAATCATTTCATTTCCCATTAAATTGATTAACATGGTTCCTTCGGGTTCTATCCATCATCTAAAACCCAAAAAGAATTGTGTAAGAGGCAAAACTTTTTCTAGGAAAACAACATAATAAAGGGGGAGTACCTTCAATATCTAACATCTTAGGTTAAATTCTAAGATCATTACTGTAATTCTAGTACTATAACCTATACTTATACTTAACCTTAAGGACATCCCTAGACATACCTTAGAAATATCTCTAGGGATATCACTAAAGTTTTTGCATCCTAGTTTCCAAAGGTTAACTAATCCTTTCCTTTGATATCAACTGTAGAGACCCAAAGCTTGACGTACATAGACAATAAATTTCTTTTGTGGAATACTTAATACATATTGAAAAAAGACACCAAAGGACCGTAATAGTTTAGTTTCTTTGGAAATTCAGAATGTAATCTTCTAATCATGGTGAAATATCATAAACATCTCCCATAAAGATCTTCCCCTTTTTGATTTCATACCAAAAAATTTGCTTTATATCACAGGGAAAATAAAACATAAAAAGGGTGATCTAAAATTCTTAGTAATGTTAAACATAGAGAACATTAAAAAATCCAGAAACATTTGAATGCAAATGATTGAACATAAAATCTAAACATCAAAATATTTAGGAAAGAAATAAATCTTGGATGTATTTAAGGAAGATATCATAAAGGAAAATCAATCATGATAAAATATCATTGGAATAAAACATGTTATTGGGGAAACCATTAAGCACATGATATGATTTCCATAGTATCCAAGACATTGCTGCCAAGACCATCTTAGTGGACAAAGTCCCTTTCGGAATCGAGTTCACTCCTTGTTCCAGTCCTGTATTACTGAACCATATTAACGTACCATTCGAGCCATTCCTATCTCATGAGATATAAATATTTACCCAATGCATTGGATGGAGATATAGGTCCCACCCATCTCATAATGAAATCTTTCTTTCGTGTGCCAAAAAATCATAAATCATACATCATAGCATAACACATGTAATAGAATGGGATTCTTAAACATCATGCCATCATAACATAATAAATATAAAAAAATGGATATCATTTCATCATAGGAAGAATAAAACCATGTAAATAATGGAGACATTATACTTGAAACATAAACATATTAAATAATGTCATTTTAGATGGAAAATAATTTTGATAAAACACTTTAAATGAATTCTTAAGGAAAATATCCTTTCTTCTTTAAAATCATTTTGTTTTCACAAAATGCCATGCAATTTTGAAAGAAAAGGGTTTTGTTGAAAATAATCATGCAATATTGTAGAGTAATATTCTTTAAAATGAGGTTTTATGAAACCATAAAAATCCGTTCACGCCGTATAAGTTAATAATAACATTCTCCTCGTACTTTTGTCAGAAAAGAAAAAAAAGTACCTTATATGGTAACCAAAGGAAATATTATATTCATACAATGTGGTAAAAATTAAATAAAGGGTAAAAATGACATTAAACATTCATGGAGGAATTGTAAACATTTTATGAAAACAGTTTTAGAAAACATGGTCATGGATGATAAACATAACCCGAGTAAATACTTACGTATAAGAAATCTCAGATAAAAAACGAGATTGAAAATTTATCCCTTACCTTATGTCTGATATGCTTCATTTGTATCCGACCCTCATGTATAATGATTTAAATAATGTTATTTACTTATTACCGAAGCATATTCATTGTTATGATATCATATATAGTTTACTTATGACTTTATATGACCCATTCTTTTGTAAATTTGATGTAAAAGCATCAATTTGGGTAAAATCGTTTCATTTATTTTATGTGTTTTGACTTATTGTTCTTCATATTTTTACTTATATCCTGATTTAATTAATTATAGAATGTAAAACGTGATTTATATATAATATATATTTAGTATATACATATATATTTGATAGATCGACGAATGGAATGAAATACACCATTCATGGAGACAGTAGGCTGTACGTACGCATGAACATTGTTTTCGTTTCCTTATTGAATTGAATGGAATTAATTACATGATATATATATATATATATATAAATCCAGTGTCATTATTATGTCATATATCTCATTATTATTCATTATACATACTTTTTAAACATTCATGAATGTTTAATAAGGAGAATGAATCTAATCGCGACGTGGAGATGATAGTTCGTACGTACGCACGAGTGATGATATCATTCCCATTATTGTGGAATTGTATTGAAGCATATGTATAATATTTCATAATCAATATCACTTTACAATAATCATATATAGTTATTTATTTACACCATTATACACATCCAACTAAGGTGGTGTTCGAAAACCGATTACACCACGGTGTGGAGACGATATTCCGTACATACACACGAGCGGTGATTTTGTTTTCCATAGGATGGATAGAAGGTGAAATAGGGTTGTTTCATATTTATAATAACATACCAGTATATGAGTGATACTGATGTTATTAATTCATAATGAAACAACTAAATAAGAATAAGTATAAGATGAAATAAATTTGAAATAATCGGTTACGGATATTACCTCTTCTTCAACATGCCTCTTTAAAACCTCCTCTTTGGGAACTAAAATTAGACTTTCAAGAATACCGAGACCTCTATAATAATACTAGGGAAGTGGAAAAGAGAAAATTTTATGCTTTGGACGAGATTTAAGGCTCATAGTGGTGTGAGGAGAAGCGGGAGGAGGTTCCCTTTTATAAGGTAGGAGAGGGGAACTTTAGAAAAAACATAAAATATTATTTTATAATAAAGTCATATTCGGTTTTTAATAGCTCAAAATTGATTTCTATCAAAGATAATGTGGTTAGGGGTCTAAATCCTCTCAACCAGTAGATTTTAGACTGGTTTGGGTCATTATATTAACCTTTTCTTTTAGTTTTAACTGATAGTTAATTAGATTGACATTTACCATGTCACATTGTATTTTTATATTATATAGTTAATAAACTTACCATATATATCCAAGAGACCCCCAAGTGGTCCATTAATGGTAAATATTTCATGATATAAGTATTTTATCCAAACCTTTGATTTTTATGAATATAATACAATTAATAATATAGTATTGGTTTTAAAAACTATTTTATGTCAATTTTGACACTATTTGGTAATTGATTTATCTGAAAATCATAAAAGGATGATTATTTCGAAAAAAGATAATTAAATCAATAATAACATGTCATATTAACCTATAAAATTAGTGGAATTCATACAAAGTCTCAAATTACATTTATTTGGGTATTTATAACATCAATTAAGTTAATATTTCATTAATAAGATAATTACTGCATCATCATTGTGTCTTAAATAAATTAAATTATTTAATGTCCAAAAATTATAAATAAAATACAATTATGTATGAAATCGTTTTATAATTATAATGAATATTTATAGTTGAATTTTTCTTATGTATAATCCTATATTAAAAATTATTTAGTTATTAAACTTTGATTTTAACTATTTTAACCCTTCTTTAAATAAATTAATAATAAATGTCCTAATCTAATAAAAGTGGACCTAAATGGTCATATTTTATTCCTAAGGTTATTTGTGGTCAAATTAAACTTATCCAATAGAATTATGACATGTTTTAGGTTAATAATAATATCATTTTTACCCTTAATTACCCTATTTACTTTTAACTGTGGTAAATAAAACTAAAAAGTTATTATTCGCCAAAAACTATTTTCATCTCATTGAACCACATTTTATTTTTTAATATTAACCATTTCTTTCAGATTTTTGAAATTACACTCATAGAAGCGGTAAAATTAAATTTTATGTAAGTTTGCAAAAAGCTCCTAGGAGGTAGGTAAAATAAGGTGAAAAGTTCCATAAAATTTTTATATATCAAAAATTATTATAAAATGACTCCAATTAATTAAATTTAACTTATATAGGTATTATGTATAAATTTTTACCTAAAATAAATTTATATAAAATAAATAATTATTTAAAAAAATTCGGGTTTTAAATAGTAACATAGTGTTTTCACTATTCATCAAAAATTGAAAGTTTTCATAAAAATACCAAAAATTCATCCTAGGCTAATTTCGATATTCAGAATCCAAAAATGAAGTCCATTTTGAAAAATAAAATTTATAAAATTTCAATATTTGGGTATTACTATTTATAACGGCTAGTTCATAATAATATTATAATAATATCTCGTTTAGTGAAACTCAGTTTGGCGTACTACACACACTATCGAGAAGGTCTTGATTACATGTAATGAAAGCCAAGTCAGTGATGCATGTAGTAAATGTACCGTCTGGTGTTTCATATAACATAATCAAAACTTTTTTTCATTTATACATTAAACAAAATCTATACTTAATGTTGCGTAGAATAATATCCACAAAACGAACTTGAAATTATGTGTAACACGAGCCAAGAATAGTGTTGCGTATACTTCAAGAAAATAAAATGTTGCATATAGTACAAGCTAAACTTGGTGTAGTGTATAATATAAGACATCAATGAAATTAAAATAATATTTTTCATAAAATCATGGGGTGTTACAGTGGAAGTCTATGAGGTTCGAGTAAAAACATGAGGAAAATAAGAGGGAATGTTCCATTTAAAAAATCTATAAACATAAGTACATTACATGTAATTATTCCACGATCTGTAATTCATTTACAAAACATAACTATGGCATAATGTCTTAAGGGGATACCCAAGGAATTCAGGATGTGTAACTGGGTTACACATCATGAACCTAATACATGACATATTAAATGTTCATTCCAAGTATACGAATGGATTTTTTTTGTAAAAGATTAGTGGAATCAATTATTTTCACACAAGGATGATGAGGGAACATTCTTGGTGATTGACACCCTTTCCCATCTAGGGATCTTGAGATTTCCAATCTGGTGTTAATTTTTATTTTTATTGATAACATTGGATTCCACATGGTAAAATATTGATTATTCCTTGTTTCTATTCTATTGCTGTATCTCAATACGGAATGATAAATTCATGTTTAGTCATTTTCCCATTTTTTGGTTATTCATCTAAAATGTCATCTAATCTCATTCCTACTTGATTTAGAGGCTGATATACCACTAGAGTGAACCTACAAGTATAAGGAAGGTGGTTCCTAGGTTTAACATTGATTTTTTTGGAATGTTGGGGGATGTGTTCCTAAAAATTCATTTAGGTAGGCCAAATGATACCCTAGTAAATGAATTTCATGTTCTAAAATAATCAATTTGAATCCAAGGGTTGTCATTGGGTCATTCCTAGACCCTCATTGTATTATAAGCATAGATGGGGGATTAAGACAACATGGGATGATTAGGCAATGTGTGTTTTAGATAACATAATTTAATTTTTTTAAAAATATTTTTTATTTCTAGGGAATATCTCAATTAAGTATTAAGTATTGAGGTGATGGTGATTACCTGGTTTGACGTGACATGGAATCCAGTTTGGGCTCATCCCAGTTACACATGGTTATGTTGATCAAATGGTTGTGGAAAATTGGTTGTTGTGAATTGAGGTTATGAGTTAATTTGGATTGGGAAAATACCCATATAAATTGATATGGTGTTGACCATGGATATTGAGTGACATGGTCATAGAGACATGAGGTGTTGGATGTCGTTCCTAATGATTTTTGGTGATTTCCACACCCTATTTTTTTGATGATTAGTCATTGGTGTCATTTTTACAAAGATGTAACATAAATAAGGTGTTGTTGACCACTCTTTGCATGTTTAGAATCCCACATTATATAAAACCTTGGTGATGGTTTTTATCATTCGAAATTATTGGGGGTTCTAATTGTATAAATCCAAATAGAGTGAAATGTACCTTCAGTTGACAGTGATTATACTTTCGGTTAAGGGATGTGGCTCATTGAGATACTTGAGGCAGTTCAGATAGGATTTTGAGGTGAAAGAGATCATCGTGCCTCAGAATATCATCTGATAAACTGAAAGTGAGTATTAATGGAAGGATATATATTTTTGTGCCATTGTAAATTTGTTTGTAAACCAATGGGGGAATCTTAGCTATGGTTTGATGATCTAGGAATATATTGATTCAGTAATTGTTTTTTTCCCTGGGGTCTATAATTGATGGAATAATGTATTATGAGGTATTTTAACGGTGGAACATTACGGTTTAACATAGTGGGGTTCATCAGGGTATTATTTGGGAATATTCCATTGATCCTCACCGTTTTAGTTATATTTGTACAAATATGTTTTGTATTCCACATGTATAATTAAGGGAACCAGTTCAGACATATAGGTGACAGATGAATCATGTGATCATTGCTATTGGGAAGATGATAAAAAGTGAAGATGTTTAATTATATAATGTGAATTTGTCATTTTTATTTTTATTTTGTTGTGTTAAAATATATATATAAGAGCGAAACATGTTGGTGGTGGCATACTAGGATTTATTCTCAACCCCTACACATTCCATTTGGGATTTGTGTAGACCTAATGACTCTGAATCAAGTATGTGACAATGATTAAGAGATATAATATATTGATCATATTTTTCTTCTTAGAATGGGATTGTTGGAAAGGGACTGTTGTGGTTTCTCCACATCATCCAGAGTTTCCCTTTTAATTTTACAATTCATTATATATATGTACTATTATGGTTATCCATGGGAAAACATGTATTTTTATTTCTTTGTATGACCTAATGAGTCATTTTTTATTGTATTATTTATTGTATTATTGTTTATTATTATTATTCAATTGTTGTATTATGATTTTTCTGTGTTTGATAATGGTTTTTCTATGTTATGGTATTTTTTACTCTATAATATATATATATATATGATTTATTATTATTATCAGCATGTGAGTGTAGAGTCTCACCACAATAACCTCTTTACAACCTCACATCAAGTCAGAAGCCTTTGGAATATGGGGAGTTACACATAATTCAAAGTGGTGAAGCGGTCTAGAGAACCATTTAAGGTCACATCCAGGTTAGGGTGCTATAGGCTATTTTAGAGTAGTTCACCACATTTAATCAATAATAGAATTCGTCTATCTCCAATTGATATAAGATGAATTAAATTATTTTTGTTTTACTATTTGGTCCATACTAGACTATAGACATGGATTTAGTCAAAACATGGTATATAGATTGTGTTTGGGTGCCTTTGGTCCCATGAATGGTGGTATGACTAAGATTCTAGTGGTGGGAATTGATTTTCTACTTTGATTTTTGACATTTGATTAAATATCAACTTTGAGTCTTATTCTTGGGTGTGATATATATCCATTATAAGGATTTTAAACATTATAAAATTATGTAAATGGAGGTTTATTATGTATCTTGATTGGAACATAGGAATATATAATATATGTTATCATGGGAATTTATTTAGAAACATTGATTGTACTAAGACTTCATGGGATATTTCAAGTGTCAACAAAGGAATCTAATCTAATCATCACTTTGGTGAAATTATATTCAACCATACAAGGCATGTGGTTCCAATGAAATATTTGTGTGATACTATGAATATGCATGTAAAATATTGGCATGTATATGGTAAAAGTAGGCAAGGATGATGATAGGGGTGATTCATTTAATGTGTCAACAAGGAAGAAAAATAACATTTTCTTATATACCCTATTTAGTTAAATTCTACCCATCTACCATGAATTTATATATGTTAAATGTTACGTCCAATACTATTATGAGAATGAGATGGGCCATGAGATCAGATGATATTTTATACATAACTCTAATGTGGGAAGCAGGGGCCATGAGAAAAGATGATATTTGATTCCTGACATTGATATGGGTTGGTGGGGGGATGAGGGACATATGTTACATGACATGGTGTGGTATAAATGTGTAACGGTGGTGTGATGAACTAACAATTTAAACATTAAATATATGGAATATATATATAGTGTAAGGTTTGTTTTACTATTTTATCTAAATTTAGCTAGATTTCACCCAGATGACCTTTGGTGGAGCATACTGAGGAAGGTGATATGGTGCCACATGATTGGGAATGAGATAAGGCATGACTGGGTTGGGATGAGGCCTCTGAGTTTTGGATTGATCATGGGCCACAAGTATAGAGATAGGTACATGAAGAGGTATATGTGGGACAATGGCATGATATAGACACATTTGGGCCATGCCATGTTAATAATATTAGGATTTGAATATTTTCGGTTATATAGGGAATCTACATTAAAGCATAAGGTGCTAATACATTATTGGTATATTTTAATCAAGAGTTCCATTTTCAAATTTCACCTCTATTATAGTGTGAAGTCAGACCCATGGTATTTTATAATTGAATATAATTGGTTCATATTATATTCTAGTATCATGAGACACCCCTTGGTTTGATTTAGAAGCTTAAAATGTACATTCACATAAGACCTGAAAAGATATTGTGAGATATATAGGGTAAGGATGGCACACATGAGGGGCTATTTTGAAAAACATTTGAGTCTTAGTTCGTTCATAAATTATTCTTTGAGACACTAATAGATGACTGAGACTGCTAGTTCATGAACCACTAGCATGGAAACATGTTGATTATGGAAAATGTAGCTACTAACATAGACCAATGTCATTTTTCACCTATTATTATGGGTGATTGAATCAATTAGGTGAGGAAATTTTAGAATGGATTATGGTATTCCATCAGAATTCGAGTAAATATATTATGGGTGAAATCCTAGTCATAGGTGGTAAACCTTGTGTTGGTATCTGAGGAACATATAAGGGATCAACATTATTTAAAAATGTTGATTTTTAATGTGATTTTTATATCGAATCTTTATCTAGTATGAAGATGGAATGTACGGAACCTCAATAGGGTTGTCAAAAAAATGATTTAGGCATACCAATAAGAAGTGTGTCTTCAGAATTGTACTTTTTGTGATTGAATCTTGGACATATCTGGACTCAATGTGAGTAGCCTCCAAATGAGTGTTGGGTATGTTCAAATAACAAGAATCTCGATAGGATTTATATTATGACATATTAGATTGATGTGATCTAGGGCCCCTGAATGAATTAGGCAATGAATGTCAGAACATGAGTAGTACTAGGAGTTGGTAGTGTTGATTCATCTACAGAAAGATGTCATGGAAAATATAATGGGACCCAGAATTGGTGATAGTGGCGGGTAGTTGTTTTATTTACATAGTTAGGTTAGTCCATAAGTAGTTGTAATTAAGTCCAAGTGCATGCACGTGATCTTCTTGGTGTAGATCACAATGGGTAGGTGATGATTTTTGGAGTTATGTAATTATTACAGGAATTACTGTGATTATTTTATTTCATATTTGTCTTTATTGGGGAACGAGGAACACAAATGTGGGTTAGGGACTAACAAAGCATTGTTTAGTAGGTGGAAATCAGTTATGATGCATTATATAAATATAGAAACTGAAAAACACACACACACACACACACATGTGGTGTGTAGACATCTGGTAATTTATGTGATTGAGTTAAATATGAGGATCTTAGGCATAAGTATTTTGATGGAAATGCATATGTATGAATGATACATGTTTATTTTGTGTATTTTTTAATAATCTGTATATATGGGAATCTGTTGGGATTTCATATTTCATGTGTTTTATGTGGGAAATAGGAATTCATGATCATCAGATGGGATGAGGGACTTGATAGGTGTTAAACATGACACAATAATGATATGATCAGTTGATGAGGTACATGGATGAGGATGTATCATAGGAGTCCTTCCAGTATAGGGATTTTCAATCATCCATTGACGGTTTTTGTTTGGGGTCAATAAGCATCCGTATAAGGTAAATCATAATGTGTGGAATTCTTTGAGTGTAGTGGACCAATGGTTATGTCAATGGGTTAGAATGTGTTTTGTTTAATGTGATCGATAGGTTTTATAACAACACTATGTAAACCAAGATAGTTGGGGCAAGCTATGTTATGGTGGGGGATATTATAACATCCCATGTTTTAGAGTGGGTGGTTTGTTTTGGAAAATTTGGACATTTGAGCTTCAGTGGATGTATATGGGTATTATGTAAGAATATGAGGAATATCATATGGATTTGGTTGTTGAAAAGGGATCCATCAATAATTACAAACCATGTAACACTTACATCATGTCTAGGTCATTTTCAAGACATCTTGCAGGGCGTGAAGGCTTGGGGGGGGGGGGTACCCAAGGAAATTAGAACATGTAAATGGGTTAAATTTAATAAACCTGAAAAAAGACATGTATAATTTTCACATCATATATGTTTTAGGATTTTTTTAAATTATCTAGGGGGATCGATTTTTTTCACCCACAGAATTAACGGGAACCGTCTTAGTGAAAATCATTTTTCCCATGCTACGGTTCTTGAGATAACTTCTATCCATGGTCCATTTATTTTTTCATCAGCCATGTTGTACCTTTCGTGGTAAGATATTGACTACTATTACATATCTTATCATTTAATATCATCATATAGAATTCAAAATCTGGGTTATTTCATTTTCACTATTTTTGGGTGTCCGTCTATAATATCATTTTCTCTCATTCCTATCCATGTTAGAGGATGATATCTAATTAGTTTGTGCCAAACACTATAACATATGTTATTCTTTGATTTATCTATTATTTTTTTAATTTTTGAGGGTTTCTTTCTATACATACAATTTAGTTAGCCAAATGAGACACTGATAAATTAAATTAGTTTTTGTAATTGTGAAATTGATTCTATTGGATGATGTTTGGTATGAAAAATAACCATATTTCATGTTAAGCTGGGTAAGGGTCTTTAGATGACTAGGGAAGGTTATGCCAGGTGTATTTTAATTAATTTAATTAAATTAGTTTTATTTAAAATATTATTGATTCCATAATAATTCAACTGGTGTCTCCTGAAGAATGATTTGATTATGATCTCATAGTTCTAAGAAACTAAATCATCATGATGGTATTGACTGAAGTACTTGGGGAGATTTTAATCACTAAGTTGAGGTAACATTGATTTAGAGACATGAGAAAATGAGGTCTTTAGGATTGGGGGAATGCATGTATGATTTAATGTGGTTGTGACTATCAAGATTGAGAATCATGTTCATAGGGGTATGAGGTACATAATATGGTGTCATCGGATACTTGATTATTTCCATCAATTTTTTTTGGTGGATTCATCATTGGAGTCTTTTGCACACAAACATTACTCAAATGAGGTAGTGTGAACAACTTTTTGTGGGAGGAGGGCCTTGTAGACTATATTTCTATGGTGATAGTGTTTATCATCAGGCTTATTTTAGGGTTCTCATCATAGAAATCCACATGGATAGTGGTGGACCATTAGATGATAGTGATGAGACTCTTAATTTTTGGCTAAGTCTCACTATGAAACATGAGGATGTTAGACAAGGATATTGACCAGATAGATTTTATTATTCCTCAGGTTATCAATGCATGTTCTGTAGATCACTATTTCTGAGAGAAGAAATATTTTTGTGCCTCATAATGTTAGGCTAAATGAAAATGTGGACTTATGATTTGGGGTCCAAAAGATAATGTACATATTGATTTTGAAAGATGTTTTTACACTGAGATATATGATTGATGGTATGGTGTGCCATGTGGTATTCTAGTGGTGGAACCTATGGGTTCACTGGGGTTTTTTGTTAGGGTATTCCATGTAATTATTCCATGTTCATTGACAGTATATATATATATATATATAAACATGATGTACTCCATATATATAACTAGGGGAACATGTCCATACCTATTGGAAAAGGCCTAAGAATGTGATTGTTTCTATGTAGATTTTTATTATAAGGGAAGCATGTCATTTATCTATTTTTATGTGTTATATTTTTTTAGAAATAGATAAACTAGCATTAAAATTCATTTAATATAGGAACCCATTGGTGGTTTTCTATTGATAATTATTCTAATAGACAACATGTTCCATTCGTGCTACATATAGACATTATTTATCTATAATCAGGTAAGGGTGAAGGTGTATAAGATGGAACCTAGTGATCATGTTTTCCTTTATATCATGTGATGGATTGAAAGAGACCATGGGTGTTCCTCAACACCAACCAACTATTCATTTTTGTTTAAGAGTGCTTTATATATATACATAATGTTATAATAACCCATGGTTTATTATGTATATTTATTTAAAAGCATGACCTTTTATAGAATGTATCCTACATATATTATTATTTTTGTTAGGATTTTTTATTGTTATGTTGTTGTTGTATTATTCTTCTATTTTGATTGATATTTCTTCTATTATGTTACAACCTTTTATCCATAGATATATATATATGAACAATAATTATTTCCAAAACCAAAATATATAATCCCACCACTATCACCTCATTACACCATGCATACTAGTTGGAAACCTTTGATGTATGTGGAGGAATTCATATGGCCCAATGGTCAATCGGTCTAGAGAACTTCTATCAGGGAATCCGACATGGTGTATTATACACATATATTGATTAAGATACACATTGGTTCATGGTAATGAAATGTTTTTGTTTGTAGTAATGGACTTGATTTCACTATAATCTAATCTGAAAATCATAGACTCGCCCTTCTTACCTATAAGTACAATATTGTGTTCACATAGTGATACACTAGGGTGAATTAATCCAATAAAAAAAATACTTATGGTAGTTTCATTAAATCCACCAGTTTAATATGTCATATTCTATAAGGTTTCATAGATATTATGTTTTCATCATGGATGAGTTTAACATACAACTAAACACCAAATTTAGGTTAATGTAAGGGTGGATACTATAGAAATACATTTATATAATCTTGTATAATAGGTATATCATGCATTTATAGGATATTTTTTCAATTCATAGAATGTATTTTATATTCTTATTCTCTAATAATTTCATTAATGTATTGAACTAGGATATTGTGTAGACATGAAATTTAAAATGAAATATCTCCGAAATAAATGAGTTATTATTAAAATTCATTAAAAATTCTATTATCCTTACCTCTTTTATAAATTATTTTATTATACAATAGGATCCAATCCATCCCATGGAAAATGTAAAAGTAATCAATGGATAAAATAAACAATATTCAAAATTGGGAATAAATATTAATATTAACAGAATCTTATTTAGATATCCTTATTTAAATAAGGAATCTCTAAGTTTTTGATTGATATCTCATTCCTCAATGTATTTGTTAAGGATTCTGTATTTTTAAAAATCCTACACGGTATTACTGAATTTGATATAAATAATTATATAATAGAATTAACTAAATATGTGTTTATGATCAATGTACATGAAATAATGTATTTTAAAAATTCAGATTGTTCTATATTAATTCTATAAGAATGATCATGATCCCTTTACCTATTATAATGTAGATTCCTTTGGCTATTAGAAAATTTATTATAATTGTGTCATATATTTATATAGTTTAACAATTCGATGTTGGAAGGTTATAAAATTCACTGAGATTTAGCAGTTTAATAGAATTTATCAAAAAAAATATAGAAAAATCATGTACCATTCGACAATGACACTTGGTGTCTTTTACCATAGTTATCAAATGTTGTCAATTCCACCCCACATATCTTTTCCTATTCCCAATTATTCTCTAAATAATTCTCATCTGTTATCATATTATCATTCAATTCATTGAAAATATAATTTATAGGTTTCTATTTTTATGTCATGATATATATTTCCACTAACTACCATAATATGAAATAATTTAAGGAAAATTTCCTTTTCAATTATTTACATTAGTAAATCAAAGAAGTCATCGATCATATTTTTATTATTAAATATTCCTTCAACATATTTTCATGTCTATATTACAATATTATACTAACACTAAATGGTATATTCTTCTTTATTTGGTTTAAATTAAATAATATCAATTATATGTCGTCCCTTTTCACTTTAGGATAATATATTTCATGAATCATCACATTTATAATTTTATATACCATGGTTTCTTTTTTTCTTACGATTGTTTTAAGTGCATTGAATCATTTACAACTATTGATCATCCTCTTCCCATAGATGATATAATCCTTTGATAACCATCTTAAACTCATTTTATCCTTTGGATAGGAATATCATGTTTTAGGACTTCATCTATTATTCACCTACCAATTAAGAGGTGCTTCCATTCACTGATAGAGGTTAAAACCTCATAATATTTTAAAATACTATTACTAAATTTTTAGGGGAATTATGTTTTTCAATTAGTGAATGGTTATTGGTCATGACTATTGCCAAATACTCTTTTATAATGATAACCCTTTTTTCTAAAGAACCATATTCATTTACATACATTGGATAAGAATCCTCATATATTTTATAGGCGTTAACACTATTTTAATTTCTTTTATTTGGTAATATTTTCAAATAATGGAATATGATAAATTAGTTCATAGCACCATGAATACTGAAAGATATTATAATATATATATGTAAATATCAATAATATCTTGTTATTTTTTTATTAAATAATTTTTGAGAAACTACACTTTTCTAAATATAGTTCACAAGTTAGGAACAATACTTACTCTAAAACTAATTATGTCAACCCTTAATAAATTTACCCAAATACAGTAGTTATTTCATTACTTTTTTATAGAATAAAAATGATCAAATTTCAGAGTATTATTTACTTTAGTGTTCTTAGAAGGACATATACATGATTGATTGGTAAATTACATTAAAAAACATAAAATTGATTAAAATATTTTGTGGAACATTATTATATCACCACGATTATCCTTAAATCAAGGATTGTTCCATAATTTTTATTGGTAGAAGGAAAAAATGGGCAAACATTGATGATTAAAAATAGTGGCATACAATATAATATATCATGGAATAATCATGGAATTAATAATATAGAGGGAATATACAATAAAATAAATTATATAAAAGATTAATTTTCCATTAATAACATATTAATGAGAATATATAATTACTATAATAAATTAACTCAAAGTGCTGGAATTCTAGTTTTTATAAATCTTAATCATACAATCATTTCCTTCTCCAATACATAATAACCATACCATCTAGGTATTACATGAAGATATCATTATAAACAAGCTATTGAAACAATAACAACCCTAAACATGTTTGTCTCAAGATACTTACTAATGCATCATTGGTCTGTATAATTTTAATCGCACATATCACATTATATAACCAACTCACCCGTAATATGAATGATTTGGGATATAAAGTCATATCATAATGTTCTGAAAGAAACTATTCTCTCACACATTTTTGTGTAATGAATATGTCTTTATCACAACTAGAAAAATTGGCTATTGCCATGGTTCAAAATCGTGGAAATATGGCCCAAAACAATGGCCAAAGCCTATAGCCACAATTATTCCCAACCATGGGCACTATCTTCATGGAAGTATGGTCTGAACTATTGAAACAATATTAACTATGGATATTGGTGGCCTAGTTCCACGGTTTTGAAAATCGTGGCCTTTGGTGTCTCTGTTGTCAACTGTGGAAGTTGACATGTAGCCACAGTTTTAACCATTGAAATAGGTGGGATATTTCCACAATTTTAACCATGGCTATAGCCCTAGATAACCAGAGAAATAGGTGGCCTCTTGCTACAGTTAAAACCATGGATACAGCCCTATAAAACCATGGAAATATCATAAACATAATGTGTGTATATCCGGATTTTATCCCATCACCTTCCTTTCACATTCCAATGACCTAACCACTACACCACCAAGGCTTTTGTCTATATACATATATAATATGTCATATTATTTTTAAAAAACTATTCCAGTATCCTAAAAACCATAGAAATAGTTATTTCGGCCATTTTTGTGGAGGGAAATTATGTATCCCGCACAAGGGTGGGATACGTATATCCACCATTTTAAGAACCATGGATATAGCCCTTCGAAAAAATGCGTATAACCACAGTTTTGAAAGTCGTGGTCATAGGCTTGAGATATATCCACGATTTTGAAAACCGTGGCTATAGGCCAGGGAAAAAAGTCATATAGCCACAAATTTAAAACTGTTGCTATAGGCCACATACCCATGCTTGTAGCCACCTATAGACATAGTTTTAAAACTATGGATATAGGTCTGTGGCCATAGCCTGTTTTTCTAGTATTGTATATAATTCTAATTGGTATATGGATGAAAATTGTTTCCCAGGTGAATTTAATTATAAATCTTTCTCTGTGGGTATCCCTTAATATATTATGAATTATTTAATATTCCGGATGAAATGGTATCATTGAAGATGGTATAGTTTAATTTTATTTTTTGATCATATATGGATATTATTATTATTTAGTGAAATTAATGCATTTTTTGTATACCAAAAAATGATAAAAATTTACCTAAAAATATTACATTATGGAATTATTTTTAAATATCGATGGTTTGTGAGGATTTTAGAATAGGATGTAAAGATAATTTCAAGATCCAATCATTGATTTATATTAATAAACCATAAAAAATATATAAATATTTGTAATTTAATTCAGTGATTATATAAATATATCTCAATGAAATGGAATGGAAACCGCAACCATTATATATACCTTCCAAAATAAAGTGAATGAACTACTTATATCAATAGGGTTTTAGATATAAAAATAGATATGTGGATAAATGGTTTAGAAACCATTACATTATAATGTATCTTTATAAAATAATTAATGATAATCTTCAATGGAGAAATGAAGATAGTGTTTGAATCCATTATATATATAAGTCTGTTACTAATGATTGTTGAGTAAAAGAATAATAGTAAAACCATGCACAATGGTTTTTGATTAGAGAGAAAGTGTAGGATGGGTGTGTATTTACAGAAAATCATAGTGAATTTTTTTTATTAATCTCAAAAAAATTATCATTCGAATGTTTATCATAGAAATATAGAAATCCATTTGACACGCTATTGTTTTAAACCATTGTATTTGACATTTTGTTTTATTTTTTTATTTCTTTAGTTAATAACTCATATATCATTCCTTATACAATTTTTTAAATATTCTACACATAAATTCATGAAAATTTATTTTAGAAAATTTAGAATACTCTTTACGGTTTGGCGATCAATTTTTTATGGATGAAACATTTATTTTCTTATTTGAAAATATTTTCTTTTATGGAATTATAATATTTTTCATAGATAAATCTATTTTATTATAAATTAAATCATATTAGTTCTTTAGGAAGTCATAATACATAAAATATACACATAACCCATTTAATTATTTACACAAAAAATTTAAAATGAAAATTATACCTAATTTACACTTGTTAAATTTAAGCATGATAATTTTAAATGATTATGTTTTTTTAAGAAAATATTTCGCAATAAATTTGATTTTTTTATTTTTATAAAAAACACTTATGGTAATTAAGAACAATGATTTTTTCAAATATATTTAAAAAAACATTAAAAATAATATTTTTTTACTAATTGATTTAAAAATAATTCTATTATAATTTATTAATAAAAAACTAAATTATCGAATAATTATTATTATTTTACCAAATTATTTTATGTGTTTTTTTATAAAGTGTTACAATTCTAATAAAACTATCATATAGTGAAGTATTTGTTCATATGGTTATAATCCCAAATTTCATATTCAAATGTCCATTATACACATTTAATGTTAATATAACCGATCATATACACTTCATACAAACATATAAAATAATCCTAAATCTTTTTCTAAATTATTATTCCATATATATTCCAGTCATTATTTTTTGGATATCATTATTTTTTCTTATATAATATTCATAATTTTTGGATTCTGGTCTATTGGGTTTTATGATTATGGTTGTTTCTTTACATTTTATAGATTTGAACAATTAAATTTTGGCTTTTCATATGGAATTTAATTTTCATGTTTTTTGTGGTATGTATTATACTATTATGTTAAAATAATAGAATTTGAATTGTATAATAGTATTTATAATGATGTGATTATATACTATAAATGAACTTTTGTTCTTGTGACTTTTCCATCATGAATTATTTATTAGTTGGAACTCAACAATCCATGATTGTTTTTTGGAAAAACATTATGTTTGTTTACGTGTATCACATATTTGGGTGAATATACTATGATCAAGACATGGTTAGTGTACATTGAGTATTTATATATTATAAATTACTATCTATTTAAAAGAGTAGGATATCATAACATACTCTTATTATTCCCAATAAGATAGTGTAATCACACCATGAGATGGGTGATTCTGTGTGACTACTGTTTTTACTAATTATTTTTTCAATTTATTAATTATCACCCCTTCACTTTTAAGTATGAATGGATATTTTATATATCACGCATCAAAAACACATTACAAAGAAGGAAAAATTTATGCAGATCACCAAAAATAAAAATTTTTATGGTTCACCTCAATCATGGAGATTATAATCTCTATATAATTAAGATGAGTATAAAAAAATTGTTCTTTACTAAAATAATAATCTGAAAACATATTGTACTTGTATCATAATATACCCAAGGTTATCTGGTATAAAAACTTTAATATCTCTTAAATGATCTGTATACTCTAGAAAGGTTCATTTTATGGACATCCACTAGTATCAAATGATCATCATAAAACCCTAATACACATGATATGTTTTAATATGAAATTTTATAGAATCAAAATGCATGGTCCTCTTCCAAATACTTCAGTATTCCAAATCAATTTCTTCAATACTAGTATCATACATGTAAGCCTCCTTTAGTCAATAATCTATTTGATCGACATATGAATTGAATATATTCACTATCTTTATCTATGCTCATTGAAGTGGGAATTCATATAACTTGCACTAATATCTTCTTCCCAAAATTATGATGATAAATATTAGAATAATTTTTTTTGTATTATTTCTTCTTCTTTTTAATTCACTCCATTCATCATCTTATTTTCCTTCGATAGTGAGGATATATTCTAATTGTATCTCAATTGATGAAAATAATATTCAAATGTATTGTTATAACCTTATCTTCAATCTATATCATAATTTTTTATAAAAATAGAATTATGTTATGTTAATTTCCCAAATTTGAATTTTTAAAATTACATAATATTTGGTAATTTAATTATCTTAATTAAATCTTATAAATTACTCTCTAATAAAGTATCCAAATTAAATTCATCAAAAATTATTTTCAAAAGATTATATTTTTGAAACCATAATTTTAATCCTATAATTAAATTTATATTTATCTTCAAAAAATAATTATTTTCTTTAATCCATGAATGTGTGAACATATGTGGTAAACACTTCTTAGATCAATCTTCTCCCCGATCCTCAATCATATTATTATTAAAAACCCTACCTTTGTTAACATAATATTGAATAAAAATTCAATTATACAGAATTAACCAAATAAAATTACATTAATAACAATAAAAACAGTATTATATTTAAATATCTTGAATTATTTTATTTTATTTTCTAGAAAATATTAATCAAATGTATAAAATAATTGATATTTCATATCACTTAAGGGAGAACAATATTCTATTATTCATCATTAAAATTATCTTCTATATCACTTGATTTTTCATATTTAATATAATGTATTATTTGTAACATATTATGTCTCATCTAGAAACATTGTTTTTGATACATATGATTACATATAGTTTACATATCTATGTCAGAGTTCTAAATTATTACATACTAAATGAAATTTCATGAATTCTTTCATGTAAAGAGTACTATTGCAAATTAATTATGAATGAAAAATCTATAATTGCATAAACGTAAATATTATATTCCCATTTAATCTCCAAACTTTGTGATCCACCTAAAATTATAATAAAACCCTTAAAATAAGTGATAAATGTTATAAAATATTATCAAAACTCATCAATACAATTATTAATAAATTTGAGCATTTATAAACTTGTATTGGTAGGTTTTTTGATTCCATACAATCATAGTAAATTATTATTTTTTGTGGGATAAAATTGTATATAACAATATAGTATATAATTATCAAATAGTGAATCTATTATTTCATATATTTTTATTAGCATCTTCTCACACATTCCTCAGAATCCTAGTGAATCATTAAAAATGTGAATTTTTTAAAATAACAAGAATGGATACTCTCATAAAAGTAATAATGTCTTTATAATATCACCCAAAAACTATTTAAGATCTTTTATATCTAATTTTGCAACATTGTTTTATAATAATTATTGGTATTTAGTCGTAAAAACTAAATTTGACACAGTTTTCCATTAATTTATCTCTAACTTATAGAACCTATATATTAGTTAATATAGTATAATCAATAATATAATAGGTCATGTGAGCTTCTTTCATAAATTTGATAATTTCAATACTACACACTATTAAAGTATATTCTTATTTTTTTAGTTTATGATTTTAGAAGAAACATATTTTTCTTGATTCAATATTATTTTACAATATATGAGTAACTCTCATGTATATAAATTGATCTATGATTAACATATCTAATTTTAGAAAAATTATTATTAAAATCCTTATCTCAATCCATTGGTTTTTCATTCATCATCTTTCTAAGTAACACTTCTGTTATCATGATATAATCAATTCAGTTGCATTATTTAGTTATTCAATAAAATGAACACATATTTATTACCATAGTTATAAAAAATAAATACAATCATCATCATAATCCACTGTTATTTTATTATATCCCTTATGATTTTCTATCAAGGGCCTCGAATACCATAGATAAGAAATATATTTTATTATTTTCAACTCTTATCTACTTCTAATTGAAAATAAATATATTGGTACTATTGATAAAGGTGGAATAAAACATCATTTATATAGTGACCCATTAATTAATGAAATCTATATATACGTGAGCTTTCTAATTGTTGAAAATAATACGTGAAAATCATGAAATGAAAACTATCCATAAAAAAATATCAGATGGAAAAAAATAAAACAAATCATTATAGAAGTTCAGAAATGGTCAAATTATCTCTCAATAAATATTTTATTACCAAACACATATAAAAAATAAACTAAAATCATAATTAGAGACTATGATTTTCAGATTCCAAGATTTTTAATTTATAAATTTTTTTACCATTTCTTATTAATGATAAATTAAATTTTCCTCCAAAAATTAAATAATAATTTAACACAAAAAATAATGGAAAACATATCAATAATAAATTCTCTATGAAAATCATTACCCCCAACTAGAATTATATATTCTCATGAGAAAACAATATCTAGAGGTTGATCAACTCAACACTCCCTCTAGAGAAATCATCATTTATCTCCTTCACCTTTCCCTCACTACATTTAAAAAGATCTCCAAGAATATCATTCTGATACCACCATAAACATAACTAGAAGACATAAATCATTTTATAATATAATATTCATCTCATTCTATCTATATCATATTAATAATTTATTTTTGGCCAATATATTACAACACCTTTAGTTATTCATGCAAATATAACTAACAAACAATTTTTTTTAATATGGTGGGTTCTTTACTACTCCATACTGAGAGAAATGATATTCAAAGTTTCTTTTAAACTGAAACTAACATTCAATTTATCTCTTGAGCTTTTATAACTCATCAGGAAAACTCATACTTTTATATTCAAATATATAAACATGCTTGGATAAACTGCCCATATAATTCTTCCTAGTTGTCAACTTATATGAAATTAGTTATTTAAAATTAGGTAATTAAGAATATGTATTGTTCTATGCCTACTTCATCTTACTTTAAATCATCAAATAAGATGAAAAAATATTCATTGATTAGTTATAAACATTTCTATATTTATTCAAAAAACAACATGTATTTTTCTGAGTTTTTGTGTTACCCTGTTTTGGGAACCTATAATGAATGTGGATTAAACATTAATAGATTTTATCCAATAAATAAATACATTGGATTTTTTAAATATATTCAACAATTTAATATTCTAGAAGGATTATATAACCATATATATTAATGTATTTATTGAAATGACCCATGATGTGTGATTTAATCATATATTATAATCATCACCTATTTGTGGAATCATATTAGTCATAATTCTTCTTTGGTGTTTATTGATAAATAAAATCCTTTTCTATACACCATTGTTGAACTCACTACCCACTCTTCTTTGAAATATCAGTTATTTTTTAGTATTATTTATTCAAACTCATATGAATATTTCATAGTGGATTTTTATTAGAATTAAAATGAAGAATGATAAATTTTATTTCAATATTTTCACTGATTTATCAATACTTCCAATCAATTATTGGTTGACAGATAAATTCTCATATTATATAGTAAAATATTTATTATCTAATCTTGATTACTCCAAATATTATTTTTTTAACACATAATATAAGAGTTTTTCATTATAATTTACGATAAAATAATATACTAATCAATCGAATTGTCTTAATCCTTCATAAACTCATACTGTGAAGAAACAATTATCTTCTTCCTACATGATAAAATATTTACAGCTTCATCACCATCTTTATTAGATCATACTATCAATATTTTAATCTTCATTTACGAAAAACATTCATAATTTTGATCTCATTTATCCATGATGATGCGTTTTTTTCATAATTTTTATCTACCCTTATTTTTCTATAATTTCAATTATAGCCCTCACTTTTAATAAAAACCCTTATAGAAGACATGGTTTTCATAAAAGATGGATAAATTTTTTATTATTAAATAATCAGACGTATCCTTGGAATATTTCGTTCCCTTATTTCCAATATGGAGAGTCATTTTTGAAATATTACATTTTTAAAAAAATCCATGGAAGAAAATATTCTCTCAACATCAGGTAATGATTTATCTTAGTATACTCCCATATTACTCATATTTACATCCCTATAAAGGAAATATTGATTTAGAGTGTTTTTCACGTCTTTATAAGATATAAATATATCATAAAATTACTTTCCAAATTTATCAATAAGATTTTATTTCATATTATCTTCTTCATTCATTGAATTTCAATCCTCTTTCAACCTTTTGGGGTTAATTTCTAATTAAGAAATCATTGTGTCCATGGAATATTTTGGAATCTCTTATAATGGATGTATAATTTGATCTCATATCTAATGTATATTAGAATTAATATAAATGATATTTTACAACAACAAGTACTACAAAATCAGCCTTTAATAGCACTAGAAAAGGCCTTTACTAGTGATAAAAAATCGATGATAATCAAACCATAGGGAAAAGCTTGAATCTATTATCTATTATAAAAGGGAACTATTAATGTCCCCCTTTAACAGCACTTCCAACCCACCTATACTTTTATCATCACTTATTCCACCCTTTTATCATCACTTTATATAGCACCAACCCCCCATAGGCGCCCCTGTATCTAGTGAGTTTCGAACCTATGTCGTCCTGCTTATAGTTCCAATTCCATTAAAACTACCATATACTATGTGATTATAAATTTTATGATATATCAAAATATTTATATATTTTTTTCACATTTTTATCCATATATTTATATATAATTCTATATATATTTTTATATATTAATAAATATATTTTAAATGTAAATATATTGAATTTATTTATTTATAAAGTTAAATTTTCATGTGGTAATACTTAATATATATATATATGGTTGTATATTTTATTTTAAATAATAATACATTGTTTAAATTGACAAATTTTAGTTCCATAAAATCAATATTAAAGTATGTCCTGTGAATAAATTCACACCCCACCGAAAAGAGAAACATGACCCCCATAACTGAGCTAGAAAATCCATTTATAGCTAAAACATTAGGGTACTCTAACTAAAAAATCAGTTTTTAGGCCACATGGTCCTTTATTTCTTGAAACAATAGTGACCAAGGACCCCTTTGTCACGATGGTGTAGATCTCATCATAGAATTAAATTTGATATATGGTAAAGCTCAAATAGACACCCAGATCAAAATTTATGTCTATTTAAAGTTTGTGTTGTGTTTTAAACTAATTTGAGATCTTATATTATTTTTTTGGACTTATTTACCATCAAAATGATATTAAATTACCATTAATCAGTAATAATAAGAAAATAAATAATTTTTTTTAGTTATTGTATAAGCCATTTTCACTAAATATCTAATATTTTCAGTGTAAAATCCTATTTACCTATTCTAAAACCTATTTCAAAAAATTTATTATATATATATATATATTAATAAGTTAATATAATATTTTAAAGGAAATATATTTTTTGCAGTTTACATTTATCATCACTTGAAAAAAGTGCTGATAAACGAGGTTATTTATTAGCTCTCCTAAAAAGCACTAATAAACCACCCTTTATTAGTGCTTTTGTATGAGTGCTAATAAAAGACCCGATATTTCAGTTCTTGTAAAAAATCTCTAATAAAGTTCCCCCTTTAAATGAACCTTTGTATCACTATTAACGACCCCCATTAACAACACTTAAAAATACTTACGAAATACCCCCCTTTAATAGAATTTTTTAGCACTGACAATGGGGGTATTTAACATCACTTTTAGCTAGGGATGTTAAATACTTAGTACTAGATAAACCTAGTTATCTAGTATTGATATATTCAGTTAGGGTTAAATTTTTTAGATATATCAATGATGTAAACTATTTAGCTTCTATTAGTTTAATGATTGTATTACATATTTTTCAACGTTACTACCAATTATATCATTATTACAACCAATTTCCACTACAGATATTTTTCTCATCTTTTATACCTTTGAGAATATAAATATTAAATTAAAAACTACAGGAGGTACATTTTTCAAATATTACATAATTTCATATAAAATATTATATAATATATTTTTTCACACACACACAACATTCATTTTTCTATTTTATCTATGAGAATAATTATAAATCTATATAATACTATAACAACCATTTTTTTACAATTATTATTATTGTCACTCTATATTCTCATATAAGTGGTATATAATAACTTATTCAATTCTTTATTCTAATTTTTATTCCTATTAGCATTAGATATAATCTATATGTTTATTTTTATAGATACACCCTAATATAATTTATATTAACCATTATAAAAATAACATTATATATCTCAATAATAAAAGTAAATGAAATAAATTAGGAAAATATGATGCAACCATAGGTTATAAAAATTCAATCTGATATCATTTAATGTCTCTATGATATAGTGTATTCACACTAGAGAGTGAATCACTGTGTTCATATTTTAATAGAGTTATATAAACATTAATTAATCCCCCTATAATATAATCTTAAATGAATAAAACTTTACTCAGAAAATAAGAAAACACAACTTTAATGAGATTAATTAATGAGAGAATGACATGGGATATTTTTTAATGTATAACCTAATAGGTGGGTTATTTATCCATACCATGTTTAGGATTAGTTAAAGAAAATTTTTAATCATTAATATAATAGAGTTTTCTTAGACAACATGACTTGTACCCTTTCATCAAAGGGTTCCTCACATGGGATGATAATGAAAAATCAAAGATAAAAACCCACTATTCGTACATCAAATTGACCAAAGGATGGTGACTACAACTAGAGGTATATAAATTACAAAAAAGGAAGCATCACCCTCTATAGATTTATAGAATATTTTATATGATAGAAAGCCACAAACTAAAAACATACATAAATTAAAGAATAATACCCAATATATGTAATGTCATATATAAAACAAAACATTCAGAATATGTTCTACAATAATAAAATAAATGCTCATTATAGTCCATGAATTATAAAATATTCATATAGTTTCCCAAAAAATCTGTAAAGTTTTTAACATATAACTTGATCACCATCCAATTCATACTACTATGAATTTTTGAATATACGCAGCATATATAAACCACCTTTATTCAATAGATAAATTAAATTTTAGACAAGAATTTATTTTCTTTTAATCAAGAATATCATCTCAAGTTTAGAGTTTTAGATAATTATGTCATAACATTTAAATAACAAACCAATCCAATATATGGTTGACACCTCCACCACGAATCCATTTTTTCCAAAGTAATATACATTTAAAATAAAACATGATTACTTTTCATTAAAAATATTCTTTATTTTATACTTTAATTCATTACTTTTACTACTCATCCATCAACTATAATTTTTTTGAAAACATGGGATGATTATATAAATATCATGAAGGGAAATATAATAAGGAATAAATAAACAGGTTAGTTTATTTCAGAACTGTGAGATGAAATTAACCTGTACTATTAAATTAACAAAAATTTACTAAAATTTATTCATAGAAAATCATAATACAAAAAATAAATAAAAAATTCATCATCATGAATGTTTTCTAGAAAACATTAAAACCCTAGAAATACATTTTCTTAATCATAAATTTTACCCATAAATGTTACAATCATTACATTAATAGATAAACTTACATTAACTTATGAAATGAATATATTTTCAGTTAAAATAATTACTAAATATAAAAAAATCATATATCCTCCTTAGGACATCATCTTCATAGATCCAATAACTAAAGCCTTACCAGAACCCTTATTAATAGAATAACCTACTCTGTTAATTTCGTTATAATTACATGGAGAACACATTCATTACCAAATGATTTGGATCAGTATATTTGGAATTCCATTCACTATAAATATGTAAAAGGTCAATACTAGGAATATAACATGTAACATATTTCATTTAAATCACTAAATCATTAAAATATACATTTGAAAAAATATGAAAAACATTTTATGATATTTTTTTATCCCTTTTATTTATTATGAAATTATCAAAAATAAAATACAAAAAACAAAGTGTAGGGGTGTTTTTATATAAAAAATCCTAAAATTATATAAATGATAATAATATTTCTGATTTTGGAATAAGTTTCATACTTTTATATTGTATATGTTAAAATAAAACATTCATTTTCCCTTTGGAAAATAATGTCATAATGACCTATATTATATATGTAACAATAATATTTTTGAAATCCTCTAATAAAAATACAATAGAAGAATAAAGTTTAATCTATAATATATTAATGTTAATATTAATACACCTATTAAATAATTTTAGTTATAGGGTCCTTGATGATGAACAATATGAAAATATTTTTGTAATACATTTGAAACAACATTTTAAGGTAATGTTTCCAATAAATCAAGTTTGATTTCTCATGTTAATTATTTATATTGTTGAATAATACAATTATATTAATTATTAATATTTTTAATAATTTTTTTTTCATGTTTATTATTCCTTATATTTAAATTATATTAATTTTAGAGTTAATAATTTAACTGGTTAATTTTACATCAGTTGTTGTGAGGATGTTTGGTTGATAAATACTAAATGAATTTGGTAGGTTGATGATGGTCAAATAAATCATGATAACATAATATAAATAATAATAATAATATTATTATTATTATACCTATAAACTTGTATAGTGGTTATGAAAAATAATTATGTTATAATTGTAGAGATGGTTGGCTCTACATACGAATGAGTTACATTCCAATTTTTATACAAAATTGAGGGAAATTGTAAATTATTATATTATCATTAAAAAAAACAAATATAGTAAATATAATCATATTTTTTATATAAAAATATATATATTCCATGTTAGGTGGCGATGAAAATTAAATATATCAATTCTCGAGGAAACAGTCCACATATACACACGAGTAACAATTTTATTTTATATTGAATTTTAAATATATAATTAGAATATTTATTTGACATTTATTTAAAAAACATAAATCATATATGTCATATTATTTCATATTTATACATTATTAATACCAATTATAAGATTGGATGATGAAAAAGTTAATACATCATCTCATGAGGTGGTAACCCATACTTACACACGAGTGAGTTTTTGTTTTTTCACATGATGGTTATCTATATGAAATAGGGTTATACTATAAATAAAATAAAATAAAACTATATTAAATATATTTATGATTTTATTTTATCATATTTACAAAATATTAAATGGAAATGAAATATGAAATAAATCGAAAATGCTATGTTAAGACGTATACCTGTCCTTTGGAAAACCTCTATGGGTTTATACCTAAATCCTTTCTAAGATGTTATTCTAATCAATACAAGACCTCTAACATTTGAGGTGGGATATTATTAATGGATTTTTTTTGGTATAGGATGAAATAATAAGATCTTGAATATTGGATATTTTGGGATAGGGGTTTCAGTTTTTTAATTTTGGAGGAGGTCGCACTTAGAAAATTTTAAAAATGATAAAATGTTTTGAATTTTTTTTTAATGATAAGATTTTGATAAAGAAATGAATTTTAAGAATAAGTTGATGACGGGTAAAATATATTTATCCAAAAATATTTAGGAAGAAATTGAGGGGCATTTTCTCTTGGGCTTAATATTGAATAAGTCAATCTACCCTTTTATCATAGAGACCCATTTTCTTTGACAACGTTAATAATATAAATGCAAAAGAATAAAATTTCCCTCATTAATTAATAATTATATTTTGATTCAAAATATGGTCTACATTTCATCAAATTCAAATTCAATATTTAAAATAATTTACATTAAAAAAAGAATCACATGCAACTAAAAATGGTTTTTCAGAAAATCCATTTTATGTATAATTTTTTACTAAAATAAAGTGTAATATTGATTAAAATGGAACAATTTAAATTATAATTAATAAAAAAATTAAATTTTTGTATAAATAATGAATTATACTATTTTAATAATTTTAATGTTAATAAAATTTTCATAAAAATATGTATTTTTTAAGATTCATCAGAAAATAACCTTTTCCAAAATATGTACAAAATATAACTCTAATTATCTCAAATTTATAATATAAATTTTTTAAATATTCCCATTAAAATTAATAAATTTGAAATCATGATTTTAATTAAAACTGGTCAATATATATATGAAATTTTAATAAGAATAAAATAATATTTTGATGGAAAAAAATCCATAATATTTTTATAATGACTATATATATTTTTAAAATAATTCAATAATATTTGTAATGTATGAATTTTGTAATGACTATACATTGGTTGTTGAATTATTCCTCTATCTTGAGATTTTATTTTGAGAATTTTTTATCATTTTTAAACATGTTTTTATATTTTTTCTTTCATATCTTTTTAAAATTCACGTGTCAATTCTTCAATCATATGGTTTTCAAAAAACACCAAAGATGGTGAGTGACACTCTTCCACAACACCAACTATATATGGTGAAGAATATGAATATTGGTTTCCTCACAATAATGATTAGCTTCTAATTATACTACAACAGAGCTCAATGCATGAGATGAATTTTTATATATTTTCAAATCAATGAAACAAGAAATGCATCATGTAACGAGGATAAATTTTGAGGCATGTCGACTTGGTAGAAAAAAGATCCAATGTTTTCCCATATTTTATATATTCAAATGAATCAATAAATTAAAATTGAAATTTTAAAAATATGAAGAAAAAGTTTTTTTGAAAATGTTGAAAGGTAAATCATGATCACATACCAATTTTTTTTGATTTCCAATAGTTATATGAATAGTTTTTCCATCACTAATATATCTAAATCTATTTCTAAATCATATTCACTTTCTTAACCATACATTCAATAAATTGTTGTCCCAAATATATTGTTTCCCATGATTCACTAAAAATATAGTGTTCTACAATACTTCAAATACATCATGTCAAATGGTTCCATTTATATACATGATTAGAAATTTTTATAATAAGAACACCCAAGTAACAAAATTTACT
This sequence comes from Viscum album, assembly GCA_963277665.1. Classification (NCBI taxonomy): domain Eukaryota; kingdom Viridiplantae; phylum Streptophyta; class Magnoliopsida; order Santalales; family Viscaceae; genus Viscum; species Viscum album. The sequence continues at coordinate 1,687,266,572 of OY728126.1, read as the reverse complement.
AAAACTAAATTACATAATAATACATAATGTAATATTATATCATTTATTTCAATTTCTAATTCATTTTCTCTAAATATTAATTATATTAACGATGAAATATGGTTTGAAAATTTAATTATGTACAAAATAACTTCTGAAGGAAATTCAAAAAATTATATAAATCCCTTATATCATTGTCTAATAAAATGAAGAGTGGAACTTTATTTAAGGTGGCTATCTCATGGAGATATAGTTGTGGAATATAAACTAAACTTATAGTATATGAAATAGAATGTAAATTTTTAGATTATGTTAATAAAAATAAAAAAAAATCATTATAAACATTTTATTTATTTGGAAATTCACCTAAAACATATATTCCTATATTTTCATATTCACGCCATAGTTGTGGAAAATAATGATGTATCTCATTCTGAAATTTTAATTATTCTATATCAATTTTAAAAGTCAATTATTTAATGGTAAATTCAACATCTCTCTTCATTCCATTCAACTAGAAGTGTTCTTAATGTTCTATATAAAATTTAGTTATACATTGATAAAAAAGTGGCATGGAACTACGATCTTCACTCAACTATTATTTCTCCGACCAATAAATATTGTCCCACAAAGTATTTTTTCATTTTTCAATACACCTTATGTTTGAAATGATAAATTCATGAAAATTACCTTTCATGTCAAATTTTACCATTTTTGATAAATCACGATCTTCATTCTCTGCTTTCTTAAATTCATTTGGTAGAGAAAATAGTACGGACACCTAAAATAAAGGAGGAGATGTTTATACAAGAAATGTTTCTAGGAAAACATTTTCCGTATCATTACCCAAAAGATCATGAACTAAACGTTTCATAGTTAATGATGTATTATATTTACAAATAAAATAATTAGTTACTCATTTTTCTTTTCCTATATGGTAATAAATTGTGTAGTCATAATTCAAAATCATCGTTATTCTTATTTCTTAACATAGGTAAAAGTCTTTCAACATGACTATGTAATTTAATGATTTTTTATTTTAATATATTTTAATATTTAAACTATATAAATTATTTCTCAATATTTTTGGAATAAAACACTACACCCTCTTATTCAAGGATAAGTATAAGATAATTTAAGTAATATGACCTCAATTAACCAGATGTGTAAGAAATTACCTTATTATTTTACATTTAAGCAAATCAAATTTCATTTAATCAATCATTATAGTATATAATAATATCACCACTTGTTGATGGAAATGAAAAATATGACAATTTTCAAATATTTTCTTTTATTCCTTGATAAAGTGACCACAATTTTTCATCAAGATGAATTGAACTCATTTTCATGTCATCATTGTTTTTGAGGTACAAGAATGAGAAATTTTTTCAATAAACTATTCCATTATAACCTACTAATACAAGAAAAGTATATATTATAATGATTTTTTTGGGAAATGGAATCTTTTAAAAAATATCAATATTAACTGGTTGTCAATAATTTTATATTTTTTTACAATATGACCATGCAATGAAATAATTTGTAATCAGAAATCACATTTACAAAATATTCTATAAAAATTATTTTAATTATATAATTCTTAAGAAACCCTTAATTGATTATCATGATCATAAAAACAATCAGAATATATCTTGTAGTAATAAAATAAAAAACACAAAAATTTATCCAAGAACTCATAGAAAAATCAATTCATAACTACCATAAATACTGTCAATGAATTTTTTTAACTCAAAGGTCATAATTTACCACTAAAAATTTCTATACCAAGATTAAAATACCTTCTCTATAATGTTATCAACATTCACCTTTAGCTGATTCTACCCAGAATTGAGATCATCCGTCTAAATATAATGATATCATTAGAGATGGTAAAATTTAAAATCTATATGAATCCATAGATAACTTTTATTTATAGTGATGTTAATAAATTCTCTATAATCATTGAAAAGAATCTTAAAACCATCATTATTCTTAAAAAATAGGGTCATTAAATAGTTATTTTATAATTTGAAGGATTCATTTATCTAGAAACTCTTGTTAAAAAATTTTAATTAAAAAATATCTAATTGAGGTATTTGATAATGTGGTTTTTATATCATCTTTAAATAAGGTACTAATTTAATAATGTATTTAATATTATAAAATGATATATTAATGGAATATTAATCAGTAATTTCATCCTTATATTCATTTAATAATGTAATATCACGAATTTGAAAAGTCTCATTATCTAAAATATTAGGAAGAATCATTAAGGTCCATATTTAATCAATTTACAAACTTCTTGATGTGTTATAAAAGGTATTAATTTATTATTTTATAAAAACGAAAAATCATTTTGACAATAAAACATCTCTATATATATATTCTATCTTATCATGATAAATAAAAATCCAACACACACCAAGAAAAACTTCAAGCATTAGATGTTTAATTACAATAAATTTTACACGTAAATCCTTCATAGTGACAAAAATATGAATATTTTTTCAACATCTATTTTCTATAACATTGTCCGATGATATTTTTACCCAAAATTATGATTTTATTTATTTTGGTAAAAATTCAAATTTATGAAATTTTTTTTATGAAAAATGATATAATATGTATACATAAATTCAAAAAATACATTATAATAATTTTAATAAATAAGTAATTTATGTGACATGACATGGTTGAATGGTTTAATATCTACTAATGTAGCCATAGTAAATTTACCCTTTACATTCTTGATTGCTATCAACATTACTTCCATCCATTAGTCCTATATTCGAATAATTAATCACATAATGACAAAAAGTATTAAAATTAAATCATCGTACTCTCATATTTTAATTATTTTTTATCATTTCTATGATTTTATTCTTATTATAAATTATCCCAATGTTTAAAAATACCATTTAAAAACATTTTACATATTTTATAGAAAATTAATCATTCATATTTTTACCACAGGTATGAAAACATTGAAACATAATTTTTATAACTTCATATTTCTTCGATTGATTCTTCCGCTTTACATTCCACATGGACATATTTTTCTTCATGTTTTAATACGAAACATGATCATTAGGATACACTGTGTCAACAATATTATCACATCAAACATGTTTATCATAACATTTCAATGTATTAAATATAATTATTTATGATATCTTAGATTTATTCATGATTGAAACTAATTAATTATACTATCTAGATCATAGATACAATTTTGTGTGTGTGCCTCCAATATAGTTATGTTATGTTTACATGTGGATACTAAATCCTAGTAATCATACCTCAATATCAAGAATTTATTTTCCATTCGTTATCTAACAACTCTAGGAATATAATTATCAATGAAAATATTTATAAATTTATCACCATCTAAGGAATCAATGTCTTATCTTTATCTTTTATTCATAACAAGTGACCACCAATAATAATATTTACCTTCAAAATGATAATTATCAATAGTTTACTTTTGATATATTGAATATCCAAAGACATTGAATATATTATAGTTGGAATTAAATAATCCTTCTACATCAACAAGGTATGATCATTATTTTAATATCAAATGGAGTTGTTTCATCTTTTGATCTTCACTTAGACAAATTTCACAATGGTTTTAGTGGTTTCTCTCTGGAATTAATACCAAAACTATTTATATAATATTTAAATTTATCCATTAAAATATAAAACAATTTTATTCCAATTCCAAATATTAATGGTTGATGAGTTGGAAGTATATTTTCCTCTTGGTTCATTAATAATTTATTTTATATTTTTTCTCTATTGAAAACCATTTGAATTTTAGTAGTATTGATGAAAAATTATGGTAACATTAAAATACTATATCATTGACGTCCATAAATTTTTATCTCTTAACCGTACTTACTGAATATATCAAAACTTCTATATCTATATAATCCCTTCCCCCATACAAACTATAATGACCAAATACATGTTTAATCAAAAAATTCAAATTAAAAAAAATCATTCTCTAGCATTTCCCAAGGTATATGCTTGTGTATAGTTTTAAGGAACATGGTAACAAATACTCTGTAAAATAACCATTTATTTCATATAGATACATCCACCTTGTATACATCCATTTAACAATACAATACTATTAAAATGAAACACATTTTATTTTCACTTAATTTATTTATTATTTTCAAGAAGGCTTCATAATTTTTGATAATTTTCCTTAAACCCTATAAAAACATTCATAAAAATTATGATGAAAATATTTCTTAAAGGGAGATATAAAATAAATGAATAAAACCCATTAATTCTTTTAAAAACATGAGATCATATATGAGAGTTATATTTTAATATAATAAAAATTGAACACAAATAATAATTTACATATACATGTAATAAAATATTACTACATATTTATTTTCATAAAACAGATTATAATAAACTATAAAAGTGAAATGATATTCAGGAATGTTTCATAATAATAATGACAATCCATGAATTTTTTTTTACAAAAACATAACTTTTGTAGCTTAATGGCCATAATAAATTCCTTAAACAAATAGAAATTGTATTACATATGAAATTAATATATATTAATGAAAACTAATAAAAATCATATGATATTAGTGTAGTTTCCTTGTGAAAAAATCTTAATAGAACACTTTATATAATTCATATGTATTGAATAACCAACTTGGTTAATTAGAACTTAATTTTCAGGGGAACATAATCATTAAAAAATTAATTGGAGAGATATATTGGACTCAAACATCATCATAAGTAGTTTCCAAGGAAAATAACATTCGTAAAAAATAAATAATCACGTATTTTAATAATACCACGTGAATAAAATACTTTTTAATATATAGAAAAATATATTTTACATATTGATATGACCATTTTCTTTAATAAGACATTTTTAAATAGAAAATTCTCAGAACACTGTAAAGAAGAGTACTTATATTAATGAAAATATATAATATTATAATAGAATCCAATTATAAAATAACAATTGTGGTTGTGGGAATATATAGTGTTTTCGTAAATAAAAAATTTCTGCTTTTGATTTTTCGATTTATAAATAAATTCAAAATTCCCCATATAGAATATTTAAAAGGATTTATATTAAAAACCATTTAAAAGGTACAAAATAATAAGAAAATTTTCATTATAATTTATTTTTATTATTATATATACTACTAGAAAATAATATTATTAATATGGAAGTAGATGATAAATATACATAAATTAAATCATGAAACCATTTAAAATGTTGTGTTAAGGATATGTGTTCCATACCTCCCGTATGAATTGTATTGTTTGTTCTTTTTCTTCATTAATTATAAACTATTAATATTCATTTACATTTATTATAAGATTTTTCATGTTTATTATTTATTTTATACCACTTTTATGAATGTTTTACATCATTAATTAACCGATTAAGTTAATATCAGATGTTTTGATGATGCTTGGATTATTAGTCCAAAATCACAATGGTATTTTGAATGTAGTGAATGGGTAATTTTTATATCATTTAATTAATTTTAATCATGTCATAATTATAATTTTTTTACATTCATAAATCATTTATAAAAAATATTTAATATGGTTTGGAAAAATTAATTATTTTTCGTTTATTTAGATGGTAGGTCATATGTACGTATGAGTACCCATTAAATTTTATAATAATCATGAGATAAATTGGGTATGAAACATTTTTACTTTCTATAATTCTTTCAATATGACAAACATTATATTATGTAATTAAAAATAACTATATATATATATTTAATATTAGGAAGATATGATAAATTAAATACATTTTTTTGTAATGTGGTAGTTTTCACGAATAGAAAAGTGAAAATTTTAAAATCATAATGATAGATGTAGTGTAACCCTATTAAGATTTTGGGGTGGAGGATGTGGAGATATCCCCATAGTGACCACTGGTGATATGGATGACCGAGTGCATATGAGAAGTGGGAATCTCTTCTCCAACTCTATGAAACTTCAAGTTGATTGGCTGATTTCAAAAACTATGAAGTAGAATTTTTTTTAATAAAGGTATATGAAACTTTTATTCCTTCTCTGATTTCTAGGTTGGATCATTTTTCCCTATATAGTTAAATCACATGCGTTATTGTTAAGAAGGGAACCCTCGTACATGTTTTAGCTTCATATGGAGATATTAATGAAAGGGTAGAGGTATGGGGAATTCTTTCGTCATTTGAGTTTTACTCAAAAAATGTATGAAGACATTAAAATTATTGGATATAATTTCTTGCATGGAATTGATTTTGGACTTCTCTAATTTCAAATGTGTGTCTTTAGGGTGTGGGTTCATTCATTTACTTTTTCATTCTTTGCACCTAAAGGGCTACAATTTCAGTTTCGGTTCCATCAATATGAGGTAAGAAACCCTTTATATTCATTAGTGGAGTTTAAATTTAAACCTTAATGAGTTGAGAGATAATTTTTCTCATGTATGGAAAAAATAAAGGGATTAATTTTTTAATTGTGGAACCCAACGATATTTTTTGATATTGCAACATCAATAAGAATTCCATTCGATATGGATATGGCTAAAGATAAAATATGTTTTTGTCATTTTTTTAGAATCCTAGTAGAGACTGATAAAAGATCCCCTTTAGTTATGAAGGTTATTCTTTCTACTCCTTGAGATGATATATCTATATGAATTTTTTATGAAAAAATGCCACCTTTTAGTGATGATTGTTGGATTTTTGGGTGTGAGATATCCAAATGTAGTAGGGATCTTGTTTTCTCAAGATATCAATTGAGAGCCATGAACCATCTCAATGTATAGGGAAACTAGTTAATTGGACCGTTTTTGAATCTCTAACTCAAAATGGGAACTAGGTTATGACTGAGGTTAACCCTCATTCAAACTATATAAAACTAACTGTGAATGTTGGGGAACCATCATATTAATCTGATGGTACTCAATATAATATGAGAAACAAAAACAACCCTAAGATTAGACCCTCCTCGCCTAGTATGGTTGCAGGGCCTGTCTCCTCCCCATAGTAGAATTTTTGGCATGTCTCTCAGGATGATTTGGTGGAAGAAACAAAATTGTTTGATATATGTATTTCATTTAAAGATGTTTTAATTAGAATCATAAGTGAGGAAAAGAAGTAAGATTAATCAGATTATAGTCAAGTAGAAAGATAAATCTCTACATAGCCTGAAGTAAATGAAATTATTATATGGGAACTATTGGTCAGTTTATCGAACTATTGAAAAGTAAAACCCAGCATTGAGGATGTAACTTTACAAAAATAGTCTATGAGGTAAGGAACCTATAACTTCCCAGGATTGGTTCCCTCAAATGTGGTTAAGGCATCTAATCTATCTGTCAAATAGGATGGAGTTGCTTCTACCCAATACCGGGTACCATGTGTCTTGAAATCTGAAAAAATTGATTCTCATCAGTTTTTTGAGTTGCCTCCAAGAACAACTAGTGTTGTAGATGTTTCTCTAGGTTACACATAGTCTAATTTTTTTGACTCTATAATAGGAGATGATAGTAGATATAATCCTCCTTCTAAGTATAATTCTTTCTTAGACATCCCTTTAATTGGTAAAGAAATCACTATTATTGGGAAATCAAATATTTCACAATATAAATCATCAATAATGTTTTTTATATCATTTCAGGACCCATGTAGGTAATTGAATCTACGAAGGACCTTATAATATCTACAAAACGCCATGGAAAAACCAAATTAAGGTCCCTCCCATTGTTGAACCTCAACTCTAACAAGTTACACTGATATGAGTCCCTTGTCCCCTACCTACACCCAAATGTAATAATTTTTTACTGGATAGTTGACTACTGTCATAGATCCTGGAGTCTCTAAAAATCATGCTAGAACATCTATCTTTATAGAAGAAACTGTACATACCCCTGAAAAAATTCTATTAAGGAGACCCATTGACTTAATTTCAAAGGATATCATGGTTTCAACCATATGTACTCAATATCAATCTTGGAAGGAAAATAGTACTGTTCTTTTTCAGAACTCATTTGACATGCATGCAACCACTAGCAGTGAGAATGATGAAACAAAGAGTGATGGTCTTTCTGGAGCTATAATCATGAAGGAGGTTATTTTAGTTAAGGCTTTGGATTATAATGTTGGCTGGTGGATGCAAGTCAGGACATGGATTATGGGTCTTGACCCTCATGGTAGTGGTGGACCCCTCCCTTATCACAATATGATCACTCACACTCGGAAATTCCAGAGTAACTTGATCTTATTTCTTTACTATCTAAGTCTTATTTCCACTACTCTATCCAACCCTTTTTCTTATTCTTATAAAGTTACATTTTTGATCCTCAACCTTTAAAAGAAGTGTATCACACTACGAATTCTTAATTAATAACATTTTATTCAATATCATATATGAAACAAAACACACAACATAGATGATAATATTACAACCCTTGTCATTAAAATATATTTATTTATTAAAAACATTAGGTTTATTTATATCTTATGATATGTTAAACAACAAGTTTCTTCGATAACTTGTGTTATATAGAAGACCACGATTGACCAAGTAATAATATAATATAATTATTATTATTTAAAATTATAGTTATCTCATAGTAGTTGAAATATACGGTATAAATTTTATTAATAAGCTTATGAAAAAATATATTTTAAATATTCTTATTTGTTATCTATTTGTTATAAATAATAATGATAATTATTTAAAATAAAACAGAACCTTTTTGGAGAAAATATATTTTCCTAGAATACATATTAGTCATTCATGGCCCAAAAAAAATTAAAATAATTTTTAACTATTATATATATATATCATAATTTAAAGATAATTTGTGAAATTGGAACACCAAAATTATATTATGGTGAATTTTCCATGTTTTTCTACGAAGTTTCATTTTTTGATGATTAGTGAATAACCCTTAATTTTTATTAATAAACCCCTTATGTCTAAATAATATATAATGTTGTATAATAACCTATAAAATTCTCATGATATATTTGGAAATTTTACAGATACTCGTTTTCCTAGTATTGAGTACTTTTCATTTGGGTTTTACCTAGTGGTGTGTTTTGGTGAAAAATGAGCATTTTGGATGATGTTTGGATTGTGTATGGTTGGTGCATTGTTTTCAGAAACTCATTGATACGGACCACCAAACCATGTTACCTTGGATATAGATTGTTTTAATGGATTTTTAATAATTTATCATACCCTGAAGACATTTATTAGAAAGTTTGAAACCCCCTAAATTTGGATCCTAGTTACGGTGCTTGGTTTGGGGAAACAATGATCCGTGACATGTAGAACATGCAAATGGTTTTAATTTACATTAAAATAATATTTTAGAATAGATAAACCTCATTATTAATAAATATATATATCACCACTCATACAATAGTGAATCCATTGGATTTTTGAGTATTTTTGATGATTTCTTAGGGCTCCTATCCTCTATTCATTGAGATTAAAATCCCAGTTAGTTTATCTTCACCCCTCCTGATAAGATAATATCCTCCCATGTGGCTTCCTTATTCAATCCCATATTTACCTCATATATTATATGAAATTTATCATCATTATTACTGTATCTAGATCTTGGATTTTATATATAGATCTATATTTAATTTATATTTACTTATTCAAACATAATTTAGGTTTTTAATACTGATCTATTTATATTTTGTTACTCCACTAAAATTGGGGATTTTCCATGGGTGATTACTCACTGAACAATCGAGGTTTTTTTATATAATTCAATTTTGAATTTATTCATTTTCATTATGTGTATCTAATTTTTTAATTTTATTTTTTGATTAGAAATCGAGTTATCACACATTAGATTAATTAATTGGGTATATTAATGAATTAATGCATTCATAAAACTGAGGATGTAATGGACTAGATTGATCTGCCCTATTCCATTACTGCAATATGGTGTTTGAGGTGTTCTGGGAGGTCAAGGTAACTCATCCCAAACACTATTCAAAATATTCAGTTTATGAGTAGAGTTTTGTAGAATGGTGGGTCTACAGTGTTTAAAGAACTATGAGTCTATAGTGTTTCCCGAATGGAGAGTCTATAGTGTTTCTAGAATTTTGAGTTTACAGTGTTTCCAGAATGGTGAGACATATAACGGTGAGTCTACAGTGTTTCCAGAATGGTGAGTCTATATTGTTTCAATAATTTAGTGTCTATAGTGTTTCTAAAATAGTGAATCGATAGTGTTTTCCGAATGGTGAGTCTATGATGTTTCAATAATGGTATGTTTACAGAGTTTCTAGAACAATAGCTCAACATTTTTTTACATAACTGTGGGACATATAACGGTAGTTCTATAGTGTTTACAGAAAAGGAAGACATCTCACGGTAGGTCTATTTTGTTTCCAGAATTGATAGTCTACAATGTTTCTAGAACAGTGAGTCTATAGTTTTTCGAGAATGGTGAGTCTATAGTTTTTTCAGAATGGCGAGTCTATAGTGTATCCAGAACGGTGAGTATAAAGTGTTTACAAAAATTGTTTCTTTTCCTTTTCTAATTTCCAGTTTTTCAATATTTCCTTGTTTCACCCGTTTATAATTTTCTTTGGTGTAAAACGCACTCAATATTGAATAATAAGGTATTTTAGACCGATTCAAATCCCATAACACCTATATTAATTTTCATAAGACTCATATTTCCTTTACTTGGTCAATCCATGTGGTTTGATACTATCCTATATCAATTGAAAATATAACATATATAAAATCACTTCTCCATTAAATATTCTAAAGAGATGAGATATCTTACTCTATAGTTATTCTTCCTTTCTCCCTAGTTCTATAAGCTTGACCATTTCCTTCCTTCCTATAAGAGTCAGGTATAGTGATGTTGAATTTCATGGTGTCATACCTTGGTTCACTTCATGCTGCATACACACCCTATGTTTTGGTGAAAACAACCAATATCAATCAATCATCAATTTAAGGTATGATCTATCATCATTCATATGGGTTCATCTCCTTCTGTTTCTCATTTTCATATTATGTAATTTTATCTCCATGTTCATAATATAATTTTCTTGGGATTTGGATGGTATGGGCGTGTCTTAGCATATTCGGGTTTATGTATTCATACAAGAGAGGTTATTGGGATATGTTTTGTTGGACTAATCTCATGAAAAGTGCATTGGAAACCATTTTAGGAAAGTGATTTATTGATTATTAATTCATTTACATTAAAGTATAGAGTAATCATGTTTTATCAAATTTATCAAAATAGAATTGACAAAATAAATAATTTAACCGAATAAATAAATTTGTGTTGATTGTATGTTATTTCCACTTGTTTTTGCTAGATAGTATGATATATATGCTTTTCTTATTAGTATGTATTTTTGATGTAATTGGTAAAGAATCTAAAGCCATAAGTAATTGATAATTATTTGGATGAGGATAAATAGGCATATAAATTAATCTGGTTGTTGTTCTTGTTATAATTTGGTGTTAATAAAATTGATGTAGTAAGAATGTTTTATTATTTTTGATAGTTATGATAGATTTACATTTAGATTGACCATGATTGGGACCTACTAATAATGAAATGGATAATTTAATATGTAATAATGAACTTGTAGTTTAATAACATAAAATTCCTTATAAGGTTCAGAGTTACCCTCTTGCTTTTAAAGGCTATGTGCCTTATGATTGGATCTGTGATAGCTCGTTGCGTGTAACAGAAGAAATCCTTATTTAAGGCTAAGAACCCAGTTGTAATGATGTTTGATTCGTGCATCTAATGTTGAAATGTGATCCTAGATGGCTATTTTGATATTTGGGTGCAGGGAGGCCCATTGGTTGTTACATTAGTAGACACCTAGAGCGGTGAGATGCTTCAGTTTATACATATGGGTAACAAAGAGGACACCAGAGATGATGAAACATGTTAGATAATAATGTGGGATGCTTGTTTAATATTTATGGTTGTTTATCTTATTTACACACTTCACTTCTCATGCAATCTAGTTTTTCATACCCTCTTTCCAAAAAATGGGTGATGTGGTATGGGGAATGCCATGTGCTTTCCTTGTTTTTCTTCTTGAGGGAAGATGAGTCTACTCACATTATATTGTTGGAAAAGATTCTACAGGTAGTTCATCTACTCACCATGTTAATCCCCTTATTCTTTATAGCATAGAATATTTTTCTATAATTTTTATAAATATGGTAAAATAATAACAATGTTGATAAATTATTGAATAAATTATGTTAAGCCATGGGGTTTGAGCTTACTGGGATGTAATTTTTCTGAGAAGCTATGGACATGGTTTGGTTATGCCTAACGGGATTGAATCTTTTGTGGGATGCTAATTAAATGTAATGGGTAACTAATAATAATTTACTAATTGTGAAAGACTTAAATAATGAAATGTGAAACATATAAAAAAGGTATAAATTAATTTAATAAATCTCTTTAAATGGTTTTGTACTATTAAGATCTATAGTATTAGCTGTGGTGGCTGATAGTCTGAGAGATGATAGCTATAGTTGTGTCTAAAAGAAGTTATTCCCATATTATGGTTGTGATATATGTCATATAGATTACTTGTTGTGTTTATATATTCTACTCTATTCGGTCAGTTATGTAAACTGACACCCATAGAGTTTGAGTCATGGGCGGGTGTTTTCAATAATATTCTGAGAGCAGGATGGTTGGATGACTACCCCTTTGGACCCACTCACGTATCATGGTAGTTACTTGTGCGGGTAGGAAAAATTGTTAGTTTTCAGTATAAATATTTTCATAATTTTGTAATGTCATGTGGTTATTCACCCACATATTTTCTAGATATAGTTTCCTATGAACTACTATAGGTGTAACATGTATTGGTTGTGACGGCATGAGGATCCATACTCGTTGAATGGTCTATAATGGAATGATGTTTAATACTTGTCATATGGTACTTGTTATGTGTTCTACGGTGTCTCCAATAAACTACATGGTTACTTTGGTTACGTGGATAAGGTTGTTTTGTTGCATGGGGTGCCTGTTGTTGTGTCACACCCAGGAGTTTGTGGAAAACCCATTTTGGAGATAGTTTCTTAGGACATGTGATGTTGGGGAAAAGAGTAAAACTAGTGGGGAAGTGATAGCAGGGTAGCCATGAAATTATTTATTATATTATATACACTTTTTTGAGATACTTGGTGAGAGTATCCATGTGGAGTCTTGGAACATTGTAAAGCTATTTAAGTGACGAGTTAGTTTTACTTTTTTCATAATGAATTAGCGTGATTTCATTACTTTTTCAAAAAAGGATATTGGGAGGATCCAAAAAAGTTTACAGTTATACTCACCCTATGTATATATAAAATATTTTTATGTCACGTGGAGCATGATAGAGATCAGACTAGTTACTAATTTCTTGGGGTTGTAGAAGCTATTTGAGTTTTGGGGGTGATTCTTCATTTAAATTCATTTGGTCCTTTCCATTTTCTATTTCAATTGTTGTATTATTTGCATGAAATTAGATATGTGTAACAGGTATTTATTTTATATTCCAGGTTGAGTAGGTGTGGGTCAGTTTCTATCTTATCTCAAGCATCTGGTAGTGTTCTCTTTTACGGTAATATCTCCCATTTGGGTGTTTATTATACCATCTATGCTAGTTTCCAACCCGGGGCTTAGTAGAGGTGGGACTCGGGGGGGTCACTATGTACCTTCTCACATTTCAAGCCTAGTAGAGGTACACCATGTTGGGAGGGGGTCATGACAATGTGGTATCAGAGGTCAGGTGGAGGGATAATATGGAGTTTGGTGTTACGAATAAGTAAGGTTGCATGGATTGGCAGGGAAATAATGTTAGTTATGTTTATCAAGTGATGTAAACACTGGAGACCTGCTGATAGATATCCATTTAGTTCCTCCAGTGATCAAATGCACGGACCATTATTTTTTCAATGACTACTAAACAAGTTGATACTGGTTGTACGGTAGAGACCATTGAAAGGAACATCCATCAGACTTATTAGTGCTTGTGTTTAAATGTGTAGACCATGGGATATGCTAACCTAAAAAGAATAAAACAAAACAATTAATTAATTAATGATTATTATTTCTTATTCTAGTTTTAGGAGCTCTAAATGGTTGTTATTTTTTAGTTATGGGTTTCGGTCAACGTCCTCATCTGGTTTTCGAAAATGATGTCCAGCAGGTTGCACCATAAGATCATTGCAGGGTAGAGGATAACGATGATGATACCCGGAGGAGGAAACTCCAAGAGTATCAGTTACATAGTTTTTAGAAGTGTGAGGGATCCATTTTAGATGCATTCACAGAATACTGGTTGGAGGAGGATGAGATAACCTTCAGTTCGACATGTGCTCTAAAAGAGAACTTGGTGTCTTTGGTCGTGATGATGTTGCATGAGGCAACGAGGCCTAGGTGATTTTTGTTCCTTGGGGATAGTTAGGAATATGATATCTCATGGGAGGAGTTCCGATAAAATTTTAGAGTCGAATTTCTTTTTTCTACCACGATGGAATCCAGTTGCTAGGAGTTTTTTACCCTTCGCCAGGGGAGATACAGTATGCAAGAGTCCGGAATTCATTTTAAGAAACTTTTATGATATGTGTCATTTCTATTTCTAGATGAGGAAGTTTGAGAGATGAATTTAGAGGAGGCTTTGTATCTAGAGATCCGGGACCAAGTCCCCATGTTTATGCTGAAGACATATCATGAGGTTTTGTGGATTGTCGAGTTCATTGAGAGAAAGTTCTCCAGAACTAGATCTTCATGAGAGGAGAGTCGTCAGGATTCCTCATGAAGAAGTGATGTGGTCTGGGGTTTCCAATTTTTAGGGAGGAAGGGTTCCCATTTTTCTGGTTGTAGGTCCCATCCCTCAACATCTCGTTTCTGAGAGAGCGTTGAATCCCATGCTTATTCCAATGGACCAGGCAATTTTTTTCTTATACATGTTGAATTCATTAGTATTTAGAGTACCCGACCTTTCAGAGAATTCATTTTTCACTAGGTGCTTCTCCCCATGTTCCTCCATTAGGGATGTTCCACCCGATGTAGAAACAGTAGATTGAACTAGCATTGGATCATTAGATAACAGATGAGGCTTGAAGGGAACAGCCCCGAGACGATCCCCATCCTCAAGTATAAGAGTGTGGCTCTAGCGGTGGTCGACATCAGGGTCAGAGAGGTAGTGGAGTAGGTTGTGGTCAGCTCCATGCTTTAGAATCACCAGTGCCGGGTGGGCTAGATGTCATTAGAGGTACCCTTTTCTTGTTTTCTACATGGTTGTATTCCTTATTTGATTTTATAGTGACACGCTCCTTTATATAATCTTCCCCTTTCCATGCTTTCATGATTCTTGTAGAGAGTCTTACAGTTCCCTTGGAATTGACTACGCCATTTGGAGGTCGAGTAGACTTTTTTGAAGTACATAGATACAATGTGCTAGTGGTGTAGAAGAACCACTCTGGGGGATGTTTCCAATGTTTATAGATATAACTATATGATGCCAATATTTTCATGGATTGGTTGTATTCTGTGCAGGATATCGTAGATTGATTCAAAAGGCTGGTAGTGTTATTCAATGTTGATAGAGATCTAGTAGTGTTTGTTGGAAATCGAGCCTCGCTGATAGGTTAGAGTAATGTTCCATCTAGGTCATCCATTATGGTTGAGATGATGCCAAGTTCTTTAGAGGTTCATCAGTTTTTGTCTCCATGGGTCATAGAGGAGTACCCTAATGCCTATCCAAAAGAGGTTTTAGAATTACCTTCTCGACAAGAGATCAATTTTTGGTTCATTCTATAGTTATGAGCATATATTTTCTATATGTATTCGAATTTGATAGACCCTTCTGTGTTACAGGATGTACGTGTACAACTCGATAGTCTATTACGATGTGGTTTTGTTCAAATGAGTGTGTCACATCGGGGTAGACCATTTTTGTTAGTTAAAGAGGCTGACAATAGCTTTCCGTTGTGTATCGATTAATGTAGCTTAAATAATGTGACAATAAATAATTTCTATCCACTTCCACATATTGATGATTTATTCATCAAATTAAAGGGTTCATGTTGGTTCGTAAAAATTGACTTGCGATCATTATATCATCATATTTGTGTGAAGGATGAAGATATCCCAAAGAATACTTTTTATTGTCATCATGGGAATTATGAGTTCATTATAATGTCATTTGGTGTGACAAATTCCCTAGATGGGATCATTGGGTTCATAATCCATGTGTTCTATGATTTCATGGATACGTTGGTGGGGGTTTGAATTAGTGAAATCATTGTGTACTCTGCTTCTGAGGAGGAGCATGAAGAGTATCTGCAAGCTATTTTTGGGAGTTCTTCTTCAAAAACAGATGTTTGGGAAGATATTGAAGTGGAGTTTAGGGCATAATATGTTCGTTTCATGGGTCATGTTGAATCTTAGTATGGAGTAGTTTTGGATTCGTCGATGAAAGAAGTGGTTGTGTCTTGGGAATCCCCATCGACATTGGTAGAGGTGAGATGTTTCCTTGGTCTCACAAGATAATACAAGAGGTTTATAGCCATTTATTTTGGGTTGGAACACCTATAACATCATTTAACAGGACGGATCAGTCATCCGTGTGGACTGATTAGTGTCAGGATGCTTTTTAGTATCTGAAGGAGATGTATTTAAGAGCCCTAGTACATTTTATTCAAGTAGAGGAAATTTAGTTTGATGTTTTCTATGAGGATTTGCATACTGGATCGTGCAATGTTATGATGCATCAGAGATCAGTTATTTCTTATGGGTCTAGGAAGTTGTGTTTCCATTGGTGTAACTATACCACCCATGATATCAAGTTAAAGGCCATGGTGTTTTCTTTAACGTTGTGGAGACATTACCTCATTAGTGATCACTTTTTGGTTTTCACCGATCATAAGTGCCTGAGGTATGTTTTCTTCCAATGTGACATGAACATGCATCGGTGTCTGTGGATGTAGTTTTTATAATAATACGACTTCGAAATCTTTTATACACATGGAAAGGGGAATGTTGTTGTGGATGTGAAGAGAAGGAAGTCACATAGTGTTGTAGTGTGTGAATCTGGTGATTCATGGATGGATATGGAAGAACATTCAGCATTACAACTCAGTATGGTAGAAGCTGGGGGAAGCGGTTGTCTTTTTTCAGATGGCGGTGTAGTAATATCTGGTGAATCACATGGAAGATTCCAAGTTGGGAGATCTAGAGGTGGTGGTTTGGAGAGACTGAGTTTTTTTTTGTGAGGCCCCTGATGGTTGTCCAGGGGATGAACTACAATGAGTGTTGTATCAGGGAAGGATTTTTGTTTCTTTGGATATGCGTGAGATATTTCTAAGAGAGGTCCATAGTTCCCTTTTAGCAGTGTATCCAGGCATGAAAAAGATATACCAATCCTTAAGGTGTCTATTTTGGTGGCATGGGATTAAGAACGCTGTTGGGAGTTTGTGTCTCGATGTTTGGTCTACTAGATGGTGACGGGTTAGCATTGTGTCCTGGGTGGTTTTCTCTAGCTGTAATATGTTCATCAATAGATGTTGGAGGAAATCTTGATAGTCAATATTATGGGTTTACCTCGATATCTGCGTGTTTGTGAAGCCTTATTGGTGGTAATGAATCATTTGATAAAATCAACCCACATTATAGTGATCAAGGAGTCGAGCATAGTGGATATTTTGTCGATGCAATATCTGGAGGAGGTGGTGAGACTCCACGGAGTACCGTGGATGATCATTTATGATCGAGATCCTCATTTCACCTCTAGTGTGTGGAGTGGTATCCAACATTATTTTTCTTCTCAGCTATGATTTAGTACAACTTTTCATCCGTAGATGGATGGTCAGAAGAAAGGAACCATCCAAACACGTGAAGACATGTGGTGCTCTTGTGTCTTAGATATTGGATTTTCATGGACAAGGCACTTAACCTTGGCGTAGTTTACATACAATAATATTTTTCAGTCAATCATTGGTATGGTGCTATTTGAAACCCTGTATGGATGACCATTCTATTCTCCAATGGGATAGACAGGGGTTGGAGAGACAGTAATTCATGGACTATAATTATTGTAGAATACGACAGAGTTTGTTCAGGTGATTCAGGAGAGGATGAAGGTAGAACATGATCATCAGAAATTATATCATGATCAAAGCAGGATAATTTTGGAGTTTTATGTTGCGGATCCTATGTTTTTGAAGGTTACACCCTTTCATCGGTAGTGATGGTCTGGTCATGGAAGTATGCTTTCTCCCAGGTATTTTGGGAATTTTCAGGCGATGGCTCTTATTGGAGCTATGGCGTATCGAGTAGAACATCCCCTATAGAAGATCCAGATACACAATGTTTTCATGTGTCACAACTTTATCATTGTCTTCATGAAGACTCTCTTGTCATCAATTGGGATGAGATCAACGTTTATGATGATGCGACCTTCAAGGATCATCCTGTGGAGATACAACACTTCAAGTAAAAGGTATTGTGTGGTCATTCAATTCTTTTGGTTCGTGTCATGGTTTGGCACAATGACATAAAGGAGAGTACCTATGAATGTGAGTCCCAGATATGAGCTTACTACCCCAAGATATTTTTATCCCATTTCATGTAACGATGTTAATTTTGATGTTTTAGACCTTTTCTTTTTATTTGAAGGAATTCTATTATTAATTTTTATGGCTTTCCCAATTTTAAGAGGTATCCCCCTGGGAGATTTTTTAGAAGCTGGTTGTGGTTTTCTTGTGGTTTCACATGTTACTTTTTAAAGTTGTTTTACTCCTTTGGCGGTGAGTGTCTTGATAGGTATCTCGAAGAAGGGTTGATCAGAACCCTTTTTCTGTTTCCTTTCCGGGTGGTTTTTTAATTATTCATTTTGGGAATGTTTTGGGAGGTATTTGATAAAATATATTGGATCTATCTGGTTCATTTCCTTTCTGAAATCTAGTGTTTGAGGTATTTTGGGAGGTCATGGTGACTCATCCCCAATACTTGGCCAAATTTCCAATTATATGAATAGTGTTTCAAGAATGGTGAGTCTATATGGTTTCTATAATGGAGAGTCTACAAGGTTTCCAAAATATTGAGTCTACTGTGTATCCAGAATAGTGAGTCTATAGTTTTTTCAGAATGGTGAGTCTATAATTTTTCCAGCACGGTGAGTTTGTAGTGATTCTAGAACGATGAGTCTATAATGATTTCATAATGGTAGGTTAATAGTGTTTCTAGAAAGGTTAGTATAAAGTGTTTCAAAAATGGTGAGACATATAATGGTAGGTCTACAATACTTAAATAACAGTGAGTCTACAATGTTTTCATAATCGTAGGTCTATAGTGTTTCCAGAATGGTGAGTCTATAGTGCTTCTAGAACGGTGAATCAACAATGTTTCTAGAATGATGATTTAATCATGTTTCTAGAATACTGAGTCAAAACTGTTTCACGAAAGGAGAGTCTATAATGTTTCCATAATGGTGACTTTTTTGAGATTCTAGAACTGTTTCATTTCCTTTTTAAAATTTCCAGTTATTCCATATTTCCCAATTTCACTCGTTTGACGTTTCCTTTGACGAAGAAAATGAAGTCAAGGATTTTTTAAGGTATTTAATTCAAATTCTATGTACATTACTCCTATATTAATTTTCATAAGACTTGTTATTCCATTACATGGTTAAACCATGTGGTTTAGTGTGGTCCTCTTTTAGTGAAAAATAGAGTGTATCTTAAAACACATCTCCGTTGAATCATCTAAAGGGATGAGATATATTCCTCTATTGTTCATCATCCTTGTTCATTAGTGTGAGATGCTTGATCCTTTCCTTCCTTTCTATTGGAGTGGTGCAAAGAGTTGTATATATGGATCGTTTATTCCGTATAGTTTCTTCTTGCTGCATGTGCACCCCCTATTTTGGTGCAACTAAGAAGTATCGATCAGTCTCCGATATAAAGTATGATCTAAATTCATTCTTGAAGGATCACATACTTCTGTTTTTTTACTTATTATGAAGAGATATATATACATGTTCATAATTGTATTTTCATGGGTGTTGGCTAGTGAGGTGGTGTCTCTACATCCTCGGGTGGATGAACTCCTCCATGAGAGCTGATTGTGATACATTTTGTTAGACTGTTCTCATGCAAAGAGCATCCAAAAAATTTTGAGGTTGGGGATTCATGGCTTCTCTATTCATTTAAATGAAACTGTAGAGTTAGAACATTGTATCCCACTAGATCATAATAAAATTGACATAATAAATATTTTAGCTGGATATATAAATTGGTATCGATCTTATGTTATTGACTATTTTTTTTTCTAGATAGTATGATATCTATTCTTTTCATGTTATCATATCGTTCATGAGTAAATTTGGAAAGAACAAAAATATATAATTAATTGATAATTAATTTTATAATGATAAATAGGAATGTAAATGAATTTGCTTATTGTTTTTGTAATTTGAATTTAATCAAATCGATGCAGTAACCATTTTTAATTTATTGTGATAGTTATGATAGGTTTCTATTTAGGTTCCCACTGTGGTAACCTAATAATAATGAACTTGTTTATTAAATATGTAATGAAGGACTAGTTGTTTGATAAATCATAATTCTTCATAGGGTCTTGAATTACCCTCTTTCTTGTAAATGCCAATATCCTTATGCTTTGAGCTGTGATAGCTCGTGGCATGTGAAGGAATAATGCCTTTTTTATGGTTTAAGATCCTAGTTGATATGTTTTTTGTTTTCTGCTTCTTATGTTGGGATGTAATCCTCGATGTCTATTATGTTTTGTGTGGATATGGAGACCCATTGGTTGTTAATGCAATTTATGCCTATAGTAGTGAGATGCTGTGGTTTATGCATATGGGTGTTAGGGAGGAAACTGGAGATGATGAAATGGGTTGGATATGAATGCGGGATACTTGTTGAATATTGTTGGTTGTTTATCTAATTTACATTACCACCTACTCAAGGAATTTTGTTTCATACCCTTCATCCAAATAGGGTCAAAGACATGTAGGGTGTTCCACATTCTTTATAATATTAGATTCTCAATGGAGGATGGGTCTAAGCACTTTTTATAGGTGGAAAAGACTTGACATGTAGTTCATATACTCACCATGTAGAGTCCCTTGTGTTTGGTAGCATAGAATGTTTTTATATAATTCTTGAGAATATGGAAAATTAATAATGATGTTAATAAATGATTGAATCAATGATTTTCACCCATGGGGTTTGAGCTTGCCAGGATGCAATGCTGATGAAATATTTTTGGGAAGCTTTGTACATGGATTGGTTATGCCTAGAGGGAATGAATCTTTGATAGGATGCTAATGAAATGTAATGTGGAATCAATAATTGTTAATTAATGGTTAATTAATTAATTAAGATAATGTGAAACTGGAAAAAATGGATAAATAAATTTAATAATCTATTTAAATGGTTGTGTGCGTTTTGGATATCTAGTCATAATAGTGGATGACAGGAGTCTGAGAGACGTTAGCTGTAATTATGTCTAAGACTTGTACGTTCCCATAGTGTGATTGTGATATATGTTATATTTTGTAATTATTATTTGTTTTTATATGTTACCCCACCCTTTCAGTTAGGGAAACTGACACCCCTGGGATTCTGGGCCCTGGGTGAGTGTTTTACCGATCGTTTTGGCTAGAGGATTGATGGTAGACTACCCTCTTTGGCCTCACTCAATTATATTGGAAGATACTTTTTCTAGTAGGAACAATGGTTAGTTTTTCCCATATATGTGTGAAGTGGGATATAATGGATTGTTGTTATTCACACAAATATATTGTGGATATATTTTGATGTGGACTACTGTATGTGTAATATGAATATGTTGTGATGTGTTGAGGATCCTAACATTGTGTATCATTAATAATGGCTTGAGGTTTAATACCCGATGTATGATATAGGTTATGCAAGCGATGGTGGATCTAGGGAACTACCTGGTTTTTTTTATGTGTACATGGTAAATATTTTGCTTGAGTTTCATGTTGTGGTGATACTCCGATGTGTTTTTGGGAAAGCCTTTTAGGAGACATATGCTTAAAACGTGCAATGTTAGGGAAAAGTGGTAAACCAATATGGAAGTAGTAGTGGGGTATCCTTGATATTAATTATTATATTATATAATATTTTATTTCATATTTGGTGAGAGTAGCCATAGTGAGGGTGGGAACATAGTATAGATGTTTAGGTGACAAGTTAGTTTCACAAGTTGTTCATTGTTCATTTGCAGGCTCTATTTAATTTTTCATGAGAGGCTCCAGATAGGATCCTACTGAGTATAATGTTATACTCAACCTTCGTATATATAAACTATTTTCAAGGCACATGGAGTAGTTTTGGGTTCAGGACGGTTACTACTAGCTTGGGGTTGCAAGAGCTGTTTGATCTTCATAGTTGCTATCATTTTTAATTTCTTTTGGTATGTGTAGTTTTCCATTTTAGTTATAGTAGTTTTTAATCACATTACACATAATTGCATGGGTTTTAATTACATTATAGTTTGAGTTGGTGTTGGTTTGTGTCTATCATATCTCTCTTTTTTTTCATGTGTTCTCATATAGGTTAATGTCATCCATTTGGGTTCCCTTGGTGCTAGTCGCCGTCCCAAGACCTACTAAAGGTGGGACATGGTGGTGGTGGGTGGGGGGGGGGGGTCACTATCTCACTTCTCACATTACCGGCCTAGTACGAGTACACCTTTTGGTGAGAGTATTGTTAGAAGGTATATTGAATTTGTTAATATATAAATATTAAGTGAAGAGTTAATTGAGGAATTAATTTTGGATATTGTATTGAATGAGATAGATCAATTAACAGATGAATTAATTGGGCATATTGAATTGTTTTACATTGAATAATTTATTAATAAATTAATTATGGGAATTGTTTTGCCTGTGGATCTGATTAATTAACTACTAAATTAATTATTGGAAGTAATTAGTTCAATTAAATAAATAATTAATTAATGTGATTTATGTGATTATTTAAATGGTTAATTAAATAATTGGAGTTGTGTTATTCATTAATTGATAAATAATTTAATGGAAAATATGTGATTTTTATTTGTTAAATTAAATAATGTGGAGTGATGGAATTAATTAATTGATAATAAAACTAATTGAAGTAATGTGATTATACTATTCCTGAGTTAAATAATGGGATTGATGGGATTAATTTAATGATTAATTGATTAAAGGAATTAATTTGATTATTTTTTTATTGAATTAACTAAACAGGATTGACAGGATTAAATAATTGCTGATTTAATTAATGGATGTAATGTGATTATTTGATTATTTAATTAAATAATGGAATTGATGAGATTAATTAATTGATGAAATAATTATCAATGAATTAATTACTTTATGTAATGTGATAACTTCTAATATTTAATTAAATAATTGGATTGATAAGATTTACTAATTGATTAATTAATCAATGGAAATAATGTGATTATTTAATTGTTGAATTAAATTATAGGATATTTGGGTTTAATTAATTTATGAATTAATTAATGCGAGTACAGTGATTATTTAATTGTTGAATTAAATAGTGTGATTGATGGGGTTAATTAACGAACGTAATGTGATCATTTAATTATTGATTTAAATAATGGGATTGGTTGGATTAATTATTTGTTTAATTAAATAATGGTATTGATGAAATTTATTAATTGATGAATTAAATAATAGATTTAATTTGATTAATTAATTTCTAACATAATTCTTTCCATTTACATGAACGAATCATTTTTTGAATTAATTGAAGGTATTGAATGTGACTTATTAGTAATTGAATTAATAAATAAAGTTAACATGAATAATTAATTGGTGAATAAATTGATGGTATTTAATTTACTAAACTAATTATAAAATTAATTGTTGTAATTGATGAAAAACATTAGTTGGTGTATTAATTGAAGGGATTAAATGTGATTAATTAATCATAGATTTAATTAATTTAATTGACAACTAAATTTAATTGGTGAATTAATTTTAGAGACTGAATGTGACTAATTTAAATGTAGAATTATTTAATGAAGTTATCATGAAAAATTAATTTATGAAATAATGGATCAGATTTAATGTGATTAATTAATTTTAGAATTAATTAATGAAATTAACAATTAAAATTAATTTGTTAATTAATGGAGGGGATTGAATTTTATTAATAAATTTTGAAATTAATTAATATATATGATGTGAACAACTAATTGTTTATTTTATTAAAGGTATTGAATGTGATTAATTAATTTTACAATTAATTAATGGAGATATTTTGATTGTAAAATAGTAATAAGTAGTTTCTAAAATAATTTAAGGGTTTGAAAAATATTAAATTATTGTTGAATATATTTATGGAATTATGGTGATTTATTTATAGTTGAAATTATTAATGGAATAATTGTTATTAACTAATTTTTTTAATTAATTAATAAGATTTATGTGATTAATAAAATGTTGAATTAATTAATGGATTTTTTTTATTAATTTGTCATGGAAATAAATAATTAGTTTGAACTCATTAATTACTTATTTAATTAAATAATGATTTTGACATGTTTAATTAATTTTTTACTTTAATAATGTAATTTTTGTGATCACTAAATATTTGAATTAATTGATGAGTTTCATGTCATTTAATTATTTTTGAATTAATTAATGTGTTTTGTGATATATGTTACCTTTTGATATATGAGAAAATAATTGACAAACAATGTGTGAGATATGGAATGATGCTCCAAATATAATTGGGGTCCTAGGCATTGAGTTATACACCAAAAGCATGCAAGCTAAAATTTACAAGACAAGGTATGCTGCTCCACATACCCTTGAGGTGCGGGATAAAGACTGATGCTCCAAATACTCATGGGTTTCTAGACATTGCGTTCAATACCAAACATACTGTAATTGTAATATGATTTTGTGTTTCCATAATTATGAATTGAAATAGACTGGATAATGAAATTCCATGTTCTATAATGAAATGGTTACTGGTAATATAGTAATTACATTGTGAAATAATTAATGGTAACATGATCATTCAATTATGAAATTATGAAATTATGAATGGAAACATGGAAATTATTCATATATATGATATTGTTTATGTTTCCTTCATAACCAAAAAGTGTTTTGTGGTTAAATAATGTGTATTTAGGTAATGTAAACTATTTACTCTATTTATAGTACTTCATTATATATAAAATTACATAGACTATAAAATTGAATGTTATTTTAGATGACATCGGTGGTGGCCAACTATGTTGTACTCACATTTTACATGAGCTTCCTAAACGCTACTAAAATTGATTATATGATTATAGGACTAGTTAAGGAAAATTTTCTGTTTTTAAGGGATGATTGATATGGATAAAGTGAAGGGATTCCAAAATAGTGTTAGGACCAACATCGATGAGTTTTTAGTGTCTTTATTTATTTTAGGATTTTCATATTGATAGTTTCCATGTACATTGGAATGGAATATATTCTGTTTAGTTTTGATAATGCCTTTATAGTTTTGTTCCATCTATTGATGCTCATGTTATTCTAATTATGTTTTATAATATCTTCCTTGGTTATTATTTGATTATTTCCACTTCTGAATTATGATTATATAGAGGGTATAATATCCACATGATTGATATTAGACCCTTGATATTAATCAGTAGCCTCTTTCCAATATGCAGGTGCGACTGAGGTCATGTGACACACTTTATAAGACATTGTTAAGTTGAACATGGGATGTGATGTTACATGATAAACTATATTTTGAGTGTTTTAAAAATTTATAATATTTAAATTATAGATCTTTTAATCCAATTTATTTCGTTGCAATAATTTTTATATTGATTTTTTTGCAAATAATTTTTAAACTTTTTAATAGTTTCACATTAAAAAATTGCTTTCTGGTAACTTCTTCAGGATTAAATTTAACTTAAAATTTGAAAATTATATGAATTGAATTTGGTAAAATGGGTTCTATATTTTCAATCCAAATAAATTATAATTTTTTTTAGTCTGAATTGTTTTTTTGACTAAAATGAATAGTGAATGCTGTAAATTTAATTACCGTGGTTAAGGGAACAATGGGTCTAATATGGGTTAAACTAAATTGATAAGGTTGAAAATAACCAATACAATTGTATAAAAATATTTTCTATACATATTTATACTATTAATCATATATGGTTCTATAATTATACATTTTAGATACTTTTTACATAGGAATAACATGGTATCACTCCATTCTTTTCACAAATACCGAAGGGGATGTCTCCCCTGCACATAAAGGGCCACCCCTATACTCTCCCCTCCACACTATAATATTTTTTGGAAAAGCGTAGAATAAATAACTATTAAATTTACCAAACCTAATTATAGAAACCTTAGTTTTTTTATAATTCCGTACTTTATGAATGATAAAGTTCAAATAGAAAGAGGAAACTCAAATAATATATAATATTCATCAAAAAGAGACTTTATTTTATTTCCTTTTCAAACTCCTTAAATTAATAATTTACCATGATTATATAACCAGCTAATTGTATTACCAATATTGTGATGAATTTATTTTAAATTGAAGACCTAATACCACATAATATTCCATAAAATGTTTTAAAAAAATAATTTTCCATGTGTACGGTGGACTACCGCTATGCAAACGATGTCGTTCGTTTTTACATTACCTCCTCTCAAGGTTTTGTATAATGATAGATATTAATTACATTTATGAAATTTATATCATAATTATTCTTATAGAGTCAATATATCATATATATATATATATATATATATATTCACCTATATATTTTTTGTAGATATCATAACGCTGCTCGAGTGTATGGGGGACAACCGCCTCACGAGGCAATATGATTCACCTTTCGATAAAACATCAAAAGTAAGGTGATTAAGATAATATTATCTATTTTATGATATATTAATGATTTAGTTTTTATATTCACAACATATTTATATTTATTAGAATATAACATACATATCAAATTCTCTTTTTCCAGTTCACACATATAAAGCTGATAACATCGTTCGTGTACATGTGGACTACAGCCTTCGTGAAGCGATGTGACTACCATTTCATCGCAAAATCAAATGTATGATATATAAGTATGATTTAATAAATAATATTTTAGTTATTTAATGTTAATTATTATGTAAATAGATATTTTATTACGAAACATGAATAAAAAATCCAATTAACAAACAAAACATTAAAAATAGTGAAGGATTATTAATGAAAATGTAACAAGAGGTAACAAAAGTATCATATATTTTTCATAAATTTAAATATAGTTATTTAATAAGATAATAACCTATTAAAAATTAATATAAACGAGTTAAAATAATGTCACCAAAAAGGAAGCATAATATATGGTATTTCATAACTCAAATTTTGTTTATTTATTTAATATTCAAATTCACTTATCATTTCATTATAAGAGTATGTGTATAATTATAAATTTTAACATATATATTATTTATAGTTGTATTATTTTGATTTATATTTTATAAAAAAAGATATTAATTTATTAATTATCACTTCAAAATTATGATCATTATAAAGATTTATTTCCCCACTTTCATTCTAATCAAAATTGTTTACTCATAAATTTTAGTGTAAGGAATGTATTTTACCACTTCAGGTAAATAAATTTCTATTCCATATTGTATAGTTATTCATGATATTTCCATTTATTATTACCATTTTTAAACCCATTGGTACATAAAATGATTCATAATATGTTTTTATAAAAAGATGACATCATTCCTCTCTGCGGATAAAAATCTTTATTCTTTAAAAAAATTAAAAAATGTTTCAAAAATTATATTTATCATTTTAATTTATTAATAAAATAAATTATTATAGGTTTACATTATGTGAAGAAATTTTATAGGAATTTTATGTCATTTTGAAGATAATTCATGTTTGGATTTTACTAAAAATGTTTAAGGGAACTTTTTTATCTTGTGCAATTTGTATAGAATTTTCTACCATCTTGATATAAAAAATTTAATTGTTAATTTCTAATCTTTGAAGATTTTTTTTTTCAATGAAACGTATTTGGAATGAAAAGGATTTTAAATATGTATTTCAAAATTAAAACGATATTTCCTTCGATATTTTTCTTAATTATATTTATATGTTATTTCTTTTCATCAATTTCTTGAATCCTTTATTATTACCGCAATGGGTATATGTTAATACAATAATTATTCTTCCCCTTGATGGTTTATAGTTGTTTTTACAATGGATAATATTTCCATTCCAATTTCGGTTTAAATTTTATTCTCATCAAGTTTCCCTTTAATTATTCACTTTCTTGTGATAATTGGATGTTAAATTTCTGATTAATAGCAATATTACATATCATCGATGTGATTATTTCAAAACCATATACCATTTTTACATACAATGTTAAATTTTTCATTTATTTTATTAATTGAGAAAATAATGATAAATTTGTTTACATTACCCAATGTTTATATTTATTGTTATGGTAATTTGTTTATAAATTAAATCGATTATTCGGAATTTAAGGAATGCTTTGGAATCGAAATACATGGGTTGGGACCTATTAATATAGGCCCCTTGATGACTTGGTAGTCTCATGGGAAAAAATCAGTTATCCAGTAACCCATCCTGGTAATAACCATGTAGTTTTATTTTATCCTGAGAATAGGTCATTATAGTAAGTTTCTTATGAATAGTATTGTTATAATTCATATGTGTTTTTACCCAAACAGAATTATGCCTTCATGAGGGTAGATGTTAACGGTAAAGGTATCATGTGTTTGTGAAACATTATTTTCAATAATTATGTATTTCCTTCTTTCATATCTAGTTATCAATATCCTTATGATTTTTACTATGAAATTATACATGGATGTGATTCATACTCAATGTATTGATTAAATGGAATTTTTATTAATTTACTTATATTTAAATATTTATTATTCCTTAAAGATCATGATATTCAAGTTATTTAAATTTCTTAGGTTTTTAATTATTTATTGTTCTATGTTGATTATTCTTATTGATTCATTAAAACTTCCATTTTATTTATTCCTTACTGATCATTTTATCGTAACCTTATTCTTTAACTTTACATAGGATTCAAAAAATATTACTATGTTATAATGAAAGTATATTATCGAGGGAATAATACTATTCTAAAAAATTATAGTTTTTCCCTATTCAATTTTAATTTACGACTCAAGTATTTTTGTAGTTTACCAATACTACGAAAATATTCATTCCATTAGGATTGTATTCATTGTATCTTATCGAAATGTAATGTACTATGACAACATATATGACATGTTGGGGTAACTCTTTATATATTTTGTTTCAAAAGAAGATGTAGTAGAAATATTAGGAACTATAATTCATAAAACCTAGATTACAAAACATAATCATATTATATATATTGAAGTTAAGTATAAAATAACACCCTAATGCTTTTCTATGATTGAAATTATGAGAATTTTCTTAGTAATTCAACCCTGAAAGGATAAGAAAAGTGAATGTGGTTCAAAAAAAATTATGGTAGGGGTAATAATTAGAAAAATAGTCTGTAGGTATTGACTCGATCCTTACCTGATACATGACAATGGGAATTTTTTGTACACCTATATTGAAACTTCCATGTGACATGCATACAAAAAATATTAATTTTTTTTCATAACATTATAATGTATTTGAATATATAATGACAATGAATAACCTATATGAATCTTTAGACCATGAAATGACCGATATTAAATATAATTAATTAAATATTTGTGAATTATGATTCAAGAATGAAATTTTAGATATAATTTTACCAATGGTATTTTGTTTTTATCAATAAGGAAACAAAATTGGATTCTGTCATAATAAAATGTAACATAATTAAAATAAGTTCTTTGGATTATATAATGGGTTTGTAGTTTAAGATTGAAAATAATTTCAATGGAATAAACACCCATATATTGGTTTAATGTGATGAAAGTCTTCCATGAATAAGGATATTTTCGAGAAATATATGGAATATATATATTTTAGTTGAGTAGGTATATGTTGGATAATGTATATACATTTTATAGAAAAAAATTTAAAGGTATTAATATGGAATATAGTTAATATTATAAATACTTAGTTTTTTAAAAAATAAAAATTTTATTATAATACTTTGTAAAAAAAATGCTGAGAACCACAAAAAAAGTATTATTTAATTATCTATCTTATTTTCGGTAAGTACATCATATTTTATTTAACCATTATTATAATTATATTAAAATATTTTTAGATTAAGGAAATATTACATGTCGGGTGACAACCCTTGAGGCTCGGTAAGGTCACAGGGCTTGAACCCATGACTAAAGGATGATAAGGGTTTAGTAACTACCACTAGCCTATACAGTGTCGTTGTACATATGTTATTTTTTTAGTTAGAAAATTTGAAAAATAAATATTAATGTTTAACCAATGGTGTAACTTTTGAGCATTGGAGATTAATTTTTTTCTAACCATATTTTTTAGTAAAATAATTTGAGACATACAAAAAGAGTAGTCACACTTTTTAGTACCTTATTATCCATTAAATGTACATTTTATTGCTTCTAGAATAAAAAAAATTATATTCATTACATAGACTAATGGATGAATTGGAAGTTGAAAAATGAACAAAATATTTATGAAATTACTCTTATAATGTTTATAAATATCACGTTATTATATATCCATATATTCATAAACAGTAAAATAATTCTTAATCTTATAGAAAATGATATTGAAAAAGAATTTATCATATTACATACATATCCAATGAATCACGTAATCTTTAAAATAATCAAGGAATTATAGTTTTGGGAACCTTGAATTTTAATTGATAATTCAACTTTTTTGTGATCAATATCTACACTCAATATATATAAATATGAATTCATTTCCTCAATCCCTATATCTTCACTTTCAATAGATGCTCTCTTACTTAATAAGAAATGTGTTATTCTAGATGACCTTAGTACTTCCTTTTCTCTCTTTGTAAGAGTTTGTTTCATTATCTCTTTTAAGATGAGTGGTTTTAAATAATAGAATTTCAAAATTTAAGACCAAATAATAACATGATAATGTTAAAATTGTGGGGAGAGAATTTATTTATCGTGTTGAGATTGTAGCACCATAAAAACTCAATAAGTATAACATTTTATTTAATAGATTATGTGGAATTAAAAAAATAGATTATAACTGAATATTACTCCTCATTAAATTAAAATATATACTTATCCATAAAGAAATATAATTTATTTAATAGCTTATGATACACACAAAAATAAGTTTCTTCAACGGATTTTGTTTCAAACAATACCGAGTTTCATTAAACAATAATAAACTATTAATGATATTATTTAATATGATATTTATAACCTTTCCATTGGAATAAAGTTTAGGAATATAATAAAACAAATTATGAAAATATGTAGTTTAAAAAAATTTATTTGGTTATCTATTTGTTATAGATAATAAAAATAAAAATTATAAAGAAATGAAATGTTTTTGAGAAACATTATGTTTTGAAAAGATGGATTAGTCGAGCTTTCTAGGATTAAATAAGAAATTATTTTTCAATATTTTTATAAAAATAATATTATTTTATTAAATAATTTTTTGAAATTGGATGTCTAAAATTATATTAGGGTTTTTTCATATAAATATTTATAGAAGTTTTATTTTTGAAAAATCGTTAAAAATAATGGATTTCAATTGAAAACTACCTTTTCATCTAATAAATTATTAATGATTTACTATATTTTTAATTGGAATTAAAGTATAAATAATTCAATTATACATTTATTAACCGAATTTAGTACATTTTAATCATTTTGATACTGATATTTTGTAAAACAAATTACAAGATTTAGAACATTTTTACTTTAAGGCCATTATTTCTCATCTTGTTTATGGGAATAACATTAAATTAAATATTATGAATTATATGAATTGAATTAATTGTAATGAATTAAATTATTTTTAATAATAATAATTGAAAATTTCTTAAAATTTCATCATAATTCTACCAAAATTAATATTGAAATCTGTAAAAATTAATTAGTCTGGTTAAGGTAAAAATGAGTATATCGGGTTGTGAAAATAAAAAATATACTATTATAAATAAACAAAAAACATTATTAGAATCTATTTTATGGAAATATTAATTCCATTAAACTTATGTATATAGATAAATGTCCATTTTTTATCCATGATAAATAAGTAAAATGAGGATGTGCTTTTTCTTTTTAAAAATACTGAGTATGTCATCTCACCCAATTATAAAATTCCACCCCACTTCTACCCACTTGAAACATTCAAAAAAAATTGATTTAGATACATCCTTCCAAAATATATTCCCAAAATACCACCTATAATACTCATAGTCTTATGTTTTTTAATAAATCCACCTTTTGAAGGATATAATGAAAGCAGAAGAATGATACAAAAAGAGAATGTAACTTTTTTCAATAAGCTTCTTTATTTTATTTATATCTCCACCTCATTAAATTACTATTATATTAGGATTATATAAAAAAAATAAATTTATACCTTATAAAAATACGTTTTTATATTAATGGTATGACCTAAAAAATATAAATTTCCATCAATTGGGTTAGGAAGCATTTTTTCGTGTGAATATCGGACTACCGCCTCTTGAACCGATGTCATTCATTTTTCCGTTACCAGCTATCAAGGTGGGTTAGGTTAATGGATATAAATTATATATATGATATTAATAAAATAATTATACACAAAGAGTCAATATATAAAATATAACATTTAATATACCAAGTTTTAGTAGATATAGTTACATCTCTCATGTATATGGTGAACTACCACCACGTGAAGATATGTGATTCATCATTTAGTAATTCTTTATAAGGGAGGAGATACAGGAGAAGTGTATTGTTATATGTGATATACATGAAAATATTATTATAAAAAATAATTTTTTATATATGTGGTGTAACACCCCAAGATTTCATAGTGTGTTATTTCTTCAAAATAATTCAATAACTTGCACTACACGCAACACCGGGTTCAATCACACCATGAATTACCAAAGGAAAAATCCATTCAAAAGAGGTTATGAATATTATTAACTAAATTTTAAACTTTATATAATCCTTATAATTTTAGAATCCATATTATGAGTTTCTTAGTCAAAATGCAAGAACAGATTCATTTTCAGTATTACACTTTTATCAACTTTTAATAGTGAAACCTTTTTAAATACAATATTTTATACTTTTTGACTAAATGGGGACATCAAAAAATTTAAAATGAAACACCCCAAGCTTACACGGTACGCTTTCCTTTGAATAAAACAGTAGCGTGTGTTGTACGCAACTTCGAGTTTTAACACACACCACAACCGATCAAACTAGCCGTTATGAATAGTAATACCTAATTTTTGAAATTATATATATTTTATATTTCAAAATGGACTTCATTTTTGGATTCGGAATATCGAATTTAGCCTAAGGTGAAATTTTGGTACTTTTCGGATAACTTTCATATTTTGATGAATAGTGAAAATTACTAAATTTTAATTAAAAACAACTTTTTTAATCAAAATAATTAATAGTAATAAATTGTGAATTTGAGTGGTTTTAAAGTATATTTAGAATATATTTTTACCATTTAATATAATTTTGGTCATTGGACATAATTTTACAATTAAACCGAACATAATCAAGTGTCAATCTTTTGATAGTTATTATCTCTTAAAAACACGCTTTTTGTTTTGACAGCGGGAATTAATTTTAAATTAATTTCTGCCACTTCTGTGTTTTGAATTTAGAAAAATGGATTCCATATTTGGAATCAGGATGTTCAAATTGTGTAAAT
Source organism: Viscum album (assembly GCA_963277665.1). NCBI lineage: Eukaryota > Viridiplantae > Streptophyta > Magnoliopsida > Santalales > Viscaceae > Viscum > Viscum album. The sequence continues at coordinate 1,687,232,621 of OY728126.1, read as the reverse complement.
AGGTAACTTTTATTTTTAGACATTTTGAATAATTACTGCGGTAAATATTTTATTTACCATGGTTAAGGGTAAATCCGGTAAATAAGGGTTAAAAAATAATATTATAATAATAATAATTACCCTAAAACGTGTCTTAACCCTATTGGTTGATACATGGTCGACCATGGGCATCTTTGTGTCTATTTTGGGACCCCATGGATCCACTTGTATGTGATAATGACACTTTATTTTAATTAAGTTAAAATGAATACAAAAATGACACAAGCATATATCTTTTAGAACAAAAATTGTTACATAGGGTTATATATGTTGGATGTTAGATTACAAATATTCATTAGAAAGCTAAACAGATTTCCTACATAATGATATTTCATTTATAATTTTTAGACATTAAATAATGTATTTTATTTATGACACAATGATGATGCAGTAATTACTATAATAGTGAAAAATTAAAATAATTGATATTATAAATACCCAAATAAATATAATATGAAACTTTTAATGAATTAAACTAATTTTCTAGGATAATATGATATATTAGGATTGATTTAATTGACTTTGTTCGAAGTAATGAATCTTTTATGAGTTTCACAAAAATCAACTATTGAATAGTGTCAAAATTGACATAAAAGAGTTCATAAAACAAATATTATATTATTAATTGATATTAAATTCCTAAAAATCTATGGTTCGGCCAAGAGACTTATATCATGATAGGTTAATCATTAATGGACCACTTGGGGGTCTCTTGGCTGTATATAGTAAGATTATTAACCATATTATATAAAACTACAAAGAGACATTGTAAAAGTGAAACTAATTAACTTAGAGTTAATACTTAAAGATAAGGTTAAAATAAGTACCCAAACCTGTCTAAATTCTATTGGTTGAGTGGTTTTCTACCTATCCCCACCTTAACCTTTTAATAGTCAACTTTGGAGCCATTAGAAACCGAATATGAATTTATTATAAATTAATATTTCTAGCTTTTCCAAAGGTGCCCCTCACCCCTCTTATAAAAGGGCACTCCTCCTTCTCATTTCTTCACACCTCTAAAGCCTTTTGGTTCGGACAAACTCTGCCCAAATACTCTCACAACATCCCGCAATACAACCTAGAGGCCTTAGTTTGATCAGAAAGCCAACCTAAGGAGCCATTTTGATCAAATCAAAAGGAAGAACCCGAAGAAGAGGTAATGATTTCACCACCCTTTTCTAAGTTCATTTCTTCTTCCACTTCTTCTTCCTTTGTTCTTACCATTATAAAATAATAACTCCAGTATCTCACATATACTGTGATGTTATTATAAATATGGTACAACCATATTCAGTATTCTATCCACCCTTTGAATAACATGTCACCATACATGCGTACGTACGGCTTACCGTCTCCACGTCGTGGTGTAATTGTTTTTCAATATAATATTATTTGTATGGGTATAATAATGATCTGTAACTCATGTAAATAATAAATATAACATGTTAATGATTATGTATATATGATATACCATCCATTTATATATTATTTTAATATCAAAAGAATGATATTGTCGCTCGTGCGTACGTACGGACTACCGTCTCCACGAACGCGATGAGATTCATTCTCCATCGTATCCATTCAAGTATAATTATCATTTGATGATTTAAAAATGATGCTTAAGAACTATATATCATTCTGGATATGAATAAGATACAACAACCATGGCTTATGTAACAAAACATATAAAAGAAAATGAGTAAGTTAACGCCCGAAACGACGATAATTCTAAGATATTATTAACAAATCAATGTTAAAAGATCATATATGATATCATATTAATATATATGATTATTGTATAATTTAATAACAATTATTTCACCATTATACAGGAGGTTAACCTACCCCAACAAAGGAAAAGTACAAGGTAAGGGTTATTTCACAATCACTTCATTATCCGAGGTTGTTTATATGTAATAATCTACTGGGATCTCTTTATCATCCACATCCATGTTTCTTAAAAATGTATTTCAAAACATTTTTACTATTTACAAGAATATGGGTTAAAGTAATTTATACCCTTTTTTGACTTTTTATAAGAGGTTTATAAAGGAATCTTTCCGTCGTTTTCAAAACAAGGTCCTTTTTAACCTTTTCGACAGAATTGAGGTAAGAATGTTTTTTTTAACTTATACGGCGGGTGCGGTTATTTTACGCCGTTATAAAATCTTCAAAGCTTTCCTTACAAGCTTATAAGAATATTTTCAAAGAAAATGTTTTATTTTATATGGATCTTAAATGATTTCAAAATAAAATGAGATATTTCTTTAAAAAGAATTTTGATTTCATCTATGTCAACATCCTTTGATGGATTTTAAGATTATCTGAAGTTGATTTATTATGATACAAAACTTCTATATTGTATTGAAGGTTTTGTGATATGTTTGACTGTGGATGTGCTATTTTTATACCATTCATAGTTTATGGTGAAATTATTGACATTTCGTATGCTAGTTTTAATACGAATGTTTATGTTATGTTTAAACCTTTTCATATGGGAATGCATTGGACTTAATAAGTGACGGGTGGAGCCCGCTATAGCTCCTCGATGCATCGGTAGGTCTCATGAGACAAACTAGTGTCTTGGCACAAGGCCTTGACAAAATCTTATTTGTAGTCTTGGCACGAGGCCTTGGCTATGTGGTTATGATAGTCTGGCATTATGCATTCGAACATTATGAAAGTGGTTATTGATTTTTGCATGTGATTATTCGATTAGTAGAATATCCATGTGAATAAGTAAATGGCATTATTTCATTTTATTTATGCCATACCATGTTGAAATCTCATGTTTAAAAGGCTTTTGTTTTAGTTATACATTGCCTTAAATGTTTATTCTTATTGATGAAAGTTTCCGCTATATTGTTATCCTTACTGGGCATTTGAGCTCACCCCATTTCTATGTTTTATTTTTCCCAGGAAGTGAAGATGTAAGTTATGAGTGACCTGCAGGGATATTATGAGGGGATTATAGTGTGGACTGTGGAAACATTATGTTGTTGTAGTAGTTTTTCATTTTATGATGTAATGTAAAACTTATGAATATATCTAGTGTTTCCAAGGCTACTAAACCAATCGGTCTTTCGAGATTTGATCTTTCTTGTGATCATGCCAATGTTCCGAAGTAATGCACTGACTCTGGGTAGCTGGGGTCGGGGAGTTACAGTTGGTATCAGAGGAAGTTTAGTACAAACCTTGGAAGATAGATTTAGATAAACTCTGATTAGAGCACGTAGACCTAAGATGAACTTTGAGGATTAGTATAGAAGAACTTCCTAGAATTTTGGTATTGTAGAGACTTTGTGAGTTTTCCGAGCAATACATCCCTGTCTGGATACGAGCAGGTAGAGGCGGCTCTGGCACAGATGTACCTAGGGGTAAAACCCGAAAACACCGCTTTGAGCTAGACTCGAACGGGAACTGGTGCACGACAACGGGCCTTGCTGCACTCTTGGTTACGACACTCCCGGGGGATATGCTTAGGATAACTCTCATTTTCTTTACAAATCATTATGAAGGGTTTATGAGTATATACGTCCTCAAAGGAAACATTCTTATGATTATGGATTATATCCATAAATAGTTCAATTTATGTTAAGTGTTTTATAAGTATGGGATTATGTATTTTGATTCATAAACTGATCTAGTGTATGCCATTGTTTAGAAATGGCGCCCAGTAGAAGGAATGAGAACTCCAGCAATGCACATGATCCAAAGAAAAAGAAGGATCATATATTTCATGGTCTTAAGCCAGAATTTATAAGAGAAATAGTCTCCCATGTATTATCATTATATGAAGAAATAATATCATGTGTTGATAAGATAAGTAAAGATTTTACTGAGTCCTATGGATTTGAAGGGAAGCAAGAGAAGAAAAGGATGGAAGAGAGAAAGATGGATAAAGGGAAGAGGGAAAAGAAGAATTTTACCATATGTGGTAACTGTGGAAAGAAACACCCTGGAACTTGCCTGAAAGGAATGGGAGTTTGTTATAAGTGTGGAGAAAAAGGGCACAAAGTACGTGACTGCAAGGGTAAGAAAATGGTTTCAAATGTACAATGCTTTATTTGCAAGGAGTTTGGACACTACGCGAACCTATGTCCCAGTCATCAAACTATGCCGCAAATGATGTTATTGGATAATAATCAAGTTATGATACTACCACAGATGAAGAGGAATGATTAGAGTTCTTATGTTGATTATGTCAATTGAGTGTGTATCAACAATTTACTTGTTATAATAATTATGGAGTATGTAAGGATTGTACTGCAGTACTATTTCATTAAGGACTTGAGATTTTGTGGAACAAAGAAAAGTGACTAAATAGCAGGATAAATTTTTGGAAAATATATTGTTGAGAGAATGATAAACCATAATATAGTTCTGATACCGAGGTAGTGATTTTGGAATAATACATGATTGTTTTGGATAAATTATATTGGATATTCTTGACTACCTTGGAACTGATTAATGATTTGTATATTCCATCATTGTTGGGGTTTAAAACATTTTTGGATTAATGAAGTATATCCAGCATTCTATATGGAATAAGGGAGCATGAATGTAATCAATAAGGAATATGGTAATTCAGGATGTTTCAGTGTATTAAAAGAATACATGATGAAGGTATTCATATGCTATTACGGGGTAAAAAGAATCTACATTATGCTTACCTTCCTTATAAATGTTGGACTATGAGTTTGGACAGAAGTATTTTGGATAGTTCTAGTTTGGATTATTTTGTATTGCCATAAAAGGACAACCCGGAGGTCGGGCGGCAACCCGTCGCGTCCGGCAAGGCTGCGAGACTTGAACCCGCAACCGAAGGGCGACAAGGGTGTATCACCTACCACTGGCCCAAGAGATGTCCTGGATTAAATAATGTAGTTTTTTTAAAAGATCTGGTAGATGAATTATAAATTCGTTTATTTTGGAACCCTATACGAATAGTTTAAATAGAATTTTTTACATTCTATTATCTTTTAGAGTGAAAGATGAGTTTGTGGTAGAAATTTATTAAAGGATAAAACTATAATTATAAAGTAAGTATATCTCCTTATGATCTTATCCAATCTCATAAATAAATTCCTCAACATTAATAAAAGGAACATAGAACAAAAATGTTTTCCTAGATGGTACCTTAAATCATCACTAATTTATGGCTTTGGGATTGTTGGCCTTTTCATCGCCATGTTCTCTACCACTCTCCATCAGATAATTGATGGTTAGATTTCTCCTCCATATCCATATTTTCCAACATGGAACCCTAGTATGTGTTATTTTTGGTAATCTTCATACTTTCGACTTTTTATTTTAAATAGAGTCCTCATTAATTCATTTTTCGATGTGGGATTTCAACTAAGATATTTTGAAACGTCATAAATGTGTTATCCTAATACCCTATGTTTTGTTGAACCGATGGTATTTCAAATCATCATAGATTGATGAATTTAAGGACCTCAATCTTACAATTGTTTGTGATTGATGACCTCAATCAATACCTATAAATATTTACATTTTCCCTCCAATTATATGTCTCTAAATGCCACCAATGTTCTCCTAATCGAGATCATAATTTGGTGGTGACCCTTTCATTTCTCTTTTCCTCATATTAAGACTAAATTTTAGTAACCCAATTTCCGATGTGGGTTTTCCCACAAATATAATTTCTATTTCCAACCTTTTATTTTTGAAGAACAATTTCAAATTGCGAGGACGCAATTTATTGAAGGAGGGGAGAATGTAACACCCCAAGATTTCATAGTGTGTTATTTCTTCAAAATAATTCAATAACTTGCACTACACGCAACACCGAGTTCAATCACACCATGAATTACCAAAGGAAAAATCCATTCAAAAGAGGTTATGAATATTATTAACTAAATTTTGAACTTTATATAATCCTTATAATTTTAGAATCCATATTATGAGTTTCTTAGTCAAAATGCAAGAATAGATTCATTTTCAGTATTACACTTTTATCAACTTTTAATAGTGAAACCTTTTTAAATACAATATTTTATACTTTTTGACTAAATGGGGACATCAAAAAATTTAAAATGAAACACCCCAAGCTTACACGGTACGCTTTCCTTTGAATAAAACAGTAGCGTGTGTTGTACGCAACTTCGAGTTTTAACACACACCACAACCGATCAAACTAGCCGTTAGGAATAGTAATACCTAATTTTTGAAATTATATATATTTTATATTTCAAAATGGACTTCATTTTTGGATTCGGAATATCGAATTTAGCCTAAGGTGAAATTTTGGTACTTTTCGGATAACTTTCATATTTTGATGAATAGTGAAAATTACTAAATTTTAATTAAAAACAACTTTTTTAATCAAAATAATTAATAGTAATAAATTGTGAATTTGAGTGGTTTTAAAGTATATTTAGAATATATTTTTACCATTTAATATAATGTTGGTCATTGGACATAATTTTACAATTAAACCGAACATAAACAAGTGTCAATCTTTTGATAGTTATTATCTCTTAAAAACACGCTTTTTGTTTTGACAGCGGGAATTAATTTTAAATTAATTTCTGCCACTTCTGTGTTTTGAATTTAGAAAAATGGATTCCATATTTGGAATCAGGATGTTCAAATTGTGTAAATAGGTAACTTTTATTTTTAGACATTTTGAATAATTACTGCGGTAAATATTTTATTTACCATGGTTAAGGGTAAATCCGGTAAATAAGGGTTAAAAAATAATATTATAATAATACTAAATTACCCTAAAACGTGTCTTAAACCTATTGGTTGATACATGGTCGACCATGGGAATCTTTGTGTCTATTTTGGGACCCCATGGATCCACTTGTAAGTGATAATGACACTTTATTTTAATTAAGTTAAAATGAATACAAAAATGACACAAGCATATATCCTTTAGAACAAAAATTGTTACATAGGGTTATATATGTTGGATTTTAGATTAAAAATATTCATTAGAAAGCTAAACAGATTTCCTAAATAATGATATTTTATTTATAATTTTTAGACATTAAATAATGTATTTTATTTATGCCACAATGATGATGCAGTAATTACTATAATAGTGAAAAATTAAAATAATTGATATTATAAATACCCAAATAAATATAATATGAAACTTTTAATGAATTAAACTAATTTTATAGGCTAATATGATATATTAGGATTGATTTAATTGACTTTGTTCGAAGTAATCAATCTGTTATGAGTTTCACAAAAATCAACTATTGAATAGTGTCAAAATTGACATAAAAGAGTTCATAAAACAAATATTATATTATTAATTGATATTAAATTCCTAAAAATCTAAGGTTCGGCCAAGAGACTTATATCATGATAGGTTAATCATTAATGGACCACTTGGGGGTCGCTTGGCTGTATATAGTATGTTTATTAACCATATTATATAAAACTACAAAGAGACATTGTAAAAGTGAAACTAATTAACTTAGAGTTAATACTTAAAGATAAGGTTAAAATAAGTACCCAAACCTGTCTAAATTCTATTGGTTGAGTGGTTTTCGACCTATCCCCACCTTAACCTTTTAATAGTCAACTTTGGAGCCATTAGAAACCGAATATGAATTTATTATAAATTAATATTTCTAGCTTTTCCAAAGGTGCCCCTCACCCCTCTTATAAAAGGGCACTCCTCCTTCTCATTTCTTCACACCTCTAAAGCCTTTTGGTTCGGCCAAACTCTGCCCAAATACTCTCCCAACATCCCGCAATACAACCTAGAGGCCTTATTTTGATCAGAAAGCCAACCTAAGGAGCCATTTTGATCAAATCAAAAGGAAGAACCCGAAGAAGAGGTAATGATTTCACCACGCTTTTCTAAGTTCATTTCTTCTTCCACTTCTTCTTCCTTTGTTCTTACCATTCTAAAATAATAACTCCAGTATCTCACATATACTGTGATGTTATTATAAATATGGTACAACCATATTCAGTATTCTATCCACCCTTTAAATAACATGTCACCATACATGCGTACGTACGGCTTACCGTCTCCACGTCGTGGTGTAATTGTTATTCAATATAATATTATTTGGATGGGTATAATAATGATCTGTAACTCATGTAAATAATAAATATAACATGTTAATGATTCTTTATATATGATATACCATCCATTTATATATTATTTTAATATCAAAAGAATGATATTGTCGCTCGTGCGTACGTACGGACTACCGTCTCCACGAACGCGATGAGATTCATTCTCCATCGTATCCATTCAAGTATAATTATCATTTGATGATTTAAAAATGATGTTTAAGAACTATATATCATTCTGGATATGAATAATATACAACAACCATGGATTATGTAACAAAACATATAAAAAAAATGAGTAAGTTAACACCCGAAACGACGATAATTCTAAGATATTATTAACAAATCAATTTTAAAAGATCATATATGATATCATATTAATATATATGATTCTTGTATAATTTAATAACAATTATTTCACCATTATACAGGAGGTTAACCTACCCCAACAAAGGAAAAGTACAAGGTAAGGGTTATTTCACAATCTCTTCATTATCCGAGGTTGTTTATATGTAATAATCTACTGGGATCTCTTTATCATCCACATCCATGTTTCTTAAAAATGTATTTCAAAACATTTTTACTATTTACAAGAATATGGGTTAAAGTCATTTATACCCTTTTTTGACTTTTTATAAGAGGTTTATAAAGGAATCTTTCCATCGTTTTCAAAACAAGGTCCTTTTTAACCTTTTCGACAGAATTGAGGTAAGAATGTTTTTTTTAACTTATACGGCGGGTGCGGTTATTTTACGCCGTTATAAAATCTTCAAAGCTTTCCTTACAAGCTTATAAGAATATTTTCAAAGAAAATGTTTTATTTTATATGGATCTTAAATGATTTCAAAATAAAAGGAGATATTTCTTTAAAAAGAATTTTGATTTCATCTATGTCAACATCCTTTGATGGATTTTAAGATTATCTGGAGTTGATTTATTATGATATAAAACTTCTATATTGTATTGAAGGTTTTGTGATATGTTTGACTGTGGATGTGCTATTTTTATACCATTCATAGTTTATGGTTAAATTATTGACATTTCGTAAGCTAGTTTTAATACGAATGTTTATGTTATGTTTAAACCTTTTCATATGGGAATGCATTGGACTTAATAAGTGACGGGTGGAGCCCGCTATAGCTCCTCGATGCATCGGTAGGTCTCATGAGACAATCTAGTGTCTTGGCACAAGGCCTTGACAAAATCTTATTTGTAGTCTTGGCACGAGGCCTTGGCTATGTGGTTATGATAGTCTGGAATTATGCATTCGAACATTATGAAAGTGGTTATTGATTTTTGCATGTGATTATTCGGTTAGTAGAATATCCATGTGAATAAGTAAATGGCATTATTTCATTTTATTTATGCCATACCATGTTGAAATATCATGTTTAAAAGGCTTTTGTTTTAGTTATACATTGCCTTAAATGTTTATTCTTATTGATGAAAGTTTCCGCTATATTGTTATCCTTACTGGGCATTTGAGCTCACCCAATTTCTATGTTTTATTTTTCCCAGGAAGTGAAGATGTAAGTTATGAATGACCTGCAGGGATATTATGAGGGGATTATAGTGTGGACTGTGGAAACATTATGTTGTTGTAGTAGTTTTTCATTTTATGATGTAATGTAAAACTTATGAATATATCTAGTGTTTCCAAGGCTACTAAACCAATCGGTCTTTCGAGATTTGATCTTTCTTGTGATCATGCCAATGTTACGAAGTAATGCACCGACTCTGGGTAGCTTGGGTCGGGGCGTTACATGTGGAAATTAAATATATATTTATATCATTTTCATTTTTTCATTTTCAATCATTCAATGGGGATAAGAACATTCAAGTATGTGTGGACTACCACCTTCATGTAGGGACATGACTCTATTTTCATCCCAATACCAAATGGGTAATATATAAGTATAATTAAAGATTTAATAATATAATTAATTCATGATTATTATTATTTAGATGATATAAATACATAATAATAAAAAGAAGTTTCTTTTTCATTTTGAAACACACAGGAGAAAATAAAAAAAATTACAAACTGAAATGATGAAAATAATGGAAACTTATTAGCTGATATTTGATAATATATTATAAAATGTGATATATGAAATAATAAAAATTAATATGGTTCTATAATAAGTTAATAATTTTTTTTAATGAAATAATAATGGATTTTATTTCCTCTTCATCCAAACGAATTTCTATGGTAATGAATTTTATAACTTAATTTATATTCACTGGTATAATATTCTAATTTAATGAATATATAACTATAATACTATATATATAATGAATTGTGATTTATTTTCTTTTTATTTCAAATTTTTTCGGTGGATTTATAGTAGATAACATAATATATTCTTTGATTACCTTTCACTTTAATTTTTTGATGAATATAATGTTTTATTTTATAATCTCATTATAAAAGTGATTATATATGATTAAATTTTAGTTTTTAGAATGTATTTGAAATTGTACTAATAATCTCATATCATTTTCTTATCCTATGTTTATTCACAGAAATTTCATGTAATAGTAAAATTTTCCAACTCTTCGGTACATTAAATGTTTTATAATTTTATTCTTTCAATAAATTAGGATTCATTTTTCTCTTCCATCATAAATATGTTTTCATACAATATATTTTTTTCTAAATATGTTATAAATCTTTAAAAATAAGTTATCAATAAAATTTTCATCCATAATAAATCATTAAAAAATAATTTCAAATTAATGTTATGTGATTATCAATATAATCAACATTTTTACTTTTCTGAAAATATGAATGAAATAATTTTTTAATGCGTACGACGTATATTGAATTACCCGTCATCATAAACTAAAATTATTTTAAAAATTATTTTATATGTTTTCATGTTTATTTTTAAATATATGTATTTTGAAAAGTTATTTTCATAGAAAACTGTTTCAAAAAGTTGTTTAAAAATAAAAAAATATTTTCCTAAAGAATTTTTTTATTATATTTAATAGTTTCTCAACTCATAAATGAAAAAAATACTATATTATTAATTAAATTTGTAAATTTTTATACCATCCTTTTTATTCTGTTGGATGGTTTAGGACTATTTTGACCAAGGATAATATTAAATTTCATTTTCTTGATACATTTTACTGTTCATTAATATCCCCTTGGATTATTCACTTCTTGTGATAGTTGGTCATTAAATTTTCCACAAATACTAACAATATTTAACATGGATGGGATTATTGCCTTAACCATATACCATTTTTACATACAGTGCTTAAATTTACAATTATTTGTTTTAATTAGTGGAATATTTTTATATTTCTATTTATTACTCAATAAAAATATTTAAATAAAAGGGATTTTTTCATATGAATTAAATCAATTATTTGACATATATAGAATTTTATGAGTATCAAATCCATAGGATGGGGACCAGTTAATGAAATAACTTAAATTAATTGGTAGTCATAGGAGATAAAATCATTTTTCCACCATCCCATCATATTTGTACCCAATTTGTTTTATACATTTTAGAGGATAAAACATGATAGTATGTGTCTTTTGATAGGAATTGACACAAATAAAAAGGATTTTCAACAAACATGTTTTAATCCTTCTTGAGGATAGATCTCCTTTGTAAAGCTATCATGTTCCTAGTAAAGAAAATATGTCTAGTAATTATTAATTTCGTTTATTCAGATTAATTTATCATTATCTGTGATATTTTCTCTATGATATTATTTATGGGTGCAATACATTCTATGATTATATATTTAATGTAAAATGATATCAGTTTGTAATTTTCTATATTCAACCTGTCTCATCTTATCCTAATAGTCATTTTATTAAAATGGAATGAATTCTTAGTTATTAAATTGACCATAATAATTTTTGTGACTGATTAATTAAAGCTTCTGAGGTAATTAACCCATACTGAGCATTTGATCTCACCCTTATTTTCAATAATTTCTCTAGGATTTCATAAATATTTCTATATTTGATATTAAAGAATATTAAATTCGGAATAATGTTATTCTATAAAGATAATATCTTCACCTTTTTCTTTAAATTATAATTAAAACACATGTATGTGTCAATTTTACTAAAAATATTAAACTATTATGTCATTTGGTATGTCATTGCTTATATCTTATCAAAATGTTACATATTAAAGATGTTTCTTCGAGCCTCTATGGTTGGGGATTCTACAAGTAGTACATATATATAATTTAAATGATAATTTTTTATATATAACATATTATTTTATTTGTATCAATTATTATAAAAATCTATAATATTCATTGATGAAAAAGAAAATACACTTTCTCCTGAGGTCATCATCTGAAAGTACTCACAAGTGATGTTTTTATTTTTTTATTATACTTTTATGTAGATTAAAATTTTTTATAGAATAAAATTATTATCATTATAGCATATTTATGATACTTTTTTTATTATCTCAACTTGGATTATTATTATTTGAAAGATATAGAAGAAGAAACAAAGTGAATATACATGGTAAATAACTATAAATCTTATTTAGAAATCATCATTATGTTTATAGAAAATTATTTCCAATGATGGTATTATGATTAAAACATGTCCTTTAAGACAACATGATGGATTTTAGGAAATGATTTGGGTTGGGAATATTAAAGATAAGAGTATATTGATGTTTGGAATATATGGGAGAGTTTTTATCCTTTTATTTATGGGGGAGTGGACTAAATTATAATTTTTCCAAAATTTTATAATAATATTATGTGATTTTATGGGAAATTTGTCCAATAAAAATCTAATTAATAGAATGTGGTGGTAATGTTTTAAATACAATCATTTCATTTAACCTTTCATCGTAGTGATATTTATTTTACTTAAGTTTCGGTTAATAAAGTACATAAAATAAATTTTAATTTTCACTATATCTATTCATGGTATATAGTCAATTTTATCATGTGAAATACACCAGTTCAGAGGACTTGTAAAATAATCCCAATAAACACGATGACAAATTATATTCAAGAGAATCCATTTTTCTATACAAAAATATGTTTATACCATAATAAATATAAATATTGATTTTATAAAAACATAGTGGATTATTCTTATTAAAAAAGATATTAAAATGTTAAATCAAATAAAAAATAGGAAAATATAAATTATAGAAAATAAAACACAATTTCATTTAATAATTCATTATTCCCTACTATTCAAACAAAAATCAATTTTTTCAAAAAATATCTAAAAAATACATTAAGGTAATTTTGTATTGATGACATCAAAAAGAACTTATTTTTCCATTTTAAATTTTAATATTTAAATATCAATATTTTATAAAATGCAATATAATATATATAATCAATTTTAGTATAATTAAAAATATTACCCTTTTTATTAGAAAATTACATCATAATCTTATAAAAAATATATAACTCTATAAAATCAAATTCAAGAACATTGATAAAGATTTAAATTCACATTATATTCACATTAACTAGGTTGTTACCCATAAGGTGAGAATAAATTGTATAATTATCAGTATCTTCCCTAAATCCTCGAATGGAAAAAATTGAAAGAAGTATAGTAAATCTCAGCGAATAAAAATGGACCTAACTCGTCAAATAAATGAGTACTGTTATCCTTATAAAACTCATCAAGTTTGACTGTAAAAATAACACATAGAGGAACACCATTCTATATCATAATCAAATATATATATATATATATTAAGTTAGTAGACATCCACTTACCAATTATTTCGTCACACTCCCCACCCAATACCACAGATATTATCTTCATCAATTCCATTAGTGAACCATATTATTCTACCTATATCCCTTCAACCCCATTCCAATTCAACCCCTAACATCTTTTAAAGACATAACTCTACATGTTAAAATTCACTAGAACATCATCCCATCTGTAATCTTGTGTGTGTCCATAAAAAACTATAGCATTTGTTAATGAATTATATATTAGTACATGATAACCCAAAAATGTACACTCAAGGGAATATGTAAATAAAACAATCTAATAAATGTATTTTCTATTCCTCAATAAATTATATCCCTCAGAAAAATGTATATTAAATGTAAAATATAGCAGAACATATGTGGGATAAAAGAATTTACAATAATCCATTATAGATTACGATATTTCTATAGATATTTTTCTAAAGGGAGAGTAGTGTTGAGGGATAATAAAACCATTTCTTTCCTTTAAACCCTGGATATTGGATAAAACTCCCCCAATTACATTATGTTGTCGGTTTCCTGACCAATATGGGTGTGGAATCATTGGAAATTAGAAAATGGAATACCATTATGCACAAACCACACTAAAGAAAACTCCATAGCCTTTAAATCATCTTACACTATTCTAAAATAAGTCCCAGACAACTAATCATTAGGATAAAATGAAAAAAACACAATTAAAACATTTATTATTAATAAGTTATTTAACCAATAATTTATTCCCATAAACATTTACAAAGATTAACATTTTAATCATCTTGATACATATTTTATGGACAAAATTTATTCACTTTATTGTATTAACAAGAACAATAAAATGATGAACTACATAAAAATATATATTTATATTCATTCTGAAAATATAATCCCATTAAAAAATCTAATGTATTCCATTGATAATCATTAAAAACTATCTAACTCCCCTACTATAAATGAATATCTAAAACATGGTTTATTTTTGTATTCATTTATCATTCCTAAAATAATCTGGGAACTCTAGTACTCTATTGATACTAAAAAATTATAATTAAACATGTCATAAAAATAGCCCATATACATAAAAAAAATTTAATCCGGTACAATAATATCTGGACAATATACTATCCAAAAATAATCAGGAAAATTATAAGCATAGACTATCAATCCATATGCTGAACTCATCCTGACATCCCCAAACACCCACATCATTGTGAATAGAATAAAACTAACCCAACATTTCTAATATAAGATATCAATATATCTCATGATCATATTCCCTTACTCATCCATGGTTCCCAATCATATTAAAATAGTCACCAGTTAAACAACCCCATGCTCCTCTCACATGACTCATGATTCAGAATACTATACAAGGTTATCCCAAAAGTACATAATGCTCCAAAATTTCAAAAATCACATATATAATTAGAATTTATTTTCCCACATCAACGAAAATGAATAAATTAAAAAAAACCAAGGAATAAATTCCAACCAAAATAATAACAGGCTTGCTCTGCCTCAATGCATTCATCTTAATTAAGAAACCATTTTAATTTTTACCATGAATCAATAGTTCTATTATGAATTGGCTTTTAGAAACATTATAAAAATGACTTATCAGCTAACAATATCTTCATTATATATAAGAATTATATTATAATTTATTTCATATTTCATGAAAATTAAAGAAGATCTGATTTAAAAATGACATAAATATTTAATTAATCACATCAATATAAATATTCAATATTTTTATTGTATAATTTTTTTTTAGAAAAAAAATAAAAGATACAAACAATAAATACTAAAACCAGAATATATTACACTATTATATTTATATATGATGAATCATAAATTTTTAAATCAAAATCATTGAAAATACCACATTATTATTCCATTATGTTCATAGGTTTTTATCTTCTTTAGTTTAATTCTACCACTACTAACAGGATGAAATCTTGATAATATTACACATACACATTAATTAATTAGAATTTTAATTCATCTCCCATAATAATTTTAATATATCAACATTCTTTAAGAAATAATAGAAAAAAGGGTCCAAAATATGACTACCTCTTATATGGGGAAAAATAGATCTCGAAACAAATATCCTAAACAGACACATATATCATGAATTCATATGGAATATATTAAAAATGAAGGGAAAACCCCATAATTTCATGGGAATAGACTAAATAAATACAAAAGAACCATTATTTAAGGGAAAAATATCATTGTTTCATCATGGATTTATTTATCTACGATGATAGTTGAATATGATCGAATGGGATTCAATGGCTTTTCAAAATGATATATTTTTTCAAGGATTATAGAGAGGATTGGAAAAATATGTGAATTTAAAGGGATTCCCCAAATTATAACCATAATAATAAATCCATTATTGTGATTTGAAAGGATAAATCATGCCACGAATTTCTCATATTCAATATCCATTTAGAATTCAGTCACCTATTCACTAAAATCTAAAAAAATTCATTTCATTAAGAACCCATTTTGATTACAATTTATTCTTATTCATACAACTAAATTGAATAATAATACCCCATATAATAAAAAACTCATGTTAGGAATCATAATTAATGCATTTATTGTAGGGTTAGTGTGATAAGTCAATATTAAAACTAGGTTTCTATCTTCTACCCATTTTTTCTAATCATCAAACTCACAAAGATAAAGATCGAGGAAATATTTTCCCTTAGATTATATACATATAAAATAAATATAATTCTCAATTATTTTAAAAACATAATAAAGTAAAAGGTTATCCAAAAAACCATCCCATTAGAGTCTTTTCTAGGGTATCACTACATCAAGAACATAGTTCTGCCACTAAAGGAATAATGTTATATACTCACAACATGACCAAAAAAGATAAAAAAAATACTTCTATGTGAGATTCCCTTCATGGTTATGACCGAAACTAGAAGGAAACCTTGAAATAGAAACCGTATTATGAAATATCATGTGGATTACAATAAAAACCAATAGGGGTCAGACAAGGAATAAAGAAAATAATTATAAAGATCTGAACAACAAGGGATATTATGTGTGAATACGTGAATCACATTCCTATGTTAAATCCTTTAATACATTGTAACACTATCAAACATTAACTAAATGGTTAAAACAGATACACAACAACTTATCCTACTATTCCATATTATAAATAGGTCACACCTCAACTGTTTCCCCATTTTCAAAATTCTTTTTCAACAATTAAAGGCTTGATAATCGTCATGAAGATAACCATGAAAATTTATATGTGGATCATGTGATTAATCATGCTCATTAACATTGTCAAATATGACTGATAATCCATGAATATAATTTCTAAAAACACCATCAAAGGTACCACAAATATATGACATATCTTACTCCCATGATGGAACAATTATTGTCGATGATTAGTAGACCCCTTTAGGAATGCATGATCTCCACTTTCGATCTCTATATGACTCCTCATTTGACCATCATATGAATCTTAGTGATCTAGAATGTCTTTCATTCACTTATAGATCCAATAAAACATTCTCTCATACTTTCCACCATTTTTTCCCTTATAATGGCTTAATCTTCGACGAAATCCAAATAAAATATAGATTTTAATGTTTGACCATACCTTTCCTAAAAATGTTCGAAAATAATGATTTAGTGGTAATTGTTATTGTAGTAAATCTCCACTTAGGGTAGGTGTTTCACCCAGATACTTCCAGAATCTAGAAATATAATATCCAACATGTCCTCTAGAGTTTTGATATTCCTCTTTGACTCACCACCTAATTTTCATTGAAAATATATTCTAAGGCATACCCAAGAACCTAAATAATGATGCAGACATTTAAACGCCATAGAGTTAAAATATGGTTCATGATAATAGATGATAATCATTATAACCACTTGAATACTGAATATATCCTCAATGTTTTTACTTAACAACACTTACATTGATCTACACTCTATAATATATGAAAAGTGAGTTAGCTTATCCATGTGGTATATGATCACCATTGTAAAATCAAAATCACTATATAATCTGGGTAAATAGTTAGTGATTATAATCAAAAATCCATCCCACATACTTTAGGGAACATCAACTTGATGAAATAAATAACTCGGAACACAATGCTCAATATTCACATTCTGTTAGTGAACATAAAAGAAAAATCAGTAACTACAAATTTTAGAATAGACCACAAAAACATATTATTCATAGCATAATATACCTTTCCCACCCCATTATTTATTTTTAAGGTATATATATATATATATAAATATAAAAATATCTTACATCATAGAGTGAACATAAACAATCCTCTGAAACAACACCTTCCATTTTCCATCTAGGACAAACCCTTCAGATAATCCATACAAATAGGTCAATATTGAAAATCCTTTTTCAAAAGAATCCCCTAGTTAGGACTCCTCCTGTAATAATACTAATAATAATTACACTATAATCTTGTAAATTACACCCCATTCATTAACATCTCCTAAATCATGGATAAACAAGGATGACTCTTCCATCACTCTTATAGAGTCATGTGACTCTTTCACTTCACCACCAAATGAATTAAAAATTAAGTAATATGTAATTAAATTATATTTACCATGTGTAATGGAAATATTAATGAAATTAAACTATAATAACTCCAATTAAAATTTATGTCAAAAATTTTAAAAATAATTGGAGAAGACCTATTTCAATTTCCTTTGTTCTATGGGGACAAAATAAATTTCACTGATAAAAAAAGTGACTCGGAAAAATAAGAAAAAAATCTAACATAGAATGATCAATATAATGGGTATCATAATTATATTTATGATGTAGTAAATAATAATATCCCTAACATATAGGTTCTATATATTGTATCACCACACTACCTAACTGAAGATGTGATGTGTTGTCTTAAACCTCAAACACAACGCCTACCTTAGACAGATGAAAAAATAAGAACTGAATAGATTGACATTAAATATAATTCTATAACTACCTAGAACACATAAATTTCTAATACTTTATAAAAATTGATTTTATAGGATTAGAAATCTAGGAAATGCTATTATCTAACATTTTATAAAACCATGATAGATTAAAGAAACTATATTCCTCTGAATATTATTTGGGAATATACAAGAAATCACATTCTAAGTGACAAAATTATCATTATATTATCCATGATAATACATATAATTCACCATGAAATTAATATAATTGGACCATAAATAAAAAATATAATTCCTTTTAAATAGAAGATAAAAATAAAGAACTCACAAAAACACCTATAGATTCCCATCTTTCTCCCCCGCTAATACTAAAAATTCCAGGGTGTCATCGATAAATTACACTATGAACTTGTCAAAAATATAATATAAAACCACATCCACCAAAACTATTAATTGGACTAGAGAATCTGTTAAAGTGAAATTAATCACAATATTCTTATTATGCCTATAATGACAATTGATAATTTTACATGGAATACGCTCATCGTTTACTCACATATAATGATACCCAAAGAACAATATGATTTTTTTGGACTGACATTATCTTAATTACTATTCAATTTGACCATTAGTTAATGGTAGAGGGTTAGGTTTCACCATAGTCACATAATTTAATAGGAACCATTCAACACAAAACTATATGATTCCATTTATATTATTATATAAAATAATTTGATTTCCTCAAAGTGGAACACTATGTTGAATAAATCCCCTATACAGAAGATCATTAACCTGAACCTTTAGTTCTTGTGTCACTGGTTGGAAAACCCAATATTGATAAATTGATATCTAAAAAGAAATGAGTTATAGTTTCATCATAAACCTAGGTTATTTTTTAATGGGATAGTACAATGACCTCTTTTAAAAATATAACATTTTACTCCTCTACAAAAATGAGAAATATCACCGAATTGTACTTTATATCACTCATGATTGTATTAGTCAACAAGGATGATGGAGACTCAACATTTCTATAAATAATTCAAGGGTCTTACTTGATAGTGATAAATACCTAGTATACATCATGGGAATAGAATATTTTGTATTTGATGAAGTAGTCTATGAGAATTTTAACCAAATACATCTAATCAATGTGTATGCTTTTTTCATATGAAAGTATCTGTAAACATATGAAATATCTTAATGAGAGGAGTTTTCATATATCTATACCATATTCTCAACACATATCAAATATGTTGATTCAACATCCATCTCTCATAGTTAATTAAAGGGGAACTATAATTCTATCAACCTCTAGTCTAAATGTAATAAATATTCAATGTAAAACAATGGAGTTATCTTATCATGAAAATAATAATTTACTAAATTAAAAATTGTATGATAGTACCTCATATGATTTCTCCCTCACCTATTTCTAGTAGTGTTAAAGAATAATTCTATAGAAACCCTACTACACTGACTCTATAGCCATAATGGTGACCGCCTCCATGGTTGTGCTTTCGTTATAGTTCTTGAGTTCTAGGGATATCATAGGTATATTTTTTATCTACATTATCCACTATTTTCTACTCATAATTCACAATTTGATACATCGTATTGAACTATTATAAAGCCTGGGATAAAAGTTGTCCACCAATAACAAGCTGACTGCGTATAATGGTTGGGTCCCCTCACAATGGTTTTTTTTCCATCCATATGAAAATAAAAATATACCTCATAATTCCACTCTCTGGTAGTTTTATTGCATTATTTGTACCATATTACTTTTTATATGGTTTTTAGTTTTTTGGAGTGATTTGTGGATAATTTTTTGGATTCTTGTATGTTCCATGGTAGAAACCTGGTGAAAGCAATGCATGAGGAATTACTAGTAAACCAAAAAAAATTTGGTGGATTTAGAGAGCAGAATTTACATGGTTAGTTCAAGGTAATAAAATAAAGTAAAAAATAGTAAGGCTACATGGGGGATAAGAATGGGTTCATGGATTTCTAAACCATGTGTGCAAACAATGTGATAAAAATGAACTAATCTTTTGGAAATTAAATTAACATAGAATACCTCACGTTATCCAAATCATTCTTATTACAGTCTTTTCAATTATCCCCATTCATTACTATTTGTATTTTTCGAGATCCCAACACATTTATAGAGTTATTATGTTGGACCGTGAGGTGTTTGTTCATAGAGAATCATAATAAGAACACATTATTTGATGTTCATCATTTTTTTCAAAATCTCCACCCATTTTGAATAATGAATCCTTTAACCAGGTATATGTTCAATTATAAGGGCCTATTAATGGTCTAATGAGTTTTTATACAAATCCATTATGAGATAGGTTGTGTGTAATCAAATATACCTAGATCCTTGGGAACTTCTTCAGGGTCATTCCAGGTATGTGGTTTTCATTATACTGACTAATCATGGGTTTGTATAATCTAGTATTGTTATAATAGTCTTCGTGGTATTGGTTAGTCTATAGATATATACGATCCACATTTTTCATTATCTTGTGGATCATTTATGATTGTGGGAAATTCTAATTAATTATGTTTTTTAGTTTTGTGATAATCCGTTTTTTATAGATTATGATTTACTTTTCACAATATTTTTTTCTATATTGTTTAGTATTGTGATATATGATTATTTAAATGTGATATTTTTGGATGATTTTGGAAAATAGATTTAACCATCGGTAATTTTTTTAGAAATGGATTTCAATTCATTTTTTCATGTGTTACAATTTTTGTTTGACTATGAATATGTGCTTTTCCCCAATATTATTTGACTTATTAAAATATAAGACTCCAATTGTAGGTTGTTTTTTTAAAATTTTGGTCCTATATGTTAGAAATGTTATTTAAATTTGAAATCCCCAATGTGATATTTATGGAAAATGGAAAAATACAGTACATAGCATGTAGATAGATTAAATAGAAGCACACTATGATGTAATGTGGATATCTAGAATAGCCTTATACTAAAACACTAACTAATATATGTTATGACATTTGGGATAACTTATCATGCTGGTCTATCATCCAGTGTCTCAGGATCAAGGATAAACATGCACTTAGACCTTTGATAATTGAGTTGTATAGAACCTAGATAACTAAACCCAACATATCCTAGGACTATATTCCATAGTACCCATTTTTATAGTGGTTTAATATAAAATAATAATATTTTATTTTTAATTTCCTTGAAATGACTTTTTTGGGTACATTAATAACTATTATAAGAAAGTTGGTATTTATTTGTTTTATGAAAAACATTGAAATAATATATTTCTCAATATTAATTTATTTAAATGAAAGTAATTGGGTTATTTTTTAAATTCATATTATGAAACAGGTTCCTTGATATTACTAAGACAATTTTTTTAACACCTAACTGAAAACATTGGTTATTAGTTGATATTGTTTTACATGATGATAGAAATTCACAGAATCTCATAGAAATGTTGGGAATCTAGGAAATCATGGTGTAAGTGTTGGAATTATTATTTTGGGATGATGTTTTAACATTTTAGTATTTTTATTAAAATTTATCTTTAGGTAGTTTGATTTCATTGATAGACTCTGTTACATGAAACAATGGGTTTAGAAGAACCATGTAACCTTAGTAAAATGTTTATGTGTCTATTACAACTTAACTCTTTAAATGAAATATATAAATAGTAATAATTAGATGAAAAATATATTCTATGAAATTTTTTAAATTTTAATGATTATTTATTTAACGATTAAAATTTAAAAAATTAATTGTAAATAAAATTATAGTTATATTTTAAAAAAACTTATTGTATGTTAAAATTTAATTTTTATATTAATAAAATAATTTATTTACAATTAAGGATTGATTTTAATAAATTTTATATATTATTGACTTGGTAAAATGATTTCATAATTATACAAGTATTTTATATTTAAGAATATGATAAAAATAAATTAGATTTTATTGTTAAACTACATTGTTGTTTAAAAAGAATTTTTTTCTCCTTTTGCACAATGAAATTTAAAATAATTTATTCCATTTTTATGAATTGAATTAAATATAAATAATTATATATTCATAATCATTAGTTTCAAATTTGGTTAAAGTTCCTTTTATATTTGGTCATTATGAAGAGAAATCATGTTAAAATTTACCACTTTGTAAATATTGAATCAGGTTATTCTAGATTAGAAAATTAATAAATGGAACAAATCTTTATCCTAATTCTTGTGAGATGATAGATAATAGAACCTATTAACCTCATTATTTAGATTTATTATTTTAATGGATGTATGTTATTAAAAATAATTGATATATTATTGAAATCATTATAAATTACTAAATACCAGTCTCTTAGTTTTAAATATCATTTTTTAATTCACATATGGATAAAAAAATTTATTAACAAATACTAATAGAAATTATAGAATTATATTATTATTTTTCCCTAAAGTTAATTTAATTATAATTTCTAGACATTAAATATTTACCTTAAATTCTTACAAAACACTTATTCAATATTTATTTACATAATGGATAAATAAAATAAATGAAATTAAAAGTACTAAAAGTGATATAATTTTGCAAGGTAACAGAGATCCATGATTTTAATTGGTAAATATGAAACATTATTTTTATGCTAAAATATTATTTTATAAATAAATCTTTTTATTTCATTCTTTTAAATTAAATTATGTAAATAGATTCAAAATTGACAATAATATTATGCTATAAAAATAATATATGATTAAATTATTTATAAATCCGAAAAATATTTGAATAAGAGAATTTTCATATTATATAGTCAAAAAAATTCACATATTTATCATTTTTGGGACAATTTTTAACTTATTTGTAAAAATTAAAACCATTTACTTTTTAATTTTTTTTATAATAATTAAAATTAAAATATGATAACTATGTGTTAATGAAAATTATAAGGCTTAAAATTTGACCACAACATGAATAAATTATATTTTTTATTATATTTAAACAATATCCTATCATTTAATCAAATCATTATCCATTTAGGGATATTTCATCTAATAATTAATGTTTTATAATATAATATTTTGAAAATTACTAAAATTGATAAACACATAAATTATAAAATAGAATATCCCCTTACTTCATTAAACCTAATTGAGGCTTTATATCTACAGAAATATTCAAATGTATCCGAAAAACAACAATTTCCACATTATATAGGTTTGTTCTTCCCAAAATATCATCCCTAGATGCCTTTTTATGATATCCAAATGAGTTGTTTCGAAGAATAAGTAATCACCTTAACTTATCTATTCAATTTCTATAATTATTTATCTTTTTTATATATATGTTATTTATGAAAATAATGAAAAATTTAGTGTCCTAATTATATTTAAATTTTATTATGATTATTAAAACATAGTTATACACTCCCATTCTCATCAAATGAGAATAGAGAGTATCACCTGTGAATATATACACCTTTTTGTATCCACATAGAGATACAATTCATGTTACATAAATGTATTTTATGTGTGGTTGTCTTGATGGTTCTAAATATTTTATATTATATTAATGAAATTAATATTTTTCTTGAATTATAATACCTAAATTACTTAATACCCATCCAATCGTTCAGAAACCATAACATCTATCATGCATACTTGTGGACTACCATTTTCACAATGATATATTTATTTTTCCATTTATATGTTACTTGAATATTAATGTGGAAAAATTTAATTTATATATATTATATATATGATATAATATTGATTCTATAAATTTTAATTAATTTTTATCTTTCTTTCATTCTATAAATCAAAAAATGAGATCAGCATTCATGTGTATGTATGACATATCATCTCCATAAATTATGTAAATAATTTTTCTTACTCTATCATTGATCAATGAATCAATATATTTATAAAATTAATTTATATTTTATTAATATAATGATGAATATTATATAGATTATGGAACCATGATAAAAGTATAGGTATCATAACTACAGAGCTGAAATACTCATGATAAACTCTACTAAACTGAAATACAAATAATAAAAAAAATAGTAAGTACCATGAATTGATGATTTTATTGATGATTTATTAATATGATGAATGTATTGAAAGGTAATAATAGGATCATATATGATATTATATATATGGAATTGAATATTTTGTATAATTATATGAAATTTGAATTTATTATACAGGTGTTTATAGTTCTTTTGAAGAACAAAAAACTCGAGGTATGAGATTTTTTTCCCACTTTTAATTCAATGAGATAAATTCTATGTTAACATCAAGATTGTTTTATGTGATATATATAATTCCCATGAATGTAATAGAATATTGTTATTATTAAAATTTTCTAGATTTAAAAAACCATATTAGGTTTTTTATTTCATGTGGATTGTTATTCAAAAGATACCACAGTGGATTATGTTACAATATAATTGTGTATCAGGATTTCATATGATTATAATATGATGATGAAATATTATAATCTAAAATTTAGAAAAACAAATAATTTTTTTTCGTCATATTTTTATTCCTTAAAAAATATCTTACACTTTTTTTTCACACCTTAAATACTCAAGAGACTAAAAATATGTTTCTATAGATATTCAATTCTATTTATCTCATTGGTCAAAAAAAAATTTAATTATATCTAAATATTGTCTAAAAATTGTTCTAATATGGTTTTTATAATTCTAATATGATTTTTTAAATACATTTTTACTAATGTTTTAGTTTTTACAAAATTGTTTGAAAGGAATATTTTTTTCTTTTTTCCAAATATGATAATTTTTTAATTATTTGATTATAATGTATGATGAATGTTTTAAGTGTAAATACAATAATTTCTTTTCATATATCATAACTAGGTTTTTCATTATAAATTATTTTATAAATCTTCAAGGTTCATTAAAATTAAATTATTTTCATTTAAATGTGTTTAATTTTTTATAATATGTAATTTTAAAATAGAAAGGGTATCTTTCTCTAGATCATTTAATGATATTTTTTATAATTTATTTTAAAAAAATAAAACAAACTATGTTTTCACTTATTAATTAATGAGGATATAATACAAGGATAGAATATATTTTATTTCACTGGATGGATTATGTTTATAATAAAAAAAATATGGATAAAATATCTTCTTTTAACATGGTTTATTCTATGATGAAGTGATGATATTTTTATGAATCTCATATCCATAATAGAAAATAGATATGATGAATTTTTATGGGATTTTTTCGCATATATGTATTATTTTAATTCTATTATTTGTGTGACCTATATATACCTCTAATTTATTGGTTTAATGTTGATATCTATTGTAACACCCGAGACTTTTATGTGAAATATTTTGTTTATATGTTATATAAATCATGAAAGGAATATTTTACTACACACAACACTATCTTGGCTTTCTTTACACGCAATCGCGGCCTTCCTCGATAGCTGGCGTCGTACGCAATACCGAGTTTCACTAAACAATGATATGCTATTAAAAAATTATTAAAACTAACCGTTATGAAGAGTAATAACCACTTTTTGAAATTTTATAATTTTTTTTTCAAAATGGACTTTATTTTTGGATTTGGAATATCGAAATTAGCCTAGGGTGAAATTTTGGTATTTTTCTGAAAACATTCGATTTTTGATGAATAGTGAAACCACTAAGTGGTAGTTAAAAAAACTGAATTTTTCATAAAACATAATTTTACCGCTTCTGTGAGTGGAATTTCGAAAATACGAGAGACACGGTTAATATCAAGGACTAAAATGTGGTTCAATGAGATGAAAATAATTTTTGGTGAATAGTAACTTTTATTTTTATTTACCACGGTTAAAAGTAAATAGTG
Source organism: Viscum album (assembly GCA_963277665.1). Taxonomy (NCBI): domain Eukaryota; kingdom Viridiplantae; phylum Streptophyta; class Magnoliopsida; order Santalales; family Viscaceae; genus Viscum; species Viscum album. The sequence goes on along the minus strand of OY728126.1, from coordinate 1,687,205,937 downwards.
TAGTTAAGGGTAAAAATGATATTATTATTACCCTAAAACATGTCTTAATTCTATTGGACAAATGTAATTCGACCAAAAACAACCTTAGGAATAAAATATGACCATTTAGGTCCACTTGGATTAGATTAGGACATTTATTATTAATTTATTTAAAGAAGGGTTAAATAGTTAAAATCAAAGTTTAATAAGTAAATAATTTTTAATATGGGGTTATAAATACGATGAATTCGGCTATAAATATTCATTAGAAATCTAAAAATATTTCCTACATAATGGTATTTTATTTTTAATTTTTAGACATTAAATAATTTAATTTATTTGTGACACAACAATGATGCTGTAATTTCTTATTAATGAAATATTGACATAATTGATGTTATAAATACCCAAATAAATGAAATTAGAGACTTTTTTTGAATTACACTAATTTTATAGGTTACTATGACGTGTTTTTATTTATTTAATTAACTTGGTTAGAACTAATCATTCTGTTATGATTTTCACAAAAATCAATTACTAAAGAGTGTCAAAATTGACATAAAATAGTTTTTAAAACAAATATTATATTATTAATTGTTATTTTATTCCTAAAAATATAAGTTTCGGACAAATGACTTAGATAAGGTTATATATATTAATAATAAACAACATTGGGTTCTTTTGGCTTGATATAGTATGTTTATTAACCTTATAGTTTAAGAAAACAAGAAGACACGGTAACAGTTAAATTATCTAACTTAAAGTTAAATCTAAAAGATAAGGGTACAATTGACACCTAAACTTGTCTAAATTCTATTGGATGAGAGGATTTCTACCCCTACCCACCTTATTTTTGAAATATATCAATTTGGAGCTATTAAAAACCCAATTTGACTTTATAATAAAATAATATTTTTTGTTATTCCAAAGAGGCCCCTCTCCTCCCTTATAAAAGGGCACCTCATCCCCCTCTTCCTCACACCACTTTGAGCATTCAAGCTCGGCCAAACCCTGAATATTTCTTCTCTCCACATCCCTATAAACATCCTAGAGGTTCTTTTCTTCTTCAAATACCTATTTTAGTTCCCTAAAATGAGGTCTCAAAGAAGCACTACAAAGAAGAGGTAATGTCTGTTACCGATTCTTTCATCTTTATTTCTTCTTCCAATTCTTCTTGTTTAGTTGTTTCATTATGAAGTAATAACATAAGTATCACTCACATACTTATATGTTATTATAAGTATGAAACAAACCTATTTCACCATCTATCCATCCTACGGAAAAAGAAATCACCGTGCGTGCGTCCGTACGGAATACCGTCTCCACGCCGTGGTGTAATATATTTTCCACCACCACCTTACTTGGATGGAAATAATGGTGTAAATAATGACTATATATGACTATTATAAAGTGATATTGATTCTTAAATAGTATACATACACTCCAATACAATTCCACGATCATAGGAATGATATCATCACTCGTGCGTACGTACGGAATACCGTCTCCACGATGTGATGCGACTCGTTCTACATGATCTTCATTTCATAATGATTATATAAATGGATTGAATGAATGAATATGATATATATTACCCTAATACCATTCTGGAAATGAGGTATCTATAACCTAAAGATAATAATAAGAATTTATTCGACAAAACACGCATAAGAACAAAAAGTTATAAACACCCGAATAACAAGTGGCAATGAAATATTACTACTAAGAAGCTAATAATACGACCATATATGATATCATAACAATAATTATGATTCTAGAATAAGTCAATAACATTATTTAAATCATTATATAGGAGGTTCGGACACTTTCGAAGAAAATCGGACCTAAGGTAAGGGAAATATCACAATCTCATTTTTATCTGAGATTGTTTATACTTTGGTATTTACTGGGGTGTATTTTATCATCCACATCCAGGTTTCATCAATATGTAATATTATTTCCATCCACCTACAATTTTTTAAATCCAATTTTACCCTTCGGTGAGATTTTAGTAAAAGATATGAAAGGAATCTTTTATCATTTTTCGTACGAGGTACTTTTTGACTTTCCGAAAAATGTACGAGAAGAATGTTTTATTAACTTATACGGCATGAATGGATTTGTAAAAAATTATTTCCAAGAAGCTTCCATTACAAGTTTTCAAAATTATTTTTAATCAACTTCTTTTAGTTTAGAATTGAATGACATGTTATGAAAGGAAAAGTGTTTTTGAAGTAGAAAGGATATTTTCCTCAAGAATAGAGTTCAACTATTTTATCAAAATTATTTTCCATCTAAGATAATATAGGGTTATGTTTATATCCCTATTATTACATTTATTTTATTATGTTGTGATGGAATTATTTTTATGAATTCCTTTATCTTATATAAATAGTTTTATGATGTCATGTTGTTTAAGAATCCCATTTTTATTAATGGGTTATGCAATGATGTATGATTTATGATCATGTGGAACACATAAGAATGCTATCATTATGAGATGGGTGGGACCTATATCTCCCTCTAATTCATTGGGTAAAGATTTTATATCTCATGAGATAGATATGGCTGGAACGGTAGGTTATACCGGTTTACTGAAACAGGACTGAAACGAGGAGTGAACTCAGTTCAAAAATGGACTTTGTCCACTAAGATAGTCTTGGCAATGAGTCTTGACTAATAAGAAATGATTCTCTATGATTATGTGTGTATGCCAAAAATTTTAATGTTTTAATTTATGATTATTGGGATTCCATTTCACTACTATGATTTATCCCATGTTATGAAATTATGCTCTCTTTTTCAGGTTAAGATTTCCAAAAGTTATGTTCTTATGAATATGATGTGATTAATATTTCTTTTGTTTAACCTTACTGAGCATTTGAGCTCACCATTTTGCATGTTTTCTTTCCCCATGTCAGGAAGAAGGTTATTAAGTAGGATATGCCAAAGGGGACTATAGATATGATGAAATAAATGGGAGACAGTGTAGACGCTTTATGAACGAGTTGTTTCTGTTTCCCAGTTTCTAAAGACACTATACCTATACGGTCCTTTTGTGGTTTTTTTATATGATGTAATAAGTACGCATAAATTTTGAAGTATTAAAAATGTATGTAAAGTATGGTTTGTTATAGTTGGTATCAGAGGGATCTTATAGTCAACCTTTGGAAACTAGGATGTGAAAGCCTTAGTAAGAACCCTAAGGATAATTCTATGCATAGAAAACAATCATAGTGTTTTAGAAATGGCCATGAATAACCTAGGATGAGACCTTAAGTGTGAAATTTTATTCTTTATTATGTGGTTTTCCTATTATAATTAGTGTTGCTCACACTATTCTTCTTGGTTTTAGTCAATGGCTGGAACCCGAAGGAACCGTGTTAATGCGGAATGCGACGGGAAATGCAATGATTGTCCCCCTGAGCAAACAAACGTTATGGGAGCTGGAATGAAAAATCTTGTAGCCATGCTCACAAAACTTTCTCAAGCTATTAATCATGCATGACGTCCAAATGAGAGAAGGAAGGAGCAACATTCTGTTGAATCCTTCATGAGACAACATCCTCTTTCATTCAGCGGTTCTACTGATCCATTAGTTGCTGAACAATGGATTAGTACTACTAAAAAGGTATTTTTAGTTCTTCAATGTTCTGAGCATGATAAATTCATCTTAGCATTGTATCATTTGGAAGGTGATGCTGATCAATGATGGATTCTTATTAAGAATACGAGGAAAAGGGATAAAATTGAGTCCATGGAATGGGATGAGTTCCATAACTTATTTTTCAATAAGTACTTCCCTCGTGTTCTCCGAACAAAGATGGAGAAAGAGTTTCTTGAACTTATGAAAAAGGATGATGAATATGTTGGTACCTATGAAGCGAAATTTACAAGACTTGCAAGGTATGCTTCTGGTATTATTATCCAACCTGAGAGTAAGATCGATCGATTCTTTAGTGGATTAAAACCAAGTCTTCGAAGGGAATTATCTATAAGGGACTTTAATAGCTATGAGGAAATCGTTCGATGTGCTCTCAAAGTTGAGATGGAGATTGGAGTAACCCATCAGTCATATAGGTTTGATAAGAAGAGGAAAATGGAATTCAAAGAAAAATCTAAAGAGCACACTGAAAAGAATATGAGCTTTCCCTTATGCTCAAAGTGTGGAAAGAAACATGCATGGAGTTGTCTTAATGGGACAAGTAAATGTTTCAAATGTGGAAAGGAAGGTCATCGGGCATTTTAATGCCGCGATGATGGGAAGAAGATTTCTAATGATGCAAACAAAGGAAGGGACACACAGAATGAACCTACTACACTTCAATGATTCAAGTGCAAGGAGATGGGGCATTATGCCAATAAATGCCCTAATCCAAGGGTTGATGATGATGGTTGATGTCAACAAACACTTAAGGATAAAGAAAAAGTAATGTCACATGCAATTTCTATCAGCGATGTGGAGTACGATAACGATGTGGTGAAAGGTACACTTACCATCCACTCTAAAGTAGAAAATGTTTTATTTGATTCTGGATCCACCCACACTTTTATTTCTGAAGAACATTCTAAGGGTATCACTGTATTACCTCAACAATTAGATATTGAGTTAGATGTGAGAACACCTAATGGCACAACAGTCGCATCAAAAATTTATAATTCTTCTCCGATCGATGTTTTTGGGAAAGTGCTTCCTGAAAATATTGTGATCCTTCCTATAGTGGAATTTGATGTGATTATTGGCATGGATTGGATTTCTTTATATGGATCTCATATCAATTTCCAAATAAGGGATGTCACATTTCATATTCCAGATCAATCTATGATCGTCTATCAATGCAAGGATGAACATAACCTTCCAGTGGAAGTTCCTTCTACCTTATGGGTCTTGATTCCACTAAATGAAGGTTATTTATCTCAAATGGTTGTTGAGAAACTCACGATTAAGAATATTCTCATTGTATGGGAGTTTGATGATGTCTTTCCGGAGGAATTAACGGGTTTTCTACCAAATCGTGACGTTGAGTTTTCAATTGAACTCGTACCGGGTGCTTTGCCTATTTCAAAGAAACCTTATAGAATGGCCCCAATTGAGTTGCAGGAATTGAAGAAGCAACTCCAAGAGAATCTTGATAAGGGATTCATATGCCCTAGTGCGTCACCTTGGGGAGCACTTGTTCTATTTGTTAAGAAGAAAGATGGCTCAATGAGACTCTACATTGATTATCGAGAACTTAACAAGATCTATATCAAGAAAAAATATCATATCCCACGCATTGATGACTTATTTGACCAACTACGCGGAGCTAAATACTTTTCCAAGACTGATCTTCGTTCAGGGTATCATCAATTAAAGGTCAAAAGGGAGGATATACCAAAGACGGCTATCCGTACAAGGTATGGACACTATGAATTTATAGTGATGCCATTTGGTCTTACTAATTCCCCTGTTATCTTCATGGATCTGATGAATAGAGTCTTTAGAGACTATCGTGATCAATTTGTGGTAGTCTTTATAGACGATATTCTTTTCTATTCAAAGAGCAAGGAAGAACATGAAGATCAATTGAGAAATATATTGAAGACCCTAAGAATTGATAAGATTTATACAAAATTTACCAAGTGTGAATTTTGGCTTCAAAAAGATTCATTTTTGGGTCACATAATCTCAAAAGAGGGGATATCTGTGGATCCAGCAAAAACAGAGGTTATCGAAAGATGGTCGAGACCAACAAGAGTAACTGTGATCTGAAGTTTTCCTGGTTTGGCTGGATATTATCAACGTTTTGTGAATGATTTTTCATGATTATCTAATACACTAACCAAGTTGACTTGGAAAAGAGTAAAGTTCCTCTGGACGGAGGAATGTGAAGAGAATTTCACGGAGTTGAAAAGAAGGTTATCAAGTGCACCTGTGCTCACACTGCCTTATAGTGGAGAAAGGTTTGTGATCTATAGTGATGAATCCAAGAAGGTATTGGGGTGTTTTCTTATGCAAAATGATATGGTGATAGCTTATGCCTCACGACAGTTGAAAATCCATGAGAAAAATTACCCAACACATGATTTGGAGTTAGCTACGGTAATCTTTGCATTAAAGATTTGGAGGCATTATCTTTATGGTGAAAGGTGTGATATTTATACTGAACAATAAAGATTAAAATATATTTTCACACAAAAGGATCTGAATATGTGTCAAAGAAGATGGTTGGAGCTGATTAAGGATTATGACTACTCAATCCATTATCACCCTGGGAAAGAAAACATGGTGGCAGATGCATTAAGTCGACAAGACCATGCCAGTTTATCCAAGATGAGGATCACAAAAGATCCAATATTTATGGATTTACAAAGGATGGATCTTGGAATTATAATGGAAGGGGGAAAATAGTATCTTTCTCAAATGAATGTTCAACCATCTATACATGTGAAGATTAAAGAGGCACAAAAAGAAGATGTCGAGTTACAAAAGAAGGTGAGAAATGCTCCTGAATTCAACCTTGATTATGATGGGATAATAAAGTTCAGGAATCGGGTTTGTGTTCCTACCAACCCTGAATTAAAGAAGGATCTATAGGATGAGGCACATAGTTCTTCATTCTCTATTCATCTTGGAAGCACAAAGATGTATAGGGACCTGAAAGAGTACTTCTGGTGGGATGGCATGAAAAGATATGTTGCTGAATATGTCTCTCTATGCTTGGTTTGTCAGCAAGTTAAAGCTGAGAGACAGAAGTCTAAGGGGATGTTACAACGATTACCCATACCCGAATGGAAATGGGAAAACATCACTATGAACTTTGTTACAGGACTTCCTAAAACATCCAAAGGAAATAATGCTATCTGGGTCATAGTTGATCGTCTTACCAAGTCTGCACACTTCATTGCTATTAGAGAGGATTTCTCTCTGGATCAGCTTTCCATGATATATGTAAAGGAAGTGGTAAGATTAGATGGAGTACCACTTTCTATTATATCTGATCAGGATCCGAGAATTACCTCGACGTTCTGGCGAAGTATTCAGCATACTCTGGATACATAGTTGAGTTTCAGCACTACTTATCATCCTCAGACAGACAGTCAGTCTGAGAGAACAATTCAAACCCTAGAAGATATGTTGAGAGATTTCTCTATGGATTTAAAAGGTGGTTGGGATCAACACCTACCTTTGGTGAAATTTTCTTATAATAATATCTTTCACTCCAGTATTCAGATGGCTCCTTATGAAGCTCTCTATGGAAATAAATGCAAGACTCCAACTTGCTGGGATGAAGTTGGGGAAAGAAAGCTATTAGGACCTGATCTCATTGATGAAATGACAGAAAAGGTCATATCTATTCAAAAACACATAAGAGAAGCTCAGAGTCGACAGAAAAGTTATGCCAACAACCGAAGAAAAGAACATGAGTTTGAAGTGGGTGATAAAGTGTTCTTACGAATATCTCCCTGGAAGAGAGTCATGAGATTTAGAAAGAAGGGGAAGTTGAGCCCTAGATATATCGGTCCTTTCGAAATACTGGATCGTGTTGGGAAGGTAGCTTACCGATTGGTGCTTCCACAGAATCTCTCTCAAGTTCACGATGTGTTCCATGTATCTCTCCTGAGAAAGTACATACTTGATCCTTCTCATGTGCTTAGCTCAGAAGTTGTACTGCTGGAGCAAGATCTTTATTATGAAGAACAATCGATAGAGATTCTGGATCGTAGAGAAAAAGTCCTACAAAGAAAGACCACTCGATTGGTGAATGTTTTATGGAGGAACCACCAACTAGAAGAAGCTACATGGGAGCTTGAGTATATGATGAGGGAGAGGTATCCTCATCTGTTTGTTACAAAGTGACGAATTTCGAGGGAGAAATTCATTTTAAGGGGGGTAGAATGTAACACCCGAGACTTTTATGTGAAATATTTTTTTTTTCATGTTATATAAATCATCAAAAGAATCTTTTACTATACACAACACAAGCTTGGATTTCTTTACATGCAACAGTGGCCTTCCTCGATAGCTTGCGTCGTACGCAATACCTAGTTTCACTAAACAACGATATGCTATTAAAATATTATTAAAACTTGCCGTTATGAATAGTAATAACCACTTTTTGAAATTTAATAATTTTTATTTTTCAAAATGGAATTTATTTTTGGATTCGAAATATCGAAATTATCCTAGGGTGAAATTTTGGTATTTTTCTGAAAACTTTCAATTTTTGATGAATAGTGAAACCACTAAGTGGTTGTTAAAAAAACTGAATTTTTCATAAAACATAATTTTACCACTTCTGTTAGTGTAATTTCGAAAATCCGAGAGACACGGTTAATATGAAGGACTAAAATTTGGTTCAATGAGATGAAAATAATTTTTGGTGAATAGTAGCTTTTTACTTTTATTTACCACGGTTAAAAGAAAATAGGGTAGTAAAGGGTAAAAATGATATTATTATTACCCTAAAACATGTCCTAATTCTATTGGACAACTGTAATTTGACCAAAAACAACCTTAGAAATAAAATATGACCATTTAGGCCCACTTGTAATAGATTAGGACATTTATTATTAATTTATTTAAAGAAGGGTTAAATAGTTAAAATCAATGTTTAATAAGTAAATAATTTTTAATATGGGGTTATACATAAGATAAATTAGACTATAAATATTCATTAGAAAGATAAAAATATTTCCTACCTAATGGTTTTTTAGTTGTAATTTTTAGACATTAAATAATTTAATTTATTTATGACACAATGATGATGCAGTAATTATCTTATTAATGAAATATTGACATAATTGGTGTTATAAATACCCAAATAAAAGTAATTGGAGACTTTTTATGAATTACACTAATTTTATAGGTTAATATGACATGTTATTATTGATTTAATTAACTTGGATCGAACTAATAATTCTTTTATGATTTTCACAAAAATCAATTACTAAATAGTGTCAAAATTGACATAAAATTGTTTTTAAAACAAATATTATATTATTAATTGTTATTTTATTCCTAAAAATATAGGGTTCGGCCAAATGACTTAGATAAGGTTATATATATTAATAATAAACAACTTGGGGTTCTTTTGGCTTGATATAATAAGTTTATTAGCCTTATAGTATAAAAAAACAAGAAGACACGGTAAAAGTTAAATTATCTAACTTAAAGTTAAATCTAAATTATAAGGTTAAAATTGATACCTAAAATTGTATAAATTATATTGGATGAGAGGATTTAGACCCCTACCCACCTTATCTTAAAAATATATCAATTTGGGGCTATTAAAAACCTAATTTGTCTTTATAATAAAATAATAGTTTTAGTTATTCCAAAGGTGCCCCTCTCCTCCCTTATAAAAGGGCACCTCCTCCCCCTCTTCCTCACACCACTTTGAGCCTTCAAGCTCGGAAAAACCCTGCCAATTTCTTCTCTCCAATTCCCTAGAAACATCCTAGTGGTTCTGGTCTTCTTCAAAGACATATTTTAGTGCCCTAAAAGGAGGTCTCAAAGAAGCACTTCAAAGAAGAGGTAATGTTCGTTACCGATTCTTTCATCTTTATTTCTTCTTCCACTTATTCTTCTTTAGTTCTTTAATTATGAAGTAATAACATAAGTATAACTTGCATACTGATATGTTATTATAAGTATAAAACAACCCTATTTAACCATCTATCCATCCTACGGAAAAAGAAATCATCGCGCGTGCGTACGTACGGAATACCGTCTCCACGCCGTGGTGTAATCTATTTTCCACCACCACCATAATTGGATGGGTATAATGGTGTAAATAATGACTATATATGACTATTATAAAGTGATATTGATTATGAAATAGTATACATACACTCCAATATAATTCCACGATCATAGGAACGATATCATCACTTGTGCATACGTACAGAATACCGTCTCCACGATGTGATGCGACTCGTTCTACATAATCTTCATTTCATAATGATTATATAAATTAATTGAATGAATTAATATGATATATATTACACTAATACCATTCTGGAAATGAGGTATCTATAACATATAGAGAAGAATAAGAATTTATTCGAAAAAACATGCATAAGAACAAAAAGTTATAAACACCCGAATAACAAGTGGCAATGAAATATTAATACTAAGAAGCTAAGAATATGACCATATATGATATCATAACAATAATTTTGAATCTAGAATAAGTAAATAACATTATTTAAATCATTATACAGGAGGTTCGGAAACTTTCGAAGCAAATCGGACCTAAGGTAAGGGAAATATCACAATCTCATTTTTATCGGAGATTGTTTATACTTTGGTATTTATTAGGGTGTATTTTATCATCCACATCCATGTTTCTTCAATATGTAAAATTATTTCCGTCCACATACAACTGTTTAAATACAATTTTACCCTTTGGTGAGGTTTTAGTAAAATATATGAAAGGAATATTTTTTCATTTTTCGTACGAGGTACTTCTTGACTTTCTGACAAAAGTACGAGAAGAATGTTTTTTTAACTTATATGGCATGAATAGATTATTAAAAAATTATTTCCAAGAATCTTCCATTACAAGTTTTCAAATTTATTTTGAATAAACTTCTTTTAGTTTATAATTGAATGACATGTTATGAAAGGAAAAGTGTTTTTGAAGTAGAAATGATATTTTCCTCAAGAATAGAGTTCAAGTGGTTTATCAAAATTATTTTCCATATAAGATAATATAGGGTTATGTTTATATCCCTATTATTACATTGATTTGATTATGTTGTGATGGAATTATTTTTATGAATTCCTTTATCTTATATGAATTGTTTTATGATGTCATGTTGTTTGAGAATCCCATTTTTATTACATGGGTTATGCAATGATGTATGATTTATGATTTTGTGGAACACATAATAATGGTATCATTATGAGATGGGTGGGACCTATATCTCCCTCAAATGCATTGGGTAAAGATTTTATATCTCATGAGATAGACATGGCTGGAACGGAAGGTTATACCGGTTCAGTGAAACAGGACTAAAACAAGGAGTGAACTCGGTTCAGAAATGGACTTTGTCCACTAAGATAGTCTTGGCAATGAGTCTTGATTAATAAGAAATGATTCTCTCTGATTATGTGTGTATTCCACAAAGTTTCATGTTTTAAGTTATGATTATTGGGATTCTATTTCACTACTATGATTTATCCCATGTTATGAAATTATGCTCTCTTTTGCAGGTTAAGATTTCCAAAAGTTATGTTCTTATGAATATGATGTGATTGATATTTCTTTTGTTTACCCTTACTGAGAATTTGAGCTCACCCTTTTGCATGTTTTCTTTCCCCAGGTCAGGAAGAAGGTTATTAAGTAAGATATTCCAAAAGGGACTATAGATATGATGAAATAAATGGGAGACAGTGTAGACGCTTTATGAACCAGTTGTTTATGTTTCCCAGTTTCTAAAGACATTATACCTATACATTCCTTCCGTGGTTTTGTTATATGATGTAATAAGTACGCTTCAATTTTGAATTATTAACAATGTATGTAAATTATGGGTTGTTATATCTATTAATATTAAATAGAATGGAATTGGGTGTGAAACTAGTTAAACAATTGGATTTTTCCACTATGATAGTATTGGGAGAGAAACATGATTACTAAAATGGTTTTAGGAGTTAAATAATATAACTATGATAGCCTTGGAAATTATCCTTGAATACTAGGGGAATGATTTTCTATGCTTTTTTGTATTCCAAAAAACAATGACTTATTTTTATATTAATCGTTAATGGTTTAATCTATTAGATTAACTTATAATTCAGGTCTTATAAACAACCAATTCATATTCCATGGATTAAAAATTATACCTTTGATATGTAGCATATTTTATTATAATATTCATATTTGGTTATTTTACCATTGTACTCATGATATTATTATATAATCATCGATACCTTCCTTGTTCACTCTTATAGAGGATCCAAAATAAACCTATTATTATGTTTCCATTGGACATGTTAGGGATAATTTAATTATTTATGATATTTCTAAGAAGGGTTCTAGTTATTCCTAAATAATTGGGAGATTGTGTAGATATTTTATAAACTATTTTTTTTAATATTTTGGGTATCCAATGATTATATACCTAATCAATTCTAGCATGGATTGAAATTTTATGTAATGTGTATTTTTCTATTAATATGTTATATCAATTTATAAAAATTATTATTCACTAGAGTTTTTATTATACAAAGGATTAGTAATCCTTTTGAAACTATGTTGATAAAACCTTAGTAAGAACCATATTTATATTTCAATCTATAATATATAATATTATTGTTATTTTTATATTACTGAATGTAATATGTTAAACAAAATTATTCATAGATTAAAGGATCATGACCTATCAATCCAATAAAATATTTTTAATTATTTTGTGGTTTCCAACTATTACCATTGTTTCTCAATCTATTATTTTTGGTTTTAGTCAATTGATGGATTCCAAAATAATCATGTTAATTACAAATGATATGAAAAATGAAATTATTGTTCTTATAAGGAACTAATTTTTTTTGGTTTATAAAAAGAAAAATTATGTTTCTATTCTCATAAAATAATCTGAATATCTGATACACACTATGAATCGAAATAAGAGAAATAGGGAACAATTCTATTCTGAGTGCATACTAAGGAAATCCTCACATTCATTCAATGGGACCATGGATCCAATTGTCTCTAAGGAATGGATCAGTGTCATTGAACAATTATTTTCCATTATTCAGTCTTTGGTACATTATAATTTTAATTTAGCTGTTTATAAAATGGTAGGTGAAAACAATTAGTGGGGAAATATCATCATGATCATAATAAAAGAAAACTAAAATGACTTTCTGGAGTGATAGTAATTTAAAGTATTATTCTTCATGAATTACATTCCTCGTATAATTCAAAAATATATGGATGATGAATTACATGATTTAATGAATATTGATCATCAATATATGAATACGTATGGGGCTAATATCCCAAGGATTGAGAGGTATGGTTTATGTATTATCTTTCAACATGAAAGTATGGTTTATTAATTTTTCATTAGATTAAAACCAAGTCGTCAAAGGGTGTTTTCTATAAGTGACATCAATTTCTATTAAGAAATTTTATTATGTTATATCAAGGTGGATATAGAGATTAGAGTTACCTATAAATATCACGGTTTTTAAAATAAATGTAAAATGGAATTTGAATCCATTTACAAATACCATAGATATATATATATATTGTTTTTCATTTATGCTTTATGTGTGGAAAGAAATTGGAGGAATTTTCCTTAGGAAACTGGTAAATGTTTCATTTTCGGTAAAGGAATGTTATCAAAAAATCAAATGAAAAATTTATGGGTAAAAGTTTAGTAATTATGAAATATATATAATTCACTACAGAATGAAAAACACTAACTCCATTCATTTAAATGAAATTAAAATGGTAATTATGATAACCAATACACAAATATAAAGGTTAACTATGTTGTTCAATGTCAAAACCCTCATAATCCCATAAGAAAAGTCAATTCTCATGAAATCACTTTTTCTGATGAGGGCTATGGTAATGACATGGTCTAATCTACACTTACCAGCCACAAGATAATTGGTAATGTATTTTTTATTTTAGATCTACCAAATATTTTATAACTAAATAATTTTCTAACGATTTCTTAATACCACCTTAAAACTTATAATTTGAGATTTTAGTAAAATTCCATATTTTTATATGAATTCCTCTCAAGTACATGCATCTTCTCTAGATGATGTTTATTGAAATTTTTTTCATACAAATCATATCATTATGCCTTTAGTTATATCTAATGTTATTTTTTACATGAAGTGGAATTCATTACATAAATCTGAAAATCAATTCTTGAGGAAGGGATGCTGAATTTGATATTACCAATCGGTCAATGATAACCTATCAATGTGATGAAAAAATGAACTCCATTAGCTTTTATATCCACCATATGGTTCAAGATTTCTATTAAAATGTGTATTTCAAATATATGGTTATGGAGAAACGTATAATTGATGAAATAACTATTTTTATAATAGTTTTATTTTTTATAAATTATATATATTTGTTGTGTATTTATAAGTATTATTTAAATTAATCATTATTGGAGAATAATTTTATTAAAATTTATATATTATATACATATTAAAATGATTTAAATGTTTATAGAATAGTTAATTATGCATAGGAAAATAATCTGTCCATTTTTTATGGTTCAAATGTTTTTTCATTTAAAAAAGTTGTTCTTGCCACATTTTGGTTACCAGAATTAAAATTAAATTAGAAAATTTAGATATAATTAATTAGATATAATTAATTAAATATTTAGAACTATTATGTTCAAATTTATTAAATAGTTCAATTTTATTTTTGATCAAAATGAATATTACGTATGGTAAAATTTATCACCTTGATAAAGGGTAAATTGAGTTATTCAATATTAAAAAAATGGGACAAGGGAACCTAATAGATAATAATTCATATGTGATGATATTAAATATACTATTATCATATTAGGATGAAATTTATTAGTTTAATATAAAATTGTTTATGTAAATAAATTATATATTATTTATGTTAATGAAAATTACAAAATGATACTATCTTAGTTTTAAATATCTATTATGTCTTCACATATTGAGAAATTATATTTATGAATGAATATTGAAACTAATATTTTGAATAATGAAGTTATATTCATGATGGATATATATTTATAATATTTAGGTTTTATATAAGACCATAAATTCATACCCATCTTTAAAATAACATTTATTTAATTAATTAGACCATAAAATATCTCATTATTAAAGTATTCAATGTTTTATAATTTGAGTAATTTATAGTGTTACCTAAATTTTATTTTCAGTTATGAGATATATTAATTTTTTTAAAGTATATATTAAATGTCAATATTTATTTATATGTATTTAAATTAAAATAATTTGAATAGTGTGAAAATTATTAATAATTTTATTTAATGAAAACAATTTTTTATTAAATTATTTACAAATCATAAGAATCATAAAATATGAAATGTTGGAAAGGATATAGTTTAAAATGTCACAAAATAACTTTTTATTGGACACTATTCAACTTATACGTAAAAATTTCAACCCATAATATTGATAAATTTATTACTTTGGTTATAATTAAAAATAGTTATCTAAGGGTTAATCAAAATAATAATGATTAAAATGACTCCAAGAAATATATAAATTTTTATATAGATGTATAAAAACCCTATACAACATTATTTCATAATACCTATGGTAGAGGCAAAAAGCATGACGTACATGGAAAATACATTACTTTTGCAGAATACTTAATACATAACAAAAACCTAAACTCAAGGATTTTAATAGTTTTGCGTCTTGGGAAACTCAGAACATAAACATCTAATCAAGGTGAAAGATCTTCAACACCTCCCACAAAGATCATACCCTTTTTGTTTTCTTACCTAAGACCATTCTTTATATCCTGGGGAAAAGAAAACATATAAAGGGTGAGCTCAAATTATTAGTAAGGGTAAACATAGAGAACATAAAACAATCCATAAACATTTGAATGTAAAAACAAGAGCATAGAATCTAAAAATCAAAATCCTGAGCAATGACCTAAAATATTGCAGAAAATAAGGCATAGATTATAAAATAACATTAATCATGCAAAAATAGAATGGGAATAAAACTTGTAATTATGGAAAAACATTAGGCACATAATATGATTTCCATTGTATCCAAGGCATTGCTGCCAAAACCATCTTAGTGGAAAAATTCCCTTACTGAACCAGGTTTACTTGCCATTCCAGCCCTGTATTACTGAAACTGATTTACTTGTCATTCCATCCATGTCTATCTCATGAGATATAAATCATTACCCAGGGCATTGGATGGAGATATAGGTCCCACCCATCTCATAATGAAATCATTCTTACTTGTGCCACAATATAAACATAAATCATTCATCATAACCCAAAGAATAAAAATGGGTTTCATAAACATCATCCCATCATAACATAATCCATATAAAAAAATTGATATCATTTAGTCATAAGAAAATTGAAACCATTTAAATCATAGAGACATTATACTTGAAACATACACATATGAAATAATGTCATCTTAGATGGAAAATGGTTTTGACAAAACTCTTGAAATGAATTCTTGAGAAAATATCCTTTCTTCTTCAAAATAATTTTCTTTTCACAAAATGCCTTTAAATTTAATAAAATGATTTTTTTGAAAATAGTAATGAAATATTTTAGAGTAAGCTTCATGAAAATAAGGCGTTATGAAATCGTAAAAATCCGTTCATGCCGTATAAGTTAAAAAAACATTCTACTCGTGCTTTTGTCGGAAAAGACCAAAAAAGTACCTGGTAACGTAAAAAGAAGAAAGATTCCATACATACCATAAAGTAAAAGTCAAAAATGGGTAAAAAGGACTTTAAAAATACATTTAAACATTTTAAAAAAACATGGACATGGATGATAAATATTACCCCAGTAAATACTTACGAATAACAATCTCAGATAAAAATGAGATTGGAATAATTATCCCTTACCTCATGTCTTACTTGACTCGATCGTTCTTTAATCTCCTGAATAATAAACTAAAGTTAATTTATACTTTCTTATGAAACTTTTTCAAGTTTATTATTCCTTTTTTATCACTTATTACTTTGTTATAAACATTATGTAATCATTTATGTTAATAACGTTCGTTTTAACGATATTTGGTACTTGAGTCAAAAATGGACTTCTTATAATTACATTTTGTTCATGAGGTCAGTATTCCATTATATAAAAAATGATATTCATTATTTATATATCATATATATAATATATATCCTGAATATACATTTATTTATAATAGTATATAACATTTGGAGGTAAGAAATGAAATGCACCGTTCATGGAGATAGTAAGTTGTACGTACGTATGAACGATACTCTCAATTGTATTTCTTATTTTAATTGAAATAAAACACAATTATACATAGGATTATTATAATTATATCATAATATCATATATAATATCATTAAATATATCCTTTATACATCCCACATAAGGCATTAATGAGTCACATCACTTTAAGGGGGTGGTAGTCCGCACTTCCTCAAATGAGATTATCGTATTTACCCACTATGGAAACCATAAAGTCTTGATATAATTGGAAGGTATAGAAGCATAAGGAAATAATAAACATAATATATATCATATATAAATACATTTCCATCATAATGGCCACCATGATAGGCAGTATGAGATAATCAAACAATCATCGTTTCGTGAGGCGTTAGTTTGTCATCCACAGAAACATTATGTTCTTCATCCATTAGATGGAGTTGTGTGTAGGTGTAGTTCGATTACTTATCATAAAAACATCCTAGTATATTTAGGATACAGGTTTTGTTACAAAATAAATGAATAAAAATATTTTAGGGGTTGGAGAAGTACAATAAAAGAAAATAATTAAAGAGAAACAGTTACCTTTAATTTGGGTAACTCCATTTTGTTTGAACCAAAGGACTTATTGAAGTGGATTATGCCTAAGTTAATGCTTCTAGGAGGAGTACAGGGATGTAGGGAGCTAAACTGGGAAGATTTTGGATAAGCCAAATGGCTTTAGAGGTGTGTGTAATTGGTTATAAGTGGTCTCCTTTTATAAGGGAGAGGAGGGGCTCTTTACGAAAGTGGGAAAATATTAATTTATAATATATTGATATTTGGTTTCTAATGGTCCAATAATCATTATAGTCTAAGATAAGTTGACTCATATTCGAAATAAAATCATCCAATCAGATTTGGAAGTGTTTTGAATAATAATTTAATAATTATAATCTTATTTATTTAAATCATTTATTAATGAGGTAAATACTGAATCATTATTGTGTCATAAATAATTTAATTTATTTGATGTCTAAAAATTATTAAAAAATATGATCATGTAGTAAATTTTTTTAGATTTCCAATGAATATTTATATTCGAAAATATAATTTATATATATCCTTATAAAAACTAATTACTAAATTATTTTTTTAATGTCAATTTTGACTCTACATTAAATTAATTAATCCAATTTGTCATTATCACTACCAAGTGGCTCAATGGGGACCCAAAATCGACCCAATGATTCCCATGGTCGGCCACTACTCATCCAATAAGGTTAGGACAAGTGATAAAGTAATTTTAAATTATAATAATATTCTTTTAAACTTGAATTTCCCTATTTACCTTTAACTGTATTAAATAAAAGTCAAAAATTACTATTCACCAAAAATTACTTTCATCTTATTGAACCAAATTTTACTTCTTGATAACAACCATGTATGTAAGATTATTGAAATTCAATACAAAAAAGTGGTAAATTTTCATTTAAATGAATGGGTCGGTTTTTGAACTACCACTAAGTGGTTTCAGTATTCATCAAAAATTGAAGTTTTTCAGAAAAATACCAAAAATTCAGCCTAAGTTATATTTGATATCCCGAATTAAAAAATGATTTCAATTTTTCAAAATTCGAAACATAGAAGTGGCATTAATTAATTTTAAAAGTATTTTCCGTTATCAAGACAAATAGTGTGTTTTTAAGAAACAATAACTATCAAAAGATCGACACTTGTTTTTGTCCAATTTCAAAATGAAACTATTTCCAATAACCAAAATTGGATTAAATGGTAAAAATATATTCTAATTACTCTTTAAAACCAATTAAAAATATAATCTAACCATATAAATTATAGTGATGAAAAAAGTTGTTTTTAATTAAAAAATATCGTGTTTTTACTATTCATTAAAAATTTGAATGTTATCAGAATAAAAAGAAAAATTTATCCAAAATGAATTTTTATATCCTGATTCTAAGGAAAAATTTTATTTTTTCAAATTGAACTTATAAACATGTCAAAAACTATATTTAATGTGGGTGTGCCATCAAAAGGGTGAAAAACTGCATTTTTTAAAAAATACTTATTTTACCCGAAAAATTTATTTTGTTCTCATACCATGTTCTAGAAAATATGTAAGAAGAATAATAATGTTATAAAATTAAAAATATAGTTAATACTATTCATAAACTCTAGTCCATAATAATATTATAACAATATATCGTTGTTTAGTGAACCCCGATATTGCGTACAACACACGATATCGAGGAAGGTCGCGATTGCGTGTAATGAAAGCCAATTCAGGGTTGCAAGTAGTGCAAGACTCCTTTGTTGTTGCGTATAACAGAATCCAACCATATATCATTTATACATTTAATATATATAAACATATATATATATATATATATACATATACACTAAATGTTGCATAGAAAAACTACTATAAAACGAATTTGAAATTGTGTGTAACACGATCCAAGGATAGTATTTCGTATACTGCAAGCTAATACGGTGTTGCGTATAGCGCAAGATAATCTTGTTATATCATACAACAGATGATATGAATGAAATTAAAAATAATATATCTCATAAATTCTCTAGGTGTTACATTCTTCCCCCCTTAAAATGAATTTCGCCCTCGAAATTTGTCGGGGTTATAAATAGTTTACTACATGAAAGTTTCTTTCATAGAAACCCACAACGTAAAAAGGAATACTAAATCTTAATTTTAAAAGGTGAAGTATGAAACTTATCGGTTACCCAAATTAACTCATCATTGGGTTTCCACATAAGAGAACATAGGTGAAAATATGGATATGGAAGAAAAACCTAACCATCATGTTCTGATGAAGAGTGGTAGAGAACATGTCTATGAAAAATAAAACAATCACAAAGCCATAAATTTGTGATGATCTAAGGTACAATCTGATTCATCAGAAATATGGACACCAGTACAAACTTTTTTTTAATATCATTTACCTAAAGTTGAATAATTTGAAGTAGAATAAATACTTACTTTATTTTTGTAAAATCTCACTATTTTTCGTGCGTTGAAAAATTTCCACATCATCTCTTAAAGAAATGAAGTTGAATTTGTCATTCATGAAGTGTTAGCAGATCATGTGACAGAATAATAGGTCATTCCATCTATCTCAAACATAAGGTTAACAAACTTTATATACATAATCCATCTACGTTGAGAGTAATCATATAAGGTTCCTAAAATGGACTTATACTTCATCTATCCTTCCGCTTAATAAAATAAAACTGGTTTCTACTTACTAGAGACATCCTGTAGAATAGTGCTAGGCGATAAAGGCATGTCGCACCTTGGTTGTGGGATCGATTCCCACAGCCTTGTCCGACGTGGCGGGTTGTTGAACGTTCTGCAGGTGTCCCTTTTCTTAAACTACACTATTATAACATTTTATCAATAATATTGAAAAACATTTCTAGCCTTAAACAATACTAACTTATGTTCAACATAGTCCATTCCAATCTTTAGGCTTATCCAAAATAAATCTTTCCAAACTCATAGTATAAAGATAACGATTAATAAAAAGGTCATATAACAAGTAAGTGAATAACATCATTTGTCCCTCATATATCACAAGATAGATATTGCTGATCGCATTCAAAACTTTTGAATACCTTAATCTTGTATTCTCTTGAAAAATTAATACTCATTGAACCTTAGTGAAAACATGAATTCTGTAAAAATTTAACTCTTTCCACATACCAAAATCCAAAAATTCTATATTCTCAAACAATGATATAACTTTGTACTTATATCAGTCATGAGCTCATGAATACTGTAAGACATTTCATTTTCTCCATATCCCTTCATTATGTGCATATAATCTTATTTCCTAAAATATCTAAATCAATTTACATGGTTACTGGTACCATAAAAATATTGAAAACCACAATAGAACAATACATAAATATTCCAATATTCCACGATACTATATACAAAATTATTTTGGAATCCCATTAAATAAACACTTAATCATTCCAACACATCATTGTCATATTCAATATCGCCTATAATGATCGCATGTGACTTCCCTTTGTCCTTTGCATTAAGTGGTTTCTAATGTCGATCATCCTTAACCCTTGGATTAGGGAATTAATTAGCATAATGACCCATTTACTTGCACTTGAAGCATTGAAGTGTTGGTGGAGCCTTCTCTATAGTATTTTCTCTATTCAGGTCATTAGCTACCTTTTTTCCATTACTTCGACACTCAGCTTCTCGACGAACTTCTTTTCCACACTTAAAACATTTTCTAGTCCCTTTAAGACAATCTCCACCATGCTTCTTTCCCCACTTTGAGCATAAATAAACATTCATCTTCTTTTCACCATTACTCTGAGATTTCTCCTTGAAATCCATCTTTCGTTTCTTGTCAAAACCATGAG
Source organism: Viscum album (assembly GCA_963277665.1). Lineage (NCBI taxonomy): Eukaryota > Viridiplantae > Streptophyta > Magnoliopsida > Santalales > Viscaceae > Viscum > Viscum album. The sequence goes on along the minus strand of OY728126.1, from coordinate 1,687,184,619 downwards.
ATGCATATGTACCACCAACTTCTATTTCTACCTTGATACCACAATGCACAATTTCTTCGTATCTACTGAAGCCTCTAATAGCAAATTCCCTTCGAATACTTGGTTTTAAGATACTGAAGAATCGATCAACTTTACTTTCTGGTTGGCTGATAATGCCATATTCATACATTGCAAGCCTTGTAAAATTCGCTTCGTATATATACCAACAGATTTACCATACTTTTGCTTAAGCTCAAGGAAATCCGTTTCAATATTTGTTCGAATAATACAAGGGAAGTACTTATTGAAAAATAAATTTTTTAACTCTTCCCATTCGGTAGATTCAATTTCATCTCGGGGCCTTGTATTCTAAATTAGAGTCCACCATTGATCTGCATCACCTTATAAATGGTAAATAGTCAAAATGACTTTTTCATGTTCTAAACAGCAAAGTATGGAAAATATATTTTCAATGGTACTGATCCGTTGTTCAGCAACAAGTGGATCATGAGACCCACTGAAAGAAGGTGGATGTTTCCTCATGAAGGAGTCAATAGAATATTGTTCCCTTCTCTACTTATTTGGATGTTCAGAATGATTCATAGCTTTTGTAAGTATAGTAATAAGATTTTGCACTCCATCTCCCATAACATTGGTTTGTCCATAAGGACAATCATTTCATTTTCCATTACATTGATCAACACGGTTCCTTCGGGTTCCAGCCATCGTCTAAAACCCGAAAATAATAGCGTGAGAGGCAAAAATAATTCTAGGAAAACAACATAATCAAGGGGAGTACTTTCAATCTCTAAAATCATATATTTAATCCTAGTTTATTCATGATAGTTATCATAATTCTAGGACTGTAACCTATACTTATACTTATACTTAGGGACATTCCGAAACAAACCTTTGAAATATCTCAAGGGATCTCACTAAAGTTTTCACATCCTGGTTTCTAAAGGTTCACTAAACCATTCCTCTGATACCAACTGTAGAGGCCCAAATATTGACGTACATGGACATTACATTAATTTTTCGGAATACTTAATATATTACAAAAACCAAAACTCAAGGATTGTAATAGTTTAGTGTCTTTGGGAACTCGGAACATAATCTTCTAATCATGGTGAATGATCTTCAACATCTCCCATAAAGAACTTCCCATTTATGTTTTCTTACCTAAACCCTTTATTTATATCATAGGAAAATGAAAACATATAAAGGGTGAGCTAAAATGCTCTGTAATGGTAAACATAAAGAATATTAAACAATCCATAAACATTTGAATGTAACAACATGAGCATAAAATCAAAACATCAAAATCTTGAGCAATGACATAAAACATTGCAGTACATAAGGCATAGATCATAAAAGAACATTAATCATGATAAAATATCATGGGAGTAAAACTTGTAATTGTGGAAAAACATTAATCACATGAAATGATTTCCATTTTAACCAAGTCATTGCTGCCAAGACTATCTAAGTGGACAATGTCCCTTACTGAACAGAGTTTTATTGTCATTCCAGCCCTGTATTACTAAACCGGATTTAATTTCCGTTCCGTCCATGTCTATCTAATGAGATATAAATCTTTAACCATTTCATTTGAGTGAGATATAGGTCCCACCCATATCATAATGAAATCATTCTTACTTGTACCAGAACATAAACATAAATCATTCATCATAACCCAAAGAATAAAAATGGGTTTCATAAACATCATACCATCATAACATAATCCATATAAAAAAATGGATATAATTTAATCATAAGAAAAGTGAAACCATGTAAATCATAAAGACATTATACTTGAAACATACTCATCTGAAATAATGTCATCTTATATGGAAAATGGTTTTGATAAAACTCTTGAAATGAATTCTTTTGTAAAATATCCTTTCTTTTTCAAAATCATTTTCTTTTCACAAAATGCCATTCAATTTTATAAGAAAAAGGATTTTTTTGAAAATAGTAATGAAATAATTTAGAGTAATCTTCATGAAAATAAGGCGTTATGAAATCGTAAAAATATGTGCATCCCCTATAAGTTAAAAAACATTCTACTCGTGCTTTTGCCGGAAAAGTCAAAAAAAGTACCTCGTAACGTAATCAAAATAAAGATTTCATACACACTGTGAAGAAAAAGTAAAAATGGGTAAAAAGGACGTTAAACATACATGAAACCATTTTTAGAAAACAAGAACATGGATGATAAATTACCCCTAGTAAATACTTACGAATAACAATCCTGGATAAAAATGAGATTGGAATAATTATCACTTACCTCGTGTCCGATATGACTCGATCTTTCTTTAATCTTCTGAATAATAAAATAAAGTTAATTTCTACTTTATTAAGAACCTTTTTCAAGTTTATTCTTCCTTTTATATCACTTATTACTATGTTATAAACATTATGTAATCATTTAAGTTAATAATGTTCGTTTTAACGATATTTGGCACTTGAGTCAAAAACAGACTTCTTATAATTACATGTTGTTCATGAGGTATGTATTTCCATTATATCCAGAATTATATTCATGATTTAGATATCATATATATAATATATATCCATAATATACATGTATTTATAATAGTACATAACATTTGGAGGAAAGAAATGAAATGCACCATTCATGGAGACGGTAAGCCGTACGTACAAATGAACGATACATTCATTTCTATTTCTTATTTTAATGGAAATAAAACATAATTATAAATAGTAATATTACAATTCCAGTATAATATCATATATAATATCATCAACTCTATCCTTTATACATCCCACATAAGGCATTAACGAGTCACATCACTTTAAGGGGGCGGTAGTCTGCACTTCCTCAAATGAGATTATCTTATTTACCCACTATAAAAACCATAAAGTCTTGATATAATTGGGAAGTAAAGAAGCATAAGGAAATAATAAACATAATATATATCATATATAAACACATTTACATCATAATTTCCACCATTAGAGGCGGTAGGAGATAATCGAACAATCATCGTTTCGTGAGGTGTTAGTTTTCCATCCACAAAAACAATATGTTCTTCATCCATTAGATGGAGGTGTGTGTAAGTGTAGTTCTAATACTTCTCATAACAACATCCTAATATATTGTGGATGCTGGTGATGTTAAAAAATAAAGAAATAAAAATATTTTAGGGGTTGGATAAGTAAAATAAAAGAATAAAATATAAGAGAAATTGTTACCTTTAATTTGGGTAACTCCCTTTGGATTGAACCAAAGGACTTCTTGAAGTGCCTTCTTCCTAAGTTAAGGCTTCTAATAGGAATCGAGGGACGCGTTGAGATTAATTGGGCAAGGTTTGTATGAGCCAAATGGCTTGAGAGGTGTGTGGAATTGGTTAGAAATGGAATCCCTTTATAAGGGAGAGGAGGGGCTCTTTAAGAAAGTGTGAAAATATTATTTTACAATATAATGATATTCGGTTTATAATGGTCCAAAAATAATTACGGTCGAAGATAGGAGGACTCATATTCGAAATAAAATCATCCAATCATAATTGGACAAGTTTTTGAAAATAATGTAATCATTATAATCATATTTATTTAAATCATTTATTAATGTGGTAAATACTACATCATTATTGTGTCATAAATAATTTAATTTATTTGATGTATAAAAAATATAATAAAAATACCACCATGTAATAAATATTTTTATCTTTACAATGATTATTTATAGTCGAAAATATAATTTATATAACTCCGTATATAAATTAATTACTAAAAGATTTATGTTAATGTCAATTTTGTCTTTACATTAAATTAATTAATCGAAATTGTCATTATCACTACCAAGTGGCTCAATGGGGTCCCATAATAGACCCAAGGATGACCATGGTCGGTAAATACTCATACAATAAGGTTAAGATAAGTGTTAAGCTAATTTTGAATTATTATAATATTCTTTTAACCTTGAATTACCCTATTTAAATTTAACCGCAGTAAATAAAAGTCAAAAGTTACTATTCGCCAAAAAATATTTTCATCTTATTGAACCACATTTTACTTCTTGATAACAACCATGTATATCGGATTTTTGAAATTAAATTCACAAAAGTGATAAAATTTCATTTAAATGAAAGTGACAATTTTTTAACTACCACTAAGTGGTTTCACTATTCATCAAAAATTGACGTTTTTCAGAAAAATACGAAAAATTCAGCCTAAACTATATTTGATATTCCAAATTCATAAATAATGTCAAATTTTTAAAATTCATAACATATAAGTGGCATTAATTAATTTTAATGTAATTCCTGTTATCAAAACAAATAACGTGTTTTTAAGAAATAATAACTATCAAAAGATCGACACTTGTTTATGTCCAATTTCAAAGTGAAACTAATTACAATGACCAAAATTGGATTAAATGGTAAAAATATATTCTAATTACACATTAAAACCAATTAAAAAGATAATCTAACCTTATAAATTATTGCGATTAAAAATGTTGTTTTTAATTTAAATATAGCATGTTTTTACTATTCATTAAAATTTGAAAGTTATCAGAATAATAAGAAAAAATTATCCAAATTATATTTTTATATCCTGAATCTAAGGAAGAATTTTATTTTAATAAATTAAACTTATAAACATGTCAAAAAGTAGATTTAATGTGGGTGCGCCATCAAAAGGTGGAAAAACTGCATTTTTTTAAAAACACATATTTTACCCGAAAAATTTAGTTTATTCTCATACCATGTCCTAGAAAATATGTAAGATTAATAATAATGTTATAAAATTAAAAATATAGTTAATACTATTCATAACAGCTAGTCCATAATAATATTATAACAATATATCATTGTTTAGTGAAATCCAGTATTGCGTACAACAAACGCTATCGAGGAAGGTCGCGATTGCATGTAATGCAAGCCAAGTCAGAGTTGTGTGTAGTGAAAGACTCCTTTGTTGTTGCGTATAAAAGAATACAACCATATTTCATTTATACATTGAATATATATATACATATATTTATATATATATATATATATACACTCAATGTTGCGTAGAAAAACTACTATAACACGAACATGAAATTGTGTGTAACACGATCCAAGAATAGTATTGTGTATACTGCAAGCTAATATAGTGTTGTTTATAGTGCAAGATAATATTGGTGTAGCATACAATAGACGATATGAAAGAAATTAAAAAGAATATATCTCATAAAATCTCAGGGTGTTACACCTATCCATTGGGGTTATTTTTCTTAAGAATGAGTTTATTATAAATTACACATTGCGAAAATTTCAAATGTGTCCCTCACTTCAATTATCAATGTTCAGCACCTATCTCACTTCATTACATGAAATTCATCCTAGTATACTGACAATGATCAAATAGTATCTCTTCTAAAATCCATATCCACATTCTATAAGACATTGTCTTTATAAAATTTCAACGATAGATCCCTTTAGATAAGATCCAATGGTGTTGTTTCAAGGATGATGTAATATCCTTAACAATTTAATTACATTAAAACTCTACATTAAATAATAATAATAAATGGTATTTATCACTAAAAAGTAAATTTAGTATCCTAAATATGATTATATGTTACTTTTATTATGAAAACACTATTATCTACCCTTTTTTCCATCTAAATATATTTGAAAGAATCCCTTCTACATAAGTAATTATTTTCATCGCCACAAAGAAATACATTTTAATATTCATATCCATATTTTATCAATTTGTATTATGATTGTTTTTTAAAATTATATTTATAAAATAATTATATTTCTCAAGTTATAATATGACATATACCTACTTTCCATCCAGTACTTTAGAAAATAGTAACATTGCTCAAGGGTAAGTGATGACTACCACTCTTGCAAAGCTTCGTGGTTCGTTTTTCAATTATATATTACATGAATAGTAATTAAAAATAATTGTGTAAATATATATATATTAAAATTAATGATAAAATACTTATCTTATAAAGGTGAATTAATTTTTACATTTATTTTGTACCAACCTTCATAAAATGAAAATATCCTTCATGCATATGTTCGACCAACAATCTTCGTGATTGGTGTTATTCATTTGTCTATGTGTTAATTTTGAGTTCGAATCTAAATATATATATATATATATAATGAAATAATACTATATTTATATCATTAATAATATTTTAATGATTATAGAACCAATATAAAATTACAATGATGGGAACTAAAGAATTGAAATACCCATGATAAACAAAATAGGTACCTCAATGGAACAATAATATAAATGAGGATTTGTTAATAAAAGGGTTTTAAAATGATTCAATGGGATAATATATGGAATTATTAGTATGAAAATATATATTTTGTATAATGGAAATAAATTAAAATTTATTATTATGGAATTTTTAGATCTTTTGAATCATAGAGAATGCAAGGTAATGATTTTTCCTCTCACATTTACTTTTTTTAGATACATTATATATTCAAAAATTGTTTATTTTATTTTTTTTATATAATAAAAATTATTATATTTTATTATATTTTTTATAAAATTTATGGGGGCTAAAAAATACCTCTAATTTTACTTCCTTCATGTGGATTATCATTCAATGGTATTTTTATACATCAATGAGAGATACATTATTTCACATATTATTTACTATGTATGTGATCCTATTATACAATACTTAATCTTTCTCAAGAAGAACTATGTTCATGATGAAAATATCTTTTTTAAATTTATTAATTATCCATGAGTTCTACAATTATGAAAACATTAAATTTTTTTGAAACCCATTTATTTCCAATGTGTTCTGATATGATGAATGTTTTGTGATATTATGGATTAAATATGTATGGATTTAATTATATGATGGATTGTAAATATATCTGCCTGAAATTAATTGGTTAGATATTGATATATCAAGAGATAAACTGTAATGGAATAGAGAGTGAACCTCGTTTAGTAAATGAATTTTTCCACTATGATAGTCAAGGGAGTGAAAACTCGCTACTCAAATGGTTTGGGGTGTGAAACCATTCCATAAGGAAAGCATTAGAAATAATATTTTACTATAAAGGGAATGATTATCTTTTATCATTTTTATGCTAAAAATAAATTTCTTATTATTATGATAATATTTCATAGTTTTTGTGCATTTATTTCCTTATTATCAATCTATTATGAAATACAACTATTTGTTAAATTACATAACAATATGATCTTTTCTATTTACAATTTGGATTTAAAATTTTTAGATCATTTACTTATACCCTTATTCTCATGGTATGTTTTTTATCACTAATGTCTCCCTTCCTCACACTTACTGGGCATCTGAGATCACCATTTTCTTATTTTTAATTCCCCAAATTTATGATGAAATGAATTAAGTATGATATGTCTAATAAATATTATGGTCATGAATAAATATGTGGGAGATGATGTATATAATTTATGAACCATATGTTTTTGTTTTTAGGTTAGTAAAGAAATAATACCTAAATGATTTTAAAATGGATTGAAATGTTATATTATGAATATTCATCTATTAAAATGTAACAATATGTTAATAAATTTATCATTCATTGTTGATTTCCATAATATCACATATAGATGGATTTTTATCAGTCATACATAATTAGATTTATCATTTTGGGATTTATATCATGTTCTTCCTTACACATATTGATATCTGATGTCTAACATTGTATAAGAACATTGAAATTATTTTGTATATATAATGAGTTTTTTGGTTATTTTGGGAAAAATCAATTATAATGATAGTTAATATTCCCATAAGACATTTCTACACCCCTTAATAATCAGGAAATCCCATCATGTCTTGCTCCAGGATAGCTTGGGCATCCAGTTTTGGGATGTCCTGGGTTGGTTAAAGAACAATTGGTATCAAATTTGGTTTTGTGATCATGGTCATCATGAATTTGGATGTTCTATAACAAATAAGATAGGATTATAACATATTAAAGGTAAGTATATGAGTTTTTGGTGGACCAAATCTCATAATAAAGATCCATTGGTTATAATGGAATGTTCGAAAGAGTGCCTCTCAAATCTAGATTAACTCTATTCTCAATTATTGTATTGTGTTGTCTTGATTTAAACTACTATTTATCAATTGTTTAAATGTCTTATTTCTTTAATTGATGTAGTACCCTAAACCTGTAAATTTTTCTAAAGTTCTAATGGAGGGTGTTAGGTATTATATTCTATGAGGTAATCCTATAGTCAATCGTAATCTTTTTCAAGTAGTATTGACTATGATCTATGCCATAGAAAAGGGTGTGTTATTTCCATTAGATGAATCTATGCAATATATATAAGTAAATATAGTTTATAATGATACATACCAATATTTTTCTACCAGAACCCACCACATATCCCTTACATGTATGCTACCCATTATGAGGATAATATGTTAGGGAAGATTTACTAGGCATATAACTATATATAAATACTTAATTTATATAACATGAAATGTGTTTCATGTACTTTTGAAATCCATTATAAAAGATAATGGGAAAGAAATTTATGTAAAAATGATGTCAAGGGATAGAAAGGCACCAAAAACAATATTTTCTAATATTTTTTCATTGAATCATTGACTATAGATAAAACTATTGTGTTTTTCTCATTCCAACATGGTGATTTGATTTTAATATATTATTCCAACCAATTTGATGAGGTGTTATTTTTTATACTGATTTCATATAAACTGTTAATTTTAAGGTGTTAAGGTTCATTATCGACATTCTATTAGATATAATTTATCAACATTTCTGGAGAAGTTGTTAAAAAACCTTAATGAAATAAATAGACTAGGATTGAAAGTAATTATTTGTTTGATTTCCTACTCAATTTACTCATAGTATTAGAGTATCCCATCAATGGAAGTGGATGTTGAATGGGATTATTAGGGGTGGTAAGAGTTTCTCAATAATTTATATCATGCCACACTTTTTATAGTGGATGAATGAGGTTTTCTAACAATCACTTAGATTGGAAGGTTTTGCGACATGAGAACTAATTTCCCTACACATATAAAGGATTTTAACTGATGTTTACATAGACGTTATAAAATAAAATATTTTTAAAATCTCTTATTTCAGTATTATGAAAATGTTTACAGCCTCTAGAGGATCCATCATGTATTCATATTCTTAATTAATGGTATGGATTCAACCTTAGGAATATAAAATTAAGGAGTTTTACATATTAAATGAGCATCTTGTTGAAGAATATGTGGGCCATGAAATAGTTATAATTATTATATATATCATTATCATTATTGAGTGCTTTATATGACAATAATGCCTCTTATTCTTTTTTTATTGACCCATTTTTTCTTTTTATACATCCAATGGAACTAATATCATTTTCCAGGGTGTTGATAAAACCTATCAAAATTAATGAGGCTAATAATCCTTATTTTCTCTTTTAATCATTAATTAGATATTATTCTTTTCTAGTTTGGAATTTCACTGTACATGACATGGATTTCTTTGATGTCATTATTGGGATTGATTGGTGGGTATCCTTGAAAACTGATATAGATAGTTAGGTGACTGTTAATATCTTAGATGGGAGATCAAAAACATTTCATGAATAATTGGATATTATATCTAGTAAATAATTTCTTCCTTTACTAAGAAATATGGTATTGATATATTTTTTATATTGTCATATATTTGAACCCTTCGGGTGTTATTTTCCACAAGTTTTCAGAGTATTTCCTAAGGTGTTTCCATATGATTTATCTAATCATCTATTGGGGAGTAAAGGTGAGTTTTGGATCCATTTTTTACTCATAGCACATCTAATATCCATTCATTAATACTGTATGGCTATGGTGAAAATGAAGGGATTTTTTATTTACATGAATGATTTGAAATATAGAGCATTCATTCACTAAATTCTCCAACATTGGACTTCACTATTCATTCTTTCTAATAAATATGATTTAACTCTAGGTTTATATGTAAATTTATAGAATCTCACCTAGTAAATGAATAAGAAAAATCCCCTATTTCCCATATTTATGAATATCAATATAAAATAATGGGATGTTTTTTTTCAAAAAATTGATACCTAGTCTAGATATCGTTTTATTAGTGTTAATGAGTTAGATATTATAATGATTTACTAAAAATGATGGTATGAATACTTTTAATTTCATAGGATGCCGTTTAGCTGGAAAAGTGATCATATAATTTTCATATCACTTCTGAAATGGATTATCCATAATATCCTTGATTACATTATATTGTTATTTGTGGATGGTAATCTAGTAACTCAATACCAAAATAAGAACATGAACATAAAAAATGTTCATTTTGTATATCTGAGTTTAGAACATCATTTTCCTATTTTATGGAAATTTAATTTCTAGATTTAGTAGGTTATGTTTATAGGATATTTTGGATCAGAACATGAAATCATAGTTAATTATCATAACTATAAATCGATCCATTCTTAGGAGGATTCATAAAAATTATTTAAGATTTTATGATTAATAGGTTTCGAAGAGAATTATAAGTGGTTTTGGATTGATTTCCCAAACCATATATCCTCATTGAAGTAGATTACTAGTAAATGGTTCAAATTTATATAGGATGAAATGTGTAAATCATCCAATAACAAAATGATTTAATGTATAAGCTCAAAAATGATTTTTATTTTACCTAACAAGGAAAAAATATATTTGGTGTTTTGTGATTAAATAAGTGTTAGTTCCAGATGTGATATTATGAAAAAATAATATTGTTGTGTTGTATGGATTTTTCAAGCTTAAACAACATGAAAACAATTTAACCCTGATGTTCTATAACTTTCATCAATTAATAATTCTCCCTGGTGATGGGAGAATTAAATATTCATGGAAAGTATTTTATTCCTATTCAAAGAATAATATTTCAAGTTACATCTTTTAAATGAAGTATGTGAACCATTGGTATAGGTGATCATTGTAACATCTTCATTCATTCAACATTTACAAATCCTATAATTTGGGATATAGTAACATTATTTCTAATTATCTATGTAGAATTATTACCATATAAGTTGTGATTATGTTCATAGATGAAAATGGTATCAATACAATCATTTCTAGGATAATATTGGATGTGTTGGTGGAATAAAATAGTATTATTTTGATTAATTCTCATTTGTCATCATTAATTATCATGTTGATTTTTATTAGAAACAACGATATCAATATTTTATGAGTACAAAAAATCACTATACAATGGGGGAAAATTGTTTTTTGGTCTCTCTCCCAGAACATTTTCATTAATTCTTCTACTAGTATTTCATTCCATCATACATGATAATGGTTGTGGTTGAAATGTGTGTGGTTTCTCACCAGATGGATGGTCCTTCATTAATAATGATCTACTATAACATAAAGAATATGTTTTGATGGAATGGTTTTGAATTCTAGTGCTCATATTTTTTATCTCATTTCAATAATTATCTATAGATTAAAATTGAACACTCTGGGCCATATATATTAATTATGTGTATCCTAGTTCTTGTCTTAAAATTAGAATCAATTGTTATATATTTAATCATTGTGTTACCTCAGACTCCCCAAGGGAATAATTTCATATCGGTGGTTGTTGACTGACTAACTATATCAGTTAATTTAATTTAGATTTGAGAAAGGACCATGGTTGAGTATTTGGTGAAGCTTTATATAAAATATATTATATGGTTTTATGGGATTTTATATGATATTTTTTGGATACATACCCCTTCGTCACTTTTCAATTTTGTGGAGTCCTCTTATGGGTGATTGGATGTCATGTTAAATTAATATTTCCTTACCATCCCAATGAAAATGGACAATCCGAGCAGAAAATTTTGATTTCTAAAGATATTATATATGATTGTTACATGGAAATTAATCTCTCTTGGGATTTATATTTGGAATAGGATGAGTTAAATTATAATAACATGTACTATTAATCTAGTATAATGGATCCATTTTATGCATTAAATAATCAACATCGTAAATATCCTCATTGATTAGACAATGGTTGGTGAAATTTCACTTCTCAGGTATACAATTATATCATATACATTGGTTAAAATTTTGAATACTCAACAATGAATGTTTATTAAATTATGTTTGTACAAAGATTATTTGGATAATAGATGATATATTTAGTAATTTTTTATTGGTGACTGGGATTTCTTGGGTGTTTTACATTGTTTGGGTCACTATTGGCTTTGGACGAATGGGAAATTGGCTAAAAGATCTAATGAAACTTTTGTGATCACTCATATAGTTAGAATGATGTCTATTTATTTCACATAAAAACCTATTTTTATGTATAAACATTATTTTTTCACGTGTTAGAGATAAATTTGTATCATCCTAATCCCTCTAATATTCTGTATTGGGAAGAGGTTGTTTTAGAATAGGATATGTTAATAATAAAATAAATTGTTATGTTTTTTAATCATAAGAAAATATTCTACCATGGATATCTACTCTATTATGCTGATATTTTTTTATGTGTGAAATATATTCACATGAGGTAAGGGAATGATCATTAGGGATGAGGGAGAAATGAACTAATATTTTATTTTATCAGTCTTTTTCATCATGAATTTATGGTGATAGAGAGTGATATGGTGTTGATAGTTTTTGTCAGGAACCGAATCTGGTCACCGCAAAAACAAACACCCGACCCGACCGGTGGAAACTCCCGAAGGGCGTCCCCGATCTGCACAGGCTGGCACAAGTGCCCGTGTATCAAAAACGGAAAATTGGGAATTATTTACGTGAGTTTTTATACTTAAAACAACAAATGAATCCAAGAAATAAAATCTGGATTTTTCAAACCCAAAACATCTTTTACTAAAATTCAGAACTCAATTAAACCATTTTAAACAATGTTTTATGACAATTACAAAGGTACAAAACCAAGAAAAGACAGCCCAAGAACCTCCATATGAAATGAGGCACCGCCCTCAAGCCATCTCCATGAAACTGCATCATGATGGACCGCTAAAAACCCGAACCAATGGCATAAAACCTCTACCCAAACCTGTGACATAAAATAACAAGTATACTTACACCTAAAGGTGTAAGTAGGGCGTGAGCGAAATCCCAGTAAAATACCACCACTAAGAAATTCCATGTGATAAAAATTTCATGAAAAAAAGCATTGCATGTTTTTTAAATAAGAAGTGCTAGTTACAATTTTCTAAAGGATGCAATAATAAATGAAAACAGTTTTCATGTGGGATAATTTTAAAGGACCAACAATTTTAAAATAAATAAAAAAACTACTTAATTTTCCAGAAAACAATACAGTATACCGACGGTAAGTACAAAGGATCTAATGATCACAAGTAATAGGAAATAACCCCTAGGTACTAACTAGTTGTGGGTCCCAGGTTCCTCGTATCTCGGTGAGAGTAACCACAAAAAAATATCTGTTCTCGTGCGCGATCCACTATTAAGGATCATAATCATAACCTAGTTGTCCCCAATCATCATCATAGTTTATTTAGAGTTGTAAGCGTCAATATTGCTAAGTTAAACTGAGGCCAAACCCCACAGATTCACTGGCATATTTGTACACGTCCACCCACCTAGATACCCCGGTTTTCCCTTTGTGCTCAAACAAGTTCAACAATCCAAGAAGTATAGTTTTCACATGAAAATATCTATTCCACATCACACATTAACCAAACCTCCCCATGTACATCACCCAAGTCACAAATTCCACATTTCATTCAAATGCATTTTGAAATCAAACTCACACCAAAATTTCCTACAACACTTTTCAAATTTCATTAACACTTCCACGAATCCTTTAAAAAATTTTATAAAACCATTACAATATATTCAACTCACATAACAACCCAAAAACATGTAATAGAATACCCTTCTCACCTTCACAATTAATTTTATCAATAAACTCACACGAAACATCACACACCCATGTTTCACACACGAAACACAATTTAGTAAAACATTTCGGCAATTTATAAAACATTATATAAATGTTTGACATCTCAAATCACCACATTACCATTCAAAAACATAAATTAGGTGAACACACTCACCCAAACAGTACATATACACCCTTTCCTAACTTTGTTTAACCAAATAAAACATTATCAATTTTAATAAACCAAACCCAAGAGGTATAACAATTTTTTGCACACTAAACCCATTTCAAACCCCGCATTAAAAACCAAAATCATACCAATAACAATCCTAAACAGAATTTTCATCCCTAAAACAATTATTAAACCACCCTATGTGTTATAAAAATACATCAAATAATACCACAAAGATACACATGAAAAACACACGTTTTCATAAATCACCTTCAAGAAGTACAACACAGTTTTACACCATAAACTCATTCCAAAACCTGTTTTCAAGGCCCATATGAAAATAAGAAATTAATAGACCATAATTTTCAGCCCCTTTCATGACTAATAAATCACTTTCATATGTTATAAACAAATCCCAAGCATTACCCCAAGAGTCAGACATAAAAAGTACCCAATTTAATGCTAAAATAAACTAAAAATTAAATGTTTAACCAAATCCATCAAAAAAAGTTTTCACACCAAAAAAACAGATTATAAACATAATAATTAATAAACCAAGCAATCTAACTCATCATAAAATGGTTATACATGAAATCACCTACCATTGTGAGTTGAAACCCTCAAAACATTGTGCGAAACCATAAGCGCACCACTGCGGCACCACAAGGAATATAAATCCAGACATAAACCAAAATAATTGACCCAGAAGACACCAAATCAAACCTAGAAATCTAACCCTAGCTTCTAGATATTAGGAAATTCAAGAAATAGGAAATAAAACTAAAAGATGATGGAAGGAACCAAGAAGGAATTCTCTTACTTGAAAAATCTTGAGGAAATTGGCCACAATCCATCAATATTTGAATCCTGAAGTACCCAAAACTGGTATACAGGATTGAAGGATTTATTTTAGTTCATGTGGGGACCAAATATGGGAATAAATACTGAATATTTATAGAGTTATGAAAGAATCATTTTACCTCATCAAATCTGGTCGATTTGAGAAAGATTGAGAAAGATTGCCCTAATCTGCAGGGTATATGAGCTCCAAAGAGGAAAACGCGATATGGGGGTGAGCCTGTGGTGTTTGGATTCGAGTGGGAGGTCAAATCCCCCAAAATAAGTATAAACGAATGCGATATTGAAAATTTTAAAAAATAATTTAATGCAGGAAATGGGCTTACAGGCAGGCCCATTACCTTAATCAAAAACCCAAATCCATTATGAATTGGGATTTCTATGTGGTCCAAAGGGATATGGTTATTTTAATATATCATGGTATGCCAATTGGGAAGTTTAATGGGTATAAAATAGTATAAATTGAAGGAGTTATAGAAGAATTTTTTTTAAATCTGGAATTGGGATCACGGTTTTGCCCAAATTTTCAAAACCCACTATTTTAACGAAAATGAGTGGTAAACCCCCAAAACAAATCAGGAATGGAAATTAAATGAATAATTATTTTAAAAACAGTTTATGGGTGTGACAATTCTCCCCACCATAAAACTTTCCACCCTCGGAAAGCCTCATCAAGGACAAAGAAAAAACCAAACCCAACCGAAAGGTAGAAATGGACTCCTTTGCTAAGGTTCTCCCCCAAAGGCCAAAACCCCACCAGCGATCAATTGAGGAAGAAATGATTCACAACCAAAACATACCCCTCTTTACTGAAATGATCAAGCACATTCAGAATTTATGCTAAAATAAAACTCCTCAAACACTATCTGAACAAGGCTCAAGAAATTTTCCCAAACAAACCAGAAAATCGAACAAGGTTACACTTACCTTGATATAACTAAACCATTGGGAACTCTCTGATCCCAAAATTTACCCAAAACAAATGTAGGTGGTTATATAGCTTTGAATCAGACTACCCACTTCCAAGCCTAGACCAAGTACAAAAGAGAGTTACTGGTACAAGGATACACAAATGGGTTCCCCAACCATAAGAGACAACTGAAATTTTTTTCTGAGACAGAATCAAGACACTAACAGGGGAGCCCCAAACAAACTCCCCGGTACAAGGGGTAGAATACCATTAGGAATTTTCAAAATAATATACATGAGACTCATAGTGGGTCTCCCCACCATAAGAACCAACCATCTTAACTGACCAATATGGGCCGACAATGAAAAACCCCAAAACTTAAAGAGTTGGGATGACCGCATAGTTAGCACGCAGAGTTTGGGAAACTGTGCGCTAACCATGTGGATCTTTATACCTATAGGGTTTTCTAGGGAATGGTTACTACTAAATGTTCACTCAACATGTCTAGACAAATCTAAAACCTTTCCCCTATCCCCAAAGGAAACCAATGGGGAAAATAAAGTAATTGAGAGATAACATGGGCATGAGGCCCTCCACCTCTTTCCACCGAACGGGAACAAAAGAAGCAAGATGACAACACCAAATGTTTAAAATATCCCCATCTCTCATACTGAGAATAGTTTATTGTTAAAGGTTAAAAAATACATTGGTATTTCCCCTGACTATATTCCAGCTTCCCTCCGGGACCTATGGTTGGGGTTGGAATTATTGAAGCATATTCGGCCACGCAGTTAGGATTTGGAAACCCCCATGTAGAATTTCTTCTTTCGATGCAGAAAAAAACTACATGAAATACCATATGGGTTCACCAAGACATAACACACTATATAACTCACTTTAACTTAACCTAGAATTTCACTAAAATAAGGGTTTAGAGGATGCACTATCATCACACCTTGTTTCTTCAGGTGAGAAACAACAGAAATAAAGGACACATATAAGCACCTTCCTCTAAAACAGAGGATGTCGAGATCTCCTGAACGGAGAAACACTTCTAAAAAAAGACTCACAAAATATTGTACAATTTAACCTTTAAAATCAAATGAGCACGCGACATCACAACGCGTCACCGAACATAACCAAAGAGACTCATAGAAATAATACAAGGAGGGTTCCTTATACAACATCCCCAAACATCAAAACATTCCTGAAAGTGTCCATAACAGCCTCTCATGGCCAGATTTCCCACATTGGTGGTTTAACATACCCCCCTTCTTTGAAGAGACTATGAAGGACTCAGATCCCATCTAAGACACTATCCATACTGACAACCCCAGACAACTTCCACCTTTTACGAATCAGGTAGCTTAAGAAACTAATGTCTATTTCAACCATCCATGAGCACTCTTTCGCAACAAGAGGATACAAAAAACCAAGAATGTAAATGGTGTAGACTCATTTTACAAATCTCAAGAAAAGATTCCTTACATTGATCAACTGGAGGATTTTCCAACGGCAAAACAATCCGGGTTTCACTTCCGTTGTGCACTAACCCTTAATGGGGGCGTACCCTATCCAACGGGAGAATCCAAGGACCCATCCAAGCTGGTACATTGGTAAAAAAATTCAACAAAACAGATCAAAACATATTAATGGAACCACCTTAAATGTGTCCGTAAACATATCTCATTGGAGACTACTAACCGGTCCTTCTACCCAAATTACCGACCTAACACAAACCCAAAACACAGTTCGAACTGAAGGGGTTCTTGGACACAAAAAATCCCACAACATCAAAATTTTCAAAAAACACATAATATACACCATCCCAAACCATTCATCCAGACATCATTTTTTTCTTTAGAAACATTTCTTTGAAAACCAATTGTTCAGTGGTTAGCGTATCCACCAATGGTACCCCATGGGCCTCACACATGCAAGTTTTTATACCACACCGGGCACCCTACTCATATTCATCCCGACACTCATCTAGTCATGCCATCTACCATCCATAATCCCAGATAACCCCATGAATGTGGTCTCTCATTGAAATAACAAACGATAAAACTAAAATTCTTCCCACTTTTCGAAAAAAAAAACGGTCAACCAACCCATCCTTTTTCTCAAAACTCCTAACAATGAGATCAAAATCCCAATTCAAATCTTACAAAACATTTCATAGGGACAGAACAATTTATAAAATAACTCAATTTCAAGTTATTCACATCAATTTGAAAACATCTCATCCCATTAAAAGACCCTTTAATTATTCAGAAAACTATATTGGAAACACTTTTGAAAACCAACTTCAATATGGTTCCTGATTTCCAAAGAGGTGTAAGCACACTATTTTACATTTCAAAACAATTATGAAAATTCAGTTCCACCATTTCATAAATCAACCCATTCCCTCTTTATTTGAAAATCATTTCACAAAACCATTATGCTTCTTAAAACCAAGTCACTTTAAAACCAAAGTTCCGTGATTTTGAAACTAAAGCACAGAACAATGCGAGAGGAAACTAGTTTCAGTGGGTGACTTGGACATATGGTTGGCAGCCATTTTCCAATCACTTCACCATCATAGAGAGTGTTCTAGGGAATATAACTGGCTCCACATGGCTTGCCAGACCCTGCGAGCTCACTAAGACCATTAACCCAACTCTCTTTTTATTTCCCCTAATCATCTTCAGACCATGAAAACCAAAAGAAATAGATAAATCTCGACATCCCCTGGTGACTTGAATCCCGACATGAGGTGTGGTGATCAAGAACACAACCCATAATATGAATTTCATGTCCCAAAAATCTTAACTCCAGAATATCTTGACTAATTCCCAAATAACGTGACTCGAATAGAGCGAACATCCCTCTTATACCATGTTGTCATGAACAGAATCTGGTCGTTGCCAAAACTGGAACCCGACCTTACCCGTGGCAAGTCCCTAAGGGCATCCCCGATCCCCATGGGCTGGCACAAGTGCCCGGGTATCAAAAACTGAAAATTGGGAATTATTTACCCGAGTTTTTATACTTAAAACATTAAATGAATATAAGAAATCAAATCTGGATTTTTCAAACCCAAAACATCTTTTACTAAAATTCAGAACTGAATTACACAATTTTAAACAATGTTTTAAGGCTATTTCAAAGGTACAAACCCATGAAAATACAGCCCAAGAACCTCCACATGGAATGAGGCACCGCCCTCAAGCCATCTCCATGACACTGCATCACGATGGACCTCTAGAAACCAGAACCAATGGCATAAAACCTGTACCCAAACCTGTGACATAAAATAATCAAGTCTACCTACACCCAATGGTGTAAGTAGGGTGTGAGCGAAATCCCAGTAGGATACCACTTCTAAGAGATTCGATGTGATAAAAATTTCATGACAAAAAGCATTGCATGTTTTGTAAATAAGAAATTCTAGTTACAATTTTCTAAAGGATGCAATAATAAATTAAAATAGTTTTCATATGGGATAATTTTAAAGGACACACAATTTTAATATAAATAACAATGCTACTGAATTTTCCAGCTAACAAAATCGTATACCGATGGTAAGTACAAAGGATCTAATGAGCATAAGTAAAAGGAAATAACCCCTGAGCACTAGCTAGCTGTGGGTCCCAGGTACCTTGTATCTCGGTGAGAGTAACCACAAAAAATATCTATTATCGTGCACGAGCCACTAGTAGGGATCATACCCATAACATAGTGGTCCCAAATAATTATCATCATAGTTTAGTTAGAGTTTTATGCATCAATCATGCTAAGTGAAACTGAGGCCAAACCCCATGGATTCACTAGCATACTAGTACACGTCCACCCACCTAGATACCCGGGTTTTCCCTTTGTTCTCAAAAAAGATCAACAATCCAAGAAGAATATTTTTCACATGAAAATATATCTTCCACATCAAACATTAATCAAACAGCCCCATGTACATCACATGATTCACAAATTCCACATTTCATTCAAATGCATTTTGAAATCAAACTCACACCAAAATTGGCTACAACACTTTTCCAATTTCTTTAATAATTACACAAATCCTTTAAACAATTTTATAAAATCATTACAAGATATGTAACTCACATAACAGCCCAAACACATGTCACATAATACCCTTCTCACCTTCACAATTCATTTTATCAATAAACTCACACGAAACATCCCACACCCGTGTTTCAAACACAAAACACAATTTAGTAAAACATTTCAGCAATTTTTAAAACATTCTATAAATGTTTGACTTCTCAAAACACCACTTTACCATTCAAAAACCGACATTAGGTGAACACACTCACCCAAACAGTGCATATACACCATTTCCCATCTTTGTTTAACTAAATAAAACATTTGCAATTTTTATAAAACAAACCCAAAGGGTATAACCATTGTTTGCACACTAAAACCATTTGAAACCCCTCATTAAAAACCAAAATCATACCAATACCAATCCAAAACAAAATTTTCATCCCTAAAACACTTATTTAACCACCCCAAGTGTTATAAAAATACATCAAATAATACCACAAAGACACACATGAAAAAACACACGTTTTCATAAATCACCTTCAAGAAGTACAACACATTTTCACACCTTAAACTCATTCAAAAACCTCTTTTCAAGTCCCACATGACAATAAGGAATTAAAAAACCAGAATTTTTAGACCATTTCAAGACTAATAAATAACATTCCTATGTTATAAACTAAACCCAAACATTACCCGAAGAGTCACACATAAAAAGTAACCAATTTCAAGCTAAAATTCAACTAAAAATTAAATGTTTAACCAAATCCATTAAAAAAAGTTTTCACACCACACAAAACAGATTATAAAAATACTAAATTAATAAACCAAGCAACCTAACTCATCATAAAATTGTTATACATGGAATCACCTACCCTTTTGAGTCGAAACCCTCTAAACATGGTGCGAAACCTTAGGCACACCACCGCTGCACCACAAGGAATACAAAATCCAGACCTAAACCAAAATAATTGACCCAAAAGACACTAAATCTGACCTTGGAATCTAACCCTAGCTTTTGGATATGAGGAACTTCGTGAAATAAGAATTAAAACTAAAAGAGGATGGAAGGAACCAAGAAGGAATTCTCTTACTTGAACAATCTTGATGAAATCGGCCCCAGTCCACCAATATTTGAATCTTGAAGTACCCAAACTGGTAGGGAGGATTTAAGGATTTATATTATTTCATGTGGGGACCTAATTTTGGGAAAAAGACTGAAATGTTATGGTGTTATGAAAAATTATTTTACCTCATCAAATCTGGTCGATTTGAGAAATATTGAGAACAATTTCCCTAATCTGCGGTGTATATGAGCTCCAAAGAAGAAAACGCGATAAGGGGGGTGAGCATGAGGCATTTGGCTTCGAGTGGGAGGTTTAATCAGCGAAAAAAAGTAAAAAACAAATGGATTATTGAAATTTTTAAAAAATAATTTAATGCAGGAAGTGGGCTTACGGGCAGGCCCATTACATTAATCAAAAACCTAAATCCATTATGATTTTGGATTTCTATGTGGTCCAAAGGGATATGGTGATATTAATATATTAGGGTATTCCAATTGGGGAGTGGAATGGTTATAAAACTGTAAAAATTGAAAGAGTTATAGTAGAAACCAAATTTGTTTTTAAATCTGAAATTGAGCTCACGGTTTGGCCCAAATTTTCAAAACCCACCATTTTCACCAAGATGAGGGGTAAACCCCCAAAACATATCAGTAATGGAAATTAAATGAATAATGATTTTAAAAAATGTTTATGGGTGTGACAATTTTAACATACCAATTTCAAAATAAGGTAATATTATTCTTTTTTTTTATCATATTTCAATTAAATTATTTGTCAATTTATTCTAAGTGGGTTTTGGAAACATTTTGTTTTTCTATGCATGTGCATGGTTGGAAAATGGTTAAAACACACCATGAGGAATTGGTTGGAAATAATTCATATTATTGTGGATAGATATAGTGGTGTCCACGTATCTAGTTCACGATTAGCCAAAATATTTATTAGACCATATAGCTCCATTAATAGAGAGAAATTGTTTCATTGTATTTGAATAATTCTCCAAAACATTGTTACCAAACAAACTAATGAAAATTAAATAATGTAATGATTTTTTTTAAATCATAAAACATATCATAAATAGAATTATTCCAAATATAGTTTATGCTATAAACCATTAGGATTCTTCTTATTGTTTTTTGGGGGTCCAAAAATTATAGTGATTGATTCTGAAGGATAGTGGGTTGCAAGATTTTGGAAACCCATGTTAAGATCCCATTAGATTATTTTTTTCATGTTTATTCTGAATCTCATCCATGTTTAATAGAACCATAAATCTGGTATTTTAACTCTATATCTTTTTTTTGTGCCAATAACTAATTATTTTTCTTATAGATATATTGTGTGAAATGTTTGTAGAGATTAGATCTACCAATATCGACATTCACTTATTTTGTACTTTTATGGGTAGGTGGTTTTCAATGTCTCTATTCATAGATATATTGTTGAATCAGAGTTTCATGATATGAGTTTCTATGTAATGGTTATTATTTTTCGATCAATGATAACTTTATCTCCTTAGATTATGAATTCTATTCATTTTTTAAATTATACGTGTTTAGGGAAAGAGGATTCATGAAAATAATTTGTCTTATAAATTTTGACTGCATATTCTTTGTAAATTGTTTTTCTATGTTATTTTACAGTAAGATCTATTATTCATGAAATATGATATTCTAGATTAACATTATTATTGATGTGTAATATTCCTACAAATGATTATAATTATGAAAATTGAATCCCCCAAGTGTTAATTTTTTTGTGAAACTAAGTTACTACATGTGTTTTCCACTTATAAAATTTAATGCCTCTATTTTTATGATGGAGAAAACGGGATAATACATTAAATTAGAGAGGTATAAATTTGGGAAAATCACTCATCAAATGTTTATGTCCACGTATCATAGATGTATTCTACAACATTAATTAAACTCTATTGTGATAATGGGTTGACCTATTAGGATGTATTCTCATCCCTCGGACTGTGTTCAAAGGTTATGTTCCCAAAAAGTCCATTGATCCTTATGGTGTTACGATTTTTACTTACATAGACACAACCTGCCTCAGTACAAGTCTTCATGGAACTAATTTTGGAATATGTATTATTTTTATACTAGTTGATTAATTGTTTAACAACAAATGATTTGAAAACAGTTCTTCATATGTCATTTTTACTACGTCTGAAAAATACTCCACCAGGAAGAAAATCATAGTTTTGAAAACTAATGTAAATTTTAGGCCTTTTTACTTAACTGCAAGGCGTTACCCTCACCCGAAAACCCTTACAACCACACCTCTGATGGTGGGATTTTTATATGTGAATTATTAATTTTTTTAACAATATTTTATTTCTTAATATTATTGAGTAATTTGTGAATTTATATTACATGATTTTTTATCTATTACATTATTAAATATTTTACAATTATGAAATACTAATTATTACATGAATTATGGGATCTTGTTTTCATTATTTTACTCACACCATAGAAATAACTTTGGGTGTCTATAAATAATTTTTATGTAATGTATGTAATGGTGAGGAACCTAATGGAGGTGAAATGTAGCCATGTTTGGGGGTCGTGGGTTTTTTCTATCAAAAGGTAGGATAATTTCCCTCAAATATCATTAATATTGGTAATTGTTAATATTATCTAATATGGAATAAATATTTTAGGTGTCGAACATATTTTAATTTGTAAACATTCATTTTGATGTATAAATTTATGTTTTAACATAGAATTTATTTTATATTTTCCATCTATTTTTTGATTTATTTTTATAGTAAAAATCATTATTAAAGGTTATTCATGATTCCAGGGTTATTTTCATTAGACCAATGGAACTAAAAAATTCACTTCATTCATATCTATTTACTAATATGCGTGTCTAATTTATGAATGAAACAAGGTTAGTTTGGGTAAAAAACAATTATTTACCCACTTTTGAATGATTGAAACTACAATATCTTATTAATTGGGTTGATGATAGATGTATTTTTCTCCCTACTTAATGATATTTCTTTTGAAAAGAAAACATAGAACCACTAGTCACATATTTTATTCATTAATATTCATAAAGACTCTCATCATTTGATAATGTAGTCCCATAAAAATTCCTCTCTATGGCCTCTAACTTCTTTTTGTAACATTGAATTTAACTTCAAACAAATGGTGTGACGTGGATCTCAATATCTATAAGAAAATAATAATATAAATACCTCTCACAAGGCACATCATTAGGTAGAAGGTCTAAAGCATGACATAAGTGGTTATTTTATCATAGACTAATCTAAAAACACTAGTATAACTCCCTTAATAATAAATAAGGATATCCTACTGACAGTCATACTTAATGTTTTCAGAAAAAACCAGAATGTTATCCTTAAACTTTTTCTATGATTCGCCCAACTCACCATGATTTTGGATGAACGAATTCAAACACTAATGAATGGATCAATAAATCATCATAGTTAAATAAACATAGTTCTCCTATGATGAATGTGTCAATGATTACTATATATCCACCCACAATATCTTTTATTTGGTCTCCCAGTTAAAAATAATGACATAATACATTTGAATCCTATATCACTAAAACTCTTGATGTTTCCTCCACTACGTGTCAGGATTTCCAAATAGCACTCTAAAATTATCCTATGGAACATTATATGGAACATATTCTACCCCAATCTGAGGGGATTGTCAACATGATATGATATCTGAAAGAGAAAATATTTTAGTACTACAAAATATAATATAAATAACATTCTAATGATGATGATTAATTCATTAATTCCTCTTAACAGATATCTCAATTATAAAAGAAATAAAAAAATTAAAGAATATAATATTTTGTGAACTTTTCTTCAGTCTATAGAACTCAAGAATTATCACTTTTCTTAGTATGATCTATATAATTTTAAGCCCTTATATTAGATTATATGTTTCCCCAGAATCTCATGCCCTAATTTTCATCCTTGAATTCAATATGTAAAAAATCAAAATTGATAATTTTTCAATACCAACCTATATATCCACATTAGTGTATATTTTCGAACGTTTCACTATATGCCAACCATCACCTTTGAAACCACTATGCACAACCCCCTCCCTTAGAAGGTAACCCACCTAGGTCGAAAATGATGAAAATGTGACATTGACACCTTAATCAAGCATCCAATATATAATGGATTGACGACTAGAACCAAGTGTATATGAAAAAAAACATGTTCAAATAACCATATATAAAATTACGGAACAAGAGATAATATGGAATCCCACTAATGATCACCAAGCATCGATGATTTGTAAACATTGTACAAGTATTTTCAAACATAAATTAAAAAACTAAAATAAAAAAACTAATAAATGTAAAATTATGAATGGACCATGAAGTTAAAAAAATCTCATTAGTAGCTCAATAACACCTATAAAATTGTAATAACCATCTTAATCACCATCAATTTAATACTAACATGAAAATGTTTTTTATTTACATAGGGTGAGGATAACATGTATAGTCAGTATGATCATCCCTGAAACCACTCTTGAAAATTTTGAGTGAATCATACTAAAGCCTAGTAAACAAACAAATTAAGTTGACATATTACATAGTGAACTATAACAATATTTATCACCCTCACTAAGTATCACTCACAATATAATGGATATAAGTTGAAAAGTATGTATCAAAAATATACATATAAATTGAAGTACCCCACTTCCACTTCCCTACTCTTATGTCTCTCTCACAACCCAATTCCACAGATCATGTTCTCATACCATCCATAAGTCTATCACCCCTGATATAAGATAGGCCTCATAACTAACAACCTCTGTTACATGAAAGGCCCAACATCTTGTGTTGGCTTCAGTACATAATTATATCATATAAAAAAATTCATTCCATTTGTAACCCTATGTATGACTACATTCACTATGCCTAGTTTTAAATGATTTAAACCTAAAACTATCACTGCCCATACATGTACACCCCTGGGAAAATCATAGCATAATGACTGATTAAATGTATAATCTATAGCTTATGTCTTTACTGCCAACCATAAAAATAAACCGTTAAACAAATATCTATTACAACTTGGGTAGGTTTTTACCCTATACCGTAATCCCTTATAGTATGAGATAAACATACTCATCATCCTCCAGTGGGAGAGTGGGGAGTGGGATAAATTATAAATCTATTTCATCTCTAATGTAAACATTAGAGGTAACACCATCCTAATTTTTTGTGTCTAAGTTTCCTTTACAATTCATGTGGGTTTGTGTGTGATATCATCGAATTTAAATAATATCATTCACAAACCACAATAAGGGAAACTATGTATTTTTACACTCTTATACTGCTATTATCCCAATGGACCCTCAACTACAACTATAAATGAGTTGATATATAGAAATCACCAAAAAATGAGTATCACTATTATTTAATTTATTAATTATTAATTAATTCATATAACCATTTCCTATGAGTAATATATTCATTTTTTTAAGACACATTTAAATTACAATATTAATTCTCATACCCAGATTCTCTAGAATAAAATCAATTTTAACCAATTATAAAAATTCAATATTTATGAACATGTGTGTTGGATATTCCTATTAAACTATATAATGGTTTCCATTAATTATCATGAAAATAATTTCAACATCACTTCCATCAACAATACATCGTTCTATGGATTATTTATTCAATCATTTATCATTTAAATGAAATATGTGTAATCTAAGTCTTTTCCTAATCTAAAACATCTAAATTTAACATTCCAGGAATTTTTTTGGATTATGAAAATTATAGGGAAACAAAAAAATTAAATTCTATTCAGTATTCCATTCATTAAGATTCAATAATGAAGTGAGGATTGATGAGAATGACTAGATCTAAACACATTCCAACCTCCTCAATTTACCACTTCCTTATTTATAACATCAAACTATTCATACATTACCGATATCAACCATCACTGTAGCAAGAGATCATATCCCATTACTCATCCACGGTTCTTAAACATATCAAAACAATAATTAGTCAAACAACCATGGGAACCCATCCCATTACACTTCAAGACAACCAAAAACAAATGGTTATACAAAAATCACATTTATTATCAAAAAAATTCTTATAGAATAAATATGTTTTGAATATATTTTTCCACATATAGTCCTAGAAACTATGTCCATAAAACCGTGGAATACAAACATTCCACCATCATAATAGATTTTATCATTCCTAAATTATTAATCATTATCAAAAAAACATTTTATATCATAAATTAAATTCCATGTTTTTCGTATACCTTCAGAAATAAGAAAAATATAACCTATCATTTTTAATTTTTTTTTGAATGCATATAAATAATCATCTTACATTATATAAAAATTCTATAAAATATAGAAACAAATCTTATTAAAATAACATAACACTTACATTAATCAATTAATTAAAAATATTTGGAAATTATTTTTTATTAAATTTCTTCTAAAAAACCATGAAAAGTGAGACAACATCCTCAACCCAAATATAACACTATATAATACAAATAAAATAAGAAATAATCATTAATAAAACTCAACTAAATGACAAACATAAATAATAACATATTTTTTCTTATAAATTCCAATTTTATTATATCCATTTTAATAATTCCACAATTTCTCCTAGGATTTGAGAATTATAGTATCACACATTCCATGTATATCGAGAGAAAGGTAACATATCATTAATCTTAAGATAATGATATAATTATAATACAAGAATGAATGGGACACCAAGAGCTAAATGATAATTAATTGTTTCATAGGAAACAAATAACCCATAAAAACCAACCCTGGAAGATCCATCTATCTTTCATATATTGGAAATTCATAAAAAGAGAAGGGATAAACCCACCGTATAATGTAAAAATTAATATAGTGATATAATATTACCATTATGGAAGGATCAAATAAAGATTAATCATAATACATTGATCCCTCAAAGACATGTATTGAATATGATTAATACAGCGTCAAAAACATTAAAAATTAAAAATTGGAAATATAGGGATCAATATAGGATATTATATAAATGATAATTTAAAGGGTATCCCCAATATATAACTAGGCTAATAATTCTTTGTTTTGTACATGAAATGATACTTCATATTGTGAATTAATCAAATAACATATATACCAAAAAATAAGTCATCTCATCAAACAAATCATGATAACTCTTTCAACATATGAAAAATCGATTCACATAATTAAATCCCTATGGAATGAAATACTAAATTTGGCATCTATACCTTTAGGTCATGGTCCAAAAATCAAGACCTAAATCATAATTCATATGCTATATAAGGGTTCACATAGTGAATCCCACCTAAAACCATCTTTCTGTCATTAGATAACTAGATCATACATCAAACATAGTAATGGAATGTCCTTATAAAACTAGTCACTTACATTCCCCACACCCAAACTGTCATATCCCATTCCAAAAGTAGTTTCTTCACATACTATCTATTAAAATAACTAATGTGAACTATTCCTATCTATCCATATCTAAAATAGAGACCCTACCTATTCTTACATTACTATTACATAATTTTAAAGATAAACAACATAATAGTATTACACATATAGGATCCAATGGTTTAGTGTCTTGGGAAAACAAGGAGCATTCATAACAATTACAACATCAATAATAATCATTTATTTAATTTATTATTATCTAGATTCTTATTGGCACTTGTCCTCTCCATAGTACAAGTAGCCACCTAAGGATATACATCAAAAGGGGTGAGCTATAATCCCAGTAAGGGGATAGATAAGAATATTAATGTAGGGGGTGATCATAATAATAACATGGGAAAACGATCATGAACGTGAGATGAAGCATAAATATAAGACTTGAAATGTGGCAATGCATAAAAATGAAACATCATATCATTGTGGTTAACTACCACACATACTTGTAAGCCATGATTGAATCTTTTTCACTCATCATTTCACAATTAATCATGAGATTCATAACTTTACCCAATGAATTGGAGTGCTGTATAATTCCGGGTGCACCCGTCACTTTGAAACATTCATATTGCTGTATAATTCCAGGTGCACCCGTAACATCATAACATTATCATTATCATTCTTTCCACATAAAAAACATATTAAAAATGAACACAACTAACCCATGGAAGGTAGTGGGTTTCAGATCATACGAACAAACTCATAAACTTTGGGTTAACAAAATAAAGATGGAATAACATACATGTTTCAAGAAACATTCACATTGAGGGAGAAGTAAAAGGTGTGTTCTTAAAAGAAGAGTTCTTTTAAATAACATAAAAAATAGTTACAAACATGTATATACTATTAAAGGAAATAAAATGATGAATGAAAATTATCTTTAAGGAGTACCCATATCAAAAATAATGGAGTTAAAGAGGGAGAACCCGAAGGACAAAAGTGGGGTTCGAGAATTTCCCCTTACCTTTTATCTGAATGCTTCCTTCTCTTTAATGTCCTGTATAATGA
This sequence comes from Viscum album, assembly GCA_963277665.1. NCBI lineage: Eukaryota > Viridiplantae > Streptophyta > Magnoliopsida > Santalales > Viscaceae > Viscum > Viscum album. The sequence goes on along the minus strand of OY728126.1, from coordinate 1,687,155,139 downwards.
TATTATATCCATTAATTAAAAATCCAGAACCTTGTGTATATTAATGTGGTTCATTATGGTTTTATTAATCGATTTTATGTGCCTTTGGATGAGTTATAGAGTTTAAAAACATTATTTGGGAATGTTTGTTTTTATGGTTTTCTTGAGTGGTTCACTTGTACTCTTAAATTGATGTTTGGGTTGAACAAGGGTAAATATCCAGAACTGATATTAAATGTTATTAATGATATTACATGATATTTATTGATTTTATAATGAATCATATTATATCCATGTGGATGAATCATTAGATGAGAATTAAATGATTATTATTTGTGTTAATTTGGGTGGTTTTTAATCACAACGAACTTGTTTTAACTTATCACCTAGTAATATGGCCATAGGTTATTTCCGTAACGCTAAATAGGAAATTATACATATAAAAAATTCTGGTTAACCCACAAAAATGGTTTCATGACCAGATCTGAAGGTAGAAATGGACGAATAAATCATGTCATTCTTGAAGGTCATAAATTAACACCTCACAAACAACATTCTCTTTAATAAAATAAAAGGATGTGAGAAAGGGGGTTGGATGATATAATACCCCATTAGAATACTAAAATTATATTATATATATAATACTGGAGTTAAAATACCATTTAGATGATGATAGATGGGGAGAGGTCAAGAAATGGGCTTGAACATGAAAGGAAATTAAAGGAGAAGAGGGAGAGAAATTACCTCTTGATTCCTCCTCTTGAGATCTTCTTTATGGGCCTAAGCATGATATTTTGATGAGAACATATGATCTTGGACGTGGGAGATGGGATAGGTATGATGTTTGGGCAGATTTTGGAGAAGGCTTGGAGCTTCAGAGGTGTGAGGAAATGAGGGTGTGAAAGGTGGTTTTTATAGTGGAGTGGAGAGGGGTTTCCTTAATATAAAATTCAGTAGTTTATTAATTTACCCTAAGACAAAGAATAGTGAGTCATAAATGAACAAGAATAGTAAATATATCATGTGAGTCTGAGATTCGGGTTCTTACATAACTTGTGATGTTAGTAATAGTGGGTTTTAATTATAATGTATTTATACGGTAAATTAATGTATTTTACTATTCACCAAAAATTCATGTATTTTAGAAAAATCCCAAAAAATTACCCCTACAATTTTTCTATGTGTAGAATCCAAAAATGAATTCCATTTTTCAAAAATTATTGTCTATATATGAATAATTTAATATTTAATTAAAATCATAATTTACTTAAAAATAGTTTTTAAAACTAAAATTGATTTTATAGTGCTTTCAAAAATAACGTAGGGTCTTATAAAATTATCTAAAAACAATAAGAAATTGATTCAATAATTTATGAACACATTTTAGGAGAATAAATTTTCTTTTAAATTAATTAATTAATTACAACAAATTATTTATGACTTACTAAATACCAGAATGTTTACTAAGGTCAAATTGTCACTTTCTAAGATGTATAAATTTATTAATTCATTGGTACAGTTACTCTTATGTTGGATGATTTACTATTCAAAAGGGTCATATTACTATTCATAAGGGTATGTTACTATTCCTAAGGGTAGGTTACTATTCACCAAAAATTATTTTTTCCTATTGGACTCCAAAAAACATCTTGACCACAACCGTGTATATCAGATTTTCAAAATTCAAAACACAAAAGTGAAAAAAATTATGTTTAAAGGTCACTTATCACTTAGTAGTTCATTAAGTTGTTTTTCCATGTGATATTATGACATAATTATAAGAGGGTAATTTCCATTGAAAAACTTTGGGTCGTTACATTATTCCCCACTTAAGAAATTTCTCCCCCAAAATTTTACTTTACACAAATAATTGAGGGTGTTTATCCTACATTGCCTCTTCTGGTTCCCAAGTTTCTTTCTCAAACTTTTGGTTCCTCCAAAACAATTGGACAAGATGTGTTGTCTTGTGGCATAGAAACTTATCTCTTCAATCCAGATTCTTTAACGGATAATCTTCATAGGAGAGATCATCTTCCAGTTGCACCACGTCTGAGTTTAGTACAAGTGAGGGATCAGTTATGTACATCCTCACGAGTGATACGTGAAACACATCATGAACTCGATCCATATTCGGGGGAAGTGCAAGACGATATTCCATGGCTCATATGTGGTCATGAATCTAAAAGGGGCCAATGTACCTTGGTCTTAGCTTCCCCTTCTTCCCAAATCACATGACTCTCTTCCATAGAGATATTAAAATAAAGGCTTTATCTCCAACATCGAACTCCACGTCACTTCGATGGTTGTCAGCATAGCTCTTTTTCCGACATTCATCATATTTGATGTGTTTTTGGATGACTTGAACCTTCTCTATCATCTCTTGAATAATATCGGGTCCATGTATCTTTCTTTCCCTAACTTCATCCCAACATGTTGGAATCTACATCGCTTTCCATACATAGCTTTATATGGATCCATCTAAATAGTTGAGTGAATGTTATTATTGTATTAGAACTAAATCAATGGGATATGTCGATCCCAACAACCGTTGAATTGAAGAGAGCAAGCTCTTAGCATATCCTCAAGCGTCTGAATAGTTCTTTCAGTCTGACCATCTGATTGGGGGTGATAGGCCATGCTGAAATTTAATTCAGTACTCAATGAATGTTGAACGATCCTCCATAATTTTGATGTGATCCTTGGATCATGGTCAGAGAAAATTAATCATGGAACATCGTGAAGTCTCACCACTTCCTTCACATATATCTTTGCAAGTTGTTCAAGCGAAAGTTCTTCCCGAATAGTGATAAAATGGGCAGTCTTGGTAAGTCATTCAACCACAACCCATATCGCATTATTTCTCTTTGACGTCTTTGGGAGACCTGTGACAAAGTCCATAGTAACATTTTCCCATTTCCACATGGGTATAGGCAATGGATGCATCATACCTTTGGACTTTTTTCGCTCATCATTGACTTGCTGACATACCAAGAAACTTGATATATATTCCACAATCACATTCTTCATGTTATCCCACCAGAAGTGTTCTATGAGATCATGGTATATCTTGGTACTCCCAGGATGGATAGAGAATGTTGAGCTACGTGCGTTGTCCAATATGTCCTTCTATATCCCTGGTGATGAAAGCACCCAAATCCGCATTCCAAACCGAATCATACAATCATCATCGATATGGAACTCTTGCATCTTTCCTTCCTTTACTGCATTCACCCTCTTTTGTATCTCCACAGCATCCCTTTGTGCTTCCATAATCATCTCTTGGATGGATGGTAGCACAATAATTTTGGAAAGGTAGGATGTATCCCCTGCCCTTATGAATTTCAAATACATTCATTGCATATCCAAGAAGATAGGGCCTTTCTCAATCCACAGCATGGATAGAGTAGCATGTTCTTTTCTACTTAGAGCATAAGCTACCTTGTTCGCCTTTCCAGAATGATAGTGAATAGAGCAATCATAATACTTGATTAGCTCTAACCATGCAACGACCCAAAGTTTTTCAGTGGAAAATTCCCTTCTTATATCTATGTCATAAAAACACAAAATAATGAACTACTAAGTGATAAGTGACCTTTAGACATAATTTTGTCACCCCTATGTTTGGAATTTTTAAAATCTGGCATACACGGTTGTGCTCAAGATAGTTTTTGGAGTATAATGAAACAAAAATAATTTTTGGTGAATAGTAAGCTACCCTTATGAATAGTAACCTACCCTTATGAATAGTAATATGACCCTTATGAATAGTAAATATGAGTAACATTACCTATGAATAATAAAATAAAATTTAGACATCATAGAAAGTGATAATTTGACCTTAGTAAACGTTTTTTGTATTTTATAAGTCATAAATAATTAATTATATTTAATTAATTAATTTAAATGAATATTTATTTTCCTATAATGTATTAATAAATTATTGAATCAATGTCTAATAGTTTTTAGATAATTTTATAAGACCCTAAGTAATTATTGAAAGAACTGCAAAATCAGTTTTAATTTTAAAAACTGTTTTTTTAAGTAAATTATGATTTTAATTAAATATTAAATTAATAATATTTAGAAAATTATTTTTTAAAAATGGACTTCATTTTTGGATTCTACACGTTGAAAAATGGTTGGGGTAAAATTTTGGAATTTTTCTGAGATACTTGAATTTTTGATGAATAGTGGAATCCGATAATTCACAATAAAAGCTAAATAATGTATTAATTGAGTCATTTCTGATGTTCTCCTGATGTAAGCCCACTTGGTTCGGGATTAAATTATAATATTAATATTATTGGTCATCCAAGACTCACTATTCCTTGTCTTTGGTGTAATTAATAAACTAATCAATTTTATATTAAGGAAACCCATCTCCCCTCCACTATAAAAGCCACCCTTCACTCCCTCTTTTCCTCACACCTCTCAAGCTCCAAGCCTTCTCTAAATTCTGCCAAAACACCTTCCCTATCTCATCCCCCACTTCCAAAATCTTCTGGTCTCATCAAAAGACCAAGCCTAGCTTCCTTAAAGAGGATCTCAAGAGAAGGATTCTAAAGGTAATTTCTCTCTCTCTTCTCCTTTAATTTCCTTTCAAGTTCATGTTCATTTCTTGATCTCTCCCTACCTATATTCATCCAAATTGTTCATTAAATCCAGTATTATATATATAATTTAATATTATTATTCTAATTGTATATTATATCACCCCACACTCTTTCTCTCTTCCTTTTATTTTATTAAAGAGAACGTTGTTCACGTGGTGATAATTTATCACCTTCAAAAACAACATGCTCTCTTCTTCCATTTATACCTTCATCCTGGTCATGAAACCATTTTTATGGTTTAACAAGAATGTTTTATATGTATTATGTTCTATTTTAACTTCTTGAAATAACCTATGGCCATACTACTAAGTGAAAAGTTAAAATGAGTTGGTTGTGATCCAAAAACCGCTCAAATTAACCCAAATAATCTTCATTTAATTCTTATCTAATGATTCGTCCACATGGATCTAATATAAATCATTATAAAATCATTAAAGATTATGTAATATCATTAATTACATGTAATATCAGTCTTGGATGTTTACCCACGATCTACCCAAACATCAATTTAAGAGTACAAGTGGACCGTTCAAGAAAACCATAAAAACAAACATCACCGAACAATGTTTTTAAACTCTATAAGTCATCCAAAGGAACATAATATGAAATAATGAAACCATAATGATCCCTATTAATATATAAAAGGTTCTGTAATTTATAATTAATGAATATAATGTCATTATACAGGACATTAAAGAGAAGTAGGCATTCGAGTACAAGGTAAGGGGAAATCTCGAACCCAATTTTCTTCCTTCGGGTTCTCCCTCTTTCACTCCATTTTTGATATGGTTACTCCTCAAAGGTCTTTTGTTCATCTTTTCCCTTACTTTTCTGGGATATACATGTTTGTCATTGGTTTTTATGTTCATCAAAATGTTTTCCAAAAGAAAACTTCTTTCAAGATCTCACCTTTTACCCCTCATTCAAGGTTGATGGTTCTTATATCAAGTATGGTGTTCCCTCATTCTTTTGGGAACCCAAAACTTATGAATGTGTTATTATGAGATGAAACCAATTCCTTTCCATGGGTTATTTATGTACATGTTTGATATGTGTTCTATGTGGAAATCATGATAATGATAATGTTATGATGTGACAGGTGTGCCCGGAATTATATAGCGCAATATGAATGTTTAAATGTGACGGGTGCGCCCAGAATTATATAGCGCAATATGAATGTTTAAATGTGACGGGTGCGCCCGGAATTATATAGAACTCCAATGCATTGGGTAAAGTGATGAATCTCATGAGTAAATGTGAAATGATGCGTTAACATGATGCTAGTTTTGTTCATAAGTATGTGTGGTAGTTAACCACTAAGACATGATGTTTCATTTTTATGCTTTTCCACATTTCAAGTTTATTGTTTATGCTCCTCTAAAGTTCATGATCTTCTTCCTATGTCATGATTATGCTCACCCCATTCTATATTGTTCTTATCTATCCTCTTACTGGGCTTTTAGCTCACCCCTTTTTATGTATATCCTCATGTGGCTACATGTACTAAGGAGAGGACAAGTGCTACTAAGAAGCTATAGAAGAAGAGATTAAAGGAATTTTTATGCTTGATGTTGTACTTTTTATGTGTAGTCCTAGTTTTCCCAAGACACTAAACCTATGGATATTCCATGTGTAATACTATTATGTTGTTTATCTTTGAAATGATGTAATAGTAATGTAAGAAAAGTTCGGGTCGTATAGTTGGTATCAGAGGAAAGGTTTAGTTAATTTGGGAATTAGGATTAGTGAACCCTAAAGAAAAACTCTAGCATTAGACTAAGTACAAATATGCACACAAGGATATTTACGTAGGGATCCCATATGTTATTTTTTTGGTATAATTGTTTAAAAGGATGTGTTATTCATGACTTGTTTAGTTATCTTTTGTTCTATCCTTTTCTATTTTAGAAAATGGTGGGAACTAGGAGAGGTAATAAAGGAGAAGTACCCTCACCTGTTTGTGTAAAGAGAAATTTCGAGGGAGAAATTTCATAAGGGGGGAGAATGTAACGACCCAAAGTTTTTCAATGGAAAATTCCCTTCTTATATCTATGTCACAAAAACACAAAATAATGAACTACTAAGTGATAAGTGACCTTTAAACATAATTTTTTCACCCCTATGTTCGGAATTTTAAAAATCTGGCATACACGGTTGTGCTCAAGATAGTTTTTGGAGTCTAATGAAACAAAAATAATTTTTGGTGAATAGTAACCTACCCTTATTAATAGTAACCTACCCTTATGAATAGTAATATGACCCTTATGAATAGTAAATATGAGTAAAATTACCTATGAATAATAAAATAAAATTTAGACATCATAGAAAGTGATAATTTGACCTTAGTAAACGTTTTTGGTATTTTATAAGTCATAAATAATTTATTATATTTAATTAATTAATTTAAATGAATTTTTATTTTCCTGTAATGTATTCATAATTTATTGAATCAATGTCTAATAGTTTTTAGATAATTTTATAAGACCCTAAGTAATTTTTGAAAGAACTGCAAAATCAGTTTTAATTTTAAAAACTGTTTTTTAACTAAATTATGATTTTAATTAAATATTAAATTAATAATATTTAGAAATTTATTTTTGAAAATTGGACTTCATTTTTGGATTCTACAAGTCGAAAAATGGTTGGGGTAAAATTTTGGTATTTTGCTGAGATACTTGAATTTTTTATGAATAGTGGAATCCGATAATTCACAATAAAAGCTAAATAATGTATTAATTGAGTCATTGCTGATGTAAGCCCACTTGGTTTGGGATTACATTATAAAATTACTATTATTGTTCATCCAATACTCACTCTTCCTTGTCTTTGGTGGAATTAATAAACTAATCAATTTTATATTAAGGAAACCCCTCTCCCCTCCACTATAAAAGCCACCCTTCACTCCCTCTTTTCCTCACACCTCTCAAGCTCCAAGACTTCTCTAAATTCTGCCCAAACACCTTCCCTAGATCATCCCCCAGGTCCAAAATCTTCTGGTCTCATCAAAAGACCAAGCCTAGCTTCCTTAAAGAGGATCTCAAGAGAAGGATTCTAAAGGTAATTTCTCTGTCTCTTCTCCTTTAATTTCCTTTCAAGTTCAAGTTCCTTTCTTGATCTCTCTCTAGCTATCTTCATCCAAATTGTTCTGTAAATCCAGTATTAAATATATACTGTAATATTATGATTCTAATTGTATATTATATCACCCCACACTCTTTCTCTCTTCCTTTTATTTTATTAAAGAGAACGTTGTTCACGTGGTGATAATTTATCACCTTCAAAAACAACATGCTCTCTTCTTCCATTTATACCTTCAACCTGCTCATGAAACCATTTTTATGGATGAACCAGAATGTTTTATTTGTATTATGTTCTATTTTATGTTCTGGAAATAACCTATGTCCATACTACTAAGTGAAATGTTAAAATGAGTTGGTTGTGATCCAAAAACCGCTCAAATTAACCCAAATAATATTCATTTAATTCTTATCTAATGATTCGTCCACATGGATCTAATATAACTCATTATAAAATCATTCAAGCTTCTGTAATATCATTAATTAAATGTAATATCAGTTCTGGATGTTTACCCACGATCTACCCAAACATCAATTTAAGAATACAAGTGGACCGTTCAAGAAAACCATAAAAACGAACATCACCGAACAATGTTTTTAAACTCTATAAGTCATCCAAAGGAACATAATATGAAATAATGAAACCATAATGAACCCTATTAATGTATAAAAGGTTCTGGAATTCATAATTAATGAATATAATGTCATTATACAGGACATTAAATAGAAGGAGGCATTCGAGTACAAGGTAAGGGGAAATCTCGAACCCATTTTTCATCCTTCGGGTTCTCCCTCTTTCACTCCATTTTTGATATGGTTACTCCTCAAAAGTCTTTTTTTCATATTTTCCCTTACTTTTCTGGGATATACATGTTTGTCATTGGTAATTATGTTCATCAAAATTTTTTCCAAAAGAACTCTTCTTTCAAGATCTCATCTTTTACCCCTCATTCAAGGTTGATGGTTCTTATATCAAGTATGATGTTCCCTCTTTCTTTTGGGAACCCAAAACTTATGAATGTGTTATTATGAGATGAGACCAATTCCTTTCCATGTGTTATTTATGTACATGTCTGATATGTGTTCTATGTTGCAAGTATGTTAATGATAATGTTATGATGTGACGGGTGCACCCGGAATTATATAGCGCAATATGAATGTTTAAATGTGACGGGTGCGCCCGGAATTATATAGAACTCCAATGCATTGGGTAAAGTGATGAATCTCATGAGTAAATGTGAAATGATGCGTGAACATGATGTTAGCTTTTTTCACATGTATGTATGGTAGTTAACCACTAAGACATGATGATTCATTTTTATGCTTTGCCACATTTCAAGTTTATTGTTTATGCTCCTCTCATGTTCAAGATCTTCTTCCTATGTCATGATTATGATCACCCCATGCTATATTGTTCTTATCTATCCCCTTACTGGGATTTTAGCTCACCCCTTTTGATGTATATCCTCAGGTGGCTACATGTACTAAGGAGAGGACAAGTTCTACTAAGAAGCTATAGAAGAAGAGATTAAATGAATTTTTATGCTTGATATAGTACTTGTTATGTGTAGTCCTAGTTTTCCCAAGACACTAAACCTCTGGATCCTCCATGTGTAATACTATTATGTTGTTTATCTTTGAAATGATGTAATATTAATGTAATAAAAGGTCAGGTCTCTATAAACCATCTCCTTTAACACATGTGGAGATCCTTTCATGTGAAATTATACTTTAGGCTCTAGTAGTCGTTGTATATGTCAAACTTTTATCCATAAAGGTATTACTACCAGATCTTCAATGAAAAAATCACAACTACTAGCTCTAGATCATGCGTCAGGTAGTTCTACTCATGGATCTTCAACTGTCGTGATGAATAGGCTATCACATTATCATTATGCATGAGTACACAACCCAAGCCTTTCTTTGAAGCATCACTGAATATCACAAAACATTCTCTACATTTCTGTAGTGTGAGTACAATGGCAGTGATCAGCCTTCTATTTATCTCGTTGAAGCTTCCCTCACATTCTTCCATCCAGACATACTTTAACCCTTTCGTTGTTAAATTTATTATTGGGATTGACAATCGTGAGAAGTTTCTCACAAAACGTCGGGAGTACCAAGCTAATAGAAGAAAACTATGGATTTCTGTGACACTAGAGGGCCTGGTCCATTCCTCAGTCGCCATTGTTTTTAAAGGATCCACAGAAATTCCCTCACCTGTGATCACATGTCCGAAGAACGTGACTTGCTTCATCCAAATGTCACACTTTCTGAACATGGTGCACAAATTCTCATTTCTTAATGTCATCAACACAAGTCTTAGATATTCTTCATGTTCCTCCTTGATCTTGGAGTAGCTGAAAATATCATTAATAAACACTACCAAAAATTTGTCGAGGTAATTTTTAAAGACTCTATTCATCAAATCCATGAAAATTGCTGGGGCATTAGTATGTCCGAAGGGAATCACCAAAAACTCATAGTGCCCATACCTTGTATGGAAGGCAGTCTTCTGAATATCTTCCTTCTTCACCTTTACCTAATGATATCTATAATGAAGATCCACCTTTGTGAAGTAATGAGATCCTCTTAACTAATCGAACAAGTCAGAAATACTTGGAAGAGGATACTTGTTATTTATGGTGATCTTGTTGAGTTCCCAATAATCGATACACATCCGCATTGTCCCATCCTTTTTCATCACAAAGATCACTAGTGCACCCCAAGGTGATGCACTAGGGCGCATGAACCCTTTGTCCAGGTGCTCTTACATATAATTCTTTAACTCATTCAGTTCGATAGGAGCCATCCTATAGTGACACTTCGAGATAGGAGTAGCTCCAGGTATGAGTTCAATGGAGAACTCTACCTCACGATCCGGGGGAATTTCGGGTAACTCTTATGGAAATACATTGTTGTATTCCCTCACGATGGTAATTTTCTCAAGGTTTCACTTTCCTTCAACTCAACCATTTGGGAGAGGTATGCTTCTTCATAGGTAATCAACATCCACACCGTTGAAGGATTTTTCAATGTAGATTCATGATCATCCTTGCATTCGTATAAGAGCATGGGATGGTTCAGAATACGAAAAGATATTTCCTTTTTCCTAATAGTTGATATGTACACTATATAACGAGAGCCAATCCATTCCTATTATACCATCTAATTCCACCAAGGGAAGTATTACGAGATTTTCCGGAATAATATTCCCACATACGCCAACAAGAGAATATTCAAACACATGGGTTTTGATGATTGCACAACTTGGGGTTTTTATAGATATCTCTACATCAAGGTCTCGGGGCTTCGATTCTATATTTCAAGAAAACTTGTAAGATATAAAGGAATATGTAGAACCATAATCAAATAATACTTTTTCCATTGTTGAGTGAATAGGAAGTGTACCTTGTATGACATCATTATCATGCTCCACCTCCATAGTAGTGATGACATAAGCCCTCCCTTGTTCCTTTGGATTTGGTGGTTACTGACGCTGATTACCCTCGAGATCTTGAGGTTTAGTGAACAAGTTTGAATAGTACCCTAGATCCCTGTAGTTGTAGCATTGAACCATGAGTGGTTCTATCCTTTCATCGGCCACCTTATCCTTCCTTTTAGTGTATTTTCAACACTCTTGAGCATGGTTTCATTCATTCCCACAAATGAAGCATTTCCCCATCCCTTTGAGGTAGTTCCCATGGTGCAACATCCCACATTTTTGGCATGTGGGCCATTGAGTTTTACTCCCAATTTTTTAATTAGATCCACCGACTTGAAACTCCATCTTTAGTTTCTTATCCCCATAGCCATGGGACCATTTTTCAAACTCCATCTTCACTTTGAGATCACATCAAACAACTTCTTCATAACTCCCAAAGTCTTTAATTTCAAGAGCCTTTCGAAGGTGTGGTTTTAATCCACTAAAGAATATATCAATTTTTCTATCATTGTTGATAACAAAACCCGAATCATACCTTGAAATCCTTGTGAAATTTTCTTCATAGGTTTTGATAGGTTCTCCTTATTTTTCTTGAGCTCTATGAATTCTTTCTCCGTCTTCATACAAAGAGTTCGTGGGAAATACTTTTTAAGAAACATTATCTTAAAGTATTCCCATTCCATCTCTCCAATTTCTTCCCTTGGATTGGTGTTCTTAATCTAATGACACCATTGATCAAATTCCCCATCCAAATGAAAATGTCTAGAGTCACATTCTCCATCTCAGAACAGTGAAGCATAAAAAAGATCATCTCCATGGAGTTGACCCACTTTTTTGCGACTAGTGGATCAGAGGATCCCCTAAACGTCGGTGGTCATTGCCGCATAAAACATTCGATAGCCATTTTATCCCTATTTGGTGAAGGAGTATGTTACCCATTATTATGGTTATTGTTCATAACCTGAGAAAATTGGGTAATAATTGCCATGAATTTCTGAACTCCACCTCCAAAATCATAGGGGATGTCGTTTGTGCAATCGTTGCATTGGCCCTCACACGAGTTGTTGGCCTGATTTCTCTAGGCTCCCACAATTTTCTAAAATTGAAAAGGTTATAACAAAACATAAGTCATGAATACATAACTTATTACTTTGATAAATTTATTCTAAAATAATAACAAATGGGATCCCTATGTATATACAATTGTGTGCATATTTGTACTTAGTCTCATGCTAGATGTTTTCTCTAGGGTTCACTAATCCTAATTCCCAAATTAACTAAACCTTTCCTATGATACCAACTATAGCGACCCTACCTTTTCTTAAATTACTATTAAATCATTTTAAAGATAAAAAACATAATATTATTACACATAGATTATCCAAAGTATTAGTGTCTTGGGAAAACTAATACCATTCATAACAATTACAACATCAAGCATAAAGAGTTATTTAATTTCTTCTTCAATATCTTCTTATTGGAACTTGTCCTCTCCTTAGTACATGTATCCACCAGAGGATATACATAAAAAGGCGTGAGCTAGAAGACCAGTAAGAGGATAGATAATAACAATAATTCATGGGGTGAGCATAATAATTACATGGGAAAAAGATCATGATTATGAGAGGAAGAATAAATATATGACTTGAAATGTGGCAATGCATAAAAATGAAACATCATGACTTAGTGGTTAACTACAACAAATTCTTATGAACCAAGATAGCAAATTTTTCACTCATAATTTCACATTAAATCATGAGATTGATCACTTTACCCAATGCATTGGAGTGCTGTATAATTTCGGGTGCACCCGTCACTTTGAAACATTCATATTGCGCTATATAATTCTGGGTGCACCCATCACATCATAACATTATCATTATTATGATGTCCAAATTAAAAACATATAAAAATGAACATAACTAACCCATGGAAAGGAATGGGTTTCATATCATAAGAAAAAATTCATAAAATTTGGGTTCCCAAAATAAAGAGGGAATAACATACATGTTTCAAGAACCGTTCACTTTGAGGGAGAAGTAAAAGGTGTGTTCTTAAAAGAAGCGTTCTTTTAAAAAACATAAAAACCAGTGAAGAACATGTATATACATTAAATGGAATGAAAATGGTGAAAAAATTATATTTAAGGAGTAACCATGTCAAAATAAATGGAGTGAAAGAGGGAAAACCCAAATGATGAAAGTTGGGTTCGAGAATTTCCACTTAGCTTGTATCTGAATGCTTCCTTCTCTTTAATGTCCTGTATAATGACATTATATCCACTAATTACAAATAAATACCATTTTTTACTTTAACATGGTTCCTTATGGTTTTATTATGTGATTTTATGTGCCTTTGTATGAGTTATTGAGTTTAAAAACATTATTTGGGAATGTTTGTTTTTATGGTTTTCTTGAGGGGTTCACTTGTATTCTAAAATTGAAGTTTGGGTAGAACATTTGTAAACATCCAGAACATATATTACATGTTCTTAATTTTATTACAAGATATTAAATGATATTATAATGAATCATATTATATCCATGTGGATGAATCATTAGATTATAATTAAATGATGATTATTTGGGTTAATTTGGGCAGTTTTATGATCACAACTAACTTGTTTTAGCTTATCACTTAGTAAAATGGCCATAGGATATTTCCAGAAAATTAAATAGAAAATAATACATATAATAAATTCTGGATAAACCATAAAAATGGTTTAATGACCATATCTGAAGGATAAAATTGAAGAAGAAAGCATGTCATTCTTAAAGGTAATAAATTAACACCTTAGGAACAACATTCTCTTTAATAAAATAAACGGAAGATAGAATGGTGGTTGGATGATATAATATCCCATTAGAATCATTAAATTCCTGTAGATTTATAAAAATGGAGTTAAAATACCATTTATATGAATATAGGTGTGGAGATATCATGAAATTGACTTGAATTTGAAAGGAAATTAAAGGAGAAGAGGGAGAGAAATTACCTCTTTATTCCTCCTCTTGTGATCTTCCTTAAGGGACAAAGCATGGTATTTTAATGTGACCAAAAGCTCTTGGATGTTCGGTAGGTGATAGGGAAGATTTTTGGGTAGATCTTAGAGAAGGCTTGGAGCTTGAGAGGTGTGATGAAATGATGGTGTGAAGGGTGGTTTTTATAGTGGAGCAGAGATGGGTTTCCTTAATATAAAATTCATTAGTTTATTAATTACCCCTAAGACAAGGAATAGTGAGTCATACAAGACCAAGAAGATTAAATAAGTCATGTGAGTTCTATATTTGGGTCCTTACATCACTACTGATGTTATGAATAGTGGGTTTTAATTATAAAGTATTTATACGGTAAATTAATGTATTTTACTATTCACCAAAAATTCAAGTATTTTAGAAAAATCCCAAAAATTTACCCCTACCATTTTTTGACATGTAGAATCCAAAAATGAAGTCCATTTTTCAAAAAATAATATTCTATATATGATTAATTTAATATTAAATTAAAATCATAATTTACTTAAAAAAACAGTTTTTAAAAGTAAAACTGATTTTATAGTGCTTTCAAAAATTACGTGGGGTATTATAAAATTATCTAAAAACTATAAGACGTTGATTGAATAATTTATGGACACATTTTAGGAAGATTAATTTTCTTTTAAATTAATTAATTAATTACAATTAATTATTTATGACTTACTAAATACCAAAAAGTTTACTAAGGTCAAATTGTCACTTTCTAAGATGTCTAAATTTAATTATTCATGGGTAAGGCTACTCTTATGTTTGATGATTTACTATTAATAAAGGTCATATTACTATTAATAAGGGTATTTTACTATTCATAATGGTAGGTTACTATTCACTAAATTTTTTGTTGTTTTATTAAACTCCAAAAAACATCTTGAACAGAACCGTGTATGTTAGATTTTCAAAATTCAAAACACAGAAGTGACAAACTTATGTTTAATGGTTACTTATCACTTAGTAGTTCATTATGTTGGGTTATAATGTGATTTTATAACCTATTTATTTGAAGAGAATTTCCATTGAAAAACATAGTGTCGTTACATCTACCATATCAATAATGATTATTGAGTCACTCATTTAACCACAACCATTTATGTTTTGAGTTTTATATAATATTAAAATATATTTAATAATAAATATGGTTTACAACAATTGGTTATATTTTTCACTAAACCAAGTATTCATTAAATTATAATATTTATTCATCATCACTAATAAAATTCTACACATATTAACCCTTCAAGACATATCATAAATATTTATATTATTTGTAACTTAGGGAAATGGAATGATATTAAGGGTTTGGACAAAATCCATATAATGGAAAATATAAGAATTAATAATTGAATATCATAACTAATAAAAATATAATGATATGAGTTTTATAACTCAATAAAGGGACAAGAACAAAATATTAATAAATTATTCCCAATAAATCATGGATTTTAAGTAATGAATTATTACATAAGTATGGTGTCATAAATAATTAGATACGATAAGAAAATGGAATCAGAATATGGTGAAAAAACATAAATCATGAGATCATACTCATATGTTTTTGATCACTCTATGACAACATAACATAAGGGATAAATTACCATAGTGGATTGGGTTTACTCTTACATCATTTATATATCATATCATGTTATATGAAACCCCATAAAATTCTTTATTTGGGGTTATAATTCTATTCCCAAACACCATTTCATTGTATAAACATGAATATGTATTATATATGAGAAAACAATAACTATTTTATCAAATCAAAAATAACCTAACAATGAATTTTTATCATGATTATTTTTTAAAAAACAAGATCATATAATATCTAAATTAAAATTATGGATATAGTGAGTATATTATATACCTAGTGATGAATTATAACATTTAGGGGTGTTAATGTATGTGAAAAACATTTATAAAAAGATGAGTAACATATCACTTTTCATACAATATAATTTAAAAAGGGAGTAAAAAATGTATTGTTTGATACCAAAAGTTCTATATAAAAGGAAAAAATATCATAAATAAATTTTTATTATAATATATGAAACGTAACACTAATGTATATAAATCATTTGATTGTTTGAGAGGAAAATGGAGGATAAATTATAAAGCTCATTTTCAAATTTCTTCTATAACATGGTTGTAAAAAAGTAAAAATTCCCATAAAACTCAATTTTAATGGGGTGAAATGATGAAATTGAAAATCATAATTATAAAAAAACATCAAAATTACAATAATGTAAAAATAATTGAATTTAATAATATCTATGGATGATTTTAAGATAATAATATTAATAAATTGAATTAAATACCTTTATTTATACATCTAAAATATTAACCACTGAATTTTGAATCGATTAATAGAAATAAAATTGTAATACAAATTAATTCATAAATTCAAGAAATCAGGAAGTGGAATATTGAGTATAATGAACAACAATAAGTGTGATAAAATTTATTCAAATATAGAACATTAAAAAATTATTTTTCCCGTTCATTTTTTTTTGAAATTTAATAAAGACCTCTATAGAAAAAATAAAAATTATTACTTTTAAATAGTATTAATTAATTTTATGGGAAAATTCCATTGTGTATTCAATGTTTTAGCGAGATGGGAATATAAAATTTAAAATAATTAATATGGAATTTTATGATAATGATTGTCGATTGAATAGAAGAAATAAGTTTTTATTTACGTATTGTAAAAAAATATGGATAACTTTTAAAAGAAATACATTCCAAATGAATTAGGAATTTAAAACCCATAAATAAATAATGAAGAAATAAACAAAAGAATTTTTTGATAAAAAATACATTCAATTATCTTAGTTGGAGGATAGAACATAACATTCTTAAAAATAAATTGTGGATAGAAAACAAACCCTTACATAGTTTATAATATTTAGATCAAGTCAAACTGGAAGAAAAAATAGAATTTATCTATATAAATTCAATGAATTACTTAAGAAATATAAGATGATCCGTCTATGTATTTTTTAATCAAAATAACATTAAATGAAATAATATTTTATTCATAATATAATACATGTTTGAAGGAATTGAAAATGTGTCCGAGAAATATTTACTTGGATTCTTCTTGATTTTAACACAATCTATCAACTTGTATAGTTGACAGAGGCACAATAATTATTCATCAAATACCAATAATATGTTTATTTTATTGTGTATGTAACATTTCATTCATATTCCATTCATTTATTTTAATTTTGATACTCTCATTGACAACATGCATTTGTTCAAACAATTTCTACCAAATTACTTGAGTCTGTTGACGTTGGTCAATTGAGATATATAATAGTACCCGATTTTTCATGATTACTAATTTATAATGTATTTATCATTATAGTGTCTCAAAAAATATATTGGTAATTTAAAAAAATTGAACTGAATTTTAGAAGATGTATTTTTATTATTGTTTTATACGATAATATTTTGTATAATATTTTAATTTTTAATATCATTAATATAATGAATATTTTATCATTATATAATGAAAATAATGTTATAAATGTAATATTTATTCATCAAATACATTTTTAGAACCTCCAATGTTAATAGGTGATTATGATTGAAATACATAATCCATGTAGGTGGTAAACCAACAATTACAAGAATGATGTTTTCATTTTCGATTGGAGCAGAGGAAGGAGTTAAAAAAGATTCACAATATCATATTATCATTCAATAGAAACAATGATATTAATTTATTTATGACATTATGAATTTAAATATTTTATTTGATGAATAATAATAATGAAACTTTAATGAAATCAGTCAAAATAATTCACTCTATTTCTAGAAATAGTCATTTAAAAAAGAAAAAATTTCTACATAGATTTTTATTTGGATTTGAAACTAACCCACAATACTTGTTAATGATAGTTGGGGATGTATTTTTTAATTTAGTTAACTCTAATATATTTATATATGATGATAAATGGGGTGATGAAGGTTAAATATTATATATGAGAGTGGTAAATTTTGATAAATATTAATTTCATAAAATAAAATAGATATTTAAATTATTAATATTTGTTAAACAATAGATAAAATTTGGGGATAATTGTATTTATTCCCTTATAATCACTCATGCACTAATTCTGGGATATGGTTTTGAGTTATTTTGTAATTTAACAACTGATTTTATATTATTGCCATATTTTAACCTTTACCGTGGTAAAATTTGTTTTACATGGTAAATTATTTTTATGGATTAAAATTAAATTGAAAATGATTAATAATATTTACATTCTAATTTGAAATAAAGAACCGTTTTATTTGATTTAATTTCAATATGTGATAGAAATTCACTTTAATTTAAGAATCATAATAATGGAAATGATATTTTATAATGTAAATGTGTTTTTACGAATAAATATTATTTTTTACTTATTTAAGAAAATGAATATTAATAGTATTGAATATATTGGATTATTATTAGAAGAATTAAGGTTGTTTTATTTTACATAAAATTCAACACCCAATGTAATCTTATGTATAATTAATTAAAGGGGAGTATATAATTTTTTTTATTTGAATAAAATATATGATATCTTCCAAAATGAAAATTATAAGATTATAAATTCAGAAAATTATATACTTGTTTTCTATAAATGTGGTGTTATTTTTAAAAATAGCATATTTTATTAAAAACAAACTACCTTCATATAATCCAAAAAAAATCACCTAAAGATAATTTCAATACTATTTTTGAAAAAATAATGTGAATTTTCTGATGTTTAAAGTCTAAAATTTATGAATTCAACCCTTACATATTAAATTTAATATAAAAAATTAATAATGAATACATCATTCTAAACAGTAAGTGTTCATAATCTCATTTTATATCTATTTTTAATTAAATTATTTCTAATATATTATTTCATACATTGGAATATATAATGAGAATAATCCTTTATAATTTCACAATTTAATGTATTACAATAATATTAATTAATAGGTATAAAAACAAAATTCAAGGGAAAATGATATTTTCTTACACTAAATGATTTTATTCATATACCATTTAATTTAATAATTTTTCTTATAAACATTATATTTTATTAATTAATAAGAAATGAAATATTAAAAAAATATTCACAGAAAAAATTATTTTATTAATTTGAAAACATTTTGTCTATAATTTTATTTTCTTGAGGTTTTACTATTTTTGTAATTTTCATAGTGATGGTTCACATTTAATTCTAATAATGGATTAACGATTATCTTTCATTGAAAATATGTCATAACCAATCCCAGAGGGGGCCATGTTGTGACTACTGTAAACCTGCCTTCTACAGGCTGGGGCTAGTGACTAGCACTGAATAGGCATCTCCCACAAATGGGAGGCATTCTCTTAAGTACGTGCATGAACTCACATATCTCTAAGCCCCAAATACGGAAATGTAAAAGAACAAATTATGTAATGCATGAAAACCACTATATCCCACAACCAGAGTACAATATTGAAGGTACTATAATTAAATCATGGCCATAAAAATCCCACCAAATTAAAAGAGTTTACATCCACAAGCCCAACATGTAAAGTAAGAGGCACTAAGAATTTCATTGGAAAATATTCTGAAGCGAACCTCAGCCTATCTGGTCTCACAAGGCACCACCTAGTCTGGGTCTGTATATATCTCAGTTTATGAGTCGATCATCTGTATAATACATGGAACATATGGTAGAAGCCCATGCATGGGGTGAGTAAAACAATACTTAGTAGGACACCCAAAAAACATAAATGAAAAAAAATACAACAAAAGAGATACAACAATGGAATATTTGAAATGAATTACAGAAAGGAAATAACATGATGTAATACCCATAAGGGAATACAATAATGGAATACCACAAAAAAATATACCATGAAGTCATACCACAAAGGAATACCACAAGTCAATGTATAGTCTGCTCTACATAGGTATATGTAAATAGAAAGTATATCAAGAACAACGAGATATTATTAATAAAATATGGCACCCATTCATAAAAATACACATAGAATCTATAAGACACATAGTATCTAAAAGACACACAGTCTTCATAAGACGCACAATATCCATAAGTCACACTCCCCATAAGACAAACACTATCTAGGTAATTTTCATCCAAAATAATATTTTCATGAAGTGTGATCATTCTTGGAGAAATCAATATTCATGAAATTAGTTCATAAGTAAACTAACAAAAAAACACACTAAGAATTTATTGAAAATACTGCCTTGTCATATGGGATCAAAATTCTTCAGACATACCATCAAACGAACACACCATTTTAATGTTACCAGGTTTAATGTTTTAGAAGGGGTCACTAAGCATGTGGATAGACTCATGTTCGGTCCGCTGACTGCTGTGGTCGACCACCACCAACTACTAAAGATGCGTGATAATTGGGGAAGCTGTGGAACACAGTTAACCACTATGGTAGATTGTGGCCCGACTCCACCTGATAACCATAGGTCCTACCCTTCCCGTTGTGCCCATCTCAGCCCACTTGTTCTAACCCAGACCATTTGTCCTATTCTACGACAACCGGGCCTGAAACACTATAACAAGTACTGACTCATCTATCCAAGCCCTTCATTCTCACAAACATTCCATCTAGCTTGATCTCCATGGTTGATGTCAACATCCCAAACAACCACCACCACTACCATATCCCGCTGCCTAGTCATCTTCTGCAGCCGCCGCATCCACATTCGAATTCCTACCGCGTTAGTGAACTACATCACCACACGCTTCCAACCACCTCATCCAAAATTTCCTAATATCATCTTCCATGGATACATATATTAATGATTCCTCTATTCAATGTTTCGCTTCATGCTGCCTTACACCACCTCTCTAGATGGCCGCACTGGCTCACTGGACCGCCACTCCAATGGTCACTTCTACGGACCCCCCAAGCCACCTACAATTCTAAGATTTATGAAACATAGGAATATTTGTGATTCTTGGGTCCCAATCGACATAAATCCATACATTATTTTGTCTTACCTTTAATTCTGGGGTATGATCACGTTCGAAGCCTCTAAGAAAGTCAAGCTGTGATCATAAAAATTCAATGGTGAAGAAAACCAAGAATAGGGGATAGAAACTACATGAATACCTAATGAACAAACATTTTACATCGTTCATTTTGGCCTTGATTCATTATTTTTATATGGATAAACGATGTGGGTAAATGTATCTCCCCATATGTCAGCAACAACAACCTATCCCGCAACAACAATAAAACCACAAATCAACCATTTATTGAATTGACCCTCATTCATCTAGACATAGACAATGGGGAAAATGAATAAGAAATCAACTACCATTCCTAGGATATAGATCACTCAATATCGAGGATTTATTTTCATTAGTGATACATTATGAAAGAGCTCTGATCCAGGTGTGTTCCACCACTGTTGAGAGAATTATCCAAGGATTATTTTGAGAGCCTCCAAGGAATTTCTAATGTTAATAGCCTAAAAATTGGTCCCAACCTAGGTCTTAATTTAAAAGAATCAACATCTCTGAATCGATGTAATTTTAATATAATATAAAATAATAGTTTATTTTATTCATTAAAACATCTGAAAACTATTCCTCGTAGCTAACCCACATCGGTTGATGTTAGGTCTCGCCTATGGAAAACACCACATTAAAAACTCTACAGTGGTCACAAATTTATAATTTTATAAAGTGACCATGATAAATTAGAATTATAAAATAAAATAATTTTATTTATTTGTTTAATATGGTTACATCTTGGGAGACTTTTTCTTCTGATGCCGCATGACTGCCAATGTTAGGTTTCACCTTAGATAAAGAAACCATTTTGAGCTCAACGGTTCCCTCAATATTTTGATCCAAAAACCCATTTAAATTATATTCCACATTTTCATGAATATTTCACAGATGCTATTAAAAAGTAGAATTTTTCGATTAATTGTTTGAGGTACACTTGACATCAGAATCGAATGTCGTCTCACTGCATGGTCTTAATAGTTTCCCTTAAAAAATAGGAAAACTCAACATCATTACATTATCCCCACCATAGTTATTTACATCCTTAAAAATCCAAAACAAGGGATACTCAACTAAAAGAGGGTACTGAGTATGAATTTGAGCCTCCCTATCCAATGTTTTTTCTAGGATATTCTCATTCTACCACCATATATGCACCAAAAAAGTTTTGTACATGAATGATCATATCCTGGTGATCCTCAATCTCTACCATGTACTCCAAAAAATTCACCCCTTCCTTGATGTCTAGATCACCTGTCTCAATGATGTGTGCTGGGTCATGAACCTTATTCATCTGCTAAAAAATTTGGAAGATGTCGTATACCCAATCCATATATGGTGGTAGTTCCAAGTGGTATGCCACTTCACCAAATCTATGGAGTATTATAAACGGTTCGATTAATCTTAGATATATCATGCCACCCCAGAAATATCTATTAAATCCCCATCAAGGTGAGACCGAACGAAACACATGGTATCCTTATTCGAACTCCAAATCCCACTATTTCCTATCGGTATAATACTTCCATCGAAGATGTATAGTCTTCATCCGCTACTAGGTGATTCGTACCTTATCTATAGTCACCTTCACCAACTCCAAGCCCATTATTGCTAACTCTCATGGGTTTGTCCACCAATGTGGAAACCTGAAGGGTCGCCCATACAAGGCATCAAATGGTGCTATTCCGATGTTGGAATGGTAGATATTATTATTAAAAAATCCACCATAGGTAGGAGATACTCCCAACTGTATAAAAAATATAACATTAAAGCTCGTATCATGTCCTCCATAACCTACATCGTATGCTCTATCTGGTTGTCCTTGTGTTGGTGAAATGTTTTACACAAGTGTAATTGACTCCCAAATGACTCTTACATTTCCTTTGACAACTGGCATGTAAACCAGGCATCATTATCTATTATAATAATCATTGGAACTACATATAGTCTAGTAATCTCTTTCATTTAGAGGTTCTACATTCTCTCTATTGAAATCTACTCATGAATAACATTGAAGTAGTCTGATATGGTGATTCATTCAATGATCACCCAGATAGTATCATATCCCCAGGATTTACATGGTAAACTAGTCATAAATCCCATCAATATCTGATCTAACTTCCATTCATGAACCTCAAGTTGTTGATATAAACATGCTGGAACCTAGTGCTCAATCTTCACATGATAATAAGTGATGCATTGCGAAACAAACTCTACAAATCCCTTTTTCATCCCTTCTCCATGCATGTATGTATCACCCAAGGGTTTGTATAGAAATCCCTCAATATCTTAACCCATAACACCACTGGTACTTCTGTGTGCCCCATGAAAAGAACAATGTGCTCCCCACCATTATAATATCTATTAGAGATAGTCCCTATAGACATATGAGAACCTAATGTCTCAATGTTGGTATCCCCGTATTTTTCCTCCATGACTCATTTTAAGAGTGGTGGGGTAAGTCGTTACATCTCCATCAACAATGGATAACTGTAATAAGGACAACTGCTCTGGTGACTCATTCAACAACTACGTACTAGAAATTATATTGAGAGAATCAACCACCATGTTCCCATTCCCATTAGTATAAAAAATTTGAAAGTCATATTCCTAGAGGAACTCTACCCATCACCTCATTCTCAATTTCAGATCCTTCTGAGAGAATATATAGTTGAGACTCCTATGATCGGAGTTGAATATAAACCATTCAACTATCTAGTAGTGTCACCACATCTTCAATTTGAAGATTACCACTTCTAACTCATGATCATGGTTCCTATAGATCTAATCATATGGTCCTGAATAGATTGAAACATAAGAAATAACCACTTTCCCCTATATCAAGACACAACCTACCATCATCCATGATACATCCCAGAATTCTACGTACTCAGAACGCACCTCTAGTAATATCAAGGAGGAAGTGCTTGTCAATATCATCCACAAGTACAGAAAATCCTGATGACATTCCCTTTTCCACATAAAATACTACCCATTCATGACAATTCTATAACGATGAATTTACTCTATAAAATTTAGGTACAAACCTCCAATATTACCCATCCAATCCACGGAAACTCCTCACTATGGTTACACTCTTGGGTGGTTCCAATGAAAGAACTACCTCAATATTCACTATATCCACTACAACACTATCCTATGAAATGTCATGGCCCCAAAAATGGACCTCCCAAATACATAATTAAAACTTCTGGAGTTTCCCATAATGATGGTTCTCTCAGAGTGTGTACAATTAAATCCTTCATTGTCTAATGTGCTCCTCTTTGATCACTGAGTACACTAGGATTCCATCAATAAAGACCACCATGATCTGATCTATGTATGGCTAAAATATTTTGTTCATGGGTTCCATGAACAGATCTGGGGAATTCCACATTCCAAATGGCATTTACACATACTCAAAGTGTACATAACAAAATATGAAGGTTGTGTTCAATATATCCTCTTCATGTACTCGTAGATGGTGATAACCAGATCTGAGGTCAAACATTGAGAACCATCGTGCCCCTATAAACTGATTTAAGAGGTCATAAATCCTCAGTAGTGGATAACTATTCTTCACAATCACATAGTTCGGGTGCTGTAAAACCACACATTACCTCAAATTCCCATATACATTCTTGGAAAATAAAACTTTGGTTTCCTATGGTCAAACAAATGGTCTCATGAAGCCCTTCCTCTTCATGTACTCCAACTACACCGTTATCTCATGAAGCTCTATGTGATTCATCCGATATGCATGTATATATATTGGATCCATATTGGGGTATAGATCAATGTATAATTATACCTCCATGCAGGGAGGTAATAATGGAACATTCTCATGACAGAAGTAATGCATACTATGCCATCACTCTAGGAAAATGTGGACTCATATCATACGCTATACCGAGGGTGAGGCTAGAAAACTGAGGACTAATCGAATGAAGCCTCCTTTGTGTGAGTCCGTCCTATGTTGTATGTGAATCCTTTTAGCCAAAAAAGTAAAACCTCTTTCTACTACAATGGACACACCGCACTGTATGCATAAAATTGTCAATATGAGCATTTACTATAGATAACCAGTCCATACCATGAATGACTTCTTAAGTGCTCAACACCAGTAAAAAGAGAGACAATCCCAAACTCTAACCTCCAAGAGAATGTTCATTTTGGAAGCACGAATGTGTGATCATCGAATCTCCTCTCATAAGAGTATCTAAGAATAAGTTTCGACTCAATGGTTTTCCAAAATCATCAATCTCAAACAGGGTTTGTGGAATGGAATGAATGAATGGAACATGTGATTTTCTAAACTACAGCAGAGGTGGAAAAGACATAGATCATAACACTAATCATCCTAGGAGCCTCAAGGTCATATTCCTCCATTGCATGCATCTATCCTCATCCCTATCCACCAGCTCCCAGGGTAAGTATTGGACTACCTTGGTGTAGTGTAAGTAATATATCGACTCTCTAACCACATCCTACTACCCTTCATACTCCACATCCTCATCCTCCACCCTATGTACCACCCTTATCGTACCTCCACCTCTACCAAGGTGGCCCCTCAACCATTTATTTATTGGCCATATGATGGGTTAGGTAATATTGTACCATATTTCTTTCCCCACTCCATGACTAATAGAACATGTCCCTCAGCTGACTCGAGCTACCCAAGGATCCCCAAACTGCTGATCATGTGTCCTATGATTGTATCCTAAAGTGCATGACCAGATTGGATCCCTACGACTGTCGTCAACTACCCTATTTTAATGTTTCAACTACCTATTGGCTACTTTTATCTCCCAATTTCAGTTCTTGGTCAACTAGAATGCTCTCCACTGGTTGGGATCACTCAAGTACCCCAGCAAAAGTAGTAATGAAAATGCACATTATGGATTCCTTGATCTCCCAATGTAATACATGCTCAAATGTTTTAGCCCTGAAGAATGGGTCTCTAAAAATATATGTGGGGTAGAGTGAAATATCATTAAATCCCATTGAATACTCCATCGTTGTCTAACTTCACTACTATAGACATAGATCCTCATGTATATGGACCGAAAAAAACATGGTTTGAAGGGACTCCTCTCTAAAGAGACACATTATGTCTTCCTAATAAGTAGTCATCACATAATGTTTCTGGGTTTGTATGTTCCGTCATTTCCCCACAGATCCCTAAAAAAGGCTCTCAGTAAGGACTTTCATCTTCTCAGAAGGTGTCCTCAGAAGTTTGAAGACACAGGTAACATCACCAAGCCTATCCTCAACTACCTAGGGGCTTGGCTCACCATGAAATCTGTGATTTCCCTACCTTTGACACTCATGAAACACACTCAGTCTTCATGTATCCTAGGAAGGATGTGATGGGAGTATATTCTACTAGAAGCGTGGTGGTATAGTTGGTAAATTACCAGGAGGTTTTATCTACATTACATGACCTTGTGTTGATGCCTCGTCACTAGGTGGTTCATCCTCATGATCACACAAAGGAATACATAATGGCTGTCGACACAGAGGCATCCTATAATTAAACAAGATGTACCATAGTCAATAGATTATATCTAGAGAGCTAACTCAACAAGGATAGGGAAACAAAACCCATTCCTATATGCCACATGTAACATTATTTTCCCCACAACCATTTTTTTCATGTAATGAGTTGAAAATTAGGTTCTCGGAGTCCTAGTGTATGGATACGTCATCCTCCACACAAACACTCAATTCCCTAGTCTAAAATATATACTCGAAACATTTAACACTATTTACCCAAAACAGCCTCCCATAATGTCAGTCCTGAAGTAGAACCAATATTCTCTAATACCACATTATTATGACCCATCTCAGAGAGTCCCATATTATGACAACCCCATGCCCACCATCAAGACGACAGGGGATGGTCATTAGCACTGAGTAGGCATATCCAGCAAATGGGTGTCATTTTCCTATGTACCTATACAAATACACACATCTCTAAGACAAATATTCTGAATTGTAATATCACTATTTAAACAATGCATGAAATCCACAACATCCTGAAATCAGAGTACAACAGGGAATGTAATATAATGTAAAAAGGGTGAAAATTGGCTTTTAAAAGAAATGATTTTGTTGGCACTAATCCAACCAATAAAGTAAGAGGTACTAGGAATGTCATCAGAAAAGCTACTAAAACACACATCGGCTTGTCCAGATTCCCAAGGAACCTCCTTGTCCAAGTCTTCCTTGAAATCTATCTAAGATTAGATATTCCTTAGAAGACATGACACGTGCGGGCAAAGCCTATGCATGGGTGTGTAAAATTATACTCAGATCCCCCCTTTAAACCACAATGGAATGCCACAAAACAAATTCCACAAAAGAAATACCACAAGTGAGTAGCACAATAGAATACAACAATGAAAATACTAGGAAGGAATTCCAAGATTTACTACCATGAATGAAATACCATGATGGAATACATAAAAATAACATGAAGGAATACCACCAAGGAATACCACAAAGGAATTCTACAAATGAATGTAATGGAATATAAACACAGATATATGTCTACATAAAATATACGAATAAAATTCAAATATACTCAATCCAATAAGACAAAGAATCTCTAAAATACACATAGTCTCTATAAGAAACGCTCTATCCATTTGATACACAATCTTTATTAGACACATAATCTCTGTAATACATAGAAAATATAAGTTAAATCCAGCCACATAAATTTTTTCTCGATGCCTACCCCCTTTGAAAGAACTCACTCATTAATCCCTTAGGTCATATTCACACTCCCACAAATCCCCCATAAGATTTCTCTAAATGAATATATCCCCGCAATGGTCCCAAATCTAAATATATCTCATCAAACTGATCCCCCACATGAATGTTATGGGGGTTTGATGTTTGAAAAGGGGGATACTAGGCTTCTGGAATAATCCATGGTTGGTCCAATGACAGTCACAGTCGACCATGGTGGTTGATATCCGGCTTATTCCATGGTCAAAAATGGAGGCCGACTTCTCTAGGCTGCTGATGTGGACTGTGGAGGCTGACCACCCCCATATGGTTGTGCGATGACTAGAGGTAATGCGACTCATAGTCGACTGCCTTGATCGACCGTTTCCCGAATCAATTCCAGTCACCCGAGGTCTGACCTATGAATACCAGAACTGCTAGGATAGACTAAACCCACTATTTATGGCCCATACCATCACCCATATCCTAGCCAGCTGACATGTGTGCCCGTATTTCCCGATCAACGTAGTCATCGTCTCCATCCCATGTGGTGGCGGCCGCCTCTGCATCTCGTGGCCCAACCACATTTTGTGGCCACCACGACTGTACACGAACACCTACCACATTCACAGCCCATTGTCACCTCACACTGCTTCCCTCAGCATCCCACATTGTCCATTTTCACATTCCAATTCCATCACCATGGTCACCACCTCTAGTAGAAACACCCCATTGAAATGCCTTATCGGACCAATATGCTGCCTCATAAGACTGTCTATCTAGTGGTCCCTTCTGTGGAACACCAAGAAACATATGATGCCTGAATTAATGAGACAAATTAATACCCATGATTCTTGTATCATTATCTACATAGATCCAGCCTCTATTTTATCATTCCACTAATACGAGGGTCTGATCATTTTCAGAACTTCCCTGCAAGTTGATCTACGATCCCGAGGATCCAATGACAAATAAAACTAAGAATGAGGAAGTGAAATAACAAGAACTACATAAGAACGTACCTTGGAATTTTTTCTTTTAAACAAAAATTAATTATCATTAGAAGGATAAAAAAGGGGATAAATAGATGTCTTGATAATCTTACAACTATAAACCATCCCACAATAATGACCAAATCGTAGATCAATATATTTTTGGATTGACCCACATTAATTGTGATAATACGGAACCATGAATTTTAAAATGTAATCAATGGAATTTCCTTGGATATGGATTGTTTTCTATTGAGGATTGACTGTTGTTGGAAATCCTTCATGAATGATCTCATATCCCGATGTTTTTCATCACTACCAAGAGAATTCTCTATGGATTCACTACATAGACTTTAGTGAATTTCCAATGTTATGAACCATACCATGGGTCCCTACCTAGATCAAAATTTAAAATAAACACCATCATTGTGTCGATGTAATGTGAAATCAAAATAAACTCATAGTTTATTTTATTTGTTAAAACGTCTAAAAACTATTCTTCACAGTCAACCAACATGGGCTGATGTTAGGCCTTACCTAAGGAAAAATCCACATTAAAAACTCAAATATGATATTATATTTTAAATTCGAGTCACTATTTATTAGATACTTAAATTTTAAAATAAATAACTATATTTATGGTTATGTCTATGGTGATTTTTTTCCATATGACCCGCACTGACTAGACTTAGGTTGCTCCCAGGGTAATGATGCCATTTTGAGCTCACTGGTACACTAAGATTTATGATATGGGAATAAATTTAAAATATATCCCATTTTTTTAGGATTGATGCATGTGCGTTCTATTGAAAATAAAATATTGTAAAATTAATTTTTTTGGGTCCACCGGGTCTCGAAATTCCACTCTATCTCACCACCTAGTCTCAAAATTTAAATAAATAATTTCTAAAAAATTCATAAAAATCCAAGTCATTACAAAATAGATCAGGGTTCGTTATGTGTTATATATATCATGTGATATATTTTATTCCTTATATTATTTATTTCATGTCAAACAATAATTAAAATCTAGGGCATCACATTTTCCCCTTTATATTGACACAAATATTTTTGAATGGAACATTTTATATAATTATATAAATGTGTCACATTTAATAACATATTATTTTTAGTCAAAATGAACTACATAATAGGACCCATAATAGTTTATTATTTGGATTCGAACAATACATTTCTAAAATAAATATATTAATAATAATTGAAGGTAATGATATGGGATAATAAAAATAAAATTTCAGGAATATTAAATGTAAACAAGGTCAACTCAATCCCCATGAATAATCACCTACAGAAACAAAAACACATAAATAAAAATGAATATTATCAATGAAATTATCATTTTTATTATTATAAAAATATATAAACATGTAGTAAAATATATTACAATAAATAATTCATGAAAAAGGATTTGTTTATAGAAGGTATAGATCACAAATTATCATTATAAATCAATAATTTCGAATATTGATATTATAGTTATGAATATTAACCAATTGGATAGATTAGTACCCTCAATAATGTAGTTGTAAAATAATATTATGGTGTATTAAAAAAAATTAAATATAACATACTTATACCATGATACGACAAATAAATGTATTAAAAATGTTAAAACAAGTGATTCTGTTTTTTATACCATATATTTTTTTTAAATTTTTACAAGAAATGGAATATTTTCTGATAATATTATTTTCATAAACTATTATTGTATTAAATATGATATATTATGTAATAGTTAAGTAATTTAATTATAATAATAATAATTTTATGATAAAATGAATAATTTTTCAAAGGGTTAGAAAAATGATCATCATATTAAAATTGGTATTTTTAAATTATTATTAATTTAATTAATTATATTTGGAAAATTATTTTCATGAAATGGATTTAAAATTTTAAACATACACATTTATAATCAGTTTGGTTTTATTTATAGTGTTTTTCTAATATAGTTGATTTTTTGGTGAATAGATAGATACATTAAAATATGGACTTTAAAATTATAAGCTTAATGCATTCATTTATGATTCATGGATGATGTAAGAAAACATTAGTTAATTATTAAATAGTCTATAACTATATATTTTCCCAATATTTGACACTATTGGTAGTCATGATATATAAATGGTAAAATAATGAATATAATACTAAAAAGAGACCCTCTCTCTTCCCATAATAAATACCACCACTTATTGTCATGAATTATTACTTCATTTCATTACCAATACAATAACATATTCTCTCTGAATATATTCCCAACATTAATAGAAGACACTGTATCATAAAAAGACTAATAAAATTTTCTACATGGGGAATCATGAGTGGATTCATCCAAATGATAAGGTAATACCAAGAAATTGAGGTTTTATGTTTTGATCTACCACATCCTTAAAATAATAATTCCATATAAAATGGAATAATTAATCTAATATCATATACATACAATAATTATATTATGTTAGTTGAATATCAAACATACATCATGTTACGATATGAATTATAGAAAAACCCTTATTCTTCATATGGTTCACTCACTACCTCTAAAAACCAGCTACATCATTTTTATCCTCTTGCTTTATGGATTGTAATATAAATAAAAAAATTATTAAATCTGATTATGATAATTATATTATTACTTATTTTATATTATATAATGAATTTAATATCATGTAATTAATTGAGAAAATTATAGTTTATATTGGTTAGAGAAACCGACTGTGTGACCTAACTATAAAATATTAACATTTATACTAAATAAATTGTCCATATGTTCATTAAAAATATGAATAATTAGAACGATTTCATATCATATAAGGATATTAATACTGTAATGACCCGTCCCCTAGGGCCCATGACGTGACTACCACAAGCCCGCATTCAATAGGCCAGGGGCTGATAACTATCACTGAAAAGTGTATCCCCTAAAACCGGGAAGGCATTGCCTTTATAAACTGTAAACAATCTCAACCATCCACAAATCTAGATACGAACACAAGTAAACTATATAGAAAAAATTGTATTGAAAGTAAGACGGGTCGGAATACAATCCCAATAGTAAATGTACCAGTACAACTGAAATACAATAAAACTGCAGAAAGAGAATTACAACTATTGGGTTGTCCTCCGAGGATCCTACCTGAAGGGTAGGTATAGATATCCTCCTCAGCAATCTACGTCTACCAGACTCCTCTGTGTATTGACATTCTGTACGGTCCACCTCCAGGCACTGTATAGTCCTGGTACACTCAGCCTTGATTAGTGATGTCCGTCAGCTACAACCAACACAACAAGGTGCGGGCATAGCCCGTGCAGGGATGAGTAAACAATACTAAGTAGGGACACCGAGTCCCTCAAAGCTCTCCCAAAATTTACAAAGGATAAAGCACAAAGCATGTAAACATCCGACAACCCTACTTAGCTATATTCCCACACATATACCCACGTTATCATGTATACCTATCTCATTACTAAGGAAACATAAGGTCCAACTCAAAAGCCCATTTCTCAACTGTTTTAAAAATGAAAGAATACGACGAAGGTAATGCCACATAGAAGAATACCAGAAAGGTTTCATCATGAAGGAATGTACCACACATGTACGTTACACATAAGAATACCACAATTGTATCACCACGAAGGTAATCTCCCCACATGTATGCTACACAAAATAATACCTCCAAGGTATCACCACGAAGGAAAGTACCACATGGGTATGACACACAGAAGAATTCCACAAAGGTTTCACCATGATGGAATGTACCACACAGGTACGCCACACAGAATAATTCCACAAAGGTATCACTACTAAGGTAAGTACCACACATGTATGCCACATAGAAGAATACAACAATGGTATCACCACAAAGGTAAGGACTCATCTCACACAAGGTATAACTAAGGTATAGTAGTAAAGAGGATTAGATGTAACTACCGAATCATCTTACTCTGTAAAGATGTAGACCCACACAGGATCCTAAATCCTCAGACCCACATAGGATCCCAGTACATCATCAGACCCACACATGATCTTAGTACAAAAGACCCATAAAGGATCCTAATACATCATCAGACCCACACAGGATCCTAGTACCGCATACCCACACAGGATCCTAGTACACCATCTGACCCACAAATGATCCTAGTATAGCATACCCACATAAGATCTTAGAGTACTACCACATAGATTCCTAGACCATATCCACGAGGGATCTTCAAGCACAGACCCACGAAGGATCCCTTTCTCTTGTTATACTCAGCTACAGAGTTCTTGCACCAAGCTCACTTGATTCTGGGATGATCTTCTCCTCATTCCACAAGTCGATACTCAAACTTCCATGATGTCCAATAAATAATTATCTCAATGTACAACCATGTAAAAGGGGTCTCAACACAATAGACGGTGTGTCAATCGGACATCTGTTCTGTAAGTTATTGGCCATTTAGTCTCGAGGGCCTAGTTGGATTCATGATAGATCCTAGTCAGACGAATCCAATCCTTATCCAAAACTCATGTGGGGTATACCAAAAGTATCTTCTCGATCCACGATTTCTGATGCCACAAACGGTTCGTCACTTTGACATTGTATGAGGTTGATATGTCGAATACAATATCCAGCAATAATAACAAAATTATTAAGGGGTGTTTCATGAACCCGAGCCATGAACCTGAATTTAATATTCAAGATTATACTTAAATTGACCATCTTAATGATAGGATATCGTTTCCATATATGGTAAGTCAATCAGACATTCCACACAGGATTTTTGGAGTGTCGAAGATTTATAAATAATAATATATTATTATTATTTGAGCATTTCGGTCACCCGATCCAAACACCCAAAGAACAACATCCAATATTGGACTCATAATTTCTGTCTCTAAGTCAGGTTCATATAGCCTCTGACGATTCATGAAACCGATGTCGCACGGATAAGTTACAGATGAATAATTGTTTTACAACCAAAAATAATAATAAAATTATTTATAATCTTATTATTTTATTCTTATTTTCATTATAACTCATCTCAATTGAGATTCACACACAAGGTTATCACCTCCCCCTTATTCCAAAAATTTCTTTTTTAATTTATTCATTTTTTTAATTCATTTTTTTCACTTATTCCTCTCTCCAATTAACTCTTATTTCCCCACATATCTCACACACTATTCCCACAAGCAATCAAGCCCACCGCTTCTCCTGTAACTCTAACCACAAGCTTCCTTCACACGTCTAGAACGACCATCAGACCGCCTATCTCACCCAGAGCAACACCCCAAAGACACACTATAATTGCACCTTCACATTACCCCTTCCGCAGCCCACTGCATATTTGTTCTAATTCTGAAAAATAAAATGATCACATATTCTTGATCCTTGGGTCGAGGGCTCCACGTCAGTATGTCACGATCAACAGAATATTGTGTTTCCAATTCCAATAAATATTTGGCCGCCTTCTTTTGTAACAAATTACGGCTTCTTTCCAAGCCTAAAAAATTAAACAATAACATATTTTGATCCTTGTGTCGTGGGATTCTCACCAATATATCATTCTCAGTAAAAATTCGTGTTTCTAGAACCAATAAATATTATGTTTCGAAGAACGCACGAAGAACATGCAAAGAATAAAACAAAGAGGAGCATGGTTTAAGTGCAAGATGATGGTGATGTTTGTTTGTCAGCCATCGTCATGAATTTAGGATATTGAGAACAATATAATAAAATTCAACATGCTTAAAAACCCCTACCTCGATTGTCCGTTGGAGGTGGCCCGAGGAAGAAGTCGAAGTCGATGAGATGGGGACGTCGGTATTCGTTACTCCTGCATAATGTTTCTGATCTGGGATGAAGTTACATTCTCATTATCCGATTCCAGAGGATTCTCTTTGTTGGAAAATGTTCTTCATTGGAGATGATGATCCTCCAAAAGCTCTCCCCAATTATCCCTTTTCCAAAGCATTCCCTAAACTCAAGAATAAGAGGAGCCAACTTATAAAATTATGTTTATTGATTTAATAAGTTATGTTGGATTATTATGTAAATTGAGGTTGGCACATTAACTAGTGGAATACCAAGGTTTTCCCAATCATTAATTGTGAGTTTGGGTGGTCCCCACCACCAAGAATTCAAAATGGTGGTTTCAAATAAAATAAATAAAAAGTTATTCATTTTTTTTCTTCTCCCACAAAAATCTGAAAAACTAACTTCGACCCTCGGCCCACTACAGTCAAGGTGAAGGTATCCTTAAGTGAATATCGGCATTGTGAGTTCAACAAAGTTCTCAGATTTCCATTCTGAGTTCTGGTTCAAAAGTTCTAAAACTCCACTCGCTCGTTTACTGAACGTACCCAAAAAACAGTTTAGAAAATTATTAACAGTCACGGTCAACCCATGCTAGTCAAGGTTAGGACTTTCCCAAGTGAAACACACCACATAGAACCCAACAGTACTCTCGGATTTCCAATCTGAGTTTCCATTTAAATGCTATGGATTTTAAAACAAAATAATAGTCACTTAATTATTTTCTTTACGTTTAAAAACAATCTTTCATTGGCGGCCTGCGCTGGCCTAAGATAGTATATTCTTAAATAATGAATTCCCTCAAAAGTTTAGTGGTGGTCTATTATTTTCAATATGAGCTATTGTTTGTGAGTTATAAGCATTTAAAAAATAAAATAATTTATGGAATTATTTTATATATGGTTATGCCATTTTTGGGTTTTCTCACAGGAGGCACGCACTAACATAACTTATGTCATTCCTAGGGTAAACCCGCCTTCCTAAACGCAAAGGTTCCCTCTGATTTTTTATTTGGGTTAATGTTTAAGAGTTATTCCTCTTTTCTGGAAAACTGCTTACGCGCGTTAATTAAAACTGAACCAAACTTCGACGGATCATTCCCGACACTCTGGGCCTTGGAATCGCATGCCGTCATGTTTCAAAATCTAAAAATAATTTTATATAATTAAATAAATTATACGGATTTTTTGGGACATTAAATTCTTCCCACCTTAGGGGTTTATATCTCTAAAATCTACAACAAAGTAAAAACAACCAAAAGAGGGTACAGAGCATGAATCTGAACCTCCCACTCCCATGTTCTCTCCTAGAGGTTCTTGTTCTTCCCATGCACATGCATGAGAGGTATCAATCTCCCATGAATGACTCGATCCTATCAATCCTCAATCTCTACTGGAACCTCGGAAAATGTTTCACCATTGTCTAAGTCCATCTATTAAACTATGTTGAGGACCTGAAAAGGTCCAATTAACCTGGGAGATAACTTCCCGCCTCGACCAAATCTCCAAAAACCTCATTGAGATGAGACCCAAAGAAAGATGTGGTCACCATCTTCGAACTCTAGAGCTATATGTCTCCTGTCACCATAAGACTTATGCCGGATCCGAGCAGTTTTCACTTGCTAACAACTGAGGCATCGTGATAAGAAATCTTCCACTGCTTTCTTTATCCCTGGCCACCAGTACTGACGCTGATGGTCCTGGTACCATGGTACATCCGCCGAAGAGGATGAAGTGCTACCCACATTAAAAAAATCCCTCAGTTTCCTTCCCTGATGATATCTGAACACGTGTATCCTTGCTTTCAGTGTCCTCATGATGTGCCTCCCTAACTCGCTGAAGAAGTGTCGAAGTGTCTATAAGAGACTGAAGGTATGCTTATCCATCTCTATCAATGAAGGATATATTAAAAGCGGCTATCAGCTCTGTCACCTTGCTCAACAACTTTAGGCCATACCTCTTGTTGAATGCATCTGCTACCATGTTCAACTTCCTATGGGTATAGACTATCTCAAAGTAATAGTCCTAGAAGAACCCAAGCCACTCTTTTTGGGAACTGAAAACTGAAAACTCTTGCTGCCATGAGGGCAAGGATGGCCGACTCATGAGTGATCGGCAGCACCCCCTATAAAAGAGATTATCCTGCGCTGCCTGGGTTTCATTTTTCATAGACTAAGGAATACCTCATCCCCACATTGTAGACAAACCACATCCTTTTTTCCTAATACAGCCAATCTGAGTATGAATTGTGAATGTCCAGTCATACTCAAACTAATGTCGTTTGGCCTCGACGCTGTCACCAAGAGGTTCCAACCGAAACTCTCGCCACAAGGGTCAGATAAAACCATCGGCATATGTGTGATATCATGTTTCCTCTGAAAGATAACTCCAAATGTACGGGTGATGTCAATGGTTTAACTAAAAACTCTAGGTCTTGGAAATGATTCCTGGAAGGAAGGAATGATTGGTACCTATGTCTATTAATACAGAAGCCAGTAGTAGACATAGACCATACCTTGAATCATTTATAGAGCTCTCGGGTCATGATCCTTGACTACATGTTGCTACTCTCTTCCTATGTCCTCTAGCTCTTTGAGCCTGGCTGGGACCACAATGGGTGGTGGTTGTAACATGTCGAAATATACACCACCTCATACTGCTCCCCTAGCTCTGCTTTCATGTCTGTAGCCCAGTAGATTTATCAGTCCCTAATAGTTCTTCTCTCGAAACTTTTTTACACACCCAAGTCTCTATGACTGTCACCAGTTTCATGGTTTCCCACTACTATCATTCATTGGATGCATTCGCTCATCGAAAGAATATTCCACCATAATGGTTCTCTCTAGCACCCAAACATAAGTAAAAATTAATAGACAAATAGTTCTAGCTTAGATGTCCCTAAAGATACCTCACTCATAGGTATGAGCTCTGAAGAACTGATCGTATCATATTCATCAAGTAGTAGGAATGATCGGTATGCCTCGATGAATAGTGAGATTCTGACATTTCATCCTACCGAAGCTATAGAAGCTAAATAGAACTATCAACCACCTCCTCAAGCCAGTCCTCAGCCTCCTATGATTTGGTCTAGCCTCAGAACCTAAGGGGTATCTAATGATGTATCTTGTATAAGGCATTATGACTACATGTGTCATCTACCGGTACTGCCGGTTGTTACTGATGACCATCAGGAAGTGATATATTTGGCACACTAACCGAAGGTACCATCACAGGCAATGGTCCACATACCAAAGCCTCATCACTATATACTCTATTGGTGTCTAATCTAGGAAGAAAACTATAGCCATAGCCTCCATCCAGTCCTCAGCTGCCTGGGAATCCATCTCGCCTCGAAACCTCTGAAGCCTCTACCACTGGAACTCGTGCAATGAGCTCAGTTGGCCTGCATCGTCTGCCAGTGTGGCTGGTGGTATCTTCTTCCCAATGGATGGTGGTATTTCTGGTACACCATGCGAAGGTTCCAACATAGTAAGAGGGTCCTATAATAGAGCCTCGTCGCTCAGTGGGCCGTCATCATGTACTCTATCATGAATCTTAGCATGTTGTCTATGCAGCAACATCCTGATAAGGAACAGGTATGCCATGATCATTATGTTATACATGGTGAGTTGAATCAAAGAAAACAAATGAAAACATTTCAAAACACACATGGAATTACTTTTTTTGTGCTCTGAGTCAGAAGTCAGAAGTCAGGGTCCCGGTGTATGGATATGTCGGCCACCGCACAAACACAAGATTCCATAAACTGACAACCACACTCACTAAACATAACACTATTGTCTTTAAAAAGATCAGACTCCAATGTTCTATGGTATAACCGACTCCTCTGATACCAATTTGTCACGACCCGTCCCTCGGGGCCCGTTCCGTGACTACCCCAAGCCCACCTTCCATAGGCTAGGGGATGGAAACTAGCAACGATAGGTGTATCCCCTAAAACCGGGAAGTCATTACCTCTATAACCTGTTGAAACACTCAACCAAGAACAGGTCAAGTTACCAACAAAATTAATCTGTATAGAAGAAAGAGTGCTGAAAGTAAGAGGGGCCGGAATACAAGCCCAATAGTAAAGGTACAAGTACAACTGAAATACAATACAACTGAAGAAAGAGAAAGGCAGCTATTGGGTCGTCCTCCGAGGATCCTACATGAAGGATAGGTACAAATCTCCTCCTCATCACACTACGTCTTCCCATATCCTCTGTGTACCAACATGATGTACGGTCGACCTCTGGGCACCGTCTAGTCCTACTACCCTCAGCCTTGATCATCGATGTCTGTTATCTCTGCCAAACACAACATGGTTTGGGTGTAGTCCGTGTAGGGGTGAGTATAAAAATACTCAGTAGGGACCCCAAGACACTCAAAGGTCTCACAAAATCCAAAATGGATAAACCTCAATGCATGAAAACATCTGACAACCCTACTTAGGTATATGCCCATACTTATACCCAAGTTATCATGTATACCTGTCTCATTCATGAGGCAACACAAGGTCTAACTCAAAATCCAAAAGCTCAAAAATTCCACAAAGGAATGAATAACCTGAAGGTAACATCACAAAGGTGAGTACCACCTAGGTAACACTACATAGAAGAATACCACAAAGGTTTCACCATGAAAGAAACTACCACACAGGTACGCCACACTAAAGAATACCAAAAAGGTATCACCACAAAGGGATGTACCACACGGGTACACCACACATAAGAATACCACCAAGGTATCACCATGATGGAAAGTACCACACAGGTAAGCCACACATAACAATACCAAATTGGTTTCAACATGAAGGAAATTACCACACATTTACACCTCATAGAAGAATACCACAAATATATCACCTCAAAGGTCACTACCATACATGTACGCCACACAGAAAAATACAACAAAGGTATCACCATGAAGGTAATGATTGATCTCATACCAGGTATAACTAAGGTACAGAATTAAAGATGATTATATGTTACTACTGAATCATCTTTCTCTATTAAGAGGCAGACCAAAACAGGATCCTAAATCATCAGACCCACACAAGATCTTAGAATATTATCAAAACAACACAAGATCCTAGTACAGAAGACCCATATAGGATCCTAGTCCATTATCATACCCACACAGGATCCTAGAACAAAAGACCTATGGAGGATCCTAGTACATCATTATAATCACATAGGATTTTTGTACAGCAGAACCACACAGGATCCTAGATTATTCCCACATGAATTCCTAGAGTGGATCTACAGGGGATCCTTGAGCACAGACCCATGAAGGATCCCTTTCTCATGTTACAACTAGCTACAGGGTTCCTGTACTAAGCTCACTTGATTCCGAGAGGATACGCTCCTCAATCCATAGTTTGAAACTCAAATTGCCTCTAATTCCCACGAAGAACCATCCCAAAGGACCTACATGTAAAAGGGGTCTCAATGCAACCGACGGTGCATCAATCAGACATCCAGTCTATAAGTTATTGGACTTTTACTCTCGAGGGTCCAGTTGGATTCGTGATCGATCCAACCCAGCTATGCCCCAACAATATCTAAAAATAATTTGTGTTATAACAAAAGGACCGCCCTGATCCAAGGTTTCTGGTGCCGCAGATGGTTCTTCATTTTGACACTGTATGAGGATGATATGTCAAATACAAGATCCAACAATAATAATAATAATAATATTGGCTGTTTCATGATCCCGAGCAATGAACCAAAATTTAATATTCAATATTGAACTTAAATCTCCCATCTTAATCACAGGATCACATCGCCATAGATGATTAGTGAATAAGATGTCACTATTAGGAGTTATGGGGGGTCACTCAAATGATAATAGTAATATATTATTATGGTTTGAGCGTTTTGGGTACTCGATCCAAAATCATGAAGAAATACATCCAATATTGGACTTAATATTTTTTCCTCAAAGTCAGGGTCGTACTGCTGCTGACGGTTCATGAAACTGAGGTTGCATGGATAAGTTACAGACGAATTATTTTTTTACAACCAAAAATAATATTAACATTATTTATATTATTATTATATTATTCATTTTTCCTTATAACGCATCTCAATTGAGATTCACGCACAAGGGTAGCACCTTCCACTTATTCAAATGATTTCCTTTTTAATTTATTTAGATTTTTAACTCATTTCTTTTCAACTATTCCTCTCTCCAATTAACTCTTGTTTCCCCGCAATTATCACGAACTGTTCCAACAAGCAATCAAGCCCACAACTTCTCCTACAACTTTAAACACAGTCTTCATCCACACGTCTAGAACCATCGTCGCACCGCCTATCTCTCCCAGAGCTACACAGAAAAGACACGTCGGAATTACACATTCACATTTCCCCTTCTACAGCCCATAGTGTCTTCGTTATAAACCTGAAAAATAAAATGATTGCATATTCACGATCCTCTAGTCAAGGGCTCCACATCCATATGTCGCAGTCAATAGAATATTTTGTTACCAGTGCCAATAAATATTTCTCCACCTCCTTTCACGATCTATTGTGGATTCGTTCCAGGCCTGAAAAATTAAACAATCACATATTTGTGATCCTTGTGTAAAGGGATTCTCGTCCATATATCGATCTCAGAAAAAGTCCATGTTTCCAGTGCCAATAAATATTAGGCATTGAAGAATGCACGAAGAACATGCAAAGAATAAAAAGAAAGAGGATCATGGTTTATGTGCATGATTATGGACATGTTCGTTTGGCCATCATCATCATGAATTTAGGATCTGAAGGAAATACAATAAAATTCAACATGCTTAAAAACCCATACATCAATTGTCCATTGGAGGTGGTATGATGAAGAAGATAAAGTCGATGAGATGGTGACGTTGGCATTCATTGCTCCCGTAAGATGTTTCCAATCTGGGCTGAAGTGTCGTCCTTTTTCTCAGATTCCAGAGGATTCTCATCATTGAAGATTGTTATTTTTTTGGAGAAGATGATCCTTTAAAAGCTCTCCATAATTCTCCATTTTCCAACGCTTTCCCCAAACTCAAGAAAAGGAGGATCCATCTTATTAAATTATTATTATTAATTTAACAAGTTAAGTTGGATTATTATGTAAATTGAGGTTGGCACATTAACTAGAAGAATACCAAGGGTTTCCCCCACATTAATTGGGAATTCGGGTTGTCCCCACCACCAAGAATTCAAAATGATGCTTTCAAATAAAATAAATAAAAAGTTGTTTTTTTATTTTTTTCTTCTCCCACAAAAATACGAAAATATAACTTCCACCCTCGACACACTATAGTCAAGGTGAAGGTATCATTAAGAGAATATAGGAACAAAGAGTTAAAAGGTGTTCTCGGATTTCAATTCTGAGTATTGGTTTAAAAGTTACAAAATGCCACTCGTGTATTTACTGAACGTACCCGAAAAAAAGTTCGGAAAATTATTAGCGGTCACCCTCGACCCGCACCAGTCGTGGTTAGGCTCTTCCCAAGTGAATTACGCCACAATGAACCGAACGGTACTCTAGGAATTCCAATCTGATTTACCATTTAAATGATATGTATTTAATAATAAAATAATTGTCATTTAAATATTTTATTTACCGACAAAAACTATCTTTCACTGGTGGCACTACTACAACTTGGCCTTTTATCAGCGCTAAAAACTGACATTAACTATGCTAGAAAAGCACTGTTAATTCCAGCGTAGATAAAGGGGGGGGGGGATCCCCATTATCAACGCTCTAAAAAGTGCTGATAAATTCCACCTTTATAAGCACTAAAATAGGAGCTTATAATGGATTTCCTTTATCAGTGCTTTCTTAGTGCTAATAAGGGTGGGACTTTATCAGTTCTATCTTGAGCGCTGATAATGGGACCCTGTATCAGCACTCCTTTAGCGCTGTTAAAGAAATCTTTTATCAGTGCACAAATAAGTGCTGATAAAGGCACCTGCCCCTGCACCTGCACATCTGGACATCTGCACAAAATAGCAGCACCTGCACATCTGCACACCTACACAAAATAGCACCTGTACACAATCCAAGAACCAAAAGACGACACAACACACATAATATTTTGACAATCAATGCTATATACATTTACATAACATCATGAATATAAAAACACACACTGATATATACATTTCAAATAATTTTCTACATGGATACAATTACAATTATCTAACAACAGTTATAAATATTAAAGTTTCATCCTTTAATATCAGTGATCCCCTCTCAAAAGTTGTCGTCCACGGTATTTGTTGCCGAACAAAGAATTCGAACTCAAGGAAATAAATTCACCTATATAAGAAAACAAATATTATGTTAGTAATACAATAATGAAATAAATTAAAACATTAATATGAATGAATACATTAATATGGAATTGTGAAACTACAATATGGAAATGATAAACTCAAATTTTTTCATTCTGATAAAAATGAAAGGGAATAATGTAAAACCAATATATTTTTGGATGATTTATCTCATTTAATAAATGATGATTATTTATCTATTGAAAGGCATTACCGGTCACACTGTGTGTCAGATTGAGGTACGGTTTATTTTTACAGATCACAAATGACTAATGGATCATTTTCCTAAAGTATCCAAACAATCTGAATGCATTTTCTCAGTTTTCCATATTTCACTTGTGTTGTTTTCTAAAGTTAATGTCAGTTTTAATCTGATATCAGACACTTTTATCCATACCAATCACATAGTATGTCATATTGAGGAGTGGTTGATTCGTATACATCACAAATTACTCATGTATCATTTTTCTAAAGTATAAAAACAATCCAAATTCATTTTTTTGGTTTTTCGTATGTCACTTGTGTTGTTTTCTAAAGTTAATGTCAATTTCAAACTGATATCAGACACTTTTAGCCATACAGGTCACACCATGCATCAGATTGAGGTGGTGTTGAATCATACACATCAAAAATGACTCATTCATCGTTTTACTAAATTATAAAAACAATCCGAATGTGTTTTCTAGGTTTTTCGTATGTCACTTGTGTTGTTTTCTAAAGTTAATGTCAATTTCAAACTGATATCAGAAAATTTTCTCCATACCGGTCACACTGTGCATCAGATTGAGGTGAGTTTGATTAGTACACGTCAAAAATGACTCATGGGTAGTTTTATTAAAGTATCAAAACAAACAAAACGTGTTTTATCAGTTTTTCATATGTCACTTGTGTTGTTTTCTAATGTTAATGTCAATTTCAAACTGATATCAGAAACTTTTATCCATATCGGTGACACCGTGCGTCGTATTGAGGTGCGATTGATTCTTACACGTCACAAATGACTCATGGATCATTTTCCTAAAGTATAAAAACAATCCGAATGCATTTTCTTTGTTTACCGAATGCCATGTTTGTTGTTTTCTAAAGTTATTGTCAATTTCAAACTGATATCAGACACTTTTAGCCATACCGGTCACACTGTTAATCGGACTGAGGTGCAGTTGATATTTAAACATCACAAATGACTCAAGTATTGTCTTCGTAAAGTATCAAAACTGTCTGAATGCATTTTCTTGGTTTTCCGTATGTCACTTGTGTTGTTTTCTAATGTTAATGTCAATTTCAAACTAATATCAGACACTTTTAGCCATATCTATCACACCGTGAATTGGATTGAGGTGTGGTTGATCCGTACACGTCACCAATGAATTCTGAATTGTTTTTCTAACATATAAAAACAATCCAAACACATTTTCTTGGTTTTCCGTATGTCACTTGTGTTGTTTTCTAATGTTAATGTCAATTTCAAACTAATATAAGACACGTTTTGCCATACCAGTCACACCATGCGTCGGATTGAGGTGAGGTTGATTCTTACACGTCACAAATGACTCATGGATCATTTTACTAAAGTATCAAAACAATCCTAATGTGTTTTCATAGTTTTCTGTTTGCCACTTGTGTTGTTTTTTAAAGTTAAT
Organism: Viscum album; assembly: GCA_963277665.1. Lineage (NCBI taxonomy): Eukaryota > Viridiplantae > Streptophyta > Magnoliopsida > Santalales > Viscaceae > Viscum > Viscum album. The sequence goes on along the minus strand of OY728126.1, from coordinate 1,687,110,458 downwards.
ATCAATTTCAAACTGATATCAGAAACTTTTAGCCATAGCGGTCACACCGTGTATTGGATTGTGGTTTGGATGATTCGTACATGTCACAAATGACTCGTGGATTGTTTTCCTAAAGTATTAATACAATCCGAATGCGTTTGGATGGATTTCCGTATGTAAATAGTGTTGTTTTCTAAATTAATGTACAGTTCAAACTGATATCAGACACTTTTAGCCATACCGGTCACACTGTGCATCAGATTGAGGTGTGGTTGATTCGTACTCATTACAAATAACTCATGGATCATTTCCTAAAGTATCAAAACAATATGAACATGTTTTCTCATTTTGTCATATGTCACTTGTGTTTTTTTCTAAAGTTAATGTCAATTTCAAACTGATATCAGACACTTTTAGGCATACTGGTCACACCGTTCATCGTATTGAGGTATGGTTGATTCATACACGTTACAAATGACTCATGTATAATTGTCCTGAAGTATCAAAACAATCCAAATACATTTTCTCGGTTTTCCGTATGTCAGTTGTGTTGTTTTCAAGATTTAATGTCAATTTTAAACTGATATCAGCCACTTTTAGCCATACCAGTCACACCATGTGTCGGATTAAGTTTTTCTTGATTCTTACACATCAAAAATGACTCATGGATCATTTTCCTAAAGTATCAAAACAATCCAAACGCATTTTCTCATTTTTTCTTATGTCAATATTTAATAAGAGTCTCTCGTTAAGTTATTCTTTACTAGAAACTCAAATCATTTCTAAAACCATTTTCCATAATCTAAGGATATGAAACATAAGAAAGGGTGATCATAGATTCTCAAAAAGTGTAAACAAGGAAGATATCAATGATCATATTAAGATAACATAAGTAGTAGGAATTCACCTTCATTGTCCTATTCGTTTACATTCTTGCATCAGGTATGTTTCCCATTTGTTTCTAAACACATCTATATCATCTTGGTAATAGGATTTTTTACGACAATAACAGTATTACTAAAAACATATAAATACACAAAGGATTAATAAATATTTTAAATGAACTAGTGATTATTTTTAAAAATACCTCTTTAGGGATGCTAGTTTGTTGTTGAAATATGATCTCATTCATAAATTTACAAACATAATAACCGTAGTCCTTTCTGTTTGTTTGTTTTGGAAACTGCAGAGACATCAGTAAAAATAAGTAATCTGTTTTGATATGTATTTGGATAGTGCAATATAATTATATATACCCAGATACATTTCCATTTGTAGATCTCTTGCACCTTGTCATCCTTATTCCTTGGATTCATTCCAGACTTTAGACTATATTCATACACCACCCTATCACAATATAATCCTCATTAAAAGATAATATAAATTATATAACTAGATATTTAGTTTTAAAATGTTGGATCTAGTGTATTAAAAATTGACAATCGCCATCATGGGTGGTCGGTTTGCTAGATATCTATGCAGTGAATCCATAAAATAAATCTTTGGAGTATCCAAATTGACTACAAATAGCATCCAATGCTGCCTAAAAACACAAAAATGAATAAGTAATGATAGAAATGAAAATATAATTGATATGATTAAAATGTATAGTTTTAACCCTGCAACATTGGTATTAAAAAGAGCATGTTAGTCTTAATTTTTCATTGAAATGTTCTGAGCAGGTTTGACATTAATTCAGCCTGAAAATCAGAATCTAATTCTTTTTGTTGTGTAGAAATGGTGTGAGGACTAACGAGTTCAAATTTTTACTCACGGGAAAATCCCTTCAATGGTTTTTCATATATACGCCTGCAAAAAATATGAAATGTATTTAGCCATAATTATCAGAGTATATCAACTTCTTGTAAAATAAAATCATGAAAACATACCTCATGTATACATTTATAACTAAGACTCCTAGCCAGTCGTATGTGATGATTTCAGCAACAACGTCAGCACTTACGAAATCTAATGTTTCCTCTCCTTACATATCTTTTTCACAAACAATTGTGTCTTTATTTATGACATTCATTTTCATATCCACATGATCTTCCAATGATATTAAATGTATATATAGAATGGATGGGGTGAAGGTTCCCTTAGTAGATTGTTTTGATTAGTTGGTTGATCCTTTTGAGCCATTATTTCATTTTAGCTCCTTGCTTTTGTCCCTTTGTAATAACATTCATCAGTTATGCACTTTTCTAAATAAATTTTAAAGGTTCTTCTTGAAAAATTAATTGGAAATGAATACCTCCTCTTCGACATGTTTTTTACAAGATTTGACGGCCATGCAACGAATGTTCCAATAGATTTCTCCACTATATGAATGTCTTCATCATCATTCAGCATGGGTAGCTAGGCGCTCGGCTCATGAGCTACATTAATCGACACTTTGACATGACCGGTTGTAAGTGGTCTAAAGTGTTTCATGTCATTTTTCATATTGAACACTGTAGCCCTCGCTACAAGGTGATGAGTGAGAGCTAACAGATATAAATCAATGTCATTTTCACTATGTAGAATATCATTACATGAAAGGTATCAGTTTCTATGTGATTCACGTTTCATAGAAAAAAATATTAGAACATTTATTACCTCAGTTAAGTCAGGTCATTGAGGGGAATGTCTTGCCTCAAAGTTGGTGGGGGGTGGGGTGGGTTGTTCTTGAGTTGTTTTTTCTCTTCGTCTCTCTCCCATCAATATTTCAAGAAACTCTCCATGACATTGGAATTTTTCTTCAAGGGTAGCTAGTCTATATATAATCATTTTCATTTCATTAGTTTGTTCCTCCTATGGTTTTTTTCTGAAAATAAGTCAGGCCTGTCACCCCAAAACCCACACCTCTGACGCGACCATACTGTTCTGATTGTTTCAAGGTTGTTGAATGAATATATGCATTCGGTGCAGGTGTTGTTGATTCCTATGACCATGTAAAATTAAAAATATGGAAAAATAAGTAATCATCGTTATATATTAGTGATTTAAAGAAAAACAAATTTATACTATGTCATACTTACACATGTTTCCCACACTTTTTGTGTGTTTTCATCTATAAGTTTCCCCTCTTTATTAACACGAGCCTCCATCCATAGCACATGGAGTGGGATGGAAGTGTCTTGGGATTTAGATTCATCAACCTGCATATAAACAGAGAAACATGGTTACAGTGTTTTTTTATGACACATAAAAGTATTACAGTACTTTTAAAATACGTACCAATTGTTTTTCAATTGAAGCGTACCCCAGCCTTGCTTTACGGTAGGGGTACACTGGTTTTTCTGCTCATCTATTATTTTTAGAACTCAGTTGCTGTTTCATAAATAAAAAACTTTCAATCAATGTGATTAATACAAGCAATGTTAAACATCATGTTACCAAACACAATGTACCTGAACAGTTTGCTCCGCACGACAGTTGCAAAATGCATCCCATGCTCCTTGGGATATAAAGAGTGCATAAATATGAGGTGGGTGAGTCTGGATTTTCCATTCATCATATTTTAGATGATATTTCGTTAAAATGGTTCGAAAGCCTCTATGAACTCTTCCATCCAGTCTTAATACATATTCTTTGTGCGAGATATCTACTATAAATGTACTATGCAAGAGATTATGTGGAGATAGTCAATATTTGAGTAGTTTATTTTATTTTATTTCAATAAATTAAATAAATGATATCGTAATGTTACTGTAATCTCTTCCCACATTAATGTTTTCAGCTCGCTGACAACATGGTTTCACGACTATATATCAATCGGCAGGTGTTGCCGAGTGACAATTCCAATGTAGCTACTACACATGGCTTTGTTAGGGTTTACAAGCTGACCTCTCTTATTCCATACCACCTCAAATTTGATGCCTTTTTCTTTTGGAGTTATGATTTTGGCTAAAACTGTCAAAATATAGTGCACTTGTTTTTTTGTTCCATCGGGGTTTCATTGCCTACCATTTCCTCAGTTTCTGCATCATCATTATGTTCCTCCAAAGCGATAGCATCAACACTAGGAACAACAAAAACAGTTTGAGAAACCTGTTGTACCTCAGCAGTGGGACCAGCAACAACAGGTTGAGAAACCTATTGTACCTCTGCAGTGGGACTAGCTGCAACAGGTTGAGAGGCCTATTGTACCTCAACAGTGGGGCCAGCTGCAACAAGTTGGGAAACCTGTTGTGTCTTAGGATAGGGTGCATCAGTAGGTGCAGAAGTCACTATCTGCAGAATTTGTTTAACATTTAATTTAGATCACATAAAAGTAGCAGTGAACAGATAATAACATAATTTAACACAATCTATATTACAATAAAAAATAACATGATTATTGAACTCTCTCTTTTTATAAAATCAGAAAATATTTGTCCCCTCTATCGACTCTCCATATCCCTTCATTATCGTCTCCTATGACATACAAAATGTAGTCTACATTGGGACCACTGTGAAATGATTGCGAAGTCCAAATGAAAGTGCCAACCTTCGTTAAATTTTCAAATGACCCTTTAGTTGTTTTGCTTGATAACAAAATAATTGACCAGTTTCAGTTTGCGGGATCTGAAACATAAAATACTTGAACTACATATGATTCCATTATAAACAGTTCATCTTTCTCCCCTTCCTTAATGAAATCGACTTTTATGAATCCCAATTCTTTTATTTTACCATCACTCCTATTATCAACCCACTTTATTTAAAAAATCAGAACCTGGAATTCCGTATAATCCATATCCCATATTTGTTTGATGATGCCAAAGTATGACATATTCGCATAAATTGGATTTCTGTCTTTAGCACCGGAAACATGCATCGCTTCAGCCACAAGTATAACCCCACTATTCTGCATGGTACTGTCTTTATCATGTTAATTAGTATAAAATGTATAACCATTAACTACATATGCATTGAAAGATAATATATACACACTTGGTCCTCCAGCTAGCCATCGATGTCGGTCTGAAATTGACTGTTGATTTTCTTCTGACATCTTAAAAATATGGTCCCAAAACCATCCTATAAACTATCGATTATGTGTATCTAATATCCATTTTTCAGCCCTAGATGGATTCAAATGCTTGAGATTTTCTTTGTGGGTTTCAACATATGGGTCAACGCAAAAATTGTTATGCAAAACAAAAAGGTGGGTCTGCTCCCGATCTGTAATACTGATTGTGACAACCTGTCTTCAAGAAATTCCTTCACCCTCAAGACACCTAGTGTGGTGAGATTTCGGTTGGCCAATGATTCCCATACTTGACATGTATTTGGTAAATAATTCAACGGCTTCTTCAACAGTATATCGCTTTGCAATACAACCCTCTGGCTGACATTGATTTTTGACATACTCTTTCAAAATCTTCATATAACGTTCAATGGGGTACATCCATCTGTAATGTACATGACCACATAGTTTAATCTCTCTTACCATGTGGACCATCAAATGAACCATCATATCAATAAATGAAGGCAGGAAGAACATTTATAGTTCACATAATATGATGGCAATTTCTCTTTCCATATTTGGGAATTTCACCGGGTCTATAACTTTTCAGCATATAGCTTTGATGAAGAAACATAGTTTCATTAATGTATGGCATATATTCTTGGGAAAAATTCAATGTAAAGTAATAAGAATGAGATATTGCATCAAAAAATGGCAGTCATGTGATTTCAGACCTTTTAACATCAAATCGCTCATTGAAACGAGGTTCCAGATATTTGATGAATACCCCTCTAGAACCATTACATCATTCAAGTAGATGAAAAACTGATATATCTCCTACCTGGAAAGAGTGTAAGTAGCAGGAGGAATAAATGTTCGTTTTTCACCCTTCACTAGTGCCAACTCTTCTTGTATTCTCATATCAACCATGTCCAACCTAGCCTTAATTCCATGTTTTGTTTATCCAGGTGTATTTAGCAACGTGCCGCTGACACTATCAAATAAATTTTTTTCTACATGCATAACATCAAAAAAATGTCCGACATACAGACAATTCCAGTATGGTAATTAAAAAAAATTGATCTCTTTTTTCAACCGATTTTCGTAAGGTTTTTCAAAGCCGGTTTACCAAAAGTAATGTGCACATTTTTACCTTTCTTAAACTATTTATCACCTGTTAGTGGATACGGTGTTATACGTTCTTCTGAACTTACATCGAATGATTTCATCCACGACCGGTACTTATTTCGTCAAGGTAGATACCTGCGATTTCCTAGAAACACAGTTTTTGATGAATATTTCAACCTAATTGATTGTGTACCTTATTCGCAAACATGAAACCCTTGAGTTCCTTTAATGCTATATCCTAAAAAATTTCAATAAGCAAGGAAGTCATTTATCTCCCCGTACAATATGGATCTCAATATAAAATATTTCTTTTTGTAATAATCATACAATGTAACACTTGAATCCCACAATAATTTTAAATATTCGATCAATGGAGCTAAATAAACATCAATATCCTTACCTGGTTATTTTGGTCCTGATATAAGCATAGATAACATGATTTATTTTCATTTCATGCATAACCATGGTGGTACGTTATAATTTACCAACAGAACCGGCCATGTACTGTGACTGTTGCTTTGAAAACCAAAAGGATTCACTCCATCTGTAGATAACGCAAGATGATGGTTTCTCAACTCATTTCCAAATTCAGGATACTCATGATCAATTCTCTTCCACTGAGGAGAGTTTTCCAGGTGACATCGTATACCATCTTTAAGTCTTGTATCTGCATGCCATGTCAATTGTCCTGCAGTCTCCTTGCTTCCATAGTGCCTAAACCATGGAATGATTGGAAATTACCATACAACTTTAGGGGAGAATGAATATGAGTATAATTTATTTTAAAAACTAGATACATTAAAAATAGTGGGGGGCGTGCTCATTAATTTCAAGTCTTGGGTGGTTCTTGGGATTCATCCATTCTATTACTCTCTTCGATCCTCCCTAATTAGGGGTGGTTCTTGGGAGTTTTTTATAGTGTGTTAGTGAGTTCTTCCCTCATACTTCCTCTATTACTATTATCTGTTAGTTTTCTATGAGTTGGGAATATTTTGTCTAGGATTGGTGTGATGATTTCACATTATCATCTTGAAATCAATTCAGATGATGAAGATTTTTTTTATATTGGCTAGAGGTTATCCTCGTATGATGAAAGCACCATGTTTTGTGTGGTTTAGGTGGTGTTGTGTTTCCTAGTGATTTTTTAAAAGATTATTCCTAATTATATTAAGGTGAATAATTAATTATATGTTTATATAATTAATTATTTGGGAATTGTTCCTTGTGATTGGATCTCAATCATTGGTACAAGATTAGATAAGGCATGCATAGTCTTGGTTGAGGATGAGTTGATCTTGGTGAGGGGGTACTCCATTTTTTGAGGTAGGTGGACCCTATAATACAAAACCATGTTCGAATTTATGCATGATTGTGCATTCATGCATGAGTATATGTTTTCTAGTGAAAGGGATAGAAATCATGAGAACCCTATGTAAATAAATAGGGTGTTTTTGATCCACCATGTGATAGAGTGGGGGTTCTATTGAATGTTTGTGATTTTATGATCATCCGGATATTATGTCTCTATGAAGGTGAGGTTTCTAGTTGTGTTTTTGAGAGGATCGGGATTGTTATGAGATGTGTATATTCTAGTGAGGTTTTCTAAGGCTATTTGAGTAGGTATTAGAGTCTTAGGCCTAAAAAAGACGGATAATATAGTTTTATATCTCACGTATGATAGGGAACACCCTCTTAAGGATATATAAGAGTCAAGGTGTGTGCGATGAGTTGGATATTCCATATAGGGATTGGTGAAGTTTGACATAGAGTATTTCCTCCTTATAATTGAGTTCTGAGATCTCTAAGGGGAGATATGATATGGTACCTAATTGAGGGTCATGGTAATAGTCTGGAAGACTTAGCATAGGGTATCCAAGGCTCTTAGTGTGAGTTTCTTAGGATGTTAATTATTTAATTTTAATGAGTTTTAATGTGGGAAATCGAAGATTATATAGACTAGACTATTGAGGCCTAGATCAAGTATAGCATGTGGGTTGTAACATTACCATGTAGAGATGAGTGTGTGTTGGTATCAATGAGTAGAGATGGTTTAGGTTTATAGAACCTTGTAGATTCCCTTATAGGCGGAATTAGAATGTTGATAGGTTGGGAATAATTTTCATGTATAACCAAGATGGTTTTAAGGAGATTATTATGAAAGGCTAAATGGATGGTGAATTTTATCATTTATGGTCAGACCGAATAAGATATTGGGACGTCATATGACTTTCACCTAGTTGAAGTATGATTGTCCATGGGGCCCACCTATTGATGATGTGGTTTATCTTGTACTAGAGGTTGGATATCTAGATACCCTCCTTAGATTACCATTTATATGTTTTGTGGCATGAGACAAGATGGATGGACTTTATTTAAGTGATAAGGTTTTGGTAGGGCCCTATTTTGAGTGAGAAGGCATTAGTCATAATGGATTGGTGTGTGACTTCCATGGGATCCACCTATTGATGGTTCATTTTGACTTGTAATAGAGGTTGGATATTGTGATTCCCTCTATAGATCATTTTTTGTATGATAATATGATGTGAGATATAGAAATGGGGATCACATAGTTTTGGTTTGGAGAAGTTTTGTGAGAGGTTGTCTATAGATATTCCCTCCTCAAATTGTTGTTTATGTTATGTGATGGTGTAAACCACCGTAACTCATAGGGGAGCAGCTACTATGTTGTGGAATTAGAGGATATGTGAATCACACCCAATGTGAGATGATGGTGGAACTGTTATGTTATAAGAATGGATGTGATATTTAAATTGGTATATGACCCATCCTAGAGAGAGTGGGTAGTGGGAAGAAATTTGTAGAAACCCTATTAAGGTTCATTTGTTTCGAACCCAAGGAGAATAGTGTACAATATAGAACAAAATAAACATATGTCTCATCCCAATGGAATGCCTCACCTGATGACATGAATTCACCAACACGGATGGTTCAAACCCTACCTGGCCTAACTATGGGGTAGTATCCAAAATCAGAAAAAGATCCATACTAAGGGCCACTAGACTGAGTGAAATCCTAATCTAGTGTAAGAACCATTCACAAAAAATACTCTCTCTGTTCCGGTTTCTATCACAAGGCTATAGTGGGGAGAGAAAATCAAGATCAAACAAGTAACCAACCACATATACATGTGTCGCAAACACAAGAATCACACACAAGAATCACGCCAAATAATAATTAATCTCAATATTTACAATAAATGAAAACATAATTAATTCATGAAAATTCAATTTTACTCACCTTAAGGAGGAGGAACCAGTGGCGGAGGAGGAGGAGGCGTCGACCGTGGAGGCAGCGTGGAGGAAGCGCAATGGCAGCGTGGAGGCAGCGGAGGTAGCGGAGGCAGCTCATAGGCAGTGGAGGCAGCATAGGCAGCAGAGGCAGCGGAGGTAGAGGAGTAGGTAGAGGAGGAATAAGAGGAGGAGGAGGATGAGGCAGAGGTGGAGAAGGTGGATGAGGAGGCCGTGGTGGAGGAGGATGAGGAAGAGGATCCGTGACAGAGGAGGAGGAGGAGGAGGAGGAGGAGGAGCAGTGAAAAGAGGAGGAGAATCATAAGTGGGCTCTAGAGCATGTGAATGAGGCAGCGGCCATGGAACAGGAGGAGAAGGAGGCGACGACGGTGAGGAGGCAGCGGTGGAGGCGCATGGTAGGGCTTCTGCGATTGACAGGGTGCGGGGAGGAGGAGCGGCGACAAGAGGAGTAGGAGGAGAAGTTGGCGTCGAAGGAGGAGAATGAGGCGGTGGTCACAGAATAGGAGGATGAGAAGGAGGACGCAGTGGAGAGGAGGCAACGATGGAGTCATAGGGTAGGGTTTCCGTGAAAGCTTTACAGGGTGCGGGGATGAGGAGGAGGACCTAGTGGCACTTATAAATACCACTAGGACCATTATCACCGCTACTAAAAAGTGTTGATAAAGGGGGTCTTTATCATTGCTAAAATGAGAAGCTCTGATAAAGACCACGTTTTTCAGCACTTTTTTAGCACTGATAAAGGCTTTCTTTAGCAGCGCTTTTCATTTTAGCACTGATAAAGACCCCCTTTATCAACTCTTTTGTAGCGCTGATAAATTCATACTTTACCAGTGCTAATTAATGCGCTGATAAATGTATAAATTTGATAATTTTATTATATTATTATATATTTATTTGAAATGATATTTATGATATATATATATATACTTATTAATAATTATAACTCTAAATAAATATATCATTATTTATACAAAGAAAATTATTTGAAAGGTATATTTATATATATATAATTGAAAATATAATAAAATATATATATATTTTAAATATAATGTAATTTTAATAATAATTGTACATTTTTAGAACATATATATTATATGGGTAACATAATTAATTATAAATAAATAACAAATCAATGTGATATGTAATTATAATCTATAAATGAACATTATTCATGCACATATATGATCGCATAACATATACGCATGATATTCATTGACCCCAATTCATTGGAAAACACATATATATTTATAAAACTAATAAATATAATGAATTAATAAATCTAAAAAATCTTATAAATCTAATAAATATAATTATTAATAATCTTATAATTATTTAATTATATATTTATATATATTTATTTATAACATTTTTTTTATTTAATGAATAAAATAAACATCATCAGCCCTAAGAAAAGAGATGATAAATGTAACCTTTATCAGTGCTAAGAAAACCGTTGATTAAGGGGTATCTAAAGTGCTGATAAAGGGTAAACCATTATCAGTGCTTGTTTTAGAGATGAGAAGGGGTACATTTATCATCTCTTTATTTAGCGATGATAATGTCCTACCCCTTTATCAGCGCTTTTCCATTAGCGCTGATAAAGGCAGGCACCTTCCTTGCCAATTTTTGTGATAGTGTTGCGCATGTCGGCCAATGTTAGTTTCTACTTAAATAAATATTTCCCCCATGAGTTCAGCATTTGTCTCGGATTTTCAATCTGAGCTATCGTTGTTGAGTTATAACCACTTAAAAATAAAATAATTTATTTAATTATTTTATTTATGGTTATTCTATTTTTGGGTTATCTCATAGGAGGCGCGCACTGACTAAACATAAGTCACGCCTAGAGTAAATCCTCCATCCTGAACACAATGTTTCCCTTGGATATTTTATCCGAGTTACTGTTCAAGAGTTATTCCACTTTTTCTCCTAGGCCAAATCTCAAAAAACCACGTCGGAGTGAGACTCATAGAAAGACGCGGTCACCTTCCTCGAACTACAGAGGTCTCTGTCTGCTATCAATATAAGACTTCTACCAACTCTGAGCAGTTTTAACTTTCTAACAAGTGAGGCATCATGATATAAAATATGCCACTGCTTTCTTCATCCCTAGCAAGCAGTACTGACACTGAAGGTCCTGGTACCAAGGTACATCCTCTGAAGAGGATGACGTGCTCCCCACATTTAGAAAATCTAGCAGGTGCCTGCCCTATGGATATCTAAACATGTCAAGCCTCACAGTATGTGTCCCCAAGATGCACCTCCCTAACTCTCTAATGAAGTGTGGGAGTGACTATAAGAGAGTGTAGGTATACATCTCCATGTCTATCCACGAAGGATATCTGGAAAGTGGCTAGCTGCACTGTCGCCTCACTCAGCAGCTGTAGGACAGACCTCTTGCTGAGTGCATCTTCTAACATGTTCCCCTTCCTAGGAGTATAGACTATCTCAAATTCATTGCCCCGGTGGAACTCTAACCACTCTTATTGGGAACTGAAAACTGAAAACTCATTCTTCCATGAGGGTAAGGCTGGCCAACTCACGAGTGATTGGCCGCACCCTTATGTGTATGAGTTTTTCCTCTGCTTCCTGGGATTCCTTTTTCACCGACTAAGGAAAACCTCATCCCAACGTTGTAGATAAACAACATACTTTTTTCCTAATGCTCTCAATATGAGAATGAATTGTGGAACTCTAGTCAAACCCGAACTAACGTTGTAAGGCCTCAACGCTGTCACCAAGATGTTCCAACTGAAACTCTCGCCTCAAGGGTCAAATCAAACTGTCGGCGTAAGTGTGATTATCGAGTCTCCTCCCAAAGGTATCTCTTGACATAAGAGTCATTTCAATGGTTTAACCGGGCACTCTAGGCCATGGAAAAGATTTGTGGATGGAAGGAATGATTGGTACCTATGTCTATTGATACAACATCCAGTATTAGACACAGAACATACCTCAAATCATTCCTAGAGCCCTAGGGTCGCACTCCTTGACCGCATGTAGCTACTCTCTTCCCCTATCCTCCTACTCCATGATCCTAGTGGGGACCATAATGTGGGTTGGTTGTAACATGAAGAATTGTACCCCACCTCATGCTACTCCCCTAGCTCTGCTCCACGTCTGCAGCCCTAAAGATTCATTTGTCCCTAACACTTCTTCTTATAGAAACATTTTTACATGCCCATGTCTCTATGAGTAGCTTCAGTTTCCTTCTATCCCACTACTAACATTCAATTTGAGCATCTACTCAGCCAAATAATATTCATCAACAAAGATTCTCTCTAGCACCCTAACATAAGTAGGAATGGATATAGGAATAGTTCTTGCAAGGATGTCCCTAAAGACATCTTTCTCCAAGGCTCGAGCTCTGAAGCACTGATCATATCATATTCATCGAGTACTAGGAATTATTGGTATGCCTCACTAAATAATCAGATGCCGACATGTCGTCCTGCCGAAGCTATAGAGGCTCTAGAGAACTCTCAACCACCTCCTCAAGCCAGTCCTCAGCCGCCTGTGAGTCAGGCTCTCCTCGGAACCCGAGGGGTATCTGATGCTGAAACATGTATAAGGCACTAAGCCTATATGTGTCCTCTACTGGTACCGCTGGTTGTAACTGCTGACCATCGGGCAGTGATATAGCTGACACACTACCCGAAGGTACCATCATGGGAAACGTTCCACATACGACAGCCTCATCACTATATTCTATACTTGTGTCTCATCTAGGTAGAAAACTCTAGTCACAGCCTTCAGCTAGTCCTCTTCTCCCTTGGAATCTATCTCTCCTAGATACCTTAGAGGCCTCTACCGCTGAAACTCATGCAATGCGATCATTCGGCGTTCACCATCTACTAGTGTGGGTGGTGTTCACTACTTCCCAACAGGTGGTGGTGGTGCTGGTATACCACCCAAAGGTTCCAACATAGTAAGAGGGCCCTGAACCGGAGCCTTGTCGCTTAGTGGGCCGTCATTGTGTACTCTCTCAGGAATCTTAGCTGGATGTCTAAGAATTGGCATCCTAATAAGGAACATGTGCACAATGGTAATTATGTTATACCTGGTGAGCTGACTCAAAGAAAACACAAGAAAAATTTTCATAACACACACACAATCATTGTTTTCGTGCACTAAGTCAAAAGTAAGAAGTCATGGTTCTGGTGTATGGATACGTCGGCCACTGTACCAACACTGGATTCCCTTAACTGATAACCACACTCACTACACATAACATTATTGTTGTTATAAATATTAGAGCCCAATGTTATATGGTAGAACGAACTCCTCTGAAACAAATTTGTCACAACCTCTCCCACGAGGCTTGTGCCGTGTCTACCCCATGTCCACCTTCCATAGGCTCGGGGCTGGAAACTACCACCGAAAGGCGTATCCCCTAAAAATAGGAAGGAATGGACTTTATAACAAATATTACACTCAATCAAGAAAATAGAATGATATGATCACAAGTAATCTGTATAGAAAAAAGTGTACTCAATGTAAGAGGGGCTGGAATACATGCCCAACAGTAAAGGTACAAGTACAACTGAAATAAAATACAACTAATGAAAGGGAAATCCATCTACTGGGTCTTCCTCCGAGGTTCCTACCTGAAGGGTAGGTACATATCACCTCCTCAGCACTCTACATCCACCCATCATCTCTGCGCACTGACACACTGTATGGTCTACCACCGGGCACCGTCCCGTCCTAGTACCCACATCCTCGATCAACGATGTCCATCGTCTGCACCAAACACAATAAGGTGCGGGTATAGCCCGTGTCGGGTTCAGTATAATGATTCTCAGTAGGGACACTGAGACACTCAGAGGTCTCACAAAATCCACAAAGGATAAACCACAAAGAATGTAATCATCTAACAACCCTACTTAGGTATCTTTCCATACACATACCCAAGATATCAAGTATACTTGTTTCATTCCTGAGGAAACACATGGTCCAAATCAAAAGCCCAAAGATCGACTATTCCACAAAATAAGGAATACCACGAAGGTAACACAACAAAGATGTGTACCACAAAGGTAACGCCACACATAAGAATACCAAAATGGTTTCACCATGAAGGAAAGTACCACACAGGTATTCCACATAGAAGAATACAACAAAGGTATCATGACAAACGTAAGTACCACACAGGTATGCCACACCAAAAAATACCACCACGATATCACCACGAAGGAATGTACCACACAAGTACACCACATTGAAGAATACCACAATGGTTTCCCCATAAAGGAAAGTACCACAAAGGTATGCCACACAGAAGAATCCCACAAAGGTATCACCACGAAGGTAAGTACCACCCATGTAGTCCACATAGAAGAATAACACAAAGATATCACCATGATGGTAAGGAATCAGCTCACACCTGGTAAAACTAAGGTGCAATAGTAAAGATGATTAGATGTAACTACTAAATCATCATACTCTGTTAAGAGGCAGACCCACATAGGATCCTAAATCATCATACCCACACAGGATCCTAGTACATCATCAAACCCACATAAGATCCTAGTAAATCATCAAACCCACACAGGATCCTATTACAATAGATCCACACCAGATCCTAGTACCTCATGAGACCCACATAGGATCCTAGTACAGCAGTCCCACATAGGATCTTAGTGTAGTCCGACATGGATTCTTATAGAAAATACTTGTGGGATCCTTGAGTATAGACCCACGATTGATATCTTTCTCATGTTATGTCCAGCTACAGGGTTACCACCCTACACTCGCTTGATTCTGAGAGGATCCTCTCTCCATGCCACATGTTGATACTCCAAATACCATGAAGTATCATAGAGAAGTATCCCAATGTACCTCCATGTAGAAGGGGTATCAAAACAACAGACGGTGCATCAATCAGACATCTAGCCTATAAGTTATTGGGCTTTTAGTTTTGAGCACCCAATTGGATTCATGCTCGATCCAACCCGGCCATACCCCAACTTTATCCAAAACTCAAGAGGGGTATACCAAATGGACATCTCGATCCTAGGATTCTGGTGTTGAAGATGGGTTGTCATTTCAATACCGTATGAGAGAGATATGTCGACTACAAGATCCATCAATAATAATTATAATAATAATGGGGGTTTCGTGAACCTGAGCCACGAAACAGAATTTAATATTCAACATTAGACTTAGATCGAATGTATTAATGATAGGATCATGTCACCACATATGTTACGTCAATTGGACATCCGAAATAGGAGTTATTGAGGGTCAGAGATTTAATAATAATATATTATTATTATTATTTGAGCGTTTCGGGTAACTTATCCAAAATCCTGAGAAAGGACCTCCAATATTAGACTCATAATTTCCGTCTCGATGTCAGGGTCGTACAACCCTTGACGGTTTGTGAAATCGATGTCACACAGATAAGTTACAGACAAATTATGATTTTACAACCAAAAATAATAATAACATTATTTATATTATTATTATATTATTATTTTTTCCTTATAACCCATATCAATTGAGATTCACAGACAAGGGTAGAACCTCCCCCTTATTCCAATGTCTTCATTTTTTAATTTATTGAGTTTTTTAATTAATTTAATTTCAACTATTTCTCTCTCCAATTAACTCTTCATTCCCCAAAATTCTCATGCACTATTCCCACAAGAAATCAATCCCACGCTTCTCCTACTACTCTAACCACATGCTTCATCCACATGTCTATAACTATCGTCGCACTGCCTATCTCGCCCAGAGCTACTCCCCAAATACACGCCAGAAATGCACCTCCACATTACCCCATATACGTCCACTGCATCTTTTTTGTAAACCCAAAAAATAAAATGATTGCATATATTCATTCCTTGTGTAAAGGGCTCTGCGTCCATATTTCACACTCAACAAAATATTGTGTTTCCTGCACAAATAAATATTTTTCTTCCTTCTTCTGTGAGACATTACAGCTTCATTCCAAGCCCAAAAAATTAAACAATCACATATTTGCGATACATGCATAGAGGTCTTCTTTTCCATATATCGCTCTAAAAAAACTATGTGTTTCCAGCACTAATAAATATTAGGCGTTGAAAGATGCACGAAGAACATGCGAAGAATTAAAATAAAGAGGATCATGGTTTAAGTGCGGGAAGATGGCCACGTTTATTTGGCCATCGTCATCATGAATTTAGGATATGAAGAACAATAGAATAAAATTCAACATGATAAAAAAACCCACCACGATTGTCCATTGGAGGTGGTGCGAGGAAGAAGATGAAGTCGATGAGATGGCGATGTCGACATTCATTTCTCCTGCAAGATGTTTCCGATATGGGCTCAAGAATCATCCTTGTTCACCGATTTTGGAGGATTCTCTTCATTGGAGAGTGTTCTTCATTGGAGAAGATGATCCTCCAAAATCTCTCCCCAATTCTTCCATTTCCAACGCTTTCCCCAAAATCAAGAAATAGAGGAGCCAAATTATGAAATTAAGTTTATTAATTTAACAAGTTATGATGGATTATTATGTAAATTGAGGTTGGCACGTTAACTATGGGAATAACTAGGGTTTCCCCAACATTAATTGAGAGTTCAAGTGGTCCCCACCACAAATCATTCAAAATGGTGGTTTCAAATAAAATAAATAAAATGTTATTTATAATTTTTTTCTTCTCCCACGAAAACCTGAAAAACTAATTGCCACCCTCGACCCACTGCGGTCAAGGTGAAGGTCTCCTTAAGCGAATATTAGCACTACGAGTTCAATGGTGTTCTTAGAATTCAATTCTGAGTATCGATTCAAAAGTTACAAAATTCCGCTCACGTTTTTACTAAACATACCCGAAAAAATGTTCAAAAAATTATTAACAGTCACCCTCAACCCGTGCCGGTTGAGGTTATGCTCTAACCAAGTAAAACATGCCACAAAAAACCCAATTGTACTCTCATATTTCTAATCGGAGTGACCATTTAACTGTTATAGATTTTACAATAAAATAATTTTCACTTAATTATTTTATTTACAGCCAAAAAACTAACATTCACTGGTGGCCCATGCCGGCCAAAGTTAGTATCGGCTTAAATAAAGCATACCCTTACATGTTCAACGGTGGTCTCAGATTGTCAATCCAAGATACCGTTTGTGAGTTACAAGCATTTAAAAAATCATATAATTTATTTAATTATTTTATTTACAGTTATGTCATTTTGGGGTTTTCTCATAGGAAGCCTGCGCCGACTAAACTTAAGTCACGCATAGGGTAAACCTGCCATACTATATGTAATGGTGCCCTTATATTTCTAATCCAAGATACCATTTGTGAGTTTTTTCGACAATTTCTAGAAAACTAATTAGGCACGCTAATTAAAACTCAACCAAACATCGACGGATCATTTCGGGCACTCCGGGCCTCGGAATCGTGCGCCTTTAGATTTTGCAATCTCAAAATAATTCCATATAACTAAAAAAATTACACGGAATTTTCAGGAAATTTAAAAACCAATGTACATATAGTTATTTATTTATGGAATAATTCCATTATAACTCTTATAATTACCAAAACAAAATGACATTGGAACCATAAAAGGAACAACCTGGGGATTATATAAATAGAAATGAAATATAAATTAAATGTATATAAACTAACATATGTGATTGATATTAATTAAGAAATATTTGAATAAGGGTAAAAATATTTTATTTATTAAACATAATATTATTATTAATGAGTTTACATGATAGTTTTGAATGAAATTAGAAAAAATATAAGATATCTCCCTAGACCACCCTATTTTCCGTTGGTTATACATTCCCCCTCTTTTCCAAAATTTCTCTCTCTGTTATTATTTTTTAATTATAATATATTTTTTATATATACAATAAAGATATTACTTGTATAATCCACATTTAGATGATGTGGATATAACATTTTGTGTGCTTCCCATCTCAAATTCATACATTATGAATATCAGATTAAAGGGAATTTATCATCTTTTTTACCTCATTTCATGTACATATCAACAAATTTTTTTCAGACAGACACGATTTCGGAAAACACTAATATTTATAATTAAATTTTTTTCCCTTTTTAGTATTATCAAAATTATCATGCCATTTCCCTTATTAAAAACTATTTATCATGTTCCCTAAAAGAATGATTAAGAGGAACATTTAAAAAGTAACTCTTTCATTATCTTTCACTTCATCATATCACCTAGAATTATTTCTCTTATACATTTCATATTTCCACCTATGATCATCCAATAATATTTTAATCCATATTTTCATTGAAAAAAAAAATGATATTACATAAAGGTAATCTATAAGACATGATTATATTACCATTTTCATTCTATAAATAATTCTTATTTATATTCCATATGATTGAACTCCATTTGTGGAACAAAAATTCATGTACAAGTATTGATGGATGTTCCCAATTAGAAATCCAATTCATTTTATGTAGTTTTTTATAATGAGATTATATTAATGGGAATATAGTGTAAACCTATTCCATTGTGGGATTATTTCCAATATAAAATTTTTTCTTAAAAGTGAGACATAAATTATTCTTATTTCATGGTTTATAGTTGAACAAAATCACAAAAAATTACAGGATCATATGAGTCCATCACAATTACATCATGATTCCTCATGATTAATCTTGTGTTTTTTATTTTCTGATATCATGATATGCTAATTGAATCATATGATATTCTCATTTATCATGCTTAATCCCATATTGAGATTTATATCTCACCCATTATGATTATCAATTTACCACTTTATCTATTAATATTTTATTAGTTCAAATTGATTTTGGATATCACATAGGAGAATAAAATAATAATGCATGGTTTTAGGCTAGCTCTGATATATTGTGAACCAATTCATACAAATACACATTAATTTTAGATCCAACGGGAATATTTTTTGATCATTAGGATAAAAATAATGCAATTATATGTGTAAGTGGATTGGGTCAAAATTGATTATATCAAATCAAGGCCTATATGTTTTTGGGATTATGAATAGAATTGAGTAGTAAAAACACAAATGATATATCTATATGTAGAAAATCATAGTGATGTTTTCCTAATGCATTTAGGGAATGGTTTCACTAAAATGAAATACATTTTTGGACACTAGATTTGGATATTGATTGGAAATAGGTGTACCTAGGAGTATGTTGACATTCCTTTTATTATTAAATAGATGAAAATTCCTAAAATAAAATTAACTCGTGATTGAAAAAATCCATAAAAGGATCCATGTCAACCATTTTGAGATATAATAACCACCAATGTGGTATTTAATCTCAAACGGGTCTAAGTAGCATTAGAAACCAAGATGCTAAGTTGATTGAACATTCTTGACATTCAAATCCTTGCATGAGATATCAATACCCACATGAGTATATTGCATGAGACAACTACTCAATGGGCCAACACAAGGGTAATTATTCCCTATGGTTTTTTAGTTTAATATAAATAATAAAACAAGATCTTCTCATTTGACAAGACTAGAACACCAATAGAAGCCTTGATGTTTTAAAAGCACCATCCAATTTCCCAGGTCATCATAAAATTTCTGGTAGATCCTCAATGATTGAATGAAGAATAAATTAAAGAATAAAGTGATATTAGTGTTTCTCTATTAGAAAAGACACAAAATAACTATGTGAGTAGCCTCTTTCACTATTATAAGAAAACTAAGGTGATGACCACTTCTCAAGCCCATGAAAAGAGCACCAGTTATCTTGATACGCCATAGAATTCTATTAGAGCCTAGATCATGGCCTCTCCCATGTTTTGTTTCATAGGATGTATATTTCCCAATGTAAAATTTATCATTTGCATTCCTCAACATTTTGAAATAGTTATGGATAAACCAATCCTTCCCAGTAGGTTCCACCTTAATGTTTCATATGACTCACCCTCATGAGCCATCTTCTTTCCACCCAGGACTCACTAGTTTGAGGCATCATATATTCAACCTAGCCTTATAAGTTTAACCAACATGTTTATCAATTTTTTTATATCACCAATGGTTTGGAAAATAATTCCTATGATTCCTCATATTTTGGGGGAAATGGAGAGGCATGCTCAAAGCGTATAGATATGTATGATCATAGAAGAGGTGACACAATTATTTCATCCCAATCATATATTACCATGGTAATAGAGGTACCAAATTTATCAAAAATAATAGTTGGTATCATTTATGTGTTTTGGATTAAAAATTTCTTTGGTAATGATGATTTAAACCATTGGCTAATGACAGGACCTTATGGTTGAAAATAAGAGATGATATCCGCACATCAAATCCTTGCCTCACTCCATAACCCCCTAAATGACTCCATCATCTTCTACCAGAATATGTAGAGTAAATTTCATCATTGATAATTCATATAAGTGTAATACCCTATATAATGTTTATTTTTATTCCCCTATTATTAGTATCCCTCACCTCATCCACTAACAGGAAAATGGGATTTTGAAGCTTTCTAAATATTATGGTTCCTCATGTTTCTCACACATTGTATGACTCATATGGTCTTAGATTTATGTGATTATATTGATATATACACGACCAGATACCTATATCGACATAGATTCTATTTTTGGATCATCCTTTCTCTTTACCATAGGCCTTCAACTATGTGTAAGCTCCAAAACCATGTACACATTATAACAAAGGCTCCAATTCACTATGAGACAAACCATAAAATGGAAGCATTTCTTATGAAACATCCCAATGGGATCCCATCCATAGTTGTAATCCACAATTTCTTAACTATGTGGGATTTTATTATAATAAAAATTGGTTAGGATGTAAGAATCCATTTGGATCAAATAAAAGTCACCAAATTCATCATGTCCATCTCTAAGACATATCCACATAAGTTCATATCCCACAGGGAGGTATATATTCCATAAAGGGACCTTTCCTCAATATACTTATTAGGCTACCTACATAATAAGATCATTACCCCATCTGGGAGACCACATGCCTTCTATGCCACCTGGATGGCTTCAACATAAGTCCCACACCTACATTGACTATTCAAATTTCCCCTAGAAATACATTACACATGATGTAAAACTACATGTTTTGGTACTCATTAAAGGAATTTAATGTGTATAATGTGTCCCATTAAGTGGAAAATTACATTGTGGTTTCTAATTATATTCAAAATGATATGTAGGAATCCCTTCTCATGGGATCAATCTTGACTCCAAAAGAACTCTCGTCTTTCTATAATATGACAAATCCTATAGTACCCCACTTTATGGATTAAAACAAGAATTGTAACAATATAAAATTTTGGAATGTTCAATTCATATAAAAATGTGTACCAATTATGGTGAATCTCAGATACATATTGATGTATCCATTGATAAAGAATCCCATATATATAAAAATTATTACAAAAGAAAAACAAACATTTAATTGATTGTTAATATTATTTTTACCATTCCTATATTTATGATTTAAAAAACTATTCTTGAATATATATTAAATCTATAATAAAGTCCCATAGTATGCATTAATTCCTCTATAAATGGTGAAATGAGCCACACCTCCCAAATTCTAGACCATTGTGATTACCTAATAAATTTTATAACTATATACCAATGATCTCCTACCATTGGAAATAAGAATTATGAAAAATATGATAATAAGAGAATCATTGGATGTTTTTTCTACGATGAATAAAATATGTTAGATATTTCCCAGAAAGGATTTGGAAATTAGTTTAAAACTTATATGTTCATTCAAAATCCAGCAAAAAATTATATACATAACCCACATGTTTTTCTGTAACTAAATGATAATGGTGAACCTGAAGTGAATCCTCATCCAAATTGATTATGCCTCACACATTATTGGTCGATTTTATGATCAAACAAAATGAACGAGGCCAAATATAGATCTAAAACAATTGATTACACAATATTAATTTTATTTAGATTAATATTTGAGAGAGTTTTTTTTGTTTTTGTTATATAAATTCTATAAAATTCACCAAAAATAACTTTAATTCAAATAAAATTTCACTAGTTTAAACAGAAATATGATATAGTTGTTTCATAGGTTGGATCTTCATCCAATGAGAAGATTTTATCCCAATTAGAGCAGCCTCAATACTATGTATCAATATTGTAGATTTATAAGTAACACATAAATGTAATATCATGACTCTGGAAGATAAAATAAAATCATTTCAATGAATGGATCCCCATATACCATCCACATCACTATACTTTCTGTTCTATATTTTGATTACACTAGTTGTTTTTTAAATAGTTTTTAGAGTCCATCCCTAGAAAACACTAATAACTTCTTCTAAAATTTATGGATACTGATCAAGAGATCACCCCTGATATCATTCCAATAAAAAATTGGCCACGCTGAGTATCCTTATAATAATCAACACCTCCAAAATATCATGGAAGTGAAACATTGGCATAATGACTTTTTTATCCTCAGGAGTCTGGCCTAGGTCACTCAGAACTAAAAACTCATGACATTTTTCACAATGAAGTTACTGAGAATCAAGAAGATGACCACACCTTTATCCATCTATATAAAAACAGTTTTTCATATATTAAATCTAATTTTAATTAATCACACACACCTACCCACATCCATCAATCCTACCAACATAGTTTCAAAACAATCCGAGAAACCAATCAGTGAATCCGTAAAACAAAAAAGGCGAGGAAACATATCCTTACTCCCTCATATGATGATTTTAGTAAACTATAATAGGAAATGGTAGGTAAGAGTTGTATAAAAACCCTTATCAAACAATTTAATGTTTATATATCACTTTTAAGGACCCTAAAGTCACACTTATAATAACCCGAAAATGATTAAATTATAGGTATACAGTCCTGACCAAATCCCACAAAACTATAAATGTATTAATATGAAAGCAATAGTGGTTGAAGAGAAAATAGAAATATCCATCACCACAATTGGGGAAACCCATAAACATGATACGATGGTCAGCCTAGTGAGAATGCATTTTCCCCCCTCATAGGAAGATCATGTGACATATACCATTATAAATGGACAATCGAATTGGGCCCATAAACTGGTTCCTACAGGAGGCCATTAATCTATCCCAGTTTTTACACTATTTTAAGAATATATCCCATCATAATTTCCATAAATCTATCACAAGCATTTGAAAAAATGATATCTAATCAATCTAGAACCCTTATATGATAGTCGATATACAAATAAAGTGGCCTCAGTCCCTTGTTAGGGTGAATCCAAAAGAACACAGAAAAAAATTGTATTAAAAAAATGAAGAGTCAGTATATAACCCCAATCTACTAAGTGTTGGTGTTCTAGAATCCCATCGAAGTTTATTTATGGTGGCTCATGATCTTAGAAATCAATCACCAAATTACTATAATAGTAGATAAAAATTGGAAGTTCCTCCCTGCAAATTTTCAACAATTAATTCCATAGGTTGTCCCCCTAAATATTACCATTGATGAATACCTAATTTTCATAATATGATCGATTTTTATATCCCATATCCTGATGAATTTTTTTTGTAACTCACCTCATGGTGATAGGATCAATCCACAAGAAGGCCCTCCCCTTCCTATTATCCACCATAATGTTCCTTCTAATGGTATACTTTATAAGAATTAACCTTGAATATGGACATAAATACAAGATTAAATTAATCCATAGGATGAAATTCCCTATAAACCTCCTCCATGTAGTCACACTTTATTTCATAAAGGTGGTCCTCCATTTTAGGAATCAACTATGAGATGGCCTTCCATTTGTGAGGAAGTTGGGAAATGAGTCCATTCATTCTCGATGCCTCATCATTGAAAAGTTAGATTATTTTTCAAATGGATGATATTCCATGAATATTGTCATCCTTAAAACAACCCTTACATCTTTTTTACTTCTAGTATGATAGAGTAAACCCCTACCCATTATGTTATTTAAAATAATTAAATAGTGAAATGTCAACTTATATTCTGATAAGGTTGATCAATAACATCAAAAAGATGAGTAAAACATATTTCTAATGAGATACTGTATTCTAAGGACTATATAATATTCATGGTTTGAACTTTATACACCCCCAGTTGATATTTCTATAGATATTGTTAGAAATTTATTTGCATAAAATCTACAAAATTTTATTAACTAATCTCCATCACTGAAAACCCAAAGTAATTCCCAATAAATAATTCTCATGAAACATCAAAAAAATACCGGATACACATTCAAATGGAATTTTAGGGATTATCATATGCACGACCCCAAACATTAAAAAAATAATGATTTATTCCATGCACATGTCTCGATGTTTTAAAATAGCTTCATCGACTTATTATTAAATCCCCATCCAATGTTCCTTAAATAAGATGGTTCGAACAAGTTGTGTTGTATTTAACATTTTTACTTGATTAGAAAATCCATAAAAAGGTGAGTTCATATAATATCATCACCACATGCCTTATTTGGTAAATGGTCTTTTCTTAAACAAAAGGGTTTTCTCAACAAAATAATTTCTTAAAAAGTCATGAAGATGTTGATCTACATGATAGAGATCCATCCAATGGTTCCTACAACAATCATTATAAAATTGGATCAGAACTCCTAGTTATGGGAATACAATCATCAATAAGTGACGATATCATTTGAATAAAATGGAACTAGTGAAAATCACAAAATTCACCTAGCCCATGTTTGAATAAATATCAATTAAATTAACAAAGTATCTCTGATAGAAGCTGCCACATAAATATATTTGTAACACTATCACTTAAGGTTGGCATATTTTTTTAAAACAACATTTGCGGTTGAATAACCATGTTTGAATAGTTGTGAAAATTAAATGGGAGCATCCCCAGCCCTTATGAATAAGTGTTTCTTTAACTGAATATCCTTTTCCATGATTATATGTATTTTACCAATTAGGGGGATCACTGAAAAATGGATCCTCGCAACTCATCATACCCAGTGACATAATTTCATCACATGGAACAAGCATGAAATGTTTTTTAGGGATATTATTCAGATCACCCTTCTTCAAAAGATAATAGGATTAAATGAAATGGGGTTTAAGAGTAATGTTGATATGAGAAAATAAAGAAGTATCTTAAGGGTATGTATTCTCAAAACAATCATAGTTCATTAAGTTTATATCCCAAAGATAATTGACCATTTTAACATTTTAATACTAATGTTCGGTTTTAAATGTTAAATATGTAGATAAGATTCATTATAACAACCTCTATATACGATACATAACATATAGTCGATATAGATGAATATAATGAGGAGGTTTTTATACATAAAAGTGTTTTTATTGAAATTATTTAGGAAGTGAGGGTTACCTAAAAATATAATATTTTTATGAATTTGGGGATTAAATTTACAAATCCTATACTACCTCCTTGGTGAGCATCTGCTAATGAAAAGGGTAAATGTCTAGTTGTGTCTCACCCATCACTATAATATGTTGAACTAGTCATATTAGACAAAATATTTTCTCAATATGTGTAATATTTTATGCAGTTTAGAAAACATAATATAGAATTATTATGAGGAAACATACCTACCATATATGTAAACCAAGTGGTTCCTCAACACACACTCCTAACTAAAATAAATCAACCATGGGGGTTTGTACAAAAAACTAAAATGAATACATAACATCAGATCAATGTGGGGTGCCACCACCCACTATTTTTTGAGTTACAACTATCAATTACATGACATGTGCTTTTCTAGCCACATCCTAAATGATCGACCCTATTGGTAACCCACTGTGAGTATAAAGAGAACTACCACAACATTCCTAACACATAGTTCCACTTTCTTAGGATCATACCCTAATTTACCTTCCTCCATAGAAACTACACACTATCAAAACACTAGAAGCTCAATTATAAGATGTGAATGTATGATGTGTTCTAATAAAACCGAGATGAAACATTATCCTCAATAGATGTATACAACACTTCCACTATAAAAACATGGGAATTAAGTGTTCCAATCAATCAATCTTTTATGGGGTCAAGAATAGAAACTAGTGAACTTTGGGACTATGTGTGATGAAATAATGGGGACCCTCATTAAGAAATAATTGGCTAAGATCATATATTTTTTTCTGTTATTTAGAAGGACTATCCTACCCCTTGTATGCCAGTCTACCAATCCGATCAACAAATGGAATGGAAGATCTTCACTATCCCTTAAGATATTAATTCATCGATACATTACACAATAAAATAGACCATGGACTCTCAAAATGTAGGAATCAAGAAAATTATTGGGTCTCAGATTTAAAACCACGGTTGAGGAGTTTGAATTATTCCATAAACTTGAAGATACATCATGATGATTTGTTGGGTATTTGTATTCAGAATATTAATCAGGAATTATGAAAACTACTTATCCAAATAAAGTATCCATTTTTGTTCCAATAATATTGAATATTATCAAAAAAGATAAAATATTTTAGTTTTAAATCCAAGGATAACACCCATACCATGTAATAATCTCAAGTGAATGGACATGTATAATGGAAGCTACAATGGTTTCATTGAAAGAAGCCTCTATGACAACTATATCCTCAAATAAAACACCTCCTCATGTGGCACATCATCTTGAATGGTGGTATCAATAGTAGTGTCCGCATTAGGATGAAATTAAAGAGATGAAAATATCCCAATTTGGAGATTGTAAGAACAAACATTACTCTTTATGAGATGAGTTTTTTTCCTAACTATATTGTTGAAACTGTGGAAAAAAACCTGTTAACCCAACCTAAACACAAAAGACATGACGATGTCATCTTTTATATTCACTAAAATTATTTCCCATTTCACCAAATATTATGGTACATCATCCAGAATTTATTCATTTTCAATGATGTCCTATAAAATATGTTTTGATGTAGGCTTGTGAAGCTTGGAAATCAAACCACACAGGTAGTGTGTGTTTTCTCTGCCACTCCAAAAAAAAGTGGGTGAATAGTAGGAAGTAACTAGAAATAATTTTTAGAATTTTTGAGATTTTATGAAAATAAAAATAATCTAATGAACTAATGATATAATATAACAATAGTTGAGACAAAAATTAGTGACCCGAGTCATTTCTGTTATGGAATAGTTGACTCTATCAACATCACAACACTCAAACAGCCAGTCTTCTAAAAAATAAAATGAATAAAATATGAAAATATCACAAAAATATGAACCCCTATCAATTCCAAAGTAATATTTGACTCTCACAAACTTCATACCTTTAGTCCTAAAAGTACATGCACCATACCACCAAACAATAACACAAGATATAACCTTGCCAATAGAATCCTCAACATATAAGGAATTAATCTCCATTTACATTAGTTTAATTGACATAATGGAGGCCTTATCAAATTATTTTTATATCTATATACTAATGTTCCCATACCAGATTTGGGATCCAAAGGAATGGGACTCTAAAAAAATTGTATGGTTGATGAAGCAATCATGGATGAACTCAATAATCTTTCTACATCAACTAGCCAACCATATATGATGGTGAAAATAATGGTAGAGACTTCGAAGGGTCCCAAAATAGAAGAATACTTCCCCAACATGTTTTAGGATTCCACATAAACTAATTATCATAGAGAATTGATTATAGGGGTTTCAATTATCTAGCTAAACTCAGCATTTAGGTAGAAATAAGATTCTTAACACACCATGGATAAGAGAACCATTAGCTCATGTTCCAAGGGTTAATATACCAAAAAATAACATCATCTCTTTAATTACTTATGAAAGTGTATATTCATACTAATAAGTGCAGACTATTAGGTCATAATTATTTCATCGTATTGTAATTAGGAATGGTTCCAACCATGTTATCGATCCTGGATTTAATAAATATCATAAAAGACCTATGTGAAACACTTATAAAGGCACAACTAATACCTTGAGAGACATAAGATGATATTTTATCCTATTAAGTATATCATGAAGAGATCAATCATTAATAATTCTACAAAATTATCTATTTCATTGAGAAATACATAAATGTAGCCATATTGGGACACATCATACTCTTTTATGTGTTAGGAAGGATAAGTGAAATTGATATATGATGGAATTTCATTGATAATGGTTCAGGTGCCATGATCATTCCTATTCATAAAAAACACTAGCATGGTTACTTTGAGGCTCACATTCCCTATTTCAATCTAACACTATATGCTATTAAAAATGAATAAAATCCCCTAAAAAAGATTCATTATTAAGGATTAGTTGTGGGACCTTTTATCTGACTTTGAATTTATTGTTCTTTAAAATGATATAAAAATCATTGTTCATCTAGAAAGGACATATTTCCGTAAACTCGTTTTAGACCCCTCATAATTCCACAAATTCATCATGTACTTCATTAATAGTAAAATTGGTAAATTTTATGGTGATAAATTCCTATTTTCTTCTTAATAATTTAAATATTTTGATTTATGATGCCTATATATTTAATGTAAAAAACTCATCACATAGAGTGTCACCCATCTTACAACACTGAATGGTCTAGATATGACTTCGTCCAATTCTTTAAATAGATTATCAAGGAATATGTTCGTTATATCAATCATATTGAAGATATAATCCTTGATTCAAATAAATATACAATAAATTTCATGATGGTAGTACTGATGATTGATCTAGGGAGCTCTAGAAAGGTAGTTACCCCTCCAAACATTTTTAAATGATCAGTTAAAAATTTCATCACTCTATCCCTATCGATTCAAAGAAACCAAACACCATTAGTTGGGTGCGTGGAAGCTTCTTTTTCTTCTGGATCTAAAAATATTGGGTCATCTCCTGACTCTATGATGCTTTATTCATAGCCTACCACACCTAATATAATGGAAGAATATGAAAAGGAAGATGAAGAGGATGAGAAGGAGGAACTTAGGTATGCCCCTCCTGAATTATTGTAAGGTGTATATAAAATAATTTATGTAATTATAAAAATATTCAATTGTATAACTGGGGACACTTGAACAACTTTAATTATCATGGACATGCCATCAAAATAACAAGATGTATATATCACCATTACAAAGGAATATATGGATTTGTTTTCAAATAATTACAAGGAAATGTAACATCTCCAAATTGAGATATCTACTCACCACCACGGAATTTTTAAAACCCCTAGGGTTACAAATAGGGAGCCAGAAAGAATCACCCTAGTTTTGCTACCAAAATTAGGGTTGAAGTTGATAATATTATCAGGTCTCATTTTATTAGGGAAATATAATATCTAAAATTTTATCTAGTAAAGTCCCTGTAAACAACAAAATGGGTAAATCAGGGACTATATCTACTTCATAGATATCAACTAGCATTGTAATAAATATGATTTCCAAATTCCAAACACTGAATTACTAATTGATGCTATTTCTGGATATCATTCCCTTTCCTTTATGGGTGGGTATTTACGATAAAAATATGTATGGAACATAAAAAAGTTGAATCCAACACTTTAAAATTTCATCTATTGGTGTATTTTTATAAATTAATTCCATTTGGTTTGAAGAATACTACTAATAAATAGCATCATTCCTTGCACCATATCTTCAAACCCTAATTAAAAAAATTTATCAATTTCTACATGGATTATCTGGTGGTTATGTTGTTGTATTGTTATATCTACATTTCTTTTATTGGTATAATTTTCTACAAACTATGATATCATAGTCTGATTTTGAACAACAAGATATGTTTTTTTGGTGTTATGTAAGGAATATTTCTCGGTTTCATAGTATTCTATCATGGTACTGAAATTGATCTCAAGAAGGAAGTGGATATAAATGCCTTTTGACCTCCTTAAAACCATTAATAGTTTAAGGGATTATAGTGATTAAATTATTATATTATAATTAGTATAGGAAAAAATAATATTAATGTTTTTTACCTTTTCCATGTTAATGGATGCGAGGGATAAATATAAGTGGACTAATGGCTGTGTGGAAGAATTCAATATTCTGATGAAATATTTTCTAATTATATGTATGTTATTTCCACTTACTGACATAATTCAACTCATATGTATGTGTAAACATTAAAATTTTCAATGGTCTTTTTATCTGTCAGGATAATGATTCTATGAAATGAAACTAACAATATTATCTATGTCAAATAATGCTTCATATAAATATTGGATATTCAGATATTAAGAAGATTTGAATGGTGTTAATCCTCATTTTTTATAAGATAATGACTTACCAACAACACCTTGATATCAATTTTGTCACTCATAGAAACCCTCTCAAATATATCCCAATATTAACTATGTTGACCAGTTCATTAGTGTGATGAGTGGTAATATTTTAGTTCATTGAATTTTAGTTCATAACTCAAAAAGGGATAAAGAGGCAAGCATTGGCATACATACTTGACAAAAAACTGTAATCATATGTTTTTGTTAAATAAGGAATTACCTGATGATAATATATTCTCTATTCAAGATTTCCCCCAAACATTGGAGGTATTTTTCCACATTACATCCAGAATACCAATAGGGAAGAGATAAGAAGACCCCAAGCATAATAAAGTTGGGTTTATAGTTTCCCTAAACACACTAGTAAAGGATGTCTTTAATTACTCATTCTTATTGAGGAATTGATTAAAAACATGAGGTATAATATTTGAACCTCCTTGAAGGCCCAAAATTTGAACATCAAATTCATGTATACCACATGATAGTAAAAGACGATTTATAGTTTTAATCAAGAATATTAGTGGGGATTATACCATCAGAAAAGGAAGAGAAAATCCACTTCTTGATTACCAACTATTGATTACTTGTAAAGAAGTGGATTTTCTCTTTATTTTTAGATGGTATAATCCCCATAGATTTTTTAACAATAATTTTTTTATTCATCAACATGAACTATTACTAGTTCTTTGAAACCTGATGATACCTGCGATGAATCCTCCAAATATTAAGCCCGTGTGGGAGGATCGTTTTTTCATATACAATGTCTAATGTAACAAAACTTATTAAATTATCATTATTGATGGAAATATTGTTATATCCCAAACAAATGGAGTTTTTATCATGATTGTTTTAGTAATCAATTAAAAAAATTCATTATTAAATGAACATAAAAGGAAGGACATGTGGTCTTAGTATTATTACAAAAAAACTGAAAAAAAATATATTCAATGATGTATTACATTAAACTATATAGCCTAACATCTGAGTAAAAAGTTTTAAAATTCTATTAAAATGTCCATATTCCATGACATAAAACTACATTCTTCACATCCATGTTGTGTTATGTGAAAAAACATAACAATTCGGTCCATGCTTGAGCAGATAAAAATCATCAATGTCGGTCTCCAACGAAACCTCCATTAATGAACAATGTGTGTCTTGATTCGAATCTCAATGGGATAGATATTAAAACTAAGATTTGAAGTCCTTGTCCCACATGTAGAGTAATAAAATGTTCTATCTCATGCATATAAAAAATCTACATTGGGATCATCACAACCCATGGATTATACTGTTACAGATGCATCCTTTGTTCTCATAACAATCCTACCATGCATACAACAAATTTTCTAAGAAAAATTAGGATCTCTATAAAATTATTCGTATTATCTCAAAAAATAAATTTTTAAACTAGTGGAAACTTTTTTTACTCTTCGTTGATACTCTATAGTCTGTCTTGGTAGAAGTCACCCCTAAAAAGAATATCAACCAAAGGAACATTTATCCTTAGGAGAGACCACATCTACCTCTTTATGAACCAAAAACATCATCCTAGAAAACAATTTTTAAAACATGATCCATTTTCAATCCCTGAATAAAAATCCCATATCACTTATTGGATTTTGAAGACCCCAAATTACGAATTACAACATTCACACGCCATGTCCGCAAAATGATGGAACATTCTTTTTAAGATCGCCATGAAATGTAAAATCCAAAAAGTATCATTTAATGATATATGAGATTATATAATATCCCTAAATTTATCTTCCAAAATATTTTAAAATAAATGGAATACATCTTTTTCACATGAAACTAAACATCATCATACATCAACAACCATCATAAAGGATCCCTGCCTTCTAATGTTGGTCACCCACTATACCACCCGAAGGAACATTTTACATCATGATTCTTAGTAAATAAAGTCCTATATAATCTCTAGGTCCGTCATCCTAATAATAGGAATATATCACAAAAAATAACCCTCTCTTCTTTCTAGTTAGATCTATATGAAAACATGGTAATCTGGAAACACATATGGATTGATTCGCATTTCCATGTGGTGCATAACAAAGCCTTTATTCGCCATAAACATTACCAAGATATTAGTACAACAATATATTATACCAAATAATTTTTTTTACTATGAATTGATACACCATATTATGGATTTTCATAACTCACAACCAAAAGGCTTTTCAACAATATATACCTCTATCCTAAGAAGAAACCACTTCTATCTCCATACACCTAGAAAACATTCTATTGGAATCCAATTTTAAAACATCCTCCAAATAAATTTTATGAGTTCTTTCCACATAACATTACATTAGTTACAAAAATCACAGGATTATTACATAATATTACACACATAATATCTAAGAGGTTTTGGTGCATTCTTGAACAAAAAACTATGCTAGATTCATTACTCCTATAACTCTTCGGAAGCTCTATATAACCTAAAATATAAGTTTTTTATTTAAGAATTAATGAATGAAAACTACCTATGGAAATAGATATAATAAACTACCAATTGAAATCCATCAAAGGGAACTGTAGGTATGTGTAATATTTTTTTATGGTAGATGTGTATTTCTCTTCGTTTATGCAAAAAGTGACCAATTGGAATTCAAAAATGAAGAGGCAAAAAAAAAATTATGTTGAAAATAAAAAATTGTTTGGATAAAAAAAAATCCAAGGATCACATTATAAGTATTCTTCATATCTGGAATGTGAAAATATTATATTTATGATGTAAAAGTAACAAAATATCATAGTTTCCATTATGAAATTATAGCAATAATTGAACTATTCTCCAAAGGATGAATGGAATGAGAAAAACATAGATCACCATACCATTCCTATCATTGTAATTAAAAAAAATTAAATAACGATGTTCATTCAAATGAGTCTGTTTTAGTATTATGATATAGCTACATGGGCGACCATAACATCAAAATAGAAGATCATGGAAAAAATTTAAAATCAAGTATTAAAACTCGGAGGAGAAGCCAAATGTTAGAGTCTCTACATAATAACTTATAAGTGTTTTTCCACATGGGCTTCGATCTATTATAGATGGGATCATGCCTTATGTACAATTTTTTTATGATCATCCCTTTTTATGGTGATGTTGTCCAATGAAATATGAAGTTTCTCCTTCTTTGTAGCAGCTGAATCCCTTCAAACTAAAATGACAAATTTTAGGGATTGTTATAGTTGAAAAATATATTCCTTCACAACATCTTATTAATCATGAAGGAAATTATATGGTGATATTTCTCATGAATGTGGTCATCATTCCCCTCCACAGTCATTGAGTGTCTATGATACACTAGGGATACAACAACTCTATGATAATCATACTACCCATGTTTTTTTCAAAGACTTCTCTAATCATTTCCCCACTTCCAATTGGTGAAATAATGATTTCATGGAATGGTGGATGATATGGGAATAATATCCTATATACATAAAAATGGAAAACATTAATGGAATTCATAAAATTAATGATGGAAAATCATGAGGGACATCCCACAGATCAACAACCAAACGTCTCACCAAATGAAATGGAATGTAGTGAGAAAGTAATCATAGGCCATTATGTATGAAGTGAATCCACATGGGATTAATAAACTCAATGAGTCACCCTATACATCTTACTCTAAATATGTATTGACATCCCCATTTTTTTGGCTACATAGTTATGGAGGCTTCTCCCGTAGGATAGGATGATAAATTCGATGGTCTAGATAAAATGTTAGACCCATATTTAACATTAGGAGATACTATATTGAAATAGAAAGTATAAAATTAGGTTATTTTATAATAATAATGCAGTGATGGAACAACTATTATAAAACCATAAAGACACAAGAGATTCACACCCACACTGATAGGGGTAGCCATTATCCGATATTTTGGTGACTCATTTTCCATCCTTGGAACCCCTTCTTCCCATCCTAACATCAAATAAAATCCTCTAAAAATGGTGATAGATGTGTCAGGGATGGAAGATGGGATGAGTGAAAGATACCTCATTAAAGTTAAAGTAGTCATCCCATCATCAGTTTCATAAACATTCACAACTTTTGTAACAAATTATTTTATCATATCTTTTTTCTATGGATATGATTTATTCATTGGTGTCATATATCATCATCTCCAATTCCTAGAAATATTTCCCAAATCGGAAGGAATTTTGACTAATCAACGTTGATGAGACACTCAGATATACCTATATATGTGGGATATGTCTGCCAGTATAGGGAAATACCTACAAATCCTTAATGACATGGGTTATACCAATCTAAACATGAGCTATCACCATCCACACACAATCATATGTCGATATGTCTGGCCACGATGATGACCTAGAAACTTTCAACCTTGATAGTTTACTTGAATCTATATTGTTAATGGTGTTATAGGATGAAGAATCCAAAATTCCATCATAAGGGTTTTTAATAGATCACCTTGGATCAGTTCTACTAGATTCCATATTTTTTAGATTTGGATTGCATGGTGGACCCAGAATAGCTAGATGGAGGAGCCTGATCACTATCACTTTCATATTAAACCTTACTACCATTGCAGCCCTATTTGGAAGAAGTTGAAGCATACATATTTCAAGGGTCTTTCTTTAATAATACCCACTAGGGATATGGGGGTATATATGAATATGAATATTATTGTTCCTTCTTGGTATGTACATTTGGGGATGAAAAAACAATTACCACCTCATACGATTCTTGATCCAAGAGCAACCAATGATATCTAGCCACTAGAGGATGTTTATATAATCGAACATATATAGAAGGGTAGATTGTGGAAAATTTCATTCATTTGAACTAATGTACAAAATCTGTATGTACAAAAGGCTCATTGGTGATTTCACTATCAGATATTATCATTAATAAACAATTCTTGAGGGATATCATGTTTTGGCTGAGCTCATATGTATTGTTTCCATTATCTATGATCATTAAGGTAGGTAGAATGACATAAATGAAGATGTTAATGGCATTAAACATGATCATAGTCTTCATGGGAAGCTCATGAATCAAAAATATTGGTATACATATAATGAAAACATCGATGATGGTACAAAATTGATAGTCCATACTATAGATCCTACATTACTCATTATTTGTGCTAAATGTTTCGTTTATCCACCCCCATAGTATATGGAATGGTCCCAAAATTCATAATGTGGCATTCCTAGTATAACCATGTAGTAATAACCAGTGGATCTTTACAAAATAATTGGATACCTACCATACATGTTCTTATTATACTAGATTTTCTTCCATGTAAAATGTCACCATTGTAGACTACTATTGGATTCATGGACTAGTAACATGTAGATTCTTAGCAATATATCCAGATATTTGTAAAGTATAGTCTTAGAAAAAAATTAAGATATGATGGAATGAAACCATTTGGTGTGGTCAAAAAATACTCTCATGGGCCAATATCTTCCGAAGATTCGTTTCTTATGAATTGCAGGACATCTCGTAGGACTTTTACAAAGAGTTCCCTTTCCATTGGGCTATAAAAAATTGATCATCAATACCTAAGGTGGATATCTCCACTTGAGATAGGGTCTTACATAATAGTTTCCTTGGATAATATCAATAATTCATGGTCCAATACAGGAGTTCATTGAATATCCCCATGATTCCCCTTTTTTGTAAGGAATTATTAATAAATTTCCTTAAGAATGGATTTTCATGTTATTTTTAAAATTTCATAAGATATAATTCTAAATTATTTTTGTTTTATAAGTAATTTATTATTTTGTGGGATCCAATGACATTGAATATCAAAAACTATATCCCCATCTTATACGCATATGATTGCATCACCAAAAAACCCTTATAAATCGTGACATTTTTCTTCAATTTGTTCAATATAGAACAATTTTTGTAAAACCAATAATCCCAAATCCATTCTTTCTTGACCCCTATCATTACACGGATTATGCAATCCACATTTCAACACTTTCATTGGATATTCAATAATTTAAGGAATGTTGGTGTGCAATTCATTTCCTTAAACAAGTATATTAGCATGATGTCTATATTCCATGGGATGGACACATCTCTTAGGTGTCTACATCTATCAACAAACATGTATTCACTATGGGGATATCCTAGATGGTGATTCCTCATGTTATTTGAAATATTCATATTTATTGAGTCGTAGAGTTTCTGATACGTCAGGATGATGATGTATAACATCTCCTCGATACATATAAACCATTGTACATCATAAATATGATCATCCTGAATACAAATTTTATGAAACCTATATGTAAACACCATGGATGTCATTAAATATCATGGTTTCAACCCATAAGAAAGGAAAATTTGGTGAATAAGTGAAATTTTATAAGTCACTCACCCATGTTTCATCATCTAGGACACTTACCCAAGTGAACATGAAAAGGTCAATCACCCAAGTCACCATGTATAAGTCACATTTCTGGGCAAGAAATCCACACTTACAGAGATAAGCATAATATAATCATGATGTTGATAATAATGGATGACCAACATGAATCAATCACATATTAATAGTGGGTTAGAAAGGGAATAAAATGAATTCCAAGGTAATGGTTGAACCTATATATAGTTTTAGCTGACTGAAACAACTATGAAGTGTGAATGACCTACATGGGTGACTTGCACGATCAACCTGTGTAGATGACCAACATTTTCAACCTGGGTGATGCACCTGTGTGTGGGGAATATACATCCCATCCTCCCAAATCTATTTTTATATGATAATTAGGTAGTGATTTTTAATAACCATAACAATATGACACTCCAATACATGGAGAAAAATACCTAACGAATTAATTGGTGTCTATTTATTGTCTCCCTAGCCCTGGACAAGATGCTCCACTTCTAATTGGATCCAATCAGGAGTTGGGATTTTTCATAATAATTCTATTTTCATAAAATGGATGGAAATGAATAAAAGGAATGTACAACATGAATATAGAATGATTAAAATTGAATAAAAGAGTTAAAGTCACATTGGATAAAAAATACTAGCCATATGTCTTGTCTTTTGTCTCTCGTAGGATTAGGTAGAGGAAGCAACTAACATAACCATAGGCATTAGTAGACCATAGCTACATGATGCCACATTAAAAATCAGTACCTGATCAAGGTTCCTATGCAACAGAACATCATTTTGAACCTATATGTGTTGTCTTCCTCACCCAGGGTGCCATGGTTTTCTATATAGAGGACCATTGAGATTTTTATTTGACATCACTGGAAGACCAAAAGAAGCCCCAATTTACTAATAATTAAGATAATTTCCTAAGACCTTGGAACATTCTATGTATATCCATAAGAAATTATATATGAGAGAATATAGATGGTGGTGAGATTAAATATTACGTAGTGTAAGGAAAAAATAACATGAGGAACCAACAACACCTTTTCCAGTAGCACTATGATGAAGTCCCCATCAGAAGACTATGACTTTATCACTTGTCAAATAATGACACAGGGCGGTATGTTTGAATTATAGATCAATCCCTCACCTAATTTTCATTTCCCATATTTCCATCTCCCAAAATAATATTCAACTCAGTTAGCCTCACCTATGCGATGCACCTTCTAGATGACCCAAGCCTTCTTTATTGGCGGTACATTCAACTCACATATGCCTTAGCTAAATGACCCACATTCTCTCATCATATACCTCACTTGTATTATCCAACAGTCGATCATTCCTTTCATTCTAGAAGTGTGTGATAACCATTATCCCTATTTACCTATTCTGAGAGGGACCAATTTGATGCCTCTTCCAAATCCTCTAGATATATATGACCTTAGTATATCAAAAACCAACATGTCCACTAAATCATAATTTTTTTTATTAATGGAGTCTCATTCTATTATCATACCTAATAGGTTGGATCCTAAATGTGTTATCAAATATACACTCTCATTGTAACAAGGATATCAACCATAGGTTTGTTGATGGGAACACAAGGATGAAAATAAAAGAGAATATGGGATCAAAAAATCTATATAACTCTCCCAAACTCCTTCAAATGAATCCACCCTCATTTATAAACATCTGGGTTGTAAATTCCACCCTGGGGAATCACTCCAATGGTAAGACCATTGTTTTCCTAGAAGGGGTAATTCCCTTCATTCCATAGCCTCGACCACATCAACCAGTAGAAAAAGTGATTTTGTGGTTTTTAATATAGTCCACTTCATCTTATTTATTACTTTGAGTCTGAATCATGTGGTCTTAGAGGTTAGTGTCGATCAGGAAATTGAAACAATAACATACCTATCTTAGTAGGGTATCTTTTTTGTTATCTTCAAATCACCTATCACTGGAATAGTTTTAATCCCTAAAACCATGTTACCATCCTCTCAAAGGGCCATATTCCATTCCAAAAAACATCAATGTGACAGATTCCCAATGAAGAAACCCAATTGGCCCCTTCCATAGGTGTAATCAAAAACAATAAAAACATATGTTTTTATTACTATCAAAATGAGATATGTATAAAGCCTCCTTGGGGATTAAAAACAACACACTAATTTCACCACGACCTGTTGTAGTCCATATCTCTAGAAGCGTTATATAAGACTCAAAGGCCCATATTTCATCTAGGATCATTTAATCACAATCCATATTGGGATACCATCCTAGTAAGGTATTTCACCCACTTGGTGGCTATGTCCCTTCTATTTATCTTAGCCATCATTGGCATAATTCCCACACTATCCATAGTTAAGAACTTATCACTTAGATTTTCATACCGTCTGATGTAAAAGAAAAGTGTTTGTTCCTTATCACCTAAAAGTTAAAGGTAAGATGTGTATATTTAGGTTCCACTAAACTACCTTGGTTTATCATCCATGAAAATGGATACATTGGAATCCCATCTCATCGACATGACCCCGACACAAAAATAGATCATGTCATCCTGGATGATGAAAAATTCCAGAGCTCCACACTGTGTGGCTTCATACTCTCATCATGGTAATAATGGAAATTCAAATGTCTAATTAATATAAAAAAATGTACCATCAATTCATAACCATGGATAAATAAAGATTTATACATTAATGAAGAAACTCACAAAGAAAGATATGATCCTAAATCCAATAAATCATAATAATTTACTATTAATTTTTGGTTGACCCATTTTATAATTTTTATTTAATAAATGATTAATTATTATGTATTAAATCAATATAATTGTCCTGAATCATTTAATAATTTCCCCTAAAAGCTGCAATTATCCCATCCTCCCATCATCTCGACAAATTTGTGTCCCTATGTTTTGTTGGAACCATTCCTCAATAACGACCCTCCTTTAAAATGTGGATTCATGTTTTTCATGAACCATCCCCTAGGGACCTTGTTGTGACTACCAAAATCCCACCATCCATAGGTAAAGGGTTGGTGACTAGCATTGAAAAGAATATCCCTGGAAATCGAGAAGGAATTTCCAATAAACCTACAAACAGACATTCTGAGAATACAACAAGCACAACCCACATAGTAAACTGCCTTATTAAAAAGACATGTACTTAATGTAAAAATGGTGATTACTATAAGTAATTTGGTCTAGAATACAAGGCAAACTAAAAGGTACAACAATAATATAAAAACAACTCTCAGAATCATCTACTAAGGTTCCTACCTGAAGGGTAGGTATAACTCATGGTTGGATGTCACTACGGAATGTAACGTCTAAAGGTCCACCTACGAGCACCATTTAGTCCTGACTCCCAAACCTCATGAAATATTTTCTATCATATGCACAATACACAATAGGGTGCGGGTGAATCCTGCACATGGGTGAGTATAACAATACTCAATAGGGATCTAGAGACCACCGAAGGTATCCCAGAGTTCCAGAAAGGAAAAACCACATGAAAAGATCTCTATCACAAAGCATGAATCAGTAGTCAGTTCATTCCCTATATAAAACTCAGAGATCATGATATACATGATTAGTCTTAAGCTATATCATCTTATTCTATTTTGAAGTTCCACAGCTGGTCCACTAAGAATTTGTTCTATTGTCAATCCACACTTGGACAAAAGTTGGTGTTCCACGACAGGCCACTGTAAGTCTGTTCTTCGCCAAGTCATGCTTCTACTGATCTATACAGGGTCACCGGAATGTTGATCCACACCGGGTTGCTGGAATTCTAATCCACACATGGTCGATGGAATGCTGATCCACACTTGGTCGCTCGATGCGGATCCACACAGGTTCGCTAGATGTTGTTCCACAGAAGGTCTTAAGATGTTGATCCTTGATGGGAAACTCTAAACTAGTTCTCATTAGGTATCTATGATGATGATCTACATAGGGTCTCTATGACATTGATCCACACATGGTCGCTACATCAAAGAAACCCAGCTTCTTGATTCCCTACACCTGGTGCACTCGAGATTCATATAATATGTTCTAGTGATAGCAGTTGTAAATATATTGTCACTAAGCTCCAAAAAGGTGTAATAAAAATGACCTCCATGTCGTAAGGGTTATAACACAAAAGATGGTGCATCAAGAAGACAATCAGTCTATGAGTTATAAGAATTTTAGTACCGAGAGTCTGGTTTGATTCGGGTTCGATCCAACCTGGATGTACTCCCACATTCTTCAAAATATGATTGGGGTATACAAAAAATTCCAACATTCTCTAAGGATACCAACACTGAAGACAGTTCATCAAACAATCATTTGGATTTCATGATATAGCATTTTATGGGAAACTGGGTCTGGATGGGTTCAGGTTCATTTTGACTCATTCGGACCGACCTGGCCCGACCCACAGGGAGGGAACAGCCCATCCCACTGGGGGCTCAGCCCGACCTAAATGGGCATTTCCTAGCCTGCTGGAGGGGTGTGGCCTAGCCCACTGAAGTGGCACGACCCAACCCACTAGAGGGGCACTGCCCAACCTGCTGAAGGGGTGAGGCTTGTCCCAAAGGGAGGCACAACCAACCCATAGTAGGGAGCGACCTAGACTGTAGGAAGGAGAAACCTAGACCGTAGGGGGCACAACTCAACTCTCATGAGGGCGTGGGTCCCACCCTTGCTAGCATGGGGGTGGGGGTGGAGATCCCCCTTTTCTCTCGAACGGCTATGCCATTCGGGATATGGAGTGGTGCCGCCTGGTCGCCACAGGACCTGCAGGTAGTGGGTCTCTTCTCTGCCGCATCTACAAGTCATGGAAACCTCCAATGGGAGGAAACGGTGCACCTCTCTGCCTCCGAGGTTGGCCAATGTCATCAACCCTACTCAACTGCCACGGCTGAAAAGACATGGCCTCCTCATCCAGCAGAGTAAGATAGTGAGCCGCTATCTCTGCAGCCGGCCAGTGTCGGCCGCATGCTGACCATATGGCCTAGTGTTGTGACCTTCTCCTGTGGCGTGTGTTGACGTTCAGTCACCACTTCGGCCAGCTACTGCCACCGCCACCTAGAATCGGTCTCTAGTGCTGCCGCCCCGGTGCCATGCTGGAGGTCTTTTGCGGGCCACTAGGTGAGATCTGGTGGTCTGTTTTTTCATTTGATCACTTCTACGGGTTTCTCGAGTCATCTCCTTCGCTTCTTGCCCCTCATATTTGAGTTTTGTCCAACCCAAAAGATCACCCCCATAGAACACAATGATTGAACAAGAGGAGGAGGGACATGGACTTGATCATTTGGCCAGCACCCTAAACATTAGCATCTTATCAAGGGAGAAGTTAAATTATTAAACAACTCATGAGATTTAAACAAGAGAAAAACTTTCCTCATGAGTCGATGGAGAGCGTCCCACATTTGAAGATGGGTCGATGTTCGTTTATCCTGAAGAAAGCCTCCAACAATTCCGCTCAATTGACAATCATCGGTTCATGCTTTATGGTTCTGTTATTTGCCAAGGGGCACTTGAAATATCCTCCTCTCTATAGAAAACCACTTATTTTTCTATCTAACTCAAGAAATAGTTCTGATGGGAGTTATCTTTACAACACATAATAAAGAGAGGTTCATTAATTGGTTTAATTAATGAACCACCTTAATTTCATGTAGGTTGGTTATACATTTGTGTGTAACCTAGCATTTTATGTCCTACATTTATTTCTCGACCACACTTGGTGATCCCTACCACCAAAACCTAAAAAGAGGTGGAGGTTATCTAAAAATAAATTAGATTTATTTTATTAATCCTCCACCAAAATTACAAAAACCACCTTCTTATCTCAAACCATTACGGTCGAGGTTATTGCTCTATTATGTGAATCCCAATAGTGCATGTTTAATGGTGCCCTCATATCTCAATCTCGAGAACCGGTTCAAATGTTAGGATTCCCGCTCGCACATTTACTAAACTTACCTTAAGAAATAATATAATTCTGTTTCGGTAACACCAGACATTACAATCAAATTTTATTATATTTTTCATCCTTGGATTAGTTCCATATAATTAAAAAAATACATGGAATATCCAGGTCATTACATTCTTTCCACCTTAGGACTTTTCATCCCTAAAAGCAGCAACATCGACTAAGGAAAAAAGTGGGGTACTCACCATGAACTTGATCCTGCCACTTCAATGTGCTATCTTGGAGGTTCCCATTTTTCCAGTGAATGCGTATCAGAGGTATCGATCATTCACGAACAAACTATTCTTATTGATCCTCAATCTCCAATAGAACCTCTATAAATGTCTCCCATCTTTAATGTCCATCTTTCCCTAGATGATAAAGTGAGATATATCATGCATGTTCTTCCATAGTTGTGACACATGGAAAATGTCATCCACCTGATGCATATGTGGGGGATGAACTAGTTGATTTTCCACCTCGTAAACTCTACCGAGAACCTAAAAGTGTCCAATGAACCTCGAAGATAGCTTTCCAACCTAGGAAATTCTCTGAAAACATCATCTTGGTGAGACCCTTAAAAAGGCATGGTAACCTTC
Source organism: Viscum album (assembly GCA_963277665.1). Lineage (NCBI taxonomy): Eukaryota > Viridiplantae > Streptophyta > Magnoliopsida > Santalales > Viscaceae > Viscum > Viscum album. Next base: position 1,687,066,908 of record OY728126.1, on the reverse strand, counting down.
CTCGAACCCCAAGGGTTTCTATATCTTATCAGAATAATAATTTTTCCCTATCTGGGGAGTCTTCATCTACTTCTAGATGATCTGAATCTTCTCAGTGGTAGCTGACACCAACTCTGGACCCAAAAGTGCTGACTCCCAAGGGTCTCCCAAGCAGAGAGGTGATATGTATGGTCGACCATACAAGACCTGAAACGGTGCCATACTGATAGTGGAGTGATATCTATTTTGTACGCAAACTCAACCAAGGGAAATTGATCCAACCAACTATTGACAAAATCTATGTCACAAACATGAAGCATGCCCTCGAGTGTCTATATTATCCGCTTCATCTAACCATCTGTATGAGGATGAAAGGTGGTGCACATACGTAGCTGGGTCCCAGTCACCTCATGTAATTCCTACCACAATCGATATGTAAAACATGTTTTACGGTTAGAGGCAACCATCGATGGCACCCCATATATCCGTACAATTTCATGTACATAGAGGCGTCTCAATCCGTCTTCTGATCCCTACTCTCATATGGGTAAGAAGTGGGATTCCATGGGGAGTCGGTCAATGATCACATAGATATAATCATTGCCCCTGGACGTATGTGGTAGCCTTGTCATGAAATCCATGGAAATATCATCCCACATCCACTGTCGTACCTCTAAGGGTTGCGCTAAGCCTGATGGAACCTGATGCTCGACCTTCAATACTTACAAGTGAGGCATCATGAAACAAACTCTACCACAAAATTCTTCTTCCCTGGCCACCAGTGCTGATGCTGGTGGTCATGGTACATCATCTCCACACCAAGATGTTCTTCCATAGGGGACATATCAAACTCCATACCACATCCTCTTGTAACACCACTGGTACCATGGTGCATTCTTTGAAGAGGATGTCATTATCCCCACCATAAGAAAATACATCGGGTGCATGTCCTGAGGATATTTGAGCACGTCAAGCCTCGCAGTCAATGAACCCAAGTTGCACCCCCCTTACTAGATAAAGGTGTGGGGGTGTGACTGTTATGGACTAGAAGTAAGATGCTCCATCTCAATCCATGAAGGAAACCTCCAACATGGCTAGCTGCTCTGTCTCCTCACTCGGCAAATGTAGAACCAACCACATACTGTGTGTAGCTTCTACCACATTCCTCTTCCCATTAGTATATACTATCTCAAAATCATAGTCTTTAAAACACACTAGTAAAGTTAGTTTTCTCAGGTTCTAGTCCTTCTGTGAGAAGTTATACCTAAAAATATTGTGATCATAGTAGACTATAAAACAATCAACCATCAATTATTATTACCACATCCTTAAGGAGAAGACCACTGCTATAAACTCCTGGTATTTGTAGCATAGTTATTCTTATGTTGTCTCAGCTATGGTGAACCATAAGTGATCAATTCTCGCTCGTGCATCAGGACACCTCAAAATCTAGTCCCAAATTTGTCATAGTAAACTACAAACCCAACACCCACTTCTTGTATCCTCAATATGGGGTCACTCGTCGGTATCTGACCTATCTTCTGAAAACTCTGATGGCATCTCTCCATCCGCATAAAGAGTTGTCCCTTCTTCGTCAATGCAAAAAATGGTGCTACAACTCACTAAAAGTTAGTTATAAATCTATGATAGTACTCATCCAACCCCAAAAAACATTGTACCTCGGTCACACGCTTGGGTGGATCCCATGAAAAAACAACCTCTATCTTCACATGATCCCTTGTTTCTCTTGCCTCCGAGATAACGTGGCCAGAAAGTTGACCTATAGTATCAAGAACTAGAACTTCGATAGCTTAGTATAAATCTGGTGCTTTCAATGTGTATCCAAAAATATCTACAGATGATAGGAATGGTCCTCCTATAATGCCGATTATATCATTATGTCTTGATGTAGACCACCACAAAGTGATCAAGGTATGGTTGAAAGAGCATGTTCATGAGTCCCATGAACATTGTATGGGCGTTGGTCACACCGAATGGCATTAAAAAGAACTCATAGTCTCCATACCGATAGCTGAAGGCCATCTTCTGCACATTTGCATCTTATACCCTGAGCTGATGATAGCATGATCTTAGGTCCATCATTGAAATCCAACAATATCATTTCAGCTCATCACGGAGATCATAAATACTCAGATGTGGATAGTTTTTCTTCACGGTCACCTAGTTCAATCACCGATAATCCACACAGACCCTCAAACTCCCATCTTCCTTTGTGGTGAACAAAATAATGGCTATCCATAGAGAAACACTGGAACTTATAAACCCCTTCCTCTAAAAGTCATCCTATTGTACCCGTATGTCACGAGGATATTCGGAAGCCATATGATAAGTTGCTGTAGATATCAGTGTCACCTCAGGGTACGTGTCGATGTAGAAGTCCACCAATCACTGAGGTGGCAGTCCCAAAACATCATCAGGGAAGATATCATAATATTGGTCCACCATTATAGGATATATTAGACTCTCAACATCAACTACTCCAAGACTAAATCAAGCCAACTGAGTTGTGATTGGATGTACCCTCCTCCGAGTAAGTCCATCCTGTTCTGCAAAGGTTCCCTTCTTCCTTGTGAAGGAAAAACTAGTCACATTCTCGTAGACAAACCCAAATTTTGTGCCTAATGTAGTCAATCAGTGCATGGAATGTAGATAACTACTCCATATCCAAGATGACAACATAAGCCCTCGATACCACTACTAGAAGATCCTAGCCAATGATCTCACCTCCTAGGGTAAGCTCACAGTACCGACATCAGTGTGTAATGGTTGAATCCCCTCCCGTAGGAGTCTCTAGCCGTAAGTATCGAGCCAACAGCTCCAAAAGAATCTCTGAGGTCCAAATGAGGGATGTGGAAATGAAATAGTTACTAGAACCTGTGTCATTAAGTACTATAGATATGGTGGAGTTAACACATATCGTAACTGAAATCATCTCTAGAGCATCTTGGCCATAGGCCTCAACTTCCTATAGGTGAGCTTGTACCCATCCACCTACTCCATGTGGTCGGGGTGGACCCTCTAGAGTAGGTGGAAGGAGATCCTCAAATCGCCACCCACTTCCAGCTCCTCTTTCATGTCTTCCTACTACCTGCTGATCTCCTCACTCGAATCTCTACCTCTACTTTGGTGTTCCTTCTACTCTCATCTGGTCATCAGTGTGACTGGTCATTTAGTCGCAAGCCATGTGACCCTACCTTCCATGCGTGAAGCACAGTCTGCTCCTCTTGTGGCCTGCTCTACATCGTTAGCCTCACACCTTCAACCCTACGTAAAGAGCTCATCCACCAGAATGTCTGTTATGCTTGGACCTATATATCATATGCCTATTACCATCCATAGAGGAATCTTATACATGTCTCATGGTGGTGGTTCTCACCGTCGGTGTTTTCTGAGCAAGGAATATTTCCACCAAGAGTTCTCTCTCCAGCACTCCAACATGCGTCGGGATGCTGAGAGATACCATAGAAGCACTGATCTCCCTTTAGAGCCTTTTCTCAAAGGTCCAAGCCCAAAAAATGGGCTACACCATATTTGTAGAGTAGAGTGATATGTCGGTCAACCTCTTCGAGTACTGGGACAAGGTCAGACTACTCTACTATAAGTGTAGCAGCTACTGAATATGCCCAGAAGCATAGAGTTTATGGAAAAAAATCTTCCCTGATGAGGCCCTCAAAATCTTCCCAGGTGCGGGTCGCCTCATCATGTAACTAGAGTGTCAGGCTCCACCATCTCTATGATGCTCCCTAGAAAGGACTGGCAGCATGGATCACCATCTGTTCGGCTGGTGTCCCAACGAGGGAAAAAACTCTGGCCACAGCCTCCAACTAGTCCTACGCTGCCTGCGGATCCATCTAGCCTTGAAACCATGGAGGAATATGCCACTAAAACTCATTCCAAATGCTTATTCATTGTGAACTAACTTCTGGTGGGGCAGGTGGCAATGGAAACCCAATGGTTAGTGGTGTTTCTGGTACACCATCTGATTGTACTATCACCATTAGAGGGCTCGAAACAGAAGCCTCATTTCTTGGTGGGTTGTCAACTTGTAATATCCTTGGAATCATGGATGGATGTCTATGCATTGACATCCTTCAAGAAATAGGTTCTCCAATGTCAAAAGTTATACATGGTGATCTGACTCAAAATAGATCAATGAATAAACATTTCCTAGACACACACAATAAGGGTTTTTGTGCACCAAGTCAAAAATCAGAATTCTGGGTCCTGGTGGTTGGATACGTTGTCCGCCACACCAACACTAGACTCCCTAAACTGAATACCACTGTTTAAACACTTAATAATGTTGCTCCATTAAAATCACAGAGTAAGAGTCCATCAGTAGATATGAATCCATTGATACAAATTTTTCTAGACCTGTCCCCGAGGGCCCATGTTGTGACTACCCCATTCCCTCCTTCCATAGGCCAAGGGTTGGCGACTAGCACATAATGGAAAATCCTTGGAAAACAGAAAGGCATTACCATTAAAACTACAAACACACAGTCTAAGAATACATAGAGCACAACCCAAATAGTAAAATATAGTTGTAAAAAGATGTGTTCTAAAATTAAAAAGGGTAACTATGGTATTTAATGGGGCCAAAATACAAGCCCAATAAAAAAGTACAACAACAATATAAAAACAAATCTCTGAATTTTTTTCCAATTTTTCTAGCTGAAGGGTAGGTACAGATCATAGTCTATCGCCACTACGGAACTTCATGCCTAAAGGTCCACCTATGAGCACCGTTTTTTACTAAATCCCAAAGCTCAGTCAAATCTGTATGTTGTCTGCATATAACACAATAAGGTGTGGGGAAAACCCATGCATGTGTGAGTATAACAATACTCAGTAGGGACCTCGATGCCCCAAAATTTCTCCCAGATTACCAGAAAGGAAATAACCACAAATCAAAACTTCAATCACAAAGCACGAAGTAATAGTCAGCCCACACTATGTATATAACTCATAGATCAGAAATAGTGATGATTAGCCTTAAGATATATCATCTGTTTCCATTCAGAAGATCCATAATTTATCCACAAAGAATTTTTTCTATTATCGATCCACTCTTGAATGTAAGACATTGTTCCATGACAAGCCACTATAAGGCTAGTCTTCATCGGGTCATGCTACTACTAATCCTCAAATGGTCTCTATAATTTTATCCACACAGGGTCACTGGAATGCTTATCCACATAGGGTCATTGGAATGTTGATCTATACAGGGTTGTGGGATGCTAATCCACACACGGTCAGTAGATGTTATTCCACATAGGGTCTGCAGATACTGATAGTCAACATGAAATTCTAGAACTCGTCCTCATCGTGTAGCTACGACGTTGATCCACATATGGTCTATATGATGCTGATCCACATAGGGTCTCTACATCAAAGTAAGATAGCCTCAAGATTCATCGCACCATGTGCGCTCGAGTTCCATATAATTTTATCTCTGAGATATCGATCATACATCTACTATCAATAATCTCCACAAAAGAGTAACCCAAAGTACTTCAATGTCATAAGGGTTCCAGCATAACATACGATGTGTAAATCAGACACCTGGTCTATGATTTAAAATCGTTTTAGTTCTGAGGTCCCTGTTGGATTTAGGTTCGATCCAACCTAGCTATACTCCAACATTCTCCAAAATATTTGTGGAGTATACCCAAAGAACCGTCTCTCTATGTCTGGATTTCATGATGTGGAATTTTAAGCTAAACTGGGCCTGGAAGGGTCCGAGACCAGTCTACCCTGGTCCGGACCAACTCAACCTGAACTAGGTCCGTCTCGTCCTGACATGAACTGGCATGGGCCGGCCCGGTAGGACATGGACGCGGTGGGCCCATCCTGGCACACTGGGGGGCGAGGTCCGGCCCGTAGGGGCCATGGCTTGGCCCGTTGGAGGCGCACAGACAGACCCTCTAGAGGGGCACGACAAGACCCACTCGGAGGCATCGCCCAACACGCTAGGAGGGGCAGCTCAACCCGAAGGAGGGTGCATCACAGCCCATAGGAGGGTATAGCCTAGCCCGTATGGGGTGCGGCTCAGCCTGCAGCAGGGTGCATCACCCGCCATAGATGGCATGGGGGGGGGGGGGGGTGCCCCCACTTTCCCCCAACTGGCTAATCCGTTCAGGATATGGAGCAGCGATGCCACATGGCACCTCCTAGTTTTCCAGGGACCTATAGTGAGCTGGTCCCTTCACCACCACACCTTTATGTCGTGACCACCTCATGCTGTGCGTGACGGCGTGCCGCTTCGCCTTCATGACCGGCCAGTACCAGCTGCCCTCCTCATCCAACGTGGATAATAAACATGGCCTACTACTCCTGGGGTATGCGACGGTGCGCCACCACCTCCTTGGCTGGCTGGTGTCGACCTCCTGCTAACCGCTGCGTCCTAGTGTTGCAGCCACCAGCTAGGGCACACAACGACACACTACCACCCCAACAGCTGTCTGGTGCTGGCTGTTTCCACCGTCTACCAATGCCGGTCGCCGGTACCACCTTGCCGGTGCCACGCCAGTGGTCTTCTGCATGCCACTGAGTGATATCTGGTGGTACATTTTTCCATTCGATCGCACCTATGGGCTTCTTAGGTCATCCCATTCCCTTCTTAACACTCAGATTTGAGTTCTGTCTAACCTAAAAAATCACTCGCGTAAAACAAGAATATTGAACATGAGGTGGAGAGACTATGATTTATTCGTTTGTCATGTGCCCTCCATGTTAGCATCTTATCAAAAGATAAGATTATTTATTCAACAACTATTGAAATATAAACCGGACACAACCCTAGCTCATGATTCATTGGAAAGCATCCCATTTTTGAAAATGGGTTGGTGTTCGTCGATACTGATACAAGCCTGAAACGATTCCACTCAAATGAAATTCCATGATTCTTGCTTGATGGATCTATTCTTCATCACGAGTTTCCTCCAAAATCCTCCTCTTCCAATAACAACACACTTTTTCCAATGAATTTTAAAAATAGAGTTGATGGAAGTCATCATTACAACACATAATTAAGAGAGGTTCAATAATTTGTGAAATTAATGAACCCAATTAATTACATGTAGGGTGGTTACACAATTTAGTCTAACCAGAAATTTAATGTCCTTCATTAAATGCCCAGGCACCACTTCTGGTCCTTTCCACTAAAACCTAAAGGGGGATGGAGGTTATTTAAAATTAAATTAGAAATATTTTATTAATCCTCCACAAAAACCAATAAAACCAAATTCCTCTCTCAAACTAATGTGATCATGGTTAAGGATCCATTAAGTGAATCCAGGCACTGTGAGTCAATGGGGCCCTCAAATTTTATTTCTGATCACTAGTTCAAAAGTTAAGATTTCTGGCTCGCATGTTTATTGAACATACATTAAGATTGATTAAAATTCTATTGAAGGAACACCGGGCATCAGAATCAAACACCATTAGATTTCACAACCTCATAATAATTCTATTTTATTATAAAAATTACATAGAAAATTAAGGTCTTTACAATGTTACATCAAGAATAAGAAACCATTCAGATTTTATGATTCTATGAAAGAAATCCATTAGAAACCAACAATAAAAGACATTTATTATGATTCTAACATTATGGTTTATTCCACCACAACCAAAACCATTATTCTGACCCCACATAGGATTTAGGTGTGAATTTGGAAACAAACCTTAGGGATTTTTGTGTATTAACTCAACATATACCTATTTCATGAAAAAAAGCAATTATTATACATCTCATTTGACACTCACGAGGGATATGATTTGGTAACATTACAAAATCATTATGATCCATTATGAGGTGCACCATTGGACTATTATGTTATAAGAATATGAAAATTGTTGTAGATAAACTATTTTGAATCCTATAGATTAATATGTTAGGGAATACAAGATATTAAATATTAATTCCTTATAAGTTTATTAATATACAGTTATATGTTTATTTGTTTTATTTTTATCATACCTAATGTTTTTTCTTTTAATTAATTTTGATAAATAGAAGGAACCATGTTGATATTCAATATGATGGGAAATGTAATCATTAACCAAGTGACATTCCCACCTAATGGGATATGAAGTGATTCATCCTGTCATAATCTCAAATCAAAAATAGGGAATTATGATAAAAAAACTACATCATAGGGGAATTTCAAAATTCATAAAAGAATGCAAGGATAGTGGCTCAAAAAATATTAGGTAAAAAGATGATACTCAAATGAATATCTAAATTCATACATGTCAAAAATGTAGAATGATGTACCAAGTGTAAGGACTAAATGAAATTTGAAATTTTCTTTGGTGTGGAAATGGATATCATAGAGAAACTAATATATAATAAAACATGAAGAGGTTAGTTAATAACATATTTGGACATAATGGTACTATAATAGAACCACTAATAGTTTAATGTCGTAGAAGTGCATAACATGGGAATTATTCAATAGAATGCACTAATTAATATCCTATTAAGAATGATAGTAGAATGAAATATCTACACCAAGGGAACTATGAATGTGTTTCATTTTGATGACTATTGACATGGAATATAGTAATTAGGGAACAACTACCCCCCTTTCAAAATTTATTAATGTATTATTATATTTCAATTGATACAACTCTAGTATATATAGGATGATTTATACGATCATTTAGTCTCCACCACAAATGATTCGATATCACCAATGAATAGATCATTGATTATTGTATCTTATATTATAATTTCCAGAAATTTAATTCATGAAAATTATATTTTTATCTCTCAAATTCATTTAGATTTTGTATTAAAAATTTATTCGCTATCTTTACATAAATTCAGTATTAAATGACGAGAGATACAAAGTACTCTCTATATCTATAGTCATTATTTGATTTTGTACAACTATATTGAGGAGTATGAATTCATTTTTGAATCATTCGTTAATAATGGGACTTATTAAATTATGAGAAATATTAACTAGAATAACTTTTATAGAAAAAGGATAAAACTACACATAAGGACATGCCCATTTTGAGGTACAATATAGATATATTCCCTAGATTGATTTATGGTCTTCCGTTGGGAATATATGTTGTGTTCATAAATTAACATATACCTAATGGGATGTCTATATCCTTTAAACAATACAAAATGGTCACTATAATTTTTGATGAATTTAAGAACCAGTTATTAGTGATTCTAGTCAAGGGTTTTATATGCCCGGGTACATTATTGTATGGTGAACAAGTCCTCTTCACCAAAAAGAAGTTTGTGTCAAAAATAATCTGTCATGATTTTAATTAACTGATAAAAACAACAATAAAAAATATTTTGTCCCTAGAAATATATTTATAAAATAGTGAATCAGATATGTTGCAACCATTATTTCTCTATAGTGAAATTCAGTTGGGATAACACCAATTATTGGTGATGAAAGAAAATGTTCACAATACTACCTTTTGAATATTGTATAGAATCTATGAGATTATAGTGATTTCTTTTAGACTCATATATATTAAATAAATCCTTAGGGTCTTATTGTATTGAGTGATTAGTTATTATTTGTTAATTTTTTTAGTCTTTGAATGTGATATTTTTATACAACTCATGACTAATAAGGAACATGAAGAAATTTGATTACTATGTTGATGATTTTTTAAAGATGAATCATTATTAAATTTATAGTAAATATGAGTTTTGGAAGGAGGAAGTATTATTTTTTGGGAAATTTATCCCCAAAAAAATTATATTTATGGATTCTTTTTTTGAAAATGTTGACTGAGAAGTGGTCATGTCCGTTAACTGTTATGAAGATCCTTATTTCCCATTTATTAGATTTTTATTATCAATGTTTTTTGAAAAACACATCATACTTTTCAAAACATCGAACCATGTTATCATAGAATGGAGTGATGATTTTATATATCAATGAGTGTTAAGAGATATTAATGGAATTAAAAATCAATATTCTCATAGAACTGATCCTCATATTATCCTCATGATGATTATTTTGCATGGTATATAGCGATGAATCATGAAATGTATTTCACTTGCAACTGATGAAAAATTTAAAATTGATAGCCTATTCACCATGTTAGTTTATTGTTCATGAGAAGAACTATCCAACACATATAATATATTTGGTTATTATAATTTTCATATTGATAATTATAGAAACTATATATATGAGGATAAATGAGAAATATATACTGATTATCATACCTTAAAATATATATTCACATATATAGAGAATAATATTAACTGATGAATATCGTTTGAGATAATAAATTATTAATATTATAATTATATTATCATATGGGTATAAAAAATAATGTGGTAGATGATTAATGTTCAAAGGATACAAAAACATTTTCCATAACGAAAATTGGTAGTGATATGTTTGACATAGACATGTAAATTAAAGACATGGTAATCATAATGGAAGAAATATCATCAATATTTTATCAAATTATATCCCAACAATCCATTCTAGGTATGATTGGAGGATGATCAATGTGATTGGTTGGTATCATGTAAAAGGTTAAATCTATATGAAAAAGTATATCCTATGAGTTAATAATTATGGAAGTATGGCTTATAGTAATTGGGCCATGACTTTGTGTAAAATTATTATAGTTGACAATGAAGGATCTTTTGAATGACATACATATCCCATTATTCTTCTTTTTTCATGGGAGATAAAATATATATAATGTTCTCCTAATACCCTATTGGTGGTACAATTTGAAAAAGGATATAAATAATATACATTCATGTGCTAGGAGTTTCATAAATTTAAGGAAGAAAGGAAAACATAAAAGGGAATTGTAAAATCATTTCATATAAATTTATAGCATGAAGATATATCACCATTGAATTTATCATAGTCATTCCACTGACCACAAGAAGAAAAAATTCCACTTGTGGTTGTAGGTAATTATCTTAAAAATATATCTCACATCTTTGAGATTCATGTAGACTTATATCTTCATTAACATGTAATGAAATACATTAGTAAATTTATGAGGTAATTTGAAACACCACTATAAATTATATTCTTCTGATTTCCTCTATGTTATAGGAGAACCACTAACATTTTATAAACATCATAATGAAAATAAATTCACATTTCAACCCTAAACTGGTGGACAAACTGATCATAAAATCCTAACACATATTGACATATTGATAATGTGATCAATCTAATTCATGGGAGGATTCTATCATCATATGAATATTTTCATGTTATTGTACAATATTCCCATTCACTCTTTAATCCATCTATATCCATAAAAATTATTTTATGTGATGAAAAATATATCCCTTTCTTATTTTGATAAATTTGGTGAACTTATGCTACTGGGATCTAAAATGGTTGGAGAAAAGGAAAATAGGTCAGGACCCATCAACAAGTCATCATGAAATGTCAATGTTGAAAAAATATCTATATAGATATCCATTAGATATATTTGATAAATTTTACATATAAGTGTTCCAATAAATGACTCCATAAAACAATGTCATGAGATTTGAGATGAAGGGAATGTTGAGTCTCAAATACATCTTCCCCATTAAGATTCTTGATTTCATAAAATAAACAACTTATTTACTACCACTCCCTCCATACATGTCTAATGTTCATGAAATATTACTTGTATCCTTCTGGATGAAGTAAATATGTGATACTCTACAAATACTATATCAGAAAGTGGTACAATTCAACCATTATATATATTATGTGGAGACATGAGGGAAGTTCCCACATCATAGAGAAATATTATATGTACTAATACAACTCAACTACTAAATTTATTGTAGTTATACCATAAGTATGATGAGGTTATGTACGAATTAGAGTTTGGAATTAAAGAAAATTACCATCATATGTATTTATATTAGTTTTCTAAAAGAAATATTTATATAGAAATTTATTATGTTTGAAAATATAACTACCAGGAATATTATTATATAATATATCTAAAACCATATTATTTTATTTATTTGATCATAAAATTTCAATAATAAAATTAACAATATGAATATGAGGTATTACATTATGATGAATAATATAAATTAATATGTCTATAATAGGAACATTTTCATCTATTTGAACCCTTAAATGAATCATTCATATAAAAAAAAATTTATAAATGAAACAAGATATTTTAAAGAAATATTACTATTGAAAACAATGAAATTTAAAACATTGGAACAGAAGAAAATTGATTATATAATTAATTAAATTTGATTTATTTCTAGAAGGTACAAAACCACTATGATCCATACAAATCAGATTGTTGGGATACTAAATAAATGTTTCATGAATTGATATATATAGATTATATTTAAAATAGTAAATATTTTATAAACAATCTGAATATTATATTATATTATGGGCTTGGTGTCTCATGTCATACATCTTATCAAATAGAAGGATCATACTTCATAGTTTTATGGCATCACATTTTCCCCACCTTAATTAAATCACATCTTCACAATTTAAACTTGGTCATGTTTATATATTTTTTAATAATTCATATGATTTAAATACCGCATCATGAGAAGGGTTCCTTTGGATTCCTCTATAAATGAGAAAATGGAAATTAAAATGTTCATTGTTACTAAATTGTAACTAGGTCTCTAGTTTAGATAACATCTGTGGGAACTAGTGACACTTAATTATAGTAAAAGAGTAAATAATTACAGGTAGTGAAAGAGTTCATCAATAAAAAACAATTGAATAATCAATAGAAAGGTGAGGTCCTCATATCCAATCATCTATGATGATTTAGAAGGCCATCATTTCAGCCAAAATTACGGTAACACCATTTTTTATATGACGCATTGTCATAATGAGGGGTAATTATTTTACTACATATGTATACATACATGATATAATTAAATAAAAATAATTTCAACATATTTTTTTCATCAATAAATTTTCTTATTCAGTCAAAAAGTAATACTGATGCATGAGGTACAAAATATACATTTCCAATATATCCCATGTCTTATAAAAGAGGGAAAAGACTAACTATTTTTCTATAACTACCTTCTAAACCCAATATTGTAGATAAATTAATATCTAATTATCAAAATTGATATTTTTGGTTCATAATTAATAATTATTTATCAAATTGTTTAACTAAAAAAATTAAAATTTTACCAGGACATTATGTATGTCAGTGGTTGGAATAAAACCCTTATCATCCTTCGGCCATGGGTTAATGACCCACTACCTTTCCAGATTTGATTGGTCGTCACCCATCTTATCAGTTTGCATTTTCGAAAAACAAAATAATAAAATTTCAAAAATACATATGATGGACATTCTCGAAATAGCCTTTGAATAAAGGTTTTTAATTCAACCCTAATACATAAATATTTCATCCACTTATTTTCACATATATTTTTTCTTGGTTAAGAGTCTATCCTCTATAATAGGGAAATGACATGCTAAATTTCTATGCATCTCATACTTAATACAATGGTTTATAAAGGTTTTCTTAGGATAATACTCATTTCAATCAATTTTACTCTTAATTTCCACGTCAATCCTTTTTTATGCCTTTAAATCCCATTCATAAAGAGCTTTCATGTTCTATGGAGACACATTATTAGGTCTCTCCTCCCACACCTATCACTTGTCAAAAAAAATCAGGCTTTTATTTACTGTCGCCACCACTCGAGCTATTAGAAACATCCATCATCCCTTTTTGTGGAGTTTAAGAGTTGGTAAAGGTATATATTTTTATTCTTATTTCTAGAAAATATATTTGGTATAAACACGATATCTATAACTTATGTCAACAAATCTTTGAGTTTCTCATTTTCACAACTTTTTCCTTCATGTTAAATGTTATTTTGCATCCTTATAGTTCAATACATTGATTAAAAATAGATTGAATAGTGTGGTTAATATTATTCATAGTTAGAAAGGTGTAAAATTGTATATAAAATATTTAAATCATTAGACCATATATTAATATCAAAAAATTATTAGATCTAAGCTTGACTATTCATTGCCATTATCCAGTGAAATTCCAAATATTGATTTGTAATTAAATTGTTTATTGTCCTAAACCAATCCTAGGGAGTGTCAAACAAGGTGGGCAATAAGGATTATTTTTAGTATACCAGGATTCCCTGATCTAGATCCAAACTCCATGTTACTGTTATTACTTCTCGGTACATCTGTGCTAGAACCATAACCACTTGTAGTAACCACTCTATGATGTATTACAAAAAATAACCACATTATCTCTACCTTATCAAAATTAAATTATATTATTCTATACATATACACAATTTTTTACTTTATGTATATTCTCTATAACAAAATTCTTCCTAAATATAGTTCCCATTATTTTCACTAAACGTACTTTAATACCAACGATAGAGACCCAACCTCAGAAGGCCAAGATCCAGTGTCTGGTACTACTACATTATCATGATCACAACGAATCAAATCCTGATAGACCAAGAGCTTAATAGTCTTGGTAATCTACAAACATACATGGGCCAATTTTTACAAACTAGTACACTAATTACATCCTAAATTACTTTTTATTTTTATTTAAATAACATTTCAGATATTTATAATCCATCTAGTAAATACCTATATCTGTTTCAATGTTTTCTTCTTGGATTCATGGGGAAATAAAAAATAATTAAAGTGAGCTCAATGTCATATTAAGGGTAAAAAATAGTAAAAAATTAATGAATCATTAAGAATAATAATTATTACATGGTAAATAATTGAACTCACATGCCATATATTCAAAAAAATGAGAGGGATGTTCCTAAAAAATATAGATGGTAATATATAAAAACACATACAATTAAAATAATAAAATAAACAAAAATAAATATGGATAGGTAAGAAAATAAAACAAATAAAATTTAATCAATTAACTCTAAATTAAATTTATCCATATATATAACAATGAAAAATATCATGGATGAATAATAACTAAAACTAATATGAAGGCAATGATTTATTAATGGAAGTCATGTTTAAGGCACATGAAACCCTATTTTTTCTTGAAATTTTACTCTATAGTTAAAATATAATGATAGAAACCTATATAATTTTCATTACATGTTTTACACATGATAACTTATCAATGAATCAAGAAGATATATGATTTTCATTATCTACCCACCCTTACTAGTCCAAATAATTCCTCATATTGTTAATGAAAATAAATAATATACCTAATAAAATATCTACATTGAAATAAGAAGAATGAATTATCAATATGTCCACAAATAATAAAATTATTTTCAAATTAGACACCATATGTAAAATCTAATACGGTTTAATAAATAGTAATTTCCTTGATAAATAAAGTGGATTATTAGTGAAAAATTCATTATTCACTGATCATAAGAGATTGAATATTTCAAGGGGAATAAGAAATGATTAAATTAAGTGAATACAAATAATATTCTTTTTTCAAATCAATAATAATCTATATAAGAGAAGAATAAGGACAATATTAATAAAAATATCCCATGTGGAGTAAAAATAAATGGTTTTCATTGTTGATGAATAAAAATAAATTAAAATGATATTTTAAAAAACAATATTGAGGAAAATATATTTTTAATATTAAAAATAATTAAAATCTATTTCATTGAAAATAATTTTTTTAAAATAATTTCATTAAAAATTATCCTTTTAAACATGAAAAGTAAGATTCAATGAAATTACTATAGGTAAATCTATACTTTTCTTATGAGGTAAAATAACATTTTTTTCCTGGTAAAAAGACTTTAAAATTTCATTTTTAGTAAAGAGAAGTGAATATTAATTCAAAAACATTAGTACAGTACGAAAAATGGTAAATCTTTTTTTACAAGAACATTTTAAAATAATTTTTAATCCATTTTAATAAAACATGTTTGGTAGAATAAATCATGTTCCCTGATTAAGGAGGGAAATAATGTCGGGTTTTCCGAAAACAATTTTCTAAAACATTTTGAGAACCAAATTGTGGGAAAATGGTAACTATAATAGAAAAATGTCATAAATAAGAAGAGGAGAGAAAATGGAATGTTTATTTAAAAATATTAATATAATTTATTGAAATAAAAAATTACTGAATGATACTTAAAGTTATTTTTGAGGAAAATAATCTTTTATCAATCCAAAGTCTCACATACCACATTGAAAATTGTAAATCATTACACTAATGAATGAATAATATAAAAATGAATCCTTAAATACCATTATTATAAATGAATTCCTGATATAATATATAAAAATTTGATTTTGATGCACCATACAAAATAATTATGTGTTGAACATGAAACTTATCTCATATAAGAAAAAGGTGATATAATGATCCCTTATATTTAGTTTTCTGTCAAATGAATGTATATTAAATACATATATAATATTGTTATGTTAATGTTATACATTATAGAGAATATTTTAATTTTTATCATTAATTATCTGTCACTTTTAACTTTTTTATACAACTACTTGAACAATTATTTTTACATCGGATGGTTTGAAAAAATTTAGTTTATGTACCAAAACGACTTTAGTTTGTCAAATATGATTATTTTTGTTATTATATAACATCTCCAGATAAATAATCATAACATAATTATGATATTAATATTTAAATTATACATTTTAAATCAATAATTATAAATATTTATGAATAAATGAATCAACATTATGATTATGGAGATGGTAGGTCGTATATACACATGAGTAATGTTCCGATATTCCAAAGATTGTTATTAAAATGATGGTATGTAACACCATATCCTTAAATAATTATCTTTAAATAATAAATATCATGTCATTTAATCATATATTCTTATATATATATAATTATGTACAAGTAATCACATCATGCCTATGAAGTGTTACTCCACACATATATGAACAAAATTATAACTTTTTAAGCAACTGGAAAGCTAATTATATATATATATATATATATATTATATTTAATGAAAGTTAATTGTGTCATGAATATACTATATAGGTTTTTTAATTCACATATTTTTAATTGAAACGGTCTTTTATATGTTTCATGTATAGTGTGAAAAAATCATATCCTTTCAAGGGGGTGTTAGTCCATATTTCCCCAAATGATGTTATCATATTAATATATAAAAGAATGTATTAATGGTATGTGTAATAAATGGATTAAATAATTATATATAAATCATATATATCATATATATCATATATAAACATTTATTATAATATAATAGATGACATGATAGTACGTAATGGGGAAAAAATAAACAATCAATGATTAATGAGGCAGTAGTTTTCCATACATAGAAACAGTATATTCATTACCCATGTGAAGAAATTGTGTTTATGTGTAGGTAAGAAACATAGTGTAAACATATACAATTATATTTATGATACGTTTTTTTATAAAATCATAGAATAACAATGGTTGAGGGTGGGATAATAGAAATAAAACTGAAAAGATTAAGTAAAGATGTTAGCTCTTAATCGGGTAATTCCTTTTGGTTTTAAACATATATTATTGTTACAACTTTGTGGCCAAAAGGATGATTCTTGGATAATGGGAGTGAATTTTAGGATAAATTTTATCTGAAATTGGATGATGAAATTCATATTTATAGGTGTGTCAGGGTGGGAGGATAGGAGGTACTTTTACAGTACAATAGGAATGACACTCTTGTAATATTATTACAATAGAATTCCATGAATGTTTTATTATTGAATGTGGATACAATAATAGTAAAATTTATATAAAATGAATTATAGGGTCTAAATATCATATGGGAATACGTCTCAAACAAGTGTATAGGTTGTTTTGGGCCTTGTGGTAAAGTTTATGTCCCTTAATTAGCTTAATTTAACTTTAATCATTGTCAATAATTGTAATCACTTTCACTAATATTTTTGGTCCAAAACAAGGTTAGTATTATCATATATTATAAATTATTGTTATTGAAAACATGGAATCAATTTATATAATTTAAAAACATATAAGTGGATAAAATTTATTTAAATTTATTCCCGTAGGATAGATGACATTATAATTTGAAACGTAAAAACCTACGAATAATTTCATTGTTTTTTTAATCAATTGCAAACTGAAATTGATTATCATGAAGTAAATTTTATTAATTGAAAAAATATAATCCAATTAAACTATAAATCAACTTAAAAATATAATTTTTCTTTTTAATTCGATTAGTTGAAAAAATATTTTTGATCTAAAATTCATTATTTTTAATTATTCATTACAAAATTAAATGTTTAGGAAAAATATCAACAAGTCACCCATTCATAATTATTATTCTTTTCATTCTAATAGTAAGTTAATTTTGACTTATTAAATCACTTAAAGATTCAAATTTTTTACTTAAAATGGGTTCTTTATTAAAATGATATCAAAATTCCATTAGATAAATACAATTTTTATGTGAAAAATAGTGTTGGTTATTATATTATCTCAATTAAACCTCATTTATGAATATAAATATTCTATTATTGAATATATAATATTAATACATTACATTAACATTAATCACTAGTTGTAGTTAATTTAATCCTTTAGAGTAAGGAAAATTTTGGTGAATAAAAATAGTTTTCTATTAAAATAAACACTTTATATTCAATTTCTTCCTATATTCATTTTTTATTTTTTTTATAACGAATTAATTAATTCCATATTTTAAGAAAAAAATATTTTATTAATTTATTTATTTCTATTCAAAAAAACTAATTTAAAATTTAGATTTTATGTCAATATATTTCTATAATATATTATTGTTTGATAAAACTCAATATCGCCTGTAAAGAAAGACATCGAGGAAAGTTTCTAACGCATGCAACAAATGATAACTCTGTGTTGGATGAATTGAAATATATAGAATATATTTTAAATATAAAATTTATTATAAAATATCTACATATTATAATACCTTACATCATCAGTGTCCCTTTGACATACACACTGTCAAATACAAGGTTCATACATTAGATTTTTTATGAATCACAATAATCATAGAAAGACCAAATGTAAAATATATAATTACATAGGTTCTTAATGAATACTATCATAAGAATTTCTCTTGGTCTAATCTATATACACACAATTATGAATCAACCGGACTACCTTTGATGTTTTCAGAATGAGACAGGGACCTAGTAGGCTAACTTTACCGACCTCTAACCAACACAGTGGTGAATGACATAGTCTACCATTGAGGTACACATATGGATCCATCCAAATAAGTTCCTAACAAATTATTTATAGGAAAAAGAAACACTATGAATATGATTTTCCCATGATCCTCAAAAATCAAGGATACATTCCTCTATCATATCCTCGGAAACCTAAATCATCTGCTAAGACTGATCGTCAGTTTGAGGGTGATATGAATTACTCAAGAGCACATGTGAACCTAGTACCTTCAGCAAACATTCAAAAAAATGTTGTGGGATTTTTGGATATTTCTCCAAATTTATCTAATGTGTTAAACTATGAATTCACACTATCTCCCAAATATATATCCTTCGTAGATCATCAACATTGAATGTATATTTCTTCGGCCATAAGTGGATGGATTTCTTTAGCCTATCAGTTATAAACCATAATATATCACAGACTCATGGGAATCATGGGAATCTTTTCAAAAAATACATTTGTCACATCATTTCATAATCACTCCATAATGAATAGTTTTTTTGAATTATATCAGATCACTTGTTTTTTGTATTTACCTACAAAAAGGTGGAGCACCATGCAATAAACTGCACTATCTGCCTCTTCATACCTTCCACCATAACATACGACAAAAGTCCCAATACATTTTGGTCAGTCCTAGAGGAATAGAAAATATATAGGAATGATATTACCACATTAGATCTTCTCGTATATCCAAAGGCACCAATACATTCCCATGGAAGAGAATTGTATCCTTTTATTCAACAACACATCTAGGATGTGGGTTCTCTACTCTGATGATCTCCCTCAAAACAAGGACATCCTTGACATATATCTACCTCATCCTGTCCCACTATAGATGAGAGTATGTCAATTATAAAGATTCTAACATTGGTTTCTTCTAATTTTTCAATGCTTGTAGATGCACCATATTGAACAAATCCATCAATTTCCACTCAAAATGGCCCTCCATGATTTCTTATGTATGATTCTTTCTACTCAAGGATTTTTCCAGTTCATTTAATTTTCCGAGTGTATAATCTAGATGAAATTTCAATGAATCTATTTATTCATCCTGCCTACACTATCTCATATTTATTTTTTTCTTTTTTTCTTTTTTATTTTATAATTTTATGGTCCGTTTAAATTAAAACAATCTCACCCAAAAAGTAATGCTCCCAAAATCTTAGGGAATGAACCATGATTTCTAGTTCGAGGTTTTCCAGAGGATAATTTCCCTTGTGAGGTCTCACCAGATAGGATCAATACTCCATGTCTTGATCACCATGAATCAAAACTGCACTAGACTGACATGTGTAGAATCAAAATAAATAATTTAGCTTCTGTATAGATCATCCCGAATCTGACATGATGTTAACGTGAGTCTTCCCTTGAACTCATGAAAATATATCTCATAATCATCAGTATAGTCAAACCTCACACCCTTCTTGGACATTCCTATATACAGTTCTTCCATGCAGGAAAAGTAGAAGATGAATATACTATAATAGACATATTTCTCTTAGAAGTTGGTTATGTAAAAACTGTTATTGGGATGCTCCCTAGAAACCACAGTTCCAACCTTTTCTAGGTCAACTAATACACCCAACTCATATATAATATGACCCTAGATGTGTGTTTGATAATCCCAAAAATACACTTGTTGTGATTCAAGATCTGGGTGATAGACCTAATTCATCTTTACCAAGAAGTCTAGATGTGCGTTTATCAGACCAAATAGCATGACCACCTACATTTTCAAGTTGTGCCTACTCCGTAGCATTTTACATTGTATGTATGATGACATCACATGAACCTGGTGATAACCCAATCTCAAATAAATTGTAGAGAAAATATTTCTCCTCTAAGATGGTCGATGATGTCATAAATATCTAACATTTTATACCTTTGTTCCTCATAAGATAGTTCAATTTGTGTTAATCCACAAAAAATTGAAGGGTACCATATTCCTTATTGAAAAAAGTAATGGTGAACACCATGTTGATGTGTGGGATCCAATAATAACCTTATCCTGTATGTCTTCATGATTCTTCAGGAGTTCGTGTTGCTCTGTAACTTCCATTCTATAAGGTGGAATGTCCACTAGAGCCACATATGGAACATGCTTGATGGGTAACATGATTTATATCTTATTTTTTAAGCTAAATAAATCTGTATGGTTAAATTACTAGAAATGATCAACATTAAGAGAAAATTCCATGAGATGCATTCCCTGATCACTAATATAGAAAAATTCCATCTTGGAAGTTACTATACCTAGCCCAATATGCGTATGTCTAGGTCGACTAGCTTGATGATCCCATTCTAACTTATGGATATACATGTTTCACTTTGGTGATGTGAATGATACCTGGTGGTGAAAACAATCCTCTTGGGATTTATATGCCACACTCCATTCCATCACATGAAGAGCATCAAATCCAATATTCTTAGGGAAAAATAATGGCTATAGAAAATTTTACCCACCTATATCAAGGGTGAACTCCTTTCACTGGCATAAAACTGGTTCTCAAAATCCAAATAGAACGTCATGCTCTATAAATTAACTATAGTGTTCTATCACTAAGCCCAAATTTCCCATAGTTACAAAAATAGATAATTATGAACCATTATCAAACAATTTAGAATCAAGATTATAGTCTAACATAATAGTACCTATGACTATTTATGGACATAGTCTATGATTCTTAGTCAAAGGGTAAAAAATATAGATATTTCCAAAATCGCATCCCTAAGTTGCTATCTGGTTTTCATGAGAAGGCTAACTATGATGAATATGGAAATTTTAAACCATACTATCTCGACCATGACCACATACCCATATAGAATTCCCTATAGAAGGAAAAAATCATTCCTAAAGATGTATCACTGATATTTCCCCTAAAATTGGTGCTATAACGTAACCCTGATCACATGGAACTAGAGAAAACGATGCGAAGAAATGATATAGGTGACCCATTTTAGAAAATTCCTGATATTTGATTGAGTTCCTCATATATTGGGGTTTTTTATATCCCAACATACTACACTACTGATAAACCACAAGTCTAGTAGTGAATGATCCCTATCTGGTAATTCCACAACATGTACCATTGAAGCATCACTTATTGCTTCTAGAGTTATCACTCCTCTTCTTAGAATCTACACTGCCCCAATTCATTTCACCAGTTTCACTTAGATTATTCTCAATGATAATGTAAAGGTTCAAAATATCTAAAATAGTAATCAACTGAAATATTTTATCATATTACAAGATGTAATATGAAATCACATTATCGATGATCCTCACCTTATATATCTCATCACCAATCAATGTTAGTGAAAATTTCAACATTTCAATAAATAGGGCGGTGTATTCCATCACATGAATATAAACATTATCAATGTGCATGAGTTTTAGAACCCAAACCAATATCAATTCCAAATGGAATTATTAGTAGATTATGGATTCTTGGAAGTCCAAGGAAACCATAACCTGATGTCAACCTGCCTCAGTCAGAACATCCCATCATCACTTGGCTGGATCACACAACATGCAGGTTAAGAGTGTGACCCTGTGCTCTGTATGTGTCTTGATGTTCTTGAGGATCGACACTATAAACTATTACAAATATTAAGTATCTTGAATCCCTCCATAATCTAAGAATTTGGATGTATTAATCTTTGGAAACTCACATGTCAATATTTCCATAGAAGGGGAAAGTCGAGGTGCACCATGAACTGATTGCAGGAACCAACGATAACTATCAATGAATTGGGAATTGACACACAAAACATGATCTATGGGAGCTTCCTCAAGTGGGAATTCATGAGGTTTCAAGGTTTATCATGTCCTAACACATTAATAATATTATCAATGCCACTCTTAGGGCATGAAACATGATGTTTTCATGGTATAATAGATCAAAAAACTCCAACTGCATGCCTTAGACACGTTTTATAATATATAATGAAATATTAAAATAAGGGTATGTTCAAATTCGACATATAATCATGATAAAACCCTTATCCTACTCTAAGATCTATGTCTGGGTGGTCATAACCAGTTAAAGAAGGATCACATAAGACATGACACACTACCCACTACTTTGGTTGGGTCAAGATAATGAATCTTATATAAGGTAACTATTACATATTATGAAAAATATTCATATTACAATAGTTTAGTTATTTATTATTTCATTGGTTATTTTAATCATTTTGTAGTTAATTATGTCACCAATTCCAATTCATTAGGGATCATACCTTATATAAATTGAAATTGGAACATCAACTAACTATATCCTGATCATTTCACTAGATAGTGGGTGTAATAGGACACGTCTATGGTTTGATTAGATGAATTGTCATTATAACTCACCTAAAAACCATATAAATTGTAATTATTGTTTAATTAATCCACTTATTCCATAATTGAGAATACATTAGACAACAAGACAAAAAAATAAGGCACCCAAATAAATCACAAGCAATATAATAAATGCACACAGAATAATAGATATGTAATGTAAAAATGCATGACATGTCATGTCTTATTTTACTTGTAATATTCATTATTATAATATCCCCTCATATAATTGGGATGAAATCATTAACATTCCATCATGAATTTAACACCGCAAAGAATGAGAGTCACCAGATAGTGAAATCCATGAAACTATAATAGTGGAATCAACAACAGAGTTTATGGATCCCAGGAAAATTAGGTTTACACTATAATTGGGTTACCTAATCCCATGCATAGAATCATCATCAAATTACAATATCCTAGACTCATTTCTAAATACCATATAGTAAGAAAATGAAAAATAAGCTCTGATACCACTTTACAACATCCCACCAGGGATTCCAATGAATAATTCCTCAAGAGAGTGGGGTATAACACCTCAAGCACGCCTCTCAAAATTCTTGATGCTACTGACAAGTGTGTGGGCCTTGGGAGATTCATTGGGATTTATTTTACCTAATAAATTATAGTTCATGAAATCATTTTATATTATAATAATAATAAATAGTAGAATCTATAATTAATATTTGATAGCATCCGGAACAATTATAAATAAGCATGATACTAGATT
Organism: Viscum album; assembly: GCA_963277665.1. Classification (NCBI taxonomy): domain Eukaryota; kingdom Viridiplantae; phylum Streptophyta; class Magnoliopsida; order Santalales; family Viscaceae; genus Viscum; species Viscum album. The sequence goes on along the minus strand of OY728126.1, from coordinate 1,687,042,630 downwards.
AACATTTAAGGAAAGAAAAATTATAGTTATAATAGATATTATATGATGACAATATTTCATGGTAATGTAATTAAAAAAAGGAAAATAATGGGAGCATGAGATAAATTCATATAAATCATTCTATTAAAATAAACAAAATGCCAAAAAGTAATATGTATTGCATCTCAATCATAGGATAAGTCCCATTATTCCAATTTATATCCTAGTAAAGCAATTTAATAAAAAATTTGAAGATAGATTCTTATATTTATATTTACCTACTATCATAAAGTCTACCGAGGTACCAAATTCTCCTGGTCATGGTGGGAGATAAAAACTTAGTAGGTCAACACCGATGATAATATTCACGGTCATTGAGGATACATCCCAATGACTTTAATACAAATGGAACAATTATAATTATCAAAATTTCCATATACCACTTTCCTCAAATCAATTTGAAAATATCATTATGAAATATAGCGAGACACCATGAGACCATCCCTATAAATATAGAGGGTATTTCCATTTATCGCTCAATGGATTATCATGTGAATAATTATATAGAGTTAGTTTATTGTGACCCAAGGATAATGTCACAAATGTCACTATAATCATGGTTTCAAAATTCAGGTAATATCCTTGGAGTCTATTCCTAGTATCACATGTAGAGGTCTCAGTCTACGTCAAGGCTTGGTACGACTAATCGTTCCTTTGAGCTCATCCCAGGGTTCCCCCTAATGGAACCAATGCCACTATCTTAGAGGAAACAATTGATAAATATTATGGAAATAGTCCCATGAATAGTTTCTTTCACTCTGGAAGTGTTTACTAGACATTAATATATACATACAAGAATGTACTAGAGTATATCCTATGATTCATTAAGTTAGAACCCATTATTTCCCCTCCAACTCTATGTTAAATCATTGAAAAATCCATGTATTTATAAAAAATGGAAAGGATAACCATTTCATTTAATTAAATTCCTTTGATCACATTATGTCTATTCGTTTGGGTACTTCATTGGGAAAATTTCATCTAAGCCACAACACACAGGGCATAAGCAATTGGCCTCTTGATTTAAAGTTCAACCATTTCTATAGGAATGGCTCATAGGGTCCCAGTCATTTTTTCATATTGAAATCAACTAAAAATCAAGGATAAATGGAATTCATATGAGGAACATCCCCTTAGGGATATCACAAGAAATTGAAATAGTGGAAATTAAAACTTATAGGTGATAAAAAATCCACATGGTGGAATAACTCAACATGAACATCCCAAGGGGTTAATTAATCCTTTTTTAGGATGTAAATTGAATGGAAAATCAATAGTTTTCATATAATTGAAAAAATAGGGTTGAAGCGGAAGGGGTTTTTCTCAATGAACATATTTTATATAATTGAATGGGAAAAAATTAAAAAATATAGATACATACTATTTTATCCTCATTGAGATTCCCTAATCTTGTCTCATCATTTGACTTAAGATATGATAGATGAAATGAACAAAACTATCAGATACCATAAAAATGGAGAAAATGATATTTCAACAAAATATGAAAATATATAGGAAAAATAACCTAAATAGATTATAGATGTTCAAATACCATACCATTATCATTCCATTAGATCTGGAGGTAAATTTTTTACATCTCGGATAGAGGAGTTTCATCAATTCCTAGATTCTTATAGGAGGATTAATTTTATATAGAGAATATGGGGATACTTTGTGGAAAGGAGGTAGAAGAATTTTTTTTCAAAACATTACAATGGTTTCAAATGATAATTTCTCCCAAAAAATGCCACATTACATGTTTTGGGCACACTATTGGAAATCTGTCCACCAACCATTTTTCCTTATCTATTTAAAGGGCCCCATCACATGGTTATAAACACTAATTAAATAACCATGGGAGAACCATTAAAAAAAGGATATGTCCTAGACATTTACAACCTCACACAGTAATTCTCATGGGGTCTCAAGGTTTCATAAAACCCATGAGGCCCATGGTGCTCAATAATCTATAAACACATGGATTAGGGATACCATTTGGACTGGATGGTACATTTTATTCAAACCGCACATCCGAGTATTTTTTTCCACTATGAGCCTTTAGACTCCAAATGATACCCGAACACACATAAGTTCACTATTACTTGATTAGGCCTGATTTTCAGAAAATATTAAATTGATTAGAATATTAGATTAATGATGTATACCCTAATGAAAAGTTGATACCCTAAACCAGTCTACCTAATAAGATGGGTGTGCCAAGAGAGTTCTCTAATTTATTGTCTACTGATAACTTTATCTAGAGAAATATATTGTAATTTTTTCATATGGTTATTCTAATGGAAATGGTTCTTTAAGTGTTTTTTATAATGAAGTTCCATGATACCAACACATTTTATCTACGCTTTCCATGGGTTTATAATGTTTTCGTTGATAGTGTATATATCACATGGGTATTGATTATTGATTTTTATGACTAATAAAATTTTCAAATCCTTATTCATTATTTCATAATTGATGATTCAGTTATTTATGGGTATGAGTAAATTTATGATTTTTAATTCACTATAATTATGATGTCAAAAAATTATGTACTTCTTATGTTCATTACTGAATTTAAATTTTCAATTAATATGCACACCCTTTATAATAATTTGAGATAACCCTTCTTATGTTTCCTCTTCCCTAGGTTACAAATAATGAGGATGAAAAAATTATATCAAGAAGGCATTATCTTATGGGATGTGTTTATGAATGAATGTGAAATAAGAAATTCTAAGTTATGTGATAGAAATTTTCATTTAATGAAATGGATAATATTTATGTAATATTTTAACCTAATTATATAAAACAATAAACCTAAAATTTCGTTCATAATGTAAGTGATGTAGTTTTTCCTATTGTTGTTTTATGGTTTTGATGAAAAAAATTGGGTCATCACTATCTATACCAACCCAAAAATGTAATATTTATGATTTCAACACCAGATCCGAGAGTTCTTTTTCTTGGTATTTATATTTTACATCAGAGGACCATTTTTTATAACTTTATAGATTATGATGTATTAATGTGAGGTTATCTAAATATTTGGGGATATTGTTTTTGGTTAATAATATTAAGGATAACTATAAGTTCAAAGTCACAGTTTCCCCTTCAGGTTTTAAGGGATGAGATCGTAATGGTGTTAATGAAATTTTAGGGGGAAATTTATAAGGTTGATGAATTTGTAAATCAATGGTTTAACATGATGTATACTTTTTCATTTTGTGTAAATATTATTTTAGGCATTTAAAACCATTAGGGTTTATATTATAGTAGATATTATGAAAACAATCTTTATCTTATAGATAACCATAGTATTGAAAACTTATTTGGTGAATAATTTACAGAAGTTACATCAAAATATGATCTCCAGATTTTAGGGAGTTAACTATGAAAGTTAAGATGTTTAGAAACCAACCACATTAGCATAAATATAGTTTATGACTACATTATATTTACATATGATATAAGGAATCTCGTCTGGAAGGATCAGAAAGTTTAGTAGTCAAACAACAGGTCTAGGCTACTGGGGTCAGGTTATATATAGTTATTATGAGAGGAAATATAATAGTAACCTTTAGAAATACATATATCAAAACATATATTATGAAACAATACCCTTTGATAGTCATTAATGATACATATTGATTAACATCCAGAAGTTCTTCGGTAAGGTACATATTATGCGAGTTTTCATGGAAATATATCCATTTCTAGAAAATACATGTGAATGTTGTTCTGGAATAGACAATACTAGGGGTCACCACTCTGAAAATAAAACATTAGGGATGTCTCCAGCATGACTTGGTATATGAAAAAATGCATTATTATTCACCTAGTATAAATATCCAAGATAATATTATTAGAAAAATTTAAATTTAATTTACAAATCATTTGGAAATTTTTGTATTTATAATGACTATTAATGGATTAGGCTAAACACTATAATAGGGGAATACTTATATAGAAATAAAACAAAATAAGTATTAACATAATATTTTTCCCAGAAATTAAATCAGAGAAAATTTTTTACCCTGGGTATTTTGGTATTAATAATCATGAATCATATTTGGATTTTCTCAGAATGAAATATATCTTCATTAATATAATAGTTATGTATACAATCATGTGATAACAAGTTTTATATTTATAAGAAGTTCAAAATCATAATAATTACTTTTAATTTTTTTGGTACGCATGTCATATGATTATGAACATTTTGATGAAATTTATGGAAAGTATATGTTTTAGTTGAAATTTTAATTTATGAAAAACGTTTTCACATTTTATAGAAATAAGATTAATGTTCTTCGTTAAGACTATAGAATATAATATCGTGAATTAAATTTTAATAGTAGCCCAATGTGACTATTAGACATTGTAGAAAATATGATTTATTGAAAACCATAATAAAAGGGTTATTTAATGATTACATATATACTAAGAATGTCCATAATATTTTTGTTGGGAGATTTATTGTCATTAAATTAATATAGTTAAAATATGAAAATATTTATGATGTATGAAAACAAATCTTGTCTAATAATGGAACAATGATAGAAACCATGACTGAAGGATGATAAGTTTTTTGCACTTACCACGAGCCCACGTGATGTCCCAGACAATATTTCACTACTTAAATCTAATAAAATTTAAGAAAAAATATTATTGATGAATTAGTGGTATTTCGTATGAGGTTTAGAGATTAATTTTTTTTACCATATTATTATTTGAAAATATTTAGAGTCAGAAAAATAAGATTGTCACTGTTTTATAAATCATATAATATTTTAAAGTGAATTTCTGTTCTTTGTCAATAAAAAATTCATTATTGGTTATTAATTACATGGATTAATAAATAAATCTCAGCCAAAGCATGAAATTATATTTATGAAATAGAGAATTGTCAGGAAATTATATAACCTTATATTCCTTGACAATAAAATTGTTTCTCAACATTATGAAAATGATTTTCTAATTAAAAATTTGTTTTATTACACTCTTATATGATTATTCATAGGGTCTTTCAAATAATCATATATTGAAGGATTTTAGAACCTTAAATTTACACTTATCATTAAAATTCTTATAAAAAATGTCCAATAACACTATCTATATATATTTATTTATTTATTTTGGTCTCTATATCCACCATCCATAGGCGTTCTCCAAAAAATAAACCAATTTAAATGAAATTATATATTTCCTATGTACTACATTTATAGTCTTATTTAGAGGATATTTTAATAATTTTTTTAGGTAGTGGGTTTTTCAAAAAAAAATATTTCCAAATTTTAGACCATCATTTAGTAAAATCAATTTTAAATAGAGAGGACAAAATTAATTTTGGATGTGGATAATGTAACACCCTAGATAATAATAAATAATATCATTTAATTTAGTCTTGTATAAAAATTTAATATCCTAACATGGAAGAGAATATAGCACCCCCAGGATATTAAAATATAATTATTTTATAAAAAATTTAATTTCTTCTTTATCTTACGATACATGCAATAATGAATTTCGTTAAAAAATTACCTTACATGCAAGATAATGTTTTATTGAACAACAACATACTTGTAATATTATTTTTTAAGATGAGAGTTGTTTCATAGACATTAGAATGGAAGGTATGATTATAAATAAATAAATTATGAAAATATCATGTTTTAACACATTTATTTTTTATATATTTTTTATAAATTATATAAATAATAATTTTATAAAATAAAAAAAATGTTTTCAGGGAAACTGTATTTTCCAAAAAGGTTGTTATCTCACGTATATAGAGAAAAAATTTTAAAAATTAATATTAAATATTCTATAACATGTATTTAAATGAGAATTATTTTTGAAAAAATAATACAAAAATTGTCTTTGGGGTATTTTTTTCTTTTACTATGATTTTTTAGTTTTTACAGAATAGTGAATAATATTATATTTAAATTAAAAATTGGAAATTTTTATAAAAAAATTATATTTTAAAATTATATTTATAATTAGTTATAATTTAAAAATATATCAATTATACATCTATTAATACAATTTGGTTCATCAGATTCATATTAATATTTATTTTTTATTTTAAAATCTTATAAACATTCAAACGATTTCAATATAAAAACCCACTTTCTCATAACCTCCTAATCATTAAATTCAAATTAAAATTATCATATTATATGAATTGAATTTGGAAATATAGATTCTTTGTTTGTAGTCAGTTTCTTAATTTATAATAAGGTAGATATATTTTTCTATCAAAATTATTAAAAATTATAGTAAAAATTAATTATCGCGGTTGACATTAAAATTAGTTTACAAGGGGGTTAAACAAAAAATATTATCTTAAAAAAAATATACAGGTGTAAAGAATTTAATATGTATGAATTTAGGAAATTAAATCACTATATAATGATTATTGTCAAATTTTTGAACTTTTTAACAAATTAATAATTTGTGATCACTCAAATATTTCAAAAAATGAAATGTGTGTCCTCTATCTCACTTATAAAATTCCACCACCTCTCCTCTCAACCTCAAACCATCATCCCACATTTTCATGGAAATATATTCTAAAATATATTACAAAATTTCCCACCACTCATCCTATAAGCCATATTTTTTTATGAAAAAAAACAATTGAAATATTTATTGAAAACCAAATAAAGATACCCAATATAGAATAAATGTTTGGTGACAACTATGTTCATTTTATTTCCTTCTCTGACTAATTAAATTATTTTTTTACAGTGGTGATATAAGAGCCTCAGTATGTTTCATATATTTATTTTTATAAGATAGAGTTTCTACCAATATATTAACACACTTCCATCAAATGGGTTATGATGTAGTCTTTCGTGTGTACGGATGACTACCTCGTCACGAATTAATATTGTTTGTTCTTCCATTTTCACATTTAACTATTAGTTACAATGATGTACATAATATATATTTATATATAAGGAATTTAAAACATATTTATATCTATAGAGTAACTATATCATATGTATCTTTTTACCATATATTCCATCGGTGATATGATAATGTCACTTGTGTGAATGGCAGATTACTGCCTTGTGAAGCAATGTGTTTCTTATTTTAATAATACTTATCATCAAAGGTGATAAAGAATAAATTTAATATTTTTTTGTGATATAAATGATATAATATGTATAGTGAATGATATTTATTTCTTGAAAGACAATATATATAAATGTCATTTTCTTTATTTCCTTTTTTCTCACGTAAATATAATGACATCATTTGTATACATGTAGACTACGACCTTCATAGATGATATGAATATCTTTTCATCAAAATAAATATTGTTGAAATATATTAGTATATAATAATATATATAAAATATATTTATAATTATAGAAGGTTAATATGTTACATACCACCTTTCCATAATGATTATAGAAAAATAGAAGCGTTACTCATGTGTGTGTACGGCCTAGAGTCTTTGTGATCATAACATACATAATTTTTCATAACCAAAATTCATGATTTATTTAAAAGATATAATTTATATATAAATATGATAATTATTTAATTATTAATATTTAGGAAATGATATAACAATATTCACAAGAACTAATTCTTTTATAAAAAATTAACCATAAGAAAAACATGGAAATTAAAACGAGAAACCACAGAAATAGTGAATGATTATTAATGAAAAAGTAATAAGATGTTATAAAAGATTAATATGTAATATTATAAATATTATTCAAGTTCAGGAATAATTTAATATAATGGTTACAATAACTATAAATTAGTTTATGTGACATTCAACCAAAAACAATCAGGAGGTAAGATATTTAATCTTAATTATATTTCATTGCAGATTATTTTATTGTTATTTATTTTATATGCTATATTTACTATACCAATGTAATTTAATATAATTAATACAAAATTATTCATTTTATTTCCTTTTTCAACTTGATTTATTTTGTTTAATGGTATTTAAATTTAGAGTTACTAACTGGTAAATTATTTCATAACTCAATTTCATCTTGTTGGGTTATATGATTTTCTCATTATCATAAATATTATAAGATAATGTGTGTAGTATACTATTTAAATATATATTTTTATTTTAAATCTATTTTATTTGGATTTACAGTAGATTCAAATATTCAATTCATTTTTTGATTCTCACTTTAATGTTATGATCTCTAAAAGGGGTTTCTTTATAGTCTCATTTTATTTGGGATTGTTTACAAATGGATTTCCATTAAATGAAAATATTTTTCAATTATTTGATAAAAAATTTAATTTTCTATTATTCTGGTTATTAATGAACATTTTCAATTAAAATTACATTTTTACACTTTTTGGTAGTTATAATGTTTTAGATTAGTCTTTAAGATGACTCAGCAACATTTATCACGTCATTCAGAAACTTGTTTTATTCCAAAATATTTCTTCCTAATTTTATTTTATCAAAAATGATTTTATTCTTTTAAAACATTTTTATTAATGAAATTGTTTTCCATTTATTATTTTTACCAAATTTCATTAAAGGAATATTTCTGTCATTTCTAAACAATTACATTTTTTATCATTTTTTAATACAAAAAAATGTTCTGTTTACCTTGTAAAACATGTGTGTAATTACCCATATTGACTTATTTGAAGATTCCATAATATTTTTAAAAGGATATTTTAAAAAAATTATAATATTATGGATTTTATTACTATTAAAATAAAATATCATCAAGGAATATCCAATTCAAAATAATCTATATTTTAAAAATAATTTTAAAAATGAAAATGATATTTTCCTCAAGATTGTTTTTTGATAATATTTTATATTTCATCATTGAAAATAACTCATATTCATACACCTATGGGTATTTTTTCTATTGAAACCATTAAAATTATTCCATAGTATGGATTATGATTATTTTGACCAAGTATAGTATTGAAATCCGCTTCCTGGAAAACTTTTCAAATCCATTAACATCCATTTCGGTTATTTACTTTATTATGAACATTGAAAATTAAATTTCTCATCAATATTCATATAATATATCAGGGATATGATTATTTAATGTAAAATAACCCATTTATGGATATAAATATTTCATTCACATTTATTTGGAAATCATTGGAAATATTGATAAATATTCATCCATAATTCAATATAGAGATTTGATAATAATCATGGTTTCTGAATTAAATCGATTATTTGATATATTATGAATGATTTATAAATGAAATAAATAGGTTTTGAACTATTTATTGTACAACCCTAAATTCAAAAATAATATGATAGGATGAATTAGTTGTCTAGAATCAGCTAAATAGGTTTTCACCTAGTATATTTTTAACTGTCTATAGTATTGATCATGATGGTAATGATATCTTGTTTCTCAGAAACATGAAGTCCTATAATTAAAAATTTATTTAATGTAATTTAATATTATTATCTAGAATATTTTCATTATAATAAATGGATGAATTTCATTACCAGTTATTGGTTATATTGAATGTTTTTTTATTTATTCACCTTACTATATTGATTTTTCACTTATCAATTCATGCGTTAAAGTTATTTGAATTGAATTTGTGTACAGCTATTTTCCTTTGAATATTAAATATTATCAATGATATTTTTTCAATGAAAATATATCTTGGTGCACATCTATCCGAGTTTATTTATTATATGAAAGGTGTGTTCAGTTATCTTCCTTCCATATTGATTCATGAATGCTTCCTCTATACTTAGACTTTACTAGGTATTTGAGTTCACCCTTATTCTTTCCTTTCCCCAAGAATCTATTAAGGTTACTGTGAATGTAAATAAATAACATTATAGATGTCACAATGATATTATTTATATAAAATTATGTTGAAATTTTTATATTCAAATATAATATAGGACCCATATATGTATCCACTTTTATAGGATGACTAAACTGATCACCCTTTTAGGATGTGATTCCTTGTATGTTATTCTATGTTAAATTTATCAAGGCAATGGGATTGGGAAGCACATATCTGGGTATCTAAATATGAGATAACATTCCAGTTTAAAACAATCATTAATTTCGAGGTTATTGAGGTGATTTGAGGTATAATTTTATAAAATGACTTTGTTTCAAAAATGGATGTTACTATTGAATTTTCAATATTAATCTATCATATCATGTTTTATTCCTTTTGGAAAGTTTCTTACCATGGGTTAACAATTTAGGTTTTTGATAATGTGTAAATATTGAAGGCACATCTTGATATCCTTTTATAGTGACATGTTCTCTAACAATACATTTTAGTTATTAATTAATGAGTAATTCATCCTCAATACTCAACATTTGGAGAAAAATATGAGATTTTAGAGAAAATTTACAATATGAAGAAATTATATTCATCTATTATGTACATTTCCTTATTCTCTGAGTCTATATGGAAAATAATTCTTCAACACTGTGAAATATATTTTGATATAAATTTTTTATCATATTAAATTAATATATCATTAATCATTTCGAATTTTAGACCATTTCATATTTATTTTCAAAGGACCTTAAATTTACATTAATCATTAATTTTCTTTGGATCAATGACCATAATCACTCTCTATATTTGTTTTATCTTCCTCAATTTTCACCCATGTTATCCTATTTGGGAACCCAGTTATTTTTCATTCTATATGAATTTTTTTATTCAAACTCTCCATTATTTATTGGATGATTCAAAAACCCTTTTTCTTATGTGATATTAAAAATAAATTATTTTTAAATATTCATAAATTGATTACTAAGTTAATGTTTAAATTTTTAGAACGTTATGTATTAAAAAAGTAAAGGATATAACACCAAGATATTTTAATGGAATATCATTTTACCTGATAGGTTAGAGGACACAAAACACAAAAAAAAGTGTAACAACCTAATACATGAAAATATAATTCATTTTAAATAAATTTAATCACATTAAAAAATATTTGAACACTAACCCCCATGATTTTTATTTTTTATAGAGTATCAACACACTACACAGATCATTATCAGGCCATGATATATATAATCACCTAAACAAGCTATTAAATTGGAATGGATGAGTTTTAAAAAAAATTATGATATATATATATATATATATATGTTTAAAAAATTTATAGTAAATAATAAATCAATTTTTAGTTACAATATTTTTTTTCAAGAATAATTATTCTTCCAAATTAATTTTTTTTTCATGAATCGAATTTTATAAGATTTCTTTGGGATATTAGAATATTTTTTTAAAAAAATATACCTAATTTTTAGAATCATAATATCCAAATTTATATTGGGATAATTTTTAGACATTTCCTGGGAATATCGATATTTCTATGAATATTAAAAAATACATATTTTTATAAAACATTATTTATTTTCGATAATAATGTTAGTTTATATTAATAAATATTTTTAAAGTAACATAATTTTTATTTATTAATATTTTAAAAAATTAATTTCTTTTGAATACAATATATATTGTATTTCAGTATAAGTATATTTACGGTATTAAAATATGTTTTTTTGAAAACTATATTGAGGAGTATAATGATTCCAAATATTAATTCATTAATATGATATTTGGTTAGGAATGTAATAAATTAATTTTTTATTTTATTTTAAAAAAAATTAATTTTGTGTTCATACAATGATTATTATTAGTTATAGAGTTAATCTAAAATCATCTTATAATTGAAAAATATACTTTTAAAAAAATGGTTTTCCTTCGTGTATATGAATTTTCAGTTAAATTTAATTATTTTCCATTTAAAAAAATTTAATGAATATTTTTTTAAAAAAATCATAACACAATATATTTATTTTTTTGAATATTTTATTTTTTTGAATATATTATTTTTATGAATTATCCATAGTGCTGAATTTTAAATGGAAACAATTTTTTTGTTTAATATATTTATAATTATATACTACATTTTAATTTATATTTAAATGAACATTACATAATTTATATATATATTAATTAAATATATTACATTTGAACAAATTTCATAATGGAAATGGATTCAAAAAAATTTCAATCTTTTGAGGTTTTTCTCTTTGAAAACCCACTTTCTCATCGTGTAAGAGGTATTAGATTTATTCAAAAATCTCTAATTTTTTATTAAATATATTCTGAAAATTGGATTCATTATTTGGATTTAAAATAATTTATTATTTATAACAATTTCATCATAATTGTTTTCCAAAATTAATATTGAAAATAGAAAAATATAATTTTGCAGATGAAGATAAAAATGGATTAACCTTGGGTTAAACTAAGATAAAAAGGGTAAATATTACCTCCCATGATTTTCAACACCCATTTTATAGCCATATTTTGACCTTTCCTATTCTAGGATATATTATTTCATATTATGAATCTTTTTTATTTATAAAAATTCGGTTATTATAGAATCTTTTCAAAACAATTACGTGTTTTCCACTCACCTTACATATAAATGGCCACATGTATCCTCTATTCATCACATTTTCAAATATATTTGTATCTATAAATACCATCCAAAATAACATCACAACATCCCTCCCTACATCTTAAGAAGAATTATTTTGATCATAAATTTAACATAAGATGGATTTTTTTGCTAATCTATGGAGGAGACTCGATAAATAGGTAATATTATTCAATGATAGTTTTTAATTCATAGAATTCCTCACCAAAATGAATTCATATTAAATAATTATGAGATAATAAAATATTTATATTATATATATTTATATTATTTATAAATTTGGTATTCACTAAAAAATATCCCCACTTCTATCTAATGGGTTACAAAATCATCTGTTGTGTCTACCATAGACTATACCCTCACAAAGAAGTTTCGTTTATTTTTACTTTATACATTATATTTTTTTTATGATTATGTATATAAATTAAATATATATATATATATATATATGTTATTTCTAACCTAAATATTTCTATAGATTTATAATATTATATTTTTTCTATTATGGATTTTATATGATAATGTCACCCATTTGTACGGAGGACTACCGCTTCAAGAAGAGATATGAATTAATTTTCACTAACACATTACATTGAATGAAAAATAGAAAGACATAAATAATATATGTCATATAAATGATATAATTATGAATTTCATGACATATTTATCAGTATAGAATGATAATTTTACATTTCTTTATACAATAAATTGATGAGAACATCGTGTGTGTACGTTTTGACTACCGCCTTCACAAAGTCATGTGACTCTAAAATCACCACACCATTTATATGTCATATATAGTTATATTTCAGGAAATAATATGGTATATATTATATTATTATCTTTATTTAATGATAAAATACTACTTACAATATTTCGATGATGATAATTTAAAATGGAAACATTACCATGAATATGTGTAGCCTACTGTATACCTGATTATGACATACTTTCTTTCAAAAAACCATCATTAATGATTGGCAATAATATTATAATTGAATCATAAAATATGATAATTATTTAATTATTTCTATAATTTAATTTATGGAACAAAATTATATGGATTAGAACTGAGACATTAATAGTAATGCATGAATGAGAATAAAATGCAATTAACACATGAAACATTAAAAATAGCGAAATATTATTAATTATAGGGTGTAAATATGGTATAAATGTATCATATATGATATTTTAAATATTAATATCATAATTAATTATAGATAATTATGTGGTTAAAATCATTATATAGAATTTTAACTCATGATCAATAAAAAAGAATCATGATTTTAGGGATTATCTCATATTTTACTTCTGTGACACAAATGTAATATTCAACATATTTTTTATTACTATGATGTATATGATTACTATGAATGTATTTTAAGAGTATTATAATAATTTTTTATATATTTCTATTTTAGAATCTCTTTTTCACGGACTTACGATTCAATGTTACAGATGCTGTATGATTTTTAGGTTATAATTTCATAACTTATCAATATTGTTTATCATAAATTTTAACATGCTGAAGTTTTATGATATAGATCAATGGAAGTATAATTAATTTTAATCTCTTCTATTTATTCCGGATATTTTCACGTTTTTGTTTTATTTTTTCAACTCTTTGGTATTGAATATAATTTAGTTGTTTTAAAAAAAATTCTTTATTTATCTTTTCATTCAAAAAACATTTTTTCTCCCAAACCCATGTATTTGAAAATTATTTTCAAAATTTTTCTCATAATTTTTCAAATGATTTGTTTAAAAAAATTACCCATGATTGGATTTCATACAAAATGTATTGAATTGAGTCCCAATAACTTTTTCTAGAAAATTCCCATTTGTATTTCATTGAAAGTGTGAATGTAATATTTTTTGAATGTGTTTGATATGAATAAATATTTACAACATGGTGAAAATTATTCTCTTTGAATCATACATTATATTTTATTCAATGTTAATTTAATAGAAAATTATTTAAAAACATTTTTAATTTTTTTCTAAAGTGAATTTAAATTTATTTCAAGAAATGTTTTAAATGAATTTTTAATGATTAAAATATATTATTCAGTGGTTCATTTAAACGAAAATTATTTTTAAAATAATTTGTGATTTTTTTTCAAGAGTGGCTTCAAAAATGAAAATGTTTTTTTTATCAAAATTTATTTAAATATATTTTAATGGTATTTTTATTCATCAATATTAATCGAATTGTTTTTCACTTATGTTATAATGAGATTATTTTTAATTGATACCATCATAATTTTTCTCTATATGGATTAATTATGTTTCATATTCATTATTTTGTAACACTTTCATTTCTCATAATTTAACTTTATTTCAAATATATTTTCATGGAATACATTTATTCTCTATAGTATAACTATGTTTTGAAAAGAATAATAAATATTTCTATGTGTTTTATGTTGGTCTGAAATATATCTTTACATTATTAATGTTCTGGTTCTTATAAATTACACATTTGATAGTTTCACATATATATCACTTAGTAATCTAGTTACAAATTATATGATGGCTAGCCTAGAGAAATACAAGGGATCAGATTACATATTATATGATGGGGTGCCCAAGATAGTTCCTGGTGAGTTCATTATATATTATATAATGGTTTCTCCAAGATAGCACTCCAAGGATTTTACAAATTATTACGTTATCTAGAAAATTAAATTAGACGTTTGCCCTATTGTTATTCCAAAATAATTGATTATATATGGGTTTTATAAAGAGATTTTTCTAATATATGAAAAAAAATTATTTATACTTTCCATGGGTTTATAAAGTTTCATTTGATAAACATATATATAAAAAGTATTAATATTATTGATTTTTATGATCATTAAATTTTTAAAAGACTTATTTCATGTTTCATGATTGATGATTTGGGTATTGATTTGTATCCATTATTTTACTATTGTCTCATGAACTATTACCATTTCATCACCCCCTTATGAAGTTCTTATTCTAATTGATAAATATAATTTTTAGTGCTTATTTTTACCCGTTATTGAAATTTCATCCCACCCTTCTTATGTGTCCTCTTCTCTATATTATTATGTATTTAGCCGAATGAATTGTGTTAACAAGGTATTTTAATATAGAATGTTATGTAGGGAAAATGTGATTTATGAAAATATTGGTGAAGTGGATGAAATGATCATTTAATGACAAGGGTATTTTTTTTCAAGAGTCTTCATAATTGTATAAAACAGTAATTGAAAATGATCCTTGGGAGTTTAAGTGATGTTGTTTTTCTTTTTAATGATGTAATGTTTAGATGGAATATAATAGGGTCACAATTTTCAGTACATAAGACAAAAGAAATAGACTCCTAATATAATTAATGGATCTAGGATTGCGGGTTCTGAGATGTTATAATATAAATCTCCAACCACCATCAAATTTGAATGGAATTCATCATTTGTATGTACAACACACTACCACCTCACCAAATGATGTAATTCATTTTCTAAAACTGTCACTCATGGATAGATATAATGATATATTTATGTTTTTATATTACACTGATCACATATTACTCATTATGGTAATATAATATAACACCTATTTTCTTACCATTTTGTACACTAGAATATGATATTGTTGTTTTTCTGGACTACCACAGCCACAAAGCGATGTGAATCTTTTTTCACCACCAAATTACATGGATGATCAAAAAAATTATAATTAAATGAACAATATGACATTTATGGTAATATATTAATTCTATAAATATTAATGTATTCTTATATTGAATCATTAATTATTGTTGATAAATGGAAATGTTACTCACGCATACTTACGATGTTTCATCTCCATGATTGTAATGTAGTTCATTTTTCATAACCAATAGTAATTTTTTTAAAATTATAATTTATGTAAAATTTGAAAAATAATAATATTATTTTTATTTTGGATGTTATTAAATAATTTCCGCTTTGATGATAGTCAACTTACCAAAGACAATTTTGAGATATGAACAGAAAATCATTAAAAATTCCAGTTAAAACATAAACTATTAATTATTTTTTACTACATGGTACTATGTGAAGCCAAATGAGTATAAAATATGAAAACATATAACCAATAATGTAAATAATTAACAAATTTGTTTTATTTTGGATGATAATCTATGTACATGACATGTCAGAAACAAGTTATGGGAATTTATTTTTCAAAAAAATTATGTTAAGATTCCCTTAAAATAATATTTATCTTATATGTTTGTATCCTTAAATTCACATTATGTAAGTATTTATATGGACATAAATAAATTACATATAACATTTTATATCACTTTTAAGTAACTTTATATTTTTTTGAAAAGGAATATTTATATAGATTGTTTTGACATTCCTAACCGAAGACAATAAGAATTATCTAGATTATCATTTACAGTGACAATTACAAAACCCACCATCATAAATTTTATTTTATATTTGTATTAATTTATAATAATACACATTAAATTAAAACAATAATCCTATTTAACTTTATTTTTGGAATTTTATTTTTCATAAATGTGTTTTAAATTAAAGGGGAATATCAAAAATAAAAGTTGATTTCTTATTGTTGAAAAGAAAATTTTATGATTCATGTTTTTTTATTCTATTATGGTTCCTAGGAATTGTTTATGTTGAAATTGTGTTATATTATATAACATGTTTGGGCGAGACTAGTATAGATTTCCATTTGAATAGGTAAAGGGATGGTGTTAAAAAATTGTGTTTCTTTTAAGTTAATACGGTAATATAATGTGATTGGAAATCTAAATATAGGAGGATGTTAATAGATTATGTTTCTACTAAGAGATTATAGGAATATACTATTATTTTTATTCCACGTATATCCATGATTTCTATTTCAATATTAACTATGATAGTTAATCGATGTATAACCAGAATGGGTATTCCAAGTGTAACTATATTTTCTACTCTGTATGCAAAATTGATGTGAAAATGATTACCAATTTTCATGTATTATTTATATATGTTTCATTTAGTTTTAAAAGTTTCCTCTTAAAAATATGATTATGTACATAATATAGAAATGAATTATTTTTTATGATCAAATAATAACTTGATAATGGTATTTTTTTTCATGTTTTCACTATACTAATTGAAATATTATTTTTACAATTAATATAATTGATTATGGTCATCCCACATTTAAAAAAATAAAGTATTTAGGATGGGTTGGTTAAGGTAATATTTCAGGTTTAATGTAATGAAAATATATGGAGTTTAATTTAAAAGTTTTATAACGTGGATAATTGAAACTGAAGAGAATTTTACACTTTATGAAATATAGATATTATGTGTATGAGTTATAAACAAACTCTCTAAAACTATATACATAAAATATTTTTAGAATGTAATAATGTGAATTATAGTTAAATGTCACTATAATATGTAATTTTTTACTAATCCTTTTAATTGGTATTAGAGTGATTGATTTGAAACATTAGTGGTTAGAATAAATTTAATATAATACCAATAAAAATATATTAAATTATGATTAATTTGAAATTACATAGAATATGATGGTTATAATTTTCCATTGAATAAACAATTACTATTTGGAATTATTTTTAGAGTAAATAGGGGCGCTAATTTAGGAATACACCAATTGGATAATATCCTTCAGAATCAACAACCCATAATGGTTAGAAGTATAACAAATTTGGTTTTTATAGTGAAGGATCTGTGATAACATGTAACGAACCAATGTTTTATTGATTAAATTGACTTATTATAATTATTTTATATAGTATAAACATATAATATTACATATATAACACAATTAAAACATTATAAATGATGAATTAGTGAAATAAAAGTTATCTCTAGAAGATACGAAACACATACTAATGAAGTAGTAACTTGACCTTTGAAATAGTAATGTGACCATTATAAAAAGTAAACTAGGCAATGTTATAGTAACCCCATAAATGAAAGTATAAATAAAATTTATTCATCATATATTTGGAACTATGATATAATTATATGATAGTATAAGTGAATAATTATTTTAAAAAATGTTAATAAAGTTTAGTAATTTTTTTAAGTATTATATATTTAATTACAGTTTTATAATAAATTTAATAAATTATAATAAAAATTACTTTTCATGAAATAAATTTATATATTATTATTATAGTATTATATGATAATAATATAATTTTATGAGACATTAAGTGATTTTTCAAAGTGTTAGAAAAGGAGTTTAAATTTTAATAAATTTATATTTCATGTTAATTATGATTATAATTATAATTTAAATATAACTTATTTAGGAAATTATTTTTGTTAAATGGATTCATTTTTTTAATTATAATTTTTGATAAATGTAAAAGGTGAAGTTTTGGTATTTTTTTAAATACTTTTATTTTATGAGAATAGTAATATATGATAATTTATGATAAATGCTAAAAAAATGAATTTTTGCATCATGTTTGGGTCATTGATGATGTAAATGTCCATTATTTTGAACTAAAATGATCTATGTACTTTTTTTGGCCACAAGAATAATTTCTATTCATAGTCTTGAGCAAAAATATAAAACTAATGACTAAAATAATGTGAAACCCCTCCTCTCATTCACAATAAATACCTCCCCTCATTACCTATTCACATCTCTCCTTTCAAGCCTTGTGTGTAGTCCTAATTCTGATAAAATATCTCCCTAAGACCCTATTACACGTCCATCATCCCTTTTTCTATTTAGGTGACCAAATCCTCTCACCTAAAGAGGATCTCAAACAAGATATATTCAAGTGGAAAGTTCTTCTATTTATTAATTTTATTTTCCTTCATGTTACTTTCAATTATTTTGTTTCGTCACCTCCTTTTATATAAATATTATGATAACCAAAATAAATTAAATGTTTTATAATTTTGTTTTTATAATTGAAAAAATCATCGTCATTTCTGATTTCTCATCCTTTTATTATAGAAATGAATACACCATCTGAGATGTGTCAGTTTATCCCATTCAAGGATGATGGGTTATCAATTTTTGTTAATGTATTCAATTCAAGTAATGAAAAAAAATTATTATTGAATCAGACTATAATATATTTTTTATTTCTAATTTATGGTATTAGATTATTTTGTACACATGATATTAATTAACAATTTAAAATGTTTTAAATGTGATAAAAATCGCCACATAACCAAAATGGTAAACATTAATGATTTATATAACGATTCATGTTCACTCTAAATAAAAAAATGATTTTTCAAAAAACATTTTCTTGTAGACATTCACTAATAACATAAAACATCAAATCTTGAAATCAATTCTCATATTAAATTTTTATCCTGACTTATATATTAGTAAACCAATCATGAAAACCATGGAAACAAATGCTTCAAAATAATGAAATTGAACCTCTTAACCATCAAAAGGTTATAAATGAACTTAATAATTATATACTAAATAAATATAATGAATAATATGTTCTTTAAATATTTATTAATTAATTTAATTTGGTAATCTAGGAAATTAATATCATGTGAAGGACCCCATCAGACTTAAGGTAAGGGATAGTACTCGAACCTCTATTATTCATTTGGGTTGCTCTATCTTTATTTTTTCCAAAATGATGTTATATTTAAATTCTATGTACATAATCTTAATTATTTACACATGATACAAACCTATTGTATAAGGATCCATTCATCATTATATTTATGGGTTATACATGCTTTTAAGTGGTTCCCTCCTCAACAGTTCCCGATAAAAAAACCCGTTTAAGGGAGTATCTGAAATTATTACCCAATTTCATTTGAACTGTATCATCTTTTTTAATACAATATTTATTTTTTAAAATGTTTATTTATATTATAAAAACCTTATGGTTCACTTCTGGTTTTATATTAAATATTATTCTGGTTTTTATATTAAATTCCCCTTTATTATTTTCCTTAAACCGCACTAAAATGTTATAATTATGAATTTTATTAAATTCCCTTATTGAATGTTATCTCTTAAAATTAACATTACATATCATTATATATTCCTATTATACATTATTAATGTCCATTCATGATCTATTTATTATTGTTCATGGAAACCATTATGATATACACATTTTTTATTCATTGTGACACTAATATAATACCCAATTCATTCCATGAGTAACTCATATATTTATGTATGATTGATTATTTATGATTTACTATGGGGAATGAATATTCCTGAACATATTGTGATTTCTGTGTCCTGATGGCCCACCAATAAATTTTTTGAACTTTAGTCTCATGAGATGTTATATGTAATGGTATTGGAAGTTATCTTTATCTCATGTTTCCATGTGTAACGGTGTTGGCGGTTAACCTTGAATTGTGGTCCTCTATATAAATTGATACATGAATCATGATTAATTAATGTTTAATGTTTATTCCCCATTAATATTAATCCATTTATATATATTATCCCATGTTTATATTTAATGTTACATATGTTCCAGGACTTTTTATATCATTGTGACATGCCTTTTCACCATTATGCTAAAACATTATTCTTATTTTTATTACCTTACTAGAAATTTTTTCCCATCCCTTTGTTTATGTTAACCATAGGTTATCATATGAATATTTATGATAATAGTTTATTTTAGGATCTCTTTATGAATATTAAATAATCAAATTTTTTATTTAGTCCTATGATTTCAGTTTTACATACCTAGTCTTCCAATACACTAGACATCACAATCCTTGGGGTGTAATATGAAGATTTATTTTGCATAAAATATTGTAATGATATGTTTAAAATGATAGGGTAACTAAATATGGTATTATAAGAAGTTATAGTTATTTTTTGAGATTCGGAATAGAGCACTTTATTAATAACCTTAGGGATTATACTATGTAGAAGAATGCATCCCTAAAAATTTGAATGTATAGAGGAAGTGTTTTATGAAGGAAATTAATCTATGTATGGATGTGGATAATTGGATTTGGATCTACAAATGATATATATTGGGTTAAAACCTATAACACAACATTGATATATACATGAACGGAAATTGTTGCATGAAAATTGGCGTTGCAGCACTCTTAGTTTGACACTCCAATGGGATATGCATTGGTAAATCCGTAAGCTTAGTATGAACC
Source organism: Viscum album (assembly GCA_963277665.1). NCBI lineage: Eukaryota > Viridiplantae > Streptophyta > Magnoliopsida > Santalales > Viscaceae > Viscum > Viscum album. Next base: position 1,687,020,970 of record OY728126.1, on the reverse strand, counting down.
ATTATTATGGGAACAAAAAAACCTATAAGAATAAATTTTAGGGAATTGATCATTCATAACCATGATTGAGTCCAAGGGAATCACAAGTTAGAATAAACATTTCCTTTATGAATTTATCCTTTTTGGTTCAATGTTTCTTTTTCTTATGCAAAGTAACCAAGACCCCTAATTTAATGTTATTTTTCTTAGTTAATGGGGGTAAATAGTATAACCCATGAAAACAATCAATGTGATAGGAAATGTGATGATTTATATAATGATATGCCTGATATGATAGGAATGAGTGCTCAAAATTTAATAACACTAATTTATTTGTAGTCTCAAGTTCTGAATAATAATTGGAATCATGTGGAAAGCCCTACACATCCAACGAATGATCATATTTCCAATGAATCCTTCATGAGAAAAATTGCATCCGATTTTAAGTGGATCTTCAGATCCCCTCATTGGGGAACAGTGGATTACCTCCATTGAAAAGATATTCTATTTCTTCTAGTGCTCAAAAGAAGATAAATTCGTACTGGAGGTCAATATTTTTTATGGGGAAGCTGGTTCGTGATTGAAACTGATCTAGAATACAATGTCCCAATAGGTAATTGATTCTATGGATTGGGTGGAATTAATGAATAAAAATTCTCTACATATTTTCTATTAACCATCCTCCTCAAAATGGAAATATAGTTCCTAATACTATTTTAGACGGAAGATGAGTCCATTGGGGAGTATGAAGAAAACATCACAAGGCATACAATCTACACCTTTTTCATAATCATTAACACAAAAAACTGTTGATCGCTTCTTTAAAATACTAAATGTGATTCTATAAAAACTATTTTTGATTCATGAATTTGAAGTTATGAAGATATTTTTTTGATTTTCTCTCAAGGTTGAAATAGAGAAAAAAGAATATATGTGGTCTCATGGACCATGTGACAAAATATAAGAAATTGAGTTTAATATGGGTGGTTTCTAAAATGAATCCCAATATGGAAAGATGATTGAACATCCCACGTTTCAAAATTATGGAAGAATCTTTCAGGTAACTGTCTAATGGGAAAAATGAATTGCTTAAAATATATAATAATGACACATTTGTATACAAACTATAGTAGGGATATGAATATTCCCACTAACTTGCAATAAGAATGGATTTTTCAGATCAACACTCAACCTATAGTGTGGTGTTACAAATTCAAGGAACATTGAAATTATGTTACCAATTTCTCTAAGATTAGGATTGTTAGTGGAAATCACCAATAACCTACAAGGAAACAAGGATGGTCTTATGATATCACTACTGTTGAGATAGAACCAGACAACAATGTGGCGATAGGTATTATAGTTATTAACTCAATAAAAGAAAACATATTATTTGATTCACGTTCTATGAATTCTGTTATATCATGGAAGTTTATTAGAACTATTCAATAACCACATAGAAATTTTGATATTTTGTTATCTGTGAGAAAAAAATATGGGGAAATTATTTTATACAAAATATATAACTCATCTGCAGTTAAAATTAGTGGAGTGAACCTACATTAAAATCCATTTATACTTCCTTTAGTGGAGTTCGATGTTATCTTAGTAATGAACTGGCTACCTTTATAGAAATCCAACATCACCTTTCGGTAAAGGGATGTCACTCTTCCCATCTAAGAGCATCCTCAATTTCCATACAATGTAAGGAGGAATATGATTCTACTTTTGAATCATTACATCATGTGGGGATATTACTGCCTTATGAGCTCGCATATCTATCTCAAATGATTGAGTAAAAGGAGAAAATCATTCTCTAAGGAATTCACATTGTAAGGGACTACACTATATTATTTCTTAATCAGTTTAATGTCTTCCAATTGATTGAGAGGTTGAGTTATAAATTGAACTTGTCATGGGATCTATATCTCTATAAAAGAAACCTTATCAAATATCCACAATAGAGTTAGAAGTGGTGAATAAGTAGTTAAATAAAAATCTTGAAAAGGGTTTCATATGACCGAGTGCTTCACCTTGGTGAGAACTAGTCAACTTTTTCAAGAAGAAGGATGGTTTAATGTGCCTCTACATTTATTATCTAGAGCTAAATAAAATCATGATAATGAATAAGTATCCCCTTCCTTGAATAGATGAATCATTCAGTCGGCTTCATTGGGAAATTTATTTTTCAAAGATGGACCTTTGGATAGGATAAAAAATAAAGACTATGAAAAAAGAATATATTCCCAAAACTAAGGGAGATCCATAGTTTTCTATGTCTAGCTGGTTATTATATATGATTTGTGAAGAACTTCTCATGATTTTCAAACCCAATAACAAAGTTGAGACAAAATGGAGTGACATATTTTTAAACATGAGAATGCGAGGAATGATTCATGGAGCTCAAAAGGAGTCTTATCACTACATCAGTACTCACACTATCGATAAGTGGATAACTCTTTGTGGGGTACACTGATTATTCAAAGAATGTCATAGGCTATTTTCTGATTCAAATTGATAATTTGATATCTTATGATCAATGAATCCAAAAATCAATGAGAAAATCTACCCCACATATGATAAAGAGTTAGTGACTATGATATTTATGATAAAAATCTAGCGGCCTTATCTATATGGGGAGAAGTGTGAGATATATACTAATTACAAGAGTCTAAAATATATATTCACACATAAAAAGATAAATATGTTCCAGTGAAGATGGATATTTCTCATAAAAAATTTGATTTCTCAATCCACTAACATTATGGAAAGGCAAATAAGTTGGTAGATACTCTATGTAAAAAAATTATTTTACATATTTATCAATGATTATAATTGAAAAGGATTGAATATTCAAAGATTTTTAGAGGTTGGAAATGTTAATAATTAAAGTAGGAACATTATAAATCTTTTCTGAAATTATTTCTCAACCATCCCTCATGGAGAAAATAAGTAATGGGAAATCATTTGATTTTTAGATTGACGAGGAAGGAGTTGTAATATCTGGGTTATGATTTTTTGTACCATCTAATCTAGTGATAATGAAGAATCATTTGAATGACACACATAGCTCAACCTTCTTTATTCACCCTGGGAGAAAAATGGTGTATCGAAATATCTGAGGGAACAATTTGTGGGACAATATGAATAATGAGATTGTGGAATATACATCTAAGTTCCAAGTATGTGAGAAACCGAAGTCTTAAATAAAAAATTATAAAGCGATGATGAAATTACTACCCATAGTAACATGGAAGTGGGAGAACATCACCATGGACGTAGTCATTGGACAACCAAGTACATCTTGAAGAAATAATAAAATATGTTCATTTTGGATTGTCTTACAAAGACAACTCACATTATATTATTTTGAGAGAACTTATTATTGGATAGCCTTAAATATATATATATATATATATATATATATCAAAGATTTGGTAATTATATAAAGGGTAATACTATATATTGAATCTGATAGAGATTCAAGATTCACATAAAAGTTCTGGAAAAGTCACCAACATGATCTAAGAACTAAAATAAACATTAGTATGGACTATTATCCCAAAAATGATGGTCAATCTATGTGAGTTATTCAGATACTAGAATACATGTTAATATAATTTTCTATGAACTTCAATGGAGGGTGGGAACAATATCTTTCACTGGTTGAATTCGTATATAACCACAATTTCCACTCCATCATCTGAATGGAACCATAAGAATAACTTTATGGGGAAATCTGTATAACATCGGCATGTTTGGATGATGTTAGTGATAGTAATATTCAATATCCATAATGGTCGAAGAAATGGTGCAGAAGTTGAAACCCACATAGAATTATATAACGGCTACCAATTGTTTAAAGAATAACTATGTACAAAATCATCGACATGACCTTGATTTAAAAGATGGAGACATTGTATTCCTATGAATATCTCCATGGAATAAAGTCATGAGGTTTGGAAAGAAAGGAATGATAAGTCCCTAGTACATTGGCCCCTTATAGATTCATTATTTTTTTGGAGCTGTGGTTTATTGAATATCACATACACCTACCACGTCAAAAGTAATCGATTTTTTCCATGTATCCCTCTTAAGGAAATACATACCAGATTCTTCACATGTACATTCATCAGAGGTGGTACTACTAGAAAATGATCATTCTTACAAGGAGTATCCAGTGAATATGTTGGATCAAAGATATAATGTTCAACACAACATGACTACTCAACTGGTGAATGTACTATGGAAGAACCATGTGTACAAAGAGGCAACATGGGAACTGAAGGAGGATACGAATAAAATGTACCCACACCCTTTTATGGCTTATAATGTAAAACAAAATTTTGAAGGAGAAATTTTCTAATGGGGATGAATATAACGTCCCAATGTTTTATCAATGAAATCCCATTATTATAATTATGTATTATTTAATAATTATATTTGATTACATATAGAACAAAATAAAATCCTAATAAATGAAAAATGTGTGAAGTAAAAGGTATCTCTAGAAGTTAAGGAAGACATACCGATGAAATAGTAACATGACCTCCAGAGTGCTAGGAATAAATGTTTGAAATATCATTGTGGTTTTAAACAACTTGCGTGAGAAGTTTTCTTGAAAAAGATGAATAAATTTTATACGGTTTCCTAGATTAGAAATATGTGGGCACCATTGTGATCAGAGAAGAGTCTTTACTTTAGGTGAGGAATTCCATCCACTGTCGCGGTTCGACTGAAAATATAAGTTTTATGAACTTTTAAAGGATAGAAAAGAAAATATAATAATAATTTATTTTTTTCAAAATGTTTCTATAATGCACTGGTGCTTAATTTAACTTTTAAATAATCCAGATCCTAGGGCTATTATAATAACCTGGAAAAATTCCTTGAAATATCAGTAGATTTGGAGAGGATCCAACCGTATAGGATTCTTGGCGAACATTGATGAACGACAACACATGTATAGTTGAACAGTGAGATCAAATCCCTAATGATGAACACTCTTTCTCTTCAGCAACGATTGAGGTATGGGTATTGTTTTCGATTTATTTCTTCTTTGTTCATGGATTAAACATAAATTGTGGATCAATCCACCAATAGATTGATCTGTGAATAATGTGTTCTTGCGGGTGGGTATTATTTACCATTTCCTTTGGGAGTTTGGTTATGTGAACTGAGTCTTGACTTTTTGAATATTTTTTAGATTCTCTTGGTTAACCATTCTAACGAGAGTGAATTGATTCCATGATGAATGATGATGAACGTTCACCCCTATTCTGTTCTTATAATTTCTTCCCTTCTCACCCTGCATACTTCATGTTCTTCATGGGGAGATGAATAACTGATCTTGGTGAGTTCGTTTCGCAACGTAATGATCCCAAATTGGATATCTGACACCGTGATGACTCAATGAAGGTGAAACAATGATGGAAACAGATTAATGGACTAGTTAATAAAGATATTTTTTTCCACCATTTTTTTCACGATTATATCGACACATGTTTTTGGAGCCAATCGGAGGCTTGAAAATAAAAAATAAATCATTGAGATGATGGTGATAAATCAAACCTCATGTTTTTTGGAAATCAGATAATCAAAATAGACATCAAAGGATCAACATAGGGGTGGAATGAAGAACTATGTTTTATAAAAAAACCCATAAGAACATGGAATATATTCCGAAGGACATGATGTGTGAGACCGTCTTATCGTTGACTAGCATTATGAGTGGTAAGAAGTGATGAAACAAAGTGTTATACGATGAACATGGCATGTGGGTAGTTATGTGGGACTTGGTATGTATCTCGGACTATACACAGACACGTGGTGCAGTACATGGTCGTGTACTCCCCCATGAGGCCAAAACAATCCGGCTGCACAGGTTACCCCATGTACTGATTACACGGGATGGCACAAACATGTTGAATCAGTGTATGGGAACATGACCACATACATAGATCTGACCCTGGTTACATAGACACGGTGTCTGGTCTACCCTACATGTCATTTAATCACTGTTCTATATGGCATGTTTCCTATGACTCAGTCTTTTACACATGCGCAGTAACCAGATTCACGAGACATGGTGTGTGACCCTTTATACACACCATGTATATCCCGGGACATGGCTAGATCCCATGGTCCACCATTACTTGGACAAGATTTGGTTGGTTCAGTTACACCTTTTTTCGTTTCCCCTAAAGGTCATGTATCATTTCAATCCACTGGAGTATGATACCTTCAACATGACATTCTGATATAGAGTCATGTATCTATTCGAGAGGCCCGGAGCGAGATCCTCTATCCAATCATGACCATAAAAATAGTCAGCTATCAACGTGACTTATCTTACAGGACACTAATCCTGATCTTGGAAGTTGAATCTGGATGAGTTTTTTTATCCTACACGTCCCTGAATGTGATCCACATTTGTGTATCATGATCCTTCCCCACTCAAGAGTGTGTTAACCCAGAATGAGTTTATCTATCTATCATGCATTTCCCTCACAGATGGTACTTCAAAAATGAATTTCATCATGGATATAAGACTCATGGAGTGGGTTCTCTCGAACTGGTGCATCATGGAACCTTCAATATGAATCCCCAGCATGGGTATGCAGTTGTGTGACCTATATCTTTACCATGAGTTTTGGTTTTGAGTATATATGGAATGTGTTTCATTTACTATAAGTTAAAGAGATATATAATATGTATAGCTAAATGTACATTTTCCTTGTTCATTTCTTTGTGGTTTTTGGGGTCCCCTACTGTGTATTGTTACTCACCCTTGCACTGGCTTTGCCCACACATGTCGTGTCTTGTGCAGATGAGCAACTTTTTGACAATGTCAATGGCGGACCAGTACCAGACCGAGCTTTTTGAGTACACTATTGGCCGAGGGGATTATAAAATGTTGAGTAGTCCAAATAACACTTTCTGATTACAGGTAAGAATTTTTAGTTCACAGACTCTTGTCTCTGGTGGTCTTGTATTCAGGCCTAATTTTATTTTTCACACTTTTCATTCCTTTGTACTTTGTTGGTTGGGTTTAGTTGTACACATGTATTTTTTCAATATATTTTTCTAACATTTCAATATATGTGAGTGTGGATAATGGGTGCATTAGTAAAGGTACTTATTAAATGTCTCCCATGTTAGTGACATTCCTACTCAGTGATAGTCACCAACCCCAGGCCCATTGGAGGCGGGCTTGGGGAGTCCTCGCACTAGCCCCACTGGGTCGGGTTGTAAAATAACCAATTAGTATTGACATGATAAGAATTTGGTAATCATGATGTTATAAATTAATAGAATACCCATTTATGAATTAACAATTTTTTAAATTATAATAAAAAATTAACTAAATAAAAAAACATAAAACTCAAAAAAAAAATACATAAATTCAATTTATAATTCATAAAAATGAATCACAAATGAATTAAATTAAAATATTGGTCAATCGTTTTGAGTTTTCCTTTAGTAAGTGCATATTATCTGTTATTTTTGAATGAACTATAAAATTATATGAAAAAATAATGGTTTCTATTTTAATATTCAAGATAGTGACCACGATAAATTTATAAATTACAATAACGCACCACTAAAAAATAAGGAATAAATGGAATTTTGAATTATTAGATCTATAATTTTTGGTAAAAAAGTGATATTTTTATGAATATTAAATTTGAATATATTAGAAATATCCAATTATGTTATTATATCAATAGTAGTAATTTGCAATCTTTATTTCCTATAATTTATCGATCATTCCTTTTAAATTAAATTATTTTATTATATTCATTTGTGGGAATGAAAAATCAATTTAATGTCTACTAAGGATTTTTTTTAAATATAATTAATAATTTATAGTATGTTATTTAATATTATTTAAATTTTTATAAATTATGAAATTAGAAAATATTTTTTCTGAAATGCAAATGAGTTTCACAGTTATAGTATTTCTATATATTATAATTATATAATAATTATATTAATGACTAAATAGTGTTAAAAATTTTAATGTTGATATTATCAAGACATTTATAAATTATGGATTTTTATCAATTATAAATCATTAGAAATATTATTTATTTCACTAAACCAGACATTGTTACCACAAAAAGTCAATGGTTTAGTTATTTACCATAATAGATTATGTAGGGAAATACCAATTAAACTATACACTAAAATTACTATATTATTGGATTATAAAGAAAAATTAATCTAGAGTTATAGAAATTACAAATAATAAAAAAATTATTATATTTTCCATAACAATCAATATAGAGATCAAAACGACAGAAATAAAAAAAATTAGAGCAGGGGATAATGGGGAATAAAATTCATTGATAAGACATATTATTGAATAACAAGTAGACATGTCTCAAATTATTTTTAATTTATGAAGCACAATTATATTTTCAAAAATTTGAAATAATTATATAATTATATATTATATTTGTTTTATATTTCATAAAAAAATATCCTTATACCTAAATTTTTAAAATAAATTATATGAATTTAATCTCAAATAAAATATTAATATTTTGAATATATGTTGAATATGTTATTTCATAAAAACCACCTGATAAAAAATTCTATAATAAAACATACTAAGTAAGTTGGAAAAATTGATATTTTAAAAATATATCTTAATACTGTTAACTATAATTATATATATTATGTTATAATTGTGATAACAATTTCTAAATATACCAAATTAAACAACAAAAAATTATGTAGTTTATAGAGTTCATTAAGGTTTATATTGAATGTAATTGAATAAATTCTCTATGTTTTTTCTAATGCATATAACTTATAATTATATATATATATTTGAAAATTTATTTAGTGGTTATCTTCTTTTTTTTGTAAAAAATAATTTTTCTATAAATTTAATGAAATAAAAAAATTAATTAAGTGAAATGAATGAATGTTTCAAAAATTCCCATGATAATTCATGAATTATGAGATCTAACATGTTTTATCTAAATGAATATATATCATCTAACAAATCTAACTTATAACAATGTATAAACAAACTATTCTTATTTATGTGTATTTAATATATATTTTAAAGGAAATTTTACATATTAAAGATAACCAAATATCATAATACCATTTATAGAGATTTTTTTAAAGAAGATTATATCAATCATAAACATTCAGACATGCTAGTAACAACCATTTTCATTTTCTTATTTTTAGAAACTATGAAACCTAAATAATTAGTTGTTCTGATATATTCTCAACTACTTGAATCTAATTACATATACCATAAAACTTATATATATATAAATATATATTACTGATTTGGTTAAGATATCCATACCCATAACTAGAATTTTTAAATATATATGAATCACACTACTGTAAAAAAAGAAACAAGTTAAGTCATATTATAAAAAAATACTAAAAATATTATATAAAAAATACTAAAAAATATTTCATATTTAAAAATATCACATTTTTTATCAACTTATTTATATATCCATACATATATTTAATAATATATATAAATGGAATATGAAAATAAATATGAATAATCAATAAATGTTTCAAACATGTAATATTACCAAATATTACCTAGTTATTATGACAAATCAAATTATCAATAACAAAGTGGATGTTAATCAATTTCACTTAATCATTTTATATATTAAATATTATTTCATATCGTTATAAGGTATTATTATAATCCAAACAAATAACTCACGTTGGAACCATAGAGGGTCAACCCTCATCCCTTCTCAGTAGGATTGGAAGGCACACACTGGAGTAACTTTTAATACATTTGTTAGGCCAAATAACCTTAGGTTTGATGACCATTATCCATTCCCAAAGATACTTGTTCTATAATTGATGTTATTACCTCATATGTCCTTTAATTTTTTTTCACTTTAAGACACTCTATGTCCAAAATATTTCTTCTTCAATGAGGTTGTCGCCTCTGATGTCCTTGATTGACAATAAAAGTAGCACAATGTCCCTACCCTAAAAATAATGCCTGAATTATATAGTATTCTATAGTACATATCATATATAGATATAAAAATAGTATATTTTATACTAAAAACATTACAATAATAAATCCCTCCAAAATGGGGGTTTTTAGGGGTAATACCATTGACCTCACATATTTGGATCCATGACGGAGTGCCACTATACCAAATCCTTGACCATATATTAATTTTTAGAGTATAATATCATTATAATTTTTTATTCTAAATCATAAAAAATATGTTCTGATAATATAAATAATATATATTTATAAAATTTGATCTTTACCATAACTACATAAGTATTTGTTTCATTATTACCTAAACGTGAAATATTATGAGTCCTTTCATTATAGATATCTTCTTAAAATGAAATGAGACATGTATTATTAAACTAAAACAATGTACATTCCATGATTTTAAATATAATGTACTATGATAGATATTTCTGTCTATGTATATAACGTCTTGTTTATGTAACCCAATAATATATTTAATTTGATTCTAATAATTTGTGTGTTTTACAGATGTAATCTATTTTTATATGAAAAATATAAATTCTTCAACTAGATTCATATTCATAATGCTAACTATTAGAAGTTTTGGAAAATATTTCTAGGTCTTTTAACATCCACATAAAGTTTCAATAGAGATAATTAAGTTATCAACCTGCCCCATGAGGGGTCAAAATACCAAATGAAGAGATCAACTATCTGCATGAATAACTCAACAAACTATATGAATAGATGAACTGATGAAATGAAAAACTCAACTAAATAGGTGATGTAATCAACTGCTTGTATGAATAAATAATCTAACAATATGAATAAATAAACATACTATAAGAATTATTGGGCTTAGGTATAAATATTGTTATTAACTATGAGTAAGTAAAAGATTAAATAATTATTTATTTCTAACTATTTTATTTTGGAACAATTAAATAATTTTAGTTCATTTCATTCAGATAGACTAGAGTATGAGTTCATTTATTTCATAGTGATTACTTTCCAATTACTAATAATATTGGTGCTTCTCTACATCCATAGAAAATGAAGCCACGCAGATAGTATTTTTCAAGCATGTTTGTTAGAACTTAATAATTCTAACTTGTTCACCAATATTAATCTTCATTTATAATCATCACTAAAAAATTAGGTAAATGTTATATTTATTATTATATATACCCTTATTATATCAAAAGGACTATAATAATGATAATAGAATCATGTTGATCAATTGAAAATGATCAGTGATAAAGAACTATTGAATTTCCATGATATTTATCTTACATTTTTAAAAATTTACCTTTCAGTTGTGCTTACAACATTTTTTATATCTATTATCACACAATCATGTACCATATTAATTAGAACTCTAGAACTTTATTCCATTTATCCTATAATTTTTTACTATAATGAATAGTTTTGGAAGATGATGGTAGTAGGTTGTACTTAATTATGTATAGTTCTTAGTGTATTGTATCTATTGGCTTGGTTGTGAATTAATTTATTCAATAATAAACATGATTCATAGTTTTTTGAAATCATGTTTAGGGGATTAGTTTCTATAATATAACAAACATTCCTGGTTTTAATTTTTGTACATGAGTGTTTTTTATATTCTATTTTTTCTACCTACTCTTTATTTATTGTTCAGTTTTTCACTAAAGTTTCTTATATATTGTCATTATTTAAATTATATTTATGATAGAAAAAATTTATGTTTGATATATATACTAAATGATGTGATTAATTTAGTTTCAAATGATAGTTAATTTTAAACAGCTGTAATTTGATTTTTATCAAGAAATAGAAAAATTATTTAACCGTATTAAATTTTATATATCTAGGATATTTGTAAATTGGGCTATGTATTTTAAATTTATGGTTTTTAAATGTATTTTCAAAATTATTATTTTTTATCAAAATAAAATTAATTCTCAATTCAAACCAATTATGGTCAATTGACTAGGATTTTTATTTGGTATAATAGTTAGTTATTTCTTTACCTATATCCTATACATGTGTTAAAATTATCTATTTTCCTTTTCTAAAATAGAAAAATTCATTTGGAAGATATCATATTTTATATAATGATAAAAAATTATCCAATATGTATATCTCTAGATGTAAAGTAACTAAAACTAATATAACTCCTTGCATTAATATATTGAACTATTCAAAATGGAATATGAAAATGGAAATACATGTTGAGAGATTTGGTATTGACACATGGATGGTTGTAGAAGAAAAATATGAATTACTAAATTCTCAAAGACATGATTGGAGAAGTGAATCAAAGGATGCATATGATTGTATAATTAAATCCACTATTTATAGATAATTTCCCAATGTGATTTTGAATTTAGTAGAATATATATATATTCTAGGAATATTAACATCTTTGATAATATTTTCATTTATCCTGATGTAATATTTATTGCGAATAAAATGATCAAAAATAAATTTACTATTAAAAATCATAAATTTAAAATAAAACATGGTGAGTAAATTTTAAAAATGAATCATAGATTTAATTATATCCTAAACATTATTATTTCACCTGTGTATACAATGAATTAAATGGGTGATCTATCATAAATCATGAGATGCATACCAGACTGATAAAGATGTATAAAAAACTATATTCAGTAATCCTATAATATCAAAATATATGAGATAAAAAATATTTTTAATGATCCTAAATAATAATGGGGATCTCAATGCCGATGATGAAGATGGATAACCCAAACATAAATAAATCTCAATTAAGGAATCTATGTTTAAATTATAAGATGTAGTCCAACACTTTTCTAGTGGAAGTTAATTATAATTCAAATGTGTGGTAGAAATAAGTCAAATATCCTAGAGATTTAAAAAATCTATTTGAATAAGAAGTTATTTGATACATATAATTACAAAGGATTTTATGATAGAAAAAGAAATGTGAAAAATTATGATCAGTCGATAGATGTAAAATGTTACGAATGTAAAAGGAATGGATATATTGAAGGTTACTGTCCAATGATAATATTATAGAATATTTATTGTGATAAAAAAACCAAATAAATATATATAGGATACCTACAAGGATTAATGTAATACATCACATTAATCATACTCATTATGTGGAGTTGAAAATATAAAAAAATCTATATATTATGGATTTTTCATCTCAGGCATTAACTATTAAATTATCTACATTGAAAATAAATGACTCCAAAATGATTAATGATGAATTATATGAATATAAAAAAATACATATTGTACTCATGAATGATATTAAGGATAAATACAATAAATTTATGATGATTCATATTTTATATACTTCATACAAATATAATATTAATATTGATAACGGAAAAAATGATAAATTATTAAAAGAGTTTCATGATATGAAATTTAATGACAGAAATCATCATAAATTTCAAGAGAAATTTTTGAATGTATGTTTTATTTTGGGTAATATTTGTATGAAAAATGACAACATATTTATAAATCTGTATTTGGAAACAATTAAATATAATAATGAAAATTTTATAAAAAATAATTTTCTTATAGTTTTAAAAATGATAATAGGTATTTGATATATAATAATTTTCATTCCTTTTAACATAAAAAATACATAATAAAATTACCTTAAACAAAGAAGGTATTTCCCCAAAAAATGATTAATTATACTATTTAAAATTTATTAAAATAAAAACAGATACTCAATTTTTTAATTTTAATAATTTCTAAACCAGTGAATGTGTGTGTAGAAAAATTAGTTTTAGTTTAGTTGTGTGGAAGTTACTTGCATAAAGGTAATGAAAAAAATGTTATAGTATCTTTTCTTTGGATATATCATATAAATGACATGGAATTACTTACGATTCATGAATCTCATGATGTTTTATTTTTGGAATATCACCATTTCTGAAAATGATAAGGGGGAACTATTAGATATTGAAATATTTGTTACTCAAAAATTGTTCAAATATCAGATGTTCAATTTATTGATTGATTAAAGTATAAACATACCAATATTACTCAATTATTCTGTGAGGGATATCATGTTATCTTTGAAAATAATTTAATTATGTTTTATTTTTCTAATCATGACATAGTTATTACGACTTTTACGAATGAAAAGGTTTCTATAATCGATGTTAATTCATGAGATTATCTAAATGACTCCTGTTAATGTATCTTTCATAGTTATTATTTGTTATGGAAAATAATGTGAGTCCATTTTAATATTCACTCACATTTAAATATAATTATGAAAAGTTTATTAAATTATTTATCTATGGTCAAATTCAACAAAAAAATATTTAATCATTCTGAAAAATAGAACCATCATAATTTTTTTTTCTTACCAATGAATGATTTTTCTACATACCAGCCCTTGGAATTGGATTACATTGATTTATGTATTCCATTTAACTTTTATTATAGGTTGACATCATTATTCTTAAATTAATATTTATTATTATTTCATATTAACATTGTTATATTTTATTTCTCACAAACATAATGATTTATATCATCTTCCAAAATATGAAAAAAATCAATAAAAACAAATATTTCTCTTAACATCACAACCATATAGTGTTCTCATGGATGTGAATTTGAAAATAATTACATTAAGACTTTATGGTCATAAAATTTTTATAGACATAAATTCCCTTCCCCTCAAACACATATAATATTTTTGGTTTTTAAAATAATAAATAAAACACTCTATGAGACTTCTTGGACCACACTAAATGAATAACAAAAGAAAATATATTATTTTGATGAAGATGCAAGTACAAATTTATATATAATTCATAGATTTATGATAATATCTTTTTAAAATATGAAACTATATGAAAAATTTAATGGAATGAATCCAATGGTAAATGACATCATAGTTTTTGGTTGTAGAGATTATAGTCTTAATACAAATGTAAATCCAGAAAGTTTACTCCAATGAGTGATGAATGAATTTTCCTCAGTAACTCAACCTCTTGTACAGACTATACAATCATTTATTTAAAAACTGAAGTTGTAGAATAATATTGACACATCACCTTTGCGGAGAAAAATCAACATTAGTATAAATATTTCCTACAAGATATTTTTGAATATTAATAAAAATTGAATATCATTAATTCTTCTTATAACACTTACCATACAATTGATTAATGTTAAAATTACCAAAAATATGAAAAATAGACTATTCAGACCATGAGGTAGTCATGGAAGAACCAGGTCATTAAACTCCATGAAACATTAAATGACATACATACCAACATATAGATATTATTTTAGTCGATCTATATAAAAGAACTAAAACCATAGTCACTTATAAAAAAATATTTGTACATCAGGATTTCTTATCAAATAATGATCTAAAGCACATTAGTAAGTAAAAAATGATGAATATTGAGTTATGTATAGATAACAAGTACTAAATCTGCAAATATAAATTAAATTTTGGGAAAAATTTATTAACCTAAACAATAATTATTTTTGGTAACTAAATTGTTTTAGAAAAAACTAGTTGATGTGTCTAATATTATTGTTATCAAAAATAATGGATGACTACAAAAGGATAAAGTGAATAAGAAGGAATGGAATATAATAATTCCTGTAAACATGTATTTTTACTCGAATCTATTGGAATACATCCCTCTTATGCAGCCAATTTTTATTTTAATCACTATAAAAAAAATTTAAAATTGTATTCCATAATATTTATGTTATTGATTATATTTTTTTGGAAACCCCCTAAATTATCAAACCCCAAAATTATAATTTTTTTAATATTAGAAGATCATTATTTTCTTTTATAAAATCTAAATCTTAATAAGATACGATCTGATATTTATTTATTAAAATTATTATTTCAAAATGATTAATGAACTTACTCTATTTATCCAAATAATAAAAAAATATGTATTAGTTGTTTAAATAAGAACTGTGGAGGTTATTTTTCGATTATTGATAAACATTTTTAAATTATATTTATGGGTGGTATATAATTCATTCTTTCTATTCAATTTTTTTAATAAATATAAAGTTTTTTAAATAAAATTTAATATAAAAAAGATATTACAATACATTTTGGGATGAATAAAAAATTATATCTATTCACCTGTGAGGGGAAAATGTAAGCTACATTTCAATGAATCTTGAAAATATGTAAAAAATAGTTTATTTTGGTATAATTATTAATTTTTTATACATAATTAAAACTAAAACGAACATGATATATAGTTTATGTATGTGAGGTCTTTATTCTGAAAGTATAAACAAATGTTAGCAAAGTAATTTTAAAAAATTTAAATAATTTTTAAATATCTCAAATATATAAATAATATTTGATTGTTTCTATATAATTGATAAATTTTTGAATTAGTTAGCTATATTGATTCTGATTTTGGTGTTTGTAACTTAGATAAAAAAACAAAATATCATACATGTCACCTTTTGAGAAGATATACTATATAGTGATTTAATAAAAAATAAATATAATGTTTTCTATTCTACTACTAAAAATGACTGTATAAAAGTAGGTAGTGGTCGACGGAAAATTATATTGATGAAATAGTAATTTCTAATTTATAGCACTCAATTTAGGAATTTCCCTATTAATTTAGATTATCTAATTCTTATTATCATTTCTAAGAATCCTATATCTTATTCCAAGACAAAACATATTGATATAAGACAACACTTTTTAATTGACCATATTCCAAAAAGTTATACCACTACTGATTTCACTATCCCTAAGCCTTAGATAAATTATATATTTTCTAGGACTTTGAACATATTTATAGAAATATATGATACATGAATTAAAAATGATTAACTATTCCAAATTTCAATCTATGTTAACTTTTAAGATACATATATTAATAACTTGTCAATTACCAATTAATAAGTGATAGTGATCAATTATATTCTGATTTAATGATTACTTATATGATCTTTATTATATATTATACAATATTAATTAATTTTTAATTTTTACATGATTTAATAATTATTCATATATAAAGTTAAAAATTGACTATAATTGTAAATTCCTATAGTAAGTTAATAAACAATAAGTGTTAATCTTGATAGTATGTTTAGTAACTACAAGTTTCAATCAATCTAGTATGTAAATTATCCACATGAAAATAATTATGTTGTAGGTCATCCTTCCATTATGGATTCAAGTGACCACGATCGTTATTCATGTTGTATGACTACCTACCATGACCAAGTTATGTGGCTTACCAATCACATAGTCAATATGAAAACATTTTCAATCTAAATATTATAATATTATTAGTCTATTACAGTTCTTTGCTTTTATTTTATTTTATACATTATGATATCATTTCATAAATGATATTATAATCCTAGAGCTCAAATGGATGATCCCCTCATATATATGTAATGTATTCTTATGTTGAACCATATCTTTTGTATCCTATCATAAATATTAAACCTATAACCATGAAATTTATTATTATTATACCATAGTATATATTAAGATATCATCAGATTTCATATATCCTCATGTACTACATTCTATAATGGAAATGAAATTTTATCTCCAATAGTGATTTCAAACCTCACAATGGACATTTTACGGATTCAATAGTGGTGTTAAAAATGATGATGATAATGAGAGATTATGGTCAAGAAAATCTTAATTTAGGAACTGGGATAAGGAATAAGGATTTGTTGAGCGGATTAATAAAAATTGAATGAAATTATATCTCTAGTAATTTAATGATTTATATTTTAATATCTTGCTTGAAATGGGTCAGTCGAAGGAAAACATTTGGACCTCTATAAATGTAGAGTTTTTATCCTTATTATAAAAACAATGGTCTATGATTTTTAATGTGTTTCATGATTGGGAATATGATGATGGTGAGGGTTTTTATCTAATTAATCATTTCCATTATGATATTGAATGTCATTTTCTTTTGATATAAGGAATTATAATTCCTTGAATTCCAAATAATATTAAATGATATGGTGTGTAATAATTGTTCTTGAAGTTCATCAATAAAAATAAATTTTTATAGGAATGGGAACATGGAATATTTGAGAAGCAATAATTTTTATCTAAACGGAAACGTATTATTTAAAATCGTGTATATATATATTAGTAGACATTCATAAGAGTTAATTAATTCCAATTTTGGGTTAATCTCATCACCAATACCCACTTTTATTTAATACGTTCAATTGTTAAAAGGAATTTTTACACATGGGAATGAAAATTCTATTTTTGCTGGTGGATTTTGTCTCATTCAAATGATTTTTATTAAATTATAGTGATTTTAAATCCTTAGGGAAAAATATCTGTAGTTGGAAATAAACATCTCTATGTGAAATATATCTGGGTTAAATAAACTACAAGTTTAATGTTATGATACCATGATATATAATTTTAACACACAAATCATCAATTGGAAGTAGAATACATTCTTTCATGTTCAAAGCTACCAAAATACCAATTATAACATACAAAAATTAATAGTTTGCTATAAAAGTTAGCACAATTAGTATTTTATATTAAAAATTATTAAACAATTTGGGTATTGGATGTCTATTGAAACTCATATCAACCAATTTTACATAAAAAAATTAAATTATAAAATATTTATTATACTTTTCCTTCTAAGGAATCAAAAAATGAGTTCAAACATGACTACCAAGGGTAAGTTATTATCCGAGGAAAAAAATAAATTTTATACAAAGGGAATGTGGCCTTCTGTAGTGTTTTATAAATATTATTCACTTTTAATTTTTCATCACCACAATGTTCCCACTATTTTAAATCATCTTAAATATTTATTTATCTAGACTATACATTTAATATTTATTCTATGGTATAGAACATAATATTTAATTCTCAAAAAATAAAATCTATAACAAGATCACGTTATAATAGATTATTCATTTAGATAGACTAAAAATACTATTACTATAACATTTTAACACCCGAACATGAATCACCATGTGCATGACTGATTTTTATAAGATCTCAACCGTAGATCCCTAAATGAAATAGATTTTTTCCTTACATATAGGGTCTGAATATCATTTTAATGTAGAATAAAACCTCGCTATCAAATGTTAAAAACAGAAACATATCATGAAATAATTAGTATATTAAAGGAATAAATCAAACTAAATTGTAATATACTATAATAGATGACATAGAGGGTATATTATTTCATAAAAATAATAAAACTATGACCCCTAAATTGGTATGTTGGACAAGAGTATAGAAAAATGTTAAAATGAAAGACAAAGACACTGTGAGGAAACTCTTAAATCAATCAAAATACAAAAATTTTAAAAATGAGTTATCTCCCCATATCCCTATTGTTGGGCACTTAAAAAAATTTGGATCCCTTATCATGATGTTTTTACATACATCAATATGGCCATATATGGTGTGATCCTAAATCTAGTTGGACAAAAAATGAGGCATTAATATATGTTCACAAGAATAAGTGGTATATTCCGTGATATTATATAAACAAATAACCTAGCAACAATCAATCATGTGTGGACGGATCATGCACTAAACAAGAGGCAATAGACCAAAAATTCACTTAAATCATATCCACACCATATGAGTGTTTGAAACATATGTCATGATCCCAGTTTGACTATAGGGACACCTAATGTATATCTAAATATCTATAATGAAAATGAGTCTCTGGTCTGTACAGAAGGCCCCCAAACCCCTTCTCTACCACTTGTTAGTCCACAAGGAAATATTATGCCCCCACTATATTGAGTAAGGAAACATTGTAATCATATCATAAAACAACAATGGGTTAGAAAAAAAATGTAATTCTACCCATATACTTCATCTCAGTCCATCATCATCATCACATGGCACACAAGCTCCCACTCCAAGGGCTAGAGTAGCCCCAATGGCTATCCAATCATTTTCATTGAGAAGAAAACACTACAAAGGCCTCGAATTACGCAAAATTGGAAGAAACATACTTAAAAAATCATGAATGAGTAATAGAATCTATACACTCACACACACATTTGATCATCATCAATCACGGGTCTCGTGGACTATAAAATACCACACAAGTAATCCCAATTAAACATGGGTCCCACCTACTATAACAACAAAAAAATGTGATCAAACACAATCATTGTTTTCAATTAACACAAGAACATTCAGTTATATAATTACTAAAATCATGTACAAGGGATCTATTTGGTATGGAGCTTCTGACCTCAAATGCATCAATTTCTATATAAGGATTTTCCAACAGTAAATTCCTTATTCATACCTTGACACCTACCAGATCTAATATTCATGTAATAATTCAATATAATTTATTCAAATAAAACATAATAATACATCTAAAATGATACATAACAAGATAAAAAATAAAATATGGTAAACATTATAAGTTATCCAATGACAAAACCAATCAATGATTTATCTCTGTATACTATAAGAAAAGAGTATTTAACTCCAACAATAATGAATATATGAGAGTTCCTGAGATCCACATGACTATAAATAAACCACAATACTAATAAATCACCAAAATAGTTATTTTATTGTAATTTCAATCAAGGATATGGGTGAGAATAAAAAGAACACTCTATGTAGTAAGAAAGGTAGCCAAATCATAGACTGGGTTTCTCCATAATGGAGATAATTCCATAGAAGGAGGCCTAATAAATTATTAGATTTAAAAATAAGTCACCTAGAATGCAAATTCTTTGATGATGATCAAAATAATATCCTGTACAATATTCATAAAATCCACAAAGCGTGATGGTCATATAATCTATTTTGGGAATTTCGAGTCAGAGTCACAATGAATTAAGGAAACCCATAATTCTCATGATATACTCAATAATAATATCCATGTGATCTCTAATATGATGATCCACTACAATGTTTATAAATATACCTTTCTATTATGAACTCACCATGCCTTCCAATAGAGTTTGGTGATGCCACACTAGCCATGGACCATAGAAGTAATCAAAACACTTCATTCCTGAGACAATTTTCATATTTGAAATTTCAATCATCTCTTTTCACAAATGAGAGTTCTATGATTAAAAAAATATACACCATGACATGGTCATACAATTAGTATAAATTTAAATTCCATGAAACCTTGTTTTAGCAACATATAACCTGCAACATTTTTTAAACACAAATAAATCCATCAAAAAACACAAACATACATTCCTATAAAATAGACTATTTTATAGATATCTATTTATATAAAATTAACATCCTTGAGAATTCCCCATAACAGTTCATCTAAAAAATCATAGGCCATTAAGATCAAAAATCACACTCTATCTCATATGTACCAGCTTCTATTAGTCCATTATACTATTAGAATCAAACTATTGGTACATTCTTCCACTTTAACACCTTTTATATCTATTATAAAATCCAAATTGTTAACCCCATAAATTATTAATCTACTTCCAACTCAAAAACCTCATTATCAATCATATAAACATTGTTAGGCTCATACATCCAACATTGAGAATCATGGAACACATAATGGATTCCACGTTATCATTAAGGAATATCATGACAGTAATTCACTACTTGGAAACACTAAATGATCTCAAATGTTCCCACAAGAATTGGTTTCAACATAAATTAATTCCATTGATGATGATTACCCAAATAATTTTACACACATAAGAAAAACCAACTTCACATGAAGGACTCTAATGGTCACATATTTTAATCGAAATATCATTATTCTATACACTATTTTGTGACTAACCATTTTCTAATAATATACACTCTATTTGAAGTCTCATTTACCGTACTAAACCCAAAAATAACTACATAAAATACCTTGCGGAAAAAACGGTGATTGAAATAACTCATAATTAGTGGTCTTAGAAGTTTCCATCTAAATTGAATCCAGGGAACTATTATTTGAAGTGAAGTCTTGTAAGGATAGGTGATCATACCATAATTCATCAAAACTCAAGAATAAATTCTCAAAAAATATCTTATAATATTTATATTTTCCTCTATATATTTCCATAATTATGTTATTGATACACCATAATAATTTCCAATTTTATCCCTAAATCTCTCTATAATTATTTTTATATGATAATATAATATTTTCAACTATAACTGAGATGAAAATTGAACGCAAACAATGTAACACCCCGAGATTTTATGAGAAATATTCTTTTTAATTTCTTTTATATCTTGTGTTGTACTCTAAACCATGATTAGATTTCTCTATACACTACACCATAATAGCTTGTAGTATATCAAAACACTATTATTGGCCAGTGTTTCACACAAGAGCTACCTTCCTCAATAACTTGTGTGGTATGCAATTCCGAGTTTCACTAAACAAATATATATTATTGTAATACTTTTATGAACTATATGTCATGATTATTATTAACCAAATTTATAATTTTATAACATTATTATTCATATTACACATTTTCTAGAACATGTTTTGAGAAAAAAATAATTTTTTCGTGTAAAGTAATTATTTTTTAAAAAATGAGGTTTTGATGCTTTTTTATGGCGCACCCACAATAAATATAGTTTTTAAAAATTTATGAGTTAAATTGGAAAAAATAAACTTAATAATTTCTATAGTTATATAAAAATTTACTTTGGATATTTTTTTAATATTTTTCTGTTAACTTTCATATTTTCATGAATAGTAAAAATTTGCTAAAATTTATTTAAAACCCACTTTTTTCACAATATAATTTATATGGTTAAATTATAATATTTAATGGTTTAAAAGTATAAATTGAATATATTTTTACCATTAAATATAATTTAATTAATTATCATTAATTTTAAATTGAATTCATAGGTAAAAACATTTCAATCCTTTGCAAAGTTTTAACTTTTAAAACCTGTTTTCTCAACAGTGGGATTTTTTTTTAAATTAAACATAGAAACTTTTTTATTCTAAATTTGGAAAAATGGATTCCATATTTGGAATCCATAGGTATAAATTATTTTAATAGGATACTATTTATTTTTAGGCATTATGAATAGTAACTAAGGTAAATTATGTTTACCAGAGTTAAAGGTAAATCAGGTAATAAAGGGTAAAAATAATATTATAAAATTACCCAAACACTAGTTTTAATATAATTGGATTATTATATATATCCATAAACATACTTTTGTCGAAATGGAATCTATTTTAACCCACATGGATGTGACTAAGAACTTTATTTTATTTTATTTAAAGGAATGTAAAATACGTCTCACTCAAACTTTAATAATGAATGTTTTTTTAATATAAGGTTATACAGAATATAGATTGAATTATAAAAACTCATTTTAAATCAAATTTTTTTTTCATTATTATGGTAATTTAGTTTTAATTTTTTTTGAAATATTTAATGACCTAAATAGATTATAAATTAATGACGCGAAATTATTGATTTAGTAAAAAATCAATAATATTGACTTTATTCAGATTATAATACCCATAAAAAGCCCAAAACCTGACCTAAACATATTTTTAGTTATATTTAAACCATAATTATCTAATTTTAGAATTTTGGACCATTTGGAGCCTCATAAAAGTGATTATGACACTTATATTATTTTATTTTAAAATATGTCAAAGTTGTCACCTTCATAATTTAATAAATATAATAATTTAAATGTTGTGATTTTAAGATGATAAATTGTATTAAAAGTATTATTAATAAAAATATTATATTTATTTTTATCATATTATTTTATTTTTTTATGCAACATATAAGTATATTAAATAGATATACATAAATGTTCTAATAATTATTTTATTAAGAGAAAAATAAAATAAATGGTTTTAAAAACATTAAAATAAATATTATATGAACAAATTAATGTGCTCCATTAATTTTTTAGATGAATAATACTTAATAGGAATCTATTAAATATTTTGTTTTGAATACATATTCTCTGTGTATTTGATTTAAATTCAAATAATTGAATAGTGTCAAAATTGACACTATTGAAATTTTATAAAAGTAACATGTCATTAAATTTTTTGAATATCACAATATTTTTTAAAAATTACAAATTTAAAATTATATGCTCTAAAATGTATAATATATATAATTATGGAAAATTGACAACACATAAATAAGTATTTATAACAATTTAAATATTAGAATATTATTACCACAAATAAAATTAAATAGATTAAATAAGGATAAATCAAAATTATAAGGTTTTAAATAAACATAAAATATGATTAAATTTTATTGGATGATTATATTACAACCATATCTCATCTAAGCTTTTAATTGGGTGATTTTTTGAAGTTTTTAAGTGGGGTTTGAGTTTATTATTAATTAATATTTTTGAAGTTTTCAAAAGTGCCCCTCTCTTGTTTTATAAAAGGGCACATCATCCCTCTCCTCCTCAAACAATTTTTATCATTAAATCTTGTCCAAACATTTTCCATTAATCTTCTAAACATCCCTATTAACACATTGGAGATTCTGGTCTTCTTAAAAGACCAACTCTGGTCCATTAAGAGGACGTTCAAAGGAGGTGCGTCGAAGAAGATGTAATCTCTTCTACCATTCATTCACGTTTATTTATTCTTCTACTTACTGTTATTAGTTATCTCAATATAAAGTAATAAAATCATTATAACTAATATACTTATATGTTATTATAAATATGAAACAACCCTATTTCACCTTTTATCCATCCTATGAAAAATGAAATCAACGCATGTCCGTACGTACGGCTTACCGTCTCTACGTCGTAGTGTAATCTGTTTTCCACCACCACCATACTTGGATGGGTATAATGGTGGAAATAATAACTATATATGATTATTATTAAATGATAATAATTATGAGATATTATAACATCCACTCTAATTCTATTCAATAATTATGGGAACAATATCACCGCTCGTGCGTATGTATGGATTACCGTCTCCGCGATGCGATGAGATTCATTCTCCATGTTAACTATTCAAG
Organism: Viscum album; assembly: GCA_963277665.1. Classification (NCBI taxonomy): domain Eukaryota; kingdom Viridiplantae; phylum Streptophyta; class Magnoliopsida; order Santalales; family Viscaceae; genus Viscum; species Viscum album. The sequence goes on along the minus strand of OY728126.1, from coordinate 1,686,995,997 downwards.
AATTATTATAAAGTATATATAATAAGTAATCATGAAATATATTAAATAATAATCCTACTGTATTTATTTATATATATATCTCATTTAATTCCATTCAATTTAATAAGGAAACCAAAACAACATACATGTGTACGTACGGTTTACCATCTCCATGAACAGTGTATTTCATTTTATTTATTGATCTATTATATATATTATATTATATGAATGTATATTATATATAAATCATGATTTACATTCTGGATGTAATTATCATGATCTAAGTAATCATATGAATAATTAGAAGTCAAAAAACGTACGACAAATGAAATGATTTTACCCAAAACACCGCTTTAACACGGAATTGACAACTGAATAGGTAATATAAAGTCTTAAGTGAATCATATATGATATCATAAATATTATTATGGTTTTGTTACAAGTTAATAATATTTTTAAACCCAATATACAAGAGTCTCAGACACATAGATGAGAAATTGGACATAAGGTAAGGGATAATTATTCCAATCTCATTCTTATCTGAGATTGTTTATTCATAAGTATTTACTAGGGTTATGTTTATCATCCATGTCCATATTATCTAAATATGTTTTCATAAATTTTTTTCTATTCTTCCTTGTATGTTTAAATTCATTTCTACCCTTTTTTTACTTTTACCACATGGTATGGAAGGAATATTTCTTTTTTTTCCATACTAGGGAATTTTTGACTTTTTTGACAAAAGTATGAGAATATTGTTTTTTATCTTATATGGCATGAATGTATTTTTATGGTTTCATAAAACCTTATTTTCCTGAAGCTTAAAATACATTTTTTCTTTATTATTTTCAATAAATCCTTTTCTTTTACAATTGTGTGGCATTTTGTGAAAATAAAATGATTCTGAACAAGAAAGGATATTTTTCTCAAGAATTTATTTCAAGTGTTTTATCAAATCTATTTTCCATATAAGATGAAATTATTTATTACATTTGTGTTTCAAGTATAATGTCTCTATTATTTACAGTTTTTGATTTTTCTTATGATGAAATGATATCCATTTGTTTTATTTGTATTATCTCATGATGGGAAGATGTTTATAAAACCCATTTTATTAATTGGGTATGATGAAAGATTTATAATTGTTTTGCTGCACACGTAAGAATGATTTCAATATGAGATGAGTAGGACCTATATCTCTATCCAAGGTATTAGGTAAATATTGATATCTCATGGAATATACATGGCTATAATGGAATGTAAACCTGGTTCAGTAAAACAGGGCTGGAAAGAAATGTAATCCCGCTTCACTAATGAACTTTATCCACTATGATGGTCTTGTCAGCAATGCATTGGATACTATGGAAATAATGTCATGTGTTTAATGGTTTGCCGCAATTACATGTTATATTAAAATTATAGTTTATCATGATTAATGTTCCTTTATGATCTATTCCTTATTCCATGAATGATTTATGTCATTACTCATGATTTTGATGTTTTATGTTCATGTTTTTACGTTTAAATGTTTATCGAATGTTTTATGTTTTCCATGTTTACCCTTACTGAGTATTTGAGCTCACCCTTTTTAGGTTTTATTTTCCCCAGGATATAAAGAAATGTTTTAGGTAAGAAAAAAGGGGGAGATATTTATGGGAGATGTTGATGATGTTTCACCGTTATTAGAAGATTATGTTCCGAGTTTCCAAAGACACTAAACTAATACAATCATTGGGAATCTGTTTGTGTCATGTATTATGTTTTTTACAAAAGTAATGTAATTTCCATGTATGTCACGCTTTGAGTATCTACATTTTGAATCTGAGAGAAGGTTTAGTTAACATTTGGAAACTAGGATGCAAAAACATTAGTGAGATACCTAGAGATATTTTTAAGGTATGTCTTGGGTTGTCCCTATTGTTTAGAATAACTATAGGTTATAGTACTAGAATTATGATCACAATCATGAATCCTAGAGTGAACCTAATCTATCATGGATTAACAATGGTTTCATAAGTTATACATCATATAAGTGACTTTTTATGATTTTTTGGTTCAACATTATGTTAACTATTTCTTTCACAATTGTTTCTGGTTTTAGTTAATGGAGGAAACCAGTAGGAATTGGGTTAACATTTAATTAGATGGAAAAATTGGGGAATATGAGCAGTGAAATTGCATAATGCCTTGGGAGAAAGATATTGTGATATTTCCGAATCAGTCATCACGATAGATAATTAACAAGGTTAACTTTAGTGGTATTACTAAGTCATCAAATAAGGGGAGGATGTAATTTTATTCATGTTCTCATGGAGAGGAACATTGATGAAGGAAGGTGAAACTTTCTATATATCAAGAATAAGGGAATAAGAACCTTGAGGAATACCTCAAATGGAGGGGAAGATGTTATCTATGTTGAGAAAACGGTCATAGTGTGATGAACTGTCATGGACTTGAATGTATTATATGTGGAGGACACAGGAATTAAACAACTCAATGCCCATACCTAAGAGGTTACTTCTAAATCGGGGAAGGACATATTTCATTCGAATCTTTGAATATGGTGGATTTAAGGGATTATGTATTGGAATTGATGAATAATTTTGTTGGGGTACTTTTATGGTATGTTGAAATATCTATGTATTGGTCCATTGTGGTTTTCCATAAGAATATAGTACCGGTAACCATGAAAAGTGATTGAAATATTATTGGAAAGTAGATGATATGAGAAAAATGAAGGAATAAGGAGAAAATAATTTTGTTATAGTATTAATTAGCTCATGACTGATATAAGGACAAATTGTTATCATGGTTTGAGTATATATAATTTTTTGGGATTTTGGTAAGTGGAAAGATTTAGCTTTTGACAACATTCGTGTTTTCACTAAGATTCTATGGTAATTCATGTTTTAATAGAATACATGATTAAGGAATTCACATGTTTGGGAAGTGACCAACAAGATATATCTTATGATATATATGGGATAAATGATTGTATTAACATGCTTGGTAGATGACCTCTCTATTAATCTTTTCATTTTTACTATGAGATTGGATAGAAGTATTTTGAATAAGCCTAAAGATTAGAATGGATAATGTTAGACATCAGATAGTATTTCTTAATGATAGAACATTTTTATATTATATTAGAAATTTTATAATAGTATAGTTTTAGAAAAAGGGAAACCCGTAGGATGAACGACAACCCGTCACGTCGGACAATGCTGCGGGAATCGAACCCACAACTGAAGTGCGACATGACTTTATCGCCTACCACTGACCTACATGAAGTCCTTGGTTATTAGAAATTAGTTTCATTTTATTAAGCAGTGTGATAGATGAATTATAATTCCATTTTAGTAACCATATATGATTACTCTCACCATAGATGTACTTATGTATATTTAATAACTTGTGTAAGCATTTTTCTGATAGGGACAGATTGAATGACCTATCATTTTATCGCAGGATCTGCTAACACTTCATGAATGAAAAATTAAACTTCTTTTCTTTAAATAAGAGATGAAGTTGAAATTGTTCATGGAATGACCCACAGTGATATTACACAAAAATCATGCAAGTATTTCTCTGTATGCAAAAATTCATCAACATTAGGGAAATGATCTTGAAAACCCAAATTTTTTCCTTGTACCCTCATATCCGATGAATTATATTGTTCCTTAGACCATCACAAATTTATGGTTTTGTGATCATTGGATTTTTCATAGCTATGTTCTCTACCACTCTCCATCAGAACATGATGGTTAGATTTCTCTTCCATATCCATATTTTCATCTATATTCTCCTACGTGGAAACCCAGTGATGATTTAATTGGGGTATCCATTATGTTTCTAATGTTCCTTTAAAAAAAATTATTATTTCTTTTTTATGATGTTGGTTTCTATTAATGAAAATTTAATGTAGTAAACCATTTATAACCCTGACGAATTTCGAGGGAGAAATTCATTTTAATGGGGTTAGAATGTAACACCCTGAGATTTTCTGAGAAATATTATTTTTAATTTAATTGATGTCTTGTGTTGTAAGCTATACCAAGATTAGCTTGCGCTATATGCAACAACGTATTAGCTTGTAGTATATGAAAACACTATTCTTGGCTTGTGTTGCACGCAAGAGCGACCTTCCCCAATAGCTTGTGTTGTACGCCATACTGAGTTTCACTAAACAAAGAAATATTTTTATAATATTATTATGGACTATAAATTTTTAATATTATTAAAAACATTTTGAATTTTATAGCATTATAATTAATCTTACACATATTCTAGAACATGGTATTCGAATAAAATAAAATTTTCAGGTAAAATGAGTATTTTTTTAAAAATGCAGTTTTGCAGCCTTTTGATGGTGTACCCACTATAAATATAGTTTTTGACACATTAATGAGTTCAATTGGACAAAATAAACTTACTCATTATAATAGGAATATAAAAATTTACTTTGGATAATTTTTTATAAAAAAATTATGTTTGCTTTCATATTTTGATGAATATTAAAAATATGCAAAAATATTATTAAAAAAAATTTATTCATCAAGATAATTTATATGGTTAAATCATAATATTTAATGGTTTGAAAATATAAATATAATATATTTTTACCACTAAATATATAGTAATTAATTATCATTAATTTTACATTGAATTCATAGTTATAACCATTTCAATTTTTGCATTGTTTTAACTTTTAAAACCCGTTTTCTCAACAGTTGGATTAATTTTAATATAAATACTAATACTACTGTGTTTTGAATTTGGAAAATGGATTCCATATTTGGCATCATTAGATCCAAATTATTTTAATAGGATACTTTTTATTTTTAGGAATTATGAATAGTAACTACGGTAAAATTTATTTACCACAATTGAAGGTAAATCAGGTAATTAAGGGTAAAATTAATATTATAATATTACTCTAGAACTTGTTTTAATATAATTGGATGATTATATTTTTTTCATAAAACATACTTGGGTCGAAATGAAATCTTTTGTAACCCACTTGGATGCGATTAAGTCCTTTAATTTATTTAATTTCAAGAAATGTGAAACATGTCTCACTCAAGCTTTAATAAATAAAGAATTTTTAATATAAGGTTATATAGAATATATATTCGAATATAAGTAATCATTTTAAATATAATTTTTTTTCAGTATTATGGTAATTTATTTTACAATTTTTATGAAATATTTAATTACATAAATAGCTTATAAATTAATGAGGCCGATATTATTTATTTAGTGAATAATCAAAAATATTGTTTTTGTTCAAATTAAAATACCCATTAATGGCCCAAAAACCAGACCACAACTTCTTGGTCGTGTATATATATACTATAATCATCCAAAGGTCTAATTTTGGACCATTTGGAACCTTATAAAAGTGATTAGGACACTTATATTATTTTATTTTAAAAGATGTCAATGTTGTCACCATCATAATTTAATAAATATAACAATTTAAATGTTGTGATTTTAAGATGATAAATTAGATTAAAAGTATTCTAAATAAATATATTATATTTATCTTTATCATAGTATTTTAGTTTTTATTTTTATGAAAAAAATAATTATATTAATTAATTTTACATAAATATTGTAATAATTATTTTAGTAATAAAAATATCAAGCAAATGGTTTTAAAAACATTAAAATAAATATTATATGAAAAAATTAATATTCTCCATGAATTTATTAGATTAATATTAAATGTTATAAATCTATTAAATATTTTGGTTCGAATATATCTTATGTGTGTATTTTATTTTAATTCATATAATTGAATAGTGTCAAAATAGACACTATTGATATTTTATAAATATAACATATTTTTAAATTGATTGAAAATCAGAAAATTATATAAAATTTAAAAATTTAAAACTATATTTTCCAAAATCTAATAATATATATAATTATATAATATTAACAACACATATTTAAGTATTTATAAAAAAAAGTTAGAATATTATTACTATAAATAAAATAAAATAGATTAAATAAGGTAAAATAAAAAATATACAGTTTAAAATAAGAATAAAACATGTCTAAATTTTATTGGTTGATGATATTACAACCCAATATCATCAAATATTCGAATTGAGTGATTTTTGGATGTTTTCAAATGGGGTTTGGGTTTATTATTAATTAATATTTTTTAGGTGTCCAAAAGTGCCCCTCTCTTCTGTTATAAAAGGGAACCTCATCCCTATCCTCCTCACACAATTCTGATCCTTAATGCTCGTCCAAACCATGAACATTACTCTTATAAAATTCCCTAGTAACATTTTGGATGTTCTTGTCTTCTCAAAAGACCATCTATAGTCCCTTAAGATGAAGTTCAAAGGAGGTGTGTCGAAGAAGCGGTAATCTCTTCTACCGATTCTTTCAAATTTCATTATTCTTCTACATCCTATTATTTAGTTGTTTCATTATAAAGTAATAACATAAGTATAACTAATATACTTATATGTTATTATAAATATGAAAAAACACTATTTCACCTTCTATCCATCCTATGAAAAATGAAATCACCACGTGTACGTACGTACGTACGACTTACCGTCTCCACGCTGTGGTGTAATCTGTTTTTCCACCACCACCTTACTTGGATGGGTATAATGGTGGAAATAATAACTATATATGATTATTATAACATAATACTTATTTTTATATATTATATCATTAACACCAATTCCATTCAATAATTATGGTAATGATATCATTTCTTGTGCGTACGTAAGGATTACCGTCTCCACGATGCGATGAGATTCATTTTCCATGTTAACAATTCCAGAATAATTATAAAATATATATAATAAGTAATCATGAAATATATGACATAATAATGCTACTGGATTTATGTATATATATATATATTTCATTTACTTCAATTCAATTTAATAAGGAAATGAATGCAGCGTTAATGTGTACGTACGGTCTACCGTCTCCATCAACGGTGTATTTCATTCCATTTGTTGGTCTATTATATATATTATATATTATGAATATATATTATATATAAATCATGTTTTAAATTTTTTATGTAATTAATCATGATCTAAGTAATCATATTAATAATTAGAAGTCAAAACACGTACGACAAATGTAACGATTTTACCCAAAACACTACTTTAACATGGAATTGACAAATGAACGGGTAATATAAAGTCATAAGAGAATCATATATTATATCATAAATATTATTATGGTTCTGTTATAAGTTAATATAATGTTTAAACCCACTATACAAGAGTTTTATACACATATGAAACAAATTGGACATAATTCTACTGATAAATATTCCAATCTCGTTCTTATCCTTGATTGTTTATTCTTAAGTATTTACTAGGGTTATGTTTATCATCAATGTCCATGTTTTATAAAAAAATTCATACAATTTTTACCATTCATCCATGTATTTTTATATTCATTTCTATCATTTTTCAAATCTTACAAAATGGTATGGAAGGAATCGTTCTTTTTTTACCATACGAGGTACTTTTTGACCTTTTCTGCAAATGTACGATAAGAATGTTTTTTTATCTTATACAGCATGAATGGATTTTTTCGGTTTCATAAAGCCTTATTTTCATGATGCTTCCTCTACAATATTTGATGATTATTTTCAATAATATGCTTTTATTTTAAAATTGTGTGGAATTTAGTGAAAATAAAATGATTTTAAAGAAGAAAGGATATTTTCCTCAAGAATTCATTTCAACTGTTTTATCAAAACTATTTTCCATCAAAGATGACATTATTTAGTTTGTTTATTTATCAAGTATAATGTATCTATTATTTAATTGGTTTGATTTTTTTATGATAAAATGATATCCATTTGTTTTATATGGAATCTCTTATGATGGGATGATGTTTATGATACCCATTTTATTCTTTGGATTATGATGAATGATTTTTGATTGTTTTTTGGAAAACGTAATAATGATTTCAATATGAGATGGGTGAGACCTATATCTCCCTCCAAATAATTGGGTAATGATTTTTATCTAATGATATAGACATGGTTGGAATAAAAAATTAAATCAGGTTCAGTAATACAGGGCTGGAACAGCAAGTAATCCCAGTTCAGTAATGGACTTTTTCTACTATGATGTCTTTGGAAGCAATGCCTTGGCTACTATGGAAATAATATCATGTTCTTAATGGTTTTCCACAATTACATGTTTTATTACCGTGCTATTTTATCATGATTAATGTTCCTTTATGATCTATGACTTATGTACTTCCATGATTTATGTCATTACTCATGATTTTGATGTTTTATGTTCATGTTTTTATGCTCAAATGTTTATGAATTGTAATTTGTTCTCCATGTTTACCCTTACTGAGCATTTGAGCTCACCCTTTTTATGTTTTATTTTCCCCTATATATAAATAAAGGTTTTAGGTATGAAAAAAGGGGGAGATCTTTATGGGAGATGTGGAAAACCATTCACCATGATTAGAAGATTATGTTCCGAGTTTCCAAACACAGTATACTAATACGGTCAATGGGTGTATATTTGTGTCATGTATTAAGTTTTTTGAAAAAGTAATGTAATGTCCATGTATTTAAAGATTTGGGTCTCTACAAACAAAGTATTCATACTATCTCCCAATCACAAATCCTTCCCAAGTCATCAAAAGAGCGTGTCTCTTGATTTTGAAAGAAGTTTGACACTATCATCATCCAATAACCAATCACCAAAACTATTTCTCAACATTTTGGGTTCTTGACAAGACCATTAAATATGTGAATCACCACCATGTCCCACATTCACTTAGTCATACGATTTTGTTGATCTATTCTACCTGGTTTCTAGTTTTATAACATGATCCTCTAATAGGTCATTTTATGAAAGAAAAATCCAAGGTTATTTATCTTAATTCATAAATACTAGATGTTCCCCCATATATCCTGATAAATATTAATTGATCCTATGTTAACTACCCACTAATAGGTATGGGAGCTCCTCATAAATTACTCCCTCATTTAATCATATACCACCACTGTCCCACGAGTAGATATCGTGTCTCCATTTTCTATCGACCAACCTAGAAATAGGTTTCTTCCTGCCAACCATATATGAATCCCTTTGCATTCTCAACCTAATTCCGTGTTGGTATTTACCATACCCACCAATACTAATTTATTAACCAAGTGGTCATATATCCTCACATATTATTTCTAAAAAATAACCCACTAACCATTCAACTAACATGATTATTAACCCTAATTACTCAATGAGGGGTCACCATGAACTGAATTTCTCCATCTAATACAAACTACAAAAATTACACCCTTTAATGAAGGATAATATTTCCCAATGTAAAATATCTATATATATGCTAAAAATTCACACTATTAGAGATTCAATTCTCGTTGATACAATATATAAAAAAAGTTAATGTGGTCCATGAATATGATGAACATATTAGATAATATATAAATGTGCTAATTTTCCTACGAATCATATATGACTACTTACTCCAATTCATTTATAGGTACAATTAAATCATATGGTCAAATATAGTGAGATGTAAAATCCATTACCAGATCCATATACATTTTTACATATCCAAAACTATCATATAATACATAACAGTAAACACCATATCAAATTATTGGCTCTATGAATTCATGGACGAATGTTTTCATCATTATTCTCTAAAAATAAATGAAGGCCTTCTCACACTGGTCATCCCACTCACACATCAGTTACTTCTTGGTAGTCCTAGACATAGGATTTCCAAAAGGGAAATTTCCTATAAGAACCATCTATTATACCCATCTAAAACATGGAATCCCATTATCATAAACACATTTCTAGGGAATTACGAATACATAAAACCTCTACATTTTCTAAAACCATAGAAATAGACATCTCATAGATCACATAATTATGTAATTATAACAAATGTGACTATAATATAAATTAAAAAATTTTCAATATAGAAAATGTGCTCAATGTTTACTCATTAGAATCACTATTGTTATAGCATGCATCCCAATATTCATATGTATTTTGGATATCATCCAAATACCCCAAAAAAGAGTCAATATATAGGTAAATAATCATATTCATGAGAGCCATTAAAATAATCGTTCTTTTTTTTGCCCAAAACTTTTGATAATATACTCATATATTCTATATCTAGTCCTATGTTCTATCATGGGAATATCCTCTTCTCTAAACTAAAGATGGTTTTAGATTGATTTTAGGTTAGTCATGGAGAACTACAGAGATACCAGAGGAAAACTACAATGTAATTAATCTTATAAAATGCCTATAAATTTTTTTTGGGTAACTTTTTTCAATTTATTACTATCCAAAAAAACCACATAGTTCCATCTGACTTCTTATAGAACAACACTAGAGACACCATGGATATGTTCTCATTCTGATAAACCATCAAAGTCAAAATCCTACTTTTTAACATTTGTTCTGAAAACTCATCCAATAAAATATGATATTGAGGTATTGATATAGGTGGTTCTATAGGCATGATATTTTCCCCAAATTCTATTATTATGAAAGGAGGGATTTATAAAAAATCATACTGAAATATATCCTTATATTGTTATAGTATTGGAGGAAAATGGAAGTAATCTTTTTCTTGATCCTCCCAATGAACCATGCAGTCAAATTATGTTGTCATATCTCAAATATATATATGTTCATGTCTTATTTTATCTAGTCTAACATCAAACATTTTGGCCCCAAAATCCTCTACCCATTATAAATAGTAATGAATATTAGTCTTCTATAAAAGTTAATGTTTTCCAAATAATTTGAATGAAAATAAATGAATATATCACATTTAATATAATCATATTAATGATCATAATTTCTTATAGATTTACATGTGTAGATAATACTACAATACATTTGGAAAATCAATTAATAAAGTTCACATTCTTTTTTAAGAGAGAATGAAGAGAAAGAATCATGGATGATAACATGACTAGTATGTGCAGTCTAAGAATGAAATGAGAGTATATAGGGGAATGGGAAGCTAATATATCAAAAAAAATAAGAAAGTATATATATATGATCCATTTCATACCTGAAATAGTTGATATCCCCTCTTAAATGTTGTCTAAAACCTAGTCCACTGGATACACTCTTCCTACAACATATAAATCATCCTTCCCCTGAGGAACATAACTCACCAGGATCACTAATATCATTTGTTTTAGAGTATGCAGATAAAAACCCTAAAAAATACCTTATCACATAGGTCTTGTCTACCCTTACCACTATGAGAACCAATCCATAATTCCCTCAAACAAAAGCATTAATCATTCCCCATATTTCCACAAAAACACACTTGTTCTATATCGATGGAAAATTTTTGTGATGATTCTCACGGTCTCCATAGTTGATTCATTGGGGGTGTTCCCCTAAAAATTAGGGGGAAAAGAAAATCTTCAATATTTATACATTATTCATCCATCATAATATAAATCAAGATACATCCTAATCATACTGTTTAAAGAAGAACACATTGTAGTACTATAGAACCCATTCATTAGTTTGGTGAAGGATAATGTTTAACCTATAATCTTGTCCACCTTCAAACCCGTCTTAATTATAATGAACTTTTCGGGAACCTTTGGAAATATAATTAGTTCATAAAACCTAACATAATAGATCAACATAATTTATAGGTTCATCTAAATCATTAAGTAGTTTTTTTATTTTAACCATCCAAAATAAGAATAAAATGAATTAACTCTTTGAAAGTGGTAGTGTAAAAAAGAAATTGATATCAGTACCAAGTGAAGCTATGTAAACTCCTATGCATGTTATGGAAGTAGTGTTCCTGAGATGAATTCATTGAATAATAGGTCTTCATTGTTCACCCCTATAATAACATTTAATTTTATCACATATTTCATGACACCCAAATACCATCAAATGGATCCCTAAAGTTGAAACTATCAATAATTACCCTTATATCCCTTAGGATATCAACTATATCAAATATACCCTCAATAAAATCAATTCATTCCTTAACATCAACAAGGCCTCTAATGCCCTAGATGGGGAGAGGATGATAGGGATGTATATCAGAGGAATAATCACCCATAACTCTAGGAACTCCACTTCCCTAAACAAGAACAATGTGGAGGTATCCAGAATATTTTAGGTCAACTTCCTAAACCATTTTAGCATGTACAATTTTATTCGAAGATGAATCCTCGTATATTTCGAGTGGTGGAGATTCGGAATTCCCACATGTGGTACCATTCCCACCTTCTACCATTAGTGTTCTCCTATGACACTTCTAGGAAGAATTTTCTATAGCAAAAATTTTATTCATAGAACCAATATATGAAAATTCTTATAATAATATGTTTAGAAATTGATATTCACACATTTGGTATATCTATTAAAATCATATATTAGGAAGATACCCACAAGAAGAAGCCATAATTCATTTAATACTAATCAAGTATCTATCCTTTTTCTTTCTACTTTCATTAAGTTCATAGTCATATACATTTGACAATACGAATATTTAGCCTTAATTAATATAAATGTTATCATAGTATATCAGAAATGTACATATCTCATATAATGAAATTTTAATAATTATACTACCATGGATAACAGAAAAATATGTATATATATGATGTGGTATCCCATATTCCTAGTAAAGATGAAATAACCCATTAAAATTTAATAAAATCTAACAACACGACATATACAGGATCAATAGAAAGGATATATCAATATATGTAATAGTAGACCATCACCAGTAACATAGAGGTTTTCATATAGAGATTGTCATAAATTAACATGACTCCCATACCTATGTTTCATATAACCTAACTCCTTTATAACCTACCCCAAACATTCCCATAGTAAAATGAGATTGAAAACCTCTTTTGATACCACTATTTAATTCCCTAAACTGAATCACCCAATTCACGACAGAGTTCCACATGGCCTCATGCATGCCTCCCCATACATTAGTTGTTTCCATGTAGATTTAAAGGTACAAATGTCATCAGTGGGGAGATTATACCCTATTTATCATGCCAAAATTAGAAACATATCAAGAAATTAGTAATATATAATTGGGAGTTTTGAAACTAAATAACATCAATTCTATAAAAATGAGTTTGTGGGTATCTCTAGTGATACATGTTAAATATGATGCACCAGAAAAGTTTTAGTTCAAAATATAGTATAACAAATAGTTCAAATGTAAATAATGTCATTGTGGAAATAGTCCAAAGTCCATCTTTTTACCACCTATGAATCTAGTTACAGACTCCATAGCTCTAATCTATTGTTTCATTAACCTTTCCTTGGTTCGTAATCATGAAGGATTCAGGTGCATCAATATTCCCATGTGGGGATTGTGTATAAGCTGAGTCAGAAAACACCAAAATGTTTGTAAAATTAGAGTATCTTTATAAGAGGTGTATTCCATGACAAAAGTTAATTTCACAAGAAAAAATATCATGTTTCGAGCAGTCAAGATAAAACAATAAATAAATGAAACCCAGTCCTTCCTACATCACCATCATGATTATAGAAGGACCATAATAGAAGTCATGATAATTGGTTGATTTGAAGACCACTACCACCATATGTACTCCTCATAGACCAAAAATGCATGATGAAATCTAATGACCCCTAATTCCCACCTATAATAGGCTTCATGTTTATGACTAGCATAGAGGTTATAAAATTATCTCATATGGGACATATCACACTATATAATAAAAACTAATTGAGAGATAAGACAAAACACTAAAAAATAAGTCCAAAAAATAATATGAAATGGAAATCCAAAACCACCATACAATGAATGAACAAATTAAAACCAATACACGTAATATTATCCAATATAGTACTTAAAGGGAAGTAAGTTAGTAGTGACTGAATTGAAACAATAACCTAAGATAGTAATGTACTAAACAATCTCCAAAGTCCTCCTATAAACGAAAAAAATAGTTTATATATAGAGTATGGGAATGAAAGTATAGTCATTATGATCATATCCAGATCTCAATTGAATATATTTAAACATATACTGATGAAAAAGTGAACAAATAAAAGAACCAACAAGCACCTAAATAAGGAATCTAACTAATCACAACCTCACTACGGATAACTCAATTAATCAAGAAACCAATAAAAAAATAGACTATCATATATCATAATATGAAATAAATGTGATAACCTATTCCTCCCTGATTTTATACTCTCACACTCAAACACATAATGTCATATGATTTCATCCCATAAATAAATATCATATCCCAACCAGGCATCTCTAATATGGGTTGTGATACATCTCTACCCATCCCAACCTAACAAGGTCTAGAATCTGGTGATTTAATTGGTCAACATAACATCCCAACTCATCTGAATACGCATATTCTATCAAATCACACCTCACCAGATGCCACTTGGGCCATCACATCACATCTCCTTCGAAGAAACCTAGACTATCACATGACATTACTATGGTAGTATGCTATCATGAATGTGAAAGACATCAACTATTATCCATCCACATACCATGCATAACCCACACCACATATCATATTTCCAGTCAACATCATCACATCCCATTGTTCCAAAAGAAACATGACCATCACATTCATAGGACGAATGGGGAAGATGGTGTGTCCATCTAATCGTATCACCACCATTCTAGAAGTTATAGAAAATAACTGTAACCCAATTATATTATGTGACCGTTTGATTATCCAAAAAGCATGGAGAATTTATCGAAATAACATAAAATATGTGATATATAGATAGAGCACAATACACATTCTATGGTTTCAAAAAAAACTACTCAATAATAATATAAAATTCCACCAACACACCAGAAATCAAGTGTCATAAGAACTGTAGCCACTATACAAAACCCAACAAAAACCCATAACACATTTCATCCACCACACCAATAACTATCTTGCACCACAACCTCATCACACATTAAAACAACATCACACGCCTCAACAATATTGCGGACAACCATTGCACAAATTCCCACATCATTTCCTTGCTAACCGAGCATCATACACCACATCAATGATTTCTCGAAACCCAATTTGTCACAAAAATCATTATACATCATCGCACAATAGACTAGGTATCACAACAGAGAAATTATAGAAAATACAATCACATCCCCTCTCTATAACTTATTCAAGAGATTCACTCACATTACTTCATATTTACCAGGGGTATTCTCATAAAAAAAATCTAGCCATTATAACCTATTTTTTTATGAAAATAAACATGGAAAACCATTAATTCATGGTTACATCGAAAAAAAAAATATTGGTCACACAACATATCTTCTATAACACAAACATGGATCCACTCAAAATGATTTTCAGTACAACAAAAAATCATGTATATCATCATCATCAATAGAGACACAGTAGTAAATCATGAGATTACACCCCATCCACCTAAATTTCAGATTTTATAATTAATTATATTTATTATGATTTTTCTTACAATACACGAAAAAATATGTAAATTTTTTGAAGATATGGCATGTTGTGTACAAAAAATTATAGAACAAGTATCCCCTTCCTCAAATATGATTTCTTATTTCACTATGCACCTCCGAAGGAAGATGTAATAGTGTGGAAACCAAAAGCAGATAAATAAACCCCAGATAAACCTAATCTCACTGAGGGATCATCAAAATGAAACCAAATGGTATCACAACCCAAAGAAACAACACCACAATGAATACCATAAATTAAAAATTAAGGAAAAAATATGAATAATCGTGGGGAATGCACCATGGATTGATAAATATCAACCACATGAACCGAAATATAAATTCTAGAGGAGAAGTTATGGAAGATCATTTAGAATAATCACGTTTTTTACTAAAAATTGATAAAAACAAGTGTGAAATGAATGGGTTAAGTCATTAACTATCTCTATAAAGAGGTTGTAAGTCAGATGATTCTTTTTTTAATTACACAATAAATTAGATAATTCTTAGTGGCCTATGAAATTTAATCATTTAAAGAAATTGAAGTCATTAATTTCCTATATCATTCAATTTTTTAACAATTCACATCAACTCTTCAATAATTTATTTCAATTCATGAATTACACTTCCACATCATGAGTCCATTTTGAGGACAACTCCACCACCACATAAAATTAATGATTCATTAGATTAAAATGATAAAAAACAAAAAATTGTACTATGAATCCCTTATAACAACTTTTAGACTACTTAGAAACACCTCCAACTATAAAAATAGCAATGTAACATTCCAGGAATGTTTAAACCACATTTTATTAGATTCCTATAGAAGTATTATCATCCTTGTGAATCAAAACAAAACCACATAGGAATGGAATTGTTCAAAACATACACCTCGATAGATGCATCTCAAGGATCTCATTATGACTAAACACTAATACCAGCCTAGCACACAAAACCGAAACTCCTTAAAACACCCTATACAATTTCATCACCACTATCACCGTGAGAAAATCCACACCATCTGGTAGTATCCAAAAACAACCATATTCCAAAAAACCATCCAAAAAATATTGTTAACATATACATAACCCTTGTTACAATCTATAAACATAAATACATTACAATATTCATATCACACAAATCACATTATCCTATCTTCGATATCAATAATTTATCTTTTTTATGAGGCACTGGATCCTTGAATGGTTTTAAATATGTCATCATATATAATCTATTGATTATGAATGATATTTTCACCTATATACATAATGAATTATTTAATGCACATCATAAAATCGGGAAAAAAATCTCATAATATTGAAAGATCCATACATCTCAAATATAAATTAATATATAAACAAGGAATGATCAATGGAGTTCTTGGTACTGGGGACATATTTACATCCCTCACTTCCAATTACTTTCCTCTAGGACACTGTTACTCCATAAAATTTAAACCAATGGTATGTTCCATCCACAATACATCCTTTTTCATTGAAAACGAATCACAATAGGATGCACCATGATTGTATCATTACTCTAATCACCCAACACTACACATTAAATGATGTAAAAGTCATTGTGATGATTCAGAAGATGTTGGTATATTTTGTAGATATCATTTTTCTGAACCAAAAATGGAATAAGATGAAACTAATAAACCACCATCTTAGAACACTGAAATTCCTCAAAATTTCCAAAAAAGTGAGGAATATTACTCCTCTACCAATCATCCAATGTCGTCTTTGAGAATAAACCATCAATGAAATATTTCATCAAACTTCAATATCAAATAATATTTTACTATGATCAGATTTTTCTTTGGAAAATAATGTGCTATCATAATCCTCTAATAAATAAACTTGATATTCATATTCATCCTCTAAACCAACTTAGTACCAAAAACATCAAACTCCTTATCCTTGATCCATAAAAATAGAGAACAATATAAACACCAAAAAATGATTCAAACCTGTTCATTATAATGGATGAGGAATAATTACTCTTATTAGAATATTGGACAATAAGAATACATCATACCCAGTATGAAAAAAAGTTTAGATTGCAAGATCACATTATATCCTCCAATATTTAGATGGGGCACTACATATTAAAATCTATATAAGGGTAGGATGAAATGTAGAGGCACATGTAGGATCATAAATAATGTTACAATCCCCTCTTGACCCTTGAGGTAAACAAGGTTCTCTATCAGAGATGATTTTCTTTGATGCCCCCATAAATAATAACCACATGATCCATATACATCATCACTAGAATATCCAGGTCACTCAACTCATCGGATTCCCAAAAATGTGTTGACTTTATCAGTCACTCTACTATAACCCAAGATGAATCATAGAAACCAAAATTATAGGTTCAACCAGTGATGAAATCCATTGAAATTTCCACTAATTCTAGATTGGGAACATCTATGGACTATAATAATCCTCCTAGAACATGGATCTCCACTTCCATATACTAGAAAACCGTACACCTATTCATAGTCTCTACCACAAACCATTTCTTCCCATACCACCAAAGATGTCTCCTAAATCCATGACACATCATGGTCACACCAAGACATAATAATAATAGTATTCTTTGAAACACATGAAGAACTACCTTGAATATTTGCAATGGAAAAAAACATTCAATTAAATAAGGCCATATTCTAAACATTATATGACCATCTCTCTGGGGAATCATTGTGGTTAACACTATCAAGATACATCTCTTACTCTAAGTCTCCCCACTAAGACCCCTCCACATTTTATATTAAAGATGTCTCTATAGTATTATTGGAATGAAAACTCTGACCAATTATCTCTCAAATATAAGGATGCATTGCTGAATTATACTTTATCCATTTAAATATTTCTGCATACTCCCAAACCACATATCCGCGGGACTACCAACATATTGGATCAGAAATAACATTACCCTTTCATGGGTTGTAACATAACTCAAAATAGTAATCCTAAACAATCTTAACCCAAATTTTCTCATCATGATTAAAATATCATTTATAAACAATATATATTAGTCTCATGAGGTCTATGAGAATAGTGAATCACTCCTGGGTTAGGTAGTTATACTACAACATCAATGGAATCACAAATACCACTAACACTTTATCAAGGGTGGAAAAGTAATTCTTATGGGGAGTATCTTCATAGTTCCATAATATATCATCATCATCAGAATATTCATCATAAATAAATAACCATTTAGGATGCATCATTGAAAACCTTAAATAGAATTCCCACATTGGGAAACCAAAGCACTGGATAACTGTCCAACATCTATTTTAAATAACAAAACCCATCCAGGATTAGGTCATTCCACATAAAGGATACGTATTTATCACTAAAAGTCATTATTGTTTATGTAAATGAAGATAAATTGTAAGAAGGCCTCCAATAATAAAAACTAATTCCATGGAAACATTAAACACCTACTGAATTATCTGGATCTCCCCATGGAACAATACATCAACCATCCATGTGTCTTTAACCATACACTATTAAGAAAAACAATTTCCAAGAAATCACAACTCTATCAAATAGATAATATATATTGATATTATTCCATTTTTATGGTGGCTTCAAAAGAACTAAAAGGAAAATATTTGATACTCAACAATCCCCTCATCTATATTTTATTACAGAAGGAATTCATTAACAACCCTGATGATTAACTGGTCTATGAACTCATGAAAGATACTTTTCATGATCTCATAATGATATTTGGTTTGTTTGTGACAAAAAATGGAATGATAATGTAATCGAAGTGCCTATACCTAAATCCATATGTTTTCTTCAAAATATCTTCACCATTAAACATTATACAATGATACACACATTGAAATTCATTATATAATAAACTATTATCCTTTATAATATTTTGAAACACATCATTTATCTTTATATAGGGGTAATGGTACATGGCTGTTATCGAATTAAACCTATCACAGTCTACACACAACAATAGAATAACTTCCAATATATTGGAAAACAATACTGGATCACCCTAAATAGAAACATTGGGTAAGGTGAAACAACATTACATAACATAACTCATCAGTAACCTCAACTCTCACAACTCCATTAAAACAAATTTATATAAGTCCATTAAAAATATAAGATGTTCCTATATACAAATTGATCCGAAATTCAAATTCAAGGCGAAGGGGTAGTGCACCAAAATTTTATGGGGAATAATCTAGAGAACAATCTACAATCCTATGAATATCCTATACCGAATCTTCTAAAATGTCTCTACTATAACAGAAAAATGTTTCTCTTCTTTCCTACTACCCTTCCAAAAACAATTCCCTCCAACAAAAACCACTAGCTAGAATACCACCTTGGAATAAAAATCCCTTCTCAAGAATAATTTGATGAATGGACACACAAAAAATATAGTTAATTTCAAGTATAACATCTCATGGTAATATCTATAACAAAATATAAGACTCCCAATTATGTTTGTTTCCCCATCACTATTGTACATCCCTGAACCACCTAAACAAAGTATCCAGACCTCCTACCCATGGATATAACACCGGGATCAATAAAACAATATCAATATCTAGTCCCAAGGTTTGATACAAAGAATGATCAAGGAAGGAGTGTGATACTAGGAAATCAAATAAAGAGCATAAAATAATAGATTATAGAATAGTCATACATTTAACAAAACATGACCCTTATGGGACTACTACCCCAAACATGTGCATCTAACCACACCCATACCCTCTTCCACTAAACTGTAAGACTTGACAACTACACAATTTCCTAGGTACCCTTGGTAAGGAACAATCATAAATATTACTTCTACTAACACCATATATTTTAAAATACAGAATAAGAAAATATCTTCCATATCACTAACACTTTATTTAAGTCAAATGTTTATATAATCAAAAAAGGGATTGAAAACTAACCTAAATCGGGTTCATTCTATTTTGTGTGACTTATTTTGATGGTTACCATGTACCATATATATATATATTGTAACACCTTGAGTTTTTATTAATTTTTCCTGAATATTTTAGATTTAATTGATAACTTGTGTTACACGGAACACCATGTTAATCATTCATTACATTTAATACCATGTTAATATTTCATTACACACAACACTGAGTTATCTTATGTTACACATGACACTATGTTTTAGAAAAACCATTATATTAATTTTGTTGTTATTAATATTATTATTAAAATGTGGAAATTATAACATGACCACCAAACATAGAATAATGTAATATAATAAATAATTTTTAAATATTAAGTATAATGGTTTTATAAAAAGGAAACATGTTAATAAAAAATTACTTAATTTTTATTGAGATCAATATATGTTTCATAAATTCTTTTTCTAAAAATAATGTTTCTATTATTTTATTTTTAAATATTATATATAATTTGTGAATTATTTTGAAATTTAATTTTTCAAAATTCCATTTATTACTAAAATCATCATTTCAAAAGGATATTAGTGTGATTTTGTTTATTTTTTCTATAATTTTTTATTTTTGGTTGAATGGTGAAAAATAAAAATAAAAATATTTAAAAAAAGAAATTTCATTTTTTATATTTTTTAATTTAATGTAAATTTTTAATTATTTTTAAATAAAATTAATTCAATTTTAGATCCATAAATCTAATTTTTGTCATTATAGTAAAATTTATATCAAATTTTTCCACATATATAAATTTAAAATGGAAAAATTTATTCCATATTTTTTGTCATAATAATATATGTCATCTATTATTTTCAACTTAATTTTTTACGAAATTAAATAGTACAAATACTAAATATTATTTAATTGAATTAAGAAAAAAATTGTTATACTGTGTGGTTAAACAGAAATGATACAACATAAAAATGAGAAAAAAATCCAAAACCCATTAGTTAAACATATTTAAACATTATATCTTTTATTCCTTATAATCTATTATTATGAGAGACTTTTTACATGAAAAAAATGTGTGTGGAGTTATTTCATTAAAAAAAATTATATGATTTCCACTCGCATCACATATAAAAGTACTCCCATTCTCATATCTTCTTCACACCAAAAAAACTATTGGTTTAGAAAACAACTTCCCAAACCTATTACCAAATTTCCACTTCTCGACCTATAATTCTTTTTTTAAAAGAGAACCCATCCATGGAAGGATTTTTTTACAAACATATGAAGGATACCCAAAGAATGGGTAACATTTATCAGTGAGCATTTTTTATGTACAGTGGACTACGACATCACGAACCGATATAATTCACTTTTCCATAGCCACATACCAAGGATGAAAATAATTATTAATTTATTATTTATATGGGTCATTTATAATATTATTAATTTTTTTGTATCACATATATCTCCACACTATTACTTTTTTGGGAATATGGTAACATACCCCATGTGTTAGGCAGAATACCATCTCAAGAATCATTTGGATTCATTCATGATTTATATGGAAGGTAATAAAGATTAATTTAATGATTACATTGTAGATAAGTGACCTAAAAACGTGTTTTTAATGTTTATATATATTCTTACATTTTTAATTCCTATCATAAAATAAATTGGAAATAACCTTCATATCTGTATTCTATATATCATCACTATGGAAGTTGTATTTCATTTTGTATTAGAAAATTAGATAAATTAATCTATATACTTACATGATGACTATATATTATATTTATATCATGTTTAAAATTATATATATATTTAAATAGTAATCATATTAATAGCAATAAAAATAATCAATCAAAACATATATGAAATACAAAGTCGTTATTACGAGAAATGTAACTTAAACATGAAATTTTTAATAAACAGATCATAAAATTTCATAAGAAAATAATATATTGTATGAAATAAGTAAATAATAATAATTAAGAGATTAATATTTAACTTTTATATATTATACAGGTGGTTTGAATTTTTATAATAGAATTTAAAAATGTTGGCATGTGATTTTGAGTCTCAATTTTATTTCTTGATGGCATTTTCAAATTATCATTTAATTTATTATTTGTAGAGTATATTCTATTAATTTGAAATGTTATATCATGTATCATATCCATTTAAATATATTTAAATTTTAATTTGATTTTATTCTTGATTTAGGCTTCCGATTAAAAAGATTACTAAAGTTATAGGGGATTTGGTTCTTGCTTCTATTTTTTGAGAGAAACATTTCATATTCACAACATGTTTACATTATTATATGTATATAATTTACATGAACATATTTTATGATTATTTTATATAACATTTCTTGTATTTAGACATAAATTTTTGGTCCACTCTATCATTGGTATTATGGTTTGATTGCTAATAATCAGTATGTGATTTTTGTCTCAATTTGACTTCATTAATATAAACATTATGATATGCACCCACATTATTTTGATAGTTTTATATTAATACCCTTTCACTTATAATATTATTGTTTTTTATCCTTATGATTTTCAAATTTATATTTTAATTTAGTTTTTTATGGGGATTATGATTCAAATCTACCAATGTGGTAATGATGTTATGTTACAATCGCATTGCCTATTAAGATTTTTGATGCTTACATTTCCAATGATTAAATTTTATGATCCATGTCTCAAAAAATTTGTGAATTTTAATCTCATTTGGTCATTGGTGATATTTTAATTTAATATGAACATTTTTAAACTCTCTGGTACTTATAATAATTGATAGAATGTTTCTATGTAAATATGAAATTATTTATCTCTTCAACCAGAAATATGTTTTATTCCTAAATCATGTCTTCCAAAAAAACAATTCAATAATATTTTATAATTCTTATATGTTATTTAAAAAATATTATGTTCAATGATTGAAATTTTACATAAAACATTATAATGTATCCTTCGTGTCATTTTCCAAATAATTCCCATTTGGATTTCACTAAAAATGTTAAAGGAATCATTGGTTTAATGTGTAATGAATGGAAAAAATGTACAATGATCACACCCATTGTTTTCATTCAATATTACTATATATATTATCAAATTTTCCTTAATATAAATTATTTTTAAATATTATATATATTAAAATGTGTATTTTATATAAGAGTGGATATTTTTCTTATGAATTTTTAAAATTGATAGATAAAAATCATTTTCAATATAAGATGAAATATATTGATTATACCTATGACTTTAATGGGGATATAATCCAAGGATACCATTATTAATCATTATGTGAATGGGTTATGATTATTATAGAATTATTTTTTTGAAACTCAACTTCTCTCTCCTGGGTTATACAAAGATAAATTTCATTCAAAACCCACATATTTTGTCATGGGTTATCAAATAATAAAATAACGAAATGATTATGAAACATGTATATTTTTTATATGAAATTACTTGATGAAATGTTTATAATGCTATCTATTTTAATGAGTTATTATATGATTATTGTTTTATGATATTATTAAAAACATAAATATATATTTCAAACCAAAAAAAATGTGACCTATATATCCATCTAATTAATTGTGTAATGACTTATAAATCATGAGGTTGATTAGACTAGAACATGGAGTAAAATATGTTCAGTTAGGGACTACTCCCACTATGATGGTCTGGGGAGTTAAAATTTACTTCTATGATGGTTTGATGAGTGATCATAAATTACTATTATGACCTTTAAAATCATACATGACCTTTATAAAAATTAGTTTCTATTATTGTGTGTATTCCAAAAATCTCTGTCGTATGAATGTGTTATTCTCTCATGGATTAGTTTTTTTATTATCTTATTATTAATGTATTATATGTGGGAAATATTTTTTCCATGAATCTAGATTATGATAAAATAAATTTTGGGTATATTTTTCAAATATTATTTTCATGTTCAAATACCATTATTTTAAGGTTATTCTGGAATATCTCCCTTATTTACCCTTAATGAGAATCTGACCACACCCTCTATGATTTTCCCTTTCCCCATGTTATGATGAAATGTATATGTTAAAATTTTATATGAAAGTTTATATTTATTTTGATTTTAGTTGTAGATGATGTCGCTAACCTATGGACCAGTTATTTTTGAATCCATGTATCTAATGAATTTAATCTGTAATGGTCCATAAAAATGTTTATGTGCAAAGTAATTATTATTCATAAAAAATGATGTAATATAAATGTAATGTAAACCGAGGTCCCAATAGTTGGTGTCATAGGATAGGTTTATTTAATATTTGGAAACCAGGATGAGAAAATATTACTGATATCCCTATGGAAATGTCAATTTTTAATTCTAATTATGAATCAATGTATTGAAAAATGTTGATGAATTTTTGTAAATGATATTATGAGTGGTTTAAATGAAATTACTTACCTATATTGATAGAAAATGTGGGTTAGGATCTATTATACATGTACATGGGGGACATAACTCTGAAATAGAATCATTTATATTGACAAGATTATCATTTGGTTCATGAAAATGGGCAATGATTCACACCTAGATTGAAACTTCTGAGGGATATGCATTGGGAATTCAAAAAATCATTATGATCAATCATAAAAGATTGAAATAGATGATTATTATAAATGACCTAAGATTATCATATAGATTTATAGATTAAATATGGTTTTATGGTTTATAAATCCTATAATTTGTTTCATTGTTATGTGGTCACATCTATTATTATTGTTTCATAATCATTTTTTTCGTTTAGTGATTGGAAAGTATTTTTATGAATTGTGTTAATTATGAGTTTGAAAAAAATAAATGATTGTCTTACTCATATTTCCAATATTACGGGTGATAGAATTAAAAATCACATTTATTATGCTCACATAAAATCTCAATCTATGAATGATGTTGAAATTATTAATAAACAAAGTGGGCAATTTTGTTGTTCCCATCATGAAGAAATTTCAACCTTTTTGTGATTGTTTTGATCCATATGTTTTCCCAAAATGTATCATCAACAATAAAGAGATAATTTTAATTATATAATGTCTAGAACATGGAAAAATAATTTTGGTATTAGACAATTTATAATGTGAAGAGAATCAATGGTACAAACTTGCAATGAATATAAGAAATCATGTTGCAATTGAATTCATGAATTGGGATGAGATTATGAACTTATTTTTAAATAATCACATTCCTAAAATTCTTTATACAATTATGGAGATGGTGTTCCATAGTATAAAGGAAAATTATGTTGATTTTTTATTACCTATGATGGAAATTTTAAAATAGAAGAGAGGTTTTCTTCTTGTATTACCATCCAACCTGAATTGTATGGTATATTGATTCTTTGGTTTCTTATAGAAAATCCTCTTAAGGTAGTTATACATAATATATTTTATTAGATATTATGAAATTTATCAATTAGGTCTCATTTATTAAAATAATGTTGGAGTAACATATAAAAATCATGGTTTTGATATGATGTGAAAAATGAAATTCAAAAGAAAATATATGAATCTTGAAGGAAATATAATTTTTTGTATTTTATTCATGATGTGTGGGTAAAATGAAGGAGGAAATTATGATATGTGTACTAGTAAATGTTTTAGGTTTAGATGTGATGGACATCAAAAAATTGATTTCATAAGTTATGGGATGAAGTTAGATAATAATGCGAATAGAGATAAATCATCACAAAATGTACCATCACCGCTCTAGTGTGAAAAAGAATGGAATAAAATAATTATGGAAATGGATTCCTAAATACAAAGGTTAATGGTGATGATCATCATCAAAAATAACATATGTTTATTGAAAAAGAGAAATATCAACTGAAACCTATTTTGATGAGTGGTCAAATAATGATGTCGTAAAAGGTACACATACCATCCATTCTAGAACTGATAAATTCTTATTTGACTATGGATCTACCCATTATTCCATTTCTAAATAATTTTATAAATCTATCATGATTGTAATTAAATGATTAGAGAATGATGATCAATTCTCTTTTATATGATACCCCACTAGTTGAAAACGGATGGAATTGTCTTCCTAAAGACCTTATCATTCATCAACTAGTTGAATATTATGTCTTATATGGCATATATTGTTTCTCTCTATACTAATATGGTATCAATTATAGAGTAATTGAAGTATAGTTTTTTATTACAAACCATCCTATAATTTTCCATCAATGTGATGAAAATTATGTACATTCGATGGTTATCACATCCATTGTAGGGGCCATTATTACAATTTGGAAGTTGTGTTTATATCATATGGTAGGAGAGAAACTAAATACAAATTGTGAGATTATTTTGAAGGAATTTTTGGTGTATTTATAGAAGAGTTTATTTCCATCCACTAAAATGGGATGTTGAGTTATAAATAGATGACAAACCTATTTCCACATAAATTTTGAATGTGTCATATAGAATGGGCTTGATTGAGTTGCATGATTTGAAGAAGAAACTATTTAGAGAACTATGACATGGGATTCATTCAAGAAAGGTGTTCCCCTTGGGGTGCACCTATCCATTTTGTTAAAAATAAAGATATATAAATGCGACTCTACATTATTTACCTTGATATAAATTGGATCACAACTAAGATCATGTATCCTCTACCTCATATTCCATACTTGTTTGATCAATTGTGTTAATCTCAATATTTTTTTTAATTTTGTACTTCATTCATGATATCATTAATTGAGGGTTAACAAAGAGGATACAACCAAAACTTAATTTAGTAAATGGTATGAAAATTTTGAAGATATTGTGATGATATTTGGTTTTTCTAATTTTACCTATATTATTTTAGATTTAATGAATAATTTGTTTATATATTTTGATTATCAGTTTGTGGTAACATTTATATAATATATTTTTATCTAATAACAAATAATATAAGATACTTAAAATCACTTTATAATTTTACTAATGATTCTATAGAAGGAGTAACAATATGAAAAATTTAAAAAAAATCATTTTAAATGTAGTTGTATTAATTTTTTTGTTATTTAATCACAGGGTATTGTATATTATAAATCCATCAAAGATAAAGGCTATTGAGTAATGGGTCACACCAACCATGATGACTAAGATCCATAGTTTTAATTGTTTATCTATATATTATAAATATTTTTCTGATAATTTCGCATGAAATTCTAATACTCAGACTAAGAAAACTCAAAAGGGAACAAAGTTAGTATGTATTGATGGATGTGTGGAAAATTTCAATGAACTAAATGGATGATTATATTGTGCACCTATGGTTAAACTACCCTGATGTAGAGAAGGAATTAAATCTATATTGATGCATACATGAAGGGATCAGTATGAATTCTAATGATGAATAGAATAGTTTGAGCTTATGACTTTGATAAATTGAAGACTCATCAAAAAAATCACCCAAATACTAATTTTAGATTTAGATGAGGTAATTTTTGCACACAAGATATGGACGGAGTATAATTATGGATATAAATTTAATATATATTCCCATAATAAATGATAAAATTAATATCAACTCATAATGTGTTGAATATGTACTAATGAAAATTTTTAGATTTGACTAATTACTATAACTGCTCAATAAACTACCACCCTGAGAAATCTAACAATTTGGCTGATGATATGAGTTTAATGAATCATGGATGATTACATACAATAAGGATTCCAAAAGATACAATATTTCTAGATTTACAAAGATTTTATATAGAAGTAATGAAGGAAGTGCAGGTTTACTATCATTCCCAATTGACTGTCTAACCATCTTTCAATGTTTAGATTAATGAAGCACAAACAAAAGATGTAGGGAAATAAAATAAGATAATAAATGTACCTAAATTTAAAATTGACCACGATGGAATGAAATTTTTTATGAATTATTTATTAATTATGTCCATACCTGAATTGAAGTAGTATTTCTTAAAGTATAATAATAGTTCATTATTCTATATTAATCCATGATGCACAATGATGTATATATATTTTAAAAAAATTATTTCTACTCGGTGAAAATGAATATAGGTATCATAGAGACTATATCACGGTTATTTAGGTGTTAGAAAAATGAGGTTGAGTAAAAAAAGAATACGGGGATGTTACATCCATTACCCATACTATAATTTAATGGTTAATAATCAACAATTATTTGGTCATTGGACTCCCCAAAACATATAATGGGTGTAATTTTATATCAAATGTTGTTAATAAGCATACTCAATTAGCACCCTTCGTCTAAATCAGAGAAAACGTATCTATATTTTAGCTTATATTATTATACATTATCGAAGTTTTACGGTTGCATGGATTACCATATTTTATTATGCCTTATATGGATCTGATGTTTACCACAATGTTTTGGAAAAGACTTCAACAATATCTTGTTATGGAGGGATTTTGAGAACTTTATATCATCCTCAGAAATATGGTCAGTCTGAGAGAACAATGAAATCCCTAGAAGATATGTGGCGATCTTGTTCAAGGGATATCAAATGGGTTTAGGATCAAAACCTTTATGTATATTTTTTTGACAAAAATAACATTCTCTTAATAATTCAGATTTATTTTAATGATTCCCTCTGTGGAAGGAAATTTGGAGATCCAGTGTGCTTGAATGAATTAGTAGTAATAAATCTAGTGGTACCTAATATAGGTTTTGAAATGTTATATAAAGTAAGATCAATTTAGAAACTTGTAATGGTATCTCATAGTTGGGATAAAAATTATGATGAGAATAACCATTATGAACTATAATAAACTTTTGGTGAAAAAGTTTCTCTACAAATGTTTCCTTGGAATATGGTAATGATATTTGGGTTGAAAAGGTAATTGATCCCAAGGTATATTCTTCCCTTTGAAAATCATGATCGTGTCAGGACCATATCTAATCACATGGTGCTCTGAAAAGACTGCTACCATTTCTAAAATGTGTTCCTTGTATATGTCATAAGTTAGTACCTACATAATCCTTCATTTGTAATAATTCATAGTTCGTACCAGTGGAGAATGATATTTCACAATAAGAAAATGTTTTAGAGAATCTAGATTTTATATAGATTGTTTATGGAAAAACACCACTCACTTGGTCAATGTTTTGAGGTGAAACCACTAGTTTGATGAAGATAAATATAAAGTTTTGGAAATTATGAGGTATAAGTATCCAATTTGTTTTGTATCAATTAGATTAATTTCAAAGGTGAAATTTATTTTAGTGTAGTTAGAATGTAAAACCTGATGTTTTTATGATTTTTTGCATTAATTAATATTCATTTATAGACTTTATTAAATTTAACACCATAATAAGTCGGTATTACATACAACTCCAAATTAAGCATATGTTACAAAAGAAACTACACTACCCTCTGTTACACCTGACACTAACTTTAAAAAACACATGATTTAATACTAATATTATTATCCAAACACGATTGTTAAATCCAAGCCGATAACCATTGAAAACTAAATAGTAATAAATAATTTTTTAAATATTTTGTATAATTATTTTACAAAAACAATTCAAATCGATAGAAAATAAATTATATTTTATAAAAATATATATATGTTGCAAAAATAATTCATCTCAAAACACGTTATCTTTTTTTTTGAAAAATAATAAAATTAAATTAAAAATGTATCTTAAAATTAATTTGATAAAAGAAATTTTCTTTTTCAAATTAGAATGTAAAAATTAGCTTAGGTAAAATTGATAAGAATTCGCTGAAATGTTTCATTTGTAGATAAATATTGAAAAATAATGATATTTAATTGAAATTAATCATTTCTTTATAATTTAATATAAAATTAAATTGTATTTTTAATTTGTTTTAAGGAAAGTTATTTCAAATATACATCTATTACTCCCCCAACATTCTCGCCGTGTCTATAATGTTAATATAAAATTAATATTTTCAAAATATTTTTATTATATTTTTAAAAACTAGACTCTGTATTTTGAATCATCATAATTTATATTATCTAATAATGTCAACATTAATTTTTACTAAATAGGATAATATAAATAGTAAAAATTATTTACTGAACTTATGGTAAAAATGTGTTCAGTGGGGGGAGTGAACTAAAGAGATATGTGTTAAAATGATCATAATATTTTCCATAAAATATTGTATAAACTTATTTAGACCATATATAACGGAGGATCGATAATTGTCCATTATTGGGGCCTTATGACGTGAAAAACAATTCAGTGGAATTATTTTTTTCTAAAAGATACAACTGTTCCACTCACCTCACATATAAAAAGTCACTCACTCACCTCCCTTGTTTAAAAAATAAAACATTTATTGCATAGATAAATCTATTATGAATAACATCCAAACTTCCATACAATAATCTTTGAGGCCTTATTTTATTTTTAAATCTATCTTACAGAGGGCTTCCCTGTAATCATAAAGATGATACCCAAAGAAGAGGTAATGTTCATCATCAAGCATTTTTTATTTCATCCCACAACTCATTTAATATTGTTTATATATATATGATATAATAACCACATTATATACCATAAAAATATTTTTTTATATTAATATCACAACCTTCAACCATTTCCACTTATATCAAATGGGTTTCAAAATCATCTTTCATGTGTGTGGGAAACTACTTCCTCACGAACCAATGTCATTTATTTTTCCAAAACAACTTTTCAAGGATACACATAATTATGGAATTATTTTTTATGGTATTATTTAACTTCAATGATTATTATATCACACTAAATATTTTACTATCCATTTTGTGAGAACATAATAATGTCACTAGTGTGTACGGTGGACTACTGCCTCTCAAAGTGATTTCATTCATTCACTCTAAACATGGAAGGAAATAATGATGTTTTTAATGAAACAACTTGATATATATGATACAAAAATGATTCTAAAATGGTAATATATTATTTTACATTTGAATCATTAAATTAAAGTAGAAAATTAAAATAGTGTTCGTATGTTCACACGACCTACTTTCTACAAGAATAGTGTATTTGAAGTGTCACTGAATATTATGGATTTATCAAAATACATATATATTGAATAAAAATTATATTTATATTAGGTTTAAAATAATATAGGTGAAGAAATCATGATTAAGGTAACAGGACCAAAATTTAGAAATCATATCATATGTGAAAAATGAAGTGGTTATTACATGAAATGTAACATCATGAAAACAATAGAGGAGTTATAAAATTTCAAAAGAAAATAATATATTTTATGATATATATAAATATTATTCTATAATATATGTATAATAAACTTATATTAATTATAAACGTTGATTTAATGTATACGATAGATGTCAATAGTTAAGGTATGGGATTTCTAGTGTCACTTTAATTTATGGGAGACAAATTAAAATTCATAACTTCTTTCCTTTCTATGTTGTTTAAACTTATAAATTGATATGATATATCAGGAATATAATAATTATCATTATATCTAATGTTTTTTTTATTTAATGGTTTATTAGACCGACTAGTTGATAAGATTATTATTATGGTAAGTGATTTCCAACAAAAATTTATTTTCTATGAGACAAATTTCATATTCACCACATGTTTCATTAATGTTGTGTATATACTTGACATGGATATAATTTATTAATCTTCAACATAAATGTATTTTTATTTTAATATCCCTTTAAAGAACACAATTTTATTTGGTCTACGATTCGAAATTCACCAAATTTTTAATGGAATTTGGACTATATTTTTCTTTCTTCGAGATATAGATTATTTTTTCACCTAAAATCATTAGGGGTGTGTTTATACAACCCATTTTACATGTAATATTATGAAATTTTTTATATTATTGATATTTTATGTTCGATTTTATGTTACCCCTTTATTATAATTACTATTCAAAGTCACATTAGTTGTAATGATTTTATATTTCACTCTCACTGATTTTCATGATTTTATTATGATTAAATTTATGATGATAAAATATTATAATCCAAATATCAAGAAACTAATAAATTTTATCATCCTATATTCATTAATGATATTTTGAATTAATACTAAATTTTTCTTTCTATTTTGAACATAAAATAATTGTGAAACTGTTTTTAGGAAAAATTTGATTTTATTAATGGTTTGTTCGGAATTATATTTTCCACCAAAGACATGTTTTATAAAAAATATATTTTTTGTATTATCCAATAATTTTTAATGAGAATAATACCCATTTAATCATTATTACAAAAATAATTTAAGTGGAATCTTTCTGTAATTTCCTAAAATATTTATATTTTTATTTTAATGAAAACATGGAAATAATCATTGAATTAATGTGTAGAAATGAACAAAAATTCCTATGGCCTTGGAATTTATTTTCATTGAAGATTCCTTTTTATGCTTTGAGGGAGACATTCAAATAAAAAAAATTAAAATTTATTAGGTTTTAGTTTTTTTTAAAGTGGAAAGTTTATTTTCCATATGATATTGTTTAAATGACCGATGAAAATAATTTTCCATATACGATGACACTAATTGATGTTACCGATGCCTTAATAGAGATATGATTGAAGATAACACATTAATTATTTTTCAAAATATTTTTTTATGATAGAATTATGTTTACGAAACTTGTTTTCTCAGTAATGGGTTATAACAAGATAAATTTGTACAAATAAAACATAGTATTCCATTAGTTATGTTATGATGAAATGATGAAATTATTATGAAACCTGTCTCTTTATATGATTTTTTCAAACGATTAAATGTTTTGGAAAACCATGAAATTTAATAGGTTAGGATATGATGAATGTTTTATTATATTGTGGCACACATAAATATAGTTTCTTTTATGAGATGGTTGGGTCCTATATATCTCTCAAATTTGTTGGGTAAAGAATTATATCCAATAAGATTAATATTACTGAAATGGGGAGTTAATCAAATTTAGTAAGGGACATTGTCTCAAATTATATTCATAGTTGGGAACCCTGACTACTATGATGATTTAGGAAGTGATCACATTCCACAATAATAGCCATTTCAAATATCCCTTAGTAATATAGAAATAATTATATATGATTATGTCTATGACACAAAACTATGTATTATAACATTTTTATAATATCATTGATTATTATTTTTATTATCTTATTACTCTTTTATTATTAAAATCCAATATTTATTTCATGACTCAAGATTGGGATTTTTGATTTTTAGGTTATGGTATTAAAATTCTTTGTCTATAGATCGAATATCACTGTTTCTTATATTTACTTTTTATGCATAATGATAAAATGAATAACTTGTGAAATGTATGATAATTGCACTATTTATGAAAATAATAGTGGATGATGATTTTTTTTACTATTTTCCATTTTTTTGGTTGAAATATTTCAAAATACACTAAATTTTTACATTCCTTAGGATTGTATTTGTGTAATGTAATGAATATTCATAAAAATTGTGGAATATCTTTGTATGATAAGTAACAACATAAGAGTTTTAAAATAAATTTAATATATAATAAAATTAATTAAAAACTAATTATCTATTAAACAATACTTTATTTTAAGGAGATAGTTATACATAGTTGTTCAACTAAAAATTTCTAATTCTATTATTTGAATTTAATAAAATGGATATACATGGTTACGATAATTATGTTATTTAGAGTATAATAGAATCAATAATATTTTTTATGGTGGATATTAACTTACCCATATGAATTGTAAATTGTACCAATAAATATTAACCTCACCCATTAATGTATAAATAAATTTTTTCATCTTTTAATTGATGAATTGATCATTGTATAAGTGTTGGTATTATTGGAAGTCATAAATTTTTAATTTATATTTTTATAAATCTAATAATTCAAATAAAAATTTATTTTTCTAATATTCAATCATAAATTATTAATTCATTATCTTAAAAGTATAATATAATTTAATGAGACCTTGATAATGTTTTCCAAGGTGTTATAAAATCAATTATATTTTAAAAATTATTATTTTATGAATAAATTATGATTTTATTTAAAAAATAAATTATTTATATTTATAAAATTATTTGGATAAAAATGAGTCCTTTTTTCATTCTACACATTGAAAAAACTTTGTGGTGATTTTTTGTAATTTTTCTAAAATATGTGAAATTTTCGTGAATAGTGAAATATGATAATTTACAAAAATAAGATAAATAAATGAATTATTGTGTCGTGGATTATGTAATTCTTAGTTAAGCACCCTTGGTCACAAAATAAATGCACTAATTACTTGATTTGGTCCCAAGAACCTACACAACTTCTTATATTTTTCAAAATAATAAAATAACGATTAAAATAATGAAAAAACCTTCTCTCAACCACTACAAATACCACCACTCGCCCCCTCATCCTCACACACCACTAAAGATTTTAGACTTGTATAAATTCTGCCAAATACTATTCTCAAGGCTCATCCACACGTCTATGACCATCTGGTCCCACCAAAAGGAAAAAATAAAAGGCCTTAAAGTGTATCCTAATGGGAAGCGATCAAGACTTAAAAAACCTCTTTCATTTTCTTATAAATTATTTTAATTTTTTCCTTTTTTATACTATCATCACATTACCTTATCAAAGAGGCATTAAATATCTAGTATCATATATATAATTGAATTTTGTCATGTTTATGTAGAAATTAATCATCATACCTCTTCTTCTTCCCCTTTGATTCTAAAAATAAAAATATCATCTCGGATCTGTCGAAATATAGACATTGTGGATGATGTGTTTTCAATTTCATTCACATAATCTGAATAAAGATATAAAACAATTTTAATGTTTAAAACATATTTTAATCTGTACTATATAAACACATTCATGTTTTGTAATTAATATATATACTTAATATTAAATTATATAATGAAACATATTCATGATTATCATAGAAATGCCAAAATTATCTAAACGAATGTCATTATTGTTTTACCTAATGTCTCATAGTCTTAAAAAAAATTCATTATATCATTTAATTTTACGATAACATACTAATAAAATTTCATTAAACATCCAGAGTTTCATTCCCATATGAAATGAAATTCAAATACGAACTGACCATGGAAACCATATATAGCACGCACAAGAAATAATGTAAATAAAAAATTATTATTAATAAATTGGTGGAGAGAGGATATAAAATGATCATATAAGTTGTTATAAACTTGAATTTTTTCTGAGATATATTAATAACACTCCTTTTATTTTTATAAATGAGGATTAAACACATTTTAATTAAGATGAAACTGATATAAGGGAAGTCATAACTGAATTTTCTTTCATTGGGTTAACCTTCTAATTATTTTATTATGTGGTACTGAGAATACTTGTGTAATGAAACTTTTATATATTATAATTCATTTTTTTTATTTACACTATATATACAAATAATAATTTCATTCAATTAACTCCCACTTCTATTAGAGGTTATTTTAAGGGATTTTCCCATTAAAATCATATTTTAAAATTTTATTTTTTCAAAATACAAAAGTAATTATTTAATGAAATTATTTAAATTTTATGATTTTATTATAGATCATTAAAAACTATTAAGATAAATAGTGCTACCTATATATCCCTCCAATGCATTGGTTATGTGTATGTTGGAGGACAGTATTGTGGAAACTCCAAGTGTAACTACGATGGTTACACCATAAGGTAGACGTGAGGGTTACATTGTAATGAATCTGTTGTGGTTAAAAATAATATGGTAGCCATGAGGTTTATAATATTTTGTAATTAATTCCCCATGATACCTTTATGTTTTTGTTTATGTTTTCTATGTTTTATGGAATTCTTAATTTTCAAAATGTAAGTATATAGTACTTTATGGGTAACAAGGATGCCTCATTGAATATGATTTCATATGTTTATATGTATTCATGGACTAATAGTTTCATTCCTTATTTGTATATACCTTATTATGTCTTTGATGAAAATAATGTTTTTTATAATTATTTAGTAGATTATATGTATATCTAATAGAATGAACAAATTCAATTTAAATGTTATGATGGTTTCCAAAGAAACCAAATTCTTTTATGTTTTCTCATTTACATGAAACGGATATTGTTTTAGTGGTACCCACATTATATTTTTTTAGTTCATATGTATGAATTATTTCCCAAACATATAAAACCTAAAACAAAAATGTTTTTTTGAATTTAAATATGTGAATTATAATGAAATTTACTATATTATGTAGTGTTTATGGTCATTATTTTATTATTGGTATTAGAGCATGTGTTAGATAACTTTAGGAGTTATAATGATGTTAATAGAATACAATTTGTTTTTTGGACATCGTGTTTAGGATTAATTGATAAATAATTTCATCATTACAATGTTTATTCATCTAAGATATGTTTCTTAAGAATGGTTTTTTGGAGATGAAATATGGGAGGTGAAGTACAGAGGCACTGAGAGGATGATATCTTTCTGAATATACCACTTGGAATGGTAGTAATTGGAACCAAACTGTTTGTTAGGGTAATATATTAGCTGACATAAGATATAAATGTTAGTGTAATCCATGTATGAGAACAACCATATCTACCAATAAGGGACATAATGATGGTGGAGTATTTTATGAGGCAACGCCCTCCTTTTAGTTTATATTCTGACCTTGTGGCGGTTGAAGGATGTATTAGACCCCATGAAATTATACTCAATGTATTGGGGGATTTTTACAATCAATTAGTGTTGTAGTCTATATTATAAATAATTAATAAAGAGCATAAGGAAGACTATGAGCCACAAAAAAGGTATATTTGGTTAAAATGGGTAAGATTTCAGAACCTAACCATGATACAGATTGTTTTTGGAGATTTGGAAAGAGATTATGGGTTATTTTAATTCTCTACTAAAGAAAGAATTGTTATTTGAAGCTCATAATTCCATGTTCTTAATTAATCATGGATGTTATCATATGTACAGTGACCATTCAGAGTATTACTGGTGGGATGTAATTTAGACGGATATTTTATATTTTACTATGAAATGATTGGAAGGTCAATAGTTTAATGCAAAGTGAAAACTACTGAAGGTGATACTTTAGACACTTCCAGAAACAGAGTGGAAATGGGAAAATATATCAATAGACTTCACGGTGGGACTACCAAAGACATATCTAGGTAGCAATGTGATTTGAGTTACTATTGATCAACTGACTAAATCATCACATTTCCATTCTATTCGTAATATAATGTCTTTGGATTAGATTTTCTAACTGTACATCAAATAAATATTCACATTACATTGATTTCCTATTTCCATTTTTATAACCTTGATCCCAGGTTCACTTAGAACGTCTAGAAATGAATTTATATGTTTTTTTGAATATAATTAAATTTTAGAAAATCTTTTCATCCTTAATATGATAGATATAAGGAGAAAAAAACTTTTAACATAGGAGGATATGCTTTGATATTATCCAACTAATTTCCGAGGATGTTGGATTATTCATATTTTTTTAGTTGATTTTTCGTTTAATAAATGTTTTTCTTCAAGTATACAGATGGAACCATTTGTGGCCTTATATGGGAAGTAGTGTCAAAATCAATCATTTTCTGATGATGTTGTGTAAAGGGACTTGATGGGAATAGTATTTGTAATTGATGTGGAAGATAAAGTGAAGTTGATCTAACAACACATGAGGACAACTTAGAGAAGGTTGAAAGGTTATACAGATGACAGGAAGAAAGAATTTTATCTTGAGGTATGTGATCAGGTTTTTCATTGAATCTCACTATATAAAAGTGTTATGAATTTCGGTAATAAAATAATTCTATGTTCATGGTTTATTATAACTTATGAAATTGTAGATAATGCTATACCAGTCACATATAGAGTAGCTTTCCCTCCATGTTTATTACAGATACACAATGGTTTTCATATTTCGATATTGATAATGTTTTTCCTAGATTGAACCCATTATTTAAGACTGGATATAGTAAAAAAGAAGATAAACTTTATTATAAAGAGAAACCTATTCATATTCTTCATCTAATAGAAAATGTATTGAAAAATATGGTAATCCACCGGGTTAAGGTTTATAGAGAAGCTACATGGTTGAAGAAGAAACATAAAAAACTAAAAATTCAATGAGGTAATGGTACCCTCACTTGACTAATAAGTAAATAATAAATTTCGAGGATGAAATTTGAACATGGTGTGGAGAATGTAACACAGAAAAATTTACAAATAAATTTATTATTGAATGAAATTCATGAAACATTTTGTCTCTGTGAAACAATAATTTGTTTTAAATAGATAGATATATCCTAGCTATTAAAT
The DNA here is from genome assembly GCA_963277665.1 of Viscum album. Classification (NCBI taxonomy): domain Eukaryota; kingdom Viridiplantae; phylum Streptophyta; class Magnoliopsida; order Santalales; family Viscaceae; genus Viscum; species Viscum album. The sequence continues at coordinate 1,686,957,226 of OY728126.1, read as the reverse complement.
TAAAATTTCCTGCTTCAATGATTTGAATTTCAAAAGAATAGACATACATTGTTAAAATTAGTAAGATATTTACCATCTGATAAGATCAAATTGATTTTCTTGTGAATAGTAACTTTAAAATACTAAAATTAATGTTACCTTTATGAATAATAAATCCTACAAATAAATAGTAACCTCACCCATGAATTATAAATAAAATTTAGGCATCTTTTAATTGACAATATGATCATTTTATAGGTGTTGGTATTTTTGTATGTCATAAATATTTAATTAATTTTTTTGATTAATTTAATACTTTAAATGAAAAGGTGTTTTTAAAATATTTAATCATAATATTTTATTTTTTCCTTATTTTGATAAGATATTATTACGAGACCATGTTTAATTTTTCAAAGTGTTGTAAAATAAGTTATATTTTTGAAATTGTTATTTTTTTAATAAATTATGATTTTATTTAAAAATTAAATCACAAATATTTAGAAAATTAATTTGATAAAATGGTGTTAATTTTTTAATTATACATTTTGAAAAAATTTGGGTGTGATTTCTTCGGATTTTTCTGAAATAAATGAATTTTTAGTGAATAGTGAAATAAATTAATTTACAAAATAAGATAAATACATGAATTATTGAGTCATGGATAATTTTATGCTGAGGTAATCACCCTTAGAACAAAATCACATGCACTAATTACTATTTCTGTCATACGAACCCACACTGTTACTTGTTTAGAGAAAAATAATAAAATAATGAATAAAATAATGGAAAAGACCTCCTCTCGTCTACTATAAATACACCCACTCACACCCTCTTCCTCAAACAGCTCCCATGATTTGATCGTTCAGTAAATTATACCCAATACTCTTCCTAAGGCTCTTCTCTATGTCCAAGACCTATTGGTATCTCCAAAAGGCCAAAACCAAAGTCCTTATAAAGGATCTCAATGATAAGAGATCAAGAGGTAAAAAACATCTTTCACTTTAACTTAAATTTATTTCAATTATTTTTCATTTATTACACTCTCTTATCCTCTTCTTATCCAAGAGTAATTAATGATACATTAACATATATATAGTTTAATTTTTTCATTTTATGGAAAAATTAATCATCATACTTCGTATCCTCCCCTTTTTATCCTAAAAATAAAAACATCTTATGTGATGTATCAAAATAACAACATTATGGGTTGTATACTTTCAATTTCCATTATATATTTCAAATCAGGTACTCAAACAATTTTAAATGATAAAAAATATTATTAGGTAAAATATAACCACTTTCATGATATCAAATTATCAAATATATATATTATTAAATTATATAGCAAAACTATTTCGTGATTATCAAAGAACCACCGAATTGATCTAAACTGATGTCATTAATGTTTAATCTAATGATTAATCATAATATCTAAAAATAATAATTTATTCTATAATTTAATTTTCTATAATGAATTATTACCATTTCATTCTACTTCAATATTTTCATTTCAATACAATAAGAAAATCAAATACTAGCCGACCATCGAATACATGTAAAGCCCACGCCTAAAACAATGGTAATGGTAAAAATATTATTATTATTAAATTATTTAAATTAGGTTATAAAATGATCATAAATTGTATTATAAATATCAATATGTTTTAATAATCTTAATAAATCTCTTTTAACAATTATGCAGGAGGTTTCAACACATTTTATGAAATAAAAGCCCAAGGTAAAGGAATTCATAACCAATTTCCATTTATTGGGATATCCTTCCACTTCATTGATTATGTGGTATTAAGATTATATTTGTAATGAATTATGTTTATATTATTCATAATTATTTATATTGAAATTATATACACATATTCCATAAATTCAATTAATTATCACTTCAATTATATGATATTTGTAAAGGGATTTTCTATATAAATCATCTTTCATAATTTTATTTCACAAAATTCAAAAGTAATGAATTATTGAAATTATTCATGTTTTATGTTAATCCTCGTGATATTAGTAATTTTTTATGATGAATGGTAGGAACTATATCTCCCTTCAATGCATTGGTTATATGTATGTTTTAGGTTGGTCGTATGGTTACTCCCAGTGTAATTACGGTGGTTAGACCATAAAATCTTCGTGAGGTTGACAAATGATAATATAGCTGAAGGGTTACAATATTAAGTATGTAATTACCTATTATATCTCTATGGTTATATTAATTTCCTATATGTTTTATGTAAATATCATGTTCACAATGTAATTATATTATACTTTATGGGTAATATGCATTTTATTGTGAAAATAATTTCATACGTTTATATGTATTCCGGGATTAATGGTATCATTACTAATTTTTATATCCCTTGCCATGAGTTTTATGTTCCTCCCATGTGTTAAATGTTTTAATGGGTTATATGGATGTGTATAAGAATTAAGGAAGTGAAGTTAAATTATTTGATGTTTTTTCAATGAAATAATGGTATTTGTTTAATGTTTTATTTTTTGGAAGAAATAGATACAATTTTCATGGTACCCACATTTTATTATTATGTGTTGATATGTATGAATTATTCCCTAACATTATAGAACTCTAAAAAAAGATCTTTGGTAATTTAATGAAGTGAATTATAAATGAATTTTCTTGATTATGTAATGTTTAAGGATAGGTCCTTATATTATAAGCATTTGTTGCTGTATATATATTGTAATGGGAATCCCCCAGTAGGTTTTCAAAGGCCACCTATCTTAAAAGGATGAGAAAATATATAATGATCCAATTCCCAAGTGGTCAAAACACTGACTTCTTGAATGGCTAATACCCACTTCATAATTCTCTTCTACTCAATATTTCATGTTATTAACTCCCACAGGGCCAAAATTCCACAATAAAATTTCTTTAAATTATATATAATTTCTTATGTAGATTTGTAGGATTATAAAGATTAAATGTGGCCACCTAATGCATGGAAAATATGCACAAATCCCCCTCCAGATGTGGTAATCCTGCTTCATAATATATAAAAACATTTATGGAAAATAAAAATTTTCTTTGACCTTCATTCCAAGATCTGTCGCACTCAGGATCCCATATTAATGGTATTGTAACTCTCACAACATCTCTAGATTTTTCATCGACAACATGAAAAATGAATGGGACTCCTGAAAATCTAGAAACAAAACATCTATCTCATTTTAATAATAATGATAAAACATCCAACACTATAACAAAGTTACCATAAATGGAATTCTTCCTATATCACCTAGAACATATCATGATCTTGAATGAGGGAAAAATAATTCTTTAGCTCCACCAATTAGCACATTATCTCCATATCTAATATGATCCTCTCATACTCATCAAAATATTCTTTTAAAAGGAATGAAAATGTATCCAATATACCACATCCTCCTCCTTCATGTCCATCTGTTTTAAAATCAACTAGATCAACCAACATACCCCAAAATATAGAAGCTACTCATGAAATGTTAATAGTATACATTTATAAAAATCAATGAGAAATTACTAAGATAAGAAGTATTGAATGTTATTGATGATGATTTTAATTAATTATTTGTATTCCCCGCAACAATCCAATTTGGAGATGAATATATTCAATCATGATGAATGTACCTATCCTCATTTTCTACATTGTATGTGGGTCCTCCTCAATTATCCATTCAAAAGGATCAATGTTTGTTCCCAATATTGTAGGGGGAAGGTGCACTATAATCCCATTTCAAATCAGGTATTGGTCTCATATATCATATACCAATATCATCAATTAGTGTTTCCTTACAAACATATGCAATACTTATAGTTCCAAACCCTAAATAGTAGAAAACCTATCAACTATGATCATTCATAAAACTCTATCACTACCCAATCCATCATTAGGTGCCCCTATAGGGTCCCAAATGAAGGAAAATAGAGAATGAACCTCAAGTCCTTCCACTAATATGCCTCATGCTTGAAACTAACACTAATGGTATAAAAATATCATATATGTATGGCAATACCCTATGTAATAAAACATGTTAAATAGATTTGATAAAAAAACTTCAAAAAATCCAACATATAATATCAAATTATACCAAAAAGCACCCCAATGTTCATGAACAGTGTAATCCAATACAAATATAAGGATCTAACGTTGTAGAAAAATTCATCTGATGAAGTAGGGACTCAACAATAACTCTATAGAATCCTTGATATGAAGACATAGGTCCATACTTTCATCATGGAAACATGAGAAGTAGTTTATTTATGTAGGGTGAGAATAATAGCACACTACGTAGGATATTACACAAGGACTCAAGTTCACAAGTTGAAATAGAAAAATCATGCCCTAGTGAAAAAAATAAACATAAAAACACCAATATAGGTCAACTAAGAAATCTTGGACACACTATGGCTCAGTCAAAAAATCATGCATTTAATATAATAACAAATTATCCTATAAAATATAAATCATTGAACAATGTATCCACCTCCCCAATAATTTTCCTCCCTCATTACACAACATGGATTTCCAAGTTCACCCTAACTTCATAACATATTACATCAAAACCAGTGATCATAGATGTGGTGTATGATACATACCAACTTGTTGCACCATCATACGGTCTAGAATCATGTTATAGAATTATTCAACATCACATTGCATCATTCCCAAAGACACAAGGTCTGTCACATCACATCTCTCCCAAGGACCCATACACCATCACATCACATATCTCTCAATGATAAATAGGCTATAAAATTACATAATTTGGGTATTTGGGTCACATAAATGTGATGAAAATAATCCCCATTCCTTATTCATACAACACATTACCACCAGTAAATATCATATCTCACCATAGCCTCATTATACCACATCGCACCTAAATACACATGGGCAATCACAACTGAATGTAGTTTTAGAAATACGGGGTAGCTATCCATCCATATCAACAATATCCTAGTTGTTTGGGAGAACAATAAAAAACAATAACCATTGATAATTGGTACATTTATTAAGAAGATGTGGATAATATAGATAGATAACATAAAATACATGATATATTGAAATAAAATAGTAGCAAACCTCTAGGTTCACAAAAACTACACTAGGGTACAATGAAAAACAACCATCACACCACACATCAACAATTACATCCTATACCACCACAATATACAAAAAAGTACAAGACCTCCATAAATAAACACAATATCACATTCAAGAATATATTCCACCATTCTTGATATTTACTGTGTTTCCACTAACATATATTACTAAACCATTTCATTCACATTAACTCAACCCATTAATTTAGTTTATTAATTAATAAAATTACCTCATATAAATTCCCTCCCATTAATAATCATTTTACAACTGATTCATATTTATTTACCTCATTAAAATTTATTTTTGGATATATTGGCATCGAATACCACTAAAACACAAAAATGATCACCAATAACAAACAAACTGACATTGCAACCTCATGTCAACCATAACTTCCACACATCTTCACCCAATACATATCACCATAGTAACCACACATATCATAAACCACACACCATTACCATCACACATGTTAACCTAATATCACATAAAATCCACATCATAAACCTACACAACATCACAAAAATAAAAATATAACATCTAACATCACATCTTGGACAACCTTCGATTTCACATCACATAAAATCTCACACATGTCCCATATTTTCACCATTGTAGTCCCACAAAATCCCCCCATACTCAAATAAAAACAAAACTCTATCATAGAAAACAATAATTAATCATATATTCCATCATTTATTCAATATATTTCATCAAATTTATTATTATTTATAATGGGTAGTATCACACAAATTAGAGTTCGATGGTAAAAAATTATTAACCATAATTAAATTCATACCATTTTCTTTAGTGAGAAATTAGAAAAAAAATAGAAAGGGCCTCAAAAAATAAATGTTAGAACAAAGATAAGGCTCTCAGTACCTCTGATTTTCAGTTTCGGTAATAGGGATGCATAGAATAATAAAATATAGAAATAAATACATAAATATTACAATTATTCCACATCCTTAACCATTTCATACCTTCTTATTAATTATCACTATTATGTTTACACTCAATATCCTCCCAAGGGAATGAAACCTCGTTAAATACACACTTGATTCGCTAAAAAGGATGAGAATGAGGATCCATTAACTTAGTGGATATTTCATATCTTACTACACACCACATAAAGAATAAGAAAATGGTCTAAAACCACCATCGCAAAAAGAAATCCTTGATTAACCTGAAAGATACTATGGTACCATCAAATCACATCCCAAATGAGGGAAAAAATGTGTAAGAATACCATAATGAATTATTTAAAGGATAATGGATGGAAAACACATGGATATGGGAGAAAAGAAATCACATAATATTTTCAGAAATGAACTATGTAAACCAAAAGAAAAATGCCATATGAGAAGGGTTAGAAGATCCTTTGAAAGCTTTAGGGGATTCCCCATAAATTTAGAGAAATGATTATAGAATAATAGGTTTTGGTTGAATGAATCCCCATAAGTTGGTTATATGTTTCATGATTCATGGTGTAAATTCCACATTCATGTCATGAATTTGGTGAGTTATTTGAAATTATTTTATAAACCATATACAAGGAATTAATTTCCCATATCTATTAATTTTGATAAGATTCACATCACCACATATAGAATTTATTTCAATAATGAATTAAAAATTCATATCAGGGATCCTTTTCACAAACTAGTTTCCATAAACAATCATAAATAACATTGTACGCTAAATACTAAGACAAATATTACATTTCCAAAAGGGAATTCCCAATCCCATCAGGTTGGTGAATAGCATGTAGAGTCATAAAATAATAAAGAGGGAGTGGTTTATCTTAATATCAATGAATGATAGAAACCTATATGTCAGTGTGTCAATACTTCTCATAGTGAAATTACCATAATTAACTTCGTAAAAAAACTAAAACATTAAACTATTAGGAGACACAAAATCAACCAATATAATTATCCAAATAAACTATGAATAAAACCATGTAAATGGTGTGTCACATCCCCACTGGTCTTTTGTATCACTCTACATCCCATGGGTACAAAACATACACTAAATCAATATAGAAAATTCCCTTTTAATAGAACTATCATAAGAAAACATACAAACTCACAAAGTGATATTGAAGATATGAGATATAAATCCCAATAGGTTCTCAATAAATGTTCAATAATGAATGGCATAATAGTAATCAAATTTTTCATTATTTTTTTTTCAAAAATAAGTATTTCATACATGTTTGTATTTAAAAATATCAAACCTTCCAATTAATGGTATAAGTTTCTAATCACATCTAAATTAATAATTTTATATGAAAACATTTATAAAAATAGTCTAAAATGAAGAGAATAATTAAATAAATAATGATGGAATACATTATAAAATCAAAGGGATCATGAACCATGGCTATCTTTAATAAATTAAAGAATTTACCATCTATGTGATCAGTAAACATCTAAAATTATGGATCAAGACTTTATCAAGATAAGGATGAATAAGTCTAATCAGTATCCAATGAGGGATAATCTATCAAAATTGGTTTTTTACAACAAATTTCATCATATATCCATTTCATGAGGTCAAATCAAATCGTTATTTTAACAAATAACCTTATAACTACTTTAGATTTTTCCCTAGAAATAATTCAATCAATCATGGTAAAATAATTTCATTTCAAATATATTAATCATTTATGTTAAAATTTTATTTTGTTTAATATCAATATTTCATTTTCATTTTCATAACCAAATCAACAATTCTATTCATCATTTCATGGCTTATCAATTAAAAAACAATCACATTTTTTCGTCATTTCAATTTAATATATTATGGGAAAAAGAAAATATAAATAATTTTCTCAAATATATCATTAAATGAATTTTCCAAAATCAAGCCATCATTCTTAAAATCCATCAAAAAAATTTAATTCCATTGAAATTAGGGTTTTTTCATAAATCCCATGACATTATAAATTTCACAGCATTTCATTTCAAATATATGTTTCATAAAAAAACCTATCATTGCTACAATGATTCCATGGAAATAAAGGATTCAGTTATTGAGAGAAGGAATGTGTTGCCACCTAAATTTAACCACTGAATAAATTTTCACATCCACTATACGAACACCAACTATGAAAAATGATAGATAATCAAGAGAATCAAACATATATTTATGATCAGTGAAAATAGATATTAATCCCATCAATACCATGATGATCTATCCCTATATAATGAGGGGAAAATGGATGATTGGAAGAAACCACATGTAGAGAGATCCACTTATCGAAGAGGGGTCAGATAATCCCAATTCACATGGATGCTATATAAAAAGGGTTTAGTGTAACCAAATCAAATGATCGCCTCCATATATGGAAATTATTTATAATGTTTAATGGGGTTCATTAGAAACATAAACTAAGGCTTCAATATTTTTAATTTAACTTTTTAATGATTAGTTTCCAAAGTACATGGTTTACTAGGGACTCTAATGGATAGAAAAATTGTGCGACCAAACTATGCACCCGTGGTGATAGGGATCAATATTTCTCCATTGAGGGTGAATTAATTTTCATATCATTTATAACCATTAAAACCCTGAATTTTTTAGGTTTCATGATTTATAGGTGATGATTCTATGGTTTTGGGAAAACTGTGTGCCCTGTTCATGTAATATCACATTGGAAGCACGAATATTTGGGCCAAAATACAAGGCATTCCCTTACCATGCACCATATATGAACTACCCTTGGGATTATAAAATTCTAAAAATCTCATTATAAAAACCCTATCATAATATCCCACAAAATTAATCAATACAAGGGTCAAAAATAACTGATATAATGTAATGATCCATTACAACATACCAACCATATTAACAACATGTTCCAAGAAATCCTATAAAAATATCTATATTATGTTGTTCAAGAATGTACTCCATAAATAGTTCCTCCCAATCACAATGATCATGTGAATCAAAGTAATTATACAATAGATCATAGAAAATAGTTATCATATTCCCATAAAAACTATTTTCTTAGAATCTACGATCCTAACTAGTTACTCAGTCAGGGGAAACTATCTCTCAACAATACACTCTTCCAAACTCATCACTTGTTATGTAATATTACAATACATCTGAAGATAAGATATCTGGAACATGATGTTGAGATATATTTATTAGTGATATGTAATCAGTTAATATCATAGATTCTGAGACAAAGGTTCTTCATGGGAAGTTGATACATTTGTTCTGAAGCTATGATAACTGGAATATGTTGTGGGGAGGAATTAAATTGTAGTGGATGTGATAAATGGTAATCCACATTTCCCAGCTATTGAATAATAAAAAAGGACCCAAAAGCATTTATAAAAGTTTTCTATTATTCCCAAGACATCGATGACCACTACATGTCACCAACTGAAAATTCCAACATTCATCTATTGTAATTAGCATAATACCAATACTCACCCAATTAAAAAAATTATTTGATTAATCAATAAAATATTCATCATCATCTTTTTTACTAAACATGGTCTATCTAAGGAATCATAAAAAATCTCCTACCCACAAAATAGAGATTTACATAGGATTTTATACATGTCTACAAATGGATCCATCTATGTTTCAGTCTGCTGTCTTTTATTATATGAAAACTCAACCAATCCCAAATAGACAACCCATGATCCCCAATGATGATAATATAATTATATAACAGGTCCTAGAGAATCAATATAGATTATTCTATGTGTCCATATGTCCTTGATTGATATTCCATGATAAAATGTACCTATGAACCTAGTACATCATGGAGGACTCTCCAAACAAATTATGTAATGTAGGGATTACTATTATAAAATATAATATAAGTAAATACAAGGAATATGAAAATATAAAGAACATATATATTTCCCAATTACACAAAATTAGTTACATCATGATTCTTTATAATGTGATCTAATATTCTAAGCCTAATAATCATAATAAAAATCATATTATTTCATTGATGAATGCATGAATTCCTAGCCATGATGTCCAAAAAAATCTCTTCCCACATCCAAGTAGACACTTAACTAGTTGAAGAAAACCTAAAGGTCACTTGGGCTGATCGTTTACACACTGATAGGTATATCAAGGATCAAAAGGTCAATGGTGTCTTGTCTTAAAACTAGCCACCAGAATCATTTTCACATATTATAAAAACATCGTTGTAGTAATGGGGTGAACCAATCACTATGAGTTAAGAAATCCATAATTATAGACTTCATTATAGACTAAGGTAGCTAATACAGATTCTAAATTCCACTTAGTACCTCATAAAGGAATGTCTACCCACCTAAAGACTCTGAACCCTAATTAAGGTCCATAATTATATGAAACATAAAGACACTACTATGGATGAATCATTTATAGAATATAATATTTCAAATTAACTCATTCTAAAGAAACTTCATCCTCTTACTACTAGAATCCCAAATGTAATCGAGATAAAAGATCCATCCATTTCATCTCTTATAATTATTATTTTATATATTAGGTAAGATGCTTATTGCTCAAAGAATAATCTTTGACATTCTCTTAAACGGTGTATAGGAAACGTTGATTTAAATTTACTTTAGGTAGTCAATGAAATTCATCTATTAGATTTTCAAATATATCATATATAAATTCGAACTCAATATTTTTTTTTGAAAAAACTAGTCAATTTTTCTCTAAAAGGTAATTCTACCAACTCTTAAGAGGATACATCCCATATTCTAGTTATAGATCATGGATCAGGTAATTATTTTACTGTTTTTTAAACTATAAAGATCCATCAGCTACCACGTCATGTCATTGGATGTGAACATATCCCAAAATAGGTTATGATGTGTTATAAAGGACCATAGATACATTCCCATCCTTAGGAAGAGTCATCACTGGCATATAGGAAAATAGATGATTCAACTCATAAAAAGAGATATGAAATTTTCCATTCCACAAGAACATCAATCCATTATGAGTTAGGTAATTCATTTTAGAATCCTTATCTAAGAAGTATCATTCCAAACCTATGGAAATAACCCAAAAATCCTAAAAATATCCACATATCAAAAACATTATGTGGTTGGTCCAAGGACATAACATCATTTACCTTATTAGGATCGAAAAGGACTTGATGTTTTGAGGCAGTGTATTCTTTGAATATCAATTCATATGTAAATAAATTACATTTAAATGATTTACGCAATGTCTAAAATCATTGAATATTCCATGGACTTCTCTCTGATGAAACACACGATCCTTGTTATTTTTAGAGTAATCCTAAAATAAAATCCAATAATACCACCATGAATGAATCAAGATACACATGGAATATTATATTTATCAAATAAATAATGACCATTAGAGCATTGGTAAATCCAATAGTCATGACAAGATACTCAATGTGTCCATACATTCTCTTTAATGTAATCATTAGGATCTTATATTCTTCAATCCTTAGCTGGTGATATCTAGATGCGCCTATAATCTTCAAGAACCATTATTCCCCATTTTTTAGGTCATACAGATGGTCAATATTTGGTAATGAATATTTTTTCTTTAATATAACTAAATCTAGTTTTCAGAAATCTATATAGACGTAATAATATTCATCATTATTCCTCACAAGGAGAATAGGTTCCAATGAAGTTGACACACTCGATCATATAAAGACTTTTTATAACAAATCATACAAATAATTCTTTAAATCATTCAACTATATTGTTTCCATATGGTATGATTTAATAGATACTATATAATTACCCAATATTAAATCAATAAAGAACTCTACAGCTCTTAATGGTGAAAGAAACAAGAAATTAAATGGAAATTCATTAACAAAATAAATGATATCAAGAAGAAGTTCTTCACTAACATATAATAACTCAAAGTCAAATAAAAACCATAATATCACCCTTCCACAAATATTAAAATAATTTCTAGCTCTATTCATCCCCTTGTCCCATTCTTCTTGAATGCCACAAAAACTATATTGGGTGATTTAAAGGAGACCCATCGAAGAAAAAAAATCTATTATAGGATTCTTATCACACATCCAATCCATCCAATGGATGATGTCAATAGTTTTATTATCATGAACCACAAAATACCATGAATGTTCCAACTCTGAATATGTAAAAAAATGTAGGACATTCAATACCCTAATCTCTATTTGATCAGAGGGGTATAGTTATATGTAACACATAAGATAAAAGTTGTTTAAGAAGATTTACAATGGTCAAAACATGAGTCGATATAAACGAGTGTGATTCACCGTAATCAAATAAAGAATCCAGTAATGATGATGTTATAGTGATGTTACATATCATGGTTATCAGACTGCATACTCTTCCTCTAGATACTCATCCATGGTGTGAATAAGCTTCATTATACATTCAGGAAGATGGAACCATGTAGATAATGAACCATCAGGATCAACCATAATATATTTCGGTGCTGATAATCCCATTCAACTATGTGGGGAAATATATATAACAAGATATCTATAAGTTACTAGGGAATCCACATGAACAAAAGATCATTAGTTTCCTGGTGAATAACCATTTTTAATGCACAACCAGGACACACTATAATTAATCAAAGGCCCATTTCAAGTTATTGTATGAGTTCTTGATGAAACCCACTATTGAAATCCTTTATATGACTAATCACACATCAGTTTTATTAATATAATGATTCATAGAACTTCTAGTAGGAGAAAAAGGAACTCCCATAATCCTTGAAATAATATCTAACTCAATCTCGTCCATCAAAGATCAATCATGATAATTAGAATTCGATGTTATTTTTAGCATGATAACCAAATATAAAATATCATCTAGAAGTCCCAAATGAAATATTCATTCATTAAAATTATCATTAGTCACTACCACATGATAAATCTGATGTTCTCAGTAAAACTGTGTGTATACTAAAACATAATATTATCACCTTGTTAATTATTCAAAAATACCATGGACATTTCAAAATCACTGGATTCTAGATAGAAATGTATGGTGAATTTAAATTTAAGGAAATTTAATTCCAAAGTTTTTATATATTCTATATAAACATTGAATCTTTCCATCTTATTCAAGTCCCTTCCATCATGAAGGTGTCACACACTACATTAATTGAATTAGTTTTTTCCAAGAACTCAAAAATATTCTCTATCGTTTTTAACTTTTCCTCACCCTCTTAAGGATCATTACATCAATGGAATGTTTATGAATTTTTGAGAAGAGACTCTTGAGAAAAACTATGAGGCTTATTCCTTTGAGGTTGCACAACTAGTTCCTGAAAAGGGATGGTATTTGGTGTTTTTCCAAATGTTTTGATAGAACATTCTAGTATCTCAACAATACTTTGTTCCATTTGAGTATTGATTTCTCTATAGATCACCTCCATCTTCCACTAGAGGCATATTCAAATGTTATTAAAAAGACATGAGTCAATAGAATACCTATAGACAATATAACCAGAATAAATATTATTACACAGAACAAGGATATGTTAATCAATGTTATAGGAATATTATTAAGATAATACAAAATTCAAAAACATAGGTTTTTTAGAAAGCCCAAATAATATTGTAAAAGTATTTAAATATATCAAAATACTCCATGAAGTTTCTTTTACCTATCACCGATGGTTTTTTAAGGCACATTACGATTATGGAAGGAAATGTACTCTTTCAAATCTACCATCTATGTCCCAAAAAAAATCCTCATATACACTACGACAACCTATATTATATACAAATTTTAATGAAATATGAAAAAACATCTTCGAATATGACTTTTTCATGAACCATCCCAAATACCATGGTACCCTGATTCCTAATCCAACAATAAAATTCCTAGAAGGGCATTTTATCCCCCAATGGTTGGTAACTAACACATTACATTATAAAAAAAATGAAGAGGGAATTGTGTTTCCCCAAAAAGTGGAAGATAAAAAATACATGTCAGTATGTCAAAACTCCTCAAGATCAATGTACCCAAATCAATAGGGTAAAAAAATTACGAAATAGTAAATCATCATGGGAAACAACATATTCAAATAAAAGGTTCAATATATACATAGAAAAAACCCAATAAATGCATTCATTGAATATCCTCTAGACACTTTCAATACACTATGTCCCATAGATCATGATCATCCACCACCACCAGAGGGAGCATCCATTTTTATTGGACTGGGTATATAAAAATCAACAATCAAAAAAATGAAATTATAGGGAGTTGGATATAAATCCCTATTGTTCTCATCATGTGTTCTATAAATAATTCCGAAATAATAAACAAACATGATTTTTATTTTATTAAAATAAAATATTAAATTTTATATAATTTATCTATTTAAAGAAATGTTAATTGTTTTAAATATATTGATAACATTTAGAAATATTCTTTTAATATGAATTATTTATGAAATCATGTTTATATAAATCCCCAGTAATAAATAAAATCCTAGTAAAAAAATGATGCTTTATTTACCCATATTCAACCAATTATGAATCATGATTATCTTCCTTAAAATACATTAGTTTCTTATTATAGGATTATCATAGTTATAAAATCAGTGATCATGTCTCAATATGTGGGAACACATCCATAATGCCTAGACTGAATAGTACTAATCAGTATTTGATTTGGGATAATCACAATTAAGATGTTTTTTTGTTAGAGTTTTCATCATATATCCATTTTTTTGGTCATATCCAAGCATGTTTATCCCAAATAACATAAAAACTACCTTATATTCATATTACCAATCAATAAATCAATACTGTGAAATTAATATCATTTAAAAATTCTCATTTATAATTACATTTCCATGTTTTAATTTGATTATGGGATTTTCCATTTAATGGGAAAATCACTAGTTTTTTTAACTATGTCATTCCTTTTCAATTAAAATACCAAAAATACAACTTAATAATTAAAATTTAATATATAAATCTAAGAAATTATTGAATAATCTCCTCAAATACAGAATAAAATTAATTTTCCAAAATCAATCCATCATTTTAAAACTCAATTCTACATTTTCAATTCAATTAAAATTTGGATTTTTTCATAAATAGTTTTCCATTTTAAATTTCACATTAATTTATTTCAAATAATGGTTTCATAAATCAATAATATTTACTATAAAAAATCAATAAAATAATTGATTTAGTTATTGGGATACGAAATATGGAACCTCATACCTTCAATCATGGAATCAAATATCACACTTATACTAAATAACCTAAATAAGATCAACAGTGATACCATTAAGATAATAAAAACTAGAATCATGATCCATCTTATTGAAAATTAAATCCAAAAATAATCAATGATATATCACACACTAAGGGGGATATAAAGGAATATTGGAATAAACCACATGAGGGAAGAACCAGTTACCCAAGAGAGATAAGATCTATCTGTAGAAATTTTATTCTCAATATTAAGGGTTTGGAGGAGACAAAATTGAATCCTGAGAGCCATCAGGGATGAAAATAATATGTTATGACTTAATTTTGGTGAATTTTAATGTACAGAAGTGGTTATTTATTTTTAATTTAATTTTCCTGGGTTTTAATTCTCGTATAAATATCTCCTAGGAGGTCCATATAGTTAGAAAACCCATGCCCCGTAAATGTGTTCACATTCTAGTGGGGTGCATCGTTTCTCCTAGGTGGGAACATGGGTTTTACATCATTGTGAAATGTATGAATCAACATAATATTTTAGTCTATGTTATTTTTATAGGAGTGTTACGTGATTTAATACAAAAAATTTCCCCTTCTAGAGGATCTCAATAGGTCTGATATTTTTCTAGGCCAAACCACAAAATTATCCCTAATCATGTGAAAATCATTCACAACCCCATAGGTTTAAAAAATTCCAGAAATATCACTTAATAAAAACTATGACAATATCTACCTAAAATTATATCAATGAAATGGTAACAAAATATAGAAATTAGGGATAATGGATGTTACACTACTTCACTTCCACATACATATTGTTAACTGCCTGTGACACAAGCCAAAAAACGAAAACTCTTGTCATTAATTCGTCAATCATGATTTTAATTACATGTTACAGTAATTATTTATATCTAGAACAAATGGATTTTATTGGCTTAGAAATTTTGTATATATTTTTTTCTAATTACATGGAATTATTTTGAGACTGTTAAATCTGACAGTGCGTGATTCCAAGGCACAGGGTGCCTGGAATGATCCGTCGAAGCTTGGTTATGTTTTAATTGGGGTGCATAAGCATTTTTCATGAAAAAGTTGAATAACCCTTAAATGGTAACTCATATCATAAATCTAAGGGATCCATTCTGTTAGGATTGCATGTTTACCTTATGCGCAACTGATGTTTAGCCGGTGCTGGCCTCCTATAAGAAACCCAAAAAAATGGAATAATCATAAATAAAATAAATGAATAAATTATTTTATTTTTCATATTCTTATACCTCAGAAATGGTAACTAGGATTGAAAATCCAAGACTTCCATTGAACTCATGAGGATACACTCTTCTTGATAAGATACTAACATTGGTCGGCACGGTCCACCAGCGAATGTTAGTTTTTTGGCCATAAATAAACTAATTAAGTGATAAATATTTTTATTATAAAATTAATAACATCTGAAAAGTAACTCGGTTTTAAAATTTTAGAGCCCCGTTGGGTTTTTTGTGGCATGATTCACTTAGAAAGATCCTAACCTC
The DNA here is from genome assembly GCA_963277665.1 of Viscum album. Lineage (NCBI taxonomy): Eukaryota > Viridiplantae > Streptophyta > Magnoliopsida > Santalales > Viscaceae > Viscum > Viscum album. Next base: position 1,686,940,391 of record OY728126.1, on the reverse strand, counting down.
GACCAGCAAGGGTTAGGGATGACTGTTATTATTTTTCCGAAATATTTTTTGGGTACGTCCAATAAACGCGCAAGCGGCATTTTGTAACATTTGAACCAGTGCTCGGAATTGAAATATGAGGACATTGTTGAACTCACGGTGCCGATATTCGCTTAAGGAGACATTCACCTTGACCACAATTGGTCGAGGGTGAAAGTTATTTTTTTTTTGTTTTTCGTGGAAATATAAAAAAGAAAAGATTTTTATTTTATTTTTAACCTCCCAATTGAATGCTTGGATGTGGGAACCGCCTGAGCTATAAAACTCCAATTTGTGAATTCATGGAGGTGGGGACCACCAAACCACTCATTAATGTGGGGGAAGTCCCTTGTAATCTTCCCATATTAATTTTTCCAACACAATGCAATTAAATTGTAACAACGCAATGCAATTAAATTTTTCCATTTAATTGCGCCAATGTAAATTAATTAGCTTGGCCTTTAAATTCTAAGGAACCACACAATTGGAAAATAAAGAAGGTTTCTAATTAATGAACCATAATAAATTTCACAATCGTTACTTACCGTCCTTCTCTTCTATTTATATGGATCTTGGGGGAGTAATTGGCAATGCTTCATCAAGCAATGAGGATCTGCTAAAGTGCTATGATGCCCAACACGTGGAGGGAAGATCCGGTTCCAGTGGGTGGTGACTTGCAACCCCGAACCATGAACCGATGAAATATGATCGAGCGGCATTGTTGGAAGCTTGTTGTGGGGACGATTAACGTTGATACTTCCTCAAACGCGGACACCGTCCAAAGAACTTGAGGTAGGGGGATATTTTGTTTGAGAATTTTTTTATTTCCTCTTCTCCATTATTGAATTTATACAAAGAACACGAGTCAAACGACTAATGGGTTATCTTGTGAATCTTCCGTCATTGAGGGAGGATGTTGAGGTGTATCTTGTAGGGTTTGATTTTTTAAATTTCCCCTTTAAACGTTCTTGACAATACTTTGTGTTTCAAAAATTATTGAGCTGTTTCCTACCTATCAAATGTGGAGGGTGTGGGCAAAATGAACTTGGACCAACCAATCCATAAATATTTAAATATTTGTTATGTTATTTGTGATGAAGGAGGACGATGACTGGTGCCAGAAATTGTCACCGGTGGAACTCGTGAGTGGCGGCTGACACCATCATCGTTCGCAAAGATGGTGGTGGAGCAACCACACCTCGGAGAAGGGTCATGGCCCATCGGCCATGGCGGAGCAAGGGTGGAGGCAGGCGGAGGCTAGCCGTAGAATGGGGTGGTGGCACGCATCTGCGCCGCCCGACGAGAATGGACCGTGGAGGGGTGACACATGACGCACCTCCGTCGGAGCAAGGGGTCGCGGCCTGCCTTGCCGAGGTGGATGGTAGATCACGGACGATGTTCAAATGGCCGTGGAGCGATGACACATGACGAGCCACTAGGAGCAGAATTGGCTGGCCATTCAGGTTGGCTGAGCAGGACCGATCGGGACCCACGGTGGGTCCCATGTGCTACTGAAGACCGAACGACTTCATCCATTCAGGTGTTTGAGGGAGGGGGGCCGGCGGCACCCCCCACCCCCACCCCCGCATGTGGCCAAGCCGAGCTACCTAGTGTTGGCCCCCCGGCGTGAGTCGGGCTGCCAGGTAGGGGCTGGGCTAAAACCAGCAAGCCGAGTTGACCCAAACCGGGTCGAGTCAGCTTAGGGAGGGTAGGACCAGGTCAGACCGGACCTGGACTAGTTTCGACCCCATACGTTCTTTCAGCCATAACTTTGCAACTGAACATCCGTTTGGAAAACCATCTGTGGCGCCAGAAACCATGGTGCAAGATAATCCTTTTCGTATACCCCACTTGAGATGTGGATAATGTTGGGGGTACTATCGGGTTGGATCGAGAACGAATACAACAGGGAACTCATGACTAAAATGATAATAACTTATAGACCGGGCATCCAATTGATGCACCTTCTATTCAATTGAGACCCCTTTTACATGTCAGTCCATTGGGATACTTATTCGCGGGACTTCATGGAAGTTGAAGTATTGAACTGTAGCATGAGGAGCAGACTCTCCCAGAGATGATCAAGCTTAGTGCGTGTACCCTATAGTTGGCTCTCATAATGAACTAGGATCATGTGTGGGTCTGACAATGTACTAGTATCATGTGTGGGTCTGATGATGTACTAGGAGCCTACGTGGGTGTGACGATGTACTAGGATCCTATGTGGGTCTGACGATGTACTAGGATCCTGTGTGGGTCTAACAATGTACTAGGATCCTGTGTGGGTCTGACGATGTACTAGTATCTTTTGTGGGTTTGACGATGTACCGTGATATTGTGTGGGATTGACGATGTAGTCGAATCATTTCTAGGTTTGATATTGTACTAGGATCCTCTATGGGTCTGATGATGTACTAGGGTCCTACGTGGGTACGATAATATACCAGGATAATGTGTGGGTCTGACGATGTACTAGGATCCTGTGTGGGTCTGACGATGTGCTAGGATCCTGTGTGGGTATGAAGTTGTGCTTGGATATTGTGTGGGTCTGTAATATGGGTTCCATAGTGGGTCTGCCTCTTAATAGATTATGTTGATTCAGTATTTACATATAATCATTTCTACTACTGTATCTAAGATATACATGGTTTGAGCTGAGTCCGTAACTGTGTGGTACTTTCCTTCGTGGTAATACCTTGGTGGTATTCTTCTGTGTTGCGTACATGTGTGGTACTTACCTTCGTGGTATTTCTACATTTGGGTAATAGATGAGCTTTGGGATTTTGGGTTGGATGTCGTGTTTCCTCATATTTGAGATGGGTAAACATGATAACTTAGGTATATTTATAGGAATATTCATTAGTTGCGTTGTCAGTTGATTTTAATGCATTGTGGTTTATCCTTTGTAGATTTTGTGAGACCATGAGTGTCTCGAGGTCTTTACTAAGTATCGTTATACTCACCTCTATATGGTCTATGCCAGAACCTTGTTGTGTTTGGTGCAGATGATAGACATCGCGGATCGAGGTTGAGGGTACCTGGACTAGACAGTGCCCAAAGGTGAACCATACGGCGTGTCAGTACATAGAGGAGACGGACAGACGTTGAGTGCTGAGGAGGCGATCTGTACCTACCCTTTAGGTAAAATATTTGGAGGATAATACAATAGATATTTTTCGCTTTCTTCATTTGTATTGTATTTTAGTTGTACTTGTACCTTTAGTGTTGGGATTATATTTTAGACCATCATACATTCAACACTCTTTTTGCTATATAGTTTACACGTGTTCGTATTTTTTTTGTACTTGGTAGCATTTGTTTACAGGTTATAAAGTAAATGCATTCCGGGTTTTATGGAATACGTCTTTCGGTGCTAGTCTCCAGTCCTTATCCTATGGAAGGCGAGCTTGGGGTAGTCACGGCACGGGCGCCGGGGGATGGGTCGTGACATGGACCACCAAGATCCTCTTCTAAAACACTTTGAACCAGAAATATAGAAAGTAATTTCTTTGGAATGTAAGGGTCGTTAAATTTGAATTTAAGGCTATATAATTTTCCACTGGAAATCTAAAATTACTATTTGTCTTGGGATAGACCACAAGGCCATCATGTCCCATCTCTATAACTAGTAAGGGAACCATGATACAATACCAAGCATATTTATCTTGTCAGTCCACAAAGTAGTCATATCCCAACACTTATGTTGGTCATTCCTCAAGGGAATCACACCAATAACCCCAATTCCTAGTCTTCAGTGTTGTCATTTCATATCGTACATGTTTTCCCTATAAGGTATAACCAATACAAGATAATCAAACTATCATTTTCTTAAAGAATAAAAATCTCAAAGCCCATACATTACCCCAAACAGCGCATAAAACATATAAGTACAACATATCATGTCAATCATGAGTATTTGTATCCACACATGCATATACACACATGTGATCGACATGAAACATGGAAGTCATAGGCTACACATGCACAAACATGTAATCAATATCAGAAATTTGTCTCAAGATCTATACACATAAATCAAAATTTGAAATCAAGAATTGTCCCCAATATGTACATGAACATACCATCATATCTATAAAATAATATTTTATATGGCCTTTATATGGATAGAAGTTTACTACCTAAAATGTTTCAACATTAATTTTATTATTTTCTAATATTGAATTTCCAACACCCTCTCATACACCAACTGGATGAAATCCACACCCCAAGGGTCCCTATAAACGATCACACATAAAAAATAATGATGGTTATAGTAAAACATAAATGGAGGAAATCCTTAGAGGAGGGTAGAACCATATTACTCACCTGATGACAACCACTGATATATTTAGTTCTGTTCGAAGAAGAAAGATAGTCACACATGGTTTAGTAACAAGAGAAGTGATCCTAAATTTCCATGTGTATTAATTACAATTAAAATTTATATATATTACATGTATTGAAATTGAAGAAATGTTAGGATGGTATTGAACTGGGAAGAATGAGGAAATCCTCTTCCATAAAAAGGTTCAACAAAATCTCACCCTTGGATTTCTGTGTTTTAGAAAAAAAGCGGGGTGGAGGTTAAAATGGTTAATGGAAATAAAAACTACTAAAAAGGATATTAAACATCCATTAATAGAGAACTTGTATGTTTCCTAACTAAAAAAACAAAAATATAGTATGCCTGGAGGTTAATTCCTATGTTCCAAAAATCTAAAAAAATAGCGATCAGGACATTGTGACACCCACCTTCCCATTATGGCATTTATCACACAACTCATATAAACTAAATTATTTTTATCCAATATGGTTTAATAAAAAATACCAACCTATTTTTTATTTCCCACACTATCTACCATGGTTTGGTGAGTCCATTACGATCCACTTCCATAAGAGGACTCATAGTTCTACACAATCAAGACTATTCACAGTTATGGGAATTTGGATCATCTTATTTCACACTGACGAGATACAAGATTAAGTAATAATATACCACATTATATTCATCCCAATAGTGTTCCCTAAAATTCCCCAAACCTTATTTTATACACCAATAACCACCATTATTTTATGAACATTAATTAAACAATTATGAATCTCAAAATTTCATTCATTTAAAATAATAGATGTTCAAAAAATCATCAATTTTTATATACAATGCAATATAACCATTTAGAATTCCCAAAAAACCCCATGGAATCTAAATCATCCTATTTATGTGATATGTAAAAAATATTAAGATGTATATATTATTTTTTATTATATTAAATAATTATTTTATTACATATTTTTTATATATACACTATTGCCAAATTTTTTCATATTTTTAGTCAGGGTATAATGATTTTTATTCACATTGTGTGTTCTATAGTATCTTCTACTATATTAAAAGTTAACATTTTTATGTTGAATATTTACATATATCTAATAAAATATATAAAAATAAATTTATATTTAATGAAATATCATATTATTTTTTTACATAAAACAATTCCTGGAATCATGAGAGATGACAATTATGTATAAAGATGGTGGGTGATGAGATTCAATTAAGAATTATTTCAAATATTATATATAAGGAAACTTCTCTAATGATATATGACTCCTTCCAACAATATTTATTAATAAATTCACCCAAAATACTTTTATGATATTTTTATTTCTAAAAAAGTCACACTCAATTAGTATTTATGTAACTAAATAGAAGGAAATAATGTAATTTTAAAAAAATTATATTATATTTTTATACCATATGACTAAATTCAATGTAACCACAATACTAAGATAAAGATAGGTACACATTATAATGTTGAACCTAGATTTAAAAAAATATAATTAATACATATATTTTTTATAGTGTTTTTACATTGGCTATGCTGAATATAATAATATATTATTTTACCCCATTCAAAAAAATAAAATTTCCAACTTCTGTTATTAAATTATATTGTTCTATTTTTTTATTGAAGAATATATACAATATTTTCATTTTTATGTTCTATATTATACATATCCTAAAATATTTATCAACAAAATTTATAGAAGTATTTATATTAACATTAATTCATAAAAATAAATTTAAATAATTAACATATATATTAATCGATAAACCTATAAAAAATGAATATAAAATACAAACTACTTTAGAAACATAAATGCTACATTTTTAAGAAAATTCATTTTATTTGATTGTTTAAGGTCACACTTTTTGTTGATCCCAAATCCACATTTATGATCATCTATAATAAAAAAGTGACATTCTCTATTTTAGAAACAAGGAAATGATTTTAATATTCCATGTAAAGGAATATACTCAAAATACAAGTCACCCATTGAAATTATATTTTCAATTAAAAATTAAAAATGGAAAATTTATATATGATATTTATGGAACAGAAATTTTTTTTCTACCAATAATTCATTTACTATGGAATTAATAATTAATAATTATCAAATTCAATTCACCTGTATAAACCACAATGATAATTATATAGCATCACTCAAACTATCAATAATTTCTTGTTAAATAATTTACACATTAAATATATTATAATATATCACATATATTATTTATATCATCAAAATGTGTATAAAATTTTTATAAAAGAGATAGGTATCCTTAAAACTAATTATAAGCAGTCTTTAATTAATAGGCCTTACTCAACCATTTTTTATGTTAATTTTTCATCAAAATCTATTTTATGGGGCATGTAATTCATAATTTTAAACCCATTATAATATTTTTATTGTAGGATTTTTATTTAAATAATAATTAATTTTTTTAGAAATTGATTTTTGATTTTCTAATAACACATTGAAAACGTCATAAAAACCCAACTTATATTCAATTTATTTTATTTATTTTATATAAAAAAATAAACATATACTAAAATAAAATTATAATATTGTGTTTTAGGTTTTTCATGTTATGGTATAAAATCCACAATATAATCCCCAATATATAACTGATATTTAAACTAATATATAATAATTTTCTTGACATATTATATTTTAAATATTCCATTACCAATGATTCACTTGTTGAAATATATTTATTGGACAAATTAAATTATGCATTATTTTGTAATTTGGTGTTCGAATAAATGAATTTTTTAATTTTTTTTATCAAAAAATATATCATTTTGTCCAAATTTGATATTCTTATACCTATTCAGAGTAATAATATAAAATTCAATTAGTTGCATATATCACAAATGTATAAGACCATAGATTCAAATATCTCCCTCTAAAGAAACCAACATGTTAACTATAATATCCTTTAATGATGTTTAGAAGATCGAGTCAAATTTTTATAATAAAAAATAATTCATTTTCTTGTTAGTAGATAATTCATCAGGTTAATTATATTAAAATATTTTAATGCTAAAATTAATCAAATATTCGTTATTATATGTCCCCCATTGTCTAAAACAATACTTTTACATTTTTATAAAATATTAAACTAGAACACCAATATTATGTTATAATGAATAACTTAAAATAAATCCATTAATTAATATAATTTTAATAATAATTTAAAAATTCCACTTCGTGATTATTATACATTTAGAAATGTTTTAAAATAAAAATCAATCTAGTTTATAATTGTATCAACAACTGAGAAAGTGAAAAATGTTTCTTACATCATTTATTGGGTTACCATTTATTATATACTCTAAATATTCATATCTTAACTTCACTTAATTCTTTATATTATTTTCATTCCTGGTTCATTTAGTAAAATATTAATGAAATTTTCATATATATTTGTCTCAATATGAAAAATTTCCATAATATATATTATATGTAATGATATGTAATATAGAAATTTAAAAATAATTTATAACTTTTCTACCTAATGTGTATATATTTTTTATAATTTCAGGATAAAAGTATTGATACATTTTTAAAAAATATAAAATTATTCATATTATTTTAGTAGTGAAAGTGAAAACCCTTCTACCATGACCCGATATAAAGTAATTTTCTATCATCAATATAAATAAAATTAGTATGATATTATGATTCTCGTGAATATTATACTATATAAAATTTTTTGGTCAAACATTGGGTATAACATCTTTACATAGTATAGAACGTTGTTTAATTTAATATTGTTTTCTAACCAAGTTTGATATATTGAAAAATAATTTTTCATGCTGAATATCTTAGATATCGATGTAAATTTTTCCTTAAATTCATCATCATATATTATAAAATTCAACTACCCTGAAATTTTCATAACATCACTTTATAGTGTGAGCATAATTTAAATAACATTATAATAATTTTTTGGAAATTAAAATATGTATAAATTTTCTTATTTACATGGAATTCATGCACAAAAATATTGATATGTTATATTTTTCATACATTACTATCAATATATTATCTAATATTTTTTCAATATAATATAGATTCACCCAATATAACGATATTTATATATAATCATTCGTAACATTTTATAATTTAAAAATACATTTAATAAGTTATCTTTAATAATGGATTATTTTTTGGGATTGAATGTTTCCCAAAAAATATTATTTTATTTCCACTCTAGGTTAACTCAAATTAATTCACCAAAATAAAATACAATTGAATAAATATTTTATTAGTGATTAAAGTTAATTAAATTGATAAAATTGATTCATTTTAAATTTAATAATTTACATCGCATTTGTGAAATATTATTGGTGAACCAAACACCTTTTAAAATAAATATAAATTATTTGGATGTATAAAAATTTTCATATCACATACCACTAGGTAATAATATATATTTATATATATATATTCTTATCACGAATATGTAATATCATTTCATTTTTGGTAATATATCTTTGATGTGGAATGATTATTTCATAAAACCAAACTCACTCCATATAATTTATACTTTCAAATGATGTAGTTTCAGTACTATTGATCTTTTAATAGTTCCTATGTTTCATAATGAATGTCGAAAAATCCCAAATATTGTTTTCAAAAACCATCTTTATTTTAAAATAATTATAAATAACAATTTTATAAAAATGAATGTAAATAAATTATTCTTTAACTTTTATTGTCTGTTACCAAACTATATGAATAAATATATTTCCCTTGACTAGTCTATAATTTGTAATTATTATGATTTCAATAAAAATTGTTTTCCTTCAAGTCATATACATTTATTTTCCTTGTGAGAGATAATTAAAATATTTAATAATTATTTTAGAGGGTTCTTATTCATAATAATTTTCAAAATTAATTAACTCTTTAACAATATAATCATACTCTTTCCGTATTCAACTAACATCCATTCATTTTATGATTTATAATTATCATTTGATATTTATTAATAAGAATAAAGAAAAAACTATTAAGATAAATATATAATAAAATTATTAAATGTTAAATTATAATCTATATAATTTTATAATTTTAATATATTATTATTGATGTTTTCATATCGATTTAAAAATATTATTTCATTTTCATATGAATTATGCATGACAACATACTTTTGTTCGAGTCTTGTGATGGCATAAAAAATCTATAATATTTTTCATCTCATATATTTTTATCCTTTTGAATATTATATAAATAAAATTAAATTTATGTAGATTTTTTCTCAATATATATCAGTAAAAACTGAATAATTATATAATAGTAATAAATGGAAATATCGATCAATTAATTAAAAGTACATATTTCCCATTCAATTATTATTTATAATGTACTTCATTTCCACATCCCATCTTATTTAGTATGATATTATATAATCACATATTTTTTATGATGTGTTTTGATGAAATTAATGTTGAAGAACCATATGGTCCTAATATATTGATCAATTTTTAAAATGTTAAAAATTTTAAATCCTATAAATTACCATTTAATTCAAAAATTCGATAATATTTATATCTCAAATAGATATTTATCAGTATTAGGGAATATAAAAATGAAAACATCCAAAATAATTTTAAAATAAAATACTAGTATTCTCTCCCAATTCGCTACCCAAATCAACCAATTCCATTATATATTAATTGAAATAGGTAAATGTGAAAATGTGTACATATTGTAATATTTAAATAAAATGATCAATATAAAATAAATTAAAAATTAATCACATTCCCATTTCACTAATGTTTTTTCAAAAATAATCATAATAATTTAATTTATAAGAAAAAAATGTGTTATATGGACTCAAAAAGGAACATTGCTTATACCATATTGAATCAAACTCTAAATGATTATCTATGATATATAAAAATGGATTCTATGATCAGGTAATATAAAAATCTATACAACCCAATATATCATCATTATAATTCAAAAATACTCTCTCCTCCAAATATATTTAATTTACTTCAAAATTTCTTATGTTATGGGAAAATATTAATAAGATTGAAACAAGATCTCCTACATTAACAAATCATATATTTATTGAATATTTAGACTCTTATTATTACAAAAAAGTATTATTAGTCAATATTAAATTTGTATCATTCAATATTAAACATATTTCTACATTTATATTTATGCAATAACTATTGAAATATTTTTTAATCATCATTTTAATTTAATTAACTGACAACATGATGTATTTTTATAATTATTTACTCAATGGTGAACAGGGAATGTTATTGATGAAGAGATACTATATTCCTCACATATAAGTTTCATCATAGGTCATGAAATCATTTTTTACCATCTATGACTACTACAGTCTTCACATGTACTCTAATCCACGTTAGGGATGCACTCTAATCATATATAATAAATAAAATTAAAACATTCAATGTGGAAAATCATAAAATTTTTATCTTGATGAATTTAAATTCTTATATAAATAACATTTAAAAAATATATTCTAGCATATAATACCTTCAAATAACATTAAAAAAATTATAGTAACATTATGTTGAATATTTTCATTTTTTTTGTTTTTAGGATAAATTGAAGCATCACTTATTTTGTATGGTCAACCATTTTTTAAAAAATTCCAAATTCAAAATTACCTATCTAAAAACACTTATAGTTATATTAATTCTATTTTTTGGTGATTTTTTTTTCAATTTACAGATCTTAGTTATCTTGTAACTATTTGATATATGATCATGTTTTTAAAAAACACTATATTTCAATGCCACATAAATTAACTATATATTCAACCATAGAAAATATTTATTTGTATAATTTCAATTCAAGAAAAAAATTGTTACCGATCCTCGTGATAGTAAAATACGGTTCAAGAATTTATAAAAAAATATAAATTGATATAAATTTGAATGAAATCTAAATTTAATCTAAATTTGGAAATTAATAATAAATAACAAAATATTTTAAAAAACATTAAGGATAATTATTCAAAATATATTATGGAATAAATTTTCATGAAATAAAATTTTAAATTATCAATAAATAAGTATTTATTAATAACCCAACACATTTCACCACTCCTATAGAAAATAATCGTTTATTTAACATAATGGTACTAATTTTAAATTTATTTAAACACTTCAAAAATGAAATTACATTTTTAATCCTCATTATCCATAGATTTGTCTTTCCTCATATTTGAATTTGGGTTCAAAATTATTTTTTTACCTATATATTTATCTTGATAACTCATTTAAACCAATGGAAAATTTTACCGCCTTCAAGAAAATACTTTAATTTTAACAAAAGTGGATTATTTTGAAAAGGATACCTCCATAATATAATTATTTTTTTACTATATAATATAATGGACCATATATAGAAGTTATATTTTTTGTTTTTTTAACCAAATAAATTTAAAATTTTTATATAAATACTTATATGTTAATAATTTACAGTAAATTATCTAGGGGTTTTATGTGTGGTAATATGTTTATGGATATTTATTTGGGATAAACCCTTGATCGATCGTTGGTATTGGGATATGATATAGGTGTCAGCAATGTTGAAATTTTATACGAAACAAATACTTAAGAGTTGGATGTGTAAAATTTCATTTTATAAATTTGAGTATCTAAAAGTTTTTGAGAGTCCCTATAGATACTAAAACCAAAATGGAGAAGTTTTGTGTGTTTTGATATAATGATGTTATAGTGGTCCATCAATGTTTTCCCCTAAATAAATAAATATACATGATTTTTTTATTAATTATAATACATTAGGTACATAGAGGAATAAAAATATATAATGTACAGAATGTTGTATATTAAAAATATAAAGAAAAATTCAAGGTAAGAGAAATTTATATTATGAGGGGTTTTCTATCTGTGTAAAAAAAATTAAATATTGATATTAATATAATATTTTCATGATAATTATATTATGTGGTAGAAACTAATGGGAATTATTTTCATTTTTTGGGATTAATTTACAACTTTTACATAGTAGTAGATATTTACTGGATTTTTATTATCTATATCAACAATTCTTCATAACATTGGATTTCCTGATTAATGGAATATCAACATCCAATATAAGAATTGGTGTTGAATTATTGGAATAATGGGAATGGTTGAGTTTATCAGAACTAGATCAAAACCAAATATCTATCAAAAATTTTCTATATATATTTTGGATGAATCTATTTGAAGAAGATTTATGTAATATCTAATTTGTCATGCTTGATTATTTTTTCACAGAAAATTTTCTTATGAAAAAAATATATTTTCCAAAATAACATGAACCCATTCCTAAGAAAATATTAGCTATAAGGTAGAGTCTTATCATAGAATGGTTATTATGATATCCTGTGATTGTGAAAATTTTGATATATTCATGAAGTAATGGATTTTTCTGTGTCTGGTTTCACTCAAATAGTTAGTTTTAGAAAACATAGATATTGAAGCATTATCAAGGAAAAAGTATGCATGGTCTCATAGTATTACAATCATTTATCATCTTAAAATGTGTGTAGATGAAATTTTTTCAACTTATAATTACCGGTATTTGTATATTTCTTTAATACTATCCAAGATGAAGTAAATAATCAATGGTGATGTTTTTCTTAGTGAACTTGTTTGATGTAAGGTTGTGTGAATTATAAAAATATTCATGAGTTGTAAGAATTTTAGTTTTGTGAATAATTATTTCCTTACTTTCATGAAGGTATAGTATTGTTATACAAATAATCCACCCTAGAAAATAAAAACCAGATAATTATCATGGGATGATCCAAGCATATGAAAAATACATTTAATTACCCAAATTAATGTTGTGCGAAATAAGATCAACAAACCACTATTTTTTCCAAAGTGACTTGTGTGAAATATTATGTTTTATTAAAAGTAGTTTTTATAAAAAAGTGGATTTTGTGAAGGATAGTCTATTATTAATGTAATGACATGAAAAATGTTCTTACATAATGATTTTTATGGCCTTACATTCATAAAAAAAATTCATGAAATTATGTATTGTAAAATCTTAATATGTGAAAATATATATGAATGAAGTTGGAAGTCATTTAAAAAAAATGCATAATAATGATGTTATTATATAATTAATCTTTGGATATTATCAAAAACATCTTGTCAATATTATGAATAATTTCAAGGAAAGTAAATGAATGGGACTTGTTCAGATCATTGAGGACCTACCCATACTCAATGAAACAAAAAAGAGATAGAAATAATGCATTATAATGTGTGACAAATGTATTTTCTACATAATATATGTAGAAAAGGTAGAGGGGAAATGGGTGACCCAAGAGTGTGTACATATCACAACATAAACATTTCTTAACGGGAGTAACCATTAAGAAGTAATAATTCATCCCTAAATCTTTCTATGGGAGTGAATCCATGGAATTCGGTGATCTATCTTAATCCAACTACTAAAATTAATTTTTTAGATTTTTGTACATTAGAGAGAAATGGTGTAATTTCATTGTATTATATAAATGCAGACGATCCAAGTTAAATTTTTACAACTTGTGTTATAACATTAAATGTAATCTATTAGATTATATTCGGTGTATGTGGGATAAGTGACCATCAACCAATCCAATTATGGATAAGAAATAATAATAATTAGTCTACTTTTCAATTATTAAATAACATTAATTTGAACCAACTAAAAATCAAAAAATTATTTAGGGCTACAAGATATTGTGTTTTATGTGTACAAAAAATAATTAATTTCATGCGTATATTCACCCCCAACCAAAATAAGGGTCCACATAAATAAATATCCTACCATGGGAAAGGAGTGTTATTATAACCTAAAATTTCATTAATGAAATTTTATTCTTCAAAATTGATTTGAGTTCTTTAGGGTGTTAAATTCATTCCTAATGATATGAAATGGTAATGAGAAACAATTTAAACAATAAGAACAACTAAAAAGGTATTAAATTAGTTCAAATTGATTATATTAAATGTATGATGGGGATAAATTATTTTAGCAACAATTTACAATATGGTTAGAATGAACAATATTGTAAATATATTAATCCATCAAATAATTTGATATGAAATACTATGTATCCAAATTACCAATGGGGTTTTGGATCAACTGATGTTAATAATCTATCAATAATTCTATATAATGAGGTTGAAAAAATATTGAAATCCAAAAATAGTACAATTACAGTTGTTACTAATCAAAAATATAATAAGGTTTCAAAGGCTAATGAATTTATATATATTTCATCAATGGTTAACAATCTTAATTCTATTTTAAAAGAAAATAGAATTTATATAAGGTAAATTAAAAAATTAATATCAACATAATTAATTTACTAATGAAATTAAATAACTTATTATAGGTTATCATATTTTGAAGTATGTGATCTTAGTCTTTAATATTATTTCTAAAATAGGTGAACAGATAAGGGGCTATAGTGACCTTCATTAAGAAAAGTCACATTAAATGGAAATAAATTCCACTAAGAAAGAGGTTAATAATATAATTATCCATCTTAAATAATAAATTAGAGAGATATAAAAATCTAAATAGGAAGAAAGTTATGGTTTTAAGGAGATTACAACCCATTATAATTAGAATTATATGAATATCAAGATTATTAACCTGAGTTTGAAACCCACTAATGAAAAGAAGATTATTTATCCCATTTAAGAATATATAATTGTTTTCCAAATAGGTATGAATATATATTAAGAGATAAATATGAATATTAATTAGAAATATTGAATAAAATATTCATATATGAAGATAGTTACGACGATAAACATTTGTGGAATCATAAGAAATATAATGAGAATATGTTTGTAATCATTTGGGAGAAATTTGAATATGAATTTATTTTCAATAACATATCAATATTGATATTAATAAATATTTAATCATTTTAAAAATGGATTATTTATATGTTTTAATTATGATCATAGGCCAAAATATTTTAGAATGATAGAAACTGATGGTATAACAATTAATTCACCAATTCTAATGAAAAATTGTTAGTTTGTTTAAAGTATAATAAATTCTATTTTTATTTAGATTGGATTTAATATTTTGAAAAAAAATTGATCCCAATGAAATTATTTCTCAAAACCATTATCTATTCGGTGATAAATTTCTTATTATAAATGATATAAAGAAATTTCTACAAAAAATAAAGAAATACAACCAGGTTTTATAATTATTGATGAATGTATAATGAAATATCCAATAAGGATGGAATATTATGAGGTTGATCGAATGTTTTTCAAAACGTACTGGCATGAAAGATGATTTAATATATTCCATGAACTCACTATAACAAAATATATGAAAACATATAAATGAGTTTCAAAGAATGAGGTAATAAATTTATTTAATGAAGACATTAGAAAAAAGTTTCTACAAGTGGAATGTACAAAATTATGGATTGTTGAATAATAATTTTTTTAGAACTAATTGAGAAATAATAAATAATTGATTTAATATATATACTCACTAGAAGGGGACCTCATGAGATTTCTAGATAAGATCAATACAAAAAAAATAGTCTATAAATAAGATCAAAATCTATCATTTAATAATTGGTTTCACTGAAAGAAAATTAAAAAAAGAAAAAAATTTAAAAGTCTTAATATTATACTCATAATAAAGGGGGATCCAAAATAAAGTATATGTTTTTAAAACTAACAGCTCATCTAGGGATAAATATGAAATCAATAGGTTTACTTAAAAAAAGTATAATTGGTGAGATGTAAGGAATCCTTATTAGTAAAAGTACCAATGTAATAAAATTTTCTAACCTCATCCATGGAGTAATAGTTATGATCAAGACATTAATGTATAATTATGATTAAAACATCCCAAATTATGAATACATTTTTTAATATCTCAAAAGATACTCACAATAAAGGCATTAATGAATATTCACATATAGAATGACTGGGAATAATAATCGGATGATGTGGTAATGCAATTTTTTCATAAATTATAACAAATATTTTATGTTAGACATAAAAGAAAATTCTTCTATGAACATGTCAAACCATATACCTCAACATGAAAAAATTGTAATGCCACCCCCTCATATATTTAATTATTATTTCTATTGTTGAAGTGTTGCAGGTTAGGTGGATGATATGGTCCATGGGACTATTTTATCAAAATATGAAATTAGTATCGAACCATTCTCAAAATATCCATTCGACGGAATAGTATATCAACATACATGTGGTATATCATTGAAGATTAATTATTTAGTACATGATTATAAGGCAAAGCATCATATAGATAGTACGGTGTCACATAATTTCTATCAAAAGTGTTATCGAGGTCCATTTTTTGTTCAATAGTATATGATTATGACATGCAATAGACATTGAGGGTAAAATAATGGAAATGTTTAAAAAAATGAGTTATAATGACATATTTTATTTTATTGAAAATGTGATATGATCTAACTATTATTAGTATTTAAAAATTTATATTGATAATGAATTATTTGAAAAAATATATAAAATAGGTACATTTAACAGGACCTGAAAAACAGGGGGAGTTTTGATTTTAATATTCAAAAAGAGATACCTAGAGTCATTGTAGAAATACACTGATTTAATAATAGAAGGAATAAATTTCAACAATTGGTATCTTTTCTAAAATATGGAATCAATCCCAACAATTGGAACAATATTGGATCTAAAAATAATCATTGAATAATAAAACCCCTAAAATCACACACATAGATGCTCATTATTATTATATAATAGTAGATTCAATGTGTTATTTAGAACATAGAGTGATTTCCTTGATATTAGTTACTGTTTTATGTTTTATTGAGTTTTATAGAATTAAATTTGTGTAATATACATAAATGATAACATTGAAACTACCTTTGATTTCCTATATTGATTTTCTACATAATGGGATTATAGGTTTGGATTATTGATCTTTGAAAAGTATAAATCCACCCATTTATAGTCATTGAGGATGAAGATATAGTTGAATATTGATTTTTTTTATTCAATGACTTCTCAAATCTATGGAAAAATCTGATCAAACTACATAGGATGTGAATCAAATATATGTGAATAACATATTCCTAATAATTTCATGATTTATGAGATTATGTATGTTATAAGGGGATAATACATTCAGTCTATTATATGTAAGTGTTGAATAAGAAATTAGTGATTTGATGAAATTAAAATTTAAACAACATTAATAATAGAGGCTTTCTGTATGTGATAGTATAATATATTACTAGATTAAATGGATTGAAGATTGCATTCTTCTACATCCATAATATAAGGGTAGAATGATGATGATTCTTAATGTGTTTCCCATGTTTCCAAATATTAAAATTTTATAATGTTTTTCAATTCATTACATGTGGTGTTTGATATACATTATATTTTATAACACCAAGGGAGTATGAATTATCATGAATTTGTATACTGGAAAAGCACTCAAAAGGGAAAAAGATAGTTGGGTAGTTGGATGAATTATGAAAATTTTATGATCACTAGATTCTAGATTTTTTTGTAGTAAAAATATAAAGTTAGTTTCATACAAATTGATGAGAATTGATTCTTTTGTATTAGATTCATCTACAGTGTAGGATTACTTAGAAATTTTTTAATTGTTAGATGGAATTAATTACAGTTTTATCCCCCAAAAAATATATTTTGTTCTATATTATTTATCTTAATGACTGCAATGTTTGAATCCCATATAAGAATCGATGATACAGTTTTAATGAGAATAACTAAAGAAAGAAATAAATTTCAATAAATACTTGTCCATGAGAAATTAGATTAATGTTTTCAAAATTGTCGTTATGTGGTGTTCAAAATTAACTATAGAATTGTTCCATGAAGGAAGGTATTTCTAGGAAAAAGATAGAATTTCAAAATATAGTGGTAAACTTCCTAAAAAAGATGAGTATCAAGATTGATCTATACAATGAAACATCTAGGATGGTGATTCAGGTTCTTAAAAACATTTCATATTAATGAAGAAAACTTCATCAAATTTTTTTTGACTATTTTTGTTATTTTTAAATTGAAATTTTTTAAATCGAATAATTCTTTATTCATGTCACATAGGGACTCACACAAGTATTCAGTTTTAAGTGTTCATGATGTTTACAAAATAATTTATCCTATAATAATAATTATCATACAATGTGGAATTACAAAATTTTAATAAATAACAAAGTGTCACATAAATGTGATATTGTTCCCATCAATTTTTCATGAATTATATATTCATGAAAAAAAAAGATGTAACATTTTTTAGTAGTGTAATTGTTTGAATAAATATTTCATAACATTTATTAAGGTAATTTTTTCATATAAGTACAAACTCCAAAGAGAAGTGAAATGATATAATTATTAGGGAATGATTCTTGATAAATAAAATAGCATTAATTTATTTATATTAATTTTTTTGAAAGGAAATATTTGAAAAAACTATGTTCCAGAAATAAAACACTTATTTGAATCTAGGGATTGTGTGATGGATTGTATTTTTAAAATAAAAATACGTGAAAATTTATTTTTTTAAGAAATTATATAGAAATTCTAATGAGAAAAATGTAACTTGGACATATGTTTTTGTAATTTGAAATAAGTTACATATATAGGAAGTGATGTGGCACACATTTATGTCCATACAAAATAATTAACTTATTCCTATATTACCTAGTAGATACCATTTGTGAAGTGTACTCAATAATTAAAATAATTTCAAAATTAGGTCATTAAATAATAGTTTTATGAACTAAGAGCACCTATCCATATTTTATGTAATAATTAATAGATAACATTCAACCACCATTATCTATATTAAGGAGCCTTCAATCCATGATTAGTTAAAAAACATAAAGAACAAAGTAAGTGCCCCGATGGTGAGTAGTGAACTCACCGTACACCATTATAAAAGGGGGTGACTCAAAAGGCATCATGTCATCCCAAAATCAAACATGGGGATTGCTTCGAGGAAATATATTGAACAATACTAAACCCAACACTGAATGTGATATAGTTAATTATAATGAATATTATGGAATTAAGGTATTCTATTTATATTATTATGGTGCCGGGGAACTATATAAAAATATCTTGTCTAGTGTTCATGATTTATGTAAACTTTATCATATAAAAATCTTTATATATGGAATAAGAGATCATCATCAAAATCTAAAAAAGTAAATGGTATTAAAAAAATCAATTAGATAATAACTGGTTGAATTAAATTAATGTGACCTTAATAATATTGGAGGAATGATAATTTAGTTTTTTGAGATATTGAGGTTTTTTTAGAGAAAACATATTGATTTTCTAACACACATTTACCCCCCTTCTTATGGAATCATGTAGTGAAGAATCTAGTTGGGCCAATTTTACATATCATTATTTTCTTATCTGAAGTATTTTTTCTTTGAAGTAATATATTATATATTTATTAAAAAAATTCCCTGAGATTTTTCATAATGGAAAACCAAGGGGAGTAAGTAATATATTTAATTAGTATTTTTTGATAAGGGATAAATATTATATGTCAGAAAATGTATCTTATATAATTTTTTTATCAAATATAAAATCCATATAAATAAAATATATAATATTATGAATGAAGTAGAATGCAACATATTAGGTTTTTTATTGGGTAAAATCATATACAAATAAAAAATATTAATTATCATACCAAAATGATACAGACGATGTTTTTTAAAGTGGATATATCATATTAATGTGATATGTATTATATTAATATGATTACTTATTTATATATATATATGGTATATATGATTTTAGAGATATTATTTATGGTCTCCTATTTGAAATGATTATGATTTTCATTGATTATATTCCAAGACCCATACTCATCCCTCTCATCAACTCCAAGAAAGACATTCATCGGTACTTTCTAAATTCTAGTGTTGTTCTATCCAAAGGATAGATTTAGATAAATCTATCACTTTTATTCCAATCATCCTTGATTTATGTCACATTATATCAATTCTAGTTCATAGTATTTAGGTGAGATCTTTGATTTATTATTTTGAAATAGTATATTATAATGATTCTAAATTATCCAGATTTTTTCATCTTAAAAAAAGCAGGTCCAAATTGGGTGATCACACTCTATTTTTGGGTAGATTCATTGAGGTATGTCACAACCATTGTTTTTTAATTCTTTATAGTACTTTTGTAAAAAATGGATGTTTTGGAACAACTCATTGTGTAATTTGTTTTTCAATGGTCATGATATATGCTCATGGAAGAGCACACCATTCTGTGTCATTATTTATGTTCTAGGAGATTGCAATAATAAATTTTATGATTATTAACTATAATGTAAGTATGGATTTAAATAATAATTTTTTTTATGAAAAATTATTAAATTATTTATAAATGGATCATAATTAAAATGTATAAATTTGTATTAAATAATGTTCATTTGTTATTGGACAATTACTTTTTAGGAAATGATGAGATTATTTAGATATATAGAATCATTATTTATAAGGCATTGACTACTTATATTGGGAACTTCTTCCAGAAACACAAATTTATGGTTTGTGATTTATTTATTTGGAATGAGATATCTGGTCTTCCCAATTATGTGTAATTTAAAATAAATTGAAAATAAATTGTTTCCTAAAAAACCTATCAATACAATTAAAGTGTCAATGGTTGTGATAGAACCTTGGAAACTAAAATTAATCCTTAACCATAGATTGAAAAATGATTGATCATAAATTTTTTATATGTGATATAAAAACCCTTGAGGGATACTAACTTGGGTGTGGTGGAATGTATTTTACATATATGTATTATACCTTATCTCCCACTTAGTGGGGTGAGTGATGATGTATGAATAAATATCCTCATGGTTGGACATATATAATATTTTTGGATTATTTATATCATTTTTTCAGTTTACATGAGTGTGGGGTGAGTGTTCCTCCCCCAATAGTTTGTAAGTAACTCGATCATAATATATTTGAATTATTTAAGGAGATATCAGGTGTGTGATGATTGACTTAGTTGACACCGGATACACGATATAATTAGGTCATCCCTTTAGTGTGGTGCCAACATTTAATTACATAAGATGTTCATTATGACATAATGTGATCATGGTTTTATTGAAGGATTCCATGAAATTAGAGTGATGGAATTTGAACATAGAGTTGTTGAAATTAGATATTGGTACTCTAAAATATATCTATAAGATGATGTGACTTAAGGGACCACAGAATTTATCCATGCCTAAGTTAGACCATAGAGATAGGTAGTGTATATGAAAGACATTATTTTAATACACATTATTTATGGATTTATTATATAAAGTTAGACATAATAAAATCAAAAAAGATCATGGGGCCTATTGTCCTTGGGTAATAATATAATTAAAAAAATTACTCAAAATATTGGTAAAACAATAGTATATAAATAATATAATACATACCCCTATATTCAATCAATCTTCTAATTTTACATGTGAAAACGAGGGGATATAAATAAGTAAGGGGAGAGAAATAAAACATAGTGTTATAATGATCAAATAATAACTTGATAAATGTAATACATTTAAGTAATGTGGCATATCATGGTGTCAAAAATGTGGTGACAATCATAAATGTGTACATTGAAGCATGATATATGATGATAAAATCAATAAAACATAATATTGTATAATCAATATTGAATATGACATCATAATCATAACTCAAGGATAAACCCTACGAAATCATAATTTTGTGTTCTTATGATAACCTATAAAGCACTCTACATTGGAGGGATATTTAATTTTGGTCAAACGTATTATATTCATAAATTATACATGTATTAGAGTTCCAAATATTTCATGCCAAATATAGATAGTTTTCATCTATTTTTTTCTAAAGAAATATGGAGTTGCAATAAATGTCTCAAATTACACAATCACATAAGGAGTGTAATGTCTATTCGAAGACCTTTATGATGAATTTGGAATTTGGCTTCACTAGAAATATTATTGGAATGGTAAATAACTAGAATGTTTTTATAGAATAATGGGTTTACATAAATATTCACATAAGGATTTGATGATATTTAAATGTGGTATCTAATTATGTAGATATCATAAAGAAATTAAAAGTGATTTGTGAAAACCCATTCAAATATTAATAATTGAAAAATGGAATAATAAAAATAAAGTTTTTCACTGAAGAGAATTAATAGAGAAAACACTTACATTTAGAGAAATTTTTTAAAGGATTTATGAAAGATTATTAATAATTTGGGAACACCATATGTGGAATTTATAAATAGATAGTGAGGGATATTAAATTCATACTAAGTGATCTTTGAGGGAAGATGAGTGGGAGGATGGGTGGGATTAACAGTGAAATAGAGAGGAAATATTTATTAATTTCAAAACATTGGGTTTTCAAGCTATATTATAAAATAATGGAAATAAAAAACTATCCCGTTGTTTTTATATTGTTTAATACAAAGAGTATTTCATTTCAACCATTTGTGAAGATAACAATCGAAAATATTAAAATAATTCCATTGGTGATGTAAAAGTGATTTGTGTTCATAATGAAATGATGTTAAAACTGTAAAATATCATATAAATTTAATTTAAATAATTAATTAATTATAAAATAAATGAAATAAAATAAAAAATTATTTATTTTGAAGGTATACTCTATAATTAGTCATGGATTCCCTTTATATAAGTTATTTCAACACTTTTAGGATGTTATTATGGATTAATACAAAAACATTAATTATAATGTTTCATGACCCATAATATATAATGTTATTAATGGTCACTATATAATAGATATATAATCAATTGATATTATTATTATTGGTATTTTAAATCCTATACATTGTATTTTATAGTGGAGAAAAAAAATTAATTTTTGTTCTTTTCATGTAAAATTACATAGTAATCATTTTGTAAATTCCAAAATGGAATTTCATTTATAAAAGATTTATTCATTTAATTATTTCACCCCTTAAAAACAACTCCCTTGATATTTTATTTTATACACTAAGGTGGATGAGGGTACTTCTATTTCATCACCTCTTCTAGTTCTCATTCATCATTGTTAAATTTTTCATTCCACTCTTGGACTTTGACCAGGTGAGTTATCTTTTTCATAGACCATTGTCACTATTATTTATGCATGTCATGGGGTATTACTCTAATGCATGTTAATTTTCTAAGTGAAAAACCACTGTATTTTGTATATTTAAGGGTTCTAGTATATAATTTCTCAAGAGGCATACATGAGATCCATCATGTACACCTGATGTGTTATGTGTGACAGATTTTCTATATGAAATATCTCTAATGCGATCAAGGATCTCAAAAAGGCCAATGAATCATGGATGATGATTTCAATTATTCCCAAACCACATGAATTTCTTCCGTGTTGATATATTAAGTAACACCTAATCATTGATATAAAACTCTAGGCTACATTGATGATTGTCAGAATATATTTTTTATCTACATTATTATGACATAATATGATATTGATTTTTTTAACCTTATCTATAATCATGTGGATAGGATCATTATACATATGCTTACTCTCTCTATCATTTTCCTAGAATGTTGAAGTTCATAGCCTTTTCCCACATAAAGCATTATATGGTTCGATTTGAATGATATAATTGAGAAAATTATTTTATGAGATCATCGCTTAGGGAATTTGTTAATCCCCATATCCTTAGAAACCCATTAAACATGATCTCAATATATCCTATAAAGTTTCTATTATTAATTCAAATTGACTATTTTATTATGGCTGCTAAATATTACTAAAACTAAGATATGTATCCCATTAAATTTGAATGATTCTCCGAATCCGGGGGTAATCCTAAGACCAAGATCAGATACAGTTGTGGGAAAAACTAAATCCAGTTTTACCACTTTCCATATGTATATCTTGGTGAGTTCATCAAGAGAGAAATATTCCGTTATAGTACAGAATTTTTTTGACATTATAATTTCATTGACTACCACCCCTAATGTTTCATTAACTGTACATGTCATGGGAAAACATGTAATGAAGTTCGTGATTATTTTTAACCATTTCAACATAGGTATATGAAATGGATTAATTATAGCCTTATACATATATCATTCATCGTAGAGTTTTTAGTATAACTATAATCGAGATATAAAATTCTATAATCCCTATATTCTTGTTATCCCTATAGATATGTTTCTTCAGTTTAAAATACATCAAGATATACATGGACAAATAATGATGAATGAGCTATGTTCATCATCTACAAATTCCCAATTGAATCCCGATTTTGATGGGACTTATATTTGGATTACAGACCATACAAATGTATCATTATCAAATACATACTATATAATATTCACTATGATTCTATATTCCACACCATATTATTGGTCCCCCAATATTATTTTAGGAATGGATTCTTGAGAAATGATTTCAGAAATGTAGCTTTAATATCCTTATATTATTCATAGTACTATCTATTTAATATCTAGTAATAATAGATTCTATTCAATCCTTATCACAGTCATAGTTTTGTGATCCATTCTACATAGTTTCTAAGAATGTTTTTTTTCTTCTAGGCTAATGTAATGGACTTATTAATCCTATTCCTTAAACATGTTTTATCACTTTTGTTGTCACATATTGAGCTCCTTTTTGTGATTATTTATTTGAGTCTTTTATGATACATATATATGTAACAATTTTTCCCACATAAATAGTTCGAACAAAAGATTAATGTTACAATCACTCTTGAAAATTACAAATCATGGGGTTTGTAGATTTTCATTGGGACCGTTAACTCGAGGGATTCATATACTATCAATATTTCATCTTACATGAGTAAAAAACATTTCCTTTTTTGTAAGGTTCATTCTAAATATTGAATGACATCACAATGGTGGTTAATGTTATAATATGTACAGATATAATCCTCTTCTTTAACTCATTAAAAATCTCCTTGAATTCATTAATCCAATAGAACGTCACTCTTTTTTGGGTTATATTAGTTAATGGGAATGAAATTTATTAGAAGATTATCTTAAATTTATGACAGTGCCCATAAAATCAAAAGAAACTATAGATCACAATTAAATATGTTTTTTTCATACATAAATTGAAACTCATTTTAAATAACCCATATATATCCCTTTTCTGGTGATAACATGCCCTAGGAATTTTAGTTTTCACATCCAAAACAGAAATTTATTTAACATATCATATAACATTTTCTTTCTTAAGGTATTTAGTATAAAATTCAATCTTCCTCATGTTCATACCGTTTTTTAATGTAGATATGAATATAAAAAATAATAACTATCAAATTTTTTTCAACAAGATACTTAAAGGATCTTGTAATTAGTTCGATAAATATAGAATGAGAATTATTGATTCTAAATAGCATCACTGCAAACACATAGTGCATGTACGCGATAAAAACATTTGTGGGGATATCCTCCATCCAAACCAGTAATTGATAATGTCATAATCTATGTTCAACCATTAAGAAGTACTAGGCACCATTTAGATTATCAAAATTGTGAACAATACAAGGAAGTGGATGCATGCTCTCTGTTGTGATCTCGTAGAGATTATGATAATCAATAAAAATTCCAATTTACCTATCCTTCTACTTGATGAAGTGGAATGGAACAAAAATGGTGAGGTAGATGGGGGTATGATAACATTATCTAAATTATAATGTCCATTATTAATCACATCTTCATGATCAATAATTTTCATAATATATAGAGTTTTGGATATTTTATATGCATCATTTAATATATTAATTGGGAATTAAACTCACTACATAGAGGGAGACTAGATAATTTATCCGGAAACACATTAGTATATCCCTTTACAATGAGAATGTCATCATGAATGATTTTTTCCATAGTCTCAATCATTTGAGATGATAGGATTTATCATAAGGGGTATAATAACAATGAATTGTAGAATGATTCTAATAAATATTCACCCTCTTCTTGAAATTTTATAGAATCCAATGTAGATTCATTATATGAAGGTACATTTCTGTCACTATCTTATTTACATAGGATCTATATAAGGACAGATGATACATACTCATAGTTGAATCAAATTCTACTGAAGTGTGTATTTAAAGTTTCGTTTGGTTGCTCAACTCATAAATATGGATAGTGGATGAGTTATAGACCTAGAATGTTATCATTTTCCAATTGTCTATTATCAATGATAACTCCCCTATATATTTTGTAGTGGTTCTTGAATAGCTCTACTGGACTTGTGTGATATGAAAAAATTAATAGAAAGAAATAAAATAGAATATTAGGAATTATTAATTAATAAAATTAATTCATGAAACCATGTACTTTTTAAGATACACCACTATAGATGTGATGAAATAATTATTCTCTTTCTCTATTGGAATTGGATGTTTTTTCCACTATTTATTTTTGACAACCCTTTCCATTTTGTATTAATTTATATAGTGTCATTATTAATTATAGTTGAGACATTGGATAATATTATGTGGATTTTTTGGAATAATCATGTCATCCATCATAATGGTGGGGTTATCACATAAAAATTCACTACATAGGTCCCTTTATTATACATACATAAATCATTTCCTATTCCCCTTCATGAAATTTCAAATTTTCTTCTTCTCACACTTTTTTAGAGGTGTGATGTTTTAAATTTTCCAACCATGATATTTATATATCAGTCTCTCTATAATTAAACTCTATTATCTACATCATATCGCTAGGTCCATGAGATGTTTTAAATTTTATGATCTCAATTAACACATTATTGAAACATCAAACACATTCCTTGTAGCTATACAACTCTGAAATCAGTAAATATTTTCATAGAGGAAACATTATCCCACTGATAAATCATTCAGTATTAATTTTAGTACTAATAAAAATATGGAGTTGTACCTGGTATATATTGTTATATAATTATAATATTACCTAATCAATTCATCACAATTTTACATGTGTCTAAGAAAATCACACTTTAGTTTATGTAATATTGTATGATGAAAATAATTTTAAGAATTTTTTCCCATAATTCATTGCACTCTATTACTTGATTCTCTCATGTAGGATATGTATTCTTTTTAAACACCCATGATTGATTATATTCTCTCTATGTACAATAAACAACTAGAAAACCCATCACATTCTTATATTATATAAAAAATGAAAATCTCTTTTCAAAGGATTTTATCAATTTTTAAAATATTAACGGATAATATTATCAATAGAACATATGAGGCCTTTTTCCTACAATGGTATCACTGTCCAATTTCTCTATCTTTGGGTGATGTGGGTTTCATAATAATTTCATTTATTATTAAAAACATGAGTTAATTGTGATATTATTTCCATGATGTTTTAAAATCACTCTACCATTAGTTTGAGAATCTCATTTTTGTATTCATTGTGTTTACAATCACATTAGTTGTTAACTTTGTTCAGACTATTTCAATCCATATAAAAAAATAACAAAAAAATTCTGATTAAGACTTATGAAACTATTAAAAAAATAAAATGGAGACTATGTACATAGAATGTATAAATAATAAATAAAATATATGTAGTATCCTATAAATTTCATGGTATCAATCTACATTATCTATGGTATATTTCAAAAAAATATTTGAATTGTTTATCAATTAATGAATGTTATAAAGGATATCATGAATATTCCAACTTGTATCTTTTAAGAGTGTAAAATATTCTTGAAACATTTCCTTGTTTTGATTAACTTGGCAATGATCGATTTAATACCAAATTTTCCCTTGTTGGGGTTATTTTCCCTAGGTAAAAGTATCCTGAAACCATATCTATTTGCAGTATCCTAGTAACAATTTTGTTCCCTAAAAACCACTTACTCGACATATTAATATATTTCAGATATTTTTCTTGAATTTTAGTCATATATATATCACATTCAATCAATTTATCAAATCCCATTCCAATAACTTATGTCGACCATGTTCTGATAAAAACAAGGACAACCCATATAAATATTAAAAAAATAATTCATGACTTATTTCATAATGATATACTTTATAAACATTAATAAGGTCACTATTCCTTGTGTCATTTAAAAATTATATATATATAAATAGAATGTGATTCATAGGAGTAATGAGGTTATTTAAATTCTCTAAGACATTTCCTTTTATTCCATCAGTCTTCTAATACATCACGGGATAACCATGGGTTGTACATTACAAATGGGTGATAAATAAAGCCTATTAAAGGAATAATAAAAGGAGTTGATGATGAAATTAATAAATATTAGTCAATATGTATATCAAGGTGATATAAATGTTGTGAGAATCATAAAATTGACGTCGTAGCATGATATAAGTAAATAACATCATCGAATCATAAGAGTGTTGTTGTTACATAAAACCAGATATCATAAGCATTAACAGAAGATAACTAATAATATATCATAAAACAATTATAGGGATATCATATCATTCACCAAACATTGTATTTCATAGATAAAGAATTACTAAATTAATTGGAGAAATATATAGTTTTTTTCTAACCTATCATATTCAAATCATTTACATGCATTAGTATTCTTTATAGATCATGCAATATAAAGACACATTTCATCAATTTTAAGCCCAAAATTATGGAGTTATATTTATTTAAATTGAATTGAAAAATTAATTAATGACCGAGACATATAGGTTAATACCCTTGAGTGTAAATGGGGATATGTATTCACCATAAAAATATTTTTCATGGAAAATAATTAGGTAGTTTTAGTAGAACAACGACTGCACATAATGATTCATATATATATTTAATGAGTGTTCCAGAAGTCCAATAATTTCTTGTACATCTATAGTTTTGTAATAAATATTTCTAAACTAAAATTACTCCTTGGAATATTTGTAATCAAAATGGATAATAATAAAAAATTTATTTAATATAGAGGGGGAGAGACAATTCCCTTACGTTGAGAGGGAACTTCAATGTGATTGGGGGGAGCTGCTTATGATCTTGGGAACACAATGTGACGTTTTGTAGAATTATAAGGACAATTACGTCATCATAAATGATTTTTAAAAAAATATAAGTGGGTCGGTGGGTGTGTATTTATAGCCTAAGAGTGTGGAAGTCTTTTTGATTCATAAAAATATATTTTGGTCTCTATATAATAATACATTGAAAATAAAAAAAGTATTTTCTTCCCAATGGTTTTTTCAAAAATAATGGTGGATTTAAATATTTTATAAGGGAAAGAATAAAAAATGATAAAATGTTACCATTAGTGATGTTATAGTGAGTCATGTTCATAAATAATTCATTTTTAGACCTTAAAAAATAATATTGATTTTGGAGGAATGATTAATGGTATTAAAAATAATCAAATAACATTGATAACAAATTAAATCAAAAAATATATATTTTCTATTAATTTAAAAACATTATATAATTAATTACAAAACATTTATGATATGATGAATATATAATACAAACTGTATATTTATTGCATTTTATTTTTTATCCTATAAATGAAACACAATATAATTATTATAAAAATTCATTATTGGATAATATAGATGTGCTATAATAAAAATTAATTTTTAATTTTCCAAATAATTATATATATATATATATTTATATATATTATAATTTAAAAATAAAATAATAAATCTTATTTACTATATAAGATAATCTTCTATGACACTAAACATTTTTTACCCATACAAAAAATATATTACCCTTCATTAACTATATTTTCATTTATATTATATTAAATATTATAAAATTATTTCTTAGAAAAATTTTATTTTAAATATTATTTAATTTATAATAAACTATTTATTAATCCATATTATATATATATATATCCAAAAATAAAAGTTTACATTCATTGGATAAAAATAAATTTTTTCTCAAAGTAATTATACAATAATTTATAAATAATAATTATAAGTTGAAAATATATCATTATCATAGTTATATGAAAATAAAATAATTCATACTACTATGGTGTCAGCAAAAAAACCAATTATGGGACTAGTGTATTCCCTACGAGTAAGTTGTGTGATAGTTGCAAATTCTTTTGTGTGGTTAGGTGAACATGATTCTAGCCCAGATAGTTTAAATCTTGATGTTCTGTCATAAATGTTTTTCTCATATATTATTTTTTGTATCTCATATTGTTTTCTCTTAAGGGAAACCCCTAGTTATTCTATATCCTATGGAATCTTCAATAAAGTTTCCTCATATGGTAAAATCATACTAATCAATGACATCACTTCTTTCATATGTGTCAATTATACTTCTGATAGAAAAGATATTTTCAATTATTTTTATTTTAAATTTGAATTATTTTTTCCAATGATATTTTTATTTTATTGAAATTGGCCACATTTTAATGTGTTTATAATAAATTGAGAATAAAATTTTAAAATGGAATTTATTTGTATATTAACTTATTTGAAGTGATTTTTGATATTTAGAAATACTATTATCTACAATGATGAAATTTTAAAAATTATTTTTAGTATAATATTTTTGTTGGGATTAATTTAATTTAACTAGTCTCAGATATAAATCAAAACTTTTTATGCACAGATAAAACACACAAGTCATTCCAGGTATATTGTTCCTAGATATATTTAATTACGAAGATTATATTATATCTCACATAGTGAAGTCCCAAATAAGGTAAAAATTTTCAAGAATATTGATAACATCCATAGATAAAAAATATCCATGTGGTCACATTTTATTCCTCCTCTTTTGAGGCCATTAATTCATTAGTAACTGGATATAGGGAAAATAATGATTTATATAGTCCCCTATTTTTCCATTATAAATCTATTGTAAAATTAGCAACACTTTTCATGAAATGTTTATATGTTTTCTGAATAACCGAAGGATATAGGGGGAAAAAATATGTACATTTTCCAAATTCATCAATTTAACGTTTTTTACACCAAAAATTTATGGAGTAAAGATTTGAGGGGAAAATTATTCACTTGTATTTCTTTTAAAAATTTAATCCAACTCCTTTAAAAATGATTTACAATATATTTAGAAGTTTTTTTAGTTATGTTTTTGTTTAATGATGAAGTATATTAAATAATTTCAATAACATATTAGTTCTTTTACACTATCTTATTTTTTTCTTTGTGTTTTATTTCTATTTTTAATTTCTGCTCAATTTTCTAATCGCTATGATCTATTTTAATCATTATCCCATGTAATTAAACCATTTAATTTCAAGGAGGAGTAATATAGTGATGAAACCATTCCTCCAAAGATTGATTCATAATGGTTTTTATTTACATATATTTATACTGAAGGGGATCACCATGCGAAAAATGCAATTATATCTCACCTTTCCACCAAAGACATAGATTTTTTATAGTAATTATATTCCCTCGATCATGGAGATAAATGTGTGGTGTCCTAGGCAATCGTTGAGTATATAGTATATTCAAAAAAATATGTAAAAGATGATTTTTCACACATATGGTGTATTGTTTTCATTGTGTAAATTTGAAACCAATAATAAAGTGATAATGTTTCACACTCATTAATTCCATAGGCAGTTATCCATTTTATATTGACTTCATTTTTGATATATAAATTTTTCATCTTCTTATATATTTTATATCTTAATTCCATTATAAATACAACATTTATTTAAAATTTCATTCTTAAGTTTAAAATAAAAAAATGAAAATTAAATTAAAATAGAAGTAGTTAGTGATTAACCATGAAAGATAATAAATAAAATGAAAATTTTCATACCTTATGTTTCGCATAGATAAAGTAATAAATATTTTACATGAGACATAAAAATTATTATCAAATTTGGGGCCATTTATGGGGAACCATGTGCTCTTGAAAAGCTAATTTCATCCCAAATTGTTGAATTATTTTGATTTCTTTTATTTTAATAAAAACAGAAAAAAAATATTTTCCCATGATGATATTAAATTTTAATTTCTATCAATAGACTATATCTGTAAGGATTATTAATGTTTCCTAAATAATGAAAAAATCATTATGGGTACATGACATAAAATAAAAATCATTGATAGAAAAACAGTATGATGATATTCATACATACATGCATCTCTAGAGGATTGGTTATATAATTAACCAAAACTAGTGGTTGATGGAATGTACCCAAAAACTATTCATGTTATTCAATTGGAGGAATCTTATAAGGCATTAAATGATGTATCATTCATATTTTCTCAACCATTTTTCTAGGATGTATCTAAATCATACGTGTTATATTTTATATATTTGGGATAAAAAAATAAATTTAATGGTTAATTGTTAGATATTGAAGGAGGTAAAAATTTAGTGATTTAATAATATATGATATTAAAAATTAACTCCTCTATACCCCTCTCTATTTTAGAAAAAATTAGAAGAAGTTTCATTATTGATATTGAGTTAAAAATTACCCTTTTATTCTATGATGACATACTATAAAGGGAGTAATTATTTTATTGATTATTCATGTTTTATTATTACACAAGTTGGAAGTTTTATGGATTCCGTTTTTCATATATATTTTATGAATAACACATATATTAGGAACTAGACATTGACAATATAGAATAATACATACAAATATTGTCAGAATAATACTAATTAGTCGATGGAACATTTATTTTGAATAGGGACCACCCCTATCAACTCCCCCATTTTTACCTAAAATTAACATTCCCTTCATTCATGGATTTTGGAAAAAAATTTCTTTTATATATTGTTTCACACTATCAGAATATACATAAGGTTGTTTGGAGATTTAATATGTTGTGATTTCTAAAAAATATTCAAAAACCACATTCTTATTGTGGATACAATTTTAGAACTATCTGATAAGAGTCTTTAGAAATCCAGCACCATCTTAGTGGTATGAAATAATATTTATCCATTTTCATTTATCACTATATTTATTTTTCATTATATTTTTTTGTTTCTATTTTCTATCATTAATATATATAGTTATTGGCATAATCTTAGATATTAACACAAGGTTTTTACTAAGGAATAAAATAATGTTGTCTCATTATTTCCCATTGATTTTTCGGACCATATCTTTCAATTTTTTTATATTAAATGATGGGTATTTAAATTTGTGATAGGGGTTGTGTCAATCCTTATAGAAGTGTTGGTTCAATTTTTATTAACATTTAATATTTTTGGAACATTTATCTATGATGAATATTTATATCGTATTTACCAAATGAATTGATTTTGAAATATTTTTCAAATTTTTTAAAAATAGATCTTAAATGATTTTTATTTGGATTTTTTTAATAAAATCTGACATAAATTACTCTTCTATGTCTCTCTTATTTTTTCATTTTTCTTCAGTCACTAACACTAAATTATGTATCCCTATTATGTGAGGTATTCTAAACTATTTTATCATATTCATTCCAAATACCCACACTTTATTGAGTTAAACATGGATTTTTTGTTAGATACATAATATGTGACATTTATCATTAAATGATACAAACATCATGATCTATTTAAGAAATAATTTATGAATTTTTTTTGAAATACATATTTTATGAGACACCTATTAATAAAATACACCTATGGAAACCCTCATATTCCATGAATTTCATTATCCATTTAGGCCACTGTTATCACCAGAAGATGCATCCATGTAATTCACATAATTCTACCATACATGATCCTGGAGGATAGATCATTCCTCAATCGTTGATTTGACTGTTCGTGGAGCCCGAACTAAGTTATGGTTGTTTGAAGTCAGACTACTGAAAATGGTAATCTAGAATTGTTTTGGTGCAAAGTATAGATTTTCACGCAAGAGTGGGGCATTTTCATGCTAGAATGGAATCTTGTGTGCAATAGTAAAATCTTTAATGCAGCATGTCACACAATCCTTTTATGTATCTAATGATATGTAATTTTATTACTAATCCACCCAAAAAAACATCTATGGGAGGTGCACACAGGTTTTGAGAGGTGTGCACTATATTAGAATATGTGTGCAAGATTCTTTCACGCCCAATGCGACGTCAAACACCCCTTTGTGCACATAACCATCATAGGGTGTGTGTAATATCACTTCAACACCTAGAATCTTACATGAAACTACTCTTGGGATCGCCAATAAATACAAGTACATCCACCACCCCTCAGGGGGAGCTCTCCGGAGGTCGGCCGCCGCTCTACCATGCGTAAGACTACCTCTTCTGCGTCCATGCAGATGAATAGAACCCTCTATGAGATATATTTCGTGACTGATCCCATATGAGTAACTTTTATATGGTACCACAGTTGTTCAATCCTCTATTGACATATTTTTTAACTAAGTCATGTGCATGAAATATTCCAGGCTTGCGCGCAAAACATCCAACCATGCGCGCAATATTTCAATATTTCCAGAAAACATAAATTCTTGCTCTAAAAATATCCAATACTTCTCACAAACATCCAATATTACACGAAAAATTTAAAATTAGGCATTCCATGCTTCAATCATGTGTGAAACAGTACTACAGTGTTGAATCTTGCACGCACCTATGTTGCACAGTCCAATCTTGCACGCAGCCCATCTTATGAGTAGACCATCTTATGAGAAACAGTGCCCATACCTGTGCTCATTGGTCCCTTTACTACCGTCACTGAATCCCATAAGAAATAGAGAGTTTCACAGTGAACTTTTCAGTTAGGGACATCGTTAATTTCCATTGTGACCTTATACACAACTACCTTCCACCTATGGGATACTAAGATTTGAGATTCTTCTCTGCATACCACAGAACATATTGATTTAGCATATTTCTCTAAGGTCCATTTCCTATGTAGTGAGTTGAGATTCTTGTCATAAATCCCCCTGAGTACCTTGATTTGAACCATTCCTCATGCAACTCATCCACACCCCATCACCTGGCTTCTATACCAGGTTGACCTAGAAATGGATGCCTATTCATAAGTCCCAACACCAACCATTTCTAGGAACCTTATGCCTAGAAGTCCTCTCTACATGGCTATAAACTATAGTACTCCCTATGTGAAAAACATGGGATGCATCGTGTTCTATACGATAGATGCCTTATGCTCCAAGCATAAGATGCTAGCAGTCCAATCTACATGACTATAAACTATAGTGTACCCTATGTTCCAAACATAGGATGCAACTTGCTCCAAACAAGATATGTCTTATGCTCTAAGAATGAAATTCCAACGGTCCTTTATACATGAATTTAAACTTTAGTAATACCTATATGAAACACATATGATGCATCTTACTCAATTCAAGTGATTCCTTGTGAAACAAGCATAAGATGCCAACAGTCCTATCTACATGATTTTAAACTGTAGTATAACCTATGTTCCCAAAATAGTAAGCCTCTTACTCTAAAAAAGCTAACCCTTATACACCAAGAATAAGATGCCAACAGCCCTATCTAAAATACTAAAAACTATATTTTACCCTAAGTTCCAAACATAGGATTCCTTTTCCTACAAACAAAATATTCCTTATGCTCCAAGCATCGGATGCAAATAGTCCTTTCTATATGACTTTAAATTTTATTAATCCCTAAATGACAGACATAGGATGCCTCTTAGTCAATATAAGAGATTCCTTGTGCACCAAGAATAACATGACAACATTCCTACCTACATGACTTTAAACTGTAGTGTACCATATCTTCCAAACATATGATTTTTCTTGCTCTAAAAAGGATATTCCTTATGTGCCAATCAGAAGATGCCAATATTTTTATCCACATGACTATAAACTATAGTACACACTATGTTCCAAACATAGGATGCCTCATTCTCTAAATAATAGATTCCTTATAGGCCAAGAAAAAGATGCCAATAGTCTTATAAACATGACTTTAAGCTGTAGTAATCCCTATATGACGAACATAGAATGCCTCAAACTCAATATAAGAGATGTCTTATTTTCCAAGGATAAGATCCCAATAGTCCTCTCTACATGAATATAAATTGTTGAATTCCCCGTCAATCAATAATAGGATGCCTCTGATTCCAAATAATAGATGCCTTATGTGTTAAGCATAAGATTCCTCATGCCATGGTTACAGTGGAAAAATTTCAAGAGCTTTGGAATTCATTCAAACATCCCATCACTCCACCTCATTATTTGTGTGTCCTTCATTTGGATACTCATCTTCTTTATTTTCTAAAGGGACCCCCTAATGATCTGGTCCCATGCTACCTCGGCTCGCCTACCGTCCTGGGCCTATGCCCCAAAATACATTAGAAGACACTTTAAGCCAAGTCTTGTGTTTCAAACACGGTCACTGATCAAACATCATTTTTTGTCCCCATTTTAGGATAATGCGATCTGGATGCTATGTTTCGAACACATTCCATAGTTATCCTTCATCTAAACTCCAACCTCACTACATTTTTAATGTCGGACATGTGATTCAAACTTTTCATCTCCATTTGTTCGGATTGATTCCAACACCCCTGGAATTATTCTTCTAGTGCACTAGCGCATAGGTTTTGAACTCAATCATATGCCTCAAACCACCAGTGGGTTGGGACTACCTCATGGCCACACATGAGTAATACATTATAGGAAGCTTCCATTCATAAGCCCCATGCACCATTTTCCTCCATAGCGACACCCATGATGCTTCCTTGCATAAGCCCCATTCCCCATTTTCGCTCCATAGCAGCACCCGGGCAGCATCCTTTCATAAGCCCCATCCACCATTGCCTCTCCATAGTGGCACCCTGGATGTATCCATGCGGAAAGACCGTTCACCATTGCCACACATTAGCGGCACCCAAGAATCTCCCTTTGTTAAGACCTATTCACTATTGTCGCTCAATAGAGGTACCCAGACAACTTTCATGCGTAATCCCCATTCACCATTGCCGCTCCATAGCAGCACCCAGGCAGTTTTTGTGCGTAAGCCCCATCCACAATTTCCGCTCCATAGCGGCACCCGAGAGGCTGTCTTGCATAAGCCCCATGCACCATTGTCACTCTATATGGGCACCCAAGAAACTCCCTTGCATAAGCCCCGTTCTCCATTCCTCCTCCAAAGTGGCACCTAGTCAGCTTCCTTGAGTAATCCTCATTCACTATTGCCACTCCATAGCAGCACCCGAGAAGATTACATGAATCAACCCCATCAACCATTGTTGCTCTAAAGCAGCCCTAGGGGATATTCATTGTGTAATCCCCATGAATCATTGCCGCTCCATAGTGGCACCCAGGAGGCTTCATTGCATAATCCCCATTCACCATTTTCGCTCCATAGTGGCACCTGGGTAGTTTCCTTGTGTAAGCCCCATCCATGATTGTCGCTCCATAGTGGCACTAGGTCAGCTTCCTTGCATAATCCCCTTTCACCATTATTGCTCCATATCTGCACATGAGTAGCTTCCTTGAATAGGACCCATTCACCATTCCCACTCCATAGAGTCACATGAGAAACTTCTTTGCATAAGCCCCATTCACCACCCTTCATGGATGCACCTTAGTGCTGTGATAGTTAGATACTTGTTGCCTCTTCTTTATCACACCAAGCATGACTGTCATGGGATTAGAGTAAGCATAGACCATTGAATCCTCCCTGGGCAGCCTAGAGTGTAAGCCCCAAACACCCTCCTTTACTATGTGGACATTGATATTTTCCCTGTCAAGGTACGTTGGAAGCCTAACAGTGGTTCAAGCCCACCATCCATTGGTTCCAAACATTTCACATCGGTTTAACACACCTGATCTATGACGTCTTTGATCATTTCCAAGGCAAGTTACGTAGGAAGCGTACCTGAAGTTCAAACCAACCATCATTTAGTTCCGACTCCCTTTAAGCTGAATCACCAACACCCCTATGAACTATGTGGACTTTGATATTTTCCAATTAAAGGTATGTACGAAGTCTCCCTGAAGATCAAGACAAACACACATTGGTCCTAACCATATTCACATCTGTACCCACTCCGTCTGAACAACGTGGTCTTTGATCCTTACCAAGGCAGGGTATGTAGGAAGCCTATCTAATGTTCAAGCCCAACACCCATTGGTCCTGACTGTCTTCACGTCGGTTCACCAAACCATCGTGAACTATGTGGACTATGATCCTTACCAAGGCAAGTTACATAGGAGAACATTCTGAGGTTCAATCCCAACAACCATTGGTTCCCACCCCCTTCACATCGGTTCCCACCATACTGATCTACGCGGACATTGATCATTGTCAAGAAAAGGTACGTAGGAAGCCTCCATTTGGTTCAAGCACAAATCCCATCAATCTTGACCACATCATGTCGGTCCACTCCCATCCTCCAAGACATTAAACTGTATGCCCCTTTTCCCTGCATGACTATAATTTATCCCCTATCCAGCAGTAAGCCATTGTGACCCCTTCCAGTGGTAAGTCGTTGTGACCACATCTAGCATTGATCTGTTGTCAACCCCATTGGGTGGTAATCCATTGTCAACCTCATTCGGTGGTAGGCCATTAAAGTCCCCAATAAATAGCAATTTGTCGTCAGATAAATTATGTGGACCTTGATTCCCCACCATGGGGATATGTAGAAAGCCTCCATGAGGTCCAAGAAAATCACTCATCTCTCATCCTGATCTATTCATAGATTCCATGTGGTCAAGGAAGATCATGCCCCAACCTAGAGGTTCTATTTCCTCCAAATCTGATCCATGTTTCCATTCTCATGGGTCACCTCCTCATGAGTCCCATAATCCACTGAACTATGAAGACTTTGATTCCCTTCCATGGGGATACGTAAGAAGTATCTTCGAGGCTCAATCCCAACATCATCGTCATCCTCAGGTCAGTTACATCTCATTATCCCTCCAATTCATTCAACTCTCCATCATCCATCTTGATACTTACCCATGCCACCACATCCCAGTAGGATCGTGCCATCCACCACCTCCTGGCTCCTAGTAGTACTTGGTCCTCTTTCCATGTGTAAACCCCAGCATGTATCTGGTTTGTTGTCCTTTTTGTAAACCCCGATTCATCACCCCTTATATCTATGTGGGTTTTTATACAAGTCTTCTAGAAAGGTTATGTAGGAATCCTCCATAATGTTCAATCTCAGCCAATGGTAAACCTTGGTGCTCTCCCATTCTGGGGTGCACACTCCCTGATCCGCCTACAGTGGTGTCCAGATCAGCCTTCATGCTGTGAAATCTTCCCTTTATGGAACACACCATCTTGGGTCTACACTTATTGAGTGTTCAGATCCATCCACCCAGTTAACCTTTCAAGTGTTCCCCCTAGGGATGTACCAATCAGATATGTCTCTATGGGATGTTCTGATCACCGTCTTTCAATCTCCACAATATGTGAAACTCACGACCTACCTTATGTTAAATAAGAGATGCCCGAGGAAAAACTCGAAAAACATTCCTTGGTTGTAACCATCTCCAAAAGATGTTAAAATCGCGGCCTACCACATGTCAAACATGAGATGCCTAAGGAAAACTTTGAAAGACACACCTTTGGTGTAACCATCTATGCAAGATGTGAAACTTTGTACATACCCCATGATAAACATGGGAATCTAATAAAAACCTCAGAGACATGCCTCCGACATATGATACCCTGTAACTGATGTGGGATGCCTCTGGTTATGTTCCCTTGAGATTCCCTCTTATTAGGAAGAATATAGGTTCCCCAATGACCACACATCCAGATGTTCTTGACATGCCAGATGTTACCGTCTACTTCAACCGAAGGATGCTACCGTGTCAAGACCCCATGGAATGTCTTGACCAAAGTAGTGTAATTAACCAGCATCCATAAAGATATGGAATTGAGAAGGAGGTTCATGAACCACGAGTTAATATTTAAGGGAGACACAAACTAGGTGATGAGTTCTGAGGAGGAATCCACGGAAGGAAGAACCTGTTGGAACCACTTTGTGTATAAGGTTGTATTTGTTGTCAATAGTTGTCAATGTAGATCAAAATGATGAGGTTTTTGGATGAAGACCATGCAATTAATCATGATTGCATGAGAACCATGCTAGAGACTTCTTGACGGATTGAATCACATGTTTTGCATGAAGTTGATCATGACAGTTGATGAAGAAGACAATGTGCCAATGAGTTGACTTCTGAGATGGCCATGCAAAGATTGCAATTATGAGATGGCCATGCACATCACATCGTATCAGAAGATAATGGTACTAAGGTTGTTCCTTCAAAGAATACATATCACAATAATGGAGTTTGTGATAAAAGCCAAAGAGTTACTGAAGGACACAGATCACCAAGAAGAAGTGTTGTTGAGGTGATCGTTGTGCGCGGAAGATTTTCATTTCGCGATCAAAGCGGATTACGCGCTCAAGGAGGGTTTTTCGCGCGGGGTCGATTTTGCCTATAAATATGAAGTGACCCTCCTCCATTCAACGGAGTTCAAGACATAGAAAATACCCGAGCTCTAGTGCGCGAAATTGAAGTTAGAAAGGGTGCTGCGCGTAAACTTAAAGTTTGCGCGTAAAGTCAGATTGCGCGAAAAGCAAAGGCTGCGCAGAAAGTTGGTGATTGGCGCGTAAAAGGAAGATTGCGCGAAAAGTGGATTTCGAGCAAGAGTAGTGAATTGCGCGCAAGGCAGTTTCCAGGCTGCGCGTAATATTTGGAAGTTGCGCGAAAAAGGAATTTCGCGCAAACCATAGAAATTGCGCGCAAGACACCGTAAAGGTTGCGCGTAAAAATTGAGGTTGCCCGGTACATCTGGTGCAAAGTGAGATTCATCTGCGGGTGAAAGTTGGAATTCAACAGAGCATCTACATACATAGGAAGATGCATTCCTTCATGAAAAAGAAGAGACTTACAGGTCTATAAACTGTGACTGAATCCCTTCCAAGAGCAGTGAGCTTAGGAAGAGGAAGAAGGTGATCCTCTCCACCGGCAGTGAGCCAGGGGGAGTCAACGGGAGTGACCCGAGGGACGCAGTGAGCTATCCCTAAACAATTGTAAAGGCAGTGAGCCTGGGACAGAGTGTCTGTACCCAAACATTTGTATCCGCAGCTAGTGAAGCAGAGTGGATTTAGGTACAACCGGCAACCTGTCGGCGTATACTCCTTGGACGTAGCCCTTAGTGGTGAACCAAGTAAAAATAGCCGTGTCATCTGTCTCTGCATGTGAATGTTTAATTGCTGATCATATCCATCATACAGGTTTATGTAGTTCCTACCAACGTGGGAACAAGATCCACAACTAAAAGAAGAAAAAGTTGCCACCCTGATTCACCCCTCCCCTCTCAGGGTGTCCCGGGTTCCTACAAGTGGTATCAGAGGGAAAGGTTAGCGTATGTTGGATATTCTCCAGTAATTCTATTGAGAAGAGGATTTGAGTTTCTTTCCTAGAGTCAACAATTAAGAGTAGTCTTGATAATGACGCAGTCATTTCTGAGCAGAAATCTATATCCACCAAGACTTTGACAAATAGGAAAAAGAAAGAGAAGAAGATGATGAAGAAGTCCCCCACATCCAAAGAAGATATAGTGTCTTGTTCTCCATGCCATTCCAATAATGAAGAAACATTAGGCTTGGAAAGTATCATGAAGGAGTCTCAGAACTCATCCAGAGGAAAGGATGATACCCCTAATTCGGGCTTTCAGGAAAAACTCAGAACATATCTGCATGATATTCCAGAAGAAAGGGTTTCTATTATTTGTAGCCTATTCCAATCTATGCAGGTTGAGATCAATCAATTAGAAAGGGAAGCTGACAATATGGAAAAAGGGTTGGAAATAAAAGTTATGGAAAGTATGATGCTCATCAAACGGGTGAAAGTATTTGAAGAAGAAGAGGAAGTCAATAAGACTTTAAAAGAAAGGATCCATGCACTTGAATCTGAGCTGAAGAAGAGAAATGAAGTCAAGAATTTTTGTTTGGAAGAAACTTCCATTAAATTCAGGGAACTTGACTCTTTGTTACAAAACAAAGTTAAGATGCATGAAGATGAGGTTGAATGGTTGAAGAAGACTTGTGAAGAGAAGATGATCACGATTGAAGATCAGAAGATCATCCTCAATATTGTGGGTCAAAAATTGGAAGCTCAGTTGACCAAGATTGAGAACACACATATTGAGACTTCACAAAAGAATGAAATGAGTGATGCTTGCACTCAATGTTCATTGGAGGAGTCTAAAGATGAAATGCCTCCAACATGTGATAAGAAGATTATGACAACTCTTGACTATCCACATCAAGAATCAGTTGCTATTGGTACTCAATGCTCACTGGTGTATTCTATTGTCAAAATACCTCCAACATGTGATGAGAAGATCATGAATTCACTCTTTGATCTATCACAAGCAACTGAGAAAGTGAAGGTACCATCCAAACCATCTTGTACTCATATTTCTAAATATACTCCT
The DNA here is from genome assembly GCA_963277665.1 of Viscum album. Classification (NCBI taxonomy): domain Eukaryota; kingdom Viridiplantae; phylum Streptophyta; class Magnoliopsida; order Santalales; family Viscaceae; genus Viscum; species Viscum album. Next base: position 1,686,897,561 of record OY728126.1, on the reverse strand, counting down.
ACAATCAGTGCAGGTGGGAAGAAACGTTCTAAACAAGTATGGATGAGGAAAGGTGAGAAGAATAAACCTACCACCATGGCTAGGGTGGATGGGAAGAAAAGGGAGGAAGTGGGTTCCTCAAATAGAGAACAAAAGATTAAGCAGATGGCCCAACAACTTAATATAGAAGACACAAAGAAGAAAATATTTGTGGGTCAATGTTGGTGCTGCAATAGATTTGGGCACTGTGCACTGGATTGTTTTTATAATCCCTTTCATGGAAAAGCACAGGGAAAGCCTATATCAAATGGGAGGAAGCCGGAGAAGAAGAAGCAACATCCACAGGTCCAGAAGCATCTGTTTACAGCAAACAGATTTGGAATTCTTGATAACATCTGTGATGCATGCAACGGCAGTGGTCACAAGAATGGTGCATGCCTAGGTCAACAGATATCCAGAGCTGATAAGAACAGAAGACCACACAAGCCATCTAAGTATGAAGAACGTACCTTGGGAAGAAATCAGAAGAATATGGTGAACACACATCTCCCCAAGAAGATATCAAGTAGGCAAGATGAGAAGACCCAGGATTTTAGATCCATGAAATTGAAGGGTCATTCATCCAAGAGAAACACTAAGTGGGATGAATCTTGGATGAACCCATGTGGAAGACCTAAACCAGCTGCAAAAGTTCCAAATGACATATTGGTCATCTGGCCAAAAGATTTGAAAAGAATAAGGAAACTTGAAGATGAGAAGGCCAAGGCTGGTGACAAGGGAAAAGGAAAACTTTCACATGATGAAGACATAGTGCAGAAGAGTTTGCAAACAAAGAGAAACACATGTATCAAAGAAGTTCTGTGTGAGAGATGCGAGAAGTCTGGTCACATTGAAAATGGTTGCCTAACCTTAATACCAGATCAAGAAGCAGTCCTTAAGAGGAGTAAGAATGTATCATTCATGATGGCTGCTAAGCGGAACAATTCTCCACACAAAGCAGAAGTGAATGTGAACAGATCCATGCCCCACCGAAAGATGTCAGAATACATGTTCAAATGTACAGGCATGAAGACTGGAGTGAACAGAAGAACTTGGTTGAGAAAAGAACCTCAACCAAGCAAGTCTTCTTGATGAAGCAAGAAGGAACCACCTTATTCCCGTAATCATTTCTGTATTGTATTTGTACTAATAATGCAGGGAATTGATGGTGAAGCATTCTCTCAGGGGGAGAACCTGAGAAGTAGTGAATGCTGTCAACTCTTGATAGCCAAGCTGAAGAAGTTTCCATCCTTAGTAGATTCTTCAATTGATATTCAAAGATTATGATGATGAAGGATCACTCTTGATGAAGATGATGAGGAGTGTTTCCCTTGCGGGGGAGAAGAATGAAAAAGCTTCCATAATCACTATTTCAATCAATATCAACTCCAGGTGGACTCAAAAGCAGTTATTCTGTGGATTTCTTGAAGAACACACCAATGAAGAAGGTATGTCATTTCTCAATCACTATCCCTTGGTTACTCAGATCAAAGATTATTTTACAAAGGGGGAGTAACTGTATTGATCAGTGACATAAAGAGAATGGAAGTGCCCCAAGGTCACTTATCCTGTCGATTGCACTTGAATGTTTTTGATCTATTTGCTGAAGTGAGTGCAGGAGTTTCAGGTTGATTATTATCTATCATATTTGATCTTCTTCTACCTGAAATAAAAGTGGTAAACCCTTGAAGACAAGATACATGAGTTCTCTTCTCACGTTGGTATCATGATCTGTGAATAATGGACAACATTGTTGACTTAATCAAATCCTCTTGTTTTCTACATCGAGCATTTCTCAAGTAGACTTAGAGTGAAATGATTAATGAAACTTTTCTTAAGTGAGGATTGATACCCTCCCTACCATGCACTTTGTATTTCTTGTCAATAAGGGGGAGAGAAAGTGAAATGCAGAAGATTCTCATTGACGGATTCATTTCAGAATATGTTTAAGGTATTGACAACAAAATACAAAGGGGGAGATTGTGGGAACCACTTTGTGTATAAGGTTGTATTTGTTGTCAATAGTTGTCAATGCAGATCAAAATGATGAGGTTTTTGGATGAAGACCATGCAATTACTCATGATTGCATGAGAACCATGCTAGAGACTTCTTGACGGATTGAATCACATGTTTTTCATGAAGTTGATCATGACAGCCATGCTAGAGACTTCTTGACGGATTGAATCACATGCTTTGCATGAAGTTGATCATGACAGTTGATGAAGAAGACAATGTGCCAATGAGTTGACTTCTGAGATGGCCATGCGGAGATTGCAATTATGATATGGCCATGCACATCACATCGTATCAGATGATAATGGTACTAAAGTTGTTCCTTCAAAGAATACATATCACAATAGTGGAGTTTGTGATAAAATCCAAAGAGTTGCTGAAGGACACAGATCACCAAGAAGAAGTGTTGTTGAGGTGATCGTGCTCGTTGACAAAGCAAACAAACGACATGCCTCCGACATATGATACCCTGCAACTGATGTGGGATGCCTCTGGTTATGTTCCCTTGAGATTCCCACTTATGAGGAAGAATATAGGTTCCCCAATGACCACACATCCAGATGTTCTTGACATGCCAGATGTTACCGTCTACTTCAACCGAAGGCTGCTACCGTGTCAAGACCCCATGGAATGTCTTGACCAAAGTAGTGTAATTAACCAGCATCCATAAAGATATGGAATTGAGAATGAGGTTCATGAACCACGACTTAATATTTAAGGGAGACACAAACTAGGTGATGAGTTCTGAGGAGGAATCCACGGAAGGAAGAACCTGTTGGAACCACTTTGTGTATAAGGTTTTATTTGTTGTCAATAGTTGTCAATGCAGATCAAAATGATGAGGTTTTTGGATGAAGACCATGCAATTACTCATGATTGCATGAGAACCATGCTAGAGACTTCTTGACGGATTGAATCACATGTTTTGCATGAAGTTGATCATGACAGCCATGCTAGAGACTTCTTGACGGATTGAATCACATGCTTTGCATGAAGTTGATCATGACAGTTGATGAAGAAGACAATGTGCCAATGAGTTGACTTCTGAGATGGCCATGCAGAGATTGAAATTATGAGATGGCCATGCACATCACATCGTATCAGAAGATAATGGTACTAATGTTGTTCCTTCAAAGAATACATATCACAATAATGGAGTTTGTGATAAAAGCCAAAGAGTTGCTGAAGGAAACAGATCACCAAGAATAAGTGCTGTTGAGGTGATCGTTCTCGTTGACAAAGCAAACAAACGACATACAAATTTGTTGACAAAGGAGATTCCATGGTGACATGTCGAGTTCAAGAGTTGTGGTCAACGATCTATGTTTGATTCATGAACTTCGACAGAGGAATGGATGATCTGGAGGCGGTACAAAAAGAGCAGATACAAGGTGGCGCTGTTTCCCAGTGTTTGCCAAATTTTTGGGCCTCAAAATCGGAAAATGAAGACATGGATTGTCTGCAAAAGGAGGTTCGCACAAAAAGGAAGTGGTGCGCGAAATATAAGATGCTTGCGCGAAATACTTGAAGTGTGGCGCGCACAACAGAGGGTTGCGCGAAATTGTATTTCGCGCAAAAGATGTTTCGAGGTCCGATGCTCGGAAAATGGAAAAGGCATGAGGTGCGCGAAATTATGGAGCAGTGCGCGGAAAATCGTTGTGCGCGAAAGATTTTCATTTCGCGATCAAAGAGGATTACGCGCTCAAGGAGGGTTTTTCGCGCGGAGTCGATTTTGACTATAAATATGAAGTGACCCTCCTCCATTCAACGGAGTTCAAGACATAGAAAATACCCGAGCTCTAGTGCGCGAAATTGAAGTTAGAAAGGGTGCTGCGCGTAAAGTCAGATTGCGCGAAAAGCAAAGGCTGCGCAGAAAGTTGGTGATTGGCGCGTAAAAGGAAGATTGCGCGAAAAGTGGATTTCGAGCAAGAGTAGTGAATTGCGCGCAAGGCAGTTTCCAGGCTGCGCGTAATATTTGGAAGTTGCGCGAAAAAGGAATTTCGCGCAAACCATAGAAATTCCGCGCAAGACACCGTAAAGGTTGCGCGTAAAAATTGAGGTTGCCCGGTACATCTAGTGCAAAGTGAGATTCATCTGCGGGTGAAAGTTGGACTTCAACAGAGCATCTACATACATAGGAAGATGCATTCCTTCATGAAAAAGAAGAGACCTACAGGTCTATAAACTGTGACTGAATCCCTTCCAAGAGCAGTGAGCTTAGGAAGAGGAAGAAGGTGATCCTCTCCACCGGCAGTGAGCCAGGGGGAGTCAACGGGAGTGACCCGAGGGACGCAGTGAGCTATCCCTAAACAATTGTAAAGGCAGTGAGCCTGGGACAGAGTGTCTGTACCCGAACATTTGTATCCGCAGCTAGTGAAGCATAGTGGATTTAGGTACAACCGGCAACCTGTCGGCGTATACTCCTTGGACGTAGCCCTTAGTGGTGAACCAAGTAAAAATAGCCGTGTCATCTGTCTCTGCATGTGAATGTTTAATTGCTGATCATATCCATCATACAGGTTTATGTAGTTCCTACCAATGTGGGAACAAGATCCACAACTAAAAGAAGAAAAAGTTGCCACCCTGATTCACCCCTCCCCTCTCAGGGTGTCCCGGGTTCCTACAAGTGGTATCAGAGGGAAAGGTTAGCATATGTTGGATATTCTCCAGTAATTCTATTGAGAAGAGGATTTGAGTTTCTTTCCTAGAGTCAACAATTAAGAGTAGTCTTGATAATGACGCAGTCATTTCTGAGCAGAAATCTATATCCACCAAGACTTTGACAAATAGGAAAAAGAAATAGAAGAAGATGATGAAGAAGTCCCCCACATCCAAAGAAGATATAGTGTCTTGTTCTCCATGCCATTCCAATAATGAAGAAACATTAGGCTTGGAAAGTATCAAGAAGGAGGCTCAGAACTCAAAATCGTAAAATGAAGACATGGATTGTCTGCAAAAGGAGGTTCGCACAAAAAGGAAGTGGTGCGCGAAATATAAGATGCTTGCGCGAAATACTTGAAGTGTGGCGCGCAAAACAGCGGGTTGCACGAAATTGTATTTCGCACAAAAGATGTTTCGCGGTCCGATGCTCGGAAAATGGAAAAGGCATGAGGTGCGAGAAATTATGAAGCAGTGCGCGGAAAATCTTTGTGCGCGGAAGATTTGCATTTCGCGATCAAAGCGGATTACGCGCTCAAGGAGGGTTTTTCGCGCGGGGTCGATTTTGCCTATAAATATGAAGTGACCCTCCTCCATTCAACGGAGTTCAAGACATAGAAAATACCCGAGCTCTGGTGCGCGAAATTGAAGTTAGAAAGGGTTCTGCGCGTAAACTTAAAGTTTGCGCGTAAAGTCAGATTGCGCGAAAAGCAAAGGCTGCGCAGAAAGTTGGTGATTAGCGCGTAAAAGGAAGATTGCGCGAAAAGTGGATTTCGAGCAACAGTAGTGAATTGAGCGCAATGCAATTTCTAGGCTACGCGTAATATTTGGAAGTTGCGCGAAAAAGGAATTTCGCGCAAACCATAGAAATTGCGCGCAAGACACCGTAAAGGTTGCGCGTAAAAATTGAGGTTGCCCGGTACATCTGGTGCAAAGTGAGATTCATCTGCGGGTGAAAGTTGGACTTCAACAGAGCATCTACATACATAGGAAGATGCATTCCTTCATGAAAAAGAAGAGACCTACAGGTCTATAAACTGTGACAGAATCCCTTCCAAGAGCAGTGAGCTTAGGAAGAGGAAGAAGGTGATCCTCTCCACCGGCAGTGAGCCAGGGGGAGTCAACGGGAGTGACCCGAGGGACGCAGTGAGCTATCCCTAAACAATTGTAAAGGCAGTGAGCCTGGGACAGAGTGTCTGTACCCGAACATTTGTATCCGCAGCTAGTGAAGCATAGTGGATTTAGGTACGACCGGCAACCTGTCGGCGTATACTCCTTGGACGTATCCCTTAGTGGTGAACCAAGTAAAAATAGTTGTGTCATCTGTCTCTGCATGTGAATGTTTAATTGCTGATCATATACATCATACAGGTTTAAGTAGTTCCTACCAACGTGGGAACAAGATCCACAACTAAAAGAAGAAAAAGTTGCCACCCTGATTCACCCCTCCCCTCTCAGGGTGTCCCGAGTTCCTACAGAACTGACATCCCATCGTCCCATTTTGATCAAGGAGAAAACATCCATGAATAAGATATGGATGTCGCCCGCCATTGGAAAGTCGGAATGGGGGGAAACAGTCGTGCTTCCTCCATAGACAGGTGCATGTGCCCTGAGGAAAGTGTCGAAAATAGCCACATTACAGGATAATGATTCTATAACAATTATCAATACTAATAATATTTCATTAATAAATCATTTTTAAGTGTGGGGGAAGGGCCTTATGAGAGTATTCAATGATATTTTTCTCATTTTATAGGAGTGTGAGGTGTGTGTCAATATTTTATGAATTTTGACTTTCATGAAGTGATTTAATTATTTTCACATCATTCATATAATCTTTTCTATAAAAAAAATTGAATTAATGGAAAAAAAGAGAAAAATAAAAAATAATAGTGTAATTTTTTTATTCATTTCTTAATATTTAAAGACTCATGTACATCTAAAAAATTCTTAGAATGAATTTTATTTTTTACATTGTAATCAATTTTCATCTCATACTCTTTTAAGAAAAATTAAAAACAATCAATTATCTAAATAATTGAACCTTAAAAATGGATAATTTTCTTATGAAATAATTAATCATATTATCATTTTTACTGTCATCACTATCATAATGGGGGTTTTGTGTCACAAAATTTTAAGGTGACTTTGTTGAGGTATTTCTAGTATTTTCACTTTAATAATCATATGATAATACATAAGATCCCAACCTCAACAATTTGATCCTAAATTTGTAAACCTTTTTCCTCATTAACTCTTAGCAACTTAATACAATTTTAATATTTAAAATGATTGAAATTTTTTTAGGACTAATTGTATGGAAGATGAGAATTTTCACAAGAATATGGTGATACATGAACATTCATCAATTGATCATAAATCCATATTTAATTTCTCTTCATTTAATGGTGAAAAAATTAAAATGTGAGGTATGTTTGATTTGGCCAGGGATTTATTTTCTTGGATGAATGAATTTGAACTTGAGAGTACAAAATTGAAGGGGGATATTTTTTTAAAAAAATAAAAATGAAATTTTAAATTTTAAATGATATTCTATGGTTTCCCACTCATGCTTATTTTTTGGATTTTTGATTGACTATTTTATAACTTTATAAGATTGTAATGTTTATGTGTAGTGAAATTAAAAGACCCAACAATGTTCTATAATTTTACATTCATTTAATGTTTTATATCTCCCCATGTTTTTAATATATATCAAATTGTCACTTTTTGGAATTTAAAATAAACTAAAACTAATTATTAAAATGATATATCTTTAGAATGTTAAAAAAATAAGTATGTTTTGAATTTTAGACAACATATTATTCACCAAAAAAACTAAATTTAAAATATCAGTTTTTTAGTTCTATGTTAATTAATATTATTTTCATTCAACTAGAACCAATACTCAATCAAATATTTTGAGTCCCAAATCCATCTAACATGTTAGGCCTCCAAATATATGCCCATATTTGTGGAATTTTGAAGTGGGGCCTATATCTCCACAATTTTATAACCATTAGAAGATAAATTTTATAGGAAAATAGATAATGTTTAATGGAAATATTTTTATTCCTTTGGACATACATCTTTAGACCTATTTTAAGGCCATTAATGCATTGTATACTAGTGATGGGGAACAGAACGAGTCATCCCGACCAAAAAATATTTCTATATTAAACCAATATTTACATTGGAGTAACCTATAAATAGAATCTATCATTTTTTGGATGAATGAAAAATTCATATAATAACATATTTACATAATAAAAAATCTACAAATTCTTGTGTTTTTTTATACCATGTTAAAACCACTCAATGAATGATTTGGAGTGAAAATTTTTCACTTCTCCTATTATAATTTTCTTCCAGGTTTTTTCACTATGTCATATACTATAGGTAAATTTCATTAAAATAAATTTTTTGTTTTAATTTTGTAGTATATTAATAAATTTTAAAAAAATTATCCTTTTTCCATCTCATTTGTCATCTACAATTTTATTTTTCTTTTTTATTGCATCCCTATTCTCAGCTCATAGATAACACTTTTTCATATGATCATGAGTAACTAACCTAAGAAATTTCGTCTAAGAGGAATCTAGTATTGAAACCAATTCATTTAACTTTCATATTTATTTTTTATTTTTTTAATTATACATCATCAAAAGGGGGTCTTAGTGGGAAAAGAGACTTTATGTCTATATCTTCCACCCCATTCCAAAATTATTATTCTACAAAATCTCCCCTCAGTCAAAGAAGTGGATATATATTGTACTCAAATATTATTGAGTGGACCATATATTCAAAACATATGTATAAGTGTTTTTCCACAAAAAATGATATAGTGTGTTCGTTATATATGTTTTAAATTAATTATATGTTAATGAATGTATACAATGGGTTATTCTCTTCTATGTTGTTCCATTTAATCTAACTTAATTTTTTCTACATTAATTTTGTTTTTATATTTATTTTTAGATTACTTTTTTAATTCCATTATCAACACCCTAATTCATTTAACATTCATTATTAATTGAAAATACAAATAAGAAAATAAAAAGTTAATTATAAATATTGTGTTCTTGAATAAGAAATCTATATAAGAGATATGTTCCTTGACACCCATTATGTTAAAAAATTAAATAATGTAATATCATATTCACCACGAAACAATAGGTTTTTCAACATTATATTATCCATAAATATATACTGATCGTAATGGTAAGTGTACAATGAATATTTTATCAATGATTATAATACATAACAATTATTTAAATATGGAATGATATATTTTTTAGTGGTCCAAAACAACCAATGTAGTGAATGAGTTTTATATAACCATACAACATAATAAATGTTTTTATTCATTCAAAAATAGAATTTCATTTATACATTTTTTTTCAATATAGTGTAGTGTCACTAGAATATAAATAAATGATTTTAATTTATTGTTGAGTCTAAGAAGTTTTAAAAGAGGTAGGCATAGTGGATTGGCTGAAGGTATAAAAATAATCACATAAATATATATAACATTTTCGGGTGGGGGCCTGTATACCACCAATAGTGATTGATATAGGATTTTTGAAGGAGGTGATATACACTCAAGAATACATAATATATATATATATATATAATATATTTCGCTCTTTGTGTGTGTGTCAGGAATATATATATATATATATATACACATACATATATATATACACATACATATATATATATCCACATAAGGATAAATTGTGTTATGTGAACCATAGGGTTGTATTTTATATCTTGTTCCAAGAGTAGATGTAGCGACCTTGGTTTAATGATATATATGTTTCCTGTGTATATGTATCACCCCATATTGAATGTAATATAATGTATCAGATAAGACAATTACCATTTGTGTATGTGATGTGATGATCTAGGGAAGATGGATCCCTAAATATTAATATGATCTAAATTAAATATTGGGTAGGAAAGATCCTACTTGGTCATATACAAAAGGGTTTCTTAGGCATGATTTTGGGCCCCTATTTTGTTGATATATTATGTGAAAAGATATCAGGCACTAATTGAAGAATATATAGTTGTCCTCATGTGTTACCTTAGAACCTGAGGATTGAAAATGAATTATTTTCATTTTTTAATTTTATATATTATTATGATAATTTCAAATGTGAATATTAGTGTTTACTAGTTATGTTTGGGACAACATTGGTTGTTTTCTTCTGTGTTCTAGACCCATCCTTCTCTGGTGACCCTAGCACCCCAATAAATAGGAATACCTTGAGATCATATGTTTGGGTAGGGTAGGTGACCATTATTTCATAATCTATCAGAATATATTGGAAGGAGTCAAGATATGTGGATATGTTGTGGTTTTAATATCATCTTTTATATTATATATATTTAATTATTTCCTATTTTATTATATAAGTTAGTGGTCTATTGAGATGTACGACTATGTTCTTGCATATTACTTTGTTATACCATGGAAATGATTAATTTTTTATATAATCTAATGCTAATTTTTTTTATGATTAAGGGTTATTTTTGTTATTTACTCAAATATGGTTGTATATTATCTCTTTGTTAACACCATATACCTTGACATGTAGTCAGAATCCTCTATAGTATGGTGAGTTTTGTCTAAGGTCGCATTGAGACCTTGTCTAGTGACTATTGATTGTTCTTAGACAATGATATTGTAATGTTTTTTCAATGTGTTGTTTTATGTTTTATTATATTATTATATAGAAGATAAGATATCATTATCATCAAAAAAAATGGGATGAACATTATTTCATGTTTTTTACTAGAACCTATATTAGTTCAAACCTAAGTTACCAGGGAGTTCATTTCTTTGTTCTGACTATTCGAAGTTAGAATTAACATGTTTATTATTTAATATAATGTTTCAAATATTATTTATATATTTATTTTTATCTTGGCCTGAGGTGGGAAGAGTGTGAGATTTAATCAATCATATTAGTCTTGTAAGTAAACATGACATGTATTTTAGTGTATGAGATTAAGAAACAATTTATATATAATGAATATAAATTAACAATAAGTTCAGTTATGAAATTTGTCAGCAAAAAAATTAAATGTTGTTATAATATAAATTTGATACAGATTTCAGTGATTTCTAGTGATATGGTATCAGTTAAATGAAATATAATCCACATGTTATAAGATTTTTTCATAATATTGTGAATGGAATTTAATTTAACTGAAATTGTTTTGATCTACTCGATGTGAGTCTTTATAGACTGACATAATATATATATATATATATATGTATATTTAATTTATTTTCAATTTTTGGGGAATATTGGTGTATAACTTTTTTCTCTGGATTATTACTGTAGAGTGTCTACAGACATGAATATGTGTTTCAACATATTTATATTAGAACATTGGAGTGGGAATATCAGCGTGTGACCATTAAGTATGGTATTTCAGATAATCGATAGAATTTTTCCCTATGTTTTATGCCCTATATGGGGTGAGGAAAATGGACTAGTTGACAGAGCCGATCAAAATTCAGAATTGACTTTGGATATTGTTGGGTCAATGTTATTATTGAGTAATCAGATGTATTCCTATTATTTCGTGGAGTATTTTTGATGTTTTAGGGTGACCTAGTAGAGGAGGTCTCCCACAATATTATTTCATTAATATATATAAATAATTGACATTTATTAACTAATTATAGGACCGACTCGCATGGGATGAATGATGAACTAACATAATAGGGAACAGAGCCAATGTTAATTTGAAGGACGCATGTGTGAGGTTTCATATGTATTAATGATGTAATAAGTTTTTTACCCTCAAATTGAATCATAGAGTGAATTAATTGATGAATGTTAAATGGTTGGTTGATTTATTTTTGGATAATATGGTGAGGTTTCGTTTAACCTATGTATTAGTAGAATGGGTGAAACCAAATCATAGCCTATTTTTGGTGATGTTAGTGTTTAAATAGGTATAAATTGTATTGGATGACATATACAATATACCATCTAGTGTAATTTTAGGAGATTATTTCAAATAATGAAAATGTGTTTTTAATGGTACGTGACTCCTTGGGTGAGGATAAGATGATAGATTAAATGCAAGGTGATTATATATGTTACAATTGTAGTATGTAGATAGCAGGTTATTTGATATTAATATTATTTACCTTGAGAACTATATGGGATTATGACCATAAATTTTTTTGTTATATTGTTATGGGGTCTAAGAATCAATTGATCGATGGCTATGTGAAGCAATAACAAGGGCGTGATGGATATAGAGGATGATCCCACTTGGATAGAAATCATAAAATAGATAAATGTAGAATGTTGTCTGAAACATTTTTTTGTCCATGTGGAGGAGATAATGTGTATACCCATGAAACAATGTAGTGAGTTTCATAGAGTAGCAGGATGTTATACGTTATTTTCATGTTTTAGGGATCCTTAGTAAATCATGACTCAATATGTGATTGGTATGGTTTGATAATAACATAGGGCCAATAAAGATTGTTTATATATTGGTATGGACTTATCATTTGAGAAATGATTTATTACCATTTTTGTAATATATAATTTGATTAGATGACTATTAGGAATTCTTAATTGTGGAGTAGCTTGAAATTATTGACAACGAACTACGTTGGTTCTCATATGTGTTATGTTGACAACTAACATGATTTTGAAATTCTAGATGTTCATGGACGGTTTCATAGTAAAATTCAATTTGAGAATAACAAATCAATGAAAAGGGGCATGAACAATGGTAAGAATTTTTATGACTAGAGATACACTAATGTCTTAATAATAGTGTTGGAAATTAGTTTTTTTAATGAACCATTATATTATTGGACTATTGAAAAATTCTCAGGATGTGAAAATATTCGAGGAATATGAGAATGGATCACGAATTTCAATGCATGAATTTTCATTTAGTGTTTTAGGTATTTCTTTCTATATTATTGAAAATAAATGTTATTTACTCAGGAGTATAGCATAGATAGTGTATGAACATGACACGTTTTCTTGAAAATATCTGGGATGCCTGAGCAAAGAAGTTTTATTCGAAAATATTGGGTGGTGATTATTGTTTTGGGGTAAAATATGGATCAAATTCATTATGTTGTGTATGGTGAAATGAAATTAGACAAATGTCTTCATAAAAAAATAGAAATAAATTGGTTTTATATTTAACCAAACATATTATTAGAGTGAACATGTTTATTGAATATCAGTTATCATGGATATCCCATGACATGAACTATTATTCAGTGGCATGTGTTTCAATTATATTCCACAGAATAATACCATATATTTAAATGAGAACATTCTTGTAGAAATTATGTGTAACATAATCTATCATTGTCTAGTAATATCAAAATATTTGATGTTGTATCAGTGAATATAATTCATGAATTTCATCAATTATAGATCATTGTTATTGAGTTTGTGGAAATAATCAACACCATTATCCACTAACTGGATGGAATTTAACTAGTAGAGTTAGTTTGAGTGTAGTTTTGGCATGAAAAAAATATGATAGAAGCATTTAATTGGGTTTGTAAATTAAAATATATAACAAAAATAATATATATGATTCATGAGGGTACTACATGAGGACAATAAGATGTATGGTGGGGTGGTTGTAACATCCCAGACACATATATGGGTGGGTTTGGTAAAATCTATTCCAAAAAGATTTTTTTTGTGTTTTTTTATGTGAATATTTAATTTAAACTAATTTTTTAATGTTTTTGGGACTCTATATTTGGATTTATTTTCTATAAATATTATATGTGCAAAACATTAGATCATCCATATTTATTTAGAAGTTGTAGAGGTGCTAAAAGTGTTGATAAATGTTGTGTAAACAATTTATTGGAAATTTGAAAGGTAAATGTTTACTTTAATTAAGATTTTCTGTATCTAATATGATTGTAGATAGCCTTTAGGTGATGGATCTAAATGGAATTATTGTGGTTTAATTTTTGTATTTATGTGATTTTCAATATTTTTTAATTTTTCCTTAGACTAAAATCTTACAAATGAATTTTCATATGTGTATTAAAACATACACAACAACATGGACATAACAAAATATATTATATATGAAATTAATAATATTTTTTGAGTAATAATTTTACACATGAACATAATAAATAACACAATGAATTTACATGTAATATTATAACCATATGTCGATTTTATAGGTTATAAAACTTTTTTATAATGTAATATTTTAAATTTTTATTTTTCCCAAAGTAAAAAAACATATTCATCTTAAAAAATATTACATTTGAAATTTATTTCTATCCAAAAAAATAAAAAATGTGTTGTAAAATATTTTACCTGAAGGAAAAAATTTCATAACATGTATTTTTCTATAGAAGAAACCATATGTTGAGAGAAAATATAATGTACCGACAACATATATTATGTATAAGTTTTTTGGAAAAAATAAATATCAAACATATGTGATACAAAATGTTTTTTAATGATATATATTAGAAATAAATAAATATGATACATAAATTATATATATATTTCATGTGGTCTCATATTTGGAAATACATAATATATATTTATGCGGGTTTAATGTTTTTTAAATTCATGAAAAATATGATTTTTATCCAGATTCTTCTCAAATGTTATCAAATATTCTAATGAGATAAAAGGTATTTAGTCCAATAAAAAGGTATGAAATGAACCAATACTCCTATTCATTCCTATACATCAATCTAATAGGGATATCCATATATTCTTATTGAATTTGAATATTGTTTTCTCTGTCAAATATCATGACTTAAATTTATCATTCAATTTTAATTATTCAACATCTTCATTCCATTTTGGGTGATGCTATTTTATTTTATCTTGGAATTGGTTTTGATTGATTATTAAATGATATTATTGTTCAATTATCCAAAATATTGTATATTTTTCTAGGGCTATCAAATGGTGAATACGAGAGGATGATCACACTAGGTATTGTACAAATTCAAATACTTATATCACTTTAGGGAATTTATTTTGGGATATAAAATATATCTTCCTAAAATTAATAAATGTGTGATAAAACACTATTTTATTGAATAATTTATTGACAATAAGTGATATAATTTCCTCACATTGTGTTAAATATGTTTAATTAGAAAGTATTTGGGATTAGATCATTCATTTGAATATTTTGATGAAAATTCCTGTTTTACCCTTTATAGTTCACTGTAGTATTTCGAAGATAAATATTTTTATATTTATTATATGAATTTTTAATTTTGTAACAATGTTCCTAACTTAATTATCTACAATTATTATTCTGGACACCAGAGCTAAAGAGTGCATTTGGTTGTTGAAACTGGGCCATGAAGTCAACGTTGGGCTGGACTCTCCATAATGAAAAATCTTCTATATTTCGGCCATAACTCCTTCATCTGGGACTGGATTAAGCACAACTTTTTAGAGGAGATAGAAAACCCATTTACACACATAGTATCCTTCTGGAAGGCCGTCCAATTCACGCGTTTTGGTGGTCAAATGGATGGTAAAAGTTGGAATAAAATATTTGGCCGAGATTCCCCATTCACACTTGAAACCATTTTGAACCTTGCCTCCCCACCGCTCTATAAATTGTTTTTTTTCTCATTTGGTGGGGTTGGGAGGAGCACTGGGAAGTTTAGGGCAGAGTATAAGTGGATAAACTCCAATTATACAACCATTTCAATAAGGTTATCTCTTGAAGCAAGGATCCCTTCGACGAAGCCTTCTTCTTCTCCTTCATGTTGTAATGATTTTGTTTGTGTAATAAACTTCTTTGTTCATGATTTATTTCTTCTCTTTTCTTCATTTTTGTTTAAATTTATTCTTCTCTTAATCATCCTATTTTGGTTGGAATTCTTGATTAGAAGAGTGATTCGGTTATACCCATTCTAAACCTTTGCATATGCAAAATGCTTCTACAATGATTACGCCACCCATGGAAGAGTAGTTCTTTTTATTAATCGATCAACCTATATCCTTATTCATTCATTTATTTTGAATTAATGATCCAATTTAATTCACATAATATTATCCATGAATGTTTTTTTAAATTACAATAAACTAATCAAGAAATTGAACAATTAATACAAAACACGGGAGGTCGAGATTTTGTGTAAATTGTGAGAGTGCGATCTTAATCGGTAATACAAGACCACACGGGATTAATTTTTAGAGTTAAAATATAATATCTAAACACAATTCATACTCATTTATAGAATGGATATGTGCTCTAATTAACCACTGACCATAATCTATCCTTAGAACAACAATCAAAGCAGGGTGCTGCGATTGCGTGTTCCGAAGCTAGCGTATGGTTTAAGTAATTTCATCTTTGTGGTTAAGTAAACTCTCGTAGGGTTCGAGGGATAAAATATTAGGGGATCATAATTAAGTGGATATTGATTTAATTGATAATGATTAATAAGTGAATGAAGAGGTAGAGTTAGATCGATTATTCCTTTTAAAATAGATTTATAAAAAAACATCTTCTTGTTGTGTCATTTTAATCAAAATTCATCTCAAAACTAAAAACAAACAAATATACAATCTTCTTCTAGAAAAATTCTTCTAGATTCATAAACTATAACAAAACCCAATACTTTTAAGTAGTGTTTTTATTCTATTCTATTTTATTTTTTTTATAATACCTTTAACAGTTTGTTAAATTCAATTCCGCCTTTGAGAGACGACCTTGGTCAGCCACTCTGCTCCAACTAAGTACCCCAAAATCATATTAATCATTTGAGGGCGCCCATGACAGCGCTCTTTCAAATTGGAACCATTTCTGGGGAGACAAGTAATTTATACAACTATTTATAGGTATTTCTTTTATTTTTCATTTTATAATTTTTTCACCCCTCTCTTTTATCTTTCCCCTTTCTCAAGTTTTCATTTTTTTCATCCTCTTCTTTTCTTTTTTGACCATCAACTCAAACTTCTCATTTTTATTTTACTATGGTCCACATTCTTCCTTTTAATTTTTATTTGATTTATGACATGAACTAATCCTAAAGATCTCTTAGATCTTGACCCTAATATTGAACGTAGCCTTAGGGCTCGAATCAGACATTCTCAGTCTACGTGAAGTATCAATATTCAACCAGTTGGTGAATTCCTCTCTTCTAGAAACATTGAAAATGGAAGAAATTCAAATTCAAACATAAAATTGGAACTAATCGATTGAAATAATGGAAATGAACTTAATAGAACCATTCAAGAATTGTCTGCACCAGATATTAACTATCATCCAAATTGTATTTCATACCCAAACCTCGAATCAGACTCTGAATTGAAATCTGGATTAATTCACCTTCTTCCAAAGTTTCATGGATTATCTGGTTAGGATCCCAATAAACACCTTAAGTAATTTAATGTTGTTTTCTCAACCTTAAAACCAATAAATGTTTCTAAAGATCAAATAAAATTAAGAGCATTCCCATTCTCACTTGATGGAGCTGCAAAGGATTGGATGTACTATTTACAACCTGAAGATGTAACATGTTGGAACGATTTGAAACGTCTTTTTTGCAGAGATTTTTTCCAGCATCAAGGACAACATCTATTCGTAAGGAGATCTCGGGGATCAAGTAAGCATAAGGGGAGTCAATGTATGAGTACTGGGAGTGATTCAAGAAGTTGTGTGCAAGCTGCCCACATCACCAAATCGGTGAGAAAATACTCATCCAGTACTTCTATGAAGGACTCACACCTATGGAGAGAAGCATGGTGGATGCCGCGGCTGGAGGAGAATTGTTGGAAAAGACACCAGTAGCCTCACGTGCATTGATTAGCATGATGGCCCAAAACTCCCAACAATTCGGCGATAGAGGTACACTACATGTTCGAGGAGTACATCAGGTAAGTCCTTCTTCTCTTGAAAGTCATTTGATTGATACCATGTTAGAAAAATTGACCACTATGGTGAGGAAAATTGATTTGATACAAGATACATCTCTACCCCCTCATTCAAGGACTTGTGGCATTTGCACTGATACAAGCCATCCAACTGACTGTTTCCCCCAACTACAAGAAATAGAAAATTGTGCAGCATAATTCCCAGGGAGACCATTTCAGCATAAACAACAACCATATCCCCAAAAAAGTTTGATTGATTTTCTCTAACATACAACCAAGGGTGGAAAGATCAACTGGACATGAGGTATGGCTCTGGACAACAAAAAAGGCCACCCTTTCAACAAAACTTCCAGTAGCCTCCGCCGTACCTGCAGGGTTTCCAACAACCCCAAAGGAGATTTGAAGCCCAAGCATCAGCAAGCCAGCAACAAGGGAATCCCCCTCCCACGGTATATTCTAACACTGATGACCCTTTGAAGAAAATTGTTCTTAATCAACAGAATGAGCTAAAGATTCAAGGTTTGAAGCTGAGGGAGTTGAAGACATAAATGAGCCAGATTACCACTGGCCTCCATTAACTTGTAAGTAAGAATTCCTGAAATCTACCCTCTCAACCCACTCCAAATCTAAAGGGGAATGTTAGTTTCATCACATTGAGAAGTGGGAAGCAAATGAACGATACATCTGTACCTACCATTCCACCGGGATTCACCTCAACTCCAAAGAGGGAAATTCCATACCAACTGATGAGAAATACAAGCAGAAAGATAAAGGTAAGAAAAAGATTGATGATGTTCCTCCTAAACCCCTTCCTTTTCCAAACTGGGTTGTTCAAACCAAGAATATGGCTGAAGAAGCAATGAAAAAAGTGGTTTTGGACACATGCATGCGTGTGGAGATAAACATTCCTCTAGTTGAAGACAATAAGAAAATTCCAAGGTATTCCAAATTCTTAAAAGAACTCTGCACCAATTGAAGAGGGCTCAAGGGAAATGAGAGGATAAACCATGTAAGGAATGTATCATCACTCATTACACCAAATCTAGCAATGCCAACAATGTGCAAGGTTCCCGGGACATTCACCATCCCATGTACCATAGACGAGTTTCACTTCTCTGATGCTCTTTGTGATTTGGGAGCTTCCATAAATGTGATTCCTCACTCTGTATTCTCTTCCTTGTAGGATGGTGAGTTGAATCCAACAAGAGTAGTGGTGTAGTTGGCAAATATAGCTACAGAATATCCAGTGGGATTCCTTGAGGATGTACTTCTTCGGGTAAGAGACATGATCTTCCTAGCAGATTTCTACGTGCTTAACATGGAGGACGAATAGGTAAGTTCTCATTCCCCCATTATCTTAGGTAGACCCTTCCTCAAAACTGCAAAAACTATCATAAATGTCAATGAGGGTACACTTTCCATGGAATTTGGGGATGAAGTTTTGATATTTAATGTTATGGACTCCATAATGTAACCCTCTAAGGACCATTCTGCTTTTGTTATCTCCCATTTTGAACCACCAAGTAAAAACTCCATGGAATTTGATTGTCCTATGCTTAGGGAGATTATGAGTATTGGTTCTGGTTTAATGTCTAAGAGAACATCCAAACCTGTTTCTAATGAACAAGACTCTCTAAGATTTTATTTTGAAATGGATTTATATTCTGATCGTGATCATGTGAACTCTGATTATGACATGGCTACTGAGTATGCTGATGGATTTGGTGCTTTATTCTCTGATTATGATGATTTCCGTTCGGATACTGATGTTCATTGTGCAGATATGTCTGTTGAATCAATTTCTCCATCCATACATCACCCCCCTACATTATAAGTCAAGTCATTTCCCCCAAATATTAAATATGCATACTTGCTGAGCGGTGATAGACTGCCTATTATCATTTCTAACAATATCTCTTTCGAACAAGAAGAAAAACTTTTGAATCTATTGAGAGATAACATCAGGGAAATCGGGTGGACCTTGGCTGACATATCAGGTATTAGCCCCTCCATTTTCATGCATATGATTCTCTTGGAGGATGGGGATAAAACAGTGAGACAGCCACAATGGAGACTCAATCCAACCCTCCTGGAAGTTGTTAAAAAAGAAGCTGAGAAATTTCTCGATGCAGGTATAATCATTCCCATTTCAGATTCTCAGTGGGTAAGTCCAATTCAGGTTGTGCCTAAGAAGAGTGGTGTTACTGTTGTTAAAAATGATAAAGATGAGTTAGTTTCAATGAGGGTGCAAAATAGTTGGCATGTTTGTAGTGATTATAGGAAACTAAATCAGTCGACTCGCAAGGACCATTTCCCCCTCCCATTTATTGATCAAATGCTCAAGAGACTAGCTGGGAAAACACACTATTGTTTCATGGATGGATTTTCTGGATATTTTCAGCTTCCTATAGCTCTAGAGGATCAGGAGAATACTGCATTCACTTGTCCCATTGACACATTTGCCTACCAGATGATGCCATTTAGACTTTGCAACACCCCAGGTACCTTCCAGAGATGCATGGTGGGTATTTTTTCTAATTTTATTCAGACCTGCATGGAGGTATTTATGGATGATTTTACAGTGTATGGATCCTCATTTGGTGAGTGTCTAAATAGTTTGGGAAATGTATTGAATCGTTGTATTGAGAAGAATCGGGTCCTGAACTTTGAAAAGTGTCATTTAATGGTAGAGGATGGCATTGTCTTAGGGCATGTAGTGTCAAAAAATGGGATAGATGTTGATAGATCAAAGGTAGATATTATTTCATCCTTACGAAATCCTTCATGTGTGCGTGATGTTAGATCTTTCCTAGGGAATGTAGGATTTTATCGGTGCTTCATCAAAGATTTTAGTATGATTTATCTTCCTATGTCAAGATTACTTCAAAAGGATTCTGATTTTGTGTTTGATGTTTCTTGCAAGAATTCATTTGATGAGTAAAAGGAGTTTCTTGCTGTCATATTTTCTTTAGATAAATTCCGTTCATATTTATTGGGCTCTAAAGTAGTTGTTTTTTCTGACCATGCAGCTCTGAGGTACCTCTTGAAGAAGCCAAATGCAAATCCATGACTTATCTATTGGATTCTCCTTCTTCAAGAGTTTGACATCGAGATAAAGGACAAAAAGGGGTCAGAAAACTTAGTGGTGGACCACATGAGTAGGCTTACTCACACACTAGAGGGTGACACCTTGGAACAGGTACCACTTCGGGACACATTCCCCGATTAGCATCCCTATACCATCTCAGGTATGCATCCTTGGTATGCTGATTTAGTTAATTACATTGTTGCCTCTGAAATCCCAGTGAATTTGAAGAAACATCAAGTCCAAAAATTAAAAAGTGAGTCTAGGTTTTATGTGTGGGATGATCCTTACCTCTGGCGCATGTGTAGTGACCATGTTATTAGGAGGTGTATTCCTGATCATGAGTTTGAGTCTGTTTTTCAATTCTGCCATACACTTGCATGTGGTGGACACTTTGGACCCCAACGGACAGCTAGGAATGTTTTGGACTCTGGATTATATTGGTCTAGTTTATTCCATAATGCCCATGTGTTTTGTAAGTCATGCTCTCGTTGCCAACACACTGGGAATATTTCTAGGATAAATGAGATGCCCCAACAACCGATACTATTATGTGAGATTTATGATGTGTGGGGAATTGATTTTATGGGTCCTTTTCCAAGTTCATATGGTTTCTTGTATATTTTGGTTGTTGTTGATTGTGTGAGAAAATGGGTGGAGGCCAAGGCCACCAGGACTGATGATTCTCATGTTGTTGTGGATTTTGTGAAGGCATAGATTTTTTTCAGGTTTGGAGTATCAAAGGCCATCATCAGTGACCAAGTGACACACTTTTGCAATAGGAATTTTTCTTCCCTCCTTGAATGTATGGGGTGACACACAAAACCTCAACACCATAACACCCCCAAACAAATGTTCAGGATGAGGTTTCAAATCGTGAGTTGAAACAAATATTGGAGAAAACTGTGCAGCCAAATAGGAAGAATTGGAGTAAGCGCTTGGATGATGCATTGTGGGCTTATAGGACAGAATACAAGACACCCATCGGTATGTCCCCATTTCAGATTAATTTTGGGAAAGCGTTTCATCTCCCTGTGGAAGTTGAGCATCGGTCTTATTGGGATATAAATAAATGAAACATGGATTTGGCCCAAGATGGAATCCAAAGGAAGCTGCAAATTCAAGAGCTTGAGGAGATTAGATTGTCTTCATATGAGAACTCAAGGCTCTATAAGGAAAAATCAAAAGTAGCTCATTATATAATGATACAACAAAAGGAGTTTCATGTTGAAGAGAAATTCCTTCTCTACAGTTCACGACAGAAGCTGATGCCTGGTAAGTTGTGTTCCAGATGTTTAGGTCCTTATATTGTGTCTAATTTTTTTCCTTACGGTGAAGTGTAGATCACACAAGAGGACACTGGAAGAAGCTTTACACTCAATGGGAAACATTTGAAGAGATACATCGAGGGACTTCCTACCGATGCAGTTGATTTTATCACACTGCATGACCCCATCATCACTTGAGCACATCAGGCTGTCCCTAACCCTTTCACTTTTATATTATTTGTCCTATTTAAAAATTCTGCATTTCATGTGCATAAATCATCTCATGGGTTCACAGTGAGTACAATGCAATATTTTAACTGAGGGGGAGGGAACCTTTTAGTTTAGTAATTTCAATTGTTTTCCTGTTTACAAAAAAACAAAACAAATTTTATTTTGTGTTTTTCAAATTTGGTGTGTTTATTTTTCAATTTTCATTGTGTTTTTTATATTTTTGAGCTGAAATGATTCTCATCACAATTTTGAAATGCATATCAATGAGTGAAACAATTTATCCCAATAAACTGAGCTTAAATGAATGCTGAAATGACTTCCTTTCAAGTTCAAATATTTAGTGATTTCATGAAAAGTACACAGAATTTTGAATCCCATGCCACATATCACTGTCCTTATATTTGAAAACACTTTCCTGTGAGGCTTCTGAACTATTATTGTCATATTCGTTACTTTCATCTCACTTCTTAAGAGAACCAAACCATGCTTGATTTAACCATAATTTGATTTATTCCAGTCAAAACATGAGGGTTTGAGGTACTTATGTTTAAATGATTGAGGCATTTGTTTGGTATTAAAGCCCATATTTCAAATAATCCTTTTTTATAATGGCCTACCTTGAATATTTAATCCTTGTATCCCTTAGAATCCATGCACAGCCTATTAGGTTAGCCACATTACAAGCCAATTTTCCCTATCCAACCAACTCTTGAAGTGAAATTTCATAATCTAGTTGAGTTTAAGTGTGGGGGAATCTATCTTGTGTTGTGCCACCACATTCTGTGATACTTTGGGTGGAAAATTAAATTCTGAAGAGATGTGTTTTCTACTGAATAAATTCATTATATTGAAAGTTGTGCCTTTTCTGGAGCTTTCATGACAAGTGAAGTTGTGCCTTTTCTGGAGCTTCTAATTGAGGTGGAAAGTTGAGCCCATCTGGAGCTTTCAAGAAAATCATGATTGAGAAGATTGAATTTTTTTATGCTGAAATGATGAATAGTGTAAACCTTTCAATAATTTTCATGATGATGGAGCTGAATTGATACTATGGGGATTGAGTAGAAGACCATATGTTAGTGAAAATTATATTAATGCAATTTTGCTTCAAAAAGAGTCAAGCCATCCTCATTCAGCCGCATAATTTTTCACATCTAAATACAACCAACCGAAAGCCACAGAACAACCCTGAAAAGTACTCATGATAAACATATATCCTTCACTCAATCGTGTAGTTATTTAAGAAACTATCAAGCCTATGGTGACCCTTGTATGAGTTTGGATGAGAAATACATTTCAAAAATATTGACATTTGTGTGATAAGAGAAAATTCAAGTGAGGTAAGTGTTTTGTGCATGGGAGGATAAATAAAGTGGAAATATATTGAATGATATAAATGAAGAACTTGAAATAATGGTTTTTTATGAGGAATGATATTTTTTTTTCTTGGTGTGTAATTGTTTGATCTTAAGGATATGTGTTTTAAAATTGCTTTTGATTTGATATTGATGTTTACTTGATATGAGGTTTTCCTCAGGAGTGAAAAAGGGTAAGTGTGGGGGAGATAATAAAACACTATTTTATTGAATATTTTATTGATAATAAATTATATAATTTCCTCAAAATGTGTTAAATATGTTTAATTAGAAAGTATTTCGGATTAGATCATTCATTTGATTATTTTGATGAAAATTCATGTTTTACCCTTTATAGTTCACTATAGTATTTCAAAGATACATATTTTTATATTTATTATTGGAATTTTTAATTTTGTAACATTTTTCCTATCTTAATTATCTACAGCTTTAATTCATGACACTAGAGCTAAAAAGTGCATTTGGTTGTTGAAAATGGGCCATGAAGTCAAAGATGGGCTGGACTCTCTTGAATGGAGAAGATCGTATATTTCTGCCATAACTCCTACATATGGTCCTGGATTAAGCCCAAATTTTTAGAGGAGATAAAGGACCCATATACTCACATATTATCTTTCTGGAAGGCCGGCAATTTCACGCGTTTAGGTGGTCAAATTGGCGGTTAAAATTGGCATCAAATATTTGGCCGAGATTCCCCATTCACACTTGAAACAACATTGAACTTAGCCTCCCCACCACTCTATAAATTGGTGGTTTTCTCATTTGGTGGGGTTAGGAAGTGAATTGGGAAGTTGAGGGCTGAGGATAACTGGATCCACTCCAATTATCCAACCATTTCAATAATGGTATCTCTTGAAGAAAGGATCCCTTCGACGAAGCCTTCTTCTTCCCCTTCATGTTGTAATGATTTTGTTTGTGTTATAAACTTCTTTGTTCTTATTTTATTTATTCTCTTTTCTTATATTTTGTTTAAATTTATTCCTCTATTAATCTTCCTATTTGGGTTGGAATTCTTGAGTAGAAGCGTGATTGGGTTATACCAATTCTAAACCTTTGCACATGCAAAACGCTTCTACAATGATTACGCCACCCATGGAAGAGTAGTTCTTTTTAGTAATCGATCGACCTATATCCTTCTTCATACATTTATTTTGAATCAATTAGCAACTATAATTCACATAATATGATCCATGAATTGTGTTTTTAAATTACAAGTAACTAAGCAAGAAATTGAACAATTAATACAAAACATGCGAGGTCGAGATTTTGTGTAAATTTTGAGAGCGCGATCTTAATCGGTAATACAAGACCACATGGGATAAATTTGTAGAGTTCAAATATAATCCCTAAACACAATTCATAATCATTTCTAGAATAGATATGTTCTCTTATTAACCACTTACCATAAGCTATCCTTAGAACAATAATCAAAGCAGGGTGCTGCGATTGCGTGTTCCGAAGTTAGCCTAGGGTTTCTGTAATTTCATCTTTGTTGTTAAGTTAACTCTCGTAGGGTTCGAGGGATAACAAATTAGGGGATCATAATTAAGTGGATATTTATTTAAATAATAATGATAAATAAGTGAATGAAGAGGTAGATTTAGATTGATTACACCTTTTAAAATATATTTCTAAAAAAAATCTTCTTGTTCTGTCATTTTAATCGAAATTCATTTCAAAACTAAAAAAAATATACAATCTTCTTCCAGCAAACTTCTTCTAGATTCATAAACTATAACAAACCAAAATCCTTTAAAGTAGTTTTTTATTATATTCTATTTTATTTTTTTTAATACCTTTAATAAGTTGTTAAATTCACTTCCTCCTTTGAGAGACGACCTTGGTCAGCCACTCTGCTGCATCTAAGTACCCCAAAATCACATTAATCATTTGAGAGCGCCCACGACAGCGCTCTTTCAATGTGTCTAAATATAGCATTGGATATTTTATGCATTAAAGGTTGATAAGGATACCTATAGTTTTTTACACCTATTTTCATTCAGATTTAGGATGTGGGATAATAATGGTTAGTAGATACATGATTTTTCAAAAGATATAATCTACAGATTTAGGTATAATTTCTTTCATAAATTAATAAATTAATTATAAATTAATAAAATTTAATTTTTATTTTTTTTGATGGTGTTAGGGTCTGATATTGATGTAAAATTAATGATCAAGCCTCGATTATATTTTCTGAAGGTGATCATGCTTTATTTGTAGAGTTAATGACTCAATCTCTAAGGTATGGAGTCCATAATCCTCTCAAAAATGATATTGTGTTTTTTATTTAAAATATTGTACTCTTTATTTCCACTTGAGTGTGAGTGATAATAAATTTAAAATAATTTATTCCCTATTGAAATGCATATAGACATATTGGAAGTGTCATGATCCATGATAAAACATCGAACACTAACTTGATTCCTCAATCATTGATGAATGAGGCCTTAATTATAAATGTGTTTTATGGAACATAAAAACTGTAGCGAGGTACACACAAGGTAGTTAAAAATATTTTACCTTGACATAGGTTCCCTCAGTTCCATATGATTAGTGAAGGGTAACATAGTAGCAATTATTTTCGGTAATGAAGGATATGTAGAATACTGGTATACATTGTTTCATCAGGAGAATTAATTTGAGAGTGGGGTGAGTCTTCCTCCCCCATTACTTTGTGAATATCAGGGTGGTTATGTCATAGATAAAATTATTTTGTTTTTGGATGTGAATAAAAACAAGGTATGAACTTGGATGTGAGGTGGGATTTATTATATTTTTCTTGTCTGTTGCATGTATTGTATTTACTTTGGAGTATATTAGGCCATGATTTGTGTAAATACCAATAATATTATTTTATATTCACATTATATAAAATTTATGTGATTTATAGCCTATTTATAATATTACATATAATTAAAAACCCTGATATTTTTTAATGAGATAAAATATTATAATGAATATTTAAATATTTATAAATTATAGAAATATAACATGAAGCATCTTTAAGAAAATTTACAAATGAAAAAGACCCTAGGTAAGAAAAATACCATTAACATGAAATATTTTCCCTCAATTTCCCCATGTATATCATAACCCAATTAAAATAATTGAATTAATGGAAAGAATTATAAATATATTATATATTTTCATAATGAAGTATACAAACATGGTGAATAAATTAGACTATAGTGTATATGATAATAAAAAATTATCAAATAAGGTTATCATAGAAATACCCACTGAACATATGGTCATCGAACATATGAACATCAAACATATGGCCTTTTGAAAAATAGTCATTAGAAATACAATTAATTGGTAAATGGTAATTCCACATATAGACCTTGGAAATATGAACATTGGATGTACGGTTGTTGTATATATAGATTTTTCACAAATAGTTAATAGATATACTATAGATATATATACTTTTATCAAATTGTTATATTTATTTCATGTAGTTGCAATAATTATTTTTAAGACAATATAATTCAAAAATAATAATGAATTCATGAATAATGGTAAATGATAACAATTAATTAAAACTATCTCATTTCCTATTATTTTATATTTAACTATTTTTTTTATAATTCCATTATATTGATACAAATATGATTTTTAAATGATAATTAATGGTATATTATTTAATTTATTTAATATTAAAAGGGGTGATATTAAAAAAATGGTTTTAATTAGTTTGGATATTTTGATTATAAAATTAAATTGATTGATATTGAAGATTGATATTTATACTATTAATGATATAAATATAAAAAATGTACATGGATATAATAATTTTTCTTTGGAAAATAAATATAATAAATATATTTTTTCAGTAATAAAATTTTTTATTTTGTTATGATTTATACATTTATCATTTTTAAATTTATTTTGATTACTTCTTGAAATTTAATTCAATATAATTATTTAAATTATTTTATACGCATTTCCATATTATGTAATAAAAGAAATTTCATTTTTATGTTTAAAAATAAGCTACTTAAAATTTATGCCACACACAATGATGTCAAATTCTTCGTATACTTAATCAACCAACAAAAGTTTAGTTTGATAATAAAGAATATACATGGATGATTACAGACTAACTGGATATTCAATTTCCACATTATTTCTAACACAACATGGTTGGAAGAATCAGCAAAAAAAATTCTCATTGTATCGATGTGTTGTCTATAACCTCTTTAAAGTAGTAGAACATAAATATCATACACTACTGAAAAAATATATTCAAGAACATAAAGATAATTTTTCTAGGTTCTACAGAGACATGAATTTGACTAGCTATGGATCCAAAATAGACATACATACCAAAAGATTTTTCCATCGAATTTCCTTGATTTTTTAGGAACAACTCACTCTTAAATCCTTCACCCAGGCCCTACACACAAGTCATGAAACCAGATCACCGGCTTTCTCCACCACTAATGTGTAACTCTAATTCAAAAAATTATTCTCTGAATTCTATAATTATAAATGTTACCCCAAGATTTTTTACACATAAATACACAATAATGAATTATGTAAAGACCTAGGATCTCTCAAATCCCTATAATATATGTTAACCACAACTCATTCTAGATGAATGTACCACCTAGGAACACCTCCTTGGTGTTCCACTTGGGATAATCACCTAAAAATTCCAATTAGATGTTCCACCTATGTTTCTATGCATGGGTACACCACCTGCACAAACTCAAATGGGTGCACCACATCGATTTCTTATGTTGGTGAATTAATCTCCCATTGTCCATCACCTACGAACCCATAACATCGAGATCCACTAGATCAGCTCCCATAAAGACCCTATTTTAGGGATATCCTTCACTATGGTGACCATCCCTTTGATAGACCCTTCACTTGGGTGACTTCTGTAGACATTAAACCAGTTGATGTGTCACATCATTTAATTTTGATTTTGATAAATGTATTGTTTAACTTATCCTTATCTGACTATTAAATCCTATTTTATAATTTATTAGGTAAATTTATTAATTCATCATTTTGACATTTAATTTAGTATTATTTGTATAGAAATTTCATTTTTCTATTTAGTATCTTATTTTTAATATATTTATCTTTTTTTCAATTTAATATAATACTTTTATTTTTTATTTATCTTTAAAAATAATTCACCAAATATATATTACATTAATTATTTAGAAATTTTATTTAATTTATCATCACATTTTTAATAGTTTTAATATATTTGAACGTTTATTGATAATTTTAATAATTAATTAATTGTCAATTTTTACCTCCCCATTTTTTATTTTAATTTTTTTTCACATATATTTAAGTAAAAATTTAATTAATGAATTTATTTTTTTACTTATTTCTGATTTTATTTAAAGACTAGATTTTATTTTTTTAGTAATATATTTTTGAATTTTGTTAATTATAAAATATATTTAAAATTTAATTAAATTAATTTTAAATATGAATTTTAATTGACTTATTATTTGGTTTAGTTTGGATTTAATTTATATTTATTTAATATATTAATGTTTTAATATTTTAGTTATCTTTATTTTTTATTTAATTGTGCTAAAGATGAGTCCCCATCACACATGTTACTGTCAGCCATGATGAAGATATGCCAGGGTGAGTCACTGCTCCCCTGAGTCACCACCTTAGTGAGTCACTTCCATTTTGTCTCACCACCTAGAGAGTCATCTGTCCAATATTTCAGCGGTACCTCGGTGTCCATGTTTCATACAAACAACCCCAACTCTTTTCCCATCCATCACCAAAATGAAGCACCGCTAAATGACCCTCCACTGCCACTGCCTCTGCAAACCCTCATACCCTGTAAAATGATTAACCACCAAAAAATAAAGGATTTCAGCATCCTTTATAATGAAATACACTATCAAAGTGATTCATTTCGAGAGTGAATCACCACCAAGAAACTCACTGGTCCTATGTATCCACAACTCTACACTAGCCTCCACATTTAATTGTCGCTGCCTCCAATAATTGAGCCACTGTAAAGTGAGACACCACTTGGAAACCCACCTTTACATGAATCACCAATTTGTGAACCTCTACTAGTAGCACACGCTCCTGCATTCTGTCACCTTCAAACACTACTTGAATCACCACCAATCTAACACTCTTCTAAAATTAAGTCTTCACCCATACCATCATCTCTATCAACTGATTTTAGGTTGAATAACAACCACAGAACGACCACCACAGAATCATAACATCCCCCACCAGAAATCACAACACCAAATATAAAGATGAAAGCATCATCAATGATTAGGGAACATAAAAAATTACCTATATTTATCATATATGGAAATCCATAAGTAGCTACTGATGTTGGAACCACTATCCAAAAAGACCTCTGAAATCTCAAACCTACTGAAAATGACCATATACATTCTGTAAAAAAATGATTATTGCTGCATATATTGATATCAAAAGCCTAATGAAACTTGATTACATGCACCGCTTGAACCGGACCACACTCTAATGGATGAGGAATCTCATTACCCTATCTTCCACATCGATGAAGGATGTCACGCCTGATGTGTCTCTATGATTGTAGGATGAAATGTGTAATATATAGAGGAATGTCGAACACCTCGTTACAAAGGAAGAAATACCTATTGTTGGAAGGATCCTTGTGTAGAAGAGTCTATCTCCATTGAGAGACGTCTTTGGGGATATGTCCATCGAAAATAGAAAATCATAAAATAAAATTGTAATTAAAATAAAATATTAATAGTAATTAATTAATATGATAGTTAAATAAAATAAATACAATTACTAATAAATTGAAATAAATAATTTTAAATAACTAAACATAATAATATTATATATTTTTTCTAATAATAAATTTTTTAAAGGATATAATAATAGAAAATATTAATATTTAAATATTTTTTATAATAATTTAAAAATATATACAAATTTTACTCATTTAAATACATAATATATATGAATAAGATAATATCATTGGTTAATATAATAATAATAGTACTAAAAAATGAAATATTTATTTATAAATATACAATTGATTATTTAAAACAATAACTAAAATTATTTTTAAATTTTTTTGTTAATATTTATATAATTATTTAAGAGCTACTATTTTTGTTTTTATTAAATTCTTTTTATTGAAGTTATTAATTTTATCAACAATTACATGGATTTATGGAATTTTTTGTGACCATAATATTTAATTTTTTAAAATGTTTTTTATAAGGTTTTTTTAATAATAATGTTCTATTAATTTTCATTTGGAAGTACATAACCACTAATCATTTTATTTATGAAGGGGATCAATAACATTATTAATATTATAAAGGATGAATCCTGGTCGTTTGTTAAATTGAGCATACCAACTTGAGTCAATGTATAAATCTAGTGAAAAATCATAGGAGAGAAGATATTTTACACACTAGTTTATACATTCAAGGAAAATATTATAGGTTTCTTGAATTCTAGGATATTTTTAGACTAGAAATCATCGAAAAGAATTTGGGGATAAAAGTTGCACTTGTAAATATCATGATTACTTTGGGAGTATTCTTTCCTACATCTCTTGTTTTTTATTTTTCATAAATTTATCAAATTTAGTAGGAAATTATTTTTGGTTAATAATTATTTTAAGGGGGTATTATAACTATAGGTTTATTCATAATCAATTCTTAAAATAAATTGTTCAATTAATCAAATTCAATTATAATATAGATATTGAGTTCAGCTGAAATGTTTTCACACCTTGTTTTTACATCAAAACTCTATTATCAAATAGTGAGATTGATCATTGATTTATTTCATCAACATTATATTTCAAAAAAATGAAAATTTCAGAGGTATGTATTCCATCATTAAAATAATAAATTTCATTTATTTGTAAGGATTCTTGGATTGGAGATCTCCAAGAATCGTCAAAATCCATTTTTGATCTATTATTGAGGTATATTAACCCAAAAAATTTAAAGGGTTGAAAAATCAATTAAATATCCTGTGAAGAGTACATTATTTCTATCATGTTAGTTTATTAACCCAATTAATATCTCTTAAAAATTTCACAATCTCTATTTATTCTATTTTATTTTCATTTCTATTATCGTTTCTAATTCATCACCTATATTTCCTCATCTTTTTGAGAAATAATCATTGTTTCAATCGAACAGAATAAAATGTGGGTTTTAACCACAATTTTTAGTGATCAGGTTTTTGATATTTATGTACTCCCAAATTCCTTGTGGATTGATACTCATACACCCTCTACATTAATTCTTTTAGGATTAATAAATTGTTAAATTTTCCACATATTAACAATGAATATTTAATTTTATTATTACTAATCATGAGAAGGATTCATGTGAAAAAAAATTAGAACACCGTAACAAAAACTAAAATTCTAAAACAAAGGAAAGAAGAAAATAATAATTTTAAAATTAAATTCAAAAAAATTCTTGAATTTAGTGGAATATCCATTACAAAAACATTTTATTTAATGTTGTGAAATAAGGGGATGGTTCTTTAATAGTTGTTATATGTTTCATCCATGAATTATTAGTTTTAATGGAAACTCTATTTGAAAATGTGGCATAGGAGAATATTTAGTGGATAGATCCTTAGGATTCAAAGTTAATAAAAAAAGTAGAATTGTATCTATATAAATATTCTTAATAGAATTTAAACTATTTAAATTTATCAAGATATGTTTCCAAAAATTTAATTCATTAAAATTGAATTTATTATGTTTTATCAGTCTTTTAAAATATATATGTTTCATCTTGATATATTTATTGTTGAAGAAACTCACACAGTAATAGTGGTTAATTTTTTCGTATTTACTATTAATAGATTACGTCTTCATAGAGGTTGAAATCAACTCATTTAATAAATTTATGAAAAAAAATTATTATAGATGTTGAAACTAGGGATGTTGGTATTTTGGTAGTAGATGAGATACCCCAAAAATATGACACTAATTTGATTTCAATTAATCAAAACTATTTTACAATAGATTTTCATAACTCTCATCATTTGGTCTTATAGTTTATACTCATCCATTTAATTCACCATTTAAAATATCTTAGAGAAAAGTAGTGGTTTGATGGTAGTGAGAATCATGAAAAATCTCTGGGATCACCCTTTACACTACTGTCCCTTCCTAAAAATTCACATTTTTTGAATCCTAAACAAAATGTAGAATTGTACAACAGTACTCCTTAGAGTGATTTCAATTATTCCGTTCTATTATTAGGAAAAAAGAAGATTCTTAGAAGATATTGTGGAATTTTCCCATTTTAAAATTTAGATGGAATGCCATAATACCACAATGGAAGTGGATTTAGAGGATGGATATATTATTTTATGGGAATATAGATTGGAATAATACCTAGGTGATGAATGGTGTTTCTTTATAATTTTTATAGATTATTATAATGTTTATTTTATCTTTATAATTTTAGGTGCCCATTTAAATTTAATATCTCTTAAAAATTAATGTTAATGGAATATGTGTTTGTTTATTGATGAAAACCCACCCCCACAAATTGACAATGGTTAGCCACTATAAAATTCCAACTACGTACATCATATTTAGGGCTTCATTATATTCTACCCATGGACTTTTTGTGTTTCATTCTTATTTATAATTTTCATAGAATAAATTGTTTATTTAATATGTAGTTTCATATTTCCCTTATAATTTTAAGTTGGTGGGAATTATGTTATTTTATTATATAATACAGTTTCTACTGAGCATTTTATATAAGGGTTGAGTTCTTATCTATACATTTAATTTCAACTGAGAATATTCATATAGGATCCTCACTTAAATGGGAAATCTTCATTAAAATGGTTCATTTTTATTTCTACATCGACTTTATTCTCTTATATTTCAATGTTCTATAGTGACACATTAAACCCAACTATTTTTTTTAGTGAATATTATTTTTTGTGTACGTTTTTCTGGATACACGTTTCCTGTACTATTAAAAACATAATTTTACAAAATTTTCAAATATTCAACACCCAATTCACTGTGTGCTCAATATTTTACATGATACATTTTTAGAATTTTTGAAATTTCATATCACTACTCTATATAGATTATAAATGTAAATGTTTTGTAAAATATTTATTTTTGGAAACTCATTACTATTTAAACTTCACATTATCCCTTGAACATATCATTAAATTACTAAATTACAATCCTATTTTAAACTTAAAACATTTAATTACATTCTCCTTCTATGAATTCAACTTTAAGGAAAATGATTGAATTTTATTGGGTAGTATAGGGTCATCATATCAGATTAATGATGATTTAATTTGTACAAACTTAATTCATTTAAAAGATTCCAATTTTTTTGAATTCCATGTTTTTATCTTCACATTCAGTGGGATAAAATTCTTCATAATTTTGAAAGCTGTGTTGAAACATTTAAAATGTTACATATTAATTACCCTAAATATTTTATTTATTAATTCAAATTAATATCCTTATGATATCATATGTTCATGTATAGATTATTGAGAAAATGTTATATAATAATAATTGAATCGAAACAATTTGAATTGAATAAATCTTATAAAACATGCATTTACCTGATATATGAAATTATAATACCTAATTTTTATTGAGCTTCATTCCTTAATTCTTTCATATTTTTACTTTAATGTATATTTTTTATGAGTTTATTATTCCATCATGTCTTTATTGAACTCCCTCACCCAATCAGTTGTGTCTAACTTATTTGATTGATAATTATGTGTGTGTTCTCACCCAAAGGTAAATAAGTTTCATATTTTATTGCTTAATATATGTTTATGTATATTTAATTCATTTAAAAAAATCACAAGAAATAATTTTTGTATAAAAGAAATTATTCTTGCAATAAATCGTTTTTTAACCTGGATAATAGGTATTCTACATAAAAGTCTTCATGGGGTTTAGTCATTCCATGTTAATCATTTTTTAAGGAATTATTGTTTTTCCATTTTGAGAATCGTTATTTATTATTGAATTTGATTATTAATTTCATTAAGATAAGAAATAATTATGTATGGGGAAATTTTATGTGGGATTTAAATCAGTTGAATTTACACACTATTTAATTATTTTATTTGTTAAATTTATTAGGTAATTAATCCTTATTTTTAATTAAACCCTCTTTAGTAATATAGTAGGAAATTTTTTTAATTAATCAATTTAACTATTAATTATGTATTATTAGTTCTAAAATTTCAATTAATTTTATTTAGCCTCTTATTTTTTAAAATATTTATATATTTTTTTTATTTTAATATATTTATTTTATGTTTGAATTTTTTATTTTAAATATTTTATTAATATTTTATTTTTTTAATTACTTTGAACAATAATTTAATTTATCATTTATCTATTCTATTTTTAATAAATTTCAACTCTAATTAATTTTTTAAATAATTAATCTCTATTTAATTTTTATTTAACCAACTTTGAATATAATTTTTTTATTTGAACTTATATTTTAGTTTTAAATTAATCAATTAGTTAGTTTGTACTTTGATTTTATTTTTAATAAATGTATACTTTTTGATTTTTCTTCTTCAATTTTTGAATTTAGTTACTTGTTGAATTTTTAAATATTTCCATTAATTCATTTTTAATTTTTAATTTTATTTATTTGATTAATTGAATCAATTTTTTATAAATATTTATTTATTTATTATATTAATATTTTAATATTTTTATTAAGGATAATTTTTATTTCACCATATAATAAATGAGTCACCATCATAAGACTAATAATTAGGCATGTTGAGACATCGTTAGTGTGAGTCACTACTCCCCTGACTCTCCGCCAGAGGGAGACACTCCTAGAGTGACTTGCCACAAGGAATGTAAATGATTATCTATTTCAATAGTTCATATGAAACCCTATTTAATATGATCATACTCCATCTTAATTCCCTAAAACCACCAAAATGAGGCACCACTAGATGACACTCTGCTGCCACAAACTCTTACAACCCTTCGACAACATAAAATTACTCACCGATGGAAAATAATGGATTATTCTATTCAAAAATATTTAAGACACTATCAAAGTGAGTCACTGAAATAGTGACTCACTACTATTAGACTCAATGCACCTCAATTCCCACGGCTCACCACTAGCATCATCCATCCAGTTATACTTCCCCCATCAATTGATCCATCAATAAGTGAGGCACCATCTGATGTCTCACCTTTTCACAAAACACTATTGAGCGACCCCCCACATATTGTACAACCTTCTCCCTGCCTTCACCTTCCTCCATTACTTTACTCACTTTCAAACTCATTGTCCATATAAAATAGTTCACCACTATCTCCACCATCACTTTCTATCTTGACCACATCTTAGTACGACCACTGAACCACCACAATGGAATCAATGAATCCACCAATTGACATAGTCATACTACATCTAAAGATTAAACTAGTCTCAATGACAATAAGCCCCAAAAAATTTTGATTTTACTCAAATCGTGAATATTGAAATAACAACCGAACCCATAACTGCCACCTATTAAGACCGCTAAAATCTTAAACTCAGCACCATATGACCATATCCTTTCTACAAAAAGACCGAGCGGTGCTGCATTTACTGAAATTGGATGTTTTTGGAAACATGTTTTCATGCTCCAATTGAACTAGACTACTTCCTCAAGGAATACAACCATTTCCCTCTTTACCCCACAGATGAATGATGTTGAGCCTGAAGTGTCACAATGATAAGAGGAGTAGTTGTGGATGAAATAGTGTTGTATCGAGAACTTCCTTCACGAGGAAGAAGCACTCACTGCTAATGAGATAATTGAGGAGGATAAGGTATCTCCTTTGAAAGACATGGAAGTGGATATGTTCATAAGAAAAATAAAAAAATTAAATAATAAATATAAAAATATAATATTTATAATAGTTATTTAAAATAATAATTATAATAATTATAATTAATAATAAAATTAAATACAAAAATTTATAATTATTAATATTAAAAATATAATATAAATTATTATCTAATAAAAATAATATATTTATGTAATAAAATAACTGAACATATTAATATATATATATATTTTTTATGTTCAAAAAAAATTACTAATTTTAATAAATTTAATACACAATAAATTATACTAAAATAATAACTTTTTCAAATATAATAAAAATAATAATTATTTATATATTTATTTATTCATATTTAATTATATAATTAAAAATTTAATTAAACTTATTTATAAATTTATTTATTAATATTTATATACTTATATGATAATATATATTTTTATAATTATTAAATGATAAATATTTAAATAAATAATTACAAAATTAATTATATGAATTTACTTAAATTTCTCTGGTGATATTATTAAATATTATAAAATGTTATTTTTTTTGTTAATAATATTGATCTATTTATTTTCTCTTGTTGTACATAACTGAAAATGTTTTTCTCTTGGAATGAGATTTTTACCTTGATGTGGATTCCAGATGATATATCCGAGAGTTTAGAAAAAATGTATAAGGACTCCCTTAGTAGATGAAGGAATCCAATGAATAATAGGAAAAAAATAGAGATTAAATATACAGGAATAGACATTCGTGGGATATCTTATCACAATCATGAATTATAGAAGTGGAATATACTAGACTTCCAGGTAGAGACAGAGAGAAGATGACAACAACTTTTGACGATCATTGTTCTTGATAAAAGATTATCTCCCATGTTTCATGTATTAATAGTTTATAAAATACTTATAATTTGAATTTTATATGATTCTTTGGTTATAATTCTTTGGTTAGGGTTATTTTTCCACTAGGTTTATTGAAAATCACATACCAAAATTATTTTTCCAATTAATCCTTATTGATTGGAATGATCGATAATAAATTCACATAAAATATTTGAAGACACTTTTTTTGACATCGAAACACTATAATGAATAATAAAAATTGACCACGGAATCATTCCATAAACAATAAATTTCAAAATGAAGGAATATTTCAGTGAGATTTATTCCAATGTTAATACATAAAATTCTATTTCTATTTTATGTTTCATGGATTGGAGAACAACATTAATTGTTAAACACCATTTTTTATCTCCATGTAAGGAATATTTAAAGCTACCATTTTCCAAGGATTCAAAATAAATTTTCGTTTTTTTAAGAGTAAATCCATTCAAAATAATTTTTTTAATATCAATTATGAATCTCCCTAGAATTTTTTTCACAAACATTGTTCCTTCTGTTTGATTTTCAGTTTTGTTATTAGTCCATTTACAACATCTATCATTCCCCATCAAGTAAAAAAATAGACCATATTTAATTATAAATGGTATCAATGAGGGTTTCTTCCACTATTTATAGTGGTCTTATTTTTGAAATTCTTGTACACACACCTTCCTTGTGGATCAATACTCCTACTCCACCATTTTTAGTTCATATTTGTTTAATAAATAATTAAAATAAGAATCTATTAAGGATGTGAATATCAGTGACTGTCTATATAAGTCCCTAAACATAGGTCACCATTCTCCGAAGATTCATTACATAACAGACGATCCACCCATTTCCCCTCACATGGGATACCATTTACCCCATTCCGCTATATTATGATGAATCCTTACGGGTAACGCGTCCCTAAGGTGAGGACTCATTGAAGCCTTCTTCTAAGACGAAGCCCCATTATGTCCCTAAATATGGTAACATAGCATCAATATCCCTAAATATGGTTAAGAATGATCTTTTGACCTTACTAAGTTGATGAACAATTTCAATCCCTTCCTAGGTCTAAAAACCATAACAATCCTTTTCTATGTACAAACATACCAAACAAAATTCACTTGGGATAAACATATTTTCATGATTTATCTTGAGTATAGAATCATTGAATTTACACTCTATGGATAATAAACAATCCAACATGGACTCACATAGTGCCACTCAACCATTTTGTACACACATATAGGTTAGTTACACCTCATGGTTTCTCATATACACATAATATTAAGATACCCATCAAATTTTTCTTATTTTTTATACACACCTTAATTCATAATATTCTTCTTAGTGTTTCAAAATTAATATTGTGGATATACTCATTTATAAATCCAATGGTACTATCATCGAGACCACATTCAAGGGTGATCTCATATGGGAATACCTTATATGATTAATTACCGACCACATCATCATGGCCCCCTACCTGTTTAATTACTCATCCCTAAATGTATCCCTTCCTAGTTTAATTAATAATATTTGAGGTGAGGGTAGGAAACTATATATTGGACCCCTACTATTTTTAGGCCTATATTAATATTTCCTTCACCTATGTCCAATATCTGGCTAGTAATAATAGTGAAACACCATCACATAAGCCTTAATCAATTTCATGTTTTATTCTCTTTCACGAAATATGAATATAACCAGGAAAGCATATATTTTCAGCACACACCCATAAATCATGATATTAGGATATATGGACCAATACTCACACATAAACATAAATTATTTCATTTCATCATATTGGGATTTTATTTCCGTACATTAAGGATAAATAGGACACCTCATGGAGGTTAAATCCCAATATCTTGATACATACCTTTTCTCTTATGTATTAATCATAATATGCACCATTTTTAATGTGTTCCAAAAATCATTTAATTTTTACCTATAACACAATAATTCTTAATTTAACTCTTTGTACCCAAATACAAATAATTTATATATACTAAAATTAGTTCCCAAATATGGGTATCATATCCTCTATAATCCCGAAGCAGAGTTAGTTACATGTTTTGTAATGAAAATGTTGCACTATTATGTTGATGGTATACTAAAAATAAACCTTATTGGGTGATGATCTATGGATACATATAGTGATGACTAGGAGGAGGTAATACCTTAATTTATTTAGTTATATCCAAATAGGATGATATAAACAGGGTCACTCATGCATATATCCCTCAACGACCATTACTAGGATCCTTTTTCAAGTTGTTTATTCACTTGATGTTAAATTTCATAGAAAAGACATTTTCACATTACCATAAAAGGATAGAAGAAAATATTTGAGCAGTATTGAACTACCCGAGATCTATGTTTTTCATAGAGATATGTATGAATACCACTTAGGGGACTTATACTAAATCTACCATAATTAAGGCATCAATTTGGATATGTAATATCTAGATTATCCAGGTATGATTCATTATATTAAAGAATATTAATAACATAAAGATAGAGATCATCATAATTATATAATTTTTCTCATTTATTATTAGATATATTCACATATTTTTCATAATTTAATCATATTCTATAGTTTTTATGATAATAATTCCTTAAAAATATTAAATATAAAATGGAATATTTGATCAGGCATTAATTCCCTTTAAAGGAATGATGCACATGACCTACCACCCTCTCAAGCAATACATATCCTTTAGAATCACAATCTAATACCCCAGTGATCACATTTGGATATTAAGAACACAATAACATTCTAACCTAATTATAATAAAATAGGATCCATGTAGTTGTTTGTATTATAAGAACTAAGGAAAATGTTTTCCACCAATGTAACTTCCAAAATAAGGAAAATTTAATAAATCACAGTAATATGTACAAAAATAACACTATAAATTAACATTAAATGAATATATCAGTCAATCATCAATATACATATATATTTTCATTGTAATATTCCATATTTTGTTCAACATTCAATGGAAATAAAATTACATTTTTATTTTGTAATGGGTGTTTTTAAATCATTGAAAATTTTCCCTCTTATAAAAATACCAATAATATACCCTCATTAATCAATACAATTCCACATAAGTTTTCTTAATAACCCATAAAAATTTCCCCTTAATCATTCTCCTCACACTATTGGGAACCAATGTTTAAAATTATAAGTCTTAAACCCATCATTTAGAAGGGTCCCTCTAAGGGATTTTTTAGGTGTTCAACATTAAATATATCCTTTTGATAATTATTATTTTAGATCATCTGCATCCTTAAATTATGAAATATGATTTTAAAATTTATTGAAATATTTTTTGAATAATTATTTTTTTGTAAAATTAATGATGTTTCTATAAAATAATATATTCTTATTCATTTGTTCATTATAACATGTTCTTTTATTAGTTTGTTTTCCAGACTATATTAATAACATAATAACATTTACATCAGTAATGAGTATGAAAAAAACGTTCGAATATTATTATTTAATAATTGTAAATCTGTTTTATTTATATAATTCTATAATTATAATATATATAACTATATTCATTAATAAAATTCATTCTTTTTAATGAATTTAAATTCATAAAGAGGGATATTATTAGTATTATATACAAAATGTCACCATTTTTCCCGAAATATCCATTTAACTCTATAACTATATCATGAAAAAATATAATTTCATTATGAGAATTTTGAGTCTATTAACGCATTTTAATGATTTAAGGGCTGGAAGTTTCAAATCAAACCATGAGTGGAAAACAAGACTATTTAAACCAATATTCTAATATTGACAAATATTTATTTATAAATGTGTTATAAGATATTATAAATGGGTGAAATAAAAAATTATAAATAAAAATATTTTTTTATACAGATTTAAATGAATTAAAATAGAATAGTAGGGAACGCCTTATAGATATGGAATACGATGTTCATGTTTTCTTCCCATATCACACATTGAACTCAATATTTCTCAGGACTAAATATCAGTATATGTAAAATTCATTATAAATATATCTTAAACCCTATTTATTTTCTTCCCCCCAAGTTTTTCACTGCTTTTACATCTGTTCTTATCATTTCCTCTTAGGTTGGTATAAAAATAAACTGAATGGATTCCTTTTATTAGTATAAATCATACCACATATTTTTTATCTAAAATATTTCTCCTCCATAGCCATATTATATATATTATTCTATATAATAATTTTTATATATAAATTATTAATTAGGGTGATTTTATAATTTTTTTTACTTTCATTAAAAAGGTTTTAACCACATAGGTTATTCCAAAGTTCTGTTGACTATCTTTATAAATGTGTTAATTGAAACAAATTTTTTAATACCTTCCACATGAATAAATATTCCTATAGTTATGAAATTTTTTATAAAAAAGAATATTTTATAATATTTCATGTTATTATAATTTAATTTCTTTTATAATCATTCTATAAAGATTTTACATTGAAAAAATATATATTAGAA
This sequence comes from Viscum album, assembly GCA_963277665.1. Taxonomy (NCBI): domain Eukaryota; kingdom Viridiplantae; phylum Streptophyta; class Magnoliopsida; order Santalales; family Viscaceae; genus Viscum; species Viscum album. The sequence continues at coordinate 1,686,855,751 of OY728126.1, read as the reverse complement.
ATGTAATGGTTATTTGTTATTATTTGTCAGTGTAACTTTCTAATGCTCTTATAAATTATTTTTCATATAGTTAAACAAAAATTAATGTATGTTATTATTTAATGGATATATCACCTATTTTCTATATCATCATTATTTATTTTGAATTATTATGATCATGTTTTTGGGAATTATTGATGAAACTCATTTCTTTCTCTAGGTTTATTCAATTATAATATTTTTAATGTATTCAAGATTTTATGACCAATATTTGTATGATTTATCATTATGTGGAATGTGGGTCTAACATAAACCTCTAATTTGTTGGGTAAAATTTTATCTCCCATGATATCATGATAAAATTATTGAGGTTATCCTAAGTCCACTTTGTTATGTTTTATTACAAGTTAACACAAGTCCACTATGTTATGTGCAAGTGGTCGGCATGGTTTATTATGATTTGAATGAAAAGGTGGTTATCCATGAGAAGTGTACTTATTTATACAGATATTTTTATCTTATTATAATATAATGGAATGTATCTGATCTGGTATATAAAGGATTATGATTACCAAAACATCATTACAAACTCTAAAAAATCATAAATTATGTTTTGTCAAAAGAATTATTCCATGAAACGTATTTTTCAAAAAAATGTTCTATTGCGCATTTATAACTTATATTCATTATAGGAACATTATTCATGTGCTCATATGCATAATATAATAATGTTATGAATTATAATCTATAATTTTCAACCAACTTTTTTACCCTTAATGATAATATGAGATTACGCTTTATTATGCTTCTGTTTCCTTAGTTTATGAATACGATTATAACATATGATTCTCTACCTGGGTATCAAAATAATTAATATATGGTGGAGATTAAAAATACTTTTAAAATAAGTTTATTGTAAATCTATTCTCTATAAACACTAAGTCATTAGTGTATCGGGTGTGATATATTGTTTGATGCAAGGAATATTCATGTAAAATGATTTATTGTGTGTGTATGTTATTCTTAATTTAACTAAATTGGTATCAAAGTGGGTTTTAGTAATATTTATAGATTATTTTTCGTATAATAATAATATGTAACTAAATAAATATATTTTTAACCAAAAATTTTCATAGGATAAACAAAAATATCATCATTTTAAATGAATGTTTCATAATTTATGATTTTTTATTTTATTTTTTCTTAATCAAATGATGGTTTACTTTGATTATTTATTGAGGATGAAAATAAAAATTTTGTTTTTATTCAAGGCGTTAATCTATAAGAATAACAATAATAATAAGGCTGATATATAATTCAATGATCACCCTTATGGGTAACCACTGTCATGGAATATCGAATGGAAAATATTCTGGTTATTTGTTGTAAATATTATCAAAATGTGAACCAAAAAATGAATATTATTGAACATAAAAATGCATTACATAAGGAACATTTCTCAAATAAATCATTTATGTTTCAATGTACATCCTCCTTTTGTGGTACTTTAAATAAAATACTTAAAGAGAATGGATCAATAAATATATAATGTACATTTTGTTCTTCAATGGTCAGTGTGTGAAAGGGTTGTTCTATGAATTTATCATTTGGAATAATAATTTGATCAATGGATGAATCTATTTATGATTAAATGATAAAAGAATGACATAAACACTATTTAATGAGGGAAAATTATAATTGTATATTTTAATTAGTATTTTCACAAGAATCATTACACTATACTATAGAGGTAATTCCATGAGCCTAAATAAAATAAAGATGTATCAGTATGTAGTTATAAAGATAAAATAATAATAATTGTATGCTACACATAAGTTATAATCATTCACCACAAAATAATAATTAATCAATTTTTTAATGGCATAAAATTATGTCATTAAATGGAATTTCTTATAAGTTATATTTTTAAATATGAATATACGGTTTTATTTTCAATAAAAGTATAAAATGATAATTTATAAAAATATATTTTAAATAGTTTTGGATACATGATGTAATAAATGAGGATTCATGGAATCTAAAATGATAAACCCCATATAGGGAAAAAATAAATCTTATTGAAAGTATAAATGTATGAGGAATCATTGGGGGAATTTTCTAAAACTAACATGTTAATAAATCAATTATAAAAGGGATATTCACCAATAAATATGATTATATATGAAATATTAGGAGACTAATCAATGAAATAGATTACGGAAAAGAATATCATAATGTTCCAAATATAAATAAGCATTATTGAAAAATTTTTTATTCGAATTACACAAATATGTTCCCTAATAAAAGGCATAATGATGAAAATCAAACTCAGAAACCTCTTCAGCCCAGAGGAAAAGTGAAAGCCTATAAAATTAAAATAGCTAATGTGGGTCAGGAAAATGGCATATTGATTTGTACAATCATTATTTAATCTATATATGAAAATGAATTATTTAAATTATGTTATACTAACAAATTTATATATATATATATATATATATATATATTTTCTGAAGGTATCAAAGTGCCACCCAAATGATTTGATTTTGACCTGTCATTAAAAATACCTAGTGGAATAATTTTTTCATCCTATGTATATAACATCACTGTAATGAATGTTAGGGGGGGTGTGTTTCCTATAAGTAAAATAATAACTTCTATAATAATATTTTATATGATTTGGTCATATAGTTATATCCTTCTACATAGATCCTATTTCAATTGTCGTGGTAGGTAAGTCACATTTTATATTCATAATCACCCTTTGAACATCTATTGTTGAAAGGATGACTAAGAGATCTCTATAGAAATTAATTCCATTATATGTTTACAAATACATTTTTATATGGGGTATCTATATCAATTGATTGTTTAAAAAAACATTGAATATGTTATTATTATGTAAGAAAATGTTGATGCATTTCTTTCAATGTTTCCAAGTGTTCCCCAAGATCTTGAGGTTGAATATTCAATATAACTTATTCTGGGTGTTGTAACAATATCAAATAATAATTATTGAATTTATGTGATTGGATTATGGGAATTAAAAAACCACACCTATATAATTTTAATATGGGTTTTACATGCCAATGATCCTATTCATATAGGAAAACCAATAAATCAATAAAATGGATGGATTGGTCAATGCATCTCTACATTGATATAAATGATCCTAATAAGATCACGATCAAAAACAATAATCAACTACAAAAAAATTTATTATAACTATCCCCTCCCTCTAAATGTACCCATCATGGGATTAAAACAATGGAAGAGAGATAATAACCCCCATGGGTTTCACCTACTAGGCCCTAGAATTGGGAATAACAGCCATGGAAGAAAAAATATCACATATGTCAGTCGATAACCTTAATATTAATGGTAATTATTGAGATAAGATACCATAGACTATGTAAATAAATGACAACATATAAAATATAAAAACAAGAATGATCCCACAATGCATCAATAATGTAATAATATAATATGATTCTCCAAATCAATACTAAAAAGAGTGGTCCGAAGGAAGCGACTCCATAATGATGCTAATGTCAGGGATTTTAATGTCCCCCAAAGGCCACCTTGAAACAAATTTTTTTTTTAAAAATATGTGGGTTGAGGATACTTGTATACTATATAAGATCAATTTCTAAGTCACTTGAGCACATTTTCAAAGTGAATATTGAGGCACTTATTTTAAAATAGTAGAAAACATGGCACCTAAGAAGGCATAATTACATATCTCATCCTCACTATAAAAAATTAAAAAAATTATTCATTCAAGTATAGTAATATAATAAGATTTATATCAAAAAAGTTTTATCCCACACCACCTTTCCGTGTATTTACAGATCCCACACCCAAATGAAATATGTCCTGGAAGTCTTATATCTTCCTAATGGACATCCTACCTAAAGAAACATATGACTCTATAGAACACTCTGAACCATAAATGAATCTAGCCCTGTCATACACATACCATCATAGAAATGGCCATTTATCATGGACAGTAATGTATCATGAAAATATAGTATATCAACCTCATTCCCACCTCCTACCATTCAAGACCCCAAGTTTAAGACAACTCATTAATCCAATCAACAGAACCATGAGGCATAATATCTTTGAGTCAACATATCAACAATTTAAAAAACCTCTATATGATAGACGGACTAAGAAGGGGTATCTATACATCAATCCCCTTTATTTTAGATAATGGGATAAAAACCCCCCAAAATATTTGTGTGATAATAAATAGTTCTTTGTGACTGGGGAATATAAAGATATTTGAAAAGAACAATATATGATAGTAACACAATCCTATAAAATTGTTAAACCATCTGATATCCATCACAACTCAAAACACACCCAAAATTATTAACAGCCAATGACACCTCAGTTCCAACAGAAAATGTACTACCACCCATAACTCATAAATAAAATTTATATTAAACCATTCCATTTATGTTAATACATTCATAGATTCACCAATTCTCAACCAAAATCATTTATTAATCCCAAAAGTTTTATTGTAAATAATAACAGAGTAAAGAACACATCCCATTTTATTTCATGATTTCTTCAACCATTTAACCCTTCATATTTCAACATCATTATTATAAATTTATTCCATAAATACTAGGAAACTAGCACATAATAGTACAAGATCTTGTCTTCCTCATTCAAATTATCCCTCTATTTCGACCCCTACATTTCCTTACAAACATTTCTCATAAAAAACCTATGACAAGTACATCCCATCCCAACCTCTTCACAACGCAACCATCACACAATAAAACTCCTCTAAATAAAAACACTTTTCTGAAATTTTTCTCATATTAACCATGTGTCTTCCATTATATTTAATTTATTATTCTCTTAAGAATTCCTAAAAAATATTGGATTCAATGTGAAAAAAATTTATCATTAGGATATGTGTTGTTTTTAGTATTAATTTATGGGGAGTTCATGAAATAATAATAATAATGTTTACCAATTTCAAAAGATAAAATTGTACAAAAATCCTGAACAATAACGTTAAGATAATAAAATAATCAAAAGAATGATAAAGCATATATGAAAATTAGAAAATCAAGTAAGACACATGCAATCTGTCCTTTCCCCATTCAATTTTAATTAATAATTTTAATTTATTTTTTTCTGTTGGTGAATTCTATCATACTAATTGAAAAAAATCATGACCTCCATCCACATGTAAAACTAAGGGAAAAAATATAAATAATTCCGAAATTTTATATAATCATATAATAAAAATTCAGGGAACCAATGATTAAGAACCACTATTCTTGATTAATTATCCACTATAATCCTATGGATTGACACAATGCATCAAAAATAGCCCAACACTAATAGGGATAATACCATTGGAAACTCCCAGATGTTGGGTAAATAGATAAAAGGAATAAACTGTAAGAGAGAGGGGGAGAGGGGAACGCATAACTTTATCCACAAGAAATGATCAAATTTTATAAGGGGTTATCCCTAAAAATATAAACATTGTATAGGGATAACGAGTTCCAAATGTCACCTAATATTCAAATGAAGAATAATAGAATATATGGAATGGAGTTCAAGCCTCTTATTTATGTACAAAGCTAGATTAAGGTTTCCTTAATATATTGAATGGGTAATAATCAAATGGTAGGTCCATTAAACATGAGATATAATCCACTCATGAGAGATCCTAATTTCATGCCAATTTTTAAAATAATTTTTAGTTTTCCCTATTGGCTTGTCCACATAATTCTATTATCCATAGTTATTATTTCACCATCCATAATTTATTGTCTCTATTCCCTAGCACAAAACAACTATTTGATTACCCGCACTACACCCTAGACCAATGTATAATGAGTCCTTCTTCCCCATTTCATATATGAACACCATAAAATAACCATGCCTAGTTACACACATTCCCTAGACTATGGAGGCATGTCATATATCATAGAGGGGTACACCAAAGACAAAACACAATTCACCATGTCATGAAAAGATGATTCACATGTTATGATGAACCTTGTAAGGATAAAACATCACATTAAATAGATTAATCACCACCAAAACCTACTACATAACCTCTATAACATAAGTAAAAACATGGGAAAGGTTCATGGTAGTTTTAATTTTATTCTATATGCCTCTAAAAAAATTTCATCCACAAAATTAAAACAAAAACATGAACTCTAGAATTAAAGGGAGGGATACCAAACCATCCCATTAGATACCTCTCTAGGATCTCATTACAAAAAAAACTAACCCCAACTCAAATCAACCTGAACCACCTATTTTCCCACACAACCATCTTCATTGATATGTCAACCTACCCAAAACCCATGAACACAAATCCCATAAACAATACACTAAGTGGTCCCATGAATAGAAATCATGGAAACCCACATCTCATATACGAATGATATCTTTATTGGGTAACAATTACCTTACCAAATGGTTTTACAATGTTTCATATAATACATCTGGATTAGGAATTAGAATTATTTTTTATATATACTAGATACTTTAACACAAATCACACCCCCAATTAAATAATTACATTTCATAAAATATCATGTTTTAAGAATCACATAAGAAGTGAATAAAAAACCAAAAAACAAAAATTTATCTGAATACATGAAAAATATTTGTCTCATATTTCCATGTACTCTCTTTGAAGTCACCATGATTCAAAATTGTATTAACCAATGGAATGGTCTATCAACAAAGAAACTTCCCTTGATAATCCTAGATATCTACTGGACACTCCATAAGAATCAAGTCATCCTTTATATCCAATTATTACTAGTATATAAAATGTGGTTAATCATAGAGATATTTTCATAGTTGAGTCATGTGGAAGAAAGACTGAATCATTTCTACCTATGAAGGAAGCATCAACATGAACACCACCTCACCAACATGATTTAACACCTCAATGGGTCCACGGTCCAAGGAGAGATATAACTCCTCTATCCAAAACACTAATTCCCATGAAGAAGATAGATAATCAAGACAACAAAACCCCACCCCCCTCTAAACTACAAGAGGACACTAGATTAATTTTCATAAGAAATATTACAGTAGTTTTCCACATTCATACTCTTATAAACTACATGAACCTTCTATGATGTTCATTTCACCACATCCAGAATGAGAACTAATGAATCCCAAACTTCACCCATTAAAAAAATAGAATGATAATCCCACCTATATAAATCATCAAATAAGATCATGTTGATGGCTGAGTGGTTGATGTTTTTGTTCAAGAAATCAAACAAAGGAAATTATGTTTCCCAATATCTTCCAAAATCCAATAAAAATGCCCGAAATATAACCAACAATTTCTCTTTGGTTTTCATTAACTATCCATAAATATGGGGGTTGAATGTTATTTTATAGATTAATTGATTTCTAAAAGTTTTCTATAATACTCCCTTGACTTATGAGGTAATATAATTTCATGATCTGATATAGTGGACATCATAACATTATGTTGTCACACAAAGACATCCACATACGTCCTCATTGGATCAAACACAAATCCAAACTCTTGGATCATTAGAATGTGATCCATATTTGTAAAATTTTCCTCAATTACATAGATAGAATCATATAATCATTGATATTATTTTATTCACCTGGCTATGTTAAATAATATTTTATTTCACTTCCACTAGAGAATATCCCTGGCCTCTTAGAACCCACCGATAACATGATGTTCTACATTCACCTAATTGATGACCTGAAATCAATCCATAGTCTAAAACACTAACCGTTTCATCACAGGGCACCAGAATTTCATCCTCATACCTCAATGTGTTTTATATACTCATGGGTGTTAGTACAAAGGTGTGTTATGAAACTCATAAAGGTCTCCCTCCTCTATATACTATAGAAAAATATCCTTCAATAAAACACTATATGGTTCTGAACATTCTATGTCCATACCTTTAGATAATGTCCATGGCCAAAAAAATGATCATGAATTATCTCTGTCATAGAGTCTCCTCATTGTGACACATTCACTGGCCATATTTGAGAATATTGAACTGTCATTGAAATTGTAAACAACCATCATACTTCCCCCATGCATCTAGATTCATGACTTCAAATATCTCTATCATCTACTAATGATATCTAAAATCATGAATAATATCCCGTTGTGACTTCCTCACAAAGTTAAAATTTTCTATTTTTTAGCATATATCAATTTGTTAGTTCTATAGAAACTCCCTATACCTCCATTTCAACATGATTTAACAAAACTGAGAAAAGATAGTCCTCATTCCTTAGATATCTATAAATACCAAAAATAATTATTCAATGATGAAATATATAAAATCTTTTAGTGAAAATAAATCTTCTTCTAGCACAATATATTTTTCATAATAGACATTCTCATGGGTATTTTGAAACCTATCCCTAAAATATACCACCACATTCTATTACATCAAGATGAAGCTGAAGAATAGAATCAGTATTCATAGAATACCTCCAGCATCACCCCTTCTTCCAGCATCTAATTAATAGGAGCACTAATTAACCTCCACTATAGGTAGTCAAATGATTACTAACAATGATCATTCTATAAAAAATTCTGATATTTAATGGTAATTTATATAAACCAATCTTCAATCGATGAGATATTATACATGAACTTCTTGTAGTGTCCAATGATCATGATGAAATTATGAACATCGACTTCATTATTTGGCATTCCCCAAGAAACAAATATCGTTATTTTTTACTAGTGTATAATGAAAAGAATATTTCACACCAAATTCCAGAGAAAATAAAACACTGATAATAAAAATATATATTTGGAAAATTTTCAATAATGATCACTGTGTCAAATGATTTGTAGTGTAACTCTGAGATGATCGATATTCTTCTCCTATAACATTGAGTGGATCAAGATGACATTGATTAAAATAATTACATTATTTTCCATAATCTTGTGAAACATGACATTCCTTAACTCCATGAAGTTATTGTATTTGCATCAAAAGGAACCTTTTGGATATTTTCCTTCGCTACATTAAAATGATGATATCTTGAGTCGAGTTTGACTGTCATAAACTATTTAAACCCTCTCATCTATTCAATAAAATAATAAATCCTTAAAATTGGGTAATAATTCTTGATATTCACCTAATTAAACCTCCATTAAACTATACATATCCTCATACGACCATCCGCCTTCTTAGATAATAACATTAGTTGACCCTATGAAAAGATACATGGTTGGAATAAAACACATTTACATTAGATCATAATTTTGAATCCTAAGCTGATATAACTCATAGGGTTCCGTGTAATTAAGATAAATCAAAATTAGATATGTTCTTGGTTATAACATTATCTTTCACTTCATATAATTTCAAGGGTTTAAAATTACATCCCACTCATGAAATAATCTAAAACATCATTTACCACCCCGATATCTTCATCCCTTTTAGTGTCCGCTAATTTCAATGAAAAAACATCAATCATGGAATGATGGGGACATAAAAATATAATATCCATCGAATTACCTAATTCTGTAACAAAAATTACACACACACACCTGCCACATCAAAGAATATGACCCTCTAGTAGAATTAGTCATTAACCACACACACAGAATAAAACCACTATACTTTGATGATGATATTTTATTATTGACACTGTATAAAATATAAGATCCCCATCATAAGTAAACTATTGTGACAAACATAAATCATTATATTATGGCCTTTAACTAGAATATCCTACAACTATGAAATGTGAAGCTAATCAACATCAAATCTCAAAGATAAAACTAATCCAGGTAAAATAACTGTTCGTGAATCTATAATATAAAATAATGACAAAATAATATGTAAATTTTTTTGTACCTATGAAAATATATTTCCAGTATGGTTATGGAATATCTATAGAATTTAATTTTCGTCACCTAGACCCCTAACTTTCTACTTTTGTACATCTCCACAACTATGCCTAGGTCAGGGTCGATGGAGATAAGGATCTTCTTAAGGCCATCACTTACTGACCCTATCTCCTCTCAATGTAGAATGAGGCTACTATCGATATTATTGAAATGACATAAGTAGTGGCTTCTATTCTGGATAAACTAAACAAAATCCACCACAAGGAATAAAAAGAATCTATTGGACCCCTGAGAATAAAATGGAACATTCAAGGGTCAACTACTCATAGGTATAATCCTTTAAGACTGTCGAAACTAAGATCATACAATAAAAACTCTACTCCATAAGGTACCCTATTGGTTCCCCTCCCACGGTAAACCTCCTCCTAAATAAAAATGAATGATCACCTTTTTCATTTTATAAACATCTATATAAATCAAAAATAAATATGTAATATCTATATAAATATAGAAGCTAGGATTTACTTCTTAAGAAACCACCCATAAGACTTCTAATTATGGAAATGATTGGGGGTGAAATAAAAAAGGCCATGGTGGTCGATCCTATGTAATTTCACTAAAAAACTCCTTTTATGAATGGAAAACATATCATACCTCCTAACTACCATCATAGAAGATTATTGTAAATCCATTCTGAACTAATTTTATAAGTAAACCAAAAAATCTTATTTCTTCCACTTCCTAAGTTACAATTTTTACTACGGACTACTTGAACGCATCATCTGAAAAACTGCTAGTGGTAATGACCACTCCATCCAGGGAAAGTATAATGAGGGTCATTTGGTGATCCAAAATCTATTTTATTGTCTTAATATCAAAAATTATTCCCCCATTATTCACTAAATCTTACTACTGAAAGGTATGAAACAAATTCTACAACCAATCATCATCCTCGATTGGGTTATCCAACAAATGGCCAAATAGGTCTGTCTGTTGAACCGTAGAAGCTTGAAAAATATTTGGGCAATATCCATGATCAATAATTCAATGTGAAAAATAATATTTCCTAAGAATGGTAGTATGGAAATTTATTATGTTTCATTAAGTTGATTAATTTTATCCTTACAAGATCACCAAATTCAAAAAAATACAAATAATCATTATGCATATTCCACTCCTCGGTGCCAACCATGAATGTGGATACACATTAATTGGTTGTATGGTTGTCTCAATGTCCTTGAATTAGATCATGGAGGCCCAAAAAGGAGTTTTCAAATCCATTCATTCTTCGACTATGTCCCATTCCATGATTAAATATTACAATTTCCCTAAAACCTCATGCAACTCTAATTGTGACTAAATCTAAATTCAATCATATCTCTAATAAAACTACTTTGATATATCCCATACCTATAATTGTACCCCTATAGAGATAACAATGCTAGATGATAGATAAGGACCCATTGTTTCTCACCTCTAATAGTTCTTAATTTAGCAACAAGTGGTGATGGAATAAAAGTATCATCTATGGAAGACATTTCCCTCTGTAGATACATTTAGATTGGGAGATAAGATATAATCCACCAAGAAAAATCATGGAATGATGTAAAAAAAATGAATTATGACCTTCACATAAAACATTTATAATTTAAAAACAAAAATTTTTTGAAACAAATACCTAAAAGAAAATTCCAAAATAAAAAAAATTAGAAATGACTCCAACATATGAGAATATAATTTCAAAATTGATCCATAACGTCTTCCCTCAAATAAGAAAACTGATTTTATTTAATTTGAGAGGGAATTATAAGCATACTCAGTATGAACATAACCAATATATATTTTATATACTTGAAAAGGGAATGTTAATGTACCCAAGATAAAAGAGTAGATTGGAAAACACATATGCATGAAATATAAATAACACTGTTATATCAATGTATTAAATAACAAAAAATATATACATTTATAGTTACATAATAATAATAATAATATATAAAATATTACATACACCACTTTCCCATTGAATTTCCTCTCTCACACCCCAACGTCATGTTTCCTAGTACTCCCATAACATTTGTATTGTAATCCTACACAAAAAGAACTTGGGAAAATACATTCAGCCAACCACCATGCATTAACCAATCTATCTCATCCACATAATTTAAAAAAATCATTCATATATTAATGATATCATGGTATCATGAACTTTAATGACATCATCTCTTGCCATCCTCCAACCATGTAAGAACCCCACTATAATTAAACTCATCAATCTCATCAACTAAACCAAATGTGAATTATATATTAAATCCATTTAATCCTTTTTTAGGAAAGTCTCATAGATGATAGGTTCTGTAATAGGGTTAACTATCTATCTATACCCATCATCTTATATGTTTTAAAAAACACCTCACCCCAGAAAAAATATGGTTTCAAATAAAAGATCATTACATGGTGGGTTTGTATAAATATCATAATAAAAATAAAATAATTATAATTGGGAGACACAAAATCCCATCCTAAGAATTTTAAATATGGTCACAGTCACAACTCACTACATATCCACGACGATGTACAACCTTTTCCACCTCAAAATACACAACACGTTATGATCAATCCACAACCACAAGGTAACTTCTTCTATTTCATTACAATTTTATCCATTTTTATATTCATCAATTATAATCTATATTAATTTATAATTAATATTATATTATTGTGAATCAAAAACTATTTTAACAAAACTTCTTATTTCAGTTCAATATTTCATTAACCATTCAAACCAATACCATTTCAGTTTTTTTATTAACATTTTATTATGTTTCTCTTAAGAAATAAAAATACTGAAACATAGAATCTCATCTTCCTCATGTCAATATTACCAATGATTTAACCATTATTCCTCATCACAGCTGCATCTCACACCACCACACATCATACTTATCATCACAAACTCCTCATAAAATTAACACCACACAATAAAACTAACCCATTAACAAAACCACTTTATAGAAATTATATTATGATTTTCCATGAAAATTTCAAAATAATTAATTGAATATTTTTAGGGTGATTTATCATATAAGGTGAGATTCATTATGAAAACAATTTTCAATCTAAATATAAATTAATTCGAATTTCCATATATAGCGAGTTTAATAAGCAATCATAACATGGTTTAACAATTTCAATTATCACAAAAATACAAGAATCATTCACATAAACCTCATTCCATAAAAATAAAAAACTAGAATTATTATTATTATCTTCAAAATACCAATAAAAAGTAAAGCTCGTTAAATTTCTCCATTATTCCATAGATTTAAATTAATCCTTATAATTATTTTTATTTTAAAAGTACAAACATTACTGGATAATAATATTTTAATGTGAATCATTATTAATTTTAAAGATTTTTTTTGACAATGTAGATACAGGAAACAAAAAAAATAGATTTTACATCAGTTCAATAAAAATGAACAAAATTAATTTTATGAAATGTTTCAATGTCAATTTTATTTTAAAAAATGCCACATTGAAAAAAAAAATTATACATCAGATTTATGGTTTAAATAGTGTTTAAATCATAAAAAATGTAAAAATTGATTTTCATTTTTATGGTGAACTGACACCTAAAAAATCATAAAAAATTAAATACCAATTCATATATATTTTAATATAAAACCAACATGTAAATGGGGTCATGAAATTAGTTTTTTTTTCTGAAAATCAAAGTGGAAAGCATTCAAATACCCATCATTTCCCATTGGATTTATTGAAAAGAATGTGTAAATTTACTAAAAAAAGATGAATAACATTCCACATCATTATTTTTTTTAATAATGATATGAACATGGGATTTTGATGTTATGTTTTATGCGAAAATGATCTCCAAATCCCTTTCTATAAGATTTCAAATTATATTGTAAATACTATTTAAATTTTATAATATAGAGAAAATGAATATTATACATGATACCACACCATATGAAATTTTTTCATAGTACAATAAACATAATAAAATAACATAAAATAGAAAGTATTTTATAAATAATAATTGTTTGAAATTGACTAAAAGGGACATACGTGGTACTGAATTAAAATATTATCCCTACCATGAAATTTGTTATTAAAATAACATAAATGTGGGGTAAGTTATTCATCTGTATAAGATGTGAAATCATTGTAAATATACAACAATATTGAGTTTTAAAATATTAAAAAATATAATATTTTGATATAAAACAAAAAAAAATTTATATAAACTACCATATTAAATTATATCTCTCCATAGTTGTGATGATCCATAACAAGAATCCTAAAATTGAATAACTATATTCAATATTTCCTTTTTTATGGCACTCTAGTAATGAATCATTAACATGGGAATAGAAAAAAAACATATATATATAAATGAAATAAAATATTATCCAATGTAAAATTTATTTACTATTTATGTCATTTATTTATTTTTATTTTGATCCGGTATTGACTATTAGTAATCAATAGACATTCCTTAAAACTATATTTTTATAATAAGTTAAAAATTCATGTCTAACAATATTAATTATGATTATTTAATAAATAAAAATACAAAAACATGTTTTTAAATTTTTTTGAAAATATTAATAAAATCTATACAATGAAGTGAAAACAAATATAATGTGAATTAATTTCGGAACAATACTGATAACATACAATGACTAGTGTGATACTAAAAGTTACACATAACATCAAATGGACCCATTTTTAATGGAAATAATGGGAAGATATCTAATAAAATATTTTTTAAATTAAGTCAACATGAGAAATATTTATTTGAAATATTAAAAAATATATAAATTTACTTACATGGAAAAATGACACCTAGGTACATTGATATTGTATAATATAACATCATACATTGTAAAGACCCGTAAATTTAAAGTAAAATTATTTCATAAATTTTTTGGAATTTTACGAGTCTTCTGTTTCTGACGGCACCTGATTTTGAGGCCCAGTGTGCCCGAAATAATTTTCCGAAGTTTTGTTAAGCTTAAATTAACGCACGTAAGCAGTTTTACTGAAAAAGTGGAATAACTCTTAAAAGGTTATTCGGATCAGAAATCTGAGGGCACCGTTGCAACCAGGATGGCGGGTTTACCCTAGGCGCGACTTAAGTTTAGTCGGCGCGGGCCTCCTCTGAGAAATTCCAAAAATGACATAACCGTAAATAAAATAATTAAATAAACTATTTTTTTCAAATGGTTATAACTCACAAATGGTAGATCGGATTAAAAATCTGAGACCACCGCTGAACTCTTGAGGGCATGATTTATTTATGAATATACTAACTTTTGTCAGAACGGGCCACCAGAAAAAGTTATTTATTGGCCTCAAATAAAATAATTACGTGACAATTATTTTATTGGTAAATTCATAACATCTAAACAGTAACACGGATTGAAAATCTGAGAGTATCGATGGGTTCATTAGGGCGTGTTTTACTTAGGCAGAGCCTAACCTCGACCGGCGTGGGTTGAGGGTGAATAATAATAATTTTTCGAATATTGGACATGTGGTACTCAACAAGAATAGTACCTCAGCAGTATATGGTTAGTGAGTAGTGCCTCAGAGTCGTGACAAGACTACTGTGCTCGACAGAGGAGGAGTTCTCCAGCAGCCGTGGTTTTGACATCATGAATAAAAATCCTGGATTGAGCTGAGTCATTGATCTTTGTGTTTACCTCATGATTGAGATGGGTTACTCGATAACTTAGGTATATGTATGAGAATATACCTAAGCAGTGATTATCCGTTGGTTTCATAACCTTTGTGTTCCCTCATGGCTGAGATGGGTTACTTGATAACCTAGGTATATGTGTTGGCTTATACCAGAGTAAGGGTTATCTATTTACATCCTTCATTGTGGTTATACTTGTTGGATTTAGTGAGACCATGAGGGTCTTGGGGTCCCTACTGAGTATCGTTATACTCACTCCTGCATGGGCTATGACCGCACCTCGTCATGTTGGATGCAGACGACGGACAGCGCTGTTAGAGGCCGAGAGTACAAGGACTGGACAGTACCTGGAGGTAGACCTCACGACGAGTCAGTACCTGGAGGTGGACCACATGATGAGTCAGTACCTGGAGGTGGATCTCACAACGTGTTAGTACCCGAAGGTGCACTTCACGTAGAGACGGTACCCGGAGGTGACAGATGGACGTGGAGAGTTGAAGTGTCCATCTGTACCTACCCTTCAGGTATGAACCCGGAGGATGATCTAGGAGAAGCTCGACACCTTCCATCTGTTGTAATTTCATTCAGTTGTAGCTTTACTTTTCAGTTGGGTTTGTATCCTGTCTCATTTACTTTTATGAAATTTATTTTGTACTTAGTGTTGATTCCGCTTATAATTTGTGGTCTTTTATTACTTATATAAAGGCAATTCCTTTCCATTTTATTGGGATTTACACCTTTGGGGATAGTCTCCCGCCCCTGGCCTAAGGAAGGCATGCTTGGGGTAGTCACAGCACAGGCCTTGAGGATGGGTCGTGACAAATTGGTATCAGAGGAGTCGGTTCTACCGCAGAACTCAGAACTCTGATAATTATTTTCTGTGAAGTAATAGTGTTAAGGGTACCCATTGTGGTCTTCAGTTCAGGAAATCCAGTGTTTGTGCGGCGGTCAACTTATCCATACACCAGGACCCTGACTACTGATTTCCAACTTTGTGCACGAAAACACTGATTGCGTGTGTGTTTTCAAAAATTTTTAAGTCAGCTCAAACCAGGTCAACTCACCAGGTATAAATCATTTGACCGTGTCACATCGGATCAGGATGCCTCCATGCAGACAGTCAGTTGGAGTTTTGAGATAGTACACGATGATGGCCACCGAGTGACGAGGCTCCAGTGTAGGGCCCTTTTTACTATATTGGCACCCTCGGGTGGTGTACAAGAAACACCACCACCTATTTGGCAGTAGATTCCACTATCCATACTAGCAGACGGAGCACACCGACAGAGCGTGTTCCACGAGTTCCACCAGTAGAGGCCTTCGAGGTTATGAGGCGAGCCAGATTCCTAGACAGCAGAGGACATGCTAGAGGCGATTTCTAGAGTTTTCCACCTAGCTGAGACACCAGTAGAGTGGATGGTGGACTTGGATACTAGTTTTTTCTAGTGAGTGACCATGAGGTTGGTCCGTATAGTGATGAGGTTTTGTTACCTGGACCAATTCCTGGGATAGTATCTTCGGGTAGTGTGCCAACTGTATCACTACCTTTTGGTCAGCAGACACTACCGGCAGAACCGGTAGAGGACACATGTTGGCTTACTGCCTTACACATGTTTTAGCATCAGATACCCCTCAGGTTTTGTGGTGTGCCTGACTCTCAGGCGACTGAGGACTGACTTGAGGAGGTGGTTGAGAGTTTTTTTAGGGCTTATACAGCTACTGCAGAACGACATGACAGTAGCTGAGAATTCATCGGGGCGTACCAAACCATTCCTCATACTTGATGAATATGATGCGATCAGTGCTTCATGGTTCAGAATTCTGAGTGAGGTATGTCTAAAGGACATCTGAGCTAGTACTTCTTTCCATATGCATTCCTACTTATACTAGGGTGCTAGAGAGAACCTTTGTGGATGATAATTCTTTAGCTGAGTGGATGCAGCCAGTTAAGGTTAGAAGTGGGAAAGTAGGAAATTGGCGCCAGTCTTGGAGACTTGGGGGGTGTAAAATGTTTCAAGATGAGGAAGTGAAAAGGATAGATGAATCTACAGGACAGAAAACGTGGAAGCAAAGTTAGGAGAGCAGCATGGGGTGGTGAACATTTTGACATGTTGCAACCACCCTCCTTTGTAGTTCCCTCCCGGCTTAGGGAGTAAGAGGGAAGGGGAGGGGAGTGGTTGCATGCAGTCATGAACTGTGACCAAGGGGCTCTAGAAATGATTCAAGGTACGTTCTGTGTCTACTATGAGATTCCTTATCAATAGACATAGATAACAATCATTCCATTCTTACATGAAAGTTGTCCCAGACCTAGAGTTTCCAGTTAATCCATTGACTTGATCCTCATGTCTGGAGATACCTTTGCGAGGAGACTTGATAATCATACTTACACCGATGGTGTGATCTGACCTTTGAGGTGAGAGTTTCGGTTGAAACCTCTTGGTGGCAGCATCGAGGCCTTACGACGTTTGTTTGGGTATGGACTGGGAAACCACAGTTCATACACAGATTGACAGTATTAGGAAAAAAGGTTGTGGTTTATCTACAACATTGGGATAGGGTTTTACATGGTCGGAAAAATCGAAAACCCAGGCAGAACAGGATGGACTCATACATAAGAGGGTGCAGTCGATCACTCAGGAGTCGGACATACTTAACTTTGTGCCAGAATTCTCCATAGTTGCAGCACCACTTCCAGCAATGACAAAGAAAGGGAAACCCTTTGTGTGGTCAGTTAGATGCTAGCAGAGCTTTCTGGAGCTGAGACAGAGATGGTTCATAGTAGTCTACCTCTGTTGATAGGAGACGGAGACCACATGAATTCGAGGATGGAGACCATGTATTCTTACGGGTCTCACCTCGATGAGGTCTAAGGAGTTTTGGTCGGGGTGGCAGGTTATCTCCGGGATTCATCGGACCTTTCCAGGTCCTCAGCGGTGTAAGCAAGGTGGCTTACCACCTGTCCCTTCCACCTCAGTTTCACTGGGTGTACAACGTCTTCCACGTATCACAGTTGAGGAGATATGTGCACGACTTGATGCATATCATCGACCACTGGGAGCTGGATATTGATGACGGAGTGACATTCTCAGAGGTCCCAATGGAGATCAAGGATCGACAGGAGCGGGTCCTACGTGGACAGTCGATTCCTCTGGTGCACATTCGTTGGAAGCACGAGAACCTCCAATAGAGCACATGGGAGTGAAAGGCTGAGATGCGTGCTCAGTATCCTCTTTTGATACCATGGTTTATGTTGTAACTTTATGTTGACGTAAATCCCTGAGGTGGGGGTAATGTAAAGACCCGTAAATTTCAAGGAAAATTTTTTCTTAAATGTTTTGGAATTTTACGAGTCCACAGTTTCTGACGGCACCTGATTCTAAGGCCCGGTGTACCCGGAATAATTTTCGGAAATTTTGTTAAGCTTAAATTAACGCGCATAAGCAGTTTTATTGATAAAGTGAAATAAATCTAAAATGGTTATTCGGATCAGAAATCTGAGCGCACTGTTCCGCTCAGGATGGCAGGTTTACCCTAGGGGTGAATTAAGTATAGTCGGTGCGGGCCTCCTATGAGAAATTACAAAAATGACAAAACTATAAATAAAATATTAATTTTTTTTATTTTTAAAATGGTTATAACTCACAAACGATAGCTCGGATTAAAAATCTGAGACCACCAATGAACTCATGAGGGAATGATTTATTTAAGCAGATAAAATATTTTGTCGGCATGGGCCACTAGAAAAAGTTAGTTTTTGGCCGCAAATAAAATAATTTAGTGACAATTATTTTATTGTGAAATTCATAACATCTAAACAGTCACTCAGATTGAAAATCCAAGAGTATCGATGAGTTCGTTGGGGCGTGCTTTACTTAAGAAAAGTCTAACATCGATCGGCGCGGGTCAAGGGTGACTGATAAAAATTTCTTGAAGATTAGATCGGGTACATTCAGTGAAGGAACGAGCGGGATTTTCTATCTATTGAATCGGTACTCGGAATTGAAATCTGAGGGCATGAATGGAACCACAGCACCGGTAATTTCTTAACAGGACCTTTCCTGAAGGTGCGTTTTCTCGGGAGGAGTTGTTTAAAAATAGAAGATTAAATATAATGTGAATACAATTTTTGGTACAAATTTTATTCTTAACTTAGGATGGTTATATCCTACATGGGGTAGTTGGGGTGGGACCCACAAGACCCTAACAACCCATGTTAGGATATTTGTGAGGTGGGTCCCACATGATCCCCACCACTTCACATTCCCCATAACCCCTAAAACATTCTATTAAACCTCACTTGTAATAAAGTGGGTGACTTATCCTCTCCCCACTTCCCCTAATTAAATCATGCCAATACATATTCAATTAATTGAATTAAGTATTTGAATTTTGTAATTTGAACCCATGGCATGTTATAATAAAATAAGTGGAGCTTATTTTTTTTTGGGTTTAGTTTGGTTGTGTTGAAAAAAAAGGGAGGAGAGAGCTCTATATTTGGAAGAACATCTTCCTTTCGCGAAGAACGACACCCTTCGACGAAGAACGCTGTCACCACAAGGAGAGACGATGTGTCGGTCCTTATTCTCTACAGCTAGTGTGAGACGACGTCCCCTCCTTGGATTCACGCCAACAACGTCTTCGAAACCTCACCCCGCGATGTCATCTTCTGCGTTGCCGGCAAGCATCATCGTTTATCGAGGGAGGGTTTTATTCTTCGTTCAAGTTTAAATTAATGTTCTTAATTGATTAATTTGGCCGCTTGATATCATCATAACGAAAGGAGATTGGACCGCACAAAAATGGCCGATACTCCTCCCCTTTTTGTTGATCATCGTTGATATTTGTGATGAAGGCGGCGCGGTGTCGTTGCACCGTCCGAGAATGAAAAGGACTGCGACCGGAGCGGGATGTGGTGGGGGAGCGCGGTGTCGTCACACCGTGCCGTTGAGGCTGAAAGAGGATGCGGTCAGGAGTGGGCCGCAGTGGAGGGGTGCGACACAAGTGCGCAGCACCAGAGCACCAATGGGGCCACGGCTGGGGCGGGCCGCGGCGGAGGGGCACAGCGCCATCGCGCCCCGTCGGTCGTACATGAGCCGCGGCGGTCTTCAAAAGGGGCGGCCAGCCGGACGACCGCCGGCGCCACCTGAAGGCGGGACCCGGGGGGTCCCGTGCCCAAAACCAAGGCCTGACATTACGACTGGCCATTTTCGCAAATAGAGGGTGATTCCCCCTTCGAACCCCGCTTGACCGGGAGCCGCGCTCGGCCAGACACACCGAGCCAGGCCACCCGCGCTAGGCCGGGCCGGGCCACACCCAAGCGGGCTGGACCCGGACTCGGGTCGGGTTTCCCAGTTCGGGCACACCCATGGGGGTATTGGGTTGGGTCGGGCTGGGCCCAATCCCCCTATTTTCAGACAATCTTCAGTTAAATGCCTATAACATGAGTTGTGGACCTCTGATCGATGCATCTTTAGTTGTCTAAGATTCATCGGATCGAGACGGTCATTTCAGAATATTACACTCAAGGTTTTGATGAAGTTTCGGTATGGAAAGGTTGGTTCGAACCCGAAACCAACCGGGACCTCGGAGCGAAAACGCTTTTAACATGAGCTCCGGACGTCCAATTGACGTGTCGTCGACTTTGTTGGATTCCTCTTGGTGATACATAACTTTTGAAATACTTCACCTGAGATTTGGATGCAGTTGGAGTAAGGTCGGTTAGAATTGTATCTGAAATCCAACAGGGCCCCTGGAACGGAATAACCGATAACTTTCAGACTGGACGTCCTTTTGACAAAACATCAGCGGCGTTGGTAATCACGTTGTGAAACGGTACCTTTGAGTATACCCCATGAGAGTTCAGGGTGTAGTTGGGAAATGGTCGGGTTGGTTCGTACACGAAACCAACCGGGCCCCCGGGACGAAAAGTCTAATAACACACAGAACAGGTGTCCGATTTACACGCCATTTGTTGTGTTGAGATCCCTATGACATGGAAGACTTTTGGATACTTCTTCGTGGGACTTCATGATACTTGGATTATCGACCAGTAGCTCATGGAGTGGACCCTCCTGGAGACGAGCATACGGAGTGCGGAGACCTAGTAACTGTAGACCTGACGACTGCTTAACCGATTCGACTTGGAGTGAGTCGACTATCCCAGTGGACGGAGTGCCCAGTATTTGGCGGCAGACCCACGGTGGACGGAGTGCCTGGTACGTGGAAGGATACCCGTGGTACTCGGTAGGAGGAGTACCTCTATAGGCTATTAGGGGAACCGCTACTGTGTTTGGGCGGCATACCCATGGTGGGCTACACTACAGTGTTTGGGTGGTAAACCTATGGTACTTGACAGGGGGAGTACCTCAGAAGTCTATAGTTAGTGAGTAGTGTCTCGGAGTCATGACAGGAATACTGTGCTCGACAGAGATGGAGTTCTCCAGTAGCCGTGGTTTCGACATCATGAATAAAAATCCGGGTTTGAGCTGAGTCATCGACCTTTGTGTTTACCTCATGATTGAAATGGGTTACTCGATAACTTAGGTATATGTATGGGAATATACCTATGTAGTGGTTATCCGTTGAATTCATAACCTTTGTGTTCCCTCATGATTGAGATGGATTTCATGATAACTTAGGTATAAGTATGGACTTATACCTATATAAGAGTTATCTGTTGAGATCCTTCTTTATGGTTATCCTTGTTGGATTTAGTGAGATCATGAGGGTCTCGGGGTCCCTACTGAGTATTGTTATACTCATCCTTACACGGGGTACGCCCGCACCTCATTGTGTTGGATGCAGACGACAGACAGCGCTATCAGAGACCGAGAGTACAAGGACTGAACGGTACCCATAGGTAGACCTCATGACGAGTCAATACTTCGAGGTGGACCTCATGACGATTCAGTACCCGGAGGTGGACCTCACCACGAGTCAGTACCCGGAGGTAGACTTCACGATGAGATGGTACCCAAAGGTGACAGACAGACATGGAGAGCTGAGGTGGCCATCTGTACCTACCCTTTAGGTAGGAACCCGGAGGACGATCTAGGAGCAGCTCGACACCTTCCAGCTGTTGTACATTCATTCAGTTGTAGCTTTACTTTTCAGTTGGGTTTGTATCCAGGCCCATTTACTTTTCATCACTTTCTTTTGTACTTAGTGTTTCTTCTTCTTTTACTATGTGGTATTTGATTACTTTTATAAAGGCAATGCCTTCCCTTTTTATCGCGATTTATGCCTTTGGTGCTAGTCTCTAGCCCCTAGCCTATGGAAGTCGGGCTTGGGGTAGTCACGGAACGAGCCCCGAGGACGGGTCGTGACATAAATTATATATGTTTTGTATAATATCAATTAATAGTCTCTTTAATATATATCAAATGTCATCTAAAACAAAAAAATTAAGATAAAAGAATGAAGAAATAGGAATAATCATTCAATCCAACAAAAAAATCAAAAACATAACAAATGTTTCATGTTATTGAACATCTTATTCATCTTTTATAATTCTATTGGTTTTAGATACACATTAATTTGTTAAACATAATAAGATATTGAATGTTATTTTCAATCAAATGTAATTAATATTTTCAAAACATGGTATACCTCATATGTCAGGTGGTACTGAAGGCTATATAGATAAAATAAAAAATGTACCACATAATCTCTATGATATTTACCATCCAATACAGGTAATGGAATGAGATAATTAAGATAAAAAATATAGTAAATGAAAACTATTACATAACCCAACTTCAAAGGTTGGTGATTTACATAATCTTGTAATATGTTAATGAATTTTTATTCTATAAATATTTACATGTGCTTCTATAGTATATAAATCACACTAAAAGGTTGGGTTTGAAAGAATATATTGAGGATCAAGGTCGGTAGGATTCAGGGGTTGTGATTTTCACATCATTTTTTCAAACATTACATACACTAATATTTTAATTTGGTCACACGTGAACTATTTTAAGTCTTATTTATAATATTTAATGGAATTAATTTTAGTGTAACTTGATTTAATTCAATTATAACAAAAAATCATAATACTTACACACTCGTAAAACCCTATTTCATTACAATGGTTTTTTAGATGTCCTAAAATTATTGCAGGAATGTCCTTCCTATTATTTGGGATTAATTTGACATACATCCCTTATAACAACCCACCATTGTATTAAACATTTAAACATGATTTATTACATCAAAATTCACTTAATAAAACTCTATGTATTGAGAGTTTTAGTTTATTTTGAATTTAGAAACATTACATAACAAAATATAACTTATAATAGAAATCATTATTTATAACTTTTTTTTCATGACCACACACATTCCTCTGTACTTAGCATTGCTTGGGATAACCTGAGGACATTCATAAGAAAAGGGTGAGATATAAAGCCTAGTAAGGTATTTAATAATTCATAACCTAATGAATATTTTACATGATAGGCAATAGGTATTACAAAGTAGCAGAAGAGAAACATGAACATAATGGCATGATATATCGTGAATATCATAACACAAAAATGGGGAAAATCATTTAACATGATATTAGCATGGGACAAGAATCATTCCATGTGGATCATGAGTAGACCATCATTTAACATTAATTAGAATAAGTAAATCCATATTTAACGTGATCTATCTTGATAATAATATTTACCCAATGCATTAGAGTGTCATCAGGGTGCACCCTTCTTAATCATTTTATTTCATGCATAAGTGTGCCACATGGATCATACAACATGGAATCATTGAACACCATAATTTATAAAATGATAAATTAATTTGGAATACATACATGAAACTCTATAATAAATAAGTAAATGTTCATAAATGTGAATACCCTTGATAGATAAATTGGGATGGTATTTACTACACCATGAATTTGGTTTGGAAAACCGCATTGGAATTTTGGCTGTACAATAGTGTGATAGAATAATTCATAATAGTGGTTTATGAGATAGATGGGGTATCCCATAATATATACACGAAATTAAAACTAATGGGATAATATATATACATGTCCCAAAATATTTAATTGAATATATATTTGTAAAACAAAATTATATCTTGAATGTAAATGAGGAGAGAGAAACCCCTTAAGGAATTTCTACGCGGTAATGAGTGTACATGGGATGCATTAATGAGAGAGGAAGGGCACTATAATAATTAAACATGAAGTAGGAAAGTATAATATAGGTGATAAATCATACCCCATAAATTTTTAATTGAAAATAAAAAAAGAATAACATCATAAAGAAATTTGGACACAAATGAGAAAGGAAGAAATCCCTTACATGGAAGTGTGATCCCAAAAGCATGGGAGGGGCTTGAGAGAGGATTCTTGGGATATTAGGTCTCCTTGAGTGGATTTTAGAGAGAATATAAAAGGGGTTGGTTGACCTACAATGGATTTGAGTGAAGATAAGTGGGATATTTGGTTGGATTATATAAGAAAATGTAGGGAATTCATTATTATTTATGTTTTGGACACCACACATTAAACTAATCAAAACAACAAACCATCCCATGATTTCATCCGATGGGTTTTTCCAAATTGGAGTATAAAACCATATTTTATAATTAAAACGGCCAAAATTCTTATGATATTAGGATTTCATATGTAGAGGTGAGTCACACTCTCAAGGAAACAATTTTATAAAGTTAAATTGTTTTATAAGCCATGGAAGGTCCACTAAGGCATAATAAAATTAATCAAAACAATATAAAATCATGTTTTTAAGGGGAAAAATTTGTTTGATGAAAATAACTTTTATATTACTTTATTATATAATTATTTGGTCATTATGAGGTCATAAAACACATAATCTAATTTAATGTTATTTAATTTTTACCAAAATATTTGAATGTCTTAGAAAATTTTGAAAAAATCACTGGTATATAATTTTGACATAATGAATACACAAACGATATTAATTTTTTCTAAAAATATTTCTAAATATTTTTAAATATTAATTTTAAAATAAAAGCCGCTATTTATCAAAAATTCATGGGTTTTTATAAAAACAACTTTCAAACCATAATAAAAATAACAATGTTTTTAATAAAAATTATATGATAATTTATATTTTATAAAAATTAATATAGTAATAATATTTCATTATAATGTTATTTAATTAATAAATCCATTAAATCAAAAAAAAATATTTCTTAATTGAATATTAACTAAAAATGGTATTTTTTCATTACAAAGTATTCACAAAGTAATAATAATAAAATTATTGTATATTGTATATAAACAATAATGTATATAATAATAGTGCTATGGTCATGTTACATAACCCCTTATAACACCTGAAAAATACTAAAGGTTAAGGATTGTGATGGTGAAAGACTCTTGGGGGGGCTCATATAACATTGCTTTGGTGGTAATCTCTACCAACATTTACTTCTCACATATGCAGCTCTGTTCTAGCATAACGTGTTGAAGATAAGATTTTTCTTTGTCTATAGGATATTCTAGTGACACCACCTTGAATCTGAGCTCCAACAAATGTGCTTCATATGGTGAAATTCTACTGGATGAGTCCATCACTTCCATTTTCTAAGTAAATTTGATTTGGTAAAGTCCTGTATTTAAATTAATCATGTGATCACTATTCAATAACTATATTAGCAACAGTAACAATTCCTATTGGTATTTTAAAATCCAAATACAAAAAACCAAGGATTTTTATATTTAATATGACCATTTTACATAATAATAAAATTTATTAGAACAAGAGGAATTTTTGTTAATAAAATTTTGAGTGATTACAATCTTCCCCACGTAAAAAATTTCTCCCTTAAAATTTCATTTTCCAACACTAAAACTGATGAGGGTAACTCCTTCTAATCAATTCCTTTGGTTCCCATGTTGCTTCTTTAAACTATTTGGTTCTACACAATATATTCATGAGTGAAATTTTCTTATTTCCAAGAATTGTTTCTCTATGATCTATGATCTTCACCAGATTCTCTTCCTTGGAGAGGATATTCTCAAATTGTACCACCTCTGGAATGAGTACTGTAACAGCCCAAGATTTTATAAAAAAATATTCTTTTTAATTTTATTAATGTCTTGTGTTGTACGATACACCAAAAGGAGCTTTCACAACACACATCCTTAACTTGACTTGCATTACACGCAATCGCGACCTTCCTCGATAGCGTGTGTAGTACGCAATACCGAGTTTCACTAAACAACGATATGCTATAAAAATATTATTAAAACTAGCCATTATGAATAGTAATAACCACTTTTTGAAATCCAGTAAATCTTATTTTTCAAAATGAACTTCATTTTTGGATTCGGAGTATCGAATTTAGCCTAATGTGAAATTTTGGTACTTTTCGGATAACTTTCATATTATGATGAATAGTGAAAATTACTAAATTATAATTAAAAACAACTTTTTTAATCGAAATAATTAATAGTGATAAATTATTAATTTGAGTGGTTTTAAAGTATATTTAGAATATATTTTTACAATTTGATACAATGTTGGTCATTGGTTGTAATTTCACATTTAAACCAGACATAATCAAGTGTCAATCTTTTGATATATATTGTTTCCTAAAAACACGCTATTTATTTTAACAGCGGGATTTAATTATAAAATTAATTAATGAAACTTCTATGTTATGAATTTGGTAAAATATATTTCATTTTTGAATTCGGAATATGAAATATAGCTTAGGATGAAATTTTGGCATTGTTCTGAAAAACATCAATTTTTGATGAATAGTGAAACTACTAAGTGGTAGGTTAAAAACTGAATTTTTCATAAAACTTAATTTTGCCGCTTCTGTGAATGGAATTTCGAAAATCCGAGAGACACGGTTAATATCAAGGACTAAAATGTGGTTCAATGAGATGAAATAATAATTTTTTGGTGAATAGTAACTTTTTACTTTTTTTTACCGCGGTTAATAGTAAATAGGGTAACTAAGGGTAAATATGATATTACTATTACCCTAACACATGTCCTAATTCCATTGGACAAGTGTAATTCGACCAGAAACAAACTTAGGAATAAAATATGACCATTTAGGCCCACTTGGATTAGATTAGGACATTTATTATTAATTTATTTAAAGAAGGGTTAAACTAGTTAAAATCAAAGTTTAATAAATAAATCATTTTTAATATGGGGTTATACATAAGATAAATTCGATTGTAAATATTCAATAGAAAGCTAAAAAGATTTCCTACATGATGGTATTTTATTTGTAATTTTTAGACATCAAATAATTTAATTTATTTATGACACAACGATGATGCAGTAATTATCTTTTTAATGAAATATTGACATAATTGATGTTATAAGCACCAAAATAAATGTAATTTGAGATTTTTTATGAATTCCACTAATTTTCTAGGTTACTATGATATATTAATGTTGATTTAATCAACTTGGTTCGAACATTTAATTCTGTTATGACTTTCACAAAAATCATATATCAAATAGTGTCAAAATTGACACAAAATAGTTTTTAAATCAAATATTATATTATTAATTGTTATTTTATTATTAAAAATCTAAGGTTCGGCCAAATGACTTAGATAAGAATATATATATTAATAATAAACAATTTGGGGTTCGTTTGGCATGTTATAGTAAGTGTATTAACCATATAGTGAAAGAAAACAAAAAGACACGGTAAAAGTTAAATTATTTAACTTAGAGTTAAATCTAATTGATAAGGATTAAAATAATATCCAAACATGTCTAAATTTGATTGGTTGATGAGATTACAACCCTATCTCATCTAATCTTCTAATATGAGTCAATTTTGGAGGTTTTTAAGTGGGGTTAGATTTATTATAAATTAATATTTGTTTTAAGAATTCCTAAGGTGCCCCTCTCCTCCCCTATAAAAGGACACCTCCTCCCCCTCCTCCTCACACCAATTTGAGCACTCAAGCTCGGCCAACCCCTGCCAAAATCTCTTCTCCACTTCCCTAGCAACATCCTAGAGGTTCTGGTCTTCCTCAAAGACCAATTCTAGTGCCCTAAGAGGAGGTCTCAAAGAGGCACTTCAAAGAAGAGGTAATTACCGTTACCAATTCTTTCATCTTTATTTCTTCTTCCACTTCTTCTTCATAGGTTGTTTCATTATGAAGTAATAACATCAGTATCACTCATATACTGATATGTTATTATAGGTATGAAACAACCCTATTTCACCATCTATCCATCCTACGGAAAAAGAAATCACCGCGCGTGCGTACGTACGGAATACTGTCTCCACGACGCGATGAGATTCAATATCCATGTTAACCATTTAAGAATGAATATAATGTATATATAAGAAATAATAATGAAATATATGACATTATAAAGCTACTGGATTTATATATATATATACATGTATGTCATCTACTTACTTCCATTCAAGACAATAAGGAGAGGAAAACAGCGTTCATGTGTACGTACGGACTACCGTCTCCATGAACGGTGTTTTTCATTTCATTTATCTATCTATTATATATATATTTATACTGAATATATATATAAATCATATTTTATATTCTGGAAGTAAGTAAATCATGATATAAGTAATAATAATGTCAAGAACAACAAGTCAAAACACCTACGATAAATGAAACGATTTTACCCAAAACGCTTCTTTAACATGGAATTTACAAAAGAACGGGTAATATAAAGTCATAAGTGAACCATATATGATATCATAACAATGAATATGATTCTGTAATAAGTCAATGACATTATTTAAATCATTATACAGGAGGTTCGGACACATACGAAGCAAATTGGACCTAAGGTAAGGGAAATATCACAATCTCATTTTTATCCGAGATTGTTTATTCGTAAGTATTTACTGGGGTGTATTTTATCATCCACATCCATGTTCCTTCAATATGTAATATTGTTTCCATCCACTTACAATAGTTTAAATCCAATTTTACTCTTCGGTGAGTTTTTAGTAAAGAATATGAAAGGAATCTTTTGTCGCTTTTTCATACGAGGTACTTTTTGACTTTTCCGACAAAAGTATGAAGAATGTTTTTTTAACTTATACGGCATGAATGGATTTTTAAAACATTGTTTCCAAGAAGCTTCCTTTACAAGTTTTCAAGTTTATTTTTAATCAACTTCTTTTATTTTAAAGTTGTATGACATGTTATGAAAGGAAAAATGTTTTTGAAGAAGAAAGGATATTTTCCTCAAGAATGGAGTTCAAGTGATTTTCAAAATTATTTTCCATCTAAGATAATAAAGGGTTCTGTTTTTATCCCTATTATTACATTGATTTGATCATGTTGTGATGGAATTATTTTTATGAATTCCTTTATCTTATATGAACTGATTTATGATGTCATGATGTTTCAAGAATCCCATTTTTGTTTCATGTGTTATGCGATGATGTATGTTTTATGATTATGTGGCACACATAAGAAAGGATTCATTATAAGATGGGTGGGACCTATATCTCCCTCCAATGCATTGGGTAAAGATTTTATATCTCATGAGATAGACATGGCTGGAATGGTAGGTTATACCGGTTCAGTGAAACAGGACTGAAACGAGGATTACTCGATTCAGAAAGGGACTTTTTCCACTAAGATAGTCTTGGCAATGAGTCTTGACTAACAAGAAATGATTCTCTATGATTATGTGTGTATGCCACAATGAGTAATGTTTTATGTTATGATTTCATTTTCACTTCTATGATTTATCCCACGTTATGATATTATGAGCTCTTTTGCAGGTTAAGATTTCCAAAAGCTATGTTCTTATGTATATGATGTGATTGATATTTCTTTTGTTTACCCTTACTGAGCATTTGAGCTCACCCTTTTATGTTTTCTTTTCCCCAGGATATAAAGAAAGGTTTTAGGTAAAAAAAAAGATCTTTATGGGAGATGTTGAAGATCTTTCACCACGTTTAGAAGATTACGTTCCGAGTTTCCAAAGACACTAAACTATTACGATCCTTGTGTGTGTGTTTTTGTTATGTACTAAGTATTCCGCAAAAGTAATGTAATGTCCATGTACGATAAGCTTCGGGTCTCTACAGTTGGTATTAGAGGAAAGGTTTAGTCATCCTTTGGAAACTAGGATGCGAAAACGTTAGTGAGATCCCTAGAGATATTTCTAAGGTATGTCTAGGGATGTCCCTAGGGATAAGTATACGTATAGGTTATAGTACTAGAATTACGCTAACGATCATAGAATTAAACCTAAGATGTTAGATATTGAAGTTACTCCCCCTTTATTACGTTGATTTCCCTAGCATGATTTTTGCCTCTCACACTATTCTTTTTGGGTTTTAGACGATGGCTGGAACCCGAAGGAACCGTGTTGATCAATGCAATGGACAATGCAATGATTGCCCTCCTGAACAAACAAATGTTATGGGAGATGGAGTGCAAAATCTTATTGCTATACTTACACAAGCTATGAATCATTCTGGACTTCCAAATGAGCAGAGAAGGGAACAATATTCTATTGAGTCCTTCATGAGGCAACGTCCACCTTCTTTCAGTGGGACTTCCGATCCACTTGTTGCTGAACAATGGATTAGTACCACTGAAAAGATATTTTCAGTCCTTCAATGTTCTGAACATGATAAAGTCATCTTAGCAGTATATCGTTTGGAAGGTGAAGCTGATCAATGGTGGAATCTTATCAAGAATACGAGGCCAAGAGATGAAATTGAGTCCATGGAATGGGACGAGTTCAAGAACTTGTTTTTCAGTAAGTACTTCCCTCGTATTCTTCGAACAAAGATGGAAAAGGAGTTTATTGAGATGAAGCAGAAAGATGATGAATCTGTTGGTATATACGAAGCGAATTTTACAAGACTTGCAAGGTATGCATCTGGCATTATCATCCAACCTGAAAGTAAAGTTGATCGATTTTTCAGTGGCTTAAAACCAAGTCTTCGAAGGGAATTAGCTATAAGAGACTTCAGTAGCTATGAAGAAATTGTGCGTTGTGCTATCAAGGTAGAAATGGAAGTTGGTGTTACATATCCATCTCATGGTTTTGACAAGAAACGAAAGATGGAGTTCAAGGAGAAATCTCAGAATAATGGTGAAAAGAAGATGAATGTTTCCTTATGCACAAAGTGTGGAAAGAAGCATGGTGGAGATTGTCTTAAAGGGACTAGAAAATGTTTTAAGTGTGGAAAAGAAGGTCATCGAGCAGCTGAGTGTCGAAGTAATGGAAAAAGGGTTTCTAATGATGTGAATAAAGCAAACACTGCAGAGAACGCACCACCAACACTTCAATGCTTCAAGTGCAAGGAAATGGGGCATTATGCTAATAATTGCCCTAATCCAAGGGTTAGTGATGATCAACAAGAGCAACCACTGAAGGCAAAGGACAAAGGGAAGTCACATGCGATCACTATTGGCGATGTTGAATATGATAACGATGTGGTGGAATGATTATGTGTTTATGTAATGGGATTCCAAAATAATGTTGTATCATGGAGTATTGGAATATTTATGTATTGTTTTAATGTGGTATTCAAAGTGATTGAGATATTTTTGGAAATAAGATGATATGCACATAATGAAGGGAAAACAAGAAAATGAAATGTTTAATAGCATTCATGAGCTCATGATTGATATAAGGACTAAGTGATATCATGGTTTGAGTATATAGAATTTTGAGGATTTTGGTATGTGGAAAGTGTTAAATTTTAACTGCATTCATGTTTTCACTAAGGTATTCATGATTAAGGACTTTGAATGTTTGGAATGTGACCGACAAAACATATCTTATGATATACGGGGATCGACGATGTTGTTAAATCTCTGGTAATTGTTTTCACTATATTATGAGAGTGGACTGCAGTATTATGGATAAGCCTAAAGATTAAAATGGATTATGTTGGACATAAGTTATTATTTTCGATATTATTGATGGGATGTTATAGTAATGTAGTTTTAGAAAAAGGAAAACCTGCAGGACGGGAGACAGCCCATCGCGTCGGACAAGGATGTAGGAATCGAACCCACAACCGAAGTGCGACTGGCCTTTATCGCCTACCACTGGCCTACAGGAAGTCCCTGTTTAGTAGAAACTAGTTTTATTATATTAAGCAGTATGATATATGAAGTATAAGTCCATTTTAGGAACCATATATGATTAATCTCACTATAGATCGACTTATGCATATAATTTTTTCTTACCTTTTGTTTGAGACAGATGGAATGACCCGTCATTCTATCACATGATCTGCTAACACTTCACGAATAACAAATTCAACTTCATTTATTTAAGAGATGAAGTGGAAATTGTTCAAGGCACGAACAACAGTGATATTGTATCAAAATAAAGTAAGTATTTATTCTAATTCAAATTTTCAACTTTAGGGAAATGATCTTGAAAACCAAAAATGTTGTCCTAGTGATCATATACCTGATGAATCAGATGGTACCTTAGATCGTCACAAATTTATGGATTTGTGATTACTGGATTTTCCATAGCCATGTTCTCTACCACTCTCCATCAGAACATGATGGTTAGATTTCTCTTCCATATCCATATTTTCACCTATGTGGAAACCCAGTGATTAGTTTATTTGGGTAATCGTTACATTTCATACTTTAGTTTTTTAAAGCCAAGTTTTGGTATTCCCTTTTACGATGTGGGTTTCTATTAAAGAAACTTTCAAATAGTAAACCATTTATAACCCCGACGAATTTCGAGGGCGAAATTCATTTTAATGGGGGTAGAATGTAACAGCCCAAGATTTTATAAAAAAATATTCTTTTTAATTTTATTAATGTCTTGTGTTGTACGATACACCAAAAGGAGCTTGCACAACACACATCCTTAACTTGACTTGCATTACACGCAATCACGACCTTCCTCGATAGCGTGTGTAGTACGCAATACCGAGTTTCACTAAACAACGATATGCTATAAAAATATTATTAAAACTAGCCGTTATGAATAGTAATAACCACTTTTTGAAATCCAGTAAATCTTATTTTTCAAAATGAACTTCATTTTTGGATTCGGAGTATCGAATTTAGCCTAAGGTGAAATTTTGGTACTTTTCGGATAACTTTCATATTCTGATGAATAGTGAAAATTACTAAATTATAATTAAAAACAACTTTTTTAATCGAAATAATTAATAGTGATAAATTATTAATTTGAGTGGTTTTAAAGTATATTTAGAATATATTTTTACAATTTAATACAATGTTGGTCATTGGTTGTAATTTCACATTTAAACCAGACATAATCAAGTGTCAATCTTTTGATATATATTGTTTCCTAAAAACACGCTATTTATTTTAACAGCGGGATTTAATTATAAAATTAATTAAATCAACTTCTATGTTATGAATTTGGTAAAATATATTTCATTTTTGAATTCGGAATATGAAATATAGATTAGGATGAAATTTTGGCATTGTTCTGAAAAACATCAATTTTTGATGAATAGTGAAACTACTAAGTGGTAGGTTAAAAACTGAATTTTTCATAAAACTTAATTTTTCCGCTTCTGTGAATGGAATTTCGAAAATCCTAGAGACACGGTTAATATCAAGGACTAAAATGTGGTTCAATGAGATGAAAATAATTTTTTGGTGAATAGTAACTTTTTACTTTTTTTTACCGCGGTTAATAGTAAATAGGGTAACTAAGGGTAAATATGATATTACTATTACCCTAACACATGTCCTAATTCCATTGGACAAGTGTAATTCGACCAGAAACAAACTTAGGAATAAAATATGACCATTTAGGCCCACTTGGATTAGATTAGGACATTTATTATTAATTTATTTAAAGAAGGGTTAAACTAGTTAAAATCAAAGTTTAATAAATAAATCATTTTTAATATGGGGTTATACATAAGATAAATTCGATTGTAAATATTCATTAGAAAGCTAAAACGATTTCCTACATGATGGTATTTTATTTGTAATTTTTAGACATCAAATAATTTAATTTATTTATGACACAACGATGATGCAGTAATTATCTTTTTAATGAAATATTGACATAATTGATGTTATAAGCACCAAAATAAATGTAATTTGAGATTTTTTATGAATTCCACTAATTTTCTAGGTTACTATGATATATTAATGTTGATTTAATCAACTTGTTTCGAACATGTAATTCTCTTATGACTTTCACAAAAATCATATATCAAATAGTGTCAAAATTGACACAAAATAGTTTTTAAATCAAATATTATATTATTAATTGTTATTTTATTCTTAAAAATCTAAGGTTCGGCCAAATGACTTAGATAAGGATATATATATTAATAATAAACAATTTGGGGTTCTTTTGGCATGTTATAGTAAGTGTATTAACCATATAGTGAAAGAAAACAAAAAGACACGGTAAAAGTTAAATTATTTAACTTAGAGTTAAATCTAATTGATAAGGTTTAAAATAATATCCAAACATGTCTAAATTTGATTGGTTGATGAGATTACAACCCTATATCATCTAATATTCGAATATGAGTCATTTTTGGAGGTTTTTAAGTGGGGTTAGATTTATTATAAATTAATATTTTGTTTAAGAATTCCTAAGGTGCCCCTCTCCTCCCCTATAAAAGGACACCTCATCCCCCTCCTCCTCACACCAATTTGAGCACTCAAGCTCGGCCAACCCCTGCCAAAATCTCTTCTCCACTTCCCTAGCAACATCCTAGAGGTTCTGGTCTTCCTCAAAGACCAATTCTAGTGCCCTAAGAGGAGGTCTCAAAGAGGCACTTCAAAGAAGAGGTAATTACCGTTACCAATTCTTTCATCTTTATTTCTTCTTCCACTTCTTCTTCTTAGGTTGTTTCATTATGAAGTAATAACATCAGTATCACTCATATACTGATATGTTATTATAAGTATGAAACAACCCTATTTCACCATCTATCCATCCTACGGAAAAAGAAATCACCGCGCGTGTGTACGTACGGAATACCGTCTCCACGACGCGATGAGATTCATTATCCATGTTAACCATTTAAGAATGAATATAATGTATATATAAGAAATAATAATGAAATATATGACATTATAAAGCTACTGGATTTATATATATATACATGTATGTCATCTACTTACTTCCATTCAAGACAATAAAGAGAGGAAAACAGCGTTCATGCGTACGTACGGACTACCGTCTCCATGAACGGTGTTTTTCATTTCATTTATCTATCTATTATATATATATTTATACTGAATATATATATAAATCATATTTTATATTCTGGAAGTAAGTAAATCATGATATAAGTAATAATAATGTCAAGAACAACAAGTCAAAACACCTACGATAAATGAAATGATTTTACCCAAAACGCTTCTTTAACATGGAATTTACAAAAGAACGGGTAATATAAAGTCATAAGTGAACCATATATGATATCATAACAATGAATATGATTCTGTAATAAGTCAATGACATTATTTAAATCATTATACAGGAGGTTCGGACACATACGAAGCAAATTGGACCTAAGGTAAGGGAAATATCACAATCTCATTTTTATCCGAGATTGTTTATTCGTAAGTATTTACTGGGGTGTATTTTATCATCCACATCCATGTTCCTTCAATATGTAATATTGTTTCCATCCACTTACAATAGTTTAAATCCAATTTTACTCTTCGGTGAGTTTTTAGTAAAGAATATGAAAGGAATCTTTTGTCGCTTTTTCATACGAGGTACTTTTTGACTTTTCCGACAAAAGTATGAAGAATGTTTTTTTTAACTTATACGGCATGAATGGATTTTTAAAACATTGTTTCCAAGAAGCTTCCTTTACAAGTTTTCAAGTTTATTTTTAATCAACTTCTTTTATTTTAAAGTTGTATGACATGTTATGAAAGGAAAAATGTTTTTGAAGAAGAAAGGATATTTTCCTCAAGAATGGAGTTCAAGTGATTTTCAAAATTATTTTCCATCTAAGATAATAAAGGGTTCTGTTTTTATCCCTATTATTACATTGATTTGATCATGTTGTGATGGAATTATTTTTATGAATTCCTTTATCTTATATGAATTGATTTATGATGTCATGATGTTTCAAGAATCCCATTTTTGTTTCATGTGTTATGCGATGATGTATGTTTTATGATTATGTGGCACACATAAGAAAGGATTCATTATAAGATGGGTGGGTCCTATATCTCCCTCCAATGCATTGGGTAAAGATTTTATAACTCATGAGAAAGACATGGCTGGAATGGTAGGTTATACCGGTTCAGTGAAACAGGACTGAAACGAGGATTACTCGATTCAGAAAGGGACTTTGTCCACTAAGATAGTCTTGGCAATGAGTCTTGACTAACAAGAAATGATTCTCTATGATTATGTGTGTATGCCACAATGAGTAATGTTTTATGTTATGATTTCATTTTCACTTCTATGATTTATCCCACGTTATGATATTATGATCTCTTTTGCAGGTTAAGATTTCCAAAAGCTATGTTCTTATGTATATGATGCGATTGATATTTCTTTTGTTTACCCTTACTGAGCATTTGAGCTCACCCTTTTATGTTTTCTTTTCCCCAGGATATAAAGAAAG
Source organism: Viscum album (assembly GCA_963277665.1). Lineage (NCBI taxonomy): Eukaryota > Viridiplantae > Streptophyta > Magnoliopsida > Santalales > Viscaceae > Viscum > Viscum album. Next base: position 1,686,818,600 of record OY728126.1, on the reverse strand, counting down.
TTTTTAGGTAAAAAAAAAGATCTTTATGGGAGATGTTGAAGATCTTTCACCACGTTTAGAAGATTACGTTCCGAGTTTCCAAAGACACTAAACTATTACGATCCTTGTGTGTGTGTTTTTGTTATGTACTAAGTATTCCTCAAAAGTAATGTAATGTCCATGTACGATAAGCTTCGGGTCTCTACAAGTACCTTTGACGGGTCGGGTATGTATTTCCTCAAAAGTGATACATGTAATACATCATCTACTTGAGATATGTTCAGTGGGAGTGCTAGTCGATAGTCCAATGCTCCATTGTGATCAAGGATTTCAAAAGGGACTATGTTCCTTGGACTTAGCTTTCCCTTCTTCCCAAATCTCATAACTCTTTTCCACTGTGATATATGGAGAAATTCCATGTCTCTGAGATTAATCTTTATATCTCTTAAATGATTATCAACATAAATAATTTTTCGACTCTGAGTATATTTAATGTGCTACTAGATGGTCTTATCCTTCTCTACCATTTCATCGACCATTTATGGACCTAGGATTTTTTACTCCCCAAATTCATCCAAACATGTCGTTGTACTGCTCCTATTTTCATAAAAAACACCATATGGAGACATTTTGATGCCTGATTGGAATCAATTATTTTAAAAGAAATCAACTAGATGAATATATTGATCCTATACTCTATTGAATTCCATTGAGCATGCTCTCAACATATCCTCAAGTGATTAGATAGTCTTCTCAAATTGGCCATTAGTTTGAGGATGATAATCCATACTGAAGTTCATCTAAGTATTCAGATCTAGTAAAAGACTCTTCCAAAACTCAATTGGGAATCTTGGATCTCTATCAGATACAATAGATAGTGGTAATCCATTATGCCATACCACTTCTCTAATATATATCAGTGCTAGTTTATCCAATTATAAATCCTCTCTAATTGTAATGAACTGTGTAGTCTTGGTATGATGATCCACAATAACCCAGATAGCATGGTTTCCTTTGGATGTCTTCGATTTTCCGATGACAAAGTCCAAGGATATATTCTCCCATTTCCATGCTGGTATGGGTAATGGTTTCATCATCCCCTCAGACATAAACCTCTCAGCCTTCAATTGCTGACATATGAGGTATGTTGATGAATACTCAGCGATCTCCTCCATCATGTTATCCCACTAATAATTCTATTGGATATATCGATCCATCTTTGTGTTTCCTGGATGAATAAAGAAATTTAAATTATGTGCATCATCAAAAAGTTCATTCTTTAACTCCGGATTTGATGGAACACATAGTCTTCTCCCAAATTTCACAATTCCTTCTTCCTTAACATTGAAATCAAAGGATTTCCCTTTTTTTTAAATATTATACTTTCTTTTGAATTCCCACTTCATCATTTTGAGAATCCTTTATCCTTTTTAAAAGAGGCAATTGAGAAATAATTTTTCAATGTATTTATGACGTTCCATTCTTTATGATGACCATGTATATCTTAGTCAAATCTAAGAAGATTGGATCTTTTTCAATTCTCATCAATGATAGAATTGTGGGGTCCTTTAAACATAGATCATTTTCCACCTTGTTCACTTTCTTAGAGTGGTAATGGTTTGAGAAATCAAAGACTTTGATTAGATCTTACCATCTTCATTAGTTCATGTTCATCTCTTTCTGTGTGAACATATACTTGATGCTTTTGAGATCTATGTATATTTCAGACTTCTCACCGAAGAGGTAAGGTCACAACATTTTAAAATCAATTATTACTAAATCCAACTCCAGATCATGTGTTTGATCGTTTTCCTCATGAAAAATCAATTTCCATGAAGCATAGGCCATGAATTTGTCATTTTTCAATAACACGCAGCCCTGGAAATTCATCGATGGATCACTAAATAAAAAAAAGATCTCCAATTGTGGGTAATGTGATCATGGGTGTGGTGATAAGCCTAATTTTCCTCTCCATGAATCTATCTTCAAATTTATCACTCTATGAAATCTGGACTTCCTTCTGAGTTATCATGGAAATAGGGTTTGACAATCGTGAGAAATTTCTCACAAATTGGTGATAATATCCATCTAACCCCAAGAATCTACAAATTTCTATTACTGATGTGGTCTCAGACATCCCTCAATTACACCTGTCATGGAGGGATCCACAAATAAACAATTTTAAATGATGATATGACCCAAGAATGAGACTTTCTTTAACCAGAACTCACACATTCTTTACATTGAATAGTGCTTCTCCTTTCCCCAGGATTCTAATAAATTTCTCAGATTCTCCACATGCCCCTCATTGGTTTTGAAGTATAGTAGAATATTGTCTGTAAAGGCTACCAAAAATTAGTTGACGTAGTCAATAAAGGCTCTATTCATCATGTCCATGAAAATTTTTGTAATATTAGTGAGTCTAAAAAGCATTACTATAAAAACATAGTGCATGTATCTTGTAAAAAAGTAGTATTGGAAATATCCTCATTATTCACCCTTACTTGGTAATATCAGTATCGTAAATCAACCATGGATAAGTATTTTGATCCTTATAGATTATACAAAAAATCAGCAATTTTTGGAAAAGGATCATTGTTCTTATTTTGATTTTGTTGAGTTCAGGATAATCGATGCTAAGGCACATTGACCCATCCATCTTCTTGATGAAGAGGACTGATGCACCCCATGGTGAATAACTTGGGTGTATAAACCCTTCATCCATATTCTAATGTAGTTATTTTTTAAGATCCTAATCTCCACAACATCCATTCTATGAGGATTATTGGATATTGAAAACGCCATTGATATATGATCAATTCAACATCTCTTCTAGGAGGAAGACAATGCAATTCCTCATGAATCACATGACTGAAACCCCTATCAATCGGAATGTCTTCAAGGATAATTTATTCTATACACTCAATCATCTAAGAATGATATGAGTTCTCATAGAGAATTAATATCCATGCTTGAGATGAAGGTGTTAATGAATAATCATCCTCATTCTTTTACTTTTAGATATGCAGGGGTCGATTGGCTATATAGATAGTGATTTCCCTCTCGTAGAAATTTTTGTTGGATCTATATAAGGAAATTCAATATATTCCATGAATTATATCAAATTCCACCAAATTTATATTTAATATGTTCTTAGAGACGTTCAATCCACAAATTATGATAAGGGAGGATTCATATTCATGGTATGCAATGATTTCCCCATTTTCTGTTCTCACCAAAATCATTACTTCCATGATTTTTGGTGGAGTTGGGATTTTTCTACAAAACATTCAGGATTTAAAAGAATTCATTGAACATCTATATAAAAGTATGTTCTATATTCATGAATTAATAACTAGTGTACCTGTAACCACTTCATTTCCAGGGTTCACATTGGTGATAGTGATAAAAAAGCTTTCCCTTGCTGCATTGGATGTTTTTGGTTGCCTCCAAAAACCCATTCCTTAGGGAACTGCTTTTTCAAGTGCCCTGGTTCTTTGTGGATGAAGCTATGAACCACGCTTTGAGGGTCAAATAGAGCATTCATGTCCTTTTTCACAGCCTCATGATTTTCTTGTCGGAGGGTAATGGCAAGGATCCCTTCTCTTCCAAACCTAAATCATTTCCTTTTCCCCTTCAGCAAATTTTTTGGGTTCCTCTATCAGCACCATTGGAAAGTGGGGTGATGGATTTTTATTGCACCTTTGAATTTATCCATCAGACTACCATATGTAATGTCTCCATTTCAATTCTTATCCCCTTGATAACCCTAAGATTCAACGATCTCCATTTCGACCTTTAGGGATCAATGTAAAATTTCATCGTAGCTCTCGAAGTCATGAGTCACTATGTCTTTTCGTAGGCTTGGATTTTTCCCACCAATGAAGTGGACAACCTTGTATTCGAGGGTAACGACAATGAAAAAGGCATATCATGCAAGCCTTGTGTTTCCTCATACACTCCGATGGATTCTTCATCTTTTTCATGAGGGCAAGGAAGTCCCTTTCCATATTATGTTAGATGGTGTGAGTAAAATATTTATTGAAAAATATTTTCCAGAAATACATCCATTATAACTCCTCGATATCCTCCTCAGGCATCATATTTTTTTATCAATGTCCATCATTGATATGCTTCTCCCTCTATATGATAAGCATCCTGAAGAGCCTTTTCACTTTTTAGACATTGAAAGATAGAGATGATCTTTTCATTAGAGTTGACCCATTGTTTGGAAGTTGAGGGATCAGATGATCCATTAAAATTAAGATGCCATTTTCTCATGAATCTTTCAATTGGAACTTGTTCTTTCTTGGGGGGGGGGGGCTGAATGTTCGTCTTAACCCTTGTTTATTTTCAAAACATGAGTTAACTAATATAGTATCATGACATAGTTTGTTATTCCCACTCCCATTGGACAGGGATCCTCATTAGAACAGTCATCACATTGATCTTCACATCGATTGTTAGCCTATGTCCTCTTATTACCAGACATTGGAATAAATAAAAGGAAATTTAGGGGTAACACAAAAAGATTAATCCAAAGACAAAAACACATCACATATAAATTTAATTTAATTCATTAACTTATTAATTTATGGGCATCAATCTATTTTATCAATGATATACATCCCAACATATATTCTTAATGGAATTTTTTTAATTCTCTAAATAATGGTTCATACTATGCTTATGAATTAACCAAATAATATCCCTTGAAAGTTTCATAACAAAGAGTGCATCAAGGCCCATTTTCATGCACCCATTCTTGATCGAGTCTAGCTCAATGTGGGGTTTTCAGGTATTACCCCTAGTTACATTTGAGCCAGAGCCACCTATACCCCCGCGTATCTAGAAAATAATGTATTTTCTTGATAAAAAACTTACTAAATATACACAAAAATTTAGGGATGTTAATATTATAATTATTATTATCCCTAATTCCTTGACTATGATTTTCCAATCAAAATCCCATAAATAACTAAAATTATCCTCTGATACAAACTATAACAACCCATCTCTTTATTACACACATAAAAATAATTTATTACATCAACATTCACTTAAACAATTATGAGGATCTAGAGTTGTAGTGTCTTGGGAAATTATGAACAAAACATAACAACTTAGAACATAAAAGACTCAACATTATTGAATATATCTTTTAAATGACCATGCACATTACCTCTTACATAACAATGCATGGGATAACCTGATGACATGAATAAGAAAATGATGATCTATGAAGCCCATTAATGGAGTAATAAAGGTATAAAATTAAGAATACAATACATGTTAGTTGATAGGATAATCAATTTATCACAAGAGAAACATGACCATAAAGACATGATATAGCATTATTATCATAAGATGGAAATGTGAAAACAACCTTTAACATGATATTAGTATGAGCCAGGGATCATGGCACATGAAGCAAGATTAAACCCTCCTTGAACATGAATTAGCATGATTAAACCCTCATTACACCTAGAATATCATGATACTAATCTTTACCCAATGCATTAGAGTGCTATCAGGGAACACTATTCTTAATCATTTCAATTCATTCATATGTGGGTCACATGGATTATACAACATAGAATCATTCAAAACCATTATTAATTACACGATAAAGGAATTTGGAATACATAAATTTAAATATATAAGAAATAATTAAATGTGTGTAATGGTGAATACCCTTGATAGAGAAATGGGCATGGTATTCACTACACAATGTCTTTGGCTTGGAAATTCGTGGTAGATTTCTGTAGCATAGCAGCGTGACATAATAATTCATAAATAAGTTTGAAAAGAGGGAAAGGGGTATATAAATATATTTACATGACATGTAATGTAAAGGGGTCATATGGATACATTTCCCAACATAATTAATGGAATTTAGTTTCATAAAACAAAATAATTTCTTGAATATATATGAGGAGAGAGAAATCCCTTACAGAATTTCCGCATTTTAACTGTTGTTCATGGGAGTCATTAATGAGAGATAAAGAAATGTATCATCATTAAAAAATAAGGAGGGAAGTATATGGGAGGTTTTAAATCATACCTTAAAATTTTTAATTGAAAATAAAATGTCTTAACATCATAAACAATTTTGGAAAAAAGGAGAAAAGAAGAAATACATTACCTGGATGATTGATCCCAATGGCTTGGAAGGGGATTAAGAGAAGATTCTTGGGAGCTTGGGTAACATTACAAGGATTTTAAAGAAACAAAGGTATGGTTTGGTCGAGATATAATGGTTTTTAGGGAAGAGAAATTGAAGATTGGGTGGATTGTTATTGGAAAAGGCAGAGGATTCTTTATTATTTATGTTTTGGACAACACACATTATACTATTCAAAATCACAAAACATCCCATGGTTTATTCCCTTGATTTATGAAAAAGTTTGTTGGAAAACATTATTTTATAAATAAAGTGGCTGAACATCTAAAAATATTAGGCTTTCTTATGTGGATGTGAGTCACACTCTCAAGGGAATCATTTTAAAAAGTTAAAATGTTTTATAACTATCGGAGGGTCCACTAGGGCACCATTAAATTAATACAATAAATCTAAAATAACATTTTTTAATATTTAAACATATATAGTCCGAAAATATATTTTATAGTATTTTATTACATCACTATTAGGTCATTAGGATGTCATAAATCACATTATATAATTAAACTGTATTTAATTTTTACCCAAAAATTTTGACTATCTCAAAAAATTATAAAAAATTCACCAATAGATAATTTCGAAATCTTGAAACCAAAAAGGATATTAATTTAATCTAAATAATTTTATAAATATTTGTATTTTTAGTTTAAAAATAAATACCAACATTAATTGAAAATTCATGGATTTTGAGAAAAAAAGCCTTCAATCATTAATAAAAATTAAAATTGTATTCAGAAAATTTATACGATCATTTATACTAAATGAAATGAAACTTAGAAATAATATTTCATTAAAATATTTTTTAATTCAAAAATCTGTTAATTCATCCAAATAGATTTCTTAATTGAATATTAACTAAAAATGATTTTTTTTCATTAAAAATTATATACCAAGTGACAATAATAAAATGAATGTATATTCTCTATACAAAAATAATGTACATAATAACAGTGCAAGTTTATTTTTACATAACCCTTATAACACCCACATAATATCAAAGGGTAAGGTGTGAGATGGTGACAGACTCTTGGGAGGCTTAAATAACATTGCTTCGGTGGTGATATCTATCAACTTCCACTTCTCCTATAGACGGTTTTTTAAGATTAACATGTCAAAGATCAGATTGGGATTGGAAAAGAGTGAAGCTAAGTGACTCCACCTCCTATCCAAGCTCCAAAAAGTTATCTTCACATGGAAAAATTCTACTGGATGAGGCCATCACTTCCTCTTTATGAGTAAATTGGATTTGTTAATGTCTTATATTTGTACTAATCAAGAGATCACTATTCAACTACTATATTAGCAATGCTAAAAATTCATAATGGTATTTTAAAATCCAAAAACATAAAACCAAGGAAGTGAATATCTTATATAACCATTTTACATAATAATCAATTTAATTAGATGAAGAGGAATTTTAATTAAAAAAAATTTGGGGTGTTACGTTCCATTCCCCTAAAGGTAATCCTAAAATGTTTTTTAAAATTTTATATATTTAATAAAAAGTAATAAATATCAGTATTTTAAACAATAATAAAAATTCATTCATTAAATTGTTGATTTTTTTAAAATTAACTTATTGGAAACATTTTTTTACTCTATTCCATTTTTCATGGAGATTATTGGTATATGGTGAAAAAAACTGGAACTCTGAAAAACCACTAAAAGGGTTATCTCTTAGTGCATAAAATTTTCCATCAGTAATTTTTTCTACTACTAGATGATACCATTACCGTGATAATAAATTATGGAATAAATTCTATGATTAGATCTATTTATAAGACCTCTAGGAGGCTACTAACATAAAAATAAATGAATATGTAATTATATAATATACAAGATATTTTAAAATATATAATAATTATTATACAATATATGATTCATAATTTCTATTAAAGATAAATATAGTACATGTATCTAAATCCAAATACCTTTACATGAGTATGGGGGTTTCAATATTTAATATCTCAAAAACACATTTTGTTCCAATATTGTTTTAAAACCTTTCCTGAAACATCCAGAAAATATATACATATTTTCTTAATTTTATTTATTTAGTAATAGTCAAATGACATCAATAATTGAATACATTGAATATTATTCAGCTAAAATATATAATATTATTATAATGACATAAAAAAAAATATAATTTACCTTTATAGACTCCAACAGATTCACCATAATCATCTTGATAGTAGATATTCAATAAAGATATAAAATTATAGTCTAGTAATGTCTCATAATGGTGATATAACTCCTAAACGTCCAAAAATCTTGTCTACGAGGGTTATTATTATCATAAATGTTAATATGTATCATATATTCCCAATATAAAATTAATTTTTCAATAAACATTGAATTCTAGTTATAAAAACTCTAGAAATCGTGTTCTTGGGGGAAAAAGAAGACGATTGAACCGTAGGATGTTCACCAATAGTCCTTCAAGGAATTTATGAAAACTTAAATTTTCATATTAATTAAATAATTAAATATTTGATATTTTAATAATATGAATATATAGATATATATATATCATTAAATTTTCTTTTGCCTCAGTGTGTTTAATTTAAATAGTTTATTGTAATTATAACGAACTGACTCGGGTTTCCCCGAAACATGGCCCCCGACCCAATTTGTAACATACCCAAAGGGAATTCTAGATCTCCATGGGATGGAGACAAGCACAAGGGCATCTAATAAAAAAACTGATGAAAATATTTCACCCAACCTGAAATACCACATAGAATACAAATATAAAGCATGGAATGGAAAATAGAAGAATAAAAAAATATATATTCCATAACTATAAGAAAACAAAAAAAACAAAACAACTGTTATAGTAGATAAAAACCCCAAAAGACAAGTATGAATGTATGGGATTAAAATCAAATACCTACTCCAATGATTTCCTGGAAACCAAAAGCAACAAAAACCAACAATGCATTAAAAAAATTCCATAAAATCACACCCACTGCACAATGGATTCATTGAAAATAGAATAATAGTGTTTGGCAGATAGAAGAATACCCATGTACATCTAGAAAAAATGTCTACTGCACCACAACTATCCAAGGAATGGACTTTGGGAAAAGATCTTGTAATTTATCTCCATGAATAAAACAAAAAAATACAACTGGGATTGGATAATCATATAATACAAGGAGAGGTCACTATCGAGATCAATCACAATGAAAAATCAGAGATAACACTAGCCCGGAGAGATGCACCACAATTTTAATGAGTAAACTGAGATGATCAGATAGGCCTGGAAGGTGAGGAGCCTCTAAAAACTCCAAGTAACAGTTTAGGGTCAAGGGACGACAGGTTCATGATGGAAAAGGACGAGAAAAAAATTTGTGACATAAACCTAGGCACAGGCCGAGTAATGATGTGTACACCTTGGTAGTGATGTGTAGTCCATGTTGGGTATGTTTTGCCAAAAAACCCATTGTTTCGGGTAAAAAATAATCTATTTTTCCCCTATATAACATGTAACATTGGTACACAATGTATACAAGCTCACAGCCTGATCTCTCTATTCATAAAATGATATCAAAATCGATGACCTGAAACTAACACTATTTACAGGACATGTACTTCAAGTACATGGTGTGCACCTATTCTTAAGTCTATAGTAACCCTAGAAAAATCATATCTATGAAGTTTAAAACCCAAAAGGGATCTTAGAGAAGAGAAAACATTCTTTCTCAATGTAACAAGATGTTATAAACTCCCCATCATTAAGACATGTCATGCCCAGGAAGTCATGTGGGATATGTAATCTCTAGAAATAGATGAGTCCACTACTCCCTCATCAGCGACTCAAATTCCAATGTCTCGTAAGAATTTGATCATTATTTCCATGGAACTCTGGCCAATGGAATCAAATACCCACACAAAAAATTCATCTAAGAGTAAAATTTCTCAATTGGTTCCTCTAAAACAGAAGCGTCATCCTGTAAATTAATTTATTCCCAACCCATAACATGAGTAGGATTAGGGTGATACATCCTGAGCAGGGATATTCGGAAAACATCATGAATTGTTTTCAATGTAATTGGTTGTGATAACAAATAAGCAATTTTATCATGTTGTTCGGTGATCTCAAATGATCCAACATATATCAGAGCCAACATTCCCTATTTTCCAAGTTGACGGTTACCTAATTGAGGAGAAAATTTCATGAAAACCAAGTCACCTATGGAAAACTCCAATGGATGACGCCATAGATCTATATATGATTTATTTCCACTCTGTGCTGTAACTAGACATAAACACACTTCTAGAATCATTACCGACGTCTCCTGAAATAGACTTTTTCCAACAAAAGATACTTCACCCACATGTTCCCAACAAGGATGTGAACCACACGGGAAACCATACAATGCTTATAAGGAGGACATTCTGTTCAAAAAATAATAATTGTTGTTGTAATTAGATTCAACATTTCTTAGATGGATATCGCATGATCCACTAAAATTCATGACATAGTCCTAAAGAATTTCCTCTTTTATCAGTATTACAGACTTTGTTTGGTCATCATTCTATAGAAGGTAATATATTTTCAACTTGATATGATCTCATGTTTCTTATTGAAGACTCTTCCATAACCTCATGGTAAACCTAGGATCCTAATTCAAAACAATAGATGATGGAATCCCATTTAACCTCATGATCTCTTGCTCATAAATCTTACCTATATTAATAACTATAGTGGTTAATTTGATATGAATGAAATGGGTAGACTTCTTAAAACAATCAAAAACCACCCAGGTATCTTTTTCGATCAGGATATCCATGGTAACCCAAACAAATCCATGGAAACATCATCCCACTTCCAAAGAAGAACTAGGATAGGTTGAAGAAAGCCAGCGGCTTCAAGTTCTCTTCCTCTATCAGTTGGCAGCTGTAATAGTGGGACACATAATTATCAATGTCATGCTTTATACCCAGCCACTAGAATTGTATTCTCATCTAATAGTACATCTTTATAGCCCTCTAATGAATGACCCAGGAAGGTCTATGAAAATCAAACAAGACTGAACATATCACTGGTGATGGTAAGAAAAATCACATCCTGAAGTGATGTATTCCACCAGAAGGAAGAGTCCAACCATAAATTGTCTCCCCACCATAATGATTTTCCAGAATCTTTTGAAACTATTCATATTTTGGTTGAATTTTTAAGATAGAATAAAAGAGATTTGATGACCAAAAAACCCTGGTTATATCTATACTTGAGACATCCTTCTATGCATCCATGTGCAACTAAGTGAAAAGACCTTTAAGATTCCACCCTTAAATTCCAGAACGTCTTGTTATGGTACCTTCCTTATTAGATCATCTTCCACAAAATTTCTTTTCCTTAGGTTGTAAGTGATGTTGATTTCAAATAGTTGAAAGTATTATATCCATTGCCTCTGTATGAGTTTAAAGTCTTTATTGAGAAAAGATATAGCTCAGACTCTTAGGACCAAAGAAGACTGTGGGATTATCTCCAAAGAGATAGTAACACCAACATTTATGTGCATTCATCACCCAAACATGTTCTAAATCCATAGTGGGGTAGTTATTCACATGCGGTCGGAGGTGATGAGAACTATAAGATACCACATTATCATAATATATAAGCAGATATCCTAAACCAGTACCCGATGCATCACAGAACACCATATACTCTTTACCGGGCTCAAGTAAGATCTAAATAGGTGCCAATGTACATAATCATTTTAGTTCATCGAAAGAAGACTGACACATCTCATCCCATAATAATTTCACCCACTTTCTTGCCAAGGTCAATCAATGGTGATTCCATCTTAGAGAAATCCTTAACAAATCATTAGCAGTATCTTTGAAGACCATGGAAGCATCCAATGACAAAGAAAAAATTATGGTTCTTTACAAGTTAAAATATTTATTAACTGCTCTAGATCAACTGATAAGACAAGCATAGAAATTATATGTCCACGAAAAATAAATTCTCGAATCAAAAAAATAAATTTTTAATGTATTCTATACAGACATTGATTTATCAAAATCTTCAAAACATAACTCTGATGGTGCTAACGCTGACTCTTGAAAATTGAATAAACCTGAATATCATCCAAAATAACTTCCAGAATAGTGTGATGATCTTGGTGGAATATTTGATTCTTCAAAGTCATGAAAATTACATGAGTTGTTAGTGGGACCAAAAGGCATCATAAGATATTCATAATGATAATACCTTCTCTTAAAGGTCATCATCATTATATCGGACTCCTGAACTCTTATTTGATGATAACCTGACTTGAGATCAATATTCGAGAACCACTTCTCCCCTTTAACTTTTCAAAAAAAATCATCCACATGTGGAAAAGGGTATTTGTTCTTAACCATTACCTAGTTTAACATCTGGTAGTCCACAAACAAAAAAAGTGAACTATCTGATTTCATTGAAAATAGAATAGAGGATACACAAGTAGAAACACCAAGGTGAACAAAAACATGATCTAATAGATCTTCCATCTGAATCAAGTGTTTTTTTAATTCCACTAGTTCTGTAACATAAGAAGGAATTGGTATCAGCAACATTACCGGAACCAAGTCAATCATGAAATATACATCTCTCTAAAAAAAGTCATTTGAAAAAATGTCAGGAATATATCACATAAAAACAAGAAGACCCTCAAAAGTGGAACATCATCAGGTTCAAATGAAACAACAACCAACACAATCATGAAAATGGGGAGATTCCCCCACTTCCTTGAACACTCTGATAGTGTCTTGGGTACCTTAGATGACAGTCTGTGCTCTTTCCCTCTCGACAGTAGATCTTGGCACCGCACCATCTATCTTGTACCACTGATACTAGGTTAGTATTCATAGTGAGTACCATTAACAATAGTTTCAGTGACTGGTACTGATATATTTTTCTGGTGCTTTTTATTATATAGAAGTTGATCAAAAAGAGGAGTTTAGTGACTTGGGAACGAGGTAGATCAAGAGAGTGACTTGTGTGATGCATCTATATCAGTGTAGAATACTCGTGATAATTAGTGTACCGGATGACATGGGGCATGGTAAGTTGGGTAGAGTGGTGGCTCTATTTTAATGAATACTAGGTTCCTGGATATATTGGATCTGAACAATGTAGTACACCTATGTTATATATTTGTACTATGTCCAGCACTGTAGTAATTCGAGTGGTGTCCTGCATGACCTGACCTCATGTCCCACTCCCCATGAAACACATGAGAGATCCCATAAACCACATGAAATGAAACATGCTGAAGATAACAATAAACAATATATTGATGAGAAACAAGAAAATCCATACTGATGATGATTTCAAATAGATCTATATCAAGTATGAGAAAATCCTAAACCAACTTCGTGTCAGCTATCATGATAAAAAAAGAAGGTCTCCCGAACCCCTCATATTTCCTCTTCACAAGAGGTGTATATAAATCCCTTGAAAAGGGAATAAGTTAAATTAAGTGTCTAAGTATATCAAAAAAATCAGATATTAATAATTGGGAGGCATGAGTATCAAAAAAAGATACTTTTATTGAACCCGTAATAAAAAGAATAACCCTCAATATTTTTGGACTCACATCATCTTCCACTAAAAAATCATCTACTGCGTGTAAATGATTCCCTCTGGAAACATATGTCTAGATCCCCAGAGTCTTTGATGCTTCGGGCTACACCATAGTAGCCTTTGGAGCAGAAAAACCCTAACCATAACAAGGTGTATTCTTATACGAATAGAAACATTGTAGATGACAAAAATATCAACATCTATTGCATGTCTTCGCAAGAATATGAAAAGAATGTCTTGTGTGACCCCCTAGACACTCTAATAGCAAGTTAGAGGAAAATTTACATCTTCAACAGACATTGTAGAAGAGGCTTTCTACTGTGACCCATCTCCACCACTCGTGCGATGGTCTTTCCACAACCTATTCTTCCCATGAATTACATTGAGGATATCACTAGTTAGAAAAAGATATGTAGTAATGTTTAATTTTCTTGCTATGTCCATCTCTTCCATCTTTAATATGTCCACTATCTCAACATCAATATAGAGCTTCAACATGAAAATATGAGATCTAATTTTTGTCACTAACTCGGTTGGTAATTTTGTTCCTTCAGCTGGTCATTCCTTACCCCATTTGAAGTAAAATGAACAAGCTCATCAAACTAGTTGGAGTAGGTGGACTCTGAATTCTCTCCCTACCACAAAGAGAGGAACTCTAGAAATTATTACAACATCATAGACTCTTGACCAAAGTATTGAAAGAATAGGGTTTTGAAACCATTCTAATCCAAGCCCACATATCTATCTTCATGAACCATAGAGTCCCACCAACACTTGTTGGATCCCTCGACTATGAAAACCTCCCAGTTCAACCTAATATTATCATGTGTCTCCAGTAAGTGGAATATTTGATCAATCATGGCCATATGATCCTCTATGTCTTGAGGTTCAGTATTCCCATTAAGGAATTGTGTATTCTTATGTAATAACTCTCACGATCGTTCTATTTCTCATCTAGCCCCTTGATGTACATTAACGGTTGTGTTTTGAACTCATGACACATCCGGATCGATTGCATAGACTTCCCGTATGATAGTCTAAATTATATTATAATCCATATGTGGATTTTCTTAAGGAGAATCAGTATAACCTTCTTGAGGAAGATGTGGAAGATGTAAGAGAGGCATATTGTTGCACACCAAAACATATGAATGATAAGACAACGAACAAATCTCTATTCAAACTAGAAAATCCAAAATATGAAACAAATATGTTTAAAAGATTAAACCAAATCTAGACAAGTAACACACCAAACTTCCACGGTCCTCTTCTCATTGAATAATATAATAGCGTATGTTGTATGCAACTTCAAGTTCTATCACACCACAACCAATAAAACTAGCTGTTATGAATAGAAATGCCCACATTTTGAAATTTTATAAATTTTATCTTTCAAAATGGACTTCAATTTTTGATTTGGAATATCGAAATTACTTAGGGTGAATTTTTGGTATTTTTCTAAAAACATTCAATTTTTGATGAATAGTGAAAAACACTAAGTAA
The DNA here is from genome assembly GCA_963277665.1 of Viscum album. Taxonomy (NCBI): domain Eukaryota; kingdom Viridiplantae; phylum Streptophyta; class Magnoliopsida; order Santalales; family Viscaceae; genus Viscum; species Viscum album. The sequence goes on along the minus strand of OY728126.1, from coordinate 1,686,803,355 downwards.
TAGTTAAAAAATGAATTTTTATTTAAATAATAATTTATTTTATTTAAATTTATATTATTTAAAAATAGATACATAATACCTATATAAGTTCAATGTAATTTATTGGAGTCAGTTTATAATAATATTAGATATATAAAAATTTAATTTAACTTTTTGCCGTCTTTTACCAACCTCCAAGGAGCATTTACAAATTTACATAAAAATTACACTTATCACTTCTGAGAGTTGAATTTCGAAAATCCAAGAGGCACAGTTGATATCAGTAAGTAAAACTTTTTTCAATGAGATGAAAATAATTTTTGGTGAACAGTAACTTTTGACATTTATTTACAATGTTTAAAAGCAAATAGGGTAATCAAAGGTAAAAATGATATTATAATTATCCTAACACATGTTGTATTTCTATTGGATAAGTTTTATTCGACTGAAAAATGACTTAGGAATAAAATATGATCCATTAGGTCCACATGGATTAGATTTGGATATTTATTATTTTTATAATTCAAAGAAGAGTTAAAAGTGTTAAATTCATGTTTTCAAAACTAAAACATTTTTAATATATGTTTAAACATAATATAAATTCGACTGTAAATATTAATTATAAATATAAAAATATTTCTAGAAAATTTTATTTTATTTAGAATTTTTAGACATTAAATAATTTAATATATTTATTACACAATAATGATGCATTAATTTCCTTATTAATGAATTATTAAAATAATTAATATTACAAATACCCAAATAAATGCACTTTGAGAATTTTTATGAATTAATTTTATAGGTTAATATAACATGTTAGGATTGATTAAATAAATTGTTCTCTAAGCAATAAGGCTGTTATGAATTTAGCAAAAACAAAATACCAAATAGTGTCAAAATTGACAGAAAATTGTTTTTAAAAAAATATTATATTATTAATTGATATGATATAATTGAAAATATAAGGATCATAAAAATGACTTAGATAATGTTATATATATTAATAATTAACCACATGGTGTTTGGTTGTCTTGTTATAGTATGTTTATTAACCATATAATATAAAAATACAAAGACACATGGTAAATGTCAAACTAATTAACTAAGAGTTAAATCTAAAAAATAAAGTTAATATAGTGACCGAAACCTGTATAAAACCAATTTTTTGAGTGGACTTTTACCCATGCCAACCTTTTTTCGAAATAAATCAATTTGGATTCATTAGATACCGAAGTTGAATTTATAATAAAATAATATTTCTAGCTTATCCTAAGGTGCCCTCACCCCTCTTATAAAAGGGAACATTCCATTCTCTATAATTCACACCTTCAAATCCATTTGGCTCGGCTAACCCCTACCCAAATACCCTCTCAACTATCCTATATTCATCTTAGAGGCCTTACATTAGTCATAAATCCATCCTAAAAATCCTTTTTGATCCAATCAAAAGAAAGAACCCGAATAAGAGGTAAATATCTCACAACCTCTTTCATGTTTTTTCTTCTTCCACTTATTCATTCCATGTTTTTTCCATTATAAAATAATAAATCCAGGATTTTCTATATAATGTGATGTTATTATAAATATGGAACAACAATATTCATTATTTTATCCATCCTCTGAATGCCATGTCCCCATACATGCGCACGTATGGCTTACCGTCTCCACGTCGTGGTGTAGTTGTTATTCGATACATTATTTTTTGGATAGTTGTAATAATGATGTGTAAATAATGTGAATAATAAAAATAACATGATAATTATTCTGTATATATGATATGACATCCAATTATATATGATTTTAATATCAAAAGAAGGATATTGTTGACCGTGCATAAGTACGGATTACCGTCTCCCCGAACACGATGAAATCTATTCCCTGTAGTGTCCATTCAAGACTAATTTTCCTTAGATGATTAAAAATAATGTTTCAAGACTTAATATAATTATTAATATGAATAAGATACATCCTATCCATAAAAAACATTACTTACGTAACAAATCATATAAAGGAAAACGAATCAGTTAACACCAAAAACGAGGATAATACTAAAATATTATCAACAAAGCAATATTAAAAGATCATATATGATATGATATTAATGTATATGATTATTATATAATTTAATAACAATTATTTCAAATTATACATGAGGTTAACCTACACTCGTCCAAGGAAAATTACATGGTAAGGGTTAATTCTACAATCTCTTCATTATCCGAGGTTTTTTATACATAATTATCTACTAAGACCACTTTATCGTCCACATCTGTGTCTTCTTAAAAAACGTATTTCAAAAAAAAATTCTATTTACTAGAAAAATGTTTAAAGTCATTTATACCCTTATTTTTCCATATATGTTTTGAACGGAATCCTCCCGTCGTTTTCCAAACAATATACTTTATGACCTTTTCGACAAAATTAAGGTAAGAATGCTTTTTTAACTTATACGGTGGGTACGGGTAATTTCCTCCATTATAACATCATCAAGGATTCCCTTACAAGCGTATAATAATATATTAATAATAAATGTTTTCTTTTATAATTATATTAGTTTTAAATGATGTCAAAATAGAAAGAGATATTTCTCTAAAAGAAGTTTTTATTTCATCTATGTCAACATCTTTTGATGGATTTTAATCTTATTTGAAGTTGATTTATTATGATAAAAAACTTCCATTTTCTATTGAAGATTTTATGATATGTTTGACTTTGGATGTGTTATTTTTACACCATTCATGGCTTATGGAAAAAGTATTGACATTTCATATGCTAGTTTTAATACGAATGTTTATGTTATGTTTAATCCATTTTCATATGAGGAAAGCATTAGACTTAGTAAGTGACGGGTGGAGCCCGCTATAGCTCCTCGATAAATTGGTAGGTCTCATTATACAAACAACTATCTTGGCATATGGCCTTGAAAAAATCTTATTTTTAGTCTTGGCACATGGACTTGACTATGTGGTTATGAAGTCTGTTATTATGCATTCCATCATTATAAAAGTCTATTGATATTACATGTGATTATTCGAATAATATAATATCCATTTAAGTAAATAAATGGAATTATTTTGATTTAGATCTTCTATATTATGATTAATTTTATGTTTAAAAGTCTTTTATTTTATTTTTATACATTTCCTTAAATGTTTATGCTTATTTATGAAAGATTCCGCTATATTGTTACCCTTACTTAGCTTCTGAGGTCACCCCTTTCTATTTTTTATTTTTCCCAGGATGCAAAAAAGTATATTATGAATGACCAGTAGGGATCGTCTGTAGGATCTCAGTGTTGTATATGGGAACAATTTTGTTGCAGTTTTCCATTTTATGATGTTATGTACTCCTTATAAATTCATCTAGTACTTCCAAGGCTACTAAACTAATTGGTCTTTCGAGACTTGATCTTTTCTGATCATTCCAATTATACGTAATAATGAACCGACTTTAGTTTTCTAGGGTAGGGGTGTTAAATATGGTTTCAGAGGAATTTTAGTACAAACCTTGGAAAGTAAATTTAGAAAAAACTCTGATTAGAGCGCATTATCCTAAGATATACTTTGAGGATTAGTATAGAACAATTTCCGAGAATTTTAGTACTGTATATATTATGTGAGTTTTCCATGAAATACATCCCTATCTAGATACGAGTAGGTATAGGCGGCTTTTGTACTAATGTAAATTGGGGAAAGCCCCAAAAACACCACTTTGAGCTAGACTCGAATGGGAACTGGTGCACGAAAATAGGCCTTGCTGCACTCTTGGTTACGATACTCCCATGGGATATTCTTAGGATAATCCACATTTTCTTTACAAACCATTATGAAGGATTTATGAGAATATACCTCCATAAAGAAAACATTAATTATGATTATGGATTATATCCATGAACTATTTAATTTATGTTAAGTATGTTATCAGTTTGGAATTATGTATTGTGATACATAAACTAATCCAATGTACGCCATTGATTAGAAATGGTTCCTAGTAGAAGGAATGGATACCGTATCAAGGCACACACTACATTTAGGGATTTCCCTCCTACTCATGATAGTTATAGTGGAGTTGGTGATACAACTGGTGCTGATCAGTTTATCATGATAGTAAGACAACTCACTCAGGTTATGAATAATAACTTTACCCATATGGAGCACCCTAATCCGAAGTGTGGAGGATCAATGTTAGATCAATTCATGATGAAACAACCACCCATATTCCATGGTGGTAAAAATACATTAGTGGATGAGCAATGGATAAATTATTTAGAGAAAATATTCCACTCCTTTAGGAATATTGAAATGGAAAAAAATTTCATGGTAGTTTACAGCCTCACTGGAGATGCTGATCAATGGTAGTCATTGATTCAAAACACAAAAGAAGATGATGATGTATCAAATATGGAATGGAGGCAGTTTAAAGAAATTTTCTTAGAAAAATAATTTCCTTAGGACCATCGAGCAGATATGGAAAGACAATTTCTGAGTCTGAAGCAAAAGGATGATGAGAATGTCACAATGTATGAAGCTAACTTTACAAGGTTAGTGAGGCATGCTGTAGATTATATAAATAACCTAAGAAGTAATATTGATCATTTCATTTATGGGTTAAAACCATTTCTCTTTCAAAAATTAGTCTCACAATCCTTCTCGTTGTATGAAGATATTGTTTCATGTTCTATTAAGACAGAAAATTAATTCTCAATGTCTTATGACTTTAAAGCAAAGAAAGAAAAGAAGAGATCTATTGAACACTATGGAAATGGAAATTTGTGGAAGAATTAAAAAGTTTAATATCCATCCTACAGTAAATGTGGGAAGAAACACCATGGTACATGTCTGAAGGGAATGGGAGTCTGTTACAAGTGTGGTGAAAAAGGCCACCAAGCTTGTGATTGAAAGGGGAAGAAAGAGGTTGTTAATGTTGAATGATACAATTGTAGATAAAGAGGACATTATGAAAATGAATATCCTAAGTGTCAGGGGAACATACCTCAGAAAAGTCCAAGGGATCATGTATAAGCTTATGTTATCACTACTACTGATGTTGATGCTCTGAAAGATGTAGTAGAAGGTAATTTAATGGTTTCCTCATGTTTTTTCAATGATTTATTTTAATCTAGATCATCCCATTGTTTCATATCTTCCCAATTTCCTAAGAAAATTAGATATTTCCAATTTCATTTGACAAGGGAGTTGTCAGTCAAAACTCCCAGGGGAAGTATCATTGCAATAATTTTTTTAGAATCAGTTCCTATTAAGGAATTAAATGTTATTTATCATTTGATCTTATCGTCATACCCATGATTAAATTTGATATAATCCTCAGTATGGATTGGCATTCGTACCAATATTAAAAAATTTATTATACAAAGAGGGAGGTCACAATTTTTGATGATGAAAAAGAGTACCATATCATTAGAGAAAAAATGTCACCACATAATTCTTATCTAGATCCACCCACAGTACCTCAACAAAATTCAATTATTGGGTAGGAAGAGAATAAAATAATTATGGGTGAGGAAAGGAATGTCCAAATAGAAGATGTACTTATTGTGTAAGAACGTGTTGATGTGTTTCCAGATGATTTACCTAGAAATCCTCCAGAATGAGAAATTGAGTTTTCCATTAACATAATTCCTAGTTCAAGGCCCATATCGAAGACCCATTATAGAATTGACACTGTGGAATTAGTTGAAAAATAGAAAAAAAACTAGAGGAATTGAGTAATGATTGATTTATTCACCCTAGTGTTTCTCCATGGGGAGCTCTTGTTTTTATGTTAATAAGAAAGATGGATCTATGAGGTTGTGTAATGACTACATGGAGATCAATGCTATAACAATAAATAATGAGTATCCCCTACCTCGCATTGATGATTTATTCAACCAACTATATGTAGCTCAGTAATTTTCAAAGATTGAACTTCGATCTAGATATCATCAATTGTGTGTGAAGAAGGAAGACATTCTGAAAATAGCATTTTGAACTAGGTATGGGCATTGGAAGTTTACAGTAATCCCTTTTGGATTGACTAACACACCCTTTATCTTCATGGATCTAAGGAATAGAGTTTTCAAGGAATATCTTGATGAATTTTTAGTGGTATTTATTGATGATATATTGGTATAATATAAAATATACTATGATAAAGAAAATCACTTGCGCATTCCTCTAAAGACTCTTAGAAGACATGTATTATATGGGAAGTTTAGCAAGTGTGAATTCTGGCTTTAGGATATTTCTTTTCATAGCCATATTGTCTCTATTGGTGGAATCCTGGTTGATACTTCTAAGACCAAGGAAATCCAAGAATGGCCATCACCTACGAGTATAACCGAGGTACGTAGTTTTATTGGTTTAGTAGGTTATTATCAATGTTTCATCCATAAATTTTCCCTATTGGAAAACCAATTAAAAAAGCTCAAACATAAAGGGGATAAATTTATTTCGACAAATGAGTGTGAATAATTTTTTAAAGAAATGAAGAGAAGATTAGTCAATGATTCTATCTTGACTCTACCATCGAGGAATGATGGGTTTGTTATTTATAGTGATGATTCAAAGAAAGGACTCGGTTAAGTCCATATGTTGAATGATAGAGTTATTGACTATGCACCACCATAGGAAAAAAATCATGAACAAAACTATCCCACTCATGATCTTGAGTTAGCAGTTGTAATCATTACTTTGACGATTTGGAGACACTATCTCTATGGTGAAAAATGTGAGATATATACCGATCACAAGAGTGTTAAGTATATTTTCTCATAGAAAAAACTCAACATGAGACAAAGATGATGGCTTCAACTACTCAACGATTATTATTGCACAATACACTACCACCCATGGAAGACAAATAAGGTGGTAGATTCTTTGATTAGAAATGATCATGGAGTTCTGAACAAGATGAGAGTTGAAAAGGATCCTATATACAAGGATATAGTAAAGTTGGACATGGGGATAACCATGGATGGTGAAACATCAAAACTCATTAAAATGGTTTCTAAACTATCTTTAATACAAAGGATAAAGAGTTCTCAGACCGATGATGAAGAGTTTCAAAATAAGATTAAAGTTGTGAATGATGGGAGATTGAGTGACTTTGGGTATTAAGATGGAATTTTGAAATTTGGGAAGAAAATTTGTGTTCCCAAGATACCTGATATAAAAAGGTAATTTTTGGATGATGTTCATAGTTCCAATATCTCTATAAACCCTGATTTCACAATGATATATAGAGATTTGAAGGAACATTTTTGGTGGGACAAAATGAAGAGGGAGATTGATGATTTTGTGTCAAGATGTATGGTTTGTCGACAAGTTAATGATGGAAGGAAACATCCTGGAAGAGTCATGAAACCTATTACCATACCTGAGTGTAAATGGTATTATATTATGATGGACTTAGTCATGGGACTAACAAATTATACAAGAAGGAACGATGCAATATGGGTCATTGTTACTCATCTTACCAAATCTGCACATTTTCTTTCTATAAGAGAAGATTTACCACTTGAAGTTCTAGAAAGTTTATATATTAATTAATTTGAGAGACTTCATGGAGTACACCTATTGATTGTTTCTGATCGTGATCCACATTTTACATCAATATTCTGGAAAACTATTCAGAATTCCCTAGATTTTGATCATTTTTTAAGTACTGCCTACCACCTCTAAACAGATGGACAATCAGAACGGACTATTCAAACATTATAAGACATGTTGAGATCATTCTCACTTGACTTTCAAGGTACGTGGGATAAATATTTAACTCTGATAGAATTTTCCTATAACAATAGCTTCAATTAAAGTATTCAGATGGCACTATATGAAGCATTATACAGAAAGACATGTCGCACACCAACCTGTTGGGATGATGTGGGTGAAAGAAAACTCTTAGGCCCAAAACATGTGGAGGAAATGATAGTGAAGGCAATCCAAACCCACATCAAAGGAGCTCAAAGTAGGAAGAAGAGCTATGCAGATAACCGAAGAAAGGATTTCGAATTTCATGTAGGATATCATGTTTTCTTAAAGGTATCTACATGGAAGGGTGTTATAAGATTCGGTAAGAATGGAAAATTAAGTACTAGGTACATCAGACCTTTCGAAATTATAGAACGAATTGGGGATGTAGCTTACCATTTGGAAATGCCTCAATTTATCTCCAATGTTCATGATGTCTTACATGTATCACTGTTGAGAAATATACATGCCTGACCCAACACATGTAATCACCTAAGAGAAATTATAAATGAACCCGATTTGTCTTATTGTGAAGAGGTTTTCATGGTTAATGATATAAGAGATCAAGTCCTGAGAAACTGGACGACTCGTCTGGTAAAAGTTCTTTAGAGAAACCATAAGATGGAACTGGCAACATGGGAACCAGAGGAACTTATGATGATGAACCACCCGAGTCTTTTTATGCAGCAATATTCTAGAAATTTTGAGGATGGAATTATTTGAATGAGGAGTGAATGTAACACCCCAAGATTTCATGGTATGCTTCTCTTTGAATAATACAATAGTGTGTGTTGTACGCAACTTCGAGTACTAACACACCACAACCAATCAAACTTCCTGTTATGAATAGTGATACCAAATTTTTCAAATTTTATAAAATTTATCATTCAAAATGGACTTCATTTTTGGATTCATAATATCAAAATTATCTTAGGGTGAATTTTTGATATTTTTCTGAAAACATTCAATTTTTAATGAACAGTGAAAAACACTCAGTTATAGTTTAAAACCAACTTTTTATTTAAAAAATTATTTATTTTATTTAAATTTTTTAGGTCAATATAGATACATAATACCTATATATGTTCAATGTAATTCATTGGAGTCCGTTTATAATAATTATAGATATATAATAATTTTATTGAACATTTTACCATCTTTTACACACCTCGAAGGAGTATTTTCAAATTTACATAAAAATTACTTTACCGCTTATATTAGTTAAATTTTGAAAAAACAAGAGTCAAGGTTGATATCAATAAGTAAAATTTTGTTCAATGAGATGAAAATAATTTTTGGTGAATAGTAACTTTTTACTTTTATTTACCGCGTTTAAAAATAAATAGGGTAATCGAAGGTAAAAATGATATCATAATTACCCTAAAATATGTCCTAATTATATTTTATTAGTGTTATTCTACCAAAAACAACACTAATAATATAATATGATCTTTTAGGTCCGTGTGGATTAGATTAGGACGTTAAATATTATTTAATTCAAAGAACAGTTAAAAGTGTTAAATTCATGTTTTTAAACTAAAACATTTTGAATATAGGGTTAAAAATAATATAAATTCAACTATTAATATTAATTAAAAATATAGAAAGATTTAATTTTTAGTGGTATTTTATTTATAAAATTTAGACATTTAATAATTTAATTTTTTTATGAAATAATAATGATGTAGTAATTACCTTATTAATGAAATATTAAAATAATTAATATAATAAATACCCAAATAAATTTAATTTGAGACTTTTTATGGCATCCACTAATTTTATTGGTTAATATGACATGTTTGGGTTGACTAAATAAATTTTTTTTCTCTGTAATAATGATTTTATTAATTTAAAAAAATAAAATACCAAATAGTGTCAAAATTTACATAAAAGATTTTTTAAAACAAATATTATATTATAAATTCTTATGATACTCCAAAAAATATAAGTATAGGGAAAATGACTTAGATAAAGTTATATATATTAATAATTAACCACTTGGGGTTATCTTGGCTTGTTATAGTAAGTTTATTAACCGTATAATATAAAAATACAAAGATACATGGTAAATGTCAAACTAATTAACTAAGAGTTAAATCTAAAAGATAAGGTTAATATAGTGACCAAAACCTGTATAAAACATACTGGTTGAGTGTATTTTGACCCATTCCCCCCTTTGATTCGAAATAAATCAATTATACAACATTAAATACCTATAATTATTTTATTATAAAATAATATTTCTAGAATTTCCTAAGGTTCCCCACACCCCTCTTATAAAAGTGCACTTCCCCTTATCTCTATTTCACATCTTCAAGTCCATTTGGCTCTTCCAAAACCTTCCCAAATACCATATCAAATGTCCTCCCTTAATCCTAGAGGAATTCCTTTAGTCAGAAATCCATCCTAAGGAGCCCTTTTGATCAAATCGAATGGAATAACCCGAAGAAGAGGTAAATATCTCACCACCTCTTTCATGTTTTTTCTTCATCCACTTGTTCATTCCTTGTTCTTTCCATTATAAATTAATAAATCCAGTGTCTTCTATATACTGTGATGTTATTATAAATATTGGACAACCATATTCATTATTTTATCCATCCTTTGAATGACATGTCACCATACGTGCGTACGCATGACTTACCGTCTCCACGTTGTGGTGTAGTAGTTATTCAGCACATTATTATTTGGATGAGTATAATAATGATGTATAAATGATTTAAATAACAAATTCAACATGATAATGATTATTTATATTTGATATACCATCAAATTATAAACGATTTTAAAATCAAAATATTGATATTATCGCTCTTGTGTACTTACGGATTACTGTTTCCACGAACACAATAAGATTCATTCCCCATCATATCGATTCAATAATAATTTTCATTAGATGGATAAAAATAAATATTAGAGACTTAATATCATTCGGAATATGAATAAGATACATCCCATCCATAACAATCATTACTTACATAACAAAACATATAAAGGAAAACGAATCAGTTAACACCTAAAATGTTGATCATATGATGATTTTATTAATAAATAAATGTTAAAAGATCATATATGAAATCATATTAATGTATTTTGTTCTTGTATAATTTAATAACATTTATTTAACAATTATAAATGAGGTTAACCTACCCTCAACCAAGTAAAATTGCAAGTTAAGGGTTATTTCTACAATCTCTTCATTATCTGAGACTGTTTATACGTATATATATACTAGGACCTCTTTATCGTCCACATCCATGTCATCTAAAAAAATGTATTTCAATTTTTTTTACTATTTATTGGACAATTGGTTGAAGTCATTTATACCATTATTTGACCTTATTTGCTTCTAAAGGAATCTTTCTATCATTTTCCAAACAAGGAACTTTATGACTTATTCAACAAAATTTAGGTAAGAATGTTTTTTAACTTATACAGTGGGTGTGGATATTTTCCAAAGTTATAAAATCGACGAATCATCCTATACAAGAATATTATAATATTTTCAAAATAAATGTTTTCATTTATAAATATGTGGCATTTAAATGATTTCAAAATAGAAAGATATATTTCTCTAAAAGAAGTTTTTATTTCATTTATGTCAACATCCTTTGATGAATTTTATGATTATTTGAAGTTGATTTTTTATGACACAAAACATCCATATTATTTTGAATATTTTGTGATATCTTTGTTGTGGATGTGTTACTTTTACACCATTCATGGATTATGGATAATATATTGAAATTTTTTATGCTAGTTTTAATACGAACGTTTTTGTTAGGGTTAAACCGTTTTCATATGAGGAATGTATTGGGCTTAGTAAGTGACGGGTGGTGCCCGCTATAGCTCCTTGATGCATCGGTTGGTCTCATGAGACAAACTAGTGTTTTCACATAAGGCCTTGACAAAATCTAATTTGTAGTCTTGGAAAAAATCATTGAATATGTGGTTATGAAGTCTGGCATTATGCATTCCATCATTATGAAAGTGGCTATTGATATTGAATGTGATTATTAAACTAGTAGGATATCCATGTGAGTTTGTAAATGGAATTATTTTTATTTATATTTTCTATATTATGATGATGTTTATGTTGAGAATTATTTTGTTTTATTTTTATACATTTCCTTAAATGATTATGCTTATTTATGAATGTTTCTTCTATATTGTTACCCTTGCTGAGCATCTGAGCTCACCCCTTTCTATGTTTTATTTTTCACAGATGTGAAAAATTTTATTATGACTAACCTATAGGGATAGTCTATGGGATCTCAGTGATGTCTATGGAAAAACTGTTGTTGTGGTTTTCCATTTTATGATGTAATGTAAACCTTATGAATATATCTAATACTTCAAAAGATATTAAACCTATCGGACAATCGACACTTGATCTTTTGTGAGAATTCCAATGATACGTAATAATGCAACGACTCTAGGATTCTAAGGTCGGGGTGTTACAAGATACACATATCCAGATAAACAATGGTAACTTGAGACTCATTATGATATGAGCTGGCTATGAACTCATCGGAACATACATCTCATGTCCTGAAAATCATATCTCCATTCTAACTGACAACCAAATAAATGATTGTTGGGGACAGACCTACTTTGAAACTAGACAGAAATGAACTGACCGAGTTTCCCCCACACACGACACCCGATCTGTAACATACCCATATTGCATTCCCGATCCCCATGGGTTGGTGACAAGCACCAAGGCATCGAATGAAAAAAAATGAGGGAAATATTTGTCCCATCCTGATCTAACATATGGAATATATATATATATATATATATATATATATCAAGGGTATCTGAAAGATTAAAAAATATAATCCTTAAATTTAAGAATTTAGTGGAATTAAAACAACTGTAAAAGTAGCTAAAACTCCAAAAAAACAAGTCTGACTACAAGGGACTCAGATCCAACAGCTACTCCAATGATGAAATGGATGACCCCCAGCCATCACACCATCCTTTACCGATCCCATATAAAATGAACCTCGTTGAATCACTATGGTGCCTTTCCTTTCACTGCACTGGAAGAAAAAAAATGGTCTGCAAACCACCAAAGTAGTGCACAGGGTGTGTGAAATCATGCTCAGTATGATCCCACCCAGGTGTTCTATAGTAATTCTCTATGTAACAATTCATGTATGCTTATTTAAAATTTAAATGATGAAATGATAATAAGTAAAAAAAAATTATAGAAAACATGGTAATAATTTCCTTTACCATAGTTCTAAACAAAATTAGGTATAATAGTTTCAAATAAAATTTTCCATATTATTTTCCATAATCATAAACATGCATATCAATGCTAACTTAGAAATCCAAGAAATAAAAAATATAGGCATTGGAATCACATCACAAAGGGATACTATAGGTATAGGAAACATATTACTCATACTATAATAATCAAGTGCACAAATTTAATCCCAGAAAATGGTCTTATGTAGTAAAAGAATACCCCATGAATAAACCCTCCAAAACCTCACTATTGGTCCCCTATAACAACATGCCTATAATATAGAGAAAATAGGCAAGAAAAACCTCTTCGATAATAAAAAATAAATTGATTATGGCCTCAATCAAAACCATCCAAAAAAATACCCAAATTATCCAATGTACGCATTTTCACAAACCCATTTCAATGCCTTGAAAACCATTCAAAACCATTAATAATCTATTTATCAAAATATAGGTAAAACCATTTTTCATTAAAAATTTATTTTCAACACACACCCAAGTCATGTCCATTTACAAAATCAGTTAATAAAGAAAATTTTAAATAAAATGAAGCATGTTCTTTATCATATGCTAGAGATGGAACTACCTACCTCAAGGTTCAGGTTGAACACACCCACAACGGAAACCAAAAATATACGAAACCCGACAACAATATCAATGAAGGCCTTAGAATGAAACCCATTCCTCAAATAATAGATTCAAAATATTAGACATGGTCTTGGTGGATAGAATAAATCCCACACACATCAATATTGAACATCTGCTGCACTACAACTATCTATGAAACAACCTTCAAGACAATATCTCATAATGGATCTTAATGAGGAAGATAAGAAACATACAACTTGTATCTGCAGATCTGATAATGCAAGGTGAGGGCACTATCTTGATAAACCTCATGGATGAATTGGAGAGAAAAGTTACCCATAGATATACATTATATAAACAATGATGAACCAGAGCCTATCAGATCAATCCGGAAGGTGAGACACCTCTGAAAAATTCCTAGGATCATTTTTGGATTGGGAGCAAAGAAGTTTAGGAGGAAAATGGATGAGTGAAATATAAAAATCTATTAATTAAACCTAGGCATGGGGCGGGTCATGATGTGTATCCATTTTTCTGGAAGGATTTTCAATCCAGGGTAAGTTATGCTGGAAAAATTGTTGTCGTGGGTTAAAAATACTCCATTTAACACCTATATGATGTGTAACATAGGTACACGACATGTATGAGCTCACAACATGATCTCCCAGTCCATGAAATGCAACCAACACCATGTACATGATGTGTACTTTAGGTACACAGTTTTTACCTTTTTTCCGGTATATGATAAACCTATAAAAATCCCATCTAAGGATTTTAAATCCCAGAAGGGATCATAGAAAAGGGAAAACATACCTGATCAAGGTAACATGATGTTACAAAAATGATATTCAATATAAATACAAATTATTTAAAAAGTGAATATCTAAAAATAATGCATAAAAATATGTATTTAAAAAAATTATATCACACATGTATATATTTCAAAGAATATAACGATACCATGATTCTCAAATAAATAATTTAATAACACAATCTAATAAATATAAAGAATTAATTAAAATATCATAGAAATAATAAAAAATTATTTATTTAAATATCATAGATAAAAAATATTATATATATAACATGAACAAAAACATAATGTTATATGTTAGGTTTTTCAATAAAAAAATGTTTAACCCGAACTATGGAATATAATATTATAAGAAAAGATCATTGAAATAATATATATATATATATATATATATATATATTTAAACATACAAATGATAAAATTGAATTTTTGCATGCATAAATTTCAAAAAATAATATATCAATATTTTCATGATTAATAATGAGAGTAATATATTGGTTTCCCATATCCCTTAAAAAATATAATTAAATATATCATAATTTTTTTCTAAATTATATAAATTATTATCATTAAAAATCAAGTAATATATGAATAAACCTTACATATATCCATAATATAATTATTTTACACATCACAGAAAAAATCATATTCCATATAAAAATGATGGAGCATTGATCATTTGTATGTTTAGTAAAAAAAAAAATTGTTCATCATGTGTCACAAGGAAAAATGACTCATATTTGTGACTAAATATTCTCGAATAAGTGTGTGTAAATCACTAATAATTATATTTAATAGCACTTTTACTATGAAAATAGTTACACATAAACCCTATTACTTGAAATTTGGTAAAATTAATTTCACATATAACCTCATATACTCATAAATATGTCATTGATATAGAAATTATAATTATATATTTTTCACTCAGAAAATAAAATGAAATAGTGACAATCATTACCCCACTTTTTTGATTGGTACACTTTTCATATTTAATTTAATATAAAATTCATAACCATTAATATCAAAACCAATCTATGTGATCACATTATGATATTGTCCCCTTACCAACCATTTCATTGTTTCTAGTGCTTATAAATCTATATTTACTATCTCTTTAAATCATGAAAAGAATATCTTTTTAAACTCCATCATCATTGATTTCTCATTTCATTATGGCTATCGAACAATGAATCTAGAAATATGTGATGATATATTTGATTGGAAATTATCTTTTACATAAAAAATGAACAAGGGTTCCTACATCACATCTTTATATAGAACAATTATTACCATTACAGAAAAACCCCTTACATTTATAATCATCTGTCAGATTTTGAGATATAGGGAGACTAATGTGATCTAATTTTAAAAAAATCATTAAAAAACTCAATCAGATTGTATCAATTTTGTTTTGAAATATAGAGTCATCTTTTTAATGAGAATTTTTAACATATTCATAAAATATGTCAATCAACTTTCAAAAGGGTACATCAGACTTAAATTAATAGTCCCACATATTATAATTTGTCACCAAAAATGAATAATCAGATGAACTATTATTTCATAAAATATTTTTATTAAATAGATTTTATTTTTAAAAGTCTATTGAAATCATCATTCATAAATATTTTGAATAGTGACATTTCTACAAATGGATTTGAATAAATAAAATAATAAGATGATAGTATTTCTGAAATCTATCGACTATATACCACGTAGTGTGATCGGTAGAAGTTATTTCATCAAGTAAAAACAATGATGGGATAATATTCGTATTAATTTAAAATACTTCAATGAAATATAATTATTAATTTTTGATGAATATCTACTAGGTACATCAATACCAAAAACAAAATTGAAAATAATTAAACTTCATACACTTTCTTTATGTGTTACAAACCCTTGGTTATTTTATTACATTTAATTTTTTAGTGAGAGATAACCCCAACCATATTCCTTCAGATATAAAGTCTAATCTACCAAGAAATACATAATTTGTACTCACATTTATTTCTAAAAAAGATCTAAAAAAACTGCCACACATGATTTCATCCATATTATTAAATCCAAGGTTATGGTTTGCCTCTTAAAATCACCTATATTTTTAATCAAATAAGATATAATGTCTAATATAGATATTTCATTCAATCTACAGAACATAATTTTATCCAAATTTGAAATGAATAATTTTCACTATCTCATGATAATCATCAGGTGATATTTTTTGTGGGTACGTATAATATTCAGGTAAACAATTAATTTCTATTTTTAATCAATAATAACGATGATCTATTTCCAAAAATATTTGACATCTAATGTAAAATTCATTTATTCCATTCTATAATTGATAATATGAAGTCACTTCCTAAAAATTTGGACTCGATTTATGTAACCAAATTTTTTATCTTGATAAATTTACATATGAATGAATTTTTTTTATTGAACATTATCAAATGATGCTAATGATAAAAGTATTTCTTGTATTCATAGACGATTTTAACATCTTCCCCATATACATATTTTTAATCATCAAAATTTTTTAACAGATACACATCAAAATAATTTTCTAGCTATATTGGTATAGAAATATTCAAACCAATCAATACATATTTTTTCCTGATACATATTTGTTATAAATAGTTTTAAAATACAAGAAATAGACCAAGAACTATGTTGGATAATGAATATCCTATATTAATTCACCCAATTAATACATAGTCACATTACTATATTTTTATACTAACTAAAAAATTCAGGATTTATTTAAAATATCTTCTACTATTATGATTTATAAATGTTACGTTATTTTCTAATAGCGATTAAATCATAAGTATTGAATCTTATGATATTTTCATCATTATAATTTTCAAAATTGAAGCTTCAAAAAATGTAATTATTTGATTATTCAAAATTTATTTAGCTAGATGTTTGGTCTCATTACATAATAATAAATTACATTTTATTGTTATATTTATCATATATAATGGTATCCAATATTTTGGGAATTTTAACAAAACTTATATTCTCTATATACAACATACGATCATTACGGTAAGTCATTATCTTTTTATACTCCAATTTGATTTTATAAAAAAATTATTTTTATCCCATTTAAAATATGGAAACTTATTTCATTTTGGAAGTATATCATTGAATGTTCATGAAATCGAGAGAAACTTTTATCACTCTAACCATTTAATGATTTCAAGTTAACTAATATCAGAAGAACATATGACACTATATATTTAGGGAAACCAGACAATTATTTTCCATTATTTAAACATAATCAGTCCACAATTTCTATTTTTTAATGGTTTCAATTATTGTATCATGAATTATTTATTCAATATGATCTTATAAATCATGCTACATATTTTAATTATCAGTATATATTGAATATCCTGTTATTTCTACATGTGAGATACAGTGTGTATAATTATTCTCAAATCCATTGATGGTTATATGATCATTAATTTTAGTAACTTTTATTTTTATAATATTCAAACACTTCCACATGAATAGAAAATAAACTCCTTGGTATGAATATTTCAATTATAAAATTCCCATAACATGCAAAAGAAATTTTCAAATCCATCTATGGATCTTATAAAATTTATCCAATTTTGATCCATGGATTACTCAATATCACAATATAAAAGTACTATATTTTAAATCATATAAACATTTTAAAATATATATAAATAAATTCATTTAAAATAAAAAAACTTATAATAAAAAATATATTATTATATTTTTAATAAAAAATATATTTTAAAAAAAATTTACCAAATGATTAAAAAATGAAATTGAAAAATTCAAATACAAATTATCAAAAATAGAGGATATAAAAAAGAATAGATATTTGAGTGAACAAAATTACATGATGAATTAAAAAAACCATAATGCAATAATTTTTGTTTTAATTTATTCATTAAGAATATATATTTATATATATAATTTCGATTATTTAAATTTTTTATTAATATTATTATATCAAAAAATATATTGTATTTTTTGACTTCATAGAAAAGCAATAATATTTAATTCTATTTTGGAATCATAAGTTGGGTGGGTTCTTCTCGCAGCTTGCATAAATCCTCGATGTTCTTCTGGTAAACCCAAATGATGAGTAGCAACATCAGGATCATGCCCGGGCATTTCTGTATAGTTCCAAGCAAATATATCTCTATTTTTCTTTAGAAAAGAAATATACATCTCATGATCTTCAAGAGTCATGGCCGAACTGATTAAAGTGGAGTGTGGATCTTCTTTTGTACCCAGATTTATTTCTCTAAGTTCATCCACAGTGGTAGAGAAACCCTCTTCAAATGATGGGGGAGCATCTCTGAGATCTTCCTCTTCTTCTTCTTCATGTTTTATTTCTTCCATTTCTACTTTCATAGTAGATGATAAAGCATAATTTTCATGATCAGAAGAGATGTCAAAATTTTCATATCTTGGAGAAGAAGCTTCCATTTCCGACCGATTGATGATGAAGGGTCTTCTTTAGGTAATAAAAGGAGATGATGGATTGAGAATCAACATCATTGTTCGCCTCTAATGTTGCTATAACTTCTTCTGGCCTAATTGGTGAAGTATAGACTTGATGTATTTTAGCAGATGGAATGAAGACATCACCATTTGTGCTTTCATCACTGCTTGGTGGGTAACCAATTTCTCCCATGTTGTCTGGCTTGATTGTCGTAATTAACATTATGGATATTTCCATAAGAGTATTTTGATTTGGCTCTATCTTGTCAATTTGACTGATAGGCAACACATAATCTATACTCACTTGTGTAAATGGATTTACTGGAATCTTCTCCAAACCATATCGAGCATTAACTTTGGTAATCTCCTTTGTTGTGGATTTCTCCCTTCCCTTCATGTGATAGAATTCCGCCTCAATGTATTGAGACTCACATGTCTTGAACGTGGCCTTATCACCATAAAATGTCTCAACTTGACCATCGAAACAATATTTGAGACATTGATGGTATGATAAAGAGATAGTCACATGTTGATGTAGCCAGGGTCTTCCTAGCACGATGTTGAAAGCTGAGTCTTGATCAACAACCATGAAATCCGAATTGGATACAAGATCTCCAAAATGAGTTCTGAGTGTAACTTCACCCAGCGGTTCTTTATCATTTTTATCATATCCTTGTAACATTATGGTAGAAGGAGATAAATTAGATTCCGTGAGGCACAATCGACGAATTGTACGATTGGGCATGAGGTTGACTCTTGAACCATTGTCAATGAAAGCTCTTCAGACGTCTACGCCATTGACCTTGACAGATAAGTACAAAGGTCTAATATGCCCATGAACAACATAATCTTCATCTTCATCAATAAAAGATATTATTGCATATCATTATGCAGGATTATTCTCTATGTGATAGACTTCAGCTGCAGTAATTTCACTTTCAAACTCCCGAGGACTTGACAAAGCCTCGATGAGTGCCTCTCGAAGAACTTTTGATAGATTCAGAGCATCCAAAATTGATAACTTGGATGGTACTTGGGCCAAGTGTTTCAATACATCATACTTTAGATCCAGAGGTCTGCATTTCCCAACAGGAATATGTGGTTTAGCAGGTACCTTGGAAGTAGATGCTTTGGAAGTTGATGCATCTTGTATTGGGATAGGAGATGTCAATATTCCTGTTTTTGGAAGATTAGACTGATTAGATCCCTTTACTTGCTGAGAGGAAGAAGATAGAACCTTCAAACGGTCTTCCAAAATAACTATGCCAGGACTGAATTTGCTATTGGTATTAGAACTTGATTGTTCTTGATAATCTCATTGAAGGGATCTACCATAAGTTTCTGCTACGTACATAGTTCTAGCAGGGGTAGAATTGGAATAGTGGCTTCTGAAAGATCCACATCTTCCCCTGTATCCTAAGCCTCTGGAACTTCCTCTGATTCTCCTGTTTGATACAGGGAATTCAGGCTCATCGAAATCGAAACTGCAACTGGAATATAGATTCGTTAATTGAATAATATTAACAGAATGGAAGATTAACTCTTCGTCTGATAAAGACTCTAACTGATGAGCCTATTTAGGTTGTTCCATTTGGTGGGGCGGTGCCCGTGGCTTTGAAGTAGATGGCATGAAGTCTGCAAGAGTCAAAGACAACTTAGGCTTTGACACATACTCTTATTCTTCTGATTCTTTTTCTTTCATTTAATCATGTTGTTTCAATGAGGACTTTACCTCTGATGAAGAGGGTTTTGCTGCAACATTCATGGTAGAAGACACAATAGGTTTCTTTAATTGTGTTCGCAAAATACCATGAGTTCAGTTGATTGTCTTTCTGACCATCCAATCGTCATACTTCTATGCATTTTCTATTTTGACTTCTTGTCATTCGCCTTCCTCCTCTGGAATTGTAGCAGTATCACATGCTACCTGAGCTGAAATACCTTTTAGTTTGACTTGTCCTGAGTCGACCATATTTTTTTAGAGGTATTTGAAGACCAAACACTCATGGATGGGATGCCCCAACATTTGATGAAAATGCCAATAATTTGGACGGTCTTCATCTCTTTCCTTATTTGGCCTCTTAGGCCTTGGAAATTGAACCAGATTATTTTCCAGAGCCGAAATGAAGTAACTAGGAACATGTTCATTTTAGAAAGAGTATGTTTTTCTCTTCAGATCCTCAAATTGTTTTCTTCTTTGATCTCTTTGATCATCTGGACGAAACGACCTTTGTTGTTGGCGCTCAGAAGGTGGAGCCCTTCGAGAAGATGAAGGTTTTGAAGTAGAAATAGGTACAAGTGCTTGTTTAAGGATAATTGTATTAGTTTCTTCTTTACCCATTCTCCTTCTTGGAGATGATGGAATTAAACGAGATTTCGCCTCAGCCTGTATAAGGGAGTCTTCAATCTACTGAGCGATTGAAGTAAGGTATCGAAACCCTCCTGTGTATTTCACAGGGATCAACGGAGTACGTAACTCTTCATGCAAATTTTCCACACATATTGTCAACACTTATTCTTGAGGGAGTGATAATCTTAGGGAATATGTTAATCCCTTCCAGCGAGAAATGAAATATGAGACCCTTTCATTATCCCTTTGCTTACAGTTTGTAAGATCATAAACTATTGTCTTTGGAAAAGTTGAGCTGAACTGAAGAAGGAATTGTTGACGAAGATCTTCCCATTCAGTAATTGATCAGGATTGCAAATGTGTATACCATACAAAGGCTAGTCCTTGCAAGGTCCGTACGAAGAATCTGATTTTTACTGCTTCTTGCTGCTCTGGAGTTCCCATCATAGGATCGCAACAACACAAATAATGCGTCAAATGCTGTTCAGGATTGCCTGATCCATTGAAAATAGGGAATACAGGGTTTCCAATACTGGATGGAGGAGAGATTGAATCTACCCATTCAGGGTAAAATTTCTTTTCTGGTTGAACCTGTGCACGTTTCCCTTCCATATTTTCAAACCAAGCTGTTAATGACACAATGGTAGTTATTATCTTTTGAGAAACATCCGTTAGAACTTGGACTTGGGTAGGTGCAATGACTGGAGCTTGGATAGATATGGTGGTTGGTGCTACAACTGATGGTAGCACTGCCAACTTTTTTCGCACTTGCCCCGTAGGATTAGACCTGTGAGGGTGTACTGATAGAGGATGATATTCTTGAACCATATCAGTAGCTTCAACAAATTCCCTTGGCTGACTGACTCCAGCACGCTTAAGAAGAAGACTACCCTGAAATAGTTCTGCATTCATTCTCCTTAATTCCTTCATTTCTTCCTCCTGTTGTGAAAACCTTTGCTTTGGTGAGAGCGATTGGCCTTCTCTAGAGGAAGGATATGTAACTTGATTCTTTCCCCTCCCTTTTTTGGATCCTTTTCGGAGATAGGGAAGTGGGTTACTTGAAGGATTACATAGGTTCTGAGTAACCCTTTGATTTCATGTATGCACACCTTCTTCATTTGTGTCGGTGCGTACATCTTCATGAGCAGGAACCTCTTAATCTGAGTCTCCTGAGTGAGCCTCATCAGGTGGATCAGTAACAATGTCATTGAAGACATTGATTGATTCATAATGCATTGCATCCCTTCTATCATCATTTCATTGATATTGTATTCTTCCATGTCATTGTTGAGACATTTCCTTTTGTTGATTCGATCCCTCATGAACTTCTTGATGAACCGTAATTTGGATGGAATCTACTAATAATTTGGCTCTTCGTTCCTCTTGAGGCTTCTTCCCCAATCGAGAAAAGATCGAATTTCTTTGAGGAGGGGATTGCTGATTTGAAAAAGTCCCCAGTCCAGTGGACTGGGGATGTTCCTGTTGCCCCGCTCAACTCCTCAAATCCTATTTGTTGATTCTGAGGGTTGGTTTAAAAGAGTCCCCAGTCTAGCAAGCTAGGGTGGCTCTTGACATTCTATGTCTGAGACTTTCTTAAAATCTCTCCTGATCTTGCCGACCTTGGTCAGGAAATTAGCTGGATGCATCAATCGATATCCACTTTTATCACCCAGTTCAAAATACCGTTGGATGATTTCTGACACTTCTGTCACATGGTGATGTATTTTCTCCAAACTAGAGGCATGTTCAACATTTTCATTTTCTTGATGATGGAGTAATTCAACAACTTGTTCTCTGTATTCTTTATTTTGAGAGGAACTAGTTGAAGCCTGTTCTTGTTGAAGCTTTTGATTACAAACAATGCCAGGCATCTGTGGCCGGCCATGGGCAATAACATTGCATGAGACCATTTTCGGCGGGATTTTCTGTCTGGAGAGAACCACGAAATGTAGTGCTCCATGAGCACCCCATCCTCTGACATGAATACCAGATGGGGCATTGGAAATTAACTGGCACAACTTTCTTATTGCGCCAAGGCATGAATGGTGAAGGGCTCTCTACTTCTTTTCCGCTTTAGGATATCGAAGGACTGATAGATATGCCAAGTCAATTTTTCATTGTAACCCTTTTATTATCTTAACATTATTTCCATATTCATCATAAGATAATACTTTATTTTTCAACTGACAAAGAATTTTCCATATGTTGAGATGAATATCATGAATTCCATCTTCTATCAACATTTCTGGAATGTCATACTGAGAGTCAGAAAGAAGCCCAAAACATGACTGGCACTTCACCTTTCACCAGTTGTTTTCTCATGTTCAGTATTTCCACTTTATCATTTGATGACGATCTTTCTACCTGTTTTGACTAGAGCTACTGCTTCCTTAATGCTTCATTGGATTTACCAGTATTGGTAGAGAAATCACTGATTAAACTAGAATATGTATGACTTAGGGGTGGTTCAGAGAATTACATACACCCTGGTTTATCTTCCGATTGAGAAATTATTTCACCTGCTAGCGATGAAGCATCAGACATTACTGGTTTCGCATTTGAAAGTTCCTCAATATAAGAGGGATTTCTCGGCACTACACTGTCCACTAGAGAATTTTCTGGGCAAAGTGCATCACTATTACGGAGTGGACTTTCATAGCGAAATTCATCATCATCGGGAGGACCACCATGGTGGGTTACAGAAAAAGATGAGATCTCTTGCTCCTTGGTTTTCTGGCCATACATAGGGTTATTGTAGCTCTCATCTGAAGATGAAACTTCGAGATCGACCGAATTGTCATGAAGCCAGCCTTCATGAGGAAGTGTATGTTTAAGACCTTCAGAATTAATGTTACCACTGTTGGGAAATGAGGGAGTAGAATCTTGGATTCCAACAGATAACTGTCGGTGGGCTTCAAGAACTCCAGCATCGAGCAAGGCCTTGTTACATATTGGCTCTCGATCTTTTTATTGTGTTGGGCGGGTCTTCTTCTTAGATTCCTTCTTACTCGCCTTGGAAACCACTGGTTGATGAAAGTGGCTACTCTGAGCAGGTGTATGTGCCTGATTAAGAGAGATGGCCAGGTTAGGCTGATGATCTCCACTCAAATCAGGTGTATGTGCCTAACTTGGTTGTCTGTATGATATGGGGGAGTATGCCCCACAACCCTCTTGGACTGGAACGGATGTGTCTGTCTATTCCGGAGTTAACTATTGATGTGTCACTCCATTGGTAGGGATATATTTATGTGTCTTTCTCTAAGATGTCATTGAAGCTGTTATAATATCCTGACAAGCATTCAGGATATGAGTAGAAATTTGATTCTTCCCTTTCACCATTGAAAGAATATGCTTGGTGACTTCAGCTACCGGAATAGGTATATACGTCCATTCCATGCCTAGAGTAGGTGTGTATGCCTGCTCATGTCCTCCTTTTCCTGTTAGTGAATCCTGACAGTACTCAAGTGTAGGGGCAGAGAGTTGAGTCTTCCTCATGTGTGTCGCCGGAGCTTTCCGACTGACTTCTCCGAATGCTACCAATTGAGACTGTTGGTAGGCTTGATCAATACTAGATGGTGTCTGTACCTACTGATTGCACCTCACCGAACGTGGTTGACGAGATCCAACATATGTAGTCAGATGAGCCTGCTGACTAACTGATGACGTATAAACATGTGTATGTTTCTGTCTATAATACTCCACCGGAATTTCCTGAAGGGATCTGCGTGCTGCTTCTAGATGGGTCTGCTGGACAACAGAATTAAAACGGGCAGGTATGTGTGTCTTCTCATTGCTTCCCACCACGTTAGGTTGGTGGACTTCTCCGGAGATGGCAGATATGAGAACCTGCTCACTGTTAACCGGATTTCTCCTCTGGCGAATCGTCTTGCTTGCTCAGGTTCGAGGAACCTAAGCCGAAAGCCTGTAGTCAGTACCCTCATCATGTTGAGGGCACACTACCACACGAGTCTGGAGGCGATTGATGGTGGGAGCCCTCAGGAAAGACTCATGTCTGCTTAAATTAAGGCCCATAGGGACCTGCTCATTCACCTCCCCAGAATAAGGTAGTGAATGGTGATTGCGTTCTGGGGATAACGACCCGAAACGGTTAGAGACGGTAGTTAGCACCGCCAGCTTCTTGATCACTGGTCGTCATTGTCCTGACGACTGGTGTGAGTTGTTCACTTGGAGGGCTTGTCGGACAGCCTCCACAGTTGGGATGGTACCATGTCGACGGTACTCCTTAACCATCCCATTTGATACCCAGCGTTGAAGACGCTGAGTTGGTGATATCATCCTCAAAGCGCACGAAGATCCATCAGGAGTAGCAGTAGTGGTATTCGCAGCAGCGGTATTCATAGTTGTGAACTTGAGAGCAGCCATTCTAGAAATGTCGAAGATCTTGGAAGAGAGTGCCATTTTTGATATAATAGATGTAATCAAGATAAATTCAGCCACTATATATTTTGGATGAGCAAATATTTCAATGATTGTTTTTGTTGGCCCTCTTATTAAGTTTTAAATAGGGGCCTAACAAATAGGTAAAACATCATTTTAACATGGTTAAGGATTCACGTCGGGATCACCATTTTTTTGTTTCCCTCAGAATTTTTGGATGACCTCCTTGATTGAAGGTTCAAAAATTCCAATCGGTTTCTAACGGGTTTGTTCGTAGAACCGGAAACATCCAATGATTCCACATCCATTTGGACCTACTTTCCAAAAGTAGGCGCTCATTATTTTTTGGACTGATGAGGCTTAGGAATTTTCATTGGTCGAGAGGATGGGAGGTCGGACTCATCACACCTTTTTGAGGGGAATTATTGTCTACTCCGGGACTCTCTTTAAAGATTTAAGTTATGTTTTTGAATCCTTATTACATTACCAAGTATAAAATGAGATTTCCTTCAGATCTGAAAATCAATGATTAAATACATAGGAAATTTATAGAATCTTTTATATGTATTTGAGGTTCTTAATCGATAGAGAATAATCTGTATTTATTGGAGATTCATGGTCAGTGGTATCCTTCGAAACATTTATATAGAAGTTTCTTGGTCATTATGATGACCATACTGGATTGAAAGCCACTCAGTGGGGCACTTGAAGTTTATTGTCATTCAGAAAGACATGGATTATTTTAGAGTTGGGATCAAACCCGCAGATGGGCTACCTACGCATACTTTGTTTAGAAAACGAATCAGAACCCATGTAGTTTGAGTAAGGGAGTATGATGTTTATGATTGATGGCTCAAAGAAGAATTTCATAATTACTTTTACACACTAAGCTCACGTGAGTCATGCTCGGTGTGAGAAACAAGAGGTATTGGTAAAAATAAGACAATTGTTCCATGAAAGATGCAATCATAAGAAATAATGTGGGGCTTATGTATGTATGACTGCCCAGATATACGAAGATTAGGATTTACATCAGGGAAGAAATCCAGGAACTAAGACCATAAAGGTATATGTGCTTCATGGAGATTTGAATATTCTAACATGGGGCTTACTCATGAAAAGGAGGCCCAAATTAGGAGAGGACTTATGATTGGGTTTTACTCCTGAGAATAAATCCCAGATCATAGTTAAATTAGGACTGGTTAAGAGAAATTAAGACTGGGGCTTACTCCTGAGAAGGAGGCCCAGGTTAAGGGAATTTGAAAAATATTTGAGACTGGGGCTTACTCCTGAAAAAGAAGACCAGGTTAATGAGGACTTGGGGCTTACTCCTAAGGAGGATGTCCGTATTTGAAAATTATGACTGGGGCTTACTCCTGAAAAGGAGACCTAGGTTAAGAGAATTATGGTTGGGGCTTACTCCTGAGGAGGATTCCCAAATTAGGGGACTGAGGATTACTCTTAAAAAGGAGGCCCATATTAATGAGGACTTGGGGCTTACTCATAAATAGGTTTCCCATATATGGAAATTATGACAGAGGATTACTCTTGAAAAGGAGGCCCAGGTTAAGAGAATTATGGTTGGGGCTTACTCCTAAGGAGGATGCCCAAATTAGGGGACTGGGGCTTACTCCAGAAAAGGAGGCCCAGGTTAATGAGGACTTGGGGCTTATTCCTAAGGAGGATGCCCATATTTGGAAATTATAACTAGGGATTATTCCTGAAAAGGAGGCCCAAATTTGAGACTGGGGCTTACTCCTAAAAAGGAGGCCCAGGTTAAGAGAATTATGGTTGGGGCTTACTCATGAGGAGGATGCCCAAATTAGTGGATTGAGGCTTACTCTTAAAAAGGATGCCCATATTTAGGGAAATTATGATTGGGGCTTATTCCTGAAAAGGATGCCCATATTTGAGACTGGGGCTTACTCCTAAAAAGTGGAGGCCCGTGTTAAGAGAATTATGGTTGGGGCTTACTCTTGAGGAGGATGCCCAAATTACGGGACTGGGGCTTACTCTTGAAAAGGAGTCCCAGGTTAAGAGAATTATGGTTGGGGAATACTCATGAGGAGGATGCCCAAATTAGGGGACTGGGGCTTACTCTTGAAAAGGAGGCCCAGGTTAAGAGTGTTCTCTCATCTTAAATGATGAGGTTGAATGAGTGAAATCTCAATCTTTAGTGACATAAAGATGTGTGAATCACTAGATTTTCAGAGATGTTCCACGGGGTTCCTTTCAGATAAGGAATCCAAATCAAGAAATCATGCCATAAATGGCTATGAAGTGTGTCTTGAATACTGAATCTTGAATAGGAAAGGTGGAATGGCATAAGAGGGGTTAAATGGGCAAGAAAGGCACCCAAAAATGCAGGGGCGCGCAAGTCCTAGCAGGCGCACAAGTACTACGTGGGCGCACAATTCATGGTCGTGCAGGTATACCTGCACGACACATGGGTACTTGCGCATTTGTAAACAAGCTTGGTAATACTTGGGTGATCCTTGACCAATGCCTTTAGAATTATCCTAAGGTACATCTAGAACATAGGTGAACATGTTTTGGTGAGGAAGTAGGGCGGCGCACAAGTATGTTCATTTCCCTTAAGGGTAAAACACCTTAGGTGCGCAAGTGTTAGTGAATTCTAACACTTAGACCTTACTCGTCTTGTTAGACCTTCCATTCTAGGTAACGAATTACCTTATAAGTGTTCAGAAGACCTGAAGAAGAGACTTGGGCTATTAGATCTCTAAATCTGAATTCTGGAAAAATTCCTCCTGAAATGGGTGGCCGACAGGGTCTATTTATAGGCTGGAGAAGACCCTGGGCAGTTATCCTTTAGGGGGAGCAAGTCACTTGCGCGACCATTAGGCGTCGCGCAAGTGGACTTGTGAGATAGTGATGGAACTTGCGCGACCTATGGGAAATGTTCTCCTTGTTCATCCCTTTGTCGATTTTTTATGTTTCTTCAAAGGATGAATTACTATGGACTTAAGGTATTTCCCTTTCCATTCTTTTAGACAATGTGACGAAAAGGAGCATCAACAGAGGTGGAGACCACTGGTGTTCGAGGGTGATGGCCACGTTTTCATACAGGTCCCACCCTGACGACGTCTAGGGAGATTTGGTCAGGGAGGCATGTTATCTCCCTGATTCATTGGTCCTTTCCATGTCCTTAGTAGAGTAGGAGAGGTGGATTACCAACTAGTCCTTCCACCTCAATTGCACTAGGTGTACGACGTCTTCCACGTATCTCAGTTGAGGAGATGCGTGCACAATCTGTCCCACAACATCGATGACTGGGTGACATTTTCTGAGGTCCAAGTGGAGATCGAGGATCGACATGAGCAGGTACTACAAGGATGGTCGATTCATCTAGTGCACATTCGTTGGCAGCACGAGAACCTCCAAGAGAGCACATGGGTGCGGGAGGCCCAAATGCTTGCTCAGCACCCTCATTTGTTAACCTAGTTTATGTTTTAGCTTTACGGGGACGTAATGACCTGAGGTGGGAGTAATGTGAAGACCTGGAAATTTCATGGAATATTTTTTCTTAAATAATTTGGAATTTTACAAGTCTGTGGATTCTGACGGAACTTGATTCCGAGGCCCGGTGTGACCGGAACCAATTTACGAAGTTTAGCTCGGGTACGTTCAGTGAACGAACAAGGGGGTTTTTCTATCTTTTGAACTGGTGCTCGGAATTGAAATCAATGGGCACCGATGAACTCATAGCACTGGTAATTACTTAAGGAGATCTTTACCACAATGGCGTTTCAAGCGAGATGAGTATAAATTTTGGGGTAATTAGATTAAAATAAATAAAATTGATGGAGAACAATTTTATTTATATCAAAGGTGGTTATATCCAAAAGGGGAGTTAATGGTGGGACCCACAACAACCTAACTACCCATATGTTGATATTTTAAAGGTGGTGCCCACACGATTCCCAAACTTTCACCTTCCCCTAAACTCTTTAAAACCCCATTTTTTATGTTTGTTAACTCCCCTCCATAAATGAGTCCTCTCACCTCCCTCTCTCCCTAATCAATTATGCCAAAACATTTCAATCAATTAATTTGAAGAGTTTGAATTAATTTGATTTTCACAGTACTTATTAAAAATGGGAGAGACATTTTATTATTTTGGGTTGTAAATATTGGTGGGAGTGATCTTGATAGAATTTAGTAAGAAGTGTTCTTCTCTGGTGAAGAACACCATCCTTCCACGAAGAACGACGCCTCTTCGACGAAGAACGCCTCCAACGAAGAATGCAAAGCCACCGATGACGCACCTTCTATTCATTTCTCCACGAGAAGAGGGGAGACACCAATTCTTCAGGTGCACTCCAACGATGATGGAATCGATGCCGTCATCCATAATGCTCGGCTACCGTGAATTTTATCAGGGTAGGGGAATATTGTTTATTTCTCATTGAAGTGGTTTATACTCTCGAGCATGAACGTTTATTTATATAATGTTTGTATAATTTATTCTTGAATAAATTATACCCTTGTCGTAGTTGACAGAAAGTGTTTGATTATTGAAAATTGATAACGCCTAACGCGGAGGGCGTGGGCCGAACAAACACGGCCCGATGACCCTCCGCTAGTTGTTTGTTTGTGCGCGGGATACCGAGCGATGATGAAACGGGGCCGCAAAGACAATTTGAAGCCGTCGCATTGAAGATCAGGTCCCAGGAGAATAGGGGGCATAGACGGTCGGTGAATTGGAACACCGAAGCGCGTCTGGTGATTTGAGGAGGACGCTGCCGACGCGCCATGCCGTCACGGAGGCACCGACGTCCGGCAGCGGCGGTGCGCCGCCGGAGCAGTCCGCCGCGGCAGCTGAATTCCCGAATTTCTTTGTCGTTCCGGAGATGGAGGGGTGCTACATTAAGCCAGGCCAGCTAAGGGAGGCCTCGCCTCTGCTCGGCTAGCTGGCCGAGCCAGCCTCCCCCCGGCCGGGCAGGGGCGGGCCATGCGGACCGGGCCACGCTCGGCCGGGATGGGCCATACCAGCAGCGGGCCATGCCAGCCATGGACTGGGCCACGCCAGCCGGGCCGGGACGTGCCCAGCCGGTCCGGACCCGGACCCAAACCCGGAACCAGGTCGGGTCGACCTGGTTTGGGCCGACCAAGGGTGGGTTGGGCCGGGTCCAACCGGGCCCAGACCCCCCTTTTTTCGGAATTTTTTTTGGTTAAACGAAAATAACTTGAGCTAAGAACCTCTGATAAATGAACCATCTATTGAGTAGGATTCCTTGGATCATGACAGTCGCTTTTGTAAATTACACTCAATGTTTTGGAAAAGTTTTTGTATGGCCGGGTTGGTTCGAACCCGAAATCAACCGGGCCCTCAGAGTGGAAACGCTTATAACATAAGGACCGGCGTCCGATTGACGTGAAATCAACAAAATTGGTTTCATTTTGATGAGATGGTTATTTTGGAATACTCTATGTAGGATTCAGATGACATTGGAGTATGGTAGGGTTGGTTTTAGATTAAAAACCAACCGGGCCCCTGGAACGGAAAAGTTAATAACTCACAGACCGAGCATCTGATTGACGCACTGACTATTGCATTGAGACCCCTATGACGAGGCGGTCCATTGTGTTACTTCTATGTGAGACTTAATGACACATGGATGTAACGACCAGTAGCTTGTGGAGCGGACCCTCCCGGAGATGAGCGTATGGAGTGCGTAGACCTAGTAGCTTTAGACCTGATGACTGCTTGACCGATTCAACTCGGAGTGATTCGATTAGCACAGTGGATGGAGCGCCTGGTATTTGGCGGCAGACCCATGGTGGACGGAACTCCTGGTAGTTGGCAGCAGACCCACAGTACTCGATAGGAGGAGTTCCTTTGTAGGCTATTAATGGGGGCACCCGGTATTTGGCGGCAGACCCACAACGGACGGAGCACCTGATATTTGGCAGCAGACCCACGGTTCTCGACAGGAGGAGTACCTTAGCAGTCTAAGGTTAGTGAGTAGCACCTCGGAGTCGTGACAGGGCCACTGTAATCGACAGAGGAGAAGTTCTCCAGTAGTTGTGGTTTCAATAATGAAAATCCTGGTTTGAGCTGAGTCAATGGCCTTTTTGTTTTTCTCATGATTGAGATAGGTTACATGATAACTTAGGTATATGTATGGAAATATATATCTAAGTAAAGATTATTTGTTGAGATATTTCTTTTTGGTTTATACTTATTGGATTTTGTGAGACCTTGAGGGTCTCGGGGTCCCTACTGAGTATCATTATAATCACTCCTGCATGGGCTATGCCCTCACCTCATTGTGTTGGATGCTGACGACGGACAACACTGACCGAGGCAGAGTGTATGAGGATTAGATGGTACCTAGAGGTGGACACTCGGCGTGACAGAACACGGACCAGACCAATAGACGCGAAGTGCTGAGGAGGAAATTTGTACCTACCCTTCAATTAGGATCCCGAAGGACGATCCAGGAGCTGCTTCACCATTCAGCTGTTTGTTTTTACATTTGTAATTTCATTCAGTTTTAGTTGTACCTTTCTGTTGGGCTTGTATTTCGGGCCCCTTTGTACTTTCATCACGCTTGTTATACTGTTTTACTTTTTGTTTTCTTCCCCTTGTTCTCTGGTTGTGTGTTTTTACGTTTTATAAAGGCAATGCCTTCCCAGTTCTATGGAATTATGCCTTTGGTGCTAGTCACCAGCCCCTGGCCTATGGAAGGCGGGCTTGGGGTAGTCACGATACGGGCCCCTGGGGACAGGTCGTGACACCTCACATTGCCTCTTCCTTCATATTCTAGTTGTATTGTACTCTACATTTTGTGAGAAGATTCACTTTTTGAAACATTATTGTACTCATATTATTATATTACATGCACTATAAAATTAATATATTTGGATATTAGATCACAGATGTCTTTAGTATCATCATCAAAAGTTTTAGGTTTTGTATTGGGAACAACATAGGGCATTATGGGTTTCCGACATAACATAATTCCAATACTAATTTAATATTTTATCCGGTGATCATTCCAAAATCCATAATTCTAACCATTAAATTATGGATCTATAAAACGTTACTTGTCTTATATGTTTTAATTCATAAATTCCATTATAAGATTGATTTTTAATCCTCAACCATTGAACTATTAGAACTCAAAATTCACAACCACTAACACAAATTTATGAAGGAGACTAATTGCATTAACACTCAATATGTGAATGTGTTGAGTTCTCTAAATTATGATATCTTCTAAAACATCACACTTTAAAGATATTATAACTTATGATGTCTCTTAAACATATATTGGAAATGGGAATACTGGCATATATCAAATAGACTAGGAAATAGAGATTTTATAGTTTTTTTGGGAATAAAACTCCACTTCTCAACTCCACTAACACTCATCTCCATGGCCTCTCTGTATTCCACTAGACCATTAATTTTATAGTGAACTAATAGTCAATTTTATAGGTATATCACGATTGATTGAAAGCAGTTAAAGAATGGAACATCAAATATAGGGTATTTTATGTTGTCTCCGGCAAGGCTTTATAGACACAATACTAAAATTGTTATTTTACCAAGATCCATCATAGAAACGTTGTGAAAAAATAGAGAGTTTACCGTTGAGTCTCTTTATTGTATGATACAACTGGAAGGAGATATGAATTATCTAGGTTAGTAGATAAGAATATAATTTATCAAAATGTGAGCCTTATAAAACAGCAAAAAAAGATCATGATAACATATCTTTATAACATTTAATATATCCCTTCTTCTTCTTCATATTTATCCACATAAAAAAGAAAAACACTCACAAATATTTAGGATATTTATTTGTATATAGTGAAAGAACATTTTTTCTAATCAACATTCAATTATTCACATATATAAAAAACTAATTTAGAACATCAATTTTATTCTTGAATCATCTGATCTCAAATATTGAGTGATATTAATAAATTCAACACATCCTTTTGTTTAGATATGATAGAAACAATATTAACCATTAAAATAACCTTTTACTAATTTACACTCCCAGAACAACTATGTTTTAATAATAATTTTTAACATAAATAAATAATCAAATATTCAATGAATGCTACAAAACATTTATTTCCACATAAAGTACAACAATGATAATAAATAGAATGTTATAGTTCGACATAGCCAATTCTAGATCCGAATGTAACTCAATTACAATAAATTTAACCCATGTACTCGTTTAATCTATGCTTTCATTTTTTTCCAAGTAAATTTATCTATATATCCAAATTTCATCATGTAATTCCCATTATAATGTAATGAAAATTAACATATCTGATTAAATTTAATATTCATTTTGAAACATGTAGTTTATTTCACGACATAAAAAATTCGTGTATTGGTTTTCTCCTTTTATCTAATTCACAAATTATTTTAGCCTATGAAGCCGATTGATCATGCAGATGATTCATCAATGTAGGAAATTTCTATATTTCTAATTTATTGATTTATTAATTTTTCGTAGGAATTTCATAAATGTATCTAATTGAAATAGATTACTAATAAACATATCTTTTTCTATATTTAGTCATTTTCCTCACACAATTGATACTCTATACAAAGGGAAAATTAATCACACACATCTTGAATTTGAATATATCAAATAAATGAATTAAAATAATGATAAAAAATGAATAAAACATGTAAAAATGTAATATATAAATGGAATTTTAGATAATTCAAACCTAAAAGATATGGGATGTGTTATAACAACATTTTTTATCCAAAAATACTATGTGATTATTCTATTAGTATCAACACAAATGAAGGGATTCTTGCATATCCCTATGAATGAAATCAAGAATTTTCTATGATAAATAATGGGAAACTTCATACATTTTATGATCTTATAATGAATTTGATCTTTGATTATTTTATTTTTATGATACCATAACCATTTTCGAGAATCATAATGTCTTATGGAATGCATGTTTAAGAACAAGGTGAATAGCTATGGATCATTTCAGACAAGCACATGATAGTGTGTCCCTAGTTTACCTCAACGAGAATATAGACCTATGTGGATGGGTTTATTAGATATAGGGTATATATTAAATTGATTAGTTTATGATCAATTGTGAATATTCTCAAATAAGAACAGTTTTGATGGAATATGGTAATTAAAAAATAGAATCACACTTATGTCTAAAATGGGCCAATGTGGATGTAAATAGATGATTTTATGAGAAATAATCCCCCACCCCTATAGGGGATTTAGGGTAATATATCCTTATTCATGGTAAAAATTGTTCTAGGAGGGAATATGGACCACATAGTGGGAATATAAATGGTCATAAGAAATATAGCCTTTCAAGGAAGGATATGTATGGTTATGCTAGTGGGATTGAACAGTTGGGAGGTGTCTTACATATCATTGTTGGTTAGGAATAAGATCCCACATAGATTTGATTTTAATTTTTTTCATATGATATGATTTTACGAAGACGTATGGTGTCTTTTTTGTACACAATATCATACAATTTTACACAATGGGACATAGCTGTCTAATTCATTAAATGTGTAGTAATAATTGATTAATCGAGTTTTATGAATTAAGATGACCATATATAGATGATGCATTAAAAAATAATTTGGATGAGATAATTAATTTGGGAATTGTTAGTTATGGTTTATTCATAAGGAGGAGGACACATTCTTACATAGTAGAAGTAATGATATTTTTATGTGGTTGTATGCAAGTGCTTCCCATTTTATTGAAAATTTATTATTAAATTAGCAAAATATATTATCCTATCAATGTGAATTTTTTTGTGGTTTAAAACTGTAATTCGGTTTGTAGTGCTACTTCAGAACTCAGAGAACATGTGTTGTGTGTACACATGACTATATACAATACATTCATAGATGTACCTTCCTCATTGATTATTGAAGGGGATGAAATCCCTATTGGGAAAATGGTTTGGAATGAAATATATTATATAATAAAAGTATCCCACTTACCATTGAGTTGTAAGGAAGAAAAAATTGTAATGTATGAAAAAAATTAATGGCTTACAAATACAAGGGATACCACTTTAGGGTCCTTGTGATAGAGACCCTGATTATATGTGATTACGTGATTTTGAAATCCACAAGATTTCTACAAAATTTGAGTGAAAATTATTGAGCCTCCATTAATCTTGGGAATACTTGATCAAATGGGAGAACATATCTTTGTATTCATTTTCCATGTGGTTCCATTTTTTTATAGATAAGGCCTTGATAATTGTGTTCTTATATAAGAAACATGGGTGAAGAGGTTATCTATTAAAATCTAAGGGAAGTTATTGGTACCCTATTGTTAGTGAAGAAAAAAATAATTCCCCCAAGTGGGGTACCTGGTCATGAATTATTCATTTTTAGT
The DNA here is from genome assembly GCA_963277665.1 of Viscum album. Classification (NCBI taxonomy): domain Eukaryota; kingdom Viridiplantae; phylum Streptophyta; class Magnoliopsida; order Santalales; family Viscaceae; genus Viscum; species Viscum album. The sequence goes on along the minus strand of OY728126.1, from coordinate 1,686,767,322 downwards.
ACTAAGAGAAGTTTTATCACAATTGAGTGTTGACTGTAAGCAGATCCCCGTTGTGAAGGTTGATCTATGTGATCACCCTAGTGGGGGATTAGAAAAAAGGTATCAAAACATTGAGTGTGTATTGAAGGTATCACCCTACTAATTGATGAGAGATTGGGGATCACCATATTGAGGGAAAGAAGAATGTATCACTCTATTGAGAGCTTACGTAGGGGCCTGACCTTGTGGTATAAGCGTAATGGTTCTACATGCTACAGATAATATGGTGAAGTGGTTACCACAGTGATGCATGGTTGATGTTGTCTCTCTAATATCTCTTTGTACAAATAGAATCTTTTTAATGGAATAGTTGTAAGGGTTATCTATAGTGTTTAGTAGTCACTATGAATTCTTTTTAGTAATTGATGGATTAGTATGTAACTTGGCATGGGTCCTTCACCTATGTGTTGATTAAATTTGGATGAAGTGGTCACCATTAATGGATTTTGATGTTTTAACCCTTCATTCGAAATAAGTATCTGAATTTTTATTAGTGTACATAAGATTTATGAGTTTAAGATACATAATGTGAGTTGGAGACTAATATATGACACTTGGTAATACAGATCTCTAAGGATTCTCTTTTTCATTAAAAATTAAAAATGTGTTGACCAATGGTGCTATTTATAAGAAAATATGTTTACTGAGGAGGTGTTTCTATTTTTTCTTACATATAGTGGAATTCAACATAGGCACAATGAATAGTTGGAGCCGGAAAATATATGTTGGGGACCCCCATCAAACTAGGATGCATGCTAGGGGATGTAGAAAAATCACTATAGGAAAATTTGACCTTCTTGATGGGTTATTAGGGATCAAATAACATCCTTAAAAATAACCATAAATATATAAATTTTTATGAAATGTGGTTTTATTTTTTTTATAAAAAATTGTTGTTGGATTATGAGAAGGATTTATTACTTGTCTATATTACCCAACACAATAATATTATTAGAAATGTATTATATAATGTACCACAAAATATTACAATGAATAGTATAATAGAAATAGATATCCACCACAATTACATCGGTGAAAAAACATTAAAAAATCAATAACCATTTTTATCCACACTTGATTTTCCCTTTACGAGGCTTGTTCCACCACCTACTCCACCACACCCTCCCCCTATCATTCAAGTCAACCCTACTCCATCTTCCCCTTTTTCTCCCATTTTTTTAGTTGATTTACTTTTAAATCCTCATGGTATGAAATCGTAATCTCTCATACATATTTTATTTTTTTATTCCCCTTCCATCTCATTACATTTGTCTCATTAAAACCCGAGGTCTGAATATTTACGTAATTTTTTTAATTCTGTATTTATGGGTTTTGTGTGTTTAGTCTCCCATATTTGAGTGTCTACCTTCAAAGATGACATATTTTAGATCTTCACAGGTTGAAAACACATTATAGGTAGTTGTTTTCATAATGTTTAACCTTTAGATTTATTAAATTTTTACTATAATATTTCTATTTTTGGGATCACTGAAGTCTAATAGAAATTTTCAGTCAAAATGTTGTTGCAAAATTACTTCCAATGGAAGTTTTGTTATTTTTATGATTTCATTAAAAATAAATGATTGTTTAGAATTTAATGAAATTATTTGTTTTCTTGAGGTAAAAAATTATTTTAGACTCATATTATTATTTTATATTTTTTCTGGTTATTTTTTTAGTTTTGAATGATTATTGATTATTTTTTATATCATTTAAAGGTGCTGATGTATCGAGATGTGTGGGGAGGTGAGAAAATATTTTGAGATAGTGTGAGTAACCTAAAGAACCTTATTGGACTACAGAATCCCAATGTCATTTATCATGATGATTGAATTATATTTTTTCTCATATGATTCATTTTATGTTTGAATTATTACAAATCAAGATATATATATATATAATATTTGAATTTATTCAACACATTTGTGATCCTTGATTGAATTAATTATTTTATCGTTTCATGTTATTCATCAATGATATTCAGTGGTTATTATTATAAAATTTGACCTACCCAATGATTGAGATTAGGTATCATGCCTTAGTAATATTTATTAATATTTTAGATATATTTTATAAATAATTCGTGTTGAAAAAAAATATTTTTAATAAATCGTTCAAAATTTTATAGGACTTTTAAAAAATATCAAAAATTATAAAAAAATATTAAAAATTCACTATAATATGTAAAAATATAGAAATACTATAAAACAATTCTTATTAATTGTGAAGATATTTTTTTTATAGATAAGTAATCATCCAATATTAGTATTAATGTGTAAATATTAGTAAATGTGGATTATTTTTCATAAATTGTAATAAGATATATAATATACTAATATAAATTAAATATAAGTTCAATTTTTTATAAATATACTAATAATTAATAAATTTTCATTTCTAATTAATTAGTAAAAATTATTAATCATTATTAGTTATTAGTAAAAAACGTTATAATTCCTTTTTAAAAAATATATAAAATATATAAAATTATTAAAAATATCAAATAATTAGTTAACTATAGTAATAAGGTAAAAATAGAAACATTATTTAAATAATTTTTTTATAATTAATACATAATTTGTATATATTAATAATAGTTACAAAATATATTTAATAATTATTAAGATTAGTTAAAAATATAAATATTACTGTTAATTATTATAATTTGCAATAAATTTAATAAAAAATATGAAATATTAATAATTAAAAAACTTGGAATATTTAGGAAAATAATTTATAAAAATTAAATATTTTTCATTACATAATAATTAATTATAATAGTTTATAAAAATTAATATATATTTTAAATAATTAGTAATAGTTTTGAAAAAACATGTAAAATGAATACATAATACATTACCCATGATAAAATGAGTACAACATATAATATGGTGATTAAGAATGTTTAGTTAATTTTCCAACATGTTTGGAATCAAGATAAAGAGTGGTACATGAAGTTGTGTACATATTTTCTTTGAAAAATTTTTGTTTTATCTAATTATATCTCATTTACATCATCCATTTATATCTCACATCAAAAATTCATTGATGAAATTGTATAAATAATATATTTATGTAAATAAAATCTTTAATAATCCATGTTATAGAGATTCTGGTGAAAATTTGATTAAGCGATTCCTTCTTTTCTTCATAATCTTTTAAAATTTTGTTGAGTAATTTTATTGATTGTTTTTTTAAATTTGGCGCTCACATCATTTATTATTCGGGTTTTCATGTTTTAATAACTCTATAAATGTAACCTCCTTTGATGCTAATAGAGTAAACAGACACAGATATATATTGCACTATTAATTCCTGGTCATTCAATGAATAATGTTGATATTTTTTGAAGCAACTAATTGGTGAATAAATTTCATTATGGAAGGTTGAAAACTGTATTTTGTAATGATATTGATATATATATACTGTAAAAGATACATTAATATAGAAAATACTGAACTTTATGAAACATTTTATGTCATCTTTATGGTGTACACATGGTCTAAAATCAAGCTTCAATTCCATGGATAAGAATAATGTTTTTTATATTTTCAATTGAATAAATATTAGTTATATTGACTATCATCAGAGAATTATTCATAGGAACCAACATTTTCGATGGAATATATATAATTATACAATATCTACTATTTAAATATATTATCTTCCAGTTGAGCTCTTAGGTATTCATGTAAACCATATGATGTCTTCATTACCTCCCATTACATTTGGACTAAATACAAATGAAAAAAATATGGTTTTGGGAGATATCATAATTGGATAAATTGTGTATTTATTGGGGTTTCCCATATTTGTATGCTCTTTTATTTTATCACATGTTATATATTTTCATGTTGATTATAATTATTTTTATGAAATTTTTTATACCATGTTAGAAACACCCAACAGACCATAGATAAAGCAATTGAATGGTTATATCTTTCCCAACATTTTTGGTTTGTTGAAAATTAATTATTTAGTAATGAAAAATAAAAAAATTTAATGAACCCATAATAAAATTATGACCTTTATAAATGATTTATTTAATGTGATTGAAATTTATTTTAGATTTTAGGTTATTTAATCGGTGTGGTTCTACTTTTTTTCCTCAAGTCAGATGTGGAATTATTTTCTTGTTAAAAATTCATGACTACCTACAAATAATGGAATGAATACTTCCATTTGGTCTTAGAAGGATGTTGAATTTTTTTCAAATTGAATTTCTTGACTAAAATATAGTATTTTTACTACGTTATTTGTCTAATAAAATTAATGTTATGAATCATTTATTATGCTGCAAAAGGTAAAATTTTAATTTTTCTTAAATTTTATAAAATATTTCTAGTAGCCTTCTTTGAATCAATGCAACATTTAATATTTCTTTTTTTTATGATTATAAATTTTTATGTATGGTATACTTTTTATAGATGTAACTATTTCCAATATGTATGAAAGAATTAAAAAATATATAATATAACATTTTATTGGTTAAAGTGTATATTTCAAAAGTATACTTTTGGGATGAAATTTAAATTTTATCCTCATCATTTTTAAATATAAATATTCAAAAAAACATAATATTATTGGTCCCATTGAGAAATGTTTTAATGATATAATGATGATTCAATTTTCAATTTTTAATCAGACCATGCTTGTTTTTGGGTTTTATAGTGAAGGATTCCTTTAAAATGAAGAACTATGTAAAGTTAATATATATTTTCTAATCAAATGTGAATAAATGAATCAATTTGTGTATTATTTAATACATTACATAAATATAAATATGATAGTTGATTATGCATCCTTAAAAATTCACCATCTATATTTTTAAAATCTTATAATGTATATGTGCTTAGTGGATTTTGATTTTACACTTGCATATACAGATAATTATATAAATCAATAATTATTTTTTTTAAAGGATAACATCCCAAATAAAGTCATGTTGACTTTTACATCATGCTAGATGAAATGATTTGGTGATTTTATATAGTTTGATATTATGTAACATTGTTTAAATTTAATTATTTTTATAATGATCTAGGGTTATAAGTTATCCATGACTTGGATATGTTAACATTAAATATAAATTAATTATTTTATATTAATGTACCATTGATGATAGAGAATCATGAAAATAATGATCATTTTGAAAATTATTGTGTCATTTCAAGATATCTATTTAACAAGTGGAGTGTAATATTTATTATATATCAAAAAAATTTATTCCATGAAAACTAAAATTGTTCTATAGAAGTAAAATATATTGAAATATTTTATGAAATATAACGACATACATCTCCAACTCGATGATATGGAAATATTGATTTGGAAACACCTAGTTAAGGATTAATAATAATTAAAATGTAATTGTGTTAATAAGGTATGATGAGACTATAATCTGTATGGATTTATATGATGATGAAGGGGAAGATGAAGGCATTGTCATCGATTAAGAAAAGGACAAAAATAATGAATGCTGTGTTATATTCTACATTTAATGTTTTTTATATTTTTTATATGTATTAAAAATTATTTATAGGTAATATTTTTATTAAAAATTCCATATATAGTATCAACAATTTTTTTTTATCATAATTGTTAATATTTAACAATTTTTTATATTTAATATATTTACCATAAATTATTTTTTAATAATATTTTTAAATTATCTTTAAAATTTATTATTTTTATATTTTACATATATAATAACAAATATTTATATGTAATATTATTTTATTCTACAAGATATATATTACTTTTTTAAATTTAATATGTTTGTTAACAATTAATTAATAGTATATTTATTATATTGTACTATTTTCTTGGTATTTGTATTTGATATTTCTATTAACAACTATTTGATATCTATTCCATTATCTTATTGATATGAGGATTATCAACGATGATTCTGAAAACCATTCACCTCAGCAAAATTTTTTATCATTTCTTTTTATGAGGGGTCGTGGACTTTATAGATTGATTATTCCATACCATATTCTAGAAAGAGTTCATCTCTTGATTTTCATCAAATTTTATGACGCTATGATCAGATTTTTATGTAAATTATATTGAATTCATTTATAATATTAATTATAGAAATGATATTCTTATTATTTTCTTTATAATAATTGTTTTTCACATTTATCTATTAGGTATGTAGGTGAAATTTTAGGCTATTATTTTTTTATCCATGGGTTTCATGGGATCATGTTCCAATTAGTGTTCGATATCATGTATTTGAACACTAGATTATAAATTAATAAATAATATATTATATTGTAAATTTATTTCTTTTATAAATGGTTTCATTATTCGTCTTAAACAAATTATGTTCTCTAACTAGTAATATCATGAGAGATCCAATCCAGGAGGTCTGGTAGATTAGTATGCAGGATCATTTTCATTATTTTTTACACAACCTATGAAAGAGATCCCTATATAGGGATTATGTTACTATTTTTTGTGAGTATTGATTCCCTATTCAACTTACATATACATAAGTGTAGGCATGGGAGGTATTTTACACTATCTAGATATGAGGTAATTTTAAGAGAAGGACATCATCTATAATAGATAACTCAAGGAGGTAGGAGGTTATATATATTACTAGGAGTTATATATATGGTGTACTTTAAATATATATGGTTTCAAATTTTTTATATAAATTTATGAAAACAATTAATGAAAAATGTTTGTCAGATTATATAGGACACTACCAAATACACTATCATGATGTTTTTAGTTTATTATTAAATACACATTGATCCATTTACATGATAGATTGTCAGCAATAAACAATTCCCTACTATGGATAATTTTTTTAATAAAAATTACATAAATAGTTTTTTATTAATATTTATAATTTTATTGGAATGAAATTTATAAGTCAACATCTTTAGATTCATCACACCCAGACTGAGACTAAGTCCGATTCCACGTATGAGTCATGTTTTGATTAAGGACATAGATACAAATTGATTTTTATGGTTTCTATAGTGGTTGGATAATTTGTATTAGTTCATTATTGAGACATAATAGTTATTATAGTACATCTAAAATGTCTTCAATCAGATCAAAGAGAGCTCCTAAATAGTAATCATCAACTTCTACACAGTATGAAGAATGGATAATTTCTCACAATGAGTCGATACTATTCATTTAGAGGGAGAATTATTAGGATTCTGGGACTGAATTTCTCATATATGTTAAGACTCTGTCATATATTTGATGACATGTGTGTGGTGTTGATATAGAGATTATCTCTGACCCATTTGGTGATCCTCCTCCCCTAATACAAGTTGATTCAAAAAACATTGTGATGGGAATATTTTTTTGTTTGATAGTCATATTATTTGGGAAATGGTGTAATTATATTATACGTGTTTTTAATATTTAGTTTTTTTATTTCATTTATTTTTTTATCTTATAATTTTTTAAATTTTCAAATATATAATTAATATTTAATATTAAAAAAATTCTTCATAAATTTTTTAAACATTTCGTTAAAATAATAGTGTTGGTAATTACCATCTGTGATAAATAATATTTTTTGTGAAATATCATCGCTAATACTCATATTGGGAATGTTATTTTTTTTTATTTTTGTGATAGATTCTAATGACAAATAACTTTGGTCAAAGAGAATATATCAGAATAAAATCATCGCAAAATTCTAAAAACCTGATTCTGAATGACTCTAGATTAATCACTCTAATTGAAATTATAGTGTTCCAGGAATAATTATAAATCTTTATTTTTCCCATTACATTATCTTCAACAGGTATTAGTCACATTAAAAAACTGATTGGAAACAAATACAACCATAAAAATAATATCTAATTAGAATAAAGAGGATCTAATTATAATGTTACAATTACAATGGTGCAAACATGGATTCAAAAGGGCGAATTATAGAATATAGGATAGAGATAATATCATTAGTGGGACATTGTACATGTGTAAAATAATTGTGTGTGATATCTATTTAATGATAAATTTATTAAACAGTCACCTGGGTAACCACCATGTAGTTCTAAAAAATATGGGGGAGGGGGTCCATGACTTGATGTGAGTGTGCTATGGGCTCCCTCGTGATTCAAGAATACTATGGTTTGAACAATTAAATTTATATTCACCCTATATGAATAAAAATAACATTATTGAAGTAGGATTTATCCATCCCTTAAAAAATTGAGAATTTGTTGGATGATGATGTTTGGAAAGGTTGTGAACTAATGTAGATAAGTAATTGGGTTAATTGGAGGACAATGGGAAAACATCTGGGTGACAGACTAGGGTAAATTACCTTGGTGTACTCTTTTTCACATTATAAAATTATTTTCCTAGTGTTTTTGTTCTTTACCTATAGTTATATATAACTAATACATCGCCCGTGCATACACACAACATCATAAATAAAATCTAAACTACAAAATTCATTAGAAATATGAGAACTGATCAATGAAAATTAATAAATAAAATATTGAAATTATAAATCACTTCATAGAAACAAAGTATGAAAATCTAATTTATAGATAATTGAAATAGGTAAATACTGAAACAAAATCATGGTAAGATAACTTGACATTGGAAATAGACATTAGTTGTCATTTTACGTCACATTGGAAATAGATATTAGTTGTAATTTTATGTCACATTGGAAATAGATATATGGAATGTTATTTAACCATGATAAGTGAACCTAAATACAGATTTAGTAGAAGATACAAGTTTGACAACATTAACATAATCCATGATTTTCAACAACAGAGGGTGTGCAGATCAGATTACAATTCATGTCATCAGAATGTACAGTCAACAGCCTCCCAGTACTACAATGTATCATTGATGTAGAGTATCAGATTGTCATGTTTTTTGAAGGTTATATTGATCCCTGCAATATATAATTAGATATGAATGTGAGTAAATGAGACATTTTACTATGAAAAAATAACAGGTTAATCTAGTGAAGTTAAAAAAAACATCTCATAATCAAATGGATTAGTTGTTTACAGTATTCATATATGAAAAAAAGATTTATAAAAAATAAATGAAAACAGTTATTTATATGAAAATGAAAAATCACTAGTAATTGAAATAAATAATAGAAAATAGTAACCAGGTACGCTCTGTGAGGAAACAAACATGACATATTTGAAAAAATGAAAACTATTTAAGTGGAGAAAAACTTAAATCCATCCCTGCTGGCTAGGGAATTACCTCCCCCCCGCATAGCCCATCATCACTACCCTGCCCCTCCCCTTCCCTCCGCCCTCCCGTCCAGTACCCACCCCCTCCCCTTTTCTGGCCCCTCCCTACATTACAGCCCTCACCTCTCCATCACCCCTTATCTCCCATCCATCTTAGACCCTCTTCTCCCCTCCCCCTGCCCAGCCCCTCCCCTCCTGCCCAGCACATCCCCTCCCCCATGCCCAACTTGTCACCTCCACCATTCCTAGCACCTCCTCGTACCCTCATTCCCAGATCTACACCTCCCTCCCCACTTCTCTACCTATCCTCACTCACATGCACTATCCCCTCCTCTCCCCCACCCTACCCAGCTTGTCACCCCCCCCAAATATCCCAGCGACTCCTCCTACCCCCATACCCAGCTATACCCTTTCCCCTTCCTCTGCTTGTCTCCCACCCCATCTCAGCACCCCCCTCCCACCTCAGCCCCCCCTACCCTACCCCTTCCCACACTTCTCCCCCTGCCCAACCTATTCCCTCACAAGCCCAATCCCCCATGCCCTCATCTTACCCTCCCCTCCCCTCCCCTCCCCTCCAACCTACCCATCCCCTCCCCTCCCCTCCCCTGCACACTTACTAGAATCTCCACTCACCCTTTCCTCTCCCCCTCCTCCCCCCTTATACTCCCCCTACCCATCTCCTCTTCTCCCCTCCCCTCTAACCAGCTTGTCTTCCCATCCCTTCCCAGCAGCTCACCATCCCACCTCCTCCTCCCCCCAACCTAGCCCCTTCCCACACCATCACCCTCCCCCTTCCCAAATCTCCCCATCCCAACCCCCCTGCCCAACTCTTCCATCATGGACCTGCAATGACATTCCACAATGGTTTAACACTTCATCAAGTATAGATAATCAACTGAATGTAATGGATTCAAACTATCTAGCCCATTTATATTTCTATGTAAAACAAAATGGAAACCATTTTTTAGGAATCATAAATCTATAGACTAAATTAAAACAACTTTTGAAGTAAGTAATGTTGCACAAACTACTGAACAATTTATAAGTTGTTACATTTAAATAACAATAACACACTATAATACCTTCTTTCAAATATGAAATATTCATAAGATAATATCACCAATAACCAAACAGGATTGGTTTTTGTAGTAAAAAAATCTAGTCTAAGATAAAAAATCATCATATGTTGTGTAATGTCATTCATTTAATCCATACAATGAGTCAATAAAAACATAATTCATAACATTAAATAAGCATGTACTTTTAAAATCTGCATGGATTTCCTTGCAATAGAGCCCCACCCCAAGTTGCTATTGAACATGCACAAAATAGATAAAATTAGGGAATCCTAAAATTAATGTATAAGTGAACATCTTTCACTATCAATGATCAAAAAACCTGTATATAACAAACACCACAGGAACATTCATGTTGACCATCCATATATTTATGTAACCAAGGTAATTATCAGAAGATTGATTAAAAAACATTACACAAGCCCGTCCCCCCCTGCCCAGCAACACCCCCCACCGGGCCCGCCCCCCTTACTACTCCTCCTCCTTTCTTCCCATCAACACCCCACCCATACCCAGTCTCTCCCCTCCCCCTAGCCCTACCCCTTCCCTCCTCTCCCCTTACCATCCTCTACTGCAACCCCATCCCAGCACCTCCCCCTTCCAACTCATCCTCCCTTCGGCCCAGCACCAACCCCACCAGGCCCCTCCTCCCTACCCAACCCCTTTCCCACCACCCCCAACCAGGCCCCCTCCATGCCCTACCCCTTCTCCCACCATCACTGAAATACATCAACTGACAGTTGGTATGGAAGAAATTAAGAATAAACTAAGTCACATGATAGAAAAGAAATTTGAAGATACAATCACTTGATATCGTATTACTTATCATATCTGCCGAACATATCAGTCATTCTTTTCTGTTTTGTCTTTTAATTTATCCTTCATTTGGATTGCCATATTTTTTCCCTAACTTGTTCTATCGACACTTTCAGGTGGGATATTTTGAGATTTCTGAATAACATCTTCATTATAAAATTTATTCTGTAGGTTTTTCTACATATAGAACATAGTTAAAAGAAGCATCAGATCTACGAACAATTACAATGTAGGATTAAAATAAAGTCTTGTAATGAAAATTACAAGGGGGGAACTATATATATACATGAATATTTTATGATACCATAGATGATGATTCAAATATAGAGTGATCCTTTGAACTGAGTCAAAATGATTCATCATTATCATGATCCTATGATAGAAAAATAAAGCATTAATTCAGTTGCATGTTCTTTACACACATGGATGTAAAACTAATAATAACGGATTATATTGTACCTGACTATGTTCCAGCACACTACTTACATTTGTACAGCCACTAATATTATGATGCTTTATATAAGTAATATCACAAATAACTATTTATAGTGTAACCATATTAATGATAATAGGAATATGTAATAGATTCTACCTGAAATTATGTGAAGCTATCATTGAAATTGGTGAGGTAGTTTTCATTTTCAGTAATAAATATTACCTTGTATGAGTTTTTTTATACTGAACAGTGATGATTTTGAATATAATAATTTAACAATTAAATTGACAGGATAACCTTTTTTATTTGAAAACATTTATTTTAGTATGAAATCTGTACTCATCATCAGCCTTATATAAAAAAATTAAATGTTAGTTTAAATGAAGTGAACATATTTTTTCATCATGCTAGTTTATTATCTAGTAGTACCTGAATTAAATAATCTCGCAGATCGGAAGCAGTTTTGATCACAAATTGCATTAATTGTTTATCAAATAGGACAACTGATAAAGAGTTCTTGGAATCAGTCACAAGCAGCTGCACTCTAAATCTGTTGATTTATAAAAATGATTACAAAGGTATTTAGGAAAAGTAAAATTAATTACTATTGATATATAAACTAACTAATAAACAGTTATGAAGAAGGACAAATAAGAATCTTGGAACAGTGCAAGTTATAGATATCTTGTAGTTTTTGCACCATATTTTTCCATCAACATTATGCACTTTTTTCATGCAAGAATTGCATGAATCATAGAACCAATTGTCAGTTGTTTGAATATTTTTTATGGGGATAGAAATCATGCACTTTGTAGATTATCCATCATTGATAATAATGTAGATAAAGAAATTTTACAGGACTATACTACTACATCCAAATTATTAAAGTGCATAATTTAAATTGTAAATTTGTCGTATAATACATACCTGATCACAATTCTTGACTTTAGAAATGGTTCTTTTATTTTCCCAATATAAAAATGGTGTAGAGGAAGAATATGGGTTTTTTGGTGCTAGACTTCGACTTTCTAATTCCATTATAAACATACATGTGAGTATTGAAAAATAAAACTCAAATTTAAAACATAATATGTCCATCTGTCATATAGTATATATTGAACAACATATACAAAAATCACAATTAAATCAAGTATCCCAAGAACCTTTTTCAGAATTATTCAACATATTAAATATCAATATTGAAAAGTATTTTCATTTCATTAATGGAATTTGTAAGTATAAGAGTGTCTGAAAGTAGTTTTAAAATGAATTCAGTTGGAACAATGGTTCAAAACATTTAAAAGAATTGAATAAACAATAGGGAAATAAGGCATTGTGTTATTAGAGAGAATACTAGTCAATTTCTTAACTCTAAAAAGTTTAAATATTAAAACCGTTGATGAAACAATATTTTCATCCATGTAAGATGACATCTGGTTATCATAGTCACCCCATAAACTGCATTTCAGTTGTAACCCACTATAGAAAAATATGTACCACATAAAGTTAAATATAAACATCGGGTCAGAGATACTAAAAGGCCATAATGACTAACATTTCATCCTGTGAGACAATTTTCATCTTGAAATTGGAATTATCCAATGATTTAAAAGGATTTGAGAAACGTAAATATCCAATAATATCTAAAACATATAAGAAAGAAGAAAAGGTTATGTACTGTAAGATAAAAATAGTTGAAAGTAATACGTAAAATATTGTATTGATCAAAAGAGAAACTTTAGAGACCTTAATAAAATGTTACAAAAATCTGAATAAACGTTTACCTATTAAATGTTTCTCTAGAACCCTTCTCTGAATTATGTATTCAAATTAAGTAAAATCGAAACTGAAATGTGGTAGCGGTGCATCACATGGTCGGACAAGCATTGTTGATCTGAATAGTACTCGACATGCATGTCTAGTTCCTAAGTAGGTAACATGATTAGTAGCTATATGCATGTTCTGTATGAAATAACACATCCCTTCATGCAATATATTTTTGAACATAGATAGAATTTGATGCCCAGTAATAGTACAGTGTATCTTCACTTTCTGTAGAAATAAATTTCTATGAATGTCAAAAATTGAATGAAATTTAAATCAACATGACAAATATGTGGTATACATGAAATGATAAGAGAAATGAAAAAGAAGAAAGATAATATGAAGTCTATTTTTTTTCTAAATTCACCTGTAAATCTCCATGAATTATATCAATCACAACAACATCATTGGAATACCTGCATGATGTGTTGCACCACAAATTAAAAATAAGAACTTGTATCTTCATTGTCTCATCTGTATCATGTGTGATATCATACAAAACAGTAATTGATTGTGGAATTTTGCTAAAGATGTTCTGTTTTAATTTTTGTAAGAAGGGATTGTAATCAGAAACATTGAGATTGATAAAATTGGACATAAATAAGTTTTGCAAGACCAAACATTGACAATTTAACATATAATTTAACATATAAATAAAAAAAATCTATGAAATATTTATTTGTAGACAATATTTTTCATTGATTAATGAGTTGTTAGATTTTTATCACCAACTACTATTTTAAAACCTAATGGTGATGTGACTCTAGATAGAGTAACATATAATCGATCAAGAAAATGCACATATTTTCTAAGATACAGCCCAATAGAAGAGAGTGATTGTCCTTGACTTTTGTTAATATTCATAGCATAAGAAAAAATCATATGATATTCTCTTCTTTGTAGTTTGAAAGGAAATTGATAGTTGGAGTGTGTCTTGTTTAATCTTGGAATGAAAGAAAGATATCCTGAATTACAGCCACCTAGAATTCATTCTCTGATGCCATGATCACCCATGTGGGTATCAATCAAGAGATTCCCATTACATAATCCCACATACTGATCTACATTTCAAAGAAACATGACAGGAACCCTAATTTTTAGTGTAATTTTATGGGAAACCATCACTGAAACATTAATCCCATTTAACATATAAGATGTGTAAATGTTTTCTGACCAATCTGTATCAAAACATGCATCACAAACTGAATCTGAGGTGAAATAATCATTGCATTCATAAAACGTGAGGGACATCATGTACACATTTTCTTCATCAACAATATGTCGAGTTGGAGCAAAGATGGATTGATCATTACTATAATTAACATCAACATGGTTACAAATGATGTTGGGATTAGTATGTTCAACAACTTCAGAAATAGGATCTTTAGTCCAAGCAAGAAGATATGTGGATGGAATTGGGATTGTAGTTTCACCATCATTTGGTTCTTCAATGCGACCTTCACCAATATCTAAAGTCCATTTGGAAAATTCAAGAACCTCATATGAAATTGTAAAATAATTGGAAAGCAATATCATGTTCATTGTCAGTGTTAGAACATAGAAACGTTTCCATAAGTATGAAGAATCTATACTTGAAGAAACAATTTCATTTATGTTACCACCTAGTACGACATGAAGTATTTTCCTGAAATCCCCACCCACCACAATAGTTATTCCACTAATTGGAAGGTTTGAATCATTTTCATTTCTTATCGACATTATATCATTTAAAGTACGATCAAAAGCTTAAAAACAGTTCTTATGAATCATAGGTGCCTCATCCCAAATAATAAGCTCTATTAACTGTAGAATATCTATGACATCACTGCTTTGTTGAATATTGCAAAAAAGGATGTCCGAAATAGATATCGGAATTAGAAATTTGGAATGCACTATCCTCCCACCAGGTAAAACTAATGATGCAATTCCAATGGATGAAACTGCCAGAACAATATTACCATATGACTATATTAAAGATGTCAATACTTTCAAAATATAAGTTTTACTTGTGCCTCCATGACCATGCAATAAAAAGAAACCTCTAGAGGATGCAGTTAATGAATACATAATGGTAGTAATCACAGTATTTTGTTCATCAGTATGCATACTTTGCAATGTCAGATACTCATTACGAAGACACTCTATGTTATCAAATAGTTCCTCAACTACCAATTGATTTCGTTGAGAGACAATTTCAGATTATGGAACCCACATTGGTGGAAAAGAATGAATAGATCTACCTTTCCTCTGTAGTTGGTTCTCTATTTCAAGCAATGCATATATCTATTTTTGATGATTTGTGAGTGTCAAATCTTAATGTAATCATGAAATATTTTTATTTAATTAGTACAATGTGATAATAAAGATTTAAATGTTACTAAATTAAAAACTAAAAAGTTCACATTATATAGGTTGAGGAATTTTACCACATATACCTAGAATTTTTTGCATATTTTGTTGCGCATAGAGAATTTCTTCACTAAGGAGCTCCCATGTTTAATGCCACACAATGTCTGGGCGAGACATATTGTTTGAGAACAAAATGCTGGCAAACAGTCTATGCATAGACCATCCCGTATCCCAATTTGACACCTCCGTTATTGTTTTAATAAATTCATTGTCATCAGTAAGAAGTCTAAATGCAGAACATGCTTCACAAAAAGTACCATGAATAATGTTGTTCATAGTTTTAATACTTTCACAAGAAGTTTCACCTATGATCATTGTGAGCATTAATCGTCGGTAATATATCTCTCCATTTGTCGGTGACACATAATATAGTCTACCAATATTGAACCCCTACATTCTTGGACAACATATTTTTTCACGTTAGTGAATTAAAAATCTTGTTGGGAATTCTGTGAATGTGAGACATATTCCTTCCAGGTAAGAAACATTAGTTTGAAACCAAGCCATAAGCATTGATTCGGAAATATTACCCTTACTCAACACATCCTCAATATGATTAGTTTCAGTGTAGGTGACACTATTTTGGCCTGGTAAATGAAAATTTAATCTTTCAACCGGAGGATATATATAGTGGATATCATAGGAAAATATCCTCCAAGAGGCCTCGCAAAGAGAGATGTATCGGCAATCATAATACACCTTAATCACATCGACATTATTGCCTGACAGTGTTGTAGTGTTTGTTTCATTCAAATCTTCTGTTACATGATCATTACATTTGATAATATACTTAAACATATTTTTAATGGAAGGAGATTGATTGCATACTTCAAAGTTCAGATGATCTTAATACTTCTTTAGCAAGAAAGGATAATATGGTACAACAAACCGATTATCCAATGGGACACCATTTTTCACGATTGTGCTTCCATAATTTCTTCGTCGGTATAGAACATACCCATCATCATCAACTGTTGTAAATTCAAAAAAAATGGAAACAATTTAGTAAATTTTCAATTTTTCATAGAAGGTGATCTACGATTTGCATCAACACAAGGTCCATGAATCATAAACTTCTTAACAGCCTCATGACGTTTTGGGAAATCACCTTTGTTTGGATCTTCAGTAGAAACACATTGGTCAATGTAGGCAGGAGTACATATTTTTCTCCCTCTACATATAAATAGTAAAATGTATATATGAGGCACTCCACGTTTCTGAAATTCCACTGTACGAAAAACTGAAAATAAAGTAATGATATAAATGACATAGTTCAACAACAAATTCATTAAATAAGATAAAGTATGTATCATAAAATAATTTGTATTAAAGTAGGTACATAATCTTGACTTTCCAAAGAAACATCTGTCTCGTAAATCTTTCCTTAACTGGTAAACCTTAATATTAAAAATTCTGGATACAATGTGCGGATAGTCTGAAGGGAGAAGATTGATACGTGATACAAATCTAGTGATTTCATGCCATAGTGGATTGCATGTAAATGTTAATGACAAAACCATATATCCTTCCCAATTGCATATTGACAAAGCATCTTAGTAATTTTGAATCATATATCTGGGACCACTAGTAAATGTAGATGGTAAAATGATTCGCTTCCTGAATTCATACCCATCATGGTCACATCGAAGAACATCATCTTGAAACCCATTGTATAACTCAACCCTCCAGCGTTTTTGATTGAAGTGAGTTAAGTATAGTCTCTATGACTCTATCATTGTATAAGAATCATTAATAAATTGTTGTAACAATCTTCTTGAATGTTGTAATATTGATGTATCACTAAAACAGCACTGAAAGTGAATGGAGAAGTATTCACACATTGTTACTTTTTGAACATTTATACATGTACTCATTGATATAGATCGATACAAAATGTTTTCAACATACCCATCTTGACCATTTTTGAAAATAAGTTGATATTGCAATGGAAGGTATAAGGTATGATGAACATCAATCCGCTAAAAATCACCACTTCTTCTTTGAATGATAATATCTCTTTCACAGTTGAGATCTTCAATGTCATCGACAATAAGCATCCCAATCTCAGAAGTAGTAGGCAAGTTGTTTGTTGTTGCATCTATTTGTCTTCTCTTAAGAAAGAGCAAATTTAAGATTGCATGTTCATGACGATCAAGAACATATTTTGCACTTGTAAACATATTTTGCACTTCTGAAAGCATATTTTGTAAGTTAACAACAACATTATAATTGACCACTTTGTATGAATTTTCTCTGTCATAAGTGCAAATTGAATTAAATTAATAATGAAGTGAAAATATCAAAGTCACGTAAATGTGTTATCCTATATGTTAAATATTACCCGACATTCAGAATCCTATTTTGAGACTCATTCGTAGTATCATAAACATATAGCTAGGAAAACCTAAGTGGTTGTCCCTCAAGAGGACACACACTATCTATGTGATGGTAGTTTTTTCCATTCAACTTGAACATAATTGGAGCTCTTCCATTATTGAATGATCTGTCAACCTTATCGCCCATTGACGTGAATGATAACATATAATTGTAAATATGCATATATTCATGGAATGATCTTGCCTCCACAGTGTTTTGATTAAATAATGTCATTCTAAGGTATTGAGGAAACGACGATAGTAATTGAAAAGAGACTTTACCAAGAGTGCAACATATACCAAATCGTGGGTTTTCTTTGGTGCTGCATTTTATATTTCTCTCATCAAACCAAAAGATAGAACCAAATTAATAGAAAACATTAGTGGTATCTTCACTACTCAAATATTCTGCAGGTGAATAATGGTTAAATTAATGGTGTTAATAAACATGACATTATAAATTACATAAACCAGTGATGACTTGAATAACATTCTAGTAAAAGGTAGAAATAATACAGTGACCTGCATTTTCCACAAGGTGAAGTAGTTGCATTATTTCTGCAGTAATATTTTAATTTAGTTAGTAAGAAAATGAATACGAAATATATATAAAGTAAAAAATTATAATGTAGTTGGCCAAACCTGAATAGTCTCTTTGATGAGTAATTCCATCATTTATTTTACCAGTTGTTACATCTCTTTCTGAAATGACATGACTCAATTTAGATGACACATATTTTTCAAGTGTAAATTATGCATTCAAATTACATTGAAATACCGAAAGAATGGAGGTATATATATATATATACAAAACAATAATACATCTTGATTAGAATATACATCACACATGTGTCGGGAAAATAAGCTTCGTTACCAGTACTTGAAGAAGTAAAACAGTTTCTGTTTTAAACATAGCATCCAACAAATTACACTATTTGATAATTGAATAGCATTTGTAGGCATGATCTGTGCTTCCTCTGATAATGAGTCACTCAAAGGGTAAGTGGGAATATTTCCCTTAGTCCTTACACCTAGAAATATTAATGCAAATTTAGTATAACAGTATAATACATATGAGACAAAACGTGATTTTGTTCACAAAAATACACTGACGGAGTAGTTACTAGAGGGGTCATAATTTTCTTTATTAGATGATGATATATGATCTTCTTGATGAAGATCCACATCCATGATGAGATTTCAATAAAATTTAATAGTTGAAAAACTGTAAAATGTTGAGGCATAGTAAAATAAATATATATAATCAATGTTATTTGACAGTGTAATATAACTCAATATTCAAAGATAAAGGTGTCAATGATATGCATGATCCTCGTTTGGTGAATAGACAGTACCTGAAAAAATGGTAATGATTAGATGTAATTTGAGATTAAAACCCTCAGATACTTACTTGATGTATAGTTAATACTATTACTACAACCTTTTCTAATGCTTTTTCTAACACTAATTGGATAAAATTTCCAGAATCTGGAGCCACTATCAATTCAAATGCAGAATGAGTAAAGTAGATTACATTATTTACAATTAATATATTCATTATATCTGAAAATTTTGGTGAAATGAAAAATTAATATCCATTTTTAGGTATAGGTTAATGTGGTATGTGTGCTCCTCTGATCAAGTCGGAATTCAGTGGCACTGAATCAAATGTTGCAGTAAAACAAAGTTGATGGTAGTCCATGGGTGATTTTCTTGTGAAGTTACGAACCAATAATTCAGAAAATAAGTTTATGGAATGTTTTCAAGGAAATAAAACACCGTTTTACCTATTTTTCGTTCTCTCATACGAAGTCTCCTTTGCAACCTTGCATCTATCGATGTTGACAGTGTCTGCATCTTTGTTTTTTTTCCTTTATGTTGAATTGTCACGTTTTAGAATGCAACCAAAATATTTTTATGGGTACATAAGTTAAATTTAAAATATATTGATAAGGAAATTGATGATGAATTCATGTTTGAATTCTATATGATATTTCCTGTAAACATAAATAGGCTGTGTACTGTGATTTTACTGAAAGACACTTACACCAACATGAATGAAGCATATATATAATATACAAAAATGATACATTTGAAAATAAAATATTCAATCATAAAGAATGTGGTACAAGAACACATATGAAAAATATTTTGAATGAATACCTTGGATGGATATTGAGGAATATTTATGTAGTGAAGATGTATAGAATGGCGACTAAGTATTCTATAAACCTGAATAAGCAATGTACTGTGATTGCAATGAACCATAGTTATACCAACATCAAAGAAACATTTATACATTACACAAAAAATATACAGTTAAATATCCTAATTGAATGTCACATAATGCAGTAAATAGAGCCCATAGATAAGTAGTGTACTATGATTTTACTAAACGACAGTTATGCAAACATGAAAGAAGAATTTATATATTATACAAAAATAAATAATTTGAAAATTTCATATCCAATTAAAAACAATGTAGTACATGAACACATCTGCAAATCAGTTTGAACAAATACCTTCAATGGATATTGACGAATATATATGCAGTGAAGACATATAGAATCGTGACTAAATTTTATGTAAAACTAAATAATTGCAGTACTTTGTTTGCAATGAACCACAGTTATACCAACATAAAAGAAACATATATAGATTACACAAAATATATAAATTCAAATCATCAAATTTAATGTCACATAATGCAGTGAAAGGTACCCATAGTTAAGTAGTGTATAGTTATTTCACTAAACGATACTTATACCAAAGTTATAGCAACATAAAAGAAACATATATAAATTAGATTGATGCAAGAGCGGGACTAAATATTCTGCAAACCTAATGAATCACTTTACTGTGATTGCAATGAACCACAGTTATATCAACATCAAAGAAACATATATAAATTAGACAGAAAATATACATGCAAATCTGCAATTTGAATGACAAATAATGCAGCAAAAGGAACCCATACATGTATTTCAGTTTCATACTAATTTGAGAAATGAGACAAAATAGGCATCAAAAAAATAATGGAAGATTTCATTCGAACATCATATGGTAGAATGGAGGAATCTGTACATCTATTAATCGATGGGAGCTCATGTCGATAGAAAACGAACCTCGACAATGCAATACAGACTGCCTATAGAAGAGGATGAGGACTATTTGGTTGACCTTCTTCGAAGCCATCCAGTTGGAAAAAACTATTATATAGAGGTAAGAGTAGAAAGTGCGCAAGGAACTGAATGGAATCATGGGAGGTGCGACTGAAAAGTGGAATAATGTATCATATATTATTGTCGAAGCAGGCCGGTAGCTCAAAACCCTAAATCAAATTGGAAGAGGTCAGATTTTGCGAGCATGAAGACCGGATGGTGTCGCCAGAGCTATTAATGTAGAGCGGAGGAATGTCGAAGGAAGTTAGAATGTCGAAGGAAGCTGGAAGAAGCGAACCCTAATTTAGAGGGATGACAGGAGAGCGCACTGGGGGGAGACCGAGTGTGTCACTGGAGGGGGGATGGGAAAGTAGAGGGAATCAGATGGGTATGGGACATGGAAGAAGGGTAAGGAGACACGTAGGGTAAGAAGAAGCCTAATTTAGTATCGATAATTGATATTAATTCACATTCTTGATATATACTACTAATAAACCTCTCGTTCTTACTATATAAAAATAATTAATCATCTCAAAAATATGGCCTCATATATTATGTTCACTATTAAGATCAATTAAATGAATGAGATCATCAATGCGATTTATTCTTAACACGTTTTATATGATTTCAACTAAATCGCCATCAAGAGTACCCGTCTGTCACGACCCATCCTTGGGGCCCGTTCCGTGACTACCCCAAGCCCGCCTTCCAAAGCCCAGGGGCTGGAGACTACCACCAAAGACGTAAATCTCGATAAAAATGGAAGGAATTGCCTTTATGAAACATAAATACACACTTGGCTCTTGCAAGTAATTCTGCATCTGAGAATCTTCCGAACTGTATTTTCTTCCTCGATTCTTTTGGAACTAATTCTGTCTCCATTTTACTCCTCAGAGTAACTACTTCCTCCTCAAGACCCTCAACAGTCTTGGATTTTTCATCCAGTCTGGATGTGAGGTCATTGATGATCTTTGCTTGCTCTTCAACTTTCAGCTTCAGATCAACTGCATCATCATTGCTTTCAATTATTTTAGACTGTACCTTCACAAATTCTTCCAGTCGTTCAATTTCAGCTTCAAGTTGATCAACATATTCAGTTGATTCTTCTACAATTGATTTCCACTTATTGCAGCTCTTACATTTAATCTTAAGCTTACTAACTGCATCCTTAAGTTGCACCTCAGGATCTACACAAGTTCTCAGTTGTTTTTCACCATCAGTATCTTCTGACTTTTCAACAGTGGCCATCATAGAAGCATGGTTCCCAGTTTTGAATTCTGGTTCTTCTTCATCACAGAATTCATTGTCATCTTCATCCTCTTCACAGACAAAACTCTTCCTTTGCATTTTCTTACCAGATTTGAAGTCTCCCTTTTTGAAGAACCTTCTTTGAGGCTTCTTGAAGTTTTCATCTTCACTGTCATCATCATTGATATTCTTCAAGCACTGAGAGGCAATATGCCCAACTTTTCCACAACGGAAGCACGCGAGAGGTAACTTCCCTTTGAATTTCCCTTTCCCCTTCTGGAACTTCTTTGCAATGAGAGAAAGAATTTCTTTCTCTTCGTCATCATCACCGCTACTATCCTTTGAGATTTTCAATTTATCCATGGCCTTGAATGCCATTTCCTTGCTCACCCGAGTCGTAGCATCTTCTGGTTTGACTGTCATTTCATATGCTACCAAACTGCTCAGTAAGTCATCTAAAGAATGTTTGGAAAGATCTCTTTCCTCAAGAGCTGACACCTTCGCATTATACAGAGGTGGAAGTCTTCTTAATATTTTCTTTACAATATCAATGTCTTTTATTTCTTCGCCTAGACCCCGAATTGCTCCAACCACTTCAGTAATTCGATTGAAGAAAGAGTCTGCATTCTCATCTGGATGCATCTTCAGATCATCAAACCGATTGTGTAGCACTTGTAGTTTCGCCTCCTTCACTTTGCTATCACCTTCATAAATATTCTCAAGTTTATCCCACATAGATTTTGCTGAGGTGAAATTCATCACCTTCAGGTAAATCTGATCAGAAAGGGCAGCAGTGAGAGCATTCTGTGCTTTAGCATCTGCATCAAGAAGTTTCCTGTCTGTTTCAGTCATAGCCAGACCTGTTGGATCAGTGACATGTATTCCTTGCATAGTAGAAAAAAGAACTTCCATTCCAAGAGATCTTAGATGAGATCTCATTCTGTTCTTCCAGATCTGGAAATTGCTTCCATCGAAGTGAGGGACTCCCCTGACATTGACGGCGTTTTCCATGATGAAGAAGGTCAGATTCAACACCAGCAACCTTTAACCTCGCTCTGATACCACTTGAAGGACCCCGGGACACCCTGAGAGGGGAGGGGTGAATCAGGGTGACCAATTTTTCTTCTAATTTGTTGGATCTTGTTCCCACGTTGGTAGGAACATGTTGAACCTGTTTGATGATTACGATCAAAATGAAAACATTCACATGCACAGAGAAGACACAATCATTTTTACTTGGTTCACCACTAAGGGCTACGTCCAAGGAGCATACGCCGACAGGTTGCCAGTCGTACCTAAATCCACTATGCTTCACTAGCTGCGGATACAAAAGTTCGGGTACAGACACTCTGTCCCAGGCTGACTGCCTTTACATAAGGTTTAGGGATAGCTCACTGCGTCCCTCGGGTCACTCCCGTTGACTCCCCCTGGCTCACTGCCGTTGGTGAAGTCTCACTCAGTTTATAGACGTGTAGGTCTCTTCAATAAATTTGCATTGAAGTCTTTGCCTATGCTCAGCACGAGACTCTGCTTGCATCGAAGTCCGGAAGAGATGCACTAGAACGCACAGAACCACTGAACTGGATAACCAAAATGTGCAGACAAACCTTATTGAGAAATATGCGAGACATCAACCATTTGCGCGCAAAATCATCCTATTGCGCGCAACATTTTCTTTTGGTGCGGAAAAATATTTCGCGCAAAAATCCCCCTTTTCGCGCAACTCCAAATATTTCGCGCAAGCTCCTTTACGCGATCCTTTTCGCGCATCAGACCTCGGATCTTCTCTAAGTCTTCCGACCATCCGAATGAAGGGGGTCACCTCATATTTATAGGCGACTGAGACCACTGCGCGCAAAATCCCCTTCAGCGCGGAAAATCTCTCATCTGGCGCGTAATCTTTCTCCCAGCTTATGTATTTCGCGCACAACCCTTATTTTCCGTGCAGCCCATGCCTTTGCCATCTTTCACCAAACTGATTCTGAAACAGCATTTGCGCGGAAAAACTATTTCGCGCATCCCGCTGTTTTCCGCGCCCAACTTAAGTATTTCGCGCACATCCCTGATTTTCCGCGCAGCCCATGCCTTTGCCATTTTTCACCTCTCTGAATTCAAAACACTGTTTGCGCGAAAAACTATTTCGCGCATCCCGCTGTTTTCCGCGCCTAACTTAAGTTTTTCCGCAAGCCTCTTATATTTCGCGCACCACTTCCGTTTTCTGCGAAGCTCCTTTTTCAGACAATCCATGTCTTCATTTTCCGATTTTGATGCCCAAAAATTTGGCAAACACTGGGAAACAGCGCCACCTTCAAAACTGTTGTCTGCTTGAACTGTATGATCACTTTGCTGGAACACATTCGGAACTTCCACTAAGGATTGACAACAAACACAAACCATACACCAAATCCTGCTTTGAAGAACCTGGTTCCAACACCTAAAGGGTAGGTACTGATGTTCTCCTTAGCACTCCGCGTCTATCGGTCCGCTCCGTGTGTTGTCATGCCAAGTGTCCACCTTCGGGTACCATCCAGTCCTCGTACACTCTACCTCGGTCAGCACTGTCCGTCGTCTGCATCCAACACAACGAGGTGCGGGCATAGCCCGTGAAGGGGTGAGTATAACGATACTCAGTAGGGACCCCGAGACCCTCATGGTCTCACTAAATCCAAAAAGGATAAACCACAAAGATAGATCTCAACAGATAACCTTTACTTAGGTATATTCCCACACATATACCTAAATTATCAAGTAACCCATCTCAATCATTAGGAAAACATAATTGTCATTGATCGAGCTCAAACTAGGATTTTCATTATCGAAACCACAACTGCTGGAGAACTCCTCCTCTATCGAGAATAGTGGCCATGTAGTGACTCCGAGGTGCTACTCACTAACCTTAGATAGCTGAGGTACTCCTCCTATCGAGTACCTCTAGTCTTTATCCCCAACACAGTAGTGCTTCCCGCCATGGGTATGCCACCCCAACACAGTAGCGCTCCCCCTAATAGCCTACATTGGTACTTCTCCTGTCGAGTATCGCGGGTCTGCTGCCAAACCAGGTGCTCCGTCCGCCGTGGGTCTGCCACCAAACCAGGCGCTCTATCCACTGGGCTAATCGAATCACTCCGAGTCAAATCGGTCAAGCAGTCGTCAGGTCTACAGATACTTGGTCTCCGCACTCCGAACGCTCGTCTCTGGGAGGGTCTGCTCCACGATCTAGTATTCGATACTTCCAAGTTTCATGTAATCTCATGTGGAAGTATCTCAAAGGACTTCTTCGTCATAGGGGTCTCAACACAATAGACGGTGCATCAATCAGACGCATGGTCTGTGAGTTATTAGCATTTCCATTCCAGGGGCCCGGTTGGATTTCAGGTACAATCCAACCTGGCCTTACTCAAACTACATCTGAATCCTATATAGAGTTTTCCAAAAGGTCCATCTCATCATGAGAAATCCAACATAGTTGACGGCACGTCAATCGGACGTCTGGTCCTTATGTTATAAGTGTTTCCGCTCCGAGGGCTCGATTGGTTTCTATTTCGAACCCACACAGCCGTTTTTCCAAAGTTGTCCAAAACTCACTTATAGTATCGCTTAAGGATAGGCTTGTCACGAGGGTCCCAGTTCCGAAAATTTCTTGTCGATCGGACGCGCGGTCTTCATGTTATTCACGTTTAAGTGAAGACGGGCCTGGTCCGTCTAGCCCGGTGGGCTGGCGAGTCTGGTCGACCCGGTTTTTGGAGGGTCAGACAAGGAAGAGGGTCATACCGGCCCAGTGAATCGTGCGGCCCGGCTTGTGGGGCATGGCCCGGCCCGAAGGGCCTCAACCGGACTGTGGAAGGCGGCCCGGCCCATCAGGGCGCGGCCAGGCCCGCGGCTGGCGCGGCCCGGCCGGCTCGGCCCGAGCGTCTGAGCGGTCCAAGGGGGGGCATCCCACCTGCTGCCCGAACCGGAAGCGCCGCCCTCCCAAAGCATCTGGCCGAAGTCTGACGGCTTCTCCAGCATGAGCAGCCCGCTCAGGCGGGTTGTGAGTCTTCTACAGCACGACACCGCGGGGCGTTGCGGTCTTCATTTCCCAACCGGCTTTGGCCAGCCGGTTCGGCTCGACAAGCTGCCCGCTTGGCCACGACATTTCTTTGCCTGTGCGATGGTGGCACTTGCGCCACCGGCCTCTTCGACGTTCCACCATCGTTTCTTTTTAACACAAATAAAGGCAACGGAGGGTCATTGGGCCATGTTTTTTCGGCCCGCACCCTCCACGTTAGGCGGTAACAATCAGCCATAGATAATCCATACTTTCAATATTAAGATCAAGAAGAATTTTAATCCATTAAAATTGAACATAATCCCCCTACCTCGCAGAGACATCGCACGTCGTCAAACCGCGGAATACGAACATCACGGTGGTCAGACATCGTAGAAGAACGGTGTCGATTTTGTTGACGTCGGAGGAATAGTCGTCGTCATTGCCGACGTTCCCCATGCCGGTGTCTCCTCCCTTGATGCAGCAGAAGAAGAAGAGAAGGCACGTCATTTGTGACATCACATTCTTCATTGGATTCGTTCTTCGTTGAAGGTTGGTGTTCTTCATCAGAGAAGAACACTACCTTCTAAATCCTTTCAAGAGCTCTCCCACCAATATTGCCAACCAATATAACAAAATGTCCCTCCCATAATATAACATGCCATGTATTTTCAAATTAAATTGAACTCTTTAATTAATTAATTGAAGAGTTTTTGATTAATTGATATGGGTTGGAAAAGAATTTAATGGAGTGAGGGAGGTCGAATGTGGAGAGGCTCCACCCAATTAAATGGGGGAGTTGTCAAGAATTAAACAGGGGGAGATAAATTGGAGAGTTTATTGGTGGTTTAAGGGAGATGAAAGATTGGCGCTAATGTGGGCCCCACCTCACAAATATCCACACATGGGAAGTTATGTGGGGGTGGTCCCCAGCATTAACTTTCCCATATAGGATTTAACCACCAAGGTGAGTAAAACTGTTCTAAATAATTTTAATAACTTTTTAATTAAACCCCAATTTTTAACATTCATCCCGCATAAAACGCAACTACAGTAAAGTTCCCTTTAATAGAATACCGGC
This sequence comes from Viscum album, assembly GCA_963277665.1. Lineage (NCBI taxonomy): Eukaryota > Viridiplantae > Streptophyta > Magnoliopsida > Santalales > Viscaceae > Viscum > Viscum album. The sequence goes on along the minus strand of OY728126.1, from coordinate 1,686,739,618 downwards.
GCTGTGAGTTCATTGGTTCCCTCAGATTTCGATTCCTAGCACCGGTTCAAATGATAGAAAACCCTGCATGTAAGTTTACTTAACGTACCCGAACAAAACTTCAGAAATTGATTCCGGGCACACCGGGCCTCAGAATCAGGCGTTGTCAGAAACTGTGGACCTGTAAAATCTAAAAAAAATTAAGAATTAAATTTCCATGAAATTTATGGGTCTTTAAATTTCTCCCACCTCAGGGATTTATGTCCCTGTAAAGCTATAACACATACTAGGAAAACAATAGGGGTACTGAGCACACATCTGAGCCTCCCACACCCATGTGCTCTCTTGGAGGTTCTCGTGCTGCCATCGAATGCGCACTAGAGGAATCGACCGTCCTCATAGGCACCGCTCCTATCAATCCTCAATCACTATTGGAACATCCGTGAAATTCGCCCCGTCATCGATATCTAGATTCCCATGGTTGATGATGTGGGACAGGTCTTGCATGTATCTCCTTAGCTGAGATATATGGATGAAGTCATGGACCTGGTGCAAATGAGGTGGAAATTCCAGGTGTTAAGCCACCTTTCCTACTCTACTGATGACATGGAAAGGTCTGATGAAATGTAAAGATAACATTCCACCCCAGAAAAATCTCCATAGACCTCGTCAAGGTGAGACCCATAGGAAAACATGGTCGCCATCCTCAAACTCTTGTGGTCTCCGTCTCTCATTAGAATAAGACTTTTGTTAGCTCTGTCCAATCTTTATACACTCCTGGATGATCTGCACCTTTTCTGATATCCTCATGATGGGCGCACTGGTCAACCTCTGCCTCAGTTCCTGAAAAGATCTGATGGCATCTCTCTGACCTCAAAAAGGGTTTCCCCTTCTATGTCAATGCTAAAAGCGGTGCAGCAACTCTGGAGAAGTCTGGCACAAATCTATGTCTGGACGACTCATGGGGGATCATATGCACCCACTTATGCATGATTCCATACTGTGCTTCCTGGGGTTTCCTTTTTGCTAACCAAGTAAAACCCATCCCATTGTTGTAGGTAAACCACAAACTTTTTCCCAATACAGTCAATCTGTGTATGAACAGTGGTTGCCCAGTCCATACCCAAACTAATGTCATAAGGCCTCGACGCTGCCACCAAAAGGATCCAACAGAATCTCTGGCCTCAAGTGTCAGATCACATTGTCGGTGTAATCGTGATTATCGAGTCTCCTCCCAAAGGTATCTTCAGACGTGAGTGTTATGTCAATGGATTAACCTGAAACTCTAGGTCTGGGACAAGATTCGCGGAAGGAAGGAATGATTCGTATCAATGTCTGTTGTTACATCAGCTAGTAGTAGACACATACCGTACCTTGAATCATTCCTAGAGCCCTTGGTTCACACTCCTTGACCGCATGTAGCTACTCTCTTCCCATACCCTCCTTCTCGTTAATCCTAGTGGGGACTACGAAGGATGGTGGTTGTAACATGTCGAAATATACACCACCTCATGCTTCTCTCCTAGATCTAATTCCACGTCTTCCGCTCTACAGATTAATTTGTCCTTAACACTTCCTATCCTTGAAACATTTTATATGCCCATGTCTCGGAGACTAGTGTCAGTTCCCTTCTTTCCCACTTCTAACATTCTCTAGCTGTATCCATTCATCTAAAGAACATTCAACCACAAAGTTTATCTCTAGAACCCTAGAATAAGTATGAATTCATAGAGGAAAAGTGTTGGCTCAGATATCATTTAGACACACATCACTCTGAGGTCCGAGCTCTAAAGCTCTTATCAAATCGTAGTCATCAAGTACCATGAATGATCGGTACACCCCGATGAATACTCAGCTACCAACATGTCATCCTGTCGAAGCTGTATAAGCTCTAGAAAACTCACAGCCACCTCCTCAAGCCAGTCCCCAGATGCCTGTGAGTCAGGCTTTCTCAGAACCTGAGGGGTATCCGATGATGAAACATGTGTAAGGCACTATTCCTACATGTTTCATCTACCGGTACTAGTGGTTGAAACTGCTGACCAAAAGGTAGTGAAATAGCTGGAACACTACCCGATGGTACTATCTCAGGCATCGTTCCACGTACCAAAGCCTAATCACTATGCGGATCAACCTCATAGTCACTCACTGGAAAAAACCAGTATCTAAGATCACCATCTGCTCTACTAGTGTCTAAACTAGGTGTAGAACTCTAACAATCGCCTCCAGCTAGTCCACTGCTACCTGGGAATCTGTCTCGCCTGGTAACCTCGGAGGCCTCTGCTGCTGGAACTTGTGCAACGCGCTCTATCAGCGTGGACCGTCCGCTAATATGGTTGGTGGCATCTACTGCCCAAATGGTGGTGGTGATGCTTGTACACCATCCGATTGTGCCATCATAGCAAGAGGGCCCTGTACCGGAGCGTCATTGTCGGGTGGGCCATCATCGGGTACTCTATCTGAACTCTAACTGATTGTCTGTGAAGAGACATCCTGAACAGATATGACATGGTCAAACAATTTAAACCTATTGAGATTACCTTGTTGAGATTAATTAATGAAAACTTTTGAAAATAGACACGCAATAAGTGTTTTCGTGCACTGAGTCAGAAATCATAAGTCAGGGTCCTTGTGTATGGATACGTCGGCTGCTACACCAACCCTGGACTCCCTGAACTGAAAACCACACTTGGTACTCTTAACAGTATTGCTTCAAAGAAATGAACTATCAAAGTCCTAAGTTCTACGGTAGAACCGAATCCTCTGATAACAATTTTCCACAACCAGTAGTTGGGACCCGAGCCGTGACTACCCCAATCCCGCCTTCCATAGGCCAGGGGCTGTCGACTAGAACCAAATGCATAAATCCTGATAAAAAGGAAAGGCATTGCCTTTATGAAATGTAAAAACACACAACCAGAGTACAAGAAGAAGAAAACACTAAGTAAAGAAGCATAACAAGTGTTCTGAAAGTACAATGGGGCCGGAAATACAAGACTAACAAAAAGGTACAGCTACAACTGAACGAATGTACAACTGAAAAGACAAACAGATGGAAGATGGAAGCATCTCATGGATCGTCCTCCGGGTTCCTACCTGAAGGGTAGGTACATATGTCCTCCTCAGAACTCCGCATCTATCGGTCTGCTCCGTGTGCCATCACGCCGCGTATCCACCTCCGGGTATCGTCCAGTCCTCGTACACTTTGCCTCGGTCAGCGCTGTCTGTCGTCTGCATCCAACACAACGAGGTGCGGGAATAGCCCATGCAGGGGTGAGTATAACGATACTCAGTAAGGACCCCGAGACCCTCAAAGTCTCACTAAATCCAACAATGATAAACCACAATGAAAGATCTCAATAGATAACCTTTACTTAGGTATATGCCCATAAATATACCTATGTTAGCAAGTAACCCATATCAATCATGAGGAAAAAACACAAAGGCCATTGACTCAGCTCAAACCAGGGTTTTCATTATCGAAACCACAACTGCTGGAGAACTCTTCCTCTATCGAATACAATGGCCTTGTCACGACTCCGAGGCGCTACTCACTAACCTTAGACTGATGAGGTACTCTTCCTGTCCAGCACCGCGGGTATGTCACCCCAACACAGTAGCGCTTCCCGCCATGGGTCTACCACCCCAACATAGTAGCGCTCCCCCTAATAGCCTAGAGAGGTACTCCTACCGTCGAGTACCGCGTGTCTGATGCCAAACCAGGCGCTCTGTCTGCCATGGGTCTGCCGCCAAACCGGGCACTCCGTCCACTGGGCTAATCGAATCACTCCGAGTCGAATCGGTCAAGCAGTTGTCAGGTCTACAGCTACTAGGTCTCCACACTCTGTACACTCATATTTGGGAGGGTCCGCTCCACGAGATACTAGTCATTACTTCCATGTGTCAAGTAATCTCATGTGGAAGTATCTCAAAGGACCGCTTCATCATAGGGGTCTCAATGCAACAAAAGGTGCGTCAGTCGAACACCTGGTCTGTGAGTTATTAGCATTTCCGTTCCAGGGGCCCGGTTTGATTTTTGGTACAATCCAACCCAGCCATAATCAATCCACATCCGAATCCTATGTGGAGTATTGAAAAATTTCCATCTCATTAATAGGTATCCAACTTAGTCGACAGCACATCAATCCAATGTCTTCTCCTTATGTTATAACCATTTCCGCTCCGAGGGCCTCGTTGGTTTGGGTTTCGAACCAACCCGGCCATTTTTCCAAAGTCATCCAAAACTAAGTTAGAGTATCTCATAAGTACCACCTCATCGTGAGGGTCCTTGTGCCATAGACGATGCATCGATCGAACACACAGCCTTCAGGTTATTCAAGTTTAAGTAAAAATGGGCCAAGTCCATCTAGCCCAGTGGGCTGGCGGGTCGGGTCAACCCGGTTTTTTGCGGGTCCAGCCCGGAAGAGGGTTGGACCAGCCCGGTGAATAGCATGGACCGGCACGAAGGGGCTCGGCCTGACCGTGGCAGGTAGCCTGGCCCACGCAATTGCTCGGCTCGGCCTGCGGTTGGCGTGGTCCAGGCTGGCTAGCTCGACCAACCTGCCACGCAGCTCAGCCCGAGTGGCCGAGTTGTCTCCGGGGGGTGGGGGGGGGGGCTGCCCGAACCGGTGGTGCCAAGCAGTGTCGCCCACCCAAACAGGCCGGTCAGCTTCTCCTGCATGAGCGGCCCGCTCGGGAAGGCAGCAAGTCTTCCACCGCCGGGCGTCGCAGGGCACCGCAGTCTTCACAGCCCTACCCACTTTGGTCGGCCGGTTTGGCTCAGCAAGTGGCCCGCGAAGTGATCCGTAGTTCCTTCCGCACAGCTAGCGCGACGGCTCCAGCTTCCTGCGCCGCGGCCTGCCCTGGCCGCGGCTTTTCTTTGCGTGTGCGATGGCGGCCCTTGTGCTCCGGCCTCATCGGTGTTCCACTTTCATTTATTTTTCACACAAAGGAAAACAAAGAAGGGTCATTGGGCCGTGTTTGTTCGGCCCACGCCCTCCGCGTTAGGCAGTAACAATTGGCCATAGATAATCCATACTTTCACAATGTAGAGAAAGAACAATTTAAATACATTAAAATTGAACATAATCCATCTACCTCGCAAAGACGTCACACGTCGTTGAATCGCGGAGGACGAACGTCATGGTGGTCAGACGTCACAGAAGAATGGTGTCGATTCTGTTGACGTCGGAAGAAGAGTCGTCATCGTTGGAAATGTTCCTCGTGGCGGTGTCTCCTACCCTGACGCGGAGGAAGAAGAAGAGAAGCCACACCGTCTGTGACTTCACGTTCTTCGTCAGAGTCGTTCTTCATTGACGATTGGTGTTCTTCATCGGAGAAGAACACTGCCTTCTAAATCCTCTCAAGATCTCTCCCGCCAATATTGCCAACCAAAATAATTAAAATGGACCTCCCATAATATAACATTCCTTGTATTTTAAAATTAAATCAAACTCATTATTTAATTAGTTGAATAGTTGATTATTTAATTGAGATGGGTTGGAAAAGAATTAAATGGAGTGAGGGAGGTGGAATGTGGAGAGGATCCACCCAATTAAATGGGGGAGTTATAATGAATTAAACAAGGGGAGTTAAATTGGGGAGTTTTAGGGAGGTTAAAGGGAGTTGAAAGATTGGGGCTTTTGTGGGCCCCACCTCAAAAATATCCACACATGGAAAGTTATGTGAGGGTGGGCCCCACCATTAACTTCCCCATGTAGGATTTAACCACCAAGGTGAATAAAATAGTTTAAAAAATTTTATTTAAATTTTTAATTAAACCCCAAATTTTAACTTTCAACTTGAATAAAACGCAATAGTAGTAAAGGTCCCTTTAAGAAAATACCAACACTGTGTGTTCATCGGTGCCCTTGGATTTTGATTCCAAGCATCAGTCCAAAAGATAGAAAAACCAGCATGTACGATTACTAAACGTGCCCGAACAAAAATTAGGAAATTTATTTAGGGCACACTGGGCCTCGGAATCAGGCTCCGTCAGAAACTGAGAATTCATAAAATCTCAAACAAATTAAGGAAAAAACATCCTTGATATTTCTGGGACATTACACTATCATCTAGGCTCCATCCATTGTATGAGAGTTTTATTTTGAAACATATCCTCATTCCAAATCATCGAGCCTACATGAACTGATCTTGGTTTTATGAGAACACTAATGGGCATGGGTGTAGAGACCCAAAGCATGATGTACAAGGACATTACATTACTTTTTCAGAATACTTTGTACATAACAAAAACAGACACACAAGGACCGTAATAGTTTAGTGTCTTTGGAAACTCGTAATAAAATCTTCTAATCATGGTGAAAGATCTTCAAAATCTCTGATAATGATCTTCCTTTTTTTCTTACCCAAAACCTTTCTTTATATCCTGGGGAAAAGAAAACATAAAAGGGGTGAGCTCAAATTCCCAGTAAGATAAACATAGAAAACAAAAAACAATCCACAAACATTTGAATGCAAAAACTTGAACATAAAATCTAGACATCAAAATCATGATCAAATAAATGAATCTTGGAAGTACGTAAGGCATGTATCATAATGGAACATCAACCATGATAAAATATAATGGGAATAAAACATGTAATTGTGGAAACCATTCAGCACATGTTATGATTTCTATAGTAGCCAAGGCATTTCTACCTAGACTATCTTAGTGGACAAAGTTCCTTTCTGAGTCGAGTTCACTCCTTGTTTCAGTCCAGTAACACTATACTAGATTAAATTACCATTCCATCCATGTCTATCTCATGAGATATAAATCTTTACCCAATACATTGGAGGATGTTATAGGTCCCACCCATCTCATAATGAAATCATTCTTACATGTGCCAAAAAATAAACATACATCATTCATAATAATTCAATAAATAAAATGGGTTTCATAAACATCATCCCATCATCACATAATCCATATAAAATAAATGGATATCATTTCATAATAAGAAAATTGAAACCATGTAAATCATAAAGACATTAAACTTGAAACATACACATATGAAATAATGTCATCTTATATGGAAAATGGTTTTGATAAAACATTTGAAATGGATTCTTGAGGAAAATATCCTTTCTTCATCAAAATCATTTTCTTTTCACAAAATGCCTTGCACTTTTAAAATAAAAGTATTTTGTTGAAAATAGTTATAAAATCTTGTAGAGTAAGCTTCATTAAAATGAGTCGTTATGAAACTATAAAAATCCGTTCACGCTGTATAAGTTAAAAATAACATTCTTCTCGTACTTTTTTCAGAAAAGTCAAAAATTACCTCCTGTGGTAAACAAAAAAAGATTCCTTACATACCATGTAGTAAAAGTCAAAAATGGGTAAAAAGGACTTTAAACATACATGAAAACATTTTTAGAAAACATGGTCTTGGATGATAAAGATAACCCCAATAAATACTTATGAATAAACAATCTCGGATAAAAATGAGATTGACAAATTATCCCTTACTTTAGGTCTGATATGCTTCGTACGTATCTAAACCTCCTGTATAATGATTTAAATAATGTCATTGAATTATTACCGAATAACATTCATTGTTATGATATCATATATGGTTCACTTATGACTTTATATTACCCGTTCTTTTATAAGTTCCATGTTAAAGCAACATTTTGGGTTAAATCGTTTTACTTATCGTACGTGTTTGGAGTTTTTGTTCATGATATTATTACTTATATCCTGATTTACTTAATTAAAGAATGTAAAAAATGATTTATATATAATATATATTCAGTATATACATATATATATATGATATATCTATTAAATGGAATGAAATACACCATTCATGGAGATGGTAGGTCGTACGTACGCATGAACGTTGTTTTCGTTTCCTTATTGAATTGAATGAAATTAAGTAGATGACATAAATATATATAAACGTAAATCCAGTATCATTATTATGTCATATATTTCATGATTACTTATTATATATACTTTATAATCATTCCAAAATGGTTAACATGGAGAATGAATCTCATCACGTCGTGGAGACGGTAGTCCGTACGTACGCACGAGCGATGATATCATTCCCATGATCTTGGAATTTCATTTAAGTGTACGTATAATATTTCATAATAAATATCACTTTTCAATAGTCATATATAGTTATTTATTTACACCATTATACCCATCCAAGTAAGGTTGTGGTGGAAAATAGATTACACCACGCCGTAGAGACAGTATTCCGTACGTACGCACGCGCGGTGATTTCGTATTCCGTAGGATGGATATATGGTGAGATAGGGTTGTTTCATACTTATAATAACATATCAGTATATGAGTGATACTGATGATATTATTTTATAACGAAACAAATAAATAATAATAAGTGTAAGAAGAAATAAAGTTGAAAGAATCGGTAACGGACATTACCTCTTCATTGAAACGCCTCTTTGAGACCTCCTTTTAGGGCACTAAAATTGGTCTTTGAAGATGACCAGGACCTCTAGTATGTTTCTAGGGAAGTGGAGAGGAGAAATTGGCAGTGTTTGGCCGATATTGAAGGCTCAAAGCGGTGAGAGGAAGAGAGGGAGGAGGTGCCCTTTTATGAGGGAGGAGAGGGGCACCTTTGGAATAACTAAAACTATTATTTTATTATAAAGTCATATTCGGTTAATAATAGCTAAAAATTGATTTATTTAGAATCTAAGGTGGGGATGGGTCGAAATCCTCTCATCCAATAAAATTTAGACAAGTTTAGGTTTCTATTTTAACCTTATCATTTAGATTTAACTTTAAGTTAAATAATTTTTCTTTTACCATGTTTTCTTGTTTTCTTACACTATAAGGTTAATAAACTTACTATAACAATCCAAAAGAACCCCAATTTATTTATTATTAATATATATAACAATATCTAAGTCATTTGTCTGAACCTTAGATTTTTTGGAATAAAATAACAATTAATAATATAATATTTGTTTTAAAAACTATTTTATGTCAATTTTGACAAAATTTGGTAATCGATTTTTGTGAAAATCATAACCGAACGATTAATTCAAAAAAAGTTAATTAAATAAATACTAACATGTTATATTAACATATAAAATCATTTTAATTCATAAAAAGTCTCAAATTACATTTATTTGAGTGTTTATAACATCAATTTTGTCAATATTTCATTAATATTATAATTATTGCATCATCATTGTGTCATAAATAAATTAAATTATTTAAAGTATATAAATTGAAAATAAAATAACATTATGTGGGAAATTATTTAATCTTTCTAATGAATATTTATAGTAGAATTTATATTATGTATAACCCTATATTAAAAATGATTTACTTATTAAACTTTCATTTTAACTATTTTAACCCTTCATTAAATAAATTAATAATAAATATTCTAATCTTATCCATGTGGGCCTAAATGGTCATATTTTATTCCGAAGGTTGTTTTTGGTCGAATTACACTTATCCAATAGATTTGGGACAAGTGTTAGGGTAATAATAATATCATTTTTACCCTTAATTACCCTATTTACTTTTAACCGCGGTAAAAAAGTAAAAAGTTACTATTCACCAAAAATTATTTTCATCTCATTGAACCACATTTTAGTCCTTGATAATAACCTTGTCTCTCGGATTTTTGAGATTCCACTCACAGAAGCGGTAAAATTATGTTTTATGTGAATTTGGAAATTCTTCTAGGGGGTGGGTAAAAGACGGTGAAAAGTTCAATAAAATTTTTATGTATCTAAAATTATTATAAAATGACTCCAATGACTTAAATTGAACATATATATGTATTATGTATTAATTATAAACTAAAATAAATTTAAATAAAATAAATAATTATTTAAATAAAAATTCGGTATTTGAATAGTAACCCAATGTTTTCACTATTCATCAAAAATTGAAAGTTTTCAGAAAAATAAAAAAAAATTCACCCTAGGCTAATTTCGATATTATGAATCCAAAAATGATGTCCATTTTGAAAGGTTAAATTTATAAAATTTCAAAAATTGGCTATTACTATTCAAAACGGTTAGTTTATATAACATATCGTTTTTTAGGGAAACTCGGTATTGCGTACAAAACATGCTATCGTGGAAGGTCACGATTGCGTGTAATGCAAGAAAAGTCAAGGATGCGTGTTGTGCAAGCTCCCTTGGGTGTAGCGTACAACACAAAACATTACTGAAATTAAAAATAATATTTTTCATAAAATATCGGGGTGTTACATTCTACCCCCCTTAAAATGAATTTTTCCCTCGAAATTCGTCAGGGTTATAAATGGGTTACTACTCGAAAGTTTCTTTAATAGAAACACACATCATAAAAAAGAATACCAAAGCATGGCTTTAAAAACTAATGTATGAAACGTAACGGTTACCCAAATTAACTAATCACTGGGTTTCCACATAGGAGAACATAAGAGAAAATATGGATATGGATGAAAAATCTAACCATCAAGTTCTGATGGAGAGTGGTAGAGAACATGGCTATGAAAAATCCATCAATCAAAAAGCCATAAATTTGTGATGATCTAAGGTACCATCTGATTCATTGGATATAAGAGCACTAGGACAACATTTTTGGATTTCAATATCATTTCCCTAAAGTTGAAAATTTTGAATTAGAAGAAATACTTGCATGATTTTGGTACAATATCACTATTGTTCGTGATTTGAATATTTTCAACTTCATATCTTAAAGAAATGAAGTTGGAATTGTTATTCGTGAAGTGTTAACAGATCATGTGATAGAATGATGGGTCATTCCATTTGTTTCAAACAAAAGGTTATCAAAAGTTATCAAATATACAAAAATCCATCTATAGTGAGGTTAATCGTATACGATTCCAAAAATGAACTTATAATTCATATATCATACCGCATAATAAAATAAAACTAGTTTCTACTAACCAGGGACTTCCTGTAGGCCAGTGGTATGCGATAAAGGCCAGTCGCACTTCGGTTGTGGGTTCGATTACCATAGCCTTGTCCGACGCGACGGGTTGTCGCCCCTTCCGCAGGTTGTCCTTTTTTTTCTAAAAATACAATACTAACTTATGTCCAACATAATCCATTCCAATATTTAGGCTTATCCATAATATTGGAGTCCATTCTCATATTATAGTGAAAACGATTAGCAGAGATTTCATATAACAATCATGTTAATACCATCGTTGATCCCCATATATCATAATATATGTCTTGTTGGTCACATTCCAAACATTCGAAGGCCTTAATCATGTATTCTCTTAAAAAAATGAATACCCATTGAACCTTAGTGAAAACATGAATGCAGTTAAAAGTTAACACTTTCCACATACCAAAATCCTAAAAATTCTATATACTCAAACCATGATATCACTTAGTCCTTATATCAATCATGAGCTCATGAATACTGTCAAACATTTCATTTTCTCTTTATCCATTCATTATGTGCATATCAAGTGCTTTCCAAAATACATGAATCACTATTCATGGTTACCGGTACCATAAAATTATTGAAAACCAAAATAGAATAATAAAAAAATATTCTAATACACCATAGAAGTACCTCAACAACATTATTCTTGAATATCAACACATAAACACTTCACTCCATCCTCTTCAATGATTATCCTGGAATAAGTCCTTCATTGATTTAGAAGTAACTTTTTAGGTCAGGGCATTGAGTTGGGTAATTCCCATGTTCACTACAAATAAGGCATTGAACTCCATAACAGTATGTCACTCTATGACCCTTTTCTCCACACAGATAACATCTTCCCCTCCATTTCAGGTATTCCTCATGGTACTTCTTCCCTTCTTTAGAAATCCCAATCTTCCTTTGTTTATGCTCCTCAACATGCGAACATGCATAAAAGTCTACCTTCCTCTTATTTGATGAATTATGAATACCACTAAATTTCACCTTGTTAATCATATATCGTGATGACTGATTCGACATAATCACAATATCTTTCTCTGTAGGCATTACACAATTTTTTTGCTCATAGTCACCAATTTGTCCATTGGATTCAATGTTAACCGAATTCTTTCTGGTTCCATCCATTGACTAAAACACAAAAAAGAATTCTGTGAGAGGTAAAAATCATACAAGGAAAATAACATAATAAAGTGGGAGTACCTTCGACATCTAACATATTACGTTTAATTATAATATCGTTACCGTAATTCTAGGACTATAACCTATACTTCTACATAACCTTAGGTACATCGCTAGACATACCTTAGAAATATCTCTAGGGATCTCACTAAAGTTTTCTCATCTTAGATTCCACAGGTTGACTAAACCTTTCCTATGATACCAACTGTAGATACCCAAAGCTTGATGTACATGGACATTACATTACATTTGCGGAACACTTAGTACATAACAAAAAACAGATACACAAGGACCGTAATAGTTTAGTGTCTTTGGACACTTGGAATATAATCTTCTAATCGTGGTGAAAGATCATCAACATCTCCCATAAAGATCTTCCCCTTTTTTTTCCTACCTAAAACCTTTATTTATATCCTGGGGAAAATAAAACATAAAAGGGGTGAGGTCAAATGCCCAGTAAGGTAAACATAGAGAACATAAAACAATCCATAAACATTTGAATGCAATAAATTGAACATAAAATCTAAACATCAAAATCTTGAGAAAATACCAGAATCTTGGAAGCACATAAGGCATATATCATAATGGAACATCAACCATGATAAAATATAATGAGAATAAAACATGTAATTGTGGCAACCATTCAACACTTGTTCTGATTTCCATAGTATCCAAGGCATTGCTACCAAGACTATCTTAGTGGACAAAGTCCCTTTCTGAATCGAGTTCACTCCTCGTTTCAGTCCTGTAACACTGAACCAGATTAACTTACCTTTCCAGCCATCTCTATCTCATGAGATATAAATCTTTACCCAATTAATTGGAGGGAGAAATAGGTCCCACCCATCTCATAATGAAATAATTCTTACATGTGCCACAAAATAAACATAATCATTCATAATAACCCATTAAATAAAATGGGTTTCATAAACATCATCCCATAATCACATAATCCATATAAAAGAAATGGATAACATTTCATAATAATAAAATTGAAACCATGTAAATCATAGAGACATTAAACTTGAAACGTACACATATGAAATAATGTCATCTTAGATGGAAAATGGTTTTGATAAAACATTTTAAATGAATTCTTGAGCAAAATATCCTTTCTTCTTCAAAATCATTTTCTTTTCAAAAAATTCCATGCACTTTTAAAATAAAATTATTTTTTTGAAAATAGTCATAAAATCTTGTAGAGTAAGCTTTAGGAAAATGAGGCGTTATGAAACTCTAAAAATCCGTTCACGTCGTATAAGTTAAAAATAACATTCTTCTCGTTCTTTTGTCGGAAAAGTCAAAAAGTACCTCGTATGGTAAACAAAAAAAATCCTTACATACCATGTAGTAAAAGTAAAAATGGGTAAAAAGGACTTTAAACATACATGAAATAATTTTTAGAAAACATGGGCTTGGATGATAAAGATAACCCTAGTAAATACATACGAAAAAAAATCTCGGATAAAAATGAGATTGACAAATTATCCCTTACCTTAGGTCTGATATGCTTCGTACATATCTGAACCTCATGTATAATGATTTAAATAATGTCATTGACTTATTACAGAATAATATTCATTGTTATTATATCATATATGGTTCACTTATGACTTTATATTACCCATTCTTTTGTATGTTCCATGTTAAAGCAGCGTTTTGGGTTAAATCGTTTTATTTATCGTACGTGTTTGGACTTTTTATTCTTGATATTATTACTTATATCCTGATTTACATAATTCCAGAATGTAAAACATGATTTATATATAATATATATTCAGTATATACATATATATATATATGATAGGTCGATTAAATGGAATGAAATACACCGTTCATGGAGACGGTAGGCCGTACATATGCATGAACGCTGTTTTCGTTTCCTTATTGAATTGAATGAAATTTAGTAGATGACATAAATATATATACACATAAATCCAGTATCATAATTATGTCATATATTTCATGATTACTTATTATATATACTTTATAATCATTCATGAATGGTTAAAATGGAGAATGAATCTCATCGTGTCGTGGTGACGGTATTCCATATGTATGCACGAGCGATGATATCATTCCCATTATTGTGGAATTTCATTGAAGTGTATGTATAATATTTCATAATAAATATCACTTTTCAATAATAATATATAGTTATTTATTTACACCATTATACCCATCCAAGTATGGCGGTGGTGGAAAATAGATTACACCACGGCGTGGAGACGGTATTCCGTACGTACGCACGCGCGGTGATTTCATTTTCCGTAGGATGGATAGATGGTGAGATAGGGTTGTTTCATACTATTAATAACATATCATTATATGAGTGATAATTATGTTATTACTTCATAATGAAACAAATAATGAAGAAGAAGTGGAAGAAGAAATAAGGTTGAAAGAATCGGTAACGGACATTACCTCTTCTTTGAAGCGCCTCATTGAGACCTCCTTTTAGGGAACTAAAATTGGTCTTTGAAGAAGACCAAGACCTCTAGGATGTTTCTAAGGAAGTGGGGAGGAGAAATTGACAGGTGTTGGCAGATCTTGAAGGCTTAATGTGGTGTGAGGAAGAGAGGGAGGAGGTGCCCTTTTATAAGGGAGGAGAGGGGCACCTTTGGAATAACTAAAAATATTTTATTATTATACAGCCATATTCGGTTTTTAATAGCTCCAAATTGAGTTATTTATAAGCTAAGGTGGGTATGGGTCGAAGTACTCTCATCCAATAGAATTTAGACAAGTTTAGGTTTCTATTTTAACCTTATCATTTAGATTTAACTTTAAGTTAAATAATTTTTCTTTTACCGTGTCTTCTTGTTTTCTTACACTATAAGGTTAATAAACATACTATAACAAGAAAAAAGAACCCAAAGTTATTTATTATTAATATATATAACCTTATCTAAGTCATTTGGCTGAACATTATATTTTTAGGAATAGAATAACAATTAATAATATAATATTTGTTTTTAAAACTATTTTATGTCAATTTTGACAGAATTTGGTAATTGATTTTTTTGTGAAAATCATAACAGAAAGATTAATTCAAAAAAAGTTAATTAAATCAATACTAACATGTCATATTAACATATAAAATCATTGGAATTCATAAAAAGTATCAAATTACATTTATTTGGGTATTTATAACATCAATTATGTCAATATTTCATTAATAATATAATTACTGCATCATCATTGTGTCATAAATAAATTAAATTATTTAAAGTCTAAAAATTACAAATAAAATACCATTATTTATGAAATCTTGTTATCTTTATAATTAATATTTATAGTATAATTTATCTTATGTATAACCCCATATTAAAAATGATTTACTTATTAAACTTTGATTATAACTATTTTAACCCTTCTTTAAATAAATTATTAATAAATGTCCTAATCTAATCCAAGTGGGCCTAAATGGTAATATTTTATTCCTAAGATTGTTTTTGGTCGAATTAAACTTATCCAATACAATTAGGACATGTGTTTGGGTAATAATAATATCATTTTTACCCTTAATTACCCTATTTACTTTTAATCGTGGTAAAAAAGGTAAAAAGTTACTATTCACCAAAAATTATTTTCATCTCATTGAACCACATTTTAGTCCTTGATATTAACCGTGTCTCTCGGATTTTCGAAATTTCACTCACAGAAGCGGTAAAATTATGTTTTATGGGAATTTGGAAATTCTCCTAGGAGGTGGGTAAAAGACGGTGAAAAGTTCAATAAAATTTTTATGTATCTAAAATTATTATAAAATGACTCCAATGACTTAAATTGAACTTATATAGGTATTATGTATCAATTTTGACCTAAAATAAATTTATATAAAATAAATAATTATTTAAATAAAAAGTCGATTTTTGAATAGTAACCTAGTGTTTTCACTATTCATTAAAAATTGACTGTTTTCCGAAAAATACCTAAAATTAACCCTAGGCTAATTTAGATATTCTGAATCAAAAATGAAGTCCATTTTGAAAGATAAAATTTATAAAATTTCAAAAAGTGGTTATTACTATTCATAACTGGTAGTTTATATAACATATCGTTGTTTAGCAAAACTCGGTATTGCGTACAACACACGCTATCGTGGAAGGACGTGATTGCGTGTCATCCAAGCCATGTCAGGGATGCGTGTTGTGCAAGATCCTTATGGTGTACCGTACAACACAAGACATTACTGAAATTAAAAATAATATTTTTCCTAAAATCTTGGGGTGTTACAATGGGGATAATATCACATTCATGGGTGGCTACATCAATGTTATGGGAACCAGTATGGTGTGCCTGAGGCACTGAATCTTGTCTTCCATTGACATAAATTATCACATAACAATTTTGTAGAATAAATGATGTTCATCCATAATTCACCATTCAAATTTTTTTCTATAAATGTGCAAAAAATGAGTTATTGGATCAAGATTCCATGGTTTTTGTTAGGCCTCAATAAATCTATACATATTGGGTCCCCAGGATATGTGTTGATTTCATGGAAGATTATAAAAATGGATTCCTTATATAAACAAATATGGATATCTCAAATATATTTTTACAAGAATATTGTGGTCTGGTTGTTGTATAGTTGGTGGAGTCCTCAAGAAAATACCTCACATGTGACAATGGTGATGTAGGTATTATCCAACGGAATATCTTACATGTCCCTAGGTTGACCATCATTTGAGAAATGTGTGATGAATTCATCCCTCTAAAGGAAAAATGGGAAGACTCATAATGGATTCCCATGATGACCTATATACCAGTAAAACTATCCTTTAACATTATGTGGAACTATTTCAATTAGATGATATTAATTTCGAGTTAGATATGAAATAAATCTTAGATCCTCATACGAACAAATCATGCATCATACTTCCACTAGGATTCCTTCTAATGAATTTTTTTGTGAGGGAGGTATATGTTGGGCAGTACTAGAGAATGAATTCTATGAATAGTTGTGTAATGATATCAATTCTAACATTCCCTTCTAAACCTAACAAGTTGTAATTTTTTGGGATATGTGGTTGACCACCTATCTACTATATGTTCAAAATTCCCATAATAAAATAATGTCACAATAATTTTTTATGAAAACTAAACTATGTAATAGGTAACCCTTTGTTCTATAGATATTTTTTTAGGAAAAGTTAATCACTCATTGAAGTAGCACTGTAACATATATGCTCTATTACATATAATATGTATATCTTATTTGTTTTTGATATGGGGGTAAAATTACTTGAATTTATATTTCCTCTATAATGAATTAATCATAAAAAAATGATGATCATTGAACCATAATTTATTTGTTTCTAACATCACGACTTTAGTTTTGAATTATGGAGAATAGTAAGGTATTTTTATCCTATTAATGTAATCCAATTTATTTTTTAAAGTAAATCTCACCCCTACAGATGATCGGTGATGAATTTCATTGTTACTATGAATCCAAATAATATAAGATGTTTTTATGTAAAATTACCCCATGAACTCATTTGTGTGGTGGGTTTATTTATGTGTATTATGTGCCTTACATGTTTTCTTGAGAATACATGTTCATATAAAGGTTTATCCTATCACTAACAATATATATTCAGGTAGATAATCATGCTATGGTGGCATGAAATCAATGTGTATCGATGGCACTTTGATACACTAAAGATGTAATAATGTTACCTATAACAATCAAACTCATCATATAAATTCCTTGGTATACTCATTCATCAATCACATTATACATAACATGAATACAATCATGGGATCATTACCTTGGTCAATATTAAAGAAACTCTAACAGCCCAAGATTTTATAAAAAAATATTCTTTTTAATTTTATTAATGTCTTGTGTTGTACGATACACCAAAAGGAGCTTGCACAACACACATCCTTAACTTGACTTGCATTACACGCAATCGCGACCTTCCTCGATAGCGTGTGTAGTACGCAATACCGAGTTTCACTAAACAACGATATGCTATAAAAATATTATTAAAACTAGCCGTTATGAATAGTAATAACCACTTTTTGAAATCCAGTAAATCTTATTTTTCAAAATGAACTTCATTTTTGGATTCGGAGTATCGAATTTAGCCTAAGGTGAAATTTTGGTACTTTTCGGATAACTTTCATATTCTGATGAATAGTGAAAATTACTAAATTATAATTAAAAACAACTTTTTTAATCGAAATAATTAATAGTGATAAATTATTAATTTGAGTGGTTTTAAAGTATATTTAGAATATATTTTTACAATTTAATACAATGTTGGTCATTGGTTGTAATTTCACATTTAAACCAGACATAATCAAGTGTCAATCTTTTGATATATATTGTTTCCTAAAAACACGCTATTTATTTTAACAGCGGGATTTAATTATAAAATTAATTAATGCAACTTCTATGTTATGAATTTGGTAAAATATATTTCATTTTTGAATTCGGAATATGAAATATAGCTTAGGATGAAATTTTGGCATTGTTCTGAAAAACATCAATTTTTGATGAATAGTGAAACTACTAAGTGGTAGGTTAAAAACTGAATTTTTCATAAAACTTAATTTTGCCGCTTCTGTGAATGGAATTTCGAAAATCCGAGAGACACGGTTAATATCAAGGACTAAAATGTGGTTCAATGAGATGAAAATAATTTTTTGGTGAATAGTAACTTTTTACTTTTTTTTACCGCGGTTAATAGTAAATAGGGTAACTAAGGGTAAATATGATATTACTATTACCCTAACACATTTCCTAATTCCATTGGACAAGTTTAATTCGACCAGAAACAAACTTAGGAATAAAATATGACCATTTAGGCCCACTTGGATTAGATTAGGACATTTATTATTAATTTATTTAAAGAAGGGTTAAACTAGTTAAAATCAAAGTTTAATAAATAAATCATTTTTAATATGGGGTTATACATAAGATAAATTCGATTGTAAATATTCATTAGAAAGCTAAAAAGATTTCCTACATGATGGTAGTTTATTTGTAATTTTTAGACATCAAATAATTTAATTTATTTATGACACAACGATGATGCAGTAATTATCTTTTTAATGAAATATTGACATAATTGATGTTATAAGCACCAAAATAAATGTAATTTGAGATTTGTTATGAATTTCACTAATTTTCTAGGTTACTATGATATATTAATGTTGATTTAATCAACTTGGTTCGAACATTTAATTCTGTTATGACTTTCACAAAAATCATATATCAAATAGTGTCAAAATTGACACAAAATAGTTTTTAAATCAAATATTATATTATTAATTGTTATTTTATACCTAAAAATCTAAGGTTCGGCCAAATGACTTAGATAAGGATATATATATTAATAATAAACAATATGGGGTTTGTTTGGCATGTTATAGTAAGTGTATTAACCATATAGTGAAAGAAAACAAAAAGACACGGTAAAAGTTAAATTATTTAACATAGAGTTAAATTTAATTGATAAGGTTTAAAATAATATCCAAACATGTCTAAATTTGATTGGTTGATGAGATTACAACCCTATCTCATCTAATCTTCGAATATGAGTCATTTTTGGTGGTTTTTAAGTGGGGTTAGATTTATTATAAATTAATATTTTTTTTAAGAATTCCTAAGGTGCCCCTCTCCTCCCCTATAAAAGGACACCTCCTCCCCCTCCTCCTCACACCAATTTGAGCACTCAAGCTCGGACAACCCCTGCCAAAATCTCTTCTCCACTTCCCTAGCAACATCGTAGAGGTTCTGGTCTTCCTCAAAGACCAATTCTAGTGCCCTAAGAGGAGGTCTCAAAGAGGCACTTCAAAGAAGAGGTAATTACCGTTACCAATTCTTTCATCTTTATTTCTTCTTCCACTTCTTCTTCTTAGGTTGTTTCATTATGAAGTAATAACATCAGTATCACTCATATACTGATATGTTATTATAAGTATGAAACAACCCTATTTCACCATCTATCCATCCTACGGAAAAAGAAATCACCGCGCGTGCGTACGTACGGAATACCGTCTCCACGCCGTGGTGTAATCTATTTTCCACCACCACCTTACATGGATGGGTATAATGGTGTAAAGAATAACTATACATAGTTATTACAACTCATATTGATTCTGATATATTGTATAATCCACTCCAATTCAATTCAATATTTATAGAAATGATATCATCGCTCGTGCGTACGTACGGACTACCGTCTCCACGACGCGATGAGATTCATTATCCATGTTAACCATTTAAGAATGAATATAATGTATATATAAGAAATAATAATGAAATATATGACATTATAAAGCTACTGGATTTATATATATATATATACATGTATGTCATCTACTTACTTCCATTCAAGACAATAAGGAGAGGAAAACAGCGTTCATGCGTACGTACAGACTACCGTCTCCATGAATGGTGTTTTTCATTTCATTTATCTATCTATTATATATATATTTATACTGAATATATATATAAATCATATTTTATATTCTGGAAGTAAGTAAATCATGATATAAGTAATAATAATGTCAAGAACAACAAGTCAAAACACCTACGATAAATGAAACGATTTTACCCAAAACGCTTCTTTAACATGGAATTTACAAAAGAACGGGTAATATAAAGTCATAAGTGAACCATATATGATATCATAACAATGAATATGATTCTGTAATAAGTCAATGACATTATTTAAATCATTATACAGGAGGTTCGGACACATACGAAGCAAATTGGACCTAAGGTAAGGGAAATATCACAATCTCATTTTTATCCGAGATTGTTTATTCGTAAGTATTTACTGGGGTGTATTTTATCATCCACATCCATGTTCCTTCAATATGTAATATTGTTTCCATCCACTTACAATAGTTTAAATCCAATTTTACTCTTCGGTGAGTTTTTAGTAAAGAATATGAAAGGAATCTTTTGTCGCTTTTTCATACGAGGTACTTTTTGACTTTTCCGACAAAAGTATGAAGAATGTTTTTTTTAACTTATACGGCATGAATGGATTTTTAAAACATTGTTTCCAAGAAGCTTCCTTTACAAGTTTTCAAGTTTATTTTTAATCAACTTCTTTTATTTTAAAGTTGTATGACATGTTATGAAAGGAAAAATGTTTTTGAAGAAGAAAGGATATTTTCCTCAAGAATGGAGTTCAAGTGATTTTCAAAATTATTTTCCATCTAAGATAATAAAGGGTTCTGTTTTTATCCCTATTATTACATTGATTTTATCATGTTGTGATGGAATTATTTTTATGAATTCCTTTATCTTATATGAATTGATTTATGATGTCATGATGTTTCAAGAATCCCATTTTTGTTTCATGTGTTATGCGATGATGTATGTTTTATGATTATGTGGCACACATAAGAAAGGATTCATTATAAGATGGGTGGGACCTATATCTCCCTCCAATGCATTGGGTAAAGATTTTATATCTCATGAGATAGACATGGCTGGAATGGTAGGTTATACCGGTTCAGTGAAACAGGACTGAAACGAGGATTACTCGATTCAGAAAGGGACTTTGTCCACTAAGATAGTCTTGGCAATGAGTCTTGACTAACAAGAAATGATTCTCTATGATTATGTGTGTATGCCACAATGAGTAATGTTTTAAGTTATGATTTCATTTTCACTTCTATGATTTATCCCACGTTATGATATTATGAGCTCTTTTGCAGGTTAAGATTTCCAAAAGCTATGTTCTTATGTATATGATGTGATTGATATTTCTTTTGTTTACCCTTACTGAGCATTTGAGCTCACCCTTTTATGTTTTCTTTTCCCCAGGATATAAAGAAAGGTTTTAGGTAAAAAAAAAGATCTTTATGGGAGATGTTGGAGATCTTTCACCACGTTTAGAAGATTACGTTCCGAGTTTCCAAAGACACTAAACTATTACGATCCTTGTGTGTGTGTTTTTGTTATGTACTAAGTATTCTGTAAAAGTAATGTAATGTCCATGTACGATAAGCTTCGGGTCTCTACAGTTGGTATCAGAGGAAAGGTTTAGTCATCCTTTGGAAACTAGGATGCGAAAACGTTAGTGAGATCCCTAGAGATATTTCTAAGGTATGTCTAGGGATGTCCCTAGGGATAAGTATACGTATAGGTTATAGTACTAGAATTACGCTAACGATCATAGAATTAAACCTAAGATGTTAGATATTGAAGTTACTCCCCCTTTATTACGTTGATTTCCCTAGCATGATTTTTGCCTCTCACACTATTCTTTTTGGGTTTTAGACGATGGCTGGAACCCGAAGGAACCGTGTTGATCAATGCAATGGACAATGCAATGATTGCCCTCCTGAACAAACAAATGTTATGGGAGATGGAGTGCAAAATCTTATTGCTATACTTACACAAGCTATGAATCATTCTGGACTTCCAAATGAGCAGAGAAGGGAACAATATTCTATTGAGTCCTTCATGAGGCAACGTCCACCTTCTTTCAGTGGGACTTCCGATCCACTTGTTGCTGAACAATGGATTAGTACCACTGAAAAGATATTTTCAGTCCTTCAATGTTCTGAACATGATAAAGTCATCTTAGCAGTATATCGTTTGGAAGGTGAAGCTGATCAATGGTGGAATCTTATCAAGAATACGAGGCCAAGAGATGAAATTGAGTCCATGGAATGGGACGAGTTCAAGAACTTGTTTTTCAGTAAGTACTTCCCTCGTATTCTTCGAACAAAGATGGAAAAGGAGTTTATTGAGCTGAAGCAGAAAGATGATGAATCTGTTGGTATATACGAAGCGAATTTTACAAGACTTGCAAGGTATGCATCTGGCATTATCATCCAACCTGAAAGTAAAGTTGATCGATTTTTCAGTGGCTTAAAACCAAGTCTTCGAAGGGAATTAGCTATAAGAGACTTCAGTAGCTATGAAGAAATTGTGCGTTGTGCTATCAAGGTAGAAATGGAAGTTGGTGTTACATATCCATCTCATGGTTTTGACAAAAAACGAAAGATGGAGTTCAAGGAGAAATCTCAGAATAATGGTGAAAAGAAGATGAATGTTTCCTTATGCACAAAGTGTGGAAAGAAGCATGGTGGAGATTGTCTTAAAGGGACTAGAAAATGTTTTAAGTGTGGAAAAGAAGGTCATCGAGCAGCTGAGTGTCGAAGTAATGGAAAAAGGGTTTCTAATGATGTGAATAAAGCAAACACTGCAGAGAACGCACCACCAACACTTCAATGTTTCAAGTGCAAGGAAATGGGGCATTATGCTAATAATTGCCCTAATCCAAGGGTTAGTGATGATCAACAAGAGCAACCACTGAAGGCAAAGGACAAAGGGAAGTCACATGCGATCACTATTGGCGATGTTGAATATGATAACGATGTGGTGGAATGATTATGTGTTTATGTAATGGGATTCCAAAATAATGTTGTATCATGGAGTATTGGAATATTTATGTATTGGTTTAATGTGGTATTCAAAGTGATTGAGATATTTTTGGAAATAAGATGATATGCGCATAATGAAGGGAAAACAAGAAAATGAAATGTTTAATAGTATTCATGAGCTCATGATTGATATAAGGACTAAGTGATATCATGGTTTGAGTATATAGAATTTTGAGGATTTTGGTATGTGGAAAGTGTTAAATTTTAACTGCATTCATGTTTTCACTAAGGTATTCATGATTAAGGACTTTGAATGTTTGGAATGTGACCGACAAAACATATCTTATGATATATGGGGATCGACGATGTTGTTAAATCTCTGGTAATTGTTTTCACTATATTATGAGAGTGGACTGCAGTATTATGGATAAGCCTAGAGATTAAAATGGATTATGTTGGACATAAGTTATTATTTTCGATATTATTGATGGGATGTTATAGTAATGTAGTTTTAGAAAAAGGACAACCTGCAGGACGGGAGACAGCCCATCGCGTCGGACAAGGATGTAGGAATCGAACCCACAACCGAAGTGCGACTGGCCTTTATCGCCTACCACTGGCCTACAGGAAGTCCCTGTTTAGTAGAAACTAGTTTTATTATATTAAGCAGTATGATATATGAAGTATAAGTCCATTTTAGGAACCATATATGATTAATCTCACTATAGATCGACTTATGCATATAATTTTGGCTTACCTTTTGTTTGAGACAGATGGAATGACCCGTCATTCTATCACATGATCTGCTAACACTTCACGAATAACAAATTCAACTTCATTTATTTAAGAGATGAAGTGGAAATTGTTCAAGGCACGAACAACAGTGATATTGTATCAAAATAATGTAAGTATTTATTCTAATTCAAATTTTCAACTTTAGGGAAATGATCTTGAAAACCAAAAATTTTGTCCTAGTGATCTTATACCTGATGAATCAGATGGTACCTTAGATCGTCACAAATTTATGGATTTGTGATTACTGGATTTTCCATAGCCATGTTCTCTACCACTCTCCATCAGAACATGATGGTTAGATTTCTCTTCCATATCCATATTTTCACCTATGTGGAAACCCAGTGATTAGTTTATTTGGGTAATCGTTACATTTCATACTTTAGTTTTTTAAAGCCAAGTTTTGGTATTCCCTTTTACGATGTGGGTTTCTATTAATGAAACTTTCAAATAGTAAACCATTTATAACCCCGACGAATTTCGAGGGCGAAATTCATTTTAAGGGGGGTAGAATGTAACAGCCCAAGATTTTATAAAAAAATATTCTTTTTAATTTTATTAATGTCTTGTGTTGTACGATACACCAAAAGGAGCTTGCACAACACACATCCTTAACTTGACTTGCATTACACGCAATCGCGACCTTCCTCGATAGCGTGTGTAGTACGCAATACCGAGTTTCACTAAACAACGATATGCTATAAAAATATTATTAAAACTAGCCGTTATGAATAGTAATAACCACTTTTTGAAATCCAGGAAATCTTATTTTTCAAAATGAACTTCATTTTTGGATTCGGAGTATCGAATTTAGCCTAAGGTGAAATTTTGGTACTTTTCGGATAACTTTCATATTCTGATGAATAGTGAAAATTACTAAATTATAATTAAAAACAACTTTTTTAATCGAAATAATTAATAGTGATAAATTATTAATTTGAGTGGTTTTAAAGTATATTTAGAATATAGTTTTACAATTTAATACAATGTTGGTCATTGGTTGTAATTTCACATTTAAACCAGACATAATCAAGTGTCAATCTTTTGATATATATTGTTTCCTAAAAACACGCTATTTATTTTAACAACGGGATTTAATTATAAAATTAATTAATGCAACTTCTATTTTATGAATTTGGTAAAATATATTTCATTTTTGAATTCGGAATATGAAATATAGCTTACGATGAAATTTTGGCATTGTTCTGAAAAACATCAATTTTTGATTAATAGTGAAACTACTAAGTGGTAGGTTAAAAACTGAATTTTTCATAAAACATAATTTTGCCGCTTCTGTGAATGGAATTTCGAAAATCCGAGAGACACGGTTAATATCAAGGACTAAAATGTGGTTCAATGAGATGAAAATAATTTTTTGGTGAATAGTAACTTTTTACTTTTTTTTACCGCGGTTAATAGTTAATAGGGTAACTAAGGGTAAATATGATATTACTATTACCCTAACACATGTCCTAATTCCATTGGACAAGTGTAATTCGACCAGAAACAAACTTAGGAATAAAATATGACCATTTAGGCCCACTTGGATTAGATTAGGACATTTATTATTAATTTATTTAAAGAAGGGTTAAACTTGTTAAAATCAAAGTTTAATAAATAAATCATTTTTAATATGGGGTTATACATAAGATAAATTCGATTGTAAATATTCATTAGAAATATAAAAAGATTTCCTACATGATGGTATTTTATTTGTAATTTTTGGACATCAAATAATTTAATTTATTTATGACACAACGATGATGCAGTAATTATCTTTTTAATGAAATATTGACATAATTGATGTTATAAGCACCAAAATAAATGTAATTTGAGCTTTTTTATGAATTCCACTAATTTTTTAGGTTACTATGATATATTAATGTTGATTTAATCAACTTGGTTCGAACATTTAATTCTGTTATGACTTTCACAAAAATCATATATCAAATAGTGTCAAAATTTACACAAAATAGTTTTTAAATCAAATATTATATTATTAATTGTTATTTTATTCCTAAAAATCTAAGGTTCGGCCAAATGACTTAGATAAGGATATATATATTAATAATAAACAATTTGGGGTTCGTTTGTCATGTTATAGTAAGTGTATTAACCATATAGTGAAAGAAAACAAAAAGACACGGTAAAAGTTAAATTATTTAACTTAGAGTTAAATCTAATTGATAAGGTTTAAAATAATATCCAAACATGTCTAAATTTGATTGGTTGATGAGATTACAACCCTATCTCATCTAATCTTCGAATATGAGTCATTTTTGGAGGTTTTTAAGTGGGGTTAGATTTATTATAAATTAATATTGTTTTTTAGAATTCCTAAGGTGCCCCTCTCCTCCCCTATAAAAGGACACCTCCTCCCCCTCCTCCTCACACCAATTTGAGCACTCAAGCTCGGCCAACCCCTGCCAAAATCTCTTCTCCACTTCCCTAGCAACATCCTAGAGGTTCTGGTCTTCCTCAAAGACCAATTCTAGTGCCCTAAGAGGAGGTCTCAAAGAGGCACTTCAAAGAAGAGGTAATTACCGTTACCAATTCTTTCATCTTTATTTCTTCTTCCACTTCTTCTTCTTAGGTTGTTTCATTATGAAGTAATAACATCAGTATCACTCATATACTGATATGTTATTATAAGTATGAAACAACCCTATTTCACCATCTATCCATCCTACGGAAAAAGAAATCACCGCGCGTGCGTACGTACGGAATACCGCCTCCACGCCGTGGTGTAATCTATTTTCCACCACCACCTTACATGGATGGGTATAATGGTGTAAAGAATAACTATACATAGTTATTACAACATCATATTGATTCTGATATATTGTATAATCCACTCCAATTCAATTCAATATTTATAGAAATGATATCATCGCTCGTGCGTACGTACGGACTACCGTCTCCACGACGCGATGAGATTCATTATCCATGTTAACCATTTAAGAATGAATATAATGTATATATAAGAAATAATAATGAAATATATGACATTATAAAGCTACTGGATTTATATATATATATACATGTATGTCATCTACTTACTTCCATTCAAGACAATAAGGAGAGGAAAACAGCGTTCATGCGTACGTACGGACTACCGTCTCCATGAACGGTGTTTTTCATTTCATTTATCTATCTATTATATATATATTTATACTGAATATATATATAAATCATATTTTATATTCTGGAAGTAAGTAAATCATGATATAAGTAATAATAATGTCAAGAACAACAAGTCAAAACATCTACGATAAATGAAACGATTTTACCCAAAACGCTTCTTTAACATGGAATTTACAAAAGAACGGGTAATATAAAGTCATAAGTGAACCATATATGATATCATAACAATGAATATGATTCTGTAATAATTCAATGACATTATTTAAATCATTATACAGGAGGTTCGGACACATACGAAGCAAATTGGACCTAAGGTAAGGGAAATATCACAATCTCATTTTTATCCGAGATTGTTTATTCGTAAGTATTTACTGGGGTGTATTTTATCATCCACATCCATGTTCCTTCAATATGTAATATTGTTTCCATCCACTTACAATAGTTTAAATCCAATTTTACTCTTCGGTGAGTTTTTAGTAAAGAATATGAAAGGAATCTTTTGTCGCTTTTTCATACGAGGTACTTTTTGACTTTTCCGACAAAAGTATGAAGAATGTTTTTTTTAACTTATACGGCATGAATGGATTTTTAAAACATTGTTTCCAAGAAGCTTCCTTTACAAGTTTTCAAGTTTATTTTTAATCAACTTCTTTTATTTTAAAGTTGTATGACATGTTATGAAAGGAAAAATGTTTTTGAAGAAGAAAGGATATTTTCCTCAAGAATGGAGTTCAAGTGATTTTCAAAATTATTTTCCATCTAAGATAATAAAGGGTTCTGTTTTTATCCCTATTATTACATTGATTTGATCATGTTGTGATGGAATTATTTTTATGAATTCCTTTATCTTATATGAATTGATTTATGATGTCATGATGTTTCAAGAATCCCATTTTTGTTTCATGTTTTATGCGATGATGTATGTTTTATGATTATGTGGCACACATAAGAAAGGATTCATTATAAGATGGGTGGGACCTATATCTCCCTCCAATGCATTGGGTAAAGATTTTATATCTCATGAGATAGACATGGCTGGAATGGTAGGTTATACCGGTTCAGTGAAACAGGACTGAAACGAGGATTACTCGATTCAGAAAGGGACTTTGTCCACTAAGATAGTCTTGGCAATGAGTCTTGACTAACAAGAAATGATTCTCTATGATTATGTGTGTATGCCACAATGAGTAATGTTTTAAGTTATGATTTCATTTTCACTTCTATGATTTATCCCACGTTATGATATTATGAACTCTTTTGCAGGTTAAGATTTCCAAAAGCTATGTTCTTATGTATATGATGTGATTGATATTTCTTTTGTTTACCCTTACTGAGCATTTGAGCTCACCCTTTTATGTTTTCTTTTCTCCAGGATATAAAGAAAGGTTTTAGGTAAAAAAAAAAGATCTTTATGGGAGATGTTGAAGATCTTTCACCACGTTTAGAAGATTACGTTCCGAGTTTCCAAAGACACTAAACTATTACGATCCTTGTGTGTGTGTTTTTGTTATGTACTAAGTATTCCGCAAAAGTAATGTAATGTCCATGTACGATAAGCTTCGGGTCTCTACAGAAACCCTGTGTATGAGATGTAGGAATAAAAGAATTATCTTCTAATAGAATTATAGTGATGGGGTTTTATATTCACCAAGTAATTATTAACAACATGAAACCAAAAGACTCATAGTTAAGGATTCAAAAAATCTTGGTTTTGGTAGAAAGATATATTTTGAGATGACATAATTTGATATTGTCTATATTTAATGGGTAAAACCATATTAAGAGTCAAAAATAGAGGGACCCTAAGACTTATTTTGGTATAATAAGAGGTTGTATTTGAATATTCAGACTATATTTTCCAAAATTCATACTAATTTAAGAGATATTAGTTCTCAGGTAAATTTTTTTTGAAAAAATGGGTTGTACTTTAGGTTTGCTACATTATTCCACATCCTAGGGAAGTATAGTAAAATATATATTTTTGTTTTTTGACCAACCCCATGAATGTGGGAATATTATTTAAGGTGCTAAAGATTATCTTTTAATATGCTAGAATCTATATCCATTCCATGAGGTGAGAAAGATAGATGATTGATTGAGGTACTATCTTGCTGGTGGTGTAATGAATTTGATTTTATTATATATTTATCTTTAAATTAATTTAAAATTTATATCCTTATTTACATGAAACTCTGAGTTTAAACATTCTGTGATATACTATTGAAATATTTTTATTTAGTGTAAAAGTAATCATATGAGTATTGGATTGTTGAGTTTGAAAAGGCCTAAATTAATATTTTAAAAATATTCTGTACACCTATATAAAATTAATTCATTTGATAAAAATTTCATTTACATTTAAATAAATTCATTTGAAGGTAAAAATGTGAAATTTTTATATATAAAAAAATCTCTTCTGTATAAATTTTTTTTAGATTAATAATTTAAATTAATATATCATTATTAATGATGTTACTAAATTGTTACATAATATCTTAGATAAAAACAATTATCAGTTATCAAACTTTTTTCAACTAAATGAGTATGGATATAATCAGTTTTATCATTATAAATGCATTATTCAAAAAATGGATGTGAAATCAATTTGTGATTTTACTTTAAAAATAAATGTATACCACTTCATGGAGTATAATACTATACAATATATTTGATATTATTATTGATCAAAGTATTTATTATATTATAAGTTCAATTAATTTTTTTTCCTATTTAACAATAACCATTGTAAAAATCTTGTTTCCAAGGTAAAGTTTAATAGGTTTGAGGTGGGGGTAAATTAATGTGATATGGGTTAAAATGACATAGAAAATTTATAAATAAATTTAAAAACATATATTTCTATCAGATATTTTTACCATATTTGAAAGGGATCCTATTTAGGTCTACTTCCCCTTTATAGTGACTTTATTATATTATTATATCCTTAATCGTTAAAATTATTCCACTCCTATCAATTATAAATGGTTTCCTCCTCACCTATATTTCTCACTCATCACAAAATATTTATCTCAACCAATTAGTAAAAATATAATATCCAAACATCATTATCGATGTACCTGTAGAGTTTCTTCTCCCAAAACACCCATCCAAGAAACCTTATGGTGTTATTCCAAATAGTATACCAAAAGAATATGTATATGTTTTTACCAATATTTTTCATGTTTATATATCTCTTCTGTATCCTAGAATTTTCTATAACCATATTAATATTATTTAATTGAAATACTCACTATAATTAAATTATATTATTTTATTTTTAAATCAATTTTCTATATCCTTCCCTCTGTTGAAAAATGATAACAACGCTCATGCGTAAGAATAGACTATCACCACCACAAGGTGATGTGATTAATTTTACATTTAATAATTTCATGTATGATAATACGAATATATTTATTGAATTTATATAATATTTATGATGTAATAATACTTCTATAATGTTTAAATCTTATATAGATTTTTTTAGTTCTATCCATCAACAAGTGTAAACATCACTTGTACATAAATGTGGAATACCACCTCAAAAAAGTAATGAATTTCAATCTTCACCACCCCATTATATAAATGGTTATAAAAGTGTATATAGTGAATAAATATGACATAAATTCCATGATTATTATTAAAAAAATTATGAAACAATGTTAAATGAATGAGGACTAGAACCATCAGACTGAACCATTCTGGGAAAATAGAGTACTTTTTACATAAATTGTCAATTAAATGAAGAAATTGTTAATAAACGGATAATTTTGAAATTATAGAGGTACAATGAATTGTATGTTATATATAAATATAGTTTTGGAAATAATTTATAATAAATATATATTTAATATTAATATTGTTTAAATGTATATCCAGTATAAAGGGACTTTAAATAAGAGTTTTTGTTATGGCCCCAATTTTTTAAGGATTATCTATGATAAATGATTGTTTTCTGGTAATTAAATGTATCTTATCATAAAAAAACAAAATATTATATTACCCTTTATTTATTCTAGAAATTAAAATAATTTTACTATTTTATACTCTTTAGAAGTTAAAATGATTAAGAAAATTTATTTATGAAAAACTGACAATACTTTTACTTTGGACAATGAAATTTTTTTAAAAATTTCATTTTATTTAAAATGTTATCATGAATATTATAGAAATTTATATAATTAATTTTCATTTTCATTTGCATCAATATTTTAATTTATTTTTTAAATAATAAAAATAATTTTTATTTTTATTTTCAAAAGTACGAATTTATGATCACTCTTTACAATAAATGTGAAAGGAATATTTATTTTAATATTTATTTTCTGACAAATAAAATAATATTACCATGATTAATTTAAAGATAATTTTATAATATGAAGAATATTATTTCAAAATAACTTGTATTCTTTATATTCTTAGAATTTTTAGTTTTTAAGGATATCAATGGAAAATCATAATTTTTATATTTTCAATGTATCATTAAAATTCCATTTTAGATGTATTTTTAATCTATATCAACATTCATTTTGGTTTTTATGCCTCCCTAAGGATATGATCATTTGGTACCAAAATTTTAATTATTTATATTGTTTAGGATAAAAATTAATTAATTATGACTCCTTGAAAATAGTTTCAATCACACATGTTAACTAAGATATCTTTATATATTTAGTAAACTCATTTCTTTTCAACTGATTATACTATGAAAAAATAATGGAACTTTTATGAATCCCATTTTCTTTCCTTGGGTCGTTATATGTTGAATTGATGAATATTTTTTGATATTGTTCCCCACATATGTATTATTTAATTATAAAATTTGTTGGATCAGGGTTATATATCCCTCAATTTCATTGGGTAATGGTAAATATTCGATGAAAATTCTTTTCAAATTTGAAATTTCACAAAGATTGAGATTAGTTATCATGTCTTAGTATTATTTATTATAATTTCAGTTATAATTTTGTAAATAATTAGTGTTGAAAAATAAATATTTATAATGAATAATTTGAATTTTTAGAGGAGTTGTAAAAAATTATAAATAATTCAAACAATTATTACAAATTCAAAATAATATATAAAAATACTTTAATAATAAATTTTTTAATTTATTATTTAATTACTTTTAATGATAGATAAATAATTATTCAATATCGGTACGAATGTGTAAATTAGAGTAAATAAGGAAAATTATTAATAAATTGTAATAAATTATATACAATACTAATAAATACTAAAAGTAAGTAATATATATTAATAAACATACTAATAATTAATAAATACATTTTATAAATTAATTTATTAACATTATTAAACATTGTTATTAATTAGTAGAAAATTGAATGATCTTGTTAAAATGTGTAAAGAATAATTAATATTATTAAAAATACTAAATAATTAGTAAAATGTAGTAATATGTTTAAAATAGTAATAATACTTAAGATAATTTGTTATAATTAGTAAAAAAGTAGTCAATATTAATAATAGTTACCAAATATTTGTAAAAATTATAAACTACTAGTTAAAACATACAAATGTAATAGTAAATTGTGATAATTTGAAATAAAATTATTAAAATATATGAAATATTAATAATTAATTTTTTTAAAATATTTATGAAAAATTAATTTATATTTAATAAATTACTACCATTACAAAATAATTAATTATCATAATTTTTACTAATTAAAATATAATTTAATTAATTTGTAACATTTTTAAAATAACTTGTAAAAAAATTACAACTACAATTTTTTTTATAAAATACGTTATAATTAGAAAATTAATTTTAACAAATAAAAACATATTATTAAGAATTTTTTAAAAATTTAAAAAATAGTTTTTCAAAATTTTTAATCATTAATAAATGATAGAAATATTTATTAAATATAATTAATAATTTTAAATATTACAAAATTATGATAATGTTTTTTAAATTGATATATATATATATATGTGTAATAAATATTAAAAATTAGTAGCATTTTCCAAAAACCCAGTTATAATTTTGTAAATTTGATTATTACATAATAAATAATTTCAAATTTTATAAAATAGTAATATATATTTGAAAAATTAGTTAAAATATTATTATTATTTGTAGACAAGAATTAAAAATAATAAAACTTATTAAATATTTCAAACAAAATATTTTAAAAATAATATTTACAAACACTGGTAATAATTATAAAATATTCTTGATTGGTATATTTATATATAGTCAATATTTGAATTAATTACTAAAAATTAGTTATAAATTATAAATATTAGTAATAAAAAATAAATAGTAGTAAATTATTATAATTCATATATAATTGAAAAAATATATGAAAAACTAATCATTGTTAAAAATTTGTAATATTTATTAAAAATTCACTTATAAGAAATAAATTGAAATCAGTGCATAATAAATATTTATAATAATTAGTTAAAATTTATAAATTTTAGTAACACATATTATAAATTTTGAAGATTATTCATTATAAATACAAATACTTATATATTTAATAACTTTTTTAATAATTTGCAATAATTCATCACAATGATTAACAATATTGATTGTTTTGGTTTTTTTTATTACAAAATTATCTAGTATTATATTCTAAAATATCCATGTGTGGTCAAATGAATACATATTATATTATATTGATTATGATTTATTATTTAATTGTCCAACATGTGTGGAATGAAGATATAAAGTGGTACATCAATGTTAGTACATATTTCTAATAGTAAATTAATTTTTGTGAATTACATACTATTTAAATCTTCTAATTATATCTCATATAACAACATCATTTATGAAATTAAATAAATCAAATATTTCTACAAATAAAATATTAAATAATCTATGTTATGGTGATTCTCGGGAAAACATTGGTCATGTGATTCCTTTTTTTCATCATAAGAATCTAACATATTGTTGAGTCTTTTTTTGTTGGGTTCTTTAATTTGATTGTTACATCAGTTAATATTCTTGTTGGCTTGTTTTCAAAACTCCATAAAACTAGCCTCCTTTTAGGCGAATGTATGAAACATGTATAAATATATGGAACTATTATTTCAAGGGAATCAAAATAAAAATGTTGATATTTTTTACAATCCACTAATTGATGCATGAATTTCATTACTGAATGATGATTACTGTATATGATATAGGTACATATCATAATTTGACACTATATATTGCATTAATATGGAAAATCATGGAATTTACATAATATATTATTTTATCTATATGGAGTAAACATTGTTTATATCATGTTCGTATTTCATGGATAAGAACAAAAGTATTTGTTTTTTTCAATGGAAGAAAGACTATTTATATTGACTATCATCAGAGATTTATTCATTTGAATCAACCTTTTTGATGGAATATAAATAATTTCACAATTTCTACTATTGAAAGAGACAAACTTCCAGTTGATCTCTTAGGTATTCATATAAAATCTATGATCTCATCTTTATCTCCTGTAACATTTATACTAACTATAAAAGTGAACAATATTCTTTTTGGATAGATAATAGTTTTATAAATTGTGTATTTTTTTGGGTTTTTCATGATATTTCGATTTTATGTTTTATCACATGTTATATATAATTCATGATAAGTTTAATATTTTTCTCCACATATTTTATACAATATTTGACAATATGTTAAGGGAAAATGATAATTTAATGGAATGGTTATATATTTTTCAAATCAAAATGAGTCCTGAAAAAGAATTATTTATTAATGAAAGATCACAAAAATTAATAAAGCAAATAATAATCTTACGACCTTTTTAAATTATTTTTTAATATTCTTTAAATGTAATAGAGATATTAGGTTATCCAATAGGTGTTCTTATAATTTTTTTCATATTAGATATGGTCATATTATTTGGTTAAAAAGTCAAGACTATCATGTTTTAATGTAATGAATACAACAAGATTGTCATAGAGGGATGTTGAATTTTTTAAAATGGTATATTTTCAATAAAATATAATATTTTTTCTAAGTTATTGGGGTGATAGAATCAAATTATGTTGCATATATTATTCCACAAAATGGTTTAATTTTCTTTTTATGTAAATAGAGTAAAATATTTCTACCATCCACCTTTGAATCAATGGAACATTAAATATTTCATTTTATATATGATTCTAAATTTTTTGGTATGTTATAATTTTTATTTATTTACCCATTTCAAGTATGTATGAAAAAATGAAAAAAATAATGTAACAATCCATTGGATGATGAGTATTTTTTAGAAGTGTACTTATTGGAGGAAATTAAATATTTTTTCTCTTATTTTTTTCAATTTTAATATCCTCCAAAACATAATCTTATTGGCATAATGAAGAAAGTATCGACGATATAATGGAGCTTCAATTTTCATTTTTTAATCAGCCCAATCTTTTATTTGGGTTTTATCATGAATGATGTATTTCAAATGACGAACTGCATAATGTTTATACTTAAATTATCTTTAATAGTGAAGAGAGGAAACAATTTTCATAGCATCTAATATATATAATTAGTTTTATAAATTTTTAAGAGATATCTATATTAATAATAAAATTTTTAAGTGATTAAGTTGAAAATATTAAAAACAAATTATAAAAACTATCCATTCGACACTTCAAGAAAGTTGAAAACATAATTTTGCATATTTTTTTTAAATAGTCGTAAATAATTCTGTTTAGGGAGGAACATTAAATCAATATCTTTGTTATATCTATTTTTAAAATTTTTGATTATTTTATAAACAAAACATAAAAGTAAAATTCATAACAGATTATTTGTGCTAAAAACTATTTAATCAATATTTTTAAATTTTTTTAATTCATATATGCATTGTGTATTTTGTTTTTATACATTCATATATTGATAATTTAGGAAATAAATGAACAATTGTGTGTGTTTTAAAGGAACTCAATGGTAATAAAGTCGCGTTGACTTTTACAGTATTATAGATAAAATCATTGAGTTATTTCATCTAGGAAAAAATAATGTAAAGATGATTAAATTTCATTTTTATACTGATCTATGTGTGTGATTTCATCCATGATATGGATTTTTGACATAAAATATAAAAGCATTATTTCCACAAAGGAACCATTTATGAAAGATAATCAATAAAATAATGTGTATTTTTTAAATTATTGTGTCATTTCAAGAGATATACCTAGATAGTGTTGTGTAATAAATTTGAAATCTCATGAAAATTATATTTGTGAAAATCAAATT
Organism: Viscum album; assembly: GCA_963277665.1. Lineage (NCBI taxonomy): Eukaryota > Viridiplantae > Streptophyta > Magnoliopsida > Santalales > Viscaceae > Viscum > Viscum album. The sequence continues at coordinate 1,686,703,004 of OY728126.1, read as the reverse complement.
ATTTCTATAGAAGTAAGACATATTCTAATATTTTTTGAAATATCACCCAATTCATATCTTAATCGATGAAATAAAAATACCAATTGTTGGACCCCAAGTTATGGTTTGATAATATTGATAATGTTGATTAATTAATAATATATTATGAGACTATAAGTTGTATGGATATTGATTATGATGCAGTGGAAGATGAATTCACAATCATTTGATGAAAATGCGTATAAGGATAATGAATGATGTGTTATATTCTTCTTTAATTTTTTTATTTTTGATATATGTATCAACAATTATTTATATGTTATATTAATTGTCACAAATGGATTGAGATAATAAAAAAAATCTATTCAATTTAATCATTGATGTTAGTATTAATTTATTTTTTATATTGTTTATATGTATTAGAAATTTTTTTTAGAAAATATTGTAAAAATATGTATGAAATTTATTAATTTTTAATATTTTAAGTATATATTAAAAAATATTTACATGTAATATTATTATATTATAAATGATATTTATTGGATATTAAAATTGGATATGTGTGTTAACAATTAATTATTAGTTTTTTTATTATATTCCAGTATTTTGTAGTTATTTATATTTTATTGTTATATTAACCACTATTTAATAACTATTCCATTGTCTAGTTGATGTAGGGATTCTCAATGATGAGACTAATAACGATTCACCTCACCCACATGTTGTATAATCACATATTATACTTGGGAGTGAACTTTCTAGATTCATTATTCCATAAACGTTTTTAGAAAGAGTTCCATGTAATTATTTTCATAAACATTTATCGATCTGTGTTCAGTAGATTATGTAATTTAATTTAATTTATTTTATAATATTAATTTTAGAAATAATATTTAGATTATATTCTTTATTTTCATTATTTTTCACATTTATCTATTAGGTAGGTATGTGAAATATAAAGATATTTTTTATGGACCATGGTTGTCATGGGATCAGGTTTCCATTGTTGATCGATATCACTTATTAAACCAATTCCCTATAAATTAATAAATAATATATTATATTTTAATTTAATTTTGTTCATTAATGGTGTTTTTAACTTTATTACAAAATTTATAGTATTATATCGATAATATTAAGAGATCTATAATCTACGAGGTTTGATAGATTTTTATGCATGGACATTTTCATCATTTTTTACACAACCTTTGAAATACATCAATGTATAGAGCATTTTTCACTACATCCAACCATTCTTTATTCTCTTATCATCCTACCTATATATAAGCCAGGGAATGGGATGTATTCTTCTCTAACTAAATATGAGTGACTTTTAATAAGAGGAAATCATCTGGAAAAGAAAACTGGGGGAGGCAGGAGGTTAGACATAGAACTGGGAATTTTATATATGGTATACATCAAATAAATATAGCTCAATATATTATTTATTAATTTATGCAAACACTAAATATAAAATTATTTTCATATAATATAGGACACTACCAAATCCACTACTTTGGAATTTTTATTTAATTATAAAATACACTTCGTTCCATGTATATGAAACCATGTCAGTAATAAACATTTCCATATTATGGCTAATATTTTTTTTAAAATATACAGAAATAATTTTCATTTTCATTTTTATTTATCATTTTTTTTGAAATGAAATGTATCACACTGGAACTTTGTATTCACAGTATCCAATTAGAGACAAATGTTGATTCCATGTGTGAGTCATGTTTTGATGAGGGTCATTGATATGAGTAATTATTAATGGTGTCTAGAGTGGTTGTGTGATTGTTATTGGTTCATTATTGATTCATACTAGTCACCTAGGTTACCACGATGTGGTTCCAAAAAATATTCTGGGATCCATACCTTGATTTGAGAAAGCTATGAGATCCCTAGTGATTCAATAATATTTTGGGTTCTGCACTTCCATTTTTATTCTCCCTAAAAGATGCATAATAATATTTATCCACATAATAGATACATACTACTAATAAACCACAAGTTATTAATATAGAAAAATAACAGATCATCCCAAAATTATAGACTCATATATTATGTTCACATTTTAAATCAAGGAAATGAATGTGACCATCAATGTGACTAATTTTTAACATTTCTGATATGATTCCAATTAAAAATTCATCAAGAGTACCTCTTATCTAATCTTCTTCAATTATATGAGCATATGATTTTGATAAATATACTCATCCAAAATCATGGTACCTTCATGTATTGATCTTGGTATTCTGAGTACTCCAATGTGCATAGGGATAATATCACATTTAGGGGAACCTACATAAATGTTATGAAAAACAATATAGTGTGCTGAATGTACCACATTTTTTCCCCACTCAACATAACATGTCACGTAAGATAGTTGTCGAAGAAATGGAATACATCCATATTTAACCATTAAAATTTTTTTCATCTGATAACTTAAACTGATGAATGGGATCTAGAGTCCAAAGGTAGTATTAAGCCTCAATAAATTATTGTGTATTAGGTCTTCTAGATATGTGTTGAGTTTTATGAAGTGTATAAAAATTGATTCCATATATAAATATGTAGGGGTATCTCAAATATATTTATACATGAATAATAAGGTATTGTAGTTGTAGAGTTGGTGGAGTCCATAATACAATACCTCTCCCATGATAATGGAGAAGTAGGTATCATCATATGAAATATATTCCATGTCTCTGGAGTGATCATGCTTTAAGAAATGTATGATTAATTCACCCCTCTAAAGGAAAAATGGGATGGCTCTAAATGGATTTCCATGACAACCTAAAAATTAGTAACACTATCCTCTAACATTATGTGGAAAAATTTCCATGAGATGATTTTTAATTTAGAGTTAGAGATGAAAACCTTATTAGTTCCTTATATGAAGTTTTCAATAATCCAGAACCCAGTGGGATTCCATATGATGAAAAATTGTTCTTAGGGAGGTATATGTTGGATAGAACTAGAGAAAGGACACTATGTAGAGTATGGTGAAGACATAAACTCCAACAGTCCTTTCTAAACTTAACTAGTGGGTTTTCTTGTAATGTGGTTGAACACCTATGTGCTTCATAATCCAAATTCCAATCATAGAATGATGTCACATTAATTGGGAATGAAAACTAGACTAGGTAACTGGAAACCATCTATTCTAGATATATTTTTAGTTGAAAAAATTGAACACTCGTTGTATTGCAACTAAAACATAATGGCTCCATTACAAATCATAAGTCTATTTAATGTGTTTTATAGGGGGATGTAATGTTATTTGAATTTATATGTCCTCTACAGTGATTCCAACAACCAAAAAATATTTTTCAAGACGTATTAATTATTTCATTTCAATCGTCATTACTTTAGTTGTGAGTTTTAGAGAATACATAGGTATTTTTATCCTATACATATATTCCATTTTCATTTTTTAGAAAATCTATCCCTTAAAAATGATCGTTGAAAACATGCATTGTGAGTATGAATCCTAATAGAATAATATGTTTTCTAGTGAATGTACCCAAGAAAAACATGTTTTTGTTGAAGTCATATATGGGTATTATGTTCCCGATTTTTTTCATGAAAATTTATGTTCTTATAAATTTTGACCATGTCATTACTAATAGACAATTAGGTAGAGAAGCCTATTATAGTGGCATGACAACAAAGTGTATTTTTGTCCCATGAATCCATCAATTTTTTAATCATGTTACCTCACTTAATCAAATTCATTGTATCAACACCTTGTTATACACATTCATCAATCACCTCATGTATAATTGGAATGATATTAGTGTAGGATTTCCATAGTCACTGTCTATGAAATCATAGGTAGGTAATATTGGACTACACGAAGGATCCTCAAATGGAAATATAGTGATGTGGTTTTATATTTATAAATTCATGATGAGCATAATAAATAACACTCATAGTTGTGGACAAAAAAACTCATAGTTTTGGTAAAATGACCAATTTATAAAAGAAATAATGTGAGATAATCTCTAGTTAAGGGAGAAACCTTATCAGGCTTCCAAAATAGAGACATCTTGAGACTTATTTTAGGGAAATAAGGGAGGATAGTTGAATCCCAATTTATTTCTACTTCAAGAGAAATAAGTTTATACGTAAAATATATGGGGCCATTGGTTAGTTTTTAGGTCATCTACCAAAATCTCCATCCTAGGAACAGAAAGTAATCACTATATTTCAAATTTGTGACCAACTACATGAATGGGGAAAAATTAATTTGAGAGCTATATATTCTCATTTAATATTCTAAACTCCATATGAATTCCATGATATGGGAAATATAGATGATGGATTGAGGTAATATCAGAGAGGTGGTGTACAAAATGTGATTTTATAATATATTTTTCATTAAATTATTTTAAAATTTATATTCTTCCATAAATGAAACTCCAAGTATAAAAAATACATTATATATTATTGACATATTTTTTTAGTGTGATAGTCATCCCCTAAACATTATATTGTTAGATATGAATAGTGATAAATAATGTTTATTAAATTACTTTCTATACATGTATAAAATTAATTCATATCATGTCAATTGGATAGAATTTTAAATAATGTCATCTTATATAAATAAATACATCATTATAAAAAACTTTTATATGTGAATCATGAATTTTAGAGAACAATAAATTAAATTAATATATATATATATAAATATATTAATGATGTTACTACATTTTTACACAATATATCCATGAAATAATTTCTTATCAATCATCGAATTTTTTACAACTAAATGATCAAGATTATATTCAATTTTATAAATATAAATTCATTATTCAAAAAATATATTTCATTTCATTTTCCTAATTTATTATAAAAATACATTTATATCACTTCTTGGAGTATAATACCACAAATTGTATTCCATATAATTATTCCTAATAGAAATTTTTACATTATAATTTTAATATAATTTTTAGTCTTATATAATAGTCACTATAGAAGAAATTATATTATCATGATAGGGGGTTATGTGTTTATGGTGGGTGTGAACTAAAGATATTTGGGTTAAAATGATCTAGAAGTTTTATAAATACATATAAATAAATATATTTCTATCAAATTTAATCCCATCATCAAAATTTATCTTGTTCAGTTACACTTTCCATTGAATGTATCTTTATTATCGTATAATATACTTAATAATAAAATATATACCCCTACCCTCACTTATAAAAGTTAACATCCTCACCAATATTTTTGTAACGTCTGACCCCAGTTACATAGAGTTGGTTATTTATTACATAACATTCACATGATACAAGGAATCATGTCCTGAAAGACCGATCAGATTAATATTATTGGAAATAAGATACATACATAATTTCAACATTAAAACATGAAAAGAAATACAACAGTAATTTATTCCATTAGAAACATCCAAGACTCCTAGATTTTCCCTACAAGTCACTAATAAATAACTTCTTCATATCCTTGGAAAATGAAACATAAGAAAGGGGTGAGTTGAAATGCTCAGTAAGGGTAAGCAATACAACATAAGTTAACATAAATATTAGGCATGATTAACAAATAAAAACACATGCCTTTACAAATAATAAACAAGAACACATTATGATAAAAATATGAACTGAGTAAATAAATCCATAATAAAACATAGTGATCGGTATTCTTCTAGTCTAATAACCACATGAACCTTCATTATAATTTTCATAACGAGTGAATTTATATTGCAATACATTATGAAACATTTTTTCAAGTCCTCGACCAAGACGTATAAACATGATTAAGGCCTTGAACTAAACCATATATCATATTGGGAAAGACCTCAGCCAATTTCACGTCTAATTTTCTCATGAGACCTACTGATGCACCGATGAGCTATAGTGGGTTCCACCCCTCACATACTAAGTCCAATACATTCCACATATGAAAAGGTTGAAACTTAATGTAAACATTCGTATTAAAACATGTTGGACTCACCAATTTTGATAATCCCAAATCATGTTTAAATAATTGACCATGATATATTAAGACATTTGCTAACTCTTTTTAATCTGTATTTATAATTATTTTATCTTGAACAATGTATACTCTTAGTCTCATGAATTTACTACATCATCTTACAGTTTACATTTATCTTAATATAATTTCACTATTAAAAGCTACTGGTAAGAGTCTTCTGTTCAAGGTCACCATTATAACTCACTATTACTCTAGGGAACTAATCCTATAAGGTTACTGTTGAAGATCTACTGTCACTAATATAGGCTACAGGTACAAGGTTACTGTCATAAGTCTAACGTTGATCTTCTTATCAAAGCTCTCAGACAAAGAGTCACAATCACAAGATCACTACCATGGAAGTATTATACCGTTGGAAAGCTCACTATTGAAGTAGTCTGATATTAAAAAGCTTATGTTAGAAGGTTACTGTTGGAGTCTACTGCTGATCAAGCCTACCGATGAAGTCTAATAATGTGGAGCTACTGTTACATAGAGTAATAGATACTATTACAAGATATCCACTGACACAAAGTCCACCATTAGAATCCTACAGACAAAGAGCCTACCGATGAAGCCCACAGTTGAATAGCCTACTGATGAAGTCCACAGTTGTAGAGACTACTGTTGAAGTCTTCTGTGTGACATGCATCTGCTACCAGTCTAATGATATTCTATTATTTTCTTTACCAGTTTTATTAATACTATTACAATGGTCATTTCTGGACAAATTAATGCACCTAAAATTATTTAATGCTATTTGCAGGCATATCAGGAGACAGTACGATGTATGGGGAATACCACACGTGGTTGAGGCATTTCTCTTGTCGGCCCCTACTGAACCAAATGAAAAGAAGATGAGCTGGAAAAGAGTATACATGTAGGAATAGAGATAGACATACAAAATATATGTGCATGGACATATTGAATATACACAGAACACTCATAAGAGAAAAACATACACAATCTGAAGAAGAACACTCAACCACTTATTCTGAAGAATAGAGAGCTTCACGATGATATATTGAAAGAACCTTTTTCAAGCTATAGTGGTGTGCTGCAAAGAGATTCAAACCTAAGAAGCTGATCATCTCTACATCTGGAAGTCAGAACCTAGAAGTATCAACACTCTGATTTGGAGGAATCTTGCAGAGAAGGACCAAAACTTCATTTCCTTCATAATAACGAGTCCAGAGCTGATCTGCAAACACAACAATTCCTTCTAAACTCATCCCTAATATTTTTATCTCTACTGTGCTTAAATACGTTACATTTGTGAGCAGTGTGTATGTATACTGACTCCAGTGCTTGAACTGAGGGATACTGAAAATACTCCTACTAAATTTTCTCTATATTTGGTTCCAACGTATGTCTGTGAAAGAATCCTGGTGTGGCTAGGTAGTTAAACATTTCCCACGTATAACTGTAGTAGAGGATGCAAAACCTAGACAGTTCAAGAAAACTATTGTAAAGCCTGATACAGGAGGTGTATCAGTATTTAATATAATTGATTGGTGGCAGGTGATCACCAAGTGGAGAGGACTATGTCTTTCCTTAAGACTGAACCTCTTATTTAAATTTTTCTGTTCATCTTTCCATTACACTGTTTTACATTTATCCGATGCATATATTTTCAAAGACAGAAATCTGTTTTTACATTCACTCTGATAGTTAGTTCTGGTTAGTTTGTATATATGATTTGTTTAGTAAACTTGTTTCAACATATGAATTAGTTCTCACACTAATTCAACTGAGGAGTAATCAACATTTTAGAATCATGTTGAACAATAAGTCACTTATATCTCTACTGCCTTAATTGACATGGCCATTTTAATTTGTGGGATTTTAATCCTAATAGTTTTTAAAATAAATTTTAATTGGAACTCAATTCACCCCCTCTTGAGTATCCACTCTTACCAACATTTGGTATCAGAGGATAACATTCTTATTTATAAAATGGTTTCAAACCTTTGTTTTTCAAACTGTGATTTTAGTTTTATCTTAATGATCTTAAATTTCTGTTAGTTCTAAATTTTATCTCTTTAATATATTTTCTAAAATATAGTAATAGAAAATAGACTAGAAGGTGCTTCTACTAACAGGACACCTTTCTTTAATGGTGTAAATTATGCTCAATGGAAAAATAAAATGAAAATTCATTTGGAAAGAATTGGTTTTGATATTTTGTGTGCAATAGAATCAAAATATGAGATCCCCAAAACTACTAGATCTACTTGGGATGACGCTACAAAGTCTGACTATAACCATAAATGTAAAGCTATGAATGCCCTTTACTACTATTTTGGAGATGAATAATTTAACCGAATTTCTGCATGTAAAACAGCTCAAGAAATCTGGGACACCTTGATGTTTCTCATGAAGGAACAACCAACTTGAAGGAAATGAGATTAAATAAATATACTATTAAATATGATAATTTTAAGATGAGACAAGATGAACCCATTTCTGACATGTACCTTAGATTTAATGAGATTGTCAACACCATGAGTTCACTGGGAAAAGTTATTCCAGAGAAGGAGCAGATCATGTGAATGTTGAGATGTTTTCCAGACAGATGGAGAGGCACTTCTGTGTCTATCTGAGAGTCATGTAACATCAGCAAGCTACCTGTTAAGGAGTCGATTGGTAAACTAATGATGTATGAAGAAGAACTGAATGTGAACAAAGAAGAAGATGATGAACCCAAGAGAAAATTTGTGGCATTCAAGTCTACTGCTTCAAAAATAAAAAACAAGGAGAAAATACATGTACCTACTGAAAGTTCAAATAGTGAAGATTCCTACTCAGAAAGTGATGGAGAAATGGATCAAATAGCCAGGAGATTTAAGAAGTTCTATAGGAAGAAGAGTTTTTTCAAAAAACCAAACTACAAGGGTAAGTATGATCAATATGGTAAGTGGAAGAGGGATTGGAATAAATCTGATAAGGAAGATGATATAGTCTGCTATGAATACAAGACAAAAGGACACATCAAGGCTGACTGTCTGAAGCTAAAATTCAAAAATAAATATGATTATAAGGACAATAAGTATAAGAAAGCCATGAAAGAAACATGGAGTGATTTGGAATATAGTGCGAGTGAATCTGATGCTTTAGACTTAGAGCAGAACAAACATGTCAATCTATGTTTTATGACAGAGACATCCGAGGTAACAATTAATTCCCATGTGCATAATACTTATTATTCTGAAAATGAAAGTGACTCTCATAATAATTAAGATATGAATAAGGAATAATTATTTAAATATTGTGAAATGAATGAGGACACTTTTAATGAACTCAAGGACAAATATAAGTCATTAAAAAGATAGCATTCTTTAAATGGAATTACATGTCAAATCTGGACATAGAAAAAGGGAAATTTGCTACACTACTAAAGGAAAATAAAGAGATAAAATTATCTACCGAACAATAAAGAAAATATAATGAGAAGTTCACTGTTGGTAGGGATACCTTGACATAGTTCATAGGAATCCATATTGCTCCAAAATATAGAACAGGTCTAGGATATCAGCCTGGACAGAGACACATTAACAAAACCAAATTTGTTCCAAAATCTGGATAGTTCATTTCTAGTTCTGGACCACCTTTTGAGAAACAATTTTCTAAAGGACCTAATAATGTATTAATTTCTGAAAACATGTTTGTTGATTGTAGAAAACCTACAAAGCAAATATGGGTTCCCAAAGTCTTACAGGCTAACCTTTATGGACCCAAGAAGATCTGGGTACCAAAATTACCCCATGTTTTATCTGTTTTACAGGACAATTGCTTAAAGGGTAACTTTAAGACCCTATAGTACATGGAAAATGGATGTTCAATACATATGACATAAGACTATTCTTTCTTCAAGAGTCTAATTAATTTTTATGGTGGGCATGTCACCTTTGGTGACAATGAAAAAGGAAAAATCATCGGCGTAGGCCAGATTGGTAACCCTGATACAATATTAATTTCTAAAGTACATTTTGTTGATGGATTAAAGTAAAATTTACATAGGATATCTCAGTTATTTGATGATGGATTTAATGATAAATTTGAAAATAATGCATGCTGTGTTTTTAATTCAAAAAATGATTTAGTTTTTACTACATGTAGAAATGAGAATGTATATTCTGTTTATTTAAATTTCTTAGCCAAACAAAATGTTTCCTGCTTAAATGATTTTCATAAAGAGTCTTGGTTGTGGCATAGAGGGTTAGGACACTGAAATGTGCACTCACTTAAGAATCTATCTAAGAAATTTTTAGGTAGATACTTACCTAAATTAGAATTCTCGGTTGATAAAGTGTGTAATCCCTATCAAAAGGGAAAACAATAAAAATTTTCTTTCAAACCAAAGAAAGTAGTTTCTACTTCTCAACCACTTGAGTTGGTTCAAATGGATTTTTTGGACCATCAAGAGTTTCATGTTTAAATGGGAAGCACTATGTTTATGTTCTTGTAAATGACTTCTATAGATATACTTGGGTATACATTCTAGCTCACAAAAGTGAAGCTTGTTCTTATTTATTAAATATTTCAAGTCTATAGAAAATCTTAGTGGACTTAGAATTAAGATCCTGAGAAGTGATCATGGCCGTGAGTTTGAGAATCATGAGATTGAATCTTACTGCTCACACAATGGCTATAGTCACAAATTCTCTTCCCCTAGGAACCCTAAACAAAATGTAGTTGTAGAGAGAAGAAATATGACCCTTCAAGAAATTTCTAGGACTATTCTTAATGAATATAACTTACTTGTTTATTTTTGGACTGAAGCCGTAAATATATCTTGTTATGTTATCAATAGAGTCATAATTATACATGTTCTAAAAATGAACCCTTATGAACTTTGGAATAATAGGAAGCTTAAGGTTAATTACTTTAAAGATTTTGGTTACAAGTCTTTATTCTTAATACCAAAGATAATCTTGAAAAATTTGCTTTTAAAAATGATGAAGGAATTTTCATGGGTTATTCTATCTCAAGTAAAGCCTATAGAGTGTTCAATAAGAAAAACAAATGTGTGAAAGAATTAGTTCATGTCAAATTTGATGAGACTAATCCACATGAGCTTAAAACCACTGTTGAAAACCTCTAGGAAGATTTGTCAAATATGAACTTTAATGATAAGGATAGTGAATCCCCTGTAAAAGTATCTTATTCTGAAAATTTTCTAGAATTTTCTCCTATTGATTCTGAACCAATAGACAACAATGAGGAATCCAGTTTAAACCTTCCTACATGTATTATAACTCTCAAGAATCATCCTCTAGATGTTGTTGTATGTGATTTAAATATAGGAACACAAACTAGAGCTTCTCTAAGAAACCAGGTAGAACATCAAGCTTTTCATGCACAGCTTGAACCCAAAAATATTAAATATGCAATAAATGATGAATTTAGGGTAATGTCTATGCAAGAAGAGTTAAATCAGTTCGAAAGAAACAATGTTTGGAAATTAGTGGAAAGATCTAAGGACACTTTGACCATAGGCACTAAATGGGTGTTTAGGAACAAAGTAGATGGTTCTGGGAATATAGTTAGAAATGAAGCTAGGCCAGTTTCACAAGGATATAGTCAAGTGGAAAGAATAGACTATGAGGAAACCTTTGCACCTTTAGCTAGATTAGAATCTATTAGGATTATACTTGCCTATGCAGCTCATCCAAATTTCAAAATTTATCAAATTGATGTTTAAAGTTCTTTTCTAAATGGGTATATAGTTCAGGATGTATTTGTTGAACAACCTCCTATTTTTACAAGTCCTCATTTTTTCAATCAAGTTTTTAAACTTTCTAAAGCTTTATATGTCTTAAAATAAGCTCCAAGAGCATGGTATGATAGGCTCAACTCTTTTATTATTTCAAAAGGTTTTACCAAAGGGATAGCTGATCCTACTATTTTCATTAAATGGATTTCTAAAGATGTTTTGATAGTACAAATTTATGTGGATGATATTATTTTTCGATCTTCTAAAAATTAAATATGTATTTTTTTTTCAAGAAAAATGCAAAATGAGTTTGAAATGAGTTTAATGGTAGAACTCAAATTTTTCCTTGATTTCAGATCTTTCAAAATAAAAATGGAATTGTTTTGAATCAATGTAAATATATTAATGATCTTTTAAAATGTTTTTCTTTGGATGGTAATAAAGGCAGTGACAGAACTATAAGCACCACCTTTAAGTTGTATACTAATGAAGCTGGAGAACCAGTGGATCAATAAAACTGCAGAGGTATGATAGGGAGTATACTCTATCTTACAGCTAGTAGACCTGAAATCGTGTTTAGTGTATGAATGTGTGCTTAATTTCAAGCTAATCCAAAAGAGTCTCATTTAACTTTTGTAAAAAGGATTTTTAAATATCTCAAACATACTCCCAACATAGGATTATTTTATCAAAAAGGACAATCATTTAATCTGTTGAGTTATTCTGCTGTTGATTTTGCTGGTTTAAAGTTAGATAGAAAAAGAACTTCTGGGACATGTCACACTTTAGGCAAGTTGCTAGTATCTTGGTGTAGTAAAAAGAAGAATTATGTTGCATTATCTTCTGCCGAATCTGAGTACATAGCTTCTCGTAGTTGTTGTGCTCAAATTCTGTAGATGAAACACACTTTACTAGACTTTGGATATCAGTTCAAACATGTCTCTATAAAGTGTGAAAATACAGGTGCTATTAACATTTCCAAAAATCCAATATCTCATGTTAGGACAAAGAATATTGATGTGAGGCATCATTATTTGAGATATCATTATCAAATGGGTGATATCACTCTTGAATTCATCGGCACTGAACATCAATTGTCTGATATATTCACATAGCCTTTGAATTCTGAGAGGTTAAATTACATCAACCATGAGTTAAGAATGATTAATTTCACCATAGGAAACCACACAGTTCGACATCATAGTTAGAAATCACTGTTAGACCTCACAGTTAGAACTCACAGTTAGACCTCACAATTAGAACTCAATGTTAGACCTCATAGTCGGACCTCACTATTAGACCTCATAGTCGGACCTCACAGTTAGACTTCACAGTCGGACCTCAAAGTTAATCCTCACAGTCTGACCTCACATTTAAACCTCACAGTCGGACCTCACAGTTAAACCTCACAGTTGGACCTCAAATTTAGACCTCACCGTTGGACCTCACTATTAGAAATCACTGTTGGACCTCATTGTTATACCTCACTGTTGTACCTCATCGGTGTACCTCACTGGTACATCTCACTATTGAATACCTCGTTGTCTATCTTTATTTTTGCAGGAATTCGAACCGTTTCTATTCCGATTTATTATTTCTATTTTATTTTTTAATCCCTAAATGATAAAACCAAAGGCGACGAACATATCTCAATCCACCTTCCTCTATCAATCTTTAACCTTACTCTTGAAATTCTTAAACCAAAAATTTTCTTTCGAGCCCTCAGACATCCTTCAATCTCTATGGCCAGAACCAAGTGACTCCCAACTGTCAACGAGGAAGCGCTAAGGCCAAAGATAACTCGAGGCGAATCCAGTGGCACTAGTAATACCCTGATGGCACCTGTCAACCCACATCTGTCCAAGAGAGGAATCTTTGCTGAGAAGGAGTTATGTTAAGAATGGATGATGTCGAGCAAGTCATTAGTAATGAAAGCACTAGATGCCCAAGGATGAACCGAATGTTTTTCCAACAAAAATGGACCATACTACCTGAATCGTGTCAAAGAATTCTATTAATATCTGACATTCTAAAGAGGAAGATGATGTACATAAGCTAATATCCAGAGTCACTAGAAATGAAGTCAGCTTCTCTTCTGTTGAGTGGGCTACCAATTTCAGAGTTACTCATGAAGGAGTATATGATTACTACTCTGTAGTGGATCATCCTAATAGTGATATTTTTCAATATGAAAAATCTCTGTAAGAACTGACAGGAAATGGAAAATCAAGGAAGATCATTGCAGCTGAGATGAATGGAGAAGACATTCTTTTTTTCAAGTTCATTCAGCATGTAATTAGTCCCAAGAGAGGATATTTTGCAGTGTTAAAGTACCAGGATATATTCCTGATGTACTTAATGAAGCATAGAAAGAATTTTAACCTATACAGGTTACTGATGGCACAATTGGAGGATATGACCAAGGCAAGCTCAATGTTCAATTCCCAATTCCATTCCAAGATTATTTTAGTAATGCTAAAGGTAAAGGGTGTGGCTGGAAATCAAGAAGAGATGATAGTGGCCAAGAACAATGTTTTTATCTCCAAGGTTATTTGAAAATTCATGAAAATTAGCTGGAATATCTGGAAGAAGGCATGGGTAAATGATGAAGGAAAGGTATATGATAAGTTTGACCCTACTACACATCCAACTAGGGCAAAAGACAAGAGAGATCCAGGACTGAAGCCTGATGAGCCCGAATCGGCTTATTCAGATGAGGAGGAAGAAGTTGATGGTGTTGTGGACTCTGAATGAGAAATCACCCCCATTAATGAAGGGAGTGATCCTGATTTTCCTAACAGTCTGGTAAGGATAATAGATTTCGGAGTAGCTAGCCCTCCAAAAGAACTCCCAAGAAGAGAGACTATTCTGAAGGACAATGATTCTAAAACCTTTGAAGAAGAAGAATCATATCAGAATATTGTCACAGACACCTTTAAATAGGATGAGGTAGAGGAATGTTGTGATAAGGATGAATGAAAGGAGGCTGTTGCTGAAGATGATGATGAGGACAATGAAGAAGAAGAGCTCAGTGTGAGCCCTCTGATAGACAATACATACAATACAGTGTCTGATCAGGAAGCAAGAGTGGAAACTAGTGCCATTGATTTGGAAGTCATTGATGACTCGGTGGAGGCTGTGACTCACCCCACTAGTGAACCAACAGTACAAACTATTGTTAAATCTATTGGAGTTGCAGAGGAGGCTGTGGAATTACCTAGAGTAGAAGAAGTAGATGAGATTACCCAGGAGAGAGCTCTAAGTGATGCGGAGCATCTTGGTTCTTTTTCTGTGTTGTATGACATAGAGGGTTGGTCATCAGATCCAGGATACATGGTACATGGACTCAATTATATAGATTCTGATGAGGAAGACCAACCTCAAAGGGATTCTATTATCCTACCTGAAAGTATTCCAGTAATTGTGGCAAACAATTTGGAAACCATGGAGGACCTTGAGTCATTAAAGGTTGAAATGAAAGACTCCTTGAGAGAATCAGTGGAGGATTTGAATAATAATCTTGTTGAAGAACTGAATAGTGTGGAGCAATCCCTGGAGCTATCTCTAGTATGTGTTGTGTCTAGTCTAGTGAAATAAATGATGGATGAGATTAAAGTGTGCCATACTCATATTGAAAGCTGGACAGGAGCTATGGTTGCTCTGAGACAATCAGTTGCTTAATTAACCACCACGATCAGTTCTCAAAACCAAGTGAATGGTGAGATTCGATATATAAAAGAGTTAGTAAAGCAGTTTGTGGAAGTATTTGAGGATTTTAAGACATCACTAAAAGAACATATGAACAGTCAGGATAAACTTGTTCATAAGGTGATTGGTAATTTGACTCAGTCCTTTAAAGAGACAATAGCTTTCTCAGTCAAACCCCTTCCATCATCTAGCACCTCTGGGAACATTCACTAGATCAGAAATGTGTTTCAGGAAGATCATTATAAGGCTAGTACAAGTGGCACCTCTGATTCTCAGGTAATTGTTACCACTAGGGAAGTAAGCAGTTATGTTCGTGAACACTTGCAAGCTACTACTACTACTCTGGAAGCCATTAAGAATAAGTTAGATTCTTACATCGAGAAGATCTATACCAAGCATAAAATTACCAACCACTTCATGATTTTGATAGAGAATATGAAGCTGCCTCCAGTGAATCAGGAATTCAGGGAGAAGGTCAGCAAAATGAGAGAATTGACACCTTCTTTGGATAAATTTTTGGAGAATAAAGATGTTTTTTTATCTTCTATGGAAAGAGGAGGAAGCATTATTATGGATTTCAGAAACCTTCTTCTACCCTTTCTCCATGTGGATTGTACCCCTGTCATCATACCTTTTTCCTAACCTGCATCTCAACCCAGTGGTTCTTCTACGATGTCTCCTGCTAAAGCTATCAGAAGCCTTACTCCACTGATACCTCAGCGAGCTACCCACTACAGACCCACATGAGCTTTTTTTGTTGCCCCTCCATTCATTCCTATAGAAATTCCAAAACCTACTGATCCACCAGCTCATCCTCCATATTCTTCATCCAAAGGGAAGGATCACTTTCCTGAGGCAGATGTGGATTGAGTGTGTTTATGTCTTTTGATATGGCCTATTTATTTTATTTTATGTCATGTAATGTCCTTTCATTAATACAAGATTTCTCCATTCTCTCTATTTCTGTTACTTTTTGCTAATCACAAAGGGGGAGAAATGCTGTGCTAATTCTAGAATACTCATGTGATTGGGGAGAAATATGATAATATGCTAATATGATCCTATGTTGAATATTTTCTGCCTGATACCATGTACCACTATTTTTTGGTTTTACACTCTTGTTAATCTCTTATTGATACGGGAATTTTTGATCTATGTTTAGTAACTTTGTTATATATGATATCTATCTTTAATACATACTGGCATAATTTGTGATTATCAAAAAGGGGGAGATTGTTGGACTCACCTGTTTTGATAATCCCAAATCAGGTTTAAATAATTGACCATGATATATTAATCCATTTTCTAACTCTTTTTAATCTTTATTTATAATTATTTTATCCTGAACAATGTATACTCTTAGTCTCGTGACATTAATGCATCAACTTACAGTTTAAATTTATCTAAATATAAGTCCACTGTTAAAAGATACTGGTAAGAGTCTTCTGATCAAGGTCACCGTTATAGCTCACTATTACTCTAGGTCACTGATCTTAGAAGGTTATTGTTGAGGATCTAATATCACTAATATAGGCTACTGGTACAAGGTTACTGTCAAAAGTCTACCGTTGATATGCTTATCAAAGCTCATATACAAAGAGTCACCTTCACAAGGTAACTGTTGTTGAAGTAGTCTACCGGTGGAAAGGTTACTGTTGAAGTAGTCTGATATTACAAAGCTTCTGTTAGAATCATGCTGTTGGATTCAACTGCTGATCAAGCCTACTGATGAAGTCCACTGATGAGGAGATATTGTTACATAGATTAACATCTACTATTACAATACATCCACTAACACAAAGTCCCCCATTACAAGACTACAGACAAAGAGCCTTCCGATAAAGCCCATAGTTGAATAGCCTATTGATGAAGGCAACAGGTGTAGAGACTACTGTTGAAGTCTACTGTGTGACATGCATCTGCTACCAGTCTAATGATATTCTATTCATTTCTTTACCAATTTTATTAATAATATTATAACGGTCATGCCTAGAAAAATTAATGAACCTGAAATTTTTTAATGTTATTTGCAGGCATATCAAGAGATAGTACAATGTACGAGGAAGACCACGTGTGGTTGAAACATTCCTCTTGTCGGCCCCTGCTGAACCAAATGAGAAGAAGCTGAGCTAGAAAAGGGAATATATATATGAATAGAGATAGTCATACGAAATATATGTGCGTGGACATATTGAATATACACATAACACTCATAAGATAAAAACATACACAATCTAAAAAAGAACACTCAAGCACTCATTCTGAAGAACCGAGAGCTTCACAAAGATCTATTGAAAGAACCTTTTTCAAGCTCTAGTGGTGTGCTGCAAAGTTCTTCAAACCCAAGAAGATGATCATATCTACATCTAGAAGTCAGTACCTGGATGTTGTGACACTCTGTTTTGGTGGAAATTTGCAGAGAAGGACCAAAACTTCATTTACTTCCTACTAACGAGTCCAGAGCTGATCTACCAATAAAACAGGGCCTTCTAAACTCATCCCAACTATTTTTAGCTCTACTGTGTTTAAATAAACTACATTTGTGAGAAGTGTGTATGTACACTAACTCTTGTTCTTGAACTGAGGGATACTGAAAATAATCATACCAAATTCTCTCTATATTTGATTCCCACAGATAACTGTGGAAGAAGCCTGGTGTGGCTTGGTAGTTAAATTTTTCCCACTTATAAATGTGGTAGAGGGTGCAAAACCTGGACAGTTTTTGAAAACTATTGTAAAGCCTGATACAGGCTATGTATCACTCTCTAATATAATTTCTTGCTGGTAGGTGATCACCAAGTGGAGATGACTAAGTCTTGTCTTAAGACTGAACCTCTAGTTTAAATTGATGTGTTCATCTTTCCATTACATTGTTTTACATTTATCTGCTGCATATATTTTCAAAGACATAAATCTGTTTTTACATTCAATCTGATAGTTAGTTCCTGTTAGTGTGTGTATCTGATTTGTTTAGTAAACTTGTTTCAAAAGTCGAATTAGTTCTCACACTAATTTAAATGAGGTATAATCATCCTCTGAGAAACATGTTGAACTATAAGTCACTTATATCTCTACTTCCATAATTTACTGGGCCATTTTAATTTTGGGGATTTTAATCCTAAAGGTTTTTAACAGAAATTTTATTTGGAACTCAATTCACCCCCATATTGAGTATCCACTCCGACCAACAAAACTAGCATATAAAATGTCAATAATTTAACCATAAACCATGAATGGTACAAAAATAACACATCAACAATCAAACATATCACAAATCCTTCAATATAATATGGAATATTTTTATCATAATAAATCAACTTCAAACAAGTTTAAAATCCATCAAATTATGTTGACATATATGAAATGAAAACTATTTGAAATAAATACATCTTTCTATTTTGAAACCATTTAAGAGTCAAATTATTATAAAAGAAAACATTTATTTTCAAAATATTATTATATGATTGTAAGGTAATTTTTGATGATGTTATTACTGTGGAAACTATCCACACCCACCGTATAAGTTAAAAAATATTATTACCTTAAATTTTCCAATAAGGTCATAAAGTACCTTGTTTGGAAAATTACGGAACGATTCCTTTCAAAACATTAAAGGCCAAATAATGGTATAAATGACTTTAACCCACAATATAGTAAATAGTAATAATGTTTCGGAATACATTTTTATGAAATCATGGATGTGGATGATAAAGAGGTCTCAGTAGATACTTACCTAAAACCTCATTGGATAATAAAGAGATTGTGAAATTAACCCTTAGCTTGTAATTTTATTTATTCGATGGAATTTTAACCTCATTTATAATAGTAAAACTTTATTATTAAATTATTCAAGAACTGTATACATAAATATGATATCATATATGATATTATAATACTACATTGTTAATAATATTTTAGTAGTGTCATCATTCCAGGTGTTACCTGATTCGTTTTCCTTTATATGCTTGGTTATGTAATCCATGTTTGTTATGGATAGGATGAATTTGATTCATATAACTTATTTCATGATGTTTATAAATATTTTATTTAATCATAAAACAAAAATTATATTTGAAAGATTACGATGGGTAATGAATCTCATCGCGTTCGTGGAGACGATGATCCATATGTACGCACGAGAGACAATATTATTATATTGATAGAGAAATCATATGTAATTGGATGGTATTTAATATATACATGATCATGAAAATGTTTTATTTATTATTTAAACCAGTGATACTCATTATTATGCCCATCCAAATAATTATGTGTTTGAATACAAACTACACCACGACGTGGAGACGGTAATCTGTACATACACACATATGGGGAATTTTTTTTATAGGATAGATAGAATATTAAAAATGGTTGTAACATTTTTATAATAACATAACATTATATAGAAGATACTAGAGTTATTATTTTATAATGGAAACAACAAAGAAAGAGGAAGTGTAAGAATAAAATAACTTGAAAGAGGTGATGAAATATGAACCTGTACATCAGGTTCTTTCTTTTGATTTTATCAAATGGTCTCCTTAGGTTTTCTTTTTGGAAAAAGTACAGACTCTAGGATGATGGTATGAAATATGGGAGGATATTTGGGCAGTTTTTGGCTGATCCAGATGCATTTGGAGGTGTGAACTTAAGAGAATGTGAAGTGATTTTTTATAAGAGAGGTGAGGGTCACTTTTGGAAAAGCATGAAATATTATTTTATAATAAAATTATTTTCGGTTTCTCATGGCTCCTAAATGTATTATTTAATGGCCAAGGTGGGTATCTATATCAAATCTCTCAACCAATAGATTTTTTATAGGTTTAGGTCATCATATTAACCTTATCTTTTAGATTTAACTCTTAGTTAAATAGCTTGACATTTTCCATGTCTCTTTGTATTTTTATATTATATGGTTAATAAACATACTATTACAAGAGAAGAGAACCCCATGTGGTTCATTATTAATATATATAACCTTATATATTTCCTTTGTCCGAACCTTATATTTTTAGGAATATTATATCAATTAATAATATATTATTTGTTTTAAAAACTAAATTATGTCAAGTTTGACACTATTTAGTATTTGATTTTTTGGAAAGCCATAAAAACTTTATCAATTAAAATAAAATTTATTTAAGCATCCAAAACATGTTATATTAAACTTAAAAAGTATTATAATTCATCAGAAGTCTCAATTTACTTTTATTTGGATATTTATAATATCAATTATTTTAATATTTCCTTACTAATGTAATTATTGTATCATCATTGTGTCATAAATAAATTAAATTATATAATGTCTAAAAATTATAAATAAAATAAAATTATGTAGGAAACATTTTTATCTTTATAATTAATATTTATTGTAGAATTTATATTGTGTGTAACCCTATATTAAATTTTTTTTAGTTATTAAACATTGAATTTAACTCTTTTAACTATTTTTAAATAATATAATAATAAATGTCCTAATCTAATCCACGTGGACCAAAGAGGATCATATTTTATTCCTATGTTTGCTTTGGTCTAAATAAACATATCCAGTAGAAGTAGGACATGTGTTAGGATAATTATGTTATCATTTTTACCTTTAATTACCCTATTTGCTTTTAACTGTTGTAAATAAAAGTCAAAAGTTGCTAGTCACCAAAAATTATTTTCATCGTATTGAACCACATTTTACTTTTTGATATTAACCATGTCTCCTGGATTTTTTAAAATCAACTCACAGAAGTAGTAAAATTATGTTTTATACAAATTTGCAAATGCTCTTAGAGAGTGGATAAAAGACGGTAAAAAGTTCCATAAAATTTTATATATCTAAACTTATTTTAAAATGACTCCATTGAATTACATTGTACATATATGGTTTTATGTATCTATTTTGATATAAAATAAATTGAAATAAAATAACTAATTATTTAAATAAATTTTTTTTAACCAATAACACATTGTTTATTTTACTATTAATCAAAAATTGACATTTTTCCGACAAATACCAAAAATTCACCCTAATCTAATTTCAATATTACAAATCCAAAAATTAAGTCCATTTTGAAAAATAAAATTTATAATATCTCAAAAAGAGTATATTATTATTAATAATGGCTTGTTTTATTGGTTGTGGTGTGTTTTATCTCGATGTTGAGTACAACACAAGCTATTTTATTATTCAAATGGAAACGTACCGTGGAAGCTTGAGGTGTTACATTCTCCCGTATTTAAAATAAATTTGTCCCCGAAATTTCAATAATATTACTGCATAAAATGTTTCAGGTGGTTCTTCATTATAAGTTCTGTGGGTTCCCACGTTTCCTCTTCTATCTAATTGTTTCCTCATAGAACATTTTCCATATGAGTCGTTCAGTTTCTTAGCACTTGTTCTCTTATATCAATAATCTTGATATGATATTCACAATAAGACAGATCATATTCGATTTCAATTTTCTCATAGGTGAGCACATGCTTTGGGTCCATCATGTATTTTCTCAACAGTGATACATGTAACACATCGTGAACTTTGGAGAGACTTGGTGGCATTTCTAAATGGTAAGCTACAACCCCAATTCGTTCTAGAGTTTCAAAAGGTCTGATGTACATAGGAATTAATTTACAATTATAACCAAATCAGATAAATCACTTCCATGGAGATAGCTTCAAGGAAACATGATCTCTTACCTGAAATTCAATTTCTATCTTTTGGTTATTAGCATAGCTCTTCTGCCTACTTTAAGATGCTTTGATGTGGGTTTGGATAACCTTCACATTTTCCATCGTTTCAACAACAGGTTTTGGGCCAACGATTTTTCTTTCACCAAAATCATCCCAACAAGTTGGTGTGAGACATCTCCTTCCATATAACGCTTCATATGGTTCCATCTGAATACTTGAATGGAAGCTATTGTTATAGGAAAATTCTACCAGAGGTAAAAATTTATCCCACAAACATTGAAAGTCATGTGAGCAAGATCTCAACATGTTTTTTATGGTTTGAATAGTCCGTTCTGATTTTCCATGAGTTTGAGGGTGGTAGGCAGTGCTCAAACCAAGTTCAGTATCCGGGTATTTTTGAAGACATTTCCAGAATATTGATGTTAAACATGGATCATGATCAAAAACAATCGATAGGGGTGCTCCATTAAGTCTTACAACATTATTAATATACAATCTTTCAAAATGTTCTAGTGTTAAATCTTTTCTTATAGAAAGAAAATGTGTTGAATTGGTAAGAAGATCAAAAATGACCCATATTGCATCATTCTTTCTTGGATTCTTTGGTAGCCTCATTTAAAAGTCAATTTTTATATCATCCCATTTCCACTCAGGTATGTGAATAGGTTTCATGACTCTTCTAAGATGTTGTCTTCCAAATTTCACTTGTTGGAAAACCATACATCTCGCCACAAAACCAGAACTCTATCCTTTCATGTTGTCCCACCAAACAAGCTCCTTAAAATATTTATAAATCATGGTTCTCACATGGTGTATAGAAAAATTAGTGCTATGAGCATCATCCAACAATTCCCTTTTTAGATCAGGTATATAAGGAACACAATGTCTCTTCCCAAATATCAAAATTCCATCTTCATATACGAATACACTCAATCTCCCATCATTTACAGCATTATTTTTCTTTTTAAACTCCTCATCACCAGTCTAAGAACTCTTGATATTTTCTAGTAAAGATGGTTTATAAACCATTTGAAAAGGTTTTTATGTTTCACCTTCCATGGTCATTCCCGTATATATCTTTACTAGATCCATGAAAATTGGATCCATTTCAACTCTCATCTTGTTCAAAACTCCATGGTCATTTCTACTCAAAGCATTTTCCACCTTATTTTCCTTCACTGGGTGGTAGTGTATAGTGGAATCACAGTCCTTGAATAGTTCATTCCTTTGTAATTTCCTCATGTTGATTTATTTCTATGAGAAAATATACTTCAAATTCTTGTGATCAGTATAAATCTCACATTTTTCACCATATAGGTAGTATGGCCAAATCATCAGAGCGAAGATTACAGCTGCTAACTCTAGATCAAGAGTGGGACAGTTTTTCTTAATAATTTTTTGTTGTCGTGATACATAGGAAATAACTATTTCATTTTTCAAAAGGACACAACCAATTCCTTTCTTTAAATCGTCACTATAAAAAACAAACTCATCTTTCCCTGATGGTAGAGTCAAGATAGTATCATTAACTAATCTTCTATTCATTTCATCAAATAAATCTTCACACAATTTTTTCTAAACAAATTTAACCCCTTTATGTGTGAGATTGGTTAATGGGTTAGATAACTGAGAAAAATTATGTACGAAACGTCAATAATAACCTGCTAAACCAATAAAACTGCATACCTCAGTTATACTCGTCAGTGAGGGCCATTCTTTTATTTCCATCATCTTTGAAGGATAAAAAAAGATTCCATCCTTATAGAAACTATGTCCAAGAAAAGAAATCTACTAAATCTATAATTCTCACATTCTAAACATCCCATATAATTCATTTCTTCCAAGAGTTTTCACAATAATCCGCATGTGATTTTCAAGATCTTCATAGCCATTGGAGTGTACTAAGATATCACACATAAATACCACTACAAATTTATCTTGATATTCATTGAATACTCCATTCATTAGATACGTGAAGATAGTGGGTGCGTTAGTCAATCCAAAAGCAATACTGTAAACTCTTAATGCTCGTACCTGGTTCAAAATGATGTTTTCAGAATGTCTTCTTTTTTCACACACAACTGATGATATCCAGATCGAAGGATAATCTTTGGAAAATATTGACCCCCAGGAAGTTGGTCAAATAAATCATCAATGTGAGATAGAGGATTCTTGTTCATTATTGTTATAGAATTGATCTCCCAGTAAGCTATGCACAACCTCATAGATCCGTATTTCTACATAACAAAAAAACATGGGCTCCCCATGGAGAAACACAAGGGAGAATAAATCCCTTATTACTGAATTCCTCTAGATGTTTCTTTAGTTCCACAAAATCCAAAGTGGCTATTCTATAAGTGGGCTTTAATATGGGACTTGAACCAGGAATTAAATCAACGGAACACTCAATTTCTCATTCTGGATGATGTCCAGGTAAATCCTCTAGAAACACAAAAATATCTTCTTTCACAACAGGTACGTTCTCTATTCAAAAATTATTTTCATCACCCATAATTATTTCATTCTAATCCTCCCCATTAATTGAATTTAGTAGATATACTGGTGTGGATCTTGGTAGGAATCATATGGTGACGTTTCTTCTCTAAAGATAAGGTACTTTTAATCATCCTCTAGAATTTTAACCTCTTTCTTATTATAATAAATTTTCACATCATGGTCCGAAAGCCAATCCATACAAAGGATTATATTAAATTCAATCATGGGTATGATGATTAGATCAGCAAATAAATATTTTTTATATTCCTTAATGGGGAATGATTCAGAAAAATTTGTTGCAATGATACTTCCTTTATGAGTTTTGAGTGACAACTCCCTAGTTAAATAAAATTGGAAATATCTAATTTTCGTAGAAATCTAGGATGATACAAAACAATTAGATGATCCAAAATCAAATAAAGCATTGGCTAATCCCGGGGAAACCACTAAAGTAGCAACTACCACAGCTTTCGGAGCTTCAACCATAGCAGTAGTGATTGCATAGCCTTGGAATTAATCCTTTGGCCTTTTCTGAGTTATGTTTCCCTAACGCTTAAGAAATTCATTTGTATAATGACCCATCTCCCTGAAATTGAAGCATTTCACATTGGTATATTCATTATTCCTTATAAAATCACTAGCAAGATGACCTTTCTGTCCAAATTTTTAGCTTACTCCTTTTCCTTTTAGAAAGGCACCAGGGTGCGTCCTTCCACAATTATCACATGGTGTAAATTCAACTCTACCCTGATTCCCTATTTCCTTATTTCATTTCCAATAGTGTTTAGCAGATTTCTTTTTCTCTTAATTTTCATTAATGTCGTAAGACTTAGAGAATTTATATTCTGCCTTGATATCACATGAGACAATATCTTCATACGATGGGAAGGATTGTGAGACTAATGCTCGACGGAGAAATGGTTTTAACCAAACAAATAAACAATCAATATTAATTATTAGGTTACATATATAATCTTCATAATTCCTTTCTAACCTTGTAATATTAGCTTTATACTTCGTGACATTCTCATCCTCCTTTTGTCTCAGTCTCAAAAATTTCCTTTCCATATCCACTCGATGGTCACAAGGAATGTATTTCTCTAACAAAAGCTCTTTAAACCCCCCCATTCCATACATGATACTTTTTCATCTCCCTTTGTATTTGGAATTAATGACCACCATTGATCTGCATCTCTGGTGAGGCGATAAAATGCCATGACAACTCTTTCCGTTTTGCTACTTCCCAAAGTGTGAAATATTTTCTCAACGGAATTTATCCATTCCTCGGCTACAAATGGATTTGTACTCCCATTTAATGTGGGTGTATTTTTTCTAATGAAGCAGTATAACATCGATCCTCCACATTATAGATTAGGGTGCTTTATACGGGAAAGGTTATTATTCATATCCTGAGTGAGTTTTCCCAGTATGGTGATAAGCTGATGAGCACTAGTTCCAACACCACCTCCACTATAATTATCTTGAGTTGGAGTGAAATACCAACATGGATTATGTGCGTGGATATGATTTCCATTCCTTTAACCAGGCACCATTTCTAATCAATGGCATACGATAGCTTAGTTTATGAATCACAATACATAATTCTAAACTTGTAAAACACTTAACATAAATTGAACAATTTATATCTATAATCCATAATAATAATAAAAACATTCTTTAACAAGGTATATACTAATAAAACCTTCATAATGGATTTTAAATAAAATGAGAAATATTCAAAGCATATCCCCCAGGTGTGTCGTAACCAAGAGTGCAAAAAGGCCCATTATTATGCACCAGTTCCCATTCGATTCATGCTCAAAGCAGTGTTTTGGGGTTTTACCTATAGGTATTTTATGCCAGAGCTGCCTCTAAATGCCCGTATACAAACATGGATGTATTTCTTGGAAAACTAAAAAAATATCTACAGTACCAAAATTATAGGAATTCCTTCAATACTAAACCTCAAATTGTATATTAGGGTATTGTTCTCTAATAAGAGTTGTTCTCAATCTAGTTCCATGGTTTGTACTAAACTTCCCCTAATTCCAACAATAACGCCCACCCGAATTACCTAGAGTTATTTCTTGATTACTTAACATTGGAATGATACAAGGAACCATGTCTTGAAAGACCGATCAGTTTAGAGTTATTGGAATCAAGATTCATACATAAGTACAACCTTACTGCTTCAAAGGAAATACAACACTAATCTATTCCATTAGAAACATCCAAGCCTCCTAGATTATTCCTGAAAGTCACTCATAACTATCTTCTACATATCCTGGGAAAATTAAACATAATAAATGAGTAAGCTCAATTTCTCATTAAGGGTATGAAATAGAGCGGAAAATAACATAAACATAAGGCATGATGAATAATTCAAAACATATGAATTTACAAATAATAAAAATGAATAATTTGTGGAAGGAATATGAAATGATTAAATAATGACATAATAAAACATAATCATGGGTATTCTACTAGTCGAATAACCACCTGAACCATCGTTATTATTTTTATAATGAGGTAATGTATAATGCCGGACATTATTAAACATTTTGTCAAGGATAAGGCCAAGACGTCTAAAAATGATTAAGGCCTCTCCCAAAACCATATATCACATTGGGAAAGGCCTCTGCCAATTCCATGTCTAATTGTCTCATGAGACCTATTGATTCACCTAGAAGCTGTAGCTGGCTACTCTCGTCACATACTAAGTCCAATACATTCCTCATATGAAAAGCTTGAAACATAACATAAACATTCGTATTAAAACTAGCATATGAAGTGTCAATACTTTAACCATAAACCATGAATTGTATAAATATAACACATCCACATGGAAAAATATCACAAAACCTTCAATACAATATGGAATATTGGTATGCTAAAAAATCAACATAAAACAAGTTTAAAATCCATCAAAGGATGTTGACATAGTTGAAATGAAAACTATCATAAAGGAATACCTATTTATATTTTGAACCCATTTATGATTCAGATAATTATGAAAAACAATTTATTCAAATATTCTTATAATCTTGTAAAGGAATTTTTGATGTTGTTATAATGGTATAAAATAGCCACACCCACTGTTTAAGTTAAAAAAACATTCTTACATTAATTTTGTTGAAAAGGTCATAAAGTACCTTGTTTGAAAAACGACAAAAATATTACTTCCAAAACATATGTGGTAAAATAAGGGTATAGGTGACTTTAACCCATAGTCTAGTAAATTGTAAAAATGTTTTGAAATACATTTTTAAGAAATCGTGTATGTGGATGATAAAGAGGTCCGAGTAGATACTTATGTAAAATCAACCTCAGATAATAAAGAGATTGTGAAATTTACCCTAACCTTATACATTTCCTTAGTCGATGGTTTGTTAACCTCTTGTATAATAGTTAAAATACTATTATTAAATTATAAAAGAACTATATACAAAAATATGATATCATATATGATCTTATAATAATTCTTTGTTTATAACATTTTAGTAGTATCGTCATTTCGTGTTTTAACTAATTCGTTTTCCTTTATATCATTTGTTACATAAGCCATGTTTGTTATGGATAGGATGTATTTGATTCATATATAGATTGATATTATGTTCATAAAAATTAATTTTAATCATAAAATTAAAATTATTCTTGAATGAGGGTGATGAGGAATTAATCTCATCGCGTTCGTGGAGACGGTTATCCGTACGTACCCACGAGTGAAAATATCATTATATTGACAGAGAAATCATATTTAATTGGATTGTATATCATATATAAAGAATCATTAACATGATATATTTATTATTTACATCATTCATACTCATTATTATACCCATCCAAATAATTAATAGTTTGAATAACAAACAACACCACGACGTGGAGATGGTAATCCGTACGTACACACATATGGGTACATTGTCATTTATAGGATGGATAGAATAATGAATATGGTTGTACCATTTTTATAATAACATAATAGTATGTAGAATATACTGGAATTATTATTTTATAATTTAAATAACAAATATAGAGGAAGTGGAAGAAGAAAAGGACTTGAAAGAGGTGAGGAAATATTTACCTCATTTTCGGGTTCTAACTTTTGATTTGATCAAAACTGCTCCTTAGGTGGTCTTTACAACCACTAGAATGCCTCTAGGGTGAAGGGAATATATTTGGGAGAATATTTGGGTAGGTTTTGGACGAACATAATGGATTTTGAGGTGTGAAATTAAGAGAATGGGATGTTCCCTTTTATAATAGAGGTGAGAGTCACTTTAAGAAATCCTAGAAATATTATTTTATACTAAAATCATTTTCGGTTTCTAATTGCTCAAAAATGAATTATTTAAAGGATAAGGTGGGTATGGGTAGAAAAAATCTCAACCAATAAGTCTTATATAGGTTTAGGTAATCATATTATCCTTATATTTTATATTTAACTCTAAGTTAAATAGATTGTAATTTACCATGTCTCTTTGTATTTTAAAATTATATGTTTAATAAACATACTATAAAAACACAAGAGAACCACATGTGGTTCATTATTAATGTATATAACTTTATATAAATTTTTTTCTGAACCTTACTTCTTTAGGAATATTATATCAATTAATAAAATAATATTAGTTTTAAAAACTCAATTATGTCAATTTTGACAGTATTTAGTATTTGATTTTTTTAAAGCCATAAAAACAATATAACATTGAATAAAACGTATTTTAACAACCCTGAAATGTAATATTAACAGAGAAAATTAGTTTAATTCATCACACGTCTCAATTTAATTTTATTTGGATATTTATAATATCAATTATTTTAATATTTCCTTAATAGGGTAATTACTGCAGCATCTTTGTGTCATAAATAAATTAAACTATATAATGAAAAAAAATTATAAATAAAATAACATTATGTACGAAATATTTTTATATTTATAATGAATAATTATTGTTGAATTTATATTGTGTGTATATCTATAATAAAAATGGGTTAGTTATTAAACTTTGAATTTAAATCTTTTAAAACTGTTTAAATAAAATAATAATAAATGTCCTAATCTATTCTAAGTGGACCAAAGTGGATCATATTTTATTCGTAAGGTTGTGTTTTGGTTGAATTTTAAATATCCAATAGATTTTGAGCATGTGTTAAGATAATTATGATATCATTTTTACACTCAGTTACCATATTAACTTTTAACTATGGTAAATAAAAGTCAAAAAATATTATTCCCCAAAAATTATTTCCACATTATTGAACCACATTTTACTTAGTGATATTAACCATGTCTCTAATATTTTTGAAATTCAAATAACAAAAGTGGTAAAATAACATTTTATACAAATTTTCAAATGCTCTACGGAGGTGGGTAAAAGACAGTAAAAAGTTCGATAAAATATTATATATTTAAACTTATTATAAAATGAATCTAATGAATTAAATTGACCAGATATAGGTATTATGTATCTATTTTGACCTAATATAAATTAAAACAAAATAACTAATTATTTTAATAAAAGGTCAGTTTTAACCAATAACGGTGTTTTTTCACTATTCATAAAAAATCGAATGTTTTTAGGAAAATACCAAAAATTCACCCAAAGCTAATTCCGATATTCCGAATCCAAAATTGAAGTCCATTTGGGAAAATAAAAATTTTAAAACCACAATAAATGGGTATTACTATTCATAATGGCTTGTTTTATTGGTTGTGGTGTGTTTGAACACGAAGTTGTATACACCTCATGGTATTGTATTATTCAAAGGAAAACGTATTGTGGAAGCATGGGGTGTTACAATTTTTCACACAACATGATATATTTACCACTACCAATTTGTACAAAAATACTCTCCAAACTTTAGTATTCATCTATATTAGTTCTTGATCTTTCAAAAACACACATCCATGAAAATTTATGGTTTTATTCTCTGGAGGATACTATAAATAGAGGTATATGTTCTTAATGATATTTTTCATGTTTATTAATTGCCTAAGAATACCAAAAATTTTATGTAATTATCCTAAATTAATTTAATAATAATATTAAATATAATTAGATTCTTCTATTTTGTTGTTAAATTTATATTGTATATACTTCACCTCCATCGATAAATTATAATATCACTCATGTGTATGTATAAACCACCACCACCATTAGGCAATGTGATGAATTTTTAATTTAATATTTTCATGTATGATAATAAAGATATATTTAATGAATTTATATTATATATGATATAATTATGTTTCTATAAAATTTAATTATTATATTTCATTCTTCTATTCCATCAAATAACAAGTTCTAACATCACATGTGTGTAAGGGTGGACTACCCCCTCCATGAAGTGATGTATTTCGTTTTTCATAACCCCATTATATGAATGGTTATAAATGTATATATAATAAATAAATATGATATTAATTCCCTAATTAATATTATGGGTATAATGAAACTATGTCCAATGATCAAGGACTAGAACCATAAGACCAAAACATTCATGGAAAATAGAGTAGTTTTTAAAAGAATGTTCACTTTAATGAAGAAATTGTTAAACAAAGTATAATATGAAATTATATACGTATGATATATTTTTTGTTATATATAAATATGGTTTCAGAAAATATTTTAAATAAAAATATATTTAAAATAATTGTTGTTGAAATTTGTGTGAAGTATGGTGGTACTTTAGGTAAGAGTTTCTATTATAGCTCAAATTATCTTTTGGATCCACTGTTTTAAATGTTTTTTGAGGAAAATTAAATGTATTTTATCAATTGAAACCAAATATTATCTTATCTAATGTTTTTTCAAAAAAATTCCTATCATTTTACATTTTCTAGCTATGAGTTAAAAAGATTATGAAATTATATTCATGATGAACTGAAATTACTTTCTTTTGGGTCGATGAATTCATTGGACAATTTCAATGTTATTTAAAATTTGATCATTAATTTTACTTAATTTTATATAGTTATTTATTATTTTAATTTTAATTTATATTATAATTTTAATTTTTTTAATGGAAAAAATAAAACATTATATTATTTTTCAAAAGTACTAATTTAGTATCATTTTTTACAAACAATGTGAAATGATTCATTATTTTAAAGTGTGTTTTCTAAATAGTTTTTTCTATTTACATGAGAATTAATTTATTTATAGAATTTGTTAAAATATTTCCATTTTTTTCAAATTTACTCTTATTCTAAATTTTCATGGATTTTTTAATTTTTTATGATATCCAAAAAAATGATATTTTTTTATTTTCAAATAAACATTAAAATGTCCTTTGAGAGGTATTTTTAATCAATATAAAAATTCATTTTGGGTTTTATGTTTTTTTGGGGCTATGATCATATGATACTACCACTATATTTATTTATATTATTTAGGAGGGTGATTATTTAATTATTACACTTTGAAACAAGTTTCTTTTGGACATGTTAATTAAGATATGTTTATATATTATTGAAACCCATTTATTTTCTAGATGTTATAAATTTATTAAATAAAATATATTTTATGAATCCCATTTACTTTATTTGGGTGATTATGTGATGAATATATGAATAGTTTATGATCTTATAGAACACATATGTAAATTTTTATTATCTAATTGGTGGGATCAGAGTTATATATTCATCAATTTCGTTTGGAAATAGTTAATATATCATGATATAATTTGGAATTAATAGCGATTAAAACTAGTTTCAATGTGACTTTGCCCAATATGAATGTCTTAGGAGTGGAACTTGACTAAGGTAATAATGATATTGAGGGTGAAACAAATCTAGTATTATAATCATGGGAATGGTCCATGGTTAAAGAAAATATTTTATGTGATTCTATTTTTTCCACAATTCTATGTACTAGAATAATGATATATTATCATATCTCATTGATAACATATATAGGATTCGATAATGTTACGACTAATTTAATTTTTAATGAAAATGTATTATATAATGATACATGATTAAAAATCATTTACTGACTGGGTATGACTTTATAAAATATAATCATGTTATCACACACATATTCATTCCATATAATATTTTATGATCATTGATTGAAGTATCATATCTTCACCCTTACAACGCATAGAATACCACTCTTTCTTGAGTTTCCCTTTCCTAGGTTATGAAGCATGTTTTTAGTATGGTATTAGAAAAAATTGTATTATATTAGATGAACATTGGGAGAGATATTGGTAATATGTCATTAAATAATATGATTATTATCTAGTCTCAAAAGACAATAAAATTTTATTTTTAGGGGGAATATTTTTTTATTTTGTATTCAATATTCTTCTAAAATGATGTCATATTTTATATATGAAATTCTTGGGTCACTATAGTTACTATATGTGTAAGGTTTAATGATTTTTTGATATTAGGATTAACTAAAATTGGTGAAGACACTGTGGATAATTTGAAGATTATGATAATATTCGGATATTTTTCATATATTGAGATTTTGTGGTTTCCCAGAAATGCAATCCCTATCAGTACTTTAAAATGTGGAGTTTATTCTCGAATGGAAGATAAAATTTGTAGAAACCATGAAAAAGGTTAGTTGAGTATAAAAATGATATTTACATAGTGTATGATGTGTAATTTTACAACTATACACCTAGATAGACATTATCAATGGATATGGTTTGGGTAAATATAATTCTCAATAACAACCATTAGGTTGAATTTGAGTAAGAACCTCAAAAAACTAATGATAATCTGTAATCACCTGAGATAAATTTATATAGTGATGGTTTAAATGACGTTATCAAAATTTAAGACATAATATGAATTATTTATATAATATAAGGATTATTTACTCTTATTACTAATGGTTGATACTCAAGATTAATTTTTTATTTTATTCAATGGAAATAATAAGTGGGAATCTTGTGAACAATGAATGTTAAAACTTGTGAATCAACCACCCCTGTGAGTATCAAAATGAAATGGGATATGTAATGAGAAACCCTATGATTATGACTTACTAGCTATCATGATATGTGATTAACAACCTCATATTTGGTGAGTTTTCATTGACACACCTAGTAGAATAAAAATTTTGTTTTAGGATACATTTATTAAAAGTGACCATAGAAGAAGGAAGATTCAATTTCTAGTGTTCCCAGAATGTGAAAATAAGAACCACAGGTAATGGAATAATGAAATAGAATGTTGTATTATTTTTCAAAAATAAAGAAATATAAAAAATAATAATATCATAAACAAGAGTTCAATAGAGGGAAATTAATATCATATTAAGGTACCACCAACAGTTCAATTTATTAGGTGTGGGGAACATGTGAATTATCAATGTTAAAACCCCAATCTATTGGATATATTAATAGCTATAGGGGTTATACAATTTCAATCATTGATGTTTATTCTAATGGTTTAAGGACACTTATTAACCACTCTATTTTATTGAATGTCATGTTAAAAATTATAAAAAAATACACAATGAATATATTATTATTCTTCATTTTTTCATAATTTAATTTGGTTTTTGATCATTTATTGAATTTATCTATATATAGGTCATACTAACTTCCATAGATGGAAAATCAAATTATATATTATTAATCATCTTATGATCAACATTGGTGAAATGATGATGTTTAACATCTAATATAAATTACACATGTTAAATGGGTATTATTACATTTTCAAGAAGGCTATTTATCTAAAATAGTTGTTGAGAAGTAAAATATTTCAAATATACATAATTTTAGGAATATTTAATTGTGTTACCTAAATTATTTCATAGCCATCACATGAATCATGGTAGTGAGTTTTCAATAGATTTACACTAGATGTAAATATTATTTCAATGATGCTATTTAGATTGTCCTTGATTTAATTATAGTAATTAAAGAACCAACACCTAGAGAATATTGATAAAGGACTCATCTTCATGAGTGTATCAACATTGAATTAAAATTTTTATTATGAATAAATACCTGATAATGTATCCTTGTATTTTTTATCTTCAATTTAATAAGGTCACTATAAATAAATATTATCCTATAAAAGTTATTATATAGTTGATTGATCTACTATATGAAGTAAAATATTTATATGCATAGGTGAATCCACATGGATGAAACCTTTTTTTAATAATAATTAGTTGACAATTAAAATATACATTTAGAATAAATAACATAAAAAATCAATATGAAGTACATGTATACTCCGCCCCATATTAAATTGTTGTTTGATCAACTAGGTGGATAACCGTACTTTTACAAGATTGGCCTTTATTTTAGATTTCATCGAATTAGGGCCATAAAAGGGGATATTCCTAAATAACCTTCCATATTAGGTATACACATTATGAATTTATTATAATTCCATTTGGATTTACCATTTTCCCTCGTATCATCATGAATTTATGGAATATATTTTCTAGATATAAAATTTAAAAAAAATTAGTATCTATAGATGATATTATTATATATTCTATGTTAAAAGAAGATAATTAAGCTCACATGGGGGTGAATCAAAGAACATGAGGAATTTTAATATTTCTGATTGATTAGGAAAGTTTGAATTCTAACTATAGAATTTTTCATTTTTTGGTTATATAAACTCAATTAATGGTATATTGGTGTGTGATTAAAAGTCCTAAGTAATTATGAAAATGAATAAAACATTGTTGGTGAATGAGTTATATTGTTTTCATAGATTGGATGGGTAAAAATGATGATTATTTGGAGACTTGACATAGTTATTTAATCTAACTAACATATTGATAAAATAGAAAAAAGCTGAATTGATGAATGAATGTGGGAGAAATTAAAAATTCTAATGAGATGGTTAGTCATTACACTAATACTCACACTACCGTACTTTGTAGTACGGGTTTTCTACAATAGTGATGCATTAAAGAGGGTACTAGGATTGAACCTCATGAAATATGATACGATTAATGCTTATACCCCATACAAATTGAAAAATCAATAGTAAAATGACCTATATTTTTATTTTCAGTAAGTATCATTAAATATTTCATTCAAAATATCAAGGAATTATATTTGTGGCTAACAAAGTGATATATATATATATATATATATATGAGAAAATCATGAATTATATATTAACACATAATTTTTTAAATTTGATGCAATATAGATGGTCGATGTTGATAAAATATTATTATTAATTAATAAATTATTTCCCTTGAAAAAATAACAAGGTGGCTAATGCTCTGAGATAGAAAGAATATGAAATTTTTTTTATGATAATGATTGAATAAGATAAAATACATAATGGTTTTAACAATATTGAACATTGAATCATCAAAAAAATGACCTAAATATTACTTTTCTATGATATATATTCAACCAAACCTCCATGTGAGGATTAATGATAAATTGAAAGAAGATTTGGAGATATATAAAAAGTTAGGAAATGTTTTGAAATCTAACCATTAATGTTGTGAATTGATATAGTTCAATAACTGATTTTGTGCCCTATCAATAATATATTTGAAGGGGTTATTGATTGAAGTACAAAGGAAATCAATATATATTCCCCCTAAAAGTATTCATATGTATGGATTTTTAAATGATTATTTATTGTGGGACCATTTGAAAAGAGATATTATAGAGTATAAAAATATATATTGAGTATGCCATCAAATTAATTCAACGAGATAGAAGTCTAAGGGGATGTTACAACAATTATACATAAATGAATTAAAAGTGGAAAATAAAAGTGGATATAATTGTTAAACGCACCAAAACATTTAAAAGAAAAAAAATAGGGTTTTATTTTGTTTTATCACCTTATGAAGTTAGAACATTTGTTGAAATATAAGAGTTTTTATCTCTTGATCCAGCTTGAAGGATATATATTATTGATTTTTTAGTGTTTCCTGGAGTACAATATTAATTTATAACTGATTGAGATATGAGTTATACCATTGTGTTATGAGTATTTATTTGACAAGATATGAATATAGAGTTTGAATTTAGCATTTCATATCATACATAGGTAGATGTTCTCTCTTAGAGGGACATGAACACCCTAGATGTTTTTTATCATTTTATATATAATTCAAAGGTAGTTTCGATGAACACCTTTTTCACGTCATGTTTCCAAGAAATAATATCATTCTATAAAACATTAAATTGGATACTTATACAACCTCTATGAAGATAAGTGTATATATCAAGTCTTTATAGAGGAAGTTGTAGAATGAATGATATTAGGACCTGATATAGGTCTAGAAATATATTGGATGTTTATATCTATTCATTATCATATCATGACTTATAATATATGTTAAAAATGATATGTATAAAATCATATATGAGAACTTGAGTTTTGAGATAAAGATAAAGAATTCATTATAATATTTCATTTGATTATGGTTATGAGACTTACTTGGAATACAATGTCAGGCACTATATATATTTCTCTCTTTCAAATTATTTTTTTAGGAAAGTTCATATCTCTTAGTATATGAACTAAATATTTCTATTGTCCATTATGTTTTCCATGTATATCTCTTGGTCAAGTAAATTCCTTATCCCTCACATGTAGTGAATAATGTAATTTTTCAACAAAATAATGATCTCTCTTATATGAAACAACTAGTGAAGATTTTAAATAAAATAGTTACTATTTTGAAATACTAACTGACTGAAAATTCATTTTTTATTATAAAAACACTTTTAACGACAAAGTTAGAAACCTCCATTACAACAAAACAAAAGAAACCCAAGCATAACGAGGCTCTGTCTCACCCCATCAAATGAATGGTGTCAAAAAACCATCACCAAATATTGACAAGTTGACAAGCAGTCTCGTGTGAAACGTACGGTCACCGAACCGATGGAATTAGCCATACCCTTTCAAACTTCCATTCAACTGTCAAGAAAAAGTGGCGGCCACATGCTCTGAACCCCATCTTACACAGAACAAAGTACTAATGGGAACCCAAACGACACCTCAAGACACACAAAGATTAAACCAAAAGAAAAATTCAAATGAACCCGAATGATTTTAACCCATGACCAAAACCTTCAATGTTGGCAAGGGGAATTAAAAGTAAATTGATATTACCTAAAACTGTCTCCCTGAACAACTTCTATGAGATATAATTAACTTTTTTTGGAGACACCATCATCATATTATCAATCTCTGAGGCTAGACGATCCCAAGACTGTATGTACTCTTCAATGATAATCACCCCTCTGTTGAATCCCCTGACAAGATTACTATATTTCTTGTCAACCCAAGAATATTTCTCCTCATTAAGGGACGTTCTTAAAGGTCTCGCCATATTTTTAGCCGCTTCCTCTTCAGACACATTAAGAATTAAGATATTCTCAACCACTTCCTCTATAGAGCATAACAAAAGCTCTGAGCATTGATCCCCCTGAACCCCTAACCTCTGGGTATCCACATCTTGACAGAATTTTTTTTTGGAGTTTTCCTTTCTAGACTAACGGGTCTCTAAATGTGGAGGTAAAGATGAGTAGTCCTTCCTACCCTTCATCCTCATATTACCCCTACTACTTCCTGGACATGCAGCTTCGCCAGCCGAGAGGCAATGAATATCCTCTCGGAATTCTTCCACACACACCCCAACGGCCTCTAAGGAGAGAGCATGAGCATTGATCAGTCCTACCTCAACCAGCCCCTCGAACATGTTGCTTAAATGTATAAGAGATCGGTTCCCTACATCAGATCCCCCTGGAATCCCATCTTCGCTTAGTAGGGTTGTCGCCAGACCAAGGCCCTGCCTCCTTCCCCAAGGATTATCTCTGTCTATGGAAGCCTCCTCACTGTCATCTGTTCGCACCAATGAAAAATCACCCCCTGTTTCCTTGTGTCCAACACAGAAGTTGTCCATCTTGGTCCATCCTTCCACCCTCACTCCATCGGTGCAAGTAGGTGGTCCAGCCAAATCCTCCCTCAACCTGTGAAACACACTTGCAACCGATGGATTGACTTGACTGGCCCTCGGAAAACGAACACCATTGTCCAGACCCTCTTCTACCTCACTTGGCGCAACACATGCTCCTGATATCCTGGCTGATTCCCTATCCTCACGATTCAGACTTCCATCGAGTTTGCCTCTGCCCGAATCGTTGTTTAAACCTGGAGGCTCCTCCACCATCCTCTCTGTCTCCTCAAGGACCTCCGCCTCTCTACCACAATCATATCTCTGCCTCGAGGCCTTCATCTCCCTTCGGCAGTAGGCCCGCGAATGTCCCAGTCTTTGGCATCCCGCACAGAAGTCCATTCATCTTTCATATACCACTAATTGTTTGCAGCGGTACACTTATCCCATCATAATCCACACAAAATCCGATGGGACTCTATAAACATGAATTTCAACACATATACAAGGATTAGCAGGATGACAAAGGGCCGTAGTGCAGCTATCAGAACACATATACCTACCAATGAGGTTTCCAATCATACAAATAACTGCATGATTTTGAAACGTAAGAGGGAGATTTGGAAAACTAACCCATGTCGCCATTGAAGGAAGATCTCACTTCATGTGAAAATCAAAGGACCAGCGACACAGAAAGAACCTGAAGCCATTGAAGCAGTGAGGTGCGCTTGACCAGGCCTGGTTGAGGTCGTCTTCCGTTGCAAAACGAATCATAATTTGGTTACTATCCAGAAGGCCCACAGTCTCCCTATCTTGCAAACCCCACGCACCGAAGACATGTCTATCAAAAGAATCAATCGAAGGTAATCTCCAGTAAAATCTAGCCACAAATTTATAGAATTAATTGGACTAAAAAAAATTATCCTTTTTACTAATTTTTAAAATTATTATTTTGGTTGTTGATTTGTTAGAAATAGTAATAAATGGCATGTAAGGTAATATATGGTGTTTTCATAAAAAATATTTTAATCCTTGTAATGTTTTTTATAAAAAAATTAAATTAAAATTTATGAAGGAGAGATTTTAGTTATTTTTTTGATAATATATTAATTAAAATATTATTTCATTCATCTAATTACTTTTAAGGCGTAATGAGAAAGAATAACATAATATTTTACCTAAAAATGATTTTTTCTAAAAAAATGTTAGTTTTTGTGCACTATTATAAAAATAATTTCTATAACATATTTGTGTATAATTTTAAAAAATTTAACAAATATTGGGAATCATAATAATAAATATTTTTTAAATGGTTAATTTATTTGTTTTCCAAAATTAATAGTAATACGGTAAAAGTCATTCTACAATAGTAAAGGTAAATAGGTTTATCATGGGACTAATCTAAAAATGTATGGTTCAAAATGACCTAAAAATTTAAATCCAAATTGATGAAGGTATTGAGATCTTATATAATCCCATATATGATATTGAGATAATTTCAAGCCATATTAACATGTTTTTTATTTTATTATATTATAATTTTCGTACAAATTATAGGTGTGGCACTCTCCTCAATTACAAAGGGGAACCACATATCCCTTCTTCTCTACCATAATTGATCCATTTATCTCAATCAATAAATTTAAAAATATTATTCTATAATTATTATCAATTACCATCAGATTATGTTCTATAAAAAATACCCAAAAATGTAGCCCTATGGTTCTCTTTGATAGAGGATACCCAAACAAGAGGTATATGTTCATACCGATCATTTTCATGTTAATTTCTTCATAAAATATATATTAATTATATATGATGACACCAACATTATGGAATAACAAAAATACAAAAAATTATATGTATTTAATGTAATTTTATTTCCATTTAAATATCCTTTCTATTCTTTGGAAAATTTAAATGTCACACATGCGTACATGTGGCAGTCAGCCCCAAAAAGTAATGTGATTGGTTTGTCATTTCCACATAACATTATTCACAATAAGGTTATATTTGATAAATATATATAAAATTTATGATATAATTATTATTGTTTCTAAGTTATTTATTATATATGTTACATTTAATATATCAAACAAAAAGTGAAAACATCATCTGTTTATATGTGTAGACTACTACCTCCAAGAAGTGATATAATTCATTTTTAAAACCCATTTTTTTAATATTTATAAATGTTCACAAAATTAATATATAAAATTAATATTTAATTATAATTTTTTTATTCTAAAAAAATTGTCTGATGTGTGTGGACCAGAACCATCATAATGAAATATGCATGGGGAATAAACCAATTTTCACCTAAATGATCATTTTAATGCATATATTTTTAAAAAAATGATAATATGATATTATAAAATTGTCATATATATTAATATATTTATGTATATGGTTTATTAACATAGTTTTTAAATTTTAAATTTATTAATTTGCGGTTTTTGATGTGTTAGGTGCAAGATGCAGATTGAGGTAAGGGTTAATAGTGAAATAAAATAAAATATTGTAGTTATTTTTGGTATATTTCTTTTGATGTAAAATATATGTATAATAAAATAAATACCCCCATATATTTTAATATATTCTATATATTCCTAAAATATTCTTTTATTTAAAACATTTTCCTCTCTTTAGAAATATAAATGAACACAAACAAGTATTTAACAAAAAAGGACCATATGTTTTTGGGGACTAAACTATTTCTTCAATGTTGACAGTCGTTTATAAAATTAAAGAATTTTACATTCCATTATCCAATTATTTTTTACATTCATTTTTAAATAAAGTTGAATTTATGTTCCATGGTTTAAAATATAATTTTAAAAATGTTTTCTGAAATATCATTTGAATTCATTTTTTACAAAAACGTGTGAATGGAAGCATTGTTTTAAAATCTAACATATGAAAAAAATAGTACATCATGAATATTGGTTTTAATGAATAATATTTAAATGTTGGAATTCTTATTCTTAAATAAAATATTTTACTCAAAATGATTTTAAATTTTTTATTTAAAAGATAATAATAGAAAATGATATTTTCTATGTTTTAAAAGAAATGTCATAATGATATTTTAGATTTATTTTTAATATTTTTCAACATAAATTAATGATAGTTGTGAATGACAAGGTATATGATCTTATTATATAATATACATTCATTTTATGGTTTTATTCTGATGATGATGACTTTCTATGATTCTATAAAGAACATTTCTTTTCCATGTGTAGATTATGTTATAATAAAATATTTGGTAAACACATTTATTTGCAAAGTGTTTTGATATGATAAAATTATGCAGTGTTTATTAAACCTTCTTCCTTTATAAGGGTTAATATATAATGGATATATGATTATGTTATGATCTTTTGGGACACCAATGTATTGTTTTAATTATATAATGGGTTTAATCCAAATTTGAAAATGCATTAATGAATATAGTATATATTGATATCCCACGAGATAATACGTATTGGAATGTAGGGTGAACCCATTTATGAATGGTAATATATCCCAGATGACTTTCATGCAAGTGAACATTGATTATATAAATGTTGCAATATATATTTATCCCAATCAACTATGTTATTCATTGTAGTGATTTTTGTTTAATGAAATGGTTTTCTTATTTATGTGTATTCCAAAATCTATATTATATGTTTACAATATTTTATATGGGATAATAATTTATTTTTGGTGATTCCAAACTCTTATGATATAATTTTTTTTATAGAATATCCTTACTAAAATATTCGAGATTAATTATTGTTGATAGAGTGCACATTGCATTCATAAGTTATTATTATGTTATAATGGACTTATACTTATATTAATCTCCATTATAATCATTGTTTGATATCTATAATAGTTATCCTTATTGTGTATCTATGATCACTATTTATTATATTTAATTTTCCAAGGATATAATGAATTGTTTTATTTATTTTCTTTCAAATAAAATTATTATATTGGATGAAGTTTGTGGGAGGTATTGAATATCTATCATGGAATATGATTAATATGAATATATTATCTGAGGACAATATTCCTATACAGATATAGAGTTTTCATTTTTAGTAACTTTTTGAATATTTAACTAATATGACATTCTATTTATATAATAAATTCTTTAGAAACAATAATTTGTATCAAAGAAGGGATTTTTTGAGATTAGGATTAGATATAATTGGTGGAAACACTAGGAATAAGTATATTTATATAAAAACATCATGAAATTATAGTATTATATAAATTTTTTCCATACATTCAAATGTGATCCCAATCTAGATACTTCACGTATGGATAAAAACCCACCCAAGGTATTAATTATTTCATTCTCATTCTCATTATGAATCCTTATGGTGAATAATCTTATATAACCTATAAAAAATAATGATAAACCATAGTTATATGAGAATAATATAAATATTTCTGAGTTGAAATAAGGTCTTATGATTTATTATTTCATAAATATTTTTCATAATCATATGATTATTTATTCTTATTATTGATGTTCCATATGATATTTTTTTTGTTTTAGTAAATTAATGAATCTTGGGGGAATTATGGGAATAATGAAGGTGATATCCAATGAAATAAAATTCCTCTAGAGGAACCAAATTAAAGAAAAGATGGAATGTGATACCCTATGATTATACCTAACAATATGTCTTCATATATGATTAATGACCTCATGATTAGTATGTTTCTTAACACACATAACAATTAAAAAAATGGTGATTGGGGGAAGGTTAATTAATCAATCCCTTGGTGAAAAGAGGATTAAATTTTTTATATGCCCATATTATTGTTAGAATCACCCAGGAAAATATATCAAATTAATGGGCAGATATTTAATGTTTGGAAAATAATGGAATAATGAGATTAATTTCCGTAAAAACAATTTAATGGAAATAAATTATGTTTACACTAAGGAGTCACATATAGTTTAATATCTTATGTTTGGGTAACATGGGAACTATCAAAGTGAATTCCATAATCTATAAAGTAAATACTATAATATATAACAAATTATATTATGTAAATCACTGATGTGGATCATGCGGGTAAAATCACACTTAACCTCCTCTCCAATTTCAGGTTTTTTTTGTTTTTTTTCTAGAATA
This sequence comes from Viscum album, assembly GCA_963277665.1. Classification (NCBI taxonomy): domain Eukaryota; kingdom Viridiplantae; phylum Streptophyta; class Magnoliopsida; order Santalales; family Viscaceae; genus Viscum; species Viscum album. The sequence goes on along the minus strand of OY728126.1, from coordinate 1,686,659,400 downwards.
TTCACTATGAAAATATTATGGTAAATATTTTAGTGTATTATAAGGTGACTTTTTTTTCATATATTGGATTTTTTTATATAGGGAAAATATCGATTTCAATGGATTTAAAAATGCATATTATTTTCTTAATCGACCTATATCATCATTTAGTGTGATGATGATTATTTATTTTTAATAGACATTTATTAAATTTTATGATTCCATTTATATATTCATAAGGGTTATATATATAAAATGGTTTTATATACAATCAAAATTGAATATATTCAATTTTTTCAAGAGTATTATTTTTTTTGAAGATATTCCAACTCAAACCCCAAATAGTGATGTTAATTTATGAAAATAACTCCTACCTAGTTCTACACCTATTTCAATGAATACATATAAAATTTACTAAATATTGTTTCAGTAATTGATAAATAAAATCTTGTAGAATATTTTTAAAATATTAAATATCTTGGTTATATCCCCATGGGGTTCACATATACTTTTTTTAGAGGAATTATTATTTAATGCATCATTACTTGGATTATCTAAAATATTAAAAGATTAAAATCCTGAAAAATTATCATATTACTTCATTTATCCCTTATTATATTACCTTCATAATTATCCATAATATTTTAATGTTGTTATTTTTTTATTAATATCATTTATTGAGGGTCATAAAATCAGCATATACTTAATACAGCCTTCCAAGTGAGGTATGCCCATTGTGTATTTAGTGTGATTCCATTTAGACTTACAAATCCACCTTCTATAAAATTGTATTTAATTAATAATGAATTAAGATATTATCTTAATAAATTTGTGGTATTAGATATAGATTATACTATAAAAAATTATAAGAGAAAGGAAGAGGATAAAGATCATTTGAGGATTCAATTATATAAAAGGATGAAGGGTAGGTTGTAAGGAAAATTCGGAAAAGGGTGATTTTTTTCTATAGAATTTTTCATTAATGGATAATATAATCTCATTAAATCATATATATATATATATATGGATCTTTTAAGTATGTATGGAATTGTGAAATTTTACAAAACAACTATGTTTAACATAATCCCTAGTATTGTTAGATTATACTAGTAGTGAAAATTATTAGTGAGGTATTCATCATGAATATATATTTTAATAACCACATTAACTCAATGTGGAAACAATTTCAAAAGGAAACATGGACGTGAATAAAATTTTCAAAAGCATAAGATAATGTTTTTCAGTGATCATATACTACCATTACCTAATAATATATATGGGTTTGATATAAATAATTATTGATAAATAAAAGGACTAGATTGAATTCTAAAATATAATGATATAGTGATATATTATGACTATGCCAATTGAAAAATAATGAGAAAGATTACCTGACTCATGATATAGGGTTCCAAACAGAAATATTTTCATTGTATTTATGTATAATTTACCTTAATGTTGATATATGTGATATATAATAACTATAATATATTGAAGTATAAATTCATATTGAAATATTTGAATTTGTACCACAAGATTTGGATGGAGTTTCATTAAAATTATGATTTCTCAAAACATTACCACCTAAGGAATGTGAAATTGGTGAATAGTTATCTATGTTAGAAAGAAAAAGCTATTTTTTCAATAATTAGGATTGAAATAAATCTAATACGTATGTATTTTTTGAAGATTGGTCTTGAAATCATGATCAATTGGGATAAATGTTTTCTCTCTCTGTTTAATTTTTAACCATATATATACAGAAGGAGATTAAGAAGGTGCATAAGGAATACATATAACTACCAAAGGAGGTGAAAAATATTCTTGATTTTAACCTCTATTTTGATTTAATGATAAGGTATATGGAATAATTTTGTTTTCTATCATTTCCATATTTGAAGAATAATCTACTTAATAAACTCATTTTTCAATTCTATTTATTTATCATAGAATAATGTTGATGTATTGAGATCTGAAATATTTTTTTGTGGAATAAATTTAAAATATACATCACAAAACATATATCTTAATTCCTAGTTTGTCAACATGTTGAGGTTGAGAGATAAATGTCCATGTGGTTGTTATAAACATTACATATAAAAAATGTTATTGGGAAATCATAACCCCATATTTCACCATTGGAATCCCAAAAATATCTAAACTACACAATGTTATATGGTTGTAGTTGGTCAACATAACAAGATAAAAGATTTTAATAATATAATTGTTTACTCCCCCATTTTTTATCCTTATATGAAATATAATAATGAGGTTGTATAGTTATATATATTATATTATTATTTTCTATTATATCTGATCTTGATATATGGTTTACCATGATGTTTTTATAAATTCTCCTATACACTTTTAATATAGATATGAACAGTAGTATTGAATATTTTTTTTAGATAGATGGTAACTATTAAGGATCTATTCAACCCCTATAAGATATATTGTGATTATGATCTACTGATTTAAATGGATTTTGGTATCAACATAATTTTATGTTTAGTTTTTCCTAAAAAAATACATTTCACACCATAATTATGATTTTTCATTATGATTCCCTAAAACTCTGGAGGTATAATACATCAATTTTAAAAAATCTGTAGGAAAATGAAATCAACATGGATCTTACCGAGATTGGACACGGAATTTAATTCTAAAGTTATTTATCACATATCAGAAGAGCAGAGAGTTGATAAATAAACTTCTGCTAACATTTGTCAATGAGATATATAGTTTGAAATTAGTGACATGATATTCCTATGATAATCTATTTTGATGAAAATTCTGATATTTGGAAAGTAGTTGACATTGAAAATATTATTTATTGATTCCTTTGAAATTACTTATCATATTATCATGGTTACATATCTATTGGTGTGTCCACCAAAATTTATCTTATGTTTATAATTTTTTACATGTGTCACTCTTGAGGATATACAATCATATTAATTCAATTGTATTGTAATAGAATGTAATACCTATTGAGATTGCTGTAACATATGATGAATACCCAATAGATATTTAGGATTGAATATGGATAGTTTTTTGGAAAAGGACTACTAACATGGCCAATTTATTATAGACCAATCATAAATGAAAGGAAGCTTCATGGAAGCCTATAGATGTCATGAGACAGAAGTATCCTTAGTTGTTTTACATTACAATGGTGTAAACATGAAATAAAAATTCATATAAGGGGGTTGAATGTAACACCCTAAAATTTTCAGATATATTTATCTTTAAATTAACATTATTTATTTGATAGGTTTCATTACATAAAACCTCGTGTTTAAATAACCCATGATATACTCTAGAAATATTGTTAGTAAATATAATAGGTATTACATATATATTGAATTATAGAGTATAAATAAGTCTAAAAAAATTATGATCAATTATTACAAACAAATATATCAAATTATTTTATTGTTGAACAATTTGTTAGAAGTAAATATTAAATAATTTGATTGTAAAATATATGTTTTTCCTAGAAAACTATTTTTATGCATGAAATGTGTTTATAAAAAAAATTATTTAATATTTATATATAAATAATTTTAATTTAATATTTACTTAATATATTCACTAATATAATATATCATCATCTAATGGTTTTACTAGGAATTGAATATCAATAAATACTTTTTTATTAATGATAATATAGTTTTCTAAAATTGGTTTCTATTATGTTTTCTATACATTTTTTAAATGAACCTCTTCATATAAAAGGATTTGAAATTTGTAAAATTGTTTAAATATTTTTTAATCATATTGAATAATTTTTTATTATAATTTTAATTAAAATATTTATAAAAAAGAATAATAACCATGGAAAAAAATATTTTCACCATAATAAATTTTTGAAGGATCAATTATGGATTAAACTAAAGAGATGAGAGTTAAAATGGCCTCAAATATATTTTAAATCATATTTTGTAAATGTATTTATATCTCGTAATTTCAAATATTTGAAATTGATCAAATATTTATCTAAATTCCCATGATATTTAGTTTGTTATATTATTTTATTCATAATATTTAAATGTTTCCCATTCTCTATACTTATAAAAGGTTACTCAGTCTCATCTCTTCTCCACACCACAAGATCCATTTATCTAAAAAATTACTGACCAAAATCAATCCCAATATACTTATCCATGACCTTGAGTTAATGGAATTCATAAAATAACAATCCTATAATCCATATGTTTCCCTTCAAAGGAGGAAGTCCAATGAAGAAGAATATGTTATTACCAATGTTTTTCATGTTTCTTTCTTCATATAACTCCTAAAAATGATCTATAAAAATCCATACATGATTGAATAAATACAATCATGATGAAGATATGTTATTATTTTAAATTTATTTCCATTTTCTAGGTCATTCCAATCTATTTTGAAATTATAATGTCTTTCATGTGTAGGTGTGGTTTACCTACTAAATCAATCATATAAAATAATTACGTGGATGACTATTGGAACATAATTAATTATAATATATAATATAACTAAATAGTTTTTTTCTATAATTTTAATGTTACAATTAAAATAATTAATTAATGAACAACTAATATTTAAATATAATTCAATAAGACATTATTGTCTCTAATTTCATCTACTAGAACCAAAACTAATTATATCCTGAGAAAATACTAAACTATTATAAAATGTAATGAAAAAACATACATTAAAATACCTCATATTATCTTATAGTGATTAAATATTGGATATAAAGGAAAAAAACTATATTTAAATAACTTATTAAAAATAATAAAGATCACATACTCTAGAAATTAAAAAGAAATAAAAAAACCGCCAATATAAATGTAGAGCATATTCAAAAATGAATTGTGTAAAATTTTATAAATATGATTAATGCTTTGAAATATTATGTCACGATATCTATATTTATTACAAAGGTGAATAGTTGTTATTCAAAAATATTGGGAAACATGGTAAGTGTCATATTATTCTCAATTATAATTATTGAATACATGTTACATGTTATACACAATTTTTCCTTTGATGATTATATATTTATTTCCAATAAAATTATGTTTCATAGTTTATTTATTTGTAAAATATTGAAAATATTATTTCATTTGTTGTCAATTATCTGTTAATATGTGTGTGGAAAGGGATTGATTGAAGTAGATATTATGATTTTAGGGGTGATTATTAATGTAATGTTATTGAATCATTGAAAATGAAACTTTGATTTTAAAATAAGTTTGTTGGCTTACTTGGATAATAAATGTTCATCAAATAAAATTGAATGTCTTGATGAATGTAATTCTTGGTCATTCTTAATATAATTTAGATTATTGTTTAACTAATCCAACGGTAAGAGACATTGGTCAATTAATTAATCTTTATTAGAACATTTTAAGAAGTCCATGAAATACAATATTGCATGATGAGTTTGGAAAATCCAACAACTACTTTGGCATTGGATGATGTTTTTAAGAAAATTCGGTTGATCTTAAATGATTAAGATGTTTTCCAAAATAGTTTGAACATTTGTTAAATTCTTTAATTTACTTTGGGATTCATGTTTCGAAAATAAATTGGAGAAGAGTAAAAGAGAAGGAAATGTGCATGTGATTGGAATTTGAAGAGGTGGCCATGCATGTTTGTATTACTATGTGCCCATTCATTTTATACTTAGAAGAATTTCTATGAGGGTTACATAAAAATGTGGGTCAACCATGAAAGATAATCAGAGGCCTCATCCTAAGGAACAAGCAGGACACATGGTCCACCACACCTAAGGGAGGCCAGCTGAGATAGTCTGCAAGAGGCATGAGCGGGCCATGTGTAAGCACACTGGAGTGCACCAGGGTTAGACAGTGCATAGTGCAGTCCAAGAGCCCTGAAGGATTAGTACAAAATCATTCCCGTAGAGAACACGATATGATGTTGTACCATATAAGGTGTAGGAGTAATCTGGTTATGGGTTGAGGTGGTTTGATACATAAATAAAACGTATCTCGCTTCTCTATTTTGATGTGGGGTGACTTTTTTAAAACATGAACACAGTCACAACCATCCATATGATCTTGTGTGAAATCATTATTACACATCTCATCTCATGTCACAAAATTTAATCAACATCATCCTTGATGGATCTTAGTTGATCTAGCAGCCCTAGAGAGTCCACAACGTCGTCTTCTTCCTCCAATCTCATGAAGAACACCCAACGTATATCCATTTTTGAAAGCCCCACCGTGCCTCCTTGATCGAACTCTAGACACTATTTTTGATCGAACCATATGAATGAGTATCTTATGGACATCATGATAAAATGAATTTAACTACATTTCCGTGAATGAATCTATAATGAAGATCATTTTTCGGCCGAAGAAACTGTATTTTATAGAGGCCATGTCATTTAGGGTGTTCGATAAGAAGAGTTTCATACATCTCAAAATGAAATCACATTAGGATCATACCAAAAATAAGGATTCATAATTCAAAATAAATATCCCAAGATTAATTCCATATCTTTATCTGCAGTTTATTACTTTCAAAATCGAAGATCTTTGGAATTAGAGGATTTGATTTCCACAGAATATCCTACGAGATTTAAACATGGAGAAACTGTGTTATCTTATCTTATAAAAAGATAATCCCCAAGAATAGGAATGCTTCTACCATTCACATCACTTTGAGTGTTAATTTTACTGTGAAACAGACCATGCTATATTCATCACTCTAAATGAAGGATAAATGTGTCACGTAGGCCTTTGACAGTTGCTACACACTCTCGAAGGCGTCTCATGAAGAAGGGAGTTCCTTATACCATCTTGGTAGTGTGAATAATCTCTGTAGATAGAAAAAAAGTGTATTAAAAACCCATTTCTTGCTTCACGAGGAGAGAAAGAGATACACACACTCTATGTGAAGAAGGATCTCTCATCAAGTGCATAGAAGACATGTAAACCTCTTAGATGATGACAAAGATCATTGAATCTATAGATTACTGAATAGAAGAATATCACTACCCTTAGAGGAGAAGAATAATTCACACAAACCTTCTACCCATTCATCTAATCATGTTCTAACATACACATGCATCAAACACAAAAAACTAAATAACAAATCCCGTATGTTTGAAAAAAAAGTGCATGAAAAGTGAATGTATAAGCTAATGCAAGACACACAATATAAAAATAATTAAAATGGTAATATTTTTTGTGAACTTATTAATAAGGTAGTGATATGAAATATAAGGATAAATGGGGTTTGGGTGTGCATTAAGAAAGGGAAGAGTGCATGCATTCATTCAAGCCTATGCACCAATGAAGAAGGGATTGTGTGTGGAAATTCGATACAGAGAAGCATCATGAATGAAGTTCATGCACATGAATAAAACACATATATTGATTACAAAATAAAAATAATATGTGTGTGTGTGAAAATAAAAAAATAAGAATAAATTTTTTGTGTGATTTTTTATTGAGGAAACTATGTTGACAAGAAACATATCATACATGCATTCATGCACTCATGCATTCCCACTCACACATAGAGGAATTTTTGAAACACCCAAAAAAAGATGTTTTTAATTCCATTAAATCTACGCATGATGTGTATTTCAATTGTGTCTGAATCCAATATGAAATAACAAATATCGTATTCGAGTTGAAATTGTTTAATAATTCAAGAAGATAAGAAGTGTTGATATTTTTCAATATAATTATTTCATATTAATATTAATGAAGAAGTTGTGTGCACTGTCACGAACCGAATCTGGTCACCACTATTAGCAGCACCATACTTGGCCCATGCCATGGACCAAAGGTTGTTCCCTATCCCCATAGGCTGGAATATGTTCTCGTGTATCATTAATTTAGTTTTGGGAAATATTTACCAGAGTATGAAAGCATAAAACATTAAAAACAAACCATAATATAAATCTGAATTTTTTGGGCCAAACAAGTCTTAAGAAAAAAAACCAGAAAAAAATACATTGGATTAAATATAATACAAGTTGTCCAAATAAAAATATATATACCATAAATATATCTCCATAGACTCCACATGACTAGGGTTCATTTCCCACAAGTCGTCTCTTCAACTCCGCCCCAAGGATGGGGACTAACACCCCGAACCGCCATCACCCTTAGCCTTTCCTTTACCTGAGTCAAGCATATCAAAGTCTACATACAGCCAAGGGGTGTAAGTAGGGTTTTATCCTAATCCCAATAGGATACCACCCAATGATTCCAAATTGGATGCAATATAATGTGAAAAATAAAGCCGTTTTAGTAAGCAATGAAAGGCAGTGATAAAATCCAAGAAATGCAACTTTCAATTGAAAACAGTTTTCAAGCTAAAATTTTAAGAATGTTAAAAAATTTAAATAGAAATTTTATATGGTGTAATGTACTTCCAAAACACAAAAATACAATGGAAAATACAACAAAAACAATTATAAACAAAATCGGGAACACCCCTAGGCACTAGATAGTCTCGGGCACCATGTACCTCATACCTCAGTGTAATGTACCCATAGTAAAATATGTTCTCATGCATGATCCACTAATAGGGAACATACCCATAACCTAGTGGTCCCCAATAATCATCCAAATAGTTTAGTTAGAGTTTTCGTTATCCAAATGTTTTCTGAAACAGGGACAAAACCCATCTGGTCCACTAGCCGTACTAGTACACATCTGTACCACATAGGTACCCGGGCTTCCCCCTTTGTGCTCAAACAAATTCAGCATGACACATGCATCCATTTTCATATAAAAACACGAATACTGGTCACTTACAAACAATATAGTATCTATACACACTTTATACCATTTAAAACACACAACAAAAGACTTTGATTTTCCATAAAATAATTTCTTAAAACCCGGCATTGTTTTGCACCCAACACTCCCTGAAAACCCCACTTTGCACACCATATGCACACCTATAAGTTACCAAAACAGAAAAGGCAACCCTATACATTTCAATAAAACCTAAAAATCAATTTTATGGCAGCCCCATGTGAACCTAGAAATGTAATCTTTGTAAAACATCCATTTAAAAAAACATGACACTTAATGTTCACAAGTTCCACAACACCATTAAAACCATCTTTCGTAGAAACAAACAAAAGGGATAAACATTCAAAACAATATTTTAAGACCTAATAAATCCCAATAAAATAAAATAATTATTGATAGGGATGCCCAAATGAACCAACAAGAGACTTCCATGAAAAACCCCCCAATTTCACAAAAAATTGGCATTAAAAATTCATTTTCTTTTCAAAAACCACTAAAACTATTTTTTGCAGCAACCGTAAAATTAAATGAAAATGAAAATAACATAAACACATAAATTAAATTCATAGAGATTGAATACATATGGAATCACCTACCAAATTCGTTAAAACCTTGAATCCTTTGTGTGAAAATCAAATCGCCTCCCTGCCGCACCAAGAGGGACCTAGATCAAACCTAAAACCACAATAAAAGACCTTGAAAACCCAAGGATAAACCCTAGGTTCGAAACCCTCACCCCTGGTCATTTTCAACTTCAAGGAAAAGGAATGAAACCCTAAAAAAATGAAACCCTAATAAATTTGAATGGGGAATGAAATGGAATAACTTACTAGAGAAATGCTGAACCAATCTCCCCAAAACACCAGTATCTGAAATTGGAAATGGCCACAATTTAGGGGTAGTTCGAAAAATAAATAGGAGGTCATTTAGGAACTATAATGGAGGGAAAAGAGTAATAATTTAGAGATTTATGATGGAATGAACTTAGCTCCTCAAATCTGGCCGATTTTAGGAACCCTAAAATGTTCGTCCCAATATCGCGATGCTTAAGAGCTCCAAAGAGGGATTAAAGAGGCTGGGGGCGTGGCTGGGTGTAAGGGGATCATGTGAGACTTGGAATCACCAAACAATATATAATATTTAATATGTTATTAGATAAATAAAATTCATTTTTAAAATTGGATATGGGGTTCCGGGAAGGCCCAATCCATTAAATAAAAACCAAAATACATCATGTGTATAGATTTATAATGTCTCCAAATATCAATTTTGGTGTTAATATGTCATGGGAGGACATTTTGGAATTATAATGAGTAAAAAATATTAAAATATGAAAATGTTATAAAAGAAACAAAATTTATTTTTAAAATATATTCATGAAAACTCACATATTCTATCGTAAAACCATGGGAAACCCCCAAAACAAAGCTTGAATGGAAATTAAATGAAAAATACCTTTAAAATATTTCATTTATGTGACAATTCTCTCCACCATTAAATCTTTCCATCCCAAAAAGTCAACCTAAAGCTTGATTAGAAAACAAGAATGGATACTCTTTCTCAACCCATTAATTCCACTCCCATGTCTAATGTGTATAACTACCATGCTTCCAATTAACCCACACAAGTGGAAAAGACTTCCCTCGAAGAACCATATCTTAGGAGTCCACTATTTTCACTGGTCACTCAAAAACTAACAAGTCAGTCTCAATATCCATTTCCTCCCAACTCAGTACATGCGACAGATCCGGGTTGTATTTCCTCAACTGGGAGACATGGAAGACGTCATGGATAGACGTCATCTGATAACTTAAGTCCATCCTATATGACACCTTGCAAATACGCTCCGTGATCTCAAATGGGCCAGTATATTGTGACACTAGCATCCCTTGCTTCCCCAATCAACGATGGCCCAAACGTGGGGACACTTTCAAGAATACCATTTCACCCCCAAAAAAACACTAGGTCTTGATGCCTCCAGTTTGCATATGATTTATGGTGACTATGAGCTGTCAATAAACACTTCCTCATCAATTTGTCTTTCTCAAAAGTCTCCAGCACAAGGCTCAGCCCGAAGAACAATTTCTCTCCTACCTCGGCCCAACATAGGGGGGACCGACATTTCCGACCATAGAGTGCATCAAAAGGGGCCACTCTAATCGAGGATTGGTAACTTTTATTATAAGAAAACTCAGCCAGCCCCAAATGGCTATCCCAAGAACATCCTAATTTCATACCACATGCACGAAGCATGTCCTGTAAAATCTGATTTTCCTGCTCTGTCTGACCATCCATCTGAGGTTGGTATGCTGTGCTCAACATAATCTGAGACCCCAAGGCTTTCTGAAGGACTTCTCAAAATCAAGAAGTGAAGCAGGGTTCTCTATCAGAGAAAACTACTGGTGGTACGCCATGGAGTCTTACCACTTCCTGAATATACAATTTTCCCAACACATCCACATTAGTTGTATCTCTGATCAGAATGAAGTGGGATGATTTGGTCAGACGATCAATCACCACTCAAATGGTATTCTTACCCCAAGGTGTACGAGGTAATAAAATAATGAAGTCAATGGAAAACGCATCCCTCGTCCAGGTAGGAATGGGTAATGGCTGGAGCAAACCAGATGGCCTTTGATGCTCTACTTTCACCTACTGGCATGTGTAGCATCTTGACACAAATTCTGCTATGTCACTTCTCATTCCAGGCCACCAGAACTGTCGAAGGACATCATAATACATCTTGGTGGCACCCGTATGGACATCCCACTGAGATTGGTGGGTTTTCTCCATCACCACCTTCTGCAGAGATAATGGTACTATTGAACGACCTGTGAAGCACAAGATGCCCTCAGGAGATGATGACCAATCAGAGGATATCTCCCCACTATGAAGAAACTGCTTCGACCGCTGACAAAGCTCATAACTAGGTTGTTCCCGCTGAATCAACTCCAACAGAGAAGGATTCAACTAGATGCTCGCCATGAATTCCCCTCCATTGTGTTCCCTGGTCTCCACATGGATCTAAGAAAAGAGCCCCAGTAGAGTCCACACATCACTGGACTTCCTCAAAGCCTACACTGGAACACTTCTAGTCTATGCTTCAGCCACCACATTACCCTTTCCTGGGGTATAGACAGTGTCGAAGTTGAACCCCTGCAGGTACTTGATCCAGTGATGCTGCCTCTAGTTGAGGTCCTTCTACAATAAGATATATGCCATGCTTTTGTGATCAGATTATACCACAAAATTCCCTCCAAAGAGGTAGTAACACCATGTCTTCAAATAATGAATCACCACTGCCAACTAAAATTCATGTTTTGGGTAGTTCTTTTCATGTGGTCGGAGTTGGAGAGATCCATACTCCACCACGTGATCATCCTACATAAGGACGCACCCAAGACCCATACCTAAAGCATCACAATAGACCACATACCCCTTAACGGCCTCAGGAAAAATCAACACGGGGGTGGTAGTCAACTTCCTCTTCAGCTCCTTGAACGATACCTGACATTCCAGACCCCATATAAACTTCACACCTTTCTGGGTGAGTGTAGTCATCACTGAAGTAAGCTGAGTGAAATCCTGAACGAATCGCCTAAAATAACCAGCCAGGCCAAGGAAACTATTGGTCTCAAACACATTATTCGGATGCTCATATGACATAACCGCACTAATCATCTCGGGGTCAACTGAAACCACATTCTCAGAGATCACATGCCCCAAGAAATCTCACTATCCTGATCCAAAAAGTGCACTTTGACAACTTTGCAGAGAGGCGGTGACCCCGAAAAGTTCGCAAGATGATCCTCAAGTGATGTTCATGTTTCTCCCCAGAGACAGAGTATACTATAATTTCATCCACGAACACCACAAAAAAGGAATCATGATAATGCTAGAAGACCCTATTCATGAGTTCCATAAAGACCGCTGGAGCATTGGTCAATCCAAAGGGCATGACCAAATACTCAAAGTGGTCGTACCTAATTCGGAAGGCTGTCTTAGGGATGCCTGACTCCATCACCCTAATATGACGATAGCCTAAACGCAAGTCTATTTTTTAGAACCACTTTTCCACCTTCAACTGATCGAACAAATCATCTATTCTGGGAAAATAGTATTTGTTATTAATTGTTACCTTATTCATCTTCTGGTAGTCAATTCACAACCGGAGGTAACCGTCAGCCTTTTTCGTGAACAACAGATGAGCGGCCCAAGGAGAGACGCTCAGGGGAATGAATCCTTTAGATTCTAATTCGTCCAACTGTATCTTTAATTCTATCAGCTTGTTGGGGTCCATGCGATAAAAGGGAAGAGATATCAGTTGTGTTCCCGATGCCAGGTCAATTGAAAACTCCACATCCCGCTTTAAGGGAAAACCTGAGAAATCATCCAGAAATACTTCCAGAAACTCATTCACTACATGAGTTAGTGCACCTCCAGGTGAAATACCATCATCCTCTAGCATGATCGATGATAACTAGAAGGTAAGACTTCCCAACTCTGGGAGTGGAGGTTCTGCGTGACCCAACTGAGGATCCCATTCTCCCCGAAAAACCTGACGACTCCCATCAAGTTCTGTGAAACTCACTCACCGCCTGTAGCAATCAATGTCTTCCTAGAAGTTTAGTAACCAATACATGCCATGTATTATGTCAAATAGTTCCATATCTAGAACTATGAGGTCCCACTCAATCTAAACTCCTGACACAGAAAGCACACACGCGGGGCACCGGAGGCCCTGCTCCTTATTCTTTCCCAGTGGTGTCACCAACTCCATCGCAAAAGACATCAACTTAGTTGGAAAAATCATCATGTCCAAGAAACAGGCATAAATAAATGAAACATAGGCACCGGTATAAAAAAGAGAATCACCTATAGAAGATTTGATCAGAACGGGACCTCGAACTATCGACAATCCCGCCTATGATCATGCTGGTGCCTGATCCACTGCATGGAGATGTCCGGTCTCTGCATGAGGATGACCGCTAGTTTGTGAATATGCCATGAACTGGCTCTGTCTAGAAGATGACACAACCATACCACCATGGCTGCCAAAATGTTATCTCCCAGTCTTTGATGGCTCAGACAATGCTGGCACTCCTCTTAAAGCCACTGACCATGCCCCACTCGAAAGTGGACGTTCCGCAACGTAGAATCACTGTAGATGACCCATTCCTCCACACTGGTAACAAGGATTCAGAGGAAGTGGGAATGCTGGTTGGATGTGCCCTGGATTCCCACATTGGTTACACATGACCACTCTCGCATCAAAAGCAGCAGACGAAAACTTTTTGGAAGAGTGGCTAGAACTGCCACCACTTTTCATCACATGTTCCTCCCGCTTCCTTTTCGTCTCTGAAGAGCTGCCACTACCCACTAATGATACTGAACCAGAGAAACATTCCCTGACTTTCTTATCAATCTCCACCATTCACGACCGATCAACGACCTCCGCATAGGACCTTAACTTATATAAGAACACCTGAGAGTATATCTCCAGTTGCAAACCTTTCTCAAACCTCTGGGACTTCGCCTACTCATTGGAGATGATTTCTGGAGCATACCGAACCAACTCAGTGAAATGGTTGGGATACTCCATCATAGATACATTCCCCTGAATAGGGTCCATGAACTCTCTGGACCTAGCATGAGCCAACACCTCAGGGCAGTACTGTTCATTCAATACAGCCTTGAAATCTCCCCAGCACATCTGCTCATTCTTCCCAGTCTATAGAACGGACTCCCACCACTTACAGTTAGAAACCTCCAACAAAATGGAGGAACACATAACCCTGAGCTCCTCAGGTGTTTCCAGAAACTCAAACATACACATGATCTTCTCGATCCATTCCTCTGCTTTCTGGGGTTCTAAGATGCCTCGGAAGGTAGGAGTCTTATTTTTCAGAAACTCTTGAGATTTATCTTTTCTAGGACCTGTCTATTATGCCCTATCAAAAATAGGAGCTGGATTTTGTCCATGTCCCAGAGCTTGGATAGCCCAGACCATAGCCTCGACTAGCCTCTAATAAATCAGTGTGGGAGAACTCTCTACAACTTCCTCCCGTGGGCGCGTGGGAGCTTTTCGGGGAGGCATGTTGCTACAAAATGCAATAGTCACAAAAAAACAATACCACATTTACAAAAAATATTATTCAAATAAAACAAATATAAATAATATAAACACATTTTAGTAATAAAAGAACCAACTACTCCACCTCTGCCTGATGTCCACGCGTGGTTTGCAGCCCACACATCTGACCTGGAAGTGAAGTCAATCCACAAATTCCTTTGTCCCCTGGTGACTCAGGGTCTACCACGAGAGGTGAGGGCCATGCACTCTAAATACAACCAAAACCTTAATATTCGATATTCCTAGCTCTTTTCTATCCCAACTCATCCCAAAATAACAATAGAACCCAAACAATTAAACTCCTTTGATACCATTTTGTCACGAACTGAATCTGGTCGCCACTATTACTGGCACCAAACCCAGTTTGTTCCAAGGCCCTAAGTGCATTAACTATCCCCACGGGCTAGCACAAGGTCCCAGGTATCATTACATCAGGTTTGGGAACTATTTACCCGAGTATGAAACCATAAAACATTAAAAACAATCCATAATATAAATCTGAAATTCTTCATCCAAATAAGTCTTACCTAAAAAACCAGAAATGAATACATAGGTTTATAGATAATAAAAGTGGTCCAAATAAAAATAAATATAGCAGTAAGATAGAACCAAGGACTCCAAAAGACTAGGGTTCATTTCCCACAAGACATATCTACAACTCTGCCCCAAGGATGGGGACTAACACACCGAACAACCATCACCCTTAGCCTTTCCTTACCTAAGTCAAACATAACCAATTTTACTAACACACAAGGGGTTTAAGTAGGGTGGGAGATGAATCCCAGTAGGATACCACCCAATGATTCCAAATATTATGCAATACAATGTGA
Source organism: Viscum album (assembly GCA_963277665.1). Lineage (NCBI taxonomy): Eukaryota > Viridiplantae > Streptophyta > Magnoliopsida > Santalales > Viscaceae > Viscum > Viscum album. Next base: position 1,686,643,666 of record OY728126.1, on the reverse strand, counting down.
AAAAGAAGTCAGTTTTAGTACGCAAATAAAGGCTGTGATAAAATCCAAGAAATGTATCTTTCAATTGAAAAAACGTTTCAAGATAAAATTTTCAGAATGTTAAAGAATTTAAAAATACATGTTATCTAGTGTAAAGTACTTCCAAAAACACCCAAATAAAATGGAAAATACCACAAACACAATGAGAAAAAAAATCGGGAACACCCCTAGGCACTAGATAGTCTCGGGCCCCATGTACCTCATACATCGGTGTAAAGTAACCATAAAAAAATCTGTTATCATGCACGATCCACTAGTATGGAAAATGAAAATAACCTAGTGGTCCCCAATCATCATCCACATAGTTTACATAGAGTTTTTTGTTATCCAAATTCTTGGTGAAACAGGGACAAAACCCATCCGGTCCACTAGCCGAACTAGTACACATCTGCCCCACCTAGGTACCCGGGCTTCCCCCTTTGTGCTCAAACAAATTCAGCATCACACATGCATCCATTTTCATATAAAAACACCACTTCGGGTCACAAACAAACAATACAGTAGCTATACAAACTTTATACCACTTAATACACAGGACAAAATACAGTGATTTTCCATAAAACAATTTCTCAAGTACCCGCATTGTTTTGCACCCAACAGACCCTGAAAAACCACTTTTCACGCTATATAAACACCTATAAGTTTCCAAAATACAAAATTCAGCCCCATAAATTTCAATGAGACCTGAAAATTAATTTTAGGGAAGCCACATGTGAAGCATGAAATGTAATCTTTTTAAAACATCCATTTTTAAATAGACATGACACTTAACGTTCACAAGTTCCACAACACCATTAAAACCAACTTTTTCATCAAAAAACAAAAGGGATAAATGATTAAATAAATATTTTATGCACTAATACATCCCAATAAAATAAAATAAGTAGTGATAGGGCCGCCCCAAATGAACCAACAAGAGACTTCCATGAAAAACCCCCAATTTCACCTTAAATTGGAATTAAACATTTATTTGCATTACAAAAACCACTAAAACTATTTTTTGTAGAAATCGTAAAATTAACTGAACATTAAAATATCATAAACATATAAAGTCAATTACCAGAGATTTCATACATATGGAATAACCTACCAAATTAGTTAGAACCATGAATCCTTTGTGCGAAAATCAAATCGCACCACCACCGCACCAAGAGGGACCTAGATGAACCCTAAAACCATAATAAAAGACCAAGAAAACCCATGGTTAAACCCTACGTTCGAATCCCTCACCCATGGTAATTTTTTAATTCACGAAAATGGGAAGAAACCCTAAAAAAATTGAATGAAACCCTAAGAAATTTGAAAGGAGAATGAAATGGACTAACTTACTTGAGAAATATTGAATGAATCTCCCCAAAACAATAGTATCTGAAATAAAAAACGGTCACAATTCAGGGATTGTTCGAACAAGAAAGAGGAGGTCATTTAGGAACTAAAATGGTGGGAATAGAGTAATAATTGAGAGTGTTATGATGGAATGAACATACCTCCTCACATATGGCCGATTTTAGAAACCCTGGGATGTTCATCCCTAAATTTCAATGCGAAAGAGCTCCAAAGAGGGATGAAAGAGGCTAGGGGCGTGGCGGGGTGTAAGGGGCTCCTGTGAGACTTGGAAGAAAAGGAAAATACCTAATATTGAGTATTATATTAAATAAATAGAACTCATTTTTAAAACTGGATATGGGCTTCCGGAGAGGCCCAATACCTTAAATAAAAACCACAATACACAATGTGTATGGATTTCTAAAGGCTCCAAATATCTATTTTTGTGTTAATATGTCATGGGAGGAAATTTATGAATTGGAATGAGTGAAAATTATTAAAATATGAAAAAGTTATAAAAGAAAAAACATTTTATTTTTAAAACCTATTCATGAAAACTCAACTATTCTTTCATAAAATCAGGGGAAACCCCCAAAACAAATTTTGAATTGAAATTAAATGAAAAATACCTTTAAAATATTTCATGTATGTGAAATTGAACCATTTTCAGACATTTAAGTGAGTTATAAACTTTATCAGAAGAATAAATAATTTCTCGAGCATTGTTGTACTGGGGAAACTGTTCAGTATAAGTGATTAGAGTTATCGAGCAAGGTCAAAAGACCTTACGAAAATGTTTTTGAAGACTCTTGAATAGGTACACGAGAATGCATGATTTATTAAACTCATGGTGGGAGAGTAATAGACCAATATACATGGAATCAAAAGCTTTGAAGAGATAGAATCTTGTGTGACTCGGGAGCAAGGAGTACCTTGTGAGAATCTGGATAAGAAGACATTAGTGAGACTCTGTTAACAATATGAGATGAATTATAAATAACTACTTGTGAGACTCAGGGTAGATACTATGTGACACTATATTGACTATTTTAATTGCTCATATGACAGTATATAATAATATATGTGAGGGAGAATAACCAACCCAGCATGAAGTAGGTCATAATACCAAACCTTTTAACTAGTTATATTCAGTGACTTTATATTTACAGCATCACTCGAGGTAAGGCTGAGAGAAAAAAGAATAGTGGATGAGGATTTAACATGGCAAAAAGGTCTAATTGGAAAAATCAATTTGTTAGAGATTCAAAGGGATCACTTATTCACCCCATCCCACACTCAGTGATTCACAATGATCTAGGAACTTCAACTCTTATATGAGGGAATGTCACCACTAAAATATACAAGGGAGTATTTAAGAAGTAAGGATTTTATGAAATGAGTTTGAAAACTCAAATGGAGATACCATCCAAGAATCTGAAGAATAGGAATAATAAATAGGAAAATAAGATGAAGAAGGGTCATGCAACTAATGGGGAGACGTCATCTAATGAAGGTAATCTAGAATTTACAACATGTGGTAATATTTTTTCATTATTACAACTCTTCTTATGAATCTTGGTCAATCAGTGATGATGATAGTGATCATAATTCGACACTCAAATAACATCTAATGAATATTCCAAGTGAATTGGTGAGACATATTTCTAAAAGAATTAATGTTATTCATGATGAAAAATTACAACTGGATAAAGAAGATGATTCCCTGGAAGAGGCACTGGATAAAATTATTGTTATGTCCAATACTCTCAAAATTTAGTTGATTGAAAATGAATAAAAATGTTCTCTTTTCAATAAATTATTTTATAATGTCACTGAATAATTGAAAGGAATTACTTGTGAGAAATAATTCCTTGAGACTTTATTTGTTGATGAAATCCATGCACTTAAAAAATTGCACAATGTTTCTTTGGTTTTCAATGGTTCTCAACTAGAATACAAAGCTAAAAATGTAAAGGAGATTGACATATCCTTACATGAAAAATGAAATGTTCAAGAAGAAAAAATGATATATCTGAAAGATAATTGGGAAAGTAAGTTTAGATAAATTGAGAATGAGAAGAACTCCCTCAAAATGAAGTGTGTAGAGCTGAAGGTGAAATCATAGAATTAGCAATCACCCCAAGCTGCAACATCACAAAAAACTGGATGAAGAGAATTTGAAACTCAAGCATGTATTGAGGATTATCATTATAAAATACTTGTTAGATTTTATTCTAATCCAATGGAAACATCCTTGTATAAGAATTTATCATAGAATCCATTTATTTTTATTTCTACTTGTGTAGATTTATCTACATGTACAGGTTCAAAGATAAAATCTGGGAAGATGTGGATTTACCAAAATGATGATACATCCATAAAAACGTCAAGGATGGATACTGGAATTATTAATAAGAATATATCCCAAATGGATAATCCAAATAAATAAAGGAAATTCAATAAAAAACAATTCACTAAATCAATCAAAAATACTACTAAAAGAAAATGAAGAATATTTGTTGGCTACTATTGTTATTTTTTTTATGTTTGGGAATCTAGAACATAGTTTCTAGCATAATGTTTCATCATATGTATATTATATAAGGTCTGTATTTAGGGAATTTAGAGATGATGAAATGAAGCATCCTATAAAGGAGAATAATATACAAATGAAGAAGAATTTTCCTATCCAGAACAGATTTTAATATCTTGAAGACTACCATGATAATTTCAATAGAATTGGTCATAATTATGACGAATTATCTTTTATTACAACCATGAATCATTCTTATTTTGATAAGAATAAAAGTACCCACAAAATAAAACATAATGGAACAATAGTTGAAACGCCATCCATTGGGAATATGTGAAATAAAGAATTCAAGAAAACTGTAAAAGTAAATATTCCCAAGAAGTTGTTTTAGATAGATTCCAAAAATTCCATATCAACCAATAAAATATTATTATGCTATGAAGTTAATGTTCATACCATGGATCACTAAGTAAAATCCATGGAAATATATGGAATAATACTGAAATTAAAGGGAGAATCTAACTAGGGGAATATAGGATTGATTGAAGAAATTCATATAGATAATTTTGATATGATTCCAAAGAAAGGTAACTTGAAAGCTTTATAGATGAAATGTGGACTCTCCAAACCATAATATGTTAAAGGGTGATTATTTATGTAGCTCGATAAATTGAATATATCTCGATAACTACAAAAACAGAATATGATTTAATATCTATAGCAAAATGAAAGGGAAAACATATCACTCCACATGACGAAGAATTCAAATTTCACGAGTGCTTATCAACACATGGCAACTCATGTGTCTCATATGTGTTATGTGGAAGGTGAAATCAGTCTAGAAATAATGAAAATAGATGTATAAATGTCTCACCATCCCTAATAGAAATATCAAAAATTGAAAAACATGCACCAATAGAAGCTACATAACTACTTTTAGAAGTAAGGAAAAACATTCCATACAATTTGATGGTGAATAGATGTAAAGGTTCAATTATGACAATGAAGTATTGAAATGTTAATTAGATATTACACACCAACATAAATAGTACCAAAAATATTAGAGATTTTAGGAATGGAAATTTTGAGTTGAGAAGAAATTCTCTTCCATGTTTCTGTTATTAAGAAGCACACATGTATTCCATCTTATTCCCTTATATATTTTTTTATTTTTGATTACATTTAAGATAATAGAAGGTTAAAGTCATTCTCAAGATGTGAATTGAATGAAAAATGTGGTGAAAAACACTTTGGACTAATTATTAAATATGTGATAAATACTCGGAATGTTCCATAGTAGATGATTATCAATATAAATATCTTAAAGGTTATGTAATGATATTTTCCACCATGGTAAATCAATGGGATTTCACCCATTGAAGGGGAGAAAATATGAAGGGAGTGATATCGAGTATTATTTCCTAAAAAATATTGAAATAAATATCATTTCTAGAAGTTGAAACTTGAGGTATTCAAAACACATTTTCATTCCTTGTTCATAATTGTATTTATCTTTTTAGTTAAGGGGGAGTGTTTATTTGATAACAACATGTGATCAAGGGGGATCTTTATCTTTTCATTTAAATTTTTAAAATGTTTGTTTATGTATGTGTATTATTTATAATTTCATTTATAAATATTATTATTTTAAACCCCTTAGTCAAGAAATGATACATTATGAGCATGATTTCACATACATAGTTGTTTATTGACAACATTGAAAAGCTTGTTTATATCTCTCTTGTTTTTTACATCATTTTATCCCAAGTATACATAGAGTTAATTAACTAACATATATATTCTAAGTGAACCATGTGAAATCATACCTCTCTCAGAAATATTCAAGATGAAATTATTTAAAGGGAAGAGAACATGTTTTTGGAACATGCCTCACTAAACCATTACATTCAGTTTCAAATAAGGGGGAGAAAATATTGGCACACATATTGACACTTAGAAAGTGTGATTAGGTAATATTGAAAACCAAATACAAAGGAATAGATTTTGGATCCTAGTGTTGCATTTTTGTTTAATATGGTGCCAATATGTGTATGAAAAGGTAGTGGTTGATGTGTTGATGATGATTAAAGTGGTGATTCATACTATAATGTTACTAACTTAGTGAAAAATCAAAATTTAATTATGAAATAAGTTAGTTGACTTACATGGAGAATTATTATTCATAAAAATACATTGGATGTCATGTTGGATGTCATGCTTGATCATTCTCCATAGAATTCAGATGACTATTGAACCGATCCTAAGTTCCAAGACATGTGTTAGTAAAGAAATCATTGCTAACAAATTTTATGATGTCCTTGCAATAATTTATTTCATGATGATTATAGAATATCCATCCACTAGTTTCTAATTGGATGAAGTGTTTAAGAAAATTCTATTGATCTTAAATGATTAATAGTTGTGTCAAAAAAAATTCAGATTGATTACATTCTATAAAGTTATTTGGAATTCAATTTCTAAAAAGAAATTGAAGAAGAGTAAAAGATAAGAAAAGGAATATGATATTAACATTTGAAGAGGTGTCCATGAATATTTGAATTACTAACTTTACATTCATTTTATGCTTAGAATAATTTTTATGGGGGTAACATAAAAATGCAGGACAACCATTCATGCCAACTAGAGGCCTCTATCCAAAGCACATGTAGGGCATAGGTTTGAACACCTCAAAGTGAGGCCATCCGAGTAAGCCTAAAAGAGGAATGAGTATTCCCTATATATGCCTACCAGAGTGCAAGGGGGTATTTCAATTCATTTTGTGGGTCTAAAGATGTGAAGAGTGGGTGAAAAGATCAGACATTGAGAACATGGTATGGGGTGGTACCATAGTGGGAGGAGGGGTAATTTGGAAATGGGTCGATGTGGTCTAATACTTAAACAAAACACATCTCACATCTCTCTTTTTATGTGGGTGGATTTTTAAAAACACATATGAAATCACAGTCATCCATCTGATCCTGCGTGAAATCCTCACCACACATATTATCACACATCACCCAATTTAATAACCTTTATCAATGACCAATCTGAGTTAATCCAGTGTCCATATAGATTCCACACCATGGTTGTACACCTCTGATCGCATGAAGAACCCCCAATTCCAATTAGTTTCCCAAAGCACTGTTGTGCCTCCTTGATCTAATATTGACCATCATTGTTGATTGAACCTTCTGAATGAGGATCTTATTGACATCATGATACCATGAATGCAATTATATTTTCTTTCATAAAAGTATAATGAAGAAAACATTTGTGATGAATAATCTGTATTTTAAGGATGACATGCGATTTCAGTCCATAGAGAAGATGAGTTTCATCCTTCTCCAAATACAAGAAAATGACGATCGTACCACAAAGAAAGAGTTAGAGTTTGAAAGAAAAATCTCATGATTCAAGCCATATCGTTACCTGTGGTTTAAATATTTCAAAACTGAAGATCTTATGCATTCATGATATTGATCTCTAAATTATATCCTATTGGATTTGAACAAGGAGAAACACTATTATATTCTCCAAAAAAGTAAAGTCTCGAGCTGAGTAACCTTGTTTCTATTCACATCTCTTCAAATTTTCTTCTTTCTCAGATATAATCCATGATATACATGTCTCTCTATGTGAGGTATAAATGAGTCCCATGGCCTTTGAAATTTTATATTCACTCTAAAATGATATCCACAAATAAGGGAGTTCCATACACCATCCTGAATTTTTGAAGATATTCTATGGACACACAATATGTGTGTTAAACACCCTAATCATGATTTTTGAAATCAGAGGAATATCTGCACACTCTTTGCAAAGAAGGTTCATATATCTAGTTCTTAGATGGCTAGATCACATCTACCATGATGAAGAAGAGTCATGATACTTCTTTTTTATGAACAAAAGAAGATCTCTTCCCTTTAAGGTGGATAATAACGCATCAACACATTCAAAAAATTCAGGTTCTCATGTGATAACATACACATGTATTAAATACAAAAAATAAATGGAAATAACTAAGGTCATGTGTGTGAAAAAAAAAGTTAATGAAAAGTGTATGAATAAGATAATGTATTACACACAATATAAAATGTAGTAAATAGGGAAAATTTTGTGTGAACTTGTGAAGAATGAGTAAGAAGAAAGAGAAAAAGATAAGGGGTTTGGGTGTGCATGAATAAAGGGAAGAGTGCATGCATTAATGAAATACCATTCACACCTAAAGAAGAGATTGTGTGTGCATAGTGGATAGTGAGAAGCATCAAGATGTAATTTTATGCACGTTCATAACACACACATATTGAATCCCAACTAAACCACAAGTGTGTGTATGTAATAAACCTTAGAAGAAGAAATTGTGTCCGTGTATATTGTATTAAGAAACTAAGTTGATAAGAATCATATCATACCTGATTTCATGCATTTCCATTCACATGTGGAGAAGTTATTAAGACACCCGAAATAATATGTTTTTAATTCCATGGAATCCATGCATGGAGTGTATTTGAATTGAGACTAAATATGGTCATAATTTAAAAGAGATCTTATCCTAGTTTACATTGTTTATGAATTCATGAATACAAGAAATGAAAATATTGGGAAAAATTATTCCTGTATTTAAATATTCTTGAAGAAGTTGTATGTACCATTTTCACACATCAAAGTGATGATGGGTGTTCATTAGAAGAAGATAGAATTTCCCTAGAATTGTTTCACTAATTAAACTAACTAGTATAAGTAATTAGAGTAATTGATTAATTCAAAAAGACTATACCAAAGGCTATTGATGATTCTTGAACATGTACATTGGATAGTTTGATTCAAAAATCTCACGGTGTAAGAGAATAATATAAATCTATTTTGAATCAACTTCATCAAATAGGGAGTCTCTGGTGTGACTCAAGAGCAAGGAGTACCCTATGTGATTCAAGAGAAGAAGACTTCAGTGAGACTCTAGATAATTCTAGTGAGACTCTGGTAACAGTGTAAGATAGAATATAAAGAACCTCATGTGGGACATGAGAGATATACAATGTGATTTTGTAATGACCATTTTAATTAATCATATGATTATAGTGGAGACTCTATTTTGTAAAGAATAACCAAAATAATGAGGACAATGCCGCACAACTGAAAATTTAAAATCTTTGTGTTCGGAACCATTATATTTACAACATCACTCATGGTAAGGCTAAGAGACACAACAAGAGTGGATTAAGGAATTAAGTATCCATAAAAGATTAATTGAAATTAATCAACTTGTAAAATGTATAATGGGATCCCGGATTCACCCCTCCCCCTCTCAGATATTAACACTAATCTGATCACTTTACAAACCATGGGATAAGATATGAAAAATATATTTCTTTTCAATGAATGTATTTCCAATCAATTTTTCTCTAATTCCTAATTGTATTTGGTAACTGAATTCTGATTATATGATTTATGTTTGTTCTCTTGAACTTAATAAATATAATTTCTACACTTTATAACCATTGAACATATTATGTTTTATTACATAATTATTTATATATTTAATATATAAACCCCACTTCACATGTTGATTACATCATATAGTATGTTTCATCCATGGATATTTTTAAATAAAATAACCATTTTTAGATTTATAATGATCCATCTTTATTTTTGATTTCCCATTTTTTGGTTATCTCACCATTAAATTCTATTATATAGAATATTCTATTCAGTTTTAGAGACATGGGTTTTTAATAAAAAATAAATATTTTATTCATATTTTATAGAATTTTGTATTGTAACCAGTATACATTAAAAATATAACATGTTTTTTTCCTTTGATGATATATTTTGTTATCTTCTAAAAAATATTATTGAAGGCCATTATTTTTTTATATCTCAATTATGGGAGATTATTTTTAAAATTTAATATTTTCAAAAGTTTCAATTATCCTTTTTGAATATGTTTTTAATTTTATTGGTAAATTCATCGTTATGATAAGGATAAAGGGATTTAATGAATCTGTTGCATTTTTATTCCAATTTTATATTTATTTTAATTATAATTTAAATTAATGATATTTATTATTAATTATATAGACAATATTTTATATTATAATATTTATAATTTGTGGGGGATTGAACTGATGGTATAAGAAAATTCAATTTATTATACCCACATTAGTGGTATCATTCAAACCGTTCTTTTTACAGTGGTTTTTTCCATCTATGTTAGTAACTTTCAATAGTTCATTTTAAAAAATTATTTATTTGAAATCTTAAAACCATCAATAACTTTTAACTGGCTAGATTACAACTATTCGATTGTTTTATCTATTATATAATATTTCAAACAATACGTATATATGTTATCTCAATATAGATGATTATTGGTTGTAAAGGCTTTAGGATTATGTAATGACACTCGGTATAGTATTTATTCAAATACTAATAATTATTTAGAAATTTTATGTTGAATTTTTTCCAATTTATTTATATGTTTAATATTTTTTTCTTAATTATTTATGGGAAAAAACTGATATAGATAGAACCAAGATCCATCAATAGGTATTATAAAGAAATCTAGCATGGGTATTTTGGTATATACTCACCCAGAACAAAATATTTCGTAAGAAAATGGCCTTTATGGTTCTATAATGTTTTATAAGATCATAATTTCATGGACAACAAAAATAAATTAGTGGTTTGAAATTTTACATTTCTTTTATAAGAAACCATTTATATTTATCCAGGCATTTAATTATTTACATGTCAGTCATATATATTTTATGATAGTAATTTCATTTTATTATGAAAATATTTTCATTTTCAATTCCCTCAATATTATTTATTCTCATATTATTATTATTAATTATGATCTTTAATTATTACCACTAATGATTACCCTTACATATAATTTGATCTAAACCATACTTATTTTTACATATTCACAAGTTTTGAATAAATGTATTACACATGATATGAATAAAAAAATAGATTTTGTGGATAATTATTTTTGGATAAATAGATGACATTTTAAGGATAAAGTATATTAATATATTATTAATAAGATTCTCATTTGATAAGATATGCATGTGATTTTTTGGATAGATGGTTTATTCCTAATGCGCCAAAACTCTAAGACAAAATTATATTTAAAAAAATTACATAAAAAATTTAATAGTATTGTAATTATTGATGATGAAAAATGGTTTAATTCATTTCAGTTCAGATATTTTACTTAAAGAAGGTGTTTATCTGAATAGGATTCTGGGTGTGTGTGTCCAGGGTGGTAAAATTGTTATCAAAGGTTGTTTTAGATAAATAAAGTGATTAGGAAGTAATTATTTCAGAATAATTTAAGGGTTGAAAATTTAATGATAATCATAATTATCATGGAATATATAACTTTTTAAGTTAGTTGAAGTAATATTGGAAATTCTATAATGTTTAGATATTATGTTAAGATAAATTCATTGAAACCCCTATGGACAAGTATAAGGGATTCATCTATGTGTGGTATAGCTTCCTAGAGTTTTGATAATGTATATATTATATGTATTTCTTAAAAATTACATCCCTATATAGATATTACATGGGGATTCAAGCTCTGGAATAAATACCCATATGGGTAATAACCCTAAAAATAATGTATTAGGTAGTAACTCAAAAATATCCAAGTTAACAAAAAAGGGGAATAACGTCACACTTGGTTTGAAAATATATGGTGATATAATTTTCCGAATAACATTATCATTATATTCCATGATTAGTTATTCATTTCTTATAAACCTTAAGGGATTATGTTAACAAGTGTGAGGGAGAAAAACTAAGTGTAACATATCTAAATCCATTAGTTATAAATGTTAAATTGATAGTCATTTGGGTTTAACTAGAAGGGAATATAATTGATTAAAAGAGTAAGAAATTTTGGGGTTGAATTTCTCATATAATCAAAAAATAATAGTTCTCTTACTATGTTAATTTTTCACCAATCACAAATAACTCTTTATGGATTTATAATGTTTTAAACCTGAAGGAACAAAGTTAATAGTCCTTTTAACATACATTATATGGATTCTTCATATGACAAACCTAAAACATTATGATCTATGGATTGAAATCATGTGATTTTGTCAAATTTGGTATCAATAAGAGTGACTAAAAAACTGAATATATTGGATTTTTTTATCAAATTACAGAATATAAGGATGGAAATTTTTGGAAACCCAATATATTAAGTTGATGAAAAAATTAATATTCAATTTACTTCATTTCATAAATTTGGTAATAATAAACTAGGGGGACATGTCAATGGAGTTATATGACTCTTCTTTTTTGGAATAGGAGGGAATAATGAATTATATTTTAATGGAAAGATGAAATAATTAGTTAACATGTTAAGGTGAGAAGATCTACATCCTAGTCCTACAATATATATTAATGTAAAAAACACATTTTTTTATTATATCATATGTTTTTCCTAAAATTTAGATATCCTTCAATAATTTTATTATATGTTGATAATAAAAATATCTAGGATGAAATATATTTGGTGGGTGTAACATAATAATATTTTTACATTTATATATTTTAAAACATAATATGTTCCATAGTGTGTGATACATGATAAACCTGTCCATAACAAACTACACAATGTTATATAACCATTAAAATAAATCCATATAAGATTTCAGTAAAAATAGATTTGGGAAATTTATGAAATATACGCAAACTAAAAATAAATTTCATTATAAATGATGAGGCATTGAAAATTTGAATTACTATATCTAAATAACGAATAAGACGGGTTAATGCATTAAAATTTGTATTATGCAATAATTTTAATCTTTTAATTTTAATTTTTCTAAACAATAAGTTTTAATGTGTTAAATTCTCAAAAATTAAAATAAATTTTCCATAAATAGAGAAAATATATATTATAAGTTGAGATTAATATATTAAATATTTAGGAAAATGTAATTAAATTAGTTTCATTTTATTGTATGACAAAAGATTTTTATTACTTAGATAAAAACTAGTTGGGGCGGTATAAACCATCATATTAAAAGTAATAAATCCGAGTGGTAAAGGAATTAAACATGTTAAACACATGATTTTCATTGAGCTCTTGATATATTCCTAGCCTTTAATCATACAAAAATCTATTATTGGAAATTTTTTAGTAACATGAAATGAAAAAAAGTGCTCTATATATACTATGTTTAAATATTTACTCAAAGATGATTTTCACCACTTATAAAATGGATCTATCACCACCCCATAATTAAATGAATTAGGATTATATATGAAAATATTAACATTATTAATCCATTATAACCCTATTCATTTTTATTGAACCTACAATCATAACAAATTTTTATAATACATCTATTTCAAAGAATTATTCTAAGGGAAAGACTACTTTTACAATGTGAGTACATTTTCTTTCAAGACATTATATATTATAATTTATACATGAAAAATATAATTTATAATTTATTATATAATTAAATTTGTATTTGATTAAAATATAATTTATTATTCTAAATGGATAACCATTTTTCTCCTTTCACAATATTGTTAATAAAAAGAAAATAGTAATTTATGTGTTATATGTACAATCACCACACCAATATGGTGACTTCCTTTTTTTACCCTAGGCACTATTCACTAAATATAAGTGTAAAATTGAATAATAAATAATAACTATGTAATATAATAATAATATTTATTAACATCTATAGTATAATACACATTCATTCCCTCTCATTCATTATGAAATGAAAACATTAATTATGCATTGTGCGGAATACCAACTCTACAAAGTAACATATCTCATTTTTCATATACTTTATGTGTTATTTATTTAAACCTATTCAAATTTTATTCATTAACATAAAATATTACAGATATTGCAATTATTTTTCTATTATAGATGTATTATCCAGAAATAAACCACTACTATAACACTTATTATCCACTAATTATGGAATGTTAGGGTTTTGGATGATCAAAAAACATAAATAAACAATTCTATAATATAATATCATCTACTAAAATTAAAAAACACTAAATGTATATTATGTAAAATTGAATAATGATTTTATATGTTTTTAATACGAACATTAATATTAAACTCGTTTACTATGATACCAATGATCGTTTCATATAAATCACTGAAACACACATGTAATTAATGTCATATATAAGAATAATATCTAAAAATATCATAGAATGAGACTATATTATTATAAAATATCATAAACATCAATTAAAATACCATATATTATATTCTACTGACTAAATATGATAAAATAGTGAATAAAAATCATTATATTATGAAATTAGTTCAAAATAGTCAGCATTACTCACACCCGACATTGAATTTGATAAAAATTAAATAATTTACAAGTTAAAAACTATAAATGAATTTTTTTTAAAAAATTAAATTAATAAGTTTCTAAAATATAATTTAAGATATATTTGTTTTTTATACTTGTTCATATAGTTCATTTTACTACTAAGGGTAACATTGTAATGGTTTTCCTAGTCTCAATTATGGATCTTTTAAACATGTTACTTCTTATAGACTACATTAAAATTCTATAGTGATCTATTTATATAAACCCTAATTAATTTTTTATATTTTAATTTTTTTTAATTCATGGTATATACTTTCCAAAATAATGTTATATTCTTAAAATGAATTTTGATGCAAGTTTTCCCTCATTTATAAGTGTTTTTCGTAACTCAAGTTTCATTAATTTAGTTTTGATTATTCTCATAAACACATTTCATATAATTTGGGAATATTAAACCCTTTTATTTGTTTTTGTTACTTTATAATTATTCTAATTTTTACCACATTAACCCCTTTTCAAATATTTAATGACTCATTGAATCTATTTTATGTAGTGAATGGTGACAACTTATTTTTATTGTCTATGAGTTATAATGAATGATCTTGAACTTCTCTTTTACATGTTCTTGTTCTCCCACCACAACATTTTATTATATGGTATATTCTCTTACAATATGGTAAAATTATTTTTCAATAAAAAATATTTTTTAAAACACTTTTTATAACTTGGGTTTTCAATAAGTGTTCATTAAAAATATAGTAAAGGTTTTTCTTTTCATGATGAAATATTTAATATTCCAAATCAAATATCCTTGAATAAATTTATCTATTATTAGAATATCCATTTTGGGATATTATTTTAGAATGAAAATTTTATCAAATTTTTCACTTGATCATTTTGAAATTTAATTTTAAAATGGACCTGTAAATTCATCTTTACGATAATATTAACAAGGTCATATAAATACTCCATTATGTCTTCACATATTTTTCTATTTTCATATTAAATGGTTTTACTCTAATAGGATTCATTTTTCATAATATACCCTCTTTTTTATATTATATTAATTATATTTTAAGGGTGTTGTTGTCTTGGTATCAAACAATCCAATTCATGATTCATAATTTTATGCTATTATTCAATTCATTCTTCTATTATGGTCTTTTTCTATTTATAATACCATCATTATATTTTTCTATTTCACATGGAATATATACATTAAAGAAAAATTATTTATCTAGATAAATTAGGATCTTGTGTTTCCATTTATTAATTTGGGAATTCATGAACATTTTTTTCTATTTTTTATCCATGAATAAATCATTATTGGCAACAATGGTTGGTAGATTATGTATTGAAGTTAAATATATTTTCTATAATTTAAATTAATAATGTAAAATTAAATTATTTATTAATTATTTATTTATTTCATATGATGAATAAATTAGACATAATTTAGTAAGGGTGGATCCCAATATTGATTTACCATTGATGTATCTATATGTTTATTAAAGAAAGAATTCTTGGATATTCCTGGGTATTATAATGCAAGAAACATCCCAATAAAAAGTCCTTCACAATATGATCATGATGAAAAAGATAATTTTTAATTGGATTTGGGTATTTATCACTTATAATATTATATATTTTTTAATTTATTTATCCCTTATTATTTGATCATAAACATTTGTAAGTTTCTATTTCCATGTGATATAATTAAATGTATTACACCTGATATAACGTAAACAATATATTGTTTAGATAATTTTGACATGGTTTAATAGAAATAAAATAAACTAAATAGGATATTCCATTATGAGAAAAATATATCATTTATTAGGCACACATAAGATTTGTATGTTACAATTACATCGTTACACTATAAAACATGTAACATAAAAATTCATTTGAATGTATGTTAAATGTTATTTATTAATTATATTGTAATAATTTTTTTAAATTGGGTTCTTTCTATTAAATTACATGTCTTCATATAAAGAAGGTTCTCATATAGAGTTGTTTCGTATAGTTTGGTTTCATAGAAACTCCATTTGTTTCAATGGATGTTTAAGATAAATTTTGAGATTAATAATTTTTAGTTTAAAATAATCTAGTGTTTTGAATTATAATGTGGGTAAAAATTTCAAGGATTTAAAAAAACATATGATTAGTATAAGTAATATTGAAAATATTTTTTCCCTTATGTATTAAGTTAAGATAACATCACTACATTCTAAAGGGATTTTTCGAATGGACAATCCAAAGTATGGGATAATAGCATAATTATGTTTATAATGTAGAGATCAAACGACTATCCTATCAATATAATCCATTTCAATATATTAATGTTGATTTGGGAACTCACTTGTATTTACCAAGGAATATTAACCTAGAAAATGTTTTATTGAGTATTAACTCAGTCAACACCTATTTCATGGAAAATATTCCTAATTATAAACTCATTTTGATAATCTTGAGTGATATTATTTTGTCAATCACATTATATTTTGATGTTATTATAACAAATTAATTACTTAATTACATTAAGGTATTAGCTTAATATGTATGGTAGAACCCAACATATTGTAAAATAGGTTAATATAAAAATGATATTTGATTAACTAAGAGTGATTTATGTTCAATTTAAATATAATTTTATGCTTTCAAAGGAAAATTATGTTTTGTGGAATTTATCAGGTAATGAACTTCTAAATGAAGTCTTATGGCCACATTTTTTTGTCATGTATAATTAACTACTTTTTTATTTGGTTAATGGGTAAATTGTGAAGGAATCAAGTAAATAATGGTTCTCATGGATAATGAATAAGTTTTAGTAATGAGACTCATAACGTGATAATAGATTCAATGAGAAATCATTTCATTATGACAACCCATCTATTAGTAATTATTATTACCAAAGTGAACATTGTTGTTTTTTTAACACAACATATAAGATAATGATTGATCCACATGAAGTTATTTATGATCATGATTATGAAATAAATAAAGTTAAATTATATATTTTTAAAAAATATAGTATTAGTCATTAATGGTAATGTCATAGAGGAAGTGAGGTGTGATTTACCTTTGGTAATTGAGGGACTAGTGTTAAAAAAATTGAAAGGAAATATGAAGAACATGTTTGTGGTGATCAGGGGAAAATATATTAATTCTAATTTTACCAAATATATTAAGTTAGAATCCTAATATGATATTATATAATAATCTATGAAACACATTTATATATGACTTTGTTATGTTTTTATTATGTTAAAATAAATTTCTTTTGGAGGAAATTTAGTCAATGGGGAGAATGTAACACAATTAAATTCATTATTATATAGTACATTAAGAGAGAAAAAAATGATTATTAACATTTGATATATGCAATATCATTTCATAATGAACCAGTGACCTATTAAAACCCATTGAAATATAGCTTTAAATTATTTGGGTATACATAAATTTATCAACGTTTTTAAATTTATTTATACATAAAAAACGGGTCACCATCAATGTTTTTTAATTAACAGAATAAATTAGACAAGGTGAATAAATAATATGACAAGATATTGATTTAAAATAGAACCCTTCTAAAATTTTATTTTATACACATTATTTCATAAAAATAAATATATTAAGGATAAAATATATAATTTATATTATAAATAATGTAACACCAATTTCATTACAAATTGATAGGAAATATAAATATTAATAGTAAATAATTTTAATGGTTATTTTCCTATTAAAATAGTTTTCATTAAAAAAAATTGTTTAATATTTAATGTAAATTTATCAAATTTTAGAATATAAATTTTATAATATGAAATTATTTTTTAGGGTCATAATTTTAATATTATATAATGATTAATTTTTGTTAATTTCTGAAATAATCAATTTTTAGGCGAATTGTGAAAATATTTTATTTACCAAAACAATATATTTTATAGTTACACAATTATATAAGTAATACCTATATTATTATTAATTATTTTAATATATTAAATATTAAATATTTTTCAAGAGAATGTATTTTTAAAAACTACTCTAAATTTATTAAACGATTGTTTAACATTGTATGAACTATATTAATATTTTCCAATAAAATAATTTTTTGTCTCGTATTTTAATTAAATTGTATTTTCATTAAATTGGAATTTTTTTCCTTGTATTTAAAGCCATTTATTGTTTATTTATATCATTTTAATAAACAATTCATCATAATACAATTAATTGATAATATTATACTATATTTTAAGAATAGAAATATACTTTTTCAAAAAAAATTGGTTTTACATGTTAAATTCTATAACATTAAAATTAAATATACATACACATTTAAATTTTATTTCAGAAAATGGATTTCATACTTTTAAATAATTTTGATGATATTATGAAATATGGATAATTTTTAGGAAATAAAATCATTTGACCAAGATAACAAATAGTCACCATAGTTAAATCTATGACAATAAAAGTGATAATTCCATGGGTGGAAGGACTAAAAAAATTAAATAGTTTTGAATTAAAATTTTCAAATAATATATTCCTCATATAATTATATTGCCCAATATTTCTCATTTATTGAGAGACATGACCTCTAAACATGTGATCAGTTTATATTAAGTTGAAATATTATTAAATATTTCATTCTGAACACCTATAAATGGGGCCTCTCACCATCTCTTATGTACTAATCAAAAAAATTATTTTCCACATGATACTATACCAATTATCCTTTTTTATATATCAATTCATTTTAGTTGATCCTTTGGTAAAATAATTTTACTTAAGACATCTATTTAAATGGATTCCTCAAGGGAATGCCTAATTTATCAATGTTTGTACATTTTTTCTTATGTATTTTTTTTATTTCCTACCATCCAAATATAATTTTACCATTAATATATATTAAAATAAGAATTGTTTTTATACTGAATTTTATTATTATTTTTCGAAATATATTTTCAATATTTCCCTTTTTATATTTATATATAAGGATATGTCATTTTTTGTGCATACTACTATATACAACAAAGCGATGAATTATTTTTTTTCCATTTTCATTTATTGATCATTATAGTGGTAAAATATAAGATTATATAGAAATTTTTAAATTCAATGATAATTATATATATTAAATTTATAATTCACTTTATTTCCTATTAATTATTTATAATAAAAAAACAGTAACCATGCATTGTGCATACTACATCCTCCACAATATAAAATATCTATTTTTTTGTTTCTTTATTATTTATTAAAAAATCTTAAAATATGATTAAATTACATAGTTTTATTTAAATAATATCAATAATGTTCTTAAATAATGATATTTTTCCAAAACAATCCACTTTCATAATCATTATTATCCTTAAATTCTGGTATGTTCATTTTGGGTCAATCTAGACACCACATTAAATAAGTCCATAAAGTAATATAATGGATGAATTTGAGAACCTAATTAAAAATTATATAATATATAAATGTGCAAATTATGATTTTTTTGATCAAAAATTCCAAAATTAGTATTAAACACATTTATTAAGATATGATCATTTATTTGTTAAAAATCACTAAAACATGTTTATGGTTAACTTCACTAAAAGAAATATTCTTAAAAATATCAAATAATTAAATTATAAAAATAATAAAATATAATAAATAATCCATTATATTATCTTATATTTTCTGGTTATGATGAACCATGTGAAATAAAATAATTTCAACCCTACTATTATAAAAATAATTCAAAATGATCACGATTGTTCCCAACAAATTTTGAAGATAAATAATGAATAACTATTATACATTAATTGAATATTTTTAAATGGTGTTTATAAAACTTTCTAGATATGAAGGAATTTTTGAAATTTTATATTAATAAATCAATTTTTGAAATATAATATTATTCTCCATTAGAAAAAAAAGAAAATGAGTTAATGGTTTAGTTGATTTCAACAATGATTTTTAGGTACATGTTACATTTTAAAAATCATAATTCATTTTTATCGTGTAATATTAATTTAATAACCCTTTTACGTTCTATACATTATTTATTTATAATTAATGAGATAGACTAATTGAAAAAATATCTTTTGATGAAATAACATTTGAGTCGTAGTAACCATTTTTATTATGGTAAATCACTTTTCATTTCATGAGTTATGATCCTTATGTTAAATAATATCGTATAATATTGTTATATTAAATATAGTGATTGTATTTTCTTATAATATTTTATTTTCTACATTATTACCACATGAACCCCATTTTAAATATTTAATAATTCTTTTATTATGTTTCCTATAATTTAAATCTATTACCCATGGCTCCTTTCATTGAGTTTAAAGGATTCATGTTGAATATTTATTTTGAATTCATGGGTTCACCGAAAAAAAATTTATCTTATGTAACTTTCTTTTACACTCTAGGAAAGTGGTATATTATTAAAAATTAAATTGTAAATATAATTTTTTTTACAATGAGGATTTCAAAATAGTTAATTAATAATATAAATGGCATTTCCATTCTTGATTAAATGTTTATTTTTAGAGAAAATATTTATTTTATTTACTTTATGAATTTCTCATCAATCAATTGTAGAATATTATTTATAAATTAAATATTTTTCACAAGTTTCCCTTAACCGTTTTTAATATTTTTATTATATTTATCCGATAATTTTATCTTTATAAAACCATAATTTCATTTCTAAAAACACCATTATTATTCAACTTATATTTACCTTTTTATATTCAAAATTATTATAAATTATGGGATTTATATTTCATAACATACACTATAGTTTATACAATTTTATTTATCTCTTCAGAGGTATAATATCATGGTATAGAACAATTTAATTATAGATATTTTCATTTGTATTAATATACAAAGAATTTATGTAACACCCCATGTTTTTAAGAACATCTCCCATGTATTATGTATTTTCAAATTATATAATCCTTTGATTATGTTTTTTGAGTTTTTGGACTTTTTTAATTTTTTCTATTTGTTTTAATGTGTTCATATTTTTAGAACATTTAGTGGATATCATGAACTATTTCCAAGAAAAAATTTATATTTTTTTTGGGTGACACTGTATATGTGAATTATTGGTGCATGGTTAGGCCGAATAATGCAAGTTCCTAGGAGAAATAATGAAAGTGCAGATAGTGGGAAAAGAATAATTTTTACATGTTTTGATAAAATATGTGAGACAATAATTCTAGTGTATGGACTTGAAATGGTATCACTATATAGATGTAACCTAATTTTCCAAACTATGACGCGCAACCTTGTGCCTAATTGGGTATTGTCTAGTAGTACACCCATACTTGTCTCTAGATATAAATATTTACCTGACCCAACAATGTTATGTGTCGTTACTATATCAAGAATTAAATTTTAATTAATATTAATACCATAAATCCCTCATTTTTCACATTTTATCTCATGATCTAGAATTCATCTCTACTCATAGGGCATTTTGGAAATTCCAATTGTTCAAAAAACAAATTTAGGAAAATCAATGTATCATGGTGATCTTGGATCAGTTTAAAATACTTATATCCTCTATTTATAATTTTTTACATTCATATTTTGTTGTCTTGAGGGTTTGATGTAATATAACAAGTGTATTTATAAAATATATATTTTTCATATTGAATAAATCTTGTTTGATCTACTAAGGGGATGACGATTCAGATTTGGATCTATATTTTTTTGTGTCATTACTTAATTTAAATAACCTTAATGAGGTTGGTGACTTCCTTATAATTATATTAATTATTTATCCTAATGGACTGATAATTAAATTAATTTATCTCTACATAAATTTTAAAAAAAATTCCTTGATTTTGTTCTTAAATCCATAATTTTGAATGATTCTCAATGGTAGTTTGATTAAATTCATGAATAAAATCCATTTTTAAAAGAAACGTTTTATTTAGAATAATTTTTTATGAGAAAATGTAATAAATGGTTTTATGTGTTAATGTGAATTTTTTTGGAGAAAATAATGTGATGTATAACCACCAATGATGGATTGAGTAATGGCATGAATTTCCATTTGTCAAATCGGTTCACAAAGAGTAGTCATCGTTGAAAGAAGAATCACCAAACACATGTTTATGAAGGTCCACTGTTTAATACATTTTGTGTGTGTAGGTGTTGAAATTGAGTTATTGTTACAATCATAGTTATATTAATGACAAATATTTCATAAAAATCTATATTTTTTATGGTTTTTATAAAAAAAATTAACTATTATACTTCTATCTTATATGAAAATTAATAACTTGTTCTTATTCTTGGGGAATGTGTAGGAAAACATTATAGATAACTTATAGAGTTTATACACATCCCCTTATTGAGAAAATAATGGTTTTAGAAATATCATATATCAATATATTGGTAAACTAAATCTATCACATGTCACTAGTGGTGGACCTTGATGATTTCTGCCCGAGTTGGTGTTCAGAACATGGGGACCTCCCTTTATGTCTTCTGTGTGATATCACATTGATGTTACAATGTTATATTTCATTTTGGTCACTTGGTGACATTTTAAAATAATTTTTATTTTTTCTTTGAGGTTTTTGGATTATTTTTTTTCTTTCAGTTTTATTTTTATTATAGATACATCAAACTTTAGGTTTGGTTATATTTTATACCAACATTTCTTTTTGGTTCTTTATGGAAAATGAACCCAAAAAATTCATGTATTCTAATGGGATTTATTTTTGGATACTGGTGTCTTTAGGATGTAATCTATGGTTACTATAAATCTATCTCAACTCAATGAAACCAGTTAGGGTTGGATTTTACAATTGGTATATGTTATAATCTGTATATCCATATCAGGTGATGGTAGTAAGGAGTTAGGAATATCAAAGAATGAAATGCATAGAATAAAAATACATAGAATACAATTTTAATATGAAATTCATGTTTCCTAAGTTTTATGGTTATAAAAATGTTCTAAAATAAATTTACGTTTCTATTAATCTCATCAAAATCGGTATAGCTTAGGGGTATTTTATATCATGCATTTCTAGCGAGACTTCCCACAAGAATTTATTTTTAAATTTTGTGTTTGATATTTTATAACAACTTTTTTATTCGTCTTATTTTAAAAATTATGGCTATATATCATGATACTTATAGTTATTTGAAAATTTATAAGACATCACTATTTAGTGAGTAATGTTTATCTGTTTTTTTAGATAAATTGACTAGTTATACATCATAGAAGTGGGAATGATGATTTTATGATGAATAATGATTCACTTGGGCC
The DNA here is from genome assembly GCA_963277665.1 of Viscum album. Classification (NCBI taxonomy): domain Eukaryota; kingdom Viridiplantae; phylum Streptophyta; class Magnoliopsida; order Santalales; family Viscaceae; genus Viscum; species Viscum album. The sequence continues at coordinate 1,686,620,121 of OY728126.1, read as the reverse complement.
CTTGGTGAAACAAACACATTTCAAAACTATATTTAATGACTTAAAGCCACTTATAGAGGAAATTAAATTGATTATTAAGAACAATTGGGTCACATCTTACAATTTTAGAAATAGAGTCTTCAAATTTCCTAGGGGGTTTCTATACCTAGAAATGATGAAGTGTTGTTGAATATAATGACTAAAATATATGATTTTATTGGTACATTTCATAAGATAAATTTCAATTTAGATGATTGTATAATGGAAAATATTTCACAATAATTGTGGGATTAAGACGTCTAAGCTAGACTTGACCACAATCTTATGCAAGAGGACTTTGAAAAAAATCAACAAATTATTATATCCTCACACAAACAAGATTTCCTAAATTGTGGATTTATTCATCCTTATACAAGAAAACATATTAGTATTGATGTGTGTAGATAATTTTATCATTTTAGTTTTTTTCACTATTGAAGTAGCTGTTAGAGCGTCCTTAAAGGAACACATCATTGAATCTATCTTTTAGTTAGATATCCACACTAAAATATTCATCATATTTATTATGGTTTATACATATATGGTTAATATAAATATGATAGTATAATATTATATCACTGTTAAATCTATGGGATGATGTATTCATACCTCTATAGGAGTCGGTTGTAACTTTGACAATACTAATAATTGAAAATGGGACACATATTCTCAATGGGTAGTTAGAACTTAGGAACATACATTTAAATTTATAAACCCTCCTCAAAGAGAAAATATAAATCATAGTTGGTTATAGTGTTTTTAACTCACTCTAATTAAGTGATACTATAGATAACCACCTCGATCTTATAAAAAATTATTATATTCTATAAATCAAGAATAATTTTATATTACTCCGTTGTCTAGTGTTATGGGATGTATCTCATGTGTATCTAAAATATTATGCTTCAACTTCGTATCATCTGCAGAATAAAAATCATACTCATAACCAAGAGACCAATGGTAATTGAAGATAAACCATGATTTATTAGGCAATTCATTCTCAATCCAGAATCAAGGATTAGGGAAGTGCATGTAATAAATTGTGTGGTGCTGATAAGATGATTTTCATGGATCAATTTGGTTTTTCAATAGAGTGTGCTACTACTCTAATGAATTCTATCCTTATGGAATACTTTCTGATGTGGGTATGTAACACTATTTAGTTGAATCTCATGTTGTTGATCATATAGGTTTACATGTTGAGATGAATCCTTCTACCAGGAATCATCAGACACATCTCTTCAGATAAATTTTTGAAACCTCTATTTGAGAAATGTGCTCTATCACTTTTTATAGTGATGTTTTGTTTTGGGATATATCAATTCACAAAATGTATTTCTATGAAATTATTTGGGTAATATATTGGTCAATATAATCCAATGTCCATATAAACTATCATGGCCAATAGGCATGTTTCATATCATGTGATGGTGTTAAGAATATCAATAAAGGCTTTTATAATGTCAATTCATGTAGAGTGGGACATTTGGTTCTAGTGATTGGTACACTATTTTAAAATATGGAAATAGTTACTCAAGATTAATTTGATGTAATCATTCATTGATATTTTTCAACAATCTTTTACTATTTTCGTTACGTCTTTCTAAACAAATTCATTGGGTTACCACATAAAAGGGATGTGGAATTTATTGTTGATGTACTACTAGGGACCATTAGTATTAAAATTCAATATTATATGATATAACTAATGTAATTAAAGGGAATTATATTTCTCACTATAATAGTTGGAAAAAAAGGGACAATTTGTACTAGTATATCTCCATAGTCTATATCAAAGTTTTTTTCTCTAAAGAAGAATGAATACTTTGACTTTTGCCTATTATCATAAGATTAACTGTGTTACAATAAAAGAGAGATGTCTCATTCCATGAATTGATTACCATTTTGGTCAATTTTTGGTATCCATATTATTCTATGATATATATTTATTTGTTTTGTTTCCCCAACATAGATTTTAGAGAGTGGAAATTCATATGAAATATTTTAGGATCTGTTTTTATCAGTGTGAATACACGGTTATTTCCTTTGGTCTTAAAAATTTTCTAGCTGTGTTTTTAGAATTTATGAATTGGGTGTCCTAGTGGTATCATGACTCTATTTTAATGGTGTTCAATGATGATATTCTCATGTATTCTTTGAATAATTACAGTCATGAATAATTAATTGATATAGGGTATGGTATCTGGTTAGAACAAAAATATTTTTATAATAATTGAAATTGTGCTTTTAGGGTAAAATAGATAAATTTCTTAATTTATGTCATCTATTAAGGAATAGTTTCTATAAATCCTAATATGATTAATGTTTTTATTTCTTAATTATCACCTAGAATTGTATCTACTATATATAGTTTCCATGATTTAATAAGATATTAGTGGTGCTTTATTCATGATTTTTCAAACTTGTACTCTATAATGATAGATTTGAAAACTAAATACGTTCCTCAAATTTGGGTGATGATTACAATAAATATTTAAAAGAGTTCAATATTCAGCTTATATAGATGCCTAAAATTATGTTCCTTGTTCTAGGGTAGGGGTATGTAGTATATTATGATGCATCTATATCTTGACTGGGTTGTGTTCTATTATATGGATATTATATTGTTTCCTATGGACCATGCTAGTTATGGATTAAGGAGAAACATTACAAAAAATCCTGATTTACCTTTATCAATTAAAGTACACACATTTCAGAATTAGTATTCCTTTTTTTAATAATTTCTTTGTGTTCATGGATCATAAGATCTTGACGAACATTTTCCCATAACGGGATTTGAATTTAAGTCAATATAAATAGATGGAATAGTTGATGATGTTTGAGGTAAATATGATTGATACACTTGGTCACAGGAATTCAAAAATGACACATTATGTTGAATGTAATATTCCTAACTGTCTAAAAATGAATCGAATCAATGATAGATAACAATGGTTATAACTGATATGCATTTGAATTGTGCTGAGTATTGTGATGTTTTGATTTTCTTCCATGTTTCTCGTGTTCATGATTTTGTTGAGTAGGTTAAATATATTCAATATATAATCTTAAATTACAAATGATGAGAAATAATGAAATGGAAGTAGGTCATTGGGAGATAAATGCTATTCAATAGATAAAAACTATATTTTAGAGATCATATTGTGGTTAATCCAACTTTTTAGAAAGACCAACATTCTTCCAACCACCATTGATGCGTGGTTTCCTTCAATAGAGTTAATAATATTTATAAAGTACTAAGAGATCAATTTTGATGGGATGGAATAGAGAGGAATGTTTTGATATTATCTTAACTTTTAACACAATTTATATGTTTAAGGTGGATAACCAATGACCAGCGGGTATGTTTCATTAATTATCAATACACATTGTGGAAATGGTAGCAAATAAATATGGTTTATGACATAGGTTTTCCAAAAATAGTTAGAAAACATGACTCTATATGGGTGATTATGTATTGGATCAAGAATTCTTCTCACATCATCAATATTCATAAATATAATACGGTGGTAGAATATTCCAAAATCTATATTCAGGATCCTTTTTAAACACATGGAATTCAAGTTTCAATTTTGTATAATCGATACACCAGGTAAATCAGTCGGTTTTGGAAGTCCTCACAAAAATACCTTGTATCCCATTTGATCATTATCATAGCTTATCATCCACAAATGTATGAACATATGATATAAATGTTATAATGCCTTCATAGAGCCGTTGTTATGGATTTCAGTGTATTATGGGAGCCACACATACCATTATTAGTGTTCTTATATAATAATTGTTATCATGGATCTTTATATATGGCTGAAATTAGTGAATTACTGGAAATAATTATAAATCACCACTTTTGGGGAAGAAATATGTGATATTTAATTCTTAGACCTAGCCTTGTGAAAGAAAAAATAGACAAGATTCAGATAAAGGAAAATGGGATGGTGAATATTTAGAGACGTCAAAAATGATATTCGGAGTATCATTGATGACAGATATCAATTGCTGTGAATGATAATTTTTTCTTGATAATAAATATAAGGATATGGAATCATCATTTTTTTAATAAGGGAAGGTTGTATTAAATTTTCATTGAACATTTTGAGATATAATAAAGATCTATTAAAGTCTCTTATCGGTTATATTTACCACCAATGTTTATATATCTTCATAATTTGTTTAATATATCTCAATTTATGTTGTAAAATCTTGGTCATGACCATGGGATTCAGTGAGACAATATTGATCTTGAACCAGCTGCTACATTTATTCATGTGTCGTTACAAATTCTATATAGTATAATGAATCTCATGAACTAGATAACCAATTTTTTTATAGTTTTTATGAAATAATTTATAGATTTAGAGTTATATTGGAAAACACAAAAACAAAATGTTGAAACAGTGTATTGAGATATTTTAAAACAATGTTGGTATCTATTTTCAACATATGGAATGACTAATGGTGGGGATAATTTAATACACCTAATTTCAATTACATTACCCATTTATTCATTTTTTGATGTTATATAAAGTTTGGGTGATGTTTCAAGTGTTTTTAGATTGTTTTAGAATGGTTTGGAAGTGTTTTATGAGGTTCATGATTTGATAATGGTTAGGTTAAATGAAGAAACGTCTCTAGGAAACTAGGTATGATGTTTTGGGAGTCACTATATAGGTGAACGATTTGGCCATACAATTTAATTACCATGGTGAAACAATTTTACTGGCCAATGTGGAAAAGTCATGGTTGGAACATGGTATAAAAAAATCATGTGATCTAACAATGTGAGGGAATGGCCTTGATATAATACTAGCACGTGGTTGGTGCATGGTTTTATATATTATGTAGTATAGTTGTGCAGATACCTTGGGGTTATCCTGTTGCATGTTCATGGTTTGTCAATATTTTGAAAAACCATGTGGCTCAACCATGCGATTTGCGGTTAATACTCATAAAATTAATTATTAATTCAAATTAAGGCCTTGAAAACAAAATTTTTATAAGTGTATACTATTTTGTTAAACATTTTCCTTCTCTTTGGATCCCTCAGGAATTTCATTTCATCCAATTGGAACTTTTAGAGAATGCATGTGTGTTAGAGATCGAAAATCAATAGTAATTTCTTATTTTATATATTTCTCATTATATTCTCAGATGTCACCTCGAACATATAATTAGATATATTTTTTATGAATAAATAAGTGTTCTATTTATTTGATCATTATGAGATCTTGTTGGATAAATTGAAGGAAATAATATACAAGGCCATATATCGAGTTTTATGTGATAATCCAAAATGTTAAAAACCATTGTGAGGTAGGTGGATTCTATCTCATTCTATTAATTTTAGAAAATAATTTATTAGTTTTTAAATTCATTTAGCCATTTTTTATTGTAAAATATATTGTTTTTAGTACCTAAATACTTGGGTTTGATGGGCGATAATATGATCTTTCTTAAAATTATTCAAAACATATGGTTTTCCAATGATATTTTTTGTAGGGAATAATGTGATAAGATATGTTTCCATATAATGTTTTGTGTGTTACTGTGACTTTTAAAAGGATAATGCAGTGATGTACCACCATAAATGTATGATGAAGTTAGATAATCAATTACCATCAGAAAATTCATTCAGTAAGTAATAGATTCGTGAAAGGATGAAACAAAACCTAAATAAATATGGAGGTCCATTATTTCATTCTTAGTGAACCCAAATTATTTTATAAATTCATAAAATCAGATAATCCATGACCCAGATTCTATATCAAATCCCTAAATGCATCTATACTTCTCGTGAAAAATTTGAATCCTCTTGAGTCATAAATACTTCTAGTTGAGACATTTATACATCTTCCTAAAGGTTTTCATTAAGGAATGCTATTTTGAAATCCATATTTCAAATTTCATAGTCATGGTATGTTTTCATAAAAAGTATGATTATGATGGATTTAAACACAAAAACATGTGAAAATGTTACATTTTAGTCAATTCCTTATCATTGATTAAACCCATCATCCAATAGCATTCATTTATGTGTATTTACATTACCATCAATGTCCAGTTGTCTCTTTAATAACCATTTTCACCCTACTTGATTTACATAAAGTAAACATAAACTAGAACAAAAAAATGGTTCTAAAACATGGAATCCATCTAAAAATGCATGTATTGTTTCTTTGTTATATCTTCTGACTTCTCTACTACCTTTTTATATGAGATAGGTTTTCCATTTTCAACTAATAATGAGTCGCCATCTTCATTAACTAAAAAAACATATCCCTCTATTTCTCTTACATCTCTTGTGAGCCTATATAATAATTTTTTAGGAACTAATCCATCCATGGGGACCTCTAGAATATTTTCCTATACAAAATTATGTGTATCTTGAGCATCAACTCCATTAATTTCAATCTTTCTCCAACAATCAATTTTCAGGATTTCCTCCCTCGAAATAAATTTGTCTTGTCTAGTAACATTTTCCTTCTTTACAAAGGGGTTGTTAGTTAGTATCCCTTTCATTCATTAGGGAAACCTAAAAAGATACATATTGTTCCATATGGTTCTATTTTATTTCATAATATGGCTTTAACCCACCTCACAACCCAAAGCATGAGTGTGTGATAAAGTGGTTTTCTTTCCACTCCATTACATAAATGTGATTATATTTTACACATTATTGGGTAGTTTGTTTACTATGTATCTTCTATTTAAAATTCATAAACAAAAAATGATTATGAATGATCTTCATGACTCATCATCGAACTTATAGTGGATAATAAGGTACAGTTCCTCCCTTCACTATCACCATTCAACTATGGTGTTCAAGGTACAGTATATTGAGACAAAATCCGAAACACTCATGCAATGTCAATGAAATCATTATAAAAAAGTTCGCTACCTCCATCTGATCAAATCGTATTAATATTATTTCTATGTTTTTTAAATAATTCATTCATAAATTATTTTATTTTTTCTAATTGGAATCATACTAATACCTCATTAAAAAGGCATATCCATATCTACTAAAGTCAATAGTATATGTTATGAAGTAACAATACTGACCTCTATATCCTACTGTAAATGGTTCACGGACATCAGTGTGTACCAATCCTAGAATATCTATAGACCTTTCTGCCAATCCACAAAATATAATTTTATTAATTTTTTTATGTAAACAACCATGAAATATTTCAAGTGGTTTTATCATAGAATAATATAAATAAACTTATTGACATAGATTTTTCCAAAAAAAACTTGTTTACATGACCAAGATGGTTATTTCATAGATAGGTCATATATCATTCCTGTGAAAATGAATCATTTTCAAATGTAAATATATTTTTTTCATAATTTAATACATAAGTACAATTATATAAATGTGTTATACCAAAACATATGTCTCCGTTATAAAAGAGACAACTTTTATTCACAAACATTAAAATAAAACTATCGATATCTATGATTGACATATAATTTATTTTCATGAAAATAATTGTTAAATAATATAAATCTATTAAAAACCATATCATTCATGTTGGGAATGAAAGATGGTAGTCAACATTGGTTAGGGAAGTCATCCCCACACAATCAGGATCTCCAAAATCCACATCTCCTCTAAAAATAGTTAAAAATTATCATGGTTCCTATATTTGTATTCAAATACGGGAACCGAAATATATATCTAATTTACAATGTGTAGATATAGAAATATTACACTCTATAATGAAATACTGTAAATCATTTTTTCATTTTCTAAAGCCGTTTATGGGTTTATGGTACCCCAAGTAACAACCAAAACACGAGAAAGTGAAGCTTACACATCAAATTAAACAGACTCATCACTGCACCCCATGTAAGATCCATCATCTTCAGTAGTTGATTTCTAATATGGAGACCTACAATAACTTGCACTTTGAACAAGAATCCAATGTATGTCAATAACAGGTTTCTCTAGGGATGACTTCGTGACGACACTACACTTTTTAAAAGCCACCATCACCTCACTGTTCCGTTTAAAATCTGATCTAGTCTGCATCGGCCATGGAAGAAAAGAGTAATCCTTCATTGGTCTTCTTATTGGAGAATTAGAAATGGGTACATAAGCTATATCCATCATATACTTCCCACTTTGAACAACATCATTTAATGATCGGTCGAATGGGACACTCTCATTTTCCTTCCCTCTCCCAGAACACTCCCTTCCAATATCAGCTCGCACCCCCAAAACAGCAGGAGGAGACTTATAGTTAATCCCCCACCTCTGGTCTGGAGTGTTACTCTGCATCAAAGGTAGACGCCCCTCCTCAGTAGTAGCTTCATCCACGCCCATGGACCATGTCTCTTTTCCCATTTCCTTAGACCCTATGGTGTTTTCAGAACACCATCCATCCCTGCAACATCATCCTCAACCATTCCATCCTACAACATGCCTGATGAGAGGTTATTAAACCGGTTGCTAAGAGTAAGGAAGGCCCTGGCCAAGGGGTCTAGACACATAGTACCCTTAGTATAGATAGGATGGACCACCTCCAATAAGCTGGAGCATCTCTCCTCATTCTGATTTGTATCTTCACTAATAGTGGAACTAGCTGTGGTATCCAAATCATGCCTCATCTTTTTGAAGACATCAGAAACCGGCGAGTTCAACTGCAGCCTTGGTTCTCCAACCGCCTCTGAATCATGGACCTCTCAATAGGTCACCTGGCGGAGGCTAGGATACTGGACCGCCACAACAGAGTTATATAGTAGAGAAAACTGCCCACATTCCATCAACCCCAGGTCATCCTGACCGTGATCCATCACCATTTACTATTAAGAGTTCTTGTTGCTTGAATCATCCTCTATCCCCACAGAAACAGACTACTCACCACACCAAGTCTCAACATTCATTGGTTAACTGGGGAAACCATACCCTTATATAATTCAGAGTTATGGGTGTCATTATCAGTGAACATCTCTATATCCCCCTGCACTGGGCTCTTCCTCACATAACCCTTCACCTTCTTATCCTTAGATTTCAATTTTGACGGGGTAGATCTCCTTTGGCAGACCAACGAACGGTTCCCTAGCCGCTTACAATAGGAGCATAATTCCATCCATTCTTCATAAACCACCTTCTATTTTCACCTGTAATCATCACCAATGGTAATCCATACAAAATCGAAAGGCATGAGAGACATATATAATTCGACACAAATCTATGGATTGACTAGATGACACACATCCATAGTATGATTATCAGAATAAAGAATCCTTCCTACCATATTACCAATCATCTGAAGAATTGCGATATTATTAAAAAGAAGTGTAACATTAGGTAAACTAACCCAAATTGCCATTGATGGAGAATATCGCTTCATATGAAGATCAAAATTCCATCGAAGGAGGATGAAACTCATCCTGTTGAAACTTCTCGGAGCCTTGGACCATGCCTGAATGAGGTCTGCCTCTGATTCAAAGCGTATCATGGTCTTCCGGATATCAAGAAAACCAACCACCTCTCGTTCTTGTAGATCCCATGAAACAAACACAAACCTGTCAAAAGCATCAACTAATGCTCACCTATGCTTGTAACGGGAAATGATAGGGAGGTTTAGAAGCACCAAAGACTCTAAGAACTCCGAGTTCGAAATCTGGAGGTTAGGGTATCCATTGAGGAGCTCTGGGACTTTAGGGAAAATAGAAACATTGGGGAAAGGGGGATGGAAATCAGGATTAGAGAAAGGCCTAAATATCCTGGGACCCTCAAGAATAAATGATTCCCCCTCCCTCGTGATGGGGGGAGGGGTCGGCGCCGAATCCACTATCGTCACTAAAGGAATAAGTGAATTGACAGGCAGAAGAGGGGTCAGTGCCGAAGCCACCCACTATAATGAATGATCATGTAGTTTCCCCTTACTTTGGGGTGAAGTTCATCTTCTAGTGGCCTTGCTTTCCACATGAAAAAATATTTCATCCTTTTCCTTTCCTTGTCACTAGACCCCTCACTTCAAATGATAGTGCTCGGGAGATTGAGACATGATATGATTCTTGATCCCCTTCTCCTTGTTCTTCATTTTCTTATTTACTGTATGGACCATAGGTTTTTCAGCAACATGTCCTATTCCACATGGAGAATAAATATATGATGTTCTAAAAGACTCTTCTCAATATAGATCATATTTTAATTAACAATTAAAATGGAGATGATTTTTATTAGTGAGGAAAGTATCAGCATTATCCACATCTCATGTAGGAATTTGATCCATATGATGTCTAAGAATTTAATGTAGCTAATAAAAATTAATGCATGAGGCCCATATTGCAGTGAATGTCATTTATTAGTTTTAAAAAAATTCAGATCTTATATCTCACTTGTGTCACCTTCCCTTAATAAATATCTTAAAGGTGAGACATCATGTTATACACATAAATTTCCTCATGTTTCTAAAAAAATATCATTAGTCATGGATGAATGCCCAAAACAGTGAAAATCTATAAAAACAATCAAATATTTCTAATATAGAGACAACTTTCTTCACTAGTATTATTACCAGGCACATCAAAAATAGGTTTTTCCATCATATACGATTTCCTTTCATGGAACGGGTTAACAGATAAGATCCTTTGTCTTTCATGTAAATTCGTGCTAGTGAGATGTTTTCCCTTATCAAGTATAGTTCAATGTGATATTACTAAATTCATTTCTTTATTATTTATACAAATAATATTATAATAATTTTTAAATTTATCTGGTATAATTTTAGACGTAAATAAATATTATATTTATTATTCTCTCACTATTTTATCGAAACCCAATATCTATCACAAATTGATTCAAAATAACATTTTACATGCACATTCTAGTGTAAAGGATCCATATTATCATTATCATTATCCAAAAAAAAATTGGTGAATAAATTTAAAGGGTTTTAGTTCTGCATTCAAAAAACTAAATACATAAAGTCAACATTCCTTGATCTGTTGAGTGGACTCCCTAATCTTGAAATCTTTAAAGTGGATTTCATCAACCCTTCCTTCTCAGTTACACCATATCCTACTTTAAAAGTAAACACTTGATATAAACTATGTTAAATTTACCAAAAAAGCCAAGATATAAATCATTGATAAATTAATCTACCAAAACTTCGGATGGTCAAGCACCTTGAACTTTGTATCAATTTTAACTAATGTAGTTAATGGCTCTAAAAAGATAATATATATTTGTGGGATTTTAAATTTCATGTGTGAATTAAAAAATATTATATTTTTATGTGTTTTTAATTATAAATTAATTTATATAAGTGATTAACCTTTTCTCAGTTAATATTTATGTATGAGACAATTTATTTTAGTTGTATCTTTAATGATTATTTTTTCATTAATTCTTTTCATCATGGAAAAAAATCCATAGTGAAATAATTATTAAAATTTATAGAACTAAAATAATAAATTTTTTTGATCATGAGAATTTACTATTGGTTAGTTTATCTATAAGAGGATAAACTAACCATCGTCATAGGTTGAAAACACATTGAAATAATTAATGTTTGTATGGATGCTTTCCAACTATCCACCTATGTATATAAATTAGATTAGTATCATCTAAAATCTTATCATGAACTGTATCCATAGGATTTTGAAATCCATTTATTACATATTATTTTTCACACATAAAAGTGTGAGGATTAGGTATACATAAAATAAACCATGGGAACACCAACTATTACATAATAAGAGGAGGGACAGAATGTATGACCAAAATTTAATTTAATAATAAGTCATATTAAACCAATAGTATACAAAGGACTTGGTCTAAACTCATGATGATAAATTATCATGAAATTAATTCTAAATTTAATAAAATTAGAATTCAATTGTAATTGTTCTATTTTAAGATAAATATATCTCAATTCAATTAATTATATTCGTCAATTAAGAAATTATTATATTTAATTATTATCTAAATTTCAATGAGATCGACAAGTATAAATTTTATAAATAAATTAGTTAAATATATTTAATATTTACTATTTACATAAGTGTACCATAGAGGAAACATAGTGAGTACCCATCAAAACCACCCAACATTTTTAATACTCTTATATTGTTTACTCTTTAAATATTTTTCATACAATACTTATAAATAACATTAGTGAAATGTATAGTAAACATAATGATTTCATAGATTAGATCATATTTTTTACTTATGTTATGATACAATGCACATATATTAATAATTGTAATATGACTCATAAATGTTATGAAAATAAAAAGATTATATAGAAATTATTTAAACATGTATACATATTAAAACCCACCACTTGGATTTTCCTATAAATTTAATGAAAATATAAAATTGCTTATTTATAAAGTTTTCATTATATAATAAATTAATTTTTAATTTTCAATAATTTGTTATAATTACATGAAATATAAAATCCAGATATATGGTGTGCACTATTCCCACTATCTAACAGAGGCACAAGCCTTGGGACTAATGGTGTCCAATGTTCAACAGAAAATATTAGAGTACTCAAAGTGTACATTAGATAAATGGTGTGTGTTCTCAGAGTTATTTTCTCACCATTCAGGTAGGTCATATAACAAGATACACTAATAAACTATGAATAAAAGACTACACACCATGTATGGAAGTTACATTGTGTGTACTATTATGGACTATAAGACAGACCATCCCGGTCCACACATGGTGTATAATAAAATCAAATACAAGTAATAAATGAATATTCCTTGGATTAATTTCAATTTCATTATTGGTGAATAAAAAACGATCACACTTTGTGTTCCTATGGGTTACATAGTGTATTATTATGTTATCCGATCAGATCCCTTGGCACCTTTTGACGAGTTCCTTGATTTTATTTTGTTAACAAAATTACTAGTTTAGATTTTTTTATGAGAAACAGAAGTAGAAGGATCAGATCACTCAATGTATTAAAAACAATAAAACTACCACTCACTGTAGAAGCATGTGATGGGGCGTGACCAATTTTTCATTTTTTCAAGATAATTAATTTATTTAATATTTTAATAATTTTGTAAGGTTGTGATCAATATAAATAAACCAAATATTACAGAAAATGGATAAAGTGTTGTAAAAAACCACATGATCATCACTTATAAATTATAATTAATGTATGTAATTAAAGAATTTCCATCCATGAAATTATTTCTTCATTATTGGGTATAACAATATATCTACGTAGTATAATTATTTTGTTGAAGGAACCAACATCCAATTCACCCGAGTGGGGATCCAAACATGTCCCAAAAATATTCTAATAAAATTGTAGGAATCCCGACGTTCTAGAATGGTAGTTAATATCACATGCATTGTTTCCCTTTGATATCTTATATAAGGACTTACGAATGATTCTCCATGATTTATTTGGACTCATGTGTGGAAATAGGTAGAAGAGTTCTCTCATTTTTTGAAAGAATTATTTGAAAATGGTGCACTCTAGTGCTTTGATAGGTATCTCTACATTCGATGTGGAAAAAAATAAATTGCCTCTCTTAATAAATTATATAATTGGTTTTATGTAAATATTGGGTTAGAAGTAGATAATTTCATAAGTTCCCATTAATATTTATTTAATTCATGAAGAACCCATGTAAATAATAATAATATATTTAGTATTCCACAACATGTGGGTAACATAATAATTTATTTAATAGTATTCAGTGAAATAATATGAAACATTTATTATTTCTCACCAAACTAAATACCATGGTCCTCTATTCCCCCAAAATATTCATCGAGTCGTGAATAAGGAATATTTATTTAATAAATAAATACCACCACATTACATTTTTATAAATTTATTAATATTATATTTACTAAATTGAAAATAAATCTTTATTCAAATATTTACTCAAATAATATTCTCTTGAATAAATAGTGATGGAATATTTGTTTTCATGAAAACATGAACAATTACTAAACCAAATGTGGTAATAATATTTATTCAACTTGTTATCTAGTAGATAATTATATATTCTTTAATTGAGATTATGGATACACTTAGTATGGGACTATATATGCCTCTTTCAAAGTGGCAATAGGTGAAAAAACATAAAGTTAAAATTTAGAATTTGAAAAACCAATAGGGAAATAATAAAGATACAATTTAATATTGTAATGACATAATACCTCATATGGATTCTTATTTTGTAATATAATCCTTTTATCATGATATCTCTAATCAATATTGTTGTATATATGTGCCATCAACCTATGTGCTCGATATACCTTTAAATGACATTCTTTAAATCGATGTTACCTATAGAACACTGTGGTTAATTATTTATTCTATAAATATCATTTTTATCAGTCGGACAACGATATAAACATTAATTAAAGAATAGATAGAATAAATCATTTCTCATATTATTCATTAATTCAATATTAATCGTGATGCACCCAACGTATCATACCTTATTGTGAACATTTTTGGTCACTATTCTCTTCAATACATCAATGTACATGACTTAAAAAATAAATTAATAATAATATTAATGTATACTGACCAATACACATGTATATAGATTGCAACATCCAATTACAAATATAAATGTGGATTCCCAATAGGAATGTATTATTCTCATAATATCCTAAAATGGATATTACAAAGGGAGAACACCATGAAAAGGTTCCTTATAGTCTTATGAGTCTCACCCACTAATAACATGAATTATTCTTCTACTATTAATTATTTCATCCATCCGTTGAACATATATTTATTAATAATGTAGAGGTACTTCTGAGTTCTCATCATAAAAGGGAACTGTTGTGACCATTTTGTGTGATATCTACTCTGAGGAAATTATCACATACTATATTACAAAGAAGAACATTCATTATGTGGTAAAATTTTTATTAATATTCAAATAGTTTAATATAGGTTAACAACAATTATACATATGATGTTTCTAGTGAATCTACTCCAACCATGTATTTGTCTCTCCCATCTTTTACATTCAATAATATTATTTTTATTATGAATTTCAATTTGAATGTGTTAATATATTAATTTTATTTTACACATTTATTTATAGTCCTTATGGTTTTTATGTAATGATAGAACCCCTTTTTCTCTCATTAATATTTTCTATGAACCTTTATTTACACCCATTATACAAATAAACTATCCAATGATTTTTCATTCCATGAATTTTTATTGTGAATAACCGTCCTCATATATACTCATGGTATTTATCCTGTTTTACCAATACATAATTTCGGTAAAAAATATATGTATTTATACTAGACTCTATAATCATTTTATTATGATTGATGAATTTCATTATTACATAGTTTTTTCTATATTGCACAAGAATTTATGTACATGATATGAATATGACTCTTGATCATATAATTATATACCCCTCCAGTGCATTGGATAATATTTTATCTAATGGGATACCTTGTACGGTGAATGGGTGGATAGACTAATTACACAATGTTATGATGTCTTACCTATTATCCTTAACTAATGATAATGGTGCTATGTTTTTTATTACATCAACATTTCTAGTATTCCTTGATTTTATCTTCTATTTCATATATGAAAATTTGTGAAAATTCTATTACCTTTTAATATCCCAAAGTTATGCCCCTTGAATCACATGTATAATAATACTTCATGATATGATTTTATTATTCATATACTTGGTACCATATTTCACCCATTTCGGATTCACATCCCCAAATTATCTCTTGGAATATGATAAGATTAATAGAATTTATGGTCATGTTATGGGATTTTTAAACAAATTCATTGTATCCCTATTTAAATATATTGTAATATGTATCAAATTAATAAATGATTATATTCTTATAATGTTCTAGTATTTAATTAATCATATCGTTATGTTATAAATTGTGAAATAAAATGTATGAATGATATGGGTATCCATTGACAATGTTGACAAAAAGGGTATAAAAGACAATATGGATAAGTCTCAAAAAATATGTCATGAAAGAAGGGACCATTTTTCATATTGATTATTTCAAAAAGGATTTTATTCAGTTTATGGTATAAAAGTTTAAACCATTTATTCATGAAATTTACCTTAATGTGATGAGTATGAATTAAAAAATAAGGGGATAGACTTCATATATGTTCTATCAATGTGAGTATGATGCTTGAATGCATAAAATCAATGGTATAGAATCCACATGTATAACAGGGATTTTGGTAGTGTAAATCATAACTCAATATATTTGAACATGTGAGGATGGTTTGGGATTTATCTTCCATTTATCACCACTAACCATATATTAATTATGGGGTTTTCTATAAAGGAGTCAAGGCATACAATGATTAGATGACAATCTACTTATGAAGGAAAAATTCATTTCTTTTAAATTCCATATTGGTTACACATATTCATATCCACATATTTATAAGTTCCATGAATAGTGTAATCATCATTTTAAGGTATGAACATATTTTCCTCTAGTATTAAATCATGAGTAATTTTTGGTTCATATTATCTGTGTTTCATGTCCAAAGAAAACTACATATTTGGAAAACATGATTAAAATTCATGAAATATAGTTGAAGGACCTAACATGTAATTTATAATTAATTTATAACTATATATATATTTTCCTCATCTTATTTTTCAACATTATTTGATGAATCAATGGAATATAACTTACTCACAACATTTTTTTAAAATCAGACAATAGAATACCTCTTGTGGACATCCACATATGCACAATAGCCTCTGAATGATGATGTGGAATTTTCTTATGACAACACGAAGATCTTAATCACATGAAATTTTCATCATTGTTTATATAATATTTCATCTTTAGAGTGGAAAACTCTTGATTATATCTGAGTGTGTTAGGAGAGAAGGGAATGAGGTAACTCTAGATCTCTTGATCAGTATCTTGGGATTTGGATAGTCTCACTCTGTCTGTTTCGCACCCCAATTATGTAATAGACCTGAACCTAGTAATATGGAGAAAATTTTTTAATTTAAAATGTTTCCATAAAACATAGGTGATCACATCTTTGTGGAACGAATAATATAATAGTTATATTGAACTAGGTAAGTACATGAATTTTGCATTACATTGCAAAACAAAATAATACACTTTTTTGTGAATATCATTATTGACTCTAAAATATCCATGAATAACATTCATAGTACCCATATTGAATTCTTAGTAATGGAAAATTTAATTGGGTGATGTGATTATAGGTAATAGTTATGTAAAAAAATCGATCATGAAATAATAATCAGAACTAATAGGGAATGGAAAATTACAAAATGCACATTAGATTTAAATAACTCTTGAATATCACAATTATATTCTACATAGTCAATATATAATTCTAAATATTTGAACAAAAATTAAATTTAAAAAATAACATGAAAATAATTATTAGATAAGGTGTAATTAATATTTCAAGGTAAATATATGAACACACATGCCATTTATCCAATAAATGGACTATGATTATTAGATAAGATAGATTCAATAAGGAAAGTAAATATCTGAACAGACATTTTATTTAATAAATAACATGACTATTATGATTAGATAAGGAATAAAAGATATGGTAAGATAAATATTTGAAAATTAATTCCATTTAATCAATAAATTGACTATCATTATTAGATATGGCATAATCTACATAGAAAAGTAAAATATTTGAACACATATTCCATTTAGTTAATACAATCAGAATGAAATATTTCCAAAGAAAATATCATTTAAAATTTCTCTTTGGTAATAATAAATGAATTATTTATGAGTGAAATTTTCATTTTTTGAAAGTCATGATCTGATACAACATGTCACCTCTACTGTCAGGACCATTCATAAGACCGTCTATAATTGATATGTAGGTATACACCAGAATCCTATTAAATTAAATCTTGAAAAATAGAACATATCATGAGACTATTGATTCTTCAAAGGGACATATTTAATTGGGTCACTCCTATTACTTAATGTCCAAATCATTACTCATATATTGAGTAATACGTTTCATTCATGGAAAATTATCCTTACCATCAAATATCTATATTGAGTAGTGAATTTGGATTTAGGAGTAATTCCCTAGATAATAAAATAACATTAAATAGAGAACACTAAATTCATAAATGAAAATATTTTAACAAATAATCATATCAATGATTAATTATATGGATATTTAAGTGAAATTTAGTTTCCAATTTTCATTGGAATGTAAATATTTTAAATAAAAGTTAATGAATACAAAAATGTATAAATAAATTGAATGCCGATACATTATTTGGTAAAATTATTAGAACCCATCAATATAAATATAATTTATAGTATCAATAAAACATATCCACAATAGATTAAAAGTTAATAAAGGGTTTTTTTGGTGAATAGAAATACCACAAACATGTAATTAAAACAATTCTTCAAGAAAGTACCCATTTTACATTGAAAATCATTTTAAAACAAAAAACAAAAAATAATTTATTAAAAATAATTTTATTTGAAAAATATATTTGAATCATAAAAAGTATTCTTTAATACATTGAGTGGTCATGATAGTGGAAATTTTTTTACTTTTTGTATAAGTTAAAATAAATATTCTTTTTGCATTTGTAGTTAAATCTAAATGGTGTTTTTTGGGAAATGGAAATGATTTTTCCTGCAATTGTTTTAAAAAATTTAATATTTTAAAATTTACCTTAAAAAATGTATATAATGTTAAAAACATTTAAAGAAAACATGGTTTTTGAAAGAAACATATTTTTCACAAAAAAGAGAATTAATTTCAGCTTTTAAAAACAAAATCTAAATAATTATAAGTAAAAAAGATAAGGAAAATGGTATTATAACATTGAAATATAAATAATAACAAAAATATAATAAAATTAAAGTATTTTATCATCCAAGTATTAAATAATTTTCTTCATTGGTAATTCATTCATAAACAATCCCTATAATATTGAAACTATGAACTAAATCCTTAAAAAGATCATAACATTGATGTAATAATTAGTCAATAAATAAATTATGTTTATCAAATGTAAATACATATTAAAAAAGTGTATATAAAACATAATATATTCAAAATTTAGTAATAACATAACAATATAATATCAAAGGCAACAAAGAAGTAATATAACCCACTGAAAATAAATTTAGTTGTGAAATTATTTACCACTTGGTACTATTTGTGTAAAATCCCTTTTGATAAAATAATTAAAATTTAAATAGAAAATACAATGAATTATTAATTATTAATGATATTACACATTAAATTCGTAGTATATAAAACATATAGAACTAATTAGGTGCATAACATTACAATATGCCTCAATAAAGGGAAATTGAGATGAAGTGAATTACCTCATGCTTCAGTTTTGATAAAATAAATTGACGCCCTATATAGTTAGTTTGAACATGTTATTAATTTTTAGCTGAACCATATTAATATTTATAATATTATATGAGCATATTTTATTAAATCATTTAACATATTCGTTAATACCCTTTAATGTCAACAATTGTTTCGGGTGTTAACGACCTTGTTTTCTCAAGAATGTTTTAATATGAATGTTCCAAATATTGAGAATATTATATTATAAAATCATATAAAATTTACCTAATATTATAAATATTTTTTTTAAAGATAATTTTTTATAATAACTCATGAAATATAGACATGTAAAATGAATCACATTGCTTCGTGAAGATGGTAGGTCTTACAAATGCACGGGCGATGATTTCATTTATTAATGGATGAATGGGTAAGGATGCGAGACAAATATTATTTTTATATAATGAAAATTATGATCTATATATCAAATATATTCATATAATTTAACTCTATTACCTTAATTTAATGCATATGTGAAAAATAAATGACACTGTTTCGTGAGGAGGAAGTCATCTGTACACACAAGAGACATTATCAAATTTTAAATCGCATATAAAGTGAGATATTATATGTGATATTATTATTATGGATTTATAATAATATAATAATTATTATATAAATATAAATATTTATATATAATATATCATTATACACAATCATGAGATGTGTTTATGGAGAACAAGTTACATTGGTCTGCTTGGTGGTAGTCTGTCATACACACGATCAATGATTTAGATTCTTATTGGATGGAGAAGGAGATGAATACTTATTTTTCTAAAAAATAATAAATATATTTAAATTTGAAATAATCTATTTATTATATTGAATTTTTTAATATAAAAATGTGGAGAAAAGGAAAAAAAATAAAGAGCATCTTTAAGGCAATATAATTCTCCTAGAGAAACCTCTTCTAGATCACCAATTAAAAAGCCTATGGTTGGTCTTATAGTGAAAACTAAAGATATATAATGTGTATATGGGTGTTGGGGAGATATAATTTATGTTTTGGGTAAATAAAAAATTATAGATGGTTTTGAATAAGTTATCGGAGAGAGTGGTTTTTTATAAAAGGGGGAGAGGACACACAATAAATTTTTTAAAAAAATAATGTGTACCCATATTTTTCACATGACACAAGGTTATAAAATAGACCATTATTGATCCTTATAGGATATAAAGTATATATATTTCCATATAAAGGGTTTTTAAAAAATTTAAGTCATTTTTAAACATTATCTTTTTAAGTTTAACACTGTGGAAAAATCAATTTTACCTTAACTACTTTAATTAAATTCTATAGCAGTTACTATTCATAACATTCAAAAATTTAGTTGAACTTATATGATTGTTTAAATAATGGTGAATCAAAATATGATATCCATTTTTTCAAATGAAATTAAAAAAATTAATATATCTCAGTTTAAAATTTAACCCACTGACGCGACGAAAAAAATGGGTTTTCACTGTAAAAAATATTCAAAAGTTCAAGATGTTTTTACATAAATATTATATATGAAATTGATTAAAATTAAATAAATTAAATATAATATATTTTATCAAAATTTAAATTAAATAATAATTTATCCTTGATAATTATTTATATGAAAATTCCATTTTCTATAAATATTAGTGTTTTTTAATATTCATCGAAAATGTTATCATATAAGAAAATTCTCAAGGAATTAATCAAGGATAATTTTTACATGCATATTTAAAAAAATAATTTTTGAAATAAATTTTCTATATGTTAAAAAAGTAATTTGGATTATGTATTCAATGCGCAACTAAACCATCTTTTATAAAAATACAAATTTTCAAAAAAAAATATTTTCCTTCAAAAAAATTATTATTTTATTTATAATTATTAGATATCCATTAAATTTAATTTCTACATGTGTAAACCATAAAATTTTGATAATTTATTTATTAATATTAATAACCTCCAATATAAATTATTATTTAAAATGGTCACATTTTAAATAATAATATTTTAATATATTATTGTGTTTCGTTTAAACCTAGTGTTTCATTCATCAAATTCTATCGAAGGAAACCAATTTTTTGAAAAATATGTCATAATGTATTGGGGTGTAATATTCTCATATTTGGTTAGTTTTTTGTTCAATATATTCAATGAAACCAGATTTATTTGTTTTAAAATTCCAATATATTACATTCTACCCCCTTAAATAAATTTGATCCTTGTAGTTTAAAATTGACCTCTGAAATAAAGGGTTTGAAATTTGAGAATAATTTATTTGTAAACATGAATCATATAAATGATTAATAAAATATGCTCTTAATGATATATAAATATAAGTACAAAGGTTAACTAAATAACACATACTAGGATTCCAAATATGAGAACATTGGTGGAAGGTGATGATATGTATATTGATGAAAAGAATAAATAGTTATACAAAATTATAGAGATCATTGATCATAAGATAGTTAACGATCTATATAATTTTAACAACATGAAAACCATATATATTTGATGAGTTAAATGACCATTTATTCTTCTAATATCATGGTAATAGGATAAATTTTTTCTTTCAAGATACTTTTAATAATGATCAGTAATTATTTTACTATCTATGAAAATAAGAAAATATACCTATTTTATCTCATTTAATTAAAATTTCAACATTTTCTATGCTTTGATCAGTATAAAATTCATTTCCTACTACATAAAATGAATATCAAATATGAATTTTTTATGCCTAATAAACAAAACTAACTTTTAATGGATCATAGGATCCATAAAAGAATAATAACCATTTCACTGTCATTTAAATATTAACCAGAACTCACATATTTTCCACATGGTAAGACATATATGAAAATTTATAAACATTAATATAATGGAATAATATATTTTATTCTAAAATTTTCAAAAATGGTTCAATATAAATTATTACAAAAATAAATAGCCTAAATATTATGATTATCTTTAATATTATCAATAATAGAGAATGAGTTCACCACAATTGTGATCATATAACTTTAAACATACATACCCAAAAATTTATTTGAATTCTATCTAAATAACCATTAGCATTAAACCAAATGGTCATATATACCTCAACCGAATAACAAAACTCCCAAAATATCATTAATTGTCATAAAATAAAAATTATTTGATTCTATAATATATTTACCAAATTTATCTTAATAATTCAATGTTATATTATTTATGTAAATACAATTTCTTATTAACCAGTACTTTAGGTGGGTCAGTGGTAGGAACAACCCCCATTTCTTCCTTTTGGTGTGGATTCAATCCATGCATCGTTACTAGATGTGTTGGGTTGTCACCAAGCATGTGTGTTTTCCTATTTCTAAAATTATATTAATATAATTCCTATAAGGTTTCAAAAATGTAATGACCTATAATTACAAAAAACAACAAAGACAAGATAAACCTTAAAGGTTATCAAACCATAAACATTATCTCCTCAAAATGAGTAGGAAATATTACATAAATATATTTTCATATTATGATCTAATGTGTTGTATTTCCATTATGCGTGTTCGAAAATATCCTTAATCATCTTAAACTTCCATTACATAAGGCCTAAATGCTGTTAATAATGACTATAAAATTATCATCAATCATATAGTTATCAACATATGAAACATTAGGTATAACCAACATCATCCATTGGCATTATATATTTAAATACTTCATAATTTTTGGTAATAGAAATATTATTTGTCCAATGTATATCAATTAATGTGTCAAACCCGGTTTATTGTAACACCATTATCTTGTACCAAGAAATTCTTAATTCAAGAATGATGCACATTTTTTAGAGTTATTACCCCTGGATAAATATATTCTAAAGATTCAATATAAGGTTGTATTTCTATAAAAAATCACATAATCACTTATTTTAGAAAACTGTAGGATGTTATTGTATAATTATATTCAAAATCTATCATAGGTTTTTGTTCTCTAATTAATGTTATACTTAATTTTGTTTGAAACATTTTTACTAAACCTCCTCTAATAGTAACATTAAATACCCTGACACTAGTAACCCCAATCCAGTTGTCACTTGACTAATCTATAAAATGATACAAGTGATTTCATCAAGAATGAAAAAATAGCTTAGTATAATTGATTAACTAGGTAGATAGATGATTCTATCACCAAAATTCAAAAAGAATTTAATATATATTTTTCAAATAATATAATAAATCCCTCTTTCATATCTGTGCATAATATTTATTGTACAGTAACTAGATTCCATGTATATGGAACAAAATAATGGTTGGATCGTATTATCAGAAAGAGTTATGTAAATATAAATATAATATTTATGAATAAGAATACTCAATATGGAAAGGTAAATAACATAACACACATTAAATTTATATAATTTTACTATCATGGTAGGATAATGAATAATCAATATGGTAGAGTGAATATCTAAACACAAAGTCTATTTAATCATTTACATGAATATTCGGGTTATATTAAGCATAATCAATATAGAATGGTAAATATCTGAACATGCATTCCATATAATAAATAACTTTACAATCATTATTATGCATGGAATAATCAATATTTAAAGGCAAATAATTGAGAACATGTGTCATTTAATTAATAAAATAAAAACCATGATTAGATAATGCATAAATAATATCGAATATTAATTATCCAAAAACGCATCACAATTAATCAATAATTATTATATCATGATTATATAATGAATAATAAATATGTAAAGGTAAATATATGCACACACATGTCACTTAATCAATAAACTATGAATGAAATGTGCCCAACATAGTATCATTTTAAAAATCACATATATAATAATAAATAAATTCATAATAAAGAAAATAAATGATTATTGGATATATTTATTTCATCAATCATGATAATACTTCTGTCAAGATCATTCACATAGAAGCTTGAGAGGGATGGGTATGAATAAATGAGAAACCCATTTAACCAATTATATAAAATTGATTCATTTAATGTGAATATTAATGCATTGAGGGGATATCTATAATCAGTCACACATATTGTTTCATTCCCAAATAATTCCTCATATATCAAATTATTTACTTTTCTCAAGATTGCTGATCATCATCATCAAATATCATTTTTTTGTAATGAATTTGTATTTATAAATATTCTCCCAAATAATAAAATCACATTAAATGTAGAACATCGTATCTAGAAATGATATACACATTACATAAAAAGAATATCCATGATATATAATACTAGCATTTAAGAGAAATTTAATATCCAATGATTATAGGAAAGTGAATATATCAAAAGAATGTTAATGAATGCAAAATTGAATCAATAATGTGATGTAAATAATTTATTTAGTAAAAAATTATAATAAACCATGCTTAGAATGATTAATTATTATATCAGCAACACAAACTCCCAGTGGAGTATAAGTAAAATAAATGGTTGTTTTCATTGATGAATAAAAATACCATAAAAATTTAATTAAAAACCATGAGATACATATCCTTATCACTTTGAAAATTATTTTAAACTAAAAATTAATAATATATATTAATATAATGTTTATTAGAATATATCCTTTCAATCATATAATTAAATTTTTAATAAAATTAGTTTTCATGATGATCATAAATTATGTACATGTAACACATGGTTAAACATAGATTCCATTATCATTTTTTGTAGAATAATAATATTTCAAGAAAACCTAATGATTAGTCAAATTATAATAAAATTATATTTTTTTATTATCCACTGATCAAATAGTTCTAATTGAATTAAATTAATGCATAAAAATCACAATTAAAATTATACTATGAAAAAACCATTATTATGATCATAACATCAAAGTGAGAATAAACCCATAATTTATTAAGTGTATCAAATTTGAATCAATATAAAATAATTGGATATGGAAAATAATATTATAACAACCCATTACCCTCCTTTATTTATATTTTTTATTTTTTATAGTTTAATTTCTTGTTTGGGGGTACTGTCGACTTCTTTAGAATGTGGATCATTTGCTAAAGAAGCTGACCCGAATTTTTTAGATATATGTTTTTCTGAATTAATGGAGTCTAGGTATAATTTTTTAAATTAATTTTAATGGATATCCTTGGTAGTGGATATCCAAAACAATTCTTTTGGTGATTTTCAACAAAAATCAGAGAGAAGTACTACTTGTATGGAACATTAACATTGTCATGTGGTTAAAAGATTTGAACGTGTTATATAAGACATGTTGTGAATCTTATGAAGGGTGTGGAAATATTAGAGTAAAATATACAAATAAAAAATGAAAACTTTTACCATGTTTTAATTATTGGTGACTCATTCTTTGGTGTTTTTTAATATGTCCTATTTCACACCATGAAATGGATTCGCGATATGAATTTCTAAAGACTTGTGGTTTCAAACATGCTATATAACTAACTATTTTTAAAATTTTGGTTCTTTCTTTCCTATTGAACCCTATAGCTACTTTGTGATATTTTTGGAGACCTCTCCCCTTCTAGAACACAATTTTTGTCATTTGATTCTAGTTATGGTTGCACTGCATATCCTTGGTAATAGTTCTTTCAACATCCCTATTTCTTTTTTCTACAAAAACGTTGTTGGATTAATTTGTGTCTAAAATTAATGATAAATTAGTTTTTTTAATTGACCATTTCCAGTTTCTTATCATTCCATTCCTTTCAAAGGTAGGCATGTGTTATTTCAATCGCCACTGTCAATGGTAGTGATTTTTCTATAATTATTGAGGTATGTGTATCGATGAAAGTGTTTCTTAGTTACTATTTTTTATATTCTCTTGTTGATACATCTCTATTGTTAATTAAAATGGATTTTTTGGGTGGAAAATAATTTTTTTAGTGTGAAAATGGATTTAGTAATTGTTTTCGATAAAATATACACATTGGGAACCTTGGGTGCATTAAGAAATAGACATAGGTAACCTTTGTGTGTATGAACCACTAGATATTACTTTTATGATATTTAATAACATTGGTAGGTATTGATGTGGATTTGAAACAACTTTTTCTTAGTATATGATTAATTTTTGTCCAATATGTATTTTTATAGGATATAGCCAAAATGGTGTGATTTCGCTTTTATTCCTCATTTATTGCATGATGGTTTAGTTTAGGGATTTTTTTTCACGTTCCTAGTTTACAATTTTTTCATTATAAAAGATATAAATTATTTGATATGGTTTTTCTTATGAAAATTATATAGAAAATATATTTTTTAAATCATTAACATTTAATTCTTGATATTAGAACTTATATTATTTCTTTCGTGGTATCATAGTAGGCTCTGGGCTTAAACCCTAATTTTATTGTTGTGTGGCTATAAACCTTGTTTCTCAAGACTAAATGAAATGGAATGAATCACTTATCATGTTAGGTTATCTTGTCATTTTTTCCCTCTTATTGGATTGAATTTTTTGAGGTTAATGGTCACAAGGTGACTTGTTTAGTTTTCTCTTCATTATTTTTCTGTCTTTGTCGATGTCTAATAGATTTTTATATATCATGGATATATATTAGTTTCATTCTTGTCATACAGTAATAATGATTATTTTATAAATTATATTTTTTCATCTCTATATCTCACTATTTGGTGGACCACCATTGGGGACTTTTTTAGTTTACACAGACTGGTTCATTAGAAAATTGTTCCAAAGGGAATACCCATTCATAAATGTGGTTGAAAATACCTTGATGTTGATTAGAATTTGGGTAAATAGGATTTTGGAATGTAAAAATTCATTGAGTAATTTTGGAAAAGGGGACTCTATAACTCATTTCTATGATTGAATATGAATTACCACGTGTGGTCATGGATTTCATCCAAACATAAGATGTGGTGTTTTTTGTTATTTAAATGAACTTAAAATGTGGTTTATTTAAAAACACCTATTATTATCTTAAATAGTAATAATTTTTATAATAATTCAAAATTTGTTTTGGTTATTATCATTTTAAAGAAATGATATCAATACCAAAAGTTGGTCTAATTATTTTAGAATATTCTCAATACTTGTTAATTTTTATCATGTGATTGTTAAGAAACACCTCCAAAAAGAGATCTTCCAAATCCATGTGTTGATGTAATGAGGAAGTATCTACATGAAAATCATTTATTGTACCCTTATTTAGTAGATTTTTTAATATGAACTATTTAGACTATGGGTAAATAAGGTTTTGAGAACCCCAAATGAGTAGTGGATCACTACTAAAAATTTACAAAGTAGCATCCACCTACATTCTGTGTTGATAAAGTCCTATAGGAATATAAAGAATTAATTGAGATTATTGAGGGGTCATCATCTTAATGTATACACATAATTAATCAATGGTGAGTTATCCAGATATATGATTTAATCACTGGTACGGAGATGGTGGGACTCTAATATTCATGCAGTGTTGTAAGATGATCTTATTTGGGATTATTTCATGAGAATCCAAAATGAGATGTTTTATCTTCAATCAATAAAAGGGGGATAGGCCTGGGAGTTTTTGATATTATAGTAGTGATGTAATAACTATATTGAATATTCCACAAGTTTTTATGAGTTGATGAACTTAGAAATGGAGATAACTTCTAATGATTTACTGAGGGATTGAAGGATTGAGTTGGGTTTGTCGTCCAATATTTGGTCGATGTTTACTCTCTTGTATGCTATGATTTTTTAATGGTAGTTGATAATGAATTTTTGGAATATAATGAAATAGTTGGGAAAGTGTGTTTTTTAAGAGATTTAGTTCAAAACCCCAACCCCAGGAGCTAGGAGTTATTATGTTATATTAATACACCATCAGGACTATAAGGAATAAAATATTGAATAACCAATTAGTTTTTAATTCATGTAAAATGGATTACATACATAAACATTTCATTACAATTCAAAAAGTAAAATTAAACATAGATAATTCTTTGAGAAATCCATTATTCTACAAGATTAATCACTAATATCAATAATAATTTAATTTTTGGAATATTTGGAAAATAATACATATGAAATGGTTGAGATCTAATGCTCAGTAAGGTTAAACAACATAAAAAATTATACTTAAATAACTATTAACTCTAAGGAATGTATAAAACTCAAGTACCAAAACATTGAATATAAAATTTAATATAATATGGAAATAATAAATCAATTAATTCCTTTTAAGAATTCACATGGATGTTATACTAGTCGAATATTCATATGTGTCATCAATAACAAATCTAACAATGAGGTAATGCATAATGTCAGACATCATAACCATATCGTTGATGCCACATGAAAAGACCATACATAACATCATTAGTGATGCCTTAGTCCAAGACACTATTGTATCTCATGAGACCTACTGATGCATCAAGGGGCTATAGTAGGCCCCACCTTTCACATATCATGTCTAATGAATTCCTCTTATGAAAGGGTAAAATGTAATAAAAACATTTTTATTAAAACAAGTATATGAAATGTTAATACTTTAACCATAAACCATGAATGGTATCAAAATATAAAAACCATAGTTAAACATATAATAAACCCTTAAATACAATATGGAACATTGTATCAAAATAAATTAACATCAATTAAGCCAATTGTCCAACTAGAATGTTGACATATATGAAAATAATAAAAAAATTCATTAAATATCATTGAGTGAAATATACCATTTTTACATTGAAATCATTTAAAATACTTGAAATAATAAAATAAAACATATAATGTCATAATAAATTATTATAATTGAAAGGGAAGATTTATAATATTAAATCATCATAACATATAAAAATATCTAATCACACCATATGAGTTAAAAAACATCATTTTTTTTATTTTTCAAAAAGTTCATGAAGTACCGCATTTGGAAAATGATGGAAACAGTCATTTCAATGCATTTTATCATAAATAAATCATGGGTAAATATTATATTATAATATTTTCAACAATATTTTTAAATGCATGTTATGAATAATAAAAATGGATTATAATGATGTCTTAGTAAATATTTCTGTATAAATTGCCTCAGATAATAATGAGATTATGAAATTAACCCTTACATAAAAACTAAAAAAATATATATTTTTGAATTTTTTTTAAAGAAAATAAAAATAAACATATAATTTTCATTATAATCCTTTACATAAATATAAATAAATATGTATTTTAAAATCAATAATAGAGAAATGGGGAAAATATTAATCTGTAAAACATTTAAATCATCCCATACCACTTGGAAAATTTAAATAATAATCCCATTATCATCAAATGAATATATAAATACCATGAAGAAGACAATATTCATTATATCATATATAATAGTTGCATTACATACACTACACACAAGAAATAAGTGGTAAACATGACATATATCTCACGAAAATTAAAAGTGAGATTGAAATTCCCTTACCAAAGGCTGATACTCTCCGTAAGTGTACAAATCTCCAATATATATATTTTTTAAAATATAATTATATAATAGCATAATTATTATAAATTTTGTGATATCATATATGATTATTTTATGACCCTATATTACCCATTTATTAATAATTCATAGACAAAGAAACGTTTTGGGAAATAATGGCTTTATATATTTTATGTGTTTTGACTTGTTATTCGAGATAATATTACACATATATGGATTTAATTAATCAAATATTGTATAAAATGATTTATATATCATATATATTGTGTATATGTGTATATATATATATATAATTTTTAGAAAAATGAAATGGAACACATCGTTCATGTAGATGGTAGGTCGTACGCACACATGAATGACTTTTTTGTTTTCTTATCATATTGAATGGAAAAAAGAAAATGAAACACACACATATATATATATATTATTCATGTATCAATATTATTTTTTATATTTCATATTTATTCAGAATATAAAATATTATAATCATTTTTAAATTTTTGAAATAGATGATGAATTTCATCGCGTCGTGGAGACGGTAAGTCGTACGTATGCATTTGTGATGATATCATTCCTTTAATGGTTAAATGGTATTGAATTGGATGGTATATTAATTATATATAAACAAAATAATGTCATATT
Source organism: Viscum album (assembly GCA_963277665.1). Classification (NCBI taxonomy): domain Eukaryota; kingdom Viridiplantae; phylum Streptophyta; class Magnoliopsida; order Santalales; family Viscaceae; genus Viscum; species Viscum album. The sequence continues at coordinate 1,686,589,615 of OY728126.1, read as the reverse complement.
AGTTTTTTAAATCATTTATATTCATCACTATACCCATCGAAATAATGAATTGAGGAAAAATATTTTACACCACAGTTTCGAGACGATAAGTTGTGTGTATGCACACATTGTGATATTGTTTTTCGTAGGAAGGGTAAAAGGAAGAATATGTTTGTAAAATAATCATTAAAATGTATTTAAATATTATATATTTATAAGTTATTAGTTTAGTATGGAAACAAATTTGGAAATGTATGTTGATGATGAAAATTAATTTGAAAGGGTTGGTAAAACAATTAACTCTTCTTCGAGTGTCTCCTTTTTATTTTCAGTAAAGGACTCTTATGGTTGGCTATATTCCCATTATATATCTTATATAATTAATGTGTGAAATATTTCAGTAGAATATAAAACGTTTTGGTCGAAATAAAAGGCATTATAGGTGTAAATAAAAGACAAGGAGATTTCCCTTTTTTATGTGAAGGGAGTGGAACTTTAGTAAACTCAAAAACTCTTAATTCAGTATAAATTCATTTTCTATTTCAAAAAGCTCAAATTTTACTTAATTATTGTTAAATATGAGTATGTGTCATTATCTTTTCATCCAATTATTTTTAGACAAGTATATGTCCCAAAATTAACCTTATCTTTTGGGTTTAACCCTTAGTTAAATAGTTTAACTCTTAAAGTGTCTACTACACTTTTTATACTATAGGGTTTATATGGGAACAATAAAATGAATAAATAACCCCAATTTTATCATTTATAAAATATTTAACACTATCCAATTGGTTTCATGAATGTTATATTGTTTTTAAATTCTATATCGATTAATAAAATAGTACTTGTTTAGAAGTATCATTTTTGTCGATTTTGATCATATACAATATTTCCATTTAATGAAAAATATCAAAACAACATGATAAAATTTGACCAATATTTCCAATATTTTACTATCATATATAATTATTCCATAAAATTATTTAATGTCCTTAATTAGGTCAAATTATATTTATTTCATTATTTTTAAAATCATTTATTTGCTATGTCGATTAATTAAACCATTACGGCATCATTATTATGTCACCATTTAGCATAATTATTTATTTCATAAAATTATAAATAAATTACCATTATCTATATAGAAATTTTATCTTTATAAAGATAATTTATAGTCGAAGATATCACTTATATAGCCTCAAATTAAAAATGATATAGTTATTGAAATTTGAATATGACATTTTTAACACTTTTTTAAATAAAATATAATAAATGTCTTAATCTAACAGTTGAGGATTACAAAGTATCATTTAATCAAAATATGTATCATTTTCTTAGAAATATACTTATCCAATTAATGGTAGTTGACAATGAATTTTTGGAATATAATGAAATACCTAGGAAAGTGTCTTTTGTAGGAGATTTAGTTCTAACACCCCAACTCTAGGAGCTCGAAGTTGTTACATTATATTAATACATCATCATGAATATAAAAAATAAAATATTGAAGAACCAGTTGGTTTTTAATTCAAGGCAAATATATTACATAAATACACATTTCATTATAATTCAAAATGTAAAATTAAACATATATTATTCTATGAGTACTCAATTATTCTAATAGATTATTCACTAATATCAATAATAATATAATTCTTCGAATATTGGGAAAATAAAACATAAGAAATGGTTGATATCAGATGCACAGTAACGTGAAACAACATAAAAAATCATACTTAAATAACCATTAACTCTAAAGAATGTATCAAACTCAAGTACCAAAATTTTGAATATAAAATTTAATATAATATGGAAATAATAAATCAAATAATTCCCTTTAAACATTCACATGGATATTAAACTAGTTGAATATTCATATGTATCATCAATAAAAAATCTAAGAATGAGGGAATGCATATTTTCGAATATCATTACCATATCGTTGATGCCCCATGAAAAGACCATACATAACAACATTATTGATGCCTTAGTCCAAGACACTATTTTATCTCATGAGACCTACCAATGCATCAAGGGACTATAGTAGGCCCCACCTTTCACATACCATGTCTAATGAATTCCTCTTATGAAAGGTGTAAAACGTAACAAAATTTTTTATTAAAACTTTCATATGAAATGTTAATAATTTAACCATAAACCATGAATGGTATCAAACTAGAACAACCATAGTTAAACATATAATAAACCCTTAAATACAATATGGAATATTGTATCATAATAAATTAACATTAATTAATCCAATAGTCCAACTAGGATGTTGACATAGACGAAAATGATATAACAAAACCATTAAATCTCATTGAGTGAAATATACCATTTTTACATTGAAATCATTTAAAATACATGAAATAATAAAATAAAATATTTATTTTCATAAGAAATTGTCATAATTGTAGGGGAATATTTATAATATTACATCTTCATAACATATAAAAATATCTAATCACACCATATGAGTTAAAAAACATAATTTCCATTATTTTTTAAAAGGGTAATAAAGTACCGCATTTGGAAAATGATGGAAACCGTCATTTCAAATTATTTTATAATAATTAAATCATGGGTAAATATGACATTATAAAATTTTCAATAATATTTTGAAAACCATGTTATGAATAGTAAACATGGATGATAATGATGTCCTACTAAATACTTTTGTGTAAATTGCCACAGATAATAATGAGATTGTGAAATTATCCCATACATAAAATCCATAAAAATATTTATTTTTTAAGTTTTTTTAAAGAACATAAAAATTTACATATAATTTACATTATAGTCCATTACATAAATATAAATAAATATGTATTTTAAAACAATAAATGAGGAATGGGGAAAATATTAATCTGTAAAACATTCAAATCATCCCATACTGCTTTGAAAATTTAAATATTAATCCCATTATCATCAAATGAATATATAAAAACCATGAAGATAAAAATATTCATTATATCATATATAATAGTTTCATTATATACACTACACACAATAAATAAGAGGTGAAAGAGGTATATATCTCACGAAAATTAAAAGTGAGATTGAAATTCCCTTACCATAGGCTAATACTCTCTATATGTGAATGAATCTCCAGTATACATTTTTTAAAAATATAATTATATAATACCATAATCATAATAATATTTTTGATTTCATATATGATTATTTTATGACTCTATATTACCCATTTATTAATAATTCATAGACAAAGCAACGTTTTGGGATATACTGGCTTTGTTTATTTTATGTGTTTTGACTTGTTATTCTAAATCATATTACACATATCCTGATTTAATTAATCAAATAATGTATAAAATGATTTATATATCATATATATTGAGTATATAAGTATATAAATATAATTTTTATAAAAATGAAATGAAACACATCGTTCATGTAGATGGTAGGTCGTACGCACACATGAATGATTTTTTTGTTTTCTTATCATATTAAATGGAAAAAAGAAAATGAAACATATGTATATATATATTTTATTCATGTATCATTATTATTTTATTTTTTTATATTTATTCAGAATATAAGATATTATAATCATTTTTAAATTGTGGAAATATATGATGAATTTCATCGCATCGTGGAGACGGTAAGTCGTATGTATGCATGAGTGATTATATCATTCAATTAATGGTTAAACAGTCTTGAATTAGATGGTCTATTAATTATATATAATCAAAATAATTTCATATTAGTTTTTAAAACCTTTATATTCATCGCTATACCCATCGAAAAAATGAATTGTGGAAAAATATTTTACACTACAGTTTTGAGACGATAAGTTTTGTGTATGCACACATGGTGATATTGTTTTTCGTAGGGTAGATAAAAGGAGAAATATGGTTGTACCATAATCATCAAAAAAATTTAAATAATATATATTTTGGAGTTTTTAATTTACTATGGAAACAACTTTGGAAATGTATGTTGATGAAGAAAACAAATTTGAAAGGGTTGGTAAAACAATTAACTCTTCTTCAAGTGTCTCATTTTTATTTTCACTAAAGGACTCTTGAGGATGGCTATATTCAAATTATATATCTTATATGATTAATTTGAGGAATTTTTAAGTATAATATAAAACATTTTGATCGAACTAAAATGATTTATATGTATCAATAAATGAGAAGGATATTTCCCTTTTATATGTGAAGGGAGTGGTACTTTAGTAAACTCAAAAACTCTTAATTTAGTATAAATTCGTTTTATGTTTTGAAAAGATCAAATGTGACTTATTTATTGTAAAATATGAGTATGTGTCATTATCATTAAATCCATTGATTTTTATACAAGTATATGTCACAAAATTAACCTTATCTTTTGAGTTTAAGACATAGTTAAATAGTTTAACTCTTACAGTGGCTACTTCACTTTTTATACAATAGGGTTTATATGGGAACAATAAAATTAATAAATAAACCCAATTTTATCATTTATGAAATATTTAACACTATCCAATTGGTTGGATGAATGTTATATTTTTTAACTTATATATCGATTAATAAAATAGTACTTATTTTAAAGTACATTTATGTCGATTTTGATACTATACAATATTTCCATTTAATGAAAAAATATCAAACCAACATGGAAAAATTGAACCAATATTTCCAATATTTCACTGTCATATATAATTATTCCATAAGATTATTTAATGTCTCTAATTAGTTCAAATTATATTTATTTCATTATTTTTAATGTCATTTATTTGATATGTTAATTAATTAAACCATTGAGGCATTATTATTATGTCACCATTTAACATAATTATTTATTTCATAAAATGATAAATAAATTACAATTATCTATATAAAATTTTTACCTTTATAAGGATATTTTATAGTCGAACATATCACTTATATAGCTTCAAATTAAAAATGATATAGTTAATGAAATTTGAATATGACATTTTTAACTCATTTTTAAATAAAATATAATAAATGTCTTAATCTAACATATGTGGATAAAGAAGTAACATTTAATCAAAATATTTATTATTTTCTTCTAAATATTCTTATCAAATTAGATTTGGAAAAGTGTTAGACTAATATTATATTATTAAAACATTAATCTTATGTTTAATTATCCAATTTACCCTTAACTAAGTTAAATAAATTTAAATGATATTATTCTCCAAAATTTAATTTAATCCCATTAGATAACATGGAATGACCCTCCAATTATCATTGGCTTGAGAGTATAACGAGTCATTACTTGACCTTGGGAAACATCCCCAAGCCGCCAAAGGCTGGCAATAATTGTCGAATGGTTTCAAATACAAGTGGGGAATGATTTTCCCTTTAAGAAATAAACCAATAATCCTACAAAGTATCACTAAACATTCACTACATGATGCATGAAAAAACTATTAACAACCCAACATCTTCATGTATCTCAAAACCATATCAAAGTATGCAACAGTAGAAGAATAACCACGTATCAAAGAACATAGTGGATAACGATACCAGACTCTCAAAAGACCACAAGACTCCATGCTCCACAAGCTCCAAGATCCACAATCATAGAATAACCCAAATGTCACGAGGTAGTGATAAATATGTGTGAAACAATACCTTTGTCCCTATCCCGGAGGAGAGCATGTGAAAAAGCACCAATGTGCCAAATCAGGGGTGAGTATAAAACTCATTAGGTTTTCCCCCAATGTCTTCCCTACTCACGCCACTATGATAGAAAATTTAGTCACATTTATATAAAATAGTTTATATAAAATAATTTACTAAAAAATTATAACTAAATATAAACAAGTTTAAAAAAACTATTTACAAATATGTTAAATCGAAACCAAATAAAACCAATTTCCAGCAAGTTATTTTTCTAGAAAAATAACTAATAAAAGAATTAAAACTATTTCATAATGTCCCATTTTTGTCATACCCTAACATTCCACAAACCCATGAAACCAACCATGAATGCCACCTGGAAAATGGGGAATGCCCAAACCATTATCCATCCCAACAATGATGCAGGAGAATTCTTACCCTTATCTGACCCAAATTCACATGAGTGTTTGACGGGGGAGATCCATATCCCTTATGGGAGACTAAATTGAATATAAGAAAGTTAAACATTGTGTACTTTTCATCTTCCACTATTCACATCACATTCAGTGGGTCAAATGGTGTTACCTTTCAAGGAAAACCATTCCATACATAACATGAATTCCATTATACATAGCATGTACCATCGCTTTTTATGACATGAATGTACTCATGTCATGTATCTGATACATTAATCTCTTGGGACATCATGTGTAATGACCCAAAGTTTCATTAATGGAAATCTCTCTTGATCTAATTTAATGTCTCTCTATGTTTATATAAAATTTAAACTTCTTTGGTTTTATGATAAGAATTTTGACCATTGCTAATATATCCATTGAACATTGATCACATGATTAGTATAAATATAAGACTTTAACAAATCCAATTTACTCAGACAAAAGAAGCGATGGCCTCATCCAGTAGAATTTCCCTATATGAAGCCCATTTGTCGGAGCTCGGAAAAGAGGTGGCATATTTGGGCTTCGCTCTTGACCAAGCCCAAGCTGAGCATCATCATGTCAAGCTCAAACGTGACCGTCTAGAGGAAAAGTGGAAGTTGATTGAAATTACCACTTGAGTGATGTTATCCGAGCCACCCCAAGAGTCTGTCACCATCGCACACCTTACCCTTAGGTCGTATGCGGTTGTTTTAAGGGGTTATGTAACAAATAAGTAATACTTTGTTCTTGTACATTATTTTTGTATATAATAATGAATATAATTTCTAGTCATTTTTGATACATTGTAAATAGTTTTTAAAGTGAAAATTGTGTTTTTAGTTATTATTTAATTAAGAAATCTATATTATTCAATTAAGATATTTTTGAATTAAATAATATTTTAATAAAATAATATTATTATTAAATTATTTTTTATTAAATATAAATGATCTTATAATTTTATGAATGCAGCTATAATTTTTATTAAGGTTTGAAAGCAATTTCTGTCAAAACTCGTGAATTTTCGATAAATGTCAGTTTTTATTATAAAAGTGAAAATTAACATATTTAGAAAATTATTTAGATAAAATAAATTCTATTTCTGGAATCAGGACTTCGAAATTATCCAACGGTGAATTTTTCATAATTTTCTGAGACAGTCAAATTTTTGGGTAAAAAATAAATACCGTTTAAATATATAATGTGTTTTATGACATCATAATGACCCAATATTGATGTAATAAAACACTATAATCTTTATGTTCGGACAATAAATGTTTTTTCATTAAAATCATGTAATTTTGGGTTTGTTTGACTTACTTTTTAAAGCATTAATGGACCCCTCAAGACTTATTCAACACCTTGCCTTTTAAAATTAATTTCCATGGGAGTGTGACTCACCTCCACATAAGCAACCCTAATATTTTAGGAAGTTAGGAATTTGGCCTTATAAAATATTTCTTTCCTCTTCCCTTTTCCAAAAAAAATGGGCAAAAACCATGGGATGGTTTGTGGTTTGGATTAATTTAATGTAAGGGTACCCAAACCTAAATAATAATGAATTCTCTCACCTTTCCTATATAAACCCACCCAATCTCCCACTTCATCCCCATTAAAAGACTTTGGATTTCGTCCAGCCTCTGCCCAACTCACTCTAGAATCCTCCCAAGGTTCCCCAAGCTCCCAATAAGCCTCTCACAAGCCTCTCTCTAGCCTTTGGAAGCACACTTCCATATAAGGGTTTTTTCTTCCTTTCTCATTTTTGTCAATTTTATTTAAGTTGGTTTTCCCTTTTAATTTCAATATTGAATATTGGGGTATGGTTTCACACGTCCCTCATACTTCCCTCTTTATGTTTGAATTATGATAGACCCCTTTTATCTCTCATTAAATGCCTCCCATGTACACCCGTTACTATGCCGAAATTCCGAAAGGAACTTCTCTCTATTCTTTTACATTCAAGCAATAATTTTTTATCATGAATATAAATTCCATTAAAATTGTAGGGACATGTATCTATATGACCTCCTTACTTTCCATTACATGTAAATATGATGAGTAACCCTTTTCTCTCTCATCAACCATTTTTATGAATTCTTATGTCACGTCGTTATGCTGCCGAAATCGCACTGATTTTCTAAGCCAATGCCATTGTGTAGTGGATACCATGCCCATTTCTCCATCACGGGTATCCACCTTTATGCAACATTACTTATTGATTACAAAGTTTCATTTATTAATTACACATCCATTTATCATGGAATAAATTATTATGTTTTATGAATCCATGTTTTATGATCCATGTGGCACACTTATGCATGAAACGAAATGTTTAAGAAAGGTGCACCCTTATAGCTATCCAATGCATTGGGTAAAGTATAGTATCATGATACATCATGTGCAATGTGTGTTGACTCATTCTAATTTAAGTGCAACTAGGGATTACTCTTGCTTTATGTTCAATGAGGATTTACTCATGCTCCATGTGCAATGGGCCTTAGCTCATGCTAATTCAATGTTAAGTATTGTTGCCACATTTCAATGTTATGATTATCATTCTTTATTATGCCTTTATGTTCATGTATCTTTTATGCTCAATTGATATGCCTATTTTCTAACATGTTTTGTACTCCTCATGTTATTCCATGTGCAGTCCCTTACTGGGCATTATAGATCACCCTTTTCTTATGCATGTCCTCAGGTTATCCCAAGCAATGCTAAGTATGAGGGAATGTAGTGGTCATGTAAAGGATGTTTTCAATAAATATGTTGTATTTCATGTTTTCAGTTTTTATGTAATGATCCTAAGCCCCAAATACACTAAATATCTCGATCTTATTTTTTTTATCAAGTGAAGATTTATGTAATAAATCATGTTTATGTTTGTAATAAAAGCAGGGTTCTCGTAGTTGGTATTAGAGGATAGGTTTAGTTATTTTTGGGATTAGGATTATAAAACCCTAGTAAAGACTTAGATACAAGACTAAGTATAATAAAAACATCCCTATGTTTTGGTATGTACAGATTAAGTGTTTTGTCAAACAAATACATCCCTCTCTGGATACGAGCAGGTAGAGGCGGCTTTGGCACAGATGTATACTAGGGGTAAAACCTGAAAACACCGCATTGAGCTAGACTCGAACGGGAACTGGTGCACGACAACGGGCCTTGCTGCACTCTTGGTTAAAACACTCCTGGGGGATATGTTTTGATAAATTCACAATCATACTATTAACCCTTATTAAGGGAAAAAAATTCCCCTATGAATATATGTTAGAAAGTAGATCATGAAAAGCCTAGATTGAAGCCTATAGACACATGAGTAAGGAAATACTAGTTTATTTATAAGTCATAAACTTATGTCTTTGGATTTCCCTTTATGTGTTACCCCAAACTTTCCTTTTATTCCATCCAATGGATGTTAATAGGAGGACTCGGGCTAACAACCGTTGTGAAGATCTGTGTGATGATTGTACTAGTGAGATGCCCAATCCAATGGGAGCGGGAATCGCGAACATTGTCATGCTTGTCTCTCAGCTAACTCATGTTTTGAATAGAAACATGGTTCAAGAGGAACGTCCAAACCCCCTAAGAAGGAACAAGTCTCTATCGAGAGCTTCATGAGGCAAAGGCCTCCTACTTTTAGTGGATCATTCGATCCCACGATCACTGAACAATAAATCAACTCCATTGAAAAGATATTCTCCATACTCCTATGTTTTTAACAAGAGAAGGTTCTCCTAGTGGCTTATCGTATGGAGTGTGAATCTGATCAATGGTGGATGTTGATAAAAAATACGAAGCCTGGGGAGGAGATCGAGGCGTTGGAATGGATGGATTTCTGGAAGATTTTTTTCGATAAATATATTCCGCGTAACCTCCGGCATAAGATGGAAAGGGACTTCCTTTCCCCCAAGAAAAAATATGAAGAATCTGTTGGAGCGTATGAGTAAAACTTCACAAGGCTTGAACGATACGCTTTCGGCATTGTCAATACCCCCGAATGCAAGTTTGACCGCTTAATTGGTGCGCTGAAGCCTAGCTTGCGGAAAGAATTAGCGATATGTGACATAAACAGCTATGATAAAATTTTCGGATGTGCCCTTAAGGTCAAAATGGAGATCGGGGAATCACAGGGGTATCATGGGGACAAGAAGCATAAGGTGGAATTCAATGCTGGCAGTCCGATGGATAAATCCAACGGTACTAAGAAGATCCAGCACCCCACTTGCCAAATGTGCGGGAACAAGAACCATGGAAATTACCTTCAGGGGACGAGGAAATGCTTCAGGTGTAGAAGAGAAGGGCATCTAGCTGTTAATTGTCGGCAAGAAAGACCCGCGGCTGCGACAGAGGAGTGGAATGCTCCATTAGAACCTCAACTCATTGTTCAATGCTACAAATGCAACAAACCGGGTCATTTTGCAAATCAGTTCCCAAATCCAAGGGTTTTCGGAGGCGACCAACAACCTCCAAGGTAGCAAAGAAGAGTTTTTTCCATCACTTCTACCGAAGTGAACCCCGACAACGAAGTGTTGACAGGTACGCTAGTTATTCATTCAATAATAGTGAATGCACTTTTTGATTTAGGTTCTACGCATTCTTTTATATCTCTAAAGTTTAGTAGAACAATCACAGCACCACCACAAATCATGGAACTGAAGATGCCGGTGAGTATGTAAAATGGGGCTATCATTGCATCCCATGAATATAAGTCCTCCTCTATTATAATATGTGGATTGAATTTCCCGGCGAACCTCTTCATACTCCCTCTAGTGTAATTTGATGCAATTATTGGCATGGATTGGATTTCCTTATATAGAGACAACATAAATTTTCGGGAGAGGGAAATCACAATCCATATGGAGAATCGACCCCCGATTGTTTACAAGTGTAAGGAGGAAGATGAATCTCCTTTAGCTCCATAATCTCAAGAATGGATATTACTGCCTTATGAGCACGCATATCTGGCTCAGATGATTGAGTCCAAGGAAGAAACCATCCTTGAAGAGATGCCTATTGTGAGGGAATTCTCTGAAGTGTTTCCTGAGGAACTGCATGGTCTTCCTCCTAGACGAGATGTTGAGTTCTCAATTGAACTTATACTCGGGGAATTACCAATATCCAAGAATCCATATAGATTGGATATTGTTGAGATTTAAGATCTGAAGAAACAACTACAAGAGAATCTAGATAAAGGGTTTATACGCCCAAGTGCTTCACCATGGGGTGCACCAGTCCTCTTCGTCAAGATGAAGGATCAGTCAATGCGGCTTTGCATCGATTATCGTGAACTTAACAAAATCATGATAAAGAACAAGTATCCTCTCCCAAGAATCGATGAGTTGTCTGATCAGCTGCGTGGAGCACAATACTTCTCTAAGGTGCATTTGCGGTCGGGATATTATCAAGTATGAGTGAAGAAGGAAGATGTCCCCAAGAATGTTTGTCGTACAAGATACGGTCACTATGAATTCATAGTAATTCCTTTAAGACTCACCAATGCTCCAACAATATCCATGGACTTGATGAATAGAGTCTTTAGAGATTATCTTGACAAATTTGTGGTAGTCTTTATATATTATATTCTAATATACTCCAAAACCAAGGAGGATTAGTAGGTGCATTTAAAAACTGTACTAGAGACTTTGCTCAAGGATAAGCTCTTTGCAAAGTACAGAAAGTGTGAGTTCTGGTTGAAGGAGGTCTCATTCTTGGGCCTTATCATCACAAGCATTGGGATATCTGTGGACCCCTCCAAAATAGATGCAATTGAGGGATGGTCGAGGCCAACATCGGTAACGGATATCCGTAGCTTCTTGGGGTTTGCTGGATACTATTGATGATTTGTGAGGAATTCCTCAAAATTGTCCAACCCTCTTACCAAGCTAACTCGGAAGGGAGTAAAGTTTTCTTGGAGTGATGAATGCGAAAAAAACTTCAAGGAGTTGAAAAGGAGGCATATCACTGCGCTTTCGCTCACTTTACCCACAAGTGGGGATCTTTTTGTGGTATTCAGTGATGCTTTGAAGAAGGGATTAGGCTATGTGATGATGTAGATTGATAAAGTGATATCATATGCCTCATGTTAGCTGAAAATCCATGAGTGAAACTATCCAACGCATGATCTGGAGTTGGTAGCTGTGATCTTTTCCTTGAAAATCTGGCTGCATTATCTCTATGGAGTGAAATATGAGATATATACTGACCACAAGAGTCTTAAATATATATTCACATAGAAAGAGCTTAATATGCGCTAGAGAAGATGGATAGAGCTCATCAAGGATTATGATTGTTCAATACATTACCACAATGGGAAGGCGAACAAGGTGGCAGATGCCCTAAGTATAAAGGACCCAGTGATTCTATCAATGATGAGAATTGAAAAGGATCCAATCTTCTTAGACTTGATGAAGATGGATGTGGGAATCATAAAGAAGGGAAAATCATCAATCCTTTCACAAAGGATTGCTCAACCATCTCTTTTGGAAAGGTTAAAGGATGCTCAAAAAGTTGCTGTGGGAATTCAGGAAAAAGTGAAAGCTATCAAAAAAGGGAAATCCTCAGAGTTTAATGTTAATGAAGAAGGAATTGTGCGGTTTGGGAAAAGACTATGTCTTCCATCAAGTCCGGAGCTGAAGAAGGAAATTTTGGATGATGCGCATAGTTCAAATTTCTCTATTCACCTAGGGAGCACAAAGATGTATCGAGATCTCTGAGAAAACTTTTGGTGGGATAATATGAAGAAGGAGATTGTTGAATATACATCAAAGTGCCTGGTGTGTCAGTATGTGAAGGTAGAGAGGCAGAAGACTAAGGGGATGATGCAACCATTTCCCATACCAGAATGGAAATGGGAGAACTTCACCATGTACATTGTCAATGGACTTCCGAGGACAATCAAAGGCAACAATGCAATCTGGGTTGTTGTGGATCATCTTACAAATACTGCACACTTCATTTCTAATTAAGAATATTTCTCTTTGGATCAACTGGAATGGATATATATCAGTAAAGTGGTAAGGTTTAATGGAGTACCACTATCTATTGTGTCTGACCGATATCCAAGATTCACCTCTATGTTTTGGAAGTATCATCAATATGCTCTGAATTCTGAACTGATCTTCTGTACGGCCTATCATCCTCCAACTAATGGCCAATCTGAGCGGACTATCCAAACACTTGAGGATATGTTGAGAGCGTGCTTAATGGACTTTAAAGGAGGATGTGATCAACATGTTCCTCAGGTTGAGTTCTCTTATAACAATAGTTTCCACTCAAGAATCCAAATGGAACCATATGAAGCCCTGTATGGTAAATGGTGCAGAACACCGTCATGTTGGGATGAGGTCAGTGAACGTAAGCTGATTGGACCAGAAATGGTCGAATAAATGGTGGAGAAGGTGAAAACCATTCACCAGCATATCAAGGAAGCCCGGAGTCGATAGAAGAGTTATGCAGATAATCGTTGATGAGACCTTGAGTTTAAAGTTGGAGATATGGTGTTTCTACGCATATCTCCGTGGAATAAGATCATGAGTTTTGTAAGGAAAGGGAAGTTAAGTCCAAGGTACATCGGCCCCTTCGAGATTCTTGATAGTGTCGGGGATGTGGCATATCGACTAGCACTTCCACCTGCCATGTCCAAAGTACATGATGTCTTTCATGTATCCCTTTTAAGGAAGTACATACCAGACCCTTCACATGTACTCTCTTCTGAGGTGGTACAATTGGAAGATGATCTTTCTTATGAGGAGCAACCAGTGAAGATTGTAGATTGTAGAGAAAAAGTTCTACGAAATAAGACAATCCCCCTCGTCAAGGTGTTGTTGAGAAACCACAAGTTTGAAGAAGCGACTTGGGAATCAGAGGATATGATGAAGCTGAGTTACCCATATTTGTTTTAGTGTGAGAAAAGTAAAATTTCGACGGAGAAATTTCTTAAGGGGGGAATATTGTAACGACCCAAAGTTTCATTAATGGAAATATCTCTTGATATAATTAAATTTCTCTTTATGTTTATATAAAATGTAAACTTCTTTGGTTTTATGATAAGAATTTTGACCGTTTCTAATATAGATGTTGAATAGTGATCAAATGATTAGTATAAATATAGGACTTTAACAAATCCAATTTACTCAGACAAAAGAAGCGATGGCCTCATCTAGTAGAATTTCCCTATACAAAGCCCATTTTTCCAAGCTCGGAAAAGAGATGACATCTTTGGGCTTCACTCTTGACCAATCCTAAGCTGAGCTTCATCATGTCAATCTCGAACATGACCGTCTACGGGAAAAGTGGAAGTTGATTGAAATTACCACTAGAGCAATGTTATCCGAGCCACCCCAAGAGTCTGTCATTATTGCACAACTTACCCTTTGGTCTTTTGTGGTTGTTTTAAGGGGTTATGTAACAAATAAGTAGTAGTATGTTCATTTACATTATTTTTTTATATAATAATGAATATAATTTCTAGTCATTTTTGATAAATTGTAAACAGTTTTTTATGTGAAAATGGTGTTTTTAGTTATTATTTAACTAAGAAATCTATTTTATTAAATTAATGAATTTTTGATTTAAATAATTTTTTAATAAAATTATATTATTATTAAATTATTTTTTATTAAATATAAATCATCTTATAATTTTATGAATGCAGTTATAATTTTTATTAAGGTTTGAAATCCATTTCTGTCAAAACCTGTGAATTTTCGATAAATGTCAGTTTTAATTTTAAAAGTGAAAATTAACATATTTAGAGAATTATTTAGATAAAATAAATGTTATTTCAGGAATCTGGACGTCGAAATTATCCAATGGTGAATTTTTCATAATTTTCTGAGACAGTCAAATTTTTGGGTAAAAATTAAATACCGTTTAAATATATAATGAGTTTTATGACATCATAATGACCCAATATTGATGTAATAAAATACTATAATCATTATCTTCGTACAATATATGTTTTTCCATTAAAATAATGTGATTTTGGGTTTGTTTGACTTACTTTTAAAATCATTAATTGACCCCTCAAGACTTATTCAACACTTTGCCTTTTTAAATTAATTTCCATGGGAGTGTCACTCACCTCCACATAAGCAACCCTAATATTTTTAGAAGTTAGGACTTTGGCATTATAAAATATTGTTTTCCTCTTCCCTTTTCCAAAAACCATGGGGAAAAAACCAGGGTATGGTTTGTGGTTTGGATTTATTTAATGTAAGGGGACCCAAACCTAAATAATAAACAATTCTCAAATCTTTCCTATATAAACCCACCTATTCTCCCACTTCCTCCCCACTAAAAGCCTTTGGAGTTCGTCCAACCTCTGCCCAACCCCCTCTATAATCATCCCAAGGTGCCTCATGCTCCCAAGAAGCCTCTCAAAAGCCTCTCTCTAGCCTTTGGAAGCACACTTCCATGTAAGGGTTTTTTCTTCCTTTCTCATTTTTTTAATATTCCTTAAGTTATTTTTCCCTTTTAGTTTCAATTATGAATATTGGGGTATGGTTTCACACCTCCATCATACTTCCCTCTTTATGTTTGAATTATAGGAGACCCCTTTCTCTCTCATTAAATTCCTCCCATGTACACCCGTTACTATGCCAAAATTCCGAAAGGAACTTCTACCTCTTCTTTTACAGTCAAGCAATAATTTTGTATCATGAATCTAAATTAAATTAAAATTGTTGGGACATGTATCTATATGACCTCCTTACTGTACATTACATGTAAATATGATGAAGAACCCCTTTCTCTCTTATCAACCATTATTATGAATTCTTATGTCACGCTGTTATGCTGCCGAAATCTCACAGATTTTCTAAGTAAATGCCATTGTGTAGTGGATACCATGCCCATTTCTCCATCAAGGGTATCCACCATTATGAACCTTTACTTATTGATTAAAATGTTTCATGTATAAATTCCACATCCCTTTATCATGGAATAAATTATTATGTTTTATGAATCCATGTTTTATGATCCATGTGGCTCACTTATGCATGAAATGAAATGTTTAAGAAGGGTGTGCCCTTATAGTGCTCCAATGCATTGGGTAAAGTATAGTATCATGATACGTTGTGTGAAATGATTGGTGACTCATGATAATTCAAGTGGAATGAGGGTTTACTCATGATTTATGTGCAATGAGGCTTTACTCATGCTCTATGTGCAATGGTCCTTGGCTCATGCTAATTCAATGTTAAGAGTTGTTTCCACATTTCAATGTTATGATTATTATGCTTTATCATGCCTTTATGCTCTTGTATATTTTATGATCTATTGATATGCCTATTGTCTAAGATGTGTTGTACTCCTCATGTTATTCCATGTGTACTCCCTTACTGGGCTTTATAGCTCACCATTTTCTTATACATATCCTCAGGTTATCCCATGCAATGCTATGTATGAGGGAATGTAGTGGTCAGGTAAAGGAAGATTTCAATAAAGATGTTGTATTTCATGTTTTAAGTTTTTATGTAGTGATCCTAATCCCAAAATACACTAAACCCTTCGATCTTCTTTGTTGTATCGAGTGATGTTTTATGTAATAAATCATGATTAAGTTTGTAATAAAAGCAGGGTTATCATATCATGTGTACTTGGACATGAGATAAGGGGTACTAGAAATCTTATAAAGTGGTTATATAGTGTCTAATTCATAATTCCACGTGCCATCCTATCTGGATATATGTACAGATCTGATATACATAGATCTTATATCCACTATTTCGGATATGATCTCAGTCAAAAAATGTACATGAAATAAAACATAATACCCCATTTGTATATAGGGATTACATGTTCTGGAGTCCATTTTATTCCATATAGAGCCAATAATACCAACATATGGTTTTCTATAGGTGATTATTCATTTTTATCCCATATCTGATGATAAGTTTTGTTAGTGAGAATTAAGGGAGAGAAGATATGATATTTTAAGATAATAAAAATAACCGTAATAAGTAAAATATAATGAAAACACATTAAATCAATAAAAATGTAAGAAATAATTAAAATTAAACATTTAATAAATTCAATACCACTTATTGGTTCCCAGTGAATAAGAAGTGTCCTTTGGAGGTATGAAAATTTCATTGATTAGTCTTAAATCATGTGTAATTGTTGTTTCACGTGGTCAAAATTTCATTTCCATTGAAACAATTACCTTAATTGAATAAATTAAAATGAAAAAAACCAGTAATGAAGGATATCAAAATTATTATGTAGATTATTAAATAACATATATAATATTAACACAACATGAAATTACATGTTCATTGAGGATAAGATGAAATAGATATTATCATGCCATCATTATATTGTAATATCTAACTGAAACACCATATATTAGTGATCCACATGTACACCACGATCTCTGAACAACACCATCAAATTTTTAGGATCTAGCATAGTATATCATGGTCAATTGTGTTGTTTATATTATATCAGAGAATAATTCATCTTTATGAGGAACAACTTTTAATGATCTCTTGTTAGCTTGATATATGAATGAATTCGAGAAATATAGATCTCTTAATATCAATCTAGGGAATTATTGAGACTCGATTTATTATTTTTTCATGATATATATTTTTTATGAATGATATGTTATTACATAATTATTTTTTAAAGTTTATGGTTGTAAAATTGAAAAATAAACTCTTCAAGTGTTTATAATTCTTAATTAACCTGAAGTCCAATAATAGTAATAATAATATCATTACTCATATTTTAGGTAAAAACATTCTAAAATATATAAATAAATAACATTTATTTTACTTCTAAACAGACATTAGACTTCATCCTCTTTCCCCAAACGATATTTATCGATCCAAGAATGAAAAAAACTTAATTAATAAATGTCCTTCATTATTATAATATGAATATACTAAATATTATATTCATAAAATATGAAAATAAATATTTATTAGAATTATTTAACTAAATTATTCTTCTATATAACTTCTGATTAAATTATTTTGACCAACCAAACATGAATAATTTTTTTTACTATATGTTCTGAAATTTAATTCTTTAATTTAAGTGACATTGTAGACACAATTACTGTCTGGCACTCTAGGACACTTTCTTGGTATAATTAAGAATAACTTCCCTGTCCAAGATTAGTGTCCTACATCACACTAAGAATACATTAATAAATATTTTAATGACCAATTGACATAAAACATTGTATTAATGCCTAAAATATAACAAAATCACATTATCGTGATATCTCTAATCAATAACCTTATGTGAATGTCACATAAATACATATTCTTCTTATCGGTTTCATTGAGTTTCTAAAAATGAACTCAACCACCAAACATAATGGTCACCGATTTATGAAGGTATTTTCTTAACCATCATTTTTCTTGAGATAATAACTTTTATATAGCAATATAACGGAAAAATCCTTTCCCACCTTATCCATTATTGAATTATAACTCTAGATGAAATTAACGCATCCCACTTCCCCAAAAACAGATACTAAAGTTGTGTTTTTTAATATATAAAAGTAAATAATTTATGATATTCAATAATGATAATATTAATGTCTAAGGATCAGTACACACATTCATTGATAGGAACGTCCGATAACAGATGAAAATGTGGACTTCCTATTAATTTTTTTCATTCTCATAACTGCCTCCATTTTAGATTACCAATGGAGAAATATTTGAGAAGGTGTCCCAATGTATTATGATCCTCCTACCCTACATAGCCTCTAATTTTTATGTCCCATAAAAAAAATATAGCCATAGAACAATGTTCAATAATAATGTTGTGGCACCCCTAGGTTTACATCATAGCTGGGATTTGGTATGACCTTTTTATGAAATGTATATGATAACGAAAGTATCAAATATAAATTCTATGCGTAGGAAAAAACAAAAAATTGATAATAAAATTTCATTAATAATGGAAAATGTATTATTATGTTCTAAAAAATATTATTCTAGGAATAAACTATAACAATATGATGCATGTATTCAATGACACACCAAAGTTTACTTTTGTGTAAAATATTCTCATAATAGAGAGTCATGATGATTTTTAAGGATTAAATAACATTTTAAATAATGAATTCTTTTTAAATAAAGAATTATTGAAAGATTGTTCAAGAACACTAAAATTTACTATATTGTGTATAATACATAAAATTGGGGAGTGGTTATATCAAATGAAATCACGCTACCTTTTTCTTGTACAAATGGATAAAACCAGAATATATGAAATTTTGGTAACAATATTTGGTGGGATCCATGATCAATATGACTTTTTTAATTTGTGTTAAAAAATTTACCCTAAGCCATGAAATTTGGATTCTTGGTGAGTAGGGTCTTTAATTTTTCTTAGGTCTCCATTTGCAGGTTTTTATCCTGATACATCATATTCCTCTTTCACATGCAGTTTAAGGACCAAATCTCTGCACCTGTTGAGGTCTTGAATTATTGGATTTATATATTTGACTAAACTTTTCTAAAAGTTAAGGTCATAAAAATTTGACCAATTTAGCACACGATTTATGGTCCAGATGCTTGGTTCATAAGAGTGAGTCAATATATATAGGAAGTGAATTATGAAATAGAAAAATGATATAATATATCATCCACGATTGTTTCACATAGTTTATAGTTGTGTTTCATTGAAAAACAAATTGAGCATGATAAAAAAGGGTATTATGTGATATGAATATCTTAACACTAAATGAATTGAAGAACATTATGTTGGAAATTGTTTCTCTAGATTTTTGGATTTTCACAATGATATATGAAAGGTATCCAATAGATGAAAACTTCACAAAGTATAATAATGAATTTTTATAGGATTGTATGCTCATGTATATAGATTTCAGGACCTTATTATTAGGATAAAACATTCTTCTAGTTTATAGGAAATATTAGAGGTGCATATGCAATGAAAAATGGGCGAATATATGCAAAGCCAAACCTAAGAGTCCAATGGATTCGAATAAAATAATTATGGATATATGTGAGTGGGTAATCGAAATAAGATACAATGAATATATAAAATGTTATTTATGGAAATGAAATTTCTATGAATTTTTATTTTCAGATTATTATCCCAGCCTTCCCATGACATGGGTTATTGTTCTATTTTATATGGGAAAAATGAATGATGAATCATAGACAATCCAATAATTTATGGTGTAGAAATCACTAAATATCCTAAAACAATAAGAATGAATCCACATATTTTAATCTAAATATTGCAATCATACATAAAATTATCATGGGCATGAAGGTGGTGTTTTTTATATAATGGTATTTAAAACAGATTATATGTCATGGTTGTGCCCTAGGAAATGCATTGATTGATAGATAATTATAAAACTTGGGAATCTAAAAACAAGGAAAATTGGCGTAAAATATGGTATTTTATCTAAATGTTGTTATCCATAGGTTGTGTTCCCATACATGGATTTGGATCTTATGTATGATAGTTGGGATATATAGTATGAATTACATTGTGCAGTTTATAGTCAAATAGGGTGGACTATATGTCTTGTAGAACACATCATGTGATGTGGGCTAAGATGAAACTCTTTGATTGTGTATAAATGTTTTTAGTTAATATATTTATTAATATAAAAAATATATGCGAATCATTTTATCTAATTTGATAATTAAAAAAATAAAATAATATTATATGAATGTTAAAAAATGATCGAAAATCATAATTTAATGTAAATGGAAATTTGGGGGTTGATTAAAGTTGGGGGATAGTCCTAGGATAGATTTTTTTACTTCAATATGTATCATATAAGAATATGAACCAAGCCATAAGTTGTTATTATAGTCATGGATCATTTTCCTAGTCTTAGATTAGGTGAACAATGACACAAAGATGCCTGAATGATTCCACTATTGTAGTGTCATAGATGAAATGATGGATTCCATGTGAGGGGAGATCTTGCATATGTTGAAACATTTTCTAAGACAAGTTCCTTAAATGCTAATATTTTGAAGGATCTTATATATATTCATATCAGACATAGAATGGGTAATTTTCATTTCAATATTGGATCTTAGATAGGGATCTTTGTTCTTGTGATGTTATTTCGCATATTTTATTCTCTAGTATGGAGAATAATCCAGGGAATGAAGTATTGTCTAATAAATTTAAGGATATACATTTTGTATTAAATTCCATGAATATCAATTTCATGTGATAGAGAATTGAATAATTGGGGACTGATTGAACTATGTATAAGATTATAAATATGAGATCATAAACTAATGTTCTTACACTGATCCACATCATTCAAAAAATTGTATGGCCTCAGCTCAATGATAAACCTAATAAGGGAAAACCCACCAATAATTAACTAGGTCTTAACATCATTAGTGAGTATGTATTAATTCAATATTCATTGTTGGTCACATGATAAATAGATTCATTTAACCCTATATATATTGTAGAAATTAAAATAAATCCACACATACTTCTCATCAAATAAATTCTTCAACAATCAAACACATGTTTATAGAACGAGGATCTGTTTTCAACTTAAATCAAAATCATTATAAAATCTAATTGTTTTAGAGGATCCCAAAAAATAAAGATAAAAAAGGTATTTCAAATTTAAATAATTCATGGATGGGCCTAGGAAATTATATCGAACCATCACTACATATCTCATGATAACATTAGCAAGACACATGTAATTCTTGTGATAAAGGGGGGATTTGAATTAATGGGTGTCTATGTACCAATAAATTCTTATGATAATTGGGAACTCATGTATGGTTTTATAAAAATAATATGTAGGCCACTACGATTATTTTAATGTATCAGAATATGGGTAAAATTTATCAATGTCTACTTTCATTAGAGAATGCCAAAATTTTCTCCCAATTCTCAAAAATAAGGTATAAAAATTTTACTAATCAGAGAAATCATTAAAAACATCTATGATTATGTGATTCATGTGTGATGTGGAATAAAGAGATGATTTGAAGATTAACCAAATCACAAATGAATTAACATTTCCAAAAACTAATAACAATGAAGATTAAGGTCATATGGTGAGGACTCATGCATTATGATATATAAGTTCATATGAAAATGATCAATATATTTAGATATTTTTATGGATAATGCACATTCATATGAGAAATGTGAGGCTTCATGTTAATTATGAGTTATTAAGGGATCCAAAATTAATGGTGGAATCGAAAAAGATATATTAAAATATATTATCGGAGATATTATACATAGTTCATAGTTTATATTTCCTTATGGGGTGACCCACCTCAACTGGAAAGGCCAAAACACTATAATGACACTAATCATGGGTGATTTTTTTACACATCTGGATCATTGGAATGAATGTTGGGTCTCATGTAATGGATCACTGATCCAATATAATAACAATTCTATATAGTCTCACTAATCTGAAACTAATGGATACAAATATTTCAAAATCAAGGAAGTTGCATATAAGGTTTGAAAAAATAGAATATGTTTTGAGAGGATGAAGATTTCTTAACAGGTGAACTATATTTAATTGGAATCTCTTGAATCTGGAAATATAGAAAAATAAAACAATGAATACCACAACTAAATTTCATGTGAAATATACCGTTGACATATAAATGGAGCCAAAATATCAATAAATTAATCTATAGTGGCACATATCCATGAGATATTTTTTTTGAACTCCTCCAAGAGAGATACGGAAATTCAATAACATATCAAATATTCATCTTATGATTTAATGAGGAACACATAATGTGATCCTCATGTATTTAAAATAGCACATCATAGTTGGGAAGTGATTTATTCCATATTTAAAAGGAAATTATCATTGAGATTGATAGTTTCTAGATCCAAAACAGTTTGGATATTTAAAATCTCTAGAACATCATCAGTCACCAGTGACTCAAAATATCCCAGACCAAAAGGTCACACAATAGCCACCTAAATAAAAGTCAGTAAAGCTAGTGGTGATGTAAAACAAACAATTAGACACTGAGTTAATTATTATATAGAAATTAGAAAAGGTGGAGAGTGGGAAAATAAGAATTTATTATAAATATTTCCCAAAAGGGAATTCCATAATTAGAGTATAGGTATGGGAAAAAACACCCTATAAGTGTGTGAGGAACACATTCCAAATCCATATGTCTCCCATAAAATTATAAATTCCAACTAAATCAATTTCATCAATCATATAAGAAATATTAACTTTGATTTAATTGTCAATTATTCTTAACATTCGAAGAATATAATCTCCAATATAAGGCTAGAATATTCGGTACTTTAAAGATATTAAAAAATCATACAACACATAAAAGCTATCCAGAATTATTTTTAGTATCCATCGGTTTCATAATTCATTTCTTCCATGTTACTATTTTATACCATACTCTCGACCATAGTACTTTTTTTCAATACAATCCATCTCTATAAACATCTTATTTTAGTGAGATTCTCTTCCAAACAACTTTCTTTTGAATCATCTATATCCAACATAAGATAATTACTATTTTACTTTCTTCATGGTGGATAATTTTTCACTTCATCTTCCCTGTATCAGACATTGAATTTCAATAAAAATGAATATTAATTTATAATGAAAAAAAATTAGTGTCACACATCCAATGTTCACAAAATTCTCCCCCATTGATTTGTTATCAATTCCCACTTCTCATTTAATGTAAGTTAATTGTTTCTCATTTTTATTGAAAATTAATTCAAAATGGGAACAATTATCCCACTTTTTCTTCTCTATAAATAGTTTATTATTATCCTTATGCAAAAAATATATCCTCCCCCATCTATATGAAGTCAATATTCCAAATTAATTAATAATTCCATGAGAAAATTTTGGTACCACATATTATTATCATTATTTTATCAACAAAACATCACTAAGAATATGTTTTCTTAACATTTGTAGAAATCAAAAGAGGTTAATTAATATACCTTCAATATCCATAATCTATAAACAATATGACATTATCCCAAAATTTTAATTCGTGGTTGTTGTTATCATATATTTTTTAAAAGATTAACAAAAATGAACTCACTTGAAAACACAAATCCAAAAAATTTATTTTGTGATTATCTTTCGCCATTGGTTTATATATTCACTTAACTTGATAACTATATTCAAATTATTTAAAATTAAAGTGGGAGAGTGGAAATCAAACACCGAATTCAATTTCATAAAATCAAACCATAATTTATAATTCATATATAATTCATAATTACTAACAGATTATACATTTTAAATTTCTCCCCCTGAATGAATACATTCCTTTATGCCTCTTGTATTTTTCAATGAATTTATGATACCAACTAAGATGCCTAATACCAATTATTAAATGAATTCTGATTGAGATGATATATAACAAACAATACTTTATAGGTCTAAAAATAATTTCTTTCACCATTTTTAAATATGGAACAATTCACATTCAGTTCCCACTTCCATGATGTATAGAAAACATAATTTAATAATAAGGTTGATCTTCAATTAGTACTTCATTACTAGAAACATTCCTAATAGTTATATTTTATCCCATAGACTCCTTAAATACAAATTTTCATTTCCCCATGCCATCACTAATGTATTTACATCTATTAATATGTTTAAGAATCAAGGATTATATTCCACTTTCATCATTCATCTTATTTATAATCAGTTTCTAAACTCAAGTAGTCAAGAATCGTTAAATGTTTTTGTGACTCATTTTTAATGAATCATATTTCTTATAGTTACTTTTCATTAATTAAATACCATGAGAGTTACTTCTCAGGAATGTAAAACATAACTAAAAAACAAATTTATTACCATAATAATTATTACAATTATATCTCTTAATAAA
Organism: Viscum album; assembly: GCA_963277665.1. Lineage (NCBI taxonomy): Eukaryota > Viridiplantae > Streptophyta > Magnoliopsida > Santalales > Viscaceae > Viscum > Viscum album. The sequence continues at coordinate 1,686,564,739 of OY728126.1, read as the reverse complement.
TTTTACTATAACCAAATATAACCATTTTATAAAATCTAAAAAATAGTATAATAAAATAAATTCCATTTTATTCTTAAGATTATATTTTTATTAAATTTATTTTATGCATTCTTATGCTCAAATTAATTGTATAATATATAAAAATTTATTTTTAATTAATGAATATCGTTTTATGATTAATAATATTTTAATACTATTAATATGATTTTTTAAATAATTTATTTCTATAAAAATACTGCACAATACTGTTTTTTGAAATATCATGGATTTTATGACATCGCATAGATATTATAATAGCCTAAAACATATGAATATATTTTTTAAGAAGTAAATTAATTATATGATAATGTATATAATTTGAAATAATAATCTTTTATTATTAACATATATTTTATATTTTAGCTCATAAGTTATATTTTCTCAAAGATTATTTTCAATAAATTATACATTTTTATTTTTATTTTTATTATTTTATAAATTTAATCAAATTTAATTGAATTAAAAATTAAATTAACGGGACTAAATTATCTAATAAGGGACACATTATTAGCAATTATATTTAAATTTACTTAGATAAATATTAGTTACCCATGTAAAATATTTATTTTACAAATTAAAATAGTTTTAATAATATTTGGCTTTATAGTATTAAATTAATATATTTTAAATAAATATTTTTGTATTATGTGTATAATATATAAAAATTAATTAACCCAAATTTATTTTGTAACAAAATTTAAATAATAATAATAATAATTTAAGAAGAAATTTTTCTACAAAAGAAGTTCTTCGACACAATATATGTTTTTATTTAAATGTTAATTTTCTCCTATTTAGAAATAAAATTATTTTTATCGGATACCAAATTCAAATTCATCATTTATAGTTGTATTATTAAGGTAAATCATATATTTATTTAATAAAATTATCACCATGGTTAATTTTAATCTAATATAAACAAAGGTAAAAATGGATAAATAAAATATCTTAAATTTTTTTAATTAAAATGATATTAACAAATAATAGAGAGAAATTTTATGTTTTAAAAGAATAAACTTGTGTATAACCTACCATTTATACACTTAATTAACTTAGAACACAAAAACCAACTAACACCCATGTTATTTAATTCTTACCCCATCACTAACTCTTGCATTCCATGGATAAACCATCATTTTCAACTATAAATGAAGTGTGTTTCCACTAAATATATCATTATCCTCTACCAAAAAGGAATTTATTTCAAATATAAATTATCTATCCATATATAAATCCATTACAATGGGTTCTTATGATTCTAATATGTCCATAAAATCATTAAAAACATGCATAGAATGGTTAGGTTTCCATCTCAAATAATCCATCTTTGAGAAGCATTTGCATTGAGGAATTTGATACCATTTCAATAGTGTGTATAATTCCCAATTTAAATATAATATCTGGAATTGTATTTATTCATTATATTATAATATGATATTTATATTTTATATCTATTTCATGGGGTTTTAATAGAACATTTCCTAACCAATAAGGGGTTTTTATCTTAGTTTCTCATCATTGAGGTGTGTTTTAATGTTATTAACCACTTAATTATTTCTATAGTGTATATAAATCCCAATAATTTGTTTCGGAATAAATAATAATTTAAATCATGGTTCATAAATAAATATTCTATTTTTAATATTTTAATGACTTTGGATTCAAAGATTTTTATAGTCACAAGGGTATTGATAACATAATTACCATTCATTAAGTTATTCTCCACCTTATTGAAACTTATATTTAGAAGTGGGTTATAGTAATTCCTATAATGATATAAGGATATAAAAACTTATTTCATTATAAGGAATTAGATTTTATATCATTGTTTTCTTTAAGGATTATTTCATTTATAAAGTGTACAATTTCAAATAATAATTTAAATGTTTTTTAATAAACGATTATTTTCCAAATCAAAATTTCACATTCCTGGAAATTTATTCCTTATTATTTGGAAAGATATAATTATTTCTATTTTTAAATAATATGTCCCATTTAGACATTTTAAATTTATGATTTTTCAACTACTAAAAAGATGTAATTTTCAAAAAAAATTATTTTTTATAAAAAAGAATTTAATTTTAACCTCCTATATTTTATCTTATAAACCACTTTCTCCATTATTAAAAAATAGATATATTGAATAAAATATATTTATAAGAATAATTTTAGAAAAAATTACGTCAAAATTTACAGAAAAATCATTAAATAAATTTTAAACATTTTCTTATAAATATTTTGCAATATATTTATTGAATACTTTTTATAAAATATTATATTTATAATTTATAATTGGTCTAAAATATATTTATATAAAATATATTGGTGTATAATGAATCACTTTCAATGACCTTATATGATTTATTTTAATTTTTTAAACAAGTTTTTGTATCAATTCATTTTATTTCTAGGCTACTTTACGAGATAATAATTTATAATGTAGTAAAACCAATTCTTACTTATATGGGTTGTTTTATGATATGAATATTTTATGTCATTTGTCTCAAAAACGAATGATTTAAAATAAATGTGGATCCTATATATCCAGCCAATACATTTTATAAAGAATTATTCTAGTTAGATAAAAATATTTTTTGAAAAGATCAGTGGGTCACTTGGTTCACAAAGGGTGAGTGTAGTGTCATCTGGATCTACTAATAAACATACATGCGAAAAGGTCTGTGAGTTTCTAGGATCATAATAGATGAATATGATTTTTCTTATGAAAACACAATATTTTATGATGGAACGCATTGTTGGGTATCTGGGTTCAGAATGGTATAAAAACTATTCTTTTTATTATTAAAGCTTTTTTCTTTTCTTCCATGGATCAAGATGAATTTGTAATGTTTTATTTTATCATTCCATGGTAAAAGTGTTATCATTTGGGAAGATATGAATATATTTTATGATTATGGATACAAATTATTGATTTATGTAACTCAAAATAAGATATTATTCCTTATTCATTGATTCTCATAGGTTTATGACCTAACTATTGTGGTATTTGATAAGATGTCCCTTACTAATTGTTTGAGCTCTACCCTTCTAATGTTTCCCTTCCCCAAAATTTGATGATGATTGTGTCTCATATAATTTATAATATGGTCTTTATTATATAAATAAATTTTCATGGTGTGTGAAATAAATTCTTTTATATATTTAGTCTCCAACACACGAAACCTTTCAGTCCCTATATTCTATGAATATTTTACAGTTCTTTTTTTAAATCAGGTGATTAATGTATAATTTATTTATATTTATCATGGGTATAATAACTTATTATTATCAAAGGGCCTTTTTATTTATAGACCTTGGTTTGTTTACCTTTAGTGAAACCAATATGTAAAAATCTACAGAACATTTCTAGATATAGGATGACACTCTAAAATTTTGGTAGATTAAAAAATGTGTAGTTCTCTTAGGAATTAAAACATTGTCCAGATAATACATGTGGTTGTAGGAACCTAAGAATATTTACCTAGGGGTAATATACCTGAAAATAATGGATTGGATATTAACTCAATCATCACCCTATAAATTACAAATCGGCCAAACTGCACACATGGTTTGACACTCTAATGAGTTATTCTTTGTTTGATAACATATTATTCACAAACCGCTATAAGTTACATATTTAAAAATTAAATTAAGGTATTAGATATTAAAAATGAGATAACGTGAAATAATGGAACAAATAATTCATCAATAGAATTAGACGATGAAAAAAGTGAAACATTGTTCAAATGAAAATATCATATTTTTAAATAACTGTTTAATTATTGAAAAAATCATAGGATTGATATTTATTATTCATATGATCATTTAATATAATTTGGAGGGATATTTTTAAAATAATTTTTGTTTTAATATTTGTTTTGATGTTGGATATTTATAATTAATCCATCGATGGAATGTCACAAGAAACTACAAGGACATAAGTGTAGAGTTATATTTGGAATAAATTGTTGATAATGTTTATATATGCCTATTATAAAGGATAAGATATGATAACTAGTTTTTATAGTCTATAATGGTTTATATCTCATAGATACCATATTATAAGTCATTATTACATTGAAATAACCGTACATATTATTATTATTATTATTATTATTATTATTATTATTATTATTAAGTGATATTTGAAATTGTGAGGGAGTATTATTTTCAAAGGGGTATAAGATAATGACCTAGGTTTTCGGTCATTACATTTCCTTAATTATATTTTTTTTAAGTATATGGTTTGTCATAAAACACTGAACTAAAAAGAATAATTATATTACCATTATATGTATCACCATTATATCAATTAAATTTGTAGGTATCCCAAAAAGTAACAACATTATAACAACTACATTAAATTTTATAATTAAAAATGGAAATTTATACTAAAAAATATATGTTTCCTAAAATTATCTTATCCATTCATATATTCAGGTTCATATTGTAAATATTAAAATTTTAATTTGAACAACTAAACATCATTTTTTGTTAAAATGTTATATTTTAATAAGATGAATTTTTAATTTTTTTTTATAATAATTGATTTTTAGACAAATAGAAAAAATATGATTTTTGAATATATCATTGATTTTATAACCACACGTAGATATAAGAATAACATAATACATAATAAACCCTTAAATTTTCTAAATATAGGAATTATAATTAAAATTATATATCTTAATGTATTATTCATGAATTACAAACCTATGTCAATTATTTATGTACGTATGTAATACTTTCTCAAAAAAATGTTTCCAATACATTACACATCAGTATTTTAAAATTAATTTTTATCAATTTTATTAATTATTGAAAATGGAACTATTAATAAAATATAAAATAAATGGATATAAATTATCTAATAAAGGATATTTTATATGTGGGCATAAATATTATTTTACCATTCAGGAATATTTATTTCCCAAATGAAATTATTTTTCTTCATTAAATAATAATTTTAAAAATATTGTATATTTTTAAAAAATAAATTGATCGATTTTAAATCAAGACTCTCATATTATTCATAAATTATTATAAAACTAAATAAAACTATTTTTTTGAATTATATTTTAATTATGATTAACAACCCATAATTTATAAAATGTCGTTTTTCTATAGAAAAACTATTTCACCACATTTTAAGTTTTGAAATAAAGGTAAAATTTATCATATTCTTAAATTGGATTTGGATAAATTTATCCCAAATTCATATTTATCTGTTATTTATTGTCTAATATGGATAGTTTTATATTTTATATAATAAAATCATTTTTCTGATAAATATTTCTCTATATTAAATAGTAAAATTGCTAAATAAGATATCTTGATTTTTTAAAAATTAAAAGATATCTATCAACTTTTAGAAAGATTTTTTTTTGTTTTAAATTCAATCATAAATTTCATAACTAAAATTTAACCACTTAATTAGCACAACTCACTAAAAACACTTAACACGCAGGTGATTCCATTCTTACCCCTTCCCTAACTCTATTAATTTAGGAAATGTTCCCCTTTAAAATGATAAAAGGTTCTCACTCCCACCCTTTACCTCACTCATATCCACCTTTAAGACATTGATCAGAAATTTCCCTTTCCTATCAATATATAAATCATTAAAAATAACATTATATTTTTAACATTTCAAACCAATATTTTACAATTTTATATTCAATGTAAGGGTTTTTCCCCAACTTTTCCTCTTTGAGAAAAATAATCATTTATGCACATAATTATATTTAAATGGAGCATGTAAGATATATTGGATATATAATATCATTAATTATATTTAATCATTATATTTTAACCTAATATTTATGTACAATCCCTTTAATTAATGGGGATTTATTTGAATGTATCTTAATACATAGTGGTTTTCATCTCAATTTCCCTTCACATGAATATTTTTTATTTTTTAAAACAATTTCTTATTTCTATATTATATATAATTAAAAGTAATTTATTTTGGAAATCATTAATATTTAATTTAGGGGATTTAATTAATCAAATGATTTTTAAGATTCATGTTACTTTTGATTCAAACATTACTATTTTTAAAACCATTTTGAAAATTATGTTACATATCATTGAGTTATAGTCCCCTTTATTGAACCTTATTGTTAGATGTTTTTTATAATCATGCCAATGATGATATTATGTTTTAAAACCACATTAATTTCCTAGGAAATAATACTTATATCAATTTATTCTTCCACAATGATTTCTTTTTTAACGTGTGATATTTCAAAGAATAATTCCCATATTTTATAACGAACATTTCTCTTCTATGTCCCCATTTTAATATTTCACAAATGTATTCATATTAATAAATGTGTTCTATTTTGTATCCTCGGGAACGATTATTTATCACTTCCACCTTTTAAATGAAAAATTTATAAACACATTAAATATTTTCATTTTCATAAAAATAGAATTTTTTGGATAATAAAAATCTTATAATATAATGCTCTTATATATTAATATTTAACCACATTTTATTGTTTAAGAAATTTATTCTGTATATATTCTATACCTCTATAAATATAATTTTAAAACATCATGGGTTTTTCTAGGAAAAAATGTTCAAAAATAATTTAAGCACTACTTTATAAAAAAATAATAAGTTTTTTAATGAAATAATTAAAAAAATATTTTTAATTTTGATATCTAATAGACATACATAAAATGGATCTAAATTTCATGATTCATCTTATATATCATCTTATAATTTATTTAATTTCAGTGAAGATGATTTGGTATCATTTTCTTTAAAGTTTTTCCGATATTTTATGAGATAAACATTGATAATATCAAGAAACCAATTTTTTCATACTACTGGTTATTTTATGATTTGACAATTATTATTTCTAGTGGAACACTAATGTATGGATTATGAAATAGTTGCTATTAATATCACCCTATAATTAATTACATAATAGATTATATATCTGGAAATTAAAATGTTAATTGAATATCAAATTAAGTGTCTCAGTTCAAAACGGTGATTGTGATGTACTTCAGCTCAACTCGCAAATTTATGGGTGAATGGTTAAGAAATTATTTATATTCGCAAAAGGTGATGGTGGTTGAATTTAGATAAAATAAATATGTTACCATGTAATATGTTATATAATAGCTCGAATAATACTGTCTTGAAGTCCTATTTTTATGATTATATAACATTAATTCTAGTGTTTGATTGTCAGTTTTATATATTTCCTGTTTTATTTTTTCAAGACAGGGTAAAAGTGATGTTTTTTGTGATGATATATCTATATTATATTCTAATATTTAACACTTATTTATTACTATTACTTAAAATATGATATTTTTTCTTATTCATTCTTTCCCACATGTTTATTATCTAACCATTATGGTCTTTAATTTGTTATCTGATACGTTGTATTTTAGCTAACCCACTATTATGTTTCCCATGGTATTGGAAAATGATTATAACTCATAGAATATATAAGATGGGGTTTAGATTATGGAGAAAAATTTATGATGTGTAAAATAATGGGTTTTAATTTTATCTTATATAAAATACTAATCCATTTGTTCCATGGGTTCTACCATTATTTCTGAAATGTATTATTTAAAATCATAATATTTATGTATAATTTATGCATGTTTAGCTTGGGTCACTTAATAATCTATATTTTCTAAAATTAATATGGCTGTAAAAATATCCATTATTTTGGAACATCTTTTTTTATTTCTTTTTTGAGTACCCCTTTAATATAATAGCAATAGTTCTATAAGTCATAGGTGATTTTAATTCCGTATTGATTTTACGAGAGAAAATCATAAACAGTGTATTATCAAATACATGATATTGGTAACCTCACACACTTATTTAATCTTATATTTGAAACCCATTTTTTGGAAGCTTCTCAATCTTTTAAAAAGGGATGTTAACCACTTATACATCCTAAAATACTTCCCATAGAGGGTTTATCATTTGTATTCTAAATTTATCTATTAATCTATGATATTATTCATGAACATATTTCGATTCTATATGGTTTTTTCTATAATAAAAAATAGAATAATTTAATATAGTTAGGTGTGGAACCATTTTCAATGTACTTCAAGGGTTGTGTGAGGGTAGTAACATTTTGCACTAATTTATTTCGTAAGTTTCACTCACTAATTTGTTTTAAAATTTAATACTATTGTGTCCCCATCCTTCCATCTGTATAAATGTTTTATTAGAATGGTATATACCAACACTATGGATAGAATTTTATATATTTTTTACCTAACCCAAATAAGTTTTTTATGAATTCAAATATGTTCTTCAAGGAATGATTTTTAGACATATATGGTGTTATATTCTTTAGAATTGGATTGTTTCATTTTATAGATTTACTACCCTACCTTTGGGAATTTTAATGTCTTTATACATTGAAAGATAATAAAAATTATTTTTGGATATGTGTCGAAACATCCAGAGATGTTGGCGTATTCTTATAAACATTATTTTTTACCTTTAGTTATAGTTAATCTAGCATGGAATCTTGTATCGTATTGTGAAATTTGACAACTCGTTTAAGAGTGATTTGGGGAGTTGGTATTACTGATCAATCCCACATTACCCTTAATTATTTTTTAGTTTACATGTCAATTTTATCATTTAACAAATTTATATTTTTTAAATATTCTCTGCACTTCTAGAGAAAAATAGAATTTCAAAAAACTAAATAAACTAGATCATGGGTTTACTTTTTCCAAATGCATATAAACGGGTTGATCATGAGACATTGTAAAGATAATATTTCACAAATTAGTGGTATTTTTTGATTTAATACATGTTTCAGGTTCTTTTGTGGAAAAAATCTATTCTCTAATATTTTTCGAGACATGGTTATAGTGGAATCCATATTTTTTTACATCTACCACAAAACACATCAAATTGAGAGTATTATTTTCATCTATAACTAAGCTAAAAATTATTCTTAGTTTTCCTATAAATTTAATATTTTTTTGATCATTCACTTTCCTTGTATCAAATAATAATTTTCCACACATTTAACTCTTCCTCCATTATCTTTTACCTAGAAAGACATGACATTTATGGAGTGTTTATGATATTTACCCAAGGAAAGAACGATTCCCTTGAAGGAATTGTTTAAAACATGATTATCACATAATTATATACATAATTATTGATTATTCATAGCATATATTTTGTTTCATAGTATGATGGTGTCTTCATTTTTTTCATATTCTTTTTTAGTGAGTTGTATTTTTGTTTTTTTATGTCTCGTGCCGCTTCCCGAGAATCCTCTTCCAAATACAATTGTGATTTTTCATCATGTAGCCCGATAATTAATATATATATATATATAACCCAATTTATCAAAATTTATATTAATCAAACAATACATAAGCTCATGGTAGAGTTCATCAAAAGGTTCAATAAAATATTATCATAGATTTTACTAGTTTCATTATATGAATTATAATCACATATTTAAATGACAAAATACAATTGTTTAATAAAATCAACTAATGGTGTCTCCTACTACATCTTCTATAATTTTCCATATTTATTTACCTATTTATTATTCAGGTTTATCAAGGACTACTCTATGACTTCCAAATCAGTCTTGAATTGTATAGATATTTTTTCTTCTATATGAGGAACTTATAAATTCTATTCAACTCTGAATTCAAATAAACACTTCATATATGAAATTGATAGTTTATCGGGTCATTGAAAAATATTAAAAACTATCAAATATATAAATTTTTATGATAATATTTCAAATATAATGTATATATCTACTCATAGGGAACATATTCACATATAGAAACTGAGAATCCCATTGGATCTTCAACGAAAAACCTGAGTGGGGGTGATTTATTTGTTGTCTAAACTATACTAAATTTTGATTTCATCTTTAAACCATTAAACCTATTTTCATATTGATCTAACGATTCCATTTATTACTAATTGGTATATTTATGTTACACTAGTATAAACATATATATAATGTTGACAAAGTAAAAAAATTTATATTTATTTTTATTAACATATTCTTATCTTGTGAATCCCAGTGATTGATGTTTCTGATTATTATATTGGTCCATATATTTTACATTATAAGTCATGCTATAGATTTTAGAGTGGTTATGGGATATATTTATCATAACCAACTCTCACCATATTTCACGGTTGATTGTGTTTAAAATATGACACATGTGAATAATGAGCGGCATTTTAAAGCATTGATTCAATATGGAATCCCACCATATGGTCTTATATTTCCGACTCCTCTTAAATTAAATAAATAAGTATATCTAAGATTTCACCCCATAAAAAATATTATCCCATTTAGAAAAAATAGGTTCATTTATTACTTCAATTTATTCATGAAATACAAATTCAACTCATTCTCGGTATTTCATACCACTACATTGTCATTAGAAACATATCTCTTAAATCAACCTCTCACACCAGGCATAAAGAATACATAAAAGAAGATCCTGAATTTAATGGTTACGAAAAAATACACATCTTCAAAAATAATAATTCATAGAGATAAATGCACTAGATAATTTGATGTGACTCTTTCTCACTCATGAGAATCCTTGGCGGTACATATTAATAATTTCACTTTTCTTACGATTCTTAAACACAATGGTTCTTCTTTTGTAGAACTTGTCATCTTCAATATTTTATTCACTTTCATTGAAACTGAACATGTTTTCCATTTAGAACTTGTTCGAAAACACCTTCTCGTGTTCATAAAAAGAGATTCTAATTTCTTAGTATCCTTATATTATTTGTTTTCTTTGAGGGGACTAGAGTACCTAATTGCTATTTATTAGAATAACTAATCAATAATTTTAACAAGTTATCATCTGAATTCATTTATTTCCACCCTTCATGATGCATGGTATAAGGGGAATTTTTTTATTTTTTGGGGTTCTCTCAAATTTAAATAAATTGAAATATTTATAAATCAATATAAACTACATGAACTATTTTTATCTTCCCATATTAAAAAAAAAAATTTCAATGAGTGACCAAGTTGAAATGAAAAAACCACACTTATATTAATTTTACTATCATTTTTGGTTATTTTTATCAACTTAAAAAGTCTTATTTATTTTTTGTAGTAATACTAAAAATTAATTTATTTAAAAAAACTCAATATAATAAATAAAAATTTCATTCATTGAGGTATATAATATTGTTTTAATGGTAGTGTGGATTTTATCATTTATAGGGTTAGTGCATCTTCAATATTATGGCACCAACATAGACTCAATATTTAAATGATATTTGTTATCCTAAAAAAACATCTTCACAAAATTAATCTACTATTAATATTATATTAATTAATCACTTGTGTTCAGTTCAAGCATCAACTCAATTTCATCTCCAATTTTCTTCTAAACGCATGAATTTTTTTTCATTTATCTAGAAGCTCATCCACTTGATATTATTATAATAAAATAATTAATATTGAAAAATTATAGTATCGTGGTGTTTATAATATAATAGAATAGTTGATTAATCATCTTAAACATTATTATTCATCTATAAATGTAAATCTAGAATATCTATTTTTTATATAGTCGTTATATCAAAATTATTCAAAGTCTAAATATCACACGTGAAATTAAATATCATATAAGTTATAGAATTATTAAAAAGGTTATATATATAAATTTGTACACACTATAAAATTAGTATATGGAATAGAAATATCACATGATAGATTAAAAATAGTATGCACTAGAAAAATAATATATGTGATATATAATATATCTGACACATATATGGTTAATCTACTTTTTTACTATTATAAAAAAATTCAAATGATGTAGGAATAGAGATATGTAATAAATTATCCTATAAAATTCAAAAATCATTCATTAAAATTATTATAACATTAAAAATTAGCTAATTTAAAAGTAATACATTATATAAAATAAATTATGCCGTTGTGAAATATTTTACGAGAACTGTTAAACTTTTATATACTCAGCAATATTTTGTACGAATTATAAAATTTAATATATATATATATATATATATATAATGAAGTAGAAATAATTGAATACTCAAACATGAAATTAAATAAATAATTAGATAAGTATAGTATTACATAAAACTTCTCTTAATCCATTTAAAACAATTCAAATCACTATAAACTGCTTCAATTTGTTATACGATTTACTAAATTAATTGTAGCCACTAAAAAAATTTGAAAGTCCTTGTTGCATCAAACATGAATAATATAATTTAATTAATCCAAATATAATAATTCTCAATCCAAATTACATCTTCAATCTTAAATAATTTCGTTTAATACTTAATGAAAATTAACACTAATTTCCATGAACTTTAAGATTACAAATCTAATAATGGATTCTCTAAATTTTGGCTTGATTACATTCCATATTGAAACTATTTTTGAACATTAAAACATATATTCAAAAATTCATATTTTATGGTTTCAAGTAAGCATCTCTTTAATACATCATCACTTCCTTATAAATGTCATAAACAATACTCGTGACATCATTATATGTCTTTTCTATATACACATACTCTCTAATCATATAAAGTATCTATAATACAAAAAAAGAATCTTCCAATTAATGAGTTTTTTTGCCTATATAAGATAATTTATATAATTAAATTACTATGGAATCCAATTTCTAACTTATTTTCCTTAATATCACAAATGAACATTCCATTATATTAAAAAATTTGAATAAACATAAAACATCATATTCATACATCAAATCAAAGCATCACTTCTATAATATAAAAATCGAAAAACATTTTGTGATCTGAAATGAATAAATTCATATCTATAATATTCTATAGTGGTTTTAAAATATTTCATTATACCTGTGTTCATTGGGAGAATTAATTATGAGTTCGGAATGTGGTTATTAACCAAAATATTTACAGTAACCTAGATATTTTCCATAAAAGGATTACACTAATTTTTGAGTTCTATATAATAAAACAGTAATAAGGGTAAAGTAAAAACATTATCCATTTAAACAAAACTAAAAAACATTTGAGGTAGTAATTTAATATCAAGGTATATTTATTACTCTATAGATTACGTTTTATAAAATTAGGTTATAGATGTTTCTTAATGAGTTATTTAAAATTTTATTAATTATTTTACTAATCCAAAAAATATTGAGGGATGTAAATAATTTATATCTCTTAAATGATGTTCTTGATATAAAATCCACCACTATAATTTAACATGTTGTAAAATTGTTTTAATTTTCATTCAGGTATTGATCCCCCATACCTTTCCTATTTTAGGTCATTATAAATATCTAGTTAATTTAATAATCACACTTGAAATTCATCCATAGCCACAATAATAATGGTTATCCATCATTATTTAAAAACCCTAGAATAATGTTAGTGTGTATTTCCATTAGTTAGGATTTGTAAAATTTCAATGAGGTAATATACGATAAGAAAGTTATGAGAATATCTCAAGGTATTATTGAGTAATTATTCAATTGATCTATAATTTTATTGAATAAAAAATTAATATACATTAATAAATAAAAAATAATCAATAAATTTTGAATTATATATTAATTTAATATATATTTATCTTTATACCTATAAAAATGAATCCCCATTTTAATTACACTATTAAAAATGATGAACAAGTGACCAGTCAAACCTGAGAAACTAGATCCCATCTCCCCCTTATCTAATAGGCCTCTCCATGTGTCAAGGATTCATTGTCCTAAATTTATATTTATTTCAAAATGGATTCTAGTTCTCCTGATACCAATTTCTCTCCTCTATCATTTCTTCATTATTGTATATTGTTAAAGTCAACCCCTATTTGATAATGTTTTGGTTAGATATGGTCTTGGATACAGAAGGCGGAATGACCAAGAGATGTGAGATGCATGATGGATGAGCCTGGGTATGAATGATTGTTTGGTGATACTGAAGTATAATCATATTCATATTTGGTGGTTAAATATAATGATATCACTATATTGTGAGGTAAAATTGGGGAAGAAAGCTGTGGAGGATAGAGAAAAGGCCGAATGGAAAGCAGTTCTTGTAAAGTGAAATTGTATCTTTGATAAGGTAGGAAGTTTAGGGTTTTACCAAGTACAACGAAATTATGATCATTCATGGTAGTAAGATAAATGGGGATCTATAAATCATTTTACCCTCCAACTGGAGTTCTAAATAGGACTACTTAAATCAAAAACTAGTTAATCACACTCGCCTGACACCATACATGGCTATGTTATGTTGACAGTTTTGTAAAGTTGATCTAGTGTAGAAGCCCAAACTAGAAAAAGTCTATGGAACATAGGGTAGGTGGAAAAATCCATCTATATCCATCCTTAGGGTTTTTAGGTCATTCCATCAAATACCCTCCCCCACCCTCATACGAAACTAAGAGGCTATTATGAGACCTCCTGTTTTTTCAAACCTAATTGATTTAGGTGAATGGGAAAAAATATGAAAAATTAACATATATATCCCTTACATATGTGGTTGGACACTTTCCAAAAATTTCCACTCAACATTTCATCAAAAACTAGAGAACCCTTAGGTCCCCCATGCTTCCATGTGTGTTCCTTTTTTGGAATATTTACACATTTCACTCAACTATCAACATAATAAATGTGATTAATCTATTATATGTAATTTTTTCATGTACAGTACATTAGAGAAAACATCATCATTATCTAAGGTTGTTTACAATTTATTTTTTGTTGACTTAGGTATTGACCTCTTTAGTGTTGAAAAAATGGCTTGAATGGGATAATTAAAGTATGTATGGAATTCAACACTCAACAAATGAAGAAATATGATAAATTGTGAGTCACAAATATTCATTTTGGAGTTCATTATTCCCACTAATTTCATTTCCATTTTTATATTTATATATGGTTGATTATGTTTTTTGGATATATAAACCCATAATAAAATCACTTCAGGTCCCTAATATTAGAATAGATGTTTAAGAAAAAAAATTAAATAGATATTACATATATTCAAATATTCCAACATTCCCACCAGTTAGTTTTCTTGAGTGTATCCCAAATAAAAATGGTTGGGGGATTTATTATTAGTTATTGATATGGATTAGTCTAAGATGATAGTATGGGATGTTGATGAAAAATTATAAATTCTCATTTATCATTATAAATGGTTAATTTTAGAAACTGGGAGAGAATGTCATGAACAAGGAATATTATCAGTGCTAAACCTTTTATAGAATCCATTGGGCCATGAGATGATTAATAGTTTAATCTTGGGGTAGTCAATCCCTTGGTTATAGAATTATCAATGAGTTATAGGTTTCCCATACATTTATTGATTTAACACTTCCCTAAATAAAAATTCATTGGTTATCCATTTTATTAATGGATTTCCAGAGTCTTATTATATCATTAAGATATTTTTAAACAAAATTTCCCCCATATTTTAGGAAACTGCCTTATGGGTTTGGCTATGGTTCCCCCATATATTAGGAAGGTACTCCCCTGATTGATACATGTTTTCATCAGTGATTATTTTTTCCTATAATATAATCATAACGTCGACATAATATTATCGGGGAGAGGATTTGGGCTGAGTTAACTTGGAAAAATTAATTGTTCTTAAAACCATGACACACGAGTTTGTTTGAATCATTTTCATTATATCTAGGTGAAAAATTATCCCCTTCAAAATAATGTTTCACACAGATTGATGCTCATTTAAATTATATATTTCTAGTCTACCGCTTACCTTTTGGTAAATTTATAGTTTTTATGTTATGTTTTCATCCTGATAATGAGATAATTTTGTAAACATTATATTCCATCAATGAGGATCAATGAAATTATGGTGAAGATGATGATGTTACCCAGTAGAAGAGATCAAGGGTATAAATTTATTGTTTTATTTCTCACCTAATAGATATGAAATTTTATTATGAGTCACAGGTCCTCAATATAGTTTAATACTCCCTTGACCGATGTTCAAACCTCATTTATGCATGGGAAGACTACTACAACTCTATGGAGTTGATGTATTCTCCATAGAGTTGGGTGGTTCCATTATTTTTTATCTTATATTTTATTATGTTCTAATGATTACTTTGGTAATATGATATTTATTATTTTATACTATTAATTATACAAATCATTATTTCATTATTCATATCATTTTTTATAGAAATGTGGGGTCTTGAATTTTCATCTATTTTTTGTTTCAATCTAACATTTATCTTATTAATTCTATTATTTTGAGGGCTCTTATTTCATAAATCTATACTCATTTTTTCTAGGGTTTCACTCCCATGTTTTTTTTCTATTTATAATATGTATTGTATAATTCAAGAAAAAATTACTATATCAATTCAATTAATTAGTGAAAATATTTCATTATATACATTCTCTAGACAATTTTGTTTTATAGATTCCGAGATTCTAGAAAAAACATTAACTATAAACTGAATCTCTATTATTCTAATGGGAATTGTTCCAATTATATAATCTCATACTTTTAAAGATAATAAATTCATAAAAGGATCCAAATTTCATGATACATAACCATAGAATGTATCTTTAATAAAAAAATCAGGAATTAATAAAAACATCAAGAAAGGTATTCAATAAGTTTTTTTGAAATTATATAAAAATTTTATTCTAAAATTTTTCATATAAAAAATATAAAGCTATACTACTATGTTATCATGAATATTACATCTCTAGAGACAAATTTTTCACCCAAGGTATTCGGGTGTTATTAAGGTGCATCATTCATAATAAAATGGTTGATTAAAAAGTTATCATGAAACATAACCATGGTATACTTCTATGGTATCATAAATATTTTATCTTAACTGGTTAATTATTTAAAAAATGTATAAGATATTAATTATGGAACATACATCATATTTCTATCATTATTCAAGAAACATAATAATTGATCATAAAACATATGATTTTTAGTACACCCATTGATTTTATGAAATACATTTTTTTAAATAAAATTTACCTCTTCAATATTTTTTTTAAACACAAAACTAGTTTTAGTTTCCAATAGAGAAAAATATGATTTTTTCTTTTTATTAATGTAACAGTGAGTATTGTTTTTTACATGTGATAATGAGAATAAACAAAATTTGTATAATTAAAATATTATTTATTACTGTGATTGTTTTCACTTACCCATTGGAATATAGGGTATTAATAAGATTAAATAAATTATGAAATTGTATGGGTTAAACATAAATATATATTTAATTAATGTTTGACCAAATAATGTTAAATAAAAATACAAACCTTTAACAAACAAAGGAATATTTTTTTAGAAATTCTATTTTTATGTGCAAAAACATGTTTTACCTGAATAAGTTAAACAAATTATTTTTTGTGATTGATAAAAATGAAGCTAACATATTATATATTAAATAAAATTAAATAAAATTCATATTATTTGTTTTCATGTGTTTCTCATAGGATACTATGTTTTTATCAATATTAATGGATTGATTATAAGTTAATTTTTTTCACTTATGTGAATGGATTTTACAAAAATGTATAACATAATTTTTAATTCAAATAATACATATTATCTAATATGTTAAACTTAATTTTTTACCATTTTTAATAGAAAATCTGAAAAAAAAATTAAATACTGTGAATAAGATGAAAATGGGTTTAGTAAGGGTTAAAATGAAAGGATAAGGGGTAAAATAACCTATAAAATTTTACAACAAAAAATTTATAGACATATTTATTTCTTCTATCTTTTAGTTTTTATAATGGTCTATTTTGAATCCTTTTTAATGTGAAAAATAATGGTAGTCGTTTTTATTTTAAAAAATAAAAGTATGCCACTCGCCCCACTTTTAAAAGGCCACCTCATATCTTATCCACTCGCACTTTCATAACCCATTGGATCGAACAATTCCTAAAAAATAACATTATATATTCCTTCCTATTATCTTGTAGTATTATTATTCTCACAAATGTAACCTAAATAGCTTTTTGGTACAAACCAAAAAGATGTTGTCCAAATTCTAGGCAACGTCCCATACCGAGTATTTTATTTTATTTCTTCCTCGATATCAATAAATTCATATTAAAACATGGTTATATAAAAAAATATTACATATAATTAGATGTTATTATGTTACTATAATAACATAAATCTATCTCATCTTCCACCAAATGGGAAACACAATTCTTTTTCTTGTGTATGACACACTACCACATCATGAACTGATGTAATTTGTTTTCAAATCAGTAACTATAATGGATTGATATATTGATCTATGTAACATTTATATAGGTAATTTTAGATATTATTATACATATTTAATTGAAATAACACATCTCCCTTCTTCCCCCCCAAACTACTGTAAAATAGTAACATCATTTGTTTTTATAACGAACTACCGCCTCACGAATAGATGTGTTGTGTTTTCCAATTGTTTAGATGGATGGTAACAAGGATAGACTAAATGAATAAAAAAATTATTTCTAATAAAAATATATTTATGAAATTATTATATCACATATACCATCTTACTTTCAATTCCATGATGGATACAATAACAGAATTCGTGTGTATGGTGGAGTACTGCCTCATAAAGTGTTGTCGTTCATTTTTTCACGAAATACTTACATAGAAAGTAATAAAAGGTGTTTTAATAAAAATATGTTATATATATGTCCTAAAAATTATTCTGTAATTATAATATACTATTTACCATTTTATATTCAATTTAATATAGAAAATTGATGTAAAGTTCTTGCGCACGTATGACCTAATATCCCCATTAATGATGTATTTCATTTTCTATATAAATTTTTATTAATTATGATAAATAAATATATTACTAAAATATATTATATTTAATTCATGGTTAAAATTATTATATTATGTAACCATGATCAAATTTATATGACCAATAATAAAAATCAAAACATACATGAAAAACATAGTATTTATTTTGTAAAATGCGAGATTATCATGGAATTATTATTAAACCGGTAACAAAAGTAATAAGTAAATCATATATGGTATTATATATATATATATGGTTATTTAATAGATATATAATAATCTTATATTTTTTATATATGAGTTTGTAACATTAATGAGGGATGTTAATATTTAATCTGTGTGATTTTTATCTCAGTTTTATTATATATGTGTCAAATCCCATATTTACCTTATGTTTATTTAAGGTGTTCTATATAATTCCTAAGATTTTATTATATTATTAATCTCCTAAAAATTATTGGAATTTAAATATCTATTTTAGGATCTCCTTCTCAGGGGGTTTACAATTTTAATGTTTCCAAATTTGGTAAGGGATATTTGTCTTAATTTTTCTGTATTGGGGCATATATTATGTTATAAAACTATCTTCTATAATAAGGTGTATATACATATAATTTTAACATTTAATAACATGAATTTATTTATTCTCATGATATTAGATGTTTTATTAAATTTTATTCAAACATTGGATATCACAATTAAATTTTACCAAAGTGGTAATGGTTTTATGGTAAAATAACTTTATTTATTGGGATTGTTTTTTATTATGATTCTAATGATGATTTATTATGAAATTTCTCTAAATAAAATCTTGAATTATTTCATGAACCCCTCCCCACAAAGTGTACCCCTCTTGGGCCGGCAATGTGAGAAGGGAGGTAATGACCCCCGAGTCCTGCCTCTAGTAGGCCCTGGGTTGGCGACTAGCACCGAGGTTATAGTAACACACAAAAATGTGAGGAATTTACCTCTAGGAAAACACATGCAGAAGAGCGAGATAAGATAGACACCAATAAACTCCAACTTAGACTGCAGTATAAACAAAAACCTATGTACACATATGAAATGTCAGGCAGAATTACTACAACTGAATGTGGAAAGAATGCAAGTACCCAAAAGAACGTAAAAACAACAGCAACCACAAGCCTGAACAGATCCTGCAACCCCTAGCTAGTAGAAACCATCTTGATCTCTAACTTACTCCAAGGGACCTGAAAAATAGTTTATATATACATAGGTTGAGTATAACATTATACTCAGTAGGATCCATCCCGAAGCCTCTTGTGGAAAAGTAAAGAACCCATGCTAAAGCAAAATGAACAATAAGTGACACTAACTCATCACCTAAACAGTTATACTAAGTTTCCAACCTCACCATGGCTACTCTGACCAAGTAACGCATACAATAATATATCATATTAAAATGAATATCAAGGGTACACCGCTACTACTTCCCCACATGTTTGCCACTTTTCCCCAACGTCGCACGTCTTGAGAATCTCTCTCCAAAAAAGCCTTCCCACTGACACTTGGGAGAAGCAACACAGTATGAACCTCGTGAAACAAAACCACCACATCCCCACACCAAAGTAACCAGGTAGTTTCTGGGATCCACCACAGCTTGCATAACGTGTACCATACGTCAGAAATTATACATCAAGCCATTACAGCCCATACATCGAGTAAGGATCCTCAAGCCATCACAGCCTATACACGTTAAACCTATAGTAGTACATAGAAAACTATATCTAGAATATATGTGTGTGAATAAACACAAGCTATTACATCCCTCTACACACATATATGGGGAAAACTAACCAATGTGCCTTCCAGTACCAGTAACTACTAAGAGAAGAGAGAGGGGCCAAAGGGGGTAGTCAGCCATCTATCCTCCCACATGAATGTTAGGGAAAACACCCCCTAGGGCTCAAAATTCACGGGGTGTCATTTTCCCTTACTAACTAGGTAGGGTAGCGTATAGAAACACAAAAATTACAAGATATATTATATCTCACAACCACACTATGGGCATTACCCAGTCTTAGAAACAACTGCATCTAACGTCTCTCAGATATTGGGCTGCTACTTCTAAGACGAGGTATCATATAAGCACAAAACCATTTAAAGAGCTTTATTAGATTACTTCATTCCATTTTTATCAGTTCAACTGTATGTTAATTAATTTTTTAAATATTAATTAACCATGAACAATTCCACATTAAATTTCATTATCATCACTCCCAAATCAATTGTTCCTTCAAAAAATTACAACCTCGTCATTATGTTCATGCATCTCCATCCCTGTGGGTTAACTCCATTTATTCAATTGTTCATTATTGAAATACTTTCCCACATTCCCAGGCATTCTAGAAAAACATTATATTCTACTAAACACAAGGTGGCTCAACACAGTGAGTAGATGTACTACCCATCAAGCCTTTGCCGCATATGTCAAGAGAATATACCCATCCATCTATGAGAAGATGAACACGGAAAGAACGTGGAATACCCCACATGTCTTCACCTCCTTCGGAGGAAGGGTAATTATGACCATATTCCTTAAGCAGCGGGGAAAATTAAAGAAGATAAACAACGAATAAAAATTACCAAGCATAAAACAATCACATCCATCCCATTCCATCATCCCTAGTGTCCTCCTCGACACCCACATGCATAAACCGGTACATCTCACCACTCTAGGAGTCATCTGTTGCCACAACAAAAAGGGCCACCATGCCTCCACATATTACCACAACCATCCAGGCTCTCATTAAAACACAACCAGAAGTAAAACAACTATCTTCAAAATTTGGATCTTGTCCCTTAAACAAAGAAGGGGGTAACTCAGAACCCTACAAGCAATTATCTTTTAACAACCACCATTTCTTTAATCCATCATGGATTAACTGATTTATTATTCCTTGGTTCCAAATTTCGGAAACCTATCCAGTAATTTATCCCAAATAAATAAACATGTGAACTGCACTAATTTGAATAACATAAAATTACAACAATAAATAGATTCGTTTTCATGACTCTTTATCTTTAGCCAACAATTATCAATTATTCCCGGTTTAGGTTCGTTACCAATTTTTATTAAGAACAAACACCTAAGCAAAGGAAGCATAGATATCACACTATTTAATAAAATAGGAGGCAATTATATACAATCAATATCAATTTATTTATTCGGTTAATATATTTATTATGTCAATTCCATTGTCATGTGTTGGGATTAAACATTCTAACAATATAGTTTCATGTAAAAGAAATAGAACCTATGACTCCCCTACGTCAATCACTTCCTCACGTTCTTTATCCCCAAAACAGGCCATGATCCTCCTCTCGTGACAACTACATCCACCCGAGGATTCCACAGTACAACAGAACCAACCAAAACTCAAGAAAAACCCAATTAGAAGCATGGAGATTACATTATTTGACATGGAAATGAGAAACAGGAGAATATGATCCCTAATGGAACGACTATAAAACATACCTTATTTCGAAGATTGACCGATATAGCTCGGTTGCATCAAAATAGAGTGGAACCAATCCGAGGAGTAAAGTTTGATTTTTCAACTCCTATGGGAAGGATTGAAAGGTTCTAGCATCTCATAGTCAAGAAAAAAGAGGAAGAACAAGGGAGGATGATATCTTTTCCCTTTTTAATATTTCATGGGGAGACATTTTAAGATGCGCTTAATTCCCCAGTAAAAGCGGATCGGATTAACCCACACAGTTTGACAAAGTAAAATCATCCCAAAGCCATAGGAATAATTAATATAGGATGTGTTCCATTTTAATCGGCCTTAAGAGTCTTTAAAATAAGGCTTTAAATGTATTTTATGTCAAAGGAAATGTCAAAGGGGTGAAACTATAGGAAGCTGGAAACATTGTTCACATACTCAAAATTTTGAAAAGGAAAGAAAATGACACCGTTAGACCTCACCGTTAGAGGTTACCGATAGACCTCACCGTTCTGGAATCATTGTACACATACTGTTCTGGAAACACTATTCAGTGAACCTCACTGATAAAACATTGTTCACTGACCTCGGTGATAGAAACAATGTTCATTGAACCTCACCGATAGAAACAATGTTCACTGAACCTCACCGATAGAAACACTATTCACTAAACCTCGCTGATAGAAACATTTTTCACTGATGGAACTGTTTAGAGAATTGGAAATTTGGAAACATAATATTGGGAATAAGTCTCCTTGACCTCCCAGAACAACTCAAACACCATATTTTCACAAAGTAATGGACCGGAGTGGTCCAAGCCATAACAAAAGATACCTCTCAAAACATTCTCATCCTTGAGAATTTAAAACCTACCTAATGTAAAAAAAATAAGAAACGGGGTCTAAAAAACCACCCATCAAAATATTTATCAAAAGAGAGTAGGCCACAAGAGCAACAAAAGAAATTCATAAATAAAACATGAATGGTCTAACCATAAAGGGAACATCATTACATGAAAAGAGTTAAACATCAAACAACTCTGGGTACTGAGAACGTATTTGTGTCTCATGTTCCTAGGTACTCTCCTTCATTCCATCGTGTCTCCATAATACACGAACTAAGGGGATAGAATGCCCACAAAATACCTTCTCCTTGCGGTCTTGGATCTCCCATACTCGCTCCTCAAAGGTTGCATCATCATCAACATCGATCTTTCCCCAATTGATGATGTCATAGTCATCATGAAGATAATGATGGAGTTTTGATACATGGAAAACATCATGTATCTGACTCATCTATAGGAAAAGTGCTACTTGATATGCCACATCTCTTACACGAGCTAACACCTCTAAAGCTCCAACAAACCGGTGTGATAGCTTACTTCAACGACCAAACCTTCACTGCCCACGACGGGGAGTCACCTTCATAAACACAAGATCCCCAAAATCAAATCCCAAGGGTCTCCTCATTTTATTATAATATGACTTCTAAGGATCCTGCGCCGTCTTAATCCTCTCACGAATCACCTGGACCATCTCTTTTATATTCTGCACGAGTTGCGGTACGAGAATTGATGACTCTCCGACCCTAGTCCAGCACAACGTAGAAAGGTAAGGCTGACCATACAAGGCTTAAAACAGTGCCATACTGATGGTGGAGTGAAATGTATTGTTGTAATTGAACTCCAACAAGGGTATGTGCCTTACCCATGAGCCTCCAAAATCAAGAACACAAGAGTGTAGCATGTCTTCAAGAGTCTGGATGGTTCACTCTATCTGATCGTCTGTTTGAGGATGAAATGTAGTGCTATAGAATATTTTAGAACCACAAGCATGTTGGAGACCTCTCCACACCCTGGAGGAAAAACGAGGATCTCAATCAGAAATGATCATCCTAGGGACTCCATGAAGTCTCACTACCTCCTCTAGATACTACCTTGAGAAATCATCCATTGAGCTTGACTCCTTGATTGCTATGAAGTGGGGTGATTTTGTTAAATGATCCAATACCACCCAAATATCATCATTTCCTCTCGGAGCATGAGGTAAACCTGTAACAAAGTTCATTGAGATGTCCTCCCACTTCCATAAAGGAATATCTAATGGTTGGAGAAGACCACCTAGAACACGGTGTTCGGCCTTCACCTTCTAGCAGACTAAACATCAAGACACAAACTCCGCAACCACACTCTTCAGCCCAGGCCACGATGATTGACTCCTCAAGGATTGGTACATCTTTGTCACACCAGGATATAATGCTAAAGGCGAACTATGGAACTCTCTAAGAACTGTATCACACATCATAAAGGGAACAAAAGTCCTTCCATGATACAACACTCGGTGATTTTCGTCCTTCGACCAACCATCAAGGGCCTCACCACAAACAACTCGGTCTCTCCAGACCTCAACCTCAAGATCCCCCAACTATGACTCTTCCAAATTCTACACCAGGGATGACTATACCATCATCTGAAAAAGACAACCTCTACCCCCCATCTTCTCCCATATCAAGATGCAATGCTGAATGTTCTTCAATTACTCTCCAAGAATGACCAGATTAATTAACTACATCACTATATGACTTTAAAAGTAGTGCATTAGCTACAAAATTCCATTTTCCAAGTGTATATGATATTTTGAAGTCGTATTCCTGTGAAAACATCATCCACCAACACTGTCATAAGTTCAAGTCACACTGGGAGAAAACATACCTCGACCTCTTATGATAGGTGAAAACCACAAAGTGCTCACTAATATGTTAATGTCTCCACAACATCAGAGCAGACACCAAGCCTGCCAACTCAAGATCATGTGTGGTGTAGTTGTGTTCATGGGGATGTAACTACCGAGACCCATAAGAAATAACTGACCTCTTCTGCATGAGAACACAGCCTAACCCCAGATGTGAAGAATCAGAGAAAACCTCAAACTGAACTCCCTCAACTAGAAGACAATGGAATCAATCACTTACTAACTTCTCCTTTAGATACTCGAAAGTTTCCTAACACTGATCAATCCACATGAATGTCTGATCCTTCCTAATCAAAGCTATCAATAGAGTCACAACTCGTGAGAAATTGGCTACAAACCTCCTTTAGTAGCCTGCAATACCAAAGAAAATTCGCACCTTTGACATTGTCTTAGGGGCTAACCAAGACGCAACTGCTTCTATCTTCGATGGATCCACAGCTACCCCCTGTTGGGACACAACATGTCCCATGAAACAGACTTCTAGAGACCAAAACTCACACTTCGAAAGTTTACTAAACACGTTATGTATGCGATGAACTCCCAAAATAGCTTGTAGATGCATTGCATGCTACTCTAAAGATGTGGAGTACACAAGGATTTCGTCGATGAAAACTACCATGAACATGTCCAGGAACTCACGAAACACAGCATTCATCAATCCCATGAATACATCTGGAGAATTTGTCAAGCCAAATGGCATTACAATGAACTCATAATTCCCATGATGACAAAGGAAAGTAGTCTTTGGGATATCCTCATCCTTCACACGCATATGATGATATCCCTACCTCAAGTCGATCTTTGAGAACCAACTTTCACCTTTCAGTTGATCGAATAAATCATCAATCTGCAGAAGAGGATAGCGATTATTTTTTGTTACTTTGTTTATGCGATGATAATCGACACACAACTACAAACTGACATCGGCCTTATTCATGAACAAAATTGCTGCACACCATGGTGACACACTTGGCCAAACAAAACCGCACTGTAACAGACCATCAAGATTTATACATATCTCTCGTATCTCAGAAGGGGCAATACTCTATGGATACATTGAGATATTAGACGCTCCTGGATGTAGCTCGATCCTAAACTCAATCTCTCATCGAGGGGGTAATGCTACAACCTCTTCTGGAAATACATTAAGGTACTCCTCTACGACCCTGGGAAATGCCAAATGCTGAACCAAGGAAGAACTCGGAATCATCTCATCCATCATTTATGATAAGGACGGAACGTTCCTATGAACCATTCGAGGGACTTTCTCACCAAGAAACGCCACTTGTTCTCAATCCACCCCAATGAATACGACCATATTCCTGAAGTAACCCATAATAGACTACAACGAATAAAACCAATCCATGCCGAGGATGACATCATATGGTTGAATTTGTAATCATAGGAAATATCCCCAAGAGCGGTGTTTCCCCAAGAATAGCTCACAGTCTCTACATACTTCAAACAATTCAGCTCAACCTCTAACAGGAATAGTCAACTCCGAGGGCACTAGAGCCCTCTCTAACTCATGTCCCAAAGCTTGGACAAGGGTAGGTTATATGAAAGAGTGTGTCACTCCAGAATCAGACAAGGAATACACAAAGGTAGAAAACCAGAAAAGGGTACCTTGAACAACATCTGGCTCACCTACAGCTGGCAACGCTAGAGCATGAAGCTGACCACGACCTCCTCCATGTCCTATCTGACCCTGATGACGACCACCACCACGGCCTCACTCTGCTCTTTGAGTATAAGGCCCCGGCCTTGAACCTTACTTAATATTTAATTAAATGAATAATTCACATTGAGGATCTTTTCAGGTTTAGTGTTTTAGAGAATTAGAACATAACTATTACATCTCAAAAGATTACAAAGTAGACACTTCTACTAAGTTTCCATAGAATAACAAACTCTTAAAAAGAAACATTTCTAGTTCCATGTTTTATATAGCATGACTTTCCCTTGATCCTACCCTTGACCCTATTCCACATTATGTCCTATGAAAAACATTTCAAAAAAACATGGGGCGAGCATAAAAAGCTCAGTAAGGGATACACAAAGAATTGAAAATAGTTAGTTTATCAAAACAACAAGTAAACTATGTATACTTTATCAAAGTAATACTTTTCACCTTTATGAAGTAGTAAAAACTCTTCACTAAAATAAAAGATCATTATTACCCTTTTGTAACCAAAACATTACCATAAAACCCATATAAAGATCACATAACATTTAAAGGTATCTTGGGACACAAACATACTTAAGTGGAATAACCATACGGTCGACTTCCACATCTATCACTTAATGGAATAGCCATACGGCCGACTTACATACATACATAATGGAATATCCATACGGCTGACTTCTATACCCAATGAATTGGATGTTATAATGTAACCACTCATCCTGGTATTCACGGCACCACCCGTCATATGGTTTATCACGTAACCACCCGTCAAATGTCCCAGTACCATTATAAAAATCATAAGACATAAAACAAATATAATGGAAAGAAAAAATTTCCACTCTTTGATCATAATATATCACTTAAATATATTGACATAACAAATCCATTATAAAACCATTTTAAATAACAAAATACATAAAATAGTATATGGTATTTATTTCATTTTTAAAAAAATCCTTACGGCTTGTTCAGGAAGCCAAAGAACAAATAATACTCGTGGTGGCGAAAAAGGTCGTTGTCACCGCATACGTTAAAAGGAACATTCCTTTTTGTCTTTTTGTAAAACACTTCGTAGAAAAAGATTCCTTTTGTATAAAAGTAAAATTAAAAGGGGTTTATACACCACATAAAATAAAGTTGTGTATAAAAGTAAATATGTCTCAATGAAAAGAGATTGAGACAAAGCCCCTTACCTCGGGTCCGACTTGACTCAATCGTTCTTTAATGTCTTGAATAATAAACATGAGTTAATTTATACTTGCTTAAGAACCTTTTTAAATCTTATTATTCCTTTTATATCCCTTATTTCCAAGTTATAAACATTATGTAATCATTATGTTAATAATTCTTGTTTTGTCAATATTGGGTTCTTAAGTCGAAAGTGGACTTCTTACAATTACAAGTTGTTCGTATGGTAAAAGGTTCTGTATATCCATGATGACATTCCTGATTTGGATATCATATATATCATATATATCCAGCATATACATGTGTTTATAATATTACATAATCATTTAGAGGTAAGAAATGAAATGAAACGTTCATGGAGACGGTAAGCCGTACGTACGCATGAACTCTACTTTCATTTCTTTGTCATATTAATGGAATTAAAACTAAATGAGAGGTATGAATATTTTAATTCCAGAATTATATTCATCATTTAGATTTATCATTCATCATATATATCCATTATATATATGTACTTATAATAGTACATTACATTTGGGTATAAGAAATTAAATGCACCGTTCATGGAGACGGTAAGCCGTACGTACGCATGAACGCTACTTTAATTTCTATATCATACATTAATTGAAAGAAATAATAATGATATAGAAGTATATTATAATTACAGTATAACATCATATATAATAACTTTAAATCCATCCTTTATATGTCCCACATATGGCATTAACGAATCACATCACTTTGAGGGGGCGGTAGTCCGCACTTCCTAAAATGAAATTATCGTGTTTACCCACAATGGAAACCATAAAGGTATACCCCAAATGAAAAATACAGAAACATAAGGGAAACATAAACATAATATATATCATATATAAATAGATTTACATCTTAATGGCCACCATTAAAGGTGTTTAAAATAAGATTGAACAATCATCGTTTTGTGAGGCAGAAATCCGCCAACCACAGAAACAGTATGTTCTTTAACCATTAGATGTAGATGTGTGTAAGTGTAGATCTAGTGATTATTATAACAACATCCTAGTATATTGAATATACTGTAGTCGTTACAAAATAAATTAATAAGAAGTGTTTAGGGGGTTGGAGAAGCAAAATAAAACAAAAGAACACATGTGAACACATTACCTCAAAATCGGGTAACACTCTTAGATTTGAGCTCAAAAGCTTCCTTGGGAAGACATATGACCAATTTGATGCTTATAAGAGTAAGATAGGGATTTGGATAGACAAAATGGGCAGGTGTTATCCGAGCCAATGGCTTTGGAACTGTGGGTAAAGAGGTAGAGGTGGGGGCCTTTTATAACAGGAGAGGAGGGGCACTCTTGGAAAGTAAAAAAAAGTTACTTTATTTTAAAATAATATTCGGATTTAAGAGGTCCCACATTGATATAATTCAAGTATAAGGTGATAAGGGTTCGAAATATATCCATCCAATAGGTTTTGGACATGTGTAGGTCATAGATGTTACATTATCTTTTCTTTTTATTTAAATCCATTATTAATGAGGTAATCGCTGCATCATCATGATGTCATAAATAATTTAATATATTTAATGTCTAAAAATTATAAAAAAACTATCATGATATAGTAAATCGTTTTATCTTTCTAATTAATATTTATAGTAAAAAATATGACTTGTATAACCCCATGTAAAAATTGTTTTAGTAAAACATCTCATGTTTGTGTCATTTTTACTTTTACATTAAATAAAAAGTTATTTATGTCATTTTCCAACTAAAGTGGCACCATGGGGTCCCCAAGTTGACCCATGGATTTTATTAGTCAGACATGAAACATCCAATAAGGGTAGGACATGTGTCAAGTTCATTTCATATTATTAAAACATTATTTTTACCTTAAATTACACTAATTACCTCTAATCGCGATTAAGAACTTAAAAGTTACTCTTCACCAAAAAATTATTTTAATCTCATTGAACCACATTTTACTTCTTAATGACAACCATGTATGTCAGATTTTTGAAAATCAAATCACAGAAGTGACAAAGTTTCATTTAAACGAAAAATCAGTTTCTTTAACTACCACTTAGTGGTTTTACTATTCATCAAAAATTGAAGTTTTTCAGAAAAAATACCAAAACTTAACCCTAAGCTATATTTGATATTCTGAATTCAAAAATGAAGTAAATTTTAGAAAATTCAAAACATATAAGTTGCATTAATTAATTTAATAATTAATTCCCGTTGTCATGACAAATAGCGTGTTTTTATGAAACAATAAGTATCAAAAGATTGACACTAGTTTAAGTCCGATTTCAAAGTGAAATTAACTACAATGACCACTATTGGATTTAATGGTAAAAATATATTCTAATTTTACTTTAAAACCAATTCAAAAGATAATATAATCATATAAATAAATTATATTAAAAAGAGGTTTTGAATTAAAATATCCACATTTTACACTATTCATTAAAAAAATGAACGTTATTGGAAAGATACCAAAAATTTACACAATGTAAATTTTTATGTCCCGATTCTAAAAAAGAGTTTTATTTGGTCCAATAAAATGTATAAAAGTGACCAAAACTATATTTAATGACAGTTCTCCATCAAAAGGCGAGAAGTGAACCTTTAGTGAAAATTAGGGTATAAAAGCCTAAAATTGAATTCTTTTCGTATTTTAAGCCTTTATCTTTTATTGGATAAATTTAAAAACATTTAAAAACATATATAATCATATTTTAGTTATTTATATTCATTCTTTCCAATACAACGGCTATGTGTTAACTACCATTTAAAATAATATTATTTTATTACTAGTGTGCAACGTAAGATTTCAATGAAACTCTTTGTTGTGTATCGGGTACGCTATCGAACATAGCAACCCCTTTAAAGTAAAATTAATATTTAATTCGTAAATATTAATAAATATGAAAATTCTTTATTCTTTATTTACATGGGATGTTTCATCCTTCGCCCCTTTTGGGAATTGTGTCCTCGCAATTTTATTCACTTATCAAAATAATTGGGGGTATTTATCCCTCATAGCATTTTCAGATTCTCACGTTGCCTCTTCAACAATATGGTTTTTCCAAAAAAACCTTTACCTGGTGAATTACCTTATTTCACAACACTTTCTCTCTTCGGACAAGAATCTGGACTGGTTGTTCTTCAAAAGATAGGTTCTCCTCCAGCTGAACTGCCTCTAGACTCAAAACATGAGATGGAACTGGCATATACTTCCTCAACATCGGAACATGAAAAACATTGTGTACCTGAGATAAACTTGGAGGTAAAGCCACTCGATAAGCAACTGATCCAACTTTCTCCATAATTTCATATGGTCCAATAAACCTTGGACTCAGCTTTCCTTTCTTACAAAGTCTCATCACACTTTTCCATGGACAAAACTTGAGAAAAACATGATCACCTACCTCGAAAGATAGATCCTTCTTCCAGTTATCCGCATAACTCTTCTGCCTGCTCTGAGCCATTCTCATGTGTTTCTGAATCAACTGAACTTTTTCTACCATCTCTTCTACCAATTCTGGTCCCATCAGCTTCCTTCCACCAAATTCATCCCAAAATGCTGGAGTTCGACACCGCTTCCCATATAATGCCTCAAATGGTGCCATCTGTATACTAGAATAATAACTTTTATTATAAGAAAACTCATTCAAAGAAAGATGTTGGTCCCAACTTCCCTGATAATCCATCGAACAAGATCGTAGCATATCCTCCAAGGTTTGAATTGTTCGTTCTGACTGCCCATCTGATTGCGGATAAAAAGCTGTACTAAAATTTAATTCAGTACCCAACGACATCTGAAGGCTTTTCCAAAAGTTAGAAGAAAACCTGGGATCACGGTCAGATACAATGGAGAGAGGAAATCCATGTAACTTGACTATTTGTTTAAGATAAAAACTGGAAAGTTGATCTAGTGAAAAAGTATCTCGTATAGAAAGGAAATGATTATATTTAGTCAAGCGATCAACAGTAACCCAGATTTCATTATTACCTCGAGATGTCATCGGTAATCCCACAACAAAGTCCATGGATATGTTTTTCCATTTCCACTCTGGCACTAGTAAAGGCTAAAGCATCCCTTTCGGTAACTTCCGCTCTGCTTTAACCTGCTGACAAGTCAAACACTTCACAGTAAAATCAGCAATATCCCTTTTCATTCCATCCCACCAGTAATACACCCGCATATCTCTGTACATCTTAGTACTTCCAGGATGAACTGAAAACGGGGAACTATGAGCCTCACATAACAACTCATTCTTCAACTGTGAATCAAAAGGAACACATAATCTCGTACCAAACCTCAAAACACAATCATTATCAAAGTTGAATTCTGGAAACTTACCCTTCTAAACCAGGTCTACCTTTTTCTGCAACTCACTATCTTCCCTCTGTGCTTGCTTAATTCTGTCTGATAGGGATGATCTCACTGATACCTGAAACAAAACAGAAGAACTTCCTGCTCCAACAACTTCTATTCCAAAGTTCATCAAATCAGAAACCAAAGGATCTAGTTCCAAACATAGAATGGTTAATGAGGCATTACTTTTGTGACTCAAAGCATCGGCCACTTTATTTTCTTTTCCCGGATGGTAGTGGATTATACAATCATAATCCTTGATTAATTCTAGCCATCTCCTCTGTCTCATGCTCAATTATTTCTGAGTGAATATATACTTTAAACTTTTGTGATCAGTATATATTTCACACTTTACTCCATACAAATGATGCCTCCAAATTTTTAAAGCAAAAACAACAGCAGCTAATTCCAAATCATGTGTAGGATAATTTACCTCATCAGTTTTCAACTGACGTGAAGTATAAGCAATTACCTGATCATTCAGCATAAGGACACAGCCATGTCCCTTCAATGATGAATCACTGTATATAACAAACTCACCATTCCTGGAAGGAAGTGCCAAAACTGGAGCATTCACCAATCTTCTTTTCAACTCTTGAAAACAATCATCACATTATTTTGTCCAAATAAACTTAAAACCCTTTCGAGTTAGCTTAGTCATTGGACTAGATAACGGTGAAAAATTTTCAACAAACCTTCTGTAGTAACCTTCCAAACCAAGAAAACTACGTATCTCGGTTACATTTGTGGGTTTTAGACATTCTTCAACAACTTTTGTTTTAGCAGGATCAACAGTTATGCCATCTTTTGAAACAATGTGACCCAGGAAAGAAATTTGTTGTAACCAAAACTCACACTTGAGGAATTTTCCATATAGTTTCTTTTCTTTTAAGGTTTGCAAGATAACCCTTAAATGACTTTCATTCTCCTCTTTAATTTTAGAAAACACCAAAATATCATCACGAAAACCAACCAACATTTTTCACCTGAGTCAAATGAGCCATCACTGCAACAAACTGTTTAGTTCTGATTCTGACCATCTCAGGATACTGATTTGAATGGTCATTTCTCTCTGTATGCCTTCCCAGAAAATCTGTTCTGTTTCCTCTATAAAAAACCATTCTTAACAAACATGTCTCAGATGAAGCAACATAGTAATCTTCAAATTCTATATCATTTCAATCATACCATAAATTAAATTATAATTTAACACTTTTCTGACTCCTAAAGTTGTCTAAACCGACCTCTGATACCAACTATAAGGCCACGGCGTTGAACCTTACTTAATATTGAATTAAATGAATAATTCAAATTGAGGATCCTTTTAGGTTTAGAGTTTTAGAGAATTAGAAAATAACTATTACATCTCAAAAGATTACAAAGTAGACACTTCTACTAAGTTTCCATAGAATAAAAAAATCTTAAAAAGAAACATGTATAGTTCCATGTTTTATATAGAATGAATTTCCCTTGATCCCACCCTTGACCGTATTCCACATTAAGTCCTGTGAAAAACATTTCAAAAAAATTTGGGGTGAGCATAAAAAGCTTAGTAAGGGATACACAAAGAATGAAAACTGTTAGTTTATCAAAACAACAAGTAAACTATGTATACTTTATCAAAGTAATACTTTTAACCTTTATGAAGTAGTAAAAACTCTTCACTAAAATAAAAGATCATTACATAACATTTTGTAACCAAAAGATTACCATAAAACCCATATAAAGATCACATAACATATAAAGGTAACTTGGGACATAAACATACTTAAGTGTAATAACCATACGGTCGACTTCCACACATATCACTTAATGGAATAGCCATACGGCTGACTTCCATACATACTTAATGGAATAGACATACAGCTGAATTCCATACCCAATGCATTGGAGGTTATAATGTAACCACCCATCGTGGTATTCACGGCACCACCTGTCATATGGTTTATCACGTAACCACCCATCAAATGTCCAAGTACCATTATAAAAATCATAAGACATAAAACAAATATAATGGAAAGAAAACATTTCCACACTTTAATCACAATATATCACTTAAATAAATTAACATAACAAATCCATTATAAAAACCATTTTCATACCAAAATACATAAAAGAGTATATTGTATTTATTTAATTTTAAAAAAAATCCTTACGGCTTGTTCAGGAAGCCAAAGCCCAAATAATACTCGCGGCGACGAAAAAGGTCATTGTCACCGCATACGTTAAAAGAAACATTCCTTTTTGTCGTTTTGTAAAACGCTTCGTACAAAAATATTCCATTTTTATAAAAGTAAAATTCAAAGGGGTTTATACACCATATAAAATAAAGTTGTGTATAAAACGAAATATGCCTCAATGAAAGGAGATTGAGACGAAGTCCCTTACCTTGGGTCTGACTTGACTCGATCATTCTTTTATGTCCTGAATAATAAACTTGAGTTAATTTATACTTGCTTAAGAACATTTTTCAAGATTATTATTCCTTTTATATCCATTATTTCCATGTTATAAACATTATGTAATCATTAAGTTAATAATGTTTGTTTTGTCGATATTTGGTTCTTAAGTCGAAAGTGGACTTCTTACAATTACATGTTGTTTGTGTGGTAAAAGGTTATTTATATCCAGAATGAAATTCCTGATTTGGATATCATATATATCATATATATCCAGAATATATATGTATTTATAATATTACATAATCATTTAGAGGTAAGAAATTAAATGCACCGTTCATGGAGATGGTAAGCCGTACGTACGCATGAATGCTACTTTCAT
This sequence comes from Viscum album, assembly GCA_963277665.1. Taxonomy (NCBI): domain Eukaryota; kingdom Viridiplantae; phylum Streptophyta; class Magnoliopsida; order Santalales; family Viscaceae; genus Viscum; species Viscum album. The sequence continues at coordinate 1,686,529,633 of OY728126.1, read as the reverse complement.
TTCTTTGTCGTATTAATGGAATTAAAACTAAATGAGAGGTATGTATATTTTAATTCCAGAATAATATTCATCATTTAAATGTATCACTCATCATATATATCCATTATATATATGTACTTATAATAGTAAATTACATTTGGGGATAAGAAATGAAATGCACCGTTCAGGGAGACGGTAAGCCGTACGTACGCATGAACGCTACTTTCATTTCTATATATTAATTTAATGGGAAGAAATAATAATGATATAAAAGTATATTATAATTCCAGTATAACATCATATATAATAACTTTAAATCCATCTTTTATACATCCCAGATATGGTATTAACGAATCACATCACTTTGAGGGGGTGGTAGTCTGCACTTCCTAAAATGAAATTATTGTGTTTACCCACAATGGAAACCATAAAGTTATACCACAAATGAAAAATAAAGAAGCATAAGGGAAGCATAAAAATAATATATATCATATATAAATAGAGTGACATCTTAATGGACACCATTAAACGTGTTTAAAAGAGGATTGAACAATCATCATTTTGTGAGGCAGAAATTCGCCAACCATAGAAACAGTATGTTATTTAACCATTAGATGTAGATGTGTGTAAGTGTAGCTCAAATGATTATTATAACAACATCATCGTATATTGAATATACTGGAGTTGTTACAAAATAAATGAATAATAATATTTTAGGGGGTTGAAGATGCAAAATAAAACAAAAGAACACAAGTGAACACATTACCTCAAAATCGGGTAACTCTCTTAGATGAGAGCTCAAAGGCTTCCTTGGGAATACTTATCCACAAAGTGATGCTTCTGAGAGTAATATAGGGATGTGGACAGAAAAAATGGGCAGGGGTTGGCTGAGCCAAAGGCTTTGGAAGTGTGGGTAAAGAGGTTGAGGTGGGGGCCTTTTAAAATTGGAGAGGAGGGGCACTCTTGGAAGGTAAAGAAAAGTTACTTTATTTTAAAATTATATTCGGATTTAAGAGGTCCCACATTGATATACTTCGAGGATAAGGTCATAATGGTTCGAAATATACCCATACAATAGGTTTTGGACATGTTTAGGTCATAGATTTTACATTATCATTTAATTTTATCTAAATCCATTATTAATGAGGTAATCGCTGCATCATCATGATGACATAAATAATTTAATATATTTAATGTCTAAAAATTATAAAAAAAAATATAATGATGTAGGAAATCTTTTTATCTTTCTAATTAATATTTATAGTAAAAAATCTGACATGTATAACCCCATGTAAAAATTGTTTTATTAAAACATTTCATGTTTGTGTCATTTTTACTTTTACATTAAATAAAAAGGTATTTATGTCATTTTCGAACTAAAGTGCCTCCATGGGGTCCCCAAGTTGACCCATGGATTGTCTTGGTCGGCCATGAAACATCCAATAATGGTAGGACATGTGTCAAGTTCATTTTATATTATTAAAACATTATTTTTACCTTAAATTACACTAATTACCTCTAATCGCGATTAAGAACATAAAAGTCATTATTCACCAAAAAAATTATTTTAATCTCATTGAACCACATTTTACTTCCTATTGACAACCATGTATGTCAGATTTTTGAAAATAAAATCACAAAAGTGACAAAGATTCATTTAAACGAAAAATCAGTTTCTTTAACTACAACTTAGTGGTTTCACTATTCATCAAAAATTGTAGTTTTTCAGAGAAATACCAAAACTTCACCCTAAGATATATTTGATATTCCGAATTCAAAAATGAAGTCCATTTTAAAAAATTCAAAACATATAAGTTGCATTAATTAATTTAATAATTAATTCCCGCTGTCATGACAAATAGCGTGTTTTTATGAAACAATAAGTATCAAAAGATTGACACTAGTTTAAGTCCGATTTCAAAGTGAAATTAATTCCAACGACCAATATTGGATTTAATGGTAAAAATATATTCTAATTTCACTTTAAAACCAATTCAAAATAAAATCTAATCATATAAATAAATTATATTAAAAAGAGGTTTTGAATTAAAATATAATATTTTACACTATTCATTAAAAAATGAACTTTATTGGAAAGATACCAAAAATTTACACAAAGTAAATTTTGATGTCCCGATTATAAAAAAGAGTTTTATTTGGTCCAATAGAATGTATAAAAGTTACCAAAACTATATTTAATGACGGTTTGCCATCAAAAGGCGATAAGTGAACCTTTAGTGAAAATTAGGGTATAAAAGCCTAAAATTGAATTCTTTTCATATTTTAAGCCTTTATATTTTATTGGATAAATGTAAAAACATTTAAAAATCATATATAATCATATTTTAGTAATTTCTATTCATTCCCGCAAATAAAAGGGCAATGTGTTAACTACCATTTAAAATAATATTATTTTATTACTAGTGTGCAACGTAAGATTTCAATGAAACTCTTTGTTCCGTATTGGGTACGGTATCGAACATAGAAACCCCATTAAAGTAAAATTAATATTTAATTCTTAAATATTAATAAATATGAAAATTCTTTATTCTTTATTTACATGGGATGTTACATTGAGGACGGGGAGCATCATGGGGTTGTCCTCTGCCTGCCCCATCAACGCTCTGTTGACCTAAAGCTGGTGCAACTGGCTGCTGCTGCCTCGGCTAGAAGTGCCTCAACAGAGGGACCTGGAGCGTAGTGTCTGGTGCATGATGGCCGCTCTGAATGGTCGGGAACTACCACTGCTGATTCCACGACCACCATAAGAAAAATAGGCACCATATCCCTTGGTATAAGCCTGAGAGTTTCTGCCTCTGGAGAAATGAGATGTGAAGAGTTGGGACCTACCCCCAGCTGAGCGGAAACCCTTCTACCCTGAAAACTGGGAACCCCGGACCATATATCCTCTTCGTGAGGAATCATGCTGATTCCCCTCTCTTGATGATCCATGTAACGCCCCAACCCTAGATACCGAGATTCGGTGCATTATTACATAACATTGGCATGATCACAAGAATGATCGAGTCTCTAAAGACCGATTAGTTTAATATCCTTGGAAACACTAGATATATTCATAAAGTTTACATTGCATCAATAAGTGAAAAACTACAACAACATATTATCTTAATATCCCCTCATACTATCCCTCCAGGTCATTCATGAAATACTTCTTCACATCCTGGGAAAAATAAAACATTGAAAGGGGTGAGCTCAGATGCTCAGTAAGGATAACAATATAGCGGAAACTTTCATAAATAAACATTAAAATTTAAGGTAATGTATAACTAAAACAAAACCCTTTTAAACTTGAAATTCAGAATAATATGGTGAGGATAAAATGAAATAATTACATTTACTTATTCACATGTATATTCTACTAGTGGAATAATCACATGAAAATATTAATAACCACTTTCATAATGAGGGAATGCATAATGCCAGACTATCATAACCACGTAGCCAAGGCCTCGTGCCAAGACTACAAATAAGAGTTTGTCAAGGCCTCGTTCAAAGACACTAGTTTGTCTCATGAGACTTACCGATGCATCGAGGAGCTATAGCGGGCTCCACCCATCACTTATTAAGTCCAATGCATTCCTCATATGAATAGGTTTAAATATAACATAAACATTCGTATTAAAACTAGAATACGGAATGTCAATACTTTATCCACAAACCATGAATGGTATAAAAATTACACATCCACAATCAAACAATACTCATTCGATACAATATGGAAGATTGTATTGTATCATATTAACCTCAATAGAGAATAATGAAGGATATTGACATAGATGAAAATAATCATCAAAACTATTTGAGAGAAATATCCCCTTTTTCTTGAAATCATTTAAAAGTCACACTATTTGCCAAGAAGCCATTTAAAAATAGATTTTTGAATCAAAGTGTCCCATACAACTTTGAAACTTTTAAAAAGTGTTTTAATTTGAAAACTTTAATTTCCATATAAATAAATCCTTACAACCATTTTTAAAACAAGGGCATTAATGAGAAAGATTTAGAAGAATAATTCTTTAAAATATTTAAAAATGGTATTTTAGTTAGAGTTTCTAACCAAAAGAGAGAAACATGAATACAAATAATTGAGGTAATAAAAACTTTGTAATATCATGAGAATAAAGGGAATCATGATATACTATGTAAAAGTACAATATATACACCACATAAAAGTGATTTGGTGTATAACAAAAAATAAGTCTCAATGGAATGTAAATTGAGATGAAATCTCTCATAAAGGCTGTATCCTTAGGTTAAGGATAAATCAACGACATAATTATGTGTGAAAAATATAAATACACTAAATATGATTGGATACTCAGTGTAAAACAATCAAAGGACATTCACACATATTCTTGTAAAAACAACACCAATGAATTGGATGTTTATCTCATCAAATCAAGATTGAGTAAAAATTACTCTTATCAAGTTCATACCGATGACATGAGAATTTATCAATGGAGTGATTATGTGTATAAAAAGTATATCCACAGAAAGGGGAGTAGAAATTATGACATAATCAAATGAATAGTGATTCCACACATAATCTTGGAGTAAAATAATCAATTAAGTATGCGTAAAGCCGAATGAGTGGAAATTGAAATTTCAAATTCCCTTATCGATTTGGTAACTTATGAAACATGCACCAATGAAAGAAGGATAATACAATAATTATTTAAATATCCATAAATTAAAGAATATTACACAATGAATCAATCATGGGAAGTACACACATCACATGCAATAAGTAAGTGGTGAACAATGGAAATCTCACGGAATTGAAAGTGAGATTTGAAACCCCTTACTTTGTACTTTTTCCTTGGTCGACGATAGGTTAACATCCAGTATAATGGTTAAATAATTTTTATTGAATTATAAAAGAATAATTTACATTAATATGATATCATATATGATTTGTTAACATTGATTTGTTAATAATATCTTAGTATTATCGTCATTTCGGGTGTTAAGTTACTCGTTTTCCTTTATATTATTTGGTACGTAAGCCGTGTTTGTTATGGATAGATTGTATATTATTAATATCCAGAATTATATAAAGTCCTTAAAAATTATTTTTAATCATCAAATGAAAATTATACTTGAATGGATACGATGGAGAATGAATCTCATCGCGTTCGTGGAGACGGTAGTCCGTACGTACGCACGAGCGACAATATCATTCTTTTGATGTTAAAATAATATATAATTGGATGGTATATCATATAGACAGAATAATTATCATGTTATATTTATTATTTACATGAATTACACATCATTATTATACACATCAAAATAATAATTTATTGAATGACAATTACACCACGACGTGGAGACGATAAGTCGTACGTTCGCACGTATGGTGACATGCCATTCAAAGGATGGATAGAATACTGAATATGGTTGAACCATATTTATAATAACATCATAGTATATATAAGATACTGGATTTATTATTTTATAATAGAAATAAAAAATAATGAATATGTTTAAGCAGAAAGGAACCTAAAAGAGGGTGGTGAAAACATTACCTCTTCTTCGGGTTCTTCTTTTTGATTTGCTCAAAAGGGCTCCATAGGTTGGATTTCTGACCAAACTAAGGACTCTAGGTTGTAGTTATGGAAGTTGAGAGAGTATTTGGGCAGGGTTTGGCTGAGCCATAAGGCTTTGAATGTGTGAATTAGTGTGAAGGGGGACTTCCCTTTTATAAGAGGTGTGAGGGGAACCTTTGGAAATGCTAAAACTATTATTTTATAATAAATTAATATTCGTTTTATAATGGCTGCAAAGTGGATTATTTATAGTTAAGGTGGATATGGGTCGAAAACCACTCAACCATTAGAATTTAGATAGTTTTGGTTCATTATATTAACCTTATATTTAAATATTAACTCTTAGTTAATTAGTTTCACTTTTACAATGTCTCTTTGTATTTGTATATTATATGGTTAATAAACATACTATATACCTCCAAGCGACCCCCAAGTGATCCATTAATGATACACATATCATTATATAAGTCTGTTGGACAAACCTTAGATTTTTAAGAATTTAATATCAATTAATAATATAATATTTTTTTAAACACATTACTGTCAATTTTGACACTATTTGGAAAATTTATTTTTGTGAAAATAATAACAGGATTATTAATTCGAACAAAGTTAATTAAATCATTCCCAACATGGCATATTAACCTAGAAAATTAGTATAATTCATAAAAAGTCTCAAATTATATTTATTTGGGTATTTATAGTATCAATTAGTTTTATTTTTCACAATTATGGTAATTTCTGCATCATCATTGGGTCATAAATAAATTAAATTATTTAATGTCTAAAAATTATAAATAAAATATAATTATGTAGGAAATCTTTTGATATTTTTAATGAATATTTATAATCGAATTTATCTTATGTGTAACACTATATTAAAAATATTTTAGTAAATAAACTTTTATTTTAACTCTTTTAACTCTTCTTTGAATTAAATAATAATAAATGTCCTAATCTAATCCAAGTGGACCTAAAGGATAATATTTTATTCCTAAGATTTTTTTTGGTCGAGATAGACTTGTCCAATAGAATTAGGACATGTGTTAGGGTCATATTAATATCATTTTTACCTTTAATTACCCTATTTACTTTTAACTGTGGTAAATAAAAGTAAAAAGTTACTATTCACCAAAAATTATTTTCATCTCATTGAACCAAATTTTACTCCTTGATATTAACCGCAACTCTCGGATTTTCAAAATTCCACTCACAGAAGCGGTAAAATTAAGTTTTATGAAAAATTCAGTTTTTTAACTACCACTTAGTGGTTTTACTATTCATCAAAAAATGAAAGTTTCCAGAAAAATACCAAAAATTAGGCCTATGCTATATTTGATATTATGAATTCAAAAATGAAATCTATTTTACCAAATTAAAAATATATCAGTTTAATTAATTAAATTAAAAATTAATTCTCGTCGTCAAAACAAATAGCATGTTTTCAAGAGATAATAACTATCAAAAGATTGACACTTGTTTATGTCTGGTTTAAATGTGAAATTACATCCAATGAAAAAATTTTTTTTAAATGGTAAAAATAAATTATAATTATAGTTTAAAACCACTCAAATTAATAATTTATCACTATTAATTATTTCGATTAAAAATTTGTTTTTTATTAAAATTTAGTAATTTTCACTATTCATCAAAATATGAAAGTTATCCGAAAAGTACCAAAATTTCACCCTTATCTAATTTCGATATTATGAATCCAAAAATGAAGTCCATTTCGAATGATAAAATTTATAAAATTTCAAAAAGTATGTATTACTATTCATAACGGCTAGTTTGATTGGTTGTGGTGTGTTAAAATTTCAAAGTAGCGTACAATGCACGCCATTGCATTATTCAAAGGGATACTTACCCTGGAAGCTTGGAGTGTTACAATACAGACCTAGACAAAGTCCTCTCGACAACCTCTTCCCCCGCCAGTACTTAAAGATATGTTTTCAGCATAAATGGCGTGACCGGGCATTGGATCTTTGGACGCAAAGCCTCCTCGAAATCTCTCTCCATGTTCTCCTCATCTGGAAATAGGTCCGAAGCATATAGTAAAAGGATCCTGAAACGGAATCCAAACTCTCGAACACTGGAGATCCCCTGTCGAAGGGTATGAAGCTCCTGGCGACTGGACGCCTTCACCGTCGAAGAAAGAGACCCGACTCTAAACCTATCACGGAACTCCTCCCATGAGATCGTTGACTCGTCATGATCCCCAAGGAACAAGAAACACCACTGCCTTGCTGCTCCATGCAGCATCGTCATAACCAAGGACACTCAGTCCTCTTTCCGAGCACGAATCGGACTGAAGCCGATTTCGACCTCCACTGACCAGTCTTCCGTGATTACATCTGAAACGGAGCCCTCTTACTTCTACAGACTCTGTCTATGAAACTCTTGTAGTGTCTTCCTCCAAGTGTTGTTGTTGTCAACATCCACCCTATGGCGATTTGCTGGAACAGCCTGCTGGACATTTTCCGCGCAAACCTGATGAGGACGTCGACCTAGAGCCATACCTGTAAAATAAAAAACCATTATAGCTCCTCAACCTGGAATATGGAAGACTAAACATTAATTAATTAATTTTTTTCTTTTATTCATTTTAGGTTAACCTATCCCAAGGTATACCCATTAAAACACAGGAACAAAGAAGAATGATGCCTGAGCCTTTCCTAGGACTCTACCCTGAAACTAGTATCACCTTGTTTAGTACCCATTGTAAACTTAAAGGTTCATAAATCAGATCATAGGGGGCCCTAAACGCCTATTTCTCAGCCGGTCTCCAGTGTTTACCTCACTTACTAAACTAGAATGACATCATTGCCCTACCAACCCAAGCAACCTCACCTATGCCTAAATCCAAACTCCATCCTATCCCTCAACCAAAACTCTGATACCACTCTGTCACGACCCCCTCCCCACAAAGTGTACCCCTCCTAGGCTGGATATGTGAGAAGGGAGATAATGACCCATGATTCCCACCTCCAGTAAGCCCCGGGTTTGAAACTAGCACCGAGGGTATAGTAACAGACAAATATGGGAGGCATTACCCTCTAAGAGAACACATGCAAAAGAGAGAGATATGATAGACACTAATCAACTCCAACTCGGACTGCTGTATAAATGAAAACCCAAGTACACATATGAAATGTCAGGAAGAAGTACTATAACTGAATGGGGAAAGACTGCAAGTACCCAAAAGAACGTAAAAACATCAGCAACCACAAGCCCGAACAGCTCTTGCAACCCCAAGCTAATAGAAACAAGCTTAATCTCCAACCTACTCCAAGTGACTAGAAAAACAGTTTATATATAAATAGGCTGAGTATAACAGTATACTCAGTAGGATCCATCCTGAAGCCTCTCATGGAAAAGTAATAAAATCATGCTAAAACACAGTGAACACCAAGTGAAAATAACGCGTCACCTTAACAGGTATACTAAGTTCCCAACCAGACCATGGCTACTCTCACCATGTAACGCATACAAGAATATATCATATAATAATGAATATCAAGGGTACCCCACTACTACTTCCTCCCTGGTTTTCTGCTTTTCCCCAATGTCGTACATCCTGAGCATCTCTCTCTATAAAGGCTTTCCCACAGACACCTGGGCGAAGCACCACAATATGCACCTCGTGCAACAAAACCACCACGTCCACCCACCAAAGTAACCAGGTAGTTTCTGGGAGCCACCACAGCTCGCATAACGTGTATCATACGTCGGGTATTATACCTCAAGACATTACAACCCATACACTGAGTAAGGATCCTCAAGCCATCACAGCCTATACACGTTACACCTATAGTAGTACAAAAAATCTATATCCAGAATATATTTTTGTGAATAACCACAAGCCATTGTATCCCTCTACACACATATATGGAAAAAACTAACCAATGTGCATGCACACACCAGTTACAAACAAGAGAAGAGAGTAGGGCCAAATGGGGTAGTCATCCATCCATCCTCCCACCGGAATGTTGGGGAAAACACCCCCAGGGCTCAGAATCCCCGGGCTGTCAGTTTCCCTTACTGACAGGGTAGAGTAGCGTATAGAATCACAAAAAGTACAGGATATATTATATCTCTCAACCACACTATGGGAATTACCTAGCCTTAGAAACAACTGTAGCTAACGTCTCTCAGACTTTGGGCTGCTACTTCTAAGACTATGTATCCTATAAGCACACAGCCATTTAAAGGGATTTATTAGATTACTTCATTCCCTTTTTATCTGTTCCACTATATGTTAATTAATTCATTAAAAATTAATTAATTATGAACAATTACACATTCAATTTCATTAGAATCACACCCAAATCAAGTGTTCCTTCAAAAAATTAAAACCTCATCATTATGTTCTAGCATCTCCATCCCCACGGGTTAATAGAATTTATTCAATTATTCATTATTGAAATACATTCCAACATTCCCAGTAATTCTAAAAAATCAGTATATGCTACTAAACACAAGGGGGCTCAACACGGTGAGTAGATGTACCACCCATAGATTCTTTTCCACTTATAGCAAGAGCATATAACCATCCTTCCTTGAGAAGTTTAACACGAAAAGCATGTGGAATACCTCTTGTGTCTGCGCCTCTTTTGGAATAAGGGTAAGTAAGACCAGATACCTTGAGTAGTGGGGAAAATTAAAGTAGATAAACAACCAATCAAAATTACGAAGCATCCAATATTCACATCAATCCCATTCCAGCATCCCTGGTGTCCTCCCCGACACCCACATGTATAAATGGATGCATATCGCCACTGTTGGTGTCATCTGCTACCACAAAAAAAAGGGCCTCTATGCCTCCACATATTACCACAACCATCCAAAAACACATTAAAACACAAGAATCATTAAAACAACCATCTTCACAATTTGGCTCTAGGCCCTTAAACAAACAAGATGGTATCTCAGAACCTTACAAGAAATTATCTTTTAATAACCACTAGTTCTTTAATCTATCTTGTATTAACCGATTTATTATTCATTGATTCCAAATTCTGGAAACCTATCCATTATTTTATCACAAATAAATAAACATGATTACTGCACCAATTTGAATAACATCAAATTACAACAAGAACCAGATTTGTTTTCATGCCTCTTTATCTTTAGCCAACAATTATCAATTAGTCCTGGTTTACATTCTTTACCGACTCCAATTAAAAAAAATATCTATGAAAAGCAAGCAAAGATATCACACTATCTAGAAAAACAAGAGGCAATAACATACGATCGATATCAATTTATTTATCCGGTTAAAATATTTAGTATGTCAATTCCCTTGTCATCCAGTGGGATTAAACATGCTAATAATACAGTTGCACATTAAATAAATAGAACCAATAAATCCCCTACCTCAAATAGTTCGTCAATCTTTTTATCCACACAACGGGTCACGATCCACCTCTCGCGACAACTACATCCAACTGAGGATGCCACGGTACGACAACACCAACCAAACCCCAAGAAAAAACCCAATTAGAAGCATGGAGATTACATGATATACCATGGAAAGGAGAAACCGGAGGAGATGATCTCGAAAGTAACGACTATAAATAATACCTTATATTGAAGATTGACCGATATAGCGCGGTTGCATCAAAATAGAGTGGAACCAATATGAGGAGTAAATTTTGATTGTGAAACTCTTACAGGAAGTATTTAAATGTTCTAGTATCTCATAGCCAATAAGAAAGAGGAAGAATAAGGGAGGATGATATCTTGTCCCTTTTGAAGATTTAATGGGCGACGGTTTAAGATACGCTTAATTCCCCATTAAAAAAGGATCACATTAACCCACACTATTTCACCAAGTAAAAACATCCCGAGCCATAGGAATAATTAATATAGGATTTATGGCATTTAAATAGGCCTTAAGAGTCCTCAAAATAAGCTTTAATTGTATTTTACATCCAAGGAAACGTCAAGGGGGGAAACTGTAGGAAGATGGAAACACTGTTCACATACTCAAATTTTGGCAAAGGAATGAAAAGGCCACCATTAGACCTCACTGTTAGAGGTTACCGATAGACCTCACCATTAGAGGTTAACGATAGACCTCGCCGTTGGAGGTTACCGATAGACCTCACCGTTAGAGGTTAACGATAGACCTCACCATTAGAGGTTACCGAAACACCTCACTGTTAGAGGTTAAAGATAGACCTCACCATTCTGGAAACATTGTACAACTATTATTCTAGAAACAGTGTTCCCTGAACCTCACCGATAGAACATTGTTCCCTGATCCTCACCGATAGAAACACTGTTTACTGAACCTCACTGATAGAAACACTGTTTACTGAACCCCCCCGATAGAAACATTGTTTACTGAACCTCACCGATAGAAACACTATTAAATGAACCTCATTATAGAAACATTGTCCAGTGAACCTCACTGATAGAAACACTGTTCACCGAACCTCACCGAGAGAAACACCGTTCACTGGACCACACCGATAGAAACACTGTTCGCTAAACCTCACCGATAGAAACATTATTCACTGAACCTCACCGATAGAGTCACTGTTCACTAAAACTCACCAATAGAAACACTATTCACTAAACCTCACTGATAGAAACACTGTTCACTAATGGAACTGTTCACACAATTGGAAATTTGGAAAAAAGTATTGGGAATAAGTAACCTTGACCGCCCAGAACACCTCAAACACCATATTTTTACAAAGTAATGGACTGGAGAGATCTGAGTCATTACATATTATATTATAATGTAGTTATAAAATTAGAATACATTATTTCCAATAATTTTCATCTCTTTTTGTACTCAGGATTTCATAAGAGTGTTTTTTACAAAAAAACCTATTTATTTATATCTTCGATTGAAACCCAATTTTCATCAAATATCATGTTATCCAAAAAAACCCAAATATTTATAAAATTCTCAAAATTATTTGTTAAAATATCCATGTTTAAAATTTTAAAAAATTATGTTTAAATTAAATTTCATTTCATTTTCCAAAAAAAAGTCCCATTTGGATTTTACCAAAAAATGAAAAAGGAATCATTATTTTAAGTTTTAAAACATGAACGATATTATCTACCATCATTAACAAATGTCTATTTTTTTAATGATTAATTTATAAGAAAAAAAGTTTATTTTCAAAGGAAATGATTTATGTAATATTTTTGTAGTTTTTATTTTAAAAAATTATTTCCAAAATTGAATAGATATTTTCCTCATGAAATTTTTTAATTGATATATACTGTGTTCTTTAAAAGTTTTCAAGATTAACTTTCTCATGAAAATAAATTGGAAAATGTTCTATGTTATAATTTTTTTAATGATCAAATGTTATTTTCATTAATAAATGATCCATTTGGTCTTTCAAAATAATTTTCTACCATGATAACAGCATTTGATGTTACTTATTCATTGATATGGATATAGTCCAAGGATAATATTCTTAATATTTCTCATGATGGTTTCAGTTTATCGTGAAATGCTGTTTATGTAACTTTTTTCTCTTACACAGGTTATTCCATGATAAATTTTATATAAGACATTCTTGGTTTATAGGGATTTATCTATTATGAAATGGTGATGTTGTTCTGAAATATTTTCTTTCCACAGGTTATGTTAGGATGAAATGTTTACGAAACCCGTTTCTTTTCATGGTTTATATTATGACGAATTATGTATGATCTTTGGTTAACAATATCCACAATTTTTAGTACATTTTTTCGAGGACCTATGTCCCTCTTAATTACATTGGGTAAAGATTAAGATCTCATACCATATCCTAGAGTGGAATGGAAAGAAAAGCTAGTTAAATATGGGGGATTTTTCAATGATGGTAGCCTTGGATGTGAACCTTGACGACTAAATGGTATAGGGATTAAACACATCACACTATTATAGTTATGGAAATGAAACTTTTATAAAATGGAAAGTATTTTCTATGATTATATGTATTCCACAGTTTTATTTCCTTTGTTAATGTAAATAAATCATTTATAATTTCCTTTTATTTCCTTATGATTCTTGTATTATAAATCAAAAATATTTTCATCATGACTCAAAATTTTGATCAATGATATATAGGGTATGGTTTTCATATGTTATTATCACATTGTGAAACATTTACTCTCATATCATGTCTATTAATTTTTTATTTATACACCAGTGAAGGATCTCATCTCACTATTTCATATGCTTCTTTTCCTCGGGTTATGATGATAAATTTTATGTTTGATACATATATTAATAGTTCTAGTTATGAGGAACTAAGTGGGAGGTGATGTGTATAACTTATAAACAATTTTCTTTCTATGTTTCACTGATTCCAAAGGCATTATATATCACGAACCAAATCTGGTCTCCACTGTAACCAGTGCCAAATCCAGCCTATGACAAGGCTCAAAGGGAATTCCAGATCCTCATGGTACGGAACATGTTCACGGGTATCATAAAACTAGAATTAGGAACGATTTACCCGAGTTTATAAACTTAAAAAAACAAATAAGTCCAATAAAATGAATGTGGATTTTTTAAACCAGACAATATTTTACAAATAATTAGGAACTAAATTACACAGTTTAAAACAACTCACCTAGACTATAATAAATGTTCAATCCCAAATGGAAACATCCCATGAACCCTCATGTAAAGGGGGGGCACTCATTCTATCTCTACAAGACTTCACCACCATGAACCTGCTATAAACCCGAACCGGTGGCACTAAAAACTGTTCCCAACCTACAAAGACAAAAATAATCAAGTCTACATACATCAAAGGGTATAAGTAGGGTATGATCCAATGCCCAGTAAGATACCAAAACTATGATATTCCATGTTATAATCATTCAATGATTAAAATCTTCCATGTTTTCATAAACAAGAAATACTAGTTACAATTTCAAAAAGATGAAACTTCAAAATTAAAATAGTTTTAAAGTGGGGTATCATTAAGAATCCTCACATTTAAAAATAATGTCAACACAACTGAATTTTTCTGACAACCATACTATATGATGATGGTAAGAACAAAGTAACTAATGAGCACAAGCAATAGGAAATAACCCAAAGCACTAGCTTGTTGTGGGTCCCAAGTACCTCATATCTAGGTGAGAGTAACCATCACAATATCCTTTCTCGTGCATGATCCACTAGTAGGGAACATACCCATAACCTAGTGGTAACCAATCATCATTATCATAGTTTAGTTAGTGTTGAAAGTGTCAATATTTCCACATGAAACTAAGGCCAAACCCCAAAGATTCACTGGAATACTAGTACATGTCCACCCACATAGATACCCGGGTAACCCTTCTGCTCAAACAATTTCAAAAAGTTACGAAATATATGATTCACATGAAAATATCATTTCCACATCACAATTTAACCAAACATCCTACATGTACATCATAGAAGTCAAAAATTCCACTTTTTCATTCAAATTCATTTTTATATCATATGCACACCAAAAAAAACAACACATTTTACATTTCATTAACACTTCAAAAAATCCATTAAACAGTTTTATAAAACCATTCCAATACATTCTAACTCACATAAAATCCCAATAAAATATCATATAATACTTCTTTTATCAACAAAAATTTATTTTTCACAGCACACTCACTGAAAACACCCCACAACCATGTTTCACAGCTCTCTTTATATTTGTTAAAACATTTCATCACAATATAAAAAATTCTCAAACAAATTTTACATCTTAAATAACCAAATTACCTTTTAAAACCCCATATTAGGTGAACACAACCACCGAAAATTACATATACACTCTTTTTCCCACTTTGTTAACCCAAACAAAACATTCACAATTTATATAAAACAAACCCAAGGGTTGTAACTATGCTTCGCGCACAATACCCTTTTCAAATCCCTCATTCAATTCCAAAATCACACTAATACCAATTCATAACATAATTGGAATCCCTAACAACATTTATTAAACTACCTCCAATTGATACCAAAATACATCAATTAACACCAAAAAAGGCACACATGAAAAACACGTGTTTTCATGAATCACTTCCAAAAATTACAACATGGTCTAACACCTTTATTCCAATAAAAACCCCATTTCAAGGCCCACATAATGATGAGGCATTAGAAAAAAAGAATTGGAAGCCCTTTAAAACACAAATAAGTCACTTTAATGTTTTATAAAATCACCCAAACATTACCCCAAGAGTCTCCCATTAAAAGCACCCAATTTCAAGGCATAATTCAACTATAAAATTAAATGCTTAAGATAATCCAACAAAAACGGTTTTTTCACCACATGAAGCATATGAGGAACGTTAAAACCAGTAAATCAATCATTGTTACTCATCAAAAATTTCTTACACATGGAACCACCTACCATTTGAGTCAAAAACGTTGAATCTTGGTGTAAAATCTCAACAGCACCACTACAACACCACAAGGAAGTGAAAAAGAGCCCTAAACCATAATATTTCACCAAAAAGAGCCCAAATAAAACACTTGGTATTAACCCTAAGATTTTAACACTATATAATATCATGAATGCGGGATGGAACCCTACAGTTAAGGAAGGATATGAAGGGATAAACACTTACCCAAATAAATCATGAAGAAAACTACCCAAATACACCATTATCTGATTTTCATAATGACGATAAATGTAATTTAGGATCGAATAAGACTAAAAGTGTCATTTAGGAACTAAAATGGGAGAAAAAGAGTAAAAAAAGAATGATTTATGAATGGATCAATTTACCTCTTCAAATCTAGGCAACTTATGAAATCTATAAAAGATTCATCTAAATTCAGAAATTTATTGAACTCTAAATTGGGGGAGGAGAGAATGGGGGCGCGTCTTGGGTAAGTGGTCTCAGGTGAGAGTTGAAATCACCAAAAAAATTAAAAATTGAATGAGATAGTAAATAATTAAAATTAATATTTAAATTCGGAAATGGGATTTTGGGTAGCTCAAGACCTTAACAAAAACCCAAATCCATCATTATTATGGATTCATGTGAGGTACAAATGGATATGGTAGTTTTAATGTATCAGGTTATTTTAATTGGGAAGTTGGGTGGGTGTAAAATGTTATGAAATTAAGGAGTTATAAATGAATGAAATTTTATTTTTAATCTAGAAATGGGATTATAATTTTTCCCAAATATTAAAAGACATAATTTCCACCAAAATGCATGGAAAACCCCCATAATAAAGTAAGGGTGGATATTAAATTAAAAATTTCATTAAAATAAGTCATGGATGCAACAATTCCTCCCACCATAAAACATTCCACCCTAGAAAACCACAACAAGGAAAAAAGAAAATACCAAACCAAACTGATAGACCAGAAAGGTACTCCTTTGCCAAGTTTGGTCCTCCCCTGAAAGGCCAAAACACCCTTAGTGATTTATTAAGGAATGAATACTCTCATAGACCAAAACATACATCAATTTCTAGATATGATCTAGAATATTCTGACTTTATCTCCAAAAGGAAACTCCTAAAACAATATATGAACAAAACTCAAGTAATCTACCCAGACGAACAACAACAATGAACAAGGTTACACTTACTTTGCTTTAACTAAACCGTTGGGCACTCTCCATTCCCAAAATTTACATAAGGAATATATTGGTAGTTATATAGATCCGAATAAGTCTACCTAATCCTAGGCCAAGACCAAGGACCAATCGGAGTTACTAGTTCGTGAAGACACAAATAATATCCCCACCACAAGAGACAATATAAATTTACATGATATAGATTCAAGACACTAGAAGGGGAGGCCTGAACGGACTCCATGGTTCAAGGGGTAGACTTCCATCAGACCTTTACATAGGAAATTATATATGACCTATAGTGGGTATCCCCACAATAAGAACCAACCATCATAACGGACCATCATGGGCCGGTATAGAAAGGCCCCAAAATTTAAAGAGTTGGGACAGCCACATAGTTAGTCCACATAGTTTGGGAAATAGTGCCCTAACAGTGGGGATCCTACTATCTACATGGTTTTATGGGGAATGGTCAGTACTTACCATGCACAAAATTTGTGCTCAACCTATCTATCAAAACATCTATCCTTTCTCAAAATACCCAGTCGAAACTAAACGAGGAAAGTATGAACTCAGGGTACAACATGAAAATGAGGTCCTCCCACCTCTACAACCAAATGGGAAAAACTAGAACAAGATGATGAAACCAGAGGTATAAACTCTTCCTATCAATCATACCGAGGATATGACTTTGTACACAGATTTGAACGACCCAGGGATTTCCCCTGACTATGTGTCAGATTCTCTCTGGGACTTATGGCAGTAGCTCAAATGATTGAGGCATGTTTGGCCTCATTGATAGGATTTGAAAACCACCTGAACAGAACTTCTTCTTCTAGTGATACAAACAACTGCACCACAATCCCCAATTAGTTTACCAAGACATAACACATTCCAAAATCACTGTACCCTAACCCAAGATTTCATTGAAATAGGTTTTTAGAAGATGAACACACATCACACCGTGTTTTTTTGGGTGAGAAACAATATAAGGAAAGGACACATATAAACACCTTCCTCTGAAACGGTAGATTTTTACGTTTTTCCAAGGGAGACATACTCCCAACATAACAGAGACTCTCATGAGACTACACAACCTTCAACTTTACAGTCAAACAAGAACATGACATCACAAGGCATCACTAAACATGACCAGTGCGACTGATAGAAACAATACATGGAACGAGACCTTTTAACAAGTACATAAACAACACACAAGTCCAAAAAGTGGCCACAATAGCCTCTCATGACTAGATTCCCAAAACTATTTGTTTAACAAAAACTCCCTCTTAAGAAAATTATGAAGAACCTAGTTGCCTTATTAAACACCATGGAGACACTCATCCAGACTAATAACCCAGACAACTTCCACCTTTGACGAATCAGGAAACTTAAGAAACAAAGGTCTCATTCAACCTTCCATGAGAACTCTCCCACTACAATAGAATCCAAAAAAATCAAATAAAGGAATTTTGAAGACTCAATCAACAATGATAGATAAAATATTCTTTATATTGGTCAACTATAGGATTTTCCCATAGTGAAACAATCTGAGATGCACTTTAGTTGTACATTAACCATTAATGGGGGAATACATTATCCAAAGAGATACCCAAGGACCCAACCATGATGGTCCATTAGTAAAAACATGCCACATACCCAGATCCAAAAACATGAAGGGAACGACCATAATGGTGTCCTGAAACATATCTCAGAAGTGACTACTAACCTATCCTTCGACCCAGCTTCCCGACCAAACACAAACCCAAAACACAGTTCGAATAGGATGGGTTCTTAGACTCAAAATATCCAACCAAATCAACATTTACCATAAAACAAATAATATACACCATACCAAATAATTTATCAAGACATCATGTTTTTCATTAATAACGTTTCTTTGAGAACAAATAGTTTAGTGGTCAGTGTGTCCACCAATGGTGCCCCATGGGCCTCACACATGCATGTTTCTATGCCACACTAGGAACCCTCCTCATTTCTATCCCAGCAATCATACATTCATTCCATCAACCGTCCTTCATCCCATATAACCTCATGCATGTGGTCCCTCACAGAAATACCAAAGTTAAAATAAAAATTTCATTCCACTTTTCAAAACCAAAATGGTCATCCAACACATTTTTCTTCTCATAACTGCTAACCAAAAGATCAAAATCCCAATTCACATCTTGCAAAACCTATTAGGAAGACACAACCATTGAGATGAGAACTCGCTTTCAGTTATTCAAATAAATTTAAAAACCTCTCCTCCCATTAAAAAACCGTTTTATTATTTAGAAAACCTTTTTGGAAACACTTTTTCAGATCCAACTTCAATATAGTTATTTCCTTCAAAAGAGGTGTAAGCACACCAATTTCCATTTCAAAGAAATACTGAAAATTTAGTACCACCATTTCTTTAATCAATCCATTACCCTTTATTGGAAAATCATGTAACAAAAACTTTATTATTTTTTAAACAAATTCACTTTAAAACCAATGTTCCATGATTTTGAAACTAAATAACAAAAGACAAAGCGAGGGGAAACTGGTTTTAGTGGTGGACTTGGAAATATGGTAGGAAGACATATTCCAACAACTTCACCATCACAAAGAGTGTTCTAGGGAATATCTCTAGCTCCACATGGCTCTCTAGGCCCTGTAAGCTCACTGAGACCATTAACCAAAATCTTTTTTCATTTCCCCTAATCATCATCAATCCGAGAAAGCCATAGAACTTAAATAAATCCCAAAATACCCTAGAAACATGAATCCTTTCATGAGGTGTGGTGATCAGGTACACTACCCATAACTGGAATACCAAGACCCGACAATCCTAACACCAAACTATCATGAATCATCCCCAAATAACATGACCCAAAGAGTTAACATGAACCTCCTTTGATACCATTTTGTTATGAACCAAATCTGGTTTCTACTGAAACCAGTGCCAAATCCAGCATGAGATAAGACCTGAAGGGTGTTCCCAATCCCCATGAAATGATACATTTTCTTGGGTATCATAAAATGATAAGTTCTAATGATTGACCGATATTTATAAACATAAAACGATGATTTAATCCAAAAAAATCTAGAATTTTAAAACCAAACAATCTTTTTCAAAACATCAGAACTGAATTACAGAGTTTAAAACAACTCAATAAATCTATAACAAAGTTATAAAACCAATAGGAATAAGCCCAAGAACCCTCATGGCATAGGGCACCACCCTCAATCTATCTTCACAAGACATCACCACCAATGACTAGGTAGAAACCCCGACCACTGGAACTAAAAACTGTACCGAATTTGTGACAAAAAAATAACCAAGTCTACTTACACCAAGGGTGTAAGTTGGGTGTGAGCCAATTCCCATTAGGATATCACCATTAAGAGATTTCATGTGATAAACATTCAATGATGAAAATATATTATGTTTTCAAAAAGTGTAAATTCTAGTTAAAATTTCTAAAATATGAAACTTAAAAATTAAAATAGATTTCAAGTGGGATATCATTAAGAATCATCACTTTTAAAAATATTGCCAACACTACTGAATTTTTCAGACAACCATATCATATGGAGACTATAAGCACAAAGTAACTAATGAGCATAAGAAATAGGAAATAACCCCTTGGCGGTAGCTTGTTGTGGGTCACAGGTACATTGTATCTCGATGAGAGTAACAATCAAAATATCTTTTATCATTAACCAGCCACTAGTAGGGAACATACCCATAACCTAGTTCTCCCCAATCATATTCATAATAGTTTAGTTAGTGTTTCCAACATCAATTTTCCTACTATAAACTGAGACCAAACCCCCTGGATTCACTAGCATACTAGTATACATCCACCCACCTAGATACTCTGGTTTCCCCATTTTCTCAAATAAGTTCAAAAAGATAAGAAATATACTTTTCATATGAAAATATCATTTCCACATCCTAAGTTCACCAAACAGCCCACATGGTCATCAGACAAGTCAAAAATAATCTTTTTCATTCAAATGCATTTTTAAATCATACTCACCCCAAAATAGCCCACAACACTTTTCACATTTTTTAACACTTCCAAAAATCCTTTAAAATTCTTTAAAAAACCATTCCAAAACATTATAACTCACATAAAATCCCACTAAAATATCAAATAATACTTATTTTATCAACAAAATACATTTTCCACAACATACTCACACAAAAAATCCCACAACCATGTTTCACACATCTCCTTCAATTTTTTAAAACATTTCATCACATTATAAAACATTCTAAAAAAATACATAACATCTTAAATGACCACCTTACCATTCAAAAACCCATATTAGGTGAACCACTCAACCAAAAAGTATATATACATCCATTTTTCGCTTTCTTTTACCAAAAACAAATATTCACATTTTTCCAAAAACAAACCAATGGGGTCTTACTATGCTTCGCACTCATTAACCATTTATAATTCCTCATTAAATTCCAAAATCATACCAATACCAATCCATAACAGAATTGGAAGCCCTAAAAACATTTACTAAACTACCCCTGTGGGTTATAAAAATACCTCAATTAACTCCACAAAAGACACACCTGAAAAACACGTGTTTTTATAAATCGCTTCCAAGGAGTACGACATGGTTTTACACCATAAACCCATTAAAAATCATATTTCAAGGACCACATGAAACTAAATCATTAGAAAACCAGAGTACAAGCATAATATACACTATGTAAAGTAGTAAAACAAATGTGCTGAAAGTACAAGATGCCGGAAATAAAATCCCAAAAAAAAGGTACATCTACAACTCAAAGTAAAGTACAGCTCAAAGGACAACACATGAAAGGTGACAAGAACCTCATGGAACGTCCTCTGGTTTCCTACCTGAAGGGTAGGTACATATGTCCTCCTCAGCACTCCACATCCATTTGTCTCCTCCGGGTACCGAATCATCGTGAGATCCACCTCCGGGTACAGACTCTTCATGAGATCCACCTCCAGGTACCGTCTAGCTCTACAAGCCTCAACCACGATCAGTGATGTCCGTCGTCTACAACCAACACAATGAGGTGCGATCATATCCAATTTAGGGGTGAGTATAATATCAATAACATACTTTCATGAGTTGTAAAATTCACCCCAAACATTGTCCCAAGAGTCACCCATGAAAATCACACAATTTCAAGCCATAATGGATCTATAAAATTGAAGACTTACGAAAATACATCAAAAATGGATTTAGAACCAAAAGCAGCATATGAGGAACATTAAAACCAGCAAATCAAGCAAGATAACTCATCCAAATTTTCTTACACATGGAACCTGCTAGATTTTGAGTCTAAAAACATGAATCATGGTGTGAATTCTCAATCACTCCTTTTCCACAGCATAAGGAAGTGAAAACGAACACTAAACCATAAGACTTCACCCAAAAAACCCCAAATCAAACCCTAGGTATGAACTTTAACTTCTGGAAACTCTATAAATTTATGAAAGAGGGAGGAACCCCTAAGGAGAAGGAAAAAATGAAGAGATAAATACTTTCCCAAATTAATCTTGAAGAAAACGACCCAAATAAACTATTATCTAAATTTTAAACAAAATTCATAAATGAATTTTAGGTTTGAATACGTTTGTAGAGGTCATGTAAGAACTTTAATGGGATAAAAAGAGTATAAATACAAGGATATATGAATGAATCAATTTTCCTCTTCAAATCTAGTTGATTTGTGAAATCCATAGAAGTTTCACCCAAATTCACGATTCAATTGAGCTCCAAATCGAGGGAGAAGAGAATGGGGCACCAGTTGGGTAAATGGTCTCAGGTGAGATTTGGAATCACCAAAAAACATAAAAATTTAATGAGATATTAAAGAAATAAAAAAATATTTAAACCAAGAAATGGGATTTTGAGTTGGCCCAACACCTTAATAAACAATCCAAATCGATCATTATTATTGATTCATATAAGGTCTAAATGGAAATTGTGTTTTTAATATACTAGGGTATTAAAATTGGGAATATTAATGGGAAAAAAGTGTTGAAAATGATGGATTTATAAAAGAATAAAAATAAATTTTTAAATTTGGAAATGGGTTCACGATTTGACCAAAATTTTGAAAACCCACCATTTCTACAAAAATGCATCAAATACCCAGATAAAAATACCTGGATTTAAATTAAATGAATAATTAAATTAAAATAATTCTTGGGTGTGACATTATAACATTACAATTGTCATGGTTGTGTTTGTGTAATGAAATTAAAATTCATCTAAATTATGTAACATCGATGTTGTGTAGTTTGGGACTCTATAGTTGGTAACATAGGATTGGCTTTGTTGACCTTTATAATATAGGATTAAAATGAAATTATTGATATACCTAGGGATATTTATATATATATTTCTAGGTATATGTTTAAGGATATTTATAAAGATGCGTCAATATATAAAAAAAATTACCTAGAATTTTGGTAAATGATAGAGTCAGTGGTTTCTAAGAAATTACATCCCATTCTAGACACTAAAAGAGGATACAGATATGGAAGAGTGGTTCCTATCTGTAATAACTTTGATTATGATGTATTGAAATGTATTTTACCATTACATGGTGGATGACAACGGTCTTTGCTTCACTCCTAATTCTACAATCAGTGAAGATATGTTTTATAAATTTAAATACTATTTATGAATGAAAATAATGGATTTTAAAAATATCCATGAATTTTCGACAAACATAAAGTGTCATAAATAGAAAATATGGTGCTACGATTTGGTAAATATAAAAATTATTTTCTTTGTTTATGTGGTTTCCCACTTTGAATATTTTTATTCATGATATGCCTTTGGGGTTTACTCAATAGAGGGAACCAAAAGGAACCAGATTAACATAAAATGTGATAGTAAATGTGTTGAAGTGAAACCAAATGGGATGGAGACTACATTAAAGGATATTTGTGATTATGAATAACTATTTTTCATTATATCTATTTAAAAATTTTCACATTAACAAACTCTCAAACATACCATATAAGAGAAAGATATATTTGATTGAGAGTTTGGGTTGTGGATACCATTGATAAATAAAGATTTAGTTTCCTATATGTTGGAAATTTGGGAATAAAACCCTAAAGGGATGTATTAAAAGAATGAGAGTATTCTTTGATTTTCTAAGCTAATTACATAAAGTATCCAATTATATAGGAAAAATGAAATGATCGGTTAAGAATATTATTGAGGAAAATGGTTTTCATAAGAAATCATATATGATTTAGTGTCTCAAATGTGGAATATATCTGTATTATAAAAATCATATTCCTAAGGGGAAGGATCATTAATATAATCAATAAGGCGGTATGATTAATGGTTATATTGTATATAATAATGAAAAAAATGAGTTATCAAAGGTATGATCTATTATAATAGTATTATATTTTTAAAATATATAAGAATTATTTAATTAATCATGATGAATTTTAATAACTAATTCGTATTTTTTAATATAGTAAATAGTTATTAATTAATAAGATGATGAATCTTTGTTAATGGTTTGAGAAGGAAGTGGGATGATTAAAGTTTTTATGTTTTGAAATTAAATAATTATGTTACATAAATCATGAAATATATAAGGAATGATAGGTATATGTTTTTCATTAAGTATTTCAATGGTTATGAAGACCAAGATATATGATTTAATGTCAAGGTGATATTTTATAAAAATCACTTCATTAAGAGAAGATAACTGTAAATATGTTCTTGATATTGCGATAATGGTCTTTGGATAAAGAGATGATATATATGAATAATGTAAATTGTATAGTATATATAACCATGAAAATTATTAATGATTTGTGAAAAAGTTGTTTATGATATAATTGTTGATTTTAACAACATTATTGGACTTATGGAATATATTCTATAATATATTGTTTCATTCATATATTAGAGAATAATGTATATTTTATTAATGGTTTAATTGTAATAATTGTTATTACCATGTTTTCGTATAATATATTACTACATAATTCCCATATTCGTTATTTTACAATCAAGAGATAATTTATGTTATTTTGGGAATTAATGATAAGTTTATTTTGGGAAATTTTTTGGCGTTATTTATAAATTTTAAATTTCAGAAGAATGAAAAGGTCAACCAATTCACTACTAAAAAATTGGGCAAGGGAAGTACCACCTTTTGTTAGTGCTAAAAATTCACTGATAAAGAATAGCTTTATTAGCACGAAAAAATCACTGATAAAGAATCCCTTTATCGGTGCTAAAATTTTAGCACTGATAAAGAATCATTTTATCAGCACTGATAAAACCATAGTCTCACTTTATAAAATCGGTTTCAAAGTATCCTCGGCTTATCACACCCTCAAGTTCTCATGATAATGTACCCATTTGACAACTCCCCTCCCCCCCCACGGTCTTCTCTTTTTCGGACCTCCACCTCTAAACCTACTCTTCCATTATCCCTACTTATTAACCTCCCCCTCAAACCCCTTTTTTGGATCCTCCATCCTACGAACCCTACTTCTCATCCTCCCTGCTAGACCCTACTCCCCATGAACCCTACTCCTCCATTTCTCAACAGTTAGTGTCTCCTCCCATGATCCTTCCCCTCTGGGGGTCACGCCATCCCCTCCCTGACATAGCACAAAAGGCTCCCTGACTGCTCGACGCTTCTTATCTTCCTCCATCACAGGGGCGATCTACTCTAGGTAAGTCTCCCACTTCTCCTTTTAGGTTTATTTTTGGTAATTTATCTCCCTTCTCTACAAGGTTTCATCATTTTAGTTCTCATTTTTCCAATGATTCAATGAATAATTGGTGAATGGTCATTGCACATTCCATAGTTGGAATCACGGATCACTCCATGTGAAAATGAGACACTGGTAGTGCTAGTCTTTTTAGACACAACGTATACCCCAAGGGAAACATCGTTTCCTCCTTTAAGGGTATTTTTTATTTCTATTTACTTTTATTTCAGTTTTGTTGTGAGATTTTTGAGGTTCCATGCACTAGTATTGGTGGATTGTGTTCACTCGGTCCATTCATATGAGGGCTTGACGCAGCTTTATGGCCCAGTCCACGTATGTTGGCCCCGCTATATCTTCTTAATGATTTGGGTAATGTTGCTGAGTTTCATTATTCTTTATTGAATTGTCTTAGTCCACTTATATGAGGGTTATTATGGAATTAGGTCTCATTCAATGGAAGTCAGAGCCCTCAGTGACTTGGAACATGAATCAATTCCAGGGACCCTAAGTGATTATCATTTCATTCATGTTGTCCTTCCATTGGGTTTGTAGAATTGGAATCACCAAAACATAAATGGGAATTGATCCCCTATATTAAAGGATGATTCATGTAGGTTTTATTATCCCCCAACAATCCTTATGAATTATCCCCCTCTCTTTGTATATAGATTTTATATTTTAGATAGTGTATTAGTCTGATGGAGCGTATATCTCAGATTAACCCCTTCAGTTTTTATTATACTTATTCTATAGTGAGTGGATTAGTTCACTTTTATAGGGGTTAGTATGGAATATGATCCTGAGCAATGGACCATAGGTCACTTAGTGACCAGGAGCTTGTATCTCTCTAAGAGGCCTGAAAAAATTCTTATTTCCAATGTGTTTTCCCTATATTGGGTTTGTTGAATTGGGATGACCAACACATACACAAGTGTCTATCCCATATCTTGGAGTATTATTGTAGTAGACTCTAGTATCCCCCCATCAAGACTTGGGTGTTAACCCTCTATATATATATCATGAGCTTATATTTCTAATGGGGTATTAGTCTGATGAATTACACTGTCAGTTTTTTATGTCATTCTTCTTGGCTAGATCAGATGAGTGTGGACTCAAGGATGAGTGATGTCATTGGAATTATAGCTTTGGTAGCATTTACTCTCGGAGGAGTGTTACCTTGAAACCCTAAGTGGATCAACAACTAGAAGTTGTTGAGATAGTTTTTGACTCAGAGTCATTTATGAGTATATTTGGGATGTCCTTGGTTATCACTATGTCTCATATCTTGTTTAGAATACCTAGGTTTAGTGACATGAATACTCTCAATGCTTTATTTATAGTGTTTTGGGGGTGTCCTATTGTGTATTATAATACTCACCCCTACAAGGGATATTCCCATACATGTCATGTCTTATACAAACAATGGAAAATATCACAGATTACTTGGTGGACTAGGATAAGGTAAACATTAGTTTGGGAAACACAGACAGAAGTGAATGTCAAGGGTGAATTAATATTTTTCCCCTTCTTCAGTGTAGGTCATACAATATTTTCCATTTTTGGGTTGGTTTGTATTTCATATCTTTTTATTAAATCCATAAATTTATTTTGTTCAATTCATAGACGGACCTCTAGTGGTTTGGGGTAATTCAACATGTAATACTAATATTTTGATGCCTATATTAGTGTTCTATCATTATGCTTATGGTTTGAGTTCATATCATAATATTTTATGGTAGTGATCTTCTGGGATGTAGGGTTTGCTTTACCCACCCACAGTTAGTGTGTGATGTAAGTATCATCTCATGAGGCACTGTCATTCATAGGTACCTCCATGATTGTTCATTACTCCATGTAATTAATATTATTTTGACAGAGATATATATAACCCTACATTTTCTTAACATTCATGCTACAGTTATAGAGGTAGTTGACGAATAGCCTGAGCAGAGGAAGGAACTGGAGAAAGGAGGTTTGTACAACACTAATGTGATGGAGGATATTGGGGAGCATCATGAGGTGGATGGAACTTTGGTTTGATTCTACTAATACTACCCCTATGTAGACCATTCTTATATTGAGAAGTTAGTGGTTAGAATCTTGGATAGTTATAGTCACTAGAGACTTTATATGAGGAGGATCTTGGAGTGTTTGGAGGTATGATCTATGTTTGTTATGCTTTTCTTGTAGTACTATTAGAAATATGTACAAGAATCTATTTTTCAAAAAAAAATCAATTATTTTCTAGGTATATGGTCAGCATTGGTAGAGCCCATGTTAGTGATGTTTGGTATGAATTTGGACTTTCAAGGAAGATGAACAATTCCCCCATCGAGATGTGTTCTTGAGAGGTGATCCAAAAACATGGGGGCATGTTAGTGACTCCTAACATGGTTACAATATAGGTTTTGTAGATGGGGTCCTTTTAATTTTGTATTTGAGGCCCTTTTTATGTACTAAGGTGTCATATAAATCACTATTTTTAGTGAACGATTGGGAAATGAAAAGGGTGTGTTACATGTAATAGGATCTCATAGAGGATTCAAGTGCAGTTCTAGGTATGAGTTTGAGGAAGGTGATGGAGAGTTATTGAATATCCTTTAGATGTTCATGATAGAATTTTTGTTCACTAACCTTAATTTTATATTTCTTATATTAATTTGGGTAACAAAACCTATTATATTTCATTGTAATTTTGGATAAACCTAGGTTATGTTTCTCCCCCATGAACCCCTTTATGTTTGGAAATGTATCTACTATATTAGATTTATCATTAAAATTGTATCCTTGTTTTCATTTTATTTTAGTTTGGTCCCTAGTTTTGGGCTGTTTAATGAGATTATTTTATTATGAATGAGGTGGCTGGTAGGGGTGGTTAAGAGGATGTTTAATGTTTTTCTACAAGGGTGGTGGGTGCTAGAACTATTGGTAAGGGGGATGGAAAGTGAGTTGATTATGATATTGGGTCTATCATGGTTTTGTTGATTTCAAAATCTTCATTGTAAATGGATAGGCTCTATTAATATCTATTTCTATAAGGAAGTCGTTATATTCTACTGTATTTGGAAGTATTATTTTGTGTATTTGAATCATAAATACAAATTTTTGAGATTTAAATAGGATAGAGATGAATAAAGATTGGATTGATGTCAATCATTCGAAAATATAGTATGAGAATGGAGTGAAAGAGTTCATCAAATATTCAACGAATGAAAAAATGGATCCATCTCAAATCCTTTGTTCATGTTTACATTGTTATTCTAGACTAATTACTCCATAGAAGTGGGAAGAACATTTGATATGCCACATAATATATCAGAGTTATAAATTTTGGAATAAACACAGAGAAGAAGAGAATGTAGATACTACCTGGGATAAAACTTCATTTTATGGATCATCAATGACAACAAATATGGACAATGAAGAATACTTTATGAAGGATGTGATTACATATGTCAATTATGAGGAAGATCGTATTGAGGAAATGACAAGGACAGTTGAAGATGAACTCCATGATTTCCTAAAATTGTTTGAGAAGATAAAGAGTTGTGGAAAGGCGCCACGGTATGCCGGTTGCACTAAATATAAAGAATTGTCAGTTATAATAAAGTTGTATAAATTGAAAGTTGGAAACAGATGGAGTGATGTCAGTTTTACTGAACTACATTCTCTATGGAATGACCTTCTCCCGGAGGATAATAAGCTACCAAGCCAGAAAAATGAATCTAAACGAATGCTACACTCTATGGGTATGATTTCTGAAAGAATACATGCCTACCCGAATGACTATACATTGATTCTCATGGAGAACAAATCTCTTACAGAATTCCCAAAGTGTGGTGCTTCCCTATACAATAAAGATGAATCCAATCCTATGAATGTTGTATGGTACATTCCTATCATTCCAAGGTTTAGGAATATATATGGAAGTGAAGAAACTGCAAGAAAATTGTTATGTAATGAAAAGAATAGAAATAAAGATGGAAAATTACGTCACTTGGCCGAATCTCTTCAATTGAAGAGAATTGATCATGAGTATCCAGGATTGGGAAATGAGCCGAGAAACCTTCTTCTTGCATTATCTACATACGGAGTGAATACTTTTGGTTTTTTAACCAGCACTCAGAGTACATGGCCTGTTATGTTGGTAAATTATAACTTGCCACCCTGGTTATGCATTAAACAGAAATTCCCCATGTTATCTATGCTTATATCAGTACCAAAACAACCAGGTAACGATATTGATGTTTATTTGGATCCTTTGATCTAGTATTTGAGGTTATTGTGGTATTCAAGTGTTATGTTGTATGATGCTTATAAAAGTGAATACTTTATGTTGAGAGATGTTGTATGGAACGATAAATTATTTACTTTCTTAGTTAAATTTTTCAGGCTATAGCATTAAAAGAACTCAAGGGTGTCACATGTGCTAAGAAGATACATAATCAATTAGGTCGAAACATTCATTAAAATCTATGTTTCTATAACATCATATATTTATTCCATGTCTCATTAAGTGCCGATCTTGGACGACATAATTTAATGGACGTTCAGAATAATGCACAACACCGTCTCCTCTAATAGGTGATCACCTATTTGAGAAATTCAAAGATGTGAACATTGTTTTTGGTAAACCATTTTTGAAAAACCTTATGAAAATTTGTTGGAAAAAGATATCAGTTTTTTTTTGAATTACCATACTAGAATTGTTTATACGTTATACATTTTTTCGATGTGATGCATGTGAAAAAAACTTATATGTGACTGTGTTATTAGAACGTTTATAAATTCCCCTGAAAAAATAGATGGAATTAAGGAAAGGTTTAACATGGATGACATGGGAATACAAGAAGAGTTATCTCCCGTGAATAGTTAAAATTGATTGTTTCATCCACTAGCTACTTACACTCTTTCCAGGGAGGAGAGATATCAGTTTTTCAACTTCTTCAATGATGTAAAGGTTCCATAGGGGTATTCATCAAATATCACGAACATTGTGTCAATAAATGATTTCAAGTTAAAATGTTTGAAATCAGATGACTGCCATGTTTTGATGCAAGATTAAATGTCTATAGATTTAAGTTGCATTATTTCCAAGAATTTTCTTTAAACGTTAACCAAACTTTGATTCTTTTTCAAAGCTATATGAAGAAAAGTTTTAGACTTAGAAAAATTGGTAGATATGGAAAGAAAAGTTGTCATCATAATATATCAATTAGAAATGTTTTTCCCACATTGTTATTTGATATGATGGTTCACTTAGTGAGAGAGATTCTACTGTGTGGTGTTGTTCACTATAGATGGATGTACCCTTTTGAATGGTATATGATGATTTTGAAAGGGTATGTCAAAAATTGAAGTCGGCCAAAGGGTTTTATTCTGGAGATATATATTGTTGATGTAGCCATTGAATTCTCCACTAAATACTTATCTGATGTGGAAAGCATTGGTCTCCTTAAATCCTATCACAGTGGATGCATTGAGGATAGGAGAATTTCTCAAACATATGTTGTGATAATAAATATTATAGATCGGGGGAAGACACACCTTTATGTTTTGAATATATGTTAGGAGGTTGAACCATATATTGAAACCCACAAAGAAATTATAAGGTATTTGAATACATCCAGGTCTGAAAAATGTTTATCAAATACACATAATCACCAGTTTATTGGATGGTTTCGGGACCATATTTTTTTGGTGTTAGCTGAAAATCCAAATTCAATTTTAGAACGACTTCGATGGCTATCTTCTATACCAAGTGTATATGCATTATCTTACAATGGTTATGAAAATAATGGTTATATATTCTATACATATTAACATGATGAAGATGGTATCATTCTAAATAGTGTAGTTACACTTGTGGTTGAAGCGATGCATGTTTCTGGTAGTAAGGACAAAAATCCAATTAATTTGAATATTTCATATTTTGGCATTATCAAACAAATATGGGAGTTGGGTTATAAGACATTCCAATTGTAAATTTCTCAATGAAAATGGGTTGATAACAAAAGTGCTGTTAAAATAGACGAATTGGGATTTCTGACAGTTGATTTTAGTAAAGAATGGTACAATGAAAACCCATTTATAATGGCATCACAAGAAGTGCATGTTTTTTATGTTCCAGATCCCACAAACCGAAAGTGGTCGATTTTTATATTATCATAAAAAAATATTGAAGGGTCTGATGAAAAATCAGCTGAGTATAGTCCTTTCAGTGGTACGTCGCAATCATTTCACAGTGGTCCCAATGTAGATAATGTTTTGTATGTTATGGGAGATCACATTTAAGGTATTTGGATAATCAATAGATGTGTAAAATCCCTTCATCCTTTGAAAAAAAATAAAGAGAGTTCAATAAACAGATTATATTTTTTTGTAAAATAGATCTTGTTATCTCATGTTATTATCATATCATTACTGAATTTATGAAATCTAAATTAAAAGTTCAACTAATTTTGTAGATAATGACCTCTACACATTCTGCTGCCCCTAACCTTGATACTGAACTAGTCTCTCAAGATGTTGTTGTTGCTGCTGCTGCTCACAGTGTAGAGGAACATTAAGTTTCTGAACCTATTTCAGCTCCTAGTGTTCAGGTCCAACAACCATCAGCATATGTCTCTTCTACCATTTCAGATGGACATATAGATGATGTTGATATCTATGAAATAGTGGAGAATGAAGGACCAATGTCTCAGAAAACATGGGTGTGCCTTTGCTTGACGTTGTGCTCCAAAGATCTTAAGGTGAAAAGCAAAGGCATCAAAATTTGATGTCGGATGGAAAGCATGAGGCCAACATATAAATCCCAACAAAGCTAAGTTTAGTAGTTACATCAGAATTTTTACTCAGCAACGTGTGTCGATTTACATAGATTCATGGAACCATGTTGTGTCCGGGATGAAGGCTATGATCTGGGAATAAATTATAGTAACATTATGATATTATTTCTTTAATTTACTATCAAATAAAATAATGAAGTAATGTCTTACTCTTCCCAATATTTTACAGTTTACATTTATAGTAGATGATTCACATAATAATTATGTACTAAGGAATGTAGGAAGGATTCATCAAGGTTTTCACACTATTTTAACAAAATGTCACTTGAACGATTCCCAAGGTAAAATAAAATTGCACCCACCCCTTGTATAAGCTCACCTGATATCCCAAAATGCATGGGATGCATTTATTGGTTGTTGTAGGGATTAGAAGTCTCATGTACATTATGGCTGATAATATTTTGTTTGAGGATACATGTATTCATCACATTGATTATCAATATTTCATTTATGAAACAAAAAATCAAGTTCTGAAAATACAGAATGTGCATCAAAACCATCATACCCCAATAGTAAAGGAAGGATGGAGTTCTCTTCACTAGAAACAAAAACTGTACATATTTTAATTTTATAGTAATATTGTTAGGTACCAAGAAACAACATCATAATTGTCTTTCTATATTTTTATGTACATTGATGAGTCTAATGATAAAGACACCTCCATCTCTTGTAATGTTCTATGGAAGGAGGCATGTGGAAATAAGGAAAGGAAGCTAGAAATGAAAACACACAAAAAGTGTGATAAATATTTATATGTATGGCATGATTAAGAGTTTGGTTTTAAATTTCTATTATATAATAATAATTACTTATTTTCCTATATCAGACAGTCACAGGAATCAGCTACTCCTTTAGTGAATACAGACCTATTATTGACAGCTTTGAGGAGGGCAGAACAATATGGTCAAGTCAGAGGTGCGGGGTTTGGGGTGACACCCCAAGTATATTTTGAGAAGAAAAAAATGGATTATAGAGATGAAGAAATGAAACGAATGAGAGAAATATTAGCAACTATTGAAAAATGATTTCAATGGAAGCGAGAGATTCAAGAAACATTTAAGGGTGGGAAGCAATAAGATGACACAACTCAGGAACAACCAGCACTAGATGATCCTACCCCACCCCCACCAGCTTTGAGGCCAGCCATTCCCCTCAAAGTGCAGTCTTAACCATTGTAATCAATATTTTAATAAATGTTCCCATAAATGTGAATTATAAAAACATTGATAATCTTCATGTACTGATATTCTACCGGGTGATAATGACTGTGATTTATATCTCTCAACACCCACCTATCACCTTGTAGTGAGGGCTACGATGTTCAACATCCAAGGGAACAAGCTGCGTAAAAGACCACTTCCAAATGATCATTTCAAAGTGATGATTGTTGTAGCTCATGATCCAAATGCAGAGCTACCTATTCCACTTGATGATGATGATATTTATATGGTTGAAAAGTTTATTGGGACATTCATTGCATGGTCGTCACAACCTGTAAGACTACATGTGGACAAAGAGGTATTTAGTTCTATTTTTTCAAGATAAAACATTAATAATTAATGAAAAAAGGCATGAACCAGTGAATTTTATGATAGACGGAGAAAGGGAAGGGGTGAAAATAAATGTGGTCTCAAAATATTTTAATGGATCAACCATCTGATCCCTAAGAGATACTAAAATCACAATAACACCACCTATTCTCTATCCACATTTACTAGCATTGAAGACTAATGTGGATAAAAAAAAATGGAAGTAGTCATATAATTGTTTTTATAAAGAATACAACGGAGAGTAAATTCATGTTTTCATTGTTGTCAAAAATTTAAATGAGATCCTTGAATATGGTTGGCTAGGAATGACAATTGTAAATTTATATATTAGGTATTTCTTCAAGAATTGATTTTTTAAAATCTGATATAATGGGTTAATTTTGACTAAATCCATTTTATTTTATTGGCATGCGTATATATGAAAAACAGTTGAGGGAATTCTCCAATGAGCAAAAATTTGGACTCATTAGTCCTCATACCACAGCAACACAACTAATGAAATTAGATCCATCAAAAAAGGATGCAATAGTTAATGGCTTGCTGAAAACATTTGAAAGCAAGATTACTGGTGGCAGACTCTTCCTAATACCAACCATATGGGGGGTAAAACTCTACAATTAAAGCATTTCAATTATATTTTTACTTATTTTACTACTTATTCCTTTTTCTGATTTTATGAAACATTGGATTCTAAATGTGGTGAACTTGGATACTCCAAATTTTTATTTTCTAGATTCAATGCAAGTATATCCAGCAAACAGACCGCACATGATGGAGTTTGTGAATCTTTAAGACACTACATCCTACGTTTTATGTCTAAAAATAATGTTAAATAATTTATATTATCTTTTAATAAGGATTATATTATGATATGGATGTGTATCAATATCTTCTAGAACAAGGAATGAGGATTGGGGAAAATAATAAGGAGGCGAGAAAATACATCTTCTGGACCGGTAATAGGGTATATATAACAAAATTTCACCATTCAAACACATATCTAACCAAGTTACTTATTCTCCTAATGATCAATGTTTTTTCTGTGTCTAAAACAAAAAAATGATAATTATTGAGGTTATTATGTTTGTCAATTTATGAGACAGATCATTTTACATCAACAAACTAGCATCCCTAAAGAGGTATTTTAAAACAAAAACTACAATTTCATTTAAATTATATATTAATTATGTATTTAAATATTTATTAGTACTACTCTAACATTAAAAATTCCTCATATTAAAAAGACAATATATATTTTTTCTGAAACTAGTGGGCCACATATCTGATTGAAGACTGTACACAAATAGCATGAAGATCTGACTTGGGGAGGGGTACAATTGGAGGAAATTTTTTAGAGGGGTTAAGGAGATCAAGAGATGAAACATTATTGTATGTAAATTTTCATAGGAAAATTGTAATTGTTATTAAATAAAACATATTTTCTCCAATGAGTCAATTTTCAATTTTAACAGATCAAATGCACTTGCAACATTCAAGATTGATGAACCACTTTTCTTTGGGATTTGGATAAGAAAAAAATAGTAAAATATTCAAAATACCTTCATATCTAACCAAACTCATTAAAATTGAGTTGATACATTATTAGAACGATCCATGGGTCATTTTCAATTTGTATGAGTCAACCACGCCTCAATATGAGGTACGGTGTGGCCGTATCACTCGAACTGTCTCTCTTTTGTTTAAAATTGAAAAAAGATTAAGTGAAAACAAAAACTGACATACGGAAAACCGACAAAATGCATTTGGATTGTGTTGATAATTTATTAGAATGATCCATGGGTAATTCTTGATGTGTTAGAGTGAACCCCAGCTCAATCTGAGGCATAGTGTGGCCGGTATAACTCAAAGTTTCTCTCTTTTATTCAAAATGGATAGAATTTTAATTGAAAACCACAAAGGATGTACGAAAAATCAACCAAACAAATTTGAATTGTGTTGATATTTTAGGATAATGATTCTCGGTTCATGTGTGAGGTGTAAGAGTAAATCTCTCCTCAATACGAGTCACGATGTGGCTGGTATCTTTTAAAGTGTCTCTCTTTTGTTTAAAATGGACAAAATTTTAAGTGAAAACAAAAACTGATGTACAAAAAACCAACCAAAGGCATTCATATTGTGTTGGTATTTTAGGGGAATGGTACATGGTTAATTTGTGGTGTGTACAAGTCAACCCCGTCTCAATACGAGGCACGGTGTGTCCGGTATCACTCAAAGATTCTCTCTTCTATTTAAAATAGATTGAATTTTAAGTGAAAACAACAAC
Source organism: Viscum album (assembly GCA_963277665.1). Lineage (NCBI taxonomy): Eukaryota > Viridiplantae > Streptophyta > Magnoliopsida > Santalales > Viscaceae > Viscum > Viscum album. Next base: position 1,686,493,099 of record OY728126.1, on the reverse strand, counting down.
TAACATACAGAAAACCAACCAAACACATTTTTATTGTTTTTTTAAATTATTAGAATAATATATAGGTTATTTGGGACGTGAAAGAGTCAATATTTTCTCAATTTGAGGCACGGTGTGGTAGGTATCACTCAAAGTGTTTCTCTTTTGTTTAAAATAGACAGAATTTTAAATGAAAACAACAACGGACGTATGGAAAACCAACCAAACACATTTGTATGGTGTTTATACATTAGAAGAGGGATTCGTGGGTCATGTGAAACGTGTATGATTCATCCCCTCCTCAAATTGAGGCATTGGTTGGCTTGTATCACTCAAAGTGTCTCTCTTTTTTTCAAAATAGACAGACTTTTAAGTGAAAACAACAACTGACGTACAGAAAACCTACCAAAAACATTAATATTGGGTTGATACTTTAGGAGAACAATCCATGGCTCATGTGTGATATTTATGACTCAAACAAATCTCAATACAAGGAACATTGGGGCCAGTATCACTTAAAGTCTCTCTCTTTTGTTTAAAATGGACATAATTTTAAGTGAAAACAACAACTGACATATGGAAAACTGACCAAACACATTCGGATTGTGTTGATGATTTAGGAGAACGATTCATGGGTCATTTATGATGTGTAAAAGTCAACCCTACCTCAATCCAAGGCATGTTAAGGCTGGTATCACTCAATATGTCTCTCTTTTGTTTAAAACGGACAAAATTTTAAGTGAAAACAGCCACTGACGTATAGAAATCACCCTTCTACCTTACACCCCAAAAGAATTTATTTTTTCCTAAAAAACACATACTATTGAAATAAACACTATTCCAAAACCATTTTAAAAATACCAATTATCTTAAAATCCATGAAATTCATTCCATTAAAACCATTAATTCCCCCACCCCAATCGTCTGGAGGCCACCCCACCCCCCTGGACGCCACCCCACCCGCCTGGACATCACCCCACCCCCCTAAACACCACCCCACCCCCCGGGACACCCCCATGAACAGACCCCCCCCCCCCCCACCACCCTGGATAGCCCCCCTGGACACCCCCAACCCCCTGGATGGCCCCCACCCCAAGATGCCCTACCCCTCCTCGGAACCACCCCACCACCTAGATGCCCACACCGCTGGACCCCTCCCCCCCCCCCCCCACCACCATGGAAAGCCACCCCCACCCCTTTGAAACCACACCACCACCTTGGGTATCCTCCCAACCCCCTGGACCGCCCCCACCCTCCTTGGACACCACCCAACCCGTGGACACCCCCACCACCACCACCCCCTGGACACCCCCACCCATTGAAAGCCCCCCTAACCCCCTGGACACTAGACCACTCCCCTGGACAGCCCCCCCCCCCCCCCCCCCCCCCGAACCACCCTGGATAGCCCCAAACCCGCTCCCCCATCCCACCCCCCTGGACACCCCCACCCGTCTTAGACACCACCCCACCACCTGGACACCCCAACACCCTGGACATCCCCACTCCCATGGACAACCACCCCCACCCCCAAGACACCACCCCACCCCACTTGGACAGCCCCCAACCTCTGATACCTCACACCAACCCTCAACACCACCCCACCCATGGAAATGTCCCCCCCACCCCAACACACCACCCCACCGCTATGACTCCCCCACCCTCTAGACACCCCCAACCCCCTGGATTCCCCCACCCCATGAAACCCCCCAAAACCCCCGAGACACTGAACCCCCCTAGATCCCCCAACCCCCTAGATGCCCTCACCTCTAGATAGCCCCCACCCCTCTTAGACACCACCCCACCACCTATACACCCCCACCCCTGGACACCCCCACCCCCCATGCACAACCACCCCACCCCACTAGACACCACCCTACCCCCTTAGACAGCCCCAACCTCTTGGACCCCCCCCCCCACCCCCTGGACACCACCCCAGCCCCTGGATGTCCCTCCAACACCTAGACACCCCCCACCCCACCCCCTAGAAGGCCCCCCAACCCCTGGGCAGCACACCATCCCCACTGGACACCACCCTGGAACCCCCCACCACAACCACCCTGGACAGCCCCCCCGGACACCCCTATCCCCCAGATACCCCAAACCTCCTGGACACCACCTACCCTCCTTGGACAGCCACCCCAAATCCTTGAACAACCCCCAAACCCCATTAATTTTGAATTGAATTCTTCATGTATTTCATTAACTTATGAATTATGTGTAAATGGTGTATGGGTATAATTTTTGTATGGTTATTATTATTTTATGTGTATTCTTGCTATAATTACATTATGAAGTATGTGTTAATTTTTTATGGGTATACTTGTTGATATGCTGATTTTTTGCAGGTCTTATTTGGGTGTGCTGGTGTAGGATTTTATGTTATAGTTGGCAGGGAATTTATCAGCACTTTTTAGCACTGATAAACAATCCCTTTATCAACGCATGTTTAGCGCTGATAAAGAATCACTTTATCAGAACATTTTTAGTGCTGAAAAAGGCTCCCTTTAGCGGTGCTTTTTTACCACTAATAACGGGATCTTCCCCCCTTTTAGCATCATTGAACATTACAGCACTTTTATAGAACTGTTAAATCCTATTTTGATTACTGATAAAACCAGTTTTTTGTAGTAGCTTTTATAGATGGGTTTGAGGTGAACTTTGGGATATTTTTTAGTGATTAATGTATTATTTCATCATATAAATATTTATTAATATTGGAAAACATGTTAGAACAGTTTTTCTATAATAACTAGTTAAATAAGGATTGAATTGTAATTATTTAATGGGTCTTATGACCCACTAGTGCGTAGAAAATTAAAAAAATAATTCATCTTCATTTAATAAAGTATGAGTTGAAGTAGAAAATGGTAAAACAAAAACCAAAGGATTATATTATGCTTATGAAATAGAATGAAATGAAGTAATTATATCTTCTTATTAAAATTATCGATTTTTAGAAAATGGTTCTTTAAATGAATTTTTTTATTACTAACATTTAGGATCATATAAATTATTATTTTGAAACCTCCATGTATTATGGTTTTCTGATTTTTTATTTATACATGACCATTCACTTTCTTTGTATCAATAATCTATGTTTATTTCCATAATTATTAGTGAATATTTTTTCTATTCTTTTTCAAAATTTTAACTTTTATCCAATGATGTCCTATATGGAAATAATGTTATGTCTTATTATAGGTTAACATAAAAAATATATTTATCTTATTTAGAGGATGTTTGATTAAAAAAATTTATTAGGAGGGTTTTCCACAATGGTTTTTTAAAAATGTGAATCACTTGATTATAGTAAAAAAGTTCAAATTATGATGACATAATTTATTTATTGGAGTAGAATGTAAAACACTAAGATTTTATGAAATATTATACTTTGAATAAATATAATATTTCAAATATTTTCAATTACATTAAATAGTATTTTTATATTTTATTACATGAAACTCTGGTTTTATCTTTTGTTACATGTAATATAGAGTATAGAATGTGTTACATGAAACATTTAGTTTAAATGAAAAGGGACATACCAGTAAAATGATATTTATTAATATGAAAATGATCACATATATGTTTGAATGGAGGGTTTGAATTTGATTAACTAATTTATGGAAATAAATGGTTCAAAGTTTTATAAAATTAAATTATTTAGATACCAATTAATTAGAAATGAAAATTAGAAAAAATTGAAAACAATGTAAATCGTTTAATGCATACCAATTATGTGCACAAATGAGATTTACATCAATAAATAAAAAATAAAAATTTCTGGTGATCTAATTTATTCAAATATATATGTATATATTATTTTCAATCTAATGTTTAAAAAATAATATTACGTTTTTATTATTAAATATAAAATAATTAATAGGATATTCTGTTTAAAAATAATTTTTTAAAAAAATTAGATATTTCATTTTTCACACAAATTTTAATTTATTAATTTAAATTTTTAGAAAAAATATTTTAAAATTTTAAATTATATTTTTAAATAATCATTTCAAAATTATAATAATTTGTATTTTTATAATATTATATGAAGAAAATTGTTTTGATGAATAATCGAAATAATGTTCTTATTAAGAATTTTAATTTCTTTTAAACATTTTAAAAATATTAAAATATTGTTAATATAGTTTTAAAAGTAAACTATGTTTAATTATATATATCTATATATATTAATCCAATGATCATTAAATTCTATTTCATATTTATTTTTTAGATACATAATTTTTAAAATATTGATACTTTTCTCTTTGAATAACCATTTTTCTTCGCCTTCATAGGAATAAATTTAACGAAAATTAGACAACATATTTGAATATAATTTGAAAAAAAAATTCTACCTTTATACTAATAATATTTTATATTATAGAATAAGGTAATTTTAATTTTTTACTATTATGAATAGTAAAGGAAGTAAAAAATAAATAAAATGGTTAATGTGAAAATAGGTTTATCGGGGGTTATGATAAAAATGTAAGGGTTGAAATGAATTAGTACCATTTACAAGTCAGGTTTTAGGGATATATATTGACATTATATCATTCTTTTTTCATAATGAACCATTTTGGAGCCTTGTGGCATGTGAAAAAACTTTCTTACACCTTTTTATTTCCAAAAATTACATGTGTGCCACTCAACACACATATAAAAGGCCACCACTACTCCCCTCATGTTAACAATTTCAAAACCCATTGGTTCAACTAAGGCCCAGTGAAATATCATACATTCAAATATCCTCTCATCTTATAAGACTTATTTCTATAATTAATCCAACCTAAGATTTCTTTTGGTACAAACCTAAATATGTTTTCTGAATAAGAGGTGATGTCCCTAACCATGCATTTTATATTAATTCTTCCTACACATCATTAAATTATTATTAAGGAATGATGGTATAAATTTTTTTTATATAACATAAATTTATATTTTTTATGTTAATGTAATAACATAATATATTTCCGCTTCCTTCCAATGGGATATTAAATCATAATTCATGTATATGGTGAACTACCTTCTCACAAATTGATGTTGTTTGTTTTACATCATCACCACTCACAGATGGATACAATGACGGATTAATTGTTTATATATGTTATTTATGATATTATAATAACTATGAAAATATAATACCACATATAAATTCTTACCTCCTAATCCATTAGAAAAACATAATGTCATTTATGTCTACTGAAAACTACCGCCTCCCCAACCAATGTGAGGTGTTTTAAATTTTATTTATATTAGATGGTATTGAATATATATTATATATAAAAATTGGATATTTTTAACATAATTATAATTTTTTAATTATGATATCACATGTACCTTATTACTATATATTCTCTTGGGGATATGATAACATTGTTTGTGAGTACAGAGGACTCCCATCTCGCAAAGCGATGGGTTTCGTTTTTCATGTACCCTTTTCATAGAAGGTAAAAAAGAAAGGTTTAAATAAAAATATTTTATATAAATTAAAAAGAAATTATAATTTAACTTTAATATATAATTTACCAATATATAATTTTTCCATCATGAAAAAATGGAAACAGCATTCATGCTTTAATATGACCAACCCTCACCGTGAATAATTTATTTCATTTTCTAGATATAAATATTATTATTTGTGATAAAAGTCATATATTATTATTATATATCATATTTATATTATTTTTAAAATTATTGGGATTATTTAACCCTTATCAATATAATATGATAACAAACTAAAAACACACATGCGAAAACAGAGTAGTTATTGTCCAAAACGTGACTTTATCAAATAATTGATAAGAAATAGGCAATAAAATGTAATAAGTAAACCATATATGGAATTATATATATAATTATGGATATTTTATAGATATATAATATAATTTGATTTATTTTTTTTTTGTATTTTACAACATGTATGATGTAATTTGAGACTTACGGTAAGGGATTTCCCTCTCACTTTTATTTTATATGAGAAAAATTCCATGTTTACCACATCGTCATTTTATATGGTGTATCTATGTCACATGGATTCAGTTTATGATGATTGTAATGAATTTATTTGGGATTTAAAATGACATTTAGGATCTAACTTTCATAGGTTTTACGATTAAAATGTTTCCAAAGTGGTAAGTGATTTTGGTTTAAATTTTTCATCTTTGAGACATATGTTTTGTTATAAACCTAACATCTATTATGTTTCCCTTATACAGACAACCTAAAGAATAAAATTATTTTTTTTATTTTTTTATGATGATATTATATATTGTAATTATGGTTATGTTTTCATGGGGGTTTATGATTCAATTTTAATAAATTAGTAGTTCCTTTATGATACAATCTCATTATTTGTTAGGATTGCATATGATTATGCTTCCAATGATGAAATTTTATGACCAATCTCCAAAGAAACTAATTATAGTTATTTCCCCCTTGTTACGCCATCATAATAAATGTTTTCCGTTTTATTTTCCTATCTTTAGGTACTCAAGAGTTCAAAATAATATTTTCAATAAAAATCAACGTTATTTCTCCCTATAGTCAAACATCATCCTTTATAAAAAACCATGTTTTCAAAAAAAATCTCAAAAATGTTTTTAACAATATCAAGATAATTTATTAATGAAATTTTTACCCAAGTTTTAATTTTTTATATAATTTTATAATGTATTTTTCCATTAATTTTCCAATAAATTAATATCTGTATTTTATAGAAAATGTTAAATGAATCATTGTTTTATCTTATATAGAATGAACCTTATTTCCCACCATCATAACCAACTCATTTTTTTTAAAATATTTCTTTATAAGTTTATAAATTTATTATAAAAAAATTATTTCCAAAAATTTATTATTATTTTTTAATTTTTTTAAATACGTTTCAAAATGAAAAGAATATTTTCCTCAATAAATTTTTAAAGGATCATTAATGATTCCTTCATATGTTTTTAAGGATGTTTTTTAGAATAAATAGATTTTAAAAAGGTTTTTTATTATAATTTTGTGTTCATAGTAGAGATGATATTTTACTTAAGAAATGTTCCATGAGGTGATTCAAACTAATTTTATATCTATGATTCAATCCATTGATATTACTTTAACTTTCCTAGGGATATTATCCCAAGATATAATTTTTATTCTTTATCTAGATGATTTTTTTATGATGACATGAATTTTTTGTAACCCATTTTCCTTCTATAGGATATAATATGGATAAATTATAATGATATTTTCTTGTTTTATCATGGGTTTTGCTATGATTAAATGATAATATGATTATGATACTTCTTTCATTTCTATAGGTTATGTTTTATCTAAATGTATTTTAAAAAAATAATTTATTGGGTTCTTATATGATGAATGTTTTGTGATCTTATGGATCTCAAATGTATGATTTTCATTATGTGACTATTTGTACCAGTATATACCACTAATAAATTTTTTTCATTATTGATATATGATGAGGTATATATGACTAGAATATTTAGTGAACCCAGTTCATTAAGTAAATTTTTCCACTATTATAGTCCTTCGAGTAAACCTTGATTAATATGATTGTTTAAGGAGTAAACAAATTAAACATTGATAGTTTTAGAAATAAGATATGAATAATAAATAAAAGAAATTATATGATTATGTTTAATCTAAAATTCCACGTCTGATGTCAATGATATTCTCTAAAGGTTAATTTTTTTATTTTTTTTATGAATAATGTCATATGGACTAGTAATATTTATGCCATTCCTAAAGATTTTAATCTTTAGTGTGAAGGTTATGGTTTTTATATGTTATTATCACACTATCATTCCCTTACTATAGAAATATGTTTATGTATTTTCGTTAATTACACCAACTGAGCATATTATCTACCCTTTTATTGTGTTTATTTTTCTTCAGGTTATGATGATATGTACTACATTTGACAAATTTTCCGGGGGATCTTGTTATGAGGAACTATCTTCGTGGTGATGTTGAACACTTATGAACTAGTTTTTTATGTTTCCAATATTCGAAAGGAATTATATCATTAAGATCATCATGAATGTGTTTGGGTAATGAAATGAATATTTATCAAAAATATGTAATATATATGTATGAGATGTTTGGAAATCTAAAATTTCAACCAATAAATATGGAATGTCGGTATCTAACATGGAAGTCCCCAATAAAAAAATAATTTTATATCTATATAGATACCTTTCAATAATAATATATTTGGTTATTCCAAACATTAATATATATCCTAGAAAAACAAGGACTCTTTTTCTAGACACATAATCATCAAAATGGATTATGTAATGGATCTAAATGGGAGATAAGGGTACTCTACCGTAAATAAGGAATAAGTTGAACTATATAAAATAAATTTAAAATCACACAAAAATAAAAAAACATAAAAATGAATATATGAAAATATAAATCATGCACCGACTTTGTTATTGTGGTGGCTATATATAGAAAAATATGTAATGTATTTAATGAGAGATATGGGTACTCACTTATCAATATGGATTCATTTTGGACAGTGAATGTTTTATTATGAACACATTGATGTATAAAAATATGGAAACATAATGGATAAAAATAAATGATGTTCCTGAATCCAATAGTGGAGGGACAAAATCAAGGATTGATTTTGATATCCTCATAGCTATAAAAAATGAGATTATGATATGGGATTTATAATAGGGAAGGTTAGTAAATAATCATTTTATAATCATATCGAAGTAAAATATTTATTACGATCATGTGGAATCATAATAAAAACGATACCTAAGATATTATAAAAATGTAGGTGATTGAGATTTAAAGTGGAGGGAGAGAATTAGGGAGTGATTTTGCTAGAAAAATGGTTATAAAGAGGATTCTTAAAAGGTTTTAAGGAGATACAAGGGTACCATATAATGCTTCGGGAATCTTTTAGATACTAAACGATCAGTTATGAATATTTTTATTTATATAAAAATGGAAACTAAAAGGATTATATAAATAGAATTTCTTTAATTGGAAAGAGGAGGGAGTGAATCAATGAGTTATTTCATCAGTATAACAATTATAAAAATGGGATTGAAAAATATTTTTAATGATAAGTAAGGGTATTCTCCATAATTATAGCATAATTTGGATCTTAGAGGATTTCTTATGAACACATTGAAGTATAATAATAAGGAAAAAAATATTATAAAAATTGATGTGCTTGAATTAGAAACAGGGGATAGAATCATGGGGTGATTTCGATAGCATGATGACTACTGAAAAATTGATAGTGAAATTGTTTTAATGAGTATAAGGGTATTAAATCATAATTAGGAAATAATTTGGATAATAAAATATTCATTATGAACATATGAAATCATAATCATATTAAAACCAAAACTGTTAAAATAAAGGATGGGAATGAATTAGAAATATGATAAGGGATATCTCGAATGGTGTTTTCATCATCACAAATACTCATTTTTTTATCTAACATTTTCATTACATGATTCTCAGTTATTTCTTTAACAAACCAAATCATTCCATTGATGGTATAAATAAAATTAAAAAATTCAATTCAAATGCATCTTATTGATCCTACAGAATTTTTTGAACAGTCATAATTTATTATTTATAGTCAGGGAATAACATTATAGGATCGAAAAATGGACTTAGAAAGAAGATAAATTAATTATAGTTAAAGATAGGATCATGTAGCTTTCACAATATAGTTGGTGAAATATTATAAGAATATAAAATCCAAAAAATCCTTATGACCTACTAGTAGATGGATATAACACTAATAGTTTCCACTCAAGTTGAATATAAATCTTCCAGGATTCAATCAATCAACCATTTTCTAGTGGAATAAAAATTATGGTGGTTTTACATAATCTTCATGTTCTATGTGACTCATTGGAAAATTTTAATCTATATCAATGAGTTAGATAGATTAGGATATTTCATTCCTTTGTTCAATTAATGTTAATCAAATTTTCATAAATGTGGTCTTGTTCACATTTAATTACTCCTAATAACTTTTGTTTCTTCCTAGAGAATTTTAATCCTTAAATATATAAATGTATAGGATTATATGATCTATAATTTAGAAAATAATACCTCTTTTAGTTGATTTGATTATGGTTATCTATGATTATTTCACAATTGGAGCCCTCTAAGGTTATATCAAAGATACAACACTGATTATTCATCAACATCTATGGTTCTCCTCCTATATAATATTTACATTCCCACATTATAAATTGTTCTCGTCCATTTTGAGGCATTATGGTGTAGATTTTTCATGGGTTTTCACAATGAAAACAACCCTCTTATAATATACTTCTTCAATTGGTTCTCAATACCACCAAACATAGGGAATATTTCATTAGTCTCTAAAAAATATCTGGGGTGGGGGTTCTAAAAAAAATTACTCTGATATAATGTTTTCATGATCATTATATAGAACAATGGAGTAATAACATAAATTTCTCAACCCAATAGAAGGAGACATAGTGTCTCAAGCCAATTTAATTTTAAACCCCTTTATCAAACAATGTTTTCTCTTAATTTATTTTATAGATTTTAACATTTAATCTCTATTAATATATTTATTTAATTCATGTAGAACTATTTCTATTGTTCCCACATTCAAAATATCTATTTTTATTAACTTTCATATCTATTAAATTTATGAATTATCACATTATCAAATTTTTATTATTTAATTTTTATTTTTCAATTTCTATACAATTTTTTAATAAGAAAACTAATTTTCCATATTTCCATATTCTATGAATAGAAATTGGTATCAAAGGGTCTATATTGTTTTATTAAAAATATTGGTGTTAATTTTAATTAATTTTGTTTTAAAATATTAAGCGATTTTGATTTTTTCTCACCTTATTATTGAGTCTATTTCTTATTTTCATAGTCCAATTTTTATGCCAATACATATTAATATTAAAAGAAAAATATGAAAAACAATCTTGGTTGAATTAGTTACCCCATATTTAAAATTGTTATACATGAATATATTCTAAATACAAAACCTAATGAGATGTGTTCTTCTAATAATTTTTAAATTATTGAGTATAAAATAAATTCTATAGACATGTAACATTGTGGTCTCAATATAAATAAATTGAATAATGTTTCTACATAATAAATAGTTCATGAAATATAGAAGTTCAAAAAAATGTAATGAAAAATTAACTTATAAATTTAATAATATTATAGTATACTTGTATCAATATGATTTTTAAGGACATTATATGAATATTTATGAATAAATAAAATGAATATTTACAAAGATTACTAACATTTCCATTGGAAAAAAGTCTCTTGGTGATGATTTGTGTACAAAGGCCCTAGTGAAAATGATAATCTATGTCCAACCAAGAAATTTGCCTTAAAAATTCAGATCCATACAAGAAGAATAACTTATGAATAAAATAGTGGTCAAAGAATTAGTCAGGTTATGAATAATATAAGAAATAATAATAAAGTGTCAAGATGAGAAGGAGGCATACGAAAATGAATAGGTAAAGAAAATAGTAGACTTTAAAGATTGTAACGATGATTTATCAAGACGTGAAGTTCAAAGATTTTCTTTCATTTATATGAACACAAACAAAAGAAAAGAAAAATAATGGATCATGGGAAGTGAATCAAAAAAGATAATCCAAAAGTTGCATGATATGGATTCATGAAAAAATGTCACATCTAGCCTAAATTCATTGTTCATAAAATGAATTTTGAAGAAATTAATAATTGTTAGAATCATATCAAATATACAATATGGGGTGAATGTAATGACTCCATGGACTCAACACCCTCAAACTCTCAAGTCTCTCATGTTCTAACTACAATATGGAACATATTGAAAAATACATCAAGCTTAGTACCCAATTAATATTTCCTCGTTTTCTTCTTTTCCTCCAAATTATTCGCCATTTTCATTCCCTCAAGTCACATTAATTATAATGACATAAAATAAAATCATTATCCACTCAAATTTGATTTTTAGGAAATAAATTTATTATTAAATCAATTTAGGAAGATAAATAATAAAAATTATTAATGAAAAAAACACCCTAAAAAATAAAATAAAAAAAATATTCAAGGAAAGATATTAATTATATATGAAATATATTAATGGATTTTATGTCAATAAATATTAATCTACCAGTAAATACCTTAATAATTTTATTTTTAATTCACTAATAGTAAAACTTTTTAAATAATATATTGGAATTTTAAACGATTATGAAACAACTAGTTTCTCTTTGATTCTAGAATCATTCACACACCACTTAGAAAACTACTTTTATAAATGCCTAATCACATGATTAATTTTGTAATTATTTTAAAAAAATTAGAAAATTTATGGATGTGATTTCATGAAATAAAAATATTCAAGAACAAAATAAATTCATCTTTCATCTAGTATTTCCAAACGAAAATATTATGCTAAAAAATAAAGATACCAAAATACTAATTGGATAAAAATAGTTTACCCATGTTCATCAATGTACCAAACCATAACTCATTTTATTTTTTAAAAAACGTTTCATTTGAGAAAAACCCAAAAATATATATGGTACAAAAATAGTGGTTTATTGAGGAAAATGTGTCGTGACCTCATTAAATTTAATAAAATTTATAATATAGAAGGTGGTAACATCATCTTATATGATATCCTTATGTGTAAAATAATTATTTAAGGTACCATTGGTTTTTCATAATTCAAATCTTATAAAAAATGTTTTATTTTACAAAAAAAAATAATTCTTAATTTTCTTTTTATTAGTCAATTATATGACATCAGTTTCAAATTTTCCATAAAAAGTTATTTTTCAATGTTTTTAGCTCAAAAGAAATTTTATTGTTTACAATGTATCATTTTTTATATTTGTATAAAATAAATTTATAATATATAACTAGTTAAATCATCATATGATTTAGTTCAAAATTTCTTGAGACATGGATTATTCATAGACTGATTGGTCACCATAGCCTGACCTATTTTTTGAAATCAACAATTTTCAAAAAAAATTAATATTTACCCAAATTGAATGTCAAATAAAAAATGGTTTTTGAATAACTCCAATATGGTAGTATACCTAAATTGTCTTTTCAAACCCAAATTTAATTTCTTCATGAAATTCTCCAGAATTAAGTAATATTAATTTAGTCGTACCTTCATATGTTTAAATTATAGTAGGCCAATCCAATGTTTTTTTATTATTTATGACATTTCATTGTTGAAATACACTCTTTTATTATCCTGTAACATTATTTCTTTCAAAGTCTACCTCATGCTGTCCAAAAAAGTTGAAATTGAAAATGGTTTAAAAATTATTCCAATTAGAAGTGTTCGTGGTGGAGAATTCATCAAAAAGGAATTTTTGGATTAATATTCTTATCAAGGATACGATAATTTATTTATACTCATCATAAACCTCAATAAAATGGGGTTTTCGTGTTGTGAATTCAAATTATAAAATAGATTATTCAAACTTATTTAAATGAATTTAATTTACCAAAAAATTGGGTTGAGCCCACAAATACTATATAATATTACATTAATAATTGTCTTATATTATCCTTTCTAAAAACACACTATATGAACATTGGAAAAATAAAAAACCTATAACTGGATTTCTTTAATTTTTTTTATTGTAAATGATTTATATTCATCACCAAAAAAATCATGAACATTTGATACAAAACCTGATGAAGACATATTTCATGATTAATGCAACTCATGAATGGAATACCACTTATTTAAAAAATTAAATTAATAATTTCAAAAATTAACACTAGTTGTTTTTTACTAAAATTTCCAAAAATCACATTCTCAGGTTTTTAAAAATCACATTTTAGATTAACTTGTCCAGTTTAACGAATTTGAAGTTGACTATGAATCATGTTAATTTTCATTACCTAAATATTATTACAAATATAAACATCATCCCACTGTAAATTTAATTATATAATTTCATGTATAAAGTCATACTATAAGACCAGTCATAAATGATGTTGAACAACTTACCTTTATTACTCAAGTATAGAACCAAAACACTAATGATTCCCTTAATTGTGAAATTTGGGTTTAGTCAATGCAAGAGAAACTACATTAACTCACTATAAATTATTCAGGGACTCTCATGTAAACTCTGTATTATCATTATATTATAGAATCTAACTGATTTTCCAAGAATAATTGTGATTATCTTTGTAATATCATTAGATATAAATATTTTCTTATCGATTAAGGTTATAATTAAGAAGATGTAATTAGATAATCTGATTCCTTTTCACTAATCACTTTGTTTGATTATATTAGAATGTTTTTGAATTATAAACTTTCAGTTATTTAAAAAAATTGAAACAGATCTCAAAATAAAATTTTTAAATGTTCTATTAAATAATTTAGATTGCGGAACAACTATCTTGTTTTGGAAATATTGTATTCCCATATCATGTATTCAAATTAACAAAATAAATTCATAGTTTAAAACACACCCCTTGTTCTTTGTATGAATGTTAATATAATTTTATTTTATCATTTTATTATATAGGAAAATTAGATTCAACTTTTTTATAACAAATAACTCAAACGAATTAAATCTTATCAAAATTTATATTGATGATTTGATTTTCAGATCGAACATTGAATGTATTTTTTTATTTTTTTATTTAATAACAACTAAATATGAAATGAGAATTATGTTTGACATAAAATTATTTATTGGTATTCAAATTTCTCAAACAAATTGATGGTATTTTTAAAAACTATTTAAAATAAACAAATCTTCTCCTTAAAAGATTCATCGAGGATGACATCAAGATAATTTGTACACCAAGGAGTACAAATATTAAGCTAACATTGGATAAATAAAGTTTCTTAGTCCACAATAATATTTATATAGGTAGTATTTGTATTCTCATTTATCTAAATATGTTCTTTCCTAATGTAATATTAAATGTTTTTCAATATTATCATTTCAAATAAAATAATAAAGAATCTCATAATAAATAAGTGAAAATTATTTTCTATTATTTAAAAGAATCTAAAATGGTTGATTTATTTTATTCAAGATAATCTTATTTTGAATTTAATATTTTTTTACCACAAATATTGGATAATGATAACTATATAGTCAAATTAAAAGTGTCACTTCCAACCTACATATGAAATAATTTTTTGTATGGATTAGTATAACGTAGAAATCATTTTCAATTTCTACAGTCCAATAAACAATATATTCCCATTGGAGTTGTTTTACATATATAATTGGGATGAAACACACTTTCCCACACATTAGTTTAATATATGACCATACACCTATTATATGGGAGAAAACTACTTCCAATAATATTTCCAAAAAATTAATCTAGTACTCTTACACTAAACACGTTGACTATAGGAACCATTTAAAAAGTTATCACTTTCAAATGAGTGATATCATAAACTATTTTATGATGGGGGATATAAAATTTCATATAATTTCACTAAAAACTTCCCTCTTGATTGTTTTATTTCATTAAAATTGAATTTTCAAAGGTTCACTTATGACACATTGCATTTAATATTGGCTCTATTGATAAATCCTTTTAAATATTATCTTGAAGATATTAATTTAAATTTTCTTTTCATTATTGTATATGATCAATTTATCTCAATTATTCTGTTATTTGAAGGGGATACATGTCCTTTTAATTACTAAATACTATTAATGAGATATGTTTTTCAAATACATTCTATCTTCAAAATTCATATCATCCCAAATAATTTTTTTTGTTATAATTTTACTAATTATGATTTTAAACTAAACATATTTTAAAACATTGAATCTAAATATTTTATTATTTAATTTAAACCTTATATGAGACATTATTTAAAGGCTCTAAATTTTTTAAAAAGTAATTTCATATCTCTATAAAAGTAATATTATGTTTGAGAAAACATTAAATCTATATCTTCCTCCTTAACAAAATATAATGTTTTCTTTGAAAACCCCAAAATCAAAAGGTTGTTTTCAAATATTTTTTCACTACCAAAGTAAAATCCATCATGTTTTTCTCAAATTAAATTGTAAATAAATGTAGGTAAAACCATTCATAAAATGTTGTACTATTTTGGAATGTTTATGTACCACTTTTCTCAAAATGTAATCTATTATTTATTTTCTCTCACTCTATATCATTTATCTACTTTTCCTTATTAATATATTTTTCATTATCACTTCCCCTAATATTTATTAAACATTATTTCCTTTACTTTTCTATTTTACTCATATATTTCATTGTTATTTTATAAATATAATATATTTCTTCTAATAAATTTTACTTTAATGATTTATCTCCATCTCTATATAATTCCATTATTTAAGGGGTTTTGGAAGTTAAGATATATTTTTAAAAAAAAAATTTACTTAAATTTTTTCAAATTATTTTCTCTCTTGTACTCTTTTTTATTTATCTCTTTTTATTTTTGATAATATAAAAGGGAAGATGATTATTAAAAATTATGGACGATAGTTTTACTGAATTTTAATAAATATTTTTGGGTATAATTTTATTGAATTTTATTAAAATTAATGGGATAATGATTAGTATTTTTATATTATTAAAATATATTATTTCATAACAAAGTGTGGTAATTTTTTATCCATTGATCATTAAAAGGGAATAATTTATTTATATTTATAATAATGTGTTTTTGAATTTCAAAAAGTGTGAGTTTTTGAAATTTAAGTATGTTTTCACACTCTTGTTTATGGAATTTCTAAATTTATTTATAGAGTATCTGGAATTTCATGTTTCAATATTTTTTTAATATCTTGAAATATTTAATTACATTGATTGTGTATTTAAATATTTATTTACATGTGATATATATTTTTATGTTTAGTAGTTTTTTCTACCAAAAGGGGGGGGGGTATTTCTTACCTCTATCTCTCTCATAGAACTTTCATGATCACAAAATCAAATTTATGTATCTAAAAGTCTCATTGAGTGGTTTTAGTTGTTTTGTTTATAATCCATATCTTTTCTATGATGGTATAAATGGAGTTTTAAAATTCTAAACAAATTCATCTTGAAAATATTATAAAATGGTATAACCAATCATTGTGTATGATTTATGATCATTGAATGATGTTGGAAGGTCTATCATAGGATATAGAAAGAAGATATAGATATTTTTATTGATGATGGAGGTATAAAAACTATATCGACCTACCAGTATCATGATGGAAGTAACATAAATTTAGAAGAGTTTGTCGCAAATCTAACAGTCAGTAACCAATAGCTAGTGGTGGTTTTCCAGAATCTCCTAGTTCTAGGTGACTGAAGAGGTAGCTGGTGAGGTGCACTTTGTAGTTCATGGATATTTGAAATATCTTCTGGCAGTTCTTGTAATGTTATTAAAATTGTAGGCATTGTATAGTTATATGTATTTAATGACCCTCGTCAATTACAGATGCTTCATATCAATTTTAGAGCCCATAAATAGAAACTTAAAAATGATATAAAGATCTACCAGTTACAAAAAACACCTCCCTAATCCATTAAAAAATTTCTCCAAATGATAATTGACTATTGAAAAGAACCCTCTAAAGATCAATTTAAGAGAAAACTCCAATTATTAATTAATATCTATGGATCTTTTCATACAAATTCTTCTCAAATATATCGTATAAATTGTACTCATCATAGCATGAAAATGGGGAGTATCATTGTAATATTGTTTCATCATGAAAACCACTATCTTCATATATAATACTTCAATGGGTTATCATTGCCAAAAAAAATATGGACATGCACCTTGTATACGAACAAATCTCAAGAGGATGATCACAAACCATAATTATGTCGGACATATTTCTTCAACACCACCAAGATCAAAAGAGTGTTAACATAAACATCTTAAACCAATGATAAGAGACATTGGGGATCAAATTGAGATATTTTCGAACTCTTATATCAATCCATTTTCCATCTATCTTTGCTTTATTCATTTCATAATTCAATATCATTATCAATAATTATATAAATATTATATGAATATTTTTGTTGTTATTACTTGCTTAGTATATTTTATATTTAACATTAATATGTAGCGAATATTATAATTCTTATTTTATAAAATATATAGCATGTAATTATAATTTTACATTTTATGACTTCATAAATTATTAGAAGTATAATTTACTCCACCCCCCTCATTCCATCTTCTCCATTCAACAAGTGAATCATGTTGTGATTTTCGAAGCATTAAGACTCTAAATAATATAATATGAAATGGATTTAATGAAACATATTAGTATCATATCATCTTTTTGTAATCATTTAGAAAATATATTACTTATTATGAACATATAAAAGAAAAGTTATTTGATAATAAAATGTATTATCATAGTAGAATTACCTAAATAAAAACGATGAGGATGAGCATTTAATTGTTATGTAGTTTATTATGGTTTCATAGGACACCATATAACCTATGAAAACCCTTGGGAGTAATTTAGATATGGATAAGGTAGGTAAATTCAGGAACAATTATATTGGGGTGGAGATAGATGATAGAATGTAAGTGAGTGATCACTTTTTCTTGGTGATAAAAGTTTCATCACTTTGTAAACTAATGTTACATAAGTGGTAAGAATTGTATTGCATGGGTATTTGGTTACCTTGTTGAGTTTGGTAAATTATGTGGGATTAAGTTGGTGATACATTTAGGTATAAAAATAACATTGAAAAATGATATTGTAGATGGTCTAAGTGCCAAATTGATTTAGAAAAACTTGTTCCACATTCAATTATCTATTTCTACACTTATTAATATTAATCCCTAAAAATATTGGATAGAAATTGTAATAAAATTTAAACATGAGGAATCTGATTTTTTTTCTCAATTTAGCCTAATTAAATTTATATAAATTATTTATTTTGATGTTTAATTAAAATATGTATTGTGTAGAAAAAAATATTTTTTAATGATAATGTTTTACTTTTGATGTGTTATTAATCTCATTAAATATTAATAACCAATAAAATCAGTGTTAATTTATTTTTATACATGTATAAACATTATATTATAGACTTATTTTAAAATAAATAAATTTAATATGATAATATAAAACATTTATAAAATTATTATTCCATAAAAAAAATTTAACTACGGAAAACTATATTTTACATGACAACATAGTTTTATTCCTAGAAATGAACTTGACCCTATTATATAATCTAAAATTTCTGATTAGATATATTCAAATAATTTATATTATTAAATGTTTAAATTTTATAAATATTAATGTTAATATCATCATGGATAATTCCTAAAAATATTTCTAAGAAACATTTACCATCTATGAATAAAATAAATTTATTACATTCTTAGTAAAAACTATTGGATGGTATTTTTAGTACCAAAGATTCAATTATTATATACCTTTATTTCCATAGAAATAAGAACTCAATGCCCTTATATTTTTCCATGAATATAATAAAATCCAAAATTATAATTTTTATTAGTTTTAATATAGGAAATGAATATAATTTTTAAAATAATCATTAAAATATTACCTTGTACTGAAAATTTGGGGATTTTTAAGAAAAATATTTATTTTTAAGAAAAAACTAAATAATGCATATTTTTAGGGAATATTTCTTTCACATTATGTATTTAAAAATAATAATTTCATTTCGAATTAGTTTTAGAAATACATTAGTTCTTTTTAAATATTTATATTTCAATTATGCAATTTGGATCAATGTGATTCTGAAATTTTGTTTGAATCAATTTTATACCTAAAAATAATTTTCTGGAAAAACATTTTAATAATGTTTTATGTTTTTTAGATTTAATTTCTACCACTTATAGATATTTAATATATTAAAATAGATACCATATTTATAATCCTCTCAATTAATATAATTTATGAAATCAACTTGATGTTTTCATAATCAATCGTAAAAATAGTAAAAAAAAATACCACGATTAAGGTTAAAATTATTTCATGGTTTAAATGAAATTAATAATTGTATAAATACTATTAGATGATTATATATCAATAATATATAATAGTATACTTAAATATTAGGTATTTTGAAACTATTTGTATTGATTAACACATTAATATATTTTATTATTTTGAAAAATTCCTATATTGTCTTCTACATCACTTTAAAAAGGGAACCACCTCTATTATTAAATCCACACATATATATCATTATATATTACTCAATACATCTATTAATTTCTTAATATTTTCACTAAACATTTTATATATGTCTTTCGTTAATCATAATACCATCCTTATAAGGATTTATGTTCAAACGTGAAGTGGTTGTCTACAGAAGAATTATAGCTCCAACCTGATTGTTTATTTTATTTAATAATATACCTTCATAAATTCATTGTTAACATAGATGATAGAATAAAATCTTAATATAAATTATTATAATATATTACAATTATTGTTAGGAAACCTTCATTAAACTCATTCCCAATCTAATAGGAAACAAAATCATTATTTCTAGGTATGTGCGGACTACCAGCTCCAGAAGAAAATATTTTTTTAAATCAAGACCACCAGTGGATGGATATTGTATTGGATGTAATATTTTGATGTTACATTTAATGAATAAATATGATTATATAAATATAATGTATGATTAACCTTCTTATGCTTCTACAAATTAAATAAATATATTATTGCCCATGTGTACGTATGGACAACCACCTCCATGAAGTGATGTGATACATTTTTCATATACTCTATTAATGAATGATATGATATATATATTTATTTATTTATTTATTTAATATATATATATATATATGATATTTATATCACGGAAAAAATTTTATAGATAAGATAACAATGAGAATGATGTAATGAAAAAAACTAAAAACCCAAAACATACCTTAAAATGAATTAGTTGTTGTTGAGAGGGCCTCTGAGTGGTTTCACTCCTTCAAAGATCTCCACTAGGGTTCCTCAGTGGTTCCTCATTGGATAAGGGTAGTTAACTACTTTTGTGGCCTCATCTCCCCCTTTCCTACTTCTATCCAGTCTTATTCTCTCTTGGTATTTTCTCCCTGGAGGTGTTCCTCCCCAATTGTTGTATCAGGTATGGTTTCTCAAAAAGGTGACTTCCTCGACCTGTGTTGGCGGCTCAATTGTTTATGTGCTTATCTATCTCAATAATTCCCAGATATAAATTCTATGGCTACCAGTTCTGACATTTCTATTGTATTTGTTTTGTGATGGTCAAATCACGGAGGCTTTGGGATATAAGGTTTGATCATATGATGGTGTTATCGTAGGGGCCTCCTATGCTAGATTAACATTAGGATGAATTGACGTGTTTTTATTGTTTTGTGTGATAAATCATAATTTTACTTCAATATTCCTTTATTATTTTGGATTCTTAGAGTGGTCATGTCTTTTTGATGATGTTGTGATCATTCCAAAGTACCATGAATTCAGTATCCTACATATCCTCCCTGAGTCTTCTAGGAGGAGTGGTTTCCAAGATGCTTCAGTACGATATTCTTAAGTGTTTTTTGGGGTTCAAGAAGGATAGTCCTCATCATCTTTGTCTTTTGCGCCTTTTTCTGACATTCGGGACAAGTGGTGATCAATTGGTGTTGACAAAGTGTTTCGATTTGTTCTTTTACAATGATGACTCTCAAGCTACTCTACCATATTAAAAAAAATTGTGTTTTTGTTATTGGTGATTTGGAACTCACAAATGTTTGTAGTGTGGTGAAAACTAGTGTTTACCAATGATAGATAGAGTGTCTTTTCTATGATGTAAATGGGGGTGGTATGATTTATGATGGTTTTTTCCCATTGGTGATATGGTGACTAGGGATTTTATGGATATATTTTTGTCATGGATGGTAATGGTGGGAAGATTACAATTGTCTTGTGATGATGAAAGCATCAACATGTATTCCAAGTGGTATTCTTATTTTTCTATTTGGTCATGCGACAATGTGTTTAGTTTTAGAATTTTGAATAGGACCTTGCATATTAATTTTTAATTTTTATGTTGTGATTAGTCATGTGTGGTACCCACATTTCCTTTAATGTGGTTTTTAGGAAAATCACAAAAAATATTTGGAAAAAAATAAATGTAAACCAAAAATGATGATTTTAACAAGAAATTATCAATAAAAGGGCATTCAAATATTAATATTAGATAATATATTATTTTAAATTTATGTATATTGTTCTAGTATGGAAGTATTATATATTAAAATTTAATTTAATGTAGTTTACAATCACATCTAAAGTATTTCAGGCTTTAGATAATGGTTTATTTCACAATCTCATCCATATTCAGGATTAGATATGTTTAAGTTCACATTAGAGGGGATTATTTGGTATTTCTATATTAAAACACATATTATTTATTATTCTCTATTTATTTTTTGATATTACATGTTTTCTATTCGTTTTACACTCTATAAGTTCATAAATGTATTAATATTTTTTACGGAAAAAGCATTTTTTTACATTTAGTTGGGATTCCTTTTCTTCAATGTCAATAAATTTTCTAATTAATTTTATTGATTTTTTTATTATAGAATGATTAATTAATTTCAACTATACCAATGATTGACATTATTTAAAATGTTTTGAAATGAATCATTTTTCTTTAACTAAAATATGATCATTATACAGAATTTGTGATAGAAAAATATATCTTAATATAAATTGCATGAAATTATTTTCAACCATCATAACTGATATTTTCATTGAATATTCCTTTACATGTTTCCATGATTATTTCTAAATTATTATTTTTATATATTTTGTAAAAAGTTTTGTTTTCCAATAAGAGGTTAAAAATTAAAGGTATATTTTCCCCAAGAAATGTTCAATTAAAATTGGAGATGTATTTTAATATATGTGAATATCCCTTCATAAATCATATGATTTACATAGAATATGATCCAATGATATCATAGCCATGATTTCTATATAAAGATAACTATTATTTGGACTGGGGAATTATTTTTATTTTGTATACTACTTTTTATAATGCAGATGGTTATTGAATTTTAAAGGTTGTCGATTAAGTCATATTATTTATTTATATGATGGACGCATTATAATTATTAAGTTATGGGTGGGTCCTAGAATTACATATCACCGTGATGAATTAGTATGTATCATGGTAAATAATATGACTGGTATTTAGCATATTCCTTACTAATTGATGTATGAATTATTGGAATGAGGCCTTGATTGTAAGTATTGAGATCACTAAAACTATAAATTCCATCATTAATAAATAATTTATTGATGTCCGCTTTATTATACGAATAGTTAGTCTTTTCAAGGAAAAGTTTCGAACTCATGTTATTATTTATATTTCTTTATTTAATTATCATTTATTCATTCATTTTATATATTACATATTTTATCGATGATAGCACCAATTGTATGCATTCCCTTACAACGAATCTAAGCTCGCCATATTATATTCTCCCATTCTACAGGATTATAATATGTTTTCTATGATTGATATGAAATGATATCATAGAGATAATAATAATATTCTAAAAGAAAATAATATGTTGTAATTTATGATTTCAGATGTAATGTGTTATTCAATAATGTATGTAGTTTACCAAGACTACTAAATTATTCTATCAATGGTGATGGGATCTTGTATATCTAGTTAAAATGTAATAATTTCAACATCAGATCTATGGTACTATGGATGAGACTGTTATAGATTATGTTAGATAATGTTTTAAAACCATAGGTACTAGATTAAGAAAATATATATTAAATTAGATACCCCTATGATAGACTCTATGTATAAGTCTTAATAAATAATTATATAAAAAAATTGTAGATTATATATTATGTATATTTCATAGAAAATACAGGTATATATGAATAGTACCATGTGTATGTAGTTGTAGAACAAATGATCATATGGGAAAAAAATATGAAAGGGGAAGATTAGGTAATAATGCAATCATCACTTATGCATGATGAGTGTTCCAAAGGATGAACTAATATTTACACTCTCCAGGAAAATATTTTTTAGATGATATACATACTCGTTATAAACAATTTTGAATTATTGAAAATATTTTTATAACTTGATGTGATTCTAAATGATACAAATCTTATGATTCTATGATTAGCTACTCATAAATTTTCAATTGATGTTCTGTGTTTCACTAGTTTCAGAATTAAATAGTATTATTTACAATAATTATATATAAAATAGTGCATTCCATTATTTATAAATATCTTAAATATGAATTAATAGAAACCATATCTATACAAGTAATATATATAGAGGTTTCCCACCAATTGAAGACAATAAAGTTTGAGAAGGACTGAAGTTGTATAGGAAAAAATTAGAGCTATATCATGGAAATTATATATATTTTATAATAATTCTAGTATTGAGTATCCAACTAATCTACATTACAATGTATCAATGATTGATGATTTCATTTGACAACAGACTTTATAATTCTACATAAACAAAAAACCATTTGTGGATGATTAAGGGATAAAATCCTTATAGTTGATATTTCTAGAATTGGTAAGAAATTAAAGGGATACATATCTCATTTAATTATATATTCTCATGGGAAATTTGGGTCAATGGTGGTCGTAGTTTCACAACACTAAGTATTTGGATGAAATAATTAACTTCGTGTTGATGTATCATTCTATATTTTCATGGAAAAATATTTTCCACATGAATAATGAGAGGATATTTAGAGATAATTCCTAATTCTAGGAAAAATAATAAAATAATGTTTCTAAGTATAAAGGAATCATTAAAAAGTCAAAAAGGCATTTTGTAGACGACGTCTATAAACCAAGAGTAATATCGACTATTCCTTCGGTAGGATAAAGCCAATCCTTTGAGGAAAACTATTCTCCCTATAATTTAGAGTACATTCTGTTATAGTATCATTTGAAATTCTAATTAAGAAATCGTTACCTTTGTATTATGACTTTGAATGAATTAAATGGATGATGAGGATAATTGATAAACTCCAGGAGAAAAATACTGATTAGGGGAAGAAGATAAAGGGTAATTTCAAATATTTGAATCTTGTATAAAGAAAAACCCAAGTAAAATCTTGAAGGGAAGATGGTTTTTCTATATATTTTTATAGAAACAATATCATGATCATAAATTCAATATTAAGGTATAATCTAAATAAGTTTAATGATTTTTATGTATGAATATAGGGAATTATCCTAACCAATTCACCAAATTCCATAGTATCTTCAAACTGGATGTACCACAGGGGATATAAAATCAAATGAAATTACTATAGCCTAAAATGATGTTTCTAGTGATGTGCGGAAAGATTCTTTGATCATAAATTTAAAATTATAAAATGAATTATTCTTTTTTTTATCGCAACACAATTCAATTTTTTCTATGTTTACTAATAAAATTAAATATTTATATTGAGAACTTAGAAGGGAGTCTTCAATCATGACATGTATAGGATATATTATTATATTATATATATTTTTCCCAACCACCACTACAATGAATAAAAATACCCAATTAAAAATTTATTATTATTATAATTATGATATTCATTGATATATTCATAGGTATGTATTGGACATTATAGCATAATGAAAAAATCACTTCTAAGACAAGGATATTATAATACATGATGAGGATGTGTAACTCCTTATCTTCTGGATAAAGACTTCATCATTTGAAACATATCTAGATTCACACTCAGGAGCCTCCCTAATGAAATTATCAGAGAATAAGCCTAGACATGGACTATGGATGGGAAATGTAACCCTATTATCGAAGATTTTTTTAATGAGAAAAAATAGATTAATGTGTTACATGAAGAACTACATAGAAACCCACATGGGAATCAAGTTGAGTTATCTATTGAACAGAAAGCTAATGTGAATCCAATCTCTTAGACAACATATATAAAGTTTCAATAGTGGAATTCTTGGAGATAAAGAAATAGTTATTGGGGATTTTTGGTAAGGGATTCATGCACCAAATTCTTTTTTATTTGGGAGATCTTAATCTCCTTAAGAAAAATATGGGTGGGAATATGAGGTTATTTTATTGATTATAGATAAATAAATAACATTACAATAAATTAAAAGTACCATATACCTTATATTTATGACTTATATGATTTACTTAGAGGAGAGAAATTTTTTTCAATAATTAATATTCATTTTTGGATGCAAATTTTTTTATTAATGGATAATTTCCAAAGATAACATTCCATATAAGGTATGGAAGTTTTGAGTTTATAGTAATGCTATTTGGATTGAATAATATGCCATTTATTTTTATGAATTTAATAAATATAGTGTTCAAAAAATGACTTTTTTAGATAAATTTATAATATTTTAGTATACAAAAAATGTTATAAAGAGTATCAGTTTCATTTATGAATCATTTTTCAAACTCTAATAGAAAATGATTTGTATGGGAAATTTAGCAATTACGAATCCTGTCTCATTGAAGATACATTTCTTGACTAAAATATCTCTAATAATGTAATATAAATTTACTCTCAAAATATAATGGTAGTTAGAGAATGTACTACACTAATAAACCTAAATGTGGTCTATAATTTTGTTGGATTACCAGGTTCCTATTAGTATTTTTTCAAAATTTTACCTAATTAGAAATTCCATTAATCATGTTGACACAGAAAATGGTAAAGTCTATATAGATAGAGGAATATAATGATTTTTTTGAAAAATTAACAAGATGGATGATTAATGAACTGGTGTCGAAATTTCCATCTATAGGTGATGGATTTATTATATAATATGATTTATCAAAGAAAAGACTTGTACATTACATTTTTCAAAATGATAATGATATTTCCTATGCATCAGCATAGTTAAATATCAATGAATTGAACAATAAAACCCATGATCTTGAGTTAGAATACATTATTTCTCCCTTACATATACGAATCTTTTATCTATACAGGGAAAAATGTGGGATACATACATTTGATAGGATCATGAAATATATATTCCAGAGAAAGGAGCTCAATATTTAGTAGTGATGTTTTCCCATCCATAATTGATTCCTAACATATTGGAAAATATATAGGGATTCTTTATTATGGGTCTTAGTAATTTTTCATTTGGTAATGTTTATGGATGGGGAAACACCACTCCTTTATAATATTATTTTCAGGACAACATTAGTAAAAATTATAAAAAAGCGCATGCTTAATGAAAATAGTATTAAAAAAATTAAATCTATTAATAATGAGAATCTCACAGATATTGTTTACGAATATAGTTTACCAATATTTCAAAATAGCTAATGTGTTTAATCTATACATGATGTAAAATAGATATTATTAAATAGACCTTATAGGTAACATTTCTCTATAAACTATAGAAGAACCAAATTGTATTGATATTTGAATAAAAATTTATAGTGGGGTAATTTGAAACAAGATATTGATGAATATATATGAAGGTGCATGGTTTTTAAATAAGTGAAGACTAAGAGACAGTATCCTAAAGGATTCATGTGACCTCTATATATTATAGTGTAGAAATGGGATGTTATTACTTTGGATTTCTAATTACTATTAGAAATAATGGTTTTCATATGGTTTATTATTGATCTTTCTACAAAGTTTACTACTTTAATCACTATAAGGATTAATATAAAACTTGAATAAAATGTATATATCCATATTAATAATGTTTTGGGAATTTATAGTATACCTATTTCTATTATATCTGATCATGATCCACAATTTACATAAAACTTCTATAAGGGTGTTCATGTGGTTTTTGATACCGTGCTATATTTCATCATTTCATATAACCCTTAAATAAATGGTAAGTATGAATAGAATATTCTTTCATTAAGATATATGTTGAGTTTATGCTTGAATAAATTTAAAGGATTGTGGGATTATTATGTACCTTTTGGTGAATTTTCATATAACAATACATCCATTTTGGTAATAAAAGGAACCATATAAATCCTTATATGGAAAGAGGTGTCATACAATAACATTTTATACAAAAGTTTGTGAAATGAATCTTTTAGACCCAAATCATGTAGTTGATACAATAGTAAAAGTTAAGAATATTAAAAATTATATTACATATTCTCTATGTAGATAAAATTTATGTAGATAATGGAAGGAAGTGTTTATAATTGGATATTCGAGATCATGTTATTTTGAGGAATCCCCATGGAAAGATATTATATGATTTGAAAAAACGAGAAACAAAGTCATAGAAACCTTGGGTAATTTGAAGATATAAAAACGATTTTTTTCAATTTAACATTTAGAAATTCATCCAAGCCTCACTAAAGATCATGATGTGTTCTATATCTTTTTATTGATGATGTACATGCCAAATCCAATCCATTTTCTCACGTATGATGAGATATAATTGGAACTTTATTTATCTTACTATGAAGACATGATAAATATTCTTAACACTAAATAATAGGAGTTGATTAATTAAATAACATGGAATGTAGTGATCACTATTTTCATTGTTAGAAAATAAATATATAATGAAATATTAGCAGCGATAGGTGTTGAGACGGTTTGAGATTCTGAGGCTTGGTAAGATCAGAATTTATATTATAAAAATGTTAAATTTATTAATATCATGCATGTTTATATTTTTAGAATAATGTAATAAACCCTGAAAATACCCTCATATCATATATTTAGTACCATTTTTTACTCTAGAATATAATTTTGACCCCAGGAGTGAACTAAGGTAGGTTATTTCTTGATCTCTGGTTGAGGTAGTTATTAGATGGTGTGTTTAATTAAAATAAACAAATTGTTTTTTTATTAGATAACTTAATTAAAATATCATACAAATTATCTCTTATGAAATGTTACTAGGGTTAGATGAATAACCCTAGGAGGATCCAACAAGAGAATGATAGTTTTATCCTTTAGTAAATTGACATTGAACGACGAATCGAATTTGGATCAAGGTGGATCAATGGGTAGAGAATATAACAAACCATCCATATCATTAGACAACACATTGTTTTATAATAATATATCGATAATCAATATAAGAATCCTCAATTTTAGTTTCCTCCTTCATTATTATATTTATCAATCATTTAATTTTTATCTTTTTTATATTTTTAGAAATTAAACTACGTTTTCATGAGCCCTTTTAAAATTTAGAATTTTAAATAAATAAAAAATATTTATATGACATGTTATCACCCCAAATATATTTGATCTATGATATTTGGAAAATAATTTTTGTAAAACGATTATTTGACCATTTCCTTGTGTTTTTTTCCTCTCTATTAATTGTGTAATTCACAGTTGGCCTATGGGGTCATAGTTAGACTTTTCTGGGGTGTGTTCGAGTGCTATTGAACCCCCAAATTGTTTTATGGAATCTTTAATGATACATGGATTGATAGTTTGCTTAAGGTCTAAGGAAATACATGTGATATGGGTGATACTTCATGGATCTACGATCCTTAGAGTCAGTCAGATTGAGAAAGATGCACATTGGATTTTGTTGCATGAGTTGTATCTATCACTAGGTTCTTATTTCTTGCCCCTGAAGGGCTTGAAATAATAGTAGGAAGTGTTTTCCCCTGATTTCATCTTGCCTTTAGGAATGACTTAAGGAGGAAAATATGAATATGGACTCCACATGGAAAATTTGAATTTTTTGTGGAAAACGTGTCTACACACTCTATATTATTAAAGAACACATGAAGTGTTCTTAAAATTCTATAGAAGATGGGATTTCAAATGAAGATAATGATACCATGTCTTGTCGCTGAACCCACATGTCATGTGACACTCCCTAGGTGGACAACCCATATACGAGATGGAACACACATATAACCCCATATATGAGGAAATGCTACTCAATCTATGACTACATTGATGTAGGATAATAACTGGGCATGACCAAGTTCATGGACTAGTAAATGGGCATGGCCCAATGAATATGGGCATGGCCAGGAGCACAGAGATAGGTCCCAGGTGGCTGAGACTCACCATATAGACCCTGTATATATTGTGACACACAACATTGATTACAATATGTTTCTAGAGGAGACCACAACAAGGAAACAAGGGGAGTTAACATGTCATGTGTACCCCCTTACACACATTGTATTCCACACATTGACATCCTTCTCTCATATCTCCTTCATTTGTACTCATTATTTGTCCAGTTAGTAACCCATCCTACGTTTTTTCACATATAATGTGATTGGGGAATTCTGTTTGCAATGAAATATATGATAACTGTTTTTTTAGAGTAATTCTTCATTAAGTGATGTGCGATGAAAGTTGAAATCAAGAAGGACCAATAGGGATATTCTATGTAGAAATAGTACTCCCATATACTGGTTTCACGACCTCTATATAAGGGTACATTACTCCCCAATCCCACCAAGGTGCGGTTTTTTCACACTCTTTAGTCGGGTAGAGAAGGTACCCCTATTATAGGATGCGAGACCTTTATTTTTGGTGATGGTAATCCCCTATCATAATAGGGTGTGATTAATCTATATTCTTTACACATATAGAGATTCCCTCCCCTACATGGAAATGATTCCACTAACTAAGGAGTGGTAATACACTGTCTTTGAGCTCCGGTGGTGTACAGGTTCTCCACATGTGATGTGGCTCTGTCGGTTGTGAAGCGTAGTTTCAAGGAACGGACCCCACCACAAATATTCTACTAAGGTTATATTTGATGTTTTTAATTAGTGATGAACAATTAGTGTTGTAATTTTACTCATCAAATTTGGTCGGACTATGACATAAAGATCTCCTTTCTCTATTATCTAGGTTTTATTATGAGAATATATATATTGTGTTTTTTCCACTCTTCTATTCCATGAGATAATTATTCTTGTATCTCACTATCTATCTCATTGGGATTTTAGGGAATTATACTATGTATTTATATAATCACCCATGGATAGTATTTTTCCTACACATTTATTATATTATGCATATGATAGATAAATTGGTAGTGATTTCAGTGAAGCACATGTATACCTAGATTCATTGATTACATATGGTGGATGGGATTAGAGATCAGTAGGAGGTATCCCTCCCAAATTTACATTATTCCCATTATTGTCAAGTTGGGAGGTATTTTATTTTTGGGTGTTTATTTATTCTATTTAAACAATGTTTTTGTTTTTTCACATTCTAATTTTTTATCTTATAGGTTATTACATGAATTGTTTACTCTTGATGTTGTTGTCTTATGTTATTCCTCCAATAGTTTCAAGTATATGGTAGTGTGTGAATATAAAGAAATTTTGAATTATACTTCCATTTTATATTATTGCTTCACATGGATTATTTCTAGCCTCTAGCCTATAGGGGTGGGCCTGGGGTTATGATGGCTAAGACATCTTCTTACTAGGTGGGCCCTAAAGGGATGGGTCATTACAAAGTGGTTTCAAAATAATTCATCACATTGGATGGTTATTTTCATTTTCAACTTATAAGGATCTGTTGGTCCTTATAAATATTATGTCAATGTGCTTAAATATTGTCTTTCATGATTGGAATCCCATTTATGTTGCGGCGAACAACATATCTAATAACTAGGATTTTGATTACCAATTTTTTTACTAAGTATAGATAGACATAAATTTCACGGAATATTTTTACATGAAACATATTTATTTTAATTAATTTTATTATACTTCTGGATTCATATTTCCGTATGTATGTGTGTGTGTGTCTGTCTGTATCTATGTATGTATGTATGTATGTATGCATGTGTGTATGTCTGTATGTATTTATGTATGTATATATGTATGTATGTATGTATATATGTATGTATGTATGTATTAATGAATATATGTATGAATGTATATATGTAGTTATGTATGCATATATGTATGAATGTATGAATGAATGTATGTATGTTTGTATGTATGTGTGTATGTGTGTATGTATGTATGTATGTATGTATGTATGTATGTATGTATGTATATATGTATGGATGGATGGATGGATGGATGTATGTATGTATGTTTGTATGTATGTATGTATGTATGTATGTATGTATGTATGTATGTATGTATCTATGTATGTATGTATGTATGCGTGTATGTATGCATGTATGTATGTATGTATGTGTGTGTGTATTCTTGAATGCATTCATGCATTGATGAATGAATGTATGTATATATGTATGTACGTATGTATGTAGGTATGTAGGTACGTACGTACGTAGGTACGTACGTATGTATGTACGTACGTACGTATGCACGTATGTATGTATGTAGGTATGTGTGTGTGTGTGTGTGTGTGTGTGTCTATGTATGTATGTATGTATATATGTATGTCGGTATGTATGTATGTATGTATCTATGTATGAATGTATGTATTCCTATCTAACCAACCGACATCTTGATTAATCTCAAGATACCTCAGTGAAGAAATGAAGAATGGTTATTGATTTCTAATCTTAACTAGGATAGAATGAGCACAAAGTCCTTATTTCCAGGGGTATCTCATGTGCTCTTTACTCTAAGTGGGTAGGTAGAATCTCCCCTACATGTCAAGAAGTTGACTGTTCTTCTAGGGAATGTTGAGGATGCATAGAGCCTTAGTGCATTCTTTGTGTTCCATCACTCATGAACTTTGAGGTTCCATGGTGATCAAGATCCCCATGATGTAGAGGATTATCTTGAGTTTATTATTTGATTCTTCAGGCTCTTTAAGACCCTAAAAAATTAGGTGGTTATGATGGTATCCATTCTTCTCCATGGGGAATTAGGGCCTTGGTGGAGTATGGTTATGTAAAATCAAGATGATATGACACTCTCAAGGACAAACATCCATCATCTATTTTTTGCATTGTATTACCCATTGTGCTTGTTCTTAGTTTAAATCCAAAAGCTAATTTTGTGGTAATATGGAAATATTTAAATTTTAATGTTGTTAATGAGGTTCAATGACCTTATGTGGTACTCCCTTGAGAAGGTGGGAGGTGGATCCTACTGAGGGATGATGTTTGATTAGGTCTCAATAGAGAAATTATTAACAGCATGGTATCATTATGTATCCCTACATGTGTAAGAGTTATCGATAGAATCTAGTTACAAAATGATTCCTAGCATATGAACATCAAGTATCTCATTATGATAGTGGGAAATATAGGTATGATTCATCTATAGTGTAAAAGAGGTGACATAGGTCAATGACCTAGAATTGTAGATTCACCCATGATTAGACTCCAGAACATGGTCATGCGGCGTAGGTACCACCCAGTATAATAGGTACCCCATAGTGTGGTAATGTTTTTTTTTGTAATCAGAATGGTCACATAAAACCAGATTTCATGACCCATAAACCAGAGGAGGGATGGTAGTTAATGGATAGACTTCCATGATAGAGAAAATGTTATTTGTTTGAGTTCTCCCAAGTGTGTCTCGGGCATCCCGCATGGTGGAAAATACATAAAGGTGAATGAGGGGATTCAAGATGAGTAGTATATAGTGGATGGTGACATTATGAGGTACTTCAATCACCACTGCCAATAATCCTATTATAGGCTTAATTTTTATGAGGATAGACTTGTGGGATGCTAAAATCCATGGAGGATTATGACTCAGCAGCTTAGGATATGATAAGTTGTACGATTTCTATTTATTCAACCATTTCTCTAGTACATTTAGACTCAAGTTTCAGTCACTCATTCATTTCAGTATCCTTTATATGAGAGTTATATCTCCCATTTGAGACCTTAGTGTACCATATTTTATTTTTCGTTCTTAAGGGGCTCTATTCTTTGATATCTCTTGTCTTCTAGTGGTGGAAACTATCGTTTGGTAGAGGGAGTTTCAGATGGTAAATCTTATTCCTCATTATTAAACCTTATGACTTAATCATGGAAGTGGATTAGTTGTTTAGGGTTTGATCCCAAATCAACATTCATCAAAAGAGGGTCAGATTCCTTTGAAAAAATGGGAATATATTCTCAATTATGGTCAAGGATGATATCGTGGTTGAGTGAGCGAGCCATGTAAGAAAGATGTCATA
The DNA here is from genome assembly GCA_963277665.1 of Viscum album. Lineage (NCBI taxonomy): Eukaryota > Viridiplantae > Streptophyta > Magnoliopsida > Santalales > Viscaceae > Viscum > Viscum album. The sequence goes on along the minus strand of OY728126.1, from coordinate 1,686,459,042 downwards.
TTCCATCACCCATAAATTGGAGAATTTATCCATTAGAATATTATGATCTTTTTGTATCTTAATACTTTTATTAATTTAATATTTAATGGAATATTCCACTATGTATTTTCCTAGAGTACCTCTAAAGAAATAAATTGTCTACTACATCGATGAGAACCTCGAGATAATTTCGATATCTTCTATAGAATATTGGATGGCCCCTACCAAGATCTTTAAGAAATGGTCTAGTTGATCTAACATTATGAGGATGTTTTTATCGGAGCTAGTGTATCTCCAAAGGTAGAAGCAACATTTTTCATGAAAAAAGGTAGATGGTAGATTGAGGATTTTTGTTAAATATCATCACATGAACTAGAAAATTATAAAGAACAATTACCAATTATTGGGGATTGGAAACCAAAATTATCAGCTTTGAGTTGGGAGTTTTTTCTCTTAGATCAATATCAAGTTCTTCTACCATTAGCCGAGTGTTCATTAAAATTTTCTTCCAAATATACCATTCTGATGTCGCATTGACAACTATGAGTTCTTCATGATTCCATTTGGTGTAACAAATTCCCCTGATGTATTTATGGATTTGATGAACCAAATCATCCAGACATACATGGATAAATTTTTTGTTATCATTATTAATTAAGTACTCATGAACTCTATAATATATGAGGATCATGTAGATCACATGAGCATGGTCCTCATCTTATTCTTGGAGCACTATATTTTCAGTAAGATCTGGAAGTTATAATTCTAGATATCTGAGGTTAAATTCAAAGGTAATGTCATTTTTGAACATGGATTAGTTGTAGACCGAGTGAAAATTGATTGAGAACTTTATTAGGATCCAAAAAAGAGTGTATCAAAGGATCTAGGTGTTCATATCATGATGGGGTACTACAGAAGGTTCATGGACAACCATTCAAGATTAGTGTCCCCTTTGATCACCCTGTTGTGGAAAGGGAAACCATTTATCTAAGAAAGATTTGTGTTAGAAACCCTTATGGAAGTTGAGGATGAGTTTGGAAAGTTCTCCTATGTTGATTTTATTGGAGGAGGGTGTGTAGTACAATGTGTTTTCAGATTCCTAGGGATATGGTATTAGTATCATATTCATTTAGAGGAAAGAGATGGTCAATATTGTTTGAGGAAGTTGAGACTCCAGGAGAATAACTACATGACTCATGACCTAGAGTTAGCAGTTGCGGTCCTCCCTCTCAATATGATAAAGAAATATCATCAGCATGAGAAAATTGTTTCTAAATCACACAAACTGAGTCTCATATATATATATTCATGTAGAGAGATCTAAAATTTAGGCATATTCATTTTTTTAGAGTTTATGTAGGATTATGACATCAAGATAGTCTAGACTCTAGGGAAGGGACGTGTGGTATAATATGACCTTTGGTGTCAGCCTCTTTCTAAAATGGTTGAGGAATTGTTTGTGTAGTTGGATTATTTACAGCTAAACCTAGTGGGAGATATGGGTGCATAGTTACTTCAGTCAATGGTGCGGACTCCTCTATTTCATTATCATGTGATGGAGGATTAGTTGGGATATTAACTTTGAGGTTCTTCATGATCAGATATATTCAAGTGATACTATATAAGGATTATATAAATTAAGGGAGCACATAATCATTTTATAGGGACATTGGGTGGTTACATCCATGATGTAAGAGAAGGTGGTGTGGTTGGATGTACATCATAATGTAGGGTACATGTACAAGAACATTTAGTAGTTGTTTGGTTAGGATGACATGAGGATGAGAATTACTATGATTTTCTTTCAGTATGTCGCATATTAGTATTTGAAGGATGAGCACCTAGTTCTTTAAGTTTTGATGTAGCCACTTGAGATCCTGGAGTGGAAATTGTAATACATCTCCATGGACTATGTGATAGGGCTTCCACAAACATCGAGAGTTCATGATTCTGTATGGCGATAGTTGATCGACTTACCTATTATTCAAACCAACTCCCCATTCAGGATTAGATTTTGGTGGATAGTTTCAAAAATTTATATGTGTGGGATATCATCTAAATCCATGGGAACCCTTAATGAATATAACTAGAAATAATTCATGATTTACCTCATGGTTGTAGAGAGGTTTGTAGGAGGCCTTTGGGGTCCAACTAAAAATGAGTACGAAATTTTACCCCTAAAATGATGGATAAATCAAGAACACTCTCAAGGATATGGAGTATTTTTTGAGAGAATATTTTTTATAATTAGACTGGATATAGAGGGAACACTTGACATTAGTTGATTTTGAGTATAATAACACTTATCGATCTTTGATCAAAAAGTAAACTCTGTGGCCCTATATATGAGGCCTTGAGTATCACCCTTATGATGGTTTATGGTTTTTGAGACTCATCTTATCAAGCTAGAGATAGTGTGTATAATTAGAGAGAATTTTTAGGTTATCTATGCTTTTGTGAGGATATCCTAAATCAAATAGAAATTGTACACAGAACACTGTCATTGGCTTTTCCAATTCGATGAGGGAGACCATGTTTTCTTGAGAGTCCCCCCATTATGAGTATTATGTAGATTCAACTAGGGAGGAATGAAATCCCCAAAATTCATTACGAAATTTTAGACCCTGTGGAGGGTAGGTGAGGCATCTTTCCACATTTCTATACCACCATAGTTAGAGCAGGTGAATGATGTCTTCTATGTGTCGCAATTGACCACATAGATTCATGATCCTAGACACATTATTGACTTGGGTGAGAAAGCCATGAAGGATGTATCCACATCCACATGATTCCCATTTGTGATCAAGTATCATTATGATAGGATCCTACAAGTATGGACCATTCCCTTGGTTTATGTGTTTTTGAAGAACATGAGCATGAAATATAGCTCTTATGAAAGTTAAGGTCATATGTGATGTCAGTATCACAACCTTTTCATGAGATTTTTCTTTTCGGGAATAAATTCATGAAGGGGTAATAATATAGTGATCTTTTATTTTACTTATAATACTTTGAAATATATTTAATAATATTTTCAAATCTAGGCACTGATACTACATGAGATTCCATGGGTTGGTAAGCTCTTAATTGATATTACAACCATATTGAATATATTAATATCACATGCATTTAGGTTATCAAGAATAATGTAAAAAATCATAAATAGAGCCTCATATTAGAAATCTAATGCCATAGTTGGTTCTGCTATGTGGGTTTTATCCTAGAAGTAGCCTAATGTGGGTAGGTACTTGATATATGTTTGACGTGTCCATTATAAGGTTTGTTTAATTAAATGAAAAAAACATATTTGTTTATTTTATTAAATTTAATGTTTATATTACCCTATAAATTCACTAAAATGGAAAATATGTAGGTTTATTCTCATAACCCTTCAATGATCTGAGAGAAATATGAGAGCATTATTCATTGGTGGATCGACATAGAATGATGAATGGTGATCGGGTCAGTAGGAATCGATGTGTAGAAAATGCATCAGAACATCTTTATCACTAGTAAATACGTTCTAAATCAACGATTGATACATATTTGATGTATGACTCATATTCTATTTTCTCCACCCTCTTTATTAAATAATTAAATCCTGGATTTTATCTACTTTAATTCTTATTGGTGATTGCACACTCTTCACATCAACTTGTTATGAATTAAATTATTATATTCAATTTAAATTTTTCTATGCCATGTTCTCACCCTAGATAATCCTAATTTATTATAATTGACCAAGGTATCTAGGATTAATTTTATTTCACCATTCTTCATGTGTTTCCACACTTCGTTCATCATGTTCTTCATTGTTCTTCAATGGGGTTGCGGTTCCAAATTCATGAGGTGGGTTTAACAGCGGTTAAACCCCCAAATTTTTTTGTAGCCACATGAAATACATGTGGATCGAAGTTTTTCATATGTATCAAGTAAATATTCTGGATATGGATTGTACCTATTGGATTATTTATCTTTATGATAAATTTTAATGATCTAGTGTAACACTATAAATGTTTAGAGATTTGCATGGATCATCGGATTATGATTTCCAACCACTATATCGCGGAGAATTATGGTCAGATACAGTTCCCTCCAATTTTGGGGGTATTTATAAATATTTTAAGATAGTGGAGATAAATGAGGAATTTAAATTGAAGAACATAACATTCAATAAAAACATTTAATTACCTTTCGGGTTGTATAGAAGAATATGTGATTCGTTCTTCAGATTCTATGGCAGCTAGGGTTTCATCTAATGTTAATGATCACATTCTTTATGGATTGTCCCACACAAGGTGTGACCCTCCCTGGGTTGCCAATACATTTTCCGACTATCACATGCCAAGGATCCATTGTGAGAGGAAACAATGTGTGCTTTAGGAGTATACTAACATGGGTTGATACTAGGGAATGTCCAATTGAACATGCATGACCCAAAAAATTTGAAAATATCCAAGAGCACACATGAAGTCCCTGGTAAGATAATACATTCTATTTGGACCCCATAAATATCATGTAATATGACATGGATTCCATGTCCTATCTATAGGATAAAATAGTCAGGCAATGAGGTGGGGTAACAAGCCATGTGGGGACCCTTAATGACCATTTATTCCCGCCTTTGACTACTTTTTTTAATATCTCCTTCATTTTAACACATATTATTTCCAACAGGTAAACTATATAAAATTATTTTTACTTAGAAAATTATAGTAGTCTTCATAGTGTCATTTGAGATAAGATGTGTGATGTTCCAGTCTTGTTACATCATTAGGTGATGCTCAATAATGGTAGTTCTTGATCAACATCATTGAAGGGATTCTAGGAAGAGGCGACACTACCTTATATGGGGAATGAGTCCTCTGCCTGTGTGAATGATAATCCCTTGGTGTACCTAGGTGTGGGTTCCCCATAATAATTAGTTAGGTAGAGATGGTACTTCTCTATTTAGGTCACTATTCCTCTTTCTTTTGGTAAGGTACTACACTATCTCACAAGGACACAACTCCCCAATATTTCTTAAATTGATTGTGATGGAGTTCCCATACACATATTTGGGTCCTCTATCTTGGGAATCTTACCCTTTCATCCTCAATCTTTAGTTGGGTGTGGGTGATCCATAAATTATTTCAATCCATCAACTATAGAGTGTAGGTGTGAGGAGTGGGGGCCTCTACACATGTTCTATTGAAGTTTTGTTTGATATTGGGCACTAGTAAAATAAAACTGGAGCTAGAGGCTTACTCATTCACTTCATATGGGATTAGAGATAAAGATCACATTTCCCACTCTTCTAGGTTTCTTATCAAGAATATATATATTGTATTTAATTTCACTCTTTCTTTGTGATTTTCATGAAACTTTTTGTATCTATCTATCGATCACTTTTGATTTTTGGGGTGACCAACTAGTGATCTACATACACACCCCTATAATCACTTTCTTTGCATGTGTAATGTATTTTGTATATAATGAAAATATTGGTGGTTATTTTAGTGAATCAGAGGAAAACATGGGTGAATATATGACTTATTCTAGTCAAGATTTGAGATTATGAGTCTGTATCCTTCATATATTTACTTTGTTTAACCTTTTTTAGGTTGATACATCTTTTATTTCTGGGCATGTATTTTTTTCAATAAAAAATTATTGTCTTCTACTATTCTATGATGGTTTTTCACAGATTTTATTTCATTCATTATTTACTCAAGTTGGGGTTTTCTATTATTCTTTCCATGTGATATTGTTTGGAGATGGATGGGTGCGCTCATATTGGTATAATAAGTAGTGGCCACCAATTTTTTTATTTCATCTTGATGCTTGTCTCTTTCCCTTATCATATAGGGGATTTATGGTTGTTTTATGGATTTTCTTACTACTGGCCTGGTAGGTCCTGGTTTGTTGGGTCATTACATGGATGGTAAATGTACCTTAGAGAAATCACAATAGAAAAATTGGTACATGGTAACATGAATATGTTATGATGAATAGCTCTCCATATCTATTAATTAGGGGATATTTTGTAAATACTAATTAAAATATTTTTAAATAAGGGAGGAATGTGACTCTTATGCTTCGATTATAATAAGATTCCCTTCACAAAGTTATAATATCATAGTTCACATATCATTATTCAAAAATATGATTGAAAAGAATATTAAATTTTTTTATAAATTTTATTTGATGATTTGAATATTATATTATAAATTTTAATCTCAATACTATCATAGGGTTCTATTTTTGGATTTTGTAAAAACACTTTTATTTTTAATGGAATATTTAAAAAATAATGATTTTGGGGAAAACAAAATAATAATAATATTTTATAGAAACATTTTTATTTGTATTGGTTTAAAAAATAAATTAGTTAATTTATATTACAAATAATTCTTTTAATTTCATTATTATCAAATTAACATTTAAAATTTTGTATTATAACCATTTTTATAATTAAAATGTAATTTTTCTAGAAAATTATTTGTCAATGCATTTGACGGGTTTTCTACGTAAATATCTAACTCATATAGAAATTAAATTTGATAAAAATGAATTAAATATAAGGATTAAACATATTTAAAATAATATATTAAGGTTAAGTAATTTTTTTCATAATGAATAGTAAAAAATAGAATTTCAATACCCCCTCTCCTCTCTTATCCACAATTAAACACCCATATAGATCAAAAAATCCATACACATATACTGTTAAAACATCCATCCTCACATACTATTGGTGATGGTTTGATAATAATTCAATCACAAGATTGACTAAAGTTTAAATAAAAATAGGTTTTATAAAAAATTTGTGTAGCGCTTAACCCGGTGTTTTTTATTTTGATTCATCTTTATAAATCTTAAATATTAAGCTAAAAGTAATGATATAATGGACTTAATATCTAAAATTAAAATTTATATTTTATAATTTTATTTTTTAAATATTTACCAATCTCATTCTTTATCAAATAAGAAATAAAATCATCTTTTTTATGTACGTGTTGATTACCACCTCACGAAGTGATGTGTTTAATTTTTCGGTACCGCCATTCATAGATGGTAATTTTGAGTTATATGATGTTTCCAAATGATATATATTAAATAAATGTTTTTCTTAAAATATTATATATCATTTACCTTCTTTATCATCCACCTATTAAAAATGATAACATCTTTCATATGTATGAGTGGACTACCGCCTACACAAATCAATGCGATTCATTTTTTCATATCTAACATTAAGTAATGATTAAAAATATACATATAATGAATAAATATTATATATATATATTTTTATAACCCTTCTATATATCATTGAACTATTAGGAAGACTCATGGAATAATACTGTTGAATATAATCTTATATAGAAAAGGAAATAGTGAACATTCAAAAATGAAAATTTTAATAATGTATTAATAATTAATGGGTTATAAAATATTTTAAATTGATCATGTATCATATAATAATTAATTACATAGTTATTATTTCATATTAGAAAAAAATTAATATTATTGTAATGGTGTATAAAATCACTTATGAAGAAATTCATACCTTATATTAGGGTTAATTTCACAATCATGTCTTTGATAAGGATTGTTTATGTTTACATTTCCATTGGGTGAATTATATGAACATTATTTCATAAACCTAATTTTTAATTTTAACCTTTATTTTTTTAAAATTTAATTTAATTTATTCCCCTTTACTCTATCTAAGTTATCAATAGACTAAAATAATGTTTTTAATGAAATTTGACTCTGTTTGTTTATTTGGTTGGGAATATTTTTCTTTTATGCCCATATTTTGTACAATTTTTTTCAATAAATATATTTAAAATTATATAATTTTTTATATACTCATTCTAACCCACATTTATCATTATTTAAAATTATTTAAAATAAATCTTCTTATCACTTTCTGAATGAGTCGCTTTTTATAAGAGAAGTAAACATAATTTTTGTTTTAGTGTACACAACACAATCTACATTTAGATTTTTTGTAACTAATATATTCTTGGTGGCCTCTATTACAAGTTTCCATGTCTATTTCTAATTAAATTTTTTTACTATTAATTTAGAAATTTTTTTATTTTTGAAAATTGATTTCAAATTGAAAAGGGTATTTTCATCAATAAATGTTATAGTGTTATTTTAAAAGTATTTTTATCTTGGTCAACATACTTTGATTAACCTTATACTTATAGAGTATATAGAATAATGATACCACCCATCATATTTATTTGGATTGATCATGATAATGTTTAATAGAGAATGTATTGAAATTATATATGTTAGTGCATCCAATAAGGGAGCTTATTAATTATTAAAACATATTGATTAAGTTTCATTGATCTTTCCAACACCTGGAAATAAAGAAATATGGTAGCTCACTTCCTCACATAATGGGCCAATAATTAAAAACCATATATCCTCTTCACTAACATGGGATCCCATTTACCATAGTGTGTATGACTTGTCTGGGATGATGCCTTGGATATCCATTATATTTTACCCCTTGACCTATTTGAAGGCTTATCCCCCTATTATTAATAAACATTTCGTAAATTTGGATTGAATGTATTGGAAATACTATGTTATGGGTGGGGTTAGAAATACATAGCCCCTAAATACATTAGTAGGCCTCAGGAGACAAAATGGTTTGTTTATTTAAAATTTACCTTATGAATTTATTTATGATGTTTTTTCATGAGGCATCAATGGTAAGTTTAATATGTCTAGATTAAATAATTTAATCATTATAAACATAGTTATTGACTTTCAAATAATTATTTCAATATTAATGTAAGTCATGGATATGTTTCAAGAGCATGTGATTATTTATATAGATTAATATGATCATCAGTTATTCCTACCCTATTATTCATTACTTGTTTTTATATAATATTCTCTCTTGCATTAATTTACTTTCTAATCATATTATTTTTCCCTCTTATTTTGACTCATTTCCTCAAGGATGTAAAGAAGTTTACTATGATTGTTGTGAAAGGGAATTCTAGGAGAAATAATAACTTTATCAATGAATATAAAATGTTCTAATTTATTTTTTCTAATGTAATTTATGATTCATGTATATATATAAATTATAAAGACTACAAACTATTTAGTCCCTTGGGATATGATCTCTTATATCTACTTAAAATGTAATGATATGGCCAACTTATCGGTCTTACTAGGATCAGGGTTGTTGTAGATAGATGTGATGTTATTTTGTTGTATATGTTAAAAATACATTCAATTTGAAAAATTATCCAACCATACTATAATAAGAGTAATCAAAAATGAATATAAAACATATTAAAAAAAATTTATTCGTATGCATGAAATTATATTATTTATTATTTGACTATACCAACTGAATTTTAAAAATGATCTATTAAAAAAATGTAATTTATTTTTATTTATACTTATATTCCACAATTATATTACTTATATATTTATTTTAAATTTAATAGATACATTATTATGGAAACGTAACATCCCATAATCTATTTAGTTTTGGTGTTTCACGTGATGAAATATATTGACCATGTTATGTTTTGAAGAAAAAATTCATATTTAAAATTTCAATATGTTACGTTCTATCCACATAAATAAATTTATCACTAATAATTTTATTTTTAATTAACTAATAAAATTAGTTAAGGGTATCTATAATATTTTCAGGACTCATGATATGTTTTTAATAGAGGTATGTACCTTAATATATTGGTTATACTAAGAATCATCACATTTCCCCTCATTGTGTAAACTGATTTCTTAAATTTTATCCATAAAAAATGTTTCTTTATGCTCTCCTTCTCCACACATGACGAATCTTCCGATTCCACTGAGACAGTTTCCATTATTATTATTATATAATTTTTGAAATATAATAAATCTAACACTCTTTCCATCATCATCATCATCAAAATAAATTATATAAGGTCCCAATTTTATCTTATTTGGTTTGTTTTGGAATTGAATTTATTTTACACTTCTTATGCTAATTCATGAAGGTTAATTTTTTATAATTACAAAATCAATCACTTAATTTCTTATCTTGGCGTGTTTATCATTAGGAAAATATCTCAATTTTCTATCTTACCATTTATTATTACTATTACATTGGGATTAAATCAATATAAAATATAAAGGATTTATTTTTATTGATAAAAACCATAAGAGGTTTTTTTATGATAATTACATGAAACAATATACCTCCAAATGTCTTATTCTATGAAATTATTACACTACCATTTAGATAAACCATTGTAAATCCTAGTTCAATCAAGTTTTCACTATTTTTTGTTCTTACATTTTACATAAACTAATTCATTTTAATAATTATTCCTTCATGATGTCTTTTAATGTATATGTTACTTAACTAATATTATCCTGGATGAGTGTCAAACTAGTTAAGTAGTCTTAGGCCCACTCATCGTACACTAGAATAAATATTAATCATATACTCACACATCCTTTTTTAATGTTATTACTTCTAGGTGCATATGTGTCACCGTCTTATCAACATTATATTATCAATATAGGGATGTAATTTCTTAGAGAATCATGATATCTCTAATTTAATAAATCTATGAGATCATATCATGTACATTTAATTTTTACTTAGACATATCGATAGGTGTTTCACTAAATTTTTCATATCCTATTCCATAAAATAATTAATGTTACCTCAACTAACCTAAATGGGTTTTATATACCACTGAATTTATGATCATGCTTCACTAATCAACCATTAAATAATAGTTAAATAATATCACAACCTCTAATATTATCTAATTCCTAATATAAACCCCACTATGATACCCCATAGTTGTAACCATATCATAATTTTGTGACTCTATGATATTATATAACATACTTTATAAATACCCTTTAGGTGTGATGTTTTAGAGAGATATGAAAAAACATTAACTAAAAAAAATAGGTCTTTTTCAACATACAAAAATAATTCCCACTATAAAAGATAATTCTTAAACTAGAATGTGTCTTAAAAAATATCCAATAAATTATCCACACATGATACTCTTCTAGAGATATCATACACCTTAAATTTCTTCTTATCCTAGAGATATGAAAACATATAAAAGGGGTGATCTTAGATTATCATTAAGGTATTAAGTTTCATATCATAACATAAAATGTCTAAGAAATAGGGATTAATATTATAATATGGACATAATAACATAAATATCATCACATGAGGAATTACATAGTGACATTTCCATGATGTAAAACATGGGAATATGTATAAAGTATAAATATGTGACAAAAATTATAATATAAAAAATGTTTTCAAATATGTTTTTGTAAAATCATATTATCATGGTTATATCCCATGGTACCCTAACACAATATCGAGTTACACTATAAGGGTATCAGGAAAATTCCATATATAGAGTTTAATTACTTAATAAATGAACTATATATCCATATAAGGTAACCCAAATAATAAATAACTATATATTCCTTCTTATTAGATAAATATTCGTTAAATGTGATTATAATTCATGGTACAGTTGTACATATATTTCTTATCGTTGGGAACATTGATACAAACCAATAGGTACATAAAAATATATATCATATCCCAATAATTTCATCATAAATAGAACTCTAATCAGACATATCATACATAAAACAAATATCTATATCCTAGTAAAAAAGAAACACTATAAAACTTGAGTTCAAATGCCCAATAAGGGTAAACAAGTGAGATATAATTAAAATTTTATTTTTAATTATAACACAAGAATAAGTGTATGAGAAAATTAAATTTAAAATTTAAAACAATACCTATCATTTCATAAATATAAATCCAAAGACAAGTAATATTGTTTGGATGTTCAAAAAACATTAATCAGAATGGAATCAAATAATCTGTGTCATTAAAGTATAATAATATTATAAGTATATGTCATAAAATAGTATCATAAGGTTTGGAATAATAATATTCATAAAAATATTATTTTAATTCTACCTATCATGACATTCATCACAAGATATTGTTTTGATAACCACCTGTGTATATACTTTGTGATTGGTATAACTTCTTATGAACACTTTTTGGGCATGGTATAACCTTCTATGCAGCGTTTAATCTCTTAAAATGTTAATAATTACCCAATGTATTGGGTGGGTATAGTAGGACCACCAACAACATATTAATAATCTACTTATATGTATTCCATGAAAAAATAGAAAAAAATTCATTTCATCATAGATTGTCCTTTGGAAATAAGAATGTGTTTCATAAAGATTTACTCATCATAATAAATATCATTATAGAGAAATAAAAATTATGGGAAAATATGATCCTATCCCTACTGTACATTAATTAATATCAATTTATTTCATCATAGATGAAAAATTATTTTAAAAAATTACTATAATATTTTATGAGGAATGTACCATTTTCATTTTTAAATCACATATTAAAAATAAAAAATATAAAAAATATTATACAAAATAATTTTATAGAAAATAATAATGGGAACTTGTAAAGGAATATTAAAATATAATAGTATTCCTGATGGTGGGAAAAAAATTTCATGCATTTTCTATTGACACAAAGATTCTGCTCACACCATCTGTAAAAAGTTACTCATTATAAATGAAAAGTAGATTCATTTTCAAATTTTGGATGAAAGTATAGAATGAATAAAAATAAAATTAATAAATAAATTAATTATAGTAAAATCAATATTAAAAACATTTTATAGAATATATATAAATTTATCAAAACATTCCTTGCATAAAAGAAATGAAATGTCTATATTACTTAAATTTAATCATTTAATTTTTTTTACACAGATTTGGGAAATTGAAAGGAAAAATAGTGACCAAAAAAATAAACATTAAAAGAAAAAATAATATATATTAATGAGATATATATCATATAAATTGATTATCATAAAGTTAATCATAAACTATCTCAATAACAATGAGATTGTAATCTAAAACCCATACCTCATATTCGAAATTATTTGCAAGTGATCCAAATTTCTATATACTAAATTATATTATATTATACTTATATATAAAAAATACTTACGCACATATGATATCATATATGATCCAATAATAATTTTTCAACACTTATTGAATATTATTTCATTTTTTAAATCATTGTTTCTAATCGTTTACAATTTCATTTTTCATGTTTGTTACTATTTGACATATTTGGTCCTTATACATTAATCATAGTTCCATAAACTCCCAAATGGTAATAATGAAATAAATATCAAATATATTCATTATATAAATATTTATAACCATAAAACAATGTTATATATAGAATAATTAATTACAACTTTATGGAGACGGTATCCCATATAAATTCATTAATGTTGTTTTTTTACATAATGAAATGAAGTAAATTAATATAAATTATATTTTATAATAAAATAATCATAATTTTATAGTAAATTTTATTTTAATTTATTAAATATATCATTACATCCATCAGTGTCATGTATTGATGTAAAATGGTGCATATCTTTATGTGGAGGAGGTAGTCCACACGTACACACGGGTGATAATTTCATTATCTATTTCAGGGATAGGAGGTGGTAAATGGTTTTCACATCATCATAATAATAAATAATTATATTTATAATATTATATACTTAATTTTATGAAGTAGAAAATAGTTTTATAAGAGGTGGAAGAATAAATAAAATTGATACTTCTTGATTAATAATTATACATATTCTTTGAGAGACCTCATTTGGATTACACCTTAATCCTTGAATGTTTATTAATAGGAAATACCATGGTATCTATGATGATGGATATAATATAGGAAGGTTTTTTCTTGTAAAATTCAATGTTTTATGGAAAAAATTCAAAAATAAGGGTGGGGAAGAGGTTCACTTTAATTAGCGTGGGAGAGGACACAAATGTAATTACAAAAATGATTTATATAATATAAAATAACTATCATATGAAGGTGTCTCAAATGGAAAATAATATGAAATTTGGATAATAATAATTCTATATATATTCAAAAAATAATAATTTTACATGATTATTTGGTAATGTTACACTTTTATCCTAGTTTAACCAGCCTTGTAAACTCATTTTAACCTTAACCTTGGTAAAGCATTTTTACTACTTTTAGTAATTATTTGGACCAAAAATAATATTATTATCACTAAAAAATTTATAAATTATGACTCCAAAATTGGAATCAAATTTTTCCCCTGAAATTTCAAGAATTGGAAGATATTAATTTTAAAGTAACTCTAGAGAAACAAAGACTCATTTTTAAAGAAATTGTATTAAAACATAATTCTAAATATAAATTCTTTCATTTCATACTAAAAAAAATTGAGTATATGATTTAATATATAATCTAAAAATTTCATTAATTCCATCAATTATTCATGTTTTATTTAACTTATTCTAATAAATATATTACGCACATAGACAATTTTATAAAAAATAACCCTTTTTAAATTTAAATAATTTTACCTTTATTTCATACCATTGGATAACTTTTGTATTTATTATTATTAATTTTATAATATAAAATATCAATATTTTCTATTGAAGTTATTTTTCAATATTGATCAATATAATATATCTAGATAAATATTCATTAAATGTAGAAACGACTTTTTTTTAAAAAAAGTGGGACTTTTCTTCCTTAAATAATTTTTTTAAAATTTTTTTCTTATAAAAAAAGCATCCTAAATGGCTATAAATATATTTTATAATGTGATTTATTCTATCCATACCTTATAATCCAAATTATAGGTCATTATGGTAAAAAACATGCCAATTTCATTTACAATAGGGGTTGCGTGTAAAGAAATCTATTGAATGCTTCATGTTTATTTGAAAAGAAATTCAAAAAAAAATCATAGTATATTACATTGATTACCAATTAATATTAATTTCATCCTCAACATTCCATAACATTTATTCAATACGATGAGGAAATCTCTATTTTATAATATCCTTGGGTTCCCATATAACATCCTCAAATTTATTCTTTCACCATAGAACATTGATCAGATAAGATGTCTTGTTTCTCCACAATTTCCCTCTTCAATACAAATCTAAAATTGTTATTCTTCATAAGAGTGTTAAATCTTTCAGAGATTAGAATCCATCCTAATCTAATTTAAATTCTAAAAAGGAATGTTTTATCTTGGTCTTATCATTTAGTAATTTGTAAATATCATAACATTATTTCAATGAAGAAATCATATGAATACCTTCTTATTGACATAAATATAAAGATACTACTAATGATTGTAAATAATACTTTTCTATAGAATCTCATCTTCCATATTGTGATATTTAATGGATTTTGTACAAAACATGATGAAATGGGAACATTCAAAGGGTGCTCTAAAATTTTAACTAAAGTAAAACATAAAATTTATAAATCATGAACATGGAATAAATATTATCTATGTAATATATAATCAAAATAATTCCATAATATAAGGATAGTGGTTCACTGATATATTCATGGAAAAATTGAAATAAAAATATCACTTGGATATAATTTATTTTCCTCAGTAATGAACTATATAATGTTGGAAAACTAATTTCTTGTTAGAACAAAATATATCAAAATATAAGATTTCATGATCTTAACATCATGGAAATATCTTTTTCAGGTAGACCCACAAAAAGATAAAAAACCTAGTTTGTCTCATGAGTCCTGCCAACCCATTGAGGGGATATATAAATTTTGTCCCCACACATTAGTTTATTATGTAAAATGAATTCAATATATTGTAAAATGAATAAAATATACATAATAAACTTTTAAAATAATCATCCATATTAGAATATAAACTTTCAGAACACCAATATGTTTCACCAATTCAATAGAATGGGTAATGTGATTATAAACCATAAAAATTAAGCAATTTGGTGGCTAAACATTACATATTAAACTTATCAATAATATTATATATTAAAATAACAATCTAAAAAATGAAAATACTTTTCCCCATGTAAATAAATTGATAGTAGGACCATAAACCTAATGGATAAAGAAGATTGATGGTTAAAGGGGAAAAATATGTAATGGATCATTCATAAAATATAAATTGAAATTTCATGATACATGTAGCCAAATTAGGTGGATAGTTTCAAATAACATATCCTTAATGTAATAAAGAAATCACTGATGTATGTTTATTTAAATGAATACCACTAAAAAATTACTACTCTGAATGATATCATAAAATAAGAGATAATGAATAAAATGTTTTGATACTATGAGCTAAAACTCACATATGATAAACAAATATATTATAGGATAAATCAATTAATATGAATATCATGATTCATAATCATACTTAATATGATAAATAAAATGAAATAACAAACATAAAATAGTTTCAAGAAAAAATAATAAGATTATTGTTAGAGAAAAATTTAGGGGTCATGTTTATAGGTAATTTTCAAAAACTCAAGTGACATTTTTATAGAAGGTTTACTTTAAAAATAAATCTCCAAAAATGGAAACATAAAATTGATGGAAGAGGAAATTATATAATACATTGTAAATATATTAGTTGAAACCCCACATGTTAAAACATTCTTTTAAAAAATCATTTGTTAGAATTGGAAGGAAAAATATTGTATTTGAATATATTATTCTATTAGAATCCATGAATATTTAAATATATAACATTATAACTCAATTTATGATAATTGAGTTACCAAAAATATTTTCAACTGCATAATTATTGAGAAAAATACATTTAATGAAATGGAAGTTATTTGGATTTGTATTTCATAAGAATAAAAAAATTAATATAAAGATACATCGATCGGTAGTTAATAAACCATTAAATGAAAAACATGGTTCGTAATATAAACATGTCATAATGAATTACAGTTTTAGACAATGATACTGTACGCTTTGAGTAACATTTATGTCATTCCCCATTAAAAGAGTGGGATTATAATTGATCTTTAAATTCAGTGAAAAAAATTAATTCCCCATATGACATATGAATATGGTATTTAAGAATGAATTATGTTCATAATACAAAACAATTCTCAAAGAGAGGAATTTGAGATAAAATCCCATACCCTGATCCAGATTCATTTGGAATATTCTCCAAACATCTTGAGAAATAAAATTTTGTTTATTTGAAAAAAATAGATCCATAATTTTTTTTATTTATTTTAATATATACCATTTATTAAGATAATTTATTTATATATCATATAGTTATAAATTATATTTTGTAAAAATTTAATCAATGTTGGGTTGTTTTATTAATTTTAGCGATTAAAAATTATATTATATTAATAAGTAAAATACTTAATATATGCATTCCAGAAAAAAAAATCACTAATTTCTTAATTACCTATAACAAAATTAGTTTTTATTTTTTCATATTCATCAATGATACAATTGTATGAAATTATTTATGTATGTTTTTAAACAAACCAAATCATGAACATGAATGACTGACTATCTTAATGGCCTGAAGGCCTTCTTTTTTACTGACTTTTTGATAACCCAACCCCCACCCCACTCAAGGTATAAGGGGAGCCCTTAAAAGGCCCGTAGTCTTAGAGGTGGTAGTTGAATATTATATTATTTGTTTTCATAATGAAATAAAATCAAGTTAAAAAATGAAAAACTTTACTTTTTATAGGGGGTAGTTGTCACAACAGATTGTTCACATCCAATATTTTTCTATTTTTATGGTAACGAATAAATAGACATATATTAAAATAAACAAATTAGTATAAAAATTATATTTAAGTAAATATATTACTATGGTAATAATTTTCTTGGAAGGGTAATACTTAGAATGTGATTTTAGGAATTTTATAATACTCACTTTGGAACATTTAAATTTATATTTAAGGTATCCTTTGAAATGAAGAAATTAGGATAACTAATTTATAGTTGTGGTTTTTTATCATGATAATGGTTTTTAGAAGTATAAAATTGGAAGAGTTTAATTGGGTAATTCTAAAGACTTTGTTGTGAATAACGGTGTGAAAGCATCCCCTTTTATAAGTCAACAAAATGGATCTTTTTAGACACTTCATTTTCCATTATATAATTATAGTTTTAAAGGATCAATAACTCCTATTTTTAGAAATAATGGAGTTATGGTTGACTTTGGATCTTTTATAATTCAACAAGGTCCTTCCACACAAATTTTAATAATTCTCGAAGTCATTTCATCTAAGGTTTATTATTTTACATTTTTCCCTTGGAAACTAATTTTTAACTTTGTTCACTATCCATGGATTACAAAAAACAATTCGTAGGTTTTTATATTGGTAACTAATTTTATACCCTAAATAAGTATCATGGATTTTGTAAACACAAAATAGAACTTTTAAATAATTTATTTATCTTATAAATATATATATATATATATATATATTAGACATAGGTTTCAAAAATATTTATTACATTCTTGTATTATGAATATTCCATAAAAATGTAATTTTTAATCAAAATTGATGTTTTATCACTATGCACAAAAAAATTTATTATTTTAGAAAAACTTCCAAAAAAATTCATAATTTAATATTGTTATTAAAATCCAGTAATTTTGTTGTTCTCATCGTATTCAAATTCTAAATTTCCTTTTTATAATGTCAAAAATTATACTGCAAAAATATTTTTACAAGTAAATAAAATTTTCAAATGTTATCAACTAGTATTTTCATATAATTTTCAATAAATTAAAATTAACCTATTATTAAAATAAAAAATACTAATTCATCGCCATTGATCATTCATTTACATAAGTATAAATTCATATAAAATACAAATGAACTTTTTTGAAAAATACTTTTCTAACAAATAAATGATATTTTTATTCATTTTGGTAAAGTAATTGAATTTAATTCATATTAAATATTTCTAATATTTTATTTAAACATATATTTCATCTAATAGTTACTCTTATTAATTTCATCTAACTCAATTGATATGTTTTAATGGTTATACATATTATCAATATTATTATGAAAACATATTATAGTTTCATTTATATTCTATGTTTCTTGAGGAACACATTTTCATACACATTAAATCATTTAAATAAGGTTATTGATTAAAATACCATAATGTTAAATTCTCCCCAGTTAAATAAAATCATCCCTTTAAATTTTAATTACTTTCCATTAAAAGATGTTTGTGAGGTTATTATTAACATATTCCTCATTCAAGATATAACCACTATGTCCTAACCCCACCACCCAAATGTACCCTCATGGTCAGAAATGTAGAAAGGGAGATAATTACCCCTAGGTCCCACCTCCAGTAGGCCATGTCTTGTCGATAAGAACTTAGGGTATAAAGATATCAAAGTATAAGAGTCATTAACCTCATATAAGTAAACAAAATGTAGGGATAGGATGAATCAACCATAGTTAAATCCATTAAATAATAATTAAAAACCCAAAAATCATCCCACAATGAATGTGCAAATAAAACAGATACATATAATGTTCTCTAAATACAAGTACCAAAAAAAGATAAGGAAACAACATTGAAAATCTCAAAATATCTGAGCTTGTAATTTATAGATTGTTTCATGTTGTCCTCTTAGACACCTGAATGTAGTCTATATATGTTTGTGGTGACAATGTAGGTATACACTGTAGAAAAATAAAGGTCTCCCATGAACAGGTGAAAAGAAAATATTAATACCCCCATGAGAAAAACATAGAACTAAAAGCACCAAAACATGTCATTTAGCCCATCCCAACATTACCAAGGCACAAGAACTAAGTAACACTCTCAATTATAATAAACTAATATGAATTATATGGATTAATGGAACCCCACAACACTTTACCACTAATTAGACTCCTTCACACCCTAAACAATGTATGTCTTGGAACTCCCACCTCTTCTATATAATATTACATCACATCACATTACATTACATTACATCCCACCTAATGAAACCTAGAACATCACATAATATATCATTACTAATGAGGTCTCCTAGTAAATCACATCGAAACACATCTCATAACTAGTGTAGTGGGAAATTTTGAGCATCAGGGGAATCAAACACATTTCGTCCCTCTATCATGCACGACCCCCACCATAAGACATATCATCCAATATTGCTCGAAACCTCATGGTAAATTATAAACATATCAACAGTGGCACTTTTTACTTCTATACATCAAATATTGTGCATTATTATAATATCATGGAAGAGGGGAGGACGTAAAGAAGGTGTCTAGACATCCATTCTCCTAGTGGTTTGTATCGAAAACACCCCCAAAACTTTAAGTATTCGAAACTAGGTACTTAAAATGGGAGTTGTGAGTAAAGAAATCAGATGGAAATACAATATATATATATATGTATATATATATATCCATGCACAGCCTACCCTATGGGTTCACTAAAAAGATAACAAACAATTTACAACTTCACCACTTTCACTGCCACTTATACATGATCCACACTACATCTCAAGCCACAAATCTTAAGACACTTTTCATAATCTCATTATAAACCAAGAACAATTTCAATATTTCCATTACCAAGACATTTAAATTAAAACTTCTATTTAATTTCCCATTTTCTATCCCATTAATTTATATTTAACATCCCACCAGTCAAACCAGGTATCATATTAAAATTTATTCATCTATTAGCCAGTTCTATTTACTATTACAACTCTTATATCCAGACTATATAAACTTCCGTATTACTTTGGAAACTAGCATAGCATAACACATAACTATAAGAATACATGAAAATAATAATAATACAATCATCCTTGTCCTCATGACAATAATCACAAACTACCACCATCACATCTAAATCGACCTCCTCATCACAAACACCACATCATCATCATTTTCCATCCCAACTATACCACACCATGACCCCACAATAGATCACACATACACAAGTCACAACAATGTTACTTACCATGAATCCCACAAAAAAAATATAACCACACCACGCATCCACATTTATTATAATGTTCCACACAAACCAAATAACAATTTACATTTTTTTTCACGTTGTATTATCATATTCCACATTACTTTTAATATAATTATCACACAAAATGAGTTTTTGAAGGAGAAACCATTTGATTAGTCGTGTCTAAATGATCAAACAATTCTATTTAGTGTGATATGAAACAATCATAAAAATAGGTGCACCCTAACACCACATATATATTTAAAAAAACCCCTTTAACTATGATTTTGAATAGGGAATTATCCCGTAAATTTCATAACACAAATAATAAAATAGATGATAAAATCATGTTATTTCAATCCCCAAACCCCTTTAAATTTCAATTAAACTTATTCAATTATAGTTTCTAGTTTAAATGACTAAAATATAAAGGGATAATAAGAATAAAACTACACCACAAGATATAATAGGCGAGAAAAAAAGGTACCCAAACTTGGAAGAATGAATC
The DNA here is from genome assembly GCA_963277665.1 of Viscum album. NCBI lineage: Eukaryota > Viridiplantae > Streptophyta > Magnoliopsida > Santalales > Viscaceae > Viscum > Viscum album. Next base: position 1,686,437,626 of record OY728126.1, on the reverse strand, counting down.
TTCCTATTGTTTTCTGCTAGAAAACAGGGGGCATGTGTATAAGAGAAAACCACCTACATGGAACTCAAAACAACTATAGAAACAAAATTCTATAAATAGAATGGAAAAGGTTTCATAATGTCCTATATAAAGAGATGGGGAGCTTAAATTAACAATAGAAAGATATTCATTTTAGAATTAAAGGAACTGAAACAAATGTGATTTTATTTGGTTTTAATTGATCATTAGAGAAAGATCTCATCAAATCGACACAATATTCACATTTAAAAGGATTGGGACTTCTTTAAAATGTAATATATACTTCTACACAGTTAAAATAAAATTTTTTTCTATTAATTAATGATTTAAAATGATCTTTCACCAAGAGAATATAGTCAAAAGTGATATATTAGAAATATTGGAATATTTGGAACATGATGTTATTGTCTAATACTATTTGGTTCTATTGCCAAAGTGTGATCATCATGTTATACCACCATGGTTATATCGTCTGGTGCAACCAACATGGTGCTATTTTCTAGTTCTATCAACCAGGTGATGCCATCAGGTACTACCACTAGGGTTCTACCATCGGGTTGAACTTCCAGTTTAAAACAGGTAGGTGCTATAGTTAGAGTGGTACCATTTCTGTTGCCATTGGGGTTCTACTATAAGATTCTAAAACAAGATTGTTACCATTATGTCTTACCTCAATTTTGTAACATCAAGTGTTTCTACCATTATTTAATGCATTAAAATAATATGCCATCAAAATTTTAATTCAAAAAGGAAATATAGGAAATAGTTGGATATCTGGAACATGTTGTCGTTCGATTTTATTGTTAGGTGATACCTCTAAAGTGATTTCATTATGATGTTGTCGATATAGTGTTATTGTCATGTTCTAATAACTAGGCTCTACAGTAAGGTGCTACCACTAGGGTGTTATGTTTAGTTCGTTTTGTTAGGGTGTTGTTGTTAGCAGCTACATTGAGATTTCTACCCTCATGTTTTTCCATCATGGAACTACCGTTATGTTTCACTACTTTTATATACCATAAGGTGATGACTATAGGGTTCACCCATCGGGTGACACCACTATATTGTTATTTTTAGGTTCTAATACATGGTTGTGGCCATCATGTGATACCACCAGATTTTTACCTTCAGATGCTACTTCCAACCTCTCAAAACACCAATTTCCCCTCAAAAAATCATCTCTTCTTAAATAAAACACTTCTGGACTTCCCCTAGACACTACGATCATTTAATTTTCCACAATATAATGGTCAATATTTTGTGGTCCATTGTATCAGATACATCTCAAACCATTATTTATCTTTTGAATCAAATCCTTCCTTGAAGGATAAAGAAAATATTTCCAAACATCCAATATCTAATATGCTTCTCAAGGATCTTCTAACATCTTAAACACCATTTCTAACCAAAATTCCCAACTAAACTAAAATATTCACATCACCTTGTAAAACCAAAATATTACCATCTCAAAAATCATATATTGTAATAAAATAACTTCCAAAAATAACACACAATAAATCCCCATGCACCCAAATCACAGAATTTTGCATCCCATTTCAAGATGTTATCCTCTTGGGGGGGTACTGACTCACCTTCATGATTTCAATCACCTGACGGTATAATTCCTCTCAATTAGGAATCAGTTTTTTTTATACATTTAATCTTTAATAAAACATCATATCAATATTTATGAATCACATATCATATAAAATAGAAAGGACTAAAGATAACATCATCAAAAAATAATGAAAAGAAAAACAAAACATCTTCAAAACAACATAGGGTAAAGAGAATGCACCTTTGTATCATACTCCCATGTTTTGTAATGACCCAAAGTTTCATTAATGTAAATCCATGTTGATCTAATTAAATGTCTCTTTATGTAAAATGTTTATATAAAATGTCAACTTATTTGGTTTTATGTTATGAATTGTGACCGTTTCTTTTATATTCATTGAACAATGGTCACATGATTAGTATAAATATAGGGCTTTAAAAACCCCAATTTACTCAGAAAAAAGAAGTGATGGCCTCATCTACGATAATTGCTCTATACGAAGCCCATTTTTCAGAGCTCGGAAAAGAGGTGGCATCCATGAGATTCGCTCTTGACCAAGCCCAAGATGAGCTTCATCATGTCAAGCTCAAATGGGACTGTCTACAGGAAATGAGGAAGTTGATAGAGATTACCACTCGAGCGATGTAATCTGATCCACCCCAAGAGTCTGTCACCATCGCACACCTAACCCTTAGGTCTTATGCGGCTATTTTAAGGGATTATGTAACAAATCTCTAATACTATGTTCAGGTACATTAATTTTTGTATATAATAATTAATATACTTTCTTGTCATTACTGATACATTGTAAAGAGTTTTTAAGGTGAAAATATTGTTTTTAGTTATTATTTAATTAAGAATTATATTTTATTAAATTAAGGGATTTTTGAATTAAATAATATTTTAATAAAACATTATTATTATTATTATTAAATTATTTTTATTATATATAAATGATAATATAATTTTATGAAAGCAATTGTAATTTTTATTATGGTTTGAAAGCCATTTTTGTCTAAACCTGTGATTTTTCGATAAATGTCGGTTTTATTTTAAAAGTGAAAATTAACTTATTTAAATAAATTATTTAGATAAAATAAATTTTATTTCTTGAATCAGGACGTCGAAATTATCCAATTGAGAATTTTTCATAATTTTCTAAGACAGTCAAATGTTTTGGTACAAATTAAATATCGTTTAAATATATAATGTGTTTGATGACATCATAATGACTCAATAGTGATGTAATAAAATAATATAAGATTTATTTTCGTCCAATATATGTTTTACCATTAAAATAGTGTGATTTTGGGTTTGTTTTACTTATTTTACAAAGTATTAATGGACCCTTCAAGACTTATTAGACATCTTGTCTATTTAAATTATTTTCCATGGGAATGAGACTCACCTCCACATAATCAACCGCATTATTTTAAGAAGTTCGGACTTTGGCCTTATAAAATATTTATTTCCTCTCCCCTTTTCCAAAAACCATCCTAAAAACCCATGATCTGATTTTTGGTTTGGATTAGTTTAATGTAAGGGGTCGCAAACCTAAATAATAAAGAATTCACTCACCTTTCCTATATAAACCCACCCATGCACCCAATTCCTCGTCACTCAAATCCATTGGAGTTCATCAAACCTATTCCCTACTCTCTATGGAATCCTCCCAAGGTTCCCCAAGCTCCCAAGAAGCCTCTCTCAAGCCTCTCTCAAGCCTTTGGAAGCACACTTCCAAGTAAATGTTTTATTCCTTTCACCTTTTTGTCCAATTTTATTAAATTGTTATTCCCATTTAATTTCAATTAATAATTTTGGGGTATGGTTTCAAACCTCCCCCATACTTCCCTCTTATTGTTTTAATGACGGGATACCCCTTTCTCTCTCATTAAATGCCTCCCATGTACTCCTGTTACTATGCCAAAATTCCGAAAGGAACTTCTCTCTCCTCATTTACATTAAAGCAATACTTTTTTTATCATGAATCTAAATTCCATTACAATTGTTGGGACATGTATCTATATGACTCTCGTAATGTCCATTTCATGTAAATATGATGAGACACCCCTTTCTCTTTCATCAACCATTTTTATGAATTCTTATGTGACGCTGTTATGCTGCCAAAATTGCATCGATTTTCTAAGTCAATGCCTTTGTGTAGTGAATACCATGCCCATTTCTCCATCCAGTGTATTCACCATTATGCACATTTACTTATTTATTATAAAGTTTCATATATTAATTCCACATTCGTTTATCATGGAATAAATTATAATGTTTAATGTATCCATGTTTTATGATCCATGTGGCACACTTATGCATGAAATGAAATGTTTAAGAAGGGTGCGCCCTTTTAGATCTCCAATGCATTGGGTAAAGTATAGCATCATGATAAGTCATGTGTAATGAGTTTTGACTCACTCTAATTCAAGTGCAATGAGTTTTTACTCATGATTCATGTGCAATGAGGATTTACTCATGATCTATGTGCACTGGGCCTTGGCTCATGCTAATTCTATGTTAAGTGTTGTTGCCACATTTCCATGTTATGATTATCATGATTTACCATGCCTTAATGTTCATGTTTCTCTTGTGCTCTATAGATATTCCTATTTTATAACATGTATTTTACTCCTCATGTATTCCATGTTTATTCCCTTACCGGGCTTTATAGCTCACCCCTTTTCTTATGCATGTCATCGGGTTATCCCATGCAATGCTAAGTACGAGGGAACGTAGTGGTCATGTAAAAGAAGTTTTCAATAAAGATGTTGTGTTTCATGTTTTAAGTTGTTATGTAATGATACTAATCCCCAAAGAAACTATACCTCTTGATCATCCATGTTGTATCAAGTGAATAGTTTATGTAATAAGTCATGTTTTAGTTTGTAATAAAAGCAGGGTTGTCATCGTTGGTATCAAGGGATATGTTTAGTTATTTTTGGGATTAGGATTAGAATACCCTAGTAAAGCCTTAGATACTAGAATAAGTATAATAAAAATATCCCTATGCTTTGGTAAGTACTGAGTAAGTGGTTTATCAAACAAATACATCACTGTATGGATACGAGCGGGTAGAGGCGGCTCTGGCACAGATGTATCCTAGGGGTAAAACTTGAAAACACCGCTTTGAGCTAGACTCGAACAGGAACAGGTGCACGATAATGGGACTTGCTGCACTCTTGGTTAGGACACTCCAAGGAGATATGTTTTGATAAATTTACAAGCTTAGCATGAACCCTTATTAAGGGAAAAAATTCCCCTAAGAATATATGTTATAAAGTAGACCCTGAAAATCCTAGATTGAAGCCTATAGACTCATGTGTTAAGTAAATAAAAGATTATTTATATGTCATTACTTTTGTCTTTGGATTACCATTTATGTGTTACCCCCCTAACTTTCCTTTTATTCCTGCCAATGGCCGGTAATAGGAGGAATCAGGATAACAACTTGTGTGAAGATCAGTGTGATGACTGTACTAATGAAATGCCCAATCCAATGGGAGCGGGAATCACGAACATTTTCAGGCTTCTCTCTTAGCTAACTCAAGAATTGAATAGAAACATGGGTCAAGAGGAACGTCTAAATCCCCCTAATAAGGAACAAGTAACTATCGAGAGCTTCATGAGACAAAGGCCTCCTAATTTTAGGGGATCATCTGACCCCATGATAGCTGTACAATGGATCAACTCCATTGAAAAGATCAACTGCATCATTCAATGTTCTGAACAAGAGAAGGTTCTCCTGGAGGCATATTGTATAGAGGGTTAATCTGATCAATGGCGGACATTGATCAAAAATATGAAGTCTGAGGAGGAGATCGAGGCATTGGAATGGAAGAATTTCCGGAAGATGTTTTTTGATAAATATTTTCCCCACACCCTCCAGCTTAAGATGGAAAGGGATTTTCTTTATCTCAAGAAAAAAGAAGAATAATATGTTGGATCATACGAGGGAAACATCACAAGGCTTTCAAGATACGCTTCGGGCTTTGTCTTTTCCCCCGAATGCAAGGTTGACCGCTTCTTTCGGGGGCTGAATCCTAGCTTGCGGAAAGCATTAGCGATCCGTGACTTCGACAGCTATGAGGAAATTGTCAGATGTGCCCTCAAGGTTGAAATGGAGATCAGGGAATCACAGGGTTATCATGGGGATAAGAAGCGTAAGGTTTACTTAAATTATGGTGGTCCTATGGATAAATCCAACGGTGCTAAGAAGATCCAGCACCCCACCTTCCAAAAGTTCGGAAAGAAGCACCCTGGAAATTGCCTTAAGGGGATGAGAAAATGCTACAGGTGTGGAAGAGAAGGGCACCTAGCTATTAACTGTTGGAAAGAAAGACTCACGGTTGCGACAGAGGAGAGGAACGCTCCGTTCGAACCTCAACGCGTCGTTCATTGCTACAAATGCAAAGAACCGGGTCATTTTTCAAATCAGTGCCCTAATCCAAGGGTTATCGGAGGCAACCAACAACCTCCAAGACAGCAAGGAAGAGCTTTTTCCATCACTTCTACCGAATTGAACCCCGACAACGAAGTGGTGAGAGGTACACTAGTTATTCATTCAATAATAGAGAATGTACTTTTTGATTCAGGTTCTACGCATTCTTTTATATCTCGAAAGATTAGTAGAACAATCCCAGCACCACCACAAATCATGGAAGTAAAGATGTCAGTGAGTACGGAAAATGGGGCAATCATTTCATCCCATGAATATAAGTCCTCCCCTATTATAATCTGTGGATTGAATTTCCCGGAGAACCTCGTCATACTCCCTCTGGTGGAATTTCATTCAATTCATGGCATGTATTGGCTTTCCTTATTTTGAGCAAACATAAATTGTAGGGAGAGGGAAATCAAACTCCATATGGAGAATAGACCCCTGATTCATTACAAGTGTCAGGAGGAAGATGAATCTCCTTTAGCTCCATCATCACAAGCATGGATATTACTGCCTTATGAGCATACATATCTGGCTCAGATGATTGAGTCCATAGAAGAAACCATCCTTGAAGAAATTCCTATTGTGAGGGAATTCGCTGAAGTGTTTCCTGAGGAACTGCCTGGTCTTCCTCCAAGAAGAGATGTTGAGTTATCAATAGAACTTATACCTGGGGCGCTACCAATATCCAAGACCCCATATAGAATGGCTGTCATGGAACATGAAGAGTTGAATAAACAACTACAGGAGAATCTGGATAAAGGGTTTATACACCCAAGTGCTTCACCATGGGGTACACCAGTCCGCTTCATCAAAAATAAGGATGGGTCAATGCGGATTTTCATAGATTATCATGAACTTAACAAAATCACGATAACGAACAAGTATCCCCTGCCACGGATCGATGACTTGTTTGATCAGCTGTGTGGTGCACAATACCTCTCCAAGGTAGATTTGTGGTCGGGATATTATCAAGTAAGGGTGAAGAAGGAAGATGTCCCCAAGACTGCTCTTCGTACAAGATATGGGCACTATGAATTCAAAGTAATTCTTTTAGGACTCACCAATGCTCCATCAATCTTCATGGACTTAATGAAAATAGTCTTTAGATATTACCTAGAAAATTTTATGGTAGTCTTTATAGATGATATTCTAATATTCCCCAAAATGAAGGAGGATAATGAGGAGCATTTATGAACTTTACTGGAGACTTTTCCCAAGGAGAAGATCTATGAAAAGTACAACAACTGTGAGTTCTAGTTGAAGTAAGTCTCATTCTTAGGCCATATCATCACAAGCAATGGGATATCTGTGGATCCCTCCAAAACAGATGCAATTGAGGGATGGTCGAGGCCAACATCGGTAACAAATATCCGTACCTTCTTGGGGTTAGCTAGATATTATCGACGACTTGTGAGAAATTTATCATGATTTTGCCACCCTCTTACCAAGCTAACTCGAAAGGGATTAAAGTTTTCTTGGAGTGATGAATGTGAAGAAAGCTTCAAGGATTTGAAAAGCAGGCTTATCACTACACCCGTGCTCACTTTACCCACAAGTGGGGTAATTTTCCTGGTATTCAGTGATGCTTTGAAGAAGAGATTAGGTTGTGTGCTGATGCAGAATGATAAAGTGATATCCTAAGCCTCAAGGTAGTTGAATATCCATGAGCGAAACTATCCATTGCATGATCTGGAGTTGGCGATTATGATCTTTGCCTTGAAAATATGGTGACATTATATCTATGGGGAGAGATGAGAGATATATACTGACCACAAGAGTCTTAAATATATATTCACACAGAAAGAGCTTAATATGCGCCAGAGAATATGGATAGGGCTCATCAAGGATCATTAGAGTTCAATACATTACCAACCTGGGAAAGCGAACAACGTGGCAGATACCCTAAGTAGAAAGGACCAAGCGATTCTATCAATGATGAGAATTGAGAAGGATCCATTATTCTTAATCATGATGAAGATAGACATGGGAATCATTAAGAAGGGAACATCAACAATCCTTTCACAAATTATTGATCAACCGTCTCTTTTGGAATGGTTAAAGGATGCTCAAAAGGATGATATGGGAATTCAGAAAAAAGTGGAAGCTATCGAAAAAGGGAAATCCTCAGAGTTTAATGTTAATGAAGAAGGAATTGTGTGATTTGGGAAAATAATATGTGTTCCGTCAATTCCGGATATGAAGAAGGAACTTTTGGATGATGCACATAGTTCAAATTTCTCTATTCACCGAGGGAGCACAAAGATGTATCGAGATCTCCGAGAAAATATTTGGTGGGATAATATGATGAAGGAGATTGTTGTATATACATCAAAGTGCCTATTGTTCCAGCAAGTGAAGGCAGAGAAGAAGAAGATTAAGGGGATGATGTAACCATTCCCTATAACAAAATGGAACTGGGAGAACATCACCATGGACTTTTTCACCAGACTTCTGAGGACATCCAAAGGAAAAAGTGCAATATGGGTTGTTGTGGATCGTCTTACAAAGACTTCACACTAAATTTTCTATTCGGGAGGATTTATCATTGGATCAACTGGAACAGATATATATCAGGGAGGTGGTAAGGCTTCATGGAGAACCACTATCTATTGTGTCTGACTGAGATCCAAGATTCGCCTCTATGTTTTGGAAGAGTCTTCAACATGCTCTGAATACTGAACTGAACTTCAGTACATCCTATCATCCTCAAAGTGATGGCTAATCCGAGAAGACTATCCAAACACTTTAGGACATGTTGAGAGCATGCTCAATGGACTTTAAAGGAGGATGGGATCAACATCTTCCTCTGGTTGAGTTCTCTTATAATAACAGTTTCCACTCAAGCATCCAAATGGCACCATATGAAGCCCCGTATGAGAAAAGGTGCAGAACACCAGCATGTTGGGATGAGGTCAGTGAACGTAAGCTTCTTGGACTAGAAATGGTCGAGGAAATGGTGGGGAAGGTGAAACCCATTCATCACCATATCAAGGCAGCCTAGAGTCGACAGAAGAGTTATGCAGATAATCGTCAACGAGACCTTGAGTATAAAGTTGTAGACATGGTTTTTCTATGAAAATCTCCATGGAAGAAGGTCATGAGGTTTTTAAGGAAAGGGAAGTTAAGTCGAAGGTATATCGTCCCCTTCGAGATTCTTGATAATGTCGGGGATGTGGCCTATCGACTAGCACTTCCACCTACCATGGCCAAAGTACATGATGTCTTTCATGTATCCCTCTTAAGGAAGTACATACTGAACCCTTCACATGTACTCTTTTCTTAGGTGGTACAGTTGGAGGATGATGTTCCTTATGAGGAGCAACAAGTGAAGATCTTAGATCGTAGAGAAAATGTTCTACGAAATAAGACAATGCCCCTCGTCAAGGTGTTGTGTCGAAACCACAATTTTGAAGAAGTGACTTGGGAATTGGAGGAAATGATGAAGCTGAGTTACCCACATCTATTTTGCTGTGGGGAAAGGAAATTTCGATGGCAAAATTTCATATGGGGGAATATTGTAATGACCCAAAGATTCATTAATGTACATCCCTCTTAATCTAATTAAATGTCTCCTTATGTAAAACGTTTATATAAAATGTCAAATTATTTGGTTTTATGTTAAGAATTGTGACTGTTGCTTTTATAGACATTGAATAGTGGTCACATGATTAGTATAAATATAGGGCTTTAACAAACTCAATTTACTTAGACAAAAGAAGCGATGACCTCATCTAGTATAATTGCATTATACGAATCACATTTCTTAGAGCATGGAAATGAGGTGGAGTCTATGGGCTTCACTCTTGACCAAGCCCAAGCTGAGCTTCATCATGTCAAGCTCGAACGAGACTGTCTACGGGAAAAGTGGATGTTGATAAAGATTACCACTCGAGCGATGTTATCAGAGTCACCCCAAGAGTCTGTCACTATCACACACCTTAAATTTAGTTATTATGCGGATGTTTTAAGGGGTTATGTAACAAATCTCTAGTACTATGTTAATGTACATTATTTTTTGTATATAATAATGAATATACTTTCTTGTCATTATTGATACATTGTAAAGAGTTTTTAAGGTGCAAATAGTATTTTTAGCTATTATTTAATTAAGATTTATATTATATTAAATTAAGGGATTTTTGAATTAAATAATATTTTAATAAAATATTATTTTTATTATTATTAAAATATTTTTATTATATATAAATGATCATATAATTTTATGAATGCAATTGTAATTTTTATTAAGGTTTGTAAGCCATTTTTGTCAAAACCTGTGAATTTTCGATAAATATCGGTTTTATTTTAAAAGTAAAAATTAACATATTTAGAAAATTATTTAGATAAAATAAATTTTATTTCTAGAATCAGGATATCAAAATTATCCAATGGTGAATTTTTCATAATTTTCTGAGGCAGTCAAATTTTTGGGTAAAAATTAAATACCGTTTTAATATATGATGTGTTTTATGACATCATAATGACCCAATAGTGATGAAATAAAATACTATATGCTTTATTTTCAAACAATATATGTTTTACCATTAAAATAATGTGATTTTGGGTGTGTTTGACTTATTTTACAAAGCATTAATGGACCCCTCAATACTTATTAAACATCTTGTCTTTTTAAAAAAAAATTAATGGGAGTGTGACTCACCTCCACATAAACAACCCGATTATTTTAAGAAGTTCGGACTTTGGCCTCATAAAATATTTTTTCCTCTCTCCTTTTCCAAAAACCATGTTCAAAAACCATGATCTGATTTGTGTTTTGGATTAGGTTAATGTAAGGGGTCCCAAACCTAAATAATGATGAATTCACTCACCTTTCATATATAAACCCACCCAATCTCCCACTTATTCCTCATTCAAAGCCTTTGAAGTTCGTCCAACCTCTGCCCTACTCTCTCTAAAATCCTCCCGAGGTGCTTCAAGCTCCCAAGAAGCCACTCTGAAGCCTCTATCAAGCATTTGGAAGCACACTTCCAAGTACGGGTTTTTCTTCCTTTCACCTTTTTTTCCAATTTTATTAATATTGTTATATACTTTTAATTTCAATTATAAATTTTGAGGTATGGTTTCGCACCTCCCCCATACTTCCCTCTTATTTTTTAATGATGGTATACACCTTTCTCTCTCATTAAATTCCTCCCATGTACTCTCGTTACTCTGCCGAAATTCTGAAAGGAACTTCTCTCTCCTCATTTACATTCAAGCAATAATTTTGTATCATGAATATAAATTCCATTACAATTGTTGGGACATGTATCTATATGACCCCCTTACTGTCCATTTCATGTAAATATGATGAGACACCACTTTATCTCTCATCAACCATTTTTATGAATTCTTATGTCACGCTGTTACGCTGCCGAAATTCCACCGATTTTCTAAGCCAATGCCTTTGTGTAGTAAATACCATACCCATTTCTCCATCAAGGGTATTCACATTTATGCACATTTACTTCTGGATTATAAATTTTTATGTATGAATTCCACATTCCTTTATCGTGTAATAAATTATTATGATTAATGAATCCATGTTTTATGATCCATGTGGCACACTTATGCCTGAAATGAAATGTTTAAGAAGGGTGCACCCTTATAGCGCTCCAATGCATTGGGTAAAGTATAGTATCATGATAAGTCATGTGAAATGAGTTTTTACTCATTCTAATTCAATTGAAATTAGGGATTCCTCGTGATTCATGTGTAATGAGGATTTACTCATGCTCTATGTGCAATGAGCCTTGGCTCATGCTAATTCCATGTTAAGTGTTGTTGCCAAATTTCGATGTTATGATTATCATGCTTTACCATGCCTTTATGTTCATGTTTCTCTTGTGATCTATTAATATTCCTATTGTCTAACATGTATTTTACTCCTCATTTATTCCATGTTTATTCCCTTACCGAGCTTTATAGCTCACCCCTTTTCTTATGCATGTCCTCAGGTTATCCCATGCAATGCTAAGTACGAGGGAACGTAGTAGTCATGTAAATGATGTTTTCAATAAATCTGTTTTGTTTCATGTTTTAAGTTGTTACGTAATGATCCTAATCCCCAAATACACTAGACCTCTCAATCATCCATGTTGAATCAATCAAATAGTATGTGTAATAAATCTTATTTAAGTTTGTAATAAAATCAGGGTTGTCATATGTTCTCTCCTCCAAACCACCATGCCTCCATAGCACATGAACCAGTGGATGTTCCAAACTCATAGAACCCTTTTTCAATGACCCTAGTCCTCCACTCAATGGTCTATGAACAATGGGTCATCATCGATATCCAACTATCCATATAAAACGAAGAGATAGTCATTGTGAAGATACCAACAAAGAAAATATATGTGGAAGACATCGTGAATTAAGTATAGATATAAAGAAAGTTCCAACCAATAATACACCTCACCAACACCCCCAATATCTCAAATGTACATACAAACTATGGTGTTAGATTAATCCCACTGGTGAACCACTATTGCCCACATCGAGGGGAACCTTTAAGAACATGTGGTCTCCAACCTCAAACTTTAATAGTCTCTTCTAGTGACAAAAATATAACATTTTCCTATACTTATATGATTTTATCCTCTTTCAATATAAGTGATCATTATTTTTTGTTCTCTACACCATAGTGGTTATCATAACCATATACTCCCCAACCACAAACCAATACAATATAGAATGATGCAAGTGACCATATAAATCCTCAAATAGGGCCATATAGATGGATGAGTGATAGATTATATTATATGAAAACTCAAAATAAAAAGGAAAAAATACTCTAGATCCAATAAATATTATGATATACACCCACAGTATATCATCCAACCTCTAGATAATTTAATCCTTATGTCCGTATATTTGTGGGTCGAAATCGGTGCAGAGGTGTAACTAAATGTTGAAATCATGTTCTATTACATTGAATCTAATGAAGTAAAAAAATTCAGTCCTGAACTGATTAAAAGGCCCTCATAACTCCTGGAAAATGAATACAGTCATCCATGTTCCTATTTTCCAAAATATCCATTGTGATCAGCTCCCTGATCATTAGGATGTGAGCACATTTCTTCCATTGATCTTGGATTGCCTAGATAACAACACAACATCTCATATATAAGATTAATCTTATGACAAAATCCATAAAAATTTAATTTTACTTCCACTCAGTAACATTAAATGGATTCAAACCCCCACATGGAATGTGGTGCTCTCTCTTTTCTTGCAGTAAAACACGACACTAATAAAAAAACATTTCCACTTTCCATTTCATTATGAGTCACCAAAACTATGTCCTATAGACATAATATTTCTTGGAATCTCCTTGATATACTACCAAATGTGATATATTAAACTCACAAAGGACCCCCTCATACATATCTCCGTGAAAAACATCCATCCCAAAAATGACACCTGATTCTAACTATCCCTCTGGGGTGTCACCATGGCCAACACGATCCCACATCACCTATGCCTCTGAGTCACCCCTATTAGAATCTACCACCTTCTGCATTAAGTAAGGCTACATTATCATCTGAAAGGTTAATCTCAACCAATCAACCACAATCTCATCCAAATGCAGGTCTTCCAACTCCTTCATCACTCTGGAAGAAACTCCAAACTATCTTACCACATCCTTCTATGACTTCTATCTAAAATGGTTTGGAAAAAAATTCATGTTTCTTGAGCTGTAAGAGTTCTAAAAATAATAATCCAGTAGAATAACTATCCACCTTGGCTACACAATATTTATAAAATGCTGAAAAAATATATATCTCAATCTCCTGTTATCCATGAATTCCAAAACTTTCTACTGAATTTTCTAATGTCAGCACATCTTCAATAAAAACATTGATATTTCTAACTCAATATCATGTGAAGAATAGTTGTGATCATTAGGACATAATTACCTAGACCCAAAATAGGTTATTTTATTCGATAAATTCAAATCCCATATGGGAATCATCACAAAACATCTCAAGAATGGCCCCTTACACTAGAAACTAGATTACATGAGGAGTGATCAATTTCAACATAAAGTAGTCAAAAAAATACCTTACATTTATCAGTCTAGATAAAATCTTAGTCTTTTCTATTAAAAGTGATAAATAGGCCCTCAATCCCTGACAAGTCATATATAAAACTCTATTAATAATCTACAAGTCGAAGGATGGTACATATATTTTTCAAACTCTTAGGGACTTCACAATATTCATATTCCTTTACTGTTAATGTGTCCATGGCCACACCCTACTGGGAAACCACATGCCTTAGAAAAAACAACTCTCATTTCTAAAACATACACTTCGATAAACATACATAGAGATGGTGGTGTCAAATAACTTATAAGTTGGATCTGATATTTTAATCATGATCCTAATCTAACTTTTAGTAGATCATTATGACTATATGAACATGACTACAAACTAGTCGAGGAATTTATAGAAAAAAATGTTTAAGATCCCCATGGACATAGCTGGTGTGTTATTTACATTGAATGACATAATCATAAATATTATTTTCCCATACCTACATTTGAAGGCAGTATTTGGGAAATAACCCATCTTCACCCCCAACTAGAGATGTTTTTATCAATGATAGATCATAGAGAACCAATAATATCCCTTCAACTAGTTGAAAAGATCATCGATTATTTGAGGATGATATTGAATCTTGATTATCAAATGATTCAACCTATGATAGTTTATAAACAGTTTTAGTATACCATCCTCCTACTTAGAGAATAACACAAGGTCACTCTACAGTAACTCACTAAACTATACAAAACCATTCTAAATCAGATCATCTATCTAAATTCTCAACTAGTGTAACTCATATGGTCACATTCAATAGGTAACAAAAACATCTATGAATCACCAGGCTGTAAGTATCTCTATAACTCAACATCACATCAAGGGGTTAGTGACATGAATTCCTCTGGATAAAATTCTAGAAAAATAAGTACAATATTTGTATCCTCCTATACCCTTGTTTCCACAGACTATATATCATATTAGGAATGGATTTCACATTTCTATTTTTCAACTGATGGCCCTGATCTCCAACAAAAACAAAATGTTTTCTATCTACATATAAGATCAAGAATATTATATGGTAGAAGTTTATAATAGCCTATACAGAATACATGTATTTAATTTCTATAATGAAATCATACGGGTTTATATTTAATAAGAAAATATCACCATTGACTGATGTGATCCCATAATCAATTTACACCACTTCAAAACATCATAAAAAATATGGTATGAAATTAGAATGGTCTAGTTAACAATAGTGGAATAGGAAGCATCTCTACATCTAGTCTCATATAATGGACTAGAGTATGTGAGAAAAATAAGTGAAATGGTCTTGAATTAGATAAAGTGAAAAAAAGGAAGATGATAAACATATTGTACCACAAATGACCCATATCCCCTCTTGTGTTTCTATCTATGCCGAATGAATCTAAAAATAACAAGATCAAATACCTCTAAACTAAATTCCACCTTCATTTCCACAATTAGATAAATGTCCCTGAACTCTTGGACCATCTATAGGTCAACCTATACCAACTCCATACCCTCTCATAAAAACATATTCCTGATGAACATTATACTAAAATGGCCTCACATGCAAGTACCACTAAGTCTAACACAGAACCAATCCATCTCCACGGAACTAAGGTTGACCAAAAACTTTTCTCTAATCTATATTATGGACACAAAAACCATATAAAAAACTTGTTCCAATCCAATAAGAAGAGAGAAAAACCACTAGACCCATAAGCTAGAAGGGTATCTATTGAAGCAGACACCCTACTAGATGAAACCGCGATGGTCCCAACGCTTAAGACCAACCATGAAAAACTCTATTACTCAAGGATCCCTGATGGATACCCTACATGATAAACCACATATTTATTGAATTCACTTGATCACCAATTTATTCTTCTAATCCTCCATATACATCATTAATGTAGTGAGAGTAACCGCAAATCGGATAGAAGAAAAGAGTGCCTCCTCAAGATGTATTTCTCAAGAATCCTCATAATAAAGAATATTTACATTGAAATATAAGAGGAATGTGAACTAGATCCAAATATCTCATACTGATATTCTCCCCAAGTGAGGAGAGGGTAGAACCTATTGCTTTACTTGTTCCATATTCCCCCAAACCATGTTGTTGAAAGGTGATCAACCTCCTCTTTAACTGATCAACCTCCTCAATAAGAAGAACCCTCATTTAATCAACTGAATTAGCCTATGTTAAGTCCACTTCTTGAGAAACATGAAGAAAAAGATCATTTTTCATAGATAAAAAGGGAACCAAGGATTTTTAAAGTCTAGTATTATTAAATTTTATTATGATTAATTTAACTCATATTAAATTTATGAAAGAGAAACCAACCAATTTCAATATGAATACAGATCATTTTGATGCATTTACCTCATCTAGGTCACTAAATTGTACATTTTCCCACCTCACATGGTTGATTGGTAGGTCTAGAATCCTTTTATGGGACCACAAGGGGCAATAAAATTTTGTGTCCTAATAGGTCTCTCAATCCTACGTCACGTAACAAAGTAAAATGGAAATTTCCCATACCAACCCATGTAATCCTCAAAGTACCTAAATAAAAACTACATCATATCACTCATCCATCACCTCTGATAGAACTCTATTATGACCCCCTACATCCAAAATATTCATGTATAGGGTCAGAAATAGAGTAAGTGAGATAATGATCCCCTTGTCCTGCCTCCGGTATGTCATGGGTTGGTGACTAGCATTGAGGGTATAAAAATATAAAGATATTGGAGGCATCACCCTCTTATAAGAAAACAAGATCTGGATATATGATAATTCAGTCGTATGAATCTTCATGAAATAAAACAAATAAACCCTAAATAATACCACAAAGCATGTGAAAATAAAACATATATATATAACTATGTAAAAAATAGCACTAAAATGAATGATAAGGAAGTGTCATGAAAAATATCTAAATATATATGTTTTTAATTTCCATCATGTTCTACATAATCTTCTTGGAATCTTGAAAATGGTTTATATATACGTGTGGTGATAATACAATTATCCTCAGTAGAAACCCAAAATTTTATCATGATTATCTAAAAAGATAATATTAATTCCCCATGAGAAAAAAAAAGCTCCAAGAACACCAGACTAGCTTATATAGCCAAACCCAACATCACCAAGGCTAAATCACCAAGTAACACATCAAAGTATAATAACATTATATAAATCAGATTGATGAATGGTAATCCACCCCACATTCCGACTTATTACATACTATCACACTTGAAGGATTTTTGTCCAAGAACTCCCACATCTTCTATACAACAATACATCACATCACATCGCATTACATCCTACCTACATATTCCTAGGCCATAACATCACATCAAAAATAACATGATAATACAAGGGTCATCAAAAAATAACACATCTAATTACTAATATATTTGGGTATCATGAACATTAAGTAAATCAACCTAATTCCCTCCTCCTACCATGCACGATCACCACCACAATCCATCTCAAAATATCACATCTAAAGACACATGTGACATCATATCTCAGCACATCGCATGTCGATTATGTCACTTTGGACTTATAGACATCATAGAATAATCATGTCACCATCTCTTGAAAGAGGGATCATAAAATAGTGGGTAGTCATCCATCCAACCTCCAATTAGGAAACTGGAAAAAAACACCATAAAAACCCTTGTTAATTAGAATTGGGTACACGAAAATAGTTGAGAATGTATGAAATAGAATTGAAAATAAATTTATATATATAAATACATGAATATATGAATATATGAATTCACTAGAAAGACACCAACAATGTTATAATAACACCACTTTTTCTACCACTTCTTAATTCATCACATATATCACATGCCACAAAAAAATTCCATTTTCCATTTTCTCATTACAAGACAATATAATTTTCAAATATACATTAAAATACTAATTTAATAAAAATATTTCATTCATTAAAAATTTTCATTACCAATAATATATATTTCACATCCCATTATTCAATCTACACATCCTATTAAAATATTTTTTTTGTTAGTATAGTTTTTTACTATTATATCATATTAGCCCAATATTGTTTATTCCAATACTAGTCAGCCAACTAGAATAGCATTGCATATAACAAAATGTATAAACCAAAATAAAAATATTTTTATCATCCTAAACCTCATATAATCAACCCCGCATAGAAACCATCATATCCAAATAAACATTCTAATCACAACCACCACATCACCACTATATTCTATACTAACTTTACCATTGTATAGCCTTATATCCCATCACACATCCAACTATCTGAACACTATCCTTGCCTATGAAACAAACCAAAATTGCATAACAACACAAAAAATTCACTTGCATCGAAATTTTCCATGAAAAATAGAAAAAAAATATTTTTACAATTGAATATATCATTATCCACTTTACTTTTTAGTGAATTCTCATATAAGAATGATTTTTCAAAGGGAAAATATTTTTTTACCTGAGTATAAGTGATTAATAAATTCCATTTTTGGTAATATCAAACAATCATAAATATTGTGGCTCCCTAACACCACAACTATAGAATAAAAAATGGATCCAAAGATCCATGTTTTTAGTAGGTAAGTAGCCTATAATGTTCATAGAATTAATAATGATAAGAAAGATAAAAAAATTTGCTTCGCTCCACCTACAATTAAATTTAAATTGAACTAATTAATTTATGTTATTTTGGTTCGATATTACCATATTCTCAATGGAGACCAAGAATGTACCCATACTACATGATACCTTACGTGAGAAATGAAGGAACCCCTATGTGGAAGAACAAAGGTGAACATGACTTGTTGCACTAAAATAGCAAGTGTATGACAACCCAGCTTTTATTACAAACTTAAACATGATTTATTACATAAACTATCCACTTGATAAAACAAGAACGATTGAGATGTCTTGTGTATTTGGGGATTAGGATCATTACATAACCACTTAAAACATGAAATACAACATCTTTATTGAAATTTTTTTTAACATGACCACTACATTACCACGTACATAGCATTGCATTGGATAACCTGAGGACATGCATAAGAAAAGGGGTGAGATATAATGCCCAGAAGAGGAAAACACATGGAATAACATGAGGAGTACAATACATGTTAGACATTAGGCATATAAATAGAGAACAAGAGAAAAATGAACATAAATTCATGTTAAAGCATGATAATCATAACATGGAAATATGGCAACAACACTTAACATGGAATTAGCATGAGACAAGGCTCATTGCACATAGAGCATAAGTAAAACATCATTGCACATGAAGAATAAGTAAACCCTCATTGAATTTTAATTAGCATGAGTCAATACTCATTTCACATGACGTATCATGATACTATACTTTACCCAATGCATTGGAGCGCTATAAGGGTGCACCCTTCTTAAACAGTTCATTTCATGCATAAGTGTGCCACATGGATCATAAAACATGGATTCATTAAACATAATTATTTATTACATGATAACGGAATGTGGAATTCATACATGAAACATTATAATCAATATGTAAATGTCCATAAAGGTTAATACCCTTGATGGAGAAATGGGCATGGTATTCTCTACACAATGGCATTGGCTTAGAAAATCGGTGCGATTTCGGCAGCGTAACAGCGTGACATAAGAATTCAAAAAATAGGTTTATGAGAGAGAAAGGGGTTCCTCATTATATTTACATGTAATGGAAAGTAAAGAGGTCATATAGATACATGTTACAACAATTTTAATGGAATTTAGATTCATGATACAAATGTATTGCTTGAATGTAAATGAAGAGAGAGAAGTTCCTTTCGGAATTTCAGCACAGTAACCGCTGTACGTGGGAGGCATTTAATGAGAGAGAAAGGGGTATCCCATCATTCAAAAATAAAAAGGGAAATATTAGGGAGGTTTGAAACCATACCCCAACATTAATAATTGAAATTAAAAGGGAAAAAGAACTCAATGAAAATTGGACAAAAATGAGAAAGGAAGAAAAAACCCTTACTTGGAAGTGTGCTTCCAAGGTCTAGATAGAGGCTTGTGAGAGGCTTATTTGGAGCTTGGGGAAACTTGGGAGGATTATAGAGAGAGTAGGGCAGAGGTTGGACAAACTCCAAAGGCTTTGACAGAGGAGGAAGTGGGAGCATGGGTGGGTTTATAAAGGAAAGGTGAGGGAATTCTTTATTATTTAGGTTTGGGACCCCTTATATTAAATTAATCCAAACCACAAACCAGCCCATGGTTTTTTCCAATGATTTTTGGAAAAGGGAATAGGAAGACAGTATTTTATAAGGCCAAAGTCCGAACGTCTTTAAATAATAGGGTTGCTTATGTGGAGGTGAGTCACACTCCCATGGAAAACAATTTAAAAAGACAAGGTGTTTAATAAGTCTTCAATGGTCCATTAATGCTTTGAAAAGTAAGTCAAACAAACCCAAAATAACATTATTTTAATGTTAAAACATATATTGGCAGTAAATAAATCTTTATTATTTTATTACATCACTATTGGGTCATTATGATGTCATAAAACACATTATATATTTTAAAAGTATTTAATTTTTACACAAAAAAAATTGACACTCTCAGAAAATGATGAAAAATTCACTGTTGGATAATTTCGACGTCCTGATTCCAGAAATAACATTTATTTTATTTATATAATTTACTAAATATATTAATTTTCACTTTTAAAATAAAACCACCATTTATCAAAAATTCACAGGTTTTGACAAAAAATGGCTTTCAAACATTAATAAAAATTACAATTGCATTCATAAAATTATAAGATCATTTATATGTAATAAAAATTAATTTAATAATAATAATATTTTATTAAAATATTATTTAATTCAAAAATCCCATAATTTAATAATATTGAATTCTAAATTAAATAATAACTAAAAACAATATTTGTACTTTAAAAACTATTTAAAATGTATCAAAAATGACAAGAAGGTAAATTCATTATTATATACAAAAATAATATATATGAAGATACTACTAGAGATTTTTTACATAACCCCTTAAAACAGACACATAAGACTTAAGGGTAAGGTGTGTGATGGTGACAGACTCTTGGGTTGGCTCGGATAACATCGCTCGAGGGGTAATTTCAATCAACTTCCACTTCTCCCGTAGATGGTCTCATTCAAGATTGACATGATGAACCTCAGCTTGGGCTTGGTCAAGAGCGAAGCCCAAGGATGCCATGTAACGACCCAAATTTTTATTAATGGGAAATCCCTCTTGTACCAGTTAAATGTCTTTTTCTGAAAAATGTTTTTATAAGATGTCAACTTATTTGGTTTTATGTTAAGAATTGTGACCGTTGTTAATATAGCCATTGGACAGTGATCACATGATTAGTATAAATATAGGACCTTAACAAATCCAATTTACTCAGACAAAAGAAGCGATGGCCTCATCCAGTAGAATTGCCCCATATGAAGCCCATTTGTCGGAGCTCGGAAAAGAGGTGGAATCCTTGGGATTCGCCCTTGACCAAGCCCAAGATGAGATTCACCATGTCAAGCTCGAATGAGACCGTCTACGGGAAAAGTGGAAGTTGATAGATATTACCACTCGAACGATGTTATCCGAGCCGCCCCAAGAGTCTTTCACCATCGCACACCTTACCCTTAGGTCTTATGCATCTATTTTAAGGGGTTATATAACAAATAATAAGTACTATGTTCATGTACATTATTTTTTTATATAATAATGAATATAATTTCTAGTCATTTTTGATACATTGTAAATAGTTTTTTAAAAGTACAAATGATTTTTTTAGTTTTTATTTAATTAAGAAATATATTTTATTAAATTAAGGTATTTTTGAATTAAATAATATTTTAATTAAATAATAATATTAATAAATTAATTTTTTTATTAAATATAAATGATCTTATAATTTTATGAATGCAATTAAAAAAATTTATTAAGGTTTGAAAGCCATTTTTGTCAAAACCCGTGAATTTTCGATAAATGTCAGTTTTTATTTTAAAAGCTAAAATTATCATATTTAGAAATTTTTTTAGATAAAATAAATGTCATTTCTAGAATCAGGAAGTCGAAATTATCCAACGGTGAATTTTTCATTATTTTATGAGATAGTCAAATTTTTGGGTAAAAATTAAATACCGTTTAAATATATAATGTGTTTTATGACATCATAATGACCCAATGGTGATGTAATAAAATACCATAATCATTATTTATGGCCAATATATGTTTTATCATTAAAATAATGTGATTTTGGGTTTGTTTGACTTAATTTTCAAAGCATTAATAGACCCCTCAAGACATATTCAACACTTTGCCTTTTTAAATTAATTTCCATAGGAGTGTGACTCACCTCCACATAAGAAACCTTATTATTTTAAGAAGTTCGGACATGGGCCTTATAAAATATTTTTTTCCTCTTCCCTTTGCAGAAAAACATTGGCAAAAACCATGAGATGGTTTGTGGTTTGGATTAATTTAATGTAAGGGGACCCAAACCTAAATAACAAAAAATTCCCTCACCTTTCCAATATAAACCCACCCAAGCTCCCACTTCCTCCTCCCTCAATGCCTTTGGAGTTCGTCAAACCTCTGCCCTACTATCTATATAATCCTCCCATGGTTCCCCAAGATCCCACTAAGCCTCTCACAAGCCTCTCTCTATCCTTTGGAAGCACACTTCCAAGTAAGGGTTTTTTCTTCCTTTCACATTTTTGTCCAATTTTCATTAAGTTGTTTTTCCCTTTTAATTTCAATTATGAATGTTGGGGTATGGTTTCGCACCTCCCTCATACTTCCCTCTTTATGTTTAAATGATGGGAGACCCCTTTCGCTCTCATTAAATACCTCCCATTTACTCCCATTACTATGCCGAAATTCCGAAAGGAACTTCTCTCTCCTCTTTTACATTCAAGCAATATTTTTGTATCATGAATCTAATTTCCATTGAAATTGTTGGAAAATGTATCTATATGACCTCCTTACTGTCCATTACATGTAAATATTATGAGAAACCCCTTTCTCTCTCATCAACCATTTTTATAAATTCTTATGTCACGTCGTTATGCTACCGAAATCGCACCGATTTTCTAAGCCAATGTCATTGTGTGGTGAATACCATGCCCATTTCTCTATAAAGGGTATTCACCTTTATGCACATTTACTTATTGATTATAAAGTTTAATGTATTAATTCCACATTCCTTTATTGTGGAATAAATGATTATGTTTTATGAATCCATGTTTTATGATCCATGTGGCACACTTATGCATGAAATGAAATGTTTATGAAGGGTGCGCCCTTATAGCGCTCCAATGCATTGGTTAAAGTATAGTATCATGATACGTCATGTGAAATGACTGTTGACTCATTCTAATTCAAGTGAAAAAAGGGTTTACTCATGATTCATGTGCAATGAGGGTTTACTCATGCTTTATGTGCAATAAGCCTTGGCTCGTGCTAATTCCATGTTAAGTGTTGTTGCCACATTTCCATGTTATGATTATCATGCTTTATAATTCCATTATGTTCATGTTTCTAATATGCTCTATTGATATGCCTATTGTATAACATGTATTGTACTCCTCATGTTATTCCATGTTTACTCCCTTACTGAGTTTTATAGCTCACCATTTTCTTATGCATGTCCTCATGTTATCCCATGCAATGCTAAGTACGAGGGAATGAAGTGGTCATGTAAAGGAAGTTTTCAATAATGATGTTGTATTTCATGTTTTAAGTTTTTATGTAATGGTCCTAAGCCCCAAATACACTAAACCTCTCGATCTTCTTTGTTGCATCAAGTGATGTTTTATGTAATAAATCAAGTTTATATTTGTAATAAAATTTGGGTTGTCATAGTTGGTATCAGATGATAGGTTTAGTTATTTTGGGGATTAGGAAACCCTAGTAAAGCCTTAGATACAAGACTAACTATAATAAAAACATCCCTAAGTTTTGGTAAATACTAAGTAAGTGGTTTATCAAACAAATACATCCCTGTCTGGATACGATCAAGTAGAGGCAGCTATGGCACAGATGTATCCTATGGGTAAAACCTGAAAACACCGCATTGAGCTAGGCTCGAATGGGAACTGGTGCACGAAAACGAGCCTTGCTACACTCTTGGTTACGACACTCCCGGGGGATATGTTTTGATAAATTCACAAGCTTAGCATGAACCCTTATTAAGTGAATTAAAAAAATGCCCCTAAGAATATATGTTAGAAAGTAGATCATGAAAAGACTAGATTAAAGCCTATAGACTCGTGAGTTAAGGAAATTAAAGTTTATTTATAAGTCATCAACTTTTGTATTTGGATTACCCTTTATGTTTCACCCCTAACTTTACTTTTATTCCAGCCAATGGCCGGTAATAGGAGGACTCGGGCTAACAACCGTTGTGAAGATCAGTGTGATGATTGTACTAATGAGATTCCAAATCCAATGGGAGCAGGAATCGTGAACTTTGTCATGCTTCTCTCTTAGATAACTCAAGTTTTGAATAGAAACACGGGTCAAGAGGAATGTTCCACCCCCCTAAAAAAGAACAAGTCGCTATCGAGAGCTTCATGAGACAAAGGCCTCCTACTTTTAGTGGATAATCCGATCCCACGATCGAGGAACAATGGATCAACTCCATTGAAATGATATTCTCCATCCTCCAATGTTTTGAACAAGAGAAGGTTCTCCTAGCGGCTTATCATATGGAGGGTGAAGCTGATAAATGGTGGACGTTGATCAAAAATACGAAGCCTGAGGAGGATATCGAGGCGTTGAATGGAAGGATTTCCGGAAAATGTTTTTCGATAAATATTTTCCGCGCACCCTCTTGCTTAAGATGGAAAGGGACTTCCTTTCCCTCATGAAAAAAGATGAAGAATCTGTTGGAGCGTATGAGGCAAACTTCAAAAGGCTTTCACGATATGCTTCCGGATTTGTCATTACCCTCGAATGCAATGTTGACCGTTTCTTTGGTGTGTTGTAGCCTAGATTGCAGAAAGCATTAGTGATCTTTGACTTCGACAACTATGAGGAAATTGTCCGATGTGCCCTCAAGGTTGAAATGGAGATCAGGGAATCACAGGGTTATCATGGGGATAAGAAGCATAAGGTTTACTTAAATGTTGGTGGTCCTATGGATAAATCCAACGGTGCTAAGAAGATCCAGCACCCCACCTTCCAAAAGTTCGGAAAGAAGCACCCTGGAAATTGCCTTAAGGGGATGAGAAAATGCTACAGGTGTGGAAGAGAAGGGCACCTAGCTATTAACTGTTGGAAAGAAAGACTCACGGTTGCGACAGAGGAGAGGAACGCTCCGTTCGAACCTCAACGCGTCGTTCAATGCTACAAATTCATAGAACCGGGTCATTTTTCAAATCAGTGCCCTAATCCAAGGGTTATCGGAGGCAACCAACAACCTCCAAGACAACAAGGAAGAGCTTTTTCCATCACTTCTACCGAATTGAACCCCGACAACGAAGTGGTGAGAGGTACACTAGTTATTCATTCAATAATAGTGAATGTACTTTTTGATTCAGGTTCTACGCATTCTTTTATATCTCGAAAGATTAGTAGAACAATCCCAACACCACCACAAATCATGGAAGTAAAGATGTCAGTGAGTACGGAAAATGGGGCAATCATTTCATCCCATGAATATAAGTCCTCCCCTATTATAATCTGTGGATTGAATTTCCCGGAGAACCTCGTCATACTCCCTCTGGTGGAATTTCATTCAATTCTTGGCATGTATTGGCTTTCCTTATTTTGAGCAAACATAAATTGTAGGGAGAGGGAAATCAAACTCCATATGGAGAATCGACCCCTGATTCATTACAAGTGTCAGGAGGAAGATGAATCTCCTTTAGCTCCATCATCACAAGCATGGATATTACTGCCTTATGAGCATACATATCTGGCTCAGATGATTGAGTCCATGGAAGAAACCATCCTTGAAGAAATTCCTATTGTGAGGGAATTCGCTGAAGTGTTTCCTGAGGAACTGCCTGGTCTTCCTCCAAGAAGAGATGTTGAGTTATCAATTGAACTTATACCTGGGGCGCTACCAATATCCAAGACCCCATATAGAATGGCTGTTGTAGAGCTTAAAGAGCTGAAGAAACAACTACAGGAGAATCTGGATAAAGGGTTTATACGCCCAAGTGCATCACCATGGGGTGCACCATCCCTCTTCGTCAATAAGAAGGATGGGTCAATGCGGCTTTTCATCGATTATCATAAACTTAACAAAATCATGATAAAGAACAAGTATCCTCTCCCAAGAATCGATGACTTATTTGATCAGCTTCGTGGAGCACAATACTTCTCCAAGGTGGAATTGCTGTCGGGATATTATCAAGTAAGGGTGAAGAAGGAAGATGTCCCCAAGACTGCTTTTCGTACAAGATACGGGCACTATGAATTCATAGTAATTCCTTTTGGACTCACGAATTCTCCAGAAATATTCATGGAATTGATTAATAGAGTCTTTAGATATTACCTTGACAAATTTGTGGTAGTCTTTATAGATGATATTTTAATATACTCCAAAACCAAGGAGGATCATGAGGATCATTTAAAAACTGTACTAGAGACATTGCACAAGAATAATCTCTATGAAAAGTACAGAAAGTGTGAGTTCTGGTTGAAGGAGGTCTCATTCTTGGGCCATATCATCACAAGAAATGGGATATTTGTGGATCCCTCCAAAACAGATGCAATTGGGGGATGGCTGAGGCCAACATCGGTAACGGATATTCGTAGCATCTTGGGGTTAGCTGGATATTATCGACGATTTGTGAGAAATTTATCACGATTGTCCAACCCTCTTACCAAGCTAACTCGTAAGGGAGTAAATTTTTCTTGGAGTGATGAATGCGAAGAAATATTCTAGGAGTTGAAAAGGAGGCTTATCACTGCACTCGTGCTCACATTACCCACAAGTGGGGAACTTTTTGTGGTATTTACTGATGCCTCAAAGAAGGGCTTAGGATGTGTGATGATACATAATGATAATGTGATATCCTATGCCTCAAGGCAGTTGAAAATCCATGATTGAAACTATCCAACGCATGATCTGAAGTTGGCGGCTGTGATCTTTGCCTTGAAAATCTGGCGGCATTATCTCTATGGAGAGAAATGTGAGATATATACTGACGAAAAGAGTCATAAATATATATTCACACAAAAAGATCTTAATATCCTCCAGAGAATATGGAGAGAGATCATCAAGGATTATGGTTGTCCAATACATTACCACCCTGGGAAAGGGAACAAGGTGGCAGATGCCCTAAGTAGAAAGGACCCAGCAATTCTATTAATGATGAGAATTGAGAGGGATCCAATCTTATTAGACTTCATGAAGATATACGTGGGAATCATAAAGAAGGGAAAATCATCAATCCTTTCACAAATAATTTCTCAACCATCTCTTTTGGAAAGGTTAAAGGATTCTCAAAAGGATAATGTGGGAATTCAGGAAAAGGTGGAAGCTATAAAAAAGGAAAATCCTCAGAGTTTAATGTTAATGAAGAAGGAATTGTGCGGTTTGGGAAAAGACTATGTGTTCCATCAAGTACAGAGATGAAGAAGGATCTTTTGGATGATGCACATAGTTCAAATTTCTCTATTCACCCAGGGAGCACAAAGATGTATCGAGATCTCTGAGAAAACTTTTGGTTGGATAATATGAAGAAGTAGATCGCTGAATATACATCAAAGTGCCTGGTGTGTCAGCAAGTGAAGGTAGAGAGGCAGACGTATAAGGGGATGATGCAACCATTGCCCATACCAGAATAGAAATGGGAAAACATCACCATGGAATTTGTCACCGGACTTCTAAGGACATCCAAAGGCAACAATGCAATATGGGTTGTTGTGGATCGTCTTACAAAGATAGCACACTTCATTTCTATTCGAGAGGATTTCTCTTTGGATCAACTGGCATGGATATATATCGGGGACGTGGTAAGGTTGAATGGTGTACCGCTATCTATTATGTCTGACCGAGATCCAAGATTCACCTCTATGTTTTGGAAAAGTCTTCAACATGCTATGAATACTGAACTGAACTTCAGTACGACCTATCATCCTCAAACTGATGGCCAATCCGAGCGGACATTCCTAACACCTGAGGATATGTTGAGAGCCTGCTCAATGAACTTTAAAGGAGGATGGGATGAACATCTTCCTCTTTTTGAGTTCTATTATAATAACAGTTTTCACTCGAGCATCCAAATGGAACCATATAAAGCCCTATATGGGAAAAGGTGGAGAACACCAGTATGTTGAGATGAGGTCGGTGAATGCAAGCTGCTTGGACAAGAAATGGTTAAGGAAATGGTGGAGAAGGTGAAAACCATTCAGCAACATATCACAGCAGCTCAGAGTCGACAGAAGAGTCATGCAGATAATCATCGATGACACCTTGAGTTTAAAGTTGGATACATGGTGTTTCTACGCATATCTCCATGGAAAAAGGTCATGAGTTTTGGAAATAAAGGGAAGTTAAGTCCTAGGTACATCGGCCCCTACGAGGTTCTTGATCGTGTTAGGGCTATGGCCTATCGACTAGCACTTCCACCTACCATGGCCAAAGTACATGATGTCTTTCATGTATCCCTCTTAAGGATGTACATACCTGACCCTTCACATGTACTCTCTTCTCAGGTGGTACAATTGGAAGACGGTCTTTCTTATGAGGAGCAACCAATGAAGATCTTAGATCGTAGAGAAAAAGTTCTACGAAATAAGACAACGCCCCTCATCATGGTGTTCTTGAGAAACCACAAGTTTGAAGAAGCGACTTGGGAATTGGAGGATATGATGAATCTGAGTTACCCACATTTGTTTTAGTGTGGGAAAAGGAAAATTTTGAGGGTGAAATTTTTTAAGGGGTAATATTGTAACGACCCAAAGATTCATTAATGGGAAATCCCTCTTGATCCAGTTAAATGTCTCTTTATGAAAAATGTTTTTATAAGATGTCAACTTCCTTGGTTTTATGTTATGAATAGTGACCGTTGTTAATATAGCCGTTGAACAGTGATCACATGATTAGTATAACTATAGGAACTTAACAAATCCAATTTACTCAGACAAAAGAAGCGACGGCCTTATCCAGTAGAATTTCCCCATACGAATCCCATTTTTCGGAGCTCAGAAAAGAGGTGGAATCCTTGGGATTTGCCCTTGACCAAGCCCAATCTGAGCTTCACCATGACAAGCTCGAACGGGACCATCTATGTGAAAAGTGGAAGTTGATAGAGATTACCACTCGAGCGATGTTATCCGAGCCGCCCCAAGAGTCTTTCACCGTCGCACACCTTACCCTTAGGTCTTATGCAGCTGTTTTAAGGGGTTATGTAACAAATAATTAGTACTATGTTCATGTACATTATTTTTGTATATAATAATGAATATAATTTCTAGTAATTTTTGATACATTGTAAATAGTTTTTAAAAGTACAAATGGTGTTTTTAGTTACTATTTAATTAAGAAATCTATTTTATTAAAATAAGGGATTTTTGAATTAAATAATATTTTAATAAATTAATAATTTTAATAAATTAATTTCTTTATTAAATATAATTGATCTTATAATTTTATGAATGCAATTAAAATTTTTTATTAAGGTTTGAAAGCCATTTTTGTCAAAACCCGTGAATTTTCGAAAAATTTCAGTATTTATATTAAAAGTGATAATTAACATATTTAGATATTTTTTTAGATAAAATAAATATCATTTCTAGAATCAGGACATCTAAATTATCCATCGGTGAATTTTTCATAATTTTCTGAGACAGTCAAATTTTTGGGTAAACATTAAATACCGTTTAAATGTATAATGTGTTTTATGACATCATAATGACCCAATGGTGATGTAATAAAACACCATAATCCTTATGTTCGGACAATATATGTTTTATCATTAAAATAATGTGATTTAGGGTTTGTTTGACTTACTTTTCAAAGCATTAATGGACCCCTCAAGACATATTCAACACTTTTCCTTTTTAAATTAATTTCCATGGGAGTGTGACTCACCTCCACATAAGAAACCTTATTATTTTAAGAAGTTCTGACTTGGGCCTTATAAAATATTTTTTTCCTCTTCCCGTTTCCAAAAAACATGGTCAAAAACCATGGGTTGGTTTGTGGTATGGATTAATTTAATGTAAGGGGACCCAAACCTAAATAATAAAGAATTCCCTCACCTTTCCTATATAAACTCACCCAAGCTCCCACTTACTCCTCACTAAAAGCCTTTTGAGTTCGTCAAACCTCTTCCCTACTCTCTCTATAATCCTCCCAAGGTGCCCCAACCTCCCAAGAAGCCTCTCACAAGCCTCTCTCTAGCCTTTGGAAGTACACTTCAAAGTAAGGGTTTTTTCTTCCTTTCTCATTTTTGTCCAATTTTCTTTAAGTTGTTTTTCCCTTTTAATTTAAATTATGAATGTTGGGGTATGGTTTTGCACCTCCCTCATACATCTCTCTTTATGTTTGAATGATGGGATACCCCTTTCTCTCTCATTAAATTCCTCCCATGTACTCCCATTACTATGCTGAAATTCTGAAAGGAACTTCTCTCTCCTCTTTAACATTCAAGCAATATTTTTGTATCATGAATCTAATTTCCATTACAATTATTGGGACATGTATCTATATGACCTCCTTACTATCCATTACATGTAAATATGATGAGTAACCCCTTTCTCTCTCATCAACCATTTCTATGAATTCTTATGTCACGTCGTTACGCTGCCGAAATCGCACCGATTTTCTAATCCAATGTCATTGTGTAGTGAATACCATGCCCATTTATCCATCAAGTGTATTCACCTTTATGAAAATTTACTTATTGATTATAAAGTTTCATGTATGAATTCCACATTCCTTTATCGTGGAATAAATGATTATGTTTTATGAATCCATGTTTTATGATCCATGTGGCACACTTATGCATGAAATGAAATGTTTATGAAGGGTGTGCCCTTATAGCGCTCCAACGCATTGTGTAAAGTAAAGTATCATGATACGTCATGTTCAATGAGTGTTGACTCATGATAATTCTTGTGAAATGAGGGTTTACTCGTGCTTCATGTGCAATGAGGGTTTACTCATGCTTTATGTGCAATGATCCTTGGCTCATGCTAATTCCATGTTAAGTGTTGTTGCCACATTTCCATGTTATGATTATCATGCTTTATCGTGCCTTTATGTTCATGTTTCTTATATGGTCAATTGATATACCTATTGTATAACATGTATTTTACTCCTCATGTTATTCCATGTGTACTCCCTTACTGGACTTTATAGCTCACCCTTTTCTTATGCATGTCCTCAGGTTATCACATGCAATGCTAAGTACGAGGGAATGTAGTGGTCATGTAAAGGAAGTTTTCAATAAAGATGTTGTATTTCATGTTTTACGTTTTTATGTAATGGTCATAAGCCCCAAGGACACTAAACCTCTCAATATTATTTGTTGTATCAAGTGAAGTTTTATGTAATAAATCATGTTTTAGTTTGTAATAAAAGCAGTGTTGTCGTATGCCACCTCTTTTCCGAGCTCTGACAAATGGGCTTCGTATAGAGAAATTCTACTGGATGAGGCCATCAATTCTTATGTCTGAGTAAATTGGATTTGATAAAACCCAATATTTATACTAATCATGTGATCACTGTTCAACGACTATATTAGCAACAGTAAAAATTCTTAACATAAAACCAAAGAATTTGACATTTTAGATAAACATAAAGAGAAATTTAATTAGATCAATAGGGATTTCCATTTATGAAACTTTGGGTCGTTACAAAATTCCCCCCTTAGTAAATTTTTCCCCCGAAATTTTCCTTTTCCCACACTAAAATAGATATGGGTAACTCAGATTCATCATTTCCTCCGATTTCCAAGTCGCTTCTTCAAACTTGTGGTTTCTCCACAACACCTTGACGAGGGGCATTGTCTTATTTAGTAGAACTTTTTCCCTATGATCTAAGATCATCACTAGTTTCTCCTCATAAGAAATATCATCTTCCAATTGTACCACCTTAGAAGAGAGTACATGTGAAGGTCTGGTATGTACTTCTTTAAGAGGGATACATGAAAGACATCATGTACTTTGGCCATGGTAGGTGAAAGTGCTAGCCGATAGGCCACAGCCCCAACACGATCAAGAATATTGAAGGGACCGATGTACCTTGGAATTAACTACCTTTCTTTCCAAACCTCATGACCTTATTCCATGGAGATATGCGTAGAAAAACCATTTCTCCAACTGTATACTCAAGGTCTCGTCGACGATTATCTGCATAACTCTTCTGTCGACTCTGGGCTACCTTGTTATGTTGCTGTATGGTTTTCACCTTATCCACCATTTCTTCGACCATTTCTGGTCCATGCAGCTTACGTTCACCGACCTCAACCCAACATGCCGGTGTTCTACACCTTTTCCCTTAGAGGGATTCATAAGGTGCCATTTGAATTCTCGGGTGGAAATGGTTATTATAAGAGAACTCAACAAGAGGAATATGTTGATCCCATCCTCTTTTAAAGACCATTGAGCATGCTCTCAACATGTCCTTAAGTGTTTGGATAGTCTACTCGGATTGGCCATCAGTTTGAGGATGATAGGTCATACTGAAGTTCGGTTCAGTATTCAGAGCATGTTGAAGACTCTTCCAAAACATAGATGTGAATCTTGGATCTCGGTCAGACAAAATAGATGGTGGTACTCCATAAAACCTTACCACTACCCTGATATATATCTGTTCCAGTTGATCCTAATAGAAATCCTCCTGAATAGAAATGAAGTGTGCAGTCTTTGTAAGATGATCCAAAACAACCAAGATTTCATTATTGCCTTTGGATGTCCTTGGAAGTCCGGTGAAAAAGTCTATTGTGATGTTCTCCCATTTCCATTCTGGTATGGGAAATGGTTGCATCATCCCCTTAGACCTCTGCCTCTCTGTCTTCACTTGGTGGAACACCAGGCACTTTGATGTATATTAAGCAATCTCCTTCTTCATATTATCCCACCAAATGTTTTCTCGGAGATCTCGATACATATTTGTTCTCCCTGGGTGAATAGAGAAATTTGAACTATGTGCATCATCCCAAAGATCTTTCTTCAGCTCATAACATGATGGAACACATATCCTTTTCCCAAATCTCACAATTCCTTCTTCATTATCATAAAACTCCGAGGATTTACCTTTTATGATAGCTTCCACTTTTTCATGAATTCCCACATCATCCGTTTGAGCATCCTTTAACCTTTCCAAAAGAGATGGTTGAGCAATAATTTGTGAAAGGACTGATGATGTTCCCTTCTTTATAATTCCCATGTCCATCTTCATAAAGTCTAAGAAGATTGGATCCTTTTCAATTCTCATCAGTGATAGAATCGCCGGGTCCTTTCTACTTAGGGCATCTGCCACCTTGTTTGCTTTCCCAAGGTGGTAATGTATTGAACAGTAATAATCCTTGATGAGCTCTATCCATATTCTCTGGCGCATATTAAGCTCTTTTTGTGTGAATATATATTTAAGACTTTTGTAGTCAGTATATATCTCACATTTCTCCCAATAGAGATAATCCCGCGAGATTTTAAAGGAAAAGATCACCGCCGCAAACTCCCGATCATGCGTTGGATAGTTTCTCTCATGGATATTCAACTTCCTTGAGTCATATGATATCACTTTATCATTCTACATCAGCACACGGCCTAATCCCTTCTTCAAATCATCACTGAATACCGCAAAAAGTTCCACACTTGTGGGTAAAGTGATAATGGGCATAGTGATAAGACTCCTTTTAAACTCCTTAAATATTTCTTCGCATTAATCACTCTAGAAAATTTTACTCCCTTTCTAGTTATCTTGGTATGAGGGTTGGACAATCGTGATAAATTTCTCACAAATCTTCGATAATATCCAGCTTACCCCAAGAATCTGTGGATATCTGTTACCGATGCTGGCCTCGGTCATCCCTCAATTGCGTCTGTTTTAGAGGGATCCACAGATATCCCATTGCTTGTGATGATATGGCCCAAGAATGAGACTTACTTTAACCATAACTCACACTTGTTGTAATTTTCATAGATCTTATCCTTGTGCAAAGTCTCCAGTACAGTTATTAAATTCTCCTCATGATCCTCCTTGGTTTTGGAGTATATTATAATATCATCTATAAAGACTACAACAAATTTGTCTAGGTAATATCTAAGGACTCTAATCATTTAGTCCATTAATATTTCTAGAGAATTAGTGAGTCTAAAAGTCAATACTATGAATTCATAGTGCCCGTATCTTGTGAGAAAAGAAGTCTTGGGGATATCTTTCTTCTTCACCCTTACTTGATAATATCCCGACCGCAATACCACCTTGGAGAATTATTGTGCTCCACACAGCTGATCGAACATGTTATCAATTCATGGCAGATGATACCTATTATTTATTGTGATTTTTTTGAGCTCACGATAATCGATGCAAATTCGTATTGACCCATCCTTCTTCTTGATAAAGAGGACTGGTGCACCCCATGGTGAAGCACATGGGCGTATAAAACTTTTATCCAGATTCTCCTGTAGTTTTTTCTTCGGATCTTCAAGCTCTAAAACATCCATTCTAAATGGATTCTTGGATATTGGAAATGCCCCGGGTATAAGTCCAATTGATAATTCAACATCCCTTCTAGGAGGAAGACCAGGCAGTTCCTCGGGAAACACTTCCGCGAATTCCCTCACAATATTCATTTCTTCAAGGATGGTTTCTTCCTTGGACTCAATAATCTGAGCCAAATATGCATGATCATAGAGCAGTAATATCCATGATTGAGATGATAGAGCTAAAGTAGATTCATCTTCCTCCTTACACTTGTAAATAATCAGGGGTCGATTCTATATATGGAGTTTGATTTCCCTCTCCTGATAATTTATTTTGGCTCTATATAAGGAAAGCCAATCCATGCCAAGAATTGAGTCAAATTCCACCATATGTAGTATGACGAGGGTTTCCGGGAAATTAAATCCACATATTAAGATAGGGGAGGACTTGTATTCATGGGATGCAATGATTTCCCCATTTGCAGTACTCACCGACATCTTCACTTCCATGATTAGTGGTGGTTCTGGGATTGTTCTACTAAACTTTCGAGATATAAAATAATGCATAGAACCTGAATCAAAAAGTATGTTGACTATTCTTGAATGAATAACTAGAGTACCTGTCACCACTTCATTCTTGGGGTTCACTTCGGCAGAAGTGATGGAAAAAGCTCTTCCTTGCAGCCTTGGAGGTTATTGGTTGCCTCTGAAAACCCTTGGATTAGGGAACTGATTTACAAGATGCCCTGGTTATTTGAATTTTTAGAAATAAACAAAGCGTTGAGGTTCGAATAGAGCGTTCCTCTCCTCTGTCACAGTTGCAGGTCTTTCTTGCCGACAGTTAATAGCTAGGTGCCCTTATCTTCCACACCTGAATCATTTCCTTGTCCCCTTAAGGAAATTTCCAGGGTGCTTATTTCCACACTTTTGGAAAGTGGGGTGCTGGATCTTCTTAGCACCATTCGATTTATCCATCAGACCACCAGCATTGATGTCGAACTTACGCTTCTTATCCCCGTGATACCCATGTGATTCTCCGTTCTTCATTTTGTCCTTGAGGGCACATTGGATAATTTCTTCATAGCTGTCGAAGTCATGGATTGCTAGAGATTTCCATAGTCTAGGCTTCAGCCCACCAAAGAAGTGGTCAACCTTGCATTCGGGGGTAACAACAAAGCTGGAAGAATATCGTGAAATCCTTGTGAAGTTTTCCTCGTATGCTCCAACAAATTCTTCATCTTTTTGATTGAGGGAAAGAAAGTCTCTTTCCATCTTAATCCAGAGGGTGCGTTTAAAATATTTATCGAAAAACATATTCCATAAATTCTTCCATTCCAATGCCTCAATCTCCTCCTCAGGCTTCGTATTTTTTATCAACTTCCACCATTGATTAGCTTCACCCTCCATACGATAAGCCGCCAGTAGAACCTTCTCTTGTTCAGAACATTGAAGGATGGAGAAGATCTTTTCAATGGAGTTGATCCATTGTTCAGTGATCGTGGGATCAGATGATCCACTAAAAGTAGGAGGCCTTTGTCACGTGAAGCTCTAGATAGATAATTTTTCTTTATTAGGGGGGTTGAACGTTACTCTTGACCCGTGTATCTATTCAAAACCTGAGTTAGGTGAGAGAGAAGCATGAAAAAGTTCTTGATTCCTGCTCCCATTGTATTGGGCATCTCATTAGTACAGTCATCACACTGATCTTTATAACGGATATTATCCAGATTCCTCCTATTACCGGCCACTGGCTGGAATAAAAGGAAAGTTAGGGGTAACACAGAAAGGGTAATCCAAATATAAAAGTTGATGACTTATAAATAAACTTTTATTTCCTTAACTCATGGGTCTATAGGCTTAAATCTAGGATTTTCATGATAAACTTTCTAATATATATTCTTAGGGGAATTTTTTTAATTCCCTTAATAAGGGATCATACTAAGATTTTGAATTTACCAAAGCATCTCCCCCAGGAGGGTCATAACCAAGCGTGCAGCAAGGCTCGCTGTCTTGCACCAGTTCCCGTTTGATTCAAGATCAAAGCGGTATTTTCAGGTTTTAATCCTAGGATACATCTGTGCCAGAGCCACCTCTACCTTCTCGTATCTAGAAAGGGATTATTTGCTTGAAAACCCACTTACTCAGTACATACCAAAACATAGGGATTTTTTATTATATGTAGTCTTGTCTCTAAGGCTTTACTAGGGTTTTCTAATCCTAATCCCAAAAATAACTAAACCTATACTCTGATACCAACTGTGAAAACCCAACTTTTATTACAAACATAAACATGATTTATTACATAAACTATTCACATGATACAATATGGAAGATCGAGAGTTCAAGTGTCTTTAGGGCTTTGGATCATTACATAACAACTTAAAACATCAAATACAACATCTTTATTGAAAAATTCATTTACATGACCACCACATTCCCTCATACTTAGAATTTCATGGGATAACCTGAGGATGTGCATAAGAAAAGGGGGGAGCTATAATTCCTAGTAAGGGAAAACACAAGTAATAACATGAGGAGTACAATACATATTAGAAATTAGGCATATCAATAGATCACAAGAGAAACATGAACATAAATGCATGATAAAGCATGATAATCATAACATGGAAATGTGGCAACAACACTTAACAGGGAATTTGCATGAGCCAAGGCTCATTGCAAATGGAGCATGAGTAAACCATCATTGCACATGAATCACAAGTAAACCCTCGTTGCACTTGAATTGGCATGAGTCAATAATTATTGCACATGATGTATCATGATACTATACTTTACCCAATGCATTGGAGCTC
Organism: Viscum album; assembly: GCA_963277665.1. Lineage (NCBI taxonomy): Eukaryota > Viridiplantae > Streptophyta > Magnoliopsida > Santalales > Viscaceae > Viscum > Viscum album. The sequence goes on along the minus strand of OY728126.1, from coordinate 1,686,400,074 downwards.
TATAAGGGTTCACCCTTCTTAAGCATTTCATTTCATGCATAAGTGTGCCACATGGATCATAAAACATGGATTCATTAAACATAATCATTTATTCCACGATAAAGGAATGTGGAATTCATACATGAAACTTTATAATCAATAAGTAAATGTGAATAAAGGTGAATACCCTTGATGGAGAAATGGGCATGGTATTCACAACACAATGGCATTGGCTTAGAAAATATGTGTGATTTCGGCAGCGTAACAACATGACATAAGAATTCATAAAAAAGGTTGATGAGAGAGAAAGGGGTTCCTCATAATATTTACATGAAATGGAAAGTAAGGAGTTCATATAGATACATGTCCCAACAATTTTAATGGAATTTAGATTCATGATACAAAATTATTTCTTGAATGTAAATGAGGAGAGAGAGGTTCCTTTCAGAATTTCGACATAGTAACGGGTGTAATGGGAGGCATTTAATGAGAGAGAAACTGGTCTACCATCATTAAAACATAATGAGGTAAGTATGAGGGAGGTACGAAACCATACCCCAACATTCATAATTGAAATTAAAAGGGAAAAACAACTTAAAGAAAATTGGACAAAAATGAGAAAGGAAGAAAATACCCTTTATTGGAAGTGTGCTTCCAAAGGCTAGAGAGAGGCTTGTGAGAGGCCTCTTGGGAGCTTGGGGAACCTTGGGAGGATTCTAGAGAGAGTAGGGTAGATATTGGAAGAACTCCAAAGGCTTTGAGTGAGGAGGATGTGTGAGCTTGGGTGGGTTTATATAGGAAAGCTGAGGGAATTCTTTATTATTTCGGTTTGGGACCCCTTATATTAAATTAATCCAAACCACAAACCATCCCAAGGTTTTTGCCCATGGTTTTTGGAAAAGGGAAGAGAAAAAAATATTTTATAAGGAAAAAGTCCGAACTTCTTAAAATCATAGTGTTTCTTATGTGGAGGTGAGTCACACTCCCATGGAAAACAATTTAAAAAGACAAGGTGTTTAATAAGTCTTGAAGGGTCCATTGATGCTTTAAAAAGTTAGACAAAAAAACCCGAAATCACAAAATTTTAATGTTAAAACATATATTACCCAAAAATAAAGCTTTTAGTATTTTATTACATCACTATTGGGTCATTATGATGTCATCAAACACATTATATATTTAAAGAGTATTTAATTTTTATGCAAAAAAATTGACTGTCTCAAAAAATTATGAAAAATTCACCATTGGATAATTTTGACATCCTGATTCCAGAAATAAAATTTATTTTATCTAAATAATTTTTTTTAAATATGTTAATTTTCACTTTTAAAATAAAATCGACATTTATCGAAAATTCACAGGCTTTGACAAAAATGGATTTCAAACCATACTAAAAATTACAATTGCATTCATAAAATTATAAGATCGTTTATATTTAATAAAAATTAATTTAATAATAATAATAATATTTTATTAAAATATTATTTAATTCAAAAATACTTTAATTTAATAAAATATAATTCTTAATTAAATAATAACTAAAAACACTATTTGTACTTTAAAAACTATTTACAATGTATCAAAAAAGACAAGAAGGTATATTCATTATTATATACAAAAATAATATACATGAACATAGTACTAGAGATTTGTTACATAACCCCTTAAAATAGCCGAATAATACTTGAAGGTAAGGTGTACGATGGTGACAGACTCTTGGGGTGGCTCGGATAACATCGCTCGGGTGGTAATTTCTATCAACTTCCACTTCTCCCGTAGACGGTCCTGTTTGATCTTGACATGATGAATCTCAGCTTGTGATTGGTCAAGAGAGAAGCCCAGAGATGCCACCTATTTTCCGAGATCCGAAAAATGGGCTTCGTATGGAGCAATTCTACTGGATGAGTCAATCTCTTCTTTTGTGTGGGTAAATTGGATTTGTTAAAGCCTTATATTTATACTAATCATGTGATCATTGTTCAATGGCTATGTTAGCAACGATCAGAATTCTTAAAATAAAACCAAAGAAGTAGAAATTTTATATAAACATAAAGAGACATTTAATTAGATCAATAGGGATTTCCATTAATGAAACTTTGTGTTGTTACAAAGTGTGTGTATAGAAGGAAACCACTTATAGGGAAAATGATCCAATTGCAGTAATATATATCCATGACTCAAATGAAAAATGTTCTGGGATATATGGTCTCTGGAGAAGGAAATTCTAACATCATGATGGAAAGATCATCATTTTATAATGATCATATCTGAAATTAGAAGTATTTGATATGGTTTCAATTGAACATTATTGGAGGATCTCATCAAATAAATGATGTATACTAATTTAAATGGACAGATAAGTTTTATAAATGGATGATATAATTTCCCTAATATAAAATTTCTTTCAATTCCATTAATTAAGGATTTAAATCCATTTTTATTCAAAAAGAAGTATTTCTAATGGAAAAACTAGATATTTGAGAAAATGTGGAACTAACTAATATTTTGTGCTACTATTAGGATTTACCGATAGAGTTTTATTGTTTGGTGATAGCACCAGGGTACTAATGTTATGTTCTATAAATAGATTTTTATAATTTGGTGCGACCTCTAGGGGTCTACAATCAGGGGCTATAGTGAGGTGGTATAGCCTGGGTACAAACATCTTGTACTACCACAGGGCTGATACCACAAAAAAGATACATTTGGTTACTATTACCAAGGTGATAACATTAGTTTATAGATCCTTATTTATACCATTATGATCTAACATCACGGTGCTATTACAGGATTATTATCATTTAGTGTTACCTCCAACCTCCAAAAAACACTTTTTCCTCACAAACACAACTAAACTCCTCAATTCCTCCTCCAAACTCATTTGGGAATCCATGGAAAACATAATCCTTAGATATAAAACAAAATAACAAGTCATTACAATCTAATGTAACATCTTCCATAACCTCTTAGACTATATCTGGTTTCATATCTTTCTTCAAATAATGTTATATATTCAAACTTTCATATCCCAATGTATGTATAACCCCTAATAACATGTTCTCTGTATTAAACCTTTGCTAAAACTATTTTAATCTATATGAAATTAATCCAAAGTGATGTTATATATTCCTTATAAATATTACTCGTATCTTCAGTCATTAGTTCATAAATTCATACAATAGTCAACATATTATGATCCCGAAAAATAAAATAGACTCCACCAAAAATATCATGACTTAATTTTTTAATAAATAATAAATCAATTCCCTTGACTATCAATATTATCTAACTCTATTTTTTCAAATTCATTCAACCCTTTATGACCTGAACATTGAACCTAAGATATATCATTTCCTCAATCAGGTTTTATTCAATAATTTTCTCTAATGGAATATTATCTTGAAATAAAATCACATTTCAATGATTTTAAAACCATTTAAAATATAATTCTAAATAATTAAATGATAAATATTAAATAAGGATCCTTAAATTATTTACAAATTCCAATTAATTTTTAATTATACCATAATATCATCTATAAATATCAATCATGAATTTAAATTGAAAATAGTACCAAGAATAAATTTATATTAAGATATAAAACCCATCCCCTTAGTTAGGACAATGAATCTTGGCCTTTTCCATTATAATAATAATATAATAAAATTCATAACCATAAATTATTCTACCTTTTTATATTATAATATATAGTGGTTTTGGGATATATACTTTTCTCGGCTTCATTTTTGTGATCTTGTTTCACGCAAAAACAAAAAAAAATTGTTATAATAACATCATGAATATTATTTTAAAACCATTAATATGAAGATGTAGTACCATAGGAAACCATATTTTTTAATATATGGTAATTTAAGTTCTACTTATGAATCTATTAATTCAATCATTGGTTGTCCATAATTATTTTACATTTAGGATCATTAAACTAGTTAGTTAACATGAAACTCAAATCCTTCATAATGATTAATTGGAGAGAACATGAATAAACTATTATATGCCTTCTAGGATTGTCAAGCCAGGTGTGTAGTTAGGCCTCATTTTCATTGATGCGGTGCAGATTGAGTAAATTCCCAAAAAACCCTTTTTATATTTTCTAAGCCTTTGCATATTTTCTTAAAGACCTCATCCACTCATAGTATCCAAAACGAGATGTCATTTATAGTAAAACCACATACTGAAAATTTACTAGAACTTTAGGATGTGATCATATATATAGAATTATTCTTGGGGTTTTCACTAATGTTCTATTATCCTAACAAACAAATAGAATGTTCATTATTAGATTGACATTAAGGAATATTATATCCCAAAGGGTCATTTATACCATTAACATTAAGATCAACATAAAATTATCAACCATTAAGTTATTATCAATTCGAGACCTAATTTACAAAGTTATATAATCCATACTCTGATATCAACTATGAAATGTTGAAGCTGCACTCCTTCATCTGATTGCATAAAAACATACTTTATATAATTGATTCTAATACAACAATACATTCATAGTTATTAATGTTCCATAATTAAATGATAAAAATAAAATATTACATTAGGTAAATTCCAAATAACATTTCTGTCTATAACTTTAAAAATTTAGTGGAAAACATAAACTAAAAAACCAATGTCTTCATTAACTTATGGATGTTTTCACTATATCAGTAACTAGTTATTTTATAGTGAGTATTTAATATCTACCATAAATTCTATATAAGGTATATGTTGGTTTACATATCATTTGAAATAAATTTCTTCATAACATAGAAAAATGGATACATAAGATACAATGATGTAAGATACTGGACATCATTGAGGTTTGTATATTTTATATTTTTTTATTTTAATACCTTTTAGAAGGTAAGATAAGTATTATCAGATTCAATGTGGAGGCTCATAGGTGTTCTAGAATTTTGGGATATGAAATAAAGTATAATCATGCCATCCAATACATGTTGCATGGTTGGCACATGGTTAGTAATAAACACGCTTCTAAACCATACTAGTCTAAATAAGGGGTGAATGGTTTGGTAAAATATGAAATAGGGGAGGTCGAATATTGTGTGATTGGTCATACAAATTCTACATGGTTAGAGAATGGGTTTTCAAACATTGTGGGATTCCCAGATAACCATATGACTTATCCCCTCTCGGATAAAGGCTGGTGAATGGTTGGCACACAGTTTAAAAAATGTGCAGTCAAACTATGCACCTAATTAAAAGTGGATTTTTACCATTTTTCATTTTAATATTTATGAGTTGTCACCCAATTTTGTAACACATTTATCCTCCAGCAACCCTAGTGATGAAACAAAATTCTCATGGAATCCCAAGGATCAATCTCTTTTGTTTCTTGTTCGTTTGGACTACAGTTGGGTGTGGATCAATGCTTTGGTTTATTCTAACACTCCTCTTTAGTATCTTTTTAGGATTAGGTATTATTTATTTCCTCTTATTCTTCAAAATACCTAAAAACCAATTTTTTTAATGGATCATAGGTTGTGTATTTTAAGGGTGTTTGTATCTGAGTTGAGGCCTAAGTTTATGTGTTTGGTTGTCCTCAAAAGCAGAGGTAGGTTTTCAATAATTTATGTCTTCTAGTTTTGATGTTTTTTGATGTTTTTTTAATTTTTATTTTTTGATTTTGAGTTTTAAATTTTCTTCCATTACAGGATTGGGTAAATAGGAAAGTTAAATGACAAATTAAACCCTTCATGATCCCCATGGGATGAATTAAGGTTGATTAGATCCATTATTGGGGCCACCCATGGGGGATTTTATTACCCAAAAAAAATGATGGTGGTAATTGAAACCTTGAATTAACTCATAATAAATTAGATCCCTTAGAAAATGTGTTGACCTGTTCGTTGGGGTGTTTAAATGGAACAAGGGCAGTTATATTTAGTTGTTAACATTGAATAATGTTTTTTTTGGAACGTAGTGAATGAGACAAATTAATTAAGTGAAATGTGTAAAATGAATTGGGTTATAATGGACATATTTAAGTGAGTTATGCCATTTAAATGGGAATGTGTAAATAAGATAATGCATGAAGATGATATTTTCATTGGTAAAACCATGAATTTTTAAATTTATTTGAATGTTTGATTATGGTTATTTGAAATGGTTAGTATAATGAATGGTTATTAAATGTTGTACACATGACTTGGTTGTATGTTAGTTATTATAATAAATCCCCTCCCACAGGTCAGGTTGGAATGAGGCTCTAACCCCTGCCACTAGAATACAGAGGTCAGGTAGTCAAATTGAGGATCTAGACCCCTAACAGTACTATTTTATAAGACTACCTGCACTTAGGATACAAGGTATGTGTGTTTTAAATGATGGTTAAATTGTTTCCATAGTTTGATAGAGAACATAAATTATTTTATTATGTATAGTATATGTTCGGCATCGGATGTTACGCGATGAATGATTTTTTAACCCATTGAATGAATATAAAATTTGGATTATGTGATAAATTTGGCTAATAAAACCTGGTTATTCTTTTTTTATCATTTTATTATTTTAGTACATAAAAACAATATGTGTATAGACTATATTTTGTATACCCCATTGGTGGGGGCCAATAGAGTTCTAATAACACCATTCCCAGGCCCACATTGGGTACCAAAGCATGTTTCATGGTTTTTGGATATGATAAGGGTGAAATCCCATTTCTAGAGGGTTGATTTGGGCATCAAATTTCCAAGGATGAGGAATCCAGACTCAAAGTCAAGGCCCATTTTTATGATTCTTCATTTTCTCTTTATTTTGGGTTTTCCTTATACTTCATACTATATTGACATTACAAATAATATTTAATTATGGTTGTGGGAATGTACCATGTTTTTTGGAAATGTTGGTAATGCATATTTGTTGTTTATTGATGGTTTCTTCCTATAATTCATGTTCTTTGCAATGTCTTACTCTGAAAAAGAGGTTATAGTCTCCCCATGTGATCTATTATACCATTGATGCAAGTCAGCATCCTCTTCCATACATGGAGGCATGCTTTAGGTCTTGTGGTGACTAAACTCGAGACACTAGTTTTGTGGCCTCTTATTTGGGGATGTTATAAATGATCTCAAATGATCAGTAAGGTAAAACATACCATAAAGAAAATCATGGAATAATCCTGGATTAAATATTAAGATATTAATAGATAATAAAATTAATTCCAAAATATAATGAAATAGAAATAATGATATATCCATAAATAACAACATAAATGGAAATATTAATTGAATATAAATAACAAAATCCTTACAAATTATACACATGATGTTGGATATCTCACCTCATTCCATAAGACAAGATATCATTTTACTAGAAATTATGATGTTAACAAAAAGTAAATATCTTATTTTAGGAATGAATACACCAAAATATTAAAAATTTGATTCCCTCAACAAACCAACTAATGAATTAAGGTGTTATATAGTGTCCAAAACCATGTTTCACTCTTTCAAGTTGAAATAATTGCAAATATAAGAACGTTAATAATCAATTCAATATCAAATTTTCCAATAATAATCTATATCTGAATAAAAAAAAATGTAAAAAAATAATTTTACTCATGTTAGTAAAAGGGATAACATGATCATAAGAATTCTGGGATATAAAATGGATGGTTAAAAAATATATAGTTAATTGGGTTATAATTATCCATTTTCAAATAATTCAATAAAAATTTCAAATTCATTTACCAAATGTTAATAAAAGGGATAACATGACTATAAAATATATATAGATTTAATTTGGAAAAATAACCATGAAAAGGGAAATGATATGTCATTTTTAATATAAAATGTCTATTTCAATAGCCATCTTGAGAAAGAATGTGGTTGGTTGAAAAATAATATATTTTCATGTATAAAAATGGAATTTAGATTGATGTTGATATAATGAAAAACACACATTAAAAAATAATTCTAGAAATTTTATCACAAATTAATGGATCACAAATCAAATTTTTTGATTCTATGAGTTCAACCGCTAAAATATTAATATATACATTAGGATAAATAAATAATCATAAATATCATGAGGGTAAATCATTTTGTATATGATAATGAAAATGGATGTTAAAACCTAAAAGAGTTTTAAGAAACAAAAATTATATTTCCATAATATATTAGGTAGGGGTCATGTTATAAAGTTATTTTCAAAAGGTTAAATTGAAAACCTTTGAAAAAATATATTTTTAAAAATAAATTCGAAAAATGGGACATTAAAAATAAATGGAAATGAAACTATTTAATTAATTGTAAATAACTTTGTCTAAAAATCAATTTTTTTTAATTAAAACATCTTTTAACAAAATATAAATAGAACATGCAATATTAAAATATTTGAGTTGAAGAACCCAAAAGAATATTGAAATGAAACATTATAACTCAGTGAATGAACATTAAGTGACCAAAAAATATTTATAATAAGGTAAACAATGTAGTAAAATCCATTTGATGAAAATGAATTCATTAAGATTAATATTTAACCAAAATAAAAATTCTATCTTATAATGATAAATATATTACTATTGATCACGCCATTCAAAGTAAATCATGGTTCATAACATATACATGTCCCGAGGAATTAATGTTTGATACAAAGAACCCTTTATACTTGAGTGACATTTTCATTAAAACACTTTTAAATAGAAGTATTATAATTTAACATAAAATAAAATGATTAAAAGTTATTTCTTTATATGATATCTGAAATATATAGTATATTGTTCAAATAAATAGACATTTCTTAATAATTCCAACCTTGTCTCAAATAGGGGAATTTAAGATGAAATCTACTACCTTGTTCTATATTAATTAATTCCATGCTCCTAAAATCATAAACAATATAATTGTGTTTATAATATACCTTATTAGGAATATAATTATTATTTATTAAAATTAATATAGGCCATTTATTAATAAATTATATTTTTTTATTTAAATATTTTTTTCTTATGTTTGTATGAAAATAAAATCTATTTCAGGTTATGTTTTTAATTTGAGTGTTTGAGAATGATATATTAATAATAACATAATTAATTATAATGAAAATAAAATAAAAAATATATTTTATTTTCATATTAAATTATAATAAGCTAATTTTACAATATTCTATATTAAACCATGATAGTGTTTTATAGAATTTTTCAAGTACTTATACCAACCCAACTAAGAACAAAGATTATTTTGATTGGTGAGTCTTGTCAAGGAAGTATATAATATATTTATAAAAATATTAATGGTATAATTTATATTTTTTATTTTTTTATTTAGATTTTAATTTTTTTTTATAAGAAAATAAAATCATGATGAAAAATGAAAATGTTGCTTTATGGATGTGGAGTCCACATAATGCACAATTAACATAGTTTTGGTTCTTTACATTAATGTAAATGAATGAATAATGGTTTTTATGTTAATATAATTACACATTAGTATGAAAATGAATGTAATATTATAATATTACTATGGTAATGATATTTTTCATATATAAATAAGAAGAAGAAATGGTTAATCAATACATAATACTCACTTTCTGACTTTAAAAATTCTCTTGAGAGTCTCCATAGAAATGAAGAAAAAGGGATAATTAAATGATTCTAGAGGATTATGAAAATGTGATGGGATTATATAAAGATAAAAATAGAACAGGTTTTAGATGTAATTTAAAGAATTGTATTTGTACTAAAGAAATGGAATTGTCCCCTTTTATTAGTGAAGAAAAGGGAAAATATTGGATCACCCTTTAATTTTAAATATATCATTACCTTATTCAAGGTTAAAAGATATAGAAAGTTATAAATAATGTATTTTGGGTGGGATTGGGTCTAGAAATCCCCCGAAAAGTGTTTCCATGAATATTTTAATCATTTTAGATGTCATTTGGCTTTAGGTTTTTAATTTTTCCATTTTTACCTTTGTAACTTTTTTTGACAACTTCATTTCAGATTTATTAATAATAAATAAAAACCCACATTCCAAATATTTTCATGATGAAAATAAATTTAATCTCCATGAAATATATTTCAATTTGAAAAATAATAAATTATTTACTCTTAAAATTTGACATATTATATATATATATATATACAATTTGTAGAAAAATGGTGTTTTAACCATTATTGTTCTTAATCTTATTTGTCATTGGTTACCAATTAAATTTCTATAAATTTAATTTTATATGTGTTTAAAAATTATTTTATATTAAAAATTTTAATATATGTTAATTTTATTTTTAATATTAATATTACCTAAAATTATTAAAACAATTCTTTGAAAAATACAGTTTTACCATTATTAGGGTAATTAATTTACTCTATGTAACAATAATTTTTAGGAAAAAAATCGATGTTGAACCTCTAACATAATATGGTAATTTTCATCTAAAAATTGATATTGATTTTTATTGATTTAATTTTTGCAAGTTATGACATGTAATTTTTAAACTAAGAGAATCAAAATACTTTTTTGAGTGAAATATTATTTACGTTTCCACAATGATATACATGGGTTTAAAAAAGGAAATATAGTAATTTTAATTGATTTATTTGAATTATAAATATATACATATATATAATTTTAAAACCATTGAAAACATTTATGTTATTATTTTATGATGATAATTTCATAAAAGTGACATTTTTTAGAAAAATCGATTTGTTTTCACTATTCACAGAACAACTATTTCAATGAAATCCCAAAAATTAATTTTATGATAATAATGTAAGTATAAAAAATTATCATTACCCTATAATCAAAATAAAAATATAAAAATTATTAATATTTTTCAAATAAAATAATAAAATATAAGGAAAATGATTTTTTATTGTAAAATGACATTTTGAAATATTAACTATTATTATTATTGTTAGATAGATTTTATAAAATAAATTAGTGTAAAAACATATTACTAGAAAACATAATTTATCATCATTAGTCATATGTTTCTTAATATAGATATTCATATAACATAAAAAGAAATTTTTAGATAAATAATTTTCTAAAAAACAAATGATATTATTAGTCATTTAGTTAAACTCATTGAATTTAATTATTATTAAAAGTAGTGTTTCTTTTATTTATAAAAATATTTTATAAATAGGTTACTCTTATTCTTTATTTCAAATTAAATGCATTTGTTTTAACGTTCATAATTAATAGTTATATTCTTTTCAAAATATACCATGCTTTTTTAGGATTGGTGTTTCATGTAGATCAAGCTATCAAACAAATTGATTTAATTAAAGAAATCCATTCATTTAAATTTTGGGGTGTTTGAAACTATATATCTAGTGAAACACACTTCATTATAGTCATATAATGTAGCACATTGGGATTCCCTTATCCTATCTCATTTCTCTCCAAACACCAATCAGCAGTCCATTAGAACACTGGTTATAAAAAAAATCACTTGTGTTCATTATTGAAATCATTGTTTAGAATCAATAAAATTACAGGAATTATGGGAACACTTCATTTATCACATGTAATGTTCTTCTAGGAATTTTATCTCATTCAATTATCTTGTCTATGGGATACCAGGTATATGTCTATCTATGTATTCCAAGGATCCAACTCTTCATTCTTGTCTTTCCCCAATCCCTGGTTAGTAACTTATCTTCATTAGTGGGTGAATAAGGAATCAATCACCCAAATAAACATTGAAAAATTTTATAAATATAATATAAAACAAATATAATCATCATCATATGGGAACTTTAATCTTCCATTTTTTATTTTTTCAATTCCACATTTAATCCAATAATAAAATTCATTTTATTCCATCTAATTGGCATTTAATGAAAAGGTGACAAAAATATCACCCTCATAATTTAATCGTTCTCTAATAATAATGAATTAAAACTGTTTATCTCTTTCATATTCTAGAAATTATAGAGAATTTAGGAACCACATACACTTTATAAATTATACATTAATTAATAACACTAATCACACTTGGGAAAACCTAGTGCAAAAAACAATATGTCATAACCTATACAATGATGTTGACCATTACAATTATCAATGTTGTTCCAAATCATATTTCGAGTTCTGGGGTTCTTTGAGAATTATATATATTTTTAAAATGTAAACCAGCACTCATATTCACAATACGCATCAAAAAGTCAATGTACAGTTAAATATCTTCCGTCCTAATTAGAAAAACACTCTCCATTAACAAATAAAACAAGAATACATTGTGACTATGAAAAACTATGAATCTGGTGCCTCATACTTTATAAATCAGATGGTTCAATAGATTTATAGTTTTTTTAGTATTTATTAAATCTCTATATATTTTAGTTTTTCAATATCTCCCCTTAAAGGGATATTCTTCATACATCACTACATTCTATAACCATCCTTAAATGACCATCTAAAAGGAATAATCTAAATATAAATGATCACTAATAGGGGGAGGATGTGAATTAGTTTTTTTTTTCTTTTTATTTTTTCTCACATAATAAACAATCCTTGACTCTTATTAGGGAGAAATGAACATTCTAAGAAACCCAAAAACATTTTTAACAATAAAAACATAATTATTTACAAGTTTGAATACTATGTAAGAGTAGATAGTCCTTGATAAAGTTTCATGATATTCTAATCCCACACAACCCATGAGAAAAAAAAAGATTTCTATATGGTCAAAAAAATAAGGGAGTATCGTTATAATTTCAATGAAATATAATAAAAGAGTAGTGTGTGTGATCCTCATAATGATAAAATATATATAAATGTTTCATAGAAACATTCAAAACCTCTATCAAAAGGATTTAGTATGTTTTCACTATAATGCCTGAAATTTTTTTACACTTACTATTCTTGGAAGAATATCTTATTCTTCACATTAATGCTTATTATCAAGAATAATACCCATCTTATGACTTATATATAATAATTTTAAACTAATCACAAATATGTATGGTATGATTCAACTCTGCATTTATCTGGTAAACACTATCTAGTTCCCTGGGAAGAATAATACTGCTTCTTCAAAAAAATTCATAAAATTTCTTAAACACATTATCCTCATCTTATGACCTGACATGAAAAAATTATTTGGTTATTTTCTCTTAATCCTTCTCTTTATTACACCACATTTCAGTATAAAATTCTTCTTCTACCAACAGTTTATTTGGTTGGATGGTTTCCTTAATCAAGCATTGCATTTTAGCTCTATTTCTAGTATTTATGTCTCATATCTTTTCAAAAACAATATATATTTTGACATGTGTTTATAGTATTCATCTGGTATTACACTTTCATCCTCAATTTATAGGTTCAAAAATAATATTATGTTGGTGAATCAAAATATTTTGTTTTTATAATAAAAAATCCAATTCCAAACTCCCACACATCTCAATTCACTAGATTCTTCTCAAATATATCAGAATATTATTCAATCCTCAAATAAATTCAAACATGAAATGACCTTAATGAACATACTAAATCATATATTTTTTGAACTTCTTTAATATTTTTAAACCATTCTTGGAAAACATATTAAATGCACAACATCGCATTATAATTTTTTTATCTTCACGAATGTTTCATAAATTCCCTTGAACTACTAAAACCATTTACCATTAATTCATCTAGTGGAACTTTATATAATAAAATCAGTCTCATTAGACTTTTTCTTATGCCACTATATAATATTGTAGGAATATATCAAAAAAATCACCATAATATAACTTTTTGTGTTGAATTTAATCAAAACTCCTCAACTATTTCATTCACATTCCATCCTTGACTAATGATCTTAGTAAATAATCATTCATCTAATGGTTTCAACCGAGAAAATTTTTTAGATGAATCGAAGACTTATTTTTTATTACATATAAAATTTTAAATATTATAAAATTCCATCTATTAGACAATCTATAAATCTACATATCTATTTTATAATAAAAATGGTTCATCATATGGACTTAAATTGATGATATTGTGAAGGATTTTATGATAGTATTCATCATATTGATCTTTGTCTATGATAGTTTTTAGTAAATTCCAATCTCTTTTGACATCTTTTTTATGGTCATAGATATTTAAAACAAATTAAGTCCAAACTATTCCCAGTGAAATCTTTCATCAATATATCTTGTCTAGAAGTCATATTCCTAACTTTATTGTATGAATTTTTTATATAAGAATTAATTTCTCCCCATATAATATTATTCTGGATTCATGAGGTATTTCAAAGTTCATAATGTTAGAAATATTATGAATATAAAATCATTTCAAGATTTTAAATATCACTGAACATTAAATATGATGATCGTTTTAAGTAACATAGGATAAAAGTTAAGCATAAAACCAAGGCTGATTAACTCAGTCAAGTAATTTCTATCCAACATTCCTGATCTAGTAAAGTCAAGTCCATCATCCAAATCTAATGTCCTTTTTTAGAAGGCATAGAATTGTTTATTGATTAATGTTTGACAATATGGAACAAAAATTGTGATAAATGTTTATTTCATACCTAATAATTTTAAAATAAATATTATTAAAAACTTATAGATTTTAAGAAACACCCCAAAACCTATGGCCCCCAACAATCTATCCCTTTTCAATTTTTTTTCAACCAAAGAAAATACATAACTGAAACATTGTTACTCATACATGTATTGTTTATCTAAAAATTATAAGAAAACATGAGTTAAAATTTGATAGGAAAAAATAATATTTAACCAAAAATATTATGCCTTCCATATGTAGTGACTAGGGAAAAAATTCCCCACCCCTTGTAAAAAACATTTCAAGGAATCATCTCAAAACCAACATCAAATTGTAGGAAAAACATTTCCCACATCAACTTAATTGAACGGTTAAAAAATTAACACACGTGATGAAATCATAACATTACCCTTTTAAAATTTATCTTAAATACTTATTTTCTATTTAAAGGTAAAACACAAACTAATGGAATGATTTATGTTACAACTTTATCTCCCACAATGATAAAACTATACATAGTTGAGATAAAATTGGGATGGAACCACATGAAATATACATGAAGATTATGAGTTTGTAAACCCATGATCATCATCATCTTACGAAATTATTCCTTCAATAATGGCCTTGTGAAAATATCATCCACTTTCTCTATTATAATATCAAACTCCACCATTAACTGATTTTTTCTACAATCTCTCTAATGAAGTTATTTAATATATCAATATTAATAAATGAGAATGTTTCACCACATTATTAGTAATATTTATATATATTTTATTATTATAAACCATGATAAGGGAAAAATTCCCTTAAATAAAGTTATAGTTTTCCTCCATAAACATAAGTTATATTTGAGATTGGGTAAAGGAAACATAATCGGTTTTAGAAGTACTAAGTGCTACTGAACATAGTTTCATTGGATTATAGGTATCCAATTCCTCTCCCAGGAAAACATTACACTAGTTAAGTATTTTTTTTCATCTAAATTTCCTTCCTAGTATGTATCAGTGTTATCAAATAGATCAATCTTTCTTATACTATCATATTTAAACCCAAATAAAGTTATGGCTTTCATTTATGTGATAATTTTATTTCCAAACCTAAGATGATATTCCTTGGTTTCACATTGATACATGGAACAAATATTAATAACATACAATATATCTAGAAATGAATTAATTAGATATAATAAACATCCAATATGTTTTATAAACTCTTTAGGATCAACCTCTTTTCATTCACCCCCTTTTGATAACATAATTCTCACTAAAATAGGTGTGGGATTTGGCTTAAATATTTTTTGTCAAAAATCATCAGAAGCCTCTTACTATAAATATATTGAACGATTATAGTGTACTTATTCATTTTTTTAGATTTGTAAGTGAGATAGGATTTTATTTAACCTATAATGTAAAACTCAGAAAGCTTCATCATCACATTATATAAAATAGTTTCTTTATAACATTAAACATAAATGATACCATCATCATAAACAATAAAAATAAAATAAACTTCTTCATTTTCTTTAATATGGATATATCTATAAAATCATCCAATCATGAAGTTTATATTCTGTATGAGAGTCTCTAATATTGAATAAAAAATATCAATTCTTGATTCCAACCATACAAAGACTTAATAAAATTCTTCAAAAAAAACCTCCATATTTTCAATTAAAAAAGACACATGATGGTTCAATATTATCATTTTCTTCTAGATCTATAATAGGAATAGATGACTTCAAATCCATAAAAAACGTTTATATATTCATTGTGTAGTGATAGTAAACAATATTATGATTGTTCCTAATATTCCCCATGGAGAAAATGCCTCATCAAAATCAATGCCTTCAATTTCTTTATAACCATTACAAACAAGTCATGTATTTTTTATCACTTCATCATTCTCATTTAACTTGTTTAAAAACTACTATTTTTTAGTACTCAAATTTTTATTATTTTAGGTTTAGTTACAAGTTTTCAAGTATATTTATTCTCTTTATGATCCAAAAAAAATGCATTCCTAGCATCATTACACTCTTGATGCTCTAAAGCGTTATAAGAATACATTGGATCAACTAGTGAATATAAGGATTTATATGATACTAACTATGATTTTCTTATGGATTTAACATGTATGGAATGAACTTCAATGAATTTTCTAATTCCACTCACTTCATCATCCTATGATGATATAAATATACCTTTTCCTCATCACTCAAGATATATGAGATATAATCTTCATCATGATCATCTTAAATATTATTAATGTCATTAAAATTATTTTCACATTGTTCAAGTGCAACCACGTTATCTTCTATTTCCTCACCATTTTAAATTAACTATTAAGCATTTACATTTGAATGCTTGTGAACATTAACATATCCATAGTCAACAATATTTCATATATCTTGATTAAAAAACATATATCCCCCACCATTATGAGTATATCCAATAAATATTCCTACAAAGAATCTTTGATCAAACATTATAACATTTTCACTATTTATTTTAATAATTAAATTACATATAAACTATATGATATTTTCTTTTTCATTATATGTCCCTCTTTTAGTTTTTCATTGGACCTTCATGGATATGTCTTATTTGTTGATATAGATCCCTTTTCAGGGGAAATGACCTAAAGTTCAAAGATGTATGTTTGTCTAAAATAATTCAGTCCGGGTAAAAAACATTAAATTTATTTATGAGTGTTTTCCATGGTTTGGATGGTTTTGGAGGTGGTTTGTGTCCTTATGTAGAAACTTTGTTGAAAACTATCTATAGAGAATTTACGTGCCATTGACATATTACATGTAATGTAACTACTGTCAGAAACATTTCATAATCAGGTTCATGATGTGAAGTTGTTACACAATGTGAACCTAATTCACATCATGTTAATAATTATTGGGATAAATATAAGCCCTAGGTTATTGGTTTTTCAGTGTAACTCAAAAATAATGAACCTCGTTACTTGGTAGGATTTTATGAAATTTAGTCCTTATACCCAATAATTTTTTTGGGGTACTGTGTATGAATTTAATTTTTCATTTGCTAAAGACTCTAACCCTTGGACTTGGTATGTTTTTTATGTCATTTAAGAGGCTCCTCTACCATTCTAGATGTAAAATTATCACACATTATCCCTAGTGAGTTGATTTTCATAGGTTTCCCATCCTTATCGTTATATTGTATTCTATCTGTGTAATATATTGACCGTAGTTGAATCTATTTCAACCTATATGTTTTGTGATATATGTTTTCATTGTTGATCTCTATCTTATTTGTTTCCCTTGATGTTTCCAGTTTCTAGTAATTCTAAATCACTAGTTAAAGGTATGGGTATAAAACCCAAACCTATGTTCTACATAATTTTAAAGAATTTTTTATTTTGAAATTGCACCAACATAATGTGTTCATTAATTAATTAAATGATGGATTGAAATATTACATTTACCCCTTTGGATCCAACTAATAATGACTGATATTATGGATACCCATCGAGTGAGTAAACCCTATAATATATATATATATATATGGGAGTGTGCGTGTGTATGAATTGATGAATTGATTAAACTGTATTTATCATTAAATGAGATTTAAGTGTTTTTTATATTGATCCACAATGGAAATATATTTTCTTTTGATGATATGGATGATAATAAACTAATATATAAATGAAAATGTAATTAAAAGAAAATTAGAAATTTTATTAATTATCCATTGATCCATGTGATTTGATATTTCAGTATCCTTGTTGTTATGAAATGTGTTTTGATTTATGTTATAATGATTTTCTGGAGAAGGCTCTACCCAGTACCATTTGGTAATTATTATATTGAGTGGGTTCATGCCAAAACCATGTTGTAATACTTATATTTAATTGGTTCTTCCTAGTCCCATGATTTAATTCTTATATTGAGGGGGATCATCCTAGTCCCATGTAATAATTTTTATATTGAGTATGCGCTGCACATCCCCATGTTATAATTATTTTTATTGAGTTGGATATTACCATTCCCATGTTGTAATGATTATATTGAGAGATTTATGCTAATTGCCTTTCTGAAATTATTCTATAACGTTCTTGTCCAAGAATTGTGTGATTATTTTCTATATTTAAATGGTTATTGGATTTCATGGTTGTACAACATCATCAGATATATTCTAGCATAGTGTTGAATCATGTTGATTATTATAATGTGTTAAATGATTATTTACTACAATTTCTATAGTTTTTCATGTACACTTACTATAAGACTAGTTTTATAAGACTTGCTATTGTCAACCAAATATGTTTTACTTGTGCCTTACTCAAGGATCTGTTTGGTAACCGAGGAAATTTCATAGATTAATGTTTTCATAATGGAATAAGAACATTTTGTGGATTTTTGATTTTTTAATGGGATAGAGGTTAGAGGTGGGACATAAATTTGGATAGGGACAGGGGTTGATTGAGATTATATTACATATGATGATTCCTTTATATTTTATTTTTCAGTTTTACATTTATATGTGTCTCATATTTTCATTTCATGGTTCATTATTATTTATTTTTTGATTCCCCTTTACTTACCTATTGTAGGATATATCATTTCTGTTGTCATCTTTTACACATATATTTCTAATTATTTGATTATTCATCCAAGTTGTAACTCTGTATCAGGGGGTATAGTCTCCACACTATAATTATCACAGCCTTGATGTTAGTCGAAAACCTTTGGCATATGGAGATATGCGCTTGAGGTCATCTAACAAACAAATTTTTCCATGTGATAGTGTGCCATATTAAGGCACATCACAAAGTGGTATCCAAGTGGTAGGTTTCTCTTAATTTTTTTCATTACAATTGGGAAAAGGTAAATAGGTAACTAGGATATACCAAGACTTGGTAATGAAATTATACATGGGAGTATCTAAATCCTATATGGGGTAAAATATGAGTTCCCAGTGATTGGATTTTTGTTTATTCTGTTTTTTTGTTATATTTGATGTTATTTCACCTTGGGTGATTCACATGTTGTGTGATGCAATTATTTATTAATATTTTTACTTGTGTCATAGTATGGGGTGAGATAAGTATGCATGAATCGTTATCAGAACATAGAGATACATATTGACATAAATTTTTTATGATAGGAAAATATTTATTAGGTGGCCCATATTACTGAAATTATGACACAAGGGGACTCAATGTTCATACCCAACTTTGGATTGTCATACATGACATAATATGGGAAATCTAATTACATTTTTTTGGGAATATAATAGTATAATAGTGTTAGGGGACCATGATAGGTACCAAATTCTTGGAAGGATTCAACTAATCCTCCTTATACTGGTAGCTAATGTTCCGTATGACTTTTAAGTCAAGGATGGAGACATAGTACCAAGTGTAGGAGTAATAGTTTTAAAAAATAAGAATATCTCATGTGAGCTAGATTGAAGTCCATTATGTAGGGGCTACTTAGTTACATGTTATGCAGACTACTCTGGCTAGTGTGGATGCATTTATGTCCACCTTCATAGGTATTATTCGTGTATAATCTACCCTTACTGGTTATCTGTTTATCACTATGGCATTTACTTATATTTTACCTACTATTTTTTAAAACAATTTTCAATAGGGTGTGGAAATTGTTAATGGTGTATTTTCCTTCTACACACAATTGGGAGTGTGGAAAAAAATATCAGTCATTATAAGGTGTGTTCTCTATAGATCAGTGTTTACTATTTCTTATGGGTACCGTTCAAGCTAGAAATAAAAGGTTTTTATTTGATTCTTGGTATGGATTTTTAGTGTTATACCATGCTCGTATTGACTATTATCAGAGTATTTCAACCTCTATTTCTCTAATATGAATCCTCTATTCTAATAAAGGTGAGTGGGGTTTTCAGGCCCGTCAGGCATGACCAATTCATTAAAAGTTGGATTGTCTCATGGATTAGATAAAAATCCTCCTTTTAGATGATGGTGTAATGCAGTATGATACTTTTCCTCCAGTTGTAGAATATTTATAGGATGTATAATTGAAAGGTTCCATAGATTACCACTAGAGCAGGTGATCAATTTCATGATGGAGTTAGTATCTAGAGAAAATTCATTTCCATTTCACTATATTTAATGACACTAGTAGAGATTTATGTTTTAAAAGTTTATTTGGAAGATTTATAAGTGAAAGGTTTCATATTTCTTAGTATATATCCATGGGGTATTCAAGAACTTTTTCCAAAGAAGTATGATGGTACTTTTAATTATGTATAGATTATCAGATATTGAACCATATTATTGTCATGAACTGATATCCCCTTCGACGTATCAATGATCTCTTCAATCAGTTGAGAGGTGGTAAGATATTATCTGATATTGATTTGAAATAAGGATACCATTCGTTGATGGTGATACCGGGAAACATACCATAAACATTATTTAGGTTCAGTTATAGATTGTATGAGTTTGTAGTGACGTTGTTTTGGTTAACAAATGGACCATAAATATTCATGGCCTTAATGAATAAGATCATTCAACCTTTTCTAAGTCACATTATTGTGGTTTTTTTGACGACGTCATAGTGTACACCAGGTCAATTAATAATCATTTTAATGATAATGATATTATCTTGAATTAAATAATATATAATTGAATTTATTAAAATATGACAAAATCACATTTTTGGATTGATAATGTGAACTTATTAGGACATGGAATATTAGAGGTGGATGTTTTAATTTACCTAGAGAAGGTTGAGGCCATTGAATCTTGAAATCATCCCAACAATGAATTTGATATTTATAGTTTTCAAGATTTTTCAGGGTATTATTGAAGAATTTTCTAGGACATTTCCCATTTGGTAGAAATGATGTCAACACTGTCCAAGAATCGAGAACTACTTGATTGGTCATATTATTCTATGAAAATGTTTAATGAGTTAAAAGGAAGTCCATTATTGGAACCTATCTCCACATTACATGCTCCTAGTAAACCATATACCATGTATGGTGATGCATCCAGAGTTGTACATGAAGTAGTTATGATGTAGGAGGATCGAGAGGGTTTTTTATAGCTCTAGACAAAGAGATAACAAGAGATGAATTACCCTAATCTTGATCTAGAGTTAGTAGTGGTGGTATATTCCAAAAGGATTTGGATGCATTATCCCATTGGTGAGATGTGTTTGGTGTAAACATGCTATAAGATCATCAGGTACATCTTTTCTTTAAGGTACATAACCCTTCAGTAGAGGAGGTGAGTTGATTATCTATAATAATTTTGTATTTATTTTCCTTATACACCATTTAATGGAAATATCGTTGCTGACACTTTGAGATGAATGATGAATAATGAGGTTGTTAATGAATCTTGTTAAAATTGGAGGATGATGTAACTATTTGAGGATATGCATCTAGATATTTAGAATTCTCAAGGACAAGTATCCATGACATTGATATATTTTGTAATCATGCTTCTTAACTAGGTCAAGACAAAGAAGTTATCTAATTTTGAGAGCTTAGTTATGAGATACAACTAATATAGTGGTGATACACCATAAGAATGGTCTCTTGGAAGTGGAAATTATATTTCCTTCCATGAATGAGTGTGGGTTACTATGGGCTTGTGTGAGGAGATGATTAGAGAGTTTCATGATTCTAGATGGGAATTACTCCGACGAATGACTCTTATGTATCGTGATCATTATAGATAGTACTGGTAGTCAAGAATGAAGAATTATGTAGTGTAATTTTTGGTGAGATATTTTACTTGTCAGTAGGTGAAATCCAAGCATTAGTGGCTAGTTGGGCTTCTACATACTTTTCGTATTCTTGAGGGGAAATGAGATGATGTCACTATGGATTTTATGATTGGATTACCCTGGAAAACCCATAAGAACAATTCAGTATGGTTGATTTGTGATCTAAAGATGAAGGTAGCGCACATATATCCTATTAGAGAGAAATTCACAGTTAATGATATGTGAAGTATCCACATGCATGTGAGAGCTTGGTTACACTGTGTTATAATGAGTATCATTTTAGGCAAAGATCCATATTTTTCATCATAGTTGTGTAAGGGTATTTATAAATCATTTGGATTTAAGGTTCTTTTGAGAACATCCTATAATCCTTAGACTAGTGGAAAATATTAGTGGACTTTTTAGCTTCCGGTGGATATGTTAAAGGCATGTATTTTGGAATTTGGTTGTTCATGGTAGCATCATATAGATCTCATGGAATTTTTATTTAATAATAGATTCTAGGAACTGATCCAAATGGAACATTTTGAGAGCACATATAGATATTTGTATCATTCAACTCCTTTTTGGTCAGGGGAATGTGAGTTAGTTCTTATTTTACCTAGTCTCGTTTAAGATATTTCTAAATATGTTTTGTTGATAAAAAGGTGGTTGGTGAATATGAAGAGAATAAAGAAATCATACACTAACCACTAGAGACCACCTATAGACTTTGAGGTTGGTCATAATGTTTTCCATCAGGTGTCACATATGTTGTGTTAATACTATATCAGAAAATAGCGGAAGATAGAACACAGGTTTTTTGGTGTATTTTTGGTAGTAGAGAGGGTCGATCAAATGGTGTACCAATTAGACATTCCATAATGTTACAATTCCATGCATGACTTGTTTCATGTGTCCCATCTTAAGAGATATTATCATGACCATTATCATGTGGTATAAGTCTAGGGAATTGATCTTTTTGTTGATTCATTGTATAATTTAGTGAGATGTATCACTATGGTAGGACTATACCTATGGTTCAGGTGTAGTGTAAGTATGGGTGTGTTCAAGAGGGGACCAGGAAGAGGAAGTATGATTTGAGAGAACAGTAGTTGGACTAGATTTTTGATACCCCAAAGTGATTCTTGGAGAATCATACGGATAATATGATATTTCTTTGGTAGGTTTTAAGATCCCTTATTTTTAAAGGTATGTCCCTATTTGGGTTTTTCATTTGTCCTTGGAGGATGAGTCTACTATATAGATAAAGAGAATTTGTTGGAAAAAATAACATAAATTTTTGGGATTTACGGTTTGTTTGAATTAATTTATTCAGGGTATAAACATTTTAAATTGGTTTTTGAGGTTCATCAAAGGTTTGGAAATTTTAAGTGGTGGTTTGAGTTCTTATGTAGATTCTATCTTAAAAAATTTCTGTCGAGCATTTACATGTCATGTACATGTAACACAATGTGTAACAGCTTCCAGAAACATGTCATCAAATGGTTGATGACATGAAGTAATTACATGTCGTAATCCTAAAAAACTTCTTGAAAATGTTAATATATATAAATATTAACATGAGGAAATTAGTTTTTCATCATAAGAAAAAAAATTATGGAAATACGCCATGTGAAAGGATTAGACACCTGGTATTCCTCATACCCAACTTTTTTAAGTAGGTAATCATGATTGATTTTTATTGTTAATTTATTAAATCCTCTCTTTATTATCATTATAATGATTTCCATGTGTTTTTTGGATCTCCTCTTCTATTCTAGATTCCCATTTTTTACACATGATCCAATTTGAGTTTCTTTGCTTAGGTTTACCCCTCACTTCCATTGTTCTCAATTTTGGCAGGGGAGTCATTAGACCACAGTTGGATCTAGTTTAACCTAGATATTGAGTGATCTATGTTTTCTTAGTTTATATACATTTTCATCATTATTATTTTCATTACACATTACATGTATTTCTAAATCACTAGTTATAGGTAGGGGTTCTAAAACCTAACTAGATGGTCTACATAATTTTATGGTGTACAAAATCTTATGATTATTCCAAAAGGATGTGGGAATTAGTTAATTAAATGAATAATTAGATTATTACATGGATCCCTATGGGTAAAATGGATAGAGACCTGACATATGGATACCCATTGGATGAGCTGACCCTTGAATATATATATATATCTCTGTGTGTGTATGTGTGTGTGAATTGGCTAATAGCCTAATGAGTGTTTAACCTAACATTAGATTCAGGTGTTTTCATGGTATTTATTCAACAAGGAAATGGATTTTTTTCTTATTATCTTTGTTGATAAATTTATATATAAATGAATGTGTAATTGAAGGATAAATTGAAATTTTTTTAATTAACCATTAATCCATGGGATGTGATACTATGATGCCTTTACTGATATGAAATGTATTATTGTTTATGTTGTAATGCTTATATTGAGTGGGATCTTCCTAGAACCTTATTATAATGCTTATATTGAGAGTTCTATGCTTAGTCCCATGTTTTAATGCTTATATTGAGTAGGTTTGACCTATTCCGATTTTTTTGTCACGACCCATACCCTAGGGCCAGTTCCGTGACTACCCCTAGACCGCCTTCCAAAGGACAGGGGTTGGCAACTCGCATCGAAAGGCATATCACCTTAATAAGAAGAAGGCAATTCCTTTATATCCTATAAACACACTCAACCAAGCACGTAGAAAATAAAAACATAAGTAAACTGTATAGAAAAAAGAGTGTTGAAAGTAAGAGGGGCGAGAATACAAGCCCAATAGTAAAGGTACAAGTACAGCTGAAATACAATAAAACTGAACAAAGATAAAGAGAACTATTGGGTCATCCTCTGAGGTTCCAACTTGAAGGGTAGGTACAGATCGCCTCCTCAGCACTCCATGTCCTCCCATCTCCTCTACGTACCGACACACAGAATGGTCCACCTCCAGGCACCATCTTGTCCTGGTACCCTCAACCTTGATTAGAGTTGTCCATCAGGTTCACCAAACACAACAAGGTGTGCGTATATCCCATGATGGGGTGAGTATAAGGATACTCAGGAGGGACCTCGAGACCCTCAAGGTCTCACAAAATTCACAAAGGATAAACCAAAAAGAATGAAATCAACTAGCACCCCTACTTAGATATATTCCCATAAATATACCTACGTTATCAAGTATACCCATCTAAAACATGAAGAAACACAAGGTCCAACACAAAATCCAAAATCTCAACTAATACACAAAGGTATTAATACCACGAAGGTAATTAACACATAGATACACCCAATAGAAGAATACCACCAAGGTATTACCATGATGGAAAGTACCACATAGGTACGGACTCAGCTCACACAAGGTATATCTTAGGTACAATAGTAGAGATGATTAGATGTAACTACTGAATCATATTAATCAATTAAGAGGAAGACCAAAAAAGGATCCCAAATTATAGACCCACACATGATCCTAGTACATCATCAGACCCACACATGATCCTAGTACACCATCAGACTCACATAGGATCCTAGTACATCGTCAGACCCACACAAGATCCTAGTACATGGTTAGACCCACACTGAATCCTAGTACATCGTCAGACCCACACAGGATCCTAGTACATCATCAGACCCACACAGGATCCTCGTACATCGTGAGACCCACACAGAATCCTAGTACATCGTCAGACCCACACAAGATCCAATTACATCATCAGACCCACACAGGATCCTAGTACATCGTTAGACCAACACAGGATCCTAGTACATCGTCAGAGCCAGATACAGGGTACCCACACTGAGCTTCCTTGTCTCCGGGAGAGTACGCTCATTATGAAACATGTCAATACTCCAACTTTCACGAAGTCCCATGAAGAAGTATCCAAAAGGACCTCCATGTAAAAGGGGTCTGAAACCAATAGATAGTGCATCAATCAGACGCTCAGTCTGCATGTTATTAGCCTTTTAGTCTCGTGGGCCTAGTTGGATTCATGCTCGATCGAAACCAACCAAACACCAAATTTATCCAAATCTCAAGCGGAGTATAGAAAAAGGACTGTCTCTCCCCAAGGTTTATGTCGCTGTAGATGGTTCATAAAACAGACGTACGGTGCCAAAGATATGGCTGAAAGAACGTATAGGGTCGAAACAAGTCTGGGTCCTGTCTGAACTAGTTTGGGATAACCCGGCCCGCTAGTTCCGGCTTGGCCTGCTGGGTCCGGCCTCCCCCACACTGGGAAGCCCGGCCCGCGCTTGGCAGCCCATCCCGTGCTGGGTGGCCCAATTTAGCGGCCCGTATTGCCTGCATGCGAGGGGGAGTTACGCGCCCCCCTCCCACGAACATTGAAAGACCAAATATTTTTCGATCACCAGCAGCACGCGGGACCTGCCATGAGTCCTGATCAGTCCAGCATGGCTAGCTGAAACGGCTGGCCCTTGGTCCTCCTGGTGGCGCGTCGTTCGCTGCCCCTCCATGGTCGACCGAACACTGGTTTCCCTCCCTTCATCTTCACGACACAAGTCATGTCCCATGATCTCCAAGAGGTACAGACACATGCCGCCACCCCATCATGTTGTCGGCCTCCGCCGGCTGCCACCCTTGCTCCACCGTGGTCGATGGGCTGTGGCCCTTCTCCAACAGTGCGATTGCGCTGCTGCTGTCTTCGTGGCTAGCCGTGGTGTCTTCCGCAACTCACGGGTTCTACTGGTGCCAATTTCCTGCACCGGTCATTGTCCTCCTCCATCGAAAAAAAACACAACAAATGTTACAAAATATTTGCGGAGTGGTCAGGCCATGTTCGTTTTGTCCACACCCTCCACGTTAGAGTGGTATAAAGTGGCTCAATTATTTCTTGAATCATGTAGAATTGTCATGAACGGTTAAGGGGTAAATTTAAAAAATCAAACCCTACCTCAAAGGTTTTTTGATGTCGTGAGGAGGGAAGGAAATACGTTGGTTTTTCATTGCTAAAGATGTCCCACGTTGGTGGATGTTATGAGGAAGGAGCCAAAGACATTTCAGAATGTCAGCGTTCTTCATTGGAGAAGCGTTCTTCATTAGAGAAGATAAGTTCCACCAATGTTCTCCCCCCATTTTCCATTTTCCAACACTTCCCCCAATAAAAGAACACCCAACCAAATAAAATATGATTAGATATTTAATTTTTTGGCACAAGTAATGTTGGCTTAATGAATTGAAGAAATGTGGAACAATTAAATGGGTTGTGTTGGAATTATTATGTGAGAGGATCTCAAGGTTCTTCCTCACAATAATGACGGATTCATGTGATCCCCACCATTTGAATTCAAATTAGTGGTCACCTTGTTCGGTTGGTCCCCACCTACTTAAATCAAAAAGGGGGGTACCAAGAATAATAAAATGTTAAACTATATTATTTCTTTCTTCCTCCATGAAAAATTGAAAAACTATCTTTCACCCTTGACCTACTGCGGTCGAGGTGAAGGTCTTCTTAAGATAAAATCGGCGTTGTGAGTTCAACAGTGTCCTAGGATTTCAATTCCGAGCACCGGTTCAAATGTTACAAAAACCTGAAGGCACGTTTACTGAACGTACCCAAAAAAAGTTTAGAAATTAATTCCAGGCACACCGGGCCTCAGAATCATGCACCGTCAATTTTTGTGGACTCATAAAATTATCATATAAAAAAATTTTATGGAAATTACTGGTCTTTACATTGTCCCCACCTCAGGGATTTGCATCCATGTAATCCACAACTCAAAAACTAGTAAAACAAGTGGGGTTACTGAGCACGAATTTGATCCTCCCACTCCCATGTGATCTCATAGAGGTTTTTGTGCTTCGAGCGAACACGCACCAAAGGAATCGACCACCCAGGAAGGACCATCTCCTCTTGATCCTGAATATCTAATGGAACCTCCATAAACGTCTCCCCATCGTCGATGCTTAGCTCGGTGTGGTCGATGATTTGGGAATTATCATGCACGTATCTCCTCATTTGGGATAGGTAGAATACATCGTGAACTTGGTGTAACTGAGGTGGAAGTTCTAGGCGGTAACCCACCTCACCAACTCTACTGAGGACCTAAAAGAGTCCAATGAACCTCGGAGATAACTTCTATCCCCGACCAAATCTTCGCAAACCATGTCGGGGTGTGACCCGAAAGAAGACATGGTCACTATCATCGAAATCGAGAGGTCTCCAAATCCTGTCATCATAAGACTTCTTCCTACTTTCTGTAGTCTTCATCTGCTCCTAGATGATCTGCAACTTCTTTGTGGTATCTCGTAACATATATGGTTCCATGAGTGCTGACTCCCCTGGGTCAGTCCAGCACAGAGGTGATCTGCACGGTCTCCCATACAACGCGTCAAAAGGATACATCCCAATGGTGGAGTAATTGTTGTTGTTGTATTCAAACTCCACCAAAGGCTATTTATCCTCCTATCTGTGCCCAAAGTTGATGATTCTAGCACACAGCATGTCCTTCAGGGTCTGAATGGTTCGCTCAGTCTGGCCATCCATCTGAGGATGGAAGGTGGTGATCAAACGAAGCTATGTCCTGAAAGCCTCCTGCAACACCTTGCATAGCTAGGATGTAAAATGTGCATCCCAATCAGAGAAAATAGTTGAGGGTAATCCATGTATCCATACTATATCTTGCACATAGAATCATCCCATGCTCTCTATTGAACCATACTCTCTAATCGGTAGGAAGTGGGCCGACTTGGTGAGTCGGTCAACATTCACCCAGATAGAATCATGACCACTGGTTGTACGTGGAATTCCTGTCACGAAGTCCATGGATATCCTATCCCAATTCCACTATGGGACCTCTAAAGGATGAACTAAGCCACCTGGTACCTGATTCCCCGCCTTCACTTCCTAATAAGTGAGGCACTGAAAGACAAACTCTGCTAATGCTTTCACTATTCCCGACCACCAGTTCTGCTGTTAGAGATGCTCGTACATCTTCCCTACTTCTGGATGTATCGCTAGAGGGGATGTGTGGAACTCCCTCATCACTTTCTCCTAAAGAAACAATGGAACCATGGTACATTCTCTGAAGAGGATGACGTGATCCCCACCTTTAGAAAATCCATCGGGTGCATGTCTTGTGGATATCTGAGTACTTCGAGTCTCACATTCAGCGTCCTCACATTGCACCTCCCTGACTCGCTGAAGAAGTGGGGGAAGTGACTTTAAGAGACTGAAGAAAAGCTGCTCCATCCCAATCCACAAAGGATATCTATAAAGAGGCCAGCTACTACGTCACCTCACCTAGACGTTGTATACCAGATAACCTATTGACTGCATCTACTACAACGTTCTCATTACCAGGAGTATAAACTATCTCTAAGTCATTGTCCTAGAAGAACTCAATCCAACGTCGTTGTATTAAGTTCATGTTCTTTTTCAAAAAGATATACCTAATACTCTTGTGATACAAGTAGACTATAATTCTTTCTCCCATCATGTAATATCGCCACATCTTTGAGGATAAAACCACCACTGCTAAATCCAGGTCATGGGTAGCATAGTTCTACTCATGTTGTCTCAACTGTTGAGAACCATATTCGATCACTACTCGCTCCTGCATCAGAACACATTTGAGATTGGTCCCTGATGTGTGGTAATAAACAACATACCCAAGGCCCTCCTCTAGAAGCCTCAAGATGGGGGCACTAGTCAACCTCTGATATCTCCTAAAAACACCACTGAAATCACTTCGACCACATGAACAGTTGTCCCTTCTTCTTCAACGCTTATAAAGGTGTCGCAACTCTAGAAAAATACGGTACAAACCCTCGGTAGTATCTATCCAATCCCAAGAAACTTCGTACCTCCGTCTCACTCCTGGGTGGCTCCAAAGCAAGTACCACCTCAATCTTCACTGGATCCACTGCAAATCCAGCCTCTGAGATGATGTGTCCCATAATGTGTACCTCTCGTATCCAGAACTGGCACTTCGAGTGCTTACCATAAAGTTGGTGATCTCGGAGTGTGTCCAAAACTATCTACAAAAGATAGGCATGCCAATCCTCAATATCCGAGTAGATTAGAATGTCATCGATGAATAAAACTACAAAGCGATCATGGTATGGCCGAAATATCCTGTTCATGAGTCACATGAACACTGCTAGAGAGTTGGTTACACGAAACGGAATAACAAGGAACACGTAATGGTCATACCGTCATCTGAAAGTAGTCTTCATCATATCATAGTCTCGCACTCTGAGTTGGTGGTAGCCTGACCGAAGGTCTATCTTCAAGAACCATTGTGATCCATTCAGTGGAACAAAGAGATCAACAGTCTTCGGAAGTGGGTACTTGTTCTTCAAGGTCACATGGTTCAGGCTCCGATAGTTGAAGAACAGAATCAAGCTCCCATCTACCTTCTTGGTGAACAAAATCGAGGCTACCCAAGGAGAAACACTGGGCCGAATGAACCCCTTCTCCTATAAGTCATCCACCTGTACCCATAGATTAGGAAGCACTGTGGGTGTCATCCATTTTGCTGGTGTAGATATTGGTGTCATCTCGGGGTACAAGTCAATGTAAAATTAAACCTCTCTACGAGGAGGTTGACCCAGAACATCATCTGGGAAGATGTACACATACTGGTCCACTACTACAGGATTTCTCGGACTCTACACTTCAACAGCTCTGAGGGTAAGGCTACCCAACTGATGAGTGATCGGTTACACTCTCCTCCGAGTAAGTCTATCATGTGTGGAAAAGGGTCCCTTCATGCCAGTGAAGATAAACCTGGTCCCTCCCTGTAGACACACCGCACATTGTGCCTAATACAGTCAATCTGAACATGAACTATAGATAACCAATCCATACCCAAGATGACGTCGTAAAGCCTCGATTCCACTACTAGAAGATCACAGTTGAAACTCTCGCCTCCTAAAGTAAGCTCACACTGCAGGAACCAGTGTGTAATCATTGAATATTCTCCCGTTGGAGTCTCTAGATGTAAGGATCGAGCAAACGACTCCATCAGAATCTCCGAGCTCCAAACAAGTGCAGTGGGAATAAAAGAATGACTGAAACCAGTGTCTATAATTTCTGCACCTAAGGTGGATTAGACATAGATCATACCTCGTATCATCTCCAATGCACCGTGGTCATAGACCTCAGCTGCATGGAGCTGAGCTCACCGCTATCCACCTGCTCCCTGTGGTCGGGGTGGACCACCTCGTGGTGGTGGCAGGAACACCATGAATCGTTTCCCACCGGTAGCTGCACGTCCAGCTCCTCTACCGCGTCCACCTACTCCCTACAGACCTCCTCGGTCAAACCTATGTCTCTGCCTGGGTGGTCCTTTGACCATCTGCAGATCATCCGTATGGTGGGTCAGACAGTCACAAGACATGTGACCCTGCCCGCCCCATGTGAAACACTGCATGTTCCTCGCATGACTGGCTCTGTCTCCAGTACCCTGCACAACCGACACTAAATATTGCGGTCATCCACCTGTAGGTATGGTCCTCTTGGACCTCTGTGACATCTCTCTATTTCCAGCTGTAGAAGACTCTATTATGTGACGACTCGTGGTGGTTCTCACTGCTGGTGACTACTCATTAATAAAACTATCCACTAAGATGGCTCGCTCTAACACCCCCTCCTGCGTGGGGAAGCTGAGTGAAATTATAGAATCCCTGATCACCCACCTGAGTCCCTGCTCGAAGGTCAAAGTTCTGAAGAATGGGTCTCACACCATATCCCTGGATTAGTGTGATAGGTCAGTGAACTTTACTAAGTATTAATCCATAGTCATGTTTCCCTTCTACAGATGAATATGCTCATGTATGTGCACTGCACAAAGAGTCGTTGGAACGAACTCTGCCCAAAACAGGCTCTTGAAGTCTTCCCAATGATGTGTCACATCGTCGTGAACCTGGAACATCATGCTCCACCATCTTCCTGTTGATGCCTATAGAAGACTGGCGGTAAGGATCACCATGAGATCAGCTGGTGTCCCAACCAGTCAGAAGACTCTCCCCATGGCATCCATTCAATCCTCAGCCACCTGTTGGTCTGTCTCGCCCCAGGACCTTGGTGGCCTCTGGCGCTGGAACTCGTGCAATGCGTTCAAGCGGTGTGCACCATATACTACTAGGGATGGTGGCATTGGTTGCCTAATGAGTAATCGTACCGCTGGTGCCTCCACTAGTGCCTCTACTGGATGAGGGCCGTACACCGAGGCTTCATCACTCTGTGGGTTATTAGTGCATACTATACACGGAACCCTAGCTATATCTCTTTGTGGAGGCATCCTGAAAAGAAACAGGTGTGCCACGGTCAATAAGTTATAACTGGTGATCTGGCTCAAAGCGATCACAAATAAAACTCTTTAAAAATAAACATAAAATTTGTGTTCTCATGCATTGAGTCCGAAATCAAAAGTCAGGGTCCGGTTGTATGGATACGTCAGTCGCCGCACCAACACTGGATTCCCTAAACTGATAACCACACTCACTACACATAACACTATTTCCATTAAAAAGATTAGAGTCATATGTTCTATGGTAGAACTGAATCCTCTGATACCAATGTGTCAAGACCCATCCCTCAGGGCCCGTGTCGTGACTACCCCAAGCCCGAATTCCATAGGCCAGGGGCTGGAGACTAGCACTAAAAGGAATATCCCCTAAAACCAGGAAGGCGTTGCCTATATAACCTATAAACACACTCAACCAAGCACAAAAAAAATACAAACACACGTAAAATGTATATAAAATAGATTGTTGAATGTATCATTGTCCGGAATACAAGCCCAACATTAAAGGTACCAGTACAACTGAAATACAATAAAACTGAAGAAAGAGAAAGACAGCTACTGGGTCGTCCTCTGTGGTTCCTACCTGAAGGGTAGGTACAGATTGCCTCCTCACCACTCCACATTCGCTCGTCTCCTCTGCGTACAGACATGCCAAATGGTCCACCTCCGGGCACCGTCTAGTCCTTGTACCCTCATCCTCGATCCGCGATGTTTGTCGTCAGCACCAAACACAACAAGGTACGGGCATATCCCATGTAGGGGTGAGTATAATGATACTCATTAGGGACCCCGAAACCCTCAAGGACTCACAAAATCCACAAAGGATAAACCACCAAGTATGAAATCAATAGACAACACTACTTAGGTATGTTCCAATACATATACATAGGTTATCAAGTATACCCATCTCAAACATGAGGAAACACAAGGTCCAACCCAAAATCCCAATGATCAACTATTCCAAAAAGCTAAAAATACCACGAAGGTTAGTACCACATAGGTACACCACACAAAAGAATACCACCAAGGTATTACCACGAAGGAAAGAAACACACAGGTACGGACTCAGATCACACCAGGTATATCGTAGGTATAATAGAAGAGATGATTAGATGTAACTGATGGATCATATTACATTTTTAAGTGGAAAACCGAAGAAGGATCCCAAATTATAGACCCACATAGGATCCTAGTACATCGTCAGGCCCACACAAGATCCAAGTACTTCATCATACCAACACAAGATCCTAGTACATCGTCCGACCCACACAGGATCATAGTACACCATCAGACCCACACAGCATCCTAGTACATCGTCTGACCCACACATGATCCTAGTACATATTCAGACCCACACAGGAGCCTTGTACGTCATCAGACCCACATAGGATCCTAGTACTTCATCAGATCCACACACGATCCTAGTAAATTGTCATACCCACACAGGATCCTAGTATATCATCAGACCCACACACGATCCTAGTACATCGTCAGACCCACACAGGATCGTAGTATATCGTCAGACCCAATCAAGATCCTAGTACATCGTTAGACCAACACAGTATCCTAGTACATTGTTAGACCCCCACAAGATCCTAGTACATCGTCAATGCCAGCTACAGGGTACCTGCACTAAGCTTTCTCATCTCTAGGAGAGTCCACTACGTGAGCTACTGTTCGATACTACAACTTCCATAATGTCCGACGAAGAAGTTTCCCAAAGGACTTCCATGTAAAATGGGTCTCATAGTAATAGATAGTGCATCAATCAGACGCTCGG
This sequence comes from Viscum album, assembly GCA_963277665.1. Lineage (NCBI taxonomy): Eukaryota > Viridiplantae > Streptophyta > Magnoliopsida > Santalales > Viscaceae > Viscum > Viscum album. The sequence continues at coordinate 1,686,365,806 of OY728126.1, read as the reverse complement.
TCGGTAAATTATTAGGCTTTTAGTCCCGAGGGCCCGGTTAGATTCATGCTCAATCCAACTCGACCGTACCCCAGCTTTATCCAAATCTCATCTAGGGTTTACCAAAAGGACTGTCTCGCTTTAAGGTTCCGGGCACCGTAGATGGTTCATCAAATGGATGTCTGGTGCCAATGTTATGGTCGAAAGAATGAATAGGGTCGAAACTGGTCCGGGTCCAGACCGACCCTTTTTGGGTTGACTCGGCCCTCTAGTTTGGGAACGGACCACTGGGTCCACCCTGGCCCTACTGTGTCTGGCACAGCCTATGCTGGGCAGTCCACCCCGTGTTGGGTAGCCCGGCCAGGTGACTCGTCTTGGCCACATGTGGGGGGGGGAGGAGTCACGCACCCCCCACCCTCAAACATCGAACGACCGAATCCATTTGACCTCCAACAGCACGCGAGTCCGGCCACGGGTCCCGCTCGGTCTAGCTCTGCCGACCGAAACGGCCGGCCCCTGGTCCTCCTATCAGCGTGTCGTGCGCTACCCCTCGGTGGTCGGCCGAACGCCAGCCGCCCTCCCTTCGATGTGGCGGCCCAAGCCACAGACCTTGCTCGTTGGGTAGCGCAAATGTGCGCCGGCACCCTGTTGTGTGGATAACCACCATTGGTCACCACCCTGGATCCTACATGGCCGATGGGCCATGACCTTTCTCTAGCGGTGCGGTTGTGCCACCACCGACTTTGCTGTCTTCCATGGTGCCAGCCACCGCTCTCGAGTTCCACCGGTGCCAATTGCCAACATTGTTCATCATCCTCCTCCATCGCGAAGAACACAACCAATATTATACAAGATTTACCGAGTGGGTGTGCCATGTTATTTTGGCCCACACCCTCCGCCTTTGAGTAGTAGCAAGCAGCTCTATTATTTCTTGAATCACCAAGAATTTTCATCAAGAATTAAATGGGAAATTTAAAACATCAAACCCTACCTCAAAGGTTTGTTGACTTCATGAGGAGGGAAGGACAGAAGTCAGTTTTTCATTGCTGAAGACGTCCCATGTTGGAGGATGTCATGAGGAAGGAGTCAATGTCATTGGATTGCATCAGCGTTCTTCATTGGAGAAGAAGAGTTCCTCCAATGTTCTCCCCCAAATTCCCCTTTTCCAACACTTTCCCCAAAAAAAGAATAGCCAAACAAATAAAATATTTTTATCTATTAAATTTGATGGAACAATTAAAGTTGGCTTAATTAATTAAAGGAATTTGGAAAAATTAAATGAATTGTGTTGAAATTATTAACTGGGAGAATCCCAAGGGTCTTCCTCGCATTAATGAGGGGGTTTGAGTGATCCCTGCCTTTTGAATTCAAATTGGGGGTTTCCTTCTTCAGGTCTTCCCCACCTCCTTAACTCAAAAGGAGGGGGTTTAAAAAAATATAAATTCTTAATCTATTTTATTTTTATCTTCCTCCATGAAAAAGTGAAAATCTATCATTCACCCTTGACCAACTACGGTTGAGGAGAAGGACACATTAAGAGAAAACTGGTAGTGTAAGTTCAACGATGTCCTAGGATTTCAATTCCGAGCACCTGTTCAAAATTTATAAAAACATGCTCTCACGTTTACTGAATGTACCTAAAAAAATTTCAGAAATTCATTCTGGCATACCAGGCCTCGGAATCAGACATTGTCAATTTTTGTGGACTCATAAATTTCCAATATAATAAAAAAAATTACATGGAAACTTCTAGTCTTTATAGTTGTGATGATTATATTGATTTGGATCTACCCTATCCAATGATGTAATAATGATATTGATCGAGATCATAGTAGTCCCATATTATAATGCTTATACTGAGATGGATCTACCTAGTCCCATGTTACAATGATTATTTCGAGTGGGATCTACACATTACCATGATGATATTCTTATATAGTGGGATTGTCCAATATTTTTGTGATTTTTTTCAATGTTATGTGTTTATTGGTTGGTTTGGTTCTACTATATAATTAGATATATTCTGGCATGGTGTCGAAAAAGGTTGATAGTCATATTGTATTAATTTATTAATTAATACAAATGTTTATCACATTATTTCATGCACTTATTATCAGAGTAGATTTTTAAACATAGTGTTGCTGACCTACTGAGTTTTAAATACTTACTACTTAGGAAGTCCTATAGTACCCAAGCATATTACTTGGTTATAGTTTTATACAAGGTCATGGGACCTTGTTGTTGGTTGCTGACTTCTGTATGAGATGAGGTTTTAATATGGGAATGACAGGAAGTTTGGGACTGAGTTATATTGAGATCATATTGTTTCACTGATTCTTTTATTTGTATTGTTCTAAGTATGAAATTTAAAAACTCCTCATGTTTTCATTACATTATTCATTGTTATTGGCTGGTTTGATTCTCCATTACATACAATTTATATGATATATAATTTTTTTTTCTCCATTTCATTAGATTTTCTAATTTTTTGATCATTCAATCATGTTGTATCTCTATACCAAGGGTATACTCTCTCCACTAAACTTATAACACCCCTGATGATATTCATTAGCCTCTTGTATTTGGGGAGCCATGCTTGATGTCCTATAACCAACCCTTTTCAGCCACATGATAGAGTGACTAATCAGGGGATGTTTAATAAACACCCTTAAGTATTTCAAACATGGGTTTTCTTGATAATACAAATCATAAAGAGTCATACTATCTTCCTCTATGATAAATATTAATTTAGAATATATACCACTTCTTTAACAGCTTTCCTCCAACGGAATCAATAATTATTATGTTCGATCAACATTTTTTGTTTCATATTAATGAAAAATAAATTTATTTTTTTTAGTAACACCATTTTATTGTTGATTTTAAAGTGAACTTAACTAAAAAAGAATTCCATATTTTTCAGGATAATTTATAAAAATTTCATTTTTTTATTTTTGACCATTATCCATAATAATATTCCTCACATAAAATCCATATTAATTGTGTACATTTCTCTTGAAAATATTATTCATTTTTAGAGCCTATGATTTTTGGTTTAGAAACATAATACATTTAATTGAGTACATTAATTAATTAAGGAAATAAATTAATTATCTGTCATTATTGATATCTTTAACATTGGACTCAAATTTATAGAATGTATCATCTCTAGGGGATTAGTTGAATGAATCTCATCATTGTTTTTCTTTTTTATCATCACTTTTAGGAATAGGGATAAAAACAAATCCCTTTTACTTTTCTGGTCATGAATATCATGAATCATTTATACCTATCTAAATTTTCTCATATTTCACTATCATATATTCCCCAAAATTTTATGCCAATGATGATTTTCGTCCATCATGCTCAAATAACAAGAACTCCTTACCTCTCCAAATTTAAGCATGACCTCTCATAATAGAATTCAAATATATAATCCATTTAATAAAAATCACCATCTCATCTAAAATCAACTTTTTTACCATTATCCCAATGGTGTGGAATAGTTAAAAAGTTTTTATTCATCCCATAAAAAACGATCTTTTGGATTATAAATTTTCATCCCCAATTATTCTAGATCCCATGACTTTGATTCTATATGAACCATCATTTCCATAAGTAATTATACCTTCATTATAACCTTTTAAATTCTTCAGCAGCATAAAATTTGATGTCATGTGTAAAGAACACCCACTATCTAATATCTAACGTAGTTTTACTTATATATTATTGAGAAAAATTTCTATAACTAATGATTTAAATTTTATTTTTTACTTCCTTCTCATGTGTTTAGATTGTTTTTATAAAGTGTGTTGTGTCGCTCACATGAAAATATCTCCATTTTCCTGATTTAATAGCTGATCACATCTATCAAAATTAGCATCCAAGTGTTTGCATCTATTTTGAATCATAGAACTGAATTTCAAATGTTTTCATGATTTATTGGGATGAGTCCCACTTAATCCATGCCTCTTAATTATATTAGATTCATTGTACCTTTTATGATTGAACCAACACAACATTATCGTATTGCCAAATCCTCTATGATTCCAACAATAATCATGGAAATAATATTTCCAATTAAAACATACTTACTTTATAAAGTTTTGTTCATAATTTAAATGAATATTTGTACTTTCCAATTTAAAATTTTATTGTGCATTAATGTTTTTATTATCCCATTATATTTTATTATTCAACTTTATTTCTCTATAGTGTCAACATAATATCTAGTATTAGTAAATTATGGTTCACTCATCAAAAACATAGAAAATCAGTTTTTTCAAACGTTATTTTTTGGCTACATAAATGATATTTTTAAATTTTTGATTAATTAAATTATATTTATGCTTCTAATTATGTTTTGAGGATAATTTTCATTCATCATTTTGGTTTTTAGGGTTTTTAGGACATTTTCTATCTTCTATGATTGTGTTTCAGAAATTTATAATTCATTTCTAAACATTTAAAAATTATTGATGGATAAACTATAATTCATCCCCAATCATCATAATATTTTATTTATTATTGATGATAATGAATTTATTTTCATCAAAAAAATTAATAATTTCATTAATCGATTATAGAAAGATGCTTTTTTCTTCATGAAACAGATCTAGATTGTTCTCTAATGTATTTTATTACCTTATCTTTTGTTTGGATTTTCAAGTCTGGAAAGTTTTTCTATATATTATTTCTACTATATCTTGATAATAAACTCTATAATAGTCTCCTCTTATTCATAGAAACAACTTTTAGGACTAATGAACATTTCATTATTCACATTTTCATTGAGATTTTTCTCATCTAATTTATCACTAGAGTTATTAGCTTCTTATTCACTATCTTTATCTTCCTATTACTCTAACAAAAAGTTTCTATTCTTTTATTTATATAACATCTTATCATTTAACTTATAAAAATAAATATTTTATTTCTTTGTACTTGTGTTATTTTAATTACATTATATTATCTTGTAAACTAAATTCATTTTCCATTGATCTTGGACAATTTTCAGAAAAATATCGAATGGTTCTATATGAAAAGTAATTTAGAATTAATTATCCTTCATATTTTCTTATGTAAAATTTCACCTTATAAGAAAATAAAGACAACATTTCATAAAAATTTATTCTAACCACATCTACAGTGTCATATTTATATGTTTATTCCTAAAAAACATTCTTAGATTTCATTTCCATTGTGTCCTTGAAATACATTTTTGGATAAACTTTCTCCTTTTTTATGATGGTTTTTTTATTTTTTATTTCATAAGTGATGAGAGTGATATTTAGATCATCTAGAGAAATTTATTTAGAATCTATATCCTCCAATTTTTAAACATTGGAAACAAATTTATTTGGAATAAATCATAAGATGTTTCCCAAAAATGGTTTAATATTTCAACTTCTCAATAGGATATGATCTATTTTATTCAATAGCATTCAACCTTGTAAATATTTTCCAAAAGTACTAATTTATACCCACATTAATATTTTTTAGTTAAAAATGTGGATTTTTTAATTTACTTTTTTCACTTTAGTTTTACCTTTATAGATATTTTTCATCTTATCCCAAATTTCTTAAATCACTGCAATTCATTTAACACTAAAAAACTCACTTTTATAGAGTGAGTAATGTATATAATTTATGGTTCACCCATAACTAATCATATTTTTGATATAGAAGTTAATGGAAAACATTAATCAGAAAGTGGGTATAACATTCTATTCAATTAGTGACTCATAAAAGTAAAAAATAATCCCTTGTCCCATGATATATCATTATTAGGGTAATTATGTTCCATAAGTAACAATTATAAATTTATAATATCCTCCCCTTGCATGGAAGCATCCCAACATGGTATGTTCATCACACTTCCATGGTTAAAAAAAATAAATTGGGTCCATAATTACCATGTCCATATGGGCATTACATTTTATATTCAGGTTATCATTACATCCCATTATTATTAGAATAGTGTCCTAACTATAAGCATATCATATAATAAGAATATAATTCCTCATAGAAATCAAAAAAAAATACCATTGGGAATTACATAAAATCTAAACCCATCATATAGCTAAAAAGGGAATATCAACCCATAAACATAGCTGAATAACATTATGACATGACTATAATTATTATCATCATTACTTAGTCATTTAAATTTATGGTTAAAATATCATGAAACTCCAATTTAAATATAATTTTGGTTGGTTATTACATGTGTAACATATATTAATAACCATAGTTTAAGAACAACATACTATAAAATTTACAATCCAATCAATGTGGAACAAACAATTAATATTTCGCAAAGGTTATAGGTCAACTCAGATGTTTCATATGTATGAATAGTCAAAACAATATCCCTTTATTACTCACATTTCTTATATAAAAAGAGGGTATTTGTGCTTATCTTAGACATTTGTTCCATAACATTAGCAAAGGAGGACCCATGATAGGTTCTCAGGTATAATGAACAAACACATTGGTTCAAGACCGTTAGTATAAGGGCTTAAGGCATAGTGTACAACTATTTGGGGGATTCATCATTGTCCTAGATATCCTTAAGTAAGTCATATTTTCCATATGATAAAGTTTATATTGATTTTCCATCAATTTCACATGGGTGGTGAGACTAGATACCACATGTTTCATGAATCAGGAATAACCCATCTTGATTGGTTAAGTAACACATATTTCATAAACAAATTATATCTCATGTTAAATATCACCCTCTATTTCAGAATCAAATAGTAATAACAAATTAGAAATTTTTTTAAATTATGAATAAGTAGTGAAAATGATAATATAGCGAAGAAAATAGGGAATAGGTGCAAGAGAAAAGACAAAAATAAATATAAAAACACCTTGGGACAAATAGAACTCAAAATAGAGCACCAAAGGAAGAGATTCAATGCATAGAGAGAAAAAATGAAGAGAATGTTAGAGGGGAGGTTTATATACTCTTTAAAAAAATTATATGATGATTAAAATTAAAAAAAATAAAAACGAATTATTTAGTTTGAAATGATTAAAAAATTGAATCTATATACCTACTGAATGACCATATGGTTCTCTAAACACAATAGAACCACTCACCATGTTTATTGGAAACATAGTAGACAACTTAGTTATACTACCCCACTGTCAGGCTCTACCTATTACCAAGGGGAATCTATCAAAATGATAGATTTCCCATACTATAGGTAAAATAGCATTTAACAACTCTTTATACCACAATGAAATTTTTCACAATGGTTTTTCCAAACCCTCATGAAAATTAGCATTGTGAAAATTTTGATATCAATTTTCAGAAATTGTTGGTACCAGAGTTCGTGAAATTAATTCAATACTTATGTGAAATTCTAAGAAATATTTTTCAATTTTTTAATATTTTTTTAATTTTCATATTATATATTTATTTAGTTAAGTATTTAATTATTTATTTAACTATTTAGTTACTTAATTATTATTTTTATTTTACTAGTTATTTCTTATTAAATAATCTCAATTATTTTTATTAATTTATTAATATTTCCATTCTTGCAAATGACAAGAATTCCATGAATAAATTCAACATATATTCATGTTAGGTGAGATTTGAACCCCTTACATCTTTGTTATTCTGTAAATATTTTACCGCTCCAGTAAGATCTTCTTATGGGGGGTAAACTGAAATTAATAGACTTATATATATACTAATAAATATGTATATAGAACTAATAAAATTAAAAAATAATATTAATTAATTAATTAATTAATAATAATAAATAGTAACAAATAATTATAAATTAAAATTTCATAATTCATTATTAATAGAAAATATATAATTAATAAATAAGAAATAAATAACTAATATTTAATATTTAATAATTAATAACTAAATTGTAAATATTAAACAATATATATTAAATATTAAATAGTACATAATAATAAAATATTAATAAATAATAAATAATAAATAACTAGTAAATAAATAAATTATAATAAATATATAAATAGATAAATAATAATTAAGGAATAATAAACAACATATAATAAGATTTAATAAATATTTAATAAATATTTAATAAATATTTAATTACACAATAAGTTAATAATAAATTTATAATAAATCACTAAAAAATTAATAATATGTAATAAATTAATATATAATAAATGATAATTAATAAATATGAAATAAAGAATAAGAAATTAGAAATTAGAAATTAGAAATTAGAAATAATAAGTAAGAAATAAAAAATCATATATATATATATAAGTTGCATTAAATATAGTTATATATATTATAAAAATATTTAAATGTAATTAGATTTAAATGAATGCATATAAATACAGTCAAGAAGACATACACACACACACACATCAACCAACAGAATACACTAAAATATATATACCAAAATCATATATATAAAAATTCAGATGTGTATATAAATATAGATTATTGGATATAAATATATATAAATAGATATAAATTATAAAAAAATATACATAAATGTATATAAATACATACATATATATATATGAAAATAAATCACCAAAATAGGGAAACCCACAAAAATTACACCACCATCAAATCAATAGAAATATAGATCAATGGAATAAAATCATAAATAACCAAATAATTATATGAAGACACTCTTAAAAGATGATGAAATCATATCCAATTTATAAAATCATTATATCTAAGAAAAATTTAATGGTCTTTTCACGATTAATTTTGAATATTAACTTCACTTTATATTGTTTTTGATTTTCTTCTATTAATTATTTCTAAATTATTATCTAATGATGTTGTTTTTCATTTCATACAAATTTATTTGATTATTTTTTGGAGCAAAAATGGACACACATATCAAAATAAATTATTATTTTATATAGAAGAAAAAAAAATTATTTTTACCGTTGGTTTTCAAAAACTGCCTTTAAAAAATCAAAACATAATTTTAATTTTAACTCATAGAAACCAAATACTAATAATATTTGAAAAATATTTAGGTATAGTATTTAAAACTGCCACATATTTTAATTTTTCATTTATTTCCATCACCATACCTAAATTCCCAAAAATTGACACTCATTCCCTTGCAAGAACATCCAACATTCAAAACTAATAAAAATGAAAATAAAAATTGAACGTTATATTTGAAACAAATCTCATGAATATATTTAGTGTTATAACCTCCTCACCACATGGAATAGCTTCACTAATATGCATTTGTTGAGCCTTAGTGGTAAACAAAATCAGGCTACTATGCCAAAATATCAACCTCAGGAACCCATGTATCCACCCAGATATGACCAAGATAATATTATACTAGTACCGAAGGGCCTTCCTTCCCAAAAACGATCATCTCACCCTAATAAATTATATGAACTATTCATTACATGAATAAAAAACCTGATACAAGTCTCCATGTTTGATGATTATCATATAAATATGATCGTGTGGGTATCTCTAGTGCTGATATACCTGAAATATATCGTGTATATAACAAAAAACAAAAATAATAAATCATTGATATGTAAATTTAATTAAATTTTCAATGAACATAAATTAACCCCATTCCTAGGAACCAATTTACTTTCTTATGAATATGACAGTGCCGGAAACGAGTTGACAATCATAAGAATTCCTAGCCTCACATATCATTCTCTATAATATAGAATCTATTATATGTATATATAGATATTAATCTCAATAATATATAATCACTAATAATGTGAATGTATTTTCTAGGATATCTCTTAAAATACTCTCTCAAAAATAGAATCTTCCCCAAACACTGACCAGTACAGTGGTGAATGACACTACCTTCCAAAAGTGTACATGAATGTTATCATCCTAATTGATTCATGATAATTATTATTATACAAAAAATTGTCTAAGGTGAGTTAAATGATATACAAACCAATTAAATCAATGACATAATCCAATAAATTTCCACCAAAAATTTATTATGCAAGAATAATTTCACATTAGTATCAATCATCATCGATAGACCATACAATAAGAGATAAATGACTCTGGAATCATCATCCATAATTAGTATATATATCCCATTATCTCAAACATAGATTCAACATATATCATCGGTATAAATGGAATTCATGATCAATAAGATGAGTGTGCCTTGGTCAATAGGTCTTTAATAATTCATTCTGCATCACTACCATAAGGATTCCATGGTAGACATATCAAAAAACCTATCACCTCGTTATATAATTTACACTCCGAAATATATAAGAGAATAAGATTTTATGTAGGTATATAATGATCATATTTCACCTATTGATAATTGAGATATTTTGAATCAAACTATACTATATACCTCTTAATATTAGGCCACTAATATTTATTATTCATGTCATGGTACATCTTAGTAATCCCTGAGTTCACATCCCATGTTGGGGCCAATTAATCATGAATCCACTACTCTTGTATTATTATAGGGAGCACAACATTTACCGATACATAAATTACATCACCAAAATACTTGGAAAAATCAAGTAGAATATCCCCACTTTATATATTTTTACCTATAACATGCTTATTTGAGGCGTGAAACTAACAATCTCAAAGATTGAGTAGGTAATAGTAAAGGAATATATATTTTACCTACAGTGACACTTATAAACATTGAGATACATCTCAGAGAAGGGGATCATCAATTTTCACTCATAACTAGCCTCATATACCACATATACTTAAGTCATTATACTCAACACATAAACTATAACATTATATTTCATGGGATATATTCCATATCAATGTCTATATACCAAAGGTAATCAACCCTCCTTCATTTCATATTGTTCATATCACATTGGGAGCATATATACCTAAGGATCATAGGATTGTTATATTCCACAAATCACCCACCAAGAATGTAGTGACACACAATTATCTCACAACTTTCTCTACTTCCAACAAGTTTATATCATGACTTGTATAATTGAGCTCATATGGATTAACTATCTCAACTAATATGCTATTACACCCTTATCCAACATTAGTACTTATCCAATGTATTTTCCTAAAGATTCAAAATAAAGGTTGTAATCCATACATTGCATATGTAAGTTCAATACTAGTGTATATGTTAACTTATCATTTAACTCCTAGAAGTGTCACTCCTAACTATCAATCCACTCTAACTAAATTTCCTTCAAGGATATGTCCATTACAAGAATTTTTATTAACATGACGTCCCCACTGACTCTCATTACATAACATTTTAACCCCAATATTCAATGAATCTTAAAAACATTGATGGATCACTACTAAGAAGGAAAATCCCAAACTTTATAAAGTCTCATTGATATAACTACCTCTGATATCACTTTCCCTATGTATAGATCCTCATTGTTCTAATACAAGTACTTTTAAAACATCCCATATTTCGTTTATTATCGTTAAATGTACCTAGAACAATTTCAAAATGTAGATTGTGATCCTCACATGAAAAGAAGTATAGAAGAATGTCATTGATAAAAATATAAACCATGAAATCAAAATATAGATGGAATAACTAATCCTACTTGACCATAAACAATAATCAAGAATTATACAATCTGAATGAAATAATAAAAAACTAATAAAGTCCAAAAAAATTTCTAAAAGAATTGTGAGGAATATCTGAACGTATCTAACATAGATGATGATAAATCAACCTCAAATATTAATTGTAGAAAAACTTAGATCCCATTAACTTTTATAATATAAAATAAATATGAGGATAAGAATACTATTTCTTGACTTTATCATGTTTTAATGTTGGGTAATCGATACGCATGTGAAATGAACTATCCACCCTATTATTGAAAAAAGTGATGCACCCAAAAGAGACATTCCAATAAAATAATTACCTCATCCTTAAGATATTAAATATTGAAATTTATGCCTCTAATATCTATATCCTCCATTATATAATGGTAAATAAATATAGAATCTTTAATAACCATAAGAAATATCACAAAATTTATCTCTCTTGGGTGGTTATCATAAGAATTATTCAATAAATACACCCATTAAGAGGACGCAAATATGAGGAAATAAAATAATACAAGTATATTTATATCTAATAATAATTCTAGTCAACTATACTGAAATCATCTTTATCAATTGATTATTATCCATTAGACATCCAACCTATAAGCCTCACTCCAAAACTATCGTATAAGAATCACCATCTAAAAATATGAATGATTATATGAATTCTAGTACATTATTTATTCACGATATTGAGTCAACCAATATATTAGATGATTTTCATTGAATATATATATATATTTCATTCAATATTTTTTTCTATATATATTAATATACACTGATAATGAGGAAAGTGTCAAAAAATATTTTAATACCGTTGAATCTCACCCTAAAAGGTGTATTAAGAGAAATCAGACAATAATTGAAATATATCACCTTTCATGAATCCTCATTAATTTAGATAGATGTAAATTAAGTTTTGGACAAAATATCAAATAAAACATATGAAAGGATGGAAACTAATAAGATACAACCAATAATTGTTGACGGCCCCAATAAACAACTTGCACTACATAGATTTATGGGATTTAATTTCCCTAACATTAATTATCTAATCTGGTCCCAAGATACAAATCTCCATTGATAATAACTACAATTTAACTTCTTTTACATTTTTATCCATGACCACCTCCATCCTTGATCAACATGAAGAAAATAAACAATTTCATAATGGTAAAGAACATGGTCCAATCATTCATCCCAGATTATGTTTATAACTATAGTCCATAATAAAAATAAAATATATCTAAAACATTATTTTGACACACCATATTTCGATAAGAAATAATGTCCAAATGTAGTGAATAGAACTTTTTTTGGGTATTCATAGGCCTTTTTCACAATAATATATTGGTAAAGAAAATTTTACAATGGGATAGAGAATATTCACATACCTAACTTTCCAAATCATCACCACTCTAATGAGAATGAAAAATTATTCACTTACAGATGTATATAAGTACACTCGCATACCCAAAAGGATAATAAAACTAATTGGAATGATCATTTTCTCTCAAGATCTACTATTTAATGATTTCCTAGTTTATGACCTCAAAAATAGAAATGTGTTAAATAGTGTCCACCTAAGACCGACCCTAATTTTATATTTCATCGAAATATATCAAACTCTAATGGTCTCATCACTCTTTAGTGAGGATATAAACTGATTCAACATAGTATATAGGGATATATAGTCCATCAATGACATTTCCACAGTACCTGATCAATAAACTCTCAATTTATATCAGGTCATTGCATCTTGAAAATGAAATCCTTGAAGAAAAAAGGTATAAATTCATTCCCCTAAATTGCAACATGCTATTATACCAAGACTGGGTCATACCACCCATGATTCACTATTACTGAAGATTATACACAAAAAGATTCCCCATCCCCTCTAGGGGCATCTCAATATTGTCAAAAAAACAAAAGATATACTCAACCAAAAAATCTATTATATGTTGTCAATATTCTATAGAAAATATATGGGGATGTTACTATTAAAACTCTCTAGTCATATCTATCATCGAATTCTCCATTCTAATAGTTCTACCACCCATATATTTCATTAACTCCTAAAAAATACCAGAGTTTTTGGTCAATATGATGTAAATACACAACTTGATTCTCTAACTCAACAACTAGTGGGGAATGCTCATCCCCACCCTCATATAGATCTATAAGAGTTTATTGAAATGAATTTCCACTATTGTTACATATTAATTACAGAAAATAAAATTAATAATAATTATTCATATCTTGAATGGGATAATAAGTACATAGATATATTTCATAACCACACGATGCAAATTACCATTATACAAGTGGTCTCATATAACCTTTAGTGTTATCTATCTAGACTTAACTGCACACACTGAAAGGGGGTACAATATTGTACACATTGTTCCATAAAATAAATTACTAAATATTAATAATATAAAAAATATATATTCTTGAATACCTATAATTCCACCATTATATTAAATAGGTAAACATAATTTATGTACTTTTTTCCATTTTAAATAATTGAACCCCATCTCAAAATATATATGACCAACTATAATGAATCACACATATGAATCTTATATTTTCATAATGATTCATGATCTTATTCCTCGAATTACCTTTTGATAAGAGTAAAAATATAATTTATGAATTTATAAATACTCAAGGCATCATTATAGGAATAATCCAATAGCTCAACCATAACCATGGATACCTCAAATATCAATTCCATCCTATTTCAGCCTAGAGTTTTTTAATACAAGGGTTAAAAACTATAAGGAAAATGGTATATCTATTTTTCTGACCATATCTTTTCTCTTTGCAAACATATGCCAAATAGTAATAGAAAATGGAAGAAATAGACTTGTTACCACACTGTAGGATCCTTGAACTAGTTAACCTTCACCATGACTAAACAGTGTTTATCAAACCTCATGTTCTCATCCCTTTAAAATAATGATTGTTGATTAGAAATGAATGTATATACATAAACTTTGGTGAAAACATGATACTAAGAATAGATAGATATAAATCATAGTGAGAGAAATATTAATAAACATTTAATATAATGTAAAAAGAGTTTAATGTGAACATAAAATTATATGTCCTATAAATTTACATAGAATACAATATATGTATGTTCATCTAATAGATTACACTATACATGCTATTTAATATTAAAAATATAGGTGGTTATCAAAAAACTGTTTCCCAGGTCTCTAATCATCCCTTTATTATTACATTATACTAAATTAATTTCCACATTCATCAAATATGATATAAATAACATTAATTGTACATTCAATAAAAATAAAATATCATTTACTAAGGAATTAGAGTAGGTTATTAGAAAAATGTATTTAGAGGGCACCCACAATGTCCCTAAGAAGCCTCATAAAATAATAGTTCATGTATTATGTCATATTATCATAATTAAATATCCATAAATTTCATTGACAAAACAATATGTCATAGTAATGGGTACTAAACTATCACCCAAATGTTTCAATACCTAATATGGCTAATCCCATGAAATCTATGAATATATATAAATAATTACGATTATAAATCATGTTCTAATTAATAATTAGTGGGTAAAATCTCATATCATAATGTAGTATAAAAATCACGGATAGTACATCCTATGTCCATATAGATGGGAAGATCATCATATCATAACATATAGATAAAACCATGGGCATTAAATCATGATAATAAACTCAAAACAATAGGCATAATTCATCCAAATATATCACTACATAGTGATAATATCATCCCAATGAAGTCAGAAACAAATGGTAATTGTATCCCGACTATATAATCAATGGAAGGTATAGAATCTCTATCCTCAAGTGACTCATAAGTGTGAAAATTGTTTGTTTTCATGGGCCACTTCATAAGAGATTGAATCATGTACCACAAGAAACTATTCTTATATGGGAATATCATTCACTTCTATGGAAGCATCATAGAATTTTTAGTGTATTAAACTTCCAAGGTAGTAGAAAATATATAATTATTACCATTCACCTCCATCATTAATAAAGAAACATGGGAATTCTGTTCCACTACATTGTTGGATTTATGTATCATGAAAATGGACATAGTGTCTCGGTTATGAGAATATCGTATAACAGAAATACGATCCCTCATCATAATCAACATAAAAAATAGTCAATACATCCTATATGAACCCATAGAGTGGATAAAAAAGAATATCATCCCATATAAATATACAAAACAAATAATGACATAACAAACAGTTTTAGCATAATTAAATAGTTATATTAGTTTTAAATTATTTTCTATCTAGTTCAAATTTAAATAATAGTTAGGTAAGTTCCCACATACTCAAACTATATTTATAATAATAAATGAGGCATAACCTACAATAATATTTAAAATATAGTTGGGGATGAACTTTCACCCCAAATAATAATTAATCAAGTTGTAATAACATTGGTCAACAAAACATTTACATATGGGTAAAGAATAAAGATAATATAACTTAATTAAAAACATCCTTAATATAAAAGTATTATAAAGGAACTAATCATGGTCCTTTTTATCATTACATAACTCTAGAAAATCCCACTTAGGGGTCCTACATAGAAGTTCCATTAAATTTTGTTCAATCCCATGATAATCATTGGTCAAGGAGAAATGGCTTAGTGATCAATGGTTCCAAAATAGCCTTATAAATCCTTACCTAATGTATATTGTTCAATGTAAAATAATATAATTATTATTTTGGTTAATCACACATTATCATGGAGGCCACATATTTCAAATCAAATGAGTCATGAAAAAAATCATCCATAATCGTTTGGGGCCACTTAACATCAGACCATAGTTGACTTATCCTTAAATATCTTTAACAAGTTAACCTCAAATATTTTAAAACAAAAAATCTTTAAAACTCCATAAAATTATAAATATCGTTGAAAAAAATATTAAGTGAGATAAAAAATGAATATAAATAAGAGAAAATATAGACTTACTTTGGTGTCTCCCATAGATATACGACACTCAGAATAAATCACTAATGAGTGGGGGAAACACATGAAAATATATAATATAATGAATAGGGTAGGGGAGTTAGATTATCCAATGGAAAAAAATGAGAGTTTGTTTTTCCCATTTTAGTAAAATATTTAAAAATTAAATAAATATAAAAAATAACAAATAATGAAAAGAAACCAAGTACCCATCATGCATTAATTGGGTACCTGGTCCCCACTAAGTACCACATTAGGTCCATCATCCTCCCAGTGGACCACCTAGATATACTTCCACACTTCTATCCTCTCCCAACTACCCATAAATAGGATATTATACTTTGTTTAATCCATCAAAATGACATATGATTAAACACTATACCCATCTTCTTAACATAGACATTGGACCACATCCACACCTCTAACATTAAAAACCCATAAATTTTCATGAGGTTTTTCAAAATCAAAATTGAAATTCACTTTGAAAAAATATATATTATTATAATATAAATTATAATATCCCTCAACCATTCCTTGTTCCTTTATAATATATATATAATAAAAAATAAAAATCAATTTTTTTTCATTACACCATTAAAATATTTATTCATGTTGTAATGTCCTTAATAAAATGATGTATCATACGCAATAATTTAATTTTTGAAATAAATATATATAAATGTTTAGTTTTATCAATGAAACAGTTTAAAATCTTTCATTGGAAAGTATCAAGGGAATTAAAAATTAAAAAATTTACCCTCTAATGATAAAGGATTTTTTTGCCATATTCAAGTAGAATCGGAACCTAAACATATATTGACAATATATCCTTCATTTTTTAATTATTTCTTTTATTTTTTTGAGAACATGATCGTTAAATTTTTTAGAGAAATTTATTTTTTTTATCATATTAATATTTCTTCTAAATAAGTGTCTCAATGTATCTTTGTAGAAACCCCTAGGAGTTAGGTGAATTAGGTGTTGTTTAATTTTTTTAAAAATACAATTTCTTATTCAATATTTTCAACTCATTTGTACTTTGAAACTCTAATGCTGATTAATAATTATATATCAATTATAGATTAATATAGAATAAACTGATATACAATGGATATAAATCATTAAATTCATATAATTTTTTTACATGTTTTTTCAATCATGGGGATCCTACTCTTCACTACAACAAATTATTATTCTTATACAAAATTTGTACTCCACAAATCCTAATACCATTTTTACAAGGTTTTCCTATCCAAATTAACTCTCACCATATTACATAGGCGAATGTGCTTAAGAATATTCCTCTTATAAATAATGACTTGTATCACACGGTTTCACATCAAGATTTAACCCCACTTTTTTATCTTTTATTTCTATCTCCTCATGATATTGATCACTGAATATATCCATGATGTTACTTCAAAACAAAATATGATTTTCTTTGTTAATATTAAATTTTTATAATGACTTCATTTTTTAATGAATAATCATGAAACTCGGTCTCTTTATTTCTAACTACACCCAATTCTTCCATTGAAACTGATTTTTATCATGCCTCTAATTTCAAACATGAAGAATATATCCTGAAAACAATTTTAATGGGCGAGTATATGATAAAATTAACATCTTCTAAAAATCATGCAGGGAGATCATAGCCAAGAATACTTTAGGTCTTTTATTTCTCACTCATGGTAGTCAATAAACCTAAATAACTTATTCTTCTTTTATAATTTCTCAAATTAACTCAACACATAGGTTATGTATAGGTAGACCCCAACATATTCCACTTTAACATCTATTTCATTGATACTCAATTGTTTTTTTATTCCACATATATTTAATAACTCATTACCATAATTATCAAGGTATATTATATTATTTTGGCATCATCGCAAAATTTCTTCTTCATTGAGAGGACCCAATAACAACATGGTTTTCTATCATTAGCTCTCCTAAAGAAATTAAACACATTATATTTATATTTCATTTATTTATTTATTCTTGATGAACTACACAAGATACTATTTTTATTTTTGTGGGGACTTCTCAAATTACCATAAATATAAATATATATATGTCAACATAAATTCTTAAGCCGTTTTTATTTTCTACGTTTTTCATATATTTTATTTTAAATGGATATTTTAAATTAAATGATAACACAACATGATATTTAATTTTTCTCTCGTTTATTTCTTTCTTGTCTCTGACAAATGGGACATCATTGTTTTTTAATGAATCCTTCAAACTTTTCTTATTAAAAAGAACTTATCGAAAACAAAAAATATATTTCTTTAAGGTATATATAAAATTTGGAGTAATAATAGTGTAGGATATATTATTTTCATGTTACTGGATATTTGAAATAGAACTACTGACTAAGCTTGAGTTTTTAGATTCTTACATGTAATATGACACCAAAATATCTAATAAATATTGAACTATAACTATTCTTTTGATATTTAATCACTAGATTTTATCTCATGTAATAACACAAATTCATCTTCTGTATTCTTAAATAATCATTATAACTTTTTCCTTTATCAAGAATACCATCCTCATGATATTCATAAGACTCAATTATCATTCATATATAATCAATGTATCATGATTTCTATAGCCTGATAATATTGATCTTATATCATCACAAATGTTTTTTTCTCTTCAGACGAAAATATGGAATCTCAGTTTTTTATAAAGTTGAAATCACAAAATTCATTAAAATATAAATATCATTTTTTATATAGATATCTTCAAGGTTATATAATTTTCCAAAAAAAACACTATGTCTGAAGTTTTACATAGCTCAAGTTTTGTATGCAGATCATTAAAATTATATATTATACCTAAAAGTTGTATGCACTGGTGAAATATAAAATAAAATAGTGAAAATATCATATGAACATAGGGTTAATTCAATGCCTTTTCCAAAATTCATACGCATTGAAAATAGTTATATGTTATCAATAGAAGTCCAATATTATTCATAATAATTCTTAAAACCTATAAAATAGATTATTTATGAATTAATATGTGTCATTAAATATCTTACACCCAACTAAAATATATTATCCGCACCTCAATTGTATTACGAGATCAAAAAAACATACAAAACTTCTCGAAGGGCATACAAGGAATGATTTATCCATTTTTTCAAATTCAAACATGAAATTAAATAATTCATCGAATAAGTTCAAGATGAATATAAATTATACAAATTTCTTTTAAAATAATTAAAATAATCTCAAAACTGGTATAGTTAATTTTATAAATTATTAAAATAATTCTAATATCCCCTAGAGAATTTTTGAGGACCTTTTGTAGATAACATAAATACTCACAATAGTGTCTTTAAAATATATAAATTCTACAAAAAAATCTAACATCCCCTTTCTAATCCATATTCATTATTTTCTAAAAAACATCTTTTAAAATGGAATTATAGAAACTTAAATTATCCACCATTAAAATTAGTGTTGGGTAATCATGGTTGTAGTCCCCATATGATTGGATGTGGGAGAACCCATCAAGCATCTAATGGTCAAGTACTGTGATGTAAGAGCCACCAGCACCACATCAAATCATCCATGAAGCTAGGAAAAAATTATTTTTATGGGTATGGGAATGATGTAACATCAATTATGGAATAATAGTTCATTGAAAAAATGAAATGAAAAATATTAAAATAAAAAAAACACTACCTTAGGGGCCAGAAAATATCTGACTAGTAGAAATGAAAACCAAAACTAGGGAAAATTATTTATATATAAACAAGAAAATTGAAAAAATATACTAGGGGTTAATGATACAATATAAATCATTGAATAAAATCCTAAACACATAGAAATGTTAATCCTAAGATGAGATAATCACCATGTCACTTTGTCACACTCAAATGATCATTATTAAATGTTTACTAGAAAACAAATAAAGATCTATAAAGGGATAGAAACAAAAAAGTGTTAGAAAATATCGTTTGAAAAGTTATAATGAGGAGTTCCATGTATATATAAAATCTCTAGAAATCATAATCATAGTAACAATAGAACAAAAAATTAATCCTTTGATGAAGGATTTTATAACATAGAATAAATTCAGAAAAATCAATGTGGATTTGAATACTCTAGTGCCTAATTTGAATCCATATAATATATATACAGAACTAAAATATCTTTAAAAATATCCCTAGTGGATCGTATCTAGATGATATAACTGTATATCTCCTCTAAAAAATATTAGGGATGTCAATTACCACAATTTTCATCACATTTTAATGTTATTAGGAATTTCATGGAAGGAGAACATCGAGAATTAAAAACATCCTATGATAGTATAAAAATAAATTAATACATCGAGGGAGGAAAGGATTAGATATAAATTAAGGGATCTAGAGATATAGAACCTTAAAATTTTCATCTATCACATGTGTCTCAAGTAAATCATGGTTTAAAGGGTCACTTGATGAAAACCCAATGTAGGAAAATACATCCAATAGTGATGTTGAACCTCCAATCAGACATAAATTGGACTTTATGATAGCAAATCCAGTGGGAGGTGTGTGAGAAAATGGCCAGTTCTAACTAAGAAATCCCATGAGGTAAATCCCATGGCCAACCATTGGTGTTGGCACTATAACTATAATTTTGTGGGAGGAACACTTCAACAACCCTTAAATTCTCAAAAAAAATCCCCCTACCAAATAATACAATTTCATCCACAATTTATGGAATATTAACACTGCTTTCAATATAATTTCAGATTATCACTCCACTAATGGATCCTACAATAATTAGTATATATTCTGCACTATATTAAAAATATTTTGATCATTTTAAAAATATATTTTTCAAGTTTTCTAGAGAAGTTTTTATAATATAGATTTTCTAAATTCATCAATTTCTTATCAATGTTTGAGATAGTACTCTAGACGTATATGAATTTCATTTCTATAAAATATATCTTTGTAATCATTCATATATAGGTATTTTTCTCACAAAAAACATTCTCTTTCAACATTATTTTCTAACATAATATAATAGGTCCTTTAAATTTTTCCTATCAGCTAACTCTTCAATGTATTTCCTCTTTATCACACATTAAATTGATTTTTTATTCATAATTATTTTTATACTAAATATAGCTATAAACTCACACCTCATAATGGCACATAAACATCCCCATTAATTTTTCTTCAATTTTAAAATTTCTTCTAATGGTAACATATCTTTTCCCTCTCTAATTGTAAATTATTACAACAGAGGGGAAAATTTTCAACCCTTTTAAAACTGTTATGTATGTCTTCCCATCCTTATCCAAAAAAAGCAACTTCCCAATTTATTGTAACATAGTATTATAACTTATTTAAATATTTCATTGTATAAAGGGGTATCATATTTCTTCTCAATGTGACATAAAATAACCTAATATAAGTCTACCTAGGATAAAAATAGTGTAGAAAAAATTGGTAAATTTAGACATAATCCATGTAGTATGTGATACAAAAAATTAATTTTATTCATTGGGGGATATACAAATGTATTTTTGAAAAGTGTTTAGAACCATTTTTTACATGAACACACACTTAAAAACTATTTCAAGTGAAATTGTATTTAAAATTTGTTAGATAATAACCCACCTTGATAATTATTATATATATATTCCAAAACATAATTGGGAGAATAGAACTCCTACATCAACTTCAATATAATCAAATCTATAAATAATTACTAATTATTATGAAATGACTATTTTATTGAATATTTTTCTAATTTTATTTATCCCCCTTAAGGGATTATTTCCTTTATTTACTATGGGTTTTTCTAAGAGTGAATGTATCAGGGGATTTCTGGAGATGGCTTTGTCTTCACATTTGGACACGCTCAACACGCCGCCTCCCCCTCCCTCGTTGTTTTCAAATTCTGCAGCAGATCCCCTACCGCCTCTGAATCCCTTTCGTCGGATGGACTCAGGTGGTACTTTCTCCTCACATCCTACATGGAAGGAGGTCGTCCTCCATGCCTCACTTGGCTTGGTGGCCTCCCACCCCTCGACCCCTCCAGTGCCTCCCTTGGCTTCCTCCAGGGGCATCTGGGGGTTTGCTGGGAGTCCTGCATGTGCCTGAGTCGGAGTCAGATTTCAAGGAGGCCTCGCTATTGCTGATGTATTCCCTAGTGGTTCTCTTTAGGGCTGTTAAGCCCCCGATTGGGGTATTCCAAGAATTTTTTGATTTATGGTTTGTCATCTATCTGTCTAGGGCTTCATCCCTTAATTTCAGGTCGTTCCTCATTATTTTGGAGTCCCACAAGGACTTCAACCACTCCTGGGCCAGATTTCCCCGATCCTTCGGTCAATTGGGGTTCCTTATTTCCCGTTGGTCCATGGAGGTCCACTAGCATCAGGAGTCGCCAGTAGCTATGGTCTGGTTATCCTTACCTGGCCTACCCTTTCCTTTCATGTGTGTAATGTTTCAGGAATTGATTGGAAATTACATTAGAGAGTTTCTCTATGGGGATGATAGAAATATCTCCCTCTAGAGTTCAGTGGTTTGTCGTATTTATGTGGCGATGGACATCTCTTATCCCCCTATGTCCAAGATCCATCATTGTATTGGGGAGATCCTGGAATGGAGACATAGAATTGTGTTCTCAGCGGTGCCCCAGTTCTAGTCTATCTATCCTTTGGTTGGCCATGCAGTGCCTGAGTGGAGGATATCGTCGGCTTCCAGGAGGTCCTTTCAGGCATCGTCCAGCATCCGTCCTCCTAGAGGGTGTGTTTCCTTAGTTCAGTGGGGCACGGCCCCCTCGGCCCCTTCCTTGAACCATGTCCCCTTACCCCTAAGCTTCCCCCTACTCTTGGTTTGTCCTCTTTGGTGTCCCCTGCCTCCCCATTCCCTCCTCCCCCACCTTTAATTCCCCTTTCCCCTCTCCCGGCTCCTTCTATCCTTCCAGCTCTCCCCACCCCTTAGTCAGATCCTCCGAGCCCCCCAGCTCCACTTCCATGTTAGGCTTTAGTTCCCTACGTCCCCCGTGGACTCCCCCACCACCTTGTTCTCCCCCCTCCGCCTTCTTAGGTGGTGCCAGTTTGCTTTCCAATGAAAATTTTGTCCTCATCTGTGATCTTCCTTGGTCCTCCCAAATACACATTCCTCTAAAATCTTGTTCCTTCCTATCTCCTTGACCAACTGCTTTAGTTCACTCACACACCCCCCATCCTGTCTGGGTTCGTCTCTGGGTCTTCCTCACTAAGGTCTGGTCCTCAGCGTTCCCCCCCACCCTTTCCTCCTTCCCAACCCTCTACCTCAAGTAGTTCAGTGCCCCTGCCTTCTATTTTTCCCCTTTCTTGGCAGCTCTCTCTTCTTCCCACAACCCTCCTCTGGTATAATGTGCACTCGTTCTGTGGAAAAATCCCTTCTCATCTCTTCAAGGGAGCCCTATCTTGGACCTTCTCTTAGGTTCAAGACTGGGAGGATTATTCCTTAATGTTGTTGCTGCTTATCTGGAATGCTAGGGGTTTAAGAGCCTATATCAAAAAGGACTTTATCCCCAATAAGGTGTCTAAGAGAAAAGCTTGTCTTGTGGTTATCCTTGAGCCGAAGGCTAGGTCTTCTAGAATTGGGGAGTGTATTAGGGGAGAAGGGATTCAGTTCCCTTTGCTTGGTGAGCCAGAAAATCATCATATTTGGATTTTTGGAAAGATTCTATTCAGGAGGACATGCTGGCCATTTCTGACCAGCATCTATCTGTCAATGTGGAATCGAGACAATGCATTTTCTACTTCTCCTTTGTCTATGGTAAATGCGAGGTGCGGCTCTGTCGGAGGTTATGCATGGATCTTATCTCTTTTAATCCTAGAGATGAACCCTGGCTAGTTGGGGGTGACTTTAATTGCATCTTTGAACCATCAGAAAAAGAAGAGGGGAAGCTAACTTCCTCGGAGTGATAGGGACCTATTCTCATCCTTTGTGTCCTAGGAGGGGATTCTAGTTTTTGGATTTTTTGCCGATAGCTTCACTGGGTGCATTAAACATAAAGGATTCTATAGGACATTTTGTGGATTATACCGCTACTTTGGGAACCTCCATGCTATATCCGACTTCCCAACTCGGTGGTCATCCACTTGACCCGCACACTGTCTGATCACTCCCCCCTTATTGTCAACCTCAAGTCAGCTTCTCCCTGGGGCTGAGGCTTCTTTTTCTGAAAAATATGGATAGATCTCCCCAAATTTCTTGAGCTGGTCTATTCCTCTTGGGTGGCCCCCTGTGAGAGGTGCCATGGACTCGCCTCCATAACATGTTTCACCACCTAAAGTCTACACTTAGAGGCTGGTTGGATTCCATCCCTGATGTGCAGCCCGTTCTAGAGGACATGAAGAAATAGATCAAGAGGTATGAGGCCTACCGGGAAGTTCTCTGGGATGAGAGAGTTTTTTCCTCTCTTAGTCTCAAGAAGAATCAATTCAGTGAGAGTTTGCTGGAGTAGGAAATGTGCCTTCATGGTAATTCTCGGGAGACCTGGCTCAAGGAAGTAAATCGTAACTCGACCTATTTTCACACTTGTATAAGAGAAAAGAAGTGGCGGAAGACTCTGAATATCTAGAGTGATGACGTGTCCTTTAATAACAACTTAGATGTCATCAGTGGTATGGTTGGCTCGTATTTAACTCCTTATTCTGTAATAATAACTCCCAATGGAAGAATGGGTATCCCTAGGATCAAACTGATATTTTCATCTCAGTCCCAAGGGTTTTCTTCGCTCACAACAATTAGGCTCTCAAACATGCTCTGGAGGAGAAGGAGGAGTGGGACTTAGTTACCTCACTAAATAAGGAGAGTTCTCAAGGCCCATATGTTTTTCTGGGCTTCTTCTTTATTAGTTCATAAAGTATCATCAAGGAGGATCTTATCAGCACTATTTAGGATTTCTTCTATAGGGGTGGGCTGTCGCGGGCTTCCACTGCTTCTAACCAGGTCCCTATCTCCAAGGTTAGTGACCCCAACTCTATTCCATAGTACTGGCCTATCAGCATGTGCAAATTCACATACAAGGTGCTGGAGAACCTCATCAATAGAAGACTTTCCCATTTTACTCACAGTTGGGTTGCGAAGGAACAACATGCCTTCATCTAGGGGAGGCCCATTTAGGGGGCAATGGCTATCGCACAGGAGATGATTGGTGATATTAACAGCAAGGTCTGAGGGTTCAACATTGTGATCAAGTTCGATATAGAAATGGCCTATGACAGATAAAAGTGGGGGTTCATCATCTGCTCCCTAAGAAGCATGGGGTTTCCTAATTGGGTTATTGACCTCCTCTTTTATTTCGATAGCTCGTTGTGGCTCAACTTGGTTTTTATGGGGATGTAATGTGGCTTCATAAAACATGTTAGAGGGATCAGGCAAGTAGAACCCATTTCTCCTAGCATCTTCAATCTAGTGCAGGACGCCCAGAGCACATGTGTGGCATCCTCTATACAAAGTGGTTGTATCGTCCTTTATCACTATGTGGCCCATGTCCTGGTAATTTCCCACCTTCTCTTCATGGATGACATGGATTTCTTCTTCAATGGGGGAAGCACCTCTATCATGGGAATTATCATTATCATAGATGAGTATGTTTTATTGAGTGGCCAAATTATGAACAGGGATAAAAGCGTGGTTTACTTTCCCTCTTCATTCCCGGACAGCAGAAAGGAAAACATTGTATCCACCCTCATCATTTGGAGTATAAACTTTCTTATTCTCTATGTTGGAGCTCTCATTTCCCCTAGCAGGATTTGGGCTCGGTTCATTCATGTTTTGATCAGCAGAATTACCAATCACATCCTCAAATAGAAGAATAGGTTCCTGTCCTTTAGAGGAAGGATCACCCACGTCAATTGTGTTTTTTCATAGATCCCTATTCATGTTCTTTCAAACCTCAAGGCCCCCAATTCTATCAATATTCAGATTGAGAAGTTTGTGAATGGTTTTATTTGGTATAGACAAGTGTACGGGAGATGTTGGTGGTCCTCTTAGAATAAGCTTTCTAGGCCAATGGAGTTGGGAGGCATTGGGGTCAGAGATGTGGGTCAGGCCATGTATTTCCTCCAGGGTAGCCTTGCATGGGAGGTTATTGAGGGTAACTTCTTGTGGAGAAAACTGATTTGAGGGATGTACGACTTCGGTCTACACAAGAATGTTAAATCACCTTCCAGCCTCTTGAGATCTATTTGGATTCATCTCCTCATGATTCTATGCCACTCAAAGTGGGTCCTTGGTTGGGGGGATCTCAACTTCTAGCAGTGTGACTGGGGGGACGGTCTGCTGGAATTCCCAAGATTCCCAGAACTAAACATTTCCTTCTTAGAATCCAGTGCTCTCCCTTCCTTCATCCAGGCAGTTCTTTCTCCCTCTCAAATTTCCTTCTTTGACAGCATCGGCTTGGATGGCTCCCCTAATAGCTGCATCTTCACTGCTTCCCCCATAGGGACGTTCTTGGCTAAATCTTATCTCTAGTGTACGACTTCCCAGCCTAGGAGAGATCATTGGGAGAGTCGTCTCTAGTGCAAATTTACCCCATTTAAATTGTCCTTCATGCTTTACAGAATCTGAAATCAGGATCTCTCTTTGGATCTCGTGATTAAAAGTAAGGGGGTCCAGTTTGCTTCCAAATTTTTTTGTTGTTGAACTCCCTCTGAGGAATCCACATTGCACGTCTTCTTCCACTGCGATTGGGTCATGTGGATCTAGAGAAGACTTGGGGAGTTCCCCCTGCCGCCTTGCACAATGGCCTCCCCAGAAGCTTTCTTATTGAGATGGTTCAGCGGCTTCCTGGATAACATCCATGAGGTTGCGGCCAGGGAAACCCTTCTGCAGGAGGGCCGCTGGTGCATATGGCAGGTGCGTAACCATGGAAGCCATGGGACTCGAAGCTCTGCTATGGTATTTCTATTCAGAGCCAAGTGCCTCACCTCAAAACTGGTCATCCTCCTCCCCCATCATGATGCAGCGCCTTCCCTCTACTACTTCTTTTCAAGGACTTCTCCTCTGGGCTGTAATAGCCCCAGGGAGCGGGGGTGATGGGTCCGCTGGTTTCCACCCAAATTAGGCCTGAAACTCAATTTTTATGGAGCCTTCAGCTCCGACACCATGTGCAGAGGCAGTGTGGTCTGTGACACAGCAGGATCATTGATTTTCTATTTCAGTACCTTCATTGGACCAGGGAGTTCTCTTAAGACAGAAGTGTTGCCACTGCTCAGCGGCCTCTCTCTTGCTGGTCCAAAAACATCCCCCCTACATCTGTTGATATGGACCCCAGTATTGTGTGGATATCTCTAATCGACACCCCCTCCTCTCCCTGGCATATCACTTACTTGATCCGTAAGTGCATGTATTTCCTCTCTGGAAACATAGTGATTCTCTATACAAAGCATGAGGGCAATCGGGTGGCTGACTTCTTGACCCCCTTCACTTCCCTGGAATTCCCCATTTTGGAGTTTCTTTCCCTTGGATCCCTCCACCCTTATGGGGCGGCCCATGTTATCAGTGATGCTCTTGAGCTTCACTTCTTTAGGATTCCTTGATTTGTACTGCTCCTGCATCCCTTTATGAAATAAAATAAAATTTATTTTTGAAAATGATACCAAGGCAGATGTATGATACCAATTTTTAGATGAATTCAAATTGATATAATCTATAATGGAAAAGCCTTATAATTTCGAAAAAATAAATCATTGAAAATTTCTCTATTTTCAATATTAATTTTCTATTCCCTATTACGTTATACATATCCAACACAATTTTTGAATAAGGTGGGTGTTCTAAAAGTATATAATGTGAGTAAGATTTCTGATATTTTTCTCTCAACACAGACACAAATTCATTTCAGATGTAATTTTCTTAATGCATTAACCCATGGAATTTTATCTTTAATTATTTTTAGGTAACATAGATTACATTACATAAAATAATTTCTGCCTAGTTGTAATGGGATTATCAAATCTATTCGTCCAGGAACATTCATTTTTTCGCTTCACAGATCTTCTTATTCATTCAAAATATTATGACCGTATATTTACAAACTATGTAGAAACATGACCTTTCTTCATCATGTGTGAGGACTCTTTTATTAAATCAACATCCTTGGTTCTATAATTTATAGGTTATTTTCCTTTGTTCTTCATATGACCATGAAAAACAATAGAATACTATTTACCTTATTTATAACCTATTGGGACATTCTATTGATTTAGTTAATAAACTTTGAGCTACCCATTTTGGGAAGCTCTTTGTATCTTCACAATGAGATTCAACTGCCCATCCAATCATACAATCCTTCTCATTAAATGATTTTCCTATAAATTATAGATTCTCCCATTCACCATGATGAAATTTGTGATCATATTAAATTGTTTCATGATGTGTATTATCTTATCAAAATATAATAATATTATTCTCTCAGGTGTGATGAATTTTTTATGTTATTCTTGGCTTTTGTGTGTTTTTTATCTTTCTTCATTGATTTCATTCATATGATAAACTCACTTATTTTATTTTTACCCTTTTTATAGACTTATCCTTTAATAATGAAAATCTATTTCATTTGATATTATATTCCAATACTCCATAATTTCGTATCCAAATTTGTTTCAATACTCACTAAAGATCTCTATGAATTTGAATATATTCCCCATGGGTCTATTTCCAATCATCAATAGTTTTTAATTATTTACAACAAGTTTATTCCTTTCGAAATGTTTTACCAGATAATTTGGACCTCATATATTATTCATACAATAACATATTATGTAAATATTGTTTTGGATTTTTATTTAAACCTCCATAAATACTATAATCTTCCAATACACACTATTCTTTTCAACTTTTTTATAGTATTTATATCATGATACCCATCCCAGTTTTAAAAATATCACTTCTATTTTAATCATTCAATGGGGATTGTATCTTATAAAAAATAAACAAATTCAATATAATGAATAGGTAAAATTTATTACTATTTTTATAATTCCACATTTTTATTGTTTTATACATTTTTCATGCACTTTGAGTTAAAATGGATTCTATCCAAATTAATAAACTGGATACTGGGAATCCTTTTTCGATGATAATATAAAGGGTTGATATGGTTAAGGTTTAAAACCCTTTTATCAACCCTTATTATTATTCCTATTGTCAATAATCATTTAATTGTTTTTATGGAAATAATTTTATTTTCAAATATTCAGGAAGACTCACATTTTATAGATTTAATAAATTTCAATTTTACTTCTATCTCAAGCCACGTAAAATGAGAGTTTTATATTCATATAGAAGTGATAATAATATTTATTCTCATCCATCCTTAATAATTTAAATTTTATTATCATGTATTTTCATTGTCTCATCTAGAGAGTCTCCTAAAATTTTACATATTTTTATTTATGTTCAAGAAAGACATGCTTTCGGTCCATGGGAAATTTATGAAATTTCACCCAATGATGGAATAATTACCTATAAAATGTTTCAAAAATCTATTTCCCACATAAATATTTTAGTAATACATAATCACCTATATATAATCATTCATTTAAAAGTTTGACATTTTCTTATTTTAATTTCTAATGTTTTTTGTTACTATTTTTTTAGCTATCATCTTGACCATTGTCTCTTTTATAGCATCAAACTATAAATATACCTGTGATATTTCGTTATGTTTTACCTTACTAAATAAAAATATAAAATCCACCACTTAATTAAGTAAAATATTTAAATAACAAAAAATCTCATGGTATGAGTATTCATAAGATTTAATAAAATAATTCTCAAAGCATATACTAGATTCAATAAAGGAATAAAAATTAATATATTTGACTATAAACTATATAAATTTTTATTACCATCATCAAATGTTGTGTACACTATAAACATTAAATCATCTCACTTTATTCTTTATTGTTTCTTTTTATAAAACTATTTTTTACGACTTCCAAAAATTTCTTAATAATTTTGGAGATATATTCATTCATATGAGGTCCTCTTAAATTCTCTTCAATTCTAACATTAAATCTATGCTTCATATATTCAAGTGAAAATGCACCAAATAGTTGAGAAATATTCAAAACCGATTACAGATATTAATATATATTGTATAAATTATGACAAAAAAATAAAAATATAATAATTGGAAATCTATTATTTTGTTCCAATTATGAGTACAAGTGGATCTATGCAATCACACCTAAGAAGATGTGAATTGGATATTGTTAAAATTTTACCAAATTCCAGTTTATTCATTAAACATTTAGACCACATTAAACTATGAAACAGAGATGTTGGTTATAAATAATTGATCTGATGAATCTTAACCTAGTTCAAACATATATATATAAACAATAAAGTATAAAAATATTATATTTATTTCTATAAGGCACATCACATCCCAGGTTTTCTATTACTTGTTGTATTTAGTAATTATCATTTCCATATATTTTTTACTATAGATAATGTTATCAAATTTTTTGTTACTGTGATATATATTTTCATATTACAAGGGTTATTGTGTTCACAATATTACACATGTAGAAAATTAGTTTTATTCCATATCATTACCTTTTGATCCCTTCTTAGTAAATGGTCTTACATTTCCATCACATATTGATGTAGATCGATGAATCTGTTTATGACCTCAATTAATCACAAAATATTATCTCAATCATCAATAATATATTATTAATCATCCTTCATATCTTTAAGAAATAATCATTAAAATCTTCCTCTGTATCTCTTTAGGTCATATTTATTCAATAAAATTTCATTATTTTCCTCTCTCTCAAACCAAACATCAAGAATACATTAATTAAAAATCTTATCTTTTTATTATACTAATAAATTTTCATTTTCAAACCATATTTGATGGATATCATAAAATAAAATACTCCAGTTCATCCCTTTCTTACTAATCCGAATCTTTGAAGGTACTTTGTTTTTTCATGATTCATCATTTATTAAACTTCTTTTAGACAATATATCTTTTTAAGAACACCATGTTGGATACATACCATTATTTTATTTCATAAAAGTTTAATAAATTTTATGTCTATTAATTTCCATCTAGCTCCTTATCATCATAAAAAAGAGAAATTATTTTCTCTCAGCATCCACATAAAAGTTATTCTTTATCTAGAGGAATCCAATACCACAAAACTCTCTCTCTCTCCTTCTCTTAATGGATCTCTTCAAGTGGTACAAAAAATTATCATCCCATTAATTGTATTTCTCCATTTTCTAATTCCTTATATATGAATCGATTCTTATTTTTTTTTTCTAAAATTAAAAATAATTTAAATGAAGTTAAGTCAACATTACCCATAAGAACCATTTTTCTCTTTCCATGATATCATGTCTTTTATTTTCATTTTCCTCTCAAATGAAATAAAAACCATGTTTATACTATTTTCGCTCAATTAAATTTTTATTTTCTTATTTTAATAGTTCTTTATTATTGCTTACAATAAGATAAACACTTCTATATCTTCAAAACAACTCACATCAACCACAAAATTATTTCAACAATAACAGTAAAAAATACAATAACAAAAGCAGTATGACTTTTATCATTTTCATCTTTGGTAAATATTTTAAATTGTAGTATAAAAATATAAAAAGACATTAAAAACCATTAAGATACACCAAAAAAACTCTTCCTCTTAAAATTTAATAAAACTTACACCTGATTTTTTTATCAAAAAATTTTCATTCTAGAGATATAATTACACACTACATATAGATTTATTCAATAATATGACTAAGAGAAAAATTATAATTCATATAAATTTCAGTTTATGAATTAAATATTAATTTTCTAATCATCCTTAAATTATTTTCTAAGGTTTTATTTTTTAGTTTTTTTTTAAATAACTTATTTATAATTGAATACTGAAAATACTGTTTTTTAATAGAAATGTGTTTTGTTTTATAGTATTTACAAAGTATAATTTAATTTTTATTGGTGTTAAAATTAAATTAGTTCATTATAAATTATAATTATTTCAAATAATATAATTAGGACTATAATTATAAATTAATATACTCTAATACATTTCTACAAGTAAAAATAGATTTTTCTTGAAAACCGTCTTTCATCATGTTTTAAAATTGTTTTATTTTATTTTTCACAAATAAAAAAATTTTAAAATGATAAAATGCATTTATTGTCACTAATAGTCATAATTAGAATAATTTCAATGATTAAACATATTTTTTTTACATATTTTAGAGTAAAAACGTTTAAATATTGTTATCGTGGAGATGGTTAACATAGATTACTGGGTGTTAAACAAAAAAAGATAAGTATTTAAATTCCTTATAAACATTCATAAATACCATTTTATGATCATATTTAGACCATATATAATATTATATTTAATTATGAGTTATTTTTTAGCTATCTAACTTGACTAATACATTAATATATTTTAATATTTTGACATTTTCAATTTGTGTCCTCTCATTCACTTATAAAAGGATTCCCCCTATCCTCTATTCCCCACACATAAAGAGATTATTATATCATCAAATTTCTTAAAAAATACCTTATTTAAATCCATCCTCACAAGTTAGGTGCCTTTATTTTATCATAATACAATCTTAATATGGTTTTATGTATAAACCTAAGGTGTGTGTCTAATGAATAGGTATATCTCTTAAATGAGTGTTTTCATTTTAACAATTATTAAAAATCCTTCAATATATTTCTATAGAAGGTGATATAATAACATATTTATATCCCATAAATTGAGATGTTATTTTTTTATGGTTAGAAATTTATTCATCAACTTCTTCATCAAATTAAAAATGAAATAGTCATTCTTCTGTACGTATGAACTACTGCCTCATGAAGAGATGTATTTATCTTTTCACCACCAACATGATTAGTTGATCATTATGATATATATATTTTTTATATGATATTTCTATCATAAATATGTTTCAATTTCAATAATATAACATTAACCTTACATCCCTTACACCATTTAAAATTGATAGTATCGCTTGTGCGTGTGTAAGGAAACCACCACCATAAATCAATGTGATTATATTTTAACTTATACCTTTCATGAATTATTATAAATATTTGAATAATTAATATATAAGATATTTATATAATTATAAAAATTTATTAGTGGTTGGAACCCTGAGATATGTGTTAGGACCAAAATGACCAAACAAATCTTACATAAAAAAGGAAATAGTTAACACTTAGAAACGATTATTTTACTAATGAATTATTAATAAAATGGTGTGGAAATTATAAGTTCATAATATAATATATTAAATGTATTTATACAGTTATTTAATATGATAATAATAAATTTTAATTTTTTTTTCAGTATGTTAAATTCACTTGTGATGAAATTCAAACCCAATGTAAGGGTGTATTTCATCATATCATCCTTACTTGTGATTGTTTAGGATTAACTTCCCATTAGGGGAATTGTATGATAATTCTATATAAATCCCCACATATTTTATTCTTCTATGGTTATTTAAATAAATTCAATTTTTAGCCTTCATTTTTCTCTCTTTATGTAAAAAATAATCCAAAATATTGTTTATAAGGAAAATCGACTTTGTTTTTACATTCAGTGAGGAATATTTCATTTCCCATTAAATATTTTCCATAAAATGATTTCAATAATTTTTTTATATTATATATTGATTTGAAAAAGTAATTTTTTCCCTTTTTGATTCATCTATAATATTTTAAAAAATAAATTGTCTTTTTTATTTTCTTTAATGAGGCACTTTTTACGAACAATTTGAATAAAATCTTATCTTAATTTTGACAACATGAATAAATTTTCCCCCCACCATGAATAATAATTAAATTAAATATTCCATTAAAATATTCAATTTTTTGTTTCGGAGAACAAGAAATCATAATATTTTAGAAATATTTAATTTTAAATTATTGGTTTAAAATTGAAAAAAGTTTTTTATGAAAGTTTTAGGTGATATGTTTATAGTGTTTTCATCTATGTCAATATTCTTTGTGGAATCTTATGCATTTCTGAAAATACACACTAGTGATAAAATCCAATATATTTTTTTGGATTTATTATGATAGTTTTTACTAGGGAATGTGTTTGAAGACTACATTGTTGTTCTTCCAAAAAATAGTTATTGATTAGTGGGGAATATTGATTATGTTGTATTATTTATTCATATTATGAATGTAATGGTTCTATTATGTGATTATTGGGCCTAGAAATACATATACCCTTGATGTATTAGAAGGTATCA
This sequence comes from Viscum album, assembly GCA_963277665.1. NCBI lineage: Eukaryota > Viridiplantae > Streptophyta > Magnoliopsida > Santalales > Viscaceae > Viscum > Viscum album. The sequence continues at coordinate 1,686,330,984 of OY728126.1, read as the reverse complement.
TGATACAAAAAAAGTTCAATATTTGGATGTTTCCTTACCCAATTAAATATGATGTATCCGCATTATGTATCGATGATAAGTTTAAGATGACTTACATTATGCATTCAAACATTATAAAAACCATAATTGAGGTCCATGTAATTTTTCAAATAGTAATATTGTATATGGATAATTTAAAATACCATGTTATTATTTATTTAGATTTATTTGATAACCATTTATTTGTTCATTTTTACTTGTGCCTTATTTTTTCAAGGATAGATTCTGATGTATGCAATATCAATATGAGAATTTGATATTACAATTTTATTTTATTTTTCATTACACTTAATTCTAGGAAGTGTGAAATTGTTTATATTAAAGGATATAGTAGAGGGAATAATAATGTTCTTAAATAAAATAAGTTTTCAAATTTTATATTTTAAAATATAATGTTAGATTCAAGAATGTATCTAGTTTACCCATAATAATCAAAAAGTATATCGTTGAGGATGTGATATCATTTATATTTTCTTAATGTAATAAATTAACCAACATCTTTGGATGTATAATGTTGAGTTTGTTATCCTTGGTATCAGATAATGTTTAATATAAGACTTTGGATCTAGATTAGAAAACATAAACTAATGACTATCTCTAAAAATTATAATATGTATAGGATAATATCATAAAATTTTGATAGAGTAGTTATTATATGTTTTTACTAGAAAATAAACCCCTCTATGGAAATTGGGGTGAGGTTGTGGCTATGTCACAGATGTACCTAGGCGTAAGAACTCTGAAAGGGGAAGATTGGGTATTATCTTGATGATCACTAGTACACGATTAATGGGCCTAAGATAGCACAATAAGCTAGACACTACATAGATATATAATTTATATGATTCAAACACTCTTTGAAAACAATTATGAATTATTTTAAAAAAAATTAATGATATGGTGATATTCAAAATTATACTATGTTTATGATCCATAGATTATATATGCATAAATTTTCAATTTATGTTATGTGTCTCTGTAGTTTTGAAAACTATACAATATTATTTACGAGTTTATGATCTGATATAGTGTATTTTATTGTATATAAATGGTTCTTAGTGGAAGGATTTAAAATCATATCAATACACATAATTTATTTATTTATTTCACTCATGGAAAAGGCAATGAAGTTGAGGCTAGAGCTAAAAAAGTATAACAATATTGGTGTACCTAACTCAGGGTATAATACTTCCTGAATGGATAAGTCATACAATCCATTACTATGTGTGAGAATTTTTGAATCTTTCATATTAAAATAGACTCCATAATTAAAAGGAAATATAAATATATTAGTATCTGAGAAATGGATAAGTTCATTAGAGAATATATTTATCCTTTTGGGAATTAATGGAAGGGATAAGTTTATTCTATAAATTTATCATATCATGTGTGATGTAAATAAATGTTTTTTATTGATTAAAATAAATATTTATATGGATGAAATAGTTAGTATGAATAGGAAGTATTTTGGGATATTTTTATTGTAAAAATATTTTCATAGATAACAATGATAGGATATGGGTAAAATTCCTATGTTTAAGTTAAAAGAAAGAGAAAAATATTATTATTTCAGGATAAAAATTTTCTATGTCGATAATGTAAAATAAAAAATACGCATATAATCCAAAGACAATGATTGATTTTTTTCATCACATGAAAAGGGTAATATTTTAAAATATACATTTCTCCAAAAAAATCTTATCATAGGAGTATAGAGTATAATTTCCTCTTAAGATAGAGAAGTAATTTTTTATATATTATGAATTTTAATGAAATTAAGATAATATAGAAATGTTTTACCACCGCATGAAGAAAAAATTTCTATAGTGATGACGAGGATGGGATATTTCAAAATTGAGAAACATTTAAAAAGAAACACATTGATAAATTCAAAAAGGGTATAGAAATTTTCTACTAGTTTGAATAGAATGTATATCATAGTCATAAATTCAAGGGTAATGGGTAAGACACAAAATTATAGTTCATTAATTTTAAATAAATGGGTCACTATTCCAAAACAATCCCCACACAAAAATGGAACTTACCATAAAAGAGACCAATGGGATAAGGATAATCATATTCAATTAAGATAGTTGTATTGTATGTTCCTACAGAAGTGATTGTAGATAATTTTATTGTAAAATAAAATTTATATAATTCCTTATTCACCTCTATATCCTTTCACCATTTTATATATTCCATGAATTCTATGAAAATTAAATATGTCACTTATACAAGAAAAAGGGAGTTGTAAATCAATATACCTAGAGTAACTATTATTACATCAAATATATATCATTCAACCACAAATTTTTTCAAGGGAATAAAAAATTCTCAAATTTTATTATTATACTTATGTTAGGTTTTGAAGTAACACATGGTATGGGGTGGCATAAATATTATAATGATAAAAATTTTCCAAGAGAATAATATCATGTATTGTGATGAAGATGTTGAATTCATTTTCATTTGGATATAGAGTTCATCATCAGAATAATGTCAGGATCTACCCTCAGTAGCTCTCCATAATTTTCATTTTAGAGAATAAGAGGAGGCATAACAGATGAATGTGAACTATAACATCAGGATAAAATATATTATAATTGTGAAAAAATTCATTGATGTGTTTCCCAAATAACTTCAGGGATAACCATATTGGTGCCAAATTCATCCCTAATGTGAATCCAATATTTATGACTCCCTGTAAAATGAACAATGGGTTGTTGGTTCAGTTAAACAAACAACTGGTGAAGTAGTATGATAAGGTATTAATACACCCAATTATTTTTCTTAAGGTGGATCCTACTCTATTTTTGAAATATAAGGATGAAACTATAAATCTATGTATTAATTTTATGGAAATGAATTCCATTACCTTAATGAACAGTAATCTTTTACCTCATATTATTTCCTGGTTTAATAAAATTCAAGTAGATTAATATTTTTCAATGGTTGATATTTATTATAGGTACCATTAATTATGATAAAGGGTGGATGATATTACCAAGAAAACATTTATTATTATGTATATAAATTATGAGTTTATAGTAATTACCTTTGGATTAACTAATTCACCCTATATTTTTATGGATATAATAAATATTTTTCAATGAATATATAGATTATTTTTATTCATGAATACTTGGTATAATCGAAATGTGATAAAGTTAGTAAGAGTAATTTAAAAATCACACATGATGCTCTTAAAGAATAAAATTATATAGGAAATTTTTAATGTTCTAAATCATACTTTAGAAAGTTTCTTTTCCTATAAATATTGTCTCTAATGATGGAATATTATTTGATCCTTCAAAGACTATGGAATTCAAAAATTGACCTATGATGAATAACATAATCATGGAATTTAGTTTCCTTGGATTGGTTGGTCACAATTTTTATTTTTTTCAAATAAATTGCCTATTTGAGAACATGTTAACCAAGTTAATTTGTAAATGGGTTATGTTCTTAAGGATAAATGACTGGAATAAATATTTTTAATAATTAAAGGGGAGGTTGATAAATGTTTTGGTGTAGAAATTAGATCAGTATGGGATTGATTTTAGATATATAGAAATGAATAAAAGAATGTACATGGAAGTGACCATATAGAAAATGATAATGTTATCGTACATGCATCATTCCTGTTAAATATCCAATAATAAAACTTTGCAACACATGATCTCAAGTTGGTAACCATAATTTTTTGCTTCAATAAATCAAGTAATTATATCTATGTAGAGAAATTTTAGATAAATATTAATCATATAAAATTTAAAAACTTATTTTTACCAAAATTTCATAAAATATGGAAATGGAGATGGTTGGATATAATCAAAAGTTTTGATTCTTAACTATACTACATCCTTGATAAAGAAAATTACCATATTGATGCATTGTGTAGTAAATATCATAGAGTTCTATCTAGGATTAGGATTCGTAAGGATACTTTATTCAATGACTTTTTAAAGTTATATTTGGGAAATATTATGGAAGGAGAAACATAATTCCTTTTCCAAATGATCACAAAACCATCCTTATTGGAAAATGTAAAATTATCCCAACATTATTATAAGGGTTTATAAATGAAAATTAATATAATAAATGATTGGATACTAGTGTATTTATTTTATGAAAATGGTTCAATAGAATTTAGAAAAACGTTATGTCCGTAATTCGTACCTAATCTAAATAATGAATTATTATATGAATCCCATAAATAGAATTTCTCTATATATAATAAAAGGTAAAAAATATATTTTGTTTTCAAGGAATAATTTTTCAGTGATACTATAAAATATAAAATTTTAGGCTTCTTATCAAGATATATGGTTTTTTAACAGGTAAATCTTGACAGAAAATATCCCAAAATAGTCATGCATCCTATTTATATTCCTTTGTGGAAATAAGATGATATTATTGTAAACGATGGCACTATATTTCTAATGAATCCTCTAGAAAATAATACCATATGTATTTATTTTGATAACCATAAAAAATCCAAAAAAAATTTCTTTATAACGTATTATCTGAATCATTAGGGTCTTCAGAAACTCTATATTAATGATTTTGTGAGACTTCATGGAATACCACTTTCAATTATGTGAAATTGTGATCTATTTTTTACCTAAAAGTTTAAGACGAACGTTCTTAAGCCTCTTGAAATAAAATATGTTTCAACACCAATGTTCATCCGATATCTAAGGTGGTTTATTAAATAAATACATATACATTAGAAGTTATTTCGAGGCCACTCTCTGTTGACTTTCAATGTATATGGGATTAGTATTTACCTTTTGTGTAATTTTAGTTTTACATTAAATTAATTTCATGTATTTATATGAGACTATTGTAAGAATTTTATGGGAAGTACTTTCATACGCCAAATTTGTGGCATAATTTCTTTGAATGGAAGCTTAGTGAATCATAAATTATTAAGGACGAAACGTTGAAGGTGAAGATTATTCAAAAATCTTATTGAGGCAAATCAATGTATAAAAAATGATATAATGATGACCAAATAAATTATAAGTAATTTACTGAGGGATATGTGTTTTTCAAGAGGACATATACACATAATGGTGTTATAATATTCTTAATTTAATGTAATCTATGTCTATGTTATATTAGGTGTTTTGAAATGCAGGATTGAATTGGAGTTAGTCTTTATCATTTTGAAATATCATATTGCCTCTCTATAGTTCATGCTTTATTCCAAATATATATATATATTGGGGAAGTACATTACCAATAACATCTATTTGAGAACATATGAGAAATTAAAATTGGAACCAAGTTTATCTCACTCTAAAGAAACTATTCAAATTTTAGATAGTAGAGAATAGGTGTTTAGAAACTGAATGACTCAGATAGTCATCAAAATTTGGAGAAATCCTAACATCGAAGAGTTGATATGGGAACCACAAGAAGATGTGATGAGTAACTACCAACATCATATTATTATATGTTATTATAAGAATTTCAAGGACTGAATTTTTGGAATTTGGAAATAATTTGACACCTGATATTCAATTATAGTAATCTTTTATTTCTTAAGAAAAAACTCCATAATTCACATAGAATAATTAAACAAATCCAATGAAACCTAAATTATTATGTTTATAAATATTGTATGAGAAAATTAATAACATTTTTTAAATCAAATTGTATATATTTTCTTAGAGTTAATTTATGTGTTTTTTTTTGAAAAACAATATGTTTAGGCCAAAAATGAAAAATAATACTTTTTATGAAAAAATTATCTTTTTTCAGGTATTTACAAAGTATAATTTTTGTTTCTAATTGATTTTAAATTAATTTTTATTCCTTTTAGTTATTGATAATCTAATTAATTTAATTAGGATCAATTTTATACTTGAATTTTGTATAAAAAACCTTTTACACTTCAACATGTATTTTACTAGAAAACTATTCTTTACCATGTTTTACGGTATTGTCTCTAAAATAATTACTACAACTTATAGAATTTTAATTATATAAAATTAATTAAATATTTTAAAACATAAAAATAATTAAATTTTATAGTTTCAACTTAATTATTTTTTGGAATGAATAGTAAAAATAGAAACAATGTGTTGCTTCAGTTAAGGTTTAAATGGATTAACGAGGGGTTGAATTAAAAAGTATATCTTAAAATGGCATAAATATTTTTGAAAAATATTTTATGGTCATATTTTTACCATATATAATTTTATATTCAAATAATATCAATTTATTACCAAATATGATTGAGTAAAGAATTGATATATATTATTCTGTTGAAAAATTCCACGTGTGTCCTCTTCCTTACTTATTAAAGGATAACAACTTTCCCCACTTATCCACACATAAAAATCCTTCTATATTTGAAAATACCTACCCAAATAACATAATAAAATACATAGCAATGTCATTGAGGGAATATTTGTTAAAAAAATAATATCATAATAATTCTTAAGGTATAAACTTCAGGAGGTTGTCTAAAGAAGATATATAGATATTAAATGAGTGTTTTAATTTTATTCAATTTCTCACCTCAATAATTTTTTTCCATACCATGATGACATAATAACATTAGTATCCCAAATATAATGGTATTTTATTTTTCCAATGGAGCAACCTTTATTTAACTCCTCCATAAAATTGTAAATGAAATCATCATCCATGCATATTTGTTGACTATCACAACTCGAAGTGATGTATATTTTTCATCACCATATTTTATTGTTGGTTATATTAATGGATATAGTATTTATATATTTTATTAATTAAATAATAATTTCATTATAAATATAATATATCACATACCTTCTTAGCCAATCACACTATACAAAATTTTAACATCACTCATGTGTATGTGTGAACTACCATCTCTATGAAGCGATGTGATTAATCTTTCATCTCCTCATTTAAATAATGATTATAACTACATATATAATAAATATATATGATATATATATAATCATAATTTATATAATGGAACCTATAGCAAGATACAATGACATATCCTATATAACCAATTCTTATACAAAAAAATGAAACTATTAATACTTCATATTTCATATTTTAATAATTAAATATTAACTAAATCATGTTGAAATATTATAATTGTACCATATATGATATTATAAGTATGTATATTTATTATATAAGTATAATAAATTTAAATTAATTATATAGGATTTTAAATTCACTTGCAATGAAATAACGCATGTGGTGGGTGGAGTTACTATATGTTGTTGGTGATGTCAAAAGATGGTTGGCCATTAGAACAAGGAATGTTCAACCATGAGAGAAAATATTAAAGGAATAATAATTTTCATCATTAATGACTTAAGGAGATTCAAGTTGGCGAAAACTAGATTAAAACTTCTCTCAACTATAATTCCAGTTATATTATTTCATGAATTTAAAATTATGGAAACAAGTAGTGATTTGTTCATCTTATAGTAACTTGAGATATAATTAAAGAACACATTAAATATCTGAAAGGGAGGATAAATTTATTTTACAAAAATTTAAAAAGAATCTACATTTATAGGGAGTGATGTTTTATTTCTACCATTAAAAGTATTTTTTTAATAAAATTTTTACGGATGTCTATGTAAAATATCATTTGGTCTATATTAAATTTCACATTTTCTCTATATTTTGTTCAACCAGAAGATATATTTTTATATACTTTTGAACATAATTCATACACCTAATTTTCATCATAAAAATTTATTTCATTTCTTTCTATGTTCTTATTTATTAGGTAGTGACTAGAAGGAACATTTTCCATTACTTGAATGGTATGAATATAGTCATAATGAACTATGGAAAATTGATTTTATAACATTCCTTTTATCCCTAAAAACATGATCTTACACATTACTATATTGGAAAATATTTTTGTTACCATAATTATTTTCATGTTCATCTCACTTTGTGATATATCCCTCCGGTAAATTATGTGAATAAGATTACAGGATTCATATTTCATGTGCTGATTTGTGCTTCAATTTTAAACCCATTGAAAACCACCAAAAAATTATTCACAATTTATAATATTCAAGTATCACATAGTAATATTACCTTGGATAAACATTTTCATAAAATTGTAGATTTTGATAGAACTTTTCAGTGGTTAATATTTATTACCACACGGATTAAATTGGGTAAAAATATTTTTGTTTCCCTCACTAAAAAGTTTATATTAGTAAAATTTTTGGAGAATATAATAAAATTATCATTAACCATGAACTTTTCAACTTTAACTAAACTCAAAATATATACATAAAAATGGATTCTAAAACAAAAAAACACAATTCATTTTAAACTCATTATTATTGTTTTCATTGTTATTATTTTATTATTTGATTGTTTATTTTTTATTTGTATAATAGTAATATAAAATATATCATCAAATGGTGTTCTTATGTTTTGTGGCTCTTAAATTAGGTCTTGAAATTATTATTATGGTAAATATAATTATTTTATTTCTTGTTCGGTATAAATTATGGTAGGTTATATTATTTTTTTTTTAAATAAATGTTGATTATGTTTTTAAAAGTGTAACCATAATTTCACTAAAAACATTGACTTTGAGAGGTTCATCAGGCTTATAACTTCAAAGGTTACATGGAAAGAAAATTATAGAAATAAATTCTTAGTGGGATTTCATTTTTCCAAATTTAAAAGTTATTTTATTCTAATGAATTCGACTATGTAATTTAATGAGGACAATAAGTATTTTAATTTTTGGGTAATTTGATTTTAAATTTATTTGATAGATTTTTTAAAATACCTTTTTAATATAAATTTTTGATAAATGTTAAAATATGCCTTTATTTGTTTTATTAAGTGTTTTTTTTAATTCATAAGACAAGTATTAATTTAATAAATTTTATGTTTAAATATTTATTTTTATGGTTTGGTTATTAAATCATTATATCTTTTTCTAATTAGGAATTTATATTTGAGGTAGAAATTTTAATATTTATTAATAAATATTTATATTAATTTAATTTAAGTTTTCAATTTATTGTTTTTGTAATATATTATTTCCCTAATTAACCAATATAAATTGAACTTCATTTTTAGTATTTTTTTGGTTTTATAATATTTTTTATTTTTTATTTTTTATTTTATATTTTAATAAATTGAATTTTAATCCATGAAGTAATGGGGTAACATTATTCAATGAGTGTATCCTACAACTACGATGGTGATACGACAACCTCTTACAATGCTCAAAATTTTTTGTTTTTCTATGCCTCCCTGAAATTTTACAAACATAATATTTTTCCTTTCATCCTATGATTCTATCCACCTATGATTTTGGATTCCTAGAGAACATGAAAAGGGAACAAACTTATTATCCCTCAATCTCCCCATGGATCCATCTCATGCATGGATCCACTATTACATCCCAAACATGAAAAAATAAATTTATTTATGAAGTTCTAATCTATATATTCCAAATTATATTGATTTCAAAGGGACTTTTATATATGGGATTCAGATAAAGTAGTATCACTCAATAATGACATTATATGAAGAAATTTTTCGGAGCATGAATCTATGTCACTTTTTATGATCAATGGATTTGAATTGAAGTTATTTGCAGAATAACACTTTTCCGAAGATGTTCACTAAAAGAATCACCAAGGCAGACAAACTTGATAAAGGCTAACCTTGAAATTGATCACACTTTTTGAATGTGAAGCAATGTGGGATGCATAAATTTGAAAATCACGGATTTCAAATATTATTTGATGAGAGAATAAAAATTTATATTTTATGGAAGAATAATTTTCCTTTAATTGTATTCAATGTTATATCATCATGAACAACTAATGGATATAATTTTTTATTTCGGTCTTGAGAAGAAGAACCTAAGATGATGATGTGAGTATCGATGCAGATTGAGACTTTTAGTTTTTGATTTTTGGTTACATAACTTGTTGATGGTCTTGGATAGAAGATTTTCATGATCAAAGGATATGACAAAATTTTTTCTTACTTTATAGGATATTTTTAATAGGTTTTTATTTTAAGTAGATTATTTAGTGGGTGATGATCCTCTCATATCAAATCACTAAAGGTTTTCATATAATTTCACAGCAAGTGCTTGTGGTATTGTCTCCATGAGGTTTTGAATGAACTAAGTGGAGTCATTTTAGTTCCAGGAACAAATGACGCTTTAATAGTTTTGAATCTAAATTGTTAATATTTATAATTTTTCCATGCTTTTAGGTTTGTCTGGTTCCTTGTTTAAATATATATAATAACTAAAAAATATGGAAAACATTGATAGTTTCAGGGTCATTACTCACATTTCTCTTTCATATCATGTTAATCATATAAAGATATTAAAATGCAGCTACTGTGATTTGTAAATGTGACACATTTTTTTCACATTAATGAGGCTTGTTTTATTAAATTTAATTATATATACATTTTCGGGTATGTTTTTATTGGCATATGGATGTTTGGAATGCTTTAGTGGTGTTTTAGGATTATTCTTTTTAGATGGTCAGTTGAAACTATAGTCCAAATCCAAAAATAACAAAACCACATGTATTGGGGGTTACTAGGCAGGTGCATGATTAGTCATTAGTCTGACCAAAAACTTCTAGTTCTAAGGGGAATCCATACAAATAAAACATAGGGAAAAGAACGGATGGTGCATGGTTTATCTAACTATGTGATCAAACCATGATAGGTGTGGGATTTATACTATAACAATAGATGATTATCACATGGTTTCCCAAAATGTGTGGCCCAAATAGTGTGGAAACTTGGCTTCTCTCGTAGCAAGTGTTCAGTAAGCAAACAGTTTGAAAAACCCTATGATGTATTGTTAGTATCCCAAAAAATTTGTGGTATTAATTTGAATTTAATCCTAGAATCATATTAGTTCTCTAATATCCCAGGATATATATCTCCTCCCCCTTTATAGGCATGAGAAATAAATCCTTTCGATCATTAAAATAATTTCATATTAATCAAATTGTGTTGGAGATCCATAAATATTAGTAAGTTCTCCAACTTCATTTTTCATCATAAATATACTCTCGTTGTCTCCCTCAGATCCATAGATCTATTAATTTATCTATATGTGTGTGTGTGTGTGTATTTTTAAGTTAATATAGACAAAATATTATTAAATATATTAAAGGGAAGGTGTGGCGAGATCGGATCAAGAATATCAGAGTTCTATTATCATTTTTCTCTATCCTTTGAGATATATGTGTTCTCCCTCTCATATCCATCATTATAGAACTTTAAGGCCTTGTTTTGTTAGAATATTGTTCTAAAAGAAAATTATGCATACCAATTGTAATTTCTCATTCCAACCACTTTTTGGTTTTCACTAGGGAAATTTGGGAAATTTTATTACTTTGGAAAAAACTATATGTTTATAATATAAAATTGATAGTTTTAATATTATGTATTTTTTTACACATGAATATAGTTTGATGAAATATTTCTATAAAATAATTCATTTCATGTGAAATTGATGTCGGAATACAAGGTTAGTGTTAGTTAATTTATGGATGTGATAACAAGAAAGGGGTGTGTAACATTTGTGAACCTAGATATTTGTAACCTTTTTATGACTTTTGTGATCAGTGAGAGACCACATATTAGTATGGAACTATCACATAGCATGAATTTGTGCATTTGGAACATTGTAATGGGTGTTACAAATGATGAAAAATTGTATTAAATGTGTTGCCTATTGTTTTCATAGGAAATTGTGTAAGGTTTTCATTTAAACTATTCTTAAATCTTCTAAAATGATTTATAAAAATGTGCTAACTAGTAATTTTTCTAGTGGTTTTAGGTGTAAAGTATTTATGGAAATCCAATTGATTTTATTCTCACTAATTTCATAGGAACTTTGGTTCACTTTAAATTTTTTGACATCACGATACATGGAAGGGAAAGGTATTTTATTTTTATAGTTATTTATATTTATAACTTAAGAATTACCTGTGGAGTTAGAACATTGATCCTGGATAGGTGTTTCTTAGGATGATTTTACTTTGGTGTCATGGAGTTTTGAAACCCTTTAGTATTTATTATTCATGTCTATGTTTTTTGTTATAAATTTATATAGTGGTCTACTTTTGGTTATACCATTGGATTTATTGTTTACTCATGCATCACATAGTGGGTTATAAATTTCATTATTCTATTGTATAATTGTTTTCAATTTATGCGAGAATTTACCCACAATGTTTTATTATGACTTTGACATTTATTTTCATCCTTTAGTGTCTTTGAGATGTCACCTAAGGCTAGTAACACCCCATCACTTATTTATTCGATTTTGAGGGGATTGATATTACAAAAAGTGTCATTATTATTTTGACTATCTATTTTCTAGGGACTATATCAAGGATATATTAAATTCATAATTTGGAATGTATATATTAGAAATACATAGGTAACCGTAGATTTTTAAACTTCATGTTATTAGGTCATTGGTGTACATGTGTGTATTAATACACTTTTGGGTTAATTATAATCTCATCATCATGGGTTTATATGATGAGTGTTACATACCATGTATTATTTGTAAGACTTCCTACTATGTCTGTTTCATTTATTTTTAGTTTAATGATTTCTATAAATAAGGAAAAATGTTGATTTTTGAAAAATTATGGTGTTAAAATCTCTGGTATTATTGATTTGGAAAAAATTTATTGGAATTTAGTTTATATGGAATGATAACTAAATAGAGATTTTAGCATAATAAAAATGGAATGGGTGCATAAGAATCATCAAGAGGAATCCACTTAAAAAGTAGCCACAACTGAGCCACAGGTGAAACAATAGTTTTTTCAAATAATCATTTAGGCATTTAAGGTCATTTAAATAGGAAATAAGAATGATTAACCCTTTTAATTGGACCACTCAATTTAGTTTTAAAAGCAATATCCTCCCATAATTCAGGTGCATTCTGAAAAATTAAAATGTAGAGGTGTGATTCAATTAGATAAACCAAATATTTGAATTCTTAGGTACATCATTAGAGAAAAATTTTATATTATCAATGTAAATTCTCAAGGATATATCACTCCAATGAAGGAATTTAACTACTATAGAAATGTTTTACAAATTAATTACATGGGATTATGTTTAAGAAATGATTGAAATGAAATTCTATCTTCAAAAAATTCATATTAATGTAAATACACTTTTATATAATTTAAAGTATGATAATCTCTTGGTGACAGTGTATGTGGCTATTTTAATGAAATTAGTTTTCTTTTTAGAAGAATTACCTGCAATTTCATCCTTTAAAGAACGCATTTTTTAGTTAGATATATGATTTTAAATTCATTAAAATATTTTCATCCTTTTATTATGAACTATATAGAGATGGAAAATATATTTAATGTGTTTTAAAAATCAAAATATCATGAAATACCATTGGATTGAGTATGTTTATCCCCGTGGGAATAGTAGAGAACTCCAATATTGGGAATAAGTGTAATAGGTGTACCTAGTTTCGATGTAGTGGTAAGTATGAGAATTTTTCCATGGGATTTTATAACATCCCTCCTTGATTAAAATTATGTGGGGGTTGTTTCCATTGTTTTTACATTTAAAATATCAACTGAGATTTCATGGAACCACCTAGAGCCTATCACAACTATAACCAGATGGGATTTCAATAATTTAATTATCAAAGTATGGACTGGTGCCTGAGATAAATCTCAAGATTTCAAAACTCCTTTTCATTGATTGGATTTTTTAATCTAAATAACTCTCTTCATCATAACCAAGTGATCCAATTTGATTTTGGAAGCACCATTATTCCTAAATCTATAATATTTTATCAGGGAAACAAAAATAAAGGGACATTGAGTTAGCAATTTTTTGGTGTTGAAAATGTTATAACAGAAGATCAATCTGGTCCTTTAATAGTGATAGAAATTATTAATTTTTATTCTACCCTAATACATGTATTTATTTTAATATATGAGAAACCCACTTTTTAATTTCATTATTTTCCATTAATCTTATTGGTTTACATGATCAGATAATCCTTTTTATTTTGAAAATAAAAACTCCACATAGAGAACAAGTGTTTCAATATTTTAGTTGTAGATTATTTGTAATTTATATCAATGGAGATAAATTCATTTAGGAATTATCTATTCCGGAGACGATCATCTATGACTTTATTTTGGGAATGGATTTATTTAGTTAATAGAAATCCCATATAGTGTTTTATACTCAGCAAGTGAGTTTCATATCTTTGGATGGTGTAAAACATATAAATAAATGGGAATGTGGAATGGATAAATGAAGAGTAGGGCCATTGTTACTCATGGATGAGCTTTCTCTTATAAGTGTACAATAGTTTTCTTTACATCTTTGGATGAGATTGAGAATATAGATTTTACCCCTTTAGTTGACCTTTTCCCCGATGTATTTATTAACAACTTATCATGGATTCCACAAAAAATAGAAGTGTATTTTTTGATTGATATCATTTCAACGAAAAATCTAATTCCATTTAATAATATAGAATAGAAACAATATAATTGAGTGAATACAAACTAACAAGAAGAGTTGGAATGTAAAGGATCTATTGGTCAAGAGCAACACCATAGGAAACACCAGTAATTTTTGAAAATATTTAAGATGAAAATATTAAGCTATTGGTAGATTATTAAAATATTAACTATGATAAAATAAAGAATATATATTATATTTAAAACGTTTATGACATTTTTTATTAATTAGGGAGATCACAGTGGTTCTCAATTATATTAACACAATTAGGATATCACCAATTAAGATGTTTAGTTGGAGGATCTTATAAAAAAACTTTAATGAGTTGATATGGAAATTATAAATATGTGGTTATTCCCATTGACCATAATAATTTATTGATGATATTTATGTAACAAATGAGTGGGATATTTCAAATGAATATTGATTCCTTTGAGGTTTTTTTGTTGATGATATATAGGTGTATTCTATGATAAAGTTTGAACACGTGAAACACCGAGATATAGTTTAGATTTATAAATTTAGTAAATTGGATGGAGTTTAGAAAATAACCTTTTTTTTAATTTAAAAACTACAGTACTAAAATTGTTGTATTGTCTGATACATTCACGTTTTTTAATAAAATGTTTCAAATAAATAATTGGTTTTATGTGAAATGGAAGTAGAAATGGAATTTGGAATACATGTTTTGTGAGTTTTAATTTTTTGGATATAACCTTATGTGGTTTGTTCTATTTGGTCACCTAGACATTGTCACTTTTTTATTACTTGGAGGATCAATGATAGACCACTCATAAATGTGGAACTGTCCCATTGTATGTTTGGAAACATGGGAATGGATAAAGAAAATGTTGATAAAAGATTTTAAAAAAATTCTTATTGTTTACCATATAAATTTTTTATAGTTTTGATATAAATTATTTTAAATTATTCAAAAATATTTTATTCAATTATGTTAATCGGTTCTTGTCCATGTGCATGAGTTTGGAAGTATTTGGGGAAATACTATTGATTTTATTCTCAACAACTAGCTGGTATCTTTTTGGAATTTATTGATTTCATTCATCGAGATAAAAGGAAGGTAAAGATGCGATATTTCTCTAGTGATGTGTTATTATACCTTGGACATTGTAGGTGGAGTTGGATCATAATTCATTTTTCGGTGTCATTTGGGATGTAGCAGCTTTTTTGCATAGGGGTTTTGGAATATTTTAGCTCTTCTCGGTCATGTCCCTTGGTTAAATTGTTAAATTGGTATTATCTACATTTTTTGTACCATTTGAAATATTTTTTACTCATTCATCATTTAGTGGTTTGGTGATATTATTATTGAATTTTTTGGTACTTCTCATATGAAAATAAAATCATAAAATATATTTTTCTTTTCCCATTAACATTTAGTATAAGCCTTGTTATCTTGGGGATGTCACCTAAGGCGTGTGAAACCCCTTAACCTCTCACAAAAATGATGATGTGTAGGATGTTGTTATCAAGGTAACAACATGTCTCATTTCTTACAGGTGTTGAATCCTGAAGTAAGAGTATATCCAGGTTTCCCAATAAAAAGTTTAGATTTTTTTGCAATGGTTATGTACTATGTTAAGTTACAGTGGGGATCATTTAAAAACATATGATTCCCTTAATAAGAAATTTAATTCAATTTCTAAGTATGAGTTGAAAAATCCACATCGATGTATGGAAAACATAAAGAAATTTTGGGAAATGCATGAAAAATGAATCTATCATAATTACAACCATATTAATAATACTTTGTTATAAAGATAAGATCATGTGGCTATTCCAATTATGTGGTGTTTTTTTCCATTTTATCATTAAGGGAATAATTTATGGAAAAAGTTTACTTATGATTTCTATTCTTTAAAAGTAAAATTTTATTGATGTTAATGATGATATTGATGCTAAAATTGATGTTCAAGATAAACAGAGAAATACGTATTAAGAGAAATTGATACTGACATTAATGACGATATCATATATATCTCAACTAACACAGAATCATCTGATCATGGAGTAAGATAATTTTTCATGGATAATGGGATAGAGCTTCTACGGGAGAAGAAATATTTTATTATATTGATGGAGGCGACATTAACATGATGGAGAATATTTTCAATTTATCATCTACTTATCTTCAATTGAATACTAATTTTATTTTTCATGTTATTTTAATTTATTTTCCCTAAACATGCATCATACATAATTTTGAAATGGATTTTTGATATCTACAATTTTTTAATAATTTCTTTTTCAGATTTATTTAACCCGGTTAAATTAAAATCTATTCTTTATAGCCTTTCCTTTCACTATATTAGTTTTTCATACTCTTGGAATCAATAGAGAAATAGTAGTTATATGATATATTTATACACATTATTCAATCGAAATTTTTTTTAAACAATAAAGTGAGATCAATTAAATATACATCTATAAGATATAAATATCTAGTCCTGTGAATGACTCACGTTTGATAGAATAGATAGAAAATTTTTAACTTGAGTAGAATTTTCTTTTTTTTATGTTTTGTTAGTAAATTATTCTTCTAAATTTCCTCTTAAATTGTCCATCTCATTACCAAATATTATGTATAACTCCACTAACACCTCATTCACAGCTAATATATAGTTCTAACATGATATTCAAAGTAATGTTTCACCATTACAGTTATTTTTTTTTGTTTTTTATGACATAAAATAATCCCAAGGATCATCTCTCACGCATTCACTATGGATTGACCAAACATAACACTATATAGTAGTGAGTATGGGATATAAATTATAATTTTTAGATTTCGGAAATGATCTTGATCATAAATACCCATATCCCCCAATTATCATATGTCTATCAATGTCTCATGATGTCATTGGATAAAACTAATTATTCGTTGTAAATGGAATATATTTCTGCCAATATCCAAATTTTCCCTCTCTCCATCATTCACTATCATAGTGTGTGGAATCCAAACCGAATTTCCCCTTGAATTCAGTGGATTCAAGCATAGAATATGAATATGGGAAGCCATAGTGAGGGGTGATTCAAGATGGATACGATTGAGTAATGGGTCTTGCATGGTGATAATGTAAGAGAATTGGTTGAGGCTTGAGTGTTGCAAGATAATACTAGAACTATATAGGGAGTTGTTTATGGGGAAGTTAGGTGCATCCAATAGTAATAAGTTCAAATGTCTTGTGGTAGATGTATTGTGGCATAACATTTATGGTGGGTTTGGAAGATAATTTTTTTATCATGTATTGATAAAGTAGTAATTTTTTGGTTGTGATATCAATAAAGATTTTACTGTGAACCAACCAAATTGAGGGAATAGAATTAGAGAATAAGTCCATCACCAACAGGTCACTCCAGCCTGACACACTACATGGCTAGGTGAAGTGGTCCGGTTATTAAGGTTAATCTTGTATGGAATCCAGCCTACAAACAGGGTGAAATTGTGCTATATGGGTGGCACATGACTTCTTGACCTATTCCTAGGGTCTGTCAACCAGTTAACCATCAGAACAATATATAGTTGATAGGTCATCATGTGACCCCATCCTCTGACAATCTCATTCATTTTAGAAAGTGGGGGAATAATTGTCCTTATGTGTATATGATTTTATCCCACATGTGGGTGAAAACATACTTTAAACAATCTCCCCCCCCCCCCCATTCTAGCACCACATGGAGTAGTATTGTGTCCCCCATGGTCCAATGTGTAATCCATTTTAATAAAATTAACACTTTTAACTCAAGTGTTGAAATAAATATGGTATTTAGTCTAATATATGTATTTATTTCAAGTAGTATAAGTTAGTGAAATAATTTTCATTGTCTACGGTTTTTTTCAAAGATTTTATAATGATTTAATTTTTAATATTTATGGTGATGAACTGTTAGTTTGGTTGATATGTTTAGAGTGGGTCATCCTTAAATACTCAACGAGATACATGGTGATGATAGGTAATAATTACCCTATTCTAATTATGGGTCTCTGTGTTCCCTCATCTTTGATTTTAGGTATATATTCATTGATGGATGGTGAAGTTTTCGTGGATTAAAAAACTCATGAAAAATTCAGATAATATTCCCATATTATAGTATAGAAGTTGGATTACAAATTGATGTGGATATTATGTGTATTCACTTCTAGACAAATTCTATATAATTGGAGTTCTTATTCTTCTCCCTACGAAGAATAATTAGGGGACTTTTCAATGGTTGTTGATAGGGATCATTCCAATATTTTACCACAATATATTTAAGGAAAAGTATGTATTTTTATTTCTCATACTCATGGGGGTTATGTTAAATTTTATATAGGGTTTCCCTACCTTGTAATATTCATAATGTAACCTTATTAACTGATTACTTATAGAGTGGAAGGTGAATAATAATTTGATCTAGGGTTAGGTACCCCTTGCTCATGGAATTTTTGGTGAGTTGTAGGGTTTCCCTTATCTTGATAGAGTTAACACTTCCCTAAAGATTAGGGAATGGTTTATTCATGTTTGTTTTGGATTTTTAAATATGGTTTATATTATTATGATATTAATGAATAATGGTTTTCTCTAATTGTTTGATATGGTAGGAAACTCCCCCATGGTGAAGGGTGTGGGTCTTCCATCTATGGGGTTGGTACTCCATTTGTTAATACATATGTCCCTAAAATGGTTATTCTATCCTCCACTCTAATCATACTATCAATGTTATATTCATTGATTTATTTTTTCTTTTTTATTCACTACGTAAAATTAATTCTTCTTAGAAAAATAACCTGGTGGTCTATCAGTATCTATTACCATATTTTAATGTGAAATGTTTTCTAAGTGAGAATAATGATGCTCAAAGATTATTGACATTTAATATAGATTATTTGTAATATAATACTAAACATTAGATAATTCTATAGGTTCATGTTGTCTTTTCTTCATTTGAATGATATAATTTCATTACCATTCTATTTAATTGCTGGAAAAATAGGAAATTTTATTTAAGATAATGATCACCACTGGTAAAATAGATAATGGGTACAAATGTACCACTTTATCACTTCCTTTAATGATATGCTATTTGTTATTGAGTCAGAGGCCTTTCATTGGGGGGATGTACTCCCTTGGAAAAAATTATTACCACAACCCCACATAAGACAAAATATATATAAATAAGTGACTTAAATTACATAGAGATAGTTAGGTATTTAATTATGGGTCTTGTGTTTCATCATGTTCTTATTATTAACATTGTAATGTGATCTTGGTTATGTTATACAATGAATTAGAGACTTCATTATTTCATTATTTACCTCAATTTTAACTTATAAATTTGTATATATATTTTTTTACATTATTATTATTTTCTTATTGACCATTATATTTTTCCTTCATCAGTTTTTAGGACTCATACTTATTATATTTATTCTCATTCATTCTTGGGTTCTCCACCCAAATGATCAATATACAAAAAACTTTTTATGGATCCCCATAAATTGAACATATAAACTTCATCATATAAAGAAATTATTACATTAATTTCATTCTAATGACCTTTTAGGTTTATAGTGTAATAGAGTTATGGAAAACATTATGTAAAACCTTATATGTTTTTCAAGTAACAGACATTTTTTACACAATATAATCATCTATATAAAATAAAATAAATCTTTAACATATCCAAAAAAATTATCCACGCATAATACTATTCTAGAAACATCCTACATATTACATTGCTTATTAACTTGGGGAAAGGGGAAGGGAAGCCTAATAAAGATTCAGGCTCAGATGCTCTGTACGGGAGAAAAATGAAATCAAAACATATCATGGGTAAGTCTTGGGGTATAACATAATAATGTGAATATAATGACAAGAATATAATAATAATAGGTATAGAAAGATCATTAGTACATGAAGAATAAATTTTATATGAGGCGATAATATAACAATGATACTTTGGTAACAATATCATAAAATTTCATCACTAAGGAATCATAAATGATATTTAGTATGATTAGTCACCAAGGTATTATAAAAACATAACAAGTCTTGTTTCTAAGGTACCAGTAACATGTCATATCTAGATATTAATTCTTTATCCAATGTGTTATAGTGTTATCATGGTTTACACCTCATAATACCAATGTTTTTTTTACCAAGTATCATAAAATGTTACCATGTAATGTTGGAAAGGTATCATAAACATTTCATTTATAAATATTCATTCTCTACCCAATTCATTGGAGTGATATTAGGATACACTCTATATATTCTTATCATTTTTTGTACCTAACTGATCAAATACATTAAGAATATATTATTTTAACCCACATGTATGGAATGTGGGTTTCAATAATAGAATCCTCCAAAAAATGAAGGAATTTGTCATTAATATGGATATTATTGAATAATATTAGAGTTGGGTATTAAAATCAAGAAGATACTTCATGGAAAATGAAGTAATGAATTAAATATGATGATGGGTATTAAAAAGGGGTTATAGAATGGGTCTCTTGAGAGATAATGAAAGTCTCTCATTAATAGGGAATCATTTGGAAAGTAAAGGATTGATTAGGATTACATTTTATAATAATAACAAGTATATAAAAAGGACTACTTCATTAATATGTGATATATAATACGAATTAGTGATTTTGGAAGCATGAAAAATGAACAAAAAAAAGATTTTCATTTAGTTTAATGAGAGAGAAAGGTAGAATCTAATTTATAGGTAATATTTAGGATTTTGAATTCATTATTATGAACACATAAAGGCATAATATTATATAAATAAAAATTCATCTTACAAATGAAGTGGTTGAATTGGAAAAATTAGGTAGATAATCATGGAATGATATATACAGGATGATAGGTCTACAAAAAGGGATTATTAAATGGGTTTAATGAGAGATAATGATACTCTTTAATCATTACAGAATCATTTGGAATTTATAGTTTTAATAACATACCCATGGAATTATTGGGATGTTAAGAAAGGATTATAATTATGGAATATCTCGAATAGGAAATGGGAGGTAGATAATCAAGGAATGATTTCAACGAAATGGAGGCTATAAAAAAATGGATTATGAAATAGTTTAAAAGTGACATAGGTTTATTATATCATAAGTAGAGAATAATTTATAAAGTAAAGTATTCATTACTAACACATGGATCATAATCATATGGAAACCAAATGGATTATAACAAATAATGTTCATGAAATTGAAATAATTGGGAGAGAATCAATGAGTGATTTTAGAAGCATGGTGGCAATAATAAAGGATTATGAAATAAATTTAATGAGGGTGAATGTAAGTATCTCATGAATAGTAAAAAATTTGGATAGTTGTTGATTTATTATTATATCATGGAAGAATAATCAAATGGAAACCAAAAAGAATATAATAAAAGAATTTCATGGAATATAATGAAGAGGGAGAGAATCTTGGAGTGATTTCAGCATTATTACAACTATTCAAAATGTGATTATGAAACAAGTTTATTGATATAGAAGTGTATATTATCACCCTTAGGATATAATTTAGATAACATAGTATTGATTATGAACACATGAAAGAATAATCATAGGGAAACTAAAAGTCGTATAATTTGGAAATTTCTTTAATTAAAAATTGGATAGATACTTTCAACAAATGATTTTCATAGAAAGATGGCTATATAAATTGTGGACATGAAATGGTTTTAATGATATAGTAGTGTATTATCTCTTAATTTGGGATTTATTTTGATATTAAATTATTTATTATGAACACATGGAAGAATAATCAATTGAATATTATATGTTTTATCACAAAATAAGTACTTTAATCAATACGAGGAGGGGGAGAACCCTTGCTATTCTAAGTAGCTTATTAAAGATTAAGATGACACCTTAGAGTCTAAGTAAATCATTCGGGGGATTTATATATGGAGAGGTTATCAAAGGAAAAAATAGGTTTTTTTCATGGAAACTAAAGTTAGGTCAGGGGAATAAAGGGTATCACATGGGAGTTAGTATTTTTTTGAGTTAAATGGATTATCAAAGGAAATGTTTTTCAGACATGTTGTTATGACTTCCTAACTTAAAAAATTACTTTTAGAAAGTATATGTGTCAAATTTATATGGTAAAATTATAGAAACATTATATTACCCTTTTTAACATTTTGTTATTGTGATTAAATATTAATCTTGGTCATTATTTTATCCGTAAAAACATTAGATGACCCTGTATCCTAAGTTTTTCATGATAAAACAATATTTGGACACTAATTAAAAAAATTTAAAATTTAAATATCATAATATTTTCTTTTAAAATAAAACATTTAGTTCTTAGTAAAACTATTTTTGTAACATGGTGTTTTAATTATTCAACTTTATTAACCTATTTTGACATTAATTATCGTTACATTTATTATTAATTTTATGAATGATATTAAAAATAATCCCATTCTATAATTTTAAAATGTTGATAAAAAATATAGAAATAATTCTATTTGAATTAATTTCTAAAAGAGATAAAAATAAAATTTAATATAAAAATGAATAACTTATAAAAATAATTTAAAAAAAATTTATATTTAAGGAATTATATAAATATATTAAAATCCAATTAATAACTATTAGATTTATGTTAACTTATCTTATTGGATATATTGTCAACACTTTCACTTAAAGTGTTATTTAACAATAATATTATAAACATAATTTTGTATACAAAGATTTCGTCTTTAGGAAATTATATTTTTGTATAAAATGATATTATTTTCAATTTATAAATATGAATTTATTTTTTTCAATGAATTTGTATTAGTAAAATTAAATTTATTTTAGTTTATAATTATATTTGTTAATTTTCTAACTTTATGTTTACACGAAATTTCAATGGCAGCATTTTAACAGTTACATAATGCTACATGATTAGTTGTGTTTAATTATTGCCTTTGAGAAACAGAATTAAACTAATTATCTTTTAAAGGAAAATATATAATTTAAAATATTGGGGTGTTAAATTCACTATACTTAAATAAAATTTCTCCATATAATTTTAATTTTAACTATAAAAAAAAATTTAACGTTGTTGAAAATATAGGAATGACTCATGATATAGTTTCGAGTGATGTTTCTACCTTAATTTATTCGGTAGACTAGGAAACACATGTTTTACTCTCATTATGTAAATTGATTTCTCTTTTCTTCCTTATAAACTTTTTCTTTATTCCATCCTTATCCATTAATAATAAATCTTAAAATTCCTTGAAGACAATTTCCTTGTTTATTATCATTTTTTTGATGATGTAAATTTTACATTATTTCATTCATCATATGCAACTCCTAATGTAAAATGAGACTTCATACTTTTCATGCTTGGTTTTTTTCTTGCATTAAACTAAGTACACATTCATGATCATAATTTTTTATAGCTTGTTTTGATAATTATAATATTTCATAATTATATTATTATCATGTTAGGTTCCCTATTTGAAGACTATATACATTGTCTATAATACACATATATAATAGTATTCTTTCAATCTTAAATTATTTATAAAACCAAAATGAGTAAAAAAAATTGATGGACACCATGATAAAATTATATGAAGATTATTACTTGAAAAATTAACCTCAAATGTCTTATTGTTATAAATTATTACATTGCATATTGGTTTAACCTAAATCATTCTCAATTCAATATATATTTATTTAGGTTGGGTTCTAGGATTTTCCATAACCTAGTTCCATTATATAACAGATCCTTAATAATGGATTGAAAAGAGAATTTGAATAACCAAAGAACTCCCCCTTAGATTGTCTATCTATATGTGAAGTCTGAGGCCTATCCATCAAAAACCTGAGTAATGATTTAGTTGATACTAAAACATCTTTTTTTGAGTTATTACCCCAATGTACATCATTTTTGAAACTATATTAAGATTCCAATATCCATATTGTAATAAAGTTTCTAATAGAACCACACAGTATAAAATATACAAAAATATTGGGATGTTATCATATAATTACATATATCACATAGACTTATCCCTTAGGTTTTCCCAAGTTTTTCTATTATTAATGTATAAAATATTAAATATCACCTAAACAAACCCAAACGGTTATATATACATTTAAAATTTTTATCACCCCAAAATAGTCAACACTTAAATTATCCAAAAATAATATCATAACCTCTAAAGTTATTTAAACTCTACTCTTTACTAATTAAGATGGCCCATTTCTATGGTAATATCATAATTACCCAAAAAAAGAAAATATTTCATTACATACACTCCAATGACCATTTAGGATTAAGGTTTCATATAATTTATGAAAAACTAACAAAACAAAACCATGTTCTTTTAAAAAAAAATATATCTTCCCCATAATATAAGCTAATGATAAATCAAAAAAATGTCATTAACATTTCTAATAAATTCTAAAAACACAATACTATTTCTGACACATCATACATATTACTTTTATGCATAACTTGGGAAATTAAAAACATAATATATAGGCAATATCACTAACGCAATAAGGGATAAAAAGTTAAATCATTTCCTCAAATTTGTAATACATGGTTTATAACATAATAATATAAACATAATAACTAGAAGAGAAGAACATTAATAATAACAAGGTAAAATTATATAAATCTTGTCTTAGAAATGTTACTAAATCATAATCATCAAAAATTCATAATAATATCACTAAATTTCATTACTATGGTGTCGTAAAATCATAATTGAATGTTTATTCACTGACTTATAATAAATAATTAACAAGGTATGCTTCCAATAAATCATAAACATGTTATCTCTATAGAATAATTATTTACCAAACACATTAGATCACTATCATGGTGTACCCTTCATATTACAATGGTTTTTCAACAAGGTTTCGTAAAATATTACCCACACATGTTTCTTTGTTACTATATGCATGTCAACTATTGGGATTAATTCTGAAACCCAATTCGTTCGGGTGTATTTGGGAACACACATCATAAATCTACCATTATATGTGCTAGATCAATCAAATATCATATGAACAAATCATTTTAATCCATGAGTAGGGAATATGGTTTTCAAAAAAGGATTTACCCAATAAGTAAAATACTTTCATATCTACCAGGATACCCATAAATAGTTTTAGATTTAGGTATTCACAATATGAATAAATTTCAGGTAAAACTAAGGAATTAGTTTAGTTGAATGAAAATTATATGAAATAGATTATTGAATCAGTGTAATGAGAGAGAAGGGTAGTCTATTATCAATATAGAATCATTTGGATAGTAAAAGTATAATTATGAAATCATAAAATGTAATAAAATTGAAATAAAAATTTTGGCAACATAAAATTATGACATGTAAAATTAAGGATAAATTTTGGTAGCGTGATAGCTATAAGAATGATTCTCGAATGGGTTTAATTGGACATAAGGGTAGTATCTCATGAATATGGAATTATTTAGAAAATAAAATATTGGTTATAATGTTATAGAATCCTAATAAAGTTTAAATAATAAATATTATAAAAAATAATGTTCATGAATTGGAAATAGGAAAGAGGAAATAAATGGGTTATTTTGACATCGTGATAGCTATATAAAAAGATAATATGAAATGGGTTTAACAAGAGAGAATGGAAGTATATGATCATTAGAGAATAACTTTTATGTGTATGTATTTTTATAAAAATATATAATTATAATAATATGGAAACTAAAATAATTATAAAATGTTATTTCATGAATTAGAACTAGAAGGGAGGGAGTCATGGAGTGATTTTGAAAGCCAGACAACAGTACAGAATGGGATTTTAAAATGGGTTTAATGGGAAAGATAAGGGCAGTCTCGAATCATTATGACATAATTTGGATAGAAAAATGTTGATTATGAACACATGTAATAACAATAATATAGAAAAAGAAAGTCGTTGAATAATTGAATTTCATTAATTATAATGATTTGGGATATAATAAAGGAATGATTTCACTAGCATGAAGTGTATACAAAAATGTATTATAGAATTATTTAAATGGGATAAATAAGTAGTTATACATAATTAGGTAACAGTTTATGTAGTAGAGGACTGATAACTAACCAATATAATAATCATATGGAAACCAATAATCTTATAAAAATGATGTTCATAAATAAGATAAACAATGGAGAGAATCAAGAAGTGATTCTGACAGCATGACAACTTTATAGAAAGGGATTATGAAATGGGATTAATGTGATATAAGTGTACTCCAAAATCATTATGGAATCACCTAAGCAGTATATGATTTATTACGAACAGAGGGAATCATAATCATATGGAATCAAAAAGTCATATAATAATGGACATGCTTAAATTGGAAGGATGATAGAGAAAACTGAGGAGTGATTTTGGTAGCATGACTACAATAAAAAATAGTAATGAAATGGGTTTAATGATAGATATGGGTATTATATCATAATTATAGAATCATTTCTATATTAAGGATTTATTATAAACATATAATAGTGTAATTAATTCAAAATCAAAGCATTATCAAAAAAGAATTACTTGAATCAATAAAAAAAATACAAGAACCCTTATGTTTCACTGTAGAATTATAATACCAAGGAGGAATACATTGAACCTTAGTCACTATATATAAGGGATTTATAGATTAATTGAAATGGTGAATTTTTTATCAATTAATTTTTGGTGGAGATGGATGTCAGAATTGGTGGAAATGATGTCCTTTTCTATGTCAAAATAGGTATTCTCAAGGTATCTAAAGTTAGGTAAAGTATAATAATTGTATCACCTGGGAGTTAGATATGATTGGTATTTCTGGTGAATTATCATGGTAGATGATGGTGTGACATGTAGGCATTTTATTTTTACATAAAATATATCATTCTCAAAACACTAATTGTAAAATTTATTTAGAAAAAATTTAGCAACATTAGATTACCCATTTTAGCACATAGTAATATTTATTTAATATTAATCACAGTTTCCATTTTATAAGAAAAAATATAATGACCCATCATAAAAAATCATTAACTGATGAAATTTTTTTTCCATCATTTAACCTAAATAAATTTTTATCTAGTAAAAAATTAAATTACAAATTAAAACAAATATTTTTTAAAAAAAATTATCAACAAAATTTTTTTAACTGTTTAGTGTTCTAATTATCATTAACATTATTAATAAATTAAATGAGTGTTCCTTTTTTAGTGTATATTACAACTATCATATTTGAGTCTTAATTTAAAATAAATCCATTTTAATAAAAAAATAATATTTAAAACATTATATTTATTTGAAAAATATTTATCATGCCGTGGTGACTAATATTTACCGTGGTAACATAACTTTATGTCTAAAAACGAAATTAACCCAATTACCTAACATTAAAATTATAATTATTAATATAAAAAAATTTCATATTATTAAATTTATAAAAATGTTAAAAAATTTAACATAACCATACATAATGTATAAAATAAATTTATTACACGCATATAAATAATAATTGGATAAATGATAAATATTTTAATTATATAAATTATTAATAATTTATATTTAAACCATTATTTAAACATCGTATAATATAAAACATACAACACTAAAAAAAATTTCTTAAGAAAATATATTTTTAAACAAAAATTGATTTTATATTTTATTTATCTATACTAATTGATTTTTACCAATGTATTTTTATAATGAAAAATAAATTTATTTTAATTTATATGTATATTTATTAAATCTATAACAACTATATTTACTTAAAAATTCAGTGGTTTCATTTTAAAAGATATATAGAATCCATAATTCATTTTTTTAGTGTTTCTTATGAATAAATATATTTAACCCCTTAGGTTTTAAAGGAAATATATTTTTAAATTTTGGAGTTTTAGATGTTTTTCAAGGATAAACATGGTTTTGGTGAAGTTGTTACTTAGGAATGGATGATGATGATATATTATATCAATATTCATGAAAGGATTCATGAATTTATAGAGGCGTGATATAACTTTTTGATGGTCTTCTATCATTATAATGAATGTTGTTATATTTTTTATATACATGTATTTCTTAAAACTGTTGAATTATTATGTATTTATATAATTTAAATTCATTTTACTCTATATTATTATATTGAATTTATAGGTTGTGGATTTCTATTGGATGTGTATTCATATGGTTTTATTACATGTTCTTTAACATAAGGACCCCACATTTTTTTAGGCATTCATGATTGTAGACACTAGAATTTGAACTTTTTAGGTGGTCTTAGGGTAAAAACATAGTTTTACTATCCCTATATTCAACATCATAGTACTTTAGTTTGTTTCAACATCTTATAATTATTAAAATTTATTCTAAATTACTTCAGTCACAGTTGGGTTAGATCCTCGCTTGGGTTATCAGATTTTATTAAACTCATTTATAGGTTGAATAATATATATATATATTTACTTATTTATTTATTTATTTATAGTTGGACTAATATTTAGGTTATCACCTTGTGTTAAAACTATTTCCAATGAATTTTCATTTAAAATTTTTGTGAGTTTAATTTAGTTATTGGGAAATATATTTTTTATAATTATGACATATAGTATCTCATCAATCTTTAAATAAACATTTAAATTATTTATTATAATTTGTTTTAATGTTGGTCTAAATGGTTTTATGATACTTGAATTCAACTTGGAATCAATGACATTAGAAACAAATTTCTTTCTCATTTTATGTGAGGTTTATATATCACATTAATTGAAAAAATAGCATTAAAAACATAAATAAAATTATATTTCTCATAATCTACTTTTTACTCACATTTCCAATCGCAACATATTATTTTCCATCTTTAAAGATGGTCATTCATTTTCAAAAAATTATCAGAATTGGGATTTCTTCCCAATGTTCTTTATTTTTCTAAGAGTCTTATTATCCACTCTGAAAATTTATTTTCAATAACTATTAATTTAAAAAAAATATCCTCATGGTAATGCATCCTTGATTTAATAATTTTAAAATTGGTTTTCCCCACATACTCCATTGAAAATGATTCTTTATAGGAAACTGTAATCATTTTTTATAAGAAATTTTGACCCCAAGATTATAAGATAATGTGAAATATTCTTTCTATATCGATATTCAGTTAATTTATGTTTTTGAATAAAATATGGTTCTTAACTATTATCCATACATACTCTAATGTGATATAATGAAATTTCACGGAAAATATATCTACAAATACCACTACACTAGTTACATTTATTTATTGAATTTTCATGGTGGAATAAACTTATTAAGGGATGATATTAATAGATGAACCAAAAACCCAAATCGTATCATTAAAATTTAACATCAATATTCAAAAAAAGAAATGATTATTTCCCCTATATATTGAAATCTTTTTTGGAGGATGAAATGTGATCAATAGTAACACATTTCGTCCTTTCATCACACTTTCATTACCTTCAAGTAACCTCTTGTTTGTAAAATGATCTTTTATAGTATTGGAATATCTAATAATTTACTTAAGTTAATCAAGGAGAGCTATATAGGTCTCAACCATTTTAATTATTTCATCATCCTCTTTTTGATTTACATATACATTTACCTTCACTGATTATACTATTCTAGAAGAGAATAGTACTAGAATTTTAATCTTTTAATCTACTATCATCTTTGTCATTTTCTTCTTTGAGAAATTCTCTTTCTCTAGATTGTCCAATAGTTTATTGAAAAACTATTCAAAATTTATCCACATTATGTGGGGTATGTTCATTATCATTTTATACATCATTAGGTTAATTTTTTCTTATATCTATAAAACACATTTAATTTTAATCACTATAATCAAACATATTTTAATTAAGGTGGGTTGAGAGGATAATTTACTATATCCTTGATTATTATATACATTCATTTCTAAATTCTAATTGAATTTTTATAAGCTGAAAATAATTTTTATTCTTATTATTCATAGGTAGTTGAGGTATAATTAAGATAATCTCATTTCTAAAAGGGTGTATTTAGATAGGATTGTTGGACCCATTATGGAAAACACGGTATTTAATATTGATAACAGTATCTGTATTAGATGTTCGAAATCCCCATATAAAAATACCAATATATCAATTAGATCATAACCTGATGATACTCTCAAAATATATTCATTATTGTCCAATAAAAAAATAAAAAAATTAATAATTTTTTTCCCGGTATCAATTTTTGTTGAAATATTGTATAAATAATTTTGAACCTATCTCAGAATTCATTTAATGTCTCTCTAATAAATGGTTTAATTCCATAATTCTCTTTTATAATGATAATTATTCTTGTGATGGGGAATAATTTTAATAAAAATATCCCATAAATATAATCTATGTTGGTGGATTTTATTTGTAATTTATTTCACAATAACACATTTTTTTCTCCCCCAATGAAAATGGAAATTATATCTACCTTACCAGCTCCTCAATTACTCCCCTCATCATTAGTTTTCACAAATAATAGTGATCTCCTCCAAATTCCTATTGTGATTTTCATAGTAATGTCTATAGAACTTAATAAAAAAATATAAAATACCATGCTTAATATTGAATTAAAATTATAAATTAGGATATGTTGATTGATTTCCTGGATAATTTAAAATAGTTTTAAAATGTATAAAAATATCATATCAATATTGTGATTATTTTCAAAAATATTATCAATATTAAATTTATAATAACAAAAATATATCTTTTTTATTTTAATTCAATAATTAAATATTATAAATAGAAGTTGAAAAATATTAAACGTTTCATATAGGAATTTTTCTAGAAAAAAATGTCATATTCACCACAATATCATTTTTAAAATTATGTCATTTCTTCTTTTATTATTGTATCACTTAAATAAAGAATAAAAATGGAAAATATAAATAAGAATGAAGAAATAATAGATAGTGGATATATAATTAAGGAACAAGGTAATTGAAAAAAATTTACAAAGTAGACATTGACACTATATAAAAATATTTTATATATAAATGAATATTCATATAATTATAGCTAATGTAGTATCTCATGGAGTATACCACATTAAATAATATGTGTTATGCCATATTTTTTATTATTATATGTATTATATGAAAATAATTGGAATTGTTTGTTTTTTATATATTTTTTGATCAAGTTTAAATAGTAATAAAAATGAATAATACTTATATATTATTTTGAGAAATTAGTGGTAGATTAGTACGAAGATCACCTAGTCCAATCCATTATAGTCAATTATACATTTTGTTCTAACATTTCCTCATGTTATGTGTGGTAATTTATTATATAATATCACCCACCTTAAATATAATTTAAAATATATTTCTAACACACCATATCCATGTTTATTAATCCTGTGTTCTTTTATAAAATGGTGAAGTCTCCTAGAAATCCCAAATTATTTCAAAAATTCCATATTTATCACTGATCAAATAACACATAGCCATGAGAATTGAAAATAAAATAATGAAAATTTAAAACATTATTTCCCATATACATATCATAATCTCTAAACAATCACTATCTAACTCATTATATTTTATATTTTACAAATCGTTATTATAAAATGGAATTGAAATTGGAAAAAATAAATGAAATAAAAAACTGATAAATACATTTAAAAATAAAAAAAAATCGTAATATATTCATTAATTAATTGAAGATAGAGAAAATGTAAAGAGATTAAAGAATTTAAATGGGTTATAGGGACTTTGTTACTGAATTTGGTTCTCCACATCTAAAATAATCATATTTGGTTATTCTTCCTTATTAAAAAATATACTCCATGGGATTATAAGACAAACAATTTTTCAACATTGGATATATTGATATAGAAAAAAAATCAACCATCATATTTTTATATTTAATTATAATTAAAATTTAAAAATATATTAGGAAATGGAATAATATTTAAAACTTGTATTTTTTTACACTAAAAAATATTGGAGCTTTAATTTCTTTATTTTTCAAAAAAAAAATCACTAGAAAAATAATGTATTTAATTCACTATTTCTATCAAATGTCACAAGAATATATTTATTTAATGAAAATATAAGATTAGGTTACATACGGAATGGGGTTCCACACATAGGTTCCTTGATCTAGTCCACTACATGACCTCAAGC
Organism: Viscum album; assembly: GCA_963277665.1. NCBI lineage: Eukaryota > Viridiplantae > Streptophyta > Magnoliopsida > Santalales > Viscaceae > Viscum > Viscum album. The sequence continues at coordinate 1,686,298,253 of OY728126.1, read as the reverse complement.
GCACATCCTATTAATGCATAGGTTGTCGACTAGCAGTGACACTCAAATATAAGTCATTGGAAGAATATACCCTCTTTTTTCGGGTAAAACCAGAGAATAAAATAAATAAACAATAACCAAATATATAACCATAACCACAAAGAACTACTGTCACAAGATGGCCAAACTAGAGATACAATATCAAATCTAAAGTAGAAAATATGCCAAGCCATTTTTCCTGTCAAGTGTATAAAATGAATCCCAAAATAAAGACAAAAAAAATAAACCAAGTGTGTCTTCAATTGTGTCTGGTTCCCCCACTAATTCTCCATCCCATATCATCCATGTTACATAGGTTCTTTTCCCTTATCATGTCTATAAAAAAAGTTATTTTTAGGTACTCATTAGGAAACCTGAGTAGGGTGTAAGTACAAATTAGTAGGCCACCACCAAAGGAATCTAAAACAATATCCAATCAATATAATGTGTATGAATTCATATTAAAAAAATTGTAATAATAAGTAAAGAGTTATCACATTATCAATTCACCTTTATTTGACCACATAAACCATAAGTTTCCCATAGACACCCATACCTCAATACATGCTTTGGCTCATGCCAGATCCTAAGTTATGCCTAAGTCACAATGTATCTTAGAATTCCATTTTTACCAATATTTATTTCATACATGATATCCCATTTTACCATTAACAAGTTTGACAAAAAAAATTCCATGTTCACTTTTTAATTTCAGTACTAAATGACCATATTCCCATTCATACTTTACTAATTATAAGCACCATGTCCACATCCATTAATTCACAACTAAATGGAAATGTTTCTATTCAAACCCTAAACAATAGAATGATCATGTTCTCATTCTTTATTTCAAAACAAAATTACCACGTTACCTTTCATAAAAAATAAATAATTCAATAATTAATTATCTTCATAAATTTCATTACTAATTCAACCATTATATAAACATACTAATTCCATTATTTAACTCAGCAATTAAATACTTATATTAATAACATTAATTATTTCCACAATTATTTAACCACATCAATTAATCTAGTTAATCCATCGATTAACTAATCACAATGATTTATTTACTAATTAAAAAATTATTATATCACATAAATCAGATTAATTAATTCTCTAATTACATAGTTACCTCATTCCTATTAATTAATTCATCAATTAATTAATCAATATCCACAAATTCCAAATCCCAAAATTAATTCAATAGTTTATTATATCGTCCTAAAATCTCAATATCTAAAAATCATTTCATCAATTCATTTTCTCGAATCAAATAATCAACACTACATAATTAATTCTATAAGTAATAATCTCCATATATAATTAACAAAATCCCCAAATTCGCATATCTTCAATTAATTAATTCATCAAATTAATTAATAAATAAACAACACAATTTTTAAATAACTAATAGAAATTATAAAATTCGATACATGTAGTTTAAATAAATACTTTGGGATTTAAATTATAGACCACCTACCTCAATTAATTGATGAACAATCAACCAATTAAAATCTCCAAAATTCAGTGCAGTAACAGTGTGGAATGAGATCCAAATCTATAAACTAAATCAATATTAATTAAATCATGATATCCAAAATATATATATTGATCTAAAATCCAAGATCATGAACCCGAGAACTGCGAATAAATATAACTATAATAAAGAATAACTTCCCTTAAAGAAAGAGATAATAAAGAAGGCAGAATGGGAAAGAAATCAGAAAGAAATCATATGATTATAATGGGTGTAGATATTTGATCCAGGATTTTACCCCATAATAACAGGGTTTGGGAGGTCATAGAATTTATCAGGTATGATCTAAAATAAATAATTTGGCTTTAGGGTTTAATGGGGGTATATTTGGGATTAAAATGGGGGTTTCTAAATTTTTTAAAATAATTTTTGAGTTAATTTAATCTCCATGCATTGTTTACTTCACGAGGCACACGGTTCCCCCAAACTATGGGCTAAACTATGTTCCTATTCTAGGGGGTTCAAAATTTCTATTAAGAGGGTCTATGGTTTGACAAACTCTATTCATCAATGAAAATCCCCACTTTCTAGGGTTTCACAGTTTGATGGGCTTGGGTGCATGGTTAGAGAAAACCATGTGTCAACCATGTACTACCCTCCATGATTTTTCTCATATTATCACCAAGACACTCCCTAATGTAAAACCCAAAAAAATTACTCAAAAAATGGAAAAAATAGTGCTATAAATGAGACCAAGGCATCTCAAGAAAAGTATGGTACCTTACAGTCTCCCAACTAATAATAGCTCATTCTTCAGCTGTATTCCCATTCATTTGCATGTTTCTAAGTCATAATGATATGAACACTAAGCCCAAAAATCTTCTTATCTTACCCATGTTTACTCCTACACACACCATTGTTTCCAAAATAAATGATCTATTAGTATAGTCTTTCCCCCACAATACTTTCTCACTATGATCCAACAAATGTATCAGATGCTCGTTAAAGGATGAATATATCTCAAGAACAACATCATCCTACTCAATCACATGACAAGGGACTGGGTGACACTATCGACGATGTGACACATATAAAATTTCATAAATAACACTATATATCTATAGATAATCCAATCGGTACATCCTTATCCCAATTCTCTCCACAACCTCTAACAGTACAAAAAACATGGGTTCCTACTTTCCTTGTCTCTATATCATGCAGTGAACTAATCTAGGAGACACTCAATGGAATACACGATCACCCTCTATAAACTCCAAGGCTCAATGACATCCTTCACCATATGACTTCAATCAACTCTACTTTATTACCATACATTTCTAAATCATCCGAATCAATTCCAATGTCTCCTGCTTGAGACTCAATTACAAAAAATACTACTCACCTTCCATTATCCAATATTTAATATATTTTAATGAAGCAACACAATGTGAATTTAATTGTTATAGATCATTTCATAATATCTTTTTTTAGGTGCTTCTATCAAATAAATCTTATGTCTAGTACATATGTTCATAGTATATATTCAATCACCTACACAGTACACTCCGACTACCCATCTGTCTATTGGTGGAAAGTGATACTCAATAAAACCATCATAAAAATTGACTTCTGTAAGACATACCATAATCAAGTAGTAATGTTTTATTCACATTATGAAACAATATTATGTTCCACCCTTTGATGATGGACTATATCCCTTATATTCAAATATCCCCGCTACTCTACTGGGAAAGTATCCTTTATAATAAAGAAATGTAATAAGTTGGTCATTATATCCACAAAAAACCAAATAGATTCATTCTTATGAGTATTCCTTGTGAGGTCTACCGAAAATTCAATTTTCACTTCATTCCACTTGCATTTCGGAATAAGAAATGGCTTTTGAAATCTGCCAGGGCATTAATGTTCAGCCTTCACCTACAGATAGGTGTATAATTATGAAAGAAACCTTATTATTTCCTTTTTCATGATCGACCACCAAAACTATCATCATAGTTCATTGGAAATCTTTTTCAAAAATTGATATATCTCCCAATTTGAGTCATGAAATTCCTACATCAACACGTCTCTCATACTCCTACCCACAACAACCCGATTCCTGAAATAGATGATCTTGTCGTTATCTATTCCCTAATAAGAAGGTGACTACCTACCTTCAAGTATTTAACTCAAATTCAAGCACTATGGATCCTTATACTAACTTTCTATAACTTTTTTCAAAATAATATACTCCATTGAAAATGATATGACAGTTATCTGTTCCTGACTCTCCCGAACCACCACATGCATATCTACTAGGGGTTTCATTATTTTCCACTCAACAAAAAACTCTAAAATCCCATGAGTCTATGTTTTCCTAATGAAATAGGTATCCACACTATTTACCTTTATGTGAATATTTTCTATCTCCAAATAAAATTAATTCTTATACTCAACACACCTCCACTCATAGAGATTCATGTCTCGCTACAAAAAGATATACATCATGCTCTTCTGATATGTATACACAGTAATCATTTATCCCAACATGTAATGTTCCCAATACATAAAATTATAAACCATATCTTCTAACAAGAGTTTCGTTGTAGGGTAATTCCATTCATGAAGCCTTAGCTAATGTGAACCATATTCCAAAACATGATTTCCCAGCATCAAAAATTTTCTAAGTCTGATCCCAAAATAATCACAATATAATATATAATCCTTACGTTTATTAGGTAGGATCAATATTTTTTATGATGTCAAACGCTTCTTCAACTCCTTCAAGGCCTTCTCACATGCTATCATTCATTCATACTTTATCCCATTTTTGGTCAAACCTATAAGCGGTGCTACTAATTAAGAGATTTTCTGGATGAATGTCCAATAATATCTAGCTAATCCCAAAAATCCTCTGAAATCAAAAACATTCTTTAAATACTCCCATGATAAAACATAATTTTTATTCTATGTGTCCAATAACACATATTTCTTATAAATTATGTGACCAATAAAGTGTATATGGTCAATCAAAATCTATCACTTAGATTTCTTGGCATATAGACAATGCACTATCTGTGTCCCCAGGAAGATGTCAGGGTTTTGGTAATGATAGTCACAAGTCTTAGAGTACACCAATATTTCATCCACAAACACTACTACATATTTATCTAGGTAAGGATTGAATATTTTTCTCAACAGATCTATAAACACTACTTGTGTGTTTGTCAACTGAAACAGTATTATGATGAACTCATATAAGAAATAACTACTTTTGAAATCATCTCTCAGTATATCAAAAGTCCAAAATCTTAGTTGATGAGACTTTTATCTCAAGTCTATATTGGGTTATGAATAATCCCCTCTTAACCAGTAAAAAATGTCACAGATACATGGAAGAGGATACTGATTCATCACTGTAATCTGGTTCAACATTCAGTAATCAACACCCAATCACAAACTCTCACTAGCCATCTTTCAAAACAACACCAGTGATCCCCAAGGGGATGTAGTCAAATGAATAAACCCCTTATCCATCAACTCGTCTGGAAGAGTCTTGATCTCTTGAATCATTTTCGATGTCTTTCTGTATGGGGGGACTGAAACTAGATTAGCCCCGACATGAACCCAATAGTGAATTCCATGTCTCTATCATGTGTCATCCTAGAGAAGTCTTTATGTGACACAACATGAAACCAATCTAATATAGGTGTAATAAAATCCTTATTTAGATCTCTATCATCTAGAAATAAATATGGATTGATATTCCCTGACATCAAATAAGGCACTATCTAATATAAATTATACAATAATAGAACCAATTTCTATCGCTGGTCATGATTTGTCATCCACAATTGTATGATGCATCAGAGGCAACTATTTTTCTTATCTTCCTAGTGATAGAGTCTAAATCCCCTAAGCTACACCACTCTACTGACACTACACTCTTTCCCAGTATCACAACATGCACTACCTCTATCACCTAATCTAGTAGATTTCAAGCTACCATAATTGTATGGTGCATATGATCCTCTTTTTACCCCATAGTTTTTTCTAGATCTTCTATCACTACTCATAAGACATTGGGTCCTACATAATATCTATAAATGTGCCATATTTCTGCAATACCATCAATCTATTGGTTTTCAGGGGAACATTATCGTTAATTTCTTGACCTACCACACTTGTGACATATCACTCGAGTAAGATCCGGTCAAATTGATCCCTCTATCCATGGACCATTTTTCCCATTTCCATGACAAATATAGTCATAGAGATTAATCCTAATATTCAAAGTCAGACCTTTTAGTTGATCATATGAAACTATAGGTCTTGATTTGAAATCCTTCTTGAGGTTACCCTTATCTATGAGAGCATAATCCACCACCATAGTAAACTGATTTAACCTAATGAGTTTAATGTAGGACTTAATATCTTTGATTATCCCATCCTAAATAGGCCTCACCAAAACTATTTAGTCTAATTCCAATGCTAGATAAAACTTTAGAAAATCTACAATGTGTCAAGATTAGTCCATCATCAGCATACTCTCCTAAATAAACCTCATGAACTAATCTCTTCTCTCTTTCCTCAGCGTATCTAGATAAAATTAATCCAATAACTTCTCCAATAATTCCTTCTATAACATAAAATCAGCATGTCTAGTTCACAATGGATCATCCCACCAATGCTGCGCTATTCCTCATAGCATATAATTAGCCAACATGACCCTCCTCTAAAATGGAGTCTCTAAATGTTCAAGTATCATATAAATGGAATCAACTCAAAACTCATCTCACTCTAATCCACAATTGTAACTAAAAGTTATAGGGTGTTATAACTGGAACTCTCTCGTCTGATTAGACATACTCTTCACAACCCTGCATGGATCTCTTCCAGTGAATTGCATGAACTAAGAAGAGTTCTCTCTGAACTACTCTCCTACTTCCTGACCATGTACTATTTGTGCCTTAGGCCCCACTATTGGTGGAACATCCCCAGCACTAACCTCATGTCATCCTATTAATTAGCATCGTTTTAAACATTAAATCTATAATAAAAATCACCAAACCTTATGAAAAAAATTCAAAAAAAATATAATGTTTTCATAACAGGGAAAAGAAAATAATACACAACATGTCATTTCCAAAAACCCCTCCACATGGTTATAACCGATGTACTATCACTACCTATAACCATTATACACCCTGGAAATGGTATAAAAAGGTAAAATCATTCTCATTATTCGTGTTTCTCATTTAGACACCCAATTATTCTCATCATGCATCATTTTAAATTATGAATTTCACATTAGTCACTATTTTCATTTAAATTTCACAAAAAAGGAAAATCATGTCATGTTCAAAAGCAAACCCATAACCGTTTTTCTCAATTTTTCCTAAAAATGATAAATTCCACAAAATATTATTGAGTTCTTGGAATTATTCATGAATACTATAATCACATTCCATACTGGTCCATAATTAAAATTTTAAAATATAAGGGAAGAATAATCACATCACAAAATAATTGTGTCACCCAAGGTGAAATAATATTCAAATGTAAAAACTAATAGTAATAACAACAATCCCACTCTGGGGACATGGGTTCTCCCCCATACATTGGTTAGTTACTCCCATGCATGAGCTCATAACCATGGCCTGAATTTTCCTAGTCTTCTATCTACCATTACCAAAAAGTAATAAAAAAGTAAAATAAAATAAAACTTCTCCAACACCACTATGTAATATCCAAACTTGGATTGCATACTCCAATGCCCTAAGTCAGTATACTATGTGACCTCAAGCACTCCTCCTCATATTCTAGAGGGGGTTGACTAGAAGAAAAGTTTTAATATCAGTCATGTAGATACTATACCATATTGCTTAGTGTAAATCATTAGTCAAATATAAATAAATAATAAAAAAATATTTTTCCATAACCTAATATAACCAGTATCACAAGATAGCCAAAACTAGAAATCTATCAAAACTAAATTAGAAAATATTTCATGCCAATGTATGTCTGATTTTTTAGAAATGTGACGTACTAAAAAGACACCGATCACACTCCCATGTGGGTCCCAAAACACATCTTGCTCCCTCATCCATGATCCATCCCATGTCATCCATCTAACATGGGGAATTTTCCCCTATCCTTTCTAGAAAACACAAAGCCTGTACATGTACCAATCAGGAAACCCAAGTATAGTGTGAGAACAACTCATTAGTCCACCACCAATGTTGTTTAAAACAAAATCTAGTCAATAGTGAGTGTATTCAGTTGAATAAATAAATAATTACAATTCATAAATAAAAAATTATCACATTATCAATTAATCCTTATTTAACAACATAAATCCTTAGGTTCCCATCGACACTCATACCTCATTACCAAATTTGACTCATGTCTGAGCCAGAATTATAATAGAGGGATATCTTATATAGAAATTCATTTTTTACCATTATTTAATTTATATTTGAATTAATATGTAACCACTTCACATTACATAATTAAATTACTATATTCCCATTCTTTAATTAAAAAATAAATAACCATGTTATCATTTATAACTTACACATTATAATGGACACGTTTATATTCTCGAATTCACAAATAAATGACCATGTTAGAATTCATACCTTACACATTATAATAACCATATTATTATTATTATTTTCAAAGACAAATAACCATATAACTATGCATATCTTCACACATTAGAATGATCGTGCTGTCATTCTTCATTTCACAAATAAATGGCTATTTAAACATTCATTAAACATAAATAATTGAATAATTAATTAGCAACATCAATTCCATTACTAATTCAATAATTATTTAAACACAAAAATTGCATTAGTTAACTCAATAGTTAACTAATCATATCAATTACATTAATTAATTCAATAATTAATTAATCAAATCAATTTCTCTAGTCAATTCATCCATTAACTAATCACAAAGATTTATTTATTATTTAAAAATTATTTTATCACAAAAATTACCTTTATTAATTCTCCAATTAATTAATTATGTCCATCCCATTAATTAATTCACTAATTAATAAATAAATATACAAAAACTCCAAATCCAATAAATAATTAGATAATTAATTAACTCAGCCTTAAATATAAATATATAATTATTTATTTATCTATTAATTATCTCAAATCAACAAACTGAACATATCTTGATTAATTTTTTAAATTAATTATCTCAATCTATAATTCCAAAAAAAACCAATTTCTCATATTCCCAATTAATTAATTCCCCAAATTAATTGATTCAATAAAGAGAAACATTTATAAATGTCTAATAGAAATTCTAAAACAAAAAACATGTAATTTAAATAAATAATTTTGGATTTTATTTATATCCCACATACCTATATTTTTTGATGAGAAATCTCCCAATTCAAATCCGCCAAATTCAGCAGATTAATTGTGTAAAATGAGATACAGATCTATAACCTAAATTATGATTGAACAAATCAGTATATATTAATATTTATATTTTTATAAAATCCATGATATTTATCCAAAAAACAAGATATATATCTAACCAATAGAGATAATAACTCCTCTTAAATAAAGATATAAGAAAGGAGGAGGAACAAGAAAGAAATCGGGATAAGATCCTCTTACTGGGAGGGTGCATATCCTTGATCTTGTATTTGAACCACCATGAATGAAGTTAAGGGGGATTGAAATATATTTGAGAGGATATAAAATAATGAAAGGTGAATTAGGGTCTAATAGAGGTTGATTTGGGATTAATATGGGGGTTTAGGAATTTCAAAAACTAATTTTTGGGTTAATTAACTCCACTAAATAGTTTGCTGCTTGGGGCGCACAGTTTCCCCTAACTGTTCTCCTAAAATATGAAACTCTTCTAGGGGGTGGATTCTCCTATGTGCGTGAATTATTTGACAAACCATGCACCATTTGTGAAAATCCCAACTATCTAGGGTTTGATTGCTTGCTAGTCTGGGGAACACGGTTAAGGTAAGTCATGCACCAACTATGCACTACCCTCTTTCTTCAATTTTTCTCAAATTCTTTCCCAAAAACATCCTAAAGTACATCCCACATTAAAATTATTCAACACACAAAAAAATAGTACATATAAATGATTTTGTTATGTCTCTAGAAAAGGTTAGGATCTTACTCCTTATTTTATTTAAACAAGTGATCCATTTAAAATTTTGATGTCGGGAATAACATTACTGGAGATTCAGTTTTCATTATATAATTGGTTACTACTAAAATATATACCATAATAATTTACATCAATAATTTATATGATATTAAAAATCAAAAAAGAATCATACCATTCATTCAATTGTTTAAAAAAACTATGATACTATATTCATTCTTCATTATTAATAATCATTGAATACTTTATATAATATTTTCGTTAATATTTTATATTAAGATTTTAATATATGCATTGATTTGTAATTTGTACTTCAGTTTTAGTTTACCATACCTTGACATTTCTTTTATGTATTTTATAATGGGTAAAGAGAAATCTTGGCCATTTACTATGCTAAATATAGTTCATTAAATATATGGTTTTTCATAGTTAATGAAAACATTAACTCCAAATATTATAATTATAATTAAGACATGATATAAAATCAGCATTGTTCATATCCTCTAATAAAATGTGATGACCTTATCCAATTCATGTTCATTGAATTATTAAATCATACAAGATGACTGGAAAAAAAATTCACCTATAGAGCCTTCATTATCTTCAACTCTCACTTATAAATCCCACTAATCCACTTAATAATTCATTCACAATAATATAATAATTATTTTTCCCTTTATGGTCACTTTGTAGGATTCACATTCAAATAAATTCTCATTCATTGTCAACATATCACTTCAAAATCGTAGATTCACATTCGACATAAAAAACTGCCTCATGTTCAAATAAATTCAATTACATGTTCAACTATTTAGTTCCATTTCAACAATTATGGCTTCCTCAAATATTCTACACCATGCACCATGTGGTTCAAATACAATAATATACACTATCACTTATAAATGAACTATACAGTTGTCCATTTAGTTTGATGATTTTGAAAACTCTTATGTCTATATAACATCACTTATAACCATCACAATCATAGAACGAAATTTCATTTTTTTAAAATGGACACTAAAAATTTATTTAGTTTATAAAAATTAATTATATATCTAAATATATAAATTTATCAAAAATGAAAAAAAAATACCAAATGTGAATTATTTATAGCATTTAAAATATATAATGAAATAAATTTCCAATTAATGAAATTAGAGAATATAAAAAATATAAATTTTATATATATTGATAATAATAATAATAATTATTATTATTATTATTAAAGTAATTATTATGTCATATCATCTAAAAAATCACTAACACTTTCAAATCCTCAACAATTCTTACTTAAACAGTATAGTCAAAAAAAATAACTTTCTCCTCTCCCACATATCTATATCCAAAAATCATTTAATAATCAATAATATTTTTATATAGACAATATTTTTAACATAGTTAGTAAACATTTCATCCATTTAACTAATTGTTTTCATTTCAACGGTTCATCGATGGTGGATTTTAAAATTTGTAAGATATCATCAATTTTATTTTTCTATATTTTACCCTTTCAGGTCATTTAAATATTGTTCTCACCTCAATAATTTCTATTATAATATACTTTGATTTAATTGGATTCATCAATTTAAAAATTAATCTTCTGGAATACAAAAAAAATCCTCTTATTTGGGAAGAGAAAAAATATATCACCATTTGATAATGGTAAAATTTTTATGTTTAAAATTCAATTTTAAAAATCTAATCACGGACACTAGACTAGAACACTAGTATAGACTCATTGATGGTTCTAGTGTAGTTTTATTTATTTTAACTCAAAATATTATTTTCAAATATAATCCCCTTATGTTATAACTAGATTTCTAGGTAAAATGGACAAATTCATTGTTAAAAAATAGTTTTAGTTCTACAAAATATCTTTTTCTTATAGATTTATTTAAACATAATTTATAATTTTCAAAGGGGGTATATAATCAAAATGGTAAAAAAAAATTCAAATTATATCTATTGAAATTTTTATTACTTCTTTTTAAAAAGTATTTTGTTGGGTCAGTCATCATCATTATTTTATTTGAACAAATCCAAACAAGTGTAATGTCAGAATAAGATGTTGAAGAATAATTTTGGGGCTATATATTAATAAGAATATAATATAGTGTACCTTTTTTCTCTATCATGAGGACTTAGTTTGGTAGTTTTATGCTCATAGTCCCAAAAAAAATCCACCATCTTTGAGAAAATGTCCATAATAAGATGATACTTATGATTTTGATTATTTTATATATGGACGTATTTTTAATTAAAATAAATAGTATAAATTCACTGTCTCTTTTAATCAAATAGAAATTCATATGTGTTCAGTACCAAATGTTAGATTAGAGGGTGATGGAATAATTATATAAAGAGTAGGAATGACAGTTCTACAAAAGTATGTTACGGTAATGCTTTCTATTGTTTAAAATATAGAACAAGTTGAACATTATTAACTAAAAAATGACTAAGAATGGGGATGATTTTTTCCTAATTTGGAAAGATAATAATGTTTATATATTGGTTTTTTGATCAATGCAAATATCATTTGGTATGTTTTCATCAATAAATCATCTTTTGATGAACATCAAATTAGTCAATTTCTAGGAAAATAAATAATTTTTTACTTTTGTAAATGTTTAATGTAAACTTATTTATCTCAAAAAAGTTAATTTTAATGGGTAGAAGCTTAAAAAATAAGTTTTCGCGGATCCTAAAATTTTAATTTATTATAATATTTAGTTATTTAATCATTGATAAATATTTTTTAATTTTAATTGGATAACAATGTGTATTATTAATTTTATTGAGTGTATAATTATTTCTAATGTACTTATTTTGAGGAAATAATAATCTTTTCAACAGAACATTTAATAAGTATTAAATACCCTAGTTAGAAAAACACTTTAGCTTTTTTTAACATATTTATGAGAAGTTTTAAATAAACTTATTTCTTTTAAATTGTATTTTTGGTATTTTCATTTATCATCCTTTTCCTACTTCATAAAATATGGTTCTTATTAAATTTCTATATCATAAAATAAGTATTTTTTATCCTTAAATTTTAATATAAAACAAAAATATTTATTTTTCATTCTAATTTAATTGAATAAATAAGAATATAACTTCATGAAAATATTTTTATTTACTAAATGATGTATAAGAATTATGATAAAATAAAATGAATTTTTTTATTAATACTAATTATCATATGCATATATATATATATATATATATATATATATCTGTGTGTGGGTGTGTGGTTGTGTGTTTATATATATATATATATATATATCCTTTTTTATGTGTTTGAATGAAAATATATATAAAAACATGTATTATAGGAAAAATGATAAAACATACTAGAAGGGGGATATATATGTTATGTTGAACTAGCCAAAATAAAACAATTAAAGATATCAATAATGAACCTATGTAAAATGGATATGAATTATAGGTAAATAATAATTAATTCAATTTATAGTGAATATCAAATGGTATTATACTATTTGAAACCATATATATAATTCAGTTAAAAATAATCAGAAACCAAAATAAAATGTATTCCTTGATTAAAGTAAATGTAATTGATCCCATTAATAATAGAAACTTCTAAAAAACAAAAATATTTGACATCAATGTGTTATATAAATACCAATATTAAAACAATATAATCACAATATAATAATAACTTATGGAAAATTGAGTGACAAAAATACACCTAAAAAATAATATCAATACTTGATATATGGGTTCTGAGAGTAGTATGGGTGGCATCATAATATCTAAACAACTGAGAAATTTCATAATAGTTTAGTACCAATAAAACAATCAACTCATTTTATTTTAATAAATTATAACTACAATCCATGACTATAAAATCATTCTTTATTCCCAAAAGGATCCAATACCCAATATATCTTTTAGTGAGACCATTATTCAATGAACATCACTTCAACCCAATAACTTTAGGTAAATTAAATTTCAAATTATTTTTATCTTCACAATAAGAAAATAATTATAATTAAAAAAATCAATAATAAAAACTTTATTATTATATAAACCAATATATTATTGTTCAAAAACATCATACACCCCAAACATGCTACAATAGATTGTATTAAGGAATGTAAGAAAAATAAATAATCTAGAATCCCTACATTATCTTAAATATTATAACAGTAATAAATAATCTATTGAAATGACTACATCCAATTTCATCCATGTAATTGAGTCAATTTCATATAAATTCATATCATAAATAAAGTATTATAATACAAAACTACAAACATAAAACATATATTGATAATGAGTTTTAATTCTATAAATTATTCCTAAATAGTATGAAATTTTGATAACCAATAGCAAGGTCTATTCACTATAAAAATATTAGAAATTATGAAACAAATATAGAAACCCCGTTTTCTATATAGTATCTTTATATCGTGTATCTAATGATGAATACTAGAAAAAAAACAATTGATTATTTCCTTGAAATTGAGCCCTTGAAAATTGAACCTCTTCAAAAATTAAAAACAGATTCTTTTCATTATAAAGGCATGACAGTATCCCCACTTTGTTAAGTAACAAAAATTGAATACGAAATTACATGAAATATATATTATAATATAGTTATTAAAAATTGTAACCCTAAACTCGAATTTATAGACCTCTTTTATTAATTATGGAACACATTTTTTTGTATAAATTTTCTCAAATCATGAATAATATTGTAATATATTTTATTACATATGTTTTGTTTACTCAATATTACATTGATATATTCCACAATTATATAAATATGTGTACACTATTTATATATTAAATTAAAATTTTATTAATGGAGATGAAGATTCTAATCAAACCCTCAAGAGGGATGATTGTAATGAGGACCAATAGAACCCCCTCAAACTATGTTTTTAAAATAAAGGGGTAAAAACCTATAAATAATTATATTTTATAGTCATATACGTACTCAACCTTGTAGAAATGGGTATAATTTCCTTTGTTACCCTCAATATATGGATATTTAATCATGAAATCATCATTTATAAGATTATTCCATACACATAAATTATAAAAAAAATCCGTGATCAAAATATATCCAAGAAAAAAAATGAAAATATTATTCTAGAGATAGCTTCCATAACCTCGGGAGGAAGTTTGTATGATTTTATGAAAAGGTTCATGGTTTGGATATCTCAGGATCCCATGATCATTAGATACCCCCAGCCATAGATAGGATTCAGTGTTATTATTTTTAAGCCCTTCGAATCGTGAATAATTCACCCATAGTGCATAATAACACTTGAATAAAGACCATTTGTGTTAAACTTATATCAAAGAGTAGGATACTTCTTGTTTATTTCATTCCCTTTTTCCCCACTAATGATGTCGATCTATTTAGGTGTGTATATAAAGGGAAAAACATGGTAGACTTCTTTTCCACAAATAAACCGTCCAATATATTATATCAATCATAAAGTTTTGAGTTTTAATAATGTTGGTTTGATACCTGATGCATATTACTTGGGTATATTTCATGTCTTTTATTGGGTAAAACAACCTAAAATTAATAATATACATAGTCTTTGACTAGTTATATATTCTATATTCACACTAAAAACCATACATCGATAATTTCATAAAAGAATCCAATGTCAAGCTTTATAGCTAGCTGATTTGAAAGATCCAAACAATATGATTCCATTCTCCGTAAATTAAAAGATGAACCTGTATTTTATTTAATAGTTCTAGTAACAAAAATCATTAGAGGATATATGAATACCACTATGCTAGAACACATTATTAGTAGGTAAATCATTTTTTCAATCTCACCAAACAAAAAAATTCATCTGAGGAAGTGTATCTACATATCATAAAGAATCGTTGAATTAGTCCGTTCAATAGATTACATGACTAAGGAAATGGAATTCATTCTAATAGAAGTATATTGGCTCTTTCAAAGTGATGAAAATTCAGTAGGGATCCTCTATCGGAGGAATTTTATTTAAAATGGATCTCTTTTTATTATACATATTGAATTATTTAAAACTCATGTTATATTTCAGTTCTATTAATCTTTTATCCAAGGTTAATTAACATTAGAAACAAATTTACCTATCTACTCAGTGTTAAATAATGATATATCACTATAAATTATAATCCACTATGAATTTTTTAGAATAAAGTAAAGGTATTATTTCATTATACAACATAATAATGAAACTAATGAATTTATATTAGGTAAAACATCAAGAACATTACCATATTTATCTCGTATGTGTCACACCCACAAGGAAATACCCAAAATCACATCCAAATCATTTTTCGACCACATTTCTTATATGGACTCTTCTAGCATTTTCTTGTCAATATATCCTTTATCCAGTGGAATCTCATTTATATTCCATATTTCCTGACTAAACATTCACTCATATTTCAAATCAAAAAGGATGGTGAGGATAATTGTTTAATATTTATTATATTCATATCCGATAAATTAGTTACAAACATTATATATATAATAATATAATAAATTAAGTTGTTAATGAGATCTATCCTTCATCAAAAGTAAAGAAATAGGTTCTATAATTTAGTATACAATGTGAATATGAATTAACAATCCAATAACAATGATTGATTCTAATCAACCATGTGGACATGGGGAACCAACAAAATCCATGGGAAAATTGTTTTTTGAGAAACCATGTTACATCCATATTAGGTGAGGCTAACTGAAAAAAAATATTCTGGAAATATAAAAATTTATTTAAAATATCATTATGCTCCCTCAAAATTTTAAATAATTTGATATTATGATAGAGGATTTAGAGGAATGAAATTCACATCGAATGATCTTTTCTAGGGTGAATATCAACCTAGTGTAGAATCTATACCCCACCTCAAATGATGAAGATTAAATGTGGGAGAACACCTATTATGTCAATATATAGACTGGTTTCAATATATTAGGATTAATTCAAATGGATAAAAATTAATTTAAATAAAAAACATTTAAATGATGAAATGGAAGAGGAAATAAACCCTTATAAATAGTAATGAGTATGAACCTATAATTCTTTTTTAGGAACTAGGAATTTATGGATCAGTTAAAGATTCTCATGATATTTAATCATAGGACTTCTATTAATTTTACAGGGGTAGACTAGTATTTATGTTCTTCCTATCTAGTGAGAAGATTTTGGAGACTAATTTATTAAATTTTGGGGTTTATCCAGCTAAACAATTAAATAAAACCAAATTATTTTAAAGGATTAGCCTAACTGACCCAATCTAGTGACTACTACATCAGTGGTTACAGACATGGGTTACAAGAGTCACAAAAATTCTCTAGTAAGGAGAGTGTAGTGTGAATTTATAACACTATTCAATACCTAATTGAAATTGGTTTTGATACAGAAAGTAGAGAGGAAATATAAAATGATATATAGTCACACGCTAACTCTAGCCTTGAACCCATAATAGACAAGGTTAAAAAAGATCATTACTCTTTCATGAAGGGGTTAATAGATGTTTTAAAATGTAATGGCAGGAAATTTTATAAATTAAATTTAATTTTTGAATGAAAAAATTATTAATTAAACAACATAGGTATAAAATCTTTTTCCACAACATTGGTGATTTTATACTTTTATAAAATATAGTTGGTTATATTTAAATGAAAATTAAGAATTTTAATAATTGATAATATATTCAAGTTATAGTTTCCATTATGATTATTATAATTTTAGTGTTAAGATAAACTCTAATTGACACTTACAAAATAATTTGTCCCCTCCACCCGATGGATCATTCCCCTTAAATCGGATTTATTGGAGCTTATAAGGGAGATGGAATAACTGTTATTTTCCTTTGACCAAAACCAAAGAGAAATTAGAGAAAAAAACCATGAATAATTCCATTTAGGGGATAATTTAAATCATATATAGATCATGTCCCAAAACATGTTCATTGAACCACCCGATAATGTGCCTTCATTTTACATGTTACCCTTATGGAATATGCACATGTAATAACGTGTTATGTATCTAAACCCTCTTAGTGTGATTTTTTATTTTTTTATTTTTAATAAGACAATGATTATGTTAATCCCTTTTAATTATTATTATAAATATATAATTATATATGAGTTGATGAAAATTAGATGTTAAAACAAATAAACTAAAGTTGTATTTTTAGAAAATATATATTTTTAACACTATTTTTGTTAAATTTAATATTTTAAAATAATATAAAATTTAATATAATATTATTGTTAAATAATTTTTTCATATAAGTGATAATATAAGATAACATGGTCCAATTTAATATTTATAAGGGTCCAAAAAATTATTTCCATACAAACAATAATTTTACATTATATAAGGATGTTTACTTAAAATTGTCGATTTTTTACATAGAGAATTATTTTATAAAATGAATATTATTTTTGAAATAATTTGGTGATAATTTTCCAATGGTGAATATTTTAAAATTTTCAGAGATAAAAAAAATTTAGATAAAAATTTATTTTAGTATAAACATTTAGTATGTATTATGACATAATAATAGCACATATGTGATGTAATAAATTATATAAATATTATTAAGGAGATAATATAAATTTAGACATTAAAATAATGTGTTTTGAAGTTATTAAATTAAATTTATACACCATTAATGATTCTCCACAAACCTATATTATATTTTAATTTTTTAAATTCAATTATTTATTAACATGACTCACTTGTACATAAATATTGGTATTATTTTTATATGTTTTGTTATTTACCTTATAAAATATTTTAAACAACTCATATTTTGTAGAAACATTGAGAAAAAATTGTTGTATGTATTTTGTTTTTTATTATTTTATCATGTCGGGTCCAAAACCTATGTTTAGATATTAATAAGTCATTGCCCTCTATTTTTCTAAAAATACCCATCCATCCTTAATCTCCTCTTCACTGAAAATGAATTGATCATTAATTTACTCTCTATATCCCTCTCTGAATTCATCTAAATGTTTTTTTATATCTTAATAATATTTTCCCTAGATTTTAGAAGCACCCCTTTAATGGGAGGGATTCTCTCATCCTTTTTATACAATCTCTTTCTTTGTATTATTGCATTTTATTTCCAAATTTGAGAATTAAATGTGTTTTTAAACATCCATTTTTCTATAATTTTGATTTATAAGTAATTCTATAAAATATTTTAATATAACTAAACCCTTACATGAATCGTTTTGTACACTCGTTATGCTTCTAAAATTATACTATAATATTACGTGCCAAACATTTATATAGTGAATATCCATCCATAATTCTTATAAAAGGTATTCACATTGATGTTATTATCCTTAATTGATTGGGAAATTCCATTTATATCACCCATTTTACATAAATATGGGGGTTAAATGTGATTACTGCATTCTTTTTTGTATAATCTATGTGCCACACTAATGCATATACATGATATGAATTTAAAGGGTTTGCCCAAGTATATATATCACTCCATTACATTGGATAATGTTTATATCTCTTAAGATTATAGGTATAGTTCCTGGGAGTCCATCTTAAAAACACTATATAATGATGTCTTGGTGGAAATAATGGACTTATTCTTATAATGTCATATTTTATGTTGTTGTGTCATTCATATATTTCCTTGAACTTAACATATTTTATCAATAATTGATGTTCATGTTTATTATTATCACCCCATATATCACACATTTATAAAACTCTTGAATGTAGGGTATTATATTCATTATGTTATACTCAGATTAACCCCTTAATAGGCTTTATAACACAACCCTGTATTATGTACATCCCTGAGTTGTCCAGTGTAATTTTGGAACATCAAAGTAATTTGAGGTCATGTTATGGGTTTTTTAAATATTATCAGTGTACCCATATTTCATGTTATTTTTTTATGTATCTAATTACCAAATTAAACTAGTAAAAATGATCATTTTCGATTGTATTAAGTGAATAATTATATAATAAATAATAAATTATGGTGTATTAAGGATATGTATTTCCATGAAATTAAATTCATATCTAGATACATCAAGTGGAAATAGATCTCGAACATTTGTACCTAGGAGTAACAGACATGAAAAGAATCTATTTGGTATTAAATAGATTGTCACCAAGGCATGTCAATTTTGGACTTTTTTAAAACCTTTTTTGACACACCCATTAATAAGTTTTTGTAAATTAACACACTCTTTACAAACCATCATAATGTGGACAAACATTCACATATAATGCTATGTTAAGAAGGAAATCATGGATAACATAGATTGAAACTAATATATTAATAGGTTAAGAAATTTATTTTATATAGGAGTGATCCCTTAAATTATAAAATTATAAACTATATATTATAAATAGATTGAAAATTATCCTCCTTAATTTTCCTTTTATTTTAGTCAATGGAAGGAAATTGGGGTATCTGAGTCAATAACCAATGTGATGGGAAATGTAATGACTTCTCAGATGAGATTCTGGACCCAATGGGTGTATGAGTCAAGACAATCATTGAAATACATTCTAAATTATCTCAATTTTTAAATCAAAACTTGAATCTGTGGGAAAACCCATATCTACCTAAGAAATAGAAAGTTACAATTAATACATTTATGTGATAAAGGATTCTGACATTTAAAGAACTATTTAATAGATTAATCACAAAATGATGGACCAACACCATTCAAATGATATCATATATACATAAATAATCTAATGAGGATAAGGACATGTTGTTTGTTTATAATTTTGAGGGAGAAGTTAACCAATATTTTTATTTGATCAAATATATGAATATTTATGAAGAGATTATAGTGAGGTAGTGGAAATAATTCTAAAAAACGATAAATATTTTTCTTATACTCTCAAACCTAAAATGGAGAAGTATTTACATGGATCAATTAACTGGATGAAAAGTCCATCATGGTGTATGAGTAGAACATGGAAATACATTTACAATGGGCCTAAATTATGGTAATTGACCAAAAAAATAATGTTGAGTGCCTTTTGGTGGGATAAAGATGAGTCTATGAAAATAATTTTCAATTTTTGACTTATATATATATATTAGTAAATTTTATGAATTTAACTCAATATTGAAATGGAGATCAGCTAATCTGATGTGTCTCATGGGTCTGAGGATACAAATTAGATAATGGAGTTTTCTTTTTGGTGTGAAATTAAGATACCTCACATTGAAAAAAATTCCAAAATTTCCATTGTCAACAATGTACAAAAAATAATCATAAACATTTCCTAATGGGGAAAAGTAATTCTTTAGGTGTGTGTAAAGACCTATGTTTCACAGTATTCTGAGTTTGAGATAAAATTTGATTTTTTTTCCTTCTTTTAAATTATCTTGAGGGATAAAAATGTAATTTTTCTATAGAATATTATCTCAAATAATTCTTATAACCAATCCATTGGTCATAAAATAGTTCTTTTAACCTAGGATAGAGTTTGGCGGAATTTTTATCTATTTGAGTGTTAGTGAATTATTTAATATTTTATTTAATAAAAATTAAATTAGTCATGTTGGTGTGGGTGGGGAAATAACATTAACAGAGCATTGTACTGATATTATAACTCCAAAGTAGATTCTATAATGATTTATTTTTTATAGATGGGTTATAACCCCACTTTAGGTTTCAAGACACAAGACATGTGTCAAATGGTAATTTAATATATTACTTGTTTTTTTATTTAAATTAAGTAAAATAACCCCCCCCCCCCATTTGGATACCCACACACAACAGGAGAAGGGGGATATTGTTCTCCCCCATGAGGTTCAAAGGATGACAGGGAATGGGGAAGGAGGTGTCATCGATCATTATCCATTGAGGAGATCGATATCGGACTGAGGGGCATGAGATTTGGAGAGCACATTCGAACATGAAGCTTTAGGATTTATTCAATAAAGTATGATATCTTTTATTTTTATTCCCTGAACAATAAATATTAGTTTTTTTAAGTTTTATAGCCCTTTTATTACTAATAAAGAACCCATGGGGTTTGATCTATTCTTAATTGGAGAAAAAAGGTGGTCTTGGGAGGTTTATAATAGTTTCACATTTGGGAACTCTAACTATATGGTGTAAGGTATTTTAACCCACACCATATATCCATCCCATATCAGGAGGATGATGGTTTTGGATGTATTTATAATGTACTTTGAGTAAATTTTGTTTACTATAACATAATCATGTGGCCATGTTCTTGGGAAGATGGATTTTTATACTGCACACGGTGTATTCTATAAACATGGAATGCATTGTGACATATATGTGTGGGAACATACAGGAGTAGACACCCCTTTTAAACAGGTACATTCCCATGTCGAAGTACATGACTATTACCCATGTATGACATGGTTGTGTAAGTTGAACAGAACCAAATTCCATGTAGATCGTGGTAGTGTAGGGGTACATGGATCTACACCAAGTGTACCCATGACATATAGAAGTACATGTCCAAGTGGAAGTTTTTGGAGTACACTCCTTATAATTGGGGAACGCACAGTTTCATGTCACTTATTTTCAATTGGTGGGGTTTTTATGGTTTTATGCCCCATTTTTGAAATCATACACAAGAGGATTCTGTTTAGTTTTTTTTATAGAACGTGATGGTAGGTCCCTTGAGGCCTTTTCAGGATTTGTAATAGGTATTTTGTGGTGATTTAGTTGAGGCAGAGATTTTTTCCTCCATAAATTTTGCATTGATGTCTCCTGAGAGTGGGAAGTGGGATGATACTTGAGAAAGGGACCTGAGAATTATTTTAGGTCAAAGGATTAGTTAATAAATAACTCATTTTTATTTAGTTGTGAAATATTTAGTAGGGATAAGTTGTGAATCAAGGTGTTGGATAGGATGGATGTGCATGTCAACATACAGTGACATGTAAAGGGGTTTGGATTTAGGCCATCTCCATTATAAGGATTTACTACCATTGAGTTCTATGATTCCATTATATTCCTTAGAATATTTTGTGGGTTGGGTGTATTATGATAGATATTAATCATCCTAAGAGTTTTTTTATCAATTATTGGGAGAGGTATGTCCCCACACACATTCTAATGTAAGTGATCCAGGGGGGTTCACCTTGTAGAGTTCTAGTTTCAAGGATCCAAGGAGGGATTCCTCTATTTATGTGTTAACCTAGATGGTAAAAGTGGGTACCCAATTATTATACCATCCCTAAGTTAGTACATGTGGTTTGGGTAGTAAAGGATGTAGGTGACCATTAATACCTGAACTGATGTATATGGTGGCGGGGATGAGGTATTGAAGACATGAATGGTCATTCCACCAGCATTTTTTATTTTTTCCCATGTTTGATAGGTTTGAGACATTTTTTATGCCTATGGGGATATTGTTAAATGATATTAAGTCCGTGGTTGATAGCTAGATATGATTATCTATATGAATACCGATAGTTTTTTATGTTAAGGATGTTGGAATAAGGTTCTAGGAACATCTTTCGAGGTTGTTCAGTATTGAAGAGTGAGGTTCCACATCTACGGTTGATATACCAAAGTAAGGCTCCAAGTATTAGTTGTATATTATATGGGTTAAGATTTAACTAGAGCCTCTGAACATTGATATTATACTTTATAGTAAATTTTTAGACGGATTCACTAGGCTATTATGGTATACGATATATAATGGATGGTAGATTGAGATTTTATATCCATGGTTTTTGTAGAGGGATGATTCACAATGTACTATTTGATTGATGTGTGTTTAGGTGCTTGATTGATGCACCACACATAATTTTTTATGATACAAGGGTTAAATGTCATGCTGACTTTCTAGGAACTAGTTATACTCTAGCATGTTATGTGTACCATGGAACAATTCATCTATTTTCTGATAATGATATAAAAAATGGAGTTATAGGGAAATGATAGGGGATACCATATATTGGAATCTTGAATAATGGGATTTACATGGAAATATTCCTTAAGTGAAGGGGATTAGTTGGTGATACCAGGGATGAGGAGAAATAAGTTACATTAGATGAAATTTCTATGAGACAAGCTCATATATACTCAGGAATTGTCTAAAGAATGTACAATCGATTGAGTTCTTAGGCCTAAGGATAAATTGTGATTTTTTTATCATTATTTTAGTTATGTTTTGGATTGAATGATCATATTTCACGATCATTCACATATATTAGTAGATTATATGACCACTATTTGGGGTGTCCTACTGAGATTTATTTCTAACCAACTATACATAAACCACGGTTTACATGCATCTCTTATATATTCCTTTAGGATGAAAATAGATACATTATGGACATGTTTAAGGGACCAAAATTTCACTGTAGAGTGGGTCTCTCATGTGTATTCTATTGATCGGGGGAGTGTATCTTAGTAGGGTACTAGATATTGGGTATGCGGAATGGTGAAGAGTTGGTAGTAGGGCCTGATGATTTTATTTTTTATGTTTTTATTTATATATTTGATCAGTCATGTGGGATATTAGTGTTGTTTGTATGGAATTATTTTTTAGGAATTTTAATTATTTCATTTTATTATGGAGTTATTTTTTTCATTTTTTTTATTTTTTGTATAAAATTATGAATGTTATGTTTGGTTATTTACTTCTAGTTGTCTACTCTGAAATAGGGGTATAGTCTCCTCATACTTCCACCTTAGATCCATGATGCTAGTTTGTAGCATCAGGAATAGGAGGAGACACACATAAGGTTTGGTTACACTTTATCTTAGGAGCATATTTTAGTGGAATCTATTCCATGACATTAAAAAAAATTATTAAGGAATTTACATTCATGTATTAATATTTAGGACTTAGTAGAGTATAGATATTGCAATGTGTCGAAACTTGTTCTGGATATCATTTGGTGAGTTGCGAACACCTATTCTAGTAATAATTCAACGTTACTAGGGCATGGAACTAATATTCTTGGTATTTGATATAATGGTTGTAAATTATTTCACCTAGGGTGACACATGTTTTTTAGACTCTCTAGTTTGTAAGGAATTTCTGGATTTTGGCCCATTTGAAATAGGTTAGTGATGCAATTTTGGATCATGGTATGTAGATGAAATATATGTCTCATACATCAGGGTAAGTACATAGTATCCTAAGGGAATAGGCCTTCTATTGTGGGATTTTTCTTAATCTATTTCAAATGGAAGGTTATATGGATCTATAGCGATGCACTCGATGATGAGGATTCCAATACGGTATTTGTGAACAATAGTTGAAGTATACTTTGTGGGTCATTTTGGTACATTTATATAATCATTTGACCCTTGTGGTTGGATTTTGTTTATGTCCTATCTTTTCCCTGGTTTTTGAGGAGTGGTATGATGTGAAGATGCTCAAAGAGGATGGGTGACCTGGTTATGGGTGGTTGGATTGATGTGTGACATCCATCATATATGATACAATATATATACATTTTTTAGCATATTTATATCATTTATAATTTGTATGGGATAATATTTGACTTCCTATAAGTTATGTCCTTCATTGAGTTATCTTAGACCTAGATGGTTGGACCTAGTGACTTGATGTGAGACTTGACTTATTGGGCTAGGTAAGGGAAACTAGTATCTGTTTGTCGTGAATTTGGTTTAGAGAGTGGGTACTACAAAGCATTAAAGGGTGACCAATGAGAGAGTTTTATAGATCTATGTGTTTATTTTGGTGTGTGAGATATATGTAGATTCTTTGTAAGTTTGACAATAGAAAAAATTAGGGTGCAGTCGAGTTTCAGGTTTTTCTCATTGGTTTTATTCTATTTTGAGGAGAACATATGTGTTAGGGATAAATAAATTTGTTTTGTTTCAATATGTGAAATTTTATTTTGGTTTTTATCACTGGTAATGGTTTTTAATGTAGGTTGTGCCTATTTGTTATGAGTTATATTTGGACCGCAAGAGGTGCTCATGGGTACGTGCTTTTTGATTTGAAAGTTTACATTGTGTGGTGATCATACATGTGAGGTAAACTGAGTCTATTAATAGTGAGAGGGATGTGAAGATGTATGGTTCTCTTAATATGAAAATTAAATGTCTTGGAGGTTCTATAATAGAACATGAGGTCTCTGAAGGAATGGACTATTAGGTTCCTGCCCAAGATAGCTATGGGTGCTTCTTCTAATATGTGATGAGAGTGTAAATGAACATGGTAGAACATTTGTGATGATATAGTTTTATGTATTTTTTCTTTTTATTTTGGAATGGTGGGTTTACTTTAGTATTAGAAATCACCAATGGTTTCATTCTTTGGGTGAGATGCCCATGTAGGGTATTCATGTCCAATGTTATAGGTATTTTCAACCGATTATTCATTAGATTTGACTTAGAAAAGATAGAACATGTTATGTAATTGTGTTATACAAAATTATGTTATGGTTAATAATTAGTGTAATATTAGAGGTACATGTGTTAAATACATTCATTCAAATTTTTCTCATGGATTGGGTTCCAAATAATCTTTAATCTATGTGGATTGAGGTGAGATAGCCTTAATGGGTAGGTAGAGAATTTGTGTGGGTGTGGTGAGAGTCTTGTGGGAATGGCGACTTCAGTCCCATGGGATTGAATTATGATATTCCAATAACTAACGAGTTTTTAATTGTATTTTTTTGTTGAAATATTACTATACACCTTGTCTATATATGGTCATGACCAATATATTGACATCATCATCAGTACACTAAGATATCATTAGCTATATATCAATATGATTAAATTGAACTTTTAGTTTGATGATGTTCCTGTAGGGAGGATGAGCTCATAGAGAAGTGTATGTGAATTTTAATGCTTCAAGTAAACCATTGACAACTTTTGACTAGGTTTCTTTTGATAAGCCATTTTTTAGATTATACCATGGTGTCAATATCAGGATCCCAAAATGGATGATAGTTGACTTTTTTCCATTTTTGGGTGCAGGATTGACACATCTCTTTAAGAGGTTATGAGGGGATTAGAACAAGAGATGTAGAGTTGGTGACTTATTGTGAGGCATCATTAAAAACACTAATATGGTGGGGACTATTAGATCATTTGTGTGGATGTGAAAATTATGCAGGTAGTGTCATGGATATATTAGGAACCACATCGAGTGGGTTAGTGGACACTAATGATGTATTTCGATATGATAATATGATAATGCCAAGTTTCATAGATCAGAATCATCCATTATGGTTTTAGTTATATGTTTTTCAACATTCTAATATTAATGATGATTTTTGGATTATATCAAGATATCTCGAGATGGATGGGTTCATTCCATAATTATTGTGGTAGATTACCAATTATGGAAAGTGGTTTCTTAGCCTTGGATGGGTTGTATGCCTTATCATTAGAATTATAAAAAGTATCATGGTTTTCATCCTAAGTTATAACACACTGACTTGATCCTAATTTGAAGACCAAGATGTTTTCGGTTGTCTTGTTTGGAGACAACTAAGGCTTCATTGGGATGATATGGTTTATAGTGGGGAGGTTATAAAGACTCGTTTTTCCCATAATCTAAATTTGTGTTGAAATTCGATTTTTTTTATCTGAATTCTTATATGGGGTAAAATGTTCATTTTCCCAAAGAAAAACATATTGGATAAATTTTATGACCACTCTGTTGGTCGCAAAATAAGTAGTTTTCCCAAGGATAGGTGTTTGGGGAAATTCTCAGTTATTTGAGTTTTGGAGAAATATTGGATAATTAATTAAGAAAATAATAAATTATAGTAGTGGGATTAGGTGGTGATATATTTTGAACAGACTCTCGTAATGCGATTCTTACTCCACATATCAGTTTAGAATGAGGGTTTTTTCATAACTTATGTATAAACATTTTTTGTTTTCTGGGATATGAGACAGTTGTTAAATGCTTTTTTAATTAATTAATTATATGAGGTAAAAGAACCCCTCTACCAACCCATTTGGATTCCCCAAAACAACGTGTGAATGGGGTTATAGTTTTCCCTATAATTTAAACTGGATCAAGAGGGAATTGGTAAGGATGTTCCACCCACCTTCACCCATTGAATATATCAAGATAGAGTGATGGTGTAGCCTCTTACGAGAGTATATTTGGACTCGAATTATTAGTTTTTACGCCAAAATGTAGGTTGGTTTATGAGTTTTATGACTCGATCCCAAGAGATGGGTTTTTCTCATTTTATAGATACCTATTATAGCGTATAATTACCCCATTGGTTTTTATTTATGATTAATTTGGAAAAAATTGTTTTTAGGTGGTTCATAGTGGTTTCCCATTTAGAAACCATGACTACACAGTGTGTGGATTTTAGATAATATTCCATCTATTATTCCTATTTCAAGAAGTCATAGATTTTAGATGTTCATGTCATGTAATTGGATTATATTCCACGCACTAGTAAATTTCTATGTGTCTTCATACTACACATCCTCTAGTCAAAATACACAGCAAGTAGTTGGAAATAGCCATACGGGCACATACATGTTAAGGAACTCCATGTATGGGGTAAATGGCCTTGTGGAAGTACATGACTAGATTCCATGAATGGAAATTTCATATAAGTAGTACAGGCCCAGACAGTATGTGGATTATGTTCATATAGGGGTACAAATCCAAACATATACTGTACTTAGGCTGTGTGGAAGTAGATGGTATGGTTGATGGTTTTGGAGTACACGTCATGTACAAGGGTTTCATGATGTGTACTATCCCATCTTACCCTCATGATGGGTTTGATTAGTTTTAAATTTTTTATTTAGAATGGGAAACATGAGAACTCCATTTTTAATTTTTTTTCCCCCATATAATACATAATGGTGGAACCCAGGAGTAATTTTAAGGATTTCCAAGGGGTGTTATGGAGTGAGTCAGGGTGGAAAAGGATTATTTCCTCTAGAAAGTGAGTACATATTTATCGTAAGGGTGAAAAATGGGATGAGACTAGGGTATGTGTCCTGAGAATGATTGGAAGGCATAAAATGAGTTTGTTAGAGACACCATTGGGAGCTGGTAAATGTATTATTCTTGGTTAGTGGGACTGAGTTGGGACATGATGGGTTGGATAGTATGGATATACGATACAACCTATGGTGACATTTCAAGGGAATGTGATTAAGGAAGTATACCTTATGAGGATCTATTATCGTTGAGGAATGTGAGGTCATAAGATACTATAAACTGGGTTTCATGATGTGTGACCTCCAAGACTTGGGATTGGCCTAAGAGTTTGGTTGTTATCAGGGACTGTGAGAGGGATATATCCTCTTATGTTATGATGTAGTGGATCCTATGAGGGAATACTCAACTAGATTTCCAGTTTTATGGATCCAAAGTGGGATTCATCTATTTACGTATTGACAATGAGGGATAAGTCAGTTCTCACTTATTACATTGGCCCTATGTAGGCATGTGTGGTTGGGTATTAGTGGTTATAGATGAATTTTAAGACTTTATTCAGTGTATATGTCAATGTGGATGAGATATTGGTAATGGGTGTGGGTTTATATCATGAACTTATTTGTTTTATCTTGTTGGAAAGGGTTGAGACTTGGTTTTAGCCTATGGGATTGTTGTGATATGATATGCGTACCATGGTTGAGAGATTTATTTGATTCTATATATAAGTATTGATTGTTATTTACACATTGAGTATTGTATTAAGGTTCCTAGAACATTGATTACCATTACTGATTATTATAGATATGGGATTCCACATAATTCATTGAGATATCAGAAGTTGGCCCTATGAACTAGTAGAATACTATATCGGTTAAGTGTCAGACTGAGGCTCTAAAAATGGATAGTATAATTTCCGGTTTGATTTCCATACATATGATATAGAATATGATGGTATACTAGCTGGAATGGATGCTAGACTAACATTTTTCACCCATTTATTAGATGATGGTCTAATTCTCAAGATACAATTGATTTTATGTGTTGTTTATGTGTTGGAATGATTCTTTATACACTATTATTTATGATACATGGTAAATATATTGGACTGATGTTCCGGGTACTGGTTGTACTATAGCATGATATGATTATTGGGGACTGATGCATCTAGTTACTAATAATGAGATAAAATATTGACTCATGATGACATATTATGGGATGCATTATAATAGAATCACATATGATAGGACTACAATGGAAATATTCCCAAGTTCGAGAGGATTAGTTGCGGATTCCATAGATGTAGATCCATAAGTTTCCAAGGATGTATGTTCTATGAGACATGTTCAAATACACTTCATCACTTGATAAATAATGTATGTTGTATTAAGATTATGGACCTAAGAATATATGGTGATTTTTCTTATCTTTATTTCAGTTATGTTTTATATAGGACGTGAATTTTTCATGAGCATGCACTTATGGTAGTAGGATATAGGTACACCATTGGGGGTGACCTATTGAGATTTATTTCATAACCCCTGTAAAAACTAATTAGTTTATGTAAAAACCTTATGTATACATCCATATTTATAATCGATGCATGATGGATAGGGTAAGGCACAACATTTATTGAATGAGCTCGTCACTCATATGGAGTTTGATGATTGGGAAGGTGCAGCTCAATAGGTTATTGTAAATTGGGAATATAGAATGCCTCATAGTTTGCAGTATGACATGAAGTATTTATTTTTCATTCAGTTATTTTTATTTTTTATTTTCCAAGTATTATATGAGTGTTTTATGTACGGAATGTTTATTTGGGACTTCACAATATTTTATTTTATTATAGTTTACTTTTGTTTCATTTTTTTTTTCGTGTACTCAAATGTATGTGATGTTTTGTTATTTTTATCTGTTTGTGCGCTCGAATATGGGGGTATAGTCTCCTCATAGTTCCTCATTTGACCCTCGCTACTAGTCAGTAGTATAAATAATAAGAGGATTCACCCTTGAGGTCTATTTATGAACTAGATTGAGGTATTGTTTTAGAACAATTTTTCTTAGGATATTACTATGTAGTAAATAAGGGTACCTATTAAGAGAATGTTGATAGGATAAACCAAACAATGTGAGGTAATAGATTAATTCTCTTGTTAACCCAAAACATATTGTCTAATATTTCAATAAAAATGATCAAAGGAACTATGTGAATAAATTCACTAACCTAATGGTTATCAAAAATCCAATGAAAACAAATTCCAAATCATAGAGAGAAAGGGTGATCTTCTTCCCCCACAACTACTATGGTGGATCCTAAAAATTATGTGGTGATAAGTATCCATGTTATTAATTTATGAATAGAAAAAATAATATTTTATTCTCGTTCCATTCATTCTTTTATATCATGCTTGTTATGTATAATTATTCAAACACCACCCCAAAATATGGGAAGGGAACTATTAATGAAAATGTAAAATCGGGTAATTATTATATCCAATGTATATAACATCTCCCTTATAATTATCTATGACAAGAATTTTCAAGTGAACATTGTTATAAATCCTTTAGAATAATTTGATGTTATTCTAGGTTTGGATTGGAATTAATTATATAGATAAAACATAAAATGCTAAGACAAGTAAATCACCCTATATATCACAAATAACCCTATGATTTTCTTCAAATGGAAGTACCGTAACTCATCATTGGAATCATCATATAAATGATAGATATTACTTCCTTATGAAAAATTTTACCTAGTTGAAAAGGTTAAGTATATGGAAAATATCTTCCTTGATTACATAACCATTATAAAGTAATTTATTGATGTGTTCCCCAAATAATTTTTGATCTTCCTCTAAGATTTGATGTTGATTTCACAATAGATAGTAAACACGATACATTTATAATTTCTAATACTCCATGTAGAATTTCCATTATTGAATATGAATTGATGAAGAAGAAATAATAACATAATCTAGAAAAAGTTTTTATATGATCATGTTATTCACCATGGGTTGTGCTGGTCCACTTCCTTAAGCAAAAGGGTGGGTTAATTCACCTCATCACTAATTATCATGATCTCAACAATATCATGATAAATAATTTGTATCCCTTTACCTGGATTGACAAAAAAATTCAATAATATATGTTGGTTTCAGTAATACTATATGGTCAATAATTTTTTGGAATATAATCATGTAACTATGAATTTTGATATCCTCGTGATTAATTTTTGTACAAGGATTAGTCACTATATCTTCATTGTGTTGTCTTTTGGACTCACCAATTCTCCAACTATATTTATGGTATTAACGAATATATACTTTAGGGATTTCCATTATAGACTAGTGGTAGTATTTATACTTAACATTATTATCTATTGTAAAATCAAGGAGGAATATATAGTGAACTTGAATATTCTACTTAAGACCACATTAATCGAAAATTTATATGAAAATTATATTAAATGTGAGTTTTGGATAAAGAATGTAACTTTTCTTCATAAGGCTTTCACAAATAAAGGAATATATTTGGATCCTCTAATGATATAAGAAATTGAAGGTCGTACCAAACAAACATCTATGATGTATATCTGTAGTTTCAAATGATTAACTGAGTAATATCATCAATTTATTAGAAATGTATCAAATGTTTCAAGAAAAATATTAAAAGATAACTCAAGAGGGTGTAAAATATTTCTAGATGTAAAAATGTGTGACAATATTTAAGGGTTAAAATAATAGGGTAATCATTGCACGTATACACAAATTATCCACAGATGTGGAAGGATTTTTCATCTACATTAATTAATCAAAAAATGTATTGGGTTTTTTCATCATTCATGTTGGGAAACTGATTGTATATTCCATATAATAATTAAATATCCCAAAGAATAACTACCCTTACCAAGATATAAAATTAGGTGTAGTGATATTTTCATTAATAATATCATGAAATTATCTCTATAGGGAAAATTTTAAAATATATACAAATAATACAAGTCTCAGGTATATATTAACAAAAAAATGTGCTCAGCATGCATCAAGAAATGTGGTTAGAGCTAATAATGGAATATTATTTTTCAATCAATTAAAATCTTAAGAAAATGAAAATATATAGAAGATTCTCTAAGTAGAAAGGATCACATAACCCTATACATGAAAAGGATTTAAAATAATACAATATTCATGGAAATAAAAGGATAGACATAATAATAATAAATTTATCGTCATCTTACTATGATTAAAAAAAATTTCAACCATATATTCTTAAGAGGATCATAGAGGCCCAAAAATTTATAAGGGGCTACCATAAATGGTATCAAATATTCAAGAGATTAAATTTGTTAAATATGAAATCAAAATATTTGGAACACTGATATGTATCCCATATAACCAGTGCTAAAGAGGTAACTTTGGGATTATACGCGCATTCTATCCTTCTATATTCATCTAGGAAGAACTATATTTTATGGATATTTGATGAAAAAAATTTGGTGGGATAACATGATGAGGGATATTTCAAATTTTATATCTCAATTATTATTATTCCAATAATTCAAGACTAA
The DNA here is from genome assembly GCA_963277665.1 of Viscum album. Lineage (NCBI taxonomy): Eukaryota > Viridiplantae > Streptophyta > Magnoliopsida > Santalales > Viscaceae > Viscum > Viscum album. Next base: position 1,686,265,117 of record OY728126.1, on the reverse strand, counting down.
ATTGAATATGTATTATGGTATGATTATACCATTTCTCAAACCAATATGGAAATTGGAAAATCTAAACATGGATTTAATTATAGGACTACCAAGTATATCTAAATTAAATAATATAATCTAGTTTGTATTCTATCAACATAAAAAGTCAGTGAATTTCATTTTTATTAAGGAATATGTATCTTTTCACAAAATCATCATGATATATATAAGATAATTGATAAAACATTATGGAGTAACACTCTCTGTTCTGAACAAGTTATTAAGTATACCTTGAAGTTCTAAAGAGTTCTTCAGTAATAATTGTATATGGGGATGGGTTTTTATAAAATTTATCTTCCATAGATATATGGTAAGTTTGAAAGAATCAATCAAATAATAGTATATATATCCTAATACCATGTTTAATGAATTTTTAAGTATGTTTGTATCTTCACCTTCCACTATTAGAGTTCTCATATAATACTAGCTCCAATTATAGCATTTAAATGGAATCTTCTAAGGCTCTGTATGGGGATTGGTTTCAGACTTCGGTCTATCAAGATAAATATGGGGAGTATTTGATTATTGGACCTAAGACTATCCATGATATTAAATATATGGTTCAAACTATTCAATTCTGTTTGAGACCTACATGATATTATATGAAAATATATGCAATCTATCATCAATGTGACCTTGATTTTGAGTTCAGAGATAATGTGTTCCTTCATATATCACCATGAAATAATGTCATGAGGTTTTAAAAATATGGAAATACTTAGTCTTATAGAGATTAGTCTCTTTGAGAACTGTAATCACTTTAAATTTTTGGCATGTTGACTAGAACTCCCTCTTGAGATATCCCAAGTACATATTGTGTTCCATGTATCCCTCTTATGGAGGTACACACTAGACCACTCACATGTAAAAAATCCAGAGGAGGTATCCTTTTAGAATGATATTTCATATGAGAAGCATCCGGTGAACATCATAGAACAAAGATAAAAAATTCTATGTTATATGAAAATAAACATTGTCAAAATATTATTGTAGAACCATATGTTAGAGGATGCAACAAGGGAACTGGAAGAGGGGATAAAAGAGAAGTAACCACATTTTTTTAGTTCATGAAATTAAATTTTCAGGGTGAAGGAGAATTTAATAGATTTATCAATTAAAAATAAAATTCCATTTTTTAATGAATAAATTCTATATTAATTAATGTGGTTATAGAAAACAATTTCACAACTATGGTAATTTTGGGATATTATAAAATATCATAAGTCAGATTTAAACTATTAATCATAATAACCTTTGAATATATATTCATTTTATAATGACCATTATGATTATTATATAAAAAGGGGTTTGATAATGTCTAATTGATATGGATAGAAGATGTAACGGCCTCATCTAGTAAGATCGTACCATATATATCCCATTTATTATATATTATGAGAGAGAAGTAATCATTGGGACTTTACCTTAAAAAATCCCAATATATAATTCAACAACTGAAACATGAATAAACCGGTAATTGGAAAATTTAAATCTTGTCTAGAGAATGGCCCAAACCATGTTTATTGAACAAAAATAATATTATTACACCACTTTTTGCCTTACCCTTAGGTATGTGCTTATGTAATAAGGGGTTATTGATCTAAACCCTGTAAGTAATAATTTTTTTGTTTTCATTATAATAAGATAAATATTATGTTTGTCATGTTTCATTATTAATTTATATATATAATTATATATGAGTTGATTAAAATATTATTCTGAAATGAAGACACCAAAATTCTATCATTTTAGAAAATATATAGTTCTAACACACTTTTTGATTTTTTTTATAAAATCGGTGACATGAATTCGTCACTCAATTTATATCCAAATAGAATTTTTTGAAAAAAAAAGTATTAATACAAGAATGGGTTGTAAAGAGATTACACCAGCATAGAGTAAGGGGAAAACAATAATAAAGAGCAATAAAAATTTGTTATTCTTGTAAAAATAATATTTTAATTTAATAATTTTTTTTATAAATGTAAAATCTCATATATAAATAATTATTTTTATAAAATATATATTATTTTTAAAAAATATATAATATTTATTTAACCAAAATTTCAAAATTATCCAAAGGTTAATTTTCTATAATATTTAAAGGTAGTAAAATATTTAGGTGAAACATACATAAGGTATAAATATATTGTTAGTGTTATTACATCATAGTGGACCAAAATTTTTATAATAAATTATATAAAATGAATATGTCACCCAATATATATTTCCTCTTTTAAATAATTTAATTTTTATGTTATTTTATTAATTTTACAAACCTTTAATGAATCCTTAAAAACATATACTTAATTAAAAGGTTTTAAAATAATTTCATTATAAACAGGATTCATTTCCCCATCACCAATTGTGTCATTTCATCATTTTCAGTTCATGAACACATATTTTTTTTAAAACGCTTATTTTGTATAAAATATTGAAAAAAACATTGTATGGTTTTTGTTTTTGATTATTTTATCATAAAGATTACAAAAAATAAGTTTACAAAATAATAAAGATTTTCAATCCCTTTAGTTATAGATAGCCACCCAAAATCACAACCCTCTTCTATAAAAACCCATGAGTCATGATTTTCCTCTATATTTACCTATCCAAAGTTCACCCAATGTTTTTTCAAGATTTTATTAAACTCTTCCCAGGATTTTAAAAGCACCCTCCCAATGTAAAAGAGATTCTCTCACTGTCTTCTTTATTCAATCTCTTTCTTTGTATTATGACATTATATTTCAAATTGTACATATTGGAAATTGTTTTTACACATACATTTTTATATCACTGATATTTATAAGTAATTATGACCATAGTTCACTCTTATTAAACCCTTCCATGAGTCTTTATATTCACCTATCATTTGGTCAAAATTATACTTCTATATTTCATACCAAATATTTTTATAGTGAATACCAATCCCCATTTGCACTCTAGGGAATTCATCTAGATGTATCTATAATTAATTTATATTGGACATACATATAAATAAAATATAATACTTAATCATGTTTTTAAAAATTAATAATGGAATTATTGTATTTTATGATTTATTGGTCACACTCATGCAACTGTATGTTATGAATGTGACGTGTGTGCTCAGGATTATATATCCTTCCAATTAATTGGGTAATGATTTTATCCCATGAGATTACATTTATGGTTCATGGGATAATATCCAAAAAATAATATGTTATCATGTATAAGTGTTTATCCTTGAAATATGCTAATTATTTTATGTTCTATGTTATTTCCCCAATCTTATATTTCATTAATTTTATCATATTCGATCATAATTTTATGTTCATGTTTATGATTATCTCCCCATTTATTTCAACTTCATATTCCTATTAAATAAAATTTAGTAATTATATAATTTTATGATTTTATTAATCATTTACTATGATTTATATCTCGCCCTTTTCATATCTACATCCCTAGGTTATCTAATGAATTTCTATGAAATCAAATGAATTTAAGGGAATGTTATGTATTTTTTAGATAACATTATTCTAACCACGAATCATGTTATTGATAAATGGATGTAATTTATAAAGTTCACTAGGCCTAATGATCTTTTTATATTATATTAATTAAATATTTATGAAATAAATCATGAATTATGGTGTATTATAGATATAAGTTGTCATATAGAACCTATGGGTGATCATCTCCGACTAGAAGATAGTAAAGATAATGTAAAGTATAAAGAATATTCTTTCAAGCTTCTTTTTAGAAAACATTCTTTATTTTACCCCCAATTAAGCCTTATCAAAATTATATAATTTGGTTTACTCTAATTTGGAGATGTTGGAATATGTGGATGACAATAAAGATTCTTGTGAATAGGTTATTATAATATAAGATATGAATATTTTATTTAATAGCTATGTGAAACAATTATATTATTTGAATGTTGAAGATCATAAATTGATTAAATGTTTTAAAGAAGTTAATATATGTATAGACGAATATATTAAGATTTGGGAAAAAATTCTTCTTTAGTTGAGGATCTCATTCAAGAATAGAGATAGGGGAATGATTATTCTATTTATTATAGTTTAGAATTGGTAAATGGTTCTAAAAATATAAAAAACACAAAGATTATATGGTGTCCTTGGTTGTTTCATTCCTATAATAGGTTTTTCCTATTATGTCTCCCATTTAACCCCTAAATGTTGGTTTTTATAAAACAAAAAAAAATCATAGAGTGAGATAATCTATAATACTCAAAATGGAATTATTTATTAAATTAATAAAAAATAAAACATCACTAATGGAGAATGATGGAGAGATACCTATAGATCCATATATCCTTCTAAAAGTGGCCACTTTTCCTATGGGTATCACATACTTTAGTAATATTTTAAGAGTAAAATTGGATGTTATGAATAGGCTTGTAGATAAGGGTCCACCATGGATCTGATAATAACTAATTTTAAAGAAAACAAAATGGTTCCTAATAATCTTTATTGATAATCAAGGTCTAGTGTAGCAATGAAAAATCATGTCCAAAAACATTCACAAAAAAGGAATCTCATGGACTATTGTATTTAATTATCATAAATTGTTTCATTAACATTTTCTATGTAAACTATGACCATTAAAAAATAAACAATCAAATAATGTACAAGAATATGAAATTGAAATTTAATGTCAAAAAATATCCATGTTTTTATAAAAAATGAATGGAGAAACCCTAGAAGAACCAATAGGGTGGCCAAAAATATTATAATCCCAATTTATAATTGGATTTGATGAGTTTAAATTAATATGGGAGATCTCCTAAATTATAATACAAAATTTGATAGTGATTCATACTTCCATACTCAACATATTGGTTTATCACCATATCACCTTCACGATGGATGTGTTAAAACTATAAAAATTTTCCCATAATACTTTTACATTATCCTAGTATGTAATCCATTATCTAATGGGGATGATAGATTCTACATAAAAAGGAAACCAAGAGCATATAGGACACTTATACTACAAAAATAAGGATACTAAAATCTTTTAAAAGGGACAAGAAATCATGTTGATCCATGGTCTTTACCATGAGAGATGTTTCAGAACCATAGAAAACACTAAATTCATGCTGAAATGGAACCTTAATATCATAAATGGTATCCCCTACATTAGTATCACCATCCATACATGTACCATTAGAATTGAGTTTAAAACTGAATATGGTTCGATTTCAAGAAACCCCCTAAATGTTGTCTACTATTGTCTGCACATGGTTGAGGATATGGGTTGTAAATGGGGAGAATATGTATAATTTTATGTATATAATATCACCAAACTAGTGGAATATTGACAATGAATTTATTAAGATAGAGTGTTTTTAGCCTTCAATTAGTAAAGATGTCATAATTTTGTTTGGCCTTATACCTAGAGGTCCAACAAATCCATCATAAAGATAAAAATGGTTAAATGAATGTAGTAATCACCCAAAATTTAGTCTATATAATTAAACAAACATTTTAAAAATATATCAGCCTTATTGATATTGGTAAAAAATCGAATTTATTCACATAAGAGACATTAGATATACCAAAAATAGCCCTTACTGTGGATTACATTTACTGTAGTTTTTGCCAAATAATTTATTAAGTAATGACATTTAGATTCCATTATTAAACCTTATATTGGATATCTTATCTATTATAATAACACCTCAATGGGATCACCACATCAAGTCTTTGTGTAAAAAACAAACAAAATCAAATCATTATTTTATTATATATTCATAAGATAAACAATAACAGTCATAAACAATATTACAATACCAAGAACCGAAGATTTATTCTCTTTGGTGATTAGCTACATAAATAAATTATTTTATAAAACTGGTGAAATTTTCTTCATAATTGGACCATAATATATCACCTTATAGCAACAACAAATGTTATACAAATATTTATAAACCAAGGTATGGAAACATCAGTAAGGGGTGAGATAAAATTCTTTGTAATGGAAAAATTTTCAAAATGTAATCAAGATTAAGAGCATTATAATATGATAAAAATGAGAAAGGGATAACTAAATTAAAAAATAATATATAATGGTATGATATGTCCAAATTTCCAGATAGAATAAAATATAATATTAATTGAAAAAACATGTTACAAGGCATAACAGTGTGAGATAATAAAAAAAATCTATGGAGAATAATCATAGAAGTATGAAATATAAATGTGGCATATCACAAAAACACAGAATATCATGGAATTATGGAACCAAAATAAGCATAGGTAAAACCCAACATTATGATAAAATTCAATCTTTAATACACATTATTTTGTGAAAAAACAAAATATTCATACATAATATTCAAATAAAACAACATAACTAGACATAATATCATTATATCATTAGATATTAATCCAAAAACAATGGAATATAGGATAATATAGGACCCCAAAAATCAATATCCATTCATTTTTATGCCATAAAACATCATTAATTCATCTTTTAGTTAGAAACCAATGAAATAAAATGGTGTTCATATCATTTCTAAATGGTATCACACAATGTAATATCAAAATAAAATTAGCTCATACCGAAAATTCCATAACCCAAAAGAATTTTTTCTTAAATTATTTTATATTTTGATTCATAAAACATAACTCTATATGAGTAATATATTTTGGAGATAAAGAAGAAAAAATAAGTTAACTCATGGGAAGAGATTTATTAGATAATTTTTAACCTTGTTGTATAAAAAAAGAGATTATGATCACCTTCAAAAAATCATTATTGAGAAATTAAAATTATTTTCTTAAAAAACAATTTTAATATAATTTATAAAATTGATATTTTAATATGGAATATAGGGTCTACAAATAAATATTGAGTAGAAGATAGATTATATAGTTATGAAAGTAAAATATATCTTTTAATATTAAAAATAACATTATAGTAACCCATATCATAAAAAGAGTGATAAAAATTTTATTTCAAATGTGGTAGAGAAATTTTAACATTACTATAAATAAAACCTATTTAGATTTCAAATTATAATTGTAAATAATTAACTTAAATATTAAATATATATATTTAGGAAAAAGGTCTCATTTTTTAGGATGGAAATTATTCTTGACATTAACAAATTTGAAAAAGGTTAAAAATCATCAATGAAGATATATTGGGCCCTAAAAGATTAATTCCTCTAAAAATAAATAGGAAACTAAATATAAAATCATCATAGTGTAAAATAAAAAAATATTAGAAATCCATATTCATAGAGGAATAATTACAAATCAAGAAAAGATTTTGTGTCATGAAAACCTTTGATAGTGGATTCTTAATCTATTAGACAAGTTCCAACTTCTCATATAATAATTTTAGAATCATTGAACATTTACTCTAAAAATTAATATATATATATATATATTATCATTTTTAATAATCATTTATTTATATTTTTTAAAATATTTTACTAGTTTTTAGTTAATTTTAATTATTGTAAATTATAAGTTTTCATTGTTCCTTATTTTTTCTATATAAGGCTTATGATTTTCACACCATTTTATAATTTATTCATTTAAATAATGGTAAAGATACATAAAATAGAATTTAATATGATATTCTTCATGTTTTATCCTCAACCCATGGAATTATGATCTATGATTCATAAAGATAAGTTTTAAAACATGTTCTTTTCGAGATTTTATTATAAAAAGTATTTTTTATTAATATTTAATATAAATGTTAATATAAATAATCTATAAAAAAGAGATTAGATGTATTAATATAATATTTTATCATATGTTATGTTTTTATTAACATCCATGATAGAAATTCATTACATCATTCTTATAGGAAGTTAAATTGGAAAAAATAAGAATGTACCAGAATTAATTGAATTATTATAATTATGGAATTATTATATTATAGTGTAAATATTATATAATTATTGTAAAATAAAAAATTCATCCTTATTATATATCATTACTAGGTTTTAATCTATCTTAATTATTATAGATATTATAATTATAACATTATTTAAGTAAGTGGTAAAACATACCCAAACTGAAGCAACATATGATAACTGAATAATGAAGATATATCTTTTTAAAAATAATAAAATTACATTTTATTAAGACTAATGATTTAAAAATTTGATACATATTGATAAATATGATTTTAGAGGAGGTAAAACAAAAAGAAATAAATAAATGAAAAGAGAAGAAAAAATACATTCATAGTAAAATTTAATATACTCTTTGAATCCTTATTTATTTAGAAGTTATTTGGGTGGTATATAGGTACCGAAATCACAAAATCATGTATGATACTCATTTTGGATGAAAATCATGAAGATTAAAGGTGATAATTGAAATTTTTTAGTATTGTTAAAGGGACGGTGGGTAAATCCTTTTATAAGTGAGGGGAGTGTAACTCCTGTAAATACTAAGAAACCTTAAATTTTATAAATGCATTTCCCATGGAAAGTTGCTCCAATTTATTACATGATTGAATATAGTAATAGGTGTGTTCTAAATGAAGTTAATAGTTCAAATTTTTAAATATTTTAGTGATAATTTTGTCCTTTTATCTTAACTTAATTCACCATAATAACCCATATAAGCATTATTATGGTAACATATTTTTATCATGGTATCAATAATAAATGAAAAAAAATTTACATTATTTACAAATATTTATTAGAATTATTAAAAAAAATATGGAATCCATTTTACATGATTAAATTTTTAGTGGTGGAAAAAATTAATATATTTACCAAAAATAATACCAAAAAAAGTTTTTTAAAAGACTTTTTAATGATAAGAATTATATTAAACTAAAATATTATATATAATTAGTTCATATGGTAATTATTGGTTTATGAATTAAAAATGTAAAATATGTGACTTTAAACCGAATTTAAGACATAATATACCAATAAAATTACTCAATTTACCAAAACCATCAAAAATTGTTCTTCTATAAGAATAAAATTCCACTTATATTCCAAAGCATTAAGTGAATATATATATATGAAAATAATTTTTGAAATACATATTTTCACTCGTATTAATACATAGTTTTTCAATAATTTTTTTATAATATTTTATGTCATTATTATATCATAATGATACCTTAAAATTGATGGGATTTGTTAAATTGTATATTTATTTACATAAAAATAATCGATTCTATAAAAATATAAAAAATTCACCAAATTATAGATTTTATGTGATGAATTTAAAAAATAATTACATTATATAATATAAATCTTTTAATGGTTTTAGAAAAATTTATTCAAACCAATCATTATGTGGGAAAAAATTCTTGAAACAAATATTTCTACTCATAAAATGAATCAGTGCTTTGTTATAAAAATTTATTTCATTAATGATTACATGTTTATATCATCCTTAGACCTACTAAAAAACCTACCATTAAGACATATTCATATGATGTAAATGTTAGAGAAGAATTGATGGCTTTCAAAGGGGGTTGTTCTATTAAAATTCATCTTGCAGTGGTTTTTATTAGCCGGATATTCTCCCATAAGAATTTTCACTCAAGTAAAACTTGATAATGTTTATCATTGGATGGGTTTTGGGAAAACCGTAGTATATATAATCCATTAAAATATTATATAAATGATCTTCATAAGTAAAAAACAAAACTTATTTATGTAAATGGTTCCCCTTTCTACAAAAATTTCAAAATTATTTTATCTTTATGTATGCATACCAATTTAATCGTTTGGTAAAAAGGTTTATGATTAATAATTTTATTTTATTAGTTTATCATGGTTTGTTTTATTTAAGTTTTGTGTATAAAATAATCTCTTAAAAATATATATTAATTTAAAAATAAATATTTACAACGACTATGGGTCGTCACATTCTACCCACCTTAAAAAAATTCCCTCAAAATTAAATTTTTTGGATACAAATTAGTGAGGGTGCTATTTTCTTATTAACTCCTCATGTTTCGAAATATCTTCTTTAATGTTTTTATTTTTCTTTAAATAATAGGCAAAATTGGTGATCTTTTCCATGGTACCTTATAATTGTCACCAATAATATCAAATAGATATTCCTCATATGGGAGATCATATTCCAACTGCGTAGATTCTAAATTTAGTGTTTGTGAAGGGGTAGGTATATACATTTAAAAAAATTTTGGAATGTTTTAATTTCTTAAAATAGGTATGGAGGAAGTTAAAAGATATATGATGCTACCCTAAAATGATTAGGGGTCTTGAAGTGGGAGATATACCGAGGGATTTCCATCCCTTTCTTCCCATATATCATAAATCACTTCCATAGAGATTTCTGTATGAACATCTTATCAACAACGTCAAACTGTAGACACTACTACCAAAGAGAACTTTAATAGTTCTATACATATCTTTATCAGCACTAAAAAATAATTAATCATTTGAGTGTTGTTAAAATAACTAAGCTAATATCTACGCTAAAAATCCATGTCATGGGCCCCCTATAATAGTGAAAAAAACATTGTTAAACGGGGCATTTAATAGTGAATTTTTTAGCACTGTTAAAGGACCCTTTTTACATTGCATTTTTAGCACATTTATAGGGGGATTTAACAGTTCATTTTTTATCACTAATTAATGAAGCACTCTTAAAGCAAAAAAAATATTTTTTTGTACCTCCATGATCTCGAACCATTTATCAACACTTCAATGGAATCATTAACAACACAACCCTCCCCCCCCCCCTTAGTGTTTTTCTCGCCATCACCCCTTTTATCAATTTTTTGTAAATTTGTTGGCTCATGAACGCCCACCTGGATTCAAACCCAACACATCTTTTTCAAAGATGGTATGCCTTTACCACTACACCCCATTTAATTCCTCCAACACTGAAAAATATAACAAAACCACCATAAATGAGGCTGAAAATCCATCAAATCATAAAAAATTGGGGTTCCTAACTAAAAACTCTATTTCGGATCAATTCAAACCCTCTTTTAGCCCAAAAAAATAGATATCAGGGGCCACCCTTCTTAATATGAAGTATAACTTATCTCAGGCATTGATTTTATATGTTGTAGAGCCCAAACTGGCACTTAGATCAAAAGTTATGACCATTTGAAGTTCAAGATACAATTTCAACTTATTTTAGATCATTTTTTTATTTTTTTAAATATTAAATGGAAAATTCTTGGAAATAATTATTAATTTATTATTTAAAATATTTTTTAAATTATTTTATAAGCCATTTTCAATAAATATCTTACATATTAAGTGTAAATTCTTAATTATCTAACCTAAAACATATTTGAAAAATATATATTATATTTATATATAAATAAATAAATTCATATGTCAATATATTATTTTTAATGAAATATAATTCCTTTTTGAAATATACGCATTATTAGTGCTAGTAAAAAAACATTAATAAAAGGGATCTTTATCAGTTCTTTTAAAAAATGTTTGTAAAGCCCCTATATCAGTTATTTTTTACAAGAACTGATAAAATCCCTCATTTTTAAGCCCTTTTTTATAAGCACTAATAAAAGTGTGGGCCATTATCATCTCTTGTAGAAAATCAATAATAAAGGATCACCTTTAATGGTGATTTTTATAACACTGAAAAAGGGGGTCTTTAATAGCATTGTTAAAGCCCTTGTGATGGACAAGCCCAGTTTTGTAGTATAAATATATAATCAATGATTATCTAAAAACGACTATCAAATTTTTGTTTCTTTCATATTATATTGAAAAATTTTAACAATATTTGACATTTCTTGGAAAAATCATGGTCTTATCTTCTTCCTCTCCCAAAGTTCAACCCAACACATTAGATTCATACACCACTTCCCATACAAGGCCTCATATATTAGCATCAGTATACGAGAATTTAAACTATTCCCATTTAAATTTATTATTCTTAAAATCCATGTAAAAATTATGAATAAATTCTTATCATATTCTCTAGTGTTTTAAATATTTTTTTAGACTAAAAATGTGTATGATGGTTAAAATAAATGTTGTAACATATCTCCATATAAAATTATTTTGGGATACTTCTATAAAACCTTGAGGTAAACCATAGATCACAATTATATACAATGGTAAGAGGTACTTGAGGTAACCCTACCACTTCCCTTATATATAATGGTTAATTATTGGGGAAATAAATGTTTTTTGACAGAAACAAAATGAACTAACATTTTAAGGTGATCAACTACATCCCAAATGAAATTAAAAAATTATATTTACTTGGAATTTCTATGATAAAATTCATTTTTATGATTAACTATTTTCATACTGATATGGGTAATGGTTGAATAATCCTCTATACGTTTTTCATTAAGTTGTAACATTTTAGAAGACCATGCATTGAGGTATTTATTTTTCAATCTCCCACTTCACATTATCTGACCATAAGTTTTAATCAAGATCTCAATACATCACCATGATTCCAAGATGAATTGAAAAGAATGTTTAATCCGTATCATCGAAAAGTTAAAACTTTTTTTCTATATTTTCTTGAATATATATCTTTTTTTAAAACCACATAATATATCATTATTAAATTTTAACTTTTAAATATTCACTACCATTTTCTATAAAACCATAACATCATTTTATGCATATATGATTTTCAAATTGATGGATTTTCATGACCCCTCCCTCAAAATATATTAAAATTATGAGAGAGAGATAATGACCCCTGACTCCCACCTCTAGTAGGCCACGGGTCGGAAACTAGCACCAAGGGTATAAAAATGACATAAATACGATGAATTTCCCTCTGTAATAAAATTGTATTGGGAGATATGAAATATAAACTATAAAAATTTCCATGACATAATGTAAAATTTAAACAATAACTATATCACAATGAATTCATATTGAAAACATAAACATATATAAGTCAAGAAATGAAATAACCAAGAATAACTAAATCTACCCCATAAAAGCTATCTAAAAGTCTGAGCTAGTAATGTACTAAAGGTTCCATGAAATACTCTAGGAAAATAGGGGAAAAATTATATATATTGGGTGATAATACAAGTATAATTTATAAGAAACATAAATTCTCTCATTCCAATGACAAAAGAGAAAAATAATACACCCATTAGATAACTGCAGAACCAAAAACACCTAATTGGGTATACTAACCAAACCCCAACCACACCAAGGATCATGAACCAAATAATACATCAATTTATAATGATATAATTTGAATCATATCGATGATAGGGTACCCTAAACTATATTACCTCTGATTATCCATTATCACACCCGCAACAACATATGTTATGTTTCTTAAACCTCTTTCATATCACAACACATAACATCCCTCGCACAGACACTTTTCCATCACATCACATTAGATAATTCATGCAGACACCATATCCAACATACCATATAACATAACTAGTGTTGTAGGGTATCATGAACATGATGGAAATTAAACTCCTTACCACCTCCTATAATGCACGAACCCCACTATAAAGCATCCCATCATATCTCTCCTAAATATACTTGGGTCAATAAACAACCTCAAATCACATCATGATATTGAAACTTCTAACTTCTTGTCATTATATCCACAGTTTCCCCTCATCTCGTAGAATCAGGATTATGGATGAACCGGTGGACATATATCCTTCCACATTACTCAGATGTTAGTAAAAATACCTCCAAATAATTTTAATAGCACTCGGTGCTCGAATTGGGTAGGGAGGATATATAAAATCATATGAATATACAGTGTACATGCATATAGAGTCACAATTCACGATCCTCATCATATGGGTTTACATTCAGATCACTAACAAACTCATAATAGTCCCCACATTCACTACCACCTCAAAATACGCCACACAAGACCACAAGCTACAAATCACAATCCAGAATTCACATTCTAGAAACCCTTTCAAATTAATCTATTTCCAGGTTCTATACTCTCATACAATTTCATTTAAATATCCCACTTAACATATTTACATCCCTTTAAATTCATGTAATTTCATCCCACTAATTCATATAACCATAAATATTTTAACCACAAAATCAATTTTAATAATTCATTAATCATTTTCTTCCCCTGAAATTCCCATTTCATTATTTTCACATCACATCACATTACTCACTAGACATCTAAAAGGACACACCACAACACAAAAAACACACCTCAACAACAATATAAAACCATTAATATTTCCAATAGGCCCACACACCATCACCACATACCTCCATGAATCACAAATCAACCACATCTACAACCCCACTACATAATTGTACAACAATGAGCACATTCCAAGGAAAAAAATATCTCTGCACATTTTCATCACAACCATATCCACAAGAGCCAAAACTCATACATCAACACCCCATATCATTCTCCACAACAAGGCCACTTCCCGCACACAAGTAGGCCATACAAATCTAAAACACACAACAACTTACATATACACATTCCACGTTATACCCTCTATGGAATTCTTAATTTTTTCATGGGGATTTCATTAATTCCACTTCATTATATACATCTGTTCTAAATAAAACATATAATCTTGGAGATACTATTTTATTATCTAGTTATAACTAATTATCCAATTACATTAAAATGTGATTCCAAAAATTCAACAAAAAATTTCAACAAAATCTATCAAAATTACACAATAAATGTCACCCAAAATCCATTATTTTTAGCAATAATTTTTCCAACGCAATTTCAACAATAAATAACATGTCAAAAATGTAAAAAAATATATATATTCCCCTACCTCTTATCAAATTAATTTAAAAAATTAATTTATCTTTGTTAATTTGGGTGCCCAAATTTTTTCATAGGTTAACATAAGAACACCACCCTATATGATATGGAAAATGTAGAAATTAATGAATTCCCGAGTTAGATTAAATAATCTTTACACTAATTTGTTTCACCAAAAATAGGAGCTGTACGAAAAAGTTGAAACAACCTACATGGAACTCAAACCAACTACAGCAACAAAATTCAATGACTCCATGTATGGAATAATTAAGAACCTCCCATATCAAAAAAAAATTAATCCTAAAGGAACAAATGACTTGTCCTCTATTTAGAAGGAACATATCTGAAACTAGTGGGATTTTTTATGGATTTAATTTGACTATTAAAGGTTGATATTATAAAATCTAATAAAATCAATATGGTATACCCATAAAAAGTCTCTATAAATTTTATAAATAGAAGAAATAATTATCTAACTTTAAAATAGCTTTAAATTTTATTAATTAAGGCATTAAAACCAATTTTCATCAAAAAATACAAAAAAGATAAAAATTGGAATCTTATCAAAAAATGGATTCACTTTAGACCTACTATCAGGATGATCTACCATTGGGATCTAAATTCTGGATGATCTAATAATAGAATATATCTGTAGGATGATCCTCTCCCCAAGATCTACCACTAGTGATCTACCATCATTGATCTACAGATAGTGATCTACCTCTAGTGATCGACTTCTGGAGATATACCTCCATTGATATCCCTCTAGAGATCTACCACTACAGATCTATATCAAGATATTTACCACCAAATTTCTATAACGATAGATCTAAGTCCACTGATCTACCACCATATATATACCTTTAGGATCTACCACTATATATATACCTCTAAAGATATACTGTTATAGATCTACCACCAGAAATATATGACCAAGATCTACTTACATCTTCCAAAACACCCCCCCCCCCCTCCTTCAAAACACATAAAAACTACTCCCTTCCTCCAAAACATACCTCATGAGTTTCCCCAAACACATTAATCACCAGATTTCCCAGAGTGTAGTGATCTTTTAGGTTTAATATGATGCATCAAAAAACTCTCAAACTATTCTCTCCATCAAGAATTCAAAACAAACCCAAAAGAAAAATGAGAAAAAGTTTAACGAACCATACCTTGAGATATATAACAAGGATCTTGTTACATATTTGGGAAACAAAAACAACTATAAAGATATATAACACTATAAATATTCTTATAGGGTAGATACACCTAAAACATGAGTAATACAATTAATAAATCATTACATAAAAGAAGGAAATACATCTCATATATCAAAATGAAATTATATAATTCATCCAAAAAAACTAGACATAAAAAATTTGAAATTTTGAGAACACATCCATGAATTTGATTCCCAAGTGAGGGTGCACAATCAAATAAAATGCCACATAGATGCAAAAAACAAAACAAAAAAATTATCAATCACGTATGGGAAAAACATTATTTTCAAAACCATTCATCATCCAATGTTTAAATTCCAAATTTCATGTTCAAAACCAAATAGTAGTTAATATTATTTTTATTTACAATTTCATGCCTTTGAAAACCATCCTTCAATTTAAGACCTTATTTTTTCATATACATCTAAAACACTTCATTCAATCACTTTTCATTTTATTTCATTATTATTAATTTCTTCAATGAGTTGTTTTTTAATACTTTAAAATGGTTTATTCAACAATTACACTGATTTTATTTAAATAAAAAATAAAAAAAAATTTAACCTATTCCTCAAATTTTATATAATCTAACTCAAAGAACAAATAAATTCACTCCCTTTTCATTCTACCAAAATTATGATTCAAATCATATTTCTACTCAAAAACATTTTTCAGAAAATGAATAAAAAATAATTTTTTAAGTAACTTTCAAGGGGTTACATCACACACACCATTCCATTTCAAATATTTTTTTTCAATATTACCAAATTTTACATATTAAAAGAAATGTAAACCAAAAAAGTACAATGTTAGGATAATCCATTTTATCAAGTTATAAAATAGTAAAAATTGGTTAAAAAAATACTGACCAGGAGGATACTCAAGAAAAAGTTTGCATAAAATTTACCATCCCACAAAAGAACTCATATCAACACAGGCAGACTAGCCTTAGACATACAAATCAATGGAACTCATCAACTGCACCATGATATTGTCCACTTTGGGTGACACAGACTCACCCATAATATTTTAAAATGTTTCATTGTATAACTCATCATAATGTAGGAATGAGTTTCCTCTCTTCATATGTTTGAGGTCATAACACGTTTTAAAAATATAAAGTTAATAAAAGGAAACCCATTAAACTAGATAATAGTCAAACATACATATTAATTCCTTTACAAAAATGATTTAGGCATGGACGGAAAATCCATCTTCATTGATTTCAAGGCATCCCAAACAACCTTTTTATTTTATTATCGGCTTTATGTGGTTAATAATTTTATGAGGATCTGGGGATTCCATCAATAAGAACACATTACAACACAACACAAGACATCTCCCCATAAAATAGACTTATATCAAGAACTTTACATTACCATTAATGCACAACTAAACAAATTTCTGAATTTAAAAACAAACAAAAACATCCCCTATAAGTTTCACAAGACTACACCACTTTACTTCTTACTATCTGAAAGAAACCATCCTTTTCACATAAAATTCTTCTCTATATAATCCTTAAAATTTCCACAACCAATTATTGCCTCTATCAGCACACATTAAATCCAAAATCACCCAAATCAAAGAATTTACATCTCTTATTTCAATATATTGTCTGCTTTGGGAAAAAATGACTCACAAATATTTTTTTAATCATGTTAATGTATAACACCTCTCAATTAGGGATTGAGGTTTTTCCTTCGTTTATTTAAAAAAAATCACACATCATAGAATTAAACACAATAAGAACAACCATATATATCAGCAATGAATTCTTGCTTCCAAAATTATTTGTGGGCCCACATTACTTCATGTCATTATTTAATTTTGATATTCTAACACAATTTCAAATTATAAAAGTGAAATTGGTTCATTATCCATTAATATATTATTATCATTTTAATGCATGGTAATTTTAATAATAAGTCACATTAAGAATCACATTATCCACATTAATTAAAACAAAACAAATCTTAGAAAATAATCATTATTTTTTGTGTGGAATAACAAGTCATCAATTAAATAATAAAAATTATACCACAGACAACACTCTATATTTCCAAGTATTTTCTTGAAGAACATCATGTCATTCATTTTAAGATTTCAAACATTATTCCAAGTTGAAGACAAATCAACACACATGTCATCTCAAATATCATATTTAATATGCCTAAAACACATTATAGTGTCATCTTGATATTTAGTAAAAACACATCAAACTTTTTTTGAAAATTTGTACATCTTGGTTTCTTGTGATTAATCAAATACCCTATTACAAATACAAAAAAAATTATAATTCTCAAAATAGAATATTCTCTTTGATCAAAAATTTAAACTACATGTATTTTATTGCTATGTTTTGTGCTTTATCATGCTTGAACTATACATTATTTAATAATTTCATTACTAAAAGACAAATTCTTACATATTTAAATAAGTGTAACTTGATTTTACATTCATATTTAAATACAATATATTAAACATGATAAATGATGAAGACCCACATCTTAAAAATTTCATAGTTACCACACAAATTGTTTCTTCATTAGACATGTTTCTCATAACAAAATAATCTTGACTTAACATGCGAGGTAAAGTTATTTCATAACTAAAAATAATCCTCATCATTAAAACAATAAGATTAAATTTTTATTTTTTTCAAATATTTTCATGTCTCAAAAGGTTTCCACAAATCATACTAATTATTTTTTACAATTTCAGAAGAAATATAATAGGAATTTCTCTCAAAACTTATACTTACAATATATTATTATATCAATAATGTAGAACTGTAATCATTCCAAAAACTGGGATCATGATTTTTTTCAGGGATTCCAAATTTAATTGAATTATATATAATTAAGATCATCATATTCAGAAATTTCAGAATTTAAATTTTCAAACCCAAATTTTACAATATGTTCATAACACATGTTCATGATAAAATATGAATGGAATGTAACACATGTCATATTAACTCACATGGAAACCATAAAAATTCTATGAATGGTTTCTAAATAATTCAGTTTATCTTGATATTATGAATTATACTTGAGGTAATAATATTTAAAAAGGTTTTAAAAATTTGAGAATTTTTCACAAAAAACACAAAAAATGATTCTCTAAAAAATTTAAACATTATAAAATCAATATGGATTTTTATACATTTTGGTAAAGGAAACAAAATTCAATTCATTAATAATAGTTCTATAACATAAAAGAGAACAATATATTAAATATTAACAAAGGTATTCAACAAACAACTTATGAAATTTAACAATTATTTTAGACATTACTTTTATATTATATGATTAATTAATAAAATATCATTAGAAACTAAAGTGTGGTCAAATTCAGAGAAACAAACATAAAATTTCATTATTTATTTAATTAAATTTCATTAATTTGAAAAATAAACTCATTAAATCCTAAGAACAATAAATCATTATGTGGGTATCTATCTTAGGTATCTACCCTACAAGTTTTTCTACCTCACTTGGTCATTCAATAGGCATATATTCTTTAAATCGGATTACGGGGGGGCCTAATATCTCATGTCCGTGCTGGACTTCCCTATCCTCTTTCATTCACCAAGGTCAGGTGACACCACTTCCCAACCAACCCATGAAATCCTCACTATAAATAACACTAAACTCTGTTTTATCCAACAAAAATTACTCTACCTCCACCCTAATGTAACCCCCTCCCTATAAATACACATTAATGAGGGACGAGAGATAATGACCCCCAAGTATGACCTTCAGTATTCCCCTCATTGGAAACTAGCATCGAAGGAATAAAAAAGAAAAAATGTGAGGCATTACCCTCTGTAATGAAATTGAATTAGGAGATATGGTTAATACAATAAAAGAAGCAACATGTGATAATATAAAATGTAAACTAGAACAAACCCATAATGAATTAATAAATAAAACAGATACAGGTAAAAACCAAAAAATGAAACACCCCAATGAACAGATAAAGCAGCGACACAATAATTGTTCAAAGGGCTCACCAAGTAATGACCATCCTGGTCCACGAAGTCCTCCTGGGAAACCTACAAATAGTTTTATATACATAGGTGAGAATACATGTACACTTAGTCAGAAAACCAAAGTCTCTCATGCACAAGTGACAAGAGAATATTAATTCACTTTTGAGAAAATGAAAGAACCAACAGCACCTAATCATCATACCTAATGAAATATCAACTTTCCAAAGGATCTATCACCAAATAACTCATCCAAGTTAATATTATAATATTAAACAAATTAATTATTGGGAACCCTCTATTTCCATCCCACTAATAACACAATTTTTCTCCCCAACGATGTAAATAGTGCAACACTCATCTCTTTTGTATCACATCACATCACTCTAGCCCCCCCCCCCTCGTAAACACATAGTCCATCACATCACATAAGAAAACACATGCACCATCATGACACATCACATAAAAAGGGTATTAGGTTATTGTGAACATGAATTAAATCATCCACAATCCTTTCACCATCTATGCACAGTCCCAACCATAAGACATCTCATCATATATCACCGAAATACACCTAGCCCAACACATCACATCAAATCACATCTAAAAAATGACGCATTTGATTTCTAGACATCAAATCTCTATTCATGTCATCATCATATGGAATAGGGAGTGGTGAATGTCGGGTGGCTATCCATCTATCCTCATCATAAGGATATTTAGAACCCCCTCCCCAAACATTTGGATATCATCACTGTGTTCTTAAAATGGGTGGGGTGTGTATATAAAATCATCAGAATATAAAATGTATTCACATATAGAGTCACAGCACACAAGTACCATCCTATGGGTTTACAACTAGTTCACTTACCAACACAAAACATTCCCCACATTCACTGCCACCTCTAAATGCACCATAGGACACAACAATGTACCATGAACATGTTCTATTTCACATTCCAAATCCCCTTAAAAATTAATCTATTTTCCATATTTAAAATTATCATCCATTTTCCTTTAATCAACCCACTTAAAATATATTCATCCCCTTTAATTCATGTAATTTGGGAACATTAATTCGTTTCATCAACCAAAATTTAACCACACAACCCATTTTACGAATTCATTAATCAATATCAACCCATGTCATTCCTATTTCATTGTTTTCATGTAACATCTCTTTACATAGTAAGAATATATAATAACACACCACAATAAAATAAACATAACTCAATAATAACATCCTAGAATTCCTATTCCCAAAAATCCCACATACCATTGTCACATCCTTCCACGCATCACATCTCAGCCTTATCCATATCCCCACTACAAAACTGCACCACAGCCACCACATTCCTTTTCCTCACAACCACATTCATATCCCTTCTACACAATCGCATCAAACTGCATTCACATAATCCACATATCATACCAGAACACCCCATATAATCTTCCACAAAAAATACATTATCTGCACACCACTTTTCCATAATATTCCATGGCACAAAACCAATTCCAAATACACATTACACATTACACATAAGAAGGAATTCTAAAATTTGGAATAGATGATTTCATTAGTTTCTCTTCATTATTAAGGGGTGTTTTCACACAAGACATATAATCCTGAGGCTATCATTTTATTATCCATATATAAATAATTAACCAATTACACTAAAAATTTATTCAAATAATTCAACAAAAAATATTCCACAACATCTATCAAAACAAAACAAGAAAGTATCCTCAAAACTAAAACATTCTATAGGAGTTTAGACACTATAATTTAAATAAAAAACTATATCAAAATGGTGAAAAATCATTCCCCTTTCCCTTATCACTTTCATTTAACCAATTCATTTAGATTTTTTAATTTCAAATCCTCTATTTATTCATAGATAAACATAATCACCCCTCTCTTCTTGATATAGATAAATGAATAATGAAGGAATTATCTACCTAAATGAAATAATATTTACACCCAATTTTTTACTCGAAATAGGTGGTACACACATATGATTAACCACTTATAGGGAACTTGACCCAATTATAAAAGAAAGGTTCCATGAATCTATGGGAAGAAGGATTGGGAACCACTCATCTCAACCGAAAGTAATCTGATTGGAATAAATGAAAGGTATTATCTTTAGAATGAATTGATCTAAAACTATCAGGATTATTTATGGATTTAATTTTACAATTAAGGAAAGATCTTATATACCCAAATAAAATCAATGTGGTAAATCCAAAAAAGTTTGTGAATTTTTAGAAATAAAATAGACAATTATCCTTGTCTAAATTGCTTTGAAATCCAATAATTAAGTCATTAAGACTATATTTTCCAAATAATAAAACACGGGAAATTTTTAAATTTCTAGAAACTAGATTCATTGTAGATCCACTCCTAGGATGATCTACCATTGGGATCTAATACTAAGATGATCAGAAATTGGGATCTACCACTAGGATAATCTACCACAAGTGATCTATCAGCATTGATCTACTACCAATGATCTACCACATGAGACAACCCACCAAATATCTACCTCTATAGATCCACCACAAGAGGTACTCCTCTAGAGATCTACTGCTATATATCTACCACAAGGTATCTACCTCCAGAGATCAACCACTAGAGATCTACCACCAGATATCTAAAACTAGAGATCTACTACCAGTGACCTACTTCCAGAGATCTACCACTAGAGATCTACCACAAGATATCTACGAACATATTTGTACCTCCAGAGATCCACCACAAAGATCTACCACTATTCTCTAAAACACCCCTCTTTCCTCCAAAAAACATCAAAAATCATATCTTACTCAACCAAACTCCTCTAATAATTTATTGAAGACCTCAATCAGTATATTTCAAAAAATATAATAGTATTAATGGTATATCCAATTTCAATGATGGCCAAGAATTAATTTCGGAAATATAGAAATTCTCCCCATTCAATATGAAATAAATTTTAATACTCTAAAAATCAACGAGTATTTGGTAATTTTCAACCCTCGTCATGGATAGGGTAGCATGATCATTCATACATAAGTGGTCAACCAACTTGTTATCATTCTCTACATTATAATGTATTGATTATTCATGTTCGTTGATCAATTCTACCCATATCATTCGGTACATGTTTAAATCCTTATATGATTATATATTCATTTCATCATCTTGTGATCATTATAAATATCAAACATTTCACTATAGAGATAATGTTGCGAAGTATTTAATGCAAGTTCATAATTGGACTCTCTAAATCATGCACCAGGTAATTTTTTCATGTGCTTTAAATTCATATGAATCATTTTCTATTAACATGTTATTTCAAATGAGGATGCATCCCAAACACTATAATAAATCATCATTTAATTTTAAAACCCCTTCTAAATTATTGTGAACCTTAAGAACAAGATTGTTAACATATCACTTCCCAATATCCCGAAATATAGCTCTTTATTATTCCATCTAAAGTATCTTCATACCTTTTGAGTCAACTTGGTATGTGGATTTGAAAATAATTATTAATTTCTCAAAAATTATTTGTAGTATCCAACTTTTTAGAGAGGTATTTGGATTTATATCCATGTGGATGGTCCCATCCATTATTTGATTACTCCTTTCTCCAGAGATCCAAAAATTTAACCTCTCATGTTACTGTATGACCCATGAAGGATACTCTTTACAACCAGAATTTAACCTTTTGGAAATTGGAATATAATTGTTACTATCACTGGTTCTTAAACATTATCCTAAAATGAATTTCATCTTCTTCCTTTCTCTTATAATATATAATTGTATCATCAATAAATACTATAAAATAATTCTCAAGAAATTATCTAATGATACTATTGCTCATATCCATTATGATATCAAGGTAACTAGTAACTCCAAATCACATCACTTAGAATTTATAGTGTCTATATCTTGTGAGAATGATTGGCATGGGTATATAACAATTTTCACCTTTAATTGATGAAATTCAAATAAAAATTCAACCATATATAAATATTAATATCTACATATATTATAAAATATTTCAAAAATACATAGTAGAGTATTTTTTTTATTGTAATTTTATTATGTTCAAATGATTCAATAGAAAAACACATTGATCCATCATTATTTTTAACAAATGTGAATGGGTGCACCTCATTGCAAAGCATTCAAGTGTATAAAACCCTTATCCATACTTTCATTGACCTAATTAATAAATGTATATAATTACATCAAGTTCATTCTATATGAAGTCATTGATATCATCATAACATAAGATATGAGTTCAATTGAAAGCTCAACCTCGTGATCTAGGGGAGGAACAAAAAATTAATCTAGAAAATACATTAGTATATCCCATCCAATTGGTATTTTATAAATCTATACTTCCACTCCAATAATTTGAGAAAATAGTGTATTTTTGAATAGTAACAAATACATGATATAGAATTCCCTTCAAAAGGGTGTTCATGATCGGCCTTATGATTATATATGAAAACATGATGATTTAGGATATAAAATAATATATGTGTATCTTATGAATTGATTTGTTCCTTATGTAATAAAATACATCCCATACTCAAAAATTATGTAAAATTCTCTGAGCGAAGAATAATTGGATTAGTATAAATTATCCACCTAAACCTTTTGATTGAATAAGAGTTATATATCATATAAATGATTATAATTCCATGATGTGTTTTCATATATTGTTAAATATTAAAATCTAGAGCTGGTGAATCAGCATTAATAGAAAACATATATGATAATATAGAATGTTAGTAACAAAAAATAGATACATAATTCACATATCTATAGTGAATATTAAGTGTACCTTTAATCACTTCTTTACCATGATTTACCATAGTGGTAGTGATTACTTGTCCTATTCTTTATTCCATTGGTTTAATAGTTTGTTGGTTCCTATTCATATCACTACCACTGGGGTTATGGAATTGAATTTCAAAATACCCAAACTCTATGAATTTAAAATATTTATTTTTGGGTGGTTTATTATATGGGGTATTATTTTCCATTTTTTCATTGACATACATTTTTTCCCCTTGAGGCTATCATTAGCTTTGTGTCTAGTCCTTCAATACTTGAATCACTTCTTTGTTCCTTTACATTAATTACACAATTGATTCCTCCCAAATTATTTACATGTAATAAAGTAGACCCTACTTTCCCCTTGTTAATTATCATCAAAACTTGCAACATAATCTATATTCTTTTTTCCCTCTCAAGAGTAATAAGATCCCCCAGTTTCTATCAACTCCTTTAGTGCATATCAACCAATTTCATTATATCATACAAAGTACCTTATGGTAAATTATTTTCATAAAAAAATTAGGCCACTATAGAATCACTTGATACAGATTTCAGAATAATTATTAAAATTGCATTAGTACCTTATAAGTCTCATGTTTTTACATTTAAAAGTGAAAATGGATTCATCTTCCCACTTTCATCTCTAAAAATTGTCAATTAATTTTTGGGTGATTAATTTTGGTTAAATATATAGTGAATAATATTTCATTTAACTCATCTCATCCTATAGAGTTCATTTTTTTATGTTATATTATTTTATAATCAGGTTCCACCATTGGTCAACCACAACGTCTAAATGATAGAATTATAAAACAACCTTCTCGTATTATATGAACTATAGAAAAATGTATTTCCCACATTATAATTATCAATTCCTCAATAATGGAGGTTGGATGTTTTCTCAAAATGGATGTGATAGTAGGTTACCCCTTAGATATTGAATTTAGGAGCTCTATATGGTCAATATTATTATTCATATATTTATAAACTTGTGTGAACATTTGTTTAAGGACTTTCACCCCATCATCCATCACATTTGGTTTATCATTGGGAAAATGGCCACATTATCATTTACATCCCTTTTTAACTCATCTGCTCATGGTTCCATCCATTTTTTAAAATAATGTAATTTTATGGATGGGAATACTTAAAAAACAAAATAGTGAACTTTAAAAAATCACATATAACATATACACCCAAAATTATGAACGTCTAGGTATCAATATTGTTCATCCATTATCATTTCAACTAAGGATTCCTAACCTATATTTATTCGAATTCTTCACAATGGTTCATAAATATAATTAAAATTAACTAAAGTATTTCAAACTATATATGTAGTTAATACCATATTTCATCCATTGTGTTATTATCCATTTAGAACCCAACCAATATTTTCAAGGTTATTACCCATAAGTGAATCTATGAAATTGGTTTTATGAACTTATTTCAATAAAATAGGGATATCATGATATGGAAATTAGAAAATATATACTTTATAAAAAAATTTCTGAATGTAATCCCATAAATAATCTTATCCCTAGAGTTTCCACTAAAATTCACACATTACAATCCCCAAATATAAATAAACATTTCGTTTATAAAAACTGAGGTGATCCGAGATAATATTATATTTATTTTAATTCATTTCCTAAAGATAAACATTACTACGTGAAATAAATCTCATAGTCTCATGAAATAAAAGTTTACTTTCATTGAAAACTAGATTTATAAAAATATTATTATAAAACATTTATGAACAGTTTCCTATAATAATACCACACTATACCCCATTAACTACTAATAAAAGTTTATACTAATCTTCATAACCTAGATAATGGAAACATTATAATTGGGTGATCTTATAAACTCCATAAGGGAAACATTATCAACATTTCATCAAATTTTAGATCATAATTATATGATAAAATATTAATAGTGAATAAATATATTATTAAAAAACCTAGAATAATAATATTTTTACATAACTCATGATAAAAGAGTATATAATCATAAAATAATAAACACGTATTATTTCATAAGGGTGTGAGATAACAAACATGATCCATGAAGCATAATAATTGGAATATGACATATAAATGTGGGATATCATGGAAACCAAACATATCATGTAATTATGGAACAATAATAATCATAATTAAAACATAACATTATGATGTTCTTAAAAACATTACACATTATGATGTGAAGAAACAAAACTTCCATGCATCATGTTGTGAACAAACATGATGTCTAAACATTACATTCTTAAATCATGAGATATAAATCCTTAATAAATGACATATAGAGAGATATAAGACCCCACCCATTAACATACATACATATTTGTTCCATAAGATATCAATAATTCCTCATGTAATGACAATTCATTCAAAGACAATGGTTTTCATATATTTTCCAAAATGGAATCACAGAATGTGATATCAAAAGTAAATGGGTTAATATCAAAACATCAATAACCCAAATGAATTGTTCTACAAAAAAATGAAGATTTTCAATAAAAATTAATAACTCTGTTTGGGTTATATATTATTTATATAAAGATGAAAATGGAAGATAAATCTTGAAAATAGATTTCATAAAACATTTTTAACACTACCGTCAAAAAACAAGTTACAAGTCACCATTAAAACCAATTTCTTTAAAATTAACAGGAAAAAAATAAATGAAATTTTTAAATAAATACACGGAATGGATCCTTGAAACATATATAAGGGATTTCAATATTAAATTTTTATTATATGATAATATATATGATCATTCAAGGAAAAAATATATTTAATATTAAAAATTAACATTACTAAAACCTTTATCACAAAAAAAAATCATAAATAAAAAGTTTGAATGAGGTAACATAAAATTTGAAGTTCATGAATAATAATATATATTTTGATTTTAAAATATGAAACTATAACCTTTACAAGGAGATTAAATTTTTATATGGAATAAAAAGAGTTTATTTTTAGAGTATTGGAATTATTCATAACATTTAAAAAATTAAAAAGAAGGAAATTCCTAAGATAAGATAAAATATATTATGAAAATGTAATTTCATTGAAAATAAGGAGGAAAATAAATATAAATTCTTTAGAGGATAGAAGAATATAATCTTGTAAAACCATAGTCAAAAGAGAATTATTACAATATGAGAAGATGATTTGAGATAAGAAAACCCCTAACCATGGATTCTTAATCAATCATATCTGTTATAACATTCTATATAATAACCGTAGACTACATAATAATATATTGCAGAAACATATTGATATTTATTACATTTTTTATTAACATTTTATAATCATTAATAGTATAATATTTTATTTTTTTATGTTTATAATAATTATTGGTAATTAGTGGTTTCAATCATTCCATGTTTGTTTTAGTTCAAAATTTATATTTTTAAGTCAATTATTATAATTTATTTATATGTATAATTTCTAAGTTACATGAAATAAAATTTATAGAATTGATTAGGTAGTACCATGTTCATCCCATGGAATTTTGACGTATCACTCAAAAAGAAAAGATCTATTTTTTTTTTGTTTCGTTAACCTTTATTCTAAAAATGGTTATTCTTCAATATTGAGTATCAATATTAATATTTCCAAAAAATAAAAAACCAAAAAAAACTTTTAAGCTAATATAATATCATTTAATTATTTTTATTTTCTATATATTATTTTTGGATATTATATAGATTACTTTCAAGGCTTGGAACTGAGACGGTGTGTGATTCTGAGGCCCAGTGTGCCCAAATTAAATGTATGAAAGTTATTAAATATATTAAATATAAATAATGGAAACTTTTCAAGAAAATTTGGAATAACACTCCAATGAGGACCAGGATCAAAATAATAAGGAACCATTGAGATCAAAATACAGGTTTTAACCTTGGTTTGACATCATCTTTCTTAGCACATGGTGTTTTTAAAATAGTTTTCATGGATGCAAAATTTAAAAAATAAACAAATAAAATTATTTTTTTGTTTACATTGATTTAGAAACCAAAATCCACTTTAAATTTATGTCTATGGTGTTTTATTCCAAGTATTCACCAATCCATAGAGACCTAGAAGCCATTGGAGTTTGTAGATCGTATCGATGAGGGTATCGCAGAACCATTCTTCATTAATGATATATCTAAACTCCATGTAGCACATTGATTTTTTATTTTCATCCCACTATTTAATTCCTGATGAATTTGGATCCATTCCATGAATAGAATTGATATGTGTATCATTGATAGATTTATATTAATAGAATTATATATGTTTTTATTTATTAATTTATATTTTTCCATATTATTATATTAAAATGAATTTAGGCCTAATGAAAAAAGTTTTAGGATCATTCCTACCATGTTATAGCTTGTCTTTTTCTCCCCTATTTGTTCATATGATTGTTGAGGGAATTTTTTACGACATCTTTTTCGATGAATACTGGCTAAACGATCCTTTTTAAACCATTATTTGATTGAATGAATCGATACAGTGAGTGTGATTCTTGATCAATGATATAATCATGGTGATATGATCATAGTGGGTGATCAGTGGTTGATTTGAAAGGATTTTCAGGTTTTGTTCTTCGTAGTTTGGATGCACGATGATTGATTTTCCCGATGGATTGTTTTTCGAGTAGGTCAAGGACCTGGATATCAGCTAGTGATGATATCATGGTTGGGCCAAGAATTGATCTATAGGTTTTGAAAAAGAGGGATTATTTAGTGAAATGTTGGATGATGTAGAGAAAGGTCCCATGGGATCTAGAAAATCTTGTTTTGTACAGCGTGAAATCCAGCATTACACGCTGTGGGAGACTCCCCTTGCTCTAGTTCTTGGATTTCAAATGGTGTCAAATATGAAACACTATATGGCATGGTCACACAATATGTGACCCCAATAAGATGTCTTAGCAAGTAATTTGGAAATTAAATAGACAATGACAGAAGTACATTTCCAACGACATTATATTTACTTGAAGACATATATGGACAAGTGTACATGGGCATGACCAGGTGAACACTATTGGTACATAGGCACGACATGCAGAACCCTGACACAGACAAGTTACATGAGCCGGGTGTCGAGAAATCACTACATGTCATCTAGTATTTCTATACACTATATATTTAGATATTTTCATATTGTCTGAGGCTTTGTGATAGGAGTAGACTAGGGGTTAGCCTAACACACCATGTTTCCATAGTATACAACATATACCCCCTTTAGGGGTGTTTGTAGCCATTTTTTTCTTTAGTGGGGACCAATCAAGGTTTAGTGTGTTCACTTAGTCTATTCACATGAAGGGTATAGTATTTAATTATATCAACATCATACACTAAAGGAAAATCACCACACAACAACAGTTTTTTTTATATGGTGGTGGTTTGAACCGATGCAATATGCTTCTATGGTGGTTTCAAAAAGAAAAATGCTAAATTGTGTGTTGACATACAATACCCTGATTTTTCTTAAATTTAGTGGAGTTTTATGGTAACTGTCATAGTGAATGTATTTTGATGTGGATTTTGTGGTTTCAGCCGCATTTTTACCATCATAAAATTATTTTTTTCATGTTGGTTTACACCGCCACTAAATATAATTTCATTTTCCTAGGGACAACTGCCGCTAAAACCAAGAAACCCGCAGTGAAATGATAATGAAAGATGAATACTCTGTAGCAATAGTTTGAACTGCCGGTAAATTATTGTATGTTGCAATAGTCTAAACTAACGTCGATAGTAAAATGATAAATTATAGTAGTGGTTTTAACTGCCTCTATTTATGATCCAATTACATAGTGGTGCTTTAAACTACCGCTAAATCTATATTTAAAAAAACACAGCTTATTCTGCATCCCTAGTACAAGTGTCCTAAAAAATAAATCTAATTTCACATGCACATACATCCTAAATCCAATATAATGTAAGGAAAACAACGTTTTCATAATAAAAATAACATTAAAATACTCATACACTTGTCTGAGTATCACTCATTGCATGGTGTAATAATCAAGCCAATATTCCCTTCATGAGTTCCCCCTTGGGAACCATTATTACTTATATGAAGCTAGGTAACCCAAACAGTGAGGTCATCCGTGATATTAAATGTATCACCCATAAAATACAAATTATCAACAACATATGATCCCATACATAGTATTCCTTAAAGTGGAAAACAAGTGTCTTTCAAGGTGTAACTAAGAAATTAATTTTTTTATGTTTTAAATACTAATGATTCTATGTGCAGAGCCATGCCATATTTTAAATCAATTGTATTTAATGAGGTTCATACACATAATACATTTCAATTATAAAATCATAAGGTAGATGTATTAATCAATCAATAAATCATTCCATTTCATTTAACTAATTATGTAGTCCATTCCATAATTAAAGGTTTCTAATAATTGAAAAAGCGTAGTAGGTCCACGTGGACTACCCATGGAACATAACATCAGACATGAAAAGGTATGTGGTGGGCCATGATAGAATGCATTCTATATGAGAACATCTAGTTCCCTCAATAATATATAGGCCCTAACCACCTTATAGAGGGTTTGGTCACTAAGGCATACATAGGGGTTGTCATATCCTCCCACAATTCCTTAGAACTTCCCTTTGATAGTATATAAAACAATACCCTTAAAAGGGGGTTTTATAAGATAAAAACTAATTGTATTAAGTCATTAAATGATGAAACCATTATGTGTCGTTCAAATTTGAGCTTCATGGTCCTTAACATGGACAATTAAAGAAACAATAAATACTAATCCTAATGAACTATGTTCAATAAGTTAAAAAACAAATTCACAAGTCGATGGATGGAAGTCGGACCCGAAATCATAGTGAAACAATTTATTAAATATCAAGACTCTAAGGGAAATGATATAAACCACCTACCAAATTCCATGGATGACCGAAATGACCAATATCAAGGAATGTTTCTATCCAAATCGAGAGAAATTCTGGAAACATATGAATTCCCTGATTGTATGGTGAATTTATTTGTAGAAAAATAATGCATCTAGAGAGGTGATAAGTGTAGAAAGAATGAAGGAAGATTCCTTGACTCACTGAGTGATATACAACCCACATGACATAAGTTGAATTCAACACTAGATAATGGGGATCAATCATACCCTTTGAGAGGAGAGGATAGGAGGAGCATGGGCAGGATCCCCCTTGAGCACATGAAGGGGAAATAAAGACCGAGTGAAAAGAAATAAGGACATAGTGGAATTTCTGTAATTTCTAGACAATTTAATGATGTGTACAATTGTTCTACATGGTTAGCCATACTATGTTCCAACCATTATCATGCCACTTATTGTGGTGGGTGTTCCATAGTTCTTGAGTAGAAATTGGGAAACCATGCACAAACTATTCACTCTACCTCTTTTTAATAGTGGCATCTTGTTGTACTAGTGAAGTGATCTTTGTTTGTTTTCTATAAAATTATGAAACTGTTATTATGATAGTATAATGATCCAATTGGATGATGTCGAGTGTGGTATGCACAATATATGGATACATGTACAAAAGTTTCCCTATTTTATTCATATAATGACACTAGTAGATCATATAATCATGGGGAAATTTTTACAAATTATTATATGATTTGTAAATATAAATATCCATTAATAAACATAAGAATTATAAATTCCTAAGGTATTTGAAGAACTGGGTTCATAATTCGTAAAATGAAACATGAGAAATCAAGAAAATGTTAGGTCATGAAATTTTTTGGTGAAACTTTGTGCCACACATGATACATATACAAACTATCTATTACCATATTTTTCAAACATATCAGCAATACTACTAATCCCTATCTGATGATGAACACAGATCGACACCCTCTCCACCACCATATCTACTTTCTAATACCACCTGTAAAAACATTATATTGAAAATTAAGTATTTTTTTACATTTATATTTAAACTTAAAACCAATAACTGACTGTAAACTAAATGATTATGAATTTCTGTGATCTTCCTGCTCACCACCAGTCGATGCAATACGCCCAGGGGAAGATCCGGATGTCTTTTGATATAAATCAATCAACACATTCTGCAAAGTGGATATCTTCCTCCAATCATCATACGAAATAGGAACAGCAACCATCTTTATGGCCAGGTGGCCTTTAATATGGCCATGTAATCTAGTGACTTCATCCGTAGGGACCCAATATGAATTAAATGGGACCACTATCTTCCTCTGGTAAGATTTCATACATTATAACGCTTCCTCTATATCATTCCTATCATTTAATAAAATAAAATTATGTTCAGAACATATATTTCAAAAAAAATATGTAGAAAAAAATAAAAATGATAACACATGCACAATACTAAAAAACAAAATATACATAAAAATGATAAGGAATAACAGCACAAATGAAATAATTGGTTTCTAAATGAATTCATAACTGTACATACAATCATTTTCCCCTTCAATCATTTTGGGTTCCTGCTCCATTACTTCGTCCACATCATCCATCTTTTCAAGACTAATATTCCCAATATCATGATGGACAAATAATTCCTCTTTTTGATTTTGATGAGATTCAATGTCAGAGGTCAAATCTTACACTTCATCACCCATATCATACAAATATTTTTGTTTTATGTTATCTAATAAACTACACCCTTCATCCACAATATCATTCACATAATATACCATTTTCTCTTATGATGATAAGATTTACGGATCATGCAGTTCACGATCCCCAATATCTATCAACTGAAATAAGTTCACAAAAGTAAATTGTAAGGAATCTCTTTCAAAACCTCTGATAATATTGACCTAATTTCATTTCAATAAAACAACTAAAAAATTCCTATGGTATTTTAATTCAAAAATATCTGTCAGATTTATATAGTATCCCACTACATAAAATGTAAATATACTACTATTTTGTTTTTTCAAACCCTCTTCTTGATCAACTGTACAAAATATGAAGCCATTCACATTGTACGCCTCGAATTTTATAACATGTTTTTGAGGACCTAGAGAAAGAAAAATCAAATCATCTAACAGCTATGCTCGAGTATTAGTATTCATGATCTAAACAAATATACATTATGAGATTTAAAAAATATATGTGTCAACCTAATATCCATATTTATTTCAATATTTATGAACATACACATCATTCAACCATTCTACAAGCTCTTTACTAACATATTTCATTATATCATTCTCATTTCATGTTCATCCTCTCCTTTGTATCTTTTTTTGTATCCTCAAATATTCAATAAATTGATATAAAATTTCACTATTTAGGGGAACATATCTATGTGCCTATTATAATTCCATTTTTGTCACTATAACATTTGAGGTCCTCCCAAATTATTGTCCAATATCAAGAAATATTTTTGATTCCCCATTTATTTCATATTGAGTTGATGTGCTGTAAACAGATCCAAATCGATTAAAGGTTGTCTCAATATCATCCATGTATCTAGAAAAAAAATCTAAGACACTCTTCTTCCAAATTGCCTTCAGAAATAGAGCCTTCTTGTTGAGATTCATTTCTCATGTATGATTTCAAATGCCCCAGATATCTGTGAAATAAAATAAACAAACATAAATATGAATTTAATTAAGTGACATGAATTTTTTACTTAACTATAAAACATATAAATAATGTACCCCTCAATTGGATACAAGTATTGATAACTTACAGGGCCTCCTGATTTATCTTCCTCAACCAAATGGACAGTTAAATGCATCATGACAGCAAAAAATAATGGAAAAAAGATCATATCAATTTCCCAATGTGTCAATAAATACCTCTCTAGAAGGTTTTCAAGATCAAATGGATGTAAATATTTCTCACATTGTTTTCTAAAAAATTTGTATAATTGGAGCAAAACAGCAGTATCTTTTTTAGGTAATAATGTACGCAGTGCTAATGGTAGTAACTATTTTAACAAAATATGTCAATCATGACTTTTTAATCCATGTAACCTATAGTTATTTAAGTCAACACACCTGGAGATGTTACTTGAATACCCATCAGATACCTTTATGTACTTTAAAATTCAATGGAATGTATCTTTATTTCTATTTTTCATTGAAATTTTTTTTAAAGAATACTTTTCATTCTCAACTAGCCAGAGATCACATTTTATGTTAATTACATGTAAGTCTCTCTGAGAATTGAGATGATCCTTTGACTTTCCATGCTCATTAAGAAATTTGATGATCAAATTCTCACAAAAATTATTCTCAATATGCATCACATCAATATTATTTCACAACAAATTGAATTACCAATACAGAGATATGAAGAATATATTTTTTCATCCAATGTTGGATTCTGATTTCACTTGACGATGCATTTCGAACTCATTTCCCACTATAATTCAAATGATGTACCTTCTAAAATTCTATTTCAACCTTTCCATTTTGTGTTAATATCGTAGAAATAGTTAACAACTTTAGAGGTGGCCTATGATCAATGAAAATGATAAATTTTTATTTGTTTATTTGAAATATACCAGATGCATCGAGAAATTATTGATGGAACAAGAAGCACCATTTTATACTGTGAGGTATCCGTTTGGGCACAAAATCAATGTTATAAATAAGAAAATCCAAACCCTTCTAAATGTTCCAACCAGATAAATTCTCAAGTCTAGGGAAGTCATTAATGGTCGACATTAAAGAAGCATGCATTTTGAACATTTTTTAAAAAAGCATCATATGTCTCAACATCGTTGCTCCATAAATCTGTAATTCTTCAATAAAAAAGATGAAAGTATTCATAAATATCATTTCCAGGAATTTTTTTCCACGTATAATCATCTAAATGGTAAAATATTTTTGTTTCATATACATCCACGGAGGAAGATTATAAGGGATAAAAACAAATAGCCAAATGTTATAACTAGTACTCAAAGTCTCAAATGGGTTGAATCCATCAGCTTCCAATCCCAATCAAACATTCCTAGGATCAGATGAGATATATGGATGTAATGAATAAAATTTCTTCCACGACTTTGAATCTCTTGTCTGTCGTATTAACCCATAATTTTTATTATCTATAGAATTCACCTTCATGTGTTTGGCGGTTTTCGATGAAATGAATAATCTTTTCAATCTTGTATTTAAAGGAAAGTAACAAAAAAAACCTTTTCAGGTGTGTTAATTTTCTTCTCTTTCATGGTATTATATTGATTTAGACTTCCAACATCACCCATTGGATGAGATCTATAAGAAGAAAAAAATTTCAATTCTATCTACTTGAATCCTTTAACCAGTAATGCATAAAATCATTGGGACACACATTTAATTTTTTATAATTCAGACCAAGAAAGTTAACAACTTTTTTAATATCATAAAATGATTTCGGAATGTTGGATTCAGGAAATGTATCCCACAACAATTAAAATATCATGGATATTTTTCTTATTTTTTATTCCATATAGATATTCGATATGGTACAAATTCAGCAGAAAAGAACTTTTTGAATATTTCAAACATCCACTATACAACTCTTGATTTTAGTTTTCAACTAAACAATGAAATTTATTTTCCTCAGTTAAGTTTTCTATTAAATTAGTCTTCATAGAATCAAAAGGAGGATCCAATGATATGTTACAATCTTGATTAGGTTTTCTTACTGTCTCAAAAATATCACAAGTCTTGTTCCTATTTGTAGCACCCTCGTCTAGATTTTTCTAATATGTTTTGATGTTGATGGTGGGTTCTTTCAATTTGTAATGCATCATTTATAATTTTTTTATTTTATTTTCTATTTTAGACGAAGTTGGGAACTCATTCAGTAGATTGACATCAGTTCTCAACCTTTCTGTAATGTTAGATTCTATGTACCAAATCCAACACTGTTATTGATCAGGGAATATCTTCAATATTAAATGATCATAAACTTCATATCTCTTCAAACATCTTCTAAATTTACATTTAGAACATCGAAATAATATTCTCCCATCAATGGATCGATTATAAATTGTAAAATCTAAAAACTCCTCCAAACCCTTAGCATACTGAGGTGTGTTCCTCGGTAATGTGATCCAACTTTTATCCATTTATATCACAAGGTTCTAACACAATATTAAAAAAATTAAAACACATAACTATTTCAAAATAGGGGAAGAGATTTATATATACAAGTAGAAAAAATATATAAATATGTTAAATAATTTTTTCTTATATAAATACATGTGGTAAATAATGAACCCACCCACTAGAAAACCAATTCATGAAATTTAAAAAGATCAATACAAGAATAGAGAGATAATTAAAAATAAACCCTGCTATAAAAATGGACTATATACTACATGTTTGGAAATAAATACATCAGTATCAGATCTTATACATCAGAAAAAAAATTCCAAAAGACAAAACTAGGAAAAACCATAAAGATGATCCCATGTACAATCCCTGTCCAAAACACCGATGATTTTTCCTAGTAATCAAATCATTAAGCATTGAGCATTGCCCAAACCCAAGACTACAATCAAGTAGCATCATAATGGGTACCATGTTTTGTTGTATACTGAGAAAGCTGTGAAAAAAATTAAATTTTCCACCCCCAATAATATCTTTAAATATAACCAGACTATAATAATGTACATGTAGAAGTGGTAAAAATAAAAAAAATTATAATTTAATTAAAAGGCAGTATATAACCACTATTGTTGAGGCTCTATAATGACACCTAAGAATATGATAAAAAAATATCCCCTATGAAAGAAAATGTAATGAATATATGGATGAAATACATTTCACTGATGGTAATAATAGTACATGCATTATCTTTCACGCAAATTATAAAAAAATACATAGAAGAAACCAATGTCACTACTGAAACCAAGAGTATATATGATGACAATGACACTAAAAACAACGTTGCATTGGATGAAATCAATTAAATAGATAGCACCAATAAAATTGATTAAATGTATTACATGGTTATGAAAAACAAAACTGACAATGTTGATGATTCCAATAACAACAACAATTACAATTATTGTGGTGATGTAGTAAAAACCTTTGATGATGAAGACCCAAATTAACTGAAGAACCTAGGAAAAATTAATTTTTATGAAAAAATAATCATAAACACAACGACACTAAATACATAGATCATAGAAATGAAGTTGATGACATAGACCATAACAATGGAAGTTAGGACAGAAATAATTTCAATGATGCAAGTGAAATTGAATAGATCTATGAGAAAAACACCATCGGTGACACCTATGAGATGAAACATACCGAATAAACTCTTGAAACAAATAAAACATATGAAACCAATGACTCTATATAAATTGAAGACATAGATCACAATTTTGAAACATATTACAATAAACACATCAACACAACCAAATATGATAATGAATGTGACAACCATGATGACATTAATGATGTTGATGACTCTAATGAAACCATAAATTTTATAAAAACTAATGAACCCAATGAGAGTGGAGACATTGATCATATTGATGAGAGAGAATAGCCCAATTACATCTCCATCACATATAAACCCAATAACAATGATGACATGGGTGTAATTCAGGACACTGAGTACATTGATGATATAGCAGATAGTAACCAAGATAAAAATATAGTTTTACCTAATGAAACTTATTGCATAAACGACATGGGTGAAACTAACAACTGTAAGGAATATTATAACATCAATTAAACTAATGATGTAGATGAATTGAATTGCACTGACAAGACTAATGAAACTAATGATATAGATGGCCCAACCTAATGATATATTTTTACAACTTTGAGGGCTTTAGGGGGTCATCGGGGTAGTGGGGGTTTCCAGGGTTGTATTATCCTAGGGATTTTTTGGGTAGCAGGGGTCATGATGGGTGGAGAGACATGGTGAGGGGCGGCGAGGTGTAGTGACAGATTCAAGGGGTCGTTGGGGTAACGGGGGTTGTTGGAGTCATGGTCTCCTCGAGATTTAAGGGTCATGGGGGTCACGATGGGTTGTGAGCCACGGTGAGGGGCGGTAAGGCATTGTGAGGGATTCGATGGTGGGGGGTTGTAGAGTCAAGGGAGTTTATGGGTAGAAGTGTCGTTGGTATAAAAAACCATGTTTCATGAAGGTTTATTAAAAAACACCTTTAAAAAATCACAACTATTATCTAATAATTTTTTATTTATAGGATTATGATCCCATATAGGGAATAAGTATTATATAGAGTATATGGTGTCCCTCCATGAGACTGGAGAGTTATCCACTATAATATATAAACCTTTTGTGGGTTTTGTTGAATCAATGTGACCTCCTTAAGAATGGTGTTGATCCTCCATCTAGAAGACCATATATCTTAGGTTTATAGTATCATTTTCATATGATCCTTTACATGGTTTATTGATACATATTGGGTTTGTGGTTTCCTTTGTAAGTTCTAGGTGTGACTGTCTATCTAAGTTGTAGGGTCTTCTAAGATCAGTGAGATTTCATGGGAGGGGCCCAATGATCATAAAAATTTTATTGATTGTCTCTGATGATGGAATGGCATGTTCAGTGGATTCTCCTGGAAGGATCATTGCATTGAGAAGAATCATGTGGGTGGTAGTTGGTTTGACCTAATAGTGATGTGATGTCTTTCCGGAGTATGTCTCAGTTTTTTCTATTATAAATTTATTTAAATATCTTTTTTAAGATAGATATATTTTATGAATAATATTTAGTGTTTTTGGGGTGTACTATTGGGAATTGTTATGCTCACCAATGCATGTTCTCTTCCCACACATGTCATGTCTTATGCAGATGATAGCCCTTTTGACAATGTTCTAGGAGGACATTAAGAAAGTGGAATAGAACTTGAGCTAGAAAGACTGATGTGTTTATACGGAGCTTGAATTTAATTGTAGTTCTTTCCTTAGAGAAGGTTACACTCTTTATAATTTTTGGTTGAGCATGTATTTAGATTATTTTCCATTTTAAATTATTTATTTTCATACTCTAGTTTTGGGTGTATATTTGAATGCATACATTGAATATAGCTGTTTTAAATTTTATACTTTTGTGGACATGGATATGCCTGCATTTGTACTGATAAATTAGGAAAATGCCTCTTATTTTTTGGATATTCTTACTTGAGGCTGGTCACCTAACCATTGCCTATTAAAGGTGGGATTGGGGTACTCATAAGTAAGACCCTGATGGGTGGGGTCGTGACGAAGTGGTGTTAGAGTATTTGGTTCTACCTTGGGACCAGATTTAGTGAGATTAGTCTAGGGAATCAATTTTTAGTGTTTTGAGTACGGATTCTAGTACAGGGACTCTTGTGTTTTTGCGATGATTGATGTAACCATACATGAGGACCCTACTCACCTTCCTTTCAACTAGGTATATGTAAGCATTTTCACAGGGGAAAACTTTTGTACATGAATCATATGGGAATTGGTTGTGTTTTCTATGTCCTTCTTGAGTCATCTCCCCAACTATACTCTTTTTCCCATGTTAAATATTGTTTTATTTCAGGATGGCTCCACATTTATAGCCATCTAGGATTCCACTGTGTGATCACTAGAATGATCCTCCTAGTGATGAGGCTTCAATATATAGGCATGTGCTGTAGATAACATCTACGTGTGGTTTAACAGATTTACCCCCACCCATTGAGTAGCATCTAACACTGGATGTACCAATATGGGATCCACATAAGATTATTGCTCTTCATGATTTTCAGAGGTAGTTACCTCTTTGGTTATGTGGTGGACTAGAACCCTTGGTATCTAATGACTTAATATAGATAGTTACATTTTTTACGTATTATGATGATACCTATAGATCAGATAGAGGTCCTTGCGGTGAATCTTGATTAGGGATCTACTAGTTGATGGTTGATCATAGTTACTTAGTCACATGATGAGGTATCTATCTCTTATTAATTAATTGAGAATCTCTTTAGGGAGGATCTATATCTATCCATGTTGTGATTCGTGTGAATTTAAGAGCCTTTGAATCTACAACATGTAATTTTTACCATGGAGGATTACACAATGAGGATTATTTATCTCTCTTGATACTCAATAGATATGGTTTGGCATCAATTCATCAGAGAAAAGAATATAGAAAAGGGATTATTCTATTATTTTTGGGTTTCATTTGTATCCATTTTCATTACCAACTATGCTGGGGTGATTTATAAAACCTTGGTGGTGGATAATTTCTTAGAAAATCATGTGCTAGAAATAGATCCTAGAAGTTGGAACCCAATAGATGAGACCTTGAATATAGGTATCCTATGGTAGTAATAGGGATCCAAGAATGTAAGATACATCAGGAGGTGAACCTATGATGTAGGGTTATCCATGTAGAAATCTTATAATGGATCTAATTATCCAAAGGAGGGTTTTGTTTCACTTATGAAGTTCGGGGACATATGGCTCAGAATTTTCCAACCAATCATACAACTAATTGAGAGACGATTGAGGGAGCCATAAGAAATGAATAGAGGCATGATCAGGGTGGTCAATATGCTGGAAGGAATTGAACAGGGTCTAGAATATCATCAATAGGTGGTCGGAGGTTTGACATATTTCCACCACCACGCCCATGCGGACTTTGTTGGGCTCAAGAAGTGGATGGTTTGGGATGAGGCCAGTTGTAGGATATACAGTCCTACAATCCCAAGGATCTATGACTAATATGAAATATGAACCTCGTATTTTCTAATTTAGTGGTAGTATTTGATAAATATAGGTTTGATTCATTCCTTCTTTTCCACTTATCGGGTTTGAGACTTAGAGATTCTGGTTGAGCCACTGGCTCAACCCTGGTAGTTGGAGACTCTTATAAGCAGTGAGTCATCAATTTCAAACCTGTGTCGATAGTTTTATCTGATTCTTGGAGGATATATTTTTGAATGGGAGTCCTTTTTATCAGTGATTAGGTCTTATGAAAACATCTTACATATGGACTGACAGTCTATAGTTCATTCACATATTGATTATTTTATGAAGAGGAAGTTGTGTGTACATGTACATGGGTCTTGGTTTTCCTTTATGGGTGAAAAAGAAACCTTGTTGGAGTAGGATAAGATCATGCGTATGTGATTGCAGATGATTACTCACTATTTATCTAGCATGACTCTGGAATCGATGGTTTATTTATGCTATCAATTTCTTATGGTGGTGGGAGAGTATGAGGATGAATTTCCTATGGATGTTTACCTCCCCACTGAGGGATATAATTATACATTTAATTAGATAACAGTACATCCCCAGTGTCTTCAAAAATATATTAGATGGCTCTAGTAGATCTTTGTGAGTAGATGGTGTAGTTTTAATAAATTTAGGAGAAAGGGTTTGTGAGACCTAGTGTTTCTCCTGGAGTAGTCTTAGTGTTGTTTTACAAAATAGAGGAATATATCTTCAGGTTATGTGTGGACTATCTGTGCATAAATCAAGTGTATGTGAAGAATAAGTATCCACTATCAAGGATTGAAAAAAAACTGATATGTTGAGAGGGGCTTATGGTTCTTGAAGATTGGCCTCTGAACGGGCTTTTACCAGCAATGAGTATGGGAAAATGATATTTTGAGGACAACTTTTAGATGTCACTATAGTCACTATGATTACATGGTGATTATATTCGACATGAAGAATGCCCCAACATTGTTCATGGGTCTCATGAACCCTATATTTTAGCATCTCATAGATCTGTTCATGGTGGTCTCCGTCAACGACATCTTATTGTACTCAGCATTCGAGGAGGAGCACACAAGACACGTAAGGACATTCCTGGTCAAAACCAGAGAGCACCATAATTATGGTAATCCCTAAAGTGTCAGTTTCTAATCCAATAGTTCCACATATTGGAACACATCATCTCAGAGGGAGGAGTAGAAGTAGACCCGATGAAAGTTGTGGTCGTACTTTCTTGGGAGCCACCAAAGAGTGTTACTAAGGTACATAGTTTCCTTGGGTCGGAATGGTATTATAGGATTTTTTTTACATAATTTCACTATAGTGGCATCACCCTTGATAACATTTATATCAAAGGGAGATCCATTCATGTGTAAAGTAAGGTGAGTAATGTTCCTTTGGGAGTTTATTCATAGATTGATGAGTGCGCCCATCATGATATCTCTAGAGGAGGGTGTTGAGTGCATAGTGTTCTGAGATGCATTAGAGACTGGAATTGGTTGTGTTGTAATGAAGAGGAAGTTTGTTATAGCCTATGGTTTATGTCAGTTGAGATCACATGCTTATAACTATGTTACCCATGATCATGAGTGAGAAGCAATAGTCTTCTCACTAAATATGTGGCAACACAACCTTATAGGTGATTGGTTTGTTGATTACTCCAAACACAAGAGTCACATTTATATCCTATCTCATAAAGATATTAACTTGAGAAAGAGGTTATAGATATTTTTTCTATAGGATTGTTTCTTCAAGAGTGTATATACTCTTATGAAGGGGAATGTGGTGACAGACACTCTCAATTAGAGATATTTTTCTCAGTTGTTGGTCGAGGAATCGTAGTTGTTATCCTCATTGTAGTTATCATTTATGTAAAAGGATGGTTTTTCATATCTTAATTTTATGGTTGTTACCCAACCTATTTTATATCATTCAATGGATTCTCAACTTGGACATATCAACTGTGACACCATACATATTCATATATCCACGGGACATGCTCCAGATGGATATTCTGAAGGTGGGAATCATGCTTTCCTTTTCATTGGATAGATGATGTTACCGTTGATTTCTTTGGGAGGATTTGATGTGTTAGTTTCCTACCTCACCTTTGGTGTTTCATCTAGGTGTGAAAAAATCTACTAGAACCTCATATGTTAGTTTTCCTGGCTAGGAATGAAGTGTTATTGTGCATAATTTTCTTGTCACTGCCTCAGTTTTTAGTAAATGAAGGTTGAGAACCAGATTCTAGTTATTTAGATCAACCTATTGAGGATATAAATTGGAAGTGGGATGGGATATCCATGGAATTTCAGAAGAGGTTACCACATACAACGAGGGAACACATTTCTATATAGATGATCATAGACTGACTCACCATGTAAGCCCACTTCCATGATATTTGAGATTACAGTTTAGTAGATAGCATGAGGTGACCCTATGTGCTATAAATAGTCCAAATAAATGGACTATAATTTATTATTTCTTCATAAAATTATTCTTGACTCATGTCACAATTATGGAGAGGATTTCCTAAGTCCTTTAAGATTACGTTATATTTGAGCACATCGTTTCACCCCGAGACTAATGGCTAGACCAAGAAGACCATTTAGGTCTTGGAGTACATGTAGTGGGATAACATCTTGGACTCTTACAGTAGTTGGGTTGATCATCTACCCTTATTGGAGTTTATATACAACAAAATATATCATTCAACCATTGTCATGGCGTCATTTGAGGATTTGTTTGGAGGAACCTATAGTTCAATAATTTGTTGGACTGATCCATTTGAGTTAGCACCCATGGGAATATATTTGGTGTGAGTTACTATAAAGAATGTGAATATCATCAAAAAGATGATGATGATATCATATATCCATAAAAATCATATGAAGATAGATGATGGAGACCTATAGAGATTTAAGGATAGCATATGTTCGTGAGGGTCTCACATCGACAAGGGATATAGAGATTGGGTCAAGGCAACATGTTTTCTATGAGATTTCTTAGTCCTTTTCTTGTATGTCATAGAGTTGGAGAGGTAGATTACTACTTAACTTTGTAGATGTAGTTAGACAGGTTACACATGTGGCAGCTAAGGAGGTACATGAAAGACGCATCACATGTTATCGAATTGGGAAATATGCACCTTGATGATGAAGCTACCTTTGAAGAGTACTTAGTC
Source organism: Viscum album (assembly GCA_963277665.1). Taxonomy (NCBI): domain Eukaryota; kingdom Viridiplantae; phylum Streptophyta; class Magnoliopsida; order Santalales; family Viscaceae; genus Viscum; species Viscum album. The sequence goes on along the minus strand of OY728126.1, from coordinate 1,686,220,429 downwards.
TATATCTAGGATAAATAGAAGATGATTCTTTGTGGGTTATTGATTCCCCTAGTGTGTGTCTAGTGGTATCACATAGATATTCTAAAAAGAACCTCGGGGTAGGAGATCTAGATGTGAGCCTCGTACTCGAATATTTTTCTTATGTTTTTCTTTTTTTGTACATTAACCCCTAAGGTGGGGAGAATTTAGTGACTTTTATTTTCTATGTATTATTTTGACTTATTATATGGAATATTTTTGAGACTAGGAACTAAGATGTCATTGGATTCTTGAGTCTTCCTTAGCAAAAAATAAAATATTCGAATATATTAGACATATTAAATAAGATGTGAATGGATTTTTTACTAAACAATATAATAACTCCTGAGTGGGATCATGGATTAGATCTCATATAAAACCATTGAGTTCATAACATAGGTTTTAAAATAGGTGTGATATAATATTTTTCAGTGCATGGAGTTTGTGAAAAGGTTTTCAGAATCGTGAAATTAATAAAATGAATTAATTAAATTATTAACAACATTTTCTTAAATTTTGAAAACAATTTACTATTTGAATATACAACTATAGGGTTTTCATCAGAGTTATATTTTAAACCTTAGAGACCTATAATCCATTAGAGGAGAGCCTTCCTAGAGAATGATAAAGGATTGGGACCAGATCGTGGATTATTATACCAATGCATTTTGAGGATCTCTTCAACAATGGCATTGAAAAACCATTTATTTCAACAATCAATCCAAAATCAAGGGTGGTGGTTGATATGTGTTTACCAACATATTCTTTAATCTTGGACAAACATGAATCAATTCCCAGAACAGAATTAATACGCACATTATCATTATATTTAAAAATAATTAATTATATATAATTGTTGTTATTTATTTATGTTTGTTTTTCTTTTTCTATGGTAATTAATTGAAGAAAAAAAACAATGGACAAGGTTTTTATCCATATTTTTTCCCTTGTGGTTTTCTCTCCAATTTCTTCTCACATTCCCCACTGGCCTTTACTATGTCCCGTGGTTCAACAAGTACTAGGTATAAGATCATTGAGTGATTATTTTTTGGGACAACAGAATGAAAATGTATGTGTGATTTTTTATCAAGTCTATGATCATGGTATGTTGGTGATGGTGGATGATTTTGGCTATATCATAATGGATTTTTGGGTTCCATTCATCCTAGTTTTTGACATGTAGTGACAGATTTATTTCAGAGCAAATCGAGGAACTGAATCTCAACTAGTAATGATAGTATGGGTTGGATGAACCCCAATCTACATTTTCCAATGATGATGATCGATCTAGTGACATGTAGGAAAATTTGGAGTAATATACTAAGAGATATAGAAAATCTTAGGTTACAAAACATATAATCTGATGTTACACTCTTTGTGGGACACTTCATGGATATGGCACTGTGTTTTTAGCTGGAGTAAAATATAACACACCGTGTGACATAGTCAAACACTGTGCAACCCCTCTATGATGTATCATAATGTACTTCGTAATGTAAATGAATAAGTCTAGAAGTACACGACCAGTGGCACATCGTGTACTTAGACATGAACAAAACAAGATATACATGGTCATATCAAGGTATACATGGTATTATACACACGTACGTCAAGTGGTACAAGGACATGACCAGGGTACATGTTCAAGGTGTCAATAAATCTCTACATGAAGTGTATTGTTCCTATAGGTCATTTATTTATAGATTTTCATTCCATGTGGGGATTTACCACACTAGAAGACATGTGTTTTTTTAGACCCTCTTTCTACCCCTATTACTTGTTTTTTACCCCCATTAGGTTTTTTTGTAGCCCTTCATTTTGTCATTTAAGAAAATTATTGGTTGAGTTTGTTCCCTTGGTACATTCGACCAAGGTTACAATGCTTTATTATATCTACATAATATGATTGTGATCCCCTCTGGAGGATTATTCTCTACAAGGGTTCGTGGGGTCCCTCCATGAGAGTGGAGAGTGATCCACCATCATCTCTATACCCTAGGTGGGGTTTCTAGAATTAGTATTACCACATTGAGCAAGGATTTGACCCTCTAACTTGTTGGAAAAAATAGTAGTGTTCAAAGTAAAGTTGGCATAAAATATCATACGTAGTGGTTTGACCCAAATTTAATTTATAGTTTTCCCCCCAACGGATCATGGTGAAACCCGCTATCAACATATCAGGGTCTTCTGAGACTAGTTAGCTTTCTTAAGTGGGTACCAGTGATCTTGAACTCTTGATTGACTATCTCCAATGATATCATGGCTTGCATAGAGGATTCTCATGTAACAAGCATTTCTTCGAGCAGACTCTTGTGGTTGGATGTTGGTTCTAACTGTTTGGTGGTGTGGTGTCCTTCCTAAGTATATTGGGATGTTTTTGTTAGATATTGACTTTTATAACTTTTATCGAGATTGTTAAAATTGATTCTTTATTTTTAGTTTTTTTTGGGTGTCCTGATGGGTATTATAATAATTACCCCTGCATTGTCTCTACATACAAATGTTGTGTCTTAAGCAGATCATGGACCTTTTAATGGTTTTCTGGGAGGATGCAGAGTTAGTGGATCATAGCTTGATCTAGAATGACCATGGGGTTAACCGACAACTTTTGTTTTATTGTTCTCCAATAAATTTGAGCAATTTGGACACTTTATATTTTTTGGTTAGGCTTTTATTTGGCCCCATTTTTCAGTAATTTACTATTGTACTCTATTTGTGGGGTAATAGATGTGTTATTGCATTGGTCTTTGTTGTTTTAAAGTTCGTAATTTTTTGGTCTTTGAGATGTGTGTATGTGTGTGTGTGTGGGTATATTAGGCCAATTCATCCCATTTATGGGATAATTCATACTCGATTTTGGTCCAGAACAAGTAACCTCAAATGATGGTCGGGCCTGGAGATTTCAGAGCTAGGATCTCTTAGCATTGAATTTTCTTTATATTGTCATGTTGGTATATCTTTTCAAGTTGGACATGTATTTTTTCCATGTGCATTTCAGATTACAATGTTGTACTCTTATTCTCTACCTAGAGCTTCTTACAATAGTGTATTTTTCTATAGATGTTAGAGACTTTTATTATTATTACATAGAAATTTGGAATGGATATGTTTGGGTGTGTGTGTGAATGTACATTAGGCAAAGGCCTTTAATTTTAGTTGTGCCTTTTGACACTTGTCACCTTCCCATAGCCTATAGATGTGGGATTGGGGTAGTTTCATCTTGGCCTTCCACTAGACAAGTGGGCCCTAGTGGGTTAGGTCATGAAGGATGCTAGCAATTTAGTTTCCAAAACCACCCGTGATAAAAATTCATAACATTTCTCATGCAGGTGGTTAAACTAAAAATAATAATAACATGCTACAATTTTTTAGATAATAATAATAATAATTGAATAATTTTATTATTTTATCACCTTTCTTGAATTATGAAAACATCAAAAATTCATCATTATTATATAATATTTCTAGTATTTATGATTTGATAATAATTCATGATAAAATCATTATAATATATTTCATTTAGGTGGAAAAATCATCCCTAATAAGAACATGTTATAATGAATGAATGAATCAGATCAAGATATTTAGATATCATAATATTACTTGTATATAAACATAGTGATTCCATGAATGTGATCATATAGTAATAAATATGATTTAAAAATATATACAAGAAGGAAAAATGAATGAATAATAATATAAGAGAACATAATTACATAGAAAAATCGAATCTTATCTTGGAAACCTTGGTAATTTAAAAGGTATTTGGGAACCTGTAGAGACTACATGCTCAAAATAATGGGTTGAAAATATTTGGGAAGTAAATAAGGAAAATTATTGAGAGAAATTTAATTTTTTATAGTTGATTTGAAGGGGTTTTGGAAGTACCATTTTTTAAGTGAGGGGAATGACACTCTAGAAAATATTAAGAAATTTTAAATTTAATAAATCTATTTAATAGGGAATGTGGCTCCAATACAGTAAAATTTAGAATATATTATATTTTAGAGGAAAAATACCCTCAAAAATCCCATTTGGTCATATTTTAATGATAATATTTACATTGTCGTTTAACCCCTAATTTAACCCTTTTAACTCATACTGTGGTAAGAAATTTTAACCATGGTTACTTATTTATATGCCAAAAAAATAAATAGAACATATTACATAATAATGATTATTTTTCATTGAAAATATGAAATATTTTTTAGAAGAAAAAATTTATAGGTCTAGTATAAATTAATTAAAATCTAAGTACCCAAAAATCAATGAAAACTAATTTTTTTATAAACATTATTTTTAATCCTAAAAATTATTTTACACGAAAATAATATATTGAACTGATTCATAATACATTTCTTGTTTTATGCATAAAAATGGTAGTTCTTTAAATTTTAGAACAATTTAAAACAAAGTGCAATTTTAAAATTACATATTAAAAGAAAATGATAAAAAAAAATTCTATTATTAGAATTGATTTCCACTTGTGTTCCATATTTTTAAACATAATTTTTCTAAAAGAAAATAATATTTTAAAATTTTTCATTTACCTCATTTGAATAAATATTTTTTCATGAAAAAACTTTCTAAACTTTTATTTCATTCTTATGTCAGGATGATGTCTTAAAATTGATTGTATTTATAAACCGTTATGTTTTTATATTCTCTTAAAAATAACCTTTTTAGAAAATTACAAAAAAAATTAACCCATATATAATTTCAAATTTTTAATTCAAAAATATTTTCCATTTTATCGAATTAACATTCTAAAGGTGACTAAAGTTAATTTTATTATAAGAAAATATAATGTATAAATAAAATTTCAATAACAATATTTGAAATCATAAAATAAATCAATGCTTTATTATGAAAATTTACATCATTAAAAATCACATGTTTATATAATCCTAACCCCTAATTAAAAATTCCATTATGAAATCAACAAAAGATATATGGGCCAGATAATTATTGGTGTTCATTGTAGGTGACTGTTCAGCTTGCGTGGATCTCGTAGTGATTTCTATGAGTTTTCACTTGTCCCATATATGATTTCTCTCAAGTCGTACATATCAGTGTTTACCTTAGGATCCACTTTGGAAAAATCCTAGTGACACTACCTCCTATCCAAGATCAAAAAAAATTATCTTCTTTAGGAATATTCATATTAATTGAATCCATTGTTTATCCTTCAATATAAATTTCATAATTTAATTATATGTATTTATACATATCAATAAAATAGTAATGTTATAGTCTCCATAATGGAAAAAATATATTTAATTCGCATATCATTCTTCACTTTAGATCAATGACACATATGAAAGAATCTGTTTATAACAATAATTATCTTTTGAGATATTTTTAATAAAATCGTGGTTCCTTACTAATTGTCCTTGGAGGTAATATTTTTGTCCCCTAAGATTTTTTTTAAAGTGGTCTAAAATCTGACAACAGTGAATAATATTATAAAAATATTTCAATTAAAATTGGTCATATAATGATATAGTTAAAACATAATGATCTTTTTAATCATTGAAGAAACTTTATTAAACACTTATTTCCCATTTAAAGCTACAATTACATTAGTAATGCTGGGAAACTCCTTTTCCAAACTCAAGATTTTTTTCAATGATTTAAAACACAGAAAATATAGTGATGTACAAGAACATTTATCAATAAAAAATAGTATATCTCATATATCACAACCTGACCCTGGCTGGGGGACAAGCTGCAACTACCCCAAACCAGCCTCCATAGGCCAATGGAGGGTAACTAGTGACGAAGGCACGAAAAACTAGGGGAGGCCTTTTACTAAGAACATATACACACACATGCATCCAACTGAATGAAAAAGTGAATAGGGAAAAGGAAAAAAGATATAATAATACTATAAATAACATCAAACATGCATCAACCTCTAAACAATACATGTAGGGAAAAGTAGACTAAATGGGAATGGGGAAAAATACAATCCCAGCCAGAAAAGTGCCACAGCCTAGCAATAGTTGGACAAGTAAAACATATGGTATAGCTTAACTCCTGAACCCCAAGTCACAACCACCACACAAGGTACAAGCACTATATATCATTATATCTTCTGATGTCATGATCAACTTTTCCATTGTCGGCAAGGGAACAAAAAGATCAGGAAAATCCCATGAAGGGATGAGTATAAAAATACATATTAGGATGACCTGAAGGCTCAAGGGTGAAGAAATAGATGCACTGAATAGGGGAGAAGTATATAGAACAAGGTATAGTAAAAGAGTACAGCTCAACCCAACTATAGAGTAAAGTAATCTCACACAAACTCAAGTAAGAATATGAAATTTTTATTGATAATTCTCTACCTATTATTGGAGACTATACTCATCCAACCAATATAAGCTAGACATGGAATGCACGTGGAGTATCTCATGTTTCTTCAACTCTCCTGGAAAGGGAGTAACTAAAACCCAAGAATTGGGTCCTAAAATTGGATACACATATATGCTTAGTCAAAGAATCCCAAATGAGAGAGTAATGGGATATTTAAATGATAGTTCATCTTAAGAAAATATTTTCCAATAGTTCCCAATGGAACCACCATTGATTCTTAGCATTGCACACATCTACCATGAACTGCAAGGAAAAGGGACTAAATCACTACAACGTGATACTATCCTCTTTGGGCAGAACTGTCTCAAACTCATGGTTTTAGGTCGCATCATAAGGACACGTCTTTGTGTGGAATGAATCCATATTTATCATTAGTTTAAAGGTATGTCAAAACATGCTCTTCACTGATCCTTATAGAAAAGAGATTGTGTCTTAAGGTCAAGAAAATGCAACCCAGCCCTGCTAGAGGTTATTATCGGTACATTCCTTAGCTAACACCACTTCCCAACGCAACTGAAGGGTAATACACTGGATGGTATACCCGAAAGAGTAAATGATGAACCTCACAGCCTAGCCTCACTAGAAGGTAAGACATGAAGAGTAATCATTGAACCTCATTACCCATCCCCACTGGAGGGGAATCCAAAAAGAGTAAACAACCAACCTCAACACCCACCCCCATTGGAGGTTAATTCCTAAAGATTATTTATCGAACATCATAGTCCATCCCCACTGGAGGGTAATAATGAAAGGGTAAATAATAAACCTCACTGCCCAACCCCAGTGGATGGTATTTTTTGAAGAGTTATCGCTGAACCTCACTACACAGCCCCACTGGATGTTAAGCCCTAAAGATAGAGAATGGAAAACTCCACTACCCATACTCACTGAAGGGTAATACAAAAGTTTCATAAGAAAATTCCACTACCCAAAAAAGCTTGAGGGTAATCCCAAAAGTTTCATCGGAGAATGCCACTGCCTAGCCTATCTATAGGGTAAGCCTAAAAGTTCTCTGCCCATCCCTGTTGTATGATACCCCTGATAAATAATAAAAATACTACACTAAAGTCATCAGGTATCACCCGGGATGGGAATCACTCCCAGAATTTCCCACATCGTATATTTAAGGCCACTATTAAAGGCACCATCATGTTTTATGTGTAAAAACACTCAGGATAGGCTACTCACAATCCAAAATCCAATTTCAAAAGAATAAGATATGAGAGGTAGAAGATTAATAAAGTGGTACACATCAAGTGAGGGTCCCACATGAGGTGTTACCCTACCTCATCATATGTTTGTGTTACAAGCGTTAATTGGGTACTAAAATATGATCATGTACTCACATTTCATTCCAGTGTACTCCCAAAGTACATGGAACTCTAGAAAAAAGGATGAGGAGTGCATATTCCTCACCATTGATCCAAAGGGTGAGAAAATAATTCTACCAAATTACCTCTTCAAACAGCCCTGTATAATCAGATGGATCACACCATCACAAGCCTTGCGAAAAAATTCATAGGATCAACTCTTCTTTCCCCCGAATTAGACTCCAAATGAAGAAACTACATTTCGCAGCATTGTGCATAAACAATGCTTTATGGGACCCATTCCATGATCCAGAAACATATCAAACAGATTGTGTCATTATGATTTCCTCGAAATATCGCAATAGATTGGCTATTCATTCATCCTAAATGGAAAGCTAGTGAAAAAATTGTATTTCACCGCAAACTTGAAAAATACGCCTCATCGGTCAAATGCCACACTTTCAATTTCACCACCCAAAATCGATCTTGAAAATTCTTCCTCAGCACTTGGGTCACAATGCCTCTGATAGTGCATCAATCGGACATCGTACACAGATGTACGGTCCAATTCATGTTTATCGAATAATAATAATTATATTATTATTAATAAAAATGGATGCTCCATACCACTAAGCCATGAGAAAGAAATAAAAATTTCACCAAATACCCTCAGAATGTCTGACTAAAAAATGAAGGTTCATGCTTTTGTGGACGGCACATCAAAAAAATGTGTGGTTTGAAAGATATGGGTATTTTAATATTTCTCCAGCCCAAAGGCACATCTGAGCTGGACCAGCCTGGTCTAGCTAGTCCACCCCACCGGTCCGCCACCCTCTGCACCGCCGGCATGCCCTACATGCACCGACACCCTACTGCAGTATCCCGCTAGTTGTGACCTTATCTATGTCTCAATTCTTCCACTAGTGTCATGCTCGTGGTCCTTCCATGGACCACTAGGAACACCCCTATTACTCAAAAAACATTCTGAGACCAAATCTAGACTCCCTGAGACAACCCCATCACTATGCAAGCCTCTGCATGACGATACATTGAAATTTTGATGTCAGGACAAGTATCCTCCATTTCCACTCATCATTGTGCCCCCTCCAACACCTAAAACAAAAAACCATCATAGATCTGGTATCATTGTATCATTACCTTCACAGAACCATTCCTCGCTCTGTGATTGGACATCATTTTAGTGTGATGAAATGTTGACTAATGAAGAACAAAAATAACAAAAAATAATGGAAAATCCAAAAATGAATCAACCAACGGTCAAGGTCTGTTTGGTCATCAAAAAAGTTTCTTGAAACAGCCAATACAATCAGAAGTTATTTTCGACAACTAAATTTTAATCGAGGACCTGTAGAATCCCAAATATAAATCTTATCTCGAATTTAGATCCATTATTGTGTATGATGCACTTTGATCTACTAGATCCTACATTTTTATGGTGATCTGATGAAGATCATGCATCAAATCATTGTCATCCAGAGCTCCACTGTCCGAGAGAGAAATGAGCTCACTGTAGCTCATTTCACAAAATTTATATTTATAGAAAACTGTTAGCCATCACGAAATCTAAATCACTTTCTCCCTCTAAATTTTGGTCACCCCTAGGGAAAACACCACTCTATAGACTAAACTATTATCTTAGATATCTATTCATAGTCTGCATTCAAAAGTTATTCGAAGTTGTGTTTCAAATAAAACATTTTTATTTCATTGTCTTATTTATGGTTTTTCCCTCCGGAACATTTTCTACATAATTCCTGCCCCCAAAAAATGTATACCCCAATTAGGGTAAAAGGCACTCTCCAGACTCAATCGTGGACTCATATTTCAATTGTGAGCTACCATTTAATAGATATATTATTTCTGTTGCATTAATAGTATAACAAAACATAATATTTTTGTATAATTTATTCTGAGCACTCCGGGCCTCGGAATCGCACGTAGTCCTAGCACGTGGCTCTAGAAATATATATAAATAATCCAATGTATTAAAAGATTAAAATTATGTCTCTAAATCATTACCTCCTTCAATATTGTTTCCCCTAAAAAAGAAAAACTGGTCAAAACATGGGATAATTAGTTCACACCTAGAGCCCCCACTCCTAGGAAAAATTACATGTTACCATGATAGCATAACACACAAACCAAAGAGATGGTCTGCCCTTATGTGGTTTTCTCCTATTGATGATGTGGTTTGGAAAATTCACGTATCTCTTTAGCTTCAAAAAATGGGAGGCATCATGTTCCCACTCCAGCTATTGGGGTAGGGAAAAGCGGTAATCAACCTCACCATCCCTTTGCACTCTCTCAAATGACCAGGATAAACTTGAGGTCTAGGTTTCCTTCCAAGACAAATCTCTACATCTTGTGTCATGACTAGATTCATTGTTTGTCTCTATAATATGGTCTCATGATTCCCTTTTTTAGAATATACATCTAGTGAAGAACTTAATGATATCTAGTCATGCAGGATTTCACAGTCAATGTATCACATCCCAAACTCTCTAACACATTGAGAAAGTGATGGAATCCACACCATCGACTTAAGAAACTTTTACCCACCTGTTCCACCAGGTTCAGTTTCATGGAAGAAAACTACTCATAAACTTCCCACATTTGGTGATCCTGGGTCTTCTTGATAAAGGGGTCCACTAAAAAGTTTCTCATTCCTGGGGTAATGACTATATCGAAGTTGCAGTCTTATAAGAAGTTAAACAAGTGTCACAACCTCAGGTTCGGGTATCTATGAGCAAAGACATACCTAAGACTCTTGGGGAGTGTACAAACCACGAAGTACACTCCCAAAAGATAGCTTCTCCACATTCTCATAGAGAAGACGAGTGATTCCTACACCACATAGTGAGTCACTTATTTCGGTTTATTGAGTGTCCATTACCTCAAATTGTACTTGATAAATGTAGTATCAATATTGACAATGATCGCATAAGGAAACCACAAATAGAGAAGGTTAATAAAATCATTTAACTACAAGAGGCTATACACTGAAATCATGTGTCATACCCCACACATCTTTTCCCCTCATGGAATGAGAGTAATCCATCAACTAGTGGAACCTCAAGAAAAGGGAGGTCAAGTATAAAAACTCCACCAGAAAATCCAGGACCTACACTGATTCTCAACTGCCTAACCCCTAACATGAACGCACAAGTAGGAGGGACTCATCCACTACACCTGGATACTATCTTATTTGGGTGGCACTAACTCACCCTCATGGTTTTTCTCATGTCACAAAAATGTGTCTTGGTGGGGGAAGAACCCACATTCTTCATGCATTCACAGCTACATAGAACAACACCAAAAAATGGTTACACTGACGCCCAACGTCACCCTAGTAAACCTTAACCTAGAATTAGAGAGGAAAGAGTAGCTCACACCTTTTCTAACAAGTTCGACCAAAAAAATTTATAAAAGACACATAGAATACCACTTACCATCTCATTCATTGTAGGATTGTAGAAATCTAATGAATGCAGCTACCCATGGCACCAACTTATATCTACCTGATCCAGACATGGCTAGAGTATTAGTGGAGGAAGGACCTTGCAACGTTTTCAACAAACCATAGTTCTTCTTGATTTTCTACCAGAACCCCCTCCTAGGGGACACCCTATCCCCACCTGGGAGATCCCTAATCACTACATTTCCACATGTATGGTGTTTCACCTACCATCTACCTAGGAAGATCAGCACATATGGTATGTTAGTCTTGTGCCATGTTACCTTTCCTGTCATAAGCATTGCACCAGCCCATTCAGGGCTTCCCCGATTCTCTACGTTGTACTCAACCATGTTCCTCAGTCTTATCAGGATGAGGACTCCTATGTCCAGGGCCTACCAAATTATGTGTGCAAGCCACAAAAAATGTCCCATCTCTATTGCGCCCACTATCAAAATTGGCCAACTGGTGCCCCTCTGATAGAAATATCTCTCTCACTAGTGCTATCTCCTACTCCTTGAAAAAATGTTGCAATGCACAAGGGAGGTACACCCACATGAATCTCCTCTATGGAGAACCTACTCAAACTCCTATGCTCGGAATATGCCATCTTGAATCATGTCTAGAGAGTAGTGTGCCAAATCTATGAATGTAGTTTCAAAATCAGTCGCTATCATCCCACCTTGTCACAATTGGAGGAGATCCCAAAGTCGAAGGGAGAGTAAGAATGATGGGTATTACTCTTCAAGAAATAGTTACTATAAGTCATCCCATTAGAGTGTCGAATAATTGTGCATCTGAGTAGCCAAGTTCCACCTATGGCCAGAAATTCCATGGAAAATAACCTGGCTACAAATCCCACCTTATAATCTACTATTGTCTGCACAAGTATGAAGGGGTGAACCACCGACTCTAGAAAAACCTCTTTTCTCTCAGGGTCTGGCTCACCATATAACCTCAATGGTATCTATTTCTATAGCTCGTAAAGTGTGTCAAACCTTCACATATACTCATCCAGCTCTATTAGAACTAACTATTTTTCAATAGGTAGAGGGTCTACTATCTTCCTATCAAGAGGAAGTGGATCTCATGATGGATCTTGAACGTAGGACTTGTCTGTCATGGGTTCATCGTCACAAACCGATGCTAGTATCCTGGATAGTTATCATCGTAGAGGCATCCCAAATCCATCAAGGAGTACCATGTTCAAAGAGAATATATATATATATATATATATATATATATCAACAACAAATGGGAACTGACTCAATAAGTATAGTCAATGACTCAATACAATATGATGCATGTACCAATGTTTCTTGCAATAAAGGTCTCAAAATGATAAGTCAACATCTAGGTAATCATGGTCCGGGTGAATGGTTACATCAACCGCTATACCGTCACTAGACTCCCTGGCCTGAGAGCCTCTCTGAAGATTTATTAAAAAAAATTCACTAAAACCATCCCATTATTTTTTAGGGTGCATCTAAACAACATTCCAAGGTACGAACCACCTTTGAAACCACTTTTTCACGACTAGACTGATGTCGAGGATCGAGCCAAAACTACCCCCATACGGCATCCATAGTCTAGGGGCCAGAAACTATCACTGATGGAATAAAATTATTAAGTAGTAAATTCCCTAAGAACATGTATACACAATCTAAGAAAAGTCAATGAAAAAGTGAACAGGGAAAAGAAACCAAGATAAAATACTACTATAAATAAACGTCAAACATGCATCAATCACTAAACTGTAAATGTTTATAAAATTAATCTTAAATTGAAAGGGGATAAATACACACCAACAAGAAAAGTTACACAACAGAGTAATAGGTGGAAAAGTCAAACATCGGGGACAGCTCCGCTCCTAAATCCCAAGTCCCAACCACCACACGTGGTCCAATAACTCTAAATCCCCAACTCCTCTAAATTCATGATAAACATGTCCATCATATGCAAGGAAACACCATGTTCAGAAAAATCCCAAGTAGGGGTGTGTATGAAAATAATCAGTTGGATTCCCCGAAGGATCAAGGTAGAAGAAATTGATGTATTGATGAGATGAGCAGTAGATAAAAAAAGTTACAATAAAAGAGTACAACCCAACCTAACTAGAGAGTGATGTAAGATTACCCAAACACATGGAGCTATAAAAAGTGAAAAGAACTTCTCGTCGAGTATTTTCTACCTATAGTAGGAGGGTGGACTCATCCAACCATGAGAATCTAGAAAAATAAATCAAGTATCTTACCCAGCGAGTCTTCTCCTCTCCTAGAAGGCAAGTAACAAAAACTTAAGGAGTGGGTACTTAAACAGAATAAATATATATACTCAGTCAAATAATACATAACAAGAGATTTTGGGGATCTCTATCTCATATCACAACCTAGGAAAATAGTTTCCATGAATTCCAAAAGTAACCACCATTTATGCCCAACCTCCCATATGTCTACCCTAAAATTCATGTCAAAGGGACTTAATCACCAAACATTGATGCTATCCTCTTTGGGTGGTACTGTCTCACCCTCACAGTTTTAGGTCGTGTCACAATGATCTATCTTGGTGGGGAAATCATCCCTCTTTCTCGTGAGATCAAAGATATGTAAAAACATGTCGTGTAACTAATACGTATATCCAAGAGATTGTGTCACATGGTCGAGAACCCATAGTATAACCCCAGTGGAGGTTATGCTCTGTACTTTCATCAGCGAACGCCACTACCCAGCCCTGTTGAAGGGTAATACACTTGATGGTATGCCAGAAATACTAAATGAAAACCCTCACTACCCAACCCCGTTGGAGGGCATGTCCTGAAGAGTCGTTGGTGAACCTCACTAGCTAGCCCCCTAGAGGGTAAGATTGAAAGAGTTAACTATGAACCTCACTATCCATCCCCACTAGAAGGTAAGTCCAGAAGAGTTGTTATAAAACCTCTCTACTCATCCCCACTACAGGGTAATACCAAAAGAGAAAATGACAAACCTCACTGCCTAGCCTCGCTTGAGGGTAAGTCCTGAAGAGTCGTCGATGAACCTCACTGGTCATCCCCACCATAGGGTAAGGTTGTAAGAGAGAGAATGTTAAATGCAACTTCCCAACCCCACTGGAGGGTAAGGATAAGGTTTCATAGGAAAAATGAACTGCCCATCCCAGCTTGAGGGTGAGCCTAAATGTTTCAGGGGGAAGCAAATGCACATCCTAGCTGGACGGTAATCCCAAAAGTGCTCTATCCATCCCTGTTGAATGGTACCCCTCAGAAAGAATCGAGGAAATACACTATAGTCATCAGGTATTGCCTCGGATAGGCATCCCACATGGAACATCTTACATCATATCTCTAAATCCACTATAGAGGGAACTCTCACACTCTACATGGGAAAACACCCAAGATAGACTAGTAACATGGAAAAACTCGAGTTCAAAAGAAAGAGATACAAGAGGTAGAAGATTTGTAATGGGGCACACGTCACATGTGGTACCCACACAACCTGTTTCACCACATCATCATCTATAATTGCACATAGCCATACACATGTACTAAACAATGATCAATTATCCACAATTTGTGCCAGTGTACTCCCAGAGTAGATAGAACCTCCAACCAAAAGGCCGATGAGTGACTGTTTCTAGACGTTGATCTGATGGTTGAGAACGTAATTCTACCAATTTTCCTCTTCAAATGGCTATGGATAATTAAAAGGATCACAATTTCATGATCCTTGCAAAAAAAGCATAGGTTCAACTATTAATTTTACCGAATTAGACTCTAGGTGAAGAAACTGTATTTTACATCATCACGCACAAATGGTGCTTTGTGGTACCCATGTCATGATCTATAAATACAAAAAAAAAATATTCTTCTATTATGATTGACTAAGAAAATAACATTGGATTGGCTATTCATTCTTCCCAAATGGACACCTAGTGAAAAAATTTCATTTCACCTCAAATACCCAAAACGGGCCTCATGGGGCCCACACCATACATTCTCTTTAAGTGCCCAAAATTGGTCTTGATAATTCTTCCACAACTCCATGGTCAAAACACCTCTAACAGCGCCACAATCTGACGTTTTATGTAGACATACAATCCAATACAAGTTTTCCAAATAATTATAATTATATTATTATTATTGAAAACAGACATTTCATTCCACCAAGCCACGAGAAAGAAATAAAGAGATCTCTAATGGCCTTAAAAGGTCCACCTCAAAGAAAGGTTCATGTGGCCACAGATGGTGCATCAAATGGAATCACAGTTTGAAAGATATTGACATTTTCAGATTTCATCGGCCTGAAGTCCAATCCGTGGTGGACCAGCCCAGTCTCATCGGTCTGCCTCGCCGACCCGCAGTCTTGTTGTGCACCCTTGACTAGACCACTGACCCATGGCCCAGATGCGTCGGCTTGCCGACCACCAGACTCTGCACAATCGGCGTGCCCTGCATGCACTGGCTCCCTACCACGACACTGATAGCCCTTCTGCGGACCGTTGAAAACACCTTGGTTACTCAAAAAACATTCTGAGACTAGATCAGGACCCCCTTGGATGAAACCTTCACTACACCATCCTCTGTCCAATGATCCATCAACATTTTGACGTGATGAGAAGTAATAGCTGCATCCGCTCAACGTTGTGCTCCTCTGGAACCCAAAAAACAAAACCATCCTACATCTGGAATCCCTTGATCATGACTTTAATAGAACGTTGCCCGACTCGATGATGGGATGTCATTTCAGCATGATGAAAATTGGACTGATGAACAATTTGAAGAATGGAACAAATACATATGATCCATAAATTAAACGATCCATGTTCATGGTTAGTTTGGCCATCAGCAAAGATTTTTAAAGAATCAAAGATGATCATATGTTATTTTTGACAATGAAATTTAAATTGAGGAGTTATAGAGTCCAAACTAGAAATCCTACCTCAAATTTGGATCTTGCATTGCATCTAATGCAATATAATATACTTTCACCAACATTTCCATCATGATCTGATGAAGTTTGTATATCTAATCATCATCGGCCGGAGCATCACCATTCGAGAGAGAAATGATATGCGTCTTTATCATTTCTAAAAACTCATATTTATAGAAAAATGTCAATGGTTGAAAAATATGAATCTCTTTAACCCTCTCAACTAAGGTCTCCCTAAGGAAAACACTGTGCTATAAACTCAATGGCGGTATCATATTTCTAATCTGAGTCTCCATTTATAGGGTATTAGAAGTATCATTTCAAATAAAACAATTCTATTTAATTATCTTATTTATGGTTTTTTTCTCCAGGAATATTTCTGCATAAGGCATGCGCTGAAAAAAGTTTTACCTCACATAAGATAAATGGAACACTCCAGACTCAACTGTGGAGTCAAATTTTTTATTTGTGCTGCTGTTTAAGATATATCTTTTTTCTTCCATGTGAATAGTTTAACAAAACATTATATTTATCTATAATTTTTTTCATGCACTACGGGCATCAAAAACGCATGTCGTCATACATCCTGGCTCTTGAAATATATGTTGAAATATTCCAAGGTCTAACAAGGTGAAAACCAGATCTCTACACTATATCCCTATAATCCGAAGAGTGTGATCCAAGAGAAAATAAAGGGAACTTTCTAGATTACACTATAAGGGAGTTAAAAACCCTTCAATTGGACAATATCCCCAATCACCTTTCCATTTTAATTTATAATTAATCATTCCCATATTGAGTTGTCAAATATCACATCCAAAGATAGAATTTATTGAATAAATTTTCAGACCCCATCATTACTCATAACATTGGATCTACCCTCTTTTAGTTTTTTCCCAACATTTTTAGCTAGCCTAGTGAAAGCATCCCATAAGAAAACATTAAGAATATTTTTAATGTATGAGAGAATATTTCATGAAGATCTAGTGTAAGATAATATCTATAGGGTTATTGAGGATATAAAAAAATTTCATGTGTTATTATACCTTTAAATGATTGAAGTATATATTTCATGAATCTTTTAATAAATGAAACTATAATAACCATATCAAAAAAAATTATTAATGTGGATTTATCACAAAAAAATGGTGCTCCCAATTATTTCATTAGAATATCACGTAACAAGAATCTAGACCAACTCCAAATACCATAGACAAGTTTTTTTAAAATTTGTAAGAGAGATTGGTGTGTTTTTTAAAGGTATAGGACCACTAGTTTAAATACCTGATTTAACGACAAAGTAATGAATTTGTTTTTTTATAAACCAATTCTAATAGTATATGTGAGAAATTTTTTACATCTATTTTTCTAAAGACCGACGTAAAAACATTTTATGAGTGTCTTTTAGTGTCTTTTTTGAGCAGAAACGATGAAAACAATCACAAAATGAATGATTTATCACATCTATGTTTTTAAAAAATGGTGCCATAAGTCAAAACAAATGTTTTGGAATCATTTATTCCAAAACCAAATCCATAAATCCCTTACTCGCTATGATTCAACATCAGTTTTCATAAACACCAATACCAAATATTAAAAACATATATTTTTAGCATCGGGTTTTGGAAAACCGAGGCCATATTTCAAAAAATATATTTTAGACATCAATTTTCAATAAAAACTATTGCCAAAAATATTTTTCAGACTCTTCGGCATCAGTTTTTTTAAATCCCAATTATGAAAGTCATCTAAAAATAGTCAGGATTAACACACCATCATTTTTTGGATTTTTAAAATCTAAAAACACAGTGACTCATCTCAACTCAAGATGACTTTGAGCGTGTATTTATGATCTCCAATCGCCATTCTTGTCGATTTTATTTGATTTTTACAATTGGAGGTATGTGTTCCTGATTATCTCCCCTTGTTTCATCATCTATGGATTATTTTTTCTTCTGAATCCTATTTTCAGTGACATTCAACCATAGTTTTATTTTTCTTTTTTATTTAGTTTTTTTTTATTTTTTACAATAATTTTTTGTATATATCATGCATTGTATAAATTTCCAAATCATTCCATGGAGTAAATTTTAAATGGGAATAAATTTTCATGTTAAACTCTGAATTTGGTATGTTTTATTTTAATTTTGAAGATAAATTAGTTATCATTTAATTATGTTTTTTATTTTCTTCAATTATTAGTTTATTTCTTATTATAAATGTGTTAGAACATGGTTAATAGTCATCCCTTAGAGTGATCATCACATATACGGTGAAAATTCCAAGTGGACGTGGATGTGATTGTTGGTTATGTAAATTTTTGTTATGGTTTATTATGGTTTCACGTTGACTAATGTGAATATATTCTTCTTTTTACTGATTTGTGATATTTATGGTATTTACACTTTTCCTAGTACCAAAAAAATGTAGAATTACATCCATATTTGTAGGAACATGTAGATTAACATGTACTAAATATGACATTCCATGTAGGTTGCATTACTATGATATTTTAAATTTAATGATATACCTTTTAGGTTTTATTAGATTGACTTTTACATACCATGATAGAATTTTTATAAGAAAACAAAATATTATCCTTTTTAGGTATTTGATAATCATGATAGTTTTACATCGTGATTCTATTATATAATTATGATGCTTTAAATATATTCTATGCTAGAGTGTTTTCTACTTATATATTTGCTTCCCATTTATATTTGTGGTGCTGGTGCTTCTCTATAATGTCTACCTATATTGTTGTAGTGTGCTTGATTCCTATAGATTTTTTAATGGTTCCCATGTTATTTACATATTTAAGTGATTAGTTAGCAATCCAAGCTTGTATTCTAAGCATTTTTACTGAGACATCATGTATATTATTTTATTTATTACTTGTGATCTAATGCCCATATATAATTTCCATGCACTGTTGGGTCAAATAAAATGATGGAATCAATCTAATTTATGCAAATTTATAATTTAGAATCCAATTATAGAAAACATATAGATTCAATGGTGTATTTTACAAGGATATGTATTTCATATTAATATAAAATGATTTAAAAATGAATTTTTGTTTTTTTTTGGGTTTCCATAGTTGCTATAAATGTTCTCTATCTTATCTTTTTATTAAAATAATAAACATTTCAAGATATAATAAAAAACAAATAATAATGAATAAAATGTGTTGTAATAAATTCCAATTTAGTTATGTATTTAATTTCATATGTCCTGATTTTGGGGGTATTAGTATTGAATTCATGTATAATATCAACATTTAGTCTAATTATTATTTCATATTACTAATAATAACTAATTTTTTGATAGTTAAATTAATTAAATCTTCAATACTGTTTACACATACAATATCAAAATAATTAAATAGTTATCTAAAATAAACTAATAAATTTTAGAAGATTGATATTATAATAAAATTATAATATCAATATAATACATGTATATAATATAAAAATAAAAAGTTTACTATTTGTAGACGTGTTTAATATCTGATTTTTTCTATCTGATTATGAATAGTTTTTAAAAAAAAATCTGTTTACAATTTATCAGTGTGTGTGTTTATATATATATATAATTGTTTATATGTTTTAATATATTCACCATTTATATTGTGATACTAGGTGTCGTGACCCCCTCCCCACAAGGTGTACCTCTTTTGGGCTGACAATGTGAGAAGGGAGATGATGACCCCCGAGTCTCACCTCCAGTAGGCCCCGGGTTGGTGACTAGCACTAAGGGTATAGAAGAGACACACATGGGAGGCATTACCCTCTAAGAGAACACATTAAGAAGAGAGAGATAAGATTGACACCAACCAACTTCATCTCAGACTGAAATATAAAATAAATCCCAAGTACAAATATGTAATGTCATTCAACCAACTACAACTGAAAGGGGAAGACTACAAATACCCAAAAGAAAGTAAAAACAGTAGAAACCACAAACTCGAATAGCTCATGCAACTCGAATCTATAAGAAACCATCTTGATCTCCAACCTTCTCCAAGTGACCTGAAAAAAGTATATAAACACATAGGGTGAGTATAACAGTATACTCAATAAGATCATATCTAGGGCCTCTCGTTCAAAAGTAGAGAAAGAATTATAAAGCACAGTGAACAACAAGTGAAACTAACTCATCACCTAAATAGGTATACGAAGTTCCCAGCCTCACCATGGCTACTCTCACCAAGTACCACATACAAGAGTAAATAATATAACAAAGAATATCAATGGTACCCCACTACTAATTCTCCACTAGTTTTTTGCTTTTACCCAACGTTTCACATCCTAAGCATCTCCCCCTAAACGAAAAGACTTGCTCGCAGACACTTGGGTGAAGCACCAGAACATGCACCTCATGCAACAAAACCAGCATGTCTATGCAAGAAAGTAACCAGTTAGTTTCTGGGATCCACCACAGCTCGTATAACATGTATCATATATCGGGTGTTATACCTCAAGACATTATAGCCCATACATCGAGTACGGATCCTCAATCCATCACAACCTATACACATTAAACCTATAGTAGTCCATAGGATACTATATCCAGAATATTTGTTTGTGAATAACCACAAGACATTACAACCCTCTACACACATATATGGGAAAAACTAACCATTGTGCCTACCATCACAATAACTACCATGAGAAAAGATCGGGGCCAAAGGGGGTATTCAACCACCCATCCTCCCACCGGAATGTTTGGGAAAACACCCCCAGTGCTTGGAATCCACGGGGTGTCAGCTTCCCTAACTTAAAGGGAGGAGAACCGTATAGAAACACAAAAAGTATATAATATACTATATCTCACAACCACACTATGGACAAAACCTAGTCTTAGACTCAACTATAACTAACATCTCTCGGACTCTGGGCTTCCACTTCTAAGACTAGGTATCCTATAAGCACACAACACTTTAAAGAGCTTTATTGAATTACCTCATTACTTTTTTCTCAGTTACACTTTATGTTAATTAATTTATTAAACATTAAATAACCATTAATAATTTCACAATAAATTTCATTAGAATCACACCCAAAGTGCACCGTCCCTTTAAAATTGTAACCTTAAAAATTCTGTTCCAGCAAGATCCAACCCCATGGGTTAAAATCATTTTTTCAATTTTTTATTTACAGTATTACATTCCCATATTTCCAGGCATTCTAGAAAAACATTCTATGCTACTAAACACAAGGGGACTCTATAGGGTGAGTCAATAACTACCCGATGAGTCATTTCCACGTATAGAAAGAGCGTAGACTCATCCTCCCTTGAGAAGAAAGACATGGAAAGCATGTGAAATACCCCACATGTCTTCACCCCTTTCAGAATAAGGGTAAGAAATACTAGATTCCTTGGGTAGTAGGGAATGTAAAGAACTTAAATAATTAATAAAAATAAGTTAGAATCCAAAAATTCACATCCAACCCATTAAATCATCCCTGGTGTCCTCCCTGACACCCACATTCATAACCAGATGCATCTCGCCACTCTTGGCATCAACTGGTGCAACAACCGACAGGCCTCCGTGCCCCCACATATCACAATATCCATCCAGGATCACATCACAACACAAGAAGCTGGAAAAAAGACATCATATCAATTGGGCTCTTGGCCCTTAAACGAGCAAGAGGGTAACTCAAAACCCTACAAGGAATTACCTTTTATCAAACAACCAGTTATTTAATCCATCTTAGATTAACTGATTTATTATTCATAGGACCCAGATTTGGGAAACCAAATCAGTAAGGTATCACAAATAATTAAACATGCATATTGCACCAATTATATTGACATAAAATTAAAACCAGAGGAACCATGATTCATTTACCTGCCTCTTTATCTTTAACCAAACAATTATTAATTAATTCTAGCTTTATTTTATTTACCAATATCAATAAAAAATGAAAAATCTATGCAAGCAAGCATAAATATTACACTATCTTGGAAAACAAGAGGCAATAACATACGATCAATATAAATTTATTTATTCGGTTCAAATATTTATTATGTCAATTCCATTGTGGTCCAGTGGAATAAAGCATGCAAACTCTATATTTGCACATAAAATAAAAGAGAATCAATGGATCCCCTACCTCAAACAGTTCATGATGTTCTTTATACAAGAATGACCCACACAACAGGTTATTATCTCCAGCACTGTGACAACTGTACCCACCCGAGGATGCAGAGACACCACCACATCAGCCAACACCCAAGAAAATCCCATTAAGAACATGGGGTAAAAAATTCAATAAAAAGGGTAAGGAGAAAGAATGACATCTACTAAAAATAATGAATATAGATCATACCTTATATCAAAGACTGGTCGATATTTCTTTATTGCATCAAAATAGAGATGCAAATATCCAAGGTTGAAAGTCTGATTGCACAACTCTTACTGGAAGGAATGGGATGTTCGATCGTCTCACACCCGAGAAGAAGGAGGAAGAACTAGGAAGGAATATATCACATCCCTTTAGAAAATTTAACATAGTAGTGGTTTAAGATACATGGGGTTTTCAATTATTAGTAGATCCCATTAAACAATGCGGTTTGACCAAGTAAAAACATCTCAAGCCATAGGGGAAATTAATATAGAATTTATGGCCTTTTAATCAGCCTTAAAGTCCTTAAAACAAGGCTTTAAATGCACTTTATGTCCAAGTAAACGTTAAAGGGGTGAAACTGTAGGAACCTGGAAACAATGTTCACGAACTCAAAATTTGGCAAAGGAGAAACATTGATCATGAACCTCACTGTTGGAACCTCGCCTTTGGAACCTCACAATTCTGGAAACACTATTCATGAACCTCACCATTTGAACCTCAATGTTGGAACCTCACCATTCTAGAAACACTGTTCATGAACTCAAAATTTCGCAAAGGGAAAAAGGTTACTGTTGGAACTTCACTGTTCTGGAAACACTGTTCATGAACTCAAAATTTGGCAATGGGAAAAGGTCACCTTTGGAACCTCACTATTCTCGAAACACTGTTCATGAACTCAAAATTTATTAAAGGAAATGGTCACCATTGGAACCTCACCGTTCTAGAAACACTATTCATGAACTCAAAATTTGGCAAAGGACAAAGTTCACTGTTGGAACCTCACCATTCTAGGATCACTGTTCATGAACTCAAAATTTGGAAAAGGAAAAAGGTCATCGTTGGAACCTTACCGTTAGAACCACACCCCTAGATCTATTCATAGGAATGGAAATTTGGAATGTGTTGGGGATAAGTCACCTTATCCTCCCGAAACACCTATTACAGTAGATTTGTGTAATAGAATGAACAAGAGAAGTTTGGTCAATTACATTAGAGACCTCTCAAGAGATTATCATCCTCAATAATTCAAAACCCACCTAAAGTGAAATGAAACGGGGTCCGAAAAACCACCCATTGAGATACTCTCAAAAGATATCAAGCCCCAAGAAGCAAGAACAGAAATC
The DNA here is from genome assembly GCA_963277665.1 of Viscum album. Classification (NCBI taxonomy): domain Eukaryota; kingdom Viridiplantae; phylum Streptophyta; class Magnoliopsida; order Santalales; family Viscaceae; genus Viscum; species Viscum album. Next base: position 1,686,196,843 of record OY728126.1, on the reverse strand, counting down.
TATATTATAAACATGAGGGGTCTATCGCCACAAAGGCTACATCGATACATGAAAAGAGTTAAACGTCAAACAAATATGGGTTTTAAGAATGTATATGTGACTCACGTTCCTAGGTACTCTCCTCCTTGCCACTGTGTCGCCACAAGACACGAACCAAGGGGATAGAACACTCATGCAAAACCTTCTCTTTCTGGTCTTGGATCTCCACAGGTCACCCCTCAAAGGTCGTGTTGTCATAAACATCGATCTCTCCCCAATTGATGATGTGAGAGTCATCATGAAAATAATAAAAGAGTTTTGATACATGAAAAACATCATTTATCTGACTCATCTTCATAGGAAGTTCTACTCGATAATACACAACTCCAAAACAAGCTAACACCTCGAAAGGCCCAACAAACCGGGGAGAAAGCATACTCCCACGACAAAACCTTCACATCCCATGATGGGGAGTCACCTTCAAAAACACTTGATCCCCAATATTAAACTCTAAGGGTCTCCTCATTTGATCTTCATATGATTTCTGATGATCTTTCACTATCTTCATCCTCTAAAGAATAACCTAAATCATCTCTGTCATATTCTGCACTAGTTCTGATCTGAGAATTGCTGACTCTCTTACCCCAATCCAGCACAACGGAAAACGGAAAGGTCGACCATACAAGGCTTAAAATGGAACCATACCGATGGTGGGGTGAAAACTATTGTTGTAAGAAAACTCCACAAAGGGTAAGTGCCTAATCCATGAACCTCCGAAATCCAGGACACAAGAGCGTAAAATTCCTTCAAGATTATGGATAATTCGCACTGTCTGAACGTCCATTTGAGGATGAAATGTTGTACTAAGTAATAGCTGAGAACCAAAATCATATCAGATACCTCTCCATGCCCTAGAGGTGAAATGAGGATCTCGGTCAGAAATGATCATTCAGGGTACTCCATGAAGTCCCACCACCTACTCCAGATACTGCCTTGACAAAACTTCAACTGAGCTGGACTCCTTGATTGCTATGAAGTGAGTCAATTTTGTTAAATGATCCACTACCACCCAAATAGCATCATGAACTCCTTGATCTCGAGATAAACCAGTAACAATTACCATTGAGATGTCCTCCCAATTCCACTGAGAAACATCTAACGAATAGATCAGACCACCAAGAACATGGTGATCGGCCTTCACCTTCTGGCAGACCAAGCATCGAGACACAAACTCTGCAACTGCACGCTTCATCCCAGGCCACCAAAACTGTCTCTTCAAGGCTTGGTACATCTTTGTCACGCTAGGATTCACCACTAAAGGAGAACTATGGAACTCTCTACGAATAGTATCGTGCATTGTCAAAGGAACATAAATCCTTCCATGATATAACACTCAGTGTTTTTCATCCTCAGACCAACCATCATGGGTCTCACCACAATCAACTCGGTCTCTCCAGACCTCCACCTCTAGATCTCCCAATTGGGACTCTTCCACCTTCTGCACTAGAGATGATTGTACCGTCATCTGAAAAAGACATCTTCTGCCCCTAACTTCTCCAATATCAAGATGTAATGCTGACAGTTCTTCCATTACTCTCTAGGAGTCACTAGATTTCCGCACAGCATCACTACGTGACTTCCAACTCAGCACAGCAGCTACAACAATCCCCTTACCATGTGTATATGATATTTCAATGTCATATTATTGTAAGAACTCCATACACTGACGCTTTCCTAAGTTCAAGTCATTCTGGGAGAATACATACCTCAGTCTCTTATGATTGGTGAAAACCACAATGTGATCATCAATGAGGTAATGTTTCCACCACCTCAGATCGAACACTACGGATGCCAACTCAAGATCATCGGTGGCATAGTTACTTTCATGGGGACTTAATTGACAAGACACATAAGAAACAACTAATATCTATTACATCAGAACACAACCTAAACCAAGATGTGAATAATCGTAGAAAACATCAAACCAAACTCGCTTTACTGGAAGATAATGAACCGGAGCACTTAATAACTTCTCCTTTAGATACTCGAAAGTAGCTTGAAACTGATCAGTCTATATGAAAGCATGATACATTCTGATCAATGTTGTCAGAGGAGTCACAAAACGAGAGAAATCAGCTACGAACCTCATGTAGTAGCCTATGAGACCAAGGAAACATCGCACCTCTAACACTGTCTTAGGGGCTTCCCAAGACACAACTGCTTCTATCTTTAATAGATCCATAGATACTCCCTACAGGGAGACCACATGCTCTAAGAAACAGACTTCTCAAGCCCAAAACTCACACTTCAACAACTTCCTAAACAGTTTATGTTGATGAAGTATTCCCAAAATGTCTTGTAGATGCTCTGCATTCTCTTCTTCAGACGTAGATTACACAAGGATGTCGTCGATGAAAACTACAACGAACATGTCTAGGAACTCATGGAACACAGCATTCATCAATCCCATGAAAACAGCTAGAGTATTTTCCATGCCAAATAGCATTACAACAAACTTATAATTCCCATGAAGACAACGGAAAGTAGTCTTCGAGATATCCTCATCCTTCACACGCATCTGATGATATCCTGATCGCAATTCGATCTTTGTTAACCAACTTTCTCCCTTCAATTGATCGAATAAATCATCAATCCATTGCAGAGGATAGTAATTATTTATTTTCACATTGTTCAAGAGATTATAATCAACACACTACTGCAAAAAGATGTTATCCTTATTTACAAACAAAACAGGTGCATCCCACGGTGACACAGTCATCTGAAAAAAACCGCATTGTAACAGACCATAAAGATGTTTAAGAATCTCCCATAACACAAAAGGGGACATCCTATATAGATACATAGAGATATTAGATGCTCTTGGTTGTAACTCGACCCCAAACTAGATCTCCAGTCGAGGGGGTAATGATACATCCTCTTTTATAAAGACATCAAGGTACTCTTCTGCAACCCTAGGAAACATCAATTGCTGAACCCCTGATAAACTCAACATCATCTCATCCATCATGTATTATAAGGATGGAACACACCTATGACCCATCTGAGGATCTCTCTCACCAAAAAACACCACCGGATCTTCATCAACATCAAATAAAATGACCTTCTTCCGGAAGAAATCTATGATAGCCTACACTGAATACAAAAAATCAATTCCAAAGATGACATCATATGGTTGTATTTGTAAACATATGAAATCTCCCCAAGTATAGTGATGCTCGAACACTAGCTCCCAGTTTCTACATACTACAAGTAGGTCAGATCGGCCTCCAAATAGCGTATTCAACGCCAAGATCACTGGAAGAATGTATACCTCAAGTCCCAAAGCATGGAAAAGGGTAGGTGATATGAAGGATTGTGTCACTCCTGAATCAAACAAGGCATACACCAAGGTAGAAAACAAGCAAATGGTACCTTGAACGATGTATAGCTCTCCTGGATCTTGCAATGCAAAAGCATGATGCTGACCACGACCACCTCACTGGCCTCTCTGACCCTAATTATGACCACTACCATGGTCCTGCACTACTCTCTGAGGACGGGGAGTGTCACAGGGTTGTCCTCTTCCTACCCCCTATACCCTATCCTAATCTAATGTTGGTGTAACCTGCTACTGCTACATCTGCTATAACTGCCTCAATGGAGGAACCTAGAGTGGAACACCTAGATCATGATGACTTCTCTGAATGTTCTGGCACTCTCTTTTCTACTGACCCCGACCACCATAAGAAAAAAAAGCGCTTGATCCCTTTGCAGAATTTTGAGAGCCACTACCTCTAGAGAAAGGAGATACGGAGTGCTGGGACCTGCCCCCAGGTGAACGGAAACTCTTCTATCCTGAAAATGGGGAACCCCAAACCACAGATCTGCTTCATGAGGAATCAGGATGACTCCCCTCTCGTGAGGATCTGGTTCTGTCCAATGTCCTCACGATGACCTCTGCCCTTGCAGCACCTCAAGATATGTCTTCAGCATAAATTGGGTGATCTGGCATTGGATCTCTGGATGCAAAGCCTCCTCAAAATTCCACACCCTCACCTCCTCATATGGAAACAGTTCAGAAGCATACCATAAATGGTTCCTGAAATGGATTCTAAACTCTCTCACACTGGAGCTCCCCTGTTGAAGGGTAAGATGCTCCGGGCGATTGGACGCCTTCACAGTCGAAGAAAAAACTCGACCCTAAATTTACCTCTAAACTCCTCCCATGAGATCGTTGAATCCTCGATATCCTTGAGGAACAAGAACCACCACTACCTCGCTGCTCCATGCAGCATTGTCACAATTAAGGACAGCTAGTGCTCCTTACGATCATAGATCAAAATGAAGCATATCTCGGCTTCCTGTAACTATTATTCTATGATTTCATCTGAAATGGTTCCCTCATACTTATGAAGAATCTACTTCTAAAACTCTCTAAGTGTGCTCCTCCAAGTGTCATCGTCGTCAACCTCTACCCTAAGGCGATCTGCCGGCACAGCCTGCTGGACATCTTCTATGCGATCCTAAAGTGGACGTCGACCTGGAGCCATACCTGTAAAATAAAAAACATATAGAGCTCCTAAACCTGGAATATGGAAGACTTGGCATTAATTAATTTGTTGTTTTCTTTTATTCATTTTAGGTTAACGTATCCCTGGGTCTACCCATTCAAACACAAGCATGAATAAGAATGATGCCTGATCCATTCTTCGGTCTCTAAACTACAACTAGTGTCACCTCATTTAGTAGACATTGTAAACTTAAAGGTTCGGACATAAAATTATAGGGGGCCCTAAACGCCTATGTCTCAGCCGGTCTCCAGTGTTTACTTCACTTGCTAAACCTGACTGGCACTGTTTCCCTACTATACCATGCAACCTCACCTGTGTCTAACACCAAAATCCATAATATCCCTCAACCAAACTTTTGATAGCACTTTGATAGGACCCCCTCCCCACAAGGTGTACCCCTCTTGGGCCGGAAATGTGGGAAGGGAGATAATGACCCTTGATTCCCACCTTTAATAGGCCCTTGGTTGGTGACTAACACCGAGGGTATAGTAAACACACAGATGGAAGGTGTTACCCTCTAATAGAACACATGCGGCAGAGAGAGATAAGATAGGCACTGACCAACTCCAACTCAGACTGAAATATAAAATAAAACCCAAGTACAAATATGTAATTTCATGTATCCTACTACAACTGAAAGGGTAAAAACGTCAAATACCCAAATGAAAGTAAAAATAGCACCAACCACAAGCCCAAACAGCTCCAGCAACCCCAAGCTAGTAGAAAACAACTTGATCTCCAACCTGCTACATGTGACCCAAAATATAGTTTACATACACATAGCTTGAGTATAACAGTATACTCAGTAGGATCCTCCATGAGGCCTCTAATGCAAAAGTAAATAAAGCATGCTAAAGCAGAGTGAACAAAAAGTAAAACTAACTCGTCACCTAAACAGGTATAATAAGTTCCCAACCTCACAATGGATACTCTCCCCATGTAATGCATACAAGAGTATATAATATAATAAAGAATATCAAGGTTACCCTGCCACTACTTCCCCACTGGTTTTCCACTTTTCTCCAATGTTGCATGTCATAAGCATCTATATCCAAAAGAAAAGGTTTCCCGTAGACACCTGGGCGAAGCACAACAATATGCACCTCATGAAAAAAACCCCATGTCCACGCAAGAATGTAACCAGGTAGTTTTCAGGAGTCACCAAAGCTCATATAATGTGTATAATATGCTGGGTATTATGCCTCAAGCCATTATAGCCTAAACACCAAGAAATGTTCCTCAAGCCATCACAACCTATACACGTTACACCTATAGTAGTACATAGGATAGTATATCCAGAATATATCTGTGTGATTAACCACATCTCATTACCACCCTCTACACACATATATGGGGAAAACTAACTGTTGTACCTACCATCACAAGTAACTTCCAAGAGAAGAGAGTGGGGCCAAAGGGGGTAGTCAGTCATCCATCATCCCAACAGAATGTTGGGGAAAACACCCCCCAAGGCTCAGAATCCCCGAGGATTCAGTTGCCCTAATTGATGGGGTGGAGTAGCATATAGAAACACAAAAATTACAGAATATAATATATCACACAACCACACTATGGGCATAACCTATTCTTAGACTCAACTATAGCTAACATCTCTCGGACACTCGACTTCCACTTCTAAGACTACATATCCTATAAGAAGACAAACTTTTAAAGATATTTATTGCCTTACTTCATTCCCTTTTTATGAGTTCCACTCTATGTTAATTAATTCTTAAAACATTAATTATCCATTAATAATTCCACATTAAATTTTATTAGTATCACACCCAAAGTCCATTGTCCCTTTAAAATTGTAACCTCAAAATTTCGTTCTAGCAAGCACCAAACCCATGGGTTAACATCATTTATTTAATTATTTACTTACATCTTAAATTTCCCATATTCTTGGGCATTCTTGAAAAATATTCTATGATAAAAAATATAAGGGGGCTCAACACAGTGAGTAGATAACTACCCGTTGAGTATTTTTCTCCTATAGAAAAAGCGTAGACAGATCCTCCCTTGAGAAGTTAAACATGGAAATCACAGGAATAACACATGCGTCTTCGCACCTTTAGTAAGAAGGGTAAGAAATACCAGCTGCATTGAGTAGTGGGGAATGTAAAGCACATAAACAACTGATAAGAATCAGTAAGAATCCCAACATTCAAAACCAACCCATTTCATCATCCCTGGTGTCCTCCCCAACAACCACATGCATGACCTGATGCATCTAGTCACTCAAGGGCTCAACTACTACCCCAACCAATAGGCCTCCAGGCCCCCACATATCACAATATCCATCCATCCTCACATCACAAAATAAGTAACATGAAAAAAAACATCATATCAATTGGGCTCTTGGCCCTTAAACAAGAAAGAGGGTAACTCAGAACCCTACAAGGAATTATCTTTTATAAAAAACCAGTTCTTTAATCCATCTTGGATTAACAAATTTATTATTATTAGTTTTCAAATTTGGGAAAACTAATCAGAAAGCTATCATAAATAATTAAGCATTCTCACTACACCAATTTTATTAACATCAAACTACAACAAGAGGAACTAGATTCATTTACATGCCTATTTATCTTTATCCAAACAATTATTAATTAATTCCAACTTTACATTCTTTACCAATCTCAATCAAGAATTAAAAATCTAAGAAAACAATCATAGATATCACACTATCTAGAAAAATAGGAGGCAATAACATACGATCGATATCAATTTATTTACCCGGTTCAAATATTTATTATGTCAATTCCATTGTGATCGAGTGGGATAAAACATGAAAACACTTTAGTTGCACATAAAATAAAAGAGAAGCAATAGATCCCATACCTCAAAGAGTTCTTCGCATTCTTCATACGAGAATGAGCCACACAATGGGTTAAGATCACCTCCCCTATGACAACGGTATCCACCTGAGGACGCAGAGACACCAACACATTTCCCAACACCCAATAAAATCCCATTAAGAACATGGTGTAAACAAATTCAATAAAATGGGAATGGAGAAAGAAAGAGGTGAACCAGAAATAATGAAGATATATCATACATTATATCAAAGACTGGTCGATATTGCTTGGTTATTTCAAAATAGAGAGGAAAAAATCCTAGGAGGAAAGTTTGATTGCACAACTCTTACGGGGCGGATTGGGATGTTTGAGCATCACACACCTGAGAATAAGGAGGAAGGACTAGGTAGGAATATATCACGTCCCTATAGAAGATTTAATGGAGTAGTGGTTAAAGATACATCATGTTTTCCATTAAAAGCAGATTGCATTAAACCATGTGATTTGACCAAGTAAGAACATCCTGAGCCTTAGGAGAAATTAATATAGGAGTTAGGAGCTTTAAATCATCCTTAGATTCCTTAAAATAAGCCTTTAAATTCATTTTGCGTCAAATGAAACATTAAATGGGTGAAACTGTATGAAGATAGAAACACTATTCATGAACTCGAAATTTAGAAATGGAAAAATATTGTCCATGAAGCTCACCGTTGGAACCTCACTGTTGGAACCTCACCATTCTTGAAACACTGTTCATGAACCTCACTGTTGGAACCTCATCGTTGGAACCTCACCGTTCTAGGAACACTGTTCATGAACTCAAAATTTGGAAAAGGAAAAAGGTCACCATTGGAACCACACCATTATAAAAACACTATTCATGAACTCAAAATTTGGATAAGGAAAAAATGTCACCATTGGAACCTCACCATTCTAGAAACACTATTTATGAACTCAAAATTTGGAAAAGTAAAAAAGTTCACCTTTGGAACCTCACCATTCTAGAAACATTGTCCATGAACACAAAATTTAGCAAAGGAAAAAGGTCACCATTGGAACCTCACCGTTGGAACTATTCATATGAATGGAAATTTAGCAAAGTGTTGGGGATAAGTCACCTTAACCTCCCGAAACACCTCACACACCTGATTTTTGCAAAGGAATGTAACAGAGATGCCTGAGCCATTACACTAGGTATTGAATGGATCATAATTGGGTATATTTACATAGAACCACTGGTGAATATGAAAAAGGAGTTGATGGATTCTTGGAAATTTCAAAACGACGTCTTCAGAAAATTGATTTTATTTTCTGTCCATGTGTAAAGTGTTTAAATATGAGATAGTTAATCTTCATAGAAATCAAGGATCATCTCATTTGTTATGGTTTTATCCTTTATTATACCCGTTGGATCTGGCATGGTGAAAGAAAAGAAAATTCAACATCCAATGTTGAGGAAAATTTTCATAATGAGGTAGTGGATCGTATTGAAGAATTTATTCATGATTTTGGTGTTAAGAACATTAAAAATAGCCACTTTTGAATGATTATATGAAGATTCTGAGAAAACAATATTTCTATGTTGTAGTAAATATATATTTTTATCAGCAGTTTTGAGATTAGTTAACTTAAAAAAAATGGTAGATTAATAAAAGTTTCTCCAACTTACTTGATAATTTGAAAGAGCTACTTCCAAAAGGCAAGAGGCTTCCAAATTCAAATTATGAGGTGAAGAAGCAATTATGCTCAATGGGATTGGAGTATAAAATGATACATTCTTTCCCCCAATGATTGTGTAATATATAGGAATGAATATGAATATTTATCATGTTTTCCTATATGTGGCACATCATGCTATAAGATAGATGGGATAGTCAACTCAAATCTATTCTCAGGTATTGTCATCTAATGTCATGAAAAGTCAATTTTTGTACTTTCTAATAATATCATCCGATATTTTGTGCATACAATTATGATAATACAAATGTGATTCATTCTTATGTACCAGAATCAAAACTCCTAATAAATTAATTTGTTACATTCTAATAATCCCTCGTTTGAAGCATATATTTACAAATTAAATTTTCTCAAAAAGGTTAAGATGACATTCAGATGAGCACATCTTGGATGGTAACTTACGTCACCCTACCAATTCACAATAGTGGAATAGTTTTGATAATAAATTTCATGATTTCAGAAGTGAAGTTATAAATATCAGAATGGGATTGTGTATTGATAGAGTGAATCCATATCAAAGACTTAGTATCCATCATAGGTCATGGCCTATTTTTCTTAGAGTTTAAAACTTGTCCCTAAATCTATGTGTGAAGAAAAAATATTTTATGATGAGCTTGATGATTTCTAGACCAAAAATACTAGGAAATGATATTGATGTGTATCTTTCACCATTGATTGATTATTTGAAACTATTATGGTAGGAAAGTGTTAAATATTTTGATGTATACAATAAAGAGTATTTTATTTTGCGAGCTATGATAATGTTCACAATAAAAAACATTCATGCATATAGATGATTGTTTGGATATAGTGTTAAGGGATATAAATCATGTCCAATTTGTGAAGAACAAAATTCATATTATCAATTTACGAATGGAAGTAAGACAGTGTACATGGGACATCGAAGATTTTTCGAATTGTTCAACATTATCATGGATTGAAATGGTATTTAATGATTTACAAGAATATAACCTTCCACCTCGTCCATTTTCACTTGAATAATATTATTCCAAGGTGAAAACTATTAAATTTGAATTTTTAAACAAAAAAAGTTCTAGTCTTTAATGAAATATTTGGATGAAGAGATCTATTTTTTTAACTGCCTTATTAGAGATTTTTAGGGATAAAATATAACATCGATGTCATTAGTGTTTTGAAAATAATATGTGATTGTTTGATTGGAACATTTTTATACATAAAGTGAAATAAAAAAGATGAATTTCAAGCAAGATTAGACTTCATATTATTGAGAATTCGTTTGGTGTTAGCTCCCACTATGAAAGAAAACAGAACATATTTTCCTCCAGTTTGTCACACATTAATAAATATTGAAAAGATAAATTTTGGTCAGTGTCTTCATTGTATTAATGTACCCAGTGGTTTTCCCTCAAATTTGAATAATTTGGTTTCATCAATGGATCGTAAATTAATAGGTATGAAATATCATGATTACCATGTATTGATGAAACAGCTTCTACCAACATTAGTGTGAGGTATACTACTAAAAGATTTCAACATGACTATCATTAGGTTATGTAATTTTTTCAAATCCATTTGTAGCAAAATCATTGAAAAAAATTTGTTAGATGTTTTGGATATTGAAGAAACTCTTATTCTTTGTCAACTAGAAATATATTTCCCACCTATGTTTCTTGATATAATGGTTCATCTACTGATTCATTTGGTGTTTGTGATAAGAATATGTGAGACTATTTTTTTACGATAGATTAGTCACTTTGAAATATATATGAAAATTTTGAAGGGATATGTTAAAAATACTTATCGAGGAGAGGCCTCTATTTTTAAAAAATTTGTATCAGAAGAGGTGATTGAGTGTTGTACTGATTATTTGTATGAGGTGGAGCATATTTTTCTCCCTATATCTCGACATATAATAGTTTATAGTGATGGTAGAGGGGTTTGGGGCTTAAATGTAATGTTCATTCCACGTGATGAAGTGATACATGAAAATTTATATATTTTGAAGAAAACAGATGAGGTTCAATCATATATATCCTCACAAATTGATGAATTAAAGTTAAGATATCAGAAAAAAATGAAAAGTGGTTGATTATTGAGAATAAGAAGACATTCGTTTCATGGTTTAAAAATAAAGTCACCACAGATATATCTACATCATAAAATTGTGGTGGTTAGTAGGGGGACCATCTACTAATGGGATCACATGGTCTTGTTTTCATATTAATGGTTACACATTTTAAACAAGAAATATGGATGACAGGAGTACCATTCAGAATAGTGGTGTGATGGTTTTCGCTGAAATAGTGAATTTCTTGAGCACTAAAGATAAAAACCCAATTTCTGCATAAATTCCATATTTTGGTGTTCTTGAAGACGTATGGGAAATTGATTATATTAAATTTTGAGTCACCGTTATTATGTGTAATTAGGTTGATAGTAATATTGGTGTTAAAAATGATGAATACGGGTATTACCTGGTTTATTTATGAATATTTAATTATAATGAAGAACCATTTATCATGGAGACATATGCAAAACAATTATTTTATGTCATTGATCCGTCGAATGATTAGTGATCCCACATTTTTTAAGGAAAAAGTTACCATTTGGGTGATGAGGATGATGATGATGATGTTATTGATTTACATGAGCTTTATTCTTCTATTACGCAATTTTTGGATGATTACAATGAATATAAGATTTTCATAGTGCATGAAATATGTAATGATCATGATGAAGGCATATGGGAAAAATACTAAATTAGTCTCCTAAGTTTTCTGGTAAGTATATATATTTTTTCATCATTTTAAACTTACAAATGAATGCCTATTTTTACTTATTATTTTTTTCTTTCTTATTTCTAAATATTCATTTTTCTAATGAAATACAGGTACAAAAAATTTCATTGCACTTTCTTGTAGAAATTTTAGATGCAGATAGAGAGAAGAGATTACCGAGGTATATCTATTTTTTTCATATGATTAAATATTTAGTAATATATTTATTTAATGAAGGAAAACTATTAATTTTCAACAAAAAATGCAGGAATATTGATGAGTCATTAGCAGAGGAGACTTCTCTTATTACTACTAAAAAAAAGTTATCAAGTTGGTAAATGTTGTATTACACATTTACTAAAACTATCATGTACTCTTGATGATGACAGATTAAAAATACATTTTTTGATGATAATAATAATTCAACTAGCCCAAATGTAGTTCAATTAATCAGTTATATATCGATGCAGATCCGTCGCAGGATCAGTATTTTATATCTTGATTGGAAGTCAGCTTAAAGGATGGTAAAACAATAGCTTTGGGAGGCCATGATGATAGAATATCTTAATTGATTTCTTTTATATCATTTTTTATGATTAAATATTTTAAATGACGTAATTAATTTAATCTATTACAGATGACATCCAATTTTGAGGAAACCAAAGAAATTAAGAAAAGACATCACTCTTTAGCGGGGGTTTGATAGAGAGATTTTGAAACAAAACTGGCTAGAAATTATGTTTTTTGAAAGAGAAGGTTTGAAAACTCATTCCTCAATTACCATTTTATAGATAAAGATACATGGAAGAAATTTGTTGACAGTCGTCATGAAGAATAATATTAGGTATGAAAATTATTTTATATTGTGAAATCTATTATATATTTTTCAAATTACTTCGTAGTTTGTTTTTATATAATAGGCCTCCATGTGATCTCATCAAGAGATTCAGTTGAGAAATGTATACAGTCAATCATTATCACATGGTGGGTATCTGTATTTAGAGTAGAAAATGGTTGATTATAAATTTGAAGCATTAATAACTTGATCTAGTAGTTGTTTAGAAGAGTTCTAGTTTTGTCCTCCATATCCTCTCAATCACCATGAAAAATAGAAATGATTAAGAAGAATGAAATTTGAACAGTATCTTACAAAGGAATATCAGAAAACAACTGATAAAATTGTAAGTAAATATTATGTATTTTTCATTAATTTATATATTTTTTAAATTTTAAATAATAATATAACATTTTTATTTTCTTTTCAGGATGACCATCAGGAGCAAGAGACATAGGGCTCTTTTATCCCCAGGGGTAGGATGGAAATCCTAGCCACTAATTTGGAAAAGGAAGAACACCCCATACGTGTTAGAGTATATCGAGAAGGTGTTAGTATTTGGATGTTTTTTGGTCAGAGTAATAAATCAAGAGACTAGTGAAAAGAATCCTTAAAATCCAAGATAAAAAATATGAAACAGTCTAGGGGTGAAAAAATTCAAGTAGTAGTTCAGAAGGCTTTGTTAGAATACATGGAAAGACAGTAATAGTCTACCCATCCTTCCTAGGTATATTATTTATTTTTAATCAATTTTTCTTATTTTTTAAATTATAAACACTAATATAACTTTATCATTTTTTAGCCTTCCCAACCTGCTCACCCAGACTACCCTACCCCATCTGCCTACCATTCCCTGTATGCATAGCCTGCCCAGGTATATTATTTATTTGTCATCAATTTCTATATTTTTTAAATTATAAAAACTAATATAACTTTTTCATTTGTCAGCCTTCCTAGTCTTCTCCCTCTGATGACCCTGTCCCATCTTCTTACATTGATCCTCCAGCACCTTTCTTAGACCAAAATGTATATTGTGAGTTGATTTCTATAGATCGTTATATACATATTGTTGTGCTTGGAATCATATATTTCTTGGGGGATTCTATACATCACCATCCTATGTTGATGGGTTAGGTTAGAGTATTGGTACTTGATATTATTGATCTTAATTATATACTTACATTTCTTACTTAAGAGATCATCTGAGTTGGGAATTGTCTGGGTTATTTTTATAATTTTTCCAATAGCACTTATTTTTTATATTTCATATGAGGTATGCTTTTTTTAATATTAATTACAAATTATTCAAAATTACTTATAGTTTTTCTGACATTAATCTGATATAGGATTATCTGAAAGCAAATGAAACTGCACAAATGAAACAAAATATTCAGGAACAATTGACTGTAAATACTTTTGATATTTATTATGGGATGTAAATATTATCTCATGATTATTATTCATTGAATTATATCTATGAGTTTCATATGATGGACGATATATTCATAAGAGAATATCCATTGAGATTAATCAAAGAAGATATCTTGCATCTGGTTGATTTTAAAGAGCTCGACCTGAATGTGGTCATTTTTTTCCATGTAAGTAAACTAACATTTGAATTTGTATTTATTTAATAAATAATGGTATTAATTTGACTAACTATATTTTCTTTTTAAATTAGGTATCTACACACACTTATTCTCTAGAAAGAATATACATGCATTTATGGTTTTATGGATCCAAAATTCATTTACATTGAAGTGAAACGTGTGATAAATCCTGATAGAGTTGCATATGTATGTGAGATATTATCACATATGAATATTGAGTATATGTTTTTGAAATTTCTTGATATGTAAGAACAGAAACATAATTATTAACTAATGATCACTAGAATGTCATTAATTGTGAACATTTTGTATTGTAGGGGAAATTATATGTTAGGATTAATGTTCCTAAGTGAATTCACCTTATATTGGTTTTTATCTTTATCATGGAATGTTCTTAAAATATTTTCCAACTTATTAGACACATATGTTTTTGTTGTTTTTTATAAGCTCATTATGTTTAATTTTCATTATTTAAACATGTATTATTAGTTCAGATATATGAAAATGTAGTTCATGGTAAAAAATTTAACAAGGAATAAATTTCGATAAAGACACCAAATAAAATCAAATATGTGGAATTAAAGGTAATTAGTTTTTATATTAGATTTTATTTTGATTTTTTTTGTTATAGATTTATCTTTAATATCAGTGTAATGTTTTATAACTATAGTGTCATCATCAAAAAGGACATGGTGAATGTGGTTATTATATTTAACGATTCAGGTACATGATAATCATAACTGGGGAAACTAGTGAATTTTAAAAGGTTAGTTGTATTAATTTTTTTATATTTTCTGCCATATTATTCTATTTTTTTATCTCATATCATTCACTGTTATTATAGGCATTCAATGATTCCCAATCTTATTCTCAATCTGATCTTACCAATATTCAATCTATTTTTGTGAACTATTTTCTATGTTTTATTAGTATTTGTGGTATATATATTCTAAAATTTAGGAATAATATTACATATGGGTCCAAAAAACTAACTCTTTTGATATAATAGGTGTTTGAACATACTGATAATAAAATGAATTATTCAACAATAACCAACAATTATCATGTTGTTTATTTTAGGTATATGTATTTAAATTCTACTTTATAATACAAATGTGTAAATATTTTTTTAACTAAACTAGATAAAATCATGTATGTTATAGATTTTTAGTTAATGATAATTACTGTTTGATTGTTGTGTATTTTGATTTTCTTATAGGTGTTTCAATTATTTTGGAAGTGTAATATTTTCATTTTTGAAAAAAAATAACTTTCTATGTAATGTTTTTAAAAACCAATGCCGATTTTTTTTATAGAAAAAATATTTGGTTTTCAACATTGGTTTTTAAAGACACTGATTCTAAAACTTATTTGGAGATGGTTTTTGGGATTGGTTTTGGGAAAAATAATGTTGAAACCCATAATGAAAATGATTTTGTGTGTCAGTATTTATAAAATCGACACTGAAAATAAGCTTTTTTTTACATCACCTTTATAAACATCACTTAAAAACTGACATAAAAATTGGCGTTAAATCCAATTTTTTCACTAATGGATGCTCCATGTTTCATAGTCCTTCAGTGCCACAATTAATTTTTTGGTCGATCCAGTATTTTCAACGAGGATGTATGACATGAAATTCCAACAAATGATGGATGTTACTAGTAATCCCATGAATTATATGTAATTATGGAATTTATCTAGTAAGAAAATTGTAATTAATCTTCAAACATAACATGTATTAGGTGAAAGGTTCCAAGTGATATTCATATCTGAGGCCTTGGGTCAATTTCAAAAAAATGTATTTCACTTCCTAGGAGATTGATATCGAACCTTGGATATAAGTAACATCTAGTGAAATGATCATAGACCTATACTGAGAATCCAAAAATATTCATGGTATTAGGGTTAAAGTTTCGTTCTAGTTTTTTGAATGCTTTCTAAATATCATCCCTCATAATGATGTTTTCCCATTCAAATTCCAATTAGTTTTTTCCACATATAATTTTTATGGAAAATATCTCCTTGGATAGTTTTCTCTTTTAAAAACTCATATTTCTCATTAATGTTAAGGGTGGGGAGGAATGATGAGTGTTTATAATTCCTAATATTAGTCAGTATATGTTATGAAAAATTAATCATATTGATATGATGTAATTGATTGAGGGAATGTGGGAACTTGACAAAAGGAATGAGGATGATGATGGTAGAACAAACGTTTATGGGTGGATTCCCTCGTTTAAATTAGTCATGAATGAATCCTATTTTATCCTTATTTATAATACCCCATTAATCCATATAAATATAGATAGTGATCTCATCTATCTTGGGATCACTTTTCATATTTAAGCATTGGATGCCACCCAAACATCATCCTTAGATGTAATGGTTCCAAGAAGTCAGGTGATTCAATAATTTATAGTATGAGTTATATCTATATAAAGAATCAAATCCTAACATTTTAAAGGTATCTATAGATACCTATTGGTCTGCATATTATAGGTGATGTGATGTTTTCCACCATGAGAGTTCCCAAGATATTGATGTCGCTATAAGATCTCCCATCACAACCTAAAAATTTATCATCCCCTAAAAACATCCATACTATCTTGTATTCATTGAAAAAGGGATTGTTTTTATCCCCCTATTTAATCCATAGTCGTCTTGATCATTCCCCAGTTGATCTCTTCTCATATAGAATATTTTCTATAAGGGTTTTTTAGTAGTCAATGAAATGAAGAAATTTACCTTGCAATGATGTTGTATTTTACCATTCAACTCCTTAATTCCCACAAAAGGGTATTATTATTAATAATTTGGGAAGATTGTATCCATTCCCTATTGAACCGACAGAATGTTTGGAGTGGTTTTATTGAAAATTTATTTTTTTTACAATATGAGTTTGGTTTTGGTGGAGTTTTGGATTCTCATAAAGGTTTTATACTTAATAAAATACAGTACATGAAACATATTTATGAAAAAAATAGATACATTAGAAAAACATGTATGTTAAATGGATATGTGATGTGATCGAGTGCGTGAAAATTAAAAGTGTAAAAAATTACTATGAGAAAATCTAGTACATTAAACTGCTACATGGTTGAGAGAAATACGTGAGAAAATATGGTATATGGCTAGAACAGTTGCATGTATTGGCTACATAGAAATAACGATTATGTTATCAAAGAAGCTATATCACTATCCCTCACAATTGGTTGTGTCGATAATCAGGTACACTGATTAGAGATACATTCCAATATAACTATTTTAAATTAACTACAAAGATTATGCATTAGTGTAGTATGAAATTATGAGATCTATGACTTCTAACAGATGCATATACACATGTGGTTATCCATTAATGGAGGTTCAAATGCATTAGATAGAGGTTTTATGATCATGTGTTGTTAAATAATTTGAGTTTATTGACCATGATCATGGTGGAATAAAGATATATTTTATTATATTTTACATAATTTAATTAAGGAATATGGAGAGTTCCTAGGGAGATATTTTGGATAGAAATTTCCATCTTTTTCTAACCCAATATATTTTTTGAAATTAAAGGATTATTTTATGTTTCCAGGCATTCTGGTTTTATCATATGTGAAAAACATGGAATAATATCAAATGATTTGTATTACATGAAAAAAAATAAAAGGTAGAAGGAAATGACTCAAATATATGGGAGTTTTGAGGATTATTTTGATGTAACTTTCCAGATCTCATCTTGTTCATTGAAGGAAAAATTAGGTGTTATTTTAGGATCCCAACACTCTATATATGTCAACACTATTTTCATAAAATAAAATTACCACCATTGGTGTATGTGTACACTATCTTCATGTGAATATGGAAAGATTAGATAGATGAAGCATTGATTTTCTCATCATATGATAGTTGTGAGTTAACCAATTGTTTGGGGTAGTGGACCGTGAGGTTCATTGAGACTACCCCAAAATTATGCCAATAAAAATAATGATCATTAGTGAATTCGATTCATAGGTGAATTTTCATTCAGGATCCTTATACTATACCCGATCATGTGAACTATGTAAAATACCTTTTTTATTTACTTCTATCATCACTCATTGATAGAAAAGATAATGATAAGTTGAAGTATTCCACAAGTTGATAGAATAAGGTCCTCATAAAAAGAAGAATTGAGTTTTACTACTATAGCCTTATTCCCCCACGTCCTATCATGGTGTAATCCCTATTAAGGGTATAATAAGTGGTTTCAAAGGGGTTGTTATTACTCTCCTTTATTGGAATCATAGAAATGGTCATCAACTATAAAATAATCACTATATTTGGAGGGAGAAATTTACAGTTATGGAAAAGTAAGATACGATACTATTTCAAATCCTTAGTCGTGAATTCTTATAGTGGTACCATATATGCAATCACCAACAAAATTAAAACAAGTGATATGGTGGATTGGGTTCATTAAGAAATGGATGCAGATGTCAGAGCCATAAATTCATTATACATTTCACTTTTCAATCCTATTTTAGTAAAGATTATGTCATGTAAAACCTCTCTTGTTATGTGGGAAAAGATTTTGAATATCTATTAAGTATATTTGATGGTTTTGGGGGAATTGTTTTCCATTGAATAAATATGAATACTTGAGAATAACACAAATGAGATGTTTAGTTTCATTTTTTATCAAATAAATGTTCTTTTTGAGGATATGTGAAGCCCTGGTGTACATCTCAAAGACGAAAATATAATAAAAAGGATTATGAAATTACACCCTTATAATTTCAATGAAAAGTGTGAGTTCATGAAAACATGTATCTGGAATATATTTCTCTCTATAGTTTTCATATTACTATTTTGACTTATACAATGAGAAATGAAGATGATGAGTCTAGAATAATGGAATATCCTTGGGTAGTGGGCCTTAATTCCATTAATAAAACCTTTATCAAAGAGAATTTTCATGTTTATTAATTTTATGAGGTAATTTCATTTATTTACTCTAATATTAAGAAGTTAAGATAAATATTTAAGGGTAATATTCCACATTCCTAAATAAAATATGGGAATTTTTGGACATCCTATAGAAAAATATCATAAAATCATCCATCAATGTGATGAAAAATACATATTTTCCAAGAATATGAGAATGAAAAGAGCCTAAAATTCATAATGGTGGACTTTTGAAAGGAAAAATTTTATTTAGGAAGAATAAAAAATTTTCAGAGAAAGTGAATTTGAATAAGTTAGGAATTGTTTCAATGAAGGTGTATAGATTTCTATTTCAGATAAGTCAAGAAATGAATGTTGTGATGATGATAATGAAGGTGTAGTTGGATGGGTTTCTCTACAGAAAAATATGAGGTGTTATTTGAAGGAAATAATGTTTTGAGGTAAAAGACTAAGAAGGTAAATGTAATGGTTCATGATTATATTCTCTACATGATACGTCAAAAAGAAGAATAGTTAGATGTAATGTTAGGGATTGAAGAAATAAAATATGGATACTTCAGAAACTCAAGAATGGGAATGAAACTAAAACTCAAGACCAAACAAAATTTATGAATCATTGATGGCATGGATTATACTATTACTATCATATTTAAGAAACTTTTGGAGTTAAAATAAGAAGTTATGAATTAGTATTAGAGGTGTGACTATTAAGAATTATTATTTACACTCAGTATAGTCACGACAAGAAATAATGAATCATCATCAAGTAAATCCAAATGAATTTCTATGGAAGAAAACATATATTTTCTGCATGTTCAACCATTTAAATAAAAATGAAAATATATAATTTCTCAAATAAAAAATAATTTATTACCAGATAGATTGTAGACCATTATAACACAATAAATGAAATTAACAATGTAGCCAGGTAAAATTCTAATGCTTCAATAGTAAGAAGTATTTTCTATGAAAACTCAGGACACAGTTATTGTTTTTGATATATTTTTTGGAGGTTATTATAAGAGCCTCACCAATATAATCAAGATTATTGAAATTATAAAAAAATATTTTTCTTTTAACGTATTTTTTTGTGAAGGATTAAGGAATAAGGAAACCAACTATTCATCAAGAATGAAACAAATGCCATCAATAATTCCTCAAAATTAAATAAATAAAAATATGGAATCTTCTTCTAATAGAAAAATCACTCCTAATAGATTTTATACTCTATAAAAATAATAAACTTTCACATATCCAACTGTTGAAGAATAACATTCATCACTAATGTGGTAATTGAAAGGTAGTTTAGAGATAGCTAATGTTGTTTCTATTTCCTTGAAGTAAAATTACAATTAAAGATCTTAGAAAGTGAAAAGTGGATTCAAATCATGTAAGACTAAAAAAATACCTCACTAGGAATCTCAAGAGCAATAAATATAGTGTTTTTCATTTTATTAATGATGAAGGTTTTAAGATTTATGAGTTTGGAAAATAAAAAATCAGTGGAAATGATCTCAAGTGAACTAACATTCTTTTGGTTGATAGAATGAATCATAATTTCTTTACTATCATCCAACTATGTGACTATGGATGTGATGTCGATTTTAACAAAAAGTTATGTACTATAAAAGTAAAATATTAATTAGTTATCCTACCTGAAAAAAATTACCAATGGGAAATTATACCTTATTGGAGAGGAAATTTTTTTACACTACCCAAATATGAGAAAAGCATGATATAGAATAGACATCTCATCCATAGAATCTAAAAATATCTAACGATGTTGTTGAAATGAAATGAAATGCATGATATTCCCCATATCAGGTATGATCATACAATTACATGTGATTCATGTTATAAGGGAATATTATTCCTAATTCATATAAGTGAAATATGTCGATAGAATTGATATTGGCTAATATTGTGCACGTTGATGTTTTTGGGATAATATCACCCAAATAAATAGTCGGACTAAGGTATTATGTGTTTTTTTATTTTATAATGATGGTATGGATTATTCCTATCACACAAAATATTGAGGAGTAAAAATGTACCACTTAGTATCATAGAATAACAAAAAAGATTCTTAGTGTGAAGATCCAAAAGATAAAAACTATTAAGGAGACTAAATTTAAAAATCAAAAAGTTTAAGAATATTTGTAGAATAAAGGAATTATATATTACTTTTTTAAGGTTATAACTCCCCAAAAAATGGGATATTTTAATGGAAAAAATTTATAATAAGTAACACATCTCATAATATATTGATTGAATAGTATTTTCTATAAATATACTGGAACAAATATATCCGTGTGGTGATGCACATTTCTAATAGAGGTTTACTCTGTGGAAATGAAGTGATAAATCCTTATGAAATTTGGCATGGAAGGAAACTTATACTCCATTACTTTAGATAATTTATAATTAAATTTTTTATCTTCAATAAAGAAAAGATAAAAAATTGAAGATCATAGTGATGAATGAATATTTCTTAAATAATTATCAATTAGTAAATCATACAACTATTAAAACACGTGACTTGAAAAAAAAGAATGAGAACAGTAATTTTATGGTGGGTTAAAGTGGGAAAATGAAAGTAGTAAATGAGTGTTTCGTGTGTAATAACCAACCAATATATAATTATCAAGGTGATTAAGAATCACAACAATTAGGGTGATTCATAATGAATGAGGAAAGTTCTGATAAAGACTCACACTATATGTATTATGAAGAAACTCAATCATGGCCAAAAAGTGAAATGATCAAGCCTAAAACCATATAAGGAATCATTATTGGATAATGGATATCCTCGGTCCAAACTAGAAGATTAAAGGCTCGGAAGTAGGTATCATTATTATCATTGGTGGAACTAAAATCTTTTAAATAACCCATAAATGAGGATAGGTAGTTCAAGGATATGGAAATAGAGCTTGAGAAAATAGGAAAAAATAAAACATTTTCAGTCATTGAAAGGGGGGTAAAAATAATTTCATCAAAATAAAGTTGGTGTTTTGAAATAAACATAATTAGGGGGAATCCATTTGGTAAAGGCATGAATATTTTATAAAGATTATTCTAAAATTAAATGAATTAACATTGATAAAGCATATTCTTATCTATAATGTTTTGAAACCATGTGTTTTTTCCTAGCCATAGTTAGTCGATAAGAGTTTCTATGTATATAAAGTGTACATCAAACGTTCCTTGTTGAATAGTTTCCTTGAAGGAGAAGTTTACATTAAGTATCTAGATGGGTTTCTCATTGATGAAGGTGAAAGAAATGTAAATAATTTAAAGAAGGCTCTATATTTCCTCAAACAAAAATCAAGAGCATAGTGTTTTAGGTTAGATCATTGATTAAATAATAACAGTTTCTATAGAGGATTATTTGATCACAAACTGTAAAAATAATAAAGTGAATGAGTTGTTATTAATGGTTCTTATATTTATTTAGGAAAAATTTAATTGGGTCTTAGATGATAACCATTTTACAAAGTTTTCAAGACTCGTGAAGTTTGAATTTAAAATATATTCAACTAGTGAAATGTTATTTCTTCCTTATTTTATTTGTTATTAAGCTCGATGATGGGATATTTATCTTCAAAATAAAATATGACTAGGAAGTTTTAAAGATATTTTAGATGAAGGTATCTAGGACCGTTCAATCTCTAATAGAGATAAAACGAAAATTTTTAAAGACAAGTAAATAAACAAGGTCTAGGTAAACACATTTTTGAAAATCATTTGTATTTTTAACTATTTTACAATAACTCAAATAGATATTATATTTTCAACTTTTCAGGATGAATGTTTTCAAATTGATCCCAAGGAGTGTGAATTTAATAGTATGAAAATAATAATCCCATATAAACATCACAGAATTGACTATAAGTTGTTCTATAGTAATTAATTAAATTAAAATTTGTTAGGGTTTACTAAAAAGGATTGGGACGGTTTGCTAAAAAAAGTAAATCAGCTTTAGCTGTTTCTTTTTATGTTGATAGTTATTATATATCATAACAAATATATAATAAAGATTTAATATCATTGATAACTATACATTCTAAGTACATTGATTCCACTCAAGTATACAACCAATTAGTTTGGATGAAATAAAAACATGATGATGTGGGTGTTAAGGTGATGTCTCCTATTCCATTAATGTATAATAAGTCATGTGAGATAAGTGTTAGAAAATATACTCTCTAAAATTCACAGACCAAGCATATTAAGATAAATTATTAATTCATAATGGATAAGGTATAGTAAGGAATTTTTATTCTAGATTGTGTGTCTATTTAGTATCAGGTTATTGATATCTTGAAAATGAACTACCCAAAGTGGTGTTTGAGAAGCATCGGTTGGATCTGGGAGTACCACCACTTTCATATGCTTAATTATTTTTTAGATAGACCCCCACTTCCCATAGTTTCTTTTATAATTAACGTATGGTTTCCCATATAACATTCATATGGGTGGTAAGTGTTTAAAAGGGGGAGAGTAAATCAATTTAAAATAAGGGGGATATGTGAACCCTGTGGAAAATGAAGTTATTCCTATATATTCATCATGTTACCCATACAATTCCATGGATCTATAGGCTTATATAATTAATTTAAACCTTAAGTGTTATGTGGTAATTTTTATCACTAAGTAACACATTGTATTTCATTAACAATAAGGGGTAGAAATGAAAACATATACTTTCAAGATGATTTCATTATGAGGATATTGAATATTGTCAACTAAATCATATAGGGAGACTATTATACCCAAAATTATGTTTTGAGTGGATTTTTTACAAGTTCATTTTCTAAAAATATGACTTCTTTTTGCAATTTTTTATTTTTAAGCGTTTATGTTGAGGAAAATCGGGTATCTGAAATGGCTACCTTACCAAAATAGATACGTGAGAAAATCGAGTATGTGAAATGGGTATATGAGGTGACCAAGTACATGAAACGACTACATGGAAAAAACATATATGTGAGGAAATCAAGTAAATGAAATGGCTATGTGTCAAAAATAGAAATCTGGGAAAATATGGAACTTGGCCAGAACCGTTACGTGAGTCAACTACATAGTAATATTGGATACATGAGAAAAGTTGTTGTGTGAATATCCTTTAAACATTTATATATTAATAATTAAGTAAATTTATTGTGACTGTATTGTAACATGGTTGCATTAATTTAGATATGTAAACCATGTTTGTTTGTATTATTAAATTTTGAGATCTATGACTTCTAGAAGATGCCTGTAAATGTACGTTTTCCATTAATAGAGGGTCAAAAACTTTCAATGGATGGTTTATGATAATGATTCAAAAACTAATTTTAATGATTTTAACATGGTTGTGGTTATATTAAAATATTATTTTGTATATTTTTATGCAAGTTTATTTTGGAATATTGAATAATTTTTAAGGAGTTATTTGTATCATAGATTTCCATATAGTTTCAACCTAAGATATTATCAGAAATTTGAGTATTTTATGTTTCTCAACATGGTATTTTAATCGAATTTGATAATCACTAAATAATATTATAAGATCTGTATTACACAAAAAATAATGAAAATAATATTAAATTGATGAAATTTTGGGAATCATTCATGGATAATTTTGAGGTTGTTTTCCAAAACTCAAATAGAATATTGATGGTCAAATTTGTTGTTATTTCAAGAGACCAATTCTCCCTATATTTAAGAATTATTATAACTGTATATAAACACCATCCATAGTGTTTTTTGATTATATCCATATGAATAAGGTAAGATTAAATAGACATAGTAGTTAGTTCTCTAATTGTTATTGGTAGTGAACTAAGAGGGTCAGTGAGACCGCTCCAAAATTGTACACATAAATGCAGTGATCTTTAATGAATTTGGTTTACAGGTGGATTGTCAAGCATTATCTTTAGACTAGCATTTTATAGGGGAACCAATTTAAATCCCTCATGTTATTTACTAGTTTCATTGGTCATTTATTGTAATTATATATATAAATTAATGAGTTCTTCAAGGTGAGTGAACAGGGACCTCATAAAAATAAGAATTCTTATTATCTAACGTACCCAGATTCACACTCCCCCCCCCCACTCTTTGGGTGTAATCCTCTTTAAGGTTCTAACATACCCATTCATGTACATAATATCTCAATAATATTATTTTATTAATGTAAATCACCCTGGGTATCCTTAGAGAGGGTCTCTTCCAAGAATCTTGAATAATTTTAAGCAAGTTTTAGTTCTACAATGAAAATATAAAGAGGACAAATTATGGGAGACCACGGGTAATTATTGTAAGTAAGATTAAAATAATGTAGTGTTCATAAAAAATCAAAACATATCTATATTTTATTCAAACACATTATACCCAAATAAACACTCATTATATAGATTTATATCGGACCTTGTGAGACATTATAACAATGCAAATGATTATGAATTTCTAATTAAAACCCACAATCAATGAGTGGGGTGAAGAAAATAATTAGTACATCCCAATAAATTATTGAATTTGACGTAATATCTATTAAGAAATAATATATATATATATATATCCACCAGATATATCTCCATAAAAATGTGTACTCATATAAACCCTTTTCAAAAGGCATCTATTGTATCCATGATACATGTAACATGTCTATATCAAATATTCTAACCCATATATTATAAATTATCTTGAAATATATTATTGTATCTAGACGAATAAATCCAATTTGATTCATCTAAATATATGTTCTCAACATATGTCCTTCAACTAATCATGGTCATTTTTTCCTAACAGTAATTTAAATAAGGATTAGAATTTAAAACTATTAAATATTGAAAAAGTTCTATATTGGTTAAATAAATCAAATAGCATGGTGATTATAAATAATCAACAACCTCTTATTAAATCATATTTATGGTTGGAGTAGTAAAGATATTAAAATATTGAGCAATACATGATAGGTACCTAGTTAAACTCATATAATTGTGATTAATATTAGGTATACAAACCTAAGTATATCAAGTGTATTATGTATGAAATTAAATTTCATATACTTTACTAGTATAGTCTATAAAAATCCACACTTTTGTATCAGGAATGAACTATATATTTCCATACGATCCCTCAATGATTATAATCTTATTATTTTTTCATAGTTGATGATATTCTAAAAAAACATGTTAAGAAAAATTAAAATATTTTATTTAATACATATATAATATGTGGAGAATTAATATGACCATATTTTTAACAATGATAATTGTTTTTTAAAATTTATTCACCACATTATCCCATGTATCCTTAGAAAAATATTTACATTGAACCTCTCAGTAATTTATTTAATAATATATTATTTGTGAAGAATGTATTTAGTCTTTTGATGAGATTGAGGTTCTTTAGCCAATAAAATAGCTCTATTATTATAACAAAACAACTTATTGATATTGAAATGTTAATAACTTCCCCATATTTATGTGTCTAATTATTGACCTATAAAATATCTCGATTGTAATTGATATTGTTATATACTACTATTTTATAGAATCAATCTTTATTGGATACTTGTGAATCTTCTAGCTAATTGAATTAACATTAAAGTATAATATTAATCTAGAATGAAATTTCTTAATACTCATTGTCTATTTTTAAGGTAGTGTTGGTGTGAATATATTATAAATAGATCTTCCTCACCATAAAAATATAAAAATAAAATGATATTATTTATAGTGTACTTAATCAAATTCATTACAAAATTTTGTTTATCATAAAATAATTTGATTTATATCTATTCGTTATCCTGAAATAATAATATGGATCAAGTTTTTTACACAACATGTCATACATAAGTGATCTTATCACCAATGTATTTGTAATATTATTAATATATTCTCTTTCTCTATCAATATAATAGAATTTATTCTTTATAATATTCACACCATGAAACATTGGTAAAAACATATATCTATTATTCACCATGTTAAACTAGTTTAACACTTTACTAATATATGTATCATTTATTAAACTATGTAATGTCTTAGATCTTTCTATATAGTTAGGTATATACATTATGTTTGATGATTCACCAATCTTTTTAATTGTGAAGAGTTTTCTTATCCTATCCTTAATTTACTTCAATGAAGGTATTTCATTTCAATGGAGTTTTATAAAATCATCTAAATAACTTACAAAAAATACAATCACTTTCCCATGAGATCAATTAAATGTATAAAAGTAATCAAATTTTTTAATGAAAACAAACTCATTAAATATATTACAAAAGAAAATATTCCAACTTTGGGAATCTTTTCTCATTCTATAGAAGTATCATTGTAATTTAAATATGTTAGGAACGCCATTTTGACCATAGGAACACTTAGTTTATATCAAATACTAATACAATTAGACACTTACATTAAGGAAATACCATTTTATATTAATTTGGAATATAATATAATTACAACAAGATAATTTTATCATAAAAATCCCAATGGGAATTATTGTTTAAACTAGTAAAAAATTAACTTTATTTAAAATCCTGATTTTTATATAATTATTCCCACTAAAAAATGTGTATTAGTAGACACCCTACCCTTCATGTTATATTATTTTAAAATATACACTTAAAGAATTTGGTTATTCTAATAAATACCATGACCATTTTTTTATTACATCCCTTTATTTTTAAGATATTTAAAAAAAATTCAGGTGTACCTTGAGTTTCTAGTGGGGTTAGAGGGATTATGATGAGAATGGGAGAAGAATGGAAAGGCACCCAAGGTCCAAGAATCCTCATGGTACCGTGTAGACCTTGACTAAATACATTTTTTGGGTGTTAGTGATGCATGTGGTTCTATTATATACCTTCTCTACCTAGTGGCGTTGGAGTAGGTGCCTAGTAGTTTCATGGGAACAATAATCTTTAAATAGGGAACTTATGTCCTTTCTACATGAATGTTTTATCCCAATTATGGGGACGTTTGATATTTTCACTTCATTTACTCTTTTCATATCCTCACTAAAGATTCCCCTCATCAGGATGCCAAATTAATCCTTTGGATTAATCTCCCCACATATCATTCGCTCAAAATGACTATCCTCAATTTAATTAGTATTTATAAACCTTCTCCCTCTCATACTAATAGGAAAAAAACTTATAAATGTTTTTTGGCCTGAGTGAACCCTAAAATAATGAAAATATATTTGCATATAATAATTCTAAAAAATGTATGAATTTTTTGAATTTTAGTCTTAAATCATCCTAGTTTTTCAATACTAGAACATTTTCCTTTCTACTCGCATGTATTATATTACACTTATGACTATTATTATTATAATTATTTTTATACTTTAGTTTAATGAAATATATTAGGATTCAAATCTTTTTTTCTTATTTTATAGAATAATTTCATGTGAGGTTATAGTTCTACATAATTATATACTTTTCAATCCTATTATATAGTCCATTCATTGAATTATTTCACATCTTGGGAAAATATATTATCTAAAAAATCATGTGAGCATGAGAAGGTGCCAATGGTTACATAAATATGTGTTATATTTGGGAATGGATTTCAACACCTTGTCTCATTATACACATTCACTTATTCCTTGGTATGAGCTTCAATATTTCTCTGACTCACTATACAATATTCCCCTTCCCCTTAGAAAAGTTACATAGAAACTGACAACTTTTTCCCACCTATAAATATTTTTATGGGTGAAAATATTTACATGTGTGGGCTATTTATAAGAACTAAAAATGAATCCTATGGGATATGGAACTAGATTATCATATTATATATTGATTCGATACTTGATGAATATAAAAAAGTATGGATCCTTCATAAGTGTGGAGTAATATTTAATTTTTAAGTTTATGAATAATTATCATGTTAAGTATAATGATTTTTTATTTCTTAGTTATCTAAAATTATATAATTTCTAGGATAAACATTATCTAAGTTTGGGTAGTTAGGGGTTACTAGTGAAAAACTACTATGTATATTCTACTTACACCCTACCTAGTCCCCTATGGGACATGTGAATATCCATTTTTCATATGACATTCATAAAGGAAAGTCCCCAAGAATAGGAGGTTGAATACATAATATAGAGTGATTAGGTTGACTATTTTTTATGTATTCTAATGGTTGTTCTAGTTAATGAGAATTGGTTTATCTTTCATGCCCCCTAGAGAGGGTTCTTACATCGGGGAAAAACATTACCCTTTTTCTATGTTCATCCCATTCCAAATATATATAGTTATCACCATATATCACACATTTTGGTAATACAATGGATTATTTTAGGTTGAAGGAATATGGAAATTCATTTATATATTATGTTACACATTCTAAACTATTTATATTAGACCTGGTTTTATTAATGGACTCATATACACATGTTTTATCTAATTTTAAATTAAGTCATTCTACATAAACACATGTTATATAACTAGATAAATACTTCATTTCAAGGATGAAATAGCGACTCTCTCTTATGTATTTCTCAACCCCTAATGTTTTCACAAATCCCTTGGGTTTGGGTGATGTGCCTAAGGTTTTGTAAAGATGCGACTAGGGTATTATTCAGGTATTTAGATCATGGAAATTAAAAAATGATATCAGAGACCAAACCATATTCCCTCATGTATGATACTTGAGAGTAGACAGGGTACTAGGACTATCATGACATACCAATTAACCAATGAATATTCCAAACTAGTATAATTATGTTATATGTTTTTCATACCAATGGTGTTTGTGGATCTTTTTTTCCCTTTTTACTATGAGTCTATTCATTGTACATAGTTCTCATTCGTTATTTTAAGTAATAATTTTTAGGCACAAGTATGTTTTTCTAACATTTCATGTGTTCCCAATCTTTAATTTTTATATTACTATTCGATAATGTTGACAACTCGTATTTTAAAAAAATTCATAATAGATAATTGGTGTTTTCTCATATATTTATTATTAAAAAATAGGTTAATATGGTTCAAAAATTTATTCATTTGGGTTAATAATTTTTTTAAATACTGATTACAATTATTTAAACATATGTCATACCCCAAAGCCTTCTTTCATTTTTTTTCTAAAAGAGAATACAGTGTGTGTAAAAATATATTAAAAGTATTTATAAAAAGTATTTTATATAGAAAAATACATTGGTAACTGAGTGTTAGGGAGAGATAAATGGGTTTATAACTTACCATTATTATATAGCTTTCAAATTAGGATTATTTTTTTTTTAAGTTATTAATGATATTTTTCTCTACCCCATTATTGTGTATGTCACCTAGACAATCAACTACTTTTGAGTATGAACGGAAATATTAGATTTCACTACTATATAGTCCTACTATTGGCCATTAATATTTAAAGGGTATTACTTAATTACTCTAATAATATTTTTATAAGTCTCTAAAAAATGGGCCTATACCCACATATATTACTATAGATTTTTAGTTTAACGATCCTCTAACTTCTCTAGGTGATTAATCTATTTATGTTCTTGAAGGATGTATTAATATTCTTTTTCATATATTGGAAGGAATTAAATTCCTTGAGATAAGTCATGATTTTTAATATTTAATCTTTATTTTAGGTGGTCATGAAATTATTCCTCATTCAGATAACATCAATGGGAGGTTCATGAATGGGTGTTCAACTAATAGGTGATTGAATTTCTTGGAGTCCAATTTTATAATTAAATGAGGTGAGAAAAGGTGTATCTAACCCAATAATCATGGGTTGTTATTTTCCAACATCACCAAGCATTAGAATATAATCTATTAAATTTCATTTTTGTGTGTTCCCTTTACATATTATGCCTAATTTTACCTTCATTTAAATGTAGTTCCTTATCTACATTTAGTATGGAAACCTTCAATAGTTTTCTAGTAGTGTATATCATTGAGTGTTGGGTAGCTTCAACATCCATCCTAGCCCTCCAATGACCATTTGACTATTTAGTTTATTGGTTGAAGTCAATAACTATCTAGGAGAATAGTTTAGGGATCCTAAAATGTTAATCATACCCAATTAGTTTCTATGTATACTTCAAAGTATAATTTTAACCATAGTTTTAGTATAATAAAGTAGGATGTTGGTATACGATAGAACAACCTTTGGCTGATATGGGAGTTGGGACTTATATTATCAAATTTATTGTCATTGTATACTCTATATTTTCATGTTCTTTATATGGTGATTGTTATTTTAATTATTTAATATCAGATCAATTGGTACCTCTTATTGAGTATAAATTATTAGACTAATCTTCACATATAATCCTTGATACCAACTTTGGAAAGAGGATTGAATAGACTGAGATTTTTCCATCTTAATATAACATTGTTTTATACTTAATATATATATATAGATATATATATTATTTAATGGTTAAAATATAAATCCCATTAATGTTATTTTGGTAATGGATTGGTTTAATCATTTTGTGCCTCCCTTGATAGAAATAATAGTAAATTGGTTGTTTTATCTCCTACTATTTTCCAATACACAATTTATAGAGATAGTTAATTTTAATATAGGAAATTAGAACCTATTTAGTGGTAGCTAGGAGAAACCATAGTAGAGAAAGATATATTTTTCCTCATATTATTTCATTCTATGAAGAAGAAAGTTTTATCGACCATATTGTAATTATATCCAAATATATTCCCTAATGTATATTATTGTCCTTATCTTATGTATGAAGTAGAGTTTACCATTAATGTTTTACAAAGAACTGAATGGGTCTCTATTACATCTTATTATATCGATCAAACTAATTTTTTGGAGTTAAAGATTTAGGTGGAAGGTAATGAGTTAGTTGGATTCATAATACTGGGCACGTCTCATTGGGATACTCTAGTCTCGTTACTAAGAATACCAATGGAAAGTAATGTATATTTTTTGACTATCAAAATCTAAAATGGGTCATGATAAAAAATCTACTACCCTTTTCCTAGAGTTGAAAATTTATTTAATTAGTTAAAAAAGTGATTTTATTTTCCAGAATTAAATGATACTCAGGTTAACATTAACTTCAAGTCCAGATTGGGGACATTATAAATATATATTACTAATTTTGATATGAGCAGTCTTGAATAGCTAGTAATACCTTTTGGTTTAAATAATGCTCCTATTTTATTCATAGATTTAATTAACACAATTTTTCATCCATTTTTAGACACCATACTGATATTATTTGTGGATGAAATCAACATCATTTCAAGGTCTCATGTTAAGCATGGTAAATATATTTTCATTATGTTGGACACATAACGGGAACATCCACTGTATACCAAGCTATCTAAATTGTAACATCTGGATTACATATGCCATGTTCATTAGGATTATAATCTTTAAAGTTGTCATATTAGTAGATCATGATATGTTTCAATCTGTAAAGTGCTTAAAAGTTCTAATAAGCATCTTCAAAATTATAATTTTGATTTTGATTTCTCAATAGTATCTTAGTTTTATCCACGATCACACCAAAATTGCTACTATGATGATTTATTTAATTAATAATTGTGTGCATCTTTTTTCATTGCTGATGTGAATCATCTCTCAAGAAGTTTAAGGTTTGGTATACCACCTATTTGGTTCCTATTACAAATCCACAATGTGAGGGAATTTAGTTGTTTTACATGGATTTATCAATCATCCTTTGATGAATTTTTAAACCTTATCCTTTGGTAGTTGTGTTTGTATATATAAAATTGCATCCCCATGAACTCACCATGACTTGAATATGAACTCTATTATTCATTCCTTTAACTACTAGAAATCTTATCCATATGATGAAAATTTCATGGTGTTCATGGACTAAATATTTCTAAAATACATCTTTTTACAATGATATCTAAAACATAATAAATATCACTGGGGATAATACCTTCAATAATTATAGTTTAACATTAAATATAGTTGTGGTAATGGAAACATAGTTACATAACAACATAGCCAAAAAAATAATCCTCAAAAGATGATGGAAGAAAATAATGAAATGATGTTCATGTATCTCTGGGTTAGAAACCACCAATATGTGGTCAATGATCCTAGTATAGTTCACTTATATAATATTTATTTCACATATTCTCTTATAAAATTGGTCAAGGGTCCTTAAATCTTTAGTTTTGATTGTACCATTATTCAAGAAAGATCTGGTGGTGGTAGTATCCTTCATGGATGGTTATAGGATTTTCAATACTTATTATATATCCGTGGAATATTATTTATCCCAACCAATATTACAGATATCATAGTGAAACAATGTCATGATTCTTAGTGTGAAATAAACTATGGGAACATGAAGATTTATCATGAAGAACATCACTAGTTCTAGTGTCTTAGCATAAAAAAATGAGCATATGGTACGTTGCTAGATTCCATACCTATCATAAAGTAAATGTGGAGAGAATAAGGCTAGTGAATAATATTCATCCACTTCTGTAACCAATGTGCAAGTGGGATGATATTTCCAAGGACATTATGACTAATATAACAATAATATTGGGGTTTTGAGATACAATATGGTTGTTTATAGATCATATAATGAAGAATAATATCTTATTAGTGATTTTATAATCTTCTTCAGTCAATAATCTAAGTAAGATATATGTTGAAGATATAATTAATAATTATGGAATACTCACTCGGTTTACTTCGAACATGTACTTGAAGTTTAGATCCAATTTTTAGAAATGAATGAAATGTTCATTGGGTTTTAAGGTAAATATATGTAAATAGTTTTAACCATAGACTTATTAAAAAATAGAATGAACCATATTTATTCTAGAGGATATTATATGGGAATGTATTCTTGATTTAAATTTCTTTTGGGGAATTCTTCTCTCTTTTATAGAATTATATTATGAAAATATCTATTATCCATTTATAAAAATTGTTTTCTTTATATCCTTATATGGTATTTAGTTTCATTCTCCTCTATATTATAATAAGATAGGTGGGTCATCTATGATTGGACCTAATATCAATCATATTATTATTGAGAAGATAAATATTAATCTAAATTTGATTACATATAATAAAGATTACATAATCCTTATATCAAATGTAAGAGGTGACCCTTGGAATTGATTGTTAGTGACTATTTGATCCTACATGTTTTTCCAAGGTTTGTTTGATTAGGGATGCTTAAACACAAGAAGTGAAATATATGATATATTTATCCTTTAAAAATATTTGGATAAGTGAGGGAATGTTCTTATCAACATCCTCCACCATAGAATTTCAGTTCCATGAATAAGTATTTTATTGTTTCCCAACTGAGGAATTATATCCTAGAACCATATTAATTTATTTTTTATGATAACATTGGGCTTGAGGAAGATTATTCTTATATGGAGAATCTAGTTTGAATAATTAACTCATGTCAGAATCTATTTTAGGTTAAATAAATCCCTCCAATCTAGGTAAAGTGTAAAATCAAAACTCTAAGATAAAATAAGGGAATGGGATTCCAAATAAATGATGAAATGATTGGATATTTTCATCAAGAATATACTTAAATATTTTTTAGGATGAGAATCACAATCATGGAGAGGTTGTAACCACCTTTCCATTTTTATATTTTCTTTTATTTTCAATCAATTTTAAATTATTTCATGTGTACCTTGATTTTTAAGTGGAGTTAGAGGGATTGGGAAAATAACAAAAAGGGTCCCAAGGTTTAAGAATCTATTGGGTATTGGATTTCAAACGACCCATGTTTGATGTACATAAGAATTACAATAGTTTTTTATAATTCATAATACATGGAAAAAATATACTCTTAAAGACTATATTAGTTTAGTGTCTTTGGAAAGTTATAACATAAGCTTCTAAGTTGGTGAAATATCTTCATTATATCCCATAAATATCACCTCCTTTTTTCCTACCTAAATTGTTTCTTTATATCCTAGTGAAAATAAAACATAAAAATGGTGAGCTCAAATGCTCATTAATGGTAATCATTGACAACATAAAACAAACCATGAAAATAAGAATTTAAAAACATGAACATAATGTATAAATATCAAAATCATGAGTCATAAAATAAATATTTGTAGTATGTAAATAATTGATCATAAAGAAACATTTAACCATGATAAAATAGCATTGTAATAAAACATGGAATTGTGGAAAAAATAATCTCATAATATCATTTCCATAGTATCCAAGTCATTGCTTATAAGACCATCATAGTGGATAAAGTCCTTTAATAAACCGGGTTTACTTGCCCTTCTAGCCATTTATTACTAAATCATATTTACTTATCGTTCTGGCCCTTTATTATTGAACCGGACAAACTATCCCTTCCAGTCATGTTTATCTCATGAGATATAAATCTTTAAAAAATTAACTGGAGGGATATATAGGTCTCACCCATCTCATGATGAAATCATGCTTACATGTTCCACAAAACATAAATCACTCCTCATAGCATAACCCAAGAAATACAATGGGTTTCTTAAACATCATTCCATCAAAACATAATCCACATAAAAGATCACTCCATCATTAACTCATTCAAATAAAATTTTTAATAGAAGAATAACCTTATTTAAGAGAATCATCTATGATGTAAAATAATTTTTGATAAAACACTTGAACTTAATTATTGAGAAAATTATCCTTTCTTCTTCAAAAATGTTTTCTTTTCTCCAAATTCTGTGAAATTTTTAAATAAAATAATTTAGTTGAGAATAAAAAAGAAATATTGTAGTTTAATATTCATGTAAATAATAATTTAAGAATATGTAAAAATCTATTCATTTCATATAAGTTAAAAAAACATTCACCTCATACTTTTGTTGGATAAGCCAAAAAGTAACTCGAACGGTAAATGGAAAAAGATTCACTCCAAACCATGTAGTAAAAGTAAAAAATTGGTTAAAATGAATTTAAAAATAAACATAATAATAGTAAAAATTTTATGAAAACATTTTTAGAAATTTTGGTCATGGATGATAAATATACCCTAGTAAATACTTACATATAAACAATCTTATAAAACAATGAGATTGCAGAATTATCCCATACCATTGTTATGATATTCTTCCAATTTGTCTGAACCTCCTGTATAATGATTTAGATATTTTTATTAACTTATTTTAGAATCATGTTCATCATATATGGTAATATTATCCTTTGTTTGTTCATAACAATTCACTGTTACTCGTTATTTGGGTTTTTACTACTTTATGATCGTATGCGTGTTTTGTCGAATAAGTTCTGGTTCTCCTTCTTGGGTCATATTAATATCATTATAAAATTATATTAACATAATAAATACCATATATATTTATTCTTTACATTTATATACTAATTTTTTAGTTATTATCACGTAGAACGAATCACACCCAATCGTGGACACGGTAGGTCGTACGTACGCACAAGCGACGATATCATTTCCAAAATTGTTGAATGGTATTTATTTTAAAGGATTACACTATTTAAGAATAAATATAATTTTATAATAATCATATAATTTTGTTAATATATTTTTTACCCATCCAAGTAGGGTGGTGGTGAAAAACATATTACAGCCCGGCTTGGAGACGATAAGTCGTACGTATGAACGCGTGGTGATTTCATCGTTATTAGGATGGATAGAAAGTTGAATATGGCTGTTTCATAATTATAAAAACATCTCAGTATATAATTTATACTGGATTTGTTATTATATAATTAAACAACTCATAAAGTAAAAGTAAAAGTAGAAAGAAATATGAAACAACGGGTAGAGGAGATTAGCTCTTCTTTGGCGTGCTCTCTTTAGATCTCCTATTAATGGGACTAGGGTTTGTCTTTTGAAAATACCAGAACCTCTAAAATGTAACTATGTAATTTTAGGAGATAAATGGGAATGGGATGGAAGAGATCTGTGGATTAATGAGTTGTGGAGAAATGAGGGAGGAGGTTCTCTTTTATAGTTGAGGCGAGGGGAACTTTTTGAAAGCTCGCAAATATTAATTTATAATAATTATAAAATCAATCAAAATACACAAAAATGAGATATATTAATAGCAAAGATTATATAAGATTGAAATTTTATCAAATAATAAAATCTATACATGTTTTTATATCAATTTAAAAATTATCATTTTAATTGATAATTAGTTATTCTATTTAACTTTTATAAAGATAACAAATGATTCAATTTTTGAAGGGAAAAATATTTTCTTATTAAGTTTAAAATTATAATATAAATGAATAATTTAAAACATTTTAGATCATATCATAATTATTATATATTTTTATAATTGTTTTATGATTTATAAATAATTTTATAAAACATTATTTCTAAAAATATCAATAGTGTTAGTTTTGACACTATTCATTTCATGGTTTTTTAGAAATATAAAGATATGGATTTATCCAAGTTGAAAATATTTTATTATATACCTAATGGGTCAAGGTCATATATAAAATTAATTTTAAAAATTAATTATCCCAAATTATATGTATTTTAAAATTTTTAATAACATTTATTTGATGTCTCTATTATTAAAATAATCACTACATCAATATTGTGTAATTATTTAATATACTTATTTTTAGAATAAAAATTTGAAATAAATTACCATGATAAGCATAAATTTAATATATTTCATAATAATATATATAGTCAAATTTATATTTGGAAACTCAAACATTAAAAATGTTACACTTATTAAAGTATAAATGTGATAACATTAACATAACAATAAATAAAATAAAATGATTGTCATAATACTTTCTATAATGCTCTGAATCATCACTTGATTGACCCTTGGATTCTTATGGTTCATATATCCTATAAAATATTATTTATTCTTTTGTTTAGGCATTTTTATCATTATTACTATTTTAATAAAAACTATTTTATGAATTTCTCATCTATTAATTAATTTTTACATCATCAATGTATAATAATTTATGGTAGTTATTAATTTTATAAAAATTAAAAATAAATTTCCATGATTTATATTATTATTTTATATTTCCATGGACTATTTATTTTCAAATATATTACCCACTTATCCATATATTAAAATTATTATACATATATGAAATGTGATTTTGACATTTTGTCATTTTCATTGTTCTTATTAATAATTATGTAATTTTTATTGTCAAGTGTCTATATAGGATAAAATAATTAGGTAGTAAAAACAAGGATATGGAATAGAAATCTAACCATTAAGTTATGATGGATAGTGATAGAGAATAATGTTTAGAGAAATTTAACTACCAAAAAGCCATAAATCTGTGATGATTTAAGGGACCATATGATTAATTAGATAAGAAAATACTACAATAACATTTTGGGTTTCAAAATCCTTCTAAAAAAGTTGACTAATTTTTTATGAGAATAAATAATTACATGATTTTTGTTCAATCTCGCTATCGTTCATTCCTTGAAAAAATTAAACTTCATCTCTTATTTAAAAAAATTAAGATTATTTTTTATTCTTCAAGTGTTATCAGATCATGCGATAGAATGATAGATCATTCCATCAGTCTCCAAAAATGGTTAGCACATGTTATCCAATATGCATAATTCTACCTATAGTGAGATAATAAAATGATCTAACAAATATTAACTGGAGTATAACTTATACTATCCATAAATGGATAACCTTACAATCCTTTCAAAAACTTAAAATATAAAACATTAAAAAGAGTTGAAAAAATCTACATAACATTTATCTCGCAAATCTAATAAGGTAATTCTTGGTTATCACCTTTTAAACATGTAAATACATTAATCATGTATTCCCGTGAAACATTGTAATAACATGAATTATCATGAAAACATACATTCTAAAAAAATAACTCTTTATACACACCAAAAAACACCTATATACTCAAACCATCAAATCACTCTGTCCATGTATTGGTCATGAGATCATTAATATTATCAAACATCTCCTTATCTCCTTATATCTTCATTATTCATATATCATGTCCTTCAAAAAGTATTTCAATCACTTTAATTTGTTGTTGGTACCAAATACTGATGGAAAACCATAATGTACCAATACATAGATATCCAAATATTCATTAATACTATAAAAAATATTTTACAACACTATTTTTAATCCCATTATATAAACACATAATCATTCCACCACTTTGTTTTCATACTCAACAAGGCCAACAGTGGTCACATGTTATTTGCCTTTATCTTTGGACTTAAGAGGTTGTTGATGTCGATAATCATCTATAACCATTGTATTAGGGTATTAGTTAGCATAATGCCCAATTTCCTTGCACTTTTATAATTGAAGTGTGGGGGATTCATTCTCTCTAGTCATTTATCTATTCACATCATCCCCAACCTTTTTTCAATTACTTCAGCAGTCAACTTCTTGATGACGTCCTATTCCACACTTGAAACATTTTCTAGTCCCTTTAATACAATCTCTGTTATACTTATATCCCCACATTGAGCATAATGAAACATTCAAATTCTTTTCACCATTTTTCATAGATTTTCCATTGAGCTCTATGTTTTGTTTCTAATCAAAACCATGATATAGATATGTAACACCGACATTTTGTTCTACCTTCACGATACAATTCAAAATATCTTTATAGAAACTAAAAAATTTTATAGCTAATTCCCTTTTAAGACTTGGTTTTGAGCCACTAATGAATCCCCCAACAATACTTTCAGGTTGGATGATAATTCCAGAATCATACCTTGAAAAAATTGTAAAACATTCTCCATATGTACCAACAGATTCATCATCCTTTTTTCTTCAAAGAATATGAAGGAATTAATTCTTCAAAAACAAGTTCTTTAACTCATCCCAATTCATTGATTCAATTTCATATTTCTTCCTTGTATTCTTAATTAGAGTCCACCACTAGTATGCTTCACCTTTTAAATGATAAACATGTCTAATGACCTTTTCATGTTCCGAACAATGAAGGATGGAAAATTTATTTTTAATATTACTGATCCATTTTTTAGTAACAAGTGGATCAGAAGTCCCACTGAAATAAGGTGTACATTTTCTCATGATTTATTCCATAGAATGGTGTTCCCTTATATTCTCATTTCGAATTCCAAAATGATTCATATATTTTAGAAGTATAGATAAAAGATTTTATATTCCATCTCCCATAAAAAAATTTTGTTCAGGAGAAATATCATTTCATTTTCCAGTGAATTGATCATCAACATGCTTCCTTTGGGTTCCAGCTATTGTCTAAAACCCAAAAAAATAGTGTGAGAGGAAAAAACTCATACTAGGTAAACAACATAATAAAGAGAGAGTAAATTTGATATCTAAAATCTTAGGTTTAATATTATGTTATTCATGATCATTACCATAATTATAAGATGGTAATCTATAGTTAGACTTACCCTTAGGGATATACCTAGACATACCTTAGAAAAATCTCTAGGGGACTCACTAAATTTTTTACATCCTAGCTTCCAGAGGTTGAATAAATCTTTTATTTGGTACCAAATCTAATGACACAAGCTTGACAAACATGTAAATTACATTACAATTTCAAAATACATAAAACAATACACAAACAGAAGACTAAAGACCATATTAGTTTAGTGACTTTGAAAACATAAAACATAATCGGTGAAATATCTTTAATATATCACATAAATATCTTCTAATATTTTTTCCTTCCTAAAACTGTTTTCTATATCCTAGGGAAAATAAAACATAAAATGGGTGAGATCAAATTCTCAGTAAGGGTAAACATTGAGAACATAAAACAAACCATAAACATAATAATGTAAAAAAATGAACAGAAAGTTCATATATCAAAATCATGAGTCATGAAATAAATCTTGGCACTACGTATGACATAGATCATAACAGAATATTTATCCATGATAAAATAGCATGGGAATAAACAAGGAATTGTGACAAAAAAATAATCTGATAATATGATTTCAATATTATCTAAGGAATCGTTCCCAAGATCATCATAATGAACAAATTCCTTCACTAAACTAGGATTACTTTACATTCCAGCCATGTATTACTGAACCAGATTTACTTTTCATTTCGGCCCTATATTACTGAACTGTATTTACTTTCATTATAGTAATGTTTACCTCATGAGATATAGATCTTTTCCCATTGCATTGGTGGGAGATATATGTCTCACCCACCTAATAATAAAAAAATTCTTACAAGTTCCACAAAACATAAATCATTCATCATAATATAACCCATGAAATAAACTCGGTTTCTTAAACATCATTTCATTATAAAGTAATATATATAAAATATCATTACACCATAAACACAATAAAATTATAGTAATAATATATTGATAACCCTATTTAATAGAATCATTTTAGATGGAAAATAATTTTGATAAAACACGTGACCTTAATTATTGAGGAAAATATCCCTTATTCATAAAAAATATTTACTTTTCACAAAATTTCAAGAAATTTTAAAAAAAATTATATAGTTGAAAAATAACATGAATTCATGTGGATTAATCTTCATGGTAATAAGGTGTCAAGAATATGTAAAAATCATTCCATTCTGTATAAGTTAAAAAAACATTCTCCTCATACTTTTGTCGGAGAAGTCAAAAAGTAACTCATATGATAAATGGAAGAATGATTCCTTCCAAACCCTATAGTAAAAGTCTAAATGGGTAAAAATGACATTAAAAATACAAATAATAGTAGGAAAAATTTTATAAAAACATTTTTAGAAAGCATGGACATGGATTATAAATATACTTCAATAAATACTTGTGTACAAACAATCTTAAAAAATAATGAAACTGTGGAATTATCTCTTACCTTAGGTAAGATATTCTTCTCATGTGTCCAAAATTGCTATGTAATGATTGATATAATTTTATTAACTTATTACATAATAATAGTCATCATATATGGTCATATTCTCCTTTGTTAGTTTATAACAATTCATTGTTACTCATTTTTTGGGTTTTATCTACTTTATGATAGTATGCATTTTTTGTCCAATACATTCTGTTTCTCCTTATTAGGTCATATTTAAATCATTATAAAATTATATTAACATAATATAAACCATATTTATTCATTATTTACATTTATATAATCATTCTTTAATGGTTATCATGTAGAATGAATCACATCGCACCATGGAGATGGTAGGTCGTATGTATGCACAAGCGACGATATCATTCCCATAATTATTGAATGGTATTGATTTTCATGGTGTGATCTATTTAAGAATAAATATAGTTTTATGCTAATAATATATATTTATTAAATCAATTTTTATACCCATCCAAGTAATTTGGTGGTGAAAAACATATTACACCGCATTGTGGAGATGGTAAGTCATACATAAGAACACCTAGTGATTTCATTTTTCTTAGGATGGATAGAAAGTTGAATATGGTTTTTTAATAATTATAATAAAATAACAGTATATAAGTGATAATTTAGTTATTATTATATAATTAATCAATTCAATAATTAGATGTAGAATTCAAAAAAAATATGAAAGAATTGGTAGAAGAGAATACCTTTCCTTTGATGTGCTCTCTTTAGATCTCTTATTAATTGAAAAAGGGTTGGACTTCTGAGAAAAAATGAACCTCTATAATGTAACTAGGTAATTTTAGAAGGTAAATTGGAATGTTATAGATAAAATTGATGGCTTAATGAGTTGTGGAGTAACGGGGGAGGAGGTTCACTTTTATAATTGAGGTGAGTGGCACTTTTGGAAACCTCAAATATATTAATTTATAATAATTTTAAAATCAATAAAAATACCTCCAAAATGTAATATATTTAAAGATAAGATATTATATGATTAAAATATCATCAAAAAATAACATTTTGACAAGTTTTTATGTCAATATAAACATTATCATTTTAATTGACAATTAGATATTCTATTTAATTTTAATTAAGATAACAAATATTTCAAAATTAAAAGGGAGAAATATTTCATTATTTAATTTAAATTATACCATAAATGAATAATTTAAAACATTTTAGACCATATCATAATTATTATAATTTTTTGAAACTGATTTAAGATTTTTGAAAAATTTTATAAAATTGTATTTTAACAAAATATCAAATATGTCAATTTTGACACAATTCATTTCATGGATTTTTTGAAGTATCCAGATAAGGTTTTATCCTTGAAAAAAACTTATTACATCCATAATGGGTCAAGGTAATCTATGAAATTCATTTTAAAAATAAATTATACCAAATTATATTTATTTTAAAAAATTTATAACATTTATTTGATATGTCAATTATTAAAATAATCACTACATCAATATTGTGTAATTATTTAATATACTTATTTGTAGAATAAAAAATTTAAATAAAATACTAATATGAACATAGATTTACTATATTTTATATGAATTTATGTTTATTAATTTATCTTCTATAAAATCCAACATTAATAATGTTATACTTATTAAAGTATGAATGTGATAACTTTAGCATTACTTTAAAGAAAATAAAATAAATGTCATAATATTTTATATAAAGCTCAAAATGGTCACTTTTTCAACTCTTGGATGTTTATAGTCTATATAAACTTGACAAATATGATTTTATCATGTTTTTTTCCTTTTATGGTTATTAGTATTTTAATAAAAAATGTTTTATGGATTTCTCATTAATTAATTAATTTTTACATCATCAAAGTATATGACAGTAAAGTAATTATTAATTTTATAAACAAAAAAAATAAATTACAATGATGAAGGTAATTCCATTATTTTCCTATGGACTATTTATTTTCGAAGATATCACTTGGTTATCCCTGTATTAAAATTATTATACTTATATTAAATGTGATTTTGACATTTTATCACTTTCATTTGTATTATTAATATCTATGCCATTTTCATTGTCAAGTGGTCATTAAATGATTATGTTTCAAACAAAATATGTTAAGGATTGTTTTTTTTTCATACAAATATATTTATTTCATGTTTTAGTATAATTTAATTGTCTTTATAATATCATTTGTTATACTAATTTACCTGGTTTACCTTTAACTCTAGTAAAAACAATTACCGTAGTTACTATTCATAATATCCAAAAAATAAAACCAATTGACATAATTTTGACCCACTGATTCTAAATATAGAATCCATTTTTTATAATTTAAAACATATAATTGGAAAAAAATTAATTTCAAACTAATTTCCATTGTGAAAAAACCAAAAAATGGATTTTTAAGAAGTAATAACTTATCAAAATATTTTCATATATTTATGTCCAATTTAAAAGTGAAATTACTTCCAATAATAAAAATTGGATTAAATGATAAAAACATAATCCCATTAAACTTTAAAACCAATTAAAAAGATAAACTAATTATATAAATAAATTTTACGAAAAGGTAGTTTCGAATTAAAATGTACTACTTTTCAGTATTCATCATAATATGAATTTTATCCAAAAAACCCAAAATTTAAACCAACTTGATTTTTTATGTCCATATTCCAAATAAGATGTGTATTTTTTTCAAATATAATATATAAAAGTGTTAAAAACTATATTTAATATTCCTACACCATCAAAAGTTGGAAAAACTGTATTTTTTTAATACTTCTTTTATCTGAAAAAAATGAATTTGTTCTAATATCAGGTTCTAGTAAATACATAAGATGAATGTTAATGTTATATAAAATTCAAAATGTGGTTTATACTATTCATAAAGGCTTG
Source organism: Viscum album (assembly GCA_963277665.1). NCBI lineage: Eukaryota > Viridiplantae > Streptophyta > Magnoliopsida > Santalales > Viscaceae > Viscum > Viscum album. Next base: position 1,686,151,924 of record OY728126.1, on the reverse strand, counting down.
TTTATATCTTATTAAATAATAATATTTTAATTATATATCGTTGTTTAGTGAAACTCAGTATTGCGTACAATGCAAGCTATCGAGGAAGGTCGCTCTTGCATCTTACACAATTCAATTCAGTGTTGGGTGTAGTGCGAGATTCCTTTAGTGTTTCATATAACATAATCCAAACATAGTTATTTTATACATTGAACAACATCTATACTCAGTGTTGCGTGAAATGAATTCTATCAAAAGAACTTGAAATTGTGTGCAACAGAAACAAAGAATATTATTGTGTATACTAAAAGCTAATATAGTGTTGCGTATAGTGCAAGATAATCTTGGTGTAGCATACAACACAACCCATAAAAAATTAAAAATAATCTATCTCATAAAATCTTAGGGTGTTATACGATTGACATGGACTATGTATGCTATGTGGGTGTTAGGGGTTCTTGTGTTTTTTTAAACCATAGAGTAATTGATGGAATTATAGTGGGTAACATATAGAATCCTATAAAATATCCTTAATAATGAGAAATTTGGTCATTTAAACCAAAAATATTTACCCTAATTAAGGGAGGTATTTGGATTTCAACTTAATTTACTCTCATTGGAGGATCTTCCAAGCATCATATCCTCACCCTCTCATCCCTAATGGGATTAATAATCATTTTAACTTCAAATGAATCCATATGTTTGGGTATTAAAGGTTATCCTATACAAGTTAAATTCCTAGTACCCTCCAAATATAAATTTTTACACTTTTTATTTCATTATAGTTGGTATAAAATTATCCACTCATATTCTAAGGGTAATAAAATTAATTTAATATATTATGTAACCTTTAGTCTAGAAGATGTGGATTCTTGGTCTTAGAAAAGAAAAGGAAACCTCATGGTATTTTTATCCAAATTTATTTTTCCTTCATTTTGGGGGTTATAGCCTATTTATTCCCTCTTTTTAGGTGTTCTAACAGATTATTTTTAGAATCTATATTATTTTTAGAAAGGAAAAAATACTATCCAAAATTTAATTTGTATGTGTAACCCTCATCCCACTCATACACATACCCACACAATCCATTTTTTGTACTATTTAAAAAACCAATTTTTGGAAAATTGGGAACCAACATGAGCTACCATCGAATCCCACATAAACTAAAGCCATTAAACATCACATTCAAAATTCAGAAATTCAACCAACCGCCAAAAACCACTAAGCCAAAAACCAAGATGCCAGATAAGAATTTCAAATTTCAAATTTCAAAAAACCATCAAATAGAGAAACTGACTCAACTCACTTCCAACCAGTCACTTTCACCTTACCACCATAGTCATACTGCCGACGTCGCTTCACCATCATCACCACCATCATCACACATCATGTTTGATCATCGTTATCATCAACAATTCAAGAAAAAAACTCCAACATCATCACCGCCCTTCACTGAACACCTGGAACTGGGGTATCATTCCCTAAAGAACCGATGATAGCCTGAACACTACCTCCCAAAGCTGCAATGAACCATCACTCATGATCGACCTGAAGAGGTGAAATGGAGCTCAGGGCCAGGGCAGGGTTTAAGAAGCGTAAGATTCCGGGCGAATGAGACTTTTTCCAAGAACAAACCCAGTAGAACACACTAAACAACATCATTCCAAACATTCTAGAAATTCTATTAAAATCATCGTATCAGACACCACTGATGTCATCTACCATCGCCATCACTAAACAGACCATCGTGGTCAGCAACAATCCCATTATCGTTGGAAACACCATAACACTAAAATACACATAGCACAACTTGAAATAAAGAACCAATAACAGATTTAGAAAGCTTAATCTATCATTTCCGAATGATCACGAACACTAGGATGGAACTGCGTTCCTGAGCCCCAAGGAAGTAAACGAAGACAAAAATTAAAGAATCAACAAAACATCTTCCAATGGCAATGAACCAACCATAATTCTTCCAGGGGAGCTTGACGATGCATCCAGCCACCACAAGGAAATAGAGGACGATACAACGCCTCTTAGGGCTAGAAGTACCGCCACAAGATCTGTAAGGGGACCCCGAGAATGGGATCTCAAACAATCAAGATAGAGGACCACTACCTGAGGATTTAACTCTGAATCAATCAAAAAAGATGAACCAGAAAGCAGGTGATTCCACGAGCGAAAAACCCACCAAACAAAAAAATTAAGGGGAACATAGAAAGCCGAAAAATTGAGACATAGATGGAGGCAAAGTGGTTATTTAAATATAATATGGTGAATTATTTTTTAAACCCATTATTGTTTCATGTACATTTCTAATTTTTTATCGTGCCCTATTTTCAGATAATACCATATAACATGTTGTTTGACAAAGTTTTCACATTTGGAGAATGGGATACATGTATATTGTTTCATATATGATTGACAATATACCTATATGTAGAAAATAATATGGATGGTTCGAGGTGGTATCATAATTTACTTACTCATAATTCTTTTCTCATTTCTCTATAATTGGTTGAAGGACCATTTCTCCTAGGATGGGTCTCTAGGGACTTCACATACATTATGAACATATATACATAAATATATTTGTGTATATATGTATAATATTAGGTTATTAGTGGGGAATATATATTTTTATTACTAATTAAAATAATATTTAATTCACTTTTTGTCTCAGAACCTAAAATGGGTCAAGATACAATTGGGTAGTTTTTGTAAAAGAAGAAGGATCAAGTCTGTATGTCACTAACCAGCATAGTTCGACCTTGAAGCAGTCACGTGATCTGATCTACCAGAGGTCCCAAAGGGCATTCCCAATCCCCTTTGGCTGGGAATTAGGAAAAGGCATCAACATAGTATAGAAAGGGAATGATTTCACCCAATATAATTAAAAAACATAAGAGAAGGAATAAGTAGAGCATCCTAGTATATATATATATATATATATCCAAACTAAAAATTGTTTTAAAACGAATTAAAGATAAAAAACTAAAAGAAGAAAACCCAACTAAACCAGATGACCACATTGTCTCCATATGACCCTGAGGGTCACACTCCCAAACCAAGGCCAACCATCACCCATGGAAATAGAAACAATTATGACACCTTCACCACAAGATAAAAACAAGAATAAACTATTTTCATGAGAATTTAGACATAGTAGGTGTGCCTGAACAAATCTATTCCCAATGAACATCCTTTAAATAAAGAAAATTCAAATTCAAATTTGAAATACAATATATCAAAGTAAAACGTTCAACACACTTTACACACACACAAAACATGATCCATTTACCAATTCCCATTTAAAAACACACTCTTCTGCAAGAGGCAACCATTATCATTTCAAGGAAATGAAAAAAAAAATCATTTTGAAGACGAAGGTAAATTATGAAAAATATTTTCCCAAAACAAGTTTTCTTTATCCTATGAAATCCATTACAGAACTGGTATCCAAGAGGTAAACAATGCATGTAATCCATAATAACAATATCTTAATAAGGGAAATTGAACTATGAACATAAGGATAACCAACCAAAAATACATCTCAATCATCCAATGCAGACAACTATGTCCCAATAGACATGAGAGAACCTAGGATCATATGAAATAATCTAGAACAGACTATACATATTGACTCATCTTGAAAAGAATGCATCAATCAATGAAATCATATTTTTTAACATGCTTGATCATATCCTAAATGGACTGACTTAGGAGCACTATCCCATAGCAATAATAAAAAATATCTTAATCTATACCATGGGCCACTATTCAAAGTGTAATCATAACTAGTGCATTAACCATTCAAAAAAAATTTAGTATCGATGATATTTTACCATGTCAAGTATACCAAAATAAGCTGAGACAACTGATACCAAATTAGCATCCAATCACAAGAACATATATCATATATAATATTTCATGAAATATTTACCACTCTGATTCATTCCAAGGATCAATCTCTTAGAATTGAACAAATTGATCTCAAAGGAGTCCACATTTAGTATCTCCCATTCTCTTTAGAGTAAATGGGTAAGGAGGAGTCTACATTGAGGAAATCTCACTCATTTACATAATAGATCTTGAGGATTCCAGAGTGAGGAAATCTCATACATTATATATAAATAAGGAATTAAGATTATCCATTGTGGGTTATTATAATGAATATTTTTACTACATTTATAAAAAATCCAAATGGGCCTCAAGAATTCGTTCTCAAAGAATCAAAATCACCATTACAAAAAGTTGAAAACTCATATTTTTCATTCTATAATGATTTTTAAAAATCTCATTTATGTACTCGCACCACCTATTCAAACCAAAACCATTTTAATCAAAGTACCTGTCAGGCCACACCTCAAAGCCACATGCCATTACATTTTTTAAATAACCCAACAAAGTCCTCCTTTAAGTCAAAAACCCTTTCTGAACACATTTAAAATACTCAAAATCACCATTTAGATTTAATAAATATATTTATAACTCCAAACCATGTTTACAAATAAAATATAACTCACAAAATCAAACTCGTAATTTTATCAAACACTCGGTGTTCTATATATAAAAAAATAATTCTATTCACTTCATAAAAATGAATAAATCACCACTTTTCACACCAAAAAGATATTCCAAATATAAAAAATCATTATTAAAAATATAAGTAAGGTGAGAAAATCATTAAACTGGTGATTATTAAATTTAAAGGCAAATGAAATTGGAAACCTACCTCAATATTATGGAACTTCAACAAGGCAATCCTAAAAAAACTTTGCAAAGGATCCAACATCATATGAGAGAAACATTAAATAAGAAATACCCATAACATAAACAAAGGTAAGACACGTACCATATTTTTGAGAGACCATAATAGAAATGAAACTCAAAATAAAATGGAAGGATAATGAATAGGGAGAATATGGGAGGAGATTACAATTAGAGGTTATCCCTAAAACATGACAAAATCACTTAGATCCACACTAGGGAGAGAGGAGGAGGCTTGGAGAAAAATATAGGAGCTCCCTTATGTCTGAATGAACTAGGAGGAGGAAGAAATTGGAGGATTGGGAAATAATCCTAAGAGAGAAAAGGTGGAATTTCATATTTTTAATGACCTAGTAAGCTCGCACGGTTTGGATGTGTGGTTATAAAATAAGTGCACCAACTGTGTGCCCCATACTGGAGAAGAGGGACACCTCGCTTGGGTTTTATGCATGGTCTAGTAATACATGTTCCAACCAAGATAATTGATTCCACCTTGATATAGAACCTTGAAACATGATTACAGTAGGGTTTGAAAAACCATGTGAAAGCCGTGCTCCAAGCCTCGAACACCAACTCCTAATTTTCTGAGTTTTTTATGTTGAACCATAGAGTTTCCTATAACCATGTGCCAACTATGAAACACCTACATTCTATCCCAAAACATAAATTCTCAAAAAAAACCTAGAGGAAACTTAGGAATACCCTAAAGACAACCTTTAAATTAGATATCACTTCAAAATTCGAACCTCTCACACCCAGAACTCGAGAGAAACACCGAGATCGAAAAATAAACTAGAACAAAGGGTAAAAAATAAAATCATATGTTTGAAAATTCTCACCACCATAACTCTTTCCATCCCAGGAAAGCCACAAAATTTTTTAGTTAATCAACCAAGGGAATAGAATTTTCCATAACTGCATGATCCAACCATCCAAATCAATAACGCCTCTGCCACCACCTTGAGAATTTCAAAACACTTCTCAAAAATAAACAAAAAAACTCAAACTGAAACCAACAAACATGACCACTGATAAAACAATTGGGTGTTCTCAAAAAACTAAAAAAATTACCAATCGGAGAGGAAATCGAATTTTCATATCTTCAAAATAAACCCCACATTTTGAGTCTAACAGCAGAGATAAATCAGATTACAAATATATGAGACCCTAATGGACTCCCCACCATAAGAAAGAAACTAACACTGAATGACATCATAAAATACCTCAATAAGACACATGGTGGATATCCCCAGCATTTTAAACATTCAGTCGATTTCCTGAAGAACAACCCTTACTGATAACCCCCACCATAGTGGGGAAATATTGATGAAAGAAACTTTATGCCACATAGAAAACCCAGAACAAACTTACAAAGGCTAATCACCCAAGGACCCTCAATTTAGATTTATTTATCCAAAATGGAACTGTCTCCAAAATCTCAATAAAACAAGACCTCCAAGCCTCCTTATATCCAAGGAGGAACATTCCAATACACAAGGATCATAATAAATAAAATATTTCTCTATATCTATTCCTAGATAATGGGACCTTAAAGATTAAGAAACCACAATAGGGTGACATAAACTATTTTCATTATTGAACTAAAGAAAAAAATCTAGGACAAGGTCCATCACACCCATGGGATTCTTGATTATGTTTCAACTTCAATCTAGGGCCTATGGTATAGGCCATGATGTTTGAAGCATAGACTACCTTGTAGTCATGAGACTCTAATCCATGATCAAAAATCCATAGTTCCATAAAAATAAGGAATTAGAAAATTCACAATAGAATGCACCTGCACACATGAGGGAAAATATATCAAAATTCAAAAAGATAAAAAAAATTCCATTATAAATTATCATGATAGCCACAAAATCCACTACAAAAAATTAAAAGTAAAACAACACTACAAAACACCACCAGACACAGCCATTATAACTGAAAAGTCATACATAGAAAGGGACTCTAAACCAATCCCAAAATAGCACCTTTCTCCTGGGAACTATCTCTAAAACCCTTCTTGAAAACAACTCGAAAAAACCATTTCAATTGTCCTAGAAACAAACAAAAATGATAGAACTTAAGAGCATTTAAACATAATGAATTCTTATGATTTGGCTTGTTAAATTAATAAAACATCGTGATCATTTTCTTGGAATAATCTGAAGAAATATCGAGATTCATTTTAATTACACAACCATCACCAAGATCTTCATTCAAATTCTCTATCTTCTTACTAGAATTACATTCACCACTTCCAAAGATTTATGGAAGACTATCCACCATAAGAACTCCTACTAGCATAGATTTCACATGAACATCTTGTTGAGAAAAGTATTGTTTTCAACAATACATAATAATATTATTTAAAGGGGGAGATTATTGAAAATAATACTCTGCATCTTTATGATAATTTTGATGCTCACAAATACCCTTAATTATATTCTAATGATTTTATTTGTTAAGCATTTTTGCAAGAATTTATCATTTTATTTTACTGTTGAAATTACCAGAATTTATTGTTAAAGTATTCATATTTAGCGTGTTCTGGAAACACAGTTCATGCGCTACTTATTCAGAATCTGATTGAGCATATTCTGGAAACACTGTTCATAACTTACTTATTCAGGATCTGCTTTAGCTTGTCCTGGAATCAGTGTTCATACCCTACGTGGATAAATGTAGCATAAGGATGAAAATCTAGTATACTTTTTGTGATAAGAGAAAAGTATGGTTAATCAACCATACATTATCAGAAAAGTATGGAAGAAGAACCTTACATTAAAAAGGAACCTTACGTTTGGGTTATCAACAAAGTATAGAAGGAGAACTGTACGTAAGTACTAAACGTTACATTTGTTTCTCAAAAGTATGGTTCATCAACGTTACTTTTGTAAACAACCATACGTTCTTTGAATGGATCTTTTATCTTTCGTCTAAGAGTTGAAGAAAGAGTATGGATGATAAACCCTACGTTTATGATCAAACTTATGTTTGAAGAAAGTAACATGAAACCTACGTTTATGTTCAACCTTACGTTGTTAACCCAACATTTGGAGGCCACATCATCAACCTTACGTTTGGCGTTGGAAAGTTTGAAGGGCGATATTTTTATGCAACGGTCAGCAAGCTGATTGTTAGGCGGATTTCAAGCCAGATTTAAAGTCAATTTTAAAATATGACTTTGACTGATTCAAATCTGTTTTATCAATGGATTAAAGATCGAATTAAAATGAGTTTTTTATGCCGAGTCTTTAGGGAAGTTATGACTACTCTGTAAATTCAAATTTTTGTATATCGCGAATCAAAAGGTGACTTTTATGGATCTAAATGTGCCGGGGATATGCTAGGATTTATTATATATGTTTTCTCTGAAACACCAGGCATAGGAGTGTGGCGACCAATATATTATTCAAAAAGGTGGAAAATAGAAACTGCTTAAAGCACTCAGTTCTGCTGATTCAAAGGGAGCGTCAAAGCTCTGTTTATTTAAGAAGAAGGAACTATATAGAAGATTCACTTGTTCTACATCAAATATATAATGTGGATCTACTACTGATGAAGTTGTGAATTATATCTCTATATATACTGCAACCGGATCGACCCAGAACTGCTTCGACATGAAATCAATATTTCTAGAGACGATGATCTATCTGTTATCAATTGGATTCTATTGCAATTGTAAAGATCATCTGAAAAAGTTCTTTCTAAAATTCTTTTTATCTTGAGTAACCAGCTTCTCGTACTAAGTTGAGTAGGTTCGTGTTTGAATAGAAGGCTTTGTTAGCCTGAAAATTGTAAAGGTGTCAACTGCCTTTTTTCAGTTGTTGGAAGGTCTGTGGAAAAGAGGACCAGATAGTGAAAATCACCAAGCTCATGGAGTTGAGCGTTGGTGGAGTGGACTAGTGGAATTTTGTTCCCCGAACCACTATACATCTATGTGTCCCTACTTTTACTTATTCCTCTGCATGATCAAATCTGATAAATAATAGAGGACAGAACTCGTTCAATAGAAGAGTTTATGAAAAATCCGAAAGACACAATTCACCCCCCTCTTGTGTATAATCTGTATATTCAAGATCCAACAATTGGTATAAGAGGTGGAGCTTCTAATAGAGCCTTAGCAAGCTAGAAGAATTTAAAGATTATACAACAGAGCATCATGACTGATACAAGAGAAGGGATGTCAATGGTCATAGCACCATATTTTAATGGAGACAACTATGGCTGCTGGAAATCGTGCATGATAATATATCTGAAAAACCTCGGATATAAAATCTATTCAAAGATTCAAACTCTTTATGAACTTCTTGAAAATCCTGAGACATGGAGTGTTGCTACAAAGGTAGAGTATGATATGGATTTGAAGTCTATGAATGCAATCATCTATGGTCTAGGACCAGATGAATTTAACAGAGTATCTCAGTGCCCGACAGCATATTAGATGTGGAAAACAATAGCTGTGATGTATTAAAGAATAGAAAATGTGAGAAAAATGAGATATGAAACTACCGAATTGATATTTGATACTTTCAGAATTATTGAAGGTGAAATAATTACCCAAATGAATGGGATATTGACAGAAATTGTCAATAATATAACAGATCTAGGAGAACCTATCAAGAAGGCTAATCAAGCATTAAAATTACTGAGGGAACTTCCTACTCGATGGAAAGGTATCTCTGCTGCAATCAGACAATCAACACCTGTAAAAAATCTAACCATGAGAGAGCTGATTGGTACACTGATGATGTACGAAGCTGAAATGCAAGATGAGTCAAATGAACATAAAGTCTACATCAAAAGGAAGATACTACCTTGAAGGTAACTTCACAACAAAATAATAGAAAGAGGAAGAATAGAGAAGTCAAAGATAAATCAGAGAGATCTCACTCATCAAACTCAGATGAAGAATTGGATCTGCTAGCCAGAAAATTTAGAAAATTCTACAGCAGGAAAAGAGACTTCAAAAAATCCTTTAAGAGAGATGATAAGTAAGTAACATGCTATGAATGCAAGAAGATGGGGCATATCAGACCAGATTTCCCACAATTGAAAGATGAAAATAAGAATAAATTCTTCGAAAGAAATGACTGTGAGAAGAAAGACAAGAAATCTATGAAAGCCAATTAGAGTGTATCTGAAGACTCCAGTAGCTCTCTTGAATCATGCTCAGAGAAAGAAGAAGTCAATCTAAAATCAAAAATGTGTTTCATGGAAGAAACCTATGAGGTACACTCATATTACACCTCTGACTCAAATAATTAATCAAATTATGAATCAAGTTACACAAATGAGAAACATGCATCCTACTGCAATATGCTTGAAGAAAGATATGACTTATTATTTAAGAAACATAATTCACTAAAGAACATGCATAAAGTTGTTTCAGATGAAAGAGATACAATGATGAAACAACATAAGGAATTAACTGATAAATACAATTCAATTAACACTAACTATATTAATTTTCAAATCAAGAATAAAAACACTATAGAATGAAGTAGAATCTTACAAACAGGTTGCATTGGTTTTTAAAAAAGGAGAGAATTCACTAAATGAAATTCTTGGAAAAACTGTCATTAAAAAGGAGAGATTTGGAATTGGCAGTAAAAGAGAAAAACCTAAGCTATACAAAAATTATTTTGTTCCTAGCTCTAAAAAGGTTAATTGTATCTTTTTTGGGAAAAAAGGGACATATAGATAAAAACTATTTCTTCAGAAAACCTAAAATTTGTGGTATTAAGAAAGCCTATGTCTCAAAAGACTTATTTTATTAAGCTGATTTTAAAAGAACAAAGCAAATTTGGGTACCCAGATCATTGCTAGCTAACACCCCTGGACCCAACAGAATATGGGTACCAAAACAATTTGTTTGAATGTCTTTGCAGGTAGTAGGGCACCTAAGTAGAAAAGATATATGGTACATGGACAGTGGCTGCTCAAGAAATATGAGTGGAAACTCATTGAATTTTTCTTCACTCACTCAAAAGGAAGGAGTACTTGTCACATTTGGTGACAATGCCAATGGAAAAATCATTGGAATTGGAACTGTTGGAGATCCAAAAACAGTCTCAATCAACAATGTACTTTATGTACAAGGATTAAAACACAACCTGATAAGTATCTCTCAACTTTGTGATGATGGATATACTATTGATTTTACTAACAATTGATGTACTATTTCTATAGATAAACTATTTAAATTTAAGACACCAAGAACTGATAATGTCTATACTTTGGATTTAAATTCCTTGTGTAAACAACAAGTAAACTTCTTGACTGCTAAAGTAAGTGAATCTTGGATCTAGCATAGGAGACTTGGACATTGCAATGTATATGTTTTATATAAATTATCTAAGAAACATATAGTTTCTGATTTTCCTAGTCTCAAATTTGAAAGTGGCAGATTATGTGATTCATGCCAACTTGGAAAGCAACACAAATCATCATTAGAATCTATCAATAAAGTTGCTACAAATAAACCTCTAGAACTTATCCATATGGATTTTTTTGGACCTTCCAGAGTAGCAAGCTTAGCTGGAAAATTGTATGTTTATGTATTAGTTGATGATTATTCTAGATTTACTTGGATTTTCTTTTTGAAATTTAAAAATGAAGCTTTTAATTTATTTGAAAGTTTCTGCAAATATGTTCAAAATGAAAAAGGTTTTAATATAATCTCATTGAGAACTTATCATGGTGGAGAATTTGAGAATCATGAATTTAATTACTTTATCTCTAACATGGGTATTAAATATACCTTTTCTACACCAATAACACCTCAACAGAATGGGATTGTAGAAAGAAGAAATATAAAAATTCAAGAAATGGCTAGAACTATGTTAAATGAATATATCCTACATATATATTTTTGGGAAAAATATGTAAATATAGCTTGTCATATAATTAATAGAGTTGTAATTAGACCTATTTTGAAGAAGAAACCCTATGAACTATGGAATAATAGAAAACCTAAAGTAAATTACTTTAAATTTTTTGGAAGCAAGGTCAATATCTTAAACACCAAAGATAATCTTGGTAAGTTCGATCCAAAATCTGATGAAGGTATTTTCATTGGACACTCTGCTACCTCCAAAGCTTATAGAGTCTATAATAAAAATTCAAGGATTGTTGAAGAATCAGTTCATGTGAAATTTGATGAATCTGATCCCTTTATGAAAAGGACAGATCAAATGGATGAACCTGACTCTAATTATAACATGAGACTTCAGAACATAAAGAATGATTTTGAAAATGATATAAAATATATTCAGTCCAGTTCAGAGGAACATGATACTGAAGAACCTTTAAATGTATTTCCTAGATAGTCTAGAACCCTAAAGAATCACCCTTTAGAAACATTTATAGGTGACTTAGATACTAGTATTCAAACTAAAATAAACTTAGGAAACCTAGTGTAATTCTCTACCTTCCTATCCCAAAAAGAACCTAAGACTATATAAGAAGCTTTAGATGACGAAAGTTGGGTAATAGTAGTGCAAGATGAATTAAACCATTTTAAAAGAAATGAAGTTTGGGAATTAGTGGAAAGACCTAAGAATTATCCAGTAATAGGAACCAAATGGGTCTTTAGAAATAAACAGGATGACCAAGGCACAATAACTAGAAATAAAGCAAGATTATTAGCTAAAGTACATAATCAAGAAGAAGGAATAGATTATGATGACACTTTTTCACCAGTAGCTAGGTTAGATTCCATTATAATCCTTTTAGCCTATGCATCTTATATAAATTTTAAATTATTTTAGATGGATATTAAATCTGCCTTTTTAAATGGTTATTTGATGGTGGAAGTTTATGGTGAGCAACCTCCTCGTTTTGAAAACTCTCAAAAACCCGATTCTGTTTTTAAACATACTAAAGCTCTTTATAGCCATAAACAAGCACCTAGAGCTTTGTATGAAAGATTAAGTTATTTTATTTTGAAAAATCACTTTACTATTGGAATGGAAGATCCAACACTCTTTAAGAAAACTGTGAAAAATAATGTTTTATTGGTTCAAATTTATGTTGATGATGTAATTTTTGGATCAACTAATAAAACTCTTTTTTATGAATTTTCAAAAATTAATGCAATAAGAATTTGAAATGCGTATGATGGGAGAATTAAATTTCTTTTTGGGTCTTCAAATATTTCAAAAAGATTTTGGAAATGTTTTAAATCAAAGCAAATACATTGCTGATTTACTAAAGAAATTTGGACTTGAAAATAGCAAGCCATTTACAACTCCTATGTGTACTAATATAAAACGTGATTTGGATGAAACTGGGAAATCAGATGACAACAAGTTACATAGAGTTATGATTGGTATATTGTTATATCTTACTACTAGCAGGCCAGATATAATGTATTCGGTATGTCTTTGTGCTAGATTTCAATCGAATCCCAAAGAATCTCATTTAACTGCTTTCAAAAGAATTTTTAGATATTTAAAAGGAACTATTTTTCAATCTATACTTGATCCTAAAAATTCTTATTTTAATTTGATTTCGTATTCAAATTCTGACTTTGGAAGTTGTAGATTAGATAAAAAAGCACATCAGAAACATGTCACTTTTTAGGAAAGTCTTTAGTGTCATGGTCTAGTAAAAAACAATATTTAGTTGCCCTGTCAACAGCAGAGGTAGAATATATTTCTACTGGAAGTTGTTGTGCACAAGTTTTGTGGATGAAAAACACTCTTATAGACTTTGGATTGAATTTTAATAATACACTTATTTTATATTATAATACAAGTGCAATTAATATTTCAAAAAATCCTATTAGTCATTCTAGAACTAAGCACATTGATATATGGCATCACTTTTTAAGAGATCATGTTATTAAAAAGGATATATTTTTAAAATTTATAAATACAGAAATTCAATTAGCAGATATTTTTACTAAACCACTTCCCACTTCAAGGTTTGATTTTATTAAGGGGGATCTAGGTTTATTTAATTTTAAATAAATGTTTTTTAAATTTTATTTATTTAATTTTATTTATTTTTGAAAATTTTATTTTGTTTTAGAACACTATTTAAGATCTTTTTTAGGATTAAATTTTGCGTATGAAAATTTTATTTCTTTTTAAATTAAATTTAATGATCATTAATTACAAGGGAATCAAGGTTGTCAGATCCCTTTCGAATTTGAAACCGGTTCTTTTCCAACAAAACCCTTTCGAACCCGAAAACTGCATATTGTTGCACACCCCTGATCTTCGAATCTTCAAACCCTAAAATCTTCGAACCTTCAGATATCTACTCAAAAATGGAAAAGACCAAGAGAGAAGATGAACCCGAGAGCAGTGACGTGAAGAAGCAAAAGGCAGTTGGAAGAAAAAATTTACAAAGTAAAGTTATAGATCCGGAATGGTTGTTTGAGATGAATCTGATGTTGAAACAGGCTTTATATTTTCAAAACCTTGAGCATACATTCAGTAGTGAAAGGTATGAGTTTTTGTATGAGGAATAAATTGATAATTTCTTTAGATCATTTCAGTTTTGTCTAGGTGAGGATGAAGACACTGTGATTGCAAAGATTGAGGACAGAGATTTATCAATCTCTTCTGTTGAAATAGGACAAATCCCAAATTCCCATCATGAAGGAGTATACCATTTTGATTTGAAAAACATAGGAAATGTTGTGCATAAATCCAAGGACATTATGGACTTTTTGTTTGGAACATCTACTATTAGGAAAATTATGGTGACAGATTTAAAACTGGATCAGAAGATCCCAGTTAAATTTGTTCAGACTAGAATAGCACCCAGAATGGCAGAAATGGAAAAGATTTTGTAGCCTGATATTTATATAATGTATCTTCTATTAAGTGATATAAAATTAAACTTCCAAAGTCACATGGTAAGGTACCTCAATTATTGTTGTCAAAGGGATGCCCGGATGAACTTTTACCCATTCAGTCGATTTATTTCTAAACTATTGTTCAAGAAGGATATGGTGAGACTAGTGGATTCTAGAGTTCGTTGTCATCACATAAATGTATTCAATACTGGAACTCTAAGAAAAATTGGCTATTTCTGGAGAACCATTAAAGGAAACCTTTTTCTAGTAGGAGCTGAGGATGACTAAGAGAGTGCTCAGGCTCAACCTGCTAAGTCCAAGGAGGAACAAGTTGAATCAAGAGTCAGCAATGTAGCAATAAGGATCTGATTTGAAGTGGAAGATAATGAGGACAAAAGAAGTCATGAGGTACTTCAATATCAAATAACTAGACCTGTTAATGAGGAAATTACTTCCCCTGCATTGGCAACAACAAAAGCTTTATTTTCTTATAATTTTGTAAGAGAAGCTGTTATTTATAAGTCTATGGAAGATGTTAGTGAAAGGATAGCATCAGTAGAGAGATTATGAGTTCAAGAAGAAGCTCAAAGGGAGACTCAAGAATATACTGTAGCTGATGTTGAAGTTACACTTCAACAACAACAAGATAAGTAGGTAGAGCCTGGTGAGGAAGTGGCCAGTCCTCAGGAAACTCCAGAAAATATTGTTCTCGAAATTCCAGTGGAAGACAAAGATGTTGATGTTTGTGATAAACATATCCCTGATTCTCCAACAGAGGTACTTCAAGAGGATTTTTCTGTGGAGGAGTCTGAGGACTCTAAGGAAAAATATGTAGACCAACCCACTCAAGAAAAAGAGAAAGAAATATCTGATGTTGAATCATTACCTTTGGTACTACTGCATCATCCAGAGCCTGAGAATGCGAATCAAGCATAGGGTGCCTCTGATTCAAGGAAGAAAAAAGTTGAAGAACTGTAAAAATAGGTGTCTCAGTTGGAATCTGATAACGTTACTTTGATAAATCCCTTAGACTTAGAACAATTGATATTTCAAAAGTTGAAGGAGAGTACAGTCTCAAGGAAATAAGTTGAGCTGTTTAAAGAGGATATGCTAAATGCAGTTATCAAGTTAAAATTTGAAATCGTTATGAAGTTAGATTTATCAGATCTGAAATTGTTTATGGAGAACCAATTTGCATCTGTTGCAAATAGTGTTGTTAGTGGATCAGGTACTTCACCTGATTTAATCAGAAGATTTCAAGCTATCACAGCCATGATGAGAAACATGAATGAAAGGTTGTAAGATCTTCAATGTAATAGTGCTCCATTATCCGTGTTGTTGTACAATCAGATATTTTTAGTGGATCAACTGACATCTAGTGAGCCACCAATCAGAACACTATTAAATTAGATGTCAGAGAAGCTGTCAGTGTTTATAGAGAAAGAAGAAAGGATGCATGAGTTTTTCAGGGTCAATTTAATCAAGGATATTTATATGACTCCGGAGAACAGAGAGCTCATTATCAAACTTGGATACGGGATGATGAAGAGACTTAGGGAACAATTTACAGAAATCAAGTCTGCAATCTAGAGGAGATAGAACCTATTGACTACCTTTCCCAAATCCTTATTCCTGTGTATATCAATTTCATGTACATACTGCTATTTTTAAATGAAAATTTCCTCCATTGTTTATTTTTTTCTTTATCTATTTGTTTGTTAATTTTTTACGTTAACATATACCAGTATATCAGATTACCTTACTATTAAACAGTTAAGTATAGCATTTACTAATGTTCAGTACAACATCAATATGTGTTCTATTACATATTTTATCAATCTTTTTGATCTCACAAAAAGTGTGGGAACTTTGGATAAACACTACATTTTTAATTATATTTTTGGGAGAAATTTGGTTTTACATTTATCTTATTGGGGGAGAAATTAAAAAAAGGATAAATTTAAGGAAAAATTAATATTGTATTTATCTTTCCAAAATTTCAAAAATATATGTAATTAATTTTTTAAGTTGATTTATTAATTATTTTATGGGTTTTGTGATCATCAAAAAGGGGGAGATTGTTGAGAAAAGTATTGTTTTCAACAATACATAATAATGTTATTTAAAGGGGGAGATTATCGAAAATAATACTCTGTCTCTTTATGATTTTTTTGATGATCAAAAATACCATAAATTATTTTCTAATGATTTTATTTGTTAATAATTATGGCAGGAATTTATCATTTTATTTTACTCTTGAAATTACGGGAATTTATTGTTAAATTAATCGTATTTAGCATGTTCTGGAAACACTATTCATGTGCTACTTATTCGGAATCTTCTTGAGCGTATTCAGGAAACACAGTTCATACCTTACTTATTCGGGATCTGCTTTAGCATGTCCTGGAATCATTGTTCATACCCTACATGGATAAACATATCGTAAGGATGAAAATTGTGTATACTTTTTGTGATAAGAGAAAAGTATGGTTAATCAACCATACATAATCAGCAAAGTATGGAAGAAGAACCTTACGTTAGGAAGGAACCTTACATTTGGGTTATCAAAAAATTATGTACGGAGAACCATACATAATTACTAAACGTTGTGTTTGTTTCTCAAAATTATGGTTCATCAACCTTACTTTTGTAAACAACCATACGTTCTTTGAATGGATCTTTTATCTTTTGTCTGTGAATTGAAGAAAAAGTATGGATGATCAACCCTACGTTTATGATAAACCTTAAGTTTGAAAAAAGTAACATGAACCCTACGTTTATGTTCAACCTTACGTTGTCAACCCTATGTTTGGAGGCCACATCATCAACCTTACGCTTGGCATCGGAAAGTTTGAAAGACGATATTTTTATGCAACGGTCAGCAAGATGATTTTTAGGCGGATTTCAAGCCAGATTTAAAGTCGATTTTAAAATATGACTTTGACTGAATGAAAGCCATTTTATCAATGGATTAAAGATACAATTAAAAGGATCTTTTTATTACCAGTCTTCAGGGAAGTTACAAATACTCTGTAAATTCAAATTTTTGAATATCTTGAATCAAAAGGCAACTTTTATAGATCTAGATGTGTAGGGGATATTCTCGGCGTTATTATATATGTTTTCTCTAAAACACCAGGCACATGAGTGTGGTTATCAATATATTATTCAAAAAGGTGGAAAACAGACACTGCTTAAAGCACTCAGTTCTGCTGATTCAAAGAGAGCGTCAAAGCTCTGTTTATTTAAGAAGAAGGAACTCGATAGAAGATTCACTTGTTCTACATGAAATATCTACTGTGGATCTACTACTGTTGAATTTGTGAATTATATCTCTATATCTACTACAACTGGATCGACTCAGAACTGCTCCGACTTGAAAATCAATATTTCTAGAGATGAAGATCCATCTGCTATCAATTGCATTCTATTGAAATTGTGAAGATCAACTGAAAAAGTTCTTTCCTATATTATTTTTATCGTGAGTAACCAACTTCTCGTACTAAGATTAGTAGGTTCGTGTTTGAACTAGAAGGCTTTGTTAGCCTGAAAATTGTAAATATGTCAACTGCCTGTTTTTCAGTTGTCAGAAGGTCTTTGGAAAAGAGGACCAGATAGTGAAAATCAACAAACTCGTGGAGTTGAGTGTTGGTGGAGTGGACTGGGGGAATATTGTTCCCCGAACCACTATAAATCCATGTGTCCCTGCTTTTACTTATTCTGTTGCATGATCAAATCTGATAAAGCATAGAGGACATAACTCGTTCAATCTAAGAGTTAACAAAAAATCTGAAAGACACAATTCACCCCCTCTTTTGTATAATCTGTATATTCAAGATCCAACACATATTCCCTTAACATATGGGCTTAAGAGGTTAAACCAAAATATGACACATTCGACTATAAATCTGAATGATTCCCTCCCTCAAAATGTCCATCCTTTAAAGAGTAATTTACAAAAAACTCTATAAGATAAGGAACTACATCCACATAATGACCAAATAATTCCAACAATGATCCATCACCTTGTATTAGATTACACATATCTATTCCATTTCTAACCATCACTACCTTAGAGAAATACTTCCGGATAAAAAAGCATTGAAGAAATCCCAGGTAAGAGCTTCCCAAGTACTATTTCGATATACGAACTTCCACCACATCTAGGTCGGCACTTGAAGCATAAATTTATAAAATATATCATTCAATAACTAAAGAGTCTAAAAACAAAGGAAATTTCTCACAGTTTTCTACATCCACTCTTCCTCTTAGAGAGGATCCACTTGATCATTAAATAGTGGATGATCTAACTTTTAAAACTCAAGAATGGAATCCTTAGGATGATCAACTAGAAATCCTTCTAATGGGGAACCACCTAAAGATGTGCATTAAATATCAATCAAATCATTGTGGGTTTTTACACTAGTCAATAAGAAAAAAGAGCCCAATCAAAACCATCTCATAAAAAAAACTCACCTTGAACAAACACCACTTCAAAACAAAATCACCAACAAGAGTTCTCAAAATAAAAACACTACACAAGAAAAATTGCTCAAAACATAGGCAAATCGCTACCTATCCACTGGTTATAAAAAACACACAACTTTACACTTAAAGAAACTTTTTCAAGAAAATAATCATGGTGGACCACACACTCACCAATGGTATTCCATGGGTCTTCACACATGTACAATATCGGGCCACCCAGTGCACTCATAAAATAATTGCCATTGAGGAACTCATCCTCTCATATCATCATCTATCAACTTTCCCACACATATATCTACATGTTAGCTACAATATAAATTCCAAAAGTCAAAAATACATTTCCTCTTTCGAAAAAAACATTCCACCCGATTTTTTAAAACTTTCAATATGCTTTCATTATAAAATTTCAGAAAAAAAAATATCAAAAGACCATTATAAAATAATCAAAAACCATTTTCAGATTATATAATTCATTCCATTTCATCTTATTCAATAATACTTATACCGTAAGAGAAATTCAAAACCCATTTCCCCCTATTAAGAATATTTTTATCACATTAACAAGTTTCATTGCATCAAAAACCATTTTATTACAATACAATCTTCTCATTTCAAAAAAATTATAAATCAATCTTCCTATTTCAATCATTGGTTTTCAATAAAACCCATGTTTTCATTATAGATATAAAATCTCATTAAAAAATTCCTAGTTTACCCCTTATATTTATTTTATAAAAATTCATTATTATAAATCCAACCTATAAGTTAATTCTCAAAATTCATTCTCTATTTTCCCAAAACCAAACTATTACCACCAAAAACATTGGTTTCACAATTCCAAAACAAAATTTTTGAAAACAATATTCAGAAAGAAATAAGGCCCAAAACAACTGATGAGATGGAAACTACAATTTATGTGTGTCATGGTCATACAGTTGGAAGCCATATGCCAATCAAATCTCCAACACGGAGAGTCTTCTAGGATCATTTCTCAGGCTCCACATGTCTTTCTAGGCTCTACGAGCTCACTGAGACCATTTATCCAACTACCCTTTCGTATCACAAGTAAAAAAAAACCAACAAGAACCAAAGAAACCTGGCAAAACCCATTGTCCCAAGGAAACTAATGGTTTGGTCCAGAATGTGTTGTTCAGACACTTCATAATACATTCAACCTATCTTTAGACAGCCCTACTCCATCTACTTTGACATCCAAAATAATAAATGGAACATAAAAATCTAGGACCTCCAAAGAACCAATCTACTCTAATACCATTTTTCCATAATCCAACTCGGGTTTACCCTGAACAGGTCACCCAAGCCGACCCGCAATAAGACCCAAAGGGCATTCGTGATCCCCACAGGATAGAAACAAGTGTTGGGAATCAATATAGTTACCAAAGGTTACTATTTCACCCAATATAGTTAAATTAATTGAATAGGAGAAATTAACAAAGTATCCCACTATATATATATAAACAAGAAGTTTTTTTAAAAAATCTAAAAGATAAAAAAAATTGAAAGAAAGAAACCAATTAAAACAGATGACCACAACATCTCTATGTAACCATGAAGGTCACTCTCCAATTCTAATACCAACCATCACCCCAAGATATAAAAACCTTGTGGAGACCTACACCACATGCTAAAAAAAAGAAGAGACTATACGGGTGAGTATTAAAACTCAATAAGTAGGAGAAAAAATTTATTCCTAATGAACATCCTTTAAATAAAGAAAAAACATCATAAATTTTTTGATATAATATATAAAATAAATATTTTACACAATTGTTTCATTTAAAAAAACGTAGTCCATTTCCCAATTTCTATTTAAAACCACACTCTTCCCCAAGAGGGAACCATTATCATTTCATGGAAAGGAAAATGGTTTGATTTTAAAATAGTAGAGAAAGAATGAAAAAATTTATCCAAAAACTTATTTCCATGAACCTTTAAAAATCAAAACACAACTTATACTCAAGAGGTACATTTTAGATTTACATTTTACCTTATTATACATGTATTTATTCCTGATTAGTTTTTTTCAATAAATACATTCCACTTCTATTATTCTATAACTACAGTTCCCTTATTTTTGAGGAATTAATATATACACACAAGAATCCTAATATTCCAACATATGTTAATTTATCAATTAATTTTTTAATCTTATTCTCAGTTCTACAAATTTATTATATAAATTTTCTTTTGTTAACCAACTCATATCATACTAGCACAATGTAATCAATCATTATAGAAAATCATTTTGCAACATTAAGTGTATTCATTTGATTTTAGTTATGAAATTCATTATTAATAACCTATTTTAAATTATGGTTTCCTACATTCAATTTCATTGTATACGGTTGTTTTGAATATTTAAGGATGTGTTCCTTGAGAAAAAAAATTTCTCCAGAAAAAACAAGAAACATTAAACTGTAGTAAATGAACTCATAGAGTAGCAGATTATAGGATTTAAATTTCTGATTTAAAATTTTAATATATATTTTGTAACTAAATAGTCCATTTATATTTGAAATAGTGTGATTTTTATTTCCTGTATGAGTTGGAAGATGAAAAAATTATGAAAAATGATCACATACATCATGTTTTCGTAGATGAAAACCATGGTAGAGTACGCTATTGACTAGAAAGAGAAATGTCCTAAATAGATATTGGCCCACTTTATGTGGCAATTTTGGTAAGAAAAAAATAAGTAAAAAAGCTAATTCATAGGTAACATAATCTATGATGAGGAAGAAGATAAATCAACATGGTCATACAACATCATGAATGGAATCAATGGTCCAAAGATTAATTTTTGAAATTTATAGAAGTTGAATGTCCATCACTTCCACCAAATACCTCCATAGATTATAATGAATATATTTCAATGACGTGTATGTTATATAATTCATTGGAAAGTGGTCCTAGATGTGGTAATGATGAAGAAATTATTAGTGGTGTTGATGGTGATGGAAAGGGTTTTTGTTGGGGATGTTGGGAGGGATTATGGTGAGGATGGTGGTGAGGATGATGGAACAGATGATAGTGAGGGTGACAGGGAGGATGGAGGTTAAGATGGTGATGGTGATGAAGGATAGATTGATCCTTCATATATTTTATTAATATTTATGACATTTTATCTTTGATGT
This sequence comes from Viscum album, assembly GCA_963277665.1. Taxonomy (NCBI): domain Eukaryota; kingdom Viridiplantae; phylum Streptophyta; class Magnoliopsida; order Santalales; family Viscaceae; genus Viscum; species Viscum album. The sequence continues at coordinate 1,686,129,715 of OY728126.1, read as the reverse complement.
ATAGTTATGAATAAATATATGTGATGTTTTGAATGTGTTTTATCCATGATTGAATTCATTAATTGGTTACATTTATTTCATTTTTTTTCTACTAGTTGGTGAAATTTGTTTTCAGATATTTGAATTAGGGGTGGTGATGATTTGGATTCTAGTGGCTACTTGGATAGATTCTGGTGGATTTCTAGGTAGGGTGGTGGTATTGCCTCATGGTGAATTATGTGGGTTTATAAAAATGGTATCAAACATATTTGTATTGGCCTATAATATAATGCATCATCCCCAGATTCTTAGAGTGAGTGTCTTACTTTATTACATTAGCATAGACACAAGATTTGAATCTTAAAGTACAGATCATTTTAGTAGTTTTGGAAACCAAATACATATATCATACCCATTTTACATTGGGAAAAGAAAATTAAAAATAATACATAAAAAATTATAATAAACTGAATCCTTCAAAACTCATTCAAATATATCTTCTTCTTAACATGGGGAAAGGAACCAAAATAAATTTGAGCTCAAATTCTTAGTAACTGTTAAGTAAATTTAAAGTTACAATGAATCAATGTGAATAAATCATCATGGCATGAAAAATAACAGAGAACACATGCCATTAAAATAACTCGATAAGGTATAAACAATATGTCAAGGTAAATAACTGAAACACATTCTATATTATCAATAATCTGAGAATTAAATGAATCTATATAAATTTTCATTGTGAAAATATTCTTGAAAGTAATTTAAATGATTTCTAAATTAAGGAAATGCTTTAATATTGGATGTTTTGAATCTGCCACATGAACCACTATATCATCAATATATATTCTCACAACAGTTTAAAATAATTCAATTTGGCCAACTAATTCATCCCAAGAGACAAATAATGCATTAATTAGATATCTATAACTAGGCCTCATCCATTTATAATAGTTTAAAGGATTGATCATATATCGAATAATCTATTTAAAAATATATTTTAAAATTAAAATGCCATATACCACTTTGAAATATTTCAATTAAAATCCTTATAAAAGTAAACAATTATCGAATGAAACATCGAATAACATGAATATAAATAAAATAACGATATTATATATCAAAGGGGGAGTACACCCCACATTCGAAATAAGTGTTAAATATGGCTTATCTCACATAAACAGAAATAACAGGACAAAAAACCTTAGCTTGCACTCTTCCTTAATTGAATGTGTTTTATCCTTGTGTACAATTTTTAAAAAAAAATTATTAACTTATACTAGAACCATAACCATATTTATGATATCATATATGATCCTCTTATATCATCTTATCTCCTTCTTGTTACTAATATTTCATTATTACCCTCGTATCAGGTGTTAACTTCTTTATTCTATTGTACATGTTTTATTATGTAAGCCTTAGTTATATAAATAGTATATTTTTTCATCATCTCCATAATTATATTAATGTTATATTAATCATATTTATCCATCCTATATATCTTTATAATCATTAGTGAATGTTGATCATTGTAAATGAATCACAATGCATCATGGAGATGGTTGGTCATATGTATGCACGAGCGACGATATCATTCCCTTAACAGTGAAAGGGTAAGGAAGTGGATGGTATATTAATTTTTTCATAATCAATATCATGTCATAATTATCATATATATCCACTATTTACACCATTAGAACCATCCAAGTAAAGTGGTGATGAAAAAAAATTACATAATAGCATGGAGATGGTATGGTGTATGTACAAACATCACAGAATATATATTATACTACAGTTATTACTTTATAATGGAAACAATGAGTGAATAGGATGTAGAAGAAGAAATAAAATTTAATATTTTGAAAAATATGTTTACCTCTTCTTCGGTGGACTTCCTTTAATCACCTTTTAAGGGACATAGGGTAAATGTTTTTGAAAGACTAAGACCACTCTAACTTAACTAAGTATGTTTATAAGAGAAACTTTTAGGGTTTGGCTGATCTAGATGTCTCAAAATGGTGTGATGATTTGATGGATAAGATGACCTTTTATAATTGAGGTGCGGGGTATTTTCTACAATCCCTAAAATATTAAAATATAATAAATATATCCTAGAGACAAAGAATTGAATATGGACTATAAATGATTATATAAATACGTTATTAACCATACGTTATCCCCTATTTAATTATTTAACATTTTTTGACTTTTAAATAATTTAATTAAATATTAATTCATTAAAATGTCATTATTTTTAAAACTGATACAATTTATTTAACTTGACTTTCAATACATCAAGGAAAAGTGTTAATTCGAAAATAATTTATTTCACATAACTATAATATATCTTATAAATCTATACAAATAAGCTTACACATTAAATCATCCCAAATATAAAATATTGGTACTTGTAAAATCAATTATTTTTTTAATTAAATGAATATTGTAATATCATTAAAGAAGCATTACAAGTAATCATTTGATTTATAAAAATTAAAAATAAATTGTTATAATGAAAATAATTTCATTAGGATCAAAATAGATAGTTGGTTTCATTCATATATTTAATTTTTAACTATGTGGGAACATAAAGTATATTATATAGAAAGTGAGTGATATTTTGAAACTATCTTTGATTTCAATAATATGTAAGTTATTTTAATGGAGAAGTGTCCAATAAATAACCCCAATTATATATTAAGTTTATAATGGTATAATCTGATTTATTTAATAATTTTACACAATTTTAGGTAACATTCTTACCCTTATCTTTTGGGTTTAAACCTTATTTAACCCCTTTAACTCTAACCATAGAAATATATGTTTTCACTCTCTGAGGGTTAATATAGTTATTATAAATTGTCAAAAGAGCTACAAAAAATCCATGGAATAAAATTTTAACCATATACCAATAGTTTGGACAAATTTTATATTTTTATTAATTTTGTATCATTTAATAAAATATTTTTTATTTTAAATATATCATTAATGTCAATTTTAACACTATTCATTACTTGACTTTTTAAAAAATATCAATACACAATATAACTTTAAAAACCATTAATAAATCCCTGATATATATAGTTCGTATATAAAATTCATGGAGGACATTAATTATATAAAATTATATTTATCTTATTGTTTTTAATAACAATTATTTGTTATGTCCATTAATTAAAAAATTAATAAATCATCATTGTGAAAGCCTTAAATTTATTTTGTTTGTCCTTGAAATTTAAAAATAAATTATCATTATTAAGATAAAAATTTCCACATTAAAATTACAATTTATAGTCAAACATATCTTCTGAACAACCATATATAAGTATTGTAATACTTATTGAAAACATGAGCTTGTCATATTAGACATTCCTTGGAATAAAATACTAAAAATTACTTAAAGTAATAAAAGTGGTTACAAGAGACCATAAAATAATCCCAGATATGATTTTGGTCTAAATTCACTCATCTATTAAAATTAAGAAAATATTTACGGTAATCTTATAGTTTTTAAAATATTATTTAAACTCATAATTACTTGATTTTCCATTTACCCCGGTAATTGAAAAAATACTAAATTTACTATTCATATTATCTAAAAAAGACCAATTTAATAAATTTGGATCTTATTATTCCAAATATTTAATCCATTTTTCAAAATTCAAAACACATAATTTGAAAAATATGATTTAAAATCAATCTCATAGATGGAACGAGAAGATGGGTTTTTGAAGTGAAAATGTTCAAAAGATGGAAATTTTTTTGACATAAAAATTCATTGTGAAATTGATTCCAATTATCTAAATTAGATTAATGTATAATTTTTGTTTCAAATTATACTCTAAACCCAATTTAAAATATAATTTAACAATATAAATTACTTCGATGAAAAATATCTTTTCAATTAAAATTCAATATTTTATCACCAGTCATCAGAAAATTAAAATTATTAAAAAACTAAAAAAAATTCATCCAATGTAAATTTAAATATTAAAATTAAAAAGAAGAAGTTTTTTTTGAAAATATAAATTATAAAACTTTCAAAAAATATATTTTAAACAAATGTGCCATCAAAAGGCGGTAAAAATGATTTTATAAAAATATAGTGTTTTAATGCCTAAAATTGGATTCATTATTATATTATTCATAAAATATAATTTGGATGAATTTAAGAAAAAATTTATTAAATAAATTATTAATAAATTTTATAATTTGGTTAATATTATTTATTCCTTCCAATTTAATGGCTAGGTTTTAATGGTCTTATTGATGGCTCAAGGCGAATCGGGTGAGAAACCTAAACCAGGTGAAGAAGATGATCACTTAGATCCCATCCTGGGGATGTGCACAGATCATGCTGGTTATGAGAGGCCCCTTGTTGAGACTATTAGTCATAGGGAGTTGTTCTCGTTTTCAATGAAGGGTGAGGCTATCAATGTAGTTTCTCCGAACGAACCTATTAGGTTAACGATTAATTATGAAGAAGTGGTGAAGAATGCATAGGGGCCCTCATTCTTATATTTTGATGGTCCTCCTCCTAGGATAGTGATAAAGAAGGGGAGTATTTCTTATATGTCAGCTAATCAGGAAGCGGTTGAGGAACGGGTCAACCTATGCCAATATTCAATTATCGCGAGAGTCGTCATTCCTAAGGGTGAGCGGCTGTGAATATTTTAGGATCTAACTAGAAGGGTTGCATAGGTTTGTGGATATGACAATTAGAGAATTATTAAGCTGGAAAGGGGATAATATCATGTGGTATTCCCCTTAGATGAAGATTCGGTGAAAGCATGGAGCAAAGGCATTGTCTCCTTGAGCCATGGTTTTATGAATGTGCAGGAATGGGATCAGAATTTTGATCCCATGAATGTCCGTAATACTCACACTCAATTATGGATCAAAACGTGTAAGATAAATTGGTTGTATTAGCACCCAAGACTTCTATGGGACATTGCATTATCTATAGGCAACCACATTCGAATGGATCGATGAACAAACAATCTGAGGCTTGGGCATTATGCTAGAATCTTGGTTGAACTTGACATGTCAAGTATGCTTGTTGAGGAGGAGGTTCTTACAATGAGGGATGACAGTATAAAGCTTGAAATTTAATATGTGAGTAAGAAGATGTTTTCTTGATATTATTTTTCTTTGGATATATGACTACTGAGTTTAGGCAGGATAAAGAATGTCATTTTTGTAAGATGAAGGGCCATGAAGAGATCATGTCTAGAAGAAGGAAGGGGAAGGAGAAACGTCCTTTGAAGCCCCTGGAGAGTAATAGAAATGGAAAAGGACTTGGGCCTATAGAGAATTAAAATATAAACATGGTGGGATCTTCCTCTATAGCATTGGTGAATGATCTTCTTCATAATGGGGCACCAATTGGGCCTACCATGGATGCAGAGGGCCTGGTTAAGGAAACGCAGGTGACACCCTCTTCCCCCTGTAGTGATATTGTTCATGTGGTGGATATGCCGGATATCCTACCTCAAGTGATTCCACTGATAATGGGGAAAAGTTCACACCTGACTGCCCGGGGGCTGATCATGATACCATTCGGGTTGGTTTACCTAAGAAATATTCTCAAGAAATTGGAAATTATGTGTGCATGGATCGCCATCCAACTTCTGATCTAAGAGGAATATTCACTATGATTTCCCCCTCCGAGGCTGCCTGAAGGAGGCATACTATGGGAATTTACCCCCCTCTTAAATCTAGGAATACCTCCATGACTCTTAGTGGAAAACTCTTTTTGGGTGAGGTGGAATAGTCTCAACATACTGATTCAGTTACAATCATTACAGGGGGTGCTACTGCTTCCCCCAGTGGTAGGTCAGATGTGATACTTGTTGATTTCAGTTGTTCTTGACACACTAAATTAGTCATATCCTGCCTAGGAGAGACTTTCGTTGAACCTAGTGGTAGTGCAAGTGGTGGAACTGTTGGGCTGTTGATTGAAGATAGTTTGGCCAAGGAGGTGGAGGGAAAACAAACCACATAATATGTCACAGACTTCCCAGGTGTGGCTACTTCTGTTCCCAATTGTAGATTTAATGAGCCTAATACTTCCACTAATACACATAACTAGTGAACTGGTAATGAGAAGGGAGTCAGCGAGGCAAACAAGGTGACCAAGGAACACCATAGCATCATTGTCCTTGGACATGGTCTGAAGAAGGGGCAGGGTAGACAAGGGAAGAAATGGAAAAGAGAAGCCTTATTGGAGAGAAAATGGTGGCCTCTGACAAGAGTCATGGACAATAAAAAATTAGGATTCTTTATTGTAATTGTTAAGGGATGGGAACCTCTCATATGGTTAGGGAACTTTGACAATATATTATGGCCTACAAGCTGATTTCTATCAATATTGCTGAACGTAAAGTCCTCTTTGAAAACTGGAAGTGATTCAAATGAGGATCCCTAGGATACAACTTTGTCTCCATCAATCAACATGCATATTCAATAGACCACATGTGGGTTTTAAGGAATGATTCCATTTAGATTACTTCCTATGTAAGTGGGCCTCAAAGTGTTTTGGTTAATTGAAGCTTTGTTGTACAAGGTATTTCAATACCATTTGTTTATAATTCCACCTCTTATATCAGGAGGAGGTATTTATGGGAGGAACTCAAAGTCACATCTAGGAGGATGGATCAAAAATGGATGCTTATTGGTGATTTAAATACAGTGTTGAATCTCGAGAAAAAAACTAGAATCAACCTTAATTGGACTGTTGCTATTGGCTTTTCTTAGAACATTGATTACTGCAATCTGGATCAAGTTCTCATAGCTGGTTTTGATTTCACATGGTGTAGATAGACATGGGAGGGGAACAAAGCTAGAAAGATTGATATATTATTTTTCCATATTGATGACCATGCCATATCCCATGAATTATCTGGATTCACACTTCCCAAGAACCACTCTGGCCACAATCTAATTGTTGTTGATGTCAACACTCAGTTGACAAGGTCAGCCCCTATTCCCTGTCGATTCAACAATGGATGGCTTGTGATTCCAGGATGCAGGGAAATTGTCCTGGTGGAATGGAAGTCTTAAGAAATTGGGAGCCCTCTCCAAATATGTGCTTTTAAAATTAAGCATCTTATGGGGATACTAAGATAATAGAGCAGAAAATTGTTTTTAAAAATTGATGGGGATACCAAGAAGTCAGAGGAGGATTTGGCCAGGATTTAGAACTGACATAAATAGCAACCTATCCTATCTATATAGGAAATAACATCCAATAATAAACATGATGATCAATTAATGGTAAAGGAAATATAGTTTAGAAATCAATTGAATTTGAAATGATTAAAATATGGGGACAGTAACTCCAAGTTCTTCAACAAATTGCACAAGGAAAATAGGGTGCGTGCAGGGAAAAAGATGATCATCATTGGTGGGCACCTCTACACCAAATAAAGTGATATTTCTCTGGCTGTTCTTGAAAACTTTAAGGGAATATACTCTGATAATGGGTAGTCCAGTATTCAATGTATGGTAGACAACATGAGCACTTGTATTGATGACCACTCAAATCTGCTCCTAATTTCTCCCCATGAAAAGAGGAGATCATACCGACTCTCTTATCTCTCAAACTTGAGAGTTCCCCAGGCCCTGATGGATTCACTAACAAAATTTTCATGTTATACTAGGATATTTTGTAGAATGATATTGAACGGGATATTAAGGATTTCTTCTCCCACTCATGCATACCCCATGAAATGAACTCCAGTTTCATTGATCTCTTCCCCCGGAAAGAGAATTCTCTTGAAATCAAGGACATCAGGCTAGTTGCACTTGGGAAAACAATACGAAAACTTATCAGTAAAATTTTGGGGATCAGGATGGGTGGGTTGGTCTATGAAATGATTATTGGAAACCAATTTGGATTTGTCCCTAGGAGGAACAACCAAAAGTTCATCTTCATGGCCTCTAAGAGTGTCAACCTGATGAAAAAAAGAAAAAGTGAATTTTTCCCTCAACTCTTAAATGGATATTTCTTAAAGATTCACTTATAATGTTTGGTTTTTCTAATGGGTTTTTGAATATGATTTGTATCATACTTGGCTCTTCAAGGCTATCAATTCTTGTTAATGGTTCCCCGAGGGGTGTTTTTCCTTGCACTAGGGGGGTACGACAAGGTGATCCACTTTCTAGTATTATTTTTTCCCATTGAAGAGGATTACCTTAGTATTTTTTATCAATTACCTTGCTCAAATGGGACTTTACAAGCATATTAGGGCTGGTGTGAGTGAGAATTCCACATCTCATCTATTGTATGCAGATTACATCATATTTCTCATCCAAGATTCAAGAATAACTATATCCTCTATTTAATCTATTTTCAGTCATTATGAGGAGGTGGCGGGCAAGGTCATCTATTGGGACAAGTCTTCCATTGTTTTTGGGAATGGAATTTCCATTGGTAAAAAGAGTAGGGTTGTTAGGTATCTTTAAGTGAGGAGTGGATCCCTTCCTTTCCAGTACCTTGGGGTCCCACTATTTTAGGGAAAAGTGAAAAGGCAGTACTTGGAGGGTATTTATGCTGGTATTATACATCAGATAGCCATCTAGAAAGGGAAGGCAATGTCTTTGGCTGGGAGGGTTTGCCTTGTAAACTCGGTGATCACATCATTGTTTGTTTATTCCTTCTCCCTCTATCGATGGCCGAGAGGACTTATCAAGGAGCTTTAAAGCATGGTATGGAATTTTATATGGACATGATCACTACATGAGAGGAAGTTTATTACAGTTGTGTGGAAGGAATGAATCAATCCTTTGGAGATGGGGGGGCCTTGGACTTTAGGATATATGTACCTTCAATGATGTTTTGATTAAGAAATTCACATGGAACCTGATTTCTCATGAAGCTGATGATGACTTCATTTAGAAGAGAATCACAAAGAGGCTTCTCAATGGTTACAATTATTATCTTGCCTCATTGTTTTGGGATTCTTTCAAGAATTCATATGTGAGGATTATACAGGATACCAAATGGTTGGTTTGCAGGGACTCCACACTGAACTGTTGGAACACATTTTCACGCACAGCCTCTATGTGATATAATTATGCCAATAGAGCATCCCCTTTGTCCATCTATGTTTCCTCTCACAGATGCACTCTCCTGTCATTAGTATCATTGTATAGGTGGAGGCTGAAATCAATAGTTATGATTTTATAGATTATGAAACACTTATTTGAACCCATAGAAGGAACGGGTAGTATAATTGCAGGGATTTTTACAGGAATTTTTTGGGGCCAAACTCTTCCACCTACTTGGATAATGAAATTCAGAGCTCGATTTATTTGACATTATAGATTCATTCTAATCTAAAGAATCTGGAAAAATTGAATTCTCATAGCTGATCAACTCAAGAGGGATGGTATTCAGATGGCATCCATGTGTTTACTCTACAAGTCTGATGAGGACTCTATACAACATGTTTTCATGGAATGTATACAATCCAAGAAACACTGGGCCTATACTGTATTTTTGTTTGGGATGGAGTTTGACACCTGCAGGCCGGTTCTGGACCTGCTGTCTGATCTGTTACATGATTTCTTTAGTGAGAAAATTTATATCCTTTTGATGGATGTTTTTTCCACAATAATTACATCCATATGGGAAGCCTGAAATGCAACGTTGTTTGGTGGTGTGCACTCAACTCTCCAGAAAGGTATGGTGGTTGTACAAAGTTGTGTGATGCTTCTCTTGTATAAGATAGTTCCATGTTTATCATTGTTTCTGATCTCCAAATTCTGAGAATATTTAGCATTTCAGGGAAACCATGCAAGCGTTGGATATTGAAATATATTCAATGGATACCACCCATTGTGCCTTGCCTCAAGGTAAATGTTGATGGGGCTACGTTGGGTGCACCAAGTTTGTTGGGTTGTGGGGGAGTGTTTCTCACCTATCGTGAGTTTGTAAAGGGATTATTGTACCACTCTATTAGAATTAACACTACCTTTGAAGCTGAAATCAGGGACATGATTTATGCTATCAGGTATGTTGTCCAGTTTAATTGGAAATGTATATTGATTGAATCTGATTCTCAGACAGTGGTTCATGCTTTTAGAACCAAGACATTTCAGGTTCCTTGGTGTGTTCTACCTCAATGGGTGGACTATCTTATTAAGATTGATCAAATTCATGTGGTTCTTTCTTATGTCTATCAGGAGTCCAATCAGGTGGTGGATGCATTGGAAATGCTGGAACTCATTGATCTTAGAGTGATTTGGTCTTTCACGGCTACTGATTATTGTTCCCCACTAGTGGAGGTAGATAGATGTGGTGTGTTGCACACTCTTTTATGTAATAACCCCTTGTACGCTTGACTTAGTTCCTTTTTTATTTAATTTTTTAAGGGTCGGCTTCCACCTTTTCCTGGTCTTTCTAGTATAATTGTCTTCTTAAAATAATTATATTTAATTATACATCATTGTTCGTTTAAGCATGGTGTTGTGTGAAATATATTCTATCGAAGAAATTAAATTTTAAATGATACATATTGTAAGATCTCGGGGTGTTTCATTCTAACCTCCTACCACAATTTTTTTCCCCTCAATTTGTAATTTTACTTTGAAAATCAATGGTTGATACATAAAAAAACTTTCATGGGAAAACCACTTCATAAATAGGGTTAATAAAACATCCTCTTAATAATAGTGAATGGTAAATGAGAAGGTTACCCAAAAATTAGGCTTTAGAATAGAATATCATTAGTTAAAACATGAAAATTAAATAAATATAAAATTTTCACGTTCTGATATTGACTAATATAAAATATCTTCATGAGAAAGTTGTTGAGCGCAAAATCATAATCTAGATTTGTAAATAATATACATTGATATCATCAAAAATGATAATAATAGGAAAAAATATTTTATTTCCCTTAACTTTTCTAGAGTTGATAAATTCTTTTACACTCTAAGAATATAAGAAAATATATGTTCTGATAAACCCCATCTTTTCCTTTGATTGTGCCTTGAAATATTTCTATTTCATCTCTTTTCAAAAGATGAATCATTTAGTGAACTAATACATTAACCTTTATAACCCTATCTAAAGATCGACTATACCAATTTCATACATGGCTAAACATTCCAAAATATTATGATCCAAATCATTATAATAATTGTTAAGGTATTTATTAGTTCCCAATTTACTTGTCTATGTGAATCATCTCCTTTTCCAAATTTCATTAACTCAACACTAGGAACATATTAAATGTTATATTTACCTAAACCAATTGTTTCCAAAAAGATAAAATTTCTACTGAATCACATTTCCAATTTATCGATACCAATCAATATAAGATTTCAAATACATCATGATAAAGTACCAAAATATAATCTGTATACATTACATAATACATATAATGAATATATCATCAATAAGATACATTTAAAACACTATTAAAGGATCTCACTATATGAGTAAAGTAATCATTCCACTTTGGCTATATCAATATCATAAGCTTAACCTTGATCCCTTATCTTCTTCCGAGGTATATTCTCATAACTCTTGGGAAATACATTTGTATAGTACCCCATACCCTTGTAGTTGTATCACTAAATAGTAGAATTTTTATTATTCCCTTTTCATTATTTAGCATGGTGACCCTTATCTCCACACATTAAAAACTCTCATTTCCCATCAAGAATTTACTAGGGTGATTATTTCCACAGTTATCACATGTGGGAAAATCCATCCTTCCATTCTTCCCTATATTGATATTTTTTTTTATTATCCTCTTCTTATCGTTCTTAACTTCAAAGACATAGGACATGGATAATCATTTCTGTATTTTGATAGCACATAAAACTATTCAATTATATGAAGAAAAAGTTTGAGACACCATTAACCTTCAGAGACTTACATTAAGTCCTTCAAAGAAATAGAACATCTTTCATTCTATATTGCATATGAAATCCATATTACACCTTTCTATTCTAGAAAAGGTATATTCATACTCTACAATACTTTTTTATTCCTATTTATTTTAACTAAGGAACTTTCTCTTAATCTCAGTTTGTTGCTCATGAGGGGATTATTTTTTGAAAAATATTTCCTTAAAAGCATTAGATTTCATGTGTTATATTTCATATTATTCTCTAGTATTATATACAAATAACTGTCATTGGTTATAATTTTCATTTTTATAATACACTAAAAGTGTAAACTTTTCCATTTCACCACATCCCAATTCCATAAATATCTTCTCTAAAGACTTAATCCACTGCTCATCCACCATTGGATCCTTAGTCCCACTAAATAATGGGGACCTCTATCACCTAATGTGGTCCAATATATGATAATTTTCTTTTGGTTCTTATTTATCCATTTAATAAAGGTTATTTCTAATAACCTAATTAATGTATCCAAAAAATACTCAAAACATTATTAGTTCTTAATGCATTTAAGTGATATTTCTTAATAGGGAAACCTCTATATTGTCCTTGAGTATTAATACCCTTCTTCCTTCTATATTTTATGTCTAAATATTGGTATACAGTAAATTAGATTGTAATACTAAAAAATTTAACTTATAATCCCAAAATTTTTGAGAGACTAAACATATATTGAAAATTTTATGGGAATTTAATCTCAAAATCATTAACAATGTTTCTGTGGGATTTTCATCTATAATTATCTTCAACATCTACCATAGAGTAGTGTCCACTAATCTATATTTTATAAATCCCGTTTCTAAGGAAACTAAATTTTATATGATACCAACTATAATGGATTGACTATAGTAGCCCAAATATGGTTCCTTACACTATTAAATTGGGATAGAAACAAAATTTGAATCCCAAATGACCGATCAGTATAGCATTTTTTGAAATCAGACACAAACATGATGGGAATTTTACATTGAAAAAAGAAAATAAAACATATTAAATAATAAATTCTAATAAAATTAATCCTTGAAAACTCATTCAAAGATCTCTTACTCATAACATGGGAAAAGAAATAAAAATAATGGTGATCTCAAATGATTGGTAAAGGTTATCTATATAAGAATTTAACATGAACTATTGACAATAAATCAACATGGAAAGGTAAATTAATAAGAACACATTCCATTAAAGTAATTGGATAAATAGTAAACAATTTGTCATGGTAAATAATTAAAACACCTTTCAAATAATCAATAATCTGAGAACGAAATGCATCCATATATTTTTTTAATACTGAAAATTATTAAGATAATATCAGAAATGAATTCTAAATGAAGGAAATGATTTAATATTGGACGTCATATATCTAGAATGTAAACCACTATAAGTTAAAGATGTATTCTCATAATAGTTTAAACTACATTGATATGGACAAATGATTCATCCCATGATACGACCGATGCATTGAGGGACTATCAATAATGATGCCCCACCCATTTTTACTAGTCCAAATCATTCCTCATATATCAAATAATCGATTTAAAAATATGTTTTTAAATCAAAGTGTCTCACACCACTTTGAAATATTTGAATCATAAACACCATTAAAGTAAATAATTATCAAATAAAACATTTAATTCCATGAAGATAAATATATTTATTTTTTGATATATCAAAGGCTAAGTACACCACACTATATAAATAAGGAATAAGGCGTATCTCAAATAAATAAAAATGATATGAGAAAAACCCTAATCATGTGCTTTTACTAAATTGAAAATGATTTAAAATACTATATAATGGTTTAAATAATTTAATAAATTTATACCAAAACAATATCCATATTTATCATATCATATATTATCCTCTTATATCGTTTTATCTCTTTCTTGTTAATAATATTTCATTATTACCCACTCATTCGGTGTGAACTACTTCATCTTCCAATGCATTTTTTTCAGGTAACTCCGACTTATTATGAATAGGATATAGTTAATTCATCTCTATAATGATATTAAGGTCATATATATCATATTTATTCATTATATATTGTTTTATAATCATTATTGATTGTTGATCATAGTGAATTAACTGCATCCCATCATGGATATAGTATGTCGTATGTACCCATGAGCGATGATATAATTCCATTAATGGTGAAAGGGTAAGGAATTGGATGGTATATTAATTATTCTATAATTAATATCCTGTAAAAAATATCATATATATCCATTATTTCCTTAATTATACCCATCCAAGTAAAATGATGAGGAAAAACAGATTACCCCGTAGCGTGGAGACGGTATGTCGTACATAACCATGCGTGGTGATTTCCTTTTTCATTGGAAGGATAAAAGGTGGAATATGGTTGTACCATAATAAAAATAAAATCTCATCATATATATGATATGATATTTATTAATTTATAATGGAACTCACATATATAAAGGAATTATAATAATAAATAAACCTGAAAGAATTAGGAAGATGATTTCCTCCTCTACGGTAGTCTTCCTTTAATATCTTATTAAGAGATGTAGGGTATGCCTTTTTGAAATCCCAAAACATTGAGAACATAAATAAATATGTTCATAAGTGAAATTTTTGGATTTTTATCGAGCTAGAAATCTCAAATTTATTTGAGGATGTGAGGGAGGAGGTTATCTTTTATAATTGAGGTGAGGGGTATTTACTTGAAATCCTTAAAATATTAAAATATAATATGTCTTACCTAGATCTAAATATAGCCAAATGGCTTATAAATAAATGTATTTATAAATTATGTACTATATATCATCATATTGTTTATTATTTAACATTTTTTGTTTTTTAAATAATTTAATAAAATATTAATTCAAAAAATATCATTATTGTCAAATTTGATACTATTCATTTAACTTGACTAAAAAAAATCATGTAAAAGTGGTAATTTGAATATAGTGATTCCTCACATCCCTAGTATATCATAAAAATCTATAATAGTCATTTTATACATTAACCAAATCCCAATAATATAACCAAATTAATACTTTTAATAGTCAATTATTTTATATTTCTCTTAATTAAATAAATATTGTATTAGCATTGAAAAATAATTTCAGGTAAATATATGATTTATAAATTACAAATAAATTTATATAATGAAAATAATTTAATTAATATCTAAATGTACAAGTACCTTCATTCATATTTTGTTTTTTTTACTATACGAACACATAAATGTTATAAAATATAAAGAGAGTGTCATTTTGTAACTATTATTAATTTAAATAATATATATGTTAATTTCAAGGAAAAAATTCCATTAAACAACACGAACTCTATATTATGGTGATAATGGTAGAATAAAATTCATCCAATAATTTTTATATAGGATTAGGTCACATTTTTGCCTTTATCTATTGGTTTTAACCCTTATTTAAACCCTTTAATTTTTACCATGACATTGCTTATTTTTACGTTTTAATGGTCAAAATAGTCACAATAAAATTTAAAAATAACCATAAATTACTATTGGATTAAATTTCACACTTTATCAAAATAATTTGTACTATTTTTATATTTTTATAAATTTTATATCATTTAATAAAATATTTTTTATTTTAAAATATCATTAATGACAATTTTGACACTATTCATTACTTGACATTTAAAAAATCTGAATAAAATTTATAACATAAAAACCCCATTACAAAATATATAATATGTATAGGTAATATATAAAATTAATGTATGAAAGTAATTATATAAATTTGTATTTATTTTATTATTTTTAATAACATTTATTTGTTATGTCCATTAACTAAACAATTACTCCATCATCATTGTGTAAGCCTTAAATTTAATTATTTATTCCATGAAAATTAAAAATAAATTATCATGAAATTTATATTTAAAATGACTATTTATATTTGAATATATATTTTGATTAACCATTTATAAAAATTTAATATTTATAAAAAACATGAGAATGATATATTGGACTTTCCTTGGAATAAAATACTAAAAAACATTAAATTAATTCATGTGACTTCAAGAGGCCATAAAATCATCCCATGGATGATTTTTTTAACACTAATACATACAATAAAATTATAAAAAGTTTTATTGTGATATTATTGTCTTTATAATATTTTTTCCCACAATTTCCCAATTTACCCTTAACTATGGTAATTATAAAATACTAAAGTTGTTTTTCATATTGTAATAAAACAAATGTGACCAAGTTACTAAATGTGAACCATATTATTAAAAAATTTCAATCCATTATTCAACATTCAAAACATAAAATGGGATAAATTTAATTTAAAATGAATCTAATATACAGAATGAGAAGACGGGTTTTAAAAGTGAAAATGTTTGAAAGATTGAAATGTTATTATATTCAAATTCAATTTTAAATTGATTAAAATGAACTTATTAATATTAAATTATAATTATTGACCTAATTATACATTAAGACCAATTAAAAATATAATTTAACACTATAAATTATTTAGATGAAAAAATTGTTTTCAATTAAAATGCAATATTTTATAACTATTCATCAAAACATGAAACTTATTCGAAAAATAGAATAAATTTTTCTAATCTAAATTTTTATATTCTTATTTAAAAGGATAAGTGTATTTTTTTTCAAATATAATCTATAAAACTTTAAAAAGATGGATTAAAAAGAAGTGCTTCATCAAAATGCGGTAAAACTGCCTTTAGAAAAATATAACTTTTTAATGCATGAAATTAGATTCGTTCTTATCTAATTCCTATAAAATAATTTGTATGAATTTAAAAATAAATTATATTAAATATATAATATATAATTCTCATAATTTTTATAATATTATTCATTCCTACCAATTTAACAGCTAAGTTATAACTGTCGTGTAAAAATAATGATGTTTAATTGTATATCATTGTTCAGTTAAGCTTAGTGTTGTGTGAAATGTATGATTTTGAATAAATTAAATTTAAAAATATACATACCATAAAATATTTGGGTGTCAAATATACCAATAATTTAAACAAAACTATTGGTAAACAAAAATTCTATTGGTCTTTTACCAACGGTTCACTAAAAAGTGTTGGTATAAATTTTTTTAAATAGGAAATTGTCCAACATTTGGGAGAACCATTGGTATATGATATACCAAATATTATAAATCCTATACCAATGGTGTTGAAAAATTGGTATAGCCAAGAATTCAAACAGAGAATGTTACCACCTCATTAGGTATCTCTGATTGGTTTTTACCAAAGCCCTTCCATGGTTTAATTCTTTCCCAAAGTAAGGCTTATAGGATAAAAGTGGATAAGTGGATAATTTATTTGGGTAGGTCTTGGATGATTCAATTGTTTTTTAATATTTTAATAGAGGGGGAGAGGTGTGGCCTTTTATAAGTTGGGGAGAGGACACACTTGGAATTTATTATAACAAGTTAGGTATACCAACATTTTTACCTACAATAAGGCTTCAATAATTTGAAAAATTAATCCATGAAGGTTTAAGGACAAAATATATCAGTAAAATGGGATTTAGACTTTTTTTTTGGTCATTTTCCCCTTAATATTAAATTTCAATCCCTTGGTAAAATCATTTTTTTCTTAATCGTCGAGATTACTTTCAATTGTTTTCACAAATCATTTTGGTATAAAATTAATTTTACATATTAGATATTAAAAATTAGGAAAATTACAAATATAGAATCTATTTTTAAAAATTCTATTCACATAAGAGGGAAAAATTAGTATTAAATCAATCCCACTGACATATTGAGAGAGAGGATTTTTAATGCGAAAAAGTTCAAAAGGTTACTAAATTTTTATATCCAATTTCAATATGAAATCGATTCAAATGACCTTTATTGAATTAATAGATGTATAATTTAACTAATTATACCATTAAATAAATTAAAAATTTTATTCAAATTTTATAAATAAATTTAAAAAATGTGGTTTTTAATTAAAATTCATTATTTTTAACTATTCATAAATAAAATGAACCTTCAAATAAATATAACAAAATATAACCCAAAGATAATTTTTATATCTCACTTTAAAAACAACTTTTATTAAAAATAAATTTTCTAAAATCGGTAAATTTTAATTTTTAATTATGTGCGCCAAACATGATTAACCCATCTTTTAAAAAAGATTCTCCTTTCAGAAAACATTTCTTTTTCATTTAAAGGATTTTTATTTTATTTATAATCAATAGATAACTAATAAACATGTGAATTTTTTTTATTTTCATAATTTATTTAATTATAATCATTCCCATAATTCCAATGGATATAAAATAACTATCGTATTAAATAATAATATTCAAAATATATTATATTTTGGTAAAATTCAGTCTAACATGTTACTCAAACTATTGAAGGAACTCAGTATTGTGTGTAACACAAGTAAAAATTGTTATTTCAAGTACTAAAATATAATCTCAATGATTCATATAGTTCATTAATCTGTTTTTTAATGAATAATGAAAACATAACATGGTGCAGTGCGTAATGGAACCTTTTAAGGAATTTTAATTTATTCAAAAATAATAATTTACAAAAATTCAGGGTTTTACAGCATGGGTTTCCTCTATGATTGATATAGTATCGGGTAATCCTCAGGTGTTTTTCAGACCATCGTATATACAATGTGTAGTATTTTATAATAGATATATCTTTTATGAGTATTTGGTCACGCCATTTGGTCTTATAAACACACCTGTATTTTTCATAGCACTGATTAAATGAGTTTTATACCTGTATATAGATTCATTTGTAGTGGCCTTCGTGGATTATATCATTGTGCATTATCATACTTGACATTACAGTGTCAATCTTCTTGATATCTTATAGAATACACATAGGTATAATCAGTTATATGTTAATCTTACAATGTTTTACTTTTTGATGGATAAATTTCACCTCATGTGTCACATTATCACATTGATAGGATTATCAGTTTACCCAAAGAAGGTGAGAGTTGTAGTTTTCTTGGATCATCCCAAGAAAAATTTTAATAATGAATGTTTCTTAGGGATATCTAGTTTCTACAGCCAGTTCAATCATGAATTTTAATTCCTAACAGCACCTCTTGTAGGATTGACAAAGAAGGTTGTGAATTTCATATGTTCAAAATCCAGTGAGATGGACTTTCATGATAAGTGTTGTTTTAATGTAGTAAGATTGACTCATAGTGTATGATTCCTATTAGCTAAGGTTGAATAATAGGAACTACCCAATCAGTGATCTTGAGTTAGCCTTTATTTTTTATGACTTATACTTTTATAGGAATTACAAACTATTAGAGGATTTTTTGGTGTATATGGACCAAAATACCATCAATAATATATTTTATAAAACTATTATTTTAATCTAAGGAAACATTGGTGGGTTGAATGCATATTTTTCATCGACTTCAATCTTGATTCGGGAAATCTAGTTTTTACCATCCCTCTATTAAATACTTTTAATTCCTAACATAACCTCCTATAAGATTGAAAAAGAAGGTTTTGAATTTCATATGGTCAAAATCATGTGAGATAGAGTATCAAGATCTGAAATGGATACTGACTTCAACGCTAATCTTAATTATTCTAGAGTCAGGAAGAATCAATATAGTTTATTGTGATGCATCAGGCATCAGGATAGGTTCATTACTAATGTAGTAGGAGTGACTCATAGTTTTTTATTCTTGTTAGTTAATTCTACATAAGAGGAACTATGAAATGAATGATCTTGAGTTAGCCGCTATTTTTCATGCCTTATACTTTTGGATGAATTACATACTAGGAGAATATTTTTTGGTGTATATGGACCAAAAAATCATCAAAAACATATTTAAAAGGTAATATTTAAATACAAGGAAACAAAGGTTGACTGAATAACTATTGTCCTTTGAAATCAATTTTTTTATACGACTAGGATGGTAAATGATGTTGTCGATTCTCTAAGCTATAAGACTCAGACAGAATAACTTTTTTAGACCAGTAGTTAGTGGTAGCATATAGATCTATTTTTTGAGATGCACTTGTTTTTTTAGTACCATCATGTATATTTTGTACATTCATCGTTATTAATGATCTATTCCCTTCAGAAGAGAGTTAAGATAATGCGGTTATTAGATCCCAATGGCTGGGTCCTATAGGAAAGTATTGTAGGTGGTGACCAATCTTCATATTGGTTCATTGATGGCAATCAGATATGAAGCATTAAAATATGCATATAAGTTCCCATGAATGATTAATAAGAGTTAGTTCGAGATTCTAATTCCTTTGTATGGGTAGTATATCTTTTTCTTAGCAAGTTATATCATGAATTTTACTGATAATATTAATTTTTGGGGATGAAAAGGGAGATTGATTGGTTTTTTACATGATGTTCCACCTATCAGAAGGTGAAGTAAGAAAACTTGTGACCAGAAGGGATTTTATAGCCATTGACTATTTTAGAGTGGAAGTGGGAATATGTCACCATGGATTTCTTGATGAGACTTCCCATATAACCTTGGGGTAGAGAAAACATATATTTTATCATAGATAGGTTAAAAAGTCACCCATTTCATTCATATTTGAGATGACATTTCATTGGATGATCTCAATAGCCTTTACATTCATGAGATAATATGCCTCCACATAATTACAAAATATACCATATTGAATAGATATGGTCACTTCATATCACTTTTTTGGAATGGGTTATAGTGGGAACATGGTTGATCAGTACTGGTGAGTATAGTCTATCACCCATAGATCAAAGGTCTATATGAGAATATGATATAAGATTTGGAGTACACACTCTGATCATGTGTCCTTGATTTTGTAGGTTCTTAGGAGAAAAACTTACCTATCACCAAGTTATCATACAATAATTGATTCTAGATGACCATACAAATGGATTCTTATGAGGACCTATATGGTAGGTTGTTCTGTTCACCCCTCTACTGGTTAAAGAAAAAAGAGTCAGCTCAATTGGGTCCTCATCTTGTTCAGGATAATTTATAGTATGTTCATCTTTTTAGTAAGGGGATATCTACAACTAAATCTAGGAATAAGTCCTAAACTGATCATCATGATTGATCACTAGATTTCGAGTTTGGGAGTTGGTTCTTCTTATGTGTTTTAACTAGACAGGGGCAGAGACAGATTCAAAGTCATGAGAATCTATATCCCCATTACACTAGTCCATTCATGATTTTGGAGAGAGTTGGGTTGATACCCTTTCAATTTTAGTTACCTCATGGGTACCAAGACATTCAAAATGTCTTTTATGAATCTCAACTTCATTAATATCATTAAGATATATCGCATATTATTTATACCGATGAGTATGAATTTTTGGTTGATGAATACTTTGAGAATCATTCTATCCATATTATTGACTGGGGCATGAAGTTCATTCAAGGATGGTTACATCCTTTAGTGCTGGTGTTATGGAAAAATTATGGTGTATAGGATAATACATAGGAGTGTTAGACGAATTTTTATTCCTTGTGGCTAGAGTTATTCTCAATTGATACTTTACCACCCTTGGATGGAAAACTCAAGTATATGTTTTTTTAAGGGGGGATATTTTAAGAACCCAGATTTTATTTAAGGTGTGGAATCTGATAATTTCCATTAATTTATTTTCTTTTATCCTAATGGATGTTCCTAATAAGTTTATAAGAGTTTATGATTTGTTTAGGGCTTGTACAGGGCATGGAGCTCTAGATTTTGGAGGAAATATGTGGGCCACATAGTTATTAGAAACTGTACAACCTAGTCCGTACTATTTTATTAACCTATGTTGGGTAGTCTGGTGATTTACCTAGGGCCACATGTTATTTTAACAATGACACCTAGGAAACATGATCGTGTGAGTTATGTACACCTCTTTACATAGGATTTTGTATAGGCTTTTCTAGGTTAGTAAAACCGTGCACTGAGCTCGTGTGAGGGGTGTCTTGAGGTACTGAATCGTGCATGGCTGGTGCATGGTTTTCCCAAACGCGTGGCTAAACCATGATACCCTCTAAAAGGGATAAATTTATAATTTTTATACTTCTTTTATTTAAAGGGGATAACCATTTTTTCATATTCCTCAATGCATAGAATCCCTCTTCCATTAAAGTTATCCATCTTTCTAAACCTAGGTATTCATATATCTACTCTATCCAGACTCTGAATCACTTATTTTTGATCTCATTGTGTGAATATCTATAATCTATCCACACCTCTTTCACCTTTATTTTTTACCTTTCTATTGAATGATTAATTTTATTGTGATATAATATGCCCAATTTTCATTTCATATGCCTATTTTCCCTATTTCTTCTATTCCATCCCATATTAGAGGTGAACAAAGAATCAGGTGTTGGCTACCAAGCTAAGGTAGGTGGTCTCATTCCTTTCCATTAATAACTCGGTGTTTATGTATTATATCATCATGTTGGGAATTGTATTTTCCTGTAGACACTTTTTAAATGGATATTTCCTTAAATAAAATGAATATGATAGACCTATATAACCCACGAGACCCATTTATATATCATTAAAGGTTAAGGTCCTTGAAGTTTTCCAACCCTTGTCTGTGTTATCAAATTGGATAACACCACCATGGGTGGCCTATGAATTGATTCACCTCTTACATTGAATTCTTTTACCCCTATCTTATGGGATGTAAAAGGAATTGATTTAAGGGTAATTGAATAAAATAAAAGTGGGAATGGAAGATCATGCCCCTACACATTGGCCATTGTCCCTTCTCACTTATTCTTGAGATGTTTATTTAAATCGGAATTCCCAATTAAGACGAATGGAGGGATTCATCGGATTCTATCTCTTTCATGCCCATCCTATGATTTTAGAGACCTTATGAGGTGAGAAAATTTATTTTATAAATTTTATGTCCAATTGAATTAAATTTAATATTAAATTACAGGGTTATACTTTTTCTCATGACCATTCATATTGTTACGTCTAGAGTGAGACATGAATTCTAACTCTGAATGCCATGAATAGACTCGTCGGGATTATTTAATTAGATTAGTTATAAATGAAATTATAATACATTGGGTGTGATGCATGGGTTCTCAAATTAATTCTATTGGCAGTCTCATGTTGTGGCTGGATTACAAAAACCATGAGTGATACATCAACTCCCCGTGCATAAATCCAAGAATAGAGATAGAGGGAAGATCATTTTATAATCCATGGGAGATACATGCAATCCATATGTTGGATAAAAAGTATGCGCTCAGATGAGATATTACTATAATGGAATAATTGACACTGAGGATCCCTTATAAACCACCATGAATTGACTCAAATTGTGGTGGATTTATACCACTACTAGAGTGATACCAAGCTTCATTTGATGAATTCCAAGGATGGGATTATAAGGTGATGGGTTCATGATATGCCTAGAAAAATTACTCGCTTCTAAATAGTAATCCCAAAGAAGGGATCAGGTTTTCCTTGAATTAAATAATAAATTAATTGCACGATGCAACTACTATTCCAAATAACAAGCTTTGATTTGGTCAGATCCTAGAATTTTTATGATGGTATGATTATACTTATAATAAATTAATCATGATGGAATATTTATTCAAGAGAATTCTGGATTATACGAAAGGAGGTAGTAGAGGAAGATAGTTTCAAGGGAACCCAAACATATGTGGGTTATTCGTTTAATAAATTCCATTTACCTATTTTATTGTTACCTAAACAATTCTTATAATGTACACACAGACTCGATGGTCTTAGACACCATCGGTGGTTCCCTACAGAGTATATTTCACACCATTTGTGTGTTGTCGTTGGTTACCCTAGAAAGACTTCATGGATGCAGGTTCAGACAAGGGAATGTGAATAGCCATGGATGCTTGATTACCTTGTTAGGATGGTGTATGGGGAATAGGACTGAGCCTATGATTGAGATGCTACTAGATATTTCCTTCTGTCTTTCTTACTTTTTTTTAATATCATACCATGATAATAATTTTTTTATAAAATAATGATTGATGTGACTACTTGGTTATTATATGTTGGATTATTACTCTTCCATTGTTCTGTTATCTATTATGCTTCACTAATTGATAAACATGATTATATCATTATTCTATACTCTAATCAATCAGATATATTCTCCATATTATTCCACCAGGAAACTCAATACTATTCAAAATCCTCTAGAAAATGGGGAGGTTCTCTTGAGGTTATATGAAAAAACATGTTAGGTTACTTTTCCGTGAACCAGATCTCTGATTTCACATATTGAACACATAAAACTCTCTATATAATAGTCTACAATTTTATAGCATCTCACTCCACTAATTTTTTCATTCTTAAACTATTGTAAACAAATAACAACCAACAATTATTTATTAAATTATCCATCTCATCACATCACCTAAAAACTAGTAACACTATCAATATTTTTGTAAATAATTCGATGAATATTTAATATATTTATCATTGTTCACATTATTTCAGCAAAAATTCCATAAATGTTTTTCACTAATTTTGATAACAAGTTTCAAATAACTACTCTTCATTTCAATTATAATAATTAAAATCTAAATACAAATCATTTACAACATCTTCAAATATATATTAATTGTTATTATAATATCTATTTTTTACCCTTATATTTGTCAGTATATTCCATTACTGATTCCAATTATTAGTGTTAAAAACCTTTTTTCCATGATTAATCATCTAATTACTATACTATTAATTTTAATATTTGACATATATACCTATATAGCATTTTAAAAAAACTCAATTATAGCTATCTCATAAATCATATAAGTTGAAAAAACCATGTCTTCTTAAATAATTCCCATCACATAAATAATTATCTATAATTCCTTTTATAGTATTTCTTATTATCATAGTCATTTTTATAATTAGTCTTTAATTGCATAAATTATTATTAATCAAACAATTTTAATGCCAACCCATTATTTATAATCCTTCTAGTACTAAAAACTATCATATAAATTCCTTTTCCATAATTATTTCATAATTACTTTTAAATTAAAGAAATTATCATCAAATAAATAATTTATATTTTAATGACCTATACTCTTAAATTCCTTTCACATTTATATATAATGTAAACATTTATATAAATTAATTTATTAAAATGATAAAAATTCTAAATATTATTCTAAATACATCCAAAATACTTTCTATTATAGTCTTCAATGAAAACAATGTATCAAGTGTCATGTTAATTTATCTAAAATGGTCACTAGATAAAAAATTTACATTTAATAAAATCTTGTATTGAAAATGTTATGTCTTTTGTCTATGGACCATTCTAGGAGTATAAATTTGTTATCATATATTTTTAATGAATTATCCATTTTGATTTCCAACTTTCAAATATGTAAATTGAACACAAATTTGATTTCATATAGAAAATTTTCCAACAATATATATTTTACAAATAATTATTGTTATTATTCTTGTAATAATAGTAACGCTATATTATTTTCAATAATATTTACATTATTGATACATTATTCTAAGAAAAACATATTAATCCACCTAGGATAGTTGGTTTCTATATTAAATTTCATTAATGTTAGCCACCGGATTAGGAAACCTTACCTCATTCCAAAATTCCTAGAAAAATATCCTTCTCCTAATTCGTTTATTTTATATAAAAATTTTAAAACGTAATTTATAATGATAATTAATATAATATATTCAATATTAACACATTATATATTCCTTTTCCAACCACCGTGCATTATATAACTCCCTATATATATGTACCTGGATCTAGTTCTATATCATAATATTTATACATTGGTTATTATACCAACTTTAGTGACCCATCCATAATGTACATAAATATTACATCATTATAGATAAATATTTTTGTACATATCACTCTAATACATGCCTAATAACAAAAAAGGTTTATTTTATTTGGATAATCAATATATATAAAACACATTTCATTAAATATTTTCGACATCTCCTACAAATTTTGTTACTCGTAAAACACTTTTTAGACATATCTTACTTAAGAACATTCTTCATAACCTCATGTATTACTTTATTAATATGTTCTCTTAACATATTATATAATAAATTAATATTTATTATAATTATATATAATAATCCCAATATTCATTATCCTAAAATATATCATTTACTTATAAATTAGAATTATCCATTTATTAAAAATTCATTATTAAAATAAATATCTAGGGTTTTTACTATTCTATTTCCCAAACATTTTTTGGTTTAAGGGTATAGATGATTCTATGTAGTGGCCCGTGTTTTAGGTATATACCAATTTTATGATATTTATTTTGAGTTTTGGTCTATTGGGAAAGATAACTAGTTTTGTTTATAGGATAAAGAAGAGAAGAATATAAAATATGGCTATAGGAATTGATTCATGATGTGAATGGTTGTTCACATGAGAAATAATATATAAGAAGTTTGCACGAATTATATTCATGGCGTGAATATGTTTAAGGAATTTTATGTGAGCTGGTGTGAATATAAATGTATGAAATTATCCTGAAGGTTCATGGCATGAAATCATCATTCACACTATGAGTTAGAATGATTTTAGTTAAACCTTTTAATTTGAGTTCCCTTCAATTCTAATGGGTCTCTTTCTCTATCAACTCAAACTCCATGATCTCTCTAGGATATTTTTTTAAAATATTTCACTTATAATATTTTTTATGATTCTTTGATTTTCTTACCTTATAATTAAAATTTAAGGGCTATTTTCATCAATTATAATGTAGATATACCCATTATATCATGAAAGGACCATTAGACTAGGTTTTTCATGGATAAGTCTATAGAATCAAAAAAAATTGATCAAACCATTTGTTATTAATTAATTAAATGGATGGAAAATCCCAGATCCATTATTGATGGAATTTTTATTTTTGTTAATAATATTCATTTTAGGTGGTTTTCTCTTTTTCCACTTTATATATAATGTGGAGGATATTTGATTTCTAAAAAACTTTCTTAATACTTTGAAATAAATTTATCTTGTTGAAAAAATACTAGATTATTCCCTCACTGGTTGGTTCTTGAAGCATGGGTTGTGTGTGATTATCATATGGTGGATAATGAATTGATAAAATGGTTATTGTTGCAACAAATAAATGTTTAGATGTGTTGAGATCATATATTATGGTTTATGGGTGTTCATGTACATTTGACCTTGTATAGACGTGTTTTTTTAGGTCCAATTTGGGAAATTTTTATCATCAAGTGGTGACTTAGTGGAGTATGGATCTTAACTCATTAGTAAGGGAGAGTTCATTCTGAATGAATGAGTTTGTGTGTCTATGTCTGAACATGTTATGATTTTTCTATGGGATTTGAATAGAACTATTTTTTCCTATGAGAATTTTATTTTTGGTGAACTGTATTTACATCAATTGGGTTATATTATATGTATGTTGTGAAACTATTTTTACTATATAAATATTATGCAAAACTATTTAATCAAAAATTTGAGAAAATTCATTTCATGTTTTAGGGACAGGTGAAAAAGTCACATAGTATTCCTAATTTTTTTCATACTCACCCAATGTGTATTCACTTTGGTGCATATAACAAAATATAATTCCATGATACTAGAGGTTGAAATATTTAAAATTTCTCTTATAGTGAATTTTGGTATAGATATTCTAGATTATAGATATAGATATTATGAGTTTTCTGTGTTCTATGAGTATGGAGTTGTTCCACATTAGTGGTTATGTTTTTTATATATTTGATTTTTATTTTTTTTGGTTTCTATGGTTTTCC
Organism: Viscum album; assembly: GCA_963277665.1. Lineage (NCBI taxonomy): Eukaryota > Viridiplantae > Streptophyta > Magnoliopsida > Santalales > Viscaceae > Viscum > Viscum album. The sequence goes on along the minus strand of OY728126.1, from coordinate 1,686,102,033 downwards.
ACAATTACTTTGATTCTTCATATTTTCATACTTTTAGTTTCTAGATTTACTCATGAATCATTGTATAGTTCTTTTCTATTTGTTTTATCCTATTTTTTTATGTGTATGGTTGTGTATGTGAGTGTGTAAAAGGGTTAAACATTCCCCCTCTTTCTTGTTAAAACATTAAAATTTATTTCCAATTGTTAGTGTTTGTGTATTATCACATAAGGCTAGTAGAAAATTAGTTCTTTCCAAGAGAATTGCAATATCCTGGTTGTTACAAATGTTGTCATTTTTGTTGCCCGGTCAATTGTGATGGATGAAATGATATAAAACACATCAATACTTGAAATTTATATCGTAAAAATATCAATATAACCTCATTATGATTAAATTAAAGATATTAGTGTAGGTTGGTCACAAAAGTGATCTAAAACACTTCTAGGTTTTTCGTAATCTCATCGTCATGAGTTTAGATAATGAGGATTTGGTATCATGAATTAGTAAAGAGAATTACCACTACAACTGAATTACCACATGATTATTTTATTATTTTATTTTATTTATTATGATTTTTTTATTTTGATATGATATATGATCTAACCATGAATAAGGAAATAATAAAATAATAAATTGAAAAAAATGATATGCTTGTAGACTGAAAATGCCATTAGTGACTATAATGGAAAACTATTAGGGGGGTGTGGCAGAGAATTTTGTTTTAATAGAACCATAGCTGAACCAAAAACTATTTCACAGTATCATACATGCATTATAGGCTATCAATAAGGGGTCATTGGATAAGAAATATTATCATTTAAATAAAACTTAAAATTCCAAAAATAAGATCCCATGATATTTCAGGGTGATTCGAGTCCCGGTTTAGATGAATTATGGCTAGGTACGAGAATAGAATTCACATATTCTTTGAAACTTCAATTGATATGAAGTATAAGCTAGTGATATAAATGATTGAACATGTGCTACAATAATTGGGGGACTTAACTATTAAACAGAATCTAGATCATGGTATTACTTGGGAGGTGTTTAGGGAGTAGTTCAATAAAATGTTTTATGTACAAACCATCTAGATAGTGAAGATAACGGACTTATTCAAGATGAAATAAGTATGTCAGTGACAGAATATGATTCTAATTTCACACACCTATTTTTACTTGATTTAGAGGAAATCACTAGTGAAAAGGTGAAGGTATAGACATTTTAAGGAGTCCTATGACTATATATTCACTTTTAATTAGTCATGTTCTATATAATAGATCAAATATAGATGGTGAGAAATGTTTTGATGGGAGATAGACTATATAGGTAATACAAGTAGAGGGGACACCATAATCTATCTAGGTGTAGGAAGGAGATCTATCGTAGGGAACAAGTAAAAATGGTAAATTATTTCCCAAGGTAACATAGAACTATAGAATAATTCTACTAGGTTAGTCTCTTATCCCTCATGTCATAGTACTATACCATGTTACATTCAGTGTGTATTTTTTTCAAAATATGAAGAATTGTTCTCCACCCCCCTGATATTGTCACAACTCTATAAAAATAAAACATATAAAAAATATATCTTTAGATCTATGAAGGTAGTGGGAAGAGATGGCTGACTACAATATCATATCTCATGTTCTCAATCAGGATGATCTCATCAAAATAATTCTTTCCCTCATAATTGGATGAACTAATATGACAACATGAACACATTGATTTTCCAAATGACACAACATCAATTGATCAAGGAATATTCTATATGGGCTCCTCAATATTATATAAATATAATATTGATATCTTTACTAAGAAGCTAGGCCCTTTAATGGTGAAAGGTAAAATTATTCTAAACTCATCCCTTGTTAATATCATCTTTGATAATAGTGTATCACATACCCTTTTTAAATCTTGTGTAGTTAAAAAATTGGGATTTCATGGGGAATAGATAACTCATGACAAAAACATCACCATGCCTCTTGGAATTCAATAATTCAGACGATTCAAGTGCCCATCTTGTACTATTTCCATTGATGAAATATAGTTCTCCTAGGAGTTCAATATCTCATATATGGATTTTCATATTTAATCTTTAGAATGGTCAGTTTGGTATAATTCAAATATTTTTTTGATTCCTACTCTAATTAAGTAAATTTCACATCCCAGGGTGGAGTAGGTCATCTATTAAAAGGGGACTTGGATATTAATGTTGGTGCAATATGTGATTTGTTGATATAATATGGAACCATTTATTGTCATAAGGTAGTGATGACATTGAGTGATATATATATATATATAGATTTATAAAACTGGAAATATGACTCTTATTATAATAGTATATCCACAAACAGATGACATTACAAATGATTTCTTAGGGATAACACCTAAATTGGAAATTGGATTATCTATCAATTTACTTTCAAGAACAAGCCCAATTTAGCTTCTGATATATTCAATGGGACAAATGGTGTTACAGGAATTAAATATCCATCTTTAGTAATTGTAAAGAAAGTAATTCACTAGGCCAAGTGCATCACCTTGGGGACAGTGGTTCTATTCATAAAAAGGGAAAATAGTTCACATCATTTTAGGTATATTATTGTAATCTGAGTGAAATTATGATCAAGAGTTGGTATCATCTTCCTCAAATCAGAGATCCATTTGATCAACTAATGGGACCCAAGTGGTTATAAAATATTTATCTATGATTGGGATACCATCAAAATAGATCCAGGAAAATGGATATTCCAATGACTATATTTTAGAGTCAATATAGCTGATAATAAATCATTTTCATTCCTTTTGTTTTCAGGAATATATCTATTATTTTCATGGAATTTTTGATCCATATCTTCCATAAGTATCATTATTCATTTTTAATGGTATTTTCTGATGATATATTGGTTTAATAGCAAAGAAATACTTATCATTTAGGAGAATATAGAGACTCTATTTAGCACGTACATGATAAAAAATATTATGATAAATTTATTATGTGTGGAAACTGGAAAAAATATTTATTTTTCCATAGGTAAGTAATTTCTAGAAAATGCATATCATTTGACCCTATGATGATAGATGTAGTCTGTATTATCAACAAAAAAATAATTTATTTAAGGTATATAGTTTTTTTTTGGGGGGGGGGGTTATCTAGAAATTATCATCACTTCATTTAATATTTCTCAAGAATTTATTCTCCCATTATTGAGTTTATGAGGAAGGGAAATCCATTCCATTGGACTGATGATTGTTAGAAATATTTTAAAAAATACCAATACTTAGAACACTTTGGATCATATCCTTTTCTAACCAAAATGAGCTCATGGATATATGGTATATAGTGATGGGTCTAGATCAGGACTCGGTTGTGCACTTACATAAAGAGATAATGTTGTTGCATATAGCCCGAGATAGTTTTGGACACATGAAAATATTTATCTTACACATGAACTATGTTTAGTTGTAGTGGTTTGTAATTTGAAAACATAGCACCACTATCTCTTTGGGGGAATGTTCACTATATTCATTCACCATAAAATATAGATATATATATATTCTCTTATAGATATCTAAACATTAGGAACTAATGTTCGGTGGTTTATCTCAAGGTATTTGACTTTAACTTTCTATATACACAATGGAAATGTATTTTAGTGTCTTATGATTTTTGTTATAAGTATACTAATGAATTTTTAATATATTCTTGTTTCCAATGGAAGTTTATTTTAATTATTGTTTTAATGCATCTGGATCCTACCCAATAGATTGAAAATATAGTTTTCTTCTTATTTACTCCTATTTATAATTTGATGGAAGTAGTAAAAGAGGCTCAATGATCACATCCAAACTACATATCAGTTATGTGAATCCTAAATGGTGGAAAGACTATGGATGATTGGGAATTAGACCGAAAATCAGTGATGTATTTCTATAAATTAATTTTCATACCCCAGTCTTTTTAGAAACAAATTAATTTGGTGGATAATAATTAAAATTGAGATATTCACCCAGGCACTCAAAAAATCTATAAGGTGATAAAATTCCATATATGGTGTCCATGTATAAAAAGAAATATTTGGGATCATGTCATTACATATATGATTTATCAACAAGTAAAAGTAGATAATCAACATCAATATTGTATGATTCAATCTATCCTTTTACCAATTTCGAAATGGGAGTAGATTTCCATGGAATTTTTCATAATTATACCATTTAAACTTCATAAATAATATTCTATTTGAGTAATTTTGGATTTTCACAAAAATATATCACACAATATCTCAATATGTGAGTCCAAAATGGTAGAGGATGTCACAAATTTTTATATTTTGGAAGTGGTTTAGTTTCATGGAGTACCAACACCTATTCTCTCTAATTGAAATCCTTATTTTTCATCTAGGTTTAAGCACCCTTTGAAACACTCTCATTGATCCCAGATGCCCATGATCAAGGAATAAAATTTTTCAAATAGATGGGTAGTCAGAATGTATCATTTAGATTTAGGAATATATTCATATAGATTATTTCATGGATATTGGTGGATAATGGGAACATAATATTCCTTTACTGAATTTCTTGTACAATAGCTGTTATTAGTGCATGATACAAATGTCTATATTCCTGTAATTTCAATTTTTCCTTGTCAAACTCAACATTATTAGGTGGAAAATGAAGAAACTTCACTAATTATACCAATTATAGTCCAGGATAATATAGAAAATATGTAGATGACTAGGAATTTGATAGGTACAGGTCAGAGCTAACAGAAATCATACACTGGTCATTTGAATCACCCAATATATTTTGTTTTATGTGACCATGTACTTTTCAAAGTTTCACCCTGATTAGATAATCACTATTTTTGAAATCAATGAAAATAAACTACTTTGTATATGAGTTTGATTGATATTCTAGAACATATCAGCAACATTGTATATCAATGATATTTGCCATTGACATACAGTGTTATCCATGATTCTTATAGTGTCTCCCAACTAAATAAATATCAGCCAGATCCTAATCATGTGATTAACTACTCTTATGAGACTCTGGCGATTAATTTTATGTTTACCCATTATTCAATTCAGATTATAGATTTTTAAGGAAATTCCATTATATGGGATATATATTTCTATGGTATGAGTGTTATGGAATCATTGATAGATTTGATAAAAAAAGTTGGTAATGTGGGTATTTCATACTAGATAAATAGATTTAACACTTCAAAGATAACACCAAAATCCATATGTCTAGGATGGGAAGCCTAACGGTGGGGATAATTTAGTACCCTAATTTTTTGGTATGCCCTTTTTTATGTTTCTAATTTAGATTTTTGGATAGTTGGGATGGATCAATGATTATGTTCGGAGGAGAAAGGAGAGAAGAAGGTGGAATTTGAATATATTATATGATTCATGGTGTTAATGGTAATTCATGGTATGAATAATTTTTTTGTTGTTTCAATGAATATTATTCAAGTAATGAATAGGTTTTGTGGATTCTGAGTGGTGTAATGTGGATTTTACCATATATGTTTATCCTAAAGGTTCACAAGATAACTCTTTTTTCAATGTATTAATTAATCTAGTTTCAGATATACCATTTAATTCAATTTCTCTTCAATTATAATAACTCTAGGCATCTTTTTTCTTTATCATTAATCTCTCTCATGGTTATTTTATATGATCTTAAAAATAGCAATGATGTTTTCATTGATTATTCGAATGTTTGATCTTGGAAAAAAAAGTAAGGGTTATTTTATTCTCTTATAATATTGATCTACTCATCCAATACTGAATAGAACCCTAGATGTGGTTTCTTATAGATGGATATATGGGGTAAAACATGTTTTTTTTTAACCTCCATGTGATCCATTAGAGTAAGGAAAAAAAGGATCTAAATCTATGAATAATGGAATGTTTATTTTCATTAACCATATTCGGTGTAGGTGGGTTTTCCATATTTCCACTTTCTTTGTAATTTCAAGGATATTTGATTTATAATAAAAATCTTTGAATTTTTAAAAGTATTTATCATGATAAAACTCTCTTGTATTGTTCACTCACTGGATTTTTCTTCAAATAAAGGTTTTAGTTAATTCACACAACGTGGATGATGAATTAATAAACAAAATCTTGAAATAAAGAAATGTTTTGATGTGTGAACAATGAATGGTATGGTTAGTGTGTGATCCTCTTAAGTGGATCGTGTCTGGAGGAGACTTAGTTATAGGTTGAATTTGGACCAAAAATTATTTCCAATTTATGACTTAGTGGAGGGTTTCTATCTACAATGTGCAATTGAGATATCAATCAACATGCATGGTTGTGTTTATTTGTGTGATACAGAATATTGGATGGTTTTCCCAATTTATTTGAATATAATTTTTTATACAAAAAATGAGAACTATAATTTTTGTGAACTGATTTTCAATTTTCTTTTCCCCTATTTTATTTTTAAATTGCGAAACTATTTTCACTTCTTAAATATTTCATGAAACTATTGAATCAAAACCATAAGCTAACACAATTATTTTTTTAGTGGTATAGGAGAAAATTCTTTAGTATTTCAAAGATGTTGTTTTATATATCAAACATATATGTATATTCTTTCATATGAAGAAGTTATTTATCAAGATACATGAAAGGTAAAGGATTCATATCTATTCATTTTTTCTTCTTGATGTATTTTTTATGGATTTTTTAGATAAAACTCTAGAGTTAGATCTATTTTGGTAGTCTGGAATGGTTCCCACTTGGTGACTATGTATTTCTATATTTTAAAGTCTTATTTTTTTCTTATTCATTTGGTTTTCCATTATCACACTAATTATAAATATTTTAATACATTCATATTTGATATTTATTATTTCATTTAAGTGGACTAGACATTCTTTGTCTTTCCTTTGTGTTTTTTTAGGCTTGGTGTTTTTAATCGGGAGTTTGGAGGTGTTTTGAAGAATCGAGATGGTTTTTGGACTCTAAAAGGGTCAAAATACCACAACAGTGGGGTAGGTGAGGGATGTTTGGGCTAGTCATGTGTTGTTACTGGTCCACGACCAATAACATGGCTTATAAAACCATACTAAAGGTCTATATGGGACTTTCGTGTTCTTTTTTATCTTAAACAACATACTTGAAATGCTCAAGGTTGGTGTGGCACACAATATAATATCTTGAAGGGCCTTTTTAAAAAAATAGGGACTGTGTAAATAGATTTCCAGTCCATTTTGGAGTTTTGGTAAGGTGAAAATAGATTGAATATAGGAAACACACTAAATGGTATATTGTTTCAGTCTGACTCATTTAAGAACCACCACAACCATGCATAGATCCTGGTTGAATTGGGGATGGTTTTGAAATAGATTAAATGTACACTATTATTAATGGAACTTTTAGGTTTAAAAGAGAAAATTCATGATGTTTTAAGAGGGGTATTAAATAAATATTTAGTTCATTTTTTCCCTTTAATAACAAATCCATACTCCACCTCTTGGATTCCATCATTTTTTAGATGCTCTATTTGAACGTACACCATGTTTTCTAATTATCTTGAGTTAATTATTTATTGGTGGATGATGTCAATAGTAATTGTTTATTCTATATTTTGTGATTCCTTGTGATATAATCTTTGTGGTTACAAACCTTAGTTCTTGGAGAATCAAATGATTTTTCATCAAGGTGCCTTTCTTTTCATATTCCTCCATTCAATATTTTTTTCAGATGTTCATTAAGAAAAATCCTCATTTTTTTATTGTTGTGAATCATGGTTTGATGATGATTAGTGAATGCTAGGTTCTAGCGATCCTTCTTCCAAAATGGTGGTGTTTCATCCAATTATGGACGAACCTCATTCATCCATTCTAAGTAATATAGCACTAAAATTATAACCAATGTATGATATACATTTCTTATCCAGTTATTTTATGTGAAATTGTAAATTTATCTGGCATTAGCACTTTGGGAAATGGTGGAATTAACTTTAATAAAAATAAAACTAGAAATAATAAAAAAATATGTTTTATGGTCAAAGAGACCACATGTGTTTCCACCATGATACATGTTTCTCTTTTATCTTAATGGATAGTGTGTTATCTATATTAGTTCTAAGGTTATTAGGTTTTTTATGCTTTTTATTATCATGTTTTTTTTATTGAAATTTGTTAAATAATATAAAACTACAACTTCATGTTGGATAATTAAGAAAGAGGAATGTTTAAATAAAACAATTCCTTTTTTATTTTGATGGAAATCAAAGTGATTCATGATGAATGTTTAATTAAAATTTTTATTCCATATATTAAGGGATATTTGATAAAGAACATAATCTTGGTGATTATTAATAATGAAATAATAAAGGAACAAGTTTATGTTGAAAATTATCTTCTATATATTTTGATGAAACAATAATTTATACTTGAAATCATGTTTAAATATTGTATAGATTTTGATATAATATATCTCATGTTACATGTGGTTATTACATGAGATAAATAAATCGGTTAATTTAATATGGTAATAAATCAATTTTTGATAAAGTTAAATATTTGGGTTTGAGCAATCCCATTTTATTATAAAGTTTTAATTCCAGGGTATTTATGGTATAGAGGCTATGTTTAATTATTATTATTTTACATTTACCCTATGATTTTTCACTAGATTTGATCCTTTTTATTTTATGTGATGATATCTTAGGATAGGTGATTGTTTGAGGATACATAGTTAGAGAGGCCTGGGTTTTTTTCTGTTTTCTCTCGTGACGGTGGGATGGATGTATTTTGATATGTATGGGGGCATCAGGGATGGAACCATGACCAAAATACTTAGTTAAAATTTGGGATTTCCAATTTTGAGTTAAAATATGGGATTATTTTTTTCAATAAATCATTTTAAATGGTATGATAGTTTGGTTTCTTGTTTTTTTCTTTTCCTTCCTCACTTCTTGAAGTAGTTGGCCATCTATAATTTTTGAATCTCTTTATGGTATTTTAGGAAGAGTCTTAAAGCACCTAGAATTTTTTAATGATAACAACTAATAAAATTTTTAACCCATGGGGTTGATGTCTTGTTGTAAGATAATGATGATAATATTGAGAACCTATGGGACTAGTTTGTTTATGCTTTGAGGTCATGGGAATACATTGATGAACAGGTCAAAGTAATGATAAAGAAATTTTAATGTTTAATGGAAAAAATTAATGTAATGTGAAATCTTTAATTGAAATAAATAAATGAAATCATTCTTGAATGCTACTATACTTATATGTTATCTAGTCCTTAGCAGTTGTAGTAGGATATCTGAGGGATGATAACTATAGTTGAGCCTAAAACTAGGTAGATTCTCAAAGTGTGGTTATGAGCTATATATATATCCTATAAGTTATGTCATTTCATATGTTGACCCACCAATGTTTGTAGGGTGACTGGTACACAGTGGACTATATGGTGGTGTTTTCCCCAAAACACAAGTTAGTGGTGAATGGATGGCTGACTACCCCTCTTACCCCACTCTCTTTACCAAGTTGTATTATGTTATAGTATGCATTGTGGTAACCTTTCCCATATTCTTTGCAGAGAGATATAATGGCTTGTGGTTATTTCACACACATGTATCTCTTGATATAGTATCATATATGTTATTATATGTATATCTTGTATGGGATATGACAACTTGAGGTATAATACATGACATAAAGGTTAGAGTGGCTGTCTATCTAATGATGTGTATGGTATGATGACATAATGTGGTGCACAAGGTGAATAGTCAGTAAGGATGTGATGACGCTATACAGATGGTACATGTAATGTTATAGTAGTATAGGTGTGTTTTTGGTTGCATAATTTTGTAGAGATATGTCACATGATGTGCAATGTTTGGGTAGAGTCACAAACCAATTAGGAAGTGGTAATAGTGTACCATCTTGGATATATGTAAGATATTATATTATTCTAGTACATGATACTTAGTAAGAGATAAATAGAAAGGTTGGGAACTTAGTATACCTATTTAGTTGATGATTTATCTTCAATTTTTAATTCACTAGAATTTAGTATGCTTTATTTATCAATTTCATGAGAGGATCCAAGGGGAATCCGACTGAATATACCAATTATTCTCAACCTTCTCATATATAAATTACTTTTCTGGACCTTATGAGCTGGTTGGTGATTGGGATATAAATTACTATCTTGTGGAGTAGTTTAGGAGATGGTTGGGCTTAAAATTTATTCTCAAGGATTTTCTTTTGGTTCTTGTTGTTTTATTTATATTTCTTCATTTGTATTACATTAGTTTAATATTTGGGGATCACTCTTTTCTTTTGTTATGAGAAGGAGTTTTGGGTGTTTCTTTATTATCTCTAAACTCTCAATATTAGAGGGTAATTCCTTCCATTTTTGTATAATATACCCTCATCTATTTTTCTTAACCTATTTCATATTGTATGTGAGCTTCAGGCATCATTATATCCCTTCTCTTATTTTTTCCCCAAGATCTGTACCTTTGGAAGGAGGGGGGTCATGACATGAAATAATTATATCATTGTATTTGGTTTGTTTTATATATTTACTGTATAATTTTATTTGTATATTTGTGTATGTGTAAACAAGGTAAACCATTCTACATATTTCTTTTTAAATCCTTAACATTTATTTCTATCTTTGGGTGTCTAAAGAATGTCGCCTAAGGTAAGTGGTACCATTACTCTTACCAAGCTAATGGTTAGGGTTTGGTTGTTACGTTACACCTTATTCATAGTTTTATCATCTCTATAATACTAATAATTTCTTAAATTACATATTTAATCATTATATATAATTTTTATAATCATTCGTATATGGTGGTGATGAGAAATGAATTATATAACTTTTTGTAAGAGGTGGTTCGCATGTACACATGGGTGATGTTTTCATTTTTTTAATGGATGGAATAGAATGAAGGAAAATAATAAATCACCATTATGAAATCATAATTATATCATATTATATATATATATATTAAATAAATATATCTTTATAACAAACAATGTTAATCATTAATGAGAAACAAATCACAATACTTCGTAGAGATAGTCGTACACACATAGGCACGAGAAATGTTATTATTTTCCAAAGGATGGGACAGTAAGAAGGTAGAAAATATTATATAAATAAAAACTTATAATTATAATATAAACATAATTTATAACCATAAAATCTAAATATATAAACATAAATGAGATTTGGTGATGAAATATATATTATATTGCTTCATATATAGGGTACTCCAAATGCATGCATGAGGGGTGAATTTATTTTCTATTATATGTAAAGAAGATGAAAAAAAATTAATACTGAAAAAAAAAATTATTTAAAAGATACTTATATAATCATTTTAATATGGTTATATAATATTATTATATGGTTATGTAAGAAAGAAACTCAAAATAGATCACTAAATAGAATTACCTCTACTTTGAGTATCTTCCTCATTCTTACACCTTATGATTTCATGATTTTTTCTTTTTTTAGAACAAAAACCTCTAGAAAGTGGGGGTGATAATTATTAAGTGATTTTTATTTATATTTATCACGATATGGTCTTCAATTTTCATGGTGAATTGAGAATAGTAGGTTTTCATTTATAAGTGATTTGAGTGGTATACTTCTATATACTTGAGAAGTTGTTAAATAATATATGTATTACCCTATAAAAGTGGATCCAAAATATCATAGTTTTGAATATAATATTGGTAATTTAAAAATCCAATCATAAAATGTCATTTAGTCAATTGTTTTTTGTTATTTTAAACCTTATCCCTTATGTTGGCCCCTCTTTTAACCCTTTCAACCCTTATCATAGTAACAAGATTTTTACAATGATAGCAATTCACAATGGATAAAAATTAAGTTAAAATTATTATATAATATTTAATATTTTTATTCCAAATCAGCAATCCATTTTATACAATTCAATTTCTATAATTGTAATAAATTAATTCTATTATTATCGCAAAAATTCCATTTTAAAAAAATGTATTTTTTTGTGTAAAAATGAGTTTTTACTTTTTTAGACCACAAGTAATTAATTTGTGGTGTTTACCATTAATTTATTCACTTATTTTTAAATAGATTATGTTTTTGTCAAATTAAACCATTAAAACCCATAATGGAAACTTTGAAACACCTCTTTAAAGTAGAAATATAAAAAATTGTTTTTCAATACAATAAAATATAAATTATGCACCAAAAACATAAAGAATGGGTATCAAATTTAAAAATAATAGTTTTAAATGATATATTTTACTCCCTAAAAATAGTTTTGTTTGAGAAAAAAATTTCACGTGTTTTTTCATGATTATATCATAATTGTGTCATCAGAGTTTTCAAATTCATAAAAAGGGCATTTTTTCACTATTCACCAAAAATATCAAACTTTTCTAAAAAAATACCAAAAAATAAACCTGAACTAATTTTTATATGATTAAATAAAAAATCATAAACTTTTTATATAATTCAATATCTTAAATATATAAATTTATATTTTAAATTAAAATACAAGTGATACAACAAAACCTCTATTATAAAAAAGGAACATTTTTAACATTAATAGTTCTTAAATTTAAATTATTTCATTCTTATAAATGAATATTTAGTACCTATTAATAAGTAACTAAAAAATAAATTTATATTAGGAAAAACTTTAAAAACATATTTCAAAACGAGTTTACTTTTATTCTTACCTATCAATCCAGGGAATAAGTTTTTCCCATCATATTTAAATTATAATATATCTATAGTACATCATGGTTCATGTAAATTTATAATTTAATGAATCACATGATGTCAAATTTATAAATATTTTTATGGATAAAATATTCTAAAATCTTAGGTCATTACATTAGACCCCCCCCAACCTTAAATAAATTACATCCTCCTAGTTTTTATCTCTTTCTTTATAGAATAGTGTTTAAAAAATGTCATAATTATTTATAAGGAATGGAATATAAATGTACTAAAGCAGAAATAAATTCCTTTTACTCTACATAAATTACATTTTGTTTTGAAAAGAACTTTAATATCTTTATTTTTACTATGAAACTAATATTTTCTGAAATATTTATTGAAAATTGTATTGTATGTTTCATACTTATGAATAGGTTTCCAAAAACATGCCATATTAGCTAAGTGATATTTTCCACATACGAATCGATATATTTATTTTTTTCTTACTAGTTTTTTTGGGGAATAATATAACCATTATGATAAATAATTTTCTGGAAATACCTACTTTATTTATTCTCACACTTTCATATGTTGGTTGTGTTTCTAGAAATTATCCACCTCTTCTTCAAGTCATATAATAAATAACAATGAGAATTTTTCCATGTATGAGGCAGTAAAAAAATATTTTAATGACTAATAAGATCCATTAAAACATTACAATTTATTACATTTATATATAAAAAATTTAACAAATATAAAATAGTTAACATAAAATAAAATAAAATATAAAACCTTCATATGGATAAATAATATATTAATATATATATCCTTAATTAGAATATTCACAGATAAGTATAACTCATTCAATAAATAATTAACTTTTAAACTCTTCCATAATATCATTAATTTCAATTAAAATACAATCATATAACTTCTCAAAAAATTTATCAATACTTTTGAACTTATTAACCTTTTTAAACTAATCATCCCTTAAATTTCAAATCATTTCATCATAGCCCTGGACAATTTAATCATTGAACTTCTTACACAAACCTTTAAAAATGATTTTTCTATCTTATTCCTTAATAACTTGTCCCATTTATATGTTATTACTAGATTATTTATCCTCATAAATAATGAAATATTATTTTTCGAAACCATTATTTTTATAAACGTAATGGTACCTTTATGATCCTTCCATATTAGGAATAGATTTTTATAATTCACATACTCCATAAAATTGAAGAATTTGAGGGTATGTGGTCTATTTGGTTGATATTTATTTCACCTGTATCACCCCATCATCCATGGTCTTGGTGACCTTCTCTTCTATACCTAAATTAGTGATATTCCCTATAAATATAATATCTAAAAAGTTTCTTCCCATGTTTTTTTGCATAAATAAAAATTAATTTTATTTCCTACATGTGTTAATTTATTTTAATCTACTTCAAAATAAATTTTTATTTTTTATCCTCTAAACCATGAGAAAAATTAGAGTCTCTAATCTCTATTTCAACCCTAAGGAAAAAAATCAGATGACTTCTCAATAGATATAAAAATATCTTATATTTAATTCATTTGGGTGTTATGGATTTAAACCTCTAAAGAATAAAACAAATTTTCTTTCATAGTCAATGTTAAAACTAGAGAAATAACATGAGATTGCTATGAAAATTACCTCAAAGGTACCAATAAATTCGTCTTCCCTTGACTTAAGTTTCATAAACACCCCAGATATTTTATTTTGATGATTTAAAAAAAATAGTGAAAAATACCTTCTAGAACTCTTCTAATGTCTTATTGTCAATTAATTCTTCATAATATTCCACCATTGATTATATTCACCTTTTGAAGAAAAGAAATACAACAATGGAAAATATATTTTATATAACATTGATCCATTTCTCTTTAATAATTATATTATATAACCCACTAAAGTAATTTAGTATTTTCCGTATAAATGACTCAATGGTGATTTTTTCCATCCTTTGGATATTTGGAAGCTCGGTATGACTGATGCTACCATTCATAGCTAGAGATAGTTGGGTGAGAATATCCATAAGATTTTTCATCCAACATGCCATTTTATTTGGTTTCTAATGTGTATTGACATTTAATTGTCTATCACATTAATTTTTTACATGAATCCACCTTGATCTATCCATTCATTAAAACCAAAAATCTTACTATAGGTTTCAATCATGAATAATAACTATAAGAAATCATATGATAATGAAAGTAATTACAAGGATGTCAAAACGTATCTCCTCTTATCATCATAACATGAAACATTATATTTATCCTACTTCACATAAGATTATAATAAGTTTCCATAGGTTTTATCCTATTATTCTTCAAAATATTTTATAAAGAAAACGTGAATTAACCAAATAATTTCCCTATGAGTGTTAAACATGGTGTGATGTTAGGCACCCTTATCATGCAACAGTTTAATAATGAGTTAATACTGAACCCTATTTTTTTGGGCTGTTGTCCCTCTGTGTATCTATTACAAAACCAACATCCCCATGTTTTTATATAGATAAGTATATCAAAATTAGGAAACCATTAAATATTTACCTTTCAAAAAATAAGGATGTTATCCAATACTTAGAGATATCCCATGGGTTTTCAAAATAGTTATAATACTAATACCCAAAAATATATAACATCTACACTAATATCAACTATAATACCCCATATCTATAAACCAATATCTTGTGCCAAAATCATACTATTTTAATGTTGGTTATTATACCAAATGTGGAGAACCTATCATCACTTACATTAATATTACAACATTTCATATAAATATTATATATATATCACAATAAAAAAGTCCTTAGAATTGTAAAGGTCTAGTTTATTTTCATTTTAGACACATAATTAACTTATTTCACGAAATCTATTCAATATCATCAACAAAGTTCTTCTCATATAGTACACTTGTTTCAGCATATCATAATTAAAAACTTTTTAATAACTTCAAGTACTAATATTATTCATACCCACTCTTATCTACCAATATAATAAATTTTTATTTATTATAAATATATAAAAACACATATTCATACTTATATTATAAAATATACTTCCAATTTAATTTAAAATTACCAAGTTATTAATAATTATTCATTAAAATCAACATTTTGGGTGTTAACAGTTTTATTTCTCTTACATGTTTCAGTGTTACAATTCATATTCATGAACATTAGTGATATTTAAATATTCTATATAATATTAATCATTTCATAAATATCATATTTATTCATTTTATTAAATTGTGTTACCATTTATAAAAGGTTGAGATGAAAAATTAATTACACTACGTAAAGGAGATGGTAGTTCACTCAAGTGCATGGGTGGTGTTTTCAACCTTCAAGGGATTGAATAAAAGATATTTTAATAATAATTATACATTGAATAATATATATATATATATAATATATAATAAATATTCACTATATATATCCTTATCTCCATCTATGAAATTAAGAAATGAAAAAGGAATCACATCACTTTGTGGATGTGGTAGTCTGCACATACGCACAATCGATGTTATCATTTTCCAGCAGATAAGTGGGAAAGAAGGTATAAAATATTTTTTATATAATTAATAATTATTATTTCAAAAACATCATATATAAATATTAAATCAATCTATATAACTATCCATTAATGGTTTTGATGAAAAATAAAATGCATCACTTCAGGGAGATGATAGTCCATACATACGCATTAATGATGTTTTCTCTTATATTAGATGTAAAGAAGATATAAAGGGCCCTAAAATTAATATAAAAACATATATGTATATTAAAAAAAATTATTTATCATCATATAATGATTGTAGAAAATTTTTATACCGTTAAAGAAGAAAAAAACTCAAAATAGACCTGTAAATACAATTACCTCTTCTTTTTGTATCTCCCCCTATTTTTCACATTTAGCTTTATTAATATGGTATTATAGTTACACCCAAACATCTAATATATGTGTATGAGTGTTGGAAAGTGATTTTGGTAGGTATAATTATAGCTTGGATTATCAAATGGTGTGTATAATCAAGGATATGATGTGCCATTTGTTAAGAGAGGTGGATGGAAAATTTATAAATACTTGAAATTTTATTATATAATATGTCACTTACTCAAGTAAAGTTGCTCGAAAATTTCTTAATTTAAAATATAATAATGTTAAATGTAAATTTTAAATCAATAAATTATATTTGATAGGGAAAAAATATTTATTTTAACCCTTATTTTTTTAATCCCTCATTTAACACTTCTAACCCTTACTGTGGCGACATGATTATTTCGTTGGAAACTATTAATTATGGATTAAAATTAAGTTTGTCTTTAAATTAATTTTAATTCTTTGGATTCCGAATATTGAACTAATTTTATAATACTAAATTCTTATAATTGGAAAAAATTTATTATAATATAAGTATATAAAAACGTTTTATGAAAAATGTAATTATCCTTATGTGTAAATATGAATTTATATTTATTTAGAACAGAAATACTTGTGTAGTGGTGATTGACATTAATTTATTGGATTATTATTAACTAAATAAATTTTATTTTCTATTATAACCATGAAAAAACATAAAGGCTTCACTAAAGCACCTCATTAAAAATAAATTTTCAAAAAATGTTTTCATATTAGAATAAAATATAACTTATGTCAAAAAAAAGTAAAACATGGGTTTCCAAATTAAAAATAATAGTTTTAAATAATTTATTTTAGTCATTAAAATTATTTTTTTGTTGAGATAAAATTTTGTAATATTTTTATGCCATTATGATATAATAATGATTTCATAAATGTTAACATATTCCAAAATACTACAATTTTCATTATTCGCTAAAAAATAGACCAATCCTAAAAATACACAAAATTCACCCTAATATAATTTTGATATGATAAAATAAAAAAAAATTATAAATTTTATAAATTTATATTTTTTTAATTTATAAATTTATCTTTTAAATTAATATACAATATACACATAAAAACTTATATTATAAAAACATGACCCTTTTAAATGTAAAGTGTTCCTAACATTATATGATTTAATTATTATCATTAAAAATTGAGTACTTATTTCATAGTCACAAATAAATATTTTTTATTAGGAAGACTTTTGTACATATATTACATAATATGATTACTCTTATTCATATACATCAATCAAAAGTCAAGGTTATAATGGTCATATTTAAATAATAATATTTCTATAGTATATCACAGTTCTTTTTTAGATTAGTATTTTGTGCACCAATATATATCAATGACATAAAAATTATTAAAGATAGTATATTTTTAAATGTAAATGTGTTACAAATTATCATTAAACTTCTATTGCAACCATTTTTCTTAAATAATTTAATATATATAATTATATATTAAAATACAATTTGGGGGTAAAATTGTAACAAAGAACACACACAAATACCAAAATTGTCTATATACACGGTATCTAATTAACCCCCCACCCCCACCCCAAGGTATGAGACTCAATATATGAACTTTTATTTTTATATTATATAATACTGATAAATTTTTCATTAATATGACCTTTTATTTATGCTAACTTAAGAAATTATGAAATTTTTTATTATAATATTCGTCACTTGTATATAAGTTTATATAAAAATGATTCATAATTATTAAATGTTTAAAATATATATACAATAAAAGTAAATTTCTTCATAAATTATATTTATTTTTTGTAATAATCATCCAAAAATATTTACACAAGCTGTAAGGGACTGGATCCATGTAGTTTAAAGAATTTAATGTCTCTAAAACTCATAGAGTTCAAAAGAGTATTAGAGAGTGTTTTGAGGGTTTTGGCTACTAAAAATATGGAATCTGGGAGAATACATGGCTTGTAAGTGTTTCTAACCAGGTATTCGAAGTTCATAGATGGTTAAGGATGGTTCATGGGGTGTCATGTGATGTATATTTCTTCTAGGTTAAAAGGTTCAAGGTGACACATTTTTTGTAATGATTTGATACTTGAAATGTATAAGATGTGTAAGCTTTACCTGCTTGTAAGTCCCTTTTGTAACGCATCTTTAAATACCATAACAGCTTGAGATTTCCTCAAACCTTGCCAATTTTTATTGATTCTAGGTGATCCATTGGTTCCCTCTTCAGTGTTTTGGGATTCCTTTTATGGGGATTGATCCATGGATTTTTGTCTGCAATCTGTGGTGATCTATGGTGATCAAAGGTGTGTTATTTTTTTGGTTTTCTAGAGGGTTCTCCCTGATACATCTCATTTCCTCTTATTTATTCTCACTATGTGTTGGTAGATAATCAATAATGTTTATATGTGTTTTTTATTAGTTTTTATGTGTACAGTTGTATAGAAACATCCATGGATGGGTGTAGAATCTTGAGGGAGATGTGACCATAGATATATAACAGTGGTTTGTTCCCATGTGAGTAAAATTAATGCCTTTGAGTTATGGGATTGGTTGCTTATTTTTTACTTACATGAAACCATAATTAAATCATCATTTATCACTTTTTATGAAAATGGAGATATCCTAATAATATTGAACAAGTTTAATGAAATTGGTTGTGATCGCTTATTGATGATGTTGTTGCATTATGTCGTGATTTCATTTTTCCTCATGATTTTTAAGATAGTGTGATATTTATGTTATTAATTTTCATCATATTATTATTATTGGAGTGTTATTTTGAAATTGATAAATAATATAAATTCAAAATTAATTTATAAATAGTTTTCTTATAAAATTAAAGAAGGGTTATTTTAATAACTGTGGTTGATTTAATTTAATAGTAATAAAATTTATTTAATGTGCATGTTTCATTATAAATATCATCTTACATGTGATTAATGGAATTGATAAATAATGTGAATTATTTTTATGCATTTTTTTATAATAATTTGAAATGCATGATAAATGAGAATGATTATATATATTGAATCATGCTCAAATTTATTGTTGATTTCATTTATATCTTGATGCTTTAGGTTTATCATAACTGGAACCTATGAATACTGAATCAGTTAATTCAATATGGAATAATTACTGGTTTTATGATAAATATAATTATTAGGGATTTGTTTTTCTATTTTCATGGGAAGGCAGAGTGCCTTATTTTTTGAGTCATGAGAGATTGTTTACGTGTGAACGATGGATGCCTTTTTTGAGGTCCCAATTTCCCTATTTATTTTTATTGTTTGATCCTACTATTTATTTGATGTTCTCCAGAATTGATCTTCATTATGAGATGTGATATGGGGTGGTGATTCTTGGATGTGATGTGATACTGGTGTGGCTATGATTTGGAAGGCTGATGTGATGTGGGTGGGGAGGACTATATGATGTGGTATCAGTTGATACATTTGATGATGAGATGCATCAGGATAAGCATGTGGGTGTAGAGGATATAAGAAGATATTATAGAATGGGTTTCAACTAATCTAACTCATTGATATGATGTTGAGGGTTGGAATGGTCACCTGTGAGTTTTTTAATGGTTGATGGCTACATTTCTTGCTTTATCTGCATTCTTTTCCCCAGTGCATGATGCCTCTGGAGGTGATTGGTTACATGTTTCCTCTTGGTGGTAAATTGGGATGTTTTTCCTAGAGTACCTAGTTTACAAAATAATTTTCCTAATTATTAAATAATTCATAACTCATGTGGTTGGTTAGTGATGTAATTAAAATACCAAAAGATGTTAATATTGATAAACCTTTAAATATGATTGAATTATGTCGGGAGGGAATTGACTTTAACCTATTGATTTATATATTATAATGAAATGGAATGAAATGTAATTTAAATTGAATTAATGGTTAATTAATGGATAATTAATTAATAAATAGAATTAAATTTGAAAATTAAAAAAGAAATTAATCTATCTTAATAAATTCTTATCTACATTTAAGATATATAGTCTGGGCAGTGGCTGATGGGAGTCTGAGTGATGTTAGATGCACTTGATTATAAGATAAGGTTATTCTTATAGTGTGGTTATTAGCTATATTATATCATGTATATTCTATGATTTCATACACTTCCCCATCCATTTGAATTATGATAACTAACATTTAGTGCACTCTAGCAGGGTGTTTTCCCCAATATGTCGGTGGGAGGATAGAAAGGTTCCTACCCCCTCTGGCCCCTCTCTCTTTTCTTAGTAGTTTCTTGTACTTGTATGTATAGTGATTAGTTTTCTCATGTATGTATATAGAGGTATGTTAATTATTATAGTCATTTAACATATATTTATTATCATATATAGTATCCAAAAGATTATTATAAGTATAAAGGGTATAGGTTGTAATGGATTGTGCTACTTACTCAAGGTATGGGTTGTAATGCCTTGAGTTATAACACTCAGGGTTTGATATACATCATGTTGGTCGTGGTGGCTCTCAGGAACTAATTGGTTACTATACTTGGATATGGTATATGGAATGATGCGATTATGTGATGCATGAGGTGCATGTCACGATGCCATGCACCGTATTCTTTGGGTTGTCTTACTTTTGGATAGAGATGGATTATCATGTGTGACCTTCGGGTAGATCGGGAAACTAGTAGGGAAGAGAGGGTAAAATTAATGTTTCATTCTTGTATTATGTGCAGTCTTCAATGAGATACTAGGTGAAAGTAATCCACGTCGAAGCTGGGAACTTTGTATACCTATTTGTGTGATGAGTTTGTCTCACTATTTCTCACTATGATTTAACATTATTTCTTTATCTTTTTTTAATAGAGGATCTTGGGAGGATCTTATTGAGTATTCTATCATTCTCACCCAATATAAATATAAAATATTTTACAGTTTAGCTAGAGTAGGATCGATATCATGATGGATATTATTATCTCATGGTTTTATAGGAGTTTCTTGGGCTCTGTGGTCACTATTGTCCTTACCTTTGTAGTATTTATTATTTCACTTTTAGTTGTTATATTACTCTATAACATTACATGTTTTCACTTGGTATTTATTCATATATATATTTATCTGTTTGTGTGTGTTTTTGTCTAAGAAGGTGATGTTTTGTATATCCTTCGTATCTCTTTCTTTCACATTTTTTACTTAGATGGTAATGCCTCCCATGTAAATATTTATTATACCCTTGGTGAAAGATTCCAACCTGGGGCCTACTGGAGGCGTGACACAAGAGGACTCTATCTATCTCCCCTTATTATGACATATTTATGGGGAGGGGTCATGATAGAGTGGTATAATATTTTTAGGTTATGGGAGAGGATTGAGTTTGGATAATGGTGTAGGTGATGTTTCATGGGTTTGTAAGGAAATAGCTTCAACTATGTTTAGTGAGAAATACTAACGCTGGAGATCAGTTGAGACTTGGTTATTTAGGGCCACCTATGATCTGATGCATGGACCATTATATTTACATAGCCTTATAAATGAAGTGATATCAGTTTCAGGGTAGAGACTTAAGAAAGGATCATGAATCATTATTCCTTGAACATGTGTTGGAAATGGGTAGACCATGGGATAGTATAAATCATTAAATAGTAAAATAAAATAAGTAATTACTGTTAAATATTCTATATTCTGGGTTTAGGATCTTTAATAGTATTTTATTTTGGCAGTTTAGGCTCTAGGATGACATCATCGTCAGGTATACACTGAATATGTTCAGTTGGATGTGCCATTAAATCACCATAGAGTAGAGGTCGACAATGATGTCACTTTGATGAGGACACTCCTAGAGTTTCAGTGCAATAGTCTATAGAAGTATGAGAGATTTTTTTTGATTCATTCATAGAATACTAGTTAGATTAGGCTGAGATGGATTTTAGTTTAATATATTCTTATAATGATCAATTAGTTTTGTTGTATGTGATTATACTATGTGGAGTAGTGAGTAAGTGATGGTTGTTATTCTATTAGGGATCATGAGGAGTCATAAGTCTCATGGTAGAAGTTCCAAGCCTAATTTAGAAAAGAGTTTATGTCTTCAACTTCAAAGGAGGCCAGTCTCTAGAATCTTCTTACCTTTTGATAGAGAAGTACCATAATGTGAGAGTACATTATTCATTTCAAGACCCTTATATGATATTATTTTGAACTTTCTCAGTTGAGGATGATAGGGTTATGCATTTAAAGGAGGATTTTCATCTATATATCTCACTCTAAGTCACCTCATTTATACTGAATATGTATCTTGATGTTTCTGAAAGATAAAAGGTTTTAGAGAGGATGCCTTCCAAAACATAGCCATCATATGAGGGGATTCATTAGGATTCCTTATAAAGTTGAGCTATGGTTTGGGTTTCCAAGTTATCAAGATAGAAGATATTTCTTTCATCCAGTGGTTGGTCCCATCCTTCGTAATCTCATTTCTCTAGGGGTAGTGGCTTTCAGAATTATGAAAGGGGATTAGATGCATATCTTTTTGGAGGCAGAGGTCATCAGTGGTAAGAGTGTTAGGCCTTTATGATAAGTCAGTGTGCATAATGTGTTTTGTTTCTAGTTGGCACATTGATGCGGTTTCATCTGAGGAAGCAACGAAAGTGTGTTCTGATATAGGATCAGTATAATAAATATGGGGTAGGTAGATTACATCCCTTGTATTTTTCTCATTCATGGAGAGTAGAGTACAACTATAGAGGTGGTCTTCAGAATGGTTAAATAGGCTATGGAGTAAGTCATGGTTAGCTTCATTCCTTAGCAGCACTAGGAAATATAAATGTTATTTTGGGAACTCGTTTCTTTATTTCTACATGGGTATATTGTTTTATTGATTCAGGTCTAATCTACTCCTTTATATTACCTACCCTCATCCATGATTTCGGACTTCAGGTAGATAGGACTCCATTTCCCTTGGTGTTGACAATACTAGTTAGAGTACCAGATTACTTGTATGAAGTATGTAGAGATAGTGAGCTAGTTATGTGGAAGAACCAATCTTGGGAATACTTCTTATGTTTTTCAAATAAATCCATATAAAATAATCCTCATCATGGATTGGTTTTATTTGGTGCACAATATCGTTGATTGATTCAGAAGGAAGGTTGTGTTTTATAGTGATTATAGAGATCTAGTGGTGATAATATGTGATAGAGACCCTCATATGGGTGAGAGAAATATTTTTTCTTGACTTATTTGATGGATGAGATGATGTTGAGGTTATCTGAGGTTTATTATTTGGTGTTTCCTAGGGTGGTGGAATATTACCTTAATGTCTTTCCAGAGGAGGTTGTAGCATTACCCCCTCAATGGGAAATAGATTTTGGGATTGAACTATATACAATAATGTAACCAATCTCAATGTATTAATATAGGAAGGAACCTTTTGAGTTGATAGATCTATGATTATAGCTTTATGGTCTATTGGAGTGAGGTATTGTTCGTCCGACTGTGTCACCTTAGGCTAAATCGGTTTTGTTTATATATAAGGGTGATGATAGTTTGTATATTTTTATTCATTATCTTCGCTTGAACCTAGTGATGGTGAATAAATTCTATCCTCTTCCATGGAGTGATAATTTATAAATTTAGTTGGAAGGAGCAAGTTGGTTCTCCAATATTGATCTATGGTTAGGATATCATCAGATGCTGGCGAAGGATGGGTATATTAAAAAGTCTGATTTCCATTATTCCATGGTCATTATGAGTTCGTTTTAATTTCATTTCGGGTAATGAATGCACAATATTATTTCCTAGGGTTGAATAATGTAGTGTTCATAGAGTTCCTCGACAATTTTTTGGTTGTTTTCATTGATAAAATCCTTGTTTACTCCATGTATGAGTAAGATCATATAGATCATCTAGGTTCCATTTTGGGAGTTCTTCATCATGAGAATATACTTGAAATGTTTCCAAAGTGTGATTTTAGGGATTGTGAAGTCTATTTATTGGGGAATGTGGTATCCAAATAGGGAGTATCTATGAATAATTTGAAGATAGAGGTGGATTTGTCTTGGGAAGACCCAAAAACAGTTGTATATGTGAGAAGTTTTCTTCACATCATAGAAAATTATAGGATTTTTAAATACAATTTATCTTGAGGTATGACTCCTTTGATATCTTTGAACATAAAGGGTTAGATTTTATTATGGAATGACCACTGTCATGCATCATTTGGGTACCTAAAGGAGAAGTTGTTCAGTTCTCCAATCCTTTGTTTTCTAGAAAAGGATGCTTAGTTTGAGGTTTTCTGTGATACTTATCATTTTTATTAGGCTATATTTTAATTTAGAAGAGATTTATTTATTTTTATAGGAGTATCGTGGCAAGGTAAATCAAATATTATTCATTAGAATTGGTTTTTAGAGATGGGAACATGTGTGATGATGGAATATATTTATAATTTTTCCTAAATAGTACTATACCAGAATACAAATAGTGGGAGCATATCATTCGATATTAACAAGTATAAACCTCATTATAGGTGAATTTTATAGAGCATTGAGGATGATGTTCCCTATAATCCATGAATGGTAAGTGATCAGTGATTGATGTTCAATATTAGGTATGAGTAGAATTCCATGTTTGGTAATTACATTTGTTAATAGATAGTTAGAAATCCTTTTAAAATAGATATTTTGATTTAGTATTGGGATGAAAAGGATTCTCATATTGTGGGGACCATCAAACCAGTCATGAGTGTCCGACATTGGTGTCTAAAAGATATTGGATATAGTAGAACCAAATAGTGGATGGTTAAGATTGAATAAGGATACCAATGTATAGGTATATATGATTTTATCTATATCCTTATAAAATTATTGATTTGGGATTCAGATATGGTTTTCGATGGAGTTTCATTGTAGAAATTGAGTTTTAGATGAAATTTGTTTGAATTTAAGAGTGATTCATATAAAAAACATTTTGGTACTAATGGGTCGACTACGATAGCATATTTGGTGGGTTTAGGATCCAATTTTAGAATTACATGAAGTGCTAGTTATAGACTTCAATGTGGGTTTTGGGATGATTTAGTAATTCCTTTAGGAATTAAGGTATCATGATCGGGTGATGTAATAGAACATTAATAGGAATGGTTAAGAATTATTCAAGTAAATTCAACCATGGAATGAACTAAATGTGTTATTTTAAAGGATTATATGTGGTGAGGTGGGAAATGAATCTTGTGTATCATATTAGGTATAGAGGATGTGTTTCAGGAATCAATTTCGGATTTTGGGGAAACTCTTATGTATTTGGGATTATTCCGTTGACAGTGTAAACAAATCCAATTCATTTTATAAATTGGAATAATGAGTTATACCATTTTCTTGTATATGGATCAGACATTGGGGGTTGTTCATGGATGCTTCTAAAGTATGAGAAGCATTATAATTGGGATTTTTTAATGGAACATCAAATTAAAAGTCATTGTTTTTTGTTGAAATTTTAATTTTTGGTCTTAAAGTAAGGGATGTTATATAATTGAGACTCAAATTAGGATTATAATGGTCAAAATATAATGATAATATGTTTTTTTAGAGGCATTGGAGGTGTTTTGGGTTCCCAAGTTAGTATTGATGCAGGGTTGGGGTGACCCCATTACTGGATAATTTTTATAGAAGTTTCCTTATTTCATAACGGTTGATGATCACACTATGAAGAGAACATGATAATAAATTATATCAAGGAGAGTCGTGAAATTATGGAATTAAGAAAATAGGTCATGCCATGACTAAAGGGTGTCACAACATAACATATTTTGTGTCTGCTTTTAATAAAGGTAATAACCCTTATCTATGAAGGCCATGTTGTGGTAGAGGGTGTTACTCCCTGATCCTAACCATTATGTATCATCTTAGGACTTTTTATGACTTAGAAAAATAATGTGAGAAATGATAGTCATGTTGTGATACATGAGACATGCAGTAAATTTTTTCTCCTGGAGAGGTTTCATAGGGTGATGTGTGAAGTTCACACTATTTAGGGATAATGCCATGCTATGAAGGGAGGATTCTATGTAATGGGGCCTTAGGATTCATATTTTAGTTTTTTCTTTGGGAATTCTATCACACTTTGACCCATGGGGAAATTCTGTGAGGAGTTTCCATGTGATGGAATCACTCCATGAGCCCTATGGTTTATTTCATGATGGTTCCCTTTTCTAGTTTTTAATTAAATGGTAATAACCTTCATTTCCATGCTATCCTCACTATGATTTGGGGTAAAGGGAGCATCAGAAGCTGTTCATTCAGTCATCTCTCCATATACTTCTTCTCATCTATACCCTCTGGGGAGGGGAGTTCATGATGTATATTTTGTAGTGATTTGAGGTGTGTTCATACCTTTAATCCCCTCTATATTTTTATCATTAATTGATCTTTGATTTGAGATTATTTGGGATAGGGTTTGAAAATTATTCCAATACAGAATGGTGGAATATTTCCTAATCGATTATTATTTTTCTCATCTTAGCTGTAGTTGATCCTTAGTGGATGAATAATCTAGGTTTTGTGTGGTTTCAGTGATGTTGTGTTTCTTAATGAGTTTTTGGAAACTATCCATAATTAGATTACATTGTATAATTAATTATAAATTACTTATAATTAATTATTTAGTAGTGGAGGATTGATATTGGATATTGAATATTGTATGAGATTTTAAGAGGCATGGAAGGTCGTTGGGGGGGGATGGTAACTACTATGTGGAGGTATGTGGTCCCTATAGTACTAAACAATATTCTTGTTGATGGATGATTGTGAATTAAGATAAAACAATATGGGTTCGAGAAAAATATATACTGATTTAGGGAACCTAATATAAAGAGATTTGGTGGCATTAAGCCTCCTAGAGATATACTAATTACTCATTGTACTTTGGATATTCTAGGATCACCGGGACACTATATCTCCAAGTGGGAGAAGATTTAAGTTCGATTTAAAAAATAACCAAGGTAGGTCTTTGGATTTATGATGAGGAAAGAATATACATTGTTTGGTTTCAGGTGATAGTTGGGTAGGTTGAGATGATTAGGCCTTGGAATGATCGGTTAGATGTTCATACAAATCACTTATGGTAATTAATGAGACATTGTGGGTGAATTAGAGTCTTGGTGAGTTATATGTGTAGAATAAGTCCTTTTTGTATTTACATGATGTAGCAGGGATGGTTTCTTCCAAGTGATCAGGTTGAGAGTTTTTCTAATAGAGATTTGAGAAGGAATCAAGTGAGAGTGTTAGGAATTTTTGGATGTTTTGGATGAGACTCTTGAGGTTTGTGTCAACTAGGGACTATGGGTCATGATCTCCCTAGGAGTTAATGAGTGTGGATGGTTATTGACAAGTGGTGACCACATTGGGTACATGGAACTCAATGGATTATCTTGCAAGAAATATAGTAACACTAATAAATTTTACATGTTGTTTTTGTGTGACCGGGATGGTCTTGATGAGTGTTTCTTATAAGGATAGTAGGATATGTGGAATTATTGTGAAATTAGAATATATTAAAGAGCTAGGTCCCAATGTGAGATTCATGGTAAGAATAAGGGATAGTTATGATTCCATGTTTGTTTCAATTTTTATATTCTTGATTGTATGTATACTTGATGATGTGATAGGATATTGAGGGATAATCTCCTATAAGTGAGAGGATATAGTCCATGCCTTGATGTGTGACCTACCATGGGTGATATAGGGTGGTCTATGATTTTATGGAACCAAGGATTGTTACCCATTCCAGGGTGAGAAGATTGTGGATTGTGATGTTTCCTCTCACATTGAGTGATAGGGTGGCTGTCAAGATGTGACATAATATAAGGGTGTCTGAGATGTGATAAAATATTATACCTTGAGTGAGAAGGTAGTGATTTTGATGTGGATGTATGTATTTATTAGAAAACCATATCCTATATGAGATGGTGCTACCATGGGCCACCATGAGTGATAAGTTATTGGTCGAGGATTTCGATGCACGGCTTCACCATGTAACCTCACCCTAAGTAAAAGGTTCCTGGAATAGACAGTCCTAACTAATAGGGTATTATTCTATTATGTGGATGAATACTTTTATTATATAGACTCTCACTATGTGAGAGGGTGCTGATATAGAATGACCTAATTGATTGGTTGTTGGTCCAGTAGATGAATGTAATGATCCATCATATAGCCACACATTGATTGAGAAGGTGTTGGTGTGGAACTTGTAGAGTGTGAAGGCACTGGTCTAGGATGTGATTATGGAACCCCACCAAATGTAAGATGATAAAGGTTAAGACATGGTATGATGAAACAGAGTATTGGCATGGACCTACCCAAAGTAAGAGGGTTGTGGTTGAGACATACTACGACAACCTACCTTCAGTCTCCAAGTATGGGTTGATATATGTGGCATAGAGTGATTATTCTCTAAGATATGATGAATCGGGTGTTTTTGGGTGTCATGGTTGTTTGGATATCACAAAATGACTCTATGTTATTGCATATTTGTTGTACATTTAATTTATTTACCCTCCCCATGAATACACATGGATATAATGAAATATATTAGGGGAACATTGTGAGACCCTACTAAAATGTATTTCACACACCCTTCCTAGGTACTCATGTGCACATGTTGGCATTTGGTCTATTATATAGGTCTAAGCTATTGTTTCTTAGTAGATCAAGATGGAGAATATCAATACATTTTTGGAGAGGGAATGGAGTTGAGGCTTAGAGATAGTAGAAGAGCCTCCTTATGTAATAATTATTTTTTTATTTTTAATATTTGATTGGCCTCATGGGAGATATATTGGGATGTGTGGTTGATTTATTACATTCCATTTGTTATAACATGGATTTTTGTTTTATACCTCTATTGATTATCCTTTGTGGATGTTGTTTGGTTATTTATTTATTTTTATTTTTATTTTTGAAAAAATAAGGATTATATTAATGGTGAATATCAGCAGTCATACATAAGAAGAGCCAAGAAGGGAAATTTTCCATCCATAGATGGTTAACGTTGAAGGGGCCTAAGGCCGCCAGCTGAGGGGCCGCATTGTTTCCTTCCCTTTTGGTAAAGGAGAAGGTGCAGCAAGAGAAGCCTTAGCGCAGCGAGAAGATTCTTTTGACGATAAATCCAAAGGCCTGGAGTCCGGCGTCACCGTGGTTAATAGCATTGATGACCGAAAGGAAGTCAGACTCCATGATGATATCAGCCCATCCACGTTCCACAGCGAGCATCATCCCTGCTAGTATGGCATAGGCCTCAGCAACTACAGGTTCCCAGTAGGCATGATGTGGTTCATATTTTGCTGCAATGATCTTCCCCAAATGATTTCAAGCCAGGAGGCCGAGATCAACAGCCCCATCCTTGAGGATAGAAGTGTCCACGTTAATCTTAATACTCCCTTCCTTTGGGGGGGTCCAGTGAGGGGGACAATAGGGGGAAATTCCTGGCAAAAAGTGTCCTTTGTGGTCCTTCTGGCCCTCAATCCATGATGTGGCATGTTCAATCCAGAACTCGGGAGGCTGATGAACATGGTGGAAAACCGAATCATTATGCCAAACCCAAATGATCCAGGCCAGGGTGAAACGGGAGCTTTCATCGGACGATGAAAGAGAGGAACACCAGCGCATTAGAAGATTAGAGAGGTCAGAAGCAATGTCCAGTGAAGCATCTGCAGCTGAGCCCCATTTATTCCAAATTTCCTTGGCTCCCATGCAGTGAATGATGGCATGCCAAGGGGTTTCAGAAATATTCGTGCAAAAAGGGCAGGATTCAGCACTGGCCATATGTCAAAAAACAAGGAGGCTCATGGTAGGGAGGGTTCTCGTGCACACCTATCACCAAAATTGGCAAATTTTTGTGGGGACATAGAGCTTCCAAAGTGCTTTCCATGGTCCCTCATCACGGTCGCGAGAGTGAATTCCAAGAGCCAGTCTATACCCAGATCTCACCATGTACTCGCCTAAAGTATCATTGGTCCAAAAGAGATGGTCGGGGCTGGAATTAGGGACCCAGGGGATGATCAGAATAATTATTTGGTCTCGTTCATTGAACCATTCCTGGATTTTTTCCATACACCATTCCTAGCCCTTGTCTGAAAAGAGGCAACTGACAGTGGCATCTTCAAGACCTGGTTGAATAGGGGATGTGGCCCGCACACCATCCTTATCAAAAAACCAAGGATTGGTCCAGATGTTGACAGATGAACCATTTCCAATCCTCCAGCCCAGTCCTTTTTCCAGGAGATTTTGAACCCCCCAAATACTTCTCCAGAGGAAGCTAGGGCAGGGTCCAAGAAAGGAGACACGGAAGTCCGTGTGGGGAAATTATTTGGCATGGAGTACCCGCGCACATAAAGGTGAAGGACAGTTAAGAAGGTGCCATCCTTGCTTTTCCAACAGTGCGTCATTGAACAGAATAAGATTTTGGAATCCCATCCCTCCTTCCATCTTGGGTTTGCATAGTTTCTCCCAGGCCAACCAGTGGGGTCGATTTCTGCCATCATTTTTCCCCCGCCAGAAGTTGGCAGTATGAGAATGGATCAGGTTAATGATGGATGCTGGGAGCTTAAACATCGACATGAAGTAGCTGGGGATAGACTGAATGACATCTTTAATGAGGGTTCCTTTTCGAGCTTTGGATATTCTTTTTGGAGTCCAGTCATAAATTTTTTTCTTAATCCTGTCCACCAGAGCTGCAAATATTTTTTTTTTGGACCATCTAATCACTGTAGGGAGTCTGAGATACTTCTGGTGTTTATCGACCAAATGGATGCTTGTAGATGCACAAAGCTTAGCTGTCTTGGCAGAAGGTACCCCTGCGCTAAATGAGATTTTCGATTTTCCATAGTTTACAGACTGTCCAGACGATATTGAGTTAATAGTCTTACTAATGTATGGTTAGGGTTGTCACCAGTAGTCGATAGCCTTATAAATACAAGGAGGCATGATTGAGTCCTTGTGGTTCTCTGTCTATAATAATGATGAATAATTTTATTAGGTACATTAATAATTTAAATTAAAAGTATTTCACCTTTTTTTTAAAATATTGACCATATCACCCTTCTTTATTTCCTTCACAATAATTAGAGTTCAACTAAAAGTCATTAAAAAACTCTTAAGAAGATATCAACTGTAATTAAAATGTACCTATTCATTAATAATTTAATTATTAACATTCATTAAAGATTACAATTATAATAATTTAATACCATATTCCCATTATGCATCCTCTAATTTCATATTTTTTTGTTACATTTGGTGAAATATATCTATTCATGTCATATATGTTGACTCTAAAAGAACTATCATCTAAGTCATATAATGTTTCCTTAAAAATTAACCATTATAAAACTAATTACCTCAAATTATTTTTAAATTATTTATCATTAAAATAATTATATTTGTATTCCATTAATTATTATCAGTAAAAACATATTTAAAGCCAAAACCAAATTTATAATCTTTTTATGTGTGAAGAACGTAAAATAAATTAATTTTTATCATAATAAATTAAGAATTAAATTAATATAAAAACAATATCCTAAATTAAATCATGATCATTTTTATAATTTATCCTATTTAATTACATTCACAATTAATTATCATTCTAACATTTAGATTAGTTAATATAATTAATTTATAAAATTTAATTGCAAAATTTAAAATGGATTTGAATGAATATTCATCATTTTATGCATTGAAAAAAGATCCAATTGGATAATTAATTTTTATAAAATAGAAAATGGATATAAATTGTTCATTTGATCATAATTTTGATAGAAATGGTCATGCAGTTGATTTGGGGTCAATGATATTGGACTAAATTACCTATCAAATATTGTTCATGAATTATTCACTATAATATAATATTTTTAATACAACATATATAATGTAAATTTGAATTTATGTGGAAAGTATACCAATTAAATATGATTTAAGAATAATAATTATAATAATATAATTTTTATTATAATTTTTTTTGTTATGTTTTTTATATATACATTATTATGAGAAGAAACATGAATAGAAACCTAGAGACTTTCCTTATTAAATTTTTCTTTTCATTGGAGCCAACTATTTGATTACTCAACCCTCCCTACTTCCAAAAATCCTGGATTAATTAGTTAAGAATCATTTTATTAATATATGTATATAAAATTTCATTTATTATACAAACTAATATAATAAAAGAAACAATAAAACATGATATCCTTCTTTCCAACCTAGTTTTTGTTATCGTCAAAATATTGTTATGAATTTTAAAAAAATTATTTAATGTGAACATTATAATTAACCTAAATTAGAAAATTATTATATTTTTTGTAAGATACATCCTAACAAAATAAAAAAATTCTTCTATAACATATTTTAATTTTCAATTTTTATAAAGATATATGTGGTATAATTTAATTTATTTATGACTATGACCAAAGTTTTCACAAAAGCCTCAGCCCTGCTGGTGAGGAATCAATAAGTGAATCCAACATACCCAAGATCAAATCTATGTGGAGATATATTTCCATGTTAAAAAAGTAGTATTCTAGCATGTACTGTAGTATACACTATTGTTGGCACTAAATCAGGTATTTTTCATTACTGTAGTATCTAGAACTATTCATCTATTTGGGAATTTGGACCACTAGTTTGGTCCTCAAGTCCTTTAAGGCGTTCGGGCAACCCAAGGCCTTCGGGCCAGTAAGTCTTTCGAGCATCCTCAAGGCCATTAGGCCACCTCATGGCCTTTGGGCCACATGAAATTGTGATTAAATAGACCAAGAATAATCTGCAAGGGGCAAGCTTTAGATGAGGATTCAGAGCATGTGCATTCATTAAAGCAGATCAATTAGATTTGGAAGAATGAGAGGGTATGGAAATTCATATCAGGACCAACCTGTGCATGCATGGGAAGCCTAGTCGAATATCCATGTGAATGTGGAGATCTGAAATCGTGATGTTGATGTTGAGGAGGGGTTGTTCCAAGTAGTTATAGTCTGGATGAAATCTTTTAAGACCTACGGGTCATGTAATGTCATGAATCCAACATTCCAAGATTAGGTTCTTGTTCAATCATTAAAAGGGGGATTATCAAAAATGGATAAAAATACAAGGTCTTAAGTACATTTGGGCTATGACCACAGTTTCATGAGAATTTTTTTATTAAATTGATGCAAGACTTCCATCCTTGGTTTAATCTCATCACAAGGATCATCAACATAAAAACATTGAATAATAAATAAAAATATAATGGTAATAAATTATAAACAATGAATAAAAATTCTCTATATAATAAATTCCAATCAATTTATTTGATATTCATGTTTTTTGTTACAATCCTGGCATTGATAGCCAAATAGGACCCAATACAGGTCCCTACTACCCCGATAGTGTTTATCAATCCCCAATTGATCTTAACTAGAATTTTGGGTCCTATTATAACATTAGGGAATGATTTAATCACTTTTATTTTTAGAATTAAATATAACCATATCTTATAGAAAATATTCCTTGGCTAATCTATATATCATATATTCCAAATGTAAAACATATAATATTTCGTTTGTTTTGAATAACCAATATGTTATTGATACCTAAGAGAACTAATAGATATGACCGATAACTTCACATACGAATGAAATTTGAATTATTCATGATATAGTTCAAAATATACAAAATAAGACATACAAGTGGATGATTCCAAATAGAACCTAAGATATATAAAATGAAAGGAAACATGTGATATAAAAATATCTTCTCTATCCAACATTCCACCAACTCCAACACCATAGTGGAGACCGAATACACTCATTTGACATCCATGATTAGAATACCCAACAATATCTGACAACTTCTATATACCTTCTCATAATTGAAATACAGCAGTGGAACTGTGTGTCTACCAGAATGTCAATATAGGCTAATGGAATAAATAATCATTAAGTAACCACCAATGATATCTCAAAAAATATAAATAATAAAAGAGTGTATACATGAACATTTATAAAAATTTAGATACATAGATTACAAAATGGTTTAGTTGATAGATAAAAAAGTAAATTCAAAAAGAATAATCATTTCTTATAGAGGTTCACTAACTATAACAAATATCTCCAAATACGTAAATAATCCTTATATGAAAAAACTTTATTTTATCCATATAAAAATATAAAATGATCATAAATAACTTGTTAGGGTTAAACACCTACCTTTTATGAAATGGGAAATGTTTATAATGAGTTTGGATATTATAACCCGTTTGATGGGGACATGAATAATGTTTAATGTGTCAATGAATTAAAACCCATTTAAGGGGGAAATGGTTGGAATATAATGAGTTAAAACATATTAATCTCAACCCAAGACATTTTCCTATTCATAAAAATTGGTGTACCTAAGTTCTTTTTATATGGAATCAGTATAAACTTTTCGACACACCTCACAGTTTATAAAATGCCAAGTAAAAAAATTGTTACATCACTTAAGTAAGATATAAATCAATATTTCATGTAAACATGTAATAACTAAAAATTTAATCTATTAATAAACTAAAATACTAAAAACATGTTGTAAGGTGTATTACAATCAAAGAATATTTCATGTGAAAAAACAATATGGTGTTACACAGAGCATAATTAACTACCAAGAATAAATTATTAAGTCATATATGTATTAACACAAATGGGGAATAACCACTACTTTAAGAACATATATTAAAACTAAAAAAACATAATTTAGGGAATGAATAATACTATAAAATAAGGGATAAAATAGAGAGGTATTTGGGTTTCTCTTCTATGGGTGACACACCCCATGATGAATATTATTGTGTCCCTTATATCTTTGGTAGTGGTGATAAACCACACCAACTCACCCATCCTCTTCATAACTTTATATCATTTTTTAGAATATTCTTTCACCAACCCTAATTTTTTCTCCATTATTTGTGTAGGATGTTGGATTAAATGTCTTCATTTCAAGGATTCTAAACTAGGGGTAAGGGAGACAAGCTTTGGAATATACTTATTATTGAAAATGACTCTCATTAGTGTTTTTTTACTTAAAGGTACCAGTCACTCCAAAAAGTGTTCCCAGTTTTTCTAGTTTAAAAATTCTTGAGTTAACACTTTCATTGTAATTTTCCGATGATGTCTCCCACTAACATCAGTGATGACTCTATCAGATAATATTATTTTTCAATATTTTTTTTCCAAGGGTTAAATTCAATGAGAATATAATTTAGAGTGTTTTAAACTTTATATAATAAGTGAATATTCATTAGTACATATAGACCATTCATTTTTTCTTCTGAGGCTTTGATGTTGATGTATTTTTCATCATTTTCACTCTATTGATGATTCATTTTTATCTATTTTCTTTACAAGTCTTTCTTCACTTCTATAATCATTTTTTAATTTTCATCTAGAATTTTTTCTCTTGGTATAGTGATATGCTGTGTCCCTATCTCATTTTCCATTACTCACATCCCATTTTTTCCATACAGCTATTCTATTATTATTGATCTTTTTATGATTGACCACATCAGGCTTCTGAACATTGTCGTATACGATGGTTTTAGATTGTGATGGTGGATTTTGTAATAGAAATACTTTTGGATGCACCATGGTGACTTGGTATGGGCGCATGGTAAATTTCAGTCATTATGTGTCTTATTTGGGTGGGTTCATTAATAAGGAAAACATTTCATGGTTTTTGATGCTTCCATAACAATATTTCTTAGATTTTTGCCTTCACCATTCTTATATGTTGCTCATTTATATGGTGCTCCTATTTGATGGTGTCATCCTCGATGATAATTGTGTGGGTATTATTGATTATGTGGGACGGTTCTTTATCAATCATGTATTCTTTGTATCAGTGTTGAGGATTCCAATTATCATCAACAGTTAAGTCATTTGAAGAGGGTGGTCTCTAAGGATAGTTTCAATTCTCATGTTTGGAACCTTCATTGGATCCAAAAGTGGTGATTTACAAAGATGGAATGTAATAATCATGAATGACGGTCCTAGTTTAGGGATAATGGAGATGTTTATGGGTTATTTTTCTATGTGACCATACACCTTCTATATGGGATCTCACTCCTTCAATATGACATATTTTAAAAAGAGAAAAAAATGTATTTAATGAAAAACTCTATCAAAATAACAAATGAAATTCCAAACAAGACAATAAATAGGGAGTCTCAAAAAACTAGTTCACACTAGTTGTAGAAAATGGGTATTATCAATTATTGAATTTTCAATAACCACTAAATTCTTATAAAAATCCAAAAAAGACATAATAACTGGCATAAAGATCAATTTAATATAAGAAAATGGAGAGGTGGACATTTTTTTTATCAAAATGGGTTTTCTAATTATAATACTTAAATTATGAAAAACTATTAATTAAGTAAAGGAGTTTATTTAAGAGTAAGGTTTACATATGATACTCATATTTAATGAAAGTAATAGTTTAAATTTGTTGGACATAATACATTAAATTAAAAATCTAACTCATAATGGAAAGGTCTGTTTTAAAAAAATATTTTAAAATATAAAATTTCTTTTTTTATAGATTTTTTAAAAAAACATATATATAGATGAAGACTTTATTTAAAAATAACTCAAAAAAAATTCATAAAAAAATTATCTGTGTATAAATATTTTTACGTTCGGTTTAGATAAAACAAATAAGTTAAAAATTCTATGAATGTTAACAAATGAAATCATTCTTTCCTGCATAGTTAACCCAAATATAATCTCATCAACAAAGTAATTCCATAAACAAAGGATAAACATAGAACATTATCTAATAATTCCTTTTTATGGTGGGAAGATGTTATTTCCTTGGTAACAAATGGTATATGGGCACAAAAGTATATTATTTTGAAGATCATCCTCACATTACAGAATGCTTTAGTTTATTAAAATCATTATTTCCAATTCTATGTTGTTGATCCCTTATAACATTATGAAAACATTAATATACAAATTATTCTATAAAAATAATTTACATATGTAAATATCCTAGTAAAACACTTAATTTTTATGCAACCTAGAATTATAATAAAAGAATACATGTTTACTAGACATGGAATTAGGTGGAAATAACGAACATATATTATAAACGAGTTATTCATAAAAAAATAAGATAATAAAAAGGTTAAATTTAATAATAAAGCATGAAAATATGTAATATAAAATCAATACAATCAAACCATTAGAAAAATTATTTATTATATATATCTAAAACAATTCAAATAAGAAATGAGACGTTAGCAAAACCAACTATTAGGAATGTTTGAAATCAACGTTTTATGTAAAATAAGTATATAAAACTATTATATAGGTTTATATATGATAATTTTTGAAAATATTTAGTAATTTATATAAATAACTATTGTAAACCATTCATTCATATTTCTCAAACTAGATATTCAACATTTTTATAAATTTGGATAATTGGTGACATGCGAGTTCCAGTTATAGCTTGAATATACACCTAGGTTGTTGAGACCACCTATGATAATTTTTTGTCAAATTATCAAACTCTAATAAATTCTAAACTAAACATAATAATTATCTAAATCAAATTGTTTTACCAAAAAAATCTATTACACAACCTCAAATAAATAAGATTAACTAAATTCAATTAAAATATTTTTTAAAAACTGAAAAAATAATTCCGAAAATATAACAACATAAATTCCTAGTTAATTGAAATTAAATACCCATAAATTTAAACTAAAAATTAAAAGTCACTATAACTAAACGTACCTCATTCTCCTCTTTTTATAATAGTTTTTAATAGGATGGATACAACCTTTCATGATTTAATCTAGATAGTAAATTATGAAACCCCTTGAAATCAAATGAATTCCACCATGATCTAGTGAAATTAATCTTAGAATCCCTATTTTTATCAAGAGAAATTAGTGGAAAGGGATAAATGACTGAATAATAGAAGATGGTATGGAAGAACTTGGATCTTCCATGAGAGACATATATGGACTGACTGAAAGAAAGTTACTTTTTTATTCAAGGAGGGTAGAAAGACCCGAAACAAAAAAGTCCCCTCAAGATGGTCGAAAATGATAGAGCCCCATGGAATCCCCATTCACAAAGTTTTTATATTCCAACCGAAGAGACCCCAAACTATAAAAGAGGATGAGGGTATCATTATAATCCCCCACCCAAGAAAGAGAATTTGTTGAGAAGTTAGATTTTCTCAAAATATGATTCACAAGTTGTTCGCTATTAGTAGCCACGGAGAAGCTTCTTGATAGATATGCCAACTCCCAAGGGATTATGCCTTTCCCTTGAAGCATTATAACAAGGATTTCTAAGTTCGACTCAATTTCTGCCACCTGAATGTCAAGCCTCTAACATACTTTGATACCAGAATGAAGAGACCAGATTTCCGCACCAAAAGAATTATCAGGATCACATAAGGCATTAAAAATGCACCAAAATGATCCCACCAAATCTCTGATAAGACCCCCAACTCTAATATGACCATTAAAGCAAGACCCATCAACATTAAGCTTTAGGAATATCCTAGGTATCTCTCACTTAATCCATTGCCCGTGAGAGGAGTCCACAGGGCCAGGCCTAGTCTGGTCACTACCCCCTTTCATCAGAAAACCCAATTCATCCAGTAGCAACTTCATCCAAAAGTGTAACGAAGATAAATGTGGATATGTCCCAATCTAACCTAGTTATGGGCTTCCCAAATGATCCAATATAGAGTAGTAAAAATAGTGTTGCACCACATGAACTCCATGCCATTCGGATCTACACCCGGCAATCAGGATGCCACGACCAAGTGCTGATCAAACTTCCCCTCACCAACACCGATCAGATGACCAAATGAGGACCAAATAGTCACCTCCCATTCACTGATAAAGAAAAGGTGTTCCATGGTTTCAAAATTAAAAACCTTACAGCAGAAACACTGAGAAACCAGATGGATGCCCCTCCTTTCAACATTCTCATCTGAAGGTAACACATGGTTCCTCAAGCGCCCGAAAAGAAAACTCAACTTCATAGAGAAATCCTTGCACCAAGACCCACCCAACCACACCTCATGATTCACTCCTAGTCGATGGTATTTTGAATAATCCCAAGCCGAGAGGGATCATGATATTTCTCTAGTAAAGCAATATATATCTACCTCCTCATGGAGATAAATATTATCAATGATATCCTATGGATCTTGGGATATAATCTTACTAACATGTTTTGGTTATGCGCTCACCTCCCTGAAAGAGATATTGGGAGCTAGACAGTTATGGAAAACTAGACTCTCCCCCACCCAGTTCAAAGACCAGAAGTTGATACCACCATGGGAGAATCTCACAACTATCCTAGGATGATTGAAGTTGAAAGTGATCAAAGAAGGGTTAAACAGATTTAATTAGACCCAAAAAAGGGTTTATTTTTTGAAAAAAAATTAGTTTATTAGGTATAATGGGGTTATCCAGTACCTAATAGTGCAACCTAGAACCCCCTCACAACCTCAATACAACAAGTACATACTACCTCCCACTAGGTAAATGGTTCAATATATAAGTTTAAAATGCATATGAAACCTCCTCAATAGATCATCTGGACCTTCTATATAGCTTATGAAATCTCAAACCATATTAAAAACTCCCAAAATTTCATCTTCACCCTCAAAATTAAATACCAAAACCTAAAATTAAAATTTAACACTACTCAAGTTCTGAAATTTTGATTGATCCCTCAATTTATTATTATTATTATAAAGAATATATCCAAAATTCATTTATTTAATACATGAGTTCATGTGTCTCTACATATTCAAAAACCTATTTTTATTCATATTAAAAAATTCAATCCGGGTTTTCATCAAAAATCCATGTTGTCTAAAAATTATTAATCCCCTTAAAAAAACCAATACTTATCCCAAATAATTGACCATTATTTGAAGAATCCCATTGGTTTGTTGAGGTTGTATTTAATTTTCTTTTTTTAAATTAGTTACTAAGATTAAAATTAAATGTTTCTTTTTGTAATGATTGTTGAACCACTAGTAAGGCCAAAGACATATGAAAGTGATATTTGGAGACCGCATATTGTAAAATCATTTGAAGAAGTTGATTATAATTGATGAATTTAATTTGAGAAATAATGTTCTAGAATTTATATAATTCAAATAATAAAAGGAGATTTTATAACAATATATGTTGGAATTATCATTTTGAGTATTTATTTTGAATTATTATATGGAATATTTCATTTAGAGATATTTTCTATGTGTTAGAAAAAAGTTCGAACTTCATGGTCGGTCAAAGGAATCTCCTGCAACCACTACTTAAGAGGGAAAGAGGCTCAACCTCTCACTAGTGAAGGTGGTGCCCCAGTAATGTGTAGTATAAGCCTATGCAAAGGCATGAATGAAGGTGAATATTTTTAGTAGGTATGTTCATGGTTGAAAACATGTGAATGGGTAAAGTAGGTTTGCATAGAGAGTCAATTATATTGAAGTCTAGTGTGTGATGTGTATCTCGGTACTGACCATGGTGTTGACTATAATAGAGGGAAAATACGTGAGTGTTATTCACATATTAAAAGGGAATCCCCGAGAGTGGCCTTTCTGAACCCTCCACACTTGAGAACCCCCATCCCCACGAAGAGGTCTTCTAGAGAAGCCCTAGCCAGGAATGAGTTGATGTCAGCCTAGATGACAGTGCATCCCACAGGGTAACACCTCGATCGGTGATGGTTCGACACAGAAATCTGTCATCCAGGTGATTTTCGCCAATTATTCCCACTCGATGAGACACTGGGTGACCCGACAAGACAAGTGGTACATGGGAGGCGGAAATTCCCTCAAGAGAGGACTCTGAGAAATCGAACCCCAGACCTCACCGAACACCATTGCTATGGCCCTTGACCATGTAGCACAACGCCACCGCCGAAGTGTCTAGGTGAGTGTTATTATTGAGAGAAAAATTAAACAAAATGATGATGTGGGATTTCCAACTACATGATAATGTTTATATTATTAAAATAGATACGTATAGAATATCTATTGTCTGGTATTCTGTATCTGATTCATTCAAAAAATACTTTTTATCATCTTCTTCCTTCGATCTATGGTTTACTATATGCATCAGGATTTCTTTATGCCTCGATGTCTAATGATCAAGTGAACTTCCAGATAGTGATATATATCATTCGTTGAACACACCACATGATAAAAAATATGGTATGATCTAAGGTAAATTTTGAACAATTAGGAAGATATTTTAGTGATGATGGTAATTTTTTAATGTCTGTATGTTCTATGGAATTTCACACAAGCTAAGACCTTGTGATCTAAGTCAATGTGATAAAAGTTGGAGCGCATGAGATTTGGGAGTGGATTTTTTTCTTAAAAAACCTTCAAACCTCACCATTTTTAGGTATATGAAAAACATTAGTCTAAGATAATAAAAAATATTAAAATATAGAAAAGAAAATTTTTTAATTTTACATAAGGATTCCATGCATTTTGGATGAGAAATTTAAAGGCTCCATATTCACATGACGATGAACTAACTTCCATGAATATTTTATTATGATAATTTCATTTAAAGAAGTTTTGTTAATAATATATAAAGTATTATATAATCATGAGGTATCTAAATTTATTTTTATACCGCATATATGAATAATATAGGTGTTCAGTAATATTTGTTATGAGAAGATCTTCAGATGTGAAGATTTTGAGAAAAAAAGGATTGATTTTTTTGATAATGATGTATCATCACATGATATAATCATGAAAAATAAGTTGAAAACATTATATTGGATGAGAATTCAAATATATATTCCTTCATGAATTAAATATAAGTTTTCATTAGTCTAAAATTTTAGAGTATATAGAATATGTGCTTGAATAGCAGTGTGCAGCTGATGTGAAATATATTGAAGGAGAATATAATTTTGTATTCTTGAGTTGTAAAAATAATAGTGAATAATTTTTATACATGAAATAATAATTATTTCATGAATATGGTTTGATAATACAATGAATTTTATTTTACATGCATGATTTTTTTTGAGTTAATAACATTTAATAATATTTGTATGAAAAGTGGGAAGAGAAGAAGAATTTTGTTTTAGACTGAAGAAAGGAATTCTTTAAAATTGTATATATACCCAAGTAATAAATGAAATAATAAGGTATAGATTATTTAGAACTCAATGGCCAATGATAATTATCAGGTAGTTGATAGTTAGTTGTTGAAGTTCTAGAAATAGTGTAAATAAGCAGATTTGGTGATCTTGTTTATTTGTGAAGAAATATTTTATATTAAGGTAGTGTAAAAGATATAAAAATATAAAAAATATAATTCCTATAAATATATAATAAATATAATTTAATATTAAGTCTTTAGTGAGACTCTGGATCATGATAAGGCTAGTGGGATGTTGTTATAACATTGTGGGATGTATTATAAATATCCTTTTATGGGACTCAGGAGTTGGAGAAGACTTAGAGGGACTCTAAGTCAATAAATTTTATAAGTGGGAAGTTTTCATCTCTAGTGGGACTATAAAGTGGGATAACTATGAGAATATTTGTTAATGTAAAAAGGAATTTTCTGGATGTAAACACTTGTATATAAGGATGAATCTATTACTGGGGAAAATAATGGGTTGCAGTAAAGAGTACCTATTTTGTAAAAACATTTTAAAAATAAATTTTGTCGTTCTTTATTTAATTACTATATTTTATAAAGGATCCAATCATCCTTTTAAGTGGTAGTGGTTTTAAATGAAAGTGGGTATAAAATAAGATAATGAATTTATAAAAACATATCACATCAAATTCACCCCCTTCTCAGTGTGATTACACTATCCATTGGGAACATAAATTGGTATCAGTTAAAAGGCTCAACCTATGATTAGATATAAATTATTGTCCTGTATTTTTAAATCAAAAATATATTTTGTGAACATTTTTATTTGAATAATAATCAGAAGTGATTTAGAAGGAAAATATTATATTTATTATTAGTGTAAAAAACATTAAAGTAATAGTCACTTCAAAGAAAAACT
Organism: Viscum album; assembly: GCA_963277665.1. Lineage (NCBI taxonomy): Eukaryota > Viridiplantae > Streptophyta > Magnoliopsida > Santalales > Viscaceae > Viscum > Viscum album. The sequence continues at coordinate 1,686,058,332 of OY728126.1, read as the reverse complement.
ATAAGAAAAGAGTCACAAAGAATTTGTAGAAGAACTCAAAGAATAATGAATTGTTCAATTATAAAATTTGATAACATTTGAAGAAATTTACCAATGAATTGGTCACATTTATAATCAGATTTTTTAAGGAACTTATTGTTGAAAAATCACCACATGAAGATGAATCTAGTGTAATGGAATAAGTCTTAGAAAAGAATGTTTAGAAGTGAAACACTCTCTTCAAACTATATATACTAAAGGAAAATAATCTAATGTTATATAAAGAACACTTTTTCTAGTATGGAGTAGAAAAATAGAAATCTTTTTCACTTTTTAATAGAAAATTTTATTTTATTAAAAGTGAATTTCATAGATTTTTATGTCAGAAATATGTGATTGAAATAGATTTTACATAAGTTAATCATGAATTATAAAATCTACATAATATATCTACAACTATTAAATATGCTCATCAGATGTCTTAAAAAAACAATTAAGAATATTCAAATTTTTTATTTGATGGAAAATTAGGTGTATGAAGATGAGATTCATAAGATGAATATTAAGTGGGATGAAATCCTGAAATCAGTTGAATACAATAAGATTTCTCAAAAAATAAAGTTTTCTAAACTAGAAGTGACACAATTTGTGACGTCCCAAACTCTGAAGAAAATAATTACTATCAAGAATAATTATTATAATAACACTATTTCTAAAACAATCAACCTAATGGCAAGAATATCTTGTGATTATCTAAGGATAAATCAACTATAAGGTCATGGAAAAAAGAAACATTTTGTGATGATAAATCTATGAATAGTTATTCTATTTTGATGATTGTTGATGATTTAACGGGGAAATATAGAAATTAATCATTGAAAAAAATTAAATAATCCACTACATCATAAAAGTAGTATGTTAATAAGTTTTTAAATTCTTATACCCTAGAGAAAAAAAATTATGTTGTCTCAAAACATCAAGGTGTAAAATATAGAACAAATTTTTCAAAAAAGAAAGAAATTGTTATTTATTTAGTATTATTGGTGATGATGGAAGTTTGGGAATAAAGGGAAAAAATTTCACCAAATATGAAATTGTATGAATATTATTGAATTACTAAAAATATGGGGATAAAAGTTAAAGAAAACAAGGAACCTAAAAACAAAAATAGAATTAACAAGAAATAAATCAGTCTATCAATAATTGATATGAATACTTTGAAAATTTATTTGATTCCTATGAAATATGTGGTCACTGTTGAGATGAATGATATTATGAACCAATAATTCACAAATATTCTTCTTATTTGAAGATAATATCACAATAAAAAGAAGATTAGATAAGAAAATAATAATATAGGTTAGCCTTTGTATATAAACCGAATAAAAATATTATTAAAAAAATTCCAAAAAATTTGAAAAGAATGCTGTAAAGGGTATCATACAAAATAAAATTTGATTATATAATGGTATGAAATTTCATATCATGGAACATTTCAAAATTCAATGAACATAATTATTAAAGAAATTAAGTTTGTAATCAAAGAAATAATCCATCCAGAAAAGAAATAATGGAATTGAATTAGTGAAATAAATCACTGATGAAGATTCTAAAAAGCTTCCTAAAAAGTGAAACTTAAGGAATGATAAATATATGTGTGAAATTTGTAATATGTCTGGTAATTAAGCTAAAAAGTATTGATGGGACTTCCTAGAAAAGAATATTTCTTATATAACAATGGAAAATCACCTATGAATTCTTGTGATAAAAATATTATTTTCAAAACGGAGTCTAAATACAAAATGAAGATTGGGATTTTTTCTAAAACATTCTTTATCATATGGATATAGTATTTGGAAGAGGAAAAAAAGATGTAACAAGAACAAAAAATTATTCTAGTTTTCTACAAAATGTAAAAAATCCTACTTCATCTAATAATATAGTCGAGTTGAGAAGAAACACTCATAACTATTTCACTAACTAAAGAACATCAAAGACCCACCTTATTTCCATATATAAATTATATTTATTTTCATATAGGTAATTAATGTTAATTCAAATACTTAAAAGGATACCTAAATTTTAGAAAAGGTTAGGAGCATATTAAAGATAATAATTTATCCATTATGGATTACTATTGGAATCATGTTTCCTAGTTGAATGGTTTTAATTAATATCAGAAGATACATTGAGTTCATTCTGGAAGAAATAAAACCATGACAAAGAGTTAAATAGTGAATCTCTTGAAGGATATCCTAGAAAAAAACATTAGATATCTATATTTTAGTTTATATAACAAGAATACATTAATTATTGGTGAGGGATATTAAAAAATAGAGATTAAATATTTTATCCATTAAGGTATATTGATTCTAATATCTTTTTCCATGATGAATAATCAATGCTAAAATATAAAGACTTATTAAATGATGAAAAAATGATAAATAAATATGAAAAGGAAAAATAAGTTATTTCATACGAATTTTTTAATCTATTTACTGACATGAATGGTGAATATTAGTTGAAAATATTTTATGAAATCCTTGAAAGAAGGATTTAGTGTTGGTATCATATGATGAAATTTTATTGATTGAATTTCTATTAGGATTTATCACAATTGTTTATAAACTGATCATGGATTACATAGAATTATATTTGGTTAATTTTAACTCATCTATAAGATTGGTTTGATACCATCCTTCTATAGTATAAATTAGATTATATGTGTCAGAAGAGGAGAAGATGTTGTTCATAAAATTTGAATTAATGAGAGGAGAATTCCTTCCATGACTTATATATTTTTCTTTATTTTCTATAAGTTGGGGAAGATAAAATTTACTTTATAAATGAAATATTTATTGAGAACAAATCCAATTGGAGAGATTAAAGTACACATGTGGTATATTGAAGTTATGACGATATTGAATTATTTATTAATAATTTGTAAAAATTAAAATTGAATGTTCTTTAAGTGTGATGACTACTGAACCGTTATTAATTCTAAATACATGTACGTGATGTGTTTGGATATTGAAAATTATTATATCATTTTAAGGATCTAGTTAGAAGTGATTAATTGAATTTTAGAAATTATTTTACTAAATTTACATAATTCTAGTTATTAAAAAAGGGAGATTGGAAGTTGATATTTTGATATTATGGTTTTTTAATTCTTATATGGAATATTTCACTTAGAGATATATTTGAAGTGTTCACAAAAATATTCCAATTAACTATCCAAATAAATGGACCTCATTCCCACTATTTGGGTGGGAAATAAGGTCTACCTCTAGCCAACCAATGTGGTAGCTAAGTATAGTGAAGGATAAGCCTATGTAAAGACATCATTGAAAGTACATAGTGATAATTTTGGTTCATATGGGTGAGAATTAACTTATGGAGGCTAGTGTTTCTATTAAGGTTGGTCTAGACCATGAATCCAAGAGTGTGAAGTGTATCTGGGTGGCAGCTGTTATGCAATCTCAAATGGTGGAAGAAGTGTTAAGCCCTATTAAGGTTAATGAGGAAAACAAAAATATTGATGTGGGATCCCCATAAATGGAATAATGTTCCACTAATTAAAAAATATTTAATTAATATCACTCATCTAATCTATTATATACATGTTATTTGATCATGTCGGGGTATCTTCTTATACCTTTGGCTGGGATTTTACTACATGAATCATAATTTCTTCATGCTTCTATGTGATATGATAATGATGAGATCATGAAATGGTTTTGTATCATCATTTGAAGACATATCATTCCAAAAATTGTAGTTCAAGCTGATATAAATCCAAAACCAAAGGAGAATTCTTTTAGCAATAATGGTAATTTTCAATGTTTGTATGTTCTATGGGGGTGTGCACGAACAAATTCTCAATAAGACAAGTTAGTTCAATATAATTCAATGTGAGCTAGAAGAGGAAATAGTTTTTTTGTTAACAAATAACTCTATACCTTACCATTAAATGGAATAAGAAAAATTTATATCTAAGATTTTGGAGAATAAAAATTCGAAGAAAGTAAAACACTCTAACTTTTTGAAAGGATTCCACATGTTCATGTTGGGAATTTATAATCCTTCAAGTTTGAATGATGTTGAACTAAATTCTGTGAAAAAATTCATGTGATACATACATTAAAATAATTTTTATGAAGATACTATAAAGTAGTATGTAAGGTTGATATTTCTAGAAGGTATACTATTTTCTTCATGCATGAAGAATAGATATTTCATATAATATTTTTCATTAAAAGATCTTTAGATGAAATGATTTAGGGAAGACTAATTGAGTTTTATGAAAATGAAGTATCTTCCTGTTATATACTCATTTGAAAGAATTATATAATTTTATATGTGATGTCATGAAATGAAATATGCATTCATGAAGGAAATATATATCTTTGTGAAGCTATAATATAAGAGAACAGGGAATATTTATTTTAAAGACAGTGCTTATCTAACAAGAAATACAGTATTTGACATCATAGTTTTGTATTCTTGAGTAGAACAAATAAAAATGAAAAAATATTATTCATACAATAATAATTTTTTCATAAATAGGTTTTGAGAGTACCATGAATTTTATTTTTCATTTAAAAATTTTGTGAGTTAATCACATAAAATAATCATTTCTCGAAAAGTGGGAAGAGAAAAGGAATTTATTTTGAGACTGAAGTCAGGTAGTATTTTGTTAGGTATTAATAGCTGAGTAATCAGTGAATTTAGAAGGTCCATGTCATTTAAATATTAGTAGATAGTGATCTAGATTGGGTAGTTGATAGTTAGTTTTTAATGTTCATAAACTAGTGTATTTGAGTAGATTGGGTGATCTGATTTTATCATGGAGGAACATTTCATCTCGAGGTAGTGAATATGATATCATAATCTTGCCAAGATATTTAATATCAGTGGATCACACTTTTAAGTTATGTGGAGGTCTTTTTTGGGACTCTAGAGATGGAAAATTCTAATGGGATATTGGTAACACTATATGATGTATTATAAATTACTCCCATGGGACTTGAGAGTTTGAGAAGATGCAATGGAAATCTATGTTGATTGATTTTTTATGTCGTAACATTTAATCTCTTGTGGGAATATAGAGTGGGAACATTGTGGGACTCAATGTCAATTTGATTATGGTAATGGGACCTTATTTTGATATAAATAGGTGTATATAGTGATGAATTTTTAACTGGGGGAATGACCATTTGTAGAAAAGATTAGTTCTTTTGTCAAACCTTTTAAAAATAACACTTGTTATGTTTCATTTACTTTATAAGTTGCATACATGATCAAATCAACCTAATAGTTGATAACGGTTTGAATTCAAACGGGGTATAAAGGAAAAAAAATAAATTCATTAAAATATGTCACACCAGATTCACCCAATTATCTGTGTTACTGCATAATCCATTGGTCACTTCATGGTTCCCCTAAATGACTCCCAATACAAAAATTAATCATTAATAAAAATAATATTATAATATAAAAATTTCAATTAACCAATTTTACATCCTCAAAATATTTACCATAACTAAAATCAAGTCTCATGGAACCCCCCCCCCCCCCATACACACACACACACAAATTATCTATGGTTTTCCTATGTTATTACTTCCACTAAATTTTAGTTTAATACATTTTTACAATTTAAAAAAATAACTCACAAAAATTCCTTTTACAAAAAAAAATTTAAATCCATTCAAAAACACTAAAATTTACTCCATTGTTTGTAATATAAATAAACTTTGAAAAAACACATTCCTTCTAGTACTTTGAATCATACTCAACCCATGATTACATGAGTTATAACAAGGTTTGAACTTTCTTAAATTCCTGTGATATTTTAGGTTTATAATTTTAGATAATTTTGAAAAATCATTATATTTTATAGGGAATGAAAACATAAAGTTTACATATTTTAATGAAAATATAATTCTTAAGTTCGTAATATTGTTTCATTCAGGTCACACCTGATTTTTTCATGGCCAATATCCTTAATTCATAGATAGACTATATAATAGTACCTAATATTATTTAGGACCACTATAAACAATTTAACTTGCGAGATGATCATATAAATATAAATAGGGGATCTAAAAATAATATAATACCATTAGTACACTAAAAACATGAACACCCATGTATTATTACTATTTTCACAATAAAACATTGATCAAATAAATATAAAATATCCACATAGGAAAATAAACCTTTGATTTGACAAATCTTTTGAATCCCATTAATGTCATATAAAATCAAAAAAATGGTATGTGGTAAATTAAAAATTATAAAAACATTCCTTTAAAATAAAACCATTCAACTTTAAAATTTTATAAACTTTTCAATCCATATGAAACAAAAATATTACCATAAAAACCATTATTTATTTTTTGATCACAATATTGGTTCCTTGGACCATCATATTCAAAACTATTTTTCATTGATGTTTATCCTATATCATAATAACTAAATCCAAGTTGATTATGTTGGTGCAATAATCATTTTTATCTCACTCATTTTCACCTTCGAAGTCTAATCATTACCAAATGCGTTGGAAATCTAATTTGGGACCACCCATCATCATAAGCTATATCAGGATCAATTGTCATCATCTATAATAAAAAATTACTATATCTGGATCAATATATTTACATTATTTTTTCCTTTTTATCATAAATTCTTTAAAAACTAATTCAAACCCATAGGAAAAAGAACCATACATTTCAATAAAAAAATAGGTATAAATATCCCTTTCTCTTTTGAATATTATTTAAAATGAAAAATTACACAAAATAATGTGAATTTAATTTAATTTATAAAACAATTAAAAATATGTGATAAATAATTACCAATAAAAATTTACTGGATCAGAAAAAATTACACTCAAGTCATATATGTTGAATAACATTTTATTTGTACTTTAGTAAAAAACAATGAAATAAGCCTTAGAGAAAACATAAAAGCCATTACATTTAAAAAAAATATGAAGAAAATAAAAATTAGTTTAAAATTATCTCAAACATAACTTTATTTATATACATTAACTATCTAGAAATATTTAAAAGAATATAAATATATAGTATATTCAACTAAAATACTTTAAAACATTTTTTATAGAAAAAACTCACACCTTAAGTCTTGTAAGGCTTCATAAATTCTCTAAATCTTGAATAATAAAATTAAACTAGTATTATACTTTATTAATAAAATTTATTATTTTCATCCCTTTATCATTATTTATTTTATTTCATTTATTTTCATGAATTTTTTAGTAACTAAATCAGTTAACTATATATTAGATGTTTTAAAGACATTCAGTTTATAATCTCAAATCAACTTTGATAGGAACATTGTGTTGAATAGGTAATTTGTTAAAACTTATATAGAATATTAATTATTACAAAATTATAATTTCTATAAATTTAATAAACCTTTAGAACCATCGATGTATGGTGTTCAAGAAAAATAAACCACATCATTTGATGAAGACGGTAGTTCGTACATATTATTGAATAACATTTATATTTTTCTACTCGGTGGAATATAAAAAATTAGGGAATTATTTAATTTTAAAAAATAATAAATATGTTGAAAATTTTAATTTTATTCATTTTTTATATCCTTATGACCATCATTTTATAGTATAAATGAAAATGAATCACATCAGTTTGTGTAGGTAGTAGTCCACATGTACACACAAGTGATGCTATTTTTTTTCAAAAGAAGGTAGGGTAAGATGGAAAGTGTTATCATATCTACAAATAATCCTAATTATTTACAAAATATAATATATATTCATTTTATATAAAATTTTAACAATACATATGTTCTGGTTATGAAAAATAAAACACATCGTTTCATGGAGGTGAAAGTCCACATGCATGTACAAGTGATGATTTCATTCCTAGTAGAATGAAAATGGGGATGAAAATGGTTATTCCAAAATCATAACAACATTTAATTATATTTATAATAATAATTGATTATTTAAAATTATTTAATTAATATTTTAATGGGGTATAAAAAAACAAAACATGAAACACTCAATTATTAATTATACCTCTTATTTAGAAAAACACCCTTGCCTTACACCTTATTTATTATTTTTTAGGTAATTTAGTTATAAAATTTAATCTAATATGTGGGTAGGACAGTTTTTAAATGATTTTTTTAGGTCTTTTTTGATCCAAATGGCTCAAGAGGAGTGACAAAAAATGAGAGGTGATTCTCATTTATGAGTGAGTTGGTTAGAAATATTGTAAATACGTGATATATTAATGTATAATATTTTTTAACTCATATAAAATGAAAAAGAACTACCATATATTCTATAATAAGGAGTATGAGGATAAAATATAATGATTCAATCATATTTAAATATATTTAAGCTTCATTTTAAACTTTATCTTTTGGTTTAACCTCCTCATTAACCTTGTTTAACCTTAACTATTGTAATGAATTTACAATCATTAAGTTTCGTAAAAGTAATTTTAAAAATTAAAAGTGGCAAAAAAATGGGCCATTGATGATATCCTAGAAATTTAATAAATCAATTTAGTTATTATGAGATTATTTTATTTCTATAATGATTTAAAAATTATTTTTAATCATAAAATACCCTTTAAATTCATTTTCTAAACTAGACACAAATATTGACTTTAAAGGAATCAACATAAAATATAATTAGAATTAAATCACATAAATCATAATTTATGCTACATAAGTATCTATATAATTCATGTAAATATATAAATAACTTAAATATTATCAACTTTAATATTTTTAACACATTTATTTGATTATTTTTATGTTCCATAAGTTGTGTATCGATAGTACATAAGACTTTTAAAAAAGTATAATATATTTAAAACTAAAAATAAATTATTAACATTAAATAAAAAACATAAATCATAATTGTCATATTTTTTCATTTATATTGTATTCTTACCATAATCCTAATCATAGAAACATATTTAAGTTATAAAATTATATAAAAATTCATTTTGTTAAATATAACACTTCTTTCTATTCTAAACCAACCATGATTTCAAAGGAATATAGAAAAAGTATTTCATGGATTGGATAGGTTGATCCATCTCACATAAATACAAATAAGTGAAATGATTTGATTTATTTTTGATTTTTTTAAAATAATTTCAATTTTACCATAATTTACCGTTACCACTATAGCTTATTTTTCAAACTCGGTAACTTATTTTTGAGGGAAAAAATAAAATTGAAATTATAAAAATTTTAAAAATTATGAAAAAAATTGAAATCCACTTACAAATATTCAATTTTTATAATTTTATGAAATAACTTAAATTATAATTGCGCAAAACTGAAAAACAAATTACAAAACAAATTATTTAAGCATAAAAAATAAACTTATAGAAAAGTTAAAAATACTTAGGAATGCTATGGAATTAATTGTATTATGTTTATTCAAGGGGATAAAATTCATAATTAAAATAAAATCTAAAAATTATAGCAACTTTAAATTAATTTAATTTATGAACTGAAAATAAATTTTTATAAAAAATGCATTTCCTCTATTCAATCAAAAATAAATCTTTTCAAAAAATTCCAAAAAATTCATTCTAATACTATTATGACATTATGATTTAAAAAATAATTCCATTTTTAAAACAAAATTTTTAAATATGGCTGAAATTAATTATAATATCTAGGAAAAAAATGAAATAAAACCATTTTTTGATGAAAAAGTATTTTTAAATTATAAAATGACTTCATTCACATTCCTTAACTAATAACCAGAATTAAATGGATTTTAATCCATTAAAGATTATATATAATATACTAATTTCATTAAAATCATGCCTAAATAGTGATTAATTTTATCAAATATGATAAAAATAAATTTCACACATAAAAATAGTTCTATGAAAAAAGAACTCTTTTACCTTCAAAGGATTTTATTTTCATTTTTAACCAATTTATAATCAATGTATTATATATTATTCACTTTATTAAGGAGTAAAATATAAATATCTTTCATAATATAATTATTCTTATTCTTACCTACCTAAATAATGTCTAGTTCATAATGATCATATTAATATAATATTATTTGAAGAGTATATCATAGTTCATTTTAAGCTTGGTATTTTGTGTGGTAAAATTCAATAAAACATAGTATTCATTTAAAATAATATAACTAAAAATTTTAGGTGTTATATTCTACCCCACAATAAATCTATAGCCTGTAATTTTTTAATTTTATTCTCTAAAAACAAGTTAATCATAACATAGTAACAAAATCAAAATTATGTTTTATCATGAACAGTAATTTGTAGCTCAAGAACAATAAAATTATTGTTTCATAAATTTATATAAATATATAAGACTCATACTTAAAGATAATTTTATAAAATTATACCTTGGCATTTATGGTTAATTTCCACGTAATATTTGATATATTTGAGAAATTATTTTTCCATTCAGATAAAGTTTTTATGGAAATGTATGTACATGATTTCATCCCACTTAATATGGGTAATTTTATTATTTCATTATGCTATGATTAATTCACTTATATCTCATCTCTTACTGTTGTAAATTAATATTTGAGATGAACTTTTCATGCCTAAGTAACTAATATCAAATTCTAATGGATCAAAATATCCAAAAAGATATGAAAAGTGATTTATTTATTTTTTATCCATTAATTAAAAACAAAATTGGTTCTGACAAGTTTAGATAGTTTCTAGTATTGGTAGACATCCATATGAAGAAATAATTTATTAATATCTTAATCCTCCATAATAAAACCCAAAATATAAAATTAAATTATTCTATAAATAACTATACATAAAAATCTTAAAAATATTCTTCAAAATGTTCAAAACCCAAAAATTAGAAATATTGGATCCCATATATCTTTTGATATTAATCAAAAAATTATCTCAGAAAAATAATAATGACCCTTATAGTCATATACAAAAAATATATATTTTTCTCAGTCATATAATCTCAAAACGGTGATAATATTTTTTATAAATAAATAGAATCACTAAAAATATGCAATAAAAATCATATATTATTCCAAAAGATAATTCAACCATTATTCCTAAAATAAAATTCCAACTTTCAAAAATATTTCCATTTACCTTATCATTTAATTTTCCCAATATCATGACATTCATCAAAAATAAATTTAATCAAATAGGAACCAAATCACTTTTTAATCTCATGGTTATCAATATGATAAAACATATGTCCCCAAAAAGTAATATTTTTTTATCCAAATTGTAAATAATTACTTTAACATAAATGATAATTTTATCCCTAAAGGATATCAATACCTTTCAACTTATGTACTAAAAATATAAAACATTCTTCCAAAATAAATTTTCCATTATAACAGAATTTAAATTTAAGGGTCACATATACATTAACCATTTATTAAAAAACAATAAATATCTCTAAAAATACTCTCATCAAATAAAACCTCAAGGGGATATTTATCCCTTAAAATCAACCTCATACTTATAAACCCAAATAGTTTAGAAAAATATTAACAAATCATCATCTAAATCATCTTATCATAAATAGTTATCTAAATATTTTCTGTGATAACAAATATAAATCCATGTATCATAATCAACTTATTATTACATGAATTATATTAATGGTTTAATATTCTTACATTCTCTTGATATTTTAGTCTTAGGTTTTTAGATAATTGGTAAAACCATTACATTAAATTACGAACACTTAAACCCAAAACAAATTTTTTCCATAAAAATAGAATTATTATGTTCATAATCTGGTTTCATTCATGAAACACTTTCTTTATTCAATACCAATTTCCTTTATTTAGAGACAGAATTCATTATATTTTCTACTCATCCTTAGGAATTACTAATAAAATTTGAAAAAATTGGTATGAAATTGAAAAAGATTGGTGAGGGATACAAAAATAGTAGAATTTCATTAGTCCACCAGAATACCTAAAAACCCATAACGATGTTTACCTTTTTCACAATAAAACATTTAACACATAAACAAAACATATCCATATGAAAAAATAAACCTTTTCTCAAATAAAACTATTTAAACTCGTTAAAATCATAAAAAACATAAGGAACCATGAGGTATATGAAAAATCATTAAAAAATTCCCTAAAAACCTAACCATTCACCATAAAATGGGTATAATATTTTATTTCCTTGTGAAATAAAATTATTTAAATAAAACCACTGGTTTTTTTTTGAAATAATAACATCGGTATCTCGGAGCACCATAATGATTACCCATTCTCACTTCTATTCATTCCATTTTAGAATAACTGAATCCTAGTGTATTTTTAAGGGGTAAGGATCTTAGTCATCTCTCTCATTTACACCTTTAAATATTAATCATTACCCATGCATTTGAGGGCTATAGTGGGTTGACCCATAGTCATGAGATATATCGGGCTCACCCATTATCATATATAATTATTCTAGATAAAATCGTGATAAAAATATTTATAAGCTTGAAATTCTTAATCATAAACCCCTTTAAAACTCATTAAAACTCAAAATAAAATGAACTATCCAAATTTCCATAAAAATAGGGTGAAATATATATTTATTTTAAAAAATTATTTGAACAAATTAAAGAATAATGGGAATTAAATTAAATTTATAAAATCATGAAAACTTTTAGATTAATATTTTTCAAAAAAAATAACAATATGGTGTGAAATATCACTCTTGTTGTATATGTTAAAAACCATTCAATTTATGATTTAGTAAAAAAATCTAAAAATAAATCATATATTAGATGAGAAAAACATTCCTTTTGATAAAATTTTAAATAAATTTAAATTTATTTTAAAATAAATTTTTTTTAGTAATTTAATTATGAATAATAAAATTCATGAGAGTTTTAAAATAATATAAAAATTGAGGATATGCAAACAGAATACTTTAAAACATGTGTTTAAAGAAAAATAAATATCTTTAATTCCCATTTGGCTTCATGCATTTTCTAAAAACACAATAATATAACTATATTATTTTTCTACTTGATGGATAAAATTTTTCATATTCATTTTATTATCATTATTTATTTTATTTTATTTATTACCAAGACATTTTTAGTTTCTAAACTAGTTAAGTTTACGTCATACATTTTGAGGATGTTCGGTTCATAATCCAAAGATAACTTTCATAGGTTTAAAATTATCAAAGGGTTCAATGTTTCACCATATCTAAAATAAAAATCGTGAAATAATTATGATTTTTAGAAAATAAATTTAATTTTAAAGCCATTCATGTATGGTGGTGATGGAAAATGAACCACATTTTTTCATGGATATGGTGATATATACGTACTTATAAGCGACATTTCCATTTTTTAATGCATGGAAATTAAATAAACTAGATAATGTTTTAATTTTCAATAAACACAAATATGTTATAAATTTAATATTAATTCATTACTAGAAAATCCATCCTATTATGGAGGAAATGAAAAAAATCACATCGCTTGGTAGTGGTGGAAGTCCACACATACGTATGGGAATATTTATTGTTTCCCAATGGATGGTAGGGTAAAAGGTAAAAAGTATATTATTTCAATAGAATCATAATTATTTTATAAATATCATGTATATTCATTTTATTTATCATTTTATATATCAATATGAACATGTGATAAAAATGAAACAAATCACTTTATAGAGGTGGTAGTTCACACGTACACATGAGCTGTGTATTCATTTCCCATAGGGTGGAAAAGGGGGTGAATCGTGTTTTACCATAATCCTAATAATGTTTTTGTATATAAAAAGTAATTATTTTATTATTTTATCATGTTTAAATAATATTTTATGTATTTATATGAATAAATAATCTGGAATCACTCGATTAAGAATTATATATCTTCTTCAGAAAACTAACATTGGATTACAGTTTAACACTTTCTAAGTTTTTCATTTACTGATACCAGAGCCTCTATGATATAGGGATGATATTTTTTAATCTATATAGTTAGGTATTTTTTTATGATCAAATTATCAATAGGTGTGAATAATATTGGATTGAATATTCCCTTGTATATGTTACGTGGGTGGAAATCATATAAATATATGAAATTTTAATATATAATATGTGTATAACTAATTTAAAATTGATCCAAAGTGACTTATCTTAAAATAAATTGAGAATATACTCCAAATATAAAAAAAAATTAGTTAGTTTTATGTATCGTTTTAAACATTTTTATTTTCTTTAACTCCCTCGTCTCCCTTGTTTGACCTTAGCCCTCGTAACAAATTTTCAATGTATATGGGCTAAGAATGTAATTTTAAAATTGAAAAGTAGAAAATAAATGGACAATTAATGATATCATATATATTTTCCCATAATATTTAGTTATTATAGGATTATTATTATCTTTAAAAGATTTAAAATTGATCTCTAGACATTAAATAAAATTTAATCACATTTTGTGGGAATATTCAAAAAATTTGACTGTAAGGGCATCAATATAACAATGTAATTTGATTTAGAACCCATAAATAATCAATTATACTACATTAGTATCTGTATAATTATTTAAAAACCATAAATAATCTAAACATTATAACTTTTAATATTTTTAAAATAATTTATGTGATTTGTTTTATGCCTAGACAAGTATTGTATCGACACAACAAAATCATTTTAAATAATTATAATATATTTAAATTTTAATAAAAAATAACATGAAATTAAATAATTATAAATAATTATGGTTATATCTTTTATAATGTGTTTTTACTCTTATCTAAATCTTTAAAATATACTTAAAATATAAAATTAGATAAAATGAAATTTTATTAAATATAACACTTCCTTCTTTTGAAATCCAACCAGCATTTTCAGTTAATTAATTTTAAAACAATTAGGATAGGTTTATAAAACTATCATACACAATTAAGTTATAATGTTTGATGTATTTTTGTCATCTTCAACATAATTTCATGTTTTACCTTAATATGCCTCCACTGTGATAACTTGTTTTTTTTTGACTCAGTATCTTATTTTTGGTATCAAAAATAAAATTAACATAAAAAAATCATGAACTTATGATTAAATATTTTAAATTTATTTCATAATATTCAATTTTATTAAGTGGCAGAAATAAATTTAATATAAGTTTGTAAATCGTAATGAAAATATTTTTTCAACAAATGTGTTTTTAAGCATAAAATATTAGCCTTTATTATTGTACAATATAATAAAGATTAATATAGAAATATTTATATTTTTTAATATAATTAATATTATGTCACTTTAAAATAAAATATAAATATAATAGGACTTTAAAATTACTTAATTTAATGAAAATAAATAACAGTTTTCCAAAAATCAACATTTTTCACTATTCACTAACAAATCAATTTTTCAAAAAAAATAAAAAAAATTAATTCTATGGATATAATGACTTATTATTTTAATAAATTATATCCATTTTTAAAAAAACTAAATATAGTATAAATTAATAATAATCTATATGCACAAAATTCAATAAAACTCATTTTAATGAAAATGAATTTTGGATGAATAAAATTACATTATTAACATTACTTATATAATTACCATAATTATATGAATATTAATTAATTTAATTGTATATATAATATAATTATTTCATTTTAATCATTTATCAATTGTTATTAGTTAAATTTATTATGGTACAAATGCATCGCAGACATAAAAACTATGTTGTGAAGAAAAAAAACTCTTTTAGCTTAAATAGATTATATCTTCATTTCCATCCAATTGATAATCAATTTGTTATTGATTATTAATTTTGTTAAGGAAAAACTATATAAATATATTTCATAATATTTTTATTCTTATTCAAACACACCAAACCAAGGTTTCGGTCATAATGATCATATTTTAATAATTATATTCTAATATTATATCACTGTTTGTTTTAATCTTGGTATCGTATGTGGTATAAGTTGTTAGATTATTGGTTCTACTTTAAAATAGATAATTATTCTTATAGTAACTATTACATTTTAAAAACCAAATCCCAATATAAATATATAATATTATGAATTAATTTTTTAATTTTTAAAAATATTAAAATGTTTTATACAACTACTCATGTACAATAACATTTTCATCATGAAAAAATGATGGTAAAAACTTTTAACATGTCTAAAAATGGAATACAAAATAGTTATAATGTAACAGATCCTGTAGGAAACATATATCTAAATAGATATCCTAGAAAATGAACAAGTAACTAAAAGAAACATTACACTAAGCAAAGAAAACATTGAAATCTCAAGAATTTGAATCATAATTGTCTCATTGATAAATTAATAAATAGGAAACAAGTAGTGTTATTAAGTATTCAAATTAAAAATAATTCTATAATTAATATTTAAACAAAGAATAAATAATCATTATCAACATTTGAATATATATAAGTGTCTTTTGTAACTAATGTATGACAACCCTGCTTTTATTACAAACTTAAACATGATTTATTACATAAACTATTCACTTGATACAACATGGAATATTGAGAGGTCTAGTGTCAATGGGGAATAGGATCATTACATAACAACTTAAAACATGAAATACAACATCTTTATTGAAAACTTCCTTTACATGACCACTACATTCCCTCGTACTTAACATTGCATGGGATAACCTGAGTACATGAATAAGAAAAGGGTGAGCTATAAAGCCCAATAAGGGAATAAACATGGAATAAATGAGGAGTACAATACATGTTAGACAATAGGCATATCAATAGAGCACAAGAGAAACATGGACATAAAGGTGTGATAAAGCATGATAATCATAACATGGAAATGTGGCAACAACACTTAACATGGAATTAGCATGAGTCAAGGCCCATTGCACATGAAGTATGAGTGAATCATCATTGCACATGAATCACGAGTAAACCCTCTTTGAACTTGAATTAGCATGAGTGAACACTCATTGCACATGACTTATCATGATACTATACTTTACTCAATGCATTGGAGCGCTATAAGGGTGCACCCTTCTTAAACATTTTATTTCATGCATAAGTGTGCCACATGGATCATAAAACATGGATTCACAAAACATAATCATTTCTTCCATGAAAAAGGAATGTGGAATGAATCTCTATAATAAATAAGTAAATTTCCATGATGTTGAATACCCATGATGGAGAAATGGGCATGGTATTCACTACACAATGGCATTGGCTTAGAAAATTGATGCAATTTTGGCAGCGTAACGACATGATATAAGAATTCATAAAAAATGGTTTATGAGAGAGAAAGGTGTGTCTCATCATATATACATGAAATGGACAGTAAGGGGGGTCATTTAGATACATGTCCCAACAATTGTAATGGAATTTATATTCATGATACAAAAGTATTGCTTGAATGTAAATGAGGAGAGAGAAGTTCCTTTCGGAATTTCGACATAGTAATGGGTGTACATGGGAGGAATTTAATGAGAGATAAAGGTGTATCCCGTCATTTAAACAATAATAGGGCAGTATGGGGGAGGTGTGAAAACATACCCTAGTATTTATAATTGAAATTAAAAGGGCATAACAATACTAAGAAAATTGGACGAAAGAGTGAAAGGAAGAAAAACCCTTACTTGGATGTGTGATCTAAAAGGCTTGAGAGAGGCTTCTTGGGAGCTTGGGGTACCTTGGGAGGATTATAGGGAGAGTAGGGAAGAGTTTGTACAAACTCCAAAGGCTTTTAGTGAGGAGGAAGTTTGAGATTTGTTGGGTTTATATAGGAAAGGTGAGTGAATTCTTTATTATTTAGGTTTGGGACGCCTTACATTAAACTAATCCAAACCACAAATAATCTCATGGTTTTTGCCCATGGTTTTCGGAAAAGGGGAGAGTAAAATAATATTTTATAAGTCCAAAGTCAGAGCTTCTTAAAATAATGGGGTTGCTTATGTGGAGGTGAGTCACACTCCCATGAAAAATAATTTAAAAAGACAAGATGTTTAATAAGTCTTGAGGGGTCCATTAATGCTTTGTAAAATAAGTCAAAAAACCCAAAATCACATTATTTTAATGGAACAACATATATTGGCCAAACATAAAGCTTATATTATTTTATTACATCACTATTGGGTCATTATGATGTCATAAAACACATTATATATTTAAACGGTATTTAATTTTTACCCAAAAATTTGATTGTCTCAGAAAATTATGAAAAAATCATCGTTGGATAATTTTGAAATCCTGATTCCAGAAATAACATTTATTTTATCTAAATAATTTATTAAATATGTTAATTTTCACTTTCAATATAAAAAATGACATTTATCAAAAATTCACGGGTTTTGACAAAAATGGATTTCAAACCATAATAAAAATTTCAATTGCATTCATAAAATTACAAGATCATTTATATTTAATACATATTAATTTAATAATAACAATAATATTTTATTAAAATATTATTTAATTCAAAAATCCCTTAATTTAATAAAATAGAATTCTTAATTAAATAATAACTAAAAACACTATTTGTACTTTAAAATCTATTTACAATGTATCAATAATGAGAGGAAA
Organism: Viscum album; assembly: GCA_963277665.1. Classification (NCBI taxonomy): domain Eukaryota; kingdom Viridiplantae; phylum Streptophyta; class Magnoliopsida; order Santalales; family Viscaceae; genus Viscum; species Viscum album. Next base: position 1,686,039,768 of record OY728126.1, on the reverse strand, counting down.
GTATATTAATTATTATATAAAAAATAATATACATGAACATAGTACTAGTGATTTGTTACATAACCCCTTAAAACAGACGCATAAGACCTAAGGGTAAGGTTTGTGATGGTGACAGACTCTTGGAGTGGCTCAGATAACATCGCTCGAGTGGTAATCTCTATCAACATCCACTTTTCCCGTAGACGGTCTCATTCGAGTTTGGCATGATGAAGCTCAGCTTGGGATTTCTCAAGAGTGGAGCCCAAAGACACCACCTTTTTTCTGAGCTCCGACAAATGGGCTTCGTATGGAGCAATTCTACTGGATGAGGCCATCGCTTCCTTTTTCTGAGTATATTGGGTTTGTTAGAGCCCTATATTTATACAAATCATGTGATCACTGTTCAACAGCTATAAAAGCAACAGTCACAATTCTTGACATAAAACCAAATAAGTTGACATTTAATATAAACATTTTACTTAAAGATACATTTCATTAGATCAAGAGGGATTTCCATTAATTAAACTTTGGGTCGTTACAATATTCCCCCCTTAAGAAATTTCGCCCTCGAAATTTCCTTTTCCCACACTAAATCAGATGTGGGTAACTCAACTTCATCATTTCCTCCAATTCCAAAGTTTCTTCTTCAAACTTGTAGTTTCACCACAACACATTGAAGAGGGGCATTGTCTTATTTCTTAGAACTTTTTCTCTACGATCTAAGATCTTCACTGGTTTCTCCTCATAAGAAAGGTCATCCTCCAACTATATGACCTCAGTAGAGAGTATATGTGAAGGGTCCGGTATATACTTCCTTAAGAGGGATACATGAAAGACATCATGTACTTTGGCCATGGTAGGTGGAAGTGCTAGTCGATAGTCCACAGCCCAAACACGATCAAGAATCTCGAAGGGGCCGATGTACCTTGTACTTAACTTCCCTTTCTTTCCAAACCTAATTACCTTCTTCCACGGAGATATTTGTAGAAAAACCATGTCTCCAACTTTAAACTCAAGGACTCGTCGATGATTATCTGCATAACTCTTCTGTCGACTCTAGGACGCCTTGATATGCTGCTGAATGGTTTTCACCTTCTCCACCATTTATTCGACCATTTCTGGTCCAAACATCTTACGTTCACTGACCTCATCCCAACATGCTGGTGTTCTGCACCTTTTCCCATACAGGGCTTCATATGGTGCCATTTGGATGCTCAAGTGGAAACTGTTATTATAAAAGAACTCAACTAGAGGAATATTTTGATCTCATCCTCCTTTAAAGTCTATTGAGCATGATCTCAACATGTCCTCAAGTGTTTGGATATTCTGCTCGGATTGGCCATCAGTTTGAGGATGATAGGCCATACTGAAGTTCAGTTCAGTATTCAGAGCATGTTGAAGACTCTTCCAAAACATAGAGGTGAATCTTGGATCTCGGTCATACACAATAGATAGTGGTACTCCATGTAGCATTACCACTTCCCTGATATATATCTATGCCATTTGATCCAATGAAAAATCCTCCTGAATAGCAATGAAGTGTTCAGTCTTTGTAAGACGATCCACAACAACCCAGATTGCATTGTTTCCTTTGGATGTCCTCATAATTCTGGTGACAAAGTCCATGGTGATGTTCTCCCATTTCCATTCTGGTATGGGAAATGGATGCATTATCACCTAGGACGTATGCCTCTCTGCCTTCCCTTGTTGGCACACCAGGCACTTTGATGTATATTCAGTGATCTCCTTCTTCATATTATCCCACCAAAAGTTTTCTCGGAGATCTCGATACATATTTGTGCTCCCTAGGTGAATGAAGAAATTTGAACTATGTGCATCATCCAAAAGTTCCTTCTTCATCTCCGGACTTGATGGAACGCATAGTATTTTCCCAAACCGCACAATTCTTTCTTCATTAACATTAAACTCCGAGGATTTCCCTTTTTTGATAGCTTCCACTTTTTCTCGAATTCCCACATCATCCTTTTGAGCATCCTTTATCCTTTTCGAAAGAGATGGTTGAGCAATAATTTGTGAAAGGATTGATGATTTTCCCTTATTTATGATTCCCATGTCTATCTTCACAATGTCTAAGAAGATTGGATCCTTCTCAATTCTCATCATTGATAGAATTGCTGGGTCCTTTCTACTTAGGGCATCTGCCACCTTGTTCACTTTCCAAGGGTGGTAATGTATTGAACAGTCATAATCCTTGATGAGCTCAATCAATCTTCTCTGGCGTAAATTATGCTCTTTCTGTGTGAATATGTATTTAAGACTCTTGTGATTAGTATATATCTCACATTTCTCCCCATAGAGATAATGCCTCTAGATTTTCAAGGCAAAGATCACCGTTTCCAACTCCAGATCATGCGTTGGATAGTTTCACTCATGGATTTTCAACTGCCTTAAGGCATAGGATATCACTTTTTCATTCTACATCAACACACAGCCTAAGACCTTCTTCGAATCATCACTGAATACCACAAAAATTTCCCCACTTGTGGGTAAAGTGAGAACGGGTTGAGTAATAAGCCTCCTTTTCAACTCCTTGAAGCTTTCTTCGCATTCATCGCTCCAATAATACTTTACTCCCTTTCGAGTTATCTTGGTAAGAGGGTTGTACAATTGTGAGAAATTTCTCACAAATCGTCGATAATATCTAGCTAACCCCAAAAAGCTACGGATATCCGTTACTGATGTTGGCCTCAGCCATCCCTCAATTGCATCTATTTTGGAGGGATCCACAGATATCCCACTGCTTGTGATGATATGGCCCAAGAATGAGACCTCCTTCAACCAGAACTCACACATGTTGTACTTTTCATAGAGCTTCTCCTTGCGCAAAGTTTCTAGTACAGTTCTTAAATGCTCCTCATGATCCTCCTTGGTTTTAGATTATATTAGAATATCATCTATAAAGACTACCACAAATTTGTCTAGGTAATATCTAAAGACTTTATTCATCAAGTCCATGAATATTTATAGATCATTGGTGAGTCCTAAAGGCATTACTATGAATTCATTGTGCTCGTATCTTGTACGAAAAGCAGTCTTGGGTACATCTTCTTTATTCACCCTTACTTGATAATATCTCGACCGCAAATCTACCTTGGAGAAGTATTGTGCTCCATGCAGCTGATCGAACAAGTCATCGATCTGTGGCAGAGGATACTTGTTCTTTATCATGATTTTTTTAAGTTCACGATAATCGATGCAAAGCCGCACTAACCCATCCTTCTTCTTGACGAAGAGGACTGGTGCACCCCATGGTGAAGCACTTGGGCATATAAACCCTTTATCCAGATTCTCCTGTAGTTGTTTCTTTATCTCTTCAAGCTCAACGACAGCCATTCTATATAGAGTCTTGGATATTGGTAGTTCCCGAGGTATAAGTTCAATTGAGAATTCAATGTCTCTTCTAGGAGGAAGGTTAGGCAGTTCCTCGAGAAAAACATCAGCAAATTCCCTCACAATAGGCATTTCTTCAAGGATGGTTTCTTACTTAGACTCAATCATTTGAACTAGATACGTGTGCTCATAGGGCATTAATAACCATGCTTGAGATGATGGAGCTAAAAGAGAATCATCTTCCTCCTTACACTTGTAAATAATCGGGGTTCGATTCTCCATATGGATTGTGATTTCCCTCTCCCGACAATTTATGTTGGCTCTATATAAGGAAATCCAATCCATGCTAAGAATTTCATAAAATTCCACTAGAGGGAGTATGATGAGGTTCACCGGGAAATTCAATCCACAGATTATGACAGGGGAGGAGTTATATTCATGGGATGCAATGATTACCCCATTTTTCGTACACACTGACATCTTTACTTCCATGATTTGTGGTGGTGTTGGGATTGTTCTACTAATCTTTCGAGATATAAAAGAATGCATAGAACCTTAATCAAAAACTAAGTTCACTATTCTTGAATGAATAACCAGCGTACATGTCACCACTTCATTTTCAAGGTTCACTTCAGCAGAATTGGTGGCAAAATCTCTTCCTTACTGCCTTGCAGGTTGTTGGTTGCCTCTGAAAACCTTTGTATTCGGGAACTGATTTGCAAGAAGTCATGGTTCTTTGCAGTTTTAGAAATGAACAACATGTTGAGGTTCGAACGGAGAGTTCCCCTCCTCTGTCGTAGCCGCAAGTCTTTCTTTTCTACAATTAACAGCTAGGTGCCTTTCCCTTCCACACCTAAATAATTTCCTCGTCCCCTTGAGTCAATTTCTAGGGTACTTCATTCCTAACTTTTGGCATGTGGGGTGATGGATCTTCTTAGCACCGTTGTATTTATCCATAGGACTTCCAGCATTGAATTCCACCATACGCTTCTTTTCCCCATGATACCCCTATGATTCCCCAATCTCCATTTCAACCTTGACGGAACATCATACAATTTACTCATAGCTGTTGAAGTCACGGATCGATAATTCTTTCTGCAGGCTAGGCTTTATCCCACCAAAGAAACGGTCAACCTTGTATTCGGGGGCAACGACAAAGCCGGAAATGTATTGTTCAAGCCTTGTGAAGTTTTCCTCGTATGCTCCAACAGATTCTTCTTCTTTTTTCCTGAGGGAAAGGAAGTCCCTTTCCATCTTAATCCATAGGGTTCGCGGAAAATATTTATCGAAAAACAACTTTCAGAAATCCTTCCATTCCAATGCTTCGATCTCCTCCTCAGGCTTAGTATTTTTTATCAACGTCCACCATTGATAAGCTTCACCCTCCATATGATAAACTTCCAGGATAACCTTATCTTGTTCAGAACATTGAAGGATGGAGAAGATCTTTTCAATGGTGTTGATCCATTGTTCAGTTATCATGGGAACGGATGATCCACTAAAAGTAGGAGGCCTTTGTCTCATGAAGCTCTCAATAGCGACTTGTTCCTTCTTAGGGGGGTTTGGATGTTCTTATTGACCTGTGTTTCTATTCAAATATTGAGTTAGATTAGAGAGAAGCGTGACAAATTTTGCGATTCCCGCTCCCATTGGATTGGGCATCTCATTAGTATAGTCATCACACTGATCTTCACATCAGTTGTTAGCCCGGGTCCTTCTATTACCGGCCATTGGCTGGAATAAAAGGAACGTTAGGGGGTAACACATAAAAGGTATTCCAAAGACGATAGTTGATGACTTATAAATAAACTTTTATTTCCTTAACTCATGAGTCTATAGGATTCAATCTAGGATTTTCATGATCTATTTTATAACATATGTTCATAGGGGAATTTTTTTAATTCCCTTAATAAGGGTTCATACTAATCTTGTGAATTTATCAAAACATATCACCTGGGAGTGTCGTAACCAAGATTGAAGCAAGGCCCATTGTCGTGTACTAGTTCCCGTTCAATTCTAGCTCAAAGTGGTTTTTTCGGGTTTTACCCCTAGGATACATCTGTGCCAGAGCCGCCTCTACCTGCTCGTATCCATACAGGGATGTATTTTCTTGATAAACCACTTGCTCAGTACTTACCTAAACATAGGGATGTTTTTATTATAATTAGTATTTTATCTAAGGATTTTCTAGGGTTTTCTAATCCTAATCCCAAAAATATCTAAACCTGTCCTCTAATACCAACTATGACAACACTGCTTTTATTACAAACTTAAACAGGATTTATTATATAAACTATTCACTTGATACAACATGGAAGATCGAGTGGTCTAGTGTCTTTTGGGCTTAGGATCATTACATAACAACTTAAAACATGAAATATAACATCTTTATTGAAAACCTCTTTTACATGACCACTACATTCCCTCATACTTAGCATTGCATGGGATAACCTGAGTACATGCATAAGAAAAGGGTAAGTTATAAAGCCCAGTAAGGGAATAAACATGGAATACATGAGGATTAAAATACATGTCAGACAATAGTCATATTAACAGAGCACAATAGAAACATGGACATAAATTCATGATAAATCATGATAATCATAACATGGAAATGTGGCAACAACACTTAACATGTAATTAGCATGAGCCAAGGCCCATTGCACATGAAGCATGAGTAAATCCTCATTGCACATGAAGCACAAGTAAACCCTCATTGCACTTGAATTATCATGAGTCAACACTCATTGTAAATGACGTATCATGATACCATACTTTACCCAATGCATTGGAGCGCTCTAAGGGTGCACCCTTCTTAAACATTTCATTTCATGCATAAGTGTGGCACATTGATCATAAAACATGGATTCATAAAACATAATCATTTATTCCATGAAAAATGAATGTGTAATGAAACTTTATAATCAATAAGTAAATTTCCATGAAGGTGAATACCATTGATGGAGAAATGGGCATGGTATTCACTACACAATGGCATTGTCTTAGAAAATCTGTGCAAATTCGGCAGTGTAACGGCATGATATAAGAATTCATAAAAAATGGTTGATGAGAGAGAAAGGGGTGTCTCATCATATCTGCATGAAATGGATAGTAAGGGGGGTCATGTAGATACATTTCCCAAAAATTGTAATGGAATTTAGATTCATGATACAAAAGTATTGCTTGAATGTAAATGAGGAGAGAGAAGTTCCTTTCAGAATTTCAGCATAGTAACGGGTGTACATGGGAGGCATTTAATGAGAGGGAAAGGGGTATCCCATAATTCAAACAATAAGAGGGTTGTATGGGGTAGGTTTAAAACCATACCCCATCATTTATAATTGAAATTAAAAGGGCATAACAATATTAAGAAAATTGGACAAAACAGTGAAAGGAAGAAAAACCCTTACTTGGAAGTCTGCTTCTAAAGGCTTGAGAGAGGCTTCATGGGAGCTTGGGCACCTTGGGAGGATTATAGAGAGAGTAGGGAAGAGTTTGGGTGAACTTAAAAGGCTTTGAGTGAGGAGGAAGTGGGAGCTTGGGTGGGTTTATATAGGAAAGGTGAGTGAATTCTTTATTTTTTAGGTTTGGGACCCCTTACATTAAACTAATCCAAACCACAAATCAGCTCATGGTTTTTGACCATGGTTTTTGGAAAAGGGGAGAAGAAGACAATATTTTATAAGGCCAAAGTCCGAACTTCTTAAAATAATGGGGTTGCTTATGTGGAGGTGAGTCTCACTCCCATGGAAAATAATTTAAAAAGACAAGATTTTTAATAAGTCTTGAGGGGTCCATTAATGCTTTGTCAAATAAGTCAAAAAAACCCAAAATCACATTATTTTAATGTTAAAACATATATTGGACGAACATAAAGATTATAGTATTTTATTACATCACTATTGGGACATTATGATTTCATAAAACACATTATATATTTAAACGGTATTTAATTTTTACCCAAAAATTTGACTGTCTCATAAAATTATGAAAAATTCACCGTTGGATAATTTTGGTGTCCTAATTCTAGTAATAACATTTATTTTATCTATATAATTTTCTAAACATTTTAATTTTCACTTTTAAAAATAAAAACTGACATTTATCGAAAATTCACGGTTTTTGACAAAAATGGCTTTCAAACCTTAATAAAAATTACAATTGCATTCATAAAATTATAAGATCATTTATATTTAATAAAAAATAATTTAATAATAACAATGATATTTTATTAAAATATTATTACTTCAAAAATACCTTAATTTAATAAAATATAATTCTTAATTAAATAACAACTAAAAACACTATTTGTACTTTAAAAACTATTTACAATTTATCACTAATGAAAAGAAGGTATATTCATTATTATATACAAAAATAATGTAAATGAACATTATACTAGCGATTTGTTACATAACACCTTAAAACAGCCACATAAGACCTAAGGGTAAGGTGTGTGATGGTGACAGACTCTTGGGGTGGCTCAGATAACATCGCTCGAGTGATAATCTCTATCAGCTTCCACTTTTCTCGTAGACGGTCCCCTTCGAGCTTGACATGATGAAGCTCAGCTTGGACTTGGTCAAGAGTGAGCCCAAAGACGCCACCTCTTTTCCGAACTCTGATAAATGGGCTTTGTATGGAGCAATTCTACTGGATGAGGTCATCACTTCCTTTGTCTGAGTAAATTGGGTTTGTTAAAGCCCTATATTTATACTAATCATGTGATCACTGTTCAACGACTATAAAAGCAACGGTCACAATTCATAACATAAAACCAAAGAAGTTGACATTTTATATAAACATTTTACATAAAGATACATTTAATTAGATCAAGAGGGATTTCCATTAATGAAACTTTGGGTCGTTACATAATGTCCACCTAATAAGATGTTTTGGAAAATGTTCAAGACTTTATTTCATATAATTTAATTAGTTAATTCTATTTACATATATAGATCCTAATATGAACAAGATTCACCATCCATAATGTTCCATTATACCATATTGTGCATGAATAGATATATTAAGTGGTGCTAAGATGAGCAATAATATTTTTCTTATGTTTTTAACATTCCATACTTTAGATACTAAATATAGAGCTCACTTGTTTCCTATTACTTATAGACATAACAACTGAAAATCATCTGGTAAATTAAGATTTATTTATAATGAAGTAAATAGATCCTATTTATTATTTACTTCCCATTTCTCCATAATCCCAATCCCTATCTTGACCATCCCAGAAAAACCCTAAGACACTACTTTGATACAACTTTAAATAACCCTAACTTTGATACCTGAATGATACACAAACTAGGTCACTACTACTATAAGATAATTCCTCAATACCTATGGGTTGGATAATAGTTATGTGGGTTATGGTATAATATTACGGAGTGATTTTCCAACTTTTGTTTTTATAATTAATCGAAAATTGGTCTTTTTAAATACGGTACGACTCTTTCATGTGTGATATATTCCAAAAATAAAATATAAAAATTATACCCAATTTGAAATAAGATATACACTAGTAATACCTTGGTGAACTAGAAGATATTAAAAATAACTCTCTATGTTAATGAAACTATAGTTAGTCATATAAAGGGGAAAAATATAAAAAAAACCTTATAATTTAACACGATCAAACAAATACTAAGATATGTAAAAGAAAAATAAGTAGGAGATATAGCAAACAGGTTTTCAAACCAACATGTCACCCATTCCAACACCATAAAATAGATGAATCCCTCTATTATTCCATCCATGTTCAGTACAATGATTATCATCTAACAGCTACAACATACCTTCTGAAACCTGAAATGTATCCAGTGGAACTATAATTTCATTATGGTTTCCCTGTAGGATGTGAGTATAAATAATTAATAGGGAACCACCAATGATGACTCAAGAAATAGTAAATAACCCAGTGTAATCATTAATATTTCTAATCCTTTAAAACTACAGATTACAAAAAAAAATATTACTATAAAATCAATAAAACACCAAAGAAAAGAATAATCACAGTTTACATATGGTCACTAACTCTAGAAAATAACTCCCAATATAAGGAGTGTATATTACTAAAAAAACCAAATTCAATCATATATTGAACTCTCAGATAAATATATATAATATAATAGGGTGAAAAAATCATCCTAGGGGAAAGGAGAACATGTATAATGAGTCAGGTCATTACAATCCATCCAAGGGGGAGGGAAAACAATAAAACGATTCAGGGTAATATAAACCATCTTTGGGGTAAGGGGACAGTGTATATTGATAAAAGGTGTTATGATCCCATACAAAACCATCAATTTATTTTTTTAAATGGGTTTGATTAATAACAGTTTATATCGAAATAATATAAAGTTTACAACATAATATATAATTCATAAAATTCCATCTATAAACTTATATTTCATAAATTTAGATAGATATAAACTAATATTACAATAAAACATAGAATAAGTTACAAAATAATCCATAATAAACTGAAAAATGGAAAAAACCCCAATCACAACAACCTCAATCCAAAAAAGTCATAAGGAATATAAAAAATATATATTAGATGATAAATCCAAAATATCCTCACACATGAAATAATAAACTACCAAAAAACATCTATTAAGTCAATAAGTATTAATCCAAATAACCCATAACACATAATTTAAGTAAGTATATTAAAATTCAACAAAAAATATAAAGAAGGTCCAAAATAACACTATAATACTTAGAAATGACATGAAAAATATGACACTAAATAAGTAAAAAATAAAACTCATTTCACACTAATTTTAGATAATGTGAATTATCATATATATAATTTTCAATAATCAATTTTTACAAATAAAACTCCAAAAAATCTATTATAGGTGACATAATTTATATTTTATGAAATGTTAATAGATTTTTGAAGGATATTTTTTCTAAATGGGACTTCGACTTTTAAAACTCAATTTAGGGAAATATTTTTTTATAAAAAAGAGTTTATTTTCGATCAAGGTTTACATGTGTTAATATAATTTTAAAAAAGTAATGGGTGATAATCATGACCCATAAAACAAAAAAATATCCCTTTCAAATTTTAAAGGTGTTCTATAATAAAAAAAAATTCAAAGAATAAATACCTTTCAATGTTGTTTTATGAAACTAAATTATATATATATAAGAAGTAGTTATATAAAAACAATTTGTTACTAAATTATATATATCAAAACTCATTCATGGTTTAATATTTTATTGATTTTGTTTAGTGAAAACAAAAAAAATGGTAATTTTATGCAAGATAAGGAATAAAATCCATCCTTCTCACTTAATTAGCCCATCAATTATCATTTCACTAATAAAATCTTCTAGCCATGGATTATCTTGGATCATTGATTAATAATTCATTCAAGTTAAGGCAGGAATATGTTATTTCCATATTAACACATAATATATGTTCCCAACTGATTATACTTTAAAAACATCTACCACTACACAAGTATTTAGTTTTTTAATGTTTCTTCCTATAATATGTCTTGTAGGCCTTATATAATTCTAAATATATTTCCATACGTGATATTCAATAAACAAATAATGTAAATAAGTAAAAATAAAAATACATCTAATAATTTCCATGGAACCTAAAGGTCTAAAAAATGAATAAATTATTAATGGATTTATATAAGGAAAAAATATTAGACATTTAATATTAACTGGATATTCAGTTCCAAATAAGATATTAATAACTTATAAGTTCAATAATAAAACAATAAAATATTTAATTTAAAACTAATTCAAATAAATTATGGTAAACATTATTAATTTTATGTTTCATATTAATCATTTAAATAAGTGATAATTACTTTTCAAAAATAAACTTTCTCTTAAGGGTATAAATCAATATTTTATTTAAAACATGTATAAAAATTGATCAAATAAGTTCCTAAAAAATATCCAATAAAAATATTATACAATTTATATAAAAAACCCCATTGAAAATCAATCATTCATAATTCTCATAATAGATGATTCACTTTATTATCAATTATGAAAACAAATATCATCGATATTATAGAAATAACCTATAAATTTATGAAAGGGGTTGAGATCATCTACCATTATTATTATTGAGATTCTTATACTACTAAAACCACAAAAAAAATAACTATTAATCAATTTTCACACATAAAAACCCCAATCATAACATTGAAGAATATATTTAAGGAAAATAAATACAGAAAATGAATTTTTTTCACAAATAGAGCTGTCATTTTATCAGGAAATCTAGTCCATGGTTGTATCACCCTCACAATAGGGTATTAGAGTAAGAATGCCTTATAGACCCATAGAAATTTAGCTATCATGAATCAATAGTTCTGAGGTGTAACTGTTCCTTTTTCATTGTATTGTAGTTTCATGACATGGAATGACTTTTTATCTTCATAAAATGTATCATCAATGACTGTGTGATCTTATATATTTTTTGGGGAAAGATGGTAATTATTTATGATCAAGTGACTCCTATGTTACCACATATTATAGGGTGGTGATTACAAAGTTCTACCTATAAATACACATAATACACATTAATATAGAGGCCAAGAATCAAAACTAGGGATGGCGAATAGACTTTGAGACTTAATTTCTTTTATCGTATACTCTATAAGAAGTGTCACATCATTCATGAATCAATCCGTTTTTTAAATAATTATAATAAAACCCATGTAAAAAAAGTCTTCAAGTGGGGATGGATGGAAGGAGAATCATGAAATACTTTTATAATAATTATCCTTTTGTATAAAACCTTCATGGGCCCACCAACATAAAGTCATTCATGAAGAACTCCCATGAGATTCTTGAACAAAGTATTATTCACATAAATCACTACACCAATAGAATTTTAATATACCAAATTTTATGAACCATAAATACACTATAATATCCTAACCCTAAACGTTGTTTCTAATCTAGAATGGTACATGACCTCATGTGTATCGCCCCATAAAGAATAGGTTGATGATAAGAAATGAGGGTTTAAGTCTATTAGTGGAGAGAATATACCCTCAATATCATTGCCTAGATCAAATAATAAATAATAAATATAATAATTAATATGAGAACATTTGAAAATATAAATATGGAATACATTATATGACAAACAAAAACTAAACAATGACCCATGTTATGGGTAAGCTAGTGACTAAAAACAAAAGAAAATGTCTTTCTTGAACTTCATTTGGAAACGTCTATATCATATTTCTCCACCTGATAAACCATTCATTATAGGGACCTTTCCCTTCACTAAATCCATGGTCATGAAATATACAACCTCCCTAAAATTCCTAAATATGGTGTGAGTACAATACTTAGTAGGGCGCCACCAATTTTCCCTTAACCAAGTGTTCTCACATAAAAAAGTGTATTTTATGAATATAATAAATGCATAACAAGTTTAAGCTATATAAAATAAAAAATCAATTAATCTTTATCTAATTAAGTAGCCCCAAACCCTTGAATGTACCTACTTCATCTCCATATCATAAGGGTAACAGAGATATCGATAAATATCGGAACTAGTCACAAGTTCATTTATATGTCGCAAGGTATCCTCAAGGCATAGAGTGAATATGTTACTTAGTATCAATAAGGAATCGAGTTGGAACACAACTCGGTATCCACAAGGTATTAAGTTGACATAATACTCAGTATCCATAAGGCATCGAGTTGAAACACTACTCAGTATCCACAAGGCATCAAGTTTCAACACATTCCTCAGAATCCTCAAGAAATTATGTAATGTTTGAGACAAAATGTTATCATACCCTATCATCATATTCATCACAGGTATAGTTTATTCCCCCAAAAGGATTAACCATTACATGATGGTCACCTATCACATATACCAAGCACCACTCATCTAAAGGTAATATAATAAAAAACAAGTTATACAATGATAAACAATCATACCATGACATCATGAGAAATATAGTAGTATCATATAATAAACATGTGAATCAAAATAGGATATGGTAAAATATACTACTGAAATTATCATTGAACATGTATTATAATAGGTCTCATATGCTTCATTCACACCCACATGTGATCAATATCAATCATGATTATGAGTTATAACAATACAAAAAAATTATACCAAGGTAACACTTGTAAATGAGAGCTCTTAAATGGTAAATAACTTATTACCTTTTTTAATAATGTTTTGCTGACTATGGATACTAACCAAGTCCAATTTCACCACTAAGAGGTGTTTCCTAGTGGTCAAATATTTTATTAGAATTATCTCCATCTTATTCATTTAAAATTTGAAAAATATTATATTAAATCCAAATTAGATACTTTCTCACCATCAAAAAAGAATAGTATTTAGTGTCTACTCATCGAGATAAACCCAATGGCACCAAAAATGTTTCAATCAGATTGGTATTTATGTAGATAATGAAGATACAAGTTTGGAATGATAATAAAATAATAATACAAGAGTGAGAGAAAGATGTATAGAGACATGAGGGGGAGGAGAGTGGTCTGAATGAGAGAAATTTCAAAGGTAAATCTCTTTAGGTGCCTTCTCATTCCCCATTTAAAGTGTATTTTTTCTATTTTATTTAATTAATTATTTCATTAATTCATTATGTAATTTATTTTTTAGTCTCTTTCCACTTAAACCATTGTTCCACCCTGTTTGACCTCTTACAAAGTTTTATTTCTAAATTCCTATTTAAAGCACATTAAATCCTTCATTAAAAATATATTAAAAGTTTTCTGTATGTATAGTTATACAAATTATATATATAAACACACTCATATACATATATACACCCCCACACACACACACATATATATATATACACACACCCGCTTATATATGTATATTTATAAACCATATATATATGCATTATATATAAACCCACATGTGTATACATATATACACCCTCACTTATATATATACACTTGCATATATGTATATATATATATAACCCATAAATATATGTATATATATATACACACCTGCACATTCATATATACACCTATAACTATATATATACACATTTATATTTAACCCAAATAAATATATATACACTATATATATACAAATTTTTATTTATGACACACAAATATTATTTTCCTAATTTAATAATAATAATAATGTATTATTATTATTAAAACTCTTCCATCATTACCACCATAAATATTTTAACATAAAATTTAATTAAATGTCAATAATAGTAAATAAATTTTATTTACTTGCCCAATTGCATTTATTTAACATTATTAATAATATATAAATTATTACTTTGACCACCAATAAATATTCACCCAGCCAAAATTTCAATCATAACACAATTATTACTTGTGCATGTATATTTCAAAATTATTTCACCAACACAAATAATAATAATAATGATAATTATAATTATAATAATATAATTATTTTTATTAATATTTGAACTTCCCAACCAAAAATCCATATACCAATTAATTTTATCAGTTGAAATTTATCAAATTAATTTGATAAGTTTCTTTACACACATATATTTTAACTTTTAATAAATCTATTCAAATAAAATTTAAAAATATTGACATTGGTCATTAAAATATCCCCACCGCCTCCATAATTCTTCTCATCCGTGATAATCACTTCAGACTATGGGATCACTACTTCCCACTGTAGGAGTTTTTATTTTATAATTAAAATGATGCTTTCAAAAAATTGAAATCATTAGATTCTATTCATATTCAAACTCATTGAAACCACTACTTATACCAAGTGATAACCCAATCATATTTTTTTATTAAATCCAATTGAATTCTTGAAATATTAACAATTTAGCAAATAAACCACATAAAGATCTCAATAACAAATTAAAAGTAAATAAAGGATCATACAAAACACTAAAAAACTATTAAAGTCTTAAGTCCATGTTACCAACATATTCATGTTATTCATAACCACATATATAAATATATTCATAGAATATTAAATGATTAAATAGAATAATGCATGATTATTTCACCAAAGAATATATGATAATTTCAAGATGCATTTAATTATTTGGGATTTGTCTAATGAAAGTAGTAGGGATATATTTCTTATGAACCTACATGCCATGAATGATCCCTGAACACTCAACAAAAATCATAAATCACATATCAACATCATGTTCATCAGAAAAGGTTAATTAAATCAATGTTAACGTCAAAAAATAAATCATAAATTACCCACATAAGAGAACATATAGGTCCATTTTACATTATAGATCATACGATGACATATTTACTCTTCCAAAGTCTCAACCATCCTAACTCTGGTCCACTATCACCCAAATAAATTAAAAGAGAAAATAAATTTTATTGAATCCTATAGCTCTTATAACATTTTGTAACATCATAATCTGAACCGTCAAGTCCGATCAAGAATTCCACCTGACCTTATGTGTGCCTCCCTGTAAGAAAGAGGTTTTCGACTAGAAGTGTGGGTCTAAGTCCGTTGGTGAGGAGACTATACCCTCATTATCAGAAAATAGATCTAATAATAAATAAATAATATAATAAATAATCATAGTACATGTGGATACTGACATATGGTATACATTATATTATAATCCAAAACTAAACAAAGATCCATGATATGGAAAATTTGGTAAATCAAAATAGTCTCATAAGTCCCACTCAAACTCTATCCTGAAATATCCACATAATTTGGCTCTACCTTGTAAAACATCCACCATAGGACCCTTTCCATTCATTTCATCCTTATTTATGAAATCAATAAGATCATTAAAATGCCAAATTAGGGTGTGAGTGCAAGATCGGCAAGACACCACCAATGTGTACTTAACCAAGTGTGTTCAAGTAAACAAGGGTATTCCCTAAATATAATGATATTATAGCAAGAATAAACTATATACAATCAAAAATATAATACTCTTGAACCAACTAAACTACCATAAACCCTTAGGTGTACCTACATTAACACCATGCTAGAATGGTAATAGATATTTCTGTGCAGATCAGAACCAACCAAAAGGTTATCGACATGTTAGTAGATATCCTCAAGGTATCAATTGAACATGTTTCTTAGTATTCACAAGTCATTGAGTTGGAAAACTACTCGGTATCCACAATCCATTGAGTTTTGGCATATTCTCTAAAATCCTCAAGGCATCAAGTTACATATGAACCGCAAGCCTATAATGCTCCACCAACATCCTCATCACAAGTTAAGAATACACCCCCTTAAGGGGTAATCATATCACAATAGTCACTTTTCGTGTGTACCAAGTTCCACACCTCTAAAGGCTAGATATTCCAAAAGAATTTATAGAAAGACATCATGCAAAATACAAGAAAATCATATAAATAATAAGTGAGTCAAAATGAAAGATGGTAAAAAATACTCTAGAAAGAATCATAGAAAAAATATTGTAAATATTATAATTGGATACACACACCCACAAGAAATAACAATCATGAACCATTATCTATAATACCAAAAGCAATACAACAATCTAACACGTGTAAAAAAGTGCCCAAAATTTGCAAGGAACTTCCTACCTTATGTGTAATGGTGTTCCAACGACAAGGTTCTATAACCGAGTCTAATTGAACCACTAAGTGTCATTTCCAACTGATAAAATATTTTATTAGAATTATCACCATATTTTATATTTAAAATCATTACAATATTAAAAAAATCTGAATAAAATACCTCACAACCTATAAAAGTGATCTTAGGGTTTAGTTTCTACGCGTCGAGATGAAACTAATGCGAATGATATCACGTAAATCCTGTCAGTATCAGAGAAGATATCAAAGAGTATTTTGGATTAATAATAATAATAAATGAATATAAGAGAGTGGTAGAGAGAGAGGTAGGCTTTAGGGGGAGGAGAGAGGTGTGAAGGATGTAAATTTCACCCATGAAGCTCCTTAGGCACCGCCATATTCCCTATTTAATGATTATTTTTTTTTTATTTAATTATTTATTTCATTGATTCATTACTCAATATATTTTTTAACTTTATTTATTCTAAAACCCATGTGCCACCCCATATGACCTCTTCCGCATTTTTTTCAAAATTCCTCTTTTGAACACATTAAATCGTTCATTAAATATATTATAAAATTCATATATATATATATATAGATATAGTTATACGCATTATATATATTTACATTCCTGCATATTAATATATACACCAACACATATATATATAACCCATATATATACACATTATATATATACACACCTACATATACATATATACAACCGTATATAGATATATACACCCGTATAAATGTATATATATATATTTAACCCATGTATAAACACATTATATACATATATATGCACACCTACATATACATATATACACCAACACACACAGATATATATATATATATAACTAATATATATATATATACATTTTTGTTTATTACACACAAATATTATTTGCCCAATTTTATAATAATAATAATCATAAAAATATTTTATTATTATTATTAAATCTCAACCATAATTACCACCATAACTATTTCAACAAATACTACAATTAAATAATGATAGTTTTAAATAAATATGATCCACTATGTTCAATTCCATTTATTTAGAACAAGTAATAATATTTCCATTATTACTTCGACCACCCATAAATTCTAATCCAACCAAAATTTTCACTATAACACAATTATTATTTATACCTGTATATTTCCTATAGCAATCATGTTTTTATTACACACTTAAACCTTATTTATTACATAAAATATTCACTTGATACAACATAGAAGATCGAGAGGTCTAGTGTCTTTGGGGATTATTAACATTACATAACAGATTAGAACATAAAACACACAACATATTTGTTGAAAACCTCTTTTACATGACCACTACATTCCCTCGTGCTTAGCACTGCATGGGATAACCTGAGGACATGCATAATAAAAGGGTGAGCTAAAAAGCTTAGTAAGGGAATAGACATGAAATAACATGTGGAATACAATAAATTTTAGACAATATTCATTTCAATGTAGCACAAGAAAAACATGAACATAAAGGCATGATGAAGCATGACAATCATAACATGGAAATGTGGCAACAACACTTAACATGGATTTAGCATGAGCCAAGGATCATTGCACATAGAGCATGAGTAAGCCCTCATTGCACATGAAGCATGAGTAAAACCTAATTTAAATTGAATTAGAATGATTCAACAACCATTTCACATGGATTATCATGATACTTTACTTTACCCAATGCCTTAGAGTGCTATTAGGGAGCACCCTTCTTAAACATTTCATTTCATGCATAAGTGTGCCACGTGGATCATAAAACATGGATTAATTAAACATAATAATGTATTACATGATAAAGGAGTGTGGAATTCAAATATTAAAATCTTTAAACATTAAGTAAATGTGTGTAAAGGTGAATACCCTTGATAGAGAAGTGAACATGGTATTCACTACACAATGACTTTGGCTTGGAAAATCGCGGTGCAATTTTGGCAGCGTTACCGCGTGACATAAGAACTCCTAAAAATGGTTGATGAAAGTGAATGGGGTGTATCATCATATGTACATGAAAAGGATAATAAGGGTGTTATATAGATACATGTCCCAAATATTTTAATGGAATTTTAGGTTCATGATACAAAATAATTACTTGAATGTAAATGAAGAGAGAGACACTACTAGAAATTTAGGCTATAGCCACGGACCTATAGCCACGGTTTTGTAGGTCCGTGGCTATAGCCATTATATTGCCACGCTTAAAATTTTCTTCCGTGGCTAAATCCGTTTCATCCTTTTTTTTACCTATCTTTTATCGGGCTCCTCCTCCCACAGCCCTCCTCCCCCGATTCGCACACCACCCTCCTCCCGACCACGTCTCCTCCTCAGCCCTCGCAATTCCTCCTCGCCGCGCCCTCCTCCTCCCCGACGCCTCCTCCTCGCCGCGCCCTCCTCCTCGCCGCGCCCTCCTCGCCGCGCCCTCCTCGCCGCGCCCTCCTCCTCGCCGCGCCCTCCTCCCCGACGCCTCCTCCTCGCCGCGCCCTCCTCGCTGCGCCCTCCTCCTCGACGGCTCCTCCCCGACGGCTCCTCCCCGACGGCTCTCTTCCGACGCCGAGGTCGACACCCCCATCTCCCTCCCGACACATTTTCCTCATCTGCAGCTGTCTTCCTCGGTAACTTGTTTTTTTCCTACAGTTCATCCACCTCTTCGAACCCCCTCCTCCTCCTCCTGTTTGCGATTTCCGTCAGGTGTTCTAGGGTTCTTATCATTCCAGGTGAGGGTATCACAATTATTTGATAAATGGTGTCATTATATCATGAATTAATGATGATTTTTTTTGTGATTAGTATGAACCATGATGATTTGCATATCAATTTTACAACATCTAGAGGAGTTGTTTTCCAAACAGCAACACTATGAGAACTATCCATGTTTTGGAATTGCATTCTCATGTTTTTTACCCAGATTTTATGTGAATCTGTCTATGCAGATTCTTATTTTTTTTCTATGAGAACTATCCATGTATTCCATACATGAATTTTCCACTGGTTTGTACCATCATTTTGAATTCCTAGAATTTAGGAATCCATATTGGAATTAGTTTATGTTAATAGGTTTAGAGTCAAAGAATCTTTACTTCCATGGAGCATGGATGATAAACCTATTTACCCTACACACCAGGTGTTCAAAGTTAATGTTAGATGTTTGGGAATCACCTTCAAACCTCTAACCATGTTGAATATCTCAAAAAAATATATTCTAAAACACATTTTCTATTTACTATTATAAATAAATTCTGTTATGACTCATTTAATCCCTGCTTGCTGCAGCCCTCATTTTGTTTATTGTTGTAGATGATTCTTTGTGTCAAGAACATGCTTATTGGTTCTGGAATTGACAGGGGTAAATATTATGTGTTAATTTCAATGTTTTAGAATATTATTCTGTTTTTTTATCCAAGATTTAGATAAATTAATCTGTAAGGATTTTTATTTCTATTTATATGAGAATTATGCAAGCATTTACTACTTGTATTTTCCATTGTTTTCTAATTTTTTCGTTGGTGTCATTATAATCATTTTGAATTCTTGGAATTTAGGAATCTATTTCCAAATTATTTTACCTTTATTGGTTTATATTTCTTATTAACTTGGTAAATGCCTATGTTTTGGAATTGTATTCTCAAGTTTTTGACCCTCGTTTTAGGGGAATCAGTCTGTGTAGATTCTTGTTTATGTTGCTCCATTGAAAGCAATTAGTCATTTCATTATCCTGTTTTCATTGTGTTCAATTTTCAATGCCTGAATTATTATACTGCACAAATACGACATGTTTGTTGCCTCCTATCATTACAGTTTTCTGTTTGCATACTGTACATACACACCATCATGGAATGTATTATAGAAATGCCAGATTATTCATTTTTATTTGAACTCCATGTTTCAATGGTATTGGTTTGTAATCATGGCCAGGAGTGAAGGAACAAAACGCTCCCGGATTTCCAAGGTGGCAACTTCATAAACCTTCCAGAACCGAATGAGCCAAACAACACAGCCCATATGGAACAAAAAACAGGTACAATATAAATTTCAGACTTTTATTATGTCACCATTATTTGTGCAGTTATATTAAAGTTTCACTTTTTATTCAACAGTAGCAAATTGGTGAACCATTCAACTGTGATGGTGCAAGGTTTTAAATTTCAGACTTTTTATTATGTCACTATAAGCACTGGAACATGCAGTTTTTTGGGTAGCGACATTGGGTGTTTCTCACCATAGGTCTCACAGAAAGTAGATATATTCATCTCTTGAACACATCAAAACTGGAACCCAATCTTGGATTTCATATAGGGTTTCCAAATTTGGAAACCAACATTCCTCACCCAGAGAAAACCATCTTTTAGTGCAATCGGTTATGATTGGGTGATTTTTGAGTCATTGTTAACAGCCAAAAATGTGCTGATGGGAGTCCAATAAGGAGTTAAGGAAAACAAGGAATAGTATCCCAAGATCCAATCCAGAGCTTTCTCATCCATTCTTATGGGCCATACGACTGAAATATCTAGTATTTAAGGCCTATTAGAAACTAAAGGATCTGTTTTTGTGTGTATTGGTTGATAACCATTAAGATTTAGTATTATATATCCCTTCAAGAGTTGGATTGGACTATATGTTCTATGAAGAGATTCACCCCACCGAACTTGACCTAAAAGTTGATAAAGCCTCATAAAACATGGAACAAAAAGACTCACTGGTATTTCATATCCTAGTTGAAATTCCATTATTAAATGGGGTTCCCTTACACCAACATGTGCATCTTGAGAAATTCATATCCACCAATTAATAAACATGGCTCACAATCTTTCCAGTTAAGGATACAAGCTCAAATCTTTCCAGATTTGATAACTCTAATTCATATACTAACCATAATTGAGGATAGACCAGTATGTATTCTGAGAACTACTAACATTATTGGTTTGTGAAGTTCCTTCAATGTTTCACTCTACGCCTCAATCTATACGGGAGAAGTAAAATTATGAACAAAGTACTAAAAGGAACCTCAAGGTAGGGAAAAAGTTTTTTCATTAAATCCCTTTAAACCAATGTTAATAATTCCCTCTTCTACATAAGAGTTCTCTTGAAATATTTCCTAGCTCTATGAGACATAAGTAAATCTGAATATATATAACCCCCATGATGGGGGTTCCCTCAGTTTTATATACATCCTAACGGATAATTCCAATATCCCAATGTTGTAAATGTAAAATTTTTTTCTCAAAATGGTATAAAATAACCTACTTAAGGACAAGATCTAGATAATAGTAGATAGAGTACTATGAAGTATTGATATCCACAAAAAGTCCCGCATCCTACATATTTTTCTCTTGTGTGATACCACCTTGGTTTTCCCAAAAATTCCATGCCCATCCTACATATTTTTCTCTTGTGTGATACCACCTTGCTTTTCACAAGTGTTTGATTGTGATCACTTAGAAGACGCTGAAAGACTCCTTCAGAGGTATCCACAAATCATGGGAATCACCCGACACTTAGTAGGACCCCCCTTTCACCCGCATTCCAGCCTCCTCCCGCTCCCTTCGCTCCTGGTCGGAAGATGTTGCCCCGCGGATGTCGCTGGATCGGGCCAACACGCTGCGGTCACGCCGCGGTCACGCCGCGGTCACGCCGCGGTCACGCCGCGGTCACGCCGCGGTCACGCCGCGGTCACGCCGTGATGTGGCCCTGCTCCAGCCACATCCAGCGGGGGGGAGGGGTGTCCAGCGGGGGGGAGGGGTGTCCGCGGTCACGCCGCAGTCACGCCGAAATATATCTATACGTTTGTAATCAATCTAAACAAAGAATAAGAATGGTGTACCTTACACCATTCGATCCAGTCTTTCGAAGCTTTTCACAAGTGTTTGATTGTGATCACTTAGAAGTCGCTGAAAGACTCCTTCAGAGGTATCCACAAATCATGGGAATCACCCGACACTTAGTAGGACCCCCCTTTCACCCGCATTCCAGCCTCCTCCCGCTCCCTTCGCTCCTGGTCGGAAGATGCTGCCCCGCGGATATCGCTGGATCAGGCCAACACGCTGCGGTCACGCTGCGGTCACGCCGCGGTCACGCCGCGGTCACGCCGCGGTCACGCCGCGGTCACGCCGCGGTCACGCCGCGGTCACGCCGCGGTCACGCCGTGATGTGGCCCTGCTCCAGCCACATCCAGCAGGGGGGAGGGGTGTCCAGCGAGGGGGAGGGGTGTCCGCGGTCACGCCGCAGTCACGCCGAAATATATATATACGTTTGTAATCAATCTAAACAAAGAATAAGAATGGTGTACCTTACACCATTCGATCCAGTCTTTCGAAGCTTTTCACAAGTGTTTGATTGTGATCACTTAGAAGTCGCTGAAAGACTCCTTCAGAGGTATCCACAAATCATGGGAATCACCCGACACTTAGTAGGACCCCCCTTTCACCCGCATTCCAGCCTCCTCCCGCTCCCTTCGCTCCTGGTCGGAAGATGCTGCCCCGCAGATGTCGCTGGATCGGGCCAACACGCCGCGGTCACGCTGCGGTCACGCCGCGGTCACGCCGCGGTCACGCCGCGGTCACGCCGCGGTCACGCCGCGGTCACGCCGTGATGTGGCCCTTCTCCAGCCACATCCAGTAGGGGGGAGGGGTGTCCAGCGGGGGGGAGGGGTGTCCGCGGTCACGCCGCAGTCACGCCGAAATATATCTATACGTTTGTAATCAATCTAAACAAAGAAGAAGAATGGTGTACCTTACACCATTCGATCCAGTCTTTCGAAGATTTTCACAAGTGTTTGATTGTGATCACTTAGAAGTCGCTGAAAGACTCCTTCAGAGGTATCCACAAATCATGGGAATCACCCGACACTTAGTAGGACCCCCCTTTCACCCGCATTCCAGCCTCCTCCCGCTCCCTTCGCTCCTGGTCGGAAGATGCTGCCCCGCGGATGTCGCCGGATCAGGCCAACACGCTGCGGTCACGCTGCGGTCACGCCGCGGTCACGCCGCGGTCACGCCGCGGTCACGCCGTGATGTGGCCCTGCTCCAGCCACATCCAGCAGGGGGGAGGGGTGTCCAGCGGGGGGGAGGGGTGTCCGCGGTCACGCCGCAGTCACGCCGAAATATATCTATACGTTTGTAATCAATCTAAACAAAGAATAAGAATGGTGTACCTTACACCATTCGATCCAGTCTTTCGAAGCTTTTCACAAGTGTTTGATTGTGATCACTTAGAAGTCGCTGAAAGACTCCTTCAGAGGTATCCACAAATCATGGGAATCACCCGACACTTAGTAGGACCCCCCTTTCACCCGCATTCCAGCCTCCTCCCGCTCCCTTCGCTCCTGGTCGGAAGATGCTGCCCCGCGGATGTCGCTGGATCGGGCCAACACGCTGCGGTCACGCTGCGGTCACGCCGCGGTCACGCCGCGGTCACGCCGCGGTCACGCCGCGGTCACGCCGCGGTCACGCCGCGGTCACTCCGTGATGTGGCCCTGCTCCAGCCACATCCAGCAGGGGGGAGGGGTGTCCAGCGGGGGGGAGGGGTGTCCGCGGTCACGCCGCAGTCACGCCGAAATATATCTATACGTTTGTAATCAATCTAAACAAAGAAGAAGAATGGTGTACCTTACACCATTCGATCCAGTCTTTCGAAGCTTTTCACAAGTGTTTGATTGTGATCACTTAGAAGTCGTTGAAAGACTCCTTCAGAGGTATCCACAAATCATGGGAATCACCCGACACTTAGTAGGACCCCCATTTCACCTGCATTCCAGCCTCCTCCCGCTCCCTTCGCTCCTGGTCGGAAGATGCTGCCCCGCGGATGTCGCTGGATCGGGCCAACACGCTGCGGTCACGCCGCGGTCACGCGGCGGTCACGCGGCGGTCACGCCGCGGTCACGCCGCGGTCACGCCGCGATGTGGCCCTGCTCCAGCCACATCCAGCAGGGGGGAGGGGTGTCCAGCGGGGGGGGGTGTCCGCGGTCACGCCGCAGTCACGCCGAAATATATCTATACGTTTGTAATCAATCTAAACAAAGAATAAGAATGGTGTACCTTACACCATTCGATCCAGTCTTTCGAAGCTTTTCACAAGTGTTTGATTGTGATCACTTAGAAGTCGCTGAAAGACTCCTTCAGAGGTATCCACAAATCATGGGAATCACCCGACACTTAGTAGGACCCCCCTTTCACCCGCATTCCAGCCTCCTCCCGCTCCCTTCGCTCCTGGTCGGAAGATGCTGCCCCGCGGATGTCGCTGGATCAGGACAACACACTGCGGTCACGCTGCGGTCACGCCGCGGTCACGCCGCGGTCACGCCTCGGTCACGCCGCGGTCACGCCGTGATGTGGCCCTGCTCCAGCCACATCCAGCAGGGGGGAGGGGTGTCCAGCGGGGGGGAGGGGTGTCCGCGGTCACGCCGCAGTCACGCCGAAATATATCTATACGTTTGTAATCAATCTAAACAAAGAATAAGAATGGTGTACCTTACACCATTCGATCCAGTCTTTCGAAGCTTTTCACAAGTGTTTGATTGTGATCACTTAGAAGTCGCTGAAAGACTCCTTCAGAGGTATCCACAAATCATGGGAATCACCCGACACTTAGTAGGACCCCCCTTTCACCCGCATTCCAGCCTCCTCCCGCTCCCTTCGCTCCTGGTCGGAAGATGCTGCCCTGCGGATGTCGCTGGATCGGGCCAACACGCTGCGGTCACGCTGCGGTCACGCTGCGGTCACGCCGCGGTCACGCCGCGGTCACGCCGTGATGTGGCCCTGCTCCAGCCACATCCAGCAGGGGGGAGGGGTGTCCAGCGGGGGGGAGGGGTGTCCGCGGTCACGCCGCAGTCACGCCGAAATATATCTATACGTTTGTAATCAATCTAAACAAAGAAGAAGAATGGTGTACCTTACACCATTCGATCCAGTCTTTCGAAGCTTTTCACAAGTGTTTGATTGTGATCACTTAGAAGTCGCTGAAAGACTCCTTCAGAGGTATCCACAAATCATGGGAATCACCCGACACTTAGTAGGACCCCCCTTTCACCCGCATTCCAGACTCCTCCCGCTCCCTTCGCTCCTGGTCGGAAGATGCTGCCCCGCGGATGTCGCTGGATCGGGCCAACACGCTGCGGTCACGCCGCGGTCACGCGGCGGTCACGCCGCGGTCACGCCGCGCTGTGGCCCTGCTCCAGCCACATCCAGCAGGGGGAGGGGTGTCCAGCGGGGGGGAGGGGTGTCCGCGGTCACGCCGCAGTCACGCCGAAATATATCTATACGTTTGTAATCAATCTAAACAAAGAATAAGAATGGTGTACCTTACACCATTCGATCCAGTCTTTCGAAGCTTTTCACAAGTGTTTGATTGTGATCACTTAGAAGTCGCTGAAAGACTCCTTCAGAGGTATCCACAAATCATGGGAATCACCCGACACTTAGTAGGACCTCTCTCAATACCAGTCCTTCCTGCTTGTCGAAGTTTTCACAAGCGTTTGATCGAGATCTCCGAGAAGTCAACAGGCCGCTGATTTTCATCCACAAACTGGACACAATCAGCCCGTGCTACCGAGAGTTTCTTCTGCCCTTGAACAGATTTAACCTCTCCAGACCCAATTCCAGGTTGCTCCAAGCCTGGATCATCAACATTTACCTGCACCTGTACACCTGATGAGATCAGACCTGGACCCCGCTGCTGAGAGGCAGCATCAAACTCTGACCTTGACTTATCTGCTCCTGGCCTCTGATTTTCATCCTCAATCCGGCCACTAACAGCCCCTGCTACAGTTAGTTTTCCCTGCCCCTGAACCTCACCAGCCCCAGTCCAGGTTGCAAATCTTGATCATCAAATTTCACCTCCTCTTGAAAACCTTCACCTGAAATATCAGAAGCATTCCCCTTCATATTGCTGACTCCAGTCCCTGGTTGATCACAACCTGTTCCTGCAAGACCCTGCCCAAGTTCCACACTTCCATTTCCTGCAACATCCTGACCAAAGCCATTCCCAGCTCCAGGACCATTCTTTCTCTTCTTACGGAAAGTCTGAAAATCATGTCCCTTCTGCGAGAAAAAAGAGCAGACAAGTTTCATTCTGCATCTCTCTTTAGATTGCCCTATAGACAGACACTTGGAACAAAATGCAGGTAGTTGTTCATACTCAATTTTCAAAAACAAGTCATCTTCATTTGTGGATAACACAACCCGATCAATGAGGGTGGAATTAAGGTCCACTTCCAGGCAGGGGGGAGGGGTGTCCAGCAGGGGGAGGGGGCTGGGTCTGGCCCAAAGAGACTGGATAATTTGGCCCCGAGCCCAGCCCGGTTTTACACCACTAAATTTGTCTGACCAGAACTTTATAAACCATCATTTTGTCAGAGCAGCCACCAGATGTTGTTCCCAGTGATATGTTCCTAATACTTAAGTGGCAATAAAAATAATATAATTTTGCTACCAAAAATAAAATAAAATAACATAACATAAATCAGAAGGTTTCATTATTTTAAAATCACCCATGTGCACATCCACCAGCAGCAACTCTAAAAAACAAAGCAGGAAACTAATAGAAAAACATGAAGTGCCAACACAAACACAAACATCAGATGAATGGTACTTTCTTGATCAAATTTTAGGTCATATCAACCCCAGAAATGGGTAGCAACCCCTAAGAAATTGAACTAACATGGTCGTAAGAGCATAAAATTAGAATGTCGACCAAAAAAATTTGAATGTCGACCATTGATCGATGTTCAAACTGCAACATTCAGAACATTATAGCATGACTGAATATGAGGGGAATAAAAAATGCAATAAAACCAATCCTATGAACCAAGCACAAGTAGCCGAAAACTACCAACTGTTAGAAAAAGACTAAATTATGAAACTGCTACACTCTCCTCATCATCTGAGTCTGAATAATCCAAACCAATAGCAATATATCCAGGATTCCTTTCCCATTTAGACTTGATAAATGCATCTAGAGTAATGAGTGTATCAACTCTCACTCTTTCAGGTTGAGGCTCCCCCCCCCCAACTGGATCTCTCCTCACATGTTGCTCCCCCTCAACTGGATCTCTACTCATCTGTTACTCCCCCTAAACTTGAGGTATACTTATAACATATACCAACTGGGGTACTGGGACTAATTTTTCTCTATATACATACCAACTTCAATTACTTCTTTTGCCTCGTCACTAGCTTCTGCAAGACTAGGAGTTTCAATAATCTGTTCTTGGTTCACATTACCAGCAGGTTCTATAATGGCATATTGATCATCACTAAAATGATCAGAACCATTGTCACTTCAAATACTTTCATTATTCCCATCATCTTCATTCTCAAATTCATATCTTTCACTTATACTATCACTTTCTCCACTTTTATCACCATATTTTTCATTTCCTTCTTCCTCACTACTAGATCCACTGCCACTTTCTTCTTCTTCTTTGTCTGCTTTATCCTCTTCTCCAGATTCCTCTTTTGAACCATTGGATCTGCTCATATATTCTCATATAATTTAATATCATCTCCAACCCACTCCATCATCTAGGGATTCCAGATTATCTTCATTTTCTTGAAAATTTTCTCACTCAAGCACACACCACTACAGGGGTTGGGTGCACATGGGCTGGGTCTGGGGGGATGGGTGCACAGGGGTTGGGTGCACAGGGGGTGGGGGGCTAGGGGGTTGGGGGGCTGGGTGGGTGGGTGCACAGGGGCTGGGGGCTGGGTCTGGGGGGATAGCCGCCCAGGGGGAGGGGGCTGGGTCTGGGGGGCTGGC
This sequence comes from Viscum album, assembly GCA_963277665.1. Taxonomy (NCBI): domain Eukaryota; kingdom Viridiplantae; phylum Streptophyta; class Magnoliopsida; order Santalales; family Viscaceae; genus Viscum; species Viscum album. Next base: position 1,686,011,112 of record OY728126.1, on the reverse strand, counting down.
TGCACAGGGGGGGGCTGGACAGGGGTCTAGGGAGGTGGAGTGGCTGGGTGGGTCTGCTCTGGGGGGCTGGGGCTGGACCGGGGTCTGGGGGGGCTGGGTCCGGGGGGCTGGACAGGGGTCTGGGGGGGAGGGGCTGGGTCTGGGGGGGGCTGGGTGCATGGGGGGGCTGGCTGGGTCTGGTGGGGGGCTGGCTGCACAGGGGGGGGGCTGGACAGGGGTCTAGGGAGGGGGAGTGGCTGGGTGGGTCTGCTCTGGGGGGCTGGGGCTGGACCGGGGTCTGGGGGGGGCTAGGTCCGGGGGGCTGGACAGGGGTCTGGGGGGGAGGGGCTGGGTCTGGGGGGGGCTGGGTGCATGGGGGGGCTGGCTGGGTCTGGTGGGGGGATGGCTGCACAGGGGGGGGGGGGCTGGACAGGGGTCTAGGGAGGGGGAGTGGCTGGGTGGGTCTGCTCTGGGGGGCTGGGGCTGGACCGGGGTCTGGGGGGGCTGGGTCCGGGGGGCTGGACAGGGGTCTGGGGGGGAGGGGCTGGGTCTGGGGGGGGCTGGGTGCATGGGGGGGCTGGCTGGGTCTGGTGGGGGGCTGGCTGCACAGGGGGGCTGGCTGGGTCTGGTGGGGGGCTGGCTGCACAGGGGGGGTATCGCTGCACAGGGGGGTCTAGCTGCACACAGGGGGGAGGGAGGGGCTGGGTCTGGGGGGCTGGCTCGGGCTGGCTCGGGTTGGGTCGGGTTCACCCAAGTAACCCGACCCAAACTGACCCGACCCGCAGAGGGTTGGGTCGGGTCGTTCGACCATGAGTCGGGTAACCCGACCCCCAATGGTTTGGGTTGGGTCGGGTTCACCCAAGTAACCCGACCCAAACTGACCCGACCCGAAGAGGGTTGGGTTGGGTCAGGTCGTTCGACCATGAGTTGGGTAACCCGACCCCCAATGGTTTGGGTTGGGTCGGGTCGCCTACCCGCAAAGTATGAGACCCGACCCGACCCGACCCGTCCCGCCGGTTTTGGGTCGGGCCCTAGAACACCCATGACCCGACCCAACCCATGGACACCCCTACTCAAAGGAACATATTTGTCGTTGTATTCATGTTGATTTCTTCCATTAATCCCTACTGAATGCTTGTAGCCTGCAACTGTCACGGATGAGGATTTTGTTGGATTGGTGTTGCCTGATGTAGTTCAGTCTGTTCCTGTCTTATCTCATGCTGCTAAACATGTCAGAATTGGTGAATTGGTACCTGTTAAACCTGAATCTGGCAGTGCTGAAGATGTTGTGGTTATCAGATCAGATAAACTTGGTTATCAGATCAGGGGGCAGGGGGACTAGCAGGGGACTGACAGGGGGCCTAGCAGGGGCAGGGGGCAGGGGGACAAGCAGGGGGCAGGGGGGGCTGGCAGGGGGCAGGGGGGGTGGGGGCAGGGGGGGCTGGCAGGGGCAGGGGGGGCTGGCAGGGGGAAGGTGGGGGGTGGAAGGGGGGCAAGCGGGGGGCAGGGGGGGGCTGGCAGGGGGACAAGCAGGGGGAAGGGGGGGCTGGCAGGGGGGCAAGCAGGGGGCAGGGGGGCTGGCAGGGGCAGGGGGAGGCTGGCAGGGGGAAGGGGGGGGGCTGGCAGGGGGCAGGGGGGCTGGCAAGGGGACAAGCAGGGGGGCTGGTAGGGGGGCAAGCAGGGGGCAGGGGGGGCTGGCAGGGGCAGGGGCAGGCTGGCAGGGGGAGGGGGGGGGGGGCTGGCAGGGGGGCAAGCGGGGGCAGGGGGGAGCTGGCAGTGGGGGACTAGCAGGGGCAGGGGGGCAAGCAGGGGGCAGGGGGGCTGGCAGGGGCAGGGGGAGGCTGGCAGGGGGAAGGGGGGGCTGGCAGGGGGGCAAGCGGGGGCAGGGTGGGAGCTGGCAGTGGGGGACTAGCAGGGGGAGGGGGGGGCTGGCAGGGGGCAAGCAGGGGGCAGGGGGCAGGGGGGCTGGCAGGGGCAGGGGGGAGGGGGGGCTGGCAGGGGGGCAAGCAGGGGGCAGGGGGAGGGGGGGGCTGGCAGGGGGCAAGCAGGGGGCAAGGGGGGGGGCTGGCAGGGGGACAAGCAGGGGGGGCTGGCAGGGGGACAAGCAGGGGGCAGGGGGGCAGGCAGGGGGGGCTGGCAGGGGGACAAGCAGGGGGAGGGGGGGCTGGCAGGGGGCAGGGGGGGCTGGCAGGGGGACAAGCAGGGGGAGGGGGGGGGGGCTGGCAGGGGGGCAAGCAGGGGGCAGGGGGGGCTGGCAGGGGGAGGGGGGGCTGGCAGGGGGGCAAGCAGGGGGCAAGGGGGGGCTGGCAGGGGGACAAGCAGGGGGGTGGCAGGGGGGGGAGCTGGCAGGGGGACAAGCAGGGGGAGGGGGGGCTGGCAGGGGGCAAGCAGGGGGCAGGGGGGGCTGGCAGGGGGAGGGGGGGCTGGCAGGGGGGCAAGCAGGGGGCAGGGGGGGCTGGCAGGGGGACAAGCAGGGGGAAGGGGGGGGGCTGGCAGGGGGGCAAGCAGGGGGCAGGGGGGGCTGGCTGGGGCAGGGGCAGGGGGGGCGGGCTGGCTGGCAGGGGGACAAGCAAGGGGGTGGCAGGGGGACAACCAGTGGGGGGGGGGGCTGGCAAGGGGACAAGCAGGGGGGTGGGGACTAGCAGGGGGTAGTGGGGGACTAGCAGGGGGGTGTCAGGGGGCAGGGGGACTGGAAAGGGGGTGGCAAGGGGGACAAGCAGGGGGGGAGGGGCGTCCGGGCAGGGGGCAGGGGGTATTGGCCGGGGGGGACTGGCCGGGGGTGGCAGGGGGTATTTTTTTTTTTATGGATTTGGACACCCTATAGCCACGGTTTTAAACCGTGGCTATTGATTTATTGCCACGGTTTTAAACCGTGGTCATAGACATAATGCCACGGTTTAAAACCGTGGCTATAGATTTTGTCCGGCCTTTAGTATAGCCACGGTTGAAACCGTGGCATTAGGTATACAGCCACGGTTTAAACCGTGGCTATAAACCTATAGCCACGGTTTGGACCGTGGCTTTAGAGTTAAAGCCACGGTTTGGAACCGTGGCTATAGGTCTAGACCTATAGCCACGCCAAACTTAGCCACGGTTCCTCAAACCGTGGCTATAGCCCGAATTTCCAGTAGTGAGAAATTCCTTACGGAATATCGACATGGTAACGGGTATACATAGAAGGAATTAATGAGAGAGAAAGAAGATCTCTCATTATTAAAACATGAATAAGGTAGTATGGGGGAGGTTTGAAATTATACCCCAACATTTATAATTTAAAATAAAAGGTCATCTCGATTTAAGGAAACTTGGATCTAAATAAAGAAAGTGATAATCCCTTACTTGGAAGTGTGATCCCAAAGTCCTGGGAGAGGCTTTAGAGAGACTTCCTAGGATCTTGGGGCACCTTGGAAGGATTTTATAGAGAGGGGGGTAAGGGGTTGGTTGAACTCAAAAGGTTTTTATTGAAGATGAAGTGGGAGCTTGGGTGGGTTTATATAGTAAAGGAGAGGGAATTCGTTATTATTTGGGTTTGGGACACCTCACATTAAACTAATCAAAACCAAAAACCAGACCTTGGTTTTTTCCCATGGTTTTTTCCAAAGGGAATTGGAAAATAATATTTTATAAGTAAAACGACATAAATTCTTAAAATAATAGGGTTTCTTATGTGGAACTGAGTCACACTCTCAAGGAAAACAATATAAAAAGGAAAATTGTTTTATAAGCATTGAAGGTTCAACTAAAGCTTTGTAAAATAAATAAATAAAAACCCAAAATCGCATTATTTTAATGGTAAAACATATATTGTCTGATTATAATATTTATATTATTTTATTACATCATAATTGGGTCATTATGATGTCATAAACACATTATATATTTAAACGGTATTTAATTTTTAACAAAAAATTTGACTGTCTCAGAAAATTATAAAAAATTCACAATTGGATAATTTCGACATCCTAATTCAAAAAATAATATTAATTTTATCTAAATAATTTTATAAATATTTGAATTTTTACTTTTAAAATAAAAACCTACATTTACAGAAAATTCATGGGTTTTGACAAAAACAGCTTTCAAACCTTAATAAAAATTACAGTGTCATATATAAAATTATATGATCATTTATATTTAATAAAAATTAATTTAATTATAATAATATTTTATTAAAATATTATTTAATAAAAATTCCATTAATTCATCAAAATAGATTTCTTGGTTGAATATTAACAAGAAAATATTATTTGTGCTTTAAAAACTATTTTCTATGTAACAATAATAAAATGAATGCACATTACTTATAAAAAAATAATGTACATAGTAATAGTTATAGGTTATTCTTAAATAACCCCTTATAACACCCTCATAAGACCGAAGGGTAAGGTTTTTGATGCGGACAAACTCTTGGGGTGGCTCGGATAACATCGCTCGAGTGGTAACATCAATAAACATCCACTTCTCCCATAGTCGGTTCCGCTCAAGCTTAATGTGTTCAAGCTCAGCTTGGGATTGGCCAAGAGTGAATCCTAATGAAGAAACCTTATTTTTGAGCTTCGACAAATGGGATTCGTACGGGGAAAGTATATTGGATGAGGCAATCGCTTCCTTTGTCTGAGTTAATTGGATTTGATAAATCCCCATATTTATTCTAATCATCTGATCACTGTTCAATGACTATATTAGCAATGGTCACAATTAATAACAGTATTTTAAAATCCATAAATGTAAAACCAATGAAGTTCACATTTTATATAACCACAATAAACATTTAATTAGATCATGAGGAATTTCTATTAATAAAATTTTGGGTCATTACAATATTTGACCCTTAAGAAATTTTTCCCCCAAAATTTCCTTTTCCCACTCTAAAAGAAATTTGGGTCACTCTACTTCATCACTTCCTCTGATTCCCACGTCACTTCTTCAAACTTGTGGTTTTACCACAATATCTTGATGAGGGTCATTGTCTTATTTAATATAACATTTTCTCTATGATCTAATATCTTCACTGGTTGCTCCTCATAAGAAAGATCATCCTCTAGTTGTACAAACTCTGAATAGAGTACATGTGAATGGTATATTATGTACTTCCTTAAGAGGGATACATTAAAGACATCATGTACTTTGGCCATGGTAGTTGGATGTTCTAGTCTATAGGACACAACCCCAACACAATCAAAAATGTCAAAGGAGACGATGTATCTATGTCACGACCCATCCTCATGGCCCGTGCCGTGACTACTCCAAGCCCACCTTCCATAGACCAGGGACTGGTGACTAGCACCAAAGGCGTAACTCCCTAAAACTTGGAAGGAATTTCCTTTAGAAAACGTATACACACACAACCAGAGAACAATCGGGAGGATACACTAAGTAAAATTTGTATAACACGTGTGATGAATGTAAAGGGGCCTGAAATACCGGCCCAACAGTAAAGTACAAGGAAAGGACAAAAAAGTACAACTAAAAATGGAAACATCTAGAAGGTGTCTAGAAGCTCCTGGATCATCCACCATGGATCCTACCTGAAGGGTAGGTTCATATAGCCACCTCAGCGCTCCATGTCTGCATGTCTCGTCTGTGTACCGACTCATCATGAGGTCCACCTCCAGGTACCATCCAGTCCTCGTACACTCTGCCTCGATCAGCGTTGTCCGAAGTCTGCATCCAACACAACGAGGTTTGGGCATAGCCCGTGTAGTGGAGAGTATAGAGATACTCAGTAGGGACCTCTAGACCCTCAAGGTCTCACAATATCCAACGGGAATAAACCACAAAGAAAGATACAATCACGAAGTATCAACCAACCCTACTTATGTATATGCCCATACATATACCTAAATTATCAATCACAGTCCGGCACCATCTCTCGATACCAAGAACAAACCATTCCATAAATGATAAACCAAAAAGTAATATACAATCATCAGGTATCAACCAACCTTACTTAATTATATTTACATACATATACCTAAGTTAACAATCACAGTCATGTTCCAACTCTCGATCCCAAGCACAGCCCATTCCACAGAGGTAAATTCATTCATCTCGATGAAATTGACTGAAAGTCAAGACCCATCTCACACAGGTATACATATTTTGTAGAGTGATAGAGATGATTCGATGTAGTCACTGATTCATCTATGCTATCAGAACCACACAGGATACAGGACTAGATAAGTCGTTGGACCCACACAGGAAACAAGACCAGCTATTCTAGAGTGATAGAGATGATCAGATGTAGTCACTGATTCACCTAAGCTATCGAACCCACACAAGATACAGGACTAGCTAAGTTGTCGGACCCACACAGGATACAGGACCAGCTATTCTATAGTGATAGAGAGGATCAGATGTAGTCATTGATTCATCTAAGCTGTCGGACCCACATAGGATAGAGGACCAGCTAAACTGTCAGACCCACACAGGATACAGGACCAGCTATTCTGTCGGACCCACACAGGATACAAGAACAGAAGTCAGAACTGTCAGACCCACGGAGGATCCCGATACAGTAGTCATCACTGTCGAACCCACAGAGTATTCCAGTTTAGTAGTCATCGTTGTCCAACCCATGGAGGATTCTGTTTCAGTAGTTATCGTAGTCGCAGCTAGCCCTAGGGTTCTTGCACACAGCACGCTCGATTTCGGAAGGGTTCGCTCCTCGATCCAAGTTTTGATACATCAACTATCACTAATTCCTGAGTTGATGTATCCTATAGTTCTGTCTCATCATAAGGAACTCAACACGACAGACGGCGCATCAATCGGATGCTCAGTCTAAGAGTTATTGGCATTTCAGTTCCAGGGGCCCGGTTGGATTTACGCTTGATCCAAACCCGACCGTTTTCCAAATTTGTCCAAAACTGACTTAGATTATTGAAAAATTACCGCCTCATCGCGAGGGTCATAGTACCGCATACGGTGTGTCGTTCGGGCATGCGGTCTAAAATATATTCACATTTAAGCGAAGACGGGCCCAGCCCGCCAAGCCCAGTGGGCTGGCGGGTCGGCCCAACCCGGCTCGGCAGGTCCGACCCGGCTGGGGTTTGGCCTGGCCTGGCTCAGCGGGTCCGACCCAGCAGGGGGTTAGCCTGGCCTGGTGGGGCGCGGCCCACCTATGGACCCGGCCCGTGCTACAGGCCGGACCGGTTCGCCCGGCGTCGCCTCCTCCCTTGCCCAGTCGGTTGTAGTTGGCAGGTTCGGTTCTGCGCACACGGCCCGCGTTGTGAGCCGCTGTTCTCCTCATGCAGCACATGTGGGCGCCGCAGTTCTCTAGCTCGGCCGGTAGGCAACTGGTTGGTTCGCCCAGCCAAGCGGCCCGCGGATGCAGGCCGCGTCTCCTCCTCGCAGCACCAGCCAGCGCTGCGGTTTTCCAGCCCGGATGGCAGGCAGTCGGTCAGTTTCTTCAGCCGAGAAGCTGGCAGACGAGGGCCAGGGTCTCCCTCCATGAGGTTCCAGCGGGCACCACGGTCTTCTAGCGGGCCAATCTTTCGGTCGATCGTCACGTTGTCCAGCTCCACGGCGGCCGGGTCGGCTGGCCGCCTCCGCACCTCCACCTCGGCGTGACAGCACTGCGGTCCTCTGCCCTCCTCGCGGTGTGACGACACTGCATTTCTTCATCTGTCGTGGCCCTCCCATCCACAGTTCCTCTTTCGTCCGTCGTGGTTCCTCTCCGGTGTGGTGCGACAGCAACACACCCTTTCGGCTCCACCTCCGACGTCAACCAAACGAGACTCAACGGAGGGACGTCGGTCCATGTTTGTTCAGCCCACGCCCTCCACATTATGTGATATCAATTGGACATAGTCGAAGAACGATGGTATAATTCATACGTAGAAATAATTCTAATTCCCCCTACCTAGTATTTCATCGTTGAACATTGACAAGTCGCGGAAAGTGGACATCGTGGAAGACGGGCGTCGTTTCGTCAATGTTGGAGGGAATTTCATTGTCATTGGCGACGTTCCTCACCGATGATGTCTTCCCTTTCTTTCCCTGGTTATGAAGTAAGGAGACTCGTCATCGTTATTCGATGGAAACGGCATTCTTCATTGAGAGAAAATTTGTTCTTCCAAGAACTCCCCCCAAGCTCTCCAAATAATAAACGCCAAGCCCAAAATAATACAATAGCCTTACTCTTATTATAATATTTCCATGCATTTCAAATTAATTCAAAATAATTCATAACACTTCAAATTAATTAATTAATTGTGGGATCTCAATTAATTAATTAATGGGTGTTGGCACTTTAATGACAGAAGGTGTGAGGTGGAGAGTTTCAACATTAAAAATGGGAGAGTTGGAAGTTTAAGATACTCTCATAAATTAAATGAGAGTTACATGGGGGGTTCAAGGGGAGTTTATGGGATTTGAGCTCATGTGGACCCCACCACATAATATCCTCCTATGGTAGGTTATGTGGGGGTGGGCCCCACCTCAAAATTCCCTTTGGAGGCTTTAACCACCACCTACATAAAATTATGTCACACATAAAATTTATTTAATTATTAAGAATACCAAAAAATAAACTTCCACTCCTGATAAAACGCAACTGCGGTAATGGTCACCTTAAGTGAATATCGGCGATGTGAGTTCATCGGTGTCCTCTGATTTCAATTCAGAGCACCAGTTCAAAAGATATAAAAACCCGCACGTACATTTACTGAACGTACCTGAACAAAACTTCAGAAATTGATTCCATGCACATCGGGCCTCATAATCAAGTGCCGTCATAAGTTGCGGACTCCTAAAATTCCCATATATTTAAGAAAAACATTTCCATGGAATTTCTAGGTCTTTACATTCTCCCCACCTCAGGGCTTTATGTCCCCGTATGCTATAACACACACTAAAAAACGAATGGGGGTACTGAGCACGCATATGAGTCTCCCGCTCCCATGTGCTCTCCTGGAGGTTCCTGTGCTTCCAGTGAATCTGAACCATAGGAATCAACCATCCATGTAGGACTTGCTCCTATCGATCCTCAATCTCCACCAAAACCTCTGTGAAATTCACCCCATCATTGATGTCCAGCTCCCCGTGGTCGATGATGTGGGATGGTTTGTGCACATATCTCTTCAGATGTGATACGTGTAAGACGTCGTGCACCTGGTGCACCTGAGTTAGAAGGGTTGGGCCATAAGACACCTCACCTACTCTGCTGAGGACCTGAAAAGGTCTGATGAATCATGGAGATAACTTGACACCTCGGCCAAATCTCCGTAGACCTCATCGAGGTGATACCCGTAAGAAGACGTGGTCACCATCCTCGAACTCCAGTGGTCTTCGTCTCCTATCAAAATAGGACTTCTGTCTGCTCCATGAAGTCTTCATCCGCTCCTAGATGATCTGCACCTTCTCTATCGTAGCACGCACCATCTCTGTTCCAACAAATGCTGACTCTCCTTGGTCAGTCTAGCACAGTGGCGATCTGCAAGGTCGGTCGTAAAGTTTCTCATAAGGTGTTATCCCGATGGTCGAGTGGTAGATGTTGTTATACGCAAACACTACCAATGGTAAGTGATCCTTCCAGCTGTGTCCAAAGTCGATGACCCACACACTGAGCATATCCTCGAGAGTCTGAATGGTCCTCTCAGTCTGGCCATCCATCTGAGGATAAAAGGCAGTGCTCAAGCAAAACTGCATCCCGAAATCCTCCTACAACACCTTCCATAGCTAGGAAGTGAAAGGAGCATCTCAATCAGAGACGATTGTCGATGGCACACCATGTAGTCGTACAATCTTTTGTACGTAGAGGCATCCCAAGCTCTCTACTAAGCCCTGGTCTCTGATCGGTATGAAGTGGTCCGACTTGATGAGTCGGTTGACAATCACCCAGATAGAGTCGTGTCCTCTGGATGTACGTGGAAGTCCTGTCACGAAATCCTTGAATATCCCATCCCACTTCCACTCTAGGACCTCTAAGGGATGAACCAAGCCTTATGGAACCTGGTGCTTTGCCTTCACCTGCTGACAAGTGAGGCATCACAAGAAAAACTATGCTACCACCTTCTTCATTCTGGGCCACCAGTTCTATCGTCGAAGGTCCTGGTACATCTTCGGTAATCCTGGATGTGACACTAAAGGGGATGTTTGAAACTCCCTCAACACTTCCTCCTAAAGTGACACTGACACCATAGTACGTCCTCTAAAGAGAATGACGTGCTCCCCACCTTTATAAAATCCTTCAGGTTCCTGTCCTGTGGATATCTGAGCACGTCGTGTCTTGTAGTCTGCGTTCCCATGTTGCACCTCCCTGACTCGCTAAAGAAGTGGGGGAGTGACTATAAGAGACTGAAGGAAGGTTTCTCCACCTCTATCCACAAAGGATATCTGCAACGTAGCCAATAGCTTTATCGCCTCTCGTAGTAGTTGAATGCTTGATCTCCTACTGAGAGCATCTACTACAACGTTCCCCTTCCCAGGAGTATAGACTATCTCGAAGTCATAGTCTTGTAGGAAATCAAGTCATAGTTGTTGTCTCAGGTTCAGGTCCTTCTTATGAGAAGACACACCTGAGACTATTGAGATTAGATTAAACCGTAAACCATTCACTCAACGAACTATGAGCGAGACTAGCCAAAAGTAAAGAACTCGAGTACACCCTTCCTCACCTAAATCCTACAAGCGCTGCCAAGATTTCTCCCTTTCTGAGAAGAGAAATCCAGTCTCATCCCCTGGAAGAACCACATCCTTTTCCTAATACAGTAAATCCTGACATGAACGGTACTATTTCATTCCATGGATGATGTCATAAGGCCTCAACGCTACTACCAAGATATACAACCGTCACTCTAGCCTCCAAGGGTTGAGTCACACAGTTGGCATTATTGTGTGGTCACTGGGTCTTCTCTAGTAGGAATCTAGAATGTGAGAGTCAAGTCAACGGTTTTTAACCGGAACCTCTCATTATCAACCACACATAAAGGCAGGAAAACAAACGTCACACGGAAAAGTGTCTTTTATTACTTCAGCTCAAAGTACAAAGACACAAAGTAACCATAAACAACGACATCAACAAATCTAGAAACATTAGGTACAAAGACCTATATACCTGGAGCTGGTCCTTCTCTTATCCACCTGCTCCCGGAGCTCGAGGTGAACCGTCTAGGGGTGGTGGTAGTAGTGCTCAATGACCCTGACCACTATTCGTTGAAGGACATGCTCCACTGCCTCGTCCACCACTCATCTGATGGTCAAGCTCCTGTCGCTACCTCTGTCTCGGTAGCTCCTCTAACGCATGTTGATCAATTGTGTGGAGAGTCAGATAGTCATGTGCTCTGTGACCTCATTCCCTATAGGAATAGCAGACCATTATCTATTCAATGTTCCCTTGGCCTTGGGTGCCCCGCACCCCTGTTTCCACATCTTGGGGTCGTCTAACATCAGATCTATCCTGCTTAAGCCCTCGCGTCATCTGCCTACTGCCTACTACAGATGAATCAGCTACTGTCGGAATGACCTGTGGAAAGAGCAGCAGCTCCTAAGCACACACAGAGCGTAGACTCGCTGGTACAAACTCTGTCCTGAAAATACCCTTAAAGATTCCCCAGGTGAGGGTCAACTCGTCATAAATCTAGACCACCAGGCTCCACCACCTTGCAGCTACTCCCTGAAAGAGACTAATAGCTAGGTACACCATTAAGTCAGCGGGTGTCCCAACTGTGTGGAAAACTCGTGATACAAACTCCAGCCATCACCTGACCGTCTGAAAATATGTCTCGCCTCGAAACCTTGGTGGCCCCTGTCACAAGAACCCGTGAAATGCGCTCAAGTGGCACACACCCTCTGCTACTGGGGCTGGTGGAAATGGTAGCACAGTGGGTAGTGGTATCGATGGTGCCTCTGTTGTGATGGGGCCTTGCACCGTGGCCTCGTTTCTTGGTAGGCTACCATCATGCTATCCACTGGGAACCCGCGCAGACTGACTAGGTGAAGACATCCTGAAAAAAAAGGTGTCCAACGATCAAAAATTATACTTGGTGAGCTGACTCAAAGTAATCACAAATAAAAAATTTCAAAATAAACACAAACGCAATCAGTGTTTTTTGTGAATTGAGTCGAAAATCAGTAGTCAGGGTCCGGGTGTATGGATATGTCAGTCGCCGCACCAATACTGGACTCCCTGAACTGAAGACCACAGTTAGTACCCTTAACACTATTGCTTCACAGAAAGAAAGATCAGAGTCCTCAGTTATGTGGTAGAATCGACTCCTCTGATACCAATTTGTCACGACCAATCCTCGGGGCTCATGTCGTGACTACCCCATGCCCACCTTCCATAGGCCAGGGGCTGGTGACTAGCACCAAAGGCGTAATTCCCTAAAATTGGGAAGGCATTGCCTTTAGAAGACGTAAACACACACAACCAGAGAACAAGCGGAAGAATACACTAAGTAAAAGCTGTATAACAAGTGTGCTAAAAGTAAAGGGGTTGGAAATACAAGCCCAACTGTAAAGTACAAGGAAAGGACAAACAGGTACAACTAAAAAGGGGAACAGCTGGAAGGTGTCTAGAAGCTTCTGGACCGTCCACCACGGATCCTACCTAAAGGGTAGGTACGGATAGCCTCCTCAGTGCTCCATGTCTTCCCTTCTCCTCCGGGTACTGACTCATCGTGAGGTCCACCTCCGAGTACCTTCCAGTCCTCATACACTCCACCTCGGTCAGTGATGTCTGACATCTGCATCCAACACAACAAGGTGCAGGCATAGCCTGTGTAGGGGTGAGTATAACGATACTCAGTAGGGACCCCAAGACCTTCATGGTCTCACAATATCCAACTGGAATAAACAAAAAAGAAATATACAATCACGAAGTATCAACCAACCCTACTTAGTTATATTCCCATACATATACCTAAGTTATCAATCACAGTCCGGGTCCATCTCTCGAGCCCAAGCACAAACCATTCCACAAAGGATAAACCACAATGTAAGATACAATCACGAGGTATCAACCAACCTTAATTAGGTATATGCACATACATATACCTAAGTTACCAATCTCATTCTTGCTCCAACTCTCAAGCCCAAGCACAACCCATTCCACAAAGGAGGTAAATTCAATCATCTCGATGACATTGACTGAAAGTCAAGACTCAGCTCTCATAGGTATACATCTTTTGTAGAGTGATAGAGATGATCAGATGTATTCACTAATTCATCTAATCTGTCAGACCCACACATGATACAGGACCAGCTAAGTTGTCGGACCCACACAGGATATAGGACTAGCTATTCTAGAGTGATAGAGATGATCAGATGTAGTCACTGATTCATCTAAGTTGTCGGACCCACACAGGATACAGGGCCAGCCAAACTTTTGGACCTACACAGGATATAGGAAAAGATATTATAGAGTAATAGAGATGATCATATATAGTCATTGATTTATCTAAGCTGTCAGACCCACACAGGATACAAGACCAGCTAAGCTGTCAGACCCACACAGGATACAGGACCATCTATTTTGTCGGACCCACACAGGATACAGGAACAGAAGTCAGAACAATCGGACCCATGGAGGATCTTGGTATTGTAGTCATCGTTTTCAAACCCATGGAGGATTCCGGTTCAGTAGTCATCGTTGTCGAACCCATGGAGGATTCTGGTTCAGTAGTTATTGCAGTCGCAGCCAGCCCTAGGGTTCTCGCACACAGCACGCTCGATTCCAGGAGGGTCTGCTCCTCGAACCAGGTGTCAATAAATCAACTATCACAAAGTCCTTATCATATGTATCTCTTAGTTCCGTCTCATCATAAGTAACTCAACGCGACAGATAGCGCGTCAATCGGATGCCCGGTATGAGAGTTATTGGAATTTTTGTTCTAGGGGCCCGGTTGGATTTACGATCGATCCAAACCCGGCCATTTTCCAAATTTATCCAAAACTCACTTAGAGTATTGAAAAAGGACCGCCTCATCGCGAGGGTCCCAGTTCCATAAATGTAACGTCGTTCGGACGGGTGGTCTAGAAGATACTCACATTTAAGCGAAGACGGGAGCAGCCCGCCATGCCGAGTGGGCTGGCGGGTCGGCCCGACCCGGCTCGGCGGGTCTGACCCGGCTGTGGGTCGGTATGGCCCAGCTCGGTGAGTTAGACCTAGCAGGGGGTCGGCCCGGCCGGGTTGGGCGTAGCTCACCTACAGACTCGGCCCACGCTTCGGGCCGCTACGGTTCGCCCGGAGGCGCCAAGCGGCACCGCCTTCTCCACTGCCCAGCCGAACGATTCGGTCCGGCGCACATGGCCTGAATTTCAGGCTACGGTTCTCCTCATGCAGCGCCTACAGGCGCCGTGGTTCTCCAGCTCGTCCGGCAGGCTTTCGGCAGGTTCGCCCAATCGAGCGGCCCACGGAAGCAGGCTACGACTCCTCTGCGCGGCACCTGCGGGCACCGCAGTTTTCCAGCCCGGCCGGCCGGTTTCTCTAGTTGAGCGGCCCGTGGACGTGGGACGCAGTCTCCCTCCATGCGGCGCTTTCGGGCACCGCAGTCTTCAAGTGGTCCGGCTGGTCTGCCGGCCATTCTTCCCATTGTACGGCTCCACGGTGGCTGGCTCGGCCAGCCGCCTCCACACCTCCACCGCGGCACAATGGCACTGCGGTCCTACTGCCTTCTACGCGGCATGACGACATCGCATTTATTCATCTGTTGTGGCCCTCCCAGCTGCGGTTCCTCTTTCTTCTGCCATGGTTCCTCTCCGGTGAGGTATGACAGCACCGCGCCCTTTCAGCTCCACCTCTGAAGTCAACCAAACGAGACTCAACGGAGTGACGTCGGGCCGTGTTTTTTTGGCCCGTGCCCTCCGCGTTATATGATATCAATTGGCCACAATTGAATAACGAGGATATAATTTATACATATAAATAATTCTAATTATCCCTACCTCAAATTTTATCGTTGAACATTGACGAGGCGCGGAAAGCAGACGTTGCGGAAGACGGATGTCATTTCGTCAATGTTAGATGGAATGTCGTTGCCGTTGGTGACGTTCTTCACGGGATATGTCTTCCCTTTCTTACCATTGTTGGAAAGGAAGGATACGCATCATCATTATTCGGTGGAAACAGAGTTCTTCGTCAAGGGAAAAAGTGTTCTTCCAAGAACTCCCCCCACACTCTCCAAAGAATAAACGCCAAGCCCAAAATAAAACAAAATCATTCCTCTTATATTAATATTTCCATGCATTTCAAATGAATTCAAAAGAATTCATAACACTAAAAATTAATTAATTAATTGTGGGAGAACAATTAATTAGTTAATGGGTGTTGGCGCTTTAATGAGAGAAGGTGGGAGGTGGAGAGTTTCAACATTAAAAATGGGAGAGTTGGATGTTTAAGAGAGTCTCCTCAATTAAATGAGAGTTACATGGGGGGTTCAAGGGGAGTTTAAGGGAGTTGAGCTCATGTGGGCCCCACCATATAATATCCTCCCATGGGAGGTTATGTGGGGGTGGGACCCACATCCAACTTCCCTTTGGAGGATTTTACCACCCCTACATAAAATTATGTCACACATAATTTTTATTTAATTATTAAGAATCCCAAAAAAATTAACTTCCACTCCCGATAAAACACAACTGCGGTAAAGGTCTCTATAATTGAATACTGGAGCTGCGAGTTCATCGGTGTCCTCAGATTTCAATTTCGAGCACCATTTCAAATGATATAAAAACCCGCAAGAACGTTTACTGAACGTACCCGAACAAAACTTCAAAAATTCATTCTGGGCACACAAGGCCTCGGAATCAAGTGTCGTCAGAAACTACGGACTGCTAAAATTCCCATGTATTTAGGAAAAAAATTTCCAATGAATTTACTGGTCTTTACAATATAGGACTTAACTTTTCTTTATTTCCAAAACTCGTGACCTTATTCCATGGAGATATGCATAGAAATTCCATGTCTCCAACTTTAAACGCAAGGTCTCATCGACGGTTATATGCATAACTCTTCTGTCGACTCTGGGCTACCTTGATATGCTTCTGAATGGCTTTCACTTTCTCCACCATCACATAGTCCATTTCTGATCCTAGTAGCTTACGTTCACCGACTTCATCCCAACATGCTAGTGTTCTTCACCTCTTCCCATACAGGGCTACATAAGGAGTCATTCGGATGCTTGAGTGGTAACTATTACTGTAGGAGAATTCAACCAGTGGAAGATGTTGGTACCACCCTTTTTGAAGTCCATATAACATGACCTTAACCTATCCTCCAGTGTATGAATAGTTCACTCAGATTGGCCATCAGTTTGAGGATGATAGGTCGTACTGAAGTTGAGTTCAGTATCCAGAGCATGTTGCAGACTCTTCCAAAACATATAGGTGAATCTTGGATCTCGATCGGATAAAATTGATAGTGGTACTCCATGTAGCCTTACCACTTCCATGATATATATTTTTTCCAGTTGATCCAATGATAAATCCGCCT
This sequence comes from Viscum album, assembly GCA_963277665.1. NCBI lineage: Eukaryota > Viridiplantae > Streptophyta > Magnoliopsida > Santalales > Viscaceae > Viscum > Viscum album. Next base: position 1,685,994,698 of record OY728126.1, on the reverse strand, counting down.
AAATTGAAATAAATTTTGTAGACTTTATAATACGATCCACAACAACCCAGATTGCATTGTTGCCTTTGGATGTCTTTGGATGTCCGGTGACAAAGTCTATAGTGATTTTCTCCCATTTCCATGCTGGTGTGGGTAATGGTTGTATCATCCCCCTAGACTTATGCCTCTCTACCTTCACTTGCTGACACACCAGGCACTTCGATGTATACACAATGATCTCCTTCTTCATATTATCCCACCAATAATGCTCTTGGATATCTCAATAAATCTGTGTGTTTCCTGGGTGAATATAGAAATTTGAACTATGTGAATCATCCAAAAGTTCATTCTTCAACTCTAGACATGATGGAACATAAATTCTTTTCCCAAATCTCCCATTTCCCTCTTCATTAACATTTAACTTTAAGGATTTCAATTTTCAGATAGCTTCCACTTTCTTCTGAATTCCAACATCATTATTTTGAGGATCCTTTAACCTTTCTAAAAGAGACGGTTGATCAATATTTTGGTAGAGTATTGATGATGTCCCCTTCTTTATGATTCCCTTGTCCATCTTCATCAAGTCTAAGTAGATTGGATCCTTCTCAATTCTCATCAATGATAGAATCGGTGGGTCCTTTCTACATAGAGCATCTTCCACCTTGTTCGCTTTCCGAGGGTGGTAATGGATTGAGCATTCATAGTCTTTGATCAACTCTAACCATTTTTTTTGGTGCCTGTTCAACTCTTTCTGTGTGAATATATACTTGAGGATCATGTGGTCCGTATATATTTCACACTTCTCACCGAAGAGATAATGCTGCCAAATTTTTAAAGCAAAGATCACCGCATCCAACTCCAAATAATGTGTTGGATAATTTTTCTTATGAAATTTCAATTGCCTTAAAGAAAAGACAATGAATTTGTTATTTTTCATCAACACATAGCTCATTCCCTTCTTCAAAGCATCACTAAATACATCAAAAAGTTTTTCACTTGTGGGTAAAGTGAGCATGGTCATAGTGATAAGCCTCATTTTTAACTCCTTGATGCTGTCATTGCATTCATCACTCCAAGAAAACTTTACTCCCTTCTGAGTTAGCTTGGTAATCAGTTTTGACAATCATGAGAAATTTCTCACAAATAATTGATAATATCTAGTTGACCCCAAGAAGAAATGGATATCTGTTACCGATGTTGGCTTCAGCCATCCCTTAATTGCATCTGTTTTGGATTGATCCATAGATATCCCATTGCTTGTGATGATATGGCCTAATAATGAGACCTCCTTCAACCAGAACTCACACATGTTGTACATTTCATAGAGATTTTCCTTCTTCAAGGTCTCTGTATAGTTATTAAATTCTCCTCATGATCCTCCTTGGTTTTGGAGTATATCCGAATTTCATCTATAAAGACTACCTGAAATTTGTTGAGTTAATCCCTAAAGACTCTATTCATCAAGTCCATGATGATTTTTGGAGCATTAGTGAGTCTGAAAGGAATTACTATGAATTCATAGTGCCCCTATCTTGTGCGAAATGTAGTCTTGGGGAAATCTTCCTTATTCACCCTTACTTGATAATACCCCAACCGCAAATCCACCTTGAAGAAGTATTGTGATCCACGTAGTTGATCGAAAAATTCATCGATTTGTGGGAGAGGATACTTGTTCTTTATCGTTATTTTTTTAAGCTCAAGATAATCGATGCAAAGGCGCATTGACCCATTTTTATTCTTGACGAAGAGAACCGGTGCACCCCATGGTGAAGCACTTGGGCGTATAAACCCTTTATCTAGACTCTCCTATAGTTGTTTCTTCAACTCCTCAATATCCACAATATCCATTCAATATGGAGCCTTGGATATTGTCAATGCCCCAGGTACAAGATCAATTGAGAATTCAACATCTCTTCTTGGAGGAGGACCATGCAATTCCTCGGGAAACACTTCAGAAAATTCCCACACAATAGGCATGTCTTCAAGGATGGTTTCCTCCTTAGAATCAATCATCTAATCTTGATACGTGTTCTCATAGGGTAGTTGTATCCATGCTTGAGATGATAGAGCTAAAGAATATTCATCACATCCTTGCAATTGTATAGAATAGGGTGTCGATTCTCCACATGGAGAGTGATTTCCCTCTCATGGAAATTTATGTTGGATTTATATAAGGAAAGTCAATCCATGCCAATAATTGCATCAAATTCCTCCACAGGGAGTATTATGAGGTTCACCGGGAAATTCAAACCACAGATTATGATAGGGGAGGAGTTATATTCATGGGATGCAATGATTACCCCATTTTCCGAACTCACCGGCATCTTTACTTCCATGATTTGGGGTGGTGTTGGTATTTTTCTACTAAACTATTGGGATGTAGAACCTGAATCAAAAAGTACATTCTCTATTATTGAATGAATAACTATCATACCTATCACCACTTCATTTTCGGGGTTCAATTCAGAATTAGTGATGGAAAAATCTCTCCCTTCCTTCCATGGAGGTTTTTGGTTGCCTATAAAAACCTTTAAATTAGGGAACTGATTTGCAATATGCCCTAGTTCTTTGAAATTGTATCAATGAACAATGTGTTGAGGTTCAAATGGAGCATTCCACTCCTCTGTTGCAGCCACGGGTTTTTCTTGTCAGTAGTTAACAGCTAGGTTCCCTTATCTTCTACACCTAAATCATTTCCTCATCCGCTTCAGGAAATTTCTAGGGTGCTTCTTTCTGTACCTATGGCAAGTGGGGTGATAGATCTTCTTAGCACCATTCGATTTATCCATCAGACTTCCAGCATTGAAGTCCACCTTATGCTTCTTATCCCCATGATACCCCTGAGATTATCCTATCTTCATTTCGACATTGAGGGCACATCCGATAATTTCCTCATAGTTGTTGAAGTCACGAATCGCCAGTGTTTTTCGTAGGCTAGGTTTTAGCCCATCAAACAAGTGGTCAACCTTTTATTCGAGGGTAACTACACATCCATAGGCGTATCGTGCAAGCCATATGTATTTTTCCTCATATGCTCTGACAGATTCATTATCTTTTTTCTTGAGGGAAAGGAAGTCCCTGTCCATCTTAAGTTGGAGGGTGTGCGGAAAATATTTACCGAAAAACATCTTCCGGAAATCCTTCCACTAAAATGCCTCGATCTCCTCCTCAAGATTCGTATTTTTGATCAAAGTCCACCATTGATCAGCTTCACCCCCCATACGATAAGCATCCAAGAGAACCTTTTCTTGTTCATAACAGTAAAAGGATGGAGAAGATCTTTTCAATGGATTTGATCCGTTGTTCGATGATTGAGGGATCAGATGATCCATTAAAAGTAGGAGGCATTTGTCTCATGAAGCTCTCGATAGTGACTTGTTATTTCTTAGGGGGTTTGAACGTTCCTATTGTCTCATGTTTCTATTCAAATCTTGAGTTAACTAATAGAGAAGCGTGACAATGTTCTCGATTCCCACTCCCATCGGATTGGACATCTCATTAGCACAGTCATCGCATTGATCTTCACATCGGTTGTTAGCCCGATTCCTCCTATTACCGGCCATTATCTGGAATGAAAGAAAATTTAGGGGTAACACATAAAGTGTAATCCAAAGACAAAACTGATGAATTATAAATAACTTTTATTTCCTTAACTTATGAATCCATAGGCTTAAATCTATGATATTCATGATTTACTATCTAACATATATTCTTAGGGGAATTTTTTTCATTCCCTTAATAACGGTTCATACTAAGCTTGTGAATTTACCAAATCATATCGCCCAAGTGTTTCGTAACAAAGAGTGAAGCAAGGCCTATTTTCATTAACTAGTTCACGTTCGAGTCTAGCTCAAAGTGGTGTTTTCAGGTTTTACCCCTTGGATATATCTATGTCAGAGCCGCTTCTACCTGCTCGTATCCAGACAGGGATGTGTTTTCTTGATAAAAAATTTACTCAATATTCACCAATACTTAAAGATATTTTTATTATACTTATTCTTGTCTATAAGTTTTCATTGGGGTTTTCTAATCCTAATCCCAAAATTAACTAAACCTATCCTCTGATACCAACTATAACAACCCTAATTTTTATTACACACTTAAACTCGATTTATTACATAAAATCTTCACTTGATACAACATAGAAGATCGAGAGGTCTAGTTTATTTAGGACTTGGGTACATTACATAACAGTTTAGAACATTAAACACACAACATCTTTATTGAAAACTTACTTTAAATGACCACTACATTCCCTTGTACTTTGCATTTCATGGGATTACCTGAGGACATGCATAAGAAAAGTGTAAGATTTAATGCCCAGTAAGGGAATAAATGTTGAATAACATGAGGAATACAATACATGTTAGAAAACAGTCATATCAATGGACCACAAGAGAAACATGAACATAAAAGAATGAAAAAGAATGATAATCATAACATGTAAATGTGTCAACAACACTTAACATGGAATTAGCATGAGCCAAGGCTCATTGCACATGAAGAATGAGTAAACCCTCATTGTACATGAAGCATGATTAAAACCTCATTTCACTTGAATTAGAATGAGTCAACACCCATTTCACATAATGTATAATGATACTATACTTTACCCAATGCATTGGAGTGCTATTAGGGCACACCCTTTGTAAACATTTTATTTCATGAATAAGTATTCCACATGGATCATAAAACATGGATTCATTAAAAATCATCATTTATTCCACGATAAAGAAGTGTGGAATTCATACATTAAACTATTTAAACAATATTTAAATGTGCATAATGGTGAATACCCTTGATAGAGAATTGATCATGGTATTCACTACATGATGACTTTGGCTTGGAAAATCGTGGTGCAATTTTGGGAGTGAAATGGATTGATATAAGAACTCATAAAAATGGTTGATGAGAGAGAATGGGGTGTCTCATTATATTTACATGAAAAGGATAGTAATGGGTTCATGTAGATACATGTCCCAATAATTGTAATGGAATTTAGATTCATGATACAAAAGAATTACTTGAATGTAAATGAGGAGAGAGAAATTCCTTACGGAATTTCGGCATGGCAACGGGTATACATGGAAGGAATTTTTGAGAGAGAAAGGGGATATATAATTATTAAAAAATGAATAGGTCATTATGTGGGAGGTTTTAAATCATACCATAACATTTATAATTGAAAATGAAAGGGCATAACAATTTAAGGAAACTTGGATATAAATAAGGAAAGTGAGAATCCATTACTTGGAAGCGAGATCCCAAAGGCTTGGGAGAGTCTTTAGAGAGGATTCTTGGGTTCTTGGGGCACATTTGAAGGATTATAGATAGAGGAGGGCAGGGTTTGGTCGAAATCCAAATGCTTTGAGAGAAGAGGAAGTGGGATCTTGGGTGCGATTATATAGGAAAGGAGAGGGAATTATTTATTATTTTGGTTTGGGAAACCTCACATTAAACTAATCAAAACCACAAACCAGCCCATGGTTTTTTCCAAATGGTAGTAGAAAACAATATTTTAGATGTAAAATGTCCTAAAATCTTAAAATAATTGGGTTGCTTATGTGGAGGTGAGTCACACTCCCAAGGAAAACAATTTTAAAAGACAAAATGTTTTATATGCCTTGAATGGTCCACTAAGGATTTGTAAAATAAATAAAACAAACAGAAAATCACATTATTTTAATGGTAAAACATATATTTCCCGAAAATAATGTTTATATTATTTTATTACATCACTATTGAGTCATTATGATGTCATAAAATACATTATACATTTAAACGGTATTTAATTTTTAACCAAAAATTCGACTGTCTCAGAAAATTATAAAAAATTCAACGTTGGATAATTTAGACATCCTGATTCCAAATATAATATTCATTTTATCTAAATAATTTTATAAGTTTGTGAATTTTTACTTTTAAAATAAAAACCGATATTTACTGAAAATCAATGGGTTTTGACAAAAAATAGCTTTCAAACCATAATAAAAATTAAAATTGCATTCATAAAATTATATGATCATTTATATTTAATAAAAAGTAATTTAATTATAATATTATTTTATTAAAATATTATTTAATTCAAAAATCCATTAATTCATCAAAATAGATTTCTTAGTTGATTATTAACTAAAAATACTATGTATGCTTTAAAAACGATTTAAAAAGTAACAAAAATAAAATGAATGCACATTATTTATACAAAAATAATGTACCTAGTATTAGTGGTAGAGTCTTGTTAAATAACCCAGTATAACACCCTCATAAGACCGAAGGGTAAGGTGTGCGATGGTGACAGACTCTTGAGGTGGCTCGGATAACATCACTCGGGTGGTAATCTCTAGTAACTTTCACTTCTCTGGTAGTTGGTCCTGCTCACACTTAACGTGTTCAAGCTCAGCTTAGGCTTGGTCAAGAGTGAAACCCAATGATGCCACCTCCTTTCTGAGCTCCGAAAAATGGGCTTTGTATGGGGAAAGTCTACTGGATGAGTTCATCGCTTCCTTGTCTGAGTAAATTGGATTTGTTAAAGCCCTATATTTATATTAATCATGTGATCACTATTAAACGGCAATATTTGCAATGGTCACAATTCATAATGGTATATTAAAATCCAGAAATTTAAAACCAATGAAGTTCACATTTTATAGAACCATACTAAACATTTAATTTGATCAAGAGGAATTTCCATTAATGAAAGTTTGGGTCATTACGTTTCCATTTTTTCTTTGACATAAATAATAATAATATGATTATTTTTTATAACTAAAAAAACAAAATTAGATGCTAATTAATTTAATCAGTTCAAATTTATCAAAATAATTTGACATTTTATTTCAATCATATATTCTATAATTTAAAAAAATAAAAAAATAAAGATTAAAACTAAAGACATAGATAATTACATAATTTCATATGACAACAATTATATATGAAATTTGAGGATATAAATCTTATAAAATCCTCTTTTCAAGGGTATCAAATGACAAAATAGTAAACCTATGGTGGGTATTTTCATAGAGGGGACCTATTATCGGTAATCAAGCCCCCAAAACATCAATTATTCAAAAAATCATTTACCTAGGATGGTTTGACCTATATTACCCAACTAATATTTTTTTATAGTTTAATACATAAAAATAATATTCTAGTAAGGCTCTCACCCCTATAACAACCCGAGATTTTGTATCCTTTAAATTAACACTTTCTTTGATAACTTTCCTCTCACAAAACACCAACCTAATACAGCACCCTACTAAAATAAACCATGACATATTGAAATTACATGAATAATATAATCACTAGTAAGTAAGATTATAATAATAAATTATGATATTATATATTATTGTTTTTATTTGAATAATATTTAAAAAAATATTGTCTTTCAAAGAACCATTTTAAAAAATTGTGTATTGTATTTTTCCTTAATAAATTAAATTGATCATATTTAAATTTTTATTATAATAGGTCATATTTATATTTATAAACTATATTTTAAAAATTAAATTATTTGTAAATTTATATGAAATAACATTAAAGAAATTTGAAGTTTAAAAGACATTTTTCAATAAAACTGTTTTTCTTTATATTTTGAATTTTCATTTAACAAAATAAATACATAAATATTATATTTTAAATTTCATAAAAAAAATTATGTTTTAAAATTCTAATTCCAATATTATCCTAAGGTGAAAATTTTATATTTTTCTAAAATAATTGATTTTTAGGTGAATAATGAAAATATTGTTTTCACAAAAATAGTAACTTTAAATTTATATAATAAATATCATTAAGTGTGTAAAAAATATTAATCGATAAAATATTTTTTTAATAATTAAAATTTTATATTTTAAAAAAATTATTTTGAATTTAGAAAACCAATAATTATCATTTTAAGAACTTAAGTAAAATTTTGTAATAAAAACTGTTTTTGGGAATTTATTTTAATTAAATATTATTTATGAAAAATTTGGTTTTGTATTTATCTAAAATACACATAAATTTTATTTTTTTATAATAAAACAATTTATATCATGAAAATAAATTAAATATATAATTTTACCCAACACATAAATTTTAATCCTAAAAAGTCACTTTTTTCTAAGAACGTGTTTTACACATTACATTATCTAATATTAAAATTTATTTTTTAAAAATAATGGAAATTTTATATTATAAAATTTATTTCATATTTTTAATAAGTAGGTTTGAATTATATTATAAGGGTAATTTATTTTCATATATTAAAAGTAAATTTATAAGGTAAAAATTAAATACCATTGTAAATCAAGAAATGATAAAAGTAAAAAAATTATGATTAAAGGACATCAAAATATATTTAAAAACATGTTTTTAAATGAATGGTTGAGGGATGATTGACCATATTTCATCCACCACTCCATTATTATACATTTTTGAGTCCTCAAGACCTATGAAACATGTGATCTCATTATATTAAGTTGAAATATTTACTGAAATGTCATTCTCACCCCAATCCAATTTTTTTGTATTTTATAAAAAATCAGTTGAAGTTTTAGTGGGAAATAAAAATTCAATTACCAATACATCACCACAGAAGAAACACATGGGATCAAAATTTGAATTTCAAAAAATATCATCCAAATCCAAAAATTCAAAATTTTGAATTTCACCAACCAACAATCATTGGTTATGAGGTAGACCACCTCTTGCATAGAGGTCTGACACATCGAGAACATTGCCAATGGAACCATCATACCCATAAACAAATTTTTGTCATCATCAACACTTCATTATCATAAAAAATGTTAACAGTCTCCACCAACCACTACCAATGTACCTCATGTGACATTTCATATTCCTCAAGATTATACCATTATCAACATCTCTAAAATATCACCACCAGAGATGATAACCAATATAATAGAATAATCCTCTTAGAAGCATAACTATGATAATGAAATTTGAATCAAATATTAAACAAACTATGGAAGTCATTTAATGTCTCATTTCTCAACACTACATCTTCACCAAACACATCTTTCGCCACAACACCACAACACTGAACAAAGTTCTCACCTCCTTCACCGAAACCTTTAGGAAGAAATACAAAAATTGAAACATTTTCATAGATGATTCCAATTCCACCATAGAGAAATAGAACCAAAATTCCATTAATGAAGAAAACTGAAAAAGACAATATGAGAAGCACTGTCAGAATCCAAACCCCGCATCCCAAAACCTTTTAGTACCCATCGCCCCGGATCTGACTAGGATGTGAGCAGAGGGACTTGAAGTTAGATTATATATTTGGAAATTGAGGGCTTCAAAAGATGATAGAATTATAGGGCTGAAACCCCGAACCCAATAAAATAGAGATCCAACATAGGAGTTCCAAGAAAATCATCAACTGTTAAACCACATATCCCAAAACCATTATGAATACATCTATCCAGATCAGATGTGGAGTGTTGTGGTGGAATTCCAGGTTAGAGTAGTGTTAGAGCAGTCAAAGGATTCAACATTGAACCACCAACTTTACAAACAATAGAACCTCCCTAATGGACATTCAACAAGAAATGTGAACGAGACTAACCTATCAAAATAGCACTAGCGACACATCTGAACTGGTAGGAGATAGCCCAAACTCAAGGGGATTCGAGAGAACGGGAAAAAGGAAAGGTGGAGAAAAACATAAAGGAGGGAGATGGAGGGTGAATTCACCATAGAGGGAATAAAATCCTCCCCCATCTTGGTCCCTGATTAGAAAAACCAAGGGTTAGAGGGAGAAGAGACTGATTCCACTAATAGGATTTGTTAATGTAATAATTTCAGTATAATTATGATATTCCCCATAGAAATTTAATTCCCACCACTTATAAAAGGGGTCTCTCACCACCACATAAAGACTGAATGAAATATTTAGTTTCCTCTTGAAAATATTCCATTTTCCATCTAATAGCATTCAATTTTACCCTATTATGTTTCTGGTCACAATATATTATCCTAATTCCTCTATTTCTAGGGTTTCTTCTATTGGAAATCACAAGTACTCAATGTGAGTACTACTTTATTTACTTATTTTCTTTTAATTATTAGTTTCCTAAATAAAATTTTATAATTACTATATAATTACATAAATATTTTTTATATACTGAAGCTTATTATACTAAGAGAATAACTATTATCACATTTTAACTTTTCAGTTATAAAAAAATTCTTTCATGTGTTGTGCAGACTATCACCTCCACGAAGCGACGACTTACATTTTTTTAACCATAGTCTCTCTTCATAAGTCATAATGGTGAAATTTAAGAATAAATATGAAATGAAAAATTTATTTATTATTAATAATATAAAAATTATAATCAACCTTTTTCTCCTTTCATTCTATGTGAAATGAAAATATTAATCGTGTGTTGTGTGGATTAACACCTTCATGAAATAACATATCTTTTTTATGTTATAGAGTATTTCTTATTTATAAAAATATATTAAAAAAGATTCATCACCTTAAAATTATCCATATAATATAATTAATCTTATTTTAAAGTGAATTTTTTTTAAAATAATCCACTTTTATAATCATAACCATCAATTAATTATGGTATGTTAATGTATTGGTTAGTCTAAAAACCAACTAGAAAAATGGTATAAAATATATCATGGATGATTATGAGAACTTAATTACTCATAAAATATAATATAATTAAGAAAAAAATAATTTATTTTGGTTTTGTAATGGTGGCATTAATATTAAACTCATTAATTTAGATTCCATTATTTGATTTTCAAAAATCATTGAATCATTCTTTTCACCAATTTCATCTACAAAACTCTACCAAAAACTAAAATTGAATGATATTCTTACATTATAGATAATTTAAAATAATCAATTTCTTTAACTTTTTTTTTTAGGAATGGTGAACCTTTGGAGAAGAATCCATAACAACATTGTTTTTATGAAGTTACATTAAAATGATCAAGATTATTCACACCCAATATTCACAATATATAATAACCAACTAACATACATATAGAAAAAAATACTAAATAAATTACCAAAATTTAATGGATATGAATAAGGTTATTAAATAGGTGAGGAATATATTTATGTTCGTTATATTGGATCATAGAGTGCATTCAATTAAGTGGGGAAACATGTTCTAAGTTCCCTATCTCAAATTTTTACCCCTTGTATCATTTTTATTATTATACACCATGTTTTCTATGAAATAGTGAATCTAAATCCAATTTAATATATTTTATCATAAAAATATCATCATTCATGGTATTTAATTTTTCATTTGAAATCATATACTACAAGGTTATTTGACTTGAATGTTTCTATGTTTGTAAGGGGTTCTTTATATAAAATATTATTTCATGAGACATGTATGATACTACACACAATTATTTATTTTATATGGTGTATTCAATACCCTATTTATTTCATGTTTGAAATATATTCCATTTAATGAGATATTAATTTCTATTTCATGATCTTCCTCCCAAGATCATTCGATTCATACTTTACGCATACAAGGATGTTTTAATCACAAATCTCATTTTCAAATAGAGATTCCTTTTGAAATATAATCCATATATTTAATTTTTAACATATATCTTAAAAAACACTTTAATTTTATTATCATCGATTCATTATTTTGGTTTTAAATTTCTTCTCCCTATATCATATTCACCCTTGGATCATTATTTTCTCGTTGAAATAAAACGAACATGATATTTTATTTTTAGTCAAGAACGTCCTTTTTTCCATGACCATATTCATTTGACTTTTTTAATTTCCTTATCTATTTTTCAATATTTTTTAAGTTTATTTTATAAAAATTATATTTTTTAAACAAAATTAAATAAATTTTTAATAAAAAATGTACGGGGCATTTTCAAAAAAAGAGTGAAAAGTATATTTTTTTAAAGTTTTATGTGTAAACACATCTTTCTGCCTTCTTTATCATTTTATATGAAAATCTCTTTCTACTTTTTCATATTTTCAAAAATAAATTTTTCTTATCCTTGTTTCATAAAATATATATTTTATAATTATTTCAAAAAGATCAAGGATATTTCTAATTTTAAAAGTGATTTCTCTAAAAATCCAGATTGTATTTTTTTCTAAGTCATTATCCTATAAAATACCATATACTTGATCAAGGATATTATTTAAATGTGACTATCCACATTATTTCACTTGATGTATTATGTATTATTCTTTTATATCAGTGATATGATCCATCGCTACCTTTTTCTTTCTTAACCATCCACCTTGAATGAGAATAACTTTTCTTCCAATTATTTATCTTAATAAACACTCTATATTTCATTCCTTTTATTGAAGTTTATTCCCATATATATTATATATCGATTGATTATGGAAATAATTTCTTCAAATATATACCCTTTATTTATACATCATCAATACCATATTCTTTATTATATTTCTTAAAGGGTATTTACATAGAATGTTACTAAATATCATCTTATACACATTTATTTTCCATGGTTTTATCATGTTATGAATATTTATGGAATTATAAATGATTATATTAGGTGAAACCACTTGAAAAGGATAAAAAAATCATTTTTATTTCCATGGGTTATTTATGATGTTATGAATGTAACACCTATTCTCTCTATGAGTTCTTTGTGATGTTTTCAATAAGACTCATTTTCCTTCCATGGGTTATAAATGATTTAATAAAGGATTAATTTCATATGGAAAATGTAGTTGCTTATGAATTATAGATGGGGTCTTATGTATCCATCCAATGCAATGGATAAAATTTTATGTCTCATTATAAAAGTAATAGGAATTTATTTTTATTTTCTCATAAGCGTGGGTGATGTAGCCATTAAATCTTATGATTTTCTACAACCTTTTTAGTGTATTATGGGAGTTTAAAATCTTAAATGATAATTTTAATGTTTAATTGTTATTAAGTGGATATTTTATAGTGGGATTAGTAATTATTGTTATTTTTTTAGTTTTTTTTACTTTTAAGCTTAAAATATCCTTCTTTCACATCAAATTATTTATATATTCTGTTTATGTGATTTTATATTCATATTTTAATTCTTATTTCTTTTAGTAAATTCTATTATTTCCCCAACTAAATATTTTTTTTTATCAATGTGTTATTTTATTAACAAAAATTAAATTTTTTATCTCATATTTTAAATATCTTAGTTTTTTGTAATTTTAATTTTCAAGTTTATAGTCTATTATATTTATTATTTCTTTATTTTTATTAAATAATTAATTAATAAACTATTTTAATCATATTGAATTCCAATTTTTGACCTTTATTTTTGACATTTTAATATTATATAATTTTTTACTTTATAATATTCATTTTTGTTAAAATAGTTTGAATTAGTATTAAATATATAATTTTAATTTTGTATGTGATTATATAATTTACTATATATTTTCAGTGGTCAATGTGATAAAGGATTTTTTTTTCAAATTCTTAGAGTGTCTGTGACTTTTTTAATGATCACATTACCAAACTATTTGTAAATTAAATTTTTTCAAAGTAAAATCACATAAACCACAAGATTAAAAATCTTTTAACCGTGAGTATTGTTAATATATACTAAACAATGGAATCGGCCAAGTGGATCCCATTTTATGGTGTGTTTTAAATTACACTAACTGAGAAAGTATTGAAAATGATATAAGTGATCATGTGTGTATCATTGCATCGACTGCATGACTAATGATCAAGAAACCACGCCTCCTAGGATTGACAACACTATTAATTTCAATCAACTATTCCTTCTGAATATTGACCGCATTCCACCATTCTCAAACGACTGCAAACTCAATGAACAACCAAGCCAATGATGATGAATATGTCATAAATACCATTCGATCTAATATCAATTGAAAAAAAAATCTTCACTGAGAAAGATATAACTCCACATATAAGAATTCCATAATCAATGATATTTTGATCTGGAGGATTATCAGTGAGATAGTGATCAAGAGGGGGTTGCAATGTGTTGGTGAATCTTCACCAGACTTAGATCTTGGTGGTGTGAAGAATTTTAACATTGAATTTGATGAATCAAGACTGAATCGAAGCCAAGTGAATATAATATACCCAAAAAACAATACATGCCTAGGATTTCATAATGGGTGAGGGTGGAGATAATTGTCAAAGATCGTCTATGCCGAGTTTCAAGAATAGATTGGTGTGAGCTACTTAATATGAGTTTATATGATTGAAAAAAATTTGGATGTGCAAACACATAAACTCTAATGTTGTAGAAGGTCTCAAAGACACTAAACTCGGTTGAAGAAAATGAACTATAGCTTCGATGAGTCGATGAAGATATCATTTTTTATTGTTCACCCATGTTTCAAGACAATGTAATAGCACTTGAGCCACCATCAATTTAAGAATATGAGATCATGAGAGGAAATGAAATGATGGATCCTAATAAATGAATTGTTATCATTGAATACTGAAGTTGAAGAAAATAATCTAACACTACTAGAGTCATCACTATCCAAAGGTCCACCAAAGATTAATGTGCTCAAATTCAAATCTCTATCATTATAATAAGGTTCATTGAGTTAGGTTTGAGGATTTAAAATGGAACTTGGGTTGAAATGTGCAATGTAGGGATGAATTGGGTTTCATCATTTCTATAAGTTTGACTTATTCCCACCAACATAAGATTAAGATCAAAATATCTGAAATAGGGTTTCAGCGTACTGATGAAATTAAGACTGAAAAGTTTATTCAAGTTAACCATCCTCAAAAAATATTTTTTGAGATAATTTAATGCAACCAAAGTTGATCAATTGATGATTATAAATTTGATTTGGACCTTGGTTGATGTATTTTAATAAATATGTGGTGTTCAATTTGTCATCTTATTTTAATTTTGTAAGGTCTATTTTAGTTTGGAGCATATGAATTTGAAGAAGATATAGTCAACAACTCATGCCGAATTTTCTAATTAAAAAAAATATTTGGGTTGAATTAATTTTGTGGAAAATGAATCATGTTGGAATAGAATCTATATGCATTTAAAAAATTCCACATGTGGGCCTTTCATAGTTGTTAAAAGGGTTCAGCTCAAGTCACGTATAGGGATTAGAGAAAAAAGATGGGTGATATGTCTTAGGTTATTTAGAGAGGACCGAGTTAAGTAAATGTAGGGTGTTAGAGATGAACCTAAAAAGAATAAAAAAATTACAAGATAATGGATGAAGAAAAACACTAATTTGATAATTGAGATAATTTTTCAAAATAGGTACTTTTGATGACAATTGTTTCTCCAAATATCTCTAACTAATTAAAATATTAGAACAATTATGGAATTTCTCATCATGATCAATCTCAAATGGATATAATCTAGGAGTTATTATCCTCATCTAGTCAAAATTTATTAGATCAACCACCTGGTGGGAATTATAATGATAAAACTGATAAAGTTATTAATAATATTTATAATAATATATCACTTAATTAACAAAATAAGAATTCAAGAATTAGGAGAGTAAATAAATTTGATAATAACTTTGTCTTAGTCTTTATAAGGAATTCTCTATTTGGTGAAATTAAAGAATAACTTCAATAATTAATGAATTAAAATCCTAAAAAAATTATATGTCAATTGGGTTTTTAAAATCAAAAACAATCACTTAGAGAGCAGTGTGTTTAGTGTAGAATTTTGGGACACTCTGATAATTTTTTAACCAAATTTTCATATGTTATCCCAGTAATAAGAAAATTCAAAATTTTTGGGATATTGTTATTGGTTTAAAGCTATAGATGATCTATTTTCAAATAACTACAACTCTAGTTATATAAATCAACCAAACATATCCTTTAGTGAAAAAATAATGTTCAGACAAGAACCTATTATACTATATTTTCAAAATCAGTAAAGAAAAAAATTCCAATATCAAACTAAGTTTGAAACCCATAATTATCAATATGATGTATAGGTAATGTTTTAGTAATTTATTGAGAAATTTAATTTAAAAATCTCAACATGATTCTGATATGTCCCAAACTAATGCTAAAATTCACACTTGAAATTTTAAATGAGTCAATTATTAAGAGACGTTAAATCTAGAGATAAAGGGAAACATCCAATTATAATAGAACTAAACCCCAGGAAAAATATCATGTATATGGATAGAAGAAACGGTTTAAAAACTCAAAAAAAAAAAGATAAAAAACCATAGTCCATTAAAACTATAAAACTAGGTGAATATGGAAGTCAAAAAATACATAAAATTTAATCTAAAAATGGGAGAAAAGTTTCTGAAAATAAAGAAAATATAAAACTTTTACTAGAAGAGAGAAATCATTTTTAAAAAAAATATGAAGAACAAAGGGAAGGATAAATTTTTTCAGAATTTGAAGATATTGCTTCCATTATAAAGAACTATTCCTGGCTCATAACATTCTTGAATAAATTAAAACCCATGAAAAAAAACAACACTAAACTTCTCCAGTTCCTTAGCCTTTTAACTAAGATCTAAGTGAATATTCCTTCCATCAAAGCGTTTATTTAGAGTCCTTCATATCTGAGTTCATTCAAAAAAATAAAAAAAAATACTATGAAATAATTTAAAACTTACTAACTCGCTAAAAAGTATAGTAACTTCATTTAAAAGAAAATCCCTCTAAGACATGAAGATACATGGATTTTTTTCATTCTTTGTACCTTAGGTAATAGTGTCCAAATCAACTTTCTATGCGACCTTCATGCTAGTATCAACCTTCTCTTTTTATCAATGTTTAAATTATTGAAATTTGGTAACTCACAACCCAACAGAAATATTCTATAATTGTATGATTGTTCATTTTCACATCCCATAGGAATATTGTATGATTTTCTAGTTAGGGTTTGAAAGTTGTTTATTCCCACTTACTTTCTTCTATTACACATGCAGTGTGACTAATTGATTGAAAATTTACTTTTTATTATTTTCACATATTTTTTAGGACAAAAGTGAGAAACTAAATACGCAACCAAAAAATAATCATGAGATGAAAGAAATTGTTCAACCGTTAAAATCATGCTTAATCTTATTCGAATCGTTATCCCCATATAATTTCCATCTGAGAGAAATTACCTTTTTATCTAGTCCATCCTTGAGCAGATATTTGAACTAATAAGACATAATTTCCCATGTCTAATGGTAATACTTATCATTTATATTCTTTTCATTGAATACTCTAGTTTAAATGAGATCCTACTTATTGATCCAATTCAACTACTCTTTACTTGTTTCCACTTGTATCAATCTCTCATACATTCAGTATGCAACCTCAATAGGGGCCTTAATCTCAAAGGTCTCATTAGGTATTTCATCCTCTTAAAGGTTTATAGTCTCCCATGTTTTGAAATTATCACCAATCTCCTTACTTCCCTCACATTATTGATCGACCAACCCAAAAAAAGCCTCATTATTTCCAAGATCCACCCCTAATTTTTCCTACCTTGGATAAGGTTCTCCCAAAAAACCACATGAAATATTATGATACATAGAATCTCCACCATTAGGTTCCTCAACTTTCTAATTATATATATAATACATATCTTTTTTCTTAGACTTTATAAAATATCTTCTCTCTATGGGTTTCAGAAAATGTGAATAATCCTTCCGCCCTTTTTCTTTCTTCCCCTTGACAAGAATGCATGTCCCCAAGTCCTTGTTTCCCATACTCCCCTTCCTCATCCCCAATATTTGAAGTCCACTATCATAGAATACTTCTGCATTATATCTCAAATATATTTCAGAAACTTCAACATGGGTTTCATCACTAGATAGTTTTTACCCTTCATTGGAGATATCAACCCGAACAGACTCACCTTGGTTCAGAATTAACTCTTCCCCCAAACCATCAAAATGGTTTCTCAAGTTTAAACCTGTCAAGACTCTTCCTAATATGGGACCCCTCAAAATATCCATCATTCCATAATTACATTGATGAGAATTCTCTTATCCCTTACAACCTGTTAAACCTCCCTCATTTTTCAATTAAATCACCACTATATGAGTATTCCCAATGCTAGATCTCATGACCCTTTCATAAGAGTATACATCCACGGTGATGGGGTTATGTTCTAGAACCATAGTAGAACTAACATCATTGGTTACCACTAAACCATAAGGGGCTTTCACTGTTGTCATGAGTTCAACCATGTCATTCCTAAAATCGGTGAAGATTTCAGCAACATTCGATTCGGCATGTCTAAGTCTTAAGTCTTTCTATAAGGAATTGGCCTGAATAAAATCAGTAATACCCATCTTTACCACTATTTTTACAATAACCTTCTCAAATACAGATATTTGTTGAGTTTTCGAAGAAGGCTCATTGATTCCCTAGTTACCACCTCGATGTAAATTATGAGGTTGGGGCCCATGCGCTTGCAATAAATACAGTAATTCTTCCAAGATTCAAACACAATAGGATGTTTGCAATGAAACTTTTCCAAAAAATTTATCCAAATCAACTCTATAGGTGTATTGTAGACATAATATTATTTAGAAGCTTTTTAGTAATGACTGTTTTTTAAGGCTATTTTGGTAACAACCATATCCCTATATCCCTAAAATATCAAAATAAAATTACCTTCTCATGACCATTTGTAACATTTTCCTATCAAAAAAATACCATTTGGATTGTGTGGTTCCCAAAAACATTTCAAATATTCATTATGTATATCTTCTTTGGTATGATATTGAGGATTATTTAGGTATCCATGGATGACTTTTCAAGTTTTGGAAGGAGTTTTGAGATCTTTTAAGCAAATATAGAACTAGTTTTAGAAAGATTTTTGGAAACTAATGATGTTTTAAACTCTGATAAATGGAATGTTATAGTCAAAAAATGAATTTCTTAAGACATACAGAGTATAATATGGAAATTTATGTTGAAAATTCCAAAATAAATGTGATTTAAACATTTTACCCTTTTAAAATTTTCAAGGGAGTTGTGAGTTATTTAGGACAAGAAGGTTAATATAGGTTTTTTAAAAAAGAATTTTCAAAATTTTAAAAAACATTATGTTAACTACTGGTAAAATATTCATCCATTTTCCTTGATAAAAAATGTGTGGAACCCTTTAATTTTATTGAGGAAATACTCAATTTTTCACTAATAATCACTAAACCACATTGGAAATTTCCTTTTAAAATTATGTTTTATGGTAGTGATGTAGATTTTTGATCTATTATAGGATAGAGGATAGATATAATATTATATGAACTAAATTATGTTATTAGACAACTCGATAATTCTCAAAGGAAATACACCACTACATGGAAAGAGTTTTTGAGTTTTTAGGTTCTAAAGTCATAGTCTTTACTAAACACGGTAAATTAAAATATCCACTAACAAATAAATAGGCTAAACCTTGAATTTTTAGGTAGATATTTTTGTTAAAAAATATTTATTTGGATATTATACCCAAAAAGAGTGATGATATTGTTATTATAGATCATCTTTATAGGTTTTATAGTACTCATTGAGAAGATCTTAGGGATATTAATTCTTCTTTTCCTGATGAAAATTTTCTTACTATTTCATTTAAGCAGTCTATTTTTATGTAATTTTTGTTAATTATTTTTGGCAAGTGTCATTCCTAAATATTTGTAAAATAATATAATAAAGAAAATCATTTTTGTTCTTAATTATTATCTTTTTAATGATCCTTTACTATTTAGAAGGTGTACGGGTTGTATTATAAGGTGTCTACTAGAGGAAGAAATGCTTCATATTCTTGAGAGTTATCACTCCTCACCTTAGAGATGTCATTATAGTGGGGAAAATACATCCTAAGAATTCGTTCATGTTGTATTTTATTATCCTACTTTGATAAAGGATACAATGACTTTTTTTAATATTATTAGAGTATGATATTAAGAAATATTATACGGTAGAATGAGTTTCCTCAAAATATTATTTAGAAAGATATGCTTTTTATGTGTGGGGATTGGATTTTATGGGACCATTTCTCTTTTCACATGGGAATAAGTACATTTTTGGATGTTGAAAATGTGTTTCCAGATGGGTTCAAATAATGTAACATCCAAACAATCAAGTTAAAAGTGTGATTAAATACATTAAAAAGAAAATTTTCACAATATTTGGAGTGTAAATTCTTTCCATTACTGAAAATGAAACTCATTATAATAATTTTAAATCCAAATCATTGATGGAGAAGTTTGGTTGTACCCATAGAACATAAACTACATACTATCCAAATTCTAGTGGACGTGTTGAAATTTCAAATAAATAGAATTAAAATATTTTAGAGAAAACTATCACTAATTAGAGGAAGAATTTTTCCTTAAAACTAGATGAACTATGACATGTCGAAAAAATTACCACCATTTTCATAGTGGAATATATGTCTATACTCCAAGCGAGTGAGTTTCAATGCTGCAATTACATGATGACTAATTTTATTGTTGGTTCATGGTTTCATATTATGGATTTTCATGCCTATAATTATATTCATATAAATACAACTATAAATTTAAGTGTTAATCCTCTATGTTTTGGTGTGGATTATTTTTCATCAATGATCTCAATTTTTATTGAATCTTTTTGGTTTTTATAATCATATTTCAATTGTATTTTAATTTTTTTAAAATGCTTGAAAAGTCCAGAAATAAGTGTTTTGATGTCATGTCATTTTATTTATATAGAAATTTTTTCTTCTAATAAATATTACATTAATATTGATCTAGATTAATTGATAATGTTTTATTACAATTGTTTGAAGTCATGGTTTGTTATAATTTTTTTCATTCCTGGTTTTATTGACTGATTTGAGAACTGTGATTTTTTAAATTGATTTTAGAATAATATGATCTAACTTTATCCATAATATTTAAAGGTGATTATTATTATACATCCATGAATTTTTTTCAATTATAGATACTATATAGAACATTATATAGAAATAATTTTAATGATTTTAAGACAACACAATTAGAGAGTCAATTATTCAAGTGGAAACATTATTTTATTCCTAAATACATAAGAAACCAAACATTTTTTTGGTTTTCCATCTACTAAGAAAGTATCAATTATCAATATATAGTAACCAAGTTTATCATTTTATGCCCAATTAATTTTTAGTTACTTTATTTCCAGGTGAAATTTCAATACAATGTTCAAGTCTATCTAAGCACCCTATTCAAATATAATAAAGTGTTCCATGTTTCCCAAAATCCAATTCTAGGTGCATTATCTAGTTCCAAGAATTAAATTTCATTTTTTCAAGTACTATGTTAGTCAATATTTGAGTTTTACTTTTCAAATTAGACCTCTAGGAAGGAACAACTGAAGTTCTTTTATAATTCTAGAGCCGTGTTTTTCATTCACTGTAATATGATATATTTGACTTGATGATTGGTTTGGCGGTATTTGACTATTATCTTAATGTTTATTTATTTGTATATAAGGAATACTACAGTATAAGTTTATATATTTTTATCCACACATTACACAATTTTTCAATTCTACCTAATTCTTTCACCACCACTAATTTATGTAGTGGTTATTTTTTTAATGTTTTCTAGTTTCAAGATATAAATATTTATTTCTTGGTTTTTAATTTTGAGATTATTGATTTTTGAATTTTTTTTTTATTATTTATTTTTTGAATAAAATAATGTTTTTGATAAGTTATACAACATTATTTCAAGGCACCATAAATAATAAATTTGTTTTTTTAGTGGAAAATAGACATTCATCAACTGATATTGAAATTGTTTGATGAATAATTTTTCTTTGATGAAATTATAGATGAATGTGAAATTTTGATGAACCAAATATGATGTATAGTTTTCTATCTATGATAGAATAAATTAATTATTTACCAGATTCATTGTGTTTTTTGGATCTTTTTCAAATGTACTTGTATTTTTAAATAATTTTATATATTACTACATCATTCAAAATTTAATTTTAAATAAAATTAAGCAGTTTATTTCTTGATTACTCATATTTACTTTTTATTATTTTATAATTTAAACTTGTTACCATGGAGTAATAAAAAAAGTTATAAAATCTTATCCATTTCTCCAATACAATAATTATTAGAAATCATATTCAATATATCACCCTTTAATTTATTTAAAGGTTTTTTTAGGCTTGTCCAAAATCTCTCTAATCTATAATGATTTTTTATTTATTTTTTATTGTTTTTTATTTTTTTTATTTCTTTAATTTTTACTCAATACTTTAATTCAACACTTTATTTCTAGTTTTTACCTATTTATATTGTTCTCTCATTCATATTAAAATCTGATTTATTTTTGACAAGTATCAAAACCACACTTTGTCTTCAATTGTAGCTCATTATTTTCGATAATGGTTTAATATAATTTATTGTATAATTAATATAAACTCAAAATTTCTTTTTTATAAATTGTTGACCTTTTTAGTTTTTTTATATGGATTTCTTATGTCCAAAGTAATTATTGGTTAGTTTGTGTGTTTTTTTATTACATGTCCTTTAATATTTTTTTGTAACCAAAGGTGGATTTAAAATTCTTCTTAAATGCTTAGTTTTTCTAGAAAAAAATTGTTTTTCATCTCAAATATTCTTTTTCCAAATAGATTATTATAATTTTTCATGAATTTGAAATTCCTTCTAAATTTATTTTTTCAGAAACAATTTATTAAAAATATAATATTTGAAAAAAATTAAATATACATATTTTCATGTTTGCATATATTTTCATATAATTTTTAAATATATATTTACCCTTAAAATTGATGTTCTTGCATGAAATTATTTATAAATATACACACAAAAATTCATAGTCATAGTTGTATAAAATAATGTGCCTCCATGATGAACTATATACATTTTATAAATTCCTATAGTGTAAATTGTTTACTTCAGTTTAAATAAATTCATTAATGATTCTTATGAATAGACTATTCATTAACTATAAACATACCTTATAGTCCTCCATTATGAATTTTACTATCATATGTCCACCATTTTTAAAACATTAGTTAAATTTAATTATATAAAACGAATTTAATTTTATATATACAAACTATTTGGTGATTCCTTGATAAATCAAATCCTTTATCACCTCCCACATTTTGTTTAATGTGTTATTTTCAGATATTTACCTCATGATTTTGATGATGAAATGTTTATTTAAAGTAGTGGTCATAAATGATTTCAATCATGGATCTTCAACATCAAAGTAGATTCAAGAATAGGTTACTCCAAAAAGATGCATAAAAAACATAACTTGAATAGAATGAGTAAGTATCATTTAATATATTCAAGTGTATTTCCTTTTCAATATTTAATTATTACCTAGATTCATTTTTTAATATTTTTTTTATATTCTTATTCCAATATTTATACAGTTAATATTCAAATTTATTTACATCAACTTCGATTTTTCCATGTAACACTATATTTGCAGACATATTAAATTAACTCCTTTATGTTACACTCCTAAACATTATAGTTCCTTCATTAACATACAAAATTTATCTATTTTCCAAAATATATGAAGGTATTAAGGGATGAATATATTTTTTTATTCCTTGTATTTTTACTATATTTATACCATTATAATTTTTAAATTACACCATTCTGTATTCCCCTATATACATACTCTATGCATATATTCAGAGTTATAAAAACCACTATAAAATTAACTGTTGTAAACTTATTTAATTAAACAACATGATGATTATAGGTATAAAACTTTATAAATTATATTATTTTTTATTTTTTAACTATGCATCTACTTTTTGATTTTAAATAAACATTATATATCATGTTCAAGAGTGGTTTTCAGACTCTTACCTGTGTTCTAACAGTTACTTTTTTATTTTTTATTTATATTTTTTCACGTACAAATGCATCGTTGGGAACATATTTAAGTCAAAAAATATAGTGGTTTACATAATGTCACATTTTCATTTACATATTAATATTATAACATGTTTGAATTTTACATCTCATTCAATGAAAATTTCTTCCAATTAGTTATAAAGTAGTTGTCTCTAAGAGATGGAATATAAGCATTATTTTAAACTATTTATTTATACATCTAAAATCCCCCTTAATATTGTTTTAGCAGTCCACAGTGTAACCATGAAGTACCATAAACAAGATAGATCTTACAAAGAACAAGGTTTTTTTTCAATAATTCCCTTTTATTTTTAATTTATTATGTTTACTTCATTAATTTAGACCTAGAAACACTATTTAATATATATGTGTTTATTTTATAAAAAATATTATTCTCATTCCACTGATTTAGGTGCATGTTACAATACAGATATTGATGCTCAAAATCATGATGATGTTGATGGTCAGAGAGGAGGTGATAATGATGTTGGTGTTTCTATAGGAGGTGATGAGGGTTATTATGGTTGTGGTGATATGGATATTGAGGTCCATTTAGGATGTAAATTTTATTCTTTTTTTATACATTTAATTTTATCATAGTTTTTTTTCTGATGATATTGATATTTAAATTATATATTGTTTATCTTGGAGATATTTTTAATTATTATAATACATATTATATTATATTTGAGTTATTTTTATATTTTATTCTTGTTTTTTATTATCTTTTATTTTCTAAGGTTTGATTTCTATTTTAGTGATGATGGTATGCTATGGATTTGGGAGTAGTAAGTTTTTTAATAGACTATATTATTAGAATGTATTTAAGTGTTTGAATTTTTGTGACATGTATTGTGTTCTATTGGATTTCTCTATATATTTTATCCTTCCAATTATTCTTTTATTCTATTTTAAGATACACGGTTTGAGGACTGGTGGAATTTGAGGGATTTAAGTATAGTAGGTTGGTTTAGAAATTATATTCTTGGTAGGTATTTAAGTGTATAAGGGTTTAGATAAGAACTCCCAAATTATATTTTAGTAATTAAAGTAATCATTATATTGATATTTTATATTTTTATGATTTTAAATATAATTGTCATTTCATGTTCTCTTATAAAACCTTGCAATGAATATTATACTACTGTTAGAATTTTGAAGATTACAAAGATCATCTCATCAAGGTGTTTCAAAAATGTGTTGTTATGATTCATGTGTAATTGATTATTATTACTCTATTTTGGTAAGTGTAATACCCATATTCAATCTCAATAAGAACGTATAGCTACTTATAACTCACAATACTCGCACACCTGCATCTTTTAATTATTATTTTTTTCTATAGAATATTAATGAACCAATACAATATATCTGTAGAAATTCAAAGGAAGAAAAATATATACATGTTCAAAGAGTGTGTAGGGTCACTTCATGGGTTGGAGCTGAAGAAATATTTCGTATAGTGTGTGAAAAGCTAAATTATTATATGTAAAGCTAAATTATTTTTAATTCATGTATATTGGAGTCTTCTATCTTCAAAGGAAAAAATATCCATAAATGTTTTGAGATCGATATGATTTTTGGTGCCTCTATGCACATCATAAATTGAAATTTCCCATGAGATAAGAACTCTAATATTTACTCCCATTCATTGTATAACACTAAGAAATCTCCTCTATATCTACATTTGTTTCAGATAATTTTTATCAATAATATCTTCCTTCATAATCACTTTTAAAAAAGTATCTAAGTAAAGAGGACTAACCTTGAGTTAAATCTTACAGAATAAGTCCTTCTCAAAAATTATATCTCCTCATCACCTCATCAATGAGGAAATCCTATAAATATCATAGTAATTTTATAAATCGAACTTAAAATTGATACATTTTATACCTTACCTATATAATAATAGATATTTCATCTTTTTTTATAACCTAAGATATTATAAAATAAACTATCTCAAAAATAACCTTAGAATTTTTCCAATAACCCCTAAAACATATCTCAATCTCCATGATAAAGAATACACTATTTATTAGAAACTATACATAATAAAATAACCACCAATGGTATCCAATTTTCAACCTCAACCCAATTCTAGTGGAAGGAAATATCTACCTCTTTAAGCCAGTGATTGGTTACCCAATTAGAAATAAACCCCTAATATATCAATATTGCATCTACTCTAACTATAACAACTATCGATGTTATGAAAATGATATTTCTAAATTCAAGTAAAAGAATACCAAATCCCAAAGATATATAAAGTTTTAAATTTACTACTAAATCCATCCTAAAAATCATTAAAAATAAATTTTACATGCACAATTATAATATAATAGTATTGCATGATTCATTTACACGATAACACAATACCCTAAAATTAGTAAACTATCCATAAATTATAATTAGTTGAGAACAAGGATCTTGAAACAAAAATGCATCAACAGTCACACTCTATAATTTGTTTTATAGTCTACTTTATTTCCCATGTTTGGATGTACCACTTTTTTACTAACTTATTTAAATGCAATGATTAATACTCCTAAATTCATCCTAAAATTCATTCTGATATTATTCATTCATGTCTCAACCCTTCAAAAAATCTATTGAATCAATAACACTATTATATTTTTTTGGATCCTTGTTTTCATAAATCATAATACACAAAAAAAATTACTTTTTTAGCTTGTATTTTTGTTAATATTTTATCTTGTAGAATCTTTTATTCAAAATTTTAGTCCCTATAAATCTATTCATTCAATAACCTGATAATTCATAGTATTATTAATTGGGGATCATCATAGAGTCTCTTGAACCATATATTAATGAAATAGTTATTTTGTGGTACATATGAATCCTTTTGAATTATATCTACCATCTCAAAGATCACACAAAATTTGTTACAGTAGATTATTATTAATAGAGTATTGGGACTCAAGGAAAATTTGTTTTTGGTCTGATAATAGATCATAAAATATGTAATTAAGATATATTTTTCTCTTGTTTTTAATGTTTGTTAGTGTATACTTATTGTTTCTATTCTTAATAGGTTTTATTCTAAAATACATAGTATTTCCCCTTGTAATCTTTTTCCATAAAATTTTCTATGATAGATGAAGTTATAAAGATAAGAACTTGTGTCACTGATATTTTGATTTAATATGAAATTTTTTATGTAATATCTAGTGGTGATATTTTATATCGAATAGTTTTCACACAAAAAACATGATACTAAAATGTCATAGATTGATCCCCTCCCCACTACATTAGGTGAAAACAAAAGTTTTTGGGGGATACGAAAACTTTTCACAGTGGTTTTAGGGGGTTATCACTACATACAATGAAATTTTTGTGTGGGGTTCTTCATAATGAACATTCATTTGTGGTTTGTGCCCATTTTTCAATTGAATTATGCAATTATTTTATGATTTAAAAAATAAGTTAGAATATTAAAGTATTTTTAGGTGATCCTAGAAATTGGTATGGTTAAAGGGTTTGATATATGGGCTACAAAATATAATCTTGAAGTTGGGTTAAATCCAATTTATACTCTTTATAAACATGAAAAAACTATTTTCTCAATATCTTATAATCTCACAGTTCACGATGCAAATTTCATTTTTTTACATTCTACTTAACCAATACTACCTTGGTCTAGAATATAAGTAATTATTACTTATTATCAAAATTAACCTAATTCAAGGAAAAGTTTGAGAAAATATAATTGAATACATTACATTTTCTTATATTCTAGACCATAAAATCTCCTCATTTAGTGTTTTCTTCATCTTAACAACAATCTCCCATGTAAATAACTTTTCGTACCTTGGTCCATATATCAAATGATAAAAATATATCTTATATCCTTCCTTTGTATTATTATGTTTGGAAAACATCTCATCCACTACTTTTCATATTTTTTGGTAAATATTTGGAATGTTTCTGATAATCATCCCAAATTTATCACATCCAAGAAACCCAAAGTTGTGATTGCTTCATTCATAATATATATTTTTAAGAGTCTATTAATTTCTTTCTAAAATTTCCTTACATTTTTTATTTTTTATCTCATCACATTATAGTATTCTCTTATTATATTAATTAATTTGATTCAAAGTGTACATGTGCCTTATAAATTATTCATTTATCCCATTTTTATATACAATTTAGTTATTTTTTTAATTCTGAATGTTTTTTCCTTTGAATTTATTTCTCTTTTTATTTCAATTTTAGTCGTTTTCAAATGGAACCCTCTTAGTCCCTCTGAACTTTCTTAGTTAGTGTAAGTTGTGGTATATGTAGTTTGAACTACAGCTTGTTAGGTATAATGTATGGTGTAGGGTGTTTGGTGCAATACAAGGTGCAATAGGTGTAGTGAACCTTATATTTTTTGGAAATTGAAGATGTAGCCACAGTTGTAAATTATGCCAGTAGAGTTGGTATTTTATTCGAAAAACTGGTGGTTATATGTAGGGTTTCAAACCATGGCATTATAACTATTTTTTTTGTTTAAAATATAGTTATTATTCTATTACCATTATTAAAAATGGTGGAAATAAATATACATTGTAGTGGCTAAAGACAAGGTTTGTAACTGTGGAAAGAGCCCGATTTCCATGTTTTGGACCATGGATATAAAGGTATTTCCATAGTTTGAACCATAGAAATCGGACAATTTTCATATGTCAAATTTTTGGCTATGTATGTGTCCATATTTCCTCACTAATGGGAGCCACGGTCCACCAAACCATGGTTATTACCTATACCCATGGTTTCATGACCTATAGTCAGAGTTATAAACTGTTATTATAGCCTGACTTTCTAGTACAAAACACAAGTAATATTGGGATGTTAAGGATTTTAAATTTTATTTAAAGACACCTATAATTAGAATACTACTTGATATAATTGTGATAGATGAAATTAAGATACATACATATGATAATTATAAATTTATAAAGACAGGTCCAAGGTTTTTCATGATTCTTTCATTCAAAATAAAGAATGAAGGGCTAGAAATAAGGGTCTTATATAAACTTTTAGACATAATATCTATCCAGGAGAGCTAAAATCCAAGTTGTCTGTACCATTAAATATACTTATAGAGTTTAAAAATAGAACTCTTGAAATTTATAGATAATATAATAC
This sequence comes from Viscum album, assembly GCA_963277665.1. Taxonomy (NCBI): domain Eukaryota; kingdom Viridiplantae; phylum Streptophyta; class Magnoliopsida; order Santalales; family Viscaceae; genus Viscum; species Viscum album. Next base: position 1,685,965,685 of record OY728126.1, on the reverse strand, counting down.
ACCAATTTTAGTAAATGGTCCGGGAATCAAACATAATGTTTAAGGGTATCCAAATCATTACCTTCTATTTTCATGCACAAAAATTCATTTTTTATTGAATTATAACTTAATATTTTAAATTTATTATTTTATGGGTGTCAACCCATGTTCATTATTTTGTTTTTACTTTTTCATTTTTTAATAATAATGTTTTTCTGGAAAAATATATTTCTATTTGTTTTTTATTTCATTTAATTCTTGGTATTCCAATTCCATTTTTTATAAAGAATGTTTCTAGTGTCATTTAAAAAAATATTAGAGTCTAAACTTTTTACAATTTAGAGAGAAGTTTGATATTATAAAAGATGATTAACAAGATGATTTGACTCAACTCTATGAGGAAATAAATGCATTTTGAAGAAATCAAAGGAGAAAGCATCTCAATTTAGGGGATTTTTTTTTAATTTTTTCATTTTTACTCTGTTTATTATTATTTTTCAATTCCTACTATTGAATATTGATAGTTCATTGAAAATTACACTACTATGTTTTCATATCTTTTACTTATTCTAGATATATGTGGTGGATGCACCCACTTTTGTTTGTTGTTTACTTATTTTTTATCATGCCAAAGTCTTTAAATTTAGTTAAAATATTTTTAATATGCATTAAAGATAATGAAATTACCTTTTTAATCTATTTATAATAAACTTATTGTGGAAAACATGATTATTTAAATGTATTTAAACCCTTTACTATATCACTTAACTATTTAGTTAAAATTATTTTTTAATCTAAAATTTTAATTGTTTTCTTTCACATTTAATTTCAAGTTTGATTAAAAAGTTAGGTTATAATTCTGTGCCAGAGGGTCTTCTTTACTGATGATATAAACAATGTTTTAATGTGAATCCATCAAAACCCTTAAAATTTTTCAAACTGTGAGTTCTTAAAGCTTCAAATATCTTATTCAGAGGATTAAATGTTTTATGATGTTTGTGATATGACTTTCCACTTTTAAGAGGTTAACATTTTATACTTTCTTAAGGATTTATTCATGTCCATTATGTTCTTTATATCTTGAAAAAAATTAATCAAATTTTGGAAGTAGTATTAACAATCATAATTGGTTTTGAAGCTTTAAACAGATTTTTAAACTTTTAATACGTGTATTTACATGATCTTTGAAATAAAAATCCTAATCCAAGTTGAGTCTATATTATTTTATCCTTTAGTTGTTTTAATCTTTATGTTTTTTGGATGATTTGTTTATGATTCTTGTAATTAGTTAAGATGTTTATCCAAGAAGAGTGTCTACTTATTATTCCATCAATTTATGTGTGTTTGTTCTCATGAAGGTAAAGAAAATTTTAGAAGTATTAGTTAAATGCAAGGATATTAATGTTAAACGTTTTTCAATTTTTCAAACTCAATAATTATTTTAAAAGAAAAATAGGATTTTTACCAAACCACTTGTTCTAAGAGAATAAAATTCATTTTTCTTCATGAAAGAGACCATGGAAAATAATATTTTTGAAAATTGATTCTTTATGGAAAAACACTTTTTCACTCTTTAAAATTAATTTTTTCAACTAAATTTTTAAAAGTGATTGCTTGAATTAAATCAATACATCAGTGTGGGTGAATTTAATGTTTCCCTTAAATATTATATTTTTTCACATCTTTTTAGTATATTATGTGTGTTTATAAGCTTCATTGAGACTTTTAATGTTTAATTATTATTATGTGGTTATTTTAAAGTCTAATTAGAAATTATTGTCAATTTCATTAGTTCTTTATTTTAAATTTAAATTATCCTTTTATTTTTTTACTTTGGATTATTGATTTATTTTATATATCTAATTTTATATTTAAACTTTAATTCTTGTTGTATTTTGTTCATTCATATGCTCTATATTATAAATATTTATTTCTTTTTATTTTCTTAATCTGTTAATTTATTAGTATATATTAAATTATTTATCTAATATATTATGTAACTAAATTAATTATAATTTTAATTTACTATTGTATAGTTTTTTATATTTATTATTTATTTATTCTTATTAATTAATTAATTACTCAATTATTTTAAGCATTTTGAATTTAAATTTTTTATCTTCATTTTTATAATTTCAATATTTTAGAATTTTTAATCTCATAATGTACAATTTTTAAAAATAGTCGTAATTATTTTCAAATATATAATTTTAATTGTTAAAATGTTTATTTTATTTAATCTTTTTGTATCAGTGGTCGATGTCCTTGATGATTTTTTGTAAAAGTCCTATATTGACTATGATATCTACATCAACCACATGACCAAATAGTTTGGGTGTCAAATTTTGGAAAAGTTAAACTTAATCAAATTCCGGAGTAAAAATATGGTGATCTTATGTGTTGTTAAAATCTACTAATGTTTGGAATCAACTGTGTGGCTCCCAATCAACTATTTTATTTAAATTAAACTAACTCAGAAAATATTACAAATAGTAGAATCAATCATAGATGTATCTTTCTATATATTATGTGACTAATCAAAAATAGACCATTCCTCTTGGTATCAACTGCATGAGTAATATCGATTGGTTTTACCTTTAAGATATCTACCGCATTACACCATACTGGAACAAACATGGATTAAAGGAACTATCAAGATGGCGATGGTGAAGATGTTGAAATACCATTTCATCCAATATTGATTGAAACAAAAATCTTGATGAAGAATAATGAACTAAATATCTGATATTTCCAAGGTTAGTGAAATTTTTTTGGATGAGAATTAATGATGATACAATGATTAAGTGGGGGTTTCAATGTGTCACTGAAGCTTCACCTAAGTTAGATAATAGTGATATTAATAATTCAGACTAAGAATATAATAAAGAAAGGTCAAATAAAGGGTTTATGTTGATCATATTCTAGAAGAAAAGTCATATATGGTATTGTAGAATGGGTGTGGATGGAGATAAAGGTCAAATCTGGTATGTACTAAGTTTCTGAAATTGATAGATATGAGCCAGTGAAGATGAGCTTTTGTGATTGGATATTTTATATATATTCAAACTCCAAACCTCTAAAATTGAAAAATATCTCAATTCTATTGACCAAAGCTGAAGAAAATGAGTTTCGGATTTGGATTTTTGAAGAAGATTTCATTTTTACAGTTCATACAGTTTGGAAGATGATCTATTGGAGCTTGGACCAAAGCTATTTGAAAAATACAAGCTCATGAGAAAAAATTAACTAATGGATCTTGACCGATTAACTAAACTCATTAAATACCAAATTCTAATTGATAACACTAATTCCTCTAGAGTCTTCATTGTTTGAAGATCCAAACAAGATTAATTTTTTATGAATTCAAATCTCTAATGTTGAAATGAGTTTCACTATGTCGGATTCATGGTTTTCAAATAGAAGTCAAGTTAATTTGAACAGTGCATGTATGAAATGGGTTTATTCATGTTGACGAGGATGAAATATGTTAAAGAACCTAAGAGTAAAATATAATGATCAAAAATTGAGTTTCACTATACTAATAAAGATGAGACCAAATCATTCGTTCAAGTCAAGCCTCCTTAACCAACTATTGTTAAACAAATTTGATAACACCAAAATTGATCAGTTGAGAAGAATAAATTCAATTCTAGGATTGGTTGAAGGTTTTGAATAAATATGTGGTGTTCATTTTTGTTAAATTATTGTAGTTTTTGTAGGACCATGAGTTTGGAGACGATGAATCCAAAGAGGATGAATTTAGTGGATCAGGATCTATTCACTAATTGAAGTCATTGTTGGGATCAAGATATTTTTTTGTAAAATTCTTCACGTTATAATATCATCAAGGTGTATTTAAAATGGGACAAACATTGTTCTATCAAAGTAGTTATAAGGGTTCATCTCAAGTCACAGATAAGTAATAGAGAAAAATAATAGGTAGTTGGTGTTCGTTTGTTTAGAGCTGACCGAGTTGAGTTGGGGCAGGGTGATGGTAACATACTCTAAAGGAACTGGATATAAATTCCATGACTGTTGATGAACACAAACATTTTTTAGTGAATCAAGATAATTTATCAAAAGAGAGAATCGTTGTAGATAATTTTTTCACTAGATATCTTAGTTAAGGAAAATGCGTAGAACAATGATAGAAGTTCTCATCATGTTCAATTTCAGAGGGGATATTTATTCTCTCTTTTTATTTCATTAATTTTAATTTTAATTGAAGTGTGATATTTCTTTATGATCTTGAATTGATAATTTTTTATATATAATTTTATTTCTTGGGGAATATGAAAATATTAGTTTTATATTTCTATATAATCATGAATTATTTCTATAAAACATTATTTTGTTCCTCTCACATATTAATTTCAAAAAATTATAAACATTCAATGAGATTGATTCTGATGACATTTCTTAAAACTACTTTGTTGTTGGATGATTCTCTAAAGTGATGAGATATAATATTCATCCTTCTACAATATTATTATATATAAAATAAATAATAATATAATCGATTTTTATGGATGCACATTCAACAAATTTTCCCTAAAATAAGAAATTGGTTTATACCATACAGTTATAATTCTCCTTGATCGTATCTTCATTGTAGTTTTCACCTATCAATATTTTGGATACTTTTTATTTCTTTAAATTATTTTAAAATAATCTTTTCTTCATTGAATTTTTTTTATAAAATTTATATCATAAATTTATTTTTCAAGTTTTAGTTAATTAGAATTTTTATTTTCATGATAATAATTTTCCTTCCCTATGGGTTAGACACCCTACATGTTGTTATGAAATAGTTAGTAGTAGTTTTAAATAATTAAATGTTTACTTATTGAATGATGTAAATTTTATTGGGAACTAATGGTGTGGTTCATGAATGTAATGTTTCCTATAATAATGTGTGTTCCATATTTGAAAGACACTCTTCATTATTATATTATATTCTCAGTATGTGGATAATGAAAGTAATTTTCCATTCACCAATGTTTTTGCCATATTTTTATGCTTATTTTATGCTCTCACAGCTAATTTTTATTGATTCGTGTTTCCACACTCTTTTGATTCATATATTATGTTATGTCATGCTTTATGACTAATTTTATTATCTTTATTTCTTTATGTATGATTTTAATACGAATCACATTTATACCCATATGATCATCTTTTTCTCACATATGATCATTGAATGTTATCGCTTATGTTTACCCCTAATTAGTTTTTGATCTCACTATTTCTTATGTCTCAATGTACTATGGTTATAATGAAAATTTTCATATAATATATGTCTAGAATAGTATACTATGTAGAGGATTTTTGGGAGAAAATTGAGACTTGTTATGGATTAAGAATTTTCTTATATATTGGGGAAGGTGTTCATTTTATAAAAAGAACATAGGTTCTACAAGTAAAATAATTTTCATAATTCTATAAAACATAAAACCTAAAAAGGTCCTTAGAATATAAATTTCACACTAGGTTTGAATGATATTTTAATTAAGGATGTGCATAAATCTTAGTGTGTAAAGTATGTTGTTTTTAGCACTAGATCTATGAGTACAGGTCTAGGGGATATACAATTGGTATTCAATGAGTTTTTAGATAACTTTATAGGTATTGATGTTATTGGTTAATGATAAATTAAAAGTTATAAAGGTCATTAAGGATTGATGGGTTGTAACACCCTAAGATTTTATGAATTTTTTGAATAAATTTATTTTATTTATTGTGTTATGTTATACTCTACCCCAAGTTAATATTGTGTTACACACAACACCAGCTTAGCTTTTTTTACACACAACACTGAGATTCTATGAAACATCATTTTATTATTATACATGTTTAAATAGGAAAATTATAACCAAACTTTTATAATGGAAGTTATAAAAAAGATTAACTAAAGTATGATATTATGTTTTATATATAGTTCTTCTACCAATTAATTATAAATGAATGTAAACCCCTTTTTAAAATAGAAGGAAATGTTTTTCTGAATAATTATTTAAATGTCAGTAAGTGTGTTTTATACCGAAAAAAAACAAATAAATCATGTTGAATAATATTAATGAAATTTATATATATGATTTTTAATATATGGTTTAATATTCATCTTATTTTGTTCTACATATGATATAATAAAAAATCCAATTTTACATAAAAAAGATATATTTTTCTAAATAGGAAATTTTGTCCTCTTTTGATGGAGTTCTTATTTTAAATATATTTTTGGAAAAAAATTTAAATTCTATTGGACAAAATAAATATATTCCTTGAAATAGGGATATCAAATTTTACTTTGGTTAAATATTTGGTATTTTGTTTAATAAGTTTCATGTTTGGATGAATAATTAAAAATACTGAATTTTAATTGAAAATAACTTTTTCATTGAAATAATTTATAGTTTTAAATAATTAATTTTATTTTTTTTAATTGCAATTAGATTAATTTTTTATCATTTAATAAAATATAAAAATAATTCAATCATTTAGATTTTTTCACTTTAAAAACTAGTTTTCTCATTTTGTCAACCTGATTAATTTTAAATTATGTTTATCCAAATATGCGTTTTTATTATGAAAAATTGATTCAATATTTGGAATAATATGGACTAAATTAATTAATTAAGTCTATTTTATTTTTGGATAATATGAATAGTAATTTGGTGATTTTTATTAAGATGGATAAGGGTAAATCGAGTGATTAAGGGTAAAAATAACATTATAAATATTATAAAAATACTCTAACACTTGATAAAATGTTATAGAATGATTTTATTTAGATAAATATCACCTATTTATTCGAAATTTAATTATTTAATTGAAGCTTTTTGATGAAAATAATTTTGATATTATTTAAATCAAAGAGAGTGAAAAAATGTCACACTCTTACTTTTAATAAGTATAAAACTATTAATATAAGGATAAATGGATGATATGATCGAAAATATATATTATTATGAAATATATAAATTTTATATACTTCATAGAATTTTTTTAAATTTTTAGTCAACAAATAATATAATAAATTATTATAAAATTGATGATGCAGTATTTTTTTCAATTTTTGAACTAATCTACTAAATGAAATTAGAAATATTAAAAGAAATAAAATTTAAATTAATTAAGGTGATATAATATTTTTTTTAATATGACATGTTAGGGTTGTATTAAATGAATTTTTTTCAATTGATCTAGTTTTACTTATTTTCGTAAAGTCAAAGTGATGACTAATGTCAAAAATGAAACTTATGATATTTTAAGAAAATAATATTTTATTAAGTTATTGTAGATGAATAAAACATATTAAAAAATAAAAATAAATTATAATATGGTCTAAAATGTTATAAATAATTGACTTATAAATTAATTTTCATCACATGATTAGAAGTTACAACCTTTTAATATAGAAAAAGTTGTTACTGTAGTAAAACTTAAAATATGTTAACTAAGGGTTAATCAAAATGATAAAATTAAAAACCATAGAAATACATTTCTGAAATATATGTTATGATGATATTACAACCCTATATCATATTATATTCGAATTAATTTAATTTTTGAGGTTTTTGGATTGATATTTAATTTATTATAAGTTTATATTTTTTGATATTCTAAAAGTTCCATTAACCTTCATTATAAAATAATACATCATCTCTCATATAATTACATCACTTTGAGTATGATAACTTTAAAAAAATCAAAAATATTTTCTTCTACACTTCCATATAAACATTATAGAGATTTTTTCTTCTTATATGACCAAATATATTGTTCTTTAGGGGAGATATAAAGGAGTTGTTTTGAAGAAGATGTAATCGCTCTAAAGGATCACCCTCTTTCTCTACTCTTTTATAACTTTTATAAGTCTATGATCTATATAATAAAATAATAAAATAATAATATTAAATATTATGAAATTTTATTATGATTATGAAAACACCATTATATATCCCCTTTTCCATTGAACAGGAAGTGAATGTATAATTTGTGTGTACGTACGGCTTACCATCTCCATGTAGCGACATAATTTTTTTTCCATCACCATATTTTATTTGTAGTAATTTTGATGGTTTTAATATTTATATATTATATTTATAAAAAAATTATACCTATTTAATTATAATATCATATATAACTTTTTTCCATCTAATCTTTTGAAAAATGATAACGTCACTAGAGTGTGTGTATGGCTTACCATCTCCACGATGTGATGTGACTCATTTTTCATCTATATTTTACATGGATGGTGATAAGGATGAAATTTATGAATATATATGATATAAATATATATAACATAAAATTATTTTGTAATGAAAATATATTAAATTATTTTTTTTCATATAACAAGAAAATGAAAATGGTGTTCATACGTACGTACGGCATATCGTCTCTATGAATGGTGTATTTTATTTTCTACATATAAATTATATGAATCACCATGAATAAATATATATTGAATATATATAAATATTTTTCAGGGTTATCATTTTGTAATTTATGAAATCATGATCAATGTAATAGGACCAAGGATAACAAGTCAAAACATATAAGAAAAAAAAGCAGTTACTACCCAAAACATAAACATGGAATTGTTGAAAAGAGAGAAATATGAAGTCATAGGTAAATAATATATGGTAATATATATATATATATGAATATTAATATGTGGTATTTTTATAGTAAACTTGTATTTATTATACAAGATGTTTGAATGAGAATGAATAGATTCAATATTTAAGGAAAGGGATTTATGTCTCACTTCTATTTCTATGGGACACATGCCTTATACACTAATTGTTTCCTCTACATGGTGTATATAATACCCACGAATGTATTTTATGAGTATTATATATAATATTTTGGAATTTTCATATCCATATAATTTTATTTCTTTCATCAGGCTTATGATTATACTAATTATAAATTGATGAATATTTATTTCCCAATCTCATCAATATTTGGGATTGTTTCATTTTAAGTATTCGTTGGGGAATATTTATCTTCCAAGTCTATGTTTTATAAAAATATTCTAAATTTTTTTATTATTCTATTATGTATGTTTAAATTCATTTTTAACCATATTTTACTTTTTACTTCAATGTTTGAAAGGAATATTTATTATATTTTCCAAAAAAAGGTACTTTATGACTTTTCCATCAAAATTATGAAATAAATGTTTTCTTTACTTATATAATATGAATAGAAATTTATTCCATTATGAAACCTTAATTATTTTAAGATTCTGTTACAATATCGCATGTTTATGTTCAAATAATATTTTTTCATTTTAAATTGTTCATCGTTTTAAGAAAATGAAACATTTTCATAGAACAAAAGATTTTTTTCCTTAAGAATCATTTTCAAGTGATCTCTTAAAATTATTTACCATCTAGGATAACATTATTTGATGTTTCTTTATTTTTAATGAGGATATGATTCAATTATACCATTATTATTCTTTTTAATAATGGTTTATGTTTATGATGGAATGGTATTTATTAAAACCATTTATTTTCCATGAGTTATGTTACGATTCAAATTTTTATGAACCCCATTTTATTCTACGGTTTCTGATATGATAAATGATTTATGTTCTTCTAGTATAAATATGTATGGTTTTCATTATGTGATGGGTGTGGAATATATATACCTCTAATTAATTTGTTAATGATTAATATATCATGAGATGATGATGGTAATGAAGTCGACAGGCTTAATCCATTATAGAAGATGAGGAAACCTAATCCACTATAGGAAGATGGGGAATCAAGATCTCTTACAAAAAAAGACTATGACTAGGGATAGTGGTGTGTCTCCACTAGTGTGTGTAGTCCACATAAATTGTTCTATTATTTTTTGGAAATTCTTCTTGACTTATAGGGAATGATATTACTTGTTTATGTGCCTGCCAAAAATTCCATGACATATTATTATGACATGATTTCATTTCTTAGGATCTAGATTACCTTATGATTCATGTCTTATGAATTACCAATATTTATTAAATGGATATTTTTTATGATATTTAATATACTGGATATGATCTTTTTTTTCAATATCATGTTCACATACCCTTATGAGAAAGATATGCTTAAATACCTTCCTTTTTACCCCAAAGGATCATCTGAGCTCACCCATTTTTATTTTTACATTCCCCATGTTATGAAGATATGTATTCTTTATGATGTATATAAGAAGTTTGATAATCATGAAGAATCTTGGGGGAGATAAGGTGTCTTTTATATGTACCAGTTTTTTTGTCTCTTTGTTTCCAATGGCAATAAACTAATATGGTCTTTGGGCATTTGTTTGTGTAATGTATTAAGTATTCCACAAAAATGATGAAATATTAATGTATAAAAAGTTAATATATATATAGTTTTTATCATAATAATATGCTTATATAACCTATTTATACTAGGATGATAAGACTTTAGTGAGATCTCTAGATAAATTTCTAAGGATATGTCTAGGATTATCTCTATATATAATCCCAATGTGCCATATATTAAACAAGGTGTCATAATTTAAACATCATATAAGTGTTTTTAATAATTATGTGGTTCCTCACTATGAAAATTGTTTTTTACAATATTCATTTTGGTTTTAGTCAAAGGATAGAACATGAAGGAACCACGTTATTAGTAATTGAGATGGACAATGAAATGATTATCCTCTTGAGAAACCAAATTCTATGGGAGCTAGGGAGAAAAATATCATTGTTAAGATCACACAAATTTCTCAATATATGATCCATGCAAGAATTCCAAATGAAAACATTATGGGAAAATATTGTATTTATTCTTTCATGAGGAAACATTAACCATCTTACAGTTGGTAATGTGATCCACTTTTTGTTGAAAATGGATCAGTAACACTAAAAAAATATTCTTTGTACTCTAGTGTTCAGAACATAACACCGCTTTTCTGTTTTTTTATCAGTTAGAAGGTGAAGTGGACCAATGCTAGACTCTAATCAATAATATCAGGTGTCAAATAGAAATTGAATCCATGGATTGGGATGAGTTCGACAACTTATTCTTTAATAAGTACATTCCTTGTGTTCTTCGTATGAAGATAGAAAAGGAGTTACCTAAGTTGGAACAAAAGGATGATGAATCCCTTGGTACCTACAAGGAAAATTTTACAAGACTTGTGAGGTGCACTTCATGAGTTATCATCCAATTAGAAAGTACTCAAAAGATCAAGATTCAGGAAATCCTGCTCCTATTAAAATATAATTAAAAAGATAAATTACACAAAAAGGCATCATGGAGTAACTCTATAAGGACGAGTATAAATCACACCATCACAATTAGCTTGATAAAGGAAAGTACAATAATCAGGTAGCACAAAATACCAACTAGAGATGACCTCCATAATTTCTATCTTTGAAAGGGCATCTATAACTTTACTGGCCTCCCGATAAACATGTGTGACTTTAGGAGATAACAATTCTATAAGCTGAATACAATCACTCCAAATCGATAACATCTTCCATGGAACATTTCTTGATCAATCTTTGAGAATATGGATTGTAATAGATGACTCTAACACTATCCATTGGTCATTCCAACCATAATAGATGTCATACCTAATTTCTTTTATCATTTCCCACATCTCTGTATCGATTTCATATCCATTTCAAATATAATTATAAAAACATCCTTTCACAAAGCCTTAGTGAGTGCGGAAAACACCACCACATCCAGAAGGGCCAAGTGCTCCAAAATTTTCTCCATCAACATTGAACTTCATCCACAGTAAGAAGTGTGGTATCTATCTAACATACTTCATCATTAGTGGATTTTTCATCTGGCCATTGACACCAAGAAACCTCAACAAAACTAGATCAAAAACATCATTTTTCATGGACCCAGTATGAATGTAAGAAGTAGTTTGAATTTTACTATGTAAGAAAAAACCCCAACATGAAATGGTGGATTGGAATTATTGAACATCAAGTCATTTATTGACTTACATGTGAAAGAAATAATGCTAGAAGAGGCAGCAAGTAGGAGTGATCGGACCTACTCAATGCAATCATTCCAACAGATGGATTGTAAAAGTCCATCAACAAATTGGGTGTTGAGATAACAGCAGAATATATCCTACATATATGCCCATAACTTTCATAAAAATTTAAAATAGATAAAAATATGTGAAGGAGATTCTTCTACCTCTAAACAGAGAATACTGGACGAATCCAGATGGAGCCAAGTGCACTGCAGGTTGACTTATAGTGGAAGCCTCTGCTTCCAAATTTTCTAGATTAATATAAAGTTAGCATGAGGTATGAAATCTCTATAAAAATTAATGACCTAATGTTTAGGGTTTAGTTAGACCCCTAAAATATTGTTATAGCACTCATTTGTGGTGAAATTTCCAAGAATATTGGGCATACAGACCAAAGAATCACATTCATTGAAGCAGTATATTGATATTTCCATCTGGATACTACTAGGTAGAATCCCATTGAGATCTGTATTTTCATGAAAATTAGAAATGGTAAAATTTTGCAGAGATGATGGAATGACCCTATCATCACTAATGGGATGAGATAGCCAAGGGGTAGTCCAACAGTTCAAGTGTGACTATTTACACACCACCCATTTTGAACACGCCATGAGGTCAGCAAAAGCCTTTTTGAGAGCAGGCCAAAAAGATGAACTGATATAATTGACATACCCTGTGTGATGTTTCCCAAAAAACCTATTTTCAAGAAAATTCATAGAATGATCTGAATTGGAAATGACCTTGCATATGTATTTTTTAATCAAAATGTCATTAAAAATCCTTTTGTCTTTGATTCCCAATCCACCCATATGAACATATTTGATGTAGTCCTTTCATACTACAGTAACAATCTTTCTTTCATGAATGAACCCAGTCCATATGAAATTTTTAATTTTTCTATTTATTTCCTTGATAAGAGATCTGGTCCATCCATATAAAGAAAATGAGTACGCAAACATTGAAGTTATCACTGAATTGACCAAACAGATTCTCCTGGCATAGGATATAATTCCCCATTCCATCTTGTAAGATGATTTATAATCCTCAAAGCTATTTTTTTCAGATGAAATATATTAATTATTACCCAGAAAAGTGGTACACCAAGATAAATAAAAGGCATATATCCTCTTTTAACCCCAAGATTATGAGAAATTCTGTTTTTCCATGAAATTTCAATTCCTTCACAAAATATGACAGACGATTTTCCCAAGCTGATAACCTGACCTGTAACCTCTTTATAATGTGAGAATATACCCTTAATGAATGATATGGTTCCTTTATATGCTCTCCAAAAGAGTATAATTTCATCAAGATAGAATAAGTGAAATGGGGTGCATAAATCCCTCCCAACTCTCATCCTCTGATACCACCAAAAATCATCCAGATCAGTGAGGTACTAACTCAAATAATCTTCGGCAACAGAAAAGATAATACCAGAAATAAGACCACCCTATCTTAATCCTATGTACCACTAAAAAAACCCTAGGGGGAAACATTAACCATAAAAGAGAGCCTCACATTTGTTAAAATAGAACCAATAAGCCCAATGAATTTTTGGAAGAACCCATGCGTTTTGAGAATAGTAAATAGTAAACTCCATCTAATGGTGTCAAAGGATTTGGAAATATCAATCTTAAATGCCATATTTCCATCCTTTACCTTTCTATTCATAGCATTAACACATTTAGAGGTAGTATAAAGATAATTTTTTATATTTCACCCCCAAAAAACCCAAATTGATTACAAGAGATGAGGTCCTTTTCAATCTCACATAATATTTTAGCCATAATCTTACTAATTATCATTGACATAGTATTCCCAATAGCAACCGGTCTAAAATCCTTAATATCAACAGTATTCTCCTTTTAAGGAATTAATGTAAAAAAATTAGCGTTCATCCAAAAATTCATATAAGATTATCTAAAATATTCATTCACAACATTTGTAACATCAAGATGAGTGATATCCCAATAAAATATGAAAAAATTATTGGTAAATCCATCAGGACCTACCACACTATATATATTCAAACAGAATATAGCATCATGTATTTCGTTTTCATTAGGGATGTTAGAAAGCCTTTTATTTTGATCCTTCCCAAAAGAGGGCTCAAACACCTTATAATTTTATCAGAGTTATCATTTCCAGTATCTGAATACAGCTTCTCAAAATAAATTGTCCCAGCTTTTTAGATGACATTCTCAAATCATAATAGGTTTCCGTCAATATTAATTTCATTTAGGATTCTCCTGGCCCTTTATTCCCTATTCATACAATGAAAAAAAATTAATTCATGTATACTTCCTTTATCCATCTATGGTTAATTTGGTTCTGAACTAGTTTTTATTTGAGGGTCAAAAGTCTATCCAAATTTGAATTCACCTATATTTCCTCCTAAGGAGGAAGATCTTACTACATATTTTCTTGTTGAAATTTTGATAAAAACATTTTCAGACTCTCTAATGGAATTTTCCAGAGAGGAAAACGATTCCATACTTCATTGCTTCAGTCTTTCCTTAACTAAATTTAACTTACAACATAATACATGAGAGGGAATACCCATGTAAACATTTTCCCAAGCATCCAACACAATTTCTCTACAGCCCTGTATAACAATTAAAGCATTATTAAACATAAATGGGAGAGGAGATGACCTTAATATGTTGAAATAGTCATCCATGAGTATGGGATTATGATTAGAATACAATCTCGATAGAGTTCTCCTAGAAGCATCAAACACCCCATTCCTCTCATCCAATTTCAAAAAACATCTTTCCAATTTACTTGTTTTATTATCATTAATAGTTTATTTGCTCCAAGTGAAATTAGCTCTAGAAATAGGTACCTCAGTAAGACCACATTTATCAATGAAATATGAAAGTTCAGAGGCTGAGATACGACAGAAATTCTCAGCAGTTTTTCCTCAGGCCTCAAGATAGTGTTAAAGTCACCAAGAATAACTCAGCTAGTAGCCATATTCTCATAGATATCTACTATGTTCCTCCATAATTCTCTTCGTCTTATGTATAGGTTGAAAGAATAAAAAGCATCACAGAAAGGGGAGAATTACCGAGATTACATGCAATAGTGACAGGCTGGAAATCAGCCAAAACAGAGCTAATACTGACACTTTCATGCTTTATAACCCACAGGGATTCAGTGCTCTATTCAAAATGATTGTTTGTAAAAAATTAATAACCCATAGAGTCCCACTTAAAGAAGTTCCACTTCTTAAATTTTATCCTTGGTTCTGCAATTCCAAATAACATTGGGAAATTGGTCATAATCAGGTGTCTAAGGGATCTGACTGTGGGAGTGTTCACAATCCCTTGACAGTTCCAAAAGAGTGTTTTCGTTTTTGATTTGAGCCTAGTGTTAGGCCCATCATTGTTTTTGAATAATTTATTTATCGAAAATAGTGTTGTTAAGATAAATATAGTTTCCTGAGTCATATTCAGCAGAAGCAGAGGAAACATCATCCTCAATAGATTCCTCATTACTACGTATGGAGAATTTGTTAGCAGAATCAACCATAGTAGAAAAAAGTCTAGTAGGCAAAATCCATTTTGTAGTATTTGTTGTTTGAACCTGTCAGAATTCCCCTGAGGGGTCATTAATTGTTTCTTCATGGGTACAATATACATCACCAACATTTTTAATAGGGTCAGGAAGAGTTGTGACTGAGGTAGGGGCAAGAATATGGTCATGAATAGGAGAATCAGAGATCCTAATCTACTCTGACAATGCATATTATTTTTTTGAAGATGCATTAGCAGGAGGAAATACATTATCTTGATTATCTAGCAAAGGTATGATCACAAAGTGACCATCAGCCTCTCTCTAATTGAGGCACAGGCAAGAATCGCAATTATTAGCATTAATTAAAGCTTCATCCAAGGGGGAATCATCTTTATCAAGGCCAGGATACACATTTCGCACCTTAGGACCTTCATCTGTGATAACAGATGTTCTACCATTAGCAGTAACTACATCACCAAAATCTTTTTTAGGTTCAGGACCAACAGTAGGGTCATCTTGAGGTTCCTTAAGGCCGGCAGGACCAGAACAAGTGGGAACAATAGCTTTTCTCTTCTTTCGCCGACAGCTTTCCTCATCATGTCCTCAAATATTATAGGTGTGACACATTTTATTTCTATTAAAATCCAAATCCACATGACCAAATAAGTGACAATTAAGGAAACATTTGGGTTTTCTTTCATAAAGGATTCTCAAATTGATTTTTTCATCTTGGGTAGTTAGTACTACCTCCTCTACCAAGGTGGAAGACATATCAACTTCAATAATAATTCGAGCATAATGACAAAAATTAAAGTTGTCATACTGCCAGTCAATCTTAATTTGATTTCCAATGGGTGATGCAATATCCCAAAGAATCTGAGGATTCCAATAAAACTAGTTTAGATTACATACACATATCCAAACATGTGTAAATATATTATTGACAGCTTTGGGGTCACAATTTTGATCCCATTCATGAATGCGAATAAAGTCGGGCTATAAAGGGACCGATCAAAGACTCCATGCTCATCGCTTGATGTTATCTGAAGGGAAAATGATATGATAGAAGACACAACCCATTATAGTCATTTTCTAATCTGAAAATCCCCAAATTTCAGAAATCCTTGCAATGAGATTGCTGAAATTCCATAGATTCACCCCCTTGGGAACCACAACCTGAGTAATGATCACAAATATACATAGCATTATCCTCTCTTCAACCACATTTGGATTCGAAGAGACATGCGCAATGCACCCTTTCCTAATGATCCTTCCAAAGGATAGAAACTCAGAGTCAAGAAGTGAGACAATTCTCATATTCTTGACAACTTCCTCAAATCTCTTCTTATAACCATCAATATCTCAAGAAGCACCTGAATTATTCTTTGTGTGGAGATAGAAAAAATCCTTGTTTTCAATTCCATTTTCAATCATTGATCCACGATTTGGTTGCTTCCTTGAATTATCCATAATAGTCTTTAGTAGCTATGAAGATATTGTGAATTTTTCTATCAAGTTTGAAATAGATATTGGTGTTACATTCCAATATCAAAGTTTTAACAAGAGAAGAAAGATGGAGTTCAAAGGAAAATATAAAAACCATGGAGAAAATAATATAAACATTCATATATGATATGTGTGTGGAAATATGTATAGATGAAATTGTCTTATGGGGTCTAATAATTGCTTTAAATATGAAAGGAAAGGCCATTGGGAAACTAATTGTTGAACTAATGGGAATAAGTTTTACAATGTTGTGAATATATGGAAATCTACATAGAATGCGACTCCCACACTTCCTTGTTTCAAGTGTAAGGAGAATGGAAATTATGATAACCAGATCCCAAACTCAAAGGATTGGGATGATGATTGGTTTCAGTAACCTCTTAATCTATGGGAAAAGGGGAAATATCATGCAATCACTATTTCTAATGAGGGGTACAATAAAATTGTGGTGAAAGGTACACTTACCATAAAATATAGAACTACTAATGTCTTATTTGATTTTGGATATACCCACTCTTTTATATCTAATGAATTTTCTATGTGTGTTAAGATTCCCCCCAAATTATTATACGCGGAATTATTAGTGAAAATCCCTAATGGTCTGATGATTGAATCTCAAATATATGATTCCTCTTTGGTTTAAGTTTGTGGCAATGTGTTTCCTACAAATCTTGACATTATTCCTCTGGTTAAATTTTAAGTTATCTTACACATGGATTGGTATTCTCTATATAAGTCCCACATCAATTTTCAATTAAGGTAAGATATGTTTTATGTTTAAAACAAACATATGATCTTATATCAATGTGATGATAAGTATGAACTTCCTAGGGATATTATATCTAGTGTATGGGTATTAATTCCCACTTAGAATGGTTGGTTATCTCAAATGGTCAGGAAGAAAATTGACATCGATGATATGCATATTTTTCATGAATTTGTGGATGTACTTTTAGAATAGTTTCCTTGTACTCCACCAAAATGTGAAGTTGATTTCTTGATATAACTCATACCTGGTTCTACACCCATTTCAAATACTCTCTATAGAATGGCCCTTGTTTAGTTATAGGAATTGAAGAAGAATCTCCAAAAAAACCTTGATAAGTGATTCATTAGGCCACATGTATCACCTTGGGGTGCACTAGTTTTTTTTATGAAGAATAAATATATATCAATGTAACTATGAATTTATTATTTCTAGTTGAACAAGATCACAGTCAAGAACAATTATCCTCTCCATGTATTGATTATTTGTTTGATCAACTACAAATATATCAATACTTTTCAAAAATTGACCTTCATTCAAGATATCATCAATTGAGGGTTATGAAGGAAGATATACCCAAGAAGGCATTCCATACAAGGTATTGTCGCTAAGAATTTATAGTGATTCCTTTTGGACTTACTAATTCCCCTAATATCTTCATGTATTTGATGAATAAAGTCTTTAGATATTACCTTAGTCGGTTTTTGGTAGTCTTTATAGATGATATTCTTATCTATTCAAAGAGAAAGTAAGAGCATGAAGACCACTTTATAATTGTTCTAAAGACCATAAGAAAGGATAAAATGTGCAAAAAAATTGAAAAGTGGGAATTTTGAATGAAAAAGGTTTCATTTTTTGGGTCTCATAATATCAAGATATTGTATAGTAGTAGGTCCATCAAATACAGAGGATATTGAATTTCGGCCTAGACCAACTTCGGTTACTGAGATCCACACTTTTATTGGTTTATCTAGATATTATTGATGGTATATGGATAATTTCTCATGAATATTTATTCCTATTACAAATATAATTAGGAAGGGTGCCCAGTTCCTCTAGACAAATGAATGTGAGAAACATTTCAAGGAACTAAATAGAATATTGGCCAGCACACCTATGCTAACATTACCCTGTGAAGGGGAAAGGTTTGTAATCATTAGTGTTGAATCCAAGAAATGGTTAGGATTTTCCCTTATACAGAATAACATTGTGATCTCTTTTTCCTCATGAAAAATGAAGATTCATGAGAAAATACCCAAATAAGTATTTAGAGTTAGTCATGGTAATTTTTACATTCAAGATATGGAGACATTATCTCCATGGAGAAAAGTTATATATATATTCTGACCATATAATTCTGAAATATATGTTCACATAGAAGGATTTGAACATGTTCCAGATGATATGGTTAAAGATGATAAAGGATTATAACTATTGAACACATTATCACCCTGGGAAAGTGAACAAGTTCACTGATTCATTGAGTCGAAAGGATCATGCTATCTTATCCATGATGAGGGTTGAAAAAAATCAAATATTTCTGGATTTGTAAATAATTTATCTAAAAATCATTATGGAAGGGTTAAAATCTTATCTTCGATAATTGAATGCTCAACCCTCCAACCAAGTGAATATTAAAGAGGTACAAAAATAAGATGTATAGCTATGAAAGATGGTTGTAAATTTTCTTGAGTTTAACCTTGATCAGGATGGAATGATAATGTTCAAGAACTATGTATATGTTCCATCTTTACTAGATTTAATGAAGGATCTATTATAGGAAGTTTATAGTTATTCATTATATATTAATACTAGAAGAACGAAGATGTATAGATATTTCAAGGAATACTTCTTGTGGGATGGAAGAGTTTGTATCTCAGTACATAGTATGCTATAAATTTATGGCTAATAGAAAAAAAATATAAGGGGATTTTACATCTATTACCCATAATAGAATGTAAATGGGATAACATAATTAGGTATTTTTCATTAGACTCCCCAAAACATTTAAAGGTTTTAAATCTATATGGGTTGTAGTTTATCACCTAACTAAGTGATCACCCTTAATTTCCATCATATAAGGCTTCTCACTTGATCAAAATTTTAGGATATACATTAAGGAAGTGGTAAGGATTCATGCAGTACCACATTCTATTGTTTCTAATCAGAACCTGATGTTTACCTAAAAATTATAGTGAAGCCTACTGTAACTTCTTGATATAAAATTGAGTTTCAAAACTAGTTATCATCCTTAGATGGATTCTCTGTCTAAAAGAATAATTCAAACCATTGAGGATATGTTGAGATATTTTTCTCTAGATTTCAAAGGTGGTTGGGATCAACACCTTTCTCTAGTTGAGTTTTCTTATAACAATTTCCTTCAATCAAGAATTAAGATGGATCCTTATTAAGACCTATATGGGAAGAAATTTAGTGCCCCAACATGCTAGGATGAAGTTGGATAAAGAAAGAAATTGGGGCTTGAGATCAGTAAAGAGGTGGATAAGAAGGTTAAAACCATTCAGTATCATATCAAGGTAGCACAAAGTTAGTAGAAAAGTTATATTGATAACTGATACTGTGATCTTGAATTTAAAGTTTGTGAGAATGTTTTTTCTATAAATTTATCTATAGAATAATTTTATGTGGTTCGGAAACAAAGGGAAACTAAACCCAAGGTATATCTATCCCTTTGAGATTCTTAATCATATCGGGATAGTATCCTCTTAATTTGAACTTCCTTGAAATTAATATAAATTTCCTGATGTATTCCATGTATCTCTTCATAGAAATTACACACATGACCCTTTACATGTAATGAACTTAGAGTTCATACTACTGGAGCAGGATCTTTCTTTCGATGAGAAACTAGTTGAAATTCTACATCATACAGAGAATGTTCTATAAAATAAGAATGCTAACCTAGTCAAAGTTTTTTCGATAAACCACCAGTTATAATAAGTTGTGTGGGAACTTGAGAATATGATGAGGTAGAAGTATCCTCATTTTTTTTGAATCCATAATAATGAATTTTGAAGAAAAAATTCATTTTAAAGGCATAGAATGTGACACCCTAAGTTTTTATGAACTTTTTTTCGAATAAACTAAATTTCTTTGATGTCCTATGTTATATGATACACCAATTTAAGCTTTCTCTACACACAACACAATCTTATCTTACTTTACAAACAAAACTCAGTTTCTATGAAACATCATTTTATTATTATACTTATTTAAATAAGAAAATTTTAACCTAGTTGTTAGAATTTTAGGTATGAAAAGGATTAATTGAATTATGAAATTTTGGTTTACAAATAATTCTTGGACCAATTAATTATAAATTAATGTAAAACCCATTTTAAAATAACAGGAAATGTTATTCTCTAAAAATAATTTAAATGTGTACAATTGTGGATTATACCAATAAATAAATATTTACAAATTATATTAAACAAATAATATATCTATATAATATATTCAATATAATTTTTAATATTTATCTTATGTTTTTTCTAGATATGATATAATAACAAATCTAATTTTGTGTATAAAAGATGTATTTTTCAAAAAAGTTAATTTTTCATCATTTTGATGGCGTAATTGTTTCAAATAAAGTTTTTGACACTTTTAAAAATTATATTTTAAAAAATAAATTTATTATTTGAAATGAAGATATCAAAATTTAATTTGGTTTAATTCTTGGTATTTTTTTGATAAGTTTCATGTGTTAATCAATAGTAAAAATATTGAATTTTAATAGAAAACATATTTTTTATCGAAATAATTTATAGAGTAAAATTATATATTTTATTGGTTTTAAAGTATAATTAGATCAATTTTTATAATTTAACACTATTTAAATCACTGGAATCAATTTTACATTGAATTTGGATATCAAAACAATTCAATATTTTGGAGGTTTTCACTTTAAAAACTTGTTCTCTCATTCCGTCAATGAGATTAATTTTAAATTAATTTCATCCAATTAAGTGTTTTGAATTTTTAAAAATTGACTCCATATTTCTAATCATAATTTCCAAATTTAATAATTATTACTCTTTTATTTTTTGGCAATATGAATAGTAACTTTGGTAATTTTTATTACCACGGTTAGGCGTATATCGGGTAATTAAGAATAAAAATAATATTATAAATATTAGAAAACTATCCTAAGACTTGAAAAAATGTTATTGGATAAATTCATTTTTATCAATATCACCTTATGATTCTAAATTAAATCATTTAATGGACACTTTCCATGAAAGTGATTTACATATTATTAAAATCAATGAGAGTGACAAAGTGTCACACTCTTAGTTTTAATAAGTGAAATATTTTTAATATGATGGTAAATAGAAGATATACTAGACTATATATATTATTCTTAAAGAAAAAAATTTATATGCAACATATAAATTTATTTTTAATTTTTAGTGAAAAAATAATTATCATAAATATTTACAAATTGATGATGTAATAATTATTCAAGTTTTAAAATAATGAATTAAACAAAATAAGAAATATTAAACAAAATAAAATTAATTAAGGATATAAAATAATTATTAAAGTAAAGATGACATGTTATATGTTCATTAAATTAATTTTTATGAAGATATCTAGTTGTATTGATTTTCTTAAAGTCAAAGTAATGAATAGTTTCAAAATTGAAACTTATGATATTCTATGAAACAAATATTTTATTAAATTATTCTATAAGTCTGAAACATATTTTAAAGTTTAAATAAAATATAATATGGTCTATAATGTTAAAAATAATTCATTTATAATTTAAATAACCTCTTATAAGTAAACATTAAAACCTATTAATATTGAAAAATTTATTTCCTTCATAAAAAATTAAAATATGTTAACTAAGGTTTAATCAAAATGATAAGGTTAAAAAAATACCAAAGCTTGTATAAAATCTATTTTATGATGGTATTACTACCCTATATAATCTTATATTCTAATACATTGAATTTTTGAGTTATTTGTATTGAGATTTAATTTGTGATAAATTAATATTTTTTGATATTCTAAAAGTGTCTGTAACCTTCATTATAATCGGATACCTCCTCCCCCATCTCATTTCATCACTTTTAGTCTTATATCTAAACCAAACATTGAAACATTATCTTCTACACTTCCCTATACACATTTGATAGATTCTGGTCTTCCCATAGAACCAACTCTATATTCTTTTAAAGGAGATCCAAAGGAGTCATTTCGAATTAGAGGTAATCGCACTAAATGATCACTCTCTTTTTATTCTCTTAAATACCTCCTATAAATCTATTATATATATCATGAAATAATAAATTCTTTATCCTCAATATTATTAAATTTTATTATTATTATAATCACACCATTATACAGCCCCTTTCCAATTGAATAAGAAGTGAATGTATCGCTTTTTCATGTGTACGTCTTACCGTCTCCATATAGTGACACAATTCATTTTCCATTACCAATTTAATGAATTAAAATTATGATGGGTTTAATATTTATATATAATATTTATTAAATTATTATAATTATTTAATTATAATATCGTTAATACCTTTTTACCATCTAATATTTTGGGAAATGATAATGTCGCTCGTGCGTACGTATGGCCTACCATCTCCACAGTGAGATGTTATTCCTTTTTTATTCATATTTTACATGGATGGTAATGAGAATGAATTTTATGAATATGTATTATATATAAAACAAAAAAATTATTCTTGAATGAAAACATTATATATTCTTTTCTTACCTTTAATATGATATGAAAATGAAAATAGTGTTCTTGAGTATGTACGGGTTATCATCTCTATGAACAGTGTATTTTATTTTTTTCCTTAAACCTTTATGAATAACCATGAATAAATATATAATGACTGTATATATTATCGTTATAATTCGTTAAATGATGAAATCTGAATCAATGTAATAGGATCATGGATAATAAGTCAAAACATGTATGAAAAACCAAGTGGTTATTACACGAAACATAACATTAACCTATAATTGTTGATAAGCGAGCAATATAAAGTCATAAGTAAATAATATCTGGTATTTTATACATATGAATATAATTCTATGGTAGTTTTATAATAAACTTATATTTATTATATGGGATTTTTGAACGAGGATGAAGAGATTCAATATTTAATGTAATGGATTTATGTATTACTTTTATTTTCATGGGACACATGTCTTATACACTACATGTTTCCTTTACATGGTGTTTATAATAAAAATCAATGTATATTATGAGTCTTTTCTATAATATTGTGGTATTTTTTACCCATATAATATTTTTCTTTCATGGGGTATATGATTCTAAATATTAAAAATTGATGAATATTGATTTCACAATCTCACCATTATTTCGGATTGTTTCATTTTAAGTATCCATTAAGGAAAATATATCTTCAATGTCAATTTTTTCTAAAATTTTTTTCAAAATTTTTTTTAGTATTATCCTATGGATGTTAAAATTTATTTTTACCCACTTTTTACATTAAAATTAACAGTTTAAAATGAATATTTTTGTTATTTTCCAAATGAGGTACCTTTTGACTTTTCTGGAAAATGTACGAAATGAATATTTTTTTAACTTATATGGTATGAAACAAAATTACACCCTCATGATGCCTTAATTATTTGATAGTTCTTTTACAATATCCCTTGGTTACTTTTGAGTAAAAAAATATTTTAAAATTTTTATCATTTTAATAAAAGAAAACATTTCCAAAGTAGGAAGGATATTTTCCTCAAGAATAATTTTCATGTTATCTCTCAAAATTATTTTCTATCTAAGATTACATTATTTTATGATACTAAAGTTTTAATTAGGATGTGATTCAATTATACCATTCTTATTTCTTATAATAATTTTTTGTGTTTATGATGGAATGATATTTATAACACACATTTCTTTTCCATGTGTTATGTTAGAATTGAATGATGTTTATGAAACCCATTTCATTCTGTTGGATCTGATGTGATAAACGATTTATGTTCTTGTTTCACACTTATGTATGGTTTTCATTATGTGATGGGTGGGGCCTATATCTCCATACAAAGCATTTGGTAAATATTTACAACTGATGATATAATGATAGAAATCAATTCAATAGGTTTGATCCATTATGGAAGATGAGGAAACCCGTACCACTATGCCAATATTGGGAAACCCAATCTCTTATAAGGAGTGGACTATGACTGGGTATGGAAGCTTGTCATAACTAATATATACAGTCCCTATGAAGTTCCCTCTTAGGTTTTGGCAGTGTTCCTTGACTAATAAGGATATATTACAAGTTTATGTGCCTTCCAAAAATTCCATTTCTTATTTTTATGTTATGATTTCATGGTTTATGATCTTGATTGACTTATTATTCATGTCTCATTAATAGACAAAATTTATTATGTGACTCGTTTTTATGATCATTAATATGAAGGGTATGTTCTTTTATTTTCATGATCATGTTCTCATGCCATTATGATCACGATATGTATAAATATGTCCATTATTTACCCCTACTGAGCATCTAAGATCACCCATTCTTATGTTTAATTTACCCATGTTATGAAGATATGTATTATGTTTGATGTTTCTAAGAAGGGTCTTATTCACGAAGAATATATAGGGATATATGGTCACTCACTTATGTGCCAATTTTTTTAACATGTTTCTAAAGGCACTAAACTAATACGGTCTTTAGGAGTCTATTTGTGTAATGTATTATGTATTCAACAAAAATGATGAAATTCTAATGAATTAGAAGTGAGGGTCTCTGTAGTTTGTATCAGAGAAAAATTTTAGTTAACCTATAGAAACTAGTATGTGAAAACATTGGTGAGATACCTTGATAAATTTCTAATGTTATTTCTAGTAATGTATCTAATGATAAGCCTAAGGAGTCATAGATTAAAGAAAGATTCATAATTTAGATGTATTATAAGAGGTTTTCCAAATTATGTGGTTCCTCACTATAATAATTGTTTCTTAATCTATGATTTTTTGTTTTATTCAGTAGATGCAACATGAAGGAACTACATTAATGGTACTTATGATTGATAATGCAATTATTTTCCTCTTGAGAAATTGAATGATATTGGAGTTGGAGTGAAAACTTTTGTTGTAATTAACACCCAAATTTCAGAATCTATGAACCATAATGGACATCCAAATGATAAAATGCGAGATTTTTTTTTTGATTCCTTCATGAGTAAATTTATAATATATTTCATTTCTTTATATGATCTACTTGTTTCTAAATAATAGATCAGTACCGATGAAAATATATTCTCCATATTCTAGTGTTCAAAACATGAGATAATAATTATGGATATTTATCAGTTAGGAGGTGAAGCGTACTAGTGGTGGAATCTAATGAAGAATGTGAGGAAAAAAATTGAAATTGAATCAATGGATTGGGATGAGTTCAAGAACTTATTATAAATAAATACTTTCCATGTGTTCTTCATATAAAGATGGAAAAGGATTTGTTTTTGTTGAACTAATGGTATAATTAATCCCTCAGTACCTAAGAGGATAATTTTACAAGAATTACAAGGTATTTTTCTGGAATTATCATCCAAATAGAAAGTAAGGTTGGCCAATTATTTAGTGGGTTAAAGACAAGTCTCATAAGGGTATTATCCATAAGAGACATTTATAGCTAGAAATATATTGTGTTTTTTGAAATCATGGATGAAATGGGGGTCAGATTTATACATCAATCACAAGGTTTAAGAAAGAAAAGAAATATGGAGTTCTAAGGAAAATATAAGAAACATGGAGAAAAGAAGATGATCCTTCCTATATGATCTATGTTTGGAAATAATCATAGAGGAAATTGTGATATGGGGTCTAATAAATTCATTAAGTGTGGAAGGAAATTTCGTTAATCAATTCATTGATGAACTAATGGGAAGCAGTTGGCCAATGGTGTGAATAGAGGGAAATCCACATCAAATGAACCTCTTACAATTCAGTGTTTCAAGTGTAAGGAGAATGGGAATTATGATAAACAGTTCCCAAACCCAAGGGTTGGGGATGATTATTAGAATTTGTAACCTCTTAAGTTGAAGGAAAATGGTAAATATCATGCTATATCTATTTCAAATGAATGGTGGAAATGGCATGGTGAAAATTACACTTACCATATAATCTGTAAGTGCTAATGTCTTATTTTATTGTGAATCTACCCACTCTTTCAAATCTAAAAAATTTTATATGGGTGTTAAGATTTTACCCAAATGATTAGGTGTGGAATTATCATTCCACCCCCTAATGGTATGATGATTACATCTTAAGTCTATGATTCCTCTCTCATTTAAGTTTGTGGGAATGTTTTTCTTGAAAATATTTTCATTCATCCTCGTGTTAAATTTTATGTTTTCATAAGCATGGATTGTATTTCTTTGTATAAGTCTCAAATCAATATTTAAGGTAGGGAAGTTATGTCACTAGTGCAGAAAATGTTTTTTACGTCACTATTTTTTACGTCGGTTATATAAAACCGACGTCATAATATGTAAAACGAGGTTTGTTACGTCGGTTATTTAATAACCGAATTAAAAACCTATGTTTAGTACACCTTTAACGTCGGTTATTTTTATAACCGACGTTATTAATCGCGCGGCTTCGTTTTTTACGTCGGTTATACATTAACCGCCGTAAAAAACAGAAGCGGGGGGCGTTTTTTACGTCGTTTATTGAATAACCGACGTAAAAAACGCGGTTTTTGAAGGCCTTTTTACGTCGGTTATAAAATAACCGACGTAAAAAAAGAATCCGCAGATGTTTTTGATGTCGGTTATGGAATAACGGACGTAATAAAACGCGGATTTTGAGCCCTTTATAACGTCGGTTATAAAATAACCGACGTAAAAAAAGAATCGGAGGAAGGTTTTTACGTCGGTTATTGAATAACCGACGTTATAAATGTTTTTAAAAAGATTATAACGTCGGTTATTGAATAACCGACGTGATAACTCATTTAAAAATTTACCCAGACCCGTGGATTGTCATTCGCGAGTTTACCTTCGACAGTCGCGACTCGTCTCTCTCGCGCGTAAACCCGAATCGGCTCGTCCATTTCGTGGGTTTAGATTCGTTTTGCGATCATCGTTTCTCATATTTAATCTCCTCGGATCAATCATCTAAACTCGCAGCACTCAGGTAATCCTCCCACTCATTTGTTTTTTTTCGCGGATAGTATATATATATGTGTTGTGATTTTTTTGTTGAAACTAGCTAAGATTCTTCGATTGCGAACCCTTTTAACTCGTTTTGGCACCATAATCTTATTTATCATCCCTGGATCTATTAGTTCGACTTGCAATATTGACTAATTTTATGATTTCACTAATTTTTCATCGTTTTCTATAAATCCCCGAGAGGGTTGGGGCGTGTCCAGGGGGTTTACAAGGGGGTGGGTGGGTGTGGGGGGCTGTCCAAGGGTGTGGGTGGGTGTTGGGGGGTGTCCAAGGGGGGTAGGGGGTGGGGGTGGTGTTTAGGAGGGGTGGGGGGGCTGTCCAGAGGGTTGGGGGTGTCCAGGGGGGTGTCCAAGCAGGTCGGGGGTGGGGGGTTGTGTCCAGGAGGGGTGGGGGTGCTTTCTAGAGGGGTCGGGGGCTGTCCAGAGGGGTCGGGGGGTGTCCAGGATGGTGTCCAAGGGGATGGGTGGGTGTGGGGGGCTGTCCATGGGTGTGGCGGCCTATCCAGAGGGGTCGGTGGGGTGTCCAGGGGGGTGTCCAAGGGGTTGGATGGGTGTGGGGGGCTGTCCAAGTGGGTGGCGGCCTCTCCAGAGGGTATTTGGGGTTGTCCGGGTGGGGGGGGCTGTCCAGAGGGTTGGGGGATGTCCAGGGGGGTAGGGGTGGGGGTGGTGTTTAGGAGGGGTGGGGGCTGTCCAGAGGGTTGGGGGTGTCCAGGGGGGTGTCCAAGCAGGTCGGGGTGGGGGGTTGTGTCCAGGAGGGGTGGGGGTGCTTTCTAGAGGGGTCGGGGGCTGTCCAGAGGGGTCGGGGGTGTCCAGGGTGGTGTCCAAGGGGATGGGTGGGTGTGGGGGGCTGTCCAAGGGGGTTGCGGCCTGTCCAGAGGGGTCGGTGGGGTGTCCAGGGGGGTGTCCAAGGGTGTGGGTGGGTGTGGGGGGTTGTCCAAGTGGGTGGAGGCCTCTCCAGAGGGTATTTGGGGTTGTCCGGGTGGGTGGTGGGGTTGTACAGAGGGTTGGGGGATGTCCAGGGGGTGTCCAAGGGGGTAGGGGGTGGGGGTGGTGTCCAGGAGGGGCGGGGGGCTGTCCAGAGGGGTCGGGGGGTGTCCAGGGGGGTTTACAAGGGGGTGGGTGGGTGTGGGGGGCTGTCCAAGGGTGTGGGTGGGTGTTGGGGGGTGTCCAGGGGGGTGTCCAAGCAGGTCGGGGGTGGGGGTTGTGTCCAGGAGGGGTGGGGGTGATTTCTAGAGGGGTCGGGGGCTGTCCAGAGGGGTCGGGGGGTGTCCAGGGTGGTGTCCAAGGGGATGGGTGGGTGTGGGGGGCTGTCCAAGGGGGTGGCGGCCTGTCCAGAGGGGTCGGTGGGGTGTCTAGGGGGGTGTCCAAGGGGTTGGATGGGTGTGGGGGGCTGTCCAAGTGGGTGGCGGCCTCTCCAGAGGGTATTTGGGGTTTTCTGGGTGGGTGGGGGGCTTTCCAGAGGGTTGGGGGATGTCCAGGGGGGTGTCCAATGGGGTAGGGGGTGGGGGTGGTGTCCAGGAGGGGCGGGGGGCTGTCCAGAGGGGTCGGGGGGTTTCCAGGGGGGTTTAAAAGGGGGTGGGTGGGTGTGGGGGGCTGTCCAAGGGTGTGGGTGGGTGTTGGGGGGGGTCCAGGGGGGTGTCCAAGGGGGTAGGGGGTGGGGGTGGTGTTTAGGAGGGGTGGGGGGCTGTCCAGAGGGTTGGGGGTGTCCAGGGGGGTGTCCAAGTAGGTCGGGGGTGGGGGTTGTGTCCAGGAGGGGTGGGGGTGCTTTCTAGAGGGGTCGGGGGCTGTCCAGAGGGGTCGGGGGTGTCCAGGGTGGTGTCCAAGGGGATGAGTGGGTGTGGGGGGCTGTCCAAGGGGGTGGCGGCCTGTCCAGAGGGGTCGGTGGGGTGTCCAGGGGGGTGTCCAAGGGGTTGGATGGGTGTGGGGGGCTGTCCAAGTGGGTGGCGGCCTCTCCAGAGGGTATTTGGGGTTGTCCGGGTGGGTGGGGGCTGTCCAGAGGGTTGGGGGATGTCCAGGGGGTGTCCAAGGGGGTAGGGGGTAGGGGGTGTGGGGTGGTGTCCAGGAGGGGAGGGGGGCTGTCCAGAGGGGCCGGGGGGTGTCCAGGGGGTTTACAAGGGGGTGGGTGGGTGTGGGGGGCTGTCCAAGGGTGTGGGTGGGTGTTGGGGGGTGTCCAGGGGGGTGTCCAAGGGGGTAGGGGGTGGGGGTGGTGTCCAGGGGGGGTGTTATATCTTACTATATTTTGTTTAAAAAATAATATTCAAGCATATTTTTTTAAATACACATCGATTTGTTTTATATTTCAAAATTGTTTACATTCGAATTATGATTTTTTTCATATAAACATATATTTGTCTTATCTAAAAAATATATATATTTTTTCTATTTGTTATAGGTAATAATGAGTCGAAGTTGGATTACGGCACATCGAATGAGCAATGAATATGAGGAAGGTGTTGATGCCTTTTTGGAATTTGCTAAACGAAATGTTCCAAGTAGTGACATTTTTTTCTGTCCATGCCTGAAATGTATGAATATGAAGAAGTTGATAAGTAGAGAGATAAAAGATCATCTGATTTGTCATGGTTTCAATCCGAGTTACAACCCTTGGATTTGGCATGGCGAAACTGGACAGAATGTCACTAATGATAATGAATCGCAAGATGGTAACTCCGATGGAATTGAAGAAATGATTCGCGATATTGTAGCAGAACAAATTGAGATAGAACCGACAGTTGCACGTCTATATGGTGATGCCGAAAAACCATTATATCCTGGTTGTACAGATTTTACGGTTTTTTCGGCGGTGTTAAGATTGATTAACCTGAAGGCGAAACATGGATGGAGTGACAGAAGTTTTACAGAGCTGCTACAATTGATGAAAGACATTCTTCCAAAAGATAACGATCTTCCAGATTCACATTATAAGGCCAAAAAAATATTATGCCCGATGGGATTGGGATACAGGAAAATACATGCCTGTCCGAATGACTGCATTATATATAGGAAGGAATATGAATTTCTGAAAGAGTGTCCTAAATGTGGGACATCACGGTATAAGGTGAAAGAAAAATCACAAGCTGATGTAGAGATTACAAAGCTCCCTTCAAAGGTATTTTGGTATCTTTCTATAATTCCTCGTTTCAAACGTTTATTTGCTAATTCACATGATGCAAAAAGGTTAAGATGGCATGCTGATGAGTGGGTATGTGATGGAAAAATACGTCATACAGCTGATTGTCCACAATGTAAGAAAATTGATGCCCAGTACCCTACATTTGGAAATGAAATTAGAAATCTGAGACTAGGCTTGTGCACAGATGGAATGAATCCATACCGAACCCTCAGTAGCACACATAGTTCATGGCCTGTTTTATTGGTAATTTACAACCTCTCTCCTGAAGTTTGTATGAAGCGCAAATATGTCATGTTGAGTATCATGATCTCCGGTCCAAAGCAACCCGGCAATGATATTGATGTATACTTTTCACCGCTGATTGATGATTTGAAACTATTATGGGCTGATGGTATTAGGGTGTATGATTCTTATAAAATGGAATATTTTCAACTGCATGCAGTGCTTCTATTCACTATAAATGACTTCCCAGCATATGGAAATTTGTCTGGATACAGTGTTAAAGGGCATAAAGCATGTCCAATTTGCGAACAACAGACGTCATATTGTCAATTGCATCATGGGAGGAACACAGTGTACATGGGTCATCGAAAGTTTTTGCCTATGGATCACCCTTATAGAAGACTAAAAAAGGCATTCAATGGCTCACAAGAATTTGATACTTCTCCAAAACCTTTATCCCCAGATTTGTATTTTGAGAGGGTGAAAAACCTTGATGTGACATTGGGAAAGACACAAAAATCTGTTAATGATAGACATATTTGGAAGAAAAGGTCAATATTTTTTGAGCTACCATATTGGAGGTATCATGAAGTCAAACATAATATTGATGTCATGCACGTGGAGAAGAATATCTGTGATTCTTTGATCGGAACATTGCTAGATATTAAAGGAAAGACAAAAGATGGGTTGAATGCAAGGTTAGACCTACTATCAATGGGAATACGTTTGGATTTAGCTCCCACTCCTAAAGGAAGACGAACATTTCTTCCCCCAGCTTGTCATACATTATCGAAGAGGGAGAAAAGTAGCTTCTGTCAGTGTCTTCAGGATATCAAAGTGCCTCAAGGTTATTCTTCAAATGTAAAAAATTTTGTCTCATTGAAAGACTTGAAGTTGATAGGTATGAAATCACATGATTGTCACGTCATGATGCAACAAATTCTACCAGTTGCACTGCGTGGAATATTGCCCATCCGTGTCAGAAATACTATAATGAGGTTGTGTTATTTTTTCAATTAAATTTGTAACAAGGCGATTGATGTGAATGCTTTGAACATTTTGGAAAAGGATGCAATTTTTATACTTTGTCATTTGGAAATGTATTTTCCTCCAACTTTTTTTGATATGATGGTGCATTTAATGATTCATCTGGTTTGAGAAATAAAGCTTTGTGGACCTGTATATCTTCGTTGGATGTATCCTTTTGAAAGGTATATGAAAATATTAAAGGGATATGTTAAAAATACATATCGACCTGAAGCCTCCATTATTGAAAAGTATATTTCTGAGGAGGTAGCAGAGTTTTGTACGAGCTACTTGGCTACGGCGCAACACATAGGTTTGCCTCCATCTCGCCATGAACGGGTTAATAATGAGGGAAAGGGGATTCGTGGCTTGAAAGTCAAATCACTGTCAGCTGAACATATGAAGAAGTTAGAATCATACATCTTGAATAACATAGCTGATGTTCAACCGTATATCACATTGCATATTAATGAGTTGAAACAATGTCATCCAAAGAAGAAAGAAATGTGGATTTTGAATGAGCACAACAAAACTTTTTTGCCATGGTTTAAAAAGAACTTGCTTGGTAGATCAGATGTATCAGAGACATTAAAATGGATAGTGGGTGGTCCATCTTTAAATGTGATAAAATGGTCTGCTTATGAAATTAATGGCTATACATTTCATACGAAAGCTCAGGACAATAGAAGTGCAGTTCAGAATAGTGGTTTATCGGTGTTTGCAGAAGCAATGCATTTTTCGAGTGCTAAGGACAGAAACCCAATTTCGGCATCAAGTGCATATTATGGAGTGATTGAAGACATATGGGAGGCTGATTACTTTAAAATTAAAGTTCTTGTTTTTAACTGTAAATGGTTTATCGGTAACAACATTGTCAGACACGATGAATTTGGAATGACACTTGTTAATCTGAATAGATTGGAAGACACAGCTGATTATTTTATAATGGCAACACATGCCAAACAAATTTTCTATGTAGTAGATCAATCAGATATGCAGTGGGATGTTGTTTTACAAGGGAAAAAACAATATATTGGTGAGGATGAATTTGATGAAGATGCTGATTTATGTGAGATCCCTACTTCCATGGAAAGATTAACAGAACATAATGATGAGTATGTTGAAGACATGGTTTGTGCCATAAGGAACGATCACGACGAAGGAATTTGGGAAAACAATCCAAATGTACATTCCTAAAATTACAGGTAACACATGTTTATTTCTTGTTTACATTTAGTTTTTTCATATAATGTTAGATATTGTAAATTTTTTACTTATTAAAACATGTATCAAACCAAAACGATAAAACAATAAAAACCGTAAAGAGGAGAAGTCCTGGGCGCACCGGCCGGCCGGTGGTGGATCACTGGTTGGCCGGTGGTCCAGACAGAGAGGAAGGCTCTCCGTCTGGTCCACCGGCCGGCCGGTGGTGATCCAGAGGTCAGCCGGTGGTCCAGATAGAGAGGAAGGCTCTCTGTCTGGTCCACCGGTCGGCCGGTGGTGATCCAGCGGCCGGCCGGTGGGCCAGACAGGAAGGCTCTGTCTGGTCCACCGGCCGGCCGGTGGTGAGCCAGCGGCCGGCCGGTGGCACCAGGCAGTGGGCAAGTATACTTCCTGGGTCCTCCGGCTGGCCGGTGAGCTCACACCGGCTGACCGGTGGACTCAGTGAGTCCACTTTTCAGCTTTCTTGAGCCAACTCCTTGGCAACCTTTTGCCTGTGTTTACCATGTTTATCATTGTTTAACATGCTTACCATATTACCAATGTTTACTATTATGTAATTTAGTACACTTTTCTATTTTTTGATTAAGTAGTATTACAATATTTGAATTTGTATATTTGTGAACTAATGTTTGTTTTTTTGATTTGAAGGAAAATGACAGATCAATCAGTTGATCAGCCACATGATTCTGGAGATGAGCATATTGGTCATACATCTGGGGAGGAACATTCACATGCTCCTATTACGAAAAAGAGTTCAAAGGTTGGTAAGCGTGGGTGCACACATTTACCAAAATTATTACTTGCCCGTACGAAGGAGGAGAGGATAGTCGTGGAGTTTGATGATGATGATCTTCCTAGAGGTCCAAATGCTAAAGATTTTAAGGGTTTTTTAGTAACTCAGTCTAAGAGCAAAGTAAGCATTCTCTATGATGATTGGAGAAGTGTGGATAAGGCGATAATTTCTCAGCTGTGGGAGACCATTTTGGTAAGATCTTTTTCTATTGTTTGACTGTTCTTTAAATGTTTCTAGTATATATAATATTTTTAACCTCTTTTTTATCAGATGACATTTGATATTCCTGACACTGGAGGAGTCAGGAAGAAATGCTTATCGTTGGATGCTAGGAGATGGAGGGATTTCAAATCAACCCTCTCATCTGATTTCATTTATGGTCATAGGAGTCGTGAGAATCCATGTCGTATATATGCTTTTATAGATGAAGACACATGGAGACAATTTTTTGAAAGTAGAAGAAAAGAATCGTTTTTTGGTAAGGGCAATGTAAACTTTTATAAGCTTTCTTATATAAATGATCTTATTATTGTTTTGTTAATGATTACTTATTCTTAATTTACAGCAAACAAGGAAAGCTCATAAAGAGATACAATCTAAAAATGTATACCCTCATAGTTTATCTCGGGGAGGGTATGCATTATTGGAAGAACAAATGATGGCAGAAAAATTTCAACAACTAGGAGCTGAGTCTTCAAGCTCTGGAGAGGTGGCCCCTCCATCCCCTCCATCTAGACATGATAAATGGAAAAGAGTTCGGAAGGGAAAAAAAGGACAATATCTTTCGGAAGAATCGAGACTCGTAGTTGAGAGGATTGTAAGATATCTATTTTATTTATTTAAGTTTACTATTTTCGTCATATATTTCCAATCATTATAGAAATGTTCAATTAATTATTACAGGACTCTCTTGAGGAGCAGAGTTCACAGGGGACATTTACACCATCTGGGAGGGAAGATATTTTATCTGTGGCATTGGGAAAGCCCGAACATCCTGGCCGTGTAAGGGGATATCCGGCAGGTGTATCGGTAAGAAAAGTGTTGCCACGTTCCTCAATCTCTAACGTTGAGGGAGTTTATAAAAAAAATAGAATCCTTTGAGGCTGAAGTCCATAATATTAATGCGACAATGGAGGAAAAGATTAGAGCATCGGTGCAGATTATGTTTGCAGACTTGCAAAGACAATTTCAGGGTGCAGCTCCCACTCCACCTCTCCCAGTAGCTCCCACTCCCCCACCTCAGCCTGCGGACCCCATTTTTGATCCTCCTCCTCCGCCGCAGCTACCTACTTATTGTGAGTTGTATGTTGATGATCCTCAACATCATATAGTTGCATATGGGATGGTATATTGTATAGTAGATACAGTTCATCATCAACAGTTAGAGGTAGAGAATCAGAGGGTCACTGTACAGGATATTATAGATAGATCAGCTCGGATACCATTACCTACAGATGAGGTGACGACAGTTGGACATAGTATCGGCCATTTTTTACTTTGGCCATCCAGACTTCTTCGACTCATTACCATAGAGGTATGGATGTTATATCTTTTATTTTATATTTTTATTAATGTTTTATCATTTGAAAACTAATATATTTTTCAATTTATTTTTACAGGAATACTTCAAAGGTAAAGAAATACTGTATAGACAACAACAAAGACAGATAGCTATGACATCAGATGCAGATACTAGCAGTCTTGACAAATTGTCAAGATATT
Organism: Viscum album; assembly: GCA_963277665.1. Taxonomy (NCBI): domain Eukaryota; kingdom Viridiplantae; phylum Streptophyta; class Magnoliopsida; order Santalales; family Viscaceae; genus Viscum; species Viscum album. Next base: position 1,685,929,551 of record OY728126.1, on the reverse strand, counting down.
CAAATTTGTTGGCGGATCATTATGACTTTACAATGGAAGCTCATGTCTGTGGACGTGAACTAAGTGTGGGGATTATGAAAACTGATATCATGGAGTTTTTCACTGGAGATAAGTTGGGCATCAACGTGGTGCAAATTTTTATCATGTAAGTCTTAACACCTTTTCCTTGCGTTATATTTATTAAAAATGTATACTTATGTCTGATTTCTATTAGGTATCTGTATAAAATTTGTGAGAGGAATGAGCTGACAGATGTATATGGATTCGTTGACCCACAATTGATTTCCCCTGAAGCATGTGCATTGGATGAGGAACAAAGAATGCTTTATATTGCTGATAGATTTGAAAAGAATGTAATCACACAGTGTTGGATGATGCCTTTTTGTGAGAGGTATGAAACACATCCCTCTCAAAGAGTTAATTATCTTATAACATAAAAAACCACTAACGTTAAATTTCCTTTTATCAGGGATCATTGGATGTTAGGGGTTTTTTTCCCTAGGGAGAAAACACTTTATTGGATATGCTCTCTCCATGATGATGTGCGAGAATGTTTTAAGAATATATTGGAAACGTAAGTTTCAATTTCACAATAGTTTTATTTATTATAATGAATTTTAAATTTACCCCATTCGTATTATTTTCTAACAGGGCATGGGTCCACTTTCGAAAAAGCGCAAAGAAAATGAATTTCAAGATCAAATATGTACATGCGAAGGTAAATATCCATTTATAATTTGTACATTTTGATTTATTACATAAAAATAATATATTGAATTTACACTCATTCAAACAGAAATGTCATGAGAAACAAGGAATCATCGAATGCGGATATTACATGTTAAGATTTATGTATGAAATAATAACAACTGGGATAGTTCTGAGTTTTGACCTGGTAAGATTTCCTCTTTCTCATAATATTTCAATTTGATTTATTCATTATACACGTTGACTACTATCCTTTTCCTTTGTAGCTTTTTGATGACCCTCAACCCTTTACTGCTGAAGATATCAAACACTTACAAGTGGAGTGGTCAAATTATTTTACAGGTTTGATTGACTTTTAGTTGTTTGTAATATAAAATTTAATTTTGAATATTGTCAATGTAATTGTGTATTTCGTAGTCGTTTAGGTTGGATTTAGTTTTTTTTGATGTTGACAGTGTAAGTTTTGAATGTTATAGAAGTGAATGTTTAATTTTTCTCTACTTCTTGTTTTGGTCTACTGTTGATGGTTTTTCTGGTCTGGATTTTGGTATGGGGGGAGAGGTTCCAAGTGGGTGGGTGGGTGTTTGGGGGGTGTCCAAGGGATATGGGAGGGGTGTCCAAGGTGTGTTTGGGGCTGTCCAAGGAGTCGGTTGGGTGTAAATGAGGGTGGGGGGCTGTCCAAGGGGTGGGGGTGTCCAAGTGGTGGGGGGGTGTCCAAGGGATATAGGAGGAGTGTCAAAGGGGTGTTTGGGGCTGTCCAAGGGGATGGGGGGGTTTCCAAGGAGTGGGGGGGTTCCAAGGGGTCGGGGGGTGTCCAGGGGGTGGGGGGCTGTCCAAGGGGTGGGGGTGTCCAAGGGGTGGGGGGTGTCCAAGGGATATGGGAGGGGTGTCCAAGGGGTGTTTGGGGCTGTCCTAGTGTTCGGGGGGTGTAAATGAGGGTGGGGGGCTGTCGAAGGGGTGGGGGGTGTCCAAGGGGTGGGGGGTGTCCAAGGGATATGGGAGTGGTGTCCAAGGTGTCTGGGAGTTCTGTCCAAGGGGCCGGTTGGGTGTAAATGAGGGTGGGGGGCTGTCCAAGGGGTGGGGGTGTCCAAGGGGTGGGGGGTGTCCAAGGGGTGGGGGTGTCCAAGGGATATGGGAGGGGTGTCCAAGGGGTGTTTTGGGCTGTCCAAGGGCTCGGGGGGGTGTCCAGGGGTCGGGGGGTGTCCAAGGGGTCTGGGAGGGCTGTCAAGGTGTGGGGGGTGTCCAATGGGTGTTTGAGGCTGTACTAGGGGTCTTGGGGGTGTAAATGAGGGTGGGGGGGCTGTCCAAGGGGTGGGGGTGTCCAAGGGGTGGGGGTGTCCAAGGGATATGGGAGGGGTGTCCAATGGGTGTTTGAGGTTGTACTAGGGGTCGTGGTGGTGTAAATTAGGGTGGGGGGGCTGTCCAAGGGGTGGGGGTGTCCAAGGGTTGTGGTGGGGCTCCAATGTGGTGGGGGAGGGCTGGCCAGGTTGTTAGGTGGGTATAGATGAGGGTGGGGTTCAGTTGGGGCTTGGGGGAGGGATGGCATGGTTATTTTTGTTTGGTTTCTGGTTGCTTTTTGGTGAGAGAAGTGCAATTATTTTTAAAAAAAAATATCGCTTTCACGTCGGTTATTTTATAACCGACGTGGTAAATAAATCGGTAGGGGTTTATCACGTCGGTTTTTTCGATAACCGACATGCTAAACCGTTCCCAGGCCTTTTATCACGTCGGTTCTTAATATAACCGACGTGATAAAAGGCCTGGGAATCGATTTACCACGTCGGTTATTGGATAACCGACGTGCTAAAACGTTTCCCAGGCCTTTTTATCACGTCGGTTATGTCATAGTCGACGTGATAAACGATATCCCAGGCGTTTTATCACGTCGGTTTAGAAAATAACCGACGTGATAAACCCCCCCCCCCCCCCCACGCATATTTATCACGTCGGTTATTAATGAACCGACGTGATAAACACCGTGATGTTAGGGATGTTACGTCGGGTTTTAAATAACCGACGTAAAAAACGTTATTTATAACGTCGTCCGTATTAACGTCGCCTAAAAACCGACGTAAATAATGAAAAATAACCGACGTAAAAAAAAATTTCTGCACTAGTGTGTGTGATGTTTCAAACCAAAATATGATCATATATCAATGTGATGATAACTATGACCTTCCCATGGACATTACATCTACTATATGGGTATTAATTTCTATTTAGAATTGTTTTTCATTTTAAATGGTTAGGAAGAAAATTGTCATTGATGATATTCTTATTTTTCCTAAATTTTTGGATGTATTTATAGAATATTTTCATATTCTTCCACCAAAATGTGAATTTTAGTTCTCGATAGAACTCATAATTAGCTATACATAAAGTTAAAAGACTCCCTATAGAATGGAACTAATTTATTTTTAGTAATTCAAGAAGAAAGTCCAAGAAAACCTTGACAAGGTATTTATTCGTCCAATTTTTTGACCTTGGGGTGAACCTAATAATTTTATAAAGAATAAATATGGATCAATGAGACTATAAATTGATTAGAGGGATTTTAACAAGAACACAATCAAGAACAAGTATCCTCCCCCCATTTTGATGATTTTTTTGATCAGCTATTGAGACCTCAATACTTTTCCAAGATCGATCTTCATTGTGGATAACAAAAATTGAGGGTAAAGAATGAGGATATACCCAATATAGAATTTCATAAAAGGTATGGGCACTATAAATATGTAGTATTTATTTTTAGTCTTACTAATTCTCATGTTATATTCATGGATTTGATGAATAGAGTTTTTAGACATTTACTTGATCAATTTTTTGTTGTCTTTATAGGTGATATTCTTATCTATTCGAAGAGAAATGAATAGCATGAAGAGAACATGATAATTATGATAAAACCCTAATTAAGGATAAATTGTATGAAAATTTTTGGAATTGTGAATTTTAGATGTAAATGTTTCATTTATGGGTTGTATAATCTCAAGAGATGGTATAGAAGTAGATACATCAAAGACGGAGGCTTTTGAATGTTAGCATAGACCAACCATGGTGACTGAGATCCATAGTTTTCTAGACTTAGCTAGATATTTTTGACAATTTTTAGGTTACTTCCCACGACTATCTAATCCTCTATACAAGTTATCTCAGAAGGGTTCCAAGTTCTTATAGATAGATTAATTTGATGAACATTTCAAGGAACTAAAGAGAATATTGGACATCACACCTATACTAACAGTACCCTATAATAGATAAGGGTTTGTAATCTTTAGTGATACATCCAAGAAAGGATTGGGATGTGTCCATATGCAGAATAATGAGGTTATCTTTTAATCCTCACCATAGTTGAAGATTCCAGAGCAAAATTACCAAACTTGTGATTTGGAGATAGCTGTGGTAATTCTCGCATTAAGGATATGGAGGAATTATCTCTATGGATAATAGTTTTCTATATATATATCAACCATAAAAGTATAAAATATATATTCACACAGAAGGAGTTTAACATGTGCTGTAGGATATGGTTAGAGTTGATAAAATATTGTGACTTCTCAATACATAAGAACCTTGGTAAAGTGAATAATATTGTCAATGATTTCAGTCCAAATGATCAATATAGCTTATCTATGATGATGATAAAAAAAGATCCAATATTTCTAGATTTTTAAATGATGGGTCTAGAAATATTCAAGGATGAGGGAAAATATTATCTTTCTCAAATGAATTTTCAACCCTCCACCCAAATAATGATTAGAGAGGTTTATAAAGAAGATATATAGATGATAAATAAGGTTGGGAATATTATTGAATTTAACCTTGATGAGGATAGAATGATAAGCTTCAAGAACCATTTATGTGTTTTGTATTTATTGGATTTAAAGAAGGATGTATAAGAGGAAGCTCGTAATTATTCATTATCTATTCATATTAAAAGTAAAAATATGTATAAACATTTAAAGTAATACTTCTTTTAGGATGGCATGAAGAGTGATATCATAGAGTTTATATCTCGATGGTTAGTATGTAGTAATTTAAGGTAGAAAGACAAAAAATGTAAGGGGATATTGTATCTATTACCCAAACTAGAATGTAAATGGGAGAACATCACTATGGATTTTTTTATTGGACTCCCCAAAACATCTGAAGGGTTTAATTTTGTAGGGGTGGTAGTTTATTGCCTTACTAAGTCAACATACATCATTGCTATCAGATAAAAAATATCTCTAGATCAAATATCCAGGATATATACTAAGGAAGTTTTTGGGTTTCATGGAGTAACATAGTCTATTGTATCTACTAGGGGACAGAGGTTTACCTCAAAATTATAGTGAATTCTTCAGTAATTACTTGATACTTCTTGTGTTTCATCACTTCATATCATCCTTAGATGGATAGATAGACTAAAATAACAATTAAAACCCTAGAGGATATATTGATATCTTTTTCTCTAGATTTAAAAGGTCATTGGTATCAAAACCTTCCTCTAGTTTATTTTTTATACAATAATAACTTTCACTAAATCATCCAAATGGATCTTTATTAATCCCTATATGATAAGAAATGTAGAACTCTAACATGTTGGGATAAATTTGTAGAAAGATATCTAATGGGACCTAATATAGCTAAACATGTGGTTGAGATGGTTAAAACAATTCAGTAGCATATCAAGGTAGCATAAAGTTTGAAGAAAAGTTATGTTGATAATCTATAGTGAGATCTTGATTTTGTTATTTCTAAGAAGGTGTTTCTATAAACTTCTCTATGGAATAAGGTTATGAGGTTTGGTAAGAAATGGAAAGTAATACCAAGGTATATCGGTCCCTTTGAGATTCTTAATCGTATAGATATGGTATCATATCACTTGGAACTTCCTCAATGTCTCTCTCAAGTCCATTATTTGTTCCAAAAATCTCTTTATAGAAAGTACATAACCAAACCATCACATATACTAAACTCATAGGTCATACCGCTAGAGCAGGTTATTTTATACAAGGAGAAACTAGTTAACACTTAGAATCATACATAGAAAGTTCTATAAAACAAGGCCACTAACATGGTTAATTTATTTTTGAGTAACCACCAGTTGGAGTAATATATGTGGGAAAATGAGGATATGGTGAGGCAGAAGTATCCTCATTTTTTGTATCCAAATGATGAATTTTTAGGGAGAAATTCATTTTAAGGAGGTAAAATATAACACCCCAAGTTTTTATGATTTTTTTTAATAAACTAAATTTATTGGATGAATTTTTTTAAAAATAACACCATTTTAAGCTGGTTCCACACTCAACACCATCTTATATTCCTTTACATGCAACACTGAGTTTCTTTGAAACCTCAATTTAATTTTATACTTATTTAAACAAGAAAATTATAACCAAAGTGTTAGAAAGGTAGGTATGAATACGATTAACTGGATTATGAAATTATGGTTTACACATAATTCTATGACCAATTAAATATAAATTAATGTAAAACTTTTCTTAAATTAAATAGAAATGTTTTTCTAGAAATTTATTTAAATGTGGATAAGTGTGTTTTATACCAATAAATAAAAAATTCAATATTATTGAATTATATTAATTATATATATATATATTACATTCAATATAATTTTTAATATTTATTTTATGTGTTATTTATACATTATATAAGAAAAATCCAATTCTACACATAAAAGAGGTATTTTTCTAAAAATACAATTTTGTCACCTTTTGATGGCGCACTTTTTTAAATATATTTTTTGGAAATTTTGTAGATTATATATTAAAACCTAAATTTATTATTTTAAATTAGTATATAAAAACTTAAATTCATTTAATATTTTATATTTTTTTGATAAGTTTCATGTTTTAGTGAATAGTGAAAAATACTGAATTTTAATTGAAAAAATCTTTTTCATCGAAATAATTTATAAGGTAAAATTATATATTTGATTAGTTTTAAAATATAATTAGGTAAAATTTATATCATCTAATAAAATTTAATTCATTGGAATTAATTTCACTTTGAATTTGGATATAAAACTAATTCAATCTTTTGCTGGTTTTCACTTTAAAAACGTTTTTTCTCATTCCGTCAATGATATTAATTTTAAATTAATTTTATAAAATTATGTGTCATGAATTATCGAAAATAGATTTCATATTTTTAATAATAAGGTCCAAATTTAGTAATTAGGTCTATTTTTTGGACAATATAAATAGTAACTTTTGTAATATTTATTACCATGGTTCATGGTAAATCAGGTAATTAAGGGTAAAAATACTATTATACATATTATAAAACTACATTAAACATGATAAAATGTTATTATATTGATTTATTTTTACCCATATAAAATAATTGTTACAAATTAAATTATTTAATAGACACTTGTCCATGAAAATGATTTGGATAATATTAAAATCATAGAGGGTGACAAAATGTCACACTCTTACTTTTAATAAGTATAATATGTTTAATATGGGGGTAAATATAATATATACTCGACAATATAAATTATTCATAAAAATAAAACATTTATATACATCATATAAATTTATCTTTAATTTTTAGTGAATAAATAATTAGCATAAATAATTACAAATCGATGATGTAGTAATTAATAAATTTATGTAACAGTTAATTAACTAATATTAGAAATATTAAAATAAAAAAATGACTTAATTAAAGTGATACACTAATTTTTTGGGTTAATATGATATGTTAGGGGTGTATTAAATGAATTTTCTCAACATTATTTTGCTGTATTGATTTTCTTAAAGTCAAATTAATGAACAGTGTCAAAATTGACACTTATGATATTCTATGGAAATAATATTTTATTAAATTATTTTAAAAGAATAAAAAAATATAAATAAAAATAAATTACAATATGTTATATAATATTATAAATAATTTATATATAATTTAATCAATATCATGTATGTAAAAATTATAACCTTTTAATATAGAGAAATTTGTTGCCTTAGTTAAAATTAAAATAGGTTAACTAATGGTTAAACAAAATTATAAGGTTAATAAAAAACAAAAATTTGTATAAAATATATTGGATTATGATATTACAACCTTATATCATATTATATTCTAGTAAATTTTATTTTCTAGGTATTTGGATTTATATTTAATTTATTATGAATTAATATTTTTGGATATTCCCAAAGTGCCCCTCGTCTTCATTATAAAAGGGCACCTCCTCCCTCATCTCATTCCATCACATTGAAACTTCTATATCCACCAAAATATGAAAAAAAAAACTCTTCTAAAGTTCCCTATCCACGTTCTAAATGTGTTTTTCTTCCCATTGGACCAACTCTATAGTCATTTATATGAGATATAAAGAAGCTATTTTGAAGAAAAGGCAATCGCTCTAATCGATCGCTCTCTTTGTATACTCTTCTATATCTAATATAAATCTATGATATATATCATAAAATAATAACTCTATAACAATAAATATTCAGAAATGTTATTATCTTTTTTAACACACCATTATATAACTCATTTCCCATTGAAAAACAAGTAAATGTGTCGCTCGTGCGTACGCATGACTTACCACAACCACATAGAGACAAAATTAATTTTACATCACCATATTTTATGATTGGTAATTATGATGGGTTAAATTTTTAAATATTATATTCATGAAATAATTTTACTTCTATAATTATAATATCAAATCTATATTTTTACAATCTAATCTTTTGGGAAAGCATAACCCCACCACTGCATACATATGGATTACCATCTCTACTATGTGATGTGATTCATTTTCATCTATATTTCATATGGATAGTAATAAGGATTAATTTTATGAATATATATTAAATATATAACATAAAAATTATTATGTAATGATAATATATTCTTTTATTTTCTTTCTCTTAATATTACAATAAAATGAAAATAGCATTGATGTGTACGTATGGCCTATTGTCTCCATGAACGGTTTATTTTATGTTCTACCTATAAATTTTATAAATCACTATGAATACATATATACTTAATATATATATATATATTATTTTTATCATTATTTAAATTATTAAATCATAAGCTATGTAATAGGACCAAGAAAAAAATTCAACTCATTTATGAAAAAAATCAGTTATTACCCGAAACATAACTTTAACATGGAATTGTTTATAAGCGGGAAATATAAAGTCATAAGTAAATAATATATGGTATTATATATATATGTGTGTGAATATAGTTTTGTGGTAGTTATATAATAATATTATATTTATTATACATGAGGTTTCAATGAGTAATATCAGAGTCAAGATGTAAGGTAAGGGATTTATGTCTTACTTTTATTTCTAAGGAACATGCCTTATACACTACATGTTCCTTCTACACAGTGTATATAATTCCCATGAATGTATTTTATTAGTATTAACCATAATATTATGGTATTTTATTATACACATAATTTCATTTCATTCATGGAGAATATGATTCTAGTGATTATAAAATGATAATTATTTATTTTACAAACTCATATATATTTGGGATTGTTTCATATTAAGTCTTCATTAGGGAATATTTATCATCAATTTCCATGTTTTCTTAAAAAAATAAAAATATTTTTATTATTCTCTTATATATTTTAAAATTAATTTGTACCAATATTTTACTTTTTTCATCATGTTTTGAAAGAAATATTTTTTTCATTTTTCAAATGAGGTACTTTGTAACGTTTACAGAAAAAGCACAAAATGAATGATTTTTTAAATTATAAGGAATGAATAGAATTATCTTCCATAATGATGACTTGATGATTTTAATATTCCTTTAAAATATCTAATGTGTATTTTCGAATAATTTGTTTTTAAATTTCATGTCATTTTAATAAAATAAAAATTTTCAAAGTAGGAAGGATATTTTCCTCAATAATCATTTTCAAGTGATCTCTCAAAATTATTTTTCATCTAAGATAACATTATTTGATGTTAATTATGTTTTATTGGGGATATAATTCAATTATACCATTATTATTATTTCTAATAAAGTTTTTTTATAATGGAATGATATTTAAACAACCCATTTATTTTCCATAGGTTATGCCACTATTGAATGATGTTTATAAAACCCATTTCATTCCATGGGTTCTAATATGATGAATGGTTTATGTTATTGTGGAAAACTTATGTATGGTTTTTATTATGTGATATTTGGGACCTATATCTCTATAAAATTTATTGGGTAATGATTTATATCTCATGAGATACTGATGGGAATAAATTCATAGGGCATGATCTATTGTGGAAGATGGGGAAACTCTATCCACTATGGGAAGATGGGGAAAATCATTACCTTAAAAGGAAAAGATTATAAATATGGATGGTGGTGTGTCCCTCCTAGTAGAATTAAAACCCATTAGGTTCTCAATTATGTTTTTTCAATGCACCTTTACTTATAGGGAATGATATGTCATGTTTATGTGTCTACAAAAAATTCCATGTCATACTCTTATGTAATGATTTCATGGATTATGATCTTGATTACCTTATGAATCATGTATTATGAAATTCCAATATATATACCATGAATCTAGTTTATGATAATTAATATAATGTTTATGATCATCTATTCTCACTATCATGTTATAATACCCTTATTCTCATTGTATAATTACATATTTCCCTTTTTTACCCTTACTTAGCATCACAGCTCACCCATTTTTATGTTTCCTTTACCCATGTTATGAAGATATGTATTATATATTATGTGTCTAAGAAGGGTTCTATTAATGAAGAATCTATTGAGAGATAATTTAGATCACTTATGTACTAGTTTTTTTTCTTTTTTGTTTCCAAACACACTAAACAAATATAGTATTTGGGCATTTGTTTGTGTAATTTATTAAGTACTCCACAAAAATATTGAAATTATATTTTATGAATAGTGAGGTTCTCAATATTGGTAGTGTTTTATAGTAGTTTAAAAGATATAGATAGACCAGTAAGTTGATCATATTGAGTAATTTATGTTTTTATTTGGGATTAGTATGGGATAACATTTATGGAAACCATAAGGAAAAGTTTATGTATTGTAAAACATCATGATGTCATTGTAAGGTAGAAATTTTATAGTTCTCTTGAAAATTTCACTCATATATAGATATTATAAGTGTTTTATGTCTCTAAAATAGGTGTACCTAGTGGTAAGAACCCAAAAAAGATAGAATTGGGTATTAGCTTGATCATCACCTGGTGTAGGACAAAGAGGCCTAACTACACACCTATTTTTATACTCCTTGGGGGTGTGATATAGTTAATTGAAATTCTCTCTGAAAAAATTTTAAGGTATTAGGGTATGATTTTAAATAATTATGTTAGAGAATATAACAGAATAATAACCATATATTACCATGGATTGATCAAAAAGAGTTATCAATTAAACCAAAAGTGTCATATGTTAAAAATGAAGGTGTATTATGGGAACTAATATTTGTATTGAATTATTCATATTAATGTTTTAGATATTAAAATAATTATTTTTGTTTTAGTATTTGGTTAAAACATGGTCAGGAAAATGAAGTTAGAAAAGTTATGTATGAAGAAACCAATATTACTTATTACTAAATAAAGAATCATACTTAAATGGTTTATAATCTTATTAAACTTATTTTATTATGTAAAAAGAGATTTTATAAGTCGTGATTTTGGTAATGAGGTAGATATATTAATAGAAATTAAATATTAATAGTCTTAACTATTTCCATAAGTCAATGATATTTATTGATGATATTCTGGTTTTTTATAAAAACTATAAGGATTTAGTGAAACATATACGGATTTTTCTTTAGTATATTTTCTTTAAGGGTTTTAGAAACATTTATTAAATGGTGTAAATAACCATGAAAAGTAATTTTATAACATAGTTATGATTTTGGAGGTAACTATTTATGAACACATGATTTATTGATGGATAACCCTTAAGTTTAAAATAATGATATATTCTGAGAAAATAGTGTTTGATAGTACTCATTACCTTGGAATTGATTATTAATTTAATAAAAAGTTATTGATTATATTTTCTTTCTTGTTTATCATATTTTCTAGATTACTATATATATTGACCAGTGTGTGAGCTTATAGACTAGTGGCTAAAACTATTTATCGATTCAATATAGAGTTTATTTTTATAAGTATATATGATTTCACTATAGTTTAATATATTAGAGAAAAAAATATCTTGTAATGGTATGTTATGTTGAATATATGATTAGGGTATATACATACTTGAGTATATGATCACAAATAGAAATTTAATTTATATACATGGTCCAAAACCATGGATATAGGGGGTGAAAACTATAGTTATAAGTTATAGCCATGGTTGAAGCAGTTTGTGGCACCTATTGGTGTAGATAAAGAAAAAATATATAGCCATGGTTTTAAGAGATTATTGCCACAATTTTGGAAACTGTGGCTGTAGGGTTTGTTTCCAAGGTGGAAAACCATGTCAATATACCATTTAAATTGTGGCTATAGATTAAAAATAAATAGATACCAGCCTAATTTCATCTCCTCACCTACGCTACCACGGACCGAATGACTTTCCACTACCTTGTGGATAATTTTTTGTATATATATTTATATATTGTTATATATATTGTTATTAACTATGGAAATAGTAAAAAATTGTGAATATAAATCTTCCCTCTATTTCCCAAAATAATTTTTTCCCCACACTATGGTGGGTAACATATAGCCACGGTTCTATGAACCCGTGGATATAGGTTGAGTATATATCCATGGTTTCATAGAACTTTGGTTATAGTTTTTGATGAAATACACCCATATCCATGATTTAATAAAACTATGGTTATAGGTGTAGTTTATAGCCATAATTTAGACAAAATTGTGGATATAGCCTTCATATAAATACCTATATACACAGTTTTCCCAAACTGTGGCTATAAGTCTATATCTATAGCCTAATTTTTCAATAGTGGATTGTATGAAAGATTAATGTTGCTTGAGGAAATATAAGTAACTTACTATATCCTAAGAGAGTATGGTATCTATGATATTATAAATTTTAACCCAAATTATAAATATCTTAAGGATACCTTCACCTACTTCCATTAGTGATTTAAAAATAAAATTGTGTGAACAAAATTTATTTAAGGGGGTAGAATGTATGACCAAAATTTCTTGATTCGTTAAAATAATAATAACTTTGATAGATTTTATCACATAGAGCACTGATATAACCCAAAACTCAACTATGAAAAACTATAAAATATAAAAATTACATGAAGAATATAATCATTGGTAAATAAAATAATAATAATGAATTTCAATAATTACATATCATTATTTTTTCATTAATTAATATTTAAAAAATGGATGTCTTTTGAAGAACCATTTTTAAAAAGGGACTATTGTATTTTAACGTAACAAATTAAAATGATCACAGTTAAAATTTTACTATAATAATTAATATTTAGAGTTATAAAATGTTATTTTAATATTTAATTATGTATAAATTTTTTTTGAAATAATAATAATGACACTTGAATTTTAAAAGTTATTTTTTAATAAAATAATTTTTCTTTATATTTTATATTTTCTTTTAAATATATAAATATAAAAATATTGTAATTTTAATTAGGTAAAAATAACTTCATTTATTAATTTATAATTTAAATATTATCTTAAGGTTGATTTTTTAAAATAATTTAATTTTTTAGCAAATAGTGAAAATACTGTTTTTACCAAAACTATAAATTCATAATTATATAAAAAAGTATAATAAGTGAATAAATCTATTTAATTTATAAAATATTTATTTAAAAAATAAATCCATATATTTTTTTAAAAATGCGACTTTTAATTTCAAATTTTAATTATTAAAATTTTAAATACTTAAGTAATACTTTCCTAAAAAAACTTTTATTGGTCTTTTCTTTTAATTAAATATTATTTGGAGAAAATTAAATTTTGGATTTCTCTAATAGATGCATTAAATTTATTTTTGTTATAATAAATAAATTTATATGATTAAATTCTATTATATCGATAATTTTCCATACACATAAATTTCAATCTTAAAAATACACTTTTTTTAAAATGGGGTTTTACCCGTTATATACGTGATTGTTAAAAATAATTTCTTTTATATGTAGAAATTTTTTATGATAAAATGAATTTATATTTTTAATAAATTTAAACATATTATTTAATAGGGTCCATTTTAATTTTAACTATTAAATGAAAATTAAAAAAGTAAAAATTAGATACCACGGTAAAACAAAAAATCATAAAAGTAAAAATTCTAATAGTAAGGAACTTAAAAAATATGTATAAATCATGTTTTAAAATGAATATTTGAGGTATTATAAAATTTATCACATATGACACTTCATTATTTGAAATTTTGGAGTCTTCTTGACTTGATAAACATGTTCTCTCATTATATTAATTTAAAATATTTGTAAAAAAATATTTTCACCACTTATAAAAGGGGCCTCTCAAAACCCTTTCAAGTCCACCCTAAAAAATTATATTTCCTCTTGAAACTATGAAAAAAATTCAGTACCCTATAATCCTATTTCCCACTCTTATTATTCTAATCACATGAGATTATTTTTTTCCCTCCATATCAAAGGAGTCTTCTAAGGGAATTCCAAAGTCTTCAATGTGAGTACTTCTTTCATTTCTTCTTTTCTTTATTTCTTTATTTCCCTATTAAAATTTTAGATTTTGTATATAATGAAATCATTATTTTTTTACTTAATTTTTTATTATTATTCAATAATTTTCATCCACTTTTCCCCTTGTCTATTAATAAAAACAAAGATATCATTCATGTGTTGTGCAGACTATCGCCTCCATGAATCGATGACTTCCATTTCTTCACCAAAGCCTCTATTTAATGGTTGTAAGTGTCAAAATGGAAAATATATGTGAAATATATAATATAATTATTATAATTAAGAAAAAAATTATAATCTTCCATATTTCTCTCTCATTCTATTATAAATGAAAACATTAATCATATGTTGTGTGGACTACCTCTTGCACGAAGTAATGTATCTCGTTTTTCATTTAGTTTCATTATTATTTTCTTAAAATTTCTCATATATGATTCACCAAATTAAAATTATCCAAATCATATAATTATTATTCCTTAATAATTATGTTATTCCAAATTAAACCACTTCCAAAATCATAAATATCTATTAATTATGCTATGTTCGTGTTTGGGTCAGTCTAACCACCTAGTTCAAAAATTCTATAGAATAATATAATGGATGATTTTGAGAGCTTAATTACTAATAATATATGATAAAATTAATAATATATTTATTTTATTTTGGTTATTTAATGGTAAAAATAATATTAAAATCAATAATTAAGATATCACTATTTATTTGTTAAAAATCATTAAAACATGCTTTTCACCAATTTTGCCTACAAGAACCATAACCAAAAAACCCCTTAGAATGTGATTATAATATTCTAAATAATTAAAAACCAAAAATTAATTACCCTATATGATCTTAGAAGGATGAAATTTTGGATAAGATTAAATAAAACCCCTAGTTTTATGAAACTAGTTCAAAACAATCAAGATTAATTACACCCAATATTGAAAATAGATAATAAATATTGACTATACATTAAGATAATAATTATAAATAAAGATTATAAATGGTTACAGATATGAATAAACTTATAAAATATATTATTAAGATATTTGTGTTTTTTATACAGTATCTTAGAGTGAATTCGTCTTAGTGGGGAAACATGGTAAGGGTTTCATATCTAAAATTTTCACACCAATGGTATATATTTTGTATTATACACAATGATTACTTTAGAATGGATTATATACTTCCCCTGTAAAATATGGTGTTATGATCCTCTCATTATTCATTTTATTTTCTTTTAAATTTAAAATCATATCCTCTAAGGGGATTTCACTTGAAATTTTAATAGGTTTAAGGGATTCATTATCTCAAATTTAATTTCATGAGACATGTTTGATATTTCGCACATACATTTCATTTATATGGTTCATTAACATCCCTATTACTTTTAAGTATAAAATATATTCTCTTTAATTATATTTTATTGTCCATTTCATGATCTTCCTCTCAATATCCTTTGATTCTTACTTTACCCATTCCATGAGGGTGTTGTCGCAAATCTCATTTTCAAATAGAAATTCCTATTGAAAGATAATACATCTAGGAAATTTTTATACTTTTATCACTAAAACACATATCATTTTTTATACTCTATTCATTCTTGGGGTTTTACTTGTCTTCTATTCATTTCATGTTTCCCCTTGGCTCATTATTAATCTATTGTAAGTAAAATGACCAAACCATTTATAATCTATTGGGAACCTACATTTTTCATTGTCCATATTAATTAGATTATTTTTGGGAATTTCCTTGTCTATTACTCAATATTTTACTAAGTTAATTTTCTACTACTTTATCTTTTTAAACATTTTAAATTAATTTAAAATGTTTTATATGTGGTCTGTTTTCATAAAAGTTTGAAATCATATTTTTTTTAATTATTTTTATATAGACACATATTTCTTCCACTTTTTCATTTTATATGAAAATTTACCCCTGTATTTTTATTTTTTATAGAAAAAATTATTTTTATCCAACTTTTCTAAGATATTTATTTTAAAATTATTTTAAAAGGTCAAGGATGTTTTGGATTTGCAATGTGATTTTTCCAAAATTCCTAAAATATTTTTTCATCTAAGTTATTTTTTTTTGGAAATTTATTGTACTTGATTTAGGATATTGTTTATATTTTATCATCCACATTCTTTATCTGTATGGATTATGTAATTCCATTTTCTATCAAAGATATAATTTACCACTTCCTTTTTCTTTCTAAACCATCCACCATGAATAGGCATAACTTTTCATACAATACATTTTCATTGTGAAAATTTTATATTTTGGTTTTTTTATTGAAGGGTGTTATCCATGATATCGTACATATATTTATTGGGAAAATTATTAACTTAACCATATAACATTTATCTATATAATGTAAATACCATATGCTTTATTATTTTAATTTATGGGTATTTACTTAGAATTTTATTGAATATCTTTTAATACCCATTTATTTCCAATGGGTTTATCATTTTATGATTAATATTGTATTTATTAATGATATTAATATTTTATTATATTTTAAATAGATCTGAAACCCATTTTATTTTTATGGGTTCTTTATGATGTGGTGAATGAAACCAATTTTCATTCTATGGGTTCTTCACAATGTGTCAAGTGATACCCAAATTCATTCCATGGTATATTTATGATATCATTAATGATTGATTTCTTATGGAACATGTAAGTATAGATGAATTATATGTGGGTTCCTATATCACCCTTAAATGCATTGGATAAAATTTTATATATTATATAAAAATTATTCATGAGTACATTTTAGTTTTTTGTAAGAGGTTCACTGACTCATGATACTAATTTTTCGTATATTAGTTTTTGTTCCGTATTTGAAAGTTATTCTTCAATATTAACTTATAATCCCAAGATGTGTCGAATAAATTTAATGTTCTATAGACCAATTATTTCCCAAGTTTTTTTTGTTTATATTATTCTCTTTGGGATGGTTTTTATTAATTATTTTTTCCATTCTCTTTTAATTCATTTTTCCATACCCTTTTGATTAAAATCTTATGTTATTAAATTCCTTATGACATATTTTATTATATAAAATTTCTTGGTTAGTATTTTATCATATGTCTTATTTATACCCATAAACTCTCCTTATTCTTAATTATAAACATTTATTATTATCCCTTATTTTTACCCTTACTAATAATTTGACTTCACCCTTTCTTATGTTTCTATTTCCTTAGATTATAAAAAATTTAGTATATAAGATGTTACCAGAAGATTATATTGTGTGAAAGATTTGTGGGAGATTTCAAAGACTTGATATGGATTATGTATTTGATTATATAGTGTGAAAAAAAATCATTTGATATAAATAACTTGGATTCTAATAATCAAATATTTTTCTTACTTCTCTATAACTTTAATACAAAAAACTTTCCTTGGAATGTAAAAGATACATTATGTGTGAAGTATCTTGTTGTTAAATATGTGTATCAAAACCAACATATAATGAATTTTTTTAGCAATAGATATAGGATTTCAAGTCTATAGGCACTAGATCCATAACCTCCTAATATAAAATATTAGGAAATGAAAATATGAGTGGTCCCATTCAATAATTTATTCCTTTGATAATAGATCTCCCCTAGTTTCTTCACATACTGGTAGAGACCTCATGGAATTTGAAATCAAGTATTCCCTTGATAATAATGGTTTCTATCATTAGGTTACCAGTGATATATCAATTGTCTCATGAATCTCATCTAATATATACCATATCAAGCATCCAGAAAGTATAATTATCTGATAGATCTCTTTCATCCACTCTATGTACCATGGATATATATAGGCCTCTTATCTAGTGTAACCCCAAATCATATCATTACAGGTAG
This sequence comes from Viscum album, assembly GCA_963277665.1. Lineage (NCBI taxonomy): Eukaryota > Viridiplantae > Streptophyta > Magnoliopsida > Santalales > Viscaceae > Viscum > Viscum album. The sequence continues at coordinate 1,685,911,308 of OY728126.1, read as the reverse complement.
ACTCATCCCTTTTCCCTATTCAATTTTAAAAATACATATATGGGGATTATATCTCGTGTAATCCCCAATCATATCTTCACTGGTGGCCTTATACCATTTGCCCAATAAATAAACCACACACCTCCTAATGGGCCTCTTATGCAGTATATACCCCAAAACCATCCTTCACATGATTAATCTAGCTGTTTGAACTAGGAAAAGACCTATTACTAAGTATATTACCTAATAATATCCTCATGTATTATCTCATCCACATTCACTATCAGTGAGACACATATATAATGGTCTATCCATGCATATTCTCCAACACCTCATTAAGTTGTGTCCGCACTGATTCCTATCATCCTTACTTATATAGTTGTAGATATATAGGATATATATTTGAATATGTGGGCCTCCTTCATAGGTGTAATCTTATACCATGTTACCATAAATAACCTCATCCTTAAAACTTTTTAATGATCTAAAGAAACATATGGTCCACACATGTGTAAGCCCCAACCTCTTTCTCACAAGGCTATATCCTTTGGTAGACTAATGATACCATCTATAGTATATTAACAACAAATAAGTTAATACAAAAAGAGCCACTAACATATAATCCTCACTCAATATCATATCATCAACCCTTTTGTTACAAAACCATCCATACCACACGACATAAAACAACATGGACTGGTCTGGTTACATGACCATAAGTAGTACAACCTAAACAGTGTGGGATTTTATTCTTTTCAATCATGAAACATATGATCTCTCAATAAGATTAAATATAAATACCTCATAGATGAATGAAAAATGAACTTCAAAATATCTTAGACTCATGATCTTAAAAATAACTTCATTTGGTTGTGGTTGTATGACTATAAATGGACCCATGGTGGTCCTTATCAGATGACCTGAAAGGTAAAACATGTCCTATTAAGTGGAACTGAACAAAATGGGTTCTAATTTACATTATAGGAATGCGTAAGAATCCCCCTTAATGGGTATACTCCCAACATAGTAATACTTACCACCTTCCTATGTAGGATAAATTCTAGGGCATTAATTTATAGAGCTTTAAAACAACATTATAATATATCCATAACCGTAAAAATATATGGTTATAATTGATAACATGGACAGTGTTAACTATTAGTATTATAATTATTGGTAAGGATTCATGAACACATCTTCAATATTTAATATATTCTTTAAATAGGTATAAAAATAAAAAATGGATGGGTTAACTTCCCATCCTCTCAAATAATTCTCAACCAAAATAATTTTTGGTATATCCTAAGGACCTCCAGCCTTTATAAAGTTTTTCTTTATAGACTCAAAAATCATTCACATGGGAGTGAATTAAAAAAATAATGGTGAACCTAAGATGAATACTTTACTTGTTATATGTTTTTATTGACAATGCACTTTTTCTTGAGATTTTGTATTGATGGGTTTCTTATTTGTGATTTTTTTCCTCCTTAGTAACTTCCTCAAATCTAAAAGGAATCACCTTTAAAATTTCTGAATGTTATGATCCCTAAATAATATAATAACTTAAATAGATTACCTTAGGTTTTTGTGCACAATCAACCATTATATAAAATATATTCTTTGACTAATATAAAGTTTCTGGTCTTAGATCCTTGATATCTGATATCACCAACTTAGTTACCTCAGTGAAAATTGTTGAACATTCTTGTCCTGGAGTATTTACTTAGTGAATATATGTAAACATTAGAGGAAACATGTTTAATCCTTAAAGATATGAAGACATGTTAGCTATCCAGTAAATAATGAACCATGAATAGGAAGGTGACCCCTATTTCCATGTCTATCTATTTCAAGAGATTATCCATAGAGCATAAGAACACATACAACCCATATATTATAGAGGTGGAAGAGTACATCAACTTATTCCCCACTATTTCTTGGTAGATTCCTAAAATTCCTTCCTCTTTCCATCATCACAGCCCATATTTTAGGGATTCATTCCCCCATTAATATGTTGAGGCGACCTTGGATATCGATTCCATGTTCATCCAAACCAGATCACTAAGAAGAATGACCCACAGAGCTCATATAATAACTAAATTTCATGAACATGTTCATATTTTGTTTCATACATATAAAGTATTTCTATATATTTTGGTGGAAACCAAAGCACTAAATGTTGGGACCACTTTGTGTATGAATATTATATTTGTTGTCAACAGTTGTCAATGCTGGTCAAAATGAATAAATAGATGAAGGACTCCAAAGTTAATAGAGATCGGATGAAGTGAGGATGTCTGGAGAATTGTTATGAAATCATAGCATTGAATGTCATGCTTGGTAAATTATCTATGCAGTAAAATAAGACGATTTTAGAACTGATCCTAAGTTCAAAGAACTTGTGTCAAAGGTGACACATTGTTTACAAAAATGAAGAATGGAAAGGTATCATCTATCTGATGATGATTGAAGAAGAATGAGAAGTTAAAGAAGATCATGCAATGCTTCAAGATTGCATGAGAACCATTTAAGATCTTACTTGTAGAAAAGAATCATATGATTTGAATGAAGTAGAGAATGATGGCTGAAGAAGAAGAGAGAGTGTGTAAGGGCTTGGAATTCTAAGAAGGTCATGAATTACACATTTCCTTGAAATCAGATAATTGTTGCACTATTCTTAATGTTCCAAATACATGTATCATAGGTGATACATTGTCTGCAACATTGAAGGTATTTGAAGAAGCTTCAAGCCTCCACTTTTGGATGAAGAGATATGATTGGAGTTCTTTGGAATTAACTCTCCAAAAGTCATTGAGGATATAAAGTGGGGATGCAGAAGTACTTTGGAATTCATATTCCAAAAATAATGGATGAAATCAGGCGATGCTTTGCTGATTTGTATTTCACAAATATCATAAGTTATGAGAACTTCTGATGCAAGCCTTATAAAGGAAAGGGGGAGAAATGATGATGCCAATCATATACAATTTTTATTGGAAGGAATGATTCTACTGGAAGATGGGATGTTTCAGTACTTCCCATTGTAATTCTAACGATGCCAGATCTGATCTATCAAAGGATACATATCACGATAGTGGAATTCGTGATAAAAGCTGAAGAATGGTTATGGGAAGCATTGAAGAGAGAAATAAAAAAGCAATGGACAATATGGAGGCGACACAAAAGCACAGTTTAAGGTGGCTCCATTTTCCAGTGTTTTCCAAATTTTAGGGCCTCAAAATCGGGAGATGAATATGTGTTTTTGGAGATGGATGTTGTGCGAAAGATTGAAGATGTTTCAGAATTTTGCGTGCAAGGCATGATTTAAGGTTAGAACATCAAATGATGGAAAAGGCATGGAGTGCGCGGAAATTTTGGCAGGTTGCGCGAAAAAATAAAGTGGTGCGCGAAATAGTAGCAGGTTGCGCGAAATATCAGCGGGATGCACGAAATAGAGGAATGAAGTTTTTCGCGCAAAAGGTGTTTCGAGATCAGAAGCTCAAAAATTTGTAAAGGAATGAGGTGCATGAAATACCGGAGCATTGCGTGAAATATGAAGTTGCGTGAAAGAGATTTTACGCGCATGAAGGAGGTTTTACGTGCAGATTAGTGTTTTTTGTGCGAGGTAAAAAATGAATATAAATATGAGGTGAACCCCTCTCATTTTTTAGTTGCTCTACACTTAGAAGAAATCCCAAGCTCTGGTGTGTGTAAAATATACGCTAAGTGATTTGCGTGAAAAGAAAGAGTATTGCATGAAAAGAGGACAGCTGCGTGAAAAAGTGATCAGTTGCACGAAAAGTGAAAATTTTCATGAAAATGGGAAGTTGCGCAAAAAGAATAAGTGCAGCGCGAAAAAGTGTTCACAAAAAGGGGAAGTCCTGCATGAAAAAGAATATTTTCTCGAAAAAGGTTTTTTGCACAAACAGTTTTTTTTACGCACAAGGTTTGAATTTTACGCGCAAGCCACCTAAAAGGGTGCGTGGAAAAATTTGGGGTTCCCACGAGCCTTCGATAGGTGCATAGCACTCTTGAAGCAGCTTTATGAAGAATAAATAACTATAAACCAATCGTTTTCACAAAGAGAAGTTGAACCAAACTCACACGACTAGGGTTTATCACTCTCGTTGTATATTTCAAGTAATCAAGTGAAAAGAACTAAAGAAGACCAAGAGAATAACCTACCTTATCAAGAAGAAAGAAGACTATCTCTATAGGAAGTATAAAGAACTAGCTAGAGGTTGCAAGTTGGACTAGGCCATCACTAGTCCAGGGAAGAGGATTGTTTCCCATCCCCCCTCTAAAGTGTAGGGACTCACACTGGCTAGAGGATTGTTTTCCAATCCACTCCATTGTAACATCATATCACATTGTAGTGTAGAATCCATGTACTGGTTATTCCCATGCAAAGAAAGTTCGTAGATACTCTTATTGAGTGGTGAACCTTGTAAAAATATTGTGTGCATATTTTTACTGATTTCTATTATTGTTTGTGACAGGGAAAAGAGAATAAGAGAATCAAGATCCTAATAGGTCAAGAGGTATAAGGATAAAAGTTGGAATTTGTTTAAAAATTCCCCAACACTGATTCACCCACCCCCCCCCCCTCTCAGTGTTACTTATATCCCAAAATGGTCCTATCAATTGGTATCAGAGCGACAGTTTCACCTCTTTTGGATTCTCTACAGTGAATTCATTCTCTCTTGAAAACTTGAGTTCCTTTCCTGAGTCAACAATTAAGAGAAGTGTTTGTTAAGATTAATCTATCTCTGAGCATAAAGATATATCTACCAATACCATAATGAATAGAAAAAAGAAAGAGAAGAGAAGATTGAAGAAGAACTCCCTCTCATCTAAAGAAGAGGAAGCATCTGGGTCTCCATATCTGGCTGACATTGAAGACACACTAGACTTGTAAAGTAATGAGAAGTTGGCTCATATCCCCACCATGAATATAGACAACTTTCCTAACTCAAATGATAAGGAGGTATGTGTTATTACATTTGTAAATTATTCTCATGATGAAAATTCTGGCACAAGTGGTAATGATCAATCTACTACATCTCAAGAAATATCAGTTGCAGATTAAGATTGATTCTGCATGGTATTCCTGAAGAGAGTGCATCTCTTTTTTGTAGAGTATTTCAATGCATACAGGACAATATCACTCAACTGAAATAAGAAACTGATGCTTTGGAGAAAGGCTTACAAGAAAAAATTGTCGAATGTTTAAAGATCTCTAGACAGGTTGAAGATTTTGCAGCAACAAAGAGGGGATTTGAAGTAAGTTCTTCAAAGTGGTTCAAAGATGTTGAAGAGAAAGAGGTATTCAACAAGTCTCTAGAAGAGAATATCCATGCACTTGAAGATGAGCTGAAAAAGAGCAATGATTTCAAGGAGATATATTTGGAAGAAAACTCCAAGAAGATCAAAGAACTTGACTCTTTGTTACAATACAAAGTAATGATGCATGAAGATGAAGTTGAAAGATTAAAGAAGGCTTCTGAAGAGAAGATGACTATGATTGAAGACCAGGGAGTCATCCTCAATATGAGATGTCTAGAATTGGAAGCTGAGTTTACCAATATTTAGAAGACATGTATTGAGTCTCCACAAAAGAAGGAAATAGTTTCTGTCAGTATTCAATTATCAATGGTGAATTCTACTATCAAAAGACCTCCAACATGTGATAAGAAGATCATGGATTCACTCATTGATCTATCAAAAGAAACTGAGAAAGTAAATTTATCATCCATACCAAATTGTACTAATTTCTCTAAAATTTCCTCTACCAAAAGTGCAGGTTGGAAGAAAAATTCTAAACAAGTATGGATGAAGAAGAATGAAAAGGAACCTACCACCAGGGCTAGGGTGGATAGGGGAAATGGTGTGGAAGGTAGATCCCCATAGAAAGAAAAAAATACCAAGAAGAAGACTCAACAACCTTAAAAAGAATATGACAAGAAGTCAAGGTTTTTTGGTCAATACTGGTGCTGCAATAGGTTTGGACATTCTGCACTGGATTGTTGGTACAATCCCATAAATGTAAAAACATAGAGAAATCCCATCTCAAGTAAGAGAAATCCAGAGAAGAAGAAGCAACATCCACAATCCAAAAACATCTGTATATTGCAAATATATTTGGAATGTTAGATAACATTTGTGATGTATGCAATAGCAGTGGTCATATGAATGGTGCATGTTCATATAAGAAAAGAAGACCATAGAAGCTGGGAAAGAATGAAGAAGAATCCTTGGGAAGAAATTAGATGAATAATGTGAAAATTAATTCTCCCAAGAAGATGTCAAGAAGTAAAGATGAGAAGTCCTTGGATTCTCAATCACAAAAGGTGAATGGTGGTGCATCCAAAAGAACTACTAAGAAAGAAGCTACTCAAAAGAATCCATGTAGAAGATCCAATTTTAATGCCTCAATACCTAATGATATATTGGTGGTTTGGCCAGAATATTTGGACTGAATGAGGAAAATGTAAGATGCACATGATAAGAATTATGCTAAAAAACAAAAATAAGATTATTCATGAAGACAAAGAAGTTCTGTGTGTGAGGTGAAACAAGGCTGGTCTTACTGTCAGAAAGCGCTTTGAATTTATTCCGGCCCAACAAGAATTCATGAAGAGGATGAAAGTTGCACCAGGAGATTCTAGTGTTTTGAAAGCTCTTGAAGAAATAAGATTCACACACAAAGAGATAGAAGAAGTATTGAGATCCACACAGCCACATTCAAAATTAAAGATGAAATGTGAAAGTGTGAGGAGTGGAGAAAATGGCGCATCTTGGTTGGGAAAATCATCTCATCCTTCTTGCTCACATTGAATAATCATGAAGGATCCACCTTATTCCCTTAAATATTTGTGTATTGTATTTGTTCTGATAATACATGGAATTAAAGGTAAAGAATGATCTCAGGGGTATAACCTAAGATTCAGTGATGATAAGTGTTCCCTTGAGGGGGAGACACGTGAATAAGTTTCCAGAGTCATTATCTCAATAAGTATCAACTTCAATTGGTACTAAATTCTACTACTCTGAAGATTTTCTGAAGATCACATCATTGGAAATGGTATGTTATTTATAAATCTCTCATCCTTGGTTACTCAAAATAAATATCATTCTACAAAGGGGGGTAATAAAGATAATCAATGACATAAGAAGAGTGAAAGTTCCCCAAGTACACTTATCCTGGAAATTTCACTTCAATGTTTTTGATTTGTTTGTTGAAGTGAGTGCAGGAATTTCAGGTTGATTATTTCTTATCACAATAAATATCTTCGGCCTGGAATGAAATTGGAAAACCATTGAAGACAAGTGTATGAGTTCTCATCTCATGTGGTGTCATATTCAGTGGGTAATGAACAGCTTTGTTGTCTAAATAAAATCCTCTTGTTTTCTACACCAAGCATTGCTCAAGTAGACTTAGAGTGAAACAATTGATGGCATGTTTCTTAAGTATGGAATGATACCCTCTCTACCATGACCATTGTATTTCTTGTCGATAAGGGGGAGAGAAATGAAATGAATGTCTAGGGGAGAGAAAGAAGTAAAGGGGAGAGATAAGATTCTCATTTTGACATTGACACATTCATCTGAGGAGACTTTAAGGTATTGACAACAAAATTAAAAGGGGGAGATTGTTGGGACTACTTTGTGTAGGAATATTGTATTTGTTGTCAATAGTTTTCAATGCTGGTCAAAATGAAGAAAGAGATGAAGGTCTCCAAATTTAATGGAGATCGGCTAAAGTGAGGATGCCTGGAGAATTGTTATGAAATCATAGCATTGAATGTCATGCTTGGGAAATTCTCCATGCAGTAAAATAATACGATTGTAGAACTGATCCTAAGTTCAAAGAACTTGTGTAAAAGGTGACACATTGTTTAAAAAAATGATGAATGGAAAGGTATCATCCATATGAGGATAATTAAATAAGAATGAGGAGTTAAAGAAGACCATGTAATGCTTCATGATTACATGAGAACCATGTAAGAGCTTAATTGTAGAAAATAATCATATCATTTTAATGAAGTATAGAATGATGGCTAAAGAAGAAGAGAGAGTGTGGAAGGGCTTGGAATTCTAAGATGGTCATTAATTACACATTTCCTTGAAATCAGATGATTGTTTCACTATTCTTAAAGTTCCAATACATGTATCACAGGTGATACATTGTCTGCAACATTGAAGGTATTGGAAGAAGCTTCAAGCCACCACTTTTGGATGAAGAGAGGTGATTAGAGTTCTTTGGAATTAACACTCCAAAAGGCATTGAGGATTTAAATTGAGGATGCAAAAGTACATTGGAATTCATATTCCAAAAAGAATGGATGAAATCATATGATGCTTCGCTGATTTTTATTTCACAAATATCATAAGTTAGGAGAACTTGTGATGCAATCCTTATAAAGGAAATGGGTAGAAATGATGATGCCAATCATATACAGTTTTGATTGGAAGGAATGATGCTGCTGGAAGATGGGATGTTTTAGTACTTCCCATTGTTATTCTGACGATGCTAGATATGATCTATCAAAGGATACATATCATGATAGTGGAATTCGTGATAAAAGCTGAAGAATGGTTATGGGAAGTAGTGAAGAGAGAAATTAAAAAGAAATGGACAATCTGGAGGGGGCACAAAAGCACAGTTTAAGGTGGCGTCATCTTCCAATGTTTGCCAAATTTTAGGGCCTGAAAATCGTGAGATGAAGATGTGTTTTTGGCAATGGATATTGCGTGAAGATTGAAGATGGTTTAGAATTTTTCATGCAAGGCATGATTTAAGGTCATAACATCGAATGATGGAAGAGGTATGGATTGCGCGGAAATTTAGGCAGGTTGCGTGAAAAAATAAAGTGGTGCGCGAAATAGTAGCGGGTTTCGTGAAATATCAGTGGGATGTGAAAAACAGAGGAATGAAGTTTTTCGCGCAAAAGGTTTTTCGAGATCAGAAGCACAAAACTTTTAAAATGCATGAGGTGCACAAAATACTGGATCATTGTGCGAAATATAAAGTTGCATGAAAGAGTTTTTACATGCATGAAGGAGGTTTTACACGTGGATTAGTGTTTTTTGTGAGGGGTCAAAAATGCCTATAAATATGAGGTGAACCCCTATCATTTGTAGTTTCTCAACACTTAGAAGAAATCTCAAGCTCTGGTGTGCGTAAAATATACACTAAGTGATTTGCACGAAAAGAAAGAGTATTTCGCAAAAAGAGGACAGCTGCGCGAAAAAGTGATCAGTTGCGCGAAAAGTGAAAAGTTGCGTGAAAAGGGGAAGTTGCGCGAAAAGAATAAGTGCAATGCGAAAAACTTTTGCGCGAAAAAGGGAAGTTCAGCATTAAAAAAAGATTTGAGCGAAAAAGGTTTTTCATTCCAAGAGTTGTTTTTACGCGCAAGGTTTGAATTTTAGGCGTAAGCCACCTAGAAGGGTGTGTGGAAAAATTTGGGGGTCCCGTGAGCCTTCGATAGGTGAATAGAACTCTTGAAGAATATTTGCGAAGAAGAAATAATTGTGAACCAATCAGTTTCACAAAGATACGTTGAACCACACTCACATCACTAGGGTTTATCACTCTCATTGTATATTGCGAAGTAAAAAGATCTAGACGTGAAATCGGACTCACATCTGCACAAAGGAAGAAGGTTGTATACCGACACAGTGATGTGTTGGTATTGATAACTGAAGAAATAGATTAAGACACTATAGTACCATTCCATATTCTACTGTGTCAAAGAAAAGGATAGAATAAGAATAATAATAGAGCATGCCCAATTGAATGCTGACAATTGTTCGGGGTAGTTAGATTCAGATGATTCCAAGTGAACCGATATTCATTGCCTGATTAATCACATTGATATATATGATTGTAGCCAAGAAGATAGAAGAAGTTTTAGTGAGGTTGGGAGTTTCACTAAGAAGAAGAAAGAAGAAGTCTAGTGCAGTTGGTGTTGCACTAGAAAAGGAAGAGAAAGAAAGAAGGAAGAATTGCTTTCCTATTGCTTTGCAAGTAATCAAGTTAAGAGCACTAAATAAGACCAAGAGCATAACCTACCTTATCAAGAAGGAAGAATACTCTCTCCATAGGTATTATAAAGAACCAGCTAGAGGATGCAAGTTGGACTAGGCCATCACCAGTCCAGGGAATAGGATTGTTTCCCACCCCCCTCTAAAGTGTAGGAACTCACACTAGCTAGAGGATTGTTTTCCTAGCCACTCAATTGTAAAAAAATATCACATTATAGTGGAGATTTCATGCACTGGTAATTCCCATGCATATAAAGGACATAGCTACTCTTATTGAGTGGTGAACCTTGTAAAAATATTGTGTGCATATTTTTACTGTTTTCTATTATTGCATGTGATAGGGAAAAGAGAATAAGAGAGTCAAGATCCTAACAGGACAATAGGTACAGGGATAAAAGTTGGAATTTGTTTAAAAAGTCCCCAACATTGATTCACCCCCCCCCCCCCCTCAGTGTTAGGTATATACCAAATTGGTCCTCTCACTAAAGAAATATTATATTTATTTCCTTGTCAATATATATGAAGCATGTAAAAATATACTAGTGGAATCCCCAAAGAAATCCCATATTCTTACTCTCATCAACACTCAGGGATCCTATCAACATGTTTCAAAACAAATAAAGGAATAGGCCTATATTCTTTCTCTTACCACAATCTTGAGAGTTCTTTAGTATAGTATAATGGTAGATCAGAAGTGAGATCATATTTTGGATCTAGTATATAAATATTATCAGTATTTATTGATTGAATCCATGAATAATTCTTATATTGTTTCTAAAACATATACATACCATAAACATATTTTGGTGGAAAACACATAGTATTCCCATATTCTTACCCACTCCCAAAGATTATAGAAGCTTATCCTAGAGGAAACCACATAAATTTCACATATTTAAACTCACGTTATAGAGGATCATTGGGATATTTGATGTTGTCGGAGGAGTCGACATGGAAGGATCCCACCCATGAAGTTCATTGTTTACAATGTAAGACCATGATTATTATCAAGGTTCCAACCCTAGTCACCTAGCTGAGGACAAGTACAAGGAATTATCTTCAAGGTAAGTATTCATCCAGGTAATAATCTTATATCAATTCCCTATAAATTCTTATATTCCTGAGGATCTTAAATATATTTTGATTGTGGTCTAGGAATCAACCAATTCATTACCAACTAAGGATGGAAGATATGGTTGAAAAGTCCCCCCCCCCTGTGGAACCACGATCCACAACTTTTATGGTCTTCACCAGAGTACTCACTATTAAGGTTCACCTTGTGGAAATATAAATATCAACCATATAAGTCCTCCATATGGTGCAGGATCAGAAGTTTATCCTAGTATAATAAAGATAAATTGTAAAATTCATCCTCCCTTAATAAACTAATTAATAATAGATAAAAAGAGATACCCACCCTATGGGATCTAAACTGATAACCCTTGAGTCCTTCCCTAGGTTTCATGTTATAGAGGTCCTCCTGATGACAACGAAGATAGACAAAGTGGTGTCCATCCTTATGATGTTCAATTATATGTCAACCATTGGGGTCCACCCCATAGTGATCATTGTGGATTATTTCTATGAAATTAGTTATTGTCTAAACATGAAGGTGTTTTTGGTGTCGAATCCACTCTAATGTTTCCTTTATACTGAGATGCACTCATGAAATCAAGGTCAACTCTATTGAGAACCTCATCATAAATCATTGATATCTCATCCTAATAAAAATATAGAATAAGGTGATTGTTATCATCTTCACCAATGTTGTATATCTTAAACTCTGATAAAACTAGAGATATTTTTAATGTTCCCTCTATTCTAGAAATATTAGTTTAGAAACATACTTTTGGTTAGATCTAGTCAAGGAACCCCTCAAAGAGGATAAGAAAAATTTTATAGTTATATAGAAAGAGTTGTGTTGAGAAAAGAATACCAAAAACTAAATTCCCTATTACCACTTAATGCAATGATATTTCAAAGTTTTTAAAAGAGTAATACATACCCTATATTATTTTTAAGTTATGGTTGAATCTCTATCAACTTAAGGCTACACGCCTACCTTATGAGGGATACACCAACCATGTCAAGGTAATAAATGAGTTCAACAACAAATTTAACCATTCCACCTTTTTATTTGATCATTATACAATATCAGGGACACATATTATGGTTATTCAATGTTCTTACCTTAATAGCATGAAGTCAATTCGATAAATAGTCATCAACGCCCCTCTTATTATGTGTATAAGAGGGTGGATGAATTTGGATATATAAATGTTACCCTAGTTTTTAGAAAAAAGGGTTTGATGAAGAATAAATCTTAATAAATTATCACCTAATATAAATTCTTAGATCTAGTATTTGAATATTCCAATTAGTTCATACAATGTAATCCTATAATCCATAAAGCCTATAATTTGTATACTTAATGGGATAAAGCCATTGATATGCACCAGTTTTAGCCTGATGAGAAGGTCTAGTTAGCCTTTTACTTAAGGAAATTGAATCCTAAGTTATAGATCAATCCTAAATGGAAATAAATTCTCACCATAAAAAGTTGTTACATCTATTTAATAACCAAATATAGACCTAAAAAAGTTGATAAATCCCTGAAATTAGTTTTCTGGATAGTTTTGTAAGAGAAACCCAATACCACATGAAAGAGGGAATTTTTACCCCCACCAACACCCCTAGGAATATAGAAATTCAAAGTACATCTTTGAGGTCATATTGGTATAGAAGAATACGCACTATCCCGCACATCTGAGGTCAATATTACCTCTAATTCTATATAAGTTAGTGTTTTATAAATTAGAAGTAGGACCACCATAAACACCTTTATAGTTTAATAAAATTATATATCCATCTACTTCATTGAGATCAGGCTCAGTGAAATCCATAGGATACACTGTCAAGATCACCGTCTATAAACCACTTCCTTGGTAACATTAAAGGGAAAAGATAAATCATTAAAGGGTCCTGAAGCCAAAATGGTCCACAGAGAAGGAAAATATTAAAGAAGATTGTGATTTTTCCTAAATAGATATGCAAAATAATATAAATACTTATATATCATGGATAAGGATTTGATTCCAATTTTATGATGTTCATAAATAAATATTATTGATATCAAATACATGGATAATACATACCATGACACTAACATGAAATAATATAATAAATAATCCTCCATCTAAAACATTGTTTTCATTTAAATATGTTAATAAGGTGTGCGTACCCATAATCATTGGTAAAATCAAAATCAATAAGCTCCTCTGGATATCATTTTACTACCCACTCGGAGAGATTTATCTAATAGTAAAGGAACAGAATTAGTAATATCTCACCCACCATCTGAATAATTCCAACCTCTCTCTGTTGAGGTAAATTTTTTCAATATGAATTAAACTTAGAGAAATTAACATGGTTTTACATAAATCTACTTAGAGTAAATATTCATACTTAGTGAAACTCCCAATTCAAGGTCAATATGCCTTTTAGGGTGAATCCCCTTTAGTAAGAGGTAAACAATCAATCATTAAGAGAAGGTTCCCCCCACCTGACTAATATGTGAGCTAGAAAACAAGTTTATTTAACTCTAAAGTACTAGGATTATAAATAATTAGCTCCATTATGAAATAAAACATTTCTATTTTAAGTGATCTAACCTAGTTCAACTCGGTCCAAATATTAATAGCAAGCATTAGAGAGATGAACATGTAAGGATCATCTGCTGCCTCTAGTCGATCATCAACCTAGGCATTAGTGAGACATATACTCTTAGAAATCATTGAGTCTCTCATGACTCAAATGGAGTTTGTAGATGGGTGTTGTGAAATAGTGAAATTAGAAATTAATTTGATCTAAAATGGGTGGAATTATCACTTTATCTACTAAAATTTTATAATCCCACTTTATAAATATTCAATGAATGGGGGATCTAGAGCATCATCTCGCATACTTCATATCTTGATGTGGTTTAAGGATTGGAATTATATGCTAGAAGGAGGTGAAAAAACATGGATTTATTTGGATAGATGAGTATTATATTTGTAAAAATTATTCTCTATTATGTCTATTTAAAATTAAGATGATTGATTATGATAGTTTCATTATCAATTGAACTCCATGTTGAGGAAGAAAATTTTTCTCAACCTCTAAAACTATATGAATCACAAAAATTTGAGTTTTTAATACTTATTTACTATTGTAAGGGAATAACTTACTCCATGAACAAGAATATTTTTCATGAGTAGTTATTGTAGATATGAATAAAGATTTTACATAGTGAGATGAAAACATAACTCATTCCCTTGAAATTCACTAGTAGTTTTTAGGATGTTGCAGTAGTCACACAATGAATATAAGTTTCCATTTAACTTTACAAGGCCAAGTCATAGCTGATATAGTCATCAGAAGTGAATAAACATGAATGATAAAATACTATAATATAATTCACAGACAAAAAAAATACATGGACAAACTCGCAATCCCTCTCAATATCATGTGGTTTAGAAAGACTTGATCAAATCTCCATAGCGCAGAAATTCTAATGATGCCGAGATGACCAATTTATTTGGCTAATTTCCCTACCATTGGATACTGGATAACAACATCTAGTAATCCTTTATCATCAAGTAAATACACTAGAATATAGTTGAATGTGGATAGGGCATGTTTGGAAAAACCCTAGCAAGGGTGATCTACATCTTTTTTACCTCACTAGAAGACGGAGGGTATTGATAGGTCCCAGGAAATATTGGATATAAATAATATTATTTTATGACTATTAAATTAGGTATAAAAGTATTTTAAATACTAAAGGGACAATTTAATCAAGTAGTTGTGTCCATATATCCCCTTTTTGTAGTTGAGGTGAAATTTTCATCATCACAGTATTCCAAAATTTGATGAGACTAGCATCATAAAAAGATGAAGGTGTTGGAAGAAGATCCCTTATAGGAACTCAAGTTGGTAAAACTCACTCATAGTTCTTACCCCCATCATTTGAAGGATTATAACCACCCCACCAAATATAATTTTCATCAGATGAAGAGTTTCAATATCAGTTATTCAATGTCATCCACCTGACTAAACCCATTGCTGATAATAAGGAAGACTCATATGAACCTATGTTCCTTAAAAATGATCAAGTAAGAGGTCATAAAAGTATCAGAGGTCAAGGAAGAAAATTTCATTGTGTGACCGAATTTATAGTCAGTATTTCCATTAAACCCGTATACATGGGTGAAATATTAAGACATGCACTCTAATGAGATAAACGGAAAAATCATTTTGGATTAGAATAATTTAAGATTTGTTTATAACCAATCTTATTGGAAATATAACAAGAAAAAATATGGTTTTCCAAAAATCATAAAATTGTGAGGAGGCTAGATCAACCCAACCCATATACTATAAAGATTCCCCCTAGTTCTAGTTAATAGATTGAATTATAGGCACATTTCACTTTGTCCCTTAAGCCTCAATATGAGGAGAAACCTTGTAGAAGGAATCATAAACCCCTGGTATATAAGCATTATATTTTGAAGGATATTTTTTCCTATAAATTAAGATCTCAAAATTGGAATCACTTCACCAATCAATAGAACTTATGGAATCCCATATTGAGGTCTTTTTTTCTTTCTGAGTTTGATATTGAAGTTTTTGTGGTTGAGATATATCATGTGGAGACTGGTTGTGTTGAATGTCATAGGGACATTTTATTCAAGAAATAAGACTTATAAATTGTGCTATATGTAGAGAACATATATTTTAATTAAATATTCCATATTAAATATTTGTTTTGTTTAATAGCCTACTCTTTATGAAACACAAAACCTTAACAGAGCATGAAATTTTTTAATAAAATAGATATTGACCACTATAAGGTATTTTTATAATAATTGGGTACAAATATTTATAAACACATTATGAAATAATGGTACATTTGAATATTATTTCAACTAGTTCAACTAAGTTTCTAATAAAATATTTCTATACATAAAATTTATTTTCTAACGTGGATATTTTTCAAATATGATATATTTTTTATTAGAACTAGTTTTATAAGAATAATTAATACACTTAAAGGATGATTTCTTAAAAAAATATTTTTCTCCATACTATAAGATTTTATTTAAAACATAAATTTATGAATTATAGTATGTGAATTTAAAAAAATTAAATTTATTTTTGGACTTATCGTGAAAATATTATCTTAGTATTAATTTTTTGGATTTTTTAAAGAAATTTTTTATGTGAATAGTGAAAAAAAATGTTTTAAAAAAATGAGACTTTAACAATGTTTTTATTATATACGTATGTCTTGTAAAATTTTAAAACTATATTCTAGACCAAATATTTATTTTATAATTGACTTTATAGTTTAAAAAGATTTATTTTTAATTTTAACACTTATATTTAATATTTTTTTATTTTTTATATTTTTTAAAAAATGTTTTAATAAATTATCAACATATTATTTTAAAATATATTTCCATAAATTTTTAAAAAATAATATAATAAAATGGATTTCATATATGGAATAATTAGGTCTAAATGAAGTAATAAGGGGAAACAATTAGGGTATAAATAATAAGTACTGTTTATATAAAAACTAGTTATAATAGTAGAAGACAAACATTTTAAAAAGGGGTAACCTATTAAGTAAAAGGAATAACTTTTTTAAAACATGTTTCTAATTGAGTTTTGATTTGCGCCTCAACCAAACATTATCTATACTCAATTATTGTAAACTTTTTGATTCATTTGGCATGTTTAACATGTTCTCCCATTATATTAAGTGGTTATAATTACAAAAACTTCCACTCAAACCATGTATAATTACATTGATATTGTTTATATACATATGGTTATTATGATAAGGTAATAACTAATATTTCCATGTTAAGGGAATAACATTATAATAGTAACATTTTTTTATACTAATGGTTATTATAAAAGGTGAATGATTCTCATTTCGATGTTTTATAAAACCTATTTTATTTCCATAGATTCTTTCTGAATAGTGAATGGTTTCATTTAAACATTTTATGAAAACTATTTTATTTTTTTTGTGTTTCATATGATGTGACAAGTAAATGATTTTAAAGTGTAACACATAATTATGGATGAATTATGGGTGGGGTTATATATTTCACACTAATGGATAAGTTAAAATTTCATATCTCGTGAGAAAGGTATTTGTGAGTATGTTTTAGTTACTCATAATTGTGGGAACTTATGGTGCGTCTCATGAAAATAATTTTTCTATTTTATAATGTTTGTTCCAAAATTGAAATATGTTGATAATTTTAAAATTATTCCCTCATCATCAAAGTTATATATTAAATTTTTATAAGACATTATAGGAATATTATGATTCCATTTTGATCTCTTATGGATTTAACTTCTTATTTCATGCCCTTTGATGTTTTGTGATTATCACCAAGAATGATATGGTATTTCTCTTATGATTAATTTATTTTTATAATTCTTATGTTAGTTTTATTATGCTTCTAAACTCATCCCCGATGAAATTTTTATTTATCCCTTACTAAGAATTTATGCTCGTCCATTTCTTATATTTTCATTCCTTAGGTAATGGGGATGAGTTGTAATAATGAGATGTTTAGAAAATGGTCTCGTATGGTTCACTTATGATGAAATTTTTGTGATTATTGTAAAATAATACATATATTTAGAGAATCCTCCAATAAACTAAACATATGGTCCTCCATTTTATGTGACCATCGAGTGATGGAATTATTATTTATGAAAAATAATTATATAAATGTGTTTATTTAGATTGGGTCACAATAGTTAGTATCTGAGGAGGGTTTAGTTATTTCAAGATTAGTTTATATAATATTTGTAAAAACCCTAGTGATATGACTAAGGGATAATTTTATGTGTAGGATAACATTCTAAAGTTTTAGTATCCCTATTTGGATATCATAAGTGGATGAATGCTATAGAAAAAATGTACCTAGGTATTGTAGCACTAAAAATGGTGTATTGGGTATTTACCCAGTCACCACTAAATATATAATAAAGAAGTCATATTGTAAACCTAGTTTGACACTCTAAAGAGATATTATTTGGTTAATTCACATTATATTTATGAAATATTATGAGGGACTTGAATATGATCATGTTAAAGAACCTAATAGTAAACTACTATGAAAAGCCTATATTAAATCCTTAAAATTTATATGTTAAGTCACAAAAGTCATTTTTTGATTCACCCCTTATATGTTAATAGTATTATTTTTAGATTAAGTATTATTAACCTTATTATTTATTAATTTAATAAATTAATTAAATAAGAAGAAACTAAGATAAAAAATGGTTGTGATGGGTAATATAATGACTTTCCCAATGAGATACCAAATGGGATGGGAGACAGTACTTGTAATATCATAACAATTCTCACCCAACTGTTAGAAATTATTAATAATACCACAAACTATGTTGATATCCTGAACACATCATGGAAAGATCATATTTCTATATAGTTTTAATGAAACATTGTCTAACCTCCATCAATTAATCTTCTAATCCACATATTTCTAGTCAAATAATTATTGTAATAAAAATGATATTTTACAATATTAAGTGCTAAAAACTTTAGAAATGTGTCTTGGATGTCCATAGTTTGGAATAAGTGGATGACCAATGGTCTAATATCATTAATAATGCAACATATGTGGAAGAAATATACAATATGTAATGGGTGGAGTTCAATAAATTATTCTTCCTTGAGAACATTCCTCAAACGCTTTACATGACGATGGAGTGAGAATTCATCGAGCTAAAACTTAAGTATGATGATTTCATTATAACTTATAAAGAAAACTCTATGAGTAAAATGAGGTATGACTCATTTTAAATCTCATAGTTAGAAAAAAAATATCAACCATGTATTTTGTGGCTTAAAACCAAGCCATCAAAGTGTGGTATGCATAAAATAATTTGGGAGATATGAGGAGAGTATTTATGTGAGGTAAATGTGAAAATATAATTAGAGAATATAATTATTTAAAGGATTGGAGAATAATTGCAGAATAAAAAGATAACTATAATGGTAAATCACATTGGGTAAATAAATTACAACCCCCTACTTGCTAAAAGTGTGGGAATAAACACTCAGGTAATTTCCTAAAAGGATCACAGACGTGATTTAAGTATAGTAATGCAAGCCACAAATACCACACCTACCAAAGTACATCTAAGATGTTGATTTACACAATAAAGGGGAATGAGATACCTTTTATTGATCCACCCACAATTTAATACTTCAAATACTAGAAGTATAGACATTATGTGAATCAATTCCATAATACTCATTCCAAAGAAGAAAATAAGACCCAACACCCTCCCATACCAAGGGATGAAGGTACAAAATTCATGATCAATTACACTAAGGTAGATCATGATAATGATGGGGTATGAGGTAAAATTGATATATTTTCAAGATATTCTAATACCTTATTTTATTATGGTTCTTTAAATTCTATTCTATCACACGAGTTTTCTAAGAATGTGGAATCACCAAATCAATTAATGGATATTGATGAATCCACGAAACAAACTGGTGGAACATTGATTACGTCTAAGATATATAAATCATATCTGATTGAGATTTGTGGGATGATTCTTCTTATAAATAAAATTCTTCTCCCTTTAGTTGAATTTGATATAATATTTGGTATTGATTGAAATTACCTTCATAAATAACATATCAATCATTAGGGAAAATATATCTCTTTTCATATTTTGAATCATCTTATTATTGAGTACCAACCTAATAATAATCATGAACTACCCTTGTAAAAAAATTCTATAATATGGGTCCTGATACCCAACAATGAGGTATTTCTAGACCAATGTTCATAGAGGAATTCAAAATTTATGGAATTACAATTGTATGGGAATATAATGGCATATTTCTATATGAAAAATATTTTCCTCCCCTAGAGTGTGAGTTTGAGTTTTAAATTGAACTCATAATTGGATCTATGCCTATCTCAAAGAGTCTATATAGAATAGATCCTACTGAATTAGAGAAATTTAAGAAGAAACTTTCATAGAATTTCAATCAGGAATCCTTATGCCCATGTGCTTCTTCATGGGGTGAACTGGTCTTCTTTGTGAAAAATAAGGATAGATCAATGTTTTTTTACATTTTTTATAATGGTCAAAATAAAATCATAATAAAAATAAGGTATCATATACCTCATATTGATTATTTTTTTAATTAACTCCAAGGAGCTCAATTCTCTCAAATATTAGCCTTCAATATGGATATCATCTGTAAAGGGTCAAAATGGAGAAAATTTTTAAAATAACTTCCCACACAAGGTAAGGACTCTATGAATTTATAGTGATTCTATTTGGATTTGTGAATGCTCCTACTATCATTATGTCTTTAATGAACATAGTATTTAAGTATTACATTGAGAAATTCATGGTAGTATTTATAGATAATATTTTCGTATATTCTATGAGAAAAGTAGATAATGAATACTATTTTATTAATTTTTCAAAGACCATAAGAAGGAAAAAACTATATTCCATGTTTAGTGAGTTAGAATTTTGGCAGAAAAAATTTGTCATTCATGGGTCATATACCCATAAAAAATAGAACATATGTAGATCCTTTAAAGACTAAAGTTATCAATAAATGTCACAAACCGACCACTTAATGTAGATTCATGTTTTTCTCAGGTTATAAAAATGTTATAGATACTTTGGGAGTAATTTATCTCATATATAAAATCTACTAAACAATTTAACATTAAAGAGAGTTTAGTTACTTTAGATCGTGGAATAAAAAAAGGATTTCAGGAACCAAACAAGATATTTTTCATTTCACATGTACCTACTTTACAATACATTGGGGAGGATTTTTTTAATATATAGTGATGCTTAAAAAAATGGATTAGGATGAATCTTCCTGAATAATGATAACAAAATGTCTTATGCCTCTCATCGATTAAAGAGTCATGACAAAAATTACCTAACCTGTGATTTAGAGTTGGTAGTTGTGATATTTTCATTAAATATTTTATGGAATCATCTCTATCATGAAAAGTGTGATATATACACTAACCATAATATTCATAAATATATATATTCTTATAGAAGGATTTATACATGAACCAAAGGATAGGGTTTTAGTCATTAATAGATTATAACTACTAGATACATTACCACCCAGGGAAGGCAATCATGGTGGTTGATCCTCTGAGTAGGAAAGACCATGTTACTCAATCTATTATTATGATTGAAAAAGAATCAATAATAATGGTTTTAAAAAGTTTTGATCTTGAAGTTATAATGGGAGGAGATATATCCTATCTTTTTAAGATAACTACTCAACCTTTTATTCACAATAATATCAAATAATCTTATAAAGACGGTGTGAAACTATAGAAAAAATGTAGTGAGTATTCTGGATATAAAATTTGATAAAGATAGATTAATAAGGGTTTGAACCCAGATATGTGTTCAATAAAAACTAGAACTGAAGAGGGATGTTTTTTATAATTATAATTTATCATCCTTCTCTATTCAATTAGGAAGTTAAAATATTTATAGATATGTAATGAAAAACTTCTGGTTGGATAACATGAAGAGGGAGATCGAAGAATAGATATCATGAAACTTGGTATGCTAGTAAGTTAAGGCTAAAAGATATAAGTATAAGAGTATGATGAAACAATTACCCATACTAGTATGGAAATGTGAAAATCTTTCCATGGGATTCATCATATAACTCCACAAAATATCTATGGGCCATAATTCTATTAAGGTTGTAGTTGATCATCTTACTTAGTCTTCATATTGTATTTAAATAAAATAAAAATTATCTTTGAATAACTCTCTATGATATAAATAAGTAAAGTTCCAAGACTACATGGTGTGACAATCTATATTGTGCCTAATCTACGGTTTACCTTTTGGTTATGGATAAGTCCTCCGAAACGATTAGAGGTGGAGTTAAGTTTCAGTATTTTTTATTTTTCTTAAAAATATGGTCAATTTGAGATGACCACTAAAACTCTAGTGGTTATATTGAGATATTATTTAATGTATTTAAAAGGATTATGGGATCAATAGATCCCATTAGTAGAGTTCTGATATAACAATTGTTCCTATTCTAACATTTAAATGGCACAATATGTGGCTTTATATGAGAAGAGATGTAAGACTTCAACATGTTGGGATGAAGTTGAAGAGAGAAAGATGATATGTCTTGAAATTTTCCTCTAGTTTTCTCCACGGAATCTAGTTGTGAGAATTGAGAAGAATGGAATGTTATATATAGGTACATTAGTCCCTTTATCATCCTTGATCATGTCATTTAATTAACTTATTAAATATCACTCTCACTAGACATATCCCATGTTCTCAATGTTTTTTATGTATCAATTTTGAATAATTACATACCAAACCCATCACATGTACTGAACTTGGAAAGAATACAACTTGAAATAGATCTCCCATATGAGGAAAAGCCAATATAAATTTCAGATCAATGAGATAAGGTGATGAAAAATAAGACTTCAAAATATAGTCAAATTTCTATAGAGTATTTATGTGCTCAAGGAAACCATATAGTAACTTGAGGATTTAATGAGATAGAAATACCCTCAGTCATTTCAATTTTAGTAGCATAATTTCAGGGTTAAAATTTTTTTAAGGATTTTATAATGCAATGACCCATGAATTTATTGAAATATTCCTCCTTAAATAAATTTTATTTTTAATAGCTTACTCCACACACAAATCCCAACCTTAACATACCACACACCATTTTAATAAAATATATATTGATTATTGTATGTTATTCGTTAAATAAGTGGGTACAAAAAAATTTAAAAACATTATAAAATAAATTTCCTTTTAAAATTGTTTAAACTAGTGTATCCAAGTAGATAATAAAATATTTTTATACATAAAAAATAATTTCTAAATTGAATATTTTTTAGGTTGTATAGATTTTTTAATAGCACTAATATTACTTGAATGGTTAATATAACTATAGAATGATTTCCTATAAAATAATTCTACATATTTTATGATTTTATTTAAAAGAAAAATTTATGAATTATAGAATTGTAATATTAAAGTTTTTAAATTAATTTTTGTTCTTACCACAACAATATTATCTTATTATTATTTTTTGGGATTTTTTTTAAAGAAATTGTCTTTTAGGTGAATAGTAAAAATATTATTTTTACAAAAATGTGAATTTTACAATATTATTAGTATATAAGTATGATTTTTAAATTTATAAAACATTTTTTTTACCAAATAAATATTTTATAAGTGACTTTATAATTTGAAAATATTTATTTTAATTTTAAAACTTATATTTTAAATTTTTTAATTTACATTATATTTTTCAAAACATGTTTTGATACAATATATACTTAATATTTTAAAAAAAAATCTATAAATTTTTTTAAAAATGGATTTAATATATATAATTAAAAACAGAAAATTATCTTATAATAGAAATTTTATTTTAGGGTATAATGGATATATTACATTTGTAAAAATATTATTTACCGTAGTAGAAAACCAAATTGGTAAAAAGGGGTATCCTAAAGTAAAAATGGCATAACATGTTAAAAACATGTTTACAATTGGTTGAATGGGGTGTGTCTCGACCAAAAAATATCTATAATCAATTATTTTCCATTTTGGATCCACTTTACATGTTTAAATGTAATTCCTTTATATTAAGAGGTTATAATTACAAAAATGTCATTCCCACAACATTTAAAATGGGTTTGTCACAGCCCCTTCAAGACCACTCAATGAATTTTTCTTCAATAAGAAAATATGATAATTATCCTTCCTTTATAATTCTTTTCCTTTTTATTGATCCTATAGTAAAATAGATTGTCCTAAGATATCCATTTTTTAGGAGTCTTCCATGGGAAAGCCCGTGACTTCAATACGAGTACTTTTATTCTAACATATATAAAATTCTATCTTACTTTCCCAATTCTAATTTTATAATTAAGATATAATTACATATTTATTACTTTTATACTCAAGGTTATTATTCCAATTGAATAATTATTGACAATATTTTCCCATTACTATTAAGAAAAATGAAACTATCATTTGTGTGTTGTGTGAATTACTACCTCCATAAAGAAATGGCTTCCGTTTTTCACCTCCAAATTTATTAATTGATTATAAGGGTAAAATTTTTATATAAATGTGACATATATAATATAGTTGTGAATATAAAGAGACAAATTACAATCCACCATCTTTCCATCTCATTTGTTGATAAATGAAAATGTTAATCGTGTGTTGGGCGGACTACTGCCTTTACGACCGCCTTTACGACCGCCTTCACGAAATTACGTGTCTCATTTTACATCTAGTTTCATTATTAATTATTAAAAAAACCTAAAATATAATTAAATTATCTGAATTATATATTATTATTGTTATTATTTAATAATTATATAATTCCAAAATAAAAAACTTTTATGACATTAACCATCCATTAATTATGGTATGTTCATGTTTTGGTCATTCTAACCACCTAACTGAGCAATGATATAAAATAATATCATTGATGAACATGAGAACTTAATTATTAATAATATTTTATACAAATAATTAAATAATGAATTTATTTTTGTGTTTTTATGGAAAATTTTATATTAAACTCTTTTAGTAATATATTAATATTTGTATGATAAAAATAATAGAAACATATTCATCGTCAATTTTATCTTTAATAATCATAACCAAATACCCCCTGGATGAAATTATAACAATATAAATAATTAAAAATAATAAATTACATTAACTTTTATGATCAAGGAATTGTTAAATTTCGGAGAATAATGAATAAAAAAACTAGGATTATGAAAATAGTTCAAAACAATCAAGATTACTTGCATTAAATATTGAAATTGGATAAGAAAAAAAATATTATAAATATTAAGAATTACTATAAAATAATTATATTTAAGGTTATATATGTGAATAAGTTTCTTAAATAGGTGATTATGATAGTCATTGTTCTTATACAGGAGGTTAAATCACTTTAATGGAATTCAAGAACAATGGTATAGTATTTAGTAACACAAACTTCTTCCATTGGGTTATATGATTTATTCCTTAATTTATTTCCCATATGATCACTACATCCTCCATTATAAATGTTTTATATATTAATTCTAAGAGTCAAAATATTTTTTAATTCAAATCTACTTCCATGAATTGTTTTCTTTTACACTTTTTATTAAGAAAATAAAGGTATATTTTTTAAAAGAGACTTGTAACTATGAATTTTACATCAATGATTACTCAATGTTCCTAAAGAAAGATATTTTGTTATTTAATTTTCATTTTCCCCTCTATATTAAAAAATATCTATCTTGAATGGAATTATGTTTCATTTTTTACCCTTTATTTTTCTTTTATTATGTAATTATTTTGGGTGAACAAGTTTATAATGTTAATAGATTTAGTTTATAGTGTTATTTTATATCATTTTTAAATGTTATGAAATAATTTTTATTTCCTTGGGGTATTTCTACTATGTATGTTGATTGATTTTCATTTTTATTCTTTATTAAATAAATTTTTATTTCCATGGATTATTTATGAAAATTTAATGATTTTCATTTAAACATTTTATGAAACCATTTTATTTTTGTGGCTTCCTTATAATGTGATTAGTTATTGATTTTAAAGTGGTATATGTAAGTATGGATGAATGATTGGTGGGGTCCCATATCACCCTCTAACACACTGGTTAAAAGGTAATACCTTCTCAGAGAAGTATTTTTGTGTATGTTTTATTTGTTCATAAGAAAGGAAACTGATGTTCCAGCTCCTGAAAGTAATGTTTCCCTATGCTAATATTTATTCCCTAATTGAAAGATGTTATGCATTTCAATATTATTATCTCATGATTCAAGGTTTTTGTGAAATATTATAAGTAATTTTATGGATATTATGTCTCTAATTTGATCAACTATGGATTTTAGTTCTTATACCATGTTCTATGAAGCACGCATGTATTTTAGGGTTATCACTCATGATGATATGATATTTCTCATATTATCATGTTTTTTATTCTTTTATGATTATGAAATAATCCATGATGAAATGTTTATTCTACCCTTACTAATCATTTTATCTCACCCTTTATTATTTTTTCATTACCCAGGTTATCAGGAAGATTTTTTCTAATGACTATTTAGAATATATTCTAGTATGGTGAAATTATGAAGAAATATTGATGAGTTTTATAAAATAATTTTTTATATAGATATTCCATCATGTCACTAAAACTAAAACTCTGTGGTTTGTATACTCATTTGTGAGATGGAATGTTTATTGTTTTAAAATAATGATATAAATGTATTTATTTAGATTGGGTCACCATTATATATGGTTAAATTTGGTCCTTGTATATATCTGAAAATTTCATTGATACTAAAATCTATCATTCCCTGGTTGATTATAGTTTTAGAATTAAACTTATCTTTATTTAGACCCTTGTAAGCTTAATCTATTGTAAATATATCTTGAATCTTTCCTTAATTATTATTTTTGGTATAATAAGCATGAACAGAAACATATTAGAATGATTAATAATAAAAATTAGTTTCAAGACCACATTTATGACTTTGATTTTATGATTTTATGAAAAGATATGAATTACAATTCTCTATGGGGCAGAAACTTTCTCTATATGCATAAAATAGTTCCATTTTTGCATCATCAGTGACTTAATTATCCTTTTAATAGAAATTTATTGGTAATTTATTGTTATATTTTCCATTTTATGTCATGTGAATCTCAATAAATAGATATAGGATGATAAAAATTGGAGGGGTAGAAACTAATGCTAGATAACACCATTTATATTTCTATACCAAATATTTAAAGATGCTCTAAACAATCCATAGTGTGAACTGAATGATGACTAAATGTTTCTTATTAACCAATTTTTGGTGAAAAATCTTGATCAAGAAAGTCATCAAGTCATATGTATTAAATTATATAATAAATCAAATAACCTAATAACTTTTCTCTTATATTCCTGTTTGGTAAATATTTCCATTCAGAAATTGTTGCTAAGGAAGGAAAATACCATTATGTAGTCTATGCACATAAATATCACCCTTTAACATATCTTATATAAATAAGGCATGAAAAATATTTAGAAAACATAGAATAAGTTATTATATCAGTTAGATATAAATCATTAAGGGGGAATGATCATGAAGTTTAGGCGCATTATCTCTTATCCTCAGGGTGTCAGTTTCATTATATGAGCACATCCATTCAAAGGAAGGATGTAATTTTAATCAGAATAATAATCCCACCATATCAACTCCCTAATATTAGGGTTCTAGTCCATATTCTTCTACTAATAACTAAGAATAAGAAGAATATTACATCATAGATTCTCCTCAAATATTTCAGGAATGTGTCTCAACCAGTATCGTTGAACTCAAATAGATCAATTTGAGTATAAAGAAAGATATATAAGCTACATTGATTAGTGTCTCCGTTGCACTGAAATAATAATATAAATACATCATCTTTATTAAGAAACATCAACATTTAGTTGTATGGATCTACATAGAAATTGTTAGGTTGGACCCTTATGAAGCTACCCATCATTTTGGTCTTCCATATGTCACTTATGGCTTTAAAAATGCATCATGTAGAATGAATAAAACCCATTATAACAAAGTAGAATAAAAGTTTGAAAATATGATCAATGAAAATATTAATTATGAGGTTTATTCCCCAAAATGGATCACTAATATCATCCCCATCTAGTAAAATAATGGGGGAATTAAATCTTGTATCTATTTTTTGGGTCTAAATAATTACATTCCAAAACATAATTTACCAATCCTAATCATAGAAATAATGATTTATGAATTCATTAGCTTATAATCTATATTCTTTATAAATAGGTATTCTTGATACAACCATACTATTCTAGCTCAAAAATATAAAGAGACCATTGAATTTAGGGAACACCAAGGGTTATATTGTTATCATGTAATTCCCTTTATATTGAATAATGTTAGTTCCAACTACCAATATTTCATGAACCCTATCTCTATATTATTAATAGGTTATACAATGGAGAGAAAAGTAGATTATTTGGAAGTTAATTTTTGACAATGTTGTGATCATATTTCCATTATTAAAATGGTTTTTAATAAACTGTTGCAAGACAACTTGAAGATGAACACCCTAATATGTGATTCCAAGATAGCATCAAGGATATTACTTGGATTAATGGTACATCATCATGATATTAATGTAAAACCTTAAATGATAAATGAAATACTCAACTAGAATCCTTCTTAAAACTTCATAGAGTTAAGAGGACTCTAGGGATGTCTTGACTATATCAATGATTTTATATAAAACCTATCCATAAATTTTATTCCATTTATATTGTTATTGGATAAAATATCAACATACCACTGGGATGAATATTGTTATAATGTATTTAATTATATCATGTTGTATCTTCTTCACTCTCTGGTCTTAATGTCACTGATATAAAGGAAACATTTCATCTTATATGTAGAGACCTTAGAGAGATCACTATGTACCCTTCATTCTTAAAATAATGATGTGGGAATAGAGAATAGTCTCTACTATCTCAAGAAAATCATATTTTATGTGGATAATTGATGCTCTGATATCAATAAGAAATTCCTCATATTTATCACCACAATGGAATAGTTGAGACATTATCTATAGCACTATGATGTCCACTAGGTCTCTTAGGTCGATCTTCATTAGTATATACACAATATCCCAATGTTAAATAGTAATATGCAGTCAATCTGTAGTATTTTAACATCTAGTTTCTTACCAAAATTCAATCAAAGGGAATGTTTTAGAAGATTTCCTCAAAACACATCCTATAAAAAATAATTAATTATTTTTTTAATGGGGATCGTTTTTGAAGAGATATTATCTATTTATGGAAATTCCCAAATACGGGAAATGTGCATCGATTGAACAACTAGAAACCTAATAAATAGAAATATGGAAAACTTTAAGCTCAACCATGTTTTCTTTATTACCATATTCATCTATCTAAAAAAAGAAATTGTGATAAATACTTCCCACTGCTATAAGAATACATTAACAATGAAGTCTAATATTAATCACTCATCATAGGCTTTGAGTTTTCCCTATAGATACCAGTGGATCGATTAAATTACAAGGGTAATTTATATTTGGTGTTGGATTAGTTTATAAATTCATAATTTTAATTATCCAAAATCATTTTTTGGTAATTTATAAACAATTCTATGTTTTATGAAAGATAAATATTTCTTTGCATCACACTCTGAATTTTTCTATGTCCTAATGTGACAGTAAAGTTTAGAAAGCCTAACCATCGACCATGATTTTGCAAAGTTACAAAGTACTCAATTAACTATATAAAGAGGCCATTAACTCTTTGGATATGTCATATTTTTCAAAGTATCAGATCTACTACATGATAGATGCATTTCCCATTGAGGACATAATTGTGAACTCAAGTGACCATAAGAAAAACCAAGAGACAACACGTTATATCGCAAGAAACTTCATAACAATTATGATCAAACACATGATAAACCTTGTAATTGAAAATCCATTTTGAAGAGATCACATGTAAGTTGGGAATCTCAAAAAGTGTTCAATTTATCGCAAAGTTGATTACCAATTAAGCGCATGATAAAATAAAAGTGACCGTATCATAATGTGTATTTTGAAAAACCAACTTATCTATTAAAACATTTCCAATAAACTTTGTGTTTAAGTGAAGAGATAGTGGAAAGTATTAATAATTTGACAAAGTATTCGATTGACCATGATTTAAGGTGATCATTCATATATATTATCAGGGAATAAGATCATAATTCCTAAAAATTGTAAAAGTTATTATGGAATCTAATAGGGTACTCTTTAAAGTGACTATATATATGTTTGGTATAATATATGTTAAATATAATATTCCAACCACTTTTTCTATATATAATTAAATACCGATCATAGGAATTTAATTACCTTAGATCTAATTCCAGTTATGGTTATTTTTAATGATTGGTTTTTAATGATTATTTTTAGGGAAATTAGTCTTTTAAAATATGACAGAAGTTATATAAAGAAAGTTGAAAAATATACATGAGTAATGCATATGTGTGACAATGAGATTTTATGAACATGAAAAATTCTCGATGCTCTATTTTTTATTAGAAGTTCATCACTAGATCAGATAACATCATCACATCTTCTCATATAGATTCCAAACCCAAATATGAACATAGATAATATAAGAATCATAAACAAAATAATAGAATGACTTTATTCACTATGTTAGAGTTTTTTATCTCTTCCTTATACTTTTTATCATATATGAGTTTTTCTTGTTGTAACTATCTTATCCATTTATAAAAATATCATGTATTGTATTATAGAGTACTATGATGCTCTCTTTACCTTTTTATTTATATCTCTTATCCCAAAAAGAACTATGGAAGAGGTTGTGTGTTTCCTAGACTGTCTATGTATAGTTGTATGTAAAATCAGATCTAGTTTTTGAATCTTTTAATTTCCTAATATATGTTCTTAGTATCGGGTGACTACAAAGTAGAGTGGATTATGTCTCAACTTGAGGATTAACCTATTATATTTTTATACTCTACTATGTCTTAGAGTTTTGTTTGATTTTTTTCAAAATATTTTGGAAATATATTTTATGAAATGTCACTTTGATAATTTGTTTTTAAAAGTGGTATTTCTTCTATTTGGTGACTAAAAATATTAGAATAAATCCTAAGACTATTTTTGATGAGTTTTGTTCAAAATTAATTGAAATTATTTA
Organism: Viscum album; assembly: GCA_963277665.1. Classification (NCBI taxonomy): domain Eukaryota; kingdom Viridiplantae; phylum Streptophyta; class Magnoliopsida; order Santalales; family Viscaceae; genus Viscum; species Viscum album. The sequence continues at coordinate 1,685,880,365 of OY728126.1, read as the reverse complement.
AAATAATTAAATAATATTTACCAAGTGTGTTAATTAAATAGATTGTATTTAAAATTGGTTGATTTTTTTAATACTTTTTTAAATACAAATTTTAAATAGAAACTAAATTCACCCTCCTCTTGTGTTATCCATTTTGAAAAACATTTGGTATCAAAGGGTTTTTATTTAAATTAAATTATCTAGTTATTTTTTACCAAAAGATCAAAATTTCTATTATTTTTAAATTTATATCTCATGGATAATAATAGGCTTAATGGTAATGCTATTGACAGACAACCCTATTTTAATGAAACAAATTATGCTTAAGGGAAAATTAAAATTAAAATACAACTAGAAATTATGGGTTCTCATATATGGACTGTAATTAAAATTCAGTATAAGAAACATAAGGAAATTATGACTACATGGAGTGATTCCACTAAGGTTTTTTATTATTTTAATTTAAAATAAATGGATGAATTATATTTTACTTTATGAGAATATTAATTTAATATAATGTATGTATTTTTTATTGATTTTGAAATTTGGGATACCTTATCTGTATCTCATGAATCAGAATCAAATTTCAAAGAAATTAGATTAAATACTTTAAAATTAAATTTGATACATTTAAGTTTAATCATGATGAATCTATTTATCAATTTTGTATCTATTTAACTGAGATAACAAATATTATTAATGAACTAGGAAAGACCATTAATGAAAAATCTCAAGTTATAGGTTCATAAGATGCTTACCAAATAGATGGATAGACATTTTTATATCCATTCTAGAATCTAATGATGTGAGAAAGATAATAATAAATTAGTTAATTGGGAATCTAATGATGTATGAAGAAGATATCATGGTAAATTGTCAAGACGTGGAACAAAAAATATTAATTACTCTTAAAAATATCAAACAATGGCTAAAAGATAATCAAAGAAGGGGGAATATATAGAAGAGATGGTTTCTCTTATAGTGATGAGGAGATGGCTCGTATATACAGATGATTTAAGGAATTATATAGGAATAAAAAACTTCTTCCTAAATTAAAACATCAATGTAAAGTATTAAAATAAAGGATATTTGAGGAAAGATTTAAAGTTTTAGGTTACCATCTATGAGTTTATGAGGAAAGTTCATATCAAAGATGATTTTACACATCCAAAATACAAGAAAAGGTTTAAGGATAAAGGGATTAAATAAAATAAGGAAATAAAAGAAACCAAGAGTGCTTATGAGGATAGCTCTGGTGAATCTATTCTAGGAAATAAAGATAAAAATGAAAGGGACAATACGTGTTTTATGGAAGAAAATTTTTAGGTAATAAATATTTTTTCTACATCTTATGATCATGTATCTAATATATCTGAAAATGAAAATAATGATGAAAATATTACCATTTAATATTTATTTGAATATTGAAATATGTTGGAAGAAAAATTCAATGAAATTAAAATAAGTATATTTAAAGAAACAACATGCTTTATCTATTTATATCAAATATGATCTTACTGTAAAAATAGAAAGGAATAAAATACTTATTAAAGAAAATAATGATTTAAAATTAGTAAATGGGAAATTAAAAGGGGATATTTAAGTTTTTAATACAAGAATAAAAACCATTAAAAAATTATTGGTAGTCATGTGTTATATAAACCATGATCCAGTTTTAGTTATCAACCCATATAGAAAGATAAACTTTACAAAAATTATTTTATTCCTAACTCAAATGATTTAAGTAAACCTATAAAAATAACACAGATGAAAATAAAATATTTGGATCTATCAAATTTGGAACCAAGAAAGCTTATTTTTATAATTCTTTTATGTCATTTCATAGATAAGTGAATAAATCTGTTGGGTATATATTGATTCCCAAGGTTTTAATTTCTAACCTATCTAGACCCAAGAATATATGGGTACTAAATTCAGTGTGCCTTTAATTATTTATTTTAAAGGTATTTGTAATGTTCATGTAAAAAATAGTTTTATCTATACTGTGGGTGTTTTAAACATATGATAGAAGACTTATCATTGTTGCAAAATCTAACTATAGTAGATAGTGGTCATGTCACTTTTAGTGATAATTCCAAAGACAATATTATTGGCCTCAATCATGTCAGTAACTATAAAACATGTCTAATTTATCTTTTTTTATTTTTTTACAGTTTAAATGTAACATCCCAAGTAAGTAATGAATAATAGATATTTTTATCTATGTCTATTAATGATTAAGATAGTGTTATAGCGGCTTAAAATGAAAATAAATACAATCTTATGCATGGAATACACTAATATTCTTAAAAGATTGTTTTACTTCCTTTTGATGGCAAACCATTTTTGAATCTATATTTTGACAATTTTATAAACTATGTTTGTCAAAATAAACTTATTCTTTATGATTGGGACATCAAAATTTACCTTGTGTGAATTTTTGGTATTTTTCTGACAATGTTCATTTTTTAATGAATAGTGAAAAATACTGCATTTTACATCAAAACTACTTTTTAATCTAATTTATTTATATGATTAGATTATGTTTTGAATTGGTTTTGAAGTGAAATTAGAATATATTTTTACCATTTTATCCAATGGTGGTCATTGGAATCAATTTCACATTGAAATTAGACTTAAACTGGTGTCAATCTTTTGATACTTATTATTTTGTAAAAACACGCTATTTGCTCTGGCAGCGGGAATTAATTATTGAATTAATTAATGTGACTTATATGATTTGAATTTTGTAAAATGGACTTCATTTTTGAATTCGGAATATCAAATATAGATTAGGGTGAATTTTTGGTAATTTTCTGAAAAACTTCAATTTTTGATGAATAGTGAAACCACTAAGTGATAATCAAGAAAACTGATTTTTCAGTTAAATGAAAGTTTACCACTAATGTGTATTGAATTTTGAAAATCCGACATACATGGTTGTCATTAAGAAGTAAAATGTGGTTCAATGAGATTATAATAATTTTTTGGTGAATAGTAACTTATTAAGTTCTTAATCACGATTAGTGGTAATTAGGGTAGTTTAAGGTATAAATAATACTTTAATAAAATCAAATGACCTAGACACATGTCCCAACCTCATTGGTTGTGTCATGGACGACCCTGACATTCCATGGGTCAACTTGGGGACCCCATGGATCCACTTTTGTTGGGAAATGACATAAATTACTTTTTATTTAATGTTAAAGTGAAAATGACACAAACATAATATGTTTTACGAAAACAATTTTTAAGTGGGGTTATGCAAGTCAAATTTTTGATTATAAATAGTCATTGGAAAGCTAAAAAGCTTTCCTATATCATAGTATTTTTTTATAATTTTTAGACATTAAATAAATTAAATTATTTATGACATAATAATGATGCAGCGATGACATCATTATTTGACAATTTAAATAAAATGGAATGATAAGGAAAAATCTAAAACCTACACATGGCCAAAACCAATTGGAAGAGTGGATTTCGAACCCTTATCACCTTATCCACGAATTATATCAATGTGGGACCTTTTAAAACCGAAACACATTTTCAAATAAAGTAATATTTCTTTACTTTCTAAAAGTGCTCCTCCTCTCCTCTTATAAAAGGCCCCCACCTCTACCTCATTTCACACACTACTAAAGCCTTTGGCTCGGCCAAACCCTGCCCATTTACTCTCTCAACATACCTCTCCTCATCCTAGAGGATTCCCTTTGGGCATAATCCTTTCAAAGGAATCCTTTAGGCTCAAATCAAAAGGAGTTACACTTTTAAAGGTAATTCATTCTCTCATGTTCATTTGTTTTATTTTGCTTCTCCAACCCCATAAACTCTTTTTATTTACTTCTTTTGTAACAAAACCAGTATCTTCAATATACTAGGATGTTTGTATAAGATTTATTTGAGCTACACTCTCACACAACTACATCAAATGGTTAAAGAACATACGGTTTCCATGGATGGCGAAATTCTGCCTCCCGAAACGATGATTGTTCAACACTCATTTAACACCTTCAAAGGTGGCCATTATGATGTCACTATTTTTATATATGATATATAATATGTTTATGTTTTCCTTAATCTTCTGTTTTTTCATTTTGGGCATACCTTTATGGTTTCCATTATGGGTAAACACGATATCTTCATTTTAGGAAGTGCGGACTACTGCCCCCTAAAAGTGATTTGATTCGTTAATACCATATGTGGGATGTGTAAAGGATAAAGTTAATGATATTATATATGTTATTATACTGGAATTATAATATACTCTTATATAATTATGATTCCATTCCAGAAAATATGAAATAGAAATGAAAGTAGCGTTCATGCGTACGTACGGCTTACCGTCTCCATGAACGGTGCATTTCATTTCTTACCTCTAAATGATTATGTAATATTATAAATGCATGTATGTACTGGATATATATGACATATATGATATCCACATCATGAATAACATTCTGGATATAATGAACCTTTGACCAAATTAACAACATGTAAGTGTAAGAAGTCTATTTTTGACTTAAGAACCAAATACCGACAAAATGAACATTATTAACTTAACTGATTACATGATGTTCATAACATGGTATAAAAGGAATAATGAACTTGAAAAAGATTCATAAGCATGTAGAGATTAACTCAAGTTTATTATTCAGGATATTAAAGAACGGTCGGGTCAAGTCGGATACGAGGTATGGGACTTCGTCTCAATCTCCTTTCGTTGAGGCATATTTTATTTTATACACAAATTTCTTTTATACGGTGTATAAACCACTTTGACTTTTACGTTTATTCAAAAGGAATATTTTTTATACGAAGCGTTTACTAAACGACAAAAGGGAATGTTTTTGTCGTACGTATGCGGCGAAAACGACTTCTCCGCCGTCGTGACCGTTATTTGAGTTTCGGCTTCCTCTACAAGCCATACCTTCTTTTTAAAAGAAAAATAAATACCATGTTTTACTTTTCTTTTACTTTGGTATTGAAAATGGTTTTCATAATGTTTTTATTATATCAATGTGTTGTATTGATATCTCGTGATTGAAATGTGGAAATGTTATGTTTCCTTTATGCATGTTTTATGTGATATGATTATGTTATGGTTCTTGGGAATTATTATGAAGACGGGTGGTTCCGTGATAAACTAAGGGAGGGTGAGCCCGTTATAGCTCTCCAATGCATTGGGTAACGCGAAGGAGTGAAACGTTAAGGTTTCTCCGAAGAGAGTTTAGGGAATATACTGTGATGGGTATTCCAAACGTAACCAAGAGGGTTACTCCCTACGTAAGAATGTTATGAATGCCTCAAGTTACCTTTATGTCTTATGATTTTTATGATTTATTCATGATTTTATGAGGTATGTTAAAGTGACTATGTTTTATGGGTAAAGTATGATTTCATTCTTATGTATATATGAACTCATGTTTCCTTTCCATGTTTTTTTTATAACCCATACTGAGTTTTTATGCTCATCCCAAGTTTTTGAAATGTTTTTCACAGGTAAAGGGAAAGGTACATGATAAGATGATAGAGTCAAGGATGTGTCAAGAAATAATCCATGTTTTATTTTAAATATGTTTCCATTGATGGGAATGAAGAATACTATATTTATGTAACAACTTTGTTTATATGTGGAATGTAATGCAAGTTTTATGATCTAATTCTCTAAAACTCTAAACCCGAAATGATCCTCAATGTGTAATCTTGTAATAACTCAAGATTAAGTAAGGTTTAAGGCTGGGGCCTTATAGTTGGTATCAAAGGTCGGTTTAGATAACTTTAGGAGTTAGAATTCTATTAAATGATTATCCAAAAATATTTTTTTTTTCGAAATGATATAGCATTTAAAGATTACTATGTTGCTTCATCTAAGACATGTTTGTTCAGAATGGTTTTTCGCAGAGGAAACAGGGAAGCAGTGCTAGGAAGGCATACAGAAGGAAATAACCTTCCGAATCAGCATCCAGAAATGGTCGGAATTGGAACTGAACAGTTTGTTGCAGTAATGGCGCAGTTGACTCAAGCGATAAATGGCGGTGGTATCCATGCACGAGATCAGCCAGAACAACCGCAGAGGAACATGTCAGTGGTGGAACATTTCATGAGGCAACATCCACCATCATTCAGAGGATCATCTGACCCTGTGCTAGCTGAAGGGTGGATTAAAGCACTGGAGAAGATTTTTGATGTCATGGGGTGTTCAGACAATCAAAAGGTTAGTCTTGCTATTTACCGTTTGGAGGGAGAAGCAGATCAGTGGTGGTCTATGGTTAAAAATATCAGGGACGCCAATGAGATTGATGCTCTTGACTGGGATGAATTCAAAGGTATGTTTCTTGAGAAGTATTTTCCTAAGGTTGTTCGACTTAGGATGGAAAAGCAATTCTTGGAATTGAGGCAAGAGGAAGACTCAGTGGCTGCCTATGAAGAAAGGTTCACTCGATTGGCAAGGTATGCTCCAAATTTTATCCGGGACCTTGATAGTAAAATCAATCGTTTTTACTCAGGATTAAAGCCAAAGTATCAAAGGGCATTAGCTTCTCGTGAGTTTAAAAGTTATGAAAATCTTGTTCGATGTGCTGAGAAGGTGGAAATGGAGTTTGTCGATGACCAAGTTTTCTATAACAACCAGCAGAAGAAGAGACCGAGGTGGTAGGAGAAAGGTAAGAATTCTTCAAAAAAGTCTGATGGTAAGAAAACTAAGTTTCCAGTTTGTGATAAATGTGGAAAAAGGCATGCTGGGGAATGTCTTCTGAATTTTGGAAAGTGCTACCGATGTGGTAAGATGGGACATAAGGCTCGTGATTGCACTGAAAAGGATCAAGGTGAAGGTAAGAACAAATTTGACTTACAGTTAGTGAAATGTTATAAGTACAATGAGATGGTTCACTATGCAAACGAGTGTCCAACAAGGAGCTTGAGTGATGGGAAGCAGTTAGACTACAAGCAGAAAGGGGTGGTGAAATCCTTTGCAACTACTTCAGCAGATGTTGGGCCATCAAATGAAGTTGTATCAGGTACTTTGTTTGTTTTTTCAGATTATGCCAGTGTGTTGTTTGATTCGGGGTCTACACATTCTTTCATCTCTGAAACCTTTTCTAGTAAAATGGGAATACCATCTCAAGAAATGACTCCTGAACTTTTGGTAAAAACACTTGGGGGAAGTGTCGAGGCAAAAAGAATTTATAAGAATCTTCCTATCCTTATCTGTGGAAAGGACCTACTTGCAAACCTTATTGTTCTACCTCTAGTAGAGTTTGATGTTATCCTGGGTATGGATTGGCTCTCTATTTACCATGCTAAGATTGACTGTAGAGCTAAAGATGTTTCTTTTTATAAAGACTTTCAGTTTGTTTACAGGAATGAACCCTTACTTTTGATAACATATCAAGAGGCCGAGAAACTTGTAAAAGATGGAAATGAATGTTACCTTACACACGTCGTTGAAAATAAAGGAACTGTTCAGATTAATGATGTGTCAGTGGTAAATGAGTATCCTGATGTTTTTCCTGATGAGTTGCCTGGAATAATACCAGATCGGGAAGTTGAGTTTACTATTGACTTAGTTCCTGATGCTAAGCCAATTTCAAAACCCCCTTATTGAATGGCACAAATTGAACTTTTAGAGTTGAAGGAGCAATTGCAAGATTTATTTGAGAAAGGTTTCATTAGACCTAGCACATCACCATGGGGTGCTCCTGTTTTATTTGTTAAAAAGAAAGATGGTTCTATGAGACTTTGCATTGATTATAGAGCCTTGAATAATATCACTGTTAAGAACAAATATCATTTGCCTCATATAGATGATTTGTTTGATCAGCTCCAGGGAGCTCAGTTTTTTTCAAAGATTGACCTGAGATCGGGCTACCATCAGCTGAAGGTTAAGGAGGCAGATATTCCGAAGACCGCGTTCCGTACGAGATATGGCCACTATGAATTTGTAGTAATGCCTTTTGGGCTAACCAATGCACCTGTTGTATTCATGGACTTAATGAATAGAATTTTCCATGAGTTCTTGGATAAGTTTGTGGTGGTTTTCATTGATGATATTTTGGTGTTTTCTAAAAGTAAAGAGGAGCATGAAAAACATTTAAGGGTTATCTTGCAAACCTTAAAAGAAAAGAAACTGTATGGGAAATTCAGCAAGTGTGAGTTTTGGTTGCAACAAATTTCTTTCCTTGGTCACATTGTTTCTAAAGATGGAATAACTGTTGATCCTGCAAAAACAAAAGTTGTGGAAGAATGGCCAAGACCCACAAATTTAACCGAGATTCGTAGCTTCCTTGGTTTGGCGGGCTATTACCGAAGGTTTGTTAGAAATTTTTCACGGTTATCTAGTCCAATGACTAAGCTAACTCGGAAGGGTGTTAAGTTTATCTGGACAAAAGAATGTGATGATTGTTTTTAGGAATTGAAAAGAAGATTGGTGAATGCTCCAGTTTTGGCACTACCTTCCAGGAATGGTGAGTTTGTTATATACAGTGATGCTTCATTGAAAGGACTTGGTTGCGTCCTAATGCAGAATGATCAGGTAATTGCTTATGCTTCACGACAGTTGAAAACTCATGAGTTAAATTACCCTACACATGATTTGGAATTAGCTGCTGTTGTTTTTGCTTTAAAAATTTGGAGGCATAATTTGTATGGAGTAAAGTGTGAAATATATACCGATCACAAAAGTTTAAAGTATATATTCACTCAGAAAGAGTTAAACATGAGACAAAGGAGATGGCTGGAATTAATCAAAGATTGTGATTGTACAATTCATTACCATCCGGGAAAAGAAAATAAAGTGGCTGATGCTTTGAGTTGAAAAAGTAATGCTTCATTAACAATGTTGTGTTTGGAACGTGATCCTTTGGTTAAGGATTTGATGAACTTTGGCATAGAAGTTGTTGGTGCAGGGAGTCCTTCTGTTTTGTTTCAGGTATCAGTGAGATCATCTCTATCAGATAGAATCAAGCAAGCACAGAAGAAAGATAGTGAGTTGCAGAAAAAGGTAGAGCTGGTTCAGAAAGGTAAGTTGCCTGAATTCAACATTGATAATGATTGTGTTTTGATATTTGGGAGGAGATTGTGTGTGCCTTGTGATTCACAGTTGAAGAGAGAGTTCTTATGTGAAGCTCATAGTTCTCCGTTTTCAGTTCATCCGGGCAGTACTAATATGTATAGAGATCTGCGGGAGTATTACTGGTGGGATGGAATGAAAAGAGATATTGCTAATTTTACTGTGAAGTGTTTGACTTGTCAGCAGGTTAAAGCAGAGCGGCAGTTACCGAAAGGGATGCTTCAGCCTTTACCAGTGCCAGAGTGGAAATGGGAGAATATATCCATGGACTTTTTTGTTGGATTACCAAATACATCTCGAGGTAATAATGAAATCTGGGTTATTGTTGATCGCTTGACCAAATCTGCTCATTTCCTTTCTATACGAGATACTTTATCTCTTGATCAACTTTCCCGTTTGTATCTTAAAGATATAGTCAGGTTACATGGAGTTCCTCTCTCCATTGTATCGGATCGTGATCCCATGTTTACTTCTAACTTTTGGAAAGGCCTTCAGAAGTCGTTGGGTACTGAATTAAATTTTAGTACAGCTTTCCATCCTCAATCAGATGGGCAGTCAGAACGAACAATTCAGACATTGGAGGATATGCTACGAGCTAGTTCTATGGATTATCATGGAAGTTGGTACGAACATCTTTCTTTGGTTGAGTTTTCATATAATAACAGTTTTCATTCCAGTATACAGATGGCACCATTTCAGGAATTATATGGGAAGCGTTGTCGAACTCCAGATTTCTGGGATGAAGTGGGTGAAAGGAAGTTGATGGGACCAGAATTGGTAGAAGAGATGGCAGAAAAAGTTCAGCTGATTCAGAAACACATGACAACAGCTCAGAGTAGGAAAAAGAGTTATGCGGATAACCGGAGGAATGATCTATCTTTCGAGGTAGGTGATCATGTTTTTCTCAAGGTTTCTCCTTGGAAAAGTGTGATGAGATTTGGTAAGAAAGGAAAGTTGAGTCCAAGGTTTGTTGGACCATACGAAATTCTAGAGAGAGTTGGATCATTTGCATACCGAGTGTCTTTACCTCCGAGTTTATCTCAGGTACACAATGTTTTTCACATTTCGATGTTGAGAAAGTATATGCCAGATCCATCTCATGTTTTGAGTCCATAGGTAGTTCAGCTGGAAGAGAACCTATCTTATGAGGAACAACCGATCCAGATTCTTGACCACAGGGAGAAATTGTTACGGAATAAGTTGATTCACCAGGTAAAGGTTTTGTGTAAAAACCACATGATTGAAGAGGCAACATGGGAATCTGAAAATGCAATGAGGGATAAGTACCCCCATTTATTCGATAAGTAAATAAATTGCGGGGACGCAATTTTCTAAAGGGGGGAAGGATGTAACATCCCAAGTAAGTAATGAATAATAGATATTTTTATCTATGTCTATTAATGATTAAGATAGTGTTATAGCGGCTTAAAATGAAAATAAATACAATCTTATGCATGGAATACACTAATATTCTTAAAAGATTGTTTTACTGCCTTTTGATGGAAAACCATTTTTGAATCTATATTTTGACAATTTTATAAACTATGTTTGTCAAAATAAACTTATTCTTTATGATTGGGACATCAAAATTTACCTTGTGTGAATTTTTGGTATTTTTCTGACAATGTTCATTTTTTAATGAATAGTGAAAAATACTGCATTTTACATCAAAACTACTTTTTAATCTAATTTATTTATATGATTAGATTATGTTTTGAATTGGTTTTGAAGTGAAATTAGAATATATTTTTACCATTTTATCCAATGGTGGTCATTGGAATCAATTTCACTTTGAAATTAGACTTAAACTAGTGTCAATCTTTTGGTACTTATTGTTTTGTAAAAACACGCTATTTGCTCTGGCAGCGGGAATTAATTATTGAATTAATTAATGTGACTTATATGATTTGAATTTTGTAAAATGGACTTCATTTTTGAATTCGGAATATCAAATATAGATTAGGGTGAATTTTTGTTAATTTTCTGAAAAACTTCAATTTTTGATGAATAGTGAAACCACTAAGTGATAATCAAGCAAACTGATCTTTCAGTTAAATGAAAGTTTACCACTAATGTGTATTGAATTTTGAAAATCCGACATACATGGTTGTCATTAAGAAGTAAAATGTGGTTCAATGAGATTATAATAATTTTTTGGTGAATAGTAACTTATTAAGTTCTTAATCACGATTAGTGGTAATTAGGGTAGTTTAAGGTATAAATAATACTTTAATAAAATGAAATGACCTAGACACATGTCCCAACCTCATTGGTTGTGTCATGGAAGACCATGACATGCCATGGGTCAACTTGGGTACCCCATGGATCCACTTTTGTTGGGAAATGACATAAATTACTTTTTATTTAATGTTAAAGTGAAAATGACACAAACATAATATGTTTTACGAAAACAATTTTTAAGTGGGGTTATGCAAGTCCAAATTTTGATTATAAATATTCATTGGAAAGCTAAAACTATTTCCTATATCATAGTATTTTGTTTATAATTTTTAGACATTAAATAAATTAAATTTTTTATGACATAATAATGATACAGCGATGACATCATTATTTGACGATTTAAATAAAATGGAATGATAATGAAAAATCTAAAACCTAAACATGGAAAAAACCAATTGGAAGAGTGTATTTCGAACCCTTATCACCTTATCCACGAATTATATCAATGTGGGACCTTTTAAAACCGAAACACATTTTCAAATAAAGTAATGTTTCTTTACTTTCCAAAAGTGCCCCTCCTCTCCTCTTATAAAAGGCCCCCACCTCTACCTCATTTCACACACTACTCAAGCCTTTGGCTCGGCCAAACCCTGCCCATTTACTCTCTCCACATCCCTCTACTCATCCTAGAGGATTCCCTTTGGGCATAATCCTTTCAAAGGAAGCCTTTAGGCTCAAATCAAAAGGAGTTACACTTTTAAAGGTAATTCATTCTCTCATGTTCATTTGTTTTATTTTGCTTCTCCAACCCCCTAAACTCTTTTTATTTACTTCTTTTGTAACAACACCAGTATCTTAAATATACTAGGATGTTGTTATAAGATTTATTTGAGCTACACTCTCACACAACTACATCAAATGGTTAAAGAACATACGGTTTCCATGGATGGCGAAATTCTGCCTCCCGAAACGATGATTGTTCAACACTCATTTAACACCTTCAAAGGTGGCCATTATGATGTCACTATTTTTATATATGATATATAATATGTTTATGTTTTCCTTAAGCTTATGTTTTTTCATTTTGGGCATACCTTTATGGTTTCCATTATGGGTAAACACGATATCTTCATTTTAGGAAGTGCGGACTACCGCCCCCTAAAAGTGATTTGATTCGTTAATACCATATGTGGGATGTGTAAAGGATAAAGTTAATGATATTATATATGTTATTATACTGGAATTATAATATACTCTTATATCATTATGATTCCATTCCAGAAAATATGAAATAGAAATGAAAGTAGCGTTCATGCGTACGTACGGCTTACCGTCTCCATGAACGGTGCATTTCATTTCTTACCTCTAAATGATTATGTAATATTATAAATGCATGTATGTACTGGATATATATGACATATATGATATCCACATCATGAATACCATTCTGGATATAATGAACCTTTGACCAAATTAACAACATGTAAGTGTAAGAAGTCTATTTTTGACTTAAGAACCAAATACCGACAAAATGAACATTATTAACTTAACTGATTACATGATGTTCATAACATGGTATAAAAGGAATAATGAACTTGAAAAAGATTCATAAGCATGTATAGATTAACTCAAGTTTATTATTCAGGATATTAAAGAACGGTCGGGTCAAGTCGGATACGAGGTATGGGACTTCGTCTCAATCTCCTTTCGTTGAGGCATATTTTATTTTATACACAACTTTCTTTTATACGGTGTATAAACCACTTTGACTTTTAAGTTTATTCAAAAGGAATCTTTTTTATACGAAGCGTTTACTAAACGACAAAAGGGAATGTTTTTGTCGTACGTATGCGGCGAAAACGACTTCTCCTCCGTCGTGACCGTTATTTGAGTTTCGGCTTCCTCTACAAGCCATACCTTCTTTTTAAATGAAAAATAAATACCATGTTTTACTTTTCTTTTACTTTGGTATTGAAAATGGTTTTCATAATGTTTTTATTATATCAATGTGTAGTATTGATATCTCGTGATTGAAATGTGGAAAGGTTATGTTTCCTTTATGCATGTTTTATGTGATATGATTATGTTATGGTTCTTGGGCATTATTATGAAGACGGGTGGTTCTGTGATAAACTAAGGGCGGGTGAGCCCGTTATAGCTCTCCAATGCATTGGGTAACGCGAAGGAGTGAAACGTTAAGGTTTCTCCGAAGAGAGTTTAGGGAATATACTATGATGGGTATTCCAAACGTAACCAAGAGGGTTACTCCCTACGTAAGAATGTTATGAATGCCTCAAGTTACCTTTATGTCTTATGATTTCTATGATTTATTCATGATTTTATGAGGTATGTTAAAGTGACTATGTTTTATGGGTAAAGTATGATTTCATTCTTATGTATATATGAACTCATGTTTCCTTTCCATGTTTTTTTTATAACCCATACTGAGTTTTTATGCTCATCCCAAGTTTTTGAAATGTTTTTCACAGGTCAAGGGAAAGGTACATGATAAGATGATAGAGTCAAGGATGTGTCAAGAAATAATCCATGCTTTATTTTAAATGTGTTTCCATTGATGGGAATGAAGAATACTATCTTTATGTAACCACTTTTTTTATATGTGGAATGTAATGCAAGTATTATGACCTAATTCTCTAAAACTCTAAACCCGAAAAGATCCTCAATGTGTAATCTTGTAATAACTCAAGATTAAGTAAGGTTTAAGGCTGGGGCCTTATACTAAAATATAATCTTCCTAGAATATCTCAATTGTGTTATGATAGATTTCATGTTAAATTTGAAATTATTTACTATAAGATTTATCATTCTAAATTTAATTTAGTATTTACTAACTTATAGAATGATAATGATTATATAGTAGATTTAAATTCTTTATTTTCTAGAAATGATGATAGTTTTAATGAATTTTATAATGATTCCTGGTTTTAGAATTGGAGACTAGGATGATTTAATATATACTCACTTAGAATTTTTTCAAAAAGGTTTTATTGAAAGATCTACCAAAGATAGATTTCCCTAAATACAAAGTGTGAAATTTTTGTCTAAAGGGAAAGAAACATAATGTTTCTTTCAAATAAAATAAAAATGTTTCAACTTCTAAACCATTAGAATTTGTTAAAATGGAGTTATTTAGACCTTATATAGTTTCTATTTTGGTAATAAAACATTATTCTTCAGTTTTTTTTACTATTCATGGTTTACATGTGTATATATACTAACTCACAAGAGTGAATCTAGTAGATTTTTTTTCTAAAGTATAAAAAAGTGGAAGAAAAACTAACTAGATTTATCATTAAGTGTGTGAGAAGTGATCAGGGTCATGAGTATAAGAATGAAGATTTTTAATTCTTATTATTGCAACATGACACTAATAATAATTTCTATCCTCCATGAACACCTCAACAAAATGGGGTATTTTAAGGAAGAAATAAAAAAATCCAGAGATATTCAGGACAATGTATAGAGAACCAATATTTTCATAAATAAATATTACTTCAATTTAGATGAAAATTCATTACATTATACAAACACATACCTCAGGATCATCAGGTTATAGTACCTTTAGAAACACAGAAACATAAGCAAGTGGTTCATATGTGAACTATATCATCTCACACTAATTTATTAACAACTATCATATTAATTATACATATCATACATAATACATTTATTTATAATTTGAGGAAATGAAACTTAAGAAAGAGTGATATCATTTGTATAGTAATGTTAAATAAGGGGTATGTTTAATTATAACATGAGAATAAGCGTATGAGAACATGATCATAACATATGAAAACCATACCCTGCATACAAAATATCAAAATCTTGAGTCATGGAATAAATATTAGTAGTTAAATAGATATGAATCATGAGGAAATAAAATAAAATGATACATGATATCCAAAAATTGTTATATAGGCATATAATTTTGGCATACACATAATCATAGAAGATAATTTTGATAGTGTTAAAGGCTCCCTCCTAAGGAAATCATAGTGGAATGGGGTTACTCCCCCAAACCATCATATTATTCAATGTTCACTCTCAATACCATCATAGTGGACAAAGTACCCTACTAAATCGGTTTCAATCCTAATCCATTCCTTTATATCTCATGAGTTAAAAATCATTATCCAATGTATTGGAGGAAGATATAAGTCTCACTCTTCACAAAAAAAATCATACGTATGTGTTCTAAAATATCATTAAAAACATCAAATCATAGCCCATGAAATAAAATGGGTTTCATAAACATTTCCACAAATCATAAAATATGGAAAATATTTAGGTTTCATAATCATTTCATCATTTCATCATAGTATAACCCATGAAAAGTATAAGGATTCATAATCATTTCCTCACGGATTAACCAATGGAAGATAAAAAAGTTTCATAAACATCATTCTATCATAAAACCATTTAACAAAATAATATGAATGATATACTTTGATACTATCCCCATTAAGTAATAGGTAACATAAATGGGTATTGTATTATATGTAAAGTGATTTTTAATGATAATTTAAAACATTTCTTGAGTAAAATATAATTTCCACTTCGAAAAAAAATTTTTGAAACAAAAAACATTTTCAAAATACTTTTATTTTAAAATAACATCGGAATATTATAAAGAAATATTAAAAAAAATTATTGTTCATGGAAATGGAGAATTCTACAAATATTTTACATGTTTAAAAAAATATTCCTTTCACATTCTTAGTAAAATCAAAATGGGCATTGTTTTGAAAATGACATAAAGATTCCATTAAAAAATTTTGTAAAAATTAGAACATTAGAAAAGCTTTCATTAATAACTAATTTTTATAAATGTAAAAAAAATTGAAAACACTTTTATAAAAGATGGTTTTGGATGATAAAATGATTTTTTGATCAAAGAGAGAAATATAGATGATTTTTTTTTAAAACATTCTTTTGAAATATTAAGTACATAAAGAGAGGAAAATGAGGGAAAAACATGTGTTATCATGAAATAATAAGAGGATAATAAAATTAATGATTTTATTTATAGGTATATCATAATATTTTATCATCATAAATGTAATCATAAATAATCTAGATAAATTATGACATTATAACATAAAATCATTGCCACTTTGGTAACTTTTAATTATAAGCCCCATCAAGGAATAACATTGAATAAAAATTAAAATATCACGAGAATAAATAAATTCATTATATTAAACCTAAAATGGGATGTATATACATATCATAGAATAATATAGATGAATAATATGGCATATGTCTCAATGAAGGCAAATTAAGACAAAAATTTGTTACCGTAAGTCTCGACATCAGTCGTACACGTTAAAACCACCTATTTAATAAATATAATTTTAGTATAAATATGTTATATTTATATAATTATATATATCATACCATATATAATTTTCTTATTACCTTTCATTACCTGTTTATTAACAATTCCTTGTTAAAGTCAAGTTTCAGGCAATAAATGGTTTATTATTTGTGTATATTTTGATTTTTTATTTTAGGTCCTCTTAATTTGATCATGCTTCCATAATATAAATAATCTTAAATATGATATAAATATTCTATATTTTCAGTATATAATTTTTTATTTTAATCCATAATAGTGATAGATAGAAAATGAAATACATTATTCCTGGAAATAGTAGATCATATGTATGCATGAACCATGTTCCCATTTTATCAAAGGATTAAAGGAAATAAAGGAAAATAATATATTAACATTATATAAACATTTTTATTTAATATATATGACATATTTTCATTAAATACATCCTTTTACCATCAATGTAATGTGTGAATGAATCACATCGCTTTGTGAGATGGTAGTTCGTCGTACACGTGAGCGATATTAATATATTCCCATAGAATGGAATGTATGAACGTATATGTGATACAATAATTAAAAAATATAATAATATCATAAATAATATATATATATTTATTCCATCATTATATTCATTTGTGATAGGTGGTGATGGAAAATGTATAACAACTGTTCGCAAGGCGGAAGTCCATCTCACACAAGAATGATGACTTAGTATCCAATTTGATGGAAGAGGAGATAGTTGTAGGTCATGTCCATAATATAAAAAATTATCATTATATGGGATATACATAGTTTATTATACTATCATGTTTTAATAATAATTGAATCAGGTGGATGAAGAAATAAAATAAAATGCTCTATTAGGGGTGTTACCTCTTCTTCAGAAAACTTCATTTGGTTTTCAAAAAAAGGATTTTTAGATTAGTATTCTGATAAAAAAATGATTCTGATATGGTAAGAGATAATTAAGTAATTTATTTTTTAATTTATTTTATGATCCAAATGGTTTTGAAAGTGTGAATAGGATAGGAGAATGGGTAGCCTTTTATAAATGATGTGAGTTACACACTTGCAATTTTATGAAAAGAAAAAGATGTACCCATGTTTTCTTCTTTAAAAAAGGATCAAAAATTGACCATTATTGAAACTAGAAGATATAAGGTAAATATATGGCTATAAATTGCTATTTTAAATGTTCCATTTCATTTTTAATCCTTTTCTTTTTAGTTTAACCCCTTGGTAAACCCATTTTTACCGTAACCACAGTAAATAATTTTTACTATTTTTACTATAAATTATGGTTAAAAATTAAATTGAACTTAATAGATAATATAAATTATGATTATTAGAAATATGGACTCTATCTTAAAAATTCAATTCATATAATTGGAAAATTCAATTTAAAATTAAACCCACATACATGAGAAGAAAGTGATTTTTCAAAAAGAAAATGTACAAATGTTTAAAAAGGTTTTATATCAAAATTCAATATTAATATAATTATGATGAAATAAATTTGATTAATTGATATATAATTTAAATAATTTTACTTTTAAGCCCATTTTAAAACAAAAATTAACCTTATAAATTCAATAAACTAAAAGGCATTTTTCAAAAGAACTAGTATTTTTCACTATTCACTAAAAAATGAATCATTTCAAACAAAATCCCAATAATTAACCCTAATATAATTTTGAAATTTTTATTTAAAAATTAATTTTATTTTACCAAATTAATTTTCTAAAAGTTTCAAAAATTAAATTTATTATTTTTTACAAAAATAAATAATTAACTTTTTTTAGAAAATTTTATTTTTAAAATAAAAGGTTTTATCAAAATTTAAGTATTTTTATATCAATGTTTTTTTACATAAAACCATTATAATTAATATTTAAAAAATAGTATTCCTACTCATTCCACAAATTTTAATGTCTAGGTAAAAATGGTATTATTTAACTAACAATATTAAAAGTTTTTTGCGGCTCGTTAGAACTCTTTGTTGTGTGTAAAGAAAACTAAACATGGTATAGTGTGTAATAAAAAATATAAAAGAAATTTAATTTATTAAAATAATAATAATAATTCATAAAAACTCACAATGTTACATTATACCCCTTTAAATTTAATTTCTCCTTCAATGTTCATCACTCTAATAAAAACAAATGACGATACTTCTACCTCATTATTTGTACACGTTCCCACACAGATTCTTAAAATTGGTGGTTTCACCACAAAAATTTATCCAGGTGAGTGATCTTGTTTGATATAACTTTATGTATAAGATGTAGAATCTCTACTTTTTATTCCTCATAAAAAAGATCCTAATTTAGTGGTATGGCCTCTACATTTAGTATATGTAATGGATCATGCATGTACTTCTTTAGGAGAGATACATAGAAAAATCATGGACTTGATAGGGGATTGGTGGAAGAAAAAACTAATAGGCTGCCATCCCGATACGATCAAGAATATCAAAGGTATTGATATACCTAGGGATTATTTTTTCATTATTTCAAAATCTCATTACCTTATTCCACAGAGAAATTCATAGAAACAATTTATCACTAACTTCAGATTCTAAACCATGATGGTGATTATCAACCAACCTTTTCTTCCAACTCTAATTTTCCTTGATGTGTTGATAAATGTATCAAATCTTATCTACCTTTTTTTTAGCTATCTCAAGTCCCAATATATTTCTTTCTCCAACATTATTCCATCACATTGGAGATCTACACATATTTCGATAGAGGGCTTCATAAAGATTAATCTGAATGCTTGAGTGAAATATATTCTTGTATGAAAACTCAAGTAGAGTAAGGGTTTTATTCCAATTGCCTTTGAAATACATATAAAAATATCTCAATATATCCTCAAGGGTTTGAATTTTTCTCTTATATTGACCATATTTCAAATGATGACACAAATTGATAAAACTCAACTTTGTATCAAGAGATTACTAAATAATTCACCAGAACATTGAGGTAAACTTTAGATCCTAATTAGGAACAATGGAATTTGGAATTCCATGCAACCTTACCCATTCCTTAATATATATTCGGGTATTATGATAAATATACAACACTTCTTTGATAGAGATGAAGTATGCTAATTTGGTATGGTAGTTAACTCAAACCCGTGTATAATTATTCCATTTAGATGTTATGGGGAGTCCAAAGACAAAATCCATGGTGTTTTTTCCTATTTCCAATCTGGTATAGGTGATGGATATACTATCACCTTAGATTATTATCTCTCATCCTTAAATTTTTGATATATCAATAAATGAGATAAAAACTCGGTGATATATCTTTTAAATCCATCCCACCATAAATACTTTTTCAAATATTTATATATCATCACATTTCTAGGATGAATAGATAATGAAGAACTATTATCTTCCTCTAAAAAATTCTTATTCAAATCTGGTATGGATGGAACACATACATGATTCCAAAACCTCATCATTCCATTATGATCAAGGTTAAAATTAGGAAAATTTATAACCTTCTTTTGTAGCTATACATATTTCTACTGTGACTCTTTAATCCTTAAATTGATATATTATTGATTATTAAATTGAGCAAGATAAGATTTATCCCCTTCCTTATATTTCTATATCAATCATTTAAAAATCATAAAATATTGGATCTTTTATACTACTTGTTATGGATAAGAAAAATTGATCCTTTTGACTCATGGAATCATCCACCTTGTTCGCTTTAATATGGTGGTAATATATTGAGTAGTCATAATTTTCTTCATATCTAACCAACTTTTATAGTGAATATTCAACTCTTATGTGAATATATTATTTAAAATTTTTTGGTCGGAATATATATCACACTTTTATCCATAAATATAATAACTTCATGTCTTTAATATAAAAATTTCTATATCATAATAAAAATCATTATATGAGTAATTTTCTCATGAAACTTCAATTTTCATGAGGCGTAAGATACAACCATGTCATTCTAAAAAACACATACCAATCCATTTCATTAATCATCGCTATAGATTGAAAACCCTTCTCTGCTAGAGGGTAATTTAAGAACAGTTGCACTAATAAATCTTCTCTTCAGTTCCTTGAAATATTCCTCACACTCATTTTTTATGAGGAACATAGATCCCTTCCAAGTTAACTTTGTGAGAGGCTTATATAGTAATGATAAATTTTACAAAAACTGCCAATAATATCCACACAAACCTATAAAACTATAGATATCAGTCATTATGGTTGTTCTAGGCCAATGTTCAATAGCTTCCATTTTTTATAGATCTATCGATATACCCAATCTGGATATTATATGACCTAAAATTGGGTCCTATTTTAGCTAAAATTAACAATTTGTAAATTTTTCATATAGTTTTTCTTTCCATGGGGTCTTTAGTATAATTCTCAAGTGATATTCATTCTTTTCATTTCTCTTTTAATAAATAAGAATATCCTTTATAAATACTACCACATTCTAGTTAATTTAATCTATAAAGACTCTATTCATTAAATCCGTGAATATTTAAGGGAAATTAGTAAGAAAAAATGGTGTCACTATATATTAATAGTGTTTATACCTTATATAAAATGTTGTATTAGGTATATAATCCTTTTTCACTCACAATTCATGATATCTATAATGAAGGTTAATCATAAAAATTATTGATCTTTATGAAATTTATCAAAAAAGTCATCAATATTGGGTAGAGTATAATTGTTATTGGTTTTAATCTAGTTTATCTCCCTATAATCAATTTAGGGTCACATTAATACAAATTTATTTTTTAACAAAAAAGAATAGTTTCAGAATAAGGTGACACACATAGATGAAGGAATCCCATGTAATTATTCTCCTAGAGTATCTTTTTTAATTCATACAACTCAATCGAGGCCATTATATAGGTATTATTTAAACTTAGTGTGGAACCAAAGATTAGTTCTATTGATAACTCAGCATCGCATTTTTGTGGACGGATTCTAAACTTCTTAAGAAAAACATCAAAAAAATCATGCACAATAGGCATGTCATGATTACTGATTTTCACCCCAACCATCTGAGATAAACTCCCCTCTATAATAAGAATAAAATCCCAAAAAATGGATTTTATTTCCATCAGAAGTTCATATTTATCATCACACTAATAGATGATCATGGTTTGGTTTGGAATGTCAAATTCGACTTAACTTCCTTGAAATTGATGAAATATTTATTTAGATAAATTGAATTTATGCCTAATATAACATCTAATTCAACCATAGTAAGGATAATGATATTTTCAAGAAGTACATTCTCATAAACATTAACCATATAATAATCATAGAAATGAGATGTGGTCATCCTACCATTAGTAGTTTTTATTAGAAATTCTATATATAATCATTTGGGTGTCATCTTGATACCCATAAAAAATTCTTCAGATATGAAATAATTGGTATATCTAGGGAAAAATAATACATCATCATTTCTAGAGTGGATGGTAAGAGTATGCTACACCACATTATTATCACACCCCTTATTAAAAATAGTGATCGCATAATATTTCCATTCATATCTCATATTAATAGGTCGATGATGTCAACCATAATCATTAACCTTAATATTTGGGCATTGTTTATCATTATTCCCATTCTCATTTAATTTAAAACATTGGAGTGTGGGTGGTGACTTCTGTTGAGATTTATCTCCATTCACATTATTAGTTAGCTTCATCCCATAACTGTAGTATTTAATTACCTGATGACCTTCCCTTCAAAACATAATATACTTACTAGTCCCTTTACTAAAATTTCCTCAATGTTTCTTCCCACACTTTAAGCATAAAGGAGATCTCATCTTCTTTTCTCCATGGTTCTCATATTTTACTTTGAATTCCATTTTTCTCTTCTTATCAAAACCTTGAGATTGATATGTCACTATAACCTCAATTACCACCTTAATAACACATCGAAAAATCTCATCAAAGCTACTAAAGTATCTTATGGATAATTCCCTTTAGATACTTAGTTTTAATCCACTGAATAATTGATCAACCTTAATTTAATGTGGATGATAATACTAAAATCGTACCTTAAAATTCTTGTAAAATTTTCCTCATAGGTACTAATAGATTTGTCATACTTTTTGTTAAGCTCAAGGAACTCATCTATATTCATCTAAAGAATACAAGGAAAGTAATTATTGAAAAATAGGTTCTTGAACTTTTCCCAATCCATGGATTAAATGTTTTCAAGTTCCCTTGTATTATTGGTGAGATTCCACCATTGGTCTCCTTCACCTTCAACCCAAAAGATAACCAAAATGAATTTTTCATATTACAAACATTGGAAAACAAAAATATATATTTTTAGTGGTAGTAATACATTGCTCGTGAACTATTAGATCAATATATCTACTGAAGGAAGGTGGTATTTTCCTCATGAAGTACTCAAAAAGGATTTGTTCCCTCCTTTTCTCATTTGGAAGTTCAGCACAATTCATGGAGTGAGAATGTTTCATGATCACATTAATGAGATTCTACATTATAGATCCCATAAAATTTGGATTCTCAGGAGTACAATCATTGCATAGTCCATTTCACCCATCATTAATATGGTTCCTTAGAGATATATACATTTAATAAAACCAAAAATCAAAGTGTAAGTAAGAATATTCATGTTGGGGAACCACATAATCATGAAAAATCACTTATAGAATGTCTAAATCTTGACACATAATTTTTAATCTCTAACACCAAATGTTTATCCTAGGTATTTCATGGTCATAATCTATTTAAATCCTTCATGATGTTTTGTAAAGATTTTGTGAATTTCTAAATCATATCAACTCGGAACGTCAAACCAGGTGTTTAGAAAGTCTCATTATCATGTACCAAGTGATGATCGAGTATATATTAATGTTCCCTTATTAGATTTATAACCCCCTAGGTTCCTATATTCTAGATCCACCTCCAATTTCAGTATCCATACAGGGATGCAATTTCTTAAAAACTAATCACTCTATCCTGTACTAAAATTCTAGTATATTTTCTTATACATCGAGTAATCCTTAGAATTATCCTTATACATATCCTTGTGAAACTTTCTAAAGTTTTCTAATCCTAGTTTCAAAAGGTTAAAAAATCATATCCCCAAATTCCAACTATAGTGACCTAGTATTTTTCAACCTAGATGTTAAATATTTTTTAGATGAAGATTAATTACATTATAAAAGCACACACCTAAGGATCGTAAAGGTATAGTTCATTTAAAAACATAGAAACATAAAAAAATAGTTCATATGTGAACAATAACATCTACCACTAAGTTCTTCATAACTATCACCTTTCTTGTACATATCATACATAATACATTTCTCCATATCCTAGGGAAAGGAAACATAAAAAAAAGTGAGCTGAGATGATCAATAAAGGTAAATAAGGGAGATGCGTAAGTATAACCTGAGAATAAGGGTATAAGAAGATTAGCATAACAAATGAAAGTCACCCCCTTCATATCAAAGATAAAAATCTTGAGTCATGGAATAAATGTTGGTAGTACATAAGACATTAATCACAACTCTATCACAGTAGAGTGGGTTCACTCCCCAACCCATCATAGTAGTAAAGGTTAACTCCCAATACCATCATAGTGGAAAAAGTCCCTTAATGAACTGTATTCACTCCCTATTTCAGTCCTTTAAATATCATGAGATATAAATCTTTACCTAATTCATTAGAGTGACATATAGGTTACATCAGTCACATAATGAAAATCATATGTATGTGTTTCACAAGATCATAAAGACCTCATCATATCATAACCCATGAAATTAAATGGGTTTAATAAACATTTCCTCATATTATAACCTATCGAAGGGAGATAGTTTTCATAATCATTTAATCATTTCATCATTGTAGAACCTATTAAATTAAGTAAGTTTTATAACCATTTACACATAGTGTATCCCGTGGAAGAGAAATAGGTTTCAAATACAACACTCCATTGTAAAAAACTGTTTAGATAAACAATAAGAATTTTATCATTGAATAATTCCCCCAATAAGTCATAGGTAACATAAAAAGGTGTCATATTAGATGTAAAATGATTTTGAATGATCATTTAAAATATTTCTTAAGAAAAAAATCCTTTATAAATTGAAAAAACATTAAAACATAAATAAATTTCAAAATAATTTTATTTGAAACCAACATTGGGATATTATAAAGTAATCTTAAAAAAATGATCGGTAATTATGGTAGAAAATTAAAATCATGTCATATATATTATAATAAAAATTATTTCACATTTTTTATACAATCCAAAAGGGAATTGTTTGGAAAATGACATAAAGATTCATTTTAAAAAAATTAAAAAGTCAAAAAATGGGTAAATATGTATTTAATAAATAATTTTTAGAATGTTAAAACATAATTTTTGAAAACACTATTGGAAAAAAGGGTTTTGTAAGGAAAACTATTTTTCAACCAAATAGAGAATTAAAGATGGTTTTTCTTACAAAAAATTATTTCAAACTATTAAATACATAAAGATAGGAAAATTAAGGGAAAATTTATTCTTATTAGAAAACTATAGGAGAAGAAAATTCATGAGTGTATTAAGAGATATATCATAATATTTCATCATTAGAAACATAATCATAAACAATCCTGATAAAAGATGAGATTGCAACATAAAATATTTACAACTTTGCTAACTTTGAATTATAATCCTCATGAAGGTATAACATTAAATGAAAATTTGAATATCATGGGAAAAAATAAATTCATAATATTAAATTTCAAATGTGATTTATATACACCTTGTAAAATAAAATAGTTTCATAACATAACATATGTCTCAAGGAAGGAAAATTCAGACAAAAATCTCTTACCTTATGTATCAACTTATGTTAGACACGTTTAATTCTCATGTATAAAAAATATAAGTTTATTATAAATATATTAAAAAATCATAATTATATATATCATGTCATATATGATTTTATTAGGTTCTTTTATTACCTTTTAATTAACAATTTCATGTTAAAGTTACATTTTGGTAAATAACTACTTTGTTTTTCTAGTATTTTTTATTTGTTATTTCTAGTCCAATTACTTAGATCAGGGTTCCATGATATAAATAATTTAAACCATTATATAAATATAATATATATTCATTATATATTTTTTTATTATAATCCATAATAGTAAGAAATAGAAAATGAAATAAACTATTCATGAAGATGGTAGGTCGTATGTTCACATTAATGTTGTTTCCATTTTCTAGAAGGATTGTAAGAAATAAATTTAGATAATATTTAACCATTTTATAATTATTTTTATGTTATATATATTATATATTTTCATTAAACTCATCATTATTAATTTTCATGTAAAGTGTGAACAAATCACATCACTTCAAGAGGTGGTAGTCCACTATACACGCGTGACATTATCATGTTCCCACATAAAAGAAATTATATATATATATATGAGATATAATAATTAAATATGTACAATAATATCATAAGTATCATATATAAACTTTTAAACAATAATTATATCTAGTTTTTAGATGTGATTATGGAAAATGAAAAACATCGGTTTATGAGGTGATAGATCATCATACACATGAATGATAATTATGTATCTCATTTGATGGAAGATTAGAAGGTTTTAGGTATTGAAATTAACATAAAAATATCTAATTATATGTAATATAATTATATTATTACACCATCATGGATTAATAATAATTAAATAAGGTGGAGGAATAAATAAAATAAAATGATCAGTTAGGGTGTCACCTCTTCTTCAGACAACTTTTTTAGTTTTCACCAAAAGGATTCATAGGTTGGATTTATAAAAAAATTAATATATTAAGGAATTATGTAATTAAAAAAGTTATTTTATTAGTTATTTTACAAACCAAAACATTTTGTATTTTTAAATAGAAGAGAAGTGGTGGCCTTTTAAAAGTGAGGTGAGTGGCACACTTATAATTGCTTAAAAAAGAAAAAGGTGTACCCACATTTTTCTCATGAGAAAAGTATTTAAAATGGACCATTATAGTGAATAAAATATATATAGTCTAAATATTTCCATCCAATAGATTTTGTAAAGTTTTTGGATCATTTTTAACCCTTTATCTTTTTAGTTTAACACCCGAGAAACACCATTTTTAACTTAACTATTGTAAATAATTTTTACTATTTTTACTATTAATTATAGTATAAAGTTAAGTTTAAATTATTATAAAATATAAATTATTATCATTGAAAATATTTATTCCATTTTTCTAAATTCCATTAATAAAAGGGGTATAACTTAATTTAAAATTAAACCCACATATGCAACGAGAAAGTAATTTTCCAAAGAGAAAATGTTCAAACGTTTAAAAGGTTTTTATATAAAATTTCAAAATATAAATTATTCAAATGACCAAATTTGGAATAATTGATATATATTTTAAGAAAATTTTAATTTTGAATCTTTTTTAAAATAACAATTGTCCTTATAAATTTATTTAACGAAAATGCATTTTTCAATAAAAATGAGTATTTTTACTGTTCACTAAAAGATTAATCTTATCAAAAAAATCCCAAAACTTCACCCTAAACTAATAATGGAATGTTTATTAGTAAAATAAATTTTATTTTATCAAATTAATTTTTTGAAAGTTTCAAATATTAATTTTCTTGTTTTTCACAAAAATAAATACATAAAATTCTTTTTAGAAAATTGTATATTCAAAACATATAAAATATTTATCAAAAATTAAGTATTGTTTATCAATATGATTTTTTTATATAAAATTGTTATAATAAATATTTAAAAAAATTATTACTATTCATTCCATAAAGTTAAATGGATTGGTAATAATGGATTTATTTAAATAATAATATTAATAGTTTACTGTGGTTCATTAATAGTCGGTGTTGTATGTAACGCAAGATAACTATGGTGTTGCATGTAATGCAAACAATAAAAGAAATTTAATTTATTAGAAAGAAATAATAATTTATAAAAACTATTGGAATTAAACTATTCTTAGTGAATATTACTTATAGGTCTATTTTTTGGTTGAAGGTATAAGTATACTTGTTATGTATTTAAAAGAGTTTTAATAAGTCCTCTTTTAAAGAAGAATCCATATGAATTATGGAATAAAAGAAAACCTAAGGTAAATTATTTCAAAAAAATTGGATGTAAAGTTTATATTCAAAATAAAAAGGGTAATCTGGATAAATTTTCATCCAAAAGTAATGGTTGAATTTATTTTGGATTTTCTATATCCATTAATACTTATAGAGTTATTAATAAAATAAAAAATATTATAGAAGAATATTTTCAAGTCAAATTTTATGAGAAGGATCCAAATAAACCTATAGTTTACATAGAAAACATATAGGACGGTATATAAAATTTTAATATCAAAAATACATCTATGGACAAAAAACAATTTGTTGATTCATTTGAAAAAATCACCTAGAAAAGATATTTTAGTGTAACCATACCCTAATGAAAACCTAGAGGAATCCAGTATGCCTAGAACCATTAAAACCCATATAGATCATCCTTTATATTTTTTCATTAGAGATTTAAATTAAAAAGCACAAAATCGATCATCACATAAAAACTAGGTCAAAAAATCGAGAGTTCTTATCATATCTTGAACTCATAGACATCAATGAGTCCATTATAGATGAATATAGGGTAATGGATATTCAAGAAGAATTAAATAAAAAATTAAAGGAATAAATTATGGAAACTAGTTGAGATAATGAAAGGATATTTAACCATTAGTACTAAATGGGTGTTTAAAAACAAGGTTGATGAGTCTATGATAATAACTACAAAGAAATCTATACTAATTTCACAAAGGTACAATCAATAAGAAGGAATTGAATATGAAGAATCATTTAATCTAATACCATGACTTAAGGCCATTAGAATACTGATTTTTTATATGGTGTATCTAAATTTAAAATTAAATCAAATTGATGTTAAGATTTATTTTATTAATGTTTATATTTTTGGAGGATTTTTTGTTGAAACCCCACAAGTTTTTTCAAAACCAAATTTTCCATTTTTTTAAAACTAGCAAAATCACCTTATGGTTTAAAATAAATACCTTGATTTTGTTATGTTAGGATCATCCCCTTGAGTTTCTTAATCCTACTATATTTATTAAAATAACTTCAAAATATGATTTAGTTTCATAAATATATGTTAATGATATTATTTTTAGTTCCTTAATAAGTTTTTTTGTACTTCATTTTCAAAACTAATGAAAAATGGATTTTAAATGAGTTTGATGGGGGGACTAAGATTTCTCCTTAGTTTTTAAATCTTTCAAAATAAGGAAGGAAATAATTTATATAAGATCAAGTAAACTAAATATTTACTAAAACTTTTTTTATTTGATGTATCTATGGAAGTGATACTCCATTGAGTACAACCAGTAAATTATATCTTGATGAAACTGGTAAGCCATTTATCAAAACATTTACAAAGGTAAGACATGTATTTTACTTTACTTAATATCTAGACAGTTAGATATAATGTTTAGTGTGTGCATGTGTTCATGTTTTTAAGAAAACCCCATGGAATCTCATTTAATTTCTATAAAACCAAATTTAAATACCTCAAAAGTAATACCAATTAAGGATTTTTCTATTCTATGGGAAATTCTTTTGACATAATTAGGTATTCTAATGC
This sequence comes from Viscum album, assembly GCA_963277665.1. Classification (NCBI taxonomy): domain Eukaryota; kingdom Viridiplantae; phylum Streptophyta; class Magnoliopsida; order Santalales; family Viscaceae; genus Viscum; species Viscum album. The sequence continues at coordinate 1,685,851,080 of OY728126.1, read as the reverse complement.
TACCTTTTTTATGTAAGTTAGATACGAAATCAACCATTGGAACTAGTTTACTATTGGGTAAGTATCTAGTTTCATAGTGTAGTAATAAGAAAATATATTTAATTTTCCACTACTATAGATGAATACATAGCTATAGCCAGTTGTTGTTCTCATATTTTGTTGATGAAACAAACATTATTATATTATGAATATAAATTCAGAAATGTCACTATAAACTATGTTAAAAAAGTGATATTAACATCTCTAAGAATCGTGTATCTTATTCTAAGAAAAAACATATTGATACTCGACATCACTTCTTTGATAGATCATTTTAAAAAGGGATATATCACTCTTAAATTTATTGGATCATGACATAAACTTGTTCAAATTTTTACTATGTTTGTGAATTATGATATACTAAATTATATCAAAAATTAATTAGGACAGATTTATTTTGTTTAAAACATTTTATAAATCTAATATTTTTTTAAAATTAAAAATATCAAGTCATTTAATTAAGAATTATCTTTTACTGTCTAAAATATAATCATATCATACGAGTTTTTACCCTAAATAATTATTTTAAAAAATTTAATTGTTTCCCACATGTCACAATGCAAAAATTCATAAAATGATTTCAATATTTAAAATCATTTCCACTTTCCTTAAAAATCAAACCAAACTCTCTTTTGAACCACCCTTCACCAAAACCCTGACCTTTTGAATCTATGAATCTCAATGTGAGTTATCATGATGAAGAAATTATTTAAGGAAGATATTTTGAAATTTTAAAAGGACTCTAAGAAAATAAAAAAGCATGTATGAGTGGACCTTTTTTTATTTCAAAGCCACAAATTTTATCCAACAAAATCATCCGAGAAAAGGAATTCAATGTCAAATGTTTCAAGAAATTTTGTTCATTAGTGTGGACTATCATGCTTCATCAAGAGTAGATGATTTTGTTTTTAAATGGTAAACAACCACTGAAACCAATATTGGTTAAACTTTTTACCTAAATATTGTCTCTGAATCTTGAGATCAAGAATATTTGATCAGAACTTTTTTTATGGTCACGAGTGTGTGTTATCTTTAATATTATGAGTTGACTATTACTGAGCTCCACATATGGGGGAATATGAGGATTATTATAGTTTTTATCCTCTAATACATCTTCATTTTGATATGGTAAATGCGTTAAAATAGCTTAATGATGACAGAACCCATTAGGGGACATGTGTTGATGAGTTAACTAGATAATATAGACCACTGATAAAATTCATTCAACATATTATCTTCTATATAAAGGGATATTAAACATAATTATGTTCCGAGATATTTTCTTGATGTACCTTATGGTTCAGGATATATTGATAGATTTTTCAAGATTTCTGATAAGGTATAAAGAATATCTATATAAGTATTCCTCCCATTTGAATATTCTTCTATACCCCAAGTTCATTTCTTGAACATGCGGATAGAAAATTTTAATATCTAAGGCAATGGATAGGACAATATATTCTAGGGGTATCTGTTTAAACTAAATAACTTTTAAGCATATGAAGATAGGTTAGAATCCTTTGAAGGGGATGTGGATAGGTGGTTAGGAGAAGGTGTATGAAAGGTTTAATCCAGTTAAGTATCATATTAAACCAAGGTATATCATTGATCTAGGAATGGATTCAAATAAAATTATTATGGAAAATTACTCTTCTTATCAATAAAAATCTCAAGATACAATAGATATATCTAAAGAATCAAGACTATATTATGAAGGTATCTTGGGTGGATCTCATAGTTATAAAGATTCAAAGGGATTTAAGGTCCCTATTGAGGATGATTATATAACAAAAGGAGTAACACCAGGGGGTAGAAAACTATTATGTCCCTATTGTTTGGCCATGTTGTCATGCCTTTTGAGATTAAAAAATAAGCTGATCCATTTGGTGATAGTAATTAATATTTGGGGATATAAAATCTTTGAGTCCATACCTATGAGAGGTTACTCTCCTATAGATAATATATTTAGTGACATGGATCTATATTCTTCTACCCATAATGGTGAAAACGATAATACTGATAATGAAATAAATATACCTAGGATAGAAGCTTATTCCATTCTAGTTTCTTTAAGAATTATAAAGACTTTTAACTGATAAATTCTTCTCCAGTTCTATAAAACCATATTATAATTGATCCCTCTGATGATCTATTGGGACTCTTGCATATTCCTTCTTCTTCGGCACTTGTATCAAAAAATAATTTTCAATTAAAACCATTTTATAATTCTTTACCCAGAATAGAGTTTATGGTTATGGATGATTCAAAAGAAGAATAAGGTAACCCCAATAATGAAGTTGATATACCCCATGGCATTTTCTCTCCAAAACATGAACATTGGAGAAGACCTTTAGACTACAAGTTTAGTGAATCAATATCTTCCTCCTCTTCTCAAGCTATTTATTAACATCTGGAATCAATTCCTTAACTGTATAAAGAAGGTAAAACCTCCTCAATAACATCGTTGATCACTAAAAAATACTTTATATGGTTTAATAATGATCTTATAGAAGTTATAAAAGAATTTTTTTCTCAAAATTAATTGGGAAAATAACTATGATAGATAGAAAGGTATTTCCTAAACTTTTTAGAGTGTAGTTGTATATATCTAACTGAATATGTTCCTCAAGATAGATCATATAAATCATGATATTAAAAATTTTAGAACTTAGATGAATGAATTTAGAGGTCATATTGGATCCTTATAATCTGATTTGATAGACATTCTAGAAACTTTGGATAGAAGGTCACTATCTATGATTACAAATCCTACAATACCCTCTACCTCTACCTCAGTTCCTCCTTCCATTTTCATAATTAATAATGATCTTATTATAAGACTCGTTCATGAGGAAATTAAATATATGAATGATACTATGAAGGATGTTCATAATCAAGTGTAAATTGATTTTTTTATACATGGATAAAAGTTGTATGATATGAGTAGAGTTGAATAATTCAAGTATTTCAAAGATAATTGTGTAATCAATGGTATCATCAAGTTTTATATTAGGATAATTTACACCATGTAAAACCTGAAGACCCAGTTTTTATCTTTTTCCATATATCTTAAAATTCCTCCTCTGGAAGCTTATTTAAAAGGTATTATAGAAACTTTTTAATTATGGAACCTTGGTGGAACAAATTCATTTTAGAGATTGATTAATTTTTTAAAATTACAGATCATGTATCCAAAATTATGATTTATATTAACAGGATGTTAGAGACCTATATGTATGAAAAAAATACTCTAGTACTCACACCTCTAACCACTCATGCCCTAATTATACCTATTATAAGACCTTTTTATCTCACTCTTTCTCAATACTTGAACCAGATAAGACTAGTTTCCAATTCCATTACCATTCTAGGATTTGATGTTACTATTAGACTTTCTCTTACTTCTAATACTATTTTTGGAAACATAAATGATCTCATTGACCATACTACTCCTCTGTCCTCAAATGATTCCAATTATAATTAGAGATTTTGATAGGTCCATTGTAACTTTTTAAACATTAATGAGATGTATCTTCATTCTTTTTATGTCTCTTTATTTCTAGAATTTAATTTTATATAGTAATGTTATTTTTACTCTCTCTCCCTTTATTCTCTTTATTTTGGTTAATCTCAAAAGGTTGATAAAATATGATATTTATGCTTTTATCTAAATTTTATTAAAGTATAGAATATTATGTTATATGGAACATTTAATGTTTTATAAGATTGTAATTTTTTTTGGTTTCTTAATTCATTTTGTATTGAAATTTATACAATAATTTGTTATCATCAAAAGGGGGGTACATAATAAAGGACTCGAGAGGATGCAATAAAAATCCAGAAACAACACATTATATCACTAGAAACAGTATGAAAATTTTTATAAACCACATTATAAACCTTAAAACCAAAAATACATTTTGAAGTAACCATGCATAAGTAAGAAATATCGCAAATCATTGAGGTGATTATGCTTTGATTTCCAGTTGATTTTATGAAAAAATCAATGTGCCTGTATCACAATAAAAAAATTTAAAAATTGATCGAGCTATCATAAAAATTACAATCAAATGCATGTTTAAGTGAAGTTAATAGAGAAAGTAGTAAAATTTTGAAAAATAATTGGATCAACTGTGTGTTAAGGTGGTCAACCATATGTATTATCAGAAAATATGATCAAAATTCTCAAAGTGTCACATATACTATGGAAGATGATAAGTAACTTTTTAAATAGACTATATATATGTTTGGTATGATATTTATAAATTTAATATTACAACTAATTTTTCTACCCAAAATTAAATGTTGTTTAGAGGCATCGAGTGACCCCAGATTTCACGCTGAGTATAACGATTTTTTATAATTATTTTTCCTCAAATATTTCTGAGAAAAAGTATAATTTTTAAAGAAGATTTAATTCAGATAAATAAGGTGTATAATATATATATATATATAAGTAAGACATATGCATAAAAAAATATTTTATAAATGTGAAAAATGTATGATACTATGTTTTTTATTAGAACTTTCTCTATAGATCGGATAACATTACTATGATTTCTCATCTCAATTACATACGTAAATAAAAAAATCAAGAAAATAATAATAATATTAAAAATTATAGAACTAATTTTTTTATTCTGTTAGAATTATTTTCCCACATCATTGCCTCTATTTTTATTACATATTAGTTTTTATTGTTTTAATTGTTTTATCTATGGAGAATAATATTCAATGTTGTATTGGAGAGTACTCTAATACTATCTAGAACTTTTCATTTATATCTCTCATCCAATAAAGAACTGGGGAAGTGGTTTTTTGTGGCCAAGTCTATCTATGTGCAGTTATATGTAAAACTAGATCTAGGTTGTGGATCTGTTTAATTCATAGTAAACATTCATAAAAGTGGGTTAATTCTAATTGAAGAGGACTAGGTATCTAATTGATAATGATCCTTTAGTATTTTTATACTCTTCTATTTTTCAAAAAAATTACTCTAATTTTAAAACTATTTTTGAAATCTCTTTTATGAAACTACACTTTAATAGTTAATTTTTACAAGTGAAGTTTCTTCTATTTAGTGCAAGTATAATAATATAAAATAAATAGAATAAAAACTAATATTATTTTTTCTAATCTTTGACCAAACTTATGAGGGGTTATTTAAAAGAATTCAATAAGATATAACTACTGTATTAATTTATTGGGTTGTATTTCAAACTGGGATTATTGTGTTTAAATTTTTTTTAATAGAATTTTTAATTGGGAACTCAATTCAAACCCCTCTTGAGTTTTCCACTCTAACAAAAATTTATTAATCAAGAAATTCAGTGGTGGATATGCCATAGAGATGGAAGATTTTATTAACCTTCTTGATTATGAATGAGGATTGATGGATAAATTCATTTTAGATCCAATACTATCTCACATCCCATATTTACATAATTCCCAAGTAGATTCACAAGATAATACAACTATCATAAAGGAAAATCTAGACTAGTATGAGATAGTAATTCATATATCACATCGCTATTTGATTTCCCCTTTCAAAAATAATAAAATGAAAGAGATCAAGGATGTAAATAGAACCCATGATCAATGAAGTCCTATCTTCTTATTGAAGGACTCCATAACTATATGGATGTATTCTATAATGGACTAACTTAAAAGATGAATTCATCACCTGATCGATCCACGGAAGAGATGATCTGTTAGTATACCATAAATTCTTTCCTTTATGATGTCCTAACTTATTATTAGATTATCTATAAGAAATTATTTAATGGTTTTATCCTTTGGGTGCATTTAAGGAAGAGAGTCCCTCACTATTATATATGAAGTCCATACTAACACCTGTAGTGCCCACTAGTTAGGAACCATGCTCTTCCATAAAATCAGGATATTTGGGAACATCTAGCTATTAATGATAAAGTACTTCATGGAATCCACAAAGAGGTTATATTCTTATTATAAACATTCTAACTTCATCTATCAATCCTTATAACTATTTCAAATCACCAAATAATCTTATCCATTTTTCATGTGGGGAATAAATTTCATGCTACCATATCCCCTATCTAAGGCCATAAAATTAAAGTACATCATAATTTCCATTGATTTATTAGAAAAATTGGCTGATTCTAAATCCCTAAATGAATTTAGAACCAAGTCTATCATCTTTTTCATGATTTTTAATATCATCCCCATATTTAGTGTCCCTTAAACAACATTTATCAAAAATAAAACCAATTTGTGTGTTTATTAATTAAAGAGGCTATATAGGGAATATAATATCCTATATAACCACTCATATCACAATCATACAACAACTAATTTATTGATAGATGCCTAAAACAAAACTCTATCTAATATATTTCAGAATATTTTGAATAGTGATATGATATCCTAGATAGAAAGTATTTTATATTATTCATGGGATTATCATAATAGATCCTATGTTTTAACACATTTAGTCTTATACTTACAAGCATATAGGGAACTGGTAGTACTTCACCTCAAGATCCACTACCCTCACTTCACATTTCCATATGAAATTATTTATTACAATATAAGAATACTCATATTCATTTGGTTGAATTGGAATGAATTGGAGATAAAATATTACACACATTGCAAAACCTGAAAATCCATAAAAATATATTCATGCTATTGTTCAACAATAAGGTTTACAAAAGACCTCATTGTAAAGGCATTAAGTTTCATAGTGTGAAATACTTAATATAAGGCTATAAACTACATAGAACATAGTCCTTTCCTCATGATGTTAAATTAAATTACATATGGTTTATCCCGTATGACATTAAATTATTCAAAGTAGTCCATCCTGTATAAACCAAAACTAATTGGAGAGATCTGTTCCATGAGACATCAAATTGAAAAAAATCCCCTTATATAGATTGACGACTTACATGAGAGTTCTCTTTCCTTTTTGATATTTATGGATATACATTCCAATTATAATTTCATGGTTTACATAACACATGAAAAAAATCACTATATAAGAACTATGTGTCACTTGATTCCTATAACCCCAAGATAGATAGTTATGCCTTGATATATTATCTTAAGTCAAAAGAAATATTCTATTTCCATATTCAGTTTTACTCTAGAGATGAGTCCCTTACTCATTCATGTTATGTTTCCTCCCTTCTTACACCGAGATATCCATACAATTCATTAACATATCCCCTTACTCATTAGTCATAATTATGAAAAAACATATAAGAAATAAGTGTTAATTGATTCCTACTACCCAAATATATATAGTGAAGGATGTATCTCCATTCACCAGAACGCATAAATATCATACTAACTTAAACCCGCAATATATATTATTTTTTAGACCATATCATTTATTTCGGGTTTCACAATACACCAGCATTTGTTATTTATTATCATCCTTAACTTTAACATGATCGTGATATGTGCATTGGATACCATACAATATCTATGTGTAGATTCATTTTTTTTCCTCATAGGATATATAGTGATATCTAAATTACTTGTCTCAGACCCATCCATAGCTATTACGTTAATTCAAAATCTCCCTCTTGATTTATCACTCTTACTTATTCACATTAGGTATTTTTATATTATGCTCCATGCCAGGAAGACATGTATCTTTATTAAGAATAATGTGTGTATTTATTAATATTATCTCAAGATATATAGTTATTTCCAAAGTTCTCTGCATGGGTTCATCCACAAAACCCATGGGCAATAATCCTATTTCTCATACTCTTACTCATTCGCATTGGGTTTCTCTACATGTTAAATATTAAGATAAATCCATTTCATTTGTTATTCATGAGAAATATTTATGCAATGTTCTATATAAAAGGTTCCTCATCGTATAACCATAAACTACATGACATCAAAGTCTATGTTTCATGATGTAAAATTTTACAACACATCGTCCACCTTGAATGACCATAAACAACTTAGAATGATCTATCAAATATGGTATGATTTTCCTTACACAAGAACTATATCCAAAAAGTGGTTCCAAAATATGATTTTTATCTATAATCCTATGGTAGAATAAAATGAACCCATTTATAAGGTAACCCGGATATCCTATCATGGGTACAGTCATAGGGTATCTTCTAGTTGTGATCTTATCCCATAAAAATAAAATAACTTGTATGTGAACTATTTTTTCATGATTCCTATCATCACATGATCCATATTAATGCTCAGATTACTAATCTTGGGTCTAACCAAAAATACCATTAATTTTAAATCCATTTCCCTGTGTATGATCTTTTTATTCACACTGGTTCCTTCCATAATATACTCTACAATAGGGTTATTATATATTATATAATAACCACATGTGGTTTTATTCCTATTATCACAGGATATGTTGTGACATCTACACCATATATTTAGACCCAACCATAGATCATCATCTATATTCATTCCACTATAACATCATATAACATCCTAACCATTATTATTTTGTGATTGGAGTGTTCCAGTTACCTTTTGAATATTTGTTTCTCAAAAACCACACTTCATTCCTTGGGTATTTTAAATTACAATAAATCTTTCATGGATAATAGAAATATGCACATTCAACTCCAAATGGTACCTTTCCTTAGTAATGATATATGTGCCTTCATATCCATCCTTAATACTAGAAGAAAATTTCTTCCTAAAGAAAAGTTCCCCATATATCATGTTCCCTAAACAATACAATAGTAGATCCCATTATTCAAATTTCATCAGTGGTCATCCTAAAAATATTTTATCCTTGGAAAAAATTCCTTAATAAAATACCATAGTTTCTTATTTACATAATTTACATTCACTATTCAAATGTGTGATCGAAATCCTATAACATGAGCCCTATTTATATTGGAAACCCCTCTCACTAGTTTGAGAACTACGATCATAAACTATGTACATCTCTTATGATGATTTATATGCTAATAGATGTCCCCCTTCCCTTCATGTTGGGTCAATATTACCTCAATATCAGTCAATAAACAACATGTATCCATCTTTGAGGTTTTTTACACTAGTATTGGTCTCTCCATTAACATCAGGTTTATCTATATCAAGTTACGATAAATATTTCCCCAAATTTTGGGTCAAATTTGTCTAAAATCAAACACCAGTTTCACTATTCTAACTTTAAATATCTTAAACTGGCTAAAAAATAGATATAGCACTCATCAGGGTGAAAACCCACAAATAAAATCTTGAGAAATAGTTGTGTCTCCACTGACTAGGCAGGAATATCATAGAGACAAGGTGAAATTTAAAAAAAAATGGAAAATGAATAAAAAATTAATGTTTAAAACCCACAAATGGCATACTAAGGAAAATCCATGTTATTTAATGTTAGGCCTTTATTTAACCCATTGATTAAGAAAATTTTAGGGATTAAATAAAATGAAAATATACATAGATTTTGGGTTTAACCATTTCACCCTATAAAAATACAAGCTATTCTTGTTGGGTTCACTGACCAAGGAAAAAGATAGAGATCCCATCTAATCCTCATATATTAGTTCAGAAGATTTTTTTAAAATGAATAGGTGTGTAATTTCAAGGTTCTTGATCCATTTTGAACTTTGGAGTCCTCAATAAAATATCCCCTTAATTATTTTCATTATGATAAGTCACTCATATCCCTCATATCATAGTGGATTAACCTTGTCATGTAGTGATGGTTCATGTGCATATTTAGTCAGACTATATTTTTTAGAGAGAATAATTTTAGGGTGGATCCATATCTCATATTAAAATGATCTAATTTTGTCTTATTATAATGGAATATGATTCACCACATTTTTTCCAAAAAAAAAGTTCTTAGTATATATGCTCAAAAATAAACCAAATCACATAGTTCTTTGTCTCAAAAACAAGCCCAAACCTATGGTGATTCTATATATTCCTATATAATATGTCTTCCTATATCAATCCAATGGTGTGTTCTTAAAAGATTATGGATTGATTAATTCATATCACAATCAAATATAGTATTTATAAATTATGATTTTTCAGATCCATACACATATAATGTTTAAGTGGATTCAGTTATCATGCTATTACTTTCTATTAATTTCATAAATTATCAAATCTTGATATTTCAAAAAAGGGGGAAAATTAATAAATTTAAAATGATTAAACACAAAAATATTTATCATTCATTGGTAAAAAAATGATATGAGTATATATAGATTGAATTCTCTCTCTTTTATACAATCAAAGCATGAATTATGATGATGTTATAAGGCACACTAAATAGACTTTTAAATATGAATCATTAATTTATATGAGTCATTAAAAATAGGTAAAAAATAATCTAATATTGTGAATTCCTCTTCTATTTCAGGTCATAGAACCTTTTCCCTTTTGAAAATATCTATTCAAGACTTTTTCATCTTCTTAACTAGCGTATGTTTCTCCTCTAATTATTTTTCAATAATGGCCAACTCTCACTGAATCCAATCCACTGAGACCCATTTTTCATGGATTTATATTATAATTTCACTACCTACACCACATTATAATAATATTAATGAATATTTGTGGTTTGAGGACATATATAATGAGACATAGGTTTTGTGGCATGGATATTTGATAGGATTTCCTTCACTCACTCCTTAGTGCTAATCACCAAATTCACCCTAGTATAAATTCTTTGATAGTTATACCCTCCATAACCTAGAGTTAAAAATACATATTTAAGGTGATGTGATTGGCCTTTTATTTTATTGAGGTGGTTTCATGAACTATCAACCATATGATTTCCCATATATTCTACAACATCCTCTAATAAGGTAGGGTATACTCTGGTTCTGAATCAGATCCTATCATAAGGATTATTACATAATCTAGAACCAATTCACATAAGGAAGGTTTAACCTCAACATATCTAGAGTTAAATAGAACCAAACCTTACCACACCTCTTTGACTTCCATTATTTGAGACGCCAAATTAGTGATTGTGTGGATTTCAGTAGACTAGAGTAGGGTTGTTTAAATTAAAATTCATTACATGTTAGTTAGTAAACATGAAATAAGATCAACTAAAATGAGTTTTGGATGTTCAATTTCATCCACGGAGGCATTATATAACAATTATTTTCTTTATTACACATTAATACATGATTTATTACATAAAATTACACTTAATACTACCCAAAATATTGAGAATTATAGTGTATTTTGGAATTATGTTCATAACATAACATCTTGAACATGGGATACTATTATATTATTGAAAACTTCTTTAATATGCTTCTATAATTTCCATGTCTTTTAAAACAGCACAAGATAACCTAGTGATAAACATAAGAAAGGGGTGATCTATAAAGTCCAATAAGTGAATAAACATGGCATAACATGAAGAAGATAATTCATGTTAGACAATAGTCATATCAAATGGGGATAAAAAAGTAGGGATCATAAACATGACAATGAGACATGAAAAAGTATTCTAATTATAACATGGGAAATGTGGAAATAACATAAAACACTGAATCATAAACATAGGTCAAGTCTAAACCTTCCAAGACATCATGGTGGGAAATTACCATAAAGTAATAAGGTTTATCCTATGTACCAACGTGATGTATCATGATATTATTCATTACCCAATGCATTAGAGCGCTATATGGCCTCACCCATCATATTCAATTCATTATTTGGCTTATGTGTTACATATAGATAATAAAACATGAATTCATTCATAATCATAATTTATTTCATGATTAATTAGTTTGTAATAAATATGTATAAGTCCCCAATAAAAATTATATGTGCATAAATGTGAACTCCCTTGATTGTAAATGAGTATGGTATTCACTACATAATTTTTTTGGCATGGAGGATCATGGTGAAATTTCAGTAGAGTAATGGCATCACATAAAGATTCATAAAAATGGGTTTATGAGAGAGAAAGCAGTCTCTCATCACATATACATAAAAATGGGTAGTAATAGGTACATGTAAAATCCTATCCAAAAATTATAAATTTTCAAATTTTAGGTATAAGTTAATTAAGAAACTTGAATAGAGAAAATAATCCAAACAATATTTCGGCATGGTAATGGGTGAACATAAAGGATCATTTGAGGCTTAATGAGAGGTAAAGGGGATATCATAATTTATAAATTAATAATAATTTAAGGGTAATATGTGAGAACATATTCCAACATAATAAAATGGAATTTGATAGACCTAACATAAATGATGTTCTTTAAAGGAAACGAGAAGAGTGAAATCTCTTACGAAATTTCAGCATGGTAATGGGTATACATAAATGATCATGGGAGGATTAATGAGAGTGAAAGGGGTATATCATAATGTATAACTAAAAAGGATAGTATGTTTTATATGAAAGAACATATAACAAAATAAAAAAATTTAAATTAAGAATCATAACATAAAAGAAATTCTTGAATAAAAAGGAGAGTGGAAGATCCCTTACTAAATTTAGGCATGGTAACGAGTGTACATAAAGGATCATGGGTGGGATTAATGAGTGTTAAATGGATATATCATCACATAGACATAAAATTTATTGTAAGGGGTTATGTAAGAACTTATACCAACATTATGAATTGGAAACATAATCTATAAAATGAAGAAGATGCTTGAATTAAAAAGATGAAAGAGGGGTCTCTTGAGTGTGTGACTCCAAATGCTTGGGAGGGGATTTTTGAGAGCCTGGGGTAACCTTGGGAGGACTATAGAGAGGGTAGGTAAGATTATCTATGTGCTAAAATTATTTTTATTGAATATAAATGGTTTCTTGGTTTGGTTTATATAGGAAACGAGTGGGATTTGTTTATTATTTGGGTTTTGGACTCTGCGTAATAAAATATCCAAAACCACAAACCATCTCATGGTTTTTTACCATGTTTTTTGAAAATGGGAAGAGGTTTTTAATATTTTATAATTACAAGAGATGAAATTATTAAAATAATTTCCTTTCTTATGTGTAGGTGGGTCACACTCTTAAAGAAATTATTTTAAAACCTTAAAATATATAAGAGGTTTTGGAGGAATCATAATGGCTTTACAAAATAAGTAAAATAAACACAAAATCAAATTATTTTAAATGGAAGGAATTTATTTGGTCTTGGGCCCCATTTATAGTAATTATTACATAACTTTTTGGTTCATAATGATTTCATAAAATATAAAGTATATTTATATGATATTAAATTTTTAACCCAAAATTCGACTATCTCAGCAAATTATGAAAAATTCCTCATCTGATAATTTTGATGTTATGATTAAAAAAATAATATTCATTTTAGCTAAATAATTTTATAAATATGTGAATTCTAACTTCTAAAATTAGAACCGACATTTATTGAAAATGGTGAGTTTTTTAATAATGACAGTTTTGAACCCTTATAAAAATTTCATTTGAATTCCTAAAAATTTTATGGTCATTTATATTTAATAAAAATTATATAATAATAATATTAAAATATTATTTATTTCAAAAATATAGTAATTCATGAAAATAAATTCTTTAATTAAATTTGAATATTTCCCAAAAAAATACTATTTTTGTTTTACTGAATAAAAATAAAAAATCATTTACAAAGTAACAATAATAGGATGAAAATATATTCATTATTATATAAAAAATAATTTAAATATTAATATATCAAACTTATTGATTCATATCCCTTTAATATGTCAAAAAAAACCCTAAGAGTAAGGTGTTTGATCGTGAGACCTTCATAGGGAGGTTCTACGAACATGGTTTGGGTCATGATCTCGATGAGCTTGAACTTATCCCATAAATGGTTTTTCTCATACTTAAGTTTTTGGATCTCAGATTGGGCTTGGTCAAGTTAAAACCTACAAATTCTATCTTCCTAAGAATCTTGGATAAATGGGCTATATAGGGTATAATCCTACTAGTTGAGATCATCACATCCTTTTTCTGTGCCAATTAGATTTTCTAAAATCCATTACTTATACTAATCACATAATCACTATTCAATGTCTATATTATCAATGGTAATGATTCATAAATATCTTTTAAACCCAATAGTATTTAATAATAAAAAGAAGTTCATGTGTTTTTTATAACCATATTTCATGATGAGATATTTAAACAAATCAAAAAATGGAATTTTATTTATAACAGATCGGGTCGTTAAAATATTCCCCAATTCAGAAATTTCACCCTCGAAATATTCATTTCCCACACTAGAAAAAATGTGTGTAACTATGTTTCATCACCTCCTCTGGTTCTCACATTGCTTCTTCAAACTTGCAGTTTCTCCACAGCACTTTGACAAGGTGTATTGTCTTATTCGTTGAAATTTTTCTCTATGATTTATGAACTTCACCGGCTTACCCTCATAGGAAAGTCATTATCCAATGGTACCTACTTTGGAATGAGTACATGTGAGGGTTCTGGTATGTACTTCCTCAAGAGAGATACATGGAATACACCATGTAATTGAGATAGGTTTGGTAGGAGTGTTATTAGATAGGCCACCACTCTAATGAGATCAAGGATCTAAAAAGGGTTGATGTACCTTTGACTACGATTTCTCTTCTTCCCAAACCTCATCACATTCTTTCATATAGATATTAAAAGGAAAAACATGTCTCTAACATAAAACTCTAGGTCTCTTTGAGGATTGTCAGCATTGCTTCTCTGTCAAATATAAGCATCCTTGATGTACTACTAGATGGCCTTAACCTTTTCCACCATTTCCTTAACCATTTCAAGACCTAGTAGTTTTTGTTCCCTAACTTCATTCAACATGCAGTTTTTCTTCACCTCTTCCCATAAAGGGCCTCATAAGGAGTCATTTGGATTCTTGAGTGGAAACTATTTTTGTATGAGAACTTGACTAGGGGAATATGTTGGTCCCATCCTCCTTTTAAGTCTATAAAACATGTTTTCAATGTTTATTTCAGTGTGTGAATAGTCTACTCAGATTGTCCATCAATTTGAGGATGATAGGTCATACTGAAGATCAGCTCATTATTTAGATATTGTTGGATACATTTCCAGAACATGGAGCTAAATCATATATATCGATTGGATACAATAAATAGGGGTACTCTATTCATTATTATCACTTATTTAATTTATATCCAGGCAATTTGATCCAATATAAATTCCTCTATAATTGTGATAAAGTGATTTGTCTTTGTAATAAGATCCAAAACAACCCAAATAGCATTGTTTCCCCTAGATGTATTCGGAATTTTTATGAAAAATTATATGGTGATGTTCTTCAATTTCCATGTTGGTATAGGTATTGGTTGCATCATACCCTTAAAATTATTCATTTCATACTTCACTTGTTGTCATACTAGGGACTTTGATGTATATTCAGCTATATCTTTCTCCATATTTTCCCACCAATAGTTCTCATGGAGATCTTGATACATCTTTGTACTTCTTAGGTGAATGTATGAAGCTTAACTATGTGCATTATCCAATAGTTCCTTCTATAACACGGTATTTGGTGGAACATATAGTTTAACCCAAATCTCACAATTCCTTCTTCATCAATTTTAATCTCTGAGGGCTTCCCCTTTCTCAGGGATTCCACATTCTTCTAAATTTCCTCATTGTTTCATTAATAATCCTTTATTTTCTCCATGAGGGATGGTTGAGAAATCATTTGAGAGAGTATTGATGAATTTTCTCCCTTAATGATTCCCATGTCCATCTTTTTCAAGTCTAAGATGATTAGATCCTTCTCAATTCTCATTAATGATAGAAATTCTAGATCATTTCTACTAAGAGAATCCTCTACCTTATTTACTTTATCAGGATGGTAGTGGATTGAGAAGTCATAATCCTTGATGAACTCTAACCATCTACACTAGAGCATATTAATCTCTTTTTGTGTAAATATATATTTGAGGCTTTTGTGATCCGTATATATTTCACACTTTTACCCAAATAAATAATTCCACCATATTTTCTAGTTAAAGATCACTACTGCCAAATCTAGATCTTTTTTTTGGTAGTTCAATTTGTGAACCTTAAATTTCCTTGATGTATAGGCTATTAATTTTTCATTTTTCAATACCACACTACCCAAAACCATCTATAAAGTGTCGTTTAATGATATGAAATGATCTCCACTTTTGGTTAGTGTAAGAATATCTGCAGTGATAAGTCTCATTTCTAATTCCATAAAGTTCCCTTCACATTAATCATTCTCATCAAAATTTATTCCCATCCAAGTTATCTTGGTTAGAGGGTTTTAAAATCACTATCAATTTCCCACAAATTGAAAATAGTACCCAGCTAATCCAAGGAAACTACAGATATCTATCATGGATGTTGTCCTCATCCATCCTTAAATTTCTTAAGTATTTTAAGGATATATAGATATCATATTTTGCGTGATGATATACCCCAATAATTATACATCCTTCAACCATAACACACCTTTTTTTACTTGGCATAAAGCTTCACTTTTCACAAGGTATTTAACACAGTTATTAGATTCTCCTCATGTTCCTCCTTGGTTTTAGAGTATATTAGAATATAATCTATAAGGACTACCAAAAATTTATTAAGGAAATATATAAAGACTTTATTCATCAATTACATGTATATTTCTAGAGAATTAATGAGCCCAAAAGGCATCACTATAAACTCACAGTTCCCATACCATGTAAAAAAAAGCAGTCTTTGGGATATCTTCCTTCTTCACACTTACTTGATAATATCCTGAATGAAGATCCACCTTATAAAAGTATTGTTCTCTATATAGTTAATCAAACAACTCATAAATCCAAGGTAGAGGGTATTTGTTCTTTATCATGATATTTTTTATCTCACAATATTCAATACAAAGGTGTATTGACCCATCCTTTTTATTGGTGAAGAGGACTGGTGCACCCCAAGGTGAAGTACTTGGGCATATGAACCATTTATCCAAATTATCCTTTAGGTGTTTCTTCAGCTACTCAAGTTCCACAACATCTATTCTATACAGATTCTTGGATATTGTTAATGCCCCAAGTATAATCTCGATTGAAAATTTAACCTCTCAGTTAAGAGGAAGACTGTGTAATTCATCAGGAAATACATCAGTGCATTCCCTCACAGTGGGAATTTCTTTAAGGATTATTCTTTCCTTAGACTCAATCATTTGAGATAGATACTCTTTCTCATAGGTAAATAATATCCATGCTTGATATTTTGGTGCTAAATAAGATTCAACATCCCCCTTAAACTTGTACAGAATCCGGGTTTGATTCGCAATACGGGGAGTTATTTCCTTCCCAAAGGACTTTATATTGGCTCTATATAGGGAAATCCAATCCATGCTCATAATTTCGTCAAATTACACCAAAGGAAGTATGAAAAGGTCTTCTTTGAAGTTCATCCCATAAATTATGAAATTGGAGGAGTTATATACTTGGCATGAAATAATTTCTCCATTTTCCATTTTCACTAACATCTCTACCTCCATGATTTGTGGTGGTGTTTAAATAGTTATACTAAAATTTCTTGATATAAAGGAATGCATAGAACTATACAAGATAACTATACATTCCAATTTTTGATTCCCATTCTATATTATCCAACACATACTTTGTTATGATTATTTTTAAACTATTTATAACATAAAGGGGAATCCTATGAAATTAATTGGATAACTTTTAAAATACATTTATTTTCTTAACTTAGGATTTTCTAGGATTTAATATATGTTATCCATGATCTATTTTATAACATATATTCTTATGGGGTTTTTTGTTCCTTTAAACATGTTTTATAATGAGCTTATGAATTTACTAAATCATATCCCCCTGGTGTGTAAAACTAGGTGTGCAGTAAGACCCGTTGTTGTGTACTAGATTACCCTGAGTTAGGATAGGGACACCTTGATGGAGTTGTTACCCCTAGGTAAATCTAAGTTAGAACCACTTCCACTTGTAGTATCCATACAGGTATTTATAATATTTATAAACCACTTACTCTATATTAACCAAAATTTAGGGATTTTTTCTTATACTTAGTCTTAACCCTAAGTATTTTGTTGGAGTTTTCTAATCTTAATCCTAAAAATAAAAAACCTTTCCTCTGATACCAACTATAACAACCCTACTCTTTATATAATAATAATACATGATTTATTACATAAGACTACAATTAATACAACCTAGATGATCGAGAAGTCTATTTTCTTTGGTAATTAGGTACATAACATAACATCTTGAACACGAGATAAAACATCATTATAGAAATTTTCTTTAACATTCTTCTAAAATTTCCATGTCTTTTATAACTGCATTGGATAACCTGGGGAAAAACATAAGAAAGAGTTGAGATATAAATACCATTAAGGGAATAAAGATGTCATAATATGAAGAAGATGATACATGGTAGACAATTGGCATATCAAATGGGAATAAGAAGAGTATGAAAAAAAACATGACAATGAGACATGGTAAAGCACGATAATCATAACATGGGAAATGTGGAAACAACTTAAAACACTAAATCCTAAAAATAGGTCAATAATAAACTCTCTAGGACATCATGGTGGACAAATTCCCATAAAGGAATCAGGTTCCCTCCCTATCCTAATGTGACCTATCTTGATACTAATCTTCACCTAATGAATTAGAGCATTATATAGGCTCACCCATTATATTAATTATATCATCATGATTAAGTGTGCCACATAGATCATAAAACATATACTCATTTATCATCATAATTTATTCCACGGTTAAGGAGTGTGGAATAAATATGTTTAATGCAATGACCTGAAATTATATTAGTAGAAATTCCATTCTTATAATTATTTCATATAGTATAGATCACATCAAATAACATTAAGAACATAATACAAACTTTATAAATAAATAATTAATGAAATAATAAGTATTTCTAGATGTTAAAGAACTTATCCCACTGAAATAGTTACTTGACATTTGGAATAGAAATATAGACCTTATGAATAGTAAACCAACCAATAAAATGGTAACCTCACCCAAGAATGTATAAATAAAATTTATTCATATTATAAATGCAAATATGATATAATTATATCATTTTATATGTAAATAAATAGTTGAATTTTTATTAATTAATTGCAGGTATTCTTGTAATTCACAGATATTTATTCACAATTTTATGATTAAGTTAATAATTTAAAAAGAAAATTTATTTCCATAAAATTAATTCATAAATTGATATTTTTTTCTTATGATTATAATATAATTTTATGATACCTTAATTAATTTTTCAATGTGTTGAAAAATCAGTTATAATTTTAAAATTGGTATTTTCCAAGAAAATGGTGATTTTAATTAAAAATTAAATTTCTCATATTTAGAATATTATTTTTATAAAACTGAGTGAATTTTTTAATTATAAACATTTAAAATGGTTAGGATGAATATTTTATATTTTTCTAAACTAATTCAATTTGTTTTTTAATAGTAAAATATAGTAATTTACTATAGATATACATTATAAGTTAAATTAACTATTCCTTGAGTAGTCACTGATATAAGACCCATAATATTAAATAATCCTTATTTATTTACTATAAATATTCATTTAATCATAACTATTTCCTTTCTTGAGGCAAAATAATAAAATAATGAATAAAATAATGACAAAACACTTCTCTCCTCCACTATAAATATCACCCCTCACTACCTCTTCTCCTCACACCTCTAATGATTTGATCCATGTAAAACTTCTACTCAAATAAATTCCCAATACCCTACCCCATGTTCATTATCCCATTTTCTCATCAAAAGACCAAAACCTTTTCCTTAAAAAGGTTCTCAAGGAGAAGGAATTAAAGAGGTAAAATCATCTTACTTTTCATTTAATTTCTTTTCATGTTCTTTTCTTTTCTTATTCTCTCCTCACATCCCCTTATACAAATAGTGTTATAACTCTATTACCTTTGATATAATGTAATTTTATTATTCTAATGGAAATAACCATAAACAAATCTCTTCTCCTCTTCTTTTTATTCTAAAAATTAAAATGTTGTCCATGATGTGTTAATTTATCACCTTCAAGGAAGAAAAATTTTCATTTTCCATTACCTATTTCAAGTAAGGTTTTAAAAATTATAATAGTTGAAATAGATTTTAAAATTTTTGTTATAATCATTTTTATGTTTTGTTACTAACATATTTACATAATAATAAATGATAAAAAAGTCTATTATGGTGTAAAATCACCAAAGTCAACCCAAACGATTATATTTAACTATATATCTAATGATTTATCCTCATTTAATATAAAATATGACATATAAGACCAATTTAACCTATCGGATATCATTAATAATAGCTAATTTCAATTCTGGATAATTACTCCCACTTTACATGATTTTATATACAAGTAAACAGATCCTGAAAACCAAGGAAATTAATACTCCCAAACGATGAAATTATATCTTATAATGCTTCAAAAGGGACCTAAATGAACTTAATAAAATTATACAAAATAAAATAAATCTATAAAAGGTTCTAAAATTAATTAATTAATGGATTTAATTTTGTTATCGAGGACATTAACATCTTTTGTAGAACCGTTTCAAACATAAGTTAATGGATTCAACCTGAACCTCCACTTTTACTTTAGGTTACTATTTATCTCTAATTACCCTAATGTAATGCTTCTTTATTTTTGTTTAATTATTCTAAATTATTTTAATATATTCCAAAATCATTTAGCTATATCACATCATCATTATTTTATGGTAATAAACATGTTTTAAAAATGTTCCCTTCTCAATTCTTCTTGATAAGAAAAATCAATTAATGGAAACTTCCCAATTTATTACCCATTTTTAAGTTATCTCCATAATATAATTTATAACCCCATTATTTTTCTAAAATCACTCATTTCATCATGAAAAACTATCTTCATTCATTTATTATTTCAAACAAATAAGTATTCCTTGTCTGTTTTAAAGAATCTTTAATATTTTCCTTAAACTGAAATAAAATTATTTACTCGTTAACATGTTATTATGGGTTTT
Organism: Viscum album; assembly: GCA_963277665.1. Taxonomy (NCBI): domain Eukaryota; kingdom Viridiplantae; phylum Streptophyta; class Magnoliopsida; order Santalales; family Viscaceae; genus Viscum; species Viscum album. The sequence continues at coordinate 1,685,830,030 of OY728126.1, read as the reverse complement.
CTAAGATATCTCTACAATGCATTGGGTAATTTTTAGTCTCATGATATGTCATGTATGGATATGAAGTGAACTTGATTCCTTTATGGGACATTTTCACCATGTCTTGGCAGCTTGCCTTGACTCGTGTTAATGTCATGTTGTATGATGTTTCCATATTCCTATGATGTAATGGTTATATGTTCCCATGTTATAAATTTTATTCTTAATTATGTTTATTTATTTTCTATTCCTTTATGTCACCATGTTATGTCTTCTGGCCCATGTGTTATTTTTTATTCCTACTCTTATTCCCTCATAGTCATTTTTAGATCATCCCTTTTATTCATTTATTCCCCAAGTTATCCTATGCTGATATAAGGGATAAATGGAGTTATAATATCATTATGAAGATTAAATAAAATATGTTTTTATTTTGGTCTCATGATGTTTAATTATGTACCTAATCTATAAGGCAACAGACTTTACGATCCTTGTCTTGTAATTTGACATTTAATAATTTTTGAAATCATGTAATAATAAGTGTAAAAGTATAGGGTCACAATAGTTGGTATTAGTGTAAATGTTTAGTTATTTTTGGTATTGGGATTATAAAACTCTACTAAAAACCCTAGGAATAATATTTAACATAAGAAAACATCCCTAAATTTTGGTAAGTATAGATTAAGTGGTTCATCAAGAAAATATATCTCTACTGGATACTATAAGTGGATTTGGTTCTAGCACAAATGTACCTAGGGGTAAAAACTCCAAAAACGTGTCCTGTGACTAAGTCGGGGTAACCTGGTACACAATAACAGGCTTTACTATGAACCTAGTTTGACACACCCAGTGGATATGCTTTGGTAAATTAATAAACTCATTAAGAACCATTATTAAGCGAAATAATTCCTATAAGAGTATATGTAAGGAAATAGATCTTAGAGAACCAATATTGAAAACTAGGAATCACAAGTTAGGATAAACTATTACTTTAGAAGCTTATCCTTTTATATTCAAAGTGTCTTTTTATGTTCTTATTAGCTAAGTATTCAATCCCCATAATTGCACTTTCGTTTTCTTTGTAAATAGAGGGAACCAGAAGAACATGTTCCAACAATCAATGTGATTTTAAATGTGACGATTACCCAAATGAAATTCCAAATATGATGGGAACAGGTGATCAAAACTATATGACGGTACATTATCAACTGGATCAAGTTATGAATAATAACTTGGATCATTTTGAATTACTCTTTATCCTAATAAATAGCATGTTTTCATCAAATCTATCATGCAAAAAAGGACCCCCTTGTTTAGTAGATCTTTTGATCCCCTCCTCATAGAAAAATTGATTAAATCCATTTAGAATATATTATATATCCGCTAGTTCTCAGAATAACAGAAATATATACTATAATTTTCTCATTTTGATGGGGAAACTGATTATTGGGGGGACACTAATCAAGAACACAAATTCCCTGGAAGAAATTGATTCCATGGAATTGGAAGATTTTAGTAAAATATCTTTCAACAAATATTTTCCCTGAACCCACTATATAAATATGGAAAGGTAATTACTCTTACTGAAGTGGAGGGAAGATGATTTTATCAGGTTGTATAAGAAAAAATTCACATGGGTTTCAAGATAATACTTTGGCTTTATCATGGACACCAAAATCAAGGTTTATCACTTTTTTAGTGGACTAAATCTAATTCTATGAAAAGAATTGGCCATTCAAGATTTCGATAGTTTTGTGGATATTGTATTTTGTGCCTTTAAGGTTGAAATAGAGATCAAAGACTCTCACTGGTCTCATGGTATAAATGAAAAAAAAAGATGGATTTTAATATGGGTGGATTAATGGATAAATCCTATGATGTAAAGAAGACTCAGCATGCCATGTGTCAAAAGTGTGGGAAGTAGAATCTTGGAAAATGATTAAAGGAACCAAGAGATGATTCAAATGTGGAAGAGAAATCCATATGAAAAATAAATTCATAAGTGATATGAAAAATCCCACTGATGAAGAAGAAGAAATGAATGTTCATATAAATACTCAGCCAATAGTGCAGTGTTTCAACTACAAGGAACATAGCCATTATGCGAGCCATTTCCTAAGACAAGGGTTATTGGAGGCAATCAACAACAATAACATCCAAGGAAACAAGTAAGAGCATATATTATCACTACTGCTGAGGTGCTACCCGACAATGATGTGGTAACAGGTACGCTGGTTATTCATTCAAGTGTATAAAACGTACTATTTTATTTTGGTTCTACTCGTTATTTCATATCTTGAAAGTTTAGTATAACTATTAAATAACAACCTATAAATTTTATGGTAGAGTTATCTATGAGAAAATAAAATGGAGAAATTATTTCATCCAATGTTTATAAATCCTCCTAAGTTAATTTTTGTGGACGGAACCTCCCAGAAAATATTTTCATACTCCCTTTGGTGTATTTTGATGCAATATTAGTTCTGGATTGATTATCTTTATAAAAACCAACATCATCTATTGGGAAAGGGAGCCCACTATTCATGTATGAAAGAATCCTCTAATTATATACAAGTGTAATGAGGAGGATAAATATCCTTTAGAATTATCATCTCATTTTTTGGGTATTATTTTCTTATGAGTAAGCATATCTAGCTCAAATGATTGAGATAAAAGAGATAATCAAGATCGGATACATGTTAGGGACTTCAATAATGTGTTCCCAAAATAGTTTCTTAGTCTTTATCCTAATTAAGATGTTGATTTCTCAATTAAACTTATTCATGGATCCATGTCTATATTATATAAACCATATAAAATGGACACCATTAAGCTGGATTTACTAAAGAATCGGTTTCAGGAGAATCTAGACAATGATTTTATATGCCCGAGTGCTTCACCATAGGGTGTTCTAGTCCTATTCATCAAGAATAAGGATGTATCAATATGTCTCTATATTTATTATCGTGAGCTCAAAAAATCAAGATAAATAAAAAGTATCCCCGACTATGGATAGATGACTTGTTTTATTAGCTATGTGGGGCCAGTTATTTCTCTAAGGTGGACCTTCAGTCAAGATATCACCAATTAAAGGTGAGGAAGGAAGATATTCCCAAGGATGTATTTGAAATATGGTATAGACATTATGAGTCCATAGTGATTCCCTTAATACTCGCTAATTCTCCATAAATTTTCATGAATTTAATGAATATATTATTTTTATCTTATCTTGTCCAATTTTTTTTAGTCTTTATTAAAGATATTTTGATATACTCCAAGAGATAAGTTGAATAAGAGAATCATTTGAGTAATGTGCAAAAAAAATTCTAAGGTAGAAACTATATGAAAATTTCAACAAATGTGAGTTCTAGATGGAGTAAGTATCACTCTTAGGGCATGTAATCACCAAAAAGTGGATATTTGTGGACGCTTCCAAGACCAAGACAATAGAAGAGTGGCCGAGACCAATATCTGTAGGGAAGATCCATAGTTTCCATGGTCTGTCTTGGTATTACTAAATATTTATGAAGAACATATCATGATTTTAAAACCCACTAACCAAGTTGAATCATAAGGGAGAAAAAAATTTCTAGACTAGTGAATGTGAAGACTACTTTAAATAGTTGAAAAAGAAGTTTATCACTACACTAGTTCTCACACTACCAATAATTGGGGAACTCTTTGTGGGGTACAAGGATGATTCAAATAATTTTTTAGGATTTTTAATGATGAAAAATTATAAATTGATTGCCTATTCCTAAATTAAGTTGAAAGTTCATGAGAAAAACAATCCCACGCATGATATAGAGTTGGCATATGTGATCTTTGAATTGAAAATATGGAAACATTATCTCTATGAGGGGAAGTGTGAGATATATACTGATCATAAGAGTCTCAATTATATAAATATATTCCCACATAATAGTCTTAATATGTGCCAGTGAATATTATTAGATCTCATTAAAGATTACAAATGCTCAATCCACTACTATCCTATCAAGGCAATTAAGGTGGTACATGCTCTAAGTAGAAAGGATCATACATCTTTATCAATGTTGATATTTGGGAAGAATTGAATCTTCTTTTATTTTTAAAGGATTGACATTGGAATCATTAATTAAGGAACATCATCAATTCTATATCAAATTATTTCTCAACCATCCGTCATAGAGAAAATAAAGTATACTCAAAGAAGTGATGTGGAAATTTTGAAGAAAAAGAAATCAAGGAGAAATGGGAAATCCTCATAGCTCAAAATGGATGAGGAATGAGTTGTGAGATTTTGGTCATGATTATGTATACCATCCAATCCAGAGATAAATAAGGAGCTTCTAAATAATACATATAGATCAACCTTATCTATCCACCTAGGGAACACAAAGATGTATCGAGATCTCTAAGAGCACTATTTGTGAGACAATATGAAAAAATAGATCACTAAATATACATGAAAGTGTATGGTATATAAATAAGTGAAAGCTAAAAGAAAATATTATAAGGGGATGATTCAACCATTACCCATACCAACAAGGAAATCGGAAAACATCACCATGGAACTTGTCACTATAATTATAAATACATCTATAGGAAACAATGTTATATGGGTTGTTATAGATAATCTCAAAAATACGGCTCATTTTATCAAACTTTTGAGGACTTATCACTAGATCAACTAGATCGGATATACATCGATGAATTATTAAGGCTGTATAGAGTACCACTATCGATTGTATCTAATCGTGATCTGAGATTCACTGCAAAGTACTGGAAAATTTTCTAACAATCTCTAAACACTGAGCTGAACTTCAGTATGGATTATCATCCACAAACTAATGGTCAATCCGATAAAACTATTTATACACTGGAATACATGTTGAGAGAGTGTTCTATGGACTAAAAATGAAGATGGTACTTACATATTCCACTAGTTTAATTATCCTACAATGATAGTTTCCACTCCAGCATCCCGAAGGATCTATATGAATCCCTTTATGGGAAAATATGTAGAACACTAGCATGATAGGATGAATTCTATGAACGTAAGATTCTAAGACCGAAAATGGTTTAATAAATGGTGGACAATGTGAAACTTATTCAATAGAACATCAAGGCATCACAAAGTTAAGAAAAGATCTATGAAAACAATCATCAATGAGGCCTTGATTTTAATGTTGGAGAAATGTTATTCCTCCACAAATCTCCTTGGAAGAGGATCATGAGATTTGGGAAGAAAGGAAAGTTATTTCCCAAGTACATCATCCCTTTCAAGATTCTTGATCGTTTCGGAGTTGTGGCCTATCTCCTTGCACTTCCACCAACCATTTCTAAAGTACATTATGTATTCCATGTATCCCTTTTGATGAAGTACGTACTTGATCCCTCACATGTACTAAATTCAGAGGTGGTGCAATTGGAAAATGATCGCTTTTATTAAGAGAAACCATTGAAGATCTTGGATCATATAGATATATTTCTATACAACAAGACCACTCACCTAGCCAAAGTACAATGGTGGAAACATAAGTACGAAGAGGAAACATGGGAACCTTAAGAAGCGGTGAAGGATAATTACCCACATCTCTTTTAACTTAAAATGTAAAATGAAATTTTGAGGGAGAAATTTCATAAGGGGGTAAGAATGTAACAACCTGAAATTATATCAATAGAAATTCCCTACCTATAATTATTTCATATAGTATAAATCACATAAAATCACATTAATAACATAATAAAAACTTTATAAATGGATAATTAATGGAATAGTAGGTATTTCTAGAGGTTAAGGAACATATTCCAATGAAATAGTAACTTGACCTTTGGAATAGTAATATAACCCTTATGAATAGTAAACCAGTCAATAGAATAGTAACCTCACCCATCCAAGTATAAATAAAATATAGGCATATTATAAATGAAAATATGATATAATTATATCATTGTATAAGTAAATAATAGTTTACAATTTATTAATTAAGTGTAGGTATTTTTGTAATTAAAAAATATTCAATTTCAATTTCATGATTAATTTAATAATTTAACAGTAACTTTATTTCCAAAAAATTGTTTCATAAATTATAATTTTTTTATCTTATCATTACAATATAATTTTATGAGACCTTAATTAATTTTTCAAAGTGTTATAAAATCAGTTTTAATTTAAAAATTGGTATTTTCCAAGTAAATGGTGGTTTTAATTAAAAATTAAATTTATAATATTTAGAAATTTATTTTCAGAAAATTTATATTATTTTTGAATTATAACTATTTAAAAATAGTTAGGGTGAATTTTTGGTATTTTTCTAAAATAGTTTAATTTTTTTTGAATAATAAAATATGGTGATTTACGAAATATATACATTACAATTCAAATTCAATATTCCTGAATTACAAACTGGTTTAAGTACCATAATCATGATTTATCCATCTATATTTACTTTATTTAGTCATTTAATCATTACTATTTCTTTTCTTGAGGGAAAATAATAAACTAATGAATAAAATAATGAAAAAACACTCCTCGGCTCTATTATAAATACCACCCCTCACCAAATCTTCTCCTAACACCTCTCGAGATTTGATCCTTGTCCATATTATGATAAAATCACTTCTAAATCCCCTACCCAACACCCATTATATCTTTGTCTCATCAAAATATTAAAACTTTTTCCCTATGGAGGTTTTCAAGGAGGAATTCAAGAGGTAAAATCCTATTTCTTTTCTTTTAATTTCTTTTCAAGTTCTTTTATTTTCTTATTCTCTCCTCACATACCCTCATAAAAATAGTGTTATAACTCTAGTACCTTATATATACTGTAATTTTATTATTCTAATGTAAAAAAATATAATCAAACCTCTTCTCCTCTTCCTTTTATTCTAAAAGTGAAAATGTCATCTGTGAGGTGTTAATTTATCACCTTCAATGACGAAACATTTTCATTTTCTATTACTGAATTCAAGGATGGTCTTAAAAATTTATAATTTTTGAACTAGATTGTAAACTTTGCATTATAAAACTATTTATATTCTATAACTAACAAATTTTCATAATACTAAATTTTAAAATAAAATGTGTTCATTATTGTCAGAAACCGCCAAAATCAACCCCAAAGATTATACTTAATTATTTATCAAATGGTTCATACTCATTTAAAATAAAAAAATGATACATAAGAAAACTCTAACCTATTTAATATCATTAATATCATTTAATTTCAATTCTGGGTAATTATTCCCACTTAACATGATTTTCCATAAAAGTAAACAAGTAAACCGATCATGAAAACCAAGGAAGCAAAAGCTCTGAAATGATGAAATTATATCTTATAATGCATCAAAAAAGAAAAATATGAACTTATTAAAATTCTAATTAATAAAATACATATATAAATGGTTCTATATTAATTAATTAATGGATTTAATTTTATTATCTAGGACATTAAGATCTATTGCAGAACCGTTTCGGATATAAGGTAAGGGATTCTACTCGAACCTGCATTTTTCCTTTGAGTTACTCATTATCTCTCTTTACCCTAATTTAATGATTATTTTATTTTGTGTAATTATTCTAAATTATTTTTATATGTTCTAAAAAAATTTATATAGATCATATCATTCTACTTTGATGGGGATATACATGTTTTAAAAAGGTTCCCTTCTTAATTCTTCTCGATAAAAAACCCAATTCAAGGGAACTTCCTGATTTCCTACCCATTTTTAAGTGCTCTCAATAATATGATTTAATCCAACATTATTTTTCTAAAATCACTAATTTCATTGTGAAAAAATATATTGGTTCATTTGTGGTTTTATACAAATGATTATTCCTTGTCTGTTTTAAAGAATCTTTAATATTTTCTTTAAACCGCACTAAAATGTTATACTTATAAAGATTTTTAAACACTAATTTAACATGTATTCACTTCATTTTGACATAAATTGTCATGATATATTCCTATTTTACTCTAGTAATTTCCATATATGATTTAAAACATTTCTTTCATGGACACCATTACGATATTCCCTTATGTTATTACTTTTGAGATGATTATGATACATAATTATTTCCATGGGTAACCCTTCTGTTTATGTTTTATTCCTTATGTATGATTCTTCATGTGGAACACATATTAATTAAAATTTTATGATGGGTGTTTCTGGATATCTCTCCAATGCATTGGGTAATTTTTAGTCTCATGAGACTTCATGATGGGACAAGGAGTGAACCTGATTCTTTTATAGGACTTTGTTCACCATGTCTTGGCAGCTAGCCTTGACTCATGTTAATGTCATGTGATATGATGTTTATGCATTTATATGATGCCATGGTTATATTTACCCATGTTATACATGTTATTATTCCTAAGTTTTATTCATTTTCTATTCCTTTATGTCATTATGTTTAATCTTCTAACCCATGTGTTGTGTTTTATTCTTATGCTTATTCCAATACTGGGATTTTAGGTCATCCCTTTTGTTCATGTATTCCCCAGGTTATACTACACTAATATAAGGTGTATATGTAGTTAGGATATAATTATGAATATTAAATAAATGTTTTTTTATTTTTGTTTCATGATGTTTAATTATGTACCAAATCTTCAAGACACTAGACTTTACAATCCTTGGCTAGTAATTTGATGTTTAATTATACTTAAAATCATGTAATAATATGTGTAAAAGGCTCAGTTTCCTATATTTAAGTCTCTAATAAAAATTATATGAGCATAAATGTGAACACCCTTTATAGTAAATGGATATGGTATTCACTACACAATTGCTTTGGCCTAGAAGATTGTGGTGAAATTTCAGCAGCATAACGGCATCTCTTAAAGATTTGAATAAGTGGGTTAATGAGAGAGAAAGGGGTCTCCCATCACATAGAAATAAAAATTTTAGTAATAGGGAAGTTTAAAATAATATCCTGAAATTAGAAATTTTTAAATACAAGGCATAAGGTAATGAAGAAACTTGAATAGATAAAAGAATCCAAATTATATTTTGGCATGGTAATGGATGTACATAAAGGATCATGGGTAGATTAATGAGAGATAAAGGGGGAATAATCATTTATGAATTATATGGATGGTAATGGGAATATGGAAGAACATATTACAATATAATAAAATTAAAATTAAGATACATAACATAAATGAAGTTCTTGAATGAAAATGAGAAGAGAGATATCCCTTACAAACTTTCAGCATTATAATGGATGTACATAAAAGATCATGGGTGGTTTAATGAGAGTTAATGGGGTATCTAATAATATATAAAAAAATTATTTGGTATATTTGATAAAATATCCCAAAATTTAAATTAATAATCATAACATAAAATAAGTTATTGAATAAAAATTGGAGTGAAAGATCCCTCTATAAATTTTGGCAATGTAACAGGTGTACATAATGGATCATGGGAGGGACTAATGACATTCAAAGGGATATATCATAAAGTATAAATAAAATGTAAAGTAAGGTGGTTTTTAATAACTTATCCCAATATTAGGAATTGGAAACATAATCCATAAAATGAATAAGATGCTTGAATTGAAAAGAGGAGAGAGAGAGAGATCCTTTACTTGAGTGTGTGATTCAAAATTATTGGGAGGGTCTTCTTGAGATATTGGGGGAACCTTTGGAGGACTATATAGAGGTTAGGTAAGAGTATGGATGCTCTCCAATGATTTTTAGTGAATATAAATTGGGTCTTGGGTTGGTTTATATAGGAAAAGAGGAGGTTTCTTTATTATTTTGGTTTTGGACTATACATAATAAAATATCCAAAAATATAAACCATCCCATGGTTTTTTCCCATGGTTTCTCCAAAATTGGAGTGATTTTTATTATTTTATAAGTCCAGGGGATGAAATTATTAAAATAATTCCTTTTCTTATGTGGAGGTGAGTCACACTCTTAAAGAAATTATTTTAAAACCTGAATATATATTATAAGTTTTGGAGGATTCATAATGCATTTAAAAAATAAGTAAAATCAAATAAAAATAAAATAATTTTAAAGGAAAAACATTGATATTATATTTTATCACATTTATATTGATTATTAAATCTCTTTTGGTTCATTATGATGTCAAAAAACACAAATTATATTTATACGATATTTAATTTTTAACTGAAGATATTACTGTCTCAAAAAATTATGAAAAATTCACCATTGGATAATTTCAATGTTCTGATTCCAAAAATAAACTTCATTTAATCTAAAAAATTATCTAAATATATGAATTTTTATTTTAAAATAACAATGGAAATTTATTGAAATGATGATTTTTTTAAAACAATAGTTTTCAAACCTTTAAAATAATTACATTTGACTTCATAAAAATTATATGATCATTTATATATAAGAAAAATTATTGAATAATAATATTTAAATATTATTTATTTCCAAAATAAATTAATTCAGAAAAATTAACTCCTTAATTAAATTTGAATATTACTTAAAAATACTATTTGTGTTTTATTGAATAAAAATAAAAAAAACATTTACAAAGTAATAATAATAGGATGAAAATATATTCATTATTATATAAGAAATAATTTACATATTAATATTACTCGGGTATTGATATATCTCCCCTTAATACACAAGAAAACTCTCTGAGAGTAAGGTGTGTGATGGTGTGACTTTCATTGGGTTGTTCGGCTAACATGGTTTGGGTCATGATCTCAATGATCTTCAACTTCTCTCGTAAAACGTTTTGCTCATACTTAGTTTATTGGATATCATATTGGAATTGGTAAAGAGAATAAACCATAAATTATATCTCTATCATAAGCTTTGATAAATGGGATTCATAGGGTATGATCCTACTGGTTGAGGCCATCACTTCTTTTTTATGTTTCAATTAGATTTTTTAAAACCATATATTTATACTAATCATGTAATCACTATTCAATTTATATATTATCAAAATTAATGATTTTTAATAAAATTTTAATTCTAATAGGTTATAATAAAAAAAAATAAGTTCATGTGTTTTCTATAACAATATTTCATGATAAAACATTTAAATAAGTCAAAAAATGATTTTATTTATAATAGTTCGGGTCATTACACATTGACCTTATTAACCATTACCACCCGATAAAAATTGAAATAGAAATATGTAGGGATATTCGCATTATTGAAATGGTTCTATCATATGAATATGGGTTGATTTCTAATTTATTAGGTCACCAATCCCACTAGTGTAGCTATAGGATCAAAAGTAATTTCTCTCCCAAGAGAATCCTAGAAAACATCATAGAGGGATACTCATGGGAATCAATGTTAATTGGTTTGATTAATATATAAATGTTAATTATCAAGATAACGCACCTTCTTGAAAGGATTCACTAAACATATTAATCACTAGTTTAGGATAGTCAACAAAGTCCAAAAAAATCATAAGGTCATCCACCTCTCTTTAACCATCAAGGTATCTAGTTGATATAGTTAGGTCAAGATTTGACTTCATCCATTCATGATCTTCAGCAATAACTATGTAAAAGTGAGTTGAGATTATAGAACCCATGAATCTCAATGAAATATATTATCATAATGATATAATGGTTTTAGGTAATAAAAGATATTGGTAAGATAACAATACTAATAAATTATTTACCTACAAGGTTCGGGTGGAGATGATTCACCAAAAAACTCGACTGTTCTCACTTGTGGGTTTCTTTAGAGGATAGATCTATAAAAGGAACTAATATGGGTGTAACCTAGAACAATCCAAAATGGTTGGAAACCACAACCTAGGTTTTTTTAATAGTAGGATAACCTTTTTCCATTAACCCTGACACTCAAGTAAGCGTTTTGTCCTATTATCATTCCTCCAAATGAACACTCCAGATATATAATGAGAAATTGAACCCCCTAAAAAATAAAACATAGGGAGAGAATTTTTTAATGATTTCATTGATGATATAATTTTAGGTGAATGTGGTAATTTAATTAACCTTTTCCTTGTATGATTTTTAATGAGATTATTCTTCAATAGACTTATCTATGGAATTTAAATATCCCTAATCATTTCCTCCTTCCTCAACACCACCCACATCCTCATTAGGCATATGATCTAGCAGTTTCATTACTAAATATATGAAATGGATCTACCCCTAAACATTTTAATAATAGCTATAAGATCATAAATGTTAACTACCACCACTTTGTGATGATCCATGTAGGATATTTTACATATTGTGGTCAAAATTGAAAAACCCCATCAGAGAAATTACATCCAGTTGGAGTGTATCCTTGATATCCTTATAAAATGAGGTATTCCTTTAAGAATTAAAATCCCTCTATGATTTTGGGAATATATCTTCATCATGGATAGTTATATGTAAATATACATCAACTGTCAAGGTTTTAATGTCCAAATGCCTTCTCAGGCATCTCAGTCACTAGAGGCATTCTTGAGGTAAACCTCTAACAATGTCTTCTCTCATTTTTTTGGATCCTCATTCCATTCACTACATTTATTAACTGGAAGAACCATGAATTGTGGAACTAGTATTGTAAATTTCCTATCATTGTTTGATTCAATAAAATTTTAAACATATTCAACTACTAACATGATAGTGTCATCAATACATGGGTAAGTGATACATATGCCCATTTCTTCCCACAAAAGTATCATCCAAAACTAATATGCTTCAATTGGTATCTATTTGAATAATTCACTTTGACGATGAGTGGGACACTTATTTTTCACCCAATAGAACTATATTTCAAATCTGTAAGGTGAATACCCATCAAAGATGACCTCCTCATCAATATTGGCCATTAACACTCTCTCTACCAGAGATATAATGTATGTGAACTATTCATGGATTATATTCATACAATCAACAATGACTCTAATCAGGGCTAGATATAGTGTGAAGATGAACCAGTTTTGGTTTTTTAACAAGTTTCTCATATCTTGATCAACAAAAGGGTGTCTTAACTCTACCTATTCTATGAGGTTAAGGTATGAAGCAATCATCTAGAATTTTATAGTTGTTGATAAATTTTTATCCTTTTATATGGGAATAAATCCAACATCATAATAACTTTTAGATCCCAAAAAGCATGAATGATGACTTTCCCTAGAAGATATGCCTAAAATTATATCACATAATGTCTTACATAAATAATATAAAATTAATCTTCCTACAAGTTTCCAATTGAGTATCCATTAAAAAGGTACCAACCCATACCCTAGTGTTTAATTCACACACTAGGATGAGGTATCCACTAATGAACATTTCTAGAAAAGACCCCAAATAGACCAACCAATTGACCCAAAAGTGACCTCACAACACTTCTCAGTGTAATTTCCTTCCTCTAATATTGTTCAGTAGGAACGGAGACGCTTATAGTTTTGGTTGGTTTTTATTTTTCAAGTCCTTTTTATTCATGGCTCTCAATCATTTGGCATCATGAATATATCAGCCCATATACTGAATGGGACATAAATTTGGGGATAAAGGTCCTCACCCATGGTGTTCCTCACTTTTTGGAGCATCTCTCTTTTAAGTGGGTGTGGGGGGTCTTCTATGCATTATCCCATATATAATTTATAGAAATAAATTCATCATAAATATCCCTCAAAGTTATAACCCCTATAAGAATATGTGTATCATGGAGGCCTATCCATACCTCTCTATGGATTGGGTGTAATGTGCTTGGGTCCAGAAACCACATACTAATAAATTAGAGGATTACATTTCTATTATGGTAGGAAAATGATTGTGGCACCCTGACCACTTCATATATCCCGACTACCCTGGTCATATTCCCAACCTATTTCAGTTTTGTTGAACTAAGAACGTATAAAATTGATTCAAACTAATGATTCTTCCAAGGTAAGGATCCTATCTTGAAACCCATCCCATTATATATTCAAAAGTAGATTCCATTAATTTGGATGAGAAAATTTAAACCTCAAACATTGGATGAAGACTTCCTTAATCTAATTTTAGATAGATATACTTGAGAAAATATCCTTATAAATGGAAACCCTACCTAATAAAGTATCCCACCACAAAAAATGTTGGATTTGGATAGTTCATGATGATGATTGATCTAGTTATTAGCTAATTCCTTATATTTAATGCATGCATAGGTGCATCACTCATTACTCTAAATCTATATATGAGCAGCCTTTATGTTAACTAGTAATCCAAATGGACTACTCCTATCATCTTTGATGGGAATGAGTTTCTTGGGTGTACATGATAGTGCTTACTGGATTTAACACCGTAAATCATCATTGTTCACCACTTGATAGTTTCTTAGGAAGCCTGTTGTGGATTCATTTATATAATGAGACAAGGGAAATCATATTTTGGAAGCAATAAAATACAAGAAAAATAAAAAATATTGTGATGTAAAACAATTTACATTGAATTTATACAAATTTAATGTTGAAAAAGAAACATGGAAGTCACATAAAGTAATCTCTAAAAGGATGTATTTATAAATTCTATACAGTTTTAGAAAATTTTCATTTTTGGATAGTTTTCTTGTTAATGATTTAATTCATGGAAAACTTGTTTTTGAAAATAGATTCATTTAGGAAACACAAAATTAGGTATTTACATTCAAGAGAAACTTATGAAAGTTATGAATTGAACAAAAAATATGAATGAGGCCTCTTAATGAGCTATTTATAGGTTTATAGACCCCCTTATGATAACAATAGATCCTATTCACATCATGTGGAACCAATTCCAGATATCCTTGTTCATATAGATTAGATCCTATTCATTCCTATGAGACCACATTTGAGGATTGAATTTGTTAATGCCTACAAAATGAAAAGGTCATATTTAAGAAGACCGATAAGAAAATTTTGTATGAAAAAGAGAAATTTTACACAAACAAACCCAACTATTTGTGAATAAATAAAGTCCTCTATAGTATAACCCTCACTTTATGGCATTATAGTGAGAATTTTTTATATCATTCAGAAATTTCATGGTCAAGCATCTTTTTCAGTGGGTGGTGTTATTCCATTATGGATTCATAGCAATATTTTATCTTGGACATCTTTTTAAGCTTTAAGTATTGTTTATAAATGCATGATCTTAATACTTTTTGGAGTTGAGATAGTGAATCTTCATAGTCACATGGCTACTATATGACCATGTATTTTAGTGAGGTGATTATGAAGTGATACTTACAAATATCCTACATTCACTTCATTATAGAGATCAAGAATCAGAAATCAAGATGGAGTGCAGACATCAATATTTATTTTCTTCTATGGTACACTCACTATCATAAGAACCACATCATTAGGGAATATTTCTCTTCACACAAGTCTTCAAAGAGAAACCAGATAAAACATAAACTTAAAATCATGGGGATACATAAGGAGTATTTTGAAATACCTCCATAATAATGCACCTCCCATATAAAACCTTCAATGGGAAATCCTTATAATGTCCTTTATGAAGGACTCTCGTGATATTCCTTTAAAAAGTCCCATTTTAATACAGCATTTCATAAATAGACTTTAAATATAAGCAATTATGTGAACCATATATAATCATGTAAGACTCAAATTTTACATTAAATTTTAGTTCCTAAAGTTCATATTATCCACTTTATAATAGTCTTAAACTGTGAAATATTTAACCTATGGTGGGTAATTCATGAAGTAACTCTGTTATGGGTAATCAATCTTACAATGCATCTCTTCTTCCACCTAGGTCATCTATCTGGGTTGGTTTTGTACAAATGTACCTACTAGTTTACTTCCACTATGTTCAAAGACATTAAAAGTAAATTATGGTAAGGACCCCTAAATGGCCTCCAAAGATACATTATGGGGTTATACAAATTTTATTTATCCCCATTGATCATGTATTCCTATGAAAATCGATCTCCCTTGATTTTTGGTATTAACTAATAGGGCCTTCATGGTATTAAAAAACATGTATTCCCTTTATATCAAGGGTATCTATCATTAGGATACCAATGATACCTCTCTACATAAATGATTTTCATCATAGATACCCAATATAAAGTATATTTTCAGCACTATCATCTAAAAGAATCCATTTTTCAACTCAATGATCCAAGTAAAGAAATCGGCCTTTAATCTAGTGTAATTCCTAATCATATTATCATTCATGACCTAGTACCATTGATCCACTCAAGGATATAAAGGAAAATAAGTGCCTCATATTTAGTTTAATCCCCCAATCATATCATCAGTGGTGGCCTCATCCCTTCATTATAATCAACGATCCATCCACTTATAAATGGGACTTTCATCCAGTATAATCCTGAAAACCTATATTCACCTGATTTGTATACTCTGATGAACTATAGTTTTCCTATTATTATTTATAATCCCTAATAATATCCTTAATGATGATCACGTCCATATTTCTCATCAGTCATATGCACATATTCTGAGATTCTTATGTGCAAGCCCCATCGATTCCTCACGGATTTATATCCCCCATGAGTCAAACATTCCTTCCACCTCTAATTATAAACAGATAAGTGATATACATGCATATGTGGACCTCATCCTTAGGTGCAATCTTCACTATATTATTATTAATAATCAAATTACTATCACTTATTAATTATTCATATATATATATATATATATGGGTCTCCTATGAATAAGCCCCAACCTCTCCATCACTATTCCATATCCCTTATGATCCCAACCAACCATACCCTATAATATCAAATTACCAATAAAAAAGATGAACTATAATGGTCCTTTAAGGCATAATCCCCACTCAATGTCATTTCATTTCACCTTTTATGATATAGAATTCTGTATATCTTAATATTAAGCTCACATACTATTCCTATCACATTACTTGCAGTTGTGCAATACAAAATATATTAGATTTTTTTCATGTTAATCAAGATATATAGTATGAATCTATTTTATTTAATCTCAACATCCCATAGGTCCCAAACAAAAATCAATAAAATTCACCTTAATAGATCTTGGATGCGTGACATTAAAATTCACTTTAATTGGTCATGGATGTACAACCCTAAAATAAATCATGGAGTTCTTTTACTCATGACCTTAAAAGTAATTATGTCTGTTATTAAGTGAAATAAAACTATATTTTTTAAGATTAAATTTTTAATATATATATATATATAGGAATCCCTCTTCATGGGTTTGATCCTAACTCAACAATTCCTACCTCCTTCCAAGATGGAGATAAATTTCAAATCATATGTCTATTTAGCTTCAAAACCATAATTTAATTAATAAATCACTAGTAAAATGTGTTGTTTTGATTGATCCATTGCACGGAGGTAGCTATTAGTAATACCATTTTTGGAAAATATTCTTGAACACATCTTAAATCATGGAGAGAGTCCCAAAATTTGCATTAAAACCCAAAAGGGCCGATCTAACCTACTATCCCCTTGACTAATACCAACCTAAAGAATCATTGGTATATCCTAGTGACCATTAACATTTATAAATAAGGTCCATAAAAACTCAAAAATCATGGGTATAGGGAAAATTCATAATCATTAATCAAATCAAAATACAACACCAAAAATTCCAATTACACTAACATGAACAAAAATAATAATAACTAAATCCAATAGAACCCCTTAAGAAAAACTCTTAAAATAATACTAAAAATATAACCTAATTCCCTAATAAAATTCCAATAAAATATTCTCTAAATTAACCTTAAAAAAATATATAGAATAAAACAAATTAAATCACATCCTATAAAAATATTGTTGAACTATATTCATTCAACCTTCCAAGATCAATTATATCAAGATAATAAGAAACACCATTATCTTGGAAGAATTACACCATGGTCTAGTGGAACTCGTCAAAAAATCCCTATTTCCAGTCATATAAATCCATGAAAAATGATTGAATATTTAATAGGAGAAAGGGGATGGATTAAAATAGATTTATTAGGTGAACTATTCTTGGATAATCCTTATATAAAGAGTGAAAATGTGGGAATGAGGAGGACCACGATAGTTCATGGGAGAAGCTCATGATTTAACTTAGATTAGAAAAGTCAAAGAATTTAAAAGGGGTTGAAAAAATATAAGTATAAAACCAAATAATTCCCTCATTTTAAAAAAAATATAGGAAACTGAGTACTTAGTATGGGGTCATTGGGTACCCAATGGAACCACCTGGACACCACCTCTCTTCCTCACTCCTCCAATTACTTGATATATCCCACCAAATACTCAGTATCATATAAAGTTATACACTACATATAACACCTTCTAAGAACCTCTCCTACAATCCCTAACCTCATATGAAATATGAAACCATATATAAAAAAATCCCAAAAATTTCATCCTCCAACCT
Source organism: Viscum album (assembly GCA_963277665.1). Classification (NCBI taxonomy): domain Eukaryota; kingdom Viridiplantae; phylum Streptophyta; class Magnoliopsida; order Santalales; family Viscaceae; genus Viscum; species Viscum album. The sequence continues at coordinate 1,685,811,712 of OY728126.1, read as the reverse complement.
CAAAATTCATGACTAAATTTCAAAATAAAAAAAAATACTTACTATAGTTCAAAAAATCAAATGATCCCACATTTTCATAACTTTATTCTCATTATTAGACCCAAATTTCACATTTATTAAATTCACATGGATATGGTTACTACATTAATGTCCAATTTATTCAAATTATATTATAATATATTAAATGGTATATCCATTATAAAATTATTCCCCATGGATTTAAGTTATTCTCAAAAAATGTTGACAAAACATGCTCGAAAGAGCTCTCTCGATTATATATTAAACTATAAATCATAAAATTAAAAACCATATATCAATAAAAATTTATTCATACTATATAATTAAAATATATACTCTATTATATAAATTTATTATTTAAATTTCATTAAATATTTGAAATAATTTTGAGATTATTTAACTTTTCTCTTTGAATAATTTCATTCCATAAAATGGTTTTATGTAATTAAAATTTTATCTTATACATCATAATTTAATATTTATTATAAATTTATTTCATGACTTAATTAAAATCATAAAATAATTATTATAAGAATTTAATTTAAATGTTTTTAATTTAAATAAGTTTTTTATTTAAGTCAAAGAACCAAACCATTTATCTTTGAATATTTATTATTTGTTGAACTCTCCAACTCTGATAGTGAATTTTCTTAATATAAAAAGTTTTATTAAGGAAGGATAAAAAGATTAGTGATAAAGTACATCTAATAAACTGGTTATGAAGTATGGTAAAAAATTAAAATCACCACACATGACATTTTTACATTTAATAGGTAGGTAACCTAAGATATAAAACACCCTCAGGCCTATAAAGGGTTCCACATAAGGATATGTTTTCCATTTATTTATTTCCCACATTCCATTTATAGTGAATCACGGGGTTCTGATGCAAGTGTCTTATGAAATTATTTATTATATAAGAACCTGTCTAATCATCAAAGGATGGCCTAGAAATATATTTAATTTATAACATTGATTATGTTTCCGCCTGAGATAATTGGATACCCTTATCCAAATAAAGGGTGATGTAGTCTCACATTGCCCATACCTTCACCAATATTAGATTCCCAAAACTGTAAAAATAATTTAAATCCAATATCATCAAACCCTATGAATCATGAATGTTTCTACCACTACGTATACTCTTATTCATATATAACCTAACCATATTTTTCTTATAACTAACTAATGTGGGTTATAGAAAATCTAGTTTACTTCTTCTAAGTTATTCTAAATATTGAATATCTGGATAGGCCTTCGACACATTCAAAAGCAAGATAGGATTTCATATACTACCAATAGAAGGTGGGTGGTCCTTTATCACTGAAATTTTGATTAGTGAAATTTTTTAGCTAGTAATTATAGATACATAATGTCTTACATTATTAATGGCCTCTCATATAGATCAACAGCCTATAGTAAAGGTGATACTTTACTAATATCCTTTATGAGTGAGAACATAAAAACTCTCTAAATAAGATTTCAGCAAGAGAGTTAAATCTAGGATAAATTTCAAGGTTAAATCTAATCATGTTCTATATAAACTCTTACCATACACCTTCTAGAAATATGTGCACCATCATATCAACCTTGGGGTTAAGAAAACAAATAAATTTGGATATAATGGAGATACTATTATGGTGCACGGAATTATTGGTTTATAAAGCACCATTTAGAACATTAAAAACAAATAGCTTATATTATAAGGTATCTAGGAGTAGTATAATATTTTATCCAAATTATTGATCCCCTGATGATCATGATTAATCCTTTTATAGTACTTCATATCAAAACCACCATATGACACCTAAGAAAAAACACTGAAATATCATTTTTCATAATATATATTGAGTTATATACCTCATTTTGGGAATCATTTATCACTGTTGAAGTGAATATAGGATGTAAAATTTCCTCCTTGAAGGTAATTTCTAGAGTGGGGTAACTAAGAAAATGAAAAGAGATTTAATCCCAATGATCCTTCAAAAAAACGATACATCCACTATCAATGATCTAATGGGGGTGATTCATTATGTGAGGGTGTGATATTGAGAGGATACACTATATATGTAATGAATGAGATTTAAAAATACATATGGCTTCAATGGTGACTCAATATTTTCACCTCAATAACTACATCTAAAGGGATCATCCTCTTATAAAGTTGAATGCCAAATTTTCCGTCACCTCTTGTATAGTATCCTTTTTTGAGATACTAGTAAACCTAGGTTCCATGAAAAATCACTAAAAATAACCTTATATAATGTTTTATATTATAAAATTATTATTATATTATTATTTTAATTTTATTATAAAATCTTTCCGCTTCCACTTAAAATTCATAAGCTATCAGAAAATTCACAAAATACCACAAAAAAAACATTCACTTGAACTTAAAAATGAAGATTATTTTTCAATACTACACATCATTGAAGTGGGGTATATTATTTTTTCTTTATTTAATAAAATCTTATGTTTTACACAAAACTTATAGTGGTGTTTAATTAAACCAATAAAAATACAGCATTTAATTTAACTGAGTTCAAATAAATCCAAGGACACTGAAACCTGTAACAATTTCCTAGAACATAAAAATTAGTTCTCATATAAAAACTTATACTCTTACAACTAATTAACCCAACTTATCTTATAATGTTATTGAGATATCACAATCATTTCTATTCCTAAAACATTTTATGGTACTGATTCACTTTTTATCTAGGTATTATTCATATTTTTTGGTGTTGAACTTCAATTGGTTTTATTTTACTTCCACTAATTCCTCATAAAGAAAATAGTTTCTAAATTAATAATTTATATTTATCAATACTTTGAGATCATAGTAATTATAATTCTAATTCTCCAAATTATCTTTATAACATCATTTAAAAAATAAATGTTATGACTTTTAGAAAATTTTCTCTAAAACATTATAAATCAAATAATATTTGCAACCCAAAAAATTTATGAAAGATATATTAGATTTAAAATATTATACAACTCATATAATTTCTTTAAAACATACTTAGTTGGAATGATATTAAATATTAATGTTTTTATTTCTATATAATAACCCAAACTGATATATGTCGGCCATATTGACTCAAAATTTATTGATCCATGTTTATTTAGGTGCAATTCCTCCTTCAAGATACAAAATTTCACTAGGGTGTACCAGAATGATTGTGTTGATAAAGAATTAGATAATATCATAGTAAAAAAATACATTTTTTTCTTATATATTCCACACATTGATCTTTTTAAAGTGTATCGGTTCTTTTTCCTTATTGATTTTATAATTTATTTTTGAGAACCTTTAATATTTTAAAGATTTCAAACAAGTTATTCATAATAAATATATAATCCTAGAAATTAAATCCATATTTAAATGTTTTATAATTATTAAAACCAACACTTTATAGTATATTCATTGACCCATAAACGTCACTATGCATTAAGTCTAATTTCACAATAATAATTTTACATGCTCCATTAAAATATATTATGGTTATTTTATCTAATAAAAAATATTTACATGTATCAAATGATTTATACTTAAATTTTTTAAAATGCCATCTCAATATAAACTTTGTAGTAATTTTTCATTTATATATCCATGTAGATAGTGATAAAAGTAAGTGTTATTTGAATCGTTCTCTTTAACCATATTATTTTGAATGATTTATATCATATTATTGATGTGTATAATGTATAAACCATGGAAAAAATATCCTTTGACTTAAAATATTTCCTTATATATATATATATAGACTCATGTTCTTATTTATTAATTAATATCCCTTCTTTTATAGGCAGTAAACATATTTAAAATTTCTATTTATAGCTAAAACATAATAATATTTTTCTAATTACAAATGTAATATTCTAGGTAGATGAATATCATATTTTCACAATTCAAATAAATAATCACTTTCTCTATTTTAAATATACATATCTACTTCCCCTTTAACAAATTCTCAATTACTTTTTTATTCTATGTAAAATATCAAAAAAATTGATGCACAATCAATATTTTATACCCATGAGTCAAGATTTAAAAAATTGAATTCTATAAAATTAAATTATATATTTATTTATTTATTTATTTTCCATATAAGATAAAAGACTTCTCAAGTTGTATTACCAAAATATATTGAATCTAAAAATGAAGCATTTGTTTAAATTCCCTTTAACCTATAATAGAAAATATATATCTATTGAGTTTAATATGATATATATTATCCTATAATGAATTTTATTGAATATGCTACTACTAGAATTATAGCCCAATATATTATATCCATTAGTGTGAAAAGATATGTATTTCACTATTTTTGGATTCTAACAATTTTTTCAACTGATAACATAGTTATTTTTGTATATAATTATATAAATTATATCATATCTATATTTTGGATAGATTTTTGGACATATATTATCCTAGTTTTATCAAATAAATAGTTTTAAACGAAATATTATATATACCAAACTTTTAATATTCGCTAAATAATTGATACCTAAAGCTCATAATTGGATATGGTTAACTAATATTTAGGGTTATATTTAACCAACATGCCTTAAACAAGTTAATTCATGGGAACATAACATTTAGATTTTTTTATATTTAATTATTGAAATCTTTATGAGTGTTTATTTTGGAGGGAAAATAACACCATTTATTATTAGGATAATTATTGATATCACCATTTATTATATTCATGTCATGAATTTCCTATATGTGTATAAGGTTAAAATGATTAAATTTAGTAATCCCACACCCTCAACCAAGTTAATATGATTTATATGTTAATACATAACTCTTATATGATTAATGATTTATTTTATACAACCCTAATGAAAATTTTAATTCTAATATTCAACATATATCCATATTCATCTCATTCCCAAGGTACACAAAACAATTTCATGTAATGGATTAAAATCATATGAATCCAAAATATTACTCAAGGAAAACTATGGCATGACAAGTTATCAACATAACATTTCTAGAGAGATCCACAATCACCAATGCATTGGAAGTCTGTTTAAAATTAATAATATCCATATATAATTACTCAAAAAATAACTGAATTTAAAATAAATTTTTAGTCCAATTATGTAAAATGGACTAATAATAAATAACCATTTTGGAATTATAACATATAAACCATAAATTTTGGTTTACTTAAAATAAATATTCATATTATACATATCATAAAACTCATTAAATTCATAAAAAAATATTTATAAGAATAAATTTAAGAATCTTAAATTAAAGCATAAAAATATTTTTTTATTTAAATATTTCATATACACTAATGTTGATCAATAATTTTAAAAAAATAAATAATTAATTCAAATTTTTATGATGCAGTATTCATCATATAATTATTTTATATTAATAATGTAAATAATTAAAATTATTTATAGTAACATATTCTTTTATAAGAATTTTTTATAATATTAGTCATGTGAACATTTCATAATTACTAATATAATATTTTTAAATTTTCATTATTTTTTATTTTATAAATAAATTATATATTATTAATCTATATATTGTTTCTTAATAACTATATTGAAAATATTGATACCTCAATATCGATGTTTATGATAATGTTGATCTTATATCACAACTAATTTGGATAAATTTATTGCATAACATTTTTTATTCTATCATAAATAGTGATTTACCCATATCACTTGTTATTAAATGCATAATCACTATTATTAATGATCCTCTATATCTATATCACTGGTTATGTTACATTTTTTAAACAATTATGTCTTTAAATCACTTCATGTGATAACCTAAAACTGAAATTTTGAAATATAATACATTTAGTGATATCTTTATATCGCTAAAGTGCTAAGATAATTTTTTTAGAGAATGAAACATAGACATATCATGACAATTGATATCCCATGTTTTTTTATACATTACTATAATAAATGGATTATTTTAGTCCATTTTTTCACAGAAAATGATATTTATATATATATATATATATATATTACAACATGTGATTCAATTGATCTTCATTTTTCTAGAATGTGAAAAATTAAAGAATTTCTTCAATTCTATACTGAGTGTTCCATGTAGGTTTAGTAACCAATTATAAGGAGTTATTATTCTTTTAATATATATCTCAAATTCTATTCTATCAAGGTCCAAAGATATTGGATGGAGAGTGACCTCAGGTCACATGCGATAGCTTAATCAAGTATATTAGTTTCTTTTTTCTTAACTTGGTAGTTTCGGCCAAATCAGCCACTCCTTGTTCCCATTATTTATTTTTAATTATTTATTTATCATTTATGGGAAATGTTTATGCATGTAGAGTTTGGAATGTTTAATAAAAGTGTTATTTTTTCAAGGGAGTTGGAGGTGAACTAAGGGATTACTTTTATATTATGTAGTTTTATATCTTCTTTGATATTCTCTTTTTCTGTATTTAGTTTTTGTTATTATATAATTTGGTATAGGTTCCCAATATATGGATGTGTTATGATAAAATTTTAGTATAATTTTTTTTCTAGTTAAATTTTATTTGATTGTGAAAAATGATTCCCAAAAGTATTATGTGATTCTCACGCATTAGTTTTCAGTCCATGGGATTAGGAACACCCTTCAGTCCAGTGGCTATTCAGGTTGGGTATCGATATTGGTGGAAACCTGAGAAGGTTCATTATAAATGGTGTCATTTACTATATTATTCATAGAAAGGAAAGGTTTTCCAAAAATAAATTTTATTATTTGGGTGTATTTTTGTTTAACTATGGATATAGTGGTAATTAGAACTTGAGAGAATTATCATAAGAATGTGTCTAATCACCGCCTATCGTCATTAAGCTTGATCTACCATGTATAGTGGGAATTGGTATACTAAATTTGAGATTCTGTTTAAAATTATTGATGATTATGTTTTATTCCTAATTATAATTTATGGGTTTCATTGAGGGCTTATAAAGTTTATAGGATGATAATGGAGAAAGAACCAGTGACTCAGAGATAGCTCACACATCCTAAAAAACTATGTAGGGACCTAGAACATATTTCTAGAAACATATTCAAGGATAAATCGTGATTGGTATATTATTTTTAAACTAGGTTTCCAAGTCATGCATGGTTACACTTTCTCTTGGTCTTGATATTTGGGGATCACTTAAGTGATTCTCGTTGATGTGGATAAATTAAGGGATTCCTCGTGATATGTTGATATTGTGGGATGAAATTTTTAGTTGTAAATGTAATATACCATTACTTATGAGTAAGATTTGAAATTTATTTTGCGTAAAAAATGGGTATTTAGAAAAATCAAAAGTTTTTTAGTGGTTGTTTAGAAAAGGAATTTATTTTGTGGGAAAGTGAGTTTTTTAGTCATTTTTTCAAAATATAGTAGAAAATCTTAAAGGTTGGTGTAATTTAAAATGAGATACTTTTATATAATAAATAAATGGGTTTTATAAAAAAAATCTATTGAAAAATTAAAATTTTAAATTATAATAACGTGTGAATATATTTTAGTTTGTTTGCAAAAATAAAGTGGGTTGTTTTCTTAAAAAGTGATTTAAAGTATGTGTTTAATGGGAAATGGGTTGTGAATCATTTGATATAGGTTGAGAATTTTTAGGAAAAAGGTATTTTTTGTGTGTAAATAATGTTCCATGTTTTCATTGATTTATTGATTATGTATTTCCCTATTTATGGTGGGACTTATTGGTTTGATTTTTGGGTCATGAATGGTTTAGATTCAGGTTCCATGTTATTTGGTTCTTGCCTCCTGGGAATGTTTGGAATAAGTATAGAAATTATGTTTTAAGGAATGAACTTTAGGTTGATTCCTTTTATAACATAGATATAGTTTCTATAGTTGTTATCTCCACCCACACTTGGGATCAATTGGTATATTTGGGGACATCATTGTTCTTGATACTTCCTTGTTCTTGAGCCCTACGTGAGAATCCTAAGATAAGTTTGTTCCTTTCCAAGGTGTTTGAGATCTATGGGGTAAGTTTATTAGGTGATATCTAGTTGGTATGGTCTATTTTATTTTTATTACTTTAGTAAATTTAGTTTTAGTTAGATATTTTGAGGTCTTTCTCATCCAGTTGTGCTTCGGTGGTTGTGTATTAGAACTTGTTAGATTTGTGTTTCTCTAATGGTTTATTATGACTTTTTGTAGTTATGTGGAAACAATTATCTTCTCCTTGTGGTTTTTTTGGACTGTTTTTTTGGGTCTTGGTTATGATTCTTGATCATGGTAATATTTTATGATATCCTGGGGGTCTAGAACAGATATGTTCTAGTTTTTTATATGGTAGGATCCTTCTTGGATTCTTTTGGATACACTGTGGGTGTAATTTCACAAGTGATGTTTTAGGTTACCCTTTTTTCAATATTATTGTCCTAGGGTTAGATCCATGTAATTTTATTTTGATAGATTTTTATAGTTTTTATTTTCACCTTACTTTGTGTTGCTTGATGGTTCTTTGGTTGGGACAAATCAGAGTTCCTTTGAGTATCACTTTTTGGTTGGTGATTTCTTTATGGAAATTCGATCTAGTTTCATAGATAGTTGGTGTGATTTGTAACACCCCGTGTTTTTGTGAATTTTTTTTAATAAATTAAATTTATTCAATTACTTGTGCTACACTCAAAAATAATTCAATATTGTGCTACACACAATACAGGGTTATATTGTGTTGCACATGACACTAAGTTTTAAAAAAATCTCGATAATTTTTAATATACTTATTAAAAAATGACTAATATAACCTAATTATTAAACATAATGATATGAATAGCAATAAATAATTTTAAAATTTTATTTATAATAATTTTATAAACATATTGATAAAATAATACTTAATTTTACGTAAATTCTTTATATATTTTAAAAATACTTTTTTCTCAAAAAAAATAATTTATTTTATTTTTGTGAACAAAAATAGAATTAATTTTTTTACAATTTTAGAAAATTAATTTTATAAAATAATATAAATTTTTGAAATTATTAGGTAGAAATTAGATTAGGGTGAATTTTTTGAATTTTTAATAAATATTTCATTTTTTGATGAATAATGAAAAATATTGAATTTTAATTAAGAAATGTATTTTTTTTAATTTATTTATAAAGTTAAATTATATTTAAAATTTATTTTAAAGTTAAATTAGTTAATTATAAATCCATTTATCCAATATATGTCATCATATTCAATTTTAAATTGAATTTTGATATAAAAACATTGTAAACTTTTGACCTTTTTATCATTAATAACTCGCTTTCTCATCATGTCTGTGTGATTAATTTTAAATTAAAATTTTCCAATTATGTGAATGAAATTTTGAAAAATGGATACCATATTTTGAATAAAAATAATATATATTATCTTTTAATTTCAACTTAATTTTTGACCAAAATTAATTGTGAATGCAGTAAAAAATAATTATCACGGTTAATGTAAAAATGGGTTTACTAGGAGGTTAAACTAAATATTTAAGGGTTAAAATTACCAATAAAATTTTATAAAATATATTTTGTGGAAACAAATTTACCATTTAATTTATAAGGTGTTAATTTGATCAAATTTTACCATTTTTACATATTAAAAATGTGGGATCAGTAAATTCTGTTCAAAAATACAAAGTGTGTCCTCTCCCCCACTTATAACAGGCCACCCCCTCTCGTCTATTATTCACTCCTTAAAACCATTTTGGTTCAACCAATACATACCCAAATCAGTTTAAAAATCCCATCCCCTAATCCTAGAAGCCTTTTTTGGGAATAAATCCCTCCTAGGAAGGATTTTATTACAAACCTAAGGAGGATACCCAAAGAAGATGTAACATTCATCAATAAATGTTTTTTGGTTTATTTATTCCTCAAACCCATTAAATTATTTTAATATCATGATTATATAATAAAATAATTATCTTACATATACTGATATGTTTTTATGTTAAGTTAATGACCTACAACCATCTCCACTTCCATCAAATGGGTTATGAAATCATTATCCATGTGTATGATAGTCTACCGCCTCGCAAACCAATGTCATTCATTTTACCATTACCACCTATCAAAAATGGTTTTAATGATATATTTATTATTTATATATTATAATTAAAATTTTATTATTATTTTTGAATTATTATACCACATATACTTTTATACTCTTCATTTTTTGGGAATATGATAAAGTCACTTGTGTTAATATATATTGAATATATATAATATTTATATAATGGTTATCATTTTATTTCACTAAATTTTATTAATTAATATAAATATATATATTAAATATATATGATATTTATTTCTTGTTTATCATTATCTACATTATGGAACCATGATCTAAGTAAGAGTACTAAAAATATAACAAATCAAAACATATATAAAGAAAAAATTAGTTATTGGCTGAAACGTAACATTAACATGGAATTATTAATAAAAGGTTAATAAAGGTAATAATAAAATCATATAAGGTATTATATATATTAATATGGTTCTTTAATTTATGTATAATAAACTTGTATTTTTTATATTGTAGTTTTTAATGATTACGACGAATGTCAATACTTTAGGTAAGGGATTTTTTTCTCAATTTTCCTTCTTTGAGATATATATTATGTTATACACTTATAGTCCTTCACAAGGTGTATATGAATCCCATTTTCTATTTAATATATTGAATTTATTTTTCCCTATGATGTTTAAGTTCCATTTTATTTTATTCCTCCATGGGTTCTATGATTCAATTTTACCAAAGTGGTACAGATTTTATGTTACAATCTCATTGTTTATCAGGATTCTTTATGACTACATTTCCGACGATCAAATATTATTTTCCATATCTGAATAAACTCTTTAATTTTATTATCATTTGGTCATTTGTGATATTTTCAAGTAAAATTACAATTTTTTATACTCATTGGCACTTAAAATAATTGTTAAAATGTTTATAAAAAATCAGACTTTATTGCTCTATTCGATCAGAAATCTATTTTATGCCAAAACCATGTTTTCTAAGAAAATTCATAAAAAATTAAAATTCATCAAATTATTTATTAAATAAATTTTTTCCCATGTTTTACTTTTTATAAAAAAATTACAATGAATCTTCATTTCATTTTCAAAGACAATTCATGTTTAGATTTTACCAAAAATGTAATAGGAATCTAGGTTTTAAAATGTATGGCAAAAATAATATTTTCTAAAGTCATGATCAATCATTTATATAAAGATTCATTTATAATTTTTCAATTTTATTTCCAAACAAAATTATTTTCAAATTTTTTTACAGTTTAAAAAGTCTTATTCAAAGTGTAAATGATACATTCCTGAAGAAATGTTTTAAATGATCGATCAAAATTATTTCCCATATAAGAGTTAATATGTTAATCTTACCTAGGGCTTACTAGATATGTCATACAAATATAACATTTTATTATTTCTATTAATGGTTTTTTCATATATTTTAATGATATTTATTAAACTTATTTCTCTTCTACAGGTTATACCATTAAGAAATGCTATGAAACCCGCCTCTTTTCATGGGTTATGCTATGATGAAATAATAAAAAAACCTATCTATTTTCCACATGTAATGATATGATGAAATGTTTATAATACCCATTTCATTTAATGTTTTAGGATATAATGAATTTTTATGATCTCATAGCACACAATAATTATGTTTTCATTATGTGACGGTTGGGACCTATATCTCCATCTAATGCATTGGGAAAAGTTATATATCTCATGAGATTGATATGACTATAATGATGAGTGAACTTCGTTCAGTATGTGTAATTTTCCATTATAATTGTCTTGGGAGTGAACCTTGACTACTATTATGGTTTGGGGAGTGAACCCATTCCAATATTATAGACTTAGTAGTAATCCATGACTAATACATAAATGATTTTCTATGCTTAAATATATGCCACACATCAATATCTTATAACAATTTTATGATCTCATGTATCATGTTATTTGATTATCTTATGATTGATATCTTATGAACTATCAATATTTATCCCATTGTTCAATATTATGATATTTAACGTGTAGGGTATGGGTTTGGAATTTTATGCTCATGTCCTCATATCCTTATGCTCATGTTATGCTTACTTATCTCCCTTGTTTACCCTTACTAGACATGTGAGCTCACCCTTTATTATGTTTCCTTTCCAATGGTTATTAAGAAATTTATTTTTTATGATATGTCAAATAAGGGTACTAGTTATGAATAATGTAGTGGGAGATGACATAGCTCACTTATGGACCAGTGTTTATATTTTCAAGTTTCCAAATTCACCAAACTTTTATGGTCCTTAATCATGTATTTTTGTGATGTAATTAGTATTCATAAAAAATTATGTAATATCTATATATGATAATATTGGTTCAATATATTATGTATTAGTATAATTTTTTAGTTAACCTTTGGAAAGTAGGATGATAAAATATTAGTGATATTTCTAAGGAAATGCCTAAGGATATGTCTAAGGATAGGTTAAAGTATAGGAAATTGTCTAAGAATATTGGTAAAGGATAGAGCGAGTGGTTTCCTAGAAATACATCTCTATCTGGATACTAAAAGTGGATGTGGATATATAATAGATGTACATAGGGTAAACAATCTGGAAAACTCCATATGGATCTAGAATTAATTGATAATTAATGGACAACAATGGGCCTTCTTGCACACTTAGTTTGACACTCCCAGAGGATACGCTTTGTAAATTCACAAACTCTTTATAAACCATTATGAAGGATTTAAATACAAGATGACTATAAATGTCCTAGGATAAAACTAAGTTATCATATATTAAAGAATAATTTGTCATGATTTATAAATCCTATAAGTTTTTTTTATGATTATGTGATTCCCCATCATGATTATTGTTTCTTACACTATTATTTTTTGTTTTATTCAATGGATAGAACCCAAAGGAACCACATTGATGTTGAGTTTGATGAAAAAATAAATAATTTTCCTCTTAATAAAACAAAGTTTATGGGAACTAGATTGATAAATCTCATTTTAATACTCGCATAACTTTTTGAAGATATGAATCATGTTGGACTTCCAAATTAACAATGTAGGGAACAATATTCTTTTGAGTCCTTTATGAGACAACATCCACCTTCCTTCAGTGGCCACTGATCAACTAATTTCTAATAAATTGATCGGTACCACTGAAAAGGTATTTTCCATTCTCTAATGCTCAGAACATGAAAAAGTAATTTTGGTTTTTTACCATTTGGAAGGTAAAGCAGATCAACAGTGGACTCTTGTCAAGAACATGAGGCAACATGGTGAAATTTAATCCATGGATTGGAATGAGTCCATGAATTTATTTTTCAATAATCACTTTCCTTGTATTCATTAAATGAATATAGATAAGGTTTTCCTTAACTTTAAGAAAAAGGATGATGAATCTATTAGTACCTATGTGGGAAATTTTACAATAATTCTGAGGTACACATCTGGTATTATAATATAACATAAAAGTAAGGTTAATCAATTATTAAGTGGATTAAAACCAATTATATGAATGGATTTATCCATATAAAACTTCAGTATCTATGAATAGATTATTTGATGTGCTATTAAGGTGAAAATAGTGATCAGATTTATGTATCAATCTCATGGTTTGGACAAAAAAGGGAAGATGGAGTTCAATGAAAAATATTAAAAGCATTAAGAGAAGAATATAATATTTAATTTATGATCAATGTTTGAGAATAATCAAGGGGTAAATTATCTTAAGGATACTGGTCAAAGTTCTAATTTTAGAAGGTAAGTTCATGGTGAAATTAATTTCTGATGTGACGGGAAAAAAGTTATCTAATGATGTGAATAGAGAAAAAGTAGCACATATTGAACCACCCAAACTCCAGTGATTCAAATTCAAGAAGAATGGAAACTATTCTAACCAATTCCCAAATCTATATTTTAATAAAGATGATCGTCTTCAATACCCCCTTAAGCCAATATACAAAGGGAAATATAATGTGATCACTATTTTTGACAAGGTGTGTGATAATGATGTGGTGAAAGGTACACTTATCATCCACTCTATAACTACTAATATCTTATTTTACTATATATCTACCCGTTCTTTAATTTGTAAAAGATTTGATAAGGGTATCAAGATTCCACCCAAATGGTTATATATAGAATTAGTAGTGAAAATTACTAATGTTATAATGAGGTAATCTAAAGTATATGATGCCTCTTTAGTTGACATCGGTGTGAATTTGATTCCAGAAAATCTTTTCATTATTCTTATTGCTAATTTTTATGTTATCTTGGGAATTTATTTTCCTTCTCTACATAAATCCCACATCAATTATCAAGGAAGGTGAGTTACTTTCGATATTCCAAACCAACCTATGATCATCTATCAATGTGATTATAATTTTGAACTTTTTATAGAGATCACAACCATTGTATGAGTCTTAATTCTCATCAAAATGGATGTTTATCACATATGGTTGGGGAAATAATTTATAGAGATGATATTCCCATTGTTCAGGAATTTTTTTATTTATTTCTGTAAGAATTTTCTAGTATTCCACCAAAAAATGAATTTGAGTTCTCAATAGAACTCATACTAGGTGCCAATACAATATCAAATAATCTCTATATAATATCCCCAATTAAGTTGCAAGAATTAAATAAGTAACTCCAAGAAGACCTTGAAATGGATTAATTCATCCAATTTTGTCACCTTGGGGTGCATCTTTTCTTTTTGTTAAAAAGAAGGATGGATCAATGAAACTTTGTATTGATTATCAGGAGTAAAAAAAGATCACAATTAGGAACAAGTATCATCATCCCTATATTAATGACTTTTTTTATCAACTTCACAGAGATAAATAACTTTACAAGACTAAACATCATTTTTTATATCATCAATTGAGGGTCAAGAAGGAGGATATACTAAATAAATCATTTCGTATAAGGTATGGACATTATGAATATATAGTGATTCCTTTTTTTCTTACCAATTACCCTATTATCATCATCGATTTAATGAATAGAGTATTTATATATTAAAATGATTAGTTTTTGGTATTATTTATATTTTATATTCTTATCTATTCAAAGAGAAATTAAGAGAACAAAAATCAATTGATAATTGTACTAAAGACCCTAAGGAAGGATAAACTATAGGAAAAATTTAAAAGTGGGAATTTTAGATACAAAAGGTTTCATTTTTGGTCCATAAAATCTCAAGAGAGGGTATATCATTAGATCCATAAAATATGGGGGATATTGAATATTGGCCCAAAATACCATGGTGACTAATATTCATCTTGGTCAATCCTTGGCCATGAGTCAATCCTTTGACCCATTTTGGTAAATCCTTTGACCAAGATGGGTATAATCAATAATATTTTGAGAATTTCTCGTGAATATATAATCCTTTGACCAAGTAATCTCATAAGGTATCCAAGTACCTCTAGATAGATGAATGTTAGTAAAATTTCAAGGAACTAAAGAGAAGGTTAGTCAGTGCACCTATGCTAACATTACCTTATAGTGGATAAGGGTTTGAAATATATATATATATATGCATCCAATAAGGTTTTGAGATGTTTTTTTAAGAATAATGGAGTGGTTATATCTTATACCTCATGAAAATTGAATAATCATGAGAAAAATTAACCAAATTGTGATTTTTAGTTAGCTATAGTAATTTTTTTATTAAAGATGTGGAGGAATAATCTTTATGGAGAAAAGTGTGATATATATACGAATCAAAAAAATTAAATAATATATTCACATAGATGGAGTTTAACATTCTCCAAAGAATATGGTTAGAGGTTATTAAATATTATGACTGGTCGATACATTACCACCTTGGGAAAGCGAACAAGGTGACTGATTCTTTGAGTCAAAAGGATCTTGCTAGATTATCATTGATAAGGATTACAAAAGATACAATATTTATAGACTTTAAAAGTATAGATCTAGAAATATTTAAGTAAGGGTAAAAATATTATCTTTCTAAATGTAATGTTCAACCACCTATCCTAGTGAACATTAAAGAGGAGTATAAAGAAGATATAGAGCTAAAAAAGAAGGTATAAATTTTCCTGAGTTTAACTTTGATCATAATGGAATGGTAAGGTTCATGTACCATGTATTATTTCCATCTATACTAGATTTGAAGTATTTTTTATAATAATCTCATATTTATTCATTATCTATTCATCTGGGAAGTATGAATATGAATTTAGATTTGAAATAATGCTTTTGGTGGGATGTAATGAAGAGAGATATCATATAGTTTTTATCTCGATGCTTGGAATGCCAAAACGTCAAGGATAAAATATAGAAGTCTAAGGGAATTTTTCATCCATTACCCATACCAAAATGTAAATGGGAAAACATCACCATGTATTTTTTCATTGGACTCTACAAAATATCTAAAGGGCGTAATGTTATATGGTTTGTAGTTGATCACCTTACTAAGGTGGCACACTTCATTACAATAAAAGAATACTTCTCTCCGGATCATATTTCCATGATATAAATTAATGAGGTTGTAAGGTTTCATGGAGTACCACATCCCATTGTATCTAATTGGGATCTGAAGTTTACCTCAAAGTTCTGATGAAGTATTCATGAATCTCTTGATAGAGATTTATGCTCCAGCACTGTGTTTCATCCTCAAATAGATGGTTGGTCTAAAAGAAAAATTAAAGACCAAGAGGATATGTTGAGATATTTTTATTTAGATTTAAAAGGTGTTTGGGATCAACACCTTACCCTATATGATTTTTCTTACAATAATAGATTGCACTCAAGAATTAAGATCTCTCCTTATAAATACATATATGGAAAGAAATGTATAGCTTAAATAGGATATAATTAATTTTTAGAAAGATATTTATTGGGACTAGAGATAGCATAATAAATGGAAGATAATGTTAGATTCATTAAGCAACACATCATGATAGCTCAATGTTAGCAAAAAATTTATGATGATAATCACCAACGTGATCTATAATTTTACTTTCTTGATAATGTGTTTATAATAATTTACCCATGTAATAAGGTTATAAGATTTAGTAAGAAAGGGAAAATGAGTCCTAGGTATATCTATCCCATTGAAATTCATCATCTTATTGGGAAAGTAGCTTATCTATTGGAACTTCCACCAAACCACTATCAATTCCATGATGTGTCCCATATATCTCTCTGGATGAATCACATACCTCACCCTTCACATGTACTAAACTCATAAGTTATGCCATTAGAGAAATATCTTTCTTATGATTAACAACCAGTGGATATTCTGGGTCATACAAAGAATGTTCTATAAAGAAAGACCACTCACCTAGTAAAATTGTTTTTTATAAACCACTAATTTAAGGAAACTACATGGTAACTTGAAGATATGATGATGTATAATCATCCCCATTGTTTTAATAGAGTGATGAATTTCTAGGGGGAAATAAAATTTAATGGGGGTTGATTTTAACACCCTGAGTTTTTTTGAATTTATTTTTTTTTTCAAATAAATTAAATTTATTTGATATTTTTACTAAATTCAACACCAAGTTGATCTTATAATACATACAACACTATGTTATATTATGCTTCACATGACACTGAGTTTAAAAAAATACAAAATACTATTTATATACTTATTCAAATGAGACCATTATAACCTAACCATTAAAAATAATGATATGAATAGTAATAAATACTATTTAAATATTATTTATAATGGTTATATATATAGAAAACATATGGATAAAATAATAATAAATTTTTAATAAAGTCTGTATATGTTTCGAAAATACTATTTTATCAAAAAAATGCTTTCATTTATTTTCGTTAAAAATAATAAAATTAAATTTTTTACACTTTTATAAAATTATTTTGAGAAAATAAACACCATTTTTTAATCATAATGTCACAATTATCTTAGGGTTAATTTTTGGTATTTCTCTGAAATATTATACTTTTTCATGAATAATGGAAATAAAGGATTTTAATTGAAATATCCTTTTTCATTTAATTTATTTATAAATTTAAATTATCTTTTAAATTTATTTTAAATATAAATTATTTATATTATAAATTCATTTATCTAATTTATTTCATTGGAATAAATTTTATATTGAATTTTGATATAAAACATTATGAACTTTTGAACTTTTTCTCTTTGAAAACTCAAATTCTCATCACATGTGCGAGGTTAATTTTAAAATAAATTCTATAAATTATATCAATGGAATTTAGAAAAATGATTCCCATATTTGGAATAATAATAATTTATATTATCTAATAAGTTTTTGTTAATATTTGACAAAAAAAAATAGTGCATGCAGTAAAAATTAATTACCACGGTTAAGGTAAAAATGGTTTTATCAAGGGTTAAACTAAAAAAAATGGTTAGAATAACCTATACACTTGTCTAAAAAATATTTTATGGATATATTGAGACCTTATCATGTCTAAGGATATACCTTTACCCATTTTTATCCTTTATAATTATAAAAAATTGGGGATCACTCAATTCTTTTCAAAAATACCAAGTTTATCCTCACCACCACTTATGAAAGGGCGCCCACTCACCTCTCTTCTTAATAACTTTAAACCATTTGGGTTTATCCAATATCTACCCAAATAACTTCCCAAATTCTCTCACCTCATTTTATAATACTTATTTTGGGAATAAATTGATCCTAGGAAGGCTTTTAGTGCAAACCTAAAGAGAATGCCCAAAGAAGAGGTCATGTTCCTCAACGAGCAGTTTTTTTTATTTCTTATCAAAACCAATTAAATTATTTTTATATAAAGATTATATGACAAAATAAGTATATTATCTATATTGAGATTTTTTTATTTTAATTTCATGACCCAAAACCATCTCAACTTCCATCAAATGGGTTACAAAATCTTTATTTGTGTGTACGGTGAACTACCACCTCACGAACCGATGTCCTTCATTTTTTTCCATTACCACATATAAAGGATGGTTTTAATGGTGTATTTTTTATTTATATATTATATTTATTATTTTATTATGATTATTTAATTATTACATCACACATACATTCATACTCTTCATTTTGTGGGAATACGATAATGTTGCTCGTGTTTACGGAAGACTACTACCTCGCAAAGTGATGTGATTCATTCATGATTTACATGGAATGTATTATGGATTAGTTTAATGAACATATTTACTTTATATTACATAATAATTATTCTGAAATGATAATATATATCATTTACTTTTATTTCAATTCGATAATAAAAAGGAAACAGTGTTCATGCATGTGTACGGTCTACCGTCTCCATGAACAGTGTATTTCATTTTATTTTTATAAATTTTATGAATTAATCTAAATAAATATATACTAAATATATATATTATATTTATTTCATGTTTATCATATTTAATATTATGGAACCATTATCAAAGTAAGAGTATTAAAAATATAACAAATTAAAACAAATACAAAAAACAAAGTGGTTATTTCCTGTAAGATCCCAAACTTTTATGAAGATTTATCATGCTAATTAACAGGTAATATTTTGTATAATGTTGTGTAATTTTTATTTTTTTACCTTGGGGTGTGTTTGGGTGAAATTGAGAAAAAAATTGAAGAAATATGGCAGTGCGCGGTGGGCACACATTTTTTCCTAACTTTGTTCCCTCAACCAGCAAACTGTACAATCCTAGATAGTGGACAATTACATGGATGGTGAACAATTTTTCAAAATGTGTGAACTATTAAGAGAAATAATGAACACCTCCCCCCCCCCAATAAGAATAACATTTTTATTAGCATGGTTAGGGGAAACCATTCACCCCGATCAGCAAATCGTGCGTACAGAATTTTAATCCCCTGAAAATTATTCAAAAAATTCTAGAACCCCCGCCTTATACCCTTGAAATCCATAACTTGACCCATAACTAATTTTACTCAATTATAGACCCTCCTAGAGGTATTCCAAGGTTTTATTACCTCTTTTCGCGTTGATTCGAATCCTGGTTGGCAAATCTGTATATCTTTGGGAGTGTGGTTTCTTCCCGATTGATCTCTTGTTCTTATCCCATTCTTTTGGTGGGTTAGTATAATCTGTTTTGTTGGATAAAAATATATATTTTATGAATCTATATATAGTCATGTGTATAAATATCAATAAATATTATATATTTATTTTTTCAATCTTGGATTTAGGTTTTAGATCCACATTTCATGCTACATCGTTATTCCGTTCAAATTGGAGATTTTTATTGGGTGACAATTCATCAAATAATAGTGGTAGGTGGTATATAATTCAAATCACATAGTCTTGATTAAAATTATTTATATGTAATTATATAATTTCTTTTATATTTTTATAAATTGATTTCATGATTTAATTAATTAAATTGGTGAATTATTTAATTAATGGAAATGTGAAATTGGGTTATTGGGATTGTAGATCCTGAATAACTAATTGTTGAATTAATTGTGAGGGAATCAATATTTTTGATTTAGGGATAATTAATTTTTTAGTTAATTATCAGAATATTAAATTCTGGTTTGAGATAAATAATTTTTGAATTAATTTTGAGATATTGAGATTTTTGAATTGAATGATTAATTTATGAATTAATTATGAGATATCGAGATAGTTGATTTGATATATTTAATTGAGGACTTAATTATGAGATAATGATATTGTGAATTGAGATAATTAAGTATTTAATTAATTGTGGGTTAGTGATTAATTAATTTCTGAGTTAATTAAAGGGGTTAATGTGCTTAATTTTTTGGGCAATTAATTAAGGGGAATTATGTGATGACAAATGGTTGAATTAGAAATGATATTGAGATGATTAATTAATTACTGAATTAATTAATGTGAATGGTATCATTACCTAATTGTTTAATTGGTAATAAAATTTATGTGGATAATTAATTATTTAATTAATTATGTGTTGATGAATGGTAACATAGTCATTCGATTTTGAAATCACGAATAGTAACATGGTATTAAATTTTGAGATTATGAATGGTAACATGGTCATTGAATTGTGAAATTATGAATGGTAACATGGTCCTTCAATTGTATAGAGTGTGAATGGTAACATGGGAATTCAAGTATGAATTTAATAATGGTAACATGGTCATTCAATTGTATAAAGTATGAATGGTAACATGGGAATTAATGTATGAATTAAAGAATGGTAACAATGGAATTATGAAATATGATATCCCTTGGGGATAGTTCAGACTCCAATATGGGGTGAAGTAGGAATTGAGATATGGGTGTCCATGGGAACTCGGGGGGTTTATGTGGTTAAATAAATAATAGTTTATAATGTGATAACTATTTATTTATTTATAGATCTTTATTATTTATACAACTTCATACACTATTATTTGATGGGATATCATTTTTTATGCAGTTGGTAGTCGACTAATGAGTTGTAATTACACCCTACTCGGGCTTCTTGATTAGTACCCGAATAGATTTCATGGTTATAGGATAAGATAAGGGAAAAGACTCTATGTTAGATGGCTGAGTTGGGGTGGATCATGGATGAGGGAACCGGATGTGGTTCGGGACCCACCGAGGAGTTTTCAATGTCTTTAATTTTGAGTTTTCATTTTGACACTTTACACAAACATTATCATGGCATATCAATTATTTAGTTTTGATATTGTATTTCCAATTTTGGTCATCATGTGATATTGGAATCATTTTTGGTAATGGTTATATATTTTGTTTTTGTTTATTTATTTTATGTTGGTTTTTTACTCTAATAGAGAGGGTATAGTTTGCCCATGACTGATATTAGACCCTTGCTGTTAGTTGGAAGTCTCTGGCATACAGAGAGGCATGCTTGTGGTCATGTAGCATACCACCTTGGGGAACTGGAGTGTGTCTCTTGGGATGGGACATTAAAAAGTGGTCTGAGAGCCCTGTTTTCTTTTCTTTTTCTTTTATATTACTATTTAGGGAAGTTATATAAGATACTAGGAATATTCGGGCCTTGGTTATGATCTTGTGCATGGGATTAGTTAACCAATGTATGGGGGAGAACCTAAGTACCCATGGTGGGATTATTGTTATTACTATAGATTGTTATAGTTGAATATTATTTCATCATGGGTGACACAGTTATGGTGTGAAGTGATAATTTTTGTTTACATTTTAATATATTTGACTCATGCCTCAGTATGGCATGAGAGTTGAGTTTTTTTTAATCATTCAAGGCACTTAGAATATTTTTTTTACATCCATCATTTTACGCACGCATGGGAAAATGGGTTATGGGTAAGTTGTTGAACTTAAACTATTTTTTCTTACTTATTAAATTGAACTAAAAAAGGTTCCTAACATAAAATTTAGAAAGATTATAAGATGATGAGATATGAGAATAAATGGGTTTCTAAATGTGAAACTTTAATAATGAGAATTTTTTTACCCTTGTAAACCAGGACCTAGGTGTAAGATGATTAACAGTAGTGATTGCACCTAGGTTTTGACTACGTGGCATGGTTTGGAGAAAAGTCTTTTTGTGTCTTGTTGTGTTTTTACTCTTACAAAAATTTGTTAGTGTTGTTTTATGTATCCTAAGATGTGTGTTTGGAATTGTAGAGAGTATGCCTCCACGATGAAACTTGTTGAGAGGATGACTGGATGACATGGATAGGGATGATCCTCTAGTGGTAGAACCTGAGGCATCGATCATGCTATATGAGTAAATCAGGGAGAAGTTCTGAGAGAACTTTTCTTGCATCATGAAGCTTATGGAAAGAGACCCGAGGCAGGTTTGTAAAATCATGTCTGACCTTATGATGGAGTTTCAGTTGTTGCATCCTCCAACTTTTACTATATAGGGTGGACCTAAGGGAGATGAGTCCTGGATTCAGTTTATCCAAACTATACATGACCACCTAGAGACCTCTACCAAGAGGATAGTGAAGTTGGTTGATTATATTCTATGAGGATTAGTGAATCACTCATGGGACATTAAGGTGAATACTGGACAAGCTAATGATATGCTATGCAAGGGATTCTTAGAGAATTTATTGGAGCACATCTATCCAAATATGTTGAGGTAGGAGAGAGAAGATAAGTTCTTGCGATTGACTCGGGAGAGAATGTATGTGATGGACTATGTTGGACACTACATATATTTTAAATGCCTTTCTCTAGTATTGGAAGGGGATGAGATAGCTACGGTGAGGCATTTCTATGATGTACTTAAATGTTTAAGTCCTAAGTTAAACTCTTTCGGTTAGTGAAATTTTTTGAGGTAGTGGATCAAGCTCTCATGGATGAGAGGGATCTGAAATAGGATTCCAGTGCAGGGCAGATAGTTTTTTCTGTATAGTTAGGAGGTACAACTTCTGAGATAAAGAAGCTTTGATATAATAGTTTTATCTATGGAAGTGGAAAGCTAAGTGTCACGACAGGAGGTTCAGTTGCACAGGACCATACTGGAGTGATATTTCATCAGTGTGGTAGGTCATTATATTATCATAGAAACTCTTCTCAACTACAATTAGAGTGACATTCTTACTTTTATATGGGAAATCTAAATAAGTTCTGGAGGACCCAGTGATAGACGGGCAGTGATGGTTCAACTAGGCAGAATCAGGTTGTGGGAAGGGAATATTCTACACCATATCAAGTGGGCAGCGAGAGATCTACTAGTCGAGGCTGTAGAGGTGGTGGATGAGGTGCTTATAGGAAAGATCACCCATATCAGAATGGTGGTGTAGCTCAGGGGAGTCATACTACATCATAGGGAAGAGGGACAGGATAGTTTCATGTGGTGTAGCCTACACTTGTGGATGTTGAGGTTGTACCATCATTGGTGAGAGGTGCTATTCATATAGATTCTATATTATCTAGTGCCTTATATAATACCAATGCCTCTCATTTCATTATTTTTTTACAACGTGTTAATGGTTTGTGCCTGGTGATGGATTTAGTTAGCAGGGAGGTGACAGTAAACACACATCTGGGAACACAATTGAGGGACATCTATTTGTGTAAGAGTTGTTCTCTCAAGGTTTTAGAGTGTCTCTTTCTATGGTATCTTTACATTCTAGACATGTTGGGTTTTGAACTAATATCGGGTATGGACTGCATAGTATCATACCGATCCCACATAGATTGTTACCAGAGGAGATTTAATTTCACATCTCTTAAGGGTTACATATATATTCACCATGGAGAGTGGGATGTCTAGGAGGGCTAATCAAGACCAATTACTTAGTGACAAGGAGTGCTCATAGCCCAAGTTTCTAGTCTATTCTTAGATGATGGAGGTGTAAAGAAGGATTCTTTTTAACCTATAGTGGACAGGTTTCAGGATGTGTTTCCTGAATATTTCTCAGGGATTCTACCTGAGAAATATGTGGAATTTACCATTAATCCCATTCCAATGGCTTAGACATTTTCTATTCAAATATACATAATAGCATCGACATAGCTTCAAGAGCTCAATAATCAGCTAGATGAGTAAAAGGATAGGGATTTATCCATCCGAGTATGTCACTATGGAGTTCACCAGTGTTGTTTTCTAAGAAGGATGGTGGGATTTTCTGCTTATGTGTTGATTATCAGAAATGGAATTAGAGGAAAGTGAAGAATCGGTATCATCTTCTATGTATCGATGATCTGTTTGACAATTTGAGGGGATCCTATGTTTCTTCCAAGATAGAATTGAGATTGGGTTATCATCATTTGAGAGTTCAAACTTCTGATATATCAAGGACTGCATTAGAAAGTAGGTATGGACAATATGAATTCTTCATAATGTCGTCTGGGTTAAAGAACGCACTATCAGTGTTTATGGACTTGTTGAATAATATCTTTCATCCATACCTGTATCTGTTTGTGGTAGTGTTTGTGGATGAAATCTTGGTGTGGTCTAGGTCTCATGAGGATCATTATCAATATCTTGACATCGTTCTGAGTACACTCAGAGAAGAGCGGCTATATGCCAAGATATCTAAGTGTTAGTTTTGGATAGATCAGATGCACTTTTCAGGACACATCATCTTAGAGGAAGGCGTTTCAGTGGACCCAAAAAAATTCTAGGTAGTTATATCTTGGGATCATCTCAAGAACATGTTTGATGTCTGAATATTTCCAGGGTAAGATTGATATTATCTAATGTTCATTCAGAACTTTTCCCATTTGTAAGTGAAGATTTCAGGACTGTATAAGAAGGGGATAAATTTTGAATAGTCTGGATCATGTTATAATGCTTTCCAATATATGGATAAGTACTTAACATCGGCATCTATCTTGATCCTACCTAAGCCAGGTGAGGAGTATACAATGTATTGTGATTCTTATGGGATAGTTCTTGGAGTAGTTTTAATGCAGGTAGATCGAGTTTTTGTGTATAGGTCTCATTGTTTGTGGCTTAATGAATGGGACTACCCTATACATGACCTCGAGTTAGAAGCAGATGTTTATTATTTGAAGTGTTGGCAGCACTGTCTTTTGGGTAAAAAATGTATTGTGTATAAAAATCAAAAGAGTTTAAAGTGAATATTTTATCAACTGTATTTGAATCTATGGAAGTGAAGTTGTGTTGATTATATGCACTAATTTGATTTTTATCTATCATATAATCCTGAGAATGGGAACAATATATATGACACTTTGAGTAGGAAAAATTAGACTCAGAAAGTTCAGGAGTCTAATGTTGATTTGAAGATGAAGACTTTGCTGGCTGAGATTCATGTTTTTGTTCAAGAGAGTCAAGTTAAGATGAATCTCATATCAATTTTAGTGGAGGAGACAATTTAAAGATGGATCACGGATAGACAGTAATATAATCTAGATTTTTTGACCATGAGGGAAAGCCTTGAAGGTGAGGAGTCACCTTCATATTGGAGTATAGATGAGGATGAGATAATTTATGTTAAGAAATAGGTTATGGTGATTATGAGTATGTGGGAGGATCTGATGTGTGTGTTTCATGCCATAAAGTGGGAGGTACATCCAAGTGTGACCAAAATGTACCATGACCTACGTCAACAATTTTGGTGGTCGGGCATGAAAAACAAGATAGAAGGGTCTGTGGCATGATGTTACACATGTTATTAGGTGATCGTTGAGTATTAATGATCTAGAGGTTTTATAAAACTATTAACCATTCCATAATGGAAGTGGGATAATGATACAATGTATTTTTTAGCAATTCCCCCAAGGACACATCGAAATAATGACTCTATTTGGTTTATTGTGGACAGAATGATGAAGGTAGAACATTTCTTTCCTTAATAGGAATCTTTCTCAGTGGTTTATTTGGGAGAAATGTATGTTCGAAAGATAGTATACTTTCATGGATTGATATGTACTATAGATTCAGACTGTGACTTATGTTTTACTTTATACATCTCACAAGGATTACAAAAGTTGATGGGAACATGAGTTTTTTTTATTATGACTATTCACCCACTGACAGATGGGTAGTCAAAGCGTACTATACAGGTGCTTGAGGATATACTACGGGAATGTGTCCCAGAATTTTCTAGGTCTTGGGAGAAGAACATATATTTTTTGGAGTTTTCTATAACTATATTTATCAAGAAACTATAAAGATGGAACTATACGAGGCACTTTATGATAGGTCATGTAGATCACCGCTATGCTAGATAAAAGAAGGTTGAGTCTGAGTTGTTGGGACCGAGTATCACACATGATACATCAGATAAGGTATAACTAATTTGAAAGTATATGGATATGGATTTGAGTATAAAAAATTCATATATTGATATAATTCAAAGGCCCCTAGAGTTTATAGAGGGTGATCGTGTATTCCCTAGGGTGTTGCCTAGATTGGGTCACCATAGGATACGGAGATAGGGAAAATTGGCACTCAGGTTCATTAGACCATTTTAGGTTGTGGAGATAATTGGGCTGGTGGAATACTATTTTTATCTTCCAAAAATATATAATGTTATGCATTGGTTTTCCATGTGTCACAACTATGATGGTATCATGCTGACACTTCTCATGTGATCGATGCGGATGATATTGATCTTGAGATAAATGGATCCTTTGATGAGCATATGATATGTCTGTTGGAAAAGTGTTGAGGGAAAATACCATGTCAATAGTTAGTGTATTGTGGAAACATGGACATGTGCAGTATGAAACTTAGGAGATAGAATTAGATATGCAGGCTTAGTGGCCTGATCTTTTTGACTTGGAATTCTAGATATGCTTAAGAGTATAGATCGAGGAAGATCTGTTATAAGATGGAGATATTGTAAGATCCCAACCTTTTATATAGATTTATTGGTATTTTTAACAGTTACTCTTTTTTTTAATGTTGATTAATTTTAATTTGGGTTTTACCTTGGGGTCTGTTAAGGTAAAACTTGAGAAAAAAATGGAAGAAAGTGGGCAGTGCATGGTTAGCCCATGGTTTTCTCTAACAATGTACCCTGGCCAAGAAAACCATGCAACCCTGGACAATGGGAAATTACATGGCTGGTGCACAGTTTTTGAAACTGTATGCTCTCTTAGAAGAAACCATGCACCCCATAAAGTAGGTGCATGTTTAGGCACATGGTTAGGGGAGATCATGCGCCCCAACCAGTAAACAGTGTGAACTAGATTTTAATCCCCAAAAAATTATTATAAAAATCCTGAACCCCATATTATACCCCCAAACACCATAGATTAACCCATAACCAATTTCTTTCAATTATAAAGCCTCTCGGAGGAATTCCAAGGTCTTCTGAACTTCGTTCTTGGGGATTTGAATTATAGTTGGTAGATCGAAATCTCTTTGGGTATGTGGTTTCTTCCCGATTGATCTCCCATTCTTATCCCATTATTTTGGTGATTTTTTATCCTTTATTTTGTTGAATCTAGATATATATTGGATGACTATCGATCTAGGGTTGTGGATATATATCAAGAAACAAGATATCTTGATTTTTTCAATCATGGATTTAGGTTTTAGATTTCATCTCACATTACGTTGTTATTCCTTTCAAAATTGTGATTTTTGTTGGGTGATTATTCATCAACGAATTTATATAGGTGGTCTATAATTAAAATCCCATAGTCTTGATTGTAATTATTTTTATGTAACTGTAGGATTGATATTATATGTTTATCAATTTATTTCTTGATTGAATTAATTAATAAAGGGAAATTTGAAATTGGGATATTGGGATTTTAGATCATGAATAATTAATTTTTGAATTAATTATAAGGTAATAAAAATTGTAGAATTAGGGATAATTAATTGTTGAGTTAATTATCAGAATATTGAATTGTGGCTTGACATAATTAATTTTTGAATTAATTATGAGGTTTTGATATTTTTGAATTGAGTGATTAACTATGAATTAATTATGAGATATTGAGATATTTTATTTGAGATAATTAAATGATGGATTAATTATTAGATATTGATATTGTAAAATTGAGATAATTAATTGTTGAATTAATTGTGCTTTAGTGATTAAATAATTATTGAGTTAATTAAAGGGGTTTATGTGCTTAATTGGTTGGGGAATTAATTTATTGGAATTATGTGATGAATAATTGTTTAATTAGTAATGATATTGAGATGATTAATTAATTGGTGAATTAATTAATGGGACTGGTATGATAAACTAGTCGTTCAATTAGTAATGAAATTTATGTGGATAATTAATTATTGAATTAATTGTGTATTGATTAATGGTAACATGTTCATTCGATTGTGAAATTATGAATGGTAACATGTTCATTAAATTGTGAAATTATTAATGGTAACATGTTCATTCAATTGTGAAATTATGAAAGGTAACATGGTCATTCAATTGTATAAAGTTTTAATGGTAATAAGGGCATTAAAGTATGAATTAAATAATGGTAACATGGTCATTCAATTGTATAAAGTCTGAATAGTAACATGGGAATTCAAGTATGAATTAAAGAATGGTAACAATGGAATTAGAAAATATGATATCCCTTGGGGATAGTTCAAACTCTGAAATAGTCCAAAGAAGGTATTGAGAAATAGGTGTCCATGGTAACCTAGGAGTTTATGTGGTTAAAAAATAATAGTTTATAATGTGATAACTATTTATTTATGCCTTGTTATTTATTATTAATAAAACAGAATACATTTTTATTTGACTGGATATGTTTTTAGATACTCTTGGTGGTGGAAAATTGTGTTTTACTAACACCCTATTATGTCTGCTCGATCGGTACCTAAATAGATTTAATGTTTGCAGTATAGGAAAAGGAAAAATACCCTATGTTAGATGGCTAAGTTGGGGTGGAGCATGGATGAGGGAACTGGACGTGGTTTTGGGGCCTTCTTGGGATTTTTCAATTTCTTTACTTTTAATTCTTCATTTTTACACTTAACACAAACTTTATCATGGCATATCTATTGTTCAGTTTTGATATTTTATTTCTATTTTTGTTCATCATGTGATATTGGAATCCTTCTGGATGTGGTCATATATTTGGTTCTTGTTTATTTATTTTCCACCAATGTTTTACTCTGAAAAAGTGTTTATATTCATACCATGAATGATATTAGACCTTTTATTTTATTCAGCATCCTATGGAATATGGAGAGGTGCACTTGAGGTCACATAGAAGACTACCTCAGGGCCCCAGTGTGTGGCACCTAGGTTGGGATGTTATATTTCCCAAAAAATTAAATTCAACATTGAATTTTTAATAAATGTGTTATAAAAGGTCATAAGAATCATATATGGTATGATATATATATAAATATTTTTATTTAATAGATGTATAAAAAACTTGTTTTTATTTTAAATGAGGTTTGAATGAGTACGACATAATTCGAGACTTAAGGTAAGGGATTTTTGTCTCAATTTTTCTTCTTTGAGTCATATGTTATGTTATGTACCTATACTCCTTCACGTGGTGTATATAAATCCCATTTGACATGTAATATCATAATTTAATATATCCTCATGACATTTTATATCCCATTTTATATTATTTCTTTGTGGGGATTACAACTCAATATTACTAAAGTGATAAAGATTTTTTGTTGCAATCTCATCAATTATTGGGATTTTTTATGTCTATGTTTCTGATGATCAAATATTATGATCCATATCTCAAGAAACTCATGAATTTTATTCTCCTCTAGTTATTTAGGATATTTTCAAGTAAAATTTCCATTTTTACACTCTTTTAACTTAAAATAATTGGTAAAATGTTTTTAATAATATATGACTTTAATTCTATATTCGGTCAGAAATCTGTTTTCATTCAAAGTAATGTTTTCAAAAAACTGTTTTCAAAAAAATTTAACATTGTTACAATTATTTATTAAAGTAATTTTTAACAATTTTTTAATTTTTAAAAAAATCTTTTAAAATTAATCTTCATTTATTTTCCAAAAAAATGATCATTTGGATTTTACGAAAATGTGAAACGAATCATAGTTTTAATGTGTACGGCATGAACGTAACTTCCCAACATCATAACCAGTCACTTATTTGAATATTTCATTATAATTTTTCATAATTATTTTTAAAGAAAATGATTTTAAATATGTTTTACATTTTAAAAAGTTTTTTTCAAATATAAATGGATATTTTTCTAAAGGAATGTTTTAAATGATCAATCAAAATCATTTTCCATATAAGATTTCATCTATTGATGTTACCTGATACTTACTGGGGATATGACCCAATGATACCATTATTATTATTTATTTTAATGGTTTATGTTTATGTTTTCATGATTTTTATGAAACTTGATTCTCTTTCACCGGTTATACCATGAGAAAATTATTATGAAACTGGCTTATTTTCATAGGTTATGCTATGATAAAATGATTACAAAACATATCTCTTTTTCATAGGTTATGATATGATGAAATGTTTATAATAACAATTTCATATCATGGGTTATGATATTATGAATATTTATGATCTCTTATCACACATAAATATGGGTTTCATTACGTGATGGGTGGGACCTATATCTCCCTCTAATGCATTGGGTAAATATTTATATCTTATTAGATAGATAGAACTGTAATGAGGAGTGGAGTTGGTTCAGTAAGGGACTTTGTCCACTATGATGGTCTTGGGAGTAAACCTTGACTAAAATGATGGTTTAGAGAGTGTACCTATTCCAATATGATATCCTTGTAAGTGAGATTTGATTAATATGGAAATGATTTTCTATGCTTATTTTTATGCCACAAATCCATCTCTTATACCAATGTTATGATTTCGTGGATCATGTTCTCTGATTATCATATAATTCATGTCTTTTTAACCACTAATATTTATCCAATTATTAAATATTATGAACTTTTATATGCAAGGTATGGTTTTCAATTATTATTCTCATATCCTCATACTCTTATTCTCATGTTATTCTTACATATCTCTTTTGTTTACCCATACTGATCATCTGATCTAACCCTTTTCCTATATTTCCTTTAATTGGGTTATAAAGAAATTTATTATCTATGATATGTCTATGAAGGGTTCTAGTTATGAAAAACTTATTGGGATATAATTTATCTCACTTATGAACTAACTTTTATGTTTCCAAGTTTCCAAAGGCACTAAACTATTATGGTCCTCAGGCATGTATTTGTGTAATGTAATGAATATTCATCAAAAATGATATAATATCAATGTATGATAATCCTGGTTCTCTATATTATTAATCAAGGAATTTAGGATTCTTTAGTTTTTCGGTGGATGTGTGAAATGTTGAGTGTTGTGTCTCCTAGAAAGCATGTGTTCCTTCAAACCACCATTTTATGTGGGATCTAAATAGTGTGGAGACTTTAACCAATATTAGTGTCCATTGGACCTTATATTAATTAGTATTGAATTGAGAGCCAGTTGGAGATGTTGGGTATTCTTTGAGGATATGTCCCATTTTTGTCTCCATTCTCATGAGGTTTTCCTTGCATCTCATCCCACTAACCACTTTATTAGGGTTTTTTAATTTTAATTATTTATTATCTTTTATTTATTACCAATAGATTGATTGGGGAATAAATAATTATGGTGGGGAGATTTGTGACACATAATTTTGTATTTTTCACCATATTATATTTTATTATTATAATTTAACCTTTTCCTTGAGTTTCATGTGGTTTTATCTTAATTTTTGTAATTTTTTATTTTCATTTAGTGTTTCATAGTTAGCCCACATGGTTTGGAGTAACCACATAGAAACTATGCAAGGGATTTTTTCATGGTGATAGTGGATTTTTTCATAACCTCCACATCGTTTCACAAACTATATGGAGCTTACTAGGAGACTGTGTGGCTAAGTTTAGTTTTTTGGGTTAGCTTACAATGTTTGGCACATTGTTACTACTGATGTTGTGGAAAAACCATGAACATTACCCAAATTTTATATTTTTTGGATTTCTAACTTTACCCAACCCAAAAATTAAAACCTCTTGACTAATTTATACTCTCCATCACCCCTATGTTCTCTTGTTTCATGTTAGATATCCTAGGAAGTGCACATATGTGTCCAGCCTCCCCTCCTCTCTACTTTGATTCATGGTGTCTCGTCCCTATGAATTTAAGTGGGATCTCTTCAAGTTTGGTTTCTTACACCTTCTTCTCCTTATTCTTCTCTTTACCTATTGTTTTATTTTCTTCTTATCATTTCACGTCATACTAGTTATTCCCAAATTCTCCACATAGAAAATAATTGTGGTTTTGGATGGTCAAAATTTTAATCCTTGGTTGGTTAGGGCTTATAAGGATCATTTTTAGCATGGTTGAAATTTTTCTGCTAAAGGTGATGCATTTTGAATCAGTCTGGATCAATTGTAAATTCCTTGAGGTATTTAATTTTATGATATTATTTTCTTTATACTTACATTATGTTCTTGAGGATTTCAAATTTTTTTGTTACAAAATTATAATTATAAATGTTAGTTATAATTGATTCAAAAATTAATTTGACGTAAATTATCAATGGGAAAAACGTTTTACATTGTATTTCGAGTGAAACATTAAATTCCAATTATTGATTAAATTTTTTGAGAATTTTTTAAAATTAAATAAAGGTATTTTTCCTATTTGGTTCATAGAGTAAATCAAATAATGTTCTTTTAATATTTAACGTATTTTTATAAAGTATGAGTGGTTTATTAAATTTATTTCATAGGTGATTTCTAATATGATTTTCTAAGACTTTTTTTTAAATATCTTCGAATTATTATAAAAATATCAGATTCCTATGTGATTTCCAAGAAGAATAGTTCGATAGTTTCAATATTTTTTAAATGTGTGGATGTGTGGAACCCTCTTTGATCTTTTATGTGTGTTTACCTATAATGGGTGGTGCTTGATGTATGTGTATACTCGATAATGGATCTTATGTGATTTTTTTTGTAAGGATATATAGTTGATAATGGTATTATTTTTCATGATTTATTATGGATGTATTAATTTCTTACTTTCTCTCCCTCTCTTTTTCTTGGTCATGGAAACCTATGTAACGAAGTGGATATTCTATATAGATGTCACACTAGTTAGTCACACACTACTAGTGTCCCCTATAGTGTCAAATAAAATGTGATGGGTTGTGTCCCCATTGATATTGAGTGAAGACTAGTTAGGTGACTTGTCTATAGGATGAAATGTAGTCCAGTAAGTTTTTCATTCTTTGGTAATTTATTTTATTGTCTCTCCTTAGGACCTAAGTTAAATTCCTTGATATTTGTTTCTGGATTGTATTCCTTGATGTATTCACCATTTTATTGAAATGTATGAAACTCATTACATGTTTATTTGATTTTTGATATAGTTACCGCTTGATTAGATTTTTATTTATTTATTTATTTATGTGATGTGACTATATTTACTAAATGATTTTGGGAAGAATTTTAAAAATTATTATACAAACCAAAAATGGGGTTAACCCATATGACATGTGTGGTTTCTAAAGAAGTTTTTTAAAAGTTATTATTTTAGTTAATTGAATGTGTTTTAAATTTTTTATTAAAAGGTGTTTCCAAACAATAGTTTTTATTAAAATAAATGGATAGTTTTAAAAAGTGGTAAGTTTGTGGTATTTATATTTTTAAATAAAAATATGGAAAAAAACTAATTTATAATATATTTAAAACTACCTGAAATTAAATTTATTTTTAAATAACTTTTACAACCCCATTGGTGAAACTATACTGGTCTGTTTAACTCACACCCTGCTTACACCAATTGGAATCTCTATATTGATTGTATCTTGTAGGTTCATGAATCAATTATAATTATTTCATGTTCTAGTAATCTATATCTATACCAATATTCAAGAAAGGTCTTGAGATATTGGATGGATAGTGACCTCTGGTCACATGGGATAGCTTGATCAAGTATACTAGTTTATTTTTGTGCCTTAGTAGTTTCATCCAAAAATGTCATTCCTGGTCCTAGTTGTTTCTATTTTATTGTTTATTTTTACATTATGTATAGTGTTTATGCATGCGGATTTATATATATTAAATAGAAGGGTGGGTTTATGTGAGGGGTTAGAGGTTCTTTTTGGTATTACTTTCTATATTATTTTGTTTTATATTTTTTTTGATCTATCATTTTTATGCACTTCATTTGTTTTTATTATCTCATTTGTTGTGGGTTTCTAACGTATAGGTGAAACATGGAATAATTTTTCTAGAATATTTTTTCTAGTTTAATTTAATTTATTTAGGTAAAATTATTCCCATGAGTGTCACGTGATGCCAATGAATTAGTGTATGTCCATGGGGATTAGGAATTCCCTACAGGCTAGTGGGGGGTTGGGTCGGGTGTCGGCTCATGTAGCATCTTGGGTTGGTCCATTACACATGTGATCCATATCAAAAATAGTTATAGAATTCATATAACTACTTTAGATAGATGAATTTAGTGTATAATTAATTTAAGAAATTTTAAAAACATATAAAATCACTAATGTGAGACCAAGAAAATAAAAAAAACCCCATTATGAGAACTTAAATAGACTAAAAAACATTTAAGAAATAGGCATCAATAAAACAATTAAAAAATATATATAATGTGTGAACCTAGACACTTTGGTAATGAAATATTCACTTAGGTTGAAATTATATGTGGTAAGAACATGTTCAAAGTTATTTATTTCTGAAAATTCCATTTGATTTTGATATATTGATTAACACACATATTATATATGATATGGAAGATAAAATTATCTATACTCAGAAAATATACATCAAGATTAATATTCTATATACTAATATTTTCAAAAATAACATTATTTTGATAGTCAAACCACCTCATATAATCTTTTGTAAGTTAAATTCCCATTCTTTTTTATGAGACTTTCATTTCCCGTTAGTTGATACCAAAATACTTTATACTACCAACCTCAAGGAATTCCTTAAATGAATACCCAATAAAAAAACATTATATGATTATTTTATATATATTTAAATATTTTATGTGTAAGAATTTTTATCTTCATCATTGAATTTTCTATTGTGCAAGGAATGTATTGCTTTAGATAGTTGAACAACATATTCGTAGACTTGTTATATTTTCTTGAATAATACTAAAATCATCAATGTCAATGATAAAATTTTCTCATTTTTTCATTGAAGATAGTAAATCATTGATCTATACGCTAATTCCTATTAGAAGGAGGGATTGAAATAATTACCCCATCTTGTATTTGTATTTCCTCTTTATCTTACACATCAATTGAAAATATAACATAAAAACTTTGTATGGATGTTATATCCCCAATTATTATTATTTCTCTAAAATCTCTATTAAATTTTCACGGATCAAAGGAATAAACATCTCTGAGGTCTCAAGAATTTCGACTTAATAACACCCCTAATAGGATTACCTTCACTTAAAGGTTTCCATTATGTTAAATACCCAACCATTATCTTTTTATAATTATAAGTTTCAAAACATTGAGATAATTTTTACCCTTTTCAATTTATGTGACCCCTTTATTTTCCATGATAAAATTATTTAGATGGTCCTTTTTTGTTGTGTTGTTATTATAGATATTATGATTTTTAATTACCAATATTAAAAAAATAGGAATAATAATCCAACATATTTTCATAATTCACTATTGAAAAAAATTACTTAATTCTTAATCAAAATGGAGAAAGTCATATTTTTCTAAATATACATTTTCATGCATAACCTAGTTTATATTAACCAGACCATTGAGGAACCTCCTGGACTGGCAATAAACTGAGTATACCACCCCAAGGCCACCACCACTAAGATAGGGGTTGTTTAATAGCACCAAGAAGGCCAAAAAATACAAGGTAGGTCTCAACCTATAGAAATCTAAAATAGACACATATCTATAATTCATAAAAATACTATAAACACCAATAATTTATTTATATAAATAGTTAAACTATATTTAATTAATTAATGAGACAAAATTACACAAATATAGTAGAAAAAACCATGAAACTTGTAAATATGTCAATGTATTTTAATCTGATGGACATGAGACTCTAAGAATATCCACCTTTCTACAA
Organism: Viscum album; assembly: GCA_963277665.1. Lineage (NCBI taxonomy): Eukaryota > Viridiplantae > Streptophyta > Magnoliopsida > Santalales > Viscaceae > Viscum > Viscum album. The sequence goes on along the minus strand of OY728126.1, from coordinate 1,685,775,159 downwards.
GGGATCCACGATCAACCTATTACTATAATAATCAATACTACCAACATGAACCACTAAGAGTAATTGGGCATCAACGTCAAACAAGACACACCATCTCTATATCCCTCAATACCATCTCTAAACTATTCCTCATTTTCATAGGAAAAATAATTATGGTGACAAATCCCATTAATAGTTGATTATAAAATTCTTAGTTGAACACCTTGAAACATGAAAGGAAAGAAAAACCAATAAGTCCACTCAAAATATAGAATAAGAGGGTGATCAGAATAAAGGGTAAAATTTTGATATTATCTAAACTAATGTCTTAAGGACATATAGAAGACCCAATCATCCCAACTCTATACATGATGGATTGTAACCAATAAGAAACTAGGGGTGATCAGTGTACCAAAAGGCTCAAAATTTCTAAATTCGATATCCTGTGTATAAGTTGTATCCCAGAGGTAGATATGTTGTATATGACTGTCCATAATGATCAGGTAATCTAAACTACTCATCATTTATAACTTTTTTGGTTCCACTATAAACAATAGTGGGGTAAAAATCACAACTGATATATGCATGTCATTCAAGGGAGTACCACATATTATCATCCAAAATCACTGTATAATTATTCTATAAAAAAAATTCAACCCAAACCATTTCCAAGAATATTTATTGGTCATGTGTGTGCTAAACCCAATTTATATAACTATCTAACCATTTAGAAACCCACTCACCTAACAGAATATATAGTGGGGTACGCACAACTCGCTAAATGTAAGTATTGGTTGAGAGAATAACTAAACATGTTGTAGGACTTGAGCCTCATAAAGTAAATAAAATTTAAGAATGGTGTTTCTAAATCAATAGAAAGAGGAATTGTTCCCCGATTATGTGGGGTATTACCAAACTCTAACAGTTGAGTGAGATACTTGTAACTCATTGGGGATAACTGGGTACTATCCCCACTCATAATCTATATGATTCGCACAAAGAATATATAGGGGAGTTCCAAACTCTATGAAGAATATCAGGGAACTATGACCTTTAATAAATGAATATTTAGGAGGGTTATAGCCCTATGTCCTCTCTAATCATCGCACTATAACTCATTCATCACATTTTTAGATAAAAAATCCTTGAACTTTCCAAGATTCCTCATAAACATTTCATGATTTCCATGTGTGTCATAGCATCATATTATACATGGAAAAATGATTATAATGGTCTATTTACTTGTCTAATCTTAACTTGTGGGTGATAATACTAGAAAAACACCAAAGTATATGCATTACATGGCATATTATTTATTATACATGCCATGAAGTCCCTCTAGGGATGTATTATTATCATAATGCCTTTCAGAGTCCAATAATAATACATTTAATTTTAATTACTTTCTATGTAGGTCTTCGTGACTACCTCAGCATGTACGTCAGTACACGCCATGTTGAATAGTACATGAGGTTTACTTAAGCATAATTTTTTGGCTGGGTGTGTACTCTGTTGCACACCATGTTGAATAGTATATAAAGTGTACTTATATTATATGTTCTAGTTGGGTGTGTACTTCAATACGCACTTTGTCATGTGGGATATCACTATATGGAATGTACTTTTATAATTTTCATTATGTAGTATTTAAGGCTTCTAAAATTAGAACATGTGCACCACCAATTACCATATATGAAATATAATTCTTACTTACACTCCTTTTGATATTTTCCACATATAGAAACCCTAGACACAATATATATAAAATTACATGTCTTTTAGTTATGATCTACAATCTATGTAGTAAAAAAATTCAAAACATGAGATATAAATCAAAATATTTATTGTTATATCCATTTTCACCTCTAATCATCCTTGAATAACTTTTAAGAGCCTCTTCCATCACTTTCCCACTCTAAATGACCCTTTTATGACTTTCATTCACCTAAATAATTACCTAAAATACATTCACACACATCCCTTTTGCTCTCCATGTTGCTGCCCTTAAAAAATTCCAACACTCCTATAAGGGATTACATTTTACCAAGGCATTTCCTTGATTCCTATCAATGGATCCAATATAATCTTCACAATACCCCCATAAAAATAATCATTTTTTCATATTTTTTGGCCATTCATTCATCATCCCGGGCCAATATCATAAAACTACCAGTCATTAAGAAGGCTAGTGAAAATGCATGAGAAAATGGTGTAGGAAATCTAGAAGAATGAAATATTGGGTTTCTAGTGCATCGGTTTGACCACCATTCATCGATCCTAGATTCTCTAATGATAAAAAACAAATGAATAATGAATTATTGCACAATATTTTTGGAAATTAATCATGTGTTGATATGCGAGAAGAAAAAATAGATCATTAATGTTAACTTTAATTAATGAATCAACATGGGAATCATTAATAATAGAAACTAATTTGAAAATAATAGGTCAAACCTCTTGATCAGATCAATGTTCATTGAAAATTATGCTCCCATAAAGCTTCATTATTGATCCCTCAAAGAATGTGTACATCTAGATCTATGATTTTCTCCCACGATCACTCTTTAATTTTGGTTTTATGTTAGTGAACTATATTTATATAGGTTAAGGGGAATAAATAGGTTACCTTTAGTGTTTTTTGGATAATAATCATTTAATTAATATTTTCTATATATTTTTAATAACAAACCCATGACTAGACCAACCCAGGGTCCTTGGTTACAAACCAATGTTACACAACTCTTAAGGTAAACCCCTTATTCTATATGAAATTAGAGTATCATTCTTTCCATGAGATACCCAATTTAATAGATACCACCATCTCCATTTGCAGCATAAATATTTATTTAAATAATAAATATTAAAAAACCCTCAAAACTCACCATTATAGGAAATTTACCAAAACATGGAGTAAACTAATACACCTCATACCTTCCATACATTATTATTACACTATTTTTAAGATAAAACATAATAATACATTCTAAAATTGAAATCTTCAATGTCTTAGTAAAACTATATTCATACAATATGAAAACATATGAAATTTGAAACATTATTTAAATATTTTCAGATATTCCTCCTAATAAAATAATATTACTATTATTTTATGTTATTTGTTGATAACTTACATCAAATAAAGGGTGAGAAAAATCCAAGGGAAAGAATAATATAGAGTAATAAGAAAAATGAAACAATATGAGAACATGGGTGACCATAATCATCATCATCGTATCATAAACATAGAATAATATGAATATGGAAATAATTTTAAGGATATGTTGAATGATGAATATTAATAATAATGAAACAACATACTATTACAGCAAAATCTCATGCATTTAATGTGAATTAATCTAGCATCATGTTCATGTATAACACAATTGTACAAATAATCACTTCATAAAATGTTAGAAAATCTAACATCATGATAATCCATAATTTTCATCTAAATAGATATATCACTTCACTTTATTCATTGGATAGATATATAATTTTTATCCCACCCATAACTACATAAAATGATCATAATTATGTATGCCATATAGAAAGGAATCTTATGTCATAAACATGAAATAAACCCATGTGAAAATAATTGGTTTAATAATAATTTCATATGGAATATATTAATGAATAAATCATGAAGGTTACCTAAAATTAAAATAGAATTCACAGTTTTTGACTTTTAAGAGTATCATTTACTAATAAAAGATTATATTTCATATAGGGGAGAGGAATAAATATAAGAATAATCAAAGAGAATTTTAAATAAAATGAGTTGATCAATAATCATAAATGCATATTATAAATCATACCAAATAAGTAATAAAACTCATATCACTAGAAGAATAGTCCTAAAAAACTAGAGTATGAGAAGATAAACCTAGAAGAAGAGCTTGGTTTGAGAGTCCACTTAACTTAGGTCATGTTTTATTACCTCATTTTCATGCCTCATATATAATAAACATATGTTTATTAAAACAAGAATATATATGTGAATAAAATTCATTTATATCACTCTAAATAAAATTTAATCATTATAATTTAATTTTTAATCTTTTTTTATTAAAGTTATAATGGTTGAATGACATATTTAATTGAATTATCTTTGTTTTTTTTTGATTTTATAGTTTTTATTCATTATTATTTACAAATTATTCAAATTACGTACATAATAATAAAATACATGTAATTTAATATTTATACACTAACCCTAGATATAGGAAATGATATATAATGAATTTTTATTGTCCTCATAGGTTGTAAACCAACCACCAACAGGGTGTGTCAAACGGAGACTAGAAGAATATATTCATATAGTTTAAATATATTATAATGATTTTATAGTTTCACGGAAGAATTAATTTCATGTTAATATAATACTAGATTTATTTTAGGATTATTATCATACATATAGAGGTATAGTAGAAGACTAGATGATTAAAATGAAAGGAAAAAAAGAAAATATTACCTCTTTATCGTTGTTTGATCCTTTTCAAAGGTTGTAATACCTTGGAGGATTGCAATTGGATGAAACCAAAATGTTCCTTAGGATAATAAGAATTTAACCGAGATTATATTTGTATATGATAAGTAATTTTATATGGGGAGGGATAGGGGATATTAATATATCAGGGTAGGGGTGTTTTGGTGGAAATAATGAAAAAAATATTTTTTCGAAAGTAAAACATGAAATATTGATAATATTTCATATTATGAATCACATTTTAATAAAATTACATAATTTTATTACTTTTAAACCCTCCCAAAACATAAATTAATATTTTATGCAAAAGGAAGGAATTCAAAATGAAAATTTATTTTTCTATGATATACATTATAGATTAGACTTTGGAAGTTACTTTTTTTATTTGTAAATTGATTTCATTATTTTAAAATGGATTATTTATTATATTAAATATATTTTTAGGTCTATGTAACCATTTTATTATTAATTAAGTCATTATTACATCAATATTACTTCATAAAATATCAGTATTTTTAACAACTGTATTTTTACTATTTACCTAAAAATTCATTTTTTTAGAAAATTATCAAAAAATAAATATTAATGAATTTAAAATTTTTTATTAAAAAATGAAATTCATTTTATCATAATTTATAACATAGTTAATTTAATTATTAACATTCAAATTATGGATTTTATAAGTCATACTATTCACTTTACACTCTATTTGAGCTTATAATTTGAATATTTATTTTCTAGCATTATCATATTTATATTTAATCAATATATTAATGGAAAATTTTATTCCCATATCATCATAATTTTTTATGGGTAATATTTCTATTTGAATAGTTATTATACTATTCTAATGGTTAGGTAACTATTTATAATGACTCAGTTACTATTCTCAATTTTCATGATACTATGGAAAAAAATTGTATTAGTTTTATAATTTCTATAAATACCTAAAATATTATTCCTAAATAATTCACTTCAATTCCACACAATTTTTTTATTCATAATTTTAAAAATACTGCTTATATTAATTATTATTTTATTATTTTTTATCAAGTTATTTATTACTGTGATAATTATAGTAGGTCATGATGTTGCAAGATATGAAATTATAGTTATGTTATTTTTTGTTTATATTGTCTCATTATACTACTTTAAATTTTATGAAATGTATTTATTCTTAATATGTGATGTTCATAACTAAGTAAATAAAAAAATTTATTTTTATTACATGGTTTATGTGTTTTAAAATATACCATATTCATAAATATCACACACATGTATATAAAGAATGAAAATTCAATATATAAAAAGTATGGGCCATTACATTATTCCTCCCTTTAAAAATATCATATTTAAAATTTCAACTCATTTCCTTGATTGATAATAGATGAGGGAATATAATTTCTATTTCATCCTTAGGTTCTTATACTTCCTCTTCATACATACAGTTTCTCCAAAGTACATTAACAAGGTGAGTTATTGTCTTACATACACTATTATCTCTATGGTCCATGATCTTCATTTATTTATCCACATAAGATATCTCAACCTTAATTTATACCACCTCTATATTCATTACATGTGAGGGATTGGGTATGTAATTCCTTAGAAGATATATGTAGAACACGTCATGCATTTGATCTAGGTTTGGTGGAAGTTCTGATCGATATGATAAAGATCTTATGTGTTCAAGGATCCCAAATGGGGAAATATAAATAGGGATAATCTTTCGCTTATTTAAAAAACTCATGACTCTCATTCAAGGTGATAATCAAAGAAATACTTTATCACCAATCTCAAACAGTAATCTCTTAGATTATTTTCCTCATAGTTATTCTATCAACTTTCAAAAACATCAATGTTTTTTTGAAAGGATTAAACATTATTTATCATATCTTACACAAGTTTAGGTCCATATACCTTCCCTTTACCAACTTAATCCCATTATATTAGTGTTTTATATCTATTAACATATGAGATATATATGAACGGGGGCTCTCAGCTTCAGTCAAGAGCTCCCTGCCTCTAGGGTTTCACCCTGGCGATTTCGGAATTTGAGATTCTGCCTCTAGTGATTGCAGATTTTGACGATGGAAGGTGTAGGATGGTGGTCCTTGGATGAGCGGGCATGGCCTCAGGGTGTTGTTCATTGTCAGATGCTGGCGGCATGCTTCACGGTGGGCAACGGGCAGCGTCCCACCATTTAGAAGTCATCATTTTTCATTCTGGTCTAGATCCATCAGATCTGGATTATTCCATTCTATTTATTACCCTATTTCACTACGGTGTCTTCAGGTTACTGAGGGTGTTCTATGGCAGTGGTTTGAAGGTGGCGTGCTTCGTGGTAGGTTACGGGAGACTGGAGGCATATGTTCGATGGTCAGCGCTTCCAGTATGGTCTAGATCCAATAGATCTGGTTTCATTTTGAGTGTTCCTTGGGATTATGAAGGGCGTATGACGAAGACCCTTGATTACGGTGAGGGTGCAGGCGGTGGGGCGTGTTTATCTTCAACAAGTGCATTGATTGGGGTGAGTCAACTTGGCGTGGTGATGCTCGGGGTGTGTGGGGTTTAGGCTATGGAGGATCTGTGAAGTGATGCCACAGATCCACAATAGGAGGTGGCATAGTGAAAGATCAGGTTGCGGTGGGGTTCTGCTGTCTTGTGGGAAGAAGCTGTGTCAACTGGGTTTTGTGCCCCTTTTTTTCCTTGTTCTTGGGCCAATATGACCTTGGGTCATGTGATTTGTAATGGTATTATTCCATTGGGATTTAGGGACATTGTTTCTTAGGTATTTGTTCCTTTGTGTTCTTGGATTTCAGTTGGGTTCTCACTTTTCCCACAAAAGGGTTTGTGTGTTTTTTCTCTTTTTAATAAAGGGTTTTTCCCCCATCTTTCCTAGTAGTATATCTATTAACATAGAGATATTCATATGGACACATTTGAATACTTTTTTGGAAACTATTTTTTTAACAACTCAACCAAGTGAAGATGTTGATCACAGCCTCCTTTTAATTCTACCAAGCAAGATCTCAATATTTCTTCAAGTTTCTGAATGGTTATATCATATTGACCATATGTTTATGGGTGATAAGTTGTATAAAAGTTCAATTTTGTGTTCATGGCATATTTAATAATCCTTCAAAACTTATATATGAAACTTGGATCATGATTTGATGTGATAAATTTTTTCCCAATTCAACCTCATCACTTCATTAACATATATCTTAAAAAGTCACTCAACTGAGGGATATTCTTAAATGAATATTAATTGAGTATTCATAGTGAGTCAATCCACCATAACTCGTATAGCATTGTTTCTTTTATATTTCTTTGGAAGAATCGTTAAAAAAATTTATGATGATGTTCTCCCATTTTTATATTGGTATGGGTAATAGTTTCACTATAATCTTAATCTTCTGACTCTCTACATTAAATTAATGAAAAAATAATTACTTATAGGTGTACTCAACAATATCATTATCTATTTTATTACAACATAAGTTCTCTAAATGATCTTGGTAAATCTTGGTACTTCCCATATAGATTGATAATGATGAGCTATGTGCATCATAAAATTGTTATTTATTTATATCAGGTGTTAATGGAATGAAAATTCTAGTTTCAAATTGAATAAATTCATCTTTTCTTATGATGAATTAATGAATCTCCCCTTTTTTCCTCTCACCATATTTTTAATAAATAAATCATCCCTTTATGCCTCTATTATTTTCTCTTGGATGTATGGTTGTGAAATAATTTATCAAGGTAGGATGTCTTATCTTTCTTTTTTATTACCATATATGTCCTTTGATTATCCATGAAGATAGGGTCTTTCTCAATTTTCATCATTGATAAGTTATTAGGTTATTCTCTATAAAGAGCATCAGCTACCTTGTTCTCATTTCTATGATGGTGCTTTATTAAGTAATCATAGTCCTTGATTAACTAAAACTATCTTCTTTGATATATATGTATCTCATTCTATAAATGTTAATTTATTAATTAAACTTTATATATATATATATATATGTAACACATATCATATAGATGTAGTATCTACAAATCATTAATGAAATGATCACAGATTTTAATTCTAAATCATGTTTCAAGTAGTTCTGCACACGGATAATTAATTTTTACAAGGCATAGGTTATCACTTTACAATTTGTCAAGATTAATCAACCCAAAACTTTATTTTAAGATTCATCGTATGAAAAAAAAACTTATACACTCAAGGGTAGTGTGAGTATATGTGTAGTGACTATCCTCTTCTTGAAATCCTTAATTAAATATTCCCATTCTTCAATCAAGACATACTTCACCACCTTGCATGTTAACATGGTTAGTTAGTTAGAAAATTGTGAGAATTTACTCACAAATTGTTAATATTACCTAGACAATCCAGATAACTATGAATATATATGACACTTTTAGGTTTGGTCCATTCTTTAATTTTAATTTTCTTTTAATTTTCCTTGGAAATTATTTTTCTCATGTTCACATTACCCAAGTATGTGACATTATATATCCCAAATTCACACTTTATAAATATATAACACAAATTCTTCTTCATTGATGTATTTAGAACAATCCTTATATATTCATTATGTTGTTATTTTCTCTTAGATTTTATGATAATATCAATAATAAAAACTATGAAAAATCATGGTTGTATCTAAATAATCTAATCTTTAAATCCATAAATATTGTTATAGATTTCATAAATCTCAATGGAATATCTATGAACTCATATTGTCCATAACTTATATTTTTTTTAAATAAATTTACATGAATTGTTCACCCAATTCATGTCTGAAGAAAATAATTAAAACCAAGAGTAAAATAGCAGAAACCACAAGGTGCAATGTACTTACACCACTAGAAAATTACAGAGAAACAAAAATAAATGAAGGCTCAAACAAAAGGCCTCACACCTACAACAGCATCACGCAAGGAGGCCGCATGACTACCTCTTACATTCCAGTAATATGACGGAAAGGACGATAGTGAAAGACTGCAACCTTCTACAAAACAGACCAGTAGGAAAAATCTGTAGCATCATGTCAAGATAGAAAATGTCCTATATCTAAAATCAAACAAGTCAAAAACCAAAAGGGCAGGTTGCTTCTGAATGGACCACTGATGAAGAACAACATGCAGAAGAATCAAACCAAAGTAAAAAATCAGGAAAACTATAGAGTGGTGCAGCACATATCTGAAAGAACTAGGTACACTACCTATGTGAAAATGTTAACAAGAGGGTCATCAGCAATCAGAAAAAATTCAACCAAAAACCTTGAGAAAAATTATTGTCAAGGGATTTCATTAAAATTAATGCTTGAGTCGTTTTTAAATTCCTCAACCACTTTGATGAACATCCTCATTCAGAGATCAAGATAGGTATCCTTTAACATCTATCCATTCTTATATTTACCAAAATCAATGTTGTCTTTCTCTTCAATACATGAATCATGCTCCTTTGGGAGCTCAAGATATTATGGTAATTGATATGCATTCATATATTCTTGGTAATATTAAGAAAAATACCTCATGATATTTTTTATGGGTGGATAATTAATCAAGGAATAAATTAGTATATTCCTTTACATGGGAATGTCCTCAAGGTTAATTCATTTCATTGTCTCACCTATTTGAGAGAGATAATTTTCTTTATTATGTATCAATAATAATACCATTGAAGAATTACATAAATAAGATTCATAATATTTGTTGAAATTATATAGATACATGGGATAGTTCAAGATGTGTAAATAGATTTTCTTTTCCTAACACACAATGTGATATCTATATAATGATAGTTAGACCACGCCAAAAATAGCATCAAATTCTACCAAAGGAAGGATTATGTGATTTAAAAGGAGAATCTTCCCACACACACTAATAAGGGAAGATTCTAAGTCTTAGTTCACAATGATTCCACTACTAGGTGTTTTTACAAATATATCTACATCAATGTATTTGAGAGGTGATTCAATACTTCAAGAAAACATGAAAAAAATAAAGTTTTTCATAAAAACTAAATCAAATAAAACTTTTGTAATTATTTGTGGAATTTTATGTCTTCCTTAAACTACTTCAATTTGTTTCTCCACCTCAATAGTGCTTATGGAATAATATTTCTATTGATATCTTAGCTTAGGTGTTCATGGAAGTTGATTACCCTCAAACACTATTAGTTTAGTGCAATGTACTACATAGTGTCCAAGTTCATTTTAGTTTAATCAATAGACCATGGGTGGTTTATTGGGTGGTGCCTTCCATTACTTAATCATAGTGATTGGATTATTTAAGTATCATCTAAATTCATGATCCTAATGATCTTATTTTCTATACTTGAATCATTTCCTCATTAATTTGAAGAAAATACTATGGGGTTTATTTAAAAATATTTTATATGTTGGCGGTTTTATATTTTTACCTCCTTCATCATTTTATCCTCTATTTTGAAACTCCATACTTTATTTCATGTCACCATGTCTATGGGGCCATTATCTGAACTCCATATCTACTTTTAGTGCATACCAAAAGACTTATTCATAACCCCCAAAGTCTCAAATTTCTAGATCCTTTAATATATGTGGTTTTAAAAAACTATATAATCTATTTATTTTTCTATAATTATGGATAAAAAATCGTATTCATACTTTTAAATCCTTTTGAATATTTCCTTGTAAATTTTAATAGATTAATTCTCCTCTTTTTTAATCAATAAAATTCTCTCTTCATCTAAATACAAGAATTTTGATAGAAATAATGTTTAAGGGATATTTTCATTATTTATTCTCACTATATTACTTAAACTTCATCCTAATTATTTGAATTATTGGTCCATTTCCTCTATTGATGAACTTCTCCTTATAAATATAAAATTTCTAGAGTAACTTTATACTTCCTGGAGTAATGAATTATGGGATATATCCTTCCCATAGAGTTGACCCATTATTATGAAATAAGCAGAATAAAGGGTCCTCTAAATATTTATGGTTATTTTCACATGAAGTATTTGATGGATAATTATTCCCTCTTAGTGGAGGAGGGTTTTCACATGAAGTATTTTATTCAATAGCATCATATGGGAAATTATTACATTTTCATTCACATGGTTTATTTTTTTTATTTCTAATATTCCGCATAATTTTATAAAATAGAAAATAAGAGAAACAAATCAAAAAAAGGGTAAATAACTTATACACATGCATAAATCAGTTATAAAGTCTTAACTTATGAGGTATCAAATTTTAACGAACGTTAAATTTTACGGAAAAAATTCAAAAATTAACTAAAACCTTTCTTTGAAACAAGTTATAGAAACCCATACCTGTATACATGAAGATTATATAATTTTTTGGATATATAATAAATAATAAAATATTCTACAATTAAAAGATTTAGTTTTTTAGAAAAATTAGGTTCATACAATATGAATAAATATGAAATTTAATAAAATATTTAAATAATTCCACTTATTCATCTTAATAATTCCTTATTCCTCATAGTATATATAGTCAATATACATCAAGTAAAGGGTGAGAAAAACACATATTTATGGGAGGTATAACTTGGAGTAATAAGAAACATGAACAATATGAGAATATAAGTGAGCATAATCATCTTCATTATATCATAAACATATGATCATAATCATGTTGAAATAATTTTAAGGATACATGGAATGTGGAATATATATTGGAATGAAACATCATATAATTTTTGACAAATCCCATGCATAGAATTCGAATAAGTCTAGCATCATGTTCATGTATAAAATATGTGTATAAATCATAACATCATAAAATGGGATAAATATAGAATCATATTCATGCATAAAATCATGTGATATATAACTTTATCAAATTAATTATAGGGATATATAATTCTATTCCCACCCTTCACAACAACAAAATACTCATAATCATGCATTCCACATATAAAGGAAAGTTGTTTCATAAATATGGAATAATCCTTTGAGAAATAAATATATTTTAAAATAGTTTCTTAAGGAATATATAGAAGAATAAATCATGGGGGTTCTATAAAATAAGAAGGGAAAAAATAATTTTGGACATTTAAGGACATAATTAGAAAATAAAAGATTATATTTCATGGATAAGGGAGGAATAAATATAAGATTAATTAAAAATGTGTTTTAGAATATGAAATGATAAAAAAGCATAAAGGTGTTTTGGAATTCATCCCACTAAAGTAATAATGTTTATATTTCCTGAATAAGAAAGTGATGTAAAGGGAAAATGAATTTATAGATGGTTTTATATGAATCATAATAAAAATAGGTTGGAATATAAGATAACCCCCAAAGAAAACTTAGGATCAAGAGTCCCCTTACCTTAGGTCTCGTTTAATTTCATCAAATTTATGCCTATTGTATAATAAAATTATGTTTGTTAAAACATGAATATAGAAGTTAATTACATTTATTCATGTCCCTATTAATAAATTATAATCATTAGAATTTATTTATTTATCTTTTTTTGTAAAATTTGAAATGATTCAATGACATATTCTTATAAGTTATCCCATTTTGTTTCGATTTTAGGGTATTGATTCATTATTATTTATACATTATCCAAGTTTCCTCTAAAATCATAAAAATACATATAAATAAATATTTATAAATTAAATATAAATTATGAAAATGATCTATAAAGGTTATCATAAGAAAATAATTAACAACTTCATTATAGGTGTTCAATCCTCCACTAACAAGAAATGCCAAGAGAGAGAAAGGGTGGTAATAATAATACATTATATTTAGATTTTTAATTACAATATAGAATCATAATAAAAATTATATATAAATAATATAAACTAACCATACATATTAGTAGTGATACATATAGAATTGATATCTTCCATATTGGTGGTATACCGACTAGTAATGGGATATGTCAAAAGGAGAGGGGATAATATATATATATATATATATATATATATATATATTATAAATAGATTATATTGATTTTATAGTATAATAATTATATTAAGGTCATGTTACTATAATACTTGATATATTTTAGGAGTATTTTTTTAGAGATGAAGGGATAATATAAGAAGGGTTGATTAAAATGAAAGGGAAAATAGATAAAATATTACATCTTACTTGATGTTTCATCCTTTTTCAAGGCATTAATACCATATAGGATTGGAGTCTAATGAAACTAGAACATACCTAAGGATACTAATATGATTAATAAAAAGTAATTTTATAGATTTTTTATAAAGATAAGTGATTGAGAATTTATTTTCCAAGAGGAGGGAGTGGAGCTATTTATTCCTGAGGGGATGTATATTTTAGGTTTAAATAATGTATAATATATTGTTCCAAAAGTATAATTTTTAATAGTGGTCATATTTGACATTATGAATCATATTTGAATTAAATTTCATTATTTTATAACTTGTAAACCTTTAAAAATTGAATTTATTAGTTTATAAAAAATTAATAAAAATTGAAAAAATATTTTTAATGATATACTTTATGATTTTAGACTTTGGAAATTACTTTTTAGGATTGGAAATTAATTTTTTTATTTTTAAATGGATTATTTATCTAATTAAGTATATTTGAGGTCAATTTAATCATTATATGATTAATTAAGTCATGATCACGTCAATATTAAATCATAAAATAATCGTATTTCCAAAAACAGTATATCTACTATTCACTTAAAAATTCATTTTTTTAGAAAATTATCAAAAATTTAATATTTTATAATTTAAATGTTATAATTAAAAAAATGATTCTAATTTTATATAATAAATTTTATAAAAAATTTAATTTTAATTATTAAATTGAAAAATTATGGTTTTTACAAAATACATCAAAATACACTTTACCCATTATACTTTCTTTGGGTTTCTAATTTGAAAATTTCTTTTGGGGAATTATATTATTTATATTTACTTAATTTATTAATGGTAAATTTTATTTACATGTATTACTATTTTATTAGTGATTTTAATATTCTAATAGTTACATTACTATTCCAACATCTAGGTTATTATTCTAAAATATCATGTTACTATTTATAATAGTCAAGTTACTATTACAATTTTCATATTGATATGATACATCATATAAATAGCACAAATTTCCTTCATTAATCATTCACTTCAATTGATCTCAGGTTCTATATTCATCATTTTCCAAATTCTGATTACATTACTAATGTTTTTTTATTTTTTATAATGTCATTTATGACCATGATAATTCTAGGGGACTACAATGTTATAGAATATATAATACTTGTTTTGTTTTGTTTGTTGTGTTTATTATCACATTGTATTACTTTAAATTTTTGGGATTATAGTTATCCATGGTATGTAATTTTCTATGTTGATGAAATAAATTAGTGTTGGTAATTATTATGTGGTGTATGTGTTTTAAACTATACCATATATAACATAAATGTATATTCAAAAGGAAAATTATATACAAAAAAGTCAGGTGCATTACATAAAAACCACACCCCAATATCAGCATAACCATAAAAAAAATACAAGGTCATCTACTATTGTAAATTTTCTATATTACTCTTATAGAGATATCAATTATTTGAAACATGAAAAGGATCTGAGTCCTGATGAGGAAAAATTAGGCTCACTAGATACTCACCACCATTAAACCCTTTTTCCTTGAAAATGAAATAACTTGATCTATAGAGCAGGAAGACACTTAAAACAAAATCGCATTAAAATACTATCTACCCTTTCATGCACTTCAATTTTAGATAAAGGTTCAAGCTATAAGAGAACTATGTATGAAACTATATAGTTAATGTATATCCTTGTTCACCCTAACCATTTGGGAATTATTCCCTAAGTTTATACCTCAACACTAAATCCATCGACTAAATTTCATCTTGAAAAAAACCTCGATATAAGCATAAAAATGCATTATGAAAAACTGTAAACCACTAAATTCCACCTGAATTGGTTCATATATAAGGTCATGTATCGTGGTATAATTACACTCCCTGCCTTTAAAGAGGCTTCTATATTATTAATTCATGGGAAAAAATTATCTGCAGTTAACTCCTCCACCGATCATGCCATGAAAACCCCACACTAACTCCAAAAGGGTTACATGTTAGAATTCTCTTTATCTTCTGCACTAATTTTTCATCATCTCCTACTAACAAGTCACATAATCCAATGTACCCCACACAAATTATAAAGACAACAAATTAATTCTTACTCAATTTCTCCCCAATGATATAGAGGGAATTTCCATCCACACTTTTATCTCAAAACATGACTTAATCTACTATTAAAGACAATATAGTTGTGTTGTTTTCACTCCTTTTCGAAATCTATTTAAAAGCACATCAAGAAATATCATCTTCCTCCTCAATTTTTGAGAATCACATCACTTATTTTTAGTGGATTAATCCTCCAAAATCATAAGTAGATAGTCCTATCCATTTAAATGACACTAATCAGTAGAATCTAGACCCCAAGATAACAATTCCCAAAACTCAAGTGACCAAAACCCACAACATTATGAAAAATCATCCTTCACCTTATAGAAAAAAATTTCACATGATGATAATGTCTAAAATCTCTTCTCAAACATACCACACTAAGGACTATGATTCACTAGGGTGATTACCACTCAGAAAGTCTATAATAGTTTTAAATATGAATATCAAGTGAAATCCCATTATCCACTAAGGGAAATTCCTGATTTTATCCCCACTTTTAGTAAAAATCATCAATTCTATCACTTAAGAACATCTGGTCACATAAGACTGCTAGATTGATATCACCACTATGGGCCTATCACACATAAAGGAAGGATGTGGGGACACCACTATTGATTGAAGGTGGGAATAAAATCCATATACCAATAATAATACATCATTTTGAATATTTAAATTTAGGAACCTCCCCAATAAACTAGTCATAGGATCCTAGCTAAGGTTATCAGCCCGCATTCCCCTATTGGGCTACTTTTATCATAACTTGAACAAAAACCTCAACTTTTATAGTGTTTATCCACTATTCCACATTCAAAGTTAACATAACTATTTAAAAATACTACATTAATCCTTACCATTACTATTTACCACTAAGAAATAATACAAAAAGATGTTTAGATGAGGTGTCTCAAGAACATGGAAAGGGATTCCAGCAACCAACACAGCAACAACTAAACATTATATCTAGAATTCATGTCATTAATTTTTTATCCTCTTAATAAAGAATAACCAAGGGTATTTCTCTAAGTGTATTATCATATTCCTTTAAATTTATGAGGAGAAAAATATCGACCACACTCATGGAATATATAGTCATGATTATAATATCTTGGGTATTTGACTACCACTTCTCAAGGGTTATCTCTACTCACTACACTTGAGGGGTTTCCATTCACTACTAAGGGTGGACCTCTCTTAATTTACTCAATGGTCTAAAATATTATGATACTAGTAAAGGTTAATTTTTCTAAACCAAGGAAGGTATTTTTAGGTCTTATCTTTTCTATGATGGAATCCCATGAAGGGCCTTTTTCTCCAATAATGATAAACACACATTAAGTGTAGGAATGAGTGAAATTTTTTCTCTATTGATGGAAATTATCTTGTAGATAATGTTTTATTAAAGGACTCTATTGAAATATATAACTCCAAAATAGTCAGTGATGGAATAATAGTGCATGCCTATGTCAACTATTATGAGGGTCTATGAAGAAAGGATATAAATCATGACTCAAAATGAACTTTATTTTACCTTAAAATATTAATCCACTACATGAATCAACCTATACCTATAACTATCAGTACTATTAACTTAATGGGAACCAACTAAAGGTGGTGCTGGTGGGAGTGGATTATACCATTTTCCATCTCCAGCTACTCTAACACCACAAGATGCTCCACAAAAATTGGCTCTAGGTATATCAATTTTCTTACAATTGTAATGTATATGATCTCGATACTACATCCAACATAGAGGTTTTACCATGGAAATTATCTTTCTATCTTCAATAAAAAATATAAAATACTCCCAAATCCATGGTATAGCCCATCCATGATTTATTAATTTTTCAATGCTCACCTAGGTACTCCGGCATAGGTGTAGTTTCATAAGATCAAGCCCTGACCAAAATTCTCTTTGAAGGCACTAATATAACTACTAATCAACATGAGAAATTTTTATTAATTAGAGATAAATAAAAAAGGAAAAAGAGAGAGTTAGTCAAGGAGGCCTGAAATAATGCAGGCCAAGGGAATCCATACAGACAAAATTGATACACTCATAAGGAAGGGAGCCCAAGGAAGAATAAATAATGAGATTATCATAGTGGTTGCATTTGAATTCCAAGAATTCCATGAAAAAGTTTCACCACACCAAGAGTGATTCAAGCTAGTTTGTCCAATGTAATTCAAAAATATTTTAATATGATAAATAATGGACCAAGGAGATTCATTCCTTCCCTATAATAAGTTAGAAATAACTACGGAGTTAGTTTCAATTTTTTGAGGGTAATATTACTAGCATGAAAAATATGTAGCCCATTAAGCATTGACTTGGCCTCCAGAATAATTGATTTACCTTTCCCATAGTAAATTCTAAAAGCGATGATAAATAAACCAAGGGGTTCATGGAAAACATCACCCCATATAATGATAAAATGGCTACAATGTCCATCGATCTTAAGTTTGAGGATGTTTTCAAGAGGGAACTAGTAAACCCATATACCTGTAGTAAACCAAAGAGATCTAGGAAATTTTCTTATTCCATTCATGATTAAACTCATATATGGTGCATTATCCCAGAACTTCAAATGAATTCCTAGATCAATGATTAAGAACCTGTCTTGAGTCTGCATAGCTAAACAAGATCTTATAACACCTCCAACCCTAACCTTATTTTTTGCACTATAAATTTTCTATAAAATACCCAAGATTAACATGGATATTTATTTTCCTTCCATAGTATTATCTTCTACCCCAAGGAACCAAGTATGAAAAAAAATCACCATTGGCATCCATCACAGTAATTCCTATGAGATTTTTGAATCCGCACCACACTTCTTGTGCCCAATATCTATCAAAAAATAAGTGATTAACTAACTCCTCATTGGAACTATAATAACATAAGAACTTAAAGACTATATCTATAGCTCTATTCCTAATCAGTTCATCTGTCGGAATAGCATGGTTCCATATATGCCATATAAGAAAGTTTAATTTCATCGGAAGATCTTTGCACCAAATAAATTTTAAAAAAACCACATCTGGTCTTTACATGAGATATGGATGGAATGAATTGGATGAGAAGATACTTGAATATACACTAGTGTACACAATTTTATCTAGATCCCAGGAAATTTTTATGTTATTAAAAACTTCTCATTGATGTGATCTTAGGGTGACGTGAATGAAACTTGGGAAACCACGCTCTTGATAAAAATAAATATCGAGGGTTAGGAAACCTAGGAAGCCAAGGGGGCATACACACCAAATTATGATTCCAACAATCAATATCACTATTCCAAATAATCTATATAGACTATCATTTCAGTTCTAGAAGTTTTACATGTAGCACCTACCATAAGCTGGAGATCATCCCTTTAGTCTCACTAAAGACTTCATTGTATTTTCCATCCACCACTACGCTCTAAATAGAATGGCCTTCAAAGACTCCCCAAGTAAATTTAGTTTGAAGTCTATACACAGTATCACACACACTCCAAAGACTAGTGCCACCTAAATCCATAGGTTTGGCCATCCTAAACCAAGATGCCCAGTGGCATTGGCCTTCCCTATAAGTGTCCCATACAAATGAATCCATGATGTTTTCAATTATCAATATCAGTTCTCTTAATAATTTGAGTAATGATATTACATGCATCAGAATAGAGGAATGGACACAATTAATCAGCATAATGTGGTCCCCATATGATAAGAAAAGGCTCTTCCAGTTATTGATGTGCCTTTTGATTTTAGAAATCATGTTATCAATGTGTTGTATAAGGAGACCTCTAGGGGAGATCTGGGCCCCTAGATAATCCATTCAAAATGGATTCCTACTGATTTTTAGTATTTCCTCAATCTTTTTGGTTTGACACTCCGAAAAATATTTAGAAATGTAAATGATACTCTAATCATAATTAATTCATTTTCCATACTACTTACAGTATTCGTGCATGACTTGGATCATGCCCCAAACGTATCTCTTACTTCCGTTAATAAAAAGAAGCATTTCATAGGCAAATAGAAGATTATAAATTCCATTAAATTGAGTCCTTCATATGAAAGAAAGAATACTTCTATTATGAATGAAACCAGGTAAAATCTTTCTAAAATAGTATTGATCCAAAATTAATGGGATTCAGAAAATAGGATATCCATTTCTTATCCCTTGCATTGATTTGAAGAAGCCGCATTTCCTTCCCATGAATTTATCTAATAAATAAGAAGAACTGAATCACTTTAAGATTAAATTTGTCGCCTAGTTAGAGAATCCTAAGCTGGACAACACTATTAAGATGAAACCACATTCAATTATTTCATAATCTTTATCCGTATTGATTTTAATTTCCAATTTGGAATCCATGGCATTCATATAGATATCTCCAATCATCTCTTATTCTAAAGCAATTTCTTCCTGAACTGACCTCCCTCTAACAAATCCATGTTGCTCCTCGGTTATCCACTCTTGAAGGTGGGAAGAAAGCCTCCTATTTATGATACTAGCAAGCACTTTTTAGGGAAATTTACAGTTTATTATTGGTCAATAGTGTTTTAGAGAAGAGGGATATTTCACCTTTATAATAATAATTTGAGTTTTTATACAAGACACATAAGGTAAGTTTCCCTCAAAAATGATGTCTGGAATAATGTTTACCAAATCCTTCTTAACTAGCTCCCAAGAATCCATGTCGAATAATCACAGGATATCATTAGGTCCTAGAGCACCTTCTTGATTAAGATTGATCATCGTATCTCAAACCGTCCCCTCATTAAGGATTTGTTCCATCTATGAGTTGACACCATCCAAAACCACATTCGGGATAGCTTCACATAAGGGGGACTAACCACAAGGATATCCCTCTTGCATCTCTGGGTTAATGCCAACAATTTGGGACTTAAAATGATCTTCCAACATGGACCCCGCCACATTAAGGACATTCATGAAAGATCCATCCTCCTTGTAGATATTAGGAGGAACAATCCATTTCTTTTCTCAAATATGGTCATGTTTCCCTATGGATGGTCCAGTATCTTTTAAACTCAAACTATCCCAATAATCTGTAAATATTTTCTCACCCAGAATAAGGGATTAAACTCCAACCATGATAGAGTATTCCCATGTGAGTTTGAGAAAAACATCATCCTGTAATTGATCATTACACCTTGTAGAGAACTCATTGCTAGGATCACCATTAGTTCGGTAGTTTTCCAAACTAGATGAATTATGCCAGTTCATGAATCCATGAAATCCTTTACTGTATAAAAATGGGGGGTTTTATCTTAATATTGGAGGCCTCTACTAATATAATTCATCAATTATAGTCGGATTATGGGTAGTCCTGTAATTGGGAAGTACCACATATAGTTAAAGAGAAGGCATGCACTAACACTACCACAGATCGTGCTTTACCCAATGCTGACTTCTACCAGTGCTAGAAAAAAAGTGCTGATAATTGGGGGAAGTTTATCAGCACTCAAAAAAAGTTTTGATAAAGTTATATTTTATCATATCTAACAAAATAATTGATAAAAGGTAAGCCTTTTCAATGATTTTTTATATCATTGATAGAAGTCCTCTATTCATCAGTGCTTTTTTAGCACTAATAAAAGTGACACCTTTATCATCACTTTTTTCTAGCACTGATAATGTTTGTAGTAATTAATTTAATTTATATATAAATATTTATATATTTTTAAATAATATATATCTTATAATAAGTATATAAGTAAATATAATATAAAAATATGATCTATATAACTTTTAATAAAAATTTATTCTTATTTTCATTGTTCTATACATAAATATTTTTCAAATTTAGATTAGTCAAAATGTTTAATAGTATATTTATATAAATTAATTACAAAATGTGTATATATATAAAATAAATATAATTTATTATTAATTTATTTAAACAATTATATAATATATGTCATGACCTGTCCCAGAGCGGCTCATTCCATGACTCCCCCAAGCCCACCTCCCATAGGCCAGGGGTTGGCAACTAGCATCGAGTAGGCATATCCACAAATGGGAGGCATTTTCCTAAGTACCTATACACACACACACATCTCCAAGAAAAAAATGTTGAACTGAGAAAACTAAGTAAAAAAATACGCATATCACTAAGATACCAACACAGAGCATGACAGCAGACAACTAAAAGTAAGTGGGTCCATAATAAAAGCCCAAAAAAATGAAAAGTACAAGTACAAGTCCCTGGAACTCATATGTAGAAAAACCTACCTGAAGGGTAGGTATAGAAATAGTTGTATGAAGCCAGAGAAGAACACATCGTCTGTCAGGTCACTCTAAGAACCACCTGGCCTTGATCCACCAAGAAATCTATCAAAGAGTCAATCATTTACACAAGTCATGACATGTGAAGGAAAAGCCTGTGCAAGGGTGACCAACATAATACTCAGTAGGACACCCCAAAACACAAAGTAAAAGACCAAAAAGGAAAAATATCTAAGAAGATACAGTCATCTCAACATAGGTATATGTCTACAACACATATAATAAGAACATCTAGGTATACTCAAAAAGGACTCCAAGACTCAAGGTCTCATCCACTGCCAACTACATGATTCCGCTCATAGCATGCTTGTTTCCGGAGATCTCACTACTTGAGAAATTTGATAGTAATCATGTAGAACATGTCTACCAAAAGTACCCAAGAGAACGCATGGTATTGATAAGTCACGTTGTTTCTTTGAGACATCTAGTCTCTCTAATACATGGAGTGTCAGTAACACACAGAGTGTTGATAACACACGGAGTGTTGGTAACACATGGAGTTTTGGTAACATATGAAATGCCAATAAGTCAAGAATCCCTCAAGTCACGTAGTAACCAAGCCACAGCCAAACATAAACCACTGAAAACTGCTCGAAGCACAATCTTCAAGTCTAGTCACGTAAAATGGAAATAATCTGTTTTTAATACATAGATAGGGGTTCCTCCACACCTAGAGATAACTTGAGGGACTCCACGCCCTAATGGAAACATCATTCTAGATAGGGGATAGGTATTTTTGTAACTATTGGTAACACCTTGTCCACATACCCTATCTAAGGTACCATGAAGAGAATTAAGGATCGATTAGGCCTCTCAGTGCGATACATACTCCAACCCAATAAGTCAACTATCAAATCCGAGCTGAGATGACTCACTTCAAAATATGGGTCATCATCTATGAGGGGAATGCGATCCTACATCGAACCCTTATAGGAAAAGACCAAGGGTACACTCTCAACCTCTTCTAATCCAACTAAAACCCCACCAATCCATATCAAATGGACCGCCCTATCACAAGTGTCCCAACTCTGTAGATGACTCATCAATCAGACACTTCGTTTGAAAGATATGGTTTTTTTACCGAAAAGGGGTCTAGTCTAGGTCTGGTCCGGGTCCAACCCAACCCAGTTCGTCAAACCCGACCTGACACAGTTCTTTCTGACCCAACCCAACACACTGAATCAGAACAAATCAGACCAGAACATATGCCTACTAGACTCAGCTTGACATACCACTGGGTCCAGCCCACTGGGCTACCGAAGAGGCCTGGTTCAGCCGCATCCCACCTAGTCCATGCGGTCGCCCGAATTTGTGGACAGTCATCTCCCCTGCATGCAGCTCATCCATATGAACTAGTCAACTCAGGAATCTCCACGTTCTACTAGCCTCGTGGCCTCGTCGTTGTGGTCTCCTATGTAGCCCCCGACGGGCCCTGTTTTTCCTCCACTATCCACTACACCAGAAAGCGGCCGCCACCATGTGCCATTGACGATTTCCAGCATTAGCACACCGATGTCCCCTTCTATGGACCACTAGGTATCCTTTAGTGATCCATATTTCAAAATAGAGGAACCTCTACAATCCTTGGGTCGTGTTCTTCATAGCCCTGGGCTCAGATCAACATTGCGATGCATTTCTCCAAAAAATGATCGAACGGAAATTACTCTCGAAACATTTCAATCTATATGAATCCATCATCATCACACCTCCACTAGGTTGAAATGATGTTAGATCTCTGATTTCGGACCATTGCTCCATGAAAGGGACACGCAGTGAAGTTTTGTTCATATTCCCACAAAGAACAAAAAGAACGCAAAGAACGATTGGGGGAGAAATCCAAAAATAGAAACCCAAGGAATGAACCTAGGATATTTTTTTTATTCCATACTTGATTCTTTTTGTAACAATGATCAAGATAAAAAACCATAACAAAAATCATCCCCAACATAATTCCTGCAAATAATCCCTCCCGCAAGAATAAGAGAACCGCGGTCAACATGTTCATGGGTTGATCTACATTCATCATTTAACTCCAAGAAAGGTAAAAATAAATAATTTAAAACACATTCCCTACCTTAGGTTTGGATCGTTTGATGTCGATTTTCAATCATCATTAGCGATCTATCAAGACCCATCATGGTCCATTGTCCCATCAATGTCTGTTGTCGAGAGATTTTCCTATGATTCTCTCTAAGGTCTCATCTAGAGCCTTCAGGGAATTCCCTAGGATTATGAATTCTAATCTAATGTCCCTTGAAAAATTTTAATAAAATAAAATTTGTTTCAGTTTCATTGTTTCACTACAACATAGTGTAACATTAAAATAAAATAAACTTTATGTTTATTTAATTCTTTTAAAACGTCTAAAAAACTATCTTTTGTGGCCGACACGCATTGGTCGATGTTAGGCATATCCTAAAGAAAACACCACATTAAGAACTCAATAGTGGTCTAAAATTTATAATATGAGTCATCATTCATGAGTTATTATGGTTCTAAAATAAAATAATTTTATTTCATTATTTTATTTATGGTTACGTCCTTTCGAGTTTTTCCACTGAAGATCCACATCGACTAAAGTTAAGTCACGCCTAGAGTGAACCTGCCATTATGGACACAATACTACCCTCATATTTCTGATCTAGTTACCCTTTTATAAGTTATTCCATTTTTCAAGAAAATTTCACATGTGTGCTATTAAAAACTTAACATTTTTCACTGAACCATTATGGGCACACCAAATCTTGGAATCACATGTCGTATCAGTTCTTGGTCTCTGGATTTTCCCAAAAATTTTCTAAAAAATAAAATTAGGAAAATTTGAGTCATTAACTTATCCTAACCTTAATGCTTTACGTCCCCAAAATCCAAACTAATGGATCCCCAAATAGATGAGGCTACCTAGCATGAATTTGAGCCTCTCACTCCCATGTGCTCTCCCAGAGATTCTCGTGCTACCACCAAGCATGCAGTAAAGGAATCGACTACCCACATTGGATCCTCTCCTACCAATCCTTGATCTCTACCACCAGGATGAAAAATGAGCATCCTAGTTAGAAACTATCATTGATGGGATTCCATGGAGTCGGACCATCTCTTACAGGTAGAGGCATCCCAAATTCTCTACTGAACTATGTTCCTAAAAAACTGAGAAGTGTCCAACATGGTGAGTTAGCCAATAATCACTAACATGGTATCATTTCTCCTAGATGTACATGGTAAACCCTTCACAAATTCCTCTAATATCCTTTTCCACTTCCTTCCTAGAACCCCAATAAAGAAAACTAGAAACACCTTTCATGCATATGGGGATCGACACGGTGAGTTGATAAACCAAGAAATTGATTCAAACAAGCACTCAGATTTCATATCAATAGGTAAGACCATCTTTAACCTGTTTTATCATCATAGGTGTACATCTTGACACTCACATGAATATCCCGATGCATCTCACTACTCTATGCATCCACTATTTTCATGAGAACCGGGCACACCATGGCTAAAAAGGGGAATTTATGGAACTTCTTCAAAACTCCACATACAACACCACTAGTACTACTATGAATCCTCTGGAAAGAGAAACGTGTTCCCCACCTTTCTAATATCCATCATGGGTATTCCCTATGGACACATGATCATATAAAGTCTCACTGTTGGTATCATTGAGTTGTGCCTCCCTAACTCACTGTAAGAGTGGATGGGGTAAAAACCATTGATTGAAGTTAAGATACATAATATCTATCCAAAAAGGATAAATATAATGAGAACAACTACTCCAGCACCTCGTTCAATAACTCCGAACTCGATCTCCTGCTTAGTGCATGCATCACCACATCCCTCTTCCTAGGATTATAGACTATCTTAAAGTTATAGTCTTGGAGAAACTATATCCATTTCCTTTGTCTCAAGTTTAGGTCCTTCTGAGAGAAGATATACTTGAGACTCTTATGGTATGGATAGATGATAAACTACTCACCCATTAGGTAGTGTCGCCACATTTCAATGTGAAGACTACCATTACCATCTCATGATCATGGGTCACATAGTTCTGCTCATGTGGTCTCAACTGGCACGAACCATATGCAATTTCCACTTGCCTATGCATTAGGAAAAAACTAGGTTTGGTCCCTAATGCATTGTATAACACTACATACTCAATTACATCCTATGTAAATCTCAAGATTGGGGTGCTCATCAAACTCTGTCTCAACTTCTAAAAAGATTGATAGCACCTCTTTGTCCACGCAAAAGGTCGCCCCTTTCAAGTCAAGGATGAAAGATCTGTTTCATGAGTCCTATGAACACTACTGGGGAGTTCATCATGTCTAAGGGAATCACCAAGTACTCATAGTAACCATATAGGCATCTGAAATCCTTCTTCAGTATATCCCCATCCCATACTCACAACTGGTGATATCTTGATCAAAGGTCATCCTTCAAGAACCACTACACCCCTTTCAATTGATCGAAGTGTTCATAGATCTTTTGGTATTGGATACTCATTCTTTACTATAACTGGAACCATCGGTAATACACACATAACCTCAAACACTGGTTCTTACTAAGCCCTTCCTCTGTAAGTCCTCTAACTGCACCCTCATCTCATGAAGCTCTACAAAAGCCATATAATATGATGATGTTGATATTGATGCCATCTTGGGGTGTAAAACAATGCAGAAATCAATATCTCGGTGGAAAGGTAATCCTAGAAACATATTATAGAAAGGATTACTTGTACTCTACACTACTATTGGCAACTGAAAACTCAAAACATCTATTGTTTTGGGGGTAAGGCTAGTCGGCTCATGAGTGATCAGTTTCACCCTCATATGCCTGGGTCTATCATGTGTTGTATGGGTTTATTTTTTTACTGACCAAGGAAACCCATGTTCTATTACTGCAGACATACCACAGCCTTTTACTAAAATAGTCAATCTGATAATGGACTGTCGATAACCAATCCATACTAAGAATGATGTCGTAAGTCCTAGACACCATCACCAAGAGTTTCCCATCAAAAAAAATCCTCAAGGGTTAGATCACACTATCAACACGATTGTGAATATTAATTCCCCTCCCATAAGTATATCCAGATGTAAAGTTCAAGTTAATGGTTTAACCAAAAACTCTAGGTCTCGAACAAGATTTGTGACAAGGAAAGAGTGATTATCACATGTGTCTACTAATACGTTAGTTAAGAGTAGAAACTGATCATACCTAAAATCATTCTTGGATCCCTTGGGTCATATGCCTCGACCATGTGTAGTAGTCCCCTCCCTTGTCCTCTAGCTCCTTGAGCCTGGTCTGGAAAACTTGGGGGTGATGATGGTAACCTATCGAAATGTACCCCACCTCCTACTACTCTCCCAGAACCTCTGCCACATCTTCCATCCTACCGATCCATATGTTCCTATCACTGTCTCTACCTTGGTGGCCCATACATTGTTTACCTACTTTCCTATTACTGAATTTTTTTTGTTTTTTCCACTCAACCAAGTGACTTTAAACCATAAAGGTTCTCTCTAGAACCCTATCATAAGTAGGAATGCATAGGAAAATAACTATGGATCGGATGTCCCTAAACACATCTTGCTTGAAGGTCCAATCCCTAAAGCATTGGTCATGTATCATATTCATCCAGTACCTGGAAAAATTGATATGCCTCAATGAATACTCAGATGCCAACATGTCATCCTTTCGGAGCTATATAAACACTTGGGAATTCATATCCCTTAGCTTCTAAGGTGATAACTCCTTCTATAAAAAAGGTTCTCAAACTATGTCCAAGTAAGAGTCACCTCATCATAAGATCGGGTAATCTAAACCCCACCATTGCGCTACAGAGCCACATAGAAGGCTTCCTACCAGGACCACCATTTGGTATGTTGGTTCCCTGCCTAGATGGAAAACTCAGTCACCACCTAAATCCAATCCTCAACAACCTGAGATTTAGGCTCACCTCAGAACCTGAAGGGTATCTATCACTAAAAATCATGAAGTGAACTCACCCTGTGCATCTCATATGTTGGCATATGGGTACCATGTGCTGCTCTACAGGTGGTGGTATATCTAGTACGTCACCCAAAGGTGCTTTATCTGGTATAAATATCTGTATCGATATATTGTTACCCCATGAATTATCCTCATGATCACACGGTGGAATCCTTCCTGGCTATCTACGTGGAATCATCCTAAATTAAAATAAGATGTACCACATTAAATAGATTATACCTAGTGAGATGAATCATTAAGGATATGGAAAGAACAACCCATTCTTATATGATGAATGTACCATCATTTTTTCCGCTGAAACTAGTGCTTTCATGTACCGAGTTGAAAAGAAGAATTCAGAGTCCTGGTGTATGGATGCATCAGCCGCCTCACCAACACTAGATTCCCTAGTCTGAAATCTGAACTTGAAAAATTTAACATTGTTTCCCCGAACCAAAACTCACAGACTCTTGGTACTTAAGGTAGAACCAAACCTCTACCTTTTATTCCACTCTGCCACAACCCATCCTAGAGGGTCCCATGTCGTAACTACCCCAAACCCACCTCCCATAGGACATAGTTTGGTGACTATAATCAAGTAGGTGTATCCCACAAATGGGAGGCATTTTCCTAAGTACCTTTACACACAAACACCTCTCTAAGAAAAAAATTATGAACTGAAAACACTAAGTAAACAAACAGGCATATCACTATGATTCTAACACATAGTACAACAATAGAAAACTCAAAGTAAGTGCAGCCAGAATACAAGCCCAACAAAAAAGAAAAGTATAAGTCCCTAGAACTCCTCCACAAAAAATCATAACTAAAGGGTAGGTATAGAAACAGTTGTTTGAATCCACAAAATCACACCTCGTCTATCGGGTCACTCTAAGCACCACCTGGACCCGGTCCACCAAGGAATATATCAGATCATCGATCCTCTACACAATACATGACACGTGTGGGAAAATCCCCACAAGGGGTGAGAAAAATAATACTCAGTAGTACACCCTTAAACAAAATGTAAATGACTACAAAGGAAACCTCACTAAGAAGATACAGTCATCTCAACATATATATATCTCTACAACACATATAAAAAGAACATCTAGGTATACTCGTAAAGGATTCCAAGACTCAAGGTCTCATCCACTACCAGCTATATGGTTCTGCTTGTAGCATGACAGTTCCATGAGATCTCACTCTTCGAGATATCTGATAGTAAGCATGTAGAACAGGTCTACCAGAAGTATCCAAGAGAACACATGGTCTTGATAAGTCACATAGTTTCCCTGAGACATACAGTCTCACTAAGACATGGAGTGTTAGTAACACACAGAGCTTCGGTAACACAAGGAGTATCGGTAACACACGGAGTGTTAGTAACACACGGAGTGTTAGTAACACATGGAGTGTTGTTAAAACACAGAGTTTTAGTAACACACAGAGTGTCGGTAACACATGGAGTTTCGATAATACACAGAGTTTCGGTAACACATAGAGTTTTGATAATTCAAGCTTCCCTAAAGTCACCTAGTCACCAAGTTATAGCCAAACATCAACCACTGAGAACTGTACGAAGCACACTCATTAGGTTTTGTCACATGTAATAGAAAGAATCTGATCTTAATACACATATAGGGGGTCCTTTGAGCCCAAGGCTCACTGGAGGGACTCCTCACCCTACTGGAAACATCACCCTAGATAGAGGATAGCTTCCCTTTTAAATTTTTGTTACACCTTGTCCACAAACCCTATCTAAAGTGTCATAAAGAGAAGTGAAGAAAGACCAGGCCTCTTGGTGAAATACATGCTCCAACCTACAGATTCAATAATCGATGTTGGGTTGAGATGTCTCACTTCAGAATATGGGTCATCCTCTATGATGAGAACGATATCCTACATTGAACTCTCATAGGAAAGGAACAAGGGTACGCTCTCAACCTCTTATGATCTAGCTAAAAACCCACCAATCCATTTTAAAACGACCATCCTATCCCAAGGGTCCCAACGCTGTAGACGGCTCATCAATTGAATGCTCTGTTTGAAAGATATGGTCATTTTACCAAAAAGGGGTTTGGTCTGGGTCTGGTCTAGGTCTGACCCGACCCATCGGTCAACCCAACCAGACCTGGGTTCGTCCGACCCAAAATAGAATGTGGACCTCAGCCCGTGGGTCTACAGGACCCGGCCTAATGGGCTGTTGGACCACTGAAACGGCCCGGATCACCTGGTCTGGCCCATATGCACGAGCCGATTCTGCTCCGTCGGATGCGATGTGGTCCAGCCGTATCCCACCTAGTCCATGTGGTTGCTCAACCACGTCGCCCGCCAGCTCCCCTACATGCGGCTCAGCCACATGTTCTGGTCAACACAGGTGACACGGTGTCCCACAAGCCTCACAGCCTCACCACTGCGGGCACCCACATGGCCCATGGTGAGCTGTGTTTTTCCTCTACCGACCACCTCACCGGAGAACTACCATCGACCACCACACTTACAGGTGGCCACCACTACTAGTCGCCAGTGTCGGTGGCCCCTTTCATGGGTATCCTTCATTGCTCCATTTTTTTTAAATGATGGAACATCTACAATCCTTGGGTCACATTCTTCATCACCCTAGGCTTGGATCAACGTTGTGATGCATTCCACCAAAAAACACATGAAGGGCGATTACTCCTGAAACATGTCAATCAGTCTGTCACCATCATCGTTGAACCTCCAACAGGTCATTACAATGTTGGATCTCTGATTTCGGACCGTTGTTCCAAGAAAAATACATGCAATGAATTTCCATTCATATTCCTGTGAAGAACAAGAAGAACGTGAAGAACGATTGGGGGGTAAATGCACAAATACCAACACGAGGTATGAAACTTGTCTGTTTTTTCATTCTAGACATGATTCATTCTATAAGAATGATCAAGATAAACAAACCATAATAAAAATCATCCCTAACATAATTCCCGCAAATAATCCCTCCCGCAAGAACGAACAAACCGCGGGTCAACCTGTGTGTGGGTTGATTTGCGTTCATCGTTTAACCCCAAGAATTTGAAAAATAAGGAATTTAAAACACATTTCCTACCTTAGGTTTGGATCGTTTGATGTTGAGGTTTGATCGTTGTTGGAGATCTATCAGTATTCATCACGATCCACAATCCCATCATCGTCCGTCGTCGAGAGAATTTCGTCCAGTTCTCTCCAAGGTCTCCTCCAGAGCCTTCAAGGAATTCTCTGGGATTATAAATTCTAATACTGAGTCCCTGAAAATAGTTTAATAAAAAGAAAACACATTTCAATGTCACTGTGTCACTGCATTTCAGTGTAATGTTAAAATAAAATAAACATTAAGTTTATTTTATTCTTTTAAAACGTCCAAAAACTAACTTTCATGGTCGACCTGCGCCGGTCGATGTTAGGCCTCGTCTAAGGAAAATGACACATTATGAACTTTACGTTGGTCTCAAATTTCAAATCTGAGTTAGCATTCATGAGTTATTAGGATTTTAAAATAAAATTATTTTATTTTATTATTTTACTATTGTTTATGTCCTTTTCGGGTTTTCCCACTGAAGACCTGCACCGACTAAAATTAAGTCGCACCTAGAGTCAACTCACAATTTTGAATCCAACTGTGCTCTCGAATTTCTGATTCGGGCACCTGTTTCGAAGTTATTTCACTTTTTTATGAAAATCACTCATTTGTACTATTAAAAACATAACATTTTTCATTGAACCATTCCGGGCACACCAGGCCTCGGAATCGCACGCCGTCTCCATGCCTGGTCTCATAATTTTCCCAGAAATTTTCTAAAAAATAAAATCAAGAAAATACGAGTTATTATAATAGATAAATGAATTTATTTATTTAAATATAAATTTGTATTGGTATTAAATAATTTAAAATATATGTTCATATATAGCTTTTTGTATGTGTGTGAATGTGTGTGTGTCTACATATGTATGTTTGTTATGTGTACATGTATGTATGTGTGTGCAAGTCTGTTTACTAATTTAATAATATTTATTCATTTTAAATTTATCTCTGATTTCAGTATTTTTTATATTTATTTATTTATAAGATTTATTCATTTTTAATATAAATTTATTTTAATTTATTCATCATGAATATATTTTTGCATGTATTTAATTTAATTTGATTTAATTTAATTTAATTTAATTTAATTATTAATATTTTTGTATAAGTAATATAATTTATTTTTAATAATTTTGTAATTTATATAATTGATATCATCTATTTATTCATTCTTATTCGTTTTTTATGTGATTATAATTCACATAAATGTAATAAATTCAATTTTTAATATTTTGGTAATCTATTTAATTTATTTATTCATTTATTATTATATATTCATTAATAATGTTAAAAATATATTTAATCATTTTATAATATTTATTTATACATATTTTTAATTACTATACATGTAATATTTTAAATATATTTGTAATTTATATGAATAATATTTATTCATTTTTGTTTATTATGTTTTAACATTTAAAATGTGTTAGAAATTTATACAATTAATCTATTAAATTGTTTTTTAATAATTTTTGGATTTAAATAATTAATTATAAAATTATAAATATATATGATTTATTTAAAAAGGTGTTTATACATAT
Organism: Viscum album; assembly: GCA_963277665.1. NCBI lineage: Eukaryota > Viridiplantae > Streptophyta > Magnoliopsida > Santalales > Viscaceae > Viscum > Viscum album. Next base: position 1,685,742,515 of record OY728126.1, on the reverse strand, counting down.
AAAAAAGGTATTTATAAAGGAATTTATAAAATTATAAGTAAATAAATATATATTTAAATAATTATAAAATTATAATAAATGTATTTAAATAATAAATATATTTATTATATTTATAATTATATATATTAATATATTAATATATATATATAATTATATATTTATATAATTATATAAATATATTTATAATTATATTAATATATTTGTAAATATATTTATTTATAATTATATTAATTATATATATAATTATATAATTATATTAATTATATTAAAATAATAAATATATTTATTATATTTATAATTATATATATTTATATATATATATATATATATTTAAATATATTTATTTATAATTATAGTTAAAAATCATTAAATATATATTAAAATAATTATAAAATTATAATAAATATATAAAAATAATAAATACATTTATTATATTTATAATTATATATATTTATAATTATATATATTTATAAAATTGAAATATATATATAATTATATAAATATATTTTGTAATAATATACAAATATTTTTAAATATTTTTATTTATAATTATAATTTAAAATATATTTATTTATTTAAATAATTTTAAAATTATAATAAATATACTTAAATAATAAATATATATTATAATTATAATTATATATATTTATATATTAATAAATATATATATATATATATATATTAGGTGTTTGGAGGTACAATTACATTCAAACACAAACACCACACACACAGGCTGGAGAGATTGACCATAGCCCCCGTCCCCCCAGTGGGATATCTCACCCATAAAACCTTATTTATTTATTATATGGCCCATAGACCCAGTGGGCATGAAGCGTATAACATAGCCCGAAAGCCCAGTGCAGTGTCATACCTGGATTGACCTGTCTGCGTCGCCAGACCTACGTCACCACCTACGCCGCCGCCTAATGCCATGTAGGAGCCTTAACTACTTGGTTACTTGCTCGTTGGCTATAAATATAGAATTATATATAATAATAATTATAATTATATACAAATATTTATAAATATATTTATTTATAATTATAATTATAAATAAATAAATAATTATTAAAATAATTATAAATTTATTATATTTATAATTATATATATACTAATAAAGCAGTTTGGGGCTTAATCGAGTGGTAAAGTCTCTATGTAATCCTGCATCAGACTCGGGTTCAAATCTGGGTGGGAGCGAATTTCCACAGGCAGGCGGTGACATAGGCATGACGAAGATAGGCGGTGATGTAGGCATGATGTGGAAAATGGTGATGTTGGCATGATGCAGGCATGATGCTGAAATAGGCCATCAGGACAAGTAATGGGCTTCATTCCCATTCGGCTTTTGGGCCACGTACTGAATAAATATGGCTTGATGGGTAGGTTATCCCTTGGAGGGGCTATGACCTGCCTTTTTGGTCTGTGTGTGTGATTTGTGTATGTGTGTTTAATATAATTGCACCCCCAAGCACCCAATATATATATACTAATAAATATATATATAATTATATAATTATATATAATTATATTATTATATATAATTATATTATTATATATAATTATATTATTATATATAATTGTATACAAATATTTATAACTATAATTATAAATATATATGTATATATAATTATAAAATTATAATAAATATTTTTTTTATAATTATAATTATATATATTTATATATAAATATATATATGTAATTATATGTAATTATACTAGGTACATAACAGTATAATTACATCGAAACAGCACTACTACAAATTGGGCTTTTAAAAGTGCTAAAAACCACCTTTAACAGCGCTAGAAAAGAACTGTTAATTGTGGTGAAGATAAAGGGTGTCCCCTTTATCAGCACTCAAAAATAGCATTGATAAAGGGTACCATTTACCTACCCTAAAAAAAGAGCTGATAAAGTTCCCCCTTTATCATTGCTTGTTTAGCACGGCTAAATGGCCACCTTTATCAGCGCTATTTTGAGAGCTGATAAAGTTCCCCTTTATCAGCACTCAAAATAGCACTGATAAAGGCCAAGTTTCCTAAGCAAACCTAGCATCTGCACAGCACCTGCACACCTGAGACAACACCTGCACACACATCACAAAACTGCTGCACAAAAGAACACCTACAAACAAACAAACAAAGCATAGAAGAACAAAATAGCACGCGCAAGATTTTCCTAAACAATGCTCTATACATTTACTTGAAGTCATGAATACAAAAAAACACACTACTATATACATTTCGAACAATGTTTTATATGGTTACAATTACAATTATCCAACAAACAGTTAAAAACATTAAGGTTTCATCCTTTTTGCATCCATGATCCCCTCTCTAAAATATTCGTCCATGGTATTAGTTATCGAACAAAGCATCCGAACTCTGGAAAAAAATTCCACCTATATAAGAAAATAAGTATTATGTTAGTAATATAACAATGAAATAAATTAAACGTTAATATGAAATAATACATTAATAAAATGTCGATTTTTTCATGTTTCAACCTTTACATGTCCATATTTCCTTGGATTGAATTAATATTTTAGAAGAGGCTCAATATGATTCATTTACTTATAAATATTGTTTTGTTAAGATTACATGGATGAGAAAATAAGAGGAAGAAATGTCAACAAAAACATGGAATCCAAAAGGATTCATTTATTGATAATAAAAAAAGGGAGGAATCTCCACAGTCTAGAGTCTCTCCCATAAATCCCCAAATATGGGTGGTAAGATAAAGTTAGAATAATCAAAATAGTATGCGCTCAGAATACCCCATCGAGCTCTACTAGCCAATGCTCTAGAGTAGGCTATGGAATAGCACAAATTAGAAAGTGATTTATTTTCCACATCTACACCCTGTTTTAGTGCCTCTTCCCTGCTAGCAGCATCAAATCTGGACTTTTATGCCACATTGATAAGATTATACTGCTCTATCACTATTTCCTCTATAACATTGAGAAATTATTATAGGTGATACAATTAATGTTAGAAGTTGTCTATCTCATACCTCCCATCAATGACTAAATTTTTATGAGATTCTACTTCTATTGTACACATGGATGCTTTATTCAAGTTCTAATTGTGATGTTGAATGTCTGAATTTTATACCTCCACTATCGATACTCTCAACTCAATGAACCTCTTTTTATCCCACATGGTGACCCCCTTCTTCAAACTATCATGGATTTCTTGATAATATAACTCACTGTAACCAAGGGTTGTGAACATGTACTGGAGGTGTCCAAACTAGTATTTTAGCTCTTTGAAGGTTCCCTCCTTCATTATATTCCAAATATCCCCCACACTTGTCATTGAAACTATTGATGAAATGTTGCGTGTTCTGAAACTCAACTCAGGACTAGTCCATAAATATGAATATAATCCAGGAAAAAGTTTCTAAGTGAGGGACTCATACTCACATCCCATTATGTGATTGAAAAAGGAAAGACTTGTTCCCTAGTTATTATAGTGGGGAGAGATAAAAAGTGGGATGATTCAAGACTTCTGATCTCTAAGGTGGAGTTACTCTGATAAAGAATATAAATATTATTAGTAAATAGAAAAATAATGCCATCATAAAATCAACATTCAAGATAATAACTGAGAACATACCTCTATCGTCCACATTATTTTCCACTTCCATCACCTCAACATTGAATTGATGGGTGATAATGAAATATTCCTATAAAAAATGACCTCGAGTCACATATAAAGTCCCTTCTATCAATACTAATTATTCTTCACATTGAAGCGCTACAAGTGTAAATAGAGGATATACAATATGACACATACATGATGGTGTATTCAATTTCATAGGAGTATTCAATTTTAGAATAAATTCTAACATTTTCCTAGTGATACCACCATCCTAGATAGGTTATAAACCTAATAGTTATATATATCAGGAGCCTCTAAGAGTTTACTCTCCCATTCCATGTCAAATTGAATGAGTGATAGCGAATCCTCATCAGGCATCAGGTCCAACCCTGCTTGGACCTTGGCCACTTATGCCTCCCCAAGAACCCCATACAATATCTAAGGTCTCGTTGAAGGTATGAAAGGAATGTATTTCTCAGTTTTAGAGAGGTTCTAATGAGAACCTACACAATTAGATAGGCCATGATCATATCAGTTCACTTTTATCTTGATCTCTTAGTTCTTTAGTGTGATTAGACAAACCCCCTCCCTCCCCTTCCCAAGACAGTCCCCCTAAACAGCACCCTCCCCACCTCTGGACACCCCCCCACACTCCACCTGCATCACCCCTCCCTCCTCTTGGACAACCCCCCTCCCTCCCCCTATATCCCCCCTCCATTTCGCTATAAATAATCTCCCCCAACCACTCCCCCTACATCCCCCCTCCCCCTCCCTTTCCTTGGACAACCCCCCTTCCCCTTACACCCCCTAGAACCCCCCTACACAACCCCCCTCGAAAGCCCCCTTCCCACCCCCTGGACAGCCCCCCTCCCCCCATGGACACCCCACACACACACTTCTGGACACCCCCTGGAAACCCCCCTCCTGGAAACCCCCCCACCACTCCTAGACACCCCCCCCCCCACACACACACACACACTTCTGGACACCCCATATCCCTCCTAAACACCCCCCCCCCCTCCTAGTTATTTAGTGTGATTAGCCAGACCCCCCCCCTCCCCTCCCCGAGACAGCCCCCCTAGACATCCCCCTCCGTACCCCTAGACACCCCCCCCCCACCACCACCACCACCACCACTCTAACTTCATAACCCCTCCCTTCCCCTAGAAACCCCCCCCCCTCCCCCTACATCCCCCCTCCCTTTGCCTAGACATCCCCCACCAATCCCCCTACAGCCCCCCTCCCATTGCCTGAACAACCCCCCTTCCCCTCCCACCCCCTAGACACCCCCCCCCCCCCACCCACCCTACACAGCCCCCCCGGACATCCCCCTTCCCACCCCTTGGACAGCACCTCCCCCCCTCCCCTCCCCGACACCCCCCACTCCCACTCCTGGATACCCCTCTAGACCCCCCCCCCCCCCTCATGGACACCCCCCCCCACTCCTAGACACCCCCTCCCTCCTGGAAACCCCCTCTTCCTGAACACCCCCCACCCACCCTCACACCTGGAAACCCCATCCATACTAGACACTCCCTCCCTTCTGGACACACCCCCTACCTCCCCTCCTGGACACCCCCTCCCTTCTGGACACCCCCTCCCCACTTCTAGACACCCCCCTCCCTCCTGGACACCCCCCACCCACCCACCCACCCTCCCACCTGGACACCCCCTCCCTCCTGGACACCCCCTTCCTCTTGGACACCTCCCTCCCCTCCTGGACACCCCCACCACTTTTGGACACCCCTCCCTTGTGAACACCCCCCACCCACATATAAGGGAAGCTAATTAGAAAATTTAAAATCCAAGATATTAGTTCCCATCAAGCTTTTAAGATGATCATGAGTGGACTGAATGACTATGCATTGGTCGACTTCCACACTACCGACCATTGTAGTCCAATGAACTATAGTGTCCTCAACTTCAATTATTGAATTCATTTGTTTCATAAGAAAGAGAAAATGTTGATTAATTATAAAAATGGAGGATTTTGGGTTAAAATGGACTTGATTAAGAAAGGGGAACATGACTAATTAGAAATATCATATTAAGTGCATGACATTTTCAAATTCATTTGATCACATGACCATAATAGGATCACGTGATCAAATGAACCTTGGAGATTTATACTATTACACAACCCTTGAAACTTTATGCGATCATGTAAATAAGACAAGAATACATGAATCATGGTTCAAGTGAATTAACTTAATTGATTATGTGATTTTTTTAGGTTATTTGATCATGTTATGAGATCACACAATTAGTTCACATTAAGCATTCATACAATGGAGCTTATGTAACACGATCACATGAAGAGGCCTATGTGGTGTAGAGGAAAAAACCTAAGAGTTCTCGTAGAGATATGAAATATTGATTCATTTGTGAAATAGATTTCCCATTACTCTCCTATCTATAGGAAATTTCATGAAGTAACAAGAGTATATTAGAATACTAAAAGAAAAATAGAAGCCCAAGGGAATCAGTCAGGTATTCACTTCCTTATAATAAAGTTCATTTTTCTTCTTATGGAAGTTGTATGTGAGGTGTGTATGTTTTTGGGCATTGATGTGATGATGGTTCTATATGAGGTGCGTAGGCACCCATATTTTGATGGGCATTCATATGTATATATGATGTGGGTTTATTTGAGCAATCTTTGAGATACAAGATCTATGGAAAATGATTTTATTGTGCAAACATCAAGATTACCTCTGTGATTGAGCAGACACATCGTCATTTCTCTTTCCACAACAGCATGTCACATAGATAGAAATCTTCTAAAATAAATGAAGCCAACAAGGAATAATGAAAATCAAATAAATGTTTCATTATATAATATTTCATTAAAATAGACATATTATATCATAACATTACCTTTAAATCCTTCCAAATGGTTTCTTGGGTTCATATATAAGCTAATAACAAAACTAATGATTCCTTGTGCAATTTAATGTTGCTTAACTTTCGATTACCATATCATCTCATCTGAACATCTGATCTACCATCCCCATGATGATCTCATTGGACACCATCTCTATGATATCATCATTCAGATGATAGCATCACAGGGACATCAGATCGTAAGTTCAGATTAGATGTTATGTTAAGCGGTGGTTATTAACCAATAATATTGAAGAATCTTTAGTTTCAATACTAGAATCTGATGTTTTCCCAAGGTATATATACCAATGGTTTCTTCAAACCATTTCTATACTGTACAAAAGGAAACATTTTCCAACGGTTTGTTCAAACCGTTGGAAATGTGTAAATATACTTAATATTTTCCAACGGTTTGATAAAACCATTGGGAAATATTTATTTTATCTAAGATATACCAATGGTTTTAATAAACCATTGGTAAAGAGTGGATTTCCTAAATGTTTTTAAAAACCATTGGGAAGGTTTTCTCCCAAATACCCAACACCGCAACTCCCACTCGCCCGATTACAGATTCTAATCCAGAGCTCCTCTTGACATTTTCTTGGCCACGAACCTCCTTCCAGCCATAGATCTATATTCAATAAAACAAATTTTTATTTCTTCACTTCAAATTAGTAAGTGTTGCCTTAGTTTTAATGTTCTTACTCTATTTTTTTTATTGCTATTTTGATTTCAGCTAAATTAGAGTTCCTTCTATCTGTGGAGTACCGAACCCTTTGATTTGTTTTCTATTTTTTGTTCTACACTTCAAACATGGTAAAGGGTTTTTTTAGTGGGGTGATATGTTAGTTTTTGTGGAATTTAGTTTAGTTTAAAATTGGATTTGGAATTTATATTTATAGTCTTTGTTCAAGGAATAATGGGAAGGGTATTGATACTGAGGATGAATTGGCATTGGTTGGGTGATGGATTGGAATTGTGAACACCCCCCACCCCCACCCCCCTCTACACCTCCCACCCCCTGGAGAGAACCCCCCCCCCCCCACCCACCCCCTGGACACCCCCCCCCCCATTGAACATCCCCCCACCCCCCTGCACCCCCACCCCCTAGACACCCCCACCCCCACCCTCCCTGGACACCCCTCACCTACCATTTACAGCCCACCCCCTGGACACCCCAACCCCCTTGGAAACCCCCCACCCTTTGGATAGACCCCTCCCCCCCCACCCACCCTTTAGATAGCCCCCCACCCTCTGGACACCCCCACCCCCCGAGACACCCCACCCCCACCCTCCCTTGACACCCCTCACCCCCCATGGGCACCCCCCACTCCCTTGGAAAGCCCCCCCACCACCACCTCCACCACCCCTAGACACCCCCACCCCCATGGACACTCTCCACCCCTTGGAAACCACCCCCCCCCCCCAACCACCCACCCCACCCCCTTAGACAGCCCCCCTAGACACCACCACATCTCCTAGACACCACCGCACCTCCTAAGTGCTTGGCCCAATTTTTAAATTGGAATTAACAATGTAGTTGATTTCCCCTTTCCCCAATGACATTTTCTAAGTGACCCATAGAGCCTTGTAAAATGAATTTGTCTTGTTTTGATAAATTGAATTTGTCATGTTTTGATAAATTTAATTTGTCATGTTTTGATAAATTGAATTTGTCATGTTTTGGTAAATTGAATGGGTAGTTTGGAATGAAATGGATAATGCATGATGGTTTTCCTTTATTAATGAATAAAATGATTTTAAATAAAATTACACTAAGGGGGGATGCAGGAGGGGTAGGGGGTTGTCCAGGTGTAGGGGGATGTCTAGGTGGGGGGTCGGTTGTCCAGGGGGTAGGGGGCTATAGGGGTATGGGGGAGGGGGTATTGGATGCCCAGGAGGGGTGTGGGCTGTACAGGGGGGTCAGGGTGGCGTGTCCAGGTGGGGGAGGGGGTGTGGGGTGTCCAGGGAGGGGTGTGGGCTGTCCAGATGGGGGTGGGGGTGGGGGTGGGTTTTCCAGGTGGCGGGGGCTGTCCAAGTGGGGGGGTGTCCAGGGAGGGGTGGTCTATCCGAGGGGGCTGTCTAGTGGGGGTGGGGGCATGGGTTTTCTAAGTGGGGGTGGGGGTGGGTTGTCTAGGGGGTTGTCGGGGGGGTAGGGGGGCTGCAGGAGAAGGGGGTGGGCTATCCAGAGAGGGGGTGGGTTGTCCAGGGGTAGTGGTGGGTGGGCTATCCAGGTGGGGGAGGGGTGTGGGCTATCAAGGGTGGGTGGGCTGTCCAAAGGTGGTGGGGGTGGGTTTTCCAAGTAGGGTAGGGGGTGTTAGTTTTCCAGGGAGGGGGCGGGATATCTAAGTGTGGTGGGGGTGTCCAGGTGGGATGGGGGGCTATCCGGGTGGGGGGCTGCAGGGGGTAGGGGGCTGTAGGAGTGTGGGGGTGTGGGTTGTCCAAGGAGGGGGTGGGTTGTCCACTATGATACTCTAAAAATGAAAATAGAAATCAAATATAACCAATTTATAATTTATTTCACACGTTAAGACTTTTCTTGAAGTTCCATACCTACACTCACTCTTAGTCATCCAAGAAGAAGTGGTCTCTACAAAGAAATCTCACTCAGGTTCTTATCCATTATCCATATTGATATCATACAAATTTAACATTCGTAAAACTTCATATCACATAATGATATAACAAGAATCATACTCCTATGAGTAGTGTCCCATCGAAACATGGCTCATAAAATCCAATCCACGTATGATATTTGTTGGTGTGTTTACAATTGGGTGTGTTGTGATTTATATGTATGATATTCATGGTTTACACCAACAGTCTTCTCAGTCATCTATAATAGGCTTGAAATCATGCTAAAATTGGATAAAGATTAGATTTTAAGACCCTAGTTTGGGGGTGGACACCCCCACCCCCTTGGACAGCCCCCACCCCCTTGGACACCCCAGACACCCCCACCCACTTAGACATCCCTTCCACCCTCGTGCACAGCCCTTCCACCCTAGTGGACAACCCTGTCACCCCCGTGGACAGCCCGCCCACCCCTCGTAGACAGCCCGTCCACCCCCCAGACACCTCGTACCCCCCTGGACAGCCCCGCCACCCCTGTGGATAGCCAACCCACCCACCCCATACCCCCTGGATTTCCCCTCCACCACCTGTACAGCCCGCCCATCCCCTTGGACACCTCGTACCCCTTAGATATCCCCCCCCCCCACCCCCTAGAAAGTTCTCTGGACCCCCACGACCCCCTAGACAGCCCCACCACCCTCGTGGATAGCCCACCCACCCCCCTGGACACCCTATACCCCTGGACAGCCCTCCCACCACCCAGGACACCCCATACACCCCTGGACAGCCCCGCCACCCTTGTGGACAGCCCGCCCACCCACCTTGTATCCCCTGGACAACCCTGCAACCACCCTGGATAGCCCGGCCACCCCCCTAGACACCACATACCCCATAGACATCCCTCACCCCCTGAAAAGCCCCCCATCTCCCCTGGATAGCCCCAGCCCCCTGGACAGCCCCACCACCCCCGTGGAAAGCCCGCCCACCCCCCTGGACACCCCGTACCACCTAGACAGCCACCCACCCCCGTGGACAGCCTTCCCACCCCCCATAGACACCCACCCACTACCCCTCGGACACCCCTATCCCCTCGGACACCCCTACCCCTGAAAATCCCCCACTCCCCACCCCCCTAGACACTCACAACCCCACTGGGCAGCCCTGCCACCCCCATGGACAGCCTGGCCACCCCCGTGGATAGCCTACCCACCCCCCTGTGAATAGCCCTCCAACCCCCTGGACACCTTGTACCCCCTGGATAGCCCCGTCACCCCCGTGGATAGCCCGCCCACCCACCCCGTACCCCCCTGGACTGCCCCGACACCCCCTAGATAGCCTACCCACCCCCTATACATCCCCCCCACCCCCTGAAAATACCCCCCTACACCCCTCCCCCCCACCCCCTGGATATCCCTTCCACCCCTGTGGATAGCACATCCACCCCCTAGTCACCCCGTACCCCCTGGACAGCCCCCCTCCCCCATGGACAGCCCGCCCACCCCCCTGCACACCTCGTACCCCCTAGATAGCCCCACCACCCCTATGGATAGCCCACCCACCCACCCCATACCCCCCTGGACAGCCCCGCCACCCCCATGGATAGCCTGCCCACCCCTTAGACACCTCGTACCCCCTAGATAGCCTTCCACCCCCTAGAGATCCCCCCACCCCCTAGACACCCCTGACCCCCCTGGACAGCCCGCCACCCCTGTGGACAGCTCGCCCACCCCCCCTGGACAGCCCCCCACCCCCATAGACACCCCCCCCCACCACCACCCCCCGGACACCCCCATACCCCCAGACACCCCCACCCCCTGGAAATCCCCCCCTAGACACCCCTGACCCTACTGGACAGCCCCACCACCCCTGTGGACAACTCGGTCACCCCCTATGGACAGCTCGCCCACCCCCTGGACACCCCGTACCCCCTAGACATCCCCACCACCCCTGCCACCCCCTGGATAGCCTGCCCACCCCCTGAAAACTCATGTATAGTTCTTCAAATATATTTTGTTATAAATTTATTATTTTGTTATCTTTTATATTATGATTCTCCTATAGAGTAGTGCGTCAGTTATGGTTTCATATAAAGTGAACATTTCTGGTTTACTTAAATATATTTTTTATGAAACTTCAATCTTATTGAATTTCTTTTGACGAAATTACTTATAAAATTTTTTTTACATAATGGATAGAAGTTAGATGTATGAAACCAATCGGATCTCTAGCGATTTTCAAAACAATTTAGAGAGATTTTTAGATTTTTCATTTCACAATTCTTCAGATAGTGGTCACATACACTTACCTTGCAACAATTGTGTTGTAAGACCTTGGTTGAGCAATGAAGAAGTCATCTACCACATAACCAAATATATTTTTCAAGCAAACTACTCTGTGTGGTATCACAATGGGGAGAAAATGACATCTCAAATTGCTGATGATCCAAATGAGAGGACTGGATTAGAGAATTTGTTATATGACCGGTTTTTGTTTATTCATCATCATGAAAGAGAAATTATTCCAACCCAAGAATATTTCTATATGAGCACACATGATGCATCTAATGAAAATGATGATGTTTTCTGGGTGAAAAATTGAATGATGCTGCCACGACTCCAGTATATCGATAATACGGTAAAATGAAAAAGCTGGAATTTTTAATCCAATTGTTTCATGAGAAAACTATGTATGGGATTTCTAATACTATCATCGATTACATTCGTAACTTCTTAAAGTAATTACTTCCAGATGATGCAGATATTCCCTCAAACCACTATATGGCATGGAAGTTAGTTAAGGAACTTGAATTTTCAAGAAACAAAATTCATGATTTCTTGAAATATTTCATTTTATTCTCGGAGGAAAATGTTGAGCAAACTAATTGTATAAAATATGGCACATCCCACTGGAAGCCAAAAGTTGATGGAACACCATTTCGTGTGCCATAGAATGTAATGTGGAACTTTCCATTGATCCCCATACTCTATAATCTTTTTATTTCTGATGAAATATCAATAAAAATGTGATGGCATGATACCGAGAGAAAGAAGACTAATGATGAGTTGGTTCACCATAAAAATGGATTTGCATGGTAGATATTTGATGCTCGATATCCTAATTTTTCAGCTGACATGCGTAATGTGAGGTTGGGTCTTTCATGTGATGGTTTTAATCTGTTTGGGTAGATGCTTACATCGCACAACACATGGCCAGTTTTTATACAAAATTATAATCTTCCCCCATGGTTGTGTATGAAAAAACCTTTCACTTTCATGAGTATACCCATATCTGTCCCTTCTGATCCCAGCAATGATATAGACGTATACATGCAACCTTTAATAAAAGAGTTGAAACTTCTTTGGGATGTGGGTGTGCGCACATACAATGCATGTTCAAAAGACATATTTTAGATGCATGTTGTTCTTAGGTAGACGATTAATGATTTTCCTTCTTATGCAATGATTTCTGGATGGATCCTGAAGGGAAAACTATCATGTCCTGTTTGTATGAATAATACACGATCTAGAAGACTGAAACATCATTGTAGTTTTAGTTTTATGGGACATCGATGATTCTTTCCAATGGACCATCCATATAGAAATAATCCTCAAATATTTGACAATAACATAGAGACCGATGATCCACCTCAGAATATGTTTGGAAAAGACGTGCATAATGAATTGAAATATTTCAGTTTTTCATTCGAGAAGGTTCAAATGAAATATGGAATGAGAAATAATGTTTCCACTGAAACTTGTTACAATTGGAAGAAGATAAGTATCTTCTTTTATTTTCCTTATTGGTCAACTCAATTTGTTACGTCATTTCTTAGATGTAATGCACATTGAAAAAAAAATATGTGAAATTTTGCTTTCAATTCTTCTAAATGTTAAGGGAAAGACAAAAGATGATTTATGGTCTCGGCGTGACTTGGTGGGTTGGGGCATCAGACCAAAATTTCATCCGGTGCATATCAGTGAAAATAAATGGCAAGTTTCATGTGCTTCTTATGTGATGACACCTACAGAAAAAAAAAGAAATTTCTAGAAGTACTAGAGACTATTAAAGTTCCTAATGGATATTCAAGAAACATATCCAAACGGGTCAACAGAAGAGAGTTGAAGCTAAAATCTTTGAAGACTCGTGATTATCACATCCTTCTTCATGAGTTGATTCCAATAGCAATTCGTCATCTTTTTTCCAATAATGTAATGGTGGTTGTTATTCAGTTGTGCCATTTGTTTAGAGATCTTTGTGCTAAGAAATTGTCCAAGACTTTCTTGTAAAAAAATTTGGTATATTCCCCATTAATTTTGTGTGAGTTAGAGAAAATATTTCCTCCATCATTTTTCACATGCATGATGCATCTGACTGTCCATATTCCAATTGAAATACTTCTCAGAGGACCTATTTCTTTTCATTGGATGTATCCAAATAAAAGAAATATGTACACATTAAATTCTTGTGTCCGTAACAGGAATCATCCCAAAGGTTCTATTGTGAACGGTTACTTGGCTCAAGAATGTATGGATTTCTTCACTATGTATTTATCTGATATTATTACAAGAATGAACAGACCAATGAGGAATGAAGAAAAATAGTATGAGAAAATTGAACCTAGTTTTCAATCACTTCCTCAAATAGGAGGAATTCCTGGATCATATACATTGACGACATTATGCCTTAAAGAGAGGGAGATGGCACATCGCACAGTTTTGTTCAACTGTGATTTGTTCGATGACTACATCTTGTAAGTAAATTCAATATGTATATCTTATATATATATATATATATCGGTTAATATATTCCTATTTTTATCTACAGGGAACATAAATTGATGATAAATAGAAAGCATCATTCTGTATCTTTGATAAGGAGGGATACTTTTCATAGCAAAGAGTTTTTTTCTTGGTTAAAATTGAAGGTAATAATATTACTATTTAAAATAATTAAAACAATATTTAGTTAAGTTTAATATTGATTTATATTTTAGGAATTGAGTTTTCCTACTGACTCTGTCTCTGAGGAAATAAGATATTTGGCTGTTGGTCCTAATATTGTGGTTCATGACTGTAAATCAATTGTTATAAATGGGTACAAATTTCTTATCACTGAATGAGAAAAGAACATGGTAACATAACATGATGCTGTTATGGTTACTGCCACAACAGACTATTATGCTAGTGCATCAGATAGTAGACCACAATTTGAAAATGTAGTTTATTATAGAGTCATTGAAATATTAATAATATTGGATTATTATTATCATGGACGAGTCACGATGATGAAATGTCAGTGGTTTGATTCGATGATGAGGCAGGGTACATTTATTGATGATTTTGGATTTTGAGTAATTGATATGAATCGCACTCTTTCTACTGATGAACCATATGTATTGGCATCAATTATGAAACAAGTATTTTATGTCAAAGACCATATTTGACCTGAATTTGGTGTCATCATTGAAGTAATTCTGAGACATATTTTTAATGATGGTGATGATGGAATTGACACCATCCCTACTGCCATTGGAAACAATCCATTTTTTACTGTTGATAAATCTGATAGCTCAATTGTCAAAGTTGACTATGAATATTAAGTTGTGGTGGGAAATATATAAAATCATTCATTCATGTTCTCAATTCTTTTGGTTTACCTCGACTTGGGCTATTAAGGTTGGTACTATTAAAATTGATTTAATATTGATTAAAAATAAATTATATCTGACTAGATTGTTATGTAAAATTTAAATGTTTACTGGTTACAATTTTATTTGAATTTCATTTTCTAATTTAGAATTGAAATGTATTCAAACCTATGAAACCAACATTTCAAACTTGGTGAACATTTCAATGCTTCAACTGTGATTTGTCTAAAATTTTTAAAACTCTAATTTCTCTCTTTAACATTTTACTGGGTAATGAATATGATGGTTTTTATTCTTCTACAAAACATGTATTTAAACCTACATCATCTACCTCGGCTAAAGAAATGAAATTTGTCCTTAATTTTTACAACTTCTTTACCCCTTATGAATTCGGTAGAATCAATGTTCCATGATTTTAGTATATTGATGACACTTGGTAAATAATCATCCTACTAAAAATTAAATTTCATTATTACATCTTGTATGATTTATTAACTTAATTATATATCTATTCAAGCTCACCTAAAACAATATATAGTTAAATTATCCCTGAATCCCCCTATTCCCTCTCATGTATTTTGTTCTTTGGGTTACATATTAGTTATCTTTTTCTATTTACTTCCATATTTTTTGTCAAATGTAGGAAATGAAACCAATTTAAGAGAGGCAAAGAAAATAGATTATGGACAACAATCATCGCATGACTGAGCAGGGTATTCCACCACTAGTGCCTGCAGTGAGTATTTTATTTCAAATATATTTAATTTAATAATATATAATGTCATGTGATTAATTTTTTATTTAATATTTTTTCAGGATCCATCTATTAGGCGACAGTTATTTGATGGGAATCCTAGTAGTGGTCCCAGTACTCTGGGTGTTCGTATAAGGGGGATGGTATAAGACCTAGATGATCTGGTCGGCGTACCCGATTAGACCCTGCCCCTACCACTGACATAACATCTATCCCACATTCTGATCTCGATGTTCCATTAGGGATACACGGGATATTTTGGCCTCCCATATTTTCACCACCCTATACATCTGAGACTCCTCACCCATCTGTACCATATATGATGATGATTCCTACTCTACATCCAGCATTCATCCAACCATCCCTGTCATCTTATTTTACTTATGCTTCCTTCTATTTGGGCTTTTATATTCCATCTTCTTTGACTTTTGCTCCACCAGAGTCTGTCCCTGTGGAGCATACATTGGGACCCACTCCATCTATACATGGTGTTTCTTTAGTTTTTGTTGATCCAGTGGTGCCCATTGACTATACTACCGTAGGTATACTTATACAACCCGAACAAATTTTTACACCATTATTTATTTTCATTATAACATGTATTGATAAATTATTGTTTTCTTCTTTCATAATAGATACATCTACTGATAGGAGGTAGAGGTCGGGGCATACGCACATGTGTGCGGTGTGGAATCACCGCACACAGTTGATGGTATACTATAATGAAGATATTCAAATTATTGAAATATTAGGGCAACAATGTCGGAGTTTTTTGGAAACGCTTTCCAAATACTCCGACATCATTCCTGTCAGTCCTCTCTCATGGAGACAGCTGCCAAATGAAGTCAAGGATAAAGATTTGGTAGAGATATGGGTAAAAAATCTGTTGTATTTAATTCAATATATTATTTTTTTCATTTATATGAATTAATATTTTGGTGTCAGTTACGGTTTAGTTTCCCCAATGGTGAGGGTGCACGGCCAGCACGTCTAAAGGATTTAGGTGAGATTTGGAGAGCTTATAAGCATGAGTTATACATTGGATGGAATGATAGAGTGGGAATAGAGTTAGAGGTATTCCCTTTCATGGATGATTTTCCACTAGAACAGTATCGATAGATGATTACTCATTGGACGACTATCCAATTTAAGGTATTAATCACATTAGAGGTATTTAAATGAAAATTTTCATGCTTTTCGTTAATACTAATTATTGAATTTTATTTATAATTCATCTGGAAGAAATAAAACAAAGTATTGATGCTAAAAAATTCATCCACACATTGGGACGTACTGCAATTCCAGATCTTGAGAGGCAATAGGTATGATAGTTTATAATTTTTCTTTACGAATTGAATTTTCTATTGTTACCTCTATAATTTATTTGATTGCTAATGTTGTTATATAATTTTAGTTATGAAATTAATTATTGGTGTCCTATTTTTAATTATGGTTTTCTACATTCAATGTCATTGTAGAGGCATAAATTGAATATAGAAGGATTTATTCCTCGACCAAAACTGTTTTACTCGAGTAGAAGGAAGAAAGATGGAAGTGCGATTAATGAACTGACTCAGCAACAGATTGTAAGTTTTACTCTATAGATTTAAAATTTTAGTCTCTATTTTGTAACATAATAATCTATTTATATTTTTAACAGGCTGCTTGAGAGACCCTTGATGCCCAGGAACTTAACAATTTTGGTCCAAATGATCACTTACATCAGGTTTTAGGAGATGATCACCCAGGTAGAGTACGCTGCCAACCTGGGAAGAGTATAGTTCGGACAAGGTATTTTCCCTCCTCAGGTACGAGTTGTAGTGCCACTGAGTTCTAGTTGGTCAAGGCATAGGAAGAACAGGCTGAAAAAAGTGCCATAGAGACAGTAGAATAGTCTACTAGGGCAAACACTGCATTTATGAAACTGATGGAAGTTTTACGTCCAACACTTCCACCAGAGGCCAGCACAGCTTGTGATGAATATATGTCATCCATGCATTATATATATGGTGCAACAGTTGGTAGTTCTAGTGGAGGTCAAGATGATGGAGATAAGGAGGCTGAGGTAAAGGATAAAGAGGTCAAGGAGGAGACCGAGGTTGAGGAGGGCGAGGAGGAGGAGGGCGAGGCAGAAGAGGGTGATGAGGAGTCCAAGGCTAAGTACAAGGGAGAGGAGGAGGGCAGGGATGATGATGAGGATGATGATGAGGATGAGGGTGGGGATGATGATGACGGTGATGATAGTGATGGTGATGAGGGACATATTGATCTGTTACATTTTTTACTGATATTACTGACCTTTGATGCTTATTGATTTTTTGTGCCTGAATATATGTGTGATTAGGTAGGTCACATTATCTTTATTTATTTATCTTTAAATAATAAAACCTAACTTGATGATTTGATGTGACTGATTCACCACTCCCCTAGATACCCCCCCCCCCCCCACCCCCGTGGAAAGCCCGCCCACCCCCTGGACAACCTTACCACCCCCGTGGATAGCCCGCCCTCCCCCTAGATATCCCCTACCCCCATGTACATTTCCTCACCTCCATGGATAGCCTACCCACCCCCTTGAACAGCCCATCCCCCCGTGGATAGCCCCCCACCCCCATGGACAGCCCACCCACCCCCCCTGGATAGCTCCTTCCCCCGTGTATAGCCCCTCACCCATGTGGACAACCCCTCCCCCTGTGGACAGCCCCCCACCTCCGTGGATAGCCCGACCACCCCCATGGACAGCCCCCCCCCCCCCACCACCTCCACCCTCGTGGATAGCCTGCCCACCCCCCTCGACACCTCATACCACCTGGATAGCCACGCCCACCCCTTGGACACCCCGTACCCCCCTTGGACAGTCCCGCCCACCCCCTGGATAGTCTCGCCCACCCCCTGGACAGCCTACCCACTCCTGTGGATAGCCCCTCCCCCTGTGGACACCCCGTACCCCCTGGACATCCCCGCCCACCCCCTGGATAGGCCTGCCATCCCTGGACAACCCCCCACCCTCGTGGACAGCCTGCCCACCCCCGTGGACAGCCCTCCCACCACTGTGGAAAATTTTTTCCACCCCCTAGATAGCCCCACCACCCCCGTGGATAGCCCCCCACCCCCCTGGACAACCCCTACCCCCTGGACAGCCCGCCCACCCTCGTGGACACCCTTCCCACCCCAGTGGATAGCCCGCCCACCCCCTTGGACACCCCGTACTCCCTGGATAGCCCCACAACCCTTGTGGACAGCCCACTCACCCCACTGGACACCCCATACCCCCCTAGACACCCCCCCCCCCCACCCCTGTGGACAACCCGCCCACCCCCATGGACAGCCCGCCCACCCCCCCCCCCCCCCGGACACCCTTTACCCCTATGGATAGCCCTCCACCCCCATGGATAGCTCCTCCCCCCCCCCCCGGACACTCCTACCCCCCCCCCCCCCTCCGTGGACA
Organism: Viscum album; assembly: GCA_963277665.1. Taxonomy (NCBI): domain Eukaryota; kingdom Viridiplantae; phylum Streptophyta; class Magnoliopsida; order Santalales; family Viscaceae; genus Viscum; species Viscum album. The sequence goes on along the minus strand of OY728126.1, from coordinate 1,685,723,610 downwards.
GCCCGCCCACCCCCCTGGACACCCCTTATGCCCTGGATAGCCCTACCACCCCCGTGGACAACTCGCCCACCCCCCTGGACACCCCGTACCCCCTGGATAGCCCCGCCACCCCCGTGGACAGCCCCCCCAACCCCCTGGACATCCCCCCACCCCTGTGGATTATAGGGTTTCTAACAACTCGAAGATTTGACTAATCATAGATACCCACTTCGTTGCCTCTTGGGATCCTTGATCACCAATAAAAAATAGTGGATGGTATTTTAGAAACTCCCATGCAAAATAAATGATCCAAGAAGAACATGGCTATTCCAATTCCATGAGAGTTTGAGTAGAGACCAAGACTAGGAAGACAATAGTTGAATCACAAGAATGACTACATGAGATATCCCCTTATGAACTTTTTGATTCATTTATAGTGGAAACATTCTAAAGAATTATCAAAAACAAAACCTTTATTACAATAATCTGATGTTCTAAAACAATGAACACAAAATCACTAATCCCATAAAGATACATCATAAATAATTCCTCATAAAACCATTTCAAAATCACATAATAGAGACTTCATTCTATTTAAAACTCCCTAATGGTTTATAAAAATATCTTTTAAGGTCCCCCTCCTAGACACCACCCCACCACCTAGACACCCACCCCCACCCCCCCTGGACACCCCCACCCCTATAGACAGCCACCCCACCCTCTGGACATCACCCCAACCCCCTTGGACATCCCCCCCCCAACCCCCTGGACTACCCCCCACCCCCCTGGACACCACCCCACCCCATGGACACCCCCCTGGACACCCCCACCCTTGGAAAGTCCCCCCCAACCCCCTGGATACCACCCCACCCCCCTGGACACCCCCATGGACAGACCCCCCCCCCCCCCCACCACCACCACCACCACCCTGGACAGCCCCCCCACCCCCCAACCCCCTAGACGCCCCCACCCCCTGGACACCACCCCCCTTGGACACCACCTAGACACCCCCCCCCCCCCCACCCTCTGGACACCCCCACTCCCATGGACAACCACACCCACCCCCCTGGACACCACCCCACCACCCTTGGAGAGACCCCCAACCCCCTGGATTGCCCCCAACCCCCTGGACACCACCCCACCCCCTGGGTATTATTTTTGTATGTGTATACTTGCTGTAATTACCTTATGAATTATGTGTTAATTCAGTATGTGTGTATAGGGTAATTAAATATATAATTGGAGGTATTTAGATTTATGTATTAATTATTTATTTGATGAATTCTTTAAGAATTCATACAGAATTCTGTATGTATTATGCAGGTATACTTTTTAATGGTGTATTGTGTTACTTGCTGTATGAGTATGTATTATGCAGGTATTATATTGTGTATAAATTTTGCAGGCCTGGTGGAATTTCTACAGATACATAGGGGGAGGCCTGGTCGAATTGCTGCAGCTACACAGGGGAAGACCAGCAAGCCGGCTTGCAGCAGGTACAAAAATGATATGCCAACGGTTTTCAACCGTTGGCATATGTGTAAAATCAGAACTTATACCAACAGTTTTATATAAACCTTTGGTATAAGTATATGATAATGGTTTGTAAACCATTGGCATAGATAATTTTACTTTATATATACCAACACTTTATAGGAAAATGTTGGTAAAATTCTATACCAATGGTTTTGTAAACCATTAGTATAGAGAGAATTCTTGCTATTACTTACGGTTTAAAACCATTGGTAAACATTTATACCAATTTTTTACTAAAACTATTGTTATATACTGAATTTTTCATACATATCCCAACAGTTCTCATAGAACCATTGGGATATGTCTATTCCTATGGCTCAAGACCCAACGGTTTGGACAACTGTTGGTAAAGATAAACTTTCCAGTAGTATTTTTTTATTAAATTTGTGAGTGTTTCACAACCAATAATCTTCCAACATAGTACATCAGAAGAGAAATCTACATAAATGAAAAAAAAATATAGAATATAAATGATCCATGTCATAATAGTTTAGGTCTAGTTATTTTGGAAACATAGAAACATAAAGAACTAGTTAATAAGAGCCTCTCATTAATTTATTCTTTACTAGAAAGAAAAATCATTTCTAAAACCATTCTTCATAACCTAAGGATATAAAACATAATAAAGGGTGATCATATATTCTCAATAAGTGTAAACAAGGGAGATATAAAGGATCATATAAGGATAACATAAGTCGGAGGAATTCACCTTCATCCTATTTGTGTGCAATATTCCATCAGGTATACTGCCAATTCATTTCTAAACACATCTATATCATATTGTGAATTTGAGTTTTTAAGACAGTCATGGTAGTACTGAAAAAATATAAATACGCAAAGGATTAATAAATATTTTAAATGAACCCATAATTATTTCTCGATAATGCCTCTTCAGGGATGCTATTTTGTTCATGAAATATGATCTATTTCATAAATTTAAAAACATAATAACCAAATTCCTTTACGTTTGTTTGTTTTAGACACTACAGAAACATCGAGAAGAATAAGTAATTTTTTTGATGTGTGTTTCGATAGTGAAATATTGTTATATATACCAGGATATTTTTCCATTTGTAAATCTTTTAGGCGTTCTTGTCCTTAGGCCCTGGATTCCTTCCATGAAGTAAATGATATTGATACACCACCCTATCATAACAGAATCCTCATTAAAAGATAATATAAATTATATAACTATATGTTTAGTTCTAAAATGTGGGATCTAGTGTATTAAAAATTGAAAAATGCTATCATGCGTGGTCGGTTTGTTGTATATCCATGCATTGAATCCAGAAAATAAATCATTGGAGTATCCAAATTGACTGCAATCAGCATCCAATGTTGTCTAAAAACACAAAAAGGAATATTTAATGAGAGAAATGAAAATATAGTTGATATGATTAAATTGTAGAGTTTTACCCCAGTATTGTTGGTATTAAAAAGATTCTATCATCCATAATTTTGTTTTTAAATGATTTGAGCAGGGATGAAATTATTTCAGCCTCTTTATCAGAATTTATTTCTTCTTTTGAAGAGGTGATGTGAGGACTAATGAGTCCAAATTTTGGTTCATGGGGAAATACCTTCAATTGTTTTTCATATATATACCTGTGAAAAATATGAAATGTATTTAGTCATAATTATCATAGTATATCAGCTTTTGTAAAATCAAATCATGAAAACATACCTCATGTATACATTTAAAAATGAGGCACCTAGCCATTCATACTTGAGGATTTCATTTAAATTTTTAGAACTAATGAAATCTGATTTTTCTTCTTCATACAAATTTTTTTCAAAATAAATTGTGTGAGCATTGCTATCTATCAACTTTGTATCCACATGATCCTGTAATGATATTAAATTTGGATATAGAACAGGCGGGGTGAAGGTGCTCTCATTAGATCGTTTCAATTAGTTGGTTGATCCTTGAGATGGTTTTGAGTCGATCTTTTGTTTCACCTCCTTCTCTTTGTTGTTCTATAATAACATTCATTGGTTCAAAAAAAATTCATTAAATGTTAAAGGTTTAGCTTGAAAAATAAATTAGAAATGGATACCTCCTTGTTGACATATTTTTTTACAAGAAATTACGGCCATGCGATGAATGTTCCAACAGCTTTTTCAACCATATGAATGTCTTCATCATCATTTTGAACATGTAGATCAGAACTCGTCTCATTAGCTACATTAATTGAAACTCTAACATGATCTGTTGGAATTTGTCTGTTGTGTATCATGTTGTTCTGCATATTAAACACTGTAGACCTCGCTACAAGGCGATAGGTGGGAGTTGATAGATATAAATCACAGTCATTTTCACCCTGTAGAATATTAGTACATGAAAGGTATCAGTGTTTATGTGATTCAAATTTCACAGAAACAATTATTATAACATTGATTACCTCATCTAAGTTAGGTATTTTTGGGGAATGGCTCACCTCAAAGCTGGTGGGGGTGGGGGAGGATCTTCATGCACTGGTTATTTTTGAGTTGTTTCTTCTCTTTGCCTCCCCCCCCATCAAACATGCTATCATCTCTCTATATTATTGTAATTATTCTTGAAAAATAGCTAATTCTTCTTGCATCTTTTTTCATTTCCTCAGTTTGATCCTCCATTTGTTTTTGTCTCTGAAAATACGCTCGGGGTGTCACCCCAAAACCCTCACCTCCGATGCGACCATACTGTTTTGGCTGCTTCAAAGCCGCTAAAAGTATGTCTGCATCTAGTGCGGCTGTTGTTGATTCCTATGACTATGTTAGATAGAAAATATAAGAAAATAAGTAGTCATTGTTGTGTAATAGTGATTTAAAGAAAATCAAATTTATATTATGTCATACTTACACATGTTTCCCACACTTTTGTGTGTTTTCATCTATTAGTATCCCCTGTTTATTTACACGAGCCTCCTTCCATAGCACATGGCATGGGATGGATATGGCTTTCAATTTTGATTCATCAATCTGCATGTAAATAGAGAAATATTATTATAGTGTTGTTTATGTCGCATAAAAGTATTCTGGTAGATTTAAAAGATGTACCAATTTTTTCTCAAGTGAAGTGTACTCCATCCTTACTTTACGGTAGGGGTACTCTGATTTTGTTGCTCGTTCTTTATTTTCAGCACTAAGTTGTTGTTTCATAAATAAAAAACTGTCAATAAAAGTGATGAATATAAGAAACGTCAAACAATGTATTACCAGACACAAGGTACCTGAAATGTCTTCTCCCCATGATGGTTTCTAAATGCATCCCACACTCCATGGGATATCAAGTGTGCATAAAAAGGTAGTGGGTGCAGCTTGATTTTCCCTTCATCATCTTTAAGATGATATTTCGTTAAAATTGTGCGGAAGCCTCTATGAATCCTTCCTGAAACTCTTAATACATATTCCTTGTGTAAAGCATCTATTATAAATGCACTCTTCAATTGATGGATTTGTTGGGGTTAACATGTTGGCCTTTCTTATTCAATCCCATCTCAAATTTGATGCCTTTTTCTTTTTTCTTAAGGATTTTGGATAACACTATCAAACTACGAAGCTCTTACTTTTTGCAACATTAGGGTTTCATTTCCTACCATTTCCTCAGAATCATCATCATTATGTTCATTCGGAGTGCTAGCATCGGCATTGGGACTAGCAGAAACAGTTTGAGAAACATGTTGTACCTCTGCACTGGGACCAACAGCAACAGGTTGAGAAACTTGTTGTTGCTCTGCACTGGGACCAGCAGTAGCAGGTTGAGAGACCTATTGTGCTTAACGATTGGGCACATCAATAGGTATATAAGTCATTATCGGTAGAAGTGGTTTAAAATTTAATTTAGATTAAATAAAAGTAGCAGCGAATAGATAATAACATAATATAACATAATGTATATTACAATAAACAAATAACCTGATTATTGAACTCTATTTTTTTTAAGGTGGAAGCTATTTGACCCCTCTATAGACTATGTAAATCCCTTCATTGTGGTCTCCTATGACATACAAAATTTCGTCTACATTGGGACTACTGTGAAATTATTTCAAAGTCCCAATGAAAGGGTCATCCACCATTGAACTTTCATCTGAACCTTCAGTTGTTTTGGTTGATAATAGAAAAATTGAATAGTTTCAGTTTGTGGGATATATAACATAAAATACTTGTACTGCCTGTGATGCCATTATAAATGGTTCTTATTTCTCCCCTTTCTTAATAAAATCAACTTTCATGATTCCCAATTCATCTATTTTAACACCACTCCTATTATCAACCCACTTGCATTGAAAAATCGGCACTTGGAATTTTGTATAATCCAACTCCCATATTTGTTTGATGATGCCAAATTATGAAAGATTCACATAAATTGGATTTTTTTCCTTAGCATCGGAAACATGTATCGCTTCAGCCACAATTGTAACCCAACTATTTTATATGGTACTGTCTTCATCATGTTCATTGGTATAGAATGTATAACCATTAACTACATAATCATTGTAAGATAATACATACACACTTTCTCCTCTAGATAGCCATTGAAGTTGTTCTAAAATTGAGTCCGGATTTTCGTCTAACTTCTTAAAAATATGGTCTCGAAACCATCTTATAAACTATTTATTGTGTGTATCTAATATCTATTTTTCACCCATAGATGGATTCAAATGCCTAAGAATTTCTTTGTGGGTTTGAACATATGGGTCAACATTGAAACTGTTATGAAGAATGTAAAGGTGGGCCTGCTCCAAATCTATAATATTGATTGTGAAAACCTCTCTTCCAAAAATTCCTTCACCCTCAAGCCATCTAGTGTGACAAGATTTTGGTAGGCCAATGTTTTCCACACCAGATAGGTATTCGGTACAAAATTCAATGGCTTTCTCAACAATATATTGTTCCGCAATACAACCCTTTTTTTGACTTCAATTTTTGACATACCCTTTAAAAATATTCATATACCGTTCAATGGGGTACATCCATCTATAATGTATAGGACCACATAGTTGAATCTATCTCACCAAATAAACCATCAAATGAACCATCATATCAAAGAATGTTGACAGGAATAACATTTCCAATTCACATAATATGACAATAATTTCTCTTTCTGTAGTTGGAAATTTCACCTGGTCTATAACTTTGCTTATCTTTGAAGAAGAAACAGAGATTTGTTAATGTATGGCTGACATTCTTGGGAAAAATGAAATGTAAAGCTATGGGAATTAGATATTGCAGCAAAACATGGCAGTCATGAGATTTCAGACCCTTTAATTTTAAATCGCTCATTGACACGATGTTCTTGATATTTGATGAATATCCCTCTGGAACTTTTACGTCATTCAAGAAGTTGTAAAACTGATATCTCTCCTGCCTAGAATGAGTGTAAGCAATAAGAGGAATAAATGTTCATTTTTCACCCTTCACTGGTGCTAACTCTTCTCATATTCCCATCTCAACCATGTTCAATCTAGACTTAATTACATTTTGTTTTTTACTGGGTGAATTTAGCAATGTGCCGATAAAACTATCACATACATTTTTTTCAACATGCATAACATCAAGAAAATTTCTGACATACTGACAATTACACTATGGTAATTCAAAAAAAACTGATCACTTTTTCCAATCAGTTTTCATATGGTTTTTCAAAAATGGTTTACCAAAAGTAGTTTCCATATCTTTTACATTCTCAAACAATTGATCACCTGTTAGTGGAGACAGTGTTGTACATTCTTCTGAACTTTCATCGAATGATGTTGTCTAAGATCGGTACTTATGTCGTCAGGGTGGAAATCTATGATGTCCTAGAAACACGGTTTTCAATGAATGTTTTAACCTAATTGACTGTGTACCTTGTTCACAAATGGGAAACCCCTGATTTCCTTTAATGATATGTCCTGACAAATTTCCATAAGTAGTAAAGTCATTTATCATCCCATACAATATGGCTCTCAAAGTGAAATCTTCATTTTTTTTATGCATCATACAATGTAACACCTGAATCCCACAATAATTTCAAATCCTCAGTCAATGGAGCCAAATAAACATTAATATCATTACTCGGTTGTTTTAGTCCTGATATAAGCATAGATAACATGATGTGTTTTCGTTTCATGCATAACTATGGTGGTAAGTTATAATTTACCAACATAACCGGCCATATACTGTGACTACTTCTTTGAAAACCAAAAGGATTCACCCCATCTATAGATAACGCAATATGAAGGTTTCTCAACTCATTTCCAAATTCAGGATACTCATGATCAATTCTCTTCTACTGAGGATATTCTGCCGAGTGATATAGTTTCCCATCTTTAATTCATGTATCTGCATGCCATGTCAATTTTCATGCAGTCTCCTCACTTCCATTTAGGTGCCTAAACCTTGTAATGATTGGAATGTACCATACAACTTTCGTAGGAATGGATTCATCTTTCTTGTATCGAGAAGAACCACACTTTGGGCATTCTTTAAGTGATTTTTGGTCCTTGCGAAACAATATACATTCATTCAAGTAGGAATGTATTATTTTAGAGATCATACCCATCGAGTGTAACATTCGTTTTGCATCGTATGTTCATATCGGGAGCTCATTATCTTCTGGGAGCATATTATTCAAGAGAGAAATTAGTTTCGTAAAACTGGTGTCACTCCACCTATTTCCTACTTTCAAATTATACAGCTTCAGTACGGCTGACAATGCTATATATTTAGTGCAACCAGCATACAATGGCATTTTTCACAACTCTTTAACTTATCAAACAATTTTGGGCAATCACGAAGTTCATCTTCAACAGTCCTTTTCATTTCCTCAATACGATCTTCATCATCATTCACATCTGAAATCACATCCTCCATACAATCATCTTTATTGTTCACACTTGTAATCATATCAGATTACCCATAAAACGTAGTGTTATCCTAGCCAGTACCTACATTATTTTTCCCCCATGTTTATTCCAACATGTATAACTTTGATCTATTTCGTGATAGATCAGGTGTTCTTCCAACTCCTATGGACTAATTTTTCTTGAATAAAAATAGCATAAACATGGACAAAGGATTTGAGAAGGGTCTGATGCATGATATTTTGCAAACTTGATAAACTCTTTCACGCCATCTTCATACTCATTTGTCAATCGATTGGCATTCATCCATTCTTTATTCATATTCATCCTATTTGATACAGTAATATTAATATTTAACAAAATAATTACACAAAATATGTTCAATAAGCTAAGATAATCCTTGCACTAGAATGTTTTAGTATCCCACATTTGATCTATATGCATTGTTGTAAACCGGTTTTTTAGTGTTTCTCTAGAAACATAATGTCTCTAGTCAAGAACTATGGTACTAAACTAATATATGGTATGATTTTCAATAGAGTTCTTGTAGGTGGAAGGATTCATTAAATGTGTTGTTATGGTTATTTGACTATGGTGTCCATAAAGTGTCTCATAGAGTCCTCTAGTGAAGTGGTTTTCTAAGATTCAGTGGAATTGCACTAGTAAAAAAGTGGTGGTTCCATTGAAATGGGTAAATTTTGGATTGATATTCATTAGAGGAAGAACTACAACATGGAAAAAAATGGCATACCAATCATTCCAAAAACCGAAACACCATAAAAACACACAATCATGCTCGCAATCGCAACACCATACAAACTAAACAATCACAATTTCATATTTTACAAAGCATCTCTTATTCAAATATATTTGTTAATTCATGGGTTATCACAGAAGTTTTATCATTCTGAGGCATTAATTCATTAGTCAAGTATACGTAAATTATTTATTATTATATTCAAATGTTCAACAGGAACCAACCAACATGCAATTTATTTAGTTCACAAACAAGGACCACCAACAGCCACAATTTTTAGCAGGACATTTAGCCCATACATGTGACATTATAACCATCCATATCAAATAGTAATAACATGCGAGAAAGAGGGAAACAATGAGCAAGAGGAGAAAACTCACCATGAAGGTGTTGTTCAGTGCACGACAGAGGTGCGTTTGCGACAGAGGAGAGGCGCACAACAGAGGATATTTTCAAATGAAAAGAAAACATAAAATGAGAACTCATATGTTATACCTATCCAAAATAGGTCCAATGAGATTTAGGAATGGGGAATGTCTGGTTAAAAAATTTTATTGGTCAATAGTGGGATTTTATTTTCCATTTATGATATCTGTTTCGTGTTTGTTTGTTTATTGCATATCAACTATTTTCCTAGATGTTCAACTTATGAATGGGACATGTCTTCTTTTTAAGAGAAAGTTCATTTTAAATTTACTCTAATTTAGAGGTAAAATATTCCACATTAATTGTATATTTTTCACATGGGATCATTGTTATCCCGTAGGGATCATGAACACCTCTTTGGTTATTGGAAATTCAGGTCAGTTGTTGGTTATTATACCAGCCTGGGTCGTATCATTTCATTTCCAATTGTAATTTACCCATTTCCATTTAAATATAGGATTTAGGGGGAGTCAGACACTAATATATAAAAGGATTAAGAGAGGTAAAAAATATCATAGGCTCTCCAATACAAGTGATGAATGATGAAACATACACCGGGTGAGGGAGAACCTACTAATAAAAGATAAAGGGTAGGGCAGCGTATTGAGGAGGGGTTCTAGATGAGAAAAGGGGAAAATCCAGTAAAACATAAAAGGTTCAAAGGGGAAGGGGTGGGTTGTCCGGGGGGTAGGGGCTACAGGGGTGTGTGGGAGGGGTGTGGTCTATCTAGGGGGTGGGATATCCACTATGAAACGGCCATTAGGGATCCTAAAGAGTGAATTATGAGAGTGGAATATTATAGGGAAGAGGGGATTGGGTGATGGGGTCGAGTGGCTAATAAGAAATAGGATATCCTCATTAAAAGACTAAAAAAATCTCTTTTCATTTTAAGAATAGCATACATTATGGTGTATCCTAAGGGTCTATTTCATAGTACACCCTATGATGTCACATTTTTAAATTACCATAAGGTATACACTAAAACACTCGTCCCCTAGGCACAACCATTAAATCGTGATCATGAATTGTGATGTGACTATATGCCTCATGGAATAAAATCCACCCCCCCCCCCCCAATAAAAATAGTATGGAGGGCATAACATAGCCAACCTCCCACATGATCCAAACCATTAACATAAGGTGGGTCCCATGGATAAACTCACATACATAAAGGAGGACCTAAATAGGAATAACTGATCTAACCTTCAACACAATCTGAACCACTAAAATAATTTATATCTTGTGGAAAACATCATATACCCCATGATGTATAGCAAAACATAAACTTTAAAAAATTTGAAAGAATGTTCACATTGTTGGAGTATCTCTACATTGAAATCCCAAGGTCTCTAGGCCTCATCCTCATCATAGATATATAATAATGATTAAGATATAATGAATAATCATGAAAGATAAGCATCATCCTAGATCTTATCTAGCCAATGATTGATACCTAGCATCGAGAAAGAGGCTATTACATAAGAAGCTCATACATGACACATCCTAAGCAGCCTCACTAAACGTATCCATCATTAGTATATCCTATAGTTAAAAAAATATATCATGATGGTCCTAATACCTATAGTTAACAATATATCAACAAGAAATATTTTTATTCATATTTAGTTACCAACCTACACCACCCCATGTGTGGATTTCCCTACCCTTAAGGTCATAAGGAATCCACATTATCATTTCCACTAACATCATAATCAACCCCTTTCCATGTACTGTACCTATAAGGGTTCTAAGGGAGATGTCACAATTTCATATATCCATGATAAATATTTTCTGTGGGATAATCAACACAAAACATGTACTCAACATGATATAAGATTTAAAATAATCCTTGATATATCTCATACAACAACCTACCCATAGGTTATTCCATCACTAGTACCCACCAAGGCATCCCCTCAATCAAATGGTTGAGGGATAAATTTCTTTGGAGAAAACAAATGCCCTGGGACATAAGATTATATCTCCTTACCTTCCATTATCTAATGATCACTCTCACTCAGTCCATTAGGTCACCCTCCAAATATTATAGACATAATATACAATGGTTTACATATATTCAGATCAATACCTAGTCTCCTAAGAGTCCTGAGACATCAAACAAGATGGTTAGAAATCAATAAATTCAATGCATCAAGAATCATCCATATTTAATACATTTATAAATAAATGATCACCCAATCTAAAATTCCCTAGAAAGAAACATCATCTTTCTCTATCACAAGAACACCACATGTATAGAGAACCACCCATTAGTTAGAACAATACAAAAATGGGAATAATTTGATTGTAAGGATTTTATAAAAAACCATTTCTCATAATGTCCCAAATGAAAAAAAAACATTTTTAGGGTTTGAATCCAAATAAAATGATTTAAAATATCTTTCAAATCAACTCTTAAGACAAATATTATGAATATAATTTTATAAAACTACATGGGATCCAAAAATCCAAAATAATAACATTTTTAATAGTGAAATTCTATCACAATGTTTTCAATATAACTCATATGGGTTAACACACCCTTGTAAAATCTAACAACCCCTTTAGGAAACTTCAAGAACATTACACACCCCAAACACATTATTTAGAAATCAATAGGTGTAAAACACCCATTTAAAAACCTTTATATAGTACTGAATTTGAATTTTTAAAATATTTTCATGCTTTGAAGGCCACTTGGGAATTTTTCTATACAATTGGTACTTAACCTATTCCATAATAAGGATTAAAAAACTCTTAGAAATCAACATTATTATATCATATGACACATACATATAAAAAAGATAGATGATTCCACACTAGAAAATTCCATCATCCAGTCCTGGAAGATGGCACGATAAAATTATAGTGTGTACTCATATGATTATTGCATGGTTTCTGTAAAAATACACAATAATTGACCCATGACCCATACGCACTAATGGTTCCAAATTGTTTTACCTAGGTTTCCCATATTTTTCACAGAACCATGTGATACCAGTGATTAATGACCTTATATAAATCAAAATGAACAAAAAATTGATATCTATAAGGGTTACCGAGTAGGAGGGATCGCGGCGGAGGAGGGATCGCGGTGGAGGGATCATAGCGGAGGAGGGATCACGGAGGAGACAGCGGTAGCGTATGTAGTGGAAGTGGATGCAGTGGTGGCGGAGGAGGAGGAGGACGGTTGCAGTGGAGGAGGGATCGCAGCAAAGGGATTGCGGCGGAGGAGGGATCATGGTGGAGGCAGTGGCGATGGAGGAAGTAGCGGCGAAGGAGGAGGAGGATGGTCGTGGTGGAGGAGGAGGAAAAGGCCGCGGTGGCAGAGGAGGAGGAGGAGGAGGAGGGGTCATAAGCACAGGGTTCCGCTTTCACGAAGGCTTGAATGGGAGTGAGGGAGGGGGGCTTGTTAGAGTTCTTTTATAAAAACTATTGGAACCTTTATCAGTGCTAGTTAAAAGCGCTAATAAAGGTGTGTTTTATCAGCACTAAAATAAAAAAGCACTGATAAATCATACCTTTATCAGAACTTTTTTAGCACTGATAAATAGTTTTTTTATCAGTTCTTTTTTAGCGCTGATAATGGTCTCTCTTTATCAGTGCTAAAAAAGCACTGATAAAACACCTATTTTATCAGCGTTAAAATTATAGTGCTAATAATAGCGCTGATAAATGTAATCTCTATCAACGCTAAAAAAAGCGATGATAAAGGGTACACCTTTATTAGCACTTGTTTTAACACTGATAATGGTTTCCTTTATCAGTGCTATTAGCTAGCGCTGATAAATGGACACCCCTTTATCATCACTTTTTGTTTAGCACTGATAAAGGGCAGCGCTTCCTTTGCACTATTTTGTGGTAGTTCACACACACACATTTCCACCCCAATGGGTAGGTTATTCCCACCCCCCCCCCCCCACACACAGGGATAACCCACACATTAACACCCTCAAGGCCTCATACACATTATGCCTTGAAAGGCCTCCAATTACAACTCATATGGCCCATCACCTATGTGCCATTTGTTTCATCAGCCATGTTGTACCCTTCACCTATGTCATTAACTATTACATACCACCAAAGATCTTCCCTAACCCTTTTTGCATCGCTGATGAAAGATCCTCCCCTGTAATCCAACAATGGGTATCCCCATCGTCTCACCGGACATCATGACAGTGTCATAGATGACCACCAGACCACCACCCTACAATTGAGTGGGGTTCACCAATGTAATTCATCAGCAACACCTCACCATGGGTCATCCCACTTCACACCATTGCTATTGTCATTGCAAGCACTACTTCAGTCTATCTGCCTCACCATCATGTAGTCTCCCTTCATCAGAGAGTGCCATGCCTGTTTTTCACCCCATATGATACGTCACACAAATCATCTGCCACCCGTCGTGATCACCATCATCCATGGTCGTTGTAACATCGAGCACATCCACACTAGTCCAGAGTGGCTCTACTCACCTCTTGTTGCTCCATCAACCAGAAGGTCACCCAGATTGCATCGCATTAGCACTGTCGCCATCCGTTGATCCATAGTGAACCCACTTGATGCTTTCTACTACACCAAACAGAAGGTCCCTCGCTTGTACTGCGTCGGCACCACCGTTGTCCTCGCTAGTCCACAGCGACCCCGCTCGTTGCTCTTCCAACCAAAGGTTGCACCCAAATCGCACTACATCAGCGTCGGTCATTGCTGAATAACAACCTGTCCCCATATGGGGAAAATTCCTATCATGGGTGGGAGTCGAACCAAGGACTCCACACCTGTAAGATGTCATATATGGGTACGGGAAAGTCTCAAGTTTTTTTTTACATTTTTTCAAAAAAATATTTTTTAAAATACCACTAGGTTAAAAAAAATTATTTTTTTACCTCCCAAAGGCGGCACATGGTGTGCCGCCTTTGCCCAAAAATTAACCATAAAGGCGGTACACCAAGTACCTCCTTTGCATAAATATTTTTTTTTAAATTTTTTATTTTTAATTTTTTGTTTTTTTTTGTTTTATATATATATATATATAACAAAACTTTTCAGTAGAATTTTTCTGCTATTTAATATCCAGCGGTTCTGCCATTACAGCAGTCCGGATTCTGACTGATACCCTCAGCCAGGACTCCCTTTTATAAGGGGGTTTGCCCGGAAAACCATACTGCATTTCCGATGTGGGATTCTGGTTCTCCTTTTCCTGCGCAGTACATTCTGCGTTTCCGATGTGTGAATCTGTTTCAAGTACGCAACTTTAAAACACTATAAAACATAAACTATAAGACCAATATAAATGAAAGTTTAAACACTGATTAAACTTATAAGAAATAGTTGAAAACAAAAATAATTTCATAAAAAATGTTGATACAAATTAATTTATAATATTTCAAAACCACTTACTTGAAACTTAAACATATTTCAAGTATGTGACTTTGAAAGCCTATAAAATATAAACTATAAGACCAATATAGATGAAACTTTAAAAATTGATTAAACATATAAGAAATAGTTAAAAACAAAAATAATTTCATAAAAAATGTTGATAAAAAATAATTTACAAGCTTTCAAAACCACCTACCTGAAACTTAAACATATTTCAAGTACATGAATTTGAAATCCAATAAAATATAAATTATAAGACCAATATAAATTAAACATTAAACATTGATTAAACATATAAGAAATAGTTGAAAACAACAAAAAAATTGTAAAAAATATCCATGAAAAATAATTTATAAGCTTTCAAAACCTCCTACTTGAAACTGAAAAATGTTTCAAGTACATGCTTTTGAAAAACTATAAAATATAAATTATAAGACCAATATAAATGAAACTTTAAACAATGATTAAACATATAAGAAATAGTTGAAAATAAAAATAACTTCCTAAAAAATGTCGATGAAAAATAATTTATAATCTTTCAAAACCGTCTACTTGAAACTTAAACTGTTTCAAGTATGCGAATTTGAAAGAATATAAAACATAAAATATATGAGTAATATAATTGAAACATAAAACATCGATTAAACATATAATATATAGTTAATAATTAATTAGTTAATTAGTAATATAAGTATTCATTATATAATAGTTAATTAGTAATATAATTATTATAAAATATTTTTCATCAACATTTTTTAGGAAATTCCTTTTGTTTTCAATTATTTCTTATATGTTTAATAAATGTTTAAAGTTTCATTTATATTGGTGTTATATTTTATATTTTATAGTCTTTTGAATTCACGTACTTGAAACAGAATCTCACATCGGAAATTAGTAATATAAATTAATAATTATAAGTAATTAATTAGTAATTATTAATTATTAATTAGTTAATTAGTTAATTAGTTAATTAGTAATATAAATATTCATTATAATTATTCATTAATCAATGTTTAAAGTTTCATTTATATTGGTCTTATAGTTTATGTTTTATAGTATTTCAAAGTCGCATACTTGAAACATTTTTAAGTTTCAAGGAGGCGGTTTTGAAAGCTTATAGATTAATTTTCATCAATTTTAAACTATTCCTTATATGTTTAATCAATGTTTAATGTTTCATTTATGTTGGTCTTATATTTTATGTTTTATAGTCTTTCAAATTCGCGTACTTGAAACATTTTTAAGTTTCAAGTAGACGGTTCTTAAAGATTATAAATTAATTTTTATGGACATTTTTTAGGAAGTTTTTTTTGTTTTCAACTATTTCTTATATGTTTAATAAATGTTTGACATTTCATTTGTATTGGTCTTATAGTTTATGTTTTATAGTCTTTCAAAGTAGGGAACTTTAAACATTTTTAAGTTTCAAGTTGATGGTTTTGAAATCTTATAAATTATTTTTGGTCAACATTTTTTATGAAATTATTATTGTTTTCAATTATTTATTATATGTTTAATAAATGTTTAAAGTTTCATTTATATTGGTCTTATAGTTTATCTTTTATAAGCTTTCAAAGTCGCGTACTTGAAACATTTTTAAGTTTCCAGTAGGCGGTTTGGAAAGATTATAGATTAATTTTCATCAATATTTTTTAGGAAATTCTTTTGGTTTTCAACTATTCCTTATATTTTTAGTCAATTTTTAAAGTTTCATTTATGTTAGTCTTATATTTTATGTTTTATAGTCTTTCAAAGTCGCGTACTTGAAACAGAATCACACATCAGAAACACAGAATATACTGCGCAAAAAAAAAAGAACCAGAATCCCACATCGGAAATGCAGTATGATTTCCAGGGCAAGCCCCCTTATAAAAGAGAGTCCAGGGTGAGAGTTTCTGTCAGAATCCAGACTGCTGTAATGGCAGTGCCACCTTTGAGGGGTAAAAAAATAATTTTTTAACCTAGATGTATTTTCAAAAAAAAATTTAAAAAAATGTAAAAAAAAACTCGAAAGTCTCCCATATTTTTATTGAAACAAAAAGGTGCCCTCTTGTTATTCTGGGAAGAGAGATATCATTACATAGTCATTGTAGGCCCAATGAGTACCTAGACCTTAATACATTTGGCCTATATAGACCCAATCAACCTGAAGCCTAGGGACCCAAGGTTGAAATCAGCCTACACCAAGTCCCCCGTCGGAGTTGCTAGTGCCAATACAAACTATTTATTCCTTCTCGGGCTCTCGCCTCCAATAGATTTCCCTTAGCAGCCAGCCCGACCTCACACTTAAGCCCATCGAAGTCTCTTGCACCGACCAACAAACATGCCAGCGTCGATCCAAACCGTTGACACTATCTACTTATCCTTTAACGGTCGGTACTATGTTGAACAATCCCGACCATCGTCATCTCTCGACCATTGGAGGCCCTTTCTAATGCCCTGATCATTGTCCTACGGAAACCCACTAGCCATACCTTTCCCTTCCATAAAGCACAGGACAACTTACCACCATTTTCTTATCGATATCAATCAAGCAGCAACAATGCTGAAACCTTCTGCACAAACAGCCCTCCTAAACACGCCGCCATAGCCACACACACTACCCCCCTCCACACGCCGCCTAAGAAATTCCCCGTATTTGTGGACCAATGGGTTTTGAACCTTCCTTGGATAGACGAGACTCAAGCACCTTCTAGACAAGTCTCTGGTGGGCTATAGAAGTGATGAAGATGAAGTGATAATGTTGATGGTAGGATGATGGACGTCGGCGGGACGAAGATGATGACGGATGGAGATGTTGGTTCTTGGCCTTCAGACGAGGGAAAGTGGTTTCAGGGGGAAAATGAGGGCATCGAAAAGAAAATGGTGACTGGTGTGGGATGACAATGGTGGTCCATGGAATCAGAATAGGGTCATTAGGCATGACTGACATCGAAGTCAATTGACTGGAGGTGGATATAGGTTCGCAGCGACGACAAGGGCGCAAGCGGGGGGCTGACTCTCTTGTCGGGTGGTGGTGCTAATCTGGTATGATGCACCGGTGGGGGTGGTAATCTGATAGTGGTGTGGTGATTATTGAATGGGAAGGAAAACCCCGGGCCGTGGTCTGGCGGTCGTGTGTGTCAATGTGTAACGGTGTCCGAAGAGACAATGGCAGGTGGGTTGTTTCATTGTTGAAATACAGAAGGCATATTTGGTGGTGACACATCTCTAGCAATTCATGTTCCAGGATGATCATGGTGGTTTGGGCCTTTCGGGGCATGATTTTTAAGGGTCTTCAGGCAAGTTTTTTTTTTACGTTTAAAAAAAATTCCAGAAAACGGTTAGGGCAAAAATATTTTTCAACATGCGCCTTAAAGGCGGCATCCACGATGCCGCCTTTCTCCTAACACAAAAAAAAAATTGTATTTTTTTTTATGTTTTGTTTTGTTTTGTTTATATATTTATTTATATATATAATTCATAAAAACTGTTCAG
Organism: Viscum album; assembly: GCA_963277665.1. Taxonomy (NCBI): domain Eukaryota; kingdom Viridiplantae; phylum Streptophyta; class Magnoliopsida; order Santalales; family Viscaceae; genus Viscum; species Viscum album. The sequence goes on along the minus strand of OY728126.1, from coordinate 1,685,705,223 downwards.
GAGGATGTCGCCTTTCACCTAACAAAAAAAATTATTATTTTTAAAAAAATTATTTTGATTTTTTTTTTGTTTTGTTTATATTTTTATTTATATATATAATTCATAGAAATTTTAAAAATTATCAATTTTGAAAATTTTGTTTTTATTTTATGTTTTGTTTTGTTTATATATTTATTTATATATATAATTCACAAAAATTGTTTAGGAAAAATAATTTATAAGATTTCAAAACCGCTTACTTGAAAGTTGAAAATGTTTAAAGTAAATGACTTTAAAAGACTATAAAATATAAAACATAAGACCAATATAAACAAAACTTTAAACATTCATTAAACATATAAGAAATTATTGAAAACAAAAAACATTTCATAAAAAATGTTCATGAAAAAAATTTATAAGCTTTCAAAACTGCCTACTTGAAAGTTAAAAATGTTTCAAGTACATGACTTTGAAAGTCTATAAAATATAAACCATAAGACCAATATTAACAAAACTTTAAACATTCATTAAAAATATAAGAAATTATTGAAAACAAAAAAAAATTAATAAAAAATGTTCATGAAAAAAATTTATAAGCTTTCAAAACCGCCTACTTGAAAGTTAAAAATGTTTCAATTACATGACTTTGAAAGACTATAAAATATAAACCATAAGACCAATATAAAAGAAACTTTAAACATTCATTAAAAATATAAGAAATTGTCGAAAACAAAAAACATTTCATAAAATATGTTCATGAAAAACAATTTATAATCTTTCAAAACCGCCTATATGAAACTTAAAAATGTTTCATGTACGTGACTTTGAAAGACTATAAAATATAAAACATAAGAAAAATATAAACGAAACATTAAAAATTGATTAAACGTATAAGAAATTGTTGAAAACAAAAATAATTTCATAAAAAATGTTCATGAAAAAAAATTTATAAGCTTTCAAAACCGCCTACATGAAACTTAAAAATGTTTCAAGTACGTGACTTTGAAAGAATATAAAATATAAAACATAAGACCAATATAAATGAAACTTTAAAAATTCATTAAACATATAGGATAAAGATTTGGTGATGAAGAATTTGGAATGGATAGATGAAGGAGGTCTTGCAGTAGCCTTTTGAAGATGATAAAGGATAAAGATTTGGTGATGAAGAGTTCGATGGGATATGTGGAATCGTTGGTATTTATATCTGATCAACTGGGCCTGGGGAAATGTTGTGACAATTGTGGAAGAAATTATAATGGTTGGATGCATGATGGTGTTGAAGGGGTTGGTATTTGCAGGAATCGGAAGAGATGGGCATTTCATGTGGAATATCTTTCATTATACCCTTATGCGACTTGATGTTGATATGGATATGGACATAGAGAGTGGAAGAATTGATTTTGTTGTCCCATGAAAGTAGATATAACATGTTCTCATTCATCAAATATTATAGATGTATGTGATACTAGCGACACCGTGCATCACATTGATGCGGGGTTGACTCCTATATGTTTAATGAATGTTTAAAGTTTCGTTTATATTGGTCTTATGTTTTATATTTTATAGTCTTTCAAACTCACATACTTGAAACATTTTTAAGTTTCATGTAGGCGGTTTTGAAAGCTTATAAATTTTTTTCATGAACATTTTTTATGAAATGATTTTTGTTTTCAACAATTTCTTATATGTTTAATCAATGTTTAATGTTTCGTTTATATTGGTCTTATGTTTTATATTTTATAGTCTTTCAAATTCACGTACTTGATACATTTTTAAGTTTCATGTAGGCAGTTTTGAAAGCCTATAAAAAAAATTTCATTCCCATAGACATAAAACATATAAATGAACATAAAAAATCAATGTCTATGTCTAAGGTGAGGAGATCCTATCCCATATGGTGGTCTAATAATAGGACGTCCGCGGAGAGATCTCTGGGGAGTCTGATGACCTAGAGAGGGCTGATACTCGGGCACTAGAACGTCGAATATCATATCCTCCACCTCTGTGACAGTGGGAGAAAATGTCAACTCCACCTCGTACTACCCTCTTGATCCCTCTCCCACTTCGATGGTATAAGGACCCGACATCATCGCAGTGGGGAACAAATCATGTGGTGGAATTGTACCCCAACTCTGCGATGGGTATGAACCCCAAGGTTGCGATGACTCTGGACCCAAAGGTTGCAATCCATATGGACCCCACGATGGAGAAAACTGAGGATATCCCATCAAAAAAGATGGATCCCATGACAGCTGAGGCACATCCTGCATCGGCTCAGACTGGACTACTAGAGGGCCGACCTCTGCCTGTGGAACTGGTGAGGCCTGACGTGTAGGACGACGCTGTCTACGTCGTCGTGGTTGTGGCTCATCAGCACCAATAGCTGCTGCAGGATCTTCCTCTGCGGCAGGAATCTGCTGTCTCCGTGTCGGACGCTCGAAGAGGCTCTCGGAAAACGCATGGACAGATGACCTCAACTCCAATTCTTGAGCATGAACGGCTTCCCGGCTGAAGACTCTATCCTCAGCCTCATCACTCATATGAATAAGACTATCTGTGTGACTCTCTTGTAAACAGATTAAAAATGAATTAGAAAATAACTCAATAAACATAATAATATAATTTAATCGACTTACAATCATATGCATCTCTCTACCGGATCGGGTAAGATACAGTATAGACTTCAGTCTATACCATGGCTCAAACTCGTACTGCACTGAAAGAGAGAACTACATTGTAGAAAATCCCTGGATACAAAACTCTGCGCGTATGCGCCAACAGTCGAGAAATTTGTCATGTACTCGACGCCAGTCCTCATCCAGCCTCCCTGTCAGCTTTATCCCATGAAGCTGATCTGTTTGCCTCAGTGGTAATGGAATCTGCTGAGTCAAGAGAAACTGGCGCATGACTCTGTCAGGCCGGTGCCACTCAACAATATTAAAGTGAATGAGTGGAACTACAGCCGTAACATCTTCAAGACCAATCGTGCAGTATAGAGAGAACTGGTCTATAACAGACCAGTATGGAACCCATGAAATCTGAAGTAACATATTACCCTTGTTAGAAAAACTCTTAACTAAAAAATGATGCTATTATTAAATTTGTTAGACAGTTATAGATTGTATATACATACCTGATAGGGTAAGAGAAAGTCCAACTTGAGCCAATATACGGCCAAATCGTGTCTCGGAACTGCATTGAAATTGTGTCACTGACACCACCTATAAAATACAACATTGATAGTGATAAATAATGAGAAATTAAAGTCACTAACTTGTAGTAGCATCAGAAACTGATAGAAATGAGTGATCATACTAGCATCTATGCGGAGCGTTATGCAGCACCGCCATCTCGACCGATGTGATGGTTCTGGGCGTAGTGAAAGTGTGTTGGAGGGTTTTCCCAACTTTAATTTTAACATTAAACAATGTTCAATCTGAGATCCGTCACGATATAAAATGCCGAATCTTCATAATTGAACAAGGAATGAAAAACTTAAGAGGGAATCCCAGAACCATATAAATAGGATCAGCATATGTTGGTTATAATTAATTTAATTAATTCACAAGAATTACCTTGGTGGAATTATTTCTTCATTGATGTCTCTGGTCATGATCTTGTGATCCGTCGTTGCGTCGTAGAATCCAAGTGTAGGATTCCTCTAGCGGTGATCCACACATGTTCCATGTATCTCCGGACGTCGTCGAAGGGATCTCCGGGTGCAAGTGCGGAAGAACCTTCGCTTGCGATGTCTGCCTTTGATCGCCTTGGTCACTCGGTCTTGAGAGCGTTCTTGGAGGAAGGAGTTCTTTCAGCCTTGAAAGAATTCTCCAGAATTGTTGTGCACAATGATTTATTGGAAAATTGTTGGGGTTGTTAGGATATTTATAACCGGGTTTGAGGTTATAGAGTTATGAAAATAAATAAACGCGTTACAAATTTTATTTATTTCATTAACTCTTATTGAAACCCCCATGTCGAATTATTAATTCCTTGACATGCACCTATACTGATTATAATTAATATCATTTAATAAACAATATTATATCCTCAAAATCCTAACTGGAAAACTACACAGCGTGTAATCATTAATACATGGCGTGTACTCGTTTACCAAAAAACTACACGGTGTGTATATTTAATATACATGGCGTGTACTTTTATTTTCCATTTTTCTTTATCTCCTCCTCCACATTTATTAGACCTTGATTAATGGCTATTTATTTCTTAAATAAATGTAACTGCATTACTCACTAATAAATATATTATTTCTCCCACAATATATTCTCTCAAATAACTAGTGTCGAAATAAATGTGATTAGGCATTCTTAAATAATTATTAAACCATGGTCGGGAATAATCTTTATTTAACTTGTTAAATTAATATTTAATTGAGATACATGGACACACTTAGTTTGTGACCCTCTAGGCCTCTTTTTCAGTGACATTAGGCGGAGCCTGCCTAAAGTCCAAGGTTAGCGTCTAGAAACATGGCAAGGCACCCATAGAGAAAGAAGTTAACGCCGCAATGACGTGTCACCTCCTACGAACGTTTACCATGTAATATAATCCATTTGTCTTGATATCTCTAATCAAGTGAGTTGCATGCTAGTGCCATCAACCCATGTGCTCGATTATTCTTTCTATGACTTTCCAGAATTGAACCCACCCATACCTTATCATGGCCATGGATTTATTTAGGCTATATAAATTCCATCAAAGGGCCTAAGATATCTACTTCCATTATGGAACAGAAGGGACAAATACTTTCTCGTATTATCTATTAATGTAGTATTACTCATGACGCAACCAACATATCCTACCTCACTGTGAACAGTATGTCATCACAGTTTTCTTCAATACATCTAAGTGTGTGAGTTTTAATACCCATTAATAATAATCTTAAAGTCTAAGGACCAATACACACGTCCGCAGATAGGAACATCCAATGATACTATGAAATGTGGATTTCCTACTGGCGGGTCTTGTTCTCATAATATCCTCCTGGATATTACCAAGGGAGCACACCATGAGATGGTGCATCAAAGTTTTATCACTCCTCGCCCCTAATGGCCTGTATTATTTGTGTCCCTCAAATAATATCATCCGGCCATAGAACATATATTCAAGAACAATGTTATGGCACTTCCGGGTTCTCATCATAGCAGGGATCTGCTATGACCCTTTAATGCAACAGCTATCCTTAGTACATTATCACATGCATTTTCATGCAGAAGAACAATCAAAATGTGATAAGGCTTTTATTAATGAATAAAGTACAAAGTAGTTGGTTATAGGCCACCAACTCCAACAGAATCCCACTTGGACTAGAGCCAACTGCTAACAGCCTTTAACCCACTAGCTCTCACATGATATTCACGCTTCTGCTTAGATAGGCCTTTAGTCATGGGGTCCACCACATTCTCTTCTGTGGACATTATGCTCACTACAACTTCACCCCTTTGATAGAAATCCCTCAAGAGGTGATACTTATGGAGTATTGCTTTGTCTGTTGATGTGACCTTAGTTATTTTTCAAGATCCACCACTGCAGTATTATCACAATACAATGTAATGGGATCTTTACTGCTAGGCACCACATCAATCTCCTGGACAAAGTTACGAATCTAGACGGCTTCCTTGGCTGCATCAAAAGCCACTATATATTCGGACTCCGCTGTAGAATCAGTGACAACTGGCTGCTTTAAACTCTTCCAGCTCACAACTCCTCCATTGAGACAGAAAACATATCCATATTGCGACTTCAGATCATTCTGATCTGTCTGAAAGCCAGTATCAGCATACCCTCTGATGAAAAGCTCCTCGTCTCCTCCATATACCAGGAACATATCCTTAGTTCTTCTCAGATACTTAAGGATGGTCTTAACAGCAGTCCAATGTTGTTCTCATGGATCTTCTTGATATCTACCTACCATGCTCAGTGCATAGGCAACATCAAGACTGGTACATAACATGGAATACATGATGGATCATATAGCCGAAGCATATGGGATCTTAATCATTCTATATTTCTCTTTTTGTGTTTGAGGAAACATTTTCTTAGAAAGATGTAGGCCATGTGACACTGGAACTAATCCCCTCTTGGATTGTTTCATACTAAATCTCTTTAGTATCTGGTCAATGTATGTACTCTGAATTGGTCCAAGCAGCCTCTTGGATCTATCACGAATGATCTTGATCCCTAGAATATAGGTTGCTTCACCCAAGTCCTTCATGGAGAAACACTTGTCCAACCAGTCCTTAACTGATTGTAAGATTGGTACATCATTTCCAATAAGCAATATGTCGTCAACATATACTACTAGGATAATGATCGCATTACCATTAAACCGCTTATAAACACATTACTCACATTCATTCTTAATGAACCCAAATTCCTTTATGGCTTCATCAAATCGAATGTTCCATGACCTGGATGCTTGCTTTAATCCATAAATAGATTTCTGCAACTTGTAAACTCCTTTGTCTTTACCTGGTGTCATAAACCCTTCTGGTTGTGTCATATCGACATCTTCCTGAAGGTTCCCATTAAGGAATACTGTTTTGACATCCATCTGCCAAACCTCGTAGTCATGGTAAGCTGCTTTGGCAAGTATGATTCTTATGGATTTAAACATGGAAACTGGTGAAAAGGTTTCATCATAGTCAATTCCTTGACGTTGTCTGAACCCTTTACACACTAGCCTTTCTTTATAGGTGCTAACTTGACCTTACATGTCCAGCTTTCTCTTGAATACCCATTTGCATCCAACAGGCTTTACATCAACTGGCTCATCGACCAGAACCCAGACTTGGTTATGATATATGGAATCCATCTCAGAATTCATACCTTCTAGCCATCTTGCAGATTCTGAGATTTCTACTACTTCCTTGTATGATAGAGGTTCATCATTGTCCAACAATAATGATTCACCATCCTCGGTGACCAGGGAACCAAATCTCTCTGGTTCCCTTAACTCTCTTGATATCCTACGCAGTACTTGTGTTTCTGGAACCTCTTCCACTGGGACCTGTGGAACTTGTTCCTGTACCAAATCCTGTGTATCTTGAGTATCAACTTCGTCGAATTCAATCTTACTCCCACTATCCTTTTTGAGGATATTCTCCCTCTCAAGAAAGAAGACTTGTCTGGTGACAGTCACTTTCTTGTCTTGAGGGTTATATAGGTAATATCCTTTAGTTTCCTTGGGATATCCTATAAAGATACAATTCATGCCCATGGGTGCTAGTTTGTTTCCCGATAAGGCCTTAACAAACGCCTCGCATCCCCATACACGTGTGTGTGAAAAAATGGGTTTCTTTCCATTACATAACTTGGAGGGAATTCCATTTGCCACCTTAGTTGCTACTTGGTTTAATGTGTATGCCGTAGTTTGTAATGAATATCCCCAAAAAGAAATGGAAGATCTGCATGACTCATCATCAACCTCACCATGTCCAACAAGGTGTGGTTACTCCTTTCACTAACACCATTCCACTGTGGTGTATAAGGAGGAGTGAGCTGAGATAGAATCCCAGACTCCTGTAGAAGATCAATGAACTCTTGGTTCAGATATTCTCTACCTCAATCCGATAGAAGTTTCTTTATCTTCTTACCAAGATGATTCTCTACTTCATTCTTGAATTCCTTAAATTTTTCTAAGGCCTCTGACTTAAACCTCATTAAGTAGACATATCCATATCTACTCAAATCATCAGTAAAAGTAATGAAGTAAGAATATCCACCTCTAGCTTCTACTGGAAATGGTCCATACACATCTGTGTGTACCAATCCTAGAAGCTTTGTGGCCCTTTCACCCTGTCCACCAAAAGGCGACTTGGTTATTTTTCCTTGTAAACAAGCATGATATCTATCAAGTGTTTTTAGCTCAGTAGAGTCTAAATAGCCATCTTGGAAGAGCTTTGTTAAGCGCTTCTCATTCACATGATCGAGACGGTGATGCCACGATTGGGTGATGTATGAGTCATGTGATTTTGTTTCATTATTGATTGCCAACACTTGGTTTTCGTAATTTAATACATACAAACCATTATTTAAATGCACCATACCATAACATACGTTGTTCTTATAAAAGAGACAACCCTTATTTCCAAATTTGAAAACAAATCTATCCATATCCAAACAAGATACAGAAATTATGTTATTGGTAACACTAGGCACAAAATAATAGTTATGTAAAACCAAAATCATCCCAATCAACAGTGAGAGGTGGTAATTACCAATAGCCAACGCAGCCAGCCTTGCGCCATTGGCAGCTCGAAGATCCACCTCTCCTCTGGCAATATTTCTAAATCTACTTGGTTCCTGTATTTGAATACAGATGTGATCCCCACAAGCTGAATCTAATACCCAATGTGTAGAAATAGAAATATTACACTTGATAACGAATGCACCTTTAGCGTCCCGACGCTTCTGGGTGCAGTTCCTCTTCTAGTGGCCTTGCTTGCCACATGCAAAACACACTGCCTCCCATTCCTTGCCCTGCCTCTAGATATTCCCCTTCTTGGAGGGACGGTGATCAGGGGATTCAGACCATTTATAAGTCTTTGTCCCCTTTTCCTTGTCCTTCCTATTATTCACTATAAGGACTGCGGGTTTGTCATGCCCCATGTCTTTATCTACCTGGTGAGTTAAGGCCAGAATTTCCGATCTAGGTGCAACTCGAACAGGCTCTTCCAGCACATACAATTTCCTCTCATGGCGATGGATGACGCGTAAACGCCTATGCCACTCTTGGAAATTGGTGTCGATGAGAAGTTTTTGCTTCTCAAGTATGGTTCTCAATGATATGTTTGAAGTCATTTTATTATCATTTATAAAAATTAAGATGAGAAAAGGTTTAGTACTTTATTAAAAAACTGAGATAAATAAATTAATTAATACTTATTAGTCTCCCACTATTTTATCGAAATCCAATAGCCATCACCATTGACTTCTGAATATTCTGTTACCTGAATATTCTAGTGGCAAGGATCCATATTTCCCTTCTCATTACCCCAACTAGGGTGGGTTAAGAAACTTGAAGGGTTTTAGGTAGGCATTCCAAATACCAACTATATTAACTCACATCTCCTTGATCCACTGAGTGGACTCCCCAATCCTGAAATCATTTTATTTTGGATCTCCTCAACCTTTGCCTCTTGGTCACACCAAGTCCTGCTGTAGAAGTCAACCCTTGATGCGAACCAAGTCAAGTCAACCCAAAACCTTGAATTAGAATTCCTCGATAATTGAAATCACCCCAACTAGGGTTGTTCAAGTACATTGAACTATGGTTCGATTCTAACCAAGATTATGGAATGTTATACCGACTTAATATTTCATTTGAGGGTTTTTATCCTTATACGTAAATTTCAAATTTATTATCTTTTATTACATGCTTGTTAATATTAAGTGGGATATACCTAAGTGATTAACCATGTATAAGATAATATTTACGTATAAGCCAGTTTTATTTTAGTTCCATCTTGCATGCTCATTTAATTCATTAATTGTGTGATCATGACAACACACCCACAATAAATAAACCATGCAACTGAAAAAAATAAAATAAATGGTATGATCATGAGCTTTTTCTATTGGTTAGTTTATCTAGCTGTTGATAAACTAACCCAAGACCTAGGGGAGAAACACCTTGAACCTTTCGGGTTCGTGTTTACATCTTTCCACTTGTCCACATTTGTATCTCCTTGGATTGGTTTCACCTTGGCTCCTAACTTGAGCCTCCTCCACTAGCTTGGGAGCTCCATCCATTACATATGCATTTATCTCACACTCATGTGAGGGGTAAAAAGGGGGTTTTACATAAAATAGTCCTTGGGCGCGCAGGCCCTACATATTAATGAGGAGATGGCTTGCAGTCCAACAAATTTAATATAAATAAATTAATTAAAAGAAACCATTCACATACAAAGGTCTTGGTCTAGCTCATGATCATCCATACATGCAACGATATTTATGCATAAATAAAACTAACATTCAATTCTTTAATCGTTCTTGTTTAAGATAAATCACGCTCGAATCAATTAATTATCTTTAATTAATCAATCCTTTTATCTTAAACCCTTTTCTGAACTTCCTTGAGATTCTCATCCATCATTATTTTAAACAAATAAATTCATTTAAAATTATCCTTGTACGTAACTAGTACCTTGGAGGCAACCCGGTGAATTCCCGTTCATTACACAGATGTTAAATTAAACACATATATATAAAACACCTATCATGTGTTATGCGTCAGCTTTATGCATGTACCTTGGTACACGTCTCAAGGGTTTGTATAATATAATAATAAATTTTAATAAATCTTTGTAATTTGGGTGAGTACACGGCGTGTAGTTTCGACTACACGACGTGTACTTTTCTTCACCATCCATCCGAAGTACATGCCCGGGGACAGGGCGTGTTAATGTACTTTGGAAATTTCGGAGTATACGGCGTGTTCTGTGGGACACACGCCATGTAGTTTTCGCGTTACACGGTTTCCAGCAGGGCAAGCCGTGTACAGGGTACACGGTCCAACCCAAACCCGAAGGGACTACACGCCGTGTTCAGTTGGACCATACGGCGTGTAATTTGGAAACCGTGTGCCACCTATTCCTGGTCAACACACGGTGTCATAAATGACATAGGTATACTCCAATAAACGGCCTGATTTGGCGAATCAGTCAATGCATTGAACCTAGACTACACGGTGTGTACTTCCGAATACACACTGTGTATTCTGGTGTTGTATAGCCAGAAACTTTTGGCTCCTCCGGATGAGTTCCTCTATTTTATTTTAATCAAAATTAAAAGATAAATTCGTTTCTGTGAGGTGAACGAGAAATGAGGGAGGAGGAACAGATCTCGAGATTCATATTTCCAGAACGATTAAACTTGAATTGAAACAACTAAATTATTAAATGCGTAAAATATCAACGAAAAACTAAATAATTATAATCAATGATATGACCCCTCTGATACCACTTGATGGTTCTGGGTGCAGTGGAAGCGCGTTTGATGGTTTTCCCAACTTTAATTTTAACGTTAAACAACGTTCAATCCGAGATCCATCACGATATAAAATTCCGAATCTTCATAATTGAACGAGGAACGAAAAACTTAAGAGGTAATCCCAGAACCATAGAAATAGGATCATCATATGTTTGTTATAATTAATTTAATTAATTCACAATAATTACCTTGGTGGAATTATTTCTTCGTTGATGTCTTCGGTCACGATCCTGTTATCCATCATTTCATCATAGAATCCAAGTGTAGGATTCCTCTAGCGATGATCCACACGTGTGCCACGTATCTCCGGACGTCGCCGAAGGGATCTCCGGGTGCTAGCACGGAAGAACCTTGGCTTGCAATGTCCGCCTTCGATCGCTTTGGTCTCTCGATCTTGAGAGTGTTCTTGGAGGAAGGAGTTCTTTCGGCCTTGAAAGAATTCTCCAGAATTGTTGTGCACAACGATTGATTGGAAAATTGTTGGGGTTGTGAAGATATTTATAATCAGGTTTGAGGTTATAGAGTTATGATAATAAATAAATTCCTTAAGCATTTTATTTATTTCATTAACACTTATTGAAACCCCCATGTCGAATTATTAATTCCTTGACATGTGCCTATGCTGGTTATAATTAATATCATTTAATAAACAATATTATATCCTCAAAATCCTGACTGGAAAACTACATGGCGTGTAATCATTAATACACGGCGTGTACTCATTTTCCACAAAACTACACGGCATGTATATTTAATATACACAGCGTGTACTTTTATTTTCCATTTTTCTTTATCTCCTCCACATTTATTAGACCTTGAGTAAGGGCTATTTATTTCTTAAATAAATGTAACTGCATTACTCACTAATAAATATATTATTTCACCCACAATATATTCTCTCGAATAACTAGTGTCGAAATAAATGTGATTAGGCATTCTTAAATAATTATTAAACCAAAGTGGGGAATAATTTTTATTTAACTTGTTAAATTAATATTTATCTGAGATACATAGACACACTTAGTGTGTGACCCTCTAGGCCTCTTTCTCAGTGGAATTAGGCGGAGCCTACCTAAAGTCCAAGGTTAGCATCTAACAACGTGCCAAGGCACCCATAGATAAAGAAGTTAACGCTGCAATGACGTGTCACCTCCTATGAATTTTTACCCTGTAATATAATCTCTTTGTCTCGATATCTCTAATCAAGCGGGTTGCATGCTAGTGCCATCAACCCATGTGATCGATTATTCTTTCTTTGACTTTCCAGAATTGAACCCGCCCATACCTTACCATGTCCATGGATTTATTTAGGCTATAGCAATTCCATCAAAGGTCCTAAGATATATACTTCCGTTATGGAACAGAAGGGACAAATCCTTTCTCGCATTATCTATTAATGTAGTATTACTCGTGATGCACCCAACATATCTTAAATCGCTGCGAACAGTGTGTCATCACAGTTTTCGTCAATACATCTAAGTGTGTGAGTTGTAATACCCATTAATAATAATCTTAAAGTTTAAGGACCAATACACACGTCCGTAGATAGAAACATCCAATGACACTATGAAATGTGGATTTCCTACTGGAGGGTCTCATTCTCATAATATCCTCCTGGATATTACCAAGGGCGCACACCATGAGATGGTGCCTCAAAGTTTTATGAGTCCTCACCCCTAATGGCCTGTATTATTTTTGTACCTCAAATAATATCATCTGGCCATAGAACATATATTCAAAAATAGTGTTATGGAACTTCCGGGTTCTCATCATAGCAGGGATCCGCTATAACCCTTTAATGCAACAGCTATCCTTAGGACATTATCACATGCATTGCCACGCAGAAGAAAAATCAAGATGTGATAAGGCTTTTATTAATTAATAAAGTAAAAAGTAGTTGGTTCTAGTCCACCAACTCCAACACGACGGACCAGCAAGATCAGGGCAGAATGTGGGGATGTTCTCCCATGCCCACATCTGAATAAGGATGACGCATCCCCTGAGACCTGTGCGCAGCCTGTCAGATATCCTGCATAATGCTCTGTATGTGTATGCCAAGCAAGAGGATCCCCAACTGTACATCCCTTCCTGATCAAAGTCCTCTAGAAAGGGTAGATACATCATGCGCATGTGCATCCCTGAATGATCCGTACACATGGTCCCTCCAATAAGTCGTAATATATATGCACGTGTATAACGTATCACCGTCTACTCGTCAGCATCATCATCTAAAAGTGGAATATGTGACTCCATCCAAGGCATGGATATCAATGCTCCATCAGTAGCACTACGATCAGAAAAAATGTCAACGCCTAACAAGAGCTGAGCAAGGTCGGGCCAAGATGCCCGAGTGGATCCAATAACAGGTCTCCCCTGTATAGGAAGACCAAGAAGCACAGCCACATCCTGGAGGGTGATGGTCATCTCTCCCTCAGGTAGGTGGAATGTGTGTGTCTCTGGTCTCCACCTCTCCACGAGTGCAGCTAGCAGGTGATGGTCTACAAATGTAAAATCTGATACCGCAATACCATAGAATCCAGCACGACACAAGTATGATATAATGGCAGTAGGAGAATCCGTGTGATGAAAATGGTGCACTCGACGCGCCCTGATCAATCGATCTGGACCACCCTCTATCATAACTTATGAACAATGGGTAGCCTGCTGACTAAGTATTATGGTGTCATTCATCTACATATAAACAAATGATTATTCACAATGTTTTATGAAGTTTTTTTTACCAAAAGAAATGGGCATGTCTTCATGTTTTTCAAAGCATATTACTAAAGTTTATTAAGATATTATTTTACCTAGAATTGGGTGTTTTGTAAGATATGGTTTTATATATTTATATATATAAATAATTTGTCTGTGTTATATAGATGATTATTAGAAAAGTATGTGATTTATAATTTATATATGATTGTCCACATGATTGTATGTTTGATGATTATTTTTTCAATCACATAATGTTTTGAAAACCGATGTAAAAGGGAAGATGTTTTTGGGTTTACTGTTCATCTTTTCAATTTTAGGATTTAGATATTAGGGTTTCACATTTTTTTCTTTTGGATCTAGGCTTTTGGATTTTTTTTAACGTTTTACAGTTTCGATTAATTATTTGAGAAAGGATTTTTAGGATTATAGTTTAGAATGTTAGGATTACGATATCCTACCTAACATTTTTGGGTTTACTATTATGATTTTCAGTTTTGGGGGCTAGAAAACTAAGGTAAAAGGAAGAGATAACAACATAAAATTTACAATATGAGAATCTCCCAATAACAACAATACATCATTGTGGATTACAGTGTGAACTCGACCCAATAATGTTAGGGAATTGTTTCCGATTATGACCTTCTTGATGACATGTCGTGCATCTCAAACTCTGTATTTGTTCTTGAAGCCAGTCCATCTCATTTATCATCCTACTGGACTTTGGTCTCCCATGTGGATGCAACCGATTCATATCAGGTACCACTATCGGCTGACCTTCGGGCATTGGGAAATAATGAAACTCGCCAATAGGTGTCCATGGTGCAGCATAACAGTTAGCAATGGTGTTCATCCAGTACACTGGATCAACATATGCTTCCCATGATATGTTAACAGAGGCACATGCTGCGATGGCGTGTGAGCATGGAAACCGTAAGGCCTGAAAGTTTCCACATTGGCATTGCCTCGTTTCTAGTAATACCACCATTTTTTCACCAATGGTATTTGTGATGGGGTTCGACTTCTCTTGAACTTCAAATCGAGAGTCTTCTGGTTGAAATAGGCATACTTGATAACTAGCAGCTTCTTCAATATTCTTTTCAATCTCTCGTTGAAAATGTCTTCCATACGTTAGCCCCTGATGTATTCCATCCGATACTAGTTTTTATCTATCAACAAAGTACTTCACGCAACGATATAATGTCTCCTAAACTAGGGAAGTTATAGGTAGCTTGAAAATACCTTTGAATACATCATTGATTCACTCTACAATGTTTGTGGTCATGTGTCCGTACCTCTTCCCCACATCATATGCCAATGTCTATTTTTCTTTTGGAATCCGCATCATATAATCATAAACTTCTTCATTAACCTGACGGATTTGTTCGAAATGTTATTCAAACTATCGTTGATCTGACTCATATGATACACATAATAGATGATATTTCACATATGTTGAATTTATCTTTACATTGATATACAAAAAAATAACAAATACAATGTGTACCAAGTCTGGTGATTGTCTTCTTCATCGGTTCGTTGTGGAATTTTTTATGCAAGTTGCTAACAATGTGTCTAATGCAGAACCGATGATGTGCATTTGGGTAACTCCATGTATCAAGATTCACATTGATTGCCTCATTAATTTCCCGATGTTGATCAGATATCAAAAAAACACCCCGAATGTTGGAAAAATGGATGTTGATACATGCCAAAAACCAACTCCATGATTCATAGTTTTCTTTATCTACACTGGAAAAGGCAAGTGGAAGAGGTGAACGGTTTCCATCTTGGGTTACTGTAGTCAACAATACACCCTTGTATTTTCCGTATAGAAACGTTTCATCAATATGAACAAAGTGTTTGCTAAAACGAAATGCGGAGATACATGGGAGGAATTCCCAAAAACAATCGATGAAATTGAACATGAGATGGATCAAGTATGTTATCATGAGACACATATTCGTTTGTATCAAGATGGTATAAAACATGGTTATGATGACTCAGTATATCTATCAATTGCGGAAATACTCGATATGAGTCATCCCAATCACCATAGACCTTCACAATTTCCTTCTGTTTCGCCATCCATGCCTTATTATACGAAACCTTATAACCAAATGTTTGTTGTATCCTCTCTTGAACAAGGGATATCAGAACATCTTGACATGTCCTAATCATCTCAACAACAATTGAGGACACAAATTCTTCATCCAATGTAGTATGATCTTGTTTCAGGCTTGGCTGAACGCAAGTATAAGATGCCTCAATCCTCGAGATTCTCCAACCTCCAAATGCAATGTCCAGAATCTCCCTCAATCAAAATCTACAATCATCCCCATACTTATCACACCGTATGACATATTTTCTATGGTATGATTCATAAAATACATAGTTACAGTGCCTCTCAATGTGAAATCTCTTTAGTGTACTTTTTAATGCATCTTTACTCGGAAAATTCCTTTTAACATATAAAGTTTTGTCCATCTCACTAAACTTATCTCGTATAACTCCGGGAAACTCAGTTGCCAATGTGAGAACATGATCTTCAGATTCAGGCACACGTGTCATTGCTTCTGACCAAGATGCAAAGAGCGGTGGATGATTTATTGTAGGTCGAGCCTACTATACAACTAATGCATTTCTCGAAACTTTCATTGTTCCTTCATCATTAGCACTATTATCACCATTTGTTTCATTATTACGAAACTCCTCATCAGATGTAGGGTTAACATGTATATCCTCGAGATCAAGTAGGTTGTCTTCTTCTGCATCATTTGGAATAGTCTCAAATTTATGGGGCAGACTATCTTCAACAACTCTTGTAAGTCTACGTCTTTATACAATTGGATGTTGTTGTTGTACAGTAGAAACATCAACATATAACTCCATCATGGTACCATCCAACCGTTGAGAAAACAAATTAATTGTTTGGATCCATTGTGCATCATTAACTAATGGACAAGCTAGATGCCACAATGTTGATGGGAACTACAAATTTCTATAACTCATTGACTTGATCTTTTGATCGGGTCCTAGATTTAATGAGCCACGAATTCTATCTTGAAGGTCACTTAGTATTACACAATCAGTTGTATTAACCACTGTTATTGGTTGTGTACTGTAAGAAGCTCCTTGATCAGTTTGAATAATCTCCCCATAGCAGTACACACAGGAAAACATTATGCTCTACGTAAAAAAAGTTTTCTGATCAAGATTTTGATAATGTAAGTTAAATTCCGAATGATGGTTACCAATATAAGTAGGATTTTATAATTTGAAGATGTAATTAAACTACTTATTAAAAATAAGTTGGATTTTACCTCACGTTCAAATAATAAATATTACTTCTAAACTATATTATCATTATGGTACTTAAATTTTAAAAGATCTTATATCCTAAACTAGGATATTTTTTAGTACACTATTTAATTAGTTAATCATTCTTCAATCATTAGTTATTCCTTACTAAATTATTAATTATTTATTCAATAACATAGTATAGTTAAAATATAAATAACATGGAGTTAAAAAATAAATAACATCATGTTTCGAGCTTCTAGCCTTTCTTGCAGTGAATTGGATATCAAAATTTAAGAAAACCCATTGTCACACGGGTTTTCTGAAATTTTGATATCCAATTCACTACAATAAAGGCCAGAAAGTCGAAACATGATGTTATTTATTTTTTAACTCCATGTTATTTATATTTTAACTCAATTTTATTTATATTTTAACTTCATGTTATTTATATTTTAACTCCATGTTATTTATTATTTCACTTTCACTCCATGTTGTTTTTTAACTCCATGTTGTTTTTTAACTCCATGTTGTTTTTTAACTCCATGTTTTTTATGTTATTTAATATCATTTGAACTGTATTTTTATTTTTAACTCTATGTTATTTATTAATTAATTTCTAATTAATCATTCCTAATAATAACTATCAACATCATTACTAAATTATCAATTTATTATTTCTTTTCTTAGATATTTTAGTAGTTTATAAAGAAATATGCATATCTTAAGCATATCCCTTGGGAGTGTCAAACCAGAATGTGGAAAGGCCCGTTGTCATGCACCAGTTCCCGTTCAAGTCTAGCTCAAATCGGTGTTTTTGGGTTTTACCCCTAGGTACATCTGTGCCAGAGCCACATTCACTTGTTTGTATCCAGACAAGGATTTGATTACTTAGATAACATAGTCTTTATGCTACCAAAATTTCATTAAAAGAACACTAAATTAATTTATACTAATGATAATTATAATTCTTAAATATATATAACTAATTAAACAATCTAATAAACAAAAAAAAATAAAACTACTAACTACTAAAGAATTAAAATATTTAACTATAAACAATTCAACTAAATAAAAAAATTAAATTTACAAAAATATTTAACTAAAAACAATTCAACGATATAAAAAACATTAAATTAAAAACCATACCTCTAAAAGCTTTCCAAAAATTTCAAACCACAAACTCTGCCGCAAAAGAGATAAATTGAGAGGTAATGGGTGTTTGGAAGTGAGTTGAAGGGGACGGGGCACTGCCCTTTTATAGGACACAGAGGCAAAGGAGGCACCCACGGTGCCGCCTTTTTTATGACATCATCTAGAAAGGAAGCACTGCGGGTGCTGCCTTTGCCATGTCAGCGATCCGCGCCGGCAATGCAAAAGTGGCAGCCGCGATGCCGCCTTTCACCCGAAATGCAAAGGCGGCATCGCGTATGCCGCCTTTGCGATGCATTTTGAAAAATATTTTTGCCCTAACTATTTTCTGAAAAAAAATTAAAAAATGTATAAAAAAACTCATCTTCAGGATAATATAGTATGAGGTCTATGTGCCTATATAATGGGTGGGTTGTCCCTTGGGGGGCTATGACCTACCCATTGGCCTGTGTGAGGTGTGTTTATATGTCTTTATAATTATACCCCTAATCGCTTATAATATATAATTGTATCAATTTATATATTAATAAATACATATAATTATATAATTATCTATAATTTTATAAATATTTATAATTATGTAAATATTTATAATTATATAAATATATTTATAATTATATACAAATATTTTAAAATATATATATTTATAATTATAATTATAAATATATATTTATTTAAATAATTATAAAATTATAAAAAATATATTTAAATAATAAATATATTAATTTATAATTATATTTGTAAATACATATTTGTAATTATTTAAATATTTATTTATAATAATATATATTTTAATATTTTAATTATCGTTTTTTTTATTAAAATTAAGTCTTTATCAGTGCTTTGTTAGTGTAGATAAAGATTTATTTTTTTCACTGCTAAAAAGACGCTGATAAAACAAATCTTTATTAGCGCTAAAAAAGAACTAATAAAGATCTCTTTTATCGGCGTTTACTATTTTAGCACTAAAAAACCATTCTTTATCAGTGATTTTTTAAAGAACTAATAAAATTCTTCCTGATCTTTTAAATAGAACCCTAACAGAGTATTCCTCGCTCGCACTGTTTAATCTCTCATAGAACCAAATCGCTATCACCTCTCTTCATTAATCTTCTTGATGAATTTATCCTCTCAAAAGATAAGGTATGTGACTATTTCTACTCCTATTTAATTGTGATAAAAAAATATGCATCTAATTCGATTCTTATCCCATCATATCCTGTCCCAGGAAGAAGAACTAGTTGAACCTCCATTGGAAGACCCTTTTGAAAACACTTAGATTCTGCTGCTAACATGATATTCATTTACCCGAACCTGATGCCTTCACTCTTGGAGGCACCCCAATATCATTCTGAAATAACCACCAAATTCTCAACCTAAATTTCAGTGTGATTTTGCGGTTGAATCCTCAATCGACTGGAACCCCCATCGCACTCTCCAGCTCACATTGCAATAACCCCAGCATTTACGATTGGTTTCATCCGACTATCATTGTCGACAATACAAAAATAATATTTTCCATGGTGTTTGTTTGTTTTTCAGTTTATATTTCATGTCATGATTATGATAAGTAGTCATTTGGGTGAATGGATTGAATTAATGGTATTTTTTTCATAGAAATTATAATTGTGTTCATATTTTTTAGGTGTTCACACATGTCGACAAAACACATAGTGGTTCCCATTAGTATCTCGGTGATTGGTGGGGTGATGCATCTGATTTGGTAATAGTATGAAATTTAAAGTTTTAAAAATTAATTTAAACTAAAGATTGTGTATAAATTTAATCTATGTATTTAATATATGTGTGTGTGTGTGTGTGTGTGTTTGTGTGTGTGTGAATTATGTAAATGATTTTAATGAACATGTGAAATCACTTTTCTATAAACATTTTTTAAAATTTTAAAATTTGTATTAATATATTTGTCTTGGTTTAAATTTTATCAAAAAAAATTATATTAAAATTATAATGATATATTAAAATCAAGGTATGAGATCAATTGTGATCCATTTCTCCCCCTTTAACATCTTTGTTTGTTTTTAATATTCACAAATGGTTTTAATAGTGTGCGCAATCGATTTTATTTGTCCATGGTCTACCTCGCCGATTCTCCACCCAATCACTCTTGCCTTGAGCCATTGTTGGTTCACTCTCTCCGTCTCCTTCATGTTTATTTTCACTCATTCATCATTATTTCTCACTACAATTTCATGGAGATCCTAGTTGTGCACCATAAAAATTCTTCCCACTTATCATGTAAGGTGTTGATAGCAAATGATAACTAGGAAGAGTTTTTTATGCTGCACAAATGGTAACCAGTTCCAATTTTCAAGTATCCATCCTGCTCCAATGGATTAAAATAAAACAATCCTTCCCATTTTGTTCAAGTATCCCTCCCACTCCCATAGATTAAAACCAAAATTTATTTTAAAAACATGTCATTACCCCGTATTTTTATTTTTAGTGTCCATTATAGTATCATATTTCAATATTGTTTTCCTTTTTGGAAACCAAAATATATAAAGTATATTGTTCCAAACATTGAGAGGGAAAATTTTCGGGCCAATTATAATTTTTGTATAAAAATATTTATCAAGCATTGATATAGGTAGGTATTTTTTAATCTTTGTATTAAAGGACATATGCTGATTATCTATATGTTGGGTTTTGATAGGGGAGAAGTCTCTCTTATGACCCGAATTAGTGAAAGAGATGGTATATTAGGTTCATGTAATATATAAAGGATTAATGATAACTCACATTAGTAAAATCATAACCATTAATAAACCAAATTGTGTTTTTAAAATCATAACCATTAATAATATTATCGTACACTAATATTTTAATCATATGATGAAAAATTTCTATGAAATGGTTTTTATGCTTTATTTATTTTTTTAAATATTAATTTTACCAAATAAAATAAGATGGATATGAATAAAAAATGTATGGATTCCAATCATATTATAAGAGTATGAGTATGGGGTGAAAGAGTTCATTAAGTTTGTAAAGGATCATGTATATGAACCTTCTCAAATACTTTTTCAATGTTTACATTGTTGTTATTCAAGACTAATTAGTTAAGAGTATTTGGAATAACATTTGATCTATCATGGAATAGATCAAATTTCTAAATGTTGGAATAAACATGGGGGAAAAATAAATGTAGCTAATGACTGGGATAAGACTATGTTTTATGGATCATCTAATATGATTATAAGTGTGGAAAATGATACAGACTGTATCAAGGATATGATTATAGGTGTGAAAAATGATGGAGATCATATTGAGGAAACGATAATTACAGTTGAATATGAACTTCATGATTGTCTGAAATTGTTGTAGAAGTTAAAGATTTGTGAAAAGATTCCATTGTATGCTGGTTGTACTAAATATATAGCATTTTCATCCATACTAAAGCTATATAATTTAAAAGCTGACAATAGAAGGAGTGATGATAGTTTTACTGAACTAATTTCTCTCTTGAATGATATTCTATCAGAAGAGAATGAGGTTCCTTTCCAAATATATGATGCTAAACGAATTCCATGTTAAATGGGAATGATCTATGAAGGAACACATGTCTAACCAAATGACTATATACTGTTTCTCAAGGACCACAAATCACATAAAAAATCCCAAAAGTGTGGTGTTTCTAGATACGAGAAATATGAATAGGGTCTTATGGATGTTTTATGATAATTTTCAATCATTACAAGGTTTAAATGCTTATGTAGAAGTGAGGATACTTCAAGACAATAGACATGGCACACAGATATGATAAAAAAATATGGGAAACTTCATCACTTGGAAGACTCTCCTCAATGGAAGAGAATTGATCACGAGTATCCTGAATCTATAAATGAGCCGAGAAACCTTCATCTTGAGCTATCTACATGTGGAGTGAATAATTTTGCTTTTTAAAGAAACACTCATAGTGCATAGCCTATTATGTTGGTAAATTATAACTTTTTATTATAGTTATGCATGAAATTAAAATACATTATGTTATCTTTGTATATTTTAGTACCAAAACAATTGGGTAATGATATTAATATATATTTGGTTCCATTGATAAAATATTTGAAATTATTGTGGGATTCAGGTGTTACGTTGTATAATGCATACAGGAATAAATGTAACGACCCAAACTTTTGTCAATGGAATTTATCTCTGCTAATTTTAATTTAATATAGTATAATTCACATAAAATCACTTAGATTTCATAATAAAAACTTTATAAATGAAAAATTGGTGAAATAAGAAGTATTTCTAGAAGTTAAGGAACCTATACTGATGAAATAGTTACTTAACCTTAGGAATAGTAATATGACCCTTATGAATAGTAAACATGACATATAAATAGTAACCTCACCCATGAAAGCATAAATAAAATTTAAATATCTTATAAATGAAATTGTGGAATAATTATATCATATATTAAGTAATTAAATGCTTTAAAAATTATTAATTAAATGTTGGAATTTTTGTAGGTCATAAATATTTAATTATAATTTTATAATTATTTTAAAATTTTAAAAGAAATTTTATTTTCACAAAATGTATCCATAAATTAATATTTATATGTATTATGATTTTAAGATAATTTTATGAGACCTTAAGTGATTTTTCAATGTGTTACAGAATCAGTTATAATTTTAAAATCTGTATTTTCCAAGAAAATGATGATTTTAATTAAAAAATAAATTAATAATATTTAGAAAATTATTTTCATAAAATGGATTTCATTTTTGAAAGCTACACATAAAAAATTTATAGGGTGATTTTTTTTTATTTTTCTAAAATACTTGAATTTTTATGAATAGTAAAATATGATAATTTTGGGTAAATGCTAAATACATGAATTTTTTAGTCATTGTTAATGTAAGTATGGTGTACGAACCAACCTTTTTTATTTTAATATATTTAGAGTTATTCTCAAACTATTCATTGTATTGATCCAAAATAATAAACTAATGAATATAATAATGAGAAAATGCCCCTCTCCTCCACTATAAATATCACCCCCTCTCACCCTCTTCTCCTCACACCTCTAAAGCTTTGTGACTTCTCCAAATTCTACCCAAATATATCCCTAATACCCTCTCCCATGTCAAAGATATATTTTTATCATCAAAAAACCAAAAACTTTTCCCTAAGGAGGTTCTCAAGGAGGAGAGATTTAAGAGGTAAAATCCTCTTCCATTTTCTTTTAATTTCTTTTCAATTTCATTTCTTTACTTTTATTATCCTCAACTTCTCCTATAAAAATGGAATGTTAACTACAGTATGTTTTATATACTAGTATTATATCATGTTAATTTAATGTCTATCATTAAACTTCTCCCTCCCTCTCTTTTAATCTAAAAATGAAATCATCGCCCGTGATGTCTCAATTTACAGCACTAAAACGATTATTTTTAGCACTAATAAAATGTATTTTTCATAAAAAATTATATATCATTAAAAATAATATATAAATATATAAATATATTAATATTGATATAAATATAATATATTTTATAAGATATGATTTATATAATACAATATATGTAATCACACTTAATATATAATATATTTATTAGAGAATAATTTATAAAATAATTTAAAAATAATATTAAGTAAAAAATTGATAATAATTATTTAATAATATTCATTTAATAAAAATTTAAATATAAAAAAATCAATAAATTAATAAACAATTTAAAATAAGTTGAAAATGTGACTCGAACTACAAATGGGCATAACTTTTGATCCGAGTGTATGTTTGTGTTCTACCACATATAAAATTTAATGTTGTGAAAATATCTACACCATAGTGACCAATAAAATCCAAATAATAATTTATTTGGGTTCAAAAAAGGTCCTAAATGTCTCTAAAACTGATTTTTTTCGGGTTAACCCCATTTTTTAACATTTGATGGAACTTCATCCTTGTTTAAGTGATTTTTATTATCATTTTTTGGTGGATAATCAATTTATTCTCAAGTATTACACTCATATAGATATTATGGAATTCAAATTTTATCATTTTTTATATTATACTATTATTTATAATTAAATATATACACATATATACATATTTGTATATATTTACACATAAAAATTTAATTTTATAAATAAATATGTAAACATTTTTTAAGAGGGTTTCTTGAATAAATATCCCAAGAAAAATTTATTGAAAAGTATAGGAGTTAAATGTGTCAAAAAGCATGGATTTTTCTACAATCTTTCTCAAAAAAAAAGATCAGGCAGTAATTAACTTAACCAAGTGATCTTATTGTTGATTCCTTTGTTAGAAAGCCCATTTTTCACAGTGTTAGATTCCTGATAAGCATGGTTAATAATAAAGTTGATATCAGTAAGGAATGAGAGGCATTCAATCCACCTAGTTGTATGTTTCCAAGACAGATAGATCACGCCATTGCGAATAGCTTAGACAATTGTGGTGGAGTCAATTTCAAGCGAAAGGTTATCTCGTCCCTTGAGTATAGGAAAATAAACTACATTTAAAACACTATACATTTCATCATCAAGAGAAGAGGAGATACCACAATCGCTATATTAACATTCCAGGATCCTTCCATTGTGGTCACGAAAGATGGTACCACAACCCGCAAGACCCAGGTTACCTTTTGACACCCCACCAACATTAATTTTGACCCATCCCTGGAAAGTTGCTTTCCAGAAAACCTAGAAGAAATTAGATGGCTATTTATAGTTTCCAACAATGATATGTTTCTACGAGACCATGATGTTATAGATATAACTATCACAATGTCCACCTTGGGTGATGTTTTCCTCTTTGATTGTGGTGATGAGAAGCACTAGAGTAGCCTAAATAGAGAAAGGGTAATGTTTGTGTATGATGGACTTACGCCCACTCTAGATAAGGTTAAACACTTAAGAAGTAGAAGCCATATATAGGTGCTCGATTTGAGGTGCAAGCCGGATAGAAATGTAGTGATAAAGGAGAGCAGGGGGGTTGTTAACACCTAGAAGTTGGACTTTAAAGATATCATGAAGTGCTCTCCATATAGCTAAGGCAGTGTAATAAGAAAATAAAATGTGTAATGCATCCTCTCTATGTTTATTGCAGATTCAACACCTGGAGGAAAGAAAAATTCCCAAACTTTGCAAGAAATCATCAATTGGAATTATTTTATGAGAAAGCCTCCAAATCAGAGTAAATCATGAAGGTACTATCTAAGGTTTTTTAAAGAATTTAATCCAGGAAAAATCATTTACAGAATCAGAAAAATTATCACTATAAAAAATTTTGGAGTCAAGAATGAATGTCCGGGTTGGTTCCCAGATTTATAAAGTGAATATATAATTGTTCGGCAGGGTGTAACAGTCATCAGGAAGCTCCATAGTATAATTATTCATAAAATCATTTATGGAGACATTATTGTCTATTGGATGTTGTTTAATTCCAAGCATATAAATCAGAGGTTTACCCAACCAATTATCAAGTCAAATGGTTAGAGAGGACTCTATACTACTTATCTATATGGAATGATACATGAAATTGGAAAATGAAGATTTTATGGGAGGCCAAATAGAAGATTCCATATAATAGTTTATTTCCCTTTTTAGTTTGTCAATAAATCTAGCTCTAAGAAAGCTAATGACCATTGAGTCACTGTTAAGAATATTCCAAGTGAATCTTGCTTGCAAATATTTATTAAATAACTTGATGTTTTTTATTCTCAAACTACCATTTTCATGATTCTTACAACACTTGATCAAAGGGACAATAACCATTTTCATCTCAAGATTACCACCACTCCATAAAAAGTTCTTGATGCAAACATTGAGGTTATTAAGAAGAGAAATATTCCATTTATAAATCATAAAGGAGTGAACCAATTTAGAGACAATTATGAATTTAACTAGGCAGATCCTACAATCCATTAAGAGAGACTTACCTTTCTAGGAAGAAAGTTGTTTTTTGATTTGGTTTGCAATCCTGATGAATTAATATGCTTTATGTTTCCCCCAAAATAAATTAACTCCCAAATTATAAATGGTCATGGATCCCTCTTTGATTCCTATATCCAAAAACATGCTATTTCTTCAACAAACTGAAATTCCCCTCCCAAAATAGATAAAAGACTTATTCCAATTGATATCCTTCCCTGAGACATTCTCATAATGGGAGAGTTCAATCTTGAGATTTTGAATATTCCTTTTACTTCCTTACAAGAAAATGATAATATCATCTACATAAAGAAGATGTGTAGGAACAAAAAGATTCCTTAAAACATGAATAGGTTTAAGCTTTCCTTGTTCCACCATGTGAGTGAGAAGTACTCTCAAATAATATTCTGATATAGAGAAAGGAATGGAAAAGAGAGGGTTACCTTGTCTAACACCCTTTTAACATTTAAAATATCATTTTAGAGAACCATTAATTAGCACTGAAACATGAACAGACTCAAAGAGAACCTTAACCTATTTGACAAGAACATCATTGAAACCAAAACTACGAAGAAAATTGTAAATAAAACTCTATTCTGTGGTATCATAAGCTTTTTTGATATCCAACTTGAGGGAAATACCACCACCTCTGTTTGTTTTCTTGAGGAGATTGACACATTCTGAGGTTGTGAAAATGCAATATTGGATTGTCCTACCTTTCACAAAACCAAACTGATTCCAATAAACATTTGTTTTTTGCAATTGTAGTAATAGATACATATATTACACACACACACATAGATATAGAGATAGAGATGTGTGTGTGTGTGTGTGTTTATAGACACACACACACACACACAAAACATATTATATAAATTTATTTAAAAATAATTATAAATAATTATATATATATATATATATCTAGATAGATGGATAAAAAAAGTTAACAATTTATATATAAATAAATCAATCAATCAAAAAATAGAGAACAAAACAATATAGAAGAGTGATAAAGGAACAAATCTGTGAGAGGGAGGTCCCAAGACCAAAACCAAGTGAAGGAATGTTGTAAGAGTTGTTTTCTAGAACCAACTAGTTTTACTTTGATTACATAAATATTTAATGTATTTAAATATTAAACATCTTATTACATATTGTTCATTGTTCTGCATGACTATAATGTAATAATTTCCTAGAGTATTTGTTCCATTGATAAGGTTATGGAAATTCTCCTCTATGATGAGAACCTTGAAATGCTATAACAATGTTCTTAAATATAGTTCTATGGTTGGATGTCATACTATTATGGGACACATAGCATGAAGACCGTCTGGTGTGAGTACTCGTAAGTAGATGAGACTTCCTCTCATGAAGTTTGCACTTGGAAATCTCTAAGACAGAAGATTATGGGAACAGACCCGCCAGTAGGAATTCCTCATGTTTTAGTGTCATTGGATATTTCTATCTGTGAGCATGTGTAATGATCCTTTTACTTTAATATTATTATTAATATGTGTCATGACTCGCGCACTTTGATTTACTGACTAAAACTGTCACGCAGACAGTTGGCAGGAAGTAGGGTATGTTGGGTGCGTTATGAGTGGCAGATTATTAATGGATAAGTCGAGGAAGGATTTTTCCCTTCCATTTATGGAAGTTGATATTTCATCCCTTTGATTGAAATAGAACCGTCACATGAAATTCAATGTCCATGGTGTAATGATGAGTTTATTTCAGGTAGTCAAAGAACGACGTATCAAGAATAAAAGTTGATGACATTATCATGAAACCTACTTGATTAGATATTGCAACAAAGAGATTATATTACACAGTGATCGTTCGTATGTGGATGTTATTATTGTGACTTTAAGTTCTTTCTCTTGGGTGCCTTGACCCGTTTCTAGACAGTACTCTTGGACTTCAGGCAAGCCCACCTAATTTCAATGAGAAAGAATCCTAGAGGTTCACACACTAAGTGTTTTTGGTGGTCTGAGTTAAATTCTATTTGAATTTAATTAATAAATATTATTCTCAATACAATGGAATAATTTTATTCAAGTTAAAATGATTGAATAAATTAAATAAATATTTATTCACCAGATTGTGGGTAAAATATATTTATTTATTTTATTGAACATTTAATAAATATTTACTAGTTTGTAGATAAAATATTTATTTAGGAGAATAAATTATTTATTTATTTATTTGGGTGTTCAATAAATGGAAGTGGAGTTCGAGAGGATCAAGGATGGCCCCGTAGTAAGATAATTATTTACAAGATGATA
Organism: Viscum album; assembly: GCA_963277665.1. NCBI lineage: Eukaryota > Viridiplantae > Streptophyta > Magnoliopsida > Santalales > Viscaceae > Viscum > Viscum album. The sequence goes on along the minus strand of OY728126.1, from coordinate 1,685,676,850 downwards.
AATAATTATTTAACTAGTTGGCACAAATTAAAATAACACTAATATTATTTTGTGACGTGGAATTTTATTTATAATTTCGTTTTGCGCAACTTGGAACATCATAAATAATAACGCAGAATTATTAATAGCATGGGTTTTCTCTAAGGTTATAAATGTATTTAATTACTGTTACACAATTAAATATTGTAACTGAATCCCCATTTCAATAAATAGACACATACGTCTATTGTGTCATATACTGAACTACACACCTGGTGAATTGAAAATTTTTGAGCTAAAAAATTTCTCTCTTGAATCCTCTTCCTACCCCTCTCAAGAACGAGAGACGTTCTTTAAGGCCGAAGAACAAGCGATCAAGAATGACCGACACAAGACACTCGCTTCTTCGTTCTAGAATCTAGAGAACGAGTGGTGTTAATTGGAGTACATCGGAGCACGTGTGAATCACCGCTAGAGAGATTCTAGTTTGGGTCCTTACAAGTGCAGCTAGATAATCTGGAAGGGTCATTCTGGATGATCAACACCATCAATGAAGAAAATACCAAAGATTCGAGTATTATTTTATTTATGAAATTAATTAAATTAATTATAAATATGTTGTGAAAGATCCTCTCTAAATTTTTTAGTCCTCTTTCCTATTTATCTAAATCTTTGATTCTGTTCCATGGAGACCGGCGTTCATCGTCATATTGATCCCAAAATATTCATTGATCATGGTAAAAATCAAAGTTGGGTGCCGACCCAACCATGCTTCTGCTACACCCGGAACCTTTAAGTGGTATTAGAGGGGTTACATCATAGTTTATAATTATTTAAATATTTCATTGATGATTTACGCATTTAATAATTTAGTTGTTTCAATTCAATTTAATCATTCTAAAAATCTAAATCTCGAGATTTGTTTCTCCTCTTTAATTTCTCATTCACCTTACAGAATCGATCTTTTCTTTTAATATTGATTAAAATAAAACAGAGGATCTCATCCAGAGGTTCCAAAGGTTCCTAGCCATACAACACCATAACACACGATGTTTATTCGGAAATACATGTCGTGTAGCCAAGGTTCAATGCACCAGTTCTGGTCCACCAAACCAAGTCGTGTCATTGGAGTTTTTCTAAGTCTTAATGAATTCGTGTGTTGACCAGGAACAGGTGGCACGCGATTTTTGGATTACACATCGTGTGGACAACTGGACACGATGTGCAGTCCCTTTGGGTTAGGGTTTGACCATGTACCCCATACATGGATTGCCTAGCTAGAGACCATGTAACAAGGAACTACATGGCATGTGGCCCACTGGACACACAGTGTACTCTGAAGATTTATAAAGTACACTCACACGTCATTTCACCGGGCGTGTACTTCGGATGGACAGTGAAAAACAGTACACACTGTATAGTTGGAACTACACGCCGTGTACTCATCCAAATTAATAGATTTATTAAAATTTATTATTATATTATACAAACCCTTGAGATTTGTACCATCGTGCAGGTGTAAATATGAAGAACAACACATGATAGGTGTTTTATATATATGTTTTTAATTTAACATCTACGTAATGTTCATTTCTACTCATTGGGTAGTTATGAATAGGAATTCATTGGGTTTCCTCCAAGTTACAAGTTACGTACAAAGATAAATTTAAATGAATTTATTTTTTAAAAATTATGATGGATGAAAATCTCAATGAAATTCATAAAAAGGTTTAAGATAAAAGGATTGATTAATTAAAGATGATAATTAATTGATTTGAGCGTGATTTATCTTAAACAAGAACGATTAATGAATTGAATGCTAGTTTTATTTATGCGTAAATATCTTTGCATGTATGGATGATCATGAGCTAGACCAAGACCTTTGTATGTAGATGGTTTCTTTTAATTTATTTATTTAAATTAAATTTGTTGGTCTGCGATCCTTCTCCCCATTAATATGTAGGGCCTACGTGCCCAAGGTTTCTTTTATGTAAAACCCATTTTTACCCCTCACATGCATGTGAGTTAAAAAATCATATGTAATGGATGGAACTCCCAAGCTAGTGGAGGCAGTTCAAGCTATATCCAAGACAAAACCAATCCCAAGAGATACAGAGGTGGACAAGTGGAAAGTTGTAAACATGAACCAAAAAGGTTCAAGATATTTCTCCCCTAGGTCAGGGTTATTTTATCAACCACTAGATAAACTAACCATTAGAAAAGGTCATAATCATTCCCTTTATTTTGTTTCTGTTAGTTGCATGGTTTATCATTATGGATTTTTTGTCACGATCACATAATTTATGAATTAAACAAGAATGCAAGATGGAACTAAAATAAACCAGACTTGTGCGTAAATATTATCAAGACATGGTTAATTACTTAAGTAAGTTACACTTAATATTAAAAATCATGTGATAATGATAATAATAAATTCACACATAAGTGATAAAAATCCCTCAAATAAAATATTAAGTTAGACGAAGCCTTTCATTACTTGATTAAGGGAAAAACTCAATAAAACTATGTGTTTGACCAACCCTTGTTGGGACACTTACTTTTATAATGGAATCCCTTATGAAAGGTTTTATGTTGACTTAACCATATGACATCAAGAGGAGTATCCCTTTCTAGAATTATTGTAATATTGGATGCAAGAGTTGAGGAAATCCAAAGTCATGATTTCAGGATTGGGGAGTCCACTCAACAGATCAAGGAGATGCAAGCCCGCAGTTGGAAAATACCTACCTACTTAAATACCTTCTAATAGATTGACCAACCCTTGTTGAGGTTCTGTGAAGGGGAATATGGATCCTTTCCACTAGAATGTCATGGAAACTAGACATTTCGAGTTCAATGGTGAGGGTCATTGGGACTTAATAAAATACTGGGAGACTTAATAAAATTTATTATTTCTCATAAAATGTAATCAAGAAAGTACTGATGATCTTCTCTTTTAATTATAGAATAAAAATGACAATCTCATCAACCACACTATCACTGTGATCAATTCTGGATAAAGACAACATCCTCACCAGTAATAACTTCTAGGAATGGTTTAGACGCCTTTGGGTTTCCATACGCCATTAACAGAAGTCTTACATGCTGGAGTCAGCATTACCTAATCCCCGTGCCAAAGAGGCAAGTGATGAGGATTTCCTGGTCTATGAGAAACATATTAATGACACAGTCAGCATTCAATGTTTGATTTTATCATAAATGTATAGTTAGCTCATGAAGTCTCATGAAAACATGGATTCTTATATAATGCTTGAGCACCTCCGTGGTCTTTTCCAGGAGAGAGCAAGACAGGAAAGGTTTGAGATCTCTAAGGCACTCTTTAAGAGTAATCTTGGAGAAGGTTCCCCAGCTGGGCATCATGTAGTCTAGATCATTGGCTACATTGAGTGCCTGGAGGTTTTAGAGTTTAAACTCCCTGAATAACTAGTCACTAATCTCATTCTTGTATCACTCCCTTAGAGCTTATCTAACTTTGTTGTTAATTTCAATATGAATAACATTGAGAAGTCTCTATCTGATCTTCTTATCCTCGTTCTCCAAGTGGACAAAGATATGAAGAGTGAAAAGCCTTATATCCTTATGGTGAATAAGAGAAAAGGGAAGGTGAAGAGCTTTAAGCTCAAAGCTTCTTCACGACCTTCCAATAAAAGGAAGATAAAAGGGAGGGCAAGGGAACATGAGGCTGTTTGTTTCGCATGTGGCAAGAATAGCCACTGGAATAAGAACTACACCCATCCTGAGAAGTAAGGGGAAGCTTCATGTGCATTTGTTATCAAATGAAATCTATACGTTTCTACAAATTGGGTATTAGATACAGCTTGTGGTGCTCACATATGTATCCAAATACATGAACTAAGTAGATTCAGGAAGATTGACTGAGGGGAGGTAGATCTACAAGTAGCCCACAAAGACAAACTTGTTGTTGTAGTTGTCGGGAACTACCACCACATGTTTCCAATAGGGATGATCTTGGTGTTAAAGGGTTGTTATTATGTTTCATCTATTACTAAAAACATTATTTTTGTATCCATATTAGATACAGATGGATTTGTTTTCAAGTTTGGAAATGAATGTTTCTTCTTTTATAAAGATAGCATTTGTTTTGGTAGGGCACATTTATACAATGGTCTTTATGTGTTGGATTACACAAACCAAGTAATGGAAATTGATAACAAAGATACTTCACATGAATCATACCTCACCCAACTTTGGCATCACCAACTAGGTCATGTAAACGAGAAACGCTTGACAAATTTACATCAAGATGGATATTTAGATTCTTTCGAACTAAAACCACTTGGTGTATATCATGCATGATTACAAGGAAAAATGACCAAAGCCCAATTTAGTGGGAAAGGTGAAAGGGCTAAATAACTTCTTGAATTGGTTCATACCGATATGTTTGGACCATTTTTAGTTGAATAAAGGGGAGGGTACTCATACTTCATAAATTTTACTGATGATTTTAGTAGATATGGATATATCTAATTAATGAGGTATAAGTCAGATTCTTTTGATAAGTTAAAATAATACAAGAATGAAGTTGAGAAACATCTTGGTAAGAAGATTAAGAAACTCTTCTCAAACCGAGGTGGAGAATATCTTATTCAATACTTCATTGATTACTTACGGGTGTTTGGGATCCTATTTCAACTCACTCCTCCATATATGCCCCAGTGGAATGGTGTGAGTGAAAGGAGGAACTGCACCCTATTAGACATGGTGAGATCAATGATGAGTCATTCAAGTCTTCCATTATCCTTTTGGCGATATGCGTTACACATAGAAACGGACATACTAAACCAATTACCAACTAAATCGATAGATGGTATTACATATGAGTTCTAGAGTGGAAAGAAATCCATATTATCGAATTTACATGTGTGGGTAAGCGATGTGTTTTTTTAGGTATCTTCAGGTAACAAACTTGCACCCCAAGGCACAAATTGTACCTTTATAGGATACCCTAAGGAAATAAGGGGATATTACCAATAAAACCCCTCATACAAAAAGGTTATAGTAGAAAGACATGCCATATTCCTTGAGAGGGTGCACATCTCCAAAAGAAATAGCACTACAAGAAAAATGATTTATACCAACAAAAATTTATTGACAGATAATATATATATTGGTAAAAACGGGTAATTCCAACAGATATTAACTTTTATTGGTATTAATTTTAAGTACCAACACTTATAGTTACCAACATATATATATGTTGATATTGATCGTTCAATACCAACACATCTTTTACCAACAGTTAAATCTATTGTTTTCTCATACTAATACCATCAATTTTTTTACTAACACATTAATTTGTTAGTATTAATAATATTTACCAAAAAACCACTTACCATCAATAAAAAAATGTTACAACAATAACCAAAAAGATTTTATCAGTAACCAATTAATAGAAACCAACTTTTTTATATATTATTATTTTTATTACCAAAGTCAATATCAATTTTTTGAGGTCTTATTAAAAATATCTGATTCATTTATTTTAATTTGTAATTTTCTCTAAATATCAACAGTGCTTATATTTTTCAATGTTGTTCATTTAATAAACATTAAAATAATTACGATATTTGATATATTAAGATATATGTTTGATAATCTATATATACATGATAATTTAATTTTTATGATTAAATTTAATAAACATAATCAAATCTAACAAAAATAATTTCAAAAAATTAATTATTTAAATTTAATAAATGAGAAACATAACAATTAATTGAGTCATATTATTTTATTTATAATTTATATCCACATTTTAAATTTTTATTTCATATTATAAAATAAAATTATTAGTTTTTATAAAAATTTATACCATACATACATTTATGTAATATATTTTTATTTTTTAAAAATGAATTATATTTTTAATTTTATAAATTTGATTTTATTTTAAAAAATATATAACCTATCTGAACCCTAGGTTACCCCACCCCCTCCACCACGTGATCCCACTGCTTCCGCCTCTTCCCCTGTGACCCCTTGGTTCCCCTGTGACCACCGCTGCCCTCGGTGACCGTCGCTGCCCTCGGCGGCCGCCGCCACCCTCCGTGACCCCCACCGCATCCTCCACCACCCTTATCTGATGCCACCCGCCTCCTCTGCGACCCCCTCCACCTCTTTCACAACCCTTTGCCTTCGCCACTGGCCCCCTCAACCGTGGCCTGCCGTCCTCTTTCAGCGATCATTGCACCATCCTTTTCATCACCACCGAATGACCCACACCATCTTCATTCAACCCCTACCACCTTCCTTCATCGCTTGACCCACGCCGTCCCCCGAAAAGTGGTGGTTCCTCACAGATGAAATGTTATGAATCGGGAAAGGACAATTCTATATTCAAAGCCAAGATTTGATCAGTGAGGAACCTCTGCTTTCAAATCCTGTAAGTTATTATTTCAAATTCGACATTGTTTATAAATCAAAGTTGTCTTTTAAGGTTCATTTCCCTCTTGTGATGGAAATATCTTTGTTGAAAGTGGGAAGTTCACCGTATTGGACAATCCATTTCTTTAATGGATGTATCCAATATAGTGTCTCTACAAAGCTCTTGCAGTTGCAATACATGTTTCTATAAGGATTCCACAACTTTGATCTTTAATCATTGATGTCCTTATTACCATAGAATACATGTATTTGAATTACAAGTCAGGTTGTGACATTGTATTTCCCTTGGTCTTTGGTGATTTTGCATCAAGTATTGGATTGATGGGTCTAAAATATGGGAGATGTTCTTTAGAATGAATTGTTTATCTTGAATTTTCATGTGAAATCTGAAGCTTTTTTGTTGATTAAACTGGTTTGGTTTTGTTGGATCCTAAGTCCCAGAATGAGACCGGGTAAAGTGAGATACCTTTTTGGGGTTTATAGGAATCTATCTTGGAGAATGGCATGGTGTTTGAATGCCTTGTTACTGGGGATTGATTCAAACACCCTTTATTTATTTATTAATGAATTTTGTTGTTTTGTGTAGTCATTTCCATCCTTTTGTTATTTATTACACTTTGGTAAGGCCTTCATTGATTAATTTTAGATTTTTCCTGCATATTTTCATTTGGATTTGGTTGTTTTGATTCATGAAGGGGTTGTTAAATGAACTGAAATTTACACCAGTATTGTTTAAAAAATGGTTTTTTATGAATTTTGATAAAAATGATGAAAGTTTTTTTAATCTGAATGTTAAAATTTGTCCAAGGATGAAATATTGAATTTTTTTGAATACTGAAATGTTGTACTGACTGATAAAAAAACTATATAATATGGTATATCTTCTCCTTCTTATTTAGATGATGTTGATATACTTCCATCGGTGGTTGGGCCTTCTTCTTCCATCAGAAAATCAAGGGGCACATGACTTGATAATGAAAACCGTAGTACGAGAGATCCAAGTTGAATCTGCATCCCTTTCCATGAGGGAGGAGCAATTTCCCAGAGGTTTGATGTGTTTTATTTTACAGGCGTCTATCCTGCTGCTAATTTATTTTACACATATCATTTTTTTGCTGCTAGTGTGAGATTGGTGATGAAATGGTTCCATGATCAAGTTCAAGACAGAGGACCCGCTTACTTGATTGGGGATGATCCCGCCACTAGTGTGAGTGCCACCTGTGGATGAATTAGGGATGATCAGCTGCTTCCGATCACTTAGTGTGAGTTTATTTTTTGAGTTTTTTTATGCTTATGTTATTTTTTAATGTAGGTTCTAGTGAAGGAATTTGGGAAGTTGTTGAATCTATATAAGATTTGAACCATCCTTGTATCATTAAAAATATAGAACACATTGTTTTGTTTTGTTTCTTTTGATTGGTTTGTTTTCAGTTATGGTTCATTCTGCTTTCGTTATTTTGTTGTGTTTATTTTGATTGGTTTGTTTTCAGTTATGGTTCATTCTGCTTTTGTTTTCTTGGTTTTTCATGACTTGGCACCCTTTTGTCACTTTTTTATTTTATATTAGGATGAAAATTGATATAATGATGTAATAAAAACTCATCATTCTCTCAAATGATCTAATAAAGATAACTCTATGGTTACTAAAAGCCCAGGTAAATGTATTCCATTATAAGTTATGTGTTAAATAGTTTTGAGAAAGTGTTGTCAAATTAAACCTTTGTCAACTACAAGTGTTAGGTTTTGAATGCGGGTCCATGGTTATATACTTAACTTCAACTGGTTCTTTTTATCTGGATTTCTACCAAAATTGTGTTTATGATTGGGTCCCTTAGGAACTGTGCCACCTACCTTTCAAATTCCAGTATGGTGTGACTTTGGTGCATGTGGGGGTACTCTCTTTTTCCTCTCATCTTAAGCACTATAAGTACCCAAATTCATGAATAGGACTTTAGTTTTTTACTTTTTTTGTGTGAATTAGGTTTTTTTCTTCTTTAATTTTCTTTTTTACATCAAATTATCTTGAACCATAAATAATGATTCGTCCATAACTATAGTGACTCTTTCATTAAGGTTGTATTTGGTATAAATGTGACTTGAATATGTTGATCCTTCTTTACAGTGATATTTTCATCATTTTAATTTTTCTTTATCTATGATTTTATGTATTATTTCCTTGAATATGCATCTTTTTAACATATTTCATCACACATTTTCCATTCATACCAAGTAAACTATTGAAAATTCTTTCTTGTTTGTTTTTTCCATTTCTATTGAAAAGGATTTCTTAAGCTAAACATAGACTAATAATTTATGGGTTTCTTTACTTTGGAAAAGTCATGGTTGATGCTTTGGATTCAAAAGTTACATCATAGGAGAAGGAAAGGGTGCTGAGTTCACATATAATGGGGTAACAACTTCTTCATATTTAATGGCTACTAGCCGGTAGACAACCATTCATTAGTTCTTTGCTGGACTATTTTTTCCTTCCCCTTATTCAGCTTCTCACATTTTAACCTGATTTCCAAGATGGAAGATCAGACTATTTTAAGGCAATTGAAAGAATAAGAACAATGAAGACAGTTAGTATGCATGATTTCTTTGTTTTTTCCCTTCCTATTACACTTTAATTTATTTCTATTTTGGTTTCAATTTATGAAGATATTTTGCACTAGTTTTTTTATATGCTCTCTGGTTGTGTGTGGTGTAGATCATGGAGCTGAAGAGTGGAATAGCAGTGACTTGAGGTTCCTCACTAGTACTGGAGATGGCTTGGTTTATTTCTTCTAGTGGCCTACTTGAGGTAAAAAAACACAGACCCTTAACACCTGAATCTCCACCGCGGAGGTTTCTTCCGCTTTAATCCACCCACGAGAGGAACCAAAATCATCTTCTTCCAGTCCCATCCACGCCCTGGTGAGTGTCACTGACTCCCTTTCATCTCCTCCAATACGTACACATGAAACCCTATTGATTCCCCTTCTTTTCCCCAACAGTGGCACCAAAATCTTCTTATGATTCCCATGAGTTCATCCTCACCCCTCCCATAATCTATCTGGAACCCTGATCTTTCATCTTATCCTCACCTCTTCCATGACCAATCTTTAAATCAACATTCTCCTGGTGTATCCAACCCATCGTATAGAACGGTTTGAAACCATAATCAAATGGATTCCCCTAATTAACTTCTAGTAAAGTGAGGTTGATTGAAAATATATCCCTTTACCTTGACAAGATTTCCCTCTCACACTTTCCTCTTTCAGTCAGTCCCAACTCCCTCGAACCCCTCAAAATACCTGATATGTTTTTAGTTTATGGTTTACTGTTTTCCGATGTAGATCCAAATAAGTGTTTTTTTAGGCTTTCTGTATAATTTGAGATGTCTGCCTCATCGATCCACATCCAACAGAAGACGGGAAGGGATGCTAATAAGGTTACAGTGTTCTGACCAGCCAATTCCATGACCCATATCTAAGTTAAGGTTACGCATAGTTTACCTTTACACCCATTCCAGGCTTGGAAAATTCATTTTCACTATTTTGTGTTGCACGACATACACTCACATTAGGGTTTTACATGCATGGATTTTCAATTGAAGGCTTCATGTTGTTCAGATCATAAAATGAACCCACACTATCACACTTTAGTTACCTTCATTGCCTAAATTTCATTGCATCACTTAAGCCCACATCCTTCCCCCAAATCCCTCCACCTCATCTGATTTTTGTATCTTCATGTTTTTCTATATCATTGTTTTAGTTGTATACTAACCATGAACATTTTCTTAAATTGTTAATTGTATTATTTTTTATGTATTTTCTATCTAAATGTTAACTATCATCATTCTTCGATCATTAAATTCACACATCAATAGTGCACAAACTATCATCCTTCTTTGCTTACCAAGATCAAATTTCTTTGTGGTATGATTTTTGATCTCTTTACATATAGGTGTTTGTTCTTGTGCGTACCCTAGGAAATTTTAAATTATGATATTCCATGGGTTTTAGGTTTATTACATTCAAATTTACTTAACATTGGTACTGGTGATGTGATTGCATGACATTACCGGTATGTTTTCATTCATTTGGAAACAACCATAAATTGTGTCAAATCATGGATTTGATTTATATGAAATAGGGTTTTGGTAAATTACATGCATTTTTTGAGTTCTTTTGGTCTGTCTTAGCACTAACTGGTTGAGCCACATTCAAAGTAGGGGTCCTCTATGGGAGAACCCACTCCTAAAGTTGTACCCTCTAAATACTTCTTCATCAACTACCTTGGATGGATGGAGATCCTAAATGGGATTAAATAAAAAAAAACCCAAATAAGTTGAATGCATCAAGTAAACATAATAGTTGGCTCAATGGGACTCTTCTTGAAACCAAAAAATAAAATATATCAATTTCACCTCATATTCATGCACAATATGCATCCATTTGTATAATCATGCAACTCAATAACTCTTTCAAGATGCATGTGGATGACTTGTTTTTTGTTGAATCCAGATAGGGTTTCTTCATGGAAATTACTGAGATATATTTGATAAGATGGTCACCGGAGACATGGGAATATGAGGAAGCACAAGATGATGTTTTATAATGCAATTGAGGTATATTTTATTTATTTAAATTCATTTAAAATGTTTAAATATTTTGTCTTTTTGAGCAATAGAATGTTTTATACAAATTTTCATTAACTTTTTTAAGAAATAGAATGTTCTATTCCATTACTATTAATTAAAGAGGATAACAAAAAACCAACATTCCCATTAATCCACCTTAAACTCATGAAAATCTCACCTTAACATTTAATAAACCAAACACTCTAATTTTTTAACCAAACAACCCCTTCTGTGTAGTTTTCAGAAATTCTAACACTTATTACAACCAATTATTTTCTTAAAATGGTTTAAAATTCAATATGATCATCAAGAAATCATTACCAAGGCTTCTAACAATTCTAACATAGTATTTAAACACATGTAAAAGTTTAAATATTTAACATTTTTTTTTTCAAAATAGGAATCATGTTACTTTCAATAACAAATAACCACCCCTTTTGAGTAGATTTCAGAAATTATAGCACATATTACCACCATTTTTAAAAAAAATAGTTTAAAATTAAATATGATCATAAATAAAACATTACCAAGACTTTGAACAACTATGAAATGTTAAATAGTTACATTGAAGCATTTTCATTTAGTTGTGTTATTTAACAAGTATGAAGTGGGTTACCAGACTACTCAGTTGAGTTGACTGCTTTGAATTTTAGTGTGTTTCGGCATGTTTTTTGGGTGTTGGTTGATGATTTGTATATACAGTCTACTGTATTTTGATATATGTGATGTTATTTGGATCACCTTTAAGGGAAGATGCATATTCACTTCATGTGATTTTGAGAGGACCTTCTCAGAGTTTTCAGAAGAATCATTGGTTTAAAGTTTTCAAATTGAAGTCTGTAGTTGTTGTTTGTAGCTCTTGGAACTCTCTTTTTTGTGTTGTTTATATTATTATGACTGGGTACAAATGATGAAATTGTTGATGAGATTCTTGAACACACATTTTTCAATGTTTTTTTTTGTGAGGCTTGAGTAGTTTGGTGCTTTACTGAGAACCTGATGATTGTAGTTGCTGAACTTTGTGAAAGCAGTCTCTTTATGCACTCTGATGATTGAGAGTTCCTTGCTTAAGCTGGCTTGGTCAGTACCTCATCACCTGCATCTGGTGATTGGTTCATTGGATTATCAGCATCATCTTCTTATTTCAAAGGTGTATTCTTCATTTTATAAAGTCTGTTGTGCACTTATAATGGGAATGTGATGTCTTACACCTAAAGATGATTTACTTTTAAGGATTTCATTTGATGGTATTCTCTTATCTTTTTGCTGCTTTCTGAACTTTGGGATGGTTTTATTGGGCTGATATTTCAGATTGTGTTTGTGATCAGATTCTAGCTAACTGTCTGTAGGGGTTTTCTCCTTCACACTTTGTCTTATTTCCCATGGCATTGAGCTGATGATATTGATTAGGGTTTTAAAGGTCCACTGGAAGGTGAATTTGAAGGATGTTTATTGTGGGTGGAAAGGCTTGCTATGGAGGATACTGCCAATTGTTTATGGGGCAGATGGCAAGAAGATAACTTCTTCAAGATTTTGGCTAAGTATAGTGTGCACATCTTGAGGTTGGATTTATGATTTTTAGTTTTGAACTTTATGCATTGAAGTTTTTATTTCATTTTATTTTGAGATGGTGTAAGCTCTTTACACCTCATGTGTACACTTTATCCTTATTTTTCTTTAATGAATTTTTGAGGATCTTGGGTGGTAAACCAGCTCATATCACTTGATTTTAAAAAATAGATATGAAGTTTTTTCTCATTTGTTTATGTGAGGAACAATTTTTTTGATGCTGGAAGCTCTTGAAAGAATTCATTTGATAGTATTGATGTCTTTCTTAGAGATTTTTGATCTGTTTTTTACAGTAGTTATAATGAATTCAATAGTAGAAAATAAATTTCTCATTTTATAAAATGTTAATTGTATGGGTATTTTATTTGAGGCTATAATTCCTTGAAGGTTTCATTTGACAATATTTTTTACATGTATTTCCACTAGTATTATCCTGTTTTGTGGTCTTGGGTTTCAGTTATGTTTTCTTCTGAATTTTCATTGATGTGTGGATTTTTTGGTTTTTATTTCATGTATGATGGGAGTTTTTTTTTCAATGGAGCTTCTGATACTATATATTTCAATCAATTCATTTCAATTTCTTATGGATTTTGTGGTCACGGGATTGGATGGGCTTTATGCATATTTCAATTGATGCATTTCACTTTCTTCTGGATTTGGTGGTCACGAGATCGGATGGGCTTCATAAATCATAGTTTGAGCCTACATGAAGGCTACATGAAGGAGTTTCTACCTTTGCTGATGTGTTTTTGAACTCTCAAGACAATGCTTTTTGATATTAAGACTCAACATCTTTCACATGGATTTTGCAATCAAGGTAGTTGATGATCCTCATATTTTCTGTTGATCCATCTTCTTGAGGCTTGTGGATTCACACTTATGAGTTTTAATTCCATATTTTGAATAGGTATGATGTGTTGTTACTTGTCTGTGTACCTCCCTCAATTCCCTATGGTGTAAGTGTATTGCTGTCACTTTTTTGTGTACATCCCTCAATTCTATATGAGGTCTTTGCTCATCTGTTTGCTCATCTATTTGTTCATAGGATCGAGCTAACATGGATGAGGCTGGAGCTGACATGGATGGGGTTGGAGCTGGAGCTGGCATAGACTATAGCTGGCATGGATGGGCTGGAGCTGAAGGTGACATATACTGGAGCTGACATGGATGGGGCTGGAGCTGGCATGAATGGGATGGAGCTAGAGATGACATGGATGGACGATGCTGCTAGGGTTGGAGCTTGCATGTATGGGCTAGAGATACTGGTGCTAGAGTTGTTGGAGATGATGGGTTAGAGCTGCAGGGGTGGTTGATCCAGTGTGGAGGGGGGCAGGGTTGTCCAGCGACAAAATGGGTGGGGTCATAATTGTGGAAGGGTGAGGATCTAATAGGTTATGTTTGTAATGAATTTAATTATTAATAATATTAAAACTTGTCTCATTTTGAACGTGTTAAAATCCTCTTCGGTTTAATAATTAAAACATATGTATTATATATGATAAATTAATAAATGTAATATCAAATTTTACTAGCAATAAAAAATTATAATTTTTATTTAAATGTAATTTATAATAAAATATTATATATTGGTAATATTATTACCAAAAAATAATTTTGTCACCAAAACCTATTACTAAACACTTTAACCGACATATATATTATCTGTTGGTATTATTATACTTGCAACAAAACTATTTTATCTATCGTAAAAACATTTAGTGGCGGAGTTTTTACCAACAGTTTAGTAACAGGGACATATATGTTGGTAAAACGCTTTACCAACAGATAATACACTTTTACCAACAGATATGTCCCTGTTGGAAAAAGTAAAATATTTTGTAGTGAGTGGGAGAGATATAGACTTCGATGAAGTTGAGGCTCAAGGTACACAAGAGTTGGTACAGGAACAGATTCCACAAAGCACCATGGAAGGAAGAATTGTTCCAGAGACACAAGAGCTGCATAGGAGTACAAGAGAGGTTAGAGAACTGGAATGGTATGGTTTTCTAGTTAACGAGGATGGTGACTCATTATTAGTTGATAATAATGATCCTCTAACCTAAAAAGAAGCAGTAAGTGGAACAGATGTTTCCAAGTGGCAAGAAGCCATGAATTCTGAAATGGATTCCATGTACCAAGAAAAAGTCTAGATTTTGGTAAATTCTCCAGTTGATGTAAAGCATGTTGGTTGCAAATGGGTATTCAAGAAGAAAATGGACACAGAAGGACAAGTTAGTACCTATAAGGCACGACTGGTTACAAAAGGGTTCAAATAGTGTCAAGGAATTGACTACGACGAAACCTTTTCACCAGTTTCAATACTGAAATCCATCAAAATTCTATTTTCCATTACCCCTTACCATGACTATGAGATTTGGAAACTGGATGTCAAAACATCCTTCTTTAATGGGAACCTTTAGGAAGATGTCTACATGACATAACCTGAAGGGTTTATGACTCCAAAGGATGTCAATAAGGTATGCAAGTTGTAGAAATCAATTTATGGATTAAATCAAGAATCCAGGTCATGGAATATTCGTTTTGATGAATCCATAACAAAATTTTTATCAATAATGAATGTGAGCCTTGTGTCTACAAACTATTTAGTGGGAATTCAGTCATTTTCCTAATAGATATGTTGATGACATATTACTTATTAGAAACAAGATACCAATCTTACTGCCTGTTAAGGCATGGTTGAATCAATGATTCTACATGAAGGACTTGGACGAGGCAGCATATATTCTTGGGATCAAGATCCATCATGATAGATCTAAGTGATTTTTGAGCCTAAGTCAAAGTACATACATTGATAAGATACTGAAGAGATTCAGTATGGAACAATCCAATAGGGGATTGTTTCCATCATCACATGGCATTCATCTTTCCAATAAAATGTGTCCTAGGACACATGAGGGAAGAAAGATAATGGAAAGTACTTCATACGCATTAGTGATTGGGTCAGTCATGTATTCCATGCTATGTACTAGGTTGGATGTCGCTTACGCATTGAGTGCGGTAGGAAGATATCAAGATGACTCAAGTGACTGCCATTGGATGGAAGTCAAGACTATCCTAAAGTATCTGAGGTGTACTAAGGATATGTTCCTGGTTTATGGAGGAGATAATGAACTAGTCATCAGAGGATATGCAGATTCTAGTATCCAAAATGATCAAGAAGACATGAAGTCGCAAATGAGATACATCTTCACTTTGAATGGAGGTGCAGTGATCTGGAAGAGCTCAAAGCAGAGTGTGGTCACAGATTCTACAGTAGAGTACGAGTATATCGTAGCTTCTGAGGTAGCTAAAGAAGCAGTTTGGATGCGAAGCTTCGTCTAGAAGCTGGATGTGATACCTAACAGTAAAGATCCCATCACATTGTATTGTGATAATACTGCAACGATGGCTCTCGCAAAAGAGACAAGGTCACATCAGCGAATGAAGCACATACTTCAGAAGTATCATCTCTTGAGGGGTTTTTCTCAGAGAGGTAAAGTTACAGTGAGCAGTATTTCCAAAGAAGACAACGTGGTGAACCCATTGACTAAAGCCATGATTCAACAGAAACATGACCACCATGTGAGGTCTAGTGGACTGAAAGTCATAGGCATTTGGCTCTAGTCCAAGTGGGAGAACTACTATCATGATACAGATGTTGGGGAGGGGCAGTTCCTTGTAGATAGTCTGGCTGAATTCCCTAAGACCTTCGGGTCATGTAATCTCCTAAGCCTACGGGCCTTGTAATCTCTGAGCCTAGGTGCCTTGTAAGGGTTCTCCCTCATCCCTTGAAAGGGGGGTTATCAAAAATCAATAAAAAGGAAGGCCTTCGGGCCATTCAGACAAATATTAAACATCTTATTACATATTGTTCATTGTTCTGCAGGATTATGATGTAATAATGTCCTAGAATATTTATTGCATTGATAAGGTCATGGAAGTTCCCCACTATAATGAGAACCATGAAATGCTATAAAAATATTCTTAAATATAGTTCTATGATTGGATGGCATACTATGATGGGACACATGTCATGCAGACTGTCAGGTGTGAGTACTCGTAAATATATGAGACTTCCTCTCATGAAGTTTGTACTTGGTAATCTTCAAGACAAGAGATTATGAGAACAGACCCACTAATAGGAATTCCACGTGTTTTGGTGTCATCAGATATTTCTATCTGCGAGCGTGTGTAACGATCTTTAGACTTTAAGATTATCATTAATATGTGTCGTGACTCGTGCACTTTGATTTACTGACGAAAACCATCATGCAGACAGATGGCGGGAAGTAGGGTACGTTGGGTGCGTCATGAGTGGCATATTATTAATGGATAAGTCGAAGAAGGATTTGTACCTTCTATTTATGGAAGTTGATATCTCGGACCTTTGATTGAAATAGAACCGTCGCGCAAAATTTAATGGTCATGGTGTAATGAAGAGTTTATTTCAGGTAGTCAAAGAAAGATTTATCAAGCATAATAGTTGATGACACTATCATGAAACCTGCTTGATGAGATATTGTGACAAAGGGATTATATTACACAGTGAGCGTTTGTATGTGGATGTCATTGTTGGGACTTTAAGTTCTTTCTCTTGGGTTCCTTGACCCATTGCTAGACAGTACTCGTGGACTTTAGGTAAGCCCGCCTAATGCTAATGAGAAAGAATCCTAAAGGGTCACACACTATGTTTTTATGGTGATCTTAGTTAAATTCTATTTGAATTTAATTAATAAATATTATTCTTAAGACAATAGAATAGTTTTATTCAAGTTAAAATTATTGCATAAATTAAATAAATATTTATTCACCGGATTGTGGGTAAAATATATTTATTTATTTTATTGAACATTTAATAAATATTTATTTACTAGTTTGTAAATAAAATATTTATTTAAGAGAATAAATTGTTTATTTATTTATTTGGGTGTTCAATAAATGGAAGTGGATTTCAAGAGGACCAAGGCCGGTCTGGTAGTAAAATAATTATTTACAAGACGATAAATAATTATTTAACTAGTTGGCTCAAATTAAAATAGCGTTGCTATTATTTTGTGACATAGAATCTTATTTATAATTCTGTTTTGCACAAACTTGTGAACCATAAATAATGACGTGACATTATTAATAGCATGAGTTTTCTCTAAGGTTATGAATGTATTTAATTGTTGTTAAGCAATAAAATATTGTAACTGAAGCCACATGTCAATAAATAGACACATACGTCTATTATGCCATGTACTGAACTACAGACCCGGTGAATTGAGCATTGTTGAGTTAAACAATTTCTCTCTCGAATCATTTTCCCGCTCCTCTCAAGAACGAGAGACTTTCTTCAAGGCCGAAGAACAAGCGATCAAGAACGACTGATACAAGACACTCGTTTCGCCGCACTAGCACCCGGAGAACGCGCGGTGTCGATCAGAGGCCATCAGAGCACGTGTGGATCACCGCTAGAGGGATTCTAGTTTGGATCATTACAAGCGCAACAAGATAATCCTAAAAAGGTCATTCCGGACAATCAATATCATCAACGAAGAAAATATCGAAGATCCAGGTATTATTTTCTTTATGAAATTAATTAAATTAATTATAAACAAGATGTGCAAGATCCTCTCTAAAGGTTTCATGACTCTTCCTTCTTTATCTAAATCTATGATTTTATTCCGTGGAGACTGACATTCATCGTCGTATTGATTCCGAAATAATCCTTGATAATGGTAAACATCAAAGTCGATTACCGACCCAACCACGCTTCTGTTGCGCCCGGAACCTTGAAGGGTTATGCGGGGGTGGGTAGCAAGTGCTCTCGTGCTAATAAAAGGGTGGGGGGCTACATGAGCGCTCTAGTGATAATAAAAGGGTGGGGGCTAGATGAGCACTGATAAAAAAGATTGGTCTCCCCCTCCAAATTTACAGAATTTTCTTTTATTTTTTATTTGTTCACTTTTATCAATGATAAACAAAAGCGATGATAAAAGTCACCTTTTATCAGCGCTTTTGTTAGCACCGATAAAAGGCACCCCATTTTAACGGTGTTTAGAACATCAGTGTTTTTTTAGCGCTGATAAAAGTGATTTTCTAGCACTGATAAAAGGAGGATATGTAGTAGTATATGACCCTGAAACTCAAAAAAAACTAAGACTCATCCGAAAAAATCTAATCCACTGCACTTGTGATTGAAGACCTAGATTGATTTTATGGAGCCATATCAAACATCAATGGTTTCCCAACAAGCGTCACTTTAGGAAAAATAGTTGATGATTTGAAAAGATGAATGAGAATACTGAAAATTCCATGCCAAATCGGTACAATCAAAGTTTCAACATCTACCCATAAATCTAATGATCATTTAACAACCTTCATTTTGCATCCATCTATAAACCATGACCCCCACATCCAATGATAATAATCATTCTTCAAAGTGAAACACAACAACACATACTGGTTATCAAGAATCTCAAAATATAATCCCATGAAAACCTATCATCACAAATATCTTTCTTAAAATGTTTATCGAGGGCCTCCAATTAAGAAATTTCCCAATAAGCGCATATTAAAAGTTCTATAAAGAGAGCATAAATGTCTTCCTTCAAGAAGTCAATAGTCGACATCCACTTATGACTATGAAAAGTAGAATCCATGACCTTGGCATTATCATTCAATTTGAAAGTTGATTTTCATGCTTTGATTTCAAAATTGACTTCTCTTCAGCCACCTCAATAAAGGAATGACCCTTACATACCAAGTTTAGTGAGACGTAAATGGGAGCCTTCACCATTCCTTGATTAACATTGGAGGATCATCCTCGATCCACACACGCTTATATATTCATACTTAAAATATTTATTTATATAAATATTTATTTTAATAATTATCTATCTATATGCTTATATATTTAAATAACTAAATAGTTAATTTTATTTTTGAATTCTAATATCAAATTCAATTTAAAATTAAAAATCATAATATTAATTTTGATTTCAAATTCAATTTTTTTTCAATTTTTTCCATTATAAATTTCAATAATATATTTACATGTTTGTTTATATGTATGTGTGTGCATATATATATAAAATATTATATATGTTTGCCTATATATATGTATATGTATTTTATATATTTATAAATTTATATTTCAGTATATTTAATGTACATTTATATATTTATATACTTACATATTTATATGTGTGTGTATGTGGTGGTCAACTCGGCCCGAAATCCTTTGAGATTTTTTATTTATTTTTGGATAATCTCCCTTTTATGGGTTGAGTGAAACCCTTTACATGACTCATAGGCCTAAAGACACAATGCATGTTACATGACCCGAAAGCTCTAGGCACAACGCATGATACATGACCCGAAGGCCCAAGACCCGACAACACAAGAACATTCTCTAAACCCGGGATCTACATCATTGAAGGTGTCTAGCTCCCACCTCGCATAGCTGGTCGACTTACATTGCCCCATGCAAAGTTGAACAGTGTCTGGTACCGATGACAATTGTCATACCCTATCATCATCTCGATCTTGTTAGCTATGCTTTGATGGATTTGACTTACTCTAAATCCTCATCTAGGGTCTTCTCTTGTGAGATCTGTTCGAGCCGCTATTTGGTCCTTTGTAGCCAGGAGGCTTGGTGGCCCCAATACCCAAATCGGATGAATAACTCCAGCTACTACAGAACCATATAGTACCTGCAACATAAACCCGGAAATTCACCTCATATGAATTTGATCATAGGTCTTTCAGATGTCAAGTAGGAGCCTCTACCACTTGGGTACAACCTTGTTGGCTTATATGTGCGTGTATGCATTTGTATTTAGATGAACACATTGACGCGCACATCTATATGACATTAAATTGAAATTTCAAAAAAACCCTATATATAAATATAAAATATATAGGAATTTAATTTTAAATGTCAACTTGAATTTTAATTTTCAAATTTAATTTTTTATTTTAAATTCTAATTCTAATTTAACTTCTGAATTAAAATTTCATTCCAATTACAAATAACTCTTAATTCCAATTTTAAATCATATTATCAAATTCAAATTTCTATCCACAAGTTTTGAAGTTATATTATTATAAATATTTATAATTATTACTTATACATATTTTAATTAATATTTATATAAATAAATATTGTATATAAACATATAAATATATAGACATAAATGTGTGTGTATAGTTTCCAAAAACGAAATACAGAAAGAAAGAAAGAAAGAAATACACATAAAACCGATTTTTCATATATTCTACTTGAAAAATTAATGAAACCTCTTTAAATTTTTAAAGTGTTTTTCCCCACGAAAAACGAGTCAAAGAAAAACGAGTCTTAATGATGAAAAGCTTTTATGATGATTATACGCGGAGCTGTTTTATTGGGGAAAACAAAGAAATCGATTGAGGGTTGGAAAAGTGGGTGTAATTTTGAGGTGGCAAAGGCCTGCGGATGGAATCACGTACGCCATGCATTCACACTACACTGCTTTTCCGGAAGAAAAAAAAAAGGTAAACAACCTTTTTATTCATCACACCCAAAAGGCCGTTTCTTACGCCATAGTATTCTATATATATATATATATATATATTAATAAATAAGATATGTTTATAAAATATGTTTTTGTGTGTTTATAAATAAATAAACACATATATATATATACATTTATACAACATATATATACACAACATACATACATACATATATATATATATATTATAAGTGTATCTATAAATACAATTATACATATTTTTATTTATTCACAAATATTATACATTAATATATTTATATACATGTATTAGAATATATAGATAACATATATCAGTTTGTTAACACACACACACTATTTAGGTATATAAATATTTATATATTTTTATTTTAAATAAAATGGATATTATTTTTTTATTTAGATATGATGTATATATTTATAAAGATATTTTATATGTAAATATATTTACATATTTATTTATAAAATTAAATTTTTATGTGTAAAATATACAAATATGTATTTGTGTGTGTATACTTAATTATAAATAACATTACATTATGAAAAATGACAAAATTTGAACATCATAATATCCTTATGAGTGTAAGACTTTAAAATAATTTGATTCACTACCAAAAAAAGACAAGAAGACCCCCTTAAATGACGCTGAAAGTCCATCAAATGTTAAAAAATTGGGATACCAGGACTAAAAACTCAGTTTTGAAGGCCTTCTAGGTCTTTTTAGCCTAAAAAATGTAACTGGTGGTATCCCCCAATCATAAGGGTGTAGATCTTTTTGAGAGCTTCGATTGGATATGCGGTAGAGCTCAAACAGACACCCGAATCAAAAGTCATGACCGTTTGAAGTTCCAAGTCATGTTTTCAACTTATTTTAGAACTTTTATTAATTTTTTGATTTTTTTGTCTTCAAATTGGTAGTAAATGACTATTATTCATAATAATTAACAAATTATTAATTAATATTAATTTTTTAAATTATTTTATAATCCATTTTCACTAAACGTCTTATATATAACGTGTAAATGCGTATTTAGTATTTTTTTTATGTCAATATATATTCTTTTAATGATTTATAGTTTTTTTATGAAATCTACTCTTTATCCGCGCTAGTAAAAAAACCCTCATAAAGACCCCTCTTTATCACCACTACTAAAAAAACATTGATAAAAGGGTACGTTTAACAATGCTAAAAATCGCTAAAAAGTGGGGTACGTTTAACACTGCTAAAAAACGGTGATAAATGGATACTTTTAACAACGTTTTTTAGCGGTGTTAAAAGCAACTTTTATCATCATTTTTCTAACGCTGATAAAAGTATCTCCTTTATCAATGCTTTTTTTTAGTGTCGTTAAAGAGCCACGTCGTGTGAAACCATTTATAAGGTAGTGATTATTCTATAAATGATTAATTAATAGTACTATAACTATTTTTTATTGTTTAATAATATAAATAAAATAATTTGTATTTAGAAATATATTTACTAGTTAATAAATATATTATATTTAATATATTATGATATATTATTAATTATTCAGTTATATAATTAATAATATAATATTTATTATTAATAGTAATAATATTTAGAGAATTATTATTTATAAGTATTTGTGCCTTTTTTGTTGATATAAAATACTGGTAATTTATTAATAAATAATTTATTTATTAATAACTGATTGTATAATTTATTATTAATTAATATAATGTTATTATGTTATTGATTAATTAGTAGTTTAACAACTAATATTTATAAAATTTTAATTATAAATCATTGTTAAATTTTTGTTGATATAATTATTAGCAATTTATTAATTCGTAAAATATTTATTAATTATCAATTGTATTATTTATTATCAATTAAAAATATATTATTATGTTATTAATATAATTAATAGTATTATAACTACTATTTATTGTATAATAATATAAATAAAATAATTTGTACTTAAATATTCAGTAGTTAATAATTATATTATTCTTTATATATTATGTTGTATTATTAATTAATTACCTATATAAATAAGATAATATTTATTATTAATATTAATAATATTTATATAATTCCAAATAATAATAATATTAATATTTAATAACAAATTTAAGTTGATTATTTATTATACGTAATATGAATAATAATACTAAGAAGTATTGATATAAATAAAAAAAATAGTAATTATTATTATTAACAATGTAGCCATTAATATTAATGTTTCTTAATCATTCAAAAATATTTATATGAATTTCCAATTATATAAATTTATTTTTTTATGCAACAAAATATAATATAGTGGTATGATTTTAAATAATGTACAGACAATGATTTAAAAAACATATAACACGTATCAATTTAATCTACATCGGTGTCCTAGATGCTCCTCTGTCACGACCCGCCCTCACCAAGATGAGGGAAGAGACAACAAACTGTCAGACCCTTCCTTTTTCAAGTTAAAGGAGAGATAATGACCTCCAAGTCCCGCCTTCAATAGGTCCCGAAGTGACGACTAGCACCAAGGGTATAAAATCACACTCAATATGGAAGACATTATTTTTTTTATAGAAAAAGATCAGGAGATAAGATGGAAAATTCCAAAAAACTCCAAATGCTGAAAGTAAAGGTAAAACCAAAATCCATTCCCATATGCATGTCCAAAATAAACTAATACATAGTACAAGAAAACTCCAAAAGAAAGTACCAAAAGAAAAAAAAGCAGCAAAGACAACTCTTGAAGCCCGAGCTAGTAAATTCCGACACGGTCCTCAAAGTCCTCTTGGAAACCTAAAAGCAAATTTATATACGTAGGGTGAGTATACAGGTATACTCAGTAGGGGGACAAAAAGCTCTCGTGCATGAGGGGAGAGACATTCTAATGCCCCGTGAGAAATAGAGATAACCAAAACACCAAGCAAGGAAACTATCCACCCAGCCTCACCAAAGTAAACTCCCCAAATAACGCAAGTCAGGTAAAGTAATAGTAATAACACATCGATATTTGGGTACCTCGCACCGCTTCCCCATTGGTTATTTAGGACATCCTACGCATCAGACCCCCCCACAAGTCTCACTGCAATCCCACTGCCGCCCCAACAACAACCATATGGGCTATCAAAAGCACACATCCCGCCCGCAGACACCTGGACCACCATAACCACACACGTCCCCGCCCGCAGACACCTGGACCACCATAACCACACACGTCCCCGCCCGCAGACACCTGGGCCCCAACAACCACTGCCACACCCGAAGACACCTGGACCAGAACAACCACTGCCACGTCTGAAGACACCTAGGCCTCATCCCGAGGACACTTAGGAAACAAACCTGCCCGCACAAACCTGGGCAAACCACCACAACACACCCTACCCGAAGAGTCTTGGGCCATAGTGAACCTTAGCCCATCACAGCCTGCCTGAAGAATCTTGGGCTACTTGGGAGAGAGAGCAGAAAGGAGCTATTAACTAGTCACTCATAAGAGTGTTGAGAAAAACACCCCCATGAAATGAGGGTGTTCGGCACAGAGTGCTCAACATGGGTGGGGTGTGAATAAGAAACACAAGAATTAAATTTATACATATAATTAAACAAACACTCATCCCAACCTAAGGGTTCCAAAACGGACAACCAGCCCATACACAACTAGAGCACAACCACCCTCGTTACTATTCCTACATGCACGAACACATAACAACCACAACTAGAGCACAACCCATTTCTGGAAAACAATTCCCCATTGAACCCATTCTTGTTATAATGTTCAAGTAATTCCATTTAAATGTTCCTTCACTACTGGTCAACTAACATGCATAACCACAAGCCAAGACAAAAACTGAAGCAAAACAGCCAAGATGCAATTTAAGCAATCACACCCGATTCTCTTATAAAGCCACAACAACAAAAGGGACCAGTGAGATCCCTAAAATTACTAGAACCAAACCAAGCCCCAACATATGACCCCACATGGCCTCAAATCCACAACCAATAATTGAACAACAGAAGTTCTCATCCCCATCCACATCACCCCGCAAGCATCAAGCAGAACAACCATGTGTATTAGCAGAACAGAGCAGGGAAAATTTCAGATTTTAACCACACCATTTATCAAGTTCCTTCTTTTTGTTTGGTTAACCGAGGTGATCACACAAGGATTCTTATTCACCGGGCATCCATTTTATTGACCAACTTTATGTGATTAACTAGTTTCAATGTTACAACCATTCAATCACAAGATTATAAATAGAAACAAAGGTTAATTAGTACGCTAGAAAGGACCACCAACGACCACTATTTTCAGTGGGCATAAGCCCATACAATTCACAACATAAAAATGAAGATAAAAGAAATACATCAACATCATCATCAAACACACCTGTTCATTCTTTAGAGTCAATTTATTATCTTCATTAATGTTTGGTTTCATCTACGTCCCGAGGGAAAACATTATCACACCCACCTCGCAAGATGCACAGTAAAAAAATAGACGAAGAAAAACCCCTACTTGGATGATCAATGATCAAAGTTTTCTCCCCGCGCCAAGAACCGGGGATGTGCGACCTGTAGGTAAAGAACTCCAAGGGCTCCAAGGCTGGGCAGGAAGGGCTCTAGCCTGGGCACACAATTCATCTCCGGAGGAGGGACTCCAAATGCACCAAGGAAAGGAAAGAGACCATGGAAGAAGAAGATCTCAGGTGATAAAAGCCTGATCCAAAAGTTACGAGATAATATATTTCAAAGCGCTTGAAAGATGGGTCGTGGCTTGACTACGTGGTTGGGAAGTTTCACACATCGAGATTAATTGTTATTTAATAATTATCCTCAGAGATGGTGGAGATAAAAACTATGAGTTAAAATATATCTTCTAATCAGAGAAAACCACGTAACAGGGGTGAAGATGGAAAGTACGGGGAAGGGTGTGACATCGTGGAAAAGGCCACACGTTTTGGTAAGGAAGAGTCGCCCGACTCTTGGGAATTTAAAACATCTTTTACTGGCCTTAAATGGATTCGAAAAAGGGTATTAAAACATTTTTACGTAAAAAGATACATTATGAGGGAGAAACTCGAAAAACTCGGGAAACTAGAAAAGAAGGAAAAGGGTGGGAGACACCATTCGGTGAGACACCGTAATGGTGCCACCATAACGGTGAGACACCATAAGCGGTTCCACTATTTTGGTGGAACTGTTTGGTGGGGCCGAGTTTTTGGAAAACTTCTTAATGAGTGACTAGTGGTCCCCAAGATACCCTAAACACTAAAAATTGGCAAAGTAATGGACCAGGAGGGTCCGAGCCATTACATCAGATACCTCTCAAACTATTATCGTCCTCAATAATCCAAGGGTAAACCCGAAGAGAAGAGATGAGTCCGAACAACCACGTCGTAAGATACCTCTCAGGGACAAACCACCCTAGATATTTGGGAACACATCTCCCTCATCTATCTCCTGAAAAACCATGGATACACCACCGTTCTTCTTCCCCAAGTAACCACACAAACATATAAAGGTCACACCATCCAGACATATGGATTAGGGAGTCCCTTCCTCCACATCAAGATACTATTTGCTTTGGGGTGCACTGAATCGCCCGTATGGGTTTAATCACATCCACCTTAATGCATCTTGATTAGGGATTAGATCCTCCCCTCCCCACAATGAGGAATTTACACACATTCAGAGAATAAGGAAACTATCTCATCTCATAGAAAGTAAGGTTAAGCATTACACCACAGTAGAGAATAAAAAAAACAAAATAAAAACTCAAAACAACCCTGGGTACTGGGCATGCATTTGTGCCTCCCATTCCCAGGTACTTTCCTTGAGGCCACCATGCCTCTAAAACACATGAACCAAGGAAATGGTCCACCCACGAAGCACATTCTCCTCATGATCCTCAATTATTACTAGTCGCTCCACGAATGTCGCATCATCCTCAATGTTTAGCTCTCCCCAGTCGAGGAAGTGTGAATCATCATGTAGATACCGACGAAGCTGAGACACATGGAAGATGTCATGGACCCTCTATAGCAGTGGTGGTAACACTAGGTGATAAGCCACCTCACTGACCCATTACAACACCTCGAAGGGTCCAACGAACCTGGGAGAAAGCTTACTCCCCCCGCCGAACCTCTGTTTCCCACACCGAGGGGAGACCTTTAAGAACACATGGTTCCCAACCCTGAACTCCAAGGGTCTCCTCCAATGATCGACATATGCCTTCTGCCAGTCCTAAGCCGCCTTCATCCTCTCACGCTCAAGCTGGACTTTCTCCGTCGTGCTCTGCACCACCTTCGGGCCAAGAATACTTGACTCCCTAACCTCTGTACAACATAGAGGTGAACGACACGGTCTTCCATACAAGGCTTTGAACGGATCCATGCCAATGGTAGAGTTATAGATATTATTGTAGGAAAACTCTACCAGTGGAAAGTTTCACACCCACGATCCTATGAAGTCTAGAACACATGCCTGAAACATGTCCTCCAACGTCTAGATGGTTCTCTCTATCTTCCCATCCATCTGAGGGTGGAAAGCAGTGCTAAGGCATAGTTGGGTTCCAAAATCACGATGTAATCCCCTCCAGAATTGGGAATTAAATCATTTATCCTGATCCAAAATGATGGTCTTGGGAACTCTATGCAACCACACCACTTCGTCCACGTACCTCTACGCTAAGGCATCCACTGCACTCATCTCCTTGATTGCCAAGAAGTGAGCTGATTTTCTCAGTCGGTCCACCACTACCCAGATAGTATCCCAACTTCCTTGAACCCTGGGTAGTCCTATGATGAAATCCATTGATATTTCATCCCACTTCCACTCAAGGACATCTAAAGACTGCAAGGGACCTCCTGGGATGCAGTGCTCAACCTTCACCTACTGACACACAAGGCACCTTGCCATAAACTTTTCCACTGCTCGTTTCACCCTAGGCCACCAAAACTGACCCCTCAAGCCCCGATACATCTTGGAAGCTTCTGGGTGTACCGCCAGGGGTGAGTTATGGAACTCATCGAGACTCTACCATGCATCGTCTCCAGGACAAACAACTTCCTGTGGAAAAGAATCTGATTCTCACCATCTTTCGACCATCCTTTTGGAGCATTGCCATGGCTAACGCGATCAAGCATCACTTCAACCTCTAAGTCCCCCCCACTAAGGCTCCTTCTGCCGCAATAGAGAGGACTGCACTTCCATTCAAAATAGAAAAATTCTACCACCATCCACCCTTTCATCTAGGTGTAAGGTAGCAAAATCCTCCATCGCCTTCCAAGCATCTGCTGACTCCCGAACCACATCCTTCTGTGACTTCCTACTCAAGGAATTAGCCACCATGTTCCCCTTTCCTAAGGTGTAGGATATCTCGAAGTCATAGTCCTAAAGAAACTCCATCCACCTACACTGTTTCATGTTCAGGTCTCGTTGAGAGAAGACATACCTCAAGCTCTTATGATCTGTAAGGAGCACGAAGTATTCCCCGATGAGGTAATGCTACCAGAACTTCAATGCAAACACAACCACTGCAAGCTCCAGGTCGTGGGTGGCATGGTTACGTTCATGAGGAATTAAATTCCTAGAACCATAAGATACCACTCCACGCTACTACATCAGCAAGCACCCCAAGCCTAGGTCAGAAGCATCACAGAATACTTCAAACGTTTCCCCTTATTCTAGAAACCTCAGCACCAGGGAACTGACCAACTTCCCCTTCAGATAAATGAAGGCTTCCTGGCACTGTTCACTCCAAAAGAATTCCTGGCCCTTCTTGGTCAAGGTTGTAAATGGTGCTGCAACTCAAGAGAAGTCGGGCACAAACCTTCAGTAGTATCCTGCCGGACCCAAGAAACTATAAATCTCTTCCACATTCTTGGGTGCTGCCCATGAAACAACTGCTTAAACCTTTGACGGATCTACCTCTATTCCCTACTAGGACACTACGTGTCCAAGTAAGTGAACCTCTTGTGTCTAGAACTTACACTTGGAAAACTTCCCATTGAGTTGGTGGTGTCAGAGGACTTCTAAAACCATCCTCAGATTCTTGGAATGATCCTACTATAACCTTGAGTAGATCAAGATGTCTTCAATAAACATGACTACGAACTAATCCAGATACTTGCAGAAGATGAAGTTCATGAGTCCCATGAACACAACTGATGCGTTCGTAATGCCAAATGACATGACCAAAAACTCAAAGTGCCCATATCTGTACCTAAAAGCTGTCTACGAGATGTCACCCTCGTTCACCCTCAATTGGTGATATCCCGACCGCAGGTTGATCTTAAAGAACCAACCTGATCCCTTCAACTGGTAAAAAAGGTCATCGATCCTCGGGAGGGGGTAATTATTCTTGAACATCACCCAATTCAGATTTTGATAGTCTATACACAGCCTGAGACCACCATATGCATTATTTGAAAACAAGACTAGAGCACCCCATAGCGATGTGTTTAGTTGAATAAAACACTTCTTCATCAAGTCATCAACCTGAATCCGTAACTCCCATAACTCAGAAGCCACCATTCGATAGGGAGCCATCGAAATCAGATGGGCACCGAGTTGTAAGTCTATTCCAAACTCAACATCCCATTTAGGGGGTAGAGTCACAACCTCTTCAGGGAAGACATCCGGTAATTCACTGAAAATCCCTAGAACACCCACCATATCTAAGTCTGCTAATCCCACTAATAGCTCGGCTAGCATGGAAATAAGGGGATCCACATGTCGGCTGCCCTCCTGAAAACTCCACTCACTAAAAAAATCTACACACTGGCCGCCCATATGTAAGAAAACAACCCTTATCTTGAAGCAGTCGATAATAGTGTGTATATAAAACAACCAGTTGATACCCATGATGATATCATATGGCTGCATTTACAGCAGAAAGAGGTCCCCACTAGACTGATGCGACCCCAACATCAGTTTTTATCCTCTACAAACATCAAACAGATTAGTCTGACCTCCAAATGGCGTACTCAACACCAAGGGCATGGAGAGTCTCATTATATATAAACCCAAGGCATGTTCTAGATTAGGTGAAACAAAGGATTGCGAAACTCTTGAATCAAACAAGGCATGGGTAAAAGTGCTAAACAAACCGATCGTACCTCGAATGACCTCTGGCCCTGCTGGAACTGCTACCTCTATGGAGTGAAATTTCCCACGCCCAACTCTTATGCCTCTAAACTATCGATTGCCTCCCCAACCATGCCCTGGTCGAGGTCCCTGAGGAATGCCATGAGGTCGGCCTCCTCCTGTAATGTCTGTTGTTAGAGGAGTGGGAGATCGATGTCCCTACGGATGCTACTGAAAGGGTATGGATGGAAACTAATACTGATAAGGTGGGTGCTGAACCTGCCCACCTCCACTGTACTGCACTTGGTATGGGTGCTGATTCCAATGATTCCCACAGATTCCACATATAAAACACCTCGGTCTTAGGCTCGTGGAGAAAGGGTGAGGAATGAGAGATTGAAACTGGAACTGCTGAGGCCTGCTACCCGTCGGTCGAAACCTGGATGGTTGTGATGCCGGAGGCCTTCTACTAATAGCCTTACCCTTTGAAAAGCTCAACTAGCTCCCCTAATGTGGAATACCTCCCAACATGTGCATCCTCTCCACCACTTCATCCTTATTCTGAACCTCAAGGTATGTTAGTAGAGTGAAGGGAGTAACCACATACTGAAGGGAGCGTCGAAGCACCTCCTCTAAGAATATTGCATGTGACTCCTTATCTGGGAAGAGGTCTGGATCAAAATGAAGGTGATCCTTGAACTTGATACCCAACTCCCTGACTATCATACTCTCTTGCTAGAGGAAGGGTAACTCCTGCCTCTTCTCATCCTTCATTGTAGAAAAAATGAATTCCGCCTGGAAATCCCTCTTGAAGTCAGTCCATGAAACCTTATCTTCCCTCTTATCCCCGAGGTAGAGAATCCACCACTGATGCGCCGCTCCCTACACCTGGATCAGAGCCATAGGAACTTAGTACTCTGCTAGAGCTCAAATCAAGCTGAAGGCTATCACTAGCTCCTCGAGCTAGCTCTCTATCTTCATGTCTGAAACGCTACACTCATACTTTTCGAGGGTCTATCGTTGAAAGTCATGAAGCTTCTTCTGCCATTGGTTGTCTTCCTACTCTCAATTAGCCCTCCTTTGATCATCTGGATCATCCTCCCATGCCTTGATCGACCACACTACTTGTGGATGTCGTCTGGGTGCCAGAGCTGCAAGGTAAACAAGGAATGCCTAATACTGAGTAGTGTAGAAGTTTTCTTTTAATTTTTTCTTAAACTTGTTATTAATTTTAAACTCTCAAAACCCCCAGAACACAAAAGAACAAAAGTCATTATGTTGCATGTACCTTTACTAGGGTATCTACCCTATAATCAATGTATCCTCACTTGGTCATTAGGTAGGTCCAGAGTCCTTGAATTGGATCATGGGGGGCCCTAAAATCTCGTGTCCTAGACGATATTCCCTGGCCTATTTCACACATCAAGATTTCCTAACACTGTTTCCCTACCATACAATGCAATTCTTACTGTACCTAATGCCTAACTCCATCCTATCTCTCAACCATCACCTCTGATACCATTCTGTCATGACCCGCCTTCACCAAGATGAGAGAAGGGACACAAAACTGCCAGACCCTTCATTCTTCAAGTTGATGGAGAGATAATGACCCCTGATTCCCACCTTCAATAGGCCCCAGAGTGGAGATAATCACCAAGGGTATAGAATCACACATAATATGGAAGGCATTACCCTTTTTATAGAAAAATATTGGGAGATAAGATGGTAAATCCCAAAAAACCCCAAATGTTGAAAGTAAAGGTAAAGAAAAAATCCATTCCCATATGCATGTACAAAATAAACTGACACATAGTACAAGAAAACTCCAAAGGGAAGCACAAAAAAGAAAAGAAAAACAGTAAATAAAACACCTAAAACCTGATCTAGTAATGTCCGGCACAGTCCTCAAATTCATCCTGGAAACCTGAAAATCAGATTTATATACATAGGGTGAGTATACAGGTATACTCAGTAGGGAAAACTAAAAACTCTCGTGCACTAGTGGGGATGAATTATAATTCCCTATGAAAAATAGAGATAACCAAAACACCTAGCAAGGAAACTATCCACCCAGCCTCACCAAGGCACACTCCCCAAATAACGCAAGTCAGGTAAAGTAATAGTAACAACACATCGATATTTGGGTATCTCGTACCACTTCTCCACTAGTTATTTAGGACATCCTATGCATCATAACTCCCCCATAAGTCTCACTGTAGTCCCACTGCCACCCCAATAACAACCTTATGGGCTATCACAACCACGCATCCTGCTCGAAAACACCTGGGCCACCACTACCACACACGTCCCCACCATTAGACACCTAGGCCACAACAACCACTACCATGCCTAATGACACCTTGGCCAAAACAACCACTGGCATGCCCGAAGACACCTGACCCTCATCCCGAAGACACTTGGGAAACAAACCTGCCTGCACACACCTAGGCCAACCACCACAACACACCCTACCTGAAGAGTCTTGGGACACAGTGAAACTTAGGCTATCACATCCTTCTAGGAGAATCTTGGGCTACCTGGGAGAGGGAACATAAATGAGTTAATAACCATCCACTCATAAGAATGTTGAAAAAAACACCCTCCCCCATGAAATGGGAGTGTTTATCACAGAGTGATAAACATGGGTGGG
The DNA here is from genome assembly GCA_963277665.1 of Viscum album. NCBI lineage: Eukaryota > Viridiplantae > Streptophyta > Magnoliopsida > Santalales > Viscaceae > Viscum > Viscum album. Next base: position 1,685,644,025 of record OY728126.1, on the reverse strand, counting down.
GTGCGAATAAGAAACACAGGAATTAAAGTTATAAATATAATTAAACAAACACCTATCCCAACCTAAGGGTTCCGAAATAGACAACCTTCCCATACAAAACCAGAGCACAACCACCCTCGTTACTATTACTACATGTATGAACACACAAAAACCACAACCAGATCACAACCCATTTTTGAAAAACAATTCACCATTGAACCCATTCTTGTTATCATGTTCAAGTGATTACATTTAAATGTTCCTTCACTACCGGTCAACTAATAGACATAGCCATAAGCCAAGATAACAAATGAAGGAAAACAGCCAAGCAGCAATTTAAGCATTCACACCCAGTTCTCTTGTAAAGTCACAACAACAAAAGGGATCATTGAGATCCCTCGAAGTACTAGAACCAAACCAAGCCCCAACATATAGCCCCACATGACCTCAAATCCACAACCAATAACTAAACTAAAGGATATCCTATCCCCATCCACGTCACCCAACAAGCATCAAGAAGAACAACCATGTGTATTAGCAGAACAGAGCAAGGAAAGTTTCAGATTTTAACCACACTATTTATCAAGTTCCTTATTTACGTTTGGTTAATCAGGGTGATCACACAAGGATTCTTATTCATCAGGAATCCATTTTATCAACCAACATTACGTGATTAACCAGTTTCCATGTTACAACCATTCAATAACAAGATTATATAGAGAAACAGAGGTTTATTAGTGCGCAATAAAGGACCACTAATGACCACTATTTTCAGTGGGCATAAGCCCATACAATTCACAACATAAAAATAAAGATAAAATAAATTCAACAACATCATTATCAAACACACCCCTCATTATTTAGAGTCTGTTTATTATCATTGTTAAGGTTTGGTTTCATCAAAATCCTGAGTGAAAACATTATCACACCCACCTCTCAAGATGCACAATAAAGAGAGATAAAGGAAAAACCCCTACTTGGATGATCAACGATCGATATTTTCTCCTCGTTCCAAGAACAGGGGATGCACGACCTGTAGAGAAAGAACTCCAATGGCTCCAAGGCTAGGCGGGAAGGGCTCCAGCATGGGCGCATGATTATTCTATAGAGGAGGGACTCCAAATTCACCAATGAAAGGAAAAATACTAGGGATGAAGAAGATCTCAGTTGATAAAATCCTAATCCAAGAGTTACGGGATAATCCATTTCAAAGTGATTGAAATACAAGTTATGGCTTGACTACGTGGTTGGGTGGTTTCACAAGCCAGGATTATTTTTTATTTAATAATTATACTCAGAGATGGAGGAGATAAAATTTATGAGTTAAAATATATCTTCTAAATAGAGAAAAACCACGTAACATGGGCGTAGCTGGATAGTATGAGGAAGGGTGTGAAACCGAGGAAAAGACCACATGTTTTGGTAAGGAAGAGTCGCCCGACTCTTGAGTGTTTAAAAAATATTTTACTAGCATTAAATGGATTCGAAAAGGGTATTAAAATATTTTTACATCAAAAGATACATTACAGGGGTGGAACTCGAAAAACTCGAGAAACTGGAAAAAAGGAAAAGTGTGGGAGACACCGTAACGGTGGCACCGTAGAGGTGCCACTGTTAAGGTGAGACACTATAAGTGGTGCCACCATTTTGGTGTGCGACTATGATGCTGCCACCGTAACAGTGCCACCATTTCAGTGGAACTGTTTGGTGGGACCAAGTTTTTGGAAAACTCCTTAATGATTGACTTGTGGCCCCCAGGATACCCTAAACACTTGAAATTTGGAAAAATAATGGACCAAGAGGGTCCATGCCATTACATCCTCTGTTCCACAAGACCATTTATATATAACTTGTACTCTCCCATGCGTTTTCATGGAGAACACCATCTAATGCTATAAAAATGATTCACTGCTCAATTAAAATACATGATCAACTGATCAAATAAAATACATGTTCCAATGATATAAAAAACATCCACTAATCAAATTAAAGACATCATCCACCGGTTAAACAGAATACATGATCTAGTTTTTGAAAACATGTATCAGAAGTGATATTCAGTACAAGTAGAAGAAACTAATAACTGATACAAAATAAAATTATCCACTGCCCCAAAATTTTCCACAAATTCTCTATTCCATGATGCTATATTTCTCTAAAATCAAGTTATAGAAAACCCTATAACATTGTATACAGGATCAAACCCCTACATTTTATCCTAGTGAAAAACTACTTACAAGGGTTATGAAATTGAATCCAGAGTTTAATGAAAATACAATAATACTAAAAACGACATACATTTATAAATAAGAGCGTAAAAATAGATTGTGGTCAAAATAAAAGCATGATCTTTTATTCAATTCCATATCAGACTCTAACCATCAAGAATAAAACCATCTGCAGCCATCTTCCAATGAAAATGCAACAACTGGATGACTTTATCTTTCTTCTTCTACCAGTGTCTATCAAGGGAACTGTCGGCATCACCCTAACCACAAAAAAAACCACACAGAAAAAAAGTGATGAACTTTCTAGTGTACAGTCCATTAGCATCCAAATGTACAATAATAATTTGGACAGACGCGTGATCCTTGGAGGTGATTAGTCCATTAGTGGCAGACCATTTTCTAGGAATATAATGATCCATGTTCAGACAGTTAATATAGTAAAAAGAATAAAGGAATAAACCCTGTAACCTTGTATACAGGATCAAAACCCTTCATTAATATTAGCTATATTGAATATACTGAAATAAAATAATTAGTGGTAAAGAATATTGAAATAATAGTATATTACAAATATGCAAAATTTTAATACAGTAAAAACCATAAAGGATAATGACATTGTACCTTTGTACTGAAACTTAAACTTCAATATCTTTTTCTAACATAGTCAAGAATTTTTGTACATAACAATTGAAAAAATTTGAAATATAAAGTTTAAAATTTTGAATATTTATTAATGAAATCTGACAAGATGGTATTTTCACACAGAATATTGATATATATGATAGAATAAGGGTGTTTGGATTGGAATTTATAGATTTGAGTTTATAATCTCTGTTGATATTATTATAATAAAAATAGAAATATTTTATCAATAATAAAAAAAGGATGTGATGACCAATGAATAAGTTTGAAAACTAAATGAGAAAAGAATAAGAACAAATTTATTTCATATTATAAACTCAATGTTATTGTGAAGTTAAATATGTTTGTAAACCCATGCTATATGTAATTGGAAACATAATAAACTTTAATGCATTCATACACTAAATGAATGCACTTAATTAAAGTTAAATTTAACTGTATTCACATAGAAAAATATATAGTTTGAAACATAGAAAATGTATCTATATTCATGCAGTAAAATGTAACTACATTCATGCAGTAAAATATGTTACTGCATTAATACAGTCTGATGTAGCTATATTTATACAGTCAAATATGTAATTTGAAACATGGTAAATAAAACTGCATTCATACAATGATGTCTGCAACTGAATTAATATGTTTTCAATCTCAATACAAAAAAATGAATGACATATAGTAAATGAATGCATGCTGTAATTCTCTCCTTTTCATGTTTGGATATTGAAAACATAAATATGTTTTCACATTCAATGTTATCTATAATTACAAACATAACAATATTCATGACTCCTTGATAGGCTAAAGAGAGTAATTGAAAACAGTATAAAATGTAATTGTATATTATTAATACATATTAGAAATAAATGTAATTTCATATAGTTGATGAATGAAACTGAATAAAAGTTAGATTAAATGAAGATGCATACAATGAATTCATGCAGTATACAATGTGGTTGGATACAGTAAATGAATATGTTCAACGGTAAAAGTTAATGATTTTTTATTATTCTTGAATTTCATAATGTAATTTATTTACCAGTATATTGAAATTACCTCATCTAACATTATGAATTCCCCTTTCCACGCATCTACTATACTCAAAGATTTCATTGAAGTCATGGTTCAAAATGCATTTAGTCATTAACAGTGCATTAAAATGTTCAATTTTCTTAAGAAACTGTGATTTTAATTTCTGGTTTAGTGAGTTTATTTTGTTGTTTCTAACCATGTGAAAGAATTTTAAATATGAAATCAAAGTCTTAAATAGAAAATGTTATCAAAATTCAAGGATTGTTAGTGTTTTAAGTTCAAAAAAGCAAGAAAATTCATTATGACCATTAAAAATGAATGGGAAATAATACATGACATCTAAAAGTTAATACATGAGACCTAATAATGTGAGAAAATATTGTTAAAAATAATAGTAATGATAAAAACAATAGTTGTAACAAATATACATTACAAAAAGTACAAGACACACCAATTTCATATAATATGCAACAAAAGTAAGAAAATTACATTAAACACCATTGAAAAAAATATATTAAGAAATAATTGATAAGAAACAAATTATAGTGATACAACATTTGAAAAAAAATATTGGGTCGTGTACTTGTTGTAATGTATATTTGTTATAACTATTAGAGTCAAGGATGGAGGATTCGATTTGTATCGATAAACCGAGAGCGGTGATAGAAAGAGGAGAAGAAAGTGGTCAAAGATGAGATGAAAATCTGATAAAAATAATAATAGTGAAAAAACAATAGTGCTAACAAACATACATTACAAAAAGTACATGACACAACAATTTCCTAGAAGATGCAACAATACTGAGAAAATTATTGTAAATACATTGAGAAAAAATATTAAGAAATAATTGATATGAAAAAAATAATATTTAATATTAATATTATAAAAAAACAAATATTGATGATGAACAATGAATCATTATAATAATAGAAAATGAAATAATAGTGGAACAATTACTTTGAATCATTGTTACCATTTCATTTAAAAAACTGGATACGGTGATAAAGAAACCCAAATCAAAGAAGGCATGCAAGTTTATCAGGAACTATTTTAAAGTTAATGTTATGTAGAATCAATGTAGAGATTGTGAATAACATCGCATTTGGTAGAAAATGCATCAAATAATGAAACAACAACACTATGATACAAATATACAATTGGGGGACGGGTAAACATAACACAATATTTTGGATAAAAACACATGAAGTAAAATACACAAACATATAATGAAATTTCATACATTATTTGATATCTATACGAAGTATCCACCATAAACAAAACATGGTATAAATATTCAAGTATTCTTAGTGTTTGAAGTTCAAAAAATCAAGAAAATTCATTATGAACATAGAAATTGAATGGGAAATAATAAATGAGATCTAAAAGTTAAATCCCTCAAAGAATATAAGAAATCAGAGACTATTAAGCTCAAATAAAGATATTATATAAACAGAAGGAATGATGGGAAACAATATATATCAGAGGATTTGAAACGATGTTACTGGTAATTTGTTAAAATGATATAACCCAAAAAATTAAAATTTTATTTATTGAAATTTAAAAAGAAATAAAAAACCCTAATAATGTGAGAAAACAATATTATAAATAATAATACTAATAAAAGAAAATAGTTAAAACAAATATACATAACAAAAAGTACATGGAACACTGATTTCCTAAAAGATGCAGCTGAATAATATATCAAACAAATATTGATGTCAAATAATAAAACAATAAATGAAACATTATGTTAATGGAAATAAAAATAATTTTGAGAAAGAATTACCTTGAATCTTTGATACCATTACATTGAAAAGCATAATATAGTGATAAAGAAACCTGAATCAAAGAAGACATGTAAAGTCATTCGACACCATTTTAATAATCATTCAATGTTGAATCAATGTAGAGATCATTATTAATATTTCATTTGGTAGAACATGAATCAAATAATGTATTGGTGAATAAAATTACCCACTCCTCCAAAAATATACCCTTGATCCAGTCTTCCATGATGGTGTATTTATCCAAAATATAGTATTACTAAACTCTACCACCATGTATGTAGGATCGAAATGCTGCATTAATATTGATTATATTGAAATCATAAATTAGTGGTAGAGAATATTTCAATAAAAGTGAATTTAATATGGATATAGTTAAAATAGTAGAAAACATAAAGGATAATCATATTATACTTTTCTACTGAATTCTAACACATTCAATAATATCTGTACATAATAGTTGAAAAAATTAGAAATATAATGTATAAAAATTAGAATAAATACTAATTCAATCTGAGAATAAAAATTTATGCAGGACATATTATATTGTTTCAATTGTTATAAGGATGAATACCTTCAGAAAGTACTCCATGGTCCATGATTTCTTCAAGAAATATAGTTTGAGGCTTTTCAAATGATACGACAATTTATAAACATCAACACATATCAATCTCTCCTGAAATCCATTTTTAGAAATTATAATTTACAGAGATGATTGAAGTAAGAGACAAAATTTATCAAAAGTTGAATGCAATCATAAACCCATCCAATATCGGTATGAATCGATAGAGAGCCCAGAAGACTATGGTTTTAACTGCCAATATTTTTTTTTCACCTAGAAGATCATCCATATATTAAAAAATCACAATAATAAAGCATTAATTTTCAAGGAAAACACATGTAAAAGAAATATTTATGAGAAAAAAAAATACCTTCTTCCAATCATTCCCCATGAATTCATTTACTAAGATTTAATTTTGAGCATACATAATAGGAGAGCTCTAGTACCCCCATATCCACCAACCCTTGATGTCTTCTATACACAGATCATTTTTATGGAGTTTCAATCCTATAAGTTTCATCCAAAAAATAGATTTGTGCTTATACCTCGGGTTAGGACAAAGCCACCCAACACAAACAATATAAGAAACAAAAATATCCTGAATTTGTTGGAAATGATCTTGTTTTTTACCATTACTATAATACAATGGAATATAAAAGTGATATAAAGTATATAAATTCCATTCAGAATATAAAATATGATAACAATAATAATTGATAATGCTTTTAACAATCATTACGGTAATATATAAAATGAGAAGATGGAAAAAAATTGATAAAAAGTCTTTCAAATTATACAGTATAAATATTAATGTTTGTATTTGTAGAAATTTATCAATAATTGAATGTGACTTGAAGTAGTAGAATGTCAGCTAATACTCATGTCACACTGTACAAATCTTCATCTTCAAAATCTTCAACTCGATTTTTTCTGCATAGAAAAAATGTTTAAAAATAAGAATACATATTAATGCATACTAAAATTATAGAATCCAAAATATGAATGTTTAATAGAAAATAAATAATTAGTAACCAATATAAAAAAAATATAACATTGGGTTTTTTAACAAAAGGTTATTCCTGACATAAGGTTCTGTAAAAAAGTGTTTGTTAACATGAAGCTATGTTTGTTAAAATAAGGATGCATTTGATGGAACTTAATGAAAAGTGATTAAAATAGTTGGTATCTCATTAAATAAATCATCCACTTATTGAAAACTGGTTGTGGTTCATATAAGGATGTGTTTGATTGCATTCATTGGATTTTCTAACATTGGGGTATGTTTTTTAACACAAGGATGTGTTTGGTTTCATGCACCATGTTTTAATAAAAGTAGTACCTATACAAAATTTAAAAAAATAAAGTGAAATAGTGTTGTAAAATCTGCCTATATGCTAGAAAATGACAAGTGGTTACTATAGTGGGATGTAAAGTGAAATAATACAATAGTTGAGGCCATACAAATGTAAATGAAAAACCATTATAATAAATTATTACATTGAAAAACATAATATCATATAGTAATAACATAATACATAAAGTGACAAAAAATATTGAGAACAAATACTATCAAAATAATGACCAAATAAGATTTAATACAAGGCAAGTCATCTTAAATCGAAGTAAAAGAAACTAATAACTAAAATAAAATTAAAGGACATAAAATTTATTTAAAATAAAAACTACAACCGAACCTATATTTCAAGTAACATTTAAGAAATTGTGATTTTTAACAATAAAATATAAAAGATGATAATAATTATATATGACAATTATTTGAACAATCATTACAAAAATGTATAAAATGAGAATATGGAAAACATATTGATAAAAAGTCTATCAAATTATACAACAAAAGCTTCAAGTTTGTACTTGTAGAACTTTATCAATCATTGAAAGTGACTTGAAGATGTATAATGTCACCCAATAATTATGTCACATTGTAAAAATCTTCATCTGAAAAAGCTTTGAACAAATTTTTTAAAATGACCCAAACTTTTATCAATGAAAATACCTCTTGATCTAATTAAATGTCTTATTATAAAAAATGGTTATATAAAATATGCACTCCCTTGGTTTTATGTTTTTGGATTTTAAAATATTGTTAAGGATTGTTACCATTGCTAATATAGCCGTTGAATAATGATCACGTGATTAGTATAAATATAGGGCTTTAACAAATCCAATTTACTCAGAAAAAGGAAGCGATGACCTCATCCTGTAGACTTTTCCCATACAAATCCCATTTGTTGGAGTTTGGAAAGGAGGTGGGTGTCACGACCCAACCCTACCCGGGCTCGAGCCGCAACTACCCCAAGCCCGTCTCCATAGGCCAGGGGCTGGCGACCAGCGCCGAAGGCATAACAACTTGGGGAGGCCTTTTCCTAAGTACCTGTATACACACACGCAACACACTCAATGCAAAAGTGCAGAGTAAAAAGAAAAGCAAGTACCAACTGCTATAAATAAACCACAATGTGCATCGATCTCTAAAAGTACAAAGTAAACGCTGAAGGTAAACTGAAAAGAGAAGGGGCAAAACATGGGCCCAACTAAAAAGTGCCACAACCCAGAAATAGGTGAACAAAAAGTAAAACAGCTGGAAGGGTCCCCCACCTGGAACCTGACTCTGACCACCGCACGCAGTCCAAGCTCCCAAAATCCTAAGCTCCGTTGAATCCACATCCAACCTGTCCATTGTCTGCAAGGGAACACCAAGTGGGGGCAAAGCCCAAGCAGGGGTGAGTATAAAAATACTCAGTAGGATACCACGAAGGCTCAAGGTAGCAACAAAAGAGGTACCAAAGGGTGAGCAGTAGATCGAACAGGGGGGGAGTAAAGGAGTACAACAAGGAGTGCAATAGAGTAACAATAAAGAGTCCAGCTCAACCCAACAAGAGGAAGGAAGTAGACTCATCCAGACACAAGGAGATGGAAACAGTGAGAAGATGAACTTCTCGTCGAGTCTTCACTACCTATAGCAGGAGAGTAGACTCGTCCAACCACGAGAAGCTAGACACGCAAAGCACGTGGCATACCCCACGCGTCTTCGCCTCTCATGGAAGGAGAGTAACCAAAACCCAAGGAGTGGGTACTGGAACAAGGTATATACATATCCATATGCTCAAACAAGAAGCCCGAAAATGATCATAAGGGGATATCCATCCCGTAGCTCAGCCCAAGAAAGTGAGTAGCCAATAGTACCAGAAGTAAACCATCGATGCTCAGCATCCCACACGTCTACCCCGAACTTCAAGTCAAGGGCTCAAATCACTGCACCTCGAAACTATCCGCTTTGGGAGGCACTGACTCGCCCGCATAGTTTTAGGTCGCGTCACAAGGAAGCGTCTCGGTGGGGAATTCGATCCTCGTACTTGAGAGTTCTGGGGGAACATTAACCACAACTCGTCACTGCCCCACAGTCGAGAGGTCTCCTCAAAGTCGACAGGCGACCCCCTGCCCAGGCCCGCTGGAGGGTCCCTTGAAGTCGACGGGTTCCCACTATAGGGAGATCCGGCAAGAGTCGACGGGTGCCACACTGCCCAGTCCCATAAAAGGGTAATCCACTGGAGGGTGACCTAGCTAAAGTCGGAGATGGAACCACTGCCCAGCCTAGATGGAGGTAACCCGACATCAGGGACCATTGACCAGCCCAGCTGAAGGTAAGCCCAACATCGGGGACCACTGCCCAGCCCAGCTAGAGGTAAGCCCGACATCGGGGACCACTTCCCTGCCCCGCTGGGGGTAAACCTGAAATCGGGGACCACTGCCCAGCCCCACTGGAGGTAAACCCGGCATCGGGGACCACTGCCCAGCCCCACTGGAGGTAAACCCAGAACTGCTCTGGCCATCCCTGCTGGATGGTACTGCTCGGTGAACATTGCTGTACTGGCCATCCCTGTTGGATGGTAACCCACTGTCCATCCCTGCCAGATGGTACAACTGGAGAACCCTGCTCGAAATAACCTCAGCCCTACTGGTAACAACCTCAACCCTGTTGGTAACAACCTCAGCCATGCTGGAAACAAGCGAGAACAGGACCAGGGGAAACTCAACCCTAATGGTCAACAAAGAAGAACAGAGGAACCCTCTACTTCGCGAGAGGTCAAAATTACGTAAAGAAGAGCACGACACGCACATGGGGACCACACGATGTGGGGCCCCAATTCAACCCCAACTGAACGCACAAACATTTTCAGGTATAAACAACCACATGTACCTCCAAGTGTTCCCGTATACTCCCAGAGTATACCACGTTCCAGCCCAAAGGCTATCGTGCACACGACACCCAACGTCAACGCGAAGGCGTAATGTAACAACTCCAACCTGCCACCTCAACGGCTGAGGCACAACCAACCACATCTCTTCAAGCATTTTCTCCACTCTCACGGGAGTGAACGCGATCACACGCCAATGGTTCTCTGCAAACACGACAAGAAGAACCTCCACCGGTACACCTTTCGTGATTCCACATTAAATAAGATCATGTAAGAGGCTCTGCCTGCCTAAAAAGATTAAACCATTGTAATCCTCGCGAAAAAACATGTGAGATCGACTACTTACTCGCCTCAAACGGATATCTGACGAAAAAGTCACCAACACCGCCTTACGCCCGAACGACGTCCCGTGGTCCCGAGCCTCAGCCCCGAAAACAGTCGGGCGCATCGCACCATTGCGATCTCCTCAGGAAAACATGTCAAAAGGACTACCCACTTGAGTGGAACAGATATACGGAGAAAAAGATGCATTCCGACGCACCGCACACGAGCGGTGCTATGTGGGACCCACATCCCGGTCCCAAAACACAACGAACGGATCGTGCCATTGCGATCCCTGCTGCTCGCCGCCCTCACCCGGAGACGCCCTGCCGTCTGACCGGCCATCGCCCGGTCTCGCCGCAGCTCCCTGCTGAAGGCCCTCCGACCTCGCCTACAGCGCTCGGCCCGCTGCTCGGCCGCCTCGGCCGCTAAAGACCCGAGCCGCGTCGCCTGGGAAAGCCGCCGGTCCACCTCCAGAACCCTGGCCCCCTCTGCTTGCCGTCTAGCTCGCCCGACCACCCGCGGCCGTGAAACCCCGACTCGACCGCAGCCTCCGTGGACCGTCACCTCTGACGCCCGGTCCTGCCGCCGTGAACCGGCCAGACTCTCTAAACCGGCCAGAAAAACAAACAAAACCTGCAACCTTCGGCGGGTGATTGAGAGCGCGTCGGGTCTCGGATTTTAGAGCCGAAAAAATGCGTTGGACAGATTATAAATTCTAATACGCATATATGGTATTTGATCTATGATTTAACTAAATATTCATGCAGAAAATTGAGTTCAAATGGAGGTGTGGGAATTTAAAAACTAAGCAAGATCCTACCTTGCAGGGTGGAGCCCGAAGCTTCTTGGTGATCCGCCGGAGCTTCGTCTTGGAGAGGGGAGGAGAGGAGATGGGAGGAGGAGCTTGAGGGGAGAACTCTCCTTGGGTTGCTACCTTCCTCCAGAGGATGAGCAGGGGGAGGAGGAGGGAGAGGGGTTTATGTTTATTTAAGGGAAAATTAATTAAAAGCTTAATTAATTAAATCCCCAAAATGACCCACTTACGAAACACTCGATGGGGTCGAGGTTAAGCCTCCTGTAGGGTAAAAACCACCTCCCGAGAACAACGGGGGTCTCTTAATTCTAATCCGAGGCCCCGTTCAAAATTTATTAAACTCAACGCCCGAGGCCACCAAATTACGAAAACGCCCCCGGGGCCATTTTTCACAGACGGGCCGCGCCCGCGAAACTCACACCCCTCCTAGGGTAAACGACACGTTTCGAAATCAACAGTGCCCTCGGTTTTCCAATCCGAGCCACCGTTTAATAGATACTTGAGTTAAGCCATTAAACGAATAAATTAATTATTTAATTTATCCGTTCCACGCTCCGAAAGAGAGCGAGGGGTCCAAACGTCCCACGCTGACAAGTTTTATGTCGTTCCTAGGGTAAAAACCCCATTAAAAACCCATCCGTACACTCATATCTCTTATCTGAATCTCGGTTTAGGAGTTATCCCATTTATTTTGTGTGTCCAGTGTGAACGCACTGAAAACTTAATTCCGACCAAACCGGGGCTCGGAATCGCACGCCGTCTGAGGGCGCTACTCTGGAATAATATCAAGATTATTCCAAAGTATTTTTTAGAAAAAACTAGGTTCTTACATCATTCCCTCCTTCAAGATTTTCATCCCCGAAAAGCAAAACCAGGGAACAACCTAGGGTACTAAGCCCACACCTAGCTCTCCCGTACCCAGAAGAACTCTTGCACAATTCTGCATCACCAAACACAGACCAAAGGATTGATCTGTTTCACGTGAGGTCTGCCCTTGTCGATGACGTGCATAGGAGCACGCACAATTATTCTCGGGTAAGCCACGTGGGATACGTCGTGCACCCCCTCCAGACTTTGGGGTTAGGGCAAGGCGGTAGGGAACCTCGCCATCCCTTCGCACGGTCTCAAACGGCCCAAAGGCCCCCGGGGGTAACTCACCTCCTCGATCGAACCTCTACATCGCACGCCGCGACTGGAATCACCACCCGCACCTGGAACAAGGCCCGATGATTCCCTCCTTCAGAATATCAATATGGTGAAACACCCAAGGATATCTGGTCACACAAGGTTCCACAGTCGATGTCCCACAACCAAGGCTCTCTTACACGTTTGAAAGGAGAAGGATTCGACACCATTGACTAGAGAAAAAGGTCCCAAGACTTTTACCTTACCAACACAGGGTTACACCCGACGCCCTGCGTCACCATGGTAACACCTCAAACAAGGAACAGGGGGGAAAACATTCCACATACAGAGTCTAACAATTCTACTGCAAAAAGTAGAAGAGCTGTAGAGCATACCTCTTATCACCTCATGATCTGCAGGATCATAGACATCCAAAGCTCATGACTGTCCGTGGTCCCAACTGTCAGCTCCCGGAGCCTGACGTGGACCACCTAGTGGTGATGGGAAGACCTCGTAAAGCCTTCCCCCACTACTATCTCCCCCCGCTCCTCTGCTAGAACCACCTCTCTGGGTACTACTCTGATCATGGCGCTGCCTCTGTCATGGTGGTGCACCTACTGCCTGCCCAAAGCTCTCCGCATGCCTGATCGAGCAGTCCCGTGCCAGGTGACATCGCCCATCGCAAGCATAGCACCAACCCTTTTCGGGCTGCACTGGTGCCGTCCGGCGCCACTGTGGTGTACAACCATGCCCCTGAGTCCAGTTTTCAGGAAGCCACCTGCGTCGAGGTTCTGCTTGCCGACGCCTGCTAGCTGCGACTAACGTCTCAACTCCAATGTGCCTGTTGCCACCACCAACTCTAGAACATGACATGAAGCTCTCTGTCACCAGCACCTGCTCTAGCACCCCAGCATATGTGGAAATTCCCAAAGGTACTATGATAGAATGAATCTCTCGGTGGAGACCCTGCTCAAAATTCTGCGCTCGGATGTTGTCGTTATGGACAAAGTCCGGGTAAAAGCATTCACGGTCTGCGAAACTAGCCGCGTACTCGGCCACCGTCATCCCTCCCTGCTGAAACTGCAGAGGATCCTGAATTCGAATGGAGTGCAAGTAGGAGGGAAAAAACACCTCATGAAACAAAAATTGAAAGTTTCCCCATGAAAGCGACGACTCGTCAAGAAAATGAGTCACTAGACTCCACCAACGCCAAGCTGCTCCACTAAAAAGGTTGGCTGCCAAAGCCACTCTCTGATCTGTTGGCGTCTACACAAGACTGAAAAGGTGAACCACTACCTCGAGCCAAACCTCTACTTCCTGAGGGTCTGACTCACCACTGAACCTCAGCGGTCTCTGCCGTTGGAACTCACGGAGCGCGATCAACCTGCGCTCAAGCCCCGCCTGCTCTGCTGAAGTTGTCTGCTGCTCAACAGGTGGGGGTGCTGCTACCGGCCCACCCGGAGAAAGGGGCTCACATGATGGGTCCTGGACTATGGCCTCGTAGATCACAGGGTCGTCATCACGAACCAAAGCTGGTATCCTGGATGGCTGTCTTCACGGAGACATCCTGAATATTATCAAGGAATGCCGCGGTCAGATGAACATATATGTATATACCAATGACAACAACAATGGGGAGCTGACTCAAGAAGGACAATCAAAGACTCAATCCTACGTGATGCAAAAACCAATTTTCCCTACAACGAGCGTCTCAGCATTCCGAGTCGACAAGCAGGTTATCAGGGTCCTGGTGAATGGATACGTCAGCCACCACACCATCACTGGACTCCCTGGCCTGAGAGCCGCTCTCGAGACACGTTAACACTGTTTCCCTAAATCCCAAACAATTCCTCTTTTAGGGACATCCTCACAACGTCCCAAGGAACTAACCAACTATGATACCACTTTTTCACGACCCGACCCTACTCGGGCTCGAGCCGCAACTACCCCAAGCCCGCCTCCATAGGCCAGGGGCTGGCGACCAGCGCCGAAGGCACAACAACTCGGGGAGGCCTTTGCCTAAGTACCTGTACACACACACGCAAAACACTCATTGCAAAAATGCAGAGTAAAAAGAAAATCAAGTACCAACTGCTATAAATAAACCACAATGTGCATCGACCTCTAAAAGTACAAAGTAAACGCTGAAGGTAAACTGAAAAGAGAAGGGGCAAAACACACACCCAACCAAAAAAGTGACACAACCTGGCAATAGGTGAACAAAAAGTAAAACAGCTGGAAGATTCCACCACCTGGAACCCAACTCCGACCACCGCACGCGGTCCAAGCTCCCAAAATCCTAAGCTCTGCTGAAGCCACGTCCAACCTGCCCATCGTCTGCAAGGGCACACCAAGTGAGGGCAAAGCCCAAGCAGGGGTGAGTATAAAAATACTCTGTTGGATACCCTGAAGGATCGAGGGAGAAACCAAGGAGGTGCCGAAGGGTGAGCAGTAGATCGAAAGGGGGGGGGGGTAGTAAAGGAGTACAACAAGGAGTGCATTAGAGTAACAATAAAGAGTCCAACTCAACCCAACAAGAGGAAGGAAGTAGACTCGTCCAGACACAAGGAGCTGGAAATGGTGAGAAGATGAACTTCTCATTGAGTCTTAGCTACCTATAGCAGGAGAGTAGACTCGTCCAACCATGAGAAGCTAGACACAGAAAGCACATGGCATACCTCACGCGTCTTCGTCTCTCCTGGAAGGAGAGTAACCAAAACCCAAGGAGTGGGTACTAGAACAAGGTATATACTTATCCATATGCTCAAACAAGAAGCCCGAACAAGATCATAAGGGGATCTCCATCCCGTATCTCAGCCCAAGAAAGTGAGTATCCAACAGTCCCATAAGTAAACCATCGATGCTCAACATCCCACACGTCTGCCCCGAACTGCCAGTCAAGGGATCAAATCACCGCACCTCGAAACTATCCTCTTTGGGAGGCGCTGACTCGCCCGCACGGTTTTATGTCACGTCATAAGGACGCGTCTCGGTGGTTAATGCACTCCTCGTACTTGAGAGTTCTGGGGGAACATCAAACACAACTCGTCACTGCCCCGCAGTCGAGAGGTCTCCTCAAAGTTGACAGGCGACCCCCTACCCTGGCCTGCTGGAGGGTCCCTGGAAGTCGACGGGTTCCCACTATAGGGAGACACGGCAAGAGTCGACGGGTGCCACACTGACCAATCCCGTAAAAGGGTAATCGACTGGAGGGTGAATTGGCTAAATTCGGCGACGAAAGCACTGCCCAACCCAATTGGAGGTAACCCGGCATCGGCGACCACTGCCCAGCCCAGCTGGAGGTAAGCTCGGCATCAGGGACCACTGCCCAGCCCAGCTGGAGGTAAGCCCAACATCGGGGACCACTGCCCTGCCCCGCTGGAGGTAAACCCGGCATCGGGGACCACTGCCCAGCCCAGCTGGAGGTAAACCCGGCATCGGGGACCACTGCCCAGCCCCGCTGGAGGTAAACCCAGAACTGCTTTGGCCATCCCTTCTGGATGGTACTGCTCGGTGAACATCACTGTACTGGCCATCCCTACTGGATGGTAACCCACTGGCCATCCCTGCCGGATGGTACAACTAGCGAGCCCTGCTCGAAACATCCTCAGCCCTGCTGGTAACAACCTCAGCCTTGCGGGTAACAACTTCATCCCTGCTGGAAACAAGCGAGAACAGGACTAGGGGAAACTCAACCCTACTGGTCAACAAACAAGAATAGAGGAACCCTCTACGTCGCGAGAGGTCAAAAGTACGTAAAGCAGAGCACGACAGGCACATGGGGCCCACACGACGTGTGGCCCCAAGTCAACCCCAACCGAACACACAAATGTTTTCAGGTACAAACAACCACATGTACCTCCAAGTGTTCCCATATACTCCCAGAGTATACCATGTTCCAGCCCAAAGTCTATCATGCACACGACACCCAACGTCAACACGAAGGCGTAACGTAACAACTCCAACCTGCCACCTCAATGGCTGAGGCACAACCAACCACATCTCTTCAAGCATTTACTCCACTCTCACGGGAGTGAACGCGATCACATGCCAAGGGTTCTCTGCAAACACGACAAGAAGAACCTCCACCGGTACACCTTTCATGCTTCCACATTAAATAAGATTGTGTAAGAGGCTCCGCCCGCCTGAACAGATTACACCATTGTAATCCTTGTGGAAAAAAATGCAAGATCAACTACTTACTCGCCTCAAAAGGATATCCGACAGAAAAGTCGCCAACACCCCCTTATGCCCGAACGACATCACGTGGTCCCGAGCCTCGGCCCCGAAAACCTTCGGTCGCATCGCACCATTGCGATCCCCTTGGGAAAACACGTCAAAATGACTACCCACTTGAGTGGAATGGATATCCGGAGAAAAAGATGCATTCCAACGCACCGCACACGAGCGTTGCTACGTGGGACCTGCATCCCGGTCTTAAAACACAACTAACAGATTGCGTCGTTATGATCCTCTCAAATAAGTACACAAGTTTGACTATTCACCTATCCAAAACAGACACCCGGTGATAAAGCTGGAAATCACCGTCAATGCCCAAACGACCCTCGCGGGGCCCGCACTAGTGTGCAGAATTAACGCGGGTGGATTGCGCCAATGCAAAACCCTCGGAAAAACACCCAGAATCTACTACTCATACGCCCCGAATGGACGCCCGATGAGAAAGTCGCTAAACGCTGCTCGCAGCTCAAAAGACGGGCCGTGGGGCCCATGCCTCAATCCCGACATCAACGCCTGAAACCACCCTGAAAAGATTCTCCCTGGTTCCAGAGTCCCAACGCCACTGACGGCGCTTAAAACGGACGTCAGACGCTTCCGCGCCGTCCATAACAAGATCCCCCAGAAAAACGTCAATTCATTTAAAGACGTGTCGCGCCTCCGAGGCCCCTCATTTCTGGAATTAAAAAATTCCCGAAACCATCTCAAAATTTCTGTCTCGCACCGACGAATGCGTCGCCGCTAACGGTGCTCAAAACGGACGCACGGTCTATGATTTATTAAAAGATAAATCATTTCCCAAAATAATAATAATAATAAAATTACTATTTATTATTTTAAACTTAATATTTAATTTAATTAAATAATATATTTTTTTACCTAAACCTCCCGCGGGCCGCCCTTTTGGATTATTCATTTTTTTTATCCATTTCCATTTTTTTTCTGCTTCTCCGGTCTTCTTCTCCAGCACAAAGACCCGCAGGGTCCTCCTCCCGCGCGACCCGGGTCGCCGACGACCGGCCTCGCCGTAGCTCCCTGCTGCTCGCCGCCCTCGCCTAGAGATGCCCTGCCATCCGACCAGTCGTCACCCGATCTCGCTGCATCTCCTTGTTGAAGGCCCTCCGACCTTGCCTGCAGCGCTCGGCCTGCTGCTCGGCCGCTGAAGACCCGAGCCGCGCAGCCTGGGAAAGCCGCCTGTCCACCTCCAAAACCCCGGCCCCCCTCTGCTTGCCGTCCGGCTCGCCCGGCCACCCGCGGCCGTGAACCTCCGAGTTTCCCGCAGCCTCCACGGACCGCCACCTCCGACGCCCGGTCCTAGTACCGTGAACCGGTCGGACTCTCCAAACCAGCCAGAAAAACAAACAAAACCCGCAACCTTCGGCGGGTGATTGCGAGCGCGTCAGGTCTCGGATTTTAGAACTGAAAAAATGCGTTGGACAGATTATAAATTCTACTAGGAATATATGGTCTTTGGTCGAAGATTTAACAAAATATTCATGCAGCAAATTGAGTTCAAATGGAGGTGCGGGAATTTAAAAACGAAGCAAGATCCTACCTTGCAGGGCGCAGCCCGAAGCTTCTCAGTGATCCGCCGGAGCTTCATCTTGGAGAGGGGAGGAGAGGAGATGGGAGGAGGATCTTGAGGGGAGAGCTCTCCTTGGGTTTCTACCTTCCGCCAGAGGATGAGCAGGGGGAGGAGGAGGTGGAGGGGTGTATGTTTATTTAAGGGAAAATTAATTAAAAGCTTAATTAATTAAATCCCAAAATGACCCACTTACGAAACACTTGACGGGGTCGAAGTTAAGCCTCGCCTAGGGTAAACACCACCTCCCGAGAACAACGGGGGTCTCATAATTTTAATCCGAGGCCCCATTCAAAAGTTATTAAACTCAACGCCTGAGGCCTTCGAATTACGAAAACGCCACCGGGGCCATTTTTCACAGACGGGCCACGCCCGCGAAACTTACACCCCTCATAGGGTAAAAGGCACGTTCCAAACTCAAAAGTGCCCTCATTTTTCCAATTCGAGCCACCGTTTACGATATACTTGATTTAAGCCGTTAAACGAATAAATTAATTATTTAATTTATCCGTTCCACGCTCCGAAAGCGAGCGAGGGGTCCAAACGTCCCGCGCCGACAAGTTTTATGTTGTTCCTAGGGTAAACACCCCATTCCGGACCCATCCGTACACTCATATATCTGATCCGAAGCTCCGGTTAGGAGTTATGCCATTTATTTTGTGTGTCTAGTGTGAATGCACTGAAAAATTAATTCCGGCCACACCGGGGCTCGGAATCGCATGCCGTCTGAGGGCGCTGCTCTGGAATAATATCAAGATTATTCCAAAGTATTTTGTAGAAAAAACTGGGTTCTTATAGTGGGGTTATTGGGATTCTCTCTTGAACAAGACCAATCCTAGATTGAATACGTTATGCTCGAGCGGAACCGCCTATGGGAGAAGTGGAAGTTGATAGAGATTACTAATTAAGCGATGTTATCTAAGCCACCCCAAGAGTCTGTCAGCATCGCACACTTTACCCTTTGGTCTTATACGGGTGTTTTAAGGGGTTGTGTAACAAGAACCTAGCATTATGATTATGTACATTATTTTTGTATATAATAAATAATATATTTTCATTTTATTATTATTACTGTGTAAATAGTTTTAAAAGCACAAATAATATTTTTAGTTAATGTTCAACTAAGAAATATATTTTGATAAATTAATGGATTTTTGAATTAAATAGTATTTTTATAAAATATTATTATTAGTAAATTACTTTTTATTAAGTATAAATGATCGTAAAATTTTTATGAATACAATTGTATTTTTTATTACGGTTTGAAAGCTATTTTTGTCAAAACCCATGAATTTTCGATAAATTTCAGTTTTTATTTGAAAAGTTAAAATTCTAATATTTAGAAAATTATTTGGATAAAATGAATATTATTTTTGGAATTAGGACGTCGAAATTATTCAACACTGAGACAATCAAATTTTTGGGTACAAATTAAATATCGTTTAATTATATAATGTGTTTATGACTTCATATTGACCCAATAGTGATGTAATAAAATACTATAAATGGTATGTTCAGAAAATATATGTTTTAACATTAAAATAATGTGATTTTTTGATTTTTTGATTTATTTTACAAAGCTTTAGTGAACCCTCCAAGACTTATAAAACATTTTAGATTTTTAAATTGATTTACTTGAGAGTGTGACTCACCTCCACATAAGTAACCCTATTATTTTAATAATTTCGTCCATTGGGATTATAAAATATTATTTTCCACTCCCCTTTGGAAAAAACTATGGGCAAAAACCATTGGCTGGTTTGTGATTTTGATTAGTTTAATGTGTGGTGTCCCAAACCTAAATAATAAAGAATTACCTCTCCTTTCCTATATAAACCTACCCAATATCCCACTTCCTCTTCACTCAAAGCCTTTGGAGTTCATCCAAAATTTTACCTCCTCTCTCTAGAATCCTCCCAAGGAGTCCCAATATCTCATTAAGCCTTTCTCAAGCCTCTCCCAAGCCTTTGGAAGCACACTTCCAAGTAAGGGATTCCTTCCTTTCTCATTTTATCCAAGATTATTAATATTGTTATGCACTTTTATTTTCAATTATAAATGTTGGGGTATGATTTATAACCTCCCCCGTACTGCCCTCTTTATTTTTTGAATGATGAGAGACCCATTTCTCTCTCATTAATGCCTCTCATGTACACCCATTACCATGCTAAAATTCCATCAGAGACATCTCTCTCCTCATTTACATTCAAGCAATAATTTTATATTATGTATCTAAATTCCATTCCATATGTTGGTATATTATGTCCCATGTTCCCCTTACTATCCATTTAATGTATAAATGATGAGATACCCCTTTCACTCTCATCAACCTATTTTATGAATTTCTACTTAACGTCGTTATGTTGCTGAAATTACACCAAAATTTCTATGCCAAAATCATTATGTAGTGAATACCATACCCACTCCTCTATCAAAGGTATTAACCTTTATTCACATATACTTTTGTATTGAGGACTTACATTTATTCATTCCACATCTCTTATTTGTGGAATGAATTATGATGTTAATGAATCAATGTTGTATGACCTATGTGGCACACTTATGCATGAAATGAAATGATTATGAAGGGTGCACCCTAATAGCGCTCCAATGCATTGGGTAAATTATAGTATCATGATAAACCATGTGAAATGAATGTTGATTCATTCTTACTCAAGTGAAACTAGGGTTTACTCTTGCTTCATGTGCAATGGGGGTTTACTCATGCTCCATGTGTAATGAGCCTTGGCTCATGCTAATATCATGTTAAATGTTGTTGTCACATCTCCATGTTATAATTATCATGCCTTATCATGAATTTATGTTCATGTTTCTCTTATGCTCCATTGATATGCCGGTTGTCTAAAATGTATTGTATTCCTCATTTTATTCCATCTTTATTCCCTTACTGGGCTTTATAGCTCACCCATTTCTTATGTATGTCCTCAGGTTATCCCATGCAATGTTAAGTATGAAAGAATGTTGTGGTCATGTAAAGGAAATTTTCAATAAATATGTTGTATTTCATGTTTTAAGTTGTTATGTAATAATCCTAAGCCCTAAATACACTAGACCTCTTGATCTTCTATGTTGTATCAAGTAAATATTTTATGTAATAAATCTTGTCTAAATGTGTAGTAAAAATCAGGGTTGTTATACTTTTCTACATAGAAAAAAATGTTTAAAAATAAGAATACATATTAATTCATACTGAAATTTTAGAATCCAAAATATAAATGTTAATATAAAATAAATAATTATTAAACAAAATAAAAATAAGATAAAATTGGGTTTGTTAACATAAGGCCGTTCGTGACATAAAGACGTGTTACAAAATGTTTGTTAACAAGAAAATATGTTTGTTAAAATGAGGTATGTCTAATATTATTCTTAAACACAATAGAAAAGACAAAAACTACATAGAGATATCCCAAGTAATATTTGGATCATATTTCCAGTGAATGAATGAAAAGACAACTTTACATAACAAAAATATGAAATAATGAGTATCTTAGTCCATGAATCACTTAGTGGAAAACAACATCCATCAAAGAATTGTTAATGTTAGACCAGTTTAAGATTTTACTCATATTGAAATTCCAAAATGTAAATAACTTATGACATGTTTCATGATAACAACTTTGGACATTGTACAACTTTACTCCTGAAGCACAACTAGATGCTCTTGTCACAAAAGTGAAAGAAATGCATTATGCTTGAGAAGATAAATTGGTAATCCTTCCATTCACATGGATACTAATCTACCTATATTCAAAAAGGAACTTCAATTTTTCTTGTTTCCTTTCCCTGAAATGATAATAATTAGAAGTACATCCATTTTTCTGTTCAATTAGAGATATATATGGAAGTGGGGTGAAATGAAAACCGTCAGCATTTTGAAAGTCCATAATTCCACAAAAATTTATATTTTCATTATTGAAATGAATTTGAAAACATAGAAGTCTTCTATAGTTGAACATATTGTAAGTAGAATGCAACAATTTAAGGTCCCAGGAATCCCTTATAAAATCAAGGTTATACGGGTTACTAAACCCAAGAAAACTAGATTTATCTTATTCTTCTTGAATTTTCCATTTGTGATAATCTATAAATTAGACAATATAATGCAATGCGTAAGGTGATAAATACTACACCGTTTCCTCACCCAGATAAAAAAAATAAGTTGCAGGATATGAAAGGCTATTCAAAGTATAGAATTTACCAAGACTAACCTTCACATGTCCAGTGTTAGCCCAAGATGTGCATATATAGGGAATTTGAGTCATGGAACGTATACGATTGACACATCCTTAATGTAAAACCTTACAAAACTATTCATGTATATATAAGTAGTAAAAATATAGATAATAGTTGAGACAAGGTAACAGTGACACAAGAATTATATAATTGGGATTGAAATGTAAAAAAAATGGTGAATCGATCAAAAAAAGGTAACCTCCAAAACCGAGGTCTTAGATCATCCAAGATCCTCCTCTTAAACATCTTCATCACCGCCACTTCTTCCATTGCTACCAATTTCAGATCCATCGGCAAAAGATTTTTTTTTCACAACCTCACTCCTTTTCCCAAAAATGTTTGATAGCTTAAATAGCCCAACTGAGTTCCAAGATGATCTTTCTACTTGTATGATGGTGAATATAATGCTATGGATGAAAAAAATTGCATTCAACCTATTTGCACACAGATCTGGAATCTAGAAAAACATACCCTATAGGATAGAAACCAGAGGATGGAAATCAAGATAAAAATACCCTAGACGACTGAAATATGAGGGTGACTGAGACAAAATAGGTGGAGGGGGAGCAAGGGGAGGATTAGGCTGAGGGATAGCGAGGCGGACCAAGCAGAGGTAGAGGATCATGAGGTGGAGTAGGTGGAGGCAGAGCAGCTGAAGGTGTAGCAGCCAGAGGTGAAGGATCTGGAGGTGGAGCATCTGGAGGCGGAGGATCCAGAGTTGGAGGAACATGATGTGAAGCACATAAAGGTAGAGGCACCAGAAGCTGAGCAGAAAAAGTAGGAGTAGGAGGAGAAGGTAGATTGGTCAGGGGAGAGGGTAGTGGAGATGGGTGATACAAGAATCCTTTGAAACTAAATTATGAAGTTAAAAAATGTTACTAAAAAAATTGTTCAATAGTGGAAGGAAGAATTATTACTGAGTCATGATAGTCCTGTCCGTGTGGCATAAGATATCTCACTAGGGACATACGATATTTGGGCCCATAAACTAGTTGATCTGATAAATGAATACATATTGTGCCGACCCTTCTTAATCAGGACTCATGTCGTCTGTCCCACATCTCAATTTATTGTGCATGATATCTACTTCAGTCAAAGTATCACTTCTTTAACATCTTTAGGGGATGAGGTGAATGTAATTGACTAAGCGTTGCATGAATGGGATGATAGAAGCTGAACTACCTCATAACTCTATCAGTATGATTCCACTGAAAAACATGTATGTTGCGGGTTGCGTTGAGAGGAAGTTCGCATTCCACACCTAAAGGGTTTATTGATTTTAATTTATGGTTCGATAAAACACTAAAAATTCAAAATGATTTGAGTGGAACTATTATTTAAAATTATTTTCAACAATGGAAATATCTTAAAAAAGGATAAGATTCAAGAAATCATTAAAATAAATTTGTATTGAAAATCTAGAAATACAAACTACATCCAACAATAATTCTCAAAATTAAACCTAGAAAACAAGAAATAAAATTGGTAAATAAACACAATGATTTACCTGATTCGATCAAATTGACCTACATGCATTGGGAAGAGAGTTGGGGTTTTCAATATGAAAAAAATAGAAGAATATTACAAGGATGATTCGAGTAGAATAAGATCCAAGAAGACAAACCCAACCAATCTAAATAAGAGAATAAAATAAATCAAAGAACAAACCTACACCATCGAGTTCTTTTACCAAGAACTTGGATCCAAGTCTCCACAATGGCCAGTAGATGATGCTGATGTCCTCTGTACATGTTATCAACCCGCAAGACAAAAAATATCTACTCCATGAACCTTCAATGCACAATGATGACGCTTTCATGAACCAGCATCACACCGCCTTGAATCACAGAACCAATAACCCTCAATCGACTTCCCTTTTGTGTTGTAAGAACACCAAACTACCCCCCTTCTCTTAGTGCAATCATTATTCACCTCTCGTCGAAATGAAAATATCACACCACCACAAGCTGAGGAGTATAATGGGGTTGATAGGGGGCTTCAGATGTTCTTTTATCAAACCTCAAAAATCTCGACACACATGAGCGGTCAAGAGAGCAGCGTGTAGTCAAACCCATGAGCCGAGCGTAGGGGAGAAAAAAATCCATGGGGGGGGCAGCTATATCTAGTGAATAAAAATTAAAAAATCCAAAAATCTTCACCTTGTAAAATAAAACCATAAAATATACACCCAACATCCCTACACCACATAACCTATCAATTGAATTGGGCAATGATGCTAAACAACATAATCAAAACAAAACCGACATCAAATAGTGTTACTCAAATTATACACTGCTTATGTCCAAAATGTGTATCAATTTGATAAACACTTTCCCTCATAAATTACATCTAATCTACTACTACAACATGATTATAATTAAAACTTCTAAACATAACTCCATAAAACGAATGTACCTTCACATACATGAGTTTCCCACTTCACATAACTCAACTTCCTACCTGTAACATTCCAACCAAAGGTTCTAGAGACAACTCCAGTGCTTGAAGAACACCAATAAACCGAGCTGTACCCATCCTAAAATAAAAATACCAATTCAAGGTATAGACATAAACTCAAAAAATGAAATAGTTCATATGAAAATAGTATCAGTAAATAAAAAACATCCCATGAAAAATAAAAACAAACAAGGATCAGAGAAGGAAAACTACTCACTCCTCCTTAATCTAAAATAGACCTAGAAAAATTTCTACCTAAAGAGAAGACACTGCCTAGAACCGTGCAACAAGGGGAATCCACATCCTAACCTAGACCACTATAAAACCCAAAAAAACCTGGTAATAAAGGCCAAATCGTAACCATGAGAGAAAAAAACTAGAAAGAAAGGGAAGCCCACTATAAACCTAAGAAAACCCCCCTTAAATCTATCCAACCAATGAAATCATGCTCCTAATTCCTAGGTACCCATCTAATATCGTCAAAGTGATACCAACAACACTATCAAGAAGTATAGTGATCATCCAAACATCTACCTATGAACCTGCCTCTCTAACTACTACCCAAGACCTCACTATCCTCACACCTAGTTACATCTTAAGAATACCAACTCTCCTAGGACACAAAGAAGGAAAAAAAACCAGAGTTGAAACCACAACTCTACCCCCTATAGCATGATAGAAAAACTATTAAACATCAGCATCATCAAAACTAGGCTCGACTACATTAGATTGATCCCCATTACCCTTTGATCCATTTTTCTCAGGACAATCCTTTTTAAAGTGGTCTGGTTTACCACAATGATATCACTTCAGAGTCTTAAACTAACTCATACATTTACTTTTATCCTTACCACTATTTTTCCTTTGACCCATATTATCTTTCCTACCCATGACATTGAGCCCCTCTCCCTCTGATCTTAACCTTTCATTACCCATCCCCTAGGGCCCGTTCCATGACTACCCCAAGCCCGCCTTCTATAGGTCATGGGCTGACGACTAGCACCGAAAAGGTGTATCCCTAAAATGGGAAGACATTTCCTTTAAACCTGTATAATAACACAATCCAAGAACACAACAAGAAGAAACCATGAAGTAAACTGCTGTAGTAAAAAGTGTACTGAAAGTAAAGGGGCTAGAATAAAAGCCCAACTGGAAATTACAAGTTCAATTGAAAAGAGATAACAACTCCTAGATCATCCCCCGAGGATCCTACCTGAAGGGTATGTATAGCTCATGATCAGTAGTCACTGTAGTATGTCACGTCAAATGGTCCACCTCTGAGCACCATCCAGTCCTAGATACCTCAGCCTCGATCAACTTTGTCCATCATCTGTACAAGACACAACAAGGTGCAGGTGTAGTCTATGAAGGGGTGAGTATAACAGTACTCAGTAGGGACCCCAACACCCCCGAAGGTCTCCCAGAGTTCCACAAAGGATAAAATACAAATCAAGATCTCAAACACAATGCACAAAGCAGTAATAAAATCTACTTAGGTATATGCCTATACATATACCTAAGTTATCTAAATATACATGTCTCATACATGAGGAATCATAAGGCTCCAACTTTTAAGCCTTTATCTCAACTGATCCATGAGGGAATACTACCACAAAGATAACACCACGAAGGTAATACTACGAAGGTGAAAGTACCACAAAGGTAACACCATGAAGGTAAAAGTACCACAAAGGTAACACCATGAAGGTAACACCATGATGGTAAAAGTACCACAAAGGTAAAGACTTAGTTCACAACAGGTATATTACTCAAGTACAAAAGTACAAATAATTAGTCGTAAATCTAGATCATCTTATTCTGTCAAGAGGCTTCGTTGTTGACCCACACAGGATTGATAGATGATGACCCACAAAGGATTTATAGGTGTTGAAGTACACATGATCGATAGATATTGACCCAAATAGGATTTCTAAGTGCTGAACCACATAGGATTGATAGATGCTGACCCACATAGGATCTATGTTATTTCTTCACATTACAACCAGCCATGAGATTCCCGTACTACACACGCTTGATTCCGGTATAATTATATTCTCAATCCATAAATCATACCTCAACTGTCATGAAGTTCCACAAAAAATTATACCAAAGAAATTCCAGGATATAAGGGTTCCAATGCGGCAGACGGTGCATCAATCGGAAGCCCGGTCTGTGAATTATAAGCGTTTTAGTACTGAGGGCCCGATTGGATTCGGGTTCGATCCATCCTAGTCATACTCCAACTTCCTCCAAAACTCAAGTGGAGTAGATCAAAAGGACCCTATCACTCCATGTATCCCAGTGTCGTAGACGGTTCGTCCAACGGAACCCCGGTTCACAAGTTATGGCTCTTTTAGTGAAATTGGGTATGGAGGGGTTTGGGTCGACCTGACCTGACCCAAGTCTAACCCGACCCGGCCTGAATCAGCCTGGGCTAGCCTGGTTGGGTTGGGCCACGGACGAGCCTGTCCAGCCTGGGTGGCGTGGCCCGCTGGGTTGGTGCGGCCCAGCCCACGGAGGGGCGCAACCCACTAGGCTCGCGCAGCCCAACCCGTGGAGGGGCGCGGCCCGCTGGGCTCGCACGACCCAACCAGTATAGGGAGCGACCCACTAGGCTCGCGTGGCCTAGCCCTCCAGCTGGGGCCCGCCCTATCTGGTGCTGGGGGGAGGCATTTCCCCTGGTTTCCGAATGGCACAGCTGTTCGGGAAAAAAGCAGCGGTACCACATGGCACTATTAGGTCATCGTAGGACCTGTAGGGGTGGGTCCCTCCTCCTCCATCGCGGGTTCGAGCCGCAGCCATCTCCAACAGCACATGACAGCACACCACTCTGCCTGCACCTGAGGATGGCCATTGCCAGCTTCCGCTGTCCGTCGTGGATACGGCCAAGGCCTTCTCCACCGGCGGCCTGTGACAGTGCACCACCATCTCTTCTGCGGCCATCTGTTGCCGGCCATCGCCTTCCCCCGCCGACACCAGTCACCGGTGATGTCATGCCAGGGTCATTCCAGTAGTCTTCCGCAGGTCACCTGGTGAGCTCCAGTGGCCCATTTTTCTGTCCGAAGGTAGCAATGGACTCCTCGGGACACCCTCTTCACTGCTTGGCCCTCCGTTCCAGGTTCCATCCAACCCTAGTAAAAATTCCGTAAAGAACACGTCAAATTTAAAAAAAATATATAGAGGGTCCGAGCCTTGTTCTTTTGGCCCATGCCCTCCATGTTATCTTGATATCAAGTGGGTAGAATAATGATTCAACAACTCTTGAAACTAGAAATGAAAATAAACCCTACCTCAATATTTGTTGAATAACGTCTGTGCTTGAGGAGGAATCGGTGTTCGTCGGTTTGTGATTCAGTGGCACTCTTCACCGCTTGCTGGAACTAGTTCCTTCCTCTAAGTGGTTGGAATCATGGTACTTTTCCAGAGCTTCGTTACATGGTGAAGCCGTGCCAGCACCCCTCCCCAAGCTCCATATAAATACGAGGGGGAAGAGGTGGGTATCACTGTTGAGAATTTATGAGGTTCATTTAATAATGAACCTTCCTAATTCCAATGGTATGATTAAAAATATTGATGAGTCAATCAAATTAATGGATTGACATGTCGTTGGTCCTGCCACTACCACTCATTCGTTGGAGGAAAAGAAAAGACAGAAAATAAAATAACTTTTTTATTTTATTATTCTTTTAAAAGTCCAAAATCTATCTTTTTATCCCAGCATACTACGGTTGAAGTGAAGCCTCCCTTAAGCTAATCCCGGTGTTGCGGATTGAATGGTGCACTTAGATTTTTAATTTGAGCACCAGTTCAAAAGATAGAAAATGCCACCCACGCGTTTACCGAATGTACCTAAAAAAAGTTTAGGAATTCATTCTGGGCACACGATGCCTTAGAATCACGCACCAATAATTTTCCCAGACTCGTAGTAATTCCATATATTTAAAAAAAATTACATGAAAAATATGAGTCTTTACATTCTCCCCACCTTAGGGATTTTCATCCCTAAAATCCTCAATATAGACTAAGGAAAAAAATGGGGGTACTGAGCACAAATATAAGACTCCCACTCACATGTGCTCTCCTAGAGGTTCTCGTGCTGCCAATGAATGCACACCAGAGGGATAGATCATTCATGAAGGACCTGCTCCTGTCGATCCTCAATCTCCACTAGAACCTCCGTAAACTTCACCCCATCATCGATGTCCATATTTCCCCAGTCGATGACATGTGTTGGATCATGCACGTACCTCCTCAGCTACGACACATGGAAAATGTCATGCACCCGGTGCATTTGTGGGGGAAGAGCCAGGCGATACGCCACCTCGCCAACTCTGCTGAGAACTTGAAATGGTATGATGAACCTCAGAGATAACTTGCTTCCCCATCCAAATCTCCACAAACCTCATTGAGGTGAGACCCATAGGAATACATGGTCTCCCTTCTCGAACTCCAAAGGTCTTCATATCCTATAAGCATAAGAATTATTTCTTCTCTATGTAGTTTTCATCTGCTCCTGGATGATCTGCACCTTCTTAGTGGTAGCTTGTACTATCTCTGGTCCCATAAGTGATGACTCCCCTGGGTCTGTCTAGCATAGAGGTGACCTGCAAGGTCGACCGTACAAGGCCTCCAATGGTGCCATACCGATGGTGGAGTGATAGTTGCTGCTGTATCCGATCTCCACCAAGGGAAAGTGATCCTCCCAACTGCAGCCAAAATCTAGGATGCAAGCACGAAGCATGTCCTCCAGTGTTTTAATGGTTCACTCAGTCTGACCATTTGTCTGTGGATGAAAGGCGATACTCAAATTTAGCTGAGTCTCGAATGCCTCCTATAATCCCTTCCACAACCAGGATGTAAAATGCGCATCACGTTCAAAGATGATTGTCGATGGCACCCCATGAAGTCGCACAATCTTCTGTACATAGAGGCGTCCCAAGCACTCTATTGATCCCTGCTCTCAGATGGGTAGAAAGTGAGATGACTTGGTGATCCATTCAATGATAACCCAGATGGAATCATGTCCCCTGGATGTACATGGAATCCCTGCCACAAAGTCCATAGAGACACCACCCCACTTCCTCTCCGGTACCTCTAATGGCTGCGCTAAGCTTGCTGGAACCTGATGCACAACCTTCACTTTTTTACAAGTGAGGCATCACGAAACAAACTCTGCCAGTACTTTCTTCATCCCTGGCCACCAGTGCTGATGCTGGAGGTCCTGGAACATCTTCTCCACACCAGGATGTACCGCCAGAGGGGACATATGGAACTCCCTCAACACCTCCTCTCATAGTGCCACTGGTACCATGGTGCATCCTCTGATGAGGATGACATTCTCCCCACCTTTAGAAAATACATCAGGTGACTGTCCTAAGGATATATGAGCATGTGGAGACTCGCAGTAAATGTCCCCAAGCTGTGCCTCCCGAAATCACAGAAGAAGTGGGGGAACGATAGTCATAGTCTATAGGTAAGCTGCTCCATCTCTATCCACAAAGGATATCTGCAACGCATCTTGCTGCTTTATTTCCTCACTCAACAACTGTAGACCAGAAAACCTGCTGAGTGCGTTTTCTACTATGTACCCCTTACCAGGAGTGTAGACTATGTCAAAGTCATTTTCCTAGAGGAACTCTAGCCAACATTGATGTCTTAGGTTTAGGTCCTTCTGTGAGAAGATATACCTGAGACTCTTTTCATCAGAGTAAACTATAAAACATTCACCCATCAAGTAATGTCACCACATCTTCAAGTTGAAGACCACTACAACCAACTCCAGGTCATGGGTAGTGTAGTTATTCTCATACTATATCAACTATCGTGAACCATAAGCGATCACTGCTCGCTCCTACATTAGGACACATTCATGTCCGGTCATAGACATGTCACAGTAGACTATATACCCAACACCCTCTTTCAGTAGCCTCAAGATGGGGGCCCTCGTCAGTCTCTGTCTCAGCACCCAAAAACTCTGCCGACATCTCTCCTTACATACAAAGGGATTTCCCTACTTTGTCAATGTTGAAAAGGGTGATGCAACTTTGGAAAATTCAGGTATGAATCTCTGCTAGTACCCAGCCAACCCTAGGAAACTCTGCACCTCAGTCACACTCCTAGGTGGATCCCAAGAAAGCATCGCCTATATCATCTTCGAATCCACTACAAATCCTTCCTCAGAGATAATGTGTCCTAGAAAGTGGACCTCTCATATCCAGAACTAGCACTTCAAGAGCTTACCATAAAGATGGTGGTCTCGGAGTGTATCTAGAACTATCTGCAGATGATAGGCATGCTCCTCCCTCATTGCTGAGTACACCAAGATGTCATCAATGAATACCACCATAAAGCGATCAAGGTATGGATGAAAGATCCTATTCATGAGTCCCATAAATACTGAAGGGGCATTGGTCATGCTGAATGGCATAACCAAGAACTCATAGTGTCCATACCAACATCTTAAGGTCATCTCATGCACATCCTCATCTCGTACCCTAAGTTGATGATAGCCTGATCTGAGGTCTATCTTTGAAAACCAACGATATCCCTTTAGCTTACTGAAAAGATCATCTATCCTCGTAACTGGATACTTATTCTTCATGGTCACCTATTTCAGGCACCGATAGTCCACACAGAGTCTGAAACTCAAATCTACCTTCTTGGAAAACAAAATCAAGGCTTCCCATGGAGAAACACTAGGCCTTATGAACCCCTTCCTCTGAAAGTCCTTTAGTTGTACCCGTAACTCATGAAGCTCTATGAGATCCATCCGATATTCTGGTGTAGATATCAGTGCCTTCCCAGGGTATAGGTCGATGTAAAATTCCACTTCTCTGCGAGGAGGTAGTTCCGGAACATCATTAGGGAAGATATCAGTATATTGGTCCACCAATACTGGATAGCTCCGACTCTCAACATCAATTGTCCCAAGGGTAAGGCTATCCAACTAATGTGTGGTAGGATGCACCATCCTTCGATTAATTCCATCCTGTACTACAAAGGTTATCTTCTTTCCGGTGAAGGAAAACCTAGTCCCATTCTCGCATACACACCTCTCTTTGTGCCTAATACAGTCAATATGAGAATGGACAATGGATAACTAGTCCATACCCAAGATGATGTCGTAAGGCCTCAATACCGCTACTAGAAGATCCCAGTCGAAGCTCTCACATCCTAGAGTAAGATCACACTACTGGAACCAGTGTGTAATCATTGAATCTTCTCCCTTATGAGTCTCTAATTGCAAGGATTGAGGCAACGACTCCACCAGAATCTTCAAGCTTTGAACAAGATTCATGGAAATAAAAGAGTGACTGGAACCTGTGCCTATAAGTACTATAGCTATGGCGGAGTAGACACATATCATACTTCTAATCATCTTTGGAGCGTCGTGGTCGTATGCCTCAGCTACCTGGAGCTAAGCTTTTCCCTGTCCACCTGCTCCCTATGGTTGGGGTGGACCACCTGGAGGTGGTGGCTTTAGAACATAGAATCACCTCCCACCGCCTGCTGCACGACCAACTCCTCTGCCACATCTGCCACCCTACAAACCTCCTCACTCGAACCTATGACTCTGCCTCGGTGGTCCCTCAACCATATACTGGTCATCCATACAATGGGTTAGGAACTCACGATCCATGTGACCCTATTCGCCACATGAGTAGCACTGCCTTCTCCTCATGTGTCCTCCTTTGTCCCGTGAGCCCCGCACCACTGACCCTGTGTCCTGAGGACGTCCACTAGAAGGTCTGGCTTTCTTGGGCCCATTTTTTATATGTCTAGTACCTGTTGTGGATGACTCTGATACCTGACGTCCGATGGTGGCTCTTGCTATTGGTGCCTGCTCATTTAGGAATCTCTCCACCAAAAGCGCTCGCCCTAGAACCCTAGCCTACGTTGGAATGCTGAGTGATATCATCGATGCTCTGATCTCCCATAGGAGACTCTACTCAAAGGTCCAGTCCCTAAAGAAAGGGTCCAGTACCATGTCGGTGGAGTAGCAAGATAGATTAGTGAACCTCACCGAGTACTAGACCACGATCATGCGGCCTAGCTGTTTGTGCAGAAACTCCTGTATATGCACTGAGCATAGGGTTGCCGAGACAAACTCTTCCCTGAAGAGGCCCTTAAAGTACACCCACACGAGGGTTGCCTTGTTTTATATCTAATGTGTCCGACTCCACCATCTCTGATATTCTCCCTATAAGAGACTGGCAACTAGGATCACAATCAGATCCGCTGGTGTCCCAACTAAGAAAAAAACTCTGGCCATACCCTCCAGCCAGTCCTCAGCCACATACGGATCCATCTTGCCTTAGAACCTCAAAGGCCTCTACCACTGAAACTTGTTCAATGTGCTCAGTCAGCGTGCTCCCTATACTGAAGGGGCTGGTGGCAACGACTGACCAACGAGTAGTGGTGCTGCCGGTACACCACCCGAAAGTGCTTATACCGTAAGATGGCCCTGCACCGAGGTCTCATCGCTCAGTGGGATTTCATCATATACTCTCTCAGGAATCCTGGATAGATGTCTATGTGGTGTAATTCTGAAAGAAAATAGGTGCACCATGGTTAACAAGTTATACCTAGTGAGCTGACTCGAAGAAATCATAATAAAAACTTTTCAAAACACACGCAATCAATGTTTTTGTGCACTGAGTCGGAAATCAAAATTCAGGGTCCTAGTGTATGGATACGTCGACCACTGTACCAACACTGGATTCCCCAAACTGAAAACCACACTCATAAAACTTAACACTATTTCTATATCGAAAAGATTAGAGTCTTAGTTCTTCGGTAGAACCAACTCCTTTGATACCACATTGTCATGACCCATCCCCTAGGGCCCATGCCGTGACTACCCCAAGCCCGTCTTCCATAGTCTAGGGGTTGGATACTAGTACCAGAAAGGAATATCCCTAAAATGGGAAGGCATTTCCTTTAAACCTGTACAATCACACAATCCAAGAACATAATAAGAAGCTACCACAAAGTAAACTGTTGTAGTAAAAAGTGTACTGAAAATAAAGGGGCCGGAATACAAGACCAACTAGAAAATACAAGTACAACTGAAAAGAGAAAACAACTCCTAGATCATCCACCGAGGATCCTACTAGAAGGGTAGGTATAGATCATGATCATTAGTTTCTATAGAAAATCACATCAAATGGTCCACCTCTGAGCACCATCTAGTCCTGGCTCCCTCATCCTCGATCAACACTGTCCGTCCTCTATACAAGACACAATAAGGTACAGGCATAACCCGTGAAGGGGTGAGTATAATAACACTCCCTAGGGACCCTGAGACTCCCGAAGGTCTCCCAGAGTTCCAAAAAGGATAAACCACAAAGCAAGACCTCAAACACAACACACGAAGCAGTCCTCAAATCTAATTAGGTATACGCCCATACATATACCTAAGTTATCAAAATATACTCGTCTCATACATGAGGAATCATAAGGCTCCAACTTTTAAGACTTTAGCACAATTGATCCACAAGGGAAGAATACCACAAAGGTAACCCAACGGTGGTAACACCATGAAGGTGAAAGTACCACAAAGGTAACACCACGAAGGTAAACATAACACAAAGGTAACACCACAAAGTTAAATTTACCACAAAGTTAAAGAATCATCTCACACCAGGTATATAAATCAAGTACAGAAGTACATATGATTATTCTTAAATCTAGATCATCTTATTCTGTCAAGAGGCTTTGCTGCTGACCCACATAGTATTGATAGATGCTGACCCACATAGGATCGATGTTCTTTCTTCACATTACAGCCAGCCACAAGATTCCTGCACTAAGCACGCTTGATTCTGGTAGGATATGATCCTCAAGCCACCAGTCATACCTAAACTACCACGAAGTTCCATGAAGAATTATCCCAAAGGCCTGCCATGTCATAAGGGTTCCAACGTGATAGACGACGTGTCAATCAGACGGTCGGTCTATGACTTATAAGCATTTTAGTACCGAGGGCCCGGTTGGATTCGGGTTCGATCCAACTTGGCCATACTCCAAATTTTTCCAAAACTCATGTGGAGTATACCAAAAGTACCATTTTTCTCCAAGGATACTAGCTCCAAATATGATTCATCAAACAGATGCTCGGTTCACAAGTTATGGCTCTTTTTGAGAAACTAGGCTTGGAAGGGTCCGGGTCCGGTCTGACCCAGCCCGGGTCTTACCCGACCTGGTCTGAACTGGCCTGATCTAGCCCACAGAGGTGCATGAACCATTGGGCTTGTAAGACCCAGCTCATGAAGGGGAACAACCCGTTGGGCTCACGTGGCCCAGCCCGCGTAGGGAAAGACCCGCTGGGTTCACGCAGCTTGGCCCGCGGAGGGGCGCGACCAGACCCGTAGAGGGGCATGGCCCACTGGATGGGACCCACCCTAGTTGGCACTGGTTGGGAGGAGTTTCCCCCTGGTTTTTGAACAACACAACCATTTGGAATAAAAGCAGCAGTACCACGTGTCGCCTCCAGGTCGTCGCAGGACCCGCTGGGGCGGGTCCCTCCTTCTATGCCACAAATTTGAGCAGTGACCATATCCAGCGACGTGCAACGAAGCGCCACTCCACCTCCGCCCATGGCTGGCCAGTGCCAGTTGCCGCTGTCCGCCATGGGTACAACTGCGGCCTTATCCACCAGCGGTGTGTGATGGCACGCCACCATCTCTTCATCAACCAACCATTACCGGCCACCACCATCACCCGCCGATGCCGGTTGTCGATGCTGCCGCGT
The DNA here is from genome assembly GCA_963277665.1 of Viscum album. NCBI lineage: Eukaryota > Viridiplantae > Streptophyta > Magnoliopsida > Santalales > Viscaceae > Viscum > Viscum album. The sequence continues at coordinate 1,685,608,033 of OY728126.1, read as the reverse complement.
CGGTGCCACGCTGGTGGTCTTCCGTGGGTCATTGGGTGAGCTTCAGTGGCCCATTTTTCTGTCTGAAGGTACCAACAGCCTCCTTAGGATGCCCTCTTCACTACTTGGCCCTCCATTTCGGGTTCCGTCCGACCCAAGTAAAAAGTCCATGAAGAAGACATAAAATTTCAAAAAAAGGTGGAGGATTTAGGCCTTGTTTTTTTGGCTCGTGACTTCCATGTTATCTTGATAAGAAGTGGGTAGAATAATGATTCAACAACTCTTGAAACTAGACAAGAAAATAAACCCTACCTCAAGATTAATTGAAGAATGTACACGCTTGAGGAGGAGTCAGTGTTCGTCGGTTCGTGATTCAGTGGTTATCTTCACCACTAGCTGGAACCAGTTCTGTCCTCCAAGTGGTTGGTGTCACGGTACTTTTCCAGAGTTTCTTCACATAGTGAATCCGTTCCAACATGCCTCCCCAAGATCCATATAAATATGAGGGGAAAGAGGTGGGTAAGGATATTGAGAATTTTTGAGGTTAATTTTATAATGAACCTTCCTAATTCCAAAGGTATGGTTATAAACATTGAGGAGTCAATCCAATTAATGGATTGACATGTCGTTGGTCCTACCACTGCTGCTCATCTGTTGGAGGAAAAGAAAAGAGAGAAATAAAATAACTTTTTTATTTTATTATTCTTTTAAAGGTCTAAAATATATCTTTTTCTCCCGACTTACTGTGGTTGAAGTGAAGCCTCCCTTAAGCGAATCCGGGTGCTGTAGATTAAATGGTTTCCTTAGATTTTTAATTCGTGCACCGGTTTAAAAGATAGAAAATTCCACCCGCACATTTACTGAACGTACCTAAAAAATGTTTAGGAATTCATTTCGATCACCCCGAGCCTCAGAATCATGTGCCGTCAATTTTCCCATACTTTTAGTAATTCCATATATTTAAAAAAAATTACATGAAAAATCCGGATCTTTATATTCTCCCCACCTTAGGGATTTTCATCCCCAAAATCCTCAACATAGAATAAGGAAACTAATGGGGGTACTGAGCATGAATCTGAGCCTCCCACTCCCATGTGGTCTTCTAGAGGTTCCCGTGCTACCAACAAATTCGCACCAGAGGGATCAATTGCCCACGAAGGACCTTCTCCTGTCAATCCTCAATCTTCACTAGAACCTCCGTAAATGTCACCCCATAGTTGATTTACCGCTTTACCTAGTTGATGACATGTGTTGGATCATGCATGTACCTCCTCAGCTACGAAACGTGGAAAATTTCATGCACCCAGTGTATCTGTGGGGGAAGAGCCAGGCGATACACCACCTGTCCAACTCTGTTGAGAACTTGAAAAGGTCTGATGAACCTCATAGATAACTTGCCGCCCCAGCCAAATCTCCACAAACCTCATCGAGGTGAGACCCATAGGAAGACATGGTACCCTTTCTCTAACTTCAAAGGTATTCATCTCCTATCATCATAAGACTTATGTCTACTCTGTGTAGTTTTCATCTGCTCCTGAATGATCTACACCTTCTTAGTGGTAGCTCGTACTAACTCTGGTCCCATAAGTGCTGACTCTCCTGGGTCTGTCTGGCATAGAGGTGACCTACAAGGTTGACCGTACAAGGAATCCAATGGTTCCATACCAATGGTGGAGTGATATATGCTGTTGTATGCGAACTCCACCAAGGGAAAGTGATCCTCCCAACTACGGACAAAATCTTGGACGCAAGCATGAAGCATGTCCTCCAGTGTTTGAATGGTTTGCTCCGTCTGACCATCTGTCTGTGGATGAAAGGTGATGCTCAAATATAGCTAAGTTCTGAATGCCTTATGTAATCCCTTCCATAACTTGGATGTAAAACGTGGATCATGGTTAGAGACGGTCCTCGATGGCACCCCATGAAGTTGTACAATCTCCTATACGTAGAGTCATTCCGAGCACTCTACTGATCCCTGCTCTTGGATGGGTAGGAAGTGGGCCAAATTGGTGAGTCATTCAATGATCACCCAGATGGAATCATGTACCCTGGACATACATGGAAGACCTGTCACAAAGTCCATGGAGATACCATCCCACTTCCACTCCGGTACATCTAATGGCTGCGCTAAGCCTGTTGAAACCTAATGCTCGGCCTTCACTTGCTGACAAGTGATGCATCATGAAACAAACTCTGCCACTACTTCCTTCATCCATGTCCACCAGTACTAATGTAGGAGGTCCTGATACATCTTTTCCACACCAGGATGTACCGCCAGAGGGGACATATGGAAATCCCTCAACACCTCCTCCGGTAGTGCCACCGGTACCATTGTGCATCCTCTGAAGAGGATGATGTGCTCCCCACCTTTAGAAAATATATCAGGTGCCTGTCCTGAGGATATATGAGCACATCGAGCCTCAGAGTAAATGTCCCCAAGATGTGCCTCCCTAACTCGCTGAAGAAGTGGGGGAGTGATAGTCATATACTGGAGGTAAGTTGCTCCATTTCTATCCACAAAGGATATCTGCAACTCAGCTAGCTACTCTGTTGCCTCACTCAACAAATGTAGACCATACCTCCTATTGAGTGTGCCTGCTACTATGTTCTCCTTTCCAAGAGTGTATAATATCTCAAATTCATAGTCTTGGAGGAACTCTAGACAACATCAATGTCTTAGGTTCAAGTCCTTCTGTGAGAAGATATACCTGAGACTCTTGTCATCAGAGTAGACTGTAAAACATTCACCCATCAAGTAATTTAGCCACATATTCAAGGTGAAGACCACTGCAGCCAACTCCAGGTCATGGGTAGTGTAGTTCTTCTCATGCTGTCTCATCTATCATGAACCATAAGTGATCACTGATCACTCCTACATCAGGACACATCCATGTCCAATTCTCGACACGTCACAGTAGACTACATACCCAACACCCTCTTCTGGTAGGCTCGAGACGGGGGCATTCGTTAGTCTTTGCCTCAACTCCTGAAAACTCTATTGGAATATCTCCATCCATAAAAAGGAATGTCCCTTCTTTGTCAATGTTGACAAGGGTTCCACAAATCTGGAAAAGTTAGGTATGAATCTTTGCTAGTACCCATCCTACCCTAGGAAACTCTACACCTTAGTCACACTCTTGGGTGGATCCCAAGAAAGCACGACCTCTATCTTCTATAGATCCACTGCAACTCCATACTTAGAGATAATGTGTCCCAAAAAGTGGACCTATCATATCCAAAACTAACACTTTGAGAGTTTACCATAAAGATGGTGCTCTCAGAGTGTATTCAAAACTATCTACAGATGATAGGCATGCTCCTCCTCCATCGCCGATTACACCAAGATGTTTTCAATGAATACCACCATAAAGCGATCGAGGTATAGATGAATGATCCTGTTCATGAGTCCCATGAACACTGAAGGGGAATTGTCCATTCCAAATGGAATAACAAAGAACTCATAGTGGCCATACTGACATCTGAAGGTCGTCTTCTACACATCCTCATCTCATACCCTAAGCTAATGATATCCTTATCTAAGGTTTATCTTCAAAAAACCAACGATCTCCTTTCAATTGATTGAAAAGTTCATCAATCCCCGGAAGTGGATACTTGTTCTTCAAAGTCACTTATTTCAGGCACTGATAGTCCACACAGAGTCTCAACTCCCATCTTCCTTCTTGGTGAACAAAATTAGGGCTTCCCATGGAGAAACACCGGGCCTTATGAACCCCTTCCTATATAAATCCTCTAGCTGTACCCGTAACTCACGAAGCTCTGCATGATCCATCCGATATTCTGGTGTAGATATCGGTGTCGTCCTAGGGTATAGGTCAATGTAAAAGTCCACTTCTCTGTGAGGAGGTAGTCCCAGAAAATCATCAGGGAAGACATCAACATATTGGTCCACCACTATAGGATAGCTCAGACTCTCAACATCAACTGCCCCAAGGGTAAGGCTAGACAACTAATGTGTGATCGCCTAAACCCTCCTCTGGGTAAGTCCATCATGTGATGAAAAGGTTCCCTTATCTCCAGTGAAGGAAAACCTAGTCCAATCCTCATGCACACACCACACTTTACACCTAATACAGTCAATCTGAGCATGGACCGTGGATAACCAATCCATACCCAAGATGACATCATTAGGCCTCGATGCCGCTACTAGAAGATCCTAGCCGAAGATCTTGCCTCCTAGAGTAAGCTCACACTGCCGGAACTAGTGTGTAATCGTCGAATCTTCTCCCGTAGGAGTCTCTTATTGCAAGGATCAAGCCAATGGCTCCACCGGAATCTCCGAGCTTCGAACGAGAGTCATGGAAATGAAAGAGTGACTGGAACCTATGTCTATAAGTACTATAGCTAAGGTGGAGTTGACATAGATTGTACTTCAAATAAACTATGGAGCATCGTGGTCGTAGGCCACAACTTCCTAGAGATGAGATTTTCCCTATCAACCTGCTCCCTATGGTCGGGGTGGACCACCTAAAGGTGGTGGCTGCAGAACCTAGAATCGCTGCCCACTACCTGCTGCATGACCAAATCCTTTGCCACGTCTTCCGCCCTATAGACCTCCTCGGTCAAACCACTGCCTCTGCCTCAGTGGTCCCTTGACCGTCTTCTGGTTTTCCATACGACAGGTTGGGTAGTTGTGATCCATGTGTCACTGCTCGCCGCATGAGTAGCACTACCTGCTCTTCATCTGTCCTCCTTTGTCCCGTGAGCCCCGCACCACCGACCCTGTGTCCTGAGGTCATCCACCAGAAGGTCTGGACTGCATGGGCCCCTATTTCATCCATCTAATTCCTATTTCGAATGACTCTGCTACCTGAAATCTGGTGGTAGATCTCACTTTTGGTGCCTTCTTAGTTAGAAATCTCTCTACCAAAAGTGCTCGATCTAGCACCCCAGCCTATGTTGGAATGTTGAGAGATATCATCATTGCTCTGATCTCATATCGAAGACCCTGATCAAAGTTTCAGGACCTGAAGAAAGGGTCCAGTACCATGTTGATGGAGTAGTGGGGGAGATTAGTGAACCTCACTGAGAACTGGGCCACGGTCATGCCGCCCTGCTGTAAGTGCAACAACTCATGTATACGCACTGAGTGTAGGGTCGCTGGGATGAAATCTTCCTTGAAAAGGACCTCGAAGTCTGCCCAGGTGAGGGTCACCTTGTTGTGTAGCTGAAGTGTCAGACTCCACCATCTCCCATCTTCTCCTTGTAAGATACTGGCAGCTAGGGTCACCATCAGATCCGCTGGTGTCCCAACTAAGTGAAAAACTCTAGCCGTAGCCTCCAGCCAATCCTCAGTCACATGCGGATCCATCTCACCTCGGAACTTCAGAGGCCTATCCTGATGAAACTCGTGAAATGTACTCATTTAGTGTGCACCCTATGCTGGTGGGGCTAGTGGAAATGGATTCCCAATGAGTATTGGTGCTTCTGGTACACCACCCAAAAGTGCTAATACTGTAAGAGGGCCCTACACTGAGGCCTCATCGCTCGGTGGGCTATCATCATGTACTCTCATATAAATTCTGGTTGGCTATCTATGTGGTGTCATCCTAAAATAAAATAGGTGCGCCACAGTCAATAAGTTATACCTAGTGAGTTGACTCAAAGAAATCATAAGAAACACTTTTTAAAACACATGCAATCAGTGTTTTCGTGTAGTGAGTCAGAAATCAGAATTCAGGGTCCTCGTGTATGGATACGTCGGCCGCTGCACTAACACTGGATTCCCCAAACTGGAAACCACACTCATAACACTTAACAATATTTCCACATTGAAAATATTAGAGTCTTAGTTCTTCGGTAGAACTGACTCCTATGATACCACTTTGTCATGACGCATCCCCCGGGGCCTGTGCCGTGACTACCCCAAGCTCACCTTCTATAGGCCAGGGGCTGGTGACTATCACCAGAAAGTAATATCCCTAAAATGGGAAGGAATTTCCTTTAAACCTATACAATCACACAATCTAAGAACACAATTAGAAGAAACCATGAAGTAAACTGTTGTAGTAAAAAGTGTATTGAAAGTAAAGGGGCTGGAATACAAGTCCAAATAGAAAGTACAAGTACAACTAAAAAGAGAAAACAGCTCCTGGATCATCCACCAAGGATCCTACTTGAAGGGTAGGTACAAATCATGATCAATATTCACTATTGAACGTCATGTCAAATGGTCCACCTTTGAGCACTGTCTAGTCCTGGCTCCCTCAGCCTCGATCAATGTTGTCCATCATCTGTACAAGACACAATTAGGTGCGGGCGAAGCCCGTGCAGGGGTGAGTATAACAATACTCAGTAGGGACCCCGAGACCCCTGAAGGTCTCCTAGATTTCTACAAAGGATAAACCACAAATCAAGAACTCAAACACAACACATGAAGTAGTCATAAACTCTACTTCAGTATATTCCCATACATATACCTAAGTTATCAAAATATACTCATCTCATACATGAGGAATCATAAGGCTCCAACTTTTAAGCCTTTAGCACAATTGATCCACAAGGGAAGAATACCATAAAGGTAACACCACGAAGGTAACACCATGTAGGTGAAAGTACCACAAAGGTAACACCACGAAGTTTAAAGTACCACAAAGGTAACACAACGAAGTTAAAAGTACCAAAAAGGTAAAGGCTCATCTCAAACCAGCTATATAACTCAAGTACAGAAGTAAATATGATTAGTCAAAAATCTAGATCATCTTATTCTGTTGAGAGGCTTTGCTTCTGACCCACACAGGATCGATAGATGCTGATGTTCTTTATTCACATTACAGCCAGCCACGAGATTCCTGTACTAAGCACACTTGTTTTTGGGAGGATCTTATCCTCAAGCCATCAGTCATACTATAACCTCCACTAAGATCCATTATGAATTATCCCAAAGGACTTCCATGTCGTAAGGGTTCCAGCGTGACAGACGATGCATCAATCATACACCCGGTCTATGACTTATAAGATTTTTAGTACCAAGGGCCCGGTTGGATTCGGGTTCGATCCAACCCAGCCATACTCCAATTTTTTTTCCAAAACATAAGTGGAGTATACCAAAAGTACCATATCACTCCAAGGATCCCAGTGCCGTAGACGGTTCATCAAACAGATGCTCGGTTCACAAGTTATGGCTCTTTTAGAAAAACTTGGCTTGGAAGGGTCCAGGTCCGGTCCGACCCTATTCGGGTCGACCCGACCTGGACCAGACCATAGAGGTGCGCGAACCACTGGTCTCATGTGGTATGGACCATGGAAAGGTGTGTCCTGTTGGGCTCACGCAGCCCATCCCACACAGGGCACGAACCACTGGGTTTGCGCGGCCCGGGCCGCGGAGGGGCGCAACACGCTGGCTGGGGCCCACCCTAGCTGGCGCTGGCTGGGAGGCGTTTCCCCTGGTTTCTGAACATCACAACCATTAGGAATAAAATCAGTGGTTCCATGTGGTATTTCCAGGTCGTCGTGGGACCTTCTGGGGTGGGTCCCTCCTCCCCCACTGTGGCTTCGAGCCGCGACCATCTCCAGTGGTGCGCAACAGTGCACCGCTCTACCTTAGCACACGGCTGGCCGGTGGCGGCCACCACTATCCACTACGAATACGGCCACAACCTTCTCCGTCGGAGGCGTGTGATGTCACACCACCATCTCTTCCTCGGTCGGCCGTTGCCGGCTGCCACCATCAACCGCCGGCACCGGATGCCGTTGCTGTCGTGCTAGTGCCGCGTTGGCGGTATTCCGTGGGTCACCGAGTGAGCTTTGGTGCCCCATTTTTCTGTTCAAATGTACCAATGGCCTCCCTGAGACGCCCTCTTCACTTCTTGGCCCTCTGTTCTGGGTTCCGTCCCACCTGAGTAAAATGTCCACGAAGAACACTTCAAATTTCAACAAATGGCGGAGGATCTAGGCCTTGTTCGTTTGGCCCACGCCCTCTATGTTATCTTGATATCAAGTGGGTAGAATAATGATTCAAAAACCCTTGAAAGTAGACAAGAAAATAAACCCTACCTCAAGATTCATTGAATAACATCCGCACTTGAGGAGGAGTTAGTGTTCATCAGTTCAAGATTCGGTGGCGCTCGTCACTGCTTGCTGGAACCAGTTCCATCCTCCAAGTGGTTGGCGTCATAATACTTTTCTAGAGCTTCATCACTTGGTGAAGCCGTGCCAACACCCCTCCCCAAGCTCCATATAAATAGAAGGTGGAAGAGGTGGGTAACACCCTTGGTAATTTATGAGGTTCATTTAATAATGAACTATACTAATTCCAACGGTACGATAACAAACATTGAGGAGTCAATCCTATTAATGGATTGACATGTCATTGGTCCCGCCACTGCCACTCATCTGTTGGTGGAAAAGAAAAGAGAGAAAATAAAATATCTTTGTTATTTTATTATTATTTTAAAATTCCAAAATCTATCATTTTCTCCCAACCTACTGCGGTTGAAGTGAAACCTCCCTTAAGCGAATCCCAACGCTGCAGATTCAACGGTGTCCTTGGATTTTTAATCCGAGCACCAGTTCAAAAGATAGAAAACACCACCTTCACATTTACTGAACATACTTAAAAAAAATTTAGGAATTCATTTAGGGAACACCAGGCCTCAGAATCAATCTCGGCCAATTTTTACAAACTCATAGTAATTCCATATATTTTTAAAAAAAATTACATGGAAAATCTGGGTCTTTACATAACCCTTATTTTTAAATTATTTTAAAATACGATCCAAATTAACCTTTTTTAATGTTAAATAATCCTTACCATACTTCATGGAATCACACATATTCTGATAAGAACTTTAAAGTGAATTCAAAAGGATGATGGCTTGATCCTCATATACAACCTTAACATCTATTTTGGCTAGGTTTAGAAAAATTTATTAAATTTATATATGTGTGTAAAGATGGAAATCCTAGGTTTCATCTTAAAAGTAAAAAGTTTTACCTTTTTATTGAGTCTACCAACAAGATATTTTTGTAATATAATTTTTTTCAAGATTAATCCATATAGTAGCAACAATAGTATCATATGCTACATCTCGTAGCACATTATCATCCAAAAATAACAAAAGAAAACTATGGGATTTAACTAACACATCAGAGGGAACATCTACATAAGTAACATAAGGCTATCCATTATCAGACATCGTGATCAAATTTTTCTTTGGACCACATAGGGAACCAAGTAAACCATGTTTAACTAAAAAACTACACATTTTAATTCTCCATAAACTAAAATCACATTCACCATAAAGTTTCTCAATTTAAAATTTTATTGATGCCATCACTAAAATCAATTAGGCTCAGATACTAATTGTTGCAGGATACGTTGAGAGGCAGTCCACATTCAATAGTCAAAGGGCTTATTGATTTTAGATATGGTTCTATAAAACACTCAAAATTCAAATGATTTGATTGGAACTATTATTTTAAATTATTTTCAACAATTTAATCACCTTTAATAAGGAGAAGATTCAATAATTCATTCAAAAAAAAACATACATTGAAAATTTGAAAAAACAAACTATATGCAGCAGAAATTATTAAAATTAAACCTACAAATAAGGAAATAAAAGTGGTAAATGAACACAGTGATTTATGTGATTCATTCAAATTGACCTACATACATGGCGTAGGGAGATGGGGTTTTCATTATAAAAAAAATAGAGGTAGTTTACAAGGAAGATTCAAGAAGAACCAGATACAAGCGGACAACCCCTACCAAGCTAAATCATAGAAAAAAAGAAATCAAAGAAAAAACTTACAGTGTTGAGTTATTTTACTAATAACTCTGATCCAAGTCTCCATGATGACTGATAGATGATTTCTACGTCCACTGATGTATATGTTCACAACCCACAATAAAAAATAGATCCACTATGTGCACCTTTAATGCACAATGATCATGCTTGTACAAACCAGAACCACAAATCCTTGAATCTTTGAACTTTCAAACCTCTATAGAGTTCCCTTTTTCATTGGAAAACACCAAAACATCCCCCTTATGTTATTGTAATCATTGTGCACTTCTAATCTAAATAAAAATAGCACACTAATATGAGCTTAGGAGTCACAATGGGTTAATAGGGGTCTTCATATGTGGTTTCAAAAAACCCCAAAAATCTCAGAACACATGGGAGGTTGGGAGAGAATTGTGAAGTCAAATCCACAAGTCGAGTAGAGAGAAAAACATTTGTGGGGGGGGGGGGGGGAGCTGCACCCAGTGCATAGAAAAATTTATTTTATAAAAAAAATAAATTAAAAAATTCACAATGAAAATGAATCATAAAAACAACGCATGAGCTGAAAACAAGCATCACCATACATTATGGTGGGAGTCTTTGGATGATAGTCTCACTATATGACTTCCATGAAACTTAAAAAAAATAAAAAAATGAATAATTAATTAATAAATAAATACATTAAATGTAAATAATAATAATTTAATTATATAATTAATAACCATGCATGTCATCTGGTCGAAGACTATCCAATATAAGTCTGTAAGAGTGGACATCGTGTCTGGATGTTTACGAATATTGATGCGTGAGGGATCAGATCCATGTGGATCAACCCTTTATGTGTTTTCAAAGATTGAGGTGCTCAGAGGAGGTGTGGAGGAAGTATGGAGGGACTCGGCTACTAAAATCTAGAAGTAGGAAGATTTCACGTTAGGTAAAATTACACGACATGAAAGTGGGTTTCAAGATGTGTAATGAATCAAGGTTTTAAAAATAAGAAGGCGACACATTTTTTGGAATGAACCAAACCCCAAGGATTACATGACATGAAAGGGGATTACACATCTTGTAAATACCTAATGCTATATATTTTAAATGTTTTCATCCACTTGGGTCTGTCAGAACCTACAGCTGCATCAACTATATCCCGATTCCAATCATCCTAACACCCTCTCTTCGGCATTTTGGGGATTCCTTTATCAAGGATTGATCCCTAACTTCATTCCTTCGATCTATCTTCTATCCAAGGTATGTTATACCTTCATTCTTACAGTTTCTTTGATTTGTTTCCTCCCGTTTCTCTTTTCCACATGATAGAGATTGATATCCATGTTTCTAATGGGGTTTTTGGTTGTTTGTTGGCAAGGTTGTGGTGTGACATCCTTAAGTGGATGCAGTTATTGCGGGATAGGCAATCGGGATCTGCAACATTGGTCCATTCTCTTTCAAAGAACATTAACACCCTTTTTGAGGTAAGGGATTTGTAGTTATCAATTTATTTATGTGCAATTTTAGAGCTATCATGATTTATCCCCTTATATTCTAATGAAATAAACCTAATAATTACTTGAACCAGATTAAATAATTAGTATCAATCAAATGGTGATGTTTTTTTGGTACCATGATAACGATTTGCCTCTTTTTCTGATAGATAGTGTTGTATCTATGTTGTTATTGTTATTCTTGGATTATAATATGGGATTAGTAAAGAATGTAAAGCCAAAATTAATTGTTAAATTAATTATCTAAAAGATTAAAGAGGCACATTTAATGAATATAGTGTATTGTAGTTTTAATGTTGTGAGAATGTTTAAATGAATTGATATTACATGTGTTGATGGAATTGAATAAATGTTTAAAGAATGTTAATGCTTGTTGGTAAAATAATTAAAGGAATATTAAATTAATTATTTAATAAATTTGTGAAAGATTGTGATAACTTGTATCTTTGGTTTTCGGTAGTTGGAACCTGTAATTAATGAATCTGTTAATTCAATATGGAATAATAATATTTTGTGTGATAAAAGATAATGAATTTTTAGGGCCTAAGTTTCCTGGTTTCTTGTAAAGTTTGAGTTTTTTGTGCTTTGGAGCCGTAAGGGATCGTTGTGTGTAAAGGATGGATGCCTTGTTTTAGGTCCAAGAGCCTGGTTGGTATGTTTGTTTCCTACTGCTTGTGATGTGACATGATCTTAGGATGGATGAAACTAGAGGGCTATTGTGGTATATGGGGTGGGGAGTCCTAAATGTGATGTGAGCCTGGGATGGATGAGCCTAGAGGGATGTTATGGTATATAGGGTAGGGAGGCCTGGTTGTGGCAGTAGTAGTTGACACTTGTGATGGCGGGATGCATCGGGATATGCATGTGGGTGTTAGGGAGGACTCCAGGGATATGATAATGGGTTGAAGATAAGATTACCCATTAATATTAATGTTGTATGGTTGTTTGAATCTGTTGTTTGGATGATGATTAGATTGTTTGTTTATATACTTTACTTTCCCCAAAACTTGAGGTAGATGTTCTTGGTTGTATACCTTGTTTGTTATCATAGGATGTCTTCCTAGAGTACTTGATAATATAGAAAGTTACAATGTTAATAAATGAATAAATTATTAATCTATGGAGTTGGCGCTTAATGGGATGCATTGTTGAGGTTATAATTCTAAGAAGCTTTGGACTCAATTTTCTTATGCCTGGAAGGCATGGAACTTTATTATGGTGCTAATATAATGTGATGTGGAAAATGTTAATGGTTAATGAATTAATTACTTCAAATTGAAAATTATGAAAAGGAATAAGTAATTTAATGTAGCTATTTAAATGGTTGTGTTCTTATAAGATATCTAGTCTTAGTAGTGGTAATTGGGAGTCTGATAGAAGTTAGTTGCAGTTGAGTCTGAGACTAGGTTATACCCATAACATGGTTGTGATTTATATTATATCATATAATTTTTGTGTTTTTATATTCTACTCTACCCTATCAGTTAGGTAAATTGACACCCCATGGATTTTGAGCCCTAGGGTGGTGTTTTCCTTAACATCATGGTGGGAGGATGGATAGATGACAACCCCCTTTGACCCCGCTTTCTTATCTTGGTATTTACTCATGCTGGTATGGATGGTGGTTATTTTTTTACCATATATGTGTGTAGAGGGATGTAATGTCTTGTGTTTATTTTACAAACATATATTCTCGATATAGTTTCTTATGGACTACTATAGGTATAACGTGTATAGGCTGTAATGGATTGAGGATCTTTACTCAGTGTATGGGTTGTAATGGATGGAGGTATACTAATCGATGTATGATATATGTTACACGGGTTGTAGTGGCCCCTGGGAACTACCTGGCTTCTTTTGGTTATGTGGACGTGGTGGTGTGTTGCACAAGGTGCACGCTACAGTGCTTCGCCCAGGTGTTTGTGGGCTAGCCTTTTTAGGAAGAGATTCTCAAGATGTGCGATGTTGGGGAAGAGAATCATACTAGTGGAGAAGTGGTAGTGGGGTACCCTTGAATTATATTATATTATCTTGTATGCAATACTTGGTGAGAGTATCCATGGTGAGGTTGGGATCTTAGTATACCTATTTAGGTGTCAAGTTAGTTTCACTTGTTGTTCACTGTTATTTAGCATGGTTTCTTTACCTTTTTCATGGGAGGCTCTGAGGAGGATCCTACATAGTATACTTTTATACTCACCCTACGTATATTTAAACTATTTTTCAATTCAGTTGGAGTAGGTTAGAGATCAGGCTGGTTACTACTAGCTTGTGGGTTTTGTAAGAGATTTTTGGGATTCATGGTCATCACCATATTTAACTTTCTTTTTGTACTTTTAGTTTTTCATTTCAGTTATAGTATTTCTTGCATGATAATATATATGAGCTTTCACACCCTAACTTTTAATTTATTTTTATTTTATTATTCCATGGCTTCAGTCAGCTGCGTTAAGGTGAGGGTTGAGCACGAGTCTTTTTTTTATGTTTAATAACTTTATTGGGTTTCAGACTCATGCACGGTCACCGAACAGTGCATGGTAGCCGCGAGGTCAGCCCGGGTGCCTGTGAAAATTCTAGAGATTAGAATAACTAATTTTTTATTTATATAAACTGAGTTACACGTTTAAATTGTAATAATAATAATGTTATTACATAATTAATAATAATATTGTTAATAAGATGTGGTTATTGTTATTATTCTTATTTTTATTATTATCATTTTGGTTATTATAACTTTTATGGTTTTATTAAAATTATTAAAATTATAATTATTGTTATTATTATTATATTATTATTATTATCCTTTATATTATTATTATTATTCTTTATATTATCATTATTATTATTCTTAATGTTATTATTATTATTCTTTATATTATTATTATTATCATTATTATTATTATTATTATCATATTTGGTATTATTATTATTATTATAAGATAAAATGAAAAAAGAAAAAACCTTAAATCTACCCGGCCAACCTCCCTTCCTTGTTCCGCACCATGGGCCGCCCCCTTCCCCATCCTTCATTTTGACCCACCGCCCAGCCTCCCCTATGCTCACCCCATACCCTCATGGTTTTTCCTGCGCTACAGCCTTTTCCCCTCCTGCAGCTGCCCCACTCCCCACTTCCCTCCCTCTCCGACCTCGCCCTAGTCGCCTCGACCCTCATCCCGACGCACCTGGACTCTGACTCTTCACACCTCACCCTCACACCCAGTGCTCTAGCCGATAGCTGGCCTTCCTCACTTTGGCCTCCCGTGCACCCAGCCTCACCCTCGACCCCCCTCATTGCGCCTCTGGCCACCCGGCCGACCGTCCATCGATGCACCTGACCTCCCGGTCAAGACCCTTAGACGTCACCACTCCTCCCTCTCTCATGGAATCTGACTGCCTTCCCCCTCCTTCTGCACTAGACCAGGCCACCCCCTACCCCCATTTCCTCCAGCCAGCGGTGCGCCTGCGACTAACCTGCTCCGGTGAGCTTCCCTACTCAGCGCGCCTCCGGCCAACCCGCTCCAGCGAGCTCTCCTTCTCTAGCCCCTCCGGCCAGTGGCACACACGAACCTAGTGACTCCTTGATTTTCATTGCCTTGGACTCATCTCTCTGGCCGTATCCCTCTCCACTAGGTACACTCCACCATGTTGGTTTTACCATTAATTTTTAGGGGCTTTTATTTAATTTACTGAAACCCTAACGCCACAGTTGTGTTTCATGTGTTGTTTTTTCACTGTTTAGCATGTGCAGTTGGTCCGCGAGGGAGTGTTCTACCTTCCATCAGAGTTTCACCGTGCCCGTTCTTGGTTTGAGGTAGGATAATCCAATATTATAATTTCTGTGGCATTATATTGACATTCCATTCTTCAAGTATTTATTTTATCTGGTTTTCATCTTTATTTTACTCTTCATTGGTATGTTATGGTGTTTTTAAATTTTTAGGGGTTGTCAAAAATAAATCTTTTAGTGTATTCCTTTAAACATTGTTGTCCCAAGAAATTGTTTTTATGTGGTCTGGAATCTTGATGAAATTTTTTTCAAACAATCTTGTTAGGTGTTATGAACCCAAATTATTTTATGAAATTCCTTTTCAAATTAAAATTGGAAATGCATTCTTAATTAAATATTTACACCTTTGTGAAGTTATGATGGTATTAGTTGATTAGTAAATTTGGTTCGGGTAACGTTTGACCTTATTGTTTGTGTTAATTTTTTTGGAAAGGTTTTATGATTATATGGAAATGGTTTTGTGGGTTTAAGGTAATGAGTTGTTCTTCCTAAAAAATGTGTGTGTTAAAATTCTTGGAGGGGTTTTTATGGTCTCATAGGGGATGTTTTGTATTTTTTTCCAAACATTGTGGATGGTTGGGTTTGGTTTTTAAATCAAGTGATGACTTGTGGAAGGGGTTTTCAAATATTCTCTTGGGTGTTTGGTGTACCATTAGAGGTGTTTTCAAATGAGTATGGAACTTGAAAAATGTTTTTTCTCTATAAATATCAGTGACTTAAATGGTTTTTTTACAAATAATGTTGGTTCCCCTTGGGAGATTTCTATGGAATACTTTAAATGTGTCCTTTAAAGCATGGTTGTTTGCATTTTAAATGTGTTTTGACGTGAGTTTGAAAATGATAAAGGCCCGTTAGGTATTAGTGAAATGATTTGGTGTGTGTTTTGGAAGTTAAGGGTCTGTTTGGCTTTGTAAATTCAAAATAGTGTTTGTGTGATGTTTTGGGTAATACGTTTGGACATGTTAAAGGTTAGTTTGGAAACTCTATTATTTTGTAAAAATTTTTAAATGGTTTTGATGATTGTGTGGGGTGATGGCCCGGTTGGCACCTTTGATGACATGACATATGTGTTCATGTATATGTATTTTTTGGGCACCTCTATAGGGGGATATCCCTTTATGGGTTATCGTATAGGGCATCCATGTTTGGGGAAGGAAAGTGCGGTGAGATGAGTCATGTGTGCGAGGGACTTCCTACTTACACAATATTAATATAACCACCAAGGGTTCCTGGGCATCTTTTATATGATCTAGTGACAGTTTCTGAACAAACCTGATTAGACGGGTTGGTACCCCCAAGATTTGTTGTTAGGACAGGTGGGATTTTCCATTGGATTGGTCAGTTTAGGGTGGTCAGTTGGTTATAGACTTAGTAACTTCACCATACGATGATAGGTGGTTCCAAAACCGAGTACATCCATGGGTATTACAGGGATGTTTAGGATCACCCATGG
Organism: Viscum album; assembly: GCA_963277665.1. Taxonomy (NCBI): domain Eukaryota; kingdom Viridiplantae; phylum Streptophyta; class Magnoliopsida; order Santalales; family Viscaceae; genus Viscum; species Viscum album. The sequence goes on along the minus strand of OY728126.1, from coordinate 1,685,591,563 downwards.
TTACTAGATTATTTTCATTGCATGTTTACTTTTCGTTGCACTAGTTTATTTTCAGTTTTCACTTTTTACTTGTTTTACTTTAGCTGAGATTTGGTATATTCTGTTTTGGATTTTATTTATAAAATGAAAAATGATTTTAAAAATGGTACGTAGTATTTGTTGGATTTTAAAATGGAAAATAAATGCTGCTTATTTTAATTGTTTTGGGAAAGGGAATACTTGGATTCCGTAGTTATATTTGGCATCCCTACTGAGCATCTCGGTGCTCATGCCTATCATATTCTCTTAGTTGTAGGTTTTGTTCTTGTTCAGGTTCCTGGTTCAACTATTCAGTGTTGGAGAAGGATTGATTTCAAGTTTCATGGTGACCTAGAAGGTCACAAGGACTTATGCTCAGTTTTATTTTCTTTCCACTGCTATTTTTTATTTTTATCATCAGTTTTGTTTATCTTTTTATCTTTTTTTCATGGGAAAAATCATTCCCAATGGTTAAATTTTGATGCCCTACACTAGTTTCCAGCCCATGGGGATCGGGAATGCCCTTCGGGCCATGCTTCGGACTGGCTCGAGTGACCGGTTCAGGGTCGACTCAGGTTGGTTCGTGACATGATCACATTGTATTTACTTTTATATTGGAGTCTAAGTAGGATTTTTTTTGTGTATGTGTTATCTCTCTATTTTTCATGTGTTCTCTTAGAGGGTAATTCATCCCATATGTGTGTTTATTAAACCCTCAATGATAGTCACCAACCTAGGGCCTACTGGATGCGGGACTTAGGTGTCACTATCTCTCTTATCCCAATTCCATCCTAGGAGGGATACACTTTATAGGGATGGGGTTGTGATAGAGTTGTATAAAAGGTCTAGTTGATGGATATGATGAATTTTGGAGTTAGGCACAGGCGAGGTTTCATGAGATGGTAGGGAAATAGTGTCATATAAGTTACAAAAGTGTTTTAAACATGGGATACTGGCTTAAAGATAGGTATTTAGGGACCCTTGTGATTTGATGCACAAACCTTTATGATTATAGTGGCTACTAAATGAGGTGATTCTAGTTGCAGGGTAGAGACCAAAGAAAAGATGTTGCATCATTCTTATTTTTTCTTGTGTTTGAATGGGTAGAACTTGGGATAGGTTAACCTAAAATGAACAAAAAAAATTAATTAATAATATGGTCTTTCATATTCTAGGGTTAAGATCAATAACTATTTTTTCTTTTACAGGCATGTCTCCAGGTCGATGTCCTCATCAGGTTCACACAGAATATGTTCACTAGGTTTCACCAATAGATCATCGTAGGGTAGAGGTTGACAACGACGACACTTGGAAAATGAAACTACGCAAGTTCTTGATCTAGAGTCTACAGAGGTATGAGGGATCCTTTTCAGGTGTAGTCACAAAAGACTAGTCACAAGAGGTTGAGATATCCTTCAGTTCAATCCATACTCAGAAGGAGGACGGGGTATCATTGACGGTGACGATGTTGTGTGGGGTAGTAGGACAGTGGTGGTTCTTGTTCCACAGAGATCACGAGGAGTCGATAGTCTCATGGTAGGAGTTCTGAGATCAGTTCATAGTTGAGTTTTTTTCTATGAATGTAAAGGCAACCAATCGCTAAGAGCTACTTACGCTTTGGCAGGGGAGATCTAGTGTACTAGAGTTTGGAATCTATTTTAAGAAGATTATGAAATATGCTTCGGACCTATTTCCAGATGAGGATGTCAGGGAGAGGAATTTTGAGGAGTCTTTGTGTCCAGACATCCCTCACCAGGTCACTTAATTTATACTAAAGATGTATCTTAAGGTTTTAGTGAGAGCAGAGGTCATCGAGAGGATGTTATCCATAATTGGATTGTCATGAGAGGGGGAGTCATCAGTATTCCTCATGCTGTAGATATTTGGTATGGGATTCCCAATTTTCAGGATAAAAAGAGCTTTAGATCAGCTGGGGGTAGGTCCCAACCCTCAATGTATTGTTTATTTATGGTAGAAAACTCTCATGCATATACTAAGGGATTGGATGTACATTTTTCTTATGGTGGATGAGGTAATAAGTTGAGAGAGTGCCCAACTTTTCTAAGTAATTAGCATGCGTCATTTGTTCTGCTTCAGGTTCCTCCATTGAGGAAGTTCCATTTGAGGAAACAACAACAGGGTTATCTAGTTTTAGTTTAGTAAAGAGTATATGGGGTAGGCATAAGACAACCCTAGGATGCTCCCCATCCTCAAAGAGTAGAGAATTTCCCTGGAGGTGGTTGTCAATATGGTGAGAGAGGTTGTGGAGTAGGCCGCAGACAACTTTATGCTTTAACATTACCAGTACCGAGTGAGCTTGACATCATTCGTGGTTTCCTTTTCTTGTTTTATACATGGATGCATGACATGTTTAATCCGAGAGAGATACAATCCTTCATATCACATGCCCTTGTCTATGCATTGTGACATGAGGTAGAGAGACTTCCAGTGACCTTGGTATTGATCATGCCAGTTGGAGGTCGATATGACTTGTTTGATGTATCTAGAGATTATGAGATAGTGTTGGGGAAGCAACGATCATGGGTAGATTTCCTATTTTTATAGACACAACTATATGAAATCATCCTCAACATGGATTGGTTGTATTTGGTGCAGGCTATCATGTATTTATTCAAGAGGTAGGCTATGTTCTTTGATGCTGATAGAGATCCAATAGTGTTTGTTGCCGAGCGAGACCCTCAGATGGGTCAGAGGTGTGTTCCATCCTTGTCATTCTTAATGGATGATCTGATGCTGATTTCATAGGAGGTTCAAAAATCAGTGTTTCCAAGGGTCATAAAAGAGTACCCTAATGCATTTTAGAGGAGGTTGTAGCATTACCCCCTCGATGAGTGATCATGTTTGGGATAGAAATACAGTAAGGAGTGTCTCCTATCTCGACGTATCCATATAGGATGGAACCATATGATTTGTGAGAGCTATTTATACAATTTGATGGTCTACTGCAGTGTGGTTTTTATCATCTGAGTGTGTCACCATGGGCTGCACTAGTTTTGTTCTTGAAGAAGGCTGATGGATGTTTACGGTCATGTATCAATTATCATCTCTTGAACCAATTGATAGTGAAAAACCGCTATCCTCTTCCAAGTTTTGATGATTTATTCAATCAAATAAAGGGTGAAAGTAGGTTCTTGAAGATCAATTTGTAGTCAGGATATCATTAGATGCATGTGATGTATGTGGATATCTTGAAGACTGATTTCTATTGTCATCATTGGCATAAAGAATTTTTTGTGATGTCGTTCAGTGTAAAAAATGCTCTAGTTGTGTTCATAGGGTTAATGAACACTTTATACCATGAGTTCTTGGATAAGTTAATTATGGTTTTCATCGATAACATCCTTGTGACTTTGCATCTAAGGAGGAGCATACAGAGCATATGCATGTCGTTTTTGGAGTTCTTCGTCATGATCAGTTGTTTGGAAAGTTTCAAAAGCGTGAGTTTTTGGATCGAGAAGTATATTTCTTGGGGAATGTTGTAACCCCTAAGAAGTATCCATGTATTCATAGAAGATATAAGCATTTTTGTCTTGGGAAGCCCCTAAAAAAATGGAAGAGGTGAGAATTTTACTTGGTATTGCAAGCTATTATAAGAGTTTTTTAGCTGATTTCTCTTGGTTTGCAACTCCTATGACATTATTGACTAGAAATTATTAGGTGTTTTGTGTATACTGATTAGTTTCAAACAACTTTTGAGTATATAAATGAGAATTTGGTCAGTACTCCAGTTCTTTATCTTCCAATAGAAGGAGTTCAATTTGAGATTTTCTATGATGCTTCACATCTTGGGTTGGGCTATGTTATGATGTACCAGAGATTAGTCATTTCTTATAGGTCTATCCAGTTATATACCCATGAGCATAAATATTCCACCCGCAATCTCAAGTTGGAAATGGTAGTGTTTTCCCTGAATATTTGGAGACATTACCTCACCGATGATCATTTTTTGGTCTTCACTAATCATAAGATCCTCAAGTGTGTTTTTTCCCAACATTAATTGAACTTATTACATCATTGGTGGATAGAGTTCTTACAGGACTATAACTTCAATATTTCATATAAACATGGAAATGGGAATGTAATTGATGATGCGTTGAACATGAAGTTATGTAGTGATGTAGTGCATGAATCTGATGATTCCTATAGAGTGATGGAAGAACTTTCATCATTGCATCTAGATATGGGAGAATTTTGGGGAAGATGTTGTCTTTTTCAGATGAAGGTGCAGTCATCTCTAGTGCAGTAGGTAAGAGAGTCCTAGTTGAGGGATCTTGAGGTAGAGGTCTGGAGTGATCGAGTTGTTTGTAGTGAGATCCCTGATGGTTAGTATGAGGATGAAAAACACAGAGTGTTGTTTCAAGGAAGGTTTTGCATACCTTTGTAAATGAGTGATATGGTTCTTAGAGAGTTCCATAGTTCCCCTTTTTCAGTACATCCTGACATGAAAAAGATGTACTGATCTTTGTGGGGTTAGTTTTCATAGCTTGGGTTGAAGCGTGTACTTTCAAAGTTTGTGTCTCAATGATTAGTCTTCCAGAAGGTGAAGGCTGAGCACCATGTTCCTAGTGATTTTATCCAACTGTTAGATGTTACTCAGTGGAAGCGAGAGGATATCTCGATGGTCTTTATGACTAGTTTACCTCGAAATCATAGAGTATATGATGCTATATTGGAGGTAGTAGAATGTTTGATGAAATAATTCCACTTTATAGTGATCAAGGAGTCAATCTCAGTAGAGGTTTTGTCAAGACAATATCTATATGAGGTGGAAAGACTCCAAGGGGTCCCAAGGACAATTGTTTCTAACCAAGATCCTTGTTTTACCTCCAAGGTGTGGAGAGTTCTCAAACATGCTTTTGGTTCTCAACTATGCCTTAACACTGCTTTTCATCCTTAAATTAATGGCCTAATAGAGCAGACCATCCAAACTCTTGAAGATGTGTTGTGCTCTTATGTCCTAGATTTTGGAGGTTCATGGATGTGGTACCATACCTTGGTAGAGTTATCCTACAATAATATTTTTCACCACACCATCGACATGGTGCCATTTGAGGCCTTGTATGGATGACCTTTCCAATCTCCATTATGCTGGACTATGGTCAGAGAGTCAACAATTCTCTGACCAAAAATGATACAGAACACAACAGAGATGGTTCAGGTGATTAGAGAGAGGATGAAAGTAGAAAAATATTTTCATAAATCCAATGTCGATCATAGGAGGAGACCTCTGAATTATGATGTTGGGGATCATGTTTTCATGAATGTGACTCCCCATAATGGTAAGCAATGTTTTGGTCATGAGAGTAAGATTTCTCGCCAGTTTTTTGGGCCTTTCGAGGTGTTAGCTTGTGTTGGAGTTGTGGCATATTAGATAGAACTTCCGCCACAGATGATCCAGATATACAATGTTTTTAATGTGTTGAAGATCCATCATTATCTTCATTGAGACTCTCACATCATATATTGGGGTGAGATTAATGTTGACGATGATGAGACCTTTGAGGAGAGGCCTATAGAGATTGAAGACCGCTAGGAGAAGGTGTTGTGTGGGAATGTTATCCTCTTGGTTCGTGTCTTGTGGAAGCACAATGGTGTGGAGGAGAGTACCGTGGAACGTGAGTCACTAACACGCTTAATACCCCAATCTATTTTATGTTTAGCTCTTATCTTGCAATACTATTAGTTTTGTGGTTATGGACTTTTTATGGTTTTGATATGGATTTCTATTATTACCTATTGTGTCTTACTCTCTTTTGAGGGGAATATCCCCTGAGATAGTGTTTAGGAGCTAGTTTTGGTTGTTTTTTGGTTTTGATCCATTCCTTTGATGAGGTGGTTGAGCTTCTATGGTGGCGAGAGCCTTGAGAGGTATCTCACAGGGAGGCTATTCAAGACAACCCCTTTTCATTTCCTATATGGGTTGGTTTTAGATTCTCAAGGATGAGAATGTTTTGAGAGGCATCTAATGCAAGGGACCAGATCCACATGGATCGACACTTTGCACATTTTCGAAGATTGAGGTGTTCGGAGGAGGCCTGGAGAAATTATATAGGGACTCATCTATTAAAAGGCAGAATTAGAGAGATTTCATGCATGTAAAGTTACATGACGTGAATGTGGGTTTCACAACATGTAATGAATCGTGGTTTTAAAAATAAAAAGGTGGCGTTTTTTTGTTTCCAAACTGAACCCTTAGGATTACACGACATTAAATGGGATTACATATCATTTAAATTCCCTATTATGTATGTTTTAAACGTTTTTAGCCACTTTGGTTTGTCAAACCCTACAACTGTAACACCTCTCTCCTGATTCCTGGTGACTCAACACCCCCCTCTTTGATGTTTTGGGGATTACTTTGTCAAAGATTGATCCCTAGATTCCCTTATTCAATTCTTCTTCAATCTAAGTTATGTTCTACCTCTATTCTTGAGGTTTCTTTGATATATTTCCTCTAATTTATCTTTACAATGTTACACCGCTTGATCTTTATGTTTCTAATGGAATTTTTTGGTTTTTGGTTGGAATATTTGTGGCACAACCTCCTCAGGTGGATGAAGTTTTTACAGGAGTGGCAATCGAGATCCGTAACATAGGCCCGTTCACGTGCAAAAAACATTGACACACTTTTTGAGGTAGGTGATTTGTTTATTATCTATTTATTTATGTGAAATAATATAGATAACATGATTTATACCCATGGATACCAATTAAATTAAACTTATAATTACTTGAACCAAATTAAATAATTGGTATCGATCGCTTGATAATTTTTCTATTTTTTATAGTGATAACAATTTTCCAATTATTTTGGCAGATAGTGTGGTATATATGCTGTTCTTATTATAATTGGTTTAGAATTTGGAATTTGTAAATAACATAAATTTGGAATTAATTATTAAATTAATTGGCTAAAATATTTAAGAGGCATGTTTAATGAATCCTATTTGTTGTAGTTTTAATGCTTAAAGCATGTTTAAATGAATTGATATTCCATGTATTGATGGAATTGAATAAAGTTTTAAATCATGTTAATGCTTGTTGGTAAAATAATTAAAGGCATGTTAAATTAAATTTTTAATTAATTTGTGATAGCTTGTGAGATATTTCTACCTAGGTTTCCCGTAGTTGGAACCTACAATTAATGAACTAGTTAATTAATGTTGGAATAAGAATCAGTTGTGTGATAAAATATAATGAATTTTTAGGCCCTAAGTTTCCCTCTTTCTTGTAAAGGTCGAGTTCCTTGTGCTTTGGATCCATGAGGGATCATTGTGTGTAAAGGCTGGATGCCTTGTTTTAGGGATAAGAGCCGAGTTGCTATGTTTGTTTCCCACTACTTGTGATGTAAAGTGAGGATGAGATGACTGATACTAGAGGGATGTTATGGTATATGGGGCGGGGAGTCCTGGATGTGATGTGAGCCTGGGATGGCTGATCTTGGAGGGATATTATGGTATATGGGGTGGGGATGTATGGTTTTTGTGGTAGTAGTTGATTCTTATTATGAAGATATGTATCAAGATACGCATGTGGGTGTCAGGGAGGCCATAGGGGATGACGAAAAAGGTTGAATATGGGCTTACCAATTGATATGAAAGTTGAATGGTTGTTTGAATCTGTTGTTTGGATGATGACTATATTTTTTGTTTATCTACTTTATTTTCCCCACTGCTTGAGGCATATGTATGTGCTTGGATGTATACCTTTTTTCTGATCTTAGGATATTTTTCTAGAGTACCTGGTAATATGGAAAGTGATAATTTTAATAAATGAATAAAATTTTAACCCATGGGGCTAGAGCTTGCAAGGATGCAATGATGAGGTTATTATTCCAAGAAGTCATGGAATTGGTTTTCTTATACCTGGAGGGAATGAAACATTATTGTGATGCTAATGTAATGTGATGTGAAAAATGTTAATGGTTAATTAGTGGTTAATGAATTAATTAACTTAATGTGAAACTGATGAAGAAAATAAAGTAATTTAATGTATCTCTTTAAATGGTTGGGTGCTTATAGGATATCTAGTCATAGTAGTGGAAACCGGGAGTCTGAGAGACATTAGATGTAGTTGAGTCTGATACTAGATTATTCCCATAGTGTGGTTGTGAGATATATTATATCATGTACCATTTGTATTTTTATACGCTACTCCACCCTGTCAGTTAGGGAAACTAAAACCTTAGAGAATATGAGCCCTTGGGGGGGTGTTTTCTCCAACATCTTGGTAGGAGGATATATTGATGAATACCCCCTTTGGACCCACTCTCTTCTCTTGGAAGTTATCTATGATGGTATGAATGAAAATTATTTTCCCCCATATATGTGCATCTAGGGATGTAATGACTTGTTTTTATTTCACACACATGTATTCTGGATATAGTTTTATAATAAATACTATAGGTATAATGTGTATATGAAGTGATGGATTGATGATCCTTACTCGATATATGAGCTGTAATAGATTGAGGTATAATACCCTATGTATGATACATGTTATACAAGATATGGTGGATCCTAAGAACTACCTGATTACCTTTGGTTTCATAGATGTGGTGGTGTGTTTCATGAGGTGCACATTTTGGTGCTTTACCCAGGTGTCTGTGGGATAGCCTTTTTTGAGAGAGATGCTCAGGACGTGTGATGTTGGGGAAGAGAAGAAAACTAGTGGGGAAGTGGTAGCGGGGTAACCTTGATATTCTTTGTTATATTATATGTTATTGTATATAATACTTGGTTAGAGTATCCATGGTAATTATGGCAACTTAGTATACTTGTTTTTGTGATGAGTTAGTTTCACTTGTTGTTCACTATAATTTAACATGATTTCTTTACATTTTTCATGAGAGGATTTGGGGATGATCCTACTAATTATAATGTTATACTCACCCTACATATACATATAATTTTTTTTTCAGGTTAGTTGGAGAAGGTAGGAGATCAGGTTGGTTACTACTAGCTTGTGGGTTTTGCAGAAGCTGTTTGGGGTTTGTAGTCATCACCGCTTTACCTTTATTTTGGTACTTACAGTTTTCCTTGTAGTTGTAGTATTTATTGAATGAAATTACATATGATCACTTTGGATTTTGTTTTATATTGGAGTATGTATCTCTCTCTTTCGTATGTGTTCTCTTAGAGGGTAAGGCCTCCCATATGTGTGTTTATTATACCCTTAGTGCTAGTCACCAAATCAATTCCTATTGGAGATGGGACTCGGGGGTCACTATCTCTCTTCTCCCATTGCCAACCCAGGAGGGGTATACTTTATGAGGATGGGTCATGATAGATGTTCCTGTATCCACATTTACATATCATTTTTATACTTATATTTCATAATAGAAAGTTATACATTTTATATTATCATAATAAGTAATGGAAAACATACCATCATCTACAAATAGACTCCTAAAATATAAACAGACAATAGCACATGTTCATGTGGTGCTTAGTGAGGGGTGAGCTCCCATATCCACATCTATATCAGAATATTACATCCTGTGATCTGCATCTTATTCATGTGACATGCATTTCATAACACCTTGTATGTTTACGAAAGATATGTAGACCCCAATCTATACCACCCTATCTGGTCCAAGTCCTCCAATAATGGTAAATATATTAAATGTAAAAATGCAGTCGAATGATCAACGCAAATCGTGCTACTGATAAGCCTCAAAATGTATGCACATGAAAATTGTAGCATGATGATCTCATTGGCATCATCAACTAGATGAGAAAAGTGCTCGTCGATCCATGATATACATAATCTACTACTGAAGATGGACCTTACATAATCACGGACTGCAATTCCCAAATTTTTTTGAACTAGATCAAACCAATATACCCCCACTCAGGTCTTCAAAACTAAACCATCGATGGGGAGGCCTAACATAATGGACACATCCTTGATCGTAATAGTAATCTATCTCACTGGAAAATGGATTGTATGTGTCTCTAGCCTCCATATCTCCATGAGCATAACAACAAGCCAATGATAAAAAAATGCAAAGTTTCACATCACAACATCGTAGAAACCAATATGATGAAGATGATGGATTTTGGAAGGAGGTGGTAAAACATGATGAAAATGATGATATATCCATACAATCAAAGAAATAACTTAAAATAACTTTATATCTAGCCATGAAACATATATATCCTAGAATTCAATTAATAGGGAACCCTCCATATATAAATTTGAAATCATAATTACTATTTATAGTTAATTCAATAAAATTTATAAAATATTTTTTAAAAAGTTACTAGAAGAAAAATGAAGTAGCCAATTAGAATTAATAATTAAGTATTATGATGATTTTTTTAAAAAAATATATGCAACTGATGTTGTTGTCTCAGTGTACAAATTTCTTGTTTTAATGATCTCTAATAATGTTTAATTTATTTCTAAATAATTCTATGTATATCGATCGTGATGAAAATACCTCTTAGTACATATAACTGCATGATATTTTCAATAAACCATGTGATTTGAAGGACAGATTTGAAGAAAATTCATTTAGATTTTGAACATATTTTTATTCATTTACTCAATGTGTTTATTTTTTTAATAGTTAAAGTATCACAAAATTCTTTATAATTGAATTCATAAATGAAACAATCTAGATATAAAACAATCTAGAAATGAAGCAAGTTATAGATAAAAGGGTCCATTAATGAAAAAGTCTGCATACAAAAAAAATGTACACATTCATGATAAAATATATGAAATCAATCAACAATGATGGAAAATGGATCTTTTTCCTGCTACTTTGGGACATATCTTATGAGTATTCCCTTACATGTGACAAATGATACATCATAGTCCTCCTCCCCACTATCAAGGAAAATCCATCTCATTTCTAATATGAGTATAATTTGGTCATCCCCAAGGGAGAAACATGGTTATAATAGGCACCACTGTCAGCTAATGATTGGGCATGGTAAAAGTATGGAATATGTTTTTTTCTAATTTAAACTTGAAAATTAATAATCCATTAATGAAAAAATATTGAAATGAAATAATTCATAAATGAAAATTCTATAATACAAAACTTAGAAATATAAGGGACCATAGTCAGCAGATCAGTAGGCAAGGTAATAAAATTAAATTCACCAATAGGCATCTAAGGTACACTATAAAAATCAACCTAAGTTATCATGTGATATACTAGTTCAACATAGGGCTCCCATGACATGTCCACTGATGCACAATATGCAACATCATGTGCACAAGGATATCTCAATGCATAAAAATAACCATAATCATAGTATTTTTTTCTAATATGACCACCATCACTCGACCATTGTTACCTATGATCGGGTCATGGGACTCTGTTACCTGGAAAAGAATCTATACCCGGATAAGTTTTTGAACACGCAATGATGATGCATCATGAAATATTTTATCAATGCTACTTTATAACTTTTGACAAAAAAAATTCCATTTTTTATCCTCTGATAGGACTATTGGGACCATTTAAACAATTACATCACACATATATCAAAAGTCTCTTATAATAACCCTATGATCAGAAGTTTGCACACACCCTTGAAGACCCCATTTATACACTCCACAATATCAGTGGTCATATGGCCATATCTCCTTCCACCATTACATGCTAGTGACAATTTTCCTTTGAAATCTACATTATATAATCATACTCATATTTATTATGCCTTTGATTTTCATTAGGACATTGATCAAAATTTTCTTGTTGTGTATCGTATGATGAAACCATAAGATAATAATAAAAGGTTGTTAATTTTTTTTCCAAAAACTAAAAGTTTAAAAACACATACCCAACTTGATGATCATCCTCTTTATTTCCTCATCTCTGAAATAATTATGCACATTACTGGAAATATGTCTAATTAAATACTGATGATAAGAATTCAGTTGTCACCATGGAACTCCATCACTATTGATGACCTCTATAATCAATAAATGGTAATAAAATATCAGAAACACTACCAGACTTTGTGTGACATGAATGCATATACATGCCAAAAATCCAACTCCAGGATTCAAAATTATTTTTTTCCACAATGGAAAATGAAATTGGTAGAGGATCATGATTACTATAATATGTGGGAAAAAATAAATAGATAACCTGTATAATTTTCATAAATAAAATTTCTATCAAATTGAATGAATTTTTTACAATATGGGAAAGTAGCGATACATGGATCAAATTCCAAAAATAGCCAATGGAAGTCCCCCTTTTTTGACCAACTTAGTGATCTAGGGAGACATAATCAACAATGTATAAATGATAAACAAGATTATTGAGATTCAAAAATCCCATAAGCTACAACAACATTGCATATGATTCTTCCCAATCACTATAAACTTTCACAATTGTCTTTTTTTTTAATTCCATGCTTTGGTATCTTACTTTTAAAAAACTATTGTAGTGGTTTTTGAATAAGGGTCATAGGAATGTCCTAACACATTTGTATCATCTCTAAAATAATAGTCAATATAAACAGTACATCATGTGATGAGTGATCCTACAATAATATTGGATATAAACAAGTGTGCGGGCCTTCCAATTTGGTTATATTCCAATATGAAAAAAATTCATCATATATTCCCCTCATTCAAAATTTACAATCTTACCCATATTTCTTCACATCAAATGAGATATTATTATTCTTTGAATCATCAACCAAAAAATAAATATGTTGCTCTATGTGGTATTGTATTATCACATTTTTCAAGGAAATTTTAATATCAAACTCCTTCCTAACATATATGGTGTTATCAATCGATGAAGATCTATTGCCAATAATACTAGAAAATTCCATAGTCAGTGTAATGACACCCCAATAAAAATGTTGTTCATGTGGAATTTCATTGACTAAGGAAGTCAATTATATAGGATGATTACCACTAATTGGAGGCTTCCTATCTATCAAAGGAACCTCAAAAGGTTCATCCCCCACATCATGTAACATCCCGTGATTTTATGAAATATATAATTTAAATTTAATTTAAATTCTTTAGTAGATTATATTATAAATAATAAATAGTTTAGAATACATCACACACAACCAAAAATTTATCTTGCATTGCAAACAATATCGAGACCCTTTGATAACTTGTGAAACATGTAAGGTTGTGTCTTATCAAACAATAATACACTACTGATATTAATATTTAATATGGAACTTATCACCTAGAACTTATATTGTAAGGTGAGAATATGACTAAATATATTTTTTTACACATGTTTATAATGTGTTTTGACATTCATCCAATACATTTTATAGTCTTAGAATAATAATAAATCCTGTTTTTAAGCATAAAAAGTTGTATTTTTTTTAAAATTATAGTTTTACTGCATTTTAATTGTGAAGCTATTTTAAATATAATTTTAGACACTTTGATAAATTTTATATGAAAAAATAAAATTCATTTATGAAATTTGAATATCAAAATTTAATTTGGGTGATTTTTTTTTATTTTTCTATGAAGTTTCATTTTTTGATGAATAGTGAAAAATACAACATTTTAGTGCAAAAATGCATTTTCATTTAAATAATTATCAATGTTATACTATATTTTAAATTGGTTTTTAAAGTCACAATAGATCAATTATACATCTATTAATCCAATTTAGTTAATTTTAATCTTTTTTATATTGAAATTAGATATTAAAGCTTAATGAACATTTGAACATTTTCACTATAAAAACTCGCTTTCCCACCACATTTGTGGGATTAAATTTAAATTTAATTTTGCCACTTATGTGAATTTAATTTGAAAAAACTAACATGCATAATTGTAATTAGTATTAAAATGTTGGTCTAATAAGTTCAATTTAATTTTTTTATAAAATATATTAGTAAAAATAATTTAAATTAATTACAGCGATTAAGGTAAAATTAAGCTTAACAAGGGACTAAACCTTAAACATAAGGGAAAAAATTACCTAGAAACATATACAAAGGCCATTTTATACCAATAGTTAGACCATATACCCTATGTTTTCTAATTTTATGAGTTATTAGGTTATGTGGCAGTGTTTTAACACTCTTCACCACATCCTTTTTATATTTTTATTGACTTTTTACACCAAAATGATTGTTTTTAGTAAGTATTTGACAATTTTTGTGTTTTTGTACTTGCTATGTAGAATAATCAGTGTTTAGTTTAAAACATGCGTTTTAATGCGCATTAGTGTCATTTTAAATAATTCTTAAATTAAATTAGTTTTGTGAATTATACTTTTATTTTTACAAATTTTTCATTCTAGTCAGTTTATTAATTTATTAATTTAATTAATTAATTATATATTCTTTAAATTGTGAACAAATAACTCATTTTGGTTTTTAGTCTTTTAATAATTAAATTAATTTTAACAGTTTAAGTTTATTCAATTAATGTTTCTTATTCTTTAATTTAATTTATTAATTTTTTAATTAATTGGTTGATTAGTGTAAGCAAGTGACTTTAGTTATTTTAGTTTGTTTTAAATTAATCTTGTTTATAATTTTTAATAAAAATAAATTCATTAATTTAAATAATGTATTATTAATTTTATTACTTAACACTACTTTATTTTATTTATTTATTTTTGATTGAGTTATTAATTTATTTTTTTATTTTTTTTAAATTATTAATTTATTTAATCTGTTATTTTTATTTTGTAGGTACTCACAGTGGAACATCCCACCGTTTTCAACCCTCACTGCCACAGTATCCCTCACATTGAGACCGTGAGTAGCTGTCCCGGTGCCACACCCACTGTCTCACCGTGAATGTTACCCACCGTTTTAACTCTTCACTGTCTCACCATTTCAGCACTCACTATGCCATCGGTTTCCCCCCACACTTTTTCCTTACCGTGTTCCATGCCCCAGACACTGCTTCCTCCCGGTGGCATGTATCACCATTTCTACTACACGGTGCCACTGCTCCTTCTCTTTCCTCTGCCTCCGTTCCAGCAACCTCCATAGCAGCATAACAATTCACAAACCACCACAAAAATTTCGCAACAACAAATCAAAACCAAAGTGAAACGCATAACAATCATAGATTCCACACCAACAGTTAGAATAATTAATATGGACCAAACTCTGGACACAAACCAAATTGGTTCAACAAAATTCAAATAACCTAATTACATAGAAAACCAGAAACTAAATCGTCAGATTTGAGGCCACCGTGCAATCCATGCAGTGCACCACCGTGCCACTTGAAGCCAACTGAAGCCGCCGCTCCTAAACCCTAGCCACCTCGTCACCCTATTCGAACCCCTGCACCGCACTCCTCCACCCGGAAAGACCCACAGCCACCCGAAGCCGCCTCACCCTGTCTTTTTCTCCCTGCTGTGTGCCGAAACAGGCTTCCCCCTTTCTCCTCTCTCATCCGCACCGTGAAGACCCCCCCTCCTATTTATGTTTTATTTTTTTGTTAGTTTTTACTTTAGTTTATTATAACATATAATATAATATATATTAAGTGTTACATATCATATACCATATAATAATAATAATAGGTCTATTGTTAAAAGTATAAAAACTTATATATGGTATTAATATTTCATAATAATATATGTTATTAAATAAATATTATATTTACATATAATAGTAATAATAATATTAAGTATTATATATATATTAATAAGTATTTTTATCTAAGTAATAATATTAATATATAGAATATAATAGTATCATTTTATTTTATTTTTGACTCACTATATTGTTTTGGTATTTCTTTTATTTCATGCAGGGGGAGCTACTCATATAAGCGGGGATAAAAAAGAAGCTATTCGCGAGAAAGACACGAGAATATTCGCGAGTTTGTTGTAGGGGTTGTTTGCACTCACAGGGAATTCACTCAAGAGCTGGTGAAAAGCATGCTGAAAGCGCGCCACGTGGATCTGCTTTCTGTTAGGTCGTTAATTTCATTTTTCTGTTTTTATCGCTGACTAAGGGGGGAAAGAGCCAAGAAAAAGACAGAGGACCATGAGGGAATCATTCCACAGTGGTGGAGGAGACTCCACCCAGATTCACACATCCATTCCATCCATATCTCGTGGACTGGGACCGTCTTCGACCTGGAGACGGGTTCCTGATCCTCCATTTCACCCATCCACCCCACTCTATTTTTAGTGTTTTAAGTTGAGTCTGTAAATACTCTCATATTTTTTCTTGTTTAGTTAATTGGATTGTGTTGTTAGTTATGTTTGATTGTTTATGTTATTTATTCATACTCACTTCGTATTGTGATCTCCAATATCTAGAAATGGAGATCTAACTTGTGGGGCTAGATCCAGTTTATGAATCCCAACACGATCTGGAGATCCACACATTAACGTGATCGCATGATTTTTATTTTCCTTGGAAGATCACGTCTGTGAGTTAGATTAAGTAAGAGCAAGATCTTGTAAAGGATGATTTTCCACTTTCCTATTTAATTTATTCTCCCCTTCCTATCTTGATTTCTCGAACTGAGAATCAAGATTGGTTGTGCGATGTGATGATCTTAATGGAATCATTCTAGTTTGTGATAATTTCATTCCAGAATAATTTTTCTAAGTGAATCACCTTGCAGTTCGGAGGAACTCTTGAGTATTGAAGAACTTTGATGCTTGAGTGCTTAATTTCTAGGCGAGATTGGGGTTTTAACTGAGACATCATTCATGCACTGAGCAAAGTGGAGAATTATTGATCAATTTCTTAAGTTGATATAGGATAGGGTGTAGAGGGTAAATTAACCTGGGTCCAGACTTTGTCTCACTGACTATTGTCATGTCCTAGTGTCATCTGTTTGTTCCTTGCCTTGTGTTGTGTCTGTGTCTGCTTTCTTTTCTTGGTTTTGTCCCGTGTCTCTATGTTTTTTCACTTTTCTATCACTGTTTCTCTCTCCACTGTGCTCTTCAGCGCTGATTAGTGATTTCTTAGGAGTTGTGTTTTTTATGTTTTCAAAATATTTAAAAATACAAAAAAGATTTTTGGAACGACCACTTAGGCTCTCAAAACTGCTTCCTTGAGAGAGGCCCTAAGGTTAGTCACTATGCTATATCTTGGGTATTTATAAATGTAAACTTGACTGTCCTCACGACAAGGATGCACATCAAATTTTGGCATCCTTTCCGGGGAAGAAACGAGTGTCTCAGTGGTTTTTACATTTTTTATTTTATTTTAAAACAAAAAAACATATAAATAAAATAATAACAAAAAAAATCCACACACACAACAAGGATGAACTCTAAAAAATCTGATATAGTGTCATTGTTTGACCTGGTTCAAGAGCTTGAGGAGGCTTTTTCTAAATTTCAAAGTTGGATGCCTGAAACACAGCATCGAGACCTTACTGATGAGGAGACAATATATTCTCATGAGATCATGCAGTTGATGCAACAAGCCATGGATATGGTCAAAGACTACCAAGAAGAAGGTGCAGTACCACCACCTCCAATTGAAGCCCAACATTCTAGAAAACAGTTGAGAAGGCAAGAAAAAAAACATGAAAGGAAAGAAAAGTTAGAGTTTCCCAACTTTCATATGGATTTTCCCTTGGAGTCAAGGCTAGAAATTCCAGAACCAATTTCCTAGGATGTTTTCAAGGGATGGAAGGAGATGGAACTTTCAATGATTCATGATGCTGGGCATTTCTTTTATGATTATATTTTCTCTTATTTCTATTCTAATGATTTTTCTTGTAATAACTGTTTTAATGATTTATCAATGCTTCAACAGGTGCAGCCAACACATGACATTATATAATTCTCCTTATAAGATTTAGCAAGTGAGGTGATGTGTTTTGAAGAGAGGTTGGAGGAGGTTGACTACCCCTCTCTTGCCCCGAACCCACTAGTAGGATCACTATTCCATCACAAGGAGGAACAAACAACACTGCTAAAGGGAGTTGATAATTTTACGGAAGAAGCTATATTTTTATTCAACATGGATTACATTGAAGTTGATTTTAATTATGTTGCTCCATGTATAGGTATTGAAGATGGATCTCACTTTTTTGATTTTCTGGAGAGTGAGGAAGTTGCGGTTGCTTCTATTGAAGACTCAATGGAACTTCCAATTCTAGATGACACTTCCAGTTTGAGAGTTATTTTTGAAGATGAATTATTGGAGTTGTGCACTAGAATAGAAGTGGATGATGACACAGTACTTGTTTTCCAAGAGAAATTTTTTTATTGGATTCAACCAGAAGACAAGTCACATCCAAGTTTTCCAACATTTCCAACATTAAAACTTGTTCACACTCAACCTCAAGCAGAAGTAGGGAAGTACCCCTATATCCTTTTTCCCCTCCACCATTCAACATGAAGTACTTCACTACCCAGGAGGGGAATTTGGTTGAAGATATACCTGGGGTACTCCAAATATGGAAAGTGACTGAAGTTGGAAGGAATCATATCTGGTGGTTCTTGAGCAAGAAGCCAAATCCCCCATCAGACTGGGGTTGATTTGGGGACTGTCCAGTTGTGGAAAGTCAAACTACAGCACCCCCTGGGTGGGTTATCCCAGGATTATCCTCTTTAATTTCTTACTTTAGTTTCTTTTTTCATGTTGTTTTTAATTTGTGTGCTGTTTTCTTAGGACAATAAACTGGAAGTAGATTCCACGTGGCTATAATATAAGTCTCAGGGTTCTAGCTCACTAGATTAATGGATAAAACTCCCTAACTCATACTTTGTGGTTGATTTTTATTTGAACTTAAAATTTGGAACACTAATGTTAAACTGTTTCATCATGTAGGTGCCAAACTGGAGAAACCAGAGTTCATGAGTAAGGAAAATAAAGGGAGACATTTTAAAAAAATGAATTAAAGCTTTCATTTAGGGAATTAAGGTTTTAATTCTACAATTTGTTTCAATATACTCATTCATTTTGTGTGCTGTTGTGAATTAAGTGTGGGGGAGTCCCCTTGTTTTCTATGAAAAATGACTGTGTTTTCTTGCATGGGTGTTTAGATGCTAGTATATAGAGAATTGAAAAAATTATTTTGAGATGATTTGTGAAACATGCTTGCACCCACTGTTTTCAATTTCATTATGCTGCTGCTATACATCATTGTTAATCATGCTACTGTTTGAAGTACATTGATAAAATCTTTTTTATACTCTTTAAAAATTCAAAGCATGAAAATTTTAGGAATAGAAATACACCTGGTTGATGGTGATGGTTGGTGGGGTTGGGATCATCTGTTTTTATTTGAAGTTTTATTTTCTCTCTTTTTGTGTGGAAAAGAAAATTTTTGAACCTCATTGATACCCCTCCATACCCTTTTTCAACTGAAATTTCTATCTTTTTTGTACTTAAACTATCTCCCACCTTGAGATTCAAAATTGGGGACAATGTTGGGTTTTAATTGTGGGGGAGAGGGTTCATTCTAGTGTCATGTTGAATTCCCCCTTCTTGAACCTGAGTTTGTGGCTATTTAAAAAATGGTCAAATTTTTTCAAAAAAATGGTTCAAAATTCCTTCAATTTTTTTCAAATTCTTTCATCACATTATGGTAATTGGAGGTTCAGTGGTACTTCATTTATGTCCTATTTTGTGGCTAAGTGTTTGCTGGTTGTGGAGAGTGGTACTTTGTCAGGAACTGTTAGGAATGAATGATTGCCGAGTGCAATTGTTCACTGTCTCAATGAACCTATCTGTTTAGGAACTGAGGATGGGAGTGTGACAGGATAGGTTTTGTGGGATGAGGATCATGACTTGGAGTAACTTGATGTTCTCACTGGAACCCAGGGGACTCACATTTTTATAAAATTATATTCAATCAATTTAGGAAGTCAACCCGAATGATTATTAATTAAGTCATTTGTAACTGGAGTAAAATGGGAAAATGGGATCCCATGGTGTGTATCTGAGACAAGGTGCACTGGGTGCATTTCTATGAATAAATAAAGACAATTTCAACTGTAATAAGTGCTATGCATAGTGCCTTGCACATAGAATATGGCTGTAAAAAATGGAAATAAAGTGCTCTTGTCAAAAATGAACTCATTAAGGTGAGGGGAAGTTTGAACCTAGATGAAGAAATGAGCAATTGATTTGGTTAATTTTCATTTGAGTTGAGTCAATAAAGTGATCAAATTAATGGACTTTAATTTTTGGAACTTGGGAGAAGGTGAGAATAGGAGGTGCCTTTGGTTATGTTTTTAAATTCCATTTCATCTAAACTTTCAACACTCCTTGAATTAGAACTTGAATTGGAAGGTGAAGTAGGATAGCTAATGAGTACAAGTAGGAGGCATGACATACTTGAAATTGTATGAATTTTTGAGGCTTTTGACTTCTAGTGAGTTTTTGAAGCTAGATAGGACATCATTTTTCAACACCTTTGAAAAGCCTAACCTACTGTTGGTCTTGATCCTCTGAGTATTAAAGTTTAATCATGCATTTTGTTTTGAACTAAATTTTACAAAACATCTTTCTGTTTTAAAGTCAAAGGCATGTACTTGTTTGAGGACAAACAAAGTTTTAAGTGTGGGGGAGTTTGATGTGGCAGTGTTTTAACACTCTTTGCCACATCCTTTTTATATTTTTATTGACTTTTTTATACCAAAATGATTGTTTTTAGTAATTATTTGACAATTGTTGTGTTTTTGTACTTGCTGCGTAGAATAATCAGTCTTTAGTTTAAAGCATGTGTTTTAATGTGCATTAGTGTCATTTTAAATAATTATAAAATTAAATTAGTCCTGCAAATTAGAATTTTATTTATTATTTTATTTTTACAATTTTTTCATTCAAGTTAGTTTATTAAATTATTAATTTAATTCATTAAATATTTATTCATTAAATTGTAAACTAATAACTCATTTTGGTTTTTAGTCTTTTAATAATTAAATTAATTTTAACAATTTGTTTATTCAATTAATACTTCTTATTATTTAATTTACTTTATTAATTCTTTAATTAATTGGTTGATTAGTGTAAGAAAGCGACTTTAGTTATTTTAGTTTGTTTTAAATTAAGTTTGTTTATAATTTTTAATACAAATAAATTCATTATTTTAAATAATGCATAATAAATTTTATTACTTAACACTACATTATTTTATTTATTTATTTTTGATTGAGTTATTAATTTATTTTCTTTAGTTTTATTAAATTATTAATTTATTTAATCCGTTCTTTTTATTTTGAAAGTAATCACGGTGGCACATACCACTGTTTTCACCCGTCGCTGCCACCGTATCGCTCACGGTGAGACCGTGAGCAGTTGTGTCACAACCCGTCCTCGGGGCCTGTGCTGTGACTAACCCAAGCCCGCCTTCCATAGGCCAGAGGCTGACGACTAGCACCAAGGCGTAAATCCCGGTAAAAAGGGAAGGCATTGACTTTGTAAAGTAAACAAGAACTACAGAGTAATCAAGCGGAAAAAGTAAACACTAAGTAAAAGATGGTACAACAGTAAGTGTGGAAAAGTAAAGGGGGCCGGAAATACAAGCCCAACTATAAAGTAAAACTGAAAGGGGGAAAAACAGCAACTGAAAAGTAAAGCCGCAGCGTCGAGCCGTCCTATGGAAGTCCCACCTGAAGGGTGAGTACAGATAGCCTCCATAGCTCCTCGGTCCAGCCGTCCGCTCCGAGTACACTCCGCCCAGTGGTCCACCTCCAGGTACCGTCCTGCTCCACAATCCTCCACCGCAATCAGTGCTGTCCATCGTCTGCAACCAACACAACGTAGTGCGGGCATAGCCCATGAAAGGGTTAATATAATCTACTTAGTAGGGACCCGAGACCCCCGAAGGTCTCCCAGAATACACAAAGGATAATCCACAAAGGAAAGATACAATCACGAAGTAACATCCTACACGGCTTAGGTATATGCCCATACATATACCTAAGTCATCAATTCTCGCTCGGCTCCAACATCCGAGCTCAAGTACAACCCAGTCCACACAGGAAATCAAAACGTAAAATCCACATAGGATAGCTCAACACAATCCACAAAGGAAAGTAAAATGTAAATCCACATAGGATATCTCAATACAATCCACAAGGAAAGTAAAACAGAGTTTCATCTCAGACAAGTATACTTCTTCGTAAAGTAAGAGAGATGATCAGATGTAATCACTGATTCATCTTCTAGGACCCACGTAGGATACAAGCACTGTAGTCATCATCGCCGAACCCACAGAGGATTCCGGAACAATTGTCTTCATCGTCGAACCCACATAGGATTCCAGTACGATAGTCTTCATCGTCGAACCCACATAGGATTCCAGTACGACAGTCTTCATCGTCGAACCCACATAGGATTCCAGTATGACAGTCTTCATCATCGAACCCACATAGGATTCCAGTACGACAGTCTTCATCGTCGATCCCACATAGGATTCCAGTACGACAGTCTTCATCGTCGAACCCACATAGGATTCCAGTACGACAGTCTTCATCGTCGAACCCACATAGGATTCCAGTACGAGAGTCTTCATCGTCGAACCCACATAGGATTCCAGTACGACAATCTTCATCGTCGAACCCACATAGGATTCCAGTACGACAGTCTTCATCATCGAACCCACATAGGATTCCAGTACGACAGTCTTCATCGTTGAACCCACATAGGATTCCAGTACGACAGTCTTCATCGTCACTATAGCAGTCGCAACCAGCTCTAGGGTTCCCGCACACAGCAAGCTCGTTCAGGAGGGTCCGCTCCACGAGCCGAGAGGCTTATACATCAACTGACACAGAGTCCAGAGTTTATGTATCCAAAAGTTCCGTATCGCCAACAGGAACTCAACGTCGCAGACGGCGCGTCAATCGGACGCCCGGTCTGAGAGTTATTGGCTTTTTCGTCCCAGGGGCCAGGTTGGTTTTTAAGGAAAAACCAGCCCGACCGTACTCCACCTACATCCAAACCTCGGGCGGAGTATGCCAAAAGACCCGTCTCACTTAGAGGAATTCAACAAAGTCAATGGCACGTCAATCGGACGTCCGAAGCTCAAGATATGAGCGTTTCTGCTCCGAGGGCCCGGTTGATTTCGTGTACGAACTAACCCAGCCGAACCCAAAGTATCGCGAAAACTTGAGTGCAATATACCGAAACGACCGTCTCGATCCAAGGATCGCATCGCTGGTGACGACGCGTCGTTCAGAGGCCCGTAGCTCAGGTTATGGACAAAAGACCGAAAACGGTCTGAAGACAGGGGGTCTGGGCCCGGACCGACCCGACCCAACCCCCCTGGGTCGGACCGAACCGGGTCAACCCGACCCGGGTCCGACCCAGTTCGGCGCGGCCCGGCCCGGCCAGGGCGCGACCCGACCGGTCGGATCGGCCCAGCTCAGCTCGGCCGAGCAGCCGAGCGAGGGAGCCGCGGGGCGCTGCCCCCGCGGGATGAAGGTGTTGCGACCCCGCGTGGGGCCGCACTGGATCAGCGGACGCGGCAAAGCTGCGCCCCGTGTGTGCCGGACCCGCGCGGCCGCGGGTCCGCTAGCCGCCGCCATCACGGCTTCAGCCGCGGCGGCCCTGTCTGGCGGCACGCCGGGGCGCCGCCGCCTCCGGCCGCCGGCGCCGCCGCGCCGCCGGTGGGTTCCGCGGGCCACCGGAGTTGCTCCGGTGGTCCAATTTCATTTCCGTCTACGTCGTAGCTCCTCCCGGGTCCCGTACTTCACTGCGGAAACAACGAATCACCTCTGCGGCATGTTTTGTCATCGTCCGCCAATGCGCACATCAACGAAGAACTGCGGAGGGTTGTCGGGCCTTGTTTGTTTGGCCCGCACCCTCCGCGTTAGGTGATAACAGTCGGGAATAAAATATTCAACACATGAATAACAAGCAAGACACAATTTTAATAGAATTAAAAATTGAACTTGATCCGGGTTCTTTGTTTTTAAAAGAAACAATCACGGGAATTAAAGATTGTTCTCAAATAAAAATCCCTACCTCACCGTAGTCGTCGAGCGCACGTTCTTCGCGGAATTGATCATCGCGGAAGGAGGCGATCGTCGTGTCACGGAAGGGCATCGCGTCGTCGCGGAAGGGCATCGCATCGTCGCAGAATACGATGTCGCGTCGACGAACTCCGAGGTTCAAGAACATGTAGATTTAATTATGTTAATTAAATCCATGATGTTGTTATAACCCACAAAGAGATTTAAAAGAAGAAACCCGAAATCTCCTACCTCAAGCAGTTGGTGATCGGAGATCATTGCGGGGAAGAACGTCTCAGAAGAAGCGTCGTCAATCTTCGAGGGTGACGGCGTTCTTCGCGTTATTCGCGAAGGAGGATGAAGGCACAAAATTTGTCAAAACCTCTCAACGAGCAATCCTCAAGAAGTCGTGCGTTGGTCTTATTTTATTATTACGCCAACGGATTGTAAACAGGTTAAGAAACAATTAAATTAATTCATAGAATTAATTTAACGAAGTTAACTGCCTAATTAAATGGTGCGTTAAGAATTTAAGAAAACGCGTCAGTTGACTTTCATAATGACGGGTTTTCGCGGGGGCGTTACTTAGCGGAAAAGAAACGGTGGGGCTCGTGCGGGCCCCACCTCACAAATCTCCTACCAAGAGGGTAGGATATTTTTGGATAGCACCCTATCCACATCAACTCAGCTTAAACAGCTTTAAGTGGCTTTCAAGTGGCTTTAAGTGAAATAAAAATAAAGTTGTCGCACACTTTATTTTATTTCTTAACTTAACCCCAAAAATTTAAAAACCACACCCGAGCAAACGCAACTCCGGAAGAGGCGTTTCTAAGCAAATACCGGCGCTGCGATTCCATCGGTGCCCTCAGAATTCGATTCCGAGCACCGGTTCAAAAGTTAGAAAAACCCGCTCATCCGTTCACTGAACGTACCCGAGTCAAACTTCGGAAAATGATTTCGGGCACACCGGGCCTCGGAATCAGGTTCCGTTTAAAACTGCGTTCTTGTAAAATTCCAAAGAAAATTAAGAATAAAATTTCCTTGAAATTTATGGGTCTTTACATCACTCCCACCTTAGGGCTTTACGTCCCCATAAAGATACATCATAAACTAGGGAAACAAATGTGGGTACTGAGCACGCATCTGAGCCTCCCGCTCCCAAGTGCTCTCCTGGAGATTCCCGTGTTGCCATATGATGCGCACTAGAGGAATCGACCGTCCACGTAGGACCCACTCTTGTCGATCCTCGATCTCCACCGGAACCTCCGCAAAAGTCGCCCCATCATCAACGTCCATCTCCCCATGTTCAATGATGTGTGTCAGGTCGTGCACGTATCTCCTCAGCTGAGATGCGTGGAAGACGTCGTGCACCCGGTGCAACTGAGGTTGTAGAGGCAGGCGATAAGCCACCTCGCCAATCCTGCTGAGGACCTGGAATGGTCCGATGAAGCATGGAGACAACTTGCCGCCTCGGCCAAATCTCCGTAATCCACATCGAGGCGAGACACGCAAGAAGACGTGGTTGCCATCCTCAAACTCTAGTGGCCTCCGCCTCCTGTCAGCGTAAGACTTCTGCCGGCTCTGAGCTGTCCTCATCCGCTCCTGGATGATCTGGACCTTCTCTGGTCCTACAAGAGCAGCTATGATTTCTTCTTTGCCGATAAGAGAAATCCGGTCTCATCCCTTGGATAAACCACGTTCTTCTCCTAATACAGTCAATCCCATCATGGATGATACAAATCCCTAGCAAGGATGGCGTCGTAAGGCCTCGACGCTACTACCAAGAGATCCAACCGTTACTCTCGCCTCCAAGGGTTGAGTCACACTGTCGGCATCAGTGTGTGGTAACTGGGTCTCCTCCAGTAGGTATCTCTCAAGTGAGAGTCAAGTCAACAGTCTAAACTGGAACCTCTTAGTAACAACACAAGAGAGGACAGGAAAGTAAATGCCACAAAAAAGGTGTCTTTTATTACTTCAGCTCAAGTACAAAGACACAAATAATCTACAAACATACAACAACAAAACTAAAAGAAACATGAACAAAAGTCTCCAGGTCTGGAGCTAGTCCCGATCCTGTCCACCTGCTCCCGGAACTCCATGATCGTAGGCCTCAACTGCCTGAAGCTGAGCTCTCCCATGTCCTCCTGTCCCCTGCGGTCGGGGTGGACCTCCTGGTGGTGGTGGTGGCAACACCTCGAAGCATCGTCCACCTACAGCTGCACGGCCAGCTCCTCTGCCTCGCCCGCCTGCTCCCTGCGGACCGTCATGGTCTAACCTCTGCCTGGGAGGTCCCTCTACCGCATGTTGTTCATCAGCAGGACGAGTCGGGCAGTCTCGAGCCATGTGACCTTGCCCGCCGCATGCGTAGAACTGCCTGCCTCTCGAAAGACTGGCTCCGCGCTGTGTGCCCCGCACTGCTGAGCCAGTGTCCTGATGTCGTCTGTCGAAAGGTCTGGTCTTCCTAGACCCATGAGTCATCCGTTGACTACCTGCTTCCGAAGACTCTGCTACCTGCCGCCCTGCGGTAGGTCTCGCTGTGGACTCAGCAAGAAAGCTCTCGATCAGAAGGGCTCGCTCCAGTACTCCTTCCTGGGTCGGGATGCTGAGGGAGATCAGCGATGCCCTGATTTCGTGTCTCAATCCCTGCTCAAAGGTCTGGGCCCGAAAAAATGGGTCCCGTACCATATCTGTCGAGTAGCACAAGAGATCGGTAAATCTCACCGCGTACTGGGCGACCATCAAGCTGCCCTGCCGCAGTTGAAGAAGTTCCTAGATGCGCACCGCATGGAGGGTGGCCGGGACGAACTCTGAGCGAAAGAGGCCCTGAAAGTCTGTCCAGAGGAGAGATGACTCATCGTGCACCTGGAACATCAAGCTCCACCATCGGCCTGTTTCCGCGTGAAATAGGCTCGCAGCGAGGATCACCATGAGGTCTGCTGGTGTCTTCACTAGCCCGAAGACTCTTATGACTGCCTCCAGCCAGTCCTCGGTTGCCTGGGGGTCCGTCTCCCCACGGAATCTAGGTGGTCGCTGACGCTGAAACTCGTGCAGTGCACTGAGGCGACGTGCATCGTCAGCGGCTGGGGCTGGAAGCATCGGTGGCTCGGCGGGTAGAGGTACCTCCGGTGCCTCTGCTGTCAAAGGTCCCTGTACCGAGGCCTCGTCGCTCGGCGGGCTGTCGTCACGTACAACTCTCGGAAGCCTAGCTGGCTGCCGTCGTGGGGCCATCCTGAAAAGAAATAGGTGCACCACGGTCAGAACAGTATACCTAGTGAGCTAATATAAGTAATCACAAAGAAAACTTGAAACACACATGCAATCAAAGTTTTCGGGCATTAAGTCGAAAATCAGAAGTCAGGGTCCTGGTGTACGGATACGTCGGCCGCCGCACCAACACTGGACTCCCTGGACTGATAACCACACCCAATACGCTAAACACTATTGCTTCACATAGAAGAAAGATCAGAGTCTGCGGTAGAACCGACCACCTATGATACCAATTTGTCACGACCCGTCCTCGGGGCCCGTGCCGTGACTACCCCAAGCCCGCCTTCCATAGGCCAGGGGCTGGCGACTAGCACCAAGGCATAAATCCCGGAGAAAAGGGAATTCATTTCCTTTGTAAAGTAAACAAGCACTACAGAGTAATCAAGCGGAAAAAGTAAACACTAAGTAAAAGCTGGTAAAACAGTAAGTGCGGAAAAGTAAAGGGGGCCGGAAATACAAGCCCAACTGTAAAGTACAACTGAAAGGAGGAAAAACAGCAACTGAAAAGTAAAGCCGCAGCGTCGAGCCATCCTATGGAAGTCCCACCTGAAGGGTGAGTACAGATAGCCTCCACAGCTCCTCGGTCCAGCCGTCCGCTCCGAGTACACTCTGCTAAGTGGTCCACCTCCAAGTACCGTCCTGCTCCGCAATCCTCCACCGCGATCAACGCTGTCCATCGTCTGCAACCAACACAACGTAGTGCGGGAATAGCCCATGCAGGGGTGAGTATAAGCTACTCAGTAGGGACCCTGAGACCACCGAAGGCCTCCCCGAATCCACAAAGGATAATCCACAAAGGAAAGATAAAATCACGAAGTAACATCCGACACGTCTTAGGTATATGCCCATACATATACCTAAGTCATCAATTCTCGCTCGGCTCCAACATCCGAGATCAAGTACAACCCAGTCCAGACAGGAAAGAAAAACGTAAAATCCACACAGGATAGCTCAACACAATCCACAAAGGAAAGTAAAACGTAAATCCACATAGGATAGCTCAACACAATCCACAAGGAAAGTAAAACAGAGTTTCAGCTCACACAAGTATACTTCTTCGTAAAGTAAGAGAGATGATCAGATGTAATTAGTGATTCATCTTCTAGGACCCACGTAGGATACAAGCACTGTAGTCATCGTCATCGAACCCACATAGGATTCCGGAACAATTGTCTTTATCGTCGAACCCACATATGATTCCAATACGATAGTCTTGATCGTCGAACCCACATAGGATTCCAGTACGAAAGTCTTCATCGTCGAACTCACATAGGATTCCAGTATGACAGTCTTCATCGTCGAACCCACATAGGATTCCGGTACGAAAGTCTTCAACGTCGAACCCACATAGGATTCCAGTATGAGAGTCTTCATCGTCGAACCCACATAGGATTCCAGTACGACAGTCTTCATCGTCGAACCCACATAGGATTCCAGTACGACAGTCTTCATTGTCGAACCCACATAGGATTCCAGTACGACAGTCTTCATCGTCGAACCCACATAGGATTCCAGTACGACAATCTTCATCTTCGAACCCACATAGGATTCCAGTACGAGAGTCTTCATCGTCGAACCCATATAGGATTCCAATACGACAGTACTCATCGTCGAACCCACATAGGATTCCAGTATGACAGTATTCATCGTCGAACCCACATAGGATTCCAGTACGATAGTCTTCATCATCGAACCCACATAGGATTACAGTACGACAGTCTTCATCGTCACAGTAGCAGTCGCATCCAGCTCTAGGGTTCCCGCACACAGCAAGCTCGTTCGGGAGGGTCGACTCCACGAGCCAAGAGGCTGATACATCAACTGGCACATAGTCCAGAGTTGATGTATCCAAAAGTTACGTATCGCTAACAGGAACTCAATGTCGCAGACGGCGCGTCAATCAGACGCCCAGTCTGAGAGTTATTGGCTTTTTCGTCCCAGGGGCCACGTTGGTTTTTAAGGCAAAACCAGCCCGAATGTACTCCACCTGCGTCCAAACCTCGGACGGAGTATGCCAAAAGATCCATCTAACTTAGAGGAATTCAACAAAGTTTACAGCACGTCAATCGGACGTCCGAAGCTCAAGATATGAGCATTTCCGCTCCGAGGGCCCAGTTGTTTTCGTGTACGAACCAACCCGACCGAACCCAAAGTATCCCGGAACCTTGAGTGCGATATACCGAAACGACCGTCTCGATCCAAGGATCGCATCGCCACTGACGACGCATCGTTTTGAGGCCCGTAGCTCAAGTTACGGGCAAAAGACCAAAAACGGTCCGAAGACGGGGGGTCTAGGCCCGGGCCGACCCGGCCCAACCCCCCTGGGTCGGCCCGAACCGGGTCTGACCCGACCCGGGTCTGGGTCCGACGCGGTTTGGCACGGCCCGGCCCGGCCAGGGTGCGACCCGGTCGGTCGGATCGGCCCGGCTCGGCTCGGCCGAGCGGCTTAGCGAGGGAGTCGCGGAGCGCTGCCCCCGCGGGATGAAGGTGCCGCGGCCCCACGTGGGGCCACGCTGGATCAGCAGACGCGACAAAGCCGTGTTCTGTGTGTGCTGGACCCGCGCAGCCGCGGGTCCGCTAGCCACTGCCGCCGCGGCTGAAGCCGCGACGGCCCTGTCTGGCGGCGCGCCGGGGTGCCGCCGCCTCCGGCCGCCAGGGCGCCGCCGCCTCCGGCCGCCGCGGCGCCGCGCCAGCGACCCGCGCCGCCGGTGGGTTCCACGGGCAACCGGAGTTGCTCCGGTGGTCCGATTTCGTTTCCGTCTGCGTCGTAGCTCCTCCCGAGTCCCGTACTTCACTTCGGAAACAACGAATCACCTCTGCGGCATGTTTCATCATCGCCCGCCAATCCGCACATCAACGAAGAACTGCGGTGGGTTGTCAGGCCATGTTTGTCTGGCCCGCACCCTCCGCGTTAGGTGATAACAATTGGGAATAAAATATTCAACACATGAATAATAAGCAAGGCACAATTTTAATAGAATTAAAAATTGAACTTGATCTGGGTTCTTTGTTTTTAAAAGAAACAATCACGGGAATTAAAGATTGTTCTCAAATAAAAATCCCTACCTCGCCATAGTCGTCGAGCGCGCGTTCTTCGCGGAATTGATCATCGCGGAAGGGGGCGATCGTCGCGTCGCGGAAGGGCGTCGCGTCGTCGCGGAAGGGCGTCACGTCATTGCGGAATACGGTGTCGCGTTGACGAACTCCGAGGTTCAAGAACATGTAGATTTAATTATATTAATTAAATCCATGATGTTGTTATAACCCACAAAGAGATTTAAAATAAGAAAACCGAAATCTCCTACCTCAAGCAGTTGGTGATCAGAGATCGTTGCGGGGAAGAACGTCTCGGAAGAAGCGTCGTCAATCTCCGAGGGTGACGGCGTTCTTTGCGTTCTTCGCATTCTTCGTGAAGGAGGATGAAGGCACAAAATTTGTCAAAACCTCTCAACGAGCAATCCTCAAGAAGTCGTGCGTTGGTCTTATTTTATTATTATGCCAATGGATTGTAAACAGGTTAAGAAACGATTAAATTAATTCATAGAATTAATTTAACGAAGTTAACCGCCCAATTAAATTGTGCGTTAAGAATTTAAGAAAACGCGTCAGTTGACTTTCATAATGACGGGTTTTCGCGGGGGCGTTACTTAGCGGAAAAGAAACGGTGGGGCTCGTGCGGGCCCCACCTCACAAATATCCTACCAAGAGGGTAGGATATTTTTGGATAGCACCCTATCCGCATCAACTCAGCTTAAGCAGCTTTAATTGGCTTTCAAGTGGCTTTAAGTGAAATAAAAATAAAGTTGTCGCACACTTTATTTTATTTCTTAAGTTAACCCCAAAAATTTAAAAACCACACCCGAGCAAACGCAACTCCGGAAGAGGCGTTTCTAAGCAAATACCAGCGCTGCGATTCCATCGGTGCCCTCAGAATTCGATTCCGAGCACCGGTTCAAAATTTAGAAAAACCCGCTCGTCCGTTCACTGAACGTACCCGAGTCAAACTTCGGAAAATTATTTCGGGCACACCGAGCCTCGGAATTAGGTGCCGTCTGAAACTGCGTTCTTGTAAAATTCCAATGAAAATTAAGAAAAAAATTTCCTTGAAATTTACGGGTCTTTACAAGCTGTCCCGATGCCACACCCACTATCTCACCATGAACGTTACCCACTGTTTTAACTCTTCACTGTCTCACCGTTTCAGCACTCACTGTGCCACCAGTTTCCCCCCCACTGTTTCCTTACTATGTTCCACGCCCCAGACACTGCTTCCTCATGGTGGAATGTCTCACTGTTTCCACTAGATGGTGCCACTGCTCCTTCTCTTTCCTTTGCCTCTGTTCCAGTAACCTTCATAACAGCACAAAAATTCACAAATCACCACAACAATTTCACAACAACAAATCAAAAACAAAGAGAAACACATAATCATCGTAGATTCAGCACCATCACTAGTATAATTAATCTGGACCAAACTCTGGACACAAACCAAATTGATTCAACAAAACTCAAATAACCTAATTTCACAGCAAACCAGAAACTGAATCGTCAGATTTGAGGCCACGGGACCAACTAAACCCCATCCGCGCATTGTCTTTCCCACTCACAGCCGCAAGCCAGCCTCACCTCCTCTTACTCCCTACCCTCACCGCTTCCCTGCTGCAAGTGCCACCCCCTCTGCTCGAGATCCTCTGTGCAATCCACGTAGCACACCGCCACACCACTTGAAACCACCCGAAGCCACCGCACCATGCCCCACCACTCTTAAACCCTAGCCACCCCGTCACCCCGTTCGAACCCCTGCACCGCACTCCTCCACCCAGCAAGACCCACAACCACCCGAAGCCATCACGCCCTGTCTTCCTCTCCCCACTGTGCACCAAAGATGGCTTCCCACTTTATCCCCTCTCATCCATGCCGCGAAGACCCCCCCATCTATTTGTGTTTTCTTTTTTTAGTTATTTTTTATTTTAGTTTATTATAACATATAATATAATATATATGAAGTGTTACATATCATATAACATATAATAATAATAATAGGACTATTGTTAAAAGTATAAAAACTTATATATGGTATTAATATTTCATAATAATACATGTTATTAAATAAATATTATATTTACATATAATAGTAATAATAATATTAAGTATTATATATATATATATATATTAATAAGTATTTTTATCTAAGTAATAATATTAATATATAGAATATAATAGTTTCATTTTATTTTATTTTTGACTCACCTACTTGTTTTGGTATTTCTGTTGTTTCGTGCTGGGGGAGCTACTCATAGAAGTGGGGATAAAAAAAGAAGTTGTTCGTGGGAAAGACACGAGAATATTCACGAGTTCGTTGAAGGGGTTGTTCGCACTCACAGGGAATTCACTCGGGAGCTGTTGACAAGTATGCTGAAATCACACCACATGGATCTACTTTCTGTTAGGTCATTAATTGCATTTTTCTGTTTTCATCACTGACTAAGGGGGGACAAGATCCATGATGAAGATGGAGGACTGGGAGGGCATCATTCCATAGTGGTGGAGGAGACTCCACCCGAATTCACACATCCATTCCACCCATATCTCATGGACTGGGACCGTCTTCGACCTAGAGAAGGGTTCCTGCTCCTCTATTTCACCCATCCTCCCTACTCCATTTTTAGTGTTTTAAGTTGAGTCTGTAAATACTCTCATAGTGTTTCTTTCTTAGTTAGTTGGATTGTGTTGTTAGTTATGTTTGATTGTTTGTGTCGTTTATTCATCCTCACTTTGTATTGTGATCTCCAATCTCTAGAAATGGAGATCTCACTTGTGGGGATAGATCCAGTTTATGAATCCCAACATGATCTGGAGATCCACACATTAACGCGATCACATTATTTTTATTCGCCTTGTTAGATAGCGTCTGCGAGTTAGATTAAGTGATAGAAAGATCTTGCGTAGGACGATTTGCCACTTTATTGTTTAATTTATTCTCCCCTTACTATCTTGATTTATCAAACTAAGAATCAAGATTGGTTGTGAGATGTGATGATATTAATGGAATCATTCTGGTTTTTGAGAATTTCTTTCCAGAATGATTTTTCTATGTGAATCACCTTGTAGTTCGGAGGAACGCTTGAGTATTGAAGAAATTCGATGCTTGAGTGTTTAATTTCTAGGCGAGAATGGCGTGTGACCCGCGACATCGTTCATGCACTGAGTGAATTGGATAATTGTTGATCAATTTCTTAAGTTGATCTAGGATAGGGAGTAGAGGGTGAATTAACCTGGGTCCGACCTTTGTCTCACTGACTATTGTCTTGTCCTGGTGTCATCTATTTGTTCTATGCCTTGTATTGTGTCTGCTTCTGCTTTCTTTTCTTGGTTTTGTCCTATGTCTCTATGTTTTTTTCACTTTTGCATTACTGTTTCTCTCTCCACTGTGCTCTTTAGCACTGGTTAGTGATTTCTTAGGTGTTGTGTTTTTTCTGTTTTCAAAATATTTAAAAATACAAAAAGATTTTCAGAACGACCACTTCGGCTCTCGACACTGCTTCCTTGAGACCGACCCCAAGGTTAGTCATTGTGCTATATCACGGGTCTTTATAAATGTAAACTTGACCATCCTCGCGATAAGGATGCACGTCATTGGGACAAATGTTCCTTATATTTCCCTATATGAAAAGTTAAGTATGGAAAAAGTCAAAAAATGAACCTTCCTTACCTTTAACATTTATATAACGTTGAGATATGGAAAATACCACATATTTTCAGTTATACATATCCTTATGAAATATAAATGAGTTATTTATATCATAATTATTTATCATTAAATTTCAAATATGAATTAGTTACAGTAATTGATTAATAAAATCCAATTTTGCGATTGTTTTGTTAATAATTAACTAAAATAAATGATACTATAAATAATAAATATGATGTAAATTGATTGAATTATTACCTTTAATTTTTTAGATGAATATATCACCTTAAAAAACTTTTAACTTTAAAAATATGAATTCCAATAATTTTTTTATATTTTTAAATTAAAATTAAATAAATAATGACCAAATTGACATTAATGTTATTTCACAATAAATGATATTTAATCAAATAAATTAAAATTCATAAAAATAATTTATTCTTACAAGTGATTTTTAAGTGTTAATAAATATAAAATATGGTTTATTAATTTATAAATTTATCTTTTATAAATAATATATTGACCCATAGATACCAAAAACATTGTTTACACGGTTTGGGTTAAAGCAGTGTTTTGGCGTGTTACATGCACTTGTTTTCAAATTAATATTAAAAACACATGAGATTTATATATTTTTAATATATATATATATATATAATATTTATATTTAGTGGGTATATATTTTATCATAAATATGACTTTAATATATTCTTAGTGGTTAAATTAATTAGTTTATAAATATAATTACTTTAATAAAAACCAAAATGATAAAATTAGGGAAACATAGAAGTTAAGGAACAAAATCATAAAAATGCACTTATTTTTGTGTGTTGAATGTTTTTATAGATATTATTTTCCCTTTAATACATTATATATCCATTTTGGAGTCACATTATGTAAGGGATACCTCCCAATAATGTATACCTTTTGGTATTTACAACAGTACCACTCCCCCTCCACTATAAAAAGGCACTCACCCATCCCACTTCCTAACACCTCACAAGTGGATCAACCAAAATCTACCCAAATAGATCCTCAAAATAACCCCCCTAAACCTATAATCATCACTTTGGATAAAAATCTCTCCAAGGAATCCCTTTTGTAAAAACCAAAATGAGTTACCCAAATAGAGGTAACATTCTTCCTCAAGATGTTTTATTTTATTTTCATTATCCACCCATAAAATATTATTATTAAATTATTATATAATAAAAATAATATGCCAAAAATAATTATATGTTTTTATTCTATGGGTTATATCTTTACTTACACACACTTCCATCTAAAGGGCAACAATCGTACCGTTTATGTGTACGTCAAACTACCTCCCCACAAAACGATGTCATTGGTTTTTTTACCAACTTTAATGGTTGGGTATTATGATGGAAATGTCGTTTATATATAATATATATGATAATTATTACAAATTTTTTCTCATTTAATTATTTTATAACACATATCTTTATACTTTCCATTTTGTGTAAATATGATAACATTGTTTGTGGAAGTGTGGACAACCACCTCCCAAAGCGATGTGATTCATTCACTATATATATGGAATGTGTAAAGGATGGTTTTAATTAAAAAAATGTGAAAAAATTAAATATATATGTTATTTATGACGCAATTATTTTTATATAAATATAATATATCATTTTCTTTATTACCCTTTTCACATACTAAAAAGTGACAACGTTGGTCGTGGACGTGTGGACTACTGCCTTCTCAACACGATGTGATTCCTTTTACATCACAATAATTATATATATAAGTATATATGATTAAATAACATGTTAATTATTATAAAATTATCATTATTTAGATATATAATGTCACTTACCCTCTTTCCATAATTATCATTGAAAAATGGGAATGTTACTCATGCGTACATATGGCCAACCGTCTTCATGATTGTAACATTGGTTCATTTTTCATAAATATATATCATGAATTGTTTTAAAATTAAATTTTAAGTATAAATATGATAATTATTTCATGATCATTATTCTGTATATTTTTATTTAATGACCTCATTGACCATAGTGGACCTATCAAAGTTAGTTTTGAGACATAAACTGAATATGGTTAAAAAATCTGACTTAAAAATTATTGATTATGTAATGTATATTACTCATTTATAAGTAAAATAAAAATAATAATAAACGTATAAACGTTTATTAATAATTTATATAATTAACATAAGTTTATTATTTAGTAATATAGAAAACAAGCCTGATAAATTGGACTCAAGGTATGAGATTTTTATCTCACTTTCTACATATGTGAGATAAATGTCATATTAACCACTTTATTTTCTTATGTGGAGTATCTAATGCCCATTTTAATATATTATTTCATTAAAAATTTTCTATTAATTATATATAAAACTTTCATTTAATATTATTACTTCATCGGTATTTTTATTTAAAATGTTTCAAAGTGGTATAAGACACTTTTGAATGGTTGAAGAATATTTTCCTCAGGAATAATTTTAATGATATTTCATTTCCATTCAAGAAAATTATATAAAAATTATTAAATAAACCCTTTAATTTTACTCACATAAGGTTATTCATGACTCTTTTTAAGAATTAATACCATTTCCCACTCCTTGTTACTCAAAATGTTATAGAATGTTTTTTAAGAAAACCCAATTTCATTCTCTCTTTAGTTAGAGAACCTTTTTTCTTCAAAAAACCCTATTTTTTTAAAATATTTTCAACAAATGTTTTTAATCATTATAAAAATATTTATTAAAGACATTTTACCCTTTTTTACTAGTGTTTTCAAAGTAATATTCTTGTCATTTTATGAACAAGGGATTTTTCTATTCTTTTTTCCATACAAAAGGAATGTTCTTTCCTCCTCGTACTTCATGTACAAATTTACCCACCACAATTTATTCAAATATTCCTTTTCTCTTTTAAAGGGTTATTTTTATTTTTTTTTTTCAAAATTGATTTTTAAAATAA
The DNA here is from genome assembly GCA_963277665.1 of Viscum album. Taxonomy (NCBI): domain Eukaryota; kingdom Viridiplantae; phylum Streptophyta; class Magnoliopsida; order Santalales; family Viscaceae; genus Viscum; species Viscum album. The sequence continues at coordinate 1,685,554,728 of OY728126.1, read as the reverse complement.
AAGTATTTTCAAAGAAAGAGATTTTCAGAATTTTTTTTAACATAAAAAATATATTTTCCTAAAGAACGTGTTAATGATCTTTTAATGGTATTTCTATTAATCAAAAACAACAACCCTTATTGTTTCTTATACTCCATTAGGGATATTTCTTATAGATACCATCCTCATTAATTCCTTTTATGGATTATTTTTGTTTCAAAAATATCTTTATTTAACCTAATTCTTTTCTATGGTTTAATCAAGTTTTAATGATACTGTTATTTAACCCCTTTCTTTTCCATGGGTTACTCACGTTTCAAAGAATTTTTTTATTAAATCTATTTCTTTTCCATGGTTTAATCATGTTTCAAATAGATTTTTATCAAACCCATTTATTTTCCATGTTTTACTCTTATTTCAAAGAGATTGTTATTGAACCCATTTCTTTTCTATGGGTTAATCATGTTTCAAAGAGATTGTTATTGAACCTATTTTTTCTATGGGTTACTGATGTTTCAAAGATATTGTCATAAAACCCATTTATTTTACATGGGTTAATCATGTTTCAAAGATATTTTTATTGAAATAATTTATTTTCCATGGGATAATCATATTTTAAAGATATTATTCTCGAACCAATTTCATTTCCACAGGTTAATCATGTTTTAGAGATATTTTTATTTAACCCATTTATTTTCCAAGGGTTAATCCTGTTTTGAAGTGAATTTTATTAAACCCATTTCATTTCAATGGGCTAATTATGTGTGATTATTTTTCAATGATACTTGGACATTTGAACAGTGGTTACATTATCAAACAATGAAGGGTTATTCTGTGATAAACCAAGGATGGGTGGGTCTGTGACAGCCTTCCAATACATTTGGTATGGAAGTCAGGAATATGGCTATTAAATTTGTAAGAGTTACATGTATGGAACTAAATAACATTTTTATTATATTTATAAGTGTGAAAAGTATAATGTTATACCAATGCACCTTTATCTATTTCTTTATTCTTTATATATGTTTATAATGTTTCTAATGATTGATATTGCTATCACATCGCTCTTGATTATTGATTCTGATGAATCTTTCCTTTTACATGTGTTCATATTTTATAGACCAGGTATTTATGAGTATTAGTTATTTTATTATTCACTAATACACTTTTGTTAAGTTATCATTACCTTATACACTCTTATGATTATTTATGACATTTAATTGTTAATGATTATGTTTACCCTTACTAAGTATTTGAGTTAAAACTTATTATATTTAATTTTCCCCAGGTTTCAAATAATAATGTTGAATGATTTATGTATATAAATGGTATCAAAGGATGAAGTTAATGACCCATTATGAAATAATAGAATATGGGTTAAATGAGAGAAATGTACTTTTGATTACTTATGAGTCCAAGTTGATATGAGTTGTTTATGTAGTATTTTTTTTCTAATTCTCAAAAACTATAAACCTAAAAGTTCCTCTAGTATGTAAGTGATCCATGTTATCCTTTTTATTTTTTATGGTTTTGATGGAAAATTTGGGTCACAATTATTGACATCAAAGTAGGGAATGTAAGTTTATGGATTTTAGCAAAAGATCCAGGAGTGTGGGTTCTGGGCTGTTATAGTTGCTATCAATGGGAGGTTTAGATAAATTTGGATATTAGGAGGTTTTAATGTGAGGTTATATTAAGAGTTATTGATACCTTCATAGTTTTATAAGATTAATTATAATCACAATTTTAAAGTATTAGACACCCCGTTATGGTTTTAAACCATGATATATTAAATATTTTTTTGGTAATTTTTTTGGATAAGGTATTTTTAAACCCTATGATAAAAATTAAGTGTTTTTTGGGATGATTTAGTTTTCATGTTTAAAGAAATAAAAGAAATACCCATATGATATGTGACAAACCAACATCTAACTAGGTGGTGGTGATTGATCCCACCACCAAAGGACATTAAGGGTTTTGCACACTACCACTGGCTTACATGATGATTGGGTTAGAATAAACTTTTTTTAGGTAAAGATTATTTTTATTGGAAAAAAATATGGTATTTTATCTGAGGAAGAAATAGAATATTTATGTTGGAAGAATTTATAATCAAATCCTTATTATATTTAAGTTTCAAACTTAGTCATGAAACATTTGAAAAATATCAAGGATAATTATTTATTGAATAATTTAGATTCAACTTTGGGTATTATTATTTAATATTTATCATTAGTGTATCATTTGAAGGTTTACTTATTTTGAGAATTATATTACCATTTGATAAAAATTTTGTTTTTGGTTAATGTCTAAAGACATTTAGAATAGATTAACTATCCCTTTTATGAATATGTGGGATTTAAAAGTCGATATTAGTACTTCAATAATTAAAAATTCATCTTGAATACTCATAGTTTAGTAAAAACTATTATATTTTGGTGGAAATTTATTAAAGGATAAAATTATGCTCATCAAGTAAGTATATTTTCTCTTTTACTAGATGGTAAGAGAATTATTTAACTTTAGGAGAAGTATCTTGAAGCAAAAAATATTATCCTAGTAACTTAAATTATAAAAAACCTATAGTATTTTAAATTATAAAAAACTCAAATTTTTTATTCTATTAACTTTCTATTGATCGTTCACTTGTTTATGATTTATGAAGTCAATTACCCTCTATAATTATTTATTCCATTTCTCCATTCCCACCCATGTTCTCCCTTGGTGGAATCCTAGTAATGCGTAACATCTAGTGACCTTTATGTTTTCCACTTTCCCTTTTTAAGATTATGTTTGATTAACTATTTTTACAATATGTGTTTAAATAAAGTAATACTAGAAATATTAATCATTTGATATCATGAAGAATTTTAAGGGATAAATTCATTTTAAGGGGGGTATGATGTAATATCCTGAGATTTTATGAAATATATACTTTCAATATAATTTAAATTCTTTAATAGATTGTGTTACAAAAAATATATTTTTTATCTTTTATCACACACAACAACAAGTTTATATTAATGATAAACATAACATCAAGTCCCTTTTATAACTTGTGAAATATGAAAGGTCAAGTCTTACCGAACAATAATATACTATTGATATTATTATTTGATATGGAAGTTATCACCTAGACGTTATATTAGAGGGTGTGAATATGGATAAATATATATTTTTACACTTGTTTATAAATTGTTTTTACATTTATACAATAATTTTATAGGCTTATAATAATAATAAATCCAGTTTTTAAGCATATGAAGGTGTATTTAAAAAAAAAGACAATTTTACCGCCTTTTAATGGTGAACCTATTTTAAATATATTTTTTGAAACTTTTATAATTTTTATATGAAGAAATAAACTTAATTTTTGAAATTGGAATATCAAAATTTACTTTGGGTGAATTTTTTGTAATTTTCTGAGAAGTTTCATTTTTTGATAAATTGAAAAATTCTGCATTTTAGTGGAAAACCGACTTTTCATTTAAATAATTATTGATGTTAAATTATAATTAAAATTGGATTTAAAGTAAAAATAGATCAATTATACATTTATTAATATAATTTAGTCCATTTTAATAATTCTTATATTGGATTTAGATATTAAAGTTTAATTAAATTTTGAACATTTTCACTTTAAAAACTCTCTTTCTCGCCATGTCTGCGAGATTAGCTCTAAATTTAATTTTTAAACTTCTGTGAACTGAATTTGGAAAAATAGAAATAAAAATTTATAATTAGTGTAATTTTTTTGGTCTAATAATATCAACACAATTTTTTTATAAAAAAATATTAGTAAATGTAATTAAAATGAATTACAATGATTAAAGTAAAATTAAGCTTAACAAGAGAATAAACCTTAAACTTAAGGGCCAAAATGACATATACACATGTCCAAATGAAATTTCAAACCAATAGTTAAACTATATCCCCTATTTTTGTTTTCTAATTTTATGAGTTAGTCGGACACATTTTCATGAAAGTAACATATATGATAAGTTAATTAAGTAAAGAGATAAAAAAGGATCCTTCTTTACCTTTAACATTTATAAAAATTTGAGATTTGAAAAAAAAAACATAATTTCGGTTATACATATCCTTTTGAAATATAAATGAGTTATTTTTATCACAATGATTTATAATTAATTTTTATAGATGAATTAGTTACATTAATTACTTAATAAAATCCAATGCAATGATTGTTTAGTTAATAATTAACTAAAATAAATGATACTATAAATATTAAAATTGAAGTTAATTGATTAACTATTGTATTTAATTATTTTTAAATCTAAATATATCATTTTAAACATCCGATAACTTAATAATTATGAATCACAATATATTTTTTATATTTTTAAATTAAAATTAAATAAATAATGTGAAAATTGACATTAATGTTATTTTACAATAAATGATATTTTATTAAATAAATAAAAATTTATAAAAATACTATATTCTTCCAAGAAATTTTTAAGTATCAATAAATATAAAATATGGTCTATTAATATACCAATTTAACTTTTATAATTAACATATTAACCCGTAGATAATAAAAACATTGTTTTCATGGTCTGAGTTAAAGTAGTGTTTTGGCACGTTACATGCACTTATTTAAAAATTAATTTCCAAAACACATGAGAATTAATTTTTTTAAATTAGATATAATATTTATATTTTATTGAGTCTATATTTTATTATATATCTCACTTTAATTTAGTATTAATGGTTAAATTAGTTAGGTTAGAAATATAGTTACTTTAATAAAAACCAAAATGATAAAATTAGGGAAACATAGAAGTTAAGGAAAAAAATATATAAATGAACTTATTTTTGTGCTTTGGAGGTTTTGCTCAACCATTCTTCTACTTTACTACATTTTTTGTCCATTTTGGAGTCACATTAGGTAAGGGAGACCGACCAATAATGTATACTTTTTGGTATTTACAAATGTGACACTCCCCCTCCACTATAAAAAGTCACCCACCCCTCCCACTTTCTTGAACTCCCATGAAAATTTGGCTTAACCAAGATGCACCCAAATAGATACTCAATATCTTTCCCTCAACCTAGAAGCCTCACCTTGGGAAGAAATCCATTCAAGGAATCACTTTGGTACAAACCAAAAGAAAATACCCAAATAAGAAGTAAAATTCTTCCTCAAGGCCTTTTATATATATTTTAATTATCCACCCCATCAAATATTATTATTCCATACTTTTATAATAACAATAGTATCCTCAATATACTAAGATGATTTTATTCTATGGGTTCAACCTAAACTTACACACACTTACTATAGCACCCCCGGATTGAGGTATGTAACCCATTAATTATGTTTTTAGGTATATAAACTGGTTGGGTAATGTTTGAGAGAGTTTGGAAGGTTTTGGGGATTTTATAAGGGTGCACAGTTTGAGAATGGTTAGTAAAACTATGAAGAATCTCTAGGAAACCATGAAACATGGGACAATGGGATTTGAAATAGTTGGCGCATGGTTTGTATAATCATGTGGGCCAATCGTGTGAGGTCCCCCTTGAAGTAGTAATAAACACACAATTACTGTACAATTTGTTTAACCATGTGGATAAACTATGTGCGACATAAAAAGTAGGTTTTTAAAAATGATTCTTGGTTATGATTTGTTATAATCACCCCATTCTTGCTCCCATTCATCCCTAACTCAGTATTTCTTCTTCTCCAAGGTTATTGAACCTTTCCCCCTCATTCTAAAAGTGATTTTAAGGGTTTTGTTGGTGCTTTAAAGGTGAATATCCCTTGAAAATCCTCATTTCTTAGTAGTTCCTTGGTTTTTATTAGATATACTCCTCTCTCTTTCTCCCAATTTCTTATATCTAGTCCCATTTTGGATAGATCTAGGGTTGTTGTTTTTAATCAGGGTGAGATATGGACTTTTTATTATTATGGTAATGATTAAAAGGTGGATTTGGGGAGTTTTCACTTGGGTTTGGTGAGTGTTTGTTCCATTGGTCATTTTTCCAAAATCCAAAAGGTCAGTGTCTTCACTCTCAACTCCTATTACTAGAACTATAAGTCTTGATTTGAAATTATTATTTTTGCTTAAAATTTATTGTGAAACTGATGTGAGAAGCTTGGTTGGAACCCCTTTGGTGATGATGTGTGAATTTTGGGGAAATTGTTATATTGTTGTGCAATATGATTCATTGATGGTTTTTAGAATGATGATTTTAAAACCAGTTTCTTGGTTTTCTTTATAAAAATAGATTTTGAAAGGATTTACAATAAAAATATTTTTTTATTGGAATTGGTTTTGGAATGGATGTCTAAAATGGTTTTGGAATTATGTGGTTAGAATGTTGTTTCACATGGATGTTGGCTTATGAGTTTTTTCAATATAAAGTGATAATTTTATTTAAATGGTTGGAAATTGTTTATTTTTAATGGTTTGTCTGGAATGATTAAGCATGAGTTGAAATGGGGATGGTTAGTGGTTGTGAAGTACCACCATCAAATAATTAGAATGTGGTCATGAATCACCATAATAAACAGGGAATGGGGTTGGAAGTGAAGTTCCATTATCAATGTTAACACCAATCTTGGGTGGTTGGGTTGTGTGTGTAGTTGAGGTGTAGGTATTGGGTCATATGAAATGAAATGGTCTATGCCAATAGAAAATGGGGAAATGGTTAATGACTTGTTTGGTTGACTTAAAATGTGGTTTCTTGGGTAAAATATTTTGGCAGTGATGTGTTTGGATTGTTGGGATTTGTTGAACTATTTTATTGGTTTTATATAATTTTTTTTCTATAAATGTGATAACTTGTTCTTTCATAGTTACATGAGTAGGGAAGTCATTTGGGGAGAACCTACTGAGTATTATTACTCGAACCCTACTTTTTTACTTGGATGATTTTGTTGATGGTGGATTTCAGGACACGGGTAAAACCTAAGTATCTCATTTATTTAGTGAAACATTGTGATGCTTGGGCAGTTGTGGAGTTGGAGTATTGAGCTTGACATGTAGCTGTAGAGTTATGTTATTATGTATTTAGTTTTGTTGTTTTAGTCTTCCCCTTGGTACTCTGATGTGGTATTGGTATGGTTTTATATTTTTTTCATTTGGTATGAGGTTGAATTGAAATTCATTGTTGACATGCATCATGTAGTGGTTTTTGGTAATGACACGTTTGGTTGGTTTTTTTTATTTTAAAGGGAAAATTACCCCCACCATTCTTGAATACCTTGGCATTTATTACCATCCTTTTGCACCTTAGGGATGTCTCTTAAGGGAAAGAAAAACTTCTTCATCAACTCATGAAAATTAAGAGGGGTAGAAGGTTAAAATTACATCCAATGGGCAACAAACTTACTGTTTATGTGTACAGTGTACTACCTCCTCACAAAACGATGTATTTCGTTTTTTCCTTTACCACATTTCATGGTTGGAAATTATGATATACATGATATTTATATATAATATATATGATACTTATTATGTCTTTATTCTTATCTAATTATTTTATAACACATACCTTTATACTTTCCATTTTTTGTAAATATGATAACATCATTTGTGGAAGCCTGGACTACCACCTCCCCAAAGCGATGTGATTCATTCACGTTACACATGGAATGTTTAAAGGATGGTTTTAATTACAAATATGTAACAAAAATTAAATCCATATGATATTCTTGAAATGATTATATTTCTATAAATATAATATATCATTTTCTTTATCACCCATTTTCACACACTAAAAAGTGATAACGTCGTTTGTGGATGTGTGGACTACCGCCTCCTCGACACGATGTGATTCTTTTACATCACATGAATTATATATATAAGTATATATGATAAAATAAATTGTTATTTAGGATATAATGATCATTATGGAAATATACAATGTTACTTACCCTCTTTCTATAACGATCATTGAAAAATGAAAATGTGACTCATGCGTACGTATGACCTACAAACTCCATGATTGTAATATTGGTTTATGTTTTATAAACATATTTCATGATTTGTTTTAAAATCATAATTTATGTATAAATATTATAATTATGACTTGATTATTATTATGGATATGTTTATGTAATGACCTCATTGACCACAATCAACCTATCGAAGTCAGTTTTGAGATATAAGCTGAATATAGTAAAAAACATCTGACTTAACCATTATTGATTAAGTAACTATAATTAACTTGTTTATAAGTAAAATAAAAGTATTAATAAACTTGGAAATGGTTATGAATCATGTATATATTTAAAATAATTTTATTATTCATGAATATAGAGAACACGCATGATAAATCAGACTCGAGGTATGATATTTTCATCTTACTTTTTATATATGTGAGATAAATGTCATATTCACCACTTAATTCCTTTATGTGATGTATCTAACACCCCTTTTGATATATTATATCATTAATAATTTTATCTTCATGGTATTTAAAAATTTCATTTACTATTATTATTACACGAGGCTTATGATTTAAAATGATTCAAAGTAGGATGGGACACATTGGAATGTTTAAAGATTATTTTCCTCAAGAATAATTTTAATGATATTTAATTTACATTTGAGAAGATTATATTAACATTATTCAATAAACCCTTTAATTTTCCTCTACTCTAGTTATTCATGATCTTTTTAAACTCTTAGTATTATTTTTCCACTCCTTGATACTCAAAATATTTTAGAAAATATTTTTAAGAAAACCCAACATTATTCTCTCTTTAGTCAGAGAACCTTTTTTCTTCAAAAAACCTATTTTCTGAATAGATTTTCAATTTTTTTAACCATTAAAAATGATTTATGAAATAAAATTTTACCATTTTTATATTTTATTAATGTTTTAAAAGGAATATTATCTTCTCTTTATGAACATAGAATTTTTATAACCTTTTTACCTTGAAAAATGAATGTTCTTTTTACCTCATATAACATGTACAGATTTACCCACTATCATCTCTTCAAAGCTTCCTTTTCTTGTTTAAACGGTTACTTTTTTAAGAAATTGTTTTCAAAAGTGCTTTTCAAATAAAAGGTTTTTTTAAATTTTTTTTCAGTATAAAAAGGATAATTTACTCAAGAATGGGTTAATGATCTTTTAATGATATTTAAATTCATCAACATCAATAACCATTATTGTTTCTTATCCTTCACTAGTGATATTTTGTATTGATACCATCCTCATTCATTACTTGGATGGATTATGTTTGTTTTAAAAATATTTTTATTTGACCCATTTCTTTTCCATGGGTTAATCAAGTTTCAATGATATTATTATTTAAACCATTTCTTTTCCAAGGGATACTCATGTTTCAAATAGATTATTATTGAACCCATTTCTTTTCCATGGGTTAATCATGTTTCAATGAGATTCTTATTGAAACCATTTCTTTTCCATGGTTTACTCATGTTTCAAAGATATTATTATTGAAACCATTTCTTTTCTATGGGTTAATCATGATTCAAAGAGATTATTATTGAACCCATTTCTTTTCCATGGGTTACTCATGTTTCAAATAGATTTTTATTAAAACCATTTCTTTTCTATGGGTTAATCATGTTTCAAAGATATTTTTATTGAGCCTATTTCTTTTCCATTGGTTACTCATGTTTAAAAGAGAATGTTATCGAACCCATTACTTTTCCACAGGTCAACCATGTTTCAAAGAGATTGTTATTGAACCCATTTATTTTCCATGGGTTAATCATGTTTCAAAGATATTGTTATTAAACCCATTTCATTTCCATGGTTTAATTATGTGTGATTATTTTCCAATGGTAATTGTTCATTTGATGGGTGGTTACATTATAAACCAATTAAGGGTGGTTCTATGATAGACCAAGGATGGATGGGTTCGTGATATCTCTCCAATACTTTGGTTAAGGAAGTTGTCCGTATGACTATTCCATTTTAAAGTGTGACATGTATGGAATTCAACCACATATTTATTCCATTTATAAGTGTAAAAAGTATAATGATGTCCTTAGGTACCTTTATGAATTGCTTTATGATTTCTATATGTTTATAATATTTATAATGATCGAGATTGATATTAAATCACTCTTGATTATTGATTCTAATGGATCTTTCCTTTTCTATGTTATCATATTTGATGGTCCAGGTTTTGATGGGTATGATTTGTTTTATAATTTTATTATACACTTATATTAATTTTTCATTACCTTATAAACTCTTATGATTATTGATGAAATTTAATTTTTAATTATTATGTTTACCCTTACTGAGTGTTTGAGACCACCCTTATTATATTTCCTTTTCTATAGGTTTTAAAGAATTATGTTGAAAAAATTATGTCTATAAATGATATCATAAGGATAAATTTTATGAACTATTATGAAATAAAAATAGTTGGGTTAAATGAGAGAAATTTAATTTTTATGACTTATGAGTCCAATTTGATATGACTTATTTATGTAGGAGTTTTTACTAATTTTATAAACTCTTAACCTAAAAGGACCTCTAGTATGTAAGTGATCCATGTTCTCCTTTTGAAATTGTAAGGTTTTGAAGGAAAAAGTTAGGTCACAATTATCAACATCAAAATTCAGAATGTAATGTTATGGATTTTAGTATAGGATCTGGGGGTGTGGGTTCTGGGATGTTATTCATTATCCTCATCCAAATAATCTCATAATGCATCACTAGATACTTCCTCGCCAGAAAAAGTGTTATTAAGTAAATTAGGAGTATACATAGGGATATCCCCTACAGTTCCTTCCAAATCCTAATCATCTTATTCATAATTTGTTTCTATTACAAGAGTAATATGAGAAGGTAATAAATGAGAGTGTTATGAAGGAATAAATTCTAAAAATATTAAATAACATGGTTGTATAGTAGTAGGCCACACCACATAAACATCAGAAATAAGCACATATAATTCCATTAAACCTTTACTACAATATTTCCTAAATAACAATGATGTATCCATCAAATCCTCATCATCAACCAGGGATACATAGTGTGCCATATAAATTCAGGATATTGAAGATATCAATATGTAATTAAAGTATTTGATTGATCCACCAGTATTAACTAACTACGAATCTTCCTACAAAATTCATCAAATGTCACACATTCATGAATAGTTTCCACTCTTATAGGTAGAAAACTATAGCTAAAATCCTGATCTGTTTAAATTACCTCACCAATATAGTATATTTGTGTAGAAATGATAACCTAGAAAAATAATTAATAAAGTGTTATATACTACATCATTAAATGTTTAAAATGTATAATTTTGTTATGATTAAACAATTGTGTCTTGATCTTAATAATTTTTCTATGGATTGGTTTTCAATTATTTGATAAACCATACAAAAAATAGGGGGGACTCCTAGAACCTCTATTATATCAGATTCTAGCAACCATTAGTCTACTTTCAGGCATGGTATAAAAATAAATCTTCAAACAAAAACACTTATCATTGAATGAACTTTTATTACAATGTTACTCACATGCAAGTGAGGGGTCTAGGGGTTTGAGATACATAACATTTTTTGTATGGACACACAGGTCCTTACATACTTAGATATAGGGATAAAACACATGCTATAAATGAGGAAAATAAAATAAAATTATTGAAAATTATATAAAAAAACATGACAAGTAATTTTAATTATATATTAGTCTTCCATATAAAGATCATTCAGTTACTACAAATTAAGTAATCATATATAAAAAAATACAACATGAAATTTCAATCATACATTAGATGATCATCTCAAGATCAGTCATCATACAATATTTCTAACATGTTTGTTTGAGATAATTATTATGTTATACATCTTGAAACTTTACCTATAACTATATTTAATAAATAACACACACACACACATCTATTAATATTCAGACTTTCACAAAGATTTTTCACTCTTACAAGTGATAAACTATAGTTAAAACCTTAATCAATATAGATAACCTCATTGTTGAAGTTTATTGATGGTGATATGATTACCTAGAAATAAAATTTAATAAAACATTATTTATATTTATACCACATCATAAAATGATTAACATGTTTTAATTAGTTATGAATAAATAACTATGACTCGATCTTGAGAATTTTTCTATAGATTAATTTATCATTATTTTATAAATCAACCAAAACCTATGGGGGAAATCCTGAAGCCTCTATTATAGCATATTTCAGCAACCATTAGTCTCCTTTCAAAAATAAACACCTCTTGTCAAATGCCTCTTTTTGAACACCTTTTTATTACAATGTTACTCACATTCAAGTGGGGGGGGGGTCTAGGGATTTAGGATACATAACATTTTTACATGGACACACAGGTCCTTATAAAATTAGAAAAAAGGATGACATGTAGGTCATTAATGAGGAAAATAGAATAAAATTATTACACATTATATAAACAAAATCACAAAAATGACTTGAAATTTTAATTATGCATTGGTCAGTCATCTCAAGAACAGTCATTACACATACTCTGAACATGTTTTTTGGGATATTTATTATGTTCAACATATTATAACTTTACTTATAACTATATCTAATATACAATAAATATCTAAATATGTATCCATATATTTATATTACATTCTTTCCAAAATTTAAACTTTTAAATGTGTGTATATATATGTCGGTAGATTCACATTATTTACCCATGTGTATCGAATATCATAATTTAAATTTATTTTACTTTAGATATAATATACAAGAATATGTAAATATAAATATTTTTAAACAATATAACATAAATATATTTAAATAATATAACATAAATACATATATAAATATAAATATATTCTACTTTATCTATTAATATTTTAAAATATAATTAGATATACTTTTATAAACAAATATAGTTCTCTAAATGCAAGTATTATTAATTTATACATAAATACTAACAATATTATTAATAATAAATTTTATTAAATTTAATTAATAAAAGTAATATAATTTACACTTATATAACAACCATTAAAATATTGAAAACTTATGTTATTTTCGATTTTATAAAATTATATATGTATATATAATTTTTTTAGTTGTTATACTTTCCAAAATTTAAGTAATTATATTTTATAAATTATAACTTGGAATAATAAATATTTATACTTAATTAAATTTAAAATTATTATTTATAGTAAACATTTTTTATATCGTTAACAAAAATAATATATACTTATATACATATGTAAATAAATAAATGTAAATATGATATTTAATATAACTAGTATTATTTATAAATAATTATTCATAATTTAATTTTATAAAATATTTAGCTATATTCACTTTATTTACCTATGTGTGTGGAATATTATAATTTAAATTTATGTTACTTTAAATATATTATATATTATATACGTATAAATCTATTCAAATTTAATTATTCACCATTTAAATTAAAAATATATACATTTTTTTAAACAATAATATTTCCGAAAATATAAATTATATTAAATACATAAAATATAAATTTTGTAAACACCATATTTAAATTTTATAAATCATTCAATTTAAATTAAATCACAAAAAAACAATAACTCATTGAGAAATTAAATCATTTAAAGTACAATAATTTATACATTCATTCATTTATACATCCATACATCCATAAATCTATACATCGATATATCTATACATCCATATATCCATACATCCATACATCCATACATCCATACATCCATACATCCATACATCCATACATCCATACATCCATACATCCATACATCCATACATCCATACATCCATACATCTATATATATTAAATAAATATATCATATAAATAAAATAAATAAAATAAATAAAAATAATTAAAATTTTTAAATTGAAAATTTACCTTCTTAAAACCCAAAAATATATTTTTAGAAAGAAATCCACCTAATCTTCACAGAAAATTCAGAGCATAACAATTGAAAATGGAGGGAGAAGGCAAATCTATTTATCGTTTTTTCTAGCCAGGAGGCATGAACCCTATTCACGTCTCCTTTGCAATTTTTTTGAAGGAAGCATGTGTGGGGTTCACTTTTCCTTATGGTCTGCATAAGAAGTGTAAACCCCATTCATGCTTCTCAACCAAATGAAGAATAATAAATGAGTTTCATGCTTCTCTAGAACCTTCTTTTTAAATACACACAACCATATCCCTTAAAAAATAAACCCATTAAAAAACTCCCCTTAACGCCTTTGGGTTTTTTGGGCAAAGGAAAAAGGCGTTAAGGGGGATAACAACATTGCCCTGGGGTAAATCCAAAAGGTGTTAACCCCCTACCGCATTTGAGTTTCCCATTTTTAGTTTATTTTTTGTATTTTTATTATTTAATTATTGTAGGAATATACACCATTTTTTCAGTTTAAATTATTTTATTTTTAGTGTAATGCACCCCTCTTTTTAATTTATATTCTTTTATTTCAACTCTTCCCTATCCCTATGCACAACCCCATCCCGTTAGAGCATGACTCACCATACCCATCCCATTAATGCCTTTAGGCTCATGCCACTCCAATTCACACTAATATCCAGCGATTATTTAAATATAATATAATAATAATAATATAAAAATTTGACACCAAAAATTATATTAAATTATATTTAATGTTTGATTAAAATAATAATTATATAATAATGATAAAATAATATTAATAAAAATAATAAAAATAAATAAATAAATAAATATATATATAAATAAAATTTAATGTTATTTTAATATAATAATCCTCTTATTATTTTCCAACGAGCTTGTACCCAAGTGGTACAAGCTCCTGCTTGGCATCCAAAAGACCCGGGATCAAATCTGGGCAGGGAAGAATTTTTGGGGTACTATAGCAGTACTGTAGCAGTACTATAGCAGCGGCAGCACTATAGCGGTGGAGGCACTATTGTAGGGTACTGTAGCGGTAGAGGGTACTGTAGCAGCGCAGGTACTGTAGCAGTACTATTCACTGAGGGGTCCTTTGGGCCAAAAAATGGGCTTTCAAGCCTTGTATTCAGGCCACTTGGCCTTGGGCCTTCGGCCTATGTAATGGGTCTCCCTCTACCCACACTAAAGAGGTCCTTGCTTTAAATAATAAATTGAGGCTTCGACCCCATCCTTTAAAAAAAATCCTCTTATTATTTAATTTGAAATTATTAATTAATTAATTAGCTACAAAATAATTATTAAATATTATTAGTAATTATTAAAAAATTGCAAGTAAATATTTAAAATTATTATTTATTTACTAATTAAAAATAATTATTATTAACCAAATACTAATAAATATTTATTAATTTTTATTATTTAATTACTAATAAATATTATAATTAATAATTAATAAATAATATTTTATTAGGAATTAATTATATTTATTACTAATTAAAAATATATATTTCTATTTTTTTGTACAGAAACCCTAACTAAACTAAACAATTAAAAAATATTAATAAAATATAATAATAAAATTTTACTAACTAATAAAATATTAATTACTAAATAAATATTAATTAATCATTAATTACAAATAAATAATTTTGGTGATATTAATTATTAATAAGTTATATTAAATAATACTAATACTAATAATATTAATTATTATTGCGAACGATAAATTATTAATGATTAATTAATTATTAATTATTTATTAATGGATTATAAATAATTAATTATTAAGGAATTGTAAATAATTAATAGTAAATAATATATTAGGTACATCAGGGTACAATTACATTCAAACACACACACACACATAGTACACACACATGCCCAAAAGGGAGTCCATAGCCCCCCATGGGGATATCCCACCCATCAAGCCTTTACTTATTTAGACATGGCCTGCAGGCCTAATGGACATGAAACCCATTACATGGCCCGAAAGCTCAATGAAACATGCATAGGGATGTCCGCATCATTGTACCCATGTCACTAAGTCTGCATTATGACTAAGTCATAAGAGTGGCATGAGAGTAGAGGCTTTGATGGGATAATTGGGTGGGTGGGACAGGGATGGGGTGTAATTCATGCTTTGATGGGATGAAGAGCATGCATAGGGATAAGGAAAAGTAGAAATAAATAATTTTAAATTAAAAAGTGGGGCACATAACAGTAAAAATAAAAGATTTTAAACTGAAAAAAGGTATATAGATGAACAACAAGTAAAAAGGGAAAAAATTAAACTAAAAAAAGGGAAACTCAAATGTGATAGGGGGTTAACACCTTCGGGTTTTACCCCTGAAAAAAAGTGTTACCTCCTTCACTCTTTTGGAATACGACCCAAAACCCCAAAGGTTTTAAGTGGTGTGAAGCCTTTCTGTATTAGTTTTCAAAAAAAAAAAATTATTTGAGAATTTTTAATATTTTTTTCAAAAAAAAAATATATAAAGAAAAATCAGAAATGTAAAATCACCAAACGGAAAAAAATTGATGAACTTATTTCTAATAGCTGCATGGAGGTGGAGTAGCAGCAAATGGGTGTCACCAAAAGGAGAAGATTGATGCAATGAAAGTCAGTTCATCATAAGTTTAATCATTTATAGTTTAAATAAGAAAGATATAACAACCCTAGACCCACACTCTCATACATAGTTCTAAAAACATAATATTTTCATTCTTGGCTTTGATACCCAAAAACAAGGAACCGATTTTAGTCATCCAAAACATACAAAGTCATCAGAAAAATTGAATCACTTATATACCCAAGGACCTTTTAGGTTCAAAGTATTAAAAAATTATGGAAAACTCTTACATAACAATACTCATGTCCTCAGGTGAACATTTTCCCTACTATAACCAATTTTTATAACTTAACAATAAGTCATCAACATATCTCATAAAATTCATCACAAATGAAACCTTTCTTGACATAAATAATTTAACATCATTCTTCATATCAAGGGGTAATGGATAACATAACAATGGTGAGCTCAAATGATTAGTAAGAGTAAAAATAAGAATTAAACATTGAATTTCATCGGTGATCATAACATAAGAATAAGGGTATGATGAATTAATTGAAGTGAATGGTCATGGACCAATTATCTCTTGGAGCGCTCTCTTGAGTGAACATCTCTCCTTCTTCCCCATATTTCTACCTCAACACTGGAGTGCTCTTCCAACCTCTTATCTCCTGAGAAGCTCCCTAGAGTGATCACCTTCCTTCTTTCTGGGGTTCCATCCCCCATTGTTCTCTCTAGAGTGGATTTATAGATTTCTTCTTCTTCCTTTAAATTTCCTAGGGTTTCATTCCTATGCTGTTGATTCCTTTTCTATTGAGAGTTTAATCACCTACCCCTTCTTCAGTTTTCCCTTTCACCTTTTCTTCCTTGGGTTTTAGTCCCATGTTCATTTAGGGTTTCAATCCTATTTTCTTCTTTCTCATTCCATGGTGGTTATGAGTTATGGATCTACTGCTGTTTGGGAATTTGGATGGGGTGGTGGTCTAAGTTTTTATAGTGAAGGTTTGTTGATGCAACTTTTTGGTGAGTGTGTTGGTTCTATCTTGGGCACGACTTACTTTGGAGGTTTCACCTGCTCGTACTTCTCTCTGGCCTTTGGGTCTATCATGCTCTTCTTAGTTGGTTAGGTATGTTGGCTTCCAAGAGGATTTGGGTTGGGTTTTTCATTATGGTGGGTGGATTTAAGTGGCCTAACCTACGTTTAAGAAACAATGGGGTATCTGTTTGGTTGGGCATTGTCGATGATGCTCACGACTCTCTATGAAGGCTCCTTTATACTCTCACTCTGCTCTGGTTTCATGTACCATCTTCCCTCCCCATTTTGACCTAGAGATGTGGTGTTCACAAGAGATTTTGGAGGTGTTGTTGGAGTGGATATCCGTGTTCCAAGAGTCATGATACTTTCTTGGAAATGTTTGAATGATGATTATGTTGGTGGTGCCGGATTGGAGTTGATGAAATTCCCGATGTGGGAGGTGAGGACAATGACAATGATGTCTATTTCAGGCAGTGGACATTGGAAAGAGGCTGATAGTGATGATTATATGGGTGTGATTACCTTGGTGATGTGTTTTTGTGATGGCGGTGATAGTGATTTTCCAGTGATGTGATGATGGTTGTGAGGTGATATGGTCCTCGATGGTAGGTTTCTCAGGAGACACAATTTCCTCAGTCGTCTCATAGGATTTGTGGGATTTTCTGTGATGTTGATATATTTTGAATTTTAAAACAAGGTGCATATGAAGATATTGGAATGATGAATGGTTTTGTTTTATTATTTTTAAATTTGAACTCTATAATGTGTGTTTTGTGAGGGTGTGACTTGATTTTGGAGGAATGGTTCTGTAGGTTCCCACTTACCCTCAAAGTGGATTTTCAATAAAATAAAAATGGATCGAGGAATTAATAAAAGTAAATGAGGATAAAATATGAAAATTAATACCCATCAAAACTAGGATCACTAAATATGAAACATGACATAAATATTTATCAAAGGTAAGAGTCATGAGAATCCATAATCATGATCCATGTGATGACAATATTGATCAAAGGAACCATTAAAAACACATAGAAATAATTTAAAAAACATGTTAGTATCTTGGAACATAATCTTTATCTCCTATTTTAATTCATGTAAGGAATAAATGGATCCCAAATAAATCCATAAGAGAAACCAAACCGATTAAATCTATCCTTATTTCCTTTTTTTTATAAAATTGGGATTGAATCCTATTTTTATTATGAAATGAAATACATCTTTCTATATGGGTAGAGGGAGACCCATTACATAGCCCATAGGTCAATGGTTAAGTGAAACTTGAACATGAACTAAAGGCCTAGTGAACTGTCATTCATGTTTTACCCTTTTGGAATCACGAGGCCTGCATCATGTTAGAATCACCATCTTCTTGCATCATTCTTGAATCACCACTTACCTGCATCATGCTTGCATAACCACCTAAAAGTTATATCAAACTAATCAGTCATATAAGTCATATCAGGACCACCCATAATCATGAGATATATTTTTCTCACCCATCCTAAGGAATAATGTGTAAGTACTATACAAGAATATAACATATGGAAGATTACATTTTCATCATTAATCTTTTAACAATAGACTACATTACTTTATAACTTGGTTTACCTGTGGAAAATAAATTGGTTTTATGAAAATATCTTTAAAACAATCATTGTAATCTATTTAGATAAATAATATTAATAGTATCATAAAATCATATTTCCAGTGAATCCTAATAATCATTAAATTATTTTAACATAGATAAAAATACATTTAAAAGAACATTTAAAACATTTCTTTGAAAATAAGGGAAAATACCCATTTTATTTCAATACCTTTTACAACTAAAAATTCAAAAGTTTTTTTTGAGAATTATTATCATTTAAAATAAAAATGGAAACTAATAAATTTAGCTTCAAAACAATGAATTATTATGATATTGAGAAAATATATTTAGGTCGTAAACACTTAAAATAAACGCCCTTTTCAAAACTTTTTTAAAGAGAGTCAAAAGTGACCCATGTGAAAAATGTTATGAAATTTCCTTTTAAAACCATTTAAAATAAGGCCAAAGATCATACAAAATAAATTTAGGAAATATTTTATTTTTAGATAATAACATTATTGAAATAAGATAAATAATAAGGAGGAATTGTTTGGTTAAAATTATTTAAAAACTTTAAAGCATAATTTTTAAAGATAATCCCTTTTACGAACATTAAAAAAATACATTTTAATACAAGAACATAATAAGTAACATAAAATACCATGAGTATAAAAAGGATAATGATATTATTTTTCATGATTTAGTGTATACATCATGTAAATGAATATAGGTGCATTAATAAAAAAATGTTTCAAATAAGGAAGTTTTAGATGAGAAACCCTTGAAACTTGGGAAATGATTAAATTAAAAATTCATTGTATGAAGGAACATACCATGATTATATAAAAACCATAATTTACATGAAATAATATGTTGAGACATATTCATTGGGAAATAAATACACCATATAAAACATATCAAGATGTATAAAATTAATTATGTCTCAAAGAATTGAAATTGAGAATATGAAAACCCTTGCAACTTTTATAACATTTGAATAAATATCTCATGAAAGATATAACTTCAAAGAAACATTAAATATCATGATAAATGAGTAATTCATGATATAATAACTCAAAAATAATCATATAAACCTTATAAAAGGAACCTGGTTCATATTACATGACATGTCTCAAAGAAACAATATTGAGATGAATAATCCTTACAAAGATCATATCATTGAAGTGAGAATTTATTAATTAGGTGTTTATGTGTAACAATTTTAAAACCATGAAAAACAATTGGAAATAAAACATAATACAATTATAGTTCATTTCACACATAATATTTTCATAACATATTCAATGAAGTAGAAGTATAACCCAATGAATGGAAATTGAGTTATGAAAACCCTTACTTAGAGTCCCAACTCACTACATATGTTCTTGAAATCTAGTAAAATAAAATTATATTAATTACTTACTTGTTTAAGAACCTTTTCCAATATTATTACATTACCATTAAACTACTTAATTCATTTATTTCAATGACATATTTAATTACTTAATTAATTAATTTCTTGTCAGGTGTTTTGTGGATGTTTGGTTCATAATTGAAAAATAACTTCGGTACATTGAACGTGGTCAAAGTGGTAATTGTTTAATCCTTTATAGAATAATAATTAAAAAATTATAATTTTTTTTCAGTAGATTAAATTTTATAAACATTCTTGAATGACTTAAATTAAAAACAAATCACATCGCTTCTTAGAGGAGGTAATCCACACGTACACCTGAACTACACTATCATTTTCCAATGGATGGAAGAGTAAGAAAATTATATATTTTATTTAAATAATGATAATTATTTTATGAATAATATATATATATATATATATATATTAAATCCAACACAATAACCATCCTTGTGAGGCGGTGATGAAAAATGAAACACATTGCTTCGTGGAGGTGGTAATCCACAAAAATGATGAGTTCATTCCACATAGAATGGAAAATGAGATGAATATGGCTGTAAAATTAACATAATAACTTCTATGTAAATGGGATATACATATTAAATTATTTTTTAATGGTTAGTATAGAATTTAAGATGTATAATAAGAATTAAAATGAAAGAGATCGGTTAAAATTATTACATCCTCTTTGAGATACCTCCTTTAGATTTCTTCTAAAGGACCTTAGAAATGGTATTTTGAAGGGACCAGAACCTCTAGGACTAATGATGTTTAGAAGAGTTTTTTTAATGTTTTTTCAAGATAATTGGTTCAAGGTGGTGTGAATAATAGAGTATTGGTGGTGTAATTTTATAGTGAATAAAGGCATTCTCTTAGAATTACTTAAAATATTTAAATTTAATAAATATTTTTTCATGTAAAAGTGGCACCAAGTTTCAATTTTTTTGAAGCTAATATAGGTTATGGTGGAAATAATTTTTATCAATAAAATTTTGTTAGGTTTTTGTGGAATTTTAACCTTATGTTTTGTTTCAGCCCCTTCATTATCAAATTTTAACATTAATTGTGGAAACAAATTTTTCATCACTAGATGGTTATCAATTTAAATATAAATAAATAATTGGATAAAAAATGTTCAAAATTTTATGTTTTCAACTCTATAACATTAATAATTTCTTATTTCAATATTTTTATGATTTTTAAATCATTTAATAATATATTATTTAACATGAAATACCACTAAATTCATTCAAAAAACTATTCAACAAGGGGGTGGCGGGGGATGGGGGGGGGGTGGGTGGGGGTGGGGAGACTTTATACATTATTTTATGGGGTGGGGGGGGGGAATACATAGGGAATGAGAAATTTTGAAATAAAAAAATTTAAATTAAAAATTAGGGCCCATAACACTAAAAATAAAAGATTTTAAACTAAAAAAAGTGAATAGTCCTACAACTAAATAAGAAAAAAAATTAAATTAAAAAAATGGAAACTAAAAGATTGGGGGGGGGGGGGGGTGGAACCATTTGGTTTTACCCTAGGAAAAATCTGTAATCCATTGAATGATTTTGGACTATGCCTCAAACTCAAAAGGCATTAAGGGGTGTGGAGACTTTCTGTAAAAGTTTTCAAAAAAAAATCCTAGAATTTATTTAATTTTTTCAAATCTAATATATAAAAAAATCATAAAGGTAAAATCTAAATAATTATAAAAATTTATGGACTTATTTATAATGGCTACATGGAGGTGGAGTAACAGAAAATGAGTGCCACCTATAGGATAAAATTAGTGAAACATGAGTTAGTTCATCAGAAGTCTAATCATTGAGAGATGAAAAATGAGGGATATAACAACCCCAAACCCACACTCTCATACCCAATGCTAAAAACATAATATTTACATTCTTGGATTTGATACCCAAAAAATAGGAATCAAGTTTAGTTATCCAAAACATAAAACACCGTAAAAAAACTTGAACCACATATATACCCAATTACAATTTAGTTTTAAAGTTTTAAATAATTAGAAAAAACTCTTACATAACAATACCCATTTCTTCAAGTGATAATTCTACCTTCTATAACCATATTTTATAATTTCAAAATAATTCATCAAAATATCTCATAAAATTCATAACCAAATTAATATTACTATACATAATTCATTTAGCATCATTCTTCATAACCTAGGTAAATGAATAAAATAAGAATGGTGAGCTCAAATGCCTAATAAGAGTAAACATAAGCATTAAAAATTAGATGTCATTAATGAGAATAATATGGGCATAAGGGTGTGATGAAATAATAGAAGTGCATGAGGATAACATATGTAAATTCATACCCATTAAAAATAGGATCACTAAACATATGATATTTCATAAAGCTTTATTAGAGGAAAGAGTCATGAGAATCCTTACTCATGATCCATGTGATGAAAATCTTGATCAAAGGAACCATTAGAAACACAAAGAAAGCATAGAAAAAACATGTTGGTATTTTGGAACATTATCTTCATATCCCATTTTCACTTATGTCAGGAATAAATGGATCTAAATTAAATCTATAAGAGAAACTTACCCAGTTAACTCCCTCATTCTTACCTTTAAGGACAATGAATGTTAATAAATGTGTGGGAAAGTTATATCAGAATCATCGGTAATATAAGCTATATCATCCTCATAAGTCATCATGAGCTATATCTGTAAATACCTAGAATTTATATGGAATTTTTTTTCTTAAATACATGGGAATTTTGTGAGTCCGCAAAAATATAAGGTGCATGATTCTGAGGCCCAGTGTGCCCGGAATCAATTTCTGAAGTTTTGTTTGGGTACATTTAGTAAACATATTAGCCAATTTTTATAACTTTTGAACTGGTGCTTAGGATTGAAATTTGAGGTCACCGTTGAACTCGCAGCGCCGGTATTCGCTTATGAGGACTTTCACCTCGACGACATTTGGTCGATAATAAAAGTTAGTTTTTGGGTTTTTTTGGAAAAATAATAAAATAAAATGAGTTACACTTTATTTTATTTAAACTTCCATGTGGGTGACTGGTAGTTAAAACTTACTCATGGAAGTTGGAGGTAGGACCACCACACCTTAACCTCCCATGAAAGGTTATGGTGGTGGGGCCCATCCGAACATAACCTCTCACGAGAGGTTATGATGTGGGGACCACCCGACCCCTATTAATGGGAGGAGAGTATAACCACTCAACTCTCCCTCATTAATGAGGGAGAGACTCTTGACCTTCCCTTAATTTAATTGGTTCCAACTACCCAATTATTCTTTCCAAAACACATGGATTAATGAGGTGGAGCCCTTTAATTTAATTCACCCTTTTGAATTTGTGCCAACGAAATAATACATTAACTAATATATTATTTGGAACAACGATTTCACTTGGGTAATTAAAGATAAAGCTCTCAATGAGGAACCTCACCATCCAACGAAGAACACGTTCTTCCAACGAAGAATTCCGGAAATGGTCCCCTTCGATCTTCTTCCCTGGACACCTACCGACGTGGAACCACTTTTACAACCGTCGTGCAAATTCGGGAGTGGAAGAGTGTGGCGAACGCGACTAATGACAACTCCGTCTTCTTCCCGTGTCTTCACCATCGACGATCGATGATTAAAGGAAGGGGTTTATTAGATGTCGATGTTATTCCTTTTCTATCTTCTTGTCTGAGATGATCCTCGACATGATGACGAAGCAACGAGATGACGAAGGTGGTGACGACAAAGGTCGTGATTTCTGTGGCCTCCGTAACCAATACCTACTTTGCGACGCTCCGACCGAACCGACCACGTCTGAGCCGAGCCCCGGCCAAGCCGGTCTCCGCGTGTCCCGCGCACCCGGCTGCACCGCCGGCCCCTGCCGGCCCGAGATGTGTGGAACCGGCCTGCTCGGCCACCGGCCCGCCTGCTTGCGCCCTGCTCGGCGCCCTCCCAGCCACCGACCGGCTAACCCGACGCCCTCCTGACCGCCTGCCGGCCTCCTCGGCCTGCCCGGACGCCCTGCCGGCTTGGCTGGCCGCCCCGCCGGCCTGCCAAGGCCACCGCCCGGCCGCCTCGCTGACCTTTCCAGGCCACCACCTGGCCTGCTCGGCAGCCCCACCGGCATGCCCAGGCCACCCCGCCGGCATACCCATGCCTCACCCCAGTTCCAGGCTGAACTAGTTGAGCCGTGCTGGTTTCCCGAGCCTGCCCACGGCTTACCTCACGGCACTGCTGGCCGAATCAGCTCGGCCTCCCGAGCTAAGCCGCCCGTACCACACCCCTTGGAGCACTGGATGAACCGAACCGGCTGCGCCATCTGGGCTAAGCCGTGCCCCTCGCGGCGACCTCCGGGCTGAACTGCCCACGCGGCCGGCTGGGTGGGGCCCAGCGGGCTGGGCCGAACCTAACAGGATGGCCCGCCCAATGGGTCAGGCCAGACCCAACAGGTCTGACCGGGTCGACCCAGACCGGGTTGGCCCAAACTAAGATGGGCCGAGTCGGTCTGACTGGGTCGGACCGGACCCGAACCCACTACCGGCCTTTACTTTCTTTGGCCATATCTTTGGCACCGGACGATCGTTTTACTGACCGTCAGCGGCACTGGTTTCCTTGGAGTGCGAAGGTCCCTTTGAGTATAACCCACTAGAGTTCGGGGTAAAGTTGAGATACAGTTAGGTTGGATCGTACACGAATCCAACAGGGCCCCCAGGACTAAAAGGCTAATAACTCACAGGCAGGTCGTCCGATTGACATGCCATCTGTTGTGTTGAGACCTCTATAACGTGTTGGAACTTTGATATACTTCTACGTGGGACTTCGTGACAGTTGGAGAATTGACCAGTAGCTTGAGGATCAGATCATCCAGAGACGAGCATGTATTTGTGTGGGAACCTAGTAGCTGGATGAGACTTGATGACTATTGATCGAGTGACTCAGAGTGACTCGTATAACCCAGTGAGGAGTGCCTGGTTGTTGCAGTAGATCCACGACAGTGGAGCACCTGGTTGTGGTGGGAGACCCGCGGTACTCGACAGTAGGAGTACCTCTGCAGGCTATGAGGGGAGCGCCTGGTTGTGGCGGTAGACCTATGGTGGGGAGCACCTCTATGTGACGCAACAAACCCACAGTACTCGACAGGGGGAGTACCTAGCAGTCCAAGGTTAGTGGGAAGCACCTGGTTGTGGCGGTAGGCCCACTATACTCGATAGAGTAGGAGTTATCCAGCAGTCAAGGGTTCAAAATGTTATTACCCCTATAACAAAAATCCTGGTTGAGTTGAGTCAGTAAATTTTGTGTTTACCTCATGATTGAGATGGATTAATTGACAACTTAGGTATATGTATGAGCATATTACTAAGTGGGGTTATCTATTGATTTCATACTTTTTGGTTTATCCTTGTTGGATTTTATGATACCTTTAGGGTCTCAAGGTCACTACTGAGTATCATTATACTCACCCCTGCACGGGCTATGCCCACACCTCATTGTGTTGGTTGCAAACGACAGATAGCGCTGACTGAGGTTGAGAGTACAAGGACTAGATGATACCCAGAGGTGGACCATACAGCATGTCGGTACGTGGATGAGACCGACAGACATGGATTGCTGAGGAGGCTATCTGTACCTACCCTTCAGGTAGGATCCGTGGTGGACGATCCAGGAGCTGCTCTTCACCTTTCATCCATTTTTTCCTTTTCAGTTGTACTTGTTTTCAGTTGTACTTGTATTTTCCTATAGGGATTTTATTCTGAACCCTCTACTTTTAGCACTCTTTGTATACAGTTTTACTTAGTGTTTTTCTTCCAGCTTGTTCTCTATTGTGTGCATTTTCATGTTTTAAAGGCAATGGCTTCCCAGTTTAGGGATTTACACATTTGGAGCTAGTCTCCAGCCCCTGGCCTATGGAAGGTGGGCTTGGGTTAGTCATGGAACGGGCCTCGGGGGACGAGTATTGACAAATTAGTATAAGAGCTGACAGTTCTACCACATAACTTAGGACTCTGGTATTTATTTTTTTGTGAAGAAATAGTGTTAAGGGTACCAAGTGTGGTTTTCAGTTCATGGAGTCCAGTGTTGGTGCGGCGGCCAACGTATCAATAAACTAGGACCCTGAATTTTGATTTCCGACTCAATGCACGAAAACACTGATTGCGTGTGTGTTTTCAAAAGTTTTTCTTTAAGTCAGCTCAAACAGGTCATCTCACCAGGTATAAATCTTTTGACCATGTCGCATCTATTCAGAATGCCTCCACACAGACATCCAATTAGAGTTCCGAGAGAGTACACGATGAGGACCCACCGAGTGACGAGGCTCTGGTGCAGGGCCCTCTTAATATGTTGGCACTGTTAGGTGGTGTACCAGCAACACCACAACTTATTGGGAAGCAGATTCCACTATCTCCACTGGCAGACGGTGCACGCCGACTGAGCGCGTTTCATGAGTTCCAGCGGTAGAGGCCTCTGAGGTTATGAGGCGAGATAGATTCCCAGGCAGTAGAGGACTATCTGGAGGCGATTTCTAGAGTTCTACACCTAGTTGAGACACCCTTAGAGAAGATAGTGATCTTAGATACTAGTGTTTTCCAGTGAGTGACCATTAGGTTGTTCTGTATAGTGATGAGGCTTCTGTATGTGGACCATTGTCTGAGATTGTACCTTCAGCTGGTGTGCCAGCTATATCACCACTTGTTGGTCAGAAGTTACAACTGGCGGTACCAGTAGATGAAACATGTAGGCTTAGTGCCTTACACGTGTTTTAGCATTAGATACCCCTCAAGTTCCGAGGTGAGCTCCACTCACAGTCGGATGAGGAATGACCTGAGGAGGTGGCTGAGAGTTCTCTAGAGCTTGTACAGCTTCGTCAGGATGACATGTAGGTAATTGAGTATTCATCGAGGCATACTGATTGTTCCCGGTACTCGATGAATACGATACTATCAGTGCTTTGGGGCCTAGATTACCGAGCGAGGTGTGTTTAAGGACATCTAAGCCAACACATTTTCTCTATATTTAAGAGAGAACCTTTGCGGTTGAATTTTCTTTGGATGAGAGGATACAGCCAGTGAATGTTAGCAGTGGGAAAGCATGAAACTGACACCAGTCTCAAATAATTAAGCTTGTAAAATGTTTCAAGAAGAGGAAGTGTTAAGGAC
Organism: Viscum album; assembly: GCA_963277665.1. Classification (NCBI taxonomy): domain Eukaryota; kingdom Viridiplantae; phylum Streptophyta; class Magnoliopsida; order Santalales; family Viscaceae; genus Viscum; species Viscum album. The sequence continues at coordinate 1,685,527,124 of OY728126.1, read as the reverse complement.
AGATGAATCTGTAGGGCAGTAGATGTGGAAGAAGAGCTAAGAGAGCAGTATGAGGTGTTGTACATTTTGACATGTTACAACCACCCGCCTTTGTATTCCCCACCAGGATCAGGGAGATGGAGGGTAGGGGAAGAGAGTAGCTGCATGCAGTCAAGGAGTGTGACCCAAGGGCTCTAGGAATGATTCGAGGTACAATATGTGTCTACTACAAGCTTCCGTATCAATAGACATATGTACCAATCATTCCTTCCTTCAATGAATCTTGTACCAGACCTAGAGTTTCCGGTTAAACCATTGACTTGAACCTCATGTCTGGAGATACCTTTGGGAGGAGACTTGATAATCACACTTATGCCGATGGTGTGATCTGGCCCTTGAGGTGAGAGTTTTGGTTGGAACCTCTGGGTGGCAGCGTCGAGGCATTACGATGTTAGTTTGGGTATGGACTGGGCAACCACAGTTCATACACAGATTGACTATATTAGGAAAAAAGGTTGTGGTTTATCTACAACATTGGGATGAGGTTTTACTTAGTCAGAAAAAAGGAAACTCATGAAGCAGATGTTAAACTCATGCATAGGAGGGTGCAGCCGATCACTCTTGAGTCGGCCAGACATACCCTCATGGAAGCAGGAGTTTTGAGTTTTCAGTTCCAAACAGGAGTGAGAGAACATGGGGACATCTTTTCAAAATATGTTTCCAGGATTATGCCCCCAAAGGGGGAGGGACGTCTGTTTTGGATGGAAACTACCGGAGGTTCATTCCAGAATTATCCAGAGTTGCAACACCACTATCAACCTTGACAAAGAAAGGGAAACCCTTCGTGTGGTCAGAGAGATGCCAGCAGAGCTTTCAGGAGATGAGGAAGAGGATGACTAGTGCCCCCATCTTGAGGCTTCCAGAGTAAGGTGTAGGGTATGTAGTCTGCTGCGTCGCATCAGGGACTGGACTCGGGTGTATCTTGATACAGGAGAAAGCAGTGATCGTATATGGTTCTTGGAAGCCGAGACAAAATGAACAGAACTATACTACCCATGACCTAGAGTTAGCAGTAGTGGACTTCGCCTTGATGATGTGGTGGCACCATCTTATGGGCGAACATTTTACTGTGTACTCTGATCACAAGAGTCTCAGGTATATCTTCTCTCAGAAGAAACTGAACCTGAGACAACAACGATGACTTGAGTTCCTCTAGGACTATGACTTCGAGATAGTCTATACTCCTAGTAAGGGGAATGTTGTTGCAGATGCAATCAGCAGGAGGTCCGGTATACAGCTGCTAGGCGAGGCGACAGAGCAGCTGGATACTATTCAGATATCCTTTGTGGATAGAGATGAAGCAGTCTTCCTTCAGTATCTTAAAGTCACTCCCCCACTTCTTCAGCGAGTCTGGGTGGCACAACATGAAGACACTGACTATGAGATACAATGTGCTCAGATATCCACAGGGCAGACATCTGATGGGTTTTCTGAAGGTGGGGAGTATGTCTTCCTCTTCAGAGGATGTACCATGGTACCAGTGTCACTTCAGGAGGAAGTGTTGAGGGAGTTCCACACATCCCCTCAAGCAGTACATCCAGAATTGGTGAAGATGTACCAGGACATTTGATGAAAAAATTGGTGACCATGTATGAAGAAGGAAATAGTAGAGTTTGTTTCTCGATGCCTCACTTGTCAGCAAGTGAAGACGGAGCACTAGGTACTAGCAGACTTGGTTCAGCCTTTAGAGGTCCTAGATTGGAAGTGGTATGGGATGTCCATGGACTTCGTGACAAGACTTCCACATACATCCAGGGGTCACAAATCGATTTGGGTGATCGTTGACCAACTCACCAAGTAATGACACTTTCTACCGATCATAGAGTAGGGATTAGTAGAGGGATTGGGATAAATCTATGTGTAGGATATTGTGAGGCTACATGGAGTACCTTCATCTATTGTATCCGATCATGACACATGGTTTACTTCCCAAATATAGAAGGGGTTTCTGTAGGCTTTCAGGATGCAGCTTCATTTGAGCACCGCCTTTCATCCTCAGATGGATGGTCAGACTGAGCGAACCATCCAGACCCTCAAGGACATGCAGCGTGCTTGTGTCCTCGATTTCAGTCGCAGCTAGGAGGTTCACTTACCTTTGGAGGAGTTTTCATACAACAACAACTACCAATCCACCATTGGGATGGCACCTTTCGGGGCGTTGTACGAGCGACCTTGTAGATCACCCTTGTGATGGAATGGCCCTAGGGAGTCAGCACTGGTGGGACCAGAGATGGTACGAGTTACCAAAAAGAAGGTTCATATCATCTAGGAGTGGATGAAGACTGCACAGAGCAGGTAGAAGTCGTATGCGGATAGGAGACGGAGACCTCTAGAGTTTGAGGATGGCGACCACGTCTTTCTACGGGTCTCACCTCAACGAGGTCTACGGAGTTTTGGCCGAGGCGACAAGTTATCTTTGAGATTCATCAGACCTTTCCAGGTCCTCATTAGTGTTGGTGAGGTGGAATACCACTTAGTTCTTCCACCTCAGTTGCACCAGGTGCATGACTTATTCCACATGTCCCATTCGAGGAGATACGTGCATGACCCTTCTCACATCATCGACGATGGAGAGATGAACATCGACAATTGGGTGACTTTTACGGAGGTTCCAGTGGGGATTGAGGATCAACATGAGCAGATTCTATGTAGATGGTTGATACCTCTAGTTCGCATTCACTGGAAGCACATGAACCTCCAGGAGAGAACATGGGCGGGGGAGGCTCAGATGCGTGCTCAGTACTCCCATTTGTTCCCTTAATTCATGTTATAGCTTACGAGGACATAAAGCCCCGAGGTGGGGAGAATGTAAAGACCTAGAATTTCTATGATTTTTTTTTCTTAAATACATGGGAATTTTGCAAGTTCGATAAAATTTACGGCGCATGATTCTGAGGCCTGGTGTGCCCAAAATCAATTTATGAAGTTTTGTTTGGGTACGTTCAGTAAACGTACGAGCGGGTTTTTATAACTTTTGAACCGGTGCTCGGAATCGAAATCCGAGGGCACCATTGAACTTGTAGCACTTGTATTTTCTTATGAGGAATTTAACCTCGACGGAAGTTGGTCGAGAATAAAAGTTAGTTTTTGGGTTTTCCTAGAAAAATAATAAAATAAAGTGAGTTATAATTTATTTTATTTAAGCTGACTTGTGGGTGACTGGTAGTTAAAACCTCCTCATGGATGTTGGAGGTGGGACCACCACACCTTAACCTCCCATGAGAGGTTATGGTGGTGGGGCCCATCCAAACATAACCTCCCGTGAGAGGTTACGATGTGGGGACCACCCGACCGCTATTAATGAGAGGAGAGTATAACCACTCAACTCTCCCTCATTAATGAGGGAGAGCCTCTTTACCTTCCCTTAATTTAATTGGTGCCAACTCCCTAATTAATTCCTACCAACACATGTGAATTAATGAGGTGGAACCTTTTAATTTAATTCACCCTTTTGAATTTATACCAACGAAATAATAGATTATCTAATCTATTATTTGGCACAACAATTTCACTTCGGTGATTGAAGAGAAAGCTCTTAACGAGGAACCTCACCTTACAACGAAGAACGTGTTCTTCCAACGAAGAATTCCAGTGGCAGTCCCCTTCAATCTTCTTACCTAGACACCTATCGACATGGAACCACTTCCACAACCGTCATGCGAATTCGAGAGTGGAAGAGTGCGGCGGACGCGATGAACGACAACTCCGTCTTCTTCTCGTGACTTCACCATCAATGAATGATGATTAATGGTAGGGGTTTATTACATGTTGATGTTATTCATTTTCTATCTTCTTAAACTGTTGGAAAGGAATTGTTTGCGGGTGAGTTGTTGTTCATATTCTTTTCTTGATGAGCCAATTGATACCACCCTAAAGGTGGAGGGTGTGGGCCAAACCAACATGGCCCGACCCCTCCGCCGTTCCTGTTTGAGATGATCCTCGACATGGAGATGAAGCAAAGAGACGACAAAGGAGGCAATGACAAAGGTCGTACTTCCTATGACCTCCGTAACCCGCGCCGTCCTCACTGCGCTACGACCGAACCGGCCCCGACCGAGCCAAGCCCCGACCGCGCCAGCCTCCACGCATCCTGTGCACCCGGCCGCACCGCCAGTCCACGCCGGCCCGAGATGCGCCAAACCGGCCTGCCCGACCGCCTTCTGGCCACTAGACCACCTGGCCGTGCCCTGCCCGGCACCCTCCCGACCACCTGCCGGCCTGCCTGGATGCCCTGCCGGCCTGCCCGGCCGCCCTGCCGGCCTGCCCAGGCCACCGCCCAGCCTGCCCGACTACCCCGCCGGATTGCCCCGTCTACCACCCAGCCTGCCCAGGCCACCTTGCCGGCCTGCCCAGGATGCCAACCGGCCTGCGCAGTCACCCCTCCGGCCAACCCAGGCCGTACTCCGGTTCCCGGCCGAGCCGCACCAGCCTTCCGAGATGGCCCACGGCATCCCTTGCGACACCGTTGGCCGAACCTTCTCGGCCTCCCGGGCTGAGCTCCCGAACCGCGCCCCTCGTGGCACTCGTTGAACTGAACCGGCCGCGCCATCTGGTCCGAGCTGCGCCCATCGCGGTGACCTCCGAGCCAAACTACCCACACGTCTTGCTGGGTTGGGCCCAGCGGGCTTGGCCGAACCGAAGAGGATAGCCCGCCCAATGAGCCGGGCCAGACCCAATAGGTCTGACCAGGTTGACCCAGACCAGGTCGGCCCAGACTAAGACGGGCCAAGTCGGTCTGACCAAGTCGGACCGGACCCGAGTCCACTACTGGCCTTTACTTTCTTTGGTCATATCTTTGGCACAGATGACCGTTTGGCGAACCATCAGTGGCACTGATTTTCTTGGAGCACGATGGTCCCTTTGAGTATACCCCACTGAAGTTCAGGGTAAAGTTGAGATACGGTCAGGTTGGATCATACACGAATCCAACCGGGCCCCCGGGACTAAACATCTAATAACTCACAGAATGGGTATCCTATTGACTTGCCGTCTTGTTGCGTCGAGACCTCTATGACGTGGAGGACCATGGAGATACTTCTATGTGGGACTTCATGACAGTTGGAGTATCGACCAGTAGCTTGTGGAGCAGATATTCCAGAGAGGAGCAAGCATTTGTGCAGGAACCTAGTAGCTGGCTAAGACATGATGACTGCTGATCGAGCGACTCGAAGTGAATCGTATGGCCCAGTGGGGAGTGCCTAGTTGTGGTGACAGAACCACGGCGGAGGAGCGCTTGGTTGTGGCAGAAGACCCGCGGTACTCGACTGGAGGAGTACCTCTACAGGTTATGAGGGGGAGCACCTGGTTCTGGTGGCATACCTATGGTGGGGAGCGCCTCTGTGTGACGCAGAAGACCCACGATACTCGATAGGAGGAGTACCTCAGCAGTCCAATGTTAGTGGGAAGCACCTGGTTGTGGCGGCATGCCCACTGTACTTGATAGAGGATGAGTTCTCCAGAATCCGAGGGTTCAAAATGTTACTACCCCTATAAAAAAATCTTGGTTGATCTGAGTTAGTAACTTTTGTGTTTACCTCATGATTGAGATGGATTACTTGATATCTTAGGTGTATGTATGGGCATATACCTAAGTGGGGTTATCTGTTGATTTCATAATTTGTGGTTTATCCTTGTTGGATTTTGTGTGACCTTAAGGGTCTTGGGGTCCCTAATGATTATTGTTATACTCACCCCTGCACGGGCTATGCCTGCACCTCATTGTGTTGGTTGTAGACGACAGATAACACTGACTGAGGCTAAGAGTACCAGGACTGGACGATACCTGGAGGTGGACCATACGACATGTCGGTACGCGAAGGAGACAAACATACGTGGAGTGATGCAGAGGATATCTGTACCTACCCTTCAGGTAGGATCTGTCATGGATAATCTAGGAGTTTCTCTTCACCTTTCATATGTTTTGTCCTTTTCAGTTGTACTTGTTTTCCGTTGTACTTGTATTTTCCTATTGGGCTTGTATTCCAACCCCTATACTTTTAACACTCTTTGTATAGGGTTTTACTTAGTGTTTTGATTCCATCTCATACTCTATTTTGTACGTTTTAATGTTTTAAGGGCAATGCCTTACCAGTTAAGGGATTTACGCCTTTGGTGCTAGTCGCCATCCCCTGGCCTATGGATGGCGGGTTTCGGGTAGTCACGACATGGGCCCCGGGGGAAGGGTCTTGAAAATATCTATCTCACCCATCATATTAAATAATTTCCAAGTACCATAAAATAATATATAAAATGTAATATTATATTTTCATCATTAATATTTTTACAACATCTTTCATTCCTTTAGAACTTGATTTACTCATGGAAAATAAACATGTTTTATGAAAATCTATTTGAAAAAATCATCGTAAGACATAAAGTGAAATAATATGGATAATATCATAAAATATTTTCATAGTGAAGTACAGTAATCATTAAATGATATTTATATAGATGAAAATACGTTTAAAATAACTTTTAAAACAACTCTTTGAAAATATTTTGAAATAACCATTTTTTATATACTTTTAACAGCTAAAAATTGAAATGATTTTTAGAGAATTTTTATCCTCTAAAATAATCATGGAAAATTTTAAATTTAACTTCAAAAAAATTTAATAATTATGATGGTGATAGAATCTATTTATTTCATAAACATTAGAAATAAACATTTTTTTTCAAACTTTTTTAAAGAGAGTCAAAAGTGACCCAGGGGAAAAATGTTATGAAATTTCATTTTAAAACCATTTAAAATAAGGTCAAAAATAATGGAAAATAACTTTAGTAAATAATTAATGTTTATGAAATAAAATTATTTAAATAATGTAAATAACATAGAGGAAGTTTTTGGTTAAAATTCTTTAAAAACTTTAAAACGTTGTTTAAAAAAACCTTTTACAACCTTTTAAAACCAAAAACCATTTGAAATAAATAACATAATAAGGGACATTAAATACCATGAGTACAAAAATTTTCATGATATTATTTTTCAAGAGTTAGTTTATACACTATGTAAATGATTATAGGTGCATAAATCAACATATGTTTCAAAGAAGGAAGTTTGAGATGAGAAACCCTTGAAACTTGGGTAATGCTTGAAAAAAAAAATTCATTGAATGAAGTAACATAACATGATTTTGTAAAACCCATAATTTACATTAAATAATATGTTAAAACATATTCATGGGGAAATAAGTACTCCATATTAAATAAATCATGGTGCATAAAATGAATTATGTCTCAAAGAATTGAAATTAAGACCATAAAAGCCTTGTAACATTTGTTATATTTGAATCAATATCTCATGAAAGAGATAACTTCAAAAGTACTTTAAATATCATGATAAAAGAGGAATTCATGATATAATATATTAATATTTATAATATAATACTTATAAAATTAATTCAGTTCATATTACATGACATGTATCAAAGAAACAACATTGAGATGAATAATTTGTACATAGATCATATCATTGAAGTGAGAAATGTTCAATCAATTAATTATGTGTAACAATTTTAATACAAAAAAAGTTTAAATACAACATAATACAATCATAGTTCATTTAAAACATAATATTTACATAACATCTTCAATTAAGTATAAGTATACCCTAATCATTGAAAATTGAGTAAAGAAACCCCTTACCTCGAGTCCCGACTCGCTACATATGTTCTTGAAATACAGTATAATAAAATTTTATTAATTATTTATTTTTTAATGAAAATTTTCTAGGATTATTCCATTATCAGTAGACCATTTATTTCATTTATTTTAATTAATTATTTAAATACTTAATTAGTCATGTTCATGTCAGGTGTTTTGAGGACGTTTGGTTCATAATTTGAAAACAAATTTGGTATATTGACTATAGTAAAAGTGGATATTGTTTGATAATATATAGAATAATAATAACTAAAAAAATTACCATTTTTATTAATTAAATTATATTTTATAACTATCAATTAATGTAATAAATGAAAAACAAATCACACCACTTTGTGGAGGAGGTAATCCACATGTACACACGAACAATGCTATCATTTTCCAACAGATGGAAGGGTAAGAAAATAGATGATGTATTATATTTTCACAATGAAAATTATTTAATGAGTATTATATATATATATATAAATATATATTAAATTCCTCATAATAACCAACCTTGTGAGGTTGTGATTAAAAATGAAACACATCGCTTTGTGGAGGTGGTAGTCCACACCTACGAACAAACGATGAGTTCATTCCCCATTTGATGAAAAAATGAGATGAATAAGGTTGTTAAATTAATATAATATCATATAAGTACATGTTATATGAATATTTTATTATTTTTAAGGGTTATTATATAATTTAAGGAAGTAGAATAAAAATTAAAATGAAATATATTGGTTAAATTTTTTACCTCCTCTTTGAGTTACCTCCTTTAGATTTTCTCTTAAAGACCTTAGGGATGGTATTTTAAAGAGACCATAAACTCTAGGACTAAGGATGATGAGAAGATGTTTTTTTAGGTTTTTTAAAGATAAGAGGGTCAAGGCGGTGTGAATAATTTAGTATAGGTGGTGTCCTTTTATGGTGAAGGAATGGACACTCATAAAATTTCTTAAAATATTTAAATGTAATAAATTATTTTTCATGTGAAAGTGGCCCCATGTGTCAAATTTTTTGAAGATAATAATGGTTAATTTTTAAATAATTTTTAACAATAAAATTTTGATAGGTTTATGTGGTATTTTAAACCTTATGTTTTGGTTTAACCCCTTCATTATCCAATTTTAACCTTAATCACAGTAACAACTTTTTCAACACTAAACGGTTATAAATTTTATTTTAAGGAAATAATTAGATAAAAATGGTCAAATGGTTAAAATTTTGACCATATACCAAATCTATTTTCCTATTTAAATATTTTTATGATTTTTGAATTATTTTATAATATATTATTTAACATAAAATTCCATTAAAGTCATTTAAAGAACTATTCAAATATTATGAATTTAAAACATCAATAATGGTATGGAATTAAAATATAAACTCTATAAAAATTTATTATACATCATTATTAACTATAAAAATCATGTGATACAATATTTAATAAAAAATATATATTAATTTTTATATTTTAAAAATCATTTACTTTGATTTTTCTACTACTTGCATAAGCACTGTGTCATGTTTTGTAAGAATTTAAGATAATTATAGCATAACTCAAAATTAAAAATAAATTAACATAAAAAAGTTAAATAAATTATTTTCAAAATAAAATTTTAGATTCATTAATTATATCTTATTCTCCTCATGTGAACATATAATATAAATTAAGATCATGAGAGTGATGTTTTGGAATTTTCTTTTACTTAAAATAATATAAAAGTATTTATTAGAGAAAAAATGGCACCAAAAAGCTATATTTTAGAATATATGAAGGTTTTGACTGTAATAAAGTCATAAAATAGAATTAAGTTAGGTTTTAGTTTGATTTTTAAAGTCTTATCACATTATTTTTAAATTTAATTACCCAAATTACCCTTATTGATGTGAAAAATATTTACCATGATTACTATTCATTATGAAAAAAATAAAGTTGGAGTAATTACCAAATATAAACATAATGATTAAAAATATGGAATTAATTTTTCAAGAATAAATTAATAGAAGTGGAATAAATCAATTTTAATATAAATACATCAAATTCAATGAAAAATAGTTTTTAGAAAAATGCATTTTAAGCAAAAAATGAACTTACAAAAAAATAATGCATAATATATATTCCTATATAATTAATTATATTATATCAAATTAAAGTAGGATTATATTACTGTAATATTAAATTCAAAGTTTAATGGTACTTTTTAAGTAAAATTAATGACAATTTTACAAAAATTAGTATTTTCACTATTCATTGAAAAATCAATCTTTTCAGAAAATGCCAAACCCCCACCAAGATAATATTGATATGATGATTTCATAACTAAAATAATTTTTATCAAATAAAATTTATAAAATTAGATAAAATAAATTATAATATCCACTCATGAAAATCCATAGAAACTATTTTTGAAGAAAACATCTTTTTGAAACATAAAAACAATTTAATAAAAATTGAGTGATTATTTACTAAGAATTTATCAATAAATTTTAAATGAGTATGAACTATATATATATTTCATAATTTAGTTACTTATATTCATATATTTGAATTCAACATCTAGGTTATGATGGTCATTTTTAAATAATAATACATCATAGTCATCTAATCTTGGTGTGGTATGTCATATATGTTATCAAACATAATGTTATTTTAAAAATTTACGGCTATTACAAGAGAAAATTAGTTAATTCATTAGAGGGTGAATAGTTTTTTAGCCAAGTATATTGAAGTGGTGTGACATGAACCAACCCTCTAGGGTCCTCCTGTTTGATGGTAAGTTGAGTGTGTCACCCCAAGTTTACCTCCATTGGGATAGGGGCTAGTGAATAACACTAATAAGGAATATCACATAGATGGGAGGCCTTAAACTAATGAACTTTTATATAGACACAGAAATTACCATACCTACCAGAGTAATGTGAAAAATTAAACAAATATAATAATGAACATTTAAACAACCTTTAACATCCAACAATAGAGTATGAAAGTACATAACAAATTTAAAAGGGGGAATATTGGATCAACAACTAGAAAGTAGGCACAAACCAACCACAAGATTGAATAATGTCCCAACACACAACTTTTGGAGTTTGATCCTAATCATGCTACCACAAATTCCAAGTACCACTATAAACCACCCATACCAGGTTCACCTAGATTTCTATCATAGAGCCTATCATCATAATATAACAGGATATGTGTATGTATAGACCATGTAGGGTAGAGTATATACATACACATTAGGACACTCAAAATTTACCAATTAAGTCATAAATAGAGATTCAGATCCAAACCAAAAACCATAGGTTTAATAAGGGAGAAACCATATGTGCTCATAGAAGTATACAAGTCATCTAGTAGGCCTCAGACCTCTTAATCTATTGAATGATTGATATTATTCAAGAAAATTAAAAAATTTGTATCACCAAAAGGATGTTTGTGAGACATATTAGGAAACACTTAAAGAGAAGGCACATTTTTTTATAAGACACCTCCGATGAGGGAATTCAACAAATAGATGGGGTATCATTCATTAGGAATAGGGGGATACCTGATCCCATTAAAGTTAAACTAGAAAATAGAGGATCATTCCCTAGACCATAGGGGGATAAATCAATCAACCTATATTATTCAAAGGGATGTGATTACACACCCTAGATACATGTGACAATTATAGGATACCTGATCTTACCTAAGGAAAAAGGAATAGAGGATTGCAACCCTGGGTACTATAATGGGATACATTACTCTATCATGATTGACCAATAGACCAGGGATCACACAACATGAGTAGTGATTTGGGATACTTATCCTTACATAGGGGGATTAGAGACTCTACCACCACATCTAATGGGGTAATTCACTCATATGTTACCACTCAAATTCCCTAGTTTGAGAAAAGAAAAGTACACAGTATATTTGGGGGGTACACAATGCATAATCACAGGTTGGAAAACTATCCATGTGCATCCAGAAAACATGGTGTAAAAAATTCATACTACACAACATGTGATTCTGTTCACACAGTGTGTGTGACTAGGTTTGGAACTTGATGCATGCTTCAACTACCTGAATAGTGTTCAACCTATAGCATACTGTGTGTTAATCTGAGGGATAGGGTGTGTAGGCTTCGCAGATTCTCTGGGCATGTGAACCATATACTTGCTGAGTTGGTCATCTAGGTTCACATGACATGTGGTCCCATCTATATAACCAAGTGAGATTTAACTCAGTTTTAAACCATAAAAATGCATCTATAATGACATGAACTTGTATAAATGAAATTATATTTTTGAATGAATAAATGACTTACAAATTAATGTAGATATAGAAAATTGATACAATACTTTGGTTATTTTGGACAATTATAATATATATCCTATTAGATTTAAATGACAATTAAGAATCATAACCATTGATAATATATCCATCATATAGTTACAATTAAGATTATTATATATTAAGATTTATGATAAATTCTAATGGATATAAATAAAAGAAGCAATAACCTCGACCAGTAGGATCATAACCTATGAATCCCATTTATCAAAGTAGGATATGGAGTCATTGGTAACTTCCCTTAAGAAATCCCAATCCTATATTTAAAACATAAAACATTTACAAAACCATTTATAGTAGATGTTCAATATTATCAAGATCACGGCCCAAACCATGTTCGCCGAACCACCCCAAGAAAGTTACACCATCACACACCTTATCTTAGGGGTCTAGGATATTTAATAAAGGGTTATGTATGTAGACCCTAAAAGCATAAATTTATATATTTTTTTATAAAAAAATGATTTTATTTATTCCTTTTTATTGTTTCTATATATAGATGACTGAATAACGAGTTTCCAAAAAATTAGATTTTGATGTGAAGAAACTAAAATTCTATTTCTGGGAAATATATAGTTTCAATTTAAACATTTTTTTATAAATTGAATAAATTTAAAATAAATGTCATTTTCATGAAAAATTATTATAATATTTACTTTAATATAAATGATAATATAATTTAATGATATAAAATATAAATTTTATAAGGGTCAGAAAGTAGTTAGTATTGTAAACATTAGTATTTTCTAGTAAATAAGGATTTTTATTTAAAAGTGTAAATTTTTTTGTTTAGAATATTATTTATGAAAAATAAATATATTTTTTGAAATCAGAACATTGAAATCGTCCAATGATTAATTTTTTTATGATTTTCTTTGAAAATTTATTTTTTTGGTAAAAATTGAATATGGTATAAATATACGGTATATATTATGACATCATAATAGCCCAAAAGAGATTTAATAAATTATATGAAGGGATTAATCTAAAAATATATATTTTCTCTTTAAAATAATATATTTTTTAAGTTATTTTATTTATTTTATTAATCTTTAATGAATCCTATAAAACCGATATTATATTTTTAGGTTTTAAAATCAATTCATTATGAACACGACTCACTTCCACATCACCAACGATATTATTTTAATATGTTCTATTCTTGGTATTATAAAATATTTAAAATCACCGCTATTTTTTTAGAATCCATTGGAAAAATCCATGGTAAGTTTTGTGGTTTTGATTATTTTATCATATAGAGTCCACAACCTAAGTTTTGAAATTAATAAAGAATTTATCTATCTTTTTATATAAATTACCACCAATCCTCTAACTAATATTCAATAAAAAACCAATTGGGAATGAATTTACTCTCGATAACCCTCTATAAATACATTCCAAGGTGTTTCAAAGATCTTAAGAAGCTCCTACCAATATTTTAGGAGTGACCTATCAAGGTAAGGGGATTCTATCCTCCCCCACTTTATTCAATCATTTCCTTCATATTATGTAAAATTTTAATTTTAGAATGTATTTTTAAAAATATATTTTACTATAAATATTATTTATAAGTAATTATACACCACCTTTTACTCTGATTAAACCATTCCATGAATCTTTATCTACACCTTTTTTTCTGGTGAAATTATCCTATGATTTTCCATGCCAAACATTTATATAGTGAATACCCAAACCCATTTACATGCAAGGGTATTAAAATAAATTTACTCATTATTAATTGATTGGGTAATTCCATTTATTTAACTTACACACCTTATTCATGTGATTAAAAGTTATGAAAGACATCCTTATGTTGCATGATCTATGCATCACACTAATGCATGCACGTGATATGAATGTGATGGGTGGGCCCAAAAAATTTTAACCCTATAAAGTAGTGAGTAATATTTTTTTATCTCATGATATACTATTTACCATTTATTATAGGTTATACTAAGTAAACTATATTATAATATCAAGGTGGTTATCTTTGACTTATGATTATACTCTCATGTTTTATGTTGTTTCCAAATTCCTATGTTTCCTTGATGTTATCATATTATATCATGATTTGATGTTAAATTTTAGTATTCTCAAAAATTTTATGTCAACTTGATATTCATATTGACTAAATTGTATTACTTTCATCATTTAATTCTATGATTATCCAATTAAAGGGATTTATTGCTTGCCCTATTCTTATGTAAGTCCTTAGGTTATCTCGTGTAGTATTAGAAGATCGATGTAATATAAGGGAATGTTTTGGAGTTTTTAAATAATTTCATTATACCCATGTTTTGAGTTATTGTTCTATGTATATAATTAACCAAATACACTATGCCCAATGATCTTTTAATATTGTATTAAGTGTTTCTTTATGTAATAAATTTTTAATTAAGGTGTATTAAAGATATGGGTAGTCCTAGTTGGTATCAGAGAAAGGTCTAGTTATTTTTGAGAATTAGGATTTGAAATATTTAGTTAAATACTTTTGGATATGTATAAACATATTAAAACATCCCTAAATTTTGGTAAAGTGTAGAGTAAGTGGTTTCCAAGAAAAAAATCCCTGGTTTGATACTATATGTGGATGTGTCTCTAGAAAAATAATACTTAGGGGTAATAAACATGAAAATAAAGCATTGACTATTAACTCAATCATCACATGGTTCAAAACAAAGAGGCTTTACTATAAATTTGATTTGAAACTCTCAGGGGATATTCTTTGGTAAATTAAATAGCTCCTTGTAAACCATTATGAAGGGAACAAAAATGACTATAAAATCTTATGTTAGGAAATAGAGCATGGATAACCTAGATTGAAATCTATAAATTTATAGGTTAAGTAATATATTTCATTTATGAATTATCCATTAAATTTCCATAGTTCACCTTTTATGTATTTAATATTTTAAAAATTTTCATCCTTAATTTTCCCTTTATTTTAGCGAACATATGGAAATAGGAGGAACTAAGTTAATAACCAATGTGATGGAAAACATAATAATTAACCAAATTATTTTCTCAAACTAATTAGAGTAAAATTTAGGAAATTCATGGAAATAATTTCTCAATTATCTAATTTTTTTAACATAAACTTGAATCAGGGGAAAAACCACATCCCTCAAAGAAATAGAAAGTTGCATTTAAGACCATTATATAATGAAGGCCTCTGCTTTTTAGTGGATCTTCCAATCCTTTAATTGTTAAAAAATTGATAAACTATATTGAAAATATATTCTCTATACTTCAATGATATAAGTAAGATAATTTAATGACGGATATTTATCATATCATGTGAGAAGTTGATCAATTGTAGACATTGATAAAAAATTTAAATCCCGAGGAGGAGATTAAAGCGATGGAGTGGAAAGGGTTCCAAAAAATGTTTTTTGATAAATATTTTCCTCACACTCACTGACTTAAAATTGAGAGGTATTTCCTTAGACTTAAATAAAGGATGTGGAATCCATTGGTTCATATAAAAATAACTTTAAAAGACATTCATGATACACCTTCTACTTTTTCATTAAACCTAAAATTAATGCTTACCTATTCTTTGGTGGCCTAAAGACGAATCTATAAAAGAATTGGTGATTCAAGAATTTTAAAACTACAATGAAATTATTTAATGTGACCTAAAAGTTGAAATGGATATTTTTGAATCTCAAGGATCTCATAGCTCTAGATATTATAAGTGAATAATTGAGTTCAATTCTAAGGGAGTGATAGAGAAATGTCATGGTGGGGAAAAATTAAAACATCGAACTTTTAAAAAGTGTAAGAAGAAACATACTAGATATTTATTGAATGGGATAAAGAAATTATTTAGGTGTGGGATGGAAAGGAACTTAACTAGTGAATTATGATAGGATAAAACTACAAATAATGTATAAAAATAATAGTCCAGTCAAACCTTAATCAACTGTCCAATATTTCCACTACAAAGAACAAGGACACTATGAAAATAAATGCACCAATCAAAGGGTTCTTGATGATAATTGATGATAATAACTTTAAATGCCTAGAGGTAAAGGGACATTATATACAACATAACTACTGAGGTAGATACTGATTACTACTTGGTGAAAGGTATACTAGTTATTCATTCAAGAATATAGAACCTACTATTTGATTTTGGTTTTATGAATTATTTTATATCACTAAAGTTTTGTAAAACTATTCAAACACTTCCAAAATATATAGAAGCGAAGATATCAGTGAAAATTAAAAATGGGGAAATTATTACATCCTAAGTATATAACTCCCCCATGTCTATATTTGCAAGCTGAACTTCCCAGAAATCCTTATGATATCCCCTTTTGCAGATTTTAATGAAATTTTGGGTATATATTTTCTTTCCTTTAATATATCAAACATAAATTTTAGAGAGAATTAAATCACCCTATGTATCCCAAAATAAAAGTTCATGGAGGAGGATAAATCTACTTTGGAATCATCATCTCAATATTGGATATTATTAACTTATGATAAAGTGTATATAGCTCAAATGATTGAGACTAAGGAAAAGATCATCCTTGAATAAATTTCCATTGTAAGGGAATATATTTAATTATTTCCTAAAGAATTTCTTGGTCTTACTCCAAGTCATGAGGTTGATTTCTCAATCAATACTATACCCGAATATTTTCTAGTATCTAATAATCCATATAGAATATACACAATTTAACTTAAAGAGATGAGGAAAACAACTACATTAGAATCTGGATAAAGGGTTTATATGACCAATTCCTTTACTATAGGGTCTATGGGTCCTCTTTATCAAGAAGTAGGATGGGTTAATGCGCCTGAACTTTGATTTTCATGAGATCAACAAGATCATGATAATGAAAAATTATCCTCTACTGTGGATTGATGACTTATTGGATTAGCTATGTGTATCCTGGTACTTATCTAAGGTGAATATTTGGTCAAGATATTATCAAGTAAATTTGAGGAAGGAGGATACCTCAAAGATTAGTTTTTTTACAAGGTATGAGCACTATGAGTTTTTAGTGATGCCATTTGGACTCCCTAATGCTCCAATTTTCTTTTTGAACATAATGAATATAGTCTTTGGGGATTACCCTAAAAATTTACGGTAATATTTATAAATGATATAGTTATCTACTCTAAAATAAAGGAGGAACATGAAGATAATTTTGATAATGCAGTGAAGACCTTACGAATGGAAAATTTATATGCTAAGTATAGTAAATGCATGTTTTGGATGGAGTAAGTAACATTAATAGGGAATGTTATCATTAAAAAAGGTATATCTATAGATCCATAAAAAATATATTCAATTTAAGGATAGACCTAAACAACATCTGTGATGGTATCCTTGGATTAGATGGGTACAATTTAAATTTTTAAGAAACTTATATTAATTTTAAATCCCACTAACCAAGGTAACTTGGAAGGGAGTGAAGTTTGTTTAGATTTATGAATTTAAATATAACTTTAAAGATTTAAATAATAGGATAATCACTACACCTATTTACACATTAACTACTAATGGGCAAGGATTTTTGATTTACATTGATGCATCTAAAAATGATTTGGGTTGTTTACTCATGGAAGAAAACAAAGTGATAGCTTATTCTTACCTATAATTAAATATCCATGAATATAACTACCCAACCCATGATCTGGAATTAGCTGAAGTGATCATAAAATTTATGATTTAGATACATTATCTCTATTGGGAAAATTATGAAATATATACGGATCATAAAATCATTAAGTTTATATTCACACAAAAGGATCTTAATATGTGTCAATGGATTCAACTTGAGCTGATAATTGATTACGATTTTTTAATCTATTAATATCCTGGGCAGATGAAAAAATTGGAAGATTATATGAGAAGAAAGGATACTGTAACCCTATCAAGTATGAGGATTAAAAGGGATTCCATATTGTATATATGAAAATGATGTTCATGAGAATCATAAAAGGATATTCATCCAACCTTGTTGAAATAGCTGATCAACCATGCATTCTAGAGAGGATCAAGGAGGCTAAGAAAGATGATGATGATCTATATAGAAAGGTCATGAAGATTATATATTTTATCTTTGAAAAATATGGAGTTATAAAGGTTGTAATCCATATATGTGTCCCATAAAAACTATAATTGAAGAGGGAACTACAAGATGATGCACATAGATAATCCTTATCTATTCATCTAGGAAGTGGTAAGATGTATAATTATCTAAATAAAAACTTCTGGTATGATAACATGAAGAGGGATATTTCAAAATTTGTATCTTGATGCTTAAAATTCTAACAAGTCAAGGATGAATGATAAAATTGTAAGGTTATGTTGAAAAAACTACCCATACCCGTATGGAAATGAGAACCCATTACCATAGATTTCATCACCAGAATCCCCTGAATATCTAAAGGTAATAACTCCATTTGGGTGGTAGTTGATCACCTTACAAAGTCAGCGCATTTCATTTTTATTTAGGAAGATTTATCTCTTAAAAAACTCACCAGGATAGACATAAGGTAAGTGGTTAGATTGCATGGAGTTCCACTCTCTATTTTATCTGATCGAGGTCTGAGGTTTAACTTGAGGTTCTGGAAAAGCCTTCTATAAGTACTAAATACATATCTAATTTTGAGTACTACTTATTACCCTCAAACATATTTTTAGTCTAAAATAACTATTCAAACTCTAGAGGATATATTGATATCATGTTCAATGGATTTTCAAGGATGTTGGGATCATCACCTTCACCTAGTGCAGTTCTCATATAATAATACTTTCCATTCTAGAGTTCAAATGGGACATTATAAAGGTAATTACGGGAAGAGGTTTCAGACTCTAACATGCTAGGATGAAGTTGGGGAGAAAAATATTATGGTCCTTGATCTTAACTAATATAAGGTAGAGAAGGTTCAAACTATTCGATGTTATATGAAATCTGTACAAAGTCAATAGAAAAACTAATAAAAAAATAATTTATGGGACTTGATGTTTGAGTTAGGGGATAAGATGTTCATTTGTATATCATTATGGAATAAAGTCATGAGGTTTTGGAAGAAGTGAAATCTTAGTCTAGGATATATCATCTGCTTTGACATCCTTGATTGCATCAAATCCATTCTATATCGTTTAGAATTTCCACCTAAACTATCCCATGTACATGATGTGTTCCACATATCCCTATTAAGGAAGTATATATAAAACCACTCACATTTTATAAATCTAGTGGGGGTAAACATAGAGAATTATATTTCATATTATTATCAGCTAGTGAAGATCTTATATCATAGAGATAAAGTTCTATGAAATAGGAAAACTCACCTTGTCAAAGTGCTATAGAGGAACCACAATTTTGAGGAAGCCACATGAAAACTGGAAGAGGAAATGAAAAAGAAGTACCCACACCTGTTTTAGTGTATGAATGAAATTTCAAGGGTTAGATTTATGAGGGAGGGAGGATAATGTTAGAAACCAGACTTTTATAAAAGAAATTACCTTTTTGAATTAAAAAAATACTTATAAGTAATGTACTTATAGAAAGAACATACACTACATTGGTTATTTTAAACCATTATAAAATATATCCAATCACATTTAAATGATCATTAAGCATCATAACCATTGATAATATTTCTATTTTACAGTGAAAATTAAGATTAATATATATTAAAATTCATGACAATGTCTAACTAACATAGATGAAAGAGGTGATGATTTTGACCAGTAGTATGATACCCTATATAGCCCATTTATTAGATATTTTGAGGGATATGGAATCAGCGAGATATTTCGATAACCAATTCTAGGACATGATTCAACAACTAAAACACAAATAAAACCATTTATAGGATAAGCTGAAGATTTTTGAGATCACAACCCAAACTCTATTCACCAAACCACCCTATGAAAGCACCACCGTCACACAACTTACCTTTAGGGCATACAATGGTGTAATAATGGGTTACATATCTAGACCTGATCAGTATAAATTTGTATATTTTATTCTGAATAAAATAATTATTATATTTATCACTTTTTATCATTACAATATATAGATGATTAAATAATGAGTTTAATAAAATTTAGATTTAGATATGATGAAACTAATATTTTATTCTTTTGGAAATATATAGTTTTTATTAAAACACTATTTTTGATAAATTTAATATTTTTTAAAATAATTTTTTTTGGAAATATTATTATAATATTTATTTTAATATAAATGATAATATAATTTAACAAAGAACAATATAATTTTTATATGGTTTAGAATGTGGTTAGTGTTGTAAAAATTAATATTTTCCAGTAAAAAGGATTTTTATTTAAAAGTGTAAATTATCATATTTATAAAATTATTTTGATAAGATAAATATCATTTGTGAAATTAGAACATTGAAATTATCCCATAGTGAATTTTTCATAATTTTCTAAGATAGTTGAATTTTTAAATTAAAATTAAATATGGAATAAATATACATATGTATTATGACATAATAATAGCCCAAAAGTTATGTAATAAATTATATAAAGTGAATAAATGACCAAAAATGTATTTCTACTTTAAAATAATGTTTTTTTAAGTTATTTAGTTAATTTTATAAACCTTTAAGGAATTTCCAAAACCAATATTATATTTTAAGGTTTTAAAGTCAATTCATTTTGAACATGACTAACATCCATATCATCAATGGTATTATTTTAATATGTTCGGTTCTTGGCCTTATAAAATATTTAGAACCTCTACAATTTGGTTTAAACCATGGAAAAAATCATATGAAGGTTTGTGGTTTTGATTATGTTATCATACAGAGTCCAAGACCTATGTTTAGAAATTAATAAAGAATTCCTATCTATTTTTATATAAATTCCCACCCAACCTCCCACTCATTTTTACTCAAAATCATGAATTTACTCTCCTTATAACTCTTTAAATACCTCCCAATATGTTCCCATGCACTTAAGAAGTTCCCCCTACTTTTTGAATTTCCCTCTCGAGGTAAGAGGATTCTCTCCTCCTCCTCTTTATTCAAGAAAT
This sequence comes from Viscum album, assembly GCA_963277665.1. Lineage (NCBI taxonomy): Eukaryota > Viridiplantae > Streptophyta > Magnoliopsida > Santalales > Viscaceae > Viscum > Viscum album. The sequence continues at coordinate 1,685,506,064 of OY728126.1, read as the reverse complement.
CTATTTATATTATGCCATTTGATTTCAAATTTTTAATTTTGTAATGTTTTTTAAACATACATTTTACTATCCATATGATTTCCATGTAATTATAGACCACCATTCACTCTCATTAAACCCTTCCACGAATCTTTTTGTACACCCATTATGCAGTCGAAATTACACGGTGATTTTCTATGCCAAACCTTTGTGTAGTGAATACCCATATCCATTTCCACTCAAGGGTATTTACCTAGATATAACCACCCTTCATTGATTTTATACTTACATGTATATAACCCAAAATACTTAATCATGTAATTAAAGTTTATGAAATGTGTCCTTAGGATGCATGATCTATGTGGCACACTAATGTATGTACATGATATGAATGTGATGGGTGGTCCCAAAAATTATATTGCACTCCAATGAATTGTGTAATGTTTTTATCCCATGATATACCATGTATGGTGAATATGAGGTTATCTTTTTAACATGATTTTATGATTCCTTTGTGGTTATCCTTGATTTATGACTATGATTTAATGGTTTTAAACCATCAAAGAATTGATCAATCTTGCTCCTTGGATTATATATATAGGTTGCAGAATGCCTTGATAACCTTGTAAATTTTGGATTCATCCTATTTTTTTAGACTAAATAATTTCCTATTTATATCCACTTCTTGTTTTCAAGGAAAATGTATTTCTAGAAAAATTTCCTTTACATATTTTTAATTTCTTCCTTATACTTTATGTTTTGGATCAATGACTACCATTGATTAGAATCTCCTAAGAGATGAAAAACTCCCATTATAACCTTTTCCATTTCATTACTTCCCAAAGAGAGAAATGTCTTCTCTAAGGAACTTATCCACTACTCTATTATAAATGGGTATCTAGTCCATTAAATTATGGAGGCTATTGTCACATAAAGTGGTATAACATTTCTTCCACACATTTTGGATCAGGATGCTACATATGGGTAAGTTTATTGTTCATAACCACAGTCAACTATCCTAGTATAGTTATGAGTTTCTCAGCACCATTTATAAATCTAATACCAATATCATTATTTTTCAAATGAGGAAATTAACTAGATGTGATACATGCATTGATATGGTTTCCATTCCTTCAACTAGGATCCATTTATAAATAATGTCATACACTATGTTAGGTTATGAATCATAACACATAATCTCAAACTAGGAAAGCACTTAACATAAATTGAAATTTTATACATAACTAATATCATGATCATAAACATGGTTTATTTGGGGAAATATTTACTTTTTAATCATTTATAATGGTTTTTAAAGAAAATGTTAATTATATTAAGCATATCCCCTTTGAGTGTCAAAACATGTGTTCAGTACGGCCCATTTTCGTGTACCGGGTTACCCTGAGTTAGGCCCGAGAAACCTTTTCAGAGTTGTGACCCTTACGTACATCTATGAAAGAACCACATAAACTTTTAGTATCCATATAGGGATGTATTTATAGGAATAACCACATAATATATACCTTTATAATATTCTATTATATTCTTCTATTCTTATCCTCAAAGTATATCTTAGGTTTATGTTCTCTAATCTATGTTTTATAAATCTAGTTTCCAAGGTTTCTACTAATGTAGCTCAGATACAAACTGTAAAGACCCCAACCCTAGTATCCCAAGGTTAGTGCCTTGATTTACTAAATTGACAGAGATACAATAAAAAAATCCCAATTGAACAATTATTTTAGATGTTTTGGAATCCATATTACATAGATGAACTTTACATTACAACTTGAAAGGAAAAACAATATATCAAAATCCATTGTAAACACCAATAAACTTCTATATTATCCTTGAAAGTCATTCATAATATACATCTTCACATACTGAAAGAAATAAAACATAAGAAAGGGGTGATATTAGTTTCTTAGTAAGGGTAAACAATATAGTGGAAGCTATCATAAAAGTAAACAACAAGGCAAGGTGAATAACTAAAACACATGCCAATAAATTATAATCTTGTGCATAATATGGAAGGAATAAAATTTAAATAAATTATTATGTTTAAATAATCACATGAAGCTTAAAAATTGGTATTATACTAGTAGAATAATCATATTATTTATCAATTAATAATATCATAATGAGAGAATGCATAATACTGGACATCTAAAACATATTGTTAGGGCCTCAACCAAGTCATTTAAAAATAAATGGTAAAGGCCTCAGCCAAAATCCCAATATGTTTTGTCTAATGAGACCTACCGATACATCAAGGGGATATATTATGACCCAAACATCACTTTATAAGTCCAATTAATTCCTCATATTAATGGGGTGACACATAAACATTATATTTGTATGAAAAATAAATAACTTTTCCAAATATGTAAATATAATTACTAACTATTCCAAGTAGTATCAAGATAGCACATCCACAGTCAAACTGATCATAAACCTTTTAATAAAATATGTTAAATTATAATAATAAAAGATAAATCTCAATAAAGCATAAAATTTAATAGAGGTGTTGAAATAGATGAAAATACTTAAGTAAAATCATTGAGTAAATCTTGAGAGAAATACCATTTTTTACTTTGTAAAGAAGAGTTCTTTTGGAAAAATCATTTTTTTTCATAATTGTTTATATAAAATCATAAATGAACAAATATAGTTTCTCATGAAAAATTTATTTATTTTATTAAAATAATTTTGTCTTAAAAAAAATTATTGATGGTATTTGAAAATGGGTAAGAAATCGGGACGTTCCCTTTCACTGGGATTTCATAAAGGGAAAAATTAAGAAGGGAAACTTAAAAGACATGTATTTATTAAAAATGAAATATTAAATGATCTAGCAACATGATTTTGGAATGTAAAAATAGAATTTTTAATAATTATATAAAAATAATTAATAATTACATTAGTGTTTGTAGGGAGAAATCATAACCCAAATGAAAATGGAGGTTTGGGAAGAAACCCTTACCTTATGTCCGAAAGTTTTCTCCACATGATCTTAATGTCTTTGATAATAAATTTAAATCATTTCATTAATTAATTAATAAATTTTATAAATATTTAATTTATTTAATATAATTTTATTAAGTTTATTTATGGTATTTTTGAATAGTTATAAGATACAATTTTATCATTCAGGAGTGTTTGTTTCCTTGGTTTTCATGATTAGTTATTTGTTTATAAGTAATGAAGTTCATGTAAAATGGGTATAATTCTACAGAATTGGAATTATATGTTATTAATTTAAATATATAAGTTTAAATTTTTATATAATTCATTTGTATATTTTGTGTGAGGATGAGTCATTAGATAAGTCATTAGTGATAATCGTTTATATTATTTTGGCGGTTTTTTCGATCATCACAAAAAAGTTTTGTTTTCTTAATTAACATCATGTGTATGTAAAGATTCCATAATATTAAATAGGATATAATATATATATATTATAATATTTTTAACTGTAAAAATGTTTTTATGACCAACCTTGAAGGCATTAATGGAAAATAAAGATGCATCATCCATGATGTTGGTAAATTGACACATCACTGTATATGTTTTCATTTATAGAATAAAATGAAGATAAAAAGAAGTTTGATGATGGATCATCCATTTACATGATATAATTAAAGTATATAAATTAAAATAGGGTTATCACATCTATTTGGATAGGTGAAGTTAGATAAGGAAAATAAAATAAAATAAAATAAAATAAAGAGGATTTTTACCTAATGAATTCTCCTCCTTGAGAACCTCATTAAGGGGATTGGTTTTGGTATTTTTTGAGACCAAAGGATCCTAGAACTGTGGGGGTGGGGGTGGGGGGGGGGGTCTTGGGAAGATTATTGGTCATAAATTTGACAAGTTTCAAATCTTGGAAGGTGTGAGGAGAAGGGGTGGTGAGAGGTGGTATTTATAGTGGAGGAGAGGAGTGTTTTTTGAATATTTTATTCATTTATTTATTATTTTGGCACGATTCAATGAGTATTTTTATAATTATCACCAAATATATTAAAATAATGAAGTATAATTTGATATTATGGGCTTAAATCAGGCATACTTCACCTATAACTCAATAATTCATGTATTTTACATTTATTGTAAATTATTGTATTTTACTATTCACAAAATTCAAGTATTTTTGAAAAATACCCAAAATTAACCCTAGTTTTTTTTGAAATTCAGAATTAAAAAATGAACTGCATTTTTTTGAAAATAATTTTATAAATATTAGAAATTTAATTTTTAATTAAAATCATTATTTACTTGAAAAATACAGATTTTAAAATTATAAATCATTTTATAACACATTGAAAAATCAACCAAGGTGTCATAAAACTATATTAAAATAAAAAGACAATAAAATATTAATTTATTAATAAATTTTATGAAAATAAATTTTCTTTTAAATAATTTTATTAATTATAAAATTATAATTAAATATTTATGACTTACAAAAATACCAATGTCACGACCCGTCCCCCAAGGCATGTACCATGACTACCCCAAGCCTTCGTCCAAAAGGCCAAGGTTAGGTGACTAGAACTAAGTAGGAATATCCCACAAATGGGAGGAATTTTCTTAAGTGCTTGTACACATGCACACGTTTCCAAGAAAAAGTGATTAACTGAAAATACCAAGTAAACAAGTATGCATACCACAATGATACCAACAACAGAGTATGAAAGTAAAAAACTAAGAGGTAAATGGGGCCAGAATACAGGACCAAACAAAAGAAAAAGTATAGGATCCTGGAATTCATCTTCAGAAAACCCTACCTAAAGTGTAGGTACAGAAACAACTATCTGATGTCGCTGAAGCACACCTCATTTGTCAGGACTCTCTCTAAGCACCACCTGGACCTGATCCACCAAGGAATCCATCAAATCATTGATCGTCTGCACAAGGCACGACACATGTGGGAATAACCCGTGCAAGGGTTATTAAAACAATACTCATCATGGACCCTAAAACCAAAACGTAATACACCACTAAGAAATAAACGAAGTAAACCCAAAAGGAAACACACGAAGTGAACCACAAAGGAAACACACGAAGTACAGTCAATATGGCCGTCGCACACAGGTATAAGTCTAAATTATGAAGAGAAGGATTTCGAATTATAGTCCTTAAGTCCCTCAGTCTCTAGGAAACCATAAGTGTCGATGGTGCACAGAGCATCGATGGAGCATGGAGCGTCGATGGTGCCCAGATCATCAATGGTGCCTGGGGTGGTGATGAAACCTTGGGCGTCGATGGTGCATGGAGTATCGATGGAGTATGGAGCACTGATGGTGCATGGAGCATTGATGGAGTACATATTATTGATGGAACACATAGCGTTGATGGGTCAAGAAACACCCAAGTCATGTAGTCACCAAGATCACATTGTCACAACCAACCGTAATATTCTGCTTGTACCACACTTATTTCAGAAGAACTTACACCTCAAGCTATTAGTTAATAAAAAAATTCCATATAAACTCAATTATAATATCTTAAAAGGACCATGTTGTATCAAGTGTCCTAACACCATAGATGGCTCATCAAACAGACACATGATTTGAAAGATATGACCAATTTAGTAAAAAGGGTGTCTTCTGGGTCTGACCAGACCCGATCTGGCTGACCTAACCTGGTCCGGCTGACCCGAACCTATTTTTACAACCTGAATCGTTCGGTCTAGGATGGCTTGAACCAGCCCAGACTGATGGTCCTAACCCTTGGGCCACCAGAGGAGCCTAGTTCTCCAACCTGGACCGTGACGTGTGGGCAGGTTTTTCTCTATCAGACGCGACCCACCCCAGCTGCATCCCCCTGGTCCACATGGTCACCTGACCACATGGGTAGCTGGCTGACCCAGTCTACATCATGGCAGACTGCGTTTCACATGACCAACCCTCCTCACAAGCCTGGCCCTGCAGCCCCGCCGCTGCAGGTCTTCCATCTGATGCAGCTCTGAGCCGTGCCCCCGGCTGTCACCGACCTGGCCTCTTGCCACGGCTCTTGGTTTCCACTGATGGCCTGCACCACTATCAGATTTACCTCTGGTGTGGTCCCTCCTGGATCATGGATGCATGCGCCACTATTGGACTCCCTGATTGTGTCTCGTCCATCTTGCACCCCACCAGAACCCGGCCACCTGATGGGCCACGTGCTGTCCTCACCGCCGCCCATCCTAAAAATGGCCCACCATTATTCATTCCCTCCACCATAAGAAACTTATTTCCTGCTGTGCTTTTATCACACCTCTGCAAATGCCGATGCGGATCACAACCTTCTATCTCCGATCATTGCGCCATATATCATTGGAGCAATGATCGATCATTCACATAGTGTTTGAAAGGGAAAAGAACACATGAAGAATGTGATATATTTAGGGGATAGATAAAGCACATGAACACCCATAGAATGGATCTTGGCCTTGTTCATGTCATCCTTGATTCATTCATGTCACCAGGATCACGAAGAAAAAATAGTAGACAAATCACCAAGATTTAATCCCCTTTTTAACTCACAATAAATTTATCCACCCCTCAAGAATTAATGTACCATGAATCAACCTATTTGTGGGTTGGTTTTCATTCATCATTTGATTCTAAGAAGGGGAAAAGATAACAAAAAGATATCAACACACTACCTTGAGGTTGGATCAGTCATTGATGAATAAAAAATGTCTGTGTCATCGTTGATCCTTGATCCGCCATGCTCTGATCAGATTCACCAAATTATTGGGATAGATTTATTCTCTCTACCTCAGGAAAACTCTAGGGTTATGGAGATAACCCTGTATTTCTGAAAAAGGATTGCATAAGAAGATAATTGTTTCTCCATCAAACCAAATATTTTTGTTAAAATATTTTAATGACAGTTAAATATAATTTATAAGATTCACAGTTGACTTGTGTTGGTTTTCATTAGGCCCTACCTGAGGTAAAGTCATTTATCTAAATGTAACGGTGGCCTCATATTTATTATATGGGCACCCATTTAGGATATATTTTCATTTAAATAATAAATCTACCATGAATTTTATTACTAAATTTTCACCATATCATTTGGGGCACACCGGTACTCAGAATCTCATGCCATCTCAGTGACTGGTCTAAGAATTTTACCAATTAATTTATAAAAATAAAATCGGAGAAAATAAAAGTCATTACATTCTCCCCACCTTAGAGATTTATGTTCCCAAAAGACAAAACAAGGTCTACTCGACAAAATATAAAGGTACTATGCACGAATATAAGCCTCCCAGTCCCAAGTGCTCTCCTAGAGATTACTATGCTGCCACTTGATGCAAACAAGAGGAATCAACCACCCACAAAGGATCCTCTCCTATCGATCCTTGATCTCCACTAGGTACTCCACAAAATTCATGCCATCATCAATTTCATGCTCTACCCAGTTGATGACGTGTGATGGATCATGCACGTGACTCCTTAACAGTGACACATGAAAGACTTCATGCACCCGATGCAACTACGAGGGTAGATCTATAGAGTACTCTACCTCACCAACTCTACCTATAATCAAAAAAGGACCGATGTATATCAGAGATAACTTTACACCCCTGCAAAATATCCACAATTACCATCGAGGTGAGACCCGAAGGAACACATGGTCTCCCTCCTCTAACTCCAAAGGCCTCCACATCCTATCAACATATAACTCTTTCCATCTACGTGTAGTCCTTATTTTCTCCTGGATGATCAGAACCTTCTCGGTGGTAGCTCGTACCAACTCTGGACCCACGAGTGCTAACTCTAATGGGTCTTTCCAACACAGTGGTGACCTCCAAGTTTTCCAGTACAATGTATTGAATGGTTCCATACCAATGGTGGAGTTATTTCTATTATTGTTTGAAAACTATACCAGTGGTAGGTGATCCTCCCAATTGGGACCAAAGTCTAGGATGCAATCATGTAACATGTCCACTAGAACATGGATGTTTCTCTTCGTATGACCATCCTTCTGGGGATGAAAGGCTTTGATCAAGTTCATCTATGTCTCAAACACCTCCTACAATACCTTCCACAACTAGGATGTGAAACTATCATCATTATTAGAGATGTTTTTTGATGGCACTCCGCAAACCCAAATTATCTCCTACATGTAGAGGCGTCCCAAGATCTCTACTGAACTCTACTCACAGATCGGTAGGAAGTGGGTTGACTTGGTGAGTTAGTAAATGATCACCCAAATGGTATCATTCCCCTAGATGTACTCGATAAAACTGTCACAAAGTCCATCGATATTACAAACCACTTTCACTCTTGAACCTCAAGTGGTTTACTCAAACCTACCGAGACCTGGTGCTTAGCCTTCAACTGTTGACATGTGAGGAATCAAGAAATGAACTATGCCACTACCTTATTTATCCCAAGCCACCAAAACCAACATCAGAGGTCTTGATACATCATTTACACTCCTGAATGTACCACCGAAGGGGATGTATGGAACTCAGTCAAGACTTCCTCCTGTAACATCACTATTACTACTGTGCATCCTCTGAAGAGAATAATGTGCTCCCCACATTTTGAATATCCGTCAGAGGAATGGACTATGGATATCTGATCCCATAATGTCTAGAAGTCAGTATCTTCAAGCTATGCCTCCCTAACTCACTATAAGAGTGGATTGATAACTACCATTGATTGGAGATAAGATGCTCCATCTCCATCCACAAAGGATATTGGTAAGGTGGAAAATTACTCTAATTCATTGATCAACAACTGCAAGATGGATCTCTTGCTGGGAGCTTCTGCCACCAAATTCTCCTCACCAAAAGTATATAAAATCTAAAATTCATAGTCCTAGAATAACTCTCGCCATCATCTCTTTCTCAAGTTTAGATACTTGTGAGAGAAGATATACTTGAGACTCTTTTTTTTCAGAGTAGATGTTAAACCTGTCACCCATCAGGTAGTCTCACAACATATTCAATGTGAAGACTACCCCTAGTAGCTCAAGATCATGGGTCATATAGTTCTGATCATGCTACCTCGACTCTCACAAATCGTAGGCAATCATCGCTTTCCCTAGTATCAGGACACAACCTTTATTGATCCCTGATGCATTACAGAACACCATTTACTAAACACCCTCCTATGGGAATCTCAATATGGGTGTGCTTTTCAATCTCTACCTCAGATCCTAAAAGAACTTCTGACACTTTTTTTTCCACATGAAAGGATTCCCTTTCTGTGTTAAGGAAATCAATGGTGCTGCTACTCTGAAAAATTTGGGTATAAATCTCTGATAGTACCCAGCCAATCCTAAGAAACTCCAAACCTTGGTAAGAATCCTAGGTGGATCCAAAGCAAGAACCAATTCAATATTAACTAGATCTACTGCAACTCCATCCTATGAAATGATGTGACCCAAAAAGTTGACCTACCGAATCTATAAATGAAACCTAAAGAGATTACCATAAAGTTGGTGCTCTGGGAGTGTGTCCAGGACAATCCCCAAGTGTATCACATGCTCCTCCTTGGACGCCGAGTACAACATGATGTCATCAATGAATACCATGACGAACCGATCTATTTAAGCATGGAATATCCTATTCATGAGTCCCATGACAATGCTGGGTTATTCTTCATGCTGAACGACATCACTAAGTACTCATAGTGGCTATACTGAAATATAAAGGTTATCTTCAATACATCATCACCCCATACACAAAGATGATAATAGCCAGATCTGAGGTCTATCTTTGGGAACCACCTCACCCCCTTCAGCTGATCGAAGAGGTCCTTAATCCTTGGTAGTGAATACTTATTCTTCATGGTTACCTGGTTCAGGCAATGAAAGTCCACACATAATCTCAAGCTCCCGTATTCCTTCTTGTAAAACAATACTGGGGATACCTAGGGTGAAACACTGGGTATCATGAATCCCTTCCTCTGCAAGTCCTCTAGGTATACCCTCAACTCATGAAGCTCCATAAAATCCATCCGATATGCAGGTGTAGATATTTTTTCTATCCCAGGGTATAGATCAATGAAAAAGTCCACCTACCTGTGAAAAGGTAATCTTGGAACATCTTTCAGAAATACATCCTCATACTCATCCACCACTGTAGTGAATTGAGGACTTGTCTCATCTATTGTACCGAGGGTCATTCTAGCCAACTGGTGTGTAATCACCTTCACCCTCCTATATGCGAGTCCATATTGAGCTTCTTGAGTTTCCTTTTCTCTGAGAAAGGAAAACCTAGTCCTATCTCCATGGACACACCACACTCTTTGCCTAAAACAGTTAATATGGGTATGGACTGTGGATAACCAGTCCATACCAAGGATGAAGTTAAAAGGCCTTGATGCTGACACCAAGAGATTCCAACTGAAACTCTCACCCCCAAGAGAAAGGGAAAACTATCAACACAAATGTGTGATCATAAAATCTCCATCGTAGAAGTCTATAAGAATAGAGATTGAGTCAATGGTTCCATTGGAATCTCCGTATCTTAAACAAGATTCGTTGTGAGAAAAGAGTGACTGAAACCTATGTCTATCAAAACTACAACTAGGGTGGGAAATAAATAGATCAAAACTCTAATAATCACTGGAGTACAGGTTTCTTAAGACTCCATCGCCTGAATCTAGACTCGTCCCTACCCACTAGATCCCTGAGCCCATGGCGGACCACCGGGAGGTTGTGGTGGTAGTACTTCGAACCTCTGCCTACCTTCGGATTCCCATCCAGTTCAAGTGCCACATCCACCACCTAGTGTACCACCCTATTCCTGCCTTCATCTCTTCCTTGGTGGTCCCTCGACCATATCATAATCTATTATACGATGGGTCAGAGAAACTCTATCCATATGTCCCTTTCCACTGCATGAGTAACACAAATTGTCCTTCGGATGAATCACTCTTCTTTGAGAGCCTCTCACTACTGAAACCATTTCCTAGAGTCATCCCCTGAATTTTATGATCCACTTGGATCCCTGTGTTAGATTTCATCAACCTTCTACTAAAGATTCAACGACCAGATTCCATGTGGTAGCTCCTATTGCCGGTGTCTGCTTCGCCAGAAATCTCTCTTCTAGCAAAGCTAGCTGTAGTAGCCCATCATGTGTCAGAATGATAAGGGATCTCATGGATGCCCTGATCTTATGGAGTAGTCCCTGATCAAAGGTTCATTCCCTAAATAATGGGTCTCACACCATATCCATGGAGTAGCAAGAAAGATATGTAAATATCACAGAGTACTCCGCTACTGGCTAACTGACCTACTAAAGATAAAGGAGATCCTGTATATGAATGGAGCATAACAGCACTAGAAATAACTCCTCCATGAAGAGACGCTCGAAGTCTGTCTAATTGCAGGTCGTCTCCTTATGCATATAGATAACTAAGCTCCACCATCTTCCCGCTGAACCCTATAGAAGACTCATGACTAAGGCTTCCATCCGGTCGAGAGGCATCCTTACTGGGAAGAAGACACACGTAACTGCCTCCAGCTAATCCTAGACTACATGTGGGTTTAGATCACCCCTGAACCTGGGAGGTAACTACCTATAGAACTCATGACACACACTCAGCTTGCATGCATCATCTACCAGTAACATTGGTAGAAACTACTGCTCTCTGGGTGGTGGTATCACTGGTACACCACCTGAGGGTGGTATCTTCGGTACTAGTCCCTGTACCGACACATCATCACTAGGAGGATCATCCTCATGATCATGCATTGGAATCCTAACTAGATGTCTATGTGGAGGCATCCTAAAATAGAACAAGATGTACCACAATCAGTAGAGTATACCTGGTGAGCTGACAGTGACTCAAGAAAAAAATGAGAAAAAAATCAATCCTATATGATGTATGTATCATTATTTTCCCTATAACCAGTGATTTCATGTAACGAGTCATAAAGAAGAACTCAAAGTCTAGTGTATGGATATATCAGCTGCCACACCAACACTGGATTCCCCAGCTTGAAATCAAAACTCAAAAAACGTAACACTGTTTCCCCAAACCAACCTCACAAACTCTTGGTTCTTAGGTAGAACTGACCTCCTCTGATACTAGTCTATCATCACCCGTCCCCCAAGGTACATGTCGTGACTACCCCAAGATCACCTCCAATAGGAAATAGGATGGCGACTAGAACTGAGCAGGCATATCCCAAAAATGGGAGCCATTTTTCTAAGTGCCTATACACATGCACACGTATCAAAGAAAAAGTGCTGAAAATAAAACATTAAGTAAAAAAACATTCATACCACTAAGATACCAACAAAAGAGTATGACAGTACAAAAATGATAAGTAAACGGTTCCAAAATACAATCCCAACCAAAATGAAAAGTACAAGATCCTGGAATTCATTCGTAGAAAACCCTACTTGAAGGGTAGGCACAGAAACAACTGTCTGAATTCACTAACGCACACCTCATCTTTCGAGCCTCTCTCTAAGCACCACCTGGCCCCGGTCCACCAAGGACTTTGTCAAAGTGTCGCTCATCTGCATAAGACATGATATGTGTGGGCATATCCCGTGTAGGTGTGAGTAAAAAAATACTCAGTAGGGACCTGAAACCACAAATGAAAATACCACTAAGAAATATATGAAGTACACCAAAAAGGAAACACACGAAGTACACCACAAAGGAAACACATTAAGTATAGTTAATATGGTCCTCTCACATAGGTATAAGTCTAAAGCATGAATAGAAGGATATAAAATTGTAGTCCATAGGTCCCTCATTATCTATGATAGTGGAAGTGTCAATGGTTCATAGAGCATCAATGGTGCATGGAGCATCGATAACGCATAGAGCGTCGATGACGCACAGAGCGTCAATGGAGCACGGAGCGTCGATGGAGCATGGAGCATCAATGGCGCATGGAGAATCGATGGATCCCTGAGCAGTGATGGATCCCAGGGAATCAATGGAGCATGGAGCGTCAATGGAACACAGAGCGTTGATGGCACATAGAGTGTTTATGGCACAAATATAATTGATGGTGCACAAAGCGTCGATATGTCAGGAAGCCCCCAAGTCACGTAGTCACCAAGATCACATAGTTACATCTAGTCATAGGATTACTCTCATAGCAATCTTATTCCGAGAGAACCTAAACCTCAATCCATTAGGTCATAATAAAACATCGTAAAAAACCCACTTAGAGTATCTCAAAAGGACCATGTTGTCTCAAGAGCTCTAACTCCATAGACGACTTGTCAAACAGACACACGATTTGAAAGATATGGCCAATTTAGTAAAAAGGGTCTAGACTGGGATGGGTCTGACCCAACTCGACCCGGTTCGGGTAACCCGACCCAACCCAGTTAGTTTGGGCTGACTCGAACTAGCCTGATGGGCCACCAGAGCAGCCCTATTCTCCAGCCCAACTCGCATCACAAGGGTCAGTTATACTATGCCAGACGTGAGCTGCCTTGGACATCTCCCCCTAGTCCACATAGTCACCCAACCAAATTTCTAGATGGATCCCCCAACACATATGATACCAAACTACATTTCACATGGCCTGTCCACCTCATCTGCCTGGTCCTGAGGACCCACCGCTACAGGTCTTCTGGCTGACACAACTTCAATCCGCGTCCCTAGCCGCCACCTCTAGAGAATCCTGTTGTGACCCCTTGTTGCTACCTCCATCCTATGTTGTTGTGGGATCTTCCTATATTGTGATCCCGGATGGACTGCGACTATGCTCCCCACCACCAGCAGCATGTCCGTCTTTTGCCCCGCCAGAACCCAGCCTCCCGCCAGGTAGTGTGATGTCCTCACTACTGGTTGCCTTGCTAGTAGCCCACCATTCATTGAGCCCTACCCCATAAGATTCCTCCTACCTGTTGTACTCTCATCACACCTCTAAAATGTCATTATGGAGAATAACCTTTGATCTAAGATCATTTCACCAAATATCATGGGCGTAACGATCGATTGTTCACACAAGGTTTCAATGGGAAAAGAATGCAAAAAGAACGCAGCTTATTTAGGAGAGATATAAATCAAATGAACACCCATAGAATAGATCATGGTCTTGCTCGCGTCGAACTTGATATATTCATGTCAGAAGTATCATGAAGAAACAATAACAGAAAAATCACTAAGATTTAATCCCCATTTTAACCCTCAATAAATTTATCCATCCTGCAAGAACGAACGAACCACGAATCAACCTATTAATGGGTTGCTCCACGTTCTTCGTTTGATTATAAACAGAGGAAAAGAAAAAATAAATAGAAGGACACCCTACCTTGAGGCTGGATCAGTCATTAGTGAAGAACAGAAGTCTGTGTCATCGCTGATCCTTGATCCCCTGCGCTCTAACCAAATTTGCCAAATCATTGGGAGAGATTTATTCTCTCTGCCTCAGGGAAACTCTAGGGTTATGGAGATAATCATGGATTTTTTACAAAGGATTTATTAACAAGATAATTTCTACTACATCAAAAAAATATTTTTATTAAAATATTTTAATGATAGTTACATCCAATTTTTATCTTTCAAATTTGACTCATGTCGGTCAATGTTAGGCCCCGCCTAAGGTAAAGTCTATAACAACCCTTCTTTTTATTATACACTTAAACCTAATTTATTACATAAAATTAATTTGATACAACATAAAATATTGATAGTTCTAGTGTCTTTGGGGATTAGGAACATTACATAACAACTTAGAACATAAAACACACAACATCTTTATTGAAAACTTCCTTTACATGACCAATACATTCCCTAGTTCTTAGCATTACATGGGATAACCCGAGGACATGCATAAGAAAAGGGTGAGATATAAAGCCCAGTAAGGGAGTAAATAAGGAATAAAATGAATAATACAATACATTTTTGGAAATAGGCATATCAATGGAGCATAAAAGAACATGAACATAAAGGCATGATATAGCATGATTATTATAACATGGAAATGTGGAAACAACACTTTACATGAAATTATCATGAGCTAAGGCTCATTTCACATGGAGCATGAGTAAACCCTCATTGCACATGAATCACAAGTAAACTCTTGTTTCACTTGAATTAGCATGAGTCAACACTCATTGCACATGATGTATCATGATACTATACTTTACCCAATGCATTGGAGTGCTATCAGGGAGAACCCTTCTTAAACATTTCATTTCATGCATAAGTGTGCCACATGGATCATACAACATGGAATAAATCATCATCATTTTTTCCATGATAAAGGGATGTGGAATAAATACACGAATATTTATAATCAATAAGTAAATGTGCATAAAGGTGAATACCCTTGATAGATAAATGAGAATGGTATTCACTACACAATGACATTGGCTTGGAAAATCGATGTAATTTTGGCAACATAACGGCGTGACATAAGAATTCATAAAATTGGTTGATGAGAGAGAAATGGGTGTCTCATAATATATACATGAAGTGGTCAGTAATGGGTTCATATAAATACTTTTCCCAATATATGTAATGAAATTTATATTCACAATACAAAATAATTGCTTGAATGTAAATGAGGAGGGAAAATTCCTTATGGAATTTCGGCATAGTAACAGGTGTTCATGGAAGGAATTAATGAGAGATAAAGGGGTATCACATCATTAAAACATAAAGAGGGAAGTATGGTAGAGGTGATAAATCATACCATAACATTTTTAATTGAATGTAGAGGGGTATAACAACATAATGAAATTGAGACAAAAATGAAAAGGAAGAAATCCCTTACTTGGAAATGTGATCCCAAAGGCTTGGGGGAGTCTTGAGAGATGATTCTTGAGAGCTTGGGGCACCTTGGGAGGTTTATAGAGAGATTAGGTAAGAGTTTGGACAATATCCAAAGGCTTTTAGTGAAGAGGAAGTGGGATCTTTGGTGGGTTTTTATAGGAAAGGAGAGGGAATTATTTATTATTTATCTTTGGGACACCACACATTAAAAAAATAAAAACCAAAACCATCTCATGGTTTTTGCCCATGTTTTTTGGAAAAGGGGAGTGGAAAACAATATTTTATAATTACAATTGACTTAAATATTAAAATAATAGGGTTTCTTATGTGGAGGTGAGTCACACTCTCAAGGAAATCAATTTAAAAAGATAAATAGTTTTATAAGTCTTGGAGGGTCCACTAAATCATTTTAAAATAAATAAAATAAACCTAAAATCACATTATATTAATTTTAAAAAATATAATTTCCTTAAATAGTGTTTATAGTATTTTATTACATCACTATTGGGTCATTATGATGTAAAAAAAACATTATATAATTAAATGATATTTAATTTTTACCCAAAAATTCTATTGTCTCAGAAAATTAAGAAAAATTCACCATGGGATAATTTTGATGTCTAGATTCCAAAAATAATATTCATTTTATCTAAATAATTTTCTAAATTTGTGAATTTTTAGTTTTCAAATAAATTCCAACATTTATCGAAAAAACTTGGGTTTTGATAAAAACAACTTTCAAACCATGATAAAAATTACAATTGCATTCATAAAATTATATGATCATTTATACTTAATAAAAATTAATTTAATAATAATTAAAGTATTATTTAATTCAAAAATCCATTAATTCGTCAAAATAGATTTCTTAGTTGAATATTAACTAAAAAAATACTATTTTCACTTTAAAAACTATTTAAAAAATAACAATAATAAAATAAATGTATATTCTCTATACAAAAATAGTGTACATAATCATAATTCTAGGGTATTGTTACATAAACCCTTAAAACACCCACATAAGACCTTAGGGTAAGGTGTTCTATGGTGACAAACACTTGGGGTGGCTCAGATAACATTGATCAAGTGGTAATCTCTATCAATTTCAACTTCTCCTAGAGGCGGTTCCGCTCAAGATTAACGTATTCAAGCTTGGATTGGGATTGGTCAAGATCAAATCCCAATGATTCCACCTTCTTTTAGAGCATTGAAAAATGGTATTCATATGGGGAAAGTCTACTGGATGAGGTTATCACTTCCTTTGTCTAAGTAAATTGTATTTATTAAAGCCCTATATTTATACTAATCATGTGATAAATGTTCAATGGATATATTAGCAATGGTCACAATTCTTAATGGTATTTTAAGAATACAAAATCATAAAACCAAAGATGTGCATATTTTATATAACCATGTCACATAATAATACATTTAATTAGATCATGTGGAATTTTCATTGATAGAAGTTTGGGTCGTTACAAAGTCACTACTCTGAACACAACGGTGCTCTCAGATTTTTGATTCAGGTACCTTCTTAGAAGATATTCCTATTTTAAGAAGAAACTGCCTGCATGTTTTATTAAAAAATTAACATTTTTCACCATACCATTATGGGTACACTGAGCCTCACAATCTCACGCCGTCTCAGCGCCTGGTCTTGGAATTTTCCCAAATAATTTATAAAAATAAAACTGGAGGAAGTCCGAGTCATTACAACCAACACTTAATTAATAATTTTTAAAATATTCATTTACTTATACTATGATATAATTATATCACACTTTCATTTATCAGATTAATGAATTTTATTTATACTTTAATTGGTGAGGTTACTATTCTATTGGTTGGTTTACTACTCATAAGGGCCACATTACTATTCTAAAGGTCATGTTACTATTACATTTGAATATTATCCTTAACTTCTTGAAATACCACTTATTTAATTTATTCTTACTTTATAAAGTTTTTATTGTTTTCTATAAGTGATTTTTTAGTGATTTATACTATATGAAATAAATGCAAGAAGGGAAATTTCATTGATATAATTTTGGATCATTTCAATACCAATAATAGTGTGATAACTATTATTGTAGGAAAACCATATTAAGGGTAGGTGATCCTCCCATATTTCTATAAAGTCTAACATATAGGCCCATAACATGTCCTCCAAGACCTAATGGTTGAATTAGTCCTCCTATCTATTTGGGGGTGGAACACCATGTTCATATGAATCCTGATTATATTTGGGTATATCTTTATAATCTAGGATATATCACTAAATGAGACATATGGAAATCTCTCAGCACCTCCTATCAAAGAGTAACTAGCACTGTAGTCCTTCCTTGAAAGAGGATTATGTTCTCACCACCTTTAGAAAATTCATCACGAGTATATCCTATGAAAACTTGGTCATGAAAGACCTCACAATCCGTATCTTTGAGATATCATTCACTCATGTGATGTATAATAAGTGAAGTAAAAAACCGTTGATCAAAGGTCTAATTCTCCCCTCTTATCAACAAATGGATAACTACAATGAATCCAACTACTCTATCATCCTTCCTAGAAACTGGGAATAATATTTCCTACCAGGAGAATCTTCTACCAAATTCCACTTCCCTTGCGTAAATACTACCTCAAATTCATATTCTTGTAAATAATTTCTCCGTATAGTATCTCTTAGGTTTAGATCTACTTGAGTAAAGATATACCTAACGGTATTATGGTTAGAATATATAATAAACTTCTCATCAAAAATACAATATTGTTGTGTCTTCTGGGAGAACACCACTACTTCCATCTCTAATTCATGTGACAAATAGTTTTTCTCATGAGTAATGAACTATAATGACCCATAATCAATCATTTACTTAATTTTCATCAATTCAGAACCAATTATTTCTCTATAGGAATCATAATTCATCATGTATTCAACTCCCTTCTCCATTAGTATCAGGATAATATTGCTATTCAATATCTTCCATTGATCCTAAAAGGTCTTCTGAAACTTCTACAAATAGATAAAATATTCCCCTTTCAGGTCAAGTAAGTCAAGGGGTCCATAAACCTAGATAAATATGGAATTAATCTTTGATAATTACTAGCTAACCCAATGAAGCTCCATACCTCGGATAAAATCTTGGGCGGAATCCAATCCAGCACTACCTCAATCATTGTTGGGTCCCCAACTAATCCCTTCTCCAAGATAACATGTCCTAGAATATAAACCCATCTATTCCAGAACTGAAACCTAGAGAGATTACCATACAATAGATTATCTTGAAGTATGTCCAAGACCATCCTAAAATTATCTTCATGATTATAATCTAATGATAATAAAATAAGAATGTAATAAAAAAATACCACCATGAATGGGTCTAGGAAAAGTTTGAAAATTTTAACATGACCCAACCTATTGAGGACCACTTGGATGGAGGTAATTCAATTGTACCACACCAATCCCACATTCTATAGGCTAGGGGATGGTGAATAAGACTGATAAGTCTTATCACATAGATGGGATTCCATATCCTAATGTAACTATAAACATGCACATATATCTCCATACCCACTAGATTAATGTGTAAGAGTAATCAACAGGTTTAATAAATTCATTCACAACCAATACTATCCCCAAAAAAAGTAAAAAAATACATATCTAAAGTAAAAGGTGGAAAATATAGGCCTAATAATATGAAATAAGGAGTAACCTAACCACAATAGAGAATAGTTTTCCCAGAACACAACCTTCCATGTCCGAACATGATCCTAATACCACAACTTCTAGGTACCACTATGCACCACTCACACTAGGTCCTCCTATAGCTATATAATATATCTTGTCATCTATATAATACATGACACATGTAGGTAAATCCCATGAAGTGGTAACAGGACACCCCAAAATCACTAAGAAGTAAGGAATCAAAAGGGAGATAGCTCGAAAACATAAACCACATGGTAATGATGGGAGAACCCAAATATTATCATAGAATGATACAAGTCATATTTTAGGTATCATACCTATTATCCAGTTGAGCGATCAACATTATTCAAGTGTATTCATAAGTTTTAACTTTGAAAGGTGGTCCATGAGACCTTTTAGGAATCACCTAAAGGGAGGATACACCTCATTGGAAGACAACTCAGACGAGGGAACTCAACTCAATGATAGGGGATTATTCCCTAGGATCAGGGGGTCATCTAAACCCATCTAAGTTCAACTCCTAGATAAAGGAGCACACACTGGTCCATAGAGGAATACCCAACTCCATTTGTACTTTCCCGTATGAGGGAATAACATACCCTAAATATAAGTGATGATGATAGGATACATGATACCACCTAAGGAAAAAGGAATAGATGATCATGACCTCGATCCCTATGTGGAGATACCAGGATCCATCAGTGATTGACCCATAGACATGGGATAACACAACATGAGTACCAGGCTAGGATAACTGACATTAACTAGGGGAATAATAGACTCTACTACCATTTCCAATGCAATAATCCATTTAGAAGACATTTTTAAGGCCTTAGTATTTGAAAATTAAAGTACAAAATGTGTACACAGGGGATACACAACATGACACCCTTGTTTATAAATATGGTCATGTAAAACTAGAAAACATAGTTTTAAAAATACAAACTACAGGATGTGGGAGTTTAGTCACATGGAATGTGGGTCTGAGGACGGAACCTAACATTTTCCTCAACTTCCCAAGTCTTGTTCCTCTGGTAGTACATGGTGTGAAACTATGAGCTACATGGGGAGTAGGCTAACTAGGTTCCCTAGGTGTATACTCTATATATATTACAAGATAGATATATAGGGTCATGTAATGCGTAGGCTAGACCACACAACCATGTGATATTTAACTCATTTGGATACCCTAGTTCCACATCTCCCATGATACACAGTGTGCGGGTTGTTATAAACTACATGAAGCATAATATGGTATTTTAGAGATAATTCAAAAAATTTATGTGCATTTATAATCTCCACCATTTCCCTCATCTTAACCCTGAATCATTCCTATAAGTATTTCCATACATGTTTCCAATTGATCCAACATCATTGAAATTTTATTTTTTGACCAATGTTCATCAAAATTCCATCCTTCCACATATCCAACTCATAAAACACACATCCTCGTTATTCATCTAGATTATCATCATCATAAAAAATACTTCACCAATACAAAATCCAAGATTTTGAACCAACAACAACAATATATGAAACCAATAATCAATCATGTAAAGAGTTTGGTCTATGGGTATAGTCAAACCACTGGAGAAATGAAATTCCGATGATGAATGCATTTAAAATGGGGGGAGAAAACCAAATAAACAAAAAAGTGATCATATAATGATTTCCATGTTAGGATTATCTATTTCCCATCGATGGGAAATATATAAATAAATTGGGAAACACAATAATTATTAGTAAATAATAATCAATTCATAAATTTATGAAAAACAAATTAATGGGGAGAAGTGAAAAAATGAACATGGATTCAATGGGGAAGGGGTTGATAATATTCATATCAAAATTAAGTAAAATAGGGTAATTTTAATATTATAAATGTCCTACCTCAAAATAGGTCAATAATTGAAGAATTATGTGATCGGAGGTAATGTCATTGATGATATTAGTACATTTTCCATTGACTCAAAGAATCTATGTGGGTTTGGATGAGGAATTACACCACAAGATTACTCTCCTTTACTCTATCAAATCCCTACGATAATATATCTAACCTCAATGGTTTATAAAATAGATGAGTTTATAAAGATATCATAGGTTAAAAATTAAATTAAAAATTAAATTTATTTAATTAAAATTTAATTATTTTATTCTTTCAATGATAGTACTCCACCAAATAATCCCAGTAGAATGAAACTTTTGTCACACCTAGGGTAGAAACCATGTTTTGGATTCAACAATACTCTCAATTTTACAGTACAAGTCTCTTTTTGAGAGATAAGCCATTATTTTTGAAATTATTCATTCCTGTGAAATAATATATTTAATATTTTTAATATATTAATATTTTGGCTAAAGGATAGCTGAGACTCCACACCAACTCTGTGATTCACATTGAAAATATTATTTAAAATTTATTAAGTGTTCAATTAAAAAAACCAAATCTATTACATTATAGAATTATATGAACTAATAAAAGGAGCCTCTATACATATCAAAGGTGGTGGACCAAAAACTATGAAGATATGATAGCAATGGAGATTTTAAGGACCAGATGAGTACTCTTATAAATGGAGGGTGGATCACTTATGTTTGAAAAAAAGTTACTCCAGGAAAAGAGTGACTAGTTTATGATTTTAAAAATTATCTTGACCTCTTGACTATAAATTAAAGCAAAAATCCACCATAAATTAGGGGAAAATATCGAAACACAAAATCCCCTATGTTTTTTTATTTCATGTTTTATTTTTATCATTTATTCAGACAGACTTATCTTTTTTTTTCTTATAGTGGTTTTACATTATGGTGTGGTGACTTGGCTTTTGTTGTCTTATAATTTTTTTGGAATCATACATGGGGTTAAATGTGGATATATTTTTATTTATGAGTAATTTTCTCTTAAATAATATTCCATTGGTTTAATAGAAAAGTGACTAAGGGCTAAAAAAGTGATATTAGAACTCAAGGTTATATAATTTCTAGGGGAGAAGATCCTAGTGAACATGTTTCAAATCTTAGTTTAGAATAAATAATCCCCATTTTCCTTGTATGAGAATATCCATAAGTATTTCATGATATCTTTTATTAAAATGACTAAAATTAGTGGGATTTAAGAATTTATAGTGGGATAGAGTCAAATGAGAGAAAAGTTTGATTAAAGAAATTCCATAGTATAGATTTTGGGTTCTAGAAAATACCGATAATGGATTGTCTTCTGCAGAAAGACCCTAGTGTTCATTTGAATAGAGAAAATACAAAACTGATGAAAAGGAATAATAATAAAGGATGGATAATACAACACTCAATATGATGTGTGTAACGACCCAAAATTTTACTAATTAAAATTCCACTAGATCTGATTAAATGTTTTATTATGTTAAATGGTTATATAAAACATACTCACTTATTTGGTTTTATGTTTTTTGATTTTAAAATAATGTTAAGAATTTTAACTATTTCTAATATATATCTTTAATAGTGATCACATGATTAGTATAAATATAGGACTTTAACAAATCTAATTTACTCAGACAGAGGAAGTAATGACCTCATCCAATATAATTGCTCCATATGAAGCCCATTTATCAGAGCATCAAAAGGAGGTGGCGTCACTGGGATTTTCTCATGACCAAGCCCAAGATTATCTTCACCAAGTTAATATTGAATTGAACTACCTACGGGGAAAGTGGAATTTGATTGAGATTACCACCTATGCGATGTTATCTAAGCCACCTGAGAGTCTGTCACCATCACAAACCTTACCCTTAGGTCATATGTAGGTGTTATAAGGGGTTAAGAAACAAGACCCTAGTACTATGATTATGTGCATTATTTTTTATAGAATAAAGAATATACATTAATTTTATTATTATTACTTTGAAAATAGTTTTTAAAGCAAAAATTGTATTTTTAGTTAATATTAAATTAAGAAATATATTTTTATGGATTAATAGATTTTTTAATTAAATAATATTTTAATAAAATATTATTATTAAATTAATTTTTATTAAAAATAAATTATTGTACAATTTTTATGAATGAAATTGTAATTTTTATTATGGTTTGAAAGTTGTTTTTGTCAGAACCCATGAATTTCCGATAAATGTCATTTTTTTATTTTAAAAATAAAAATTCACATATTTAGAAAATTATTTAGATAAAATGAATATAATTTTTTTAATCAGGATGTTGAAATTATTCAATGTTGAATGTTTCATAATTTTCTGAGACATTTGAATTTTTGGGTAAAAATTAAATACCGTTTAAATATATAATGTGTTTTATGACATCATAATGACCCAATAATGATGTAATAAAATAATAAAAATGGTATTTTAGGCCAATATATGTTTTACCTTTAAAATAAAGTGATTTTATGTTTTTTTTATTAATATTACAAATCCTTAGTGGACCCTCCAATACTTATAAAATATTTTAACATTTTAAAATTATTTCCTTGAGAGTGTGACTCACCTCCAAATAAGAAAGCCTAATATTTTAATAAGTTCATAAATTTACCTTATAATTTAATTTTTTACACTTAACTTTTGAAAAAACTATGGGAAAAAACTTTGGGATGGTTTGTGGTTTTGATTAGTTTAATGTGTGCTGTCCAAAACCTAAATAATAAATAATTCCATCTCCTTTCCTATATAAACCCACTCAATATCCCATTACTCTTCACTCAAAAATTTTGGAGCTCAACCAAACCCTGACCTACTCTCTCTTAAATCCTCTAAAGGCACCCCAATCTCCCAATAATACCATCTTAATCCTCTCTCAAGCCTTTGGGATCACACTTCCATGTAAGGGATCCTTACTTTCCTTCCTTATTTATGCCAAAGTGTCCTTATATTGTTATTCCCTTTTATTTTCAATTAAAAATGTGGGGGGTATGATTTCTCACCTCCCCAATACTTTCCTATTTATGTTTTAATTATAATATACCCATTTCTCTCTCATTAATGCCTCCTATGTACACCCGTTACCATGCTGAAATTCTGTAAGAGATTTCTTCCTTTCTTATTTTTGTCCAAATTGTTTTATGTTTTTATACCATTTTATTTTCAATTAAAAATATTGGGGTATGATTTCAAACATAACCTATTCTTCAATACTTATGTTTGAATGATTATATACACCTTTCTCTCTTATTAATTCCTCCCATGTACACCTGTTACCATGTCAAAATTATGTTAGGGATTTCTTCCTTTCCAATTTTTGTTCAAATTTATTAATGTTGTTATGATTTTTTATTTTAAATTAAAAATGTTAGGGTATAATTTTTCACCTCCTCTATACTTCCCTCATTATGATTTAATTATGAGAGACCCCATTATCTCTCATTAATTCCTCCCATGTACTCGCGTTACCATGTTAAAATTCCGTAAGGGATTTCTCTCTTCTAATTTACATTCAAGAAATTATTTTATATTATGAAACTAAATTCCATTACATATGTTGGGAAATGTATCTATATGACCCCAATGCTTTACATTTCATTTACATATTATGAGATACCCCTTTATCATTTATCAACCATTTTTATTAATTCTTATGTCACGCCGTTATGCAGCCGAAATTATACCATGATTTTCCAAGACAAAGTCATTGTGTAGTGAATACCATGCCCATTTCTCTATCAAGGGTATTCACCTTTATGAACATTTAATTATCTATTATAGAGTTTCATGTATTAATTCCACATTCCGTTATCTTGGAATAAATGATGATGTTTAATGAATCTGTGTTGTATGATCTATGTGGCATACTTATGGATGAAATGAAATGATTAAGAAGGGTGTGCCCTGATAACACTCCAATTCAATGGGTAAAGAATAGTATCATGATAAGCCATGTGAAATTAGGGTTTACTCATGCTAATTCAAGTTAAATGAGGTTTTAATCATGCTAATTCAAGTGCAATGAGAGTTTACTCATGCTCCATGTGTTATGAGCCTTGTCTCATGAAAATATCATGTTAAATGTTGTTGACACATTTCCATATTATGATAATCATGCGATATCATGCCTTTATGTTCATGTTTATCTTGTGCTCCATTGATATGCCTATTTACTAACATGTACTATATTATTCATGTAATGCCTTATTTACTCCCTTACTGGGATTTATAGCTCACCCTTTTCTTATGCATCTCCTCAGGTTATCCCATTCAATGCTAAGTACGAAGGAATGTTGTGCTCATGTAAAAGAAGTTTTTAATAAAGATGTTGGGTTTTATGTTCTATGTTTTTATGTAATGTTTCTAATTTCCCAAGATAGTAGACCTCTCTATCTTTAGTGTTGTATTAAGTGAAAGTTTATGTAATAAATCAGGTTTAAAGGTGTAATAAAGAGAAGGGTTTTTATATTTGGCATCATAGTATAAGTTTAGTTATTTTTGGGATTAGGATTATAAAAACCTAGTGAAAGTCTTAGGGATAAGACTAAGTATAATAAAAAAATCCCTAAATTTGGGTGAGTATTTATTAAGTGGTTTATCACGAAAATACATCCCTATCTAGATATGATTAGGTAGAGGCAGCTCTAGAATAGATGTATCTAGAGGTAAAACCTAAAAACACCGCTTTGAGCTAGAATCGTACGAGAACTAGTGTACGAAAATAGGACTTATTGCACTCTTTGTTAGGAAACTCCTATGGGATATTCTTTAGTAAATTTATAAGCTTATTATGAACCATTATAAAGGGAATTAAAAAAATACCCCTAATAATATACGTTGGGAAGTATATCATGGATATTATAGATAAGTTAAGGAAATAAATGAAATTTACATGTTATCACTTTTTATCATTGGATTCTCCTTTATGTGTTACCCCTAACATTCCTTTTATTCCGGAAAATGGACAGAAATAGGAGGACTCGGGATAATAATCGATGCGAAGATCAATGTGATGACTGTTTTAATTAGATGTCCAATCTAATGGGAGTGGGAAACAAAAACTTTTTCACGATACTCTCTTAGTTAACTCAAGGTTTAAATATAAACATCGGTCAATATGAACATTCAACCCCCCTAAGAAAGAGCACACCAAAATCAAGATATTCATGAGACAAAGTACACATACTTTTAATGGATCATTAGATCCCTCAATCACTGAACAATGGATCAACTCCATTGAGAAGATATTCTCTATACATCAATGTTCTGAACAAGAAAAGGTACTTATGGATACTTATCATATGGAGGGTGAATATAATCAATGGTGGAAATTGATAAAAAAATATGAATCATGAGGAGGTGATCATGGCGTTGGAATGAAAGTATTTTCAAAAAATGTTTTTCGATAAATATTTTCCTCACACCCCACTACTTAAGATGGAAAGGAACTTCCTTGACCTGAAGAAAAAAGATGACAAATCCATCAAAGCGTATGAGGAAAACATCACAAGGATTTCATGACATGCCTCCATCTTTGTCGTTATCCCCGAATGAAAGGTTTACCTCTTCTTTGGTGGGCTAAAACCTAGACTAAAAAAATCCCTAGAGATCCGTGACTTTGAGAGTTATGAAGAAATTGTTCGATGTGCCCTAAAAGTAAAAATAGATATTTTTGTATCTTAGGGGTATCATGGGGATAAGAAGCGTAAGGTGGAATTTATTTCTGGAAGTCTGATGGATAAATACAATGCTGCTATGAAATTACAGCACCCCACTTTCCAAAGGTGCAGAAATAAGCACCCTAAAAATTGAATGACGGGGAAGAGGAAATGCTTTTGGTGTGGAAGAGAAGGGAACCTGGATATTAAATTCCAATAAGAAATACCTGATGCTGCAATAGAGTAGAGGATCTCTCCATTCAACCATAAATGAATTTTTCATTGCTTCAACTACAAAGAACCAGGGAACTTTGAAAACTAGTGCCCTAAGCCAATGGTTTTCGAAGGCAACCAACAACCTCCAAGGTAGCTGGGGTGATATTTTTCCATCACTACCAATGAAGGAAACCCCAAAAATAAAGCGGTGACATGAACGATGGTTATTCATTCAAGAATAGAGAACATACATTTTGATTTTGGTTCTACACATTCTTTTATATCATGAAATATTTTGAAAACAATCCCAACACAACCAAAAATCATAGAAGTAAAGATATCGGTGAGAATGAAAAATGGGGAAATCATTTCATCCAATGAAAATAAATCCTCCCCTATCAAAATTTGTGGTTTTAACATCCCGATGATCCTCTTCATACTCCCTCTACTGTAATTTTATGCAATTATTTTCATGGATTGGCTTTCTCTATATAGATCCAACATAAATTTCCATGAGAGGGAAATCAATATTCATATGGAGAATCGACCCCCAATTATATACAAGTGAAAGGAGTAGGATGAATATTATTTATAAACATAATCTCAAGTTCATATATTGCTTCCCTATGAGCACACATATATTTCTTAGATGAATGAGTCTATGGAAGAAACCGTCCTTGAAGGCATGTCAATTGTGAAGAAATTTCCTGAAGTGTTTCCAGAGGAATTGCCTGGTCTTCCTCATAAAAGAGATATTGAATTCTCAGTTGATATTATACCCGGGGAATTTCCAATATCTAATAATCCATATAGAATGGCTATTGTGGACCTTAAGGAGATGAAGAAACAACTATCAAAGAATCTAGATAAATGGTTTATACACCCAAGTGCTTCACCATTCGGTGCACCGGTCATATTCATCAAGAAGAAGGATGAGTCAATTCACCTTTTCATTGATTATCATGTGCTCAAAAAAATCACGATAAAGAAGAAGTATCCTTTACCACAAATTGATAACATGTTCGATCAGCTACATGGAGCACAATACTTCTCCAAGGTGGATTTGCGGTTGGGATATTACCAAGTAAGGGTGAAGAATGAGGATATCCCCAAGACTACTTTTCATACAAGGTACAAGTACTATGACTTTATAGTAATTCCTTTCAGACTCACTAATGCTTTATAAATATTCATAGACTTGATTAATAGAGTCTTTAGATATTACCTCAAATTTTTTTTGGTAGTCTTTATTGATGATATTATAATATACTCCAAAACCAAGGAGGATCATGAGGAGCATCTAAGCACTAAACTAGAGACCTTGAGAAAGGATAAGCTATATGAAAATTAAAACAAGTGTGAGTTTTGGTTGAAGGAAGTCTCATTATTGGGTAATATCATCATAAGAAATAGGATATCTATGGATCCCTCCAAGAAAGCTGCAATAGAGGGATGGTCGAGGCTAGCATTGATGACAAATATCCGTAGCTTCCTAGGTTTATCTGGATATTATTACCGAATTGTGAAAAATTTATCAGTATTTTCAAACCCTCTTACCAAGATTACTCGGAAGGGAGTAAAGTTTTCTTGGAGTGATGAATGTGAAGAGAGCTTCAAGGAGTTTAAAAGGAGGCTTATCATTATGCCCGAGATCACACTACCCATAAGTGGAGAAATTTTTGTGGTATTTAGTGATGCTTTGAATAAGGGAATGGGGTGTGTGTTGATGAAAAATGTCAAAGTCATTGCCTATGCTTCAAGGAAATTGAAAATTCATGAGAAAAATATCCAACACATGATCTGGAGTTGGGTGCAGTAATCCTGACTTTGAAAATTTGGAAACATTACCTCTTTGGGGAGAAGTGTGAAATATACACAGATCACAAAAGCCTCAAGTTTACATTCACACATAAAGAGTTGAACATGTTCCCACGAATATGATTAGATCTAATTATATACTACGACTACTCAATCCATTACCACCATGTGAAAATGAACCAGGTGGAGAATGATCTAAGTAGAAAGGTCCCAGTGATTCTATCATTTATGAGAATTGAAAAGGATAAAATATTCTTAGATTTGATGAATATGGAAATGAGAATCATAACGAAGGGAACATCATCAATCCTTTCACAAATTATTGCTCAACCATGTCTTTTGGAAAGGTTAAAGGATGATCAAAAGGATGATATGTGAATTTAGAAGAAAGTGGAAACTATCATAAAAAAGAAATCCTTGGAGTTTAATGTCAATGAAGAAGGAATTGTGAGATTTGGGGCAATACTATGTGTTCAATCAAATAAAAAGTTAAGGAATAAACTTTTGGATGATAAATATAGTTCGAATTTTTCCATTCACCCAGGAAACAGAAAGATATATCGAGATCTCCGAGAGCATTATTGGCGGGATAACATGAAGAAGGAGATTATTGAGTATACATCAAAGTTCCTAGTATGTCAGAAAGTGAAGGTTGAGATGTGGAAGTCTAAGGGGATGATGAAACAATTACCTATACCAATATTGAAATAGGAGAACATCACCATGGGCTTTGTCACCGGAGTTTCGAAGACATCCAAAGGAAACAATGCTATCTGGGTTTTTTTTCTTCTTACAAAGACTACATAGTTAATTGAAATTTGAGAGGATTTCTCATTGGATCAACTGACACAGATATATATCAGAGAAGTGGTAAGGCTGGAAGGAGTACCACTATCTATTGTATTCGATCGAGATCCAAGATTCGCCTCTATGTTCTGGAATATTCTTC
The DNA here is from genome assembly GCA_963277665.1 of Viscum album. Taxonomy (NCBI): domain Eukaryota; kingdom Viridiplantae; phylum Streptophyta; class Magnoliopsida; order Santalales; family Viscaceae; genus Viscum; species Viscum album. The sequence continues at coordinate 1,685,476,119 of OY728126.1, read as the reverse complement.
AACATGCTCTGAATACTGAGCTGAACTTCAGTATGAATTATCATCCTCAAACTGATGGCCAATCTGAGTGGACTATCCAAACTCTTGAGGACATGTTTAGGGAATGTTCAATGTACTTCAAAGGAGTATGTGATCAACATCTTCCTCTGGTTGAGTTCTCTTACAATAACAGTTTCCACTCAAGCATCCAAATGGATCCTTATGAAGCCCTTTATGGGAAGAGGTGAAGAACACCAAATTGTTGGGATGGAGTTGGGGAGTGAAAACTCCTAGGTCTAGAAATGGTCGAAGAATTGTTAGAGAAGGTTAAGACCATCCAGCAACACATTAAATCTAATATGAGTTGAAAAAAGTGCTATGCTGATAATCTTCCAGGAGACCTAGAGTTTGATTTTAGAGACATGGTATTCCTCCATATATCGATGTGGAAGAGAGTTATGATATTTGAGAAGAGGGGAAATCTTAGTCTAAGGTACATCATCCCTTTAGAGATATTTGATCGCATTGGAGAAGTGGCCTATAGACTAGAACTCCCACCAAACCTATCTCAAGTACATGATGTATTCCATGTATCTATCTTGAGGAAGTACATACTTGACCCATCACATGTACTAAATCCAGAGGTGGTACCATTGGATAATGACCACTCCTATGAATAGAATATCGTGAAGATCTTAGATCTTAGAGAAAATATTCTATGAAATAATACAATGCCCCTTGTCAAGGTGTTCTGGAGAAACCCCTAGTTTGAAGAATCAACATGGGAATTAGAGGAAGTGATGAAGTAGAAATACCCTCATCTGTTTTAGTGTGGGAAAAGGAAATTTCAAGGGAAAAATTTCTTAAGGGGGGAATATTGTAACGACCCAAATGTTTACTAATGAAAATTCCTATTGATCCAATTAAATATATTATTATGTAAAATGGATATATAAAACATATTCAATTATTTGGTTTTATATTTTTGGATTTTAAAATACCATTAATAATTGTTACCATTGTTAATATAGCTGTTGAACATGGATCACATGATTAGTATAAATATAGGGCTTTAACAAATCCAATTTACTCAGACAAAGGAAGCGATGGACGCATCCAGTAGAATTTCTCTATACACAGCCCATTTGACAAAGCTCAAAAAGGAGGTGGCATCCCTAGTATTAACTCTTTACCAATACCAATATGTTCTTCAACACGTTATGCTTGAATGGGACCTCCTACATGAGAAGTGGAAGTTGATAGAAATTACCACGCAAGCGATGTTATCCGAGCCACCCCAAGAGTCTACCACCATCGCACAACTTACCCTTAGGTCATATGAGGGTGTTATAAGGGGTTATGTAACAAGACACTAGCACTACTATTATGTTAATTATTTTTTATAGAAAATAATATACATTCATTTTATTATTGTTACTTTATAAAGAGTTTTAAAGCACAAATAGTATTTTTAGTTAATATTAAATTAAGAAATCTATTTTGAAGAATTAATGGAATTTGGAATTAAATAACATTTTAATAAAATATTATTACTAAAATACTTTTTATTAAAAATAAATTATTTTATAATTTTTATGAATGCAATTATAATTTTTATTACGGTTTAAAAGCTATTTTTGTCAAAACCCATGAACTTTAGATAATTGTCAGTTTATATTTTAAAAGTAAAAATTCAAATAATTTGAAAATTATTTAGATAAAATGAATATTATTTTGGGAATCATGACCTTGAAATTATCCAATGGTGAATTTTTTATAATTTTCTAAGACAATCGAATTCATGAGTAAAAATTAAATACCGTTTAAATATATAATGTGTTTTATGACATCATAATGACCCAATAGTGATGTAATAAAATACTATAAATGGAATGTTCTAACAATATAATTTTTACCTTTAAAATAATTTTATTTTATGTTTGTTTTATTTTTTTTACAAAGCCTTAGTTGACCCTCCAAGACTTATAAAATATTTTAACATTTGAAAATGATTTCCTTGAAAGTGTTACTCACCTCCACATAAGCAAGCCTAATATTTTAATAAGTTAGGACATTGGCCTTATAAAATAATTTTTTCCACTCCACTTTGGAAAAAAACATGGTCAAAAACCCTGGTATGGTTTGTGGTTTTGATTATTTTAATGTGTGGTGTCCAAAATCTAAATAATAAAGAATTCCCCCTCCTTTCCTATATAAACACACTCAATCTCCCATTTCTCTTCACTCAAAACATTTGGAGCTAGACCAAACCCTTAAATACTATCTATATAATCCTCAAAAGGCACTCTAATATCCCAATAAGATCCTCTCAAGCCTCTCTCAAGCCTTTGTGATCTCACTTCCAAGTAAGGGATCCTCAATTTTCTTCCTTTCTTATTTATGCACAAGTGCCCTTATATTGTTATTCCATTTTATATTCAATTAAAAATGTTGGGGTATGATTAATAACCTCAAAAATACTTCTATAATTATGTTTGAATGATGATAGACCCATTTTTACCTCATTAATGCCTCCCATGTACACCCGTTACCATGCCTAAATTCTATAAGGGATTTCTTTCTTTCTCATTTTGTCCAAATTTATTTACTTTGTTATACTATTTTATTTTCAATTAAAAATTTTGGGGTATGATTTTTAACCTCCCCTATACCACCCTACTTATGTTTGAATGATGAGATAACCCTTTCTCTCTCATTAATTCCACCCATTTACACCAGTTTCCATGCCAAAATTTTGCATGGGATTTCTTCCTTTCTCATTTTTGTCCAAATTTATTTATGTTGTTATGAACTTTTATTTTCAATTAAAAATATCAGAGTATGATTTTTAACCTCCCCTATACTTCGCTCCTTATTATTTAATGATGATAGACCCCTTTCTCTCTCATTAATGACTCCCATGTACACCAGTTACCATGCTGAAATTCCATAAAGAATTTCTCTCTTCTCATTTACATTCAAGAAATTAATTTTTATTATACATCTACATTCCATTAAATATGCTTGTAAATGTATCTATATGACCCCCTTACTTTCCATTTCATTTACATATTATGAGATACCCATTTCTCTCTTATTAACCATTTTTATGAATTCTTATGTCACACCGTTATGCTGCCAAAATTGCACTGTGATTTTACAAGACTAAGTCATTGTATAGTGAATACCATACCCATTTCTCTATCAAGTATATTCAACTTCATAAAAATTTACTTATTGATTATATAGTTTCATTTATGAATTCCACATTCATTTATCGTGGAATAAATGATTATGTTCAATAAATACAGGTTATATAATCTCTATGGTGCACTTATGCATGAAATTAAATGATTAAGAAGGGTGAACCCAGATAGCACTCCAATGCATTGGGTAAAGAATATTATCATGATATTACATGTGAAATGTTGGTTTAATCATGATAATTTAAGTGCAATGAGGTTTTACTCAATCTAATTCAACTACAATGATGGTTTACTCATCCTTCATGTGCACTAAGCCTTGGCTCATGCTAATATCATGTTAAATGTTGTTTCCACATTTCCATGTTATGATAATCATGCTATATCATTCCTTTATGTTAATGTTTATATTGTTCTCCATTGATATGCCTATTTCCTAACATGTACTATATTATTCATGTTATGACTTGATTACTCCCTTACTGGGCTTTATAGTTCACCCTTTTCTTATGAATGTCCTCAGGTTATCCCATGCAATGCTAAGTATGAAAGAATGTTTTGGTCATGTAAAAGAAGTTTTCAATAAATATGTTGGGTTTTATGTTCTAATTTTTTATGTAATGTTACTAATTCCTGAATACACTATACCTCTCGATCCTTAGAGTTCTCTTAAGTGCAATTTTATGTAATAAATCATGTTTAAGTGTTTAATAAAGAGCAGGGTTTTTATAATATGAATGAAACATTATCATAATGTGGTGTCAAATATCCATGAAGTGAATACCATTTGATAACTCATGAAGTCCAAAATTTATATATATGATAAGGTTAAAATTAAGAAAATGTGTTTTTTATAAAAATACTATACAACATGTGAAATACCGAAGGGAGTTCAACATCCAATAATTTGAATAACATAAATGTAATTATGTGTTTGTTATAATTAGTAAAGGTATAATTCAGAGAATTTATTTGTGTGTTGTTTTTAATTTGCATGCTTCCAGACTCATGGTATGAAATTATGATTGTTGTATGTAATTCTTGTGGAAATATAGATTTTAAGTTCACAGATGATCATGAACTTGTCTGGTAGAAAGAAATTTATTATAGGTGGATTCAAGTATCTTATTGTAATTCATACATAATGTGTGGAATATAGAGGAATTATATATAGAAATTTCACCATAAAGAAAAGATAAGATAATTTAGAGTATGAGTATCTCAATAAAAGTGGAGTATCTCAGTAAAAGGTGATCCTCTATTTTTTTACTATGGGAATAAAGGCCACCTTAAAAAGAATTTTAGTTATTATAAGGATTCATACATAATATATACTTTGAAAAGTAGGTATATGAACTATATATTAGAGTAAGGGAGTTGTTATATCCTAATAAATGGTAACTCTATTGAGTATTTGGTGATAGCCTCTAGAGCTTCATTCTATTCAACATTCAAGTGGGGGAGTATGAAAAATTCTATCTTTGAAGATACAACAAGGTTCTGTTATAATATGGGAAAGATCTCAAGACTGTTGAAATACAAAATGTTTTTTCATAAATCAATAATGAAAGTTTACTTAATTTTCAAGTTGTGTAGAAAATTCCTAGATTAATGAGGAACTTAATTTTCATTTGAAAACTTAATGAATCTATATTTTTTAAAATGTTCATTGATGGAAGGTGGAAATTTTTACATGTATCCATCATTTTACCAAAGAGAGTGAAGGTAAATACCCTATATCTTATAGGTTCATTGGAAGGACTGATCCAGTTTAGGGAAGTTACTTCTACTAAACTCTACCCTAACAATATTGGTATCCTCTTTGAGAAGGTAATGGATATTCTATCTACTATGGGATTATTTAAGACTGAATGCATGGTGTATGAAACATGAATTTTTCATGCATTTAGATTGTAGTGTAAGGTTTCCTTATGAACAAAAGGGAAAAAATCAAATCACCATAAGTTAGAGTTGGTTAACACATATGTTTGGGGGATAACTCTGGTGTTCTCTCAAGAAGGTTTACTCTACTATGTGTATTCCATCAATGATTCCACACATAATGTGTGGGTTTACTTCATAATGAAAAATTATATGTTGTTTGATACATTTTTCCAATAGAGGTACATGATGGAAAATGATAACATAAGTAAATTGATGTGTTTATAGTTAGATAATAGTGTTGAGTATGAAAGAATGGATTTCTATAGGTTTTACTAGAAGAAGGGAATTTATTATTATAAAATTGTACCATGGACTCTAAAGAACAATAGATTTATATAATGTATGAATAGGAATTTGGTGGATATAGCTATGATCATGAGGATTCATGTAGGGTTTCCCAAAAAGTTTTGGGTAGAGGATGTAAAAAATGTTGTATACATCATCAATTAGTGTCCATCATCACCCATTGGGTAGAAAATTCAAGAGAACTATTAGTTTGGAAGGAAGGTTTATTTAAAACACCTCAATGTATTCAGAGTACTAGGATATTACCATGTTGATTCCATGGATCAAGAAAATATATATGTAAAGTATTGAGCATGTTATATTATTGGAAATAGTTATAATGAATTTGGATTTCAACTCTAGGATAATGACTATTGGAAAATCATTAAAAGTCAAAGTGTAATATTTAATGGATATATTCTATTTATGGATAAAAACCTATCAAGATAGTCCAATGAAAGAAAAGTATAATTGATTGATAAGTTTCACCTGGATGGATGATCATAAGATACACATCCTCTAGAAAATTCTATAATCATGATATATCAGGAAAATCTAGATCATCTGGTGAAGTTACCAGAAGTAGGGGGTCATGTTATGATGTAGTTTCCTAGAAATAAATTACCAAAGAGTTTAATTTTTGGGAATCTCAAGAACTAGAAGTTCACAAACCAGAAGTTATATTACATAAATGACCTTGATCAAAATTTTAACTATGTTGGTCTACCAAATATAGGTTCCAAGTAAAAATGTATGACTATTCATTGAATTATATACTTCTAAAGGATAATGGAGAGCCTAAATGTTTAGAGGATTCATGGATTATGAAGGATTGGAAATAGTTGGAGTTATCAATGAGGGATGAAATTGAGTCCTTCTATGTGTCTGTAACATTGGGGATAATATAGAGACCTATTGGGGAAGACTATTATTATAAATAAATGGGGTTATTGGATAGAGGAAGAATAATATAGTAGGTGAAAGTATATGGTTGAGCTAATTGTGAAGGGATTCCAATAAAATGAAGGAGTAAATTTCTTTGAAAGATTTTATCTGGAAGTTAAGAGAAAAAATATATGAATATAATTGAGTGTAATGAAATTAGAATATCTTCATCTGGAGTAGATGAGTGTAAAGAAAAAATTCCTTCATAGATATTTGGATGAAAATATCTACGCAATGCATCCATATGGTTTTTAGGATTATCAAATCTAGGGACCTTTGTTCCAACTCAAAAATAGGCTTTACAATTTTAAAGAATCACCAAGGTGTTGGAATTGAAATTTCAATGATTTCATGATGGAATAGAAATTAATTTAAATAATTGCAGACCATTTATTTTATAGGAAGGTTTTTAATGATTGGAGTTACATTATCCTTAATTATTATGTGGATTGCACACTTATAAATGGTCTAGATAAAGAAATTATCGATAATCTAAAGGATAATATTTCTAAAATATTTTAAATGAGGTTTGTCAGTCCAACAAAGAGAATTATAGTGATATAGATTTTATGATAATAATGTTTGGTTACACTATACCTAACTCAAACTTACTATATCTAGAAGGTGTAGTAATTATTTAGTTAGTTGGAGGAAAATTGTATAACCACAACCTTAAATGACCATTTCAAGATATGTTAAGATAATTCACCTAAAAAAGAATTTGAGGTTGAGTATATGGTAAAAACTCAATATGCATAATCTATTAGAAGTTTTATTTATGCTATTTTTTGGACTCCTCTTAACATTACACAAGTAGTAGATGTTGTCAAAATTTTTATGTCAAACCCTGGAAGGGAACACTATGATGTTGTGAAATGGATTCACTAATACTTCAAAGGTTCTGGAGATTTATAAATTTTATTTGTTATATATGATGCTTGGAAAAGTTTTTAAGATTTTTATTTTTGTGGGAGATTCTAATATATAGAAGAGATCTACCAGATATTTTTTTACCTTTAGAGTATTGATAGTGAGTTTTATATCTAGACATCAATTAGAGGTAACATTTTGTATAATGTAAGAAAAGTTTGTTGCCTTTAAGGAGGCATAGAAGGTGTTGGGGAACTATTTTAAGACTCACAGAGTGTAATTCAATTGGCCAGAAATCCAATGATTCATTCTTGAATGAATATTATTTATCTACAATATCACTTTTTCGAGAAATTTTTGTAGGAAGGTGTGTTAGACATATGGAATATCGAAGGATCATGAAATCTCGACAACATATTGAAAAATTTCATGTCTCAGGATGTTTTGAAGTAGTGTGAAACTTTAGTAAGTCTAGGATGATCAATAGGAAGACTTGGTGGGGAACCATGAAGTTGCTTTATAAAAATTCAAAGGGTAAAGACATTATGGGAGCCGATGGATTACTTGGTCACAAAACTAAATTTAATCTCATTTATGTGATTATTGAGGTTTATTCTTTAAGTCATCAGAAGGAGGAAATTTATGATCACCAAGTTAATAAAAATTGATTGAATTATTTTTGTATACCATATGTAGGAGGATAAACAACTACTAGGTTTCACTTCATTAGGAGCAGTTGGTACAACATGATTCTTTCCATCACAAGTTCAATCACTAGGGAATGAAGTGAAAGGGTCATCCAGTGAATTAATCACAGGAAAAATAGTCAACCACCTGAAAAAGTTGAGGTGGTGGAATGTTTTACGAGATGAAGGGAAATACATGCATCTTGGATGAGGTGGACCTCATGGAGGAGGTGGAAATCATTCCATAAGGATAGGATGGTAGTGGTGACTATAATAACTAGAAGGATACTCTTATAAAAGGAGGGTGGATCACTTGTGATTGAGAAAAATGATTCACTTAGCGAAGAGTGACTAGTTCATCATTGTAATCATTATCTTGAATATTTAAATAAAAATTAAAGAAACATTCCCCCATGGACTATGGAATAAAATTAACCATTTAATCAATTGTTTCATTTTTTCCTTTCATGATTTCTTTCAATATTTTATTATGATAGTCTTGCATGTTGTTCTTCCAATGGGTTTACATTGTAGTGTAGTGAATTGGATTTTGTTATCTCTATGTTCCAGGCATCGTATGTGGGGTTCATTAGAGAACTTTTGGATTCCATATATTTTGGTGGAGTACCTTATAGTGGTTTAATTGTATGGTGGTAGAGGACTCGACACTCCTATATTAACCTCACCCCATCCACTACTACAAAAACTCAAAAATTTTGTAGTTAGATTTATCATTGCTAAATATGAACATTTAAAAAATAATATTGTTATTTTAGCATTGATTGAATGATATCGTTATCAGCACTAATATTTATAATGATAAATAATTTATCTAAAAAAATAAATATTTAAAAATATATATGAAATATATATATATATATATATATATTTGTGTGTGTTTATATATTTATGCGTTAAAAATAAATTTAATAAATAATACACACACTCACACACATAAAAATATATTCCAATGATTATATTTAATGTATTATCGTAAAATAAATATTAATATATGAAACTATATTAAAATAAAATTTCATCTAAAAATTATTTAAATAAATATTACACAATATCCCATAAATTTATTTATGTATGTATGTAATTATGTTTTATCTATTATTGTCTGTGTGTATATTTATGGAATAAAAACTCAAAAAATTTCTCAACTGTAGTAGAGTAAAAACAATATTATAATAGAAGTTTCCAAAAAAATCGAAACATAGAAGAGAAGCATTAGATGAAAATATTAGAGACAATGCCCTAGATCAAAATAACTTTCTTCTTTTGATTACCCATATTTTCAAAAACCTAAATGTTAATAAAGATTTTATCACATCATCAATGTTCATCTAGATAACGTTAATGTTTTAATTCCCTTAGAGTATTTATTTCATTAAAAGGTATAGTAGTTCCCCATTATAATGAGAACATTGAAGTGTTATGAAAATATTCTTTAATATATGATCTATTATAGGATGGAATCTATTTGAGGGGACACATGTGGTGTTTGAATACTGGGGATTGGAGTCTTATAATAAATTTATAGTTATTCCCATGAAGTTTACAATTGGTAATTTATAATATATAAGGTTATATGGATAGACCTTCCAATAATAATTCCACATGTTATATGTGAAATTAAATATGCTTGTCTGTGAACCTATGTATTGATCCATAGAATTGAGATTATTATTGATGTATATCATGAATCATGTAGTTTTATGTATTATTGAAAACAATGATGACATATACTCATGAAAATGTTGGATATGTTCGGTGCATTAAAAGTGATATGACATTGAATAAATTTATAGGATCAACATAACCCAAATAATTAATATTCCATAGTATTGAGAATAATATTTATTAACATATCAAATTAAAATATAATTTAACTAAGATTTTGGATACACTTACAGTGTGACTCCCAAGGTCTCTTTCTCCATGGAATTAGGCATGCTAGCCTAAAGTCCAATATTAGCATCTTAAAAGACATCAGGGAACCAAAAAAGGAATAAATTAATGTTGCAATGAAAACAATCTCATAATTATTATTACTATGTAATATAATCTCATTGACTAGATATATCATGAAGCAAGTTTCATAATTTTTCCATCAAGTGATATACTTGAGTATATTTCATTGATTATATGAAATGAAATTGTTGAAAACTACCATGGCTATGAATTGAATCAGAAAACTCTAATTCCATCAAAGGTCTTGAGATATCATCTTCTATCCTTAGAAGGAACAAATCCTTTATTAAATTATTCAATGAATTTCATATCACATATGGTTCACCCAACACATCCTTGTTCATAATGAGCACTACTCATCATAGTTTTTGAAAATTAATCAAGTACATAATTCATGATATACATCAATACTACTATGAATTACAAGGACCAATAAACATGTACATACACAGGAATATCAACTAACACACATCATATGTGGAATTCCTATTAGTGGGTCAATCCTAATACTTTCTTGTCTTGAAGATTATGAAGTGAGAAATTCAGGAGAAGAACTCTCAATGAATTATGATCCTCCTAAACATGATATATAACCATCATTTTCATCCCATCATATAGATTTTATCTAAATATATAACATATATTTGAGAATATTATCAAAAAAAATTGTGGTTACCATTATATCGGGGAACTATTATAACCTTTTGATGTAAAATATTCTCTTAGTAAATTATCAAATTAAGGTTATGAAATATGAAATCCATTATATTATAAGATATTTTTTATATTTAAGGATTTAAATATAATGTAATCTAAAGTAAAAAGATAGTTTGTTCTAGGAAACTAAATATAATAAACCCCCTTTCACTAGCCCCAAACACTAAAAACATTCTATTTTCTAGATCTCATATGAAATTTATACTTAGGATAATATAAGTAATTAATAAATGGGTAGATGATGTTATTATTCATGAAAACACTATATATCACGACATCACCCCTTTTTGAAAAATCACTCAAGAACTGATAATTCCAAAGTATATTCTTCATCCACAGATGCAGAAATTTCTGATTGTCTAGAACCACCATTACAACATTATGAAAATATAGCGTGACAAAATTAGTACTATTTGGTACCAAATAAATCACTTGGAAAATTTTATACATCCAAAATACATATCTGATAGTTTTAGAGGATATAATATACTTGGAATCCTTTTTAAAATTAGTGACCACTGGCTACGTTGAGCTCTTCCTGCTCACATTTTATCAATTAAGGAATAAGACATATCCTTATTGTGAATTCAGATTATTTTGGCCTGTCTATAAAATAGAAACTTTATATACCCTGATGAAAAGTCCCTCATATCCTCTATAAACCAAGAAAATATTCATATAATTACTTATATACTTCATGATAGTATTTAAAATAATTCAATAATTATCTCCTAGGTATTTCAGATATCTTCATACCATGCTCGAGGCATATGAAACAGCATGCTTGGTATATAGTATGAAATACAGGAGAAATTGTACTTTTTCATGTAAGGAATCCTAATAATTCTCTATATATCCTCTCATGTCCAAGGACATATTTTATTGGAGATATGTATGGCATGTCACACTGAAAAAAAATCCTTTATTAGATTTTTTAATAATAAATATCTTCTGTCCCTTATCAATTTGTGTACACTGAATTATTCCAAGAATACTCTTAGATCTATCATGATAAATCATGATCCCTAGAATATAAGATACTTCACCTAATAATTTCATGGAGAATTATTTTTCTAACCATATATTAACTGACCATAATACTGGTATTATATTTCCTATCAGTAATATATCATCAATATATACTACTAGGAAACTGAATTCCCTCACCCTAAAAATTTTGTAGACACATGGATTAAATTATTTATTTATTTATCCAAAATATATTATAGATTTATAAAAATTAATTTACTATGGTATTGATGCTTACTTCACCCCATAAATGGATCTCTTTAACTATAATATCTTATTGGAATCTTTTGTATTCATAAACACTTTCAGATGTGTAGCTTAGAAATCTAACAGATGGTATCTATTTTTTAGGTTTCCAGGGCCCGCAGCGGAAGCTGGTGGGCTGGGGATTTTAAAATTTTCATCGGTGGAATGATGATACTTGTCATCACCGACGATCTGAGCCCCGGAGAGGTCTGAGGATCTCATGTAGATTATCAAGGACACAAAATTAAAATGAAAACGTACCAGTTTCAAATCCGAAGGTGCGGTCGACTACCACTAGCCATTGGTGATCGTCGCTTGAAGGATTCAAAGAAGGATCCATCTAGATCGTCCACACGCGCTCCAAATATCCATAGGAATGCCGATCTTCAAACTCTGGATTCTAGCATGGCGATTCAACGATATCTTCGACGTCCCAACGATCACCGCATCATTGATTTTGCGATGCGTGAAGAAGAACCTGATCTGAGCTCTTAGATCATCAGCTTCACTCTCTAGGAAGCGGGAGGAGAGAAAGACTCTCAATTTTTCATTCCATAAATGAATGAATAGTTATATGCACACCAAAGTGAGAGAGCCTCCTCACTTATTTATAGAGACGTTGATAAATACCCGGTAGGGTTCCCTGACCGCCGTTAATATCAACGTTCTCTATATTAAATAATTTTGACGGAATAAACTATGCCAATATTATTTAATATTTTATCACATACTTGTAATATATATATATAATATATTACGTGATAAAACCAAGACATTTAACTCGACTCCTTGTCCCGTTTAATATTAAACGAACCTTGAATATTAAATAATATTTGTTCAATTAATATTTTTCTTGTATTTACTAAACACGTAAATACATTAAATAAATTAAATCCTAAATATTCATAACTTGAATATTAATGAATTTATTTAATTAATTTGGTGATCGACAACTTGGACAACGTTCAGACCCCATTGCGGGGCCCACTATGTCTATATACCTATTCAACTGAATAGGTGCGGATTCTTGAATACGCTGTTGTGTGTGACCCTCTAGGCCCTTATCTCGATAGCAATGAATAAAATTCACAGACCAAGAGTGGGGTCTAACAACCCATCATGGCCCCTAAAGAGATAAGGATAGTCATTGCAATGACTACCATCCTACGAACACTGACTGTGTACTATAGTCTCTTTGTCATTTGATATCTCATAAAGCTGGACACACTCTTGTGTCATCATCCTTATCTTGCTTTATTATTTGTTGATCTATCCAGATGTATTTTCCTTTCTACTGCTTTGGCCAAAGACTTATAAAGGTGGCACCATCCTGATCAACTAGGCCTGAGATATACAACTTCCTAAACTTGGAAGTGACAAATACTTTCTTGACCATTCAACTAATGTCATACAACTAACGACGCACCCGACACAAACTACCTCGCCATGACATTACTTCCATGGTTTTCGCCTTGCATTAAAGTACGTAATTAAATGATATACATTGGTAATGGTCTCATGTTAGGAGACCAATACACATGTCTATAGATAGGAACAACCAATGACACCCAAAACATGTGGTGTTCCTATTGGCGGGTTTGTCCTCATGATCTCACTACTAGAGATCACCAAGTGCAAATTTCATGAGAAGAAGTCTCAATGCTTATGATCCCCCAACACCTGATAGTTAGACATCTACTGTGTCCAGTCAGTAAGATGTATCTAGACTATAGAACATATATTTAAGATCAATGTCATTGAATCTCGAGGTTCTCATTATAGATTGGGATCTTCTATAACCTCTTGACACGAAAATTAATCTTTGTACATTACCATTATTATAGTGGACATATAAAATTTGGAACTCTAATGGTAATATATCATCATGCATATCTAACTGTACACATGATATGGTAAAAATTACTACATAATTGGTTCTAGGGCACCCACTATTTCAACACTCCCACTTGCACTAGATCCAACTTGATAACTAAAATTGTTAGCTACTCACATGATAAATACCATGATTCTTTTGAGTAATGGCTTTAACTACTAGGCCTACCACATTTTCGCTGTGTGGCATATCTGCTATATGAAACCTCTTCGACTTGAGTAAAACTTCTCAAGATAAGGTATCCCCAAGTAGATTACTTTTTTCCATTGTCATAACTTGACTACTTGGATAGTAAGAATATCATAATTCTCATTATGATAATACTTTTCTCACTAGGTGTGAATCCAAGAATTGGAACAAATCATTTCAATTTACAACTGCTTCTTAGCTGCTTTAGAAGCTGCAACGTACTCGGTATTTGTAGGTATGGATACCACAAGCTTTTATGATCTTGACTCGATCATCTCCTTTTCCTAACTACGATACCAGATCAAATTGATCTAAGTATTACTAGTATGTATCCCCCCATAACTGGTATACCTTCCTCTCCTTATTCCAGGTACATATCATTTGTACTTACCGAAGTACAAGATGAAAGTTCTGACTGCATCACTTGCAGTGCTCTTGGAAATAATTGATATCTGCCTATAATAAATTATATCCTGATAGTATCAATTATTGTACATAATTTGGCATATGTAATTGATCCATCGCAAAATCATATGGTATCAATTAAAAACTTTAATCTGTACACATGCTCTGAAAATGTTAACCTGGAGAGATTAAGCCATGTGACATAGGCAACAATTCTGAACTTGAATTATTCCAACTTGTAATTTTTCAATACAATGTCACTATATATATGATTGACTAGGACCAAGAAACATTTGGATCCGCCTGAGTGGATCCTGTTCCTTAGAACTTAGGTTGCTACTTGAATTCAATCATTGAAGAATTTCTTTTAACCTGATCTTATCTAACTGTAAGATCAAAATCTGTTTTCCATTTGTTGCCGAACATATTTCATTTGGAAATCATTGGCGCTCCCACTAAACTTTGGTAGACACAAGTAAAAGATTCATTTATAATGAATTCTCTATGATCTTGTTTCTTTCTTTATTCTAGAACTAGATTTTAGTAACTTTAAACCTTTATTGGAATCATCTGATGTCATCATCTCTTTCTGGTTGCGTCATATAGACACCTTCCACGAAAGATGATCTTGACATCCAATGACCAATAAAATGATCATAGAAGTTTAATTATGACAAGTAAAATTCTAATAGATTTAGGCGTACCAACATGGTATAACCAATTGAGCCTTACTGGTACCATACTTGTACCATCCATGTATCATTTCATTTTAATACCCACCACAGTATTCAATTTATAAGCCCCTTTGAAATTTGATACATGTAATCCATTATTGAATTTTAGTTGATCTTGTCAATATTAGCTCGTTACCTTATACTGCTTACTTTTAGGATTTATTATTTTCAATGAATAATATATCATCGACTGCGGTGAATATAAAACCATCACCATGGTTTCATACTTCCTACGCAGTATGTGTCTCTGGAACATTCCTATTTCACATGTACTTGTGGAACTTGTTCCCTATCCCAACCATTTGTGCATCTCGAGCATTTACTAAATCCAAGTCAATTTAGCTCCCACTATCTCTAATAGAGATGTGTACCCTTGTATAGAAATGTAGTCTAATACTTGACTACATATTTTCTATCTTAGGGATTTAGGTAATATCTTAAGCAACTGTTAGGATAATTACTTAGATGCACCATGTGTTCAACTTGATGCATGTTTGTTTATTTCTTAACAAACTATTTACATCCAAACACATGATTTATGAAATAATGGATTTACATGATACTACGACTCGTATGATATCCATTTGTCATTTTAGTTGGCATATTGGTTATGGGTTTACTCTGTTATTTTCAAATCACATTTTGAAATATGATGGAAGTTTCCGCAAGTTGCAACATTGTATCATAACTTTGATGTGTACCATATGCGTTTATAAATTTCTCCACACTATATTTTTGTTGAAAAATATTAATATATAAGACTTTATCATCGATCCTCCTTATGAACATCAACATGATGATGTAGATAAAGTAACATGCGTTTAGGAATTACTCTATGCTACATTATCATGATCGATGATTTCTTGGTCAAGATATTCTTCAGCCTGCCAATCCGAATCAACTCATATCTTCTGACCAAATTTATACTTCACTATACCTTAATGAATTAAAGGAAACTTATGAAGTATCTTTACCTCTTGCTTTCTTTGGAATAGTTCACACTGTCTTGTTGAACTAACCTCGGAAAGCTTTGTGGCATACCTTTATTTCTAAAGGTTTCTTTGTCTAAACTAAGGGTGTCAATAATAACACAGGTGTTTAGCTATGCTGAGCCTAAATACCATACTGGGTATATAGTTGACGTCCACTTTTAGTTTTTCTTGACAAAGAATCACATTGCCACAACTGGGCAGGTCTTACATTTTATATTCATCACGTATTGCCATTGATTCAAGTAGCAGTGAACTATTTTTTTTGAGTATGTTACCACAAACAAAATTCATTACAAAACATGTAATAATGTCTCATCATGTCCAAATGGTCACATGAGATAATTGTTTTTGGTTATACTCCATTTTTTTTAATTTGAATCAATCACTTGGCAATTAGAAGTTATGTGTTTCTCTCTGCTGACTTAGGAATCACCCTTTCTCAGCTTCTTGGAGAAGACACTTTACTTGTAGTAATGTTTCTCTAATTAATTAGTTATTGTATACATATATGTGAAAAGAATATTGTATTTTAATACCCAATAAGTATTCTAGAAAACAATAATTTTATTTTATGAATATAAACTGAACGAGAAGCAGGTACTTGCTTCTTGTATCTCATTTTTTAAACTTCCATGAATTTATTTAAATATGTGATTCAAATAACCTCTTGTTAAATAACCAACCACCTTTCATTGAAGGCCATGACAGAGGTGTCTTTAGCGTAACTTTCCATAAGCCTTTTCTCCTTGTCATTCAATGTATTCGCCATAAGAATAAAGATGGAGTTATCTCCAATATTCTTATTACTTGGAGAATGTTACCTTAACGGTAATGAAGCGCTAACTCTATACCGTTCATTTGTACCTTTAAATGAAACTAGATTAATTGGGTGTAAAAGGTATAAGAATGGGTTGAAATGAAAGATTGTAAACTGTCTTTCACTTTATACAATCCGAGTGCAATAATCACATTCAAATATTGCTTCGCTTTCTCCTCGAAAGGATCTTGGAGATGAGGCTACATGTAACATCATCTATGTCATGATGTAGTGACCATGACTAAAATCATACGTTGATGATATAATTATGAAAGAACCACCATATGATTTATTCATGATTCTCCTGAAAGTAATTTTACACCCTTGCTTCTTAAGGTGGCTTAACAGGTTGGGACAAAAGCACCTTGAATTTCCATTATGATAGTAATGTGCGCAAGCGCCTATACTACATTTAAAAAATTCGTTCTTAGTTTAGACAGTAACTTTGTCTAATATTTATCACAGTTTTATTGTGGTATTTCTTGCCATTATCTACAAATATACTTTAGCAAATTGTACTTTTATGTGATTACCAAATATGACATTACTGATTATTTAATTATTAAATGTCTCACACTAATTTTTCTAATTCTAGGAACCCTCTGTACTAGAATCAGAATACTCTTGAGTATTCTAGTGGAAAGGATCCCTGAACCTCCCTCATAGTCTACAAGCTAGGGCTATGCCACTACTCAGAGGGTCCAAGGTAGGCTTTTGACTAGCCAACCGTATTAGCTCGTGGTTCCTTGATCTATTGAGTGAGTCCCAGCTTCAAAAATCATTTAATGATTTACTCAACTCTTGCCTCTAAAATTACACCAAAATAGATAAGGATATATCTTTGCTGCAATTTTAGTTAAGTCAACCCACCACACAAATAAGAACTCCCTGGTAGTAAGAGGAACCCTCAGTTGAGGCATGAACCGGCACCTCAAACAACTGGTTTTGTTCAAACTTGAATGATGGAAGACAGTTTGTGACTTAATATTTTCTTTGAGGTTTTTATGTTTTTCTCTCGAAGAATGTAATCCATTTCTAATAATCTTGTTCATCTATGTTGTCACGCTCACAACATAACTTTAATAGAAAAACATACGATGCTTCTTTATGCATTTTATTATTTATCATTTTATGTATTTTCCCGCTGTTCTAAAATGTATAAAATAATAAATAAAGGCATAAAGGAAAACTACTACTCGACTGGTCTTGAGAATCTAAATTACCTAAGGCGCATCATCCCTAAGTCGAATCTTGACTCAAAATGCAGCTTGCCCAATCATGTATGTCCGATGGTCTTCTGTAGTATCGACATGTCTTGACGGGGTTGACGTCACGTCTTGGAGTACCGCCTCGTCTTGGTGGAATCCACGTGTCATCTTGCACCGTCTTCATCAATGTGAACCACCTCGACTTGGTGGGGTCCACGTTGTTCGTCTTTGCATCTTCTCCATCCGTGATACAAGAATACTCACGTGCAGGCGAGGGGGACTAGGGTATAAATATACATCAAATCAATTGGACACGTAGGACCTTATACATTTTAACCGAGAAATAGACGATGCACATACCGTCTTTTAATTAATTACACACATCGCATGCAGTTTAAATAATTAATTAAAAAATAATAATTAAATGCAGACATACGTGGCCAATTCTCAAGACCAGTTGTCGGGTATAAAATATTGCGTGATAAAAATAAAATGCATAAATAAGTACGAAGGTTTATTTAATTTAATTAAATTAATTAAATAATTCAAATAATTTAATTAATTATCGGTATGTCAATTAATTTAATTTTAATGCCAAAATTAAATTAATTTGACTTAATTCAATTTAATACTTAAATTGAATTAATTTTATTCAGGTATTAAAATTATTATTGGCTAAACCATAAATTAATATTTTAATTAATTAATTAATTAAATTAATTAATTATACTAATTATGGAAAAACTAGGTACCAAAACACCGTGCAGGCCCAAAGCAGGTCATGCTAAACTCGCACAAACCCGTTTTGGGCTATGCAATGCCTATGCTTGACATTTTAGGGCGATGCAAATCTACTCAAATTTGTTTTGAATTTGACCAAATGGTCCAAGCCATTTATGGGCTAAAACGGGTCGGGCCGTTTACCGGTACCTAGTAGCGGAGGGGTGCAGTGCCTCTGGCCTTTCCAGAAAAACCGCAGGGGAGACCGGCGTGGGAGGGAGAGCTGCAGTGGCCGGGCTGGGCGGTTCCCGGCTGCCTGCTCGGCGGCGCTGCATGCGCCGCGGCTAGTTCTGCCCGTGTGGGGAAAGGATGAAGGCGGGCCTGCTGAACGAAAGGGTAGATAATGGACCATTCATGGGCTGGGAAAGGCTGGGGCGCAACACTGGGAAGAGGAGCCGGCAGCAGCCTGCTTGCTGCTTGGCTTCGGAGGGAGGCGACGGGGTGCGGCCGCGACGACCCTGCTGTGCGCCGTGCGGGGAACAGGCGGTGCCTGTGCGGCGTCCCATTGCTAAAGCCATGCGGGGAGAGCCTTCCTGGGGAGGGCCCTCCGGGGAGGTGGGACGATGGAGAGGAGGCTAGGGCGACCTGGTTCGTGGTGCAGCGGCACGCTACCGGAGGTCCGCTGCGAGAGGGGCAGGCGACGGGGAAGCGGGGCGGCCGGCGTGGAGGACGGGTGCGGTGTCGACGGAGGGGTACGACGGCCCTGGATATGCGCTGTGGGAGCAGGCGGCGCCTGAATGGGGGGCGCCCTCTTGTGCAGCATCCCAAGGGAGAGAGTCCAGGGGTCCACCGACCCCTGTTATTCCATTTTTTGTTGTTTTTTAGCTGTTTTACTCCATGCAGCACAGGACTTCAAAACCATCCCTTTTTTATCACTTTAAGACTTAGCTTTTATAATATTTTCCTTACCCCTTTATTTTAATTAGTCTAGTCCTCCATTATTATTTCTAAAGGCTAAATATATCCTTTTAAAATAAATAATAATATAATTATTATAATGAAATAATAATTTATTATTATTACATTATTATAATAATAAAATAATTATTATTATTATAATAAAATTATTATGAAAATTATATTATTTATAAAATATAATTTCCACAATTAATTTTATTTCTAATGAACTGATTGAATTTCAATCAGTTCAACAAGATGAAATAAAATTAGAACCTGAGATCAGACTGCACCTTCGATCCAATTCGAAAAATTAAACTGGCCATAACTTGGCCGTTCGAGATCGGATCGACGTGCGGTTTGAACCGATGAGACCAGTTTTGAACCCTCTACTTAATATTAATGAAATTTTAATTTTATAGGCTCAGAAAATCTACGAAATTCCCTCTGATACCACTGTTAGGTTTCTGGGGCCCGCAGCGGAAGCCGGTGGGCCGAGGATTTTAAAATTTTCGTCAGCGGAATGACGATACTTGTCATCGCCGATGATGTGAGCCCCTGAGAGGTCCGAGGATCTCGCATAGATTATTAAGAGCACAAAATTAAAATTAAAACATACCCATTTCAAATCCGAATGTGTGCTCGACAGCCGCTAGTCGATGGAGATCGACGCTTGAAGGATCCAAAGCATGATCCCTCTTAATCGTCCACATGTGCTCCAAAAATCTGCGGGAATGCCGATCGTCGAACTCCGGGTGCTAGCGCGGTGATTCAAAGATATCTTCGATGTCCTGACGATCACCACATCGTTGATCTTGCAAATCGTGAGGAAGAACTTGATCCGAGCTCTTGGATCATCAGCTTCTCTCTCTAGGAAGTGGGAGGAGAGATATGATCTCAATTTTTCATTCCATAAATGAATGAATAGTTATATTCACACCAAAGAGAGAGAGCCTCCTCTCTTATTTATAGAGACATTGATAAATACCCGGTAGGGTTCCCCGGCCCCCGTTAATATCAACGTTCTCTATATTAAATAATATCGACGAAAGAAAATATGCCAATATTATTTAATATTTTATCACATACTTGTAATATATATATAATATATTATGTGATAAAACCAATCCATTTAACTCGACTTGCTGTCCCGCTTAATATTAAACGAACCTTGAATATTAAATAATATTCGTTCGATTAATATTTTTCTTATATTTATTAAACTCATAAATACATTAAATAAATTCAATCCCAAATATTCACAACTTGAATATTAATGAATTTATTTAATTCATTTGGTGATCGACAACTTGGACAATGCTCGGACCCCGCGGTGGGGCCCACTATGTCTATATACCTATTCAACTGAATAAGTGCGGATTCTTGAATATGCTGTTGTGTGGGACCCTCTAGGCCCTTATCTCGATAACTGTGAATAAAATTCATAGACCAAGAGCGAGTTTTAGCAGCCCTTCGTGGCCCCTAAAGAGATAAGGATAGTCATTGCAACAACTACCATCCTACAAACACTGACTGTGTACCATAGTCTCTTTGTCATTTGATATCTCATAAAGCTGGATGCACTCTTGTGTCATCGTCCTTATCTTTCTTTATTATTTGTTGATCTATCCAGATGGATTTGCCTTTTTATTGCTTTGGACAAAGACTTATGAAGGCGGCACCATCCAGATCAATCGGGCTTGAGATATAAAACTTCATAAACTTGGAAGCGACAAATCCTTTCTTGATTATTCAACCAACGTCATACCACTAACGACACACCCGACACAAACTACCTCACCACGACATTACTGCCCTGGTTTTTGCCTTGCATTAAAGTATGTAATTAAATGATATACATTGTTAATGGTATCAAGTCAGGAGACCAATACACATGTCCGTAGATAGGAACAACCAATGACACCCAAAACATGTGGTGTTCCTATTAGTGGGTCTTTCCTCATGATCTCACTACTAGAGATCACCAAGTGAGAATTTCATGAGAACAAGTCTCAATTCTTATGATCCCCCAGCACCTGATAGTCAGACATCTACTGTGTCCAGTCAGTAAGATGTATCTAGACAATAGAACATATATTTAAGATTAATGTCATTATATCTCGAGGTTCTCATTATAGCCTGGGATCTTCTATAACCTCTTCACACGACAATTATCCTTTGGACATTACCATTATTATAGTGTATGTAGAAAAGTCTGCACTATAATGGTAAGATATCATCATGCACATGTAACTGTAAACATGATATGGTTAAAAGTACTATATAGTTGAGTCTAGGGCACCCACTATTTCAACACTATTAAGGAAGGTTATTTTGAAATCAAGTTTTAAAATTTCATAATCATTGTAATTATATTTAGAAATTATCATAATGAGGTATCTTAGAATAGATACTAGTGAAAAGGTTTCATCATATTTTTTAATGAGTTTTCTTAAACCCCTTATCCACCAGTCTTGCCTTATAGGTACAAACTTTTCCATTCATTTAAATTTTATTTTTGAATAAAAACTTAAACCCTAAAGGATTTTTATACATTATAGTATATAATAAAACCTATATATAATTTCAGTACATGGAATATGTTTTATAATTCATGTTTACTTATGAGTTTCTTACTAAATCCCAATAAAATAAATTTTCATCATTGTCAAATAATAATGATTCACCTTCTCGAGTGACTAGAAAACCATATCTCTATTGTTCTATAACCTATTTTAAACTCCCACATAGTAATTATTCCTCTATAATAATTTATTCCTTGGGGATTTATAGAATTTTTTTCTATGATAACTTTTCTAAATCACGATCCTCAACTTCATTGAATTTAATCTTGCTCCCACTCTATCGTTTGGAGATGTTCTTCCTCTTAAGGAATATATATTTTATAGACACTATTACCATTTTTTTCTAAAGTTTTTTATATACAATAACCCATTTTCCTTGAAATATATTATATAGACACACTTTGTACCTCAAGGAGAAAGTTTATTTTCTGAGATCGCCTTAAAAAACACTTCATAGCCTCACACATGCTAATGTAACAAAATATACTTCCACCCATACATAAAATAATATTGAATCTTATTTAATATTTTAATTGGAACTCAGATTATTATATTTATTATAGTCTATAATGTATATCCTCAGTAAGATAATGTAATACTTACATGACTAGTCATTGGTCTCAGCATATCTATCAAGGCGTGATTCCTCTATTCACTAACACCATTCTATTATAGTGTATCAGAAGGAGTGAGTTAAAATAGAATCCCAAAATCATTATATATTCATTTAAATCTTAATTATGATATTTTCCACCACAAACTAACTTATAGTTCCTTTATCTTTTCTCTAATCTGATTCAGTTATTCATTCTTGAACTCCTTAAATTTATCAATGGGTTCAAAGTTATACCCCATTAATTAGAAATATCTATGTATACTTAAATCATTATAAATAATTTTTAAGTCTTAGTATCCACCCCTAACTTTGAATGGAAATTTTCCACACACATCTCTAAGAACCGATTAAAGAATATCTGTGTCCCTTTCACCCTTTCCACTAAATAGATCTTTGGTTATTTTTTTAAACAAGAATGACATATATCAAGAGGTTTTAGTTCAAAATAATTAAAATACCATTTCTAATATAGTTTTTTCATATTATTCTCATTTACATGACTAAACTGGTGATCCAATAACATGGTATGATATGAGTGATGTAAAGTTGGTTTATTATCTATTTAAAACACGTGGTTTCTATATTCAATTAAATAAAGGCCATTGTTATGATGTAACGTTCCACAAAATATACTATCTTTATGAGTTGGAGGAGTGCTCTACTTTGGTTGTGTTTCCAGCACGATACACCTCATCACAGAGGGGGTGACGCATCATCTTGGTGGATTTCACTGTTGCATTTTCGAATTGGGGGGGGGGGGGGTGATGAGACTTTCTGGCTTGTTCTTGATTTGATTTTTGTTTCCTTTTTGGATTTTGGATCCTTGTTGGCGGCGAGGCCTTTATTCTAAGATTTTTTTCATCTGTCTCTGTAATGGGTTCCTCATTCTTACCTTCAAAAGAAGCTGCTTTCTTCTTCAATAAATGGGGGCTTACCCCTTTACCTTTAAAAAACATAACATCACTTATTTGAGAATATGAATACAAATCTATCCATATCAATTGTGTATATGGATATAATTTTTTTTGTTACATTGGGAACATAATAAAAATTATTTAGAACATGCATTAAACCCATTAATAATGTTAGATGGAAGTATCTGATAACTGGCGCAATCGGTATTACTCCATTGGCAGCTCAAAGATCCACCTCACCTCTAGAATCCTTTTAGAATCTACTTTGTTATGTATTTGTATAGAAATATGAGAACCTTAAGAAATATCTAATACCTAATTTATAGAAATATAATGATTATATTTGATAACAAATATAATTAAATCTTCCCCTTACTTCATTATTGAGGAAAAATCCTTCTTCAAGTGGCCCTTTTTATCACATGAAAAACATATCCTATCGTGATACTTATCCTAACTATTGATAATCCTTATCTTGGTCAAGTGGTTTGAAGGTTTTTTAGACTTGGGTAAAGTCCTTAATCTATTAAACTTTTTATTCTTCTTATTTACCTTAAGGATAAAAGGGTTTTCATGCTTCATATCCTTATATGGTTATAGAATTAGAGACTAGAGATCTGAGAGAATGTTATCCACATTGTTATTATTAAAATTCATAATAAAATTAGAGAATCTATAATTGAAGAGACTACAAGGTCTATGCACAATTATTTGGGTAACATGAAACATAAAATTTTTATGTTCTCAATATAGCCAATCATCTTGACTACATGAATACTATATGGAATAAATTCTGCAAGCATGCATTTAAAGAGTGACTTAGAGATATCATACCTTCCCTATATTTTCTTATCATATGAAATATCACAGATATTGGATAACATGGTGTATACATCCATGTTTTCATGAAACATTTAAAGATTAGGTGTCATGAGGTGTTGGACAACTAATATATTGTCCACATGTTTTTAGAAGATAGTAAGATCCTTTTAACTAGCTTCCTTAGAGGTATCTTCAACAAATAGAGACTATAACATATAAAACATCCTCTTTTGGTGTAATATTATTCCCAAGATCCTGTACCACTATTGGAAGTTCACATCGAACATGATATTGTCTTTATAAAATATTAATATTATTGATAATGTTAGGACAAAAAAGTATCAATTTTATATAACATATAAAATAATTATTTATTAATTTATCTTATATTAATTTATTTTTGGTAGAGGATATTACAAGTAACTAAATTACACACACAACCAGGCACTCCTAGAGGATAAAGCATCATTCCTCCCCATAGGGAATTTCAAGCACCCATCAAACTAATTTTACTACATATAATGGCCAGAAGGGAAATTAGACCAAATTCCATTACATGAACCAAATTCCTTTTTCCCAAAGTCCTAGAATGTGGCCTGATGTCCCGATGGAGAAACCTACATCATGCCATGACACCAGTCAAATTACTTGTCTCCCCCTTCCAGTAGTCATTGAAAAATGTCACCAATCTGAATTCTATGTCAACCTAGACAAGAACCAATGTATAAGAATTACATCTAAAGAACCATATAAAGGAAACCCTCCTTCAACAAAAATCATAAGGGTAGAGGTATGGATGTTAGGTTCTGACACACCCATTTCTATTTATATCCACCCACTCGATGATGCCTTAAGTGGAACTACAATACAACATCTTCCTATTTTTTATCATTATCTTACTTGTCCTGAATCATGATATTCCTTGTAGGGTACCAATATGTCCTATATCAGAAATACCTGGCGATAGTTTCCTAGTTGATAGGTGTGTGTTCACCCATCCTTCCATTGAGGTTTCCCACATAATAGTACCAATAGGTCACCATGCTAGACTACCTATCTATTACACCAAACTATTTTTCCCAGTCCCACCATGTATCATTCTTTCCAAAAATGGTTTCCCTCTATGTCACCTTACTACTAGTTTTAGTAATTCATATATATGTAATCAAATCTTGATGAAAACTAAGTCAAATTGACCCAAAACATTCATTTAAACTCTATAATATTTGAAATCATCCTAATAGGGGCTAGATAAATACAATAAATTGTGGTTTTATTCTAATTTAAGTAATAGAATACTCTTATGAATTAATATTTTCTTAAGAGATTTTATATTTATGAATTAATATTATTTATTTTATCTTTTACATGATTTTTAATATTATATTGATATCAATTAATTAATCAACCATGTATGATAAATAATTTTTTCATAATAAATTTATTTAATTTTATCTCTGTATGGTTTTTATTTATTTACTTTATGTGATCACATTTAATTATCAAATAAACATGAATCACATAAATAAATAACCATGAATTGGAAAAAAATAAACATGTGGCATGATCATAAGGTTTTACTACTAGTATGTTCATCGAGAAAATGACAAACTGACTATTGAAATTAGGGGAATAACAATAGTGACCCTCACTATACATTAACATTACATATATTTTGTGTAATACTAAATAAATTACACAAAAAATATTCCCAATGACTGTATTTGTATAGGACATTTGGAAACATGGAAACATAAATACCAGTATGTAAATGAGCTACATTATCTCCTACTAAGTTCTTCATGACTATCACCCTTATTAAACACACCATACTCAATACATATCTTCATAACCTAGGGATGAATAAATAAAAATGGGTGAGATAATATGCCCAACAAGGGTAAAAAAGGGAGATAAGTAAGCACAAACATTATAATAAGTGTATGAGAACTTAATCATAACATTATAAGATCATACCCTATATATAAAAGATAATAAACATAAATCATGTCATATATTTTAGTATCTCATAATACATGAATCAAAAAGGAATCAAGATCATGAGCCATGAGTGCATAATACAGGAATAAGACATGGAATTGTGGAATACACATAAACATATAATATCATTCCCTATAAGTTAAGATGCATTACTAGAACTTATTAGGGCACTTAATGGGGACTACACCTACTAGGTGGGACACAACACCATCCCCAATCACGATCCTTTCCTTGTAAGGGATCGGGTTTCCCCATCTTCCCATAGTGGATAGGGTTTTCCCACATTCCTAAAGTGGATCGAGTTTCCCCATATTCCATATTCATGGTGACTACACCTACTGGGAGGGACACAATACCATATCTAGTCATAGTCCTTTCCTTGTAAGGGATTAGGTTTCCCATCTTTCCATTGTGGATCAAGCTTGTCGAATTGATTCCCATTATTATCTCATGAGATATAAATCTTTACCCAATGCATTGAAGGGATATATAAGCCCCACCTATATCAAAATAAAATAATTCATACATGTTCTGCAATAAAATTAATATTTCATCATATCATGACTCATAAAAACAAATGGGTTTCATAAACATCATATCACATCCCTTGAAATGAAATGGGTATCATAAACTTTTCATTGCATCAGAAACTATGAAAACTTGATAGGTTTTATAATCATTTCATCAAATGATAGCCAATGAAAAGAAGAAGGTTTCAAAAGAATATTACCTGTGGAAGAGAAAAAAGTGTCATAAATATCATTCCATAAAAACATAAACCATTTATAGAAATAATATGAATGGAAAATTCAGATCATTTCCTAACAAGAGATGAGTAACATCAATGGATTTCATCTTAGATGGAAAATAATTCAAAATGTATTTTAAAAACATTTCTTGAAAAAACATCCTTCATTCTTTGAAAAATAATTCTAAAAAAATAAAACCTTTTGAAAACCATTTTCTTTATAAATAATTTTAAAACATATAAAGAAGTCTTGAAATCATGTTGGAATCTTTTTCCCCATGAAAATATATAAAAGATGATTTAATTTTTTTTGAAAAACTTTTTATTTAAAAATACTTTGGAAAATTATAAAAAACATTGAAAAAAATACAATATTTTTTGAATAATTTTTCCTTGAAAATGAGATTATAATGTCATTTTGAAAACATTTTTTAAAACATTTTTTTTGAAGTTTAGGGCATGTGTCTCAAAGAAGAAAAATTGAGAAAAAACTACTTTATTGATTTGGTAAATTTGGAAACATAAACTCTATACAATAGAGATAATAAAATAGATCTATGAGTGTATATATATATAAGGATAAAAATCATATAATATATTCATGGGTATTATATACACCTCACAAAGTAAATGAGTAGTGATGAGGAGTAAATCTCACAAAAACAAATGTGAGACTAGAAATCCCCTTAAATCAAATCTTGATCTCTTAGTACTCACACCAAAATTATGTATAATAAATATAAGATAATTATAAATATTTTAAAAAACTATATTCTTAAATAAAATACCATATATGGTTTGATTATGAATTTATATTACTAGATTATTTACAATTTCATGTTGACGTTTTGCTTCACATAATATCGATTTTGTTTTTCGCATATATATTAATTTATTATATTGTAGTACTCATAATTATATAATGATTTAAATAATATAAAACATGATATAAATATAATTTATATTCATTATATATGTATTTATAATTATCTATATAATATAGAAATATGAAATTGAATACACTATTTATGGAGACGGTGGGTCGTACATATGCATCAATGCTGTTTCCATTTTTTGTCATATTGAAATAATTAAAGTAAATGAAATATATGTATATATATAAAAAATATAATTTTATTATCATTATCATGTAATATATATAATATAAAATAACTAATCCCATCCTTAATACATTCCACATTATGCATTAATGAATCACATCGCTTTGAGGAGGCGGTAGTCCACGCATCCCCAAAAGAAATTATCGTATTTACAAAACATAGAAATCATGAAGGTATGTGTTATATAATAATTAAATAAGAATAAATAAATCATAAATATCATATATAAGATATAAAAATATAGTATACATTATAATTCTCAACCATGAGATGTGGTAAAGGGAAAACAAACAACATTATTTCATGAGGCGGAAATTTACCGTACACAATAACGGTATGTTTGTTACCAATTAGATGGAAGTTTGTTTAAGTGTAGTTATAAACATTATCGTAAAAAAATATCTGTAAATTTATGATACTGATGCTATTTTTTTAAATGGTTGGGGCTGAATCCTCATTTATTATTAAAGAAAAACAAAGACCACTTTAACTGGGTCGAGGGAGACCCATTACATAGCCCGATGGCCCAATGGGCATTTATCCCATTACATGGCCTGTAGGCCCAATTTTTTGGCCCAAAGCTCATTATGTGAATAGTACTACTACAATACCCACCCCTGCTATAATAGCCTGCCGCCGCTATAGTGACCCGCCACTGCTACAGTGCCCTCCGTTGATATAGTGCTGCCGCTGCTATGGTACTGCTATAGTAATGCTACAGTACCTGTTCCCAATGGGTTTTGAACCCCATTTTTCTTGTAGGATTAAGGGGTGTTTACCACTAATCCAAACCCCAACTACAAAACATGTGTTTCTAACATCGACTCCAAGAGGGGGTCCCCCACCAGCCCAAGTGCGCGCCATGTTACCCAGCTAAGAAATGGATTTGAATCACCCTATTATGTATGCATGGAATAATAATAAATGTAGTGGATAAATAAAATAATGGAAAAGAGATTGATGAAGGATGATACCTCTTCTTTGTGTAACAACTTTTGGTTTTCGGCAAAGGGATACGTCGGTTGGATTTATACCCAAAGGTATGATTCAAGGAGTAATTTAGGAATACTTAAATTAAGTGTATTGAGAGGTTTGAATAAGGGGGATAGGTGGTGGAATTTTATAAGGGAAGGAGGGGAAACACTTGTAATTTTTAAAAACAAGTCAGGTGTACCAAAAGTTTTTCCTAAAAAAAGTCATAAAAATACAATATAAATAAATAACGGAAGGTTTATGGACGAAATATGGCTATAAAATGGGTTTTGGACAAGTTTAAAGGTAATTTTGGTCCTTAGGTTTAAGGTTTAGCCCAAAGTCAAGCTTATTCTTTCTCTTAATCACTGTAATTAATGTTAATCACTTTCACTAATTTTTTTTTATCAAAAATTAAGTTGATATTATAGAATATAAATATTATACTTATTAAAACAATGCATGTAAATTTTTAAAAATTTAGTTCATAGAAGATAAAAAATTAAGTTTAATGCTAATCCCATAGACATGGTGAGAAAACAGCTTTTTAAAGTGAGAATGTTCAAATTATCATTAAAATTTTATATCAAATTTAAATATAAAAATGATTATAATGACTGAAATTGGATTAATAAAAGTATAATTTATCTTTTTTTTAATTTAAAATGAACATAAAATATAATTTAACTATATAAATTGATAAGATGAAAAAGAAATTTTAATTTAAAATTTAGTATTGTTTACTATTCATATAGAAATTATGTTTCTAAGAAAAATCATAAAAATTCACCCTAAGATAATTTATAAATTATGAATTAAAAAATTATGTTTATTTTATCAAATTAAATTTCTATAAGTGTCTAAAATTAATTTCATCATTGTTCACAGAAGAACATAAAAAATAGTTCTTTTAAGAAATAGTATTTTCAAACATATAAATACATTATTAAAAATGTATGTATTATTATCAATATGATTTATTTATATAAATACATTATAAATAATGTTTAAAAATTAGTTATTACTTTTTATATTACTTTTTTAATGACTATGTTATAACTATCTCATTTAAATAATTATAATAATAAAATTTTGTTTCATAGAAACTCGGTGTTGTGTGTAACGTAAGCCAAGTTGGTGTTGTGTGTAGCACAAGGTTAACTCAATGTATTTTATAAATAATGTTTTAATTAGTGTAGAATTCATTGAAGTACATCAAATAAAATTAATTTATTGGAAAAAGGTTCACAAATACTCTGGGTGTTACATTCTACCCCCCTTTAATTGAATTTCGCCTTAGAAATTCTTCATTTTGATACAAACACATAAGGATATTTATACATCACAATATCCTAAAGTTCCATCATATCTTCCTATAATTGGTTATTTCTCAAAAAATAATTGAATAGGCGAGTGGTCTTGCTTTATAGAACATTATCTATATGATATAGAATTTCAAATGGTTGTTGCTCATAAGAAAGACATTGATCAAGTGTTATGACATCTGAGTTAAGTACATGTGAAGGTTAAAGTATGTACTTCCTCAGGAGAGATACATGGAACACATCATGGGACTATATACATAGGGCATGATTTCATTTTCTTCCAGAACCTCATAACCTTCTTCCAGAGAGAGATTCATAGAAAAAAATTATCATCAACTTAAAATTATATATCATTCTGATAGTTATCAATATAAATTTTCTGTAGAATTTCTGTCGGCATGATATTCTACTGAATGGTTCTAGCATTCTTGACCATTTCTTCAACAATATCAGGTCCCAATAGCTTTATTTCTCCAACTTCATCCCAAAAAATTGGAGATATGTTATCTCCCACTAGGTTCTTTATGATTAGAACCATTCTTAGGAACATTACACTTAATATAAATCTTTATATCCTTGGGAATGAAACATAAAAATGGGTGAGGTTAGATGACCAGTAAGGGTAAAAAAAGGAGATAAGTAAGAATAAAAATGAGCATAAGGGCATGAGAACCTAATCATAACATTATAATATTATACCCTTCTTATCGAAGATAAAAAAAATAAATCTTGTCATATAGATTAGTAGTTAATAATACATGAATCCTAAGGGGATAAAGGTCATGATATGTGAAATCATAACATAGGAATAATACATGGAATTGTGGTATACTCGTAAACATGTAAGGGATTAGGTTTCCACATCCCCAGTCACTATACCTACTGAGCAGGTCATAGAACCATCTCGAGTCACAATCCTCTCCATGTAAGGGATCAGGTTTCACCTTCTTCGCATAGTGGATCAAGCCTGTCAACTTGATTATGATCATTATCTCATGAGATATAAATGTTTACCCAATGCTTTGGAACAAGATATTGGTCCACCCATATCATAATAAAATCATTTATACATTATCCGAAATACAATAAAACATTCATCATATCATGAACCATAAAAATATATGGGTTTCATTAACATTATATTACAACCTATGCAATGAAATGGGTATCATAAAAATTTCATCACATCATAACATATGAAAAAGAGATAGGTTTCAAAATAATTTCATCAAATCATAACCCAAGAATAGCGGCGAGTTTCAAAAGAATATAACTCGTGGAAGAGAAATATATTTCATAAACATTATTCCATAAAAACATAAACCATTCAGAGAAATAATATGAATGAAACCTTTGGAAAATTTCCTAAAAAGTAATGAGTAATATCAATGGATTTCATCTTATATGTAAAATAATTTTGAAATAACTTTAAAAAACATTTCTTTAAGAAACTATCCTTTTTATTTGGAAACAGATTTTTAGAACATAAAACCTTTTTAAAATCATTTTCTTTGAATATACTTTTAAAACATAGAAATAATTCTTGAAATAATTTTGAAAATGTTTTAACCTTGAAAACTTATAAAATAAGATTGGTTTTTTTGAAAACCTTGTTATTTGAAAATAACTTAGAAAATTATAAAAGAATATTAAAAACCATAAAAAATTTTAAAATCCATTTTCCTTGAAAATGACCTTAAAAGATTATTTTTTTTAAAAAACCTGGGTTTTAAGTGCATGGAATGTATCTCAAAGAAGAAAATTTTTAGACAAAACTAATTTACCGATTTGGTAACTTTTGATACATAAACCCCATGAAAGAGATATGATAAAATAGATATGTAAATACATATAAATTTATGTATAATGATCATAGAATATATTCATGGACAATATATACACCACAAAAATTGAATGAGTGGTGAATATGGTGTAAATCTCATAGAAACAAAAGTGAGACTAGAAATCCCCTTACTGTATGTCTTGAATCTCTTCGTACTCATACAAAACTCTTCTATAATTAATATAAGTTTATTATAAATATTTTATATAAACATATTATTATATCTAATACCATATATGGATTTAATATGACATTATATTACCCTATTATTAACAATTCCACATCAAGGTTTCACTTTGGGCAATATCTACTTTGTTATTCCCTTGTGTCTTAATTAGTTATATTTTTAGTTCTAATACTGATACCATGATTTCAAGAATGTAAAACATGATATAAATATCATTTATATTCATTATATATATATATATATGTATTTATAATAATCTATATAATATATAAATATGAAATGGAATATACCTTTTATGGAGACGGTAGGTCGTAAGTAAGCATGAATGCTATTTCTATTTTTTTGTCACATTGAAAGAAAGAAAGTAAATGGCACACACAACACATATATATAATATCATTAATGTATAATTATTATGTCTGATATATCTGAAAATTTTCCTAAACCCGTATTTAATACATTTCATGTAGTGTGTGAAGGAGTCACATTGCTTTGAGGAGGTGGTAGTCTAAACTTCCCCAAATAAAATTATCATATTTACAAAAAATGGAAAGAATGAAGGTATGTGTTAAATATTTATTAAATAAGAATAAATAAATCATAAATATCATATATAACATATAAAAATACATTTTCCATCATAATTACCAACTATGAGAGGTGTTAAAGGAAAAAGGAAAAACATTATTTCATGATTAGGTAGTTCACCGTACACAAGAACGATAAGTTTGTTACATATTAGACTGAAGTTTGTGTAAGTGTTTTTATAAAACTTATCATAAAAACATCTCAGTATATTTACTATGTAGAGGCTATTATGTATTCATTAAATAATAAAAATTGAGGCAGTGGAGAAATAATATAAAGGAAAGGAGCTCAAGGAAGGATGTTACCTCTACTTTGGTAATCTCCATTTGGTTTTCACCAAAGGGATTCATTGGTTATATTTATGACCAAAGAAAGGATTAAAGAATGAATCAAGGAATTTTAGGTAGTGAATTGGCTAGATATTGGCTGAACTTAAGTGTCTTTTTAGGTGTGAATAAGGGTGAGAGGTGGTGGCCTTTTATAAGGGAGGGAGGGAACACACATGGCTTTTTTGGAAACAAGTTAGGTGTAACCACGTTTTTACATAAAACATTTCATAAAAAACAAAAAAAAACTAAATAATATAAGGTTTATGTATGAAATATTTCCATCCAATGGGTGTGGGACAAATGGATAGGCCATTTTGGCCATTAAGTTTAAGGTTTAGTCCCATGTTGAGCTTAATTTTACCTTAATTATTGTTATTAATTTTAATAACTTCCACTAATAAATTTGGTCAAAAAATAAGTTGATTTTACTAGAAAATAAATACTATAATTATTAAAACTTTTTTATATATTTTTTCGAAATTCAGTTTACATTAGTGGAAAAATTAAGTTTATTGCTAGCCACACAAATGCAGAGAGAAAATGGGTTTTAAATTGAGAATGTTCAAATGTTCATTAATATTATATATATAAATTCAATATAAAAATGATTAAAATGACCTAAATTGGTTTAATAGATATATAATTAATCTATTGTGAATTTAAAACCAATATAAAATATAATTTAACTATATAAATAAATTGGATGAAAAAGAAGTTTTGGAATAAAATATATTATTTTTCTCTATTCATCCAAAAAATGATGTTTCCCGGAAAAATACAAAGAATTCAACCTAAGATAATTTTTGACACCATGAATTTTTTTTATCAATTTAAATTTCAATTTTTTTTAAAATTAATTTTATTATTGTTTAGAGAAGAACATAAAAACATTTCTTTTAATAAAATATTATTTTCAAACATATAAAAACTTTACGAAAAATGTATGTATTGTTATTAATATTTTTTTATTTATATAAAACTATTATAAAGTATATTTAAAAATTATTTATTATTATTTATATTACTAATTTTAACGGCTATGTTATGACTATATCATTTAAATAATTATAATAATAAAATGTTGTTTCACAGAAACTCGGTGTTGCATATAACGCAAACCAAGTTTGTGTTGCATATATCACAAGGTTAACATGGTGTAGAGTATAAATAATGTTTGAATTAGTGTAGTGTGAATTCAAATATATCAAAAAAAAATAATTTATTCAAAAAAATGTCCAAAAAAACCCAGGATGCTATAATAACTCCTTGAGTTAGGCTAGGAAGGAGTTATCAAATACCACTATTAATATATATATTTACTTTTGGTTAGTTTCACCTCATATTAGTCTAGAAAAATATAATATAATCTGAAGCTCCTTTATTTAGACATGTGGACTCACTCATAGGTGAGGGGAACTAGGGGTTTATGGTTACTGTTGAAACACATGCTTGTAAAAAATAAGGAGAAAAGGATTATACATGGATCATCATATTTAATTTAATAATAAATTTATTACAAAAAACTATGAAATAAATAATTAAATTCAATAGAAATATAAAAAATTTATAGATCATTATATTTCATGAGCATACTTGCATTCAATGAATACATATTTAAAATAGCTATCATTCATTTAAATCCATTATTTATTAGAAAAATACATTGAATAAATAAATAAATAAATAAATTTATTTTAATTATTTATATAAATAGTAATTGAGATTCCACTACACTATAATTAAAAAAAAACTAAAAAAATAATTTTAATTTATAATTAATTAAGTACATGACTTGTACTAGGGGAAACATGGTGCATACTATCCTGCTTATTCTGAAACCCATTTTTGGAGTTTAACTATTACATGACATGCACCATCATATATCATGTCATGTGGATAGCACTGTGTATGGTCCATGTCATGTATAGTGTACTTACCCAACATGGTTTCCTATATGGTGTGTTGCAATATACAAGGCGTGTTCTATCGTGAGTCAATCATCTTAGAAAACATGGAATTTATAACTACACAACACACCTTGAATATATGAGTAATGTACCACTGGTAATGTATGTCTATTACACATGATGTATGAAAACCACACATGTTGTGTTTTTTAGAATAAGGAGAGAAATAATTAATATACCGAACACCGTAATAAAATCACCACACATCTAATCCAAACAAAAAACCCTATCATATAGCATACACAACCAGCTACACATCATGCAATTTCTAATTTTTATTTAATTAATTAATTCTACCTATGTGTTAACTCACATGGAGAACCAATTTCAATGTGTTCCCAGTGTGATTTATCTTGGATTACATAAAATTTAATGCCAAGTACATAGTTTTTGATTCATTAATATCCACCAATAAAACATGATTAGGGACTCGGTGTGTTTCTCACATAGGTTGTTATTTTTACATGGAATTTATAACCCACTACACACTATTTAATACACATAAAGTCATTTCATTTGACTGGTAGTAACCAGGTGGCATGTGTTAATTATATGGCACATTTTTTGACAAGATGATTTATATGATTCCCTTGAGGAATTACCATGTGGGGTTACACGACATGTATGATTACTACAAGATTTTCACCCTTATCATGATACATGCTAACTTGTAGTTAATACAGATTTTGAAATAATGACACATATCAAAGCCCTACATGACATGTCGTGATTTATGCATCTCATCCTAGTGTGGTTCACTATGGGTACATGACCAATATGTTTCTGTTAAATGTGGTGTAACTGTGTCCCTCAACCATAATTCTCGATAGATTTGGATAAGATCTTTGGGAATTCTTCATTTTTTCTTGGTCTATTCATGGTCATATGCAATTGAACGGTCATATTATCTTGAATTTCAAAATAAATAATGAAAAAATTGAAATAAAAAATAATAATCAAATTCATATTTCATCAAAAAATAATAAATAATTATAAATTAAAATGTGACTGCTCTGATACCACTTTAAAGTCTTGGAGCATAATATAAGCTATTGGGCCTATTCCCAATAACAATAACTTAATAACTTTTGATATTCTTATAAAAAATAACATATTATTATTATAAATGAAGCATAATTACCAATAAAGGTGTTAAATATTCAGTTTATAATTCATGATAATAGGGACCTAAAAATATTTAGTATTTTTCTATCAACCCCATATTCCTTTTTTTAATATTATCCACATGAAATTAATTCTTTTTATGAGGAGTTTTTTTATGATCAAAGATTTTTGTTTTTTTGAATTATTTCTCGTGAAGCTTATATTATTCCCCATTTAAATTAAAAAATTTATGAATATATTAAAATAAATATCATCTTCCACTTCACTTTTATAATATAAAAATAAAATGAATTCTAAATGTGAGGGGGTATCTTTTGATAATTTTTCATTATTATCTTTACTCAATTTCAACTCCTTTGAAAAAAAATATTTTATGGTTTCCTAATTTCCAAGTCATTACTAGTTGATATTGAGTTCATGTTTTTTTAAAAAATTTGAATAATTATCCCAATATTGAGACTTCTTATGTTAATACAAGGCATATCCATCTTTAAAAAAATTTATGGTTTTATTTTTCTAAATTTATCCCCTTGAAGCTTCATCTCAATCTACCGATGATTCACTTTAAATGATTCTAATGACCCTAGGGGAGATGAATATTTTTTTCATTGGACCTTGTGGAATCATCCTTATTTTCTTTACAACCAAACATAGATTTTTTCATTCTATAACTACATTGGACTTCCACAAAGGGAGTCCATTACCTCTCCTCTATAAAATCTCTAACCAATTTTTTAACGGAAATTAGGTATAATATTCCATAGTTTCTTTCACTAAGAACATATAAAATCTTAATGATCTTACCTTATACTGTTATTTTCATATTTTTACTTCCAATTAACTTTTAAAAAGTCATTATTTTCATAAAATGTATTCATATTCCTTGGAACTTGTGTAAGGTAACCTTTGATAGCTTCTGAATGACTACTATTTGAATAGTATTTATATTTCATCTTTATATTAATAGAATTTGAAGTGTTGAATCTAGAAATTAATGTTCCAAAATTTGAAGCAAATATATCTCTATTTTTAATATTTTTTGTCTTAGTATAACTCTTAATTTTTTCCTCATATTGTATGGTAGTTCTAATATGATAATCAAGACTAATATTTCTATGATTCTTAGTCTGATATCTATCCACTTGGATTGAAATTCCTTAGGAAGAATGTCAATGAAAATTTTCAACTAATTGTTCATTATTGATTTATTTCTAAACAAATTATTATAATCCATTAATTACTATCATAATATGTTGTTGAACCTATTCAACTAATTTACTTGATAGAAATTCACATGCCTGATAGTTAGCTCGAATCATCACTCTTTTAGTCTCTAAGACTTTTGATGTTCCAATGTGTGTAATCTCCATATTTCTCTAATTATTTTAGCTATTTTACATGATGATATATAATTGTATATGTTCTTTGTCATAGAGTACAATAGATTATTCCTAACATTTGTCTTCTTAAGATATTCATAATTTTCTTCTCGAGTAAACTGGGAACTTTCTTTCTTTTTATTTTTTTTTGTTTTTTGGGTTTCATTAGAAAATGACCCACTCCAATTTTTATTATTGTTAGTGGGTTCCCTAGATCCAACTCCTTCATGTACTTTTATTATCATTACATTTATATAGTTTGATATATATATACATATAAATAAATTTCCACTTACTTTAATAGTATAATTAATTCTGAAAATACCATTTATTATGTAACATCCTTAGATTAAATGTCATTAAAAAGGGTTATAGCATTTCCCATATATAATGAGAAACTAAAGATACTATTAAAGTTATCTTAAAAATATATCCTCTAGTTCAGATACATTATACTGATAAGATACAGATGATGTGTGACTATTAGGTGCTATGGGCTCATAAGCATTGAGAATTCATCACATTAAGGTCAGAATTGGTGTTATTGAGTAGATGAGGTCATGAGGACTAACCTACCAATAATAAATCCAAAGGTTTCAGGTGTCATTTTTAGTTACAATCTATAAACATGTCTATTGGTCTCCTGACTGGAGATTATTATTAGCATGTACCATTTTTTACTTACATTGATTAAATACAAAAAACTATGATATTTATTTCATGATGTGGTAGCTTACATTCAGTGAACCATTGATGGTATGGAATTGATTTAATTATGAAGATAGAATTTTTCACTTTAGAAAGGAAGTGATATATCGAGACTAGTTGATTAGTATGATATTAACTTCGCTAAATCCATGCCCATGGTAGAAGAAAACAATTTTGACCATTAAGGCCAATGAATAATAATATAAGAAAGTATGATGACAAAAAGTGTTCATCCTTTTTTATGAGATATCTTAAGAAAGATAGATTATATTACATAATGTGTGTTATTTATAAAGATTATTGTTGCTACGACAATACCTTATCTCTTTAGGGGCCTTGATGGGTTTCTATATTCCAATTAATGTATATGAGTATTACTCACTGTATCAAGATAAGGGATTAAAGGGTCATAGACTTAGCATATTCAAAAGTACAACCAATTCTTACCAATAAGAGTAAAGGACATGGTGGAACCCACCATGAGGTCTGAGTGATGTCCAAGTTTGAACTATCTCTATGAAATTAATAAATAAAAATTATTTGAGTTTAGAATAATTGATATTGAATTTATTTTTCAATAGTATTCACATGTTATATAGTGAATACATTTAATAATATTTAATGAATGAATATTGTTTTAATATTCAAGGTTCATTTAATTTTCACATGAATATCATGTCCGGTTAATAACTCTATTTTATCATGTAATATATTTATTAAATTAATAGTAAGTGATAAAAAATAAATAAAGTTTATGGAATAGTTAATAGGTTATAAAATTAAGTTTATTGATTATTTATTTTGTAATATATATTTGAGGTCCATGGATCAATTTTAAGGTATTTTAATTTCACTATTTAAGAAAGAGGAATCTCTATTTCTAGTGACTATTCATCCATTAGAATTTGAGAGATGTCTCTAATTTATCTTTCATCGTAGGGACAAATAGATCATATTCCAAGAATTGATCCATGTTTTCCTTTGAGGATCAAAGTAATAGGCATAGAAGTGATCTTAAGGAAGTCAAAGACATCATCGATTCTCCATGAAAAACATAAATTTTTATTAAATTTGTGTAGAGGTCATTGTAATTTCCCCATTTCAAAAATGTACATTTAGATACAATCGCATAAGAAAAATTTATGAACATTTAAAGTTCTAAATCGAATCAAAACCAATTTTTTTTGTTAAAATTCAAATAACGCACACACACACACACATTTTTTATTTTTTAGTAGAGGTAGTTCATTGGGTTACAGCTACATTTTGGATTCCAAAAATGTTCCCGACCAGGGGGGTAGATTCTATAATGTAATGTAATTCTAAAAAAATGTTTTTCAAAAGCATAAACATTAGGTTTGTAAAAAAACTAAATGAAAAGAATAATATTATAAGGGACCGCTAAAGCTTCCCCCTTTAAATAAATCAGGCATCACACAAAAGGTTTAATCATGTGATGGAGACCCAAACTAGAGTAGTGCAGGTATTTAATATATATATGTATATATATATATGTATGTGTGTTTGTGTGTTTGTTTGTGTGGGTGTTTAACATGGGATGGTTTTGATTCCCTTTCCCCCTATGCTAACTAAAACACCATGCAGCACGCGAGTCACCCACTACCTTCTGACCCGGTGGCACATTTGGTTTGGGATACCCCCTGGACCTAGAAATGTCATGAAACCCATTTTAGAGGTTTTAGGTTCATTTCAGGGCTTGAAAATTTGATTTTATTCAAAAGTAAAAAAATAAATTTTTGAATGTTTTTACATTTTTTACAAGGACCGTGTGAATTATATTAAGTCGATGGAAATTATAATGATTTATTTAGTTCATTTTAATCTCCCTCAAATAATTTTTTTTATGAATTTAATTTTATTATGCATTTTTATTCCATGAGTACTGATTTTGAGCATTGAATAAACAATGTTTCTTTGAAATTTATTTAATTTAATTTAATTATAGAAATATTGGGATTTTTTCAATAATTAATAAAAAATGTTTGCTTATGAATTGTCTTCCTATATCATTATATATATAAGGAACTATGTGTCCAAAATTAATTTTATTAATTTGTATTTTGAATTTATAAGTTCCCACTGTCTGGATGTGAGTATACATGAGGTTCTCATCAACTATAGTTGTTGGTGACTCCTCTTACGTGGGAATTATTATGAAAGTGATGAGTCCAAATAACTACATATGGAAATAAGTAAATAAATATAGCTATATTGTTACATATTTATAGGCAAATTGTTTAGTAAAATAAGGTTATGATTCCAAGAATCAAGGAATTAACTCAATAGTACAATGAGCCGTGAGTTAATATGATTCTCAAGTAAAAATACTACCTTGAAACTCTTTGAGTAGTGGTGTAGCCATATATTAGAGTATAAGTATAGGTTTCAAGGATCCTTATAACTATAATACTCATGAAACCAAGTTATTTGAGTCAAGTAATGAGGGATACTTTCATATGATAAAATAGTGGGAGAGATTTAATGATTTACTTAATAAGTATTATCAAATAGGTAATTAAGAAAATGTAATGACCTACTAAATTTATTTTTTTATAGAAAAAATGGAATTAACAATCTCTAGTTTAATATTACTCTGATAAATGCTGGATAAATAGAATTTCTTGACTTACCATAACTTTTAGGAATGGTATAAGCACTTTCTTATAGTACTATGCTAAAGGAGGAATATTTATGTGATGGAATCCCCACATCCTATAGAGCCTTATCAGGGAGAAGGAAAGGAAGATAAAGATAAATATAAGAATCAGATAGATGATTTACTAGATGTCTAATTTAACATGTTTCTATTGAAGTCTATCAAACTACATAAAATGTATGCTGATGAATATTTCTATATGTTGCGATGTCATATCCAAAAGTTATATCAGGAGAGATCATGATAAGAAAGATGTGTGATATGAAGATCTCAATATGGGTGTAATCTACTATAATGGAATCAATCAAGTCCTCAAGTACTAAATATGATTGGGTAAATTGAGATATTGGAATACCTTGGGTTCAAATTGAACCAAGAACCAGTGAATGATCCTATTGTTACCTCTATACCTCCAAATTTCCTAGTTTTTTATATTAATTATAACATGAATAATATGAAAAAGATACTCACAAAATTGATTTATTTATTTCACTAATTTGATAAGGAATTTAATAATACTAAATCTTTATTCCTTATGGTAAAAAATAGGAGGAAAGAAAAGGCAGTGACGTCAAAGGATAAACCTAATCCAAAGACACCAGTGAACCACCCTTCTAGGAATACAAATATATAATGGAAGAACAATGAGTAGGAGGCAATCTGATTTTTATATAGAATGAAAGGACACCAAAAGAATAATTGTATGGTTAGTAAGAAGAAGCAAGGTGAATCTTATGCCTAAGGTATATTTCTCATAGAATGAAATATATCTTTAACTATAAGTTGGGTATTGGATACAACTTAAAACTTACACATATGTATTCATATATGTGAACTAAGAATATTCGAGAAGATTTAAAAGGGAGATGTGGATCTCTAGGCTATAGATGTCGTGAGATTAGAAGCCTTGGTAGTAAGATATCATCATCTTACTTTGCCTTGTGGTTTATTTCTTTTGTTAAGAAGTTTTTATTATGTACCTTCAGTTACCAGAAACATTACCTAAGTATTGGGTTTGGACACTATGGGGTTTTATTTCAATATTGGGATTTTTTTCTCTTTTATAAGGATAACATATGTTATTATATGGACAATATTAAAAATAGATTGTATATATTCAAACTTGAAAACCTATTTTAGAAATAAATGACAAAACCAGTGAATAAGACTCATATAATACCCGCCTATGGAACTTCCATCATGGTAATGTAAATGATAATAATTTACTTAAATTATATTAGGAATGGTTTTTAGACTCTACTGACTTAAAACCCTTCGATGCATGTCACTCCCATTTACAAGGGAAAATGACCAAAACATCTTTCATTGGGAATGGAGTAAGTTCCACAACACTACTGGAATTGATTCAAACTGATGCGTGTGGTCCATTTTTAGTATAGAAAAAAAGGATGTTTTTCAAACTTCATTACTTCTACCAATGACTATAGTATGTATGGATATATATACTTAATGAGGTATAAATCTGATTCCTTTTAGATTTTTAAGGAATATTAGCATGTAGTAGAAAACCATCTTGGTAGAAAGATTAAGGAAATTCTCTCAGGATGAGAGGGGAGTATCTCAACAAACATTTAATTGATAACTTAAAAGAGCGTGGGATAGTATCCTAACTCACTCCTCATTATACACCTCAGTGAAATGGAATGGAGGAATTATACCTTTCTTTACATTTTTAGATCAACGATGAGTTATAAAACTCTTCCATTATCCTTTCAGGGATATGCATTGAAGACATCAGTATATACCATTAACTGGGTACCAGCTAAAGTGAAAAATAGTATTCCGTATGACTTAAGGTATAGAAAGAAACCAATTATATCACACATAAGCATGTTGGGATGCAAGGATTTTATTAAGACTATACCTAGTGTAAAATTAGCATTCCGAAGCACGAAGTGCATCTTTATAAGTTAAACTATAAAAACTAAAGGATATTAGCTATAAAAACCTTTAAATAGAAAAGTGATTATCGATAGAAATTATATATTTCTATAAATGGGAAACATTTCCAATGATAATATCTATATCATGATTTGATTCAATGATATTGATGCTCCAGATGCACAAGAGTAGGTACGAGAGAAATACCTACAAGAGATAGTAGGAGATAAATATGTTTTTAAGACACAAGTATTTCATAGGTCTACTAGAGATATTATAGAACCAAAGAGATATAATTTTATTTTTACCAATTCTAGTGACACGTTACTCTTAGATAATGAAAAACCTCTTAGATATAAGGAAGAAATAGATATCAAGGATGTTACTAAATGAAAACAGTCTATGTATTCTAAAACTGAGTCTATGTACTAAAATAATGTTTGAATTTTAGTAGACCCACCTTACAATGAAAAAGATATTAGATATAAATGGATATTCATGAAAAATAGGGACATTAATAGTAAGTTCAATAGGTATAAATCACATCTGGTTGCAAAGTGTTTCAAAGGAAGTTAAGTAATTGAATTTGAAAAAACCTTCTCACCAGTCACAATGCCAAAATATAGCAGAATATTACATGTAATAGTAAAATTCTGTGATCATGAAATTTTTTAAATAGATGGAAAATATTTTATAAATGAGAATTTGGTTTAA
The DNA here is from genome assembly GCA_963277665.1 of Viscum album. Lineage (NCBI taxonomy): Eukaryota > Viridiplantae > Streptophyta > Magnoliopsida > Santalales > Viscaceae > Viscum > Viscum album. The sequence continues at coordinate 1,685,431,799 of OY728126.1, read as the reverse complement.
TATGTATATATAACTCTACCCTAAGTGTTCATTGGGTTAAATAGTTCCAATAAATTATAAAATATGTAGAGATCCATTTATGTATTGAAGTATGAATCATGATAATGGAAGTTCAATTTGTTGAGGCTATAAGATAATTTGGTTTCATCATGAAAAAAATAGAGATAACTGTATAAAATAAGATTAATGGGAAATCTATCATTTTACTAGTATTATATGTTGTTGACATAATAATTATGGGAGATCTACTGCAAGTCTTACAGTTAGGTGAGGCTTGGTTAAATGAATGCTTATCCATAAAACACAGATGAGGAAACCTATATACTAGGGATCCAGATCTATCAAGATAAATATCAGAGCCTTCTTGGGATATTCCAAAGTATATATATTAAAATGGCACTCAAAATGTATAGTATGGAACAATCCATGATGTTTTTTTTAAATTTCGCATGTTATCAATCTCTTTATGAAGATGTGTCCACAAACAAAAGTGAAAATTGTAAATATGAGTAGAATAACTTATTCTTAATTTGTGGGATATATAATATATATCATGCTATATAATATGTTTAATGTTTCATTTGATTTAACAATGGTGGGAAGATGTCAATCCAATGCATGGGAACTACATTGGGAAGCTGTATAAAATATCTTAATGTACTTGAGACATACAACGTATATGTTCAAAGGGTACAAAGGAGATAAGTAAAAAGTTGTTAGGGGATAAAATAATTCTGGTATATAGATATATCACAATGATATAAAATCACAATAAGGCTATCCATTTTTTTTTAAATATTGGTTCGGTGAGTTAGAGAAGCTCTAATAAAACCATGGTCATTGATTCTATAGTAGAATCCATGTATATAGAGGCTTCTGATACAACTAAGGAGGTTTTTTAGATATTCATATTTGTCTTAGATATTTTTGTTATACCTATTAGTGTATACTATATCAAATTTTAACATGATAATACTGTTGAAGTTATACATTCCAAGGATCCTAGGTCACACCAGAGGGAAAACAATATACTTTGAAAGTTTAATATCTTGAGGGATCTTACTCTCAGAGGTAAATTCATAGTTAATAGAGTAGAGATAGAGGATAACCTAGAAGAAACCCTAACTAAAAACATATCTTAGAAGAAGCATGATTCTCATATGAGATATAACTAGACGAGGATGGTTAGGAATTGGTTCTAGTGAATGTGGGAGTGTTATGAGTGGGTTCCTGAGACCAAAATACTTTTTGTACGTTGATTAACATTACAAGTACACAAATTTATATATATATATATATATATTTACACATTTTTATCTTACTATAATATTATAATTACTTCTATATATACTATTTATATAGTAATTTCATTAAATTACATGTCATATTTAAAGGAAATATAAGTTTCGAGCTATTATGAGAACCTTGAGATACAATGAAAGTAATAATCGAAATATTTACTATGGTCCATATATATCATACTTATAGGACACAAATGATGTGTGGATATCTTGTTCCAATGGCTTATAATCATTCTCAAGAAGTCACCACTTTGTGATCTCAAGTAGATGATGTCATGAGGTCTAACCACCAATAGGAACACCCCACATTTTAGGTTTCATTGATAGTTATTATATATGAACACATGTATTTGTCTACTAAATTGAAATTATTATTAGTGTGTACCATTTAATTACATACTTTGGTGAAAGATGAAATCCAAGAAATTTATTTCCTGGAGATGTAGCTTTCATTGGGTGCACCGTTGATGAAATGACATTGATTGAATGATAAAGATATATTTTTTCACTTCTAAAAGGAGGTGATATTTTAAACCCAGTTTAACAAAATGGTAGTAGATTTTTTAAATAAATGCATATTATAGAATAAGGTAGGACCATATATTAAGGTTAATAAATAATACAACAAGAAAGGATGTTGGAAAAATGTATTATTATTGATTTATGATATATCATATGAAAAATATATTATATTAAACAATGTGTGTTCGTAGGAAAGGGTTTTTTTCTATAACTATAAATTATCTCTTCAGGGTCCTTGATGAGTTATTACAATCTAGTTCTAGTCTTTAAGTATTATTTATTTCTATCAAGATAAGGTCCTAAAGGGTCATACACTTAGTGTATTCGAAAGTCTGGCCTATTCTTTTGAATATGAGTGAAGACCATTGTGGGCCCCATCGTGAGGTTCGAGTGATGTGTGAGTTTGAATAATCTCCATGAAATAAATAAATTCATAATATTTTAGTTTAGAATAATTGGTATTTAATTTATTTATTTTTATTATTCACAAGTTACGTAGTGAATACATAAAAAAATATTTAAAGAATGAATATTATTTTAATATTCAAGGTTTTATTAATATTTATTGGAATATCGAGTTGATTTAATGGGTCAATTTTATAAGTTCATATATTTATCATATTATTGAAAATTAATAAAAATATAAATGATGTTTATGAGATATTTAATAAGTTATAAAATGTCATTTATGACTTATTTAGTATGTAATATGTATTCAAGGTCCATGGAGAAATTTTTAGGTATTTTAACTTCATTTTTTATGTAAGAGGAAGCTATATTTTGAGAGACTATTAATATAATAAAACTTGATATCTTCTCTATCATCTCTCCCACATCATAGAGAGAGAAGTGTCCTGTTCCATGAAATGATCCTTATTCATCCTTATGGATCGAAATAATAGGCATAACAGTGATCGTTGGGAAGTTGAAGGCATAATTGATTTTTTATCATAAAACTTGGATATTGATGATCAAAATACCCACAAATTTTTACGGTGTGTGTGGATGATCTAGAGGGATATTATGTTGGTTCCTTTGTGAAATGGTCAGTGGTGACAAGAATTTTTTAGTTCCATCTTGAAATCAAATGTGGAATTTTTTAATTTAATTTTGCGATTAAATTTTTTCATCTAGGATCATTGGGTTTATTATTAGGATTTATATCACTAAAGAATACATTTTTAAATTATTCTAGTGAGAAATATTTTAAAGTTCATATCCATCTGCTGCTACTGCATGCCTTAGTTCTGACACTTCTCAGAAATGTCAGCATCTAATCACATTAGTATTTAGAGACATATACATAAAAAAAAGGATGAATCAGATTCAAAATTTTAATTTTTATGATTTGTATCCTTTCCATTAAAAAATATATTGATTTCTTGACTTTTACAAGTTAGTTTGAGGAAACGGAAAATAATAATAAGGAAAAAGAGAGAAAGTTCTAAAAGATCAAGAGATAATGGGAGATATAAAGCATGCCGTGATACCCAGTGTATTCAAAAAAAGTATAGAGGGTATCTTTGATATAATGTGTTGTCCCAATAAATAAATTTATTGTGTCTTTAGGGTGGTGAATTAAAAAAAATACTAAATTACAATTTTTTACCAAATAAAATAATTAAACAATTAGAATATATAAATTTGTATCAATCATAGTATATAGTGTATAAAATGATATATATAGTAGAAAATAAATAGTTTATAGTTAAAAAAACAATGTTTACAAATGTAATAAAATTATAAATTAAACAAATAAATGATAAAAACGATAGTTTTGGGTTACAATCTATGTAAAAAACTATATATATATATATATTACCCTCTATAAATGTATGCACACCATATTTAGTAATGTATTATAGTATAAAACACAATTATAGAACATTATCTCATTAATTGAGAACATTACATTTAACCAATAATTAAACATTGTAAAATGCATAATATTATAATTGAAAAATAAATAGAAAAAATAAAATAACTACAATTAGAAAATTTGGGTCATCGAGATCTACTAGGATTATCAAAATCAGGGAAAAAACTTTAAAAAATGATATATAATTTTAGTAATGTAATATTTATTTTGAAAATGAATAAAAAAAAACCTTGATAGAAATTGAAGAAATAGATGAATAAATAAAATTAGAGATATTTATAGGATATATAAAACCATTATAACTATTGGGAATTATAAATATTGGTAATGTATCCTTCATAATGTAACTGTTATAATAGATATATATTAGGTGAAATTAAGATATATAATTGATGTAGAAGGGAGAAATGATGACATAAACTAGTAGAATCATTCCTTTTTAAGATCAGTTATCAGATCTTGAAAAGGAGGTAACATCACTGGGGTTAAGACTTGACCAAGCCCAAGTAGAGCTTCAGTAAGTGAGGATCAAGTAGATCATCCTATAAGAAATGTTGAAGTTATTATAGATCACCATTGGATTGATGTTAGCTGATCCACCCCATTAAAGTTCCACCATTGCACACCTTACCCTTAAGAAACATGTCATTGTAATAAGGGTATTTATATCTAGAACTTATAATTATAAATATGTAATTTATTTTTTATAAATAAAATTTTGTTTTCTTAAATCCTATTCTCATTATTATTTTATAAAAAAGCATGAATATAAAATGAATACGATAAATATATTTTTAGATATAAAGAAAACATAATTTTATATTTGGAAAATATATAACTTCAATCAATATACACTTTTATGGAAAATTCTATACGTTTAAATTATATTTTTTTATGAAATTTTCTTATAAAACACTATTTATTTAAATATAAATTATAAAATAAATTTATTATGTCCTAGGTAAATTTTATAAGGGTCAAAAAGTGGATTATGTTATACATAGTATTATTTTACAATAAATATGGGTTTTTATTTAAAATTTAAAATTATAATATTTAGAATATTATTTAGATAAAATAAATATCATTTTTGTAATAATAATGTTAAAATTATCCAATGTTAATTTTTTCAGAACATTATGAGACTGTTGATTTTTTGGATAAAAATTAAATACAGTATGAATATATGGAAATAATTAAGACATCATAATAATCTCAAAGTGATTTATTAAATACTATAAAGTGTTTTCTAGACCAAAAATAGTTTTTTTCCTTAAAAATAATGCATTTTAATGTTATAATATTATTATTTCAAACTCGTAAAGAACCTTTGAAAACCTAAAGGATATTTTATGATTTTAAAAAGAATTATTTTGGAATATAACTAAATTTCACATCATGAATGATATTATTTTAAGGATTTAGGTTCTGGAAATAATAATATATTAAAAAACACTCCTCCTTGGAAAATACCATGGGAATAAACCCTAGGATGGATAATTATTATTTTTTATTAACTAGGTGTCTAAGGATAAAGTGTGGAAATTAATTTGTTATAATACTTTATGCTATCCTAGTGATAAAGTTATAATATGTTCATAACCATCTAATATTATCCAAATTATTCCCTATTAATGTGATACTACCCTTATGTCTCATCAATCCTTTCAAATAACTTTTATGTACACCCGCCATACTATCCAAATTATCCCTTGATTATACATTCCATACCATTATATTTTTAATACCTAACCCTATTTTCAGTAAATGTTATTCAACATGATATATCTATCCTTCATTGACTAGGTAATTTAATGTATCAAAACAAAATTTCTTAATCATGGGATTATATTTAATAAATATGTTATTTTTTATATAATCAACGAGGAACACATAAAGTTAGACATATGAAGGGTGTTCCCAGATAATGCACCAATTCATTGGGTAATATTCACATATCATGAGATTCCATGTACGGTTCATGAGTGGTTAGCCTAAAAACACAATTCTATGATGTCTTTGTGGCTATACTTAAATTATTCTTACAAGGTTAAATTTTATGTTCTTGCCACATTCCTATGATACGATGATCTTATGATGTCATTTCCTCATGCCATGCCTCTATGTGAGTATGTATGATTCTTATATCTTTATATTATTATGAAATTACTATTTTCTCAAATGAATTATTTATCATAATTCCAGGATTTAATTATTCCCTTATTGGGATTTATATCTCACACTTTTGTATGTCCTTATGTTATCCTGTGAATTATTAAGAGTTAAAAGGAAACTAAGAACACATTATGAAGTTTTAAATAACCATGTTATATTTTATTTTAAGTTAATGGTTCAGGTATCTAATTTTCTTAATAACCTAGGCCCCTTTATTTTATGGGATTGTATTATATGGATAATTATATTAAAAATCATGAAAAAAATATATTATAAATATGAGTTTTCATTGTTGGTATCAGAGAAAGGTTTCGTATTTTTTGGGTATTAGGATTGCAAAAATATTAATGAAAATCCCAGGGATAAGTCTAAATATCGAAAAAAACCCTAAATTTTGGTAAAGTACATATTGTGTGGTTTCATTTATTTTTTTTGCATTTTTGGACACTGAAAAGTGGATGTGGTTGTGAAACATATCCACTTAGGGAATATCACCTTGAAAAAGGATGAATGAGAATTAACTTGATCTTCACTCAGTGTATAATGAGGGGGCCTATGACTAAGAACCTGGGTAGACACTCCCAAGGGGTATTATTTGGATAATTAATATTCACTTTACAAACCATAATTAATTAATTAGATACAATATTTTTTAAAAAAATAATTGGAAATAGAACATGGAAAACCTAGATTGAAATATAGAGGTTCATAAATTAGGATATATATGTCATTAAATCTATGTTAAGTAGTTTTACTTTTTATATTCTTATTGAATTATGTATTCTCATATCAAATATTCATTTATTTTAGAAAATGGTGTGAAATAGTAGGAATCATATCACAATATATATGATGGGAAATGTGATTATTTCTCTAATGAAATAAATAATATGGTGTGATAAAGAGTTGATAACTTCATTATTTTACTAGAAAAATTGAATCATGTTATGAATAATAATTTGAATCACATAAAACACCCTCTTTCACCAAATAAACATCTAGTCACTATTGAGTACATTGTGCTATAATGACTTCTGGATTTTAGTAGATATTTTGATCCCCTAATTACAATGAAATTGAGTAACTATATTAAGAAAATATTATCTTTCCTTAAATTATATGAGTAAGATAAAGTCATATTAGATTTTTATCACCCATAGGGAGAATTTTATTATTGGTGGAAATTGATCAAGAATACAAAGACCAATGATAAAATTGAATCCCTGGAATGAGATAGATTAAAAAATGATATTTTTAATAAATATTTCCCCTATACTCTTTATCTTAAAATAGAGAGAGAGAGAGTTACTTTAACTCAAGAGAAAAGTGGAAAAATCTATTGGTGATTATGTATTAAACTTCACAAGCCTTGCATGATACACCTTTGACATTATCATGATTACTAAAAGTAAGGTCGACCACTTCTTTAGCGTGTTAAAGAAAATTCTTTGAAAAGATTTGGTGATTTGAGACTTTTATAGTTATGAGGAAATTTTCAAGTGAAACCTAAAAAACAAGATAGAAATTGGTAATTCTCATTAGTCCCCTCAGACTATAGAAAATAGGTAGATAATGAAGTTTAAATCAAGAGGATAATTGGATAATACTCATGGTATAAATAGAATCCAACATCTAATGTGTCATAAGTGTTTGAAGAGTCATCCTAGAAACTACCACAAGGGAACAATGAGGACTTTCATGTGTGTAAGGGAAGGGAATAAATCTAATGAATTTCATAAAGACATGAATAATCCCACTAATACAATAGAGTAAATGAGGGTTATGATCAATCCTCATGCCATGGTCCAATATTTCAATTAAAAATAACACATACACTATGAAAAAAATCCCTAAACCAATGGTTTTCAGTGTTAATTGATAAAAATAATATCCAAATCCGAGGGAGAATGAGCTAGAATGTGTTATCACTACTACCATGGTGGATACTTAAAATGAAGTGGTGATAGGTATACTGGTAAAATTTTCAAGAATAATGAACATATTATTTGATTATAGTACTACATATTCATTCTTGTCATGAATATTTAGAATAAAAATTAAAACACCACATCAAAACATGGAGGTTTAATTATATGTAAGAATAATAAATGGGAAAATTATTGAATCTCAAGCATATAACTCCTACCTAGTTAATGTTTGTAGGATGAATCTCTAAAAAACATTGTCACACTCTCTATAACGGAATTCAATTCCATTTTGGGCACAAATTATTCCTCCTTTTATAGAGAAAACATCAATTTTTATGAGAAGGAAATTAACTTCCATATATCTAGTTTTTCTATGATTATATACAAGTAAAAATATAAAGATATATCTCCTCTAGAAACTTTATTCAAGCAAGGATTATGCTTCCTTATGAGAAATAATATTGAGTTGAAGTGATTTACATAATGAATAAGATTTAATTCCTCAACCCTAGAATCCTGGATCTAGTGAATTATTACATTACATTAGTGTAATTATAATGAATAAAATCACAAAGGAATGATTAATTTAGTAGTCTTAGAGAAACTAGATACATACATAGATCTCATTTTACATTAAGAAAACAAGAAACAAAAAACATATAACAAAATATAATAAACTGCATCCATGAAAACACAATAAATGATCCCTTCTTGAAAACCTATGGAAGGAAAACAAATGAAAGAAGTGATATCAAATGCTCAGAAAGGGTTACATATAGCATAATCATGAATCAATAATAAGTTAATCATAATCAATTTGACATAATAAATATAGCAGGGTGAATAAATGAAAAACACATACCATCAATAAACTGAGAATGATAATGCATCCATAAATTTTTTTATACTGAAACCTCATCGAATGTAATAAATGTATAATGAATAAAGAGAATTCTTATTATTTGGATGTCATGTATTTGGCACATGAACCATAATACCGTCGATATGGTTTAATTCTGTGGGTAGATAACCATATGATTCTATTTTGGAAACAAAATCTAAGGGTTTGTCACCAACTTAATTGTCTTATGAGACCCTTAAATGCATCTAAGGCTATATCGGGCCCCACTTAACACTTTATTCCAAATAATTCATTATATAAGGATTTAATATAAGAATAATATGCCTTTGCAATGTTCATATTGAGTAGAGGGTACAAATTCATAAATATTTCCATAGTTAAATAAAAATTTCATATAAATACCATATGTAATATGGTATACCACTAAGACAATAGTCATATCCATGTAACAAGTATATGGATATATAATTTAATTATAATTTCAAATCAAAAATGATCTTAGAGTGGCAGTTGTTACACCACATAAGCACGATTAGATTGTAATCAATCGAGTTAATAATCATCAAGTGAATCATTGAATAGAATTAATATAAATATAATCATGATATTATATATCAAATGGTAGTAAACATACTCCACATACATGGAATAAGTGGTGAACAATGGAAATCTCATGAAAATAAAAGTGAGATGAGAAACCCCTTACCTTATGTACTAATGTGTTCTTCCTTTGAACTTAACATCATGGATAGTCAAATTAAATCAATTAATTAATTAATTTAGAACCTTATATACATTTATTTGATTCATTATTGTTTTATTAAGTTCATTTATGGTCTTCATGATATGTTATAATATTTAATTTCTTCATTTTGAAGTGTTCGTTTACTTGATTTTTATGATCAGTTCGCTAGACTATGAGTAATGAATTTCTTATGGAATTGATTTATTATATAGAATTAAAATTACATGTATTTTATGAACATCCAGAAGTGTAAATATTTATATATATTAGAAGGTTATATGTTTTGAGGAAGAATCATTATATAAAATTTTAATGATAAAGGGTTGGATTATTTTGATGGTTTTTTGATCACCACGAACTCATTTTGTTTTATAATTAAATACCATTTTTAAAAAATGATTATATAAAATTAAATAGGATATATTACATATATTATGATCTGGTTCAACCATAAAAATGGTCTCATGACCATAATTTTAGACGGTAATGGAAATTGAAAACCCACCATCCTTGAATTAACACATATCAGATGGTGTTGTCGTTTTAGTATAAGAGGAGGGGGAATAGAGATGGAGATGAAACATTCCATTAGCATAATAAAATTCCAGTACATGTAAGGTACTATAATTATCATAGAATTTGTATTAGGTGAGGTGAGGAGAGAAAAACAAAATAATGGAACTTTTAATATAATTTGAGAGGAAAAGGAAGATATGTTTAGCTCTTGAGTAATCCTCATTGAGAACCTCCTTAAGGCCTTTGTTGTTTTCTTTTTGGTGAAACCATAAGGTCTTGGACATGGGGTGGGGGTTTGGGAAGTGTATTTGGAAGAGCTTAGGAAATTATAAATGCTTGAGTAGGGTGAGAGGAAGTGGGGGAAATGGGTGCCTTGTATAGTGGTGGAGAGGAGGGTTTTTGCCTTATTTTATTCATAAGCTTATTATTTTTCTCAAGACAAGAAAAAGTACTGATTATTGTAACCAAAAACTGTAATAAGTGCATTTGAGTTATAAATAATGGCCATTTACATCATTCATGACTCAAGCATGATGCATAAATTCATTTATTTAGCATATTTTGTAAATTATCGAATTTCACTATTCACAAAAATTCATGTATTTTAGAAACATCCCAAAAATTGAATTATTTAAAAAAAATCCCAAAATTAAACCTAAACTTCTTTCAGCGTGTGGAATCAAAAAATGAACTCTATTTTATGAAAATAATTATCAAAATATGATAAATTTAATTTTTAAATAAAATCATTATTTACTTGAATATACCAATTTAAAATTTAAAACTGGTTTTATAATACTTTAAAAAATTAAATGAGGTCTCATAAATCATCATAAAATCATAGGATGAAAAAATAATCAGTATGAAAACATTTTATAAAAGTTTAATTTAATTTAAAATAATTTATTAATTGTAAAATTATTATTAAATATTTCATTCTTACAAAAAAACCAACAGTTCACTATTAATATTCACATTCATTTATAAGGTTTCTAAATTTTATTTTTACATTCATGGGTGAGTTTACTATTCATAAGGGTATATTACTATTCATAAGAGTAAAATTAGTTTTCATATGGGTACATTAATATTCACCAAAAATTAAGTTGATTATATCAGAATCTAAATAACTTACTAAATGAAACCGTGTATGTTCATTTTTAAAAATTCAAATCACAGAATTGAAAAATTTAAGTTTAATGACTAAGTTATAATTATCTCCTATTAAAAAGTGTTGTTTCATAATGTCTTGGTGATGCATTAATTATAAGATGACTAATGAATTGAAATTGTTTAAGAAGAAACATACCTTAAAATATTGGGTTGTTATATTCTTCCATCCTTAAAAAATTTCATCCTCAAAATTTTTTATGTATATAACCCTCTAATAATGTGTGGGTGGTTCATCTTCATAACATCCTAAGGTTCCCATATTGATTCCTCTATTTTATGGTTTCTCTAGATAACCTTTACCAATCGAGTCGTTTGATTTCTCAATACTTTCTCTCTAGTATCGAGAATCTCGATAGGCTCCTCACAATATGAAAAGTCAGGTTCTAGTTCAATTTTCTCATAAGTGAGTACATGAGTAGGGTATGGAATGTACTTATTTAACAATGAAATGTGGAACACATCATGCACTTTGGATAGAAATGGGTGCATCGCTAAATGGTAAGCTATAACTCCAACTCCTTCTAGAATTTAAAATGGTTTGATGTACCTAGGGCTCACTTTCCCTTTCTTACCAAACCTTAGGACACCCTTCTATGGAGATAATTTTATAAAGACATGATTTTCCACTGGAAATTCCAAAATCCTCTATTTAGTTATATGCATAACTCTTTTTCCTATTTTGGGAATCTTTAATATGGGCCTGAATTGCCTTTACCATTTTCGTTGTCTCTTCAATAAGTTCTTGGCCTATAAGTTTCCTCTCACCAACATCATCCCAATAAGTTGGAGTTTGACACCTGTTTCCATATAATGCTTCATATAACAACATTTAAATACTATAATGGTAACTATTATTATTAAAAAAATCCACCAAGGGAAAGTACTGATCCCACATACCTTAAAAGTCAAGAGAGCATGATCTCAACATGTATTCCAATGTTTAAATAATCCTTTCAGACTATCCGTCGGTTTGGGGGTGATAAGAAATAATCATATGAAGATCAGTATGCAAGGACTTGTGAAGACTTTTCTAGAATTTTTATGTAAATTGGAGATCACGATCGGACACAATAAATAGAGGTTCACCATAAAGTTATATAAATTCATTAATATAGAGTATTTCCAGGTGATCAAGTGGAAAATCTTCACTTATAGTAAGGAGATGTGCCGATTTTGTAAGTTTATCAACAATTACCCATATTTCATCATTCCTTCTAGGTGTCCTTGATAGTAATATTACAAATTCTATCATAATGTCATCCCACTTCCACATAGGAATAGATAGAGGTTGCAAGACTCTTCTAGGATATTGTCTCTCACCTTCATTTGTTGAAAAACTATACACCTTGACAGATATTCAGAAATTTATCACTTCTTTTTATCACACCAAAAATATTTTTTAGATATCTATACATCTTGGTGCAACCCGGGTGTATATAGAAATTTGAGCTATGATCATCATCTAATAGTCCCTTTTTTTAGTTCAGGTACTGATAGAACACATAACCTCTTTCTAAATTTCTGAACTCCATCCTCAAACATGAAGTCTACCAATCTTCTATCTTTAATAGATTTAATTCTATTTTTAAGGTTCTCATCATAATATTGAGAGATTTTTATCATCCCCGACAAAGATGGTTTAGCAATCATTTAAAGAATGAATAATATTTCCTCTTCCTTAACAATTACCATATCCACCTTTACTAGATCCATGAATTTAGGGTCCCTCTCAATCCTCATTTGGGTTATAAGTCCATGATATTTCCTACTTAATGCATCTTCCACCTTATTTTCCTTTCGTGGGTGGTAGTGTATTGAATGATCATAATCTTTGAGAAACTCAAGCTATCTCCATTGCCTCATGTTGAGTTTTGTGTGTGTAAAAATGTATTTCAAAATATTATGATTCTTATATATCTCACATATTTCACCATATAGATAGTGTCTCCATATTTTTAGAGTAATGATTATAGCTTCTAACTCAAGATCATGTGTTGGATAATTTTGATAATGATTCTTTAACTACCTTGATGCATATGCAATAAATTTATCATTTTTCATAAGAACACAACCTAATACATTCTTTGATGCATCACTGTATATCACAATCCCATAATTTCCATATGCAAGAGTAAAATTAGGGAATTTTCCAATGTTATTTTAAATTATTCAAAGAATTTTGTATATTATTTTTTCCATACTAACATAACCCCTTTATGTTTGATCTTGGTTAGCAGTTTATCCAACCGGGAAAAATTCTAAATGAAACGTCGATAGTAACCTGCAAGGCCAATAAAACCAAGTACCTCAGTTGTGTTCATTGGTGTATTCCATTCTTGGATTTCATTTTTCTTTTCAAGATCAACAAAGATTCAATCATTAGAGACAATATGGACAAGAAAAGAAACTGATTGAAGCCAAAATTCATACTTGCTAAATTTTTTATATAATTCATTTCTTTTGAGAGTTTTTAGAATGATCCACCATTGATTCTCATCTTCTTCAAATATTTTAAAGTGTACTAGGATATCATATATAAATACCATAACAAATTCAACAAGATATTCCTTGAAAACTATATTTATTATATCCATGAAAATAGAGGGTGCATTAGTCAGTCTAAAAGGCATTTCTGTAAACTCATAATGACCATACCTTGTTTGAAATGCTATATTTGGAATATCTTCCTTCCTCACACATAACTGATGATGTCTAGATCGATGGTTAATCTTCAAAAAATATTTTTATCTATGAAGTTGATCAAACAAATCATCAATGTGATAAAGAGGATAACTTTTATTTATCATGATAGCATTGATCTCCCTATAGTCAATGCATAACCTCATAGATTCATCATTCTTCTTGGAAAAGATAACAAGGGATCCTCATGGGGGAACACTAGGGCAAGAAAATCCCTTGTCACTTAATTCCTCTAGTTATTTATTCTTCTATACAAATTTCACAATGACTATTCTATAAGGAGTCTTTGATAAAGGTCTTTCCCTGAGAATTAAATAAATTGAGAACTCAAATTCCCGCTATGGAGGATGTCCAGGTAAGTCCTCTGGAAATATGTCAACGTATCCTTGCAGAATAGGTACATCTTCAATTTGAAGATCCATAGATGAATATTTCTCTTATTCCCTGATAATTTCATTTAGAAGTGCTACTGAAGGTGGATCTGGATAAGATCCATATGATGATGTTTCTGATCTAAATATAAGGAATTCTACATCATTTAGAAAATTGTAACCTCCTTCCTCTTTCAATATATTTTCGCATCATAATTTGAAATCCAATGGGAGGGGAGCCTCGGAGCGACCTCTTCTTTCTCTCCCGCGGCTTCTAGGGTTTCTCCTATGATCTTGCGTTTCTTCCCTCCCCGACCATCTCATCCTATTTCTCCTCACTTTGAATCATCTCTCCGGCTATGTCAGCTCGGCTTGTCGATGTCGTCGTTTGTGAGACTCGATCGGCAGGGTCTTGTTTTTACAGAGGGACTTCATTTCATTGTGGTTGACGACAGATCTGGAATGGACTGGGGAGGGGTGGCTTTTGTTTCTTGTTTCCTTTGTGTTGATTTTCAGTGTTGAAGGATATCGCTTAGCTGTTTACGCTTGAAGATGGCAGAGCTAGGGTTTTTCTCACCGCCGCCTCATCCTTCTGGTGGATTTTCTTCGGATGTCTCGGGTGCTCGCTGCGGTGGTCTCATGGCGTTTTCTTCATGTGGTTGCATTGTGCATGGACTTCTACATCTCCGATGGACTGATCCAAGGGCGTAAGACCGGATTCATCAGCACACTCTTCAGAGCGTCCAAGGGTTTTCTCATGGTGATGTGTTGTTATGCTGTGATGATTTCTCATCATGTGGAGGTCGTCATCTGATCTGCGGCGGCGGAGTGCGTTTGAGGGTTTCTGAGGGTCTACTATGGTGGTTGGGGTGGTTGATATGGGGTTTCCTAGTTTTGTTTTTGTGTTTGTCTGTGGAGCGCATGATGTTTTTGCGGCTCCTTGATTTTGCGGTGGAGACGACGGGTTCTCACCGACATTGTTTTTGAAGGTTTTTTATGATGTTTTCCGATGGGATCCCGCCAGTGGTGTTTTGGTGGAGATGCAGTGGTTGATGGTGCTCCGTTGCTGGACATCGGTGATGGTGATTACAGGTGACGACGGACGCCGGTGAATCTCACCGGCGATCCGGGGTAGTGGATGTTGCAACGATGGATGTCGGTGAATCTCACCGGTGATCCGGTGATGTGGATAGAATGATGCACGATGTGTCAGTCTGATGACGGTTTGACGCTCGAGGCGGTGTGGGCTCACGTCTCGAGGCAGTGTGGCGGTGATTTGAATTTTGAAATTCCATTTTGAAATGTGGTATGTGGTTTTGGGTTCATGCTGTATGGGTCCCGACAACCCACAATCCGGCTTATATAAAATGGAAAAAAGTGATTTGCAGGTATAATTAGAAATCCAATCCATTATTATAATTAATTAAAATACAATCATAGGTATGACAATAATTTCAAAAAATAAAGTATGCTTATGTGTCAAAAATGGGATTGACTGACACATATTTGTTGTAATGATACTTCCCTTATGTGTTTTGATAGATAACTCCTTTATTAAATCAAATTGGAAATGTTTACTTTTCTTTGGAAACTGGGAAGCTATAAAATAATGTGATGATCTAAAATCAAATAAATCATTGGATAAATTTGAGGAAATGATTAAATTACCTTCCACTACATCATTAATAAATTAAACCTCTATAGTTGTGATTGCATAAGCCTTAACATAATCCCATGGTCATTTCTAAAGTAGTTTTCCTTGCCATTTAGGACCATCATTTTCATCGTGTCCCATATCCTTACAATTATAGCATTGAAAATTATTTATTTGTATCTTCCCCTTACATTCACTAGATTGGTGACCCTTTTCTCCACACTTATAATAAACTCCCATTCCTATCATGAATTTCCCATGATGGTTCTTTCTACAATTCTTGCATAATGGAAATTTCTTCATTCCCTTAATCTTGTTTGGAGATTCACCTTTTCCATGATTATCAGAAGACCTCTTCTTCTCTTGATTTCCCTTGAACAAATTGGATATTGAAAATTCCTTCTCCGTTTAATGTCACTAAATACTATTTCATCATATGATGAAAACGTTTGAAAATCTAGTTCCCTTTGAATATTTTCCCTATGTATATCAAATAAATGATCAATCTTGTCTTCTGAATCATGTATTTAATCTACAATATACCTAGCTAGTCTTTTTAATGTAGCCTTATACTCTACAACACTCTCTTCTTCCCTTTGATTCAGGATAAGAAAATTTATCTTCATTTAAGTATATTTCTAATGAGGGAAATATTTTATGAAGAATACTTCCTTAAAAGTTCTCCATTCTATAATGTCTATTTCATCATCCTATATGGTATTCTAGATTAAGGACCACAATTAATCATCATCACCCATGAGATAATTTACTGCCAATACTTCGTTTTCATTTACAATGAATCTTAATGCCCAAAATATATTTTCAAGGGACCTGATCCAATGATCAGGTACCATGGGATTAGTAGTCCCACTAAAATATGGGGGCTTCTATTATATGAAACGATCTAACATAGTTGTAGCATGTTTGTTCATCACATCCTGAGTAAGTCTTCCAAATATGGTCATGATCTGATCCGCTCTAACACTAACTATGTTGACATGTTCAATTTGGAAATACCTACATTGTTCGATAGTATTGATTCACATTCCTCTATTAGGTGCCATCACTAAGCAATGTAATACACTAAGTTAGGTCATATTGCATAATTTCTAACAACCAAACATAATTTGAAAATTTATGCACATCTAACCACTTAATCATAAACATGTTTTTTTAACTTTTAAATCCTTTATAATGATTTTTAAAGAAAATAGGAATTATCCTAAGAATATTTACTGGGATAGTCAAAACATATGCACATCGAGGACCATTTTCATGTACCAGGATACCTAGGATCAAACCTGAATAACCTTTTCATATTTGTTACTCCTAGGTAAATTTGTGTTAGAACCACATGCCTCTGTAGTATCGATAAAGTGATTTATTTTCTAGGAAGACCCAAATAGTATCTACCTAACAAAAATTCTAGGATGTTACTTTATGATTATCCTCAAATTATATCTTATGGTTATGTTCCATATTCTATGTTTTCTAAATCGATATCTCATGATTTCTACTAAACTTCCTCTAATTACAACTCTAACGGCCCGACCTACAAGCCCAGAGACGGTGAATTATTACATTAAATTGGTATGATTAAAACGAATAAAATCCAAAAGGAATGATTATTTTAATTGTATGGGAGAAACTGGATACATATATGAATCCCATATTACATTAGGAAAAGAAAATAAAACATAATACATTAGAAATTTAATAAAATATATCCATGAATACTCAATAAATGAGACCTTCATCATAACCTATGGAAAGAAAAAACTGAAAGGGGTGAGGTAAAATGACTAGTAATGGTTACTTATAGAAGAAGCATGAATTAATAATAAGTGAATCATAATCAATTTGACCTAATCAATATGGCATGGTGAATAAATGAAAAACACACGCCATCAATAAACTAAGAATTATAATGCATCCATAGATTTTTTTCATAGTGAAAACCTCATAGAAAGTAATAAATGTATGAAAAATAAAAAAATTATTATTATTTGGATGTCATGTATCTAGAACGTGAACCATTACACCATCGAAACAGTTTAATTCTGTGGGTAGATAATCGTCTGATTCTGTTTTGGAAACAAACTCGAAAGGTTTTTCACCAACGGATTTGTCTCAGGAGACCTATTGATGCATAGAGGGGATATAGTGGGACCCAACCATCACTTCCAGTCCAAATAATTATTTATAAAATTATTTAATACAAGAATAATATGCCTTTTCAATATCCGTATTGATTAGAGGATACATATTCATCAATATTTCTATAGTTAAAGAAATATTCCACATAAACACCGTATGTAAAATGGTATACATCGAATAAAATAATCATATCCATGTTGAAATTATATTAATATATAAGTTAATTACAATTTAAAATGAAATATGATCTCAAAGGGGCATTAGTTACACCACACAAGCATGATTAGGTGCACAATACCAAGTAAATCACAATGAAATGGAAATCAAAACAAATCCCCTTACAACATTGTAACAAATCGAGATAATAATCATCAAGTGAGTCACTGAATAACATGAATATAAAGATAACAATGATATTATATATCAAATGGAATTAAAAATACACCACATACAATAAATAATTGGAGAACAATGGAACTCCCACAGTTTTAAAAGTTATATGAGAAACCCCATACCTTAGGTCCGAATGTGTTCTTCCTTTGATCTTAACATATTGGATAATCAAATTAAATATATTAATTAATTAATTAAAAACCTTATATACATGTATTTGATTCATTATTCTTTTATTGAGATCATTTATGGTCTTCTTGATAGGTTATAATATTGAATTCTGTCATTCTGGAGTGTTTGTTTACTTTATTTTTATGATCGGTTCGCTTAACAATGAGTAACAGAGTTCATGCAGAATTGATATAATTATCTATAATTGGGAATATATGTTATTTATGAACATCCAAAAGTGTAAATGGTTATACATATCATTAGTTATATAGTTTGAGGATGAATCATTATATAATATTTTAATGACAAACACTTGGATTATTTTGATGGTTTTTCAATCACCAGGAAATCATTTTGTTTTATAATAAAATACCATGCTTACAAAATGATTCCAAAACGTTAAATAAGATATATTACATATATTATCATATGATTAGACCATAAAAATGGTTTCATGACCATAAATTAAGGGGTAAAAGAAATTTAATACCCATCGTCCTTAAATATGAGAAATTTAATTTTTAAATAAAATCATTATTTACTTGAAACTACTGATTTTAAATTTAAAACAAGTTTTATAATACTTTAAAAAATTACATGAGGTCTCATAAAATTATCCTAAAATCATAGGAATATAAAATATTTATTTGGAAAACATTTTATTAAAATAAAATATATTTTAAATAAATTTATTAATTATAAAATTGTAATTAAATATTTCTGGATTTTAAAAATCAACACTTAACTGTTAATATTCACATTCATTTATAAGGAACCTAAATTTTATTTATAGATTCATGGGTGAGATTACTATTCACAAGGGTTAATTTCTATTCATAATGGTAACAATATTATTCATAAGGGTAAGTTACTATTCACTAATAATTAAATTGATCATATCAGACTCTAAATAACTTACTAAATGCAACCGTGTATGTCCGTTTTTCAAAATTCAAATTAGAGAAGTGGAAAATTTATGTTTAATGACTAGGTTATAACTATCTCCTATAACCAAGTGTTCTTTCACAAATACTTGGTGTTGTACGTATTCTAAGATATCTATTGAATTGAAATTATTTAAAAGAAACATACCATAAAATATTGGGGTGTTATATAATATCACTCTTCAATACATTCCCAATATAAGGTAATATGATGATTTATTCCTGAAAGAGTTGTATGTGTTTTCCCCTAATAGAGAGGTTGATATCTGAATTATTATTATACATAGAGCTATTTTAATAAGCATTAATACATATATAATGGACCCAATTGAACTAGAGGAACAAAAGAATCAGCTATAAGAGAATTTTGAAAAGGTATTTACACACCCAAGTGATTCACCATGGGGTGAACCGATCCTCTTTTTTAAGAAAAAGTATGGATCAATTATTTTATTAATAGATTACCATGAGCTCTACAGGATCACGATAGAGAACAAGTATCCCCATCAATAGATTTATGAATTTTTTTATATGATTCATGGATCCCAATACTTCTATAAAGTGGACCTTTAGTTGGGATATCATCTATTAAATGTGATAAAGGAAGATATTCCCAAGACTGCCTTTTATATAAGGTATATGCAGTATGAGTTCATTATGATTCCATTTGGACTCACTAATTCTCTAGAAGTATTCATGGACTTAATGAATAGAGTCTTTAGAGATTACATTGAAGTTTTCTTGGTTGTTTTTATAGATGATATTCTCATATTCTCTAAAAGAAATGGGGAACATGAGGGAAATTTATGTACTTTACTAAGCACTATGAGAATGGAGAAATAATATGAAAAGTAAATTAAATGTAATTTTTGGATGAAGAAAGTACTATTCTTGGGGAATGTTATCACAAGAAAAGGGATAATTGTAGAACCTTCAAAGAAAAATGTGGTTTAGGAATGACCCAAAATAAAATCTGTAAATGAGATCCATAGTTTCCTTGGATTATCTCGGAACTATAGGTGATTTTGGAGAATATTTCCATGTCTACCCAACCCGATAACAAAGCTAACTTATAAGGGAGTGAGGTTCGTTTGATATAATGAATATGAAAAGGGATTTAATGAGTTTAATAAGAGGTAAATCACTACTCTTATACTCATAATACCTACATGTGGTGAAGTAATTTTTATCTATAGTGATTATAAAAATAATGTATTAGTCTATTTCCTCATGAAAAAAGATAAAGTGATATCCAATTTCTCTAAATAGTTGAAGGTTCATGGGTACAATTATCCTATATATGATAACAAGTTTGCTAAAATAATCTAAAAATTTAATATTTGGAATAATTATCGCTAAAAATTAAAGTGTTAAATATATATGGATCATAATATCCTTAATTATTTATCCTCATAAAATGAATTCAACATGTTCCAATCAAGGTGGTTAAATATGATCAAGGATTATGAATGTTTAATCCATTATCATCCCATGAAGTTGAATAATGTGTCAAATAATTTAAGTATAATAGATCATATAACCTTATCTATGACAAGGGTTGAAAGGGATATACTCTTCTAGGATATAAAAGGGATGAACATGAGATTCATAAAGGAAGGAATATCACATTAACTTTATCAATTGATTTATTATGCATACATTCTAGAGAATATTAAATAAGATCAAAGGGAAAATGTGGAGATATAGAATAGGGTGGATACTAAGCCTAAGGGGAAATACTTATAATTAAATATTGATAAAAATATATTTTGGATATTTGGGACATGACTATGTGTGACATGAGAGACTAATATAAACATGGTGATGTTGAATGATGCACACAACTCAATATTTTTCATCCACCCTAATATCATAAATATCTATAGAGCTATTGAAGATCACTATTTATGGTTAACTATGATGTGAGAGATTTTAAAATATACATAAAATTTCATGGTTTGATAGTTATTGAATATTAAAAAGAAAAAGTATAAATAGATAATGTAATTATTACCCATACCAATGTGGAATTAGGAAAACATCACTATATATTTGTTGGTGGTCTTTCAAATTAAACTAAAGGAAACAATTCCATATGGGTTGTTGTATAAATTATTATAAATACTTATCATTTCATTTCCATTAATTTGGACTTATCACTTTATTAACATGAATGGATATACTTTAGAGAAGTAGTGAGGTTGTATGTTACACCACTATCGGTTGTATCACATCAAGATATGAGATTCCCCCCACAATTATATAAAATTCTCCTATATAGTATGGAAACATAGTTGAAATTTAGTGTGGCGTATCACTATAATACTTTTGGATAATATGAATTTAATTTCAACACACTTGATGACATGTTGATAGATTACTTAATTGACTTTAGAGAAGTCTAGGATCATCATATTCCTTTAGTAAAGTTCTCATACAACAATAGATTTAATTCAAGTATTTATAAGGATCCTTATGAATTCATCTATGGAAAGAAATACAAAAACCTAACATGTTGTGATAATGTTTGAAAAGATGAGCTATTGGGACCTGAACTGGTAGAAGAAATGGTTGAGAAAGTTAATTATATTAAAAAAACATCATGACAACACATAATAGATAAAAGAGTTATGAAAATAACCATCAGTGTGACCTGGATTTTATAATTGGAAATAATTTATTTCTTCATACACTCCTTAGATGGGATTCATGAGGTTTGTGAATAATGGAAGGCCAATTCATAGGTATATTAACCCCTTTGAGTTTTTTTATAACATCAGATCTGTGGCTATCGACCAAAATTCCCACAAAACTTGCCTCAAATACATGAAATATTACAAATATACTAGTTGAGGAAGTATATACCAGAATAATCACATGTATGAAATCTATATATGGTAAAACTATATGAATATAATTATTACAGGGATTATTCATAAAAGGCCTTGTACCGAAGTGTCAAATTTCTATGTAGTAAGACTTATAACTTTATTAATGTTCTTTAGAAGAATCATAAATTCATAGAAGAAACATGGGAACTACAGAAAGTCATAAAACAAAAGTACCCTCATTTATTTTTACCTTATTGTATGAAATGGAATTTCCATGGTGAAATTTATTAACGGGGTAAGAATGTAATTTCCTAGAAGTTTCTATATATAATTTACCTTATATATATATATATGTGTGACATATTAAGTAATATAGTATGGTATTAAACAAAATGATAAAAATTTATTTTAGTAATTAATAACATTAAATAAATTCAAAAATTAAACCATATAAAATGAAAAAGATTACAATGGGAAAATTAACAGACAAAAATAAAATGGCTTGAATAGGAAAATTTGGATTATCTCGATCTCCTAGAATTACCGTACTCTTGAAAAAAACTTTAAATTGTAAATAAAAAGTTAGTAATTTAATATTAATTTTTAAAATTAATAATATAAAACCTTGATATAAATTTAATTAACAGATTAATGAATAAAATAAAAGGTATTTACAAGAAGTATACAACCATTATTACTATTGGGAAATATGACCATTATAAATATAGACGTTATAATGTGACCATAAGAACCCATATATATTAAGTATAATTAAGAGGAATAATTTAAATAAAGGGATAAATATTATACTCAAACATTTGAATCATACCTTATAAATATCATTTAACAAATCATGAGAGGGAGGTGTCATCGTTGGGGTTCTCACATGACTAATCTTAAATAGAGCTTTAACAAGTAAGGACTGAGTAAAAAAACTTACGAGAAAAGTTAAAGTTAGTAAATATCACCACTAGAACAATGAAAACTGAGCCACCCCATTAAAGTAACACCATCAACCACTTTAATCTTAAGGAATATTATATTATAATAAGGGTTTATGTGTAACAACCCATGAATTAATCAACCCATAATTACATGATTTATTTAAAGGGTCTCATTTTCTTACATTTTAAAGGCATTTTTGGATTATCGTTGTAGATAATTATGAAAAACTATTACATATCAAAACGTTACAATAAAATGTAGACACTTATATTTAATATCATTTAAAAAAAATAGGATTCTAAAAATTAAACTCTTATTACATTCAAAACTTGATATTTTTGTTTAAGATGAATCCTAATAGTGGAAAGATATACATTTCTATAGTTACTAATCGTCTTTAGGACCCATGAAATACATTTTAAAACATGGTACAATAAAAAAAATATTATTAACGGATATGAAAATAAATAAAAACATTAGTCTATTTTTAAAATCATAAAATTTGATAATAAAATTTTATCTTTTTTTCATAATCAACTTTGAGCTCCAATATTTATTTACATACTCATGGAATTAGAATTATTTCCCCAAATTTATTCATATAAATATTTTTATAATCAATAATAAAAGGAAAAAATGTCAAGATGGTTTCTTAGAAAAGATGAGAACCCATGAAAAATATTTTATTGAAAGACATACATTCTATCCTAAAAAGGTCCATAAACTTTATTAAAATATAAGATTATTTTCTTAACTTTTGAAATCAGGAAATTTCTATAAAAAATTATTGAAGGTACATAAAATTTATGTAGATACCTTGATAAATAATCTTTATATCAATCTATCAATCAATATTACAAGCACTCTTACAAATGGAATAACATATTTGTTAATTCCAACATAATTATCTAGAGACCAATATAATTATCCATTGCATTAGAGAGCTATATCGGGATCACCCATAATAATGGACAATGTAAATGGAATATACCATACATAAAATACACAAAATATTACATTTAAATTATAAAATCTTATAAAATATTCTATTTAATATATTTTAAAAACACTTTTAAAATTCATATAAAAATAAGGATGCTTTTTTTATTGGAAAATTTTTGAAATAAAAATTTTCCTAGAAGAAATGATGATAATATTTTCATCAAAAGAACATTAAATATTATATATTAAAATTATTAAAGAATAATGGTCATGATGGTGGGGAATTTTTCTCATTATGTATACATTAAAAAAACATCCTTTTTTCACTTTAGTAAAAATGGTCAAAAGTGACCTGTATGAAAAACGTTAAAAGGATTCATTTTTAAAAAAATGTTAAGAAAGTAAAAGGTAGATTAAATAAAACTTTATTTTTCTTATAATAAATAAAAATATTTTTAAATCAATTAAAATAACATGGATATAGAGGAAAATGAATTTAAAGTCATTCTTTAATTTTTTTAAAGAAAGACCCCGTATAAAGATCGTAACATTTAAATACAGATTCAATCAATGGACTGATTATGTGAAACAAATTTAATTACACATAATTAATGTTTAAATACAAAATAAACAATCATAAGTCATTTCAAACATAATTTTTTTAATCACCCTGAGTTTAGTAGCCTAGAGCTACTACCTTACTTTATTACATTAGCATAATATACAAGAATTGCATCCCAAAGGACCTAATATTTTAGTACTTTTGGAAAAATAGCTACATACTAGGATTTTACAAAAAATTGAAAAAATAAATGTTAGTTGGAGTGGATACTCAAGATGGGGGTTAATTGAGTTCCAATTAAAATTTCTGTTAAAATATTGCCTATTTAAAACCCCCAAATTTAGAAAACAAGTTAAACTGTAGTGAATTTATACATATTGTAGATGTTCACTTAGCTTCTCAAAGATTGATTAGGTCTCAGTTAATTTAACCACAATATTAAACTAACTTTTGAAACTAACCTATTGGTTTACAATAAGTATAAACACTTTCTAATTTAACTATCAAATTAGCTTTAAAATAGTTTTATATTTCAAAGTAACAACAGTGGAATATAAAAGATATATGTAGTATACTTTAAACTTAAACTAATTATGTACATCCGATATAAAAAGAGGTTCAGTATCAAGCCGAGACATAGTCCTCGCAAATTTATATAAATTTGGTCCACACCCTAGATCAGGGTTAAAAAGAGTTTACAAAACTGTCCAGGCCACGCATGGACCTCTACCACTGTTCTTCGTGGGAAACAAAAAAAAGACCAGGCCACACAAGGACCTCTTCCACAGTTGACGTGGGTAAACAAGAGTTAAGAGTTTTGGAGTGAGGATTTTGATATCCTCTAGTTCAGTGAAAGAGACAGTGTGTGTATAGGATATAAAGAGTACACCACACTGCTCGAAAGTAAATAAATAAACCACTTAGAGAAAATAGATAAGAGTTTAGAAATCTCCAGTGATTATCAATGCAGCTTTGAACTCGTTGGATTCATAAGGAATGCTTCGGATTCCTTCTCTGGTTTTGCTGTTGAAAAATAGAGTTTCGTAGTTCATCTTGTGTTCTACAGGAGTTAAAAAGTTCTCTTGATTTGTCGTGTGTTCTTCAGTGGTGTTGGATTACACTCATGAGAGTTCTTTGAATGTCTTGAAAATCTCCTTCTTTCTCAGGATTGTTATTTTTGTTTAGCACAATGCTCTCGGGTGTATGTAAGTTCTTCTTGTTGTATCGTCACACTTGCACACCACACATGTACTTCATCTCAAACTTCCTTATATTCCAGAAGTTCTGGCAGTAGGAATGATTCCCTTTTCATAGGTACGAGATATGGTTTCCTGACATTCCAACAACTATCATTAAATAACATTAATTGCATTAAAAACATCAAATATGACCGTTAGTATTATTTAAATAATATTGACAAAAAGTTAAGAAACGATGTCACAGTGATGATGTAAACGGTGTCTTATTCACAGTATATTCTTCACGGTATGTGGTCATGGTATGTGCTTCACGGTATGTGCTTCACGGTATGTGCTTCATAGTATCTCCATGTCATGGTGTCTAGCTCACGGTGTGTGGGTCATGGTGTCTGGGTCATGGTGTCTGGGTCACGGTGTGTCCTTCACGGTGTCTGGGTCACGGTGTCCGGGTCACAGTGTGTCCATCACGGTGTCTCTATACTTAGACAAATATCTGTATTTGGACTTAGACAGTAATATGCAGAATATAGATTAAGCTTAATCATTAGAGAGTAAGAGAACTTGAATCATAAATAAAAAGGCTTGATAATATATGGGAGATTTGTGATCATTCATAAGACTTGTAAATAATCAATAAGACATGCTATCATTAAAACATGATATGTAGTTATTATTGAGATGGAAGAGCATTAACAAGATGTGCAATGAAGATTGAGATTAATTAACAGGAATATGATTTGTGATCATTAAAACATGATTAATACATGATGAGTCCAACAATCTCCCCCCTTTTGATGATCACAAATCATATATAATCAAAATATAAAGGAAATGTAACATAAAAGAAACTATCATATTAGAATAGCAAAAAAATTAGAGAATAATAAATTCGATAATAACAGATCTCATTATAGTACTGATACTTGTAGTTTTCTCCCCCTTTTATACTTGTAGATTTCGATAATAACATATCTCATTATAGTACTAATACTTGTAGTTTTTCTCCCCCTTTTATATTTGTAATTTTCTCCCCCTTTTGGGATTATCAAAGAGTAGAGAAAATGAAATGAACCACTACATTTTTCATTAAAAAGGGTTCATAATAGAACATACAAGAGAAATACAAACAGTAAACAAGAAATGACATCCCATCAAAAAGAAAACAGTCCATGGACTCTTCAGGGATCCAGCTTTTCCTTGAATTTATCAGCAGTAGGAACTGGTGCTGATATAGAAGAAGGCATAGAGGTGGTACATACATAGGGTAAGGTTAGACCTTCAAAAACAGATGTAGCCAATGTAGGAGCAGTAGAAGATCTTGGCTATGGTTGGTCAAGAAAAACTGGCCAGATCTAAGAAAGAGCTTGGCTGACTGTCATGGTAGTTGAGGCTAAGGCAGGTAGACAAGGTCTAAGGGGGGCAACAGCTGGAGAAACTATAGAAGTACTCTGCACATGAAGATACAACTTCAAAAGATTGATGAAATCAGTAATGATTTCACCACTATATTGCATATACTTTTCAAAATCATCCTTATTCATAATGAATCTGTCCAACAATCTGGTGAACTCTGTAAGCTTCTGAACATGATCTTTAAAAGCTTGAGTTACTGGAGGGATTTTCAGGTTTTCCACAAGATATCTAAAGTGATATGTCATATAACTTTTAGAGAAAATCTGGGTGAGATAAAATTCTATTTTCTTGGTGATCTCTTGTTGAGAATCATTGGCTATCTTAGAATGAATCCTAACCAAGTCTTATGCTTGATCACTGTTCTTAACCACTTCTGACAAAGAAGACACATCCAAGCCACTGAAGGCATTCTGAAGTTCTTCCTTGATTATGGATCTCAGCAGAGAATCATCCAAAGAAGGTGTGGAGGTCTGACCAGAAGCAGGAGAAGTCTTGACAGCTATGGATAGAACTTTGACCTGTTTCAGAACTTTTTGCAGGCATCCAGTGTATTCATCTATGAGCTTATTCAAATTTTCCACAAGTTCCCTCATGTGTTCCAGCATTTTTGTGTGTATTTTTCCAATATTCTCATCAAAAGACAGTAGATATGGATTAACTTGAGACACAATATCCCTAGAAAGGGTGGAATCAGATGGATCAGGAGAAGTAGCAACAGGTGCAGGGGAAGAAACAGGAGCATGCTTTGATCTCAAAGACAACTCATTCTGCAAGTTTGCTACCATATTTTTCAGATTTTCAACATCAGCACTCAGCAGCTTATTTTCCACTCTAACTTCTTGAATTTCTCGGATCATCCTTGGTTGAATATGCAATATAATATTTTCCAAGAGAATTGATGCATCTTCTTGACTTAACTGAGTCACTAGATGAGGTTGAGTGGATACAATTTTCTCAACTCCAGCTAACAATGTCTCTCCAAAAACATTCAGATCATCTTTAGTCACAAAGGAGTGTTTCTCGGGTAAGGGTGCAGGTAAAGGTAGTGGAGCAGGTTCTGGTTGCAGTTCAGAGTCATCTTTAGACTCAGATTCTGATTCAGATTGAGAAAGGGGCTCTGGTTCTAGTTTTGGTTCTGGATGAGCTACAGACTTCAGTTGAAACACAAAAGAGAGATCCATTCCAGCTGTAGTCACTTGTGCTGACTCATTCACATCATAAAATCTTGGGAAAACATAACGGGTGTACACATAGTATGAGACAGTAGGTTGAGAAGCTTCAACAGATCTAGCTTCTATAAACTCAAGGTTTTGAGGTTCCTCCCCCTCAAACTGTGCTTCCATTTCAGAGACTATAGGCTCTGCAACATGGTCAAGATCCAAAGGATCATCTCTAATCTCTTCAGAAAACTCTTGCCTTGCCAGCTGAAATTAAATTTCCATCCTCTCTTCAGTAGAGGGAATATACTCAGGAACCGATTGTTCCACTGGTTGTGCTTCCATATTGGCTTCTTTCTCAACAGGGAGATCCTCTTCAACAAGATTTGTCTCTATGGTTGCTTGCTGTTCTAAATCAGGAAAAACCAATTTTATTAGAGTTGTAGGATGAGTTTCTGGATTGACATCCTGACTAGAAGCAGGAGCTTCCTCTTCTCTCAAACCAACAAAAACTTCCTCTCCTTGAGGTATTTCAGCAGGGATAACAGTAGGGACAATAGTCTTTTCTTTTTCAACAGGATCTGTTTCCATTGGGGGTATTCCAGTTTCCTCTCTAGGTGATACTTCAGCTGCCACTTCCTCTTCTTCTTCCTCTTCTTCTGAATACTCAGCCACTTCATCTGGTTCCAAACCAGGATCAGCTAGATTCTTAGGCCTTCTTGGATAGTCAACAAGATTAAACTTTTTATAGAGTTGATCATTATCCTCAACCCACTGCTTCTTCCAGGGGTTCCAGCTAATCTTCATCCTTTTGATGATAGGCATGGATAAGCAGAAATCAAATTCCTCTAACTTTTCTTCATTCGGTCCAACCATTCCTTTTGCAACTAGCATGGCTGAAATTATCCTTGAGTAAAACAAGGAGGTGGATTTGGAAGTGACTTTAATCAGTTCACATATATGGTTAATAACATACTTACAAAGATTTATCTTGTGTCCATTCTTTAACAGGTGAATTAGGAACACATCCTGATACTTCATTCTATTAAAATTCCCTTTTCTTAGACTGATCAAATTCTGAACAAATTTTAATAGAAGTCTTGTCTCCCTATCTAGCTCTGCAGCAACAGCCCTTCGCTTGGTGCCATTAGTAGTTATAATTTCCAAGGCATTATCCAGGTTAAAGATGTCGGTTGTTGGAGGGGAGTCTCTCTGGTAGTCTTTACAAACTCCTTCATGTGGAATTCTTAGGCATGCAACCCACATCCTCGAAGAGAAAGAACACTTCTGTCCATTTATCCAGCTTTTCACCATAAATCTTTCTCCAAAATCAAAGGAAAACTTCACATACTGATAGAATTGAGATACCAGCCTCGTGTAAATCATTCTATTTTGTCCATAGAACCATTCAAGTTATCCTTGTTCTCTTAAAACTTTCAAAACTAATGACTTTCTAGACAAAAACCATTAAGGGAAAATCTCTTTTTCAGGTACGACAGTACGACTTACCAAATTTGGGTTTAGAGGACCTTCGGGAGATATCCTCGGTATCTTCTTCTATTTCTTAGAGCGGCGCTTCTCAGACGAGGGTGAATATGGACGCTTCATCCTTGGAATCCACTAAAGGTTCGGGTGAGAAAGGAGAAGGTTTTCTAGAATGATAAGGTTCAGGAGAGAGTTCGGGTAAGGAATCGAATGAAACCCTTAAGTTTTTTCATTTGGAAATTTCAAACGTCTTAAAAACAAAAACATGGGAAATCAAATAGTGGTGAAATAAAAATTACCGCGATACGGGTTAAAATAAGAATATAAATAATCTTTACGGCGAGACTGTGAGTAGGCATTACAGTATGATGCAAACCAGTCATCACGGTGAGATAGTTGGTGGTCCTCACGGTGAGACAATGACCATTATGTATAGTCACGGTGAGACAGTGAGTTGACAGACTGTGAGCACAAGGTCTTAACAGTGAGACCGTGAGCATGAAACAGTAACTGTAAAACAGTGAGTATGAAACCGTAAGGTAATATACAGTAAATTATTAAAAATTAAGATCAGTAAGATATCTATTTATGATTAATCATACCAAGATCATGTATTATGTAGTCTAATCTTTCAGAATTTAATAGTTTAGTGAATATGTCAGCAAGATGATATTCAGTACCAATGAATTCCAAAGTGATATCACCTTTTTGATAATGATCCCTCAAAAAGTGATGTCTTACATCAATATTTTTTGTCCTATAATGATAAACAATATTCTTAGAAATATTGATAGCACTTGTGTTGTCACAATTTATTGGGACATGTCTGAATTGATATCCATAGTCTAGTAATGTGTGTTTCATCCACAAAATTTGCGCACAACAACTTCCAGTAGCTATGTATTTAGCTTCTGCAGTAGATAATGCAACCGAATTTTGTTTCTTACTACACCATGATACTAGTGACATGCCTAAAAGGTGACATGTTCCAGAGGTTCTTTTTCTATCTAACTTAAATCCAGCAAAATCAGCATCAAAATAACTAACCAATTTAAATGATTGTTCTTTGGGATAGAATAGTCCTAAATTTGGAGTATGCTTGAGGTTTTTGAAAATCCTTTTTACAGCAATTAAATGTGACTCTTTAGGGTTTGCTTGAAAACAAGCACACATACACACACTAAACATAAAATCAGAACGACTAGCAGTCAGGTAGAGTATACTTCCAATCATTCCTCTATAAGTGGTTTGATAAACAGATTTACCATCTTCATCAAGATCCAACTTACAGGTGGTACTCATGGGAGTGTCACTACTTTTTATTCTCTCCAATCCAAAACTTTTTAAAAGATCTCTAGAATATTTACTTTGAGTTAAAATAATTCCATCATTATTTTGAAAGAATTGAAATCCAAGAAAGAATTTCAGTTCACCCATTAAACTCATTTCAAATTCATTTTGCATCATTTTAGAAAAATCAGTACATAGGGAATTTCTTGAAGATCCAAAAATAATATCATCTACATAAATTTGTACAACTAAAAAATCTTTATAAATACATTTTATAAAAAGAGTAGGATCATATATACCTTTTGTAAAACCTTTGGAAATTAGAAAAGTACTTAATCTATCATACCAAGCTCTTGGAGCTTGCTTTAAACCATATACAGCTTTTGATAATTTGAAAATATTATTTGGAAAATGAGGGTTTGAAAATATAGGTGGTTTTTCAAAAAAAACATCCTCAGCAATATATCCATTTAAGAATGCACTCTTGACATCCATTTGATATAGTTTGAAATTTAGATGTGCAACATAAGCAAGTAAAATCCTAATAGCTTCTAATCTTGCTACTAGAGAAAAAGTCTCTTCATAGTCAATACCTTACTCTTGAATGTAGCCTTGTGCAACTAGCCTAGCTTTGTTTCTAACTATATTTCCAGATTCATCTACTTTATTTCTAAACACCCATTTAGTTCCTATGGTGAAAGTGTCCTTAGGTCTTTCAACAAGATTTCAAACTTTATTTCTTTCAAATTTATTGAGTTCTTCTTGCATAGAAATTACCCAAAATTCATCATTAATAGCATCATCAATGTTTTTAGGTTCAAGTTGTGACAAGAAGGCATGATGTTCAACCTGATTTCTAAGAGAATCTCCAGTCTGTGTCCCTCTATGAAGATTTCCTACAACATCATCTAAAGGATGATTCTTTAGAATTCTAGTTGATCTGGTAAGGTAGGGCAAGAAATTTCAGGTTCTTCTCTAGGTTTGGGTTAATTAGGAGTAGATTCTAGAATTAGTCCAGAACTGGTTGTCTTTATAGCAGGTTCATTGATTTTATCATTAAGGTCTAGAATAGATAAATCTTCTTCAAGATTTTCAAGAGAGGTTTTAGGATCATATGGATCAGTTTCATCAAACCTGATGTGAACAGATTCTTCCACACACTTGGTTCTTTTGTTGAAAACTCTATAAGCTTTGCTGGTTAAAGAATATACTAAAAAGATTCCTTCATCACTCTTAGAAGAAAACTTATCAATATTATCTTTTGTATTAAGAATAAATACTTTACAGCCAAAGACTCTAAAGTAACTAACTATGGGTTTTCTATTGTTCCATAGATCATATGGAGTCTTCGTAAGAACAGGTCTAATTAAGACTCTATTAATAATATAACAAGCTGTATTCACAGCTTCAACCCAAAAGTAAATAGGCAGGTCATACTCATTAAGCATAGTTCTTGCTATTTCTTTAAGGGTTCTATTTATTCTTTCTACTACACCATTCTGCTGAGGTGTCCTTGGAGCAGAAAAGTTATGATTATAGCCATTGTGTGAGCAATAGGATTCAAATTCATGATTTTCAAACTCATGGCCATGATCAATTCTTAGAGTTTTAATCTTAAGTCCACTAAGATTTTCTACAGACATGGAGTATTTAACAAAATAAGAACAAGCTTCACTTTTGTGAGCTAAGAAGTATACCCAAGTATATCTAGAAAATTCATATACTAGGACATAGACATAGTGATTCCCATTTAAACTAGAAACTCTAGATGGTCCAAAAAAATCCATGTGAACCAACTCGAGAGGTTGAGAAGTTTAAAATTCTTTCTTTGATTTAAAAGAAACTTTATGTTGCTTTCCCTTTTGACAGGGATTAGAAACTTTGTCATTTCGAAACTCAAGCTTAGGTAGGTCTCTAACTAAGTTTTTCCTAGTTAGTTTTCTAAGTGAGTGTATATTACAGTGTCCTAATCTTCTATGCCATAAACATGAATCTTTATGAAAATCATTTAAATAGGTAACATTTTGCTTGGCTAAAGAATTTAAATCAACAGCATAAACATTTTCATTTCTTAAAGCAGAAAATACTAAAACATTTTTAGAATTAAAAACATTACGGGAATCATTTTCAAATTTCACATTAAATCCATCATCACATAATTGAGAAATACTTAACAGGTTATACTTAAGTCCATTAACAAATAAAACTTTAGAAATTAAAACTGAATCAGTGTTACCAATTTGTCCTAGGCCGATGATCTTTCCTTTAGAATTATCACCAAAGGTGACATAGACTCCATCAATATTTATTAAACTCTTGAATCATGAGTAATCCCCAGACATATGTCTTGAACATCCACTATCCAAATACCATGTCTTATTGTGGGAACTCTTCAAGAAGGTTACCTACAAAACAGTTTTAGATAGAGTATGATTTTGGTACCTAGATCTTCTTGGGTCTAGACAGGTTAGCAATCAATGATTTTGGTACCCAAATTTTTCTTATGGGTCTCATATAATTTACAAAATCAAAAGATTTTGGGAGATAAACTCTACTTGATTGATAACTATGTGAATAACTAGTTGAATCATATGAATGTCCAAAACTAGAACTAGCAGTATTCTGTCCAGATTTAGGAATAAATCTATTCTTTGTAATCTGTCTCTGTCCAGGTTTGTAGCCTATTCCAGTGGTGTATTTTGGTGCCACTTGATTTCCTAGCATTTGGGTTAGTGTATCCTTTACATTTGTGAACTTCTCTAAGTCTTTTCTAAGTTTCTCATTTTACATTTTCAGTTCAGTGTTCTCTTTTAATTGTTGGGAATTTTTCTATTTTTCAATAGTAAGTTCAGTTTCAACAGTTGTAGTGAGAGAATGCCATTTCTTTAATGATTTGTATTTATCCTTAAGTTCATTGCATGTCTCCTCCAGCATATTACAATATTCAGATAATTCAGATTTAGTCATGTCTTCAGAATCAGAATCAAATTCTACAACATCTCCAGAATAATAAGAATTTAAAGCAGGAGTATCTAATGTTACCTCGGATGTGTTAGTCATAAAACACATGTTGGCACAATTTCTTTCAGAATCAGTAGCTTCTGATTCACTTGAGCTGTCTTCTGAAGCACTCCACGTTGCTTTCATTGCTTTCTTGTATTTATTGTCCTTATAATCGTGTTTCTTTTTGAACTTCATTTTTGGACAGTCTACTTTTATATGTCCTTTTCTTTTTCACTCATAGCAAACAACTTCATCACTTTTATCTGGGTTTTTCCAGTCCTTCTTCCAATGTACCTTATTTTCATATTTTCCTTTGTAATTTAATTTTCTGAAAAATTTCTTCTTCCTATAATATTTCTTAAACCTTCTGGATATCTGAGCCATTTCAGAATCACTATCAGAGTCTAAGCTTTCACTTGTTGAACTGTCAGTTTGTATTTTAGCTTTTTCTTTATCCTTGTTCTTTGAAGCAGTATTCCTGAGAGCCACTAATTTCCTTTTTGGTTCATCCCCTTCTAATTTATTTACCTTGAGTTCTTCCTCATACATTGTAAGCTTACCAATGAGTTCTTTGACAGGTAGAGCAGCAATGTCACATGAATCTCTGATTGAAATAGATGTTCCTCTACATCGGTCTGGTAGACACCTCAATATCCTCATAATTTTTTTCCTTTGCTGGAACAACCTTTCCGAGTGAATTCATTGTATTGAATATCTAATTAAACCTGAGATACATATCAGAAATAGGTTCATCAGTTTTCATTTTAAAATTTTCATATTTAATATTATACGTATTCAATCTCATTTCTTTAACATTGGTTGTTCCATCATGAGAAACACCCAAAGTGTCCCATATTTCAAAAGCAGTTTTACAGGCAGAAATTCTGTTAAATTCCTCATCTCCTAGAGAACAGTACAAGGCATTCACGACTTTACAATTATTATTGTAAGTAGTCTTAGTAGGTTCATCCCAAGTTGTTCTTTCAGTTTTTGGAATTTTATATTGTGACTCTATAGAATTCTAGATATCAAAACCCATACTCTCTAAATGAATTTTCATTTTAAGATTCCACTGGGCATAGTTTATACCATTGAATAAAGGTGTCCTGTTAGTAGCATCACCCTCTAGTCTATTATCCATAACTAGATTTTAGAAAGTAAATTTAATGTGATAAAAATTTAGAACTAACAGAAATTTAAGATCTTTAAAGATACATCTAAAATCACAGATGAAAAATAGAGTATTTCAAAAAATCCTTAAATAAAAAGAAATCCTCTGATACCAAATGTTGGTCGGAGTGGATACTCAATAGGGGGTGAATTGAGTTCAAATTAAGATTTCTGTTAAAATATTGTCTATTTAAAATCCCCCAATTTATAAAATAAGTTAAACTGTAGTGAATTTATACAGATTGTAGATGTTCACTTAGCTTCTCAAAGATCGATTACGTCTCAGTTAATTTAACCACAAGATTAAACTAACTTTTGAAACTAACCTATTGGTTTACAATAAGTATAAACACTTGCAAATTTAACTATCAAAATATCTTTAAAATAGTTTTATATTTCAAATAAACAACAGTGGAATATAAAATATATATATAGTATACATTAAACTTAAACCATTGATGCACAACAGATATAAAAAGAGGTTCAGTCTCAAGCTGAGACTTAGTCCTCTCAAATTTATATAAATTTGATCCACACCCTGGATTGGGGTTAACAACAGTTTACAAAACTGTCCAGGCCACGCTGGGACCTCTACCACTTTTCTTTGTGGGAAACAAAACAAAGACCAGGACACACAAGG
The DNA here is from genome assembly GCA_963277665.1 of Viscum album. Taxonomy (NCBI): domain Eukaryota; kingdom Viridiplantae; phylum Streptophyta; class Magnoliopsida; order Santalales; family Viscaceae; genus Viscum; species Viscum album. Next base: position 1,685,395,671 of record OY728126.1, on the reverse strand, counting down.
ACCTCTTCCACAGTTGACGTGGGTAAACAAGAGTTAAGAGTTTTGGAGTGAGGATTTTGATATCCTCCAGTTCAGTGAAAGAGTGTGTTTAAGATATACAGATTACACCACACTGCTCTAAAGTAAATAAATAAACCACTTAGAGAAAACAGATAAGAGTTTAGAAAGATCTAGTGATTATCAATGCATCTCTGGACTCGTTGGATTCAGCAGGAATGCTTCTGAGTCCTTATCTGGTTTTTCTGTTGAAAAACAGAGTGTCGTAGTTCATCTTGTGTTCTACAGGAGTGAAAAATATCTCTTGATTCATCCTGTGTTCTTCAGTGGTGTTTTATTTCACTCATGAGAGTTATTTGAAAGTCTTGAAAATCTCCTTCTTGCTCGGGATTGTTCTTTTTGTTCAGCACAGTGCTCTCGGGTGTATGTAAGTTCTTCTTGTTGTATCGTCACACTTTCACACCACATGTGTACTGCATCTCAAACTTCCTTATATTACACAAGTTCCAGTAGTAGGAATGATTCCCTTTTCATAGGTATGAGATACGGTTTCCTGACATGCCAACAACTATCATTAAATAACATTAATTGCATTAAAAACATCAAATATGACCGTTAGCATTATTTAAATAATATTGACAAAAAGTTAAGATACGGTGTCATAGTGATGATGTAAACGGTGTCTTCTTCACGGTATAGTCTTCATTGTATGTGGTCCCGGTATGTGCTTCATGGTATGTGCTTCAAGGTATGTGCTTCACGGTATCTCCATGTCACGGTGTCTAGATCACGGTGTGTGGGTCACGGTGTCTAGGTCACATTGTCTGGGTCACGGTGTCTGGGTCACGGTGTTTGGGTCACGGTGTCTCCTTCACGGTGTATGGGTCATGGTGTGTCCATCACGGTGTCTCTATACTTAGACAAATATCTGTATTTGGACTTAGACAGTAATATGCAGAATATGGATTAAGCTTAATAATTAGAGAGTAAGATAACTTGAATCATAAATAAAAAGGCTTGATAATATATGGGAGATTTGTGATCAGGCATAAGACTTGTAAATAATCAATAAGACTTGCTATCATTAAAACATGATGTGTAGTTCTTATTTAGATGGAAGAGCATTAGCAAGATGTGCAATGAAGATTGAGATTAATTAATAGGAATAGGATTTGTGATCATTAAAACATGATTAATACACGAGGAGTCCAAAAATAAAATAAAACACTAAAATTCCTTTGAAAACAACATTAATCCTCTATCTTAATCATATATATCTTTCAAAATAAATTTCTTGAAAACCTGGGAAAACATAAAACAAACGAAAGGGGTGAGATAAAATACTCAGTAAGGATTAAGTAAAAAAAGCTACCATAAATAAGAATAAACAAATATGGGAAGTTAAATAAATAAAACACATCCCATTTAATCAATAACTTGTGCATAATATGTCTGTAATAACATATGATCAAATAATGCCATATAAATAATCACATGAGCTAGAAAACTTAACCATGGATTTTCTAATAATCAAATAATTATAGAAATCAATAAATAATCTCATAATGATGGAATACATAATTCCAAAAATCTGAAACAGAATATGGAGGCTTTGTGACAAGAATATAATAATGTAAAGGCTTTGTTCTAAGAATCAAACATAATTTAGGCTTCATGCCAACAATCTAATAAATAGGTAAGTCCTTGCCCAGAACCCAATCTAGTTTGTCTCATGAGACCTATTAATGCATCGAGGGGATATAGAGGGCCCCAAAATTCACTTATTAATTCCAATACATTCATCATATTAAAGGGGTGAAAAATAATCAATATATACATTTTTATTTAAACGAGAATAAAAAATGTAAATAACATTACCCATTAAGTATACATAATCACAAACCATCCAGAGTAATATGGTGAATGCTATCAAAATAGTAAAAAATAATGAATAATCATTTAATAAAATTTGGGAGATATTATCATAAGATATAAACCTAAATTTAATAAAATATTCAAAAAATCATGTTGACATAGATGAAAAAACTTTATTAATATCATTGAAAATTTAATGAGGAAAATACCCTTTTTCATTTTAAAAAATTATATATTTTTTTAAAAATAAAAAGTTTCGAAATTAAGATTTTTTTTTTGAAAATAACCATGTAAGTCTTTCAATTAATCTTAAAAACATTATTGAGACATGAATGTAGAATTTGTTTTCATGTTATATATGTAATTTTTTTAAAAGAGTAACTTTAAAAGAGGATATAAAAAAGAAAGTACCTTACAAATATCATACCATTGAAGTGAGCATTAATAAAATGAATCAATTATGTGTTTTTTTGTAAATCTACATAAAAAATTGGAAATATAAAAAAAGGTATTGAGAATTCATTTCATAGATAATCACGACACAACATAAACATGGAAGTATAAGTTTAACCCAAAAAATATAAAGTAGATTAAAAATACCCTTACACTTTGTAATCTGTCAAATTGTATGTATCATAAAAGTAATAATTATCAAATGGGAAATTTAATAACATAAATATAATTATAACCATGATATGATATATCAAAGGTAAGTATATACATCACAAAAAATAAATTAGTGGTGAATATGGTTTTTATCTCACATAAGTAAAAAGTAAGACGAGAAACCCTAACCACACGCTTTCATTTAGTGTAACATTATTTAACCTCATGTATAATTGTTTAAATAATGTTATAAATTCATTAAATAACTATATTAATATTCATAATACCATATATTATCCTTTTATAACATATTACTACCCATTAGTTATTAATATTTCATCACTTTCACTATTTCAGGTGTCTTCGTTTTATGGTTTCATGATCTGTTCATTTACGTATAATTATGGTTTTTCTTTTCAAATGGAAATAAAAATACATAAGTGAAATGAAATGGTATTAATGAACTTTAAAAAGTTTATATGGTCCCATTTAAAATTTTATTTGATATATGAGGATGATTTTTTTGATAAAATGTTAATGATAAATGTTTTGTTTATTTTTGGCGGTTTTCCAAACATCACAGACTAGTTTCATTTTATTTAATACTATGGGTATATTTTAGTTAAATAACATTAAATAGGTCATAATATAACTATTAAAAGATTATTTATCCATAATAATAGTTTTATGACCATCCATGAAGGACATAATGGAGAATGAACAAAAACACTATTCACAGAGGTGATTAACCAGCATAAGTTGGACCATAATTTCATTTCTTTGAATAAGAGGGGATAATAAAAGGTAAGGATATATGATATTACTTTATAAACATAAAATTAACGTATTTAAATTATTATTTATTTATCATTCTTTTTTGGATGAATGATATGAGGAGGAAGTAGAAGAAGAAATGAAAAGCAGAGAGGTGTCTTGAGAAATTCATGTCTTTAATATCACCTCCTTGGAGGACCGCCTGAGGACCTTGGAATTAGTATTTTGGTGAGAAAAACAAAACTTGGACATGGGGAGAGTGATTATTATAGGTTTGGTCATAGATTTTGGGATATAAAAGGCCTGTTTTTTGAAATAGTGTGATGAGGGGTGATATTTCTACTTGAGGAGATATGGGTTTGAGTGATTAAAATAATAATTATTTTATATTTAAAGACAACCACATTTAGGTGGAATTAATTTCAAATAATTAGATTTTTAATTAATTTTTTGGAGTATTTTTAGGGTCAATAAATACCTCAACCATCCCTTAAATTTTGTATCTTTAAGGTATGTGAAGCTTTTACCTTTTAACTTTAACCCCTGTCACGATATTACCTATATCGTGATAAATAATTTTTTTACCACAATAATTTTTTATACCTAAAATTTAAATTGAACTTATAAAATAATTTGGATTTTATTATTTGAAATATTGATTCTATTTTACCAAATTAAATTCACATAATTTACAAAATTATATTTAAAATTAATCTCAAAGACACAACAAAAAAGGGAGGTTTTAAAGTGAAAGTTCAAAAGCTTGAAATGTTTTTACACAAAACTTCAATATGAAATTGATTATATTAACCAAAATTGTTTTGAGTGAGGTATAAATAAACTAATTAAACCTTAAATCTAATTTAATATATAATTTAAATATATAATAAAATTATATGAAAAACCTGTTTTTAATTAAAATTCAGTATTTGTCAATATTCATCGAAAATGATACTTATTAGAAAAATACCAAAAAGTCACCCTAAGATAATTTTTATATTACATTTTAAAAAATAAAATTTATTTTTTCAAATAAAACACATAAAATTTTGAAAATTTTTATTTAAAACAAGTGCTCCATCAAAATGCGTCAACATTTCATTTCATAAAAATATATCTTTTTATACATAAATTTTTATATATTTTTATCTTAAGACTACTCAACATATTGAATGAATTTAAAAAAATTAAGTGAATATATAACATAAAAATTTCATTATTATCTCTCACTATAAATGATTAATTTAGTTTATTAATATAAAATACCATTGTGTGCATAAACATATTTTCTTTTATAGAAACACTTACTTTATGTTCAATTGGATTTTATTTTAATTTAAAATTATTTTTTGACAAATAAATTAATTTTATAAACATGTGTAAAATATATTTTCATAATTTAGTTAATCCTATTCACAATGACTAATTTAATGGCTAGTTTATAACAATCATGTTAAAATAATAATATTTACCAGTTATCATGGCTTGTCCAAGCTTGGTGTTAAGTGAAACATATACTTTTTAATGAAATTGGATTTATTTAATAATAGACATACCATAAAATTGCGGGTTTTTATATTCTCCCCTCATTCAATAAATTTCATCCTCTAAATTTGAAATTTCTTTAAAAAAATCAAAGGTTGATAGTTGAAAATTCCTTTGCGGGAAACCCACATCGTAAATAGGGTTAATACAACATACCATTAATAAGAAGAAAAGGGAAATGAAAAGATCACCACAAAACTATAATTTTAAATAAGATAACATTAGTGAAAAGTGAATACCATTACATGGAAGAGAAATCAAACTATCAAGTTCTGATGGAGAGTGATAGAGAACATGGTCATCATAAAGTCTACCATCACAGTACCATAAATACATGATGGGTAAAAGGGGCCATCGATTTCTCGATAAGAAATGTAAATGAATAGAATTCTTAGTTCTAAAATACCTTTCCTAGAGTTGAGGAATTATTTTGAAATCCATATAATTAACTTGGTAAAATAAACTTACCTTATTCATTTACATGTCATAAGAACATTGCTGTCCTCTGGTTAGGCTTCAATATACTTATTCTTCATCTCTTACGTAGGGTGATGGATATTCAAGATGAATGTTTATGGCTATATAACTTTTATCAAAATATCCATGAGTCCATCCTTTGTATTTTAAATATTTACTAAAAAAAATTTGATAGTACATGTTATCCAATATTATAAATTACAATTTAACCTCAAACCATAATATCCAAAGTTCAAGTTAACCCATTCCATAAGTAGTTAATCTTAAGAATTGTTAAAAATAAGTGTATCCAAATTCAAAGGAAAAATATTTATAAGGAAGGTCACTAAATTTACAAAAATCAACTTACCATTAGATTCCCCAAAAAACATTTTAGAGACCTGGGTTTTGACCTATCATACTTTTAAATATTTCTAAAAATATTTCCAAAGCCAGTCGTTGGGTTAAAAAAGGATCTTGGGGCCCAGAGAGCCTCGAGCCAGTGATTTTAAGGATATTAAATATATTTTTCCCCGCATGTTCTATTTCACTTAAAATGTGAATAACTCCCAAGTAGAGTTTCCAATAAGAATTCTAAGGCTGCAGTTGAGTTCAAAACATCGTGTTTACCCTATCCATGAAATAAAGTTGTCTGCACCAGGAGTTTTAGTTGGAGGCGATATGATGAGTAATTTTTTGGTGGAATAATTAATTAAATGTGAATTTAATTTTTTAATTAACATAAAAGTAATATAATCCCTCCACCTCCTGATGTTTTGGTACACACCATAAAGGAGGAGCCAGTCTTCCTCCCCTATCATATTTTCCCTTTGGAGATGACAAAATGACACCCAATCAAAGTAATGAGGTGTTGACGATCTCATTTTTTGACATAGATCTTTGTCAGATTGAGGAGGAACATGATACATGCATCATTCATCAACAGAAGCTTCAACGTTATGCCCTTGAGGTTGTCGGTTTGAGTTTTGGTCATAATCCCTATTCTTTATGATTTTTTCTAGGGTTTTAAAGCCTAATTACAATTACTAATGATCCATAATTGGTAGGTCTTTCAGGTTCAGGTTAAACCAGGGTGAATTAGATATTTGTTTAGGTGATTCAAACTAGAATTACTTCCTTCAAGACATGTCGTCCGGTGGCACACACCATGTAGCCCTTCCTATTTGGGGAAGATGAGCATTGGGGACTACATGAATTGTACCAGGGTTTCACATCGTGTAGTGACCCCAATTCGTGTTTCCATGGGACGTGGATTGAGAATCCATGTGAAATCACATGGTTGTGTACAATTATACTTCCAAAGTACATGAACATGGGGTTTAGTACACGGACACAGTTACACCTATATGATCAGGGGATAGGTGATGTAGTGCACACCATGTACTCTCTGTACATTTTTTATACCCATACATGTATCATAAAACTATATAGAATGAATACACTACTAGATTCTCAAAAGGTTTCACATGCCGTGTAGACCCCATTGCACATCGTGTACTTCTAAAAATTCTTCTTGAAATCTTCCGCCTCCCATATCTCCTTCTCTGGGACTCAGATTCTATCTTGTGAGTATCCTATCCTGAGTATTTTCCCATATATAACGTGATGGTGAATTTTTTTTGACCTATGCGATATGATGTAGAATACCTAGATCAATATTATGGAATAACAGTGCTAATATTGGGCAGTGATCACGGTGAATCACTGGGTTGACATTGGAGTTGGTACCCTTCCGTCTGACTTTAGGATGTGGGCCTCATGGACCCTATGGATTGGTAGAGTGGTTATCATATATAGTAATAGGTCACAGGTCCCTTACCCATGATAGTGTTACTTTATGAGTTATGATAAGTGTGATGATCCTCTTAATAGCTCTTGACTGATGCTGGATATCGATGTAGTTATTGAAGATAGATGGTGGGACTAGTACTCCCCTATGGTATTGGGGAATATGATCCCCTTAACTCTTTTATTTGTCAGATACAGGACTCCCATGTCATGGGTGATGGTTCTTTTACCTTTGGGAAATTCGTTGGGGTTGGTACTCTCCTAAGGAGTTTTGGTGCGGGTTCCCCATACTGTTTTTAAATTTGGAAAGTGCTCACCTATCATACCAGGACGTGGGACCTTCATACTAGTTGGAAATATAGAGTAGGTACTCCCATATTGGATCAAGGTACAGGTCCTTTATTCATGGATTTAGTAACCCCCTATCGTTTCAAGGTGTAGGTCCTCCAGATGCAACATAATGATAGAGTGTGTACTCCCCTATCAAGTTAGGGTGTGGGTCTTATATCCTAGGAGACAATACTCCCCTACAATTCCTGGGTATGGGTCCTCCATACATGCTGTTCAGGTAGATTCAGTACTCACCTGTTGTACTAGGGTGTGGGTTCTCTAGCTTGGGGTCAGTAGTCCCCTACCATGTCACGGTGCATTACCCCCATAGTAATCGAGTAGATAGAGTAGTACTCCCTTGTTGTTCTAGGGTGAATCTCCTCTAGCCACAAATTGTTACTCCCAACATCATGGAAACAGATCCTAAATCCTTTGAGTTGTACTCCCCTATCATATCAGCATGTGGGTCCTCTCTTACGGAGTAGTACTCCCCCATCTCCGAGTAGTAGTGATGAGGGGTCCTCCATTGGAGTTAGTGCTCCCTTGGCTGATGAGTAAAATTATGAGGAGGCCCCTTCCACTAGATATAAAAAATTACTAGTTTGGAGTTAGTGATTCCTTGAAGGAATGATGAGAAGGCCACTCCATATAGGAGTGATAGAGGTTTTTTAGGTCTGGTTAGGAACTACAACTCCCTCAACTGTAGTTCAGTGGTGAGGTACATGTTCCTCTATTATCTCTCTCCTTAGAGAGGATTCATGTAGTTCTTATTCTAAAATATTTATCCCTAAAATATGTGTAGTGGTGAGGATCATGCCTCTCCACTTGGGGTTCTTTATCCTTGTATATGGCATAGGCTTGCGATGGTAGGGCCTTTGGTGTTGGTCACTAGAGTTGGACCTAGTAGGTTATTGTCGATGGATCACATTCCCTTGGATGTACCATTTGGAACGGTAGAGTTGTTTTTGATGGATTTTATATTTCAGATGGGTTTCATATGGGATTGATGAGCTCATGGTTTGTGTTCCCCTAGTTTTGTGTTACCTTTAGAGGCTTGAGTAGATTATTGTCACTGGATATATGATTGGAACCTCATGAGACTTGGAGTATGAGACAAGTATATATGGGTGATGTATGGGATCCCTTGTGGTGTTGTCACATTATGGGTTGTTAATTCTTGAGGACTGAGTACATACTTATTCTATTCCCACACCATAGATATTTTAACTCTCTTTCTATGGGAGGTGAAGATGTGTAGGTTATGCCACATGCTTTCGATGTTTAGCTTATTTTGGTTAGATGAAGTCACTCTCTTTCTAGTGGTGGAAAAGGCTCGACGTGTAGTTTATCTAATCATTGTGTTGATAACCATGTTCTTGGATGAGGTTAACTCTTGATGGGTTGAATTACAAGAAAAATGTTTCCTTACATTGGTTCTTCTTGGGTTCTCCGACTTTGTTCAGTAGTCATATAAAACCGAGGAGGGTTCGTGATGGAGTTTTTTTATGGGGTTCCCTCTGGCTTGGTCAAGAAAGCTGTCACCTTTCAATTTCTCCTTTTTCTTTTAGGTTTTTTGGGGATCCTACTGATTATTTTTATACTCACCCCTACACAATATTTAAATGCATGTGTTGTGTATTGTGTAGAACATAAGCCTTTAGACACAATCCATGTAGTACTTGAGTAAAGAAGATCTTATCTGTCTAGACTAACCGAGGTGTTTATTAGAGTTGGGTTGAGGAGCATTCTAGTAGTAAATTTTGATAGTGATCCCCTACTTTTAAGAATGTTGGATGCTTTTATAGTATTCTTAAGTGGGAACATGTTTTTCCATTTTTAGTTTTAGTACTTATGTTGTACTCTAATTTGGGATATATGTGTGCATTCATTTTAGTTTCATGTTTTTTATATCTTTTCTCTATTTTATTGTGGTGCTTGTGGGTGCGTGCACAGGTGATTTAGGAAAATTCCTCCCCAAATTTAGTTATGCCTTCAGCACTTGTCGCTACCCTTGGCCTATGGAGAGAGTCTTGGGGGAGTTGCGGATCGTGCCCTATCTTGGGCCAGGTCATGACCGATTGGTATTAGAGGTTGTTTGGTCCTTGGGAAATTGCTTAAATGATTCCTAAAAAGGACTTGGTTGGGTTATATAATTAATGTTTCATGGTGTTATGAGTTCGAATCTTAGTCTAGAGGGTCTAATGATTGTTCGAAGACCAACACATCCATTCACTAAGACTCTTATAACCACCTTTTTGACTCGGTACATTAGGATACTAGTCATAGGGGAAATAAATTGTACACGAATCATATAGGACTAGGTTTTATTTTTTGCTATCCTTCTTGAGTTAGCTCTCTATATATACTCTTTGACCGCGTTGAGACTTGATTCGATTTTAGGATGCCTCTATGACAACAACCAAACTAGTTTCTACTATGTGATTGTGATGAAAATCCACCTCGTGATGAGGCTTTAGTGTAGGGCACTGGTTATGAGGAGTTACCTTCAAGTGTTCTACCCATTGAGCGAGCAACTATAGAGCATCTAGATGTGCCGACAATGCAGGATGAGAATGCGTACAGGCTAAGTGAGCTGCATGAGTTCTAGAGGCAATGACTTCTCAGGTAGTAGGGTGATCCAGACCCCTAGGTATCAGATGACTAGCTCAAGGCAGTCATGCATGTTTTCCACTTGGTGAGCACACCTCCCAATCAAATGGTGGTTCTAATGGTAAAACTTATACATTGTTTGGATAGGTGATGGTGGAGTTTATTGACATGGTCCCACAAAGAGGAAAATTTCACATGGGTAGAGTTTTAGAAACTCTTCAGTGATGATTTCTAACTAGCCACATTGAGATCAATGCATATCTAGGAGCTTGTGAATCTTTGGATGGGTAACATGATTGTGGAGGAATACTCAGATAGTTTTATAGACCTATCAAATTACTCCCTATATACGATTAAAAACCCATTATTCTGAGCTCATATGTAATGTCCCAACCCTAGAAGCCTAGAGTCCGTGCATTATTTTAATACATTGGCATGATTACAAGGAATCAATTCCTAAAGGACCGATCAATTTAGTAGTCTTGGAAAAAATATTACATACATAAACATTACATAAAACTTTCTAACATAATACACAACAGAAATAACACTTTTAGAACACTATTATTCCCGTAGATTAACCCTTCATATCAATTATAATATGCTTAATGGCATCTTGGGAAAATAAAACATAAGAAAGGTGTGAGCTCAGATGCTCTGTAAGGGTAAATAATTTAATGAATGTTGTAAACTATCAAGTTAAGATGTATAATAAAAACAATATCCTTTTAGAAATAAACTTGAACATAATATGGAAGGACTAAAGAAAACACAAACATATAAACATGAACATGTATATTCTAATAGTTGAATAATCGAATGTAATGATTAATCTCATAATGAGGGAATGCATAATTCTGGACATCATAACCACTACGTCAAGGCCTTGTTCCAAGAACATTCACAAATATTCTATCAAGGCCTTGTTCCAAGACATTAGTTTTTCTCATGAGACCTACTGATGAATCAAAAGGATATAGTGAGCCCCACCCGCCACTTACTAAGTCCAATAAATTCCTCATATGAAAAGGGCGAGACATAACATAAACATTCGTATTAAAACTTGCATACAAAATGTTAATACTTTAACCATAAACCATGAATGGTATAAAAAAGAACATACATAGTCAAATATATCATAACCCATTCAATAAAATATGTAATATTGTTTTATAATAAATCAACCTCAATAAAGAATAATATCCAATAAATGATGTTCACTTAGTTGAAAAGAACCAATAAAACTGTTTGAGAGAAATATCCCCTTTTTCTTGAAATAATATAAAAGTCACAAAATTTATAAAGGAGTTAATTTAAAATAGATTTTTGAATCAACGTGTTGCATAAAAAATTGAATCTTTGGAAAATAATTCACATTTAAAAAAAATTATTTTCATTTAAACAAATCGTTAAAATAATTTTTAAAACATGGACATTAATTTAAAATATTTAGAAAAAATACATCATTAAAATATTTAAAATGATGATCTAGTTAAAGAGTCCCTTACATAAAATGATAAAATATTTCCCTTCAAAAACATTTTAATTAAACATGGACATGGATGATAAATATTTCCAAATAAATAATTACACATAAACAATCTCAGATAATAATGAGATTGTGGAATTCACCCTAACCTTAGGTCTAATACTCTCTGTACATGTTCAAAACTCTTGTATAATTTTTTTTAAAAATATTATTAACTTATATCAGAATAATAATAATATTTATGATATCATATATGATTATTCTATGAATTTATATTACCCATTTATTAATAATTCTATGTTCATGCAACATTTTGGGTATTAATCGCTTTGTTTATCGTATGTGTTTTGACTTGTTATTTTTGATCATATTACATAGATCATGATGTACTTACATCAAGAATTTATAATATGATTTATATATAATATATATTTATAATATGAATATATATAATAGATAGATATATGAAATGGAATACACCATTCATGGATACAGTAGGCCTTACATATGCATGAATGTTGTTTCTGTTTTCTTATCATATTGAATGGAAGTAAGTGAATGACATATATGTACATACATACATGCATGCATACATACATACATACATACATACATACATCCATACATACATACATACATACATACATACATACATACATCCATGCATGCATGCATGCATGCATACATACATACATACATACATACATACATACATACATACATACATACATACATACATACATACATACATACATACATACATACATACATACATACATACATACATACATACATACATACATACATACATACATACATACATACATACATACATACATACATACATACATACATACATACATACATACATACATACATACATACATACATGCATGCATGCATGCATACATACATACATACATACATACATGCATACATACATACATACATACATACATACATACATACATACATACATACATACATACATACATACATACATACATACATACATACATACATACATACATACATACATACATACATACATACATACATACATACATACATACATACATACATACATACATACATACATACATACATACATACATACATACATACATACATACATACATACATACCTACATACATACATACATACATACATACATACATACATACATACATACATACATACATACATACATACATACATACATACATACATACATACATACATACATACCTACATACATACATACCTACATACATACATACATACATACATACATACATACATACATACATACATACATACATACATACATACATACATACATACAGACATACATACATACATACACACACACACACACACATACAGACATACATACATACATACATACATACATACATACATACATACATACATACATACATACATACATACATACATACATACATACATACATACATACATACATACATACATACATACATACATACATACATACATACATACATACATACATACATACATACATACATACATACATACGTACATACATATATATCATTATAGTAGATTTATTATGTCATATATTTCATAATTATTTATAATATATATATTTTTTATAATCATTCCCAGATGGATAAAGTGGAGAATGAATCTCATCGCGTCGTGGAGTTGGTAGGCTGTACGTACGCATGAGCGATGGTATCATTCCCATGATGGTTAAATGATATGAAATTATACGGTATATTAATTATAAAGAAAAATTATAATGTTATATTCCTTATTTATATCCATTTTACTCATCATTATACCCATCCAAACAAAGTAGTGTTGAATAACAAATTACACCACAGCGTGGAGACGATAAACCGTACGCATTCACACATGGTGATATTATTATTCGTAAGATGGAAAAAATGAGGAATATGTTTGTTCCATGATTATAATAAAATATCATTATATGTATTATACCGAAGTTATTATTTTGATATGGAAGTAACATAGAAATAGGAATTAGAATAAGAAAAGAACATTGAAAGGGTTGATAAAATAATTATATATTCTTTGGTTGTTTCCTTTTTATTTTCACAAAAGGATTCCTTAGTATGGATTTATTTCCAAAGCGTAGAATCTAGAATGATATTATGAATATTGGAAGAGGAAATGGGTAGGGGTTGGTTGATCCAAAGGGCTTTTGAGGTGTTAATTAAAGACAAGGGGAAGTGCCTTTTTATAAGAGAGGTGAAGGGAACTCTAAGAAAATCATGAAATATTAATTAATCATAAATTTATTTTCAGATTATAATAGATAAAAAGTAATTTATTTGGAGTAAAATATAAGGATGGGACAAAATAATCTCATCCAATTATTTTTAGACAAGATTAACTCATGAAATTAACCCTATCTTTTGGGATTGACCCTTAGTTTAGTAGTTTAACTCTTACTATGTCTTCTTTATTTTTATACTATAGGGTCAATTTGGTTACTATAAGATGACATGAGAACATAAAGTGTATATTAATGAAATTTTTAACATTATATAAGTCATTTGTCTGAATATTATATTTTTATGTTTTTTATATAATTTAATTATATAGTATTTGTTTTAAAAACTCATTTATGTCGATTTTGACACTATTTAGTAATTGATTATTGTTAAAGTCACAACAACTTGATTACTTTGAACAAAAGTCATTAAATCATCTATAATATATAAATTTAGTCCATAAAATTCGTTTATGTCATAAAAATGTTCAAATTATATTTATTTTTATATTTATAAATTCATTTATCCGAATCATTCATTAATATGGTAATCATTGAATCATCATTGTGTCAAAAATAAATATATTTATCTAATGTATAAAAATTATAAATAATATAACATGATGTATGAAATATTTTTATATTTAAAATGAATATTTATAGACATACATATCTGTTATATTACCTTACATTAAAATTGATTTAGTAAAAGTTTCATGTTTATGTTATATTTCCCTTTTCTTTAAATTAAATATTCTAAAATGTCATTTTCACACCCATGTAGCTCCCAAATGCCAACATATCAGACTAAGGATGCTCATATATGAATATATATAATCCAATAGGATTAAGAAACGTTTTAATATAGTTTTATATTATTATAATATTATTTTTTATCCTTATTTACCTGATTTACCCTTTAACCATGGTAAATAAAAATAAATACTAAAGTTACTATTCATAATGTCCAAAAATAAAAGGCACCTATTTAGAAAATTTTAACCTTATGATTAAAAATATAGAATAAATTTTTCCAAATTAAAAACAAATAATTTTCAAACATTAATTTAAAATTAATTTTCGCTGTCAAAACCAGAATACAGGTTTTTAAGAAGTTAAAATAATCAAACGATTAACCTGTGTTTATATACACTTTTAGTGTGAAATTACTTCCAATGAAATAAATTATACTAAATGATAAAAATATAATATAATTATACTTTAATACCACTCAAATTTATAATTTATCACGATAAATTATTTCTATTAAAAAACCTGTTTTCAATTAAAATTTAGTATTTTTCACTATTCATCAAAATATGAAAGTTATCAGAAAAGTAAAAAAAAATTCGTCCAAACTAAAATTTTATGTCATGATTCTAATGAAGAATTTAATTTAATCAAATAGAATATTTACAAGTGTCAAACATGGGATTTAAAAAGGGTTCTCCATTAAAAGGTGCAAAAATTTCATTTAAAAAAAATACTTTTTTTATCTAAAAAATTGAGTTTGTCCTTATATTATGTATAGGAAACATATAAGATGAATGTTAAAATTATATGGGATATATATAAAAATAAAAACGTGGTTAATAATATTCATAACTTTTTTTAAACGGCTAATTTGATAGGATGTGGTGCGCTCGAACTTGGTGTTTCATGTAGTGCAAGCTATTGAATTATTAAGAAGAAGCATAACATGGAATCTTGTGGTGTTACATTATCCCCTAATTAAATAAATTTCATCCTCAAAATTTAAACATATGATTTAATACTAGGGGTTTGATATTTCAAAATATCATAGTTAAAATCCCACATCGATAAATGGATTAATGAGACCTCTATTTTAAAATAAAGAAAGGTAAGTATGAAGGTTTCCAAAAATAATAGTTACTAGGGTTATATATAGAGAAATATGGACATGAAATAAAATATAACCATCATGTTCTAATGGATAGTAAGATAGAAAATTATTAGGATAAAGTTAACAACTAGAAAGCTATAAATCTATACTGATCTAAGGGACCATTTGATTCATCATAAAAGAAATTACTAGGATTTGTTTTGGTTTATGATCCTTTACATAATGTATAATAATTTCATAGAATAAAAAAATAATACTTACTAGATAAGTATAGATCCATCATTTAAGTAATTTCTACCACAAACTCATTTTTCTCTCCAAAAAATAAAAAAACTCAAAAATATTCAATTTGTCTTAATCATATAAGGTTCAAAAAATGAATTTATACTTCATATATCATACTATAAAAAATACTATGTTATACAAACCAGGACATCTTGTAAGCTAGTGGTAGGAAATGCACCCTTGTCACCCTCAGATTGCGGGTTCAAGTCTGGTGGCCTTGCTGAACATGACGGGCTATCGCCCAACCTGCAGGTTGTCCTTTTCTCAAGAGTATAACATTCCAAAAAAAACTTAACAAATTATTTAACCTTAAACAACAGTATCCAATGTACAACATAATCCATTACCACTTTTAGTCTTATTCAAAACAATTTTTTCCAAACTAACATTCGAAAAATTTATAAGGAAGGTCACATAACATATATGTGAATACATTCATCATGTATTCTCTAAAAACATTGTAATAACATGAATTACTAGAAAACCATATTCAATACGTTAATTATTCCTTATTCCTTATGTAAAACATAGAATATTGGATGTACACATTAAATCCAAAAATGTTGAAAACTCCCAATACTGATGGAATAACCAAACCATTAGTCACATCCAAGGTATCCAATATGGTTTATCGAAATAAATCATCTCTTTATTACCAAATAATTATTTCAGTTTCAGAAACATTTTAAGGGTTATCTTTCCCTTAACCATATATTTTCTATGATGTTTAACTTACATATATGTCACTTTACTTGGTACCATAGAATCTCAAATACATAATCACAACTCTTATGCTTACAAATCCTTAAAGAAGTACTATAGTAAAATCCTTATATATCTCATGAATCTTATAACCGTAGAACCATTGATTTAATACATATTGATTCCAAGTACAAAATAACCTCAATCTCTCCACTTCACTTTTAAATCATTAAGTATGATTCAACATCTTACTCCTTAATACCTCCTTCACCTAATTTTTATTTTGAAAACTCTTCATCACCACCAATCTAACCATTACATGTTTAACCTTAATGATTCAAAACATTGATCAAAACTCACAAAAAGAAGTGAGAAACACTAATTATAGTGATATATTCATGAATAATCACTTATAGGATCTCTAAATGTTTCCATTTTCTTCTCAATACATAAGTCCACATGATTAGCCTAGGTTATGCATTACCAAATATAAAGTATAATATCTTATACATAGATGTATCCTCAAAGTCATTCGTAGGGTTATGTTTTCTAATCTAGGTTTTCTAAATATATGTTCCAAGGTTTTTGATAAACATCCTCTAATACCAACTGTAATGCCCTGACGCTCGAAGCCCAGAGCCAGTGCATTATTTTAATACATTGGAATGATTACAAGGAATCAAGTCTAGAAGGACTAATCAATTTATCAGTCTTGAAAAATAGATTACATACATGAACTTTACATTACACTTTCTAACATAAAACACAATATAAATAATATTTTGATAATTCCATTATTCCTCCAGCTTAACCCTAAATATCAATCATAATTCACTTCTTGGAATCCTGAGAAAATATATCATAAGAAACGGGTGTGCCCAAATTCTACGTAAGGTTAAATAATTTAGCAGAATCTATAAAATTTGAAGGAAATATTTATAATAAAAACTACAGCCATTTAAACATAAAATTTAACATAATATGGAAAAACTAAATAAAAAAATTCCATATAAACATGCACATGGATATTCAACTAGTCGAATAATTACATGTAATAACTAATCTCATAATTAAGGAATACATAATTCTGGATATCATAACCACTATGTCAAGGCCTTATGCCAAGACCATTCACAAATATTTTTTCAAGGCATTATGCCAAGAAACTAGTTTGTATCATGAGACCTATTGATGTATTAAGGGTCTATATAGGGAAACTCCCATTACATACTAATTCCAATGCATTCCTCATATGAATAGGGTGGAACATAACATAAATATTCGTATTAAAAATATCATACAAAATGTTAATACTTTAACCATAAACCATGAATGGTATAAAAATAGCACATCCACAATCAAACATATAATAACACATTAAATACAATATGGAAGATTATATTATAATAAATCAACCTCAATCAAGAATAATATTCAATAAATGATGTTGAATTTGATTAAAATAATTAGTAAAACTCATTGAGAGAAATATCCATTTTTTCTTGCAATCATTTAAAATTCACATAATTTATAAAGGAAGTAATTTAAAAGATATTTTTTAATAAATGTGTACCATGAAACTTTTAAATTTTTTAAAGGAATTAACATTTTAAAACAATGATTTCCATAAATATAAATCCTTAAAATCATTTTGAAAACATGTACATTAATTAAAAAGATATATAAAAAATAAATCATTAAAACATTTAAAATGATGATCTAGTTAAAGCGTCCCTTCAATAAAACCATAAAATATTTACCTTCAAAAACATTTTTATGAAACATGGACATGGTTATTAAATATGTCTCAATAAATACTTACACATAAACAATCTCAGATAATAATGAGATTGAGGAATGTAACATTACCTTTGGTTCGATACTCACAGTATGTGTCCAAAACTCCTGTATAATGTCTTTAATCATATTATTAAATTATATTATAATCATAATAAAATTTATGATATCATATTTTATTATTTTATGACTTTATATTACCCATTTACTAATAATTCCATGTTAATGAAACATTTTGGGTAATAATTGCTTTGTTTATCGTACATGTTTTAACTTGTTATTATTGATAATATTACATAGATCATGATTTAATTAATTTGAAAATGTATAATATGATTTATATATCATATATATTCAATATATATATATACAGATATATGAAATGGAATACACCATTCTTGGAGATGGAAGACCGTACGTACACATGAAAGCTGTTTTTGTTTTCTTATCATATTGAATAGAAGTTAGTGAATGAAACACACACACACACATATATATCATTCCAGTAGACTTATTATGTCATATATTTTATAATTATTAATAATATATAATTTTTTATAATCATTCCTGGATGGTTAAAGTGGAGAATGAATCTCATCGCGTCGTGGAGACGGTAGGCCGTACGTACACACAAGCGATGATATCATTCCATTCATGGTTAAATGATATGAAATCAGATGGTATATTAATTATACATAATAATTATAATTTTATATTAAGTATTTATATCCATTTTACTCATCATGATACCCATCCAAATAGAGTATTGTTGAATAAAAAATTACACCATGTCGTGGAGACGATAATCCGTACGTACGCACAAATGGTGATATTGTTGTTCATAAGATGGATAAAATTATGAATATAGTTTTCCCATGATTATAATAACATCTAAGTATTTGGATGATACTGGAGTTATTATTTTGATATGGAAACAATATAGAAAGAGGAAGTAGAAGAAGAAAATAACATTGAAAGGGTTAACAAAAGAATTACCTCTTCTTCAGGTGTTTCCTTTTCATTTGCACAAAATGACTCCTTATGATGGATTTCTGCACAAAGTGTTGCCTCTATAATTATATGAGTGATTTTGGGAGAGTAAATGTGTTGGGTTTTTCTAATCCAAATATATTTTGAGGTGTGAATTAAAGAGAAGGAGAGGTTACCTTTTATAAGAGAGGTAAGGGGCACTTTAGGAAAAGATTGAAATATTAATTTATTATAAATTGATTAAAGGTTTATAATAGCTAAAAATTAATTTATTTCGTGTAAAAGATGAGTATGGGTAAAAATAATCTTATCCATTGATTTTTAGACAAGTTTAGATCATAAAAGTAACCTTATTATTTGGTTTTAACCCTTAGTTAAACAGTTTAACTCTTACCGTGTCTTCTTGTATTTTTATACTATACAGTTAATTTAGTCACTATAAAATGAAAAGAGAACCTAAATTGGATCATTAATATTTTTTTTTAAAATTATATAATTCATTTTGATGAATATTATATTTTTAGTATTTTTATATCATTTAATAAAATAGTATTTTTTTAAAACTCATTTATTTCAAGTTTGACACTATTTAGTAATTGATTTTTGTTAAAGTCATAGAAACTTGATTACTTAGAACCAAAGTCATTAAATCATCCCTAATATGTCAATTTCATACAGAATTTTTTTGTATGGAATACAAATGTTGAAATTACATTTATTTTAATATTTATAAATTCATTTATTTGAATCATTTATTAATAAGGGAATCACCGCATCATCATTGAGTCATAAATAAATATATTTATATAATGTATAAAAATTATAAATAAAATACCATTATATAGAATATATTTTTCAATTTAAAATGAATATTTATATTCATAGATATCAGTTATATAACCCTATATTAAAATTGATTTAGTAAAAGATGTATGTTTTTTTTATATTTCTCTTTTCTTTAAATTAAATATTCTAAAATGTCATTTTCACACCCAAGTGGCTCCAAAATGAAAACCCTTTGGCTTAAAAATTATCATGGTCGAATATATTTCATACAATAGTATTCAGACACATTTTTTGGGAGTTTTATATTATTATAATACTAGTTTTTACCGTTATTTACCTGATATACCCTTTACCATGTTAAATAAAAATAATCACCGAAGTTGCTATTCATAATGTAAAAAAATAAAAGGTAAATATTTAAAAAATTGTAAATTTTGATTACAAATATTGAATCCATTTTTTTCAAATTCAATACACCTAATTTTTAAAAATTATTTTAAAATTAATTCTTGTTTTTAAAACCAGAAATCAAGTTTTTATGAAGTAAACATTATCAAAATATTGACATGTATTTATGTACAATTTAAATGTCAAATTAATTACAACGACATAAATTATATTAAATGATAATAAATAATCTAATTATAGTTTAAAACCACTGAAATGTATAATTTAACACTATAAATTATTTCTATTAAAAAATTTGTTTTCAATTATAATTTAGTATTTTCACTATTCATCAAAATATGAAAGTTATCAAAAAAGTTAAACAAATTCATAAAAACTAAAATATTATTTTACTATTATAAATAATAATTTCATTTCATCAAATTTAATATATAAAAGTGTCAAATATTAGATTTAAAAAGGGTTCTCCAATAAAAGGCGAAAAATACTGCATTTTTTTGAAAAATACATCTTTTGTTTGAAAATTGAAATTTTCATTATATTATGCATAATAAAAAAATAAGATGAATGTTAAAATTATATTGGATATATATAAAATTCAAAAATTGGTTAATAATATTCATAACTTCTTTTTTAAACGGCTATTTTGATAGGTCATGGTGCGCTCGAACTCGATGTTGTGTGTATCTAATGCTATTGAATTATTAAGAAGAAGCATATTGTGGAAGCTTGAGGTGTTACATCAGAACTTTTATAAGGGAAATTGTAGATATGTTAGAGTAGGTGTGGTCTCATTGTTCCTTCCCTCTTATGTAGGGGTAATGGAATGAGCTTTATTCATATAGAGCTTCCTGGATGAGGGACAGGTGGATGTGGCTTGCGGTGGTGGTCACGAGGCTGAGGCATATGGAAAATCTAAAAGTTGTAAGATGATAGGATCATGGCACGGGAGGAATACCCATGCCTAGACATAGTAATGTGGGACTATAGTATATGAGTAGCATCGTGGATCAAGTCAGCTGCATGACCGGTGGTGTTACGCTTGTGACGGCCGATGACATCTTGTTAGAGATTGTCTAATCTTCCATGATACAGAGAGGGAGAGGGTTGACAGAAATCCTTGGAAGAGGAAATTCTTGGAGAAGTGAGTTCCTCTAAATGATAGATATGGTTTAGGATCTAGGATAATAGCAGGAGGTGGTAGGCGGAGCTTCTGCAGCTTCATAAGGGTAGCTTGATTGTGGCAGAATACTTAGTGATGCTTATAGAACTGTCATGTTACTCCATAGATATGGTTCAAGTCTTGTTCTTTAGATATAAGACCTATTATTAGGGACTTAACATAGATATAAATGAAGGTGTGGTATCCTTATTACTTCTATCTTATTTAGGGGTACCATATTAAGCTCTAATTGTAGAGAGATTCCTAGATTAGAGATATGAAGATGTGGCCCACAGTGGTGGTTATGAGGCTGATGCCTCTACAATAGTTGATATACAGTATGTGATGGGATCACATAACATGAGGCATACCAATTCCCAAACACATGCATGTGGGGCTTTAGTTCATGAGTAGTGTCTAGGATCAGGTCAGCTTCATGAGAGATGATGTTATGCTTTCGATGACTAGGGAAATATTCATAGATATTGTCTGATCCACCATGCTACAGAGAGGGAGTAAGTCAATGTTGATCATTGGTAGAGACATTTCTTGGAGTAGCGAGTTCCATCAAATGATATATGTGGAGATAGATTTATGATAGTAGAAATAGGTGGAAGGTGGTTCGAGTTGTTACCACCAACACCCCTAGGTGGTCCACATCAGGCTCAAGGAATGGGAGGATATGGGTGAGGATAACTGTAGTTCATAGAGTCCTTTGGCCTAGAAGATCTAACGATGAATATAGGTACACTATATGTCCTTTCTACATTCTGTAGTAAAAATAGTTAGACATTGTAGTGAGTTACTCTTTCCATTCCTCTTCTTTCTAAAGGTTTAGACTAGGGTGACACAGGGTGTCCATAGAACCCTATGTTGGTGTAGATAAATGTGTCTTTGATTACATAGGAAAGAGGGGTCCTTACCCTACTAAGACATGTTTTTGAGACATGATAAAATCCTTGTGGGTGATTTAGTTCCACCCATAGAAGATAGTATCGCGGGGTAGTGGATGAGTCTCTTTGAATTGTGTGTTCGAGGCTAGGTGACATGTTGATGGTTACAATAGAGGACCTGATAAGACCCAGCTGAGCACGTGGGATAAAAATTGTTTTTTGTTATAAACATCATGAAATTATCATCAGTTTAGTATAAAATATGCTCATGGAGGGACATGACATGTTTTGAAATAGATTTGGACTTATAAGAAAAAATAACTCTTTCCCCAAAGAGATGAGCTTTTGTAATTCGACCCAAAACCGTGTTAGTGAGTCAGTGTTTCCCAAAGAAGATAGTATCGATGTGAGGTGAATGAGTTCCCTGGACTTTTGTTTTCAAGGTGAGGCTGAGCACTAGAGAGACTTTATTAGAACCAATATGTAGCAACAAAGTTAGACCCTATGATGTTTCTATGGTGTGGATTGGATGCCTATCGTCCATACTCATCTGAGATAACACTAGTGTGTGTGGCGGTGATTTTGGCATGGGTTACTCTTCTTACAAGTGGGGAGAATAAATGTGGTGTATGCCGTGTGATTTTTATGTCTAGCTTCTCATGGTTGGATGAGTCTACCCTCCTATGTTGTTTGTTGTTACCCTCGCATGTTTGGTATCAACTTTGAACATAAGATGATAGAGGAGGTATTAAGTTAGTTCACCCAGCGGTGGGTGTGAACTGTGAGGTTACATTGGATTCTACGTTAGGTTAAAAAAGTGGTATACCGCTAGACCCCATGACTATAGATGGATCATAGTGATTGGGGATTTTCCAAATTGTCATAGTTGGGAAGACATGTGTCACTTGTTGTACGATGTTTCCCTGGTTGGATCTGAATGTAAGAGTGGTTTATCCATGGTGTTTCCCTTGCATGAATTCTTGGAACCAGCACGAGAACCCTTGGAGAGCTCGCTAGTGTGATAATTACAATGTAGATATTAGTTTTTTTTCCTTATGCCTTGCTCTTTTCATTTTGAGGATGAAAATATTTGAACGTGGTAGTGATGTAGAGACATGGGTTTTGACTAGTAAGACTTTTAAATATTTCTATGAATATTTATGCATCCAGGAATTTGGTCGATGTAGGATCCTAGGTCCTAAAGAGCCTCAACATGATTATTTTGATGATATTAAATATATTTTGTCACACACGCATAGTTTCACTTAAAATATGAACAAATTCCCAATGGCATCTTGGATTGGAATTCTGATGCCCTGATTGAGTTCCGAACATTGTGTTTACCCTAGGCGTGACATAAAGTTTTCCACGCTAGGAGTTATAGTCATAGGTGAGGTGACATGTCATTTTGTGGTGGAATAATTAATTAAATTAAAATTTAATTTATTAATTAACCTAAAACTAACCTTATCCCTCCACCTCCCCATATTTTGGTGCACGATACAAAGGAGGAGCCATTCCTCCTCCCCTACCTTCTTCTCCCTATGGAAATGATGAACCGATGCCAAATCAACACAATGAGGTGCTGCCAATATTCCTTTCTGATGAAAATCATTATCAGATCGAGGAGTAGCATGATCCTAGCATCATTTATCAACCATATATTTGATTTTCTTCCCTTGAGGTAGGGGGTTTGAGTTTTTCTTCTGATACCCATTCTTTATGATTTTTTTTATAATGGTTTAGAGTCCAATTACTATTGAAAATAATCCTATCTAGGAAGATCTATGGTTTTTGCGTTAAACAAGGGTGAATCGAGTGTTTTTGCCGGAAATTTCTGACTAGAATTACCATCTACAAGACATATAGTCTAGTGATAGATGTTGTGTAGCCTTTCCCATTTAAAAAATATGGACTTTGGGGACTACACAATTTGTATTGGGGTTACATTCCGCGTAGTGACCCCAATCCATGTTTTTGTGGGACTTTTCTTGAGAACCCTTGTGAAATCACATGGATGTGTACAACTACATGGTCAAAGTAAATTGACACATGGTCTGTTACATAAACATGGGTAAAACTACATAGCTAGGGGTTGGTTGAAGCAGTTCACACTATTTAATCTCTATACACATCATTTTCCCTAACATTGGTTGGAAAACCATGTATACCGGATACAATACTATGTTTTCGTGTGGTTTCACATGCTGTGTGGACCCCAATATATGCCATGAACTCCTAGGAGATCTTCTTGAGATCTTCCACCTTTCACATATCTTTCTCTGGGAATCAAATTCTGGCTTGCAATTAGCCTTTCTTGAGTGTTTTCCATGTAGAATGTGATGGTGAAATATGTTTCAGCCTATGAGTTATGAGGTGTAATCTTTAGATTAAGATGCTACCATATTGGTGCTAATCTTGGATAGTGATTAGGGTAAATCTCTGGGTTGACATCGGGGTCGGTACCCTTCCCTCTGTCTTTAGGATGTGGGTCCCCTAGACTCTTTAGACTAGTAGAGTGGTTTTATTCTTTTAGAATATGGCGTGGGTCCCCTACCCATGATGGTGTTACTTTATGAGTTATGATAAGCGTGGAACTCCTCTTAGAGGTGATTGACTGATGCTGGAGATCAGTTTGGTTCCTGAAGAGAGACACTGGGACTGATGCTCCCCTATGGCATCAGGGCACATGTTTCCATTACATATTTTCTTTGTTAGAGATGGGACTCCCCACATCATGGGATTGGGTTCTTTTACCTTTGGTAATTTCTTTGGGGTTGGTACTCCCTAAATAGGTTAGGGCATAGGTTCTCCATATCATTCGTAAATTTAGAAAGTGCTCCCCTATTGTATGAAGGTGTAGACCCTCCATACTAGTTTTCCAGATAGAGTAGGTACTCCCATATTGGATCAGTGTGCAGTTCCTCTATCTGTGGAGCTGGTACTCTACTGTTGTGTCAGGGAATGGGTCCTCTAGATGTGACACAATGATGGAGTGGGTACTCCTCTATTGGGTTAGGGTGCAGGTCCTCTATCCATGGAGACAGTACTCCCATATTGTTCACAGGTGCAAGTCCTCCATACATTTTGTTCAGGAAAATTCAGTACTCCCTTGTCATACTATGGAATGTGTCCTCTAGATTAGGGTTGACACTCCCTCGTTGTGTCAGGGTGTGGGTCCCCCATAGTAATCAAGCTGGTAGAGTAGTACTCCCATATCATTTCAGGGTGTGGGTCCTCTATCTATTGAGTGGTACTGTCCATGCCGTGGAAACAAGTACTCTATTATTTGAGTAGTACTCCCCTATCATACTAGGGTATGAGTCCCCACTTATAGAGTAGTAATCCTCCATCTTCGAGTAGCATCAGGGAGCGGGTCATCCATTTGTGCTTTAGCTCACTTAGTTAATGAGTACAATTACAAGGAGTAAGCCCCTCCACTAGATATGAGAAATTCCTGGCTAGGATTTAGTTCTACCTCTATGAAATGAGGAGCGAGCTACTTCATATAGGAGAGACAATGGTTTCAAAGGTTTATTTAGGAGCTATTACTCCATTAAATGTAGATAAGTGTTGATGTGTAACTCCCTTCATTCTCTTTCTTTATAGAGAGGATACATGCTTTTATTAGTCTAAAAAAATTCTCCCTCTAATTTGTACATTAGTGAGGACTACAACTCTCAACTTGGGATTATTTAGCATTATAAAGGGAATAAGTTAGAGATGAAATAACCTATAGTGATGGGAAATAGAGCTGGACATTGTTAGTTGTTCTCGATGGAGCACGTTATCTCGGATGTACCATTAGGAATGGTAGAGTTGTTCCCGATGGAGTGTATCTATTGGATGGGTGCTATCTAAGATGGCAGAGCTCAAGGAGTGTTTTCTATTGATTTTGTGTTACATTTAGAGCCTCGAGTATAACCTTTTAACTGGATAAGAGGTCAGAACCTTCTGAGATTTGGAGTATGAGAGGAGTATATCTAGGTGGTTTTTAGGAGCTATTGTTGTGTTTTAAAATTATAGTTTGATGCCCTTAAAGGATGATTACTTAATTCTTTTGTTTCCACAACTTAGTTTTGGTTACTCTCTTTCTCTGTGAGGCGAAGATGAATGGGGTATGGCATGTTCTTTCTGTGTATAGATTCTCATGGTTAGATTAGGTCACTCTCCTCCAAGGATTAGAAAAGGCTCTATGTGTATTTTATCTACTCACTATGTTGACCCCCCTCTTCTTGGATGAGGTAACTTCTTTTTGAGGTGATTTTTGGGATGTGATTTTATTAATTTGGTTATTATATATTTCTCTAACTTAGATGACTAGTCACGTACAACCAAGGATGGTTCAAGATAAAGCTTCTCTCTCGATGTGGTTCCCTATGGTTAGGTTTTGCGGACTATCTCCTTTCAGTTTCTCCCTTTTCTTTTGGGGTTTTGGAGTGCCTAAAGAGTATTTTTTATACTCAACCATACATGAGAATTTCCTACATATGTTTTGTATTGTACATACCACATATCTTTCGACGGAGTCCACAGAGGAACTGAGGGAGGTAGATCTTAGTGAGCTAGACCGACTAAGGTGTTTACGAGAGTTGGGTTGAGGAGATTTCAAGAAGTAACTTTTGATAGCGATCCCCTCCTTCTGATAAGGTTTGATGATTTTATATTTTTCTTTAGTGGGTACGTGTTTTCCAATTTTTACTATCAGTACTTATGTTTTACTCTGCATTGGGATATATGTATGTATGAAATTTAGTTTTCATATTTTTATATATTTATACTATTGTATTGAGGTGTTTGTTGGTGCATGCATATAGGTTCTTTAAGAAATGGATGAGTTTATTTATGCCTTCGACACTTGTTTCCACCCGCATCCTCTTGAGGCGGGATTGGGGTAGTTAAAGATTGATCCCTAGATTGGGTCGTGTCACGAAAAACATAAATTAGCTCTTATTTTTACATACTAAATATATGAATAAATTGATCACTAAAACACATTATTAAAAACATGAATTATTTCTAAAATAAAATCTCAGGTTATTGAATATATTACTTAAATACAAACATGTAGTAAACCAAACATAAACCATCAAATCACTAACCACATTCATAGTCAACAACGCTATCCCATAAAAATATATTTATAATTATTATCTCAACATCAAACACATATTAAGGATATCTTCCCCAAATCATGAGTTTTATAAAATATTAACCTATATATATTAGGATTATTATAACAGTAATATAATTGATAAGATACTTTTACAACATAATTTATGAATATTAAAACAAAAATACTTTAATTATTACACTTCCACAATAGTAACAACATATTCTTGAACTCAACACCTTTGCTTCTTCCAAGGTATATTGTCTTGATGCTTGGGGAATTAATTTTAATAGTTCCCCATAACCTTATAGTGGAAGCATTTCACAAGGAAAAATTACTTCTTTTCGTTATTATCATGAGCATGGTGGCCCTTTCCCCCTCACTTGAAACAAACTCATTTTCCTTTCAAGCATTTCCCTGGAAGTTTCCTTTCACAGGTATAATATGTTGGGAAATCCTTCTTTCCCATTTTTCTGTTATCTGTATCTTACTACATCATTCTATTATTCTATTAATTTCCCTTAAATTTATAAAAAATTGATAATTCATTCCCTATCTTGATAGCACATGAGACTATATCTTCGTAGAATAATAAATTTTGTGAGACCAGTGCCCTTTGGAGGAATGGATTTAACCCATCAAATAAATGATCAATATTACCCCTTTGGTTATGTATATAGTTTGTAACATTACTTTATAATAATTTAAAGATGGATTCATACTTCTCAATATTCTCATCATCCTTTTGTATCAGACTCAAGAATTGTCTCTTTATATCTACTCATAGTTTGTGAGGGAAATAGTTTTCCATGAAGAGTTCCTTAAAATCCTTCTATTACAAGTTTTATATTTCCTCATCCTCATTAATATTTTGAATTAATGACCAAGATCCAAATATCTAGGGAGATGAAAAAATTCCATTACAACCTTCTAACTTTCATTAGATCCCCAAGAGAGAAATATTTTCGTTAAGGAACTTATCCATTGGTCAGTTACAAATGAATTTTAAGTATCATTTAATGATGGAGGTGGTTGTCTCATAAACCTATATAAAATTGTTACAACACATTGTGGATCAGGATGATTCATATGGGAAAGGTTGTTTCTCATAACTTGAGTCAGTTTTCCCAATATAGTTATAATTTTTTAAACTCCTGCTACAACTCCAGCTCTAGTGTCAACCCCATTATCTTTCTTAGGAGGGAAATCACTACATAGACTGCATGCATTGATATGACTCCTATTAATTCCACCAGAATCTATTTTTAAAATTTTGAATACACTAGATTATATCATAAATATATGGGACATAATTTATAGACTCAAAACTTGCGAAATACTTATCAAAAAAATGAAAATTTCATACATATCTAGTATCATAATCATAAACATCGTTTCATTGTGTTGGTATTCTATAACAATACTCAAATTATCTGTTAGGGTAATCTTTCATAATATATTATTTACTATATCTATTTCCAATGGTTTTTACTAAACTTTCTCTAATACCAATTATAAAGACCCTAGCCTCTATATCACGAAGCCAGTGCCTTGGTTTATTACATTAGCGTAAGATACAAGGAATCACATCCCAAAGGACATAATAGTTTTTCAGTTTTGAAAAAAATACACACATACATGGATCATACATTAAATTTCAAAACATAAAATACAAAATAGAAATTCATTTGAAAATATTATTAATCCCTTATCTTAATCCTAAATATGAATCAAAATAAACTTCCTGAAAACTTGGGGAAAAATAAAACATAAGGGGTGAGATCAGATGATCAGTAAGGGTTAAGTATAGTGAAAACTATCATAAATAAAAATAAAAAAATATAGAAAGTAAAATAACTAAAAAAAATTCTATTTAATCAATAAATTGATCATAATATGGATAAAATAAATGATGATCAAATAATTCCTTATAAATAATCACATGAGCTGGAAAAAATAACCATAGATATTTTACTAATAGAATAATCACATGGAAATAAATAACTAATCTAACAATGATGGAATGAATAATGTGATACATATAAAACATACATTTGAGTCTTTGTGCCAAGAATCTAATGCTATCAAGGCTTTGTGCCAAGAATCTATCATCATCAAGGCTTTATACCAAGAATCCAAAAATGGGTAAGGCCTTGGCCAAAACACAGTCTAGTTTGTCTCGTGAGATCTATCGGTGCATCAAGGGGGTATAGTTAGCCCCACCCATCAATTACTATGTAAAACACATTTCCCGTGTGAAAGGGGTGAAATATAATAAAAATATACATTTTTATTTAAACTAGAATACAAAAAGTAAATAACTTTTCTCATTAAGTAAACATAATCACAAACCATCTTGAGTAATATGGTGAATGGTATCAAAATGGTAAAAAATAATAACTAACCATTTAATAAATTAGGGAGACGGTATCATAAGAGATAAAACTCAATTAAGCAAAAGATTTAACAAAGGATATTGTCATAGATGAAAATACTTTATTGATATCATTTATTTTCTTGAGGAAAATACAAATTTTCACTTTAAAACCTAATTTTCCTTAAAATGCTGCACAATTATAAAATAAAAAATTATTTTTGAAAATAACAATGTTAAATTTTAAAGTAATCTTCAAAAAATTAAATTAACGTGAAAGTGGTAAATTCCTTTCATGACATATATTTAAAAAACATTATTTTTGAAAGAGTAACTTTAAAAATATCATATCATTAAAGTGAGAATAAATAAAATTAATAGATTATACATATTTTCTATAAATACTAATAAAAAAATATGAATAAAAGACAAGGTATTAAAAATTCATTTCAAACAAAATATTGGTACTAAATTAACATGTATGTAGAATTTTTTCCCAAGGAATGAAAATTGGGTTAAGAATACCCTTACACTTTTTAATCAGTCGAATCATTTGTACCATAAAAATAATAATCACAAATGAAACATTTAATACCATGAATATAATTATAATAATGATAAGATATATAAAATTTAAGTATATACACCAGAAAAAATAAATTAGTGGTGAAGAAGGCATGAATCTCAAGGAATTTAAAAGTGAGATGAGAAACCCTTACCTCACACATCCCTTTAGTATAGAATTACTATGAATAATGTATAATGGTTTAAATAATGTTATTAATTCATTTTAAAACTATATTAATATTTATAAAACCTTATAGGATCCTTTTATAACATCTTACAACGCATTGATTAATAACATCACATTATTTTCATTGTTTTGATTGCATTCATTTCATGGTTCCAGGGTCAGTTCATTTCCATATGACAAAAAATTGATTTTTTTTATTTCAAACAATTTTAAGGAAAAAAGTGAGAAACCTATCATCAAACACAACAGGAGAGATCATAGTCATTAAAGCAAAAATTAAGCATACCAAAAACCTTTTCCCAAAACAAGTTCCAGGAGATGGAGGTTACCTAAGTTCTTGGATCTTCCGTTAACAGTTCTTCTAAAGATAATGTCATCTTATCCCAAGAATAGATATAATATTAAATGTTTATCATCCCCTTGTTATATCCCCCAACCAGAATCAGGTCCTTCTTATCATTCTAGGAATATTTCTCCTCAGTTAGAACCATTTGTATTGACCTCCCCATCATTTTGGTCACTTCCAGAAGTAAAATGAAATGGAATTGATGCACTTAATTTTTTTTAAATTTTCCCATTTATCATTTTTCTTTCATAAATTATGATGATTCATTTTATAAAATTTTAATGATAAATGTTTTTTAAATTTGGCGTTTTTTTTCAAATATCAAAAACTAGTTTAATTTTATTTACTATTATGGGTATATTTTTGTTAAATAACATGAAATAAGTTATAATATATATATTAAAATATTATTTACTCATAATAATAGTTTAATGACCATCCATTAAGGTGGTAATGCAAAGCGATCTAAAACACTATTCATAACGACAATTAACCAGGATTACTTGGACAATAATTTTATTTCTTTGAATAAGATATGGTAATAAAAGGTATGGAAATAATATGTTACATTGTCAAAATAATATTAAAATATTTACATGATTTTTAATTATTATTCCTTTATGGATGATGTATATGATAAGGAAGTAAAAGAAGAAATGAAAATAAGATATGAGTTTTGAGAAAATTACTTTTTGAATAGCACCTCCTAGGATGACCCATTGAGTACCCCTTGAGGACCATGGATTTGGTATTTTGGTGTTAATAGAAGCATTTGGACATGGGGAGAGTGGTGAAGAGAGTTTTTTTTCATATATTTTATGAGATACAAGTCCAGTTAGTCAAAATGTGGTGGTAGGGATGCTATTTTATACTTGACGATAGGTGGGTTTAAGTGATTAAAATAATGATTATTTTATATTTAAAGCCAACTATATTGAGGTGGAAATAAATTGAATGTTTTATATTTTTAATTAATGTGGAGGAGGATTTTTATAGTCTATAAATACCTCAAACAAACACAAAATGTTAAAATTTTTAGGTATGTAATGCTTTTACATTTTAACTTTAACCCTTGTCACTATTTTACACATACCACGGTAAATATTTTTTTTACAATGTTAATTTTTTATATGTAAAAATAATTGACCTCACAACCTAATTTGGACAATATGATTTCAAATATGAAATCCATTTTCCCAAATTCAATTCAAATAATTGGATAAATTATATTTAAAATTAATCTCGTTAACATAACGAAAAATCTGGGTTTTAAAGTGAAAAGTTCAAAATATGGAAATATTTTTTCATCCAATTTAAATATGAAATTTATTCAAATACCCTAAATTTGTTTTATTGATATATAATTTATCTAATTATAATTTAAAACCAATTTAAATTATAATTCAAATATATAATTAAATTTTATGAAATAATAGTTTTTAATTAAAATTCAGTATGTTCCATATTCATCAAAAAATGAAAATTATAAAAAAGTACAAAAAAATCACCCTAAGATATTTTTTATATTAAATTTTCAAAAAATAACTTTATTATTTCAAATGAAACTTATAAAAGTTTCAAAACTTAGATTTAAAATAGGTTCACCATCAAAAGGTGGCCAAATTTCCTTTTAATAAAATATAGCTTTTTATGCTTAAAATTGGATTTATTCTTATCTCAAGACTACCAAACATATTGAATGACTTTAATTTCTTTTAATAAATATATAACATATAAATTTTATTTATATCTCTCACTAATAGTGATTAATTTAATTTATTAATATAAAACACCATTTGGGGAATAAAATAGCTTTTTATAAAAACACTTCCTTTATGTTCAATTGGATTTTATTTTCATTTCCAAATAACTTGTAATAAATAAACTAATTTTTTAAAAACATGTAAAAAAAAATTATAATTTATTTTATACTATTCACAATAGCCAATTTAACTTCTTGTTTATAACATTTATGTTAAAATAATAATATTTAATAGTAAATCAAAGTTTGTCTAAGCTCGATGTTCTTCGAATCATATACACATCAAAGAAATTAAATTTATTTAAAAAGAGACATATTGTAAAATATTATGGTGTTAAAATTTTGGTTTAACATATTCAATGATGAAGTGATATAAACCAATTATTGGAAATTAAGTTAAGAGACCCCTTACCAAAAGCCCGACTTGCCACATATATACATTAAACCATGTATAATAAACTTAAATTAATAATTTACTTTATTAAGAACATTTTTTGGATTATTAAATTAGAATAATACATTTTATTTATTTTATTACTATTTCTTATATATAAAATAAATCAATTAAGTTCATATTAGATGTTTTGAGGATATTCAGATCATAATCCCAAAACAACTTTGGCGAGATGGACATGGTCAAACAGGTCGTGGTTCCATTATATATGGAATATTAATCATTAAATAATTTTCATATTTATAAATAATATAAAATTTTACAACTATCCATGTAAATAATACATAAAAAATATATCACATCACTTCATGGATATGGATGTCCATACATATGAATGAGAGACATTATCATTTTTCAGTGAATATAATTATATGAAGTTACATAACATATTATATTTAAAAAAACAATCATTTTATTAATATCATATATATTCATTAAATAAATCATAGTAAAAAACATTGTGAGGTATTGATAAAAAATGAAACACGTCGCTTCGTGGAGGTGATAATCCATACATATGCACTAGAGATGTTTTCATTTCCCATAGAATGGAAAAAGAGAAGTAAAAGGGTTAGTAATTCAAAATAAAAAAAATAATTTTTTTTATATATAATATATTTATGTTATATTATAATATTTTTTATAAAATATTTCAATTTAGTGGAAAAAGAAATAAACATGAAAACAATCGGTTAAGAGTTGTACCTCTTATTTTGAAAGCCTTATTTTTCTAACACCTTAAGCCTCCTAGGTTGGAATTTTGGTGAGATAATATCCTCTAGAACATGGGGCCGACGTTTTAGAAGGTATTTGTGAAGGTAATTACTAGGGTAAATTTCTCATCAAGCGAGAGGAAGAGAGGATAGTTGGTTCCATTTTTTAAGTTAGGTGGGTGAGAATATTATAAATATAAGAAATATCAATATAAATTATTTTCTTAACTCATTTAAAATAGATCAAATGTACCATAAATAATAAAATTATGAGGATAATTTCTAACTAAATTCATCCAATAAAATTTAGACATGTTTAAATTCCATTTTAAACCTTATCATTTGGTTTAATCCCCTTGTTAACCCTATTTATCCTTAACTAATGATTGTTTTTCAATATTTAAGGTTCATGAAAGAAATTTTAAAAATTTAAAGTTAAACATACATGGAAAATTTATGATATTACCAAAAATTTCCCATCCACTAGATTTAATATTGTATTTTTATAATTTTTCAGTTATTTAAAAATAACTTAAAAAATTAAATATATTTTAAAGTCATTTTCATGACTATTCAATTATATTAAAAAAAGGATTCAAGAAAAAATGTAATTTGAATATAAATTATTTTACAAAAAATAATACCATATAACTATACATGAAATTATAAGAACACCATTACTCATCCAAAACATGATACATTTATTATTTTGTATATTATTTAATAGATTTTTGTACTGCTTTCACAAGCACTGCGTCGACATTGCTTAAAAATTCTGGGTAAATATACCATTAAAAAAAGTTAAAATTAAATTATTATCATAAAAATAATTTAATAAAAAAAATCATTTATGGTCATTCATAACTTAGTTTTATCCTTGTTAAAATATATTAGATATTTTAAATGAAAGAGTGTGACATTTTTTAATTATTATTTAATTAAAATAATATAGAGTTTATAATAAAATTAAAGTGGTAAAAAATGGAAAATTTTCATAATATATGGTCATAATGTTCTAAATTACCTCATTCAATAAGAATTAATATGATATTTTATGACCTTAACACAAAGTTTTATCTGTAATTAGATCATTTTACCATTTACCGTGGTGATAAATTTTTACCAGGATAATTATTCATTATGAAAAAATAAAATTAGAATAATTAATAAAGTTTATCCTCCTAATTAAAAATATAAAATAAAATTTTAATTACATAATTTTTATAAGATACTTAAATTACTTTTATTATAACTTTTCTAATTACGATGATTTTTTAAAAAAAATCCCGAATTTAAGAATAAAAATAATTTTATACAAAAGTGAAGTAAAATGATGAATCATATGGAATTAATTGAATAATTATTAATAAAATTAATATTGTGTGACTTTAAAAAAATATAGATCTAAAATTAAAATTAAAATTACTTTTATTAAAAGGAATGAAATAACACGTATTGCAAAATTGGTATTTTTAACTATTCCCCCAAAAAATCAATCTTTTTAGAAAATTACCAAAAATTTGCACTAATATTATTTTGAAATTATTATTTAACAAATTATTTATATTTTATCATATAAAATTTACAAAAATCACATAAATTAATCTAAATATTCACACATAAAATGCAATACAATCCATTTTTGAAGAAAATTTATTTTTGAAGTGGAAAATGAATTGACACTCACTAATTATCTATAAATAACAATTAGATGAATGTAAATGTATTTTATTAAATTCATGATCTATAAATCTCATTAAAATTATTTATCTATATTGATTAAATTAATTTAACTTGAAAAAAAATACATTGCACACATAAATCTATTTTTTGAAAAATATGACATTTAGTCTTATGTGAATTTATTTTTAATTTAGTTATTATTTATAGATAATTAATATATATTTTTTTATTAAGGAACATTTATATATATATATATATATTTCATAAAGTGGTTAATCTTGTTCGTAGCCTCCAAACTAGTGGCTATATTATAATCACTTTATTTAAATTATTATATTTCTATAATATATCAGTGTTTAATTAAGTTTAGTGTTGAATATAAAACATGCTATTTAATGTAATATTATTTGAATAAAATACATTATGAAATATTAGGTATTTAAATTCAACCCTCTTAACGATATTATATCCTCAAAATTTTATCCTATGTTCGATAGAAAGGTTTTATGACATTTTCAGAACCACTTCCCAAGAGTGTAAGAAAAAATTATTGAGTGAAAAAATTATCTTTTTAACCACATTGATAACATTTTATATTGAGAATAATTTAGATATCCATGTTAAGACATTGAAACTTTTCATTTCCTAATTTTTATTAAACCATATAATTACCATTTTAGAAGTCGTAACAATGAAGGAGTTTCTAAAAGAGCACCTTAATATTTGAGTGATGAGAATTGATAGATTTTTCTTCCTATTACTTGATTTGAGAATATCATTTTCCATTGAGAAAAAGAATATGATAAAATATAATTTATTTATTTATTTCAATCACATAATGACATTTTATTCCTTTGGTTTTTCTTTGAGAAGTTTCCACTTCAATATCATCTCTTACCATAGGTAATGAATATTCAAGATGATTTTTTCATTCCTAAATCACTAAAATAAACTTCAAACATATCCCAATATCTATAAAAGGAAAACAAGGGACTCCTCCTATCCATATAAACCAACCAAAACAAAAATGGTTTACATAAGGTAATACAATATCTAATTTGAATAAATACTATATCTATCTCTAATGTCTCAATAATAATACCCAAAGATATACTTTAAACATTCCATAAATAACCAAACTTAAAGCTCTTCAAAATATACCTAAAAAATTTAAAACCCAAGAACTATAAATATTAGATCACATATTTTTTTGAATATGCTTAACATTAATCTCCAAAAAAAATTAATCACTTGTAAAGTCACATACCAAAAATGTATATTACCTAATTATATATTATCTAAAATATGATAATATTCTACATAAATAACCTAAACCATAATAAATACATAATAAAATCATATATGCTTCAAAAATATAAATTTACTATTATTCCTAAAAAATTAATATTTAAATTTACCTTAATCATATAAAATTATCTAAATAGTGATATTTTTTAGAAATAATTTTTCTCATATAGTTATTAAATCACTATTCAATCCCATTGTTATAAATACGATAAAACATATATTCCCAATATATATTAACAATTAATTCTGATTAACCATAATTACCACAACATAAATTAATGTATTAACACTAAAGGTTATCAATATATTTAAAATTATATTTAAAAAATCTATAATAATTCATCGTTAAAATATATTTCACTAAAATATATACTAATATTAAAGTTTGAATTCCCATAATTGTTTCCCAAAATATCCTTAATCATCTTAAAAACCCATCACATAAAACCAAAAAATGGTATATATGCCTGTAAATTTATGATCAACCATATAATTATTAACCCATGATAACATCTAAGACTTTTGAAATATCCTCATCCGAATAATTATAACCCTAAAGATATCTAATCCATTCCTTTGATTCCCACTATAATTATCATTTCTTTAATCAACCCATAATTAAAAATATTAATAATAAGGGTTTCATTTTATTACATATTTAAGATATTTCTGGTTTAGAGTTTGATGGAATTTGGGAAAACTATTATATATAAAACCATTAAAATAAAATTTGGACACTTCCACTAAACATCCATTTCCTAAAAAACACGATTCTTAAATTTAATATCCTCTAACATTTAAAAACGTTTTATTATTTAAAAAATAATCTCTATAGGTGAAAGATATACCTTTTAATAGTTCCTAATCATCATTAGGTCCTGTGATTTTCTTTGAAAACATTATATGAGCACATAAATATTAGTAATGGGTAAAAAATGAAAGAAACCCATTATTCTATTTTTAAAATCATTTTCTATTTTTACATAATAAATATTTAGTTTAAAAATGCTTTTAATCACTAATGATATTAGATTTATTTCCAAAACGTTTTTCATAAATTTTTTATAAGAAATAATTAAGTAAAAACCATATTGTATATGGTCATTTATAAAATATGATTTCAAATGAAAAACATTTTCTTGAAAAATGGAATAATCAATTCCGTTAATTCCAAGATAATTCTTCACAGAAAAATACCATTACCCAATGCATTAGAGAGATATATCATGCTCACCCATAATCATAAAAAATTTAAGAGGACCATAACATAAATAAAATATATATAATCTTCCATTTACATCACAAAATTCCATAAAATATTCTATATAAATCATGTACTGAATCAGTTTCAGTATTCATGAAAAAATAAGGTTAAAATTAATTTTCCTTTAAAAACTCTGAAAAAACAATTTTCCTAGAATAATTGGAAATAATATTTTCCTCGAAAAACCATTAAAATTATATATTAATATTCTTAAATAATAATGTTAATAAATAATATAAATTTGAGTCATACTGTGTATGTTAGAAAACATACATTTTTTTCACAATAATAAATGAGTCAAAAGTGACATATATAAAAAACATTTAAAGGACTTCATTTTAAACCATTATGAAGAAATTATAAAGTAGTTGAAAGTGAAATTTAACAATATTTTTATAATAAAAAATAATATTCTTGAAAACATTTAAAATATTGGGGACATGGTTAAAAAATATTTGAAATGAATACTTTAAAACAAGGTTTATGAAAGATCCCTTACAAATATTTTAACATTTAAAGCAAAATTAAATCCATGAAGTTATTATGTAAAAGAAAATTTAAATCAAAATAGAAAAGTGTAAATAAAACATAAAAAATCATAAATAATTTTATATATAATTTTGGAATAATATAGTCTATAGGGAAGTGATGTAACCTAATGAAAGAAAATTTCGTTAAAAACTCCATACCTTGAGTCCGACTCACAATGTATTCACTTTTAAAAGTGTATAATAAAAATATATTTATTATTTAATTAGTTAAGAACATTATTTATTTTTATTACCCTATTATAATACATTTTATTTTATTTTTTACCACGTATTATGTAGTTAATAACTCAATCAAGTTTATATTGGACTTTTTGAGCACATTCATTTCATAATCCCAAAACAACATCAGATGGTTTGTCATGGTAAAGGGTTAATAGTTCCATAATATTTGGAATAATATTCATTAAATAATTTTTATTTTTATAAATTAAAAATAAAATAGAACCATATATGAAAAGGGGACAAGAAAAATGAATGAAATCACTTCATGGAGATGATAGTCCTCATGTACACAGATGCATTGTAATCATTTTTCAATGGATGGAAGGTTAAGACAGTAAGTAAAATATTATTTTTCCAAAATCATAATTATTTAATTAATATCTTATATATTAATTAAATACATAATAATAACAATCTTTTTGAGGTGATGATGAAAATAACGAAAAATCTATTTGAAGAGGTGTTAGTCTAGACGTATACACGAGCAATGTATTTATTTCCTATAGGATGGAAAAGAAGATAGAAAAGGTCTTTTAAAACAACATAATAACATTTAATTATATTTTATATAATTATTTTTTTTATTTGAGGACGGTTATATAATATTTTAAGGAGTTGTAAGATGAAATAAATATGAAAACACTCGGTTAAGAGTTATACATCTTCTTTGGAAAACCTCCATTATATTACTCCTTAAACTTTCTTGGATGGTATTTTAGAGTGAAACAAACCACGTGTACATAGTGATTAATGTTTATAAAGGATTTTAGTAGGTATTTTTTTTGACTAAATGGATCCATAATTGTGTGTAATATAGAATAGGTGGTTCCCTTTTATAAGTGAGGTGGGTGGAAATCATGAAAATACATGATATATTAATATATAACACACTTATAAATCATGTAAAGTTCATCCAAAGTATTATAAAATCAAATAAAACAATTATAAGGTCTATATAAGTTAAATAAATAAACTTTATACTTGTTTCTGTGTCATTTTAAACCTTATATTTCGTTTTTAACACCTCATTAACCCTATTTAACTTTAACCATTATAAATAATTTTTCAATCTTTGAGGATTAAAAAAGTAATTTTAAAAATTCATATTTTCCATTAAATTAAAAATTAATGATATTCATAATAATTTACCATTCATTTGAGTTAATATAGTATTTTTTTATAATTATTTAAAAAAAAATTTAAATATGAAATATCATTTCAAATTGTTTTTATAACTATTCACAAATTTTGAAATTAAAGGAAAAAATACAATAATTTAATTTTTCTATGAACTATTTAAAAACCACTAATTCTATTTAATTATCCATGAAATTTATTTAACACTATGATCCATCGAAAACATGTTACTTTTAATGTTTTCAAAACCATTTAATCAATTTTTTTACTCCTTGTAAAAGTGTTTCTTTTAGATTGTGTAAACATTCAAGGTAATTATACATTTAGTAGAACTTTAAAATAAATTTACATAATAAAAACATATTATTCATATTTAAAATAAAAATTTATAACTATTCAAAACTTTTTATCCCTGTTAAAACATCTTAGATATATTAAAAGAAAGATAGTGAATGTTTGAAATTATGATTTAATTAAAATATCATAAAGGTCATTATCATAGGAATATAGAAAATATTTCCCTGTTATGAGAGATAAGGTGATGACATTCAAAATAACCTCATCTTATAATAATTTTAATGATAATTTATGACCTAATCATTAATTTTTAATCTTAAAAAACCTTTTTTATACTTTTACCATGGTGAAATCTTTTTACCATAGTTACTATTCATTATGTCCAAAAATGAAATTTAAATCAATAATAATTTTAAACATCATGATTCCAAATATTAAATCTATTTTTTAAGATTAAATTTATATAATTGGTATAAATTATATTTAATATAAGACATAAAAATGCAACAAAAAGCTGCTTTTAGAAAAACACCCACATTAAGAATTAAAATGGTTTTATTCCAAAATTATGTACAACGATGATTCGTATAGAATTAATTGGATTTTTTAAGAAAATTAACCTATTTTAATTTAAAAAAATCAAAAACCAAAATTTACTTTTAAATTAATTTGATTAAAAGAAAATAAATGATAGTTTTTACAAAATTGGGGTTTTAACTATTCAATCTAAGATCAATCATTTTAGGAAAATATAATAAATTTATCTTAAGATTATTTTGAAATTATTTACATTTAATCAAATAAAATTTACATAATTGGAATAATTTAATCATAACATCCACACACAAAAAACAATAAAAATAATTTTTAAAGAAAATGTATTTTTTAAATATAAAATGAATTTACACTCATTTCTTATCTAGTAACAACCATTAGATGAATGTTAATATATTTTATCAAAGATATTATCTATAAAATTTATTCAAATAATTAATTTATAGTTATTGAATTAATAAAATTTTATAAAAATACATCGCCCTCATAAATATGTTTTTTGAAAGATATATCCTTTAATCATGTATGTTTTTTTAGAATTGAGATCTTATTTAATAGGAATTATTTAATACAATTTGATGTAAAAGTTTTATACATATATTTCATAAGATGATTACTCCTTTTCATACTAGAAATATCTACAACTTGGCTATTATGGTCTTATTTAAATAATAATATTTCTATGGTATATCTATGTTTTTTTAATCTTGGTGTTGCATAACCACACAATATCAGACATAATATTATTTAAATAAATAAATTATAAATTATTATGGTTCTATATTATGTATCCTGACCTTCATATTATAATGGTATAATTTTCTTTTTATATATTTAAAAGTGGTTTCTTCAATCTTATTTTTGTAAATATATTTTAAAATACACAAAAATATATGATGAATTTGTTAAATAGATTTATTTAAACAAAGAAAACATAATTTTATTTTTGGAAAATATATAAGTTCAATAAAAGTACACTTTTCTAATAAATTAAATAATTTTAAATAAATTTTATTTCAATGAAATATTGTTATATGATAATATTTTTTTAAATATGAATGATAATATTATCGAATAATGTACTATGTGATTTTTATAGAGGTTAGAAAAATTTTTATTCCATAAATCTATTATTTTTAAATAAATTTGGATTTGTATTTTATAATAAAAATTATAATATTTAGAATTTTTTTTGATAAAATAAATATCACTTGAAATTATCACATTGAAGTTAGCCAATGGTGAATTTCATTTAATTTTATAAGGTAATCAAATTTTTCGGTAAAAAATTAAATATAGTATGAATATTTAGTAAGAATTATGATATCATAATAGCCTAAAAGGGATGTAATAAAATATATAAAGGTTTTTATTGAACATAGATAGATTTTTTATTAAAATAAGTCATTTTTTTGGTATAATACTATTTTTAAAAACATATAATTAACCATCCCAATCCTAAAGAATGTTTTTTTAAAAATATTTGTGAACATGAACCAATTACACATCATTAATGATATTATTTTAAGAAGTTTGTTACTTTAAACTAATAAATATTAAAAATCTATCCTCCTTGGAAAATACTATAAGTGTAATCCATGGGAATTCTAATGGTTTTGATTTTTTTATTAAGTAGGTGTTCATGGACTTTGTTTGGAAATTAAAAAATAATCCCATATATTTTTCTATAAATACCTACCATTTTCCCATTAATCTTCACTTTAAATCCATGAAGTACGTATTTAATCTCATTTTACCTCTATATAGACATACCGTGGAGTTCCTATTGTTTTTATAATATTATCTCATGATTTAAGAAGAAACCTATCAAGTTAAGTGATTCTCTCCCTCCCCTTTTTTATTCAAGAAGTTCCTTTGTTATAGGAATATGTTTATTTTCAAGTATTTATGTTCTCTTGTATTTATAATCATCTCATAACATTAAAATTATGTCTTATTAATTAGTTAATTCCATTATCTCCCATTAATAAATTCTATTAAATTTTATGTAATTTTTTTATGCTATAAATATTATCCCTAGATTTTAAATGCCACACCCTTATATTGTAAATACCCAAAACTATTTTCATTCAAGGGTATTCACCTATATATAACTATAATTAATTTATTGGGGACCTCGATTTATGAAAAACACATTCCTTATTCATGTGATTTGAATAATGAAATATATTTGTTTTGTTATATGATTGATGTGAAACATATAATGTTAGACAAATGAATGGTGTGGCCTGATATTGATCCAATGAATTGGGTAATTTTCAAATATCTTGAGATAACATGTATGGTGTATGTATGATTAGAATTATACCACAATTTTATGATGACTTGGTGGTTATTCTCGACTTATTCTTATGATGTCGCGATTTATGTTGTTTCCACATTCCCATGATACCATGATTTTATGATGTCATTTTCTAATTCCATGCCTCCAAGTGAGTATGTATGATTATTACCTATTTATGTTATCATGATATCTATATTTAATCACATGCATAATTTATTTTAATTTCATACATTTAATATTACCTTTTAGGAATTTATTATTTTCCAATTCCATTTGTATTCCCCCATGTTTCCCATGAAGTATTCAAAGTTTAAATTAAACTAGAAGCAAGTTATAATGTTCTTAATAATTTTGTTACATTTTTATTTTAGTTTATTATTAATGTATATAATTTCCTAAATATAGATGGACTATTGATTTTATGGGATTTTATTATATAGATATTTTTGTTAAAAATCATGAAATGAAATGTAATACAAATATGGGTTGTTATAATTCAAATTCTCTAATAAATGATATTATATTGTTAAATAGTTCCTATAATGGGATCTATTTGTTTCTACCCAAAATAAATAGGATCATTGATAAACTGAACCAAGGAATCTATGTTTCGGTATATAAATTCTTCATCTTGAAAAATCAGAAGGTAAAACCACTAAACAGAGGTCTTCAACCGATCTATTGATAGAAAGAACCTCTAGCCTTGAGAAGTCATTGGATCAGAAAAATAAGATATAAGTCTAATTTCTTAAGAATTAATTGATCAAACTATTCAAATATATAGATTCATCATCTAGAATTTCTTCAATCATAGTGATCATAATAATAAACATTAGAAATGGAAAGGCTTAGATCATTTACAATGAACATTACATAATCTAAAAAACTAAAAAAATCATAGAAAAATCAACATAGTTGGAAATATCAAAATCACCAATATTATAGATAGTCACTTGATTGAAATATTAAAAAAATTATTTTATTAATTAAATTAAATGGATAATT
The DNA here is from genome assembly GCA_963277665.1 of Viscum album. Classification (NCBI taxonomy): domain Eukaryota; kingdom Viridiplantae; phylum Streptophyta; class Magnoliopsida; order Santalales; family Viscaceae; genus Viscum; species Viscum album. Next base: position 1,685,351,165 of record OY728126.1, on the reverse strand, counting down.
GGCCTAATTTATAGCCATCAGTGTTACTAACTTCACTAAGATATTTGAGTTTGGTTATAACAATATCCGAAGTGGCACTGCTTCTTTTATGAATACAACTCTATCTTCTAATGTGGAAACTCATCATAACTTCATAATTCTCTATAAATTATGTGGATAACTCAATTCATCGGAAAAAATAATTATAAATTATAAATTTACGTAATAGAACATAAAAAAAAACTTCAAATAAACCTAAATCAATGTAAAGGGTATTTTGAGTTTCAAAACAAGTATAAAAAAGTGCCATTTGACTCAATATCATTGAAATGATTTTTAATATCAATAATCACCTTGGCATGCTTTGGTTAAACCCTCTAAAATCCTCTCTCATTTGTATATATACTTGTTAGAGTGAAACAATAATTTTTATTCATTATCCCAAGATCTAAATCATTTGTAAATTCATATGTTATAACATACTTTCCTTTTAAAACCCAAGTTTTATTAGTTTATCTTGAACTTATTCATATGATAGAGACTTATTAGAGGTGAAATACATAGTAATAGGGAAAAAAATAAGATAATACATATAATAAAATAGTAAATTATAATATTTTTTTTAATTAGAAACTTAAATTTCCATTTTAATCCAAAAAGAAAAAGGAAGAGGATTTCAAATATCAACTTTAGTGAAAATTCATACTACTGAAGGATGAACAAGATTCTTAGCTTCTAATTCAATTATTATTTAGAGGATGATGAGACTTGAAATCAAAAAAATAATAATTTGGTTTTAATATATTGATATAAAGGCATTAAAATCCCAACTACAAAGAAAAAATTTTAGATTTAATATCCACTATAAATACCAAGGTACAATTATGGATCTTTGTAGCACTAGCTACTATGTACCATGGGTCATGTGAAAAAAATAAATTATTATCATTATTAAAATTAAATCAAATATATACATGATGATTATAAAAAACCCCATTTCAAAACAAACGAGTGTGATGCATTCAATGGTATTTTCAAAAATAGTCATCGAACGCCATCATCTATAAAATTTTCGAACTATAGTAAAGGGAATATTTGAAGATAATACTTGGATGTATTCCCTAAAAAACAATAAAACTATAATTCCTTTATAATGAAACATAAATGTCACATTTTACCATTTCGATCTTAACACTAGAAATCTTGAATGTTTATTTGAGTTGGAATAAGGTTTCTCTATAAGGACATTCGTCAAAGAACAAATGCTATTGATTGTAGTATTTACATTCTATAAATAGTGATATATAGGGTTTCCTCTATGAATCTCCATATCACTCTATGTCATGTGGGTGCATGTTTGTTATATTTTAATGGAGTTATTATTATTTCTTAGAAAAATATATAAATTCAATTTTATAAATTAATTAATTTTAAATTGAAATTGGAATATACATTTTAGAATTAAATTGAACAATATATTACATATATAAAATTAATATATTTAATTATATATATATATATGTTTTTCTGTATATATATAAATAAATGAATATAATAAATCAATATAAATATATTAATTCTTATCAAAACAAAAATTAGTAATTCTAAAACAAATAACGTTAGCTTTATTTCCAGAAATAACATAGTGAAAACTAGTAACATTAGAAAAGTTTTTTCTCTTTGAATGTGGAAAAAATAATTCCTATACATCTTAATATTTCCACAATTTCTTAAAATCCCAAGCCTTCCATTATTCCCTTTATTTTTCTAAGGATTTTATTAATGTAATCCCCTCTTAGTAAATATGGTACTAACAAATTTTAAAGAATCAATTTAAGATAATGATTCACTAAATCTAATATCATATAAGGTAAAAGAATTTTGTAATTTAATTTCAAATGCAGGTTATAAAAAGTAGCATTTTAAAAAACTTAAAAATAAAAATGATTATTTAGAGACTTTTTATATTTCATTAATATATCATTTCATGGTTTTAGGGTGAATGAGAGGTAGTTGGGCCTGTGACCAACACTTTTTTGCTTTAGATTATTCAGATAAATAATTAGTACTAGTTAAACACATCATCTAATTTTTAATTAGTAGGATATTTTTAGATATAATTTATAAATAATTTATAATAAAAATTTACCACAACTTTTAATTCTTTCATCAATGATAATCAATTCTATGGATGTTTTTTATTATTGTCATTGCGACCTAGAATCCAAGGAGAAATTCCTTATTGGTATCCATATGTGTTCCACGAATATCATAACATGGCCAACATAAATCAGATGCTAGAACATAGCTACTTGTAATGACCCCTATTTTTATAATTGAAATACCCATTTTGAATTAATAAATGGATTATTGAGAAATGTAGTTATAGAAAGCACATGCAACACTTTGGTTATTTTGAAATGTTATAAAATATATCGTATTAGATTTAAAATACTGTAAATAATCTTAGTTTTTGAAAATATAGTTTTAATATAATGATCATTATGATTAGTATATATTAAGGGTTATTATAATGTCTAATTTACACATATGGAATAAGGGATAACCTTGACTAGTAGGATCATACTATATAAAGAATAATTATTAGAGCTCCTAAGGGAGATGGTGTCATTAGGTTTTCTATGGACGAATCCCAAGATAATATTCAATAACTGAAATAAAATTTAAAGCATTTACAGGAAAATTTAAAGATTATTGATATCACAGCCCAAACCGTGATCGCTGAACCACCCTAAGAAAGATCCACCATTACACACCTTACCCTTAAGGAATACGCTAGTCAAATAAGGGGATACATATCTTGACCACAATAGTTTGAATTTAATCATTTTATTATAAAAAATGTAATGATTTTATTGGTCCATTTTTATTATTTATATATATATTATTGAATAATTAGTTTAATAAAAATTTCATTTTGATACGAATAAAGGAAAATTGTATTTTGGGGAATATATAGTTTTAATTAGAACAATATTTTTTTGATAAATTCAATCATTTTGAAAATAAATTTTATTTACATGAAATATTCTTATAATATTTATTTGAGTATAAGGGATAATATAATTTAATTACATCTAGTATAATTTTTATATGAGTTATAAAGTGGTTAGTGTCATGAAAACTAGTATTTTATAGTAAATAAGGACTTTAAATTAAAAGTGTAAACTCACAAATTTATAAAATTATTTAGGTAAAATAAATATAATTTTCGAAATAACCACATCAAAATTAGAAGATGGTGAATGTTTCATAATTTTCTGAGAGAGTCAAATTTTTGGGTTAAATTTAAATATAGTTTAAATATACAATATGTATTATGAAATCATAATAGCCTTAAAGGGATATAATAAAATATATAAATGGAATCATTGAATAAAATATATTTTTCCATAAAAATAATTTTTTTATGAATTTATTTCATTAATTTTATAAACTATTAATGATCCCCCAAAACCTATATTATTTTTTAAGGTTTTAAAATCTATTTTTAAGACCATAAATCACTTCCACATCACCATTTTTATTATTTTAATATTTTTTTATTATTTTAATTATAAAATATTGAAAACAATCATATTTTTTAGAATCCATTGATAAAACTATGGGAAGGATTATGGTTATTATTATTTTTTCATATAGAGTCCAAAACCTATGATTAGAAATTAATAAAGAGTTTCTCCTCTTTGGCTATAAATACTCACCCAAAATCACATTTATCCTCACTAAAAACTAATTTATCATGAATATCCTCCCACCATACCTCGCTAAATACCTCCCATGGTGTTCCAAATATTTTAATAAGCTGCTCCCATGCTTTTAAAATCACCCTCTTAGGGTATGAGGATTGACTCCCACTTCTTTTTATTCAATAACATTATTTTTATTATTCCATTTGATTTCCAATTTTTTATATTGGAATGTGTTTTTTAAACATTCCTTTTTCCTTAAAAATTATTTCCATGTGATGAGGGACCTCCTTTAACTCTTATTCAACCCTTCCTTGAATCTATATGTATGCTCGTTCTATTCTTAAAAATATCCTTCAATTTTCCATGATAAATATTTGTGTAGTGAGTAACCATACCAATTTCCACTCAAGGGTATTCACCTATATAGATGTACATTTTTTCCTCATAATAATTTAAATATTTCTATTTATATTTATTGAGGTAGGTGTTAATAAGACAATTGATTCTAAGGCCCGGTGTGACCGAAATTAATTTTATAAAAATATTAAATATATTTTATATTTCTAATGCATAGTTTCTTAATGAAAGTGGGATAAATCTTAAACATGAGCTCATATCATAAATAAAAGACCATAGTTGTGTCTGGAAGACAGTTTTTACCCTAGGTATGTGATCAAAAATAGGTCAGCGCGAGCCAATCAAATATCTCACCTATTGGTGGCATGTTTAGTGGATTAATTAATTAATTAATTTAGTCATTCAATCTAGAATTATTTTACTATAAATAAATTGTTTTTGAAATATTCTTATGTTAATCCTCATAACTCTATATTATCTATGTTACATTCTTCCTCTTCTGCTATTAGAGAATCTCCTCAGATGATGATGAAACTCTAGATCAGAGCAGACCGGGACACAAAAAACATAAAAAACTTACTTAAATAATTGGAGAGAATGTTATTCAATGAATAAAAATCCAATGTCTAGGTAAGACTCTTCAATCTGAGTTTTAATTCATTTTATATTAAATTGATTGATCATATCAATCCCTTCTATTGATCTATGCCAATTGTGGCATGATCATGCGTCCGTGTACCAATTTAATTACTTAATATTTGTTTTTTCTAACCATGATTGTCCCTATTATTGATCACTGGACAATAATTATTGGAAGTGATCTTAAATTTTTTTTGTTTTTCCTTAACCCCCCATTTTATCCATGTTTATCACCAATTGGTCCTCTTGGTATGGGTTTGACGTTACAGGGTGGTATCAGGCCCAATCAGACCCCCATAATCACGACAGAATGAAGAATTAAGGACAAATCAATGAATAAAGGATATATATGGTTTATTTGTGGGAAATGTGTGATATTATTGTTAATAAGATATCATTCTATTAATGGAAGAAGGTTTGTGGGTGCACAGAATGTGCGATAAATCTCCAAGTATCGACAAAATCAGATTTCTGGCCACCAGATGTCTGGAAATGATGATCCATGACTAAATCTAGTAATTTCTGGTGGAATCATGACCTATTTTAGAGGTGAAATTATAGTTTCAAAATGAAGAGAGTGGATATAAATTTTTGAAAAAATATTGACTACACACCATGTAGTTTGAAGAACAAAAGATGTGTATCCGCTTGGTTGTGGTGGCTAGGGTTTTGGGAAATTATAAGGATGGCACACTGTGTGGATTCCCTACATGCTATGTACCATATTTACTATATGAATGAGATGTGTGGTGGAGTAGATAACAAATATCACACCATGTCCCCAAGTACATGGTCATGTTAATAGAACAAGGTCATCACCCCTTGTAAAGAGGCATTCCATATACTAAAATACACGGACAACGGGTGAAATACACGAACAGAGTCAGACACACGAGTCGGACCCTGAGTGGCATGGGAACTCCATTTAATTCCACTACACTCCATGTATACCTATATGGTGGGAGATATTTGTACTTATAGAGACATCATTAGGTGATGGATCAGAACCACACGCCATGTGGGTCCCCCCACATGTTGTGTACCCCTTAACTACTTTTGAAAAAACTTTAAATTTCAATATCTCCTATGTTTGGACTCAGATTTTAGACTGTAAGTGTCCTATATTGGGAGTTTTTCTATTTAGAACATGATAGTTCTATTTCTTTTAGATTTTGGAATATGATGTGGAATTTTCTAGGAAAAATTCTTGGTTTGGTGACACTTTATGATAGAAGTGATCACACAGGATCATTAGAGGTATCCCAAGTGTAACCCTCCAAATGGATTGGGCGTGGATCCTCAATGAATTTAGAGTGGAACCCTATAACTGGTCTGGGCATGGGTCCTCAATAGAATCCTATAGTGTAACCCTACAACTGGGATAGTAATGGGTCCTCTACTATTAGAGTGTAACCCTACTATTGGCACCAGGAATTTGTCCTCTAACAACATCTGAGTGGAACCCTCTAGTTGGGATGGGCATGGGTACAATATGACCAAAGTGGAACAATCCTACTGAGAAGGTCATGGGTTATCCACCAACTATTATAGTGGCACCTGACTATTTGAAAAGGGAATGGGTCCTTTTTAGACCTCCCAAGTGGAGCCCTCCAGCTGAGCTGAGATTGGGTCCTCAGAAACATCAAGAGTGGAACCATCCAGCTGGGATGGGAAGGGGTCCTTGAAAACTTCAAGAGTAGAACCTTCCTATTGGGCTCAACATGGGTCCTCTATCTAATTCTATAGCATAAACCTCTAGCTGGGATATGCATGGGTCCTATACCGAATTCTAGAGTGGTACCCTTTAGATGGGCAGGGCATAACTCCAATACCACTGAGTGGAACCCCACTATTGTACTAAGTAATGGGTCCTATACCTATAAAATTGAGACCCCTCAACTATGCGGCCCAACAAAAAATATTGTTTTTTATTGTATGGTTACTTCTAGAAAGATTCATGAGATGCTGGGAATCGTTGATGAGTTTCTGGAAATATTAGAAACTCTTGTTCATGGGATTAGCTATGAGATGGAGACCCCATTATTCTCTTATTTGGGATTATTTAAATAAGAATATATATATATACCTATAAATATATATCTATATTCATACCTTTGGATTTAGTTACTCTCTTTCTTGTAGATGTGAAGAGACACAGGGTATGGCACATGCTTTCCATGTTTAACTTTTCATGGTTGGATGAGTTTAATCACTTTTTATTGGTAGAAAAGACTCGACATTTAGTTCACATACTCACTGTGTTGATCCTCCTATGCTTGGATGAGGTTAATCCCTCTCTTGGTTTTGGTTTATTTTTTATCTTTAACTGCACCCTGTTTATTATCTATTATCTTTCTATTCTTATTATATCTCATATTTCTTCCCCTTCAGTTTTTAAGGATTCCTACTAGGTATGTATATATTCACCCCTTTATGGGATTTTACCATACATGTCATGTATTATGAAGATAACAGATTGGTCGGCGATTACTTCATAGGATATTTGGGATACTTGGTACTTTGGACCACACACTATGGTAATAAGTTGGAGATCATAATATGGGATTTACATATATTTTAATTTCCAATATTTTTAGGTTAGGACATATTTATGGTTGGGTGTGTATTTTTCCCCTTTAGTTTTTAGTTTCCCCTACTGTACTATTATACTGTCTTGAGGTTTTCCAAACTTGGTTGTTACCTTATCATTTTTATAAGTTTAATTTTAATTAATGTACAAATTTCCATCGATATGGTTGTGTGTGTTTGAATACATGTACATAGAAAATGGACTTTCCATGTTAGTGAGGCCTTCACTATTGGTCCCGGACCCCTAGCCTATTGAGGTGGGCTAGGGGTAATTGTATCTCGAGCCCTAACCTGGTTTGGGTCATGAAAGATTGGTATCATAGGTGGTTTTATCCTTGGGATTATGGTTGAAGTAGTCCCCTTTCGAGGATCTAGTTGGGATTAGGGAAACAATGTCATAGTGTCTCAAGTGAATCTCTCAGGCCAGGGAATCATGTGATGGTGTGGGCGGACGACATATTCGCTCACCAGGACCTTGACTACCTTCTTATCGAATCAGTATACTAAGACATTTTTTAATGGTATAAATTGTATATACATCATATATGATTGAGTATTTGATTTACCTTTTTAGTTCATCTCCTCATCATTGTTATATATATATATATATATATATATATTCTCATCTGACCATGGTTTGTCTTGATTAAATTTCAGGATTCCTCAGCGTTAATAATTAGCTAGGATTCTAGATTCAGAGTATAACGACGGTCTGATAAGTGATGAGGCCTCATTTCATGGTCCATCCCATGACCCCCTTTCTCTTGGTGGTAAGGTAGTAGTAACTCAACCTATAAAGAATAAAATCATCCCAACATAGTAGGTTTATGATGCACATAGTCTTAGCACGCTCTACAATTTCCAACACTATAGGATGATGAGGTTCCACAGTGAGCCAGATCCTCACGAAGAAGAGTATTTTCAAGAGTTGGTGTCCATGTTTTCAGGATCATTTGAAAACCAATTAATTAGGTGGTTGCACTAGCATCTAGCCTTTTCCATAGAGAAGTTGGATGCTAGTGGCATCTTTCTACCTAGATGAATAATGATTTGACACTGTCATGTACTGAATTCTTGCAGCTATTCTGTGATGAGTACTACCCCTCCTATTTTCACTCAGTTTAGATTTAAGAGATTATAGAGCTATAGATGGGTGGGATGATTGTGTATGAGTGTGAAATGAGGTTCAAAAACCTTACTTAGTACTCCCTTGATATGATATATGATTGATACTTAAGAGCATGAAAGTTTGAGCTGGGACTTCATAGAAAGATTCATGCCAGCGTGGTTCCCTTTTCCATCCCCACCTATTCTAGGATACTAGAGAATGAACTAGTGATAGATATATTTATATCAGAGGGATTCAAGGAATTTGAAGTTGATAGTGGGATTTATGGAGCTAAGTCGTACGCAATAGCTAGTAGGAACCCGTCTCTAGGATCTTGACCTAATATATCCTTTAACGATTAGACTCAGGAACATGTTATTGTAATACAAGGATAGTGTAAAGAACTAGCGAATCCCATAAAAGTTCAGTGCTATTCTTGTGATGGGTGACATCCCATAGCACATGATTTCTCAATCAGACATGTTGTGGATCATAGGTAGGTATCTGATGTATTTCCATGGGAGAGGCAGTGTGATGATCAAGGATCTCATAGGTGATTGAAGGGTGGTCCCTAGGTAGGAGGATCTATTAGAAGAAAAGAAGGAGCTATGGGTGGTGGATCAATCTTTGAGATCCTTCCAGCACCACCACCACTACCGTGTAACCCATGTCAGGATCAGGGAGTTGGAAGCTAAGGCTGCATACAACTGCATGCTTTGGAGGCTTATGACCCCAAAACATATGAGATGATTAGAGGTACGATTTTTTTTATTATAATATGGATTCATTATTAATAGACATAAGTTCTAGTCATTCCTTGATCCCTATACTCATGGTGTGATAGATGGAGCTCCCAATTTCGAAAAACTAGTTTATTTAGAAAATAAAAAAATGGATTTGGAGGAGATGAAGATCCTAATTGAGGCATTATCCAAATTGATTCAACTTGAGGTTCCTATAGAATACATTTTTTCTATATATTTTATTTACCAGCAGTGTAATCTATTTCTTGGTAGAGATAGGTTCACGTGGGACATTTTCGTAATCAAAATAGAACCCTATGATATCATATTGGGAATAGATTGGTCTTATATAGTCAAAGACCAGATTACCCATCACTGTAGATGTGTCAAAAGGCTTCACGCTGAAGGGATGAGATTCACCTTTATGGGAGAGAGGGATCCCATGGTGGGATGAGTGGGTTCTATAAGAAGGAGGTTGATTCCCATCACCCATCAATTGAAAGGTGTAGTCCTTGGTGTAGTAGACTCTTTAGGCATCTATATTCATTTAGCTATGAAGGATTATATAGATTTATTCCCTGAGGAAGTTCTGAGACTCCCTCTGAGGTAGAAAATGGAGTTTTTCATTGACTTACATCATGTTACTACTTCAGTATCTTCTGAGGCATACTTGATGGTCCCTCCTAAGATATGAGAACTGTAGTTTTAATCAGAGGGCCTTTGAGACACGGATTTTATCAGACCCAATCTATCCCATGGTTATATCCAATGTTGTTTGTGAAATAGGAAGATATGATCTTACATCATTTCGTGGATTATCATAACCATAATCTGGCCACGATATAGAAAAATTACCCATTTCCATGGATTTAGGGCCTCTTTGACCAATTTTGAGGTGTGGGGTGGTTCTCGAAGATCAATATTTTGTTAGGATACCACTAGTTGAGGGTTATCAAGGATAATATTCCAAATATATCATTCCAATGTCACATTGAGCATTATTAGTTCTTGGTGATTTCATTGGGTTTGACAAATCCCTATCATGATTATGGACTTGATAGACCAGGTCTTTAGCAGTAATTTGACCAGTTTGTGGTTATCTTCATCGATGAAATAATCATCTACTTTGTATAAAAAGGGGAACATGCATAACACATGAGGTTGGTTCTAGATTTTATTCAAGATCCCCAGAATTATGGAAAACTCTTGAAGTGTAGGTTCTGGATTCATGAGATTCAATCTTTGGGGAATGTCATATCTGAGCATGGTTTAACCATGGACCCATTGAAGGTCAATGCAATGATTTCTTGGGACCCACCCAAGAATGTGTTCAAGGTACAAATATTTCTTGGTTTTGTGGAGTAATATAAGAGGTTTGTGGAAGACTTATATAGAATTTTGGCCCCTTAGACGACACTAAATCGAAAAGGGAAACCTTTTTCTTAGATTGAGTAGTGCTAGAGGTCATTTGAGGAGATGAGGATGAGGTTGATGAGTTATCCTATGTTGAGACTTCCAGAGGAAGGAGTAGAGTTATTAGTGTATTGAGATTCCTCAATATATGATCTCAGTTGTGTATTTTATGATATGATTTGAAATTTTCTAGGTATAAGGACCAGTTAGGAGATGCTTGATGGTGGTAGTGATCGTGTGGGATCATCAGAGGCATCCAAAGTGGAACCCTCCAGCCGGGTGGGGCATGGGTCTACTAAAAACTCCTAGAGTTGAACCCTCAAACTGGGATGGGAATTGCTACTCTATGATCAGATTGGAATGCACCTTCTAAGTAGGGAATGGGTCCTCCATTTACTATTAAATTGGAACCCTCATGTTGGTAGAGGGCAGGAGTCCTCTATAAACCTCCCAAGTGGTACCCTCAAGTAGGCTTGGGAATGGATCCTCGATGAATTCAAGAGAGAAACCATCAATATAGGCTAGGAATGGGTCCTAGATGAATTATAGAGTGGAACCCTCCAGTTGGGCTGGGCATGGGTCCTCTACTGACATCTAGAGTGGAACCCTCTAGCCGGGCTGGTCATGGATCCTCTACCAACTTCTAGAGTGGAAACCTCTTGCTAGGCTGTGCATGCATCCAATACCACTAAGTATAACCCCAATGTTGTACTAGGGAATAGGTCCTCTACCTAGAGAATTGTGGTCCTACGAATGTGTAGATCAATGAAGAGGCATGGTTTGGCTTGGACAATTACTTATGGGAAGACACTTCCGATGATGGGAATCATTAATGGAATTTTGTAACTATTGGCGACTCTTCTTCCTGGGATGATCTATGAGATAGATATCCACTTACTATCTAGTTTTTTATTATTTTATTGAGTATATATATATATATATATCCATAAATTTGGAATTGGTTACTCTTTTTCTATGAGATGTGAAGACGCGTGGGGTTTACAATATGCTTTCCGTGTTTAGCTTATTGTGGTTCGATGAGTTTACTATCATACTATAGTTGGAAAAGAATCAATGTGTAGTTCATCTACTCATAATATTGATCACTCTTTTCTTGTATGAGGTTACTATATCTCTTGTATTATGTTGAGTTTTTCTCTTTCACTGCATTATATTTACTATCGATTGTCTATCTATTCCAGTCGTATCTCTTACTACTCCCACTTCATCTTCCAGCGTGTCCTAAAGGTTTTGTTTAAAATCACCCCTACATGGGATTTTCCTACATGGGTATTACCTCATGCATATGAATGATAGGTTTATGATGAACTCAAAGAATATTAGGGGTACCTGGTACTTTGTACAACGTATGATGGTTGAAGCTTTGAGATTAGGATTTGGGCTCTCTCAGTGTTTTACTTTCTATTTTTTCCTGGTTGGGACATCTTTCTAGTTGGGTGTGTATTTCCCTGTCATGACCGTCCCATGGGGCCCATGCCGTGACTACCCCAACCCCGCCTTCCATAGGCCGGGGGCTAGAGACTAGCACAAAAGGCGTAAATCCCTAAATCTGGGAAGGGATTGCCTTTATAACTGTAAACACACACAACATAGCACACAAATGGATACAAAATTCTAATCATAACTGTAAAACAATAGAGTGCTAAAAAGTAAAGGGTCCAGAAATACAAGCCCAACTGTAAAGTACAAGTACAACTAAAAAGGGACAAAATAGCTGAAAGATGAAAAGCAGCTCCTAGATCGTCCACCATGGATCCTACCTAAAGGGTAGGTACAGATAGCCTCCTCATCCCTCCATGTATGTTAGTATCCTCCGGGTACCGACTCGTCGTGAGGTCCACCTCCGGGAACCATCCTGTCCAAGTACACTCAACCTCGGTCAGCGCTGTCCATCGTCTGCATCCAACACAATGAGGTGCGGGCATAACCCATGTAGGGGTGAGTATATGATACTCAGTAGGGACCCCGAGACCCTCAAGGTCTCACAAAATCCAACAAGGATAAACCATAAGGTATGAAATCAATAGATAACCCCAATTAGGTATATGCCTACACATATACCTAAGTTATCAAGTAATCCATATCAATCAAGAGGAAAACACAAAGTTACTGACTCATCTCACACAGGTATACAACATATATAGAGAGATAGAGATGATCAGATGTAGCCACTGAATCATCTATTATGTCGAACCCACACAGGATCCAGGAACAGAAACCAGAACTTTCGAATCCACACAGGATCCAGGAATAGTAAATAGAGATTTCGAACCCACACAGGACTCAAGAACAGTCTTTGAAGCTGTCGAACCCACACATGATCCAGGAATAGTCGTCAGTGGTGTCGAACCCACACAGGATCCAAGAACAGTCGTCAGTGCTGTCGAACCCACGTAGGATCTATGAACAGTCGTCAGTGCACATTCAACCACATCGTTCCGCACAAAGCATGCTTGATTCCGGGAGGGTCTGCTCCTCATGCAAAGTGTCGATACATCACCTACCACTAAGTCCCATGTTGATGTATCCAAAAGATCCGTCTTTCCAAAAGAACTCCAACGTGATAGAGAGTGCGTCAATTTGACGCCCGGTCTGAAAGTTATGGGCATCTCCGTTCCGAGGGCCCAGTTGGAATTACAATTGAATCCAACCCAGTCCTACCCCAACTGTGTCCAAACCTCGAGTGGGGAATACTAAAAGAACAGTCTTCCTCCATGGTTTCCGTAGCTGTAGACGGTTTGTCAATCGGATGCCCGTAGCTCAAGTTATAGGCTAAAGAGTGGAAACAGGCCAAAACGGGTCTGTGTTCGGTCCGACCCAGTCAGACCGAACCGATCCATGGGTCCAACCCAATCCGCGGGTCCGACCCAGTCTACGGGGGTGGCTCGGCCCGTGAGGGAAGCCTAGTCCACAGGGGCGGCCCTGCCCGGTGGCTCCTGGGGTCCTCCCTAACTGCGTCCATGGGGGTAGCCGCGCCCCCTGGTAACCCGAACGACTTATCCGTTCAAGTGGGAGTCAAACCGGCACCACTTGGCGCTGGTCCGCATCACGCGGGACCCATGCAGTGGGTCCCACTGTTCTCGGATGGCCGAGCGGCTAGCTGCCTCCCGCGCGGTGCGGTTGCGCCATGCCTCCTTTGGTGACCCAGCAGCTCGGGCCACCAGTCTTCCTCACGGCTTCCGGCCTTACTTTGGTCACCGCTGCACCGCCGCGACCAAGGGCCACGTCCCCCTTTTGGTTCCACCACACATCGCAGTTGCGTCGCGCCTTCCCCGGCAACCCGGCGGCTCGAGCCACCGGTCTTCTTCACGGTCGGGATTGCGTCGGCCGCGGCTGCACCGTCACGGCCTGTCAGCTGCAGGTTACTCCTCCGGGGGCGCGGTTGTGCCGCCGCCATCATGCAGTGTCGCTCATTGGTTCCATCCATCGACGAACTTTTTGCAGGTCATCGGACGAGTTACGGTGGCCCGATTCTTGTTCCGGAAGAAGCTACACACTTCGGGACATTGCCTTTGATCCACAATCACTGTTGACCAGAGTCTCTCATTACGGTATGATGCCGTGTTTAATGTCAAATTCCACAAAGAAGGCAGAGGGGTCGGGCTATGTTTGTTCATCCCACACCCTCCGTGTTAGGGTGATAGCATGTGGCTTCGATTTATAATCCACGATGGAAAATGAAGAACGAGAAACAAAACAATGTTCGAACCCCTACCTTTTTTCATTGTTCACTGTCGAAGTCATGGGAAGGAAGACGTCAATTCATTGACGTCGTGAAAGAATATGAAGAAGTCGAGGAAGAATTCATCGGTGTCCTTCAAGGATGACGCTTCATCCCTTGTTCCGGTTGAATGTCAACGAAGATGATGTCCATCATTGGCGGATGAAGTGTTCTTTGTTTTTCGATGGTCACTATTCGTTGAGAGGAGTGTTCTTCATTGTAGCGAATAAGATTCTCCAAGTTCTCCTCCAGCCCCTCCCCCAACAAAGGAATGAAAAATGTAAATTAAATTATGTTTTAATAATTTAATTTTAATTTCACCATTAATTCAAGAGGTGTTGGCATAATAAATTAAAAAGTGGGGTGGCACCATTAAGTGGGGATCTCAAGAGGTTTCTCCCCACTGAATGGGGAGTTCAATAGGTTTTAACCTCAGGTGGTCCCCACCACATTAATCCTCACATGGGAGGTTGATTTCGGGTGCCCCCCCCACCATAACCTCTCATGGGAGGTTAAAGAGTGGTGGTCCCACCACCAACTTCCCTGAGGAGGTTTTAACCAACTAATAAAAATAAATTTAACACAACCTTATTTTTATTTAATTAATTGAAACCCAAAAACTATCTTTTAATCTCGAACGAATGCCGTTGAGGTGAAGGTCTTATTAAGTGAATACCAGCGTTGCAAGTTCAACGGTGCCCTTGGATTTCAATTCTAGGCACCAGTTCTAAAGTTATAAAATCATGCTCATACGTTTACTGAACGTACCTAAACAAAACTTCATAAATTTATTCCGGGAACATAGGGCCTCAGAATCACGTTCCGTTAGTTTTTTCAGACTCGTAAAATTCCCATGTATTTAGGAAGAAAAATTCCCCAGAAATTCTGGGTCTTTACATTTTCCCCACCTCAGGGATTTATGTCCCCGTAAGCTACAACTCGAACCGAGGGAACAAATGGGGGTTCTGAGCACACATATGAGCCTCCCACTGCCAAGTTATCTAATGGAGGTTCCCATACTGCCAAAAAACGCCCACCAGAAGTATCGACTTTCCACGAAGAACCGGCTCTTGTCGATCCTCAATATCCACTGGAACCTCCATAAAAGTTTCCCCATCATCGACGTACAGCTACCCATGGTTGATGATGTGAGAAGGGTCATCCACTTATCTCCTCAGCTGGGTTATGTGGAAGACTTCATTCACCTGGTGCAACTGAGGTGGAAGGGCTAAGCGGTATTCCACCTTGCCAACACTGTTGAGGAACTAAAAAGGTCTGATGAAATGCGGAGATAACTTTCCACCTTGGGCCAAATCTCCGTAAACCTCATCGCGGTGAGACCCGTAGAAAGACGTGATCGCCATCCTTGAACTCCAGAGGTCTCCATCTCCTATCATCATATGACTTCTGTTTACTCTATGCAGTCTTAATCCGCTCCTGTATGATCTACACCTTCTCCGTGGTAGCTCGTACCATCTCTGGTCCAACTAGTGCTGACTCCCCTAGGTCTATCCAGCATAGTGGTGATATGCAAGGTCGACCATACAAGGCCTCAAAAGGTGCCATCCCTATGGTGGAGTTATATCTGTTGTTGTATACAAACTCCACCAAAGGTAAGTTGTACTTCTAGTTGTGATCGAAGTCGAGGACTCAAGCACGCAACATGTCCTTAAGGGTTTGAATGGTCCGCTTAGTCTGTGTAAGGACCCGAACCTAGTTGCCCAAAGTCGATGCCTTATTTGATTACATTGGAATACATACAAGGAATAAGAATCCCGAAGGACCGATTATTTTAGTATTATTCGAAACAAGATACATACATAAGTTTAACATTACATATGGAAATGAAAAACAACAACAATTTATTCCACTAGAGTCATCATGTCTCCTAGATTATGCTTTCAATTCATTCATAAATTACTTCTTCATGTCCTGAGAGAATGAAACATAAGAAATGGGTAAGATCAACATCTCAGTAAGAGTAAGAAATACTATGGAAGATAATATAAAAATTAGAAATGTCAAATAATTGAAAACACATGCCTTTAATAATAAACATGAAACACATCATGGCAGGAATATGAGTTGAGTAAATAATGCCATAATAAAACATAGTCATGGGTATTCTACTAGTCGAATAAAAACCTGAAATTTTAATTACTAGATTCATAATGAGGGAAGTGCATATTCCGAACATTAGGATACATTTTTCCATGGCCTCGGCCAAGACGTCTAGTGATTACGGCCTCGACCAAAATCCATATCACATTGGGAAAGGCCTCGGCTAATTCCACGTCTATTTGTCTCATGAGACCTAACGATGCATTGAGGGGCTCTAGCGGGCCCCACCCATCACATAATAAGTCCAATGAATTCCTCATATGATCGAGGATCAACATAAACAACATATACATTCATATTGAAACTATCATATGAAATGTAACTAACTTTTCCCAATCATTAAACATAAAATAGTAACCATTCTGAGTAATATGGTGAATGGTTTTAGGATAGATCATACACAATAGAGTTTATCATAAACCATTAAATAGAACATGGTATAAGACTTCATCAATGATTAAACCCAATAATCCCATGGAATCAACAAGATCATTGAATCAAAAGAAAATACTCTTATAAAATCATTAAGCAATTTTGAGATAAATATTCTTTTATTTTGAAAAGAAGAGTTCTTTTGGAAAATCTTTGTATAAAACCAGAAGTAAAATAATATATTATTTTATTAATAAAATGAGTATTTTTAGAAAGTTAATGGTTTCCAAAAATATATTATATAGTGCCCTTGTAAATAGATATGAATTGGAAAAATTCCCTTGAATCAGGCTTGTATTTTGGAAGCAATTTTGAAAGTTCCTTTTAAAACGTGTAACTATCCATAAAATAAGGAAGGATTATTATTTGTAAACATATATATGATACCCACAGAGAATATATGAAGAGTAAATAACAATACATTAGAATTTGATTGAGGTATTTAGACAATGAAAGTATCCCGAATGAAAATGGACGTTCGGGTGGAAAAAACTTACCTAAACTCCAAATGTGTTTCTCTCTTGTAATTAAGCTCATGGAATATGAAATTATGCTTTCTAATAACTTATTTAAGATCCTATTATACATGTATTTAGTTTACCATAATTCTGGTTAGTTAATTTATGTCTTTATTGATAAGTTATTGTATTGAATTTCATCGTTCTGGAGTGTTTGTTTCCTTTATTTTCATATTCGGTTCACTTGTTTTTAAATAATGAAGTTCATGTGGAATGGATATAAATCTCCAGGATTGGAATTATATAATATTAATTAATATAAATAATTTATAATGTTAATTTCTATCATTTGGTTACATAGAATGAAGATGAATCATTAGATGACAACCACTTCAATTATTCGGTGGAATTTGGAATATTATGAACTAGTTTGGTCATATAACTTAATTATATGTACATATTCTGGTTCTTGAATATTAATTAGGTTATAAAAAAATATTATAGTCTGGTTCAACCATGAATATGGTTTCATTACTAGTAATGTAGAATAAATTGAAGAACGAAACTTCATCGTCCACGAAGGTTATAAATCAGAACCTCATGGACGTCGATTTCGTTTATAAAATAAAAGGGAGGAAGTAAGAATATTTATGATTGCTCTTACATTCACATGATATAAATCCAGTATATAGATTTTACTATAGTTATCATGATCATTTGGACAGAGGAGGTGAGGTGATAAAAATAAAAGAGATGAACTTGAAAATAAATAATAGTTAAGAGATCCCTTATGAAAATTCGGCAGCCTAACGTCGTCACATTGAATTTCATAAAATCAAATGATGAGAACAAAAAGGTTATATAATCATATTGAAATAAAAATTACAGTAAGAAGAATAAATAAAATCAAACCCGAACATATGAGAAAGGAATTTCAAATACCTAACATAAAAGAAGTGTCGACTTAAAGAATAAAATGAAGGATTCCCTTAACTTGTAGAATAACTCCTAGATCTTGAAGTATGGGACCTTGGGGGATTAGGTACAACTTGGGAGGACTCCTAGAGAGGTAAAACCTCCAGATATTCATGTAATATGGATTTGGAATGATAGAAAACGAATGGATGAGTGGGTATTTATAGAAAAAGAGAGGTAATTTTTTAATAATTTCAAAGGGACACCTCATTAGTGGTTTTTTCCAAACCATGGGCTTTCCCATGGTATTTTCCCATGGTTTAAGCCACTTGAAACACCTAAGGTCATAAGTTACTATAAAAAAGCCGACCATACTTTTATATTTAATTATTACATCATTATTATGTCATTAATCTACCGAAAACTCAAAACTGTATTTTTACAATTCATGAAAAATTCATGTAATTTAGAAAAATCCCAAAAATTCACCCCTAATATTTTTCAACGTGTATAATTCAAATGTGAAATCCATTTTTCAAAAATAAGTTTCTAAATGTTATTGATTTAATTTTTAAATAAAATCACACTGAATTC
This sequence comes from Viscum album, assembly GCA_963277665.1. Taxonomy (NCBI): domain Eukaryota; kingdom Viridiplantae; phylum Streptophyta; class Magnoliopsida; order Santalales; family Viscaceae; genus Viscum; species Viscum album. The sequence continues at coordinate 1,685,332,362 of OY728126.1, read as the reverse complement.
AAAAATTAAGAGTTCTAATTCTACAACTACTTCTTTATCACAATGAAAACTTAACCAAGATGTTATTATCTTCTAGCCTTAAGAAAATAAAATAATAATAAAATTTACTATTCATTAGGTTCATATTTCTATTCATATTACTATTTATAAGGGTATGTTACTATTTACTAAAAAATCAAGTTTTTTCTATTGGACTCCAAACGACTTACTGAACACAACTCTAGATGACCATTTTTCAAAATTCAAACCATTGAAAAGGAAAAGTTGTGTTTTAATGGCTATATTATAAAATTTCATTCTATATTTATTTTCAAAACCTTGGGGTGTTAAATTCTCCCCTCCTTACAAAAATTTTGTCCACGAAATTCCCAGAATATTACCTAAAAAGATTCGGGTATGTCTTTAACATAAGCTCCTCAGGCTCCCATGTTGCTTCCTCCATCTTATGGTTCCTCCATAGAAACTTCACCAGATGAGTCATCCGATTTCTCAATACTTGTTCTCTATTATCAAGATTCTTGATAAGCTCTTCACAGTAAGATAGATCGGGCTCAAGTTCCACTTCTTCATAAGTGAGTACAAGTGTTGGGTCTGGCATGCACTTTCTTAACATTGACACGTGGAACACATTTTGAGCCTTGGAGAGACTTGGAGACATTGCCAAAAAGAAAGCTACAGCTCCAATTCGGTCCAAAATTTCAAAAGGTCTGATGTACCTAGGACATAACTTCCCCTTATTACCAAATCATATAATACCCTTCCATGGACATACCTTTAAGAAAAAATGATCACCTTCTTGAAACTCCAAATCATTCCTTCAGTTATCTGCATAGCTCTTTTGACTACTTTGAGCTATTTTGATATGGTTCTGGATAATCTTCACCTTTTCCATTGTTTCTTCAACACGTTCTGGGCCCATGAGCTATCTTTCACCAATATCATCCCAACAAGTTGGTGTATGACATTTCCTCTCATATAATGCTTCATAGAGTGCCATCTGTATACTTGAATGGAAGCTATTGTTGTAGGAAAATTCTAATAGAGGTAAATAATGATCCCTCATGCCTTGAAAATCAATTCAAAAAGACCTAAACATGTCTTCCAATGTTTCAATAGTCCGTTCTGATTGTCCATCGGTTTGTGGGTGGTAGGCAGTGCTCAAATGAAGATCTGTATCTAGGGACTTCTGAATACTTTTCTAGAATCTTGATGTAAAACATGGATCACGATCAGAAACAATTGATAGGTGTAATCCCTTAAGTCTCACAACTTCATTACTATATAGTCTTTATAGACGTTCAAGTGGTAGATCTTCTCTTATAGAAAGAAAATGTGCTGACTTGGTAAGACGATAAACAATGACCCATATTGCATTGTTCCTTCTAGGAGTCTTTGGTAGTCCCATAAAAAAGTCCATCGTGATATTATCCCATTTCCACTCAGGTATGGGAAGAGGTTTCAATACTCCTCCAGGATGCTGCCTTCCATCTTTCACTTGTTGAAAAACCATACATCTTGACACAAAATCAGCAATCTACCTCTTCTTGTTGTCCCACCAAAAATGTTCCTTCAAATCTCTATACATATTAGTGCTACCATGGTGTATAGAGAAATTGGAATTATGAGCATCATCCAAAAATTCCCTTTTTAGATCAGGTATATCGGGAACACAAATTCTCTTCCCAAATTTCAAAATTCCATCTTCATATATGAATTCACTCATTCTCTCATCATTGAGAACTTTAATCTTCTTTTGAAACTCCATATCATCAGCCTAATAAATTTTTATCCTTTCTAGTATAGATAGTTTGGAAACCATTTGAAAAAGAATTGATGTTTCACCTTCCATGGTTTTTCCCATATCCATCTTTTCTAGATCTATGAAATTAGTATCCCTTTCAACTCTCATCTTGTTCAAAACTCCATGATCCTTTCTGCTCAAAGCATCTGCCACCTTATTTTCCTTCCCTGGGAGGTAGTGTATCGTGAAATCATAATCCTTGAGTAGTTAAAGCCGTCTCCTTTTCCTAATGTTGAGTTCTTTCTATGAGAAAATATACTTCAACCTATTGTGATCAGTATAAATCCCACATTTTTCACCATAGAGATAATGTCTCCATATCTTCAAAGAAAATATTACAGCAGCTAACTCAAGATCATGAGTAGGATAATTTTTCTCAGGAATTTTTAGCTATCACGATGTATAATCAACAACCCTATCATTTTTCATAAGGACACAACCAATTCCTTTCTTCGAAGAATCACTATAAATAACAAACCCTTCATTCCCCAATGGTAGAGGCAATATAGGAGCATTGACTAATCTTCTCTTTAGTTCTTTGAAACATTCCTCACAATGTTTTTTCCAAACAAATTTAACCCCTTTACGTGTGATCTTTGTTAGTGGGTTAGCCAGTCAGGAAAAATTCTCTACGAAACTCCGATAATAACCTACTAATCCAATAAAACTGCGTACCTCAGTTATGTTTGTTGGCATGGGCCAATCTTGGATTGCCTTTGTCTTTGAAAGATCAACTTGGATTCCATCCTTAGAAAAAATATGGCCAAGAAAAGAAATCTCCTGAAGCCAGAATTCACACTTGCTAAACTTCCCATATAATTTATGCCTTCGAAGAGTCTTCAGGATAATGCAAAAGTGATTTTCATGATCTTCTTAGATTTTAGAGTATACAAAGATATCATCAATAAATACCACTAAAAAATCATTGATATATTCCTTGAAAACTCTGTTCATTAGATCCACTAAGACAAAGAGTGTATTAGTCAATCGAAAAGGCATCACTGAAAACTCATAATGCTCGTACCTGGTTTGAAATGCTTTTTTGGAATATCTTCCTTCCTCACAAGCAACTGATGATATCCGGATCGAAGATCAATATTCGAAAAGTATTGAGCTCCATGCAGTTGGTCAAATAAATCATCAATGCGAGGTAGGGGATACTTTTTCTTTATTGTTATAGCATTGATCTCCCTATAGTCGATACATAACCTCATAGATCCATCTTTCTTCTTAACAAAAAGGACAGGGGCTCCCCATGGAGAAAAAATAGGGCAAATAAATACCTTATTACTCAATTACTCTAGTTTTTTCTTTAGTTCCACTGATTATACAGTGGCCATTCTATAAGGGGTATTCGATATGGGCTTTGAACTAGGAATCAAATCAATGGAAAACTCTATTTCTCATTCTAGAGGACGTCCAGGTAAATATTCGGGAAACAAATCAACATATTCTCTCACAATAGGTACATCCTCTATTTGAACATTTCTATTCTCACCCACATTTATTTCATTCTCTTCCTCCCCAATAATTGAATTTAGTTGAGTTACTGGGGGTGGATCTAGATAAGAATCATGTGGTGATGATTATTCTCTAAAGATAAGGTGTTCTTTATCGTCATCATAAAAAATCATAACCTCCTTATTCTTATAATAATTTTTTTCATCATGGTCTGAAAGTCAATACATACCGAGGATTATATCAAATTAAATCATGGGTATGACGACGAGATTTGCAGATAAAGAACATTTGTATGCCCTAATGGGAACTGATTCACAAAACTTTGTAGCAATGATACTTCCCTTAGTAGTTTTAATTGAAAACTCCCTTATTAAATCAAATTCGAAATAACTAATTTTCATAGCAAACTGGGAAGATATGAAATAATGCGATGATCCAGAATCAAATAAAGCATTGGCTAAACTTGATGAAACAATTAAAGTACCTGCCACTACATCATTAGGTACTTCAACCTATGAAGTTGTGATTGCATAGGCATGTCTCTAATCCCTTGGCCTTTTCTGTTTTATATTTACTTGACGTTTTGGAAAATCATTAGTGCAGTGTCCCATCTCCCAACAACTATAGCATTGAACATCATTGGATTCATTCTTCCCTTTCCAATCACCAGCAATATGACCTTTCTGGCCACATTTGTAGCATACTCCTTTTTCCTTTTAAGCATGCACCAGGGTGTTTCTTTCCATAATTTTCACATGGTGGAAATTCTACTCATTCCTTCTTCCCCGTTTCCTTATTCCCTTTCCTAGGATTTTCAGCAGCCCTCTTCTTTTCTTGCATTCCCTTAAAGTCATAAGACATATAGAATTATTTTTTTGTCTTGATGGCACACGAAACTATATCCTCATATGATGAAAAAATTTGGGAGACCAGTGCCCGCCGGAGGATTGTATTTAGGCTATCAAAGAATCGATCAATTTTTCTCCTTGAATTTCGTATATAGTCCAAAACATGTCTTGCTAACCTTGTGAAGTTGGATTCATACTTGGAAACATTTTCATCCTCCTTCTACCTCATATTCAAGAATTTTCTCTCCATATTTGCTTGTTGTTCACGAGGAAAATATTTTTCTAGGAATATTTCACTAAAATCCCTCCATTCCATCTCTTATATCTCTTCCTCCTCCTTTGTGTTTTGGATTAATTACCACCACTGATCTGCATCTCCCGATAGGCGATATACTGCCATAACAACCTTATCTCTTTCATTACATCCCAAAGTGAGAAATATCTTCTCAAGGGAACATATCCACTGCTCTACTACAAACATGTTTGTAGTCCTGTTGAATGATGGAGGTTGTTGCCGTATAAAGTGATCTAACATGGCTCCTCCACGTGGTGGATCCAGATGCTCCATATGGGTAAGGTTATTATTCATGACCTGATTAATTTGTCCCAGTATAGTTATGAGTTTCTCAACACCAGTTACAGCACTAGAGCCAACATCATTATCTTGCATCAGAGGAAAATCCCTACAGGGAACACATGCATTCGTGCGATTTCCATTCCTTCCACTAGGCGCCATATCTAGATAATGACATACACTATATTAGGTTATGAATCATAATGTATAATCTTAACTTAAAAATACTCAGATAAAATTGAGATCCTATGCATGGCTAATCCCATATTCAAAAAAATGGTTTCTTTGAGAAATATTTACATTAAACTCCTTCATAATGGATTTTAATGAAAATGTGAATTATCCTAAGCATATCCCCTAGGGGCGTCATAACCAAGAGTGCAGAAATTCCCGTTGTCATGCACCGGTTCTCGTTTGAGTCTTTCTCAAAGTAGTGTTTTCGGGTTTTACCCCTAGATACATCTATGCCAGAGCCGCCTCTACCTGCTCATATCCAGAAAAGGATGTATTGCTTGAATGATCCACATAATCTTTTCCCTACCAAAATACCAGGACATTCTTGTATGTTTATCCTCAAAGACTATTTTAGGGAATCTTCCATAATTCTACCTTTTCTAAATCTAGTGTCCAAGTATTCTACTAAACTTCCTCGGATGCCAACTGTAAGGACCCAACCCTAGTTGCCCAGAGTCGGTGCCTTATTTGATTAAATTGGCATAAATACAAGGAATACGAATCATGAAGAAACGAGTAGTTTTGTATTATTGGAAACAAGATGCATACAAAAGTCCAACATTACATATGGAAAGGAAAAACAACACTAATTTATTCCACTAGAGTCATCACGTCTCCTAGATTATTCTTGCAAGTCATTCATAAATTACTTCTTCATGTCATGAGAAAACGAAACATAAGAAAGGGGTGAGATCAAATGCTCAGTAAGAGTAAGAAATACAACAGAAGATAATATAAACATTAGACATGGTGAATAATTGAAAAAACATTCCTTTAATAATAAACTTGAAACACATTATGGCAGGAATATGAGATGAGTAAATAATGCCATAATAAAATATAATCATGGGTATTCTACTAGTCGAATAACCACATGAACTTTCAATTAATACCTTCATAATGAGGGAAGTTCATATTCCGGACATTCTGATACACTTTTTCATGGCCTCGGCCAAGATTTATAGTGATTAAGGCCTCGACCAAAATCCATATCACATCGGGAAATGCCTTGGCCAATTCCACGTCTCTTTTCTCATGGGACCTACCAATGCATCAAGGGGATATAGTGGGCCCAACCCATCACATAATAAGTCCAATGCATTCTTCATATGAGCGGGGATCAAAATAAACAACAAATAGATTCATATTTAAACTATCATATGAAATGTAACTAACTTTCCCCAATCATTAAACTTAAAACACTAACCATTCTGAGTAATATGGTGAATGGTTTTAGGATAGATCATCCACAATAGATTTAGTCATATACCATTAAGTAAAATATGGTATAAGACTTCATTAATTATTAAAACCGATAATACCATGGAATCAACAAGAGCATTGAATCAAACGAAAATACTCTTATAAAATCATTAAGCAATTTTGAGATAAATACTCTTTTATTTTGAAAAGAAGTGTTCTTTTGGAAAATCATTATATAAAACCAGAAGTGAAATAAGATAGTATTTTATTAATAAGATTAGTATTTTTAGAAATATAATGGTTTCCAAAAATATATTATAGAGTTCCCTTGTAAATAGATATGAATTGGAAAAATTCCCTTGAATCAGGATTGCATTTTGGAAACAATTTTGAAAGTTCCTTTTAAAACGTGTAACTATCCATACAATAAGGAAGGATTCTTGTTTTTAAACATATATATGATACCCACACAGAATATATGAGGAGTAAATAACAATAAATAATAATTTCATTGAGGTATTTAGACAATGAAAGTATCCCGAATGAAAATGGACGTTCGGGTGGAAAAACCCTTACCTTAACTCCAAATGTGCTCCTCTATTGTACTTAAGCTCCTGGAATATGAAATTATACTTGCTAATAAATTATTTCAGAACCTATTATACATGTAATTATTCTACCATAATTCTGGTTAGTTCATTTATGTCTTTATTGATAAGTTATTATATTGAATTTCGTCGTTCTGGAGTGTTCATTTCCTTTATTTTCATATTCGGTTCACTTGTTTTTAAGTAATGAAATACATGAGGAATGGTTATAAATCTCTAGGATTGGAATTATATATTATTAATGAATATAAATAATTTATAATGGTAATTTCTATCATTTGGTTACCTGGAATGAGGATGAATCCTTAGATGACAACCACTTCGATTATTCGGCGGTATTTGGAATATATGAACTAGTTTGGTCATATAACATAATTATATGTACATATTCTGGTTACTTAATATTAATTAGGTTATAAAAAATATATTATAGTATGTTTCAATCATGAATATGGTTTCATGACAAGTAATAAAGAAGAAATTGAAGAATAAAACTTCGTCGTCCACGAAGGTTATAAATCAGAACCTCATGGACATCGATTTCATTTATAAAATAAAAGAGAGGAAGTAAGAATATTTATGATGGTTCTTCCATTAACATGATATAAATCCAATATACATATGTTACTGGAGTTCTCATGATCATTTGGACAGAGGAGGTGAGGAGATAAAAATAAAAGAGATGAACCTAAAAATAAAAAATAGTTAAGAGACCCCTTATGAAAATTCGGCTGTCTAACGACGTCACTTAGAATTTCATAAAATCAAATCATGAGAACAAAAAGGGAATATCATTTTATTGAAATAAAAAGGACAGTAAAAACAATAAATAAAATCAAACCCCAACATATGAGAAATGAATTTCAAATAGCTAACATAAAATAAGTGTTGACTTAAAGAAGAGAATGAAGGATTCCCTTACCTTGTAGAATAACTCCTAGATCTTGAAGGATGGGACCTTGGGGGCTTAGGGACACCTTGGGAGGACTCCTAGAGAGGTAAAACCACCAGAGATTCTAGGATGAGGGATTTGGAATGAAATAAAATGAATGGATGAGTGGGTATTTATAGAAAAAAGAGAGGTAATGTTTTAATAATTTCGAAGGGACACCTCATTAGTGGTTTTTGCCAAACCATGGGCTTGCCCATGGTATTTTCCCATGGTTTAAGCCACTTGGGACACCTAATGTCACAAGTTACTATATAAAATTATACCATACTTTTATATTTTATTATTACATCATTATAATGTCATTAATCTACTGAAAACTCAGAACTGTATTTTTACTATTCATGAAAAATTCATGTATTTTAGAAAAATACCAAAAATTCACCCCTACTATTTTTCAAATTGTAGAATTAAAAAGTGAAATCCATTTTTGAAAAATAATTCTCTAAACATTATTAATTTAATTTTTAAATAAAATCATACTTAATTCAAAAATTAACAGTTCTAATTCTACAACTACTTCTTTATCACAATGAGAACTTAACCAAGATGTTATTATCTTCTAGCCTTAAGAAAATAAAATAATAATAAAATTTACTATTCATTAGGGTCATATTACTATTCATAAGGGTATTTTACTATTCACTAAAAAATTAAGTTTGTTCTATCGGACTCCAAATGACTTACTGAACACAACTCCAGATGACCACTTTTCGAAATTCAAAGCATTGAAGAGGAAAAGTTGTGTTTTAATGGATATATTATAAAAGTTCATTCTATATTTATTTTCAAAACCTTGGGGTGTTACAGTCTGGCCATCCGTCTGAGGATGGAAGGCGGTACTCAGATGAAGCTGCATCCCAAAAGCCTTCTAAAACCCCTTCCATAGCTGGGAAGTAAACTGTGCATCACGATCAGAGACAATAGAATTAGGCACTCCATGTTGCCACACAATATCCTGCACGTAGAGGTGTCCCAAGATCTCTACTGAACCCTGATCTCTGATCGGTAGGAAGTTGGCCGACTTGGTGAGTCAGTCAATGATCACCCAAATCGAGTCGTGACCCCTGGATGTACGTGGAAGTCCTGTCACGAAGTCCATGGATGTCCCATCCCACTTCCACTTTGGGACCTCTAAAGGCTGAACCAAGCCTGCTGGTACCTAATGCTTCTTCTTCACTTGCTGACAAGTGAGGCATCGAGAGTCAAACTCTACTACAACCTTCTTCATCCCCGACCACCAGGGCTATCGCCGGAGATCTTGGTACATCTTCACCACTCATGGATGTACCGATAGAGGGGATGTGTAAAACTCCCTGAACACATCCTCTTGAAGTGACACTGGCACCATAGTACATCCTCTGAAGAGGATGACGTGCTCCCCACCTTCAGAAAATCCATCAGGTACCTGCCTTTTGGATATTTGAGCACGTCGTGTCTTCCAGTCAGCGTCCTCACACTGCGCCTCCCTGACTTGCTCAAGAAGTGGAGGAATGACTGTAAGATACTGAAGGATAGATGTTCCATCTCGGTCCACAAAAGATATCTGTAAAGCAGCCAGCTGCTCTGTCGCCTCTCCTAGCAGCTGTATACCAGATCTTCTGGTGAGTGCATCTACAACAACATTCCCCTTCCTATGAGTATAGACTATCTCTAAGTCATAGTCCTGGAGTAACTCATGCCAATGTCATTGTCTTAGGTTCAGGTCCTTCTGAGAAAATATATACCTGAGACTCTTTTGGTCAGAGTAGACTGTGAAACGCTCGCCCATCAAATAGTGCACCACATCTTCAAGGTAAATACCATTGATGCTAAATCTAGGTCATGTGTGGCATAGTTCTTTTCATGCTATCTTAGCTGACGAGAACCATAAGCAGTCACTGCTCACTCATACATCAGGACACACCTGAGTCCGGTACCCGATGCATCACAGTAGACTATGTACCCTATTCCCTCATCTGGAAGCCTCAAGATTAGGGCACTAGTCAGCCTCTGCCTTAGCTCCTAAAATCTCTACTGGCATCTCTCCGACCACAAAAAGGGTTTCCCATTCTTCGTCAAGGATGATAGAGGTGCTGAAACTCTGGAGAAGTCTGGTATAAACCTCCGGTAATATCCATCCAAACCAAGGAAACTCCATACCTCCGTCACACTCCTGGGTGGCTCCCAAGAAAGTACCGCCTCAATCTTCACTGGATCTACTGCAACTCCAGCCTTTGAGATGACATGTCCCAAACAGTGAATCTCTCATATCCAAAACTGGAACTTTGAGAGCTTACCACAAAGCTGGGGCTCTCAGAGTGTGTCTAGTACTACCTGCAAATGGTAGGCATGCTCCTCCACAGTAGTCGAGAAGATAAGAATGTCATCGATGAAAACTATGACAAATCGATCGAGGTATGGATAGAAAATCCTGTTCATGAGTCCCATGAACACTGCTGGAGCATTGGTTACACCAAAAGTCATAACCAAGAACTCGTAGTGGCCGTACCGACATCTTAAGGCCGTCTTTTGCACATCCTCGTCTCGAACTCTAAGCTGGTGATAGCCTGATCTAAGGTCTATCTTTGAGAACCACCGTTCTCCCTTCAGCTGATCTAAGGGGTAGTCAATACTCAGAAGTGGGTACTTATTCCTCACATTTACCTGGTTCAGGTGATGGTAGTCAACACAAAGCCTCAAGGTCCCATCCGCCTTCTTGGAGAACAGAATCGGGGCTGCCCATGGAGAAACACTAGGCCGAATGAATCCCTTCCCCTGAAAGTCCTATAACTGTACCCACGGCTCACGAAGGTCCATGGGAGCCATCCGATACTTTAGTGTAGAAATCAGTGTCATCCTTGGGTACCAGTCAATATAGAAGTCCACCTCTCTTTGAGGAGGAAGTCTTGGAACATCATGAAGGAAAACATCCACGTACTGGCCCACCATTATAGGATAGCTCAGATTCTCCACATCAACTGCTCTGAGGGTAAGGTAGGCCAAATGATGAGTGATCCGCTACACCCTCCTCTGAGTAAGTCCGTCCTATGCAGCAAAGGCTTCCTTCTCACTAGTGAAGGTAAACCTGGTCCCATCCGTGCCAACACACCGCACTTTGGGCCTAATACAGTTGATCTGAGCATGGACTATAGATAACCAGTCCATACCCAAGATGATGTCGTAAGGCCTTGACACCACTACTAGGAGATCCCAGCCAAAACTTTCACCTCCTAGAGTAAGATCACACTACCAACACCAGTATTTAATCATCGAATCTACTCCTGTAGGAATCTATAGCCGTAAATATTGAGCCAATTGATCTGTCGGAATCTCCGAGATTCGAACGAGGGCGGTGGAAATGAAAGAGTGATTGGAACCTGTTTCTATAAGAATTGGAGCTAAGGTGGAGTAGACACAGAATGTACCTCAAATCATCTCCAGAGTGCCATGATCGTAATCCTCAGCTGCCCGGAGCTAGGCTCTCACCTGTCCACCTGCTCCCTACGGTTGGGGTGGACCTCTTTGTGGTGGTGGTGGTAACATATCAAAACATCGTCCACCGCCAGTTGCACGACCAAATCCTCTTCCATGTCTGCCTGCTCCCTGCATAACAACTCTATCGAACCTCTGCCTCTTCCTGGGAGGTCCCTCAACTGTCTATTGATCATCAGAATAGTGGTTCGGATAGTCGCGGGCCATGTGACCCTGCCCGCTGCATGTGAAACACTGCCTGTTCCTCGAATGACTGGCTCTATCTAGTGTGCCTCACACAACCGAACCCGTGTCCTAAGGTCATCCACTAAATGGTCTGATCCTCTTGGACCTATACGACATTTGTCTGCTTCTATCTATAGAAGAATCTACTTCATGACGCCTAGTGGTGGGTCTCACTTCTGGTGACTTCTCAGCAAAGAAACTCTCAACTAAGAGGGCTCACTCCAACACCCCGCCTGCGTTGGGATGCTGAGGGAGATCATCGAAGCCCTGCTCTCTCACTTGAGTCCCTTCTTCAAGGTCCGGGCCCTAAAGAATGAGTCTTGAACCACATCCGTGGAGTAGCGTGAGAGGTCCATGAACCTCACTGGGTACTATTCCACCGTCATGCTACCATACTGTAGAGGAAGTATCTCCTGTATCCGCACTACACGTAGGGTGGCTGGGAAAAACTCCGCCTGAATTAGGCTCTCGAAGTCTGCCCAAAGTAGTGTCGCCTCATAATGCACCTGGAGAATCAGGCTCCACCATCTGCATACTGGTGCCTGAAAGAGACTCGCAACAAGGATCACCATAATGTCGGATGATGTCCCTACCAGTCGGAAGACTCTCACCACAACCTCTAGCCAATCCTGAGATGACTGCGGGTCTGTCTCACCCTTGAACATGGGTGGCCTATGGCACTAGAACTCATGAAATGCACTCAGGAGGCGTGAAATCTCTACTCCTGGGGTTGGTGGAATTAGTGGCCCAATGGGTAGTGGTACCGGTGGTTCCTCCACTGTGATAGGGCCCTGTACTGAGGCCTCGTCGCTCGGTGGGCGTCCATCTCGTACAAAGCCTGGAACCCTGGCTGGCTGTCTGCATGGAGGAATCCTGTAAAGGAATAGTTGTGAAATGGTCAATAAGTTATACATCGTGAGCTGAATAAAAAAAATATCACAAAAGAGACTTTTCAAAATACACACACAATCAGTGTTTTTGTGCACTGAGTTAGAAATCAGAAGTCAGGGTCCTGGTGTATGGATACATCTTCCACCGCACCAACACTGGACTCCCTGATCTAAAAACCACACTTAGTACCCTTAGAAATATTTCTTCACAGAAAAGATCATATTTCTAAGTTCTGCAGTAGAACCGACTCCTCTGATACCAATATGTTACGAACCGTCCCCCGGGGCCCGTTCCATGACTACCCCAAACCCGCCTTCCATAGGCCAAGGGATGGAAACTAGCACCAAAGGCGTAAATCCCTAAATCTGGGAAGGCATTGAATTTATAACTACAAACACACACAACATAGCACACAGATGGATACAAAACACTAATAAAAACTGTAAAATATGAGAGTGCTAAAAAGTAATGGGGTCAGAAAATCAAGCCCAACAGTAAAGTAAAAGTACAACTGAAAATGGAAAAAATAGCTGAAAGATGAAAAGAACTTCCTGGATTGTCCACCAAGGATCCTACCTGAAGGGTAAGTATAGATAGCCTCCTCAGCACTCCCTGTCTTTCAGTCTCCTCTGGGTACCGACTCGTCCTGAGGTCCACCTAGGGGCACCATCCAGTCCAAGTACACTCATCCTCGGTCAGCGCTGTCCTTCGTCTGCATCCAACACAATGAGATGTGGGAATAGCCCATGCAGGGGTGAGTATACGATACTCATTAGGTACCCTGAGACCCTCAGGGTCCCACAAAATCCAACAAGTATAAACCGAAAGGTATGAAATCAACAGATAACCCACTTATGTATACGCCCATACATATAACTAAGTTATCAAGTAATTCATCTCAATCATGAGGAAAACACAAAGTTACCGACTCAGCTCACAAAGGTATACCACTTATGTAGAGAGATAGAGATGATCAGATGTAGCCACTGAATCATCTATTTTTTGAACCCACAAAGGATCCAGGAACAGAAACCAGAACTGTCTAACCCACACATGATCCAGGAATAGTAAACGGAGCTGTCGAACCCACACAGGATCCGGGAACATTCGTCAAAGATGTTGAACCCACACAGGATCCAGGAACAGTCATCAGTGCTGTCAAACCCACATAGGATCCAGGAACAGTCCTCAGTGATGTCGAACCCACACCGGATCTAGGAACAGTCATTAGTGCACAACCGACCACAAGGTTCTGCACAAAGCATTCTTGATTCCGGGAGGGTCCACTCCTCTATCTAAGTGTCGATACATCAACTTCCTGTAAATACCAAGTTTGTGTATCCAAAAGATCCATATTTCCAAAATAAAACCAACACGATAGACGGCGTGTCAATCAGACGCCCGTTCTGAGAGTTATTGGCATTTCCGTTTTGAGGGCCCAGTTGGAATTACGTTCGAATCCAACCCAGATGTACCCCAACTATGTCCAAACCTCGAGTGGGGTATACCAAAAGAACTGTCTTCCACGAAGGTTTCTATAGCGGTAGACGATTTGTCAATCGGACCCCCGTATCTAAAGTTACAGGCTAAAAGAGTAGAAACAAGCCAAAATGGGTCTGGGTCTGGTCCAGCCCCGTCGGATCGACCCGGCCCGACCCGAGTCCGAACTGGGGTCCGACCCAGTCAGCAGGTCCGACCCGGTTCGTGGGGGTGTCCCGGCCTGCGAGGGAATCCCGACCTGCGGGGGCGGCCCGACCCACGATGGTGGCCCGACCCGCGCTGGGGCTGGCCCGACAGCCCTAGGGTTCGCGCTAGCCGTGCCCAAGGGGGAAGCTGCGCCCCCTGGTAACCTGAATAGATTATCCATTCAGGTGGGAGTAAAACTAGCGCGACATGGCACTGGTCTGCGTCACGTGAGACCCACCCTGTGGGGTCCCACTGTTCCCGGCTGGCCGAGCGGCCAGCGGCCTGCTATGTGGCGCGGTTGCGCTGCGCCTCCTCCGGCGACCCGGTTGCTCGGGCTGTTGGTCTTCCTCACGGCCAGCCATGCGCTGGCCTCCGCTGCACCACCGTGGCCAAGGGCTTCATCCCCTTTCGGTTACACCACGTGGCACGGTTGCACCATGCCTTCCCTGACAACCTGGCGATTCGAGCCGCCGGTCTTCTTTGCTGCGGGGCTTGCGCCAGCCACCGCTATACTGCCGCGGTCCATCGGCCGCGGGTTACTCTTCTGGTGTAATGGTTGCAACACCACCGTCAAGTGGTGTCGTTCGTCGGTTCCATCCACCAGAGAACTTTCTGCGGGTCACTGGATGAGTTCTGGTTGCCCGATTTTCATTTCGGAAGAAGCCGCACACTCTTCTGGACGTCGCCTTCGATCTGAAATCAGTTCTAATGAGAGTCGCTCATTCTATTATCATGCCATGTTTAACATAAAATTTCACAAAGAAGGTGGAGGGGTCGGACCGTGTTTGTTCATCCCGTACCCTCCGTGTTAGGGTGATAGCATGTGGCTTTGATTTATAGTCCACGACTGAAAAAGAAGAACTAGAAAAAAAATAAAGTTTGAACCCCTACCTATGTTGGTTGTTCGTTGTCGAAGTCGCAGGAAGGCAAATGTCGATTATTTGATGTCGGGAAAGAACATTAAGAAGTCGAGGAGGGCATCATCGGCGTTCTTCAAGGACGGTGCTTCCTCCCTTGTTCTGGTTGAAGTTCAAAGAAGAAGATGTTTGTCATTGGCGGATTAAGTGTTCTTCATTCTTCGATGGTTTTTATTCGTTGGGAGGAGCATTCTACATTGGAGAGAATAAGTTTCTCCAAGTTCTCTTCCAACCCCTCTCCCAACAATGGAATGGCCAATATAAATTAAATTATGTTTTAATAAATTAATTTGAATTGCACCATTAATTCAAGAGGTGTTGGCATAATAAATTAAAAAGAGGGGTGACACCATTAATTAGGGAGCTCAAGAGGTTTCTAACCACTTAATGGGTAGTTCAAGAGGTTTTAACCTCAGGTGGTCCCCACCATATTAATCCTCACATGGGAGGTTGAGTTCATGTGGGCCCACCACCATAACCTCTAATGGGAGGTTAAGGTGTGGTGGTCCCACCTTCAACTTCCCTAAGGAGGTTTTAACCGAATAATAAAAATAATGATTACACAACCTTATTTTTATTTAATTCATTAAAACCGAAAAACTATCTTTTAATCTCAACTGACTGCTATAGAGGTGATTGTCTTATTAAGGGAATACCAGCAGTGCAATTTCAACAGTGCCCTCAGATTTCAATTCCGAGCACCAGTTCTAAAGTTATAAAATCCTGCTCATACGTTTACTGAATGTACCCGAAAAAAACTTGAAAAATTGATTCCAGGCACACTGGGCCTCGAAATCACACACCATCAGTTTTTGCGGACTCGTAAAATTCCCATGTATTTATGAAAAAAAAATTTCCATGGAAATTTTGGGTCTTTACATTCCCACCTTTACTTTTCAGTTTACACTACCGTACTCTTGTACTACCTAGAGGTTTTTCATTTATGGTTCTTCCCATAACATTTTGATTCTTTTACATTAACTTCCTCGACAATTATTCATCGATATGGTTTTGTGTGTGAATACAAGTACATATGGAAAGGCCTCCCCATGTTATTTATTCCTTCGGTGTTGGTTTCCATCCCCTAGCCTATTGAGGTAAGCTTGGGGTAGTTATGAATTGATCCACATCTTGGGTCGGATTGTGATAACCAAAATTTACCTATACTTCATTTCTTGGGGAATTCTATGTATGTGACAGACACTCCTTATTCATGGGATTAAAAGTGATGAAATTTGTTCTTATTTTTCATGATCTATGTGGCATACTAATAAGTGTACATGATTTTAATGTAGCATGTGGACCTAAAATTATATAGCCCTCCAATAAATTAGGTAATGTTTTTATCTCAGGAGAGACTATGTATGGTGCATGATAGGTTATCGTAATCACATTATGTTATGATTTCTTGGCGACTATCCTTGAATTATTCTTATGATATCATGTTTTATATTTTTTCCACATTCATTTATTTCCATGATGTCATCTCTCGATTAAATTTTAAAATTTATGATTCTCACCCATTTTTTATCACTTTGATATGCCTCTTGACTCACATCTATTACCTTCATCATGTTATGATTTGAGTATTCCCTTACTGGGATTTATACCTCACCCCTTTCTTATAAACTCCCAAGTTTTTAATATATATTTTTAAAAGGTGAACAAAATATAAGATCACGTTTTGGAGTCCTTAAATAATGATATTATACCTTATTGTTCTATGTAACCAATTACCCAATGAAATTGGGCCTCATTATCTTTTTTGATTGTATTAAGTGAATCATTAAGTAATACATCATTAATTAAAGTGTATTAATATAAGGATTGTCCTATTTGGTATATGAGAAATCTCTAGTATGTTTTGGGGATTAGGATTAGAAAAATTTATAAAAATCCTTAGGGATAAAACAAAACATAGAAAAACATTCCTAAATTATGTTAAATTTTTTTGTAAGTGGTTTAAAACACACAAAATTACTATATGGAGATAAAAAGTGGATATTTTACTGGAAAAATTATTATAAGGGGTAATAACATTAAAAGGGTTAATTGAGTATTAACTTGATCATCCCTAAGTGCATGATAAAGAGGCCTTACTAAACCTCTAGTTTGATACTCCCGAGGGATATTATTTGATAAATTCACAAATTGTTTTCACCATAACAAAGGGAAAAAGTTCCCATTAAATTTAATGTTATAAAAATAGAACATGGATAACTTTAATTAAAACTTATAAATTCAAAATCAAAGTAATTTATGTAATTTATGGGTTATCCATTAATTTTTCATTATATATTTAAATGTATGAAAATTATCAGCCCTAAGTCTATTTAAAATGATGTAAATGATTGAAACCAGAATCAAATAGTGAAAGGAAGGATTATCATCCATTTTTTATCTTAAAATTTCATATGTTATGATGGTTCTATGAATTCCATCATATCACACAATTTTTGTAGAATTATTCAAACACCACTGCAAAACATAGAAGTGGAGCTATCTATGAAAATGAAAAATGGGGAAATGATTACATCCCAAGTATTTAACTCCGCCCCTATCTATATATGTTGGATTAATTTATTAGTAAAAATTATGATATTACCCTTAGAGTAATTTAATTATATTTTAAGTATTTATTTTATTTCCTTATATAGAGATAATATAAATTTCCAAGAAAATGAAATCACCCTCCGCATCATTAATATCGCTCTGATTTTATACAATTGTAAGGAGGAGGATGAATATATTTTTGAAACATTATATCAAGTATAAAAATTATTACATTATGAGAAATAATTTATCACAAAAATATTTGAGACTAATGGAAAGATCACCCTTGATAACATACCCATTTCGAGGGAATATGATGATGTGTTTTTTTGAAAATTTCTCAATGTTCCTTCTAGTCAATAGGTTGATTAATCAATCAATATTTTACCGAAATCTATTCCAATATCCAAGAATCCATGGAGAATGACCACTATTTGGGTAATGTCCTGACTTGGGTGAAACACATTGATTCCCCTAGCCATACTGCCACATGATCTCAAGCATTCCTCCCTGTACACTAGAGGCTTGTGACTTGTAGTAAGGGTCTGATAAGTCGATCATATGGAGACTATACCCTCTTTTATTAGAGTAATACACAAGTGGAAATAAATAAACTATAAGGTAAGGATATATAACCATACAAATACCAATATCTAAAGATAATAAATAAAGGAAATACAATATAAAAATAAATTATAAAACATGCCATGCTAATGTACGTGTAATGTGTCTAAAATGAAAACTAATAATATAGACACTGATGACTCCCAAGCGTGTTCTGAACCACATATGGTTCCCTCATCCAAGATCCACCCCCAATTTTGACGTTTAACTGAAGGCCTTTTCCCTTAACCTATCCTACAGTAATAAAGTCCATTCAAGTACCAATCAGGCAACCTAAGTAGGGTGTGAGTACAAATCAATAGGCCACCACCAATGGTTTAAAAAAAATCCAGCCAATAAAAGTGTATGAAATTGTATTAATAAATTATTTAAATACATAAATAAACAGTTTATCACATTATTAAACATTTTATATTTAACCACATAAACCCCCAGGTTTCTAAGGATACCAAAACCTCAACACCTGCTTCATCCCATGCTGGAGTCTGATCTAACCCCAAGGGATATCACATTTGAATTCCAATGTTACAATTCTAAATACTTTACTAAATATTCATGATACCATTCACCATATAATATTTCATAATTGAGAGCGCATGTTACCAATCATAATACTGTTCCGAATTTCCATGTTACCATTCACCCTTTAATAATAATAATTAAAAGAGCATGTTACCATTCATAATACTTGGAAAAATGTCCATGTAACCATTTACGAATTAATAAAACATAATTGAAAGCATCAAAATATAAAATATATCTCAACAACGCATTGATTAATTCACAAATTAATTATTCATAATCATAATTTCAATATCCCAAAAAAATTAATTTACCAATTAATTATTCAATTTTTAACATCAATATCCAACAATTAATTCCACAATTTATTTTCACTATTCATAATATAAATATCACAAAATTAATTCTACCATTAATTTTCTTAATTTCTATTATCAATATCTCATAATTAATCTCCCAATTAATTATTTATATCAAAATATATAAATCTCATAATTAATCCCCCAATTAATTATATAAATCCATAGCACCTAAATCTCATAATCACTTCTCCAATTAATTATCTATTTCAAAAATTATTCAACTAATCAATTGATCACATTAATTAACCCAATTTAAAAATTCATATTTCTAACAACTTTAAAAATTGTATAATTTTCATACACATATCAAAATCACGACTATGGTAATTGAATTTTAGAACACATACCTAAATTCGATGAATAATCACCCAATGTAAATCTCAAAAAATAGAGTGGAACAATAAAATAAATCTAGATCCAAATCTCAAAACCATAAATCAAGATTAAAGAAATAATGATATATTAAATCTAGATATTGATATGAAATCCTAGATATAGATCTCAAAAAATAGATTTAGATCTAACAAAACTATGGATTACTTTGTTAAAGAAAGCCAGAAGAGCAGGAGAGTAATGAGAAAAGAACTGAGATAAGATTCACTTACCAGGAGAGGTGAGGATCTTCGATCTGAGATTTGAATCATGAAGAATGGAGGTCAGGAAGGAATTGAATTAATTCGGGGAGCTCCAAATTTGTGAAAGACCTCCTAGGTTTTAATGAGGTTTGAAATGGGTGAGTATCGAGGGTTCAAGGGAATTTAAAAATTAAAATTGGGTGCATTTAAAATCACGCATGGTTTGTTGGGTTGGGGTGTATGGTTTTCCTTAACCAGGAAACCTTACTGTGCACTAGTTATTATATGGGAACAAAATTACTCATAAGAGGTCACATGGTATGGGAAAACCACATGCCAATCATGCCTAACCGCTTCTTCTCCATTTTTTAACAATTTGCAACCAAAAACACCCCAAAGTAAAACACAAATAAAATGAAACTAATGCAAGGAAAAAAGAATACATGTAATAATGATAAAGTCTTCTCTAGAAGAGGTTGGGATGATATAATCTCCTCACCATATAACAGATCATCCTCGAGCTTCAATCCCAAGATTCTCTAACATTATAATCCCAAAATATTGGGCCACTAAGCCCATATATCCACCTCACTTTCCCAAGTCTCCTCCTGCACACTCCGATGTTTACATAATATATAAACTATCAAAATGTTCTTTCCCAGAAACACTTTCTCACTATAATCCAACACACGTATTGGATGATCCTAAAAGGAAGCATCTACCACAAGATCAAATTCATCCACTTCAAGAACACACTCCCACAACATATCATGAAGCTCCTATATAGTACGCTATAACTGCCCATATGTTTGTGGGTGGAAGGCCGTAATTAATAATACCTATGTACTAAGGACCCTTTTCTAGACTTTCCTAAATCATGGAGTGAAATTTGAGTTATGATATGAAACAATAGTCTATGTTACTCAATGCAGATAGACAATCTCCCAAACATAAAAATATCACGACTGCTCCCCTAAGAAAGTCCCTCATATAGGCTAGGAATGTTCTACCCTTGTCAGTCTATCCTCGAAAACTCAAATAGTACCCTTTTTTCAAGGATTACTTAGGAGACCCACCAAAAAATCCATGGTCACGTCATCCCACTTCTGCTATGAAATGGGTAACGACTACAGAAAACCTTCAGGTCATTGATGTTCTGCATTCACCTTCTATTAGGTCCACTAGGTTAGATACCCTAAGAGGGGGGGGGGGGGTGAATTAGGGTATGATAGATTAAAAAAAATTCCCCTATTGATCTTGTCTCGCTGTTAAGCCAGACTATCTTCTCTCTCTTTCCTACAGAAAAGTATAAACAGAAAAAAACCATGCACATGAAACAATGATTTGTACTTGGTTCACCCTCACTAGGCTACGTCCATGGAGCATACACTGACGATGTGCTGCTGTACCAAATCCACTAAAAGCGCACTTCTATTTAAAAAGTTCAGGATATATCACTTATATTCCCAGGCTCACTGCCTTTACAATGTTTAGGTTCAGAACACTACTTTCCCAAGGGTCACTCCCTGTTTCTCTCTCTCTGGATCACTGCCGGTGGTGATGATCACATTCTTCCTCTTCCTTTGATCACTGCTCTAGAAAGGATCCACTCAATGTTTATAGACTATCATGTCTCTTCATTATCACTAATGAATACATCCTATGTTGTACGTGAATGCTTTGTTGAAGTCCAAATTTCACCTGTAGATGAATTTCACTTCACACCGAAGGTATCGGGAAATCTTCCAGCTTTCATGCATCCCTGAATCACTACCGTGAATCTACCTTTCCTGGTGCCCCTCTCTAAGATGGCACACAAGTATCGGCACACAAGTTATAACTGGTGCGCAAGTCCACCTCAACCACTTGTGCGACACAATCTTTTGCAACTCCGAACTTGCGCGACTCACACACCTTTACGCCCAGTCCAATATTGGCGTGCGACCACAAACTATCGCACTTCTTCACAACATGGCGCGCAAGTGTCACCAAACCACTTTCACGACAGCCCCTTATTCACCTCAATACTTGGGCGATGCCCTTCCTTTCTCTCCCAAACCACTCTGGCCGCACATCAATCAATGAGCGCATAAACTCTACTTGCGTGACACCACACCACTTGCGCGACCACCACACTTGCGCGACCAGAGCTCTGATTTTATCTAAGTGTTGAACTCGTACCAAATGAGGAGGGGTCGACCTGTATTTATATGAATTTGTACACCCTATGTGATGACGCACAAGTTTTAGCACGCAAGTCTCTACTGTGAAAGTCACTTGCTCAACCAACCCTAGAACTTGGGCGCTCCTTATCCCTTTGCCATATTTTGATGCTCTAATCTTGAAAAACATAGGGCGTGCAAGTTTCCTCTCCTTCAAGACAATGGTGCTCGAGATCATCCATTCCTTTTTTGATGTTCTTGAATCACACAGGGATCGTTAACCACATCCCTTGAACTCGACATGACCCCATGAAATCCCCTTTGTCAACAAATATGTATGTCATGGTTTTCTTTGTCAACAATCACAACACAGATGTCCACTCTGTCAACAAACACAATCACCTAAAAAATGCTTCAATGATACCTTGAGGGATTTTTTCCCAATAACTTCTAGTAGGTGTATCATTGTTTCATGTACCCGACTATCTCATTTTTCGTTACCAATAACCAAAACTATCATCACAGGTCATAGTATATTCTGGTCACACTTGGATGTTCTGTCTTTTTCAAGGCATGAAATTCCCTGATGAACTCTTATTGTATGATCATAGGAACAACAAAAAGATTCTTGACATAGATGATCTCATCCTAATCTATGATCAAATATAATGTTTACTCCCCACCTTTACGACTTTCCATAAAGGTAAAACATTCCATATTCTCATACTACCTTTCTCTAATCTAGATAAAAGTGTAGAATACACTGAAAATGATACCAGATTCATATACTTATGACTCTCATGAACCACCACATACATATTATCCAGAAAAGCCATCATCATTCACTCAACAGTAGACTTCTGAACTACTTGAACATATGTTTTACTACTCAAAGAATCATCTACACTATTCCCCTTCCTGGGTGTATTTACCAGATCGAATTCAAATGACTGTATATACTCAAATAATATCCACTGCAGAAGAATCAAATCTCTATATGAAGATATATTCTTCAAGATATTATGGTCTGTATACAAAATGAATTTTTCTCCCAATAGAAAATTCCACCAATAAATTAGAGCATAAACCAAGGTTTCTAAATTCAGATTGTACATAGGGTATTTCCATTCAAATGTCCTTAAATACAGAGACCCATATGCCAAAACTCGATCTCCCTAAATCAACAAATCCCGGAGTCTAATCCTAGAATAATTATAGTACACCATTTACTCATCACCTAGATTAAGTAGGATCAAGATCGATGTCGATTTCAAATTCTTCTTTAACTCCTAGAATGCATTCTCATATGTTTATGACCAATCAAAATTTATCCCATTTTTGGTCAAGCCCAAAAGTGGAAATACCAAATGGGAAAATCCATGGATGAATCTATTATAATATCTAGCTAACCCCATAAATCTATGTATATTGAAAACATTATTGGGTTTCTCCCAAGAAACCACTTCTTGAACCTTCTCTAGGTCCACTAGCACACCTTCCTTTGAGATTATGTGTCCTAAGAAGTGTAACTGATCAATCCAAAACTAACACTTAGATATCTTGGGAATGAACTTCACGAGTCTTGGATTACACCAAGATATAATCCAAAAACACTAAAAAAACTAATATAGGTATGGGTAGAAGATTATATTCATCATGTCCATAAAATATTATAGTGAATTTATCAACCAAAATGGAATTACAATGTCCTCATATAGGCCATAACTACTTCTGAAAATAGTCCTTAATATATCAAAAGTGTGAAATCTCCGCTAATGATACCCTGATCTCAATTCAATCTTTGAGAACTCACAATCTTCTCTCAACATGTAAAATATATCATTAATAGATAGAAGAGTTTACCAGTTCTTCATAGTCATCTAGTTCCACTTTTGATAATCAACACACATGCGTAGAGTCCCATAATCCTTATCAGAAGAAAACCCTAGAGATCCCCAAGGTGATACACTCAGCTGGATAAATAACATATCCTCCGACTCCTCCAGTAGAGTCTTGAGCACTTGAAGCTCTATAGGTGTAATTCTGTATGGTGGAATAGAAATTGGATCAACCCTCGACATGAGCACAATAGTGAATTCCACATCTCTCTTAGGGGGAAGACATGATAAGTCTTTAGGGAAAAAAATCCTAAAACTATTCCACCACTGGTGGAATGATATCATGTTTTACACCTCTATCATCAAATAATAAACTAGAAACAAAGCCTTTGAGATCTCCCAGTTGCTAGGTAATTGACATTGCATAGACTTTCTGGATATTCCACTCTCCACGATGAATGTAATAGTCACCCACAGGAAATGTAAACATCACTCTCACATGGTAACAATCAATGTGGGATTAGTATACGACTAGCCTGTCCATACCTATAATTAGGTCGAAGTGTGACATATCAAGGATATAGAGATCCCATAGAAAACGATACCCCCAACCTCAGTAGAACATCCCTTACACAAATACATGTCTTTAGACCATACTCTCAAAGGTGTATCTATAGTCACTACCCCACCCAAAAAATCCACAGCCAGACTCAAACCAATACAAATTCTGAATATATAAAGGAATGATAGGAACCAATATCATATAAGGCACTAGATAATATAGAATATAAAAGAACAATTATTCTTACTATCGATGGTTGAGCCTCTCTATCCACATGTGTAGGATTCATTTCATGTAGTTTTTCTGGACATCATCCCTGTGATACAATTTGACTCCCCTGAGTTGCACCACTCTACTGATATGGGTGATATTTCCTAGAAGCACCATGTCCACTACCTCTACTACCACAACCAATATAACTCTAGTTTCTAGACTGATATGGTGAAAAATATCCCCTTCCCACACCCTAGTTCTTGTTAGCTCAGCCATCACTAACCATCTATTGATGTGTCCTATAGAGCCTCTACAGATGTCCCATCTTTCCACAAGATCAAAACACTACTGGTGGTCAAGAATAGTTACTACAACAATGTACTGGCCTACTACACTAGTGATAGACCACTCCAATATGGTCCTACGCAATAAATCCATCAGTCTGTGTACTCTTATTCTAACTAATATTCCTAAAATTGTCTTAGAAACACATCTTTCTCTTAGAAGTCATACCCATTGGTCTAATAGCTAAAACCACCTATCATGCACTGTAATCCTTCTTCAGATTCCACTACTATATGAGATCCTCATCGCCCACCTTAGTGAACATCTATAATCGAATGAGGTTAACTTGGGACTTAAATTGTCACTTAATTCCATCCTAAAGAATATTGTTGTAGCTATCTCATCTCATTCCAAAACTGGAGGAAAGTTATGAAGGTATTTAAAATATCTATCATAGTTATTCATGGAAATGATTCTTTTTTGTTAGCCACATGTACTTAAAAAATTTCTCTCCTATCTCAGTGTCTCTTGGTAGAAGTGCTCTATGAGAATCTCCAAAATTTCCTTCCATAAAATACCATCATCCTATTAGGTAATTGCATAAATTTATTACCATAACTTCACTAATCCTTATAGCATAGAAGTGGCCAAATTTACCCTCTTCTTAGTAGGAGATTCTAAATGGTCAAGTATCATCTCGATATACTCAACCCACAACTCAAATCCCTTAGGTCCAGAATCACCGGTAAACTTCAGAGGGTGATGCAACTAAAACTCCCTTATCACATCATACATACTCTTCACAAGCTTCTATAAGTCTCTTTCCCTAAATTTTATGAAGTGAGAGAAATTAACTTGGAACTTCTCCCCTACTTCCTCACCTGGCACTATCAATGCCTCAAGTTCCACTACTGGTTGACCTTGTCTAGCCATCTCCCCTTGTCAACATCACATCAAGAATCACAGTCTAGGCATAACTCCAAAATTCCAAACACACATCTTAATAATAATAACACAACATTATGACATTTACGTAAGAGGTATTAATCACAAAAATCCACAATAATTATTTTCCCCAAACCTCACCACATGGTCAAAACAGAGGAGCAATTACTACCCTTTACCATTATACACTAAGGTCATGGGTATCTAGGGAAAGAACATTATTATATAAAGTTTCTCATTTAAACAAAAATTATTTCACATTTTTCATCATTTTACAATTTTAAATTTTTTTATTAGGCATTATTTTCAATTTAATTTCACAATCAAGGAAAATAATTTATGTTCAACAACTTACCCAAAACCCATTTCCCGTGCATTCCTAAAATTATGAATGTCACAAATTAATCCTGTGTTCCTAGAACGATGCATTTAGACTCAAATCTCATTCCATTCTGGGCCAAGATTCAATTCCCATAAAATATGAAAAACAATTTTAACATCACACAATAAGTGAATCACCCAATGTGAAATGACATTCAACTATAACAACCAACACCAATAACGAAAATCCCACCATGGGTACTTGGGTTTCACCCTATACATGGGTTTTCAATTAACATGAATGAGCTCATGCATAATCACTGACTCTTTTGAGTCTCTTTTATACCATTCCCCAAATAATAATACAAAAAAATAGAAAAAGAAAACTAACCTTTGATACCACTTTGCTATATCCCAAACATGGATCCACACATCGGTGCCCTGAGATGGACCACTACATGACCTTATTTGAGCCTCCCCATATGTCAGAGGATGATGACAAGCAGCGAGGGTTGGATAAGTCAATCATGGGTAGACTATAACCTCTTTTATTAGATTAATACCCAAATGAAAATAAATAAACAATATAATAAGGATATATAACCATAAACAATACCGATATCTCAAAAAACTTAAAGAAGGAAATAAAATATCCAACTAAAGTAGAAAACATGCCATACTAATGTATGTGTCAGGTGTTCAAAATGAGAAATAAAAATAAAGATACCGATGACTCCCAAGCGGGTACCAAACCATGTCTGGTACCTTTATCCAAGATCCATCCCTAACTCAGCCATGTAACCCATGGCCTTTTCCCCTAACTTATCCTTCAACAATAAATTCCCTTCTTGTACTGACCAGGTAGCCTAATTAGGGTGTGAGTACGACTCAGTAGGCCCCCACCAATGGTGTCTAAAAAAATTCAGTCAATAATAGTGTATGAATTTATATAAAGAAATAAGTACAATGAATTAATATACATTTTATCAAATTATTAAATATTACCTATTTAACGACACAAACCCCCAGGTTCTCTAGGAGACCCGAACCTCAAAACCTACTTTAGCTAGTGCCGAATTCTGATCTATTCCCAAGGTATATTACATTTGAATGTATATGTTTCCATTCTTAATAGTTTTTCAAATTTCCATGTTACCATTCACCATTTAATATCACATAATTGAATGAGCATATTACCACTCATAATACTTTTCGGAATGTCCATGTTACCATTCACCCTTTAAAAATGATAATTGAATGACCATGTCACCATTCATAATACTTGTCCAAATGTCCATGTTATAATTTACCAAATAATCATACATAATTGATAACCTCACAATATTACATATATATCAACAACCCATTAATTAATTCATCAATTAATTAATCATAATCATAATTTCAATATCCCATAATTAATTCACCAATTAATTATTCGTTTCTTGACATCAACATACCATAATTAATTCACCAATTAATTATTCATTTGTTGACATCAACATCTCATAATTAATTCCACTATTTATTATCTCTATTCATAATATCAATATCAAATAATTAATTATACCATTAAATTTCTTGAATTAATTATATCAATATTTCTTAATTAATCTCCCAATTAATTTTCTAAGTCAAAATCCTGAAATAACATAATTAATCCCCAATTAATTATCTAAATAGATAGCCCATAAATCTAATAATTAATTCCCCGATTAATTTTATATTTCAACAATACTTCAATTAATCAATTGTCCACATTAATTAACCCAATTTATAAATTCTAATTTCTAACAACTATAAATTCTATAATTTTTATACCTGTATCAAAATCACAACTATTGGAATTGATTGTTACACCACATACCTTAATTTATCAATGAATAATCAAAAAAAAGATATCCAAAAATTTTGATTTCAAAAACGATGTAAAATGAGATTTGAATCTCAAAACTCTAAATCAAGATTAATGAAATCAAGATCTTCTAAATTTAGATCCTAATATAAAATTTTAGATTTATATATAACCAAATAGGTGTATATCTAAAAAAATATTGGATTACATTATTGAAATAAAGTGAGAAGAACAGGAGAATAATGAGAAAATAACCGAGATAGGATTAAAAAATCGAGAGAGGTGTGGATCTTTGATCTGGGTTTTGAATCATGAATAAATGAGGTAGAGAAGTCTTAGAATTATTTGGATTTCTCTAAAATAGTGAAAGACCTTCTAGGGTCGAATTGGAACTGAAATGGGTGAGTTTCAGGGGTTGGGGGTATTTTAAAAATTAAAATTAGATAAAATGTAAAATTGCACACAGTTTGTTGGGAATGGGCACACAGTTTTCCGAAAAGTCATACCCTAACCTTGAATATGTTTTTATGGTGGCACAATTTTACTCATAAAAAGGTGAATTATTTGAGAAAACCATTCACCAACCATGCATAACCACTTATTCTCCCATTTTTTCCAATTTTCAGCAAAACACACCCATTGTAAAACCAAAATGAAAATTACTTAATACAAGGAAAAAGAAAACCAATAATAAATCCCAAGTCTACTCTAGAAAACATTATGTTCTTACTATTGAACTAGAATATATGATTAAGAATGTATAGTATAATCTAGATAAAGAACTTATAAACCAAAGTGCATCCCTGTGCGGTGCACCAATCCTTTTCGTCAAGAAGACGGATAGGTTAATGAACTAATTAATTGATTATCATGAGATCATAAAGTTTATAATAAGGAAGGAGTATCCTATACCAAATATTGATGAATTATTTTATCAGCTATGTGAATCCCTATACTTCTATAAAGCAGATCTTTGTTTGGGATACTACTAAGTGAAGGTTAAGAAGGATGATATATCCAAGATTGATTTTCAAATAAGGTACAACCACTATGAGTTCATTGTGAATAAACTTTAACTCACTAATTCTCTAGGTATCTTCATGGACATAATGGATAGAGTCTTTAGGGATTATATCAATGAATTTCTGGTAGTATTTATAAACATTATTCTTTTGTTCTGAAAAAGTAAAGAGAAATATGAGAATAATTTGAATTCTGTACTGAATATCTTTCATAATGAAAATTAATATTAAATCTATAGTAAATGTAAGTTCTTGATGTATATAGAAACATTTCTTGGTCATGTTATCTAAAAAAACAGAAATATATGGATACTTCAAAAGGAGAGGCAATTAAAGGATGGTACAAACTAACATCTATGATGGATATATTTAGTTTCCATGTATTAGCTAGTTACTATAATTGATTTGGGGTAAACTACTCAGGATTTTCAATCCCATAAACCATTCTAACTTGTAAGGGGGTAAAGTTTTTCTGGACTCAGGGATGTTAGGAGTGATTCAAAGAGTTAAAAAAGGGTCTAATAACTTCACTAATGCTCACATTACCCACTAGTGGGGAAGAATTTATGATATACAGTGATATATAAAAAAATTATTAGGTTGTGTAATCATGAAGGATAAAGACGTGATATCAAATTCCTCCCTCCAATTAAAGATCCATGAGTATAAGTACCCAAAACATGATCTGGAATTAGATGTAGTGATCTTCACATTGATGATTTGATGACATTATATATACAGGGAGAAGTTTCACATATGTATGGATTATAAAATCCTCAAGTTTATATTTACACAACATGTTCTCAACATGTGAAAATGAAGGTGGTTAGAGCTGATCAAATATTTTTATTGTTCAATCCATTACCATCATGGGAAAGTGAACAAAGAGGAATATTATCTGAGTATAGAGGATCCCATAAACCTATCCATGATAAAGATTTAAAGGGATCCAATATTCTAGGAAATACAAAGGATGGAAACGGTAATCCTAGAAGGATCTACATCCAAAATTTCTCAAATTACTTCTCAAAAATACATTATTGAGAGGATCAAAGAGCCTTAACAATCTAATGGAGGGATACAAAAAAATGTAGTGAATATTCCAAGTAATAAGGTTAGGAACTCAGATATATATCCCCTCAAAACCAGAACTAAAATGGAAAATTCAACATGATGCACATAGATCATCCTTCTATATTCATCCTGGAATCTCTAAGATGTATAGATATCTGATGAAAATATTCTTGTGGGACAACATGAAGAGGTAGATTACAGAATTTATATCTCAATTCTTGGTATTCCAATAATTCAAGGTTGAATTAAAGAAGTCTGTATACATGATGAAACCATTTCCCATAATTGTGTATAAATGGGAAAACATATCCATGTATTTCTTCAAAATAATCCCTAGTATATCTAAAGGTAATAATTCTATCCAAATGGTAGTAAATTACCTTATTAAGTCATAAAATTTCACTAATACCAATGATGACTTATCTCTTGGCTAACTCACCAAGATATACATAAGGGATGTGGTAAGATAGCATGGATTGGCACTCTACGTTATATCTAATTGAGATATAGGGTTTACCTTGAGGCTCTAGAGAATCCTTCAATACGTGTTGGATATAGAGTTGAATTTTAATATTTCTTATCACACATAGATGAATACCCAATCTCATATAACCATTTAAACCCTTGAGGATATATTGAGATCATTTTCAATCGATTTACAAGTATGTTGGGATTAAAAATTTCCCCCAGCATAGTTCTTATATAACAACAATTTCTATTCTAGAATTCAAATGTCACCATATAAGGATCAATATATGAAGAGGTGTCAGAATCCAAAAAAAAAATGGGATGAAGTTTGAGAGAAAATGCTTATTGGACTGGATTCTATCAAAGAGTTGACATATAAGGATTAAACCATTCAAAATTTTATGAAATATTTGAAAAGATTATAGAAAATCTATGTAGAAAATCACTGATATGACCTAGTGTTTTATTTCAAAGTTAATGTTTTCCTTAGTATATCACCGTGGAATAAATTCATGTGGTTTGGTAAGAAGGGAAGGATTATTCCTAGATACATCAGCCCCTTTGAGATTCTTTGTCGCATCAGATCTATGGCCTGTCAACTATCACCACCACCTAACCTTTCCCAAGTACACGATGTGTTCTATGTATTTATCTTGAATAAGTAAATATTAAATCCCTCACATATACTGAATTTAGTGGTGGTACCCTTATATAATGATCTTTCTTACATAGAGTAGTCGGTGAAGATCATTGATCATAAAGACAACATACAACAAAATAAGACAACTCTCATGGTCAAAATGTTGTGAAGGAACCACATTTTTGTGTAAGAAACATGGGAACAAGATGATATGATGTAACATAAGTGTCCTCATCGTTTTTAGTATATGAAAATACATTTAAAGGGTGAAATTTCTGAATGTATGAATAATGAAATGACTGAAAATTTTATAAATTAAATTACCTTTTAATGAATAAATGTATTATTAAGTAATGTAGTTATAAAAATCACTACCTAAATTTGGTTATTTTAGAAAATTATAAAATATATCCAGTTATATTTAAATAGTTGTTAAGAATATTAACCATTAATAATATATCCTTGGTAAAATTATCATAATTATTAGTATAGATTAATGGATATGATAAAGACTAATTTATATAGATGGAAGAAGCGATGGCCTTGACCAGTATGATCATACCCTATGAAGCTCAGTTATTAGAGATCACTAGGGAGATAATGTCACTATGATTTTTCCTTAACAAAGTACAATAGGAAATTAAACAACTCAAACATAAATACAACCATTTATGGTATAATTTCAAGCTTATCTAGATCATGGCCCAAACCATGTTCCCCGAACCACCCTAAGAAAGTGTCACCATCTCACACCACACCCTTAAGGGAATATACTGGTGTAATAATGATTTATTTATATAGCACCTAATAGTATGAATTTATATATTTTATTTTAAATAATATAATGATAATATTTATCCCTTATTATTATCACTATATATAAATTTTTAAATAATGAGTTGATAAAAATAAGATTTTGTTACGAAGAAACAAAAATTGTATTTTTGTAAAATATATAGTTTTGATTAAAACACTATTTTATTATAAATTCCAAAATTTTTAAAATAAATATTATTTTCATGTAATATTCATATAATATTTATTTTAATATAAGTACAACAAAATTAATGAAGTCCAATATAATGATTATAAGGGTTAGAAAGTGGATAGTGTTGTAAAAACTAATATTTTCTTGTTAATAAAGATTTTTATTTAAAAGTTTAAATTCTTATATTTAGAAAATTATTTCGGAAAAATAAATATAATTTTTGAAATTTTCACATAAAAAATATCCAATGGGGAATGTTACATAATTTTTTGAGACAATCACATTTTTGGGTAAAAATTAAATATTGGATAAATATTCAGTATGTATTATTACATCATAATATTCCAAAATTAATGTCATAAATTATATAAAATAAATAAATGAAAAATAATATATTTTAAATTTAAAATAATATGTTTTTAAATTTATTATATTTATTTTAAAACCATTAATGAATCCTCCAAAACCTATATTATATTTTATGGTTTTAAAATCAATTCTTTATGAACATGACTCACTTCTACAACACGAATGGGGTTATTTTAATTGGTTCAGTTCTTAGACTTATAAAATATTTAAAAATACTCATATTTAAAAAACAACATGTAAAAAACCATTGTAAGGCTTGTGGATTTTATTATTCTAGCGTACAGAGTCTAAAACCAAAGTTTAGAAATTAATAAAGAACCCCCCTTTATTTTTCTATAAATACCCACCCATCATACCACTCCTCTTCACTAAAACCCATTGATCAAACATAACTCTCTATATCCCTCTATAAATACCTCCCAACATGTTTGAAAGTTATTAATAATCTCCTCAGAATATTTTAGAAGTTCCCTCTAGATATAAGGGGATTCTTTCATCCTCATATTTATTCAACCTCTTTATTTGTATTATGCCATTTGATTTCTAATTTTTCTTGTTGGAATATGTTTTTACACATCCATTTTTACATCATCATGATTTAAAAGTATGATATAAATCATTTTAGTATCATTAAACCCTTCAATGAATTTTTTGTACACCCATTATGCTTCAAAAATTATCTTAAAAATTTCCATTCCAAATATTTGTGTTGTGAATACCCATCCCCATTTCCAAGAAAGGGTATTCACCTAGATGTACCTATCCTAAATTTATTGGGCAATTCAACGTATTTCACCCACACTAAATAATTTTGGGATTAAGTGTGATGAAAGGAGTTATTATGTTTCATGATCTATGTGGCATACTAATGTACGTACATGATATAAATGTGACAGGTGGGATAAGAATTATATATCCCTCCAATTCATTGGGAAATGTTTTTAACTCGCAACATACAACTTATGATGACTTATATGTTATCCAATTCACACTATATTATGATGTTTTGACATTTTTCCTTGACTTGTGCATATGATTTAATTTATTTTTCTATTTCCTTATTCCTATATTTTCTTGATATTATCATCTTATATCAGGATTTGATGTTAATGTTTACTATTATATTGGTTTTTGTCCCTTTTATATAGCTATTTACTCACATTTATTACTTTCATCAAGTTTGGATTTGATTATTCTCTTACTGGGATTTATATCTCACCCCTTTCTTATATACACCCCTAGGTTATTCCATGAAGTATTAGAAGATCAATCGAATAAAAGGACATGTTTTGGAGGTTTAAATAATTTATTTTTACATTCCGTTGATATGTATCTAATAACCAAAATACACTTGGACTCATGATATTTTGGGATTTTATTTAGTTTATAATTATATGTTAAATTTTGAATTAATGTGTATTAAATATATGGGGTGTCATAGTATCAGTAAACATTCATCATTATCCATTAATCACAAAAAATAATCCATCAAGCTTGAATAATTAATTCTAATTCTCTCAGTGTTGTGAGGGAGGATAAATATGATCATCTCTCATTATTTAATGTCTTCTTTAAGGGGTATATCTATGAATTTGAGATAAATCCATTGAGAGAAAATCATTATACATAATTATTCTCACATAACCCTATAAATGATATAAGTTGGTTTATATATATAGATTTATAAAAATAGTAATTATGTAGCGACCCTTATCAAATTGTTAACTATAAATAAAACCCATGTAAAATAATGACAATAATAATAGTATATTCCATGACATGTACTAACTTATAGATATCTAAATATAATTTCTTAAGTAAATAAATCAATATTTATTTAAATAATATTAAATAAAATAATAATTTTCATTAGTTCCTTAACTCAGATAATCAATCATACTAAATATTTGTTGAACCTTGAATAATAAATGTTTATTTAATAAATAAAAATCATTATATTATTCCTGAAATTAATAATTAAATAAATATTTTTTTCACCAATCTATGAATAAATATTTATTAATATTCAACTCACCACTTAGCTAGATTGAACCAGGAGAGTCAGCACACATGGGCACAAAGTTGGTGTTATTGACTATAGAGATGGTTCATATCATGTAGGGGAGAATATAGACTGCACAGAGCTGTTAGAAGCCTTATGATGACTAGAAACAGAGGCCTATGAAGTTTGAGGATGGAGACCAAGTGTTCATTTAGGTCTCTCCTTGACATGGGATATAGAGATTTGGCCAGGGCAGAAAGATATATCTGAGGTTTATCGACCCTTTTCAGATTCTAAGTAGAGTTAGAGAGGTGGTGTACCCCCTACCTCTACCCATGTAGTTTCACTGAGTGCACTATTTCTTCCATGTGTCATTGATTGGGAGGTACGTGTATGATCCATCACACGTTATCTACTAGGGTGAGTTGGACATTGACGATGGGGTGAATTTTGTGGAGTACCCTGTGGAGATCAAGTATCGACATGATTGGATCCTTCAGGGGTGCTCAATTCTTCTAGTTCACATTTTTTGGTAGAATGAGAATATATAAGAGAGAAATTTGGAGAGGGAGACTTAGATTCGTGATCAGTACCCTCATATTTTTTGGTGAGTAGCCCATATTTTGGATTTTAGGGATGTAAAGATCTAAGGTGGGGAGAATTTAACGACTCATATTTTATCTAGTTTTATTTTTATAAATTAATTGGAAAAATTTTGATACCATGAGATGAGAAGGCATGAGATTCTAAGGTCGGGTGTTCCCAAAAAAACTCGTTGAAAAATATTTAGCTTTTAATTAAGTGTGTGGGTAGTTTTTATTTAAACTATAATAAATTCTAAATGGGTTCCCAGAAAATAAATACAATTGAACCGTTGCATTTAGAACTGTGAATTTACCTTAGGTGGGGCCTAACCTCGACCGGTGTGGTTTGAGAGTGAAAGTAAGATTTTTTACGTAAACATCATTAAAATATTTAATAAAAATATTTTATTGCGACACACCAACTATTTTTATTTATGATAAGGTTTTTAGGGTTACAATGTTATCACCAAAATTCTAGAGTTTCGCTGAGACAAATAGGATTAGACTATGTTGATGAATGCTAGCGGATCAGAGATTAGATCTGGTATCGAAGAACGACAGATCGATGTATGGAAACGATGAAGCATCACCTGTCGTCAACAACTGATCCAAAATCTAGGTAGGGTGTTTGACCTCCATGTGATTTCCTTTCCCACTTTTTAGATTCAATGATTAATGTGGACTAACCAATGAATAGGTTGATCCGTGGTTTGATCGCTCTTGCAAGATGGTTAAATTGTAGGGATTAGATGGGAGATAGACCATTGTGATTGTTTTATTCTTCATTCATCATTCTATAAAGAAAAAATATAGACTTACATGAAAAAAGGTCAAGATCCATTCTTCGGGATTTTATGTGCATTTATTATCTACCCTTAATCTATTGTATTCTTCATGTGTTCTTCATATTATTCCCTCACTTTTAAACCCCTATGCGAACGATCGACCGTTGATTCACTGATTCGTGATGCAATGATCCAAGATCAAATATAAAACCACATAAAGGCATTTATGATGTTCAAAGAAAAAGTTACGGAATTATTTTCTTAGGATAGTGGAATACTATGGTGAAGGCAGCGGTGCACGATGAAAGCTCATGCCGGTCCAGGAGAGCATTAGTGCTGGTCTAGGGGGATGACGAGTCGATAGGGCGAAGCTACCGATGGGGTGACTGATAGAGAAAGAATGAAATAGGGGGGACACAATGGAGAAGTTATAGTGGAACATTCCATAGAAGGTGGTCTCATTGTTGACTGGGGGACACAATTGTGAAGAGGATGTGTATGCGGCAGCAGGCCGTGGGGGAGCTGGAATGTGGCTCGGTGCTGCGTGGAAGGAGCCCGCAGTTGCAGCTCAACCAAGGAGCAAACGAGAGGCACGTGGTCGAGATAGACCGTGTGTGGCCCAACAAGTTGGACCATAGAATGGGAAGGACCAAGGGGAGCCGGGGTGCTCCAATGGACCTACGGGTGAGTCCTAGTTGGCCAGGCAGGTTTGGACCAGACCTGGGTCAAACCCATTTTATAAAAATATCCATATCTTTCAAACTGTGTGTCCATTTGACAAGTAGTTTTCAGTGTTGGGAACCTTGAGATGATAAAGTCCTTATGATATACTCTAAGTGAGTTTTTTTTGGGATTTGACATACTAACTAATGGTTCAAGGAGTAGGTTCTCCTGGAACAAGCGCGCTTGGAGATAAATCCTATGGCTGGTTGTGACCTAGAATTTATGTAACCTAGAAGCTGCATGACCTAGAGGCTATGTGACATAGAAGCTGTGTGACCTAAGGGTTATGTGTATTACTTAGAGACTATGTGTATTACTGAGAATGTGTGTCTTACTGAGACTATGTGTCTTAGCAAGACTCAGTGTCTTATCGAGACTATGTGTCTTATGAAGACTGTGTGTATCATGGAGACATTGTACCTCATTAGATTGAGCGTATGAGGACTTTACTAGATTATATTCTATTGAAATATACCTATGTGAGATGACTTTACTCTTTATGTGTGGTATACTTCAGGTATTTCTATGTGGTATACATCTTGTATTTCTATGTGGTATACTTTGTGTATTTTTGTGTGGTGTTCCTTCACGATGTTCCATTGTGGTGTTCTTTAGTGGTGTTCCTTTATTGTGTTCCTTAGGGGTGTTTGTTTGTTGTTTTAATTAGTGGTGTTCCTTTATGGTGTTCTTTAGTGGCGTTCCTTCGTGGCATTACTTCATGGTCTACCTTAGTGGTGTTCCATCATGGTGTTCCTTAGTGCCATTCCTTTAGGGTGTTCCTTAGTGGGTTTCCTTCGTGGTTTTCCTTAGCGGTGTCCCTTCATGGAGTTCCTTTGTGGTTTTCCTTCATGTTGTTCTTCTTTGGTGTTCTTTCATGGTCTTACTTAGTGGTGTTCCTAATTGGTGTCCATTTGTGGCTTTCCTTAATGGTGTTCCTTCTTGGTGTCCCTTAGTGGTGTTCCTTCATCGTGTTCCTTCATGTCATTTTTTAGTGGTATTCCTTCATTGTATTCCTTCATAATTTCCTATGTAGTATATTTTCCTTTGTGGTTTCGAGGTGTCCTTATGAGTATTGTTTTACTCACCACAACACGGGATTTTCCCGCACATGTCGTGTCTTGTGCAGATGATTGATGATTTGATGGATTCCCTGGTGTACCAGGACCAGGAGGTTCTTAGTGAGAAAAGACCATCGATGTATGCTCCTATGGATTCAAACAACTATCCAGTACCTTTCCCTTCAGGTAGGGTTTTTTGTGGATGAGTTTCAAGAACTTGTGCATTCACATTTTCAGACTCCTTTTGGATGGGATTATATTTTGACCCTCTTTACTTTCCAGTTTCCTAGTGTCATACTCTATGGTTGGTATCTTAGTGAATTAATGAATTGTTTACTTACTGTTTTTACATTACAAAATATTGGGATTGGTGATGTGTGTGTTTGTGTGTGTATAGGTACTTAGTCAAATTTCTCGCTTTTTGAGATATGCCTACTCGGTGACAGTCGCCAGCCCTTTTCCAATCGAAGGTGGGATTGGGGTAGTCACTACACGGGCCCATCTGGGATAGTTTGTGGCCGGGTTAATTGAATATAGATATAAATCCCACTGGAGAGGGAGATAATAATCAAAGGAATATATAAGACAATATGTAATGTTTACATGAAAAACCGACATGGGAAATTCTTGAATACCAAAATAACTTTTACAAGTTCATGAAACATAAATTTGGTTTCATGAATCCTATATTGATTCATATAAATAAAATATTATAATCTATATTAAAAAACATACAAGTGTACTTACCCATCTTGGGTAACTGGTCTCATTGGATAGTGGTTCAAAGAGATATCGACTTTTAGAGGGATAATTGGTATGGGATCATTCCATACTTCCATGGGTGTCTGATTGTTTAATTCACTTTCCTAAAAGATAGTGAAAATCCTAGGTTTATTAATTTAGTGTTAAACAACCAAAAAGGACCCTATTTTATGGAATTTAACTTCTAGAAAATGTTTACAAATGTGTTTTTTCTATTTCTAGATCAAGAAAATTTATTTTGTAAAACTTTTAAAAGACTATTTAGACATATTAGGAAGAAGATGAATGAGTGTAAAATATCTATTGTTAGGATATCCCTTTTATATACAATATTTTAGTTGGAAAAATTCATAACCATTCTATTCCAATTGATTGTTATATGAAACCTACATGGATATAACTTGCTTCCAAATTAAGTTGTTAAGAATTATTGAGAATGAAAAATACATTCCACTTATTATTCGAAAGAGACTCAGTGGAGAAAAATTGGAAGCATGTTGGGTGGTTCCTTGAAATTTTTGTTCTGAGTATATCCATACATTTATACATCAACTTTTTTCTTTAAAGGGATGCATTCTTAGAATTAGAGATCAATGTTCATTTCATGGTTTCCGTAGTACAATGTTGGGATCATTAGGAGATACATAATGATACTAGAAGAAATGATCAGTGGTTCTAGAAAAGGTTAATGTGCGATTACTCATCTCAGAGATTGGTACACAGGTCAAATAACAAGAGGTATCATAGTCTCTTAGAAAATTCTTCATGTATTTTGTACAGGGGCCAAAATGTGGATCAAACTATAGTCCAGAACATTGGGTATGATACAGATCCCCATGAAATGTCATGAAAATCAACACTAATGGATATTTTGAGATGAGTGTAATGGGAGGATGTATAATTATTCAAGATAAGTGGGGGTTAGTTGTGATTAGGTATAGTGCACACTACTGGCTTCGTGAAACCCTCACATCAAAATTTTGAGATATGTTCAGTGGATTATCCTTAATTAGGAATTACAACATTATATTTTTTAAGGTGGAAAATGATTTCACCATGGTGCATAAGTTTATATTAGGACTTATGATGAATCATTGGTCTATAGTTTAATATATTATAACTTATAGTAACATAATCAATATTAATTTGGAGATCTCTCAGGCAT
Source organism: Viscum album (assembly GCA_963277665.1). Classification (NCBI taxonomy): domain Eukaryota; kingdom Viridiplantae; phylum Streptophyta; class Magnoliopsida; order Santalales; family Viscaceae; genus Viscum; species Viscum album. The sequence continues at coordinate 1,685,293,034 of OY728126.1, read as the reverse complement.
GGTAGAAGGGAAATAGGGAAACAAATAGTCTAGAATCCAAAGGAAGGAAAAATGACTCTCTTATTATGTACTCCTATACTAGGTATTTACCCCATAAATGTAAATATATTTAGATGATTCCTAGAGTATAATTTATTTTTTAAAACCATAATACTTTAGATAACGAGATAATGTATTTATAAACATTAATTTTGAGTGATTAAGTATAAATATATGCATCATAAGAGTCATTTCCTTCAATTTATAAAATTATTTACATGATACATAAGGAAGTTTCTTTAATTACACTTTCTATGCAAATACTAAAAACTTAGTTTAATTAAAGACCTTGATAATTTTCACAAGTTAGTTCTTACGAGCGCAACAGTACTCACCATTCAAAAATTTTCCAGGAATAAGGGAAACTTTTTCATGCATAAATGAAAATACTACAAGTTTTGAAAATCTAAAATATAATACATATGTGTAACAAAATTCATCCCTATTACTAAATTTGAAAAAAAATCTTCAAAAAATTTTAAATACCAAATTCCATAGTATTTGAAAGAACCTATTCTAAAAATCATTTATCCTATATGAATTTAAGTAATACAAATACAACTTTTATTATATTTATAAATAATTAAATAATAATTATATTTAAATTTAAAGCATGAATAATAATTAATAATATATAAAAATAGGATACAATAGTAATTTGTAATTAACTGATGATAAGAAAAAAATATAATATTGAATAAAAAATAATGAGAACACAAATAAACCAGTGTATAAAATAATGCGAGGGATAAGAAATTGTCAATAAATAAATAAATATAATGGGGAAATATAAAAATGAATAATAATATATCAATAATATTTTATGATTAATAACATAGAAAATATTACAACATATATTAATATTCAAATCATCTTCAATATATGAATATAATTAATTATATATGTTTTATAAGATGGAATGTATGAGAGAATAAAAATGATTTTAAACGTAAAATCCATGAATAAATGAATTAGAGGATATATATAAATTTCAACTATTCCATTTCTATAATTCTATGAACAATCAAGCAAATTCCATGGAGGATTCGATATTCTCCTTGAGTCATATAAATAGTTATTGATGCCAAGAGAAGGTTGTGAGAATACTTCTTGTTAATTATTCCAAGACAAAGCTCCATTTTATTTAATTTTTACATATAAGGTACTATCAAATCATGGTTATAGGAGAACCCTACCAAGTAATTGGGTGATTCATTACCCCATGAATACCCTAGGAGGAAGTACTCCTTTGACTATTTCTAAGTGATCCTCGCCATACATGTGTTTGGAGGATAATGACATTGCCTTATTCATTGCACAATATGGTCTTTATTTTTTTGCTATAAATGTTTTTAGTTTCTAAGAATTGATAATATTGGATTATGTTTCATTGTATTCCATTTCCTTTTCAATCATAAGAAACATTTTGGTGGTATTAGAGACATTTATTCCATGAATTGACTCATGAAATTGTGTTTTAAATGACTAAAAATAAATATCATATTTTGTATCATAAAATGTTATATTGAATTTATACCATAGTGAATTATATGATATGTGTTATCTTAGAATAAAATATGATCACATCATAACATAAAAGATATTTCAACTTATAATACAACGTAAATAAAACCATTTTAACATATCATAATGTATGAAATGCATAAATCATAGTCTACGATATATAATTTGTTCATTGTTGCTGCATATGATTATGAATTATAAGAAGTGATAGTGTGAATCCATTTTCATAAAACAGGGCCTAATATCATTTATATGACATAAATAATATCATAAAATATTATTGATAGCTATAAATTCCAAATTGTATCCTTTCACTATACTTTGTTTTTTAAGGTGCTAGAGATATTGGGGGGGGGGGGGGGGTGGATTTCTAAGGATATAGGTTGAGTTAAGGATGGTTTTAAATTAAAATTTTAGATAAAAGAGATAATTATAAATTTACCATGTGTTTTTGATGATGTTAAATTTCCTATAAAAGAAAGGATATCATGGTCTAGCTGGTTACACCGTGGTGTGTGAGGTTGAGCCATAAAGGGCCAATCTGGAATTGAGGTTTGATATTGTTTAATGTTGAATTGTTTTTTAAAAATTAAGTCATGAATAATTATATTCAATTTGTGTTCTAGTATATTATGATTATTTCTTTTCCTTGTTTTTTATATAATTATTAATTTGGTTATTTTTATATGGTTTATAATGGGGTAATGGTATGTTGTTTTTGTTGTGGTTGTTTGACATGGGTGATATGAAATAAAATGGATGATATCACCGTAATGGTGGAAATGATGTTTTTGATACTGTAATGGGACACTGTGGTTGTTGATTCAATGATATGGAGATTATTATGTGTGGTGATGTAATAGTTTCCTAAAAATATATAATAACGATGAAATTAATGAATTAAATAAAGGGGATGAGATTTGATAAAATAGAATGTCGCTAAGATATTAAAATTAATGAATTATTAATTTAAAGTAGAATAGGGTATTGGGTAATAAAAATTTATTTTAAAATATCAAATGAAATGGTGAATGGATAAGATAAGGTAAATTGTAATGTAAGGTTCATTTTTAATTGAAAAAATAGTAAATATATGTGTCTTAAAAATCATGATATGATTAGAAAATATTAATGTGGAAATTGAATATGAAAGTCATTGTTAATAAAGGATTTATTCCATAAATATTACAAGAATATGATGTTATTAGGATATATATATATATATATTATGTGGTATGTTATAAAATAACAAGACCATGATTTTGAACAATCATAGGATATGATTAAGGAATGTTGTTGTCTATGATATATCAAAGCCACTTCCATTACATAAAAATGATATGACATGCAGGGAAGATAAGTGATTTATGTTAAACACTAAAATCACTTTCATTGGATATCATTAAGTAAGAATTTCATAAAATTAAATGATTAGAATTGGTGATTCATTTATATGATAAATCCATTTTCGATAACGGAATTAGATCATATGTTATATTTTACTAGTTAATACATGGGATAATCTGGTGGATATATAGGAGAGTTAACAATATAGAGATTCTTGTGATTGTTACTGCCTTATTTTTTTATATTTATCCTTCTACCTAGAGGCTCTCATATTGTTCGTTTATTGTACTATAATATACTAGTGTGTCATGGAGGGTGAAGGATCCCAATCATGCATTGAAATATTCAGCATTGGCCATGGACACACCATGGAGGTGGGATGTCCGTACTCTTCATTATTCACGTGGGATGATAACAATAACAAAAAAATGGTTTTAGGTATATAGTTTATTCATTTTATCATTTAAATGATACCAGATATCCTGTATGGTTGATTCTAGTTTTGGTTTTATGTATTTCTTCTTCTATGCTTGAAAATATTCATTAGATATTATAAAACCCAACCTTGATATCAAAGCCTTTCCATTCCATTTTAATGTTAAAATCATCGACAATAAATAGCATTGAACAATTGTTACTGAAAATAGAGAACCATATTTTATTTGACATGTAGTTCATGCCATTAAATATTACTATGCTTGTTGTAAGTGGTATCATGACATTAAGATAGACACTGAATCATTATTTTGTGGGATATAACACACATCATAGAAATTTAGTATTAATAATAAGTTATAACCATGTTATTAATACAAATACACTCTATCATAATCCATGTACTTTACACATTCCATGTTTTAGCATTCGGTGTGATAGACATTGCATCAGGTAATAAAGGATTTATTATAATGAAAGGGGTTCAATGTGAGGTTAATATGATGTAGCATATCCATTATTCTTATATGGTTCCATTTAAATATAATGAATACCCTAAAATAGTATGATTAATATCACCCAGGGGAAAGAAGTTAATCATTTACTGAGATTCGCCACCATTTTAATGTCACAGAACACCAGTTTAATCTCATGTGAGGTCCCTATTTAATCCTATGTATCACCATTCATACCTATGTAAGAATCCAATAATTTATTTATATGTAGACTTAGCTAAAGTGGTTTAACCATTACTTGAGTATAACAAATGGATTTTTTAAATGAAATAACTCATAAATTATTTATGGATTATTATAAAGGGTGTTTTGGGATGTTTATTAATTTATAATTTCTTTTTATAAATTAATTACTTATCATATATTTATAATTAATTAAAAAATGTTTTTGGAATTTTTTTTAAATTAACATAAAAAATATGAAATTTTAATATTGAAATAAATTTTCGAAATTATGTGAAATGAATTATAATTTAAATTTAAATTATAATTGAAATTGATAAAGTTTATAAATTAAATAATATGGCTAAAATATAAATATATTTAAATTTTAGTTATGAATTGTTTGTAATTATTAGTTTTTATTGGTCAAATTAAAAAATAATTCAAGTATTTAATTAAAACACATCAAAAAGTTTTTTTATGATTGATTTGGTCAAGGTTTAAAAATTGAAAAATATATTATATTTGGATTATGTAAATATTTTATATAATAAAAGTTATAAAAATTTTATCATTCATTTAATATCACACATTTAAATTAAAATAATTATAATGAATAATATAAAATATTTCATATCATTATATGAATATAAAGTGTTTTTATTTAGGATTATAAATTTTCCATAAAGGATAACTAAATTATAAAATGTTTATTTTTAGCAATATATGATTTTTTGTAAATGATTACCACACATTCAAATTTTTTAATTGATCATTTATTTATTCTTCCTAGGTTTATTATTCATATATATATTTTTTATATTATGAAATGAGATATATTTTTTAGTTTAATGTTGTAAAAATTATTCAATATATTATTATACACATATATAAGGAGTTACATTCTAGGTATGATTATGAATTTAGATTTCTTCTACCTTGAAATTGAATTCTATAGAGTTAAGATATTTAATTATGTAGTTGATAATAGTTTATAAATATTAGGTGTTAGAGTTAAAATGTAATTGATATATCTATTGAGTAAATTATTCATGGGCTGAGGGACTTTTAGTCAGACTGCTCACTAGCATAGACATTGATACCTTGTATAGAAAAGTGGATGTTAACTACTCACATCTCTAGTATTTATCATGTGAGGATTATTGATATCATATAATTATAAATTTTTTTAAGAAATTATTTTATATAACTTATTAATGGAATTCATCTAGATATATATGAATACAATTGGATTTAAATTTTTCTAGCAACACAAGCTATGAGTTATGTAAATAGTTACACATCAATATGGTTTGGGAATATTGATTTTGTGGGTATAATAGGATTCCAAAATAAATCATTAGAATCATGCATATATAAATAGAATACATGAGATAATGAATTAAGAATAAATATACTCCAAAATACTAGGTGTTAGATTCTATCCCAGGAAAACACATATCAATACCTCGATCATTTAACTGGGTAGGTTTTTCCAAGGTAGAGTGCCCTAATATTATCTTATGTAAGGAATGGGGAAATGGATAATAATAAGAGTCTAGTAACTAAATAAAACTGTGATATTTTGGTTATAAATAGTTGGGAATCCCTAATAGCCAAGATACAAGAGGAATAGAGTTGGGTTTATCCATATGATGTATTGGACAAAGTTTTTTCATATCAATTATTTATGTGTCATATATGGTGTGGTTGGTATGATTCCCTACCTAAATAACTAAGTAGTGAAATATATTTACGATAACTACAAAAGGGTTCATAGTTTTAGTGGGATCACATTCAATAAAATTATTTATTAAATGTATTTAAAACATGAAACTCATTGGATAAAATCATATGTTCCATATGAACAACAACATCATCACAAAACATACCTTTGAGATCGATCACTTAAATGGAGATGATTTATGTAAGAAACTCCTATAAATTATAATTTAAGAAAATTTTACAACTATGTGAATTTATATGGGTAAAATAAATACCATAAATAGTAACCTAAATGATGAAGTTTTTCAATAGATGAATATAGATTATTATGAGAATCCTTGTAATATATTTCCTTACCCTTAGGTGTGATCCATTTTGGTAGTTGTTTGTTAGATTTTTTGATGTTTATATCATTTTTAAGGGGTTATAGCATGAGGTGTTGGGTGTTCGGGGAGAGGGAAATAAAATATTGAAAAATAGGTGGCTTTAGAAGGCAACCGACTTGCTAGTGATAGTAGGAAAAGGGTTTACAGTTCTCTAAATTTTACCATCCAGTAATTGGGTATCCACCAACTAACTAGTGGGCTTGTATAGGTGAAGTACCTCTACCAAGGGCCACTAGATCACTAGTGATGTTCACCATCTAGCCAATGATATCGGGGGAGCTACAATTTTTTGGTAGATTAGTATATTTATCACCCAAAACCCATGTTTAACATCTCTCATCATCACTATTTACCCTAATTCACCTTTAATGAATCCTAGGGATCTCTAGTGTTGGTATGAAATCTATCCATCACCTTTCCATGGAGTTTTATTCTCTAGTTTATTGGTTTTCCCAACTTTGGTAAGCTTCATTTGATTTACTCCATTATTCATTGATCTATTGGATTAGTAGTGGATCTATTATTCATTGATATGATCTATCAATAACGTGACATTACATCTCTTGTCTCTCATTTATCCATTATGAGTTTGACTCTTAGAGTCCAGATCTCATTTGGTTGGGATTAGATCTCATGTTCTACTATTTATGTGATCTAATATCTTGTCCTCCAACCTTATTCTTAAGGAAAATCAAATTTATGATTAAGGAATAAATTTTTTGGTCCTTCTATTTATTTATTTAGTGTTCAATTCATTTTTTTGTGTGAACCCCATTTTGGTTGGTGTGAAAGCAAAGTGTGAGGTAGGTTATTATATCTCTATCCTTTGTTTTTATAATTGTATATTCTATTTATTTTCTAAAATTTTTTCTAAATGTGTTTATATATGACCATTATTCATTTTTATATGTGCACCTAAATTTTTTTTACAAAATATTGGTTTCCCCTATTTTCGGTAAAAGAAGAATGGTTTTAAAACACTGTGAAATGGTTTACCAATTTTTTTAAAAGCATTATTTTTAGGAATTAAAGGGTTATATAGAAAGTGGTTATAAAATTTGATAGTCCCATTGAAACTATTTTTACATACACAACCCATGGGATCCATGGGTACCAAGGAGGGGGTTTTATTATTGGGACTTGTCCATGATTCCATCAGGGGGGTTCACCCATAGGGTGGCCTACTTTTCCCTAGGACTTTTTGTTCAAGATAATTTATTCTCATTAATTATAGGGAGTTAATTCATGGGGGTGTTCCTCTATTCCATAGTCCATTTGTTCTAGGAACTTGTTTAGTTCCCAATAGTCTTGATTTACTGTTATGTTATGACTGACCAAGTTATCCTTAACCCATGTTAGCCGAGGGGTGATATGCAATTGGCATTGGATTATTATTGTTTTAGTTTTGATATGGTATATAATTCATTCTTTGATAAATATAAAATTGTTTATTTCAAATTCACTTTAAATATTTTTTAAATGGAATCTATTTCAAAACTGTAAGATAGGGTCAATACTTTTACCATGCATTGATATAGATGTGAAATCTATTTTATCATGTCATGTACCCCATATTATTGGCATGCTATAATTTTTTGAGAGAGACCTGTTATGAAACAATTGGGTAGGATCCTACTGGGCTTGTTTTTCACACACCATTTATATTCTATCGAGGGTGATTATAACTTGTCTTGTATAATGTGGGAAAGGTAAAGGAACCATACTGTGGTAGAGAGGTTCATGATAGAATTTCATGGATAACTGGTGGTGAGATAATGAGATATTTCCCAAATATCACATTGAGTAGATGTTGGTTGTTTTGGTTTCTTTGGTTTTGTTCATATAATTGTACCTTGTTTTCTGGGGTTATTTGTTTGGTTTTATCACTACCATTATCATTTTAAATTTATTATGTATTTTATTTCTCATTATATATATATATTTATATTCCATTTCTCTTTTTTTTGGTTGAAAAAATCATTCCCCCGTTTTTTTTTAGATTCCTAGGTGCTATTCATTATCCTATAGGGATCATGAATTCCCTTCATGTTTTGTATCTATCCTATTCAGATCCTAGTATAATAGGCTATATTAAGCCATGTCGTTATAATTTTGTATCAGGGGTAGGTTGTGCTCTGAATCTCTCAGTTTTGGGATGTTGGTAGATAAGAGATAAAATTATTGGGAGTTCGTAGATAGATATCATCATAATTAGACTTAAGAATCGATGGACTATTGGTTTATTTGTCCATCGTTTTGGGTTTTTATGTAGATATTTGTTTCAACTTATGTTCATTTAAGTTTAAACTTTTTCAGTTCCATTGTCTAATAATTTCCTTATTTTTCTGGTCTGTAGAATCATTCCTTCAAGATGTATTATAAGGATAATTTGGGTGGGTATATAGGTGAATTATTTACAAGTAAATTCAAATATTGATTTGAATCTCATTGAAGTAATTGGTTGAGTAGTTTATTCCATGGATCAAAATGTGTTGCCTATTTAGAACCAAGATAAAGAGGGAAAACCAGGATCTGGATGAAATAGGGATCATGCACATGAGTTCATATTCTATAAGACATTATATTTTGAGGGTACTAATAGACCTCAATATGTGGATTATTGGTTGGAAAAAATTAATTAAGTCCTTTATTTTTTTAGACGAGCATGAATCTATCAGGGTTAAGCCTGCCATTTTAAGCATGAGGGTCCTAGAAAGAGGTGGTGGGAATTTATTGTTCTGGTGAATAAACATGTGGGAATGGAGTTGAAAGAATACAATAATATTTTCTTCTATCATTTATACCTAGATTCACTGATTATTGTGAAGTATATGAAGTTCCTTTCCTTTCAGATGGAAGATCGATCGATGTCAGTGTACACCTACCATTTTACTAACGTGATTATTTTTTCTATAATTGTGGAAATGAATAATAAGATAGAGGCTCATAAATACCCTCTGGTATTATGACATGATATCTGATCATATGAGTTTATGATGAATATCACCACCTATTCTGAAATGGTCAACAATGATATAATTGTAGAGTTTGACATAGCAGGAAAGAAAATATTGTTTAGTATTCCCCTTCTAACGAGTGGTAGTTACCAGTGGCACAAATGGGAAGAATTGGAAGTGTAATGAAAGGATCAAGGGTGGTGGAAGTATTTAAAATTATTATGATATTTTTACTCCATTAATAGTGTCTATTAGTGTACCCTTGACTTACTACTAGTTTAAAAAGACAAGAAACACTAGATGATCTTTCCTCCCACCACTGAATACCTACAATGCATGTGGACCTTAATTTCATCAATATATATTTTTTCTAGGATCTGTATTCACCATGGTATGGTCATGGTTCTTCATCTCCAAATTATAGAATATTCAAAATTTTCACAGTTAGTAGTGCTCTAGCCGAAGTCCTCTAATGTGAAGCAATTTAACATAGTGGAGGAGTTTTTGGTGGAGGTAGGTGTGGGTCCAAATATAGTGAGAGGAACTATTTTTTGTTTCATATTCAATAAACACAACTATATTTAATAAATATTCCTCCAATTATTTTATATCTATCCTTTTTATGGAGATGGTGAAATATATTGGAAAAAAGGAACTAGAAGGGGTTCTATTTCCCATCATGTTCTCTTTTGATAAATTATGATGATTTAGTTTGATATTTTTTGGTTCTTGATTGGGGTCTTTTAGACCTTATTGTTGGGATATATTGGTTTACTTCTCACCAATATGATATTTATTATTATCATCATTATGATTTATTCTTTGTTTCGGTTGAGATATCCTAGCTGTATCAGGGAGAGTGTGATTTGAGGTATCGTCATGCAGTACCCTATTATATGGTGCTTAGGAATATATTTTATAAGTTTAAAGATGAGATATATTATGTATCTTCTCATAAAAATATTTCAGTAGTTTTGGGTACATTCCTAATGTTTTCCTGTATGAATTATTTGGTATTCCCACAGAAAGGTTGGTAGAGTTCTCTATTGATCAGGCTCGGGGAATGCAACCAATTTCTATACCCTCTTAGAAACATCCCATGTTTTGGGATGGTTTGGAAATTTGAAAGGAGTTTAATTTTTTTCTACATCAATGGATCAAATTTTTTGAAACAAAAATATAAACGAGGTTCCAAGTGTTTAATATCAAAACATGGTTTTATTTGGATTTTTATAAATATCGATGGATGTCACATGGGGTTTGAGAAAGTATCAGAGGAAGAATGGAAAGTGGGGATACTATAAATTTCTACAGTAATGGATTCACATCATGAATCCCATTCATGAAATTAATGGGTTTCATGGGTTGAAACCTAGAGGATTAATTATGTGAAATACTAGGGAATTACCTTGAGAAATTCATGATCTGAATCCAGTTCAGACCATGAATTATGAAGGGCTGGATTTTTTTAGGTAGCAGGAGGGTTCCCATGAACTATTGGTATAAACTCATCTCCCTATCCTATGTTTCCTTAGATATCCTATATACTTTCTTTGATTCAATATCTGTTCAAAATATTGGTTCCCTCTCAATAATAATTAGAACCCACTGACTTATATTCTCTATTTCTATCCCCATATTTGATGTTATTTCCACAAGAGATTGGTTTCACTATTTTTTGGGTGTTTTTCATTTATCATGATTTCTCTCATTCCAAGTACAATCAAAGATTGATAATGGATGAGTGTGGATTAATCATTATGAGGTATTTGGTCTATGGATTTTACCTCAAGTTTCATCATTTTATAAATGGTTATCATTGTGCTGAATTCCACATTATCTATTTATCTCTCCTCTAATTTATAGCCCATAAATTAAATTTCTAGGACTATTATTTAGAGACCTCATGATCTCTTTGAAATTTTTAGAGGATGATTCCTAAATTCAGACCCCCCATTTCCATGTCACTTATATGCCCTCAGTGGAGAATGTGAGTAATTTTCAAAAACACAACTAAGTGTGTTTGGCATAAATTCTAAACCAAGAGAATTTAAATGATGTCAGATGAAATTATTAAATTACTCTTGGTCATATATCCATGTTCAGCTCATGTTAAATTCTGAAGTATTACCTTGTAATAAAAAGGGGTTGGAATGAGATGTATGACCACCATTTTAAATCTCTGTTAATACCTTGATTATTTTTCAACTAAACACTGATCTAAGTTGTGATGGTTACATGAGACTCAACCCGGTTGGTGAGGACTTAACAAGTGCATCTAAGTGACTCGAGATCAAATATGGGAAGATAAATATTTCTAAGCTACTATAGAAGTGATCTAACAGGTACTGTTCTATTCTGTAGCAGCTAGAACTATTCATCCATCTGGGCCTCTGGGCCATTGGTTTGGTTATCAGGTCCCGCAAGCCTTTAGGGCCACCAAAGACCTTTAGGCTAGTTGTCTCTGAAGGACTTCAGGCCACCTCAATGCCTTTGAGACACACCGAGGCCTTCGAGGTACCTGAATATTTAGATGTACCAGTCAGCCTACATGGGACAAGGTTCCAGATGAGGATTTAGAGTAGGAACATTCACCAAAGCAGAGCTAACTGGAATTGGAAGAACAAGAGTGTATGGAATTTCCATTGATACTGGGCATGTACAGTTCTTCACAAGAAATATAGCTGACCATCCCTGCAAAGGTGGAGTGTTGATTTCGTGACATGTGTTGGGGAGGAGAAGTTCTAATTTTTCTTGTTTGAGTGATTCCCTGTAACACCTATGGGTCATGTAATTGTCTCTAAGACTTAGGGCCTTGTAAGGGTTCCACCTCACCCCTTGAAAGGTGGATTATCAAAAATAATAAAAAAATGAAGGCCTTCGGGCTATTCCGGCAGGTGTGATGGCATAATTATTTAGAAGGATTGATTTAATGAAATTGATAAATGGGAAGTGTTATTGAAGTACACACTTAAACCTTATTAATTATGATTAAAGTGACTATTGGATAAATTTGAATTAGTTATAATGAAATTTAAAATAGAATGTCTATTTACAAGCCCCTTATAGCTTCTTTAAGTGATTGGATAAATTAAAAGAATCATTTTGATTGACTGTATGCAATGTATACTTTAATATACCCCTTTTATCACTTGAAAATAATTTGATTAAATGTTTGTTTTAGTATTGAGTTCTTATTTGTAATAGATTTTCCCATGTACTATGATTAAATATTGATTGTAGTGAGACAAATTATTTTTTTATTCATTGAGAGATACATGGACTCCTAATATGGACTTCCATATACAGGCTCATTGGTTAGATGATATTATTTTACACCTTGGGAGAAACTATTATTACTATTATCGAATGCCTTGGACATGCTCTAGGTTGAATAAATTATCATATGCTTTGAGAGACACCTGAAATTCATATATTTAATGCCTCAGATGGTCTCACAGGTTGCATGATAATATATATACCTTGAGTGAAACCTGTATTACTAATATGGAATTCCAAGAAGGGGATCATAGGTTACATGATTTGACATATTCTTTGAGTGACACCTAGATTCCTTATATGGAATGCCTTAGATAGGATCACAGGTTGCATGATATGATATACTCACTGATCAATACATAAAATCCTAGTGCAGATTGCCACATGCTAGATCATAAGTTAAATGAGACTAAATATATCCTTGACTGATACCAAAACTCTTGATATAGACAATCGTGGATGAGATCATCGGTTAAATGATATTATCTATTTCCTTGAGTGATACTGGAACTCCAAATATGGACATCCAAAAATGATATCATAGTTTAAATGAGATTATAAATTTCATTGATTGATACTAGAAATCCTAATATGGATTACCCTAGACAAGATCATAGGTTAAATGAGATCATTGATTTCCTTGAGAAATAATGAGACTCTTGGTACGAAATTCCATGGATGGGATCATTGGTTAAATGAGGTTATAAATTGACTTGAGAAATTTTGGGACTCCTGATACTGAATGACATAGATGGGATTGTAGTTTAAATGAGATTATAGATTAAACTCATCGATACCCAAATTATGATATAGAATGCCTTGTATAGGATCAGAGGTTAAATGAAATTACTATATTCTTTATTGGTGATTATCATAGCCAGATTCTAAACTATAAATGTTGTGTAACATGTAGAACCATGTGTGGTTATCTTGATATAAATTGACACTTTTGATTAAATACATGGGTCATATGAATACTTATTCACCATAAAAATTATCTTTTATTAATTTCGTATACTTTTTCATAATTATTACATCATTCCAATGATCAGAGACATTCCAACTTAGGCCGAAGAAGGTATCATCAACTAGGCATCCCTTGAGGCACCCGATCTGACTGGTTGTCATATGTTAACTCACTACCTTATTATAGATGCCCACTATATCATTTTATATGCCTGAACTGTATTAAATTATACATTGTTATTGGTTTCTTACTATGTTTATCTCACACCCTCTTTGAGCCACTATTGGGTACCCAACCAAATTATTTGTTTGCAGGTTGGGATTTTTGAAAGCAGCTAGATTTGAATGATTAATTACTGTTAGTATTGGATCTAGGTAGCGGATGACTGAACCAGTTCTTGAAATTATCATGTGATTGTTTTGGGTCTGTTTTCTATTATACATGTATTTTATTTCTTCTTATTTCCATGTTTTAGTATTGATTTTTTATATGGACAAGATATCTCGGTATATGCCACTAATTTATTGTTTATGTTTGATTATTAGATTCAGATGATTTACTTCTTCTATTTCAAATATTTTAATTATTATTAAATTATATATATATATATATATATCCCTAGGACACATTGATTAGGAGGGTATAGTTTCCCCACCATACCATTATTAGACCCTCACTAGTCGACAACCTCTTGCATTTTGGGAGGCATACTTGAGGCCACATAACACATTGTCCTGGGGAACCATTTTTTCGGCTCTTGGGTAATGATGTTAAAAAGTGGTATCATAGGTTAGTTTATATTGTTTTTCTATTTCGGATGGTAAATAGGAGACTTGGAATGTGTACAAAGTTGGTAAATAGAACATGTATGGGTTTAAAAAATCCAAGTATGGGAAAAATATCAAGTTGACAAGGATGGGATTATTCATATTATTATTTTTAAAATTTATTACTAGTCTAATTTGAGTGATTGAATTACTTTTCTACTGATTACTGATTTATGGGAATTATAGTATTTTATCCTTGAACTGAAATGTTAAGGAAGTATTGTTCATGCATAATTATAAGAACTTGAGGATTTTAATTCCATGAATATGTCATGAAATGTTTATTTTAGTGCATGAATTTCCCGTGGCATATTATTTTTTCCTAGAATTCTATTCTTATACTGTACTAATATTTCATTAAAGTATGATGATAAAAATAGTTGGTTATTAAAGTGTATACACCAAACTAAACCAAATTTTTCTATATAAATTGATTGTAGCTCCTTAACTAACCAATTATGACATGATTAATATATAGAATTATAGTTTCTTGGGCTATAAATTTAGTTTATTTATGTTACATGAATGAAAATTTCAATTTATAAATCTCATAATTCTATATATTGGTAACGATAATCCATCTAATGAAATCATTATATTTGACCACTTACATTCAAGTACAAGATGTAAGGTTTGGTTATAGTTACATGAATGGAAATGGTTACTTATAATGATTATTCATTTATAACATGGGAAATGGTAATTCATAAACTAGTCTATTATATAAATACTCTATTTGTTAAAATTTGACTCATAAAAGCACTTGTTTTTCTATGGATATTATATTTGAATCGGCCCAAATAGTCGATCATAGTGTTTTATGCTTATGATTTAAACTGGACTAAAATAGAAAGGTCTATCTTGAATTGATATGATTATATAATAAACCAACTAATGGTGATATTAATCTTTCATAAACCAACTACAAATTGGTTTCACTTAAATAGACCCAATTTGGAATGGCGAGACCCTGAAAGGTCACTTTTATCTTTATATGCCTTAGTGCTTAACCCCATGGGGGTATGCTTGTGATAAATATGGGATGGTAATTTAGAGTTTAAGCAACCACTTATAAGAGTTATGTATAGACATATGGGACAATATTACTTAACCTATTCACTTAAATTGATAAAATACTGGTTATTGTTTTTTTATAATTTTAGAATTGAGGAGTTTGTTAATTAAAATTCCAATTACAACATAAAGGATATTTTTATCAATATATTGGGATTAAAATTTTCTTTAAAAAATTCCTATCGTGAGAACCCATGGATAAATAAATGATTCTTAAAAATAAAACTATGAGATAATTTTACAAATGATTCCGGGCATAAAAAAAGTTGTCTTTAAAATCATCCCTCATAAAAATTACTTGATATCCTTAATAGTTATGAGTTTCTTTAAATGTTTTAATAATTGGTCATCAACTAAATTTCTTAAGTTAAAAACTTTTTTTGATGTTTTTATAGTATTAAACCTCATGTAGGGGTCAACTTTAAATATTTCTTTCAGAGTTTCCTTGAATGGGACCATGAGCATTGTTGTGGGCCTTCAATGACTTATTTCTAGTTTTTCATTGAATCTAAAGGATGGAAAGTAGATAATAGTTACCTTGTAGGCATTAATTTAGTTTTGAATGTAGATTCCTTATGCTAAAAGAATGGTTTATCCTATTGTGATGATTCCCTTGAAATAAAAATCTAGTAGAATTTTTTATTGATATCATGGAATTCCAAGTGTCATCGCTTGATCAAATGAGTTGTTTTGGATTATTCTATAATGAAATTTCACCCAGATAGGAGGGTGGTTGTCTAGTAATTTGTTCCTTGAGGGGGTATTATCACTTTCAAAAACCTGGTGAGTGTCAACTCTATATATTTTGAACATTTATATCATGACCCAATAGGGAAAAATTCCATTTGAGGATGCTCAGAGAGGATTAGTTCTTGGTTGGATGATTCTTGGATGGTGATTTCCTTATGATTATGATAACTATATTGAACCATGTATGTCTATGATCCATTTATCTTGATCCATTTGTTCCACTTTTGAGATGAAATATCGGTATGTTAGACATAGTGTGATGAATACCATTAAATGGGGCGTGGTTCTCATGAGAGAGACCTTAAGGCATATCGGTAGACCAAAATCCCTTTGATATTACTAAAATAAAAGTAGGTCAGTTATATTGGTTTAATGAATTGAAACTTGTGATTGTTGTTGGACCAAGGGTTACATATTCCTTTGAGGTGGTGAGTTGGTTTTATGCTCATTTGAATACTGATTCAAGGTAGCTACTCAAGTTTTCCGATTTAGGAATGGTGGTGCCATAGTTTTTTTTGAATGAGCACCTGGAGTGTTTGAGTATTGATACTAGATTTGACGGACATGATTGTTCTGGTGCTTGTCCCAGTTGGACAGTAGTCACATTGTTGATGCATTAAATTTCTGAAACTTCATCATGAGATGGTCGATCATGTTTTAAATTATGGAACAAGTGTGTGCTCAATTTTAAATTGGGGTTTCAAGGGAACATCCAAAATAATGGGAATGGCATTTTAGGTAGCATGATTAGCCTGAAAATGTGGGTGAAAGATAAGTGGGAGTATTATTTTGGACTTGAAGGTGGTGTTATGGGATACACACCCTTTTTATATGAAAATTTGGGTTTCCGTTGGTAGTGAATGGTTACCATTTATGTGTTACATTGAAGAGAAGCTATTTATGGGCTAAGGACTAACAATTTTTATTGCGAGATTTATGGGAAGGGTAACCCAAAGCATTGTGTAATTTAAAGGAAGTTACCTTATGATGAGGGATAATTTCTAAATGAACCAGGTACTATGAGATGGTTGACTTATGGTTAGTCCTAGACATGAATGGTTGGGAGACATGGTATCATGGATTTTTTAATCATAATACATCATGTTGGACAAGAGTGCAATTTGGGAAGGGAGATAAACATCTATAATTGGAATCTTAGTATACTCCTAGATTAAAGGAAATCATGTCCCATATCTTGAAATCATCCTATGTACACTAAGAGAGCATCTTATATATACTGAGCAACCTAAATTTTCAATTATGTTTTAATGGATGGGTTCCTTATATGTTTTGATCCTAGAGTGATATAAGGTAAGTGATAAAGTTGGGACTATAAATTTGTACCTTTGGGAGTGTTAACTCCCGTTTTGAATTGAATTTTAGCTAATTACCTAAGGACTATTCTCGAGAAGCGGGAATGGGTGATGATAATATCCATGTTAGTGATCATGGGTGAGTGATTTATCAACCATAACACTCTATATTTATGACGGGACAGAGCATAAGATATAATTTTAGACTTTTCATTAGATGACCATTGGGATCATTATGTCATTGGATAAATGAAACCATGTATATCTAAATTTCATAGAAATAATAGGTGTAGGATCATGGGATTAAAAGTAATATATTGTTTGTTTATGCTTGAATATGTTCATGGAACTAGATATCTATATAAGCATGGTTTTTCTTGAGCAACACTTGGATTCCAAAGTAGGAATTGCATGGATGGAGCTAGGTACACAAACAAATTCATTGACTCAGCCTCCAGGTGAGATATCGTCTTTGGGATCAATTTGGGTTCTTAATATATGGATGTCTTGGTTGGGTAATGAAAATTTTCTTCAGATATCTAGAGTGTGGGCTACCTTGGAGGATATCCTTGGACTATAGTAGTTGATTCTGAGGCTACCCTAGACATATAGTCCAGCTAATTTACATGGTTGGTGATGCACCATATCACGTACACCATAGTTTGAGATGGGTGATATGTAAAGGTTGGTAGTTTTTGTAGGAGAAGATTATGTGAATAAGATAATGATCATTGATTATATTTAACATATTTTTATTTTATTAAAATCATTATAGGAGCATTTATGTAATGATGGGGGCTAGTTTCAGTGGGAAATTTCAATGGTGTAAGTACCATGACTTGGAATCATCCAAATAAAGCTAAAGCCTATGGTGGGGGAACCATAGTTTATATGATAAAAGATATGATGAAGTGATCATAATTTGGGTCATATAGGCTTAGATAATCACCATCTTGATGTTCCAACTTTGGATACAATTGTTGGATTGAGTTTCAATGATTAAAGTGTTGTATTGTTTAAGTGGTGTTCGAGACTCGTGGGGCGTTTCAACATGAAACATATCCATTTAATCATTCATTCATGACCCTAGTAGGTTGGGAGATATTTTAATTATTCCCCAATAATTCATAGGGATAATAATTTCTAATGTGGGGTGGTGGTAACATCCCATGTTTTGGGATGTGTTGGAAATTTAAAAGGAGTATTTATTTTTTCTCTATCAATGGATGGGTTATTTTATGAAATACAAATATAAATTATGTTCCAAGTGTTTATGGTTTATAAATGGTGTTATTGGACAAGTTATAAGTACTAGTATAATTCTTAGGGGGTCTGAGAAAGTTCCATAGGAGGAAGAGCCAGTTGGGATGCTAAAAATAGCTATAGTGAGCCATTCACATCATGAATCCCATTCACAACGTGAATGAGTTTCATGGGAGAGTGTTGTATTTGGGATGTGATATCTTGTGGGATTAACCTAAGGAATTCATGATGTGAATCTGGTTCACATCGTAAATCATGTAAGGATATATATTTTTTAAAATGTTAATAGGGGTTCAACCTGTTATTTTTTCTGGCAGTAAGAGGGAACCTGGGAGTTCTCGGTAGTGACTCCTCTCCCACTACTAGGGTTCCTAGGATCTCCTCTATATAATATATAATTTTAGAACTATTTGTAAAACTTTTCCCTCTCGGTAATACTTGGACATTCCTACCTTCTTTTCGATATTTCTCTCGTTGTATTGGATGTTATTTCCATTTCATCTCATATGCCCTATTTTCATAGTTTTTGTCATTTATTTTGATTTATCTCATTAAAGGATTAATCAAATATTGATAATGGATGAATCTAGATTAATAATCACGAGTTAGGGGGTATATGGATTTTCCATAAATTTTATTCATTTTATAAAAGGTTTTCATTATGTCGGGCACTCAATTCTATGTGCATCACTCCTTAAATGTCTAACCCTTAAATTCATATGAATGGACTACAATTTTAAGAAATTATGAGACCATTAAGATTTTTAGAGGATGAGATCTAAATGTGGAACACCCCATGGATGTGTTTCTTATATGACCTTGATGATGAATGTTAGTAATTATCCAAAAAACCTCTAAATGCATTTGGATTAAATTTTAAAACAAGAGCCTTTTAATGATATTAAATTAATTGATTGGATTACTATTAGAAATGTATCCATACTAAGACCATGTTAAATTTTTAAGTATTCCCTTATAATTAATAGGGGTTGGAATGAGACGTACGACCCACATTTTCAATGTCTCTTAATACCTTGTTTCTTATATAACCAAACACCCATCTAAGGGGTGTTGACTTAATTACTAAGAAGGAATGACTAGATGAGATAGATAAATGGGATGGGTTTATGACAAACACACTTATCCCTTATTAATTATGATTAAAGATACTATTGAAGAAATTTAATTGATTTATTGTGAATAGATAACTGGAATGTATATTCACATGACCCATATTACTTCTTGGAGTGATTGGATAAATTTAATGAGTCAGGATGAATGATTTGACAACATGAATAATTTCATGAAACCTTTATATCACTTGAATTTTATTTTTTTAAATTATTATTTTAATTATTGGTTTTTAGTTGGCATGGATATTCCCATGGAATATGATTAGATATTGAGAGAAGTGATCCTGTTTACTTTTTTATACATTGATTGATACCTAGACTCATGATACAAACTAAAATTGATGGGATCATTGGATATATGATATTATGTTAATCCTTGGGTGACACTTGAATTTCTCATATAGAATGCCTTGGATAAGCTCTAGGTTGACTAAATTATGATATTCCTTAGGTGACACCCATATTATGTACATGGAATGCCTCCGATTGGCTCATAGGTTGCACAATATTATATACACCATGAGAGACACCATGATTACTTATGAAATTCCTCAGATGGGATCGTAGGTTTTATGATATGATATATGCCTTGGGTGACACCTGGATTCCTTATATGGAATTCCTTGAATGGTCTCATAGGTTTCATGATATGATATACACCTTGGGTGATACCTAGACTTCTGATATAGATTTATCTGGACATGATTGTAGGTTAAATGATCTTATAGACTTCCTTGATTGATATTAGTACTCATGATATAGTTTACCTGGATGAGATCATAGATTATATTAGATAATATATTTCCTTGAGTGATACTAGGACTTCTAATATGAACTGATATAGATGAGCTCAAAGGATAAATGAGATTATAGATTACCTTGAGCGATACCGGTACCCCTAATATGGACTACCATATATGAGATCATTGGTTAAAAGATAGTATATATTGCCTTTAATTATAGTAGTACACTGGATATGAACTACCATGGATGGTCTTGTAGGTTAGATGAGATTATAGATTCTGTTGAGTAATATCAGGACACTTGATACGTACTACCACATAAAACCTTGCATGTTAAAGGAGATTATATATTTACCTAAGAGATTCCTAGATTACTATATAGAATTCCTTGAGTAGGACCATAGGTTAAATTAAATTACTTTATGCTTTATTTTTAATTTCCTTACCCCTATGTTAAACTATAAATGTCATGTAACAAGTAGAACCTTGTTTAGTTATCTCGATATACAGGGATGCCTATGTTTAAAGCCATGGATCCTAGGACTAATTATTCTACATCCCCATTATATTTTATTACTTCCATATAATTATTCACAATTATTTGATAATCATTATGATTAGATACATTCTATTTTAGGCTAAAGAATGTATCATAAAATAGGTGACCCTTGAAGAACCTGATCTGACTAGTTGTCATTTTTTTATTCTACTTTTTTTATAACTAAATAGAAATTAATTTTATATACATAGACTATATTTCATTAGACTCCATTTTTGTTGTCCTACTAAGTTTATCTTATACCATGTCCAGGACACTATTTTGTACCTAGAAAAATTTCTTGTATGCGGTTTAGGATTAGAGAAAGCACTAAGGTTTGAGGGACCATTTTCTATTGGGATGGAGGCATGGTAGAAGATGTCATAACCAGTTCTTGAGATACCCATGGAATAGTTTTTGGGTATTTTTTCCTTTTTTATACATGTATTGTTTGTTTTTATACTACCTTCTTTTCTTATTGAATTTTTGTATAGACATGACATCATTAGTATATGAAATTGATTTATTATTTATATTTTGTTATTACATCATGATTATTTAATTTCAATATCTATTATCCTTTATTTATTTTATTATATATATTTATATACTATTGTTCTACACTAATTATGAAGGTATTTTCACCCCACCATACTTTTATTGTACCCTTACTATTAATCGATAACCTTTGGTGAATGGGGAGGCATGCTTTAGGCCAACTAGTGCACTAAATTGAGGTACCATTTTAGTGGATCCTAGAAAAGGATGTTTTAAACATGCTGTATGACACCCACTACATATAATGATATTGAGATCCTATTTTATTAACTATTTGTGAAAGGGTTTTTCCATCCAAGTGTTTCATGATGGGCTTCCCTTGCGCTCTTTACATAAAAGGTTAATGGTTCTCTTTGTCTCTGCATAGACTATCATAAGTTTAGTTGTGCAATAGTTAATTATAATTATACCTTTCCCTATATTGATGAATTTTTGACTAGTTAAATTTGGTAATGTATTTTTCAAAGATTGGTCTCTGGTCGAGTTGTTATTGACTCATAGTTAAAGAACCAAATACCCCATAGACCTCTTTCAAGAGAAGGTAAGGAAATTTTGTGTATATTGTAATTATTTTTAGAAAAAATAATGATACTAAAGTGTTTTTGTATTTTATGAATAAGGTATTACATTAGTACCTATATACCTTTGTGTCAGTATTCATGTTTGAAATCATGATAAATTCAACATCTAAGATTTTGAATTCAAATCAACCTAATTTTTTCTAGGAATACTCAGGAGTCACTAATTGTATTTGAAATTATCAAAATGGAATTTATGGATCCAAGAGGTGAATTTATTAGTGTATGTGATTTTAGAGCATGGATTCTGAGTTGATCATGAAATGGTGATGTCTATATTGTCATCATAAGAACCACATAATGTATTTTAGATTTAGAGATTCTTAGGTCTTTATTTTTATTATTAATGGTTTGTAAAGGATTTCTCAAAAATGAAATCTGCATCGAATTCACTTACCATTAAAGGGATGGAATTATCATAGGATTCCAAATTTTTGTCTTATTTTTATGGGTTTAAATGATTTATAACATTAGTTCATATTTTTGAACTTACCGGAACCTGAGAAGGGATACATAGTTTATTTTGATGCATCTCGTGATTTTCGAGGGTGTATGATCATGCTAGATGATCATGTGGTGTCATATGAGTCTCATTAGATTCATGCACATGAGAAGAATTATCCCACTCATGAATTGGATCTCACTATTGTTATTAATGCTCCCATGTTCTTAAAACCCTATCTTTTTTTGGAAGAGTATCATTTTCTATTTTGATAATAATAAATAATTTATATCATCTCTAAGATATATATCTACCAACGAAAGAGGTGATGAGTATAGTATAACCATAAAATGGATTTTGAAATTAATTATCTTAATAGAAATGGGAATTTGGTTGTTGATTCTCGGACTAGGAAATTATTTCCTTAGGCCATCTTAGAGTAAAAAGAGGAGTGGAATATTATAAGGATTTTTCCACATTGCATATAGATATGAAAGACGATTATTAATGCATGGTTTTGACTAGTGTTCAGTTTTCATCATCTCTCCTTAAGCCGATTCTATTAAAACAGTAATGGGATGATGAGTTGAGAGGAATATAACACTGCTTACATGGTGGGGAGAACATTATTGGTTAGTCTCTCTTCACTAGTGGAATTATTTTCCCTTAAGATAAGTTCATCATCACTTAAACTCTCAGAAAACTAGAGATCCATGATTGGCATAGTTTTTCATGGTCTATTACTCTTGGAAGTAAAAAGATGAATTATTAAATGAGATGATGATTATGGTGGCTAGGTATGATGTGTTACATCATTGATTATGTGTATTAATGTTAAAACAATCAGAATATCATGGTGAAACACCAAAATACTGAAAGTTTTCTTTAACTTCTTCCTATTATTGTATGGAAAAGGGATGACGTATCCATAGAATGTATATGTGGATTAAAATGGACTCCCTCATCAGAAAATACTATATTGGTGGTGATATATCAGTTCAAGAAATCATATAATTGCATTTCTATTAAATACACCACCAAGGTTGAAGATATGGTTAAGATGTATATACATAAAATTATGAGTTTTCATTGGGTTTACTCCTCTATTATCTCTGACCCAAGCTTACTTCCTAGTTTTATAGAAGTCTCTAAGAGGAAATGAGGACTCATGTCATATTGAGTTTAGCTTACCATCCATATATAGATGGCCAAATGGAGCACACTATTTAGATTTTAGAGGATATGCTCATTTTATGTGTCTTGAATTTCATTGGATCATGGGATATCCATATAAAGAAGGTTGAATTTTCCTATAATAATAGTTATAAATAATATATTAATATTGATAGTTTTTGTAACACCCGGAGTCCGTATAATATTTTCTTTTTTAATTAAATTTAATTTTGCAGCTTTCTTGATTTTTACGCACCACCATGTTATGATTATGCTACACAAAATTTTGAGTTGGCTTGCATTACATGAAAGAACAAGTTTTACCAAACCACAATAAATTAAGAAAATATTATAATTTATTATAAAATAAAAACTAGACATTAAATTAGTGATTATAAATAATAACAACCACATTTTTTATTTTATATATTCTATATAACAATAACATTCATCTTATGTATTTTCTAGACATGATATAATAAAAAATTCATGTTTTTGGATAAAAGAAGTATTTTTCAAAAAATGTAGTTTTGTCACCTTTTAATCAAGCATCCATTTTAAATATAGTTTTTGAAAATATTATATATTATATTTTAAAAAATAAATTTTTTATCTAAAAGCTGGATACAAATATTTACATTTGATGAATTTTTGATATTTTTATGCTATGTTTTATGTTTTAATTAATAGTAAAAATGTACTAATTAATTGAAAACAACTTTTTTCATCGAAATAATTTACTGGATAAATTATATTATTGAATGATTTTAAAGTAAAAATAGAAGATATTTTAACTAGTGAATATAATTTTGGTTATTGGTATTAATTTTAATATTAAGTTTTAGGTAAAAACATTTCAATCTTTTGTAATGTTTTAACTTTTACAAACCCATTTTTCATTTAGAAAATGGGATTAATTTTAAATTAATTACTGAAACTAATGTGTTTTTAAATTTCAAAAATGGATTACATATTTGTAATCAATGGATCCAAATTATGTAAATTTATTCCTTTTATTTTTGGGCATTATGAATAGCAACTTAAGTAGAAAAATTTATTACTATAGTTAAGGGTGAATCAGGTAATTAAAGGTAAAACTAACATTATAAAATTACCCTAAATCCTATAAAAATCCAATTGTATGACTAAATCAGAACCTTATCATCTATTTTTCTAAATTGAATAATTTAATAGGCCATTTTTAACGAATATGACATGAATATTATTATAATTAATGAATGTTGCAAAATGTCACACTCTCATTTCTTATAAGCATAATTATTTTAATATAGATATGTTCTAAAGATAACATAGATTATAAATTGTATCTAGAATGGTAAAATAATTACCTACATCATAGAAAATTATTTATTACATTTAGAGATAAAATAATTACCATTAATTTTGACACAGTAGTGAAGTATAAATTATTTTATTAATATAAATATCAAATAAATGATAATAAAAATATTAAAATAAAAATATTATAAATTAATTAAAGACATGTGCTAATTTAATAGATAACTTAGAAATGTTAGTGACATATTTAATTAATTGGTTCGAAGTTATCAAGATGGTTTGATATTTTAAAAATAAATGAAAATATCGAATAGTATTTAAATTGACATAAATGATATTTTAAAATAAATACTATTTTATTAAATTATATAAAAGTAATAAAAATCTACGGTTCGACCAAATAACTTGTATAATGTGAACTATATGTAAAATTTACCAATTATAGTTCATTTGTAATTTTATAGTAATTATTAACCCTATAGTTTAAAAATAGAAGAAGACACAGTAAGAGTTAAAATGTTTAACTAAGGATTAAATCCAAAATATAAGGTTACCTTTATGACATAAACTTGTCTAAAATTAATTTTTGTGGGGATTTAGAACTATATTAATATTTTAAAATAATTAAATCACTTTGGATCAATTTGAAACCACAAATAAATTTATAATAAATTATTATTTTAAGATCTTCCAAAAGTGTCCCTTACCTCTCTTATAAAATGAAACTTCTCCTTCTCACTAATTCACACCTCCAAATCCATTTTTATAGGAAAACCTGAAAGTTTCCTCTCTTAACTTCCCTAAAATCATCCTAGGTTCCATAATTTTGGAGGAAATATGTCCTAGGTTGTCTTTTTGTAGATATCAAAAGGAGACACTCAAAGAAAAGGTAATTGTTTTACCAATTCAATTCAATTTATTTTCTTTGAATACTTCTTCTTCCAGTATTTTTTCCATACGAAATTATTTTCAATAGTATCATATATATGATGAGATTTTAGTATGATTATTATACAACCATATTCCACCTTTTACCCATCCTACAAAAAAAATATCACCATGTGTACGTACGTACAACTTACTATCTCCACGCCGTGGTGCCAATGATTTTTTAATTATACTTTATTTAGATGGGTATAAAGATGAATATAAAGTTTATAAATAATTAATATTACATGATTATGTATATTTATAATTAATATTCCTTCCAATTTCATACAATTTAACCATCAAGGTATTGATATTGTTGCTCGTGCGTACATACGACCTACCATCTCCACGACACGATGAGATTTATTTTCAACATTAAGAATTTTAAAATGGTTATACAAGTTATATGATGATAAAAAATAATTATTATGAACATAATATAATTATTTTTAGGAATAAAATACAACCAATTCACCAAAAACATGACTTACATGATAAAACATGAATGGGAAAATGAATCAATTAACACCTAAAACAACAGTTATACAGAAATATTATTAACAAAATGGTATAAGTGGATCATATAAAATATCATAAATATTGATATGGTTATAGATAATTAAATTAAATTATTTAACAATTATATAGTAGGTTAACTCACCCTTTACTAAAGGAAAGTATAAGGTAGGGGTTAATTTCACAATCTCATTATTATCTGAGGTTTTTTATACATAACTATCTATTGAGATATCATTATCATCTATGTCCTTGTTACTAGAAATGTATTTCAAAATATTATATATAATTGTTTAAAGTAATTTTAATCCATGCCATTATTTTTTTAAATATTTTTGAAAGGAATCATTCCCTCATTATCTAAATGAGGTACTATATGACCTTTTCAACAAATTATGGAAATAATGTTTTTTTAAATTACATGGCATGAGAGGTTATTTTACACCATTACGAAACCTAAAACTTTTTTAAGCTTAACATAAAATTTTACAAGTTTATTTTCAAAGGAAATGTTTTCTTTTAAAATTTCATAGAATTTTAAGGTTTTCAAAGTAAAAAAGATGCATTTCTCTCAAGTAATTTTAATGATTTTATTAGATTATTTTTATTTAGGTCAAAATACTTTGTTAGATTTTATTTTTTATTGTGATTTATTTATTATGACACAATATACCATATTATATTGAACATTTTATGATATTTTTTATAATGTATTTTTTATTTAGATATCATTTTTGGTTTATGATTAAATTATTCTTAATTATTATACTAGTTTTGACTACAAATGATTATATTGTTCATGTTTCACCATTTTCATTTAAGGAATGTGTTGGAATTAGAATGTGAAGGGAGGGGCCCACTATAGCTCCTCGATGCTTTAGTAGGTCTCATTAGATGAAATTAGTTGGCTTTAAACCCTTCATGTTTGTTTTCCCTGAAATTTAACTTTGTGAGGAGGATAGATCTTGACACAAATCAGACGGGTTTCTACCCACAAACATAAAATTTCATGAGGAGAGATCTTCTTAATAATAGTCTTGAGTATATATCTTGATAGTGTAGATGTATGAAATTATAAATTTCCTCATTATTATATTTGTTATGGATATTCCATGAGATTATTTTACTAATATAATATCCATGGTTATGCTTATTTTTATGCTATTATTTATTCTTTCCAAATTATGATCAATATTATGTTTGAAGGGCTTTTTTTAGTTACACATCTTGATTTATGGTTTATGATTATTTGTTTATAATAGATTCTATTATATTTTTACCCTTACAAAGCATCTAAGATCACACCTTTCTTATGTTAATTTTTCATAGGATTCCATTAAGTGTATTATGACTGGTATATAGGGTTATGCTAAGAGAATAATAGAATAATCAAAGTATTATTTATGTTATATTTTATAATTTTAATTTTAATGTAAGTTGATGAATGTAATCTTTTTTCCAAGACATCTAAACTGATTGGTCCCTTTATATTTGATTCATTATAATCATGAAAGGGTATTAAAGTTAAGCATCAGCTTCAGGCTTTGGGGGTATGGGTGTTATAGTTGGTATCCATGTAATATTATAAATAACCTTGGAAATTAGATTTAGAAGGATTAGATTAGGAATCATAACCCTATGAGATAATTTCAGAACAAGTATTTAAAAACATCCTAGAATTTTGGTTAAATATAAATTATATTGAATTTATAATAAATATATCCCGTTCTAGATACTATAAGTATATGTGGTTCGAGAATAGATATACATAGGAGTAACAAACTTGACAAGGTGTTCTAGGCCTAACTCGGGGTACCTAATACATGATAATGAGCCTTACTATGAAACTGGTTTGAAACTCCCATAGGATATTCCTGGGATAATTCAAATTTTATTTACAAAACATTATGAAATATTTAAAATTAAATATATTTCCAAAGAAACCATGTTTATGATTTATATATTATTTATACGAAAATATTCAATTTTGGTATTTTCATTCAATAGTTCAGTGATTATATATTATTTTATGATATGATCTTGTGTATTTCATTGATTAGAAATGATTCCCAGTGGAACAAATGGAAATTATATCAACGCATGTAATCTATATATAGATTGAACTCCTATGAAAGATAATTATGTGGGAGCAGAAGCTAAAACTAGATAAGAAAAACTTGTAACCATATTAAGAAAACTAACTTAGGTTATGAACAATAAATTTACCTATATAGAGCATACTAATCCACAACCTGGAGGAACAATGTTAGACCACATCATGATACAAAAACCTTTAACATTAAATGTGACTAAAAATCCATTTATAGCTGAATAATGGATAAGTTCCTTATAAAAGAAATTTATTTCTTTGGGATGTAACAAAATAGAAAAATTTGTCATGAAATATTATCGTATATCCGGAGATTCATATCAATGGTTGTCATTAATTAAAAACACAAAGGAACATGAAGAAGTAGAAAAATATAATGGAGTTTGTTTAAAGAAATTTTCTTAGAAAAATAATTTCCTTGAGAACAAAAAGCCGATATGGAGTGAAAATTTATGAGTCAGAGGAAAAAGAAGGATGAGACTATTGAAGAGTCTGAGTATAACATCAAAAAGTTATCAAGGGATTCTACATACTACATACATAACCCATGAATTAAGATTGATCGATTCATTGATGGGTTAAAACCATTTCTCCGATGGGAACTGGTCTCAAAATATTTCTCATCGTACGAAGATATAGCCTCATGTGCTATCAATAATGAAAAGGAATTATCTAAGTCTTACAAATTTACGGTAAAGTAAGAGAAGAAGAGGATTTTGGATTAGGTGATGGATAATGTGATGAAGGGAAAGAAGGATTTTACCATATGTGATAATTGTAGAAAAAATCCACTTGGGAAGTTCATGAAAGGCTTGGGTGTTTCTTATAAGTGTAGATAAAACGGTCACCATGAAAAATAATGTAAAGGAAGAAATAAAAGATTGTTTTTTAGTGTTTCATCTATCGTGAAATGGGACACTACACAAATAAATTTCATAAGCATCAAAGAAATATAGATTAGAAAAATCAAATGGATCAAGGTCAAGATTTTGTTGTTAATACAGTCGAAACTAAATAATTAATTTATTTGTGTTTTTGGGATTCAAGAATTATGTAAATTGAATATTTTTTATCAATGTACTGGTTATAATATTTCTGGAATATATGAGGATTATACTAAAATACTTCTTATTTATTGATTTAGAGGAATTGTTTCTTTCATTAAGAGTTTTCAAGAGATAAAATGTTTGGAACATGTCGATTAGGTCTACATTACATTGTTTGGGGAATTAGATGTTATGATTGGATTCGAAAATTTAGAGACCTTTTTAGACAGTTAATTTAGATAGAAGTATTTTGAAAAAATATTACAGTTGTAATGGAGTAAGTTTAATATTGGATATTATTGTTTAAGGATAAAGTATGATTTATTGGATACTTTTGGATAACCTTTTTTGATTTAAGAAACATTTAGAGGATTAAGGAAATACTTACAGGCCTTATGAATTATGAAATTGCTTCATAGTGACAATTTCATTTTGAATATTCATTTCCAAGTGTAAGAGATGAAGTGAAAATAAATCGAAGCCCAACCAAATGATGAGATTTTGATTATAATATGGAAAGAAATAAATTAAATGATTGCCTAATAATTCTTCTTAGGGAAAGGATATTGAAACCAAAAGTTATATCCTAGTAATTTTTCTGATGAATCGAATGATACTTTAGATCATTGTATATTTAGAGATATGTGACTGTTAGTGTTTTCTTTGTCATGTTATCTAACACTCTGTATCAGAACAGGATGGTTAGATTTTTCTTTCTTGTCCATGTTTTCCTAAATAGAACCCTAGTATGTGTTATCTCTTATGACCATCATACTTCTCTATATTTATTGTAAAGTGGCAGTATTATTAATCTTTTTTTTGATGTGGGATTTCAACTAAGATGTTTTGAAATGTCAAACCCCTAGTTTTTGATCATGATTTTAAATTGTGAGGATGTAATTTATTAAAGGAGGGGAGAATTTAACACCCTGACACTTATATTTTATTTTTTGAATAATTGTTTTTTCGCTTCTTTTCTTTTTATGAAACACCATGTTAAGATTATACTACAAAAGATAATGAGTTGTCTTGAGTTATACGCATGGCCCAATTTTACCGAATAACAAAAAATTAAAAAAATATTATAATATAATATAATAAATAAATTGATCGTTAAATTAGTGATTATAAATAGTATTATCCATATTTTTAATTTTATATATTATATAGAATTTTAACATTCATCTTATGTTTTTTTATAGATATGATATAAAAAAATTCAATTTTTGGGATTAAAGATATATTTTTTTAAAAATGACGTTTTGCCACCTTTTGATGGGGCACCTATTTTGAATCTAATTTTTGAGAATTTATTATATTCTATTTAACATAATAAAAATTTACATTGGAATCGGGATATAAAAAATAATCATTTTATTTGGAAGCGGTATATTAAAATTTACATTGGATGAATTTTTGATAGTATTCTGATAATTTTTATGTTTTTATTTATGTTAAAAATATACTGAATTATATTTTAAAACATTTTTCACTGAAGTAATTTATGTGGAAAAATTATATTATTGAATGGTTTTAAAGTATAAAATAGAATATATTTTCACTAGTTAATATACTTTTGGTCATTGGAATTAATTTTACCATTACTTTTGAGGTAAAAAACTTTCAATCTTTTACAATATTTTAACTTTTAAAAACACATTTTTCATTTTGAAAATGGGATTAATTTTAAATTAATTAATAAAAATTCTCTGTTTTGAATTTTGAAAAATTGATTCCATATTTCGAATCTATGGATTCAAATTATATAAATTGTTTGCCTTAATTTTTGGGAATTATGAATAAAATCTTTAGTAAGTTTTTTGTTAAAGTAGTTAAGGGTAAATCAGGTAATTAAAGGGAAAAATAATAATATAAAATTACCCTAACACCTGTAAAAATTTAATTGGAAGACTAAATCCGAACCTTATCATCTATGTTTCTAAATGGAATAATTTAATTGACCCTTGTACATTAATATGACATGAATATTATTATAATTAATGAATGGGACAAAATGTCACACTCTCATTTCATATAAGCATAATTATTTTCATATAGATATGTTAAAAAGATAAAATCTATTATAAATTTTCTCTAGAAAGATCAAATAATTACCAACCTCATATAAATTTATTTTTAACTTTTAGAGATTAAATAATTACCATTAATGTTGATACAATAGTGAAGTATATATTATTTAATTAATAGAAATATCAAATAAATGATATTACAAATATTAAAATAAAAATATTTTTAATTAATTAATGATACAAAATAATTTAATAGATATATTAGACAAGTTAGTGAAATATTTTATGTATTGGTTTGAAGTTATCATGTTAGTTTGATTTTTTTTAAATGAAAATATTTTAGAGTATTAAAATTAACATAAATGATATTTTAAAATAAATATTATTTTATTAAATGATATAAAAGTCATAAAAATCTAGGTTTCGACCAAATGACTTGGATAATATGAAATATGTCATAAGTGATCCAATTATAGTAATTTTGTAATTTTATAGTAACTATATTAACCATATATTGTAAAAACAGAAGAAGACACCGTAAGAGTTAAAATGTTTAACTAACGATTAAATCCAAAAGATAAGTTTAATTTTATGAAAGAAACTTATTTAAAAATCATTTTTGAGGGGATATAGAACAATAATCATCATATAAATGAAATAAATCACTTTTAATCTATTTTTAAGCGAAAATAAATTTATAATAAATTAATATTTTATGATCTTCCAAAACTGTACCTCACCTCTCTTATAAAAGGAAACCTCTCCTTCTAATTAATTCACACCTTAAAATCCATTTGTCTAGGAAAAAACCTGCCCATTTCCCCTCTAAACTTCCCTTAATTCTTCATAGAGTCTATAATTTTGGCAGAAATCCATCCTAGGTTGTATTTTTGTAGAAATCAGAAGTAGAGACTCAAACAAGAGGTAATTGTTTTACCAATTCAATTCTATTTATTTTCTTCTTCTACTTCCTCTTCCTATACTTTTTCCATAAGAAATTAATTTCTGCAGTATCATATATATGTTGATATATTATTTTTATTATGGTACATCCATATTACTCTTTTTTCCCATCCTAAGAAAACAATATCACCATGCATGCATACATACGACTTACTATCTCCACGCTGTGGTGAAAAGTATTTATCATTTATAATTTATTTAAATGGGTATAAAGATTAATATAAAGGATATAAATAATAAATATGGCATTATAATGTTTATTTTTAATTCATATTCCATCCAATTGCATACCATTTAACATTCAAGGCATGAATACTATCGCTAATGCGTACGTACGACCTATTGTCTCCACGACACAATGAGACTTATTCTCCACATTATTAATTATAGAATGGTCATAAAATTTATATGATGAGAACAAATAATTATTATGAACTTAATATTATTCTATATATGTATAAAATACATCATATTCACAAAAAACACGACTTACATGATAAAACATGAATGTGAAAATGAATTAGTTAACACCAGAAACAACAGGAATACAAAAATATTATTAACAAAATGATATAATAGGATCCTATAAAATATCATAAATATGGATATGATTCAAGTATAACTTAATAACACTATTTAACCATTATATAGGAGTTAATGCATCCTCTACTAAAGTAAAGTACATGGTAAGGGTTAATTTCACAATCTCATTATGATCCAAGGTTGTTTATACATAAGTATCTACTGGGATATCTTTATCATGCATGTGCCTGTTACTTAAAATGTATTTAAAAATATTATCTATAATTATTTAAAGTAATTTTAATCCATGATTTATTTTTTATAAAACTTTTTGAAAGGAATTTTTCTGTCATTTTCCAAATGAGATACCTTATGACCTTTTTTTGTCAAATTAAGGAAAGAATGTTTTTTTTAAATTTCATAGCATGAGAGGATATTTTACACCATTATTATTACATAACACTTTTAATATTAACATACAATCCTATATGGTTTTTTTAAAGAAAAAATTTTCTTTTAAAAGTTCAAATTTTTTAATGTTTTCAAAGTAAAATACGTCTTTCTATCAAAGAGTTTTAATGATTTTATTTGATTATTTTCATATATGTCAATATCCTTGTTAGATTTTTGTTCTTAATTGTGGTTTATTTATTGTGATACTATCTAACATATTGAATTGAATGGTTTATGATATGTTTAATAGTGGATTTTCTATTTATATATGATTCGTGGTTTATGATTAAAGTATTCATAATTCTTATACTATTTTTGAATAATAATGACTATATTGATTATATTTCACCATTTTTATATGAGGAATGTGTTGGACTTAGTAATTTATGGGAAGGGCCTGATATATACCCCTGATGCATCAATAGGCCTTCTGAGATGAAATTTGTTGGTGATAAACCCATCATGTTTTTTTTTCAAGAAATTTAACATTGTGAGGAGGATAGATCTCGACACAAATCAGACAGGTTTCTACCCACATACTTAAACTTTCATGAGGATTGATCTTGATAATTGTTATCTAAATTATATATCATGATAGTGTAATTGTATGAAATTATGTATTTACTCATTATTATATTAGTTATGGATATTAGATGTGATTATTTGATTAGTAGAATATCCATGGTTAAGATTATTTTTATGCTATTATTTTTTCTTTCCATATTATAATCAAGATTATGTTTAAAGGGATTTTTTAGTTAAACATCATGATTTAAAAATTATGATTATTTATTTATAATAGATTATATTGTATCTTTACCCTTACTGAGCATATAATCTCACCCTTTTCTTCTATTTAATTTTCCCAGGATCCCATTAAGTGTACTATGACTGGTATATTGGGTTATGCTAGGAGAATAATGGTGTTCTCAAAGAATTATATATGTTGTATTTTATTTTTTAAATTTTAATGTATGGTTGATAAATGTAATCTATTTTCCAAGACGGATAAACTAATTGGTCCTTTGAGAACTGATTCATTGTAATCATTCCAATGTATTAAAATAATGCATCGGGTCCATGCTTGAAGGGTCATGGCATTACAGTTGGTTTCAAATTAATTTTATAACCACCTTGGAAATTAGATTTAGAAGGCTTAAATTATGGATCATAAACCTATGATATAATTTCATAACAAGTATAGAATAACATCCTAGAATTTTGGTTTAATATAAATTATGTTGAATTTCCAAGAAATACATCCCTGTCTAGATACTACAAGTGGATGTGATTATGGAACATTTATAGCTAAGAGTAACAAATCTAACAAGGTGTTTCGGGCCTAACTCGGGGTATCCTAATACATTACAACAAGCCTTAATATACAACCAGTTTGATACTCCTAGGGTATATGCTTAGGATAATTCACATTTTATTTACAAACCATTATAAAATAATTAAAATTAAATATATTCCCAAAGAAACCATGTTTATGATTTATATATTATTTATACATAAATTTTCTATTTAGGTTATGTGATTCCTTAGTTCTATGAATATATATTATGTCATGATCTGATATTGTGTATTTCATTGATTAGAAATGGTTCCTAGTGGAACAAATGTAAATTACATCAATGCATGCAATCTATGTAGGGATTGAAATCCTATACAAGATAATGATGTTAGAGCAGGAGTTGCAACTTGATATGAACAACTTGTAACCATATTGGGAAAAATAACTCAGGTTATGAAAAATAAAATTACCTGCATGGAGTAGACTAATACATAACATGGAGGAACAATGTCAGACCACTTCTTGAGACAAAAACCTCCAACATTAAATGGGTCTAAAAATCCATTTATAGTTGAATAATAGATAAGTTCCTTAGAAAAGATATTTCTTTCTTTGGGAAGTAACGAAATGGAAAAAGTTTTCCTGATGGTTTATTGTCTATCCCGAGATGTGGATAAATGGTTGTCATTAATTCAAAATAGAAAGGAAGACAATGAAGTAGAAAATATGGAATGAAGGGATTTTAAAGAAATTTTCTTCGAAAATAATTTCCTTGAGAACAATAAGCT
Source organism: Viscum album (assembly GCA_963277665.1). Taxonomy (NCBI): domain Eukaryota; kingdom Viridiplantae; phylum Streptophyta; class Magnoliopsida; order Santalales; family Viscaceae; genus Viscum; species Viscum album. The sequence continues at coordinate 1,685,257,352 of OY728126.1, read as the reverse complement.
GATATGGAATGGAAATCTCTGAGTCTGAGTAAAAAAGGGGATGAGAATGCTGAAAAGTATGAGTATAAATACAAAACGTTATCAAGGCATGATATATACTACAAACATAACCCAAAAAGTAAGATTAATGGATTCTTTTATGGGTTAAAACCATTCCTCCGATGGGCACCAGTCTCACAATATTTCTCATCGTATGAAGATATAATCTCATGTTCTATCAAGAAAGAAAAGGAATTCTATAAGACTTATGACTTTAAGGGAAGGAAAGATAAGAAGAGGATGGTGGAGTAGGTGATGGATAATGGGAAGAAGATAAAGAAGGATTTTTCCACATTTGATAAATGTGGAAAGAATCACCTTGGGAAGTGCTTGACAAGATTGGGTGTTTCTTATAAGTGTGGAGAAAAGGGTCACCAGGAAAAATAATGTAAAGGTCAGAAAAAAATGACTAATATTCAGTGTTTCAACTATATAAAAATGGGTCAATACACAAATAAATGTTCTAAGCATAAAGGAAATATAGATCCTAAAAATCAAATGGATGGAGAACAAGATTATGTTGATACTAAAGTTGAAACTAAATAAATATTTTATTTGTATTTTTTGGATTCATGAATTATGTTATCTGAATATTTTATTATCAATGTACTAGTTATATGATTTATGGAATATATTAGGATTGTTCTACAATACTTATTCTTTATGTAATTAGAGGCATGAATGTTTTCATCATGGTGTTTCAGGTGATCAAATGTTTGGCACATGTCAGTTAAAGGTACATAACATTGTTTGGGGAATCAGATGTTATGATTGGTTTTGAAAATTTAGAGACATTTTTAGACTATTAATTTAGACATAAGTATTTAAAAAAAATCGTAAGTTTGGAATGGAGTAAATTTAACATTTGATATTATTGTTTGAGGTTAAATTATGATTTATTATATACTTTTGGGTAAAAATTTTGGTTTCAGTAAACATATAGAGGATTCAGGAAATAATTTCATGAATTATTATTTATCAAAGTGATTTATTGTGAAAAATTCATTTTGAACCTTCATTTCCAGGTCTATGGGTTGAAGTGAAAATAGACCAAACAAAACCAAATGACGAGATTATACTTATGACACAGAAAGAAATCAATTAAATGATTGCCTCATAATTCTTCATAGGGAAAGGGAATTGAAACAAAAAATTATATCCTAGTAATTTTTACGATGAATCAAATGATCCTTTAGATCATCCTATATTTAGAGATACGTGATTGTTAAATTTTTCCTCATCATGTTCTCTAACACTCTCCATCAAGAAAAGATGGTTAGATTTTTCTTTCATGTCCATGTTTTCTTACATAGAACCCCAATATGTGTTATCTCTAATGAACTTCATAATTAACTATATTAATTTATAAGTGGGGGGTCTTATTAATATTTTTTACGATGTGGTATATCAATAAATACGTTTTAAAATTTAAAACCCCTAGTTTTAAATCCCGAGTTTAAATTGTGAGGAAATATTTTATTGAAGGAGGGGAGAGTGTAACACCCTAAGACTTAATATTATTTTCAATTCTAAATAATGTTTTTTTGATTTTTATACAACACCATCTTACGCTTACAATACACAAAATAATGAGTTGTCTTGCGTTACACACAAGTCCCAATTTTACCATAGAAAAATAAAATAATAAAATAATAAAAAATAACATAATATATAAACTGACCATTAAATTAGGAATTATAAATATTCTTAACCATATTTTTAATTTTAGGTATTATATATAATTTTTACATTTATATTATGTATTTTATAGACATGATAAAAAAACCAATTTTTGGGATTAAAGATGTATTTTTCAAAAATTAAAGGTCTGCCCCCTTTTTATGGGGCACCCATTTTGAATATAATTTTTGAAAATTTCAGGTATTCTATTTAACCAAATAAAATTATACTTTTGAAGCAGTATATAAAAAATTTAAATTTCATTTCGAAGCGTGATATAAAAATTTACATTGATGAATTTTTGATATTTTTCTGATAAGATTTATGTTTTGATTAATAGTAAAAATAAACTAAATTTTAATTTAGTTTTCTTTATCAAAATAATTTATGTAGATAAATTATATTATCGAATGGTTTTAAAGTAAAAATAGAATATAATTTTACTATTAAATATAATTTTGGTCGTTGAAATTAATTTTACCCTTATTTTTTAGGTAAAAACATTTCAATCTTTTGCAATGTTTTAACTTTTAAAACCCTGTTTTTCATTTCGATAATGGGATTAATTTGAAATTAATTTCTGAAACTTACGTGTATTGAATTTTGAAAAATGGATTCCATATTTGTAATCAATGGATCCAAATTATATAAATTGGTTCCTTTTATTTTAGGGAATTATGAATAACAACTTTTGTAATTTTTTTATTACCGTAGTTAAGGGTAAATTAGGTAATTAAAGGTAAAACTAATATTATAAAATTAACCTAACAACTGTAAAAATCCAAATGGATGACTAAATACAAACCTTATCATATATTTTTATAAATGTAATAATTTAATCGACCCTTTTCCATGAATATGACATGAATATTATTATAATTAATGAATGTGACAAAATGTCACTCTCTCATTTCTTATAAGCATAATTTTTTTAATATAGATATGTTCAGGAGGTAACATTGATTATAATTAGTCTCTAGAAAGTTAAATTAATTACCTACAAAATATAAATTTATTTTAAACTTTTAGACATTAAATAATTACCATTAATGTTGACACAATAGTGAAGTATAAATAAGTATATTAAAAATATAAAATAAATGATATTAAAAATATTAAAATAAATATATTTTGAATTAATTAAATACATGCTCTAATTTAATTGATAAATTATACATGTTAGTGGAATATTGAATGTATTGGTTTGAATTTATCATGTTGGATTAATATTTTCTAAAAAATAAAAATATTGGATTGTATTTAAATTGATATAAATGATATATTAAAATAAATACTAATTTATTAAATGATATCAACTTCATAAAAATCTAAGGTTAGACAAAATAACTTGGATAATGTGAAATATGTCACTATTTATCCAATTATAGTTCGTTTTGAATTTTATAGCAACTACATTAACCCTATAGTGTAAAAATACAAGAAGACACGATAATAATTAAAATATTTAACTAAGGATTAAATCTAAAAGATAATGTTAATTTTATGACCTAAAGTAGTAAAAAAATTATTTTTTGTGGATAAAAAACCATAATCATCTTCGATATGAAATAAATAAATTTGGATCTATTTGTAACTGGGAATAAATTTATAATAAATTAATATTTTACGATCTTCCAAAAGTGTCCCTCACCTCTCTTATAAAAGGAAACTTATACTTCTCATTAATTCACTTAATGAATCCATTTATCTAGGCCAAACCCTACCCATTTAATCTAATAACTTCCATAACTTTATCCTAGAGTCTAGACTTTTGATAAGAATCCATCCTAGGTTATCATTTTGTATAAACCAAAACGAGACACTCAAAGAAGAGGTAATTAATTTACCAATTAAATTCAACTTATTTTCTTCTACTACATCATATTATTATATTTTTTCTATAGAAAATTAATTTCTACAGTATCATATAAATTCTGAGATTTTATTATGATTATGGTAGAACCATATTCTACATTTTATCCATCATACAAAAAACAATATCAACATGAACGCATATGTACAACTTACTATCTCCACGCAACAGTGAAAAGTATTTTTTCATTTATAATTTATTTCAATGGGTATATAAATTAATATAAAGGATTTAAATAATAAATATGACAGGATAATTTGTATGTATAATTCATATTCCATCCAATTCTATACTATTTAACCATCAGGGGATTGATACTGTCGCTCGTGCGTACGTACGACCTACCGTCTCCACTACGCAATGAGATTCATTCTCCACATTAAGCATTATATAAAGGTTATAAAGGATATATGATGAGAAAACTAATTATTATGAACTTAAAATCATTCTGGATATGAAAAAAATACATTCTATTCACAAAAAACATGACTTACATGATTAAACATGAGTGGGAAAATTAATCAGTCAACACCTAAAACAATTGTAATACCGAAATATTACTAACAAAATGATATAATAGGATCACATAAAATATAAAAAATAAGGATATCTTTGTGGTATTATTTAATAACATTATTTTACCATTTTATTGGAGTTTAACACACCCTATACCAAAGTAAAGTACAAGGTAAGGTTTAATTTTACAATCACATTATTATCTGAGGTTATTTGTACATAAGTATCTACTAGGATATCTTTATCATCCATGTCCATGTTACTTAAAATGCATTTCAAAATATTATCTATAATTGTTTAAAGTAATTTTAATCCATGTTTGAATTTTTATAAAACTCTTTGAATGGAATCATTCCGTCATTTTCCAAATGAGGTACTTTATGACCTTTTTGAAAAATAAAGTAATAATTTTTTTTAAATTACACAGCATGAGTGGCTATTTTCCACCATTATGATGCCTTATCGTTTTTAATCTTACCATATAATCTTATAAGGTTATTTTGAAAGGGAATTTTTTCTTTTAAAATTTCACATTTTTTATTGTTTTCATGGTAAAAGGGGTATTTCTCTCAAAGAGTTTTAATGATTTTATTTATTATTTTTATTTATGTCCACAACCTTTATTATATTTTATTCTTAATTTTGGTGGATTTATTATGATTCAATCTAACATATTGTATTGAATGGTTGATGTTATGTTTGACAATGAATTTATTATTCAGATATGATTATTGGTTTATGATTAAAGTATTCATAATTCTTATACTAGTGTTGAATACAAATGATTATATTGATTATGTTTCACCATTTTTATATAAGGAATGTGTTGGACTTAGTATGTGGTGGGAGGGGCCTACTATATCCCCTCAATACTTCAGTATGTCTCATGAGATGAAATTAGTTGGCAATAAACCCTTCATGTTTGTTTTCCAAGAAATTTAACATTGTGAGGAGGAAAGATCTTTACACAAATAAGACAGGTTTCTACACAAATACTTAAAATTTCACGAGGATAGATATGGATAATATCTATCTTGAGTATATATCTTGATAGTGTAGATGTAGGACATTATGAATTTCCTCATTATTATATTAGTTGTGGATATTATATGTGATTATTTTACCAGTATAATATCCATGTTTATGATTTTTTTATTCTATTATTTTATCTCCAATGACCTTCATAATTCCCTTATATTTTTTAATGTTGGGGTCTCATTAATACTTTTTTTTGATGGGGGATTTCAATAAAGTTGTTTTGAAATGTCAAACCCCAAGTTTTCGATCCCGAGTTTAAATTGCAAGGACGTAATTTATTGAAGGAGGGGAGAATATAAAACCTCAGGACTTTATAAGAATTTATTTTCAAAATAAATTTATTTAATTTTTTTATGAAACACCATTTTAAGATTACGCTACACACAATATCGAGTTATTTTGCGTTACACGCATGACCCAGTTTTATCAAACAATAATAAATTAATAAAATATTATAATTTAATATAATATACAACCTGACCATTAAATTAGTGATTATAAATAGTATTAACCATATTTTGAATTTTATATATGATATATAATTTTAACATTTATCTTATTTATTTTCTATATATGATATAAAAAACAATTTTTGGGATTAAAGAAGTATTTTTCTAAAAATACAGTTTTCCTCCTTTTGATAGGGCACCCATTTTGAATATAATTTTTGTAAATTTCTTTTATTATATTTAACCATATAAAATTATTCTTTGGAATTGGGACATAAAAATTTACTTCTTATGAATTTTTTGATATTTTTCTGATAAGTTTTATATTTCGATTAATAGTAAAATATAATAAATTTTAATTTAAAAAACCTTTTCATAAAAATAATTAATGTGGATAAATTATATTATTTAATGGTTTTAATGTAAAAATTGAATATATTTTTAGAATTTAATATATTTTTTTTCGTTTCCAATAAATTTACCATGAATTTTGAGGTAAAAACATTTCAATCTTTTGCAATGTTTTAACTTTTAAAAACTCATTTTCATTCTGATAACAAGATTAATTTTAAATTAATTATTTAAAATTCTATGTTTTGAATTTGTAAAAATGGATTCTATATTTGGAATTAGTGGGTCTAAATTTTGTAAATATGTTCCTTTAGTTTTTGAGTATTATTAATAATAACTTTAGTATTTTTTATTATCGGGGTTAAGGGTAAATCAAGTAATTAAAGGTAAAACTAATATTATAAAATTATTCTAGCACCTTTAAAAATCCTATTTGATGAATAAATATTAATTTTATCATCTTAGTTTCTAAATTTAATCATTTAATGGAAAATTTTCTATGAATATGATATGAATATTATTATAATTAATGAATGTGACAAAATGCCACATTCTCGTTTCTTATAAGAATAATAATTTTAATATAGATATCTCCAGGAGATAACATCAATTATAAATAGTATCTAGAAATCTAAAAGAATTAAATACCTGAAAATATTTTTTTTAAATTTTCACAAAATAAATAATTACCATTAATGTTGATAGAATAGTGAAGTATAAATTATTTTATAAATAGAAATATCAAGTAAATGATATTAAAAATATTAAAATAGATATTTTTTGATTTAATTAATAATATAAAATAATTTCATAGACAACATAAACATTTTAGTGAAATATTTTATGTATTGTTTCGAAGTTATCATGTTGGGTTTTATATTTTCTAAAAAACAAAAATATTGAATAATATTAAAACTGACATAATGATATTTTAAAATAAATTCTATTTTATTAAATGATATAAAAGTAATAAAAATATTTGGGCTGAACAAATAACTTTTATAATGTCAAATATTTCATAAATTATCCAAATTGGGCTCTTTTGGAATTTTATAGTAACTATATTAACCCTATAGTGGTAAAATACAAGAAGACACAATAAAAGTTAAATTGTTTAACTAAGGCTTAAATCCAAAAGAAAAGGTTGATTTTATGACCTAAACATATCTAAAATTTTTTGGTTGAGTTGATGTAGACCCATAGACATCTTATACTTGAAATAAATCACTTTTGGACCTATTTAAAATGGAAAATAAATTTATAATAAATTCATATTTTAAGATCTTCTAAAAGTATCCCGCACCTCTCTTATAAAAGAGCACTTCTCATTATCTTTAATTAAAACCTAAAAATCCCTCTATATCTAACAAAACATTCCCATTTCCTCTCCCAAATTCCCTAAATTCATCAATGAGGCCACACATTGGGCAGAAATCTAACCTAAGGAATCCTTTTGTATAAATCAAAAGGAGACACTTTAAGAAGAGGTAATTGTTTTACCAATTCAATTCAATTTATTTTATTCTTATACTTCTAGTCTGATGTTTTTCCCATATAAAATTAATATCTCCAGTATAAAATACATGTTGAGATGTTATAATGATTATTGGACAACCATATTCATCCTTTTACCCATCTTACAAAAAAATATCACCATGCGTGCGTACGTACGACTTTCCATCTCCACGCATTGGTGAAAACTGTTTTTCTTCTATACTTCATTTCAATGTGTATAATGATGAATATAAAGGATTTAAATAATAAATATTACATGATAATTTTTATTTATAATTCATATTCCATCCAATTCAATACCATTTAACTATAAAAGGAAAGATATCATCGCTCGTTCGTATATACGGCCTATCATCTGCACGATGCAGTGAGATTCATTCTCCACATTAATCATTCAAAAATGGTTATAAAATTTATATGATGAGAGAAAATAATTATTATAAACATAATATTATTCTGGATATGAACAATATAATTCTTTTTCATAATAAACTTTACTTACATTATAAAATAGGAATGGGAAAATTAAGCAGTTAACACCTAAAACAACGGTTATACTGAAATATTATTAACAAAATGGTATAAGAGGATCATATAAATTCTCCTAAATATAGATATGGTTTTGTTATAATTTAATAAAATTATCTAACCATTATAAAGGAGGTTAACATACTATCGACGAAAGGAAAGTACAAGGTAAGTGTTATTTTCACAATTTCATTATTATCCGATATTGTTTATACATAAGTATATATTAGGATATCCTTATCATCCATGTCCATGTTACATAAAAGGTATTTAAAAATATTATAGTAAATTATTTAAAGTCATTTTAATCCGTGTTTATCTTTTTATAAAATGTTTTTAATGGATTCTTTCAATCATTTTCCAAACAAGGTACTTTATGGCCTTTTCGACAAATTCAGGAAAGAATGATTTTTAACATATAAGGCGTGAGCAGATATTTTCAACCTTCATGAAGCCTTACAAATTTGAAACTTCCCATACAAACTTACAAGGTTATTTTCAAAATAAATGTTTTATTTTAAAACTTCATAGTTTCTTAATGTTTTTAAAGTAAAAAAGTCATATTTTTCTCAAAGATATTTAATGATTTTATTAGATTATTTTAATCTATGTCAAAATCATTTATTAGATTTTATGATTAATTTTGGTTTATTTATAATTATACAGTCTACCATATTGTATTTAATGGTTTATGATTTTTTTACTGTGGATGTTCTATTTCGATACCATTTTTGGTTTATGGTAATGGTATTCATAATTTGTATACTTTTTTTGAATACGAATGATTATGTTGTTTATGTATAACCATTTTAATATGAGGAATATATTGGACTTAATAAGTGACATTCAGCACCCACTATAACCCCTCGATTCCTTGATAGGTCTCATGATATGAAATCAGTTGGCAATAATCCCATCGTATTTGTTTTCCAAGCAGTTTAACATTGTCAGGAGGATAGATCTTGATACAAATCAGATGGGTTTCTACCCATAGACTAAAACTGTCATGAGAATATAGATTAATAATATCTATCTTGATGGTATGTCTTGATAGTGCAGATGTCTGGTATTATTCATTCCCTCATTATAATTTTAGTTGTGGATATTCCATGTGATTATTCAACTAATAGAATATCTATGGTTATGATTATTTTATGGAATTTTTTTTTCCATAATATGATCAAGATTATGTTTAAAGGAATTATGTTTCAGTAATACATATTGCCTTAAGGTTTAGGATTATTTATTCATAATATCTTCTGTTGCATGCTTACCCTTATAGAGCATCAGAGCTCACCCCTTTATAATGTTTTATCTTCCAAGGATTCCAGGAAGTTATTATGATTGATATGTTGGGTTAATCTAGGAGAATAATGGTGTCCTCAAAGGATTGTCTGTGTCTTATTTTTTGTTTTTAATTGTAATGTGTGGTTTATGAATGTAATCAAATTTTCAAGACTTTTAAACTAATTTTTCCTTCAAGATTTGATTCCTTGTAATCATTCCAATGTATTAAAATAATGCACTGGCTCTTAGATTTTGGGCCCTGAGAGTTACATTTTCAATTAATTAAATAACTTAACTTGTATTTCACCTCTTGGTTGGTTAGAGGTGGGTGTGGCCTCTCTTGTGTGACTGAGTATTTTTTAAGATATACCAATGATGATTCAATATATACATCGATGATTGGTTACACATAAAAATTGGAATAATTATTATAAAAGTCCTAAACACCATCATTTGGAGATTACTATTAGTGATCACATATAATTGAAATCTTCCCCTATGTTGGGGACCCATCATTTTGGGTGACTAGAGAAGTAGAATCAGCTATTTATGGGAATGTTTGAGATAACTAATTGTTTTTGAGAGGGTTATTATCTATTAGAAATAGTACTCACCCATGCATTTCCACGGTGTTACAAAACGATGCTTATATTAAATAATAAAATAACATTATTCAAATTTATTAACGAAAAATAATGTTGAATATATTTTCCCCATGGGAACAACTTTATGGTACATAAAATTGAAAAACTAGATAAACTATAGAGACATCATCATTATATTAGAAAATATTGAATAAAATTTTAATGGAATAAAAATTTATTTTGAGCATGAAGAATTTAAACCCGATAAGATATTTCTATGTTTTGAAGTTAATAATGAAAATTACTATTGAATAAATTTAAATCACAATTTGATGGTACATAATATTGGAATACATGTGGTGAAAATAAGGATACATCATGAATATAGTCGAAAACATTAACGATAAATTTAAAGGAATGCAATTCTTCTCAGGATGGTGATTTCAATAACATTAATGGACTAAACGTAAAATAAAATTTAAAAAAACATTGGATTGTAAAATGAAATAAAAAATGATTTGAAACTAAAGTAGAATCATATTTTTCAATACAAGTTACACAATTAAGTTCACATCATAAATATAGTAGAAAACATTTACATTAATTTATAAAGAATAAAATTTTAATTTCACCATGAATAATTCAAACACATTAATTCAAACATCATTCAAATGGTTAATTAAAATTCTTATCATTATGATAATTAATGTATATTTAAGGCCATATGATCCTCAAATGGAATACAAAATTAATAACCTATAAAATAAATGATTCCAACCCAAAACGTTATATAGTATAGTAAACACATAATACATCACTCAAAGAACATATTGAGAACAGAAAAAATGGAAATTATAACGCAACAAAATTCATGTAAACTAACATTTAAGGAAATAAAAAATAACTAATAGATCAAATAAAAATAAATTATCTACTCCTCCAAAATACACCAAATGATCCCCTCTTCCATGATGTTGTATCCAAACTGTAGTGTGACTCCACCCAATCCCCATGTAGGATTGAGACCTTTCATTCCAAAATTGGAATTGTTCACTGATTTCATACCATTGACATCAACTATATTATAATTATGTGCAAAAGTTGGATGTAAAATGCATGATGACCAAACTAAAAAAACATCTCAAAAATATTGCTGGTATTGTACTTTGGATTTTATTTCTGAATTTAAATTTAGGGGAATTAAGGATGAATTTTTTTGGTTTTATAATTTCACATGAATAGGAAATATTCATTCCCGATAAAGACTATTAAGAATTGGATCCAAACCATAGTAGGGGAAAATGCTTAAGTGTTTAACTTATGAACGCATGAAGAAGTAAAGTTACTTCAAATCATATAAGCATCTGAAACTCATGTTTATATTAAAAGGATAAAATAAAATCAAAAGACAATAAAAACTGATATAAAAGTAAATAGTAATACCAATACATATTTACCATACATGTTATGGCATCAAATCAAAAAGTGAAGCAATTGAAAGGAAATAGTAGAAGAAGAAGTGAGAGTGAAATGTTAATTACCATTTTTCTGACACGAAGTGGTTATTGAGAAGGATTTACATACAAAAATCATAATTTGAGTTATAGTGATGTAATAAGAGGAAATAAGGTATAATCTCATCAACTAAAATTGAAATTTAGGATGGAACGTGCACCCGATTCACTCAGAATGCTACACAACTGTCATGAAAATGAGAAATTCGAGCCTTCACAGACAAAGAGAATAGTGAATCCATAATTTAATGGTTATGTGGAATTCATTTATTATGACCCTATAAAAAAATACATATGATAATGAGAAAATGCATATGTAGGATACCCATTCTCAAATTTTCTTTCAAAAATGGGGTGACAGTTCACATGCTTGTTCAGTCAGAAAATATATATAATCTGAAATACATTACTCAATATCAGTATCTTGAATGAGGATCACATCAATAGGAATGATGAGAATATAAAAAGGGTTTTGATAAAGATTATCTTATAAACAATAAATAAATTTTAAATATTTTTTTACCTATGATAAATATCCCTAAATTCTATGGGTACTCATTTAGGTTTCACAAGAACATCTTGTCATGATAAAGATCCCTAAATTCCTTGAATAGAATAACTTACAGTTCACCTCTTGGTTGTTTATATGTGGGTGCGACCTCTCTTGTGGGACCGAGTATTTTTTAAGATATCCTAGTGATGATTCAATACATACATCGATGATTGGTTACACATAAAAAGTGGAATAATTATTATAAATGTTGTAAACACCATCCTTTGTAGATTACTATTGGTGATCACATATAATTTAATGATTCCCCTATATTGGGGCCCAATTAACTTGGGTGACTAGGGAAATAGAATTGGAGATATGTGGGACTGTTTGAGATAACTGAGTGTTTTGGACATGATTATTATCTATTAGAATTATTGGATTAGGTAATAGGTATTCATGATAATTTCCAAATATCTCAGTTAAAGAATTATCCAACAAATAATTCATATATTCTAAATTGGGAGGAAGTTTTTTTGGAGGCCGATATTTCAATTGTGGAGTTTCCAATTGAGATCATTACCTCTAAGATGAATGTTCTTCATGGAAAATATATACTATTGGATTAAGTGTTATAGAGTAATATATCATATTATTAGCAGTATTTAGAGACTAAATAATTAGTGAGGGAGTGTGGAATCACCATTTTCTTAATTATCCTTATTCTGGGTGACTTTATGAAGATATGAAGTCCCATAGTGGGGAGAATTGTAACATACTACCTTACACTCTTGTATGATCCATTTTGTTTCTAATTTTTGTTATTTTTATGATGTTTTATATATTTATTAGGGGGCATAGGATAATGTTTTGGGTTTTGATGGAGATAGAAAAAAATGGACAAACTGGTGTCTCTAAGAGGCCACCATCTTGATGGTGCTAATAAAGAGAGGGTCTATAGTTCTGCTAACTTCACTGAAAAACTGGTGTACATGATAGAGGTGTAATACCTTAACTAAGGTCCACCATATATAATTATGTAAAAACCTATATTATGTTAAAATTAAATAATTTTGTCTCATTATTAATATTAATTAATTAGATTTTATATGGTTATATTAATTATATGAATATTATGTAATTTTACAATTAGAAAAGAAATTGTTTTATTTCTATTAAATTAATTTTTGTGTTTTATAATATTTTATGTAAAATATTAATATATAAATTTAATAATTTTAATTTGAAAAATTTAACTTCATTTTTGAAACAAGTATATAAAAATTATCTTAGGGGTAGATTTTAGGATTTTTCTGAATTGATTTATATTTAGTTAATAGTAAAAAAATATATAGTTTTATGAAAAACGATATGTTTTATGACATCTCAAAGATATAAATAAAATATAAAAATTTATTAAACTTATGTAATGATTAATTTTTTATAATATACTAAAAATATCATACAAATGTAATTCAAAACATTAAAATTTGAATTCATATGATGATAGATATAAAAATCATTCTTAGTGTCAATGTTGGTCCTGCGTCACACTAAAAAAGTATAATTTTATGTGATAAAGATAATATTTGGGAAGTGAAATGTATTTTATCAAATTTGATAAAACATTTTAGGCATAAATAATTATTATTATAGATATATATAAATTTTAGAGTTATATAACAATAGGTTTATCCAAATTCTTATGCAGGGTAAGAAAAGTCAAAATAAATTAATAAATTTGCTGTCATGACATAGATGTGATTAAATATATATATTTAATTAATATAAGAGTTTATCTTGAAATTTATTACTTTGTTTTTATGATGTTAATTTTTTTTAAATTTTAGTGATGAAATAATGACCTTAAATTCTTATGCAGTGCCCAAAAAGTGTTTGTACAGGCTGTTGAAAAAACAATTAAATGATTTTTAAAACTCTAAAAGTATTTTTTGGTGAGCTATTTTGTGCCATGAATTTTATATATGAATATAAAGAATAGTGACGTTTTAAAGGTTTATAATCTAATTAATTTTTTATCTTTATTTCTTTAAATTCAATGTAAATGAATAGTTTTAGAACTAGCATTAAAGAAATATTATTATAAATAATATTTTATTAAATAGATTAAGATTCATTTGAGTAATTCCTCATCCATGTGAAAGAAATGTGATTTGAAATATCAAAAATAGTCAATTTAGGTGTAAATTTTCGTTTTATAGTAAATTGTGTGGCTCTTGTAGATTAAGAAAACATTGATAATGTGAAAATAATCAAAATGGTTAACAGTGGCTAAAACTAAGAGATATGGGTGAAAAATTCACTTAAACATGTATATATATTATTTTATGAGATGATATTGAATCATAATAATCCAATATTATAAATATATAATTTATGTTCCATATTTCAATAAAAACATTATATTAATATAATACTTTAGGAGATTCCAAAAGTTCCCCTCCCCTCACATATAAAATTAGACCTCCCCTACTCTCTTTGTCACACCTTTGATTACTCTATTTTGGAAAATCCATACCAAAAAAAACATTCTTACATACCTCCCCATGTCTTTTCAAAAAATTACATTTTATTATTATTTCAATATTGGCAAATCCTTATACAGAACAAACCTAAAGAGGTCTAATGTACTGGAGGCCCAATGCATCTTCCCTAACAATGTTACCACATGCCCGTGGAAGGGACCCCAAAATAGAAATAAAAAAATTATGATAACCATTAGTAATTCCAATAGCTATAAATTCATACACCATGTTCCCCTCGCACCAAGTGTGACTGAGAATCATCTGTGGGTTTAGCCACCATTTTCCCTTATAGATGATAAAGGAAATGGTCCAAGTGATTTGGAGCTTCACCTGTTGAGAACCACATAGAATTGTTAAGTCGGTTTCAACTGAATCCAACTTAATGTTGTGAGAATGAAAAAGATCAATACCTTTCAGAATCGAAGAATCCTCTGCCATGAGGGAATCTCCCACTCCAAATCCATCACTTAATTCCATAATCCTTGATTCTTGGGGGTCACAAACCACTCCCCCACACCTCATAAATCTAGACATACATGATCCATCCATGTTGAATTTCAACTAACTACTCAGAGGATTCCACTTCACCCATCTGCCTTGCCTAGCTTGTAAGGTGCGAGAAGTAGAATTACCTTCCATGGAAACTCTTGAAGTAGGAATAACCACCCATCCTTTGACAAGGGAAAAAAATCGTCCCAAATGCACCTGGATCTAACAATTGTGGCCAGGCTTGAGCAGGTCATTCCCCCATGACATCTTTTGTTTTGAGTATTCTATATTCTCCAACAACCCACAACAAGTATTACTTCCATTTCCTTCTTATCAAAAGGGTTATTTTTCAGATCCCAATAACCAAAATTGAAGGAAAACGAAAAGCATGACTACTCAACCTCGCCTCCCAAAGGCCTCACCCAAGTAACTCAGGACTGTAGCTGCCCGGTCACTAGAAAAGAAGAGAATATCAGCTGATTCCTCTTGGGAATTAATACAAAAAAGTCATTAAATTCCAAAGATATCCCTTTTTTCATCACTTGGACATCTATTAGAATATATTTTTACTAGAGATGCCAAATGAGAAAATTGTATTTCACTGGAAGGTCACTACACCAAACTATTTCATTCTATCTGTCCAGAATACTATGAGTCAGAGTCACCAATTGGTACCCCTTAGTAGAGACGACACCCGAAGCCATCCCTATAAAGTTAAGCATGTATGGTTCCACATTTCGGGTGATGTTTTCAATCACCTTCAGTTGGCCATCTCTGAGAATGTCCTAAAGAAAGGGCCTAAATCTACTTGATTGGGAAAATAATATTGTCAGGACCAGACATCCTGGGAACCCCAGTGATGATCCAACATAGATATCCTTCCAGAAATTAATTTACCCATAGCCCATAAGACACTTGGAATGAATTTAGAGCACTAGTAATTGTTTAGAAATCGTGACCCAGAGTCAATATGTAGTCCATCTTCCACTGTCCATTGGTTTTCCATAGCAGTTACGGATTAATATTTCCCACAACGAAGTATTTTCTAGAAAATCCTAAAAATGTTTAGATTGAATTCCCAACATTTCACATTTTACACTTCGGATATTAACACCACCATTAGAAATATTCTTATCCATCACGTCCCATGAAGTCCAATGAAGTATGCTTTCATTGTGTGAGTCCCATATGAATTCTATCAACACATTTTCAATATTTTTTTGAACCTAATTTGGAATGGTAAGCACGTTCTTCGGGATCAAGTAAAAGACAAAATTAACCAACATAATGCACCCCCAAAGGATAATAATAAATTCTTCCATTTTGTAATGCAGTTTGTAATTTTCACAACTAGCCCATAAAAGTGGTGAATCCAAACCCTTCTTGGCACAATAGGAGCTCCTAAATATTCCATTGAAAAGGATTTTTTATGCATGCCCATTGGATCAATAATCGTTTTCCCCTACTGTCTGAAAATCATTTGGAGAAAAATATGATACTTTTCACTCTATTGATAGCGATACCACTCCACCTACAATAAGTTTCCATTACACTATTAAATTCTCTAATTTTATGCGTATTACCATTTAAGAAAGTGATGTGATTATCTTTTCATGACCACATCAAATGGATATTAAATAAATTTTTATTTAAGGATATATATGATATCTATTATAAAATAATTATTATATAAAGATAAGATGTTACATACCTTCTTTTATTCATTCTCTTTGAAAAATGAAAATGTTACTCTTGCAAACGTATGAACAAAAAAACATGATTTTAACATAATTAATTTTTCATAACCATATTTGATGGTTGGTTTTAAAAGTATAATTAATGTATAAAAAATTTATTTATTTCATGATAATCATTCCAGGGATTATGGAATAATTTTTACTATTACCATAGTCAACCTACCAAACTCATATAGGATATATAATTTAATATCATTAAAACATTTGATGTGATATTTGTTGATTGAGTAAAAGTATTTAAAATGGTAATAACTAAAATAAAATAAATATTAAAATTGAAAATAGATCTTAAGAAAGTAAATAATAAACACAATTCTATTATTTAGAAATATAACTAACACATCTGATGAGTCATACAAGTGGTAAGGGACACTTTACCTTAAAATTTTTTTTTGAGATTTTTGATGATTTATTTTTTAAATATTTTTCTTCAATAAAAATAGTCTTAAATATCATTTTTATATGTATTTATGTGGTAATAAATGAATTATAAAGGAATTTTATTCCTATATTGTCTTTTATTCAAATATTTTCAAAAATAATCTTTCTACATTTTTTATATATAAATTTTTGATAAAAATAATGAAAGAATGTTTTATTTTTACATATAAAGTGTCAATAGTTTTTCCCACCACGATAATAGTTATTTGGTGTTTGGATTCCTTTGAAATATTTCATGTTCTATTCAAAGGAATAACCTCCTTAATTTTTTTGGTATTTTAAAAAATGGGTTTTAAATGGAATAGATATTTTTATGCATTGAAATGATTTTCTTATAATTGAATACAATATTTATATGAGTATGTTGATGGAAATTAAATATTTCATGTGTTATGATTAAATTATGGTTATTGTGAATTATTTATGATTATGGGTGAGCTCTATATAGCTCATGATGATGGGTTTTATAGATATAAATCATTATGAAAGGTAATCCCAATATATATCTTGATGAATTTAAACACTAATATAACTATCCAATGCATTGGATAATGGGATGAAGTTAACCAATTAGGTTTCTACTAAGATATTATTGGAATTTACCATATAGGTTATTCAATTTTGTAGAGATATTATAGCAGTGACATAAAAATGAGGTCCCATATTACCTACATGATTTATATATTATAGTTAAATATTTTTATATAAAATATTAATATTTAAAAAGGTAATATAATGAGAATAAGATGAAAGGGAATTTTATTCTACTTCTTAAGGGTGAAATGTTGACATTGTGGAAAACATTTCAAGTGTTTTTCATGGGATAAAGGATATATTTTTGAGTTATATTACAGGCTTAATATATCTTATATCACATTTTATGAAAATATTTGGGTAGTGAAGTTTAATTACTAGATAAGAAAATGTTTATTTTAAAATCATTTTTTATAATTAAAGAGGAATTGTTTTGAGTATTTAGGGACTAAAATGTTTTTTTATTTTTTAATATGTCCCTTAATGAGAATGTTGTTCTCATCCAATGCTTTAAATTTTTTTTAAAGGGGTTTATGGATGATTAGGGACAATGATGGGGTCATGATTAAAATTTCATTGATATTTCATGAATATAAAACTTTTTAAATATTTAATGTTTTTTATTTTGGGAGAAAAAAGGATATTAAGAGGAAGTGTCTACTTTGGGATTTAATATTTATCTATCTAAGGCTATTGAAAAAATTATATAAAACTATAAACCTAAAATATCTTCAGGAATTTATTAAAATAGATTCTATTCTAAATAAATAATATGACATATTGTTTATGGCTGGGTCCATATAGTTTTTATGAAAACAATGTTTACATAATTTTAAAGGTTATAATAGTAAATGTATGTACCCTTAATTGATTTTAATTCACGGTTATCATGATATATCATTTTATTATTACCATGTTTCTTTATCTAAAATACGTGTTTTCAAAATTGTTTTCTATAGAGGAAACATGGAAGATGATGTAGGAAGGATCCAATAAGATAATATCCTTCAAAATTAGAAACTTATAATGGTCAGAATTGGAATTGAATAGTTTTTTTTTCTGTTATGGCTCAGATAATGTTGGCTATAAATGGTGGCATTATCCAATCTAGAGAGGAACCATATATAATATATAAAATAATTTTTATAGTGGAACATTTTATGAGACAACACCCTTCGATATTCAGTAGATCTTATAACTCATTTGCAGCTGATGGATGGATTTATGATTTAGAAATGACATTTGATGTGATGGGTTATTTAGGACATTAAAATATAACTCTTTATTTTTAATTTTTTGAAGGTAAATCCTATCAATGGTGGTAAATATTTAAGAATACTAGATAAATAGAAAAAATTGATGCTATGGAATGGAAAATATTAAAAAATATTTTCATTGAGAAATATTTTCCTATGGTTGTTCAACTTAGTATTGAAATTAAATTCATGGAATAAGTCTGAAATATGATGATTTAGTGGCCACATATGTAGAAAACCTCCCCCTATTGGCAAGGTACACACCAATTTTTATTTGGGATCTTGATAGTAAAATTAATCATATTTTCTTAGGAATGAATCCAAGATATTAAAGGGAATTAGCGTCTTGTGAATTTAAAAGTTACAAGAAATTTTTTCAATGATCTAGGAAGGAAGAAATGATGTTTTCAAATGATTATGTATTCTAAGATAGAAATAAGAAAAAATGTCAATAGGGAAAACAATTGGGAAGCCTCCATCAAATAAACATGAATTTAAGAAAATAGAGTTTCCATATTATGATCAGTATGTTAAAAAGAACCCTAGGGAATGAAATATAAAATATGGGAAGTTCTTTTAATTTGGAATGTATGGGAATATGTATCATGATTTCTAGAAAAAATATTTTGTTTCTGGTAAGGAAAATTTTGATAAGTATGCAGTGATGTGTTTTAAATGTAACAATGTGAGTCATTATTCAGTTACAAGCCTGGTAAAGATAATGAATTATGGGAATCAACAAGGCTATAAATAAAAGGGTGTGGTGAAATCCTTTAAAAGCACTTTGGAAAATGTTGGGACATTGAATTAAGTGGTAATATATATATTAAATTTTTATTAAGATTATGTTAATGACATGTTTGATTTGGGTCCACACTTTCTTTCATTTCAAATAAATTTTCTTATAAAATGAAAATTTGACCTCAAAAAATGAATCCATAACATTTTTTAAAAACATGTGGAGGGAAGTATTGAGTAAAACCTCTGTTATAAGAATCTTCCAATTATTGTCTACAGAAGGGGTTTCCCAACAAAACATGTTTAATTTACCCTTGTAGATAATGACATTATTCTGAATATGGATTGGATTTTAGTTTTTTATGATAAGATATATTGTAGAGAAAAATTAGTTATTTTCCAAAATGATTTTTAGTGTGTATATAAGAAGGAATTCATACCTTTCATAACATATCAAGTAGTTGAAAATTTATTAAAAGATGTAAATGAAAGTTATATTTCTCGTATATATTGAAAGTAAATAAATTATTAATATTTATGATGTCATGGGGGTAAGAATGTATTTGTATTTTTTTTCTTGATGATTTTTAGGGTGTTATTCTTGTTCGAGATGTTGAGTTCACTATTGAAATAGTGTATGATGCTAAGATAATTTCAAAAAACCCTTACCAAATGGATCAAGTATAATTTTTGGATTTTAAAAATAAGTTACAAGAATTTATTATTAAAGGTTTCATTTGTTCTAACACTTCACCATGGGGTGATCCTGTATTATATGTTAAAATGAAAGATGGTTCAGTAAGGCTTTGTTTTTATTATTTAGAATTGAATAACATAACTCTTAAGAATAAGTATCAATTCAATCAGAAAGACGATTTTATTTGTTTTCATCTAGGGACCTGAATATTTTTTTTATAGTTGATATAATGTCCAAGTACCATCAGCTTAAGATGAATGAAGATTCCCCCCTAAGACTGCCGATAACATCCCAGGAATTTCTACATATCTTTAATTTTAATAAATTTTTATTAAATGGATTGTTTATAATTAAAACAAATTGTGATATGTTTTAATATAGATAATATTTTTTGAAATTAAATTTTATTTTAATGTAAATATATTTATTTTTAAAATTCTATAAAATATTTATTTAAAATATTAATTTTTAGATATGTTATAATATTATTATTCTTCGGTGATGTTATTTAAAATTAATACACTTGGAATTAAAATGATTATGCTAAAATTTTGACAAAAAATATATATGTAACTTAATTTCAATGAGAATAAAATTATTAAAAGGTTCGAATAAATATATATATGATAAATATTGTATACTAATATATTTTAGAATTGTTTTAAGTAAATAATTTTAATTTTACCTATAAAAAGGCCAACCCATAGTCCAAACAAAGACCTGTGCAACCACTAATTATGTGGGAAATGATGTCAACTCATCCAGACTATAAGCGGAAAGGTAATCTCCTATATAAGAAAACATGAGCAGGAACATTGGATAACATAATGCCTACGGGATTCGTACTGAGGTGAGTTTGAGGGCATGGGCCTACGCATGTTAGGGTGACCCATGTGCATGATTTTTGTGTGACTGTGTTAAGGTTATGAACCTTATTACTTGGCTCAATCCTCTGATATAATGGATTATATTATAATGATTCACTCGAAAAAAATATTTTTTTCAACAGGATCAAGAAAACCTGGGTAATGTTCACCTGATTAAAGTCATATATTTTTATCCTCGCAATTTGAAAAAACTAACGTCGACCATCTGATATTCTAAAACACCATATTATTCCTCTTGTATAAATATTACCATTTTAATCCTTTAATTTTATAGTATTCATAGCACTAATTATATTTTTAATTATGTATGAATGAAACTTATATATCAAGAATAAAATTTTGATCGATTTTGGACTGAATGATAACCTTGGAACTAGAAAAATAGTAGAAATATCACCCTCTTCTTCTTGGTCACTGTGATTAGTTTCAATTTGAGTTTTAAAAATATATGGAAATGAATATATATATATATATATATATATAATATTCTCTCTATATATAATTGTTGTATCACTTAGATATCCACTAATAAAATCATATGTGAATTTTATGGCTCACTAAATACTAACTTTGTTGTTATGTTATAAAACTAGTGGACACACACAAACACACAAACACACACACACACACACACACACACACATATATATATATATATATTTCGAGATTTACCCACATTCTTTCCAAACCCAGCCTTTCAAAACCTTCAAGTTTTAAGTTTTATGGACTATTAAATAGTCAATATTTTTACTCAATCTTAATAATTATATTTTATGTAAAAGTAAACCTTTTAAAATATCTAATAGAATAGTATTTTATTTTAACATACTGACCTGAGATCCACTTAATCTAGGTCTTGAGTTGGTGGGTCACATGGCCTCAAGCATGCTTCCCTGTATTCCAGAGGCTTCCAACTAGAAGCGAAGGTGTAAAGGTGGTATAGTGGGAAGACTATAACCTCAAATTAGTGTGTCACAAGAGATATAAAAATTAATATACTACAATTGGAGAATATATACATTAAAAAAATATGTAAGCACTAGAATAATAAGTAATAAACAACTTAATAACTAAATAATAATTAAAATCCACTAGGAAGTGTCATTTACATGGATACCAGGAATACTGATATACAAAATTAAAATGATGGGAAAAAATATAAAATAATACTATACAAAATGTAAAAAATGGACAAAAAGGGGAAAAACTAATCCACTATAATCTCAAGAATATGCTTGGTTCTCAGATCCTAAGCTCCAACTACAGGTAAGGCATATTAAATACCTGTAGCAGGGCACTTTCCCTTATTAGTTACTCTATAAAAATAATCATCTTGGGTACCAATGTCAGACTGAGTAGGGTGTGAGATAAAATCCCAGTAAGCGACCTCAAATTATCTATAGGTTTAATCCAAGTAGTAATCATAAATATACAATGTTCAGGTATAAATGGAATAATAGACAATGCAGAATAAATAAATAACATCCCGCTTTGGTTCCTAAGGGACACATGAGGGATCTACCTACTTTGGTTCATAGCTGGGATGAATGTATGATCCATCACAATATATATATTAATATAATATATAGTGTACAGTTATATATATTTCATCCACCTATATGAACCAATTATATGTGTACATAAGTGTCGATATACCTCGAATACTAGTTGTTGGCTGGACTTGGGCGTAACTCTGACATCCATGACTATTCTAAACGAGCCTATAAGCTCAAGAAATAGTGTATATGCCCTAAATATCATAAAGAGTTGGATAGATCATGCTCATCACTCAGATAGTGAGTCTTCCATTTTGAAAACTCTCAAATAAAGGGACATGGTGTGTCAAGACCATTATCCAACTAGTTTTAATGACATGATACATTATTCTCAAAACCTGATGTAAGGGAGCCTTAAAACAATATTCCCAATACCCCCTTACCATCATAACACAAACCATAACTAGGTGTAATCATATTTATAATTAAATACATGAGTAATTTCCTATCATGTATCTCAATAGGAATGTCCAATTACAATAACGTAAAACAAATGCAAACAATCATTTAAGAAATAATAAACAAATAGCGCAACTTTACCACCCAATACGAGTCATTCCATTTAATCAATTTAATATTTTTAAGTAATAAAAAACTATCATGAACATTATATTCCATATAATCAATCAATTTAATTCAATAAAGAAATACATTTCGATTACAAGGCTCAATGAACACTTAAGAGGAGTCATTAGAAATTTTGAAACTACATGTAAGGGAAATTCCATTATTAAGCAGGGCTAAGCAATTACAAGGTGACTTGGTTTTTTGAATCCTTTATGAAAGAGTGAAAACACTTTAGCACCCAAATTTTACACTTATGTGGGGGTGTTATGGGTATTTAGACAGCTATCCATAAAGGTAAACTCATGTTCACATACCCAAGGGTGTCTATAAATGAGTCCAAAATCCACTAACCTACTAAACAAGGACCAAAAAGAATATATCATGTTTCATGGTTGAATTTAATATGAATAACTCAATTAAAAGTTGATTCACAAAAAAGTACAGTCTGAGGAACAATGAAAAAGTTATGAAAAAAACAAAAATATTCAGGAAAGTGATGATACCACCTAACATAGAACTATTGATGTATCCTCATCTGATGAAAGCCTCATATTTGAAGTATGTTGGAGGAAATCAAGGAAATTAACCAATTCCCTAAAAATAGGGAAAATTACTTGCACCTAAATAGATTAATTTATCTAAAGATAAACATACTTAAAAGGTAACAAGAGGGGATACCATAACTCTATATATCCAACACCTTCAATGGATCTTGAATTGGACATTGGATGTGATAGATATCAAGAAACCCAGATTGAGGAGGTAGTTGGATCATAGGAGGAGAAGGCATACCCAAACACTAGAACAAGGAGGAGGAAAATAAAAATAGGGTTTTAAGAATCAATAAGTAAATTTTCATCATTCCACCCCAAAAAACAAGGGCACCTAATTTGGCCACATGGTTGGAAAAACTATGCGCTAACCATTACTAATTAAGGGAAGATCCTATCATGGTTAAGGCACACATTTTTCTTGATTGTGTGAAAACCATGTAAAACCCACTATCAAATGTATGTTGTTACTCACATGACCATGTTCTTGTAGTTACATGGTTTTAGAAATATTATTCGAATCCTCACTTATGTTTTTACCTCCATGGTTAGTATAAACCACGCTGGCTTGCCTTCATGGTTTCTACAAACTGTTTGGCCTTGTTTATTTTCTTAAATTTGGGGTTCTGGGATCTAAACAAGCCTCACATTCTCTCATGACTTCCCTAAATCCATTGGGTAAAATTATAAGGGTTGTTTAAGGTAATTTTAACAAAAAAATGAGACACACCTTCATGAAAATATGGGTCGTTACAACCTCCATTCCTTAAATCCACTCATCCCAATGTTGGTATTATGAGGGTAAAGAGTTTTCATGAACATAGAGTTAGAACCATTAAGCTCGTATATCTGCTTCCCTATCCCAAGTCTCGTCCTATACCTATCCATGTTCCCATATCACTCATACCAAAGGAACTAACCTACCTTTGAGTGTATTCATGCTCCAATCAAAAATTTGAGTTGTATACTTCTCAAAGGAAGCATCTACATCCCATTAAACCTCATTAGGATGATAGACATGAGATGGGTCTTGATAGTACTGATGAAGTTTAGATACATGAAAGACAACATGAATATATAGATATCTATGAAGAATTGATATCTATAAAGATAACAGTAAAATCCATTTTCAACCTCAAAGGGTCCAATGAACCTAGGTGAGATATTATCCTACCTACGGATTCATCTATCACTTAAAATGGGAGAGATTCGTAAGAAAAACCATTCTGAGACCCTAAAAATGAGAGGTCACTGACGTTTTTTGGCATATGGATACTTTCTCAACTGATATATCAATATGTTCTTTTTGATCAGTTAGACCTGCTCTGTAGTCTCCTACACGAGATTTAGTCCAAGCATAGCTACCTCTCATGCCTCTATCCACCACATAGGTGAGTACCAAGTCCCACCATATAGGTATTCATAAGGATCTATCTCGATGGTATCCTAAAATATATTATTATAAGAGAACAGAATGTGAGGAACGCATTTCTCAAAGGAACTCCCATTATCAAGGACAAATTAATGGAACATGTCTCTTAAGACCTAAATAGTATGTTCCATCTATCCATCCATTTGAGGGTGATAGGCTATACTCAAAAGAATTTTTGTACCTTGGGACTTCTTTAACACTTGTTAGAAATATGATGTGAAGTGAGAATATCTATCATAAATGAATGAAAAAGAAGCTCCATGAATACACACAACCTACCTAACATACAAAATTCCTAGATCGTCTATTGTTATGGTCTCTCACATAGGCAAGAAGTGTGAAACCTTCATCAAACAATCAATGACAACCCATACTGTATCATTTCTACAAGGTGATCTGGGTAAACTGGTGTTTCCCTCAGATTTTGATTCATGTTCGATATCATTATTTCTGAAAGGTTTCCAATGGGTTTGTTTATGTAACTAGAAACACCCAACAGTTCTATATCTATGGGGACCTACTTTATAATGCTTGGTGCTCTATGGGAGGCTTGGCTAGCGATGCTTATGAACTCACATTGGTAGAGATAATGGGAGGTCAGGCTCATCACACCCTTTTGGGTGGGATTTTTTTCAACAATGAGACTCTATAGTTTATTTAAGACATATTTGAGAATATGTTATTAATTCCAAAGTTGAATGTATGTTTCCAAAGAATTATCAACCAATCATTATCTTGTATGGAATATATAATCATCTTTATGTATCTGAGGTTATTTAGCAATGGAGATATCTGTATGTATCAATGTTTCTCTATCAATTTTATCCTCTTATATAATATAATAGATTGTTTATCCAAGATTATGGTGATGTGGTTTTTCTAACCACATAGGGGGGGATCTCAAGTTTATTATCATCCATGGAGATAGAGGTAACTCTAGAGTTTATCATCATCAAAGGAGACATGGATTGTTTTGATGTTGGGATCAAACCCATAGATTTCATTCTTAGGTGATGTTGTGGAAGAATGAGAACCCAAATAGTTTGGTACCACTTAATAGGGAATATCATAACTTTTAAGGTCATGTGGTAAGGACCCAATCATACAATTTAACTTCATGTGGTGAGGACTTCTAGGCGAAAGGTTCCTAGTCAAGTTTTGGTGTAGGACATTACTGAAGCCACCCAAGAAACCTCGAACAGATGTGAATTTCCATGTGGAACTAGGCCCGGTCAGTAATGTGGCCCAGAGAGAAAAGTTTGGATTATATTGTTAGATTTTGACCTCATGGAGGATTCTTATGTATCCCGTTTGGATAGGAATAAAATCCCACATAGTTCGATGGTGAGGAACCATGACTAAAGAGGCCCTCAAGGGTATGCATCACATGGGAGTATGAACCTTTGAGATGATTATGTTGGGGATTATTCCAGATGAGTATACCATTAAAAAGGGGACCACGAGGAATGTATTAACTCATGGTGTCTTAGGAGGGTTTAACTTGAGGCTTACTCTGAGGAGGATGTCTAGAATAAGGGAATTGTGATCAGGGATCACTCCTAAAGTGGATTCCCATTGTTCTCAGTCCATAGGTAGGATTCCTAGATTTCTTGGTTTGCATGAATTAGACTACTTGTAGTAAACTATATGTAATGTATTGTGTGGGTTTCATGATCACCATTAACCTCTAAGCCCATGTGATTCATGATCGATATGATAAATAAGAAGAAATAAAAGATCTGATAAACCACACATTTTTTCATCTCTGCTAATGGAATAGGAGGAGGAGGATGGTAGAAGAGGTTGGGGTTCCATCACTTCCCTCTCTTCACATTAATATGTAAATAAATTATGGTGAAGGAAACAGTGGTAGAGAGGGGCAAGAATGCAACATCCTACACAAAAGGGTTGGGGATCACACCATGAGGGATGCCCTAAAATTGATTTCGTGGTGGGATGAGGTTTTGAATCCACTTTTAATGGAAGACAAGCGTAATCCTCTCCCTCCCCACTTGGTACTAGAGGCTTTGGATCTTGTAGACAAGAAGGGAAGGACATGGTAAAAACCCTAATCTCCTAAAGAAGGATCTCCCCGACACCACATGCACTCTGTGAACCCAGACCGACCAAATAGACAGGTGTGGGGGACTTCTATATAGTGACCCAAGACTTTTACACATATTATTACATGATTTAAAGAATAATTAAACATCATATTACAAGCCAAGGATCATAAAGTCTAGTGTCTTGGAAGACTAGGTACATAAAACTAAAAACATAGGACTAAATAAAATATTTATTTATTTAATATACATAAATAGATCCTAAATTTAATTATACTCACACACCTTCATATGATATGCTAGGGATAATACGAACAAATGGATGAGCAAAAATCCCAGTAATGTAATAAACATAAGAATGATGTTTTAGCACATGGGTTAGAAGACATGACATAATATAAAAAGGCATGGAACATATGGAATAATAAAATATTTACATGGACTAATAGTAATGTGTTAGAAAAATAAAACATGACTTTATCACAATCCAATTCTAGTTTCATATAGAGGATCACAAGTCAAGGTAAACCCCCAAGACCGTTGCACATTGTAGAACGAGTCAAGGCTAACCGCCAAGACCATTGCACATAATGTTTCATGAGATTAATGTTTACCCTATTCATTGGAGTGATATCTGGGATCATCCATCATAACATGTTCACGAATATTATTTCCACATATATAATCATACATAATCAATCATACATAAACATAAGTGTACCCATGTAAAGAAATGGGTATCATAATAATGTCATAAAGCATAATAAAAGGGCGTATCATACAAGTGTCCATAAAAGAAATAGATTAGAACATAAATGTAAATTCATTAGGTTAAATAAAAATATATCATGTTAAGTAATTCCAAACAATATTGATAACATGTAAAAAGTGAATTCAAGAAATTTTATAATTAAAACATTTTAGTGAGATTTTAAGGAAAATACTACTGGCCATTTAAAATAGAAAAGAGAATAATCTTTTATATAAAAACCGAAGTGAACCAAGAAGGTTTTAATAATAAAAACAATGATTTTGTAAAAATAGTTATTAAATAAAATATATTTAATTGTTCACTAGAAATTGGGTAATAATTCGGGAAGTTCCGTTTAAACGGGTTTGCTTGTTGGGAATAATTGAGGGGGGGGGGGGTCATTTAGAGGCATGTATATTCCAGAAGTATAATGATGAATGAATATTTATACATGAGTTGGGATCATATAAAAAAATATATAATATGGGAATAAAAATAATAGATAACTTTATTTTGGTGAAAATAAAAATTGAACAACCCGAATGAATAATGGGTGTTCGGGTAGAATCCCTTACCTTAAGTCTGTAGGTGTCCTTCAAATGATCTTAATATTCGGGATAACCAAATTAATTTCATTAATTAATATATATATAACCTATTATTCATTTAATTTTTTTATTATAACCTTATTAAGTTCATTCATGTACTTTTTATGGGTTAAGAGGTTCAATTTCATTGTTTGAGAACGTTTCTTTCCTTGGGTTTCATGACTCGTTTACTTATATACATGTAAGGATAAACATGTAAGATGAGAATGGTTGTCTAGAATGGAATTTTTATTATTATTATTGAACATAAATAAGATTACATGGTTATAAAATTTATTTGGTTATTTGAATTGAATACGAATCATTATATAAAACTTTAATGATAGTTGTTTTGGTTAATTGGCGGGTTCTGATCACATGAAACACGTTTTGATTTATAAATTAATATCACATGTAAAAAAATATTTCAGAACATTAAATAAGTTATAATATATATATATTATAGTCTTTTTCAACCATCAAAATGGTTTCATGACCATAATTTAAGATGGAAATAGAAATTGTATACCCGTCGTCCTTGAATGTGAGATATTTACACATCTCAGATGGAGTTTTCATTTATAGTATAAAAGGATGGGAAAAGAGAGATGATGATTAATTATTAAATTATCATAAAAAAATATAATACCTTTAATTTATTATAGTTATTATAACTTTTGGATGAAAGGATGTGGGGAATGAAAAAGAAAAAAGGGATCTTGAAAGAAAATAAAGGAAATGAAATGTTAAATTTACCTCTTTAAAATATCTTCCTTGAGAACCTCTATAGGGGAGGAGTATTTGGTATTTTGAAGATAACATGGGATTTTGAACATGTAATATGGTGTTATAGATATATTTGACCAGAATTTGGACTAGGCACAAGGATTTATAGTAGTAAAGAGAGTAGGGGGTGAGGGTGGTTTTTATAGTGGAGGAGAGGAAGAGTTTCCCATTATTTAAATCATTAGTTTAATATTTTTTTCTCAATCATATTAATAGTATTGATTCTTGTAGAAAAAATTAAATAGAGTTTTTGAGTTATAAATAATGTCCATTTACATCATCCATGACTCAATCATGATGTAAAAATTCATTTATTTAGTATAATTCGTAAATTGTCAAATTTCACTATTTACTAAAAATTCAAGTATTTTAGAAAAATAAAAAAAATTAACCCAAAATATTTATATACATGTAGAATTTAAAAATGAACTCCATTTTATAAAAATAATTTTCTAAATATGAGAAATTTAATTGTTAATAAAAATCATAATTTACATGAAAAATACGTATTTTAAAATTAAAATTTCTTTCCTTACACGTTGAAAAAATAATTAAGGTATATTAAAATAATATTATGATCATAAGAAATAAAAATAAATATTTTTTAATTCATTTTATGAAGGTAAATTTTACTTTAACTTATTAAATTAATCACCAAAATTGTAATTAAAAAATACATGACTTACAAAAATACCAACACTTAAATAATAATTTTTAAAAATATTTACTTAATCATTCTATGATATATTTATATCATATTTTCAATTATAATACGGATAAAGTTTATTTATACATTCATTGGAGAATTTATTATTACATTTTCCAATTTACCATTCATATGGGTCACATTACTATTCCAAAAGTCGTGTTATTATTTCGTCGGTATATGTTTTTTAACTTATAGAGATACATTTTATTTTACTCATTATTCATTTATAAGGTTTTTATTGTGTTCTATAAGTAATCTTATGTGATTATACTATAATACATAATTATAGGAAGTGAATTTAATAGATAAAACATTAGGTCATTACATTCGTCCCCCCTTATTAAATTGCTCCCTCAAAATTTCATTTTACATTATAAGCTATAAATAGTTGTGGGTAATTTTCCTTCAATACCTCCTTCAGTTACCATGTTTCTTCATTGTACTTAGGGTTACACTACAGTACTTTGACCCGACGAGTAGTATTGTTACATCAAACATTATCTATATGATCCAAGATCATCGTTGGTTTCTCCTCATAAGAAAGATAATTCTCTAATTGTACCACCTCTGAAGAGAGTACACGTGAAGGGTCTAGTATGTACTTCCTTAAAAGGGATACATGGAAGACATTGTGTACTTTAGACATGGAATGTGGAAATGCTAGTTGATACGTCATAGCTCCGGCATGATCAAGAATCTCGAAGGGGCCGATGTACATGGGACATATATTTTCTTTCTTACCAAACATTATGACATTATTCCATGATGATATTTGAAGGAATACCATGTCCCCAAATTTGAACTCGAGGTCCCGTCGATGATTTTCTACATTACTCTTCTTTCATATGTGGGCTTCCTTGATGTGCTGCCAAATGGTTTTCACTATCTCCACCATTGCTTCAACCATTTCATGTCCTAGAAACTTACACTCACCAACTTCATCCCAACACACCGATGTTCTTATATTTTCCCGTAAAGGGATTCATATGGTGCCATTCACAAGATAGATTGGAAACTATTTTTTAAGAGAATTTAACCAGTGGTAGATATCGGTCCCATACTCCTTTGAAGCCCATAGAACACACTCTGAACATATCTTCCAGTGTCTGAATAGTTTTCTAAGACTGTCTATCAGTTTGAGGATGATAAGTCGTACTGAAGTCCAGTTCAATGCTTACAGCATATTATATACTTTTACAGATCATCGAGGTGAATCTTGGATATTGATCAGATACAATATATAGTGGTACTTCATGCAACTTGGTTACCTCTTTGATATATATCCGTGCCAGTCAATTCAATGAGAAGTCCTCTCAAATTGTGATAAAGTGATCTATCTTGGTAAGATGATCCAAAATGACCCATATAGCATCATTTCCTTTGGATGTACTTGGAATTCCCTTGAAAAATTCCATGGTTATTTTCTCCCACTTCCATGATGGAATGGACAGTGGTCGCATAATTCACTTAGACTTTTGTCTTTCATCCCTTTCTAGCTGACATACTTGGATCTTTGATGTATATTCCGCAATCTACTTCTTCATACTATCCCACCAAAAGTTATATCAGAGGTCTCGATACATATTTATGCTCCTTGGGTGAATAGATATGGTTGAGCTATGTGATTTATTAAGAAGTACATTGTTTATCTCTAGACCAGATGGTACACATAATCATGGCCCAAATCTTACAACTTCTTTCTTTTCAATCTTGAATTGAGAGAATTTTTATATTTCTGATAGCTTCCACACTTTTTAGAATTTCCACTTCTTTTCTTTGTGCATTATTTATTTTCTACCTGAGGGATGGTTGAGAAATCATTTCAGAAAGGATTGATGATGATCCTGTCTTAATGATTCCCATGTCCATTCTATGAAGATATAAGATGATTGGATCCTTTTCAATTCTCAGCATTGATAAAGATGCATGATCCTTTCTACTTAGTGCATCCTCCACCTTATTTTCTTTACTAGGATGGTTTTGGATTGATAATTCATAATAATTGATATTCTCTATATATCTTCAATGGTGTATATTATGTTCTTTTTGTGTGAATATATATTTTAGACTATAGTGATCAGTATATATCTCACATTTCTCTCCATAGAGATACTGCTGCCAGATTTTTAATGCAAAGATCACAGCTTCCAACTCCAGATCATACGTTGGATAGTTTTTCTCATGGATTCTCAAATATATTGAGGCATAGGCTATCAATTTATCATTTTCATCATAAAAAAGCCTATTCCCTTCTTTTAAATGTCATTGTACACCATAAAGGGTTATTTACTTATCGATAGTGTGGGTACTTGTTCAGTGATTAGACTATTTTGTGATCCTTAATGATTTCCTCACATTGTTTAGTCTAGAAGAACTTCACCCCCATCCATGTCATCTTTTCCATTGTGTTTGAAAATCGTGAAATTTTCTCCAAAAATCATTAGTGATATGCGGAAAGTCCAAGTAAGCTACAGATCTCCATTATAGATGTTATCTTGTAACACTCTTTGATTTCCTTTTTCTTGGAAGGGTCTATAGATATCCCATTGATGGGGATAACATGCCCCAATAATGATACTTCCTCCATCTAGAGCTCACATTTACTGTACATTTCATATTACTAATCCCTTTGGAAAGTCTTCAGTATAGTATTAAAATGCTCCTCAGGATCCTCCTTGATCTTGGAGTATATCAGAATATAATCAATAAAGACTACCAAAAACATGTGTAGGTAATCTATAAAGATTATATTCATTAGATACATTAATATTTATAGATCATTAGTGAGTCTT
Source organism: Viscum album (assembly GCA_963277665.1). NCBI lineage: Eukaryota > Viridiplantae > Streptophyta > Magnoliopsida > Santalales > Viscaceae > Viscum > Viscum album. Next base: position 1,685,224,346 of record OY728126.1, on the reverse strand, counting down.
AAGTGCATCACTAAGAACTCATAGTGTCCCTACATCATTCTAAAGGTAGTCTTAGGAATATATTCCATCCTCACCTTTAATTAGTGATATCCTGGTCGAAGGTCCACCTTAGATAAATAATTGGACCCATAATGCTGGTCAAACAAGTAATCTATCTGAGGAAGGGAATAATTGTTATTTATCACGATTTTATTGAGCTCACGGTAACCAATGAAAAGTTTCATTGAACCATCCTTCTTCTTGACGAATAGTTTTTTCACTCTCCATAGTGAATCACTTGGGTGTATAAAAATCTTTTCTAGATTCTCCTTTATCTACTTCTTCATATTTTCCAACTCTAGAGTGGCCATTCTATAAGGTGTCTTTGATATAGTTAGGGATCCCGAAATATGTTTAATTGAGAACTCAATATCTCAATCAGGAGGAATACTAGACAATTATTTTGAGAATACATCAATGTAATTAATCTTGATGAGAAATGTCTTCGAGCATCATTCTATACTTTGTCTTAATCATTTTATCTAGACATTCTTTCTTATAAGGTAGTAATATCAACACTTGAGACAATGATTCTAATGGCGATTCATCTGCCTCCATAAACTTTAAAATAACTGTAGTATGCTTCCGGATTTGTATAAAGATAGAAAATCCATACCTAATATGATATCAAACATCACTAAAGGTAGTATGATAATATATTTTTGGAGGTTCAGTCCACAAACATTTATCAGGGTGGAGTTGTAAACAATGGATGCAATAATTTCTCGATTTTCTGTTCTCACTGATTACTCAACCTTCAAATTTTGAGGTGGTGTTTAAATAGTTATAATATAATTAATATATATGAAAGAATTCTAAAAACCAGAATAAAATATTATGTTCACTATTCTTGAATTAATAACTTGCATATCTATCACCAAATATTTGTTGGGTTCCACATCAGTACTAATGATATCATAATACTTTCCTTGTTTTAGTGGAAGAAGCTATTTATTGCCTCTTACAACCATATGCTTAGGGAAACTGTTTGCATAATTACCATGTTACATGTAGTTGTAACACTACATTATAGGTTGAGGGTTGATCTGAACCTTCCTTTCTTCTTCCATGTTTGTGGGATTATTCATATCCCTTTGGTAGTACTTAGAGAGATGTCCCATTCTTCCACATTTGAAACAATTATTAGTTCCATTTAGACAATTTCCAGGATGCTTATTCCCACAATTTTGACATTTGGGATGTTCGATCTTCTTTCCGTAATAGGATTTATTTTCTGAACCATCGATATCAGACTCCATTTTCTTATTTTTTTTCACCAAGACTACGTAACCACTGAGAGTCTCTGATCTATATTTAAACCTTGATGGAACAATAGACAATCACCTCATAACTATCAAAGTCACAAATCACCAAAACTATTGATAGAATCATCTTTAGTCCTCTAAAGAAGATATCCACCTTGCTTTTGATGTTCATTAAAATGTATGAGGAATATATTTCAAACCTTGTGAAGTTTTCTTCATAGGCCTGATGGACTCATCTTACTTGTGCTTAAGTATGAGGACCTCTCTTTCTATCATGATATGGAGGGTTTTGGTACAATATTTATTGGAATTTTTTTTTTGGAATCCCTCCCAGTCCATGGAATCAATTTCATCCCGGGACATCATATTCTTGATCATTTTCCACCACTGATTAGTTTCCCCATAAAAATGATAGACCACCATTATGACTTTCTATTCTTCTGAACACTGGATGATGAAGAAAATCTATTCGATAGATTTAATAAACTATTCTATGAGGAGGGGATCAGAAGATCCAATAAACATGGGAGGACTTTTCTACATTATGGAGTCAATGACAACGTTATCTTTCCTTGGAGGAGGAAGTCATTTGACATGATTCAAGTTATTATTCATAACTTGAGTCAACTGAGCTAGTATTTTAATGAAGTTTTAGGCACCCATTCCCATCATATTTAGAATATCATTATGTAAATCATCAACTTTTCTATCACATTGATTGTTGTCATGTTTTCATCTATTTCCCTCCATTAACTAAGAAAAAGAACATACAATTAGGGTTCTTGAATAATTAGAAAATATGCATAAAAAGGAAATTTTAAACATAAAAGGATAAAATCATAAAGGAAATGTATAACCTCACTTCTGATTCCCTAGGTTTTAATCTATGTTACCCATGATCTTCTTCTTCACATTCATTCTTATGGTATTTTTCCCATAATAATGGTTCATACTAATCCTATGAATTTACCAAATCATATACCCCTGGAGTGTCAAACAAGGAGTGTGGAAAGGCCCATTTTCATGCAGTAGTTCCTGTTCAAGTCTAGCTCAAACCAGTGTTTCTGTGTTTTACCCCTAGATAAATCTGTTACAGATTCACATTCACATGTTCATATCTAGAAAGAGATGTATTTTCTTGATAAACCTCTTACTATATACTGGTTTTATTATACTTAGAATCATCCCTAAGGTTCTTACTAATGTTCTCTACTACTAATATTTAAAAATAACTTGACCCTACCTCTGATACCAACTATAGTGACCCAACACTTTTCCACATATCATTACATGATTTTAAGCATTATGAAACATCATATTACAAGCCAAATATCGTAAAGTCTGGTGGCTTATAAGACTACGTATATAAAACTGAAAAAATAAGACTAAATGAAACAATTATTTATTTAATATTTATAAAGATCTCATAACTTCCATTGTTCTAATACACCTTCATATGATAACATGGGGATAAAATGAACAAAGGGATAATCTAAAAATCACAGTAAGGGAATAAACACAAGAATAAAGATTTATCACATGGGTTAGAAGACATGAAATAATATAAAAAGTCATGGAATATATGAAATCATAACATATAAACATTGATTCATAGTATTGTGGCAGAAACACAAAACACGACTTTATCATGATTCAAGTCTCATTTCACATAGAGTAGCACAAGTCAAGGTTAACCACCAAGACCTTTTCACATGGTAGCATGAGTCAAGTCTAACCACCAAGACAATTTCACATAACGTCACATTAGACCCGTATTTACCCAATGCATTGGAAAGCTATATGGGTTCACCCATCATAAAATCTTCATGAATATTCTTGACAGATATAGAATCAAACATAATCAATCATACATAAACTTAAGGTTACCCATGGAATGAAATGAGTATCATAATAATGTAATAAAGCATAATAAATGGGCATATCATAAAATTTTCCATGAAAGAATTGAATTTGAAAATACATGGAAATTAATTAGGGAAAATTGGAATATATCATGGTATGTAATTTCAAACAATACTGATAAGTTGTAAAAAGTTTATTTAATAAATTTTTTCATTAAAACATTTTAGTGTGGTTTAAAGTAAAATACTACAGAGCATTTAAAATAGAACATGGAATAATATTATATATAGAACCAGAAAAAAACCAAGAATGTTTTCATAATAAAAATAGAAATTTGATAAAAACATTTTTTTCTTAAAATATATTATAGAGTGCACTTGAAATTGGGTAAGAATTTAGGAAGTTCCCTTAAAAGGGGCTTTGTTTTCTGGAATACTTGAGGAGGGAATCAATTAAAGACATGTATATCCCTGAAAGAGAATGACGAATGGATATTGACATGTGATTTAGGACTGTATAAATAGAATTTGTAATATGTGAATAAAAATAATAGTTATGTTTATTTGGGTAAAAATAAAAAAAGAACAACCTGGTAGAATAATAGACATTAAGGTATAATCTATTACCTTAAGTCTAAATATGTCCTTAACTTGATATTAATGTCATGGATAAACAAAGTAAATCCATTAATTAATATTTTAAGAATATATTCTTCATGTAATTGATTTAGTATAAACTTATTAAATTCATTCGTGTCTTTTTTGATGGGTTAAGAGGTTTAATTTCATTGTTTGGGAGCGTTTGTTTCCTTGGTTTTCATGATTTGTTTACTTATATATATAAAATGATTAACATTTAAGATGAGATTTGTTGTTTATAATTGAATATGTATATTATTAGTGAACTTCTAGAAGATTACATGGTTTTAAAATTAATTTGGTTATTTTGAGTGAAGATTAACCATTATATTAAAGTTTAATGATAACGGTTTTGCTTAATTGGCGGTTTTTAACACATCAAACACATTTGGATTTATAAATTAATATCATGTATAAAAAAATATTTAAAAACATTATATTAGTTATAATACATATATTATAGTCTATTTAATATATAAAAATGGTTTCATGACCATAATTTAATATGGTAATAGAAATTGTAAACCCATCATCCTTGAATGTGATAAATTAACAAATCTCGGATGGTGTTTTCATTTCTAGTATAACATGAGTGGAAAGGAGAGATGATGATGAATTATTCCATTATCATGAAAACATTCAAGTAAATTTAAGGTATTGGAATTATTATAACATGTGTATTAAAGGATGAGAGGAAATAAAAATAGAAGAATGGAACTTGGAAGAAAATAAAAGAGATAAAAAGAGGAATTTACCTCTTGAATATATTTTCCTTGAGAAACTCTTTAGGGGAGAGGATTTAGTCATTTTAAGAGACCAAGGGCTAATGGACGCGGGAAAGGTTATTAGGGAGATATTTTATCTGAATTTGGACTTGGAATAAGGCTTGAGAGGAGTGAAGAGAGGAGGGGGTGAGTGTGGTATTTATTGTGGAAGAGAAGAGGGGCTTCCCATTATTTTAATAATTAGTTATATATTTTTTCTCATGACTGTGAATAGTCTTGATTCTTGTGACAAAAAATAGTAAATAGATAATTTTAGTTCAAACTAATATCCATTTACATCATCTATGACTCAAACATGATGCAGAAATTCATTTATTTAGCATATTTCATAAATTACAGAATATCACTATTCAAAAAAATTCAAGTATTTTAGAAAAATCCAAAAAATTAACCCTAAACATATTTCAACATGTAGAATTAAAATATTTTCTCCATTTTATGAAAATAATTTTCTAAATATGAGAAATTTAATTTTTAATGAAAATCATAATTTAATGGAAAAAATAAAAATTTTAAAATTAAAATTGCTTTTCTAACACTTTGAAAAATTAATTAAGGAATCATAAAATTTTCTTATTATCATAAGGAATAAAAATAATAGTTTATGAATTCATTTTATGAAGATTAAGTTTCTTTTAATTTATTAAATTAATCCCAAAATTGTAATTAAATATTCCCGACTTACAAAAATACCAACACCTAATTAATAATTTTTAAAATAATTAATTACTCATTATATGATATATTTATATAATAATTTCACTTATAAGATCGGTAAATTTTATTTATTCATTCATTGGAGAGGTTACTATTTCATTGGTTAATTTACTATTCATAAGGGTCACATTACTATTCCAAAGGTCAAGTTACTATTTCATCAGTATATGTTCCCTAACATCTAGAGATAGATTTTATTTTACTCATTAGTCATTTATAAGGTTTTTGTGTGTTAAATAAGTAGTATTATGTGATTATACTATAAGCCATAATTACATGGAGGTAATTTTATTGATAAAACACTGGGTTGTTACACTATGACCATAGGAATTCATACCCAAATAGGGGAAAAATTATTGCTCCAATATCCATCTTTGTATGTCCAAAGGTCTTGGTAGAGGTTATAACATGGTTTCTTTCAGACAAGGGATCCAAGGAAGAGCAGTCCCTTCCATGGGTGGCTCAAAAACTGGCATGATGGGTGGCCCTTTTAAGTCATAAGTGCAGGTTTTGGCATATGTATACTACACAGGTGTACCAAAAAGGGCATGGGAGGAAATGAAAGTGATTCACGTAAGGGGGAATGACCTACAAAAATAGGATATGCCTTAGGAAATTGGCCACTAGGGAAACAAAACTTGGGTAAGGCTTTAGTTGAGGTACCCTAGGTCTTTAATGGGGTCCCTGAAATGGTCTCTCATAGGCCCCGAATGAGGGGTAGGGAACTAATGTAGGTGGTTTCTCCTTTTGGGAGAATGATACCCATATAGGTGTATTGTGGATTTAGACCCTAACAGTACTTTGATATTTCTTATCCCCTTTAATTATCTCTCTATCATGTTTTGGGGAGACACCTAATAAATTTAGGGGGACTTAAGGAAAGGTGATACGTAATGAGAGATCTGAGGGTTCTTTTGATTTTTCATTCCATCTAATGAATTGCCCTGGCGTCTTATTTATAGGAAAATATGGGACCCTGGGTGAAGGAGGTTTTCTGCATAGGTCGACCGTGTAGGTCCACGATGCAGATGTCCAATGTAGTGGTGTCTGTGCATATTTTGTCTTGCGGGTTCTCGGTATAAGTATCCTATGTATTTGGTCTACATAGGTTCCCAATATAGGAATCCAATTTCTTCGGTCTACGTATGATAGCTACACAACATTTTTAACATGAAAGGTCATATTCTCATAGGGAAAGTTGGCAAAGTCCCTTCGTTTTCCTCAAATATCTTTAGCTATTTAACATGCACAAGTATCTCTACATAATATTTTCATCCTCCTTGATAAAAATAAGTGTCAAAAAAATCCCACCCATAGGATTGGATCCAAACCAAAGAGGTGGGTCTCATACTAAGGTAAAAGAATGGGAAAAATATTATGAATGAGTGAAGCAGAGGGCCACATAGGGTATTCGTGCTGGGATTCGACATAGATTCTTTATGCAGGTGATTGGTGTAGGGAATCGTCGTAGTTGTATGACACAAACCAACGATGTCTATAAATACCCCATTTTTTTGCTCACATTTTAGGGTTCAAAATCTTTCTCATTCCATGTAGGTCCACTGCCCAGATGCATCGCATTATGCTCCCACAAGGGACTCCCTACCACCAAATTAATGGGGCTACATGAAGTTACCTTGGTGAGAAACCTATTCAAGGAATCTCATCGAGGGAACTTCCTAGAGTACTTTGTCAAAAGGGCTGTGCGAATCTACCTCATCGAGGGACATTTGTTGGGACTCTTGTGAAGCCTATAAACCACCCTATTTTTAACGTTTCTTCAATTGGTGTTTTTATCATAGAGTTAACCATCCCTATCAATTATATTTTTCATCACATTTGTTGGACTCGATATATAAATCCACATATCCTAGAGTTGGGGCCTCATTGTTATCACTCAACCTTCTGTATTTCATAGATATTTTAATCGAAAGGGTAGAAAAAAGACTATGACTTCATTTCTAGAATAGATTTCGAGCCTGAGTGGATGTGGTCATTCTGACTGCATCAGACTTGGACATAACTCATAAATAAACTACAAGATGTTTGTATTTATGTGGCTATTTGGGTAGGATGGAACTATGATTATAAGAACCCAGACATCATTCCTAAATTACTAACCCAGTGGAGTTCGTAGACAAATTCATTTCATTTGATGCATTATGACATTTGTATCAACTTGTTGGATGTCTGCCAATTTTTTGGTGTCCCCATTATTTATGAAATTTTTTATGAATTTATCCCACTAAAGACAACATGGGTTGATGTTGAAACGAAACCACCATTGACCCATGAGGTCTTCAAGATAGCGAAGAAACTACCAGAAGACCAACATACTCACTCTAGAACAGAAGTTTGTGTAGAAACATGACGAGGGATTTTTTATAATCAACATGAGTTGGTCCTACCTATAGGATTCCTACTATTTACCCCACTATAGAGAATTAGGATGCTTCAGGCCTATTTTGGACCATATTGGAGATGTGTGAGTATAAGAATTGCGGTTACATTGTTAACCACAAGAACATTGTGATGGTTCAACTAGCTGGATTCTTCGCTATGTGGATGGACATTTATCTACTCCTAGTTTGTGAGTCATGTGGTAGTGTGATGCTTGGGACTTTTTTCATTGCAGGAAAATTAGTAGAGGGGATGTTTATAGGGTTGTATGGCACTATTTTAGAAAGTCTTTATCACTTTTTTCCATACATACTATGTAAAGTACCCATTTAGAATTAAATGTCCATTTCTGGTGTTGTGCATGTGTATTGCAGAACATTGGAGCTCACATTCAATGTTGAGTTCAAATAAAATCACCAATAGATGATTCCACCAATTTGATCAGAAAGATGTTTGGATTCAACCTCTAAACCTGATGCCTAATTATGTACTAATAGTGATGAATGTATCTATATAATTTAATTTATTTCTTTATGGTAACCCACTGACCAAAATTTTGACTAATGACAGCAAAGAGAATAATTGTGAGATGAGGGAATATATGCTGGCATTTTGGGATAGCATATTGATAGCCTGGAGTAATAGTGAGATTATCTATGATGCTTAAACTCCCTAATGATTTCCTTGCCAGTTTAAATGTCTTAAAAAATCAAGAACCTTCCACCTATTCATGTTTGTCTCGATAAGAATCCGATGGTATTCCAATAGTTATGGATCCTGGTGGATCTAGAGACATTCAAAATGTCAATTACGCTACCTCCATCTGTGGAATAAATCAGGCTGGATGTAGAATATACCAAGTCATGGATATATTCGTACCCTCTAAGGAAATTGATAAAGGTAACTTATTAGGTTAAGTCCATGAAAACTATTGGTTGTGGCATTCACAATAATAACTCCTAGGAAAAAGAAGATATGGAGGCTCCAGAACCTTCAAAACATTCTCAGACAAAGACCACCTAGAAGGTTAGGGTTGAGAAGATAACACCTCCAGTGCCAAGGTGGTCTAGTTTCCATCATCTGGATGAGGATTCTGTCTTATCCCCTCATTCTTCTAAAAGTGGAAGGAGGCCTAAAGTTGCTTCTCAATCATAGGGCATCGAGTTTTCTCCTCCGCCATCCACATCAGTTCCAAACTACATGGGACATCCAATTTAGGAATTGCATGGATCATGATGTTAGGGATTTGTGGGATCTTTTCTAGGCCATACTTCAAATCCCTAAGGCGGGTGATATCATATAACCCTCTAATATCCATAATGATAATAATTTTGATTACGTAATGATGTTTTTCATGGATCTAAATGATTTTATATATGAAACTAATGATCAAGTTTCATCTTCAATGCAAGTGTCTAGTACGCTGGACCGAAGAGCACTTGAAGGGGTAATTTTTCATCCTAGAGAGAAATGATACATTTGCATTAACCCTACCGACATATTTTTTTTTTCTTGTTTCATTTTATTCTATTTCATCCACCATCATTAATCATGAGAAGATTTTATTTTCTAGTTTGTATTAGAGGAAGAATGAGGAGTGGAAGAAAAGGCATCTGGGTCACCGAAGTGTGGGCCCAAGGTCACCCCGATTGAGATATTGGATGAATCCCTTCAGTATCCATAACTAATCCTAGGTTATAGGACCATGATGGAATTTATGGTAGTAGGAACTCCCCAACCACTACCCTAGGTATCCGTTTCCAAGAAGAGTGGTACATGCTCTTCACAATCTCATGAGTGGAAGCAAAATAGAGCTTTAATGTTGGTTTGGTGAATACATCACAAGGAGACATTATTAAGTCATCCAATATTAAAACATTATTGAAACACCTTTCCGACTGTGTTTATCTTTTTTGATGGCACCACATTTCTCGAATCTCATAAAGGATTTAGGAACAACCCTTCAAGGATCTAGGAGGATTCTTTGAGGGAGGTACAAATTCATGTTTATGAATCCATAAACCTAAAGGATGAGGTATAAAAAGATACTACCATATTTCCCCCATGTCCACAAATAAGGGATAGAATCACGGTATAGTCATACACGCTCCCATATTTTTCATGTACTGTTTCTATCTTTCTTATCCTCATGATATCTTAGATACATTTCCCTCACCAGAAGACCAGATAGTATCCAGTACTGATATAATTATTACTAAAGAACATGGGAACAAGGATCCTGGGAAATATGAGGATGGTATTAGTGCTTACCACAACTTTTCAAGGCCTGTAAATGTCACACTGGTCAAAGAGCCTACAGAGAGGAACATCAATAGTGAAAATGTAGGTCCTAAGAAGCATATATTCGATACCATAAATGGAAATGATTTTGAGATGTAAAAATCTATATATCATGAAAATATGGGTTATTTTAATCTAGATATTGGTATTTCAGGTTCCATCAACATGGTCAGGGATATTCATTAGGAACTGGATGGATTTGATTTTTCTCATTCTTGAGTTTTTCATATATAGTTTTTCTTCTTCTATATAATATTTTACAAAGGAGTTCAACCCATTTATCTTTATCCACATAGAATATATCTAATTACCTTCAAGAGTAATATATCCATGTCTATCCTACCCTCACTACTGAAGACGGACTGAATGAGAATCCGGAATTGGGGGGTGCTCAAGAACCTCTGGTCATGACGACTAAGAACGCTTCGAAGAGTGTCCCTCACTAGGAAATTCTTGCTTATACTACTAAATTTGGGAATCTTAGAGAGTTATCAAACCAATATACTAATCTATTGTTGGGTTAATTTCATTGACTACCTTGAACATGATACATTATTGTTATTATTTTAAAGCTAATAATGATTCTAATTCATCTTTTTAGGACCATCACCTTCCACTGCTAGGTCTGAGGGTGAGGGATATACATCAACTCAACTAGAACTAGAAGACAAGAAATACACTATCTCAGAGGAAGTAGAGTAGTGAACTTCCTTTAGTGATTTGGTTCCATGGTACATCCCACCCCAGGAAAGTGGATCTGAGTCAGACTGAGAGCCGCATGATAATCTCAGTGTCATAGGTGGTAGGATTTGGTGGATCACCTAGAAGATAATTTTTGATACATCTCTGGATGACCATCCACCACAGTTTGGTTGACTTATAGTTTTGTTTGTCATGTTTGTATTTGGTGTATTTTATTACCATCCAAACTACAATGCCATGCAGTAGACTATTTATCAGCAGGAGAAAGAGAATAAGCTTTGGAATGTCCTCATAAAGGCCAAAATTCTCTCCAATGATGATGACCTTCAAGGTTCATTATCTGAAATGGAGGCCATCCATAACCCCTAGTCGGTGTAATCAAAATTAAATCTAAAAGAGAATATTATTCAGGTGCCTCACCTTCAGTAATAGTTTTATGTTTCTTATGGGAGAACTCAAAAAACTCCACAAATCATTAGAGAAATACCAAACAAAAGAGTCCATAAGCATTATGGCTGGAACATAAGCACCTTTTCAGGTAGAGTAGAACGAATATGGTCAATTGAATTAACTTTAATTAGTGGATGATGGGGCTTGGGAGGCAGTTTAAAAAATAAGAGTTATATTGAAGTCCTCTTGTAATATATGATAGAGAGACTCCATCTTGTGAATGTTCCTACAATGTTTCTCCATAAATGAAAATAATTGTGTTTCCTATCATATATGTATTCATCCCTATCATATTCCTATAATCATTATATTGATGTTAATATTCATAGCATGGAATCTTCATAACAGCTAATCATAATCTCAATGGTAAGGATTGGGGGTGCTCTAAGTTTTATCTATACTAAGGGTCTTCGGATCATAGTTTGAATCTTTATTTGGATATATAGGAAACCATAATAACCTTGTATATTTTATTCCATCAACACAATTTTTTCCTAAGCTCAATATGATAGAGGCAAATCGAGAGAGACTTGGATTTTTCTTGGGTTTACCTATTCGAGTTTTCTACCTAATGAGTTTTGTACCCTTTTCAACTTGATATTTTGTCTAAACCATGAATAGCATAGGTCTAGAGAGTTTGGACTTTACTTTTATCTAGAATTCCCTTTACAGGTTTTCATTATGATTTTTTTTGTCATTTTTTGTTGGTAGTTTAATTTAATTCATGATGGACTAATGAAACTGCTATTTTTGGTTGAATAGCTTTGACCATAGGTTTAGAATACAAAACCAATATAGGGATTGTGGGCTGAGAATATTCTGACATACTTTAGATATCCCCGGGGGAATCTTGATCCAACATTTTGTGGTTATAAATCTGAAACACCTATTTGTAAATAGGGTAGATCTCTCATGAGGATGAATTTATCATTGGTTGAAAACCCATTTTGTGGGTTTTCTTATGAAAGGAAAACTAGGGAATGTACTACATAGTCGATAGTGGCATCCTTTGGCTGAAAAGACCTGAATTTTTTTAGCAACTTATGAAAATACAACTATGATGTGTTATAGCATATTCAAACAAAGAATTTGTTAGGAATCCCAAAATCCTATCACTGATTATGAAGGGTAGTTTAAGATTCAAATTTTTCATGACCACGATGGGTGTTTTTTTAAAAAGGAAGGTGTTTGAGAATAAACAGAATATCTATATTGGTACTAGACATAAATGGAAAACCTCTCCTACATGAATTTGGCTCATGTGAAGGAAGGTACATTTTAGCTGGTCAATGTCAGGAAGAAGGCCCCTTTTTGAAATAGGTAAAAGCATCATGTACTTTAATGTTTTACGACTAGGACATTAATTGTATAGTCTATTTTCATAATCTAAGGATTCTATGATATGTAGTTTAAATTTATACTGTAAGGATATTATACAATGTATTTTAAAGTCTTACAACAAGGGCGTTATACTGTGTAGTATAAGGTCATATTATATGAACATTATGGGGCTATAATTTAAGGTCATTAGATTTTAATTAAATGTTTATTATTTTCCCGTTCTTGAAAATATTTCTAGAAATGTGTTACTATATTTAGGTTTCAGAGGAGAAAGTTGTAAGCTATTATTTAGGGATTCCCAAATCTAAAGAGTGGTATGTGAAAATAAATTATGGTGTTAGAGGAGGTGTCTCATGAGGAAAAAGTTATTGCTGCTTGAAAACCCCATCATGAGGGATGTTTTATGCAAGGCCCACAAGGGAATGTACTGAATAGTAAATAATGGAATCCTTTGGGTGATAGACCCATTATAAGGTTCGTTTTATGAAAAGTTGACCAGGGCATATTACAACATAGTCTAGAAAAATATTCCTTAGTAATTCCTACATTTTGTTGCTAAAATCCGATGAAATTTTATGGAGATTTGGATAACCCCAAGCATAGAGTTTGGTTTTTTGGAGTAGGGAATCTAAATATGGATGAGGGTATTTCAATTCATGATTTAAAAAAATCGGGGGAATTGGTTCTCTTGGAAGGTCTGACCCTACCGTTGGAAGTATGATGATTGTATTTTTAGGTAGTATGAATAAGACCATAATATTATAGAAATGATGGATGGTGTGTGGGAAAATGTCCCAAGGTTACTTCAGTATGATTTGAAAACATGAAGGAGGTCAATTTAAACCACATTCTTGGATACTTTCAGACCAGGAGAGAGGACAAGAGACAAAAATGCATGGGATGACTATTGAATTTGAATCACAGGTTCAAATATACCATCTTCAAATCTTAAAGGGGTAGAAGAGGGTTATCCCAAGAGAGAAATTACCACTATTTGAAAAACATGTTATGAGGGATGTTTTATATAAGCCCGACTTGGTAACATACTGCATAGTAAAATAGTGGCATCCTTTGGATGAAATACCCATTGTCTGAGCAACTGATGCAAGGCCAACTGGGGTGCATACTGAATTTTTGGGAAAAGGAGCCTTCAAGTATCAGAATTTATGCTACCAAATGTCGATGAAATATTATGATGATCTAAAAGTGTTTAGGATAAAAATTATGATGAGTGGAATGGATATTTTCAATCATAAAGGAAGTCTTTGGACCGATATTTTCCTTGATTTGGAATTCCATTGTATAGATTTGATTCAGAAGTAGTAGGGGGGAAAATCTGTTTCCTTGGGGGGGAGTTTAATGAGGGGAATCATAATAAAGGCTCCTACATGGATTTTTGATTTTACATATGAGAGGGGGAATTTTTATTTACCTCATGTCTGGGAATATAACTAAGGCCTAGGTGTCACTACATATCTTAGTTGGATGAAAATCAATCCACTTGTAGTTTTAACAATAAATGTCCCCTCATAATAATTAAATTCATGTGTGTAGGACATGTGGGGATTGGATATAGGTTCACATGTAAGGTGAAGACTTGTATCAGATCTCCTCATGTAGATCTGAATCGTACATGGGATAGTAGAGTCTTTTCCATGTGGTGCTGTAGTTGAGACAAAAATTGAAGATATGGATGTCAATACGTATCTCATTTGGATGAGAATCAAGAAAAACATGGTTCTCGAAGAACCGTACAATTTTTTATCATTCGGTAAGGATGTAGGTGATTTTAATGTTAAAATGAATATTTTGGTTGGAACAAGGGATGAGAATGTTAGGTGTTTCTATGTATCCTATAATGACAGATATCAATCCATATGTAGTTCCTGAATTGGATCCCTATACAGATCTAATTCATATAAAGGGAGTAAAGGGACTTTGTGGTTGAAATGTTTATAGACCCGAGATATGAAATTTGGGTACCACAATATATCTAAGTATATAGTAAATCAAGACACACATAGTTCTTTAACAGTACCACTACAGAGATCTAATTCAAACAAAGGGAAAATCAGCTATATATATTTTATCATGGATGAACCCAAGATAAGAGACCCAGGTGTCACTATATATCTCATTGAAATGATAATCAAGACACAAATAGTTCTTGAAGTATTTTCCCCACACCAATCTATCTTTTACATGGGTAAAGGGACTTTGTTACTTTCCACAATAATGGTTGGTCTTGAGATTTGAGGTCCAGACATTACTGAAAATCTCATTGTAATGAGAATTCAATCATATGTCTAGAAAAATATCCCTATGTAGATCTAGTTCATACAAAGGTAATGGACATTGAGTTTTCCTTTCCAGAATTATGGTTGGAACCAATATTGGAGATCCAAACGTCATTATCTATCTCAAAGGAGTGAGAATCTAGCCACACATATTTCTTAAACGGATCATGTAGTTTGTCTTCATATGATGAGGATGTTAGCCGGGAAATTTATCATCTTGCGGCAACGATATGAAAATGTTGGTATTTATACCTATAAAAGGGGGGCCCAAATTCTATTATGGAGTGGCAATAACCTATGTGGGTCTTATACATGGGGCTGGAACAGCTTTCATCCTCAAGTCTGGAAAAGAGGGAATATCAACCCACTAAGTGGTTAGAGTGATGTTATTGGTTTCTAATCATTAAATGAAGGTATATTTTATATCATGGTACACTGAGAGTTTCTTAATGTCGAATGAAAATGAAATTAACCATTAAATTTCAATTTCATGCGGTAAGGACAAATGGTGTCTTGCGGTTTATTTTCATGAGACAAGGACATTGTATCACGTATTTTGGATCTGAATTATTTGGGAGGTATTGTCTCAACCCATTTGGAGAAGAAATCGGTATCAATAAGGATGCACCTGAACAACTTGGTCATATCTGGAGGGTATGGTCCCCCCAAAATCTATTCCCCATATAAAAAATATCCATGAGTATTTGGTTGTATTTAGTAACTCATGAGGTTGATGGATGATGTTGGAATGCACTTGATAGGAATGAATTTTTTTGGTGTATTTTGTGAAATATGATGTCATTGAAGGCCAGAAGTATCCAAGCCTTCATATTTGAATGTAAAGACAATACCATGACTTGTGGGCATCATATGATCCAACATGTTCTTCTTTATTAATATCCATTGTCTCTTCTCCATTAATTCATCTAAGAAGGACTCCATCGAATCCTCATTTTTAGAGGACCTTCTGGATATTTGGGCCACCCTAAAGAGTGAAATTGACTAATCGCCACCAGATGTTATCTTTCCTACATATATCTGGTGGGAGAACACAATTTTATAGGTAATAAATGGTGGGTGTAATCCACATAGTGGTCGGACCATATGGATTAGGGATGCAGAAAATTTCATTAATCTCCTATGTTCTAATACGAAAACAATGTGCTGCCAATTGGCAGTGGATGATACTAATGACTGTTTTGTACTGATTTGGACATGAAATTGCTATGGATACATTTTATGATGCATATTCTTGGTCACTATGTGATCACGAGATGTGAGTCAATGTTAGCTCTGAGGGTATTTCTACCATTAAACCTCATACATAGTCAAACAGGGGAATCATGTCCTCTTTTCTAATGGCCTAATCACCATTTATTTTATTGATTACAAAACCTAAATTGACTTTTATCTCCATGTGATTCACTGGTATTTGGAGCTCCAGTTCTAGAACCATGATAAGAGTATGATATTATGCCTCATTGCTGGTATATCCTTCTTACAACATGTAGGAGTAATGTAAGACTTCCACTGCTAGGGAAATGAGCATGATCCCTAACCCAACTTTTTTGAGCTTATGGTCTTCCATTCTCTTTTCTATTGCAATCTTGGATGCTCTATAAAAATAAATTTATCATGTTTTATGGCTATCCTAAATGCAGAATACCTATTCATCTAGAGATTTAGTATTTGACAATGACGTTTTTGGAGACGGGTACTCTGCCATAAAATATATCAAGGATTGTCCTTTAACTACATTCTAAGGCCTAAATTATATATAAAATTCTTATATAATAACCACCCACCATGATAGAAACCCTATCAATACAGGATGAGGAAGGGAGTATTTGAGCTGGATATTGGTAGGGAATAGTTGGACCTCATGGTGCTGTAGATAGTGGATCAACTTTTGAATAGTGATGATTAATTCTAGGTAGATCTTCTCAATATCTAAGTATCAAGTCTCTTCATGGACCATGGTTCTATGAAGATAATCGAGTATATTTTTATTCCCAATGGCATTCTTTTGTGTAAGGAAGGTTCCCAGTGATCACTCCAAAGCTATCACATTCAAAATGAGTGGCCTTCCCTTAACAGGGGGCATCAATACCAGTATATTGAAGAGTTATTTCTTGAGGGTATCAGATGATTCCTAGAAATCATGGGTACATTGATATGTGACCCCATTCTTCATCAATTTGGTGAAGGAAAAATACTTTCCATTCATATTAGCTATCAAGCGCCAGATATTGGACATGTGTACTTGGAGTCCTCATAAATCTTTAAGGTTTAAAAGAGGTGAAATGAGAAAGATAGATTTATTTTTATCAAGATCAAATTATATACCACGGTGGTGTACAATGAGGATGAGACACATTCCCAAGGTTACTCGGGAAGAACATTACAATGGGTTCATCTTCAAGTTATGTTGTCCAAGATTGTTGAATATGGTCTCTAATTCTGCCAAGTGGTCAAAATATTGTTGGTACTTGACCACTAGATCATCAATGTATAATTCAACAAACATCTCTAAGAAGTTTTTTAAAATGTGATGCATGGAACATTAGATTGTGGCACTAGTGTTCTTTAGGAAAAAGGGAATTACTCAATAGAAGAATACTTCTTTAGGGGATCTATAAGAAATGGATTTTTAATCTTCTAGGTCTATTAAGATTTGATTATACCCTGGATTTCAATCCAATAAAGGATATTCCTTGATATAGAGGTGTTGCATCAATCAAGAGTTCTGTAATTGGAACCTAGAAGTCATATGTGGGATAATTATGGTTGAGATCTATGATGTCAATGAATAATCTTATTTTTTCATTTTTTTAAAAGGGAAAATGTTAGATAAACATTTTGGATATTAAAAATATTAGATGAAGTCATCCTCGATTAGCTTCTTCAGTTTAACCTCAATAACAGAGGTATGAGTTGGGTGTGTCCTTCTACCAGCCAGTTTTTATCCCTCATTATCTTTTGACAAACCCAAATGATGTGTGGCCACTTCTAAGTCAAGAACTGGAATCACTTCGTAATTCCTAATAAATGCATCCCAGTGTTGATTTTGGAAATAAGTATATATTTTCTATTATTCAAGATCCATGGAAACACTAATCACAGTGGGGTGCGGATATTGTTTTGCACCCAATTTTATAACTCTAATTTCATCCAGAGTGGTGGATAAATCTTCCTCAAATGATGGAGTGGTGTCTTTGTGATCTTACCCTTCTTCGACTTCTTCATGATTTACCTCTTTCTCCTCTTCTTAAGTGGTTGGTGGTGAATCAAGTTCCATAAAGGGAAGATGGGATCTTCTATTTGGACCTCTAGAGGATGAATCAATCATTTCAAGATCACTTGCTAGCATGAAGAATTCTTGGAGTCCCGAAGGATAAATAAGGGACTAAGAATGAGTCTCTTCATTTTATTCTATTTTAATGAAAGTATTTTTATGCCTGGATGAAAAATTGAGCATTTTTTGATATCAGGGTGTATAAAAATTTATTTTCCTTCAAGATTTCCCAGTCACTTAAAGATTTGATAACTTATTCAGTGCCATTGGGCTCAAATATCGAGATTAAAATTATGGAAGTTATTGAATGAGTGGTTGAATTAAATAACACTCCTTCTATTTGGTTAATAGACATCACGTAATCTACGTTGAGCTGCTTGAATGGGTTAGCTGGGATCATCTCCAAGCCATTTGGGGCATTAATCTTGCTGAAATCATTAGTCATGGATTGTTTCCATCCACAGTGATAGAATCCTCCATCGATGTACTGTGTCTCGAAGGATTTGAACGAGGCCTTGTCACCATACAATGTTCCAATTTGACCATTGATACAATATTTGGGACATTGGTGGTATGATGAAGGAATGAACACATGCTGAACTATCCAAGGCCTTCATAGAAGAACATTGATTGATGTATTCTACCAAATTCCCATACACTTTGAGTTGGGAACAAGATCCCTGAATTAAGTTCTGAGTGTGATCTCGCTAAGGGTTTATTGATCATTCTTGACATATCCTTGTATCATCAGAGTTTAGGGAGACTAGTAAGATTCATTAAGAACCATTTGGTGAAATGTTCAGACCAAAATGAGGTGAGACCCTGATCCATTGTCCAAAAAGACTTATCGAACATCAATGTCATTGATTTTTTCTGGATATATAGAAGGGAATGATTTTTCCATGCCTGAAAACATCTTTTTATTGGCCTATGAAAGAGATAACTTAATTGAATTTTTCAGGATCATTCCTTGCACGATATACCTCAACAATGACAACCTCAATTTCAAACTCCCTATGGGCTTGAAAATGCCTAAAAAAGTGCTTCCTGGCGGACTTTTGATAGAATCGAGGAATCACTGATTGATAAATTAGCTTGTACTTAGTATAATTGCTTAAAAACTTCATATTTATAAACCATAGGTCTGTGTTTCCCCACATTAGGGTGTTCTTTTGTATGATCTTCAGGAGATTATGTTTCTAATTTGGATGCACCATGCATTGGAGTCAAAGAAGAATAAGTTTCCACTCTTATTGGATTGGGTCGGCTGGGTATGCGTACTTGCTGAGGAGGTGGTGACTTATCCTTTAACCGGTCCTCTAAAATGATCTTGTCAGGGTAGACCCGGTCACATAAAGAGTTAGAAATCCTTTGTTCATTTTGATCTCATTGAAGAGATTTCCTCTTAGTTTCAGCTGCATGAATGGTTCGAGTAGGGGTTTGGATGACATATTGACTTCTAGAATGACTACATCTTCCCCAATATTATTAATCTCAATGATCTCTTCCCCCTGTTCCCAATTAGGTTTAGGGAGTTCAAATTCATAACAAAAATCATCATATGAGAGGGTATCCATTAAATCAATAACATTACTGGAACTAAAGATAAATTCTTCATCTGACGAATCTTCTATCTGATGGGTCGATTCACACTATACCATTTGGATGGGTGGTGACTGTGCTTTTAGGAATACATGCATGAAGTTTGTTAAAGTCAAGAACAACTTCAGATTTTGTGCAACATCATTTTCCTACATTCTATACATATCATGATGGCCATGTAACTCTTTGGAGGATTGGAATTTGAAGGACTACACTGCTGACAGAGTTGGTTGTGACATAGTGGGAGTGGTAGGAGGCACACTTGGTTATTTCAACTATGTTATTAGAATAGCGTAAGTCCAGTTGATTATTTTTTGGTCATCCAATCATCAAACTTCTTTTTACTCTTAATCTTAACTTCATTACATTCATTTCATTTTTCTTCTGGGATAGTGGTGGAAACATACACCACCTGAGAATGTGAATTCTTTAACTTCCCTTTCCTGAAATCTACCATCCTCTGTAGGATGTATTTGAAAACAATAAAATTTGGATATGGTACCCCAACATTTTATAAAAGGGTTAATAACTAGATATATATTCATCACCTTCCTTTTAGGGAATCTTGGGATTTGGAAACTTGATTAAGTTGTTTTCCAATGATGAGAAGAAGTGACCAGAGAATTTGTTATCTAAAAAAGAGTAGACCGTGTTTTTCATTTCCTTAAACTTATTTCACCGTTAGTCTCTTTGATTTCCTTAATGAGGTGGGAATTGTTGGTAACACTTGGGATGTGGAATCATATGGTATGTTTCATGATTTGAAATCAGATAAAGTACAAGGTCCCACTTAAGTGTAACTATAATGGCATTTTCTTTTTCCAGTATCCTTCCCTGAGTTGATGGAACTACTCAAGAGTTTTCTTTGGTCTCTATGATGGAGTTTTATACTTGTTAAGAAATTTATGAAAGGTCCTAAAACCCTCATATGTACTTGATAGGGATTAATTACCTGCATAACTCTGTTGTGAAGATTCACTACAAAGATGTGAAACGTCTCTTATTTAGGGAGTGGTATATTTATGGAGTATGTCGATCCTTTCCACTGAGAAATGAAATCTGAGAAAATTTTATTATACTGGTGTTTTCAGTTCATGAGGTTGATGAAATGGAAGAGAAACTTCTAATAGAGATCTTTACACCTAGTAATCGATCGAGATGGTAAACTTGTGTACCAAATGAAGGCTGGTCCTTGTAGTTATTTCACAAAGCACCTGATCTTCACCACCTCCTATTGTTTGGGTGTTCCAATCATAGGGTTGTAGTGAGAGAAAAAAATGTTTCAAGTGTTATTATGGGTCTCCGGAGACATTAAATATTAGAAATGTAGGATTCTCAATGTTTGGAGGGGAAGGGGTAGGATCCACCCATTCGGTCTAAGCCTTCTTTTATGGATGTATTTGTTCATTTCATCATTAAATGGATTAAAATTGAGTTGTTAATGACTCATTGGTGTTCATAAGCATTTGAGTAATATTTGGATGATCCATGACCTGAGTGTGTGTGGAGGATGGAGCCTGAACGATTGTAAAGAAAAAATCCTGAATAGGTGTGGCGAATGGTAGGATCATTGGTAGTGGCACTTCTAGAACCTTTTATGGGTATCCCATAGGAGAGGTCAAGTATGTATGTACCTAAACCTTCTTTGGTTATGCACCCAGATGTGGGAATTATCGACATGGTATTGTGGGATCCAAATATATTGGTGGATGATATCCCATATTGAAATAATGTTATGAACCTACTTCATTTGTCAAGAAAACCACTCTTTATTGAGGTCCTCCAACTATAAGTGTATATTGAGGATCTGTTTGCAGAACATATCTAGAAAGAAGGATATATCAAAGTAACTCTACATTTATTCTTCTCAATTAATTCATCTCATCTTCTTTCTGAGAAAATATTTCTTCTAGTGAAGGGGACTCACCTTCTCCAAAAGGGAGGTGAGTTACAAATTGACCCTTACCTTTATCCCTATTTCAATGAGGTTAAGGTATATTGTTGGAGGGAGTTCCCAAATCTAGGGAAATATTTTGGTTTCGGGTACACACACCTCCTTCATTCATTTTAGTGTGGACCACCTCATTAATAGGAAATTCCTATACTAACTACTGTGAATCAATCCCATGTTCTTAGTTATTTTCAGTTACAACATTTATGACGTTCACCAATGTGTAATGTTAGACATGCATTTTCTTGGTATATCTATGATATCACCTTCTGTGTCCTCTATGATACCTTTTTCTCTTCTTCGTGGACTCCTTGGGAGATATTTAGTGGAAAGTAACCAAAAGGAAATATACATATAGTTCAGTCATATGTGTCCCCAATGAGAATAATAGTTCATGAGATGGGATGAACTGGGACGATTCATTTTTTGTAATTTTCCCCGATTGGGGGAAAACAAATTCCCACTAAGGAGGTGATTATTGTGGTGAAAGGACCCCCATCCACGAGAGTTGGAGTGTTTCATATTTTTCCTTCACAACCATTTAGGTATGATCATATGACCTCAAGGGTTGGGTTAAAAGACACCCCATCCCTAAAGTATGGGGTTTCTTTTTCACTGTTGTGGGTGATATTACCACAACTTCTCTCCTAATTTTACTGTTTTTTGGTCCAACATGGGATGAATACATCATTTGGAACACTCTTAAATAACCAACTTTGGAGGCCATTGTGATATTTTTAATACTTATACTATATTAAGTGGGATTCATGAATGATGTTATCAGATGGTTGATGCAAAATTATCTCCACAAAATATTCCCTTCTAACATGTTGTCAATGAGAGTCAGTTGTGGTCTGTTCTTATTGGGAATATCTTCAGTCTTTAACAATATCCACTTGTTGTAGCCAGAATTAGGCTATGAAATTTCATGATACCACATTTGGTGGGGTTTTTTTGGTTAGGGGGTGCAGTGAAATGAAATTCTCCATGTGCACCCCATCCATTGATATGTACAACAGATGGGGTATTCACGATCAACAGTCACAACCTCATTAATTAATCGATGCATGCGCATTGAAGGAATCCTTGCTATTTCTTGATCATTGGATGTCAAGAATACATGATAGATTCCAAGTCAATTTGGTATTGCAACCTTTTTATTACCTTGACGTGAGTTTGATAGTCATCATAGGGTAATACCCTATATTTTATGATATAAAGAGTTTTCCATATATTGAGGAGGATGGATTTCATAAAATATTCCACTAACACCTCTAAAATTCTATATTGTGTGGTGGATAAAGTCCCGATCATAAATGATATTTCATCTTTAGTCAATTATTTACTCATATTTAGAAGATTTTATTCATATTTCTCAAGATTTTCATTGACTTGGTTTGACTATAGTGGATGCTTCCTGATTATTTTACCATAAGAAATAGAATTAGTTGGGATTTCCATTACTGTGTTAGAATATAGATGATCCAAAAGAGGTTTAGAGAAATAACATTTCACTGGGCTATCTTCTAGTTAATAAAGGATTTTACCTTCTTGTGATAAATCATCAGACTTGTCTAGACTTGTGTTTTCAAGTGCCTCATGATAGGGTAGATTTCTCATCACTACATTTCCAATTGGAGAATTACCTTTAAAATGAAAAACACTATTGTAGAGAGAACTTTTGAAGCAAACTTCATCATTGGGAGGAACAACATAGTAGATTACAGCAAGTGTAATACACTCTTGCTCCTTGATCTTTAGGCCAAACAGTGGGCCTCCATAGATCTCATCTGAAGATTGACTTTAGAGATCAATTGGATTGTGTACATAAGGAATGATTTCATGATAAATTGTTTTATGAGGACTTTTAGAATTACTACTACTGCTCTCGTAATTTGTTAGTGGTAATTTATGACCTTGATATGCCATAGGTATATGTTATAGGGCCTCAAGAAAGATTTCCTTAAGTTGAGATGGATCATAGATCAAATCTTGATCATCCAATAATGTTTGATAAATCTTATTCTTAGATGCCTCCTTATGAGCAATTGGGGACACTTGTTTGGAGAAGTGTTTTTCATGGGATGGTGTTTGTGCTTTCCTTGGAGTGGTCATTGGGATTGGCTGATTACCCCCAATTGGGGTGGGTTTATGTTTCCCACCAGTATACATGTATAATATGGGTGAGTTTTCCTTATAACCCTTTTGGATGATAGAAAAGGTATGTTTATTCTATGAGGTTTTGTGCTAATGATCCACCCCATTTTTGGGGATATTGTTATGTTTCCATCCCTCTAGAACAACTGTTATTGTCGTTATAATATACTGGATAATCTGTAGGATATGAGTATGAATTTCTGTCTTCCATTTTACCATTTCCAATAAATACTTGGCGACTTTTTCAATTGGAACAAGGATATATGTCTATTTCGTATCTAGAGTATGTGTATGTGCCTACTCATGTACTTCATTTTTTCTTAGTGGATGATGATAGTACACATGTGTGGGGGAAGAGAGTTTAGTCCACCTCTTGTCATCAAAACCTTTTGACCGACTTCTCTACGTGCTGCTATATTAGGCCGATGGAAGGCTTGGTGGTGTGGGCAGGTGTATATTCTTTCTCACAAGTCATCATCGTATTTGAATGGAAGGCTGCATTGTGTTCCTCTAGTTGAGTCTACTAGATTGCTGAATAAAGGCAAATGGGTGTATGTTCATGTTCAGAATTTCCATCAAGTTTTGTTGGTGAGATTCTCAAGAGGGTGAAGAGGGGTGAATTTTCTCCTAGTTATCCATTTTTCATCCCTGACATGCCATATTGCTTGCCCAGGTTTAAAGGACATGGGCCAATCAGTCATAAAAAACAACCTCATCTTGTGGAGAGGTAACTACCATGCTGTGTTTTTGGTGACGATTGCTGGTAGGAGACCTTGAGAAGGAACCTTGTGTCTCCAAGATGAGGGTGTATGTGTCCTCTTTATCCATATCCCTGAGGTATGATAGGGACTGATAATCACATTTTGGGGATGGGCTCCCAAAATGGTTGAAGATAATAGTCAACATCGTCTGCTTTAAGACCAATTGTCATCGTTGACTAGACGATTGATGGGGTTGGTTGAGATGGAGGTATTTTCAAGTGGACTCCAAGTTAAGAATCATTCCATTATCACAGTACTCCTTGATGAGAGAATTTGATACCTATCTTTGAAGGTGCAGGGATGGTGATGGATTCCTTCACATGGATGAAGATCTGGTGCATGAAACAGCCAAGGATTATGTTGGTGAAAACATGAATGACACCACTAGATTGAGGGGAGTTCTGAGAGTATGTTCTTTTATATATGAATAAAAAGAAACTCCATCAAAGAAACATCTAATTTTAATGAAAAAATGCATGATTGATTACATTTTCTTGAGCTATTTTATCAAGTATAAAGGGGCTTAACAGATGGGTGAAATTATATTCTTAGTTAAGGATTCACATGAGGTTCACTGTTTTATCATTCCCTTGGATTTTAGATTGTGTTAGGAGTTTTCATATCTGAATGGTTTCCACTGGGTTTGTTTGTGGAACTAAAAACACCAATTGATTCTATATCTAGGTGGACTTACTTTCAAAAGGTATCTGCTCATTTTGAGGCTTGGCCAACAATGCATAAGAAGTCACATTGGTTGAGAGTATGGGAGGTCAGGCTCATCACATGCTAGTGTGCCACTCTCCGTGGTTGTGTAATTCTAGAGGTCTTGGTTGGGGTTTACCTTGAATCCTTTCAGACATGGGAACCAAGGAAGAAGTGGCACTACCATGGGTGGCTCAGAAAGGGTTTGAAGGGTGGATTGTGTAGGTCCTAGGTGTAGGTTCTCTAGGTAGGTATGCCACACAGGTGTGTCAAATAGGTCTTGGGAGGAACTCAAAGTGATTCATGTAGGTTAAAGGCATGTGAGAATTGGATATGACTCGGGAAATAGACCACTAAAGAAACAACACTTGGGTGGGGCTTTATCCCAGTTAGCCTGGGACATCTCTGGTGTCCCTAAAAGGGTCTCTCATAGGTCCTTGACGAGGGAGAGGGACCTCATACAGGTGGTTTCTCCTTGGGGGAGAATGGTCCCCATGAAGGTTTCCGATGGATTTAGACCATGAAGGGACATTAATATTACATATCCCCTTTAATTCCATATTCTCTCGTGTTTTATAGAGCTACCTTAAAATTTTCGTGGGACCTGGGTGAAGGTTCCACTCAATGAGAGTTCAAGGGTTTCTTTTGATTTTTTAGTCCTTTTAATGAAGAGACATGGGGTCTTATTTATATGAAAATATGGTACCTGGACCAAGGAGGTTGTCTACATGGGCCGACGGCATAGTTCCATGGAGCATATGTCTGGAATAATGGTGTATGTGACTATTGTGTTGAGCGGGTGTCCGATATAGGCATCCTATGTATTTAGTCTACATATGATAGCTACATAAGATTTTTAACGTATAGGGTTCTATGCGTGTAGGTCGAGTCAACCAAGTCCCTCAGTATTCTTCAATTCTATTTAGCACTTTAACATTCCCAAGGTTCTCTTCATAATCTTTTCACCCTCCATGATAAATTAGAGTGTCAACAACCAGTCATGAAAAACATAACAACATCGTCCGATTTTGACATAGGAATAGAAAATGGATATAAAATCCCTATAGGATGTTTATGTTCAGCCTTTGCCTTTAGATAGGTGGAATATTGAGTGACTAAGATGACAATCTCATGTTTCATACCTGGATTCCAATACTGGAATCATAAATCCCAATACATTTTGGTGACACCAGGGTGAATCCCATGATGAGGTGTGGCTATGATAAACTTTCCCTTAGGAAAACGCCTTCGACATCATGTAGTTGTCTCAATCTTACCCACTCTAGAAGAGTATAGGTCACTACTAAGGTTGTGACGATAGTATAACCTTGATCATCTTGAACATCAATGTGTATCTCTGAGAATAAGGCCATGGTATTCCATTTTCCACAACAATCTT
The DNA here is from genome assembly GCA_963277665.1 of Viscum album. Lineage (NCBI taxonomy): Eukaryota > Viridiplantae > Streptophyta > Magnoliopsida > Santalales > Viscaceae > Viscum > Viscum album. Next base: position 1,685,197,681 of record OY728126.1, on the reverse strand, counting down.
GTACAACCCATGCTAGAGTCTTTAGGCTTAGAGCATCGGATACTTCATTTCCATACCCGGGCATGTAGGGAAGCTTGAAATCAAAAGATTCCAGGTACTCACCCCATCTGTGATTCTTGAGATTCATATCCCACTATGTAAAGAGGTACCTGATGATTTTTTGATTTTTTAACATCAAAAATCGCTCTCCACGTAGATAGTGTATTTGATAGTGTCGATCAAGAACCACACCATCTAGATCCCAGTCATACGTCAGGTATTTATTCTCATGAGGTCTTAACTGATGAGACCCATATTCAATGGCTCACTTGTATTTCATCCAAAAAACTAAAATACTGATACTTTATGAATCCAAATATATAGTATAGATCATTCCTAGATATGGTATTATTAGTATCAGTGTTGAATTAAATATTCCCTTAAACTCTTGAAAAGATACTTCACAAGATTCTGACCATATAAATTCCACACCATTTTTTTAATCCCATAAGCAGTACTGAAAGGAATGACAAATCTTTAATGAAGAATCTAAAATATCTGGATATCCCTAAGAATCTATGAATGTCAAATAAATTCTATAGTTTCTCCTAGGAAACTAGAACACTCACTTTCTTCCAGTCTATTAAAACTCCCAAATCCATGATAATGTGGCCTAAGAAGTGGGATCTGTCATTACAGAAGTTACGTTTATTGAGATTATCAGAGTAGATGATCTGTCAGTGTATTTAGAATGATCTCAGGATGACTGGTATGGTCGTGTCTAGAGTGTGAATACAGTAATATGTTGTCAAGAAATACTACCATAAATGAATCCAAATATGTGTAGAAAATCTGATTCATAGTATCCATGAAAATAGTAGGTGCATTCCTGAGTCTAAATGACATAAACATGTACTCATGTAGACCATACCTACTTTAGAAGGCTGTGCAAGGTATGTAAAATATCCCAACATGAACATGATGATATTCTGACCTAAAATATATCTTTGAAAACACACTCACTCCTTAGAACTGATAAAATAGGTCATCTATTCTAGGAAGTGGATACCAATTCATTATCGTGTGAAGGTCCAAATTATGGTAATACATGTATATCTAGAGGGTACCATCTGAATTCATTCCAAAAAGGACTGGTGAACCCCAAGGAGTAGTGATGAGACATATGAATCCTTTATCCTCTAGATCCTATAACCGATTCTTGTCTTCCAGAATCTCCTTAGTTTCTATCATATAAGGAGGAATGATCACTAGTGCTTCTCTTGGAACAATATCGATTATGAATTCTACCTCTCACACTGGGGGTAGACCATATAAGTCATTAGGAAAGAAATACTTGAAACAATCCACTTCATGAGGGTAAATAATGGGTCATAACCCCTGATCATCGAGGAAAATACTTGAAATTTGAGCCGTCACACTACCCAACCTCTACTGCTCAAGCCCAACTATAGTTGCATGACATCTGATTCTCCCGTATGCATGTTCCTTCATCCCTCTAGTGATGTTAATATCACCATTTGATGATATTAGTCAATGTAGGATTGTTAAGAAACAAACTAATCAATTTATATGATTATATCTAATCCCATCATGTCAAGGACGATAAGATTCCACATGATGAGGTAACCACCTATCTCAAGGGGACAATCCTTAAAACAGAGAATACCTTTTGACCGGATACCTAATAGGGTAACTAGAATCATAACACCATAGAATAGTTCGATCATGAGGTCTATTATTCCTATAATATTCTCATATATAAATGAGTGACACATGACTATGTAAAATTAAGAAAACACTAAAGTGAAGGTTACTAGAATAATACATCATTCATTAGATTTTTTGGATCTCCTCTCCTCTAGCATTGGCTAGAATGTATATAACAGTATTATATTGTATCCCTAATTCAAAACCTAACTTCTTGATTAGGACCACTATTTTCGCACTAAGAATCATGATTCAGTCTACCTTTGTCTCAATTGCCACCTAGGCTTGATCAGATGATGGTATAACAGCTTCCTGCCAAGCTTGATCATATTGGTCCCACTCTAGAATGTGGGGTATGGGTAGATCCCTACTCATTAGGAATTAATGGAAGGGTTCTACAGAAGTGTTTTATATGCCACATTCTATTGCAGCCTCTATATTACACTTGATTTTGTAAGCACCGAGGTTTCATGTGTCCTAACTTCATTCAATAGTGACATATCTGGAATCTATAAACATGAGGTGCTTGTCTTCTAATACCTCTAAAAGTTTCCTACAAACGTCTATTTCACCCAAAAGATGAAGCACTTATAGCCCTAGGTTTAGAACCTCCATGACTCTCACTATTAACTTTCCTCAAGTTATGCTATTTAATAGGGGATTGGTTGATGATTTCATAAATGAGATCATAAATCTCCAGATTAGGGGAAAAATATTGTAGATTAGTAAAATGAGACAATTATTCCTTATCAAATATACTTCCCTACTGCAGGTTCAGGAATTCTCTAGCCCCATCAACCCTCAGAGTTGGGGGTAAGAAATAGTCACAAAAGATAGTCTATAACTCTTCCCAGAACATGGCTCTTTTCTGATTTTACTGAGTGATAACATCCCAGCATCGCTTAAATGAATCACATTGAATATAAGAAACAAGCTTGACCCTCCTCTATAGAGGGATTTCTAGATTATCGAATATAGAAAGCATGGATTTGAGAAATGACTCCTTAGGATGTGGTCTTCCATCCTCAGAAAAGGTGGGGGGTTGTGGTTGTTGGAACTCCTCAGTAAACTCTACCATACTCAAGGCAAGTTGAAAAATGACATTAATATTATTCAACATACATAGAATTCCCTATCCGAACTGGGCATCAATGACCATAGTAGGAATAAGAAGAGTTTCTACAGAAGTCACTATATGAGGAATAACTAGTGGATTAATGACCACCCCCTCTAGGGCATGGTCATCACCATATTTAGGGTGAGAAACTAGACGATTTCATGAATTCATGATACTAAAATGACAAATTCATGACTTATAATATTTTTTAATAGTTAAAAATATTGCAGATATAAAACTAAGTCAGGTGCATAACCTTCCTATTGATACAATCCTTCATCCATGCCTACTCCAAAATCTAGGTGTGGGCGGTAGAAGAGACAATAACAAGGAAGAAGAATTTAATATACCCTTATCTACACACTACTAAGTCCATGTTCATGTTTTATTCTCGGTTTCACATGTGTAGTATAATTAATTTCACTTTAGAAGTTATATCCATTTAAGATTTGTGCTTGTTAAAATATTTAAATTAAATTAAATGGTTGAATTAGGTGGATTTCCATTAATGAACCACAATACCCCATAATCCTTATGAAAAAAAATGATTTCCACTTAACCCATACTATAACATGTTCGAGCTCGTGTGACCAATGGTCCACGACTAAATGTTCCACACCTGACTTATTAAGGTGTTTGTTTTAACATATATAGGAAAAAACTATTAGGCTAAGGTATGCTCTTTAATTATCAATTATTTTTTCCAATCCTTGTAAGAATGTTATCAAATTTTAATAAATAATCAAGGAACCTGTAATATTCAATAGGAAAATGCATGATGAAAATAGATGTGACATCAAAAAATACATGGCACATTTGTCTTATTATGACTAATATGATGAATGAACAAATGAAATTCCCTCATTTCAGCTAGCCAAGGTATAATAAATCCCATTCATATAATACTAATATTAATAACAACATATGAATTTTATGTCAACCAACAATGAAGTCATATCAATTATAAATGGCATAGTCAATAGCTACAATTACCCATCCCATGAAATTTGGGTTTCCCTGGTACATGGGTTAACTATGTCCAGGATTAATGTCAAATTCCAATTACCTTAACTCATAGTATCCTATACAATACCCAAAAATAATAAAAAAGAAACTTTTTCTCTGATACAACTCTATAGAATCCTCATCTAGGATCCACTTAATCCATGTCTCGAGGTAGTGGGTCACATGGCCTCAAGACCACATCCCGGTACTCCAGAGTCTTCCGACTAGCATTAAGGTTGTAAAGGTGGTATGGTAGGGATACTATACCCTCTAATCTAAGAGGAAAAAAGTATATATACCATAAATATAAAATAAAATAGTCATTTATAAATAGAAATAATAAATAATTAGTGGATAAATAAATACTGAAGAACTGAACACATTAATAATAATCAAAACCCACTAAGAAGTTCCATATACATGGATGCATGACATGCTAATATAAAAAAGGGAAATAAGGGAATGGCATATAAAATAATAATATAAAAAATTAAAAAAAAATAAGGGGAAAATGGTCCATTAGAATCTCAAGCACATGCTAGGTACACTTATCATAAGATCCAACTATATCTAAGGCATATCAAAGACCGGTAGTATGAAACTTTCCCTTATCAGTACTAGAGGACAAGTAATCTACTCAGGTACCAAAGCCGAATCAAGTTGGGTGTAAGATAAAACCCCAATAAGACACCACTAATGGTGTCTAGATGTAATCCATGTAGTTCTCATTAATAAATATTGTGTATGTATACATGTAATAATCGATAATGTAGCATAAATAAATGACAATTCGCTTAGGTTCCTAAAGGAGACCCTAGGGATCTACTTGCTTTAGCTCATGACCAGGATGAATTTATAATTAGTTAATATATATATAAATGGTAATAATATATATATATATATATATATATATATATTTCATCCACCTATACGAACCAAGTACATGCAGACATTAATGGACATATATCTGAAATACTTGTTTCTAGATAGACTAGGGCATAACAAAGGCATCCATGACTAGTCTAAACGATCCTATAATCCCATGAAATAGGGTACATTCCCTAAATCTGTAAAATTTTGGGTGAAATATTGATTTTAAATCAATATGGTGAGTATGGAATCATGTCAACTATAAAAGAAAGTGACATGGTGCGTTAATACCACCATCTAACTAGTGTCAGTGACATGAGATGTCTCACTCAACACCTCATGTAAGGGATCATAAAACAGTTATTCCCAACATATCCCTTACTATCATACCAAATCCCATAACTTGGAATTGTATTTAAAATTAAATAAATGTGGAATTATCTCTCATGTATCACAATAGGATATTCTAATTATAATAAGGCATTACAGTTCATAATAAACATTTAAGAAAGCATAAAACAATGGAATAGCCTTACCACCCCTTAACAGTCATTCCATTTAATCTATTTAATTTATTTTTGGATGGTAAACCCATCATGAACAAAACATACCATAAAATAAATCCATTCATTTCAATAAAGAAAAATGTTTCAATTATAAGGCTCAATGAACGATTAGGAGGTGTCATTGAAAATTGGGAAACTACTAATAAGGTACATTCTATTATTAAGCTATGACAAGCACTTAAGAGGTTCCTTGGTTTTTTGAGAACTTTATTAAAGAGGGAAAAAAACTTTTCAACCCATGACATACACTGGGGGGGGGGGGGTCGGGTAATTAAACAACTAACCATAAAGGAAAATTAAAGTTGGGTCATCCTAGGGGTATCCATAAATGAGGTCAACATAATCTAATATACTAAACAAGTACAACACATGTATATCATGGAACATGGAACAATATAATATGAATAACTTAATTAAATAGTAATTCATATAAAGTAATGGCATGTAGAAAAATGATAAAGCTACCAAAACACCAAAACTCTTACGGAAAATGAAGATACCTCCTACCTTTGGGCCAATGAGGACTCCCCATTTAGTGGAGGCCTCATGTTTGAAGTAGGTTGGAAGAAATTGATGAAATGATCTAATTCCCTAAAAATAGGTCAAAAGTAATTGGACCTAAATAATGAAAAAGATCCAAATATAAACATAGAATGTTGGTAATAGGAAGGGAGAACATACCTAATTCTCTTCAATACCTTTGATGGATCTGGAATCAGACATGAGCCATTGAAGATATTGCGGAACCAAGATTGAGAAGGAAGTTGGATCATGGGTAGAGAAGGCACACCCAACCACAATAATGAGGAGGAGGAAAAAGAAAATAGGTTTATTAGATTGAATAAGGCCATTTAGTCATTTCACCCTAAAAAACAAGGGTTCATGATTTAGCCACATGGTTATCCAAACCATGCATCGAACTTACTCAAGTGATCAATTAACGGAAGACCCCCAAATGGTTAAGGTGTAAAATTTTCCATGTCATGCAAAAAACACACAAAACCCCACTTTTAAATGTCTACTATTTATCACATGACCATGTGCCGAGAGTCACCTGGTTTCAGAAAAACTATGTATCTCCTGACATACCTGTCTTTTTTCCTAAAACAGTTAGTATAAACTATACTGGTTGGGATGGATTGTTTCTAATAATTGTGAACCCTTCTTCATTTTACAAAATCTAGGTTTTCGGGCTCCAAACAAGCTCTGAACACCCTCATGACCTCTGTTACACCATTGGGTAACAATATAAGGTATGTTTAAAGGAAATTTATTAAAAAACTTATTTTTTGTTTCCTAAAAATACGGATAATTAAGTTTATGTTTATATTTTTTAAATATAAATGAACAATATAGTTATATATATATAAAGATCCTCCCTATATAAGTTACTCACTATCTAAATACCCTTTAGATACCCAATTTTAGGTTTTTGGTTTGATGCATGATAAAGTGAGAGGGTATAAAAACAGAAGCTGTTAAAGGGGTTCTATAGTTCTACCTTCTATTTTATAAGGGTGACTTATTTTTAATCATCTATTTTATATATTAAGGGAATTTTATTTTTTACCTTCTACCCTATCATTTTCTTGACCCTTCGATAAGGGAAACAACACTTTTATCAGGCTTTTATATTTCCTTTAAAACACTTCTTTAAGGTAGATTTATTTTTATACTTCCATATTATGATTGTAAGAGTAACATTACATGACAAATCATCATTTATTTTTTTCAAAACCCAATTTTATAATGATATTATAATTCTTATTTTACCTTTTGAAACCCATGTTATGATAGTTTTTTCAAAATATTTACTCTAGAAGATTTTATTTTAAAGAATTTCAATTATAAATTCACAAATTAGATTTAAATTTTAAAAGTTATAATTTTATTCATGATTTGTTATTTAAAATTTAAGGATTTTTTTCACGATTATCGGTATGTCCATAAAATATAGTTTCATTGACATTCTATACCCGTTTAAAATTTTTTTGTTTAAGTTTAATTTTCAAGAAGTGTTTTTAATTATAGTATATATTTATTCTAAAAGTATTTAACCTCCTTAAGAAAAATTATGATAATGTTTTCTTATTTAATTTTTGAAAATAAATTTCATGGGATGTTTTTTAAAAGGTTGTTTCAATGGAAATATAATGAGAATGGTTGGTTTTCAAAAAACAAGTTTTATTTAAAAGATGACTCATGATAATCAAATGAGATGATGAGGAATGAAGAGTGAACCCTAAATCCCAAGGGGATGCTTTTTTAAAAGTGATACTTATAATATCATCATAGATTTTATAAATTTTTGCATCTATCATTATATTATATAATAAAGTTATTCTTTTTAAATTAAAGTTTTAATTTTCTTTAAGTGAAAAATCCATGCTCACATAATGTTTATTATATTTTGAAAATATTATTGGACTTCGAGGTAATATTTATTTTAATAGTATTGAATAAATTTTTAAAGGATTTTGTTGAAAACACTATATTCATATTTATGAAAAAGTACTTATTATATCAATTTTTTTATTTTATATAAAATGAAATGTTTTCAAAAGCATTTAAATATTATTTATAAAAGTATTTAACCCTTGGTTCTAAACCCCTTTTTTGAGTATTTTTTATGCTCACCCTACATTTTTAAAATAATTTTAATAGGATCACTAGATCTTCAAAAGGTGTTGGTTTCATTTAATGATCTAATTTGAGTGATTCTAGAGTGCTATTTATAATTTTTTTGTCATCTATGATAAATTTTATGATTTTTTCTCAATCCTCCAAAACCTAACCCAAAAATATCCTTAGCTATGTAATGTACTATATATTTAGTATTTGGAATTTTTATTAAAATATATGAATGAGGTTTTTTTTCACCTAATTTGAGATTGTGGGTCTTGGGCTGTCACATTCGGTATTAGAGGAATAGTTTATAAAACTTTGGAAATTTTGACGTTTTCCTTTGAGTATAATTTAAGATTTATAGGTTTTCTTTTTAGTTTCTAAGTAAATATATTATAGGTGAATCTTAAGAATATAAATTTTTTATGATTATAGCTTTCTTAAATTCTGAAAGTGGAGCTTAGAATTTATTTGAGAACATGAAATGAATTAAGAGGGAAAAATTCATTTAAGGGGGTAGAATGTAATATCCCAAGAATTTTAGTTTAAATTTATTTTCATTAAATTTATATTAAATTGATTGTTTATATTTATAAAAATCAAATTTTTGGTTTATTATAATAAATCTTTTATGAAATTAAATAATATATTTTTCTAAATATATTTATTTTTAAATTTCTATAAAATATTTAGATAAAATTTTAATTGATGTAAATATTTAATATTATTATTGTTTAGTGATAATATTTTAAATTAATATATATGGTATTATAAATTTTATATTAAAATTTTAATAAAGAATATATATGTATCTTAATTTCAATGAGAATAAAATTATTAGAAGGGTGAAAAAAAAATATACCAATGATAAAATAGTATCCTAATATATTTTAGAAATATTTTATGTGAATAATTTTAATTTTACTTGTAAAAAAATATGGTCAACCCATAGGCCATACAAGGACCTATTTAACAACGACTTGGGAGGAAAATCTAGTCAACTAGGATAGACCATACGTGGAACATTGGAAACCTGTATAGTTAGGAAGGAGCACACACAGGGGCTAGCATATCACTTGTATGTTACATTATTGGGTGGGCTTATGGGAATGGGCACGAGCGTGTTGTCATAGCCTGTGTTCCTAGTGTGTGAGAGAGTGTGTTTAGGTGCCAACCCTTGTTCCTTGACTTAAACCATTAATGGAATGCATTTTTTATAAGGAATCACTCAAACAAGATATTTTTTGATGTTGGATTGGGAAATCTAGGGTACTATTCACCTTATTAAAAACATACATTTATATCCTCACCATTCAATCAAATCAACATTGACCATCCAATCTTCCCAAACACTGCTTTATTCCTCTCATATAAACCCTAACACATTCATTTGTTTATTTTATATTATTCGATGAAATAATTATATATTCATAAAAGTTTTGTACCAGGAATACGTTTTTTGATCAATTTTGGACTCAGTGATATAATGGGAACCATAAAAATGGAACCGAGATCACCCTCTTATCTTTGTTCACTATGAAAAGTTTACATTAAGGTTTTAAAAATACATGAAAATGAATATATATATATATATATATTATATATTATTCTCTATTGATAAACATATCATATCCCCTAGATATCCACAAACAAAATCATTTGTGAATTTTTATGCAGATCAAATTTCACCTCTAATTTTATATTATACAAATAGTTAAACTATATATATATATATATATATATATATTTTATGCATTGTCTACAAGATTTCCATCTTTATCCTTTGAGAATTTTCATGTTTATATTTTTATGAATTATTATAGAGATAAAATCTTAACTTAATATTAATAATTATAATTTATGTAAATCTAAAATTCTAAAAATATACAAGACAATCAGACTTTTATGTTCATTTTTTTTTAAATATGAATGAATAATAGATTTATGTAAATATAAAGATCTTACCATCAGAAGTTACTCATTGTATAAATACACTTTAGAAAACTAGTTACAACATTTTAGTTCGATGTGTGAGAAAGTGAGCGGGTAAAAAAAAGAGAAACCATTAAAGGGGTTCTATGATTTTGGCTTCTTTTATATAAGGGTGATTTATTTTCAAACATAAAATTTATATATTAAGAGAATTTTATTTTTAATCTTCTACCCTATGGTTTTAAAAACTATCATATAAGGGAAATTGTATTTTTATCAAGATTTTACATTTATACCGAAACACTTTTTTAAGGAAAAGTTATTTTCAAACATATATTATATGATTATAAAATATATTTATTTTAATTCTAGTATATTAGGTTTTTAAAACCCCTATTTTATAAATTATTATAATTATAATTCTTATTTTAGATTTTAAAATCCTATTTATGGGAAAAAATCTTTGTATTTCCATATATTTTTTCTAGAAGAGTTCATCTTAAAAATTTTCACTTACAAATTCATAAATTGGATTTAAATTATTAAATTTATCATTTTACACGAGAAATGTTTTTTAAAAATTTTGGATGTTTTTCATGACTATGAGTATTTTCATACACATTATTTTCATTGAAATCCCACTCCGGTTTAGAAAAATCATTTGTTTATGATATATTTTCAAGAACAGCTTCTAAATATTTTATGGATTTATTCAAAAACTTTGTTACCTACATAAGAAAAATTGTGATAAATTTTATTTATTTATTTTTGAAAATAAATTTCATGAGCTATTTATTAAAAGGTCGTTTTAATGGAGTAATAATTAGAATTTATGGATTTGAAAAAAAATGTATTATTTAAAAATTTGGCACTTGATTATCGAATGTGATTATGATGAATAATGAGTGAAACTATGAACTCAAGGGAACATTGTACTGAAAGAGATCTTTTTAGTAGACTCATGTATTTCGTAAGGTTTTACAAGTATCATTCTTTTCTAAAATAATGTTATCATTTCCAAAGTAATGTTTTATTGTATTTAAAGGAGAATTCAAATTTTGTTTCAAATATTATTATATTTTTAAAATATTTTGGGTTTTCAAACTAATATACAGAATAAAATCATTGAATTTTATTTTTTAGGATTTTTCATGAATAACCTAGATTCAAATTTGTGAAAATTACTTATTATATCAAATGTTTTCAAAAGAATTTACGTTGTATTTATAATAGAATTTTAACCATTATTTTGAAACGCCATACTGATAAATTTTTTTACTCACCCTAAGCATTTAAAATGGATTTTCTAGGATTACTAAATGTTCAAAAAGTATTTGGTTTCATTTTAGGAGTTTGTTTGATTGAAGACAAATAATTTTTTTCATTATTTTTTTATATAACTCTGATATATTTTATGGGGTTTTTACCTCAATTATGTAAGATATCATGATTAATTTCAAACTAGGTATGGTTTTTTTTGAGTTTTTTGGTCATTCCATTTGGGTCAAAACATGCTACAGATGTATTTATAGACCTTATGAATAGTGTTTTACATGAGTTCTTGGATATGTTTTTGGTTGTTTTTATTGATGATATCCCAATATATTATAAAATTGATGATGATCATGTCAAACATTTGGGGGTTTTTTTCAAAAAACATGAATGAAAATAAGTTATTAGTAATGTTTATTAATTTTGATTTTTGGTTAAGACACATTTACTACCTTGGACTTATTGTAAATAAATATGGAATAAATGTTGATCATACTATGAACAAAGTGGTTATGAATGGAAAAATCCCTATAAATGTTACTATGATTCATAGTTTCTTGGGTTAGTATAATATTATCGATTTTTTGTGGAAAACATTTCATGGTTGTCAAGCCAACCAACCACGTTAACATAAAGAAGAGTTAGGTTCTTCTCAAAATAGGAATGCATTGAATGTTTTTTGGAATAGAAAAGAATATTTGATAATTCTACAATTTTGTCCCTTCCATCCAAAAATGGTGATTTTTTTTATTTACAATGATGTTTATTTGAGGGGTATAGGTTGTTTTTTAATGCAGAACGATCGGGTAATTTCTTATAGTTCTTATCAATTAAAACCCCAGGAGAAAATTTATCCAAAACATGAAAATGAAATGGATTCATTAGTGTTTCATTTAAAAATTTGTAGGAATAATTTATATGGATTTTAGTATAGAATATATACTGATTGAAAAAGTTTCATGTATATATTCACTCAAAAAGAGTTGAACATGAGATTAAATTAATGGATTGAATTCGTAAAGCATTATGACTGGACAATTATTTACCCTATAAGAAAGGTAAATAGAATAATTGTTGATATAAGTTGGAAATATGATGCTTCATTAACTATGAAACCTCTTAAATAAGATCATTTGGTTAGTGATTAAATTAATTTTGGTTAATAAATTGTTAATGTAAGAACTCCCTCTGTTTTTTAGGTTTATATTCAATCATATTTGTCAGAAAGGATTAAACAAGACAATAATGAAGAAATATTTTTACAAGACAGTGTATAATATGTTAAGAAGGAAAAATTTATAGAGTTTAATTTTGATGAAGTATGTGTTATCATATTTGGAAAGATGTTGTGTGTTCCAATTTTTTTCTAGTTGAAGAAATAATTGTTTAGTGTAGCACATAACTCTCCATTTTCAATTCATATCAACAACAATAAGACTTATTGATACATTCAGGTGTATTATTGGTGGGTTGGAATGAAAACACATATTATTAATATTACCATGAAGTGTTTTACATTCCAACACATGGACGTAGGATGAAAATTACATAATAATATTCTTAATAATTTTTCTATTCTAGAGTGGAAATGGGAAAATATATCTATGAATTTCATTTCGGTATTTCCAAAGACATGTTGAGATAATAATGTGTTTTGGGTTATTGTTGATCTATTAATGAAACAAATCATTTTATTACCATTCGATATAATAGGTATTTGTGTCAAATTTATTGAATTTATGTTAAAGGTCTAACTATATTAAATATTTTCTACATTTACATTATATATTATTATGATCGCAGGTTTACTTATAATTTATGGAAATGAACTACATAAGTCATTAGCTACTAAAGTGAATTTTAGTATAACCATTCATCCTCAATAAGATGGAAAGTCAGAGAAAACCATTAAACTTTAGAGGATATGATTAAATATTTTTCAATGAATTATTAGTGAATTTAGGATTATCATTTGTTTTTTTTCAGTTTTCATATAATAATAGTTTCCGTCATATTATAAAATTTGACATTTTGAGACATTATATGGAAAGTGATGCCAGACTCCATCTTATTGGTATGAAGTCGGAGAAATAAATTTTTTGGGACCATAATTGGTAGAATAAATTATTGAGAAGGTGAAGTTGATTTAATAGTACATGAGGATGGATTAATGAAGAAATAAAATTCATGTAGATAATTTAAGGAATGATTTTTCAGTTGCAGTAGGTGATCATTTTTTCATTTATGCATCTCCATCAAAAAGTATTATTTATTTTTTCTAAAAAAGGAAAGTTAAGTACACAATTTATTGTACCTTATAAAATTATAGATAATAATGGACCAATTTATCAGAGAATGACCTTGCCTCTGAGTTTATCTAAAGTACATGAAAAATTTCATGTTTTGTTATTAAAAAAATATTTTCCAGATGCATCACATGTTTTGATACCAAATGTAATTCAGCAGGAAGAAAACATTTTTTATGGGGAATAACTAGTAAAAAATATTTAACATAGGGATGAGGTTTTTCATTATAAGTTAATTCACCAAGTTATTGTTTTCTATAAAATCCTAATCTTTTAAGAAGCAATATGAGAATCTGAAAATTCTATGAAGGAAAAATATCATCACTTGTTTAAGTAATGGATAAAATTACAAGTACACAATTTTTAAATGGAGGAAAGAATATAAAAAACCATTTAATGTTAAAATTAAATAATTTTTATCTTATTAATAATCATTAATTATATTTTATACAGATATATTAATTATAATAATATTTATTAAATTTCAATCAGAAATCGAAATAAATTTATAATTATTAAATTCATTTTAATTTATTTTAATATTTCATTTAAATGATTAATTTTTAAATTTTAGAATATTAATTTGGAAAAAGGAATTTCATTTTTGAATACATTATATCAAAATTATCAAAATTTGAAATATTTAATTTTTTAAAAATGATTGATTTTTATTGAATATTAAAAAATATATTTTTTAAGAGATACGGTATTATTTATGATATCTTCACGGAATAGAAATGATATAAAAATTTAATAAACTTTTCTAAAGATAGATTTATTATAATATTATATAAATATAATACAAAAAAATTCAAAACATATAAATTTGAATTTATATGATGGTAAATAACAAAATTATTTTCAGTACTCATGTAGTTCTTGTGCAACACTAGAAAAATAAAATTTGGTGCAATAAATATAATATTTGAGAAGGAAGAAGTATTTTATCATCTAGATAAACACATATGAATTATTAATCATAATTGTTTTATTTATATGAATTTTGGAGTTATATAAAAAGTAACATTTCCCAATAATTACCCTGTATTCTTACACAATATCGAAAATATGACTCTAAAATGAGTAGAAAAAAATTAATTTATTTTTAAAATAATAAAAATAATTATTTTGTATTATTTATACTATCCTATGAATATTAAATTAAAATATAGGGTTCATGTAGTACAGGCTTCAGTTGGGGTTGGCACTTTAACAGATGGTTGCGACATCGAGTTGCTCAACTGGCATCGTTGGCCTTGAGGTCGATCTTGCTACGGTGGATCTGGTTGTGGAGGGAGATGGTGGCAGACCTGTTTGCTAAGATATGTTTTAGATAATTTTTTTCTAGCTTCATTAGAAGGGTGGTGATGGCGTTTTGTGCTCGTTGGGATCATAGGACGTCGATGACAGTGGGTTCTAGGGAAAGAGGCGGTGACAGATCCTGCAGCGTCATGATCGTGGTTTCCGTTCAGATGGTCGTTGAATATTTATTTGGCGGAAGGGCGAGAAGAAGTGATGGGATATGTCTACGGTATTATTCTTGGTGACTCTCGGGAGTTATTTTTTTTGGGTTTTATAAAAAAAATTTGGAAAGGGGATCAGGGTTCCTATATTTTTAAAAATGGGTCTTGGATGCGTGAACGCCGTTCACGCATCCTTCACCGCGGAAGGATATGTCAACGACGTTCACGCATCATTTCCCCCACTGAGGATGAATGAACCCTGTTCATGAATCCTCCAAAGAGGAGGGATGCGTGAAGGGGGTTCACGCATCCCACAAAGAGCTGAAATATTTCTCAATATTTATAAATATTAATTACAAAATAATACACTTAAAGTAAAAAATTAAGGAATATTAATAAATATCAATTAAATAAAAGAAAATATTGAAATAATGTTAATAATTATTAATAAATATTCATGAATAATTGATATTCATTAAATAATTATTAATTAATATTTTTGGTGCACTGCTCGATTTGGGAAATAATGTCGTCCTCTACCAACTAATCATGATACCACATGAAACAAGAACTTATTCAATTATCCTCAAGGGTAATCCAAATTTATTATAGGATGAAGATATTAAATTTGATATGTAAATTTTATTAGAATAATCAACCTAAAAATAATGCACTAACTTTAACAAATATATCAAAAATATTCAAATGAAAAAAAGAAGGATAAGTGGCCTTTGATCGCATTCATACTTGAACTTTTCGTATGCCTTTGATTAATTGAATTACAACGTCTTCTTAATCAGTTTATCTTTGGCTTATGAATGTCAATATTTGAAAACTTATATATCTTCATCAAGCATGATATTCTTCAATAATTATTTTTCAGGATACCAAAACATGATATAGCCATGATGAAGTTATATAATATCCAAAGAGTCTCTTATGAGAAACATTGTGAGTAAGCCTATGAATCCTTGCATGGATATTCATTGTAATTTATACTAACTTAATATTTTTTAAAATGGATTGAGTATTCTCTAACATATATTGATAAAGATATAATCATAGCATATTTCAATCACTCACATCATCCCAACATGTTCTAGTTATACATCTATTTCTATAAAGATCCTCATATGGTTCCATTTTTATTCTAGAGTGGAAACTGTTATTATATATGAATTCCACTAATAAATGTTGTCGATCACAATATCCCTTGAAATGGATCAAGAAATATATTAGCTGATCTTCAAGACTATGAATGATCCTTTTAGACTTACTATTAGTTTAAGTGCAGTAAGTAGGTCAAATCTCATTTTTGTATCCAATGCTTGTTAAATAATTCCCAAAAACATCATAGAGATCCTTGGGTCTCTGTTAGATATAATATAAAGATTTAATCCCTGTAAACTTACCTCTTTATTTATATATTGGTATGTTGATAGAGTGTGAAATACTCTCAAATAGTAATGATGTAAGAAAGCATTGTAAGTTGATCAACTGTAAACTGAATGGAATTATTTATAATGTAGGTCTTTATAAGACCTATGATGAACTAAATGGTGATGTTTTATATTTTAATGGGTAATAGTTTTATCATCCTCTTTTACCTATTTCATTCTTCCTATACTTACTGTAAAACTAGGATTTGAGATTCATACTCAATAATCTCACTCTTTAGGTTGTCCCATCGAAAATGATCTTTGAGATCCCTATAAATATATTTGATTATAGGGAAAGTAGATAATGATAATGTTTGTGTGTTATTCAATAATTTTTTAAAAAATAAATAGAGATGATGTTTTGGATATTTTTGGTTGTGTTTGTTAACAAATAAAGTTAAAATGTTTCAGACTGGAGAAGACTGTGGGGTATTATAGAACTAAATGATTCAGAGAAGTTTAAAGTCTATTTGAGACTATTTTGAAGGGTTTAAAATATATGGAATGATTCTCACTCATATTATGAAGAAACACATGTAATATAGACAAACTCATATAAGTTAATTTCATGAACTGAGTGGTGTTCAGGCACAAAGGTGATACAGTTTACAGGTGTGAAAAGGGTTGCATGAAGAATTAATTTTTACATATAAAAAGGCCATTAATCCCATTTTTAATAATAATACGACTATAGGGGATTCATGTTCTCAATTTTAATATTCTACATACTATTAAATATTTCATTAAATAAATAATTAATGTGAATACCAATTACATATATAAAGGTAATTAAATTAAGTGAACAATAGTTGGGTGAACACATTTTATGAGAACAACATTTGTGCAAAAGGATGGTTATGTAAACTTCAATAAAATTGTTTAGATTTGTTTTGTGTAAATAGGAATTCATCATTTGGATTAAATATGAGCTTCATGAAACCCTTATTATGGTGTATACAATTTTGATCATTTATATCTGAAGATTACTATAAAGGAACTAAGAGTATACTTTAGTTGAGAGAGAAATGAGTTCTCAAATTGTGAGAGTGTAGTGAGTTATTTGATGATCTTAAGGGTTGTTTCTTATTCTGGAAGAATATGAATTCAAATTTTTTCACAATATCCATAATTTTATTACATGATGGAGGTATTTTAAAATTAAAATACTCTAGTGAAGATTGCGTACCCGTAGAAATTGTTTCCTTTTATAAAGTCTGAATATGTATCTTCTCAATATTGGCAAAATGAACTTCTAATTCATATTATAGTTATTTTGATCTTCAATCATAATCATCCACTCCTGAAAAATATCCAATATTCATTCAAATTCTTCTTCATGCAATTTAATTTTTGTAAACAAATAAACGTGTTCCATGATATTCTATGATTTTACATCAAATTTTAAATCATTGAGATCAATAATATTTTTCAAGATTTCTTCAAGTTCACACATCTTTTCATCTAGAATCTATTTGATTTTAATATAATTAATATAATTAATATTTATTAATTAATTTAATCATATAATTTATTATACACACATATATATATATTTGTAGATAATTTGATAACACTAAGACACTTATTAAAAAAAGAATAGAAGTCTATAAATGATAACAGTAAGACACATAAAAAATGTATCATAAATCAAATATCAACCTAATATATGCCTCTAGAGTGGATGATCCTCTGTCCCACATCCAGGAATATATTGGATGTACCCATGCTGTGTCTATCTATGTCTGTTCTCTGGCGTACGTTGCGCATCCTCACCAACAGCCACCTCCACATCCTCTTGTGTGACAGGCGGTGGATATATAGTCTCACCGCATGTACCCTGGCCCACATCTAAGGATAGTGTAAGCTAGATGGAACTCTCACTAACATAGGAAGTAGATGGATGATCTACTGTGGATGACTGTAATATAGAATTGATCTCAATCTAGTCATCGTTTGTAAGTACCTGTGGCTGTGCTTGAGAAGCTGGAGGAGAATCTGACTGATCATGATGAACACCCTCCTCCAGTGGAACAATAACATGTGGCCAAGCAAGCTGGACACCCTACTACTATGGAACAACAACATCCATAATAGGGTTGTCACCCCTAGGTACATCTATGTGAGGCTCAGTAGGCTCCACGGCCTCCACAGAAGGTGGTGGATGACAGAAAATTCCATGATAAATCTCGTCCATTGACGGAAGCAGCTGTGCCACAAGGGTGTAAAAATATGCCAGGTCAAAGGTAGCTCTCTACACCAGATCATACATATGAAGTAGATGAAAAATACGAGAATTATATGGAAACAAATTCCGTTTTTAACTAATATGAATAAAAAATATATTGAACAGTGAAAGGAAGAATGCATACCAACTCATGAAAGCCCCATCTGTGCCGTGTCAGAAATCTAACCGGGGACCTGATGTACCAGCCTGCATAATCCATCTGATCTGTCAAATGAAAACGTACTGTCCCTTCCCCTCGTAACTGGGACTCCCATCGTATGTCCCATAATGCAACTTATCTGGCATGGTAGCTCCTCCAATAAAAGTATCTCCTCCCTGAAACCTTCAGGGAATGCAATGAATCCAACTGAATGAGTGGGTCAGGAACTGGCTGAAGGACTCCAAACTGCCTCATAACCCTATCCATCTGATTCCACTCGACTATATGAAAATGATTCAGTGGAACCCTAGAAGAGCCGATAACAAGCATCGCTGTACAGTACGGTGGAAGACTCTGAAGGATAGAATCTGTATATGGCATCCATGTAATCTGAAAGAAAAAATGAATAATCAATTAATAAATGAATCGATATATAGTGAAGAGTAAATATTTAACAATATAAATAATAATCACTTACATCGTATGGTCGAATTTTTTCTAACAAAAGTCTGTAGGCATGAACATCATGTCTGGGAGAATCTGAATGTCGATGCGCCTGACTCCACCTGTAGATAACATTTTTATTTTTACATTTCATAATAGAATCTTATAAAATTAAGTTAGATTTTAGAAGGAATTAATAACATACCAACGTCCACGTGGAGCCTCTACTACAGTATCAATGGGTAATAGTGCACGACCATGTGGAGCTAAACAAGAGATGTGCTCCCATACCCACATCTGCAGAAGAACCATGCATCATGTGATCCGCATCTTATCGATGCAACATGCGCTGCATAGGGCCCTGTATGTATATTCTAGGTAGGCAGACCCCTAGCTATACCGTCCTGCCTGGTCTAAATCCTCTAAGAAAGATAAATACATCTGGTGTACAAAATTAGTAGAGTAGCCCACAAAAAGCGTGCCACCTATCAGCCTCAAAATATAAGTGCATGCAAATCGCAACATGATGATGTCATCAGAATCATCTGGTAAATGTGTGAAGTGCTATTATAACCAAGGAATCTGCAATCTACCACAGACGATGGTCCTGCCATCATCCTGGACCTCTATGCCCAATAGTCTATGAACAAGATCAGGTAAATCTGATGGAACTCGGCCTGTCAGAGCATGTCTGTCGATTGGGAGGTCTAACATAATGGCCACATCCTATAACATAATAGTCATCTCCCCCTCACTGAAATTGAAAGTATTTGACTCTGGACTCCATCTCTCTACAAGTGAGGCAATGAGCTGATGATCAAGAAATGTGAAGTGGCACATTTCCACTCCATAGAATCCAGCTCGACGAAGATGGGGGATGACAGCAGAAGGTGCTGCAGTATGATGGAAATGGTGAGATCTACGTACACTCAAGGGAGGCACATGACATCCCTCTAAAAGCAGCCACGATACATGAGTAACCTGAGATGTAAGCAATGGAAATCCTGCCATCTGTACACATGATATCATAGTTAATTTTTAATAGTGAATTGAATTAAAATTGTAAACTTTTATTTAAAAAAATCTAAAACATGAAAAATAAGGGAGAAAATAAAGCAACAGTGACGAAAAATCTGCATTGAATATGTGGAAGCATGCTATATTAATTTTCATTCGGTGTTTTTTTAATAGTTTTAGTATCATAAAAATCTTTATGATAAAATCCAAAAATGAGACAAACCAAAATTCAAACATCTCAAAAAGGGAGAAAGTCAGAAATAAAAGGATTCAATAATGAAGCATTTACATACAAAACAACATAGACATATTAATGATACAGTACAAAGACTCGATCATGGATGGCGAGATGTGGAACTCTGTCCTGTCACTTGGGGACATCTCTTACGAGTATGTCCTTCTGCGTGACAAATAATGCATTGTATTCTCCCTCCTCATTGCTGA
Organism: Viscum album; assembly: GCA_963277665.1. NCBI lineage: Eukaryota > Viridiplantae > Streptophyta > Magnoliopsida > Santalales > Viscaceae > Viscum > Viscum album. Next base: position 1,685,177,090 of record OY728126.1, on the reverse strand, counting down.
GGCCAATCCATCTCATTTCTGATGCGAGTTGACTTCAGTCTTCCTTAGGGTCGCAACCTGGTAGCATGAAGCCAATAATTTTAAAAATGATATACATTGAAAAAATCATATATAAAACCAAAACCAACTTATGAAAACCTGGAAATATCAGGGACGATGGTCGGTTGATCATCAGGAAATGTGATAGAATGGAAGTCACCAACATGCATCCAAGAAGCACTACAACAGTTAACCAAAGTTCTCATGTGATACACCAGGTCAACATATGGCTCCAATAATATATTTACCGAAGTGCATGCTGTGATAACATGTACCGATGGATATCTCAATGCCTGAAAGCTGCCACAATCATAGTACCTGTTGTCCAACATCCCGACAAACACTCCACCAATAGTGCATGTACCCTGGTCATAGCATTGTATTATCTGAAAGCTCCTCTTTTCCCTATCAAAGGCTATAAAATTCCATCTTGAAGCCTCATTCCGTATCCGGTCAATATCACTTTGGAAATGCTAAGTAAAAAGCATTCCATTTTCCATCCTCTCGTAGGCCTTTTGGGACCGGTCCACAAAGTAGTGAACACATCTAAAAAATGTCTCTTACACTAACCATGTGATTAGGAGTTTGCGCACACCCTTTAGGACCCCATTTATGCACTCCACTATATTAGTGGTCATATGCCCATATCTCTTGCCACCATTGTATTCTAATGACCATTTTTACTTTGAAATTTGCATCATATATTCATATACCTCCTCATTAACAGTTCAAATATCTTCAAGACGTTGATCAAACCTTTCTTGTTGGGGTTCATATGATGAAACCATTAGATAATAAGGTATTAAAATGGATATTAATTTTTTTTTTAAAAATAATGTTTAGAAAACCATATCCAACATGAGGATCACATTCTTTATGGCCTCATCTCTAAAATTCTTATGCACATTACTTGAAATATGACTAATGCAATAACGATGATAAGCATTCAGCTCAGTAAAAGAAACCCCATCACTACTCATGGACTCTATAATCGCTCGATAACGATCAGATATCAGACAGACACCCTGTTTTTGCATGACATGAACACGTACACATGCGAAAAACCAGCTCCAGTATTCAAAATTTTCCTATACAAAAATAGAAAAAGAAAGTTTCAGAGGAGCGTGATTACCAACCTGTGTAGAAGAAATGAGTATAACACCTGTATACTTGCCAAAAAGGAATGTTCCATCTACCTGAATAAATTTTTTACAATAGAGAAAGGCAATAATGCACGGTCTGAATGCCCAAAAAATCTAATTGAACTTCACCATTTAGCGATCAACTCGATGATTCTGGGATACATAATCAACACTATCCAAATGATAAAAAATCTGATTATTGAGAGACAACAATTCCATAAGCTGTGGAAACATCGCATAAGGCTTATCCCAATCACTATACACTTTTACAATGGATTTCTATTTTACATTCCAAGCTTTGTTATATGATATCGTATAGTTATACAGCTGTCAAATTATTTTCTAAATAAGGGAACCAGGAATATCCTGACATGTTCGTATCATCACACAAATAACAGTAGATATAAACTCAGAATCAAGGGAAGAGTGATCTTGGGCCAAGATGGGATGCAGACAAGTGTGTGGGCCTTCTAATTTTGTTATCTTCCAACATCTATAATATTTATCAAATATTCCTCTTAATAGAAATTTACATTTTGACCCATATTTTTCACAACAAATGAGATATTTGGTCTTCTCTGACTCATCAACCACAATTGTGAAATGTTGCTCAATGTGGAATTCCTTTTTCAAGTTTTTCATGGCTATTTTACTTTAGAACTCCTGCCCAACATATATGGAATTATCATTTGATGCATGCCTATTCCCTATAATTCCAGAGAATTCAGAAGCTGGTGTAATGACATTCCAATAAAAATGTTGTTCCTGAGACATTCCTTCAACTAAAGAACTCAAAACTGAAGGCTGATTACCACTAACTGGTGGATGTATGTGATATCTATCTCTCAAAGGAACCTCAAAAGGTTCATTCCCAACCACATCATCTCCTAATGACTCCCTAGATTATTATTCCTCAGATAAACTTTCATGCACTCTATCATCACAAAAAGGTATGTCATCTACATTTCCTTCCAAAATTTGATCATCTTCTTCATAACATTCTTCTACAAGAGTCACATGAGGAGGAGGCAGTTAATAAGACTACTGTGAAGGAACATATTCTACAGAGCACACAAAGAATGGTTCTATAGTAATTGATCACACCACACCAATATCAGAAATGAAAACAAAAAATTCATCAAACCATTAATACACTATTTCCTGAATAATAGAGAATCCTCCATCCAATCCTCATCATCAACAATAGGGTACTCACTTTACCACAGATGCTCAGGATATTGAAGATGTCAGTATATAATTGAAGTGATTTCTTATTCATCCCTTAGTTTTAATCAACATTGAGTCTTACTAGGAACTGCATCCAATGTCATACAACCATGGAGATTTACCGCTCTGACAGGTGGAACACTGTAGCAAAAACCTTTCTCGGTATAAATTACCTCACCATTGCAATATATTTGCACAGACATAATTACGTATAAAAAAATAATTTAAAAAATATTATATACTACATTAAAATTTTAAATTATTTAATTTAGTTTTGAATAATTGATTATCTGGAGACTTCTTTATGTATTGATTTATCACTGTTAAGGTATACTGATTGTGATATTATCACACAAGAAAATTTAATATAATGTTTCATAAAGTTTAATTACATATGAATATATAATCATGACTTGATCTTGAGACTTACGATATGTTTATCATTATAGGATAAACTAACCACAACCTATGGGTGGAATCTTGTCTCTATTATCAAATATTTCAGCAACTCCCAATCTCCTGTCAAATAGAAAAGCCTCCTCTCAAACGAGTTCTCGAATGCCTCTTCGTGGACACCTCTTCGGGGAATCCAGTTCAGGGACACCTCTATGGGGGAGTCTGTCTTTTAATTACAAATTTACTCACATGCATGTGAGGGGGTCTAGGGGTACGAAATAAATAATTTTTTAAGCAGACACGCAGGTCCTTACACTTACAAAGAGATGACTCGCATGTCATCAATGCTGAAAAAAATGCAATTATTAAAAATTGAATAACAACATACACAAAATAAAACATGCAATTTCAATTATGCATGGTCGGTCATCTCAAGACCAGTCATCACTCATACCATGTTTTTTGGTATAATTATTATATTATCTATATTATATAATTTTATTTATTACTAAATTAAATGTATATTGAATAATAAACCTCTTTTCAAAAAAATTAACTTCATGTGTATATATATATATATAATTATTAATAACATTTAATAAATTTTATTACAACTAATATAATTGATATTTACATAATAAACACTTTTTATATTTTAAATTTTATGAAATTGTAATGTTTTTTGGCCATTCTTCTACTTTTCAAAATATAATTAAATATATTTTCTACTTTATCGATTAAAAATATTATTAATAGTAAATAAAATTAATATAATTTACACTTACATCAAAACCATTAATTAAAATAAACATCTATAACATAAATTACTTTTCCTAAACATTCAACATTTTAGACATAACATGAAACATTCAATATTCAAACAACATACATTCAAAAAATTAATTCATACAAACTTTAAAAATCCAGAAAATTTAATCATTCAAAACATTACACATCATGTATAACATATGAAATAAATCAATCATACACACAATTAACCATAAAAATGAAATAAATAAACATAATTAAAACAAATAAAATGTTAAATAGAAATTTTAACTCTATAAAACCATCAAATATTTGTTGAGAAAGAATTTCTGTAGGGCTCCAGAACAAAATCCAGAGGAGAAAAATGGTTTTTAAGGGGGGACCCCTCCTTTTATAAACTTTCTTGGTGGGATGCGTGAACCCCGTTCATGCATCCTTCAGCTGGTCTGCGAAGGATGCATTGTAACGCCCCGACCCCAGTTACCTAGAGTCGGTTCATTATCACGTATCATTGGCATGATCACAAAGGATCAAGTATCGAAAGACCTATTAGTTTAGTAGTCTTGGAAACACTAGATATATTCATAAGTCTTACATTACATCATAAGGTAAAAAATCTACAACAACATCTTGTCTTCATATCCCCTCATACCATCCCTATAGGTCATTCATAAATTACTTCTTCACATCCTGGAAAAAATAAAACATTGAAAGGGGTGAGATCAGATGCTCAGTAAGGATAAAAATATAGTAGAAGCTTTCATAGATAATCATAAACACTTAAAGCAATTTATAAGTAAAACAAAAGCCTTTTAAACTTGAACTTCAGCATAATATGGAAAGATAAAATGAAATAATGCCATTTACTTATTCACATAGATATTCTACTAGTCGAGCAATCACATGCAATATCAATAACCACTTTCATAATGATGGAATGCATAATTCCATACTATCATAACCTCGTACCCAAGGACTCATGCCAAGACTACAAATTAGATTTTGTCAAGGCCTTGTGCCAAGACACTAGTTTGTCGCATGAGACCTACCGATGCATCGAGGAGCTATAGCGGGCTCCACCCGTTACTTACTAAGTCTAATTCATTACTCATATGAAAAGTTTTAAACATAACATAAACATTCATATTAAAACTAGCATACGAAATGTCAATACTTTATCCACAAAACCTGAATGGTATAAAAATAACACATCCATAGTCAAACATAACTCATTCGATACAATATGGAAGAATTTATTGTATCATAATAACCTCAATCGAGAATGATTGTGGATATTTAAATAGATGAAAATAATCATCAAAATAATTATACTGAAATATCCCCCTTTTTATTGAAATCATTTAATAGTCACACTATTTGTCAAGAATCCATTTAAAATAGATTTTAGAATAAAAGTGTCCCATAACACTTTCAAACTTTTAAAAGGAATTTTGATTTGAAAACATTAATGTCCATATAAATAAATCCTTAAAACCATTTTTAAAACATGGACATTAATGAGAAATTTATAGAATAATCAATCTTTAAAACATTTTAAAATGTCATTTTAGTTAGAGTTCCTAACCAAAAGAGAGACACTTGAATAAAAATAATTGAGGAAATAAAAACTTTGTAATATCATGAGAATAAATGGATTCATGATATATTATGTCAAATTACATTATATACACCATATAAAAGTGATTTGGTGTATAACAACAAATGAGTCTCAATGGAATGTAAATTAAGATGAAATCTCTCACAAAGGTCGTATCCTTATGTTAAGGATAAATAAACGACATAATTATGTGTGAAAAATATAAATACACTCAATATGACTGGATATTCAGTGTAAAACAATCAACGGACATTCACACATATTCTTGTAAAAACAACACCAATGAATTAGATGTTTATCTCAACAAATCGAGATTGAGTAAAAATTACTCTTATAAAGTTCATACCAATGACTTGAGAATTTATCAATGGATTCATTATGTGTATAAAAATTGTATCCACAGAATGGTGAGTGTAAATTATGACATAATCAAATGAATAGTGATTCCACACATAATCTTGGAGTAAAATAATCAATGAAGTATGCGTAAAGCCGAATGAGTGGAAATTGAAATCTCAAATTACCTTATCGATTTGGTAACTTATGAAACATGCACCCATGAAAGAAGGATAATAAAATGATGATGTAAATATCCAGTAATTAAAGTATATTACACAATTAATACAATCATGGGCAATACACATACACCACATGCAAAAAATAAGTGGTGAACAATGGAATTCCCACGAAATTAAGAGTGAGATAAGAAACCCCTTACTTTGTACTTTTTCCTTGGTCGAGGGTAGGTTAACCTCATATATAATGGTGAAATAATTTTTATTGAATTAAAAAAGAATCATATGCATTAATATGATATCATATATGATCTTTTAACATTGATTTTTAATAATATCTTAGAATTATTGTCGTTTCGGGTGTTAATTGGTTCATTTTCCTTTATATTATTTGTTATTTGAGCCATAAGTTTTATTAATGGGATGTATATAATTCATATCCAGAATGATATCAAATATTTAAAAATTATTTTTAATCATTAAATGAGAATTATTCTTGAATGGATAAGATGGAGAATGAATCTCATCACGTTCGTGGAGACGGTAGTCCGTACGTACGCATGAGTGACAATATCATTCTTTTGATATTAAAATAATATTTAATTTGATTTTATATCATATATACAGAATTATTATCCTGTTATATTTATTATTTACATGAATTACACCTCATTATTATACCCATCCAAATAATAATGTTTTGAATAACAATTACACCACGACGTGGAGACGGTAAGCCGTACGTACGCACGTATGGTGACATGTCATTCAAAGGATGGATAGAATACTGAAATATGTTTGTAACATGTTTATAATAATATCAAAGTATATATAATATACTGGAGTTATAATTTTAGAATGGTAATAACAAAGAAAGAATAAGTGGAAGAAGAAAGCAACTTGAAAACGGGTGGTGAAATCATTACCTCTTCTTCGGGTTCTTCCTTTTGATTTGATCAAAAGGGATCCTTAGGTTGGATTTATGACTAAAGGAAGGAATCTAGGATGAATTAAGGGAAGTTTAGAGAGTATTTGGGAAGGGTTTTTCTGAACCCAAAGGCTTTTAAGGTGTGAATTAATGAGAAGGGGGAGTTCCCTTTTATAAGAGGGGTGAGGGGCACCTTTGGAAAATCTAGAAATATTATTTTATAATAAATTCATATTCTGTTTATAATTGCTCCAAAGTGGATTATTTAAATTTTAAGGTGGGTATAGGTCTCCAAACACTCAAACAATAGGATTTAGACTGGTTTGGTTTACTATATTAACCTTATCTTTAAGTATTAACTCTTAGTTAATTAGTTTCACTTTTACAATGTCTCTTTGTATTTTTATATTATATGGTTAATAAACATACAATATACATCCAATAGACCCCCCAAGTGGTCCATTAATGACACACCTATCTTGATATAAGTCTCTTGGTCGAGCCTTAGATTTTCAGGAATTTAATATCAATTAATAATATAATATTTGTTTTAAAAACTCTTTTATGTCAATTTTGACACTATTCAATAATTGATTTTTTTTAAAATCATAACAGAATTATTACTTCTAATAAAGTTAATTAAATCAATTATAACATGTCATATTAACCTATAAATTTTTTTTTATTTATAAAAAGTCTCAAATTACATTTATTTGGGTATTTATAATATCAATTATTCTAATTTTTCATTAATTAGGTAATTACTGCATCACCATTGTGTCATAAATAAATTAAATTATTTAATGTATAAAAAATATAAATAAAAATACCATCATGTAGGAAATTGTTTTATATTTCTAATTAATATTTATAATAAAAAATCCAACATATATAACCCTATGTAAAAATTGTTTTTCTAAAAGATATATGCTTATGTCATTTTTGTATTTATTTTAACTTAATTAATATAAAGTCTCATTATCACTTCCAAGTGGCTCCATGGGGTCAACAAATCGACCCAAATATGTCCATGGTTGGACATGTATCAAAAAATAAGGTTGGGACACGTTTTAGGGTAATTTGTTATTATTATAATATTATTTTTAACCCTTATTTACCGGATTTACACTTTAACCATGGTAAATAAAATATATACCGAAGTAATTATTCAAAATGTCTAAAAATAAAAGTTACCTATTTACACAATTTGAACATCTTGATTCCAAATATGGATTCCATTTTTCAAAATTCCAAACACAGAAGTGGCAGAAATTAATTTGAAATTAATTCCCGCTGTCAAAACAAAAAGCCTGTTTTTAAGATATAATAACTATCAAAAGATTGGCACTTTTTTATGTCCGGTTTAATTTTAAAATTATGTCCAATGACCAAAATTGTATTAAATGGTAAAAATATATTCTAAATGTACGTTAAAACCACTCAAATTCATAATTTATCAATATTAATTATTTTGATTTAAAAGGTTGTTTTTAAATAAAATTTAGTAATTTTCACTATTCATCAAAATATAAAAGTTATCCGAAAAGTACCAAAATTTCACCCTCGGCTAATTTAGATATTCTGAATCCAAAAATGAAGTCCATTTTGAGATATAGAATTTATAAAATTTCAAAAAGTGGATATTACTATTCATAACAGCTACTTTGATTGGTCGAGGTGTGTTAGAACTCGAAGTTGCGTACAACACACGCTACTATATTAATCAAAGAGAAGTATACCGTGGAAGCTTGAGGTGTTACATTATCCCCTCCTTCAATAAATTTCATCCTTGCAATTTTTAAAATTGGACATTGGAATATAATGGAATGTCCCACATCGGAAAAAGATTCAATAAAACTATCACTTTAAAAGAAAGAAAGAGAAGTACAAAGGTCACCAGTGATAACCTATACTAGTATTACATGTAGAAAAACATGGATATGGATGATAAAATAAGTGTCAAGTTCTAATGGAGTGGGATGGAAAACATGACCAGGAGAAAGTTAACAATAAGAAACCCAAAAACTTGTGATGGGACAAACGGTCATTAGTTTCCCAGTAGGAAAAGTAAATGGACAACATTTTTATAAATTTTTATAAGATACATTACATAAAGATGAAGAATTCAATTCTGATATTGACTAAGAACATAAAGAGATATACTTTTTTTTTGTAAAGTTTCATTATTTAATAAATTCCTACTACTAACTCATTTTTAAACGATGAGTATTCATGAAGACTTGGTCACACTGGAAGAGATAGAATAAACTTCTTATAGAATCACATGATCCAAGGAGGATAAATTATATATTTACCTTGTCTTTAAATATTAATCAAAACCAAAATGGTTACTATAATATCTGATGATCCCCCAAAAGGACATTCCATTAGAGAAAGAAACACTAATATTAATTTCTAAAATTAAAACATCAATACCGCAAATATAAATAAATACCATTCAATAATCAATTGTCCTTAAAATCCTTCAATATAATCCAAAATAATATTGAAACCCAAAAATTATAATAATGTGGTCCTCCACGTTAAATGTTATCTCCAAATGACATCAATTACTCTTAAAGTCACATACTTAAAACTAATTAACCTAATCACATATTCTCTATTATAGGTTAATCATTTCTATAAATAACCCAAATCACTATAAATCCACAATAAAAACATAGATAAAAATCCACAATTACTCCTTAAATGAAATTCCATAGTATTCTATTTTCCTTGGGAATATATTGTCCCCAACAAAGTGAACATCTTCCAAAATAACATTTATCACTTAATCACCAAATCATTTTCCTATACTAAGGGTATTCACATGATAAGAAATAAGATCCCAAATCAATTTATTATTGATAAATAAAATCATTTAACTAAAAATAATAGTCACATTAACCAGGGACTTCACGTAGTCCAGTGGTAGGCGATAAATCCCAATCGCACTTTGGCTGTGGGTTCGATTCCTACAGCTTTGTCCGACGCGACGGGTTGTCACATGGTCTACGTGTTGTCCTTTTTCAAAAACTATATTTTATAACAATACCAAAATGAGATAAATTTCTCAAAATAACCATAACATAATTTAACCACAAATGTTATCTCATACCTTACATTTTCATCCCAAATTATAATAACTTGTAATTACCTCAAACCCAATGATCATGTAAAACCAAATGGGTATTTATAACTATATCCACAAGAGAGAATATAATTCTTCATAAAATATCATTCTCACATGGCTAACTATAGGGTTATAAATACAATAGAAAATTATTCCAAAGTAAACTCAAAAAAAGGAGCACTAATACTTTTTAAACATTTCTCCAACCATTTATTTCCACATAGATTCTTCTTTGACCAATAAAATATCCTATAGAATAGGGAATTCACTCGAGTAATGGCCGGGTCCCCTATATTTATGGAAAATGACAGTAAAAGTATTCTTGGGACCATTTTTATCTTCTTCCATAGTACTCTTCATTTTTCTTCGGTAATTCTTAATTTTATATCCTTCCCTCCCGCACGTAAAGAATTTCTTTGTCCCATTGAGACACTTTCATGGGTGTCTCCTTCCACATTTCCTTCATGATGGAAATTGAGGATTCCTTTCTCTATGGTCTCCACTTCTGGAGCTCTTATCATTCATCACCTTTCTCTTCTTTGTTGAGTCTGGGAATTGGTTAATATATATATTTTTGATCATATTTTTGGAAAATTGATTTGGTATGAAGACGATATCTTTTACGCCTATCAACATTCCATTTTATTGCTCATTGACACCACCGTTCCCACCTTGTACATCATTATCAAAGTCACTACGACTTCCTTGGAATCTAGCCATTGACTAAAACTAGAAAGCATTGTGTGAGTAATAGTAGTCCAGAAATCATTTAGAGAATATCATGTCACCATATTCTCAATTTGAAACACATTAGGATTAACCAAGGTCATTTACCCTCATCTAATATATAATACTTCAAATTGGTTTGTAAAGAAAATTTAAATTATCCTAAGAATATCCCCTGAGAGTGTCATAACCAAGAGTGCAGCAAGGCCCGTTGTCGTGCACTAGTTCCTATTCGAGTCTAGCTCAAAGCGGTGTTTTCTGGTTTTACCCCTAGGTACATCTGTGCTAGAGCCGCCTCTACCTGCTTGTATCCAGACAGGGATGTATTGCTCTGAAAACTCACAAAATATCTACAATACCAAAATTCTAGGAATTTCTTCTATACTAATCCTCAAAGTCCATATTAGGTCTATGTGCTCTAATCAGAGTTTATCTAAATCTAGTTTCCAAGGTTTATACTAAACTTCCTCTGATACCAACTATAACGCCCTGACCCTAGTTACCCAGAGTCGGTGCATTATTACGTATCATTGGAATGATCACAAAGGATCATGTCTTGAAAGACCGATTGGTTTAGTAGTTTTGGAAAAAACTAGATATATTCATAAGTCTTACATTACATCATAAGGTAAAAAAGCTAAACCAACATCTTGTTTTCATATCCCCTCATACAATCCCTACAGGTCATTCATAAATTACTTCTTCAAATCCTGGGAAAAATAAAACATTGAAAGGGGTGAGCTCATATGCTCAGTAAGGATAAAAATATAGTAGAATCTTTCATAGATAAGAATAAACACTTAAAGAAATTTATAAGTAAAAAAAAAGCCTTTTTTACTTGAACTTCAGCATAATATGGAAAGATAAAATGAAATAATTCCATTTACTTATTCACATAGATATTCTACTAGTTGAACAATCACATGGAATATCAATAACCGCTTTCATAATGATGGAATGCATAATTCCAGACTATCATAACCGCGTAGCCAAGACCTTGTGCCAAGTCTACAAATAAGATTTTTTCAAGGCCTCGTGCCAAGACACTAGTTTGTCTCATGAGACCTACCGATGCATCGAGGAGATATAGCGGGCTCCACCTGTCACTTATTAAGTCCAATGCATTCCTCATATGAAAAGTTTTAAACATAACATAAACATTCGTATTAAAACTAGGATACGAAATGTCAATACTTTATCCACAAACCATGAATGGTATAAAAATAGCACATCCACAGTCAAACATAACTGATTCGATACAATATGGAAGATTGTATTGTATCATAATAACCTCAATCGAGAATGATGAAATATATAGACATAGATGAAAATAATCATCAAAACAATTAGACTGAAATATCCCCCTTTTTCTTGAAATCATTTAAAAGTCACACTATTTGTCAAGAACCCATTTAAAATAGCTTTTATAATCAAAGTGTCCCATAACACTTTGAATCTTTTAAAAGTAATTTTGATTTGAAAACTTTAATGTCTATATAAATAAATCCTTAAAACCATTTTTAAAACATGGACATTAATGAGAAAGATTTATAATAATCATTCTTTAAAACATTTTAAAATGTCATTTTAGTTAGAGTTCCTAACCAAAAGAGAGACACTTGAATAAAAATAATTGGGGGAATAAAAACTTTGTAGTATCATGTGAATAAATGGATTCATGATATATTATGTCAAAGTACATTATATACACCATATAAAAGTGATTTGGTGTATAACAACAAAGGAGTCTCAATGGAATGTAAATTGAGATGAAATCTCTCATAATGGTTGTATCCTTAGGTTAAGGATAAATCAACGACATAATTATGTGTGAAAAATATAAATACACTCAATATGATTGGATATTCAGTGTAAAACAATCAAAGGACATTCACACATATTCTTGTAAAAACAACACCAATGAATTGGATGTTTATCTCAACCAATCGAGATTGAGTAAAAATTACTCTTATCAAGTTCATACCGATGACTTGATAATTTATCAATGGAGTGATTATGTGTATAAAAAGTATATCCACAGAAAGTTGAGTGGAAATTATGACATAATCAAATTAATAGTGATTCCACACATAATCTTGTAGTAAAATAATCAATGAAGTATGCGTAAAGCCGAATGAGTGGAAATTGAAATCTCAAATTCCCTTATCGATTTGGTAACTTATGAAACATGCACCCATAAAAGAAGGATAATACAATGATGATGTAAATATCCATAAATTAAAGTATATTACACAATAAATACAATCATGGGCAGTACACATACACCACATGCAATAAATAAGTGGTGAACAATGGAATTCTCACGAAATTAAGAGTAAGATAAGAAACCCCTTACTTTGTACTTTTTCCTTGGTCGAGGGTAGGTTAACCTCATTTATAATGGTGAAATAATTTTTATTGAATTAAAAAAGAATCATATGAATTAATATTATTTCATATATGATCTTTTAACATTGATTTCTTAATAATATCTTAGAATTATTGTCGTTTCGGGTGTTAACGGGTTCATTTTCCTTTATATTATTTGTTATTTGAGCCATATTTGTTATTAATGGGATGTATAATATTCATATCCAGAATTATATCAAATCTTTAAAAAGTATTTTTAATCATTAAATGAGAATTAGTCTTGAATGGATACGATGGAGAATGAATCTCATCGCGTTCGTGGAGACGGTAGTCCGTACGTACGCACCAGCGACAATATCAGTCTTTTGATATTAAAATAATATTTAATTTGATTTTATATCATATATAAAGAATCATTATCATGTTATATTTATTATTTACATGAATTACACATCATTATTATACCCATCCAAATAGTAATGTTTTGAATAACAATTACACCACGACGTGGAGACGGTAAGCCTTACGTACGCACGTATGGTGACATGTCATTCAAAGGATGGATAGAATACTGAAATATGGTTGTACCATGTTTATAATAACATCAAAGTATATATAATATACTGGAGTTATTATTTTATAATGGTAATAACAGAGAAAGAATAAGTGGAAGAAGAAAGGAACTTGAAAAAGGGTGGTGAAATCATTACCTCTTCTTCGGGTTCTTCCTTTTGATTTGATCAAAAGGGATCCTATGGTTGGATTTATGACTAAAGTAATGCCTCTAGTATGAATTTAGGGAAGTTTAGAGAGTATTGGGGCAGGGTTTTGCCGAACCAAAAGGCTTTGACGGTGTGAATTAATGTGAAGGGGGAGTGCCCTTTTTTAAGAGGGGTGAGGGGCACCTTTGGAAAAGCTAGAAATATTATTTTATAATAAATTTATATTTGGTTTATAATGGATTAAAAGTGGATTATTTAAAGGCTAAGGTGGGGATAGGTCGAAATCCACTCAAACAATTGGATTTTGACAGGTTTGGGTTACTATATTAACATTATCTTTAAGTATTAACTCTTAGTTAATTTGTTTCACTTTAACAATGTCTCTTTGTATTTTTATATTATATTGTTAATAAACTTACTATATACATCCAAGTGACCCCCAAGTGGTCCATTAATGATACACCTATCTCGATATAAGTCTCTTGGTCGATCCTTAGAATTTTAGAAATTTAATATCAATTAATAATAAAATATTTGTTTTAAAAACTCTTTTATGTCAATTTTGACACTATTCCATAATTGATTTTTTTAAAAATCATAACAGAATTATTACTTCGAATAAAGTTAACTAAATCAATCCTAACATGTCATATTAACCTATAAAATTATTTGTATTTATAAAAAGTCTCAAATTACATTTATTTGGGTATTTATAATATCAATTATTCTAATTTTAATTAATTAGGTAATTACAGCATCACCATTGTGTCATAAATAAATTAAATTATTAAATGTATAAAAAATATAAATAAAAATACCATTATGTAGGAAATCGTTTTATCTTTCTAATTCATATTTATAATCGAAATTCCAACATATATAACCCTATGTAAAAAGTGTTTTTCTAAAAGATATATGCTTATGTCATTTTTGTATTTATTTTAACTTAATTAATATAATGTGTCATTATCACTTACAAGTGGCTCCATGGGGTCCACAAATCAACCCAATGATTTCCATGGTCAGAAATTTATCAGAAAAAAAGGTTAGGACACGTTTTAGTGTAATTTGTTATTATTATAATATTATTTTTAACCTTTATTTACCGGATTTACCCTTTAACCATGGTAAATAAAATATTTATCGGAATAATTATTCAAAATGTCAAAAAATAAAATTTACCTATTTACACAATTTTATCATCCTGATTGCAAATATGGAATCCATTTTTCCAAATTCCAAACACAGAAGTGGCAGAAATTAATTTAAAATTAATTCCCGCTGTCAAAACAAAAAGCGTGTTTTTAAGATATAATAACTATCAAAAGATTGACACTTTTTTATGTCCGGTTTAATAGTAAAATTATGTCCAATTACCAAAATTGTATTAAATGGTAAAAATATATTCGAAATGTACTTTAAAACCACTCAAATTCACAATTTATCAATATTAATTATTTTGATTAAAAAAGTTGTTTTTAATTAAAATTTAGTAATTTTCACTATTCATCAAAATATGAAAGTTATCTGAAAAGTACCAAAATTTCACCCTAGGACAATTTCGATATTCCGAATCCAAAAATTAAGTCTATTTTGAGAGATAGAATTTATAAAATTTCAAAAAGTGGGTATTACAATTCATAACGACAACTTTGATTGGTCGAGGTGTGTTAGAACTCAAAGTTGCATACAACACACGCTACTGTATTAATCAAAGAGAAGCGTACCATCGAAGCTTGGGGTGTTACATGCATGAACATGGTTCACGCATCCCTGTCGTGACTCAGATATGTGAACATCGTTGATGCATCCTTATGCGGCGAAGGATGCATGAATGACGTTCACGCATCCGAGACCCATTTTTAAAAATATGAGAAGCCTAACCGCCTTTCCCGAATTTTTTTTATAAAACCTAAAAAAAATTAATCAACTCTCAGTGGATTGTGATGACAGGTCAAAATTTGGTCGGTGGACCCCAACCTAGTCGTAGGTGGCCCTCATCTGTAGCACCCTTATTCAGTCAGATCTTTCTAGGAGATGCTTTGTGGTGTGGATGGATCTAGGTGGAGGATGAGATATTGTTGTGTTGTTGGATAGATTTAGGTTGTGGGTCATGGTGGGTCTATATTTGGTGACTGGAGATGGTAGAATGAAATGATCTGGTCACAACGTTGTAGTTTTGGGTGGAAGCTGGGTCAGTTACTGGGCCTTGGGACACTTAAAATCATTATGATTGAGTTTATGGGAATTTGGGAGATGTGATTTGTAATGGTTTTATGCCATTGGGTTTTTAGGCCATTGAATCTTTATACCTATGTTCCTTTTGGTTTTTTGGATTTCGAATGGGTTCTCCCTTATCCCACAAAAGGGGTTTTCAAGATTTCCTATTTTTTAATATATCATATTACCCCCTACTTTCATAGTAAGTGTGAAATTTTTATATTTAAATTCCAATTTTATCTTGACGAATTTAAATACAAAGTTAATGAATAGTTCAAAAAATGACATTAATGACATTTTATAATAAATAATATTTAATTAAATTATTTAAAATTAAAATAAATAAAATGTTTAGAAAATTTAATAGAATTTGGTTTATAATATAATGCATGGAAGGTGTATTGTCCAGTTGTCCTATTATTTTATCTTTTTTTGGCACCTATAGTGTAGGAAACTTTGATATCAGGGTAATCGTTAAAAGGGTTAATAGGGGTAAATACTAAGAGATAAGTGTGCTAATTCATCAAAACTATTCCCAAATTTACCATATGAGATTATTTAGAATCATAATCATCCTACATTATAAATATTTCATTTTTCCCATTTTTACATGAAAATTAGTTCCTATTAATTTAAAATTTTATATAATTACAAGAATTCTCATCACCTCAATTATAAAAGGGAACCTCTTATCCTCTCTCCCTCAAACATTTCCAGCTCTGTATTTTGAAAAAATCTCTGAAATATTTCTTCATTAAATCACTCCCTATGTCTTATAGGCCATTATTTTATCATAAAACTCTCATAGGAAGGATTTAGTTATAAAAATAAAGAATGTTTCTTGAATAAGTGGTATAGAATTTAACCGAATGTGTCAGTGTTATTTATTATTATACCTCATTAAAATATTATTCAACCATGAATAAATAATAAAATCATTATATTGAAGATATTGATATTTTATTGTGTTAATTTAATAACCTATATCCATCTCATCTTCCATTAAATAGGAAATGAATCCATCATTCGTGTGTATGGAAGACTACCCCCTCGTGAACATATGTAGTTCATTTTCGATAATCGACTCTCATAGATAGTTATAATGATGTATTTAATGTATATATATATGATATTAATTACATATGTATCGTTATTTAATGATAATATATACTATACTTTCTTACCTTTCAATCCACTAAAAAATGATAATGTCGTTCGTGTGTAATTGTGGATTACCTCCACAAAGCTACATTATTCATTTTTCATGACTACATCACATGGACGGTAAATATTAGTTTATTTAAATATATAATTTTATATTTATTATACAATCATAATTATATAAAGTTAAAATGATACTAATATTCTTTTCTTTATTCCCTTTGAAAAATGAAAACGTTAATCTAGCGCAAGTATGACCTACCATCTTCATGATTGTAATATAATTCATTTTCTATAACCATATTTCATGATTTGTTCTAAAAGTATAATTAATATATAAAAATTATAATTTTTAATGATTATTATTCTATAAATGATTGAACAATGACATCATTGACTATAGTCAACCTACCGAATTCATTTTGGACATATGGGTTGAATATCTTAAAAATATCTCACATGAACTTAATTGATTAAGTCCTTGTATTTAACATAACAATAAATAAATAAATGGAATAATAATCATGAAATTTTTTCTTAAGAAATAAAAAAATTAACATGAATTTATTATTTAGGATGTTAAATAATGTACGTGATGAGTTAGACTTAAGGTAAGGGAAACTTTACCAGAAAAGCTTCATTTTAAATGTTTTAATGATTTATTTTCAAAATAATTTTCTTTTATGTATGTCTTATTAAAAATCATTATTAAATTTATATATTTCCAAATAAATTAATTATTAAATATATTTTATATCTCCTATTAATTTCTTTTGAAGGGTTTTTTAAATAAATCGATTTATATATTTTATAAGTAATGTTTTAAAATAAAGGTAGAGGGAATGTTATATTTTAATGTATACAACATCAATGGTTTTTACCCCCTCCATATATGTTATTTTTTGTTTTGGTTACTTGGAAATATTCCATTTTTCTTCAAATTATAACTCTTCTTTTCATTGTTATTTGTATTTTCAAAAAGTGGTTATAATGGAATTGATATTTCGATATTTATAAATGTATATCTTATGAGTGAAAATAATATTTTTATGAGAATGATGATTGAAATGAAACATTTCATTTTTTATGATTCTGTTATTTATTTTTGAATTATTTATAATGATGGCTCATATATATATATATAGCTCATTATTATGTGTGATCTTGATATAGATATCCAATTCATTAGGTAAAGGGGTAGAGTTAAATTGTTTGGTTTATCTTAAGAGATAATTAGAATTTATTGGGTAGGTTATTATATTTATTAGTGTGATATGAAAATGTTTTTTTTCAAGTTTTTATATATTAATTAAATATGATATAAATTGGTTTTCACAAAAAATAATATGATTTTACAAGATAATATAACAGGTTTATGTTTAAAGGGAAGTTTATACTACTCATTAAGGGTGAAATGTATAAATTTATGAGATATATATCCATTGTTTTTCATGAGTGAAAATAAACTTTTATGTGTTTTATTTCACCTTGAATATTTATTATGAAGTGTTTTTTGAAAATATTTTGGCAGTGAAGTTGATTTCCCAGGTAATAAAATTATTATTTTTATCTAAAAGTTTAACTTGAAAGCAGAAAAAATATTTATGAGTATTCACAGAATGAAGTGTTTCTTTATTTATATTTATATGTCTCTAACTATGTTTTATTGATCATCCCATATTTTAAAATATTTTTCATAGGGTTTTAAGGATTATTAGGGACAAGGATAAGGTTAGGATGAATTTTTGGTAATATATCATGAAAAGATAAATTTTATATCTAAAAAGTTTTTTATTCTGTGAAAAATGGATACTGAGTGGAAGTGTCCACTTTGTGATGTAATATTTATTTCGGTAAGGGAGATAGCTTAGTTATCTAAAACAATAAAACTAAAATATCATTGGTAATTAAATAAAATGAATTATTGTATAAATAATCAATTTTATGGACTGTTTATGGACTGGTCTAATTACCTAAGATGGTCACTGAATAATCGATTCCATTAACGGTGATACATAAAATTAAGGGTATATTAGTCTTTTTTACACCCCAAAATGCATTTTTATCTAATTTCCTCATCCTACCCTACCATAATTCACATTGAATTAATCCAAGGGTTCTATAGGTATATATTTTGATCTCTCCATCACCTTATTTTTGAATTTCCTTCTTTGGTTGATTGGTTGTCCTCACTTTGATATTTTTTATATGATTTATTCTATTATTACTTCATCTCTTTGATTGATATTATAAAGGAGTTGTGTTGATCCTATGTTATGTTACCTTTGTAGTCAATCATTGATCTATTTTGTGTTTTCTTTTGTAGGATTAATCTCTTTTGGATAAGGGAAAATCTCATGATCTAAGAGGTATGTGATTATTAATCTTCTCTGATGACCTTATTCTTGTGGAAAATAAATTCTAATATATGTGAATATGTTTTTATGGAATCTTATTTATTTTTTTAGTGTTTACTTTCCTTTTGGTGTGTATATTTCATTGTTCCTGGCACGTGACCCATGTGTGTGGTAAGTGGTTCTGTCTATAGAATTTTATTAGTGAACCATATATGTTTATTTTTTTATAAATGGGGTTTTAAATGATGTTTGTAATGATCCTTGATCTGTTTTATATGCGTGAGTAAATGATTTTTGATAAAATATGGATTTTACCCTAATTGAAAATAATAATGTTTCAAAATCACCTAGAAATGGTTAATGAAATTGGTTTTCAAAGAATTATTTTAATGGAAAGAAAGGTTTTCTAGAAAGTTCTTATGAAATGTTACAATTTATTGGAAACTATTTTGACCTACGCAACACATAAGAGCCTTTTGAACCTAAAAGGGAGTTTTAGTATTGGTTATTGTCTATATTTATATGGGGGGAGTCCCAAATAGGTTGTTTCTTTGTATTATTGGCCCTATTTTTCTCGGTAATTTATTCTAATACACCGTAGGGTGTTTATCCAAGTATTGTTATTCTATTCCAAATTACCATTTTTTCCAGGGGATTGTTTATTATACACTAGTATTGATTGATTATTGAGTTACAGTTAACATAGATATCCTAGAACTATGTTATCATAGGGTTGATCTTCACTATTCTTTAGCGTTGAACTATTCTGGTTTTGATATAGTTTCTGATTCATTCTTTGTTAAATGGGAAATTGGTTATTTGAAACATTAATTGAACTATTTTATATGGATTATATTTTAAAAATATAAAAAACAAGAAATAAATTTATCATGCATTAATGTAAATGTTAGTTTTTTTGTCATGAATTGTTTTAAATATATTGATCGCACTAGGATTTAAAAAATGACTTGCTATGAAAAACTTGGGTGGGGTCTAAATTAGCTTGTTTTTCTCACACCCTGTACACTCACTTGTGGGTTTATAGACCTAGTTTTGTATGATGCAAGAAAGGTAAATACATAACAATGAGTTGGGGAGTTTCATGTTAGCTGGGAATGGGTAGATCATGGTGAGATGGTTGGTTATTTACCATATATGAGACAGTGTATTTGTTTTTTGTTTTGATATATTTTGTTTTGTTATTGGATTTATACCTTGTTTTATGGTCTTATTACATTTGTTTCATCACTACTATAATTATTTTGGTTATGGAATATATACTTTCCAGTTATATCTATTTCAATTATTTTAGTTTGGGACAATAATTCTCTCTAATTATGTTTAGATACTTGGGTGCTATTCACCTACACATGGGGATCTAGAATGCCCTTGAGTTCTTATTTTGGTCTATTTCAGAGTGTAGTTTTATTTTTTATTTTGGTTTAGGTCTTATAAATACTATAATGACACAACTAAAGTTTTAAAATAATTATATTCAAAATTAGTTAAGGATATTTAGTATCTTCTCATATACTGAATATGATTTAATTTTAAAATTATCTAGTGAAATTAAGGCTTATTATGGTTAAATATTTCATTATATTTTATTATATTAAAATGTTCTAAAATTGGGAATGTATTCTTGAATTTTTTTTCACTATTTTTCTAATGTTTTTGGAAAAGATAAACTATAAAAAATAACGTCAATGTTCTAGTGTTGTATAGACATTAAAAGTGGGTAAATATTCAAACTCGAAGAATAAAAGTTAGTTATAAATTCCAACAATGTTTATTTGAGTAACCCGTCAAGGTCATTGAAACATAGATTTATCAATAGGGATTAATAATTCTATAATATGGATTTTTTAAAATATCAAATGGAGTTTAGTAAACTCTATGGTATAACCATATCAAGTTTTAGTGTTATAGAAATTAATTATCTAGTTTTGAAGGGGACATGATACTGAATTTATACAATATAATTGTCATAAATATAAAAGTGTTTGAAATAAAGGGATAAATTTATAGATCATTTATTTCATGAATGTGTTATACAAAATAGCATCTATATCAAAAAATTTAATGTAAATGAATATATAAAACCCAAATGTATCTTTGTTAAGGATTTGTATATTCATATCATTTCACTTATACTATAAGATATTTTTTGTTAACAGAGATTTGTTATGAAAAATATGAGCTAATTGATTCAATAGTAATGTTTTATGAGTCATCATATTTTATAACAAGTATTGAGAAAACAATATGGATAATTTTTTTAATGGATATAGGAGTTTATCCAGGATGTTTTCTTAAATAAAAATAATTGCTATTACACTTCTATTAGTGGTATGTTTTAAAAAATAATATTCTTTTTAAAAAAATAATCAAAACATATATAATTCCATATATTATATGGATTCAATTGTTTTTTTATATATTAGTATAAAAAGAAAATAAATTTCTTTTTTTTACACATAAGAGTTTGTGTACCTTATCACGATATTCTAATGAGAATACATTTTATAAGAGGATAATGGGGGTTTTTTTGGATTAAAGAAGATCAAAGATATCAAATAAAATATTATACTAGTCAAAAAATATATTTAATTTCACTATATATCCCAATGGAGTTTTAGATATATTTTTGATCAAATTAATGTAAGTAGTTAGATTAGTTACTTAAAACTTTCATGTTAAAATTAAGATGGAAAGGGTTTTAAAAATCAAGATGATATAATTATAATTCGATCAAAGTAAAAAAAAAAGTAATTAATATGATGACCCTTGATGATATGAATTTAAGGATTTTTAATATGTTCATGGATTTGAAAATTATTAATATGATTCCTAAGTCCCACCATTATTCATACTATCTTTGTTAATATTCATTACTTGAAAAATAGTTTTGTGTGAGGGTTTTATGAGATGGTCATAATGTGATTTGAAAGAAATAACATAGATAGTTTTTGATTTATCAAGTTTATTAAATTTTCATCAAACATAAGACTTATCTAGAAGTATAACATATATTATTTATTATATATGGTTGTATGTAAGGTTTTTTAAAGTATTCATAATGGATTTTGAGAATATAAAATGTATCATGTCCTATAAAAGGAAAATTTCCCTTTTGTATTCTTTGACATTAGACTAATACATTTATATATTGATATAAATTTTATGAATAGAAATTATAATTTACCTCTCAATGTATGACTTTGAGTAATCCCTAATAAATAATAATCATTAATTCTTATAAGTTTCAAAAACAAGTTACTGGTTGAGTGATTTCAATTATTGTATCAGGATATGAAATATGATCACGAGGTAACAAATGGGTTTTGTGCACTATTTGACCCATTAAGTACACTATGTGGAGTGTCCTACACTATGTCATTGTTATATAGAAAATATTTAAGACCCAAAAAATCTAGGACTAAAATTTATTAATAAAAAAGATATGTGAGAGATCATGAGTTATAAAGGGATTTACTAAATCATGTGTGGGTCACACCTTACATATTTGTATCAACCCAAGAAGAGAAGAAATCAGGTATATGTAATAAACACATTGAGAAAATCTTCATGATTTCACTCTTTTATAAAGAATCCAAAAAATTATTGACCTCTCTATATTCATGTGACACCTTTAGGTTGAGGTGGTTAGTTTAGTGAAGAAAATTTATCTAATGGGGTGACACATTCCATGTCACATTTATTAGCCAGGAATTTAAAGCATAAATATCCAGCATTGAGTCAAATTCAACCCATATATATCTCCATTAATGATGAAGTAAAAGCTTAATAGCTTATATAATAGGACGATGTTCATCTTTGTAGGCAATTTCATTGATAATGAAGTGAGAAAAGAATACCTTGATAAAGTACAAATGAGTCCATAATGGACCTGGTGTGCTATAAGTCACACCATCAATGTTCACCTTGATCCATGTACTGATAGAGGCAATCTAAAGAATATATTTCAATAAAATTGGCATTCTTTCCCTATTATTCTAAACAAGAATCCATAGAATTTCAAGGTCGAAAAAATAATTATGCATTGAACCTATTTTCACTCAGTAGGAAGAAAATACATCCCAATGAATGGAAAGTATCCCACATAAAGATATGGGTTATGATTATTAAATAAGATATCATTTTTTATTTTGTAGATCTATAATATGATGGATCCAGTAGTTGTAAATAGTAGGTTTCACCCATTCTCATTATAGACAGTTTTCATGAGGGATCTCAGTAGGTCTTCAATATTGTTTTTGGTGACAATTTCATATATGAATAACCCCTTCAAGTAATTTCTTGACTTATAGATATAAATGATAGTTAAAAAATACATGATTTTTATCCTACATATCCCCCATTCAGAGATGATTTGTTGATGCCATTTGGATCCCTACCATTTGCATCCAATCATGGGTAGGAAACATTCCTTTCAAAAGTTTCCATAGGATCATTAGTTCTAAAGTTAGGATGATTGTGGATAAAAATTTTGATATCCGTATAGGAATACTATAGTTTCATTAACATTTTAAATTATATAAATCTGTGATATTGAAGTTTCCACCTGTTTTGAAAGCCCCAATAACTGTATCCCTATACAAGAAATCATACCTTTGTAGTTTGATAGAGATTTGAGAAGGGAACATCACATCGTATATGGGGATGTTGGAGATGAATCCTGTGATGGATAGGATATTTAGGTCGAGAGGGAAAACCAAACTATAATCCTGGGTCTTTTCAAGCCATGGGGTAGTATAAAAGTTGAGGTTGGACATCATGTAAACTAGAATGTTGGAGTTTCCCATGATTTCATTGAATGATTGTTTGCGAGAAGGCTTGATTTAAGAGGCATAATAATAATAATATCCATTCACTAGATTTGTGATGAACATGAGGTAAAGAAACTTAATATAAGGGTTATTATATGTCAAAATGCTCAAGGTGAACTTGATGAGGTGAAAATCACTAAATATTTTGAGATCATTAATGACAAGCCCTCCCATGTTTGTAGGTTTTATGAATTCATTACACACTAAAATAATGAATCTCCTTTATTGAATGGATATAGTGTAAATAAAATTCATGATAATGGTTTTGAAATTATTTATGATATTTCTAGGTCATCTGTAAATAGAAAAAGTGAATAAAAACTTATAGGTGATAACAGAGTTGACCAAGAACACTATTTCCATTCGGGACATTGAATTTCCATTACAACTAGGTAACAAATTTTTATTTTACCATTGAAAAGAATTACTAAAAGATATGTAATGAGAAGGGATCCCCTATCCACTCCACAGGTTCTAACATTCTTGTTTTTATTTCACACTGAGACACTATTACTAAAGATGGTGGAGTATTTATTCTTGATCATGGATTTCCCAACCACTTCCTCATACTACCCAAATATATATTTTATGGAATACATCATTTTTTGGAGGCATACACATGAAAAATATGATATCATAAATATAATAAAGGTTATAGGGTGGGAAAATACCTCTTCTATCCCTAATATATTTATAGACCCCAACATTTACAGGGTAATTAATGCATCTATTCATATTTACTTCAACTAAGAAAAAGAGAAGGACTAATATGGGATCACCTTTCCCGACACCTCTTAAACATTGGAAGAATCCCTTGGGTGATCCATTAATGAAAATTTAAAGCCTTTAAGAGAATATAATAGTGATTTTTGTGTCTAAAAAGAGTTTCATAGAAGATATATTTTTTAAGGACAACCATAGTGAAGCTGCATTTCAATGTGTCAAAGTCTCCAGAGATGTAAATTTTGAGGGAACAGTTCCAAGACTCTATTTTTGTTCTCATAATCTCAATTATTTATAAGGTAGTGAAAATAAAAATCTGTATTCTTCTGTTAGGGAAAATTCCAAACTAATTTGGGGTGATGATATCCTTGAAAAAGTTTCTCATTCTAGCTACAATAAAATTAATAATGTTTTTTTGGAATGGTGTTACCAATTACCACTATTATCAAAATACAATATATGAATAACATTATCCTTATTAAATATAGGATTATTTAATTTCAAGTTAATTACATTTCGAATATATGCATAATGGAAGAATTCCCACCCAAAATTTTTCACCTCATTATGAATGATGTCTCTGTAGAACATGAATAATTTGTTAGGGAACACATTAAGACCACCATCTCAATAAATATTAAGTGAGAATAGTGATATTTTTTTTCTTCATCTTCCGAGGGGGAAAATTAGAGTCATTTTTTATCTTTATCCTCCATAAATGGTGTTTTTTTCTACCATTATTTTAGTTATATCCATCCCATCATCAGAACACTTTTATTGTAATCAACAGCTGCACTGTAGATTTAATTTTTTGAAGTGAAGAGGCATCCATTTATGTAGGGGGAATTAATTAATCCATTAACTATTTATTTTATTTTCATGTAGAGTAATATTTTTGTATTCCTATCACCATCCTATATCAATCATATGTATAGTTTATTTATGGGCTGCCTCTCTTTAATTGTCAGGAGTTCATCCATCTTGGAGTGGGATTGTAATTCTTCTATAGAAGGTGTATCTTGTATTTGGTTTGTAATCTAGCAGCACTTCAATTTATTTTTGAAGCACTTATGTGATCATATATAATATAAAAATAGGTTTTACTCCACTCCCTCAAGAACCATTTATCATTTTTCAACTTCTAGACAGGCACATAAGGTGGGATATAAGTAGAATATAGTCTCCAACCATCAAACATAGTTTCCATGAAACCTATAATGACAACCTAGCCATTATTAAATTTAAAATGAATAGGCTCTATCCTTGAAATATCTTTATAGATCTAAATTATTATGGTATTATAGACTATGTGGCACTATAGAAATGAAAATATAGAGACCCCGATAGTAGCACCTCTATAATCAATATCAAATATAAATCTATCAAGTTAACTTGTTTACCAACCATTATGGGTGTATCTACTCCATGTGAAATCGACTATAGTAATGGGAACACCAATAAGGTTACATTAGTCAATACACATTGTGAACTCATGAGAGTCAAGTCTAACTAAGTTGGGTCTAGTTTTATCCTATGGTCTCATAAAAATATTAATGTCCTTGAGAATTATTAATATGTGGTTTATATCAACAAACATCATTCCCAACTCCATCTATATAACTATTCTACTAATATAAGAGGAGGATGTATATATGATAGAGATATTTAGAGAAGAGACTTGTAGAATAATGAATGATGATATACTATGGGTTCCATTACTATATGAGGGAAGTTGGATGCAATCATTCTTGAGGACTCAAAGGTGATCCACATAAAAGTTATGGGAGTTCGTGGAGAATAATAAATAACTAGGGGATGGATAATTGAATTCCTTCTATTATTAAAACACAAAAATTGGTTTAGTTAGTCCAATTAAGTATGAGTAACAGGTAAAATAAAATTTCTAAGTGCTATGACTATTTTGAGATTCCTAACCACTTGATAGTTTTAGTAGAGAACCCTCATTCCTTATGATATATACCCCTTATCTGAAGCCCTACATAAAATGTCATGACCAAATGGTCTTTCTTCATTTGACCTTTTACTTTTTTTTATTTCTTCCCTTGGATATTGAATCCTCCACTGGTTAACTAATTCTATTAGCTGAAGTGATCCCAATCTTGATTTTCTCAGGAGGGTTAAGATCTTCAATATCATTAGCCTAAGAAAAAAAAATCAAATGAGTGAATATGTTAATGGATTGTAAAATATCAATAGGGTTATACTCAAGCGTAACTTTTCTAGAAAGTTTAGATAAGGATACCTTTGTAATAGGACTTTAAATTTCAACAAGTGTGTCTTATCCTATATGATGTTTATCATTCCTGAAATCCTATCTAGTTAAGATAGTGTCATGTATGCACTCATGTAAATCCAATTAGGTATCACCATAATTTTTAAAGATTTATTTGACCCATTAGCCAAGAATTTAGGTCCCATGTCAATTATACCAAGACTATAAGGCTTATCCTAAATGACATGGAACACCGACATGTTTTCCTTTACGAAAACCAATCTAGATGAGTGGGTTGTGTCAATGCCTTATTTTTCATTATGAAAAACCCCAATCCTAGTAGCCTAGAGCCTATGGTTAAATTATTACACTAGAGCTAGAAACAAGATGTCAAATCCTAAATGAAAATATAGTTTTGTAGTCTTTTTTTAATAGGTTTATGCACTAACCCATTTAATTGAAAATGAATCCTAAAATTCTCTATTTGAAAAATGGGGTAAGAGGTAACCCATTACCATCACCATGGAAAATGCCAATAAAATCATAATATAAGGAAAAAAATGGTCCCATGTGTTCAAAAGAATGAAAATTTCAAGATAAGCGGGGGAAAAAGATTCATCTCCCCCATGAATGATGATGCAATAATGAAATTGGGCAAAGATAATGTGTCTCCCCCCTTCCAAGATGTTTCATTATACTGCTGGAACAATGGGGTAGAGCACTCATTCCACACACATCAAGTGTAGAGAAGGACTAGATGATAGATGCTAGTACATATATCTTTATTTAGAGCCACCCACCCAAAAAATGCATGTGAAAAAATCACAGCATGTTAACCCGATGCAACAAAATTGAAGACCAATAACACTGTACAAAATAAAAACAAGGCACCCGCCCATCCAACAGGATAGATTTTCCAAATAATGGGTGTGAGTACACCCATCCCTCTTTTAAGGTCACCCAACTTGCAGTACCCACAAGAAGTATCACCCAACCTAATATGATGAAAAAAAGATCTTAACCTCATAGAGACATCCACTACTCAATCAAAAAACAAGAAACCTACAAACAATCAAAAGCACCAGAGATTATCTGAATCCACAATCATATTTAATAGAGGTATACCTGCAAAACATCAACAAGCCTGAATTCTGGTGACCTGAAGAACACCAATGACTTGGTGAACCATCTGAATAGAGGACCAAGTTCTCACCACCCAACCAGCTTTAATAAAATCGAACACCAACCAACTGTAATTAGAAATTTTGAACCTCATAGAGCACTTTTCAACACCGTCGAGAAAGAAACAAGTTCGGATCCCTAGAAAACCTCCAAAACCTCCTTCCAACACTGTCAAGAACACCAGAGCCCACTGTAAATCCTTAGTTAATGAACTAGAATCACCAAAACCAAGAATCATGCCACGTTTTGTCTTATAATATCTCAGATGAGTGATGCAAGAAATATCAATATCTGAAGAAGATATGGAATCGGGGAAGATAGTGCAACTAGATCCAGGAGCCACCGATGCAGAAGAAGCCTCATCGAGACCAATCATGGAGAGTGAAGCCATCAAATATGGATAAATCCTCATCACGAATGAATCGTTTGTGGGAAGGCGATGATGAGAGGAACACATAAGAATGTTGAGGCTGGAGAAATGCACCAAACAATGGATGAGAAGGTTAAGCTGAAAACCCTAATCGCACGGGGTCCCTGGGGTGTACGGTGCCATCTTGTTTAGTAAAATTGGAAAACATGATACATATTTGAATTTAACATAAAACTTGAAAACATTATAATAAATCATAGTATTTTTTTAGAGTACACCATAATTACCTTTAAAATAACATTTAATATTAATCCTAGTACACTTACAGGTATCCTCGCGAAAGGAAACATAAGAAAGGGGTGATCTTAGGTGATCAATAAGGGTATTTGTAAAATATAATCTGTCATGAATAAATAATACACAATCAATACGTCAATATAAATAACTAAAAACATATTACATTTAACAAATAACTTTATCACAATGAGTAATATAGAAGGAGTAAATACTGATAAAATAATTCCATATAAATATTCACCTGATATAGAAACATAGCCTTGAATATCATAATAAATAAAACAATAAAAAGTGCATCAATAAATGATTTCATAATGATGAAATGCATAAATAGGGACATCTTAAACTTAATATCCATTCCTTATCCAATACATCTAAAAATAACATTAAGGTATTGTTCCATGATAACTACATAAATTTATAATATCTTAATCAAAACCAAACCCAGTTTGTCTCATGATACCTACAAACAAAGATAATATTTTCATACATTTTATACATTAATTAAATGTTAATAATACCACCATAGTTTCATTTTATGCTCAATTTTCACATTTTTTGTTTTTAGTGGTATTTTGATCTTAATATTAAAAATATCCTAAATTTGGAATTTACTAGTTTAAATTTTATTATGTATTTTAGTCATAATATTTTCTACACAGATTTAAATTGTAAAATTCCTTTTTATGTTTCTATAAAAAATGGTATTCATTTTATTTAACTATACCTAAAGCTCAATCCATCAGTCGAAGGTCCAAAAATAGGTCACAATTCAAGCCTTTAAATAAGTACATAGATCTGGATAGTTTAAAAGATGAGACTATACCTCACTAGTTTCTAGAATGACGAGGCTAAAATAATTTAGGGATATAGAGAAGATTCTAGTTAACCATTTTCATAATTGTGGAACCACATGATTTTCCATTATTTAAAGTAATAATTTCATGAGAATGTGGATATTTGGAATTCCAACGGTCACCTAGACAGATTAATTTCCAAAAGTAAAATAGAAATAAATCCATTAATATTCTTACTATAAAGTTGAATGTTAACTGGTTCATGAGAAATACATATCCAAATAACTTTCATGAAGAACAAAATTTACAATTCTAATATTTATTTGGGGTACTACATAGAAATATTTGGAGGTAAAATTTTTGAGATAAAATTTTTCTCACCTATCCCTATAAATACATACCTATTCTTCCATAACAAGGGATAATATTTCTAGGGGATAAGGTGGATTTATTTCTGTAATATTTCTTTATAATTTAATAATATGTTAGTTTAGATATATTCTTCTTATTTTCTTTTCTTTTGTTTTCTATTTTTTATTTTCCCTTCTGTGATTCTTCTGTCTCCATGTTTGTAGAGAGATAGACCTTACTGTTGTTTGAGGTGGGGGTGGAGTTTTAGTTTTTTAATTTTATAATTATTTAATGGTTTATAATATCTTCTTCTATGATTTCAGTGGTGGATAATGTGATTTTTGTGTGAATTTTCTCCATATTCTCTATAACTATCTTCTTTCTACTCATTCACACATTTTCCTACTCATTAATATCAAATTCATTCAAACAGTGGAGTTTGGATTAGGTATTTATGTGGAAGGGATTACTGTTTCACATTGAGTTATAAATGTAGGGCAATACTATTCAAATGACATGGTGTATAGTGAAAGGTATAAATCTATAAATTTAATAAAATAATGATAAATATTTTTTAAATAATGATAATAACATCACTATGAAACCACAAGAGAAATGGTTTTCTTATGCTTACATCTTTATGTTTATTAATTTTTTATGTTTTTTTATTTTCATATATATATATATATAATATTTATATCATGTATTTTAAAACACCCATCTTTGTGTAATTATTTTAATTTTACTTAATTTATAATAGTGATAGTTTGTGTAAGCAGCTACCACGAGATCAACCCTAGTTTATTCTATTAGGTAGAATCATTAGAGAATAAAAATTTAACTAAATAGTGGATCAATATAAAGTGATTTATCAATTTGGTTCCATTTTGGGGATGCCAAGATCTTACACACAATGTTTTTTAGAAAAAAACATAAATGAAAAATTTCAAAAACTAAAAAAGTGATTTGTTGGATATTGTTTTTCATTCATAGGATTATGATAGATTATTTTAGTTACTTTCACTTTTATTTCCTTGGTGATTAATTTTTTATAAGGTTTTTATTTTTAAATAAAAATTATAAAGACAACCATAGAAGAATAAAGGTGATGAGAAATTAATTTAATTACCTTTCAACCTTCATTCAGAAATACAAAGTCTAATTTTAATTACAAAAAAAAACAAAAGGAAACTGAAGTAGAAGAGAATGAAATTTTTGTTCCACCTATATCACAATAATGAATTTTGGAGGTTTAATTTATTCTTGAAGATCCTATTATCACTCTAACAAATGAATTCTTAGTAACTCTTCTTAAGAAGTAAATCTTGAAGATGATTTATTTGGGGGGAAATTCACTTTTTGAGTATTATTTTGATTCAAATATTATTAATTTTGAATTGAAAAATGATCTCCATTAATATGATTTTTTAGATTCAATACCACTACTACAATCCCTGGATGAAAGAGATACACAATTTTCTCACATTTAGTATAAATTAGTGGATCTAGTAGAGTTTTACATTGGTGCATATGATGCTGATGAAAAAAACAAGAAATCACTCAGGAATAAATTTCAAAATTAGACCGAAATTAAAGTATCATATTATTATACTAAATTTACAACTAGTGAATACTACTTCTCCCACTAAAAAGAATATGGATCACCCCTATATTATTTTCCCTCCCCTTATACACCTCAAATTCTATTTTTGAAATCTTATGGGGTTGGGTGTATTTTTTATTTCTTTGGGGTTTCTTAGACATATAATATATTTATGTACATTGGGAGAAACCATATTTGGTTTTTAATGAACAAAAACATCATCCAAATTCAAATTGGGGTTAGTCCACTATTACTTCCTGACTAGCGGTAGTAAAGACCCATCACCAACATGTGGGTATAAACCATGTTTTATCATCTTTCCCATTTTTATTTATTATTATTTATTTCTCTTTTACTACATTTTGTCATAATTTATATGGAGAATTTGAATATTCTAAGATCTTAACTCAAAGCTGTGACTTGATAATAAATCCAGGTTGTATCTTTCATTCTTATTAGTTTTTTCATTTCCTTATTTTTATTTTTATGACTTGGAATTAGGGGTAGTAAATTATAAGTGTAAAGGGAGAGTCAAACTTCATAGTTGTATTTGTGTTCTTTTATTTTACTTTTTTATATTTTTAGAAAAATTGAAATGAAATTAGTATTCATATTATTTTTCACACTTCAATGGATTTTGAGGGAGTTGACAAGATTTTTGAAAAAAATGGATTTTAAATGATTGTTGTTGTGGAAAAATTATCTGTGAATTGGATTTTCATAAACTTTTATGAGTTTGAATGATATTTAAAATGCATTCCCATGAAACAATAACTCCAAATATTCTCATTTCCTCTGAGGTTTCTAATAATTTTTACATATTCTTCATAATACCAACACTCTCATGATAGAATATTAGTTTTTTTGTGAGAACTAGAATATGTTTTTTTATCTTTCAAAGATTTGGACATCATTTAATGTTTTTGATACAATTAAGCTTATATATTTTCTATAAAACTTTTACCAAAAGAATATAATTTACATATACTGTGTCCATCGCTTAGATTCTATGAATTTACTTATAGGTTTAAGCAATATCACAGAATGATTTTTTATTTCCTACTTCTAATAATGGAATATTTTCATGGATATTTCATGTTTGAGTGTGGGGGAAGGGAATTTTATGCGTTTTATTTTGTTTTTGTTTCATTTATCAGTGGTGTGAGGTATGTTTCATCATTTTGGGATGTTTATAAAGAGATAATTGGGTATGAGTCATCATGCCATTATTCATTAATTACCTCATCCAGTTTCCCTAAATAGATTGAAAAAGAAAAAACACCTCATGATTGAAAATATTTTTATGTATCGTGGTGTGGATAAATGAAAATTTTCAAAAGTATATGATGATACATTATTTTTCTATATATGATCATAAATCCAAATTCAATTTATCTTGATTTAAGAGTGGAATATAATTGAATGTAAGGTATGATGTCATTTGACATAGTTGTATTTTTGAAGTGGAAAAAAATTATATGCATGGGATTAAAATTAAAGTTATTTTTTTTTGTAAATGACATATGATAAAATTCTATTTTTGGAAAAGATCATGGATTTTTTTCTCATTTTTTAATCTCTTTTGGATTTTAATTTGAATATTTGATGATTTCTTAGGATTGCAATGGTTATTTATGGAGGAGTGATGAAGGTACAATTTCAAAAACTTTATACTGTAATTTAATTGTTATGTATGCCATAATAGTTTCATTTTATAGAAAATTTTTACATTTTATGTTTTTTACTGGTATTTTAGAGCTTAATTGAAAATAATGTCCTAATTTTGGATTTTAACTATTTTTATATTCTTCTTAATTTTGGCCATAACTTCTTCTATAACAATTTAAAATTTGAAATTAATTCTTTTAGGATTCCATACATGATGTGATTCATTTCATTTAACTGTACCTATATATAAATCCATCATTTGAAGTTCTAGAAACAGATCAATATCTTGGCCTTGAAATCTGTGCACAGATCTAAAAAGTTTTAAACATGGGCCAATATCTCATAATTTTTCATCCAAATGAAGATGAAATTAGACAAGAAGACTAAGAATATTCTGTATAACAACTTCAATAACTATTCCCCTATACTTTTCCTCTATAATTTTAATAATGGAATGTGAATGTGGAGATTTGAAATTGTAATAACCACCTAACATACTTAATTTTATAGAGTAAAATAGACACAAATCCTTCAATATTAGTCCAATAAAGATGAAGTTTTGTGTTTACATGATAAATAAATGTACCAACAACCTTAATGAAGAGAAAAAATATCAATTTTTCAATTAAAATGGGATAATACTCCCAAACATTAGGAGGTCAAAATCATGAGTGAAAATTATTCTCCCCTATTCTTATAAACCTGTACCTCTTTTTCGATCACAAGGGATATCCGTTTTATGGGGGTTATGGTGGATTTTATTTTCTATAATATTTATTTATATTTTCATTATATATTAGTTTATTTTTGTTATTATTTTTTTATTTTCTTTTTCTCTCTATTCTTTGTTTTCCCTTACCTACATCTTTTATATCCATTTTTGCGTAGAGACATCCATCACTGTTTTTTGTTGGGGGAAGTGGTGGTGTTTTGAGTTTATTGTTATTTAATGGTTTATCAATTTTTATTATAATATTTTAGTTTTAGTTAAAAAAATTTTGGTGTGAGGTATCCCAATTTCTCAAATACTATATTTTTCCTTCTAATTCCCTCATCTTCTTTCTCACTAATATCTAAGTCATTCAAATCAGGGAGTTTGCATTTAGTATTTATGAGTAAGGGATTAATCATACATTTAAAGGTCTAGGTTTAGGTCAATACCTTTTAAATTATAGGATTTAGAAAGAAATTTTTATATCACTACTTTTATTAGAATAATGAGGAATTTATTTTTAAAATGATGATAACATTACTATGAAACCCTGATAGAAACAAATTTATTCTTCTAAAATATTTTTGTCTCTTATTTTATTGTACCTTTTATTTTAAAATTTATATATACATACATATTATATTTGTATCATGAATTTTTCAGTCCCCCTCTTTATATATGTAGTTTTATATTAAAAAATTTATAATTTTGATAATGGAAATTCAGTGTGCGTATGTGGCCTCCATAATATTTGTTATAGGCTATTCTACTATGATACTATATTAAAAGAATAAGAATCTAATTGATCAATTGTTTATAATAAAATAGTTTATCACCTACCGAAGCATAAAGGGGCTATATCTGGCCCCACCCATCACTTAATAAATCTAAATCATTTATCATATTAAATAGGTTAAACATAATTAACACAAAAATTCATACTAAAAAACTAATTCATGAAATTTTCTAACATTCCCCAAAAAATAATCATAAACTGTCCAAAATAATATATTGAGGGGTATTAAAATTGTATATCTTTAGTCAAAGGGATCATTAACCATCTATACAATGAAAACATATGGTATCATAATAAAATATCCCTTGTGGAACATAAGTAAATAACGGGTTTTTGTAATTGATAAATAAAAATACCATAAAAATATATTTTAAAAAATTCCTGAATAATATACCAATTTCACTTTAAAAAGCACATTTAAAGACAATAAATTTTCAAAATAGTAGGAAAAAAATTATTTAAAAATTATCATGAAAATAATTGAGAAATATTCAAATAAAGTAATGGTTATGATGATGGGGAATTCTGTTCATTATTTATATATTAAAAAAAATCCTTTCACATTTTTGGTAAAAAAGAAAAATATCTTGTTCAGAAAATGACAAGAATATTAACTTTTAAACATTTTTGAAAAAAATTCAAACATGGGTAAACATTTGATTAATAGATCATTTTTATAATTATAAAAACATTCTTTGAAAATAGTTTTATAAAACTTGGATATGGAAGGAAAATGATTTTGGTTAAAGAGATAATAAAGTAAATATTTATTAAATATATATTCTCAATCATTTTATGTATCAAAAAAAGAAAAATCTTACTATTACTTGAAAATTTCATCATTAACTAGAGAAGAATAAAATATATTGGGTTTAAAATAGGAATATTAAACAATTCCCCCAAGGGTGAATTAAATATAAACAATCCCATATAATTATGAGATTGTGAAATACAACCTAACCACTTTGGTAAAATTTGAATCATAATACACATGAAAAAATGACATAAAATGAAACTTTTAAATACCACGAAGATAAATATATTAGTCATATAACATACAAAAGTGGAACTATAATCACCACACAAAAGAAATAAGTGGTGAATATGGAATATATCTCACAGAAGTAAATGTGATATGAGAAACCATTATCTTAGGTCTCATTTCCTTAATCAGTGTCCAAAACTCCTATATAATAAATATAGATTTATTAGACATATATTAAAGAACTATACATATATATATAATACCATATATGATTTAGTTATTTACCTTACCACCAATTTATTAATAATTATTTATTAAAATCAGTGTTTTGTGTGATAATTGTTTCTCTTTTCATGTATGTTTTGGTTTAGTTGTTTGGTCCTTATACTCTGATAACATTTCAATCATCTCTATAATTTAAATATTGAAATATTTATCATTCATAATCATCATATAGTTATCCAGGATCATCTATAATAGTTTTATATAGAGAAAATTAATTACACTATTTATGGAGACAGTAGGTCGTACATACACATGAACACTGTTTTCATGTAAAGAATGTTAAATTATAATTATAATTTTCATAATAATAATTTTATATTTTCAAATACTTAAATAAAAACTATTCTAGAACAATCCTGATATGTTTCATGATTCTTAAATCTATAATATCATTGATATAATAATTCTACAACATAATTCTCAAATACCAATACATAATCATTTTAATCCATTGAATTCATTGATTTCCATATAATATGTTGTCCCATTATCTAGGAGTTAACACTTGAATTAGGTAATTGACTCTTAAGTTGAAAATATTACCCATAAATAAGACATTAAATAATAAATGGTGTTGTAAGATGTAATTTATTCCCTTATATTACACTCTTTATTTTTCCTCAATAATTCATTAATTTATGTCATTACTTTCCACACATAAAGAATTTTCCAATTCATTTGAGACATTATCCAAGGTTTATATTTCTATTTTTTATACATGAATAAAATTTATTCTTATTTTTTCTTTGGTCTCCACTACCCTTGATATCAAAAAACATAATCCTAATATTCTTTAGTGTTTCTAAGAGTGGTTCAAGATTCATATTGTTAATCATATATCTTTATAACTAATTAGGAATAAAACAATTATATGTCACTCTATTAATCATCCCATTTAGTTTCTTATAATCACTAAATTTTCTATCACATTCAATGTTAATATGGTTACTTCTAGTACTATCCATTGAATTAAACTAGAGATTATTGTATGAGTTAAAATAATCAAAGTGGTAAATCATGAAATACCATTAATAGGGTGTCTAAATCATGACACAAACTTTTTACTCTAATAAAACATACTTTTAATGATGTTCATCCATGGTTTTTATCTATTCAAATACCTCATAATTGTTTTATAATTAAAATGTTCGTTAAACCCAGAATCTATCTTAGCGGTTTCAAACTAGGTGCGTAGTAAGGGAAAACCTACCATGCACATGGATTATGGTTAAGATATACTCAACCAACTCTTTTTAGGGTTATTATCCCAAAATTCATTTGTTCTAAAACTATGTCCACTTTTATTATACAAAAAATGGATGTATTAATAGGAAATACATATTTTCTATACCTTACTAATACTTTACAATGTTATCATATACATAGAATTATCCTCAAATTCATTCATACAGTTATGTTCAATAATCTATGTTTCCCTAAATCTAGTTCCCAAGGTTTCTTCTCAACATTAATAGATACAAACTATGAAGACCCAGACCCCATTAGCCCAGAGTTGGTGGTTTCTATATTACATTACCACTAGATATAAGAGATAACATCCCAAAGTACTGAATAGGTTAGTAATCTTGGAAAATAGTATACATACTTGAATATCACATAACATTTTAAAACATTTTAATTCTGCATAGTATTTTCTATGATTACACCATAATTCTATTTTACAGAACCCTAGATATCAATAATAATACACTTCTTAGTATCTCGGGGAAAG
Source organism: Viscum album (assembly GCA_963277665.1). Taxonomy (NCBI): domain Eukaryota; kingdom Viridiplantae; phylum Streptophyta; class Magnoliopsida; order Santalales; family Viscaceae; genus Viscum; species Viscum album. The sequence continues at coordinate 1,685,139,184 of OY728126.1, read as the reverse complement.
TAAACATAAGAAAGGGGTGATCTTAGATACTTAGTAAGGGTATGTGTATAGTGGAAGATATAAGGAACAGATAATACATAATCAATGTGAAATGGTAAATAAATAAATAAAATTCAATTTAATCAATGACTTGAGAATAATGACTAACATGGAAAGAATAAATGATGATGAAATAGTTCTATATAAATAATCACATGAGCTAGAATTTTATCCATGGATATCATAACAAATAAAATAATAACATGGAAATAAATAAATTATGTCATAATGATGGAATTCAAAATAAATGAAATATAAACAGATCATCAAGGTCTTGGCCAATACATCTGAAAATAACATCATGGTCTTATGCCATGACATCATTATAAATGGGCAAGGACTCGACCAAAACCCATTCTAGTTTGTCTCTTGAGACCTATTGATGCATAATGGGGATATAGTGACTCCACCTATCTCTTTCTAGGTCCAATTCATTCCACATTTGGAAGAGTGAAACATAATTAAGGAAAATATTTATATTAAAAATTCTTGAAAAAGAAATGTTAATACTTTCCCCAAAAACATAATGGTAAACCATCTAGTCTAATATGATAAATGGTATTAAAAAAGTACATCACTGGTAAAACTGATCATAAAACATCAAGAGAAAGAATAATTATGGTATCATTAAAACACATACCTTGTTGAGCATATGTAAATAAAGGGATGTTTTCATTGATGAATAAAAATACCATAAAAATTTCATTAAAAACATTCTCGAAGAAGACAACCTTTTCATGTTGAAAATAAAATTTTAAAAACTTTAAATTTATATAATATTAGGGAAAAAATTCTTTAAAAAGAATAATAAAAAAATATTGATGATTCAACAAATAATGTAATGTTCCTAATGTTATAAAATCCCGTTTATTCCATATACGTTAAAACAATGATCTTTTCACATTTCCAGTGAAATGCCAAAAGTACCTCATTTCGAAAATGGTAAGAATATTACTCTAGAATGTTTTTTAACGAAGTTAAAAATGGGTAAAAATTTCTTTAATAAATCATTTGGAGAGTTTTGAAAATATAATTTTAAAATATTTTTATGAAACATAGATATATAAGAAAAATAATCTTTCGACCGATCAGAGAAAAAAAGTATGCATTTCTTAAAAACATTTTCTCAATAAATGTAAGTACCAAAGAGAGTAAAGTAGTGATATTACTTGAAAATTTCATGAGTAACTAGAGTATATGAATAATCATTGGGTTTAATCTAGTAATATCAAAAAATTCCATCCAGGGAGACATAAACATAAATAATACTGAATAATGATGAGGCAGTGAAATAAACCCCTACCACTTTAGTATCATTTGAATTATAAGCCCTGTGAATGAAATATATTAAAATGAAAATTTTAAATTCGAGTAATATAAATATATTCAATAAATAACATATAAAATGTTAATTATATGCACCATACAAAATAAATATGTGTTGAATATGGAATATGTCTCATATAATTAAAAGTTAGAAAAGAAACCCCTACCACAAGATCAATTTTATTTTTACATTTGAAACACCTCCTATATAATCAATATAGAAATGTTAAAAAAATATTATATAAAAATTATCATATATATATAATACCATATATTATTTACATATAACCTTTTATCACAAATTTATTAATAATTTTTTATTAAAATCACTATTAAGGGTGATAACTGCTTCGTTTTTCATGTTTGTTTTGGTTTGATAGTTTTGGGAATTTATCATGGTTATATAAAATAAATAATTTTAATAATGAAATAATTAAAATTTATATTCACTATATACATATTAAGGGTCATTGTTAAATGTTATAGATATAAAAATTAATTACACTGTTCAAGGAGACAGTGGGTTGTACATATCCATGTAAATTGTTTTTATTGAAAGAATGGTAAAAAATAATTCAAATTTATAGAATTTTTATGATATTATAAAAATAATATTTATTTATAAAATCCATCCTTATTACCAACCATGTAAAATGGAAAAGAAAAAAAACACATCTCTTTGTGGAGGTGGTAGTCCACACATACACATGAGCGACATTATAGTTTTTCCATAGATTGGAAAGTAAGAGGTTAGATGTGATATTATAATTACATTGGTAAAATTATGTCGTAATTATCATACATAAACATTAAAAAATCATAATAACCATCCATGATATGTGGTGGTGAAAAATGAATTGTATCACTATGTGGAGATAGTAAGGCGCACGTACACACAAGCGATAACTTCATTTCCCATTTGATTTGAAAGAGGGTGATTATTGATGATTTAATAATAATTCTAAAATATATTATATTTAGGATACTGATATTATTATTTTATGAAAAATAGTACATATTTATATGAGGTAATAGAATAATTAACAAAAAAAATTATCGGTTAAGATGTTTACCTCTCCTTTGAACGAACTCCTTTAGATCTCCTATTAAGGATCATAGGATTTGTCTTTTGCGAATAATAAAACATCTAGAATGAATATATATAAGTTTAAAAGGGGTTTTATGCGGGTTTTCTAGGAATAAGGTTCAATGAGGATTAAATAAGTGTATGAGGTGGTGACCTTTTATAATTTTTGTGATCGATACTTTGAGAATTTCTTAAAAGATCTAACTATAATAAATTAATTATCAAACAAAATTAATCTAAATGGATTGGTATTTAAAACTAGTGTTGGGTATGGTTTTAATATATTTATATAATAATATTTTTTTATGATTATGTTGTTTTTTAAACCTCATCTTTTGTTTTAAACCAATAGTCAAAATATTTTAGGATTATCCGCAGTAACACATATTTCACAATTAGAGGTTTAAAATTTACGTATAGGATAAATATTGACTCATAAATGGAAAATTTTATAAATTTTAGATGATATTTTTCCAAAATTTTCATCATTTAATATTTTAATGATTTTTGAATAATTTAACAAAATATTATTTCGATAAAATATCATTAATTTAAATTTTGACACTATTCATTTAATTTGACTTAAAATATTTCTAGTAAAATTTGGATTTAGAATCTAGTTCATTTTAACATTACTAATATTTCATATTAATATAATTTTTTAACACTATACACCACTCATTTAATATTAGTTTTATTATTTTTAAAATAATTTATTTTGTTTTTCTATAAATTAAATAAATATTGTATTAGCACTGTGAACAATTTAAGGTAATTATATAAGTAATTAAAATTATAAATAAAATATAATTACTAATATAATTTAATTATTCCAAAATTTTAAATTTATATTAATTTATAAAATGATTTTACCTTAACAGGAAACATAATAGATATTTTAAATTAAGAGTGTGACATTTTGAAATTTAAATATTATGTAGGCCGTTTTCATGGATATTTCCCACTAAACAAATAAATTTCAAGACAAAGGTGACAATTGTAAAATTAAATTAATCCAATAATAACTGAGAATAAATATTATGACCTTATCACTTAGTTTTAACCAAGAATACCATGATTTACCATTTACTGAGGTGCTAAGTTATATCATAGAAACTGTTCATATTGATAAAAAATAAAAAGGTCCAATTTAACAAATTGTAACATAATAATTAAAAATATGGAATCAATTTTTCAAGATTCAATTTCTATAGTTAGAATAAACTAATTTTAAATTCAGTGTACAAAACATAAAAAAATTGATTTTTAGAAAAATATAGATTTTAAGAATAAAACTATATTTATTCTTATCGTATGCACAATAAAAATCTAGATAAATTTTATTTTCTTATTGAATATACAATATTTAAATTTCATTAAAATAATTCAACAATATTTACTTATATAATTTAATTAGATAAAAACACATTATGCATAGTTTAAAGATGTTTTTATGAAAAAAATTTATTTTACATTTAAACAATTTTATATTTTTTTTATTAACCAATGAATTTATTTTTCTAATGTGAAAAACATATAAGTTTTAAAATTTAGTTTCTATTATTCATATCCTCTAATTTTAATGGGTAGGTTTTAATAGTCATATAATATTACTTTAATAATAGATCGATGTACATTTAAACTCAATGTTGCATGTTGTATATTCTCTTGAACATATTTTTCTGTTAATATCTCATGATGTGACACATTATCATTTAGGGGAACCTTTACTTATCTAGAAAACTTATTATATAATAAATTATAGCCCATATCTGGGTATATCTCTGATCTAAAGGTAACCACTTGATTCAAATTACGCTCCATGTTTTAGGTGCGCTCCTGGTTTTGGTCCTTCAACAAGAGGTCCTCTATAAATGAGATGGAATCATGATGAAAGTGGATGTATTTTCATGTTTCCCACTTCAATAATACCAATAATAGAGACAATATAATTTTTCCACTCCTTTACCAGAATATTAGGGTATTTAAGGGAATTTCTGAAGTATTAATAGGGGTCTTTTATTGGGGAATGCACCTCCTGTCCAACTATGAATTCAGAACCCCAACTTAGTAGCCATGTTTGTAAGATCCAGAGACCATATTTATTTGGGGATCATATATCATGATTTTTTATTCACTATTTCTCATTATACCGGTATAATAATCATACCCCCTTACTTTATAGTAGTTACATGATTTTTTCCTTATTATATTCAGTGGAAAAGTGACCAAATAAGTTGAAATTTCTGTAGAATTTGGTATTCCTCTCATATTTAATCTCAAGATTAATTATATCATCTATAGTTTTTAGTAACAAGTCTTAAACTAGGGTTTTATTAATATCAACCACTACTAGGATCAAGATGTGATGCCCAAATATTTCATTGTGTTTCCATGTATCTATTCTTATAGTGTTGAAAACCGATGAGGCTATATCCCAAAGGATCCAAAATTTCCAATATATCCAATTTAACATATATATTGAAATCCAAACCTAAGTGTGGGTGTTCCTATAATTTATAGGATCAAAATTTTGATACCAATATTTAATTATTAGGAATCTAGGCTTCAAAGAGATAGACCCCGTGTTCCATGTCCTCTAATTTTAATCCTCTAAGGGGAAGACAACATGATAGTAGCCACATACCATATCCATAATCCTCCAATAATAAAAACCATAGATCTATGAAATCCTTCAATTATGATAATTAAAACTCTAGATATTCTACACCTTCAAAGTTAACACTCTCATAATTATGGATTATTTTCATAGAATTCACTCTTCAACCTCATGTTGGTTGGATGAAATGTTCATGGTCTGAACCTTGTCGATGACCCTTCTTGGGGATATTTAATCCAAATATGAGGAGATATTGGATGTTTTTCCAACCACATACATGAAATTATTCCTTTGACTATGAGATTCGGTGGGGGCAAGCTCCATCACATTTTACTCGGAAACGACACAGAATTAAAAAATTTCCTTATGTCTGATATTATCAAGCTAGAAAAAGAAAAAATATATACTAATTAGGTTTTTAAAAATATTATTCTTCATGTAATAATATTTTTTATTAGATCTATGTTTCCCCCTTCCCTATTTTCTCTTCCATAAGTAAATCAACATAAATTCAAGTAATTATTGTGCTAGGGGTGTATGGTTAATATTTGGAGTCCCCAATACCTATGGTTATTTAGATAACTAGAACGATAATATTCATAATTTGATAATTTTCTTATATAATACTCAAGAATTATCTAATCATGGTTTTTTTTGGTATGTTAAAAACAATTCCATCACTTGGAGCATAACCAATATCAGATTTTTCAACTTGTATGATGAGTATAACATCTGATCCATTGAATGATATTAATTGAGGAAGTGTGTGGTTATACATCGATAATATATATGATTTATTTTTATATTTTAGTGTAGGGTATTTTATGTTCTCATCCAAAAATTTTAAATACATGTGAAATATATATCATCTTGGTTAGTATATACCCCGAGTTTCGGAAATGTATGAGTGGGATATATGGGATCAAAATTAATCTTTCCCTATAGTGACTTGATATCATGAAAACATGGATCATATTGGAATACATAGTTAAAAATGATGTAACTGGTGAAAAAATTTATAGAGATACATGTATTTAATGAATATTATGGCTGATGCCTTTGTAGAATTAATGGAACCGATACTTTTATAGAGGACACTCTATACTTACATTAATGGATTTGGTAATTAATATTTGTTGTTAATGATACATAGTAATGTGGGGATATAATTTTTATTTGATTGAATGTTGATTGAGTTTTAATTATATATATTCTTCAAAAAAAATTATATTTTATCCAAATGTTTCTTTGACGGGGTATTACTTGAGTATTAAATATTTTTTGATACATGATGAGGTTTAAGATAAATTTTGAAAATATTTTTTTTGAATAAATCCAATATGATATTGGTAAAATGAATAAAAAGTTATTATATATGACACAATATATGGTGAAATGGAACTAAGATTATAGGGAATTAGTGTACATTTTATATTGCTGGATACATACCCAAAATCTTATATACTTGTGATTCTTTGAGGATACATAGGTATATCATGTGGAATGTTATGTGATAATATGCCCTTTCCTTTAGATAATCATAGGCTATGATTGAGGCATATTATTAGATATGATATATCATATTCAATTAAATTTAATGTCAAGTATATTAAATTCATGTAAGATAAGAGTTTTATGTTAAATAATAAAATATCTTCCATTATATTCCATTAATAAAGATATTCCATAAGATATAATGCTTATAAGGGGTGATGTATTTATACGATGAATGCATGCTTAGTAGTGTAATTGACTCATACATTATTATGCATGTTCTAATCTAGGGGATTATTCCCATGGCAATAAAAGTTAGATAACTCCCTTTAAATTTATATGCTCATTACTTCCCTAGTTTTTAGTAATTCTACCTCTTCTTAGAAGATCTCATATTCTTTCTCTTTTTCACTATAAGGTAGAAGTATACCAATGATGGGTAGATGATCCCACTCTAGTATTGAATTATTTATTATAGACTATAGATACAATAATAGGGTAAAAATATTTAGGATTCCACTATATTATTCTTCATGAATCATGTGGGATGGTATTAGTAATAAGAACTTCCAATGATTTAAGGAACAAAATTTCATGATTTGATAGTTCATGCGATGCTAGATATAAAACACGATATATTCTTATTTTGTTTTTCTATATTTCTTCCATTGTGTATAATGTGTGTCATTATATCCTATGAGAATTATATATAAAATTATAAAATTGTGATGAAAACAATATTCATGTTATATAATAATTTTTTTGTAGTGAAGTTTGTTAGTGGTTTTAATTGTGTGGTGGCTATAGGCGGCATCAATTCTTGTTACTAATATTTATAGTTGTGACTATAGTTTCAGTGTGTTAGGTATTATACCCATACATATATCTAGTTTACACAGACACACTCACACACAACATGGAAACACAAGAAAACACACACATACACCCACATATTCCATTGGTTTTTTTCTTAACACCAACACCTGAGATGGGTAACACGAATAACACCCATATAAGAATTTGGGTTCTTAGTGTCTTCCCCATCATATAATATGGGGTGATATATATAAATGAATAACCCAACTTCACTACTCTCTGAAAAACATATTATATGTTTTAATGGTTTGAGAATATGGTACTTGATGATGTGGGTGCATGGTGGAGACTTACATGGGAGGCGACTAAATACAAGGGTCACATATGTCTTCACTACTAACATCAAAGGGGTTCTATAGGGAAAAAAGTATTAAAATAATGTTTAGGGATAACATCATAGACCATGGTCCACATATGACAATTCATTATATATGTTTTGAACACAATTTTAAATTTTGATTGGTGATATATCATTAAATATGATATAGAAGAAGAAGTTTTTTTTACAATTTTTCAATTATGAAGTGACATTGATAATTTATAAATTTTATATAAATTATAAAAACTTTTTTTGATATTTTTATTTAATTTATAATGTTTTTATCAATTTCTTAATTATATAATTTTTATAAAAAATTATTAAATGTTTTTTTGAATCATTTTATAAACAAATAAAATAAATATTTATTTATAATAATAACTAACTTTAATATGCATACCATAAATTTTTTATATAAGAAATATATAAATTATAAGGTAAATTTTAAAGTGTTTATAAATTAAAAAAAATATGGAATTTTATAAAAAAAATTATAATAAATTATCAATTGTTCATAATTATGAATTTGAAGCATTAAAATTATAGGTCCTTTTTTTGAAAAATTTGAACTATATAAAAAGATTCTAGAAAATTGATGTTAATAATGTCTAGATGAAATTTAATATTTAATATTTTGAATACATATAATGATTACAAAATATATTTTTTATTCATATAAAATATAAAATAATTATATTTCCAATAAATAAAATAAATTTTAATAAATTCTATAAAAATTGATAATATGTAGGGATTAATATTTTAAATAAATATATTCTATTTATATTTTTTGAATCAAAAATTTACCATGGTGTTTATTTAATTATATATTATTTATAATTGATTTATTTATGAAATTATCATACATTTATTCTTGGAAATAAAAAGATTATATAAGGAATTTATTTATAATTTAACTTAAATTTGTTCAAATTACTTCTTTATACTATTATAGAATTATTTATAGGGATAAATTATAGGAAAAATAATTGATTTAGATTTCTTGAACAATGATATTTAATTTTTCAAGAGTTACTAAATTGATTATAATGGTTAATTATAGTTTAATCATATTAGGGGTTAGAATTATATTATAATTTAAGTCTCCCTAGAGTACTAAACAATGAGTAGTTTGTATTTTCATCTCTTATCTCACAGGACATGGATCTTAATTTATATTTAAAAATGTGATGGTTGACTAACTGTCCCATAGTGACTTACTCTTGTTAGTATTTTTGATTCCACATAATTATATTCTTTCATATAGATTATTATCATTTAACTTATGCATTTGTTGTTTAAATATATGTTTAAATACAATTGAATATTAATTTTTGTTAGACAAAAGATATTTTTTTGTGTAAAGCATTATACATCAATATGGTTTGGTCTTATTTATTTTGTTGAAGGAATATGGATTCATAAAAAATTATTTTAAAGTATGCATACAGGTAAAGATAATACAAGAGAATAGGTGGTGTTGTATTTAAAACCCAATTAAATATGATATTTTTATATTTCTTCCAAAGTGAATATATATCAAGGAAACTATCCAAGTGAGGAGGTCATGCAAAATATGGGTGTTGATAGACTGTAACTTCCATGTTCCTTAATCAATATTTTTATAATTTTATCTCTTTAGTAATATATTTAAATATAGAATGAAATTATTTTTCATCTTTTAATAATATTAACCTATAATTTATATAAATTTGTATCCTTTAATTAGTTTTATTTATCAAATACAAATTTTTTGTTAAAATATTAATTCGAGTACTAAGAAACACCGAATATAATTGGATGGTAACACATGAATATATGATCATTATTTTATTTTGTAAATATAAAACATTACAAATTATGGATGAACATATTTCATTGTATTTGTAGAAGAATATTGAGAAAATAAAATAAATAAAATCATTAGAAATTTTTTGAAATCTAATAGGTTATGGTCTCCAAAAAATACCATTTTCTAGATAAATTCTATAAACAAATATTACCAGAATGACTTAAAATTTGGGAATAGAAGTTATATCACCTTGAGGGAAAATTTAGTTATTGAAAAAATAAATAAAATAATTGGTATTTTTAGGATATATAAGTTTTATACGACCCTTTTAATAGTAATTCATAGTTGGACCAGTAGCCGAACATCTGAATATTAACATGGTCAATAGAATATTGACTATACCATTTAGAATAACAAATTATCCAATAAATAATATTAACCATGAAAAAAATTAGTTAATATAAATACTAAAATTTCATTAAAATCAATTCTAATAACATGTAACTTAATGTATATATTAATGTAAATTTTTAATAATTTCTATATCAACATATTTATCAAAACATCAAATTTTTATGAATAATTAAATATTTTTATTTTTATTATTTATATATTCACTTATATTAAAATAATTTAATTCTTATAATCAATATGTCTAAAAAATCTGTTGAAATTTTAATATTTTATGGAAAAAATGAATTTTATGTTAATAGTAAAAATATGATTTTGCATATATTGTACAATTTTTGAACTTATTATGACATCCAAATGATTCAATAATTTTTAAAAGATTTTACAGTATTTAAAATATATTTAATAAGAAAAATAGTTTTATTGAAAATAAAAAAGATTAATTTCAAAATTGATAAAAAACATTTCATGCCTAAATTATTTTTTATTTTAATAAAAAATTATTTTTTATTCTTTACTTTGAATAACATATCTATAGGATTACATTTTTTTGGTTGTGTTTAGATTTAATGAAAATATATATTTCTAATCCTTAATTATTAGTATTCACAAGAATCATTGGTATTCATAGTCTTTAGCCTAAATAATAAATTTATAAATATTTTGTTTAGTGATACCACTCTCCATTGCCAATATAATCACTCTTTATCAACCTAATTTTTTCCTATGTAAAAAATCACTTTATAGTGATAGTAATATCCATGATAAAAATGCGTACTATTTTAATAAATTCCATCGGTGACATGGAGTGGGAAACCAATCCATGTCATCAATCTTCTTTAAAAAAATAAATAAAAAAAAACCTGGGGTGGAAACTGCTTGGTGTTCACTTTTACATCATAATTTTTATCTTACCACATAAATAATGTATTATAGAGTGGATGTAAAATGGTTTACATCATAATAATTATTCGATACATAAAGACCTTTTTTTCTATAAATTATTTTTACGTCATAAGAAAAAACTTTTATGCTTTAAAATCATCAATCCGGTTAAATTTTACTTGGTGATGTGTTTTTCGGTGTATATGAGTTATGGGACATTACAATATAAATTAGGTATTTTTTATAAAAAATTTGGCCCAGTAGGATTTTTTCACACTTCATATGTCACCCTTATTTAATCTTTTTTTCTTTCTAGCCTCGAATCCTAGGTGATTTCAGGTTTATTTTTTGTGATCTGCACTCTTGATTTCCTCTGTTAAATGTTCGATCTCTTTGGCAGATTCTTCACTTCTCCCAAGTAAGTGAACTTTCTACATCTTCATTCCCATTTTTCATAGTAGCAGTGTGGAAATACATTTTTCATTCTTCAACCCTATATTGTTGTTTTATTTGATAATTTCAATATTTTTCATGCGATCATCCCCCATAGTTTGACCCTCATGTTGGTTGTGGTAAAACATGCATGTTCTTTGAGGTATGTGTTGTTTTATCTTATACTCCAATCACTATTATTGTTAAATTGATTCTTAGATCTGTGAATCAATTCCAAGGCCTCCATTATTGTCCTTATATTCTTTTTGGTGTGTGTGGATCCTGATGAGGGAATTTGTGACCCTATTTTGAGGTTAGTGGTTTCACCTCTAGACTATGTTATATGAAACTTGAATTATTAGTTTTTATAAAATGATTTATAAATAAATTTTCATGATTTATTGATTAATGTGTGTGTACAAATGTTTTTGAGAAAAGGTAGTTTTCTCATTATTTTAGTAAAAAGTAAAAAGTATTTTTGAAGTATATTGAAATGGATTATTTAAATGGGTGTTCAATATTGGTTTTGATGATTTTTTTGGAAAATAAATCACATGGGAAACCTTGGGTACTTAAGAGTATGGGGTAGCAATATTCCTTGTCTATTATTACTATCAGAGGGTTCACACATGAGGTGTTCATATTCTTAACAATTCATGTTTTCAAGGTACTTATTAGATACTATTGGAAGGTCCATATGGGGTGTTTCTCTACTCCCTAGATTCTGTGAATATATCTAGGGGATTGATTTGTGTGATTTTCTATGATTAGATATGATTTTTCTAGAGAAATTGATTTTTAATGATCTATGGTGTGATGTACCTATGATTTAGTTTTCATTTATTTGTTTTTATTGCCTATTTTGATAGTTGTGATATGTTTTAAAACTACTTTACATGGATTATTTAGAACTATAAAAAAGGGGTGTGTTTTACCCAGATTTTGATATAAAAACTATATAATTTATCATAAATCCCTATATTATTTAATATTGATAATGTTTAGATTTTTATATAGAGACTTTATATGGGAATCATGGGTGGGATCCTACTAAGCTAGTTTAGATCACACCTTACACACCCATTAGGAGGTGTGTATACATTGTTATGTATTTTGATGTAGGGAATTCTAAGGTACGATAGTGAGGTGATGATGTTTCTATTAGATGGTTTTTGTATCTGGTGGTGAGATGTTGGGGAATTGACCACATATCAAATGGAGTAGCAGTTGTTAGCTTGGTTTCTCATTTCAATTATTATCAGAAAAACATAATTAGTTTAACATGGTTCTAGATTTGTATTACTACCATAGTTTCTATTTGGTTCTGTAAAATATTTATTTTAGTTTCATAATCCATTTTTACTTTTTTTTATATATGTGTATGACATATGTTCTTCTTCAGGTTGGTTTAAATTATTCCCTCTAGTTGTTGAAGATTCCTAGTAGCTAGTCGCTAGCCTGTGAAGATTAGGAATTCCCTTAGGGTATGTGGAAGACCAGGTTGGGTACCAGATTGTGTGGGGTATCAGTTGGATTCATGATAAATTGGTATTAGAGGTGGGTTTTCCTCAATATTCATTATCTTGGGGAGTTTTTTAGACCACAGATAGAATTTTCTAGAAATTGAGAAGTATGTTACGGTGTGTGCCGGGTCAGGTAGTTCTACGATGAGACTCAAGTTACTATGGGATGTTGTGATGTGTGTCTCTTAGGTTGGGTAATGTTATTAATATCATATTCCACTTATATATCCCTTATTTGAAATGATTTTATCCAATTTTATGATCATTTATTCTATTTTTTGTGTGTAATAGCATTACTTTGAGACTCCTCACATGGGTTCCACTGGAGGATATAGTGGATGTTCATTAAGGGAAACCTTCATTGGATTTGAATCTTATAGAGTATATTGAGCGAGTAGTTCATTCCATGGACCAAAATTTATCACATGTCCAGAATGTAGTTGATGTGGTATGAACAAGATCTGGAGGAGAAATGTATTAATCTTGGGAGTTCTTACGTGAGAATCCTCCAGAACTAAGGGAACGACTGAGCTCTAATAGGTTGAGTACTTCTTGTAAAGATTGATTGGATCTTATACTTCGTATAAATGGTCGACAATATCAAGGTGAAGTTCATATAATTTATACATGAAGGGCATTTCAAGCAATGATGGGATTCTATCGTACAATAATATTGGTACGTGGGAATATATTGAAAGAGTTTCCAGACCCTCTTCTTCCATATGTTATGTCTAGAATCTCTAATAAAGTAAAAGTATCTATAGTTCATATTTTTAGAAAAATGAGAGATTTCTGTTTTATCATTCACTAATTGATTCATAGAGCTTGATTATTTTTCTCCCATGGTAGTGAAGAATGAATTGTTGAAGACTCAGATGTAATAGTAGTATTTGTGAATGGATATCATAATTAAGGTGTTTAAGTTGAAGGTTTATACATATGAAAAGATTGTATATAGGGATATGATGGATAAAATGGGAATGATAAGAAATATTTTTAATTTCCCCCCTCTTGTCTACCCAGTGGAAACTTTAGTGGCATGAATGAATATAATATGAAATTGCATTGGAATTACAAGAGAGGGGGAGGTGGTTCTCATCATTGAACCTCCTATACACCATCATCTATAACCAGTAGTCTTCCAATGACATACTATCAACGTGGAATGGTTGGGAATAAATTACATACTTGTTCCAAACCTTTGGAGATTTGAAATGGTTGTGGAATCTATGAATATCTACATGGATTCCTCTAGGATATGTATAAGACTTATTATGGATAGGTATCATTAGTTCCAAAGGCCACTACATCGTTGTTATATTCATAAAATTTTACAAGGATGTAGCCAAGTTCTCAGAAGTGACGCACCTTCAAATAATGGATGAGTCTTTAGAGGAGGTTTCTGGGGTTATAGAAACAGTTAGAGTTACCATGTTTATTATAAATTCTATAGTGTCCTCTTTATTTGATATAGGTTCCTACCACATGTTTATATCAACCAGTTTTTTTGATGTTGTAAAAATCTCAACAAAAGTTTTTTCATTCATTATAGAGCTAGTGAAAGAACATGAAAAGAGGAAAGAAAATTCATTTTAGTGTCTATCTTCTTCACTATTGATAACTTACATGCGTGTAGTCTGAGATTTCCTCATTCTTAATCTTGATCTATTTAACATCATCATATGGATGGACTGTCTTGTCGATCATCATGACTATGTAGATTATTATCATCGTCTTGCCTCATTCCTTACAACTGATGGGAGATCTTGAGTATTTAAGAGAGAGTGGGATTAGAGGTCTAGTCATGAAGGTCCTTTTCTCCCATAGCTTAGGATTTTTTATCTATTGTTATAGTTGATCACAATGATTATTATTTTGGATCTGATAAACCAAATATTCCAATTGTTTCTCAACAATTTTAAGGTAGTGTTCATGAATGATATTCTAGTTTATTTGAGGTATGAGTGTGAGCATGAGAACCATATAAATTTGGTTTTAGAAATATTTAGGAATCACTATATTTATGGTAAGATTTCAATATGTAGTTTATAGGTCCCAAAAGTGATGTTCTTATGGTTTGTGAATTTTGAACATGGATTGTCAATCGATCTTTAGGAGGTGATGATTGTATTGTCATGGGAGGAGACACAAAATATCTATTAGATTAAAGGATTACATGGTCTTGTTGTATAATATCACTGGTTATTCAAGGATATCTCAAATATGGTGTCACATTTTTTGAGACGACGTGGACCCAGATGCCACTTAACGGGTGCCCCAAGGCTGGTTGGACTCATGGCCTCAAGAGGATATTTTTGAGTGCCAGAGGCTGGTGACTAGCAGCAAGGGCCTAGGGTGTGTCTGTGGGAAGACTTATCCCTCATTAGCAGAGTGTAGCACATCAGAAGGGTTATAAATGAATAAAAAATGGCAGAAGAAATATAAATAATATAAACATCAGAAGTAAATGATGAAATAGATAAATGATAAAAATAATCACTGTATCAACTAAGATATTAATGAAATAATGTCTGGTAACTAGAAAACATCAAAGTATCGATACAAGACAACATGCATAACAAGTTCCACAAGTAAACGAAAACAAGACTACTCCAAGAATCCTGAGATCCAACTCAGTCATCTTCTATCAAACTCCATCCTCTCAGTATGCAATCAAGTGTTGGAAGCTAAATGCTTCCCTTTTTCATTACCTGCAACCAAGTAATCTACTTTGGGTACCAATTGGAACCCAGAGAGGGTGTGAGATAAATCTCAGTGGTCCACCACTAACAATTACTATAAAATCTGGCCCGTGTAATGAAATATAGTAGTGTGAAGTCATGAATATATAAGGTAATGAAATTAGTAAAATATAGCTAAATAACTATGTACCTGCTTCAGCCCTAGGATGGTGTCTAAAAATGTAACCAGTTCATTAATTAAAAAATTACCATTTAATATTAATAGGTCACGTGTGGTATAGCCAACACTGACATCTCCTCGTGATAGTATAAGTAGTGAAGGTTTCGAGATATGACAAGGAAACCTAAAAATGATATTCAGCGTGGGAGTTATAGGGTATTAAACAAGGTAACTTAAATCTCACAGACTGCAAATTGAGTAGTATTTGAGTCCAGCTAAAGGGTTAATAGTATAATCCAAGGAGCCTAATCCATTGCATTCCACAATATGTTTCCTACAAAGTCCAAGGTGATTAACCAAGGTAAAACGTGGCTATGAAAAGATAGGGAACTATGGGATTTCACTATGGAACCTACTAGTCAATGATGGATCCAAGGAGTGTATATGAGGTATTTTATAATAATGAAAGGGATCCAATGGTAGAATACCCATAAATCCAAGGAATAGACAAGAACCATATTCAAGGTGGGTATCAACCAAAGAAAACAGTATTCTTGAATCAGAATGGGTATCCCGAGACCCATGGTATCCTCCTCTCAGAATCCAAGGTGAGATCGAGTCAGCCCATTCCTATTTGATATTGTAATATTTTAATAATTCACTTAGTTCATGTCTTTACTTCCATTAGTGTGGATAAGTCAAGTTGAGTTGAAACCATTTATTTATTGGTCCAATTCTTGTCTTCCATTAGTGTGGATAAGCCAGGTAGCGTTGAAGCCATTTAATCACGTCTTAGTTAGCCATTAAGGCTTATTCAATTATTGAGGTTCACTCTGCTACCTTCCATTTATATGGAAAGGGGTGATACAGACATGTAACCATTATTCAATCACTTTTTATTAAGTCCATGTTATATACTTAGTATACTTTCCATTTCACATTTCACATTTCACTTTTAGTAACCATTCAGAAGCACTTAACTTAGACGGGTCAAGTGATGAGCAGACATGGTACATTCCATTATTAAATTTTCAGTAATAACAAGCCATTTATGATAAGAGGGTTCCCCTCTAAGAAGGTCTAGAAACGGCACACCCAAATGGTGGATCAAACACACCAAAACACTAAAAACCCAACTATGGCATAACCTCCGAAATGGGGCAGATTGAGTTGTGGGTTTAACCACTAACTACAAATCACATAATTTTAAGAGCATAATCATATGATTCCAAAAAGTATAATCATGGAATGTAAATTTAATAAACAGTTTCCAATGAAATTGGTGGGCCCGCTTGAACATTCCAAAAACAACGAACTTTAGGGATTAGTTATAGCCCACCCACCTTAGGGTTCTATGAATCTCCCCCTCCATTATTGACCCTTGATTTTCATTGTATGAGAGTAGATCTATGAAAAGGTAAAAATGCTAACATGTAGATATCCAGATCAAGAGTGAATGAGAAGAAGAACAGCTAAAGAGGACATGAGTACTTACTGTTGTGCATCTAACATGATGAACAGAAGCTCAATCAGATGTCATAAGAAGGAGGTCTCTTGATCCCTATCTTTACCCTTAAAAATATTAAAAAGAGTGAAAATGGAGGAAACTACCGTTGGTTCTTGGATTATGAGGAAGTGTAAGGATAAATAGACTATTAAGGGTGTTTTGGAAATTTTATACAGATTTTTATCCTATGCATTATTTTTCTGCATAGTTTTTCAAACAGTTTGCAAACCATTCGAGACGGTTCTACCCAAAAAGTCTTTCTCTACACGGTTTGATCAAATCATGGAACATCCATGTATGGTTACCTAGGAAAAAGGGACATTCATTGGGTTTGGTTACACGACCATGTGCCAACTGTTTAAGGTGCCACTGTTTGAAAAAAAATCATCTGCACGGTTTGGAAAACCACACATAAATCCCGCATGGTTTACTCTAAACCATACACCGAGTCTATTTTCTCCAAAAAGATGGGTTCTGAGCTCCGAACAAGACCGAAGCACCCTAAGAACCATTACTAACTCATTATAAATCCATATTAAGTCAAAATTAAAGATTTATACTGAAAATTAAAGGATCCATACCTGAGTGAAAAACCAGGTTCTTGCAGTCTTCCCCCCTTAAAAGAACAAGCCCCCTTGAGTTCTCCTTACAAGGGTAAGGAAACACTGTTTTGGAACAACTCTGGCCACTGAGCACATACATTGGATCACCTCTTCCAAGTCTCATCCTGTACTCAGCTGTACTTCCATAACATATGTACGAGAGGGACATATTGCCTCAAAGATCCTTCATGATTCATTCAATGATGCGTACTGAATATTACTCAAAAGTAGCATCGAAATCTAACTCAACTTCTTTATGATAAAAGTTATGAGATGGCTCAACACGGTATTGGAGAATCCGTGAGACTTGAAAGATGTTGTGCATGGAATGGTACCTCTATGGTAGTAGCAACCAATAAGCTACTGGCCTAACTCTCTGTAAAATATCTAATGGTCCGATGTAATGAGGTGAAATCTTTCCCCACTTTCATAACCGTATTTGCCTTAGGCTAGGAGCTATGCGAAGATAAAAATGATCCCTAACCTCGAAATCAAGTGGTTTTCGATGATGATCGACATAAGATTTCTGTTGAGACTGAGCAGTAGTCATATGCTTCCTAATAATCAGGACCCATTCTGAAGTCTCTTGAATGATACGAGGAGCTTGTAGGGATGCCTCACCTGCCTCTAGCCATCACAAGGGTGAACGACATGGCCTTCCATATAAGGCCTCAAAAGGATCCATCTAAATCATCGACTAAAAATGTTATTATAAGAGAACTCAATGATAAGGATATGCTTCTTTTAAGAACCACTGAAATCAAGGATGCATACTCAAGGAATATCCTCTAAAATCTGTATTATCTGTTCTGATTGTCCATCTGTCTAAGTTAGAAAAGCAGTTCTTAAAAGCACCTGAGTTCCCATTTCTTTTTGCAAAACCTTCTAGAACCATGATGCGAAACAAGAATTCATATCTGAAACGATAGTATGTGGAACCCCATGTAGTTTTATGATCTCACAGACATACAATATTCCACATTCATTCACTGGGATAGTATCCCGAATATGAATGAAGTGGGATTTTTTCATTAGTTGGTCAATGACTTCCCAGATAGCATCGCTACCCCATAGTGACCTAGGTAATCAAACTAAAAAATCCATAGCAACATCTTCTCATTTCTATTCCGTGTCTGGAAGCAGCTGTATCAAGCCTTTAGGTCTCTAGTGCTCTTCCTTCACATACTAACTGGTGGAACACCTTATGATGAAGCCTGCAATATTACATTTCATACCAAGACACCAATACTAGCACCACATATCTCAATTCATCTTTGAGATGGCTGGATGAACTTCCCACTAGGAAGCGTGGGGATCTTTCATCAACTCATCTCTCACATCTTCAAGAACCCAGTTACGTCCATGTAGATGCAGGATGTCGTCTCTATCCACAGAACAGTCCATAGTTGGCTTATCTCCTCAAATAATCTCGTGGAAAACCAAACATTCATGATCTAAAAATTACCTCCCCAACTAAACCTCTCTATATTAAGTCATGAATAGACTCACTATTTGTCCCTAGAACACAGTCTTGTGATTCCATACATTAGAATATCCATATGGAGAAACACACAAGGATATCTGGTTACACAAGATTGCACACTCTATGTATCATGATCAAGACCCTCTTACGCGCTCAATAAGCGAGGGAGACAACACCATAGAATAAAGAAAACATTACTCTCCTGCTCCACTAGGGTGAGCTGTGGGGAGGTTAACTTCTCCAAAACAACCTACACTAGGCGGGCCTGGGACTTCCCAGAAAGTGAATATTCTAAAACGTTACCTTCTTCCAATGTATAGACCATATCATATTCGTAGTACCATAGGAATTTCCAGCCAGCATTGCTACCTCAGGTTCATGTCTCACTGTGTGAAGACGTACCTGAGACTTTGGTGGTCTAAACAGACGAAAAAGGTACTCTTCTAGAAGGTAGTGTATACAAATTCTCGTGGTGAAGACTACCAATGTCAGCACCATATAGTGATTTTTGTAGTTCTATTTATGGGGTCCCCCTCACCACGGCCTGTACTTGATAACGGTAGTATCAAGATTGATTTTGAGAACACACGGTACAAACGAACATGGAAGGTGAGTAAACTCATCCAACGAATAGAAGATAAACATGGAAAGCACATGGCATACCCTGCGTGTCTTTACCCCTCTCAAAATGAGAGTAGAACAAAAAAATAGGCACTTTAATACACAACCGCGCTCTGAGTGCTCTAGTTTGAGGGAATCTTCTACCACACCTCAATAATATCTACATTGTGCAGAAATAATTCACCCACATGGTTTTTCTCACATCCCAAAAATGCATCTTAGTGGGGAAGGACCTCTCTTCTTCATGCATTCAAAGCTATGTCAAACGGAACCGATGCCCCATGTCACCCTAATAAAACCTCAAGCAAGGAGTTGGGACAAAACAATACTTCATAAAGTTCCAAGAATTTTATACTGAAAAAAAGTACAAAAGATTCAAGGTGTACCACATATCATCTCATGCTCTATAGAATCGTACACATCCAAATCTTGTTGTAGTCTGTGGACCTAGCTTCCAGCTCTTTGAGCCTATCATGGGTCGCTTGGTGGTGGTGGAAGGACCTCATAATGTCATCCCCCACCTACAAATCCTCCTTCTACCCTACTAACACCACCTCCCTGTGGGCCACCAACATCACAACAATGTCTCTTCCATGGTGATCTACCTGTTTCATACATGATATCCTCAACACATTTGGTTGGAAAATATTGTTCTATGTGTCCTCGCCCATCAGAAGAATAGAACCATCTATACCTATGGTTTCTCTTCACCCTAAGCTGTCTGGGCCCCATATGAATACATTCCTATGACCGATCATGATAAGATCTCCTACACCAAGATCTTATTGAATTGCATCAGCTAGCTACGACAGACGTATCCACTCTATTGCGGCCTCTACCATAACTATATGCATGGCGTGAAAAGAATATCTCTATCACCAGTGCCTACCCGAGCACCCTAGTATAGGTGGGGATGCACAGGGGTACTATGATAACATGGATCTCCCTATGATGTCCCTGCTCAGACCTATATGATCAGAAGTGTTTGTCGCAGAGCATGTCCAAAAAATACTGTGTAAGGTCTGTGAACCTAGTTACATACTTAGTCACTATCAACCCTTCCATGTGAAACTAGAGGAGCTCCTGAAGTCAAATGGAGTGAAATATGGAGGGTATTACTCTTCATGAAATAGATGTCAGAAGTCATCATATGAGAGGGCTGAATCATTGAGTTTCTGAGTAACTAAACTCTACAAATTCTTAGTAGCTCCATGGAAAAGGCTGGATGCCAAAGACACCACATAATATGCCAGTGTCTGTGAAATCCTAAAGAGGTAGACCACTGACTCTAACCAAACCTCTACTACTTGAGGGTCTATCTCACTGTGATACCTCAACAGTCTCTGTCACTGAAACCCACAAAGTGTGCTCAACCTGTGCACATCCTCACTCTGCACTGCTGGGGCTGTCTGTTACTCAACAGGTAGCGGTGCTACTACCTACCTACTTGGAGGAAGGAGTCATATGGTGGATCCCAAACTATGGCCTAATTTCTAATAGGGTTGTCATAAAAAACCAGAGCTAGTATCCTGGCAGGATTTCGTTGTAGAGACATCCCGAATATTAGCAAGGAGTACCACGATCAGAGGAGCATATATATATAAAAATATATATATATATATATCAACAGTGATGGGGAGATTAATCAAGAAAGATATTCAATAACTCAATCCTATATGATGCATGTACCATTGTTACCTATAGTAATTGTCTTAGGGTTCTGAGTCAACAAGAGGGTAATCAGGGCCCTAGGGAATGGATACATCATCCACCCGTACCATCACTAGAATCCCTTGTCTGAGAGACACTATCGCAAAACATCGACACTGTTTATCTAAACCCAACCAAGACCTTTTAGGGGATGGTCCGAACAACCTCTCAAGGGTTGAACCACCTCTGATACCACATTGTCATGACCCGAACCAGACTAGGGCTCTTGATGAAACTACCCCAAGCCCATCTCAATCGTCCAGGGGCTGACAACTAGCACCGAAGGCACAAAAAACTCAAGGAGGCCTTTTCCTACTAACTTTTACACACACACACACAACCAAATCAATGAAAAACTTTAGTGTGAAGTTAGAAAAAAGGGAAACTGCTCTAAAGTAAAGTAAACATGCATCAACCTCTTGATAGTATAAGAGTACGGTTGTGTGAACTAGATAGTAAAGGGGGAAAACATATACCCAAACCAGAAATCTATGCCAACATGAAGGAAACTAAATAAGAGTAATATCCTAGAGAGTCTCACTCTGGTATCCCAACATTGACAACCATACACAGTCTATACAACCTCTATCCCCAAGCTCTTATGAGATCACGATCTACCTGTCTGCTGTCTGAAAAAGACACGACACTTGTTGGGAAATCCCATACAGGTGTGAGTATATACATTCCAAATATAATTCCCCCAAAAGGTTAAGGGGGTGTAGTAATATATACATGAACAAGAATTAGTAGAGAGAACAAGGTGTGGTAAACGTGCACAGAAAGAGTACAAATCAACCCAACAAGTGAGAGAAAGTAGGATCATCCAAGCACAAATATCTAGAAATGATGAGGAGATGAACTCCTCATTGAGTCTTTGCTACATATAGTTAGATATTAGACTTGTCCAACCTTGAGAATCTAGAAACAAAAAGCACGTGGCATACCTCTCACATCTTCGACTCTCTTGGAAAGAGAGTAACCATGACACAACGAGTCAGTACTATAACAATATATATATATATATATATATGTGTGTGTGTGTGTGTGTGTGATCAGTCAAAGAAAATCAAACGAGGAAGTAAGGGGATCTTCATCTCAAAGATCATCCCAGGAACATGAGTATCCAATAGTTCAAGATAATGCCAACTGCAAAGCCTAAGGAGTCACAATTAAAAGGGGCTCAAATCACCAAAATTTGATACTATTTGCTTTTGGTAGTAGTGACTCGCCCACACTATTTTAGTCCATGTCTCAAGAATGCATCTTGGAGGGGAAAAATCCATCTTTATTGTGATTAATTAGGTAAATCGAACAATGCCCCACCACTGTGGCACAAAAAATAGGGTCTTATCTAAACTATTGGGGACTACGCTACCCAACCCAGTGGGCGGGTTTACCCAATGTCTCCTCAAGGAATACACTGTGATTCATACTGGTATCACCTCGAGGACAACTCTCTAGGACAACTCAGTATCTCCTCAGTCACTACTCTTGGGGTCATCTTGGTATCTCTGAGGGGACTATACTACCTAACCCAATGGGAGGGATGACTCAGAAAGGAAATACTCATCACTGCTAGATGGTATCTCTCCAGAGGCACTGAGGAACACTGACAATCATTGTTGGATGATTCATCCCGGGAATAACTGAGGAACACTGGACATCAATGATGGATGGTACCTCTTAGGAATAACGGAGGAACACTGGACATTCCTTCTGGACGATACCACTCTTTAAGCATGCCACTGTAGTTATTGGGTGTCGACCTAGATTGGCTCCATAGCCAAGACATCTCGCCTCGTATATTAGAATGCACTATGGAGGGCACCATCACGTTCTTCCTGAAAAAACCACTCTGGATAGGCTACTCACTGGCCAATATACAAGTATAAAAGAAGAATATATGAGAGGTTAAAGAATCGTATAGTAGTACACATCGTGTTTGGGTCCCACATGACGTGTGACTCCACCTCACCACCGATTCATGTACCTAACCATTTTTGGATACTAAACTGTGAACCAGAACCCCTAGGGGTGTCAGTGTACTCCTAGTGTACATGGAACATATTGTCAAAAGGCCAAAGAGAGCATGACTCTCATCGTTAAACCCAATGGGTGGAAATGTACCTTCCCAGACATACCTCCTCAAACGGCCCTAGAACATTCAACAAAATCTGTTCGTACATTTTCTCCACTCTCACAAGAGTCAAAGCTAACCCAAGCCATGGGTTGTCTTCAAACACATCAAAAGTATCTTCCCTTGATATTTCTTTCATGTTTCCACATTTAATGAGATCATGAAAAAGGCTCCACACATCCAAACAGATCACACCATTGTGATCCTTGAAAAAAAACGAACAAGATTGACTATTCATTAGCCCCAAACTAACACCCAATGGAAGAGTCATAATTTTCCACATTACCCTTTTATGGAATCCTGTGGGGTCCATGGCTTTGTCCCAAAATTATTTATATGGATCATTCCATTACCATCCTCCCAGAAAGACATCCGAGATGGACTACTCATTCATCCAAAAGGAATACATGGGGAAAAAGATATATTTCACCATAACATGAACAAACCAAGGAAAGTGTGTCCCACACATTGATTTATTTTTAATCACCTTGAATTGGCATTGAAAAGTATGCCTCAATGTTAGGGTCACAATGCTACTAAAGAATCTCCAATCCAATTACATATGGAAGAGTTACGACAGATGAATGATTCCACAACAATATTATTATTGTTATTATAATTGGGTGTTTCATAGAGCTGCGTCAAAAATCCCAAAAAATGTATCCAAAATCGTTTATAAAATTACCATCTTAATTCCAGGGTCACACGGTCACTGACAGTCCGTCAAACTGAGATCACAAGGAGAATTTTTGAGGAGATTTACGTTTCACCATAACAAATTAATAATAATTATAATATTTTGTTATTATTAATATTATTAATAACATCATTGATAAAGATGGTACTCCCCTATCATTCACGCATAAACCATGAGACTCCACCCCATTTGGGAACCCCCCATATCATTTAAATAAAATAATATACCATCATTATTTATTTATTATAATATATTGGAATAGGGAACTCACCTCTTACAGGCCAAACACAAGCCCCCCCTTGTTTAAAAATTTTCACACGACACCCCACTAGCCGCATTTTCATCTTCCGTTTTTTATACATTTAATTCTAATATCTCTCTCCTATCATCTACCACCACAAAGTTTCCTTCAAACTGAAATGATAATTTCACACCACTTCTATAATGAGTGCCTCCATCTTGCTAAGTGTGCCTCCACCTTGCCAGCAACAACTCACCACATAGGCGGTGCCTTACCACTCTGGTGGCCAGCCTTGTCCATGTGACCTCATAGTAGTGTAGAGATCCATTGCACATGGTTTCCTAGATTCATTCCTCCCCTAAAAAAACCATTGTCAACTATTATAGATCATAGATCTAGGGTGACCATGTATCACTGTTGACCACGTCCGTCACTCAATCGGATCTTCAATCCATTTTTGACCTCCTATCAAATAATATCACACCTCAACCTCATATTTGATCTCAAATTTGGATCGGCTAAACCAAATCATTGTATCAAAGACTGGTTACAAAATAATTTTTATTGGGTATTTGGTGGACCACCAACCAAAATAAATGTCGACGATGAAAAGGAGAGAATGAAGAACAAAAGAATACATAAAAAATTATATGAATAACCTCTTATATTATTCATTTAATCCTTGATTCATCACTTTCAAGAATGTCAAACAAAGAAAACTAACAATAATTAACAAACTGATTAAGAATTTTATTTCAATTTCTTGTATCGTGCAAGGGTGCTGATTGAAAAATAGGAAATCAATATGCTCAAATTATAATCAGATCCATAACAATACCAAAGATGAGTCCCACATAGAGATTGGAATGATTTTTTTTGAAGAATATGTTTATCGATGAAGGAGGAGGATCTGCTACACTTTGATCCATCTAGATTCATGGGTTCATTGCCGTTCTTCGTTTGTCGTTTATCAACGGGAAAGAGAGGAGATGAGAGGGTTTTTGTCATTTATGAAACATAATTATGATGGAATTTTCTAAAATGAAAATTCATAACCCTAAATTAGTTCATGATAAAAATAAAATAATAAAATAAGTTATTATTTAATAATTTAATTTTTCAACCACGATGGCACATAAGTTGGTCTCTTGACACTGGAAAAGGTTATACCTTTCCTAGGGTAAAACCCACATTCTATACTCAATAGTGGCATCATATTTATCATATGAGTCCCCTTAGATGAGTTATTTGGTTGAGATCTATTAAATTAATTAATTAATAATTTTATTCAACCATTTAACATACCGCTGATGATTGAGGAGTCTGATCATCGTACACCAACTCATTTTATATCACGCCTATGGTAAACACTGCATTTCGGACCCAACCGTGGTCTTGGAATTCGAAAAGGATTAATTGTTTAAGAGTTATCCAATATTAATTAATTAACTGCATGATCGTAATATAAAACATATTTAACATTTTTATAAAATTAATTTTGGGCACATCGGGCCTCAAAATTGCACACCGTGTCAGCCCCTATCTATGGAATAATATTTAAAAATATTTCAAAGTCTTATTATAAAAAAAGATGGGTCACTACTTGTATCACATTGTTTGGAATCATTATAATTCCATCTTGAACTTCCTTTGCGCACCAAGAGGTACTCCATCAATTAAAAATATTTATAAGTCACGTGCTAATGAGGGGTACCAAAGTATTGGTTAATGGGGATTACATAAATAACCATGGAAATTCATTCCCTATATAATAATGGAGGGAGGTATGAATTGAAATCATTTAAATTTAATTTAATATTAAATTATTAGAAACCCATGAAATAAATTAAATTTAAACATCCATCACTTACACATGGCTTAGACATGTTTGTGAATGATCATACATGCAATATATAAGAAAAATTAAAACAACTAATATCTAATTTTAATTTTTTTTTCATTATCATAAACACATATACATTAATTAATTAATTAAAAAATTAATTCCACTTCATCTTAGTGACCCTAGGAATTCATTTTGAGATACCCATCAAATTTAAAGGTATTTATAGAAAATAAATTGAAGAACCAATAATTATATATGTTTACAATAAATCAATCGATAATTCAAAAATTACATAAAGCCATTATTTAATTTTAAATTAAAATAATTAAAAATAAATAAAATAAGTTTATAATCCTTTAATTATCCATTAAATGTAATTTGATTCTGTTTTTATTTGGAAAACTACATGGTGTGTACTTATGAGCTACAGACAGTGTACCTCAATTTCTATGTACCTAGGATACACACCTATGGCTCTAGTCAAGCACCTCAAATAGATTTCACAACATATAGAATCTTACTACAAGGCGTGTATTACACTTGTTGTGTGTTTGCAAAACCATCCAAAGAACTCAGCCTGTTCTTCGGTCCGGACTACACCATGTGTATAGACCAGCTACATGCCATGTATGAATCATGTTTTGTGTCTGAATAACACAGTTGATGGCTTAATGGGCATTTTGAAAGTGTAAAATGATGAAATACATGTTATGTACTCCGCATACATGTCATGTGTATCATTGATTCTAGAGGATTTCAGTATCACATGGTTTTACCATGCATAATTATCATACATATTTCGAGAATTTCACCAATAACCCATGTAAACTACACCTGATGAACATCATCTATAGACCGTGTAATCTGACATGTCACATGATAGGTTGGACCAATCTATATGTGGTATCCAATAAATGTGTCAAGTGTAATTACTACTTGGAAGGTTGTGCATCCTACAACACTACCAGGTGCAATGCACTTGGGTACATAACATGTACTGTGGCCACATGACATATAATCCCATTCTATCTGGCCAGATTCCTTGATGCTTCCTGATAGAATATCCAATAAATCATCATCTATTCTTCAAATTTAGAAATTTTAAATCTTGAATGAAGTAATTAAAATGTGAAAAATATATTAATTCATATTGAATTAAATAAAAAATATTATTAAATGAAAAATTCTACCACGATTGTTGATATTGGTCAATAATAAAATAAATAATTATAAATTTAAAACAAAACCCCTCTAATAACACTTTAAAGTTATGGGTGTTTTCGAGGCACCTTTGGTGGGCCAGATATTTAAAACTTATTTAAATATTAAGTTTCTTGAAATGTTGAGGGAGGATGTTTTATGTTATATTCATAATTAATTAATTTAAACCAAGAAGAATTAATTACCCCATAATAGTATCTTTCATTGATGTGGATGTTGATATTCTAAAAAACCCTTTTTGATTACCTTCACTATGCAGTAAGGATTCACGTGTAGAATCCCTTTAGTTTTGATCCACATGTTCTACTTTGATCTACGACAAATGCTAGTTGATTTATGAGTTCTAGAGTGGCTATTAAAATGTATTTCACTATTCATCTTGATCAGTCATCCTTTGATCTTGATGTAATGTCTCTTATGTTTATCGTTCTTGAGAGGGATATAGGAAGAGGATTCTAGAGGGAATTATGTTGTGTGAAACTATTCTCAGTTATCTATTAAAATTATACAATAGACATAAATATATATTTATAGAGGAAGAGTTTAGGATAAATTATTATTTAATTACATACAAACCATTACATAATATTACAATAATTAAAAAACCTCATTCAATATAATAGTAATAATAATAATAATTTAAATGTACGTGCTATCTCGTGTAATGATAAATATCATTTCACTCACTTCTGAATTATTATTCATCACCGAACATGATCTTGGTCTGCTCAAACTCCTTGGAATTTATTGAATTCTTGAATTAATATTTTATTCACTTATATAAATATTTTATTCATAGACCATTAAATAAATATTTATGAAATATTAAATAATATAAATAAGTATATATTTATTCAAAGTCCATTGAATAAATATTTATTTAGTTTACGAAATGAATAAAATTTGAATAAAATTATTCCTCGGTATTTAGAATAATACTTATTCCATTAATAATATTGAAATATAATTTAATCGAGATCATTTGAAACACTTACAGTGTGACCCCCTAGGATTATTTCTATTTGGGATTAGGAAGGTACACCTAATGTCCAAGATTAATTACAAATAATCGGTTATGGAACCCCAGAGATATAAATTAATGTCACTGTATTGACAACCACATATTAATTATCATTGAATTATATAATTCCCTTATCTCAATATCTAATAAATATGGTATGAAATCCTTGCAATCAATATATGTGATCGACACAAATTTATTTGACTATTTCAAACAAAGGTAGTTACACCATGGACATTGAATACAATGTGATAGTTATATTTCAATCAATGGGACAAAATATCAACTTCCATAAAAATGGAGGTGAAAAATACTTCTTCGACTTATACATGAATAAAAAGTAATTAATTTTTATCCCAACATACCGTACATCCTACCAATATATGGAATGATGGTTTGTGTCAGAAAATCATACTGTGAATGTTATGAAATTAATTACTGATAATCCTAATGTCGAAGGACCATTTCATATATTCATATATAGGAATATCTAATGACACCAAAACATGAAAAATTCCTACTAGGGGGTATGTTCTCAAAATATCCAATATTAGAGATTTAAAAGTATGAACTTCATGAGAAGAAGCCTCATCCACCTAGGAGCACTTTCACCTGGCCATATGTGTACTATGTTCCCATTAATTATACATTATTTGATCGTATAACTAGTCTTATGAATATCATTATATTATTTCAAGGTTCTCATAATAGAGGGGAACTACTATTCACATTCAATGCGGAAGTTACTCTATGAAATTATCCTATAAATTTTATGTAGGGGAATGATAAATATTTAATTATATATTTAAATTGATATTATACCCATTGAATATACATGTAATACTAATTATAAACAGTGTTTGTTCTAGTTCACCAACTCTAACAACTTTATAGTGGAATATTTATGGGATGTAGTGTTCAAAACATATAAATCCTCCAATCATATACATATATAATTTTCCTTATATGTAGATGTATGTAATAATGTCAGGGCCCATGTGAACTATTCCATTAGGGGAAACAAATCTAGGTATTCAAGGTTAGGATAATATCACAACCTATCCCTTCAGGAATTTGGGAATCAATATAACATGTTTGGGTAATGTAATCCCAACCATTAACACCTACCTATAAATTAACATATGCATACCTACTACTACTTACATACCAATATATATATATACATATCCTATCGTACCAAACGTAGTGGGAAAACCAAACCATAGAACAAATATAACTAATAGTAGGTAACGTATGAAAAAAAGTTAGGTTGGTAAATATATAATAGTAGATATCAATGAACAAATTGATAATATACCCTTTCATACATTACTAGGAATGAACACAATAATAAGAATGCCTTTCAAATATAATGGGGAAATATTTACCTTAAATTAATTTTTTAACATGATAAAATTGTAAAACAGAACATATCATTACATAAATTAGTCTTTTAATTCAAATGTATATTTAAGAGAAACATTATTTGTTAAAAACAAGAGATATTAATTTGGTTGACTTCCTGAACCATCACCAGGACAAAACTATATAAGTGTGAGAGGATAAATTTTTATACCTAACTATTTTGTTGAAAACAGTTCTCTAAGGCTCCAAGGAAGATATTCCACCAGCAAGCTCAGTTATACCACCTTATAATGAGTTATGAAAAGACTCCACAATAAGTATCCTGAATGGAATCAAAGAAATTTAGAAAATTATACCATCCATAAATTATTAAGGGAGAATATTATATTTGCTTCTAATAAATAAAGATTAATATATGGATATTAGATGAGATATATAGATTTACCTTTCCTATGGTTATATTTATCACCCAATTAGAGGCATTTGAAGAAAGGATAAAGAAGATAGATCCTTGGATGAAAGAGGATGATACGATTGCTCTCAAGATGTGGAAGTGAACTCAATGAATATTAAATATTTTAAATAATATATTTTAGAGTTTAATTTTAGGATTAAAATAACTAAAATTATTTTTTCTAATTTTATTTTACCTAGGTGTCTTCTGCGAACCTGATTCAATCCATATGTTACGCGGTGGTTCAAACAAAACCACATACACCGCTAAAACTCAGATTGGGTACAAAGTCTAGTTCCATGAGGTACCCAACGGCCTTCTAGGACACATTCTTTCTCCTTTTCATTCCTTAAACCTATAAAATATCTTATTTAGCTCTCTAACTTTTGAATAACCCAAAAAATAAATTGTAAAACTGAAATTTGAGAGTAAACTAACATAAAAATTGTTGGGCCTTTATAGCCTCCCCATATTCAGTTTTATTATCCTAGTGAATTTTTAACTAGTTTCATGATAGAATAAGTTCTACTGTTATAAATTCATCTCATCTTCCAACCCCAATGGTTCATTCTTGATATTTCCATTACTCCATATGAACTAATCCAGGGAATCATGTTTCCCCACAACACCTTTTAACTGTGATTGGTAGTATAGATCAGATGATACATATTTCACACATCATTATTTATATAAAAATCATCATAATAAATTTTGTGCATAGATTTGGGTAGATATTTCCTATGTTTTGAAACATGGAATGTGTTATTTATGGCAGTAAATCTTAAAGTAAGGGGAATCTAATAATAAATTCCACTGATTCGTACTATAATTAGAAAAGGTACAACAATAATTGGAGTCAACTTCCACTAAATGAATTTTTATTGGTGAAAAATCATTGGGAAAAAATGATAAAAGACACGATCACACATAATAAATTCAAAGGCATCCTTCAATGGTTTATAAGTTTTTTTACTAACTCTTATTTTCATGCCCCATCTTCTGATTACCTGGAGCCGGTGTCATACAGAGGATCGAATTCGGTTCAGGCTCTGAGAAACCAGCTACATCTAAATAATTCTTTAGTAAAAACCCAAACTTAAAAATTTTTAAACAAAAAAGTGGGGTGAGGATAGGAATTCTCTATAAGGGGTTTAAAAATAACATAATATACACAAAATAACATTTGAAAATATTCTTTAAAATTTCCGTAAAACATTTCCTTTAAAAAATATAACACGTTAAGCATACTATGAAAATTATCTGAGGGATATAAGTACACAATTTAAAACATGATAACATTAACATAATTCAATTAAGGAAATTCTAATTCATGATAATAAAAAAAAGACATTCCATGTTGAAATGCAAGTACAAGATTAATAACTAAGTGTAATGCATAATCAGAGTTGTGCTAAAAATAATAACATCAATTTCATATTTTACACTTGCGCAACATACATTGGCCATAAAATCTATGAATATTTCATAAATAATATGCCATACTTATATTCCTTGAATTATCATAATCATAAACTCTTAAGACATTAATATTCTACTAGTAGAATATTCCCCTAGTTAATTAATTTTTCATAGTCATAAGGAGGAAAATTCAAATTCCGGACTATGTCAAGGCCTCAGCCAAGATGTCTAATGATTAAGGCCTCAGCCAAAATCCATAACTCATAATTGGGAAAGGCCTTGGCCAATTCCTCTACTAGTTGTCTCATGAGACCTACCGATGAATCGAGAGGCTACAATGAACCCCACCCATCACATAATAAGTTCAATACATTCCTCATAACTCTAAATCAAAGTGCACATCCCATTTTGATTTATTAAATTACATATCAGATATCAAACCAAGTATATAAATTACTTCATTTCTTATTTCACCTTACATTCTATTCAAGGTGTCCCACACCACCTTGAGAAATTAAATCAATAAACTCAAAATAGGACATATAATTTTATTATTACAATTATCCACTTTTAAGCATATGTAGTGAGTCTAACACAAAACAATGAATTATGTGGTCAAGTCATTAATTTTTACATAAATTAAGAGTACCTGTGATGTCAACTAACACACAAGAAATACCATTTTGATTGCTTCAAATGAAAAAGATCATAACCATGTTAATCAAGAACATTCATGATTAAATAAAAAGATAAACATAATATAATAAATAAAGAGGTAAACTTATCATTTCATGCGGTTTACTAAACATCAATCATTTGTTTTAATTAAGCCTTTGTTTACTACATTAAATTTCAAAACACAAATGTATACGACTCAACCTTTTAACATTATCATTTTCTGTAAAGGGTAAAGAGTAATGAGTTCCTATGAATATGAAGCAACATGCATCCAATGTCTATATTCATGAACTAAGCACATAAAATGAAAGAATTTGGAAAACCATGATTAGGGTTTTGTGTTGGGTAGATATTCTTTATGTGTCCCAATACATGATTAGGTGTAAAACTTTTCCTACACAAAGTGACTCCATACATTTTAATCCTTCGTCATCTCACAATTCAAATCTTAACAAAATCCTTAATCTGGGCTTATGAATATCATGCAAATCAAATATTCGTGTATTTTATACTTATATATTTTCATATACATATAGGTATATATAAATATATATACTCTAAAAACTTAGTAAAACAATGATGATTTGATGAGATACAATAATCCCTTTACAACAATAAGATATTTGGAGAAATGTCGTTTAAATAAAGAAGTCATATCATATATATAAATTGGATTAAGAATATATGGTTTTACACACACAAGCACACATATATATATATGGTCATGAAAAATGATAAAATCTTCTAAAAACCTTATTTATACTATGTATATCCATATTTATAAGAACATAGATGATTAGATATAAAATCTTTCCTTTAGAAGTTTATATGTATATATATTTTTTATACATCTCAAAACTGAAATTAAGATAAGGCTAATCCCTTCCCTAGCTTGAGGAGAAGTAGGAGCTCGAGAAGGATGGATAACATGGGGTACAGGTTGAGGTCCACTGAAGTCTTGGTTGCAGGGAGCCGAGAGGGTTCCTCAGTTGCTTCAGGTGTTTTTATATAACCAAACCTATACATTATATATATATATATATGTATATATTAATACAAGTGGAATGGGACCCGAGGACAACATGGATTATAAAAGGTCCAGGGAAACAGGTCTCCATGTAAATCGTGAGATAGGAGAGTCTGACAGCTGTCATGGTGAAGAAAAATGGTGCAAAATAGAGTATAGGGCACTGGTGCAGCGCACACCATGGGAGGAAGAAGACATCGCCCCAAGTAGAAAACTAGGTGGTATGGCGACTGCTAGGATCAAATCTGGTTTGAAATCAAAGTCTGAGATGCGTCCATGGTATTTAAAGATATTGAACGGCTCAGATTAAGCCTGGATAGGATCGGATGACCTGAGATCGGAGCAACATTTTTTTAAAACAAACGAATGGCCACGATTAGATCGTTCCAGATCGGATGGATCTCAAAAATCTGGTGATGCGCCACAGTTGCTGAAGGTCAAACACGAGGTCAATTTTGACGGCCCAGATCATGCGATAAGTGATCCAACAACCATGATTGAATTTCACCTGAAAAATTACTTCCCACATCGAATTGGTAGGGTGCACCGAGCTTCCTTATAAGCCTAAGCCTCCCATGCCATATTCAAAAAACACACAACACACAAATAGGGGGCCTTACACATAGGCTCTCACTCCCCTGTAGGCCTCGGCCTACCCATGCTCACCGCGGCCTTGCACCCTCGCTGTGTGCTCGTGCGTTCGTTCCCACGCTCCTGTGCACCCCTCGGGAGACCTATGCCTGAGCTCCGGCTGGCCTAGGCATGGGCTGAGGGCTAGGCTCAACCACCCAGAGTGTGCCTCCTCCCTCGACCCAGCCATAAAATCACTGGCCCTAGTGGGCCCAATTTTTATATAACCTAACTTTAAAAAAATGATGTTTTAAGGAAAACTAACACCATTGGAATTATCTATTTATACATGGATTTTATTATAAGGTCAATGTTTATAAATAAAACTTTGTCTTAAGAGTATAATCTAAATTATTTTATAAACACTAAACATAAAATGTTATAAATTGAATAATAAATCTTAAACTTTTGTTATAGTGGTCAAAACATAAATTAATTAAAATTATAATTCAATTAAAAGAAATTAAACATAGTCTGAGATTATAAATGGAAATCTTTACAATAAATTTGAATTAATTGAAACATGTTTTGAATTACTTATTACATTTCAAAAACATCAATGTATAATTCAAAACATTTCATGATTTTATCTTAAAGATCATGGGTTGGAGTAGTTTCATAATTTTTCAATTCTGTAAAATAATAATTTGAATAATTAAAACACGCTTATAGGTTTTAAATTAATTATAAGACATGGACAATGACTATATTTATAGCCATTAGGATTCCATTGTCATCTAGGGAAACATTCAAATTGGAACCATATAAAACCAAGATTTAGAGTGCCATAAAACTCAACAGAGGGAAAAGAAAATGATTATCATTGTTCCACTAATTCTTAGTGTCACCGTAGTGGATTTGGTCATTCTCATGTTCGTTATAATAGATACAAGGCCCCTTATTTCCTTGTTGGGGTTATCATTGTTTTGGGTGGTCTTCCGATAATTCTGATAGGGTTCTTAATAAGTATTTTTGGATAGCATTATTTCCTGTTTGTTTTCGGTGTTTTGAAAACACTACGGTGCTCATATTTGAATAAAACTCCTTGCGTCCATTTCATGTTCTTATTCCACTGCATCATATTATTATTTTTCCATATGAGATAAGTTTTGTTCGGGTAATAGACAACATAAAAACATAGAAATTACCATTACATGAAACACATGTTCTTGGGGTGTCACATTATTCCCCCTACAAATAATTGTGTCCTCTCAATTGTTTTCATATAACCACAAAAGAAACTCTCTGATGTTCTTACCACCATCCTCATCATAGAGGGTTATCAGTTGCGTTCAGTGGTAAACCCAAATTGATGCTCTACTACTCAATTTCTCTAATCCAGACACACCTTGGATAGAAGGGGTTGAACTCTTGCATCGAACACGTGGGCTTCCAGAGGAAAGCTCAAACGGTAGAAGGTTTAGAAATATCTAAGTGAACCAACTCACAAAGAACCCTCCGAACAATGTCTCATTTGAGAACATCTAAGTCATAGACGTTGTTATAAAGGCTAAAACTAAGAAGTTGGTACATGTAAGCCACACAAAGATTTACCTCCAAAGTTGCTTCTTGAAACCTTACTCTGGCCGTGTAGTTCCGACCTAGGGTGAAGCATAGGAAAATCCCTTAGTGGTATTTTCCTC
Organism: Viscum album; assembly: GCA_963277665.1. Taxonomy (NCBI): domain Eukaryota; kingdom Viridiplantae; phylum Streptophyta; class Magnoliopsida; order Santalales; family Viscaceae; genus Viscum; species Viscum album. Next base: position 1,685,103,216 of record OY728126.1, on the reverse strand, counting down.
TTCGCCTATACTCAGCCAGTTTTGTTGTGGCTATGCGGTAGTAAATGGAAGAATTCCCTTGATAGGTGAAGATAATTTCTGGACTGTTTGTCACTTCATATAGTTGTTTTCATGTTTTCCAATGGTTTTTGAAAGGTAGTTATTACTCCTCGCATGTTTTGATAGCAATGATCTCCAGTACCTCTACAGGGAGAGACAATATATGGGTTTGTCCTTCCATCTCAAAATTTATTATAAAACATCACTTAGTAATACATATTCAATAGGTATAGCTGATGAAAGGGTAACGAAAGGAAAGGTAACCAATTATATTCTTTTAAAATCACTGGTACATAAAATAAATTAGGGATAATGGTTTCCCCACTTCCATAATACATGAATCCCCAGTTCAAGTTCAAAATTATCCATCTCCCAAAACCATATTCAACCCAATCAATCAGGTTTGATATCATGGGGGCACTTATGGTATCTCTATAGTCTAAAAAATGGGGTGTATAACCGAGGGACATCATTATGCACTTGATGTCGGTACACACATTGGGTGGCTTCGTATTCAAGAACTCTGAAATCCATCACTTGACCGTAATGGCCATAGGATAAAACTTGACACATAAATGCTATGTGGAGGTCTCCCACTACAACAGCTTATTGGAAGGACGAGAGGGATTGGATGCCCACCGCTGTGTTGAAGCATCTAAAGAGACCCTCTGAGTATTTTCCCCATCATACGTAGGATTGAAATTGGGCTTCCATCATAAAGATGAAATCCAGGCCCTCTCCCCGGTGGAGTCGAAATATTCGGGGAGAATTGGATATATCATAAAGATGTTTTCATGACATACGAATATGAGAAAACTTTATATAATTTTCATGGATTTCAATTGAAATTATGATTTCCATGGCTTCATTGGGAAGGGACAGAATGTTAGTACCTTCATTTTCCATCTACAAATTAAGAAAATGACGTTCTTAGTATTGTTCATTAGTATTGCTTAAGTAAGTTTTTATTGTTCAGTTCTGATTTTCCAGAGTCATCTGAACTAAATACTCTGATACCAACTGTCATGCCCTAGCTTCCGAGTACCCGGAGATGGTGCCATACAGAGGATCGAATTCAGTTCAGGATCTGAGAAACTAGCTACATCTGAATACTTCTTTAGTAAATACCCAAACCTGAAATTTTTTAAACAAAAACATGGGGTGATCATACGAATGCCCAGTAAGGGGTTTAAAAATAACATACTATACTAGAAATAACTTTTTAAAACATTATTTAAAATATCCATAAAAAATTTCCTTTAAAAAGATATAACACGTTAAACATACTAAGACAATTGTCTAAGGGATATAAGTGCATAATTTAAAACATGATAACATTAACATTATTCAATTAAGGAAATACTCATTCAGGATAATAAACAAAAGACATTCCATGTTGAAACACAAGTTCAAGATTAATAACTAAGTATAATGCATAATCAGAGTTGCGCTAAAAATAATAACATCAATTTCATCTTTTACACTTGTGTAACATACTCTGGCAATAAAATCTCGGAATATTGCATAAATAATATGCCATACCAATATTCCTTGAATTCTCATAATCATAAACTCTTTAACTAGGAATATTTTACTAGTATAACATTCCTTTTGTTAATTAATTTTTCATAGTCATAATGAGGAAAATGTATATGCCGGACTGTGTCAAGGTCTCGGCCAAGACATCTAATGATTAAGGCTTCGGCCAAAATCTATAACTCATAATTGGGAAAGGCCTCGGCCAATTACACATATAGTTATCTCATGAGACCTACCGATGCATCGAGGGGCTATAGTGGGCCCCACCCATCACATAATAAGTCAAATGCATTCCTCATACCTCTAAATCAAAGTGCACATTCCACTTTGATTTATTAAATTACATATCACATATCAAACCAAGTATATAAATTAATTGGTTTCTTATTTCACCTAACATTATATTCAAGGTGTGCCACACCACCATGAACAATTAAATCCATAAACTCAGAATTGGACTTATAAGTTAATTATTACAATCATCCATATTTAAGCATATGTAGTGAGTCTGACACAAAACAATGAATTATGCGGTCATGTCATTAATTAGTACATAAATTAAGAGTTCCTGTGATGTCAACTAACACACAAGAAATACCATTTTGATCACTTAAAATGACAACATCCATAACCATATTAATCAAGAACATTCATGATTAAATAAAAATATAAACTTAACATAATAAATAAAGTGGTAAAATCATCATTTCATGTGGTTTACTAAACTTTAATCATTTGTTTTAATTAAGACTTTGTTTACTACATTAAATGTTAAAACACAAATGTATAGAACTCAAATTTTTAACATTATAATTTTCTTTAAAGGGTGATGATTAATGATTTCCTATGAACATTAAGCCACAAGATTCCAATATCTATATTCATGATCTAATCCCATAAAATGAATGAATTTGGAAGACCATGATTAGGGTTTCATGTTGTGTAGATATTCATCCAGAGGGGCATGCATAAAAGTAGTGATTGGTCGAGCCAAAAACATTTGAAACGTATGTTTAGTTCTTTCTCTGAAAACCATGTAACTTTATAAATAAATAAAATAGGAATTAAAGTTGGAATAAATACACATGTACCCACATACCTGATTATACGCCACATGTTTATGCAAGGTTCTCATTCTAAGTTAGTTTGACACTTGTAATTTAATTAAAACATGGATTTAATTATTAGGGTGATAATATTTTATTTTTTAAAAATCCTCAAATACTTTATGTGTTGTCATACATTATTAGGTGTAAAAAAATTCCTACACAAAGTGACTCCATACATTTTAATCCTTCTTCATCTCACAATTCAAATCTTAAAAAAATCCTTAATCTGGGCTTATGAATTTCATGCAAATCAATGATTTGTGTATTTTATACTTTTATATTTTCATATACATATATGCATGTATATATATATATACTCGAAAAACATAATAAAACAAGGATGATTTGAAGAGATACAATAAGCCCTTTACAACAATAAGATATTTGGAGAAATATCGTTTAAATCAAGAAGTCATATCATATATAAAAACTGGATTAAGAAGATATGGTTTTACACACTCAAGCACACACATATATATATACCTACATATATATATATATATATGTTCACGAAAAATGATAAAATCCCCTATAAACTGTATTTTTACTTTGTATATCCATATTTATAAGAACATAGATGATTATATATAAAATCATTCCTTCACAAGTTTATATGTATATACATTTTTTTATACAGCTTAAAATAGAAAGTAAGACAAGGATATTCCCTTACCTAGCTTGAGGTGTAGTAGGAGCTCGAGAAGGATGGAGAACTTGGGATACACGTTGAGGTTCGCTGAAGTCTTGGGTACAAGGAGCCGAGAGGGTTCCTCAGATTCTTTAGGTGTTTTTATATAACCAAACCTATACATTATATATATATATATATATATATATATGTTAATACAAGTGGCATGGGACCCAAGGCCAACATGGATTATAAAAAGACCAGGGAAAGATGTCTCCGTGGAAACCGTGAGAGAGCAGGGTCCGACGACTGTCATGGTGAAGAAAAATGGTATAAAATATAGTATATGGCACTAGTGTAGTGCACGCCGCGGGAGGAAGAATACATCACCCCAAGTAGAATACCGGGAGGTATTTCAATGGCAAGGATCAGATCTGGCTTGAAATCAAAGGCCGAGATACGTTCGAGTTATTTAGGGATACTGAACAGCTCGGATTAAGTCTGGATCTAATCGGATGACCTAGGATCGAAGCAGTGTTTTTTTAAAACAAACGAATGACCACGATTAGATCGCGCCAGATCGAACGGATCTCAAAAATATGGTGATGCACCGCAGTTGCTGAAGGTCGAACACGGGGTCAATTTTGATGGCCCAAATCGCGCGATATGTTATCCAACGGCCATGATTTCATTTTGCTCGAAAAATCGCTGCCCACATCGAATCAGAGGGACGCGCAGAGCTTTCTTATAAGCCCAAGACTCCCATTTCATAATCAAAAAACACACAACACACACATAGGGGGCCTTACACATGGGCTCCCTCTTTCCCACAGGCCTCATCCTATACATGCTCATTGTGGCCTTACGCTCGTGCTACACACTTGTGCGTTCTCTCCAACACTCCTGTGAGCCCCTCGGGAGACCTAAGACGAAGCTCAGGCTGGCCCAAGCATGGGATGAGGTCTACGCTCAGCCACCCAGAGTGTGCCGTCTCCCTCGGCCCAGCCGTAAAAGGGCTGGCCCTAGCGGGCCGAATTTTTATATAACCTAACTTTAAAAAAATATGAAGTTTTAAGGAAAAATAACACTATTGAAATTATCCTTTTATACATGTATTTTATTATAAGTTTAAGGTTTATATATCAAAATTTTTCTTAGGAGTATAATCTAATGTATTTTATAAAAACTAAACATAAAAATTTATAAATTGAAAAATAATTCTTATACTTGTGTTATAGTGGTCAAAACATAGCTTAATTAAAATTATAATTCAATTAAAATAAATTAAATATAGGTTAAGACTCTAAAGGGAAATCTTTACAATACATTTGAATTAATTTCAACATGTTTTGATTTCCTTATTACATTTCAAAAACACCAATGTATAATTCAAAACATTTCATGATGTTCTCTTAAAGCTCATGGTTAGAAGTAGTCTCATAATTTCTCAATTTTGTAACCTAATTATTTGGAGAATTAAAATACACTTATAGATTTTTAATTAATTATTATTCATGGCCAACGACTATATTTATAGCCGTTAGGATTCCATGGTCATCCAGGGAAACAGTCAAATTGGTACCATATAAAACCAAGATTTATAGTCCCATAAAACTCAAGAGAGGGAAAAGGAAATGGTTCTCATTGTTACACTAGTTCTTAGTGTATACGGAGTGGATTTGGAAGTTCTCATGTTCGTTATGATGGATACAAAGGAACCTTATTTCCATCTCAGGTTTCTCTTTGTTTTGGGTGGTCTTCTTGTAATTCTGATAGGGTTCCTAATAGATATTTTTGGTTATCTTGATTTCCCATTTGATCTCAGTGTATTGAAAACACTATGGTGTTCTTATTTGAATAAAACTCCTTGTGTCCATTTCATGTGCTTATTACATTGCATCATATTATTATTTTTCCAAAATAGATAAGTTTTTCGGGTAATAGACAACATAAAAACATAGAAATTACCATTACATGAAACACAAGTTCTTAAGTTGTCACACTTATCATTTTGGGGATAGTTCTAACTCATCATTACTTGTTTTATCATCTCTTGGAAAGATTTATCCCTAATCATAGAATTCTATCTAATCTATAAATATTGTAAAGGAGGAAGACATATTATTCTATACAAGGTTTTGTTGCGATATAATTGAATTAGATCATTGTATTTATTGTTATAAGATGATTTCATGAGGGAAATGAGATATTCCATGATCCACTAAAGATAGTCATATATCATTAAATAAATTCATATAGAATATAAAAATTATAATCTTATTAATAATCATTTTTTGGGTGAAATGTGGTCTTATCTTGGCCTAAAATCTAGAGTATTTGTTGCAAACTTTCCAACACCACTACGTGAACCATGAGTCCTCTTCATAGATGATATCTGCTAATATACAATAAATCTTCACAATCTATTTGATGTAATTATTATTGAACAAATTGACCAATGAAATTTATATAATTTGGAAAGGAGATAATTTCTTGATAGACAATTTATAATTAAAAATAATACATCTCTGCTTTTGGATAATGTTTGAATACCAATTTTGAAATCCATCATAATTTCAACCCATTTCCATAGTAGTGAATAAAGTGGTTATAAATTACCCACATGCCTCTAGTAACCATACACTACCTTCTTATATATAAGGAATTTGTAAATAAACCTTCGGATATAATTTTTCACCATAGTATTCTGAAACAGATGGCGAAGATCACAATATATATTTATGATCCCCTGATGAATAAACAATCTAAAATCATGGTATTATTTCATCACAATTACTATAATACCAAATAAAATGAAGTCCTTCCATTAATATAAAATGAGGATATTTAATCTTAAAACCATCCATTAAGGACGTCCCCACCATTAAGATTACATAGTGTTGATACATTCTTGATTAGATGTTTGAGTGTCTTTGATATGCTTCATAATAGAAAAAATATTGTTTATATATTATAAAATTTCCCACTCTGATCATCAACTAAAACCAATTAAAATTCGCATGTTATTATTATTAATCATTATTCCTTATTTCCATCTTATAGCCTTTGAGGGTGAACTTTCCTTCTAATATCATCAATTATTACATTACCTTTATCAGGTGTATATAACATATTAAATTCAAATCACTAAAAGTATTAAACATGTAAATGTTTCCCATGATTATAGTTTCATTGTAAAAAAGATGTATGTGATTCTATAGAGTTCTATAGGCACTAAAAAAAATTCACCATAAAGATAGTACCTCCAACATTTCAAGATATGAAGAACAACAAACAATTATAGATCTTGGGTTGGTTAGTTTAATTCTGGATGATGTAGATCTACAAAACCATAAGACAACACCTGATGATTTTATATGTGAACACATCCAAGTCTCACTAAAGATAAATCTTGATACACATGAAATCTACCTCTTTGAAGTGGTAGAATTAGAATTTGAGTTATGTTCAACCGATCAATTAGCTCTTAGAAAATAAATTCACATTTTCCTGAAAAAATAATTTTTTTCCTTCTAATAGATAAAGAGGTCATAGAAATCACAATCTTTTAAAAATCAAGAATAATGTGGAAAAAATACTTGGATGGTTCAAGACCACTACAAATCTCAATAGGACTTTTTTTTAATTTTCCATGTCTCCAGCTATTACAAATTCTCAAGATCTAATGAGATGATAGTTTTTAAGATTACTTTCCCTAGGAACCTAACTTCTTATATCCAAAAGTATAATTTGGGTAATAGTAATGTTTCTAGAAAAATTAAAGTATTTGAAACATATTTAGCAAGAGACCTTGAATAAATGAGTATATAATCCCCAAATACTACTATGAATTAATATAATAATTAATGATATACAATGTCCATTAAAATCGTTAATAAAAGATAATTTTCCATGTTAAAATTCATTATTAAAAAATCAAAATGATTTCACCAAATTTTGATATGCGGTATTAATAATATCATGTATCCTGACTCAATGGTAATGGTTACCCAAGAGAACATCGATTTTTGAGACAAAATTCACACCATTTAATTGATAAAAATGATTATCAAATTTTATTAGTGGATAATGTTTCATGACCATTACATGATCCAGATTATAATAGTTTACATAGAATTAAACACTACTTTCATACCTCTTTGAAAAAGTACTAGATCACCCCCAGGGGAAGAGATCAACATAATATACCCTTTTATTTCAAGATCCCTTAAATTAGTATTTAATCCCCTTAATTAAGTTGGTACCATAGTGTAATATAAATTAATTCATTTATAGGGAGAATGACAGTTAGTAATTCAAATTATTTATGAGATGGAAGTTCTGTAATGTCTTTAGGTTACACATCAAGAAATAAATCAACCCTAGGGGTCAATTGTTTCCACTTAATAGAATTAAATATTTTGAGGAAAATAATATCCATATCTATAGTCATTTCCCCTACCTTTTATGTTTCGGATATTCCCAAATATATAGAAACTCTTATTATTCCTAGAAAGTATATTGGATTCTTGTGAGAGATGAGAAGTATAACCTCCTTTTATAATAACTATTTCAATATTTGAACTAAGATAAATAGAACATTCTTAGAATTAAATTGATGGAATTCATGAAAATAACCAATAACCTAATATTTTTTTAAAGAACTGCACTACCAATGCAAAGTAAGGAAACATAAAAGGTTTATTCAATCCTCTTCCATAAAGGGGTATCACAACACTTATAATAGGGAAATGATTTCACAATATGATTAATAATAAATCCAAACTTCTATAAAATAAATTAACATAGAGAACATATATCAAATACATAACTAAACAATGTGAAAGGTACTAGAATAAAACCTATAATTTTTGTAGTTCATACTCCAATGTTGGATATATGTTACTCAGAAAATTTATTATTCTTGATTCCTCATATTAAATCCAAGGGATAAATCCCTCCATAGAATACAACACCATAGAAAATATTTTATAACATTTGAATTGACCAACATGGCTTTACTTCCAAGATGATGGTCGAATGTAACTGATAGACTATAGAACTAACTATACCAAAGATTCATGGTTTAGATGAGGACACTTCCCATCACTTTTTTATATATCCCATTTGAAAAACATTTTGATATGGTCATATTGATTTTGAATAAATCACTAATTATCAAATAAGGTGTGATTTAGTTTTATTTTTCTAGGTTATCTATATCTATAACCCTGAATGGAGGGTCTTCTGAGAAAAATAATGAATGTATAAAACCAACCTAGCTTCTTATAGTGGGAGAAAACTATGATAACCTATTCTATCTCTATTGTTTTTGATTACCAATTTTGAAACTTTTTTGGATCTCATATATGTATGGGAAACTTTATCATCCAACTTCAAGATGGTTTTTAATTTAATGAGAAAAAACATAGTCTACAATGACACTTTGAGACACACCTCAAGATGCCTGGCCTTAGATTCCCCATCTCAACTTAGATATGGAGTGAAGTGAATAAGATCCATAAATGTATTTTCATATTACATTAAAAAAATTAAAATTTATTAAATGTTCATGAAATCTTTATCTTTTACCTGATATAGGGTATCAGGTTTAAATTCATCAAAAAAGGAATTGACCCAAAAATTTTCAATCCAAGAGTTTATCCATTTCTGATATTTTTGGCACATATACCCCAAATGGTATAAAATGGTAAATATAACCTATAAAAATAACCCAAAAATACTATCTAATGGTCCTATTAGTTTTGAGGCATGGTGTTTACACCTAGGCTATGATGGTGTGAGGTTTTAAGAAAAGAAGAGACTTAATAAAAATATATGATGTATAAAAATAATATTTTTATTACATGGACACATTAATATGATGAATGTATTATAACTATTTAACATAGTGTGAAATGGGAAATTTGACATTATTTTGTTTAAAAAACATTGGTTTTATATAAAGGGCAGTGGAACTTTTTTTTACATTGGATTTCTTAGCACCAAGATGTCATGAATGGATTGATTAATAAGATTAATTTATTTACATAAATGATTAATTGGTTATTAGTGTCCAAAATTGGGTTTCTTTTCAATTTATCAACCAACTTCTCTAATTAATGGGTAGATTCTATAAACCCTAGAGTTAGAGGTTTATATAATTTCTTAGTAGAAATCCCAAGGATCGTGTAATTAATGATTGAATTTTTTCATTATTTTTATCAATGAAAACAAGTATATGTGTGATATTAATCAATGATTTATATATTTGAAAGTTTTATCTTTATTTTAAATTGATATTTAGTGAATTATATAGTAATATTTTGGGTTTTAATTCCATTTTTCTATGTGGATTTTTTGGGATGTGATTTTTTGAGATTTTTATAATATTATCCTTTTAATTAACCTCATTATAGTTACTATTACTTACTATTGGGACGTATTCTCCATGAAATTGATGTACTAGAATGGAATTTAATTTAACATAACCTTTTTATGTATGTTGAAATGCTTTCATGGGTGGAAAAATGTGGGTTTTTAGATCTACGATGTGAGGAGAAAAATATACTCCTGTCTCTATTTTTTTTCTCTCTTATCTCTTCTCCCTCATGTGGAAGAATGATTGTTCTATTATAGTGGTTAGGGGGAAGAGGTGGTGGAATGTGATTGGACTGTAAAATGGGTATTAGGGATTCTTGTTCTAACATGGGTGAGGTGACTAAAGAGAGGATGTCAGGTGTTTGGTAGTCAACATGATGAGAGGGAATCGACCCATGCGAGGAGGAAACATAGTTCATTAGCAGTGGGGGTCACTTGACTAGGTTAGGCATGGTAGAGAGTGGTAAAGTAAACAAAAAAAATGGTGATACTCGTGTGGTTTAGCGTAATGTTAGGGAGGAAGTAAGTTAGTGTTTCTAGGGTAATGTTAAGTATTGGGAGAGAAAAATGTGATAAACAATAAATAAAAATAGATATAAAATGAAGAGAAAAAAGTGGTGGCCTATTAGAGATGTGATTTTTTATTAGAGAGAGGTGGGTAGAGGGAGACCGTGGATTCTTCTTGTAATGATATATGATTATTTATTTACATATAAATTTTATAATTGTAATAATATTAAAACATATTTCAGTTGTAACTTTTTACCAAGATATTTTTTGGATGGTCTATCAATGGAATCATGAATTTCAAATTGGAACATGTTTTTTTGGATAAATATGAACTAAATAATTCCAAATTATGGATAGTTTAAGATTCCATATTCGTACTTGTGTAAAAATTCATGGGGTAGTTTTAAACATTAAGTTTAGTTGTAAGGATGCTAAGAAAACCTGAATTTGGAGTTGAATTTCGATAGTATAAATTCATTTAGTGGGTGTTTTGGGACTCTGTTGGTGTATTGGGAGGCATATCGAGGGCTTCGAAGAGCCTCAATTGAGAATGGGTGGTTGTTTCAACCAAAGAAGTATCAAATCCACAAACTGGATCGTGGTCTTAAGATGGGGAAAAAGTAAATTTTTCTACTTAAACATAAATAGGGGATGCACCCTCTTTATAATGACCCAAAAGTTTAACAATGAAAATACCCTTCTTATAATTACTCCATATAGCACAATTCACTAAAATCACAAAGAAAAACAAAAAAAATAATTCTCATAAATGAAAAATGATACATTATTTAAAAAATAATCCCTTAATAATTTCCTATATTATAGTGGGATAGTAAATAGGGAAAAATATAATATTAATAAGATAATTTAGACCTTCTCCAACCACTTGAATGACCGCACTCTTGAAAAATGTTATAGAAATAAAATATAAAATGAAGAATAAAATAATCATTTTTAAGATAAATGTTTAATATTGTGAGAAAACAAAATTAACTAATGAATTTAATAAGATTCATTTATAGGATGAAGTAAACCCTTTTGATCGTTAGAAATAAGACCATTGGAATAGTTACATGACCATTAGAATAGAAATGTGACCTTTAGAAATAGTAATGTGACCAATGTAATGGTAACCCCACTTACTAAACTATATATAAAATTTATTTATCCTATAAATGAAAATATTTTATATTAATATCATGGTATAATTAAAAAATTATTTTAAAAATGATAAATTAAGTGTTGGGTTTTTGTGAAATGTAAATGCTTATTTACAATTTTATAATTAATATAATTATTTAAATTAAAATTCATTTTCATAAAATATATTTTGAAATTAATATTTTTTTATTATATTTATAATATAATTTTATGATACCCTAATTAATTTTTCATATTGTCAAAAAATCAATTATAATATTTAAACCGTTTTTTTAATAAATCATGATTTTATTTAAAAAATATTTTTCTCATATTTATAAATTTTCCTTTTTAAAATGGAGTCTAATTTTTAAATATACACATGTAAAAATGGTTCAAGTGATTTTTGGGAATTTTTCTAAAACAGAAGAATTTTTTGTGAATAGTAAAATATGGTCATTTACAGTATTTAACAAATACATGATTTATTGTGTCATGGATGATGTATGGATTAGGTAAGAACTAATTAGTTTGAACTCTTCTAAAACATTTACTATATTTAGTCATTGAAATAAAAAAAATTGATAGTATTGGGAAAAAATAATAAACAAAGGAATAAAATAATCAAAACCACCCCTCTCCCCCTTTAAATATCACTGTCTCCACTCCTTATTCCCACAACTTATATGATTTGTATATTTATAATATTCTACACAATTTCTCTCCCAAACCTCTTTCCCATGTGATGGTCTTTCTAGTATCACCAAAATAACAATTCCAAAATCCTTAAGGAGCTTTTCAAGGAGACGATATTCAAGAGTTAAAATCCACATTCTTTTTCTTTTAATTTATTTTCTTTTCTTATCATCCTCTCATATCCCCTATACAATGTTATATGATAACTAAAATATCATAAATATAAATTAATTTTGGTTTTTTAATCTACCCATCATAAAATCTCTTTTCTTCCTTTTTTATTCTAAAAACAAAAACTTCATCCGTGATGTGTCGATTCACCACCTCCGTGGATGATGAGTTTTCATTTTTCAATACCTACTTCAAGGATGATAATAAAACAATTTTATTGTTAAATAACATTATAAAATGTATATTATAACTTATTTCATATTCTTGATCTAATATATAAACATAATGTTAAATAAAATGATACTAGTCGTGATGTTTGTAAATATCGCCAAAACAAACTAATCCATTTCATTAATATTTTATCTCATGAATCATTCTCATATAAAAAAATGATATATATAAAATTTTAAAATTACATTTTTATATTAATACCATTTATTTCCATTTTTATATTTTCTTCTATTTTATAGGATCTTCAATAATTATGCACAATTAAATAGACCATGTAATCTATAAAACGAACACTCCTGGAATGAAAAAATGAAACATTATAACTCATCAAGATGGACATAAATGAAACTAAAAAAATTATAATAAATAAAATATATCTGGATAAGGTTCTGAATTAAATAATTAATGGATCTAATTGCATTATCCATGATATTTAGTGCAGGTGCATAAAACATTTGGACATTAGTTGAGAAATCTCTCTGAACCTCCAAATTACCTTTGGGTTAAATTTTATCTATCATTATACCAATTTATTTCTTAATTATTATAATATAATTCTTATAAATTATCTTTATATGTTCTATAATTATGTATCCAAATCAATTCATCCTTCTCTAATGAAGAAATACATGTTTTAAAAGGTTCTGTTTCGTATTCCCCTCAATAAGAGAACTTGATTAAAGGTAACATCTCCATTTTTACCCATTTTAAAGTACTCTCCATAAACTACTATGATCCAATTTTTTTCTAAAATCTATAATTTTATCATAAAAAATATTTTTGTTCATTTATGGTTTTACAAAGAAAATTATTCCTTTATCTTATTTAAAGACTCTTTAATATTCCCACTTAAATCATATTAGAGTGGATCATTTCTAATTTTACTGAAACACTATTTTTAATGTATTCAATTTACTTGGGAATCATGATTCATGATATATTCTTACTTTTATGATATGATTTCCTATAATAGATTTAAATCTCTTCTTTCATGTATACCATTGTAATATGCCCCTTGGTTATGCTTTATGATATTATTATTATACCGATTTCTATACATGGGTAATACATATGACTGATTCTATATATAGAAAACATATTAATGAACATGTTATGATTGGTGTGCCTAGATATAAAATTAATTAGCTAAGCAATTTTTTGTCTCATGATTTGTCATGTATATGATTAGCAAGAAAACTTAATCGATTATGTGAATTTTACACCATGTGATATAGTCTTAGGATTTAGCCTCAAATCATGTTTAAATCATGTTATATGTTATGGCCACATTCCTATATTACCATGATCATGTGATCCCATGTTCTATACGATATTATTCCATATTTTTATTAGTGTTACATTAATTGTTTTTCATCATGATATCCCTTCCAACCCATTTTCTATTATTTATTCCTTTTTATTCCCTTGCTAGTCTTTTTAGCTCATCCCTATTGTCTATGTATTACCTAGTTTATCCTATGTAGATGTATGTGCTCAAAGGATGTTAGGATATTAGTATGGATGATAAATTTAAATATGTTTATTCTATTTCCATTTTTTCAAATTAATGTACTTATTCTTCCAAATAAACTATTATTTAGGATCATTGGTTTTATTTGATGTTTAGTTATCCTTAAAAATCATGTAATAATATATGTAAAAGACTATGGTCACTATAGTTGGTATCAGAGAATGATCATGTTATTTTTTGGGATTAGGACGAGAAAAATTTAGGGAGAACCCTATGGATAGTTATATCACCATGGATAACCTAGATTGAAACTTAAGGAATCATAATTTAGGATATAATTTTTGTGTTTATACTCCTATGTTCAAAATTTTATTTTTATATGCATATTAGATATGTATTGAAGCCCCCTAATATTATTTTATTTCTTTTTCATAGCTAAGGGATGACAAAAATAGAACCCATTTTAGCAGTCAATGTGATATAAAATTTAATTATTTCACTAATGATATAAAAAATTTAAAAGGGAACAAGAGCCCAAATATTCATGATAACACTTGATCAACTAAATCAAGTTATGGGAAATAACATGAATCATGAGGAACACACTACTTCTACTAAGAAAGAATATGTTTTGGTCGAATACTTTATATGACAATGACATACTATATTTAGTTAATATTTTGATCCCCTTATCACAACAAAATAGGTTAACTTTAATGAGAAGATATTCTCAATCCTTCAATTCTCAGAAGAAGGGAATGTCCTATTGGCAGTTTTTCCTTTTGATTGGAAAGCTGATTAGTGGGGGAAACTGATCAAAAACAAAAAAAATCCTTGTATAAAATTGATTCCCTGGATTTTTAAGGATTAAATAAAATATTTTCACCTAACTCTTCATCATGAGATGGAGACAGAGTTCCTTAGATTGAAGTAAAAGTAAGATGAGTCGACAAGGGAGTATGAAGAAAAAATCAAAAGACTAGCATGATATGCCTCTTTATTTTTTAAGAACACATAATGAAAAGTGAATCTCTTCTCTAGTGGACTAAATCTAAGTCTATGAAAATCCTTTGTGATTGGAGACTTTGACTACTATGAGGATATTTTTTTTGTGCACTTAATGTTGAAATGGAGAAATGATACTCTCAATGGTCACATGGTCCTAGAGAAAAAAAATATAAAAATATATTTTAATATGGGAGGATATATAGATAAATCACACGAGAGAAAGAAAAATCAACATCTCACATGTCAAAAGTGTGAGAAGAAGCATCCTGGAAACTGCCTAAGGGGAAGTTAAAGATGCTTCAAATGTGTAAAATAGGGACATCCGGCTAATTTATGATAGAGATATTTATATAATACCCTCAATGTGGAAGAATAATTTATTATTAAAACAAGACTTCTCAAGTAGTGTAATGTTTATACTAAAATGAACATTTTCATTATGTGATCTAATTCCCTAAGACCAGGGTTGTTAGGGGAAAGTAACAACGACAAACTCAAAGGTAGAAAGGATGAGCATATTATATCACTACTACTGAGGTGGATTCTAACAATGATGTGGTGATAAATACAATGGTCATTCATTCATGAATAGGAAATATAATTTTTTATTCTGTTTCAACATATTCTTCAATATCTTGATATTTTAGTAGATCTATTCAAACACATACTAAAAATATAAAGATTGAATAATCTGTGAGAATAGCGAATGTCGAAATTATTGCATCTGAAGTATATAATTTCTCCCAAGTCAACACTTGTGGACTAAACCTCCCATAAAGTGTTTCTTACTTCTTTTGGTGTAGTTTGATGCTATATTAGGCACGGATTTGATTTCATTATATAAATCCAATATCCAATATTGGGAAAGGGAGATCACTATTTATATCCTGAGGCATCCTAAAATTATGTACAAGTGCAAAGATGATGATGAATCTTCTTTAGAATTATCATCTCAATTGTGGATGTTATTTACTTATGAGCATGACTATATGGCTTGAATTATCGAGACAAAGGATAAGACCATGATTGAAGACATGCCCATTGTGAGGGACTGTACTGAGGTTTTACCTGAAGATTTTTATAGTCTTCCTCATGACCAAAAGTTTGATTTTTCAATTGATCATATACCTAGAACATTTTCCACATCAAATATACCTTATAGAATGTCCACCATTGAGTTGGATGAACTAAAGATTAAGTTACAATAGAATATGTAAAAGGTCTTTATATTCCATAGTGCTTCACCATGGGGTGACCTAGTACTCTTCTTCAAAAATAAAGATGGATCAATTCACCTCTACATTTATTATCACAATCTCAAAAAAAATGATAAATAATAAGTATCCACTAACATAGAATGTTGAATTTTTTTATATGATATATGGGGACACATATTTATCTAATTTGGACCTTAATTAACGATAGCAACAATTATTTGTGAGGAAGGAAGATATTCGCAAGACTGCATTTCAAATGAGGTATAGAAACTATGAGTTCATAGTGATGCCTCTCATAATCTCTAAAACTCCAAAAATATTCATGGAATAATTAATAGATTATTTAGATATTACCTTTATAAATTTTTGGTAAAGACTTTGTAAAGGTGATAAAATTATGAGAAGTATAGAAAATCTATGTTTTTGTTGGAGGATGGATCATTCTAGTGCATGTTATCACCAGTAAAAGAATTTCTGTGGACCCTTCGAAAATAAAGGCAATCAAAGTTTGACCTAGAACAACATTTGTAATATAGACTAGTGGTTTAATTGGTATATTTGGGCACTAACAAATATATCTAAATAAATTATCATGGTTTTCAAACACACTAACCAATATGACTCGGAAGGGAGTAACATTTTTATGAACTAGTGAATGTGAAGACTGGTTTAAAGAGTTTAAAAAGAGGGTTATCACTTCAACAATAATTACATTACCAAAATGTGGGGAACTATTTCTGTTATAAAATGATGTTTAAAATAATTCATTAGTACTTTTACTGATTCAAAATGATAATGTGATATCATAGGCCTCAGGGTAGCTAAAATTTCATGAGAAAAACAATCCCACACAGGATCTGGAGTTGGAGGCTGTGATCTTCATGTTGAAAATATAGATACATTATCTCTATTTGGTTAAGTGTGAGAAATATAATAATTGTAATAGCATTAAATATATATTCATATAGAAGGATATTAATATGTTCCTGTGAATATGGTTCTATCTCATCAAGGATTACGCCTGATCAATCCACTACCATACAACTAAATAAAATAAAGTGGAAGATTCTCTAAGTATAAAGGATATTGTAACTTTTTCAAGGATGAGAATAGATAAGGATCTAGTATTTGTACACATTTAAAGGATGGACATGTTAATCATTAAGGAATGAAAATTATCAACCCTTTCTCAAATTATTTCTCAACCATTTCTTATAGAGAAAATATACAATTCTCAATAAAATGATGCCGAAATTCAGAAAAAGGTGGAATTTACAAGACAGGGGGAATTCGTCGATTTCAAAATTGATGAGCAAGGAGTTGAATGATTAGGGTCATGATTATTTGTACCATCGAATCATAATATATAGAAATATAATTTGAATAATGAATATATTCTAAAATTCTCTATCTACCCAGGAAGCATGAAGATGTACCAAAATATCTGCGATAAATATTGGTAGGACAATATGAATATGGAGATCACTAAATATACATAAAAGTGACTCATACATTAGAAAGTGAATTATGAAAGAAAAACTTATATGGGGATGATTCAACCATTATACATTTCAACTTAGAAATGGGAAAACATCACCATGTAATTTGTCACACGACTTCTAAAGACATAGAGTGGAAATATTTCTAAATGGGTTGTTGTTGATACTCTCATAAAGATAGGTCACTTTATTTAAATTCAATAAGATTTATCAGTGAAAAAACATTCACAGAGAAACATTTGAGAAGTGGTAAGGTGAAACAAAATACTATTATCAGTTATATCCTATCATGATTCAAGATTTACCTCTATGTTCTGGATAATCGTCCAATATGATCTAAATAATTAGTTGAGAATCAATAAAATTTATCGTCCTTAAACTGGTGGCATATTTGAGTGGAATATTCATACACTATAAGATATTTCTGGATCACGTTATATAGACTTCAAAATAGGATGGGATAAATATTTAACACTTTTTGATTTATCTTACAAATATAGTTTCAAATCAAGCATCCAATTTCCCCATATAAAGCCATTTTTTGGAAAAATATGTAGAACACTAACATGATGGGATGAAGTCAGTGAACATAAAATAATTGGACGTGAAATGGTTAATGAAATGGTAGAAAATGTGAAAACCATTCAGCAGCACATCATAGCAGCCCAATGTCAACATAAGAGATTAGAAGATATTCATCAATGGGAATAAGAGATTGTGGTTGGTGAAAATTTATTCCACCAAATATCTAAATGGAATATGGTTGTTAGATTTGGGACAAAAGGAAAGGTAATCCATAGTTACCTTATCCCATTTGAGATTTATAATCACTTTATAAATATAACATATCAACAAGAACTCTCACCAACCATGTCTCAAGTACATTATGTATTCCAAATATCCTTCCTACAAAATTATTTATCAAATCCCTCACATGTACTAAATTTAGTGGTGACATAGATGTAAAATGATCTCTCTTACAAGGATCGCCCAGTAAAGATCTTATACTATAGAAATGAAGTTCTACACAACAAGACTAGTCACCTGGACAGAGTACTATAGAGTAACCCCAAGTATTAAGAGACAAAATTTGAACTAGAGGAAGAAATTATTTATAATTACCTTCAACTATTTTCACCTTAGTATACAAAACTAGATTTTGAGGGAAAAATTTCATAAGAGGGGATGAATGTAACGACCTAAAATTTTATCAATGGAATTTCATTTCTTATAATTATGTCATATCGTATAAATCAAAAACATCACAAAGAGCAACCAAAAATTATTATTCTCATATATTAATAATGATAAATTATTCATTAAATAAACCAATAAAAATTACAAATATTATAGTGTGATAATAAATAAATAATATTAAAATAAGATTCGGATAATCTGGATCTTCTTATTCCATGGGAATGACCATAATCACAGACAAAGTTGTAGAAATAAAACATATTGTTAATAATAAAATATTCATTTATAAGATGAAATTATTACCTTGGGTGAAAATATAAGTGATGTAGGAATTTAATAAGAGGAATTTATAAGAAGTAGTAAACCTTAATAACCATTGGAAATCTGACCGTTGGAATAGTAACCCAACCACTGGAATTGTATTGCGACCATTGGGAATTTTTATATCACTGTAATAATAGTAAACTTACCTATTAATGTATAAATAAAATTTAGGCATCCTAAAAATGAAAATATGATATATTTGTATCATGGTATAATTAAATGAATTTTCTAAAAATTATAAATTATGTGTTGGTATTATTACATAACATAATTGTTTATTTAAAATTTTATAATTAATACTATAATTTAAAAGAAAATATATTTTCATAAATTAGATTGATAAGTTCGTATTTTTTTTATTATATAATTTTATTAGACCCTAATTACTGCTTCAAAGTATCATAAAATCAATTACAATATTAAATTTAGTATTCTTAGAATAAACAATGATTTAAATTAAAAATTATATTTCCCATTTTTAGAAATTTACATTGAAAATGGATTTCATTTTTTAATCTACACATTGAAAAATTGTTGGGGTGATTTTTTTGGGATTTTTTCTAAAATATTAGATTTTTGTTCAATAGTGAAATATGGTAATTTACGGTATTTAAAAAATACCAGAATTATTAAGTCATGGTTGATGTATGGATGAGGTAAGAACCCATTGGATTAAACTATATAGAACCAATTAATATATTTATTCATAAGAATCAAAACTATTGATACTGTTGATCCAATATAATGAAAAAATGAATAAAATAATAAAGAACACTCCTCTCCTCCCTATATAAATAGCACCCCTCACCACCCATTCTCCTCACACCTTATAAGCTTTTAATCTTTCTAATATTATTGAATGTTCTGATACCAATACTATTCCCCAAGTCCAAGTCATTGTGGTCTTACCAAAATACTAATTCTATGTGCGTTGAGGAGGTTCACAGTGAGACAATATTCAAAATGAAAAATCCCCCTTTCTGTTTTAATTAATTTTATTTTATTATCACCTCACCTAACATATAAAAAGTGAAAATATAACTATACTATCATACATATATATTAATTTTATTTTGTTATGAAATATCCATCCTTAAATGTCTTCTATTCTTCTTTTATTATAAAAATGAAAACATCATCTATGATGTGTCGATTCATGACATTCATGGACGATGAGTTTTCTTTTTTTCATTCCCACCTTAAATTATGGTCATAAAACCATTTTTGTGGTCAAATAATATTATTATATATAAATATTATAACTAAATTTATATCTTTTAACAAATATATAAACATAATATTAAATAAAACAAAACCAGTTCATGATGGTTGTAAATACTTCCAAAATGAACCTATCATTTTTCATTATTTTTTTATCTAATAAATCAATATCATATGAAAAATTATATATGGAAGAATTTAATGTTACTGAAGTATATTAATACTATTTCATTTAACTTTTGGAGTTTTACATCCATTTTAGATGAACTTCCATAATTATACACAATTAAATTAACCATGAAATCCCTTAAATGAATTCTCTTTGAATTAAAATGTTAAACATTATAACTTTGTGAAATGGAATCAAATGAACTTAATTTTTTTTTATTAAATAAAATATATTTGGAGGTTTACCTTAATATGTTAATTAATGGATCTAATTTTATTATCTAGGAAATTATGTGCAAGTTTAGAACACATTTGGACATAGGGTTTAAGGATCCTTTCTAATCAGAGTATCTTTCACATTAGTATCCTTCCTTGGATGATAATGGATAGAAAAATTATTACCATTCCTCAGATCTAAAAGAATTCATTGGAATATATTGATCTATTTTTGTGTGAATATGTGATTAATCATTTTAAAATAAATATATGTCACACATCTCCATATAGTGACAATGTCACCAAATATTTAATGTGAAGATAAAAAAATCCAATTCCAAATCATGAATTAGGTTGTTATACTCATTTATGTTTAATTAGGGTGAGGCATAGGCTATCACTTTGTTGTTTTTCATGAGTACACAACCCCAGAACATTTTTGAATCATTCTTTTAGTTCAAAAATACATCCCCACTAGTGGGTAATGTGAGAAAAAGTGTACTGATTAACCTCTTTATTCCCTATTTAAATAATTTATAACATGCATAGGTCAAAAAAACTACACTATCTTCCGAGTTATCTTGGTTAGGTGTTTTGAAAATTGTGAGAAGTTTCTTAAAAATCAACTATTTTTCTTAGCTAATATAAGTAAACTTTGAATATTTAACTTAGATAATGGTATGGGACATGAACCAATTATATTCCCCATGAATGTTACATGATCTATTAAAAACTCACATTTACTATAATTCACATTTAAGTTTTCTTTTCACATGTTATTCAGTGAAAAATTTAAATAATCTTCACCTTACACTTTTATTTTAGAGTATACAAGAATATCATATGGAAATACTACCAACAATTTGTCAAGGTAATTGCTAAAGACTCTGTTTATTAAGTCCCTTAATGAATATGAAGCATTTTTTAGTCCAAATGGCATCACTATAAACACATAGTTTATGTACCTTGTAAAAAAATATATATATGGGATATCCTTCTTCTTCACCTTTAATTGATAATTTCCTAACCAAATATTGAACTTAAGAAAGTAATGGGTTCCACATTTCTAATAGAACAATTCATAAATCATTTTTAGAGGATACATGTTATTTATCATGATCTGGTTACCTCTTAATAATTAATGAATAGGTGAATTTACCCATGTTTATTCTTGGGAAAAAAGATCAGTATAATCCACATTGAATAACTTGGGAATATAAACTCTCTATTTAGATTCCACTATAGTTTCTTCTCCAGTTATTCATGTTTTATAATATATAATATATATAGAGTCATAGATAGTGGTGTACCTTTGGGTATAAGTTGTAATGATAACTCAACCTATTATAAATATAAAAAACTAAAAAAATTCTTTAGAAAACTTATCATCATATTCCCTTACAATGGGCATATCATAAAGGATGTTCTTTTCCAAAGTCTCATCAATTTGAGCTATATATGATTTATAATAAAGGAATAATATAAATTATTGATATAAGGATTCCAATGGAGACTTATTATCATACATAAACTTTTATAGAATTAGAGTGTGATTTATGATATAGAGGGTAATTGTAACACCATGATCTTCCACGGTACGCTTCTCTTTTAATAATACAGTAGCGTGTGTTGTACGCAACTTCGAGTTCTAACACACACCACGACCAATCAAAGTAGCTGTTATGAATAGTAATACCTACTTTTTAAAATTTTAGAAATTTTATATCTAAAAATGGACTTCATTTTTGGATTCAGAGTATCGAATTTAGCCTAAGGTGAAATTTTG
Organism: Viscum album; assembly: GCA_963277665.1. Classification (NCBI taxonomy): domain Eukaryota; kingdom Viridiplantae; phylum Streptophyta; class Magnoliopsida; order Santalales; family Viscaceae; genus Viscum; species Viscum album. Next base: position 1,685,080,665 of record OY728126.1, on the reverse strand, counting down.
GTACTTTTCGGATAAATTTAATATTTTGATGAATAGTGAAAATTACTAAATTTTAATTAAAAACAACTTTTTTAATCAAAATAATTAATAGTGATAAATTTTGAATTTGAGTGGTTTTAAATTATATTTAGAATATATTTTTACCATTTAATACATTGTTGTTCATTGAACATAATTTTACAGTTAAACCGGACATAAACAAGTGTCAATCTTTTGATAGTTATTATCTCTTAAAAACACGCTTTTTGTTTTAACAACGAGAATAAATTTTAAATTAATATATGCCACTTATGTGTTTTGAATTGGGAAAAATGGATTCTATATTTGGAATCATGATTTTCAAATTGTGTAAATAGGTAACGTTTTTTAGACATTTTGTATAATTACTTCGGTAAATATTTTATTTACCATGGTTAAAGGGTAAATCTGGTAAATAAGGGTTAAAAAATAATATTATAATAATACTAAATTACCCTAAAACGTGTCCTAACCTTATTAGTTGATAAATTTCCGACCATGGGCATCTTTGGGTCGATTTTTGGACCCCATGGAGCCACTTGTAAGTGATAATGACACTTTATATTAATTAAGTTAAAATAAATACAAAAATGAAATAAGCATACATCATTTAGAAAAACAATTTTTACATAGGTATATATATGTTGGATTTTTGACTATGAATATTCATTAGAAAGATAAAAGGATTTTCTACATAATGGTATTTTATTTATAATTTTTGGACTTTAAATAATTTAATTTATTTATGACACAATGATGATGCATTAATTACAATAATAGTGAAAAATTACAATAGTTGATAATATAAATACACAAATAAATATAATATGAGACTTTTAATGAATTACACTAATTTTCTAGGATAATAAGACATATTAGGATTGAATAAATTAACTTTGTTCGATGTAATCATTCTGTTATGATTTTTAAAAAAGTCAATTATTGAATAGTGTAAAAATTGACGTAAAAGAGTTGTTAAAACAAATATTATATTATTAATTGATATTAAATTCCTAAAAATCTAAGGATCGGCCAAGAGACTTATATAATGATATTTTTATCATTAATGGACCACATGGGGGTCTCTTGGATGTATATTGTAAGTTTATTAACTATATAATATAAAAATACAAAGTGACATGGTAAGTGTCAAACTAATTAACAAAGTGTTAAAACTAAACGATAAGGTTAATATAATGACCCAAACCTGTCTAAATTCTATTGGTTGAGCAGTTTTATACCCATACCCACGTTAACCTTTAAATAATACACTTTGGAGCCATTATAAACCGAATATGAGTTTATTATAAAATAATATTTCCAGCTTTTCCAATGGTGCCCTTCACCCCTCTTATAAAAGTACACTCTCCCTTCTCATTAAGTCACACCTTCAAAGCCTTTTGGTTCAGCCAAACCCTGCCCAAATAGTCTAAAATTCCCTAAATTCATCCTAGAGGCCTTCCTTTAGTTAGAAATCCATCCTAAGGAGCCCTTTTGATCAAATCAAAAGGAAGAACCCGAAGAAGAGGTAATGATTTCACCACCTTTTTTCAAGTTCCTTTCTTCTTCCAATTCTTATTCCATTGTTATTACCATTATAAAATAATGAATTCAGTATCTCCTATATACTGTAATATTATTATAAATATGGTACAACCATATTCAGTATTCTATCCATCCTTTGAATGACATGTCACTATATGTGCGTACGTACGACTTACCGTCTCCACATCGTGGTGTAATTGTTATTCAATATATTATTATTTGGATGGGTATAATAATGATTTGTAATTCATGTAAATAATAAATATAACATGATAATGATTCTGTATATATGATATACCATCCAATTATATATTATTTTAATATCAAAAGAATGATATTTTCGCTCATGCGTACGTACGGATTACCGTCTCCACGACACGATGAGATTCATTTCCAAGTTCACCATTCATCGACGATTAAAAATATATATATTACTAATAAGTATGTAATATATGACATAATAATTATACTGGATATATATATATATACGTATGTATAAGTATTTATGTACTTACATATATCTTCTTCACTTACTTCCGTTCAATACTATATGAAAACAGAAACATCGTTTATGCGTACGTACGGACTACCGTCTCCATAAATGGTGTTTTCCATTTCATATATATGTCTATTATACAAAATTATATTCTAAATATATATGATATATTTATCATGTTTTATATTCTGGATGTATTTAAATCATGATCTAAGTGATACAACCAAGAGTGACAAGTTAAAACACGTACAATAAAGAAAGTGCTTGTTACCCAAAATGTTAACTTAACATGGAAATTATTATTAAATGGGTAATATAAAGTCATAAATGAATCATGTATGATATTGTAAATATTTATATGGTTCTGGTATAATTTAATAACATACTACTATCTTCGTATAGGAGGTTAAATGTACCCTCGACTAAAGGAAAGTGTGAGGTAAGGGGTTTTCCTCTCACTCCTTATTCCCATGAGATTCATGCCATATTTCCACCATTACCTTTTGTGTGGTGTATCTACTGCCCATAATTATATTCTTCGTGTAATACACTTTAATTTATGTGTATTTACATATTCATTTTACGATACATCTTTCATGGGTTGTATGTTTCGTAAGTTACCAAATTGGTAAGGGTTTATTTCACAATCTCTTCATTATCTGAGGTTGTATATACGTAATAATCTACTGGGATCTCTTTATCATCCACATCCATGTTTATAAAAAATGTATTTCAAAACATTTTTTATATTTACAAGAATATGGGTTAAATACATTTATACCCTTGTTTGACTTTTTATAAGAGGTTTATAAAGGAATCTTTCGATCGTTTTCCAAACAAGATCCTTTTTAATATTTTGACAAAATTATGGTAAGAATGTCTTTTTTTAACTTATATGGCGGGTGTGGTTATTCTCCGCCATTATTACACCTTTGAAGCTTCCTTCACAAGCTTATAAAGATATTTTTAAAATAAAGGTTTTCTCTATAATTATGCGACTTTTAAATGATTTAAAAAAAAGAGATATTTCTCTCAAATAGTATTGATTTCATCTATGTCAAAATCCTTTCATAAATTTTAAACTTGTTTCAAGTTGATTTATTATGATACAAATAATCCATATTGTATTTATGGTTTTGTGATATTTTTGACTATGGAAGAGTTATTTTTATGCCATTAATGGTTTATGATTAAAGTTTTGACATTTTGTATGTTAGTTTTAATACGAATGTTTATGTTATATTTCATCCTCTTCTTAAGATGAATGTGTTGGACTAGTATGTTCCAGGTTGGGGACCGGTAAAAGTAAGCCCTCTGGGTTGGTGTCCGGTTATTAGAGGCACTCTGGGTTGGTGTCCAGTTATTAGAGGCACTCCGGGTTGGTGTCCTGTTATTAGAGGCACTTCCGGATGGAGTCCAGTTAGAGAGGCTCTCTAGGTTGGTTTTCGGTTACAGTTATCCCTTAGGTCATGGCACGAGGCCTCGACACAGAAATTAAAGTTCGGAATCATGTATTCCATCATTATGAAAGTGGTTAGTGATATTTAATGTGATTATTCGATGAGTAGAATATCCATGTGGATAAGTAAATGGAATTATTTCATTTTATTTCTGCCTTATCATGCTGAATTTCAAGTTTAAAAGGCTTTCGTTTTAGTTTTATACATTGCATTAAATTTTTATTCTTATTTTTGAAAGTTTCCGCTATATTGCTTACCCTTACTGGGCATTTGAGCTCGCCCATTTCTATGTTTTATTTTTTCTAGGATTCCAAGATGTGTAATGTGATTGATATGCAGGGTTAAGCCAAGGGAATAATGGCGTTCATAAAGATTATTTTTGTTGTTTTGTACGTCTTAAAGTGAAAATGTAACATTCATGCATGTGATCTATTTTTCTGAGACTGCTAAAATGATCGGTCCTTTGGGACTTGATTCCTTTTAATCATGCCAATGTATTAAAATAATGCACCAACTCTGGGTAACTGGGGTCGGGGAGTTGCAGTTGGTATTCGAGGAAGTTCAACAATAACCTTGGAAACTAGATTTAGATAAACTCTGATTAGAGCACATATCCCTAAGATAGACTTTGAGGATTAGCATAGAAGAACTTCCTAGAATTTTGGTATTGTATAGATTTTGTGAGTTCCCTATCTGGATACGAGCAGGTAGAGGCGGCTCTGGCACCGATGTACCTAGGGGTAAAACCCAAAAACACCACTTTGAGCTAGACTCGAACAGGAACTGGTTCACGACAATGGGCCTTGCTGCACTCTTGGTTACGACACTCCTGGGGGATATGCTTAGGATAATTCTCATTTTCTTTAAAAACCATTATGAAGGGCTCATGAGTATATACTTACTCAAAGAAAACATTTTTATGATTATGGATTATATCCATAAACAGTTCAATTTGTGTTAGGTATTTTACAAATTTGGAATTATTCATTGCAATTCATAAACTGACCTAGTTTATGCTATTGTATAGAAATGGCACCCAGTAGAAGGAATGTGAACTCCCGTATTACATATGATCCAAAGGGTAAGAATGATCATATCTTTCATGGTCCTAAGCTAGAATTTATAAGTGAAATAGTTTCCCACATATTATCATCATATGAAGAAATAGTATCATGAGTTGATAAGATGAGTAAAGAATTCTCGGTGTCCTATGGATTTGAAGGGAAACAAGAGAATAAAAGGATGGAAGAGAGAAATATTGATAAAGGGAAGGGGGAAAAGAAGAATTTTCCCATATGTGATAACTGTGGGAAGAAACACCCTGGAACATGCCTGAAAAGAATGGGAGTTTGTTATAAGTGTGGAGGAAAAGGGCACAAAGTACGTGACTGCAAGGGTAAGAAAATGGTTTCAAATGTACAATGCTTCATTTGCAAGGATTTTGGACACTACGCGAACTAATGTCCCCTTCATAAAACTATGCCACAAATGATGATATTGGATAATAATCAAGTTATGATACTACCACAGATGAAGAGGAATGACTAGTGTTCTTATGTTGTTATTTTAGAATTATTTCATTTAAATGTTGTATCAATGATGTTCTGGAAATAAATAAGGATTGTACTGTAGTACTATTTAATTAAGGAATTGAGATTTTATGGTACTAAGAAAAGTGACTCTATAGTAAGTTAATTTTTTTTGGAAATTACATGGTTGAAGGAAAGATAAACCTTAATATGGTTCTAATATTGAGGTAGTTATTTTGGAATAAGATATGGTTGATTTTGGTAATTCAGGATGGTGCGGTGTTGTAAAAGAATATATGAGGAAGGCGTTCACATGTTATTACCTATAAAAAAGGATCCTCATTATGTTTAAATTCCTTGTAAATTTTGGACTGTGAGTTTGGATAATAGTATTTTGGATAAGTCTAATGGTTGTAATGGATTAAGTTTGAAAGGTTATTTTTTTGGATTTTTATAAAAGGACAACACGCAGACCGTGTGACACCCCGTCGTGTCGGAAAAAGCTATGGGAATCAAACCCACAACCATAGTGTAATTGGGATTTATCGGCTACCATTGTTCTACATGAAGTTCCTGGATGGTATAATGTAGTTTCTTTACACAAAGGGTCTGATATGTGAATTATAAATTCATTATATTTGGAACCCTATACGATTAGGATAAATAGAGTATTTTTTATATGTCTTATGTTTTGGGGTGAAAGATGAGTTTTTGGTATAAATTTCTTAATGGATAAAACTCTAATTATAATGTAAGTATATCTCCTTATGATCTTATCCAATCTCATAAATAAATTCCTCAACAATAGGAAAAGGAACTTAGAACAAAAATGTTGTCCTAGATGGTACCTTAGATCATCACTAATTTATGGCTTTAGGATTTTTGGCCTTTTTATAGAAATGTTCTCTACCACTCTCCATTAGATAATTGATGGTTATAATTCTCTTCCATATCCATATTTTCCTACATGGAACCCTAGTATGTGTTATTTTCGGTAATCTTCATACTTTCCACTCTTTATTTTAAATAGAGGCCTCATTAATTCATTTTTCGATGTGGGATTTCAGCTAATATATTTTGAAACCTCAAAAATGTGTTATCCCAATACCTTATGTTTTGTTGAACCGATGGTATTTTAAATCATCATAGATTTATGAATTTAAGGACTTCAATTTTAAAATTGTTTGTGATTGATGACCTCAATCACTACCTATAAATATTTACATTTTTCCTCCAATTATATGTCTAAAATTTACACCTATGTCCTCCTAATTGAGATCATAATTTTGTGGTGACCCTTTCATTTCTCTTTTCATCTTGTTAAGATTAATTTTTATTAACCAAATTTCCGATGTGGGTTTTTCCACAAAGATATTTTCTATTTTCAACATTTATTTTCAAAAAACAATATCAAATTGAAAGGACATAATTTATTGAAGTAGTGGAGAATGTAACACCCCGAGATTCCACGGTACGCTTCTCTTTGAATAATACAGTAGCGTGTGTTGTGCGCAACTTCGAGTTCTAACACACGCCACGACCAATCAAAGTACCCATTATGAATAGTAATACCTAATTTTTAAAATTTTAGAAATTTTATCTCTCAAAATGGACTTCATTTTTGGATTTGGAGTATATAATTTAGCCTAAGGTGAAATTTTGGTACTTTTCAGATAACTTTAATATTTTGATGAATAGTGAAAATTACAAAATTTTAATTAAAAACAACTTTTTTAATCAAAATAATTAATAGTGATAAAATATGAATTTGAGTGGTTTTAAAGTATATTTAGAATATATTTTTACCATTTAATAAAATTTTGTTCCTTGAACATAATTTTACAATTAAACCGGACATAAACAAGTGTCAATCTTTTGACAGTTATTATCTCTTAAAAACACGCTTTTTGTTTTAACAACGAGAATTAATTTTAAATTAATTTCTGCCACTTCTATGTTTTGAATTGGGAAAAATGGATTCCATATTTGGAATCAGGATGTTCAAATTGTGTAAATAGGTAACTTTTATTTTTAGACATTTTGAACAATTACTTCGGTAAATATTTTATTTACCATGGTTAAAGGGTAAATCTGGTAAATAAGGGTTAAAAAATAATATTATAATAATAATAAATTACCCTAAAACGTGTCCTAACCTTATTGGTTGATAAATTTCCGACCATGGGCATATTTGGGTCAATTTTTGGACCCCATGGAGCCACTTATAAGTGATAATGACACTTTATATTAATTAAGTTAAAATAAATACAAAAATGACATAAGCATACATCTTTTAGAAAAACAATTTGTAAATAGGGTTATATATGTTGGATGTTTGAAAATGAATATTCATTAAAATGATAAAGATATTTCATACATAATGGTATTTTAATTATAATTTTTAGACATTAAATTATTTAATTTATTTATGACACAATGATGATGCAGTAATTACCATAATAGTGAAAAATTAAAATAATTGATATTATAAATACTCAAATAAATATAATTTGAGACTTTTCAAAAATAAAACTAATTTTATAGGATAATATGACATATTAATATTGATTTAATTAACTTTTTTCTAAGTAATCATTTTGTTATGATTTTTAAAAAAGTCAATTATTGAATAGTGTCAAAATTGACATAAAAGAGTTTTTAAAACAAATATTATATTATTAATTGATATTAAATTCCTAAAAATCTAAGGATCGGCCAAGAGACTTATATCATGATATTTTTATCATTAATAGTCCACTTGGGGGTCTCTTGGATGTATATTGTATGTTTATTAACTATATAATATAAAAATAAAAAGTGACATGGTAAGTGTCAAACTAATTAACTAAGTGTTAAAACTAAAAGAGGAGGTTAATATAATGACCCAAACCTGTCTAAATTCTATTGGTTGAGTAGTTTTTGACCCATACCCACCTTAACCTTTAAATAATCCACTTTGGAGCCATTATAAACCGAATATGAATTTATTATAAAATAATATTTCTAGCTTTTCCAAAGGTGCCCCTCATCCCTCTTATAAAAGGACACTCTCCCTTCTCATTAACTCACACCTTCAAAGCCTTTTGGTTCGGCCAACCCCTGCCCAAATACACTCTCAACTTCCATCACTTTATCCTAGAGGCCTTCCTTTAGTCATAAATCCATCCTATGGAGCCCTTTTGATCAAATCAAAAGGAAGAACCCGAAGAAGAGGTAATGATTTCACCACCCTTTTTCAAGTTCCTTTCTTCTTCCACTTCTTCTTTCTTTGTTATTACCACTCTAAAATAATGAATCCAGTATCTCCTATATACTATAATATTATTATAAATATGTTACAACCATATTCAGTATTATATCCATCCTTTGAATGACATGTTACCATACGTGCGTACGTACGGCTTACCGTCCCCACGTCATGGTGTAATTGTTATTCTATATATTATTATTTGGATGGGTATAATAATGATTTTTAATTCATGTAAATAATAAATATAACATGATAATGATTCTGTATATATGATATACCATCCAATTATATTTTATTTTAAAATCAAAAGAATGATTTTTTCGCTCGTGCATACGTACGGATTACCGTCTCCACGACGCGATGAGATTCATTTCCAAGTTCACCATTCATCGACGATTATAAAAATATATATTACTAATAAGTATGTAATATATGACATAATAATGCTACTGGAGATATATATATATATATAAGTATTTATGTACTTGCATATATCTTATTCACTTACTTCCGTTCAATACTATATGCAAACAGAAACAACGTTTATGCGTACGTACGGACTACCGTCTCCATAAACGGTGTTTTCCATTTCATATAAATGTCTATTATACATAATTATATTCTAAATATATATGATATATTTATCATGTTTTATATTCTGGAGTTATTTAAATCATGATCTATGTGATACAACCAAGAGTGACAAGTTAAAACATGTACGATAAAGAAAGTGATTATTACCTGAAATGTTAACTTAACATGGAAATTATTATTAAATGGGTAATATAAAACCAAAAATGAATCATGCATGATATCATAAATATTAATATGGTTCTGGTATAATTTAATAACATACTAAAATCTTTGTACATGATGTTAAACGTACTCTCGACTAAAAGAAAGTGTGAGGTAAGAAGTTTTCATCTCACTCCTTATTCCTGTAAGATTCATGCCATATTTCCACCATTACCTTTTGTGTGGTGTATGTAATTCCCATAATTATATTCTTTGTGTAATACACTTTAATTTATTTGTATTTACAAATTCATTGTATGATACATCTTTCATGGGTTGTATGTTTCGTAAGTTACCAAATTGGTAAGGGTTTATTTCGCAATCTCTTCATTATCTGAGGTTGTATATACGTAATAATCTACTGGGATCTCTTTATAATCCACATCCATGATTCATAAAAATTTATTTCAAAACATTTTTACTATTTACAAGATTATGCGTTAAAGACATTTATACCCTTGTTTGAATTTTTATATGAGGTTTATAAAATAATCTTTCCATCGTTTTCCAAACAAGGTCATTTTTAACCATTTGACAAAATTAAGGTAAGAATGTCTTTTTTTAACTTATACGGCGGGTGCAGTTATTATCCGCTGTTATTACAACTTTAAAGCTTCCTTTACAAGCTTATAAATATTTTTTCAAAATAAATGTTTTCTCTATAATTATATGACTTTTAAATGATTTCAAAAAAAGAGATATTTCTCTCAAATATTATTGATTTCATCTATGTCAACATCCTTTGATAAATTTTAAACTTGTTTCAAGTTGATTTGTTATGATACAAATAATTCATATTGTATTTAAGGTTTTGTGATATTTTTTACTATGGATGAGTTATTTTTATGCCATTAATGGTTTATGATTAATGTTTTTAAATTTTGTATGTTAGTTTTAATACGAATGTTTATGCTTTATTTCATCCTCTTCTTAAGATGAATGTGTTGGACGAGTATGTTCCGGGATAGGAACCGGTAAAAGTAAGCCCTCCGGGTTGGTGTCCATTTATTAGAGGAACTCTGGGTTGGTGTCCGGTTATTAGAGGCACTCCGGGTTGGTGTCCGGTTATTAGAAGCACTCTGAGATGGAGTCCAGTTATAGAGGCTCTCTGAGTTGGGTTCCAGTTACAGTTATCCCTTAGGTCTTGGCACGAGGCCTCGACACAGAAATTAAAGTTCGACATCATTCATTCCATCATTATGAAAGTGGTTAGTGATATTGCATGTGATTATTAAATTAGTAGAATATCCATGTGAATAAGTAAATGGCATTATTTCATTTTATTTCTGCCAGATTATGCTGAATTTCAAGTTTACAAGGCTTCTTTTTTAGTTTTATACATTGCCTTAAATGTTTTTGCTTATTTTTTAAAGTTTTCGCTGTATTTCTTACCCTTACTGAGAATTTAAGCTCAACCCTTTCTATGTTTTATTTTTTCCAGGATTCCAAGAAGTGTAATGTGATTGATATGCAGGGTTAAGCCAACGGAATAATGGAGTTCATAAAGATTATTTATGTTGTTTTGTACGTCCTAAAGTGCAAATGTAACATTCATGTATGTGATCTATTTTTCCAAGACTGCTAAACTGATCGGTCCTTCGGGACTTGGTTCCTTGCAATCATGCCAATGTATTAAAATAATGCACCGACTCTGGGTCACTGGGGTCGGGGTGTTGCAATAATTTCCTTATCATGGATGGTTATGTTGGATATATATAAGGAAATAAAATTGTTATCCAGGATAGCATAAAATTCCTATCGTGGGATTATAACAATGTTTGTTGGGAAATTTAGAGCACACAGATTAATAGACGATAAGTTATATTCTTGGGATTTAATAATTGAACAAGTTTCTATTTTCACTGAAAAATATACTTCCATGTTTTTAGGTGGTGTTTAAATAGTTTTGCTGGTCTTTTGTGATATAAAATAATTCATAGAACCAAAATTAAATAGTACATTCAATATTCATGATTGAATTACTTGAATACAAATAACCAATTTGTTATTAAGATCCGACTGAATAGTTTTAATGGAATATCCTCATACTTTCTCTATAGGAAAAGGCAGTTGTTTTCTTGGTTATCATCCATAACCCTTATTAGAAAATTGGTTCTCTTTTACAGTTTGAATAGAACATCCCTTTACTCCATCACATAGGTGGGTCTCTACCATTGTAATTCTCTAGCTAGCCACCCCTCTAAACCAAACCCAAAATATTTCCTTGTCCCCTTCATGAAATTTCTATGATTATTCTTCCCACACTTCTAACAAATGGTATATTGTATTTTCTTACATCCATTATATTTCTCCATCACTCCACCCAAATTAAATTCAATTATCTACTTCCTATATCTAGAACCACAAGACCCTTGAGATTCACCAATCTGTATTTTGACTTTGAGATCACATCAAAAAATTTCTTAATATTAGTCAATGACACAAATCACAAAATATTTTCATCAATTAAACTTTAGCCCACTAAATATGTTTTCATACTTACATTCATGGTCAATCAAAAAGCTAGAGGTGTATCGTACAAACCTTGCGAAGTTTTCCTCACATGGCTCAACGGATTCTTCTTCATTTTTCATGAGGCCAAGGAACTCCCTCTCAAATTAATATTCATATATTATGGGGAAAATATTTATAAAAAAAATTCCTAAATTATTTCCACTCAATCACTTAAATCTCTCTCTGAAGAATTATATTCTTGATCAACATCCACCATTGATCATCCTTATCCACTATGAAATAAATAACCAACATAAGCTTCTATTTGTTAAATAATTTATGTATAGAAGATATATTTTCAATGGATATTATTTATATACCAATAATTATGGAATTTTAAGATCCAATAAAATTTAGAGGCCTTTGCCACATAAAGGTCTCAATGGATCCTTCACTTTCTTAGAGGGGTGTGGGTGTTCCTTATGATTCATGTTTTTATTCAAAATATTAGTCTATTGAGTATGTATTGTCATGAATTTCTCAAATCCTTCTCCTATCAGAGTGAGAATCAAATTTTAGAAGTCATCACATTGCCCTTAACATTGGTTGTTGACTTGGTTCCCCATTTTTGTTTCCATTGAATGAAATTAAGGTAAAATTAGTTATGATAATTTTTGAACTATTAAACACATAAAATTCCATATGTTATGCTAATGTGTAATTTATCAGGAATAATATAAATTTTATTTTTTATTATTTAATGTTTTTTAACTTTTATAAATATATGTTAAAATATTTTATATGAATTTTAGAAAATAAAATTTAATTTTATCATTGTTATTTATTATTTTATTTAGATATTTCTCTTCATGTATTATGTTATCATTTTTAAATATAAACCATAACTCATGTGATGCCAAGGTTTGGTGGACCACTGGGGGGGTGTTGAATCAATGGTATGTTCTTACGAATATCCCTTTTTCAGTTAAAACACTTGAACTTATTACTATTCAGAATCCAATTAGTAAAAACTCATAGTCCACCTCATGTCCATAATTATCAGGGGAGATTAGAAAACAATATTTAAATTTTTTTAAATAAATCCCACCCCTTTTATTTTTCATTTGACACCCCAATCTGTGGTTTCCCTAATTTAATATTTTTATCAGTTATCATGGAATCCAAAGTCACACTAGATCATGATTTATTATACACTTGTATTACCAAACATTGACAACAGTTGGTTATACACAATTTTATTTGATTCTCTTGTTTTTTTAGTTACAGACTATATTCAAAAAATCTCCTTCTATGATTAGTTATAAAACCTAACAGCAAAATCATATTCCTTTTTTTATTCAAACCAGTAAAAATTGTTTTCAATGTTGATAAACTAATTGAAAGATCTCTAGGAGCCCTTGGTTTCCTTTTTCCAAATTGATGAGATCTTCATCCATGTTCATATGAGGTAAATACTTATGAATAAATTTAATATCATCAAATGCTTCTTTATATAGTTATATTATTATTAAAATTCTCTCATGATCTTGAGAAATATTTGCCTTTATCATCCATCGTTGTTATTCTAGTTCTAATGATATTCTCTTCGTAATATCACATAGCTTCCTTTTCTTCTATATCTTCAATACTCTACAATATTTTATCCCTCTTTATTTATCTCACATTACATTCAAATTATATCAATACTATTAATAATTATTCTTTTCTTTTAGAAAAATTTATACTCATAGAATATAAATAAGAATGACTGAATATTATTTCTTAAATTAATTTTTTGGAAACTCTAAAATAATCATCTACTATTCATATTCTTTTAATTTGAACCAGTCGAACTAAAATCATGATATTAATTGTAATTTAAATTCACATGAATCATTAGAATGTCCTTATTTAAATCACTAAATTAATTGTTTCTTTTTATTCTCTACAATATATACTTTTTTACACCATTAAAAAACTCCACATGCATGGAATCATGAATCTTTACTATATGGACCTTTTTCTTTCAACATGGTTATCAACATTCTATCATCTCATTTTGAATAGCTTTGAAGTCATAAAATTAAGGAATATTATTTGAAGTTATATTATCCCATAGATTATGATGATGATATCAATTTCATATGATTGGAAGAAGTCAATTGATCAATATTAAAGTCATATTCTCAACAATGATATAAAACACTCCAAAGTCATACTCTTAAGTCAAATGTTATAGCTCTTTCCTTATGCGAAATGGAACTCATTTTTTTAGAATAGGGAATTTGAAACTCCAAATTCTTAATTAACTATTTCTTAATTAATCTAAACTTAATTCCTGATCAACATATAATCATGATATTTAATGTTTAAATATCATCCTAAAATCATTTTCTGAATTATTATCGTCTTCATCATAAATGAATTTGAGAAAATTTACATACCTATAAATTGATTAATGTATCCTTCATATAGTCCACTATTTACCCTTACGTGACATTGAATTATGATTACATAGGTAATGAAATTATAGATTTATATTTTGGTATCCATATTATTTCCCTTACTTAAACTCTTCCTTCTATATTACCTTTATGTAGAGTCTAGAAACTCAGTCTCACCATTATATTACTCATTGATATTTAGTGTCACCCTTACATAGCTTTTAGAATCATAGAGTGACCATTACGTAGGTATTAATCACACTTACACATGTACTAATTATAAATTTTTTCTTTATAAAACATGGGAATACCATTACATTGGATGTATAATACATGTGAGATCTTAATACAGGAGGAATACCAAATCTAAGAATATACAATTCAAGGTTTTACCATTACCAATCTTAAAAAATTATTTAGCTACCTTTACATATATTTTTAAACTTATGAAAATATTATCGATCCACCTCAAATATCTTCCAATTATCTTTAACTTGAGATATTCATGATGTCACCTCGAATCTCCATTTTTATTTAAGAATGAAAAAAACTCACGGAATTCATACACTTGTTCCTTTTCATTAGGATTCTATTTTTTCATATTAGTTTTTTCCCTCTTTATATTTACCCACCTTGCTTGTCTTAATATAGAATTTTCAAAAATTTAAAAGTCAAGAAGATAAATTAATTCCTTTTCCCCAAACCTATTACAAAACATATAACTCCTTATTAATCTTCACATTTTCTCTCAATTTAATGATTTTGAGACATAATAACTTTATATATTTGGAAACCCCTCTCAATTATTTTGGATTCTTATGGGGAATAATATTTCATAAAAAATATTATATTCAATATACACATAATAGTTTAATTTTCATCATTTTACTCATCCATAATTTGGTAGTTTTTTTTTGAATCTTAAATTTTTTTAAAAAATAGATTTATTATAATTAAAAGATTCTGATATGGATGGTACCTCGTTTATTGATTGATTGGGGGAAAACATTAAGAACTTATTTAAAGTCATGTGAGTCTTCTTGGAACAATAATTCTTAATGTATATTTGAGTGTATACATATTTTTTCTCAATAACCTAGGATGGACTTACTTGTGAAGATTCTAGATTTATCAGCCTTACTTCAAGCTCAAGTAATACTTTATGGAGGGAGTTCTTGTCATACTCAATTGATCGTAGGATATCTTCCTTATCATATTTCATATTCTTGATTTATTTATGATTAAATTTTCTTAATTATTATGAATAGTTGTTACTTTGTTTTATTAATTTTTTTCATTAACCTATAGTTGATTTTTTTGACATCCCTAGAGGTTTTTTATAATTTTTTCATTTGATCGATAGGATTACACTAGTAGTATTTTATAACCCACATTCTCATCAATAATGCCTTTTAATTATTCTTCAATAAGGATTAGTATTCTATTTTAACTGTATATATATTTCTCTATTTCCACCCCTTGGTATCTAAGATTAATTAACTTTTTTAACCTCATACATAGTTCATTCCCCATTTATTCAGCTTCCTTTTTTATAAATGTTTTTTATTTTAAAATTAATGAATAAATATAATATACATTTGAAAATTTCATTTGTAAATTTATTAATAAGATATTATATTTTAGAATGAAGGTCACTATGTGATACCTAAAATCATATCTTACACAAGCTTCATTAAAATAATCATTATTGAACAAATAATTATAACTTGTAGCACTCTAATTACATTATGTCAATGGATCTTCTCCTTTTACTCTTTGATTACTTCCCAGATTCATTTCCTCTAATTTTATCATGTATTTATGAGTATTGGCTGAAATATAAATATTTTTACCCTTTAGAATGTCTATATATTTCTTCATCCAAATAATATTAAAAAAATCATGAAAATTTTACTTTATTAAATATACTAAAATCAATATGAAATTATAGGATCTTTTACTAGGGAACACAACATTACTTTGATACCACTTAAGATGTCTAGGTTTAGTGGATCACAGAGGGGGGGGGGGTGAATCAGTGGTTTCTTTTTACAAATTTTTATTTTTTTATTTTGAAAACTTAAAATTTTTGTGGACCAAAATCCAATTAGTAAAAACTTGCTGCCTCACCTCCTGTATATAAATAATAATAGTGATTTAAGTAAAAAATATTTAATTTTTTTCAAAAAATATGACTTCTTACCATATTTAGTTAGACACCATAACCTAAAATTACTATATTATAATATTCTGATCAATTATTCTGGTCATATATGTTACATATAAGAATGATTTTTTATACAGTCTCATAAAAAACATTAAAAATAACTTTTTATACGCCTTAATGGTCAATAATTTGGTTGTATTTGATTAAAATAACAATATCTTCTTCCTTAATTTGTTATAAAACTCATTCAAACTTATATTAATTATTTATCCAAAGGTAAAAAGATCACTATTAGCTTATGGATTTAACTGTACCATGTGATACAATCTTTCTCTATTAGCCCAAATGATCATGTTTTCTCTTGTATAGATTCAAGATCATCAAAAACTAAAAGGAATATATTTATTGGTATTGACTATCAATCCATATATTCATATATCATGTTATTTTCATATACTTTAATAATAATCAAGTTCTTATGATATTATCTCTCCAAGATCAACTGAAATTGACTCCTCTTTATTTTTTACTAGGGAATATAAAATATCTTAGTATAATATCACACAATTCTTGTGAGTTATCTCAATATTTTTAACAGTTATTATTTATTTTATATATAATGTATACTTATATAATATCATTAGGAATATTTTAATATTATTTCCCAAAATTATTTTGTAAACTCCAGTATAATATAATTGTATTACACTCCTTTTAATATAAATCTACCAAGAAGAAATATGGATTTTTATTCTCATTCAATCCCACTTTAAGATTGACCAAATATACTTATTTAAATAATAATATGATTTATGTGTTTTTATTCTACATAAAATAAAATTCATCAAATTATTATCAATCGACACATGCTTGGAATCATTCATTTTTTCTATATAGATATTCTTCTTACATCGTGGTTCAAATCTCACCATATTTTAATTTATTATAGATTTGAATTCATACGATGAAGTCATACAATCAAAAAATTTATGATCCCCCATGAATTGATGATGATTTAAAAGTCATATGATCAGTAGAAGTCATATGATCAATATCAATGTTGTATAATCAATAGTGAATTCTTACTCTCTAAAGATATATACTAAAGTTGTATGATCTAGACCATTCCTAATATATTTTGTAATTGATTTATTTAGAATGGATAAGATTAAACTATAACTTCTTCCTCAACTGGTACTTCTTTCATCTCTTCTTAAATCATGCTATAAATGTTATCGTGATATTTACTCCATGAATATCATCTTAAAGTCTTCGTTTGAATTATTCTACTCTTCCTTTATACTAAATTATTGAAACTCAACATACCTTTATGAATCTTAGATCAACCATTACATAGTCCACTAGTTACCCTTACAATTTACCAAAACATTGGTAATTAAATTCTATATTTAGCATTCTATAAACATATTTTTTTTCTCTTACATAGCCTTGGATGTCTAGGTTACCTTTACACAGATCCCAAAAACATGGTTTCACCTTTATGCAACTCACTGAAATTGTACGGTAGTTTTCATATCCTATAAAATCCTTGGGTAACCTTTATGTCAGCATCAAATAATCTATATGCATGTGCTACATGAATATTTCATCTATATTCATTTCCATATTACCTTTACGTAGGTAATATAATTCAAGGGAAGTTCCTATGAATGAATTTAATTATGTGATGTAATTATTTTTAGTGATATAATATGTTTTTCATTAATTAATGTGATTATTAATTAAATAATCAATAATATGACAGTATTTAAAGATGTTGAGAGTTCTTTATAAAAAAATTGATAGAATTTGGAAGGCCTTAGAATTAATTATATGAGGCATGAGGTGTTTTTGAGTTTACTTTATTACTCATGTTAATGAAAATCTATTTTCAGATAATTTAATAAAAGGTAACACCTTCTTAGGTCCACCTAAGTAAAGGTATCTAGATTCTTTATACAGGAAACATCTAGAAGAATAAGATTTATAAAAGTGATTCAATACCTATTTAATCATTACTCCATGTGTTTGGAAATGAGTCGAAATTTTTTAAAATTGAGGTGGGTATAATATGAAACCACTCTGAATGTTTCTATAGAAATGAAACTTTTTTCCTATATATATGATATTTAACTTAGTAATAAGATATTAAATTTCCCAGAAGATATTTTTTTAAAACCATTATATCATTTTAGTTTGTCGAATTTTTTAAAACAAGATAATCAAAATCTGTATGATGTTTTGACAAGCTGTTTGATATTTATTGTGTGATAGTTGGGACTTAAAGAATGAAAATGGGGATTATCTTACATGAAGCAACCACAAATGATATTTTAATCTCATGTATATTATTTAATAATGGAAAAGTTAATTCATTTAAGTGGGATACATGCATATGATATTTTGGTCATGTATAAAAATTGGTATATTTAGTGGATATTTGATGCTCGTATGATATTTTAGATCTCAAAAAACTAGTTCCATTGAAAAAAATATGATCATCCACTGATGTTAAGAATGAGGAATATTTAGAATAAATATTTTGTATAATTAAATAACTATATCATATCATGGTTTTATGATTACCATTTGGGATTAAACATAATGATTTCATATGGATCGTGTTTTAAGAAAAGATAGAAGGAGAATTATATAAGGAAGGAGTTATTATTTCTAAGATGAGTTCAATTCTAAAAGAATGAGGGTTTAAATTTTAGTTCTTTCATTTACGATCATATAGGTTTTTAAAATAATGTTAATCTATTTATTTCTTGGGAATGAAATTTATAATATTTTTTATATTGTGTAAGGAATATGGAAATACCCGAGTCTTCAAGATATTTAAATTAACATGTTTAAATTGTAAATTAAATAAGATTTAATAAATGATTTAAACGTGAAGATTTATTGTATCCAAATATTATCAAGTTTACATATTTTGAAATTGGAAATTATTATTCATGATAATGTGAACATAAAATTACATGTACTATAAAAGGGTATATATATTTTTTATTGAGATTGATCATATGTACCATTCAAAAAAATTCAAAGAGAATAGATAATTTATTTTACTGAAATAAGAAGAATAGTCCAAACCACTAGAGATCATTTAACAATAAAAAATACCTACAACCCAAGTGTTAAAAATGAAGAGAAGAAACCAACACACTAATGATCTAGAGAAAGCGTTAAGACCAATATTGTAGCTGATGTTCTTGAAAGGTATATACGTACAGGTTAGTTGATCCATCCACTCATGGGGAGGACCATGATGAAATAGTAAAAATATTTCAAGTATAAATCCTATGGAATTGATTTATGGAATCATTTTTTGAGATGATTTTATTTCTATATTGGATTTTGGATGTAGGAACATAGTGGACTCTCTGATATAAGGACTATACTATCATGGGTTTTATATTATTATATATAATAGTGGAAGAATACAATATTGTTCGGTATTAAGAAATCATGGAAAAGAATATACTATTCTTTCCTGAACATATAAAAAATGTTTAATTATCTCTAATATACTACTTTTAAAAATGAGTTGAGGTGGTGAGTAAATAATAACTAAAATGATAACATTAACAGGTTCTAGAGTTTTATTAAAGAGAATTTTTAAATCAAGAAAACTAATTTACCCCTTTCTGTAGTTAACCAACCCTTGGGAATCAAATGTGGAATTAGAGAAAAGGTTAAAGTTCCCTCTAAATATCTACTAATTTGTAATTTTTAATTATAGTGAATAAAAAATTGTGAATAGTCTAGGAGTTCATACATTTGATGGAAGTGAGTATCGGTACTAATATTTCACCACAACATATTTTTGTAATATAAGTACGAAATAATTATCTAGTTGGTTTCCACCCATTAATGAAGGAGATCCTATGTAACATTTTGATAAAAAATATATAATGAATAATGCATAAGTATAAAATGAAATCACTATATAATTTTCTAAAAGGGTTTTTAAAAAGGGGATGTGACAAAAAAATGAAAAATAGAACCCAATTTAGTTGAGTAAAATTTATAAAGTAAATATCAAAGTCAAGGAAGATACACTTAAAGTATTAAGGAGCATATTTAATGAATTAAATATGGATGATTCGGGTTTTGGTGAGAATCTAAAGGATAACATCATTGTTAAAAATTTAATGAGTGAAATTCAAAATCATTTAACCAAAAATATCAATCCTAGAAAATAAAATATATATGAAAATTTATGATCTACAAAATATTATCATTTCATACGAGATAATAAAATAATTATTTTCCATTAATAAATTAAAAAATGAAATGTATTTTGATTCCTTGTAAAAAGGAAAGAGGGATCTATAGAATCAATTATATATAAAGATGGGGTAATTGAATAATTCTATAATATTACTTCTATTATTTCAAAGAGATTAAACAGGGGAAAATTTAAAAGGAAAAGTAATCAAATTATAAGATGTTATAATTTTAATGATATTGGTTATATTGAAATAAATATGCCAAATAGTAATGATAAATAATATGAATCATAAAAATAGGATGAAAATAAAAAAGTATATAAAAATATTAAGATCTACAAGATTTATTCCATAAGAAAAATAAGTCATATTATTTGAAATGAAGAGAAACACCACTCATATATCTTTTATGTTGATGAAGTGAATTTTATTTTTAAGGTTTATAAATAAATTTATTCATAAAGAAATGATACTGATGGTGAATATGGGACAAAACATGAGTGGTTACTAAAATAAAATTTTGAATACTGTCTTTTGTAGATGAGAAAAGTAATGAAAAACAAGTGGATTATTCTGAAGTAGTGAAACAAGGTGCCTAAAGTAAAAGAAGAGCTAGTTGGAAAGAAGGAAGCCTATGTTGATGATATCTAGAAGATCAATATTAAAGGATTAAAAAAGGAAAATATTATTAGTAGAAATGAGGAGATGCTCACTATGAGGTAAGAAGAAACATATAAAACACAATCAATATGTATTTTTATTTAAAATAAGTTGAAAAAATTCATATAACACTTCAGGAAGTGTACAAATATTAAATGAAAATCTTCCCAAGATAGTGAAATAATGTATTCCAATATGGAATAAAAATATATACCTTATCTTGATAATGTTTAGTATATTATCCCTAAAATAGAAGGTGATAAAATTAAGTTAAAAACTATCTACAATAATAAGGTATATTATAAGAAATATTTTACATGAAAGGAAGATAATAAAATTATAAGGAAGCTAATTCCCCATATAAAAAACAAGTCCAATTATTTAAAATAAAAACAATATTTTTTTTTCTTGATTTAATATCCAAATTAAAAATAAAATTTTAATTTTGTTTCTGCTACTATGCAAGGCATAGAAAGAAATCATATTCTTGTTTTTATAATATTTTTTTACATGAAACTGGTCAGAAACATGTGGGAGTTTTTGTTAGTATGTGGGGACTAATTTTATATAGAATATCGTATGTCCAAATCCTAAAATAATATATCTACTCAAAAAAATCGAACATTAAGAAGAAATGTGAGTTATGAGTGGACAATGAGTTAACAAAGCTGAGGAGTGCTTGTTTGTCTTTCCAAGAAAACATGACCCAGAAAGCGCGAATGAAAATCAATATTTATAAAATTAAGTTGATGTCATTATGAATCCATGCAAAGAAAATACAAATAATGGTAATTAATGAAAAGAGATAGCATGATAGCTAGGTTAGACTAGTTAGATATGGCTATGAAAATTGATGAATTAGAGATAAATGATGAGGATAAAGGAAAACAATTTATTACACATGATGATGTTAAAATTAATGAGGATCAGTTCATAAATATTTATTTTAAAATTCTAAAACTAGGTAAAAAATTTGGAAAATATAGGCCTAATATAAAAGAGTATATATAAATCCAATGAGACCAAGAAGAGATCATGATTATGAAGTTGTAATAAAGGTAATTGTTTTTCCTTGAAATATTAGGTATAGAAAAAAAAATGTATATAATAAAGTTCAATTTTAGGTAGAAGATATTAATAGGAGGAAAAATGATGATATTTGTTGGAAAAACAAGCATATATTGAGTGGAAACTCTCATCCTTAGTGTTACTTCTAAGGAGTGAAAAGGACTATCCATATTCCCCTAAAACATTGATTAATTATTCTAACATGTAGGTAATTGATTATCCACTGAATGAGGATAATATTCAATGTTAATATATATATTCTATTAATGTGATTTATTTTTCATAAACACCATTTTAGTGAATTTTACACTTTGAACATCATTTCACATTATGATTGTAATTCCTTCGTAAAATGAACTATTATATGGTACATTTTTTAACATCATTTAAAGTTCCCGATGATCTTAATTATATTTTCATATTTAATTTTGAGGTTTCTCACTATATTGGGAACAAATAATACTGTTTGAGTCTTGGAAGATTCACATTGGATGACCACCAAAATGGGATTTCATGCAAACCATTCTCGAGAAGGAAGATTGGACACCATCCCACTGATGAGATTGTGGGGACCAAACTACTGGCCCAATGAAGCCCAAATTTCGTGGGAAGATAGGGGAAATATATAGGAACACATAATTCTCCAGGATACAGTGACAATTAGGCCTCCATTGAAGTTATTCAGGCGGCCCAATTTATAGATAAAATTCTGGGCCAGATTCTGCGGCCCAGAAAAACCGCCCACCAATTTAATCATTTCTCGGCAACCACAAATTCATTTGGGCTGAAATTTTACAGATCTAGGAGATATTCGGAGCTTCACTTTGGTTTTTTATGGCTTACTGTTAATCGTCCATCTATAAGGCCATCTAGGCACATCTATTTGGAGGATACAAGCTGGCTTCCATTTTGAGTCATGGATAAAGAAGTCCACTCTCCCTCACTTTCGACCACCCGAGGCCTACCATAATCAAGTGGGATTCTTTGTACTAATGAAATCTCAACCCAAAGTTTCCAAAATTTCTATTTAAGGTAGTTTTGGTGTATGATTCTATCATCTTTTGAGCTTCCTTTCATTGTGATGTCATGTTGCAATTTTGTTATCTCAAGTTTGTCTTTAACATGTAAGTTGTTCAATTCACTTAGTTTCTTAATAAAAGTTCTTCTTATCCTTTTGTTCTATTGTTCTTCATATCACTTTGATACCGTTGGTTCATTGTGTGAACTTTTTCACCCCAACCCTTTTGATATTATCACAAAATAGTGGAGTGATCATTATTTTATTGTTTTTTGACTTCTCCAATTCCCCCTCCTGAGTCTACTTCCCGCTTCCATTGAAACCATATGATCAATGGAGGGATAACCCACTTATGGGTTGATCCATGTGAGTAGAAAGGGGTAGTATTGGATTTTATTTCTCACTAGATTAATGGACAATCAATTCTTTTAAATGAGATTTTTATTTTATGACTTTAAAACCTCTTCATCCTTATTAAATTTATGGTCACACACTTCAAGTGCTAATATAATACTTTAACTTGGAGTGCTCAAAACATTGATACTTAAAGTGTATAAGTGATTAGTATTAGGATGTGTTGGAATTAAACCAGTAAGTGATTATTTTTTATGATCTCCTTATATGAACCCATCTCCAATATAAGAAATTGAAATATTTTTTTTTAAAAAGAATGCATCCAATACACCCCTTGTAATAACCTAGGATCAACCCTTCTCATAATTTGAATTCACTTTAGACTTTTAGTGTTCATTTAAACCCATCTGAAATCAACTCAAATTTGGACACTTAATAGCCAAAAGTAGTCCATAGAATGTATGTGTCCTTAGGTTACTTCTTAGGTATCCGATGAATCAACAACCCAAGATAAACTACAAGCGACCACTTAACACTAAATCTTGGGTAAATTTGGGTGAGACCAAATTTTGGCACTATTTTCGTGGACCCAAGAAATTCATCTAAATATCCATTCTATTCCCACCCATATATTCTATTCTCATCCAAATTCTCTTATCTTTTCCCTTTCTCGTTTTTTTCTTTTGGCGCATGTCCGCCTACACTTGTGAACAATCAAACAGTCTAGTTAGGGTGGATAGTCCTTGGGATGGGGAGTCAAATACACTAAGGGAAAACTTTACATTAGATCCTAATATTCATAATACCCCTGACTAAAAAATTGATCCCATTCAAATGGAAGGTCTTCAAAGAAACCAACTCATAAACCCAGCTGGGAACCATAATGGAAATCCAAATGAGGCAACACCAAACTTGGGGAATGCGGTCGATCAAAACATGAATGACTACCTCACACCTTCCTGGACTAATACCCACTCATGCATTACACACTACTCACTAGGAGATTCCAAATACATCTTTAGACCCCATGTCCTAAACCATCTTCCCACATTCCAAGGAATGGAGTCTGACATGACCTACCTTCACGTTAAGGAGTTCAATGAATTGTAGAAACCATGAGACCCCCACATCAACTTGAATCATCTAAGATGAGGATATTTCCTTTTTATTTAAAGGATCACGCTAAAAATTTGTAAAAAATTTGAGACATTCATCCATCAACTCTTGAGGCCAACTACAAAGAGAATTCTACAAAAAATACTTTCCCCACCACAAAACAATTTCACTTAAAGAGAGCATCCAAAAAAATTTTGAAAAAGGGGGAGAGTCATTTTACAATACATGGGAGAGGTTCAAAGACACTCTAAACATGGTTCCACACCATGGTTTTTCTATTCTTGAACCAGTGAGAATTTTCTATAAAGGGTTGGGTGTGGGGAACAAAAAATTCATTGATGTTATTTTAGGAGGAACCACAATGAAAGTAAATGCTTTGAACTTTCAAAAGCCTCAATACCAAAACACCTTCAACCCAAGGTATAATGACCACCTAGGATTTTCCTGGAAAGATAACCAACAATTTATCCAACAACATGGAAAAAATATTTACCGCATTAGAATAACCAAATCCATAACCAGTTCCAACCCCAACCTAACCAATACCAACTACCAGAGATCCATTTTTAACAAACCATCCGACCTCCAAAATATCCCCCTGGGATAAACCAATCTTCTCAAGAACTAACAAAAAATGTTCCATAAAGCCTACTAGAAAAAATTTGAAAACAAACGGAAAGAATGAACTCAAAAGTCTATTCCCTTAAACAAGATCTTCAAACCATAAAAACTAGAAAGGCACCCATGTCTACTCAGGCGGCACCATCCAAAAAATCAAGGGGAGATTCAAGTTGTACTCAAACAACTCATGAACAACAAATGGCTATGACTATTTTAAGAAGTGGGAAATCAATTGAGAAACCTGAATAACTATTTTAGAACCCATCTAAAGATTCAAACATGGATGAAAATTCAAATGAACCAAATGATCAAACTGAAAAACATGATGACATTGAAACAACTCTTCAAAAAAACCCCACAACGTGTACCATTTCCTCAATGATTGAGCGGGAAAATGAAGCCTTAATTGAGTGAAACATTGAGGGAAATCTTCTCACAAGTCAAGTTGAAAATTCCCCTTCTCTATGCAATCCAAACCATACCTTCCTACTCAATGTACCTTAAGGACATGTGCACTTTTAAAAGAAAATTTTCACATAAAAACCAAGTTCTTTTGGATTCTAATGTGAGTACCACCATTCAAGGGACCATTCTTCCTAATTTGAGAGACCCGTGTTTCCCCTACATAAATGATGAACTAGGAGAGAGCCAAGTTTTCAAGGCCGTGTGTGACCTAGGTTCCAGTGTCAAAATCAATCCCTATGCTGTGTACTGATAGTTATTCCTAGAAGAGATACATCACACATCTGTCACACTTCATCTTGATGATCATAGCATTAGGCTTCCAAAGGGGATTTTAAAGGATGTTTTGGTAAAGTTTGAAAACTTTATCTACCCTTCTGACTTCATTATCCTTGAAAAACATCCAAATATAGAAAATAAAGAACAAACCCCAATCATCCTTGGTCGTCCTTTCCTTACAACAATCAACTCTTTTATCCGAGTTCAAAATGGGAACATGACCATCACCTTTGGAAACATGAGTCTATACTTGAACATCTATAATGCAGGATCACAAATAGGGGATTATTAGCACATTCATGAAGTAAACGTGATAGGAAGCATTGATAATGAATACATAGATCATCAAGGAATATTTTATTTATGTTTATTTCAAGATTATATTGATTTCCTTTGTTCACATGAATGAAGTTTATCTCCTTGGCTTGAATCATTTTCAAATTTCTCTTATGATGAAGTCTTAGGTCCAACAATCAGTGAAATCTTTCAGGAAACCACTTTCATGGAGACTAATCAAACATAATTCTATAAATCTAATCAAAAAAATCTTGTAGATCAAACTTCTACATATGGGGAATCAATTCTATCTGAAACTATAAAAAACTAAATTGATCTTGAGGCAATGTCCCAATATTCTGCTGAAATTTTGAACCATCCTAATCTTGAATTGAAAGAAATTCCTTCTAATCTTATGTATGCCTTCCTAGGAGAAAACAGAACACATCCTTTTGTCATTTCTTCTTCTCATGAATCCAATCCTGAGAGGATGCTTCTATATTTCCTTAGGAAACAAAAGAAATACATTGGTTGGACCCTGTCTGATATTCTTGGGATTAGCCCACTAATCGGTACTCATAGGATTGTTTTCAGAATCTGATTCAAATACTTGTCATCAACCTCAATGGAGAATAAATCCTAATCTCATAGAAGTAGTGAGAAAATAACTTCTGAAATTGTTAAAAGATGGTGCCATCTATCCCATAGCTAAGAGTGAGTGGTTGAGCCCAATCCAAGTGGTTCCCAAGAAGGTAGGAATCACTGTGATAATCAATAAGGATAGAGAGATTCTTCCTACTAGGGTGAGTTATGGCTGAAGAGTCTGCATCAACTATAAGAAGATAAACTCATTCACTAAGAAGGACCATTTCCCCTTACCATTCATTGACCAAGTCCTTGAGAGAGTGGAAGGTCATGAGTTCTATTGTTTCATAGATGGGTACTAGGTGTACCATTATATTGAGGTCTCCCAAGAGGATCAAGGTAATACTAAATTCCCTTATCTATTCAGAACCTTTGCTTTCAAATGCATGCCCATCAGGTTATGCAATTCCCCTGGAACCCTCCAACTGTGCATTATGGGAAAATTCTCAAACATGGTAGGGGATTTTATTGAGGTCTTTTTGGATGACTTCTATGTCTTTGGGGATACATTTGAGGGATGTCTTAGGAATGTGGATAGAGTTTTGTCTTTATGTGAAGAAATGAATCTATTCCTAAACAGGGGAAAATGTAATTTCATGGTTAAACAAGGATTAGTCCTTGTCCATATAGTCTTTGGTAGGGAGATTGAAGTTGATAAAGAATATCTTGACATCATTCGTCACCTTCCATCACCCAGAATTGTTAAGTAACTGAGGTATTTCTTACGACATGATGGTTTATATAGAAGATTCATCATGGAATTTAGTTCAATATCCCTTACCCTTTGTACTCTCCTAGTAAAGGATGCTCCATTTTTTGGGAAGAAAACTATGAGGGATCATTCTAAACCCTCAAATCCTCTCTCACCTCTCCTCCCATTATGAAATTTCTAAATTGGAACCTTTATTTTGAACTTATGTGTGATGCCAGTGACTTTTTTGTAGGATCTGTTTTAGTCCAATGTTATAAAACTCTTTATGTCATTTATTATGGAAGAAAATCCTTAAATTATGCCCAAATAAACTACACCACCACAAAAAAAGAATTAATTTCTATTGTGTTTTCCTTAGAGAAGTTTAGGTCCTACATCTTAGGATCCCCCATCACTGTGTTCACTGACCATTCTGCACTGAAATACCTCTTCAAAAAACAAGATGCCAAGGCAATACTAATTAGGTGGGTTCTTCTCTTATGATAATTTGACCTCACAATAAATGAAAAAGGGTGATGAAAATGTTGTATATGATCACCTCTCTAGGATGGAATTCCAAGACAACTCCAAGCATCTTTCATTGTCCGGTTCATTCCCTGATGAACACCTATACTCTGTGAGTGAATTCCCTTGGTATGACAACTTCTTAGTTACAGGAGTCATTCCTAAATTCATAGGGACTCTAGCTAGAAGGGAATTCCTTTATGATGTTATTAATTATGTTTTTTATGATCCATGCCACTATAAGTTCTTCCCTGACCAAGTCATTAGGAGTTGTGTCCCAGAATCTGAACAATAGTCCATCCTTAAATTTTGTTGTAGTGAAGCATGTTCAAGTCACTTTTCCTCTAAGAAAACATCTGATAAGGTTTTTTAGTGTTGTATCTTCTTGCCCAACCTCTCAAGGTAATCCTACACATTTTGTCAAAGCATTCCTAAGTGTTAACAAGTATGGTCCATCTCAAAAAGGAATAAAATGCCACTCACTCCCACTCTGGTCATCGAAATATTAAATTATTAGGGAATTGATTTCATGGGACCCTTACCAAACTCTAGGGGATATCTCTACATCCTCTTAGTTGATGATTATATCTCAAAATGGGTTGAGGCCATTCCCACTAAGTGTAATGATCATCAAGTTGTGATTGGATTTCTGAAAGAGCATATATTTTCTATATTTGGAATTCCTAGAGCTATCAATAGTGATCGTGGAACCCATTTATGCAACCGACCATTCTCTTCACTCATGTCTAAGTATCATAATTTTCACCAGGTTTCCACTGCCTACCATCCTCAAACCAATTGTCAAGCTAAGTTAGCGAATAGAGAGATTATGAAAATTCTTGAAAAAACTTTCAATCCCTCTATAAAATATTGGTCCAAGAAACTATTGGATTCTCTTTGGGAATATTTTAAAACATACAAAACCATCCTAGGAATGTCACTATATTGGTTTATTTATAGAAAATCATTCTATTTACCTGTTGAAATTGAGAATAATGCTATTTGGGTAATTAAGAAAATAAATTATGACCTTTCATTTGCCATAACAAAAAGGAAATTAGATCACAATGACCTTAAGGAACTAAGTATGGAGGTTTATAAAAATTCATGGATCAATAACTCTAGAGTTCAAGCCTAACAATCTAGGAATATCAGTCAAACATTTTGAACATGGAGAATTTGTGCTCTTGTATAGTTCCAAACATAATTTACACCCAGGAATGATAAGGTCTAGATAGTTATGTCCTTTCATAGTGAATCATGTGTACCCCCATGGGGTAGTAGAGATTCAAGATCCCACAAGTGGTCACATTTCCAATTTCAATGGTAATAGATTAAAACCATTCATTGAATCATGAAAAAAACATAAAATAGATGTTGATTTAACTGAGCCAACCTATGAACCAGAAAGAAATTGATAGATTTAGGATCCATGTCGGGCTAATGACATTAAACAAAAGCGTTGCACAAGAGGCAACACGTGGTTTTCATGT
Organism: Viscum album; assembly: GCA_963277665.1. Taxonomy (NCBI): domain Eukaryota; kingdom Viridiplantae; phylum Streptophyta; class Magnoliopsida; order Santalales; family Viscaceae; genus Viscum; species Viscum album. The sequence goes on along the minus strand of OY728126.1, from coordinate 1,685,051,061 downwards.
TTCTAATCTTTTGGAATCATCTTTTTTTAAAATAGTATTATTAAATCATTTTTTATATTAAAAAAATTATTATATATTTTTTACTGTTGACCTATTCTTATATTATGAGTATGGATGGGTATGAAAGGGAGATCAATATTCATCCATGTGATGTGGTGTGATCCTTGAGTAATACCTTACCAATAAATTTAAAAAGAAGACAATGTATCATCAGTTAATTTTATTTTTATGTTTTTTTAGGTTAAAATAAATAAATAAAATTCAAAAGGACACATTGTAGGTTGTGGGGAAAACCCCATCACAAATGGAGAATCCACAGAGACTCGAACATGGGACCGAAGGGAGACAGGGGAACATGCTTACTGCTGACCTACGACTTATAGAGTTCAATTATTCTATAATTCTTGTACATATACTTATATTTTACTTTCATTATATATATATAGTTTTTTTGTTTGTTTTTCCCTTTTACCACTAAGGAATTATCAGAGTGACATGGAGATCAAGATATTAAAATGAAGCAACAATAATTTCAACTTCAACCACCAGGTGACTTCATTCCATGATCCTAATTTTCAGTTTCCTTTTTAAACTCCCATTATATACCTCTACCCCTTATAAATTTTATTTTCTTCAAACTCTAGGGAAGATGTTATTTTATGTTGGTGGGGAGATTAAATAAAAATATCTTTTGATAAAAAAATTTCATTTGTGTGAAAAAAAATTATTTGAAAAAAAATGTGTGTAAATGGAAGGAAAAATTCCCATAACATTGAACATGATAATACACATTGAAAACCTTGAAATTGAATATCAAATAATTTAGAACTCCCCAATTGTGATTTTAATTCATGTATAATTTCATGAGAATATATTTTGGAAATTTTGGCTATCTAATGTGATATTTCATCATTTATATTTTCATCCAAATTAAAAAAAAGATCACCACGCATGTACTTTGGATAGTGGGGTATTAGTTTGAGTTCATGGGGTATCCTAAATAAACATAATATGCTTGGTGGTCATTTTAGTTTTAATATGAGTATCAAATAACAAAAAACCAAAAAAAATAATAAATTTGCGTGTAGAGCAGTGAAATGACCTAATGTGTGGCTTCCAGCGCTTGAAAATCGTGAATCCATAGTTTTCTGGCCTAGAGTTAGTAATTTTATATCTACTTGTGGTAATTTGAATTTGTTTTTTTACTGAGTTAACTCTAGATGATGCTCGAGTATGTGGGCTTCACTTGGTGACCTAAGGTCTTTGAGCCTGGGAGTCATCGACAAAGTCTAACTACATGGGTTGACTCTATTGAGTGCAATTTCAATTACCATTGCAAAATTGAAAAAAAAACAAAAAAAAAAGAAGAAAAAAATTATATATATAAAAAATTAAATACTCATCTTAATATTGAAATGTGATTCCACCTAGAGATTCCATCATTTCCCCTTTGAATAAATATGAACTCCCATGTCTATTGTGATGCACAAAACATCGTCACGCTTAATTGATATTGGATGAAATATATCAATGAATTTGAAAAAAGGAATGGCCTTGGGATTGTGATCTACTTATGAAACTATATTTTATTGAAATATTTATATTGGTTTCATAGTAGTATGATATAAAGGTTGTTGGTGATCATTTTTTAATAAAATGTTCTTGGAAAAGGGAATTCAATTTTCACATTTTTTTAGATATATTTTTATTGGCACTAGAAAAACTCAATATGAGGGGTGTGATTAGCCACTTAATGAGGCTAATATTAATTGTTAATATATATATATATATATATAATATTCATTTACATTATTTTTCGTAAACACAATTTTAGTGAATTTTACACTTTGAACATCATTTCACATTATGATAGTAATTCCTTATTAAAATGCACTATTATATGGTACATTTTTTAACATCATTTAAAGTACCCAATGATTTTAATTTTATTTTCCTATTTAATTTTCAGGTTCAAAATTATATTGGGAACAATTTGTACTTGTGTATTGTAGGAATATTCACATTGGAAGATCACTAAAATGGGATTTCATGCAAACAATTCAAGGGAATGAAGATTGAACACCATCCCACTAACGAGGCTGTGGGGATAAAATAAAGTCCCAATGAAGCCCAAATTTAGTGGGATGATAGAAGAAATATATAGGAACATATAATTCTGCAAGATACAGTGATAATTACACCTCCATTGTGGTTATTAATGCGGCCCAAGTTAGAGATAAAATTCTAGGTCAGATTTTGTGGCCGAGAAAAACATCCCACCAATTTAATCATATATTGACAACCACAAATTATTTTGAGCTGAAATTTTATAGAGTTAGGATACATCCTTATATTGACTTTTTAGTCTATGGTCCTCTCTAATTATTCCATCTATAAGGCCATTTAGGCGCATTTATTCGGTGTATTCAAGTTGGCTTCCATTTCGATTCAAGGATAAAGAAGTCCACTCTCTCTTACTTTCCACCACCCTAAGACTACCATAATCAAGTGGGATGCTTTGTACTATGGGAGGATCGACCTAAGGCTCCCAAAATGTCTATTTAAGAAAGTATTGGTGGTGTAGCTTATCATCTTTTGAGCTACCTTTCATTGTAATGTTATGCTACGATTTTGTTGTCTCATGTTTGTCTTTCACATGTAAGTTGTTCAATTCACATTAGTTTGTTAATAAATGTTTCTATTCTCCTATTATTATATTGTTATTCATATAACTTTGATACCATTGGTTCAAGGTGTGAACTTGTTCACACCAACCCTTGTGATATTGTCACACAATCTTGGAATGATCGTTATTTAATTGCTTTTTTACTTATCCAATTCCCCCCTCATGAGTCTACTTCCCACTTCCATTGAAACCATATGATAAATGGAGGGATAAATGACTTATGGGTTGATCCAAGGGAGTATCAAGGTGCTATATTGGATGTTATTTATCACTCCATTACTTTCTACTCAATTCTTTTAAATGAGATTTTTATTTGATGACTTTAAAACCTCTTCACCCTTTTTGAATTTAAGGTTATACACTTCAAATGATAATAAAAACCTTTACCTTAGAGTGATCAAAACAATTATCCTTCAAGTTGTTAGGTGATTAGTATTATGTTGTGTAGGCATTAAACCAGTGAGTAATGATTTTGTTTGATCACCTTAAATGAACCCATCTCAAATATAAGAAATTGAAATATTTTTTTTAAAATAATGCATCCAATACACCCCTTGTAATAACGTAGGATAAAACATTCTCATTATTTTAATTAACTTAAGAATTTTAGTGTTCATTTAAATGCATCTAAAATCAAACCAAAGTTGGCCACTTAATAGCCAAAAATAGTCTATATAATGTACGTTTCTGTAGGTTACTTCATAGGTCTATAAGGAAACGAAAACCCAAACTAAACTACAAGCAACCACTTAACCCTAAATCTAGGGTAAATTTGGGGGAGACCTGTAATTGAAGGAGTAAATTGAGTTATTTACACACTAAATAGTAGAATATGTGTTCTTCATGGAATGTTCTAATTAAATTGGGAATGAGTTATTGAGTGAATCAATTAAGGGGGATCAATAGTGATATGGTGATATAAAAACACCAAAAGACGTGTGAATATATAAAATATTTAATTTTGGGATAGCCTCATAAAATACAGATAATTAGTTATAGAATAAAAGTTAAAACAATTTTTATTTTTCTTTAAAAATTCAATACTAAGGAGGAGTTATCATTGATTAATGGTTAAAGTAAAGGAGGAGCTTTTTCTATTCTATGGAATTTTTTATTTGTTTTTTGAGAATGTAAAAGCTATACTTTTTTTAAATCTTTATGAGAATCACCTTGGATATATTCTCAGTATGTTATCACATGTATATAATTTTATGGATGACATAGAAGATCTTGGTTCTTTATCCAATGTCTTATAAACTATGATTTCTCACAAATACATATATAAGATTAACTAAATAATCATTTCTATGAAAATCAAGTGACATAATATATCTTTCAATAAGATAATGGATGTTATTCATATTTTAAAATTGAATAAAATTATTTTTGTTTGAGAAATAACTAATTATATTGATCTTTTATTTTATTGTAAATTAGGTAGAGAAAAAAAGATCTATTATGTTACACATATTAAAAGTGGTGATTACTTTTATTAAAAAATATTACAATGTGGGGATTGAAGTGGCTATGAAAAAATTGAAGTAATAAGTACATTTTTTAAAAGGGTAAGTATTATTTTGGTTATGTAATATGGTGATTGATGCATAAATTTTCACAATAAAGGAATGTAATGAGGATTAGAGTACTATATACAACATTTTATGGAATGTGGAAGTCTTTTAAGTTGTTTAATAATGTCTAGAGGTGTTTTTGAGTTTAACTTGTTACCTATATAAAGGTAACTTCAATTTCATAAAAATTTAATAAAGGAATTACTTGATTTTTACTAAATACATAATAGTTATTAGGAACTATGTATAAGTAAAATATAAAACCAAAGAAGTTGAAATGTGATTGAATACATGCATAAATTTTACTCCAAGTTCCTATAATTGAGTTAAAATTGTACTGATTTGAGGGGAATCAAATTTGGAACTATTGAAGATGTTTCTATAAATGTGGGAAAGGAAATCATGCAACTTGTAGTATATTTTACCTACATGTAAGATATTTACAATCATATAGGATGTTTTTTTATGGTTTTATGAATAATTATCATGTCATAATTTTGTAAAGGAAATTATTATATGAAATATGGAATTTTGAAATGTCTTATTTTTGTTTCTCAGCTGGGATATAAAAATGAAAAAATTAATTTTCCTAATCATAGAAAGAACACATGATATTTGACTCTTTCAAGAATTCTTTGTTAATGAAAAATGGAATCTATATATGTAGGGGACGTGTGTAGGATGTTTTGGTCATGTAGAAGAATTGATATACATACATGAGATCATTTTATTATATAATATTTCAGCTCTTGTATGACTATTACCTTGGAAAAAATGTGGGAATCCATAGATGTGAAGGGTCAGTAATAATCTGAATAAATTTTTTTTATAAAAAAATAAAAAAATATGATCATTATTTTAAGCTAACAATCATTCATGAAACATAATAAAAATATATAAATCATTTTTTTAAAAAATATAATGGGATAACCTAGTATGGTAGGCACTAGAGTTGATGAGATGAGTTATTAGCCACAAAGATATGGTGCCACATAATAGTGTTTAAATCAATTCCCATAGAGATTTTTTAAATAATTTTTTGTTTCCAATATCATTGGAATTAAATACATGATTTCGTTTTATCTGATGAATAATATTGAAATTCCATTATCTTCATGAGATTTAAATAAAGAAGATTGAATGAGAACTGAAATTGGATTTGTTGACCAATTGAAATGAGAAGATCACTTACATCTAAAGATCATAGAGTTTCTTATTTTTGATTATGGAAATTATTATTCATGAAATTTAGAACATAAAATTATTGTAAAAACAAAAAAAAAAATATTTTCTATTGAGATAAATCGCATACACTATGCCAGAAAATTTTGAGAGACTAGAAACCTTACGGTATTTAGAAGAGAGACAGATGAGTTTGAAGCTAAGGTGATCATTTACTAAAGTAGGGGACCTGAACCCTAGGTAATAAAAATTAATATAAGAACCCTGTTTTTTCAATATCTAGAGTGTGTTTTGGGACCAATAATGTAATTTAATTTCTTCAATGGTGTATACATTTAGAGTATATGGTCAATATTTTTATAAAATAAAACTATCTTTAAGAGGTGTAGATATTCACAAGAGTAAGCTGATGGTATTTATTTAATGGATAAATTTTTGGTGAGTTTTTTCTTATTCTTTTGGATCTTGTAATTATAAACATATTGTAGTTTTTTTCAATAGGACTAGACTATACTTAGTTATAGACTATTTTGAGGAAAGTGGAAGAGTCCATGGGTTGTGGGGGGGGATACCCAATGATGGTAATGAGTAGGATATTCTGTATGAACCTTATAAATATAATGATATTCCCTCTTTCATATTAATTAATAACACAATGTGATGATGTGAGTAAATATTTAGTGGATTGAGCACTAAAACACATCCAATAGGTTTAATTAAGAGAATTCAAAAAAGTAGACAACTGATTCACCCGAACTAGTGGTTAATCAGCACATGGGTTTCACAAAAAAGTTTTACCTTTATGAAAAATAATTAACTTTACACTTAATATAAAATTATAGGTATTATCCTTACATATCATACATAATTCTTGGGTAATATTTATAAGGCCACATAAACATATACAACTCAACTCCATCCACCTCAAACAGATTTAGATTCTCTTCTATAGAGACCTAATTTTTCCCTTTTAATACTTTGGAATATTTATATATATATTTCTATAGATTGGAATTGAGACGGAGTGAAATTAAGTGGCCCAGTGTTCTTGGAATAAATTTTATAAAAAAATTATGTATTATTATACAATGCAGATGGAGTAAATGGAATATATCTCAAATGGATGCTTAGATCAGAAATCTGAGGCCACGGTTGAGTCCAGAGTGTGACATTAACCATAAGTTGGACATTCATTTTGTTGGTGTGGGTCTTATATAGAAAAATCCACAGTGGGAATTTTCATAAATAAAATAATTAAATTTAATTATTTAATCTCAAATTAATAATCATAAAATTTTTACAGAGGGACTCAGATTGGAAATCTGGAATAGCCGTTCAATTTAGAATGTTTTGTTTTACCTAAAAAAGACCTTAAGTGAGAGGATGATGGAGGTTCAGATACTGTGACTATTGGAGGATGTTATTTTAGGTATTCTATAAATTAGAGGTTGAGAAAATGGGAAAGGGTTTGGCTCATTTGATGCCATGGTCGGTGGAGCTCCACCATCTTTCCAATCGGTGAATTAGTATTTGATTCTTGACGGATCATGATAGAACATTAAATCCGAGATTATTAGAGCACAACGAACACATCTGCAGATCCATAATTTATGTATGATTCATCTTTCATATTCTTATTTTCCCCAATTAAAGTTTTGTCATTTAATTTAATTCATTTTTATTTCTTCTTCCCTATTTATCTTTGTCGAGGACCAAACTAAGAACGACCATCGTTTGACTGAGTTTTTGATTGCTTGTTTATCATGTAATTCATCGGTTCTTTATTGTTCTTAATATTTAACTTTATTATATGAAGACAAAAATTCCAAACATCAAGTGGATCATGGATCTATGAAGGAAGTGACCCAGGGATTCTAGATCTATGGTAGTTTTGAGTTTTGGGTACCAGAGGATGCGCACCAAAGATCGGAAGATATGCCTACTTTTCGTCGTTCTTAAATGGAGATAGATCTTCAAGTAGAGATTGATTATATGAATATTGTGGCCTAGGTATCCCAAATCTGGTCTCAAATTGTTTTTTATGATAATTGGGGTGTCGTGGGTGGCCGGTGAATGTTCCACGACAACCAGTGGTGGTTAACGGTGGTGGCGCAGGCTACACAGCAGCAGCGGTGGTGCCCCTCTCGGTAGAGATGGAAACACATAGGAGGGTTGTAGCTAGTGTGGGATGCGGTAGTTGGGAGAAGCCACATGTGGGGTGCTCCGGATGTCAAGGCTGGTAGGATGGCGGGCTGACGGGTCGGTCAAGACAAAACTAGCTGAGGCGGGTCGTCGACTCTTCAAATGTATGTAGCTTGCAAACCGAACATCTGATTAATGTTCCATTTGTGACCACTTATTCTTATAACATATATTGGCCTCGTAAGTAATTTTAGATAATTTTATGTTTTTGTAATGTGGCCTATTGAAACAAAATGTCCAATAGTAATGATAAATATATAATAATTATTATTTGAAGATTCTTGTATCATATATATCTCCTACATCCGATGTCTGATAAATGTGCCTTAAGTGGATTGGTGAACCTGAAATTGAGGTGTAATTTTTAATAACTATTTGGGTTTCTTAAACTGAAGTTGGGGTGTAGGCCCCATGAGGCCCGGTTTGAGCATTTTCGGTGAAAGGTGACTTTTTCTCTGGGTGTCTGTTTTGGACGAATGAATAGTCAATGCCATGTGCTTTTCTATGAGGATCACAATGGTGCAATTAGTATGATGTCTTCTAGGATCGAGGTGATGGGCCCCATGATTCACTATTTGTGTGTGATGTGAGAGATGGGGCTTCTTAACCAGGAGTCCATTTTGGGAAACTAAATAGTCGATTCTGTGCGTTTTTCCGTAATGATCGCAATAGAGTGATCTATTTGGTTATAAAAGTCCATATAAAGAGTAAAGTCAGTAACGATGCCTTCTTTCCATATCAAGATAATGATGAGTATCCTACACTTGTTAGCCTTTTAGACATATGTTCCATGAACTCTTCAAGTACACTGGCATGCTTAGGGATACAAGTGCACAGTTTTGTAATGAAGCATGGCCAGGTACAAAATTAGGCGCTGAGGTAGGGTTAGACATCATGTGGGCCTCACATGTGTTGTGTACCAAATTATGAATATTTTACCTATTGTATCTTCTTTTTCAAAACATTAATTTTTGAATGTGGGTAGCATGTCCTAAGTTTTTTCCATGTAGAATGCGATGGAGTCATCCATAATGTCTTTTATGATATGATGTGAAATTTTTAGAGGAAAATGCCTATATGAGGTGATTCTAAATGATTAGAGTGTTCATGAGATGATATCCATGTTTTCTGAGTGTAACCCTTATGACAAGCTGGGCTTGGGTCCTTGACAATGCTAGAGTGGAACCCTCTAGTTGGTTTGGGCATGGGTCCTCGATGATTCTAGAGTGGAACCCTACCGCCAGGATGGTCATGGGTCCGCAACGACAATAGAGTGAGACCCTCCATCTTGGCTGGGTATGGTCCCTTGATGACATCAGAGTGGAACCCTCCAACCGGGCTGGGCGTGGGTCCACAACAACGTTAGAGTGGAACCCTCCAGCCCAGTTGGGAATGATTCCTTGAACTTTTTTGAGCAGAACCCTTCAACCGGTTTGGGTATGGGACCTTGAGATTTTGTAAGTGGAACCCTCCAGCTGGTCTGGGCTTGGGTCCTCAACCTTGAGACCAGATCCCTTGACTATAATGATCAGTGATGAGACATGTTTTGACAAACCATTGGACTCATGAGAAAGAGGGACACCTTTCCCACCAAGACATGTCCTTGTGACATGACCAAAAACAATTCAGGCGGGACAGAACCGCCCAAAGTGGATAGTATCAAGGGGTAGTTATTTAGTCCCTTTGACTTATAGTTCAAAGCTATTTTGAGGGATACTAGGGATCCATGTTGGTTACTCCAGGAACTATTGAAGACTCTTCTTCCTAGGCTGAGCTTTGAGATGGAGATCCTTTTAATATCTCATTTGGGATTCTTTTCATTAAAATGTATGTATATCCTATTGCATTACCCACTCCTTGTGTTTTGGTTACTCTCCTTCCAGTAGAGATGAAGACACGCAAGGTATGCTACATACTTTCCATTTCTAGTTCTCATGGTTGGATGAGTCTACTCTCTTACTAAAGGTAGTGAAGACGCAATGAGAAGTTCTTCTTCTCACCATTTCTAGATCCATATGTTTGGATAAGCTTACTTTAGTCTATTGTTGGGTTGAGCTGCACTACTTTTACTATAATTTTTCTCTATCCACTACTTTCCTCTTCAGTTGAATCTCTGAAGGATCCCCCATCCCCTTTTTCGGGTGCCCTACTAACTAGTTTTATACTCACCCATGCATGATATTTTCCCTAATGTGTCGTGCCATATGCAGATGATGGACAGGTTGATCTTGATTTCAGAGGAGCGTAGATATATGGGGTGCTCAGAATGCATGTGATGGTCATAGAATGGGTCTAGGAGTGGGTCTCTCTCAGTTTTTTTTACTTTTTCAGTTACTTTTAGGTTGTGGAACTTTTCTAGTTGGGTGTGTATTTTGACCCTTTTTCCTTCAGTTTATTGTACTGTAAATGTACTATTTATTGGGTCATACATTTTTGGTTTATTTATAGTAGTGTTTCATCATTTTTCCCTTTTCCTGTCAACTTTTTCATTCAGTTGACTATGTGTGTTTATACAGATTTTTAGGCAAAGCCCTCCCTGAGTGTGTTGTGCTTTCAACACAAGTCGCCACCCCTGCCCAATAGAAGCAGGATTGGGATAATTGAAGCATAATCCTTAACATGTGTTGGGTCACAATGAAGTGGTATTGAAGGTGGATAATTCCATGATACATTATTTGGATTTTACCTAAAAAGAAATTGGTTAGGTTTTAGGGAAACATTTTCAACGTGTTGTGAGAGAGGATCTTCGTTCAGGGAGTCCAATGAGGGTGCGAAGGCCAACATAGCCATTCAATAGGACCCTGATTACCCTCTTGTTGACTAGTCATGCTGATACATATGTTTCTAGAAATAATGATACATGAATCTTATAGTATTGAGTCTTTTATTGTCCTTATTCACCAACATCACAAATGTTGTTGATATAAATTTATATATCATAATTTGACCACGATACTCCTTGATGGATTTGAGATTCCTCTATGACGACAACATTTGAGGATATCAACTCTGGTACATGAAAACAACTATGTGAGTGATGTGGCCTCAGTTCAGGGTCCATCATGAAATCCCCTTAATCCATCTGGGCAGGTAGCATCACTTATACCTCTTGAGTAGTATTTTGTTCTAGCAGAGAAGGATGAGGATGTGTGTAGGTTGGGTGAACTCTAAGAGTTCCAGTGCTAGATACCGTTGAGGTTTCACAATTATCTGGATCATTAGGCAGTATAGGATTGTCTAGAGTTTGTGGTTGGACTCTTTAGGATTGTTTAAACACTGATAGATTAGATGGTGGATTTGGAAGGAATCATATTCCCACGAAATAGATGGACATTGGTGGAGTCTATTCACTTGGATGCATGATGAGTTAGAAATATCATAGGGTGACTTCCAGCTGATGTTCTATAAGGATTACTACCCCTCATGCTTACAATCTAGCCAGATCTAGGTGCTTTTGTAGCTTGAGCAGGGAGGGATGATGGTGGAAGAGTACGAGTCTTTGATTGTAGTCTTAATTCGGAACTCTCTAGACATGATCAATGATGGAAGCTTATTGTTATAGAAGTTTGACTAGGATCTTCATAGGAGAGATTAGTACTATCTGGGTGCCCTTGTGCATCACCAAATTTTCCATGGTGTTGGAGCGAGAACTAGTGACAAATAGCTATCTATCAGAGGGGTGCTAGTTTTCTAGTTATGGTAGTGGTCACAATAGAGTTGGGACATCTACCGAAGATAGAAAATGTATGTTGGATTTCAATCAAGGCAATAGGTGTCCCCTTGATGAGACTCAAGCACATGGTCAGGGTAGAATGTAGCGAACCAGGACATCCCAGGATGGGTCGACGCAATACTTATGTCGGGCAGGGTCAGATTTCATGAGATTGCTTGACCATATGTGATGAACATTCCAGGTAGATAATAAATGAATCTCCACTGTAGAGATGAATTTGTGATCCATCATCTCCTAGTATTGGATAATGTGGTCCCTGGGGAGGTCATACATGAAGGGAAGAAGGATGATATTTGGTTAGTGGATGATGCTACGAGATCCTTCCTCCACTACCAAGCATCCAACATCACGCTCATGGAGCTGGTGATTGGAACTAAGGGAATCTACATGTTATGGATGTCTATAATCTTATAACACATGAGATGATAAGAGATACAACTTATGTGTTATATACCTTTCTTTAGTATAACTTGTTATCCACTGGGCAAGGTACTATTTTATCCTAGCTTCTTGCTTGAGGTTTTACCAGGGTGATACAAGGCATTAGTGTAACCCTATGTCAGTGTTGTTCGATGAAACATCAAATGCATGTGGATGGGGGTCCTTTTCCTACTAAGAAATTTTTTTTGTGATGTGATAAAGCCCGTGTGGGCAAGTCATTGCTACCCAAATAGGATATTATCGAGGTGTGGTGGATGATTCCTTCTAACTTCTGCATTCATGGAGGTGTTGTGCAGTGTAGTGTTGGAGTAGGGCCTAGAATTACCAGTGGAGTCTTTCTGCTTGACCAATTTTACTTTGAGATACCACTAGTTGGGGTAGAAACATACTTGGTTGGGGGATTAATCTCTTTTCAAGGTAAGATAAGACAAGTGGGGTGTGCCACATGCTTCCATGTCTAGATTCTTGCAGTTGGATGAGTTTACTCACCTTCATTGTTCATTGGAACATTGGGTTCTCAACATCAATCTTGATACTATAGTTATCATATACAAGTCAAGGTGACAGAGACACCATCAATAGAAATTCTCGACTCAGTACCTAGTGTTGGTAGTGGTAGTTTTCTCTTTGAGGATCTGGAGACTCTTCCTTTTGGGAGAACTATTGGTTGACTATGCAGACCACTACTGTCTCAGGTATGTCTTCACCCAGAGAGACGTGAACCTGAGATAGTGATGATGGTTGAAATTACTACAGGGCAAAGACTTTGAGATAGTCTATATTCCAAGGAATGACAACATCATAGAATATTCTTTAGTAGGAATTTCTAGGATTCCCAAGTGAAGGAAGTTTTAGAGTCGTAAGATTTAACCCAAGTGGAGTAGGAGGGTATAGTTTTTCATCAGCAGATGGTGTGGAACCCTTTGCCTCTTTAGTTTGTGAGAGAGTCCCGACTATGGAAACCCAATTAGGAGATATTTCATGATTTAAATATCAACATGTGACCCACTAGGTGGATATTCTAATGTAGTAAATCATGGGACCTTGTTTCAGAGACATACAGTGGTTCTGATTGCGATGCATGTGAAGGATGAACATTGAGTTCCTACTATTTGTTGCAGCCTATTACAATACAAGAGTGGAAATGGGATGAAATATCCATGAATTTAATCACATGGCCTCTACACACAACAAAGGGACATGATTCCATCTGGGTTATAGTAGACCAACTCACAAAGTGGGCCTACTTCCTTGCTATTAGGGAGCAGATATCAGTGGTGTGTTTTGGGTAGCTGTACCTATGGGTGATCATCCGCCTTAATGGGGTACCCTCGATGATTGTCTCATTTCAAGATGTTCAGTTTAAATCAAAATTATAAATAGGCCCATAGGAGGAATTATGGGCCCAACTATGGATGAGTGTATCCTTTCACCCCCAGAACGATGGAAAAACCAATTGACAGACCGATCATACTATCCGAGTGTTGGAGGATATGCAGAGGGTTGTCAGGTTTTCCTACTACCTTAGCATACCCCCTTAGTTGGAGAGGGTGCATTAAAATTTTAACATGTCACAACTGAAAAGATATTTGATTGATCCAAAACACATCATTGACATGAGCGGACCAAATGAGGACGGTCAATCCCCTTGGTTCGCATGTTGTGACAAAATAGAAGTTTCCAGGAGAGCTCATGGGAGAGGGAGAGGTAGGTGTGAGATCAATATCCATAGTTTTCCATTTTTTTGATCATTGGGGATTAAAATATTAAAGGATGGAATGATTTAGAAACCCAATTTTTTCCTTGTAAAACATTGGCATATTTTTACATATATTTCCAGAGCTAGGAATTGATATGACGTGAGATTACGAGCCCCGATGTTCCAAGAATAAAATTTAAAAAAATATTAACTGTTTTTATACTACACACATAGAGGAAATTGAATATATCTCAAACAGTGGAATATTTTATAGATTCGAGGCCACCGTTGAGTTTGAGCAAGGTGGTTACCCTAGGTGAGACATAACTTTTGTCAGAGCGGGTCTTCTATAGAAAAATCCACAGAGGTAATTTTCATGAATAAAATAATTAAATTTAATTATTTTGCCTTGAATTCCAATTCATATATCTTTTAAACTAGGACTCGGATCGAAAGTATTAGACTGCTTTTGTGTTCAGAATGAGGCATTTTACCTAAGCGTGACCTAATGTGTGAGGCCGTAGGAGGTTCAGATCTCGTTACTGTTGGCAGACATTTTTGTTGGTTTTTTAAAAATAAAAGGTTGAGAAAATGAGCATGGGTTGAGATTATTTAATCCCATGGCCGATGAAACTCCTCTCTCCTTCTGTTTGGAGGATCGACGTCAGATTATTGATGGATCACGGTGAAACATCATATCCATGTATATCAAAGTGCAACGAATGCAAAGGCGGATCCAGAATCTATGCAGGACCCTTCTCTGATATTATGTTGTGCCCCGATTAATTTTTTGTCATTGAATTTGATTTTTTTTCATTTCAACTAGCCTATTTGTCTTTTTTGATGGCCAAACCAACAATGACCATCATCCAATTGAGTTTTATATTTTCTCATTCTTCATTTTCTTAATATGTTCTTCACTTTTCTTTTTCTTTTATCATTTTGATACGACAGAATGATGTCCAAACATCGAGAGAAGTATGGATCTGTGAAGTACATGATCTAGAGATTCCGGATCTAAAACAGTTTCACGTTTTAAGTGCCAGATGGGGCATAGAAGTGAGTAGAATATCATCCAACTTTTAATCACATCAAAATGGAAGTAGATCTTCGAGTTGAGATCAAGTATGTGATGATCATGTCCTGAGGATCCCAAATCTAGTCTCATAATGTTTTTTTGAGCCCCAAGGAACTGCATATAATGTCCGAGGTTGGTGCGGTCTGTGGTGGTTTGAATTTGGCTCTTATGGGGTTCACTGGGTGTAGAGGTCGGTAGTGTAGACCATACCGCGTGACTGGGATGTGGGCTGGCCTAGGTTAGGTGGACCAACCAAAGCAGGCCAGTCTAGCTAGAATATGATGAGGCGGGTTTTTGAATCATCAATTTTTCCTAGCTTACAAACTGGATGTTTGATTGACGTGATGTCTAAGGTATCTCATTCCTACAATAGGGGAACAAATTTTAATCCTAATTTTAGAATTGTATGTTTTTTCTAGAGGCTCGGTGGCACAAAAAATCCATTAATAATGATAAAAATATAATGATTTTTATTTGATGATTCTTTTGTCAGACGTATCTCCTGCATCTGATTTTTGATCGATGTTCCGTCAGCGATGTCGTGACCCTGAAATTGAGGCATAATTTTATATACCTATTTTGGGATCTTAAACTAAAATCGAGGTGTGGGCCCCACAAGGACTAGTTTGGGCTTTTACTGTGAAATGTGACTTCTTCCTCAGTTTCCATTTTGGACTATTGAGTTGCCGATCCTGTATGTTTTTTTGCGTGGATCACAAGAGTGAGAACATTATGATGTGTTCTGGGATTGAGGCATGGGCCACATAAAGCACCATTCATGTGTGATGCTGACATATGCAGATTCTACACAGGGAGTCTGTTTCATTCAAATAAATTATCAATCTTGTGTGTTTTTATGCAAGGATCGCAACAACATGATCTATTTGGTTATTAGAGGATGTTTTAAGAGATAAGTTAGAAAAGATATTTTTTGGAATTTTCGGACCAACGATGAGTGTCATGCACTCTTCATCCGTTTGGCCAGATTTTCCATGTACTCGGGGAGTACATTGAATCCTCTAGGGGTACTAGTGCACAGTTCAGTACCCAAGCATGGATAGGTACATGAACAGGTGATGAGGTGGGATTAGATTTCGTTTGGGCCCTACACACACTATGTACCATTTTATGATTCTTCTACATCTCATATCTCCTTCAGAACTCATATTTTTTCATGTGAGTAGTCTATCCTATGTTTTTTTTCATGTTGAATGGTGTGGTTCCCTCCATAGTGGTCTCTGAGATATGATGCAATATATTTTGATCATGATGCATATCTGAGGCGATTCTCAATGATAGGTGTGGAAAGGTGATTCCATCAGTGTTTTCGGAGTCGTACCCTCAAGCCAAGCGGGGCATGGGTCCTCGAGGACACTAGAGTGGAACTCTCCACCTGGGATGGGCATGGGTTCTTAATGACACTGGAGTGGAACCATGCATCCAGGTTGGGCATGGTCCTCAATGACATTAGAGTGAAACCCTCCAGCCGAGCTAGGCATTGGTCCTCGATTACATCAGAGTGGAGCCCTCTAGCCGGGATGTGCATGAGTCCTCATAAACATTAGAGTGGAGCCCACCAGCCAGGTTGGGCATGGTTCCTCGTCTTTTTCGGAGTGGAAACCTCTAGTTGGGCTGGGAATTTATCCTCAACATTGAGACATGATCCACTGAATATAAGGATCAATGAAAAGACTTATTTTGATGTAAATTTGGAATGAAGAGAAAGGGGAAAGCTTTTACCACAAAGAAATGTCCTTCTGACGTGACCTAAAATCATGCGGGCGAGACATAGCCACCCAAAGAAGATAGGATCAATGTTCGGTGATTTATTCCCGTTGACATGAAGTTTAGATTAGACATGAGGGGTACTCGGTATCGTAGGTTGTTACCCCTAGAACTGTCGAATATTATTCCTTAGATGAGATGTGAGTAGAGATCCCCTTACTCTCTCATTTGGTCTTCTATGGATGATAATGTATATATATCCTATTTCAGTAACAACTCCTTGGGTTTTTCAATACTATCCTTCTAGGAGAGGAGAGGATGTGAGGTTAGGTCTTGTGATTTTTAGGTCTATATTTTCATGATTGGATGAGTCTAGTCTCCTTCTAAAGACAGTGAAGATTCTTTGAGAAGTTCATCTTCTCACTGTTTCTTGGTCTTTGTGTTTGGATGAGCTTACTTATATTTCTGGTTGGGTTAAGCTTTACTCCTTTTACTGTAACTTGTCCTATCCAATAATTTCATCTATAGTTGTATATTTGATGGCTCCCCCTTTTCCTTTTTGGGGCATCTTACTGCGTATTTTCATACTCACCCTTTATTGGGTTTTTCTTGCACGTGTTGTGCCATATGTAGATGATAGACTAGTTGATTGTGACTTCAGAGGAGCTTAGGGATACAAGGTTCTTGGACTGAGTGTGGTGGTCATATCTAAGGATCCAAGAACAGGGCTTTATCAGATGTATTGTTTACTTTTTCAGTTACTTCTGGGTTGTGGCACTTTTTTGGTTGGGCTTGTATTTATCCCCTTTGGCCTTTAGTTTACTGTATCGTACATATACTATTTAGTAGTTCATGTATGTTTGGTTTATTTATAGTATTTTTTTCAACTTTTGTTACTTTTCCTATAAAATTTTTCATTGAGTTGGCTACATGTTTTTGTATAGGTTATTAGGAAAAGGCCTCCCTGATTTTTTTGTGCCTTTGGCACTAGTCTCCCCCTGGACTATAGAGGCGGGCTTGGGGGAGTTATGGCTCGAGCCCCAACATGGGTTGGGTCAGGACATCTTCAACCTTATTTCATCAAGTTGTATCCTTACAACTCCTTTATCATTTGAAAATGAATGTATCTTACTCAAATAAGTTAATTAGATATATTAAGAAGAATGAAATACAATTCAAAATCAAATATATATAATTATACATTAAGAATCCCTATCACATACCTTCACCAAACAAATATTGACTCATTAAAAAAAATAAAATTATTACTTTGTAACTTCAAATAATAATGAAAATAAAATATGAATTACTTAAATTTTGTCATTCATTATAGAAATTTATTAATATTATCAGTTTAAAATTTTATTACCATTAATAAAATATGAAATCTTCCTATTATTTGTATATACTTCTTTGGTATGATACATTTTTATCCCTAGACATTCTATCATACTTTTTTGTACTACTTTTAGAATAAGTTATAATTTTTATTGATTCTAAATACTGAATAAAAATAAAATTGATACAGTGACTATAAATAGATTCTATAATATAATTATTGTTATAATTAAAAACTTTTGTTATAATTTTTAAATATGTTTATTTTTTCGATTTGTTTTATGTTTTTTATCTTATTAAATAAAAAACTATAATAGTTTATACAATATTTTTTTCCGGGCTATAATATGGAAAAAAACATGGAATATAAAAATTATAATTTGAAATTGTTTTAAATATTTAATATTTTCAGTTTTTTGATAAATTACCATATTTTTACATTTTATTAAATTCTCAAGAGTTTTAATTAATGAATTTTTCTGATTAAAAGTTACAAAAATTGTTATGTAATTATTTAATAATGTTATTTTAAATATATTAAATTGATTGTCCATACGATTGTATTTTTTTATTTATTTACATTTAACCTTTTTTTAATAAAAAATTTAGGCCATCCTTAGTGACATACCTAGATAGCCCCATTCAACTTAGGGTACCCACTGGGTCAACCTCAAGGGAAGGCCCACTATAGGCCACCCGCAAGGAGGCCAAAGAATAGTGTGCATTGTGTATACCTATAATGTGGGGTCTCATGGATCACACATAGGTTGAGATATGTTTCCCAGTGGGTTGTAGGACTATGTGTGTAAAAATTGAAAACCAGTGATGATCCCTTGTAGCCAGCTTAATTTGAGGATCAACATCACATGTATAATATACTTCTTTCTCTCTGTTACTTGTTTTTGATGTGGTATAGTGAAGTTTGTTCAATGTTCACCCATGTTAAAAAACACCGATTGATCTTGTTTGTTCTATCAAAGTCCTGAAATTTGTCTCAAATTCTTTCTTATCTCACATATACTTATTTGAACTCCCACACATTCTAGGTACAACTTTATTCATCATCTTCCTCGATAGTCCATCATTTATCCGATTCACATGGAAGCATCATAAAACCTCATATGAAATTTACTGAGTTTCTTTATGCTTTCTGTTTTGTCTTATTTTGTCACGACATATCTTTCTACATATTATCTTGAGGAAACAATAGCTTCAATTCTTATTATTCATTATTCCTTCTCATCTACTGAGTGTTTCTTCCATCATAGAAACATGCGATTGTTGGATGAATTTGAAGAATCCTCCAATAGTTGATTGATGGTGACACCATTAGACCTTAATGGTGTGTCCAAAGTCATCATTGTACATAAATAGTGAGTCATGACTCCATTTTGGACATCAAGGATGAGTCTTGTTTACTCATCATTGGACTTCAATGGGGAATCTTTATCATCCACTATTTGTTATTTATTTTTATCACTTGTACAGAGAATTGGAAAAAGCTTCTTCAAGCTCCAATAAGAGGTCTTCATTCTTCTTACTATCAAAAGTTTTATTTTAGTTGTTTTAATATATTTTTGTATTTTTTTCATCCTTACACCATTGGATCCCACCAAAATTCACAACATCTTCTAGTGTAAAGTATTTTTGTTTTTTATTCCTTTCTTCCACATTTGGTTTGTTTTTATTTAACCTGCTTCTTCCTATAATTTTATAGTTCTTTTAACTCTTTATTAACCATTGGAAATCTTCAATGGTGAGCCATGAGTCACCATTGGACATAAAATAGTAAATTTTTTATTACTTCACCTAAATCCTATGGTTCTACAGTGGCATGGAATTAGTTTTTTGGTTGGACATTTATATTTTTTTCTATAAAAGAAGTTGTAGCATCTGTTATGTTCTTCCACCACCGGACAACAATTACTCTCTTATATTATATTTTGAATAAACAACCCACCATTATCTATTTTTAGTGGCAGTGAAAATAAGATCATATTAGTTAAAAACTTGTTTCTATTTTTTTATTTTTTTATTGATATATATTAAAATAATCTAATTTTTTTAATTTTTTACTATTTTATGTTGGAATAATTATTGAAATAATTGTACTATTTTTTATACACTTATTAAAATAGATTAAAATACATATTATTCTCTCTTTCATAACATCTTACTGTCTTTATATTCCAAAATATTATTTTTTTTTATTTCAATTATTTTATAATTATTAAATTTTTACAATCATTATACTTAAGATATTTATTGTTTTATAATAATACTTCATGATGAAATATAAAGTTAATTTGTTCAATTTGTTTCAAAGTTGATTTAATTAATGTATATGAAAACCATATTAATTTATTAGTATACACTAATAAGTGTGATGAAAATATTGGAAAAAAATGTTTCTAGAGGATATAGAATTTAATGATTCAAGAGATATTTTCAAGGAATAAAAAGAATACCAGCAGTGATCATTCGAGACACACAACCTAAGATACATCACCTACATTCTTTCTACATTCAATTTTTCATGAACATATGTCTCTCCTGTACTCTAGTTGTGATCAAAGAAGAATATAAAATTAGAAATTTGTTCCTTCCAAGTGATAAATGATAATTTATATCCAACATCTTTGAATTTTATTATCACCTTCTAATTTACCCATATTATTTTTTATATATGTAATCATTTTCATTATATTTGTATTTATACAATTTTGATTTATGTTTTTCAATATCATATGGAAGTATTGATTTCTCTGGTTATTACATCACAATAGATGAAGTAAGGGTTGTGACTCATGATCAATTTTTTTTAAACTAACTAGGTTGGTCTCCTATAATAGACTTAGTTGTAGATTCGGGTTTTTTAGAAGGTAGTTTCTGTAATAATGCTTCTCGCACCTTCAAAATTGAGGTTCTTTGTTCGTAATAATTTCCTTGAGTAGTAGAGGAGGTTGATGAGTGGATTGGGATCTTATTGATACGAACCATTACAAATATTGGGGTTCTTTATTTAAATTTCTATTGCAACTCATTTTATGAACACTACACTTACTATAGAATTTTTATAATTTTTTTGTATTTAAATTTTTAAAACGACTATTCACCCATTCTAGTCATATTTTACAGCACTAATGATACAAAAATTAGTATCAGAGTTGGTATCTGATTGATTATCTTTTCTAGTATAACTATTTTGATACCAAAAAATTGTTATCAAAGATACTTCAATAGATCATTAGTTTTGATGTCAAAAAATTAGTATCTAATACTTATATCTGATATGCAAGCCTCTATGATTATTTCTATTTATTATTTTTATCTCTATGCTACCCTGGTATCCCAATCATAATAGTCTAAGGTGAAAAATAATATATTTATTTTTAAATGGCTATAGTCAATCGGAATGATGGCTAGATTCCACTGAAATGCCCTTTCTTTAATAAAAGTGATTATGGATACTGGAAAGTTAGAATGTAATCCTAATTGAAATAACATAGTGTGTATAACTATAAAATCATGGTTAATAAATATGATACACAAAATGTTTTTTAGAGACTATTATAGGAAATGATAAGGAAAATGCTTTAAATTATAAATTTAAAAATAGTTTTTACTATGATATATGTAGAAGTCTATATAGCCATGTTTCAGCTTGTAACACAACCCATGATCTATATAGTATACTTAAAGTGAATCATTATGGGGATGATATGATCAAGAGTACTGGGATAGGAATTCTTTGAGCAGAATACCAGGACATCAATATGGTAGATAAAGAATTTCTAAACTAGATGTTCCATAATTTTACAATTATAACCATTGGTGTGAGTTCTCTTGGAGAAGTTGTGGACAATACTACTCATGTCAAAATTGTACTAAGAACTCTTCTAAAAAGATCGAATTCAAAGAAGGCATCCATTAATGAGAGTAATAATTTTAAGAGTATAATTTAGATGAACTAATAGTCTCCCTACTGCAATATGAGTTAGAGTTTAAAAATATTACTGATTTGGAATATACAAAGAGAAAAGGTATTTCATTTAAATATAATATAATTTATACTTTAATTTTTTTTAACTATGAGTTCTAGGAATGTTACCAGGAGATGACTAACTTTAGAAAGAAACTTTACAAATTTATTAAAAAAATTGTTGAAATAGATATTTTGAAAGGGATAATGAAAAGTATTACAAGAAAGGAAATTAAAGTAATAATGATGATATTTATTATCTATCGTGTCAAAATTATAGATATAAAGGTCACATCAGACCTGATTTACCAAATAGAATCATTCAAAGATATATAATGAAAAAAGGGGAGAAGAATGAAAAAGATCCTTTGTGAGGAAGGGACTGCTCAGATAGTTGTAACTCAAGTAGCGACTTGGAAGTGAAGAGGATATAGGTAACCATACTATGATGGGTATAATACGTGAGGTAAATGTTTCACTTTTTACATTATTGATATATCTTTCAAATGTCAATCAAAATGAAATATCTAAAAATGAAAAATATACTTATTATGATTCTAATTGTGATTACCACTCTTTGAATTACAACATTAAAAAATTTATTAGTGAAAATGATGAATTTAGGAATGCTAGTTCTAAAATTATCGAAATATAAAGAGGTATTAATTGTTAAAATAAGAATTTATTCATTGAAAATGATAAACTAAAAAGGGAATAAAAAATGTGAATATCATTATTTCCACGAATGAATTAAATAAAAAGAATTGTGATTTTAAAATTATGAAACTGAAATATGAAAATGAAAGTCCTAAAGAATTTCTGGAAGTAAATGATAAAGACCAGTAAAAAATATTGAATTTAGTTGTGGATGACCTAACTAGTGTAGATAAGGAAAGTAATAGATTATATCAATAAAATAAAAAATTAAGAAACAAAACCTATGGATCCAACGAACCAATTTATGCAGTTTGTGAGAATACTAAAAAAAAGAATTTGTTTTTGGAAGATGTAGTTGTTAATATTAAAGAGTATTTATATTATTTTGTGAAATGTAAAGGAAACTATGAAAAAATAATATCTTTAATGAAACTAAAAACTAATGAAAATGTTTTTGGTTATAACAGATTTTCACCAAACATGATGTAATGTCCAGATTCCGGAAGCCACCAAGAGGGGTCCCTTTCTCGGTTGGGCGCAAGGCCTAAAGAGAATTTCCCTGAATGCCAAAAGATACTGACTTGTAGTGAGGGAATTGGGTGTCATTATGGTGAAATTATGGCCTCATTGGTAGAGTAACACAATGGAATACATCAATAGAAAAAGAGGAAGCAAGAATAATCCATACAAAAGTAAACAGCTGAAGACTTGAAAATAATAAACTAGAGAAAACATATATATATATGAATGATGCATGATACACAATTCTAGGAAAGCATCCAAACAAATCACAATGCTGGAATACAATAGTACTAAACCGAAGTACAAAAGGAAGCATGTAAACAAATCCTCAGCATCCCGAGCCATAGCTTGGTCCCATTCTATCCAACTCCAATGCAGTCAATCAAGGACCTGAAGTAGAAGGGAGCTTTCCCTTATATATACCTACAACAATATAATCTATTTGGGTCCAAAAACATGGCCCAAACTAGATGTGAGACTAAATCCCAGTAGGCAACCACCACCAGATCTGTGCCTAACAGTCAGTGAATATTTTGCAGGTAAAGTACAGAAATCAATAAACAAGGAAGTACACAACAGTAACAATACAAAGTTTTAAATATCAATAAATAGCTAATCAAAGCATAATCACAAAAGGTAACCCTCTGGGAAGTACCCACAACCTAACTCCTCTGGTCCTACCAAGAAATATAGGCAAACAGATAACTGAACAGGTAACCCTTTGGGAAGTGCTCACGGCCTATCCCCTCTGGTCCTACCTAAAATGTACAAGCAACCCTCTGGTAAGTACACTAATTATAACCCCTATGGTTCAGCTTATGTATATACTCTCTGAGGAAGCAATCACCATCAATTCCTCTTATAGTCTTGTATCTATAACTAAAGGCGCTCTGGGGAAGAACTCAATGTCTATTCCCCCTATGGCCCACGTCTAAGATCTACAGAAACTCTGAGGAAGCACTAAAAGTCAATTCCCCCTGTGGTCTTGCATCATATGTTATAAAGAAACTCAAGATAAGCCCTTACGTTCATTATCCTTATGGTCTATACACCAGCTTCTCATGGAACTATGTAAGTTAAGCAAGTATTGCAGTGCATATCAGACAAAGTAAACATCAAGAACTACTTTTCTAGTAGTATATATCATAAAAAAATATCAGAACAATCACACCATCCTGAAACTAGGAATGGGTAGGTAAACAACATCCAAATAGGCAGACTAGACCCAATAGTCAAAATAGGCAATCTTGCAAGGGAAAAAATATCCAAACCATAATAATTAACCCTATTCACTTTCAATTATCATCAACTCAATCATACAAGCATAGTAGGAAAACAATAGGGCTATAATGGTAAACCTGCAATACCCCATTGATGGGTATTAGTGATTTTTCACATAAAACTCAAAGAATTTTTACAGAAAGGAACAAACCACCTACCTAGGATTTGGGAGATCAATATTCTTGAACATCAGGGATTGAATTACCTTATAATGCAAAAGATCTAAAAAAAATCTAAAAAATTCAATAGAGGATAACTTGATAAAGATGAAGAATAGGAAAATGAAGCTCAAGCAAAGGAAAGAGCATACTGAGGTGATCCCAATGCAATCGACAGTGGTCGAATTAGAGTTTGGATGCTCGGTCGGGGGCTCGGAGGAAGATCGCAGCCATATGGGAGATCTCGGCCGAATGAGACCTAGAATAAGATCATTTTGGCGATTAGACACGATCCCGGTATGTTTAATGAAGAAGAAAGAAAATACACAGCATCTACATTTGAATTACACGGCGTGTACTTTACTTCTCCATATTCCGCTTTAGGAGGCCTCCAGGTCACCCCCACATGGCTGGGTTTGTGGCCATCACATGGCCTCCTGCGGCGACCCAGTACACGGTGAGTACTCATAAAGTACATGGAGTGTAATTCAAAAATTTCCTAAAATTCTTCTTTTTCTAAAAAACGATCAGAAAAAGAAAACATGACTGAAAAAGAAGATCCGGGTTCTTACAAACTTTCCCCCTTAAATAAATTTGTCCCCGAATTTCCCGAGCAAGGAGATGTAGAAGAAGAAACCCCGAATAGCTCTGTCCACTATGCTTGTACATTGGCCTCCCTCTCCCAAGTCTCATCATGCACTCACCCGTGCTACTATAGCACTCACAGAAGAGGGACATACCGACCACTGAGAACCTTCGTAATTCGATCAACGATCTGGATATGATGTTCCTCAAAGGATCCATCCCCTTCCAACTCAACCTCCTCAGGTTGGAAGACATGATACAGGTCTGAGTAGTAACGTTGAAGCTGAGAAACGTGGAAAAAATCATGCATATCCTTGTACCTATGAGGTAACTACAACCCATAGGCAACCAACCCAACTCTCTCCAACACATCAAACGACCCGATGTACCTTGGAAAAAGCTTACCCTGTCTCCTAATACTCTTGTATCCCAACCTCGGTGTGACACGTAGGAAAACCTGATCCCCAACCTCGAACTCCAGAGGACGTCTCCGCTGATCATCAATAAATTTCTGTCGAGACTGTACAGTATCAATCCTCTTCCGAATCAACTCTATCTGCTCTATAGTCTCTTGAACAAGATGAGGTCCCAGCATAGCTGCCTCTCCTGCCTCCAGCCAACATAAGGGTGATCGGCATAGACTACCGTACGGAGGCTCATAAGGTGCCATCTGAATAGTTCCATGAAAAGTATTATTATAGGAAAACTCTACAAGAGCTATATGCTTCTCCCAATAACCTCCAAAATCTTGGATGCATGCACGAATCATGTCCTCAAGCACATGAATCGTATACTCGGACTGGCCATCTGTCTGGGGATGGTAAGTTGTACTTAGATGTACCTGTGTACCCAAGGCCTTCTGCAATCCTTTCCAATCATGAGAAGTAAAACGTGCATCTCTGTCTGAAAAAATGGAGTGTGGAACTTCATAAAGATGTACAATCTCTTGAATGTACAACTATCCTATCTCATCAACACTGAAGGTCTCCTTGATTGGTAAAAAGTGATAAACCATCATGATTCTGTCAATGAAAACCCAAACTACATCATTCCCTCGAGGCGACCTCAATAAACCGGTCACAAAATCCATCACGACATCATTCCACTATCACTCGGGAATGAGTAACTACAGAAAAATCCCTGTTGGTCGCTGATATTACTCCTTCACTTGCTAACAGATGGAACACTTCATGAAAAAACAAGAAACATCTCTCTTCATACCAGGACACCAATGCTGACAATGTAGATCATGATACATCTTAGTGACACTTGGATGAACTTCCCAAACTGAGGAATGAAAGTCCCACATCAGATCCTCTTGAATTTATGTTGGCACCCATACGCACCCCTGAAAATGCAATATCTCGTCCTCACCTATGGTCCATCCCGGAATAGTGTCCTCTCCTGACACGCTCTCCGGTAGGACTAGGCCTTTTGAATATGATAGTTGCCTCATTCACATTTGATCAAGAAGAGTAGAGGTAACAACCAAAGAATAGAGAAACTTCTACCACTGTCTGTCATGCACCTCCAAATGCATCATAGAGAACAGATCCATAAGCTGCCACTCCCTACTGGACTTCTGAACTGCCTATATCTGAGCCCTTCTTCTCAACGAATCAGCCACGATGTTTCCTTTCCTAGGCGTATAGGCTAGCTCAAAGTCGAAGGACTGAAGGTACTCAACCCACCTTCATTGTCTCAAATTCAGATCATGCTAAGTGAATATGTACTTAAGAATCTTGTGGTTGGTGAAAACCACAAAATTCTCTCCTAGAAGATAATGTCTCCAATAGCGTAAGGAATAAACAACTGAAACCAATTCGAGATCGTTCATCGGGTAATTCCTCTCATGTGGTCTCAACTTCCAAGACATGTATGCAACGACTCCTTCTCCCTACATAAGCACAGATCCCAGCCCGACACCTGAAACATCACAGTACACAGTATATCTCTTGCCCATCTCTAGAAAAAATAGTATCGTTGTTGTAGTAAACCTCCCTTTCATCTCCTAAAAGGTTGGATCACAAGAATATGACCACCAGAACTTCACACCCTTTTTAGTCAGACCAGTTAGTGGTGCTGCTAAGGGTGAAAAGTTCTAAATGAAACATCTGTAGTATCCATCTAGCCCTAGAAAACTCCACACCTCAAATACGTTCTTGGGATTCTCTCAAGAAACTACTTCTCTCACTTTTTCTGGGTCTATTGTAACTCCTGTCATTGAGATAACATGACCCATGAAGTGAATCTGGTCCATCCAAAAGTGGAATTTTGAGATCTTGGAATTCAATTGTTTCCCTCTCAGTGTACTCAAAATGATCTCATGATGTGTGTCATGGTCGTGTCAAGTGTGCGAGTACACCAGGATATCATCCACAAAAAATACCATGAAGGAATCCATGTGTGGATTGAAAACTTGGTTCATCAGTGCCATGAAAACTACTGGCACGTTCGTGAGACTGAATGACATAAACATGTACTAATATAGACCATAACTCCTCCAGAAGGCTGTGAGGGGTATATATGATGGTCTAATGCACAACTTATGGTAACCGGAACTCAAGTCCATCTTTAAGAACAACCAAGCTCCTTGAATATGATCAAAGAGATCATCAATCCTTGGAAAGGGATATGAGTTATTAACCTTCAATTGGTTCAGCTTCCGATAATTGACATAGAGCCTGAGGTTACCATCTTCCTTCTTCGCAAACAGGATAGGCGAACCCTAAGGTGAAGTACTAGGTCAGATAAAACCCTTTGTCTACAACTCCTCCAACTGCTTCTTGAGCTCCTATAACTCTAGTGTATACATCCTATAAGGAGGAATGAACACTGGTGCCGCTCCTGGAATGAGCTGAATTTAAGATTCTACCTCTCGTTATGGAGGCAAACCTGAGAATTCATATGGAAAGATATCCCTAAAATGATCCACCACTGGAGGAAAGTCAATCTTAGAAGTCCCATGATCATCCAAATAAAGACTAGCAATCTGGGTTGTAACTCCTCTCAACCCACAATGCTCAGGTGATGCTCTACTCGCCTGGACAACCCATTCACCCTTATGAAGAAAAGATCCCCCCTCTGGTGATGTGAAACTCACCCTACGACGGTAGCAATCGATGACTACCTGAATGTGATCTAACCAGTCCATTACAAGAATGACATCATAGCCTTTCCTCTCAAGGATATAGAGGTCCCCTAAAAAGTGACTCCCACCAACCTCTAGAGGGACCTCCTTGCACTAATGTACCCTAGCAGTTCTAGTCCCCAACGGAGTGTCCAGGGTAAAGATATTAGTAAAAGAAAATATTCAGATCTCATGTCTCTCCACAAATGAAATAGATATAAACCTATGGGAATCCTTAGTATCGAAAAAAGCAGAATCTAAAACTGAGGCTACTAAGATCGTACCTTGTACTGTAAATGGTCTAGGCTCCTGCTCCTACCGGGTCTACTCTACTGCAAAAGTCTGGCCTACTCCACAACCTTATGACCCTGCCTGACAACATTGAGTTGATCCACCCTATTGTCGCTGAAAACCGGGTGACTGGCTACCATGACCACAACCTCCAACTTTTCCTGAATGGCTGTAAGAACTCCAGTTCCCAGACTAGTGAGAAACTGGTGGTGTAGCTCCTGAACGAGGAGTCATAGAAGAACCCATGTCACCAGCTGCTAGTGAGAATATCTGACATAAGCGCTAAAGATGACGAATCTTACCCCAAGATCAGCAATCCACTGGGTCTCTCAGGAAACATGGCCTTGTATTCCTGCTCTTTACACATTGGTAGCACACCACATTGGTACGAGAGGAAGTTTCTTGTCTCCTCGGATCACCGTGTGATGACTCCCTGTGATGATTCCTGCTGTTATTAGGAGGGATACTAACTCCAGATGCAGAGCCACCCTGGCTCACAACTCTAGAATCATGCAGATTGCACTCAGTGATCAGGGCCTGCTTGACATTAGAAGTGATTGAGGTCAACTGAAAGATGTTCACTTGCGATTAGATGTCATGCCTCAAAACATCCTCAAACTTCCTTGCTAAGAATAATTGATCACCTCATGAAATAGTTGTGAAACACTTCAGCTCGGTAAAGTTAGAGGAATACTCCATAACTTAAAGAGTACCTAGCTCCAGACTCATTAACTCTCAAGCTCGATCGGCCCTCAAAGTCTTTGGATATAAGTAGTCGTATAAGACACACTGAAACTCATACTAGGCCATAAACTGCTGGAATCCCACCTGTAAAGTCACATACCACCATATCTTAGAAGAATCCCAAGTCATGTATGTAAAGAGTTTGACCCGCCTCTCTGGAGGTGTCTCTAGATGCTCAAAGATCGTCATCATGGCTTCTAGCCATGACTCAATAGCCTAGGGTCCTCCATCCCCTAATAAAGTGGGAGGACTCTGCTGCTGAAAGACCCATGTCAATTCAACCATCGATGGGGCAGGAGGAGGTGCTCCCTGAAAGGTCTACATCATCCTCATAAATCCTTCCCTAAACTATGCATCAGCACCTGCGTCCAGTATAATGGTTGGTGCCAAGACTGGAACAACGAGAAAATTTGTAGGTAGTCCCTGATCAGCCAAATCTGGTGTCCGATAATCGCCTTGCAACTGCCGTACAAACAGAGAATATCTCAGTGTCATGAATCTTCAAGGTCAACTACACATCTTAGATTAAGATCATAAAGGACTAAAAAATGAAATCATAAGAACTGAACAAGAGAAAGAAAACATTCAAGTTTTACACAACATGACTACACGGAATGTATAACACAGACATGGTGTGTTCTCTTCAGCAATTCACATGGGCGTTTACTCCTGCCAGAGCTGGTCATGTAACCAATACCACAAAACTGGGCAAGGAAAGCGCGTGCCTTTATCAGCGCTAACAGAAAAGCGCTGATAAAGGGGTAGACCTTTATCATCGCTAAAAAAGCGATGATAAAGGTGTACCCTTTATCAATGTTTTTTAGCGCTCATAAAGGGAACATTTATCAGTGCTTTAAATATCCCTTTATTAGCACTTTTCTTAGCGCTAATAAATGTTACATTTATCAGCGCTTTGCATAGCGCTGATAATATTTAATGTATATAATAAATTAAAAATACATGTTATAACTAAATATATATATATATATATATTATTAAATAATTATAATATTAATAATAAATATATTTATTAGATTTATTAATTCATTAAATATTTATTAGATTTATTAACTCATTATATTTATTAGATTTATTAATTAGTTATTTTTAATATATATATTTATTATATTTCATTATATTTAATGTATTTTCCATATTTATAAATATATAATACGTTTTAATATAAATGTATAATTAAAATTGTTGAATATATATGTGTTTTCCAATGAATTGGGGTCAATGAATATATCATACATGCGTATATATATGTGCATATTGAATAATGTTCATTTATATATTACAATTCATTATGTTACCCATACAATATATATGTCATAAAAAATGTACAATTATAATTAAAATTAAATTATATTTAAAAAATATATATATATTTTATTATATTTTCAATGATATATATATAAATATACCTTCCAAATAATTTTATAAGTATAAATAGATATATATATATATATATATAGTTAAATAAATATATAATAATACAAATAAATTCTTAAATTTATACATTTATCAGCGCTTTTATTAGCGCTGATAAACTACGTATTTATCATCGCTATAGAAGCGCTGATAAAGAGTTTATTTATCAGCGCTAAAATGAAAAGCGTTGATAAAGTCACTCTTTATCATCGCTATAAAAGTGCTGATAAAGTCCAACCTTTATCAGTGCTAAAAAAGCACTGATAAAGGTGGTATTTATCAGCACTTTTCATTTTAGCATTGATAAAGACCCCCTTTATCAGAGCTTTGTACTAGAACTGATAAAGCTCCATGCAGGATTCATAAAATCCTCTGGGTCCTCCTCCTCCTCCCTATACCCTGTCAAGCTTTCACGGAAGCCCTACTCTGCACCGTTGCCTCCTCTCCGCCGATGCCTCCTCTCCGCCGCTGCCGCTGCCACCTTCTCCTCCTCCTCCACCGCAGCCTCTACCTCCTCCTCCTCCTCCTACGACACCTACTTCTCCTCCTCCTCCTCCTCCATCGCGGCACCTCCTCTTCCTCCTCCTCCTACGCCGCGACCTCCTCTCCGCCGCTACTCCTCCTCCTCTTCCTCCTCCACTGCGGCCTCCTCCTCCTCCTCCTCCACCGGTGCCTCCTCCTCCTCCTCCTCCTACACCTACTCCATTGCCTCCTCTCCACCATGGCTCCTCCTGCTGCTCCTCCTCCACCACGGCCTCCTCCTCCTTCTCCTTCTCCTCCTCCTCCTCCTCCTCTGCTTCCTCCACTACCTCTGCTACCTCGGAGCTGCCTCCGCTACCTCCGCTATCAATGCCTCCTCCTCCGTCACCGGTTCATCCTCCTTAAGGTGAGTAAAATTGAATTTTCATGAATTAATTATGTTTTCATTTATTTTCAATATTGAGATTAATTATGATTTTACGTGATTCTTGTGTTTGATGCTTGTGTGTGTGACACATGTATATGAGGTTGGTTACTTGTTTGATCTTGATTATCTCTCCCCACTTAGGGTTGGTTTACTTGTGAATTGATCTTTTTTAGTGGGTTTTAGTTCCTTTTATGCTTTGGTTCATTGTGTGAACCCTTAGGGTTAATTATAATTCCCCTTGTGTTTATTTAATTAGAATTTTTTGTATTATTTTGGCCTCTATAAGTGAACTATTGGATGTAGGCATATTCATTTGTGCACAGGGTGAAAATATGAATTGGTACACAAATGATAATGTCTTTATAAAATTATGCTCACTTTAAACCATGTATTTCGAAACAATTTCCCTCCTTTCCTCCTTATTTTTCTTATCCCTCCTCCTTTCAAATGGTTCTTATAAAACCCCAATGTTTTAAAAATGGATCCTTGGTTCCCAAATTTCAAATTTATTTTCAAATGTGTTCCCTAAATCTAGGTATGTTTGGCTTCTTGAGGTGTGGTTTGGTTTCTAAATGGCTTAAAGCCCGTTTGGAATCTTCAGAGCTTACACAGTGTTTTCCCCTTGGTTTTGAAAATGGAATTTTATTTTTTAAATTTTAAAGATCTATTGGTATTTTGTGGTGTTTTGGAAATTGGCTTTGAAACTCTTGTGATTTATAGGCCCGGTTGGCACTTGTGTGTGACTTGATATGTGATAGGAACCTTTATGGTTGTCCCTCTGTGGATAGGTTTTCCACATAGTTGGTGTTGGAGCTTGAGAAATACATGCATAGAGCCATCTGTGTGTTATTGGTTTATACTATGCATGTGATGGCCTCTTCATTCTCTGGTATACTACTATAATGGAGCATCAATGTTGGTTGTTTACTATGTAGGTACACCATATTTCGGCAGGTGAGTCTGAACCTAGTAATTCTAGGGATTTCTTCTAGGTATGTCTAGGTAATTCTAATGATTACCTATCTCTATTTTCTTCTTTATTTTTATGCACTTCGGTTATCTACTTTTCCAGTATTTTTCTACTTTTATTGTTTTAATTAATTTCATCATGGCTCTGTGATCACCTTGTTTGGATTCTTATATTGAATTTATAATTCATTTTTAAAACTAGATATCTATTTTAAAAAGGGAAGTCGTGGTTTGTTTTGAAAATAGATTTTCTAAAAAATATGTGTTGGTTCTTTAAATTATAAAAACCTCTTTTATAAATTTATTTCAAACTAGTGTTTTTGTATTATTTTAGGAAAGGTAATGTATGGATTCTGTGGTGCTTACCTACTAAGTTGATTTATGCTCACACCCTACGTGTGACACTCAGCATCAGTAGACCCATGTTATTTTTAGGTTTGGGTTTCTTGTTTAGGTTTCCTTTAAATCAGGTTGGTCTTATAGTTAGGGGTAACCCAAAGGTCTCGAGGAAATATGGTCGGGTTTTGATTTATTCTATCTCTATTTTTAGTTTCTATTTTGTTCAGTTCACGCTGTATATGGATCATGTTTAAGTATTCTTTATGTTCTATGCTTATGGATCCACATTGTTTTGTTGTGTGATCTATTTGGTTTATATATATCCCCATTTCTATATCTCACATCATATTATCACACCATGACTCTTATATATCCTTAAGAGGGTGTTCCTCATCATGCGTGAGATATAAAACTATATGATCCATATTATTTAGGCCCAAGACTTTAATACCTACTCAAATAGCCTTAGAAAACCTAACTAGGCTATACACATCTCATAGCAAACCCGATCCTCTCATAAACACAACTAATCCATGGAGACATAATCTCTGGATGATAAAAAAAATCACAAACATTCATTAGAACCCTCACTCTATCTCTTGGTGGATCAAAAACACCCTATTTATTTACCTTGGTTGCTCTTGATTTCTATCCCTTTCACTGGAACACATATACTAATGCATGAATGCACAATCACGCATAAATTTGAACATGGTTCTGTATTATAGGGTCCACCTACCTCAAAAAATGGAGTAACCCCCTCACCAAGATCAAGTCATCCTCAACCAAGACTATACATGCCTTATCTAATCTTGAACCAATGATTGAGACCCAATCTCAAGGCACAATTCCCAAATAATTAATTATAGAAACTTATAATTAATTATCCACCTTAATATAATTAGGAATAATATTTTAAAAACTCACTGGGAAACACAACACCACCTAAACCACACAAAACATGGTGTGTTCATCATTTGAGGATAACCTCTAGCCAATACAATCAAAATATACATCATCTGAATTGATTTGAAGATGATATAGTGAAATCATCACACAAATCCTAGTTAAAATCATCCCGAATCATAGGAAAATAAAGGATAATAGTAGTGGAGGGAGTATAAGGGAAGAACTCACTAACACACTATAAAAAACTCCCACGAACCACCCCTCATCAGGGGGGGATCAAAGAGAGGAATAGATTGGATGAATCCCAAGAACCACCCCAGATTTTCTATTAATGAGCACACCCCCCCACCCTTTTCGAAGTATCTAGTTTTTTATCTAAATTATAATCATATTCCTTCTCCCCTAACCTATATACCCATCATATGGATTTCAAATAGTATGAACATAAATAAAGAATGTATTAATGTCAATTGGTTGACAAAAGGGTATGAAGAATGCGTGGAATAGTTTATCAAGTTTGCAAAAGATAATGCATGTGACCCTTCTCAAATCCTTTGTCCGTGTTTATGCTACTGTTATTCAAAACAAATCAGTCCAGAGGAGTTGGAAGAACACTTGATCTGTCACGGAATAGATCAGAGTTATACATGTTACAATAAACACAGGGAAACAACAAATGTAGGTAGTGGCTGAGATGACACTACGTTTTATGGATCATCTTATATGATTACAAACATGAATAATGAAGATGACCGTATGGAGGATGTGATTACAAATGTGAATGACGATGAAGATCATATTGAGGAAATGACAAGCACCGTCGAAGATGACCTTCTTGCTTGCCCAAAATTGTTTGAGAAGTTAAAAAGTTGTGAAAAGACGCCATTGTATGCTGGTTGCACTAAATATACAGCATTGTCAGCCATACTGAAGCCGTATAATTGGAAAGGAGACAATGGGTGGAGTGACACCAGTTTTACGAAACTACTTGCTCTCATGAATGACATGCACCCAGAAGACAATGAGCTCCCAAGCCAAACATACGATGCCAAATGAATGCTATGCTCGATGGGTATGATCTCTGAAAGAATACACGCCTGCCTGAATGACTGTATACTATTTCGCAAGGACCACAAATCACTTAAATAATGCCCTAAGTGTGGTGCTTCTCGATACAAGAAAGATGAATCTAGTCATAATAAAGTTGTATGGTACTTTCCAATCATTCCATGGTTTAGGCGCCTTTATAGAAGTTAGGAGACTACAGAATAATTAACATGGCATACAGATACAAGAATTAAATATGGGATACTACGTCACCCGGCAAACTCTCCTCAGTGGAAGAGAATTGATCATGAGTATCCTGAATTTGGAAACGAGTCGAGAAACCTTTGCATTGCGTTATCTACAGATGGAGTGAATCCTTTTGATTTTCAAAGCAACAATCATAGTACATGTCCGTATATGTTGATAAATTATAACTTACCACCGCGGTTATGCATGAAACGAAAATACATCATGTTATCTATGCTTATATCAGGACCAAAACAACTGGGTAATGATATTGATGTTTATTTATCTCCATTGATCAAATATTCGAAATTATTGTGGGACTCAAGTGTTACATTGTATGATGTTTACAGAAAGGAAGATTTCACTTTGAGAGACATGTTGTATGGGACGATAAATGACTTCCCTTCTTATGTAAAATTTTCAGGATATAGCATTAAAGGAACTCAAGGGTGTCCCGTTTGAGAACAAGGTACACAATCAATTAGGTTGAAACGTTCATCGAAAAATGTGTTTCTAGGACATCGTAGAATTCTAATGCAATGACATAAGTATTGTTATTAGATGACATCATTCGATGGAAGTTCAGAAGAACATACAACACCGTCTCCACTAACAGGAAATCAATTGTTTGAGAAAGGAAAAAATGTGGACACTACTTTTGGTAAACCGGCTTCGAAAAACCATACAAAAATCGGTTGGAAAAAGACATTAGTTTTTTTTTGAATTACAATACTGGAATTGTCTGGATGTTAGACATTTTCTTGATGTTATGCATGTAGGAAAAAATGTATTTGATAGTTTCATTGGAATGTTTCTAAATACATCTGAAAAAACAAATTATTGAATTAAGGCTAGGTTATACATGGTTGAGATGGGAATACGAGAAGAGTTGGCACCAGCGAAGGGTGAAAAATGAACATTTCTTCCTCCTGATGCTTACACTCTTTCCAAGTAGGAGAGATATAAGTTTTGAAACGTCTTGAATGACGTAAAGGTTCTAGAGGGGTATTATTTAAATATCTGTAACCTCGTGTCAATGTGTGACTTGAAGTTAAAAGGTCTGAAGTCACATAATTTTCATGTTTTGATGCAAGATCTCATTCCAATTGCTTTACATTGCATTTTTCCCAAGAATGTCTGCCATACATTAAAGAAACTGTGTTTCTTCTTCAAAGCTATATGCAGCAAAGTTATAGACCCAGAAAAATTGACAACTATGGAAAGAGAAATTTCATTCATATTATGTGAATTAGAAATGTTCTTTCTACCTTCATTTTTTGATATGATGGTTCATTTGATGGTCCAATTAGTTAGAGATATTAGACTATGTGGTCTTTTACATTACAGATGGATATACCCCATTGAATGATATTTGAATATTTTGAAAGGGGATGTCAAAAATCGAAGTCGGACAGAGGGTTTTATTACAGAGAGATATATTGTGGAGGAAGCCGTTGAATTATGTATCGAATACTTGTCTTGTTTGGAAAGCATTAGCCGACAAAAATCTCGTCACACTGGGCGTCTTGATGGTGAATAAATTTCTGGAAGACAGGTTGTCACAGTCAATATTACAGATCGGGAGCAGGCCTACCTTTATGTTTTTCATAACAGCTTCGA
The DNA here is from genome assembly GCA_963277665.1 of Viscum album. Taxonomy (NCBI): domain Eukaryota; kingdom Viridiplantae; phylum Streptophyta; class Magnoliopsida; order Santalales; family Viscaceae; genus Viscum; species Viscum album. The sequence goes on along the minus strand of OY728126.1, from coordinate 1,685,014,585 downwards.
CGTTGACCCATATGCTGAAATCCAAAAAGAAATTCACAGGAAATTGAATCCATCTAGGGCTGAAAAATGGATATCAGATCCACATAATCTACTATTTATAGGATGGTTTCGAGATCATATTTTTAAGAAGTCAGATGAAAATCCAGATTCAATTTCAGAACAACTTCGATGGCTAGCCAGAGGACCAAGTGTGTATGCATTATCTTACAATGATTTTGTAGTTAATGGTTATACATTTTATACTAATGAACATGATGAAGACAGTACCATGCAGAATAGTGGGGATACACTTGTGGCTGAAGTGATGGATGTTTCCGATGCTAAGGAAAGAAATCCAATTTATGTGAATATGTCATACTTGGGCATCATCAAACAAATATGGGAGTTGGATTATACAGAATTTAAAGTTCTGATATTTCAATTCAAGTGGGTTGATAACATGAGTGCTGTTAAAATAGATGATTTGGGATTTGTGAAAGTCTATTTCAATAAGGAAGGGGAGAAGGACGAACCATCTATAATGGAATCAAAGGCAGTGCAAGTATTTTATGTTTCAGATCCCACAGACCAAAACTGGTCAATCGTTATATTATCGGCCAAAACAGCTGAAGGTTCATATGAAAATTCAATGGAAGATAACCCTTTCATTAGGACTTCACAATCATTTTGAAGTGGTCCCAATGTAGATGATGTTTTGTATGTCAGAGGAGACCACAATGAAGGGATATGGATAGTTGATAGAGGGTTCAAATCCCTTCAGCCTTTAAAAAAATAGTGTACGATAATCAGGTTATTTTTTTATTGTAATATAGATTGTGTTACATTATGTTATTATCTATTCGCTGCTACATTTATGTGATCTAAATTAAATGTTAAACCAGATCTGTTGATAATGACTTCTGCACCAGCTGGTGCACCTAATCCCAAGACACAACAGGTCTCTCAATCTATTACAGCTGGTCCCACTACTGAGGTACAACAGGTTTCTCAACCTGTTGCAGCTGGTCCCACTGCTGAGGTACAACAGGTTTCTCAACCTATTTCTGTTGGTCCCAATGTCGATGCTAGCACTTCAGAGAAACATAATGATGATGTAGAAACCAAGGAAATGGTAGGGGATGAAACCCCAGCGACACAAAAAAATAGATGTGACGTAGTTTGACAGTTTTAGCCAAAATCCTTAAGGCAAAAGAAAAAGGCATAAAATATGAGGTGGGATGGAATAAACAAGGCCAACATGTAAACCATAAAAAATCCATGTTTAGTAGCTACATTGGAATCATCACTCGGCAACACGTGCCGATTGATATAGAGTCATGGCACCATATTGTCAGTGGGCTGAAAACATTAATGTTGGAAGATATTACGGTAACATTATGATATCATTTTTTTAATTTATTAAAATAAAATAAAATAAAAAACTGAAATATTGACTAACTCTTCATCATCTCTTGCAAAGTGCATTTAAAGTAGATGTTTCACACAAAGAATATGTATTAAGACTGGAAGGAAGGGTTCATAGAGGCTTTCGCACCATTTTAACAAAACATCATCTGAAAGATGCTGAAGGGAAACTCAAGCCACACCCACCTCCTCTTTATGCACACTTGATATCCCAAGGAGCGTGGGATTCATTTTGCAACCATCGTGCGGAACCGACTTTTCAGGTACATTGTTCTTGGTTACACGTTGTTTAAAGTTTCTTGTATTCATCACATTGTTTGATAGTTTTTTATTTATGAAACTGCAACTGAGTGCTGAAAATAATGAACAGGTAGCAGAACCAGTGTACCCCTACCGTAAAGCAAGGCTGGGGTACGCTTCAATTGAAAATCAATTGGTACATAATTTAAAAGTATTGTAATACTTTTATGTGACATAAAACAACATTGTTACCATGTTTCTATGTTTATATGCATATTGATGAATCAAAATCCCAATCCACTTCCATTCCACGCTACGTGCTATGGATGGAGGCTCATGTTAATAAAGAGGGGAAACAGGTAGATGAAAACACACAAAAAGTGTGGGAAACATGTGTAAGTACGACATAATATAAACTTTTTCTACATTAAATCACTATTACATAATGATGATTACTTATTTTTTCATATTTTCTATTTGACATAGTCATAGGAATCAACAACACCCACACCGGATGCATACATACTTTCAGCGGCCTTGAAACAGCCAGAACTGTATGGTCGCATCAGAGGTGTGGGTTTTGGGATGACACCCTGGGCATATTTTTCGAAAAAAACAAGAGGATGAACAAAATAAAAAATTGAAAGTAATGAAAGATAGATTATCTACCCTTGAAGAAAATTTCCAAAGTCAGGGATAGATGCTATCAACTTTGATGGAGGAGAGGTGAAGAGAACAAACAACTCAAGAACAACCCGTGCGAGAAGATCCTGCCCCACCCCCACCAGCTTTGTGGTGAGACATTCCCCTCAAAGACTTGACTTAACTGAGGTAATCAATGTTCTAATATTCATTTCTATGAAATGTGAATCACATAGACACTGATACCTTTCATGTAATGATATTCTACAGGGTGAAAATGACTGTGATTTATATCTGTCAACTCCCACCCATCGCCTTGTAGCGATGGCTAGAGTGTTCAATATGAAGAATGACACACTACACTCCAGACCTATTCTAACCGGTCATTTCAAAGTGTCGATTAACGTAGCTCATGAGAAGAGTGTTGAGCTACCCATGCCAAATGATGATCACGACATTCATACGGTGGAAAAAGTTGTTGGAACATTCATTGCATGGCCGTCGAATCTTGTAAAAAAACATGTCGACCAGGAGGTATTCATTTCCAATTCATTTTTCAAGTAGAACCTTTAACGTTAAATTATAAAATGGCTGAACTGATGAATTTTATTATATAAGGACAAAATGGAGGAGCTAAAACGAAAGAGCGGCTCAAAAGGATCAACCAACCGAGAAAAATGATCTACTGAGAGCACGTTCACCCCGCCCGTTCTATATCCACATTTAATATCATCGCAAGCTCATGTGGATACAAAAATGATAGGCAGAAAGAGTCAAAAAAATTTTGTGAAAAAGATATGTATGGAGAGGAAACATTAGAATTCGTTAGTGATGACTTTGTTGCTGAAATCATCACATATGACTGGCTAGGCACCTTAGTTATAAATGTATACATGAGGTATGTTTTCATGATTTGATTTTACAGAAGCGGATATACTATAATGATTATGGATAAATACATTTCATATTTTTCACAGGTGTATATATGAAAAACAATTAAAGGGATTTTCCCATGAATACAAATTTGGACTCATTAGTCCTCACACCATTTCTACACAACGAGAAGAAATAGATTCTGATTTTCAGGATGAATTAATGTCAAATCTGATAAGAACGTTTCAAAGGAGAATTACGACTGACAGAATCTTTTTAATTCCAACGTTGCAGGGGTAAAACTCTACATTTTAATCATATCAATTATATTTTTATTTCTATCAGTACTTATTCCTTTTTGTGTTTTTAGGAAACATTGGATTCTCATTTCAGTCAATTTGGATACTCCAAAGATTTATTTTCTGGATTCACTACATGGATATCCAACAAATAGACCACACATAATGGCGATTGTCAAATAAAAATACACTAGATCCAACATTTTAGAACTAAATATGTAGTTATATAATTTATATTCTCTTTTAATGAGGATTCTGTTATTATAGGGCGGTGTATGAATATCGTTTAAAGGACGGAATGAATCTAGGGTCTAAGGACGAAAATGTGCACACGATCTACAAATGGAGAAGAATCTGGGTATATATAATTATATTTCAATATCCAAATACATATCAAAACAAATTACCTTTTTTTCTCAATGTTTCTGCAGTATCCAAAACAAACAAACGACAAGGACTGTGGTTATTATGTTTGTAAATTTATGAAAGTGATCATATTTCATGAAAAAACTACTATCCCTGAAGAGGTATTTTTGAAATGATTACTATTTAATTTAAAATAATTATTAATCCTTTGTGTATTTATATTTTTTCCGTACTACTATGACTATCTCAAAAACTCCTATTTAGAAGATGATACAAATGTGTTTAGAAACGAATGGGCAGCATACCTAATGGAAGAATGTAAACAAATAGGAAAATGAAGGTGAATTCCTAATACTTATGTTATCTTTATATGGTCATTGATATCTCCCTTTTTTACACTTATTTAGCATCTATGATCACCCTTTCTTATGTTTCATATCCTTAGATTAGTGAATTCCTACTACTCAGTTTGAAATTGACATTAACTTTGGAAAACAACACAAGTGATATACGACAAACCGAGCAAACATATTCAGATTGTTTTGATACTTTAGGAAAACGATCCATTTGTCATTTTTGACGTGTACGAATCGACCAAACCTCAATCCGACACACGGTGTGACCGGCATGGCTAAAAGTGTCTGATATCAGTTTGAAATTGACATTAACTTTTTAAAACAACACAAATGACATATATAATACCGAGAAAATGCATTTGTATTGTGTTGATACTTTAGTAAAAAGATCCATGAGTCATTTTTGATGTGTACGAATTGACCGAACCTCAATCTGACGTACGGTGTGACCGGTATGGCAAAACGTGTCTGATATCCATTTCAAATTGACATAAACATTAGAAAACAACACTACTGACATACGGAATACTGAGAAAACGCGTTCGGATTGTTTTGATAATTTAGGAAAACTATACATGAGTCATTTGTGATGTGTACAAATCAACTGCACCTCAATCTAAGGCATGGTGTGACCGATATGGCTAAAAGTGTCTGATATCAGTTTCAAATTGACATAAACTTTAGAAAACAACACAAGTGACATACAGAAAACTTAGAAAAATCATTCGTATTGTTTTGGTACTTTGGGAAAATGATCCAGGAGTCATTTTTGATGTGTATGAATTGACCGCATCTCAATCCGATGCATGGTGTGACCGGTATGGTTAAAAGTGTATGATATCAGTTTCAAATTGACATAAACTTTAGAAAACAACACAAGTGACAAATGTCAAACTGAGAAAATGCGTTCGGATTGTTTCGATACTTTAGTAAAATGATCAATTAGTCATTTTTGACGTGTAAGAATAAACTTCACCTCAATCCGACACACGGTGTGACCGGCATGGCTAAAAGTGTCTGATATCAGTTTGAAATTGACATTAACTTTAGAAAACAACACAAATGACATACAGAATACTGAGAAAATGAATTCAGATTGTTTTGATACTTTATTACAATGATCCATGAGTCATTTTTGATGTTTACAAATTGACTTCACCTAAAGCCGACACACGGTGTGACCATTATGGATAAAAGTGTATGATATCAGTTTGAAATTGACATAAACATTAGAAAACAACACTACTGACATACAGAATACAAATCAAACGTGTTCAGAATGTTTTGATACTTTAAGACAATGATCCATGAGTCATTTTTGACATTTAAGAATTGAAGGCACCTCAATCTGAAGCACGGTGTGACCGGTATGGCTAAAAGTGTCTGATATCAGTTTCAAATTGACATAAACTTTAGAAAACAACACAAGTGACATGTGGAAAACTGAGCAAACGTGTTCGGATTGTTTTGATAATTTTGTAAAATGATCCATCAGTAATTTTTTACATGTATGAATCGACCGCACCTCAATATGACACACGGTGTGACCAACATGGCTAAAAGTGCCTGATATCTGTTTGAAATAGACATTAACTTTAAAAAATAACACAAATTACGTACAGAATACCGAGAAAACGTGTTCATATTGTTTTGATACATTAGGACAACGATAAATGAGTCATTTTTGATGTGTAAGAATCGACCGCACCTCAATCTGACGCACATTGTGACTAGTATGGATGAAAGTGTCTGATATCAGTTTGAATTTGTCATAAACTTTAGAAAACAACATTACTGACATACGGAATACTAAGAAAAATCATTCGGATTGTTTTTATACTTTAGGAAAACGATCCATGAGTCAGTTTTGACATGTATGAATTGACCACACCTCTATCCGACACAAGGTGTGACCGGTATGGATAAAAGTGTCTGATATCAGTTTGAAATTGACATAAACTTTAGAAAACAACACTACTGACATACAGAATACTGAGCAAATGCGTTCGGATCGTTTTGATACTTTAGGAAAATGATCCATGAGTCATTTTTGACGTGTAAGAATCGACCGTACCTCAATCTGATGCACGGTGTGACCGGTATGGCTAAAAGTGTTTGATATCAGTTTCAAATTGACATAAACTTTAGAAAACAACACAAGTGACATACGGAAAACTGAGCAAACACGTTCGGATTGTTTTGATACTTTAGTAAAATGATCCATGAGTCATTTGTGATGTGTATGAATCGATTGTACCTTAATCCGATGCACGGTGTGACCGGTATGGCTAAAAGTGTATGATATCAGATTCAAATTGACATAAACATTAGAAAACAACACAAGTGACATACCACAAACCGAGCAAATGTGTTTGGATTGTTTTGATACTTTAGGAAAACGATCCATTAGTCATTTGTGACTTGTACAAATTGACCGCACCTCAATCTGATGCATGGTGTGACCAGTAAATATTTTCATTAGATAAAGAATCAGTATTTATTAAATGAGATAAATCATCCAAAAACATATTGATTTTACATTATTCCCTTTAATTATAATCAGAATGAAAATATTTGAGTTTAAAATTTTGTATTTTAGTTTCACATTTCCATATTAGTGTATTCTTTCATATTAATGTTTTAATTTATTTCATTATTGTATTACTAACATAATATTTGTTTTCTTATATAGGTGAATTTTTTTCCTTGAGTTCGAATGCTTTGTTCGGCAACAAATTCCGTGGACGACAATTTTTGAGAACGGATCAAAGTTATCAAAGGATGAAACATGAATGTTTTAACATTTGTTGAATAGTTGTAATTGTAACCATGTAAAACAATGTTTGAAATGTATATTGCAGTGTGTTTTTTAGTATTCATGATGTTAAGTAAATGTATATACCATTATCTGTCTAAATATTGTGTGCGGGTGCTATTTTGTGCTGGTGTGCATGTGCTATTTTGTGCAGGTATTCTGGTTTTTTCAGGTGTGCGGGTGTGCATGTTCTGTTTTGCAGGTGCAGGGGAAGGTGCCTTTATCATCACTTTTTGAGCACTGATAAAGGACACCTTTAACAGTGCTAAAAGAGCGCTGATATAGGCTACCTTTATCAGTGCTAAAAAAAGCGCTGATAAAGGGGACCCCCTATCTACGTCGCAATTAACAATGCTTTTCTAGTGCTATTAATGTCAGTTTTTAGCACTGATAAAAGGCCATGTTGTAGTTGTGAGAACCCCAAACACATGGTGCGTTGTCCTTACACACGTTCTGTACTTGAATTTTCTCTCCCTACCCGAGTCCTTCTATATAGCTAAGCCACACGGTTCTTCATAGAATGAAAGTACATGGCATGTTTGTGCCAGACACGACGTGTACAAGATGAGCTTCACCGACCCATGTTGTTTGTGACACGGCCGGATACTCAGCTTACACTACACGGCGTCTTCCATATAGAAACGTCATGTACTAGGAAAGATAACATCGACCTGTGTTGTTAGTTACATGGCCGAATTCCAAGATTACACTACATGGAATTTTTAGAAATGACACGATGTGTATCACCTAATATTTCTCTGTTCGTGTTGTTAGTCACCCGGGTGGACACAAGTTCAAAATGACACAACAAGTAAAACCGGTACATGGCGTGTTCCCACAAGAATTTTCTGATCCTGTGTCTTTACCCACACGGCTTATGACACGTTTATAGACTACACAATGTGTATATAAGGTACACGACATGTACTTAAGAAAAACTGTTTCTTCCTGAACAAAAGAACACTTGGCGTGTAGTCAAAACTACCCGATGTGTATTCTGGAATTTTCCAAACATTAAGCTTCAGAAACTACTACGGATCCAAGAAAAACACTAAAACGAACACCAAAGTGCCAAATTCTGATCCGTGAGGGACCATACTTCATGTGAATCAAATCTTGGCATCTTATACCTGTTATAACAAGGTACACAAGTCAATGATCCACCAAATGCCGGTCAATGAGGGCCCATAACACCTCAAGAACCAAAGTTTGGCATTCATTCAGACAAAAAATTACAGAAAAAATACCCTATCAAACATCAGGTATTTTTACCAAGGCATCTATCACAACAACATGCATATCTAGCACAACACCTATCACAATAACATGAAATTGCTAATGCACCCTAAATGGCATGGAAAGAATACATGACATGTGATCCCTAGAAAGTGCATATATGATGCATGAGATGGAATACCCTCATCTCATCGAGTTGAAAGAGAAATATAATCTCAATAATGTCAAAAATAACAACACGATGCATGTGAATCACCCAACGGTGAAAAGTAAATCCTCTAAAAAATTGAAAAACCAGAAAAATGGAAATTCAAGGTAAATTGGATTTTCCCTGTACATGGGTTTACTACTCCTAGGAATAGCTTATTACCAAGTACCTATTCCATCCTTTCCCAGAATATAAGATCCAAACAATAAGTCAAAAAAATGAAATTCCTCTAATACCACTTTGTAAAGTCACGGTTCCTGAATCCACCAAGAGGTGCCCCGTACCCGGTTGGTCACATGGCCTCAAGCGCATTTCCCGGAAACCTAGAGGTTTCTGACTAGAAGCGAGGTACTTGGGTGTGATAGTGGGGAAACTATGCCCTTATTGGAAGAGTAACACAGTGGAAGAAAGAAATTGAAAAATAGAAAGCAGGAATAATCCATAAAAAAGTAAACAATATAATACTGGAAAATAATAAACTAGAGCACACATATATATAGGAATGATGCATGATACATATGTCTAGGAAAGCAGCCAAACAAATCAAAATTCTGGAATACAATAGTACTAAAACCAAGTACAAAAGGAAGCAAGTAAACAACTCCTCATCATCGCAAGACATAACTCTGTCTCACGCTCTCCAACTCCAATGCAGTCAATCAAGAACCTGAAGTAGAAGGGTGTTTGCCCTTATCTATACCTGCAACAATATGATTTATTTGGGCTCAAAAACTTGGCCCAAACTGGGTGCGAGAATAAATCTCAGTAGGCTACCACAATGAGATTTATGCCTAAACGTTAGTGAATATATGATAGGTAAAGTACAAAAAGCAGTCAATAAGGAAGTACACAGGAGTAACAATCCATAGTTTCAAATATCAAGAAATAGCTAATCAAAGCGTGAACACAAACGGTGACCCTTTAGGAAGTACCCACATCTTATCCCTTCTGGTCCTACCGAGAAATATAAGCAAATGGATAACACAACAGGTAAACCTCTGGGAAATACTCACAGCCTTTCCCCTCTGGTCCTACCTAAAAAGTACAAGAAACCCTCTAGGTAGTACACTCAATCTAACCCCTCTTTTTCAGCTTAATCATAGACTCTCTGGGGAAGCACTCACCATCAATTCATCCTATAGTCTCGTATCATTAACTAAAGGCACTCTAGGGAAGCACTCAACGTCTATTCCACATGTGGCCCACGTTGAGGATCCCCAAACACTATGAAGAAGCAGTCAACTTCAATTCCACCCATGGTCTCACATCGTAAGTTTTAAAGACACTCTATATAATCCCTTACGTCCATTATCTTTATGGTTTATACACCAGGTTCTCAGGGCCCTGTGTAAGTCAAGCAAGTATAGCAATGCATATCGGCCAAAGTAAACCTCAAGAACTACTTGGCTAATAGTCTACAACATAAAAACATATTAGAACAATCATACCATTCTATAACTAGGCATGGGAAGGTAAAAAGCATCCTAACAGAGAAACAAGACCCAACGGTGAAAACAGAAAATAATGCATGGGAAAACACTTCCAAAGCATTGAAATTAACCCTACTCACATTCAATTATCATCAACTCAAGAATTCAAGCACAGAAGGAAAATAATAGGGCTAAATGGTAAATTATCAATACCCCGTTCATGGCTATGGGTTATTTTTCACATAAAACCCAGCGAATATTTATAGAATGGCACAAACCACCTACCTCTGCATTGGGAGATTGATATAATTGAACCTCAGGGCTTGAATCACCTTAGAACACTGAAGATCAATAAAAAATTATAAAACATTCAATAAAGGATAACATGAGAAAGAGGAATAATTGGGAAATGAAGCTCAAGCAGAAGAGAGAGCTTACTGAGGCGATCCCAACGCAATTGGTGATGGTCAAATCAGAGTTAGGAAGCTCTGTTGGGGGCTCGGAGGAAGATCTCAGTCGTACGAGATCTCTTGGCCGAACTAGACCTAGAAGAAGATCATTCTGGTGATTAGACAAGACCCCGGTGTGTTTAATGAAACAAATAAAATACACAGCGTGTACTTTTAACGTACACGGTGTGTACTTTCCTTTTCTGTATTCATCTTTATGTGGCCTCCCGGTCTCCCCCACATGGACGTGTGTGTGGCCATCACGTGGCTAGCACATGAACTCCTGCAGGAACCCAGTATACGGTGTGTACTCATAAAGTACACGACGTGTAATTTAAAAATTTCCTGAAATTCCTCTTTTCCTAAAAAACGACCAACAAAAGAAAACATAACCGAAAAAAAAGATCCTGGTTCTTATATATGATTAAGGATACTATTATTAGAAGTTTAGAAGGAATTATTTCAAATGTAACTTTATTTAAGTTTTTAGTGAAAGGGAATTTTTTCAATTAATCATCAATGATATTAGTTCAATATTTTAGTCATATTAGAACTATTTTTTCCTAATCATTTGTATTCAGATTAACCCAGTAAGAAATTTTTGAAATATGTTTGGGTGGAAAAAAGATATTACTTTAATTCAACTGAATTTGTGATAGCAAGGGTACATAAATGTTTTTTCTGAAATACCATTAGACCTAAGCGGGTCACTATGCCGAGATAATTATTTTTTATATGATAATTCATACTATATACTATAATATAATTTTTTATTCTAGAGTACATGGTATAAAATATCTTTTTAACAATCATTTTTATCTTTTTTCAGTCATGTGTATTAATTTTTTATATTTTTTTATTTAGCTATTAATTTTTTTACATTACATAGTTAAAATTCCAGTTCTAAATATGCTTACGATTTTTTTAAATTTATATGAATTGTTTTAATTGTATTGATTTATCTATCATTAATGTTTCTAGAATTTTGGGGGAATTATCCTTTGATTTTCAATTTAAATAATATATTACTATGTACGTTTTTTAAAAAATGTTTCCACAATTATCTTATAGTAACTTAAAATTCTTTTGACTATTTGAAATTATTTTTCAACAAGTGATGTAGGGAAGTATTTTACTCTCTTCTAAATATTTTATTTTCTTTATAATTTTGTTTTTCATCATTCTTAGTTGAAATATTTTTGGAATTATGAATTGATTTAAATAATCCATTCATTCTAAAAATGAATAAATTTTGAAAAGGTGAATTTAGAGTTATTGTGTAAATTAAGATAAATTTCCTGGACTAAATAATTTATTTAAAAAATTGGTCTAATTTTTTTATCTGTGTTATTTATTTTAATTAAGTAAAATTATTTTGAAAATATAATTTGATGTATTGATCTATTTTTAAAAATAATATATTTATGATTAAACTAAGTGGGAGACTATTTTTAAAACCCTTAAAGGAAAAAAACATTTCATTTATTTTGGAAGAATATTGTTTAATCTATATATACATTAAAATCAGTTTTATTTGTTCATTGAATACAATAATTCTTTTTGTAATTTTTAATTGTTTGAACATAACATGCAAGAATCATGACATTGTGTGTTTTGCGTAATTGTTCCATCTTGATAATATTCTTCACTATGATTAAGTTCATGTTAGATCATAATTTTTAAAATGTATTAATAATATTTTACTCTATTTTAATTCTCTCTTTATTGAGAATATTATGACATAACATGTAATCTTATGAAAATCTACTACATTGTTACTTTTAGAGTAATTATTTATGTTTAAAAGGGAATATATTCTTTTAGTAAATTATAATATAATTTTTTCTAAATTTCCAGTAGGGGAGTTTTTTTAAATTTAATAATTTTTTTAAATTTTCATAAGGGGGTTTTTGAGTATTAGAAATTATTTTAAATAATTTAACAGTTTAATTTGTTTTAGTAAATTAACTTTGTTTCAAATTTAAGTAAATTATAAACTTATTTTAATAAATTAATAATTTTTAATTAAATGTGATAAAAATAGTGATATGATTGTTTTTAAATAATTTTAATGTAATTATTTTTTCAATTTATACTTAAAATTATTATTTATTTTTTATTTATCCATGTGTAATACTTTTTTGTTAATTGTTTGGTCCATCCTTCGTGAGCCACCTAGATAGACCTCAACCATTAAGGGAAGTGTTGTGTTAGCCCAATGGGAAGGCCCACCACAATCACCCCATAAAGAGGTTGGAGAATGGTGTGCATAGAGCATGCCTATGGAATGTAAGCCTATGTATAAGGCCAATGGATCATAGATAGGTTGGTCTTCATTCCCCACTAGATCATAGGCTCTTCTATATAAAATGTGTAAACTTCTAATGATCATCGAAAACTAGCTCAAATAGAGGATCAACACCACATGTATGATATAACACTATCTCAACTAATCATTTTCAATGTGGTATAATGAATTATGTTCACTGTTTTTCTATGTTAAAAAACTCAAATAGACCTTGACCATCTGATCAAATCCAGAAATCTTGTCAAATATTTTTGATAATCCCACAAATTGTTATTGGAACATCCATAAAATATATTTCATTTTCATCCTTAAAAGTCAATAATTTATCCAGTTCACCTATGAACATCACAAAACCTTTGTTGAATTTAATCGTTATTATTCAAGATTTTAGTTTTTTCTCATATCATCTTGATATATCTTTATGAATCTTATCTCGAGGAATTAGTAGCTCAAATTATTCTCCAGTTTTCCATATTTTCCCCAAAATGTTTCTTGTAGTGTCAACATGATCCATTTTTCAACAACTTTTAAGCCTCTTCTAGTGGTTTCTTAATAGTGACCAATGGACAAAAATAATGAATCTTTTTCATACCCCATTTCTTATTTCTTTTTATCTATTATAATGATACATGGAAGAAGATTTTTTAAGCACCAAATTGAGAACATCATTATTCTCATTTGATTCAATATTATTCTTTTTGTTTTAATTTTTTTCTTATTTTTTTGGTCTTCCACCATTGGACTTTACTTAATATTGAACCACCTTTCAGTTTAAAATATTTTGGATAAAGATTCCTTCCTTCAATGTTTGGTTTGTTTGTATTGAACCTAAATTTTTCCTTCAATGTTTATAATTTTTTTAACTCTTGACTCACCATTGTACATTTTCAATGGTGAGTCATGATTCGTTGATTTAAATACAATGTAAGAATTTCTTATTACTTCTCTTAATTCCTTTGGCTGCACATTGGTATGGAATTAGTTTTTTGGTTGGATATTTTAATTTTTATTTTCTGGTAAGGGAAATAATAATATCTACTCTAATATTCCACCACTGGACTTCCACCTCTCTAAGATTTCAGTGGTATCAAAAATAATCCACCACTCTTTGTTTTAAGAGGTTGATAAAATAATCACCCATTAGTTAAAAAAATATAAAAATTTATTTCTTTTCTCTTAAATTTTTTATATTAAAATAATCACTATGTTAAATGTTTTATAGTATTAAATTAAAATTAAAATTGAAGTAAATTATAAAAATAAAATTTTACCATTTCTTACACTTATTCATGAAGATTAAAATTCCTACGATACTCTATTTTACATCTTCTTTCTATCATTATATTCCAAAAGATTATATTTTTAAATCAACTATTTTGTAATTGTGAATTATTTGCAATTTTAATACTTAAAATATTAATTGTTTTATATTAATTTTTCATGAATAAATTTAGTATGAATTTGTGTTATGTTTTTCAGAGTATCCTTAAAAAATGAAGGAAATGGTCATATAATTTTATTATTATACACAAAAAGTGTCATGTAGATATTTGAAATAGACACACACCTATAAGATCTTTAAATTTAATGATTTTTGAGATATCCTTAAGGAATAAAAAGAGTACCAATTTATATCATTCAAGACAAAATTAGGTGACACATAATCAACATTCTAGATGCTATTATTTTTCCATGAACTTATATGACATATTTAATCAATATGTGATCGTATAAGGACATTAAATTTTAATTTTCATACTTTCATGCATTGAATGATCACTGAACCTCAAGATATTTAACATGTCTAATCATGTACTAATTTTCCAGCATTAGTCTTTATTTGTGTAATATTTTTTGCATGATTTTTTATTTCTTTGATATTTCTTTATGATTTTCACAAATCAAGATAAATTATTTCTTTCTATGTTAATTTATTTGAGATTGCGTTGAATGATCATTGGTCTCATGATAAATCTTGGTGTTCTTTATTTTTATTTCGAATGTACTCATTTCAAGATCATTACTCCCACAACAAGTACGTATTTTATAAAATATGATTTTTATTTAAATTTTTAAAAAGTCTTTCCCCCTTATAGTCATATTTTCAATCACTAACATTCCAAAAATAACTTTGATATCATTATCAGCACTCCAAAAGTATAGGTATTTTCCTTTGTGAGCACTGATACAAGCCATATATAAATTGATTGTACCAAAAACTTATAGAAAGATCATAATTTAGTTAACCCTTACCACAACCTCTATTTTTACCTTCTGAATAGACCAATCACTAAAAAACATCCCCAAAACCTTGTCTCATACAGTCACCATTATTATTTCCCACAAACACACCATCTCCTACAACATATTATTTAATTGTGGCAGACATCCACTCATCACCCACTCCTATATTTATGAACTACACTGGTGTAACCTATGATTTCCATGAAGCTGATTTATTTTTTTTATAATTTTAGTATTTAATTTAGAATATAAGATATGTTGTTTTGTTTTTTTTTTGGAGAAGGTTTTTGAATGTTGTGTTTGTTAATATATGGAATTGATTTTTTATAATACCAAAATTTGAATTAATCATCGAATGGGATTGTATCAATTTATTAAATTTTAAATATCTAATGTATTAATGATTTAAAATTGGGTACAAAATATTTGTTTTATCAAATTCGTTATCTATATTTAAATGTTTTTAAGCTCTGTGAAATGTCAATTTAATGCTTATTTTTGTACTAAATTTCAGTATATATAATTTTTAGATCTTAAATATAGCTGTTTAGGATATTTAGTTATATAATATCATATAAATTTGTATAAATTCTATGAAATATATACTATTTTAGACATAATAATTTTTATATGTAATAATTTTTTAATATTCCCTTTTTATAATTTATGTTTTTAAAATTACATTAATAAAACCAATAAAATTCAATATTTCAAATTTATTATTTTGTCATTTTTTTCTCTTTTTCTCTATAATCATACATATATAAATATATGGTAGCCATACATTCAAAACATTTATGATCTACTATGTTTTATATCTGATAGCAATTTTAGTTAATATAGGTTTTAAATAACAAAAATATCATTATAAGTACAATAAAAACATAGTATATTAATATCATTTTATGTTTTTAGTATTTAAAAATGAAATTGAACATAAATAATTTTATTTAATACATTTCAAAATAATTTAATATAATTTTTCTCATAATAATAATTTTTTTGTTGTTTATAACAATCATAATTTTTTGATATGTCGTTAGCATTTTTTTAATAATTTTTTAGTTTATATTATTAATATTTTATAAGTATTATGATATATATTAATATTTAATTGGTTTAATGTTAACTCTGAGGCTTAATACATCGTGATCGATGGCTTCATGTTGTGTCAGTTGTTTAGGATATATACATTATATGAAGTGGGCCAGAAGGAAACTGACTATTATTTTCATGTGAAACTGAATGTGGTGGGTTAGAACCTCATCGAGCTAACCACATCAAGTATGATAAATGTGTCTAAGGACTTATCAATGACATTTACGAATTTTTAATGTGATTGGGCTTTGTTAGTCAGTCGAGACTCATTTGTTCGATTCCGAATCTGGAATGACATATATGTATCATTTTATAAATTTTTTTTTTGAATTTTATCGATCATGAAGGACTTAGAGAACATTTTGTGTGTCATTTGGATATCATAATCTTCTTTCGCATATCGATTCATATACTAGTGAGAACAATGATACTTTAGGATGAATCTGTTGAATACATCACAATGTATCAAGTTAGACATATGTTGTGATTGTAGTATCGATGTTCGATGATAGTAAATATATGGATTAGATTCTAGTGTTTTGTGATTAGAGTTTCACTAGATGAGCATGTTGGGAACTCAAGAATGAGAAAAACATGAGGGAGTTAAATTGGTGTTCAAGGATGGAATACAAGTAACTTCATATAATTGGTCATTGAGGAAGACCAAAAGACATGATTCACTTGCTACCACAACATCACGAGGACACTACTGGAAAAATGATTTTTCCCAACGCTTCTATACCAACGGTTTGTAAAAACCGTTGGTATAGGTACCCTTTCCCAACGGTTTGGCCAAACCGTTGGGAAAACCCATTTTTTGGCCACCTTTCCCAACGGTTTGGCCAAACTGTTGGGAAAGGTTAGCCTATCCCAATGGTTTGGCCAAACCATTGGGAAAGGCTGAATTCTAGACCCCCTTTCCCAACGGTTTGGCCAAACCGTTGGGAAAGGGTAGCCTATCCCAACTGTTTTCCCAAACCATTGGGAAAGGGGGTCCATAATTCAACCTTAGGCCAAAACCATGAAAAAAAACCAAGACCTTTCCCAACGATTTTGAAAACCGTTGGGAAAGGTCCTTTGATTTTTTTGGAATCTACCTACGGAGAACATTATATAAATCAAAATTAAAAATAATTAGAACAATACATATATATATTTATGAAATTATGTTAACAAAAGTCATGTTAGGTTAGTGGTTAAGTCATTCAGTTATAAACTAGAGGTCCTGGGATCAAATCCCACCGGATGTTTCTTTTTTGAAATACATATACCAACGGTTTTGAGAACCGTTGGTATAGATTTTCTAATTACTTATACCAACGGTTTTCAGAACCGTTGGTATAGACACTATACCAACGGTTTTCCCAAAACCGTTGGTATAGCCTATACCAACGGTTTGGGGACCTGTACCAACGGTTACAAACCGTTGGTATAGGGTATTTTTCCAGTAGTGGGATTAGATACACAATAGTGCGGATATTGTAATGACCCATGTTATTATGAGTTTTTAATTTTTGATGGATTTGGAACATTCCTCATGATGGGTAGATCAATTGGGGGACTAGGTTTTGAATGAAGATGCTCCACATTTACACATTTTTAAGAGTAGTTTAGTCTTAAAAAGAAGATCAATGGTCAACTAAGATCCCAAAAGAAGGATGGAGTCATGGTTAGGTCCATCTGGGTGGAAGTATATTAACCAACTTGTCGATGGTCTATTAAGTAGCCTGTGTTCCTTGTAGGGATGATAGACTATCTAGTGAGACACATATTAGATGGTGACATCTTGAGTGTCTTGTTGGTGTAGCACATTGGGAAATTTTTTATATAGGTTCATTTTGTATTTTTTTGGTTCTGAACCCCCTTCAGATTAATATTCCACACTCAAATTTTAGAAACCCATTCAACTCAGATCAGCAATTGTACTTCCTCCGTGATTTTCCTTTGATCTGAAATAGATATATATTCAATCCATTGGCAGATCTGATAGTGATCTTCCACTATTATTTGACATGAATCGAACTCTCTTGTGCGGTGAAAGATCATCGTTATATTTATCACGGATGACTCCTCTTTAGAATTGTATAAAAATTCTTCCAGATCCTGGTAGAATTTACTAAGAATAGTGTGGCGTTCTATTATAATTGCTAGAGAATATCTCATGGTAATGAACATGTACCTTTTGTTATAGTTTCCTTTATGATTCATCACTTGTTGTTTTATTCAATTGTTTTTGTCTAATTGAGTTGAACAAGATATCATATCATGGAATTAATTATTATATTTTGTATGCCTTATATTTGAGAGTATGTTGAGAGTTACATGAACTCTAGTTCACAGCATTGAGACTAAGGTACATTTCCCTATTGAATTCTCCTTGTTATTTTAATTTAATTTTATTAAATTTTAATTTTAATTGTGTTTTCATGATAGGTGTCTCTCCATTTGTGATGTTGAGAGAGTGTCTAAAAACATCATTGGGTGGCTGCTCATTTTTCTGGATTGGTGGAAATACCCACTTAGTCATTCGATAAGTATACCTCCCACCATTTTTGGGTGTTACTTATAATCTTTTAATAAATTATAATTTAGTTATAATTCATTAAATTCAAATGCTTGATTAAGAGTTAGGGCCACTTGGTGCTTGGTTGAGGCTGAATTGACTTGGACGAACATGGAAAAAGATAGAGGCCTTTGATTATATTGGAGTTGAATCTATATTGATGTATATAGTATTGTGTACTCTAGCCCATGGTATTGAAAATTGATTATTTCCATTTGGTATAGTGTTTACAATATTGGGAGAAAAAACTTTAATTCATAAATATTTTATGAACTATATGTAATTCGTAACTAGTAAATGATATTTAAGTATTAAATACTTAATGGGAACATAAATAATGTAACTAAACTACATACCAAGGGCCATGGTAGATCCTTCTACAGTCGCTTGATTATGGCCTCTGATGGATGCAGTTATGATCTCTAATATGTGTTTTGGATTTCTTGGACTCTCTTGTGTGTGTGATTTTCATACATGGTACATAGTGTGTATGAAACCCTTTTTTAAGATAACACATGTTGTTACTTGTTATATTTTGACATATTTAGACGCTTGTATAACCTTGGAAACCATTTATTGATATGTTATACATGATGGTGGTGGGAATGTGTATCTTGTGAGACCTATTCTTATTATTAATCACATGTGGTCACCATGTGTTTCTCATGAGACCTATTCTTTTTATTATTCGCAAGTGTTGTGCATGTGTAGACCTGTGAGACATGTACCTTATATTATTTTGTGGTATGGATTTGGTGTTCCTTGTGATGTCACACCATATATGTCGTTAACTCAAAACCAATGGTTATTTGATAATCCCTGATTTTTCCATGCTATGTTAGTTTTTACTTGAGTACTATTTTATAGCATGTGTAATTATTATTATTATATTTAGATCCTTCAAATTCCATGACTTAAATATAGAATTTTTCATAGCTAGTGGAACCTCTGTTTCTCGGTTGAGGTTGAATGGTGGGACAAATTGACATAGCTCTATCCTCAGTGGAGAAGATTGGAGGACATGAATTAGTGTATTTGGATCTGGACATAGGATGGGTTGTACTGGATATTGAAATGTGATTTTACCAAAGGGAGAGAACACCAAAAATAATTGGAATGGGGTCTATATGCTAGTATTATTTTACAATGTGGAAATTCCTTGGTTATGTGTAGATTTACATTTTTTAAATTGTGTCAAGTATACATATCGTCAAAGGATAGTCATGATTCATGGGTGAAACATTCCCTTAAAGAAGGTAATAATGATGTTACTAAAATATTGAACATGTAATGTACCTTAATGGTGGAATATGTATTTTTTTGAAATGGTGAAAATAAGTCACATGGCATGATAAAATTCAAGTGTAAACTACTTATGAAATTGTTCTAGCATGGTGCTAAATAAGGTATGGTCAAAGATCATGATCTCTTGGTTTGTTAAAAAAATTCTTAATATGTGGTTTATTTTTTATTCATTTTGAATTGATGATTTTTTATGATTTTTTATTTTATGTTTTTCGTATATAAATTATTCTAATCTTATCACATTCATATAAAATATGTTTTACTATTTATGAATAAAACGGCCTTGTAGGTGCCCTACAAATTTGTACTCACATACTTATTAAGCATCCATAGAAATTTTCTACCTGAGAAATCCTCCATTTTCAAAGGGATATGATGGTATGAGGTTTGGGTTTGATCATCAAGTAATATAAATCACTATGATTTTGGATATTGGGAGAAGGAAGGACATAGAGTTGGTTGATGATCCTATTTTGTATTTTTCTTATTTTTTTATGTCATGACCCATCACCCGGGGCCCATGTCGTGACTACCCTAGGCCCGCATCCCATAGGTTAGGGGCTGGCGAATAGCGCCGTTTAAGAATATCCCAAAAAAAGGGAGGCATTTTACTATGTACTTGTACACACACACACACAACTCCAATCCATAAATGTTGGAAGGTGAATACCTTATGTAAAAAAACACAAGGTACAATAGTAGAAAATGAAGGTGAACTGGGCTTGAATATAATCCCAACTAAAACAGAAATGTAAAAGTACAAGTCTATAGAACTCATCAGCATGCAAACCCTACCTAAAGGGTAGGTACAAAAACATCTATCTAATGTCGCAGAAGCACGTCTCATCTATTAGGTCAGTCTAAGAACCACCTTCCCTGATTCACTATGGGCTCCGTTAAATGTTGACCGTCTTCACAAATGATGACATGTGTGGGTGATGCATGTGCAGGGGTGAGAAAAAAACAATACATTGTAGGGACCCCAAAACATGAAGGTATACCACAATGCAATACACAAAGAAGACTACCACAGAGGGACATAGTTTCTAACCTCTATGATGTATAGTAGAGTGAGTTACTAGATTCATATAAGATAGGTATAACATAATGAATAGAATGTAACACTATCAGTTGAAGGAATGAACATCTTGTACTACTAAGGGACACATCCTCGATGAGTCGCTTAGGTCTATCAGGCCAATGAGATCCACACATCTACAAGGCCAATGGGTCCGCTCAGCTACCAGGACACTAGGGTCCACTCTTCTATCAGACCACTTAGGTCTACTCGGCTCCCGGGCCACTGGGGGCCACTCGTCTATCAAGCCACTAAGGTCTAATCAGCTATCGGGCCACAAATGTCTTCTCATATTCTGGGACACTGAGGCCCACTCAGATCCATGTCCATTGAGGTTATCTTGTCTGCTATTCCATGTGTTCATCTCGGCTACCAAGCCACTGGGGTCTTCTCGTCACTTCATTCGCCTCAAATCCAGCAGTTGGATTTCTACTCATAACGTTCTTGATTCCAGGAAAATATAATCATCAATCCATTGGTCATAAATAAACCTTCATATAAACTCACATGGAGTATTTCAAAATGAATTACTCAATGCAAGGGTCCCAACTCCACAAATAGCTCGTCAATTGGACATACAGTTTGGAATTTATGTCCATTTTACTAAAAAGGGGTTGGTTGGGTCTGATCCCAGTCGGACCGACCCGACCCGACTAGAATTTTTTGACCAGTCCTAACTTGGTTGGGGTTATGCTAACATAGTCTGGCCATGCCCAAGGTCTAGGGCCAAGGTATTGGACCCTTTGGTCTGCTGGACCCAGACCGTTGGGCCACGAGTCCTGCCTGCAAGGCCACCCCTTGGCCTGGTCCTCCTCCAGCCCAGCCCACACTGGTGGGATAGTTCTTGTCTAGTAGAGCCACTCAATATCCTGGTTTCCCTTGTTATAGATCCTGTTGGTGGGATTTTTTGGTCCAACTCAGACCCGACAGGTGCCACTTCTAACTTGCGTCATGTGGCCGGCTTGGCCAGCCGCCTCCCACACACGTGGTCCTACAAACCGTGTACCAGCACCAACCTATGGCCTAACCAAAATTCTCTTGAACCCATGTGGCACCATGTTGGTTCTGTAGTTCAACAATGCTAATTCCTAAAGGTTTTTACCTCTCAATATGACACAACCCCCTTCTGGCTCTGTGGTTCCGCACGACCAGAACCTCCTCTGTTGTGGCACAACGACTGTTCTTTCTACGGGCCACCAGACTTTTTTGCTGGTCTGTTTTCCAATCTGCAAGCACCTCCAAAATCCTCATGGCATCACCATCACTGGTACATGATCCAAGTTTTCTCTCCATGGATTCAAGGGTCCGGTCATTCTTGTAGTCTTCCAGCAAAGTCTGACGTGACCACATTGGTCCATCGACAGAGAACAATTAGTATGGGGCTAGGAAGAGCATCAAGAACACATGAGGGATTGACGACGACCTTGTTTATTCAGCATTTTTTCATCCCATTAACAGGAAACACAGAAGGGATTAATTTACAAGTTTCTACCCTTCAAATCCAACAATATTTTACCCATCTCGAATGAATGAATGACCCATAGATCAACATATTAGTGGGTTGATCTACGTTCGTTATTTGGAAAGAATGAACTAGAATCAGGATCACAAAGAAAAAAAACCCTACATTGAATCGGATTTCCTGTCAATGAAGAATATAGTCACTCCGCCACCGTTCATCAATTCTCGATCTAGAACTCTCTTCAATGAAGGGATCCCTCAAAGGAGAAGGAAAGAACTTGTGGTCATCATTCATTCATCTCCATTTTCCACTTTCCAATGCCACTCCTCTAGAGCCTCAGAGTCAAATCCGGGATCATTCCAACATAGTTATGAGATATGTGGTGACGTGTATCATTCAAGAGATGTATGAAAAAGGATTCCCATGCAACATAGTTATGAGATATGTGGTGATGGGTGCATGCATAGATATAATTATGTATTCATAGAATTAGGTATATTTCAAAATAGAGGCTATGATGCATGACATATATGCCCAGTTTATTGAGTTAAAGACTGATTCAGAATATTAATATACATTATTAGAGAAACAACTTGAGGAGATGGTGGGGTATCATTCAAGATAGGGTCATGCACCAATTAATTAAATACATGAAATTAAATTAATTTTAAAAATTAAATTAAGTGATTTTATAAACATTTTCTAAATATTGATATAATATATATCACTTATTTAATTTTTAATAATGAAATTTTTGGGTAGTATCTTTCACTTATATGTGGTATTGAAAATGAAACACCAGTCACATTAGTTATATATTATAAAAATTTATGTATTTAATGATTAAATATAGATTAATAACCAAATAGTGCAGACCATGGAGAAGCTCCATGATCCCCAAAATTTATTATAAAAGGAAATAAATAGTACACAATGGAATTTTTAGTATAAAAGATGAAGAACTCCCCACCAAAACAAAATACATATAACACAATCATCATTTATTCCTACCACACCATACATGAAATCCACCATGGCCTATTGGGTGTCCTATTCTCCACCGTTGGTTGGGGGTAAAAAAGAGGGTTCCCCTATCTGCATTTCTTTAGATCCAACCTTCTTAAATCCAGAATCATTAGTCACTGATGGTGGTAAATGTTTTTACCTTTTATTTCCCTATTCTCATTGTATAATTCATAAAACTTAGAAGAGTTGATAGAATCAAGCAAGGTGAAAAGGTTCTACCTCACAACTCCAGAATTTGTTTCACCCATGTTCAAAGGGACTCAGATTGTAGAGTAATATCGATGTGAAGAGAACACACACTCTTGGGAGGTTAAGGCCTGAAAACCCTTGACAATATCAGTCTGACGTGACCACATTGGTCCATCGACAGAGAACGATTAGTATGGGTCTAGGAAGAGCATCAAGAACACATGAGGGATTGACGATGACCTTGTTTATTCAGCATTTTTTCATCCCATTAACAGGAAACACAGAAGGGATTAATTTCCAAGTTTCTACCCTTCAAAACCCACAATATTTTACCCATATCGAATGAATGAATGACCCATAGATCAACCTATTAGTGGGTTGATCTACGTTCGTTATTTGGAAAGAATAAACTAGAATCAGGATCACAAAGAAAAAAAACCCTACATAGAATCGGATTTCCTGTCAATGAAGAATATAGTCACTCCACCACCGTTCATCAATTCTCGATCTAGAACTCTCTTCAATGATGGGATCCCTCAAAGGAGAAGGAAAGAACTTGTGGTCAGCATTCATTCATCACCATTTTCCACTTTCCAAAGCCACTCCTCTAGAGCCTCAGAGTCAAATCCGGGATCATGCCAACATAGTTATGAGATATGAGGTGACGTGTATCATTCAAGAGATGTATGAAAAAGTATTACCATGCAACATAGTTATGAGATATGTGGTGATGGGTTCATGCATAGATATAATTATGTATTCATAGAATTAGGTATATTTCAAAATAGAGGCTATGATGCATGACATATATGCCCGGTTTATTGAGTTAAAGACTGATTCAGAATATTAATATACATTATTAGAGAAACAACTTGAGGAGATGGTGGGGTATCATTCAAGATAGGGTCATGAACCAATTAATTAAATA
The DNA here is from genome assembly GCA_963277665.1 of Viscum album. Classification (NCBI taxonomy): domain Eukaryota; kingdom Viridiplantae; phylum Streptophyta; class Magnoliopsida; order Santalales; family Viscaceae; genus Viscum; species Viscum album. The sequence goes on along the minus strand of OY728126.1, from coordinate 1,684,990,066 downwards.
CATGAAATTAAATCACTTTTAAAAATTAAATTAAGTGATTTTATAAACATTTTCTAAATATTGATATAATATATATCACTTATTTAATTTTTAATAATTAAATTTTTGGGTAGTATCTTTCACTTATATGTGGTATTGAAAATGAAACACCAGTCACATTAGTTATATATTATAAAAATTTATGTATTTAATGATTAAATATAGATTAATAACCAAATAGTGCAGACCATGGAGAAGCTACATGATCCCCAAAATTTATTATAAAAGAAAATAAATTGTACACAATGGAATTTTTAGTATAAAAGATGAATAACTCCCCACAAAAACAAAATACATATAACACAATCATCATTTATTCCTACCACACCATACATGAAATCCACCTTGGCCTATTGGGTGTCCTATTCTCCACCGTTGGTTGGGGGTAAAAAAGAGGGTTCCCCTATCTACATTTCTTCAGATCCAACCTTCTTAAATCCAGAATCATTAGTCACTGATGGTGGTAAATGTTTTTACCTTTTATTTCCCTACTCTCATTGTATAATTCATAAAACTTAGTACAGTTGATAGAATCAAGCAAGGTGAAACGGTTCTACCTCACAACTCCAGAATTGGTTTCACCCATGTTCAAAGGGACTCAGATTGTGGAGGAATATCGATGTGAAGAGAACACACACTTTTGGGAGGTTAAGGCCTGAAAACCCTTGACAATATCATTACAAGGAGGCACACAATTCTCCACAATTCCCTTAATAAGATCAAAGAATCACATGATTCCCCTTAATCATAATAGAATCAGTGGATTTATTAAGAGTAACACACTACTCCATAGTGGCATTAACAGGATCTAGCAGCACATGCTGCTCCTCAATCACAATAGCATTAGTGGAAAATAGTGGTAAAAGAGGCAGAATGGGTAATAGCATGCACAGATTTCTGTAAAACGGGTTTAAGAAGCATATGATACTTCTTAGTCACATTGGAATTTTCATCCACATTAATAACATGCATATGCTTCATTAGAATAGAACCAAAAGATATATACCTCAACATAGGGATAGGTTCACCCAAAGATGTTGATGGAATGATAGAATCATGACCAGAGTTGTTTGTATAATCTTGTGGACCTAGGGCAGAACCAATAGTATGTGTAAGAGTTTCTACATGCCCCTAAAAATAAACATCATGAATAGAACCATCAAAATAAACCTGAACTAGCACAAAAGTATACTGCCCAACCATTGGAACAAATCACCATTTAATAGGGTAAGAGTCCAATTTCCCTTTAGATAAGAAATTATCCTCCTATAACACTATAGGATCATATAATCACCATCATGACTAGCAACATCAACCCATTTATAAGGGATCTTTCTTTGAGTCATATGATTAGTAGGCAGTGGTGGCTATGAAATCATCACATCCCCACTACATACTACACCACAATGTGAAAAATCATGTATCTTTCTATCCACCACATCAGAAAAAGAGGTAGGCCCTTCATTTAGGGACCCCTAGTTATTATTATGAATCCCAATAACTGAGATGACAAAAATCGCTTCACATATTCAGAATTACTCTTAGTGGGATCACCAACAGTCTGCACCTTAAACTTACACTTCCCTATAAGATTCCCACGTCTCTTAAAATTAGAACACCTCAAACCTATATGATGATTATCCTTAACGTGTACAATTGTTTGGTAATTAATAATAATTAAGGAACATTCTAAAATTAAATATCAAGTTAAAATTTAATCTCACCAACAATCAAAATTATATTTTCAACAAGGGGCATAAACATATCAAACTCAACCAAAATTCTAGAAAAATGACCATAACTGTCCAATAAAGTATCTTTTTGAAGCTTAATTGGGGTGCCAATGACCAAAGAAATATCCCTCAAGCTGACTGGATTCAAAAAGACACTATTTAAACCTTTAACATATATCCAGGATTGAGCAACATTATTTTTGACTTGAAAGGGATCAATACAGGGGTCCCAATCTTGAATGTTCTAGACCCCAGGATTGAGATTAACAAAGCCAAGACTCCAGTGTTTTAATTTCAACTCATTCAAAAAAAGTTATTTGAGAAAAAAAATCATACCAAGAGAGACAATATCTGTAACGTCCCCGACCCAGAATCCACTAAACCGGTGCTCTGAGACGGGTGGTTACATGAACTTAAGCACGCCTCCTCGTACACCAAAGGCTGCCGACTAGCAGTGGGGGTCTATGGGGTAAAGTGGGGAGACTATACCCCATTTTTATCAGAGTAAGACACGACAGAATAACCATATAGTAGAAACAATAACAAATAAACAAGGAACATGTATAGCAACCATTTTGAAAAATAAATATTCCATGTCATACTATAGTGCAAGAGTGAACAAAAGCCCAAAAATAAAGACGACGGACAAAATCCCAAAATGGTCCTGACTCCAAGTCCGGATCCTACACCAAGTGCTACCCATGTCCACTCTACTACCTAAGAAGGACCCTTTCCCTTGTCCTTTCCTACAAACATGAAGTCTTCTCGGGTACCCAATGGCCGCCCGAGCAGGGTGTGAGTACAACTTAGTAGGCCACCACCAAAGGTGTCTACAAAATATCACGTATAAATAGTTGTGCATGCAAAAGAAAAATTAATGATAAATGCCAAGTAATTATTTAAAGCTCCATTAACCAGTTTAAAGCCAAAGCCATTGCCATTCCATTACTATCCATTTATTACCATCTACCATCACTTACCCTTTCATCACATTTCCATGGGTTAATCACATACCTTGTGTTACATGGGTTTAAGGCCACCAATCACATGCAAGAGGGTAAGTACATCGTTATCCTATCTCACTAGGAAAAACTCCTTCATAGCAACCATATCCTCACTTCGAAGCCTCAGTCCGGGTGGATGCAACCGTTAGGAGAATAGATCATCAGTACCCTTTCCTAACCCGTGCATTTAGGGTGGAGTTTAGAGCTGTAGTCTTTACTCAACCTGTGGGATTATATCCTCAAGTCATACCCCACTCTACCAAGCCATGTGCACATTCTTATATATAAGTAACCATCAACCTTCCATCCATTTCCCATCAGCAACCATTATTCACAACAACCCACATGGGAGACCACATCATGCCTTGACCCATTAACACATTACCATTTCACATCATTTAACCATTCACCCAATTCCCATGTGTTATGCCAATCTCACTAAGCATTCAACACTAGAACCATAATCTATCCCATTATGGTCTTTAATCAATTTACACATAAACCCATTTAACCCGTTCTCATTTCCATGAATCAACCATTCATTCCATTTCCAATAACCCTAAGGTTAGTTTCCAAGTCTAGGTGCATAACCTAACTTCTTTCCCAAGTTCCACCAATCATGCCAATATATTCATCAAGGGCTATACATTTTATTGCAACAAGGCCAGTTGTTTAATTAATAATCCCTAGCCCGGGGAAAAGCCGCCACATCCCATGGATGGCCCCAACTACGTCCATTCCATCCCGAAACATCCCATGGGGATTGTGAGGGTTCCCATTTACCATTTTAAACATCATTGAAACCAAACATGTGAAGGTTATTCACAACATAACCAAGAGAAACATGAACACAAGTGAACATGCACATAAACCCTAAATAAGCATGGGATATAACTTGTAGACCACCTACCTCGAAACCTCGGTTGAACACACCCTCAATCGAGTCCTTAGACCTCGATTCGACCAAACCTTGGAGCTTCAACGTAGAACTCACCCAAAAGATAGGGTTTTAGGTTTTCTGAACAAGAGGGAGAGAAGACACAAACCCTAAACCAAGAAAAGAACCAAGGAGGATATTAGCCTTACCCGGAGCTTAAATATGCAACCAACGGCACCAAAAAAGCCTTAGAAAGGAGGGAGAGAGATCTCTTGAAGTCCTTGGGAGGTTTGGTTCGTGCCTAATGTGAAGAGAGGAGGAAGAGAGGAAAATACCGTGTGGGGTTCTTAAAGCCTTGAGTGGCAATTTTGTAAATTTTACAACTTTAAGTGGCCGCACGGTTTAGCCACACGGTTTGGAAAACAGTGCACAAACCATACGCACGCCATTGTCCGGAGGAGGGGGTGTCGCATGATTCAGCCACACGGTTTGGAAAAAAATGCGCAAAACGTGCGCTCTCTTCTGTCCAGAGGAGGGAGGGTCGCACGACTTAGTCTAGTCAGGCCGCACGGTTTGGCTGACCATGCACCTCGGTCTACTTTGCCTAGACTTCCCTTCTTCCGTGCCCCGAGCCCCAAGAACACCCCCAAGGCCTCTCACACTTCCAATAAACCTTTAAAAGTCCCAAAGGAAAATGGTTCAACCCAAAACACAACAAAACATACCTTTCCAAAAACCGGGATCTTATAACCTCCTCACCTTATAACGGATCATCCTCGAGCTGAGCTTCCAAGCCTCATTGCTCCACCGAAGAGAAGGGTTCGGGAAACTGAGCCCGCATATCCGATTCCCTCTCCCAAGTTTCTTCTTGAACTTTCCCATGCTGCCATAGTACTCGCACTAATGGCACAACCTTTCCTCGCAAGACCTGTTCACTATGATCCACCACACGAACCTGATGCTCCTTAAAGGACGCATCAACCTCAAGCTCCATATCCCCAACATCAACAACATGAGATTGCTCAGGGTGATACCATCGAAGCTGCGACACATGAAACACATCGTGCATCCCCCCATACCATTGTGGAAGAGACAATCGGTAAGCCACTGGTCTGATCCTCTCCACAATCTCTAAAGGTACCACATACTTGGGCGCCAACATACCATGCTTCTGAATCCAATGGTGACCCATCCTTGGCGACACCCGAAATAATACTTTATCACCCACCCCAAACTCAAGAGGTCTATGCCTCAGATTTTCATATGACTTCTGCCTACTCTGAGCCGTAGCCATCCGCTTCCTGATCAACTTGACTCTCTTCGAAGTCTCCATCACGAGACTTGGCCCCAACAACTCAGATTCACCGGCCTCTAGCCAACACAACAAAGATATACATGGTCTCCCATAAAGCACCTCAAATGGTGCCATCTAAATTGTAGCCTAAAAATTTTCGTTGTAAAGAAACTCAACCAATGATAGGTGCCTCTCCCAAGAACCACCAAAGTCCAAGACACAAGCTCTCGACATGTCTTATAACACTTCGATCGTACGCTCTAACTGCCTGTCCGTCTGCGGGTGGAAGGCCATACTCAAAAACACCTGCGTACCAAGAGCCTTCAAAAACCCTTGCCAGAAGCGCGATGTGAAACACAGATCTTGGTCCGAAACTATGGTCTGTGGTACCCCATGCAACCGCACTATCTCCCTAATGTACAGCTCACACAATTGGTCGATTGTATATGTCTCCTAAATCGGTAAGAAATGAGCCGCTTTCGTTAACATATGCACAACTACCCAGATTGCATCATTCTTCTATGGTGTCCTCAGAAGACCCACAACAAGATCCATTTTTACATCATCCCACTTCTACTTTGGAATGGGCAATGGATGCAACAAACCACCTTGGAATTGATGCTCGACCTTCACCTGCTGACAGGTAAGGCACCGTGCCACAAAGCCTGCAACTTCCTTCTTCATTCCAGGACACCAAGACTACCATCAGAGATCATGGTACGTCTTGGTAAAACTAGTATGTACTGCCCACTTTGACGCATGGAACTCACGCATCAATTATTCCTGCACACACAACGGCACAACCATGTGATCACGAACATTAACAACACCTTCCGCATCGACGGACCAACCATAAGGTAGCTCCCCACTTTTAAGCTTTTGCTTCTTGGCCAAACACTCAGGATCATCAAGATGACCTTCCTTAACTCGACCCAAAAGCGTCGAATCCATCGTTAAGGAAGAAAGAGTGACCTGACCACTTTCCTCCTAAACCTCCAGGTGCATCTCTGCAAACAAATCCATCACCATCCACTCGGTGCTGGACTCCTAAACTGCCTGATTCTGAATATTCCTGCTCAGAGCATCAGTAACAATGTTCCCCTTTCCCGACGTTTACACCAACTCAAAGTCAAAATACTAGATATATTCAACCCATATTCGCTGCTGAAGATTCAGAACCCTCTACAAGAAGATGTACTTCAAACTCTTATGGTTAGTAAGCATTGTAAACCGTTCTCCCAACAGATAGTGCCTCCAGCACTTCAAGGAGTACACCACTAAAACCATCTCAAGATCATGAGTGGGATAGTTCTGCTCATGGGGTCTCAATTTCCTCGACCTATAAGCCACAAACCGCTTATCCTGCATCAACACAGCCCCAAGTCCAATTCTGAATACATCACAAAACACGGCGTAATTCTTACCTGGCTCAGGTAAGATCAAGACAGGTGCGGTCGTCAACTGCTTCTTCAGCTCTTGGAAGTCATCCTCACAAACCCCCGACCACTCAAACCTGATTCCCTTCTTGGTCAAGCCCGAGAGTGGTGCTGCCAAGCAAGAGAAATCCTAGATGAACCTTCGGTAATACCCAGCCAAACCCAGAAAACTCTGAACATCATAAACACTCTTGGGATACTCCCAAGATACAACTGCCTGAACTTTCTCTGGATCCACTATCACATCTTCCTCCGAGATGATGTGACCCTGAAAATGCACCTCACCTATCCAGAATTGACACTTGGATAACTTGGCGTATAGACGACTTTTTTTAGCGTACCCAAGACGATGTCAAGATGTTGGGCATGGTCGTCGTGAGTTTTCGAAAACACTAAGATTTTATCAATAAAGACAACCACAAAACGATCTAGATAGGGATGAATGATCTGGTTCATCAATGCCATAAACATTGTCGGTGCATTGGTCAAGCCGAAAGGCATTACCACAAACTCAAACAACCCGTACCGACTTCGGAAATCTGTCCGCGATATATCAGAAGACCTCACCCACAACTGGTGATAACCCGACCTAGATCAATTTTGGAAAACACTGATGTACCCCTCAAATGATCGAACAGGTCGTCAATTCTAGGAAGAGGCTACCGATTTTTCACTATCATCTGATTCAACCTCCAATAATCAACAAAAATCCTCAATGACCCATCAGCCTTCTCTGCAAAAATCACGGGAGATATCCAAGGAGATGTACTAGGATGGATAAACCCCCTTACGCTCCAAATCCTCAAGCTGAACCTTCAGTTCCTGGAGTTCTCCCGACACTATTCGGTATGGTGGAATAGAAACTGGCTTCACTCCCCGCAACAACTTGATCATGAACTCAACATCCCTCTCAGGTGGCAACCCTAAGAAATCCTTAGGAAACACGTCTAGGAACCATTCCACCACAGGAGGGAAAACAGACCGTTACCCTATTTCATCATCATCGAGCATGAGACATGCCACTTGGGTCATGAGTCCACTCATCTGTTGAATAATGGCCCTGCACGCCCTGCTCGGACATCCCATTCGCCACGGTGGACATAAAAGTCACCCTCTAGGAACCTAAACATTACTCTATGACGATAACAGTTTATGTGTTCTTGGTATAACACCAACCAATCCATTCCCAAGATTAGGTCAAACCTTGACATCTCGAGAATGAACAAATTCCACAGAAAACGATACCCACCAACACCCCAGGCACATCCCTTGCACTTCTTGATATCCTCAATCTGCACTCCCAACAGGGTGTCAATTGACATAACTCCACACACCCTTTCCACAGGTAAACCCAACAATACCACAATTTGTGCAGAAATAAAATAGTGTGTGGCACATGTGTCAACAGTGCACTAGAAAACGTAGAATCTACAAGGATCGTACCTCGAATAGTTGGCAGTCCAGCCTCGCCATCACCAGGTGCAAACTGAACCGCCTGAAGCTGACCTACCCCTCTACCATGGGCCCCAGCTTGAGTACTTTGTGCTACACTGCCCTGCTGGTGTGAGCGATCTTGTCCCGGAGTTCCACATCCACTGCCCCTACCAGTACGGCCTGTGGATCTCCAACTGCCTTACTGATAAGGGGAAACTAATCCACTTCCCGTATCTAGTACCTGATTCCCACTATCATACTCACCCACCTATCGTGGGTTCCTATAGAACCTCTGCACATGCCCCACCCTTCTGCACAAATGGCACTCAACTGGAGGTCGAGGACACTGACCACGCACATGCCCTGGCCTACTGCACTTATAGCAGAACACCTGATTCCCACCCTGAGTGGAGGATCCTCTCTTCCAGCCGCTTTTCACACTTCCTCCATGCTTCGAGCCCTGGTGGCATCGCTTCCGACCCTTGGAAGATGCATCACTTGTCCACCCAGCTGGCACGACAAGCCTACCACCCAAAGCTCCCTTCAGGTTCCCTTCAGAGATGAGTGCCTGATCCAACACCTCCGCAAACCCCTTCAAGAGGAAGATATTTACCTGAGACATGATCTCATGTCTCAACCCATCCTGGAAGCGTCTTGCCACCGCTGATTCATCCCCTGCTAGTACTGGGACAAAGAGTCTAAAATCAGTGAAGCGACTAGCATAGTCCATCACCGATAACGATCCCTGAGTCAGGCTCATAAACTCTGTAGCCCGATCCTACCTCAAATTCTCTGGGTAGAAATGCCCCAAAATTGTTTTCTGAAAAAACTTCCATGAAATTCCCTTAGCCTGCTCTATTTGAGCCTGAATGTCCCACCAACGCCTAGCCTGGCCCCACAACATATAAGTGGCCAGCTTCACTCACTTTTCAACCGAAGTCTCCAGATGATCCAGTATCGTCTGGACGGAATCTAACCAGAACTCTGATACCTCTGGCCCACCCTCTCCAGTGAAATTCAGAGGGTGTTGCAGCTGGAATTCCCTAGTCAGCTCAAACATACTCAGTGCACCCCACCCTGGGTCCTGATCCACCATTTGCATAAGGCGAGTCAAGTTATTTCGGAACTGGTCTTCTCTACCATCATTGATTACCATATTTTCGTGCTCCTCTACAGGAGGAGTGTTCTTATCGACATCCTCCTGTTGCCCGACTGGAAATTGAAGTCGTGGTGGCATATCTCTACAATTCCAAACACGAGATTTATGATGCATGCTATAAAACTTCACAACTGCAGCAAAAGCTCTTCACTAGCTACAACTGCCCCAACCATCCCTACCGCAGCCATGGACCATATGGGGAAAACAACCATGCACTACCACCAAATCACACAAAATTTTACAATATATTTCCACTTCATTTCAAACCCTTAGGTTTCATTAAACATCCTTTACCCAATTGTTTTAGTTCATTTTTCCCATTATTTCTTTGTTTCTTGAAATGAAAAATGCACCCTAATTTCCTGCCTCACACACCCACCCCGTGCATGTGTCTCATACAATGCATGTCACCTATCTCCCTAGGTGCCTATAATGATGCATGAGTGCCAATCCTTGTGTCGTTAAGGCCATGGGCCAAATATCATAAAACAATCACATCAAACCACATGTGCATCACCCAATGGTAAAATATCACCAACTGTAACAACACACAACCAAGAACAACATTTCCCACCCAAGGTGACTTATATTTTTCCCCTTACCTGGGTTAGATACTCCCAAGCACGATCTCATTGCCAAGGCCCAACACATCATAACCCTTGGCTATCAGTCCCAAATAACAAGACCTCAGAGAAAGAGAAGAAATACCTCCTCTGATACAACTTTGTAATGTCCCTGACCCGGAATCTCGTAAACCAGTGCTCTGAGATGGGTGGTTACATGACCTTAAGCGTGCCTCCCCATACGCCAAGGGCTGCCGACTAGTAGCGGGGGTCTATGGGGTCAAGTGGGGAGACTATACCCCCTTTTAATCATAGTAAGCCACAAAAAAATAACCATATAGCAGAAACAATAAAAATAAACAAGGAACATGTATAGCAACCATTTCCAAAAATAAATATGCCATGTCATACTACAGTGAAAGAGTGAACAAAAGCCCAAAAATAAAGACAACGTCCAAAATCCCAAAATGGTCCTGACTCCAAGTCTGGATCCTCCACCAAGTGCTACCCATGTCCACTCACCTAACTAGCAAGGACCCTTGCCCTTGTCCTATCCGGCAAACATAAAGTCTTCTCGGGTACCCAACGACGGCCCGAGGAGGGTGTGAGTACAACTCAGTAGGCCACCACCAACGGTGTCTACAAAATATCCAGTATAAAAATTTGTGCATGCAAAAGGAAAATGAATGATAAATTCCATGTAATTATTTAAGGTTCCATTAACCAGTTTAGAGAAAAATCCATTTCCATTCCATTACCATCCATTTATTACCATTTACCATCACTTACCCTTTAATCACATTTCCATGGGTTAATCACATACCTTATGTTACATGGGTCTAAGGCCACCAATCACATGCAAGAGGTTAAACACATCGTTATCCAATCTCACTAGGACTAACTCCCTCATAGCAACCATATCCTCACCTTGAATCCTCAGTCCGGGTGGATGCAACCGTTAGGATAAAAGATCATCAATCCCCATTCCTAACCCATGCATTTAGGGTGGATTTTAGAGCCTCAGGCATCACTCGACCCATGGGCATAGATCCTCAAGTCATACCCCACTCTACCAAACCATGTGCACATGCTTATATATAAGTACCCGTCAACCTTCCAACCATTGCCCATCAAAAACCATCATTCACAACAACCCACATGGGAAACCACATCATGACTTAACCCATTAACACATTACCATTTCACATCATTTAACCATTCACCCAATTCCCATGTGGTATGCCTATCTCACTAAGAATTCAACACTAGAACCATAATCTATCCCATTATGGTCATTAATCAATTTACACATTAACCCATTTAACTTGTTCATCATTTCCATGAATCAACCATTCATTCCATTTCCAAAAACCCTAATGTTAGTTTCCTAGTCTAGGTGTATCACCTAACTTCTTTACCAAGTTCCAACAATCATTCCAACATATTCATCAAGGGCTTAACATTTTATTACAACAAGGTCACTTGTTTAAGTAACAATCCCTAGCCTGGGGAAAAGCCATCACATCCCATGGATGGCCCCAACAAGGTCCAGTCCATCCCAACACATCCCAAGGGGATCATGAGGGTTCCCATTTACCATTTTAAACATCATTTAAACCAAAAATGCTATGGTTATTCACAATATAACCAAGGGAAACAAGAACACAAGTGAACATGCACATAAACCCTAAATAACCATGGGATATAACTTGTAGAACACCTACCTCGAAACCTCAGTTGAACGCACCCTCAATCGAGTCCTTAGACCTCGATTCAACCAACCCTTGGATCTTCAACCTAGAACTCACCCAAAAGATAGGGTTTTAGGGTTTCAGAACAAGTGGGAGAGAAGACACAAACCCTAACCCAAGAAAAGAAGGAAGGAGGATATTAGCCTTGCCCGGAGCTTCAATCCACAACCAACGGCACAAAAAATGCCTTTGAAATGAGGGAGATAGATATCTTGATGTCCTTGGGAGGTTTGGTTCATGCCTAAGGTGAAGAGAGGAGAAAGAGAGGAAAATACCGAGTGGGGTTCTTAAATCCCGGAGTAGAAATTTTGTAAATTTTCCAACTTTAAGTGTCCGCATAGTTTAGCCACACAGTTTGGCAAACTGTGCGCAAACTGTGTGCACGCCACTGCCCGGATGGGGGGGGGGGGGTCGCACGATTTAGCTGCATGGTTTGGAAAACCATGCACAAACTGTGCGCTCTCTTCTGTCTAGAGGAGGGAGGGTCGCACAGCTTAGTCTGGGCAGGCCACACAGTTTGGCTAACCGTGCGTAGGTCGTGCGCCTTGGTCTACTTTGCCCAGACTTCCCTTATTCCATGCCTCGAGCCCCCAAAACACCCCCAGGGCCTCTCACACTTCCAAGAAACCTTTAAAAGTCCCAAAGTCAGAGGATTCAACCCAAAACATAGAAAAACATACCATTCCAAAAACCAGGATCTTACAATATCCCAATTACTAAATCCCTAGATCTGATGAAGCCGCTTCTTTAGATCCTAAAGATTCTATTCATTTGATAGCACACTAAGACACATAATAATAAAATGTTTCAAACAATAAATTTGATCTTGAAACAGTCAGGGGTTTGATTCAACCAATGCAAGAATACCATTCCTTGAGATCTTGTGGGGAATGGAATCTCCATCCCTCACAATGAATAATAAATGATAAAAAGGATTTTTGTTTTAAGATGTTATTAGGAAATTTAAATTGACAATAACTAAGAAAACAACATAAAATTATCACAAAAGCATTAGTTAATGATCCAGGTTTAATTTATGAAATATAGAAATGAAAAACATGATAATTTGAGGTTTTGTGTTATCAAAAGTACCAAAAAATCAATTTAACAATAGAAATCAATTAAAAAAGTGATAGACTTAAAACCTAGAAAAAGAACATGGATTTATTTGAAATTATATGAAAATTATACCCAATTAACAAATGGCATGTTAAAATATAATACATTTCAATCAAATAAATGGTTTGGTCACAATGAAAAAAGTTAATTTTATTGATTTATAAGTGTTTAAAAATATACAAAGAATATTAAAAATTGAAGAAAATTATATGGTTCATTATAATATCATATGATAGTGATAAATTATTAAATTGTGATATATAGGAATTAAAAAAATGTAAATTTGATGTTTGATTTTCTAATAATAACTTAAAAAGGAGTATTATATTAAAATGTTTTTAGAAATAAGTGATACATATAAATTCATGAAAAAATTAGTTTGTTTTGAAGTCATAGGATATTGATCACTACACATTTTTGTTTTATATGAAATAAATAAATGATAATCCAACACGAATTATTGTTTGAATAACTAAAAAGTATAGTTTTGATTAAAAATGGAAAAAAAATAAATGATAATGACAAAACATTCAAAATAGTATTAGAGTGTTAAAAAATTGTATGATGAAAATAATATATTAATTTATTTTTTTTAAAGAATAATTAATAAGAAAATTTAATATGAAATGTTTTTTGAATTATGGAATAGGTATTTTTATATATTTTAGAATGATTTAGAGCTGAAATAAAATTTTCGAAACCAAGAAAAATACCTTATATTATCAAGAAATATTAGAAAAATAATCGCAAATTAACTTCTGATATTTTTTTAATAAACAAGATATTAATCCAATTTTCAGTGTTTTAAAAATGGTCTAAAATTATTTAGATTCAAATTGGTTAAAAAATTATATGGTAAAAAATATGCAAAAATGACATCAATTTCTCATGAAATCATATGAGAAAAATTACTGATAAATTTTCCTCATGTAACAAAGAAATAAAAAAAAGACTATATATAGTGTGGCCAAATTGATAAAAAAACGTGGTTAATAAGTAATTAAGATTAATTGATAGATTTCGAACTGAAAAAACATCTTGGAATTTATTTGAAAATATATAACATAAAAAGGGATTATTTTTTGAAATAAAGGAATAAAAAATAAGTCAATTCAGTGTGCGGTGTGGTAATAATAGCTAACTTAATGTTTATAACTAATTCTTAATATTATTATGTTAATTATTTAAATTTTTTGATTATATTGACCATTTTGTTAATTTCTCTAGGTTTTTGTTATAGTATTATTTGATGGGTTTTTAAAAAATAAGATAGATATAAACTCTATTCATAGAGATTTTAAATATAATTTTATAATTTGTAAAATCAAATTTGGGATTATCCATATAAAAATATATATATAACATTAATATATAAATGGTTTAGATGATAACTTGTAACAGTGAAATTAAATGATAGTTCTATATGTCTATGAATATGTACACTATATATAATAATTATAATAAATAATCATAGTATATATTGTCAAGACAGCCTATATATGATATTCTAATATAGAATCTTCATATATATATTTGGTTTTATTTTTTAATACATTATTGGTATTGTGTATAAATATTATAAGTAAAAAAATAGTGACAATAACTTAAAAAGTAAAATAATAGTGTCCTAGAAAATATGGGAATATCTGTTAAAAAATATAGATAAAACTATCACTATCATAAAATAACAAACAAAATATATAATTCAAATTACTATAATGTTATCGATATGTGCTCTTGAATTTAAAGAATAATTAAATTAAACAATAATCAAATATCATTAAATGTTAAATGAAAAAAGTATCATAAAAGACATAAAATTTTATTAGAGGTGAATAATTTAAAGATATATGGATAATAATATCCCCAAATATCAATAATTTACTATTTTCTAAATTCATCACAATATAAGTCTCGCTAGTACTACAATTAATATAAATTTCTATATTTTGATGATATGTGATGTAATATAATAATTATGTGTAGCTAAATATAATATATAAATATATATGTAAAAATAAATATGAAAAAATAAATTATTCTGGGGGTTTATTTCCATGAATGATGATATAATTCATATACTTCATCAGACAATATCTGCATTATACACTTCCATTTTTTAAATGTTAATAATAAAAAATTATTAAATAAACTCAAAAATTAATTAAAACATATTCTTGAATTTATAATGAGAAACTGAATAATTATTATATATTATCCATTATTTTATTATATCAATCACGATATGGGCATATTTAGTTGTGCCTAATACAACACCACAACTCTAAAAATGGAAAAATGATGAGAAATTATCACAGTGGGGTTTTATTAAATGATAAAAATTAAAACATTTTTTAATGTTCCCTATATTCTGTGGAATTAAATAAATATATTTATTAAGAAGATATATGGGATTAATATACATACATATAAGTAATTCCAATTAAAATTGTAATTTTTTTATGGTCTTTAAAATCTGAATTGAAGCTAGGTATGGTAATATTTTTTATCCTTTGATATTAAGACGGAAACACATATAATGGTTCCTATAAAAGAATAATTAATGAGTGAAATTATTTTTTATAAATATCATTATTGAGAAATAACATTATCATTGCACATAATTTAATATATTTATTCCTCTAAATTTAGTTTTCTTTATGAATTTATCATATAAATATGATGAATCATTATTTACATGATTATGAAACAAAATGAAAAATGGTCACTCTTGTATGGGGAAATAAACATAAATATATATCAACGGTTTCCTGAGATAATATAACATAGAGGCCCCTAAAATTTATAAAATTTCAATCAAGTCTTGTAATTATTTAAAATAATGAAAAATTATCAATGGTGAATAGAAAATGAATCAAATATAAAGTTATAGTAATTATGATTCACATTTCCTGTTAAAGACATCAAATAACTTATATATAATAATCTTGGTCCTATTATATCTCTAATATAAGTTAGTATCAAACATAATTTTTGGTGCGGTTTAGGTATTCTTAAACATACCTATATATTCTTTAATAACAAATTAATAATTTATTAATGATAAAAGAAAATGTATTTTTGACTATATTCTTTCCATTTATATATTTAATAAATTTAAATTCCTTATTAGACTATTTGTGTTGTTTATATTAATTTTTATTATCTAAAAATCATGGTTGATTATATAAGAAATTAAGTATGAAGAAAGATTATTTGAGTAATGAATATAAGAAAAATTTATCTATATGGTACATCACAAATTTTCTTACAAAATATCCTATTATCATATAATCATTAAAATATTAAAAAAACATATAATTTTATAAAAAATAATTTTTTTTTCGTTTTTAGATGATCATTTACCAAGGACATGTTATGTATGTTGTCAACTGGGATCATCTACACCCAACAATATGAAACACTATGAGGATTAGTGATACCAACTAACAAATCAAAATCATTTTCACAATAAACAAAATAGAATTTTACAATATAAAAAACTGATTTTATTTTGAAACTAATTTAATGAATAAAAAAACTAATGGTTATATCAGTGAAATGGATATTGGAATATTGAGATGTGGTAATATTATCCTTCTTTTTTAGTCTAATTTATTTTAGTGCACTCTAAAATCCTAGGAGCAGTATATATTTTTTATTTTTCTCTCCTTTTTATTGTAATTCCTCTATCTGTTTAACATAATCAACCTAAGAAGTGATATCATTTATTTTAATAATTTCTAAATTATTTTTCAATAACACCAAAGGTAATGACTATGATGAGTGTCATTGTGAAATTCGACACATGGGATATATGAATCCTTAAGATGACCATGTTATGAAATATACATAAATATTTTTCCATATAAAATTTAGTCAAAATATTTGTTTGATTAAATATAAATTAATAAATAAAGATTAAATTAGGACAATTGTAATGAAGTTAAAAACAATAATACTAAGTGCCATAAAGATTTAAAGAGAACTACGTGGTGGTGAATCAATAACATCCAGTGTTTTCATGGTGTAATAAAAGAAACCCATGTGAAAATTAGAGGTAAATTAGAATGTTTATATTATCAATCAATATTTAATAAGGAGAATGCCATTTCAAGTGTAATTCTATTCATGGAAGCAGTTAAGAAGGCTTTGATCATAGAGTTAGGCCATATGAAAAAGGTCCATATCATATCTGGATCCATATATTGGAATAAATAAGATAGACTGAATCTAGAAGAAGTTAATAAAATAATAAAAATATATATGTTTTTATTTATTATTCATATAATCATAGTATTAAAAAATAATCCATAGTCTCTGTGTGATCTAATGTCAATGTTAATGTATATTTGGATTATTGGTGATTGGAATCTGATTATATCTCATAGTGGGTATTATAAATTATTTTTTAAAACCTATATAGATTTATAAAGTTCTTGTACTTTTATAAATGCTAGTACTAGGGTTTTTTTATTCTTATAATTGGATATTAACTTCAATACTTTTATTATAGTAATATAAAATCTCATATATAGATCTGTATTCATAGAATGTGATGGTTTTTCTCACTTTCATATATTTGGAATGATCTTTAACTCTATATTGGTATACCATATTAAATAGAAAAGAACACCAATGATGGAATAATTAGGCATTCTTCCATAATTCTCATTGATGAAAATCTAGAAGAAATACAAACAAAGAATGTAACTCTTATTGTAGATTGGTCATTATTTTGGGTATAAAATGAATTGGAATGTATACACGTATTATTTATTTTTTAAAATTTATGTGATATTCAATGCATATCTGTTGAGTAGTATAGAAGGTTCAAATAAAATATAATTCCATAAATGATGGTGTGTCTAGAAAAATGGTTGAATTTATTAAAACATTAAATAATAATATATTCTATAATAAATAGTGAAATATGTATAAATCATATATTAAAACATATGGTAGAATAAATGTATATAACAAAATGAAGAAGAAAATGACATGGATTGAAATTTTTGAGGAATAAGAGGGTGTCTTGGTGCACATTGAAATTATTCACCTATTACAAAATATAGAAGGACTGCAGGATTATAAGAAAACATAAGAAGAAGGAGTTGATACCATGATCGCTATCGATACAAATTTTTTTCTAAACGTGGTCCAAAAACAAGGACATATTGGGAAATCTCATAAGATTATGGAATATTTTGATCATCAGATCCCTAAGACTTTAAAATTTCTAACACTGGAGAAGTATAATGATCCTGAAGAAGGGGAATGCATTTTTAATACATCGAGCATAGAAGATGAAAAATAGAATTAGTTCCTATCCACTGCAATTAAGTAGGAAGATTATAGAAAAATATAGATGATAAGGAATATTTATCTAGGGGTACCTATAGAATAAATAAGGTTGATTAAGAATCAAAAATCCTCAATACCAATAGTGAAAATCCTAGAAATAGAAGCAATTAAAAAGATTGTTCAAATAAGACTTTGTAGAATAAGGTTTAGAAAAAAAATGATGGGATACCAAAAGGCCTCACTTTAAAGAAATATTCATATTCATGTGGTGGAAAAAATAATTTGAATTCCATAGGAGGATCATGATACTCATCTCAAATTTACAGGGTGTTTCCAACAGTGAAATAACAAGATATCTCTTCCATTTAATTGACTATCATAAACTAATTACTATTTTAATTCTTGTTCCAATAACTAATTTACAACTTTTTTAATAATTTTTTTAAAAAACTATATATAGAGTTATTGAGACTATATCCCAAATTATATTTTTATATTTTTTTTTGTGTAATTTCATTTAAAAAATATATTATACTTTAGCCAATAGTTCATTCAAACATCTGATTAATTATCATTTAAGATCAGTGATATGAATTTGTTTTATTTATTTAACTTAAATTTTAATAGGTTTTAAGATATGATATATTTTATGATGGAAATGGTGTAGTACCCCTCGTTTCTATTATGAAACCCTTTCTTTATTCTTTCTATGTATATAAAGAATAAGAGTGAACTTTGCTAAGTTTGAAGAATATTTAAATTACTTTTGGGGATTTGTTTTAGGTTCATGAGTGGAGAATGGTTTGTTGAAACTATAAAACAATAGCAGGAAACTATGAAAAGTAAGATAAGGGGAAAAGAGAAGGAAAACGCGTGACACACAGTTTTTCAAAAGCATGCATCTTCCAAATAGAAACCTGACACTTTGGAAGTAGGATTTGGTGTTTTTGAGGTTGTCTATATAAAATAGATAGTGCATTTTTTATAGACTGTATGAGGAGATCATGTGAGTTATTCCTTAAGTAATAATTAAGAGCATAATTAGAGTATAGTTTATCTTGTTTTGTGACTAAACTATGAACGATTCAAAACTGCCTCCTTAAAAAGTGGTTCTCGCTCAATTTTTCCTTTAACCCACTCATTTTCCCAACTATGTGGCCCTGAAATTGAATTTGATCCTCTTAATGGTTGGGGAACCTCACCCATGTGAATTAGAATAGATCTAGAGCCTTTCCTTGGTGCATTCAAGCCCGATTCTCACAGAATTTCATTGTTCTTCATCGTTATTGAGGAGTTTTATTAGATCTACATCACCCTTCCTCACATTTTCTTAGATATATGCATGTTGTGATTATATATAAGGTCTTTTATGTCAAATATTTTTATATTTTCCTTTTTTTATGACAGGGGAATAGATATAAGGTGGGTTTGTGGATATTCAACCTATTTTTGTGTTGTTTTTTCATGCCATTTATTATTTTCACCCAAATTCTCGAGGTAGCTAGCTTCACTCTCGACTCTCTTGGTAGAAATGAATGTCTTAGTTTCAAATTGATAAAATTTATAGAAATTTATTTTTTAGACTAGGTGCATGCATGATATAAATCTTATTTAGTGATGATTTATGTTTTTTTGTGAAATTTTGGAATTTTGGTGAATTGTTGTTCAAATTGATTACATTTCTTGATTCTAAAATTATGATTTTAAATCATGGATTTTCTTGAGTTTTAAATGGTTAGTTTGGAAAAAGGGGTTTCAATAAAAATATGGATTCACTAAAATGGTTTCAGCATGTTTGGATTGGCATGGTTTTTGGGCATACTAGGTGTGTGTGTTCATATTAATTTACTAGTCTTGGTTGAAATATGACCTTGTGCTCGGTGCCAAAGGTGTAATGGAATAAGAGGTATAATTACCATATGGTGAATTGGTATATCAATGAGTGACTTATCATGAGTATGGAAATATCATAACGAATCTTACATGGTTGGTACTGTGAATATGTGGAATGGATTGGTTATTGAAAATGGAACTTTTGGAATGGATTTAAAGATTAGTTTGGTTGTTTTCTTAAAAACATAATTTTTTTGAAAAACAGGTTGATATAGAAGTTGTTTATATTTGGTTATATACTATTTTAAAAGGTTATTATATTTGGTTATAAACTGTTTTAGATGTTTTTTACATTTGGTAACAAGTTGTTTTAGATAAAAACGTTTTATATAAATGTTGGTGACAATTTTTTCCTTGTGTCTTGAGTAAGTATGTCCTTGGGGAAAACCTACTATGTTTTAGTACTGACCCATTCTTCAGCACTTTAGTTCTTTCCATTTGTCAATTACTGGGATATTGACAAAGGTAAATTATCACACATCTTTAGCACTACTTCATGATACATGGAATTTTTGATGAATTTGGATCATTGATCTTGGGGATCAAGGAGTTTTTTGTATTTTCATGGAGTCTTGTTATCATTTCATCCAGGTTTTTACTTTTATATTATAGTTTTCCACTGTGGAACTTCATTTTTTATGGTTTTGATGAATGAAATGTTGTTTTGTCTTTAATTTATATCATGAATCATGTAATAGTTTTTTTTTGTTGGATTTATTTTGTTAGATACTTCATTTATAAGGGGAATATTGTCCCCCACCTGTATTAAAGCCCTTTAAAATTTATTTCTATCCCTTAGCACATTGGGGATTCCAGTTAAGTCCAAGAAGAGCCCTTCTACCCTATCAAGGTAGTGAGAAAGGGAAGGTTGTTACAAGTGGTATCAATATTCAATCCTATTTATTTTTCTTATTGTATCATTTTTGTTCAGTCTAAAAGGAAGTTTTAGATAAATGGTATCAATTTGTTCTTCTCCTAGTGGAACAAGGTTTTTTCAATTCTGTGGGTCTTGGAGTTGAATTTCATTCATGTTTATTTCTTGGATTAGGATTATAGAAAGGATTAGTCCTTCTAGGACATGAAATGTAGACAATAAAAATATATACGTAACTATTTTATGTTGAACTTCAGGATACCAACAAGTTGGGTAAATAAGTGTTTTGGAGACACTTATGAGATTCGGAATCTCATTGTCATGGGTTTAGCCAACGATACGAGTGTGAAATTGATTAGAGTAATCACCTCCAACATGGAGTGAATATCTCATTTTGAGTAATGATATGTGATTTGGTGCAATATGATTTTTTTGAAAAATGTTAAGGCTTCTTCCAAATGAATGATTTTGAAAAAGAGCATGATTGTGGTATTTTGAAAATAGATTTATTTTCAAAAATAAAGTAATTATTTTATAAAAAATGGTTGGACATGGATAATGGTGATTTTGGTAAGTAATATGTGTGATAGTTTATTTGATATAATTTAAAATGATACGGCTTTAGATACTAGAGAGTGAAAATAGAATTTGTTGTATGTGTAGAAAATAGAACACTATAGGAATTGTAAAAACCAATCGGAAGATGCAATGGAGAATGTCATTGCACCTTAGACATAGGTGAACTAAGAGTTGGTTTAGAGTGTCGTCTAAGAATTTTTGGTAGTGGACACATGGAACCAGAGAGATGATCCAAGGAAAGTGGATATTTCAATCCAGTAATAGAAGCAGAATCCAGTCATCTTCCAGGGTGATTCTAAATGAGAAAAGGAAAAGGTGTAGCTGAATAGAATGAATCTTATCTTCGATTTCATCAGCACACTAGTAGATATGAAATTCATACGGGTGACGTATATTCTCAAGGATATTTGATTCCAGTGGTGGGATCTAACAATGTAGTCTTATGTTGATTGAGGCCTTATTTGGGATGATTTTGAAGAATAGTTTGGAAAATAATTCTTTCCTCACAAGTCCAAGATTTAGAGAACAACAATATTCTTCAGCATGAGGTAGGAAAATATATATTTCATTGATTATGTGGCTAAATTCATGAATTTATTGGCCTTTTCACCCAAATATGACACTAGTACGTCCTTAATGGAATGAATCATTGAATTGGGGTTGAGACAAGATATTTTCTCGAAGATTGATGTGATCTGTATTAATGACTATACAGAGTTCATCAATTGAGAGATGTTGGATGAACGATACATATCAGGTTATATGGGAGGAGGATGTATGTTGACACCCATAGGAAAAGGTGGGAACTATAATGATGGGAGAAAGAAGAATTGAGAAACCAACTTCCAAGATGGGAGTGTGAATTAGAATCAGACAGCTAGATTATTGAATCTTCCCCTAAGACCCATGATAGGAGTTGGATGTTTCCAATGTGGTTACTTGTACCACATGAAGTGGGAGTGTAAAACTCCACCAAGATCATGTCATAATTAAAACAAGATATAATTTCTTAAGCAATATTGTCTTAGTTCTTTGAGGTCAGCTCTCGAGACACTTCTCAGTTATTGCAGATGTTATAGACTTCGAGAGGACGAGGGAAGTAGAATCAAATTCTAAAACAGATCATAGCTAGCCATTATGATTCTAGGAATTCCATGAATCCTCAAAAAGAGTAATCATAGAAAGTCAACAAGGGGAAAAGTGATGAAATGAAGAAATTATATAAAGCTAAGTAAGTGATTGTGGATGATCAGATGGACCATTAATGGTGAGAGGTATGATTATTTTAAATTATACCCTTACGCATGTATAGTTTGATATTGGTGCATAATATTCCTTAATTTCTTCTTGTGTTGTTGATTTAATGAGTTTAAAACTGGATATGATTCATTCTATGATAAAACAACAAAATCCTATTGGGGGACTAGAATGTCGACCCATCTTATGTAGAGCATGTTCTATTACTTTTGAATGAGATGAGTAAAAATTTGATTTCTCTACATTGGACAAGGATGTCCATGATGTAATACTTGTTATGGATTAGTTGATAATGTTCAAGGATCACATTGACTATTATAGTAGAATAGTTAGTTTCATGACTGAGGTTGGTTTTGAGCATCTCTCTAAAGGAGACAGGGTCATAAAGACAGGTGCAACAAGCTTATTGGAACCAGTGGTGTTAATTATCTCTTACCAGTTCATGATATTGACATTGGCATCGATGAAAGAGACCAAGGATAATAGTTTTTATGTAGTCATGGATCAATTTCCATATGCCATTCCCAAGAACTTCTCAAGGTTACCACCAGTCAGGGAAGTAGGGTTTATGACTGATCTCCTCCTCATAACCATTCTTATATCACTTGTATCTTATCGGATGGAACAAAACAAGTTAATGGAGTTGAAAGTGAATTTGGAAAAGCTAGAAAAAAGGGTTTTATTCGACCGAGCATGTCTCCATGGGAAGGAACCATCCTATTTATGAATAAATCTTATTAAAATCTAAGGATGTGTGTAGATTATAATAACTTTAACGGTGTTATAAAAATAAAAACAACCCCCCTTGCACACATTGATGAATTTTTTCTTCAATTTAGGGGATCTTAGTCATTCTCCAAAATTGAATTGTGATCAGGATATCACCAATTTCATGTTTGGAAGGAGGATATTCAATAGAGAGGTTTAAAAAGAAGATATAACCATTATGAATATATGGCAATGCCTTTCAGTCATACAAATGCACTATATGTGTTTATGAAATTGATGAATCAGATATTTCACCAATATATGGATTTTTTTGTAGCAGTGTTTGTGGGTGACATATTGGGGTATTCAAGGATGAGGGATGAGCATTAAAAACACTTGGAGACAATGTTTGAAATCATTATTAACCATTTTATATATACCAAATTATCAATGTGTGGTTTAATTATATAAGGGGTACACTTCATAGGCCATTTAATCTCTGAAAAACTGATTTATGTTGATCTAGAAAAGAAAGAAGCTATTATCTCTTGCAAACATCCAGAGAATGCCTATGAGATATATAGTTTTATTGGTCTTGATGGTAAATATTTATGAGTTTATCATGAGTTATCAAGGCTATATTTTCCTTCAATTGATTTGAAAAAAGAATAATTTTCTATTTCAATGGACCAAAAATTCCAGACATATTTTTAAGAGTTTAAAGTTCACCTTACATCAGCAACGATCTTGATTTTTCTAGAATCATGAAAGGAGTATGTGGTGTGTTTTTATGCTACATGATATGATTTGGGGTGTGTTCCCATGCAAGGAGACCATGTTTTTTCTTATGGATCAAGGCAGTTAAGAGTTCATGAGAAGAACTACCCAACACATGATTTGGAGTTAGCTGCAGTTATATATTATTTGAAGAAATGGAGTTATTATCTATTTTCTGATAAATTTAATATTTTCACGGATCATAAGAGATAGAAACATATTTATTCACAATGGGATTTTAATCTGAGGCAAATAAAATTAGTGCAGTACCTCCAAATGTTTGACTTTGACTTGATGTTTACACCAGTTAAATGAAATTCGATGGTAGATTCCTTAAATAGAATTCCATATTCCCATTTGGAAAAAAAGATACAATGATTAGTAGATAATTTCTCTAACAGAAGACTTGCATGTGGAATGTGAAGAACAAGGTGATGTTGTAGTTTTATTTTTCATTTTTATAGTTCCTGATTTGGTAACTATGGTAAGGGAAGAACAAACATCTGATGCAGAATGCAGGTCTATGAGTTCTAAACTCAATGGTTGGGGATACCATTCAGATTTGTAAACTAGATAAGAGTTTAGATAGTTAGTTTCGATATCATATGGTTGCAGCTATGGATTGTCAGGAAAAACTTCATCATGCTTACCATCTGCTGAGATAGGCTGTTCTTATGGGAATACATGAAATGTATAAGGCACTGAAGGTGCCACTTTGGAGGAGTGTAATAGAAGAGAAAGTGGAAGATTTCATATTGAAGTTCTTAAATTGTCAGCATGTTAAGGTGTAACATCAGTCAATAGTAGGCATGTAGCTGTCCTTACCTATTCCAATGTGTAAATGGGAGCGTATATCCATATACTTTGTTATAGGTCTCCCAAGAATTTTTCAAAAACATGATTCCATATTGGTGATAGTGGATTGACTCACAATGTTGGAAAACTTCATTCATATTCGTGAAGCTCATACAGTGGGATATATGTCCAAAATCTATATCCAAGAAGTTGAATAGTCACATTACATTCTAGTTTTGATTTTATCAGACAAGAAACCAAGTTTTATGTCCCATTTTTGGAAATACTTATAGAAATCCCTTGAGACTCAGTTGAATATGAGTATGGTGTATCATACATAGATGGATAAACAATCTTAAAGGAAGAAAGAAACATTAGAAAACATGTTTCCAGCATGGGTAATAGATTTTTGTGTCTCATGGGAAGATTACATTCCCTTAGTGTAGTTAACATTAACAAACAACTATTAGGACTTGATATATATGGTTCACATTGAAGCATTGTATGGGAACCCTAAATGTTCTCTAATTTGTTGGGTAGAAATAGGTGAGACTTCACTAGTTTTTTTATCCTTGTTCAAGAGACAACATAAAAGATTCAGTTGATTTGAAAAAAGGATGTAGATGACTCATAGTCATCAGAAATAATATGTGGATCATCATCGATGGTCATTTTTGTTCATGGTGAGTGATCATGTGTTCTTTAAAATCACTCCAAATATTGGACATCACCATTTTGGGAAGTATGGAAAGTTATATCCTTGATAAATTGGACCTTTTGAGATACTGGAACATGTTAGAGAGGTAGATTATCAGTTGGAATTTCCACCATGGTTCAGCGCAATGCATAATGTGTTCTATGTATAAGAGATGGAAAATAATCTTCTTGATCCTAACCTGGTGATCATATGGGATAATGTTGACCAAGATTCTGATTCATTTTTTTACATATCTTAGTTTGGATTGTAGATGGGAATGAGTAAGTCTTGGGTGAAAAAAGAAACAATCTAGTGTGGTTTTTGTGGAAACATGTTCATATTTAAGAAAAACATGGGAATAGAAGAAGGAAATGAAAAAACAATGGCTGGAAATCATTCAAGGCAGTAGTGGTTTTCTAATTTCTGAGGACAGAGAGGCTAATGGTGGGGATAATGTAGCACCACAGGTTTCTAGTATGTAACAATATCTTTTTTATTTTTAAGTATATAAAGTATAAGGGTGATCTGTGGAAGTGTTTTAAGAACTCTAAACGTAATTCTCATGATTTTCTATAGGTTCATGGATGGGGTAATGTTTTTTGAAACCATATAGAACTTGTAGGAAACCGTGCATAATAAGATGGAGGAAAAAGAGAAGGAACACGGGTGACATAAGATTTGTCCAAACTGTGTGGCTGCGAAATAGAAATTGTGCACTTTGGAAGTCGGATTTGGTTTTTTTGAGCCCATGGATTCTGAATGATTGGATTTTGGTGTGTAGAAAATGTGATGAGAATTTTCAAGGACTTCCTTATGAAATAATCTAGAGAACAGTAGGTACAAAATTTATCTAACCGTGCAACTAAATCATGTACGAGTCAAAAAACACCTAAAAGGTATATATCACTCAGTTTTCCCTTTAGCTGACTCAATTTTTTTTGTGCTCATAAATTAGTATTTTGGTCTCTCAAATATTAAAGAACCTCTCCCAAGTAAATTTGAATCGATCCATATCCTTTTCTTGGTGCGTTCAATCCCAATTCTCACATTAAGTCGTTGTTATTCAACGTTGTTGATGGGTTTTCAATGATCTACGTAAATATTCCTCTCATTTCCTTATATCTACACTAATTGTGGGTATATATATGGTCTTGGATGTTAAATATGTTCATATTTAGGTTTTTTTATTATAGGGGAAGATATATAAGGTAGGTTCATGGAGATTCAACCTGTTTTTGTGATGTTTTTGCATTTTGTTTATCATTCTCACCAAAACACTTGAGGTAGGTGGATTCATTCTCGAATCCTCTTGATAGAATTGATTATCTTAGATTCGAAATAATTTAATTAATTGAAATTGGTTTTGAAATCCTGTTGTATTCATGATATAACTCCTCTTTAGTGATGATTTATGGTTTTCAGGGAAATTGGGGAATTTTGGTGAATTATTGTGCAATGTTATTTTATTTCATGATTATAAAATTGTTATTTCAAAACAAGGACATGATAGAGTTTTCAAATGGATTTTTGAAAAAAATGGTTTTCAATATTAATATGGTTTTATTGAAATGGGTTTGGTATGTTTGTATTGGTATGGTTTTTTTGGCATACTTAGTGTGTGTGTTCATTTTTCATTTATGAGGCTTGGTTGAAATGTTGTGATTGGTGCCAAAGGTGTAATGGAACATGGGATATAATTAATTTTTGAGGAATTGGTACATCTATAAGAGACCACTCATGAGTATGGAACTATCAAAATGAATCATGCATGGTTGGTTGTGTGAATATATAGAATGGTTTGGTTATGTCGAATCGAACTTGTGATATGGTTTGGTTTTTTCTTAAAAATTGAATTATCTGGGAAATTGGATGATATATAACTTATTTATATTTGGCTAAAAACTATTTTAGAAGTTTCTTATAATTGTTTATAAACTATTTTATAATTTTTTTCATTTAGTAGTAACCTATTTTAGATTTATTTATATATAATATTTTATATAAATGATTATAACTACTATATCCTACTGGAATGAGTAGGTAAGTCATTGGGGGAAAACCTACTAAATTTTATTACTCACCCCTACTTTGGATGTTTGGTACTTTTCAGATGTCATTAACTGGGACATGGCAATAGGTAATGTTTCACATTCCATTATCACTACTTCATGAAACTTTGTCTATTTGATGAAGATGGAGCATGGATCTTGTGGAGCATAAATTATTGTGTTTGTCTTGGAGTCTTGTCAGATTGTATTATGCTATTTACTTTGGTATTGTAGTATTCCATTGTGGTACTTTATTTTTGTATGGTTTTGATAAATGAAATGATGAGTTGTATTTTACTGCTACCATGCATCATAGAGTGGTTTGTTTGGATGGATTTATTTGGTCAGTTGTGTTATTATTAAAGGGAATATTGTCCCACACATGTATTGAATCCCTTCAACATTTATTTCTAGCCTTTTGTGCCTTGGGGACGTACGTTATGTCCATGAAAAGCCTTTACAACCTCTAAAGCCAATCTGAAGGGGAGATATGTTACAAATGGACTTACTAAATTATAAAATTTGAAACCAATGATTGACTATATGGGATTTAAATGTGATTCTATAATTTCATGAAATCATTAGTGTAAACTTAATTTCTAAATCTAAGAATGAATTTAAATCATATATAAAGAGTAATGAATTGGTTAATGTGAAAATGTTTGAGCTAGTTATGTCAACTAAATAATGGTTCCAAAAAGAATATGTTCTTGTGAAACTATGATATTTTTCATTATTCCAATTCATTAAATTAATATGATAAAATTATTTTCATTCCCCTTCCTAATATAATTTCATATCGTCATCCAATAATTACTACATTGGCATTTATTGAGGATAATAATCTAAAATCTATTATATTTTTCAATATATATATCTCAAATTATCAATATTGTGGGTGGTTAATGATTATATGGACTCTTTATCTTATCAAAATGGAATGTATCAATATTAAATTAAATTGAATGATGTAAGGTTATAGGTTAAATATATGAGTGGAAACAATTTCTGTATAATTGATGATGAAATTTTGGAAACTAAAATGATGATTGAGGATATTTAGATTCCCTATATTCATAATATTTTAAATGATATGCAAATGGATAAGAAATTTTATTATCTTATAAGCTAAATATATTGATGAAATATAAGGAGGATATATCAAAATAGATTTATAGTGTAAAATGGTTTAAATATGGATATCATATGGCTTCCTTACTTAAAATTATTTGAATGCTAAGGAAGGTAAATAAAAAATTGAATCATGTTAAATAGAATGATGTTAAAATTTATAATATTTATAATATTTCATCCTATATTGATGAATGCTATAGGATATTATTAAATTTATATACACATGAAAATTACAGAACACATAAGGATACCATTACTTGTGTAGGTGTTTTACATGATAATGATATGATACATGTTATTCCTAGTAATGAGGTGATTAATGTTGTTTTGTTTCATATCAATCCTAATCATACCCATGTTCTGGATGGATTTTTGATATTACGAAATATGATAATGATAGTAATATGGAAACATTTATTTGGAAGAAAAACTTTTTAGATGGAATAAATTCCATGATTTTTGTTGTTATTCCTATGGAGAATAATGTTAATAAAATTTAAAAAATCTAGAATTATTTTAATGGATATATATATATATATATATAATTGTTATAGAATTATTTTCGATAATATTTTCTTTCATTTTTAAGCAGAAAAATATATAAAAACAAGTTTAGATTTATTCTATGGAAGAAGGTGTAGGATCTTGTTATAACTTCCAATGAATGTGTAGTTTTCATAAAAATTCTATCATGGGGGGATTCAACATTAAATCATGAAAATGTTATTTATTTGGATATTATTAGACAAAATTTAATCATTAACATTTTTTTCATATTTATATTTAATGAATTGATTTCTTAGAGAATTAAATCCATCTTTGAATCATAATGATATTTTCATTAAAAATTAGCCCACTTGAAGGATTCATTTAATGGTCTTAGGGGTGAGGATGGTTGATCCACTATCCTCCTTCATATTTTTTCTTGAAATATTATATATTTTTTGTTTAATTTTTGTGAAATTTAATGAAGTTATTATCAATACCATTCTACCTTTTATATATTTTGTTTCTCCATGAACTTGGAATAAAAAATGAAATTGTTTTATTTTGTAAGAGGTTTTAAAAATAACACTCAAAACATTAAGGATGAAATAGAAAATTATGGTATGTTTTATGATAAAAAATAAGATTATATGAATTAAAAATTTGTTTTAGGAAAGTATTATATTTTTTAAATAATACTTCACTTCCAAATCACTTGGGTATTATAGAATGGAGTTTCACTTTCTTACACATTGGGGATACAATGTTTTATGTAAAACCCAATGTGGTCTTCTTATTATATATTCTTGATATATTTAAAAAATAACACGAAAATTTTAATGGAATGATCCTTTCTAAAGATGTAATTGTCTTTATGGAAATTTTTTTGAATGTCTCAAAACTTACTAAATTATAGTGTACATGTTTCTGATGGAACATATTAAGAATATAATTAATTCTATTAGAATACTTATTTAAATGATAACACATTTTGGAATATGTATATAACCATAAAAGGATATAGTTCTCAAAAAACCACCAATTATGAGGTTTTTAGAATAAATATTTTAATTCACTTCAATAAGTCCTTGAAATATCACTTTATACCTAGGTTACTCATGAGAGTGATGGATCAAACTGTTTCCACAAAGAATTATTTTCCAAAAAAATAAATATGGAAATTAATAATAATTTTGACCCTTATATGGTGGAAATACATAGAAAGGTTTATAATTCAATATAATCACACTTGATATGGTTTAAATCAATGAATTATTTATAAAATATCATGAAATTCATCTAGATTAGAAGATTTATTTTGGATCTGTTTTAAGATGAGTATTAAATTATTCATTTGGATATCAGTATTAACAAAAAAACATTGATATTTAAAAGATGAGCCCCCATATTTCATTAGGATAATTATAAATTAATATTAATTTCTTCCAATTAAGGACATCCTATTTTAGGAACCAATCATAAATCATACTTTGAATTAAATATTTAATAATATTGAAACTAATATAATGCCTTATAAAGATAATGACATTAAAAATTTATGTAATAAATGGTCGGATCATTATTTTCACATTTTTGTAATGTATTTCTAGTTTTTTTAACAATTATTCTAAAAAATAAGGCATTTTATATGAATCTATCTATTGATAGTCCAAGTCGTAAGAAGTTAATATTGGATATCTCTATGTACATTATAATATTTTAAAATATTAAGGAATTTCATCTTTGGTATGTTTGATTTTCCTTAACTCATTGCTCATTTTATCATGGAATTTAATTTCAACTATCTAAAGTTGAATTTGTATACAAATATATGATACCTCTAACTTGTGTATGTGACTTATGTTATTTATAAGGATGTATTTTTTCCCTAAAATCCTCCTATTATGTTTCAGATCTAGCTTAGACAAGACAGGGAGGTCAAGGGAAGGATGGGTAAGAATTTTTATAGAGGTGATACAAACAAACTCATGCTAACTTGGAGCCAAATAGACATGCTATTCAAAAACATGGAAATGAGGAATTTCTGAATCCACATGGTGTTGAAACATGTTATATAAATATATATATATGTGGAAAAAATTAATAAAATAATACTAGGTTTAAAATATTTTAAAAAATATTCCTTAAAGTTGTTAAATCCCATAACGCCTTTAGGTTTTTTGGATAGAGTCCAAAGTAATCAATAGATTTAACACCTTTTACCCTAACTAAAATCCTAATTCGTTGGGGTCCCTACAACTATGGACTTAACTTTTTTATTTTTATTTTTTATTTTTTATTTTTTTATTATATATACATATATATTTTTTATAATAATTTAATTGATGTTAAATATCCCGTATTACTAATATTAATTTGATTTGGAATTATGACAGAAACACTCACTTAGAACTCCCTTTTATATGGGAGTATACCTTGGAATTTTTTCTAGATTTCCCATTTGGTATTTAAGTTCCTCCTTTCCTATACATAATTAAATATATTTTATTTAAAAAAATATATAATTAAATAAAAATAAATATTAATTACTAATATTTAATAATAAATAATAATAATAATAATAACTATAACTATCATAAATAGGGTCCTATTTGGGAACTTAACATGAGTTTTCAACATATTATTGTGTCGTGAACTCAAGTAAATGAAAATAAATAAAATAATTCATGAGAATCAAATACAATAAATGATACCCCGAGGAAACCATAAAAAAAAGTATAATATTTTCATTTGTAATATAAAAATGAGATTAAGAATTTATATAAAAATGATCCATAATTAATTTCGGAGTGAAATAGAATTGAATCTAGTAATTTGATAAAAAAGAACGAGTGTATAAAAGAATACAAAATATTATATAAGACAAAAATAAATATACCAATCTTATTGTGATATAAGGGATTTCTTCAACTGTGTCACCACCTCAAATCCCATGTCTAGTTAACAAGAACATCCACAACCTCCATATAGTGCCTTTATTTTACCCTAAATATAAAAACGTGGTCTACATACCCCAAATGGGTGTAGGTAGGTTGTGAGCCTAACTACCCCATTAGGTTTTCTCCAAGTGTCCAATTAGAAAGATTTGTTGGATAATCTTATAAATTTAGTTTGGAAATAAACATATGAAGTTACACATTTTATTTTTAAGAAAAAATTTAATTCCTTAATAAATAAAACATGAAATTAAGTACTATGTAAACATGAATTTCCAATCATACCAAATGGGATATACCATCAGGTCACCAAGTTCAAGGCCTATCAGTATCCTTATACTAGTCTATATCACATATTTAAAACATTTCATAGGCTTTACTATAGATTGGAATACTGAACTAGTGGTATCTTTCCTAGTTAAAGAGGAATCCTAAATAAATAACATATTATAGGTAGAGTTAAGTCATTCCCTAGAAAAGAAGTTTTCTTAAAATCCATTCCAAATAAATTTTTATTCCCATTAGGTATAAATTATATAATGTATTATAACATTATAATATATAATTTTCATTTAAAATATTAATTTCATTAATAAAATTATATGAAAAATTAACATGTATATAGAAAAAATGATTTTGAAATCTCTTGGATTTATAATATCAAAATGGAAGTGTTCAAGAACAATGTTAGCTTTTATAATTGTCCACAATGATGACATATATAACTATAAAATTATTGGAAATACCATTTACAATAATCAATAACAAATTTTTTTTAAATAAATGTAATTCATGGAAACACCTACCAAAAATTAATAAAACCATTTAGTAATGATGCACATCAATTAAGATAGGGTAGAAAGGATAGCTAACAAGTATGAAAAGGCCCTAAAAACGAGACTTTATTATAAGTGTGACTAAGAAGAACCCTATGTCACCACAACCATAGGAAAATAATAAACCCATTGGGAAGTAGATAATAAAACTAATAAATAGAATTAAAAAAAATTACTTGATGGTTCACTGATAAACCATGATGAAAGTCCACTAGAAATCATAGATTTTGGGTCAGTAATCAAGAGGTCATACATCCTATACCCATAGATAATGAATGAGGATGGAGGGAAGTAAAAATGGGGTTAAATGGAGAAGGGGTATATGGCTAATTTTATAATTTTAATTTTATGTTCAGTCCAAATAGTTTTGATATTCAATTTAAGAAACAATAAAAAAACTATGTGGTCAAAACTACAATGGGACACTCTATTTATGGGTAGCCTACATGGATTGGTCACATGATTTAGGAAAACATGTTCTTAATATATGATATACACTGAGATTTTAACCTTTACCCAAGGTTAACCTAAATAGTTTAGAAAATTGTGTCCCAACCATAAAAACACCAATGGATTGATCCCCATTTTTTTCACAATTTGGGTGTATAGTTATTACTATTCATGTTCTAACTATTCCTCCAGTTTTTCTTCCACATTTCTCCAATTTTTTGAAGTTAATTTGACCTTAAAATAAAAACATAAGGTAATATCATTAAAGAGTAAATGAAATTATTTAAAATGAAATAATGAGTGTAAAAATCCTCCATACTATGCTAACTTCATCACTAGAAAATACAAGTGAAAGCTTGGTTATTAGAGATTATTAGAGGTAGTTTCCCCCTTATAATATATTCAAAATCCCATGTCTAATTATATTTAATATCTTTTCACCATAATACATAGACTAGTGAAATATATAACCTGATAAACACATTATTTTTGGAGTCAATAATCCAAATCAATGTCTCATCCATCAAAGCATCTGAAACTAGTTCCATCACATCCCATCCTAAACTTGGGAAGGATTAGGATGATATTTCATTAATTGGAATATTATAATTATGTTATTAATTAATGAAATTTTATGTGAAGTATTAGAGTATAGGAATATTTCCCAATCTATTATATTATTTTAATTGTTCTTGGGAACCTCAAGTTGGGTTTAACTTGATTATAGTTCCACCATTGAACCTGCTAAGGTGATAGCTTCAGAAAAACCCAATCACCAACTAATAAATCAAATGGATGAAAATTATGATCAATAAATGTATTCAATATATTTGATTCATCGCCCGTCTTTTCCTTATTATCTCAATATTTTTAGTTGTATTAGCAACAATTCTTAGCTCTTCAAGTGAATTCACATCCACTTTAGTCAAATAAATTTGAGAATGTTGTGGATGACCATATTAATCTTTTAAATAATCCAAATGGTAATAATATGTATAGAAATTATTATAAGTAAACACAATTGACGATCTATGGGTGTCACATGAGCCTCAAAAATCCAAGGCATAATTAAAAATCATATCCTCTACAATATATATCTAACACTATCCTTGCATATTTATATAAGATGATATAATGTTATTAAATTGATTTCAGATTCTATCACCTCTAGAAGGAATTTATATAGTCAAGAGGGTAACTAGGAATATCTAAACACCCCATGTGAAGTATCATAATATTATAAACATACAAATTATCATTTTCCTATAACTTCGTGTTATCCGTGATTGCAATGACTTGAGTTAGATTAGTTAAATGATCAAACAGAAATCAAGTTGAATTATTTCTATAATTTTTTCAATGTTACCCAATGAATAAATCCTAGGATTCCACATCAAATTTCTATATTGGGACAAAAATACTATTTTTATAAGAATTTGTATTAATATGATCTTATTTAACCCATTAAAGAGTATAACATCGATACATGAAATTTTTTATATCACGTCTTATACTAGGAAAGAAATATTGATGTTTCACGTCATAATAAATCATGGTAGATCCTAATTAGACAGAGTAATTAGTGAACTGACACTCATTCATGCTATATTTTCTCATGGATAGAAGAACCACATAATAGATCTTGAGATGAAGAATACCCACAGAAGAAAGAGAACACTAACTTGTGGTCTTCCCAATATATAAAAATATCTTGATGTGATGAAGCTCACCATACATTGTTTGTTCCTAAAGAATAAGTTAAATAAGGGTAGATATCAACAAAAATATTGTAGGAAATATGACTTCATTTTTTTCAACTGAAAATGAATAGGTGAAATTTTGTTCATAATATTCTATGCATTACTAGATTTTTTGAAGGTGTGTGTTGAAAAATCAAGAATAAGGGGATAAGAGGACATGTTTAAATTAGATATTGTATAAAACAAAAAAAAATCACTAGGTATTCTACTCCTAAAATAATCTAAAGATTCAATTCCTTTTGAATGAAATTATAAATCATGATTTTATTATCAGAATACCCCATGAATTGATCACCAAAATAATAGTGTGTAAATAATTTGAGATCATGAATAATAAAAACCATCTCAAGATAATTGGAAGGTTAATTACATTCATTTTTATATATACTATTACAATAATACATTAGTATATGTCCACCATGTAGCAGTACAAAATATAATCATATAATTGATTCATAAAATTATAGGAAATAACCCTTTTAAGCCTAAGGTAAAACTAAGAAATGTTTTATTTCAATCACTAAATCAATGGTGATGAAAGCATCTTGAATTATTGGATCCAAAAAAAATTCATCCTTTTCTTGGAACAAGTGTTCAAATATGATTAAATCATAGATAGTCATTTGAAAAATCTCTATTTGTAACGACATGGAACTATGAATCTATATATCTCTATAAAATTATTTGATTCCTCCAATTACATGGTAGACTTCGACATATCAAGACCAACAGAAATCCATCATTTCACCCCACATGTCTTAAGAACATGACTTCACATATCAAAATAATAAAATTTTGTAGTTTTTTTCATAAAGGAAATGATCATGGAAAGTTAGCATGTAAAAATTTGTGTGCTTCTAATTTTCCTCATGGTTTTGGAATCAACCAAGAATTCATCTATGAATAAAATGATAAATTATTTGAGGTATCAATAAAATATATATTATGTAACATCCTTGAATACTACAAGAAAGTTATTTTCAGAAAAATACATTACGATATACTCAAAGAAACCATATTTATTTTTCTAAAATTAATGTTTGGAATGAAAAAGATATTTAATTTAAGTGGTACTCAATGAGAATAAAAGGGTAATTATTATTTTTGGTCACAATATTGAGCTTCCTATAATAAATTAACAAAAGAGAAGTTCCATTTTCATTCATAGAAAATAGAATAAGATTATCCACTAGAAATACACTATGATGAATAAATCCTTTTACTTATAGATAACCAAAAGAACCTTTCATTCCACAGATTTGGAAATTTCCATTCAATGTGAGGTTATTGATATCATCTTCATCTTGGAAAATAAATCAATAAATAACTTTACTTCCCACATAATATGTAACACCTATATGTTAATAAGAAATTAATGATGAAATTACCTTAGAATGGGTAGAATCTCTAGACTAAAATATCCTTTATCATCCAATGTTATAAAAAGTGATGTCTAGAATATTAGTGTCTCGACATTGAGTAGAAGGGGTCCTGACTGACAAGAAAATAAGTACCATTCCCCTTAAAAGGCAACATATCTTCCTTCAAGGGGAAATTAATGTTAAAATATGATTATAAAAATATATTTGATCTTTATATATGTCCATCTAATCAATCCTAATAGTAATACCAAAAAGATTAATTTTGAGAATAATAACCTCCCTTAATAACTCCACCTCATATATAGAGACAATAAAAGAGGGACACCTGAAGCCAACGTTCCATTTTCACTCAATAGGTTTGGATAATTATATAATATATTACATAGGATTTTATAAAATATTTAATAAATTAAAAATATATTATCACATGAATAAATGTGATAAAGAGACATAAAAAATCATCACTATAAATAAGGTAATGAGAGTAGTAGCAAGAATAGTTTTGAGATACAAAATATATTCCATGAGGTATTTCTCTATATCATGAAAGTAACTAACTTCTAGATGATACTTAATCAAAATAAAAACATGAGGTTCTTAAATCAGCTTGATCTTCCAAGAGGATGATCCACCACTACATCCACAACAATATTGTTGTTATCCTATTACTGTATATGTGTGAAAATCATTTATTGAACTCCTTAGTTCCAATGAGGCTACACCACATTGAGGAGAGGGGGATGATTCATTTTTTTAATATGACCCATACACCCATAATAATAATAAGTATTGGTGGCCTATGGGAAATTTTCCATTATATTCAAAACTAATTTACACTATAGGAAATAAAAATGTACTCCCCCTTGGGATAGATAAGTTTAATAATGATAAATTATTTGAGCTACTATAGGTTCCAGGAGTAGTAGAAGTGCATTATTTTTCGTGTACCCAACTTTGAAAATTTCTAGGATATATGACTAATTCAAGATCAATACGACGATAAATGAAAGTATCCATGGAATTTAATCAACGATAAAAGATAATGGAGAAAACCTGGAACTAATAAGAGAGGATCAAAATATTTTGTTTATAATTAATTTTATTAAATTAATGAATTACCTACATTGTGATTCATTATTTATTGATGAATTCGATCATGAGTCTGAGGTGTAACTTTATTGTGATGTAGAATCTAAGGATATGATTCTTGTAGTAGTGATCCAAATGTTCTCCATGTATCTCTGAACATCATCGATGGAGTCTCTTGGTTCTAGCATGGAAGATCCTTTATCTTACGAAGTCCACTGTTGATCATCTTGAGACTCGCTTCCAAATAATTCTCCTAGATCTGGTGGAGGAGGATATCCTTTATTATTGAGAGAGTTCTTAGAGATGGAAAAGTTCACTAGGCTTGAGATATTTTCTCCATAGATATTGTGTAGACAACCATTTCTTTAGCAGGTGGAATGACCACTTGGGTAATTAAAGAATAATTACATGATGGGGAATTTAATTCCCCGCATAATAATAAATAATTTTAACATGTTTTTTAATTATTTTATTATTCCAGGTCAAACCCCTTATGAAATAATAACAGAAATTATATTATTTCCATGACACGCTCTTTAATTGCACATTATATTTAAATATTATTTAATTAAATAATATTTAATATTATTTCTTAATGAACCCATAACATTGTTCGCAAATCCACATCAATATTTATCAAGCCTTGAATAATGACTACTTTTTTATTAAATAAATATAACTACAATATTAACTGAAAAATAAATATTCCATCCATAATATATTCTCTCAAATAACTAGAAATGAAATAATTGTGATCAGTCATACTTGAATAATTATAAAACCACAATAGTGAATAATATTTATAAAAATTTTTAAATAATAAATTATTTAACTGAGGTACTTGATACACTTAGTGTGTGGCCCTCTTGGCCTCTTTCTCATTGGCATTAGGCGGCCATACCTAATATCCATGATTACTGTCTAGAAACGGGTCAAGGAATGCAAGAGAAATAATTTGATGTTGCAAATACATGTCATCTCATATGAACTCTTAGCATGTAATATAATCAATTTTTCCTAATATCTCCAATCAAGCAGGTTTCAAGAAAGTGACATCAAACCATGTGTTTGATTTCCCATTATTTGACTTCCCAGAATAGAAATTTCCTCGAGAACACCATGGACATGGATTTAGTTAGTCTATATAATTTTCATTAGTGGGCCAGAGATAGCTACTTTTGTAGAAGTGACAAATCCTTTCTCACATTTTTCATTAATTCGGAATTAATCATGATACACCTAACAAATCCTACATCATTGCAAACACATGACATCATAGTTTTCGTCAATAAATCTAAGTTCATGTGTAATAATACCCATAAATAATAATATTATATTCTTAGGACCAATAAAAACATCCACATATAGGAACATCCAATGAAACTTAGGAATGTGGATTTCCAACTGGTGGGTCTTGTTCTTATAAAATCTTCCTAGATATTACTAAGGTTGTACACCATGAGAAGGTGCCTCAATGTTTCCTGAGTCCCCACCATAATATCCATTATCATTTTGTGCCTTCAAATGATATCATTCGATGATAGAACATATATTCAATAATAGTGTCATAGAACTTTCGAGTTCACCTCATAGTAGAGATCAGCTATGACCTTTTAGTGTGATAGTTATTCTATGTAAATTATCATATAAAATGTCACACAGAAGAACAATGATGATGTGATAAAGCGTTTTTTAATATTCATCCAAGGAATACATTTTTATTATAAAGTAAAAAGAACTTGGATTCTATGGAACCGAATTCAACATGCTCCCACTTGAACTAGAGCCAACTGCAAAAAACCTTTACTCTGATAGCTCTCACATGGTATTCATGCTTCTGATGAGACAGACCTTTAGTCGAGGGTTGTTGCATGTTATCTTCCATATACACTCTTCTTACTACAACTTCACCCTTTTGATAGAAATCCCTCATAAGGTGACACTTTTGAAGTATGTTCTTTGTCTAATGATGTGACCGTGGGTCTTTTACAGGAGTCACCACTGTAGTATTATCACAAAACAATGTGATGGGATATTTACTATTAGAATCCTAATCCATCTCCTAGAAAATGTTCTGAATCCATATGGATTCTTTGAATAAATCCTAAGCGACTATATATTCGAACTCCACTATAGAATCAACGATAACTAGGTACTTTGATCTCTCCCCACTAAAATCTCATATGTTGAGACAGAAGATATATCCATATTGCCACTTTAGATCATTCTGATCTGTCTGAAAACTAGTATGAGTATACCCTCTTATGACAAGTTCCTCGTCTCCTCCATACACCAAAAACATATCCTTGTTTCTTCTCAGATACTTAAAGATAGTCTTGAAACATTTTAATGTTTTTCTCCTGGATTTTTTTGATATATTCCTACCATGCTTAGTGTATATGAAACATCATGTTGGGTACATAACATTTTTTACAGGATAGATTCTATTTCTGAATCATATGGAATCTTAATCATCCTATCTTTCTCATGTTGTGTCTGGGGACACATTTTCCTAGAACGATTTATACCATGTGACACTACAAACAATACCCTATTGAATTCTTCCATACTAAATCTCTTTAGTATCTGGTCAATGTTTGTACTTTGACTTAGTCCAAGTAGCATCTTTGATCTATCATGAATGATATTGGTCCCTATAATATAGACTACTTCACCTATATCTTTCATGGATAAGCACTCGTTCAGCCAATCCTTGACTGACTCCAATAATAGTATGTCGTTTCTAATAAGAAATATATCATCAACATACACTACTGGGATAACGACTGCATTCCTATTAAACCACTATTAAAAACATGGATCACATTAATTCTTAACGAAACCAAATTCAATTATTACTTCATTTAATCAAATGTTCCATGACCTAGATTCATTATTTCATCCATAAATGGATCCCTACAACTTTCATACGCTTTTAGCATCACATAGTTTCACAAAACCTTCTAGTTGTGTCATATAGACATCTTCCAGAAGGTTCCAATTAAGGAATGTTATTTTTACATCCATCTTCCAAATCCCATTCTCATGTAAAGATGCTACGGTAAGTATGATTCTTATGGATTTAAACAAGACAAATAGAAAAATGGTTTAAAAATAATCAATTCCTTGATGTTGTTTAAAACATTTAACCACTAGACTTTCTTTATTGGTACTAAATCGAACTTCCATGTAATGTTTTTTCATGAATACCCATTTACACCTAACAGGCCTTACATTAACCAGTACATCGACAATAACCCAGAATTATTTCTGATAGATGGAGTCCATCTCATAATTCACAGCTTTTATCCATCTTATAGATTTTGAGTTCTCCACTACTTCATTGTATGAGAGAGGTTTATCATTATCCAATAATAATGAGTCACCATCCTTGGTGACATGGAAACCATATCTATATAGTTCTCGTACATATCTTGTCCTCATATGTAGTACTTGTGTTTCAGGAACTACCACTTCTATTGGGACCTGTATATGTTGTTCCTATACCAACTCCTCTGTATCTTGAGCTTTAACTTCATCAAAGTCAATTTTTCTCCCACAATCCTTTTTGAGAATGTGCTCCCTCTCGCGAAATAAATCCTTTTCAGAAACAACCACTTTCATGTTTTAGGGTTTTTATATGTAGTATCTCTTTGTTTCTTTGGGATACCCTATAAAGATACACTTCATGCCCCAGGGTGATAGTTTGTTTCCTGAGAAAGCCTTAACAAATGCCTCACATCCCCATACATGTGTATGAGAGGAAATAGGTTTCTTTATTCTTCATAGATCAAAGGGAATCTCATTTTTCACCTTAGTAAGTACTATGATTAATGTGTTTTCTAGAGTTTTCAATGCATATCCCCAAACAGATAATATAATATTAACAAGACTCATCATCGATCTTACCATGTCCAACATGGTATGGTTCCTCCTTTCACTAACACCATTACACTATGGTGTATAAGGTGGAGTGAGTTGAGATACAATCCCAGACTCCCATAAAATTTTGATGAACTATTGGTTAAGATATTCTCCATGTCGATTTGATCAAAGCTTCTTTATCTTCTTACCATATCAATTCTCTACCTCGTTATTGAACTCCTTGAATTTCTCAAAGGACTTGGACTTATACCTCATTAATTTTATATAGATGTACCTACTCAAGTCATCAATAAAGGTAAGGAAGTAATAATATCCACCTCTAGATTCTACTATAAATGGTCCACACAAATCAGTTTTTACCAATCCTGTAATCTCTTTGGAACTTTCACCTTATCCACCAAATGGTGGGTTGGTAATTTTACCTTGTAAAAAAGTGTGACATCTATAAAGTGGTTTTATCTTGAAAGAGACTCAATAACCATTTTAACATAGATTTTTCCGGCAATTCTCATTAACATGACCAATGTGGTAATGCCACAACTGCGTGTTGTTTGATTCATGTGAAAATGGTTCATTATTAATTGAAAACACTTGGTTCTCATAATTTAGTACATACAAAACCATTTTTAAATGTACCATACCGTATCATATGTTTTCTTTATAAAATTAACAACATTTATTTCAGAACATGAAAATAAATCCATCTATATATAAATTTGATATAGAAATTATGTTCTAGGTAAAAATAGGTACAAAATAGATTCCATGTAAAACCAAAATCATTCTCGTTAGAAAAGGGAGGTGGTAGTCACCAAGGGTAAGAGTAGCCAGCCTCGCACCATTAGCATCTCACATATCCACCACTTATCTGAAAATTTTCATGACTCTACTCAATTAATGTATTTGAATACATATGTTAGCCCCACAAGCTATATCTAACACCAAATGTGTATAAATGGAATGATTACACTCGATTAAGAATGCACATTTTTCTTCCCTTTTCCTCTGAGAGAATTTCAACATCCAATGGCCTGACTTTCCATATGAAAAGCATTCTTCCTCCTTTTCCTTACCCTAATTTGGGATCTTACTCTTCTTGGTTGGATGGTGATCAGAGGCTTTAGATTGTTTATAAATCTTAGCCCCCTTTTCCTTTTCCTTCCTCTTCCTATTAACCATAAGAATTGTAGTTTTTTCACTCCCCATGGCCTTATCAACATAGAGAATCTGGGTAATAATCTCAGATAGACACTTTTCATTATTGCTAATAATATAATTCACAATTTTACTAGGGAAGGTATTTGGAAGCGATGAT
Source organism: Viscum album (assembly GCA_963277665.1). Classification (NCBI taxonomy): domain Eukaryota; kingdom Viridiplantae; phylum Streptophyta; class Magnoliopsida; order Santalales; family Viscaceae; genus Viscum; species Viscum album. The sequence continues at coordinate 1,684,947,431 of OY728126.1, read as the reverse complement.
AGTAAGAGATCTTTATGTAACTCATCTGGTAATTTAATCGCTAATATGTCCAGATGCTCAATGTAGCCAATGAGCTTGACTTTATGTGGTCTAGTGGGCACAAATTCTCTAAAAATAGTAGTGAACAAAGAGTTAGATATCTCATACCTCTCATATCATTCCTTCTATTGATAAAGATACCAAACTTGGGACATCATGCTATAAAATCCATTTCTTCATATTGATTAAAGGGCACATTGGTCATGGATGATAACATGAGGCACTGAACATCTGTAGCATCATTTAGATGTTTCTCATTAATAGAGAGTTCCTCATCACTACCTTCATTTCTTGGAACAAATAGAAAAGGCTTCTCCGGTACATAAATCTTCCTTTTATGGAGAAGGATACCCCGAAGGTGCTGTTTCCACTCTAGTAAATCAGTGGAGGTGAGAAGTTTTTCCTTCTCAAGTATGGATCACAATGATATGTTCAATTTCATTTTGATTACTGAATCTAAAATTTATGATGAACATAGTTTTAGTACATTATAATGATAAATATAGACAAATAAATTAATTAATATCTACTAGTACCCCACTATTTTGTAGAAACACCATAGCCCTCACCATGGGCATTACAATATACTATTTTTATGACATTCGAGTGGAAAGGATCCATGTTTCCCTTCTCATTACCCCAACTAGGGTTGGTCAAGAAAAATTAAAGGTTTTATGTAGGCATTCAAAATTCCAACTGCATTAATTCACAAATCCTTTATTTGTTGAGTGCACTCCCCAATCCTGAAATCCTTAATTTTGGATTACCTCAACCTCTGCCTCTTAGTTGCTCCACTTCTTGCTAGGGAATTCAACCCTTGATCTAAACTATGTTAAGTCAATCCAAAACCTCAAATTAGTATTCCCCAATATTGAAATAACCCTAACTTGGATTGTTCAAGCACATTGAACTATGGTTCAATTTTAACCAATGTAATGGAAGGATATACCAACTTAATATTTAATTGAGGGATTTTATCCATTATGGATAAATTTCCACATATTATCTTTTAGTATGATAGATAATATTAACTGGTATATAATTAAGTGATTAACTATGTATAGATAATATTTATACATAAGACTTTTTTTAGTAACATCTTTTATTATTGTTAATTAATTAATTATATAATCTCCAAAAACATCTATAATGAATAAATATACAATAGAAAAAACTAAATAAAGGGTATGATAATGAGATTTAATATTTGTTAGTTTATCTAGCGGTTGATAAACAAACCCTGCCCTAGGGGATAAACACCTCAAACTATTTATGGTTTGTGTTTACATATTTCCACATGTCAACCTTTGTATCTCTTTGGATTGGTTTCACCTCATCTTATAACATGATCTTCCTCTAATATCTTCGATGATCCATCCATCACATATTCATTTGACTCACACGCAGGTGTGGGGTAAAAGGCAGTTTACATATAGGAAACCATGGGCATGCATGTTTAACATATTAATGAGGAGAAGACACATAGCTTAAAAAGTTTTATTTGATAAATAAATTAAAAGATAACCAACCACATTCAAAGGTCTAGTATAGCTCATGATCATACACACACATGCAATAAATTATATATTTAATAAAAATATCATTCAATTATTTAATCCTTCTTAATAAGAAAAATTAAACTTGAATCGATTAATTATTTTCTTTAATTAATAAATACTTTTTATCCTAATTGTTTTATGAATTTTCTTGAGATTCCCATCCATTGTAAATTACTTGTACCATAGAAGAAACCAGGTGGATACCCATCCAAAACAACCAAACTGGTTTTTATACTTTTATACACTTTATTCTTAGTGACATATAGAATGCATGTTGAATTATAATTTTAATAAAACTAATATATGATGTGAAAATCTATTAATATTACACATATGTTAATTAAGCATATATAAATATATATATATATATATCATACACCTATCACATGTTGTGTCCCAGATTTACGCCCTCACAAAGGAACATGTCTCAAGGGTTACGTAGAAAATTAATAATTTTTTAAATTTTCAAAATCTAGTAATAGTACACTATGGGTAGATCCAACTATACGACATGTACCCTACTCACCATCCATATGAAGTACATGCCTAGGGAAAAAACATGTGAGGTGTACTTCATAAATATTTGGAGTACACGACATGCCTAGTTGGACACATGTCGTGTCGACTCTATTTTACATGGTCACCAGCCGAGCAAGCCATGTAAGGGATAAACAACTTTACCCTAACCCAAAGGGACTAAAAATCATGTCTAATAAGCCACACGGGTGTAGTCTGGATGACTATGTTCTTGTCTATCCTAGTTAACATGTGTTGTAAGAAATAACTACGCCACATGGCATTAATGCACACAGCTTGAGTAATTGTTGAATTACTTCGAGCGTGTCGAACAAAACTATATGGTGTGTAATTCTATAAACACAGGATGTACTATCGTGTTTCCAGGACAGAATCATCAGTGCCTCTAGATGAGATGATCTATTTAATTTTAATCAGAAAAGTACTCATTCCCATTAGATATTTCAGAAACGAATGTGGATGAATAGATCTCAAAATTCAGATTACAAAATTTATTAAACAAGAATTGATAAACAAAATTATTAATGTGTAAATCCTAAATGAATTATTTAAATAAATATAAAATAAAATATTACCGACTCTAATACCACTTGTAGGTTTTGGCTGCAGCAGAAGCATAGGATTGATAGTGTACTCAACTTTAAAAAATTCCATGATCGATGATTAATCTAGGAACAATACGATGATAAATTCCAGAATCCACAAAATTTAATCAAAGATAAAATACAAGGGAAAGAACTCGTAATCGAGAATATAAGATTAATATTTTTTTTATAATTAATTTAATTAAATTAAATAATTACCTCCAAGGTGATTATTTCGTTGTATATGTTTTTGACCAATGTTTTGATGTGCAGCTTCATTATGATGAAAAATCCAAGGACAATATTCCTCTAGTGGTGATCTATATTTGCTCCATGTATCTCAAAAAAACCCAGAGTATATGTGTTCTTGTGCTAAAGATCATTTCACTTGTGATGTCCGCCTTTGATTGCCTTAATAATCACTTCCAAATCATTCTCTAAGATCCAGTTGAGAAGGATCTATCTTGTTTTTTAGAGCATTATCAGAGAGGGAAAATTCCTCTACGCTTGAGAGATTTTCTCCAAGGATGTTGTCCACAAAAGAGTTTTTAGCTGGTATAATGAACCCTTAGATAATTAGAGAATAATAACATAATATGGAATTTAATTCACTAGGAAATAATAAATAATTAGCACATGTTTTGTTACTTTTTCTATTATTCCATGTGAAACCCCATGTCAAATAGTAAAAGAAATGCTATTATTTCCATGACATGTGCTTAACTGGGACATTACATTTAAATTTTATTTAATCTAAATATATTTATTATTATTTATCTCTGAAACCATAATTTGGTCCACCAAACCTCCTTAATACTTTCTGGTCCTTGAATAATGAGTACTTATTTTTTTAAATAAATATAATTTAATTATTCCCTGAATGATAAATATTCCATCCATAATATATTCTCCAGAATGACTAGCGATAATATTTTTTATCAGGTATACTTGAATAATTATTAAAACAAAACTGGAAATAATATTTATTCAACTTGTTAAATAATAAATTATTTAACTCAGATACTGGCTACACTTAGTGTGTGAACCTCTCTGCATCTTTCTCGTTGGAATTAAGCGGGCTTTCCTGAAGTCCAAGATTTCTATTTAGCAATGTGTTAAGGAACCCAAGAGAAATTAGTTGATGTCATAATGAAATGTTATCTCATACAAATTCTTACTATCTAATATAATCCATTTTTTCTAGTATCTTCAATCAAGTGGGTTTTATGCAAGTTCTATCAACCCATGGGGTCAATTTCTCATTATTTGACTTCCTATAATTGAACTTTCCTAGAGAACACCATGACCATGGATTTAGTTAGGATATATCATTTCCATCAAAGAGCATAAAATATCTACTTCTGTAGAAGATAAAAATCCTTCCTCACGTTATTCATTTATGCAATATGACTCATGATGCACCCAATATATCCAACCTCGCCATAATCAAATGTCAACACAGTTTTTGTCAATATATCTAAATCTGCGAGTCGTAATACCCATTAATAATAATCACAATGTCTAAGGACCAATACAGATGTCTATAGATAAAAACATCTAATGACACTTAGGAATGTGGATTCATTCTGAATGGTATTGTTCTCATAATACCCCCTTAGATATTACCAAAGGGGCACACCATGTGATTGTGCCTCAATGTTTCATGAGTCCCCACCTCTAATAATCTGTATTATTTGTGTCCCTTCAAAAGATATCATCTAGCCATAGAACATAAATTCAGTAATAGTGTCCAGGGATTTCTGGGTTCTTATTATAGCAGGGATCTTCTATGGCCTTTTAGTGTGATAACTATTCATAAGACATTGGCACATACCATGTAACGTAGAAGAACAATCATGATGTGATAAAGAGTTTATTAATATTCATCGAATGAAAATGATTTTATCCTAAAGTATAAAGAAGTTTGTTTCTAGGTCACCGAATCCATCAACTACCACTATCACCATTTCTAGATTTTTCACAATTCCTCTTCATTTGTAGAAATATGATTTTAATTCCAACAGTGAAGGAAGGATATTTAATTAACCTTGACACCTTAACTTGATATATCTCCACCATCAGAGGGGGTCCAAAAAAAATTTCATCAGTTTATATATTAAATTATAATTACAATGATCAAATTACAAGTTGAAGGCCCATATCAATCATCTAGGATTTAAATCTATCATTAAACACCATGAAAAGAGTGAAATGAAGGATATACAAAAACAATTATTTACATACTCTATGATTTTACGTTTTCCCTACTGGAGGTATAATAACTCACACGACTTCACTAATCCATTATATCCAAATACGAATACTAGGTTATTATAACCAAAATGTATTTCCACTCAAGATTATCATATATCATGTCTAGAATGACTGGATCCCAAAATATTTTTTTCTAATCTTCAATCAACAATTTCTCACATTTCACAGTAATATATTTTGATGTATCGATGAATTGAAAAACTCTTTCAATATTTTCAAATATATTCATCTGCATCTTGATGATTATTTTATCATAAAATGGATTGTGAATAATTGTTTAAATATTCCTAATATTAGTCCATATCTAAACATATTCCATGACCTACATCCCTATATGAATCCATTCTGTGATCTTTTCCTCTGCATATATCTCGAAATAATCATACCACCACCTCAATAAGATTATGGTCTACCAGAGGATGTGCTCCTAGAAAACTATCCATTGTTCCCTCTAGAAGTTTTGTAGGGGGTATTCAAGGGAAAATTAGTATTACATGTATTCCAGTAAAGTCAATAAAGATAATTAAAATAGAAAAATAACCTTAATTAAGACCATAAATATCCATCAAACAACTAAAATATTCCTGATAATAATTTTAAATGAGAGGAAACACCTAAATAATCAAAACACGCACTACAAATTGTTGGGCTACATGGTTCCCCAAACAGTGCACTAATCATGAAATTCTAAGAGAATATCTGGGATCAAATACATATTTTTTTCATGATTCTGGAAAATTTGGAATTATTTATAATGGTATCATTACATGTCTCCTATTTAATTTATAACATGGTTTAATGAAAATTTTGTATCCCATGTGTCTTTACCATGCTCCCCGAAAGTCCATAAAACTTTCCATTCCTCAACATAACATTCCTCAAATCTAAAACATAAATTAAAATTAATTAAAAAATAATCATGCAATAACATATCATAGTTATCAAGGTCTCTCTATGATGAGTGTCATCTGAATACGCTCTTAGAACAAAGCCTTCAAAGTATAAATGATGTTATCTTTCATATATCTTAAATTTGCTAAATATCATATATCATAATTGGGATTTGATACTTCATTTTCATTTACTAACACTGGATAACATAGACCCTAATACACATGTTAGCATGTGATGTGGCTATAAGAATGTTCCCAATCCCCACAAGATGAAAGCTAGTGCTCTGGAAATAAGAATACACCTTTAGAACTCATTTTTTCTAATAAAATAGTATATAATTAAGAGGGTCCAAAATAAAAACACGACATGATATCACAATATGTTGGAATTTTATAAACTAACTAAAATAATAACTCATCAATATGATATAATATAAATGTAAATCAATGGAATTTTTAAAATCAAATTACCACATGATTATCATTAATTACATAAATAAGATATTGGTAATGCATATACACTTGATAGAAAAAGTATTCAAGAGGAAAACCAGATAGAAGCTATTAAGGATATATAAAGATGAGTTGAAAATAAATATCCCAAACCAAATTAAAATAAAATAATTATTACCTATAATTTTGGGACATAGGGGCTCACTAAAACCATGTCAACAACTCACATCCCATGTCTAGATAAAAATAATATCAACCACCTCTAATAATTGATTTTCCTTTATTAGAACATTTCAAAACAGTATCTACATATACTAAAATGGTGCATATAGGGTGTGATAATAACTAACCAGGTAATATACCACCAACTTTTTCCTGTTAACATTTTGTTATAAAATATGGGAAAAATTATTTAGAAGTATTTATATAATTATACACCATTAAAACCAATTAAATTGATATTCTAACTATATAAATAAATTAGTTGAAAAGGCTGTTTTAAATTAAAATGTATCATTTTTTCACTATTTATTAAAAAATGATCTTTATTAGTGAATTACTACAAATTTAACAAAAGTAAATTTTGATGTCTCTGTTATATAAAAAAGTTTATTTTTTCAAATAAAACATATAAAAGTTATAAAAAATATATTTAAAAAGGTTTCTCCTTCAAAATGAGGTAAAACTACCTTTTATAAATATTAGAATATTATATGATTAAAATTGGATTTCATCTCATTTTAAGCCAGTAAATTTTTTTAGATAAATGTAAAAATATTTAACAAACATGTAAGACCATAATTTAGTTATATTTATTCATTCATGCCAATACAATGAACAGGCGTTAACTACCATTTAAAATAATATTATTATTATATTATTTTTTGGTACAACTCAATATTGTGTGCAACGTAAGATTTTAGAGAAACCTGCTGTTGCATATCATGTAAACTATTGGAAAAAATTTCCTCCATTCACTTAAAATTAATATCTTATTCATAAATATTAATAGATATGAAAATGTATTATTATCTAAATACTGGAGATCCTACAAGGTCACAATGCCCATATATGTATTTTTTATAATGTAATTCATACTATCTATATAAATAAAATTTTGTATCCTAGCATAAAATATATAATATAGATTTTTAATAATCATTTTTTTTATTTAAAGGAATGTGTATTAATTTCTATCTATTTCTTCTTTAGAAATTAAATTTTTTTAGATTACATAGTTAAATTTTTAGTTCTAAGAAAGCTAAAGTGTTTTTTACTTTTCTATAAATAGTTTTAATAGTATTTATTTATCTATATTTAAATTCTATTGAATTTATGGGGACTTACTACTTGTTTTTTAATTGGAATAATATTATCCTATATATGTTTTTAAATAAGGGTTTACAAAATTAGCATTTACAGACATAAAATTCCTTTATATGTTTGGAATAATTTTTTAACAACTGATCTAGGGGAGTCTTTTACTCGCTTCAAAATATCTTATTTGATTTATAATTTAAGTTTTCAAAATTCTCAGTTGAAATATTTTAAGAATTATTATTTGATATAAATGATCCATTTATTCTTAAAATTTATTTAATTCTTACAAGGTGAATTTAGTATTAGTGTGTTAATTATGTTAAATTTCTTGGACTAAATAACTTATTTAAAACATTGGTCTAATTTTTATATATGTGTTATTTCATTTAATTATGTGAAATTATTTTTATAATAGAATTTGATATATTGATCTATTTTCAAATATAATATTTTCATGATTAAACTCAAAGGGAATTTGTTTTTAAAATCCTTAAAGAAAAGAAACTTTTAATTTATCTTGGAATTATATTGTTTATTCTATATATTCAGGGAAATTAGTTTTATTTGTTCATTGAATATAATAACCCTTTTTGTAATATGTTAGTGTTTAAACATAACAAGGTAGAAGCATGACTTTTTTTCATCAGGTTTGTGCTCTGTACAGATAATATTGTTCAAATTGATTAAAAGCTTATCAGATCATACTGTTTAAAATAATTTAATAATCTTTTACCGGATTTTAATTATTTAATCATTAAGAATATTCTAACTTTACATTTACTCTTATAAAAATAGGAAAATTTATTTCTTTTAGATATTTTATTTATATTTAAAAGGGACTCTATTTTTTTGAATTTATTATAATATAATATTTGATATATTTAAAAAAGGGGATATTTTTTTGTTAAAATTTAATAATGTTTTTTTAATTCACAAAAGGGTATTTTTTTAGTATTAAAAATTGATTTAAATTATTTTACAGTTTAATTTGTTTTGATAAATTACTATCCTTTCAAATTTAATTAAATTATAATTTTCTTAACTAATTAATAGTGTTTAATTATATGTTATAAAAATAGTTATATAATTGTTTTTTAATAATTCTAATGTATTTTTTAAATTGATACTTCTTAATTTTATATATTTTTTATTTATCCATGTTTAATACATATTTGTTAACTTTATTTTGGTCATCCTTAGTAAGCCACCTGGCTAGCCCTCAACCACAAATGGAACCATTGGTTTATCCCAATGGGAAAGCTGACGAGAGCCATCCCACAAGGAGTCTAGAGAATGTTGTGCATATTTCATGCCTATAAAATGTAAGCATGTTTACAAGGCTTGTGGATCGTACTTATTTTGATCCTGGTTTCCCATGGGGTCATAGGCCCTTTTGTGTGAAAAGTTTATACCACTGATGATCATATAAAACCATCTCAAATGGAGGATCAACCCCACATGTATGATATAAAACTTTCTATCCACCAATAATTTTCAATGTGGGGCAGTGATGTATGTTAATTGTTTATCCGTGTTAAAAAACATAGATAGTCCTCGGATCTCCGATCAAATCCCACATGTTGAAAAACATTTTTACATATCCCAAACATTATTATTTGAATATCCACATCATCTATTTAATTATCCTCCTCAACAATCCATAATTTATCTAGTTCACTAATAAACTTCACAAAACCTTTGATAAATTTAATCGAGTTTTTTCTGGCTTGTTTATTTGTCTGATTTGGTCTTGACATATCCTCATGAATCTTTTCTTAAGGAAATAGTATCTCTAAATATTTTTTTGTTTTCCATATTTTCTAATATGTTTTTCTTATTGTGTCTACATGATACATTTCTCAAAAACATTTAATCCTCCTCTAGTGGTTTGTCAATTGTGACCATTAGAAATAAAAAATGAATCTTCTTCATCCTCCATTTTTTTCTTTTTATATGATTTAAAGAGACATGGAGGAATATTTTTCAAGAACCAACATGAGATCTTTATTATTCACATTTTATGTAGTTGTGTTGTTATTGTTTTATTTTTTTCTTTTGTTTTTGGATCTTCCACCATTAGAATTCACTAATGATTGAACCACCTTTTGGTGTAAAATATTTTGGTAAAAACTTGTGTCCATCAATGTTTGTTTTTTTAAACCTAATATTTCCATCAATATTTATATTTTTATAATTCTTGATTCACTATTGGATATCTTCAATGGTGAGTCACGAGTCTCTATTGGACATCCAATAGTAGATGTTTTTTATTGATTCTCATAAATCCTTTTGCTTAACAGTGGTATGGAATTAGTTTTTTTGGTTGGATATTTTTATTTTTTTTCTTGTAAGTGAAATGAAAATATCTTCTCTGATCTTCCACCATTATAATTCAACCTATCTATGAGTTTAGTGGTATCAAAAATAATCCACCACTCTCTTTTTTCAGAGGTAGCTAAAATAATCCACCATTAGTTATAAATTTTGTTTCTAAGTTTTTATTTATTTTTTAATTGATGGTATTTAAATAATCAAATTATTAAATAGTTTATTATTTTTTTTAAATTAAAATTGAAGAAAAGTGTAAAAATAAATTAGTACCATTTTTTTCACTTATTCATGAAGATTCAAATTTATATGATAATCTGTTTTACTACTTCTTGCTGCCTTTATATTATAAAATATTACATTTTTAATTGTATCATTTTTTAATTGTGAATTATTTAATTTTTAATACTTAAAGTATTATTGGTTTTATATTAATATTTCAAGAATAAATTTAAAGAAAAGTTGTTCTATATTTTTTAGAGTAGCTTTATCAAATGAAGGAAATAGTCATATTATTTTATTATTATACACTAAAGTGTCATATAGATATTTGAAATAGATACGCAACTATAAGATTGTTTATTTAATAACTCAGGAGATGTCATTGAATTTTCCTACTTCCATGTGATGAATGATCCTTGATCCTCAACATGTTTAAAATTTCTTATAACGTACTAATTCCCCACCACTGGACATTATTTGGGTAATAATTTTTCCATATATTTCTATTTATTTGCATTTGATTTAGGATTTTACAAATAAAAAGAAATTATTTCTTTCTATGATTATTCCACCACATAAAATGAAGTCATGGCTGTCACTCCGGATCATAATTCAAGTAAATAGACAACGTTGTTCTACTTTAATAGACTGGGTTGTACCTCCAGTTTTTTAAAAGGTAGTTTCTATAAAAAGGTTCTCAAACCATTAAAAGTGATATTCTTAGTAGGTACCAACCTCCTTGTGGAGTAGAGGAGGTCGAAGGGCGGACTAGAATATTTTTTATTTGAGCCACTATAAATCATGGGGTTCTTTCTTTTTATTTCCATTGCAACTCATTTCAAGAACTTTTCACCCACTACATATTTTTATTTTAGAAAATCTTATTTTTTTATTTTTTATTTTCAAAATAATTCTCCCTATTGTAATATTTTTAATCACTATCGTTCAAATAATAACTATGAGAACATTATCAGCGGTCCACATGTACTTGTATTGGCCATTATGAGTACTAATACCTACCATATATACAATAATTAACCCACAAACTTATAGAACGATCATATTTCCCTAAAACCTTACCCCAACCTCTAATTTTACCTTCCAAATAGTACACTCACTAAACCAGACCCCCTAAACATATCTCATAATATCACCATTATTATTTCCCTCCACCACCACATCTACCACACCATCTTCTACAACCTACAATGTCATTGTGGCTGACATCCACTCATTTCCCACAACTATACTGATGAACTACACTGGTCAAACCTATGATGTCCATGAAGGTGATTTTTTTTAGAATTTTATTATTTATGTTAGAATGTAAGATATGAAATTGGGTGTTTTTTGGAGAAGGTTGTTGAATGTTGTGTTTCTTATTATTTGGATTTTTTAATTCCAAAAGAAGAATTAATAATTGAATTTAATTGTATAAATTAATTAAATTTTAAATATATAATGAGTTAATGATCTAATTTTATGGGCACAATTTTTTATATAAAATTAATTAACTATATTTTAATGTTTTTATGATTTGGGGAATGAAAATTATGATGCTTATTTTTGTAATAAATTTCTGTAGTTATAATTTTTAAATCATCAATATTTATGTTTAAGATATTTATTTATATAATATCATATCATTATGTCTAAATTATATGAAACACATATTATTTTAGACATAATAATTTTTATATATAATTTTTTTAATATATCCATTTTATAGTTTATATTTTTAAAATTTCATTAATAAAACTGATCAAATCCATGATTTTAAATTTATTATTTTATCATTTTCATCTCTTATTTCCTATAATCATAAATATATTACACTCTGGTATCCATACATTAAAAACATCAATGATCTATTTTGTTTTATATCTAATAACCATATTAGTTACTCAAAGTCTTGAATAAAAAAAATTACTTTACAAGTATAAAAAATACATGATATATTTATATAGTTTTATATTTTTATTATTTTAAAATGAAATTAAATATAAATAAATTTATTTTAAAAATTTAAAATAATATAATATAATTTATTTCATAATAATAAATTTTTTTCTTGTTCATAATAAGTTTTTTTATTTTATATTATAAATATTTTATAAGTATTATGAGATATATTAATATTTAATAGGTCTAATATTACCACTAAGTATTAAGGAATCATGATCGATGATTTCATGTGGTGTCGATTATTTATGATATGTACCTTATTTGATATCGTCCAGAAGGGAACTGACTATTGTTTTCATGTGAAAATGAATGTGGTGGGTTGGAACCTCATCGAGCTCACCACATCAGAAATAACAGATGTGTTTATGGATTGGTGAATTCCTTTTAGTAATGTTCACTATGTTTGGGTTTTATTAGTCGGTGGAGACTTATTCATTCGACTCCGAACCAAGAATGAGGTATAGGTATCAATTTTTAAATTGTGTGATTGAATTTGATTGAGCATGAAGGACTTAGAAAACACTGTGGTTATCATTAGGCTGTTAGAATCATGTTCCTCATGTCGATTAATATACTGGGATGAACCACAATGCTTTTAGAGGAATCAGTTGAAGAAATCGTACTGTTTCTAATTAGGCAAATGTAGTGACTTTGTTCTTGATGTTCGATTACAGTAAACATTTGGATTATATTATAGTGTTTTTTATTGGATTTTCATTGGATGAGAATGTTGGGAAATTAGGAATGAGAAAATACTTATTGTGTTAAATTTTTGTTCAAGGATAGAATGAGGAGAACTTTATAAAATTGTTCATTAAGGAAGAGAAGAAGACATCATTAACGTGCTACCATAACATCACGAGGATGAGAGACACAATAGTTCTTAGAGTGTAATGACCCATTTTGTTATGTTTTTTTCATTTTTTATGGATTTCAAACATTTCTCATAGTGGATATATTATTCATGGGAATGGTTGTTGAAACAAGATTCTCCACATTTAAATTTTTTTATGATTTGTTATTTAGGCTTAAAAGGATGATGAATGTTCAACTGAAAGCCCAAAATAAAAAAGGAGTCAGGGAAGGGTCCATCTATGTTACAGTAGAATAACCAGCTAGGTGGTTTTCTGTGAAGTAGGCTATGTTCCCTATAGGTATGACCGAAAATCAATGGTTAGTTGGTTCATTCACGTTGGGAAAAGTTTTAGGAAGGTTCTTTTGTGTATTTTTTTGGTTCTCAACCCCCTTCGAATTAATACTCCATACTCAAATTTTAGAGATTCATTCAACTATGATATTCTATTACCCTTCCTTCATGATATCCTTGAGATATGAAATGGATCTTGATTCAATCCATTGGTGTATCTGATAGAGATCCTCCATTCTTCTTTGACATGGCTCCACCTATCTCGTGTAGTGTAAGATCATTGTTCTATTCATTTCTGTAAATTCCTCTTGATAATTGGATGGAAATTCCCCCAGATCACGGTAGAACTTTCTAATAATAGTGGGGATTTATATTAGAATTGATAAGGATATCCCATGGAAATTAACACACACCAATAATTATAGTTTTTTTAAGGTGCATTACTTATTATTTTATGAAATTGTTTTTGGTTGAATGGAGTTGAACAATATATCATATCATGGAACTCATTTTGGTATAATGTATGCCTTATATTTGAGAGTATGTTGAGAGTTCTCTGAACTCAATTGGAGAAAATTTATAATAAATTATATCACATGATTGAATTCTCCTAGATATTATAATTTATTGATATTAAATATTAATTTTAATTGTTTCCTCGTGATAGGTGTATCTCACTTGGTGATGTTTGGAGAGAGTTGGAAAACTTGTTTGGGTGGTTGTTCACTATTTAGGATTTAAGGAAATACCTACCTAGTAATTCGATAAGTATACCTTTATACTATTGTTTTGTGTTACTTTTGATCTTTTAATACGTTATAATTTAGTAATAATTAATTAAATTTCATTTCTCGGGTGTGAGTTAGGGCCACTTGGTGATTGGTTGAGGCTGAATGGACTTGGATGAACTTGAAAAAAGATGTAGGCTTTTGGTTATATTAGAGTTGAATATGTATTGAGGTAGATAGTCATGTATATTCTACCCCATAATATTGAGTATGGTTTATTTCCATTTGGTATTGGGCTCATAATATTGGGAGAACAAACCTTAATTCATAAATGTATTACGAACTATATGTAATTCTTATATTGTTAATGATATTTAAAAATTAAATACCTAATTTAAACATGAATAATGTAACTGAACTATGTACCAAGTTCTATGGAAGATCATTGTTCATTAGCAAGATTCTATCCTCCAATTGATGTGACCTTGATCTCTAATGTGTTATTTAGATTAGATGTACTCCCTTTGGTGTGTGATTTTCATACATGATACCTAGTGTCTGTGAAACCCTTTATTGAGATAACACACATTGTTTATTACTATATTTTGACCTATTTAGATCCTTGTATAAACTTGGAAACTTTTTATTGATATGTTATGCATGATGGTGGTGGAAATGTGTATCGTATAAGACCTATTCTTATAATTAATCACATGTGGTCATCGTGTGTTTCTCATGAGACCTATTCTTGTTATGATTCACATATGGAGTGAATGTGTAGACCTATGAGACCAATAACTAATATGATTTCTTAATATGGGTTGGGTGTTCCATGCTATGTCACACCATATATGAGGTTAACTCACAACAATTGGATATTTGATATTCCTTGTTTTTTCTATGCTATATTCTTCCTTGAGTATTATTTCATATCATGTGGAATGATTGTTATTATATATTGAACCTTCCAATGTGATTTCTTAAATGTGGAATTTTTCATAGCTAGTAGAACAACATTTTCTTGGTTTAGGATGAATGGTGGGACTAATGGACCTTGCTAGATCTTTAGTGGGGGAGTTTGGATGACATGACTTAGTGTTGTTGGTTCTAGACATTGGATGGGTTGGGCTAGATATTTACATGTGATTTTACCATAGGGAGAGAACACTATACATAATTGGAAGATGTTCTATAATGTTAAATTATTTTCCAATGTGGAACGTCCTTGTTTATGTTTAGAGTTAAATTTTTGCAGTTGTTTCATGTATGTGTACCATCGAAGGAAAATCGTAATTCATGGATGAAAATTCCATTAAAGTGGGTAATGGAGATGTTCATTAAATATTAAACATGTCATGTACCATACTGGTGGTATATTTATTGTTCTTTAAAGGTGGTAATAAGTTACATGGAACGATCAAAATCATGTTGTAATTTCTTTTGAAATTATTATGTCATGTTACTAAAGAAGGTATGTTCGGAGTTCATGATCCCTTGGTTTCTGCACAAATGCTCAATATGTGCTTTATTGTTTTATACTTGTGCCTTGATGCTTTTTTTATGATTGTCTATTTTATTTTTTCCCTATATACTTTATTCTAATTTTATCACATTTCCAAACACTATGTTTTACCATTTAAGAATAAAATTGCATTAGTGGTGCCCTGTAAATTTGTAATCACATACATATCAAGAATTCATGGGAATTTGGTACCCTAGAAAACCTCTATTTTCAAAGGTATATGTTGGTGTAAGGTTCAAGTTTGATCATTGAGTGGGATAAATCACTATTATTCTAGAAACTCGGAGGAGGAAAGACTTAAAGTTGGGTGAAGATCCTTTTTTATAATTTGGTTATTTTTTTATCTTGTATATGTGATTATTCTAGAGTGTGGTCAGTATACTTTTATCCGAGCATGACTATTCGAGTATGTTATATATCATATTTTTAGGTTGTTCGGTGTTCTTTGATTATTGTTGCTACACAATTTATTATTTATCTTTTAGTGTTAACTTCGATTGAGGGTATTTTCTCCCCATTAAATCATTTTAGAGCATTGTTGATAGTGAAAAACCATTGGTATATATGGAGGATTTCTTGAGGTCACGTGGATCTCTATCTTGGAGCTGGCGATTTTGGATGGCGTGTTACAAATTTGGTAGAATGAAAATGATGTGTTTTATATGTGTATATAAATATAATTTGATATGTTTTTCCATTATTGAAAAAGGTACTCCCTATAGAAGAGATGATTCTGGAGTTGTACATCCATACTCAGAAGGTAGATAAAAGCCTTAAATTCACATATGAATCCAACGGTTCATGTTTAAAAAACTGTATGTTTTTCAAAAAATAGAATACATATCTCCATATTTATAATATTCATAACTCATCCTTATGGAATGAAAATGATGTAAATAAATTCCTTTTAATTCTTTATAGTATATCCCTGAACCATTATAAGTAGATAGTTTTGATGTCAGTGAGTTAATTTTCACTAAAACTAATGTTGAAAGTATTCACCAGGTTATACAAAAATAACTAAATTTATTACATGAAATAATGTGAATAAAATATAAATAGATAAAATAACTCACCAAATATATTTTGTTTTCACCGGAATAATTTTATTATAGATAATCAAAATTTTCTTCAGATAAAGTTAAATATTGATTAGATTTGGTATTAAATGGATTTAAACCATTCAATTTCATTGTTGGTGTAACAAATAACACAAGCAAAATGACAATACTTCTAAGAAACCATCCCCCATAGTTATGCATAAAAAATTATTTTTGGTAATTTCCACTACTATTCATGAACAAATAGAGCTTAGTGATAAAACTAAATTTTATCACAAACCATTTATTGATGATGTAAAGAATGTTTAAGAGGATGGTGAGACTACATTTAACTTGGTAATTAATTAAATTTTGATACCATTGGAAACATTTTTATTGATAATTAAGGGTATCCACACACACATAAATTTAACAATATGGTGTAATCAAATAGATTTTAATAGTACTTATTATGTAAATAATTTAAAAAAATATGTCATATTTAGAAAAAACATAGTTTAACATGGTCAAAAACACTTTTATCCTATTCTAAAAACGTTCAAAAATGATCTAGTATTGTTTAATGAGTACAAAGAGAGTGGTATTTCACTAAAAATCTTACGTGGTGTTCATATATTAGTATAATATGACAAGTAAGACATTTAATATATGTATCATTTTCAATATTTTCTAGCACTATCATTCCATTAAATCCATTTTTTAAATAGACAATACAATCGTAATTTCATGACCAAAATTATTTTCGTATGATTTCTTTATTTCAAAGATAAAAGTTTAAGACACAATTTTTATGTGAAGTAAATTAAAAAATGTGTTCTATAATATATATATATATATATATATAATTTTTTTGGAAGTAAATTGAAATATTTTTCTAGTTTCAATTTTCAATGTGAATTATGATAAATAATAGCATTAAATATAATACATTAATTTTTGTGTGACTGTAAAAAAATATACATTCCTACTATATTGTACATAATGGGTAATAAAACAATAGAGCCATTTCATTCCATTTTAATGATTTTTAAGGATCTGGTTGGTTATTATATTAATATTTTCAAGTACGTGATTGTGATGAGAATAAAATAAATGGGGTTATGAAGTGTTTAAAATAATATTTCACTTTAATGGTAAATTAAAATTGAAAATATTGATTGTTTTCCTACGTAATTATAAAGTCGTTTTTGGATGTTTCTAATATTTTAAGACAACTATGGTAAATAAAAAAGATAATGGTTGATTATTAAAACATTTATTTCATTACCATGATAATAGTATGAAGTTTATCGAAACCCTTTCCTATTGTATATATGAATGAAAAAATGACAATACATTTAGCTGTTGAATCCATTACTATTGTTCCCATCGAATTCAGATGGATGTATCTTATTATTAATTTTCTGAATAGATCAAAACAATATGTGTGAAACATTCCTCATTGATAAGAATAAAAAATAAGGGGAGTTTGATGAATTAATTCACTAATCGATGTGTTTTATATATTTCAAAATTTGAAAAAAAATTAGAAAATACCTTCAAAATTAAAAAAGGCATAATTGGGAAAGGTTTATTGTTTGATATAGAAAACATTGAGTTGATTGAATCTTATTTATATATTTTCTTCAACACTCCATTATTTTTTATATTAATATAGTATTTCATATAGTTAAACTAATATGTGATTCAATATCATTTTAATTTTTTTATTATTTATATTGTTTTACATTTTGGAGTACATATTACAGAGTTTAAATAGTAAAGTCCTTGTTCTATATATTATGAGATATAAAATGTTATTTTAATATTATTTCATTAGCAGTTCAAGGATTAAAAACAGACACACATTTATAGTTACTTTAGTTTATATAGAAATATATTCTTGATTTATATTAACACAATCTCATTCCATTAAATTATATAAAATATATAGTTATATAATGTTAATGTTAATGTTACTCATATGGTGGATGAAAATGTTAATAAACTATTGTATGATATATTTTTTATAATTTAATACAATAAGTCCTTAAAATATAATAAATTTCATTTTTTTAAATTTTGATGTTAATGTAAATCGATAAATGAAAAATAGTTTTTTAGTATTACATACATCATTGTAGACTATTTTTATAGTATTTTTTGGGGGAGTAATTGATTTTATTTATAGAAGTAAATTAAACTATATATTATAAAAGAGTGATTAAATTAATTTGGTTTATGGAATAAAATTTTAGAATTTATAACAAATTTTTGTAAGACATAAAAAAAATATACAAAAAAAACCATGAAATCAACTCATTTATATTAGAATCATTAGAAGAATTTTTTTCCTTGTTAAAACTATTTTAGGCTGGAATATTATGTTGAAAATGAATAAAATGGAAGTTTTTGTAATTAAATTGTAGGATTTTTATACCACATAATTTCTGGAGAAATTAGTTAATAAAATAGTATAGATATTTGATAATAACATACCCAATGGGGTTGGTATAATTTAAAAGGTAATACAATAGATATTTTATTCAATGTAATTTTTTCAGAGATTTTTTGTTAGTTATATTTGGAAATTTTCTCATTTGTGTCATCGTTGATGATCTCTTGGTCAAATATTTATGTCAGTTCAATTTATTTTACTTTAATTCATGTGGATATATTTTAGGGAACTTAATTTAAGGATTATAAGATGGCTGATTTGAATTTTATGTCAAATTACTATATTTTATATATGTTTATTCTATAATACATATTAATTTTTAAAATAATTATTCAATTATTTTTTATACAGTAATGAAATTATGATTAGCTAGATTTGGTGTTTCCTCTAGATGATGTTAGGAACATTGAAATGGGATTCCATCATGTAATTCTGATACCCATAATAGTTCCATATTTTATGATTAATATTATTTATTTGGATTTGGTATGAGTTTATATGTTTTTTAAATGGACGGTGTCATATAAAGTAACCATAGATTCCCCTTAGTGAATCACGACCAGTCTTCGTCTCTTAGGAGGAGTTTGAAAAATTATTGATGGTGGTTCTAAAAAGATAAAATTTTTAATTTTCTTAGTATTCTATATAATATATGGTGATTTTTTTCTATAGGATATTTTTATCATGCATCAACTTATTTATTTTATGGAGTTTCTCTAAATACAAAAAATTGTAGATATATTAAAAGGAAAGGGTGAACATAGATTCTGGAGAACCATTTTCTGTTGTTATTAATATCTTATTGTGAGCCTCACCAATATATCTTCCCACCAAGTGGCATGACGTAGTAGCATACTGGTCAAGTGGGGAGGAAACATTGAGATTTATCACCTTGAATATTTGATCGAGTTTAATATTTTATACGAATTATAAATTAATACATTGAATGTAGTCTGAGTAGAGACATCATTCATTGTATCCCAAACATCATCTGATTCCATTCAATCTTCTCAATTATCATATCTCATGTCTTTTTCATGATATATTTTTGAATTATTTATTTAGTAAAATATTTAAAATATTCAATTATTATTCATATTTAAATAAATATTTGGTGTTGTGTACTTATAGTTACCATAGTTAGGTGAGACATCATATTGAATATCTTTGTGAATAAAGACCCATATATCTATCGATGTATATGATTTCGGTGATATAATATATTATATATTTATAAAAAAAATATTATTTATTATTTTATAGAATATTCCATATTTTTAATTAATTTAATATCTACACTCGATATATATAGTATGATGCTGAATAGAAAAAATACCAAATGCTCTACGATATATTACTATACATTTTCATGAGATATTCTGTTGTATTATAATTTATGTTATATTAGGTTATTCATTGATGTATGAAAGATGTGTCTCATGCCATGTAGTTATGAGAGACGTAGTGATTGGTGCATACAGAGATACAATTATGTATACCCAGAATTAGGTACATTTGATAATCCAGGCTTTGCATCATGATATAGATACCTAGTTTATTGAGTTATAGATTTTTTAAGAAGATGGATATTCATTATTAGACACATATCTTGAGGAGGTGGTGGGATATCATTCAAGATTGGGTCATGCACTAATTAAGGACATACTTGAAATTACAATACATGTAAAAATTAAAAATAGTGATCTTTTAAGAGAATATTTAATATTTATATAATATATATTATTTATTTGATTTCTCAAAACGAAATTTTTGGGTAGTGTCTTGAATTTATAAGTGATCTAGAAAATAAAACACCAGACTCATTAGGTATATTCCATAAACATATATTTATTTAATGATTCAAAATAGAGTAATAAAAATTAGTTTTAATTATTTTTAAGTGATTTTAGTTTTTAAATATATTTTAATCTTTCAAGACAACTTATTAAATTGTTAAAAACATTCAGTGAAGAGTTAAAACTGAGAAAATGACCTCAAATTTTTGTGAAATTAATTATCAAATAACAATGATTTATTTGTAACATATATATAATAATTAGACATCCATTCTACATAATATGTGGTTGTAATGAATGAATTATATTGTTTTAGATAATATTTTTATTTAAAAATTTTATAAGAAAAAAAAACAAAGAAAATTTACAATGATTTGGATAAAATAAAAATAAATAAAAATCATTTTATTTTGTGACATGTATGAACAATAGAATAAACAATACATCATGTGGTTCCATCATAATTTCTAAAAAGGCATTTTTATTGATTTGAAAGTGTATAGAAACATTTATCAAATGAAAAAAACTAGGTAAAATACCTTATATATTTATGATCTTTTAAGAAAGTGATACATTATTAATTTTTGAAATATAGGGTTGAATGAAACATTAATGTAATATATCGTGATAAAAAAGACTGTAGTTTCAAGAAGTTATTAAGACATTTCAAATGACCATAACTAAAAAACATAAAATTATCATAAAACCATTAGGTAGTAATCAATATTTAATTTTAGAAATATAGTAATGAAAAATATCATAATCTTGGGAGTTGTGTTTTCTCACATACCAAAAAATAAATTTAACATTAGAAATAAATTAAAAAAAGGGATAAACATAAAACCGAGAAAAAGAAGTTGGGTTTTTTTATATTATATGAAAATTATTTCCACTTACATTATGACATGTGAAAAAAAAATACATGTCAATCCAAAAAATGGTTTGGTCTCAATAAAAAAACTACATTTTATGGATTTATTAGTGTTAAAAAATATAAATAGAATGTAAAAAATTTATTAAAATGACATGGATCATCATCAAATCATATGATTGTGATAAATTACTAAATTGAGATATATATGACTTAAAAAATGTTAACTTGATTCGTGATGTTCTCAGAATGACTTTAAATAAGTAATATATTAAAAAGTGATTAGAAATAAGTGATACATATAATTTCCTGAAAAGAAAAATAGGTTATTTTGAAATCATGTGACAATGATAACTATACAACTTTTGAAGTGTATGAAATAATGAAATTATAAGCCAACATGAATCATGGTTGGAATGAATGAAAATGATGGTTTAGATTAAAAATCGATAAAGAATAAATGATAATACCAAAAATATAAAAATATTCTTAGACTGATAAAACATTATATGATGAAAATCATTGATTAATTTATTCTTTATAAGAATAATTAGAAATAAAATTTTATATGAAATGTTTTTTGAATTGTTGAATATGTTTTTTTATAGATTTACAAATGATTTAAATCTCCAATAAAATGCTAAAAACCTAGTAAATACCTTAAATTATGATGAAATATTAGGAATATAATCAAAAATTAAATAAGGATGTTTTTGAATAAATGGGTTTCTAAACCAATTTCTAGTGTTTTATGAATGTTTTATTTTTTTAGATTCAAATTGATTAAAAATTATATGAAAAAAAAACTGTGAAAGGAATTCAATGTTTCATGAAATAATTTGAGAAAAATTTCTCATAAAATTTTCCCATGTAAGGATAAAATAAAAATCAATAATATATACAGTGTGGTCAAATTGATAAAAAAACATGGTTAAAAATCTATTAAGAACAAGTGATACATTCAAAACTGAGGAAACAGCCAGGGATTTATATAAAATCTTATAACATAAAAGAGTTATTAATTTTCGAAATAAAGGATTAAAAATAAGTCAATTCAGTGTGTGGTGTGGTCATAAAATTCACCATAATGTTAATAACCAATTGTAAATATTTTTAAGTTAATTATTTATAATATATGAGTATTTTGACATTCAGTAATTATGGATTTTATATTTCTATTTTTTATGTTTTTATAAATTATATATAGTTATATTTATTTTTTTTAAAAAAATTAAATAGCATTAGTGACCACATTTTAGTGTTTCTAAAGGGTTAAATAATATTTATTTTGAGACCCTTCAGCATCATTCAAATAATGGTATCAAAATTATTTAGTGATGAGGTATCACAGTTAACAGTTTGAAGATATTTCACCCACCACTAAATGAATTTTGTGAGAATTTTGTTAGTTTCTGTAGATTTTTATTATAGAAGTATATGATGGGTTTTTTATAAAATAAGACATATGTAAATTGTAAACCTAGAAAATTAAAATATAATTGGATAATATTTAAGAACATATTTTGGATTATCCATATAAAAAGATATAAATAACATTCATATATAAAGGGTAGAGATGATAACTTATAACGGTGACGTTAAATGATAGTTGTATATGTCTATGAATATATACACTATATAAATAATAATTATTATAAATAATCATAGTAAATATTATCCACACATTATATATGTGATTCATATATATATATATAATCATTAGATATATATTTGGTTTCGTTTTTTAATAAATTATTTTTATTGTATAGAAATAGGATAAGTAAAAAAACTAGTTATAATTACATAAAAAATACAATAATAGTTGAATTGAAAATATGAGAATATCCATTAAAAAAATATAGCAAAAAGGATCACTATAATAAAATAACAAACAAAAAATCTAATTAAAATTACTATAATGTTATTCATATGTTCTCTTAAAGTAAAATAATAATTTTATTATACAAAAATCAAATTTCATTAAGTGTTAAAATAAATAAGTATCATAAAAAACTCAACATTTTATTATAGGTGAACTTTTTAATGATATAATGAGAATAATATTCCAAAATATCAATAATTTACTATTATCTAAATTCATCACAGTATAAGTCTCGTAGGTATTGAAATTGATATCAATTACTAAATGTTGAAGATATGTGATGTTATAAAAGTTTGATGTGTAACTATATATATATATATATGTGTGAAAAAAGAAATTGTTATGGGGTTTTATCTCTATGAATGATGATAAAATTTGTATACATCATCAAAAAAATATCCACATTCTAAGCTTCATTATATTATATGGTCATAAGAAAAAAATAAAATATAAATAAACTCGATTATTATTTAGAAACAATTCTTGAATTTATAACGAAAAACTGAATAATGGTCATATATTAGGCCCAATTATATTATATCAATCACAATATTTTCTTATTCTTTTGGTCCTAATACAACACCACAACCCTGAAAATTTAAAAAATGCTGAGAAATTATCAATGTGGGGTTTTATAAAATGATAAAAAATAAAACATATTTTAATATTACCTTTATTCTTTATATTTAAATAAATATATGTAGTAAGAAGATATAAGGGATTAAATATACATACATTTAAGTAATTCTAGTTAAAATTGTAATTTTTTAGGTTCCCTAAAAGATGAATTGATGTTAGATATGGAAATATTTTTTAATCCTTTGAGATTAATGTGGAAAACTTATAATGTTCTCTCTAAAATAATAATTAAAAAGTAAAATTAATATTCAAAAAATGCATTATAGAGAAATAACATTACCATTTCACATAAAGTAATAAAATTAATCCTCTAAATATAGTTATCCTTGAGAATTTATCCAATAAATATGATGAATCATTCTTCATAGGATTATAAAAAATAATGAAAAAATTGTCATTGTTTTATGGGGACATGAACATAAAAAAAATTTACGGTTTTATGAGATAATATTAGAACCACAGAGGTAGCTAAAATTTATAAAAATCAATATATTCTAGTTTTTATTTGAAATTAAAAAAAATTGTATATGGTAAAAATAAAATGCATCTTATAGAAATTTATAGTCATTATGATACCCATTTAATGTTAAATAAAATAATATAACACATAAATAATAATCATCTTTCTTTTATATCTCATATAAGTTAGTTTCAAATATCACTGCTGGTATTGTTTAGAAATACTTAAACATATATATATATATATGACTTTATTATAGATCAATAATTTCATAATGATCAATGAAAATGTATTTTTTATTATATTCCTTCCATTTATATATTTAGTAAATTTTAATTACTTATTTAACTATTTGGGTTGATTATATTGATTATTATCATCTAAAATCACGTTTTATTATATAAAAAAATAATTATGAAGAAATATTATTTGAGTAATGCATATAATAAAAATTTATCAATATATTATGTCACAAATATTCTTACAAAATATTTTATTAACATATAATCTTTAAAATATTATAATACTCATTATTTTATTAAAAAGGATTTTATTTTTATTTGTATATGATCATTTACAGATGAGAAGTTATGTATATTGTCAACTGATATCATCTAAACACAAAAATAGGTAAGACTATGAGGATTAGGGATTCCTATTATCAAATAAAATCATTTTCATCCTAAACCAAATAGAATTTAACTCAATATAAAAATAATTTAATTTTGAAACTTATTTAATGAATATGGAAATTGATGGTAATATTAGGGACATTAAGATTGGAATATTGAGATATGGTAAAAGTATCCTTCTTCTTTAGTTTAATATATTCTATTGTACTCTAAAATCCTAGGAGAAATATATATATATATATATATATATATCTGTTTTTTATTGTAATTCCTCTCTCTGTTTAACATCATTAAAAAATAAAGTGATATATTAAATTTCAAAAATATCTAAACTATTTTTCTGTAACTCCAAATGTAATGATTAAGATGATTATCACTGTGAAATTATACAATTGTGATATATGAATCCTATAAATGATCAAGTTATAAAATATGGCTCAATATTTTTCCATATACAATTTATTGAAAATATTTGTTTGATTAAAGATAAATTAACATATAAAAATTAAATTGGGCTAATTATAATAAAGTTAAATCAATGTTCCTGGAAGAAGTGACATAAATATTTAAATATAACTACATGGTGGAAAATCACTAACATCCAATGATTTCATGGTGTAATAACACAACCCATTGTGAATAATAATGGGAAATTAGAATGTGTATGTTTTGAGTCATTATTTACCCAGAGATAAAGTCGTTGTATGTGTAATTCCATTCATGTAAGCACTTAAGAAGGCATAGAGTAGAGAGGCAATCCAAATAACAAAGGCTCCTACCATATCAATATCCATAGATAGGAAAGTGTAAGATAAATTCAATCTAGAATAATTTATTAAAATATTAAAAATATATATGTCTTAATTTATTATCAATATAATCCTTGTAAAATAAAATAATCCATATTCTATGTGTGAAAAAAAATCAATGTCAATGTATATTACGATGATTGGTAATGGGAAGCTAATTCTAGTTGATAGTAGTTTTTATAATTTATTTTTTAGAACATATATAGATCTATAATGTTCTTGGACTTTTAGAAATTTTAGTCATAGGGTTTGATGACTCTTGGTATTGGATATAAACTTCAATAAGTTTAATATAGGAATATAAAATCATATACTTGGATCTATATTCAGGGCATGGGATGGTTTTTCTCACTCCCATATATTTGGAATGATCTTTCACTCTATATAGGTATTCCACATAAAATGTACAATAATACAATTGAAGGAATCATTAGGTACTATTTTATAATTATCATTGATGAAAATCTAGGGAAACCACAAAAAATAAATGTAACTCTTAGTATATATTGTTCATAATTTTTGGTATAAATTGAATATCAATTTAAACACCTACTCTGAATTTTTTGTAAATTGATTGGATATGATATGCCAATCTATTGAGTAGTACAAAAGGTTCAAAAAAATATAATTCCATAAATGATTGTGTTTCTAGGAAATGGTTTAAATTTTTGAGACGTGAAATAAGAAGTTTTTTCAAAGAATTAGTGAAATATTTATGAATCGTATATTAAATCTTATGGAAAAATAATTTCATATAACAAAATGAAGAATAAAATGATAGGGATTAAAATTTTTGAGGAATAATAGTGTGTCTTGGTGCACATTGAAATCAATCACCAACTACAAAATATGGTAGTATAATAGGGTTTTAAGATAATGTAAGAAGAAAGATTTAATACCTTGGTCTCTACCAATACACATTTGAATCTAGATGAGGTCCAAAATTAAGGATACATTAGGAATCCTCGTAATATTATGGAATATTTTGATCATCATATCCAAAAGGTTTTAAAAGATCCAACATTTGTAAATTACTCAGATCCTAAATAAGGGGAATGTATTTTAAATCATTTAAGCATATCATATGAAATATATAATTATTTCCTATCCACTCTAGTTATGGAGGGATATTATGCAAAAAGATAGATGATAAGGACTATTTACCTGGGGATTCTGACAGTATAAATAAGGTTGATCGAGTATAACAAAATCTCAATAGTAATAGTGAAAATATTTGAAATATAAGATATTAAAAATATGGTTTAAATGAGACTTTATATAATGAGGTCTGGAAAAAAATTCTGAAAGACCTAAAGGTTACACTTTAAATAAATAGTCACATTCATGTCGTGGAAAAATGAATTGAATTCCATGGGAGGATCATAGTACTCTTCTCAAATTTCCTGGGTGTATCCAACAATTAAAAAATGATATGTCTATTTGATTTAACTAAGTGTCATAAAATAATTAATATTTAAATTATAGTCCCTATGAATAATTTCTATTCTTTTTTTAAAAATTATATTTGGAAAACCTATATAAAGGGTTATTGATACTAGATCCCATATTATAGTTCTGGAGTGTTTTTTGTGTTATTTCATTTTATAAAATATTCTATACTTTATCTAATAGTTATTTCAAATATATGATTAATTTTAGATTCAAGATATGTGATATGACTAATTTTTATTTCATTGTCTTGTATTTTAATAGGTTTTAATATATGATATTTTTATAACGGAAATGGTGTAGCACTCCTTGGTTTCTAATATGTAGGACTTTTTATGT
This sequence comes from Viscum album, assembly GCA_963277665.1. Lineage (NCBI taxonomy): Eukaryota > Viridiplantae > Streptophyta > Magnoliopsida > Santalales > Viscaceae > Viscum > Viscum album. The sequence continues at coordinate 1,684,919,485 of OY728126.1, read as the reverse complement.
ATATAAAGTATAATGTTGAACTTGGGAGAGTATGAGGAATAGTAAATGTACTTTTTTTTATTTTATACATGTTCAAGAGTGGTGTAATGTTTGTTGAAACAATGAAACACTTTCCAAAAACCATGCACGGTAAGACATGGAAAAAAGAGAAGGAACACGAGTGACACATAGTTTGTCCAAACCGTGCGACATCCTAGTAGAAACCATGCACTTTGGAAGTGGGATTTGTTCTTTTTGAGATAGTGGATTCAGAATGGTTGGCACATAGTTTGTAGTCCATATGCGGAGGTCCTGTGTAGTATTTCTTTAGAGAGAAGCAGTAGAATGATTAGTGCATAGATTATCTAGACGTGTGACTAAACCACGCACGAGTCCAAATTTCCCCCTTAAAAAGTGGTTCTCACTCTAATTTTGTTTTAAACCAGTAATTTTTCCAATTATGTGGCCCAAACATGGGATTTTGGTCTCTCAGAGGTGGAGAACCTCTCCCATGTGAATTGGAATTGATATACAGCCTTTCCTGGGTGCATTGAAGCCCGATTCATGTGGTAAGTTATCGTTCTTCATCTTTCTCGATGCATTTTTTTAGATCTACTTGACCATTCCTCTTGGTTTCATAGATCTATGCCCTTTGTGGGTAGATATAAGGTCTCGTATTTCACATAAATTCATATTTGGTTTTGTTTATGATCGGGGTGGATATCTAAGGCGTGTTTATGGGGATTCAACTCGTTTTGTGATGTTTTTCATGTCATTTGTCATTTTATCCAAAACACTCACATTATGTGGATTCACTATCAACTCCTCTTAAATTAATTGATTGGGTTAGTTTCAAATTGAGTTAATTTATTTAATAATAATTTGTGTAATCATGATATAAATCCTTTATAGTGATGATTTATGGTTTTCAATGAAATTGTGGAATTTTTGTGAATTTTTGTTCAATTTGATTTTGTTTCTTGATTCTAAAATCATGATTTTAAATCCTATATTTTATGGAGTTTTCAAATTCTGTGTCTGTAAAAAGCTGTTTAAATAAAAAATTTGTTTTATTGAAATGGTTATGTATGGTTTAGATTGACATGGTTATTGGGCATACATGGCATGTTTTCATATTACTTTACAAGGCATGGTTGAGATATGACATTGTGTTCAGTGCCAAAGGTGTAATGGAACATGAGATATAATTACCTTATGATGACTTGTTGTATCAACAAGTGAACATGCATGAGTATGTAAATGTCATAATGAATCATGCATGGTTGGTAGTGTGACTATTTTGAATGTATTGGTTATTCCAAACGGAACTCGTGGAATTGTTTTAAAGTATGGTTTGGTTGTTTTCTTGAAAATATATTTTTTCTCGAAAACTGGTTGATATAGAACTTCTGTATATTTGGTTATAACCTATTTTATTAGTTTTTTATATTTGGTTATAAACTATTTTACTAGTTGTTTATATTTGGTAGCTATCTGTTTTATAATATATTTTATTTAAACTATTTTATATAAATGTATCTAAAACTTTTATCCTAGTGGCATGTGTAGGGTATTCATTGGGGAAAACCTACTATGTTTTAGTAATCACCGACTCTTAGGAACTTTGGTGCTCTTGAAAATGTCATTTACTGGGACATGGGAAATGTTAAAGTATCCCATGATTTTATCCCACTTCGTGATACATGGCCAGTTTGATGAAGTTTGAACATGGATCTTTGGGAGAATACAGTTTTGTGTTTTTCTTGGAATCTTGTTCTCTTGAATTTGACTGTTTAATTTGGTATTGTAGTCTTCCACTATAGTACTTTATTTTATAATGGTTTTAATGAATGTAACAAAGAGTAGTATTTTGTTTCTATCTTGCATCATATAGTGGGTTCTTGGTTGGATTTTTTTGGTTATTTGATTCATTATTAAATGGAAAATCATCCACCATAAGTATTTAATCCCTTAAAAATTTACTTCCTACCTTTGGTGCCTTGGGGATGTCTCTTAAGGCCAAGTAATACCCTTCCTCCCTCTCAAGGAAATGAGAAGTGGCATGATGTTACATGTGGTATAAATATGTAATCCCAATTCTGTTTCAGGTGGTATCAGTTTTGTTCATTCTAAATGTTAGTTTGAGATAAATGGTATCAATTTGTTTTTTTTCTGGTGGAACCAATATTCATCAATTCTGTTAGTCTTAGAGTTTAATTTAATTCTTTCTTATTCTTTTGTAAGGATCATAGAAAGGTGTAGTACTGTCAAGACTTGAAATGTTGAGCCTAAAAAGATGTAGCTAACTTTTTTATGCTGAACTTAAAGTTACTAGGGAGTTAGGTACATATTTGTTTTAGAGAAACATATTAAATTTGTAATCTCATTATCATGAGTTTAGCCAATGAGAAGAGAATGAAATTGATTAAAGGAAATACTTCCCACTACGAGTGAATACCTCATTTTTAATAATAATATGTTACTTTGTGCAATATGATTTTTTTTAAATAAATTTAAATCTATTTTCAAATAGAACATTTTTAAAAAGAGAATGATTGTTTTATTTTGAAAATATCTTGATTTTCAAATAGAAGGTAAAGATTTTTGAAAAATTAATGCTTGATCCTGAAAAGGATGATTTTGGAAATAAATATGTGTGATAGTTTATGTGATATAATTTTAAATGATAGGACATTAGTTTATAGAGTAAAAAATTGAATTTGTTGTCTGTGTAAAAAATGGAACCTGATAGGCGTCGTAGAAACAAATCAGAAGAATATTTGAAGAATGTTGATGCATCTGAGCCATCGGTGAACCTAGATCTAGTTTAGAGTATCATACATGCATTTTAGGTAGTAGACACCAGGAACCAGAGATATGATCCAAGACAAATGGTTCATTCTATCTAGTTCTAGAAGCAGAATCCAGCTATCTTCCAGGGTGATTCTAAACCAGAAAATGTTAGAGCTATGTTTGACCAGTTTGAATCATATCATCGATTTTATCAGCACACTAGTGGAGTTGATAGTCAAACTGGAGACGTATATTCTCGAGGATCTTTCATGCCAGTGGGGGGATCTAAAGATGCAAGATAATGTGGATCAAGGAGTTAGTTGTAATGATTTTGAAGAATTATTTAACAAACAATTCAATCCTCACATGTTCATGATTTAGAGAACATCAACATTCATTAGATTTAACTAGAAAAATATATCTATCATAGTGTATGCAGATAAAATCATAAATTTAGTGGCATTTTCACCAAATGTTGCATTTAGTGCGTCCTTTAAGGAATGAATCTTCGAATTAGGGATGAGAAAAGATATTTATTGAAGATTTAGGTGCTCTGTACTACTGACTATAAAAATATCTTCAATTGAGAGACGTTGAATGGAAAATTCATTTCAGGAGATCTGGGAGGATGAAGTATGTCGATACCCACGAGAAATGGTGTGAACTCTAATTTTGGGAGAAAAAAGAAGCAAAATACCTACTTATAAGGTGGGAGTGTGAATCAGAATCTGGAAGCTTTATTAGTGAATATTTATCTATAAACTATGAAAAAAGAAGTATGTTTCCAATGTGGTTCCACTGACCCCATAAATAGATAGTTTACAACACCACCCAGATCATTTCATAATTAAAATAAGATGGAAAATATTAATCACTAATGTCATAGTTCTCTGAGGTCACGTGATCGAGAAACTTCTCAAGTATCATAGGCATCATAATCTTCAACAAGATGAGTGTAGAAAAATAAAACTCATCAGTGGAGAAGAGCTAGCCATTTTCATTCAAACAATACCATGAATACTTAGAAAGGGAAATCTCAACATATCAATAAGGGGAAATGTGCAGTGACAATGAAATTATATGGAGCTGACAAAGTGATTGCGGATTACTAGGATGTACCATCAATGGAGAAAGGTATGATTCTTTAGAATTATACCCTTATTATAGTATTGTTTGATACTTTTGCATTTCATTACTTCATTTATTCTTGCGCTATTGATTTATTGATATTAAAACTACATATGATGCATTCTCTGAAAACACATCAAACTCATCTTGAAGAAAGAGATTGTCAAGCCTTCCCATGCAGAACATATTCTATAACTGTTGATTGATATGAGCTTAAATTGGATGGCTTTATGTTGGAATTGGATGTCCACGATTTAATACTGAGTATGGATTGGTTGACAATGTCAGGGATCACACTTACCAGTATAGAAGAACAATTAGTTTCACGACTGAGGATGGTGTTGAGTATCTATTTAAAGGATACAAGGTCATAAATACCGGTGCTACAGACTTCTTGCCACTAGAAGTTGTAACTATTTATTACCAGTTGGTGATATTGACTTCGGCATTGATGGAAGAGAATGAGGACAGTAGTTTTCCAATACTCATGGATAAATTTCCATACGTCATTCCCATGAAATTATCTGGGTTACCAACGGTAATGGAAGTAGGGTTTATATTTATCTCCTCCTTGGAACCAATACAGTCTCACTTATATCTTATCTGATGGAAAAAAAGAGTTAATAGAGTTGAAAGTGAAATTGGAAGAGAGAGAAATCAATGGTTCCATTTGACTTAGCACATCTCCGTTGGAAACACCAGTACTATACGTGATGAAATATGATGTAACTCTATGGTTATGTGTGGAATATTGTAAGGTTAAACATGTTATGATAAAGAAATTGTATCCACTTACATGCATCGATCATATGTCTGATCAGTTTAGGAGAGATCCATCATTCTACAAAATTTACTTGTGATCAGGGTATCAGATATTTCATGTTCAGAAGGAGGAAATTCAAAAGGAATCTTTCAGAAGAAGATATGAAAATTATTAATATGTGGTAATGCATTAAATTCATATAAATTCTCTATCAGTCGTTATGAAATTGATGAATCATATATTTCATCTATATCTTAATCCATTTGTAGTGGTGTTTGTGGATGACATATTGGTGTATTCAAGGGCATGGTATGAGCATGAGAAAAACTTTGTGACAATGTTGGAATGATTGAGATACCATCATCTGTATGAAAAATTATCAATGTTTTATTAATGGATAAAATAGCTACACTTCATAGGTCATGTAATCTCTAAAAATAATTATGATGATCTAGAAAAAATAAATGATGTTATCACATGGAAACTGCCAAAGAATGTCTTTGAGATACATAGATTTCATGGTCTATCTTATTATTACTGATGATTTTTTTGTGAATTCTCACAGCTAGATTTTCCTTTTAAGGCTTTGAAAAATAATAATGTTCTATTTAATGGACCGAGTAACCCCATAAATGTTATTAAGAGTTGAAATTTAACCTTAAATCCACACTGATCTTTATTTTTTTCAGATCAGTACAATGGTACATGGTGTAATACGATAGTTCAGGACATGAGTTGGGGTGTGTTCTCATGCAAGGATACCATGTTCATGCTTATGGATCAAGAATGATTATAATTGAAGACATGATCTACTCAAAAAATGATTTAGGGTAAGATGTAGTTGTAAATGCTTCAAAGACTTGGCATCATTATCTCTTTGATGAAAATTTTATTGTTCTCACGGATCATAGGAGATAGAATAATATTTTTTTCACACTAGAATTTTAATATGATTAAAAGAAGAGGGATAAAGTACCTAAAAATGTTCGGATTTGATTATATGTATACACCAATTAAGGTAAATTTGGTGGTATATGCATTAAGTAGAATGTATTATAGCCATTTGTAAAAATAATCACTCGATGAGTGGCATATAATGTCGGTCCTAGTCGACATGCATGATGAATGTGAAGAATAAGGAAATGTTGTAGATTTCCTTTTTAGTTTATATAGTTCATAATTTTGTAAAGAGGGTTAAAGAAGCATAGACATTCGATGAAAAATTCATGTCTTTGAGTTCAAAGATCAATGTTGGGAAGACCATTGAGAGATGGAAACTGGATGAGAGTTCAGTTTTCATGTCTTGAAATTAGATGGTTGTACATATCGATTATCCGGAAAACTATTTCATGCTTAACATCATTCGAGATATGATATTCTTCTAGGAATATATAAAATTAATAAGTCATTAAAGGTAAAATTATAAAAGAGTGGAATGAAAATAAAATTTGAATAGTTCATCTCAAGGTGATTAAATTATCAGAAAGTTGAGGAAGAACATCTGTGAACATCATGTATGTTGATGTCCTTACCTATTCAAGTGTTGAAATGGGAGAAGATAGCCATGTATTTTGTTATAGGTCTCCCAATAATTATTCAGAAGCATGATTTCATATGTTTGATTATTGATCAACTCACAAATATTTCAGAATTCATACCTATTTGTGAAACTCATACAGTGGATGATATATCCAAAATTTATATCTAAGATGTGTGAAAGAGACATGACATACTGGTTTCGATCGTATCAGACAGAGACTAGAGGTTTACGCCTCATTTCTGGAAATCCTTACTGAAATACCTTGAGACTATGTTTACTATGAGTATGATTTATCATCATCAGATGGATAGATGATCCCAAAGGAATATAATTATGTTGGATGAAATGTTTCAGGAATGTGTATTTTATTTTGGTGGCTCATTGGAAGAGTGCATACCCTTAGTTGATTTCTCATATAGCAACAGTTATCAGACCATGGTACATATGGATCCTTTTGAATCATGATTTTGGTTCCTTTTTCATTATCTACTTAGTTGGGTAGAAATATGTGATAATTCACAAGTTGGTTAGAGAATTGTTTAAGAGACAACATAGAGGATTTAGTTGATCAAAAAAAGGATGCAGATGACTTAGAGCCATCAAAAATTACATGTATATCATTGTCAACATTAATTTTCCTTCATGTTGAGTGATCATATTATATAAATAATCAATCCAAAACTTGGATATCACTATTTTGGGAAGTAGATCTAGTTATCCCTTTGGTACATAACACCATTTGAGATACTGTAATGAGTTGGAGATGTGGAATATCAGTTTAAATTTCTACCATAGTTCATTGTGGGGAAGAATGTGTTCTATTCATCAAAGTTGAAAAATAATCTACCTGATCCTAAACACGTGATCATATGGGATAACATTGACATCAAGCTGGATGCCTTTTTGGTTCATATCCCATTATATATTGTGGATAGGAAAGAGATTGTCTTCCCTAAAAAAACATCGGTCAAGTGTGGGTTTTGTGGGATCATGGTTAGATTTAGAAAAAACATGGGAACACTAGAAGGAATTAAAAAAGAAATGTCCAGAACTCTTTCAACGAACCAGTGAGTCTCAACTTTTTTAGGATGAAAAGGATAATGGTGATGAGAATGTGGAACCCCTGGTTTTTGGTATGTAACCCTCTATTTATTCTTTTAAGTATATAAAGTATAAGGGCAATCCTTGGAAGACTATGAAGAATTATTAAAGTGATTTCGGGGATTTTATATAGGTGCATGGGTGGGGTATAATTTTTGGAAACCATATAGCACTTGCAGGAAACCATCCACAGTAAGATAGGGGGAAAAGAGAAAGTGCATGAGTGATGCATAGTTTGTCCAAACTGTGCGGCTGCCTAATAGAAACTATGTAATTTAGAAGTGGTATTTGGTTTTTTTGCGGTGTTATTGGATTCTTTTTTATATAAAACATGAGGAAAATGGGCATAGTACTCCTTTTGTATGAATCGAGAGCACAATTAGTGCATAATTTTCCAAACAGTGTGACTAAACCATGCACGAGTCAAAACAGCCTCCTTAAAAGGTGGATCTCACTTAGTATTCCATTCAATCCATTTTTATTTCCTTTTATACAGCCCTTACTCTATATATTGGTCTCTAAAATGTTGTAGAAACTCTACCAAGTGCATTAGAATCATTCCTAGGCCTTTATTTGGTGAGTTGAAGCCTAATTATAATGACAAGTCATCATTCTTGATGCATTTTCATAAATCTACTTCACCATTACCCTTAGTTTCATAGATCTATTCTTGTTGTGGCTAGATCTAAGCTCCCAAATGCTAAATAATATTATATTTAGTTTTTTTATAATAGCGTAAGATATATAAGGTGTATTCATAGAGATTCTTCCCATTTTTGTGACATTTTTCATATCATTTATTGTTTTCTCCAAAACTTTTGGGGTAGGTTGATTCAATCTTGACTCCTCTTGATATAATTTATTAGATTAGATTCAAATTGATTTAATAGACTGAAATTTATTATTAAATATTTGTGTCATCATGATATAAATCATCATTAGTGATGATTTATGTTTTTTGGAGAAATTGTGGAATTTTGGGGAATTAGTATGCACAGTGATTTCATTTATTGATTCGAATATTTTGATTTTTAAACATTTTTTGCCATAGTTTTCTAATGGATTGTTAGAAAAATTATTTTTTTAAAAAATTTGGTTTTATTGAAATGATTTTGGCAAGTATGGATTTTCATGGTTCTTGGGAATTCTTGGTATGTGGTTTCATATTAGATTTACGAGGTTTGGTTGAAATATTACCTTGTACTTGATGAAAAAGGTGTAATGAAACATGTGATATAATTAAATTGTGATGAATTGGTAGATATATGGGAGACCACTCATGAGTATGGAACTTTCACAATGAATAATTAATGTTTGGTAGTGTGAATATGTTAAATGTAATGGTTATTCCAAATGAAACATGTGTAATGGTTTTAAAGCATGGTTTCGTTGTTTTTATGAAAATAGATTTTTTTGGAAAATTTATTGATATAGAACATGTTTTTATTTTATTATAATATATTTTAGAATTTTTTTATATTTGGTTATAATCTATTTTATAACTTTTTACATTTCATAATAAATTGTTCTATAATTTTTTTATATAAACTATTTTATATAAATGTTTCTAACTATTATATCCTATTGGAGTGAGTAAGGAAGTCATTGGAGAAAAACTACCGAGTTTTAGTTCTCACCCAAGATTTGGAACTTTGATACTTTTTCAGATTTCATTTACTAGGACATGGGGAAAAGTAATGTGTCACACACCTTTAGTACGTTTTCATGATACTTGGGCTATTTTATGGAGTTGGAGCGTGGATCTTGTCGATCATGGAGTCATATTTTTGTCTTGGAGTCTTGTTAGCTTGTCTTCTACTATTTTAATTGGAATTGTAGTCTTCCACTATGGTACATTATTTTAGTATGGTTTTGATAATGACAATGTTGAATTGTATTTAATTTCCATCATGAATCATATAGTTGTTTTTTGTTTGTACTTATTTGGTTACTTGTGTTATTCTTAAAGGTAAAATCAAACCACATGTGTATTGAATCAGTTTGATATTTATTGAAATCCTTTCATGCCTTGGGTATGTATCTTAGTTCCAAGTACGACCTCACCTCCCTCTCAAGACAATGAGAATAGGCGAGATGTTAAAAATGGAGTAACTCAATTAAAAAAAATTAAACAATGATTGGATATAGGGGATTTCAATGTGATTCTGTAACTTCATGAAAATATTAGTGTACACTTATTTTCTAAATCTAAAAATGATTTTAAATAAAATCTTAAGATGATTAAATTGGATAATGTGAAAAGGTTTTGTGATAGTTATATCTTCTAAATAATGTCTCCAAAAATAATATATTCTAGTAAAATTGATAAATTTTTTATTATTCCAATTCTTTAAATTACTATGATAAAATTCTCTGCAGGACGCTTCTTTGAATAATTACACATCATCATCCAATAATTACTAAATTGATATTGATCAAGGATAATAATTTAAAATCTATAATATTTTTCAATTTATATATCTCTAATCATCAATATTGGGTGGTGGTTAATGATTATTTTGAGTCATTATCTTTTCAAAATAACATGTATCACTATTAAGTTAAATTAGATGATATGAATTTATGTCTTAAATATAAGAGTGGAAATAATTTCTATAAAATTGATGATGAAATTTTGGAAACTAAAATGAAGATTGAGTATATTTAGATTCACTATATTCATAATCTTTTAAATGATATGGAAATTGATGGGGAAACATTTTTATATTCTAATAAAAAAGTATTGATGAAATATAACGAGGATGTAACTAAATAGATTTATAGAGTAAAATGGTTGAAATGTGGATTTCAGTAGGATGTCTTACATAATATTATTTGAATGGTAAGAAAGGTAAAAAACTATTGGATCATCTTAGATATAATTGTGTTAAAATTTTGTAATGTTATAAAATTTATCCAATATTAATGAATGTTATTGATGATTATAAAATTTATATAAAAATTAAAATTACACAACATAGAAGGATATCATTACTTTTTTGTGTGTTTTACAAGATAATGACATGATACATGTTATTCCAAGTAATGAGGTGATTAAGGTTGTTGTCTTTTCTCTCAATCCTAATCATAAAAATTTTCCCAGTGGAAATTTTATATTGTGAAAGTTGATAATGAAAGAAATATTAATGATTTTATTGGAAGGGAAATGTTTTAGTTGGAATAAATTCTATGTTTTTAGTTCTTATTCCTAATAAGAATAATGTTAATGAAATTTTTATGATCCATAATGATTTTAATGGATACATATATATATATATAAACTTATAGAATAATTTTCCACGACAATTTCCTTCATTTTTAATAAATTAAAACATAAAAATATTTGGATTTATTTTAAGAAGGGAGGTGTTTGATCTTATTATAACGGCTGCAGAATTTTTTAATTTTCATAAGAATTATAAAATGTGGGGATGAAGATTCAAATCATGAAAATGTGAATAATTTTGGATATTATTAGAAAATATTTCATCATTAATAGTTTTTTCATATTTACATTTAATGGTGTATTTTTGTTGAGAATTAAATCCATATTTGAATTTTAATGATACCGGAATTCGGAATTAACCCACTTGTAGGGTTCATTTCATGATCTTGGGGGTAATGAAGGTTGATACACTATCCCCCCCTGAAATTTTGTCTTGAAAAATTAAATATTTTTAGTTTCATGTTGAAGAACGTTTATGAAGGTATTCTCAATCTGATCCAAGAATTTAAAGATTTTATTTCACCATGAACTTGACATATAGCAATGAAATATTTTATTTTTGTAAGTGTATTTGATACGGAACAATCAAAACATTTTGTTTTCAATATAAAAATATGGTATGGTTTATTATAAAATATAAGATTATTTTAATTGAAATTTTTTTTATGAAAGGATTGTACATATTAAAAAGTAATTCACTTCTTAATCTATTGGGAATTAGAGAATAAAGTCTCCATTTCTTATACATTAGGGTTCCAATGTTTTGGATATAACCAAATTAGGTCCTTTTCATATAGATTGTGGATATATTTAATCAATAAAAGGAAGCATCTAAGGGAATGATCCTTTCCATGGATATAATTGTTTTTATGATCATATTTTTCAATTTCATTGAACTTAATCAATTATTATGTACATGTCCCCCACATAATAGATTCAGAATATAATTAATTTTATTAGAATCATTTTTGAGAATAAAACACATTAGAGAATAGCTATATAACCATAAAAGGATCTATTTCCTAAAACACCACAAAGTTTGAGGTCTTGGGAATGAATATTTTAATTTACTTCAATAAGTCCTTAAAATATCACTTTATATATAGGTTACTCATGATAGTGATGGATCAAAATGTCTCCACAAGGAATGACCTTCTAAAAAATATGGTAATTAACAATCATGGTGACACTTCTAAAGTGAAAATCTATAGGGAGGTTTTTTATTCTATATCATAGCACTCAATGTGGTATAAAACTAAGAATTATTAATATAATTTCTTGAAATAACACTATATTAGAACATTTATTTTGGAATGATTTTAAGGTGAGTATAAAATTCTATATTTAGATATCACTATTAATAAAAAACTATGATATTCAAAAGATGATATCCCTAGTTTTATTAGGATAATCATAAATTAATATCAATTTATTTATATAAAGGACATCCAATTTTGGGAACCAATAATAACTAGTACTTTGAATTATATATTTAATTATATTTCAATTAATATAATTCCTTATAAAGATTATGAAATTAAAAAGTAATTTAATAATTGGTTGGATCCACCGTCAAAATTTTCACTTGTTTGGAAGGTATTTCTTGGAATTTATTAACAGGTTTCAATCTAAACAAAGAAGGTATTTTATATTCATCTATATATTGATATTCCAAGTCATAATAATTGAATATTGATTTTATATTTGTGAAAAATAATATTTATAAATATTAAGGAATTTCATATTTGGAATGTTTGATGTTCCTTAAGGAAATCTTCATTTTACCATGGAATTCAATTTTTACTGTCTAAATTGGAATTTTTATAAATAATTTAAGAATCCTCTAACTAGTGGATGTGACCAATGTTATTTATATGGAAGAAATTTTGTCCAATAAAAGCATCCTATTTTTCTCTTGGATCAATCTTGTCCCAGATGGGGAGGTCAAGGGAGGAATGGGTATTAATTTTTATGGAGATTACACAAAAAAACATGTACTACTATAGAGCCTGAAATACATGCTAGTCGAAAACATGGGCATAAGAAAAATTCTAATCCACATGGTATAGAAATTGATTTTTTGTATATATATATATATATAAATTATAAAATAATCATAGGTTTAAAATATTATAAAAAATAATCTATAAATTTTTCAAATCCTGTAACGCCTTCAAAACTGTTTGTTGGAGTCCCAAGGAATTAAGAGATTTAATTCGTTTACCCAAGAAACAACCGAAATATGTTGGGGCCCCCACACCTTTAGACACACACACACACATATATATATATATATATCAAATTTTTATTAAATTTTAACTTTTTTCAAATATCCATCATTACTAAAAATAAATCAATCTAGAATTATGACATAAATACACATTCAGATCTCCCCTTTATATGGGGGTCTACCTTGTAATTTCTTCTGGACTTCCAATGTGGGATTTAGGTTCCTCCCTTATTACACATAATTAACATTATTTTGGGATAAAAATTATACTTAAATAATAATAAATATAAATGAAAAAAATTACCAATAAAAAATAATAATAACTAAATATTTAATAAATAAGGGAATATTCGAGAACCTAACATGAATTTTCAACATATTAGTGTTTCATGAACTCCAATAAATGAAAATAAATCAAATAATTCATGAGAATAAAATAAAATAAATGAAATTCAGAAGAAACCGACAGATATAATACCATAATATGGTTATTTATAATATAAAAAATAGATTAAGAATTTATAAACAAATGATCCATAATTAAGTCAAGAGTGAAATAGAATAGAATTTGGTAATTCGATAAAAATGATGAGTCTATAAAAAAATACAAAATCATAGATTAAGAAAAAGTAAAAGAACCCATATTATTGTCATACAATGGATCACTATGATGATATAACTACCTCAAATCCCATTTCTAGTTAACAAGAACATCCAAAACCTCCATGTACTTCATCTATTTTACCCAAACAATCAAAACATTGTCCACATACCCCAATGGGTGTAGGTATGTTATGAGCCTAATTATCCCACTATGATCTCTCCATGTATTCCATTAGAAATATTTGTTATAAAATCCTATAAATTTAGTTTTTAAATAAACATATGATGTTATAATTTTGATTTTTAATAGAAATTATAATTCTTTAATAAATTTATCATGAATGTGAAGTTCTAAGTAAACATTAATTTCTAATTAAACAAAATGGAATATACTATAAGGTCACCAAGTTCAAGGCCTATTAGTATACTCAGACTAGTACATATCATGTATTTATAACAATTTATAGTATGCAATGTGGATTGGAATACTCATCTATTGGTACCTCCCCTAGTTATAAATGAATCCTAAGTAAATAGCATATGATAGGTAGAGTGAAATTGTTCAATAGGAAAGTAATTGTCTTAAAATTAATCCACAATTATTTTGTATTCCCATGAGGTATAAATTCTAAAATGGGTTATAATATTATAATATATCATTTTGATTAAAAATATTCATTTCATAAAGAAAGTGATTTTAAAAATTAACTTACAAATTGTAAACCAGATTTTGAAGTCAGTTTGATTTCAAATATTAAAATGGGAGTGTCCAAGAACAATGTTAGCTTATAAATTAGTCCATAAAGTTGACATAAACCACCATAAAATATTTTATAAATCCCATTTACAAGAATCAATAACACATCATTCTTTAAATAAATGAAATATATGAAACCACCTATGATAAATTAATGAAACCATTGAAGATATATGTAAATCAATTAAGATGTGAGAGTAAGGATACATATGATTTAAGAGAATGCCCTAAAAAATGAACCCTTGTCATAATTGTGACTAAGAAGAACCCTAGGTCACCATAGCCATCATAAAAGAATAAATCCCTGGGGAAGTAGATAATAAAACTAATGAAGAGATGTAAAAAAACATACTCAATGATTCCTTGACAATCCATGATGAAAAACCACCAGAAATCAAGGGTTATGGGAGGATAATCAAGAGGTTATATATCCTAGGTCTGGAGATCTTGAATGAGGGGATGGGGGATTAAAACTAGGGTTAAATTAAGAAGGGGTATATGTTTAATTTAATAATTTTAATTTCATTGTCAGTCCAAAAAGTTTTGATATTCAATTTAGGTAACTATACAAAAAATATGTGGTAGAAACTACAAAGGGACACTATATATATGGGCCGTCTACATGGATTTGTCAAGTGGTTTTGGAGAATGTGTTCCAAATATATGATATGCAATAATATGGGACCCTATACACATTGGTAGTCTACGTATTTTTTCCATGTGGTTTAGAAAATTGTTTCCTAACCATATATACTCCACTAAAATGATGTCCCCCATTTTCACAGTTTGGGTGCATAGTTATTAATAGACATGTGATAACTATTCAACTAGTTATGATTCCCCATTTCTCAAATTTTTTAAGTGAATTTGACCTTAAAATAAATACATAAGTTAAATCATTGAATAGTAAATTACATTCCTTAAAATCACATAATGAGTGTAAAAATTCTCCTCACAATATTAATTTCTTCCCCGAGAAATAAAACTAAATGCTTGGTTATTAGAGATTATTAGAGGTAGTTTCCCCCTCATAATAGATTCCCAATCCCTTGTCTAATTATATTTAATACCTTAATACCATCATAAATATACAAGTGAAATATATAACCTGATAAGCACATTATTTTATGAGTCAATAATCCAAATCAATTTCTCATAAATCAAAGCATCTTAAACAAGTTCCATCACATCCCATACCAAATATGGGATGGATTAGGATATTATTTAATTAATTGAAATACAATAAATATGATATGAATTCATGAAGTTTTATGAGAAATATAAGAGGATAGGAAATATTCCAAGTCTATTTGATGATTTTGAATGGTCTCAGAAACCACAAGTTCACTTTAACTATCTTATAAATCTGGCATTGACCCTGATAAAGTGATACCTTTAAAAAAACTAGGTCACCAACTAAAAAATACAATGGATTTTGATTATGATCAATTTAAATTAATTTTTATATTTGAGTCACAACCATTTCTTTCTATATTATCTCATTATTTTTAGTTGTATTAGCAACAATTCTTATATCTTCTATTGAATTCACATCCACCATAGTCAAATAAAGTTGATACTGTCTTGGATGACAATATTAAGCTTTGAATTAATCCATATGGTATTATGATGTATAGTAATAATTATAAGTGAACCAATTTAATGATAGATAGGTATCACATGAGCCTCTGAAATTAAATACATAATCAAAAATCATATCCTTTATAATCTATATCACACACTATCGTTGTATATTTATATAAGATGACATAAAATTATTAAATTGAAATCAGATTCCATCACCTCTTAAAGGAAATTACAAATCCAATATGTTGACAAGGGATATCTAAACACACCATGTGATGTCTCATAATCTCCTAAACATACAACTTCTCAAGATCCTATAACATAGTGATGTACTTTTTTGTTACAACATGAGCTATATTATTCAACACATAAATCAAAATTATTATAGAGTTATCTCGCTAAGGTTTACAAGGTTCCCCATTGAATAATTCCTTGGATTCTATATCCCATTTCTAGGTTGGTATGAAGATATTATAAGGAAAAGTAGTGGTATTCATATGATCTTACTAAACCTACTAAAAAGTATAGCATGGATACGTGGAATTTTCTATATCATGTATTATACTAGGCATAAAATATCATTGTTTCGTTTCATAATAAATATTAATGGATCATTATTAGACTAAACAGTTAGTGATATGACACTCTTTCTTGATATTTTTTTCTAATGGATTGGGGAATCTCAAAATAGATCTTGAGATAAAAAATAACCCTAGAATAAAAAGAATAGTTACTAGTGTTATTCCCAATATATAAATCCCTCATGATGTGATGAATCTCCTCACTAACTTGTTTGTTCCTGAAGAATATGTTCAATAATGGTAGATATCAACTGAAGGATAGCATGAGATATTTCCTCCCCTTTTCTTAACTCAAAATGTATCGGTAAAATTTGGTTCATAATCTTCTATCCATCACTAGATTCATTAATGGTGTGTGTTGTAAAAATATTAATAATGGGATAAGGGGACATGTTTACATTTCATAATGTATAAAATAAGTGAAATTAAAGTTTCACTAGGTATTCTACTCCCTGAATAATCTGAATATTCAATTACTTTTGAATGAAAATATAAATCATGATTTTATGATCAGAATACACAATGAATTGATCAGAAAACTAATTGTGTGAAAAGAATTTGATATCATGAATAATCACCACTAGCTCAAGGTAATTGTTAGTTTAATTAAATTCATGTTGATGAAGCTTATGATAACAATACATCACTATGTGATCACCATGTAGAATAATTCTACCTTATCATATAACTGATGCATAATAATATGAGAAATAATTATTTTAAACCTTATTTAGAACCAAGAAAGTGTTTGATTTCAACCAATAAATCATAGTTGATTAAAGAACAAAAAATTCACGGATAAAAAAAATGCCATCCTTTTCAAGGAATGAGTTTTCAAAGGTGATGGAATCATTTGAAAAATCCCTAGTAGTAACCAGAAAGAACTGAAAAGATATATATCTCTATAATATTATTTGGTTCCTCTCATTACATGGTAGACTTAAACATATCAATATCAACTAAAATTCATCATTTCAAACCTACATGTCATAATAACATGACTTCATAGATAAAAATTCCATACTTTTATCGTTTTTTTCATAAAGGAAATGATCATGGAGATTTCTCAAGAAAATATTCAGGTGATTCTAATGATACTCTTTGGTTTTGGAATCAAAAAAGATGTCTACTATTAATATCATGATAAATAAGGTGAGTTATCAATGAAATATAAAATATGTAACATCATTTGATACTAAATGAGAGTTATTAGACCAAAATACATTACGAGATACTTCAAGAAACTATATCAATTTATCTAAGATTAATGTTTTGAATGAAAAATATATTTATATTAAGAGGTCCTAAATCTGAAGAAAAGGGTATTTATTATTTTTGGTCACATGGTTCAGCTTCCTATATTAAATTCACAAATGAGAAGTTATATTTCCTTTCATAGAAAATAGATTAATAGAACCACTATAAATACACTATGTTGAAGGAATATTTTAACTTATAGTTGAACCACAAGAACCTTTCATTCCCTAAACATGATGTGTTCTATTTGATGTGAAGTTAATGATATCATATACATCTTGTTAAATAAATAAATTTATAACTCTACTTCCTAGTCAATATGTAATAATAAGAAGTTAACAAGAAACTAATGATAAAAATACCTTACAATGGGTAGAATATTAATCCTGAAATTATTTTTATCATCCTATGTTATAAAAAGTGATGTCTGGAATATTAGAATCATTACATTGAGAAGAATGGGTCCTAACAAACAAGAACATGAGTACTATTCCCCTTATAAGATAGTGGATTTTCCATCAAGGGGAAATTAATGTTAAACTATGATTAGAAAAATAAATTTGATCTTTAAATATTTCCATATAATCCACCCCAATATTAATACCAAAAAAGATCTATTTTGAGAATAAGAACATTCTTTGATAACTCCACCACATATAAAAATCGAATAAAAGAGGGACACCTGAAGTCTTGTTCCATTTTCATGCAACAGTTTTAGATAATTCCATAATATATTACATAGGATTTGATGAAATATTTAATAAATTAAAAATATATTATGATATGAATAAATGATATGCACATACATAAAAAATTATCATTATCGATGAGGTAATGAGTGTAGTACCATGAACAGTTTCAAGTTACACAGTAGATTCCCTGAGGTATTTCTCCATATCATGAAAATAACTAACTTCTTGATGATACATAATAAAAAAAACTTGATTTTTTTACCTCAACTTGATCTTCCTAGAGGAAGAACCACCACTACCCACCCAACCATATGGTTTTGATCACATTACTTTATAATTGTTACACTGATAGATGGAATCCCTTAGTTCCAATAATCCTAACCCGCACTGAAGAGAGGTGTTGATCCAATTTTTTTGAAGACGACCCATGATCCCATAAGAATAAACAGTATTGGTGGCCCATGAGAAAGTGGTCATTATATTCCAAACCAATTTACACTATAGGAAATAAAAATTTTACTCCCCATTAGGACAGAGAAACTCAACAATGTTAACTTAGATGAGCTTCCATTATCACCATTTCTATGTTTGTCACAATTCCACTTTATTTAAAGAAATTTGATATTAATTCCAAAAATCATGGATGGAAAATTAACAAATCATGATTTATTGACTTGACCTATCTTCAATATCAGAGTCTGGTCCAATTTTTATTGCACTATTTGTGATATGAAATTGGAATTACTATAATCAAATTTCAATCTTAAGGATTAAATATATCATTTAACACCATCTCAAGAGTGGAATGAATGATCTCAAAAACTTTATTTACATACTTTAGGATTTTATTGTTTCTATACTGGAGGAATAATAACCCCTAGGACATCACATAGCCATAATATCCATATAGGACTACTGGGTTAACATATCAAAAATGTATTTCCACTCAATATTATTACATATCATAGCATGAATGAAAGAATCAAAAAACAAATTGTTTGCAATCTTCAATCATAAATTTCACACAATTCACATTAATATATTTTCATGTTTCAATGAATTGAAATATCCTTTCAATATTTTACAATAAATCCTCTACCGATTAATGATTATTTTATCCTAAAAAGGATTGTGACAATTTGTTTAAATATTCCTAAGATTAGTCCATATTTAAACATAGTCAATGATATACCTCCTTGTCTATATCCATTCTAGGAACTTCTCCACTGTATATATCATGAACTGATTATACCACTACCTCAATAATATTATGGTCTACTATAGGATGTTATCAGTAAAAACTATCCATATTTCCATATAGAAGTTTCGTAGGGGTCTTAAAGGGAATAATGGTATTAAATGTATTGCATTAAAGAAAATGAAGACCATTAAAATATATAAAAAACCTTATTTAAGACCATAAATATCCATCAAACTGTTAAAAAAATCATGATAATAATTTTAAATGAGGTGAAACACATAAATAATCAAAATAACCTCTATGAATTCTTGGGATACATGGTTCGCAAAACAGTGCACAAACCATGTAGGTTTAACAAAATATCAGGGAGTAAATACAAGTTTTTTTCATGATTTTGGAAAATTTTGCATTATGTATAAAGTGAATATTTCAGGTCACCTATATAATTGATCACATGGGTTAATGAATATTTTTTATCCCACGTGTCTTTACCATGTTCATTGAAAGTCCATAGAATTATCCATTCCCCATCCTAAAATTCCTAAAAATCAGAAAATAAATTAAAATACATTACAGAATAATCATGTAATTACATCTCATAGTTATTGAGGGATCACTATGTCGAGTGTAATGCGAATAGTCTCACAACTTTCCCATCAAAGTATCAAAGAATTTACCTTTCACATATCTAAAATTTTCCAAATAACATAAATAAAATTTTTGATTTGATACTTCTTTTTAATTAACCAACATTGAATAAAATAGACCCTAATAAACATCTTAGCATGCGATGAGTCTAGAAGAGTGTTCTAAATCCCCACAAGATGAAAAATAGTGCTTTAGAAATAATAATACACCTTTGGAACTCATTTTTTCTAATAAACCAATCTATAATTAAGAGGGTCCTAAATGAAAACATGAAATGATATCCCAATATGTTGGAATGTTATAAACTGACTAAAATAATTAACTCATCAACATGATATAATATAAATTAAGATCAGTGGAATTTTTAATAAAAAATTAATACATGATGAACATTAATTACATAAATATGGTATTGGGTATGTATATACACTTGATAAAAAAATGGATTCAAGAGGAAAACAAGATGGACGCTGCTAAGGATATATAAAAGATGAGCTGGCAACAAAATTACAAAACCAAATTAATCTGAAACAATTATTACCCAAATTTTGGGGACACAAGGGATTACTACCACCATGTTAGCACCTCACATCCCATGTCCAGCTAAAAATAATATCCACCACCAATAATTGATTTTCCTTTATTATAACCTGTCAAAACAAGATTGAAATACACTAAAATGGTGTATGTAGGGTGTGATAATAACTAATATAGTAATATAACACCATTTCTTTCATGTTATCATGTACTTATTAAATTTGGTATAAATTATTTGGAAGTATTTATAGAATGATACAATTTTAATTTTAAAGGTGAACTATTAGGTGATAATACATTAAGCATGAATGTGAAGAGACAAGTAAACATTCATTTAAAATAAAGCATCATGATATATACCATGGGTTCACTATTGTCAAGGAATAATATGATCCTTCTAAAAATATATATCCTATATCTAAAACTTCATAAAATATTCAAGATATAGTCACAAAGAAATCTAGAAGAATTTCTACTTTCCAGAGTGGCCCCAAAGCTATGGAGAAAATGTAACACCCCAAGGATATAAAAATAAATTGAAATGAATGCAATGATGAGTCTCCACATAAAGAATATTTTTAGGGAGATATTAATAACTTAGATAATATACATAATTTTACTACTTTTGTGTTTTGAATTTCAAAAAACAGACATACACGGTTGCAATCAGTAGATATTTAGAGTCTGATAAGATCAACCTAATTTTTGGTGAATAGTTACTTACCCTTATGAATCGTATTGTTACCCTTATGAATATTAATACGAACCTTATTAATATTAAATCGTTCAAAATAATAGCAACCTCACCCATGGTTGTGTAAATAAAATTTAGGCATCTTATATGTGACAATATGATCATACTATAGGTGTCTGTATATTTGTATGTCATAAATATTTAATTACAATTTTTTTTATTAATTTAATAATTTAAATGAAATTTTTTTTTCATAAATATAATCAAAAATTAAGATTTTATTGTCTTATGGTTATATGAAAATTTTATGAGACCTTGATTATTTGTAATGTGTTATGAAATAATTTATAGTTTTAACATTGATATTTTTAAAATAAATTAAGATTTACTTTTAAAATAAAATTTCTCATAAATACAAAATTATTTTGATAAATATATTTTTATTTTTGAATTCTAAACAGTGGAAAATGTTTAGTGTGTATTTTTTGGATTTTTATGAAATACTTTAATTATTGATGAATAGTGAAATACCATAATTTACTCTATATATACATTATATGTTAAATGTACAATTCCTAACATCACAGCTGATTTAAGAACCCTTGGTTCTAACTCACATGATCTAATTACTTTTTTTAGTCCCAATAACCAACACAATTGTTAATCTTGAGAAAAATAAAAAACCAATGATTAAAACAATGGAAACCCCCATCTCCTCTACTGTAAATACCTCCCCTCACCCCCTCTGCAAATCACGTCTCCCAAGCATTGGGAATTTTCTGAATTCTTCCCACTCCTCTTCCCAAGTCTCTTCCTCATTCCCACCCCCTAATGGACTCTCCAAAAGGCCAAAATGAATGACCTTATGGAGAATATCAAGGAGAAGAGATCAAAACGAGAAAAACCATTATCATTTTATATCATTTTCATTTCAATTTTTTATTTTCTTGTACTCTATTCATAAACACATATCTAAGAGGAATTAAAAATATAGTATCATATATATAATATAATGTTGCCACGAACCAACCTTGGTTTATGCTGAAACGGTCAACTGAGCTGATCTGTGGTAAGGCCCGAGATGTGTTTTCGATCCTCTCGAGATGGAGATAAAACCCAAGGGCATCATAAGACACAATTGGAATTGTTTCCACAAATAAAAATACAATGAAACTAAATAAATAAAAGAGAACAATAAACTCAATATGATTTAAAAGCCTTAAATTATTTACATTTACAATTAAATAAATAAGAAACCGAACAACCAATAATACTAGAATAACCAAATTGAACCTAACACCAAAGACACCTCCATATGACTATGAGGGTCACTCTCCAATCCACAACCAACTATCACCCAAGGTGATCAAACATGATTCAAAATCTAAAATAGAGACTGAAAAAAGAAAATTTTATAGACTTCAGTATTAAAATTCAGTAGGTAATAACATATAATTATAATCCAAATTCACATTATTTAAATAAAGAAACATAAATTTCATGTTTGAAATAAATTTTATAATGTATAACTTTCTACTCTTTTCATTTCAATGCATCCCAAATCATAATCTATTGCCCTCATTATTTAATAAAAGGTTCTAGGGGAGAGGTGTACAGGAAACCATGTAAGTAGATTTCATTTTTCATAAAAGAGGTAAAGGGGGGATTAGTTTCTCTTTCAAATATCCAACTAATGTTTTTAAAAAAACAACACACTCTTAATTATACATGAAAACACCCAAATTATGTACCAAGAATATAATTCCATATAACATGGGAAACAACACTAATGGTACTAGTATCAGAGAAACATGAGAAACCATAGGATCTATGAGGAGAACCAGAACATACTATTCATGTGACACACCCTGAAGGCATGCCCTTCCTGATGAAATTATAAATCCTAAACGCGCGATCGTATCCCTACCCGGCCTAACCAAGGGGCCCAATCTTATATAAATAATAAAAAAATGTCCCTTATAATGGGTAACTATCTAGTACGATGAGCTAGACTAGTGCCATAAACGTTCTTAGAATTCCTTTTTTTCTCTGTTAGGTTCCCATGTTATGTTAACAAAGGGGTGTTCCATGAAAGATCAGGAAACAATCCATACACATGTTATCATACATATCACAAAAACTGTAACCACCCCATTAACATCAAGGAGTTTCCCCTTGATTTAAAATAATATTCAAATGAGTGGAATCCCAAGACAAGGACATTCCCACCAATTTATCAATCAACAAGGAAAGGGTCCCCCTTAGAAAGGGTTATTCCAAAAAAATATTTCACAAATGCAAAACGGGCCTCCCATGTTTTTCATACAATAATCCTCTTCATAAATAACTATTGGAAACCCCCTTTTAAAACAAAATAGTTTATATTCCTATGTTAGAAATAGTAATCATCCAATTTAATCAACAAAAATACATTTTCATGATCAATACATGCTTCAATAAATCATAAACAAATTTCAAAGGCCAACCGTGTATTTATTAAGCACATATTTTTCACAAAATCAACAAACCCACACCAGATATTCAAAATAATCAAGAAAAAAACATTATTTCACGTGTAAAAAATATTATAAAAATTATAAGTTTGTATTTAACTATCAAGAAGGGTTAAAAATTAAGAAATTAGTAAAATATAAGATTTAAAGGAAATGTGTAGAAATATCCCTCCTCAAATAATGAAGAACATATGGAATCTGGTGTGACATCTCAATTGAACCTCAACCATACCTAATGGAAGCTAGATCCATACTTAAATGTCAAGATTAAACCCAAAATTTTAGGATTCAACAATAAAAATTGAATCCCAAAATATAGGGTTCGGAAAAACCATCCCCCCTTCATCCCCAAGGGAGAATCCCAAACCAATAGAAGGAGGAAGAGAATAATTACGGGAGTGGAGAACCACCACCGAAGTATGAGGGTGCTGATGAGGTCATGCGACGAAAAGGGGGGAAGTACCGGCGAGGTAGCATGGCAGAGAGGAAGCCCTTCTAGGGTCACGCGAGGGAGAGTGGGGGTGCCGATTGGGTCGTGTGAGGGAGGGTGGCTGGAGGCATGCTCATTGGAGGGAGGTTTTTGGAAGGAGCTGCACACATAGAATGGATTTCCAGAATATGGGTTGCATGATAAGGATATGGAAGGGGAAGAAGGGTGGTACGTGAGGGATAGAGAAGGGGGGGACCCCTAAATAATAAAAAAAATTAATAATAATAATAATAGAATAATAATATTAATGATAATAACAAAAACAGTATTCTTAATAACAATATTATCATCATTATTTTTAAATTTTTTATTTGATATTATTTTAATTTTTTTATTATTAATTTTATTTTATTTATTTTGAACACCGGGCATGTTCCATGGTTACCTGGGAGATGTTTTAAGGTTTCTAAACCGTACTCTTCCCATACGCCAAATGTTTCCAAGACAAAAAAATTCATTTTTCAATAAAAACTAAAAAATTAAAATAGAGACTCAACCCGAACCCCAAAACAATTATAGAAAACAAAGAAAATAATAAAATAGACTAATTACAATGGTCAAGGTTTGACAAATATCCCCACTATAATGATTTATGTCCCCAGAAAACCACAATGAGGCCGAACCCAAAAACAGAAACTAAAACTTGTTTACTGCTCAAGGAGATCCCCAATGAAAAACAAATGAGAGGAGTCAAGAACAATATTAACAATGAAGGTACATACAAATTAAACTCCAAGGCTCAAAATGGACTCTCCAAAATGTGCCACACACCCCCAAAAGCTATGACACCTCCATTTGATCCATCAAAGGAAAGAAACTCTAACATCTTACAATATAACCTATTAAACAAAAAAACCTCGGACCTAATCAACTAAACTCAAACCACTATATTGAAAAAAGTAAACAAGACCACTCCATATCCTAATTAAGCGTCCTATGTTATTAATTTAAAAAAATAATTAGGGGCACTCTGGTCCAAATGTTTACTGAAGGGTGAAGCTTGGGGTTAGGTATCTCCAAATGAGACTAGCTACCTCTAAGATGACACCATGAAAATAACCGAATTTCTGACTTGGGGAGGCCGGAATGGACTCCCCACCATTAGAACAAACCAACATCCAAGACAGAGCTAAATGAATAACATAGGGAGGCCCGAACAGACTCCCTACCATAAGGAATAGGCTACATCAATTCATTTTAGTGGAATTTCAGTGAGACCCACAATAGATCTCCCCACCATAAAGATCAACCAGCTTAACTGACTGATATAGAATGAAAATTTAATCTTTACATGGTTAACTTGGGAACATCATACACAACCAAATACCCCATCAATTACATCCCATGCAGGTTCTTGACTATGCGCCAACTTCACTCTAAGACCATTGGATGGAGCTCTGATGATTGAAGAATCTTCTTCCTCACAGTAATTAATTGAGAAATCCCAAATAGAACTTCCCCTAATGGTACCACAAGTATCCAAACATCAATCTAAACAACACTAACAAAAAAACACATAACATGAATAAATTTTCTTCAACATAAAACTTCACAGCTACAAAGAATTAGAAGATGCACATGCATCATTCCATTAACATCAAGCGAGGATACAAAAAAACATGAACACAGATAACACCCATCTAGGTAGGACTATAATACACAATGGTGTAAAACTTTATACCTAAAGACTCAGAAAACTTAATAAACTAAGGTCTATTTCAACCTTCCACAACCACTCTCCCACTACAAGAGGATCCACTTAACTAAAAAATAGGAGAGGGAGACTCAATTTCTGAATCTTAAGAGGTAAGTACATACGTTGATCCATTGGAGGGTCTACCAATAGTGAATCACCTATTGTCTCACTTAAAAAATGCATTAATTCCTTATGGGGGCATAAGCTATCCAATAGAAGAAATATATGGTCCAAAAAACCCAATATAAAGGACTTGCTACAACTTACTCTAAACATAACACGTGAATCCAAATTTTACAAACATGCTTCCATTAAAGTAGAAGTTTATAAAGGTTCAATAAAATCCATTATTACAATCTCAAGATAAATAAACACAAAAAAATCCACCATATATGGTTATTACATCTAAGTAACATTATAGAGACAAAACCCCAAATTGATCTCAAACATTTACCCACTCCTACAAATATGTTGGGGTGACCTTTGAAGAGTTGGGTTTGGCTTCACAGTGAATCTTGTAAACACCCCAAATGAACCGTTTTAAGTGACCCAAGTATCCCAAAGTGTGTCAGGTTCTAGGGAACTTGGGAATGATGACCTCTTGTGACCAAGATTTCCACAATGATGAAAAATCAAAGTATTCTGCCCTGAAGTGGTTGATGAGAGGTATAAAAGCCCCTTAATTCCCCTACCATCACCACCAGAATCAGGTCTCACCCCACAATTATTACTAGAATCATATCAACAACTTCCAAAATCTAGAGGAAGATTCATCATCTCATTCCCTCCTTCTAACTTAGCTTTGGCATGAAAGGCTTGCCTCAACACATCGAATAATGTGGTTAAGTTATGCTCTTCCAGCTTCGACTATTGCTCAGAATGGAGCCCAAACATTAAATTTTGATCATTAATAGGATCATTATCCACATACCCTAGATTATACAGAACAAGGTCTAAGAAGAGATGATTTAACAATAACACTGATCCAACACCTTGCTGAAGACAACATAACTCTATCATCCTCCTCACCATCGTCATCTTAGAAAAATACTATTTGATAAATGAAGACATGAAGAATTCTCGGGTAACATATTCCTAGGGATATATTTAAGACAAAAACAACCAAAATTTCTAGGTTGTACCATTGAACATAAATCTAGAAGAATTTATCATTAATTAATTAGGAAGCATAAGGAAATTGAAGTCCCTATCAATCCTCTGTAACCACTCCCTAGCCTCAAGAGTATGTGCTTAACCATAAAATATATGAGGGTTCAACTTCTAGAATTAAGAAACATAGTCTGTAGGTCGATCAACAAGAGTGTTTTATATTGGTGCACCACCCAAAGATGTACATTTGGTGTCCATTGAATCTTTGTGGGGGTAGACACTATGAAATAGGAAACAAGAAACTCAATCCAGAAAATCCAACAACAAGGATTATCTATTTCAAACACAACAAAACAAACATTACTACTAAAATAAAAGGGATAAAATACACCAGTGTGAGCTAATAAAACATTAAATTATCATTTAAAATAACAATTGAAAAAGAAATAAGATTTAAAGATTACCCACCCACTAATGGTATTCTATGGATCCTCACACATGGATAACCTCATCCCATACCGGGCTCCCATCCAATTTTCAAATATGTCTATGCATGTGGTGACTCACGAAAACCCTAAAATTCAATACAAAACATTTCCACTTTACAAAACAAAGTTTCCTTCATATTGAATTTATATTTTCAGAATTTTGAAGAAGGTATTTTCAAAAAAATGATTTAGATTTAAGAAAAACCGACACTTCCTAGGAGGGGAAAATTGTGTCGATGGGGTTCTAAGACATATGGTTGATAACCACACTCTAGTCACGCTAACATCACAAAGATAATTCTAGGGTAATTTCAATCTCTTCACATGGCTTTATAGGCCCTACAAGCTAATATATTCCACTTTACCTCCTCCCATTTCATTCCCCAATAAATAAAAATTCAAAAGAATCAAAGGAAACCAACAAACTGGGACATCCCATAGAAACCCGAGATTCAGAATGAGAAATAGTTCATGATGTCTATCCCATTCCTACATCTAAAGCCTAAAAAAATTTACTCCTTCTACCTTGACATCCTATAGTAAGAATGGGCTCCCTAAATATCAAGGACCACTAAAGATCTGCCCTTCTATGATGCCATTTTGTCACGAAAGAACCTGGGATGACCCTAAGCCAGTCACCCAAGCCAATCCATAGAATGGCCCAAGAGGAGTTTTGGTTCCTCCCGAGCTGAAGATGAGGTCCAAGGGAATCATAATAAAAAATGTTAATATTTTCTCCCAATAAAAAAATAAACAAGGAAAGTAAATAAATAAAAGATAAAAATAAACTCATTATGATTTCTAAAAATTAAATTATTTACATTTAAATTTAATGATACAACAAAATAAACAGAAAAAATACCATAATAAGTAAATTAAACCTGATATCGAAGAAACCTCCATGTGGCCGAGACGGTAACTATCGTGTCCACAACCAACTATCACCCAAGGCATTTCAGCTCGGGCCAAAATCTACAATAAAGACTAAAAACAAGAAAACACTACAGGCCTCAGTAATAAAACTCAGTTGGGAAGCTAGAATAATTCTATTGCAAATTAAAATTATTTAAATAGAGAAACATTTGTTTTTATGTTTGAAACACATTATATAAAAGTTAAGCATTCTACTTTTTTCATGTAAAACTAACCAAAATCACAATCCATTACTCTCAAAATTTTAAATGAGGTTCAATTGGAGAAGGGAAATGGAATCCAAGAATGTATCATTCATTTTCAAACAAAATGGTGAAGGGGTGATTAATTTATCTTTAAAACATTCTCTCAAAACCATTAGAAATAAAAAACACACAAACATAATTTTTCATGAAAACTCTAAAACTATGTACCTGGGATATCATTCCACATAACGATGGAAACAAGGATAATTGCACTTGTATAAGAGAAACACAATAAAACCTAGGAACATAGAGGAGAAAAGAACATACAATTCATCTGACTCATGTCGAAGGAATTCTATACCTGATGACAACATAATTCCAAATGTTCTAGGCCATCTCCCTACCTTGCCCGACCGAGGGGACCATTACCACATCAATAATAATAAAACATCCCTCTAATATGGGATACTATCTAGTGCAATGACCTATAATAGTGAAAAAAACATTCTGAGAATTCCACTTTTCTATGATAGGTTCCCATTTTGTGCTCGCAATGGTGTCTACCAAGGAATATCAAGAATAAATCGACACACATGTCATCATACATATCATAGAAACCATCACCACCCCAACCTCCTCAATTATTATCCCCTTTCTTTAAAACAATATAAACATGAGTAGTGTCCCATGTTAAGGACATTCAACCCTTCTATCTAGAGACATGTAAAGAGATCCCTCCTAGAAGGTTTTTTCTAAATAAAACCTTTTCATAAATGCTAATCAGTCCTCACAAGATTTACACACATCAATATTTTTCACAGATAACCATAAAAATTCCTTTTTTAAAACCAAACTATTTTGAAACCCATTTGAGAAACACTAATCAAAATTTTAAACATCACAAATACAATTACAAGATCAAAATATGCTTCCAAATATCATAAACCACAAGAAAAGGACAACATAGATATTTATCAATAACATAGTGTGAACCACTTTAAAAAACCACATTATATATTCAAAATAATCAATAAAAACACTTTTTTTCACAAGGAACAATTATTATAAGAATCATAAGTCACTATTTATATATTATGGAGTGTTCCAAAGGCATGAAATATATGAAATATAAAATCTAATGGCAATTTCAAAAGGGATCCTACCTCAAATGATGAAGAACTTCTAGAATATTGTGTGAAATCTCAATCACACATTAGCCTTACTGAAAGGAAGCAAGATGCAACTTAAAACATCTACATCAAACCCAAAATTTTAGGAATAAACCCTAAAAATATATCCCTTGAATCTGCGGACTGACCGAACCAAAAAAACCCAACAAGGGAGAACCCCAATCCAAGAGATAGAGTAAGAGAATACTCATTGTATGGGGACCTCCTTCTCCGAAGGAGGGCACCGGTGGGGTCACACATTGGAGAATTTGGTGGCGTCGACGGGGTCGCGTGCTGGAGAGGATGGATGGACAGGGTCATGCAAGGGAGATCAGGGTGCCGAAAGGGTCCCACAATGTATGTCATCTAGTGGCATTCTCTCTAGAGGTTGGTCACCAGAAGGAGGAGCATGTTCGATCGTGATCACTAGTAGGGGGTCGTGTGACTGCTAAAAGGAAGTGTGGAGAAGTTTGGTGTGTCATGAAGAGGTAACCATGTGATAAACCTTAAGAAGAAACAATTAATAACCTAATAATAATAATAACATAATAATAATATTAATGATAATAATAATGATAATAATAATAATAATCTTAATAATAATATTATCATTATTGTTATTAAAACATTCTTATTAATTTTTTATTATTTTATTTTATTATTTGATCTTATTTTAATTTTATTATTAATAATTATATATTATTTATTTTGAAAACTGGGAATACCACATGGTTACCCGAGATAAACTAAACGGTTTCAAAACTGTGCTCTTCACATGCACCAGATTCTACCAAATCCAAAACCAACATTTTTAAATAAAAAATAAAAAATTCAAAATAAGATTCCACCTGATCCTTGGAAGAACTATCCAAAGACAAGAAAATAATAAAATAAATTAATTTAAAAGGACTATGTGTGAAAAATTTTATCATGTTTACGGAAAAATTAATCATCATATTTTATCTTCTATCCCTCTTATTCTAAAAATTAAAACATCATCCGTGATGTGTTGATTTTCAGACATCATGGACCATGTGTTATCAATTTACATTACTTCATTCAAGTATTTTTGTAAAACCATTTAATGGTTGAAACAATTTTTAATGTGTATTATATATCAACTTATATATTTTTTAATTAACATATATTCATAATATTGTATTATAAAAAAAAATAGGTTGTGATGACCAAAGAACTGCCAATATGTTCTAAACAAATATCATTAATGTTTTATCTAGTGAATCATCCTAATATCTGAAAAATGATATATAGTATAATTTAATATTATGTAAACATGTGAATAATATTTCATTTCACTTTTGGATTTTCCCTTCCATTCTACAAAAACATCTATTACGAACTGACGATGGAAACCATGAAAAGAATGCACCTGAAACAATGTAAATAACAAAATGTTTCTAATAAATGGGTGGAATGATGTTATTTAATGATCATATAAGGTTTTATAAAAATGAAATTATTTTTTAAATAATTTATAACACTTCTTTAACCATTATGCATGAGGTTTTAACATGTTTTAATTAATAAAGGCTCGGGGTTGGGGAATTCTTAACCCAAATTTCATTCTATAGGTTAACCTTATACTTCATTGATTATGTGGTATTCAGAATATTTTTGTAATAATTTTTTTATATTATGTTTTATAACGTGTTTTTAAAATTCATAAACATATTCATTTTGTTCTATTAATTATCATATCAATTTTATGATATTTTTATAGGACTATCCTTTTTTTAAATCCATTTCAATGTATCTTTTACAAAACCCAAAAGATTGTTTATATATATAAGGAATTATAGGATTCTCTTGATTTAATTATGATTTATTACAAAGATGTTTCCATTATATATTTTTAATGATAATTTTTTGGAATATGATTTCATTATTATGTTCATTTCTTTTATACCATTAAAAGTGATATAAAAAATGAGTATTTAGAAGAAAAAAAAGAATGTGGTTTCACAAGGGTTTAAATGAGTTGTCTAGTGTTTTATTCTTGATATGTTCCTTGGACATAGTTATTTTGGGTTGATCCCATTATATATCAATATATGATGGGTTTATCCCTATTAAAGCTCAAGATATGTTGGTTTGATCCCATTATAGCTCAAGATACAACAGGTGATCCCCATGATAGCTCTCCAATACATTGGGTACTCCATAGATAGAAGTTGACTTAATGGTTATTCCATGTGTAAAGTTAAATGTAACAGTGATATGGTAAATATGTACCAAGTATAATGCATAATGTTTCTATAGATTCTAATTAGTTTTTCTAAAATGGGTTTTATTGGTTTTTATGTTATCACAAGACTAGAGATTTCTTACCTTATATACCTTACTGAGATTTTACTTCCAATTCCATGTTTTTAATTTTTTTTATTAGGTTATAAGGATATGTAAGATAAATAAGTAATTAATGTTAAATGATATTATGTTTTTTAGTTAAATTATGTTATTTTTAAAGGTTTTATACTCAGTAAGAAATTGATATTCTTTGTGTAGTAACCACTCAATATAAATGTGGAATGTTATGTATGTATTATGTAAAAATTCGTTTAAACTCTAAACATGAAAAGTTGAAAAATGTAAATGAAATAATTTTCTTGACTAATGGTAATTATTATGTAATGTTTTAAGGCTAGTTCCTTATAGTTGGTATAAAAGGATGGTTTTGATAACATTAAGTCTATGATGATGTTAATAGAATACCAAAAATGATTTTTACATTATGTATATGATGAAAATATATATAATTTAAAAATAACCATGTTTATTAATATCATATATGTTTTTTATAATTTTTTTCTTTAGGAGAAACATGGAAACTAAAGTTATAGGGAACTGAGGGGTTGATATCTGTATGAATCTGCAACCTAGAATGGTGGCAATTGTAACCGAATAGTTTGTAACAATAATGGATAAACTGACATAGGCTGTATATGGTGGTGGAATCCATGATAGAGAGAAAAATGATCTAGCATGATGAAACATGTCTTTTTTGGAGCATTTTATGAGCCAATATCCTCCAATATTCTGTGTAACCACATATCCAGTAAGATCCAATGGATGGATAAATTCTCTAGAAAATATATTTAATGTTATGGAATGTTTTGAACACCAAAAGTTAATACTTGAAATTTATCAGTTTGAAGGTAAAGCCAATAAATGAGGGTCTCTAATTAAGAATATGAGAGAAATATATGATCTTGATAGTATGGAATGAGATGATTTTGAGAATCATTTTTCAATGAAAATATTTTCCTGAAAATGTTCAACATAGAGTGGAGATGAAATTATAGGAACTGAAGTAGAAAGATGATGATTCTGCGACAACATATATAGCCAATTTCACAAGACTGGCCAGAATCTACTAGATTTTACTCAGCACTTTGATAATAAAATTAATAGGCTTTACTCTATTTTGAAACCATTCTTACGAATATTTTTGTCTTCACAAGAGTTTAAAATCAATGAGAAACTTGTTCATTGTGCTAAAAAAGTTTATTTGGATTTTTCTAAAACATATGTGCCTCATGGTGAAAGGAATAAGAATCGGTCAGGTTGGTAGGAATTGGGGAAGAATTCGTCAATGAAATTTGGAGGTAAGAAAATCAATTTCCCTGTGAAAAGTGTGGTAAAAAGTATCCTGGAGAATGTCTAGTAAATTATAAGAAATGATACTTATGTAGATCGTTTGGGAATATATCTCGTGAGCTTAAGGAAAATGATACAAAATTTAATGATAAGTCTATGGTGATAAGCTTTAACTAAAAGTAATTGGTTCATTTTTCTTATGTGTGTTTGAAGCTAGTCACTGAGGTAGGTAATTGGAATGATTACATATAGAATGGTGTGGAAAATCCTTTTCATCTACTTCATCATATAATGGGCCATCAAATGAAGTGGTTTCAAGTACATTGCTGGTTTATTTTTTGTAAATGTTTTTTTATTCAAGTTCCACACATTCCTTCATTTTAGATAAATTTTATGCCAAATTATAAATTACAACTCATGAAATGAAGCCAAAATTCATGGTGAAAATACCTGCAAAAAATATTATTGGAAAAATAATTTATAATAATATACTAATATTTTTCAATAGAAATATATTACCTGAAAACCTTGATGTATTTCCTCTAGTAGAGTTTAATTTTATTATGTGTATAGATTGGATTTAATTTTTATCATGCCTCGATACATTGTAGAGAAAAAGAAGTTGTTTTTCTAAAATAGTACCTCTTTTTTAAAGAATAAACCCATACCATTGATTACATACCAAGAATCTAAGAAACTTTTAAAAGCTAGAAATGAATGTTTTCTTTCAAAAGTTGATGAAAACATGGGAACCATTAAAATTTATGATGTTCCAATGGTAAATGAGCATATTGATATATTTCATGATGTCTTTATTAGTGTTATTCCTGATTGAGAGGTTGAGTTTACTATTGATTTAATTAGTGATACTAAGATAAATTCTAAACTCCCTTATCAGATGGCTCAAATAGAACTTTTTGTGTCGAAAAATTTACTACATGAATTATTGGACAAAGTCTTCATCTAATCGAGTACTTCACCATTGGGTGATCGAGTAATTTTTATTTAAAATAAATATGGTGCAATAAGACATTTTATTGATTATAGGTCTATAAATAACACCACTATTAAGAACAAGTATCTATTGCCTAATATCAATGATTATTTAGATTAGATCTAGGGAGGACATTATTTTTTTAAGGGTAACATGTGGTCAAGATACCATCATTTAAAAGTTAAATAAGCAGACATCCCAATGACTACAATTTTCACCAGATATGGGATTATGAATATGTTGTTATACTTTTTGGGTTTACTAATTCACCTGATGCATTCATGGATCTTACAAATAGAATATGTCATGAGTTCTTGGATATGTTTGTGGTAGTGTTTATTGATTATATTATAGTATATAATTTATATAATGTTGGGAATTAAATATATATAAGTGTTCTTTTTAAAACCTTAAAATAAAATAAAATATATGGAAACTTCAGAAAGTGTGAATTTTGGTTATAAAAAACGTATTTTCGTGTCCACATTGTTTCTAAAGATTGGACAACTATTGATCCTGCTCAAATTATTGTTGTTTTAGAATGGAAAAGACCAACAAATATAACATAGATTCATAGTTTTATTGGTTTGGAAGGATATTACAAGAGGTTGGTTCAAAATATTTCAAAATTGTCTAGTCCACTAACTATGTTAACATGAAAATTAGTTCAACTCATTCAGAAAAATGAATGTGATGATGGCTTTCAGGAATTGAAAATAATATTAGTAAATTACCTAGTTCTGATAGTAACTTCCATAAATAGTGAATTTTTCATCTATAGTGATGGTTCATTGATGGGACTTGGTTTTTTTTGATGAAAAATGATAAGGTAATTTCTTATTCTTCACATCCGTTGAAACCTCATGAGATAAATTACCCTACACATGATTTTTCCTTAGATGCTATTTTTTTGAATAAACAATTTGGGGTAATCATTTGTATAGAGTAAAATTTGAAATATATACTTACCATAAAATGTTGAAGTATATATTTACTCCACGGGAATTGAACCTGAGATAGATAAGTTGACTTGAACAAATCAAGTATTAAGATTGCATGATTCATTACCATCCTGGAAAAGAAAATAGGTTGGTCTATGCTTTGAGTAGGAAAATAAATTCTACATTAACCATGATATGTTTATAACATGACTATTTTGTCAATGATTTGATGCATTTTGGCATCGAAGTTGTTAGTGCAAGAAAGTTATCTAATTTTTTAGATGTTAGTACAGTCGTCTCTGTTAGATATAATAAATCATGCTCATAAGGAAGACTATGAGTTGTAGAAAAAGGAAAAATTGGTTAAAGGTTATTTTTCTAGAGTTTAACTTAGAAAAAATTGGGTTTTTTTGTTTGAAAAGATATTATGTGTTCCTTATGATTATCAGATGAAGAAATAATTGTTACTTGAAGCTCACAATTCTCCATTTTTAGCTCATCCTAGAAACTCAAAGATGTATAGAGACCCTTGAGAGTATTACGGGTATTATGGAATGAAAAGTGGTATTTCTGATTTTAAAAAATAATGTTTGACATTTTAGTAGGTTGAAGTGGATTGGATGTTACCGAAGTGTAATTAATCCTTTTCTAGTGAAAGAGTGGAAATGGGGAAATATATCCATATAATTCATTGTGGGACAAAAAAATTATTAAAGTAACAATGAAATCAAGGTTATTATTGATCGACTAAATAAATATTATTATTTACTTCATATTTGAGACACTCTTTATCTAGATCATCTTTCTTGATGACTCATAAAATAAATTTTCATGTTCTATGGAGTTCGTCTCTCTATTTTATCATAACGTTACCCAGGGTTCCCTTATAACATTTAGAAAGGCCTTTAGAAGTCATTGGGAATAAAATTAAATTTCAGAACAGGTTTTCATCCTCAATTAGATGAGAAGTCAGAATTAATGATTCATAATTTGGATTATATGCTTCGAGCGTGTTCAATGGACTATAGGGGATGTTTGGATCATCATCTTTCTTTAGTTGATTTTTTTTACAATAATAGTTTTCATTCAAGTATACAGATGGAACCTTTTTAAGCACTGAATGAGAAGTGGTGCTGGAATTTATATATTTGGGATTAAGTTAGGGAAATTAAGATTATGGGACTATAATTATATTAATAAATGGAAATAAAAGTTTAGATAATTCAAAGACACGTGAGGACACCTCATAACACAAAGAAAAGTTATATATATAACATGAGGAAATACTTTTCTTTTTCAGGTAGGTGTTCATGTTTTCCTTAAAATATCTCCATTTAAAAGTGTTATGTGTTTTAGTAAAAAAAGAAAGTTATGTCCATGATTCATTAGGCCTTATTAAATTTCTGATAAAGAAAGAATTATTTTATACCAAGTTTATTTTCTTCAAATATTATCTCAAGTACACAATGATTTTCATGTTTTGATGTTGAGAAAGTATGTGCCAGATTCATCAAAAGTTTTGATCCCAGATGTAGTTCATTTGGAATTGAACATTTCATATAAAGAGAAACATATTTATATTCTTGGTCATATAGAGAAAGTATTGTGGAATAAGTTAATACACATGGTCATGATTTTTATGATAAACCACATGGTTGGAGATGAAAAAGGGAATTTAAAAATTCTATGAGGAAAATAAAATCACACTTTTTTAATATGTAAATAAACAATTGAGAGGATGAAAAAGAAACAATTATTATACGAATCAAAATTCACTATTTAACTATCAAATAAAGTTCCACAAGAATGAAATCAATGAAATATGAAATTTAAAGGCAATTTGAAATGGGATCCGGCCCCAAACGATGAATAACATCTAGAATCTTGTGAAAAATCTAAATCACGCCACAACCTTACCAAAAGGAAGCTAGATGAAACATAAATAATCAATATTGAACCCAACATTTTTGGATTCAACCCAAATAATCGAACCGTAGCATCTAGGTATTGATCAAACCAAAAACCCAACCAAGGGAGAACCCCAAACTAGGAGAAGGAGGAAAAGAATACTCACTATAGGGGGGAACCTCCACCTTCGGACCAGGGCGCCGGTGAGGTTACACATTGGATAGGGGGCGTGGCACCGATGGGGTTGTGTGACGAGTGGAGGGATGGATGGGGTCATGTGAGGGAGTGTGGTGTGTCATAGGGGTCGTATTATGGAGGTAATCCAGAGTTGTTCTCACTATAGGTAGGTTTCTGGAAAGACATGCGTGCATAGGGGGGCTCACTGGTACGAGGTCACGTGATAGAGAGAGGGAATGGTGGAGATGTGTGGTGCGTAAGGGAGAGGGAAGGGGGTGAGAAAACCTAAAATATATAAAAAAATAACATAATAATAATAATGATAACTTAAAAATAATATTAACGATAACAACAATAACAATAATAATAATATTCCTAAAAGTTGTATTATCATTATAATTATTAAAAAATCCTTTTTAAATTTTTATTAGTTCAGTTCTCTTACATTATCTTAATTTAATTTTATTATTATTAATTTAAATTTATTTATTTTTACCACAACGTAGGACGCAAAATTACCTAGGTGAAACCACATGGTTTTGAAAATGTGCTTTGCTCATGTGCCAGATGCTGCAAAACCCAAAACAATCATTTTTAAATAAAAAATAAAAAATTCAAACAGAGGCTCAACCCAATACACAAAAAAAATATCCTATGAAAATAAAATACAAAAAAAATTAACTAAAATGGTCTAGGTGTGAAAATTTTATCATTTTTTGGAAACAATCTTCATCACACTTCATATCCTATCCTTATTATTCTAACAATTAAAACTCCATCTGTGATTTTTTGATTTACTAACATCATGGATGATGTGTGTTAAATTTCATTAATTATTTAAGAGTTTGATGTAAAACCATTATAATGGTTGAAACAAATTTCAGAGTGTATTATATAACATCTTTTATGTTATTGAATTATCATATATTCATAATTTTGAATTATAAAAAGAAACTAGTTTGTGATGACCCAAGATCCGTCAAAATGATCTAAAAAATATCATTAAGGTTTTTTTCTAGTGAAACATCCTCAAATATGAAAAAATATTATATGGTATCATTTAATACTATGGAAACATTTAAATAAAATTTCATTCAACATATGGAGTTTCTATACCATTTGATAATAAAATACATTATGAACCGACCATGGAAACCTTGCAAAGATCGCACCTAAAACAATGTAAATAACAAAATGTTATTAATAAATGGGTGGAATGATGTTAATAAATGATCATATAAGGTGTTATAAAAATTATTATTTCTCTCTATCATATTGATAACACACTTTTAATAATTATACAGGAGGATTCAACATATTTCATGTAAGACAAACTCAAGGTAAGGGAATTCTTTACCCAAATTTCATTCTTTGGGATAACCTTCTACTTCATGGAATAAATGGTACTAAGATTATCTGTGTAATGAATCTTGATTATATTATGTTTTATTTTTTTTATTATCAGTGTACCAATGTATTCCTTTGGTTATATTAATTTTCATATCAATTATATGATATTTTTAGGGGACTTTCCTTTTGAAATCCATTTAAATGACTCTTTTACAAATATCAAAATTATTGTATATATATATAAGTCTCGAGTGTCTTATATTGATTTCATTAGGCTTTATTACCATGATTATTCCATTATATGTTTTCATAGATATTTTTTATGAATAATATTTCATTATTACGGCATGTTTTTAGTACTTTTAAAAGTGTTTTTTTGCAACAAATGGTATTTTGAAAACATGAATGTGTTTTTCTCAAGGGGTTAAATGAGTTTTCAAGTATTTTATACATGATTTTTTCCTTTTACATAGTTATGTTGTGTTGTTCCCGTTATATATCATGATATAATGGTTTGATCCCCAATACAGTAGAATATATGTTGGGATGAACCAATTATAGCTGAAGATATGATGGGTGAGACCCATTATATCTCTCTAATGCATTGGGTAATCCGAGGACTGAAGTTGGATGAATTTTTATTCAAATTTTAAGTGTTACTATAAGGGTGAAATGGTAAATATTTCCCAAAGAAACTACATGATGTTTTTATACATTCAAATGATTTTTTATGAAATGGGTTTTATTGGTTTTTATGTTATCCCTTGACTACGTATTTCATTATTTATATACCTTGATGAGATTTTTTAGTGCATCCAATGTTTTTAATGTATTTCATAGGTTAGAAGGATGTATAATAGAAATAAGGAATTGATATTAAATGTTATGTGGTATTTTCAATGAAATTATGTTTTATTTAAAAAGTTTGTTTGTTTTAGAGGAAATGGATACTGTTTTAGTAGTCTCCACTATATATAAATGTGGAATATTAAATATATGTATTATGTCCTAATAATCTAAAACTCTAAAAATAAAAATATAATTAATTTAAATTAATGTACATTCATGACTAAATTTCAATATTATGTAATGTTTTATGTATCGGTCCTTATCAGAATTATATGAAGAGTAGTATCATTCCCTTAAAAAGAAAATTTCCAATAATATGTACTTAATCCCCAATAGTTTCCATGAAAAATGATCCCTATAAAATATTTACAATTTTTTATAAAACCATTTATATAAAAGATTCATTTCAACAAGAACATGATCAAAAAATCAACTTCCATTAATAAAACAATCTTTTGAAATAACAGAGATCATTCATAAAAAAATTTGTGGCTTAGATAAAAATATTTGAATCAAAATTTCTCCTTATTAATTACATATAAAAACATTAAAAGATAACATTATAATTTGTTAGAATCAATAATACGAATTTCTTTAATCATTCTAAATGTATGGAATAAACATCAACAAAAATGAATCCAATTGAAAAATTATTTTAATTCACTGGGAAAAGGGAGGAGGGACCATTAGGTAGAAATCAAAGAAAATCACATCAAAATATTTTATCATAATTTTTTATAAGAATAATTACAGTCCACTATATCCATGATGAAAGAATAAATCCATGGGGGTAAGAAGAGAAAACAGTTGATTAGTGCAATGAAAACCAATTACTTAATGATTTCATTAAAATTTTCACTCAAAATCCACTGTAAATCAAAGGGTAAGTAAGGAGAATAAATATGGTTAATTTCCTAATATTTTATAGCATTAATTCGGATAGAGGGTAGGTTAATATGGATAAATAAATTAGGGGTATAATATTGATTTTGCACTACTCATTTTCTGTTAAGTTTGAATGACATTGGAAACTATGCACCAACAATGATGTAGCCATTGATATTGGACCCCATGTGTAAGGATATTCTAATTTGTTTGGATATATGATTTAGGAAACCATGTGACCACTATGTGGTTACCATTGAGAAGGGATCCTATACTTTTTCTTAGTTTGTATAGTATGGATGCATGATTTAGGAAAAGTTTCTTTAATCATGTTTAATCCACAGTCAATCCTCAATTTAATGGATTGTGTGTATGGTAAACACTAGCCATATTATAACCATGTTAACTGTATATCTCCCCATTTAAATAAAATTTAAAAGTAATTTTCCCTATAAATTATGATAAATGGTAAAAATAAATAAAGAGTAAATTATATACATAAAAATTACACCATTGAAGTGATAATATGGATATTTCTAGATTTTTTTGGAGTAGCAGTGGAGTTATTATTTAAAGAAATAAAAGGATAAGGTAATTGGAAAAAAACAAGATGGAAACATTATAGTTACCCTCATTGAAAAAATTATGGATGGGGAAAAGTTTATATTGAGACTTATTGACTAAGCCCAGCATAACATGTATAAAATAAGAGTGTTTTTCCTTCATGGTTTTACAACTACATGTATGGTATTCCATAACATTCCGGAATCATATTTAATTTTTTATCACCTTTTTTGGTGAAAATAATCAACTTATTGAGTCACTTTCTAATGTGGGGTGTGGTAAATGGAATTGGTTATATAATAATAATTTCTAAATTATTTTGGTAACCTAAAATTGATAGATATATATATAAATTCCATACCTTTATTTTCATGGAATTATATTTGCAATTCCCATTATCCAATATCTTCTACACATTAAAAATATTCTATAATAAAATGAATAAAAAACAAAATGATGAATTATACATTGATCTTAGATAGTGTGAGTGTGTTCATGTAATATTTTGGCTACTCTATTGGTTATAGCCTTTATGAATCAAATATGGGGGGTTTTGATCTCAGTTTCTATATCATCATACTCGATATTTTTATTTAGAATAATAATGAAAACCTAATAGTATTAAACAATATTTCAAAATAAATATTGAGATATGTTTATAGTAAGATACATATAAATTTTAGCTCAAAATAATTATATCTCAATCATCCCTTTTATGGGTGTTTAAATTTTCTTAAATTATTTTTTTTATTTTTTTCTTCAACCTATCTGAGTAAAAATAACATTAGTTAAAAAAAATTATGTATTTATATATTTCCTAAATCAATAAAAAATAAGTAATATTGATACATTAATGTCTTATTTACCTCATATGAAAACGAAAAAAAAAAGATGATTCATAAAATCATATCAAGAATATTAGAACTTATATTTTCTCCCACCTTATTTACTTATAATTTTCCATTAAATATAAAATAGAATTTAATATATTTTTGGAATCAAAAATCATATACTTCATGAAAATAGAATCAATTGCAAAACATCTACAAATAAAAAATATTTATGTCAGTAATCATTTAAATACATTATAATTAAATAAATTTAAGATTTATATAATAAATTACTTGAATCAGCTCCCATATATAATTTTTAACCACAAAAATCAACATTATAGTTATTTAAATTTATATTAGTGATATTTACCATGCCCTCTACACTTATATAGAAGGTATATTTATTCCTTAAAACGTTATTTTTTGACTTTTATTTCCATATTAAAAGATATTTTTCTCTATGTTATCATTTTTTATATATTCATGACATTAACACAAAAGTTTTTTTTCAAATTTTATAGACACCCCATTTATTATTAATTTATGGAATGATTAAGATCATTATTTTGGGAAGTTTAAATTTACATTTGAATAAAAAATAATATATTTTACAAATAAAATTTATATTTTACTATTAAATTAAATATTATATATCAATATTATTCATAAGAATATTATATATTATAGTTTTTCTTAGCATATTTTATCATATTAACAAAAATAAAAAAGGCCTTGAATTATATAAGATTGAAAATAATTTTAACTTATTTTAATAAATTTAATTACATCACCATGAACATTTAAATGAATGAAAAAAAATTATGATATTTTTTGCGGTAAAATTTTCAAGGTGATAATGTATTTAATATAATTAAAAATTATATATGTATAATTAAAATTAACAAAATAGTAAAATTGTATATCATAATTTTTTGAATCAGTGAAAGGGCAAATAACATATATTCTCAATGGTTCAAATATTATTAATTTTTTTTATTATCATTGTATTATTTTTCTAAATTTTTAGTAATTATCTTAAACCTTTTGATTCGGGTTTTCTTGAAAAATTTACCCTCTCTAAAATCA
The DNA here is from genome assembly GCA_963277665.1 of Viscum album. NCBI lineage: Eukaryota > Viridiplantae > Streptophyta > Magnoliopsida > Santalales > Viscaceae > Viscum > Viscum album. The sequence goes on along the minus strand of OY728126.1, from coordinate 1,684,876,379 downwards.
AATTTACTTCACTGAAGTGATTTGTTATATATATTTGATCATACCATATGAAATAAATTTTAATATATATAAAAAATGGTTTTTCCTCATTTTGGAATCATTATCCCCATCGTATATTTTATTTAAAATAAAAAAAATATTTATAGTGTTAGAGTCGTTATCATATAATTTGTTTGGACTTTGATTAAGAAACTAATATTCCATCATTATACCCTATCTTATTAAGTTTAAATTAATAGAATAATTAATCATGAATTAATTATACACTAATATTATCAAATATATTATAATCAAACATTAGTATAACAAAATCCACATATTAAAATTTCTATTTTTGATAGTCCTTCACTGGAGTGAGATGTTCAAATCGAGGAAATGATTGAGGATCTTGATTTCCCTATGTTTGTCTTGACCATCCAAGGGGGAGATTCCTCATTTATTGTGAGATTTTTATACCCTATCTAGCATGTCGTTGTCTACATAGTGATGAATATTATGTATGATTTTCTTTATCGTTGGTTGGGATGGTCATTTTATGGTTAACCCATTTGTATTATTTCTATCACTGTCTTCATGTTCATCCTATGGTGCGTACAAGGGGTTAGTGATTTTTTTTGGTTTATAATAATCAAATTAGAGAATTTTGAGATGTTACTAACATAATATTGCATGTAGTTATGTCTCCATGATTTATTAAACTATACTTTAACTGGGAGTATTGGGATGACTTAATTTGTTTTTTTTTTTGTTTTCTTCCCAACAACTAATTTAATTTATAAATGGTACTTTTTTAAACAAATGAAATATATTTTTGTTTTTTTCTATAATTTTATTTACAAATATTTCAATTACAAAAACGAATAAATTATTTAGTATTTTATTTTTATAAGTAAAATTCAACTCTATAACTATTCATGTTATTGAGATCCATTTTATGATTTTCTATAATATCTAGAACATATTTTGAGTTATTTAAAACATAAAAATATTTTTATTAAAACTACTTTTATAATAAACTAATATCCATTTCACATTATCACTTTACCACATTCCCTTCCTTTTATCATTTTTTAGATAATCACAATAATATTCATCAAGACACTTCATAATAGGGTATTATTTTTTAACTATTATAAAATTCAGATCAATCTATAAACCATATTTTAAATAAAACATTAAGAATCCCTTGTCCATTATACTAATGATTAATTTAGCATAAAAAAGTTGACACCTTAATTACATATGTAAGAAAAAATAAAATAACCGTCTTAATTTCTTCAGTTTTTTGGCACGCCCGTTCATTATTTTAATTTAATGGACAATCAATAACAGATTAACTATACCAGAAATGTGTTCCTCCTTAACAATATAAACAATCTGGTTAACCATGAGGTAAAATATTTAATTTTTGAAATACATATCAATTTGAAATAATTTAATTATAATTTTATCTAAAATATGAGTAGTTTCATGTGATCAATCACCATACTAAAAATAATCATAAAAAATTAACAAAATCATGGGATTTTAAAAAAAAAATATTTATTATGATAGAATGTATAGTCAATTAACAATATCTCATCAATGAATGTAATTCCTAGGATTTAAACTACTAATTGTAAGGTCTATAAATATAACATGGTTATGAATTTTTTTAGGTTATCCATCACTAACATGAACTATAATAAGAAATTATTAAAATGTTCTATTCCAATTAATATAGTCTTTTAGAATATATCTAATAAAATGAACAAGATCTTATTTTCATAGGTTCAAAGATTACTCAAATTATTAATCAAACCCTATTTAGAATTGAATTTATTTCCTTTATTTTTTACTAAGACATTTAATAAAATTAAAAAAATGATATCATATAGATAATATATAATATTCATTACATAAATAAAAGTAATAACATCTAATGTATTCATATATGATAGTCAGATGAAAATAATCCTATTATTATTCAAAATTTAAAAATGTTTCATTATTTATGGTTTTCCAAATTCATAATTTAAATATTTATCCTTTTAAATTATTTCTTTAAAGATATGTGAAAATGTGTTGTGATTTTATCAACTTATCATTAATTATTTTTCATAAATTTTTGAAATTAATAGTTTTTAGGAAACCATTTTTATAGAACAATTATACATTCAAATTTCTATTACCCCAACTGTCTAAAATTTTCCCGTTTCATAGAAAAGAAACCCAATTTTTCATAAATATTATATCATATAAAATTACCATATCTTAGAAAATCATTGATTTCACTAAATAATAAATGTATCCAATGGTTATTTTTTCTGTATTTCAATCTTATACCTCAACAAAGTTTCCCATCATTATCTTAAATTACTCATTTAAATGATAAAATTATAAATTAATATCAATTCTTGGAATATTTGTTTTGTAATATTTTGAATGAAAAAAATCATATTTTTATATTTTATCTATAAATTTTGACGAAGGTAATAAATAAATAGATTATTTGGACATTCTAATTTCAAAATATGTTGAATTCCATGAAGATTATTTTCATTAGTGGATATTCCTATAATATACTACTATATTCCTTTGGGAATTTCAGATAATGTTAATAAATCTTTGTTAATTAATTAGTATAATCAAAATATTAATGTTTTCTATTTTTAATCCCTATATTTAAATGTAAAAATAAATTTTTTGGATCATCAACAACACTATATACCATAAAATATGTGTTCAATGGGAAAATAAATTACTTATTTCTCAAAAAAATCTTTATATAATGATAACATAATTTATGTAAACATCACATAAATAAATTTTTTTTTTGAATAAAATGAAATAATTGATATGAGCATGCATATTTTCATTACCGTACATAATTATGATTAGCATTTGTTTAATATCAGATGTTTTTCTTAGTAGTGTACTTTGCCTTTTGAAATCACTTTCAGAATAAAAAAATTTTAATGAAACTTGTATCTGTTTAGTCAATAGTGATTCCTTATGACTTTTTCATTCCTTTGTGTTTTGAAAATCACAAAAACTCTATTTTAAGGAAATTTATTTTTCACTAAGAATTATATTAATAAAAAAAATATTACTTCTTCAAGGGAATTTTATACTTACCTATGTTTTCACTGTTCATTTTAGAGTCTCCCTAAATATTACTCTTTTTTCCTAGAGGTTAAAATTAAGATTCATATCTAAAACCTCAGAATCCTATAAATCCTTCTTTATAGATTATTCTTTTTTCATACTCCAAATTTTCTGAAAACCATTCTCCGAATTTTCTGAAAAGTAGACTATGAATTCCTTGAAATTCAGACTCTGAATTCTCTAAAATTCAGACTTCAAATTCTGTGAAAATAAGACTCATTTTTATCTGAAATTTAGACTATGAAGTCTATGAAATTCATATACCAAATTCCTTATAATTCAGACTTTGAATTACTCATAATTCAGACTTTGAATATCTCAGAATTTCGACTCCAAATTCCTCAGAATTCAGACTCCGAATTCAGACTTCGAATTCCTTATAATTTGGACTCTAAATTCCTAAGAAATTCTGACTCTAAATTAATTAGAATTCGGATTCTGATATCTATATAATTCACGTCCTGAATTCTTTGGAAAATAGAATCCTAATATCCATGATTTATAGCCTCCAAATTATTATTTTCTTAGACTCTGAACTTATATTTTTCCTTAGACTCCAAAAAATAGACTTACTTAAGTAACATTATTTTAATTACACATATATAGTTATGAAAAGATTTCATATATTTTGTTTCTAACTAACTTTTTTTTAAGTGAAACGTGTATAGGTCCCTCCGAAATTTAGGTAAAAATTTGACCGTTAGAGGAGGGAGCCGACTGTTAGAGAAGTGCCGATAAATAGGAGCTCATTTAAATGAGCTCATCCCCAACTCAATCACTCTAATTATTACATGAAATTGAATTGAATTTTAGATATAGAGAGACTCTCATTCATTGGGCATACTAAACATCTTGTTTCACTTTCTTCATGAGAGTTTGATTTTGGCTGCATACAATCGAGGACTTCTAGGTATAGAAAGAAAGAGGTGTTGTCTACCTTAATGTTTGAGGTATTCCAGGGATTTGAAGAAAGAGGTGCCGATAACCTTAAAGTTCAAGGACTTATGAGGATAGGAAGACATAGGTTCCGACTACCTTATAGTTTGACGGCTCGTGATGATATCAAGACAGATTTCGATATTTTTATATAGGGCTTACCCTGGTGTGGGTAAGACATAATTTCTTGAAAGTATTAATCAAGGGACCATTATCAAAGGTTGTTGGATACTCTTCTATTTGGGTTAAAATATTTCATATGTGTTACTTGTTTTTTATTCCTGTTTATTTCTACTGTATTTTGATAAAGGAAGAAAGTATAACCTTCTTATACTTTCTTGTTCTTTTTTATACTCTGACAAGTAAGATTATATACACTTTGAGGTAGAATATTTTCCTTGTAAATATTCCCTAAGTTTAATTTCCAGAACCACATTTCTAGAAGCTATAATGATTGTAGAATTAGAATAGGTCTTGTGAATTTGCCCTATTTAACATTTCTAAACATCATTTTCCGTAAGGTTAAAAACAAAAGTTTTTAAACATTCAATTCACCCCCTCTTGTAATTGAGAATCTACATTCATATTTCAATCCTTCAATTGGAATCAGAGGTGGTCTCTGAAATAATTACATTCACAAATATGTTTTCTTTGTCATGTTTTAATTTTTCTAAATATTTTCCTTGCTTATGATTTTTATCCTTGTTTACAAAATTTTACTATTAAAAAATTTAGTGGAATGATATTTTTTTATAGTTGGTAGGAATGAATGTTGGTTCGATTAAAAATCTAAATCCTACTAGACCACCTATATTTGATTGCAATGATTATGAATATTGGAGAGATTGTATGAATAATTTTGTTATTAATATTGGAGTAGAAAATTTTTTTATTCTTACTATAGATTACAAGATTCCTGATTAGGAAGTCAGAACTTTTACTAATCAATAAAAGTCATAATATTAACTAAACTACAAGGCATGAAGTACTTTGTTGTGTTCCATGACCAGGAATATATATATCCATATTTCTTCTTGTGAAGGTGCAAATTGTATCTAGAAGAAATTGGAGGCTACACATTTTGGTACATCCAAGTTTATAGAAACTTGAAAAGATATGCTTAGAGAAGAATATAATGGATTTTTATTTCCTTATGGAGGACCAGTGTTCAAGGTAAAAAAAATGTTTATGGCTATTTTCAATATTTTACAATCAATGGGTGAGAAATTTTTAGATGATGAGGCACTTGTGGATAAGATTATAGATAGCATTACTAATGAGTGGAAATATAATATAACCATTGATGAGAATAAGAAAGTATCTCAAATTACTCTTGATGAGATTTTTGGAACTCTTATTCAATATGAGACAATAAAGAAAATATATGTTGATATGAATAAGAAAAAAATGGCAATGGAAGTTTAGCCTTTACTACTACCAAAGACAAGAATCCTAAAAAGATTACAATATCCAAGTCCAAGAAAGTCTCTATTTTATCAGAACCAAGTGAAAGTGGACATTTTGAGAATGAGCTAGCTAATCTTTCTCAAAGGATTAAATACATTGTTTTTTTTCATGACCAGGAATATATATAGTCAGATTTCTTCTTGTGAAGCTACAAATTGTATTCGAAGGAAATTGGAGGTTACTCATTTTTGTACATCAAATGTTATATAAACTAGAATATCTATTCTTAGAGAAGAATATAATGTATTTCTATTTATTTTTTGAGAATAAGTGTGCAAGGTATAAAAAAGGTTTATGAATATTGTCAACATTTTAAAATCAATGGGTGAGAAAGGTTTAGATGGTGAGGTAGTTGTGGAAAAGATTATAGATATCATTACTAAAGAGTGGGAATCTAAGAGAACAATCATTGATGAGATTTATGGAACTCCTTTTCAACATGATACAAGAATAAAAAGATATGCTGATATGAATAAGAAGAATAATGGCAATGGAAGTGTATCCTTTACTCCTACCAAAGCCAAGACTCCTAAAATTATTTTAAGATCTAAGTCCAAGAAAGTCAAAATTTTATCTGAATCAACTAAAAGTGAACATTCTGAGAATGAGCTAGAAAATCTTTCTCAAAGGATGAAATAATTTGTTTTTTTCTTTGAACAGGAATATATATAGTTATATTTCTTCTTGTGAAGCTACTTACTATATTTGGAAGAAATTGGAGGTCACTCATTTTGGTACATCAATGATTATAGAGACTAGAAGAGCTGTGCCTAGAGTAGAATATAATAGATTTCTATTTCCGAATGGAGAACTAGTGTGAAAGGTACTACAATGGTTTATCGCTATTATCAATAGTTTACAATGAATGGGTGAGAAAGGTTTAGATGATGACGCACTTGTGGACAAGATTATAAATATCATTCCTAATGAGTGGGAATCTAAGAGAATAACCATTGATGTGAATTAGAAAGCATCTCAAGTTACTCTTGATGATACTTTGGGAACTCTTCTTCAACATGAGACAAGAATGAAATGATATACTGATATGAAGAAGAATAATAATGAAAATGGAAGTGTAGTCGTTACTACTACCAAATCCAAGACTCCTGAAAAGATTACAAGATCCAAGTCAAAGAAAGTCACTATTTTATTAGAATCATGAGAAAGTGAACATTATGAGAATGAGATACCTATTTAAAATCATTATCTAATATCTATGGTTCCCAATGATGAATCCATAAGAAATTTATCCTTAAATACAAATTATAGTGATAATAAATATTTTGAATCTTTGGCTAATGAATCTATTACAGATGAATATAACATATAACCTACTTATGAAGAAGTTTCTAAGATTGCAAACCTTCTTGAGAATTAAAATTCTAAACTCAAGAAGAAACATGATAAGGAAAATTCTAGAATTTCTATTCTTACTAAATAAGTATTAGATCTTTCTAATGATCTTAATAAGAAAATTTATAATTTTGAAAGAATTTACAAAACCCTTGAGGAAGTTAATTATAAGAAGGATATACTTTCTAAGGATCTTGAAAATGTAATTTCCATGAAAAATATTTTAGAGACTAACTCTAGTTCTAAAACTAATGTTTTTTAGGACAAAAGCTTAGTTATTAAACTAAAGTAAGAAATATTTTCCTTGAGTAAGTGTTAGTAAAACATTACCTTAGTCAAGGGAGAATTTTATAAGATGTATTCCCAAATTGGACCTCTAAAGAATAATTCTGGGTTTGGTTATACTCATTCTAAAATGGTTTTGGTTAATATTTATTTGGTTCCCCAAAGTGCTCCATTCTGCACTAAATGTCAGTGTGGTGGGAATTGGGGAAAAACTTGTTCTTTAAACAAAAATTAGTCGTTAGGTTTTCATAAAGCATATTTTTCTAGGAAAATGTGGATACCTGAAATTTTTCTTTTTGAAGTTTCCAAATCCAAGAATGTTTGGGTTCCGAAAGTCTAACACTCTTTCTTTTCAAGAAAATAAAGATAGTACCAACATAAATACATGATACATGGATAGTGAATTTTCCTGGCATATGATTGGTAATAAAAACTTCTTTCAAAATATTATCAAGAGGAAAATAGGTAAAGTAACTTTCAGAGATAATGATTTGGGAAAAATTATTTGTTTAGGTAACATTGTTCTTCTTGGAAAAACTTTTATTTCAAATGTTTTATTTGATAATGGTCTTAAGATAAACCTTATTATCATAATTCAATTATGTGATTAAGGTTACCTTATGAATTTTAGGAATGATAAATGCTTAGTACACAATTCCCAGGAAGAGTTTATTCTTTGAGCCCATTGGCAAGAGAATGTATATAGACTAACAGACTATTGTATGAGTTTTACCAACAAACAATTATTTTGTAATAATACTAGTTCCATTTCCTTAAGTAAAAACCCTATACATCACTCTCATAAAAAACACATAGATATAAGGTATCACTTTCTCAGGGATCACACACAAAAAGGATATAACATTCATCAATTTATCAAAACATAGGGTCAACTTTCAGATATTTTCAGAATATCATTACCCATCGATATTTTTGAATACATTAAACAAAAGTTAGTAATGATAACCCTAAGGTAATCTTCCATATTAATTTCTTATTGAAATATATCTCCTTACAGTAAGAAACACATTTTCATAAGTGTAGTACATTTTAGTTTCAGTCAATTCTTTTTCGTAATCAAATTTTTGCTAATTAGATTTTTTTTGTAATCAAATTTTTATTTTTGTAATCAAAATTTTTCGTAATAAAATTTTTATTTTTGTAATAAACATTTTTCATAATAAAAATTTTTTGTCATCAAATTTTTTGTAATCAAAATTTTCATAATCAAAATTTTCATAATCAGAATTTTTGTAATCAAATTTTTTATAATTTTTTTGAAACTAAATCAATTCAAGAAGAATTTTCCTCATTACAGATAACTTTCCTAGTAGTCCAGGAGGTATGTTTTTTTCATGAATTTTTGTAATAATTTTTTTCAATGTAGTTATTTTTATCTTGTTTAAGAAACCTTTTCATTTTCACTTTATCTTAAATCCAAATGTTTATCTTAATACCATAAAATGATTAGAACCTTATAAATCCCCTCTTGGACTATCATCCCATGTCTCTGTATATCAAAATCAAAGGCATGTGTTCTGATTTATCGAGATTTGATGGTTGAATTTTACGAATCAATAGGTTTATTCAATGAAGGAGGGAAAGATAAGTTTTCCTTGAAGAGATATGGAATGACATACTCCCTTTCCTACACTGAGGCTGCAAGTTTAATTGGAATTCTTATGAAGGTGAAGAGAAATGTTTTACCCATAAATTACTATATGTATCAAGTTTATTTGAGAAGGGTAAGGCATTAGAGTGCCTTGGTCTATAAGTAGTGAAGACTCCGAAGATTTTTCATCTATCTATAATCTTCTGAATTCTTGAATTATGGGTTCAAATATTTATCATTCTGAGAAAAGGGGATAAGGATTCCTTAAAGAAAAGCAACATCTATATTCTGTAATTATTGGTGAACCTCAGGAAGATAAATCTGGTGATGTATATCATGATTACAATTGAGAAAATCATGAATGGAAATTTGGAGTCTCAAGTTATCATGTATCCAGCTATTTTCTCCAAGATTATTGTTCATTTTCTTCAATCGTTTAAAATCCCTAGGAGTTGTAAGCTAAGAAATTACAAGGTTATGATGCATAGTGATGATACCTTGAGAAGGATGAAGGTTGGCTTCAGTTGTTAATCAGGATATTTTTATGATTTGTCTAAATTAGAAATAGATGCTCTATAAAAGAAACCAGAAGAGGTTGCGGCTTCCAAAAAGACTTACACTGATGAAGTAGAGGCTAAGTGGAGAGAGGACAAGAAGAACATGAATTAAGGGGAGCCTACTTTTGTCTTAGACCCTTCTGAGGTAAAATGTTTAAAGATAGTGGTTGTTGAAGATCTTGAGAATAAAGAGAAAGAAAATAAGTAGAGTAAGAATATGTCGGAGGCTGAAATCATTCAATCCCTTATTAAGGCCACTAAGAAATCCTCTGAAAAAATATAGGTACCGGAATCATTTTTGAAAGAATCACTTCTTGTGACTCCAGGAAAGAATGTAGTAATTCTGAAACCAAAACAAGGGTAAGAAATTGTGAAAGAGGAAGAAGTAGAAGAACAAGATGATGAAGAAGAAGAAGAAGAAGGAAGTTGTGATACTGAAGAGACGATAAGGAAAGTAGAGTATTATCATGAGAAGGAGAGTCCTTCTGAGAAACTATCAATCTGAACTTCTGAAGTTGAATCTTAAAAACGTTCAACTCTAGGAGAAGAAGAAAAATTTCCTGAAAAAGTGAATAAGTGATCTGAAGAAGAAATTAGCAACCATTACTTCATTTATCCATAGGATTTTGTGGAAGGGGATGAAGAAGAACACCCTGAGGAAGATAAGATTGTTCAGTTATCAGATAGAGAGCATGAATCAACCAAAGTAGAAGAGGTCATTCTGTGAGTTGATAAGGGAAACTAGGTGTTGGTTGACACCCCTATAAAATCTATGGTGAAAATTAAAGTTTTTGGTGCTTCATCAAAGAGGAAAGTATAAGAGTTAGAAAAAGAATCATCTCCAACCAAACATGCTAATTCGGAATCATCCTCTCTTGAACATGATTTTGTGATAAAATCATTGAATAAGTTGGTGGATACAATTCCCTTATTCCCAATTATAGACTCGAGGTTCCAGATGCTTCAGCACTCGTTTAATCAGAACGGAGATTCAGTCACCATGCTTATGGATACGTTTTGTAAATCTTGAGAAATATTTCAAAACCTTCTTCATTGAAAATGAAGCTCATAAAAGATTATGCAAGAAGATTACCAGTTGTTCAAGGAAGAAATCGATGATCGGAGAGACTTTTATGAATTTCAAGATAATGTGAAAGATTAATTTGACACCAATGATGTGAAGCTTAAGGATCTAACTAAGAGTTTTGAGGAAAAGTGGATTCTTAAACAGACAACTCAGAAGCAAGAAGTCATGGACTTGAATGGCAAGCTAAATTCAGTGGCTTTGAATTGAAAGAGAGAAAGGGATCTCATAATTGACATTAAAGAATATATTATTAAGAAAGAAGATGTTTTGATGGCTCAGGAAGATATTCTTAAGGCTTAGGAAGAAAAGATAAAAGCCTTAGAGAAGAAAAATTAAGATTATAATCAGCAGCTCAAGCATGAAAAAGAATATCACAAGGAGATAGACAAGCTAAAAACCATTGTTAATAAGTTAATGCTGAAATACAAAGAAGGATAATTCTACACCATTCTAATCTTTTGTTTTATTTTCTTCTTTGTACAAATTCATTCAATCATAATAGAATTTTGGTATTTATTCATATATTTGGTTTCTTAGTAATAATTTTTCAGGTACCATATTTTTTTCATTCTCTTTATTCCTTTTTAAAAATAACAAAGGGGGATAAAGGAATGATAATAAAATTTTATGTAAAGAATAGATTTGCCTATGTATGCGGGAGTTCAACTCAGCGTAAGTTCTTATCAAAAAAGATTTTTGTATGAAATAAAATGTAAAATCTCATTCAGGAAATCAAGAATATGATCCTTGGTAATTCAAAAACCTAAGAGGGAGTTAGTCATATTCATTATGATTCATATATAAATGGAGATATGTTTTATTTTATGTTTATAAAGAAAAACTCAAAGTCCTTATATTATTTTTTGTAATGATGTTTGTGCTTTCCAAAAAAGGGAGATTGTTCAGTAAATAAGTTTTCCTTATGAATTTTCTATTCCTCTATGTTTTGAAAATCACAAACACTCTATCTTAAGGCAAATTATTTTTTCACTAAGAATTATTTAAATAAGGAAAATTTTCTTTCCTTAAGGAAATTTATCCTTACCTATGTTTTCATTGTAAATTTTATAGTTTCTTTAAATCTAAATCTTTTATTCATAAAGGTTAAAATTCAATTTCATATCTAAAACCTCATAATACTATAAATCCTTGGCTATAGAGTATTCTATTTTCAAACTCCTAATTCTATATAAATCAGACTCCAAATTATCTATAAATAAGACTTTGAATTTTATGAAACTCAAACTCCTAATTCTATGAAATTCAGACTCTGAATTCTATGAAAATCAGACTATGAATTCTCTGAAATTCAGACACCAAATTCTCTGAAATTCAGACATCGAATTTTTCATAATTCAGACTCAGAATTCCTCATAATTCAATCTGGATTCCTCAAAATTTAGACTCCAAATTCCTCAATATTTAGACACTGAATTCCTCAGAATTCAAACTCTGAATTCCAATAAAATTCAGACTCTGAATTCATTATAATTCAGATTTCAAAATATATAGAATTAATGTTATGATTTTTTTGGAAAAAAGAATTTGAATATCCAAGATTTATAGTCTCTGAATTATTATTTTCTTAGACTCTGAACTTTAATATTTCATTATACTCTGAAAAATATACTTGGTTAAGAAACCTTATTTTACTTACACTTTTTATAATAATGAAATGATTTCATAAATTTTGTTTCTAACTAACCATTGTTTGAGTGACACGTGTATAGGTCCCTCTGAAATTCATTGAAAAATAGGACCGTTGGAGGAGGGAGCTGACCATTGGAGAAGTTCCTATAAATAGGAGGTCATTTGAACTAGCTCATCACTGACTCGATCACTATAGAGATGACATGTTGTTGAAGTGATTTCTATAGAGAGAGACTCTCATGCCTTGTGCATACTGAACATCTTGTTCAGCTTGCTTCTTGCGACTCTGATTCTTGCTGAGTAAAATTGTGTACTTCCAGGGATATGAGGACAGAGGTTCCGAAAACCTTAATGTTCAAGGAATTCTAGGGATAGGAAAATATAGGTGTCCACTAACTTAATGTTCAAGGACTTCCAGGGATAGAAAGATAAAGGTTCTGACTACCTTAATGTTCAATGGATTGTGAGGATAGCAAGACAAATTTTTATATTCCAATCAAGGGATTACCATAGTGTGGGTAAGATAGGCTTTCATGAAAGTATAAGTCTAAGGACCTTTCTCCAATGTTGTAGGATACCCTTATCTTTGGGTTAAAAAATTTCATACTTGTTACATGTTTTGTTGCATGTTTATTTCCACTATATTTTGAAAAATGAAGAATGTATAACCATCTTATAAATTCATGTTATTTTGTATACTCTTATATGTAAGATTCTATATGCTTTAAGGTAGAATATTTTTCCTTGCAAACTTTCCTTAAGTTTTATTTCTGGAACCACATTTTCAGAACCTAGCAAGTTTGTAGAACTAGAAGCGGTCTTTTGAATTTACCCAGTTTAACTTTGTTAAACATAGTTTTCTTTAAGGTTAAAATGAATGTTTTTAAACTTACAATTCAACCCCTCTTGTAATTGAGCATCTAAATTCATATTTTTATCCTACAGTATTAATCCACCTATTTATTTCCTTCACGTTCTAAAAAACCTATAATGTTGATAATTTAATAAAATGAAGAAAACCACTATATAAATGAGTCTTTGTGTTATGTTTTAACATTGGAATCATTTTAGAATAATATTTGGGTGTACAATTAATCCCAATAGTCATCTTCTAAATACAATTATTTTTAGTTTACATATTATATATATCATGGTAAAATGTTTTACCAAGATAATCAAGAATATGATTGATAAAATCTATTCATTGACCGTGTTCTTTCAAACATAATTATATTTGATGAATTTTATTACTCACATGATTTTTTATTAAATTTGACACTATAAAACAATTTAATATATCACATTTCATAAAACGAAATATACTATTGGACAAATATTAAATCGGGCCTAGTAATTTTTTTAATTTCTTTTCTATGAATTAATATATTATTGATAAAATTTATTAGAGAATATACATTTTTAAATATCCACTTCTTATTTGTTGTTTCTGAATATATAAAAAATCCTTACTAAAATTTAACATTAAAAAATAAACATAGAAACATATTAAGGAAACAAACATAAATGTTTTGACTAATTGATTATTCTAGAACCCCACTTTAGTTGGAAATTATACAATGTGTGACTATCCAAGATCGCCTCCCATAATCCATGGGATATGGATTATAAATGAGGTTATAAATCATAAAACTACATGTCAATACCCATTAAAAACACATCACAAAACTGTATCACCCAATATAAGAAACAAAATAACGAACAATGATTAATCCAAAATCAACTGATATAATATAAAACGCACAATACATGAGTGTTTTATAATCTAAAAAACATTTTGACAACTAATTTTTTAAAATAACCACCCTTAAGTCCAAAAATAAAATTAAAAAACAATATATATACCTTTATAGTATCAAATCGATCAGCGATCACAGATTTACCATAATTATCCCAATACATTGATTTAATTCCATTTAACAAATCCATCAACAAAACCATCTAGATTTTTTTAAAGTATGGGGGATTATTTCTATATACTTACTATTCCATTACAAATAGTAGAAAACCAAAAAGGAAATTTTTTGTATTCATAATAATGAAATATTGAAAATTAAATATGTCACTAATTTGATTTAACCACACTATTAAAACAATTAGTGGGATAAAAAGTTAATTATATTTGGGTGTACATAAATGTACATATGAAATACCAAGAAAATAATTTCCATCTATGATACAATCATAGTATTAAAAAGTATATGTGTTATAAATATAAATCCCCGTGAGAATTATACTAATATAATAGTAATGGACCACATAAAAGACTATTTCCTACCTAGACACTAAAATTCCAAATTTTTCACATCATAATGAATATTAACATATTTCCATGTTCTTTATGACCACATCAACCACATAGTCACAGTATAAATTACATCATCTTAATGACCACCTTCTCCAGATAATATCAACTAAATATTTATATTTAAACAAAATAAATATTTGGAAAGGTGGATAGTTATGAAATTTTCATGTTTCACTAGACCAATCACTAATTTTGTATTGTATTGATCATATGAGAAAAAACATATAGTAATGGTTGTATAATAGGCACTCCCATCAATTGAAATTACAAAAAAAAAAACCTAGTTAGGTACCCACATATCTTATACCATTCCCAACCTTGAACTCAGTAAGAGTTCTTGAGGTACCACATACAGTATTTTCATATCATAAAATTTCAAATAATTGTATGACAATGAAATGAGTAAATACTTCATGGTTCTGAAATCATCATCATGTTTGGTACTCTAATATAAATGGAAAAATTGTTTTATTTCTTATAGGGTATGGTCAAACAATCTGTTATCACCATCATTGATTCAATATCATCATCCCGAGTTTATAAATTTGTTAATATCATTTTATTATCTAATTCATCATGAATCAAGGTTCCTAATATTGTATATAAATTTAAATAATTCACATACAATAATCCTTTTTACAGTGAAATATAAATGTCTCGTTTTATAATTATTTATTCCATCATTATCCTGATACCAACCATGAAATATGATGTTTTCTCGTTAGTAAATCACAACTATTTCCACCATATATTTTAACATAGAATGTGGAATAACTTAGTTTTGTAAACATAAAACACATTCAAAACCTATTATCCTATCATGTATTCCAATCCCATGCAATTCAAATAATCATTTCTTTACCTTGGGGTCCCACTAAAAGGTAATAGTGTATTATGACCATTGAAAACATAAATGGACATTCCAAACATTTATTTAAATTTGAAATCATAATAAAGATTTTTCATCCATTTTTAGACATTGAATTAAAAAAAGATAAAAATTATGTTCTACACAAAAAAGGTCAAGGTAGTGCCCTTAAAAATAAGATGTGATGGGTAACCATCATCTTGAAACTCTATATTTTCAAAATGAATAAACAGCTACAAAAACACATGGATGAACATTAAATTATCATAATCACGAATTAAATAATGAAATAGGTTATTTAGAGAATCTCCTTTTAAAAATAAATTACACAGGGTGTAGTATATATTTTTCACCATTGACATGCACACAAATAAACACACACACATCTAATAATAATAAAAATAAAAATACCATAATTTTTATTATTCGATGTTAATAATAATAAAATTATTTTTTATATATTCTTATGAGATAATAATTTTCCTATTATAATATTGTTCAAAATATACGTGTTTCACACATATATATCTTATTATATAACACAAATATCAATATATAATATTCATATTAAATAATTAAATTGAATTTTTAGTTAAATTAGTAATTAATTCTTCAAAATGTATATATATTTTTTATTTCATTTATCAACAACCATAACTAGTAGAATCTTGAAATATTTCCTCTAATTTTATAACTACCTATATCTATTCACACATTCTTCATTGTACAATTTCTAATGTCCTGCTTAACATCAATAGTCACCACTCTACTACTCAACATAAATTGTCTTTTTTGACTAATCATAAACAACCTCCACACCATGTTAAATCCTTATACCAAAATTTCATGATCATATATTCAGGGTTTCAAAAAATCGATTAGTTTATAACTTTAAACACCCAATATTCCATATATTCACCTGACCTGGACTAGATCAGAATGTTTGATACCACACCAATGTTATCAAACATTTTTTTAAAAATATTGTATGACATATACATACTGTTATTATTTACTAGATGGACTAAACTACAATATTTTTTGAATGGGGGAGATGGGGGATGGTGAAGTTGCTAGCCTATCCCACCCACCTGGCTACAATAGAGGAGAAAAAATTATTTGATACAATATATAAAAGGGGAGTTCCCCAGAAAAATTTCATTATCAAGATGTTAAAAATCTACTAAAATATTTCCTTTTATTTATAGTACATACATGAAGTTTTAATCCATTATTAAATAGTGAATATTATCAAGGGTTTTACCATATAATAGTGACATGGTGTTTGTACATATGATACCCATTCCTTGAACATCATATTGTACACATGTTTTTTATCTCTTTAATTTTCATTCGTTTCCCAAAATAGATATGATGTAATGTTTTTATAAATATTTCATATTATTTTGTCATGATGTTATAATTGTGGTATTGAACCAATCATTTTTTTCACCCAATGACCAACCTATTAGAGATCTTTTCCTCTATCTCCATTTCTTTGACTCGTTAATTGTTCTATATAATTTCATCAACGGTCATTACTTCACATAATCTCTTTTTAGTATAGGTTATTGCACCATAGGCTGATTCAGTTTTCCATAGCTGATCTTTTGACCCAAAATCCACCCTTATAGAGGACCACCATGAGTTTCAGAATATTTAATTCTTTACCACCCATGAATAAAACCACTAGAATCCATACCTTATCTATGAATCTAGGAGCTTGGAGTTGTGGTGTAAGTAGATACCACTATGAAATCATGGTGGCACAAGATAACAAACAAGAATGATTTGGCTAACTAAAAACTATTATTAATGAATGATTTTCAGATACAAAATAATTTTTTTTGTGATATTAATACACAAATAATAAAATATATAATGTACAGTTTACTAAAAAAAATTCAAAAATCTATTTCCAATGAATTAAATTTGAGGCATAAAATTGTATTAGTATGGTTCGATAAATCATACCCTTGAGGGACCACCATAAATTCATTTAATTATTCTCTAGTAAACCACATATAAATTGTATTAAAAAATGGGATTATTATAGGATCACACTATATTTATAAAAAAAATATATAGAGAGGACACGAGTAATGTCAAGAGATCAATGTAACATAACACTATCATAAAATAAATCACCATTTTGTAATCACCATGGACATAATGTATTTATTAAGGAATATACATTTTATTATGATTATATAAAAATATTCCATGTTCTAATAGGTTTAATAATTATTTTCAAAATTTTGGAAAACCCCGAATTGATTGTATCATCAAAAATAGTAATTTTATGGTAAATATCACTTTCTTGAGATGAATGATTTCTTTATAAAAAGTTACAAAAATAATTTACATGGAAATTAACCATTTTTTACAAAAAAAATAAATAAATATGGATTTCTTTTAAATAATAATGATATTATTTTTATATTAAATGTAATTATTAACTCTAAAAAAATAAAATTAAATTACAACCCCAATGTAAAATGCACAATTTTGAGATAAATATAACCACTAAAAATATTACTTGGTTTCATTTATTATGTTACATCACCATTTTAACCATCAGGTGAGAAATTACTAAAATTTGCATGAAAATTTTAAAAACTAAAAAAAGTATTTCAGGAACATTATAATATATACACCATTAAAATTTCCCATCCATAATAATCATAACCTCATCCTTGTCACATCAATAACTTTAATACCTAAACATTCAAAATCCCCCAAATCATCCACTAGAGTGATTCACCACTTAGAACACTTAATCTATAATTAAAATCATGAATTTCCATAAAAGGTACACATTCTAGAAGGTTTGAGTGTTTATTTTGAAGAGTAATAAACAAATATTAGATATAATCCAAAATTTCAAAATAATGAAATTGTCTATAAGTAGTGGGACATTATAAAATTAAACTAAGTGAGAAATAATGAAAACTAAACAAAAAAACAATAACCATATATATCACTCCCTCCATTATGATTCAAACCTTTCGACAGTAATGAACTTTAACAAAAAAGGATTAATTACCCTCATTTATCCTATGCGTTATAGTCTATCATGCTCCCACTGGGGTAGTTTTAAACCCAAAACAAACCTTATACGATTAACCCCCCCCCCAAACAAAACATTATTAACAAAACCCAAATTGGAATTATAATTTAAATAAAAATTGTCATCGGAATTTACAATCACAGTAAATCTATGAGAACTAATTACATCATCCATAATACTCCTTATTAATAAAACATGAAAAAAAACCAAAAAAAATCATCCTTCTATATGAGTAAACCAAATACTAATTATTTTCTAAAAAATTATAACTATGGGTAAATATAAAACATGTAATTGGGTAACATTAAATACATGTAGTCACTCACATATCCTGCATTATTGTAAAACATGAAAATATATGGAACTCTAAGAAGAATCGTTTGTTATTCCAATATAATATAATCTAAATAAATCATATAGGTAAACCCTAAATGGTACTCCCACAATAATTGTGTATAGTGCTTTAACATAATGGGTTGAAATAATGATTTTTGTCATATGGTGTTGTCAAACACTTAAGGGTACTCCCTCGATAAATACTTGTGGTCCTCCCAAATCATAGAATACAAACTGATCCACAAAAACAAATAGTGGATATATTAAAATAGTCATATAATCTGAGGAATAATAACTCTTTAGTAGTTACACAATTGTTTACATAGACAAACATCTAGAAATTCTTTATCTATCTAATATCTTCTACCTCTTGGTCAAGTAGAATAGTGTTCAACTATCATGTAATGATACTGACAACTATAATGATGTATCTTTATATATAAAGGGTTTAAATATATTTTTCAACTATTTTTTGGGTAGAATAAGAGCTATAAGTAGAGTTGGAAAAATGGGAAAGGGGGAATGGGGAGACCCCAGTGGTTTGTAGACCACCTAGTACCCGATAGACTCTAGAGAAAAAATAAACTCAATAAAGGGTATTTTTTACTTTTAAATAGTAAATCAAAATACTTAATTACATATATTTTGTAGTTTATTATTTTTACCGTCATTTAAACTTATTTGAGCCTATAATTACCCCTATTATCCTATAAAGATTACCTCATTCAGTTTTTAATTTGAAGATCATGGGTTGGTTTTTGAAGCTCCTCTTCATTGAGGTAAGGACTTAGGATTTCCTCAAAATATCTCCTTTTATTTATTTTCATATCTATAGGGTTTATCCTATTATCTATCACATCATGTCCTTGATCGACCTTATTTTTATTTATTTATTGTTATTTTAAATTTTAGTATTCTTTAGGAAAAACAAGTCTAATTTTTTTTATAATTTCAAAACTATTTTGAGCGTACATACTTAGCCCACATATTTGGTGATAACTATCTAGTAACCAAGAGAGTGGGTCAAAAATATTGATAGAGCCTCTTAAAATTGTTTTAGAATAGTTTTTTCATCCATACATCCCAATTGTGTGGCTCCATTTTTATATCCAATGAGTGGAACATAGTTGTGACATGGTTCGGTAAACCATGTTGGTAGCCAGGAAAAGTGCCTAGAATATTTAAAAACAATGAAAATTATAAATTTTCCACCCAATCAAAAACCCCAAAATTTTTGTTTTTGTCCATTACACCCTAGAATGGGAGAGGTTATTGGATATCACCTTATCATTGTATTCCCCTATATTTTATGTGTTTTCCTCATTGATTTTTGGTTTCATCCTCCTGGTATAGCCTATATTCCTCCTATGTTTCTAATATTTCCTTTTTTACATTCATCACTTGGCCTAGTTTTCCCTTTGGATAACCTTATAATGTTATTTTGGGGATTTATTCTTCATTTATAGAAGTTTAGGTGTTCATATCATGTATTGTTTCTTATTCATCATGCTTTAGAATGTTTAACTGAATATTCACATGGTTTTAGGTAGGTAGTTCAATGAATTTTTATTTCTATAACGCACCATATATTCATGTATTTTTTAAATTGGATTCTAATGTTTTTTTTTTGTTTTTTTGTGTGTTTTAATTATTTAATTAATCTATTTATAAATTTAAAAGTCTTATTCATTATTTTCATAGAAATTGGGCATATTCAATATGTTTGAAAAAAATCCCTAAATGAATTTTAAAGTAGAACATTGATTTTTGAATAGATTTTTTTATTTATAACGATTTTATATGTTTGTATTGTGTGTTTGAGTATAGTTTGACTTTCTTCATGCTTTAGTTAACTTGTGGTAATTTTTCTTCTTGAACTCCTATGGTTCTAATAAATGGGTTTAATTGGGGTTTCTCATTAGATGAACCAATGATTCATATAAAATTTGTTATATATATATATATATATATATATATGTTTTTAAAAACTATATATTTATGAATACATATAAATAGATAGGTTTATGGATATATATACACGAATTCATTGGATTCCTTGATTTAATGTTGGAAATTCAAAATACCTTTGGGTTTGAAAAGAGTATATAAAAGTTAGTTTTAAAATGAAACAAAGAAAACCATTATGCATGTTTGGATGTTTCAAAGGAGTTTTGAGTTGACATTTGGTTTCAAATGGCTTCCAATGGGTTTTGGTAAAATGTTAATTCCATTAATACCTTAGGTCCCGAATGGATATTTGAAACACTTTATCTAAAATATTGAAACTCTATAGAATCTCTCCACTTGGTAGTGGGACCTATAATTCATGGATGTTGGAAGATTAGTTTATTAATGTATTTTATGTATGTTTATTTTTGTTCAATATGCTTGATGTAAAGGATACCACATTTTCCACCATTATTAACAATGTGGGATGTCGATTGTATTTGTGAGGGTTGAGAGAGGTTTCTATCTAGTACATATGAGACACACTAGATCATCTATGGATATGGATGTACATAGTCCTTATAGAGGTGTTTCATTGATGGGGCTAGTTGAAAGAATCCTTTTGGTTTTAGAAATAGGGTCACTAAGAAATCCAGTAGATGATTAAAAATGATTATACCAATGGTCTACTCATAATTTTTTTTATTAATTTCTCTTTATTTATTATTTGTTGTTTTATAATTACTTTATTTAAATCCATCCTTTCTCCTTTTATTATTATGCTATGACTTTTCTGACCTATTCAGATTTTATATCAAGTTTCTACTTAAATTACCTTTTCTTAATTATATAGTTCCTTTGGTGTGAGTTGGGTGTTGTTTAAAAGAGGTATTTAAAAATTTTATTTATTAAGATATTACTTTAGAAATGTTTTAAATATTTCCTTTAGACATTGTTTAGTTTTTAAATACAGGCTATCTGTGAACAATATTTATTATATTTCCTTAACATAAAATAGCATATCTTTTTTTAAATATCCTTGATCGTTTGATTTAGAAAATAAATTTCATGTAATATCTAAATATTTCCTATTGAGGATTGTTATACTCACCCCATACATGGGTCACTCAGTGTTGGTAGACTTGGGTTGTTTTCTAGGTTCATATTTTTCTATTGATCAATCTTGGAGTGAGTGTTATTATTGATGGATGGTGAACAACATTTCACAGAGAGATCATGTTGGGTATTTGATTTTGTTTTTTTTGTATCATAGTCGTATCATCATTAGTGACCTTATTAACCCTGATGTTTGTATCTGTATCACTATAATTATTTATTAATGTTTTGTTTTTATGCATTTCTAATATAATATGTATTCTATGATTCATATTTTGTATATATTTTTATTTATTTAATGGAGTGGATTTACAAGGTCTGTAAGGTTCGTGCCGCAATTCTGGTAAAATTTCATTTCAATAAAATTTGTATTTATTTAGAAAAATATCATCCAATGATTTTTTTTATTCCTTAAATTATTTTTATTAACTCTAGTGGATTGGCGACACCACTCAGGTATGTCAAGGGATAACCAAATTGTATATTTCAGAGATTTCCTAGGAATTTTTTTGATAAAATGGTATCATTATAAATAAGGTATTTATAGACCCATATTTTATGACTATCCATTATTATTTGGGTTTTATAATATATTAGAAATATAACAATAAAAATGTAAGAGGTCGTGCTGGGATGAGTGTCACAAGAACATACCCATCTATAACCTCAAGTTTCCATGCATTTGTTGGATTTTAGTCATGTGTTTTGAATTTTATTTATTTATTCCCCATGTATTTTGATTTATATTGATGATATTTTGAATTAAATTGATGTTATGTATAATTTTTTGAGATTTTATATTTTCTAGAGTTGAAAATAAATGGTTAATAAGTGGTACATAATTACACCACATGGTATGAGAAATCGTGTAGACACTGTGTGAATGGTTTTTCCCTTCCCGTGGAGGTCCACATTTTAGGCGCATGATCTGCTAAATAGTTTGGAAAACCATGTGATATCACAAACCTTTATTTAAATTTTTTATTGAACTCATTTTCAAACAATTTATTATTTTGTTTTGTGTGTTTTTTATAGGGATAAATTAATGGTTATTTTTATGGTGTGTTGATGATCTTTTATTTTTAATCTATTTTTTAATTTTTTTTTCAAAAAAGGGAGTTTGGTATTGAAATTTGATAAGGGATGTTTATATAAAATAAATGGAAAAATTTATTGGTCTAGGATATACAAAAGTTTTAAATAGAAAACATATGTGGTTTTGAAATTATCTCAAAACGGAAATCAATGTTTTGGAAATTAAAGTTTGGAATTTAATGTTTTTCAAGAAACGCTTAATATTTTGGAATTTATAATGTAAAGATTTGAAATGGTTTTAAAAGATATTGTTTTAAAGTTTATCATAGTTATTTGATTTAGTTTCTTTTTAGAATTATTATTTTGAGGGAATGTTTTCTTTTAGTTTTATATGATTTGTGTTGGTGTAGTTATTGATTGTTTTTTTGTTCCCCTTGTTATTTAAAGTATTCCCCTAGAATCATTAAAAAGGTTAATAAAGGTTAGAGTGTGGATTTGGTTTTTGATGAAACCACCCAAACTCATGGTATAGTGGTGGAATCTATTTAATAGTAGTCTTTTTATTTATTTTTTATTGAACAATGTTTTGATAAATCATGGAGTTTTAGGCTCTATTAAAGATGTATTTTTATCTTTTGGAACTCCTAAATATTTGAGGGTGAGTGTAGTTCTGTGTTTATATGAAGGTTATTCATTAGGATCTCAATACATAGGTTATTTATTCAAGGATAATTCAATATAATGATTTGTTAGAGAATGATTTAATAGTAGAGTTATTTTTTTAAGGGAATACCATGATGTGTGGAAGTAAATCACCTTTTAGTGCTAGTAATTTTTACCCCACTAGTGAGGATATGAGATCAGAGGAACAAATTCTTAGAGAATTATATTAAATTAGCACCATTTCTTAAAAGTAGAATCACATCATAGTGTTATTAAAGTTTAGTTGATCAGGGAATTCTAATCTCTATGGATAAAAGTTTCTAAACATATGAGGTGCAACATACCCACAATAATGATTTTGGTTCTAAAAGAACATATTTTTAAAAATTAACTTTGATAAAAAGTTTTATTATACAAAATAAATTATCACAAATTGCATACTTTTTTAGATAAAAATAATCTCAAACAACTTGGAGAAAATTTTGGATTAATACCTTTGGGGAAAATTTACTACGATAAAATATTTTACAAAAAATGTGAAAATTTCTCCATAATTGTACCATAATAGACATCCATCACGGCTCTGTATTGGTTTCACTAATATTCATAACCAAAGAAATGATAAAATAAGAATTGAATTATCTAAAATATAAACTAGTTAAAATCACTCCTCAATATATAATCATGGGTTTGATAATAATAAACATAGAGAACAAGATGACGTATACATTTCTAATTTACAATAATGTGGAACCAAAAAAAATCAAGAGTAATTATAGAAGTAAATGTGATCACAAAAAAATGTACCATGGAAAAAGGATTTGGAATCAAAAGAAAATAAACATGGTCAATGGAGAATAATCATAGGATTGTGAAATAGAAAAGTATCATTAACATGAAATATATAACAATAAAAAATTGTGGAACAAACATTATCATAAAATAATTATAACCTTTTGAAAAAAATAATATGTCCATTCATCATGTTGTGAGTCAAAAAAATGTCCATGGTTACTATTGTAAATAGAAAAAAAATTCATGCATTACATTCTTATATAATGAGATATAAACATTAAAAAATTTATTATATAGATTTAATGAATCCAAATAATATTATAGATTTATTAGATACCAACCATATCCTGATTTATCAAACCCAAACTATCTCAAGGATTTATCATTCCCAAATAGTCTCAAGTCTTTATTGAACTGAAAAATCTCACAGTTTTTCAGAACGAACCCCTATAATGAATTTATTAGTCCCAAAAACTATTTGGTATTTAATGGAACTGAACAAAAAAAGCATCCATAGATCTACATTACACTTTAAATAAATCATCTATCACCTCATAAACATCCAAAAGAAAAAAAAATTGTGTTCAAAAAATTTCTATATGGAATCACCAAAATTGATATAAAAAATGTAAATAGTTGATACCCAAAATTAGATCACCACAAAAGAATATTTTGATAAAAAAAATTAGAAGGAAATTCATAAGAAAAATTCATTGAATTAATGACTTTATAGATAGCTTAAATGGTGTTGAAATCATAAAATATTTTTTAGAAAATGTTTTATCTTATTCATAAAAGAAGTAGTTTCGATAATATTAAAATGTCATTTTTTATAAGATAAAGTGATATTTTTGAAAAAATTACATTTAAATGAAAATTTCTTTTGTTTATCCATGAATAATTTATAAATGTTAAAATAGGTGAAAATAAAACACATTGAAAACATTTAATTTCAAAAAGAATCATTAATATTGGATCCATGAAAATAGAAGGAATGTTCCTAAAAGGTGAATTGATTTATTTTTGAAAATATTTAAATTTAAAAATAATATTTAATCATATAAATTTTGAGGAACATAATGGTTATAAAAAAGTAATTTGGTGTGTAATACAAAACATTTTATTTTCAAAGGTTGAAAAAAACATTGAATATTATGAAATACATTTTTCGAAAACCCTCATGGTAAAATGAGTAACAAAAAATCATGTTTAAAATAGGATGTAGTAAAACTTATGGTGACATGAGAAAAAATATAATTAGATTTAAAAACATAAAGAGAAAATTGGAAGAAAAATAAAATATTGATATGGTGGGGAAGTTGTCGTTTATTCAAAAATAATGAACATTTTATGGGAAATAAATGCATAAAAGTAAAATATTTGAATAAAATAGATAATTTACAAAGGAATTGAAATAAAATATAATGATATAATATCATATATCATAATATATTAATATTAGAAGCAACTAGTTCAAGAAGACACATTATAACTCATTGCAGGGAGTTGAGCTAACATAGTCACTTATGGAAATAATAACACAATAATGAAAGAACATAAAACGTATACCATGAAATTTAATTTTAAATATCATTAACATAATGATATTAATTATAAGTGATGTAAATAGGGTATGAGATATACCATATAAGAGAAATTATGGTACACAATATCAAACATGTCTCATGGGTTTTAAAATAATATAATGAAACCTTTACTGTGGTCCTGATTCGCTCTACACATGTGACTAAAATTACAAAATATATAAAAAAGTACCAATAAAATATATAAATGAAATGAAATTTACAACAAAAATAAAATAAAAAACAATATTATAGAGAATTAAAACATTTGTTTATTCAATTACATAAATTAAAATTAATACATACATTAAAAAAATTCATTTTCCTTTTTCTTTTAATCCTGACCCTGAATAACACTATTTCAGAACAAACCACCTATAATCGTACAAATTAATGCACAATTATAAGAAAAAAATTCTAATTTTTTTAATAATATAAAATAATAAATATATATAAAGTGCTAATTTTACTAAAATTGATAAAAACAATTTAAATAAAAAAGACAAGCTTTGAGTTAAAATAGTCACATTATATGTCAAATTATTGTGAGTCTTATTCCAACACATCCAAAATGGAATTTGGATCATTTTCCTAATGTATAAAAACAATCTGACTGCATTTTCTTAGTTTTAAGTATATCAGTTGTCTTTTTTATCATAATGTAATTTTAAATAGGAGACACGCACATTAGACTCATTCTAATCACATGGTGTATAAATTTTATGTGTAACCCCTTCCTAAAAATAAAAATTAATTTTGAATTATTGTCATAAATTATTTTGAAATTCTTAGTGTTTTTGATTGGTTTTTAGTGGGGGACACTTTTTGACCTAAAATGTCAATTTTAATTTCATAACAAAAAATTTATGTCATAAAAGGCACATGATGTATCATATTGAGATGAGGTTGATCCATACATGTCAAAAATGACATATGGATCATTTATATAATGTATCAAAACAATACGAATGTGTTTTCTCGATTTTGAGTAGGTCAGTTGTCCAGTTTACTAAAATTAATGACAATTTTAAATATAAATACGCACTTTGGGTCATAATGGTCAAACCATGGGTTTGATTGAGGTGAAGATGATTATTAAATATCTAAAATGACATATTTATCATTTTTTCAAAATTATCAAAACAATAGAATTGTGTTTTCTTGGTTTTATGTACGTTAGTTATCTTTTTTACTAAAAGGTCATTTAAAACTGGAAACACACACTTTTTACTCATTATGATTACATCCTGTACTAGTTCGATGTGATACTAGTTACTACATATTAAAAATTAATTATTAATCATTTTTCTAAATTATCAAGGAATTATGAGTGCCTTAGGGGGGTTTTCAGGGAGTTACACTTTTAGAACTAAAATGTCGATTTTGACCTGATAATGAACTCCTTTAGTCATAACAGGCACATCAGGTATCTAATTGAGGGGTGTATGATCCCTACCCGTCAAAAAATACTTATGTATATTTTTTTGTAAAGAATAAAAACAATCCAATGGTGTTTTCTATATTTCGGGTAGGTCAATTTTCTATTTTACAAAATTTAACGCCAATTTTAAATAAAAGTACATTATTGGAGTCATACTAGTCACACTGTGGGTCATATTGAGGTGTTGATAATTCAAAAACATTTCAAATGAATATGTATTGTTTTACTAATGTATAAAAAACAATCCTAATTAATTTTATCATCTTTTAGTATATTAGTTTTCATTTTTAGAAAAATATCATTTTATGCTGAAACAAGCACTTTGAATTATTTCTATCACATTATGTATTAGTATGACATGAAACCAATTCCTAAACATCAAAAATTAATTTTTATTATTTATCTTAAATTATCATGAAAATATGATTGTGTTTGATTGTTTTTTGTGAGTGACACATTTTGACCTAAAATGTCAATTTTAAAATAATAGACATATTGAGACTTACATGACAAAATGTGTATCTAATTAAAGATAGAATGATTCCCAATCATAAAAAATGACTTATGGATCATTTTATTAAAGTTTCAAAAAAACTATGAATATGTTTTCTTGGTTTTTATTATGTCAATTTCCTATTTTACTAAAATTAATGTTACTTTTATATAGAAAGACTACAATGAGTCATACCAATCACACCATGTGTCAGATTGAGGTTAAGATGATTTCTAGGCATCCTAACGTCTCAAAAAAATTCCTAACTATCAATTTTACCACAATATCTATTGAAACTTTATTTTAAACTATCAACAATGCATGATAACTTTTGAACAAACCACCCTTGCTAAAAAAATAATTCACTTATATAAGAAAAAAAATATTATACGATTAGTAATAAAAATAAATAAATAAATAATAAATTTAACATAATAAATTAATTCTATAGAAAATGATTTTAATGTGGAGAAAACATGATTACCTTTGTGGTTGAGAAGTTAGGGCACCTGAAAGAAGGGGATAAATGTCAACATTACAGGGTGTTAATGGTGTTGAGGGTTAAGAATAATTTGAATATTTTGGTATGCAAATGCATGAATGATGGACACATCACCCAAAAAAATCCACCCGTTTTAAGGGAAAAAATTACTATGCGAGTAATACTAAAAATATATAAAATTTTCCAAAATATGAAATAATTCATTAATTTTAGTGATAATGATTTTACTGTGAAAACATCAAGATTGCCAATGTGATTGAGTAGAGGTAGTGTCATTGCTCATCCTCTAATGGAAGTGGAGGGAACTTGAAGGAATGTGATAAATGCAAAGCTATATGGGTGAAAAGGTATTGAGGGAGAAGTTGTTTGTGGTTGTTTCGGTATAGAAAGGCATGAAATAGGGACAGACCACCCCAACTCAAACAAAAAAATCCACCAGTATAAGAAAACAAATATTATTTGATTAATACTAAAAAGATATATATTAATAATAAATATGAAATAAATTAATTAATTATATGGAAAAGGATAATAATTTGAAAAAATAAATATTACCTCTGTGATGGGGTAGAGACAACATCATTTTGATTTATATGAAGGCATGAAAAATGGATAAGAATCTTCTAAAATAAATGAAATATGTAAGTAATAATGAAAATTAAATAAATATTCCATTATATAATTTTTAGTATAATAGATAATGCATATAATAACATAACATTTACATCTTTATAAAGGGTTTCTTTATTATAGAATTTTATTCTAATTGATTAGTAACATCATCATGTGCCTAATACATTTTCTACACAAGTATTAAACATTTAATTCATATTATGTTAATTTAGTAGAGAATAGATAATATTATGGGAAAAAACATAGTATATTAAAAGATACTTTTACCTTCTCATTGAAATATTTATCATTTTAAAGGTTTCAAGGATTTGGTTCCTCTATGATGAATCCAAGTCCCTTATTTGTGGTCCCCTCTAATATATATGAAATTTTATATATTAACACTAACATAAACTGATTATTATCACCAAATAAAAGGGTCATCCTTGATTAAATTTTCATTTGAATTGACATTTTTTTAGTCATCATTAGGACAATTCACTAATTCATGTTTGTTAGATCAGAGACATCAAATACATTCTCTACTTGTGATTCCATTATGAACGACTCGTATTTTTCTCCTTCCATTCTAAAATTCAGCTTCACTATTCCCATTCCATAAATATTCACTACATTTATATTGGAACCCCATTTTTAATGGAAAATTTACACTTGTAATTTGGTATAATCTAACTCATATATATGTACGATAAATAATAAATATAATATATTTTCACAAATTGGATTTAGATCCTTATAACCAAATATGTACATCACTTCATCCACAAGTGAAACAAAATTTGTTTTCATCATATAGTTAAAATCTTGTTCATTTTTATAGAATTTATAATCATTAATTATAAAACTAGTGTAAGATATAACATTTACATTTGGTCATCTGGGAAGCCGTTGAAGTCATTCAACAATTGAATTCAGATTTTCAGATAAATCCTTATAAATTTGATCTCAGAACCATCCTATAAACTACTGATTATTTGTATTTTACATTAATCCTTCAGACCATGATATATCAAATATTTCATAATATTTTTATGGGATTCAATTTATGTATAAACATCATAATAATTATATAAAATGTAAAGTGGTTCTTGCTCCCTCTTTGTCAATGTAATTATAATAACATCTCTTCCAGAAATCCCTTTGCCTAAAAGACATTCAATGTGATATGATTTTTTTGAGATCGATAGTGTTAACATATGATAGGTAATCAATACAAAATAAACATATTCATCAACAAAATATCATTATGAAATACAACCTTCTTATGGACTTCAATTCTTAACATAGACTTTCAAAATCATCATATAATGTTCAATGTGGTAAATCCATCTGTAATGGATTGGACCACATATTTTAACCTCTCTAAAAATTTGAACCATCAGGAGTACCATTATATAATTTAATTATGGTGGGAATAACATATCTAATTCACTTAATATGACTACAACCTCCTTATTCATGATGGGAATCTTTTCTAGGTCTATAACTTTACTCCAGATGGCTTTGAAAAAAAAAGCACAGTTTTATTAATGTATGTCATATATTTTGAGGCATAATTTAATGGAATGTAATTGGAATTAAATATTGCATAAAAATTTTAGTCATGTGATTTTATTCCATGAAAATTAAAACTATTCATTGAAACAAAATTCTTGATATTTTTTTAATACCCCTATGGAACTTTTAAGCAGTTAAAGAAAAGGGAAAATTTTATATTTTCCCTATCTTGAAGGATTGTTATATGTGGGTGGAAGAAAATTCCATATTTAACCCACTACCAATACCATCTCTTCCCTTATCCCCATTTCAATCCTAACCAAACTCTCCATGATTATTTTTTTTCCAATAACATTTAGTTTTGTGTGAATAACACTATAAAATAATTTTTTTCTACATGCATGAATTCAAGAAAATTTATGATATACAAAAAATTATGATACAGTGATTCAATTAAAATGGATCACTTCTTCCAAACTGATATTTTATGGTTTTTTTAAAATTGTTTACAAAAAATAGTTTCAATATCTATTACATTATTGTAGAGTTGATCACATGTTACAGCAGACGGTGTCATACCATGTTCAATTTTCCCATCGAATGTTGTCGTAGAGGATAAGTATTTATGTAGTCAAGGTAAAAATTTCAGATTTTCTAAAAATACATTCTTTGATGAATGTTTCAACCAAAATGAGTATGTACATTTTTTACAAATGGGACACCCCAACATTCCTTCAATGCAATATCCTGATAAATTTCAATAAGTAGTGAATTCATTTATTGTTCCATACAACATGAAACTCAATGTAAATTTTCACCTTCTATGAAAATCATAAATTATAACACATGTATCCCCAATAACTTTCATATCTTCACTCAGTGGAGAAAAACCGACATCAATATAATTATCGGGTTTCTTTGATTTAGATATAATTAGAGGAAACGTAATTTAGTTTCACTTTACACATAACCATGGTGTAAAGTTATAATTTACCAATATAACATGATATGTACTATGAGTACTAATTTTCACACAAAATGTATTTATTCCATTTGTATATAATTCAGTATGACTGTTTCTTGGAAAATTTCCAAATTTAGGATATTTGTAATCAATTTTCTTCCAATAAGGAGGATCTTATAGATAACGTATGTTCCCTTATTTAATTCTTACATCTTCAAGACATGTTAATTGTCTCGTGGTTCGCTAACATTCATATAGTCTTCTAACCCATGAAATGATAAGAATTTACCATACCTATTTTGATGGACTTGATCAATTTTTCTTGTATCAATCTACACCACACTTAGGGAATTTTATGAGTGATTCAAGGCCCTTTCAAAAAAAAATTGAATCATTTGGACAAGAATGAATATTTTTAGAAATCATTCCCATTGAATGTAACATTAGTTTAGAGTCATATGTTCTGAATCATACTTTATTTTATTCTGGTAACATATCATTCAAGAGACCAAGTAGTTCAGTAAAACTGGTGTTACTCTATCCGCTGCCTATTTTCAAATTATATAACTTTAATACAACTAAAAATATTGTGTATTTTGTATAAACAGTATACAATGGTTTCTTTACATAAGTATTTAAATCGTAATACAACTTTGGATAATCATGAAGGTCATCTTCATTTTTCCATTTTCATTTCTTCCATGAAATATACATCATCCTTTACAATAGTATTCATATCAAATGATCCATAAACCGTAGTATCATCCCAATCGGTGTTGACATTTAATTTCCCCAAATTTTAGTCTAATATTTATAGCTTTGATCTATTCCATGAAAAATAAAATTTTCTTCCAACTATTCTAGAATAAGTTTTCTTGAATAAAAACAATGTAAGTAGAAATAAAAGATTCAAGAAGGGTCCTATATATGATATTTTCCAACTTAATGAACTCTTTAACTAAATTTTCATACTCTTTTATCAAATGATTAGCATGCATCCATTTTTTATTCATATTAATCCTATTGGATTCATAAATTATTATTTCTGTATAATAAATAAATAAATACATATAAGAAATTCAATATAAAATGTGAAATATATATGCAATTATAATAAGGTAAACTCAATATTTGATTGTTTCAAATAATTTCAGTATGTTGGAGAAAATTGGTAATTTAATTTAAGAAAAGAATTACTCCATTATTATAGGTTTTATCCTATGAATTCATTCAAAGGTGAATGTTATAAATAACTTATCCTCGACAACTCATCTCCCAAATAGTTATCATTGCAATTTGGTTTTTAACACATCTTTCATCTAGAGTGGACATGCTCCTATGTTCCTTGAAATAATCTAACTAGTAGTCATCCATGGGGTAACTAATGCTCAGTGTTTTACAAGAAATATAAAAGATATGGGGTATGAGATTCAAGAAATAAATTCAATAATAGATATTTTGGAGAGTAAGTTGATGAAGATGAAAATTGTTTATAAAGGGATGTTGGATGAGTCTCAGGGAAAACAATAAAAATAATAACTATTTCTTAACACATATTAAGTCATTATTAAACCCCATAAACAAATGAAAATATAATATAGGAAATTAAGGAGTAATAAGAAACCACAATATGATAAAAAATAATAAAAAAATCTAATTCATTAAACTAGAAGATATAAAAATATATTGATAAAACAATTTAATAAATGAATTGTTTTTGAAAATACGTGGATAGTAATCTGAGATTCTTAGGGATGGAACAAATATATGTAGACCTATAATGATGAATACCTGAAAATAATTCCAAATATATAGTATTTCTTAACTTTTATTCTATTTTTTGGAACAAGTGATGTATCTACATAAGGAATCATAACATTTAAAAATAATGGTATATCAAATATTTGAAAACATCTCAAGACTATTGGGATTTCATATCACCACACCAACCCATCCTAAGGATTATAGAGAGGTTATCACATCAGATATACCAATATGAATGAATCAAGGGAGGTCATCTGTTACACATTGACCCATCCAAGAGACTATATAGAGGTCCAAAAAGAAGTTGGAAAAATGAATAATACACATAAACAAGATATATCACAATCTAGGGAGAAAAAAACAACCCTTTCAACATATATCCCATACACATTAACATGCACATATATATATATTACATGGAATTTATAATACACAAAAATTAAAAAATACACATTCAAACAAAATATTTAATGAAAATAAATATAATCCCTTACTAAGTTTGGAATAAAGAACCATAATTTTTTAATAAATAACCATAAAATTACCCTAACATTATCAGTTATAAAAACACATTTATATAGATAGAAAGATATATATTTACATACAAACATAGATATATATATATATTTATATTTAAAATAATCATAAATTGAAAATAATATATGTAACCATTATAGAAAAACAACACAATATTTTAAAATAAATACAACCCCATACTACATTTGAAAATAAATATCCATTGAAAATAAATAAATATTTTATCCCCCTTACTCTAGTTTCTCTTAAAATAAAACAACACAATTTTGAGAAATTTTTATTCAGGGAAAACCATTAGACCAAAAAATTCCAACATAATTTATATAGATAAATTCCCTTACATGAATTGTATAGAATAATTTTTTGTTGTTGCTTCACACCATCACCAAAATGAGAAATAAATTTCTAAATATATATGATCATTTATTCAAGGTTTTTATATCCAAAACCACCAATATTTATACAGTGGAATAAATATTTATTTAATTTGATTGTATGTGGATTAGAGTTCATTCTATAATATTTCAAAACAATAATAAATTTAATCTTGTAGAGCAAGCTAGGGTATAAATGTAGAAAATGTAGGAAATTAATTCAAAAAACAATTCAAAAAATTCCAAAATACGATATCCAAATTAGTAGTCAAGAAAACAATAAAACATAAATGAATGGAAAAAGTATGAAATGGAAAAAGTGAAAATAATTGATGGCATCATAGAAGAACAAATCAAAAAATAAAAAAATAAAAAAAGAAAATTGAAACCTACGTAGGAAAACACAAGCCTACCAAAATAATTTGAAGAAAAACAGAGGCCCTCAGATCCAGATCTTAATGTTTTCTTTGGAAACACTAACTGAAAGATAACACCAGGTATCAGATTACATTTGAGAAACTAGGGGTAGTGGGTTTGTGTGATTTGAGTGGGTTTGTGTAATTCAATCATTGATTCGCTAAGGTGGATCACCAATAGTGGGTGTCTTCTATGGAAAGCTTCATATATCCCGACTGGATAGCAACTGGTTAGGTTTTTTTTAAATAGATCAAGACACTTTGATCAATGATTTAAAAAAAGTGCTGATAAATTGTCCATTTATATACACATAAAAAGCACTAATAAAATCTATATTTATCAATTCTAAAGTTTTAATGCTGATAAATATTTTTTTTATTAGTGCTTTTATATAAACACTGATAAAGGATTTATAATTATAATTATAAAAAAATTTGTAAATATTTATATATACGTAATAAATATATATTAATCTAAATAAAATAAAAATATTTCTTACTTAAATATATTTACTAAAACTTTATAATTATTTAAATATATAATTAGCTATTTAAAAATATATATATTTTTTTAAAAAATAATATTTATTTCATTATATATATATAAATATAGTAAATATATTCAAAATTTAAAAAAAATTATTTTAAATTTAATAATTATTTAAATATATAAAATTATTAAAATATATATATTTCTTATTCTATAAACAATTTAAAATAAATATTTATTTATTTATAACTATAAATATATAATTTTATAAATACGGAATGTAAATTTATAAATACTTTATGTAAATTTGTAAATATATTTATATATAAATTTTTGTTTACAAATATTTTTAAAATTATTAATGAATATATAATTATAAGTGCATGCATGTTAAAAATGAGTGAAATTGAATAAATTAAAAATAATTACAATTTAATAATATTTAAAAAATAGATAAGTTTTGTGTGTTTCTATTATATATAAAAATAAATTAATTTCATATATGTGAAATAAATGTAAAATAGATTTTATCTATGTTAAATTGAAAAACCAAATTACATTCAATTATATGCCCATTACTCTATGAAATTGGCCTGTATTTTTAATTCATATTAATTTTAAATTTTAAACCATTATTCTTTAAATATTTTACTTTTTAATGTAACACACAAAAATATTTTCTAATATACAAATCATATTTATATACATTAATATATATCTCTATATTAAATATATACTATTAATTAAAATCATCAATAAACATCTAATTAATAAATGTTTAATATTTTTGTAAAATTTTTTATTTTTAATTTTATTTTGTTTAATTTTTAATTTTCATATACCTATATATTTAATATATACTATTTATTACTATTTATAATATATATATAATAATAATCAATATATTTATTTTTTACAATAATTATTTAATTAATAAAATTTGATAATTTTTTAATAAACCCATTTGGTCTTATTTATTTATTTTATAATTGCATTTTATTTATTTAGACCACAACCAGTGTTAAAAAGCACTGATTAAAGGTACATTTTATCAGCATTAAAAATTAAGCACTGATAATGGGTACCCTTTAACATTTCTAAAAATAAATAACTGGTAAGGGGTTAAATTTATCAGTGATTTATTTAGCACTGACAACGATTCCATTTGTCAGCACTTTTTTCTAATGCTCATAAATACCAGTACTGTTAAATGACTGTTTTTTAGTATTGTTTCCAGAATAAAGAAAATTATGTTTATTTTATACCTTATTAGTAATATTAATCATATATATATATTTCATTTTGGAAGACCAATTTATTATCTGATTCTATTTATTATAATGTTTTTTAATGTTTTGTTATTTTGACTAAAAAATGAATCATTGTCCATTTATGTTGATAAATTTAGCGATCAAAGATGATATTTTAATACTATGAAAGATAATTAATAAAACCATTAATGTATAATAAAACAATAATTATTTTATTATTTACATATAATTATATTTGTATTTAATTTCCCATAGATGTCTATGATATAGTTTTATATTATTGTTCACATAGGTTGTTATATAGACCCAAATATTAACAAGATATAACTCGATAGGCGACTATCGGTAATGAAGTTTATATTATAATTATAATATAAAAATAAATATATTATTTATTTTATTTTATTTTATTGAATCATTTTTGATTTATTTTTGATAAATAATTAAAATCATGATGAAAAATTAAAAACATTACTTCCTGGAGGCAGTTGCTAGTACAACGCATGATTGATGTTTTCATATCTCAATGAATTTGAGGTAATGCAGGTGGATTTTAATTTTTCTCCTAATAATAAAAAATATATTATATATGCTAAATTTATTCTGAAAATACATCCATAATATTTTTTATGAGACGAAGTGGAGAAAAATGGAATACATCGCATTCTGGAGGCATCAATTATCACCAACACGTGATCAACATTATTTTATTTTTATCTGTTAATAAAATAGGATAAATAATGGTTCTTAAATTAATATAAAAAAAAAATTATATTGATTATATAGAGGAAATTATATTACTTTTTCCAAGGTAGGATTGAAAGATAATGATAAGGAAGAAAGATATAAGGATTAAGTAACCCCAACGTGGGACATTAAAAAATTTCTTTAAATTTTACTTAGAAATGAAAGGCATTGGATAAATAATTGATATCAAAGAATTATTAAAATTAGAGAGGTTTATTGGGGGATAAAGATATTAAATTTTTAAAAATAAATTTCGTGGAATATGAGTGGATGTTGTTTTGGAAGAGTTCCCCTTTTATAAGAGAATAAAATGTAACTTTTGTGAACACCAACTATTTTTAAATAATGGAATGAACCTATTCAATGTTAAATGGATAAAAAAGTGATAAAAATGGATTTTAGGGTGGTATAATGTCTATTAATCCTCTACATATCACTTCAACATAAGTAATAAAAATTGTTCAAGTCACTTTGCATTAGGTTTTTAGAGTTTACCATTTTTATTTTTACATTGGTAACAAGATTTTAAAAAAGTAATATATGTTTTACTAAAAATATAAAATAACCAAAGATAAAAAAACTTGGGTGATATTAAAATAAATTTAACTTCTATTTAATCCAATTTTATTTTAAATAATATATCATTAAATTTAAAATGAAACAATTTAAATAATTGGAAAATGATTCAAAAGAAAACTAATGGTTTTACCATTATCAATTATTAATCACAATTAGTATTTATTTCAAATTGAATGAGTGTTAAAATATTTAAATAAATGTTTAAAAAATATAATAATTTGAATTTTTGTAACATAATAAATTATTTTATTTTATTAAAATTACAAAATATCGATAAATAAATTCATTGAAAATAGTAGTTCTTCCACTATCAAGGTCATTTACCATAATCATAGTAATAATAATTTTTAAAAAAAATTAAATTAATCTCATTACATAATATAATCATGGTTAAATAAAATATTAATTCCCTTTTTCTTAATTACTAAATGTGATGAAAATATATTTTTAATATAATTCAAGAAAAATACTTTTCAAAGAAAACTGTTATATAATATTCCAACATATTATACATAGGTTTAATGAATTAGACATATTATTTTCAAATTATTTATTTAACTTCATAAATTTGGAAATTTGATATAATTTTTTTAAAAAAATTTAAACCTTTAATGAATATGGATAATGTCATAAATGTGAAGGTATTAGAAAAATCTGAATTTTTTCACGATTCACCAAAAAATAAATAATTTTAGAAAAATATTAAAAATTAATATTAATGTAATTTTGATATTATGAATTCAAAAATAATTTTCACTTATTAAAATAAAATTTTGAAATTGAAATATTTATCTTTTAAATAAAAAATCAATATATATATTGAAAAATTATTTTACTTGGTACAATTAATTTATTTACTAGAGGTTTTATCATTCTCAATTTTTCATAATAACATACATCTAATATTTCATGGAACATTTTAGTTAGGTGTTTAATATGGATAAGGAAATAAAAAATTATGAATTTAGATAAATATATATTCTAAAATATTAGGTCATTACATTCTACCTGTTAAAGAATTATTTCCAAGAAATTTTAATTATTTATCACTAATAGAAGAAAGAATGGGTATTATTAACATATTTATCTATAGGGATATAACTTTTAATATGAAATCAACATTACTAACTTAATACATACTAATTTAAATTTATTACTACAATCTACATGAATAATTCTTATAAATATATTAACATGTTTGTATATAACCTAATTTACATTCTATAAAATATACATTTCTGAAAACCATTTGAATCTCTAATAAATTATACCACAAAAAACAAATATATTCTTCAATAAATTAACACAATATTTAACTCTAAATGGAATTAAGTAGTAGTTATTGATGTAAAACACATTTCTTTATATACATTATTACAAAAAATGTTTTAAACTTCACAAAAAATATCATGGATGAATTTTTTTTTTTAAATGAATAATATATTATATTTAAAAAATATGGGGTATCCATCCCTCAATCACATTTTCTTAAATAGTTATCCCAGAAAATATCACATTTTCAATGAATTTCTTTTCAAGGTTGTTGATGCCATTTAATATATGTTTCAAAATTGTTAAAGAAGAATAATCATTATATGTTTCACATAATCCCCATAAAATATTTAATATACCATAATACCAGACCTAAATATCTCCCACTAATTATGATATCATATTTTTCCATGATTTATTTGATATTAATATATTAACCTCAAAACCTTAGACAAGACTTGGAAATATACCTTTCCAACCAGTACAGGCATGTTCTAAAATCCCAAACCATTTTTGTATGACCCATTATTTGGTTCTAAGGAATAGTGGATTATACATTCACACCATTTTCTAATACATTTTTAATTAATATATCAACCTTATTACCATATATTTTTAATGTATTTCCATGTTTGATAGCATGTAATACATGCAACACTGATCTTAAATGAACCATAGAATATTATAATTGAAATACAACCACTATAAACTAGTTGTTGAATTGGTGGGGGTTAATAATAAAAAATAAATTATGAAATTTATATATATTTCATAATCAATAAAGTATATTCATTAATTCTAAATATATTAGTACTCAATTTTATAGTACGTTCATTTTATGCTTCAAAAAACATTTCCTTCAAAATGATTTTCATTATGAATATCATAATTATATTTTATAAATGATAGAAATTTTTATTGAGAAATGGATATATTTTTTAAAATCATCATAAAGAAATTATATTATGTTAAAATTTTGTTAGTTTTCACAAAATATTATTTTTTTAATGAATAGTGAAAAATACTAATTTGTATTAAAATATTTACTATCTTTTCAAGTGTTTACAAAAACAAAATAAATTATTAATTTACTTAAATAAAAAAATAGAATTTGATTATAAATAATCCAACTATGGTATTTTTAACAAATATTGAAATTTAAATTGGAATAAAAACACATTTATACTAAAAAGGCATGTTTTCAAAAAAACATTTTCTTATCACGTTTTATGGGATTAATATTAAATTAAATTCTTCCACACCTGTAAATTGAATCATGAAAAAATAATTCCATATTTTAAATAAAGTGGTTCATTCGTAGTAAATATGTCCCTTTTATTTATATTCATGATGAATATTATTCTTTGAAAATATTTTTCACCTCAGTAAGGGTAAAATGAATAAAATAGGGTAAAAACACTAAGATGAGGTCTTCAAACCAACCTTACAATTTCCTTATCTTTTTCAATTGTTTATGTTTTACCTTATCCATAATATTTTAGAATATATGTCTCCTTGGTTCCATTTTTCAATTATTATTTACTTTATATTAATTTATGGAAATAATAAATAAAGAATGTCACTCTCAAAAGATTAATATCTCTATATTTTTTACATAACAGTTTAAAAGAGGTTATGTTCAGTTATAAATGTTATTTTTAAATATAAATTATTTTTAAGTGTAATTTAATTCTAAATTTTTTTGTTTAAAAATTTAATTTAAATTCTTTCACAATTATGTTACATTATAAATTCAATTAATAGAAAAATAAAATAAATTATTTTACAAATATTTAAGTTATTACCATTTATGTGAATATTTATTTTCCATTAATTTGATAGATAATTATAACATTTTAGGTATTACAAAAGGTTTATATTTGAATTCTATTTTTTTTTCAAAGTCCAATCAAATGAGTATTTTAAAAATGACAATAATGATATTTTTTAATAAATAATGTTTTATTAAATGATTTTAAATTCCAAATAAGTTATATTTATAAACTTTAATTGGATATAGATGAAAATAGCAACCATACTCCATTTAATTTATACATTTACTTTTATAGTAACATTCTTTAAACCTTTAGTGAAAAACATTGAGATCACAAAAATCATCAAAAGGGTTAACAAGGGTTAAAAAAACAGATACGAGAAACAATATCAAATAAACAAGTAAATTTATTAATTTGTTAGTATATTTCAATCCATCCTCATATTATACTCTAATTATATAAATTTGGATTCATTTTAGGATGATAATTCAATTTTATTAATTTAATAAATTAATAAATTCATATAATTTCCCTCCACTCACCTATAAAAGGGATCCTTCACTCCACTTTTTGACACAATTCAGTATAAATTTGGTAATGAAAATGTCTAAAAATAACCATTCCTAAAATCTCTTCCCATATTATAGATTTCGTTTTTTGGGCTGAATATCAACTATATAGGGCTTAATGTATAATGAAAATGAGTTTTATGGAAAAAGAAGTATGAATGTTAACCAAATGAATTAGTTTTATTTATTTCTATGCCTCCTTCAAAAATTATTCAAACATCATGAAATAATAACAATAGTAACATTGATATATCAATAAATTGTTATTTTAATTTAATACCCAATATCTATCCCTCATTCCATCAAATGGGAAACGAAATCATTATTCGTTTTTCTGATGGACTAACATCTTGTAAACCGATGTAATTTTTTTCCTTCACCATCTCGCATATATGGTTATAATGATGGATTTAATGTATATACAAGATATTTTTGATATATTTATCATTCATAAAATAGGATATCATTTAATTTATTTCCTTTTCATCCATCTAAAAATGATAAAATCGTTCGGGCACACGTGTGAGCTACCACCTACATGGATAAATATGATTCATTTTCTATCACCACCTAACATGGGTTAAATATATATGTTTATTTAAACAAATAATATTTATTTATGATTTAATGATTATTATTTAAAAATACAATAATACTTACCTTATATCAATCGTGATCATTGAAAAATGGTAATGTTACTCATGCCCACATAGGACTTATCATCACCACGAATGTTACATAGGTTATTTTTAATGTACATATTTCATAGTTGGATTTGAAATTATAATTGATGTAAAATATTGAAAATTATTTAATGTTTACAATTCGAAATATTACATAATAGTGAAAACTTTCACTATAATAAACCTACCATATTAATTTTTGGCATACTTACCGAATATTGTCAAAATATACAATGTGAACTTAATTGATTTAATATAACATGTTAATAAAAAATAAATGGAAGAATAAACTTGAATCTTTTTTCTAAGATAGTAAATAATTAACAAAATTTTATTATTAAGTAATATTAAAAATATAATTGATGAGTCAGACATCTAGTAAGTGGTTTCTTATCTTAATTTCCATTCACAGGTCTAGACTTATACTTCATAGAATATTTTATTACATTATTATATGTAAATTGACCTTTAATTGAATTATGTTTTATTGTCACTTGTTTTTTTTCAGATTAAATTTTTTTTACACATAATTACTTCATTGATTAATTCTCAACTCAATGATATGATATTAGAAAGGTTTCCCATCTCACTTTTGTTTTGGTGAGACATATTCAATATTCAACACTTGTTTATTTAATATGGTTAATACACTAATAATTGGATATAATATTTCATTATTTACTTTATATTAATGATATTTAATATTTCATTTGAAGTTATTACTTCCATGGGGGTTATTAATAAAAATCTACAAAAGTGGTAAGTGTTTATTTCAACATCTAATCATTATTTTGGATTGTTTATATTTAATTCTCTACTAGGGGGATTATTTTATATTTATTTCATAAACCCAATATATATTTTTTTATTTTTTTATTTCTTTAAATTCAATTTTTTATTTATTTTTCTCTACTTAAGTTCTCAATACACTAAAGGAATTTTTTTAAGGAAAAAGACAATATTTTTACCATACTCAGAATATTTTTTTTCATTTTAATATTTCTAATAAAATTAATTTAATATTATTTTCAGTATTCTACTATGATTTTTAATAGTCATATCTACACATTTTTCTCATTCAATATTTTTTTCAATGGATTTTTTTTGTGTTTTTTTAAATGAGGTCCTTTTTTACTTTTTTTCAAAATTGTGAAAGACATATTTTTTTATACCCTTGGAATGAATTGAATTTTCTAAAATAATAACCATGAAATAAATTAATTATTTATTTAAATATTTCCATGATAATTTTCAAAGAAATTATTTTTTAAAATATTTTGGATTATTTTATATTTAAAGATCAATGTGAAAAGTTTATTTTCTAAAATTTTGTTTTTAATTGCATAATTATAATATTTTTATTCATAAATTGAAAAGTAATTTATTTGACATATTATAAAGTAGATAAATGTTGTAATGATACCATCCTTATTCTTTTTCTTGATGATTTATGATCAGTTTGGTCGTGGGATGTGTTGACATTTCATATGCTAGTTCTTCCAATATGGAACGTTTTTAATTACTAGTGAATGTTGATTAAGGTTTTTTGTTTATTCATATTATTAATGAATTGTAATTAACGGGTTATTGGTGGGGCCCATTATAGCCCCCTTGATGTATTTATAGGTCTTATTAGATGAACTAGTTCCAGTATTTGGCATATACCTAATCCATTAATTTATGATGTCTCGGGACATGACCTCAACAATATTTTTATAATTTATACATTTATGAATTGAATTATTATTAAATTAGTTTTTAATGTCCACATAATTATTTTAATAGTTATTATATCTATGTACATGTTTCATGCTCATGTTATTGTTTATATTATATTATCCAATCATCAATTTTTCCCACCATATTATTCTTTGTGCCCAAGTTATTGAATAATTTTTTTATTTACATTTTATTTTTTATTAGTACTTTTTTACTCATTGTAAATTATATATTACATGACCCTTATTGAGTATTTGAGCTCATTATTATTTTTTACTATCCATAGGAATCCATGAATTATAGTACAAATGATATTCAATGAAATACAAGAGATGTTATAAAGATGTCCTCAAAGAAAATAATATGTTTTATTTTAAATTTTAAAATGTCTGTGATATTAATGTATATATATTTTTATATATTAAAAAACTAATAACACCTTTGTTATATTTTAATGTGATCACTTAAATCAAGTGCTACTGTAATAATACTACCACTGACTCTAGGAAACAAGGTGTGGGGTCTTTACAGATACCATGAAGTAGACATTAAAATATTTGGAAAATAAATACTTTAATTATACATGATGTTAATAGGGATGTTAATAAATCATATAATATAAATGATGGTTCACGATATCAAACATGTGTTTGGGATTTGAAAATGAGATAAATAAACCCAAACAATGGTCTAGATTCACTTTTCACATAAGCATACCATCCCGAATAAACAAATTATGTTAATTAGATAAAAATTATTCATATATAATTAATTTAGTAAGGTCCATTTATTATTATATTCTATTTAACATTATATATTTTGTTTTTATATTTTTTATTTTTTTCGTGAAAATTGAATCAGTGTTGTATTTTTTATATAATTTTTGTGATTAGAGAAGATATTTGAATACTAAACTACATAATAAATATAAAAATTCCATAAGAATAAAGATATCATCATATTATTTTTAAAATTATAATAAAATTATTATTTATGTGCCCACAGTTTTCCATTACATCATTTTATAGTATTTTTCAATTATGTGGTTAGACTGACCCAAAAAAGAACATGCTATAACTCAATGGGTGCATACAAAAAAGCCAGTGTATAATATAATCATAAAAGAATAATATTTATATTTTTTTAATATATGTTAAGTTTTTTAGAAAAATAAACAAAATACTGATTCAAAATGAATGAGGTTACTTCATGGAGGCAGTAGTATGCGTAACACATGAATATTGTTTTAATTTCCAAAAAAATGAGAGATAATCATGGTGGATAATAATATATATCATAATAATAATAAATAAAATATATA
Organism: Viscum album; assembly: GCA_963277665.1. Lineage (NCBI taxonomy): Eukaryota > Viridiplantae > Streptophyta > Magnoliopsida > Santalales > Viscaceae > Viscum > Viscum album. The sequence goes on along the minus strand of OY728126.1, from coordinate 1,684,831,499 downwards.
TCCCGTAATAATAATAAATAAAATATATATTTCATAATAATCATAACATATCTCACATTAATGTTTTGGATTTCTAATGTATACATGTTATTGTATTGTGGGTTTTAGGAATTTTTCTCTCTGGGTTCATGATTTTCTGTGAACTTTTAGTGACTTACCTTGTGGAACCTATTTTGTTTTGATAACAAGATTAAATTAGGGTTTAATATTGGCTAAATTGGTGCTTCTAATAAATATAGGTATTAATATACATATGGTTAAGAACCAAGATATTTTCATGTATGTATATATATATATATATGTATGTATGTATGTATGTATATCCATGAATTCCTTGGATAACTTAATTTAATCAGGGAATTTAAAAATTAGCTTGTGGTTACAAAGAGACCATAAAAATTTATTTCTAAACTAAACATTCAAAAGAAAACCATTAAGAATATTTAGAAATTTAAAAGTTTTTTTGAAAAAATTTCATTTTAAATGGATTCCAAAGGGATATATGAAAATGTTACTACATATTGTAATGTTTTATCTAAAAGTTTCCACCCCTAAAGAATCCATCTAGTTCACATTTTGGATTCACATACATGGTTGTAGGGAGATCACTTGAGTAATGTGTTTGGATTATGTGGATTTTTTATATGTATGGTATGGTGGGTGCCTCATCTACAACCATTAATATCATCAAGGGATCCCAAGTGTATTTATGAGGTTTTTTGTTGGTTTTACCTATTCATGATGTTACTAAATATATCCTAATTTGGGTGGATGTAACTAGTCCATATATGGTTGTACCACAAATTGGGATAATTATGAGCATTCGAGTTGTTATAGAATTGGGTCATCATCTAGGCCTACAAAATATTCCAACTCGAGTATGTCTAGGGTCCCCTTGTAGGGTGTTTAGGAATTTTCCAAGGTTATCTATTCCATATGGGTTCATGATTACTTTATTTAAAAGCATTATTACTTCCCTATTTTTTTATTCTACTATGAATTTCCCCACCAGTTTCAATTTTATATTACAATCCCACTTCTATTATATTGTACAATTTTATTACATTCTTTTTTCTGAGTTGGGTGTTGTTTAAAAGAGGGTTTCATATGGTATATTTATAACATTATGGTTTTGAAAATGATTTAAAATTTTCTTTAAATTTTTTTTTGGGATTTAAAGATGTCTTGTTTGGAAAATAATTTTATTTCTTTTCAGTAAAATAATCAAATATATATTTTAACTAAATTTTGTACTCACATTGACAGTTTATTTTATTAAAGGAAATTCATGAACTCTCTAGTGATTTACTACTAAGATTATTTATGCTCGCAACCTACTACATAACTTGATGATGGTAGACCTAATTTATTTTACGGTTTCTTCATTTGTTCTTTATAACTTTTGGGAAGAGTATTTTTATGGATGGATAAAAACTAAAATGTCACACAAAGATCATGTATGGTATCTAGTTCGGTTTTACTTTTTTTGTATCATGGATGTATTGGCCTTGTCAGAATTCTAGATTCTAGAATTTATTTCTATATTATAGAAATTATTTATTTATGTTAATTTACTTATTTGTTTTTGTAATACATTATTTCTTATGATTCATATTATATATATGTTTATTGTCCAGCAAATATCACGGACACCCATGGTATGGATGAGAACTCCTAGAAATTTTGTGGAATTATGTTTTAGTTTAATCTATATCTATTAGAAATAATATCCACCAAGATTTATTGTGATTACTTTAAAACTTTTTATTAACCTGAGGGGATCTAGGACACCCCATATGTATGTTTTATGTTGGATCATATGTCCATTTTGGTGATAGACAATGATGGTTCGAAATATTCTCAAGATTCATATGCATTTTGAAACCCCACAATGACATAATTATTTTTTGTATATGGTGGTTTCTACTTCTTAAGTTAGTGATATAATGTTTAAAACGTGGTTTTCATCTGTGATTTCATTTTTTATATTGTGGTCATACAAATTATTGTTTTTTTAGTTTTGATTTTATCTAAAAGTAAGATTAGTGGATAAATCTTCTTCCAAAAACCCTACGGTGCCATTCTAAAAATTAATTTTTTTTTAACCTCTTCAATCTCTCCTAATTTTCTAGGATTTCATTAGATATGTTTTTGGGTTTAATAAAGAAAAAAAATTAGTATTTTAACTTATAATTCCTTATTACACAACTAATAAATTGTATAAGCTACAAAAAAGTTTAAACATATAATTTCTCTATACTGACATAATCATGTTCTATTCCAATGGTTTTTATGTTGTTTGATTGTTTCCTTAAAATGGAAATTGAATTTTATATATGTGGAATATTTAATATAGTATCCCAAATACACTCATAAATTCTTTCCTAAATAATTTATCAATAATTTCATGCTTTTATTAGTTCCATAAACCCTTGATAAATTCTTCATAGGCATGTAAAAGTTATTAGATGTAATGATAATAGAGTTGTAATTATATAAAAGTCAAACATGATTCATAGTTATCTTGTATAATATTCAATTACTACATTTTATAAATTTTGGGAGGATATATATATCCTTAAAAACATGCTTTTTGTATAATTTTTAACTTTTGGTTACGAATTGAAAATGAAATTAATAAAATGAGATTGAATAAAATGCGGTAAGTAATATATTGGTTTGACAAATGAGTCAACAATAATGGATAAGATCATATTTCCCCAACTATTTCATACCCCTTTCCCATTTATAAAAGGGAATATCTTCATGATTATCAAAATTCAAGAATAAATAATCTCAGACAACCGATATAGAGTGAGTTTTGGAACAGGACTTCCTTAGGATCCTCCAGTGGGAATTAATGGAAGATTTCCTAGTACATCATATCTCAAACACTAATTTAAGGTTAATAAAAGATATAAAAGGTGTGAAACATACTAGTATAAAGGTTAATTTTTTATTTATATCTCTATATTTTTCAATTATTATATCCTTATTACAACCACTAACAGTAGACTATTCTTTTTTACACTATATACATTGATATTTTTTATAGGTGTGCTGGAGAAATCCTACTCGGTATATCTTACTAACACACTACACATTCCTAGTTGGGTGTGTGGATATACTATATCTACTAGGATCTGAGTAATGTTTATGATCCCTTTTATGGGGGATAGAAAAATAAAGAGTTTTGATAATCAAGTGGAACATTTCTACACCTTAGGGTCATTACGGGGATGATCATGGTATATTATAAATGGCTATATTATAAAGAACACAACCTTGGGAGAAACTATTTGGCTCATTAAGACACATTTGGATGAATCGTCTTTTAGGTGTATAGTTATTGTTACCCGAACCTTATTTTTTATGTTTTTGTGTATATCTAGAATAGTGTGTGTATGTTTTTTGTTTTCACATATCCCTCCATTAATTGTGTATAGTTTAAATTTACCCACAAATAACCATTATAAATTACATATTCTCATAGATTCCTTAGAAACTATTAGGAAATTCTTAATTCTAAAATGGAGTCATTGAGATTGTATTATTAGTCTATGCGGTTAGTGCTCCTCCCACAAGTGTATTCATAACCCCCATCAATTACACAACCCTTTATTGACTGGGAGTTGTACCAATGGTGTTGTGTATACCAAAAATAATACTATAAGATTTTTTTAGACATAATAAAAACATATTTTCATAAGAACCCACTAAATGGGTTCTAAGGATGAGGCTTGAGAGTCATTAGGTTCAAAGAATATTTTTATTTTTGATGTAACTATAAAATATGACGACAAAGGATAATTATGTTTGAATATCAAGTCATAATAGGAGGTAAGTGTAAAGATAGGTATACATGAGTTGGATATCATGTAAAATTGTATTTTTTATTATCTCTTCTAGTTATATTACTTTTTAGACCAGTTTTAAACTCATAATAATATAAAAATAACCAAAAAAAGACATTTCTTTTCATTATATTCAATATTAAGAATATTTTAATATGGGATTCCAAATGAATCCCATGACTCATGGATATTTTTCTACAATCATGTTTATAATTATTATGAAAATAAAAATCATTCTTCTAAATATATTCTTATATTTACTTAAGCATTGAAAATCATATTAAAATGTGTTATAAAGTGTTTAGTAATGAAAATTATATTTAGTAAATGGATTTGATGGAGAAAGGGATGTAGTGCACCTGAAATATGTGATGTGGTTAAAGACTTGGGGTTGTTCCTTAGGGAAATAAAGTTTTGACATTTTTGTATACATATATATATAGTATTCCATATAGAATACCGCCTCATAAAAATCAGGAAGGGATGGTTGGAATGGGCTTCAGGATGGTGAGGTTGAATTGCTAGATCAATGTACTATCGACCTCAGGTCTTGGGGGATTATCTAAATTCTTCATGTTTTATTCCTCAAAGAACCTCAAAAGAAGATTATACACTTCAATGTCATTAGAGAATTATATTTTCACCACCCTATGATTTTTTGGTGATGTACTAATATAAAAATATTTGGAAAAGATTAATTTTCAACACTATATCTATGATATTATAAAATAAATAGATTATCATTAAGATCATGTAGCCATATTCATGAGGGAAAGGGGGGAATATTTATTGTGATATATAATGACTAAAGATCATAAACCCTAAGAGATAACCTTAACATTTTTTAAAGATATGTTCATGGGTAGTTTTTATCCAGATAATCTATGATGTGTGAAGACAATAATATTCATGAACATCGTAAAATGATAAATATTGGTCATGATGTATGATGAAATTATTACTGATCGTTCATGATTCAATCCTAATATGATATGAGATGAAGAAATTAGATGAAACTAATTTCAATAAAATTAGGGAAGTTTTAAATTTCCACTATTTAGGGTAGGACTTTAATTGGGTGGCAATTGCATAATCAATATAGTCATATAAATCCTGACAATACCTTTTAGATGCAACAATTTAATTCCTTTGGATACTATTTTCATATTCATAGGTTTTTATGGAATAGTGCATCTGTGGAAAATAAAATATATCCTCATCTTACCCAGGCCTTATAGGATTAGTTAGTTTGAAGTTATAGTAAGGGCAATAAACTGTTTCCATGGTGGTAAGATTCAGTATGTTATCAGGGTAGTCTAGGATGGTTGGGATCTATATAAGCTTTTTAGAGTTGATTTTATCATCTTGGACAGTTTAAGGGTTATAATAAGATAATATTAATTATTATTTTTTCTATTAATATGAGTTTTATGCCTTATACTATAAGAGGTTCAATTTTTGTATCTTCCACTTTCTCAAATACATTATCTAGTAGGGAGAATTACATTACTTTATATAATATAAAATGGTGTCTTTTCATAATATTAAAGTAGATATTTCTTCTTATTATATGATTATTGATACCACATTGCGAAATATTATCACACTTATAGGACTTTCTCATATATTTCTCTAGTGATAGCATCTTATGTGCGTTTCTAGGACCTAATTTTATAAGATATGGTATATTTTTTATCCTCTATTGTGGTTTACCCAAAATTGTGTAAATTATCATCCCAATATGGTGTTTAGAATATTCTCAAGGGTTTTTTTCATAATTTTTAGTTAGTTAAGAGGGACCTGATAATAAATAGTTTGGTTCTGTAATAATGTAGATGGAAATTATTGTCCTTGAAATGGTGAAATATAATTATTTACAGATATTATATCATGTTATCAATCATTTTCCAAAATTTTTTATGATTATTTATTTATATTTCCCCCAAAATGAGAAGTTACATTTACCCTTTAACTATAAATAATATGATATAAATTCTTCAATATAGTATTATCCAAATAAGATATGTGTGTCAAAATTTTGTTGCATGAGGTTAATGGAAATGGTTTCATCAGAATGAGCCTTACTCTATGGGGAACCTTATTTGTTTTCACCTAAAATACCAATAACCATCTATGCCTTAGTGTAGAATATATGAAATTAAAATAAGTGGTGATAAATAATGGATGGCCATATACCCAAATAAATGATATTTAAAACTAATTAATGTGGTATATATATTTTCCCATATCTATATCTATTTATGATATCATCATCTTTGAGTGAGGCATGAATATATTCTGAAGAATAATTTTTTATGGTGATATTTGAGTGTATCTAATCATACCTTTTAGGATAGCCAATAATTATATTTTGTTTTCATATTTAATGATTTGAGTCATCCATAATTTTTTAAATTACATTGTTCTAATCATTGAAAATAACATTCTAGACTAGTAAGGGTATCATGAAGAGCATGGGTGATATCTATATATTTTTCTAAATACCCTAGAGGAACATCAATATTAGGATGAGATATCAGAATGTTCTTTTTTGGATATGATAAGTAAAATATATATAGTATGTGATATTAGAACACATACTTTATATAGGATAAAAATAATTTGAATTTGTTTTTTATTGAATGGTTCCATCAAATGTGGTCAAGTTCAATAGAATTCTTGAGATCAAACTTTATTATCAAAACTTCATAAGGGATGCCTTTATGATTTATACCTATATGATGGTATTATGTATGAATGGGTTCATATTTGTGTGTTATAAATGGTGTGAGAAATAATCCCAAGAGTAAATTATGAGGATAACCAAAAATCTATTGTTAATACCTCCTTATAAAGGTTATGGGTTTAGTTTACAATCGGATGCATATTTTACTATACAAGGATACATTGTCAGGAAGGATCAGTGGGCTGTAGAATATGGATCTATGAAGATGTTCCCTGGTGAAGAAAAACAATATATTCATGATCTATATATTAATTTCATAGTTCATTAAAATAATTATTATAGGAAAAATCTTTTTAGTTATTTCATTATTTTTATTAAAGAATAAATTTTCCTCAAGTACATTTTCTGCCAACAAGATTTTAATAATAGGTACCATCTTTGTAATGAATATCTCATATCCTTTTAATTTGATAAATATTATATTCCTGGAAAAGGTTATGTAGTGGATGAATCCATTTTCTTGAAGATTACCCCTCTAAGGGTAATGGTATAAAAAATAGAGTGGATATTGATGTGACTAATGGATGAAATTCACCATGATTTGTTCAATAATCATGGTTGATTTCACTTATATTACATATATCTTGTCTCATACATCACGAAGCACTCGAATAATCCAAGGTATCCAACATAGATCTTATTAATATTTGAGAAATAATTGATGGAGGGTAGAACTTTGATATAAGGAATTATGATTCTTCCCCTTTATCTCGTAGTCAATGGATTCATATAGTTCCTATCACATTAAGGGATGTATTCTTGAAGGAATTTCCTAATTCGAGGTGGGAATTCCCCTTTAAATTACAATAATTTATTAATACAATTTCTATCAACTTTGGTGGCCTCTTATAAATATGGACACTATGGGAACCATTTCTTGATTTTTGATTTGTATGTAGGTCAATGTAGAAAACAACAAGTCTTTATATACTCTTAAGCTACACCAACTAATATGGAAACGAGATGAGCTCATAATGGATGTTGATACCTGTAATCCTCAACTTTGTATAGACTAGGATATAGTATCGATAGTGGTACACTATTTATAACATCCCACTCCATCAAATTGGATTAATATGAGGTATATTTGCAGAAGGTGAAATCCCCAAGACATAGAAGGATAAAAATAATTTTTGAGGGATTAATGGGAATTTTGGGGGATGATTCACCCTAAAAAACCAAAAAACTATAGGGAAAAAATTAAAAAACTAAAAATACCATTGTGACTAATAAAAATTAAACTTAAATAAACCCAAAAAAATATATACATTATAATTAGAGTGAAAAGTAATAAATAATGACACCAAGGGAATTAAAGGATATCAAACACTATAAGAGTGAGGTGATAACACACAGAAATCACTAAGAGATATATAAAATATATAAACACTAACAAAGGATGAAATCATCATGCTATACCAATATAGAAATGCAACATATTACCTTTACTTTTATATTTATATAAAATATCTTCAAACAAATATAAGTTCCATTGAAGGGGGTGAGTATAAATTAAATAGGGATTACAAAAAGACTTCCAAACACATTCCACAAGGACAATAACTTACTAACAGATTTTATATAAAATAAAATAAAAGTAGATAAAAAAATTTATAAAGCGAAACAAATAATGTACATTTATAAAAAACATTAAAAAATGTTTTATATCCATTTATTAACACTAATCACCCCCAACACACAATGCATGAAACCATGTACATACCTACACTCATTAGTGGGTAGTCTACCTTTAACCATGCAGTCTTTTATTGAACCCTTGTTGATGATGGAACTTCTCACCATTACTCCATACCATATTTGTTTTGATACTTCATTCTATTATCCATCTCAATGGCACATGAACACATGCCACCATATATGTTATTTTCTCAAATAAAATTATTCAACATATAATAGTTTTTTTTTAATTTTTTTAAATAATTTCATCAAACATTGTATGATAATACTTCAAAAATGATGGTTTTAACAACTAATAGTAAGACATTTTTTCCAAAAATATATAAGAGAGAAAGGAATTTATACCCCAATATATCATGTTATTAAATGAGTAGAATGAGAATGAAGCCACCAAAGTCATGATGGTAAACTAAATTGAGGATTGATGCACAAAAACTATAGATATATCCTTAAATATTATTCCATTTAACATATCCAACAATATATCACCAAAATATATACCATAGAACACATATCTATTCATGATATAATCGATCTATGGATTCCAATGATATAAGATGAGATGATATAAATAGAAATAGAAACAAATGAAGACATGCCACTATCTTCAGATCTCCAAGACATTTAGATTATTAAAATGTTATTTTGAATCAAAGGATTTTTCCAAGTAATCCCTGGATAGAAGAGGTTTTTGAGAGATTATGAGAAAATGAAAAAAATAATGGTTTTAAGTCCTTAATACAAATAAAAGATTAATTTTATGAGTATTAATAGGTTGTTAAATGGTAAGAAAAAAATATTTCAAAAAATGTTTTAATCATGCACATACTATGAGAAATCAAACAAGTATATTCACAGTTTTTCTATAATGTTTGGAAAACCACGCACCAACCATGCAGTGCTACTGTCTCAATTCCACACCCACTCATGGTTTTCTAGAATGGGTTTTTAATCCATGAACTAACCAGGATTTTACCAATTTATCCACATAAATTGTTTCTCTTAGAAACCAACATAGTTTATTTAAACCATACACTAACCATGATCCTACCTAGTGACTCCCAAAATATCCGACACATTTTCATAGTGATACTAAACAGTTTTACTTAGAATGAAAAGATACAATAGAAGGGGAAATTACTTAAATTTTTTGGTGTATCATTCTCCCCACTAGTAATATTTCCATCCTCATAATGTGAAAGACCAACATTATTTTGGAAGATCTTCGGTCACTACTCCAACATTTCATTATCACATTCTTATGGATCTTCTTGAATTTGGACCTGATTCCAAAAAACCCATACCAAACTGATGTTTTTATCATGATTTTGAATATATTACCAATCCAAAAATTATATCAGAACATGAATAAAAATAGAAACATATTCATTATCATTATTTCCTCATCAAATAACATGGTCTATATCAAGTGCATACTTCTTTAATTGAGATACATGAAACACATTGTGCATTGAAATGAACCATAGTGGTAATTCCAACTAATTAGAGACATAACCAAATAATTATAGTATCTCAAAAGTTATAACATACCTAGGGGAAAACATTAAATTATTACCAATAGGGAAATTCAATATACATAGATATATTTTCAATAAAAATGATTAGATAAATGTAATGTTAATGGCCATAGACGATGATGTGCACGTTATTTCTAATGACTCTATGATTTTACCATAATATTTCAAATATTTAGTATATTATCTTATGTATCTTCTATAAGGCTAGGTATTAATAGTGTTCTCTCATGTATTTCAAAAATATATATATAACGATAAGTATGATGATATAATGCTTCAAAAGGATCTATTTGTATAGAGGCATGATAACTATTATTCTATGAGAAGTCTAGTAAAAATATTTCTCCTACCATGTTCTTGAAAAATACATCACACTATCCCTAAGGATATATTAAATCTTTGGTATTATCTATTTGGATTTAGCATTTTTTTTAGGACAACAAGCTATTCTCATATTTTAATTGGTTCTAATGGATAACAACATGGATTTTAAAAACCAAGAAGTAAACCCAAGTTACTAGTCAAAAACAATTGAAACTCAGATGCCATGAATCTTTAAAAATTCTAAAATGTGGAGTTTAGATCAGTCATCCACTATGTTAGATTCATGAATAATGATGAAGGGATATTACTTTGTGAGAATACCAACAATCACCTATATGGAATTGTGTTTCCGAATCATTTTTCAAAGAACTATGAATAAATCCATAATGATTTTATACCATTTCAACATGGTAATAGGTAATGAATTCAACATAAAAAATGGATGTAGGTTATTTTTCTTGACATGATGATAGGTAATTCATTTTGTGGAAAAATACGCCACATTCCACTTCACGATTCTCACTGAACTTTTCTATTAGTGTTGTATAATTCTTTGTAATACCATGCTGAAGACACCATCATCAATGGGTTTATGTAGAATTAAGTTGTTAATAATAAGGACATAAAACCATAGTTAGGGTTTTCAAATAAATCATAGATATACCATCTATAATCTATCCCTCAATGGTTACCCAACCATTGAATTTGGACCCCATGGTTATACATTTTGGAATAGATGATTGAGAAAAATTAACATGCTCAACAAAAATTGGAATAAGATAAATTTGAATGAATATTAAAACATCAACTGTCTATACATAATTCAGATTCATATCATCTATGACCAAAAATAACTACCACTATCCAACAAATTATATGACATCTTACTCAAAATCAATCATATGGAATTCCCTTTCCCTGATGTATACATGAAGTTTAAATCAAGCATCAACCGAGATTCAGTCTATATGTTTTACCATAGATTTAAATACCTTCCTGAGAAAAAAAATTTCTAGACATTATGATATGTGAACATTGTAATTTATCACAATTAAGGTAATTATGACATGTTTTCTAGTCATGGACCAAATAAACTCATTCCAAGTCATTTTTGGGTAATTCTTCTCATGAACCCATAACTTTCATGAGTCGTATATATAAAAAAGATCTCTCATTAGGAGAATACATCACAATCCATATCAAGAAGAACCAAAATAGAATTCATTCCTCTATTATGACTCTATAAATGTAAGGATTGGTTTTTATCTGAGAAGAATTTTAATCAGTTGGAATGATTTATGGAAGTCATCACTCTATTGGAAGGGAACACCATTCCTTATAAAATTTTTCATCAATGATGAATTTCCAAAATTTATACTCTAATATTGTTTAGTGATTTGATTAATGAAATCATATTCTTTAAAACTCACCTATTGAAAAAAAAACATTCAATTTGGGCCTCAAAGGATGTAAACATCTCAATTCCTAGAATTTTGTCATATAAATCCATATAAATAATAGATAAATCCCAAACTAATTTATCCCCATTGATAATTATAGAACACACCACACACTTAAAGGCCCAACACTCACTCTTGCTGAGAGGTGTTTAAAGTTTCAAGATATAAATAATATTCTCAACATGTAAAACCATATGATCAAACACAAATTAAGAAATGAAAAGTGGGATACACCCATATCAAACAAGGAGTTCATAAGGTTAGAATTTAGGTGAATATTACCTCGCACTATCAAAGAACCATATTGAACCTTCATGGTTATCTTCTTTGTACCATATAGTTACTTACTCAAAATTACATGATTGATACATCTTTGTTGAGACTGCATTTCCTAAGAAGTGATGGAGTTTATAGAATCACCAATGATTTTTATGTTTTAAGGAAAATAGTTAATGCAATTTGGTAATCATGTCAACATTTAATTTGTTTAAGATACATGAGATACATATCTCATACTAGAATTTAAAGTGATATGGAAATATTCCTAGATATGTACTATCTAATTATAGTAGTAAAAATACCTAGGTCATTTCCTATATTATATCTTCATATGAGTGATTAAACCACACTTGAAACATCCAATCTTACTATTTGGTCTTAGAGGAATTTTTACCGATTCATCAGTCTATGTTTGAGGTATGACACCTCTTAAAGAATAATTCCATATCTTCTTATTATTCCTAAAAATAGAATTTACACATTCTCCCATAGAGAAAACCATACTTCCTCCCATAATATCCCCAAAAATATCCATCACTTCAATAGTTACTCTATTAACCATCTCTGTATAATCCATAATACATTGGATTTCAATTTTAATGAGAATTTCTTGTAGAAAACCCGATTCACAGATGTGTTCCATTAAGGAATTACTAGAAATTTCCTCAATTTTGAAATGAAAAATGTTTATAAAATTATTTTCATACTCCTTTTCATCTAGTTTCTCTAGTTTAATGGTTAAGAACTTCATTGATTAGTCTAACAACAATGTGTTCGGATAAAGTTTTTTGTTGAATAATTTTTCAAAGTCCTATCATGTAAGACATTAAAAGAGTTTATCTTAGATAGCTATATACCACCATTATCTTGAAATATCCTCTATAATATACACTAATAAATTGACACTTATCTATGTTGGTGTACCAAGTAAATTTATGATGCGAATAATTCTATTTAGCTATAATTCCACTTTGTCATGTTCAGAACCCCCCAAAAGATGGGTCAATTCTGTTTTTGAAACTATACAACGTGATCCTCTTATTTGGTTCAACATTTTGATTTACTTGGTAACATATTGAAAATCCTAAAAGATTCTTTGGACAAGTTATTGATTCACCTATGGCTCATGTGCAACCACATTTTCCACTACCTCCTCTTATATATTTCTATAACATCAACCCTGTTCCATTTTTTATAACATGAAAAACACACCACTAATTCATTACCAACTTGTTACTGAAGGCATAAAATATTAAAAATCACTATAAGAAACAATGAATATAACTATTATTTTAAAAAATTTACTATTAAAAACATTTTTTTAAATAATCAAACTAAAAATAAACAATGAACTACTAGTGGTAATTCTCAGTAATAATTCATTATCATCATTAAATCATTTATTGACTGTAGAAGGGTACAAGAAAGAGGGGGTTAAAAGATAACCCCAATAGGAAAGGGTTATGGGGGCCTAAAGAAATGAAGACCTAGAGAATCCCATGTGATCAGGTTCCTCCCTTCAAGAGGAAAAGACAACACCTCCGCAAGAGAAAACACATTGAGACATTGCGCTTCCATCGAGGCTAGATAATCTGAAACTATGTTCCCCTCCCGCCATGTGTGAAAAAAGACAGTGTCATTGCTGATGATGTTCCTGCATCTCGTCAGAATATAGGTAACCGACCAGGGGGTGCTATGCTTATTGTGCATGGAGTCATGGAGGATAAGAGAATCAGTCACTATTGCTCCTAGTGTGATCCCCCGTTGCCTGCAGAGCTAAAGACCCGTGATCATGGCCATGGCATCATCCAAGAGAGAATGACCCCTACCAAAGTGGGCATAAAATGTGATGATGACATGTCTTCTAGGGTCTCGTACCACACAGCCACCCTTCATGTCATCCGAGGAGCAAGAGCCATCGAAGTTGAGCTTTAGTCCGGACCAATGGGAATTCCATATGACCCAGTGGCTGGCCATTGGAGGGCTCCGCTGTGGCAGGACACCTTTAATACAATAGAGAGAAGGTGCCTAACTCCATTTTTTTTGGCACAAACCAGATCGAGAAGGAGAAAAAAATTTCTGGCCACCAGAGTCCTGACGGAGCAGTGGAGCCACTCAAACCTGGCTTGGTTCCGAGCCTAGCAAATGCACCAGTAGCCCGAGATGAGAATCATGGCATGGGAATTCCTCTCCAATCCACTTCCCCCATCACCATGGAACCACCAGTCTAGAAAGGGGAGGTCCCTTAGCGTCGCTAAAGAAAAGCCAGTGAAATCGCCAAACGCCCGCCACACCTGGAAAGCCCATTCACCGCAAAAGAAGAGGTGGGTTGTCACGACCCATCCTCGGGGCCCGTGTCGTGACTACCCCAAGCCCACCTTCCATAGTCCAGGGGTTGGCGACTATCACCATGGCGTAAAACCCAACAAAAGGGAAGGAATTTCCTTTGAAAAGTAAACAAGAACCACAGAGTAAGAAAGCGGAAAAGTAAACACTAAGTAAAAACTGTAACAAGCTGTGCTGAAAAGTAAAAGGGGCTGGAAATACAAGTCCAACTGTAAAGTACAACTGAAAGGAAAAACAGAAACTGAAAGGAAAAGCCACAGCATCGAGCCGTCCTCTAGAAGTCCCACCAGAAGGGTGGGTACAGATAGCCTCCACTGCTCCTCGGGTCCACCTGACCGCTCCGAGTACGTCCCGCCCAGTGGTCCACCTCCAGGTATCGTCCTGCTCCGCACGCCTCCACCACGATCAGTGCTGTCCGTCGTCTGCAACCGACACAACGTAGTGCGGGCATAGCCCGTGCAGGGGTGAGTATAAGATACTCAGTAGGGACCCTGAGACCCCCAAAGGTCTCCCGAAATCCACAAATGATAATCCACAAAAGAAATATACAATCACGAAGTAACATCTGACACGGCTTAGGTATATTCCCATACATATACCTAAGTCATCAATTCTCATTCGGCTCCAACGTCCGAGCCCAAGCACAACCCAGTCCACACAGGAAAGCAAACATAAACCCACACAGGATAGCACAACACAATCCACAAAGGAGAGTAAACAGTAAATCCACACAGGATAGATCAACACAATCCACAAAGAAGAGTAACTCAAGATTCAGCTCACACAGGTATACTTCTTCGGATGACGATAAAGATGATCACTGATCCATCTAAGTCGTCGGACCCACAAAGGATCGATAGGTAACTAACCCCCGCAAAGACCCACACAAGATCGGGCCCACACAGGACCTGTAGGAGCTGGCTCACACAGAACCGCTGAGCGCTGACCCACACAGGATCGGACCCACACAGGATCGGGACCACACAGGACCTGTAGCACTGATCCACGTAGGATCGCTGAGTGTTGTAGTCGTCGCAATCCACTGAGGATATATACACCGTCTTCGTCGCAGTCCACTGAGGATCTCCGCATGGTCATCGCTGCAGTCCATTGAGGATCTCTGCACGGTCGTCGCTGTCGAAGTAGCAGTCGCAGCTAGCTCTAGGGTTCCCGCACACAGCGAGCTCGTTCGGGAGGGTCCGCTCCACGAGCCGAGAGGCCGATACATCAACTGTCACAAAGTCCAAAGTTTATGTATCCAAAAGTTCTGTATCGCCAACAGGAACTCAACGTCGCAGACGGTGCGTCAATCGGATGCCCGGTCTGAGAGTTATTGGCTTTTTCGTCCCAGGGGCCCTGTTGGTTTTTAAGGGAAAACCAACTCGACCGTACTCCACCTGCGTCCAAACCTCAGGCGGAGTATGCCAAAAGATCCATCTCACATATAGGAACTCAACAAAGCTGACGGCACATTACTCGGACGTCCGTAGCTCAAGATATGAGCGTTTTCGCTCCGAGGGCCCGGTTGGTTTCGTGTACGAACCAACCCGGCCAAACTCAAAGTATTTCAAAACCTTGAGTGCGATATACCGAAACGACCGTCTCTATCCAAGGATCATGTTTCTGTTGACGGCGATCCGTTTGGAGGCCCGTAGCTCAAGTTACGGTCATTTGAACGAAAACCGCCTGAAGACGGGGGGGTCCGGGCCCGGGCCGAGCCGGCCCGACCCCCCCCCCCCCCCTGGGTCTGCCGAACCGGGTCGACCCGGTCGGACCGGCCTGGCTCGGCCAGCCCGGCTCGGCTTGGCCGAGCGGCCGAGCAACGTGGGGGGGAGCCGCCACCCCCGCGTGACACCCCCTGCGGCACCCGCGGGGTGTCGCCCTGGATAGCCGAGCGACGCGGGAGGGAGCCGCCGCCCCCGCGTGACAACCCCGTGGCACCCGCGGGGTGTCGCTCAGACAACCGGACGCGGCTTCAGCGACGTCCTGCACGCGCTGGTCCCGCGCCGCTGCGGGTCTGCGAGGGCCGCCGCCGCGGCTTCTGCCGCGGTGCGCCGGGGCGCCGCCGCTCCCGGCTGCCGGCGCCGCCGCGCCTGCGACCCGCGCCGCCGGCGGCTTCCGCGGGCCACCGGAGTCGCTCAGGTGGTCCGATTCTGTTCCCGTATGCGCCTCTACTCCTCCCGGGACTAGCTCTTCACTGCGGAACCATCACACTTCCGTTGCGGCACGTTCTGTCGTCGCCCGTCAAATTCGCATAACAACGAAGAACGGCGGAGGTTCGTCGGGCCGTGTTCGTTTGGCCCGCACCCTCTGCGTTAGTGATAAACAACGGGAGAAACAATATTCAACATATGAATCAACATTTTTTAATGGAATAAAAATTGTTTATGAATCGGGTTCTTCATTCTTGAATGGAAACAAAACGGGAAAGTAAGGGCAATTCCAAAAATAAAATCTATACCTCGTAGGCCGTCGTCGTACGCACGTTCTTCGCGGAATTGATCATCGCGGAAGGAGGGGATCATCCCGTCGTTGCGGAAAGGCGTCGCGTCGTCGCGGGAACCGGCGTTGAGTCGGCGAACTCAACGGACCAAGAAACAGCAGATTTAATTTAATTATAAATAATTAAATCCGTGTTTTGGTAAAAACCACAAAGGAGATTAAAAAGAAAGTCTAAGACTCTTACATCAAGAAGCTAATCGAAGATTCGTTGCGGAGGAAGAGACGTCGCAGAAGAACGTTGCAGTAAGGGAACGTCGGCATCGCGGAACACGGCTTCGCGTCGTCGACTTCCATGGGCTCAGCGTTCTTCGTCGGAGGCCGGTGTTCTTTGCGTTCTTCGCGTTCTTCGCGTTCTTCGCAAAGGAGGATGAAGGTTCATGAACTCTAACAAACCGCTCAACGAGTAATCCTCCATAAAGACTAGTTGGTCTTATTTTATTATTACGCCAACAAACGAAAAAGGGTAAGTAACGACCCATCATTTTGTTGTATTAATTCAACGAAAGTAACAGCTCATTTAATTCACGAAATAAACCGCCCAATTAAATGGTCTGTTAAGAATTTAAGAAAACGCGTCAGTTGACTTTCATAATGACGGGTTTTCGCGGGTTCGTTATATAGCGGAAAGAAATGGCAGGGCTCGTGCGGGTCCCACCTCAAAAATATCCTACCAAGGGGGTAGGATATTTCTGGATAGCACCTTATCCGTTTCAACTCAGTTTAAGCCGCTTTTAAGTGGCTTCAAGTGGCTTCCAAGTGGCTTAAGTGAAATAAAATAAAGTTGTCACAAAATTATTTTATTTCTTAACTTTAAGCCCGAAAATTAAAAACCACACCCGAGAAAACGCAACTCCAGAAGAGGCGTTTCTAAGAAAATACCGGCGCTGAAATTTCATCAGTGCCCTCGGAATTCGATTCCGAGCACCGGTTCAAAAGGTAGAAAAACCCGCTCGTCCGTTCACTGAACGTACCCGAGCCAAACATCGGAAAATGATTCTGGGCACACCGGGCCTCGGAATCAGGTGTCGTCAGAAACTGTGCTCTTGAAAAATTACAGAGAAAATTAAGAAAAAAAATTCCTTGAAATTTATGGGTCTTTACATTACTCCCACCTCAGGGCTTTACGTCCCCGTAAAGATACATCAAAAACTAGGGAAACAAATGTGGGTACTGAGCACGCATCTGAGCCTCACACTCCCAAGTGCTCTCCTGGAGGTTCCTGTGCTGCCATCTGATGCACACAAGAGGAATAGATCGCCCACGTAGGACCCACTCATGTCGATCCTCTATCTCCACTAGGACCTCCGCAAAATTTTCCCCATCATCCACGTCTAGCTCCCCATAGTCAATGATGTGCGTCGGGTCGTGCACGTATCTCCTCAGTTGAGATATGTGGAAGACGTAGTGCACCCGGTGCAACTGAGGTGGCAGAGCCAGGAGATAAGCCACCTCGCCAACCCTGCTGAGGACCTAGAAGGGTCCGATGAAGCGTGGAGACAACTTGTTGCCTCGGCCAAATCTCTGCAAACCACGTTGAGGTGAGACACGCAAGAAGACGTGCTCGCCATCCCCAAACTCTAGTGGCCTCTTCCTCCTGTCAGCATGTGACTTCTGCCAGCTCTGAGCTGTCCTCATCCACTCCTGGATGACCTGGACCTTCTCTGTCGTGGCCCGGACCATCTCTAGTCCCACAAGTGCTGACTCCCCAGGGTCTGTCCAGCACAAATGGGATCTGCAAGGCATGTCGTACAACGCCTCGTACGGTGCCATCCCGATGGTGGAGTGGTAGCTGTTATTGTACGCGAACTCCACCAAGGGTAGGTGGTCCTCTCAGCTGCGACCAAAGTCGAGGACACATGCGCGGAGCATGTCCTCGAGAGTCTGAATGGTCCTCTCTGTCTGACCATCCGTCTGAGGGTGACAGGCGGTGCTTAGACGTAGCCGCGTCACGAACGCCTCCTGCAATCCCTTCCAAAGCCGGGAAGTAAGACGAGCGTCCTGATCTGAGACGATAGTCGATGGCACACCGTGAAGCCATACAATCTCCTGAACGTAGATACTCCCCAAGCTCTCCACTGAGCCCTGCTCTCGGATGGGTAAGAAGTGTGTCGACTTGGTGAGTCGGTCAACAATCACCCAAATGGAGTCGTGGCCTCTGAAAGTGCGTGGAAGTCCAGTCACGAAGTCCATAGATATCCCGTCCCACTTCCACTCTAGGACCTCCAAGGGTTGTACCAAGCCAGATGGTACCTGATGCTCTGCCTTCACCTACTGGCAGGTGAGGCACCGTGAAACGAACTCTGCCACAGCCTTCTTCATGCCCGGCCACCAGTGCTGTCGTCTGAGATCCTGGTACATCTTCGTCACTCCAGGATGTACCGCCAAAGGAGAAGTGTGAAACTCCCTCAGCACCTCCTCTCGTAAAGCGACTGGTACCAAGGTACGTCCTCCGAAAAGGACGTCACGCTCTGCTCTAAGGGAGAAACCATCAGGTGCATGTCCCGAGGATATCTGTGCACACCGTGTCTCATATTCAGCGTCCCCGCGCTGTTCCTCCCTGACCCGCTGTAGTAGTGGAGGGGTGACTGTGAGAGACTGAAGGAAGGCTGCTCCATCTCTATCCATGAAGGATATCTGCAAAGTGGCTAGCTGCTCTGTCGCCTCCTCAAGTAGCTAGATGCTCGTCCTCCTACTGAGGGCATCGGCTACCACGTTCCCCTTCCCAGGAGTATATACTATCTCAAAGTCATAGTCCTGGAGGAACTCGAGCCATCGCCACTGTCTCAGGTTCAGGTCCTTCTGAGAGAAGATGTACCTGAGACTCTGGTGGTCAGAAAAGACTGTAAAGCGCTCACCCATCAGATAGTGCCACCATGTCTTCAAGGCGAAGACCACTGCTGCTAACTCTAGGTCATGGGTAGCATAGTTCTGCTCATGCGGCCTCAACTGACGTGATCCATAGGCAATCAAGGCCCGCTCCTGCATCAGGACACACCCAAGTCCGATCCCTGATGCATCACAGTAGACTATGTATCCAAATCCCTCCTCAGGCAACCTCAAGATAGGTGCACTGGTCAATCTCTGCCTCAGCTCCTGGAAGCTCTGCTAACATCTGTCTGACCACACAAAGGGTTTCCCCTTCTTCGTCAAGGCTGAGAGTGGTGCCACAACTCTGGAGAAGTCCGGAACGAATCTCCGATAGTATCCGGCTAGACCCAAGAAACTCCTCACCTCTGTTACGCTTCTGGGTGGCTCCCAAGGTAGCACTGACTCGATCTTCGTGGGATCCACTGCAACTCCCGCCTCAGAAATGACGTGCCCTAAGAAGTGGACCTCACGTAACCAGAACTGGCACTTCGATAGCTTTCCATAAAGCTGGTGCTCTCGGAGTGTGTCTAGTACAACCCGCAAGTGGTAGGCGTGCTCCTCCTCCGTCGTCGAGTAAACCAAAATGTCGTTGATGAAGACCATGACAAATCGATCGAGGTATGGATGGAATATCCTATTCATGTGGCTCATGAACACTGCTGGATCATTGGTTACGCCGAAAGGCATAACCAAGAACTCATAGTGGCCATATCGACACCTGAAGGTCGTCTTCTGCACGTCCTCATCTCGAACTCTGAGCTGATGATAGCTTGACCTGAGGTCTATCTTCGAGAACCACCGTGCTCCCTTGAGCTGATTGAAGAGGTCATAAATCCTAGGTAGCGGATACTTGTTCCTCACTATCACCTAGTTCAGGAGACGATAATCAACACACAGTTGCAAGCTCCCGTCCACCTTCTTGGAGAACAATATCGGCGATACCCAGGGTGAAACACTGGGTCGGATGAACCCCTTTCCCTGCAAGTCCTCCAACTGTACTCGTAGCTCTCGAAGCTCGGCGGGGGCCATCCGATATGCTGGAGTGGATATCGGGGCTGTCCCGGGGTACAGGTCAATGTAAATGTATACCTCTCTGCGAGGAGGTAGCCCTTGAACGTCGTCGGGGAATACGTCCGCATACTGATCCACCACTGCAGGAAAACTAGGACTCCACACGTCAACTGCTCCAAGGATGAGGCTAGCCAACTGATGGGTGATGGGTTGTCCTCTCCTCTGCGTGAGTCCATCGTGTGCTGTGAAGGCTCCCTTCTCTCCGGTGAAGGTGAACCTGCTCCCATCGGTGCGCACACATCGCACCTTGCGCCTAATGCAGTCAATCTGTACATGGACCATAGATAACCAATCCATGCCCAAGATGACGTCGTAAGGCCTCGACGCCGCTACAAGAAGATCCCAGCTGAAGCTCTCGCCTCCTAGAGTAAGCTCACACTGCCGGAACCAGTGCGTAATCATCGAGTCTGCTCCCGTATGAGTCTCTAGCCGTAAGGATCGAGCCAACGGCTCTGTCGGAATCTCCGAGCTCCGAACAAGGGCAGCGGCTATGAAAGAGTGACTCGCTCCTATGTCTATAAGAACTGCAGCAAGGGTGGAATAGACACAGATCGTATCTCGAATCATCTCTGGAGTGCCGTGGTCGTAGGCCTCCGCTGCCTGGAGTTGTGCCTGTCTCTGCCCGCCAGCTCCCTGTGGTCGGGGCGGACCTCCTGGTGGTGGTGGTGGCAGAGCCTCAAAGCGTCACCCACCACCTGCTGCTCGGCCAGCTCCCCTGCCTCGTCCGCCTCCTCCCTGCGGACCGCCACGGTCGACCCTCTGCCTCTGCCTGGGTGTCCCCTCCACCGTCTGTTGCTCATCGGTACAGCGGGTCTGGCAGTCACGAGCCATGTGGCCCTACCCGCCGCACGCGTAGCACTGCCTACCTCTCGGAAGACTGGCTCCGCGCTGTGTGCCCCGCACTGCTGAGCCAGTGTCCCGAGGTCGTCTGCTGGAAGGTCTGGTCTGCCTGGAACCCTGATTCATCCGTCGGCTACCTGCTGCCGAAGACTCTTCTACCTGCCACCTTGCGGTAGGTCTCGCTGTGGACTCAGCCAGAAAGGTCTAGATCAGAAGGGCTCGCTCTAGCACTCCTGCCTGGTTCGGGATGCTGAGGGAGATCAGTGATGCCCTGATCTCGTGTCTCAATCCCTGCTCGAAGGTCTGGGCCTGGAAGAAGGTGTCTCGTACCATGTCTGTCGAGTAGCGAGAAAGGTCGGTGAACCTCGCCGCGTAATGGGCGACCGTCAAGCTGCCCTACCACAGCTAAAGAAGCTCTTGAATACGCACCACACGGAGGGTGACCGGGAGTAACTCTGAGCGGAAGAGGCTCTCGAAGTCTGTCCAGATGAGGGAGGCCTCATCGTGCACCTGGAGCATCAGGCTCCACCATCGTCCCGCTGCTGCGTGCAGTAGGCTCACCGCGAGGATCACCATGAGGTCTGCTGGTGTCCTCACTAGACTGAAAACTCAGACAACCGCCTCCAGCCAGTCCTCGGCTGCCTGGGGGTCCGTCTCCCCACGGAACCTGGGTGGTCGCTGGCGCTGGAACTCGTGCAGAGCTCCGAGGCGTCGTGCATCGTCATCGATCGGCGCTGGAAGCATCGGGGGCTCGGCGGGTAAAGGTACCTCCGGTGCCTCTGCTGTCAACGGGCCCTGTACCGAGGCCTCATCGCTCGGCGGGCTGTTGTCGCGCTCTACTCTCGGAACCCTAGCTGGCTGCCATCGTGGGGCCATCCTGAAAAGGAAACAAGTGCTCCACGGTCAGAATAGTATACCTGGTGAGCTGACACAAGTAATCACAAAGAAAACTTGAAACACACATGCAATCAATGTTTTTGTGCATTAAGTCGGAAATCAGAAGTCAGGGTCCTAGTGTACGGATACGTCGGCCGCCGCACCAACACTGGACTCCCCGGACTGATAACCACACCCAATACGCTAAACACTATTGCTTCACATAGAAGAAAGATCAGAGTTTGCAGTAGAACCGAACTCCTCTGATACCAATTTGTCACGACCCGTCCTCGGGGCCCGTGCCGTGACTACCCCAAGCCCGCCTTCCATAGGCCAGGGGATGGCGACTAGCACGAAGGCGTAAAACCCAACAAAAGGGAAGTCATTGCCTTTGAAAAGTAAACAAGCACCACAGAGTAAGCAAGCGGAAAAGTAAACACTAAGTAAAAACAATAACAAGCTGTGCTGAAAAGTAAAAGGGGCCGGAAATACAAGCCCAACTGTAAAGTACAACTGAATGAAAAAACAGCAACTGAAAGGAAAAGCCGCAGCGTCGAGCCGTCCTTTGGAAGTCCCACCTGAAGGGTGGGTACAGATAGCCTCCACTACTCCTCGGGTCCACCTGACCGCTCCGAGTACGTCCCGCCAAGTGGTCCACCTCCAGGTACCGTCCTGCTCTGCACGCCTCCACCACGATCAGCACTGTCCGTCGTCTGCAACCGACACAACATAGTGCGGGCATAACCCGTGCAGGGGTGAGTATAAGCTACTTAGTAGGGACCCCGAGACCCCCGAAGGTCTCCCGAAATCCAAAAAGGATAATCCACAAAGGAAAGATACAATCACGAAGTAACATCTGACACGGCTTAGGTATATGCCCATACATATAGCTAAGTCATCAATTCCTGTTCAACTCCAACGTCTGAGCCCAAGAACAACCCAGTCCACACAGGAAAACAAACGTAAACCCACACAGGATAGCACAACACAATCCACAAAGGAGAGTAAACAGTAAATCCACACAGGATAGCTCAACACAATCCACAAAGGAGAGTAACTCAAGATTCAGCTCACACAGGTATACTTCTTCGGATGACGATAAAGATGATCATTGATCCATCTAAGTCGTCGGACCCACAAAGGATCGATAGGTAACTAACCCCCGCAAAGACCCACATAGGATCGGGACCACACAGGACCTGTAGGCGCTGGCTCACACAGAACCGCTGAGCGCTGACCCACACAGGATCGGACCCACACGGGATCGGGCCCACACAGGACCTGTAGCACTGATCCACATAGGATCGCTGAGTGTTGTAGTCGTCACAGTCCACTGAGGATCTCTGCACCGTCTTCGTCGTAGTCCACTGAGGATCTCTGCACGGTCGTCGCCGCAGTCCACTGAGGATCTCTGCACGGTCGTCGCTGTCGAAGTAGTAGTCGCAGCCAGCTCTAGGGTTCCCGCACACAGCGAGCTCGTTCGGGAGGGTCCGCTCCACGAGCCGAGAGGCCGATACATCAACTATCACAAAGTCCGAAGTTGATGTATCCAAAAGTTCTATATCGCCAACAGGAACTCAACGTCACAGACAGCGCGTCAATCGGACGCCCGGTCTGAGAGTTATTGGCTTTTTCGTCCCAGGGGCATGGTTGGTTTTTAAGGAAAAACCAACCCGACCATACTCCACCTGCGTCCAAACCTCGGTCGGAGTATGACAAAAGATCTGTCTCACTTAGAGGAACTCAACAAAGCTGACAGCACGTTAATCGGACGTCCGTAGCTCAAGATATGAGCGTTTCCGCTCCGAGGGCCCGGTTGGTTTCGTGTACGAACCGACCCGGCCAAACTCAAATTATTCCGAAACCTTGAGTGCGATATACCGAAACGACCGCCTCGATCCAAGGATCGTGTTTCCGCTGACGGCGAGTCATTTGAAGGCCCGTAGCTAATGTTACGGGCATTTGAACGAAAACTGTCCGAAGACGGGGGGTCTGGGCCCGGGCCGAGCCGGCCCGACCCACCCCTGGGTCGGCCGAACCAGGTCGACCCAGTCCGAACCGGTCGGACCCGGTATGGCCCGGCCAGGGCGCGGCCCGGCCGGTCGGACCGGCCAGGCTCGGCTGGCCCGGCTCGGCTCGGCCGAGCGACGCAGAGGGAGAGCCGCCACCCCCGCGTGACACCCCCGCGGCACCCGCGGGGTGTCGCCCTGGACAGCCGAGCGATGCAGGGGGGGGAGCCGCTGCCCCCGCATGACAACCCCGCGGCACCCGCGGGGTGTCGCCCGGACAACCGGACGCGGCGGAAGCCGCGTCCCGCACGCGCCTCACCCGCGCGGTCGCGGGTCCGCGAGTGCCGCCGCCGCGGCTTCTGCCGCGGCGGCCTTGTCTGGCGGCGCACCGGGGCGCCGCCGCTCCCGGCTGCCGGTGCCGCCGCTCCCGGCTGCCGGTGCCGCCGCTCCCGGCTGCCGGTGCCGCCGCTCCCGGCTGCCGGTGCCGCCGCGCCGGCAACCCGCGCCGCCGGCGGCTTCTGCGGGCCACCACAGTTGCTCCGGTGGTCCGATTCTGTTCTCGTCTACGCCGCTGCTCCTCCCGGGACTCTCTCTTCACTGCGGAACCATCACACTTCTGTTGCGGCACGTTCCGTCGTCGCCCGTCAAATCCGCATAACAACGAAGAACGGCGGAGGGTCATCGGGCCGTGTTCGTTTGGCCCGCACCCTCCGCGTTAGTGATAAACAACGGGAGAAACAATATTCAACATATGAATCAACAATTTTTAATGGAATAAAAATTGTTTACGAATCGGGTTCTTCATTCTTGAACGGAAACAAAACGGGAAAGTAAGGGAAATTCCAAAAATAAAATCCCTACCTCGTAGGTCGTCGTCGTACACACGTTCTTCGTGGAATTTCTCATCGCGGAAGGAGGGGATCGTCGCGTCGTCGCGGAAAGGCGTCGCGTCGTCGCGGGAACCAGCGTTGAGTCGGCGAACTCAATAGACCAAGAAACAGCAGATTTAATTTAATTATAAATAATTAAATCCGTGTTTTGGTAAAAACCACAAAGGAGATTAAAAAGAAAGTCCGAACCTCTTACCTCAAGCAGCTGATCGAAGATTCGTTGCAGAGGAAGAGACGTCGCAGAAGAACGTTGTAGGAAGGGAATGTCGGCGTCGCAGAACACGGCTTCGCGTCGTCGACTTCCACGGGTTCGGTGTTCTTCATCGGAGGCCGGCGTTCTTCGCGTTCTTCGCGAAGGAGGATGAAGGTTCAAGAACTCTAACAAACCTCTCAACGTGTAATCCTCCAAAAAGACTAGTTGGTCTTATTTTATTATTACGCCAACAAACGAAAAAGGGTAAGTAACGACCCATCAATTCGTTGTATTAATTCAACGAAAGTAACAGCTCATTTAATTCACGAAATAAACCGCCCAATTAAATGGTCTGTTAGGAATTTAAGAAAACGCGTCAGTTGACTTTCATAATGATGGGTTTTCGCAGGTGCGTTACTTAGCGGAAAGAAACGGTGGGGCTCGTGCGGGCCCCACCTCACAAATATCCTACCAAGGGGGTAGGATATTTCTGGATAGCACCTTATCTGTTTCAACTCAGTTTAAGCCGCTTTTAAGTGGCTTCAAGTGGCTTCCAAGTGGTTTAAGTGAAATAAAATAAAGTTGTCGCAAAATTATTTTATTTCTTAACTTTAAGCCCGAAAATTAAAAACCACACCCGAGAAAACGCAACTCTGGAAGCGGTATTTCTAAGAAAATACCGGCGTTTTGATTTCATCGGTGCCCTCGGAATTCGATTCCGGGCACCGATTTAAAAGTTAGAAAAACCCGCTCGTCCGTTCACGGAACGTACCCGATCCAAACTTCGGAAAATGATTCCGGGCACACCGGGCCTCGGAATCAGGTGCCGTCAGAAACTGCGCTCTTGAAAAATTCCAAAGAAAATTAAGAAAAAAATTTCCTTGAAATTTACAGGTCTTTACATGGGCAGAGCTTTCCTCACTAGGAGTCGTGCAGCACAGGAAACGGGAGGCCAATCTGATGCCTGAGCGCTTCACGTTTTCGTCTGTAGCCAAATCCCTATTCCTGATATGCCAGAATGGGAAGTTGCATTTCGCAGGGACGACTTTGACCCAGACAATCGGACCCCATGAGTCTACCTGGTTCACACTGGTGAGAACCTGCCTGTAATCCTTAGCAGAGAACATACCCGAGGATGATGCGGTGAAAACGCAGCGGTCTGGGGCA
Organism: Viscum album; assembly: GCA_963277665.1. Taxonomy (NCBI): domain Eukaryota; kingdom Viridiplantae; phylum Streptophyta; class Magnoliopsida; order Santalales; family Viscaceae; genus Viscum; species Viscum album. The sequence continues at coordinate 1,684,804,838 of OY728126.1, read as the reverse complement.
TTCAAGGGGTCGATCATATCGAACACCTGGCGTTGCATACTGTCAAGCACCGCACTGGTAAACTCTAGATACCTTCTTGCCTCCTTGAACGTGAGTTGGGTGTCGGGGCATCCGAGCGACGACTGGCGGTCATTCCCTCCTATGCTGAGCCCGGCAGCCATATACATACCCCAGAGTGTGCGCCTTTCAATAACCTCCCACGCCAGCTTCTCCCTCATTCCATGCAGTGAATCCAAGATGCTCTTGACACCAATTCCCCCCTCCTGCACTGGCTTTCCAAGTCTGTCCCAGGCTGCCCAACATTTCCTCCCCTCCCCATGTGCATCCCAAATAAAAGAAGAGAGGATAGAATCAACCTTTGTGAGCACCCCCTTCGGAACCCTGCAGGCCACAAGTTCATAGCAAGGTATAGAAGATAATACTTTGTTTTCTAAGGTGATCCTTCCTCCAAAAGACAAAAAATGGTTCCTCCATTTGAGAATCTTGCTGGTCATTTTCTCGACAATTTTATCAAAATGAAGGATACGCATCCTGCTAGGAGAGATCGGGACTCCGAGGTACTCCATGGGAAATGAGCCCCGCCGCATGTCTAGTTGAGTGCTCATGGAGGCCACCCTACTATCAAAGCATCATTTCGGGACATATAAAGTGCTCTTGGAATGATTGAAAACCTTCCCACTCCATCGACAATAGTCTTCAAGGATCTTGGTAAACACTTGAACAGATTGCATACCTGCATTCATAAAGATAATGGAATCGCCCGTAAACATCAGATGAGAGGTATTTCTTGGACTGGGGCTACGCTGATGGGTCCTACTAGTTTCTTGTGAGATAGCCCTATTGATAAGACGACTGAGGACATCCTGGGAAAGGACAGAGAGGGTTGGCAAGAGGGCATCCCCTGCCTCAAACTGCGAACATCCTTGAAGAACCCATAATTCTGACCCATGATGTGTACGGCCATCCAAGCAGAGCTAAAGCATCAGAAAAGCAGGTCTACAACCCACCCTGAGAGGACCATGCCTAACAAGACCTTGATGATGAACGCCCACTCCACTCTGTCGTAGGCCTTATCCATGTCCAACTTGACCACCATGTTAGCTCCATAAACCCTCGTGTTGAAGCCATCGATGATCTCTTGAGCTAGCGCAATTGCCCCTTGAATGGACCTCTGTTTAACAAATCCATGTTTCTCGAAGGAGACCCAATGATAAAGGTAGGGGCTAAGTTTGTTGTTCAGAATTGAGGTGAGGATCTAGTATGAAAAATTGTGCATGCTCATGGGGCGATAATGGTGGAGCAATGAGGGATCTTTGACCTTGGGAATAAGAACCAAGGTGGTGGCACTGGCTGCATGAGGAAGAGAACCTCCCCAGAAGAATTCTTGACTAGCGAGCACAACATACTCCTTGATCACACTCCAGGAAACACAGTAGAAGGAGGTCGGGAACCCGTCTGGAACCGGAGCACTATATGGGTTAAGGTTCATAGCAGCCCGATGGATCTCCTACTCCTGTTGTAAGGACTTGATCAGTGTGTTTTCATGATCAGATATCACCCTGGGAATAACGTCTGTGATGGATTCGTGGCCCTACAGGTACCCCTCGGGCATCCTAGGATTATCTCCAACCAGCAAACTACTGAAGAAATCCTCCGCCAAAACACCCACAGTGTTTGGGTCGTCAGTATACGAACCATCCTCTAACCTTAGATTAGGTCTTTCATTCTGTCATCTTTTCTTGATTCATGCATGAAAAAAGGCGGTGTTGCGGTCCCCCTCGCGAAGCCATCTCACCATCGATTCATCACGGGCCACACGCTCCTCTCTGAGGAGCATTTCCACTAGAGCATCTTTTTTGGTGCCCAACTCTCCAAAAAACTCCTCATCCCATTCCACTTCCAGATTAGACTCTAGTCAATCAATCTCCGACTTAAACCCCTCCAAATCACACATCAGCGGAGGCTGTCCACTGACCCACTCCCGTAGATCCTCCCGAAGGTGCCTTAACTTGTTCTGCATCTTTTCCCATGGATTCCCATTCAAGTACCTATTGCATGAGGAATTAACAGTTACCAGAATGTTCGGATAGTTGGACTAGAGGGAAGAGAACGCCATGGAAAAGCTCCTATCCCGGCCAGGCAGGATGTCAACTAGAAGAGGGGAATGGTCTGATAGGCAGCATACCAAGTGAGAAACCTTAGCATTCTGAAAGGTGGATACAACATGTACATTGGCCAGGAAATGGTCCAGCCCACTATAGGTGCGATGGGGACCTCTCTGGTTGTTGCACCAAGTGAAACGTCTCCCTGAATACCCCATATACATTAACCCTTTGCAATACATGAATTGGTTGAACTCAAGACTGGTGCGCTGGGGGAACGTCCCCCGGCCCTTCTTCTCAATGGGATAGGCCAAAACATTGAAATCCCCCCCCCCCACAAACCACGGGAGGTTCCCTGGGTCGAAGGCCTCTAGATCGCACCACAAACGCGCTCGAGAGCAGATGTCACAGCTACCATGCACAAACGTAAAGAAGAAATTTTGAACACTATCCCTGATCTTCACACTGATACACTGATTCGAGGAATGAACCTTTCTCACGCTGATGTACGTATTTCAAAAAATCCATATGGAGGGACCAGAATCTCCACCATGTAGGAAAACAAAGATAAATGGATGAAAACAAAACTAGATGTTTCTCAGAAAACCGTTGTATAAAAAACTCCCTGGTAACATGGATTACAGAATAAAAGGGTTATCTACATAATTATATTCAATTCAATTCAAGTTCATAGATTCCTATCTCTTTGCTACCCTCATACGAGATAGATAAACAATACAAGAATGATACCAATTTTAATATTTATCCCCAACTCAATATCTTGGGAGGAGATCGAGATGATACTATCCTTAGGCGACTTTCCCAAGAGACCAAATAATGGAAATAAATTATAAGGCCCTAGTAGAAAGATGGGGGGGACATTTTACCAGAATGATGAAAAAACCTTAGAGAAAGAATAAGAACAGAATCACCAACTATTTGACGTAGGAGTAATAATAATATAGCTCAAAATAAACCAAATAAATAAAAACATCATATTAGTTGTGAATGGAAAAAAATACACTAAGATAACCAAAAGAAATAAAATGATGTAACACCAATGTGAAATAACCCTAAAGGTAGAAAGAGAGATCTTTAAGCTCTAAACATCTACAGGGGAAAGCATCAAGGTGCACTGTTAGAAAAATATTATAACTCTCCACCCATGTCTTGATATAATATATATATATACCCCAAATATGCTAAGAATTTGGTAAGTATAAACTCAAAATACATTCCTCCAAGACTTCCCAACACATGACACTAGGATGGTAATGTGTTAGAAGAGTTTAAATAATATATAATGGAATTAGATAAATAGTTTATTAAAAATTCATTAATTATTTCTATATGAGAAAATAATAAAATAGTTGTTTTAACCGTTTCATACAATATTGAATAATAACCCCATTTCCACACCCACACACAGAAAATTAATGAAATTATGGAACTCCATATATTATAGAGTGGTGATTCATCCCCTCATTAATCCATATCTTGATGAACCATTTTTGATGTGATACCTTATTCCACATTCATTAAAATAACTTATTAGACCCTATGTGGGAACCATTCCAAAATAAAGGATTAATGTAATGAAACCAAAACATTTTTCAAAAAAGAAATTGTAGGGATAAGAATTTAAAAACTGTGACTTATATAATTATTAAAATGATAGATTCCACCTAAATTATAATGGTTATATAAATCAATAAATCACATATAAAACTCTAGATCTGATCATGAGATGTTTTCCATTCAATATATCAAACATGATATCATCCCGATCCACAACATTGACCATATATAAATTCATGGAAGAATACATCTAATTATCTAGGTAGGAGAATATGAGTGGATGTAAGTAGAAATCATGGGAACACATACTTACCATTTATTCCAAATCACTAAGAAATATAGATTCACCAAATTTTATTTTCAGATCAATGATAATTTCCAGGGCGTATTTTGAGAGGAGAAAAGTATAAGATCCTAAGAGAAAATGAGAAAAAACGATGGTTCTAGTTCCTCTATATGAATTGGAACATAATTCTCTATGATATAACTACACTTCACATGGTAAAGCAATATAGTTTTTCAAACAGTGTTTCAACCATGTGCATGCTACTGGATATCACCCAAACTGCCACATGATTATTCCTGGTGGTTTGGAAAAGCATGTTCCAACCATGAAGTGATACTATATCAACACTTCACACTAACATTCTTGTATCACACATTTTTTCAAACCATTCCCCTATGATGCTTTTCCTACTATCTCTACATACAATGTTTTTCTTGGGCCCCAATTTAGTTTGTCCAAACAATGCACCAAATGTGATCCTTCCTATTGACTCTTAAAATATCCTAATTAATTTCATATACACCGTTCATGATTTTCCATGACCATACATAAAAATGAACCTTTTAAAATACTACCAAACCACCCTAAAACCATAAAAAACTTATGAAGCTTAACCCATGAATTATATGACTTGAAAATTTAGAGAACATGAGAAAATTACCTAAAATAAGATGTGTTACACCATTTAAATAAGAAAAACAACTTCATATTAATAATATAAAATTCATTAATAGAGAAATTAGTGAAATTATATATATGATAGATCATCATACTTTAGAGGGTGAATTCGAGTATCATGTATAAAAATGATTATATATTTTTATCTGTGTTCTATTAAGGGGGTTAAAATGATTTCCATTCTCAAGAATACATAAGTAGTGATTTACACCAATAAATGATAATAGTTCAAGTGTATTGTTTATATTTTTAAAGAAATATACTAGGATAGTTTACATAAACTTTTTAACTCAATAGAAGATCACCACTTTGTGATTGATTTTTCTATAATAATAGTTGTCAATAATTTATTTTTAATGGGGAAAAACAATTATTCATAAAGAAGGCCATGTATATCTATTTTGTTATGGATATAAATAAAGTATTTATCCTCTATTGGGGAATATATTGATTGAGAGACAATTAAATAGGTTTAATTAATCCATAAATGAATATAATAACTCAAGGTATTAAAAAAAATTATTCTAATCGGTGAGTATAAAATATATAATTGATGGTTGGTTACCATATGTTACATTGGAAATTTATGATATTAGGTCACTAATATGTGAAAAAAGGAAATCAAATACTCATTATTTATAGCCTTCTTGATGTTATACTGTGTTATGGAAATTACATATTTTCTTCCTTAATCTATAAGATTTATATTTTTTTCATAAAACATTTCATATATTATAGATTAGATATAAATATTGATAACCTTTACATGTGATATAGTGTAATGACATGGATCTTGATGTCAATTCATCCGATAATGAGAACCTGATATCCATACATTTTTAATTTCATTTTTCACTAAGGGAAAAGGTTATTCCTTTGGTGTGGATGAAATTATATCATGAGAAATTTCATAATAAGAAATGGGAGTACAAATCCAAAATTATATGACAATTGGGTAGCTTATTTCATCATAAATCTGATTAATGCTTCTTGAGGATGATAAAATTGTTGGATGGGAATTTTTAAATATCTCAAACCTTTAAAAGTAAAATCCCATTATTTTCATTATTTAATTACATTTTCTTGTGTTTTTTTGGGTGGAAGGGGTGTTAGAGAGAGATTGATGGATTTTGGAGAATGGGGAAGAGGGACTGGGAGTCCCCCAAGGGTTTGGGAATAAATGGGTACCTGGTGGCCCTAGATTTAGTACTTAGTGGGGATCAAAGGTTCATGGGTGCTCATTTTTGGTAATGTAGGTATTTTATGATTTCTATAAGGTAACCAATATCATTATGAGTAATATAATCTTAATAAATTATATTTTAAACTTTTTGGATCCTAAATTAAAACCCACAATAACCTTATATTGTTTTTTCATTATTCATACAATAATTTTAGTTCTATTTGGGATCTTATTCCCTATTCTTAACCATAAAAATCCCCTCCCTCAAGACTTGATCAATGAGCTCTAATTGGTAGAAAAATATCCTCTTCGATGAGGTATGGTCTTGGGTTTAAAGATAATGATCCCTAAACTCTATTTTTAATAAACATGTGTAATATTCTATTCAATATTATCATGGATTAAATAAACACCATATCTCTTGTATCATATTCTAGTATAATATCTATTCAAGGTTATATTATGTGATATTAATGAGACTATTTTTTTCCTTCCTGTATTTTTGGGGTTGATATTTGATCATTTTCTATTTCTCAAATAGTTTTAATTCATTCCTAAAAGTGAGTTCATGGATAAAGATTCTTCCATAGAACCCATGGATCCTTTCTACAAATTAATAACAAGGAGATCCTCGTCTCCATAAAATACACATAATGGGTTGGTTAGCACTATTATATGATAGGGTGAAAACATAATAAATTTGAAATCTGTATGTAATAAAATCAATCATACCCTAACTAATTGCGAATTTAAGTATATTGTTAAATTTTAAATATAAAATTTACATATTGAAATGATCATATGATTTTAAAATATTATTATTAGTATAATATTAATTAAAAAACATGTAAAGTGAATTTCAAATGTTTTGAACTTGTAAAATTAGAGCATTAAACCAGTGATATATACAATAAATAATTCATGATGAAAAATTTTAATCATTTTCAATGTATTAATCCATTTATAATTACTTAAATATCATGAATATGTTATTACATAAAATAGAAATATTTTTTATAAGATATTTTAGTCAAACATTGAAAATAGTTACTGTGTGGAAAATTTTATTTTAGATTGAATGGAATTTAATGAGCATAGATCTAGATTTAATAACATTATTATGTTAAATTATTTTAATTTTGTTTAAAGGAAATAATAAAATGGTTTATATAGGTTGGAATAAAAGGTACACAGGTACAACAATATTATGAATATGGGTTGATGATATGAGATATGATCATAATTCCCCAACGCTTTGATAATATTATCCAAATTCCAAATGGGATGGGCCATAATATTTCATGGAAATCAGTATAAATGAAAGAATATCCTTCTATAAAATTTTTATTATACCCATGATCCTTTATAATGTAAGTGGGAATAAGTTTAATATTACTTAGTATCACTCATCTCATAAACTATGCATAGGTTTATAGAATTATTGAAAGCTATAAATGTTCTCGATACATGGAGTTATATTTGACTGATATCTCTTTATTTTTCATTACCAGTATGATGCCTACATTCACAAGAATTTTCTAGTTACCACAATCACTCTAGCTTATCAATAGATTTTATGTATGGGGAAATGATCACATAATATATATATATATATATATATATACACATATATAGTTTACTCAGACACTACAGATGCCTTTTTAGTTGGATGTTGATACTTTGGATTGAGATTAGAGAAAAGGTACAATTCCCAGTTATGGGAACTATCTCTATAGTTATTCAATGAGGTAAATAGGATTTTTTTTTATTTTTTGTAGAGTTATTAGAGAGAAAATTATGGGGTTGTACATAGGGTTATCCTATAGGGAACAAACAACTGAGAGCCAATTTTTTATTCAATGATCCACAATTGGATTACTCTATATTCACGTGTCGAATTTGTATTTCATGGCCATTATTTTGTGGTGTCTTTGAAATGTTTTAAATTATTTGTTTTATGATTAATTTTTTATATATAACATCATTCATTGTATATATTTTTCTATTCCATTATTATTGTTGTAGTCACCTACATATTCTATCAGATGTATTATGGATTTCTTAGTCATGAAAAAATCCAACATAGAATCATTAATATTGAGTTATTATTTAAAGGTTAAAATATTTCCTCACACATGTATATTCTTAATAAAATGGAATTTACACAGCCAGTAGTTTCTTGGAGATTCAATTGAGGTGTTATTGTGACTCAGAGTAATATGATATTGGTTATTAGGACATGATAATTTAATATCTGGTTATGTAATTGAACATGTCATCATCCTTTCTACTGGTAATGGTATCATTACTAACTAAACAACTATTACCATAGTCATAATATTTTTCGTTATCAAAATAATCCAAAAAAATCACAACAATAATTTTTTCTAAATAATTATCAAATGATCCTTCAATTAATCACCTTATTTACCAATGGATCACCATTATTATGTATCCACCATAATCTTATTCAACATTACATAATTATCATATTCCTCATCATACTAAGAGTGCATGATTATAGAAAATGAATCATCGTGTCTATTGGATCATTATTCATTCAATTATATGTTATAATATGTTATACATTCATCATTCTATTAATAATTTTTATTTTTCAAACCCATAAATATGAACCATTATCAATATCAAATCACAATTATTTCTACCCTATATTCACATATTGAACGAATGACATTAAATAATTAAAAATTAAAATAACATTAAAACCGCATATAATATCATAAAAAATTATTGAATGTAATACTCATAATTATTTCCTTTAAATGAGGTATCATTGTGAGCTTCTCATGTATCATATTCATTTAAATTATTTCTTGAATTCCAACACGTTTATTCATGAACAACATCACAATTTACTCTAGTATATAATATTGGTTATTTAAATCGTTAGATAGAGGATGACATCATGTTTTATTCATTAAAATAGTCTAAGCAGTGAATTGGGAAATATTCCAATAAATTTAACAACTATTTTGATAGACAATATTTTTAATAGTAAATAAACACCCCTAAATGAAATCCAAATATTCTTGACATTATCTTAAAGGTGATCTAAATTGAAAATTATTAATTTTTTACAATCATATTTTTGAAACAATATAGCTACTAAAAATTTTATATTGTTTATAATAAATATACATTTATACATATATATTTATAATATATAATAATTATAATAACAATAGTAATGATAATAACAACAATAATATCATTATTATTATTATTATTGAATATTATTATTAATGAACAATATTTTCTGACCTCTTCTAAGAGATAATTTTTATATTTTTTTATTTCAAAAAATATATTTGGCATGTATATTTATCTATTTAAATCACATATATATCATTATATAATATTAATTATATTTATAATATGTAATTTTTTTTAATAAAATGATTCATTCACAATCTTCCCCCTTAGATCCTTCAGGTTAGGCTACCAAAAACCCCTAACCCCAATAATTGTGATGTGTCACTTCCTTATAACCAAATATATATCATCTTTTATTTTATAATTTACTAGAATACCTCCAATTCACTAAATAACCTATTTGGTCACCACTTCAATGCATTACACAATTTTCCTTTCCCAAATATTGATCAAGTGACTCCACTTCATGCCTCATTTTTATATCATGGAGTCTGGGTGTAGTTATAGGATCTCACATGAACCACTACGTGACACCTTCATTATTCCCAAACATCCTCATGATCAATCACACCCAATTGAATACCCAATTATAACACCACACAAATCCATCTATTATCTAGTGGGTCAGCATCTATTCCATTTACTCATCAACCATGGTATAATTCCACCCAATCTCACTGATAATAGATGTATCACCCCATTTCTTCTTATTAAATATCATATCATTTACCTCACGATTTTCTACCAACCCATATCCATATAACCAATATTCCCCTCGTTATTATTCAATATGAAAAGGTTGTTCACTGTTTTAGTCACACACAAAGGAGAAATGGTATTATATCATATATTTTTGACGACTCTTTGAGTCCATGGATCACAAGTAAGTGGAAACCACAATATGTAAATAAAAGTGGTAAAATGATAGTTGATATGATTTGGACTACCAAACAATTTTATTAGTGATTAAGGATGATCTGTTTAAAAAATCATATCATGTTATTAATAATATTCAAATAAAAAGAATCATATTTTCTCTATTAAGACATGAATTTTAATATATATTTCCACTAAATATAATTAGACACTTGAGATATAATAGAGAGCCTTAGAATAATTATGTATATTAGGTAGAGTTTTAACTTCATACCATCATCATTTAATCCACCAACATTGATCAAAAATGTAAATATATGATTTTTATGTTTCAATAGTTCCCAAAATATTTAATTTTTATTCATGGATCTCTCAAACTTGGGGGTTAGGGGATTATGGTGAAGTCCAAGGGAATCACCAGTTACAATGGGATTATAATCAGGTATTAGGGAACCAGTTAATTGCTATAAGATGAATCGTTCACTATAATTACATTTATTATCTTGGATATCAGATAGAAAGTATCAATATTTATTTATAAAAAATTACAATTAAATGATATTGAGTTGTGTTTAGAGACTTACTCTAAGTACCATTTTCATAAAATATAATATTTTACTCCAAGAATTATTGATGTTACGGAATTACAATAAATTGCATAGTTTTTGAGAATTTAATATTAACATTAAAAATTTTGATGGATTAATTTAACTTAATTAATTATATCCTTTGGAATAAATCTATAAAATATTATTAAAGGTGGTATATTTAAGAAGAGGTAATCATCTTACCCAAACTATTTCTATTTATTACTTATTCTAGAACATCTAAATTAGTGATATTAATTATAAAATAATAATATGCATATCAATAATAAAATAAAATTGGATTATTATTATTGATCCAACATTTTACACCACCTTTACATAAAATGGTTAATGAAAAGTATTACTTGTTTGTATTTGTGGAATTCCACCTCTATGAAGTGATGTGATTAATTTTTCATTTTTACATTACATGTATGGTAATAAGTGTAGAATTAATTAATATAAATGATATAATATTTAACCTTTTAATTTTTATTGTTATTTACTTTTCTTTTATTCAATCCATCAAAGGAGGAAGCATCACTCATCCATATGTATGAACTACCATCTCTATGAAGTGATATAATTAATTTTTCATCACCAATTTATATGAATAGTTTTATAAGTTTATATAATTATTAACCATAATATTAATGAAATTATTATCATTATTAATATTATGGAACAATGATAAAAGTATAGGTATAGGGACTAATGAATTGAAACATGCATGAAAATGAATCATTTATCACTAGAAACAGTGATTTTAAGGAATAATAGTAAATAAATGTGTTATAATATGTTATTAGAAAATCATAATGGAATGGTATATATATATATATATACTTATTTTTATGTTATATAATTATAAAAACTATATTTTTTTACAATAGGTTTAAACATGTATAAAGCATGAACAGAATTTAGTAAGGGATTTATGTTCTAATCCTACACTAATTAGAATTTATTATTCTGAAATTTACATTAAAGAAATAATATGATTATAATTTTATAAACCCCTTGAATTTTTTATTATCCTCTATTTATTTATATAAAAATTACTTTTTAGTACCATTTTACTCTCTTTCGTACTAAAAATTGTTCCTAAAATGCTTGTAAGAGAAGTTAATCTTATTATTCCTCTTTCTATTGAAAATCATTTCATTCCATATCCATGTTTTAAAAAATTATTTAAATATTTTTTAAAATATTATTAAATTATTTTTTAATGTAAATTTTAAAAAAAATTAAATATTTATTTTTTTTTAAAAAATTATCTGATTTTTATTTTTTGATAAGGTACCTTTTTTTAAGTTATGAATAAAATATTTTTTTACCAATTAAGACATAACATAATTTCCCTCCATTATGACCACAAAATAATTTTAAGATTACATTATAGGTTTCCATGGTTTATTTAATGGAAAAATTTGTCCTTAATATTTTAGAAATATTTTTTAAAAAAAAAATTGATTTCAAAATAAATTGGTTATTTCCCCAAGAAATGTTCCGATGATATTTTAAAGTAATTTTTATTTATGATAACATACTTTGAAATTAATTTTTCTTTACTAGTGATTTCATCTAATGGTACAATCCTTATTCTTTCAATAGATGATGTATTATTATGATTATGATATATTAATGAAATCCATTTATTTTATAAGGGTTATGACATGATGAAATGATGAAATTTTTAGGAAACAAGTTTTCTTTCCAGGAGTTAAGGTATGATGAATTATTCATGATTTTTTGGAACATGTAAGTATGGTTTTTATTATTTGATGGGTGGAACAAGAATTATACATTACTATAATGCATTTGGTAATGATGGATAATGCCTCGTGAGATGATTAGAACTAAAATGGGGTGTGAACCCAGTATAATAAGAGACTCTATCAGCTATGATATTCCTAGTATTGAACCTTCGCTAACGATATATTGTAATTGAATGTGAACCCAAACTACTATTATGGTCATGGATTTTATCCTTGACTAAGAAAATTATTTTATATGATTTATTGTCTGTGAAAAAATTATTAATTATTCTTATGATATATTCTCATGGATTATAATTTATTATTGATGATTCCGCACACTTGTGAATTAAGTATTTTGTTATAAAAAAGAATTATGCGTGGATTTATGAATACTATTCTTTGACTAATTAGGTATGATTATTATGTTCCATGATTGTGTTCTCATATCATTAAAATTACTTTATTCTCAGCTATGATAGATGATTGATATCTTCTATGTTTACCTTTTATGTTCCATCTGATCACATCATTTATTATATTTCATGTACTTATGTTATAAAGAAAGGATTTATGTAGGGTTTGTATAATAAGTGTACTATGTGAGAAGATATTAATGGGAGAGGTTGGATATATTTCATAAAATATGATTATTATGTATCTATTAACATAAATTTTAAAATATTATAGTTATAACATAGATCAAAATGTTAGGTATTGAATATTAATCTAATACCAAGAAGTTCCTCGATCCGGGATAAACCAGTCCATGAAATTATTAAGAAAAAACCTAAATAATGAAAATTCCGTAAATAAATGGGAGTTTACAAAGGCACATACGAATCACCCTACACATGTCATCATCTACCAATGTAGTGCAGAACTATGGTCCTCTAAAATTCCACATCATGCTTATCTTGTTGATCTCCATCTTTGAAAGAGTTTTTGTCACCTAGTTCGCTTCTCTATAAACACGGGAGAAAATATGATTAAGATGAGACAAAAAATTAATGCATTAAATCCACTTAAGTAGGATTCCCCATGTGGAATTACTTATTCTTTCATTGGAGGTCCATGAGAATATTTTAAGAATCTGGTTCAATCCATATTTACACCCATTAACATTGGACAATATTCTTGATGGTGTAAATCAATGACCATAGTTTAGCTTTATAATAAGTTCCAATACCAATAAAATGATAAAAATATCCTATTATAAAGCCACTATGAGTTTTTAAAATACCTTCATATTCTAAAGGTTACGACATTCTGAAGGATGCTCCACCATCATTAACTATTAACTGATGGACAACTGGGGTAACCACCTTAGTGATCTGTGGACCAAGGGCTATTGGGGTCTTTTTTCCACACCTAGAAGTATGAGGATTATCATATCAGGCATACAGTTATGATGTTCAACATAATTTACTCTTTAGAAAATATGAACTCTCTTAATGGATTTGGAATCATTAGATTTAGCACTTTCCCACTTTAGTAAAAAATAAATATTCAAACATTTTTTAGGACCTAAACATTTATCTTACAGACTACTTTATCTGATTCAATGATGGAACCAAGTATAGGATTAGCAAATTGGCCATTCCCACGAACTCAATTATTATTCTTATTCTTTGGAATCTAAAATACAGATATTTCATACGTAAATATGGAAATCCAACTTCATATATTTCTTTGAAACTTTAGGTTTTTTCATATCTCTAGAAACACCTCCTAAACATCTCACAATCACACCTTCCCTTCATCTTATCTCTTATATTTTTAGAATCACTCGAGTACTATTTAAAAATTTTATATATTGAAATTACATGATAAATTACACCATGATATTCTCAATATTATAATCTAATCAATCAATATAATCACACAACACTTTTCACCCTGATATTAGAATATTCCTCTTTTTATAATAAATTTCTTCAATTGATATTCATCAAATTCACCACTTTTATTTGAACTATTCAGATATTATATCTAGTAATTTCTCTATTATTTATGAAAATTAATTGTTCTAAATTCTTTATATTTGGAAGTATTTATTAATTGAGTAGTGATATTATCAATTTATTCTCAATTAATTCTACTTATGACTCATTTTGAATCACATTTCAATAAAAAAGTGTTATATTTAATCCCAAAAAATTGTTCAACATCATTGGATTTAAATTTTAATAAATCTCACATTTTCTAGATCTGATATGATTTATACAATAAATGGAATATTAAACATATCACATTTATAAGATCAAATAATGTTCAAATTCTCTATAACTCCATATTTATTCTAAAAAATATCATTCTTATTTTAAATAGAATACTTCACGCAGCTTTTTTTATATCCATCGTATCAAAAATAATATCTAAAATATCGTAATAGATCTGATTCATTTCTTATTTTCTCTCTAAAATATTTTAACTACCAACTATGATATATTCTGTATGCTTGAAATAACATTTGTATCACAGTGCTATGTTTTAATTTTTTTCATTTTATCATGGTATTCAACAAATATATTCCATATGAACTAAAATATTTTATGCATCTATATAAAAAAATTACATAAAATGAAAAAAAAATTATTTATCACTCTAGGATATTTTCGTTACCTCATTTCAGTATGATCTTTAATAAATATCTTCATTTTCTGTGAAATTTCATACATAGATTTTGAAATATGTTTTGGATAATAATGTAACTCGCAGACATTTATACATATCATCTAGAGAGTGTTATATATCATTGTGATATTAAATATATTTCCAATGATCTATTTATAGGTATATTCTATATAATGTTATTAAATTTTCACCTCCAACTCAGAAATAGAGGGCATCTTTAAATAACATCAAACCCTATTTAAGCATTCTTAAGGTATCTTTTATCACTGTAATTCATATTTAAAAACATAAATGATTTTTTGAAAATTTCCAACATTCTTAAAAAACTTATATAATGTTCCCAAATCATTTTTCAATATATAAATATTCTTATTGAGTATTGTAATGTATATATACTACTTCATAAATCCTATCTTCATCATCAACATTCTCAATTGATCATAAATGATATATTATAACTTAATTTTAGTAGCATTTATAATTTAAAATCTAATGGTAGATTAAAATAAACATAACCTCACTTCATTAATCTTTTACATAACCAGCTCCTGTACCAAACTAATAACATGTGTTAGAAAATAATTCAATCAATATCCTTTTAGAAATTTTATGAAGCTATTAAAATCGCAAATATATAATTATGAAATGTTTATACACATTCCATGATTCTATTTATCCATAAAATATATGAATTAGTATACCTTAATCATTTTCCAGGGCATTATATCAACATTTAGCTTCATTTCAAACATATTTATGGATCCCAAAAATAAAATGGGAGACAGTAATATATATAAATCATTGGAACACAAGGTTTTTTCACTGTAGACCTATTAATTAATTGGGATATTAATCATCCCCCAACTTCAGTACATATTTATTTTAATTCTCATTAAACCATTGAATGAAAATACAAAAATAGTCATCATAATTAATTTGGAAACACCATTCCCACACTTTTGATTTATTTTTAGTTCCCATATCAATTTTAAATGGTTCATTTTAAAATCAATTTATTTTTCCCCATTATTGGAAAATAACACAAAACTATAAGTGTAAGGAAAAGTGTTACTCATCTAATTCTTCTCCAATAATATAATTTTTTTTTATCAACCTTAGTAAAACTTGATCCACTAAAGATAATGTGTGGAATCATTTTCAGTAATAGTGAGCCATAAATAACTCATCTTTTACTCTACATGAGCTAGCTTAGTGTGGAAAAATATTGTGACAGACTATGGAATAAAATTTATCTATTAAGAAATTAATCATGTCATATAAACGCAGTCTTATCTTTCAAGGTGATAACAATGAATATTTTTATCTTATATATCTTTTCACATGCACTCAACTACAAACATGCATCCAAACATTCATTTTCATGTAAATTTCTCTTCTTCAAGTGACTTTCCCTCTAAAAAATATATTTACCCTCGTATTAAAATTTTATTCTAAACAAAGATAGGATGTGGAAGCGGTTTAAATATATCAAATTAAATTTTATCAAAAAAATCTAGTTTTACATTAAATTACAACATTCTGGAAGTAACTCAAAACAACTATCCCTCACGGGAAATATTTTATTAATCTTCCATGTGGTTGATCTTTGTAAAAATAACTCAAAGAATATCCTTCTAATATTGTATGAATTTTATAAAATATATATTGTTATGCCTATTAAAAATCTAAATGATTATAAAAATCCCATACTATAAGATTTTTGTAACATTTTAGTTACCCATAGGTTCATGTCATTAATCTTTCTCCCTAGAAATAGAAAAATAGAAAATATGGGAAGAAAGTTGGGAATTAATTTATTTCTAATGACTGAAATAAGATGGATCATTTCATCTCAACGTAGAAAATATTTTATAATTATATTTTGTTTTTTTGAGAACACATAATTATTTATCCTTTACTTTTCTAGAATTTACAATTTATAGACAACATGGTTCTAATGACTTTCAAAATATTCAACTCCTGAAGAATTCGGTTTTTCATAGTATCTAGCCAGGAATATTAATTAGTTTATACTTTTTTTATCTTATTTTCCCTGTATAGTTAAAAAACTAGAAAATTATCCATTCAATTAAAACCATTCTAGTCATCTTGGATTTATTACACTGATTCCCACAAATCCTTGGAAACTTCCCATTTTCATATTTTTGGATATATTTCACCAAAAACAATCCTTTTCTTTTATTCTTGTATTGATTCTATTTGTTTCTCAAAATTTCCATCTCTAATAAATATTTTTATGGATAGATCAAGAAGGTCAATTATGTGGCTTTTTTTCTGACCATAGAAGCTTCTCTTCTTTGGTGACACATTATTCACCATCTCCCTAGGTGTGTATTTTTCTTTATTTTGATCACTACCAAAGGGATACTTATTTTTAATATATATATTTCCATTATTTTTACTCTTATTTCTCATAGAGAACATGAATCATGTCTGGTAAGTTTATAACAATATTCCACATCACACTGATTATTCTTATTATAATTTCTTCAAAAATTATTGATGACTAAAAATATGTTTTTAGGGAGTATATTTATTCATTTAAGTGTTATTTTATTCTATACTTTATTATTTTTCTTTACCCTAGATCTTACTCCCTTTTATATGATTTATTTTCCCCATAATGACAGAAATATTATTTCAGTAATCTATGAGATTGTGTAAAAATCCTCAAAAACCAAAATAATAATGAATAATCAATATTTTTTCCTTTTTTCAATGGTCAATAATTCATTAAAAACTTTTTATATTAATCTAAATAACTCTTATTATGTGCACACATTGGGAAAACTATATCATTACCCAAACTCACGTCTAATTTAATTGTTTTGTTTAGTTTTTATTCATTTTTATCCACAAACATTTTTTTGGAGACAAACTATAATAAGACACAATTGAGGGGGGTGAATTGAGTTATTTATATTTTTATGCACTTAATAAAATTATCACACTATTCTTTATGACTTATTTATAATTTATTATTTTTTATACAGTTGATCATAAATAAAAGAATAAAAAATTAAACATAAAGATTTATAGTGGTTTGGGGAATATAAGTCACATAGTCCACTCCACAGCCACACACTATTGGAAATACAGCCTTTCCCAACGGTTCTTAACTATTGGGAAAGGCTACAGAACCGTTGGTATATGTTATACCAACGGTTCTGAAAACTGTGGGAAGTAAGCCATTGGGAAAGGTTTTCCCAACAGTTTACTCTGAACCGTTGGCATAGGGTGGGAAAAGCTAACCTATCCCAATGGTTGTGCCAAACCGTTGGGATAGTTTTTCCCAATGGTTTGGACTAAAATGTTGGGAAATCCCAACAATTCTCCTCTTTCCCAACGGTTTAAAACCATTGGGAAATCCCAACATTCTCCTTTTTCCCAATGGTTTAAAACCGTTGGGAAAGGATTTTTACCAACGGTTCAATGAACCGTTGGTAAAAAATCACTAGAAATGTTATGCCAATGGTTTGAAACCATTGTCATAGCCTATGCTCTGCAAATTGCACAGCAACCTGCAATTTTCAAAGCAGCTATGCAATTTGACAGCAGCCCTCATTTTTTGCATTCCCTCCCATTTACAATCCAATTATTGTACCTGCAATAACCAACTAACACATACATATAGAGAACAAATTCATACACATTTAACATATAATGTATCCTGGAACTATACACATCTATAATTAAATTATAATTCATAATGTAATTATAAACATGAATAATTCATTTAGAATTCAATTTAAAATTAAGATGACAATTATATGTGGAATCCGGAATTCAATTAATAATTTGATCGGTTTTCTGTATATCATATATTTTTACCTGAAATGATGTCAATTTTAAACAAAATACATACACAAGGAGTGATCCTACCACACCGTGCCTCAGATTGAGGTGAGGCTAACTCGTACACGTCACAAATGACCCATCGATCATTGTCCTAAAGTATCAGCATATTCCAAAAGCGTTTCCTCGGTTTTCCATATGTCAGTTGATGTTTTTCACTTAAAATGATGTCCTTTTGAAACAAAAGACAGACACTTTGAGTGGTGTTGGCCACACCGCCTCTCAGATTGAGACGGGGTTGATTCGTGCACGTCACATATGACTCATGGATCATTCTCCTAAAGTTTCAATGGAAACCGAATGCGTTTCGTTGGTTTTCCATATGTATTTAAAATGTTGTCCATTTTAAACAAAAGAGAGACATTTAGACTGATCCTGACCACACCGCGACTCGGATTGAGCCCGGTTTGGCTCGTACAGGTCACATATGACCCATGGATCATTGTGATAAATTATCAACATATTCTGAATGTGTTTGGTCAGTCTTCCATATGCCAGTTTTTCTTTTCACTTATAATTTTATCCATTTTAAACAAAAGAGACACGGTTAGAGTGGTTTCGGCCACACCGTGCCTCAGATTGATCCAGGGTTGACTCGTACACATCACATATGACCCATTGATCGTTGTGATAAAGTATCGACACAATCTGAATGCGTTTGGTCATTTTTCTGTATGCCAGTTGATTTGTTTCACTTAAAATGACGTCCTTTTGAAACAAAAGATAGAAACTTTGAGTGGTTTCAGCCACACTGCATCTCATATTGAGGCGGGGTTGATTTATACATGTCACATATGACCCATGGATCGTTCCCCTAAAGTTTCAACGGAAACCAAATGCCTTTGGTCGGTTTTTCGAATGTATATAAAATGTTGTCCATTTTAAACAACAGGGACCCACTTAGAGTGCTCTCGGCCAAACCGTACCTCGAATTGATCCCCGGATGACTCGTACACGTCACATATGACCCATGGATCGTTAAACTCAAGCATCAACAGAATCCGAATGCGTTTGGTCGGTTTTTCGTATGTCAGTTGTTCTTTTCACTTATAATCATGTCCATTTTAAACAAAAGAGAGACACTATGAATGGTGTCGGCCACACTGCACCTCGGATTGAGGCGGAGTTGACTCGTACACGTCACATATGACCCATGGATCGTTTTCTTAAAGCATCAACACATTTCGAATGCATTTGGTCAGTTTTTCGTAGGCCATTTGATCTTTTCAATTATAATCTTGTCCATTTTAAACAAAAGAGAGACACTTTGAATGGTGTTGGCCACACCGCACCTCGGATTGAGGCAGCGTTGACTCGTACATGTCAGATATGATCCATGGATCATTGTGCTAAAGTATCAACATAATCAGAATCCATTTGGTCGGTTTTCCGTATGTACTTAAAATGTTGTCCATTTTAAACAAAAGAGAGCCACTTAGAGTATAAACACAATCCAAATACATTTGGTCGGTTTTTCGTATGTCTCATTGAAGTGTCGTCTGCTTGACCACTTAGAAATTCACTCACCTGTATTTTTCATCTGATTTCAGGCCATTCCGACTTCATTCGGCCCGTTTGGAACCCCCCATGCGCATTTATGAAGCGCGCACATCACTTAAAACACGCATATTGAGCCGTACCGCGCACACAACACGTCTGATTGACGTCCCGTCTACACGTACATGTCGCGAATAATAATTAGATTGTTTCATGGTGTTTTTAGATCAATCTGAGGTCGTCTGCTATGAATTTGACCGTTAGACTCCCGTTTTGGCCGTTTTTGACACCAGAACTGCGTTCTCGGTCACCACGGGCACACGGCACATCCGACTGACATTCCGTCTGCTCAACCACTTCACAAATCATTCACCTATATTTTTTGTTTGATTTCAGGCTATTCCAACTTAGTTCGGCCCATTTGGACCCCGACGCATGTTTTTGAAGCGCGCGCATCATTTAAAACACGCATATTGAGATGTATCGTGAAAAATGCATGTCCCATTGACGTGTCGTCTGCGCGTACATGTCAAGAATAATAATTAGAATGTTTCACGGTGGTTTTAGGTAAATCTGTGTTCGTTCGCTATGAATTTGACCGTTTGACACCCGTTTTGGCCGTTTGTGACACCAGAAATGCGTTCTCAGTCACCCTGGGCACACGGCACGTCTGATTGACATGTCATCTGCTCAACCACTTCACAAATCACTCACCCGTATTTTTCGTCTGATTTCAGTCCATTCTGACTTCGTTCAACCTGTTTGGACCCCCCCCCCCCCACGAGTGTTTATGAAGCGCGCGCATCACTTAAAACACTCATATTGAGCCTTGTCGCGCAAACCGCACGTCCGGTTGACGTTCCGTCTGCGCGTACATGTCACTAATAATAATTATATTGTTGAACGGTGGTTTCAGGTCAAGATGAGGTCATCCTCTATGAATTTGACTGTTAGACGCCCGTTTTGGCCATTTATGACACCAGAACTGCGTTGTCAGTCACCGCGGGCACACGGCACGTCCGATTGACGAGCCCTCTGCTCGACCACTTCAAAAATCACTCAACTATATTTGTCGTCTGATTTCAGGCCATTCCGACTTTGTTTGGCCCGTTTGGACCCCCACGCGTGTTTATGAAGCGCGTGCAACACTTAAAACACGCATATTCAGCCCTACCGTGCAAACCGCACATCTGATTGACGTGTTGTCTGCACGTACATGTCAAGAATAATAATTATATTGTTTCACGGTGTTTTCAGGTCAATCCGAGGTCTTCCGCTATGAATTTGATAGTTAGACGCCAGTTTTGGCCGTTTATGACACCAGAACTGCATTCTCGGTCACCGCGGGCACACAGCACATCCGATTGACGTGTCGTCTACTAGACCACTTCAAAAATCACTCAACAGTATTTTTTGTCTGATTTCAGGACATTCTGACTTAATTCGTTCCATTTGGACACCCCCCCCCCCCTCCCCCACCCACGAGCTTTTATGAAGCACGTGCATCACTTAAAACACGCATATTGAGCCTTACTGTGAAAACCGCATGTCTGATTGATGTTCCGTCTACGCGTACATGTCACTAATAATAATTATATTATTTCACGGTGGTTTCAGGTCAATCCGAGGTTTTCCTCTATGAATTTGACTGTTAGACGCCCGTTTTGGCCGTTTATGACACCAGAACTGCGTTCTCAGTCACCGTGGGCACACGGCACATCTAATTGACGTACCGTCTGCTCAACCAGTTCAAAAATCACTCAACCGTATTTGTCGTCTGATTTCAAGCCATTCCGACTTTGTTCAGCCCGTTTGGACCCCCCACACGCGTTTATGAAGTGTGCACATCACATAAAACATGCATATTAAGCCTTACCGCGCAAACCGCACATCTGATTGACGTGCCGTCTACGCGTACACGTCACGAATAATAATTATATTGTTTCATGGTGGTTCAAGGTCAATCTGAGGTCGTCCTCTATGAATTTTACCGTTAGAAGCCCGTTTTGGCCGTTTATGACACGAGAACTGCGTTCTCAGTCACCACGGGCACACGTCACGTCCAATTGACGTGTCGTCTGCTCGACCACTTCGCAATTCACTCATCCGAATTTTTCACCTGATTTCAGGACATTCCGACTTCTTTCGGCCCGTTTGTACCCCCCCCCCCCACCCCCCCAAGCGCGTTTATGAAGCGCACGCATCACTTAAAACACGCATATTGAGCCTTACCACGCAAACCGCATGTCCGATTGATGTGTCGTCTGCGTGTACACATCAAGAATAATAATTATATTGTTTCACGATGGTTTCAGGTCAATCTGTGGTCGTTCGCAATGAATTTGGCCATTAGACGCCCGTTTTGGCCGTTTATGACACCAGAACTGCGTTCTCGGTCACCGCGGGCACACGGCACGTCCAATTGATGTGTCATCTTCTCGAACACCTCACGAATCACTCACTTATATTTTTCATCTGATTTCCGACCATTCCGAGTTCGTTCGGCCCATTTGGACCCCCCACACACGTTTATGAAGCGCACATCACTTAAAACACGCATATTGAGCCTTACCGTGCAAACCGCACATCCGATTGATGTGCCGTCTACGCGTACATGTCACGAATAATAATTATATTTTTTCACGTTAGTTTCAGGTCAATCCTAGGTCTTCCTCTATGAATTTGACCGTTGGACGCCCGTTTTGGCCGTTTATGACACCAGAACTCCGTTCTCGGTCACCACAGGCACATGGTACGTCTGATTGACGTTTCGTCTGCTCGAACACTTCACAAATCACTCACCCGTATTTTTCGTCTGATTTCAGGCCATTCTGACTGCGTTAGGCCCGTTTGGACCCCCACACACGTTTATGAAGTGCACTCATCACTTAAAACACGCATATTGAGCCTTACCGTGCAAACCACATGTCTGATTGACGTTCCGTCTACGCGTACATGTCACGAATAATAATTATATTGTTGCGCGGTGGTTTCAGGTCAGAAATACTAAAACAATATAATCTAGGTAAAAAAGGAAAATTATATTCACCAAGGATATAAAAACTTCTAGAGAATTAATCAACACAAATGAAATTACCTCATGCATGGGGTTCATTCTCATCTGGATAACCCCGGACAGCCCCCCACCCCTCAGACATCCCCCACTCACCCCGGACAGCCCCACACCCCTCGGACAACCACCTGGACAGCCCCCCCCCCCCCCCCCTCCACCTAGACACCCCATCCCCCTGCCTGAAAATCCCCCCACCCCATCCCCCACCACACCTGCATACTCCCCCTCCCTACACTGAAAACATGAAACTTAAATTAAAAATAAATTAAATATGATTTTTTTTCTTGAAACAAATGAAAATATTATGCCTCTACTCCAAATGCTAAAAACGATGACATATCTTTTGGAATTCTGATGTTGTTCACAACCTTCAAGGATGAATAAAATCAAGTTTTCCAGTGTAATGAAACTCTTCAAAGTGCTCTAAAATTAAATAGGTGGGTTTAGAAGAGAAAATTGAAGTGTTAGAAGTAGGATTTTTGTAGAGAGTTTTGAAATTTCTAATTAAACAGCTCCAACTCATATTGAAGATAAAGATTTAAGATTATCCTATAACCAAATCATAATTTTAAATTAAGATATTCCTCAAAGTGGTGTTAAACGAGGATAATTGAATTTGAAATCCAACAAGGGAGGAATCAGGAGAACACCCTAATGGATTAAGAATTCCTAAGGAAATCGATTAATGATAATGATATGACTCACCATTTATATATTGACATTGGTTTTATTGATGGATAATGATTCTCTTTTTAATTTGTGGAGTTGGGTTGACCTAAAAACACCAAATGGGGTTCCTCTCTATATTTCTGAGAATATATTATCCAAATCTACAAAGCTTCCACCTGTAAGCATGATATCTTTAAATTAGTGCCTACTGGAATTTCATGACATTTAAGGGATATGTGTTTTTTGAAAAGCCTATGCATTATAGGGATGTTCATTAATGATGGTTTTTTGTCCATATGTGTATGTAATTTAGTTATGAGGATGGTTTGTTCCATTTAAACAGTGTTATAGTTTATGTTTAGGATGAGTTCTTGCATTTAACCAGTGTTCTTGTTTATGTTTTGGTGAGGTGAGTTAGAAACCATGTTAGGCATGTCCTTAGAACATGTGTTCTTCCATTTAACTATGTAGTATTATATTTCAGGGATAAAAGTGTTTTGGCTGAGCTAATTACTACCCACTATATAGTATGGCCAACACATCATGTGGGCATATCCATGAAACAAAGGCATGTGTAAATGGGACGTTTTTAGCACCCCATTTGGATAAACAAACTTTTCACCATAAGGGATTGGCCATGTATATTTACATGGATATCCAATTCATGTACTGTGTGTACATTCCTAGGACCCTAGATTATCGTAGACACCATGTGAACCCTTATACCATATCATCATTATTACAACCATTAATAACAACTTATTAAACAACATCATTTGTCAAAGATAATCAAATTGAACATAAATCAATAATATTATTGGATATATCAAGTAAAATGAATTCACACTATCTTACATCCTAAATGACCATCCACAACCAAGATTAATGACCACATGCCTCTCTTTTTGGCCAAATCATAACAGAATACATAGTTTCAGAACAAAAAAACAAAGGTATCACTTTCAGATTTGAAGTGCAAAAGAAAAAAATTTCATGATTGAAGATGGATTGATCGATGGAAGAAGTTTGGCAGAGGGGGATTCGATTTAGGGAACCAATCGAGCAGAGGGGGACTACAATCGAGCGGAGGGGCTACTGGACACCCGATCTAGATTTAAGGGAAAACTTTCACAACGGTTTTTAAAAACCGTTGGGAATGTATGTTTACCTAGTCCTATACCAACGGTTTCTTTAAACCGTTGGTAAAAGGTGGCAAACAATTCCTATACCAATGGTTTGTGTAAACCGTTGGTATAGATTCCAACATATACCAACGGTTAGTGTATAATCTTTGGTAAAAGTGTCTTAATTGAGGCCTATGCCAATAGTTTGTAAAACCGTTGGTCAAATTCTTCATAAAATCTTCTATACCAACGTTTTTCTTGAAACCGTTGGTATACATAACCATTCCCAATGGTTTGAAAAACCGTTGGGATATAACCATTGGTAAAAATGGGATTTCCAGTAGTGACACTTCCCCATGAGTGTGACGAATTTCACATGAAGAGTCATTTTTCTAAAGACGCCAAGTCCTTTTGATATGGACTTCATGAAGGAGGTAATGTAAGGGACACTTAGTACAATAACAATAATAATTATCTAAGATCTAGAAAGACTTTATAAGATATAGACTTCGTCAATTATTTTTCCAGGAACCTTTAAAATAATTGACATTAAAAATAAAAGAGTTTACAAATTTTATCTCATAGATGTAAGATACAACAGATTGAAAAAGAGATATCTCCAAGAGAAATATTCTATAGAATAACTAGCTCATGGAAAATATTTTGAACATTGCAAAGAATTTCAATCAGAACAACTAATGAAGTAAAAAAAATTCTTCCTTACTTTCATAGAAAATAGAGTTCTTTTTCAAAGATCGTTGAGAAATTAATTATTTATATTTTCTTGATAAATTCACTTGTCATGAATAAGTCTAAATTCTCAAAATTATATATTAAATAAAATCCATTACTATTATTTAAACTCTCAGCACTTGATCCAAAAAATAATGACTAGTGACACATCCTTATAATTTGTAAAAAATAACTTTGAAAGATTAGATAAAAATAAAATACAGAATACTTTCCTTCTATCTCAGAACATAGATCTTATTATATTCAATTTTATTTGAAAGTGGAAATAAAGCATTTAAGGGTCGTACTACTGCATTAAAAACATAACCCCAGTGCTTAAATGGTAACAAATACTATCTATCTGTACACCACAATCAATTTGAATAACCTATTTCACATATCCAATTTAAGATCTAAAGAAACATAGTTTATTTTAATATTTGAATCCACATACCAAGTTTTATTCATGTATCTAAATAAAATTAAATAATTAGGTCATTCATTAATCCACTTTTGACATAGCTGATTTGTAATAAAGCAACCAATCCCTTCTCATAGCTAATTCATCATATCATGTTAAAGTAATATAGCCAAATTCACTATTTAGTAGATTCATCTAACTTATTTATTATGTGATCTAATTTATATTGGTGAGTGATAATGTAAGTGACTTCTCACATATCTGATTACTTCACTTAAATGTTTTATATAGCTGAAAGTCTGCATCGATGACTTCTGACATAGGTGATCTTATTGACATATCCATTTTCATCATATAGACAAAAACCATCATATATCTAATTCTCCAATATTAGAAAGATTCCATCCAAAAAATCTAAAAGTAACACATATAAAAATTAAACACATAATACTTAAAAATATTAAACCTAGAAAAAATCATAGAACATAAGATTATTATTCAAATATGAATGGAATTCAGGATAGTCAGAACCTAAATTTTATGGGATGTGTTGGATCAACATTAGTATTCCAACGAAACCACCATATTTTATGATAAAAAACCTATAAAACTCATTAACTCATTTAAATATTCTAGTAGATAAAAAATATGTAATTTTAAAATGTTTTAACAAAAATTATGTGTTTAAACTTCTCACACATTATAAAATATTGTGTTCCCCCCCCCCCCAATTAGATACTTATCAGCTTTAAAAATATAGAAACATCTTCCCTTTTTTTAAAAGTGTTATCATAAATATAGGATTAGAAACTCCTCCTCCATTTTATAAGGTTTAAATCTTCCCCCCTTGTTGTGTCATAAAAAATATAGGTTACGATATGTAGACTCATGTTAATGTTTTACTTAGATTAATGAACTAATTAAGTGTTGTGAGAATATTGAGTATGTAATTAGGGAAACATGAAGTTTCATAAAATAAAACAAATAGATGAATAACATAAATTGAAAATAATCATGAATAAACTCATGTGAAACAAGGAAATAATGAAATATGTTAATAAGTTTCTTTTTGTAAAAATATAATCTAAGCCTATAAATATTAGTCAATGAACCCATTTTGGTTTCGGTGGTGGTGGTTTTGAGGTTAAAATAGGTGTGTATATAGATGTTGTTGACAATAATTGAAATGAGGAGTCATAAAAAACCTACATTCCCTTTCCAATTTTATATGAAGTTATAGAATGATTAAGACCAAGAGGTCTCCTTTTTCTCATCTAAAAAAGATCATTAGCACAAATTTCAATCCTCTGAAAAACATCATACATATAAACATCATGGATCAATATAGATTCTTTCTTATGAATCTGAGAAACTAGTTATATTGAAATCATGATTAACATTTTAATATGTTCTACTTTCCCTGAAGAGAAACATTTAGACTCACAGAAAACATTAGGGAGAACCAGAGGGCTGATGTCAAAAACTCTTATACTAGAAGAAATATCAACAATATCCTTCTTCATAACTATATTCATTGATGTTTTAACTTATATTGTCCTAACAATAAACAACTACACATTAAATTACATGTTATCCACTTGAACTAACAATGTTATTTTATAGATATCCAGAAAATACCCAACTTATTTTTTAAAAAGGTAAAATATATATTTATGTAGTTTATATATATTTTATCACCAAAAATGAATTTAAAATAATTATATTGAAAAATACAAAAATAACTCGGCAGTTCTCTTCACAATTTTTTCTCTTTTAATTATCCTTTAAACTCTTCTTGAATTAAAAATTAAGCACCCAAAATGTGATATTTAAAATTGAATAATACTCTAATAGCATCTAATTTACAACTCTATAAATCATTAATTTTTTAAAACTTTCAATCATTTCATAAGAAATATAATATCTTATATTTTACTTATATAATCTCAAATATCTCTCACATGATACAAAATGCCTCCTATATTCTCAATAATATATTTTTATTTCTGGTTAGATTCTTACAAATTCCATCACATATCTTCTATATCATCTACAATATCATATGTATCCCAACTAGTAAGATAATTTACCAATTTTCAGCCAATAATATTTGATATATTATTTATGAAATATTTTTCTTGCACCAAAAATCTTACATATCACAATGTGGGTTTTACTTTATTTCATTTTAGTATACACTTTAACAAATATTTTTCATATGAACTCAGATTTTTTATATATTAAAAGGATAACCTTACATAACATTTATTAAATTTTACATATCAATATTATATCATTACATTACCTCATTGTAGTATAAGTTTATATAAATATATTTATTCTTATTAAAATTTGTACATACTATATATATTAATTGTTGTATCATAACATAATTCCCAAATTTCATTTCATATCATCCAAATAACATTACATATAAAAGTGAGATTTTATAATTTTTAAATATTCTATTTTGATTGATATACTATACAAAATATCCTTATTTTCATCTCTAATATAGATATCAAAAACTTCCTAAAATCAACATAGACCACTTCAAACATTATTACATAGTATTTAATGAATGGTTTTTCTCAAAAGAAATTAAATAAATTTGGGAATATTTCCAACCATTTACATTTTATTAATATAATACCAATAATACTTACAACAAATATAAACATTTTTAGGCTCTTTTAATATACTTCAACTGCCTCATCGATTATATGTTTGAACTCAATATTATCCAACTAACATACAATATATGTTATAAATTTATTACATTAGAAATTATATATTGTTATCCATGGGTTAAGTATAATAAATATCAACTAGATCAATTATTATATGAAATAAAATTTTGAATCCTAATCAAGAACATGTGGTTGGAAATTTCTCGATGTCTTACCTTTGAGTACATATCAATAACTCATTAAAAGATCGACACTATAATAAAGAAATATTTAATATTACATCCTTGAAAATGTTTATCCAAGAATTACATGTTGTAGCATACCTTTTCCATTTTCAAGGGAAGTGTGTCAATATTTATTCTCAATGAAAAAAATAAGAAAGGATATCTAAAATTCAATTTTAGAAATAGTAAATATATCAATTGGGAACTAAATTCAATATACCATTGAACCTATTCATTAATCATTGTATTTATCATCACCAAAAATCAAACATTTTAAATTCACTTATAATTGAAACGTTGAAAAAAATACAGCAACCTTTATCATAATCTTTTTGGGAAATTTAATCAATCACTAAATCTTATACTAAATTATATTTTCTTCTAAAAAAGTGGATATATTTAATTTGGGTTATTATTTACTAATGAAATGATAAATAACATACCCATCAACCTTCTAATTGTCTTTTCATTAAGATTGATATAAAGACATGAAGAATTATAAAGGTTCTTATGTAAAGTATCTTGTTGGAATAATGTAATATGGATTCAATGATATGTATAAAACCATAAATATATCAAGGACCAGATGAAATTCTTTGTGATACGCTTTTACAGGATAGTCTTGATAAGATTCCCCATTTTATTATCACATGAGTGTAATACATTTTATATATGAGACAAATAAAAATAATAATATTTAAAAATCATCAAAACTCATAAGTCTTCATGATGGTATTTAATCAGAGGAAAGGAAAGTTCCAAATTTTAGAGGGGTTTATTATTAAACTAATCATTTCTAAGGTATAAAGCTTAAATTAATGAATGATAAATAAAGATTTGACTATATTATAATAATATGATATATTTCAAAACAATTACCTTCATTATCTCATGTATCCAATACAATGATATTCAACATGATACTCATTTTTTCTATTATATGTGATTTATTAATGTATCCACTAAATTTCCATTTATATCTATGAAATATATATTTACATAACCTCTATCAATGATATATCTAAAAGATATTATTTTTGAAGGATATGTTTGGTCCGGTAATGATAATGAGTACATTGACCTATGTAATAGCCTTATTATTTCTTCCAAAAGATATATTTATACCACCATACTGGGAGATATCCAAGGTTAAGTGATAAAATTCTAGATTCAAATATATTTCTACACAGTATTTGATGTATTAATATACCGTAAATTGATTTTTATGTCTAACATGCTGGATTATTTTGAACTCTTCAAAAGATAACTCTATAATAGAGTAAAATCATGAATCTCTTTCGAGATCCCAAAA
The DNA here is from genome assembly GCA_963277665.1 of Viscum album. NCBI lineage: Eukaryota > Viridiplantae > Streptophyta > Magnoliopsida > Santalales > Viscaceae > Viscum > Viscum album. The sequence goes on along the minus strand of OY728126.1, from coordinate 1,684,774,359 downwards.
CATATTTTTTGGATTTGTAACTAGTATTTGTTTATACACATATAATGAGACAATTCTCACCTCCAATGACCATAAATATACCCTTAGTCCATCTCATGTATTTGAGGGTGTTCTTTATTGAAAATCAGTTATACTCAATTAATGAGATTCATATATAGTTTTTAATTTCAATGAATAAGAAACAATAGGTTGATTAAATAACATGAAATTCATGATCTATCCTATAATGGACATATAATTAATTCTATATATCCTTTCAATCTAGTTTGAATGACATTGATTAATTATAAGAATCATTTCAGGAAGTTGAGTTAAATAAACATCTTTGGAATTCTCCGTGATAAATATTTGATTTATTTTATAGGTATATGTGTCTTGAAATAGTCTAAATATAATATTCGATACGTATTTATAGATCATCTTACCTGCTATATTGGTTTCTTCAAACATGTCTTTCATTGAGAATCATTTTTCGAAACACATATTTATGTAATATAATTTTTCCACATCATTTGTAAAAAATATCATCATCCACATAAAATATTAGAAATACATCAACACTCCCATGATAATAATTATATATATAAGAATTATCCATGTTTTTTATGAGATAAAAATCGTTTATTGCATCATGAAACTAGTTTTTACAACTATGAAAATTTTTATTAAATACATATATTGATTAGTGAAACATAAAAAATATAAAATTCTATTTTTACACTTCAAAGCCATCAAGGTGTATTATAAAATTTTTCTTTACTAAATACCTATGGATAAAATATATTTTTATGTAAATTTGATATGTCACATAATCATAATGGGTTAATATGATGAGAAATATCAAAATGGAATTGATCATATCTACTGGACAAAAAGTATCTTTATAGTCAATACCATGAAGCGGTTTTTAACCATAAGATTCCTAAAAAGAAATATATGTATAAACTCATCCATCCATGTCTATTTTATTATGGAATATAAATTCTAATTATATGTGAATCACTTCTTCTGGTGCATCTACAAGGTTCTAAACTTTGGTAGTATACATATTGTCCACTCAAATTTCACTATTTAAAAAAAATATTGTAATGTGAACTCTAAATCCATTCTCAGTACATAGTAGGATAATAACCAGTAAATATTTATTCATCATCAATTTTTATAGAAATAAATATCTCATAATATCAATAAAAAACATTGCATGACATTGAGGATCTTTTGTAAAATGAGTTAGTTCTTCTCCAATAAATCCCTATAGAACCATCCCTACTTCCACCTCAAAATAAATTTAGGTCTAGTTGTCTATGAATTCCTTAAATAAAAATCACATCCCATTGAAGTAATTACTTATTTATTACTTACCAAGTAATAAAAAAATCTGTCAAAAAACACAATATTCACAATAAAATTATATAAAAAATATCCTTTCATTCCATCTGGATAAAAAATAAATAACCAATTAACTTACATATGATTGATATTGAAAACTCAAGAAATTATATTAATAAATTACAAATCCAAATTCTCATAAAAAATTTGGGTGATTATTAGTTCATATCTTATGGTATGTATTTATAACTAACCTAGTTAAAATTAAATTAAATTAAAATTTTATAGTTTTTATAATGTATAACCCAAAATAGGTTGGAGGGTGACACTCTCACAATATTGATCAAACAATATCTAACTAGGTATGATTCATCCTTCCAATTACACCATTGCACTGTGGAGTTCCAAGAAGACTGATCTTGGAAATAATTATATTAACTCTTAGATGATCAATAAATTCCTAGATCATGTAATCATCATCGTGAATAGATTATGAATCTTAATACTTTTTTGTAGAATACTTAATAATTAATAATTATATTATATTCTCTTTTTAGATTTTTTAAACTTTTTACTCATATGGAAATCATAACCATACCTTCTAAAATGATTTAAAAATGTTACAAATTACATATACCCCCTTTTAGATTGGGTAATCATTTCCCCAAAAGAATAAAAATTTATAATATCCAATTGTCCGTTATCCCCTTATTGTTTCAACATAATGGTTATTTGGTCATTTTTCCAAATAAAAAAACATTCAATCAAAAAATTATTCAAAATTGAATGAGTATAAAAATCCATAAATATAATTTCTTAAAAGTCAAATACCCTTAATATATCTAAGAAAACAATGACCAACATAATTTTTTTATAATAAACTTCTACCATCTTTTATTGATTATTTAGAAGGAACTCCAACAATATTTTTAGTATAGAAATAAATATTTTAAAATAAATCGATCTTGATTCCTACTATAACATTAAATCCAGGATACCAACACCTAAATTTACTCTTTAATCTCATTGAATTAATTATGACTAACAAAAATTTTACCAAGTTTTTTTATCATATTCCAATTTGATTCACTCATAATCAGTGTGTCATAACTCCAAGGAAAAAACCAAGGAACCAAATTTATTTATCACACATGCACCTAACGCTACATGTTAAATATTATTTAATTATCAAATTATATCATAGAAGATAGAGTTTATTCACAATTTCCTTTTTATATTGGTAACAATGTGGACTTTATTTGAGAAATAAGGATCAATTGAATTTGTTATTCCTTTAGTTTCCCTATCCAGTTTCTTTAGAAGAATCAAGAGAGAGTAGTGAATCTATAAATTTTGGAAAATCTCTATTTATAGTATTCATTGATAAAAATGAGGTCAAATAGTTACGATTTTATTTATATAATTTCACCTAGTTCCTTAGATAATTTGAACATCTCAAACATTCAAAAAAATTCATGAGTGGCTTATTAAATTTATTATAGACTTATCAAATTTTTCATTACTAACTTTTAACATAAATAAATTCCACATGATGTATTATGATCCATTTTATTTATTTGTTCCTCTATAATATGTTTAATGTTCATTGAGTAAATAATATTTATTTGAAGAATTAATTTCTCATTTTTAATTATTCTAAATTAAAAAATCTATGAATACCTTGAATATTAAATTAACTTCTCATTAATCTAAAAATTAATAATATATACCTGAATTTATAAATTATTTATTTGTAATTTTTCACACATGTATGTTCACAAGTGTAGTGTACTACCACAGATTCCATTTAACAATTTCCCTTGACAATTGGCCATAAGACCCCAAGAGCACCTCCTCGAATGCCAAAGGATTCCTAGTATTTGAAGAAGACACTATATGACTGGACTAGTATCCCACAGTATCATAAACAATATTAATGAGAGGCAAGAAAAAATCAATATAAATGATAGTAAAAATAAAAAAAAGTAATTAGATACAAAATGATTATGATGATAGTGTAGTTATACAAAAAGAGTTCACTGAGAAATAGGAGATACATGAATATGTTGTATTCTATCAAAATAAAAAAGGCCAACAACAACTATTACTTACATAATGAGTATAGGATTGATACTCTAATATTGTACTGCATATTAAATATTAAAATCAATCATAAAAATCTATACAATTACATTTTTCCATACCTACAACAATGAAGTATTTTTGGTTACCAATGGTAGCCCAATCAAGGTGTGAGATATACTCATTAGGCCACCACCAAAGGTGTCTAGATCAATCCAGATCATCTAATATAAAACGAATAATATTATTTTAAAAATAAATGATTGTTAAAATTAAATAAATATATACATCATATTGGGTTACACTTGAGAAAACCCTATAACTCTACCTTCTTTGTCCTAATCATGTTGTATCAGAACAAAGGTAACATGAAAAAGTGAAGTGAGTTTCATAATGTATAAAAAATGGGATATCCCCAAGAATTTCACTGGTCTTGGTGGACATGTCCTTTATTTTAAAATCCAAATGTATATTTATTACCCATTAATTTAGTTAACATATTTATAAAATATTTTTTTAGAACCCTGAGCCTTTACAAGTTGATTCCAAGGGAATTACCTATATAACTCTAGCGGCTCTGCATATGTCCACTTCCATGGGATTCCATCCAAGGGGACCTAGGAATGAGATCCCAAGTGTCACTTCTAGCATGGTGTGATAAAATCAAGATCTAACATTTGATTTCATCTCTTATATCTCACATAGGGTCCTAATTCTCTCTCATAGCAAGGTACAACCATCTTTCCATCGTGCATGACCACATGGTCTCCCCTAGAGAACCGACCACAATAGTTTAGAGGTAAAAAAGAAAATTCATGGAAATATAATCCAAGAAATATAGTGTCAACCCAGCATGTTTAAAATGTATTAGTTAATTATAACATGAATTCATGATGATCCCCTCCAAGGGTTCCTTATGTCGAAACCCCTTCTATCACCCTCAACCCCATGGTGAGGTCATGTATTGGATTCTATGATCAAGAAATATAAAAAGTAAAAAATTTCTAACATGATTATCAAATATAAAAGGTTTTTAATTAGGAAACCCATTTATGGTAAAAGGGTTTGGGGCCTAACTATTGGCACACCACTCTAACCAACCCAATTCATTAGTTCAAGGCATGTGTTATTGGGGAATCACGACTTCATTATTGTTTAACAAATTAAAACTAGCGATGTGTAGGCATTCAAGGACTGAGAACAACCAAAATAATGAACTAGGTTAAGGAGATCAACCAAGGAGGTAATTTTCCACGTGGTAGGATTATAATAAGCATGAAAAAACATATAGATCAATTTATATAACACTTTTTAGATGTCACAAAAAAGTCCAGTGCATGCAATAATTGTGCAAGATATAAAATAAAATGAAATATGGGTTAAGAAACTAGACCAACTACCTTATCTCTATAGTGATTTCTAAGTACATCATCAACATTTGATTAAATCTAGAATGAGAGTTGTTGGAAAAATCATAATGTTATATAAAAATGGTTTAAATTATCCTACACCTAAATAGTGAAAAAAAAAAGGAGAAGATAAACAAGGACATGAAGAAAGAGTAGTCTAGAGCTTACCTATTCTTTTTTAAGGATATGATAGTGAAGGAAATATATGATTCATTAGGAGATACCTTGATCCCAAGAAAAGGAGTAGGAAGTGCTATCAGGAGAGTAAGAGGCGATCCCACTAAGTAGAGAATAATGGAGAAATAAGGGGTTTTACTTAAAAAAAATTGTAATAGGTTTGTAAAATCACCCACGCAGGTAGGGGTACTTTCTTCCAAACTGTGCACTAATGGTGTGCCATATAACTACCCAAGGAGGACCCTCGTACAAGTTAGGTGCATTTTTTGGATAATTGTTCACAATTTGTTTCTCCCTCTGCAACAGTTCTTAGAAAATTACATGGACATTCATGCCTCATCACACAGTTTCAGAGAAACCATGTGAATACATACTTCCCTCTACAAGGATAATGAACAGTTAGAGAAACCATGTAGGTCGGGTGGCATGGTTTCCCCAAATAGTGTAGCCCAGTTTTCCTCTTCAATTTTTGGGGCTTTGGGATCTGACCAATCCCCAGACACCCCCGTGACCTCCATGACTCCCATAGGAATCACTTGTAGGGTAGAATAAGAGAATTAAAACAAAAAAGAATAGTTTTTACCTTTTATAAGAACATAATGTTTACAACCACCCCTCATTAGGAAAACTCACCCCTGAGTTTCACGTCTGAGGGTGGTAAAATGTCATCTGAGATATGTTCCAACAACTACACACACACACACACATATATATATATATATATTCCTCCTACTCATAGTCCTCATCCTATACATGGTCATGATCACAAAACGCATTTACTAATGAAACTAACGTTAATCAGGGATCCTTTTTTCTTTGATCAGTGGTAATTATATGTGTAAGACATCACACACTTCATGATATTTCTAAGGAAACAGCAACTGATAGTCTACCGAAACGACTTTGTCCACTATCCCAAAAGGTGCAACACACTGAGGTGATAACTTATCAATTCCCTAAAAGTTTTTATGAACCAATATAGGTGATACTCACATAAATCCATAGTTCCCTAGTTGATATCTTGAGGCCTATGAATAGGATCGATATAAGACTTATGTCTGGACTCAACTGTAGCAATACAATTCTGAATCAGCTAAAGTTTCTATGAAGTCTCCTGAATGAGAGAAGGACCCAGTAGTCCTACCTCACCTACCTCCAATTATCATATAAATAAACAGAATGACCTAATATAATGGGAATAAAATATATCCCTATTAATTGATTTCTAACAGATATTATTAATGGAAAACTCAACAAGAGGTATATGTTTTCCCCTAAACTTTTAAAATCAATGATACATACTCTAAGGATATCCTCTTACACTCCTATCATCCACTTGGACTTCTCGTCGATCTAAGGATGATATTTTGTACTCAGGATTAACTATGAAATCTATTTATTCTACAACCATTTTCAAAAACAAGAAGTAATGTTAGAATCGTTGTCCATTATGATATAATGGGGAATACCATGAAGGGCCACTAGATTCTGGGTATACAACCTCCTAGAACCATCAACTAAGGTAGTCTTTTTGATTAGTAGGAAGCGTGTGGCCTTGATCAACATATTAATGATAACCAATACTACATCTCTACATTGAGGGGATCTCAACAAGACCATTATAAAATTAATTTTGACATCATTTCGTTTACACTTAAAAATTGATAGGGGTTATAGGAGTCCAGTAGGTCACTAGTTCTTTGTCATTACCTAAAGACAGGTAGACCACCTCGTGATGAAACCTGCTATTTTCCTCTTCATACCTTGACAAAAAAATTGATAGTGGTTGCATTGGTTCATATTTTTATGCCTAGGATGAACTGACCAAACAAAGGAACAATATTCCCACATCAACTCTTCATGTATATCAAAAAGTACCAAAGCACAACCATGGAAGATTATCATCTCACCAGCATTGGAAAACCAACCCGGAATTTGGTTTTAAGTTGTGACACTATCCCTCAATACTAGGTCCTCATAATAATATACATGACTCATCCACACCTTCCCCATAAGGGATTATGTCATAATGAGATATGCTAAAATATGTTTCACGTGATACTCAAGAACCACCTAGAACGACTCAGAAAACAAATCCATCATCCACCACTTAGTTTTGGCCTCTAAGATAGCTCGTGTCTATTTTTTTGTCTATGATCATCATGTAAAACATTAATCTTACTTTTTATATGAGAAATATCATATTTTAATGGCTATAGGTACTCAACACACATGTGCTTCCTTTTATTCAAGTCTCTCTATGTGGTTAAATATTTTAGGCTTTTGTGATCCGTGTAAATAATGAACCGCTCACCCAATAAATAGTTCTTATAATAGTGCATGTAAGGAACCAAAGATGCAAGCTTGGTATCATGAATAGCGTATTTGTTTCTTGGTATCTCTGCTAGAAGGATCTGTAAACTACTAGAAGAAGGACATATACCGATGGTTTTTTCAAAACCATCACTATATGTCACTAATTTGGACTTATATTAATGGTTTAGCCAATATCTTTGGTATAGGTCACCTATATAAACCTATACCAATGGTTTGGAAAGAACTGTTTCTATATCCACCCTATACCAATGTTTTCACCAAAACATTTGTATAGATCATAAAATCAATGAACTTATACCAAAGGTTCTCAAAACTGTTGGTATAGGTACACATTTTTTTATGGAATCATTTATCAAATAACATTAAATAAATCAAATGTTAAAATACAGATATATATATATATATATATATATGAAATTATGTTAACAAAAGTCATGTTAGGTTAGTGGTTAGGTCATTGTATTATAAGTGGTACGTGTTGGTATTAAAACCAAACTATTTTTTCTGAACTACCTATCCCAATAGTTTTATGAAATCGTTTGTATAGGTTTTTTAGATGGTCTTTCCCAACGATTTTCTCAGAACCATTGGTATAGACCTATCCCAGCACTAATCTAGCCAACGGCCCTCTAAACCATTGGTATTTGGTTTTTTTTAGTGGTACACCATAACCTGATCACCATGAATCAAAACTACACCCAGAAAAATCCCTGAAGTATAACTATAAATAGAATAGCCTATTCTCCATTTTGGAAGAATTAGAATGGGAATAGAATTTAGTGTCTCTTTCAACTCCTGAAAAGTTTCCTCACATGACTCAAACCAAAAGAATTTCATTTTCTTCTTAGTGATACCAGTTAGTGGAACTGTTAAGCTAAATCCGGAATTAATTGCTTATAATTTTCAAAAATCCATAATAAACTACATTTTCAAACACATTCTTGGATTTCTCTTAGGAAACCATGACATTTACCTTCTCTGGGTCAATATATATGCCTGACTATGAAATATTATAACCCATGAAATGAACCTTACTAATCCAAAAGATGCATTTTCTATGATTAACCTACATTTGGCGCTCTCTTAGGGAATTCATCATTATCTCATGATGTTAGTCAAGGTTATGTCTGATGCAAGAATCTACTGAGATGTTTTCTATAAATAAAACCACATTAGAATCTAGGTATGGGTGGAAAAACCAATACATATGAGCTATAAATACTGGTGGCATGTTCGTAAGACCGAAATACATGACCAAATACTCATAAAATTCACACATACTATGGAACACAATATGTTGTATATCAGCTTTCCTTACACACACCATATGGAGGCCCGACCTCAAATTGATCTTGGAGAAAACTATCACTCCAAATAGCTATTCAATGAGGTCATATTTTCAAGGAAGTGGATACAAGTTCTTCACCGTAAGATGGATTAGTCGATGGTAATCCATAAAAATGAAAGGGTATCATACTCCTTCTTAGTGAAAAGGATATATAAACACCATGGAAATGTACTAGGTTAGATAAAACCCTTTTCATCAAGATCTTCATACTACTTGAGTTCATGTATCTCTTTATGAGAAATACTCTATAGAGGAATGGACAGTGATGTTGTACCATTAATGATATCGAAGGTGAACACAAACTATATATAAGGTGGTAATCTAGATATATCATTGTGGAATATCTCACTGAAATGTTCCACAATGAGAGGGAATTCCATAATATGCATTCTTGAATCGCTAATAAAGAGATTATCTTTCTAGGAAATCACTCCACACTGCCCAGTACACTCATGTCCAGATCAACTTTCCTGGATATACCATTCACCCATATAGATATATGTGCTACCCTTTGGATATGTGAAGAACACCTGAAGAAAATAGAAATCCACCTAGGCTCGATAAGGCACAAGCTTGTCCATACCATGAATGACATTGAAGGCAATCATCTCGAGTATGAAGAAACTCCATAAGAAACTGTGCCCCCTTTCCCAAGGGGGAACTCCTTAAATTGATATATATTAAATAATAAGATCCATAACGATGTTTCATGGTACATAATGACATCGTAGTACTCAATTTCTCAGCCCATACATTCCATAGTTGTAGTTGATAGAAATGAGTGTGATGCACCTTTATTAAAAAGGGATGAAACTAATGTAGAGGGTACCAGAATTGTACATCATACAATATAATTCCCTCGACACTTCTCATAGGTTGTACAATTCACTATATAAATATGGAATGAACCAGGACCCATATATGAGTGCTGATTGGCCTAAGAAGCTCCACTTTGTTGACACTATAGCTCTATGGTTTGACTGTGTTGACCACAACCAATAACTTATCCCAAATATCCTGAGGAAGACCAATATCTAGCTTGAGTTGGAGTCGTTGACCCCGTACCTGATGGTAGTACTGGTAAAAAACCCCTCTCACTCAGAATTAGAGAAAATGATTATTAAAAATGCTGAATGTGACCCATCTTTCCACAAGTCCAGAACTCAGTCAGGTTCCTCATAAATGGTTCATTTTGTTGTCTAGACTTCATCATTTGTGACACACCAAATAGTTACTATTATGATCCAACTAGATGTTACTTCCTACATTTGTACCCTCAAAATGATATTTTTTACCATTGGATAAGCCACTTCTCTTCTTGGAAGCTGAAATCCCATGGATAACGTAGCTGAATTCCTTCGAGTTCCACTAAGTGATGGGGTCCTATTTCACTATTTCAAGAATTTAGGTCATCTGAAATAAATTCACCTTTAAGAATATGTTTTATATAGCCCCATCCTAGTATCTCTTCATAGTCCTCATCTCGTCACCAGACAAGTTTAGTACAGAATATTATAATTTAGTTAAGAGGGTTGAATATTCCATAACTCACCTATCACCTTTTTGAATGTTTATGAACTCTAAAGCATGGGATTTCCTTAAGGATCGTAGAACAAAGATGTAGAAAATGGATGTCTATATGTCTACCCAGATCATACACTAATATTGACCATCCTGAGGGAGGACATCTCACCAATTCTTGGTGGAGTCAGGTAGCATATATGTGTTGATCATGACCCTATGCTCTGGAGGCACCTCGATGTGCTCAAATATAGACAACATGGTCACTAGTCCAGAATAATTGTCTTGAGTACAACCTTCCCTATACACAGTGGGAGAATTATTCCCTTGGAACTCCATTGTATATTTTTCCAATGTATTGGAAGGTAGGGGTAACCCTAAATGAAATTCAAGAATCAAAAGAAATAATCATGAAACTAGAATTTAGTGAATAGTGTAAGATCTATATGTTGTGACTCAGGTAGAATTTGGGTAGGTATCATGTAGGTCTCAAGGGCCATCACCCCTAGAGTGTGATTATCAACCCTCTCATGGAATATGACACGAGGACGTCATGGTCAAATAACTATACAAATTCCAAGCATATTTTTTTGAAAATATTTTTAATTTATAGTGAAAAGGATAAATAAAGGCTAGTATGAGCATTCATACAAGAGAGTCACAACCCTTATATTTCTCTTGGAGCTAGGTATAAGTGATAAATAATGGTCATATAATCCTAAAGATACACTTCTGGCCACAGACTACTTAGGTATGGTTTGAGTCAAGGTCTCATATCCCACTATAAGAAGACCTTTTTATTTTAAATAATATATTCATTTTTAATTTTTATTCATTTAGTAATTTAAATACATTTAAATGGTTAAATTTTATGGATCACAATTTCCAATTTATAAGGTCCCATACACCTTATAAACTGAAATGTACTATCCCATTAATCCTAACCATAAAACATTATAGCCCATATGACCAATGGTCCATGGATCAACATACCATAACTGACTACTAAAGGTGTCCAATATAACCTATGCCTAAAAACACTACTAGTATAAGTCCATAACATTAAGTGTAAGTTATGTTTTCATAAAATTGTAAGGAATAACAAACAATGCACCACAATAAGAACATGCAATAAAGGAAATGAACACAAAAAATAGGTATGGCATAGAATAATTCATGGATCATTAATACCATGGTGTCTATTATGATGCATTATTTTTAATACACTCTCATATCCTAGATCTAGGGTAAAATACTAATGATAAAAATAATTTTATAAAAAATAATAGCAAAAAAATCAATAGAATCCCCCAATGGGGAAATCTAGGCAATTTTAACAAGCACAAGCAATTACAACACTTACCTACAAAAATAAAGTCCATGTGGGTACCAATGGTTTCCCAAAAAGGCTATGATATATACTCACTAGGAAACCACCAATGGTGTATAGATTATTCTATCTAATGATATATAAAATGAGAATAATTTCATTAAAATAAATATAAGCTTGAATTAAATAAAATAGTACATCAAACTAGGTTCCACTTGAGATCGTCATCCAAATTTACCTGCTTTGTCCTAAGACAGTTGTGTCTAAAATGTGGTAACAATCACATGTGAAGTGAGTGTAATAACATATAAAATGATGTTCTGTCCACAAGTATATGATTTGGGTCTGCAGGCATATCCAATATTTTCAAATTCACTTCTACATTTATAACCCTTTAATTTAATTTACATCTTTATAAATTATTAAGAGGCACCCTGATCCCATCCATGGATATCCCAAGGGAATATCCTATATCAATATAGGGTCTCTACATATTTTCAATGCCATGTGAGTCCATCTAAGGTGACCAAAGAATGGGATATAAAGTTTCACTCCTAGAATGGGGTGGTAACATCAAGAACTAACCCCAAAGTTCATCCTTGATATCTCACATTGCGACCTAAATCTCTCTCATAGCATGGTATGACCATATTACCACTGAGCCCATCCATGGGATCTCCAAGAGGGAACTAGTTTCACTCATCTATAGGATAAAATAAAAAACATAGTGACCCACCCTAAAGAAATATAGTGCTTCCCTTAGTGTGTTTACAATGATTTTATAAATTCTAATAAGAAGAAATGATGATCTCATTGAAGGGGTCCTTTAATCAAAACTCCTTGTACCTCCCTCGACAGCAAGGTGATGTCATGTATTGGAATATATGTTCATGGAATTTTAAATAGACTCCATTCTTAACATGATTATAAAATTGATCAAGGTGATTAATTAAGCAAAAAAAATTATGGAACTTGATGTAGGGGCCTAACTCATGGCCTACCACTCTAACCAACTCAATTTATTAATTCATGGTATCTGTTAAATTAGAAGAATAACTTAAGTTTTTTAAACAAATTAAAATCTGTGACATGTTGGATTTAATGGACTAACAACACCGAAATGGGTTTCTTTGGTTAAGGTGATAAAACTATGAGGTGATTTTCCACTAGGAAGGATTATAATAATCATGCAAAGCTGTTTATAATAATTCATTTTACACTTTAAAGGAATCTACGAAAAATTATGACATGTAGAATAATAATAGATGTTATAAAATACCAAAAATACATGGTGAAGGAAACTAGACCACCTATATTTTCCCCATAGTTATTCCCTCTTGCGTTTTCGATCATTCATTTGAGCTAGAATGAGTGTTATTCAGGAAATCATCAAATTCCATGAAAATGGGGTAAATGATATTTCACAAAAATAACACAAAAGAAGAGAAGTGAAATGATTAAAATAAGATAGGGGAGTGTATAAATTACCTCATGATTTTATATGGTTTTGATAATGAAGGAAATTAAGGATGAACATGGAAGATACATTGATCCATAGTAAAGGTGGATGAAGAGATATCGAGAGAGGAGGTGATGACACACATAGGAGAAGAATGAAGGAATAATTTGGTTTAACATACAAAAAATTTTGTGGTAGTTTTTTAAAATCACCCACACAGGTAGGGGTGAAAAGTTTGGCTGATTGTTTGGAAAAAATAGTGCATCAATAGTTTTCCTTAGAACTACCAAACGAGGACCCCCACACTGGAAAGGAACACCGTTTGGATGACCTTGCGTAGCCCGTGAATCCATCTACAACTTGTCCAGGAAAATTTTCATTATCATGTGGGAATAATATCATGTCTTTTGAGAAGCCGTGTGGATCCATTATCACCTCTTACTCGTCAGCACATGGTTAGGGAAATCAAGTAGGCAGAGTGGCACAGTTTCCCCAAATCATGTGGCCTAGTTTGCCTCTTTCATTTCTAGTGATCTGGTCTCTGAAAAAACTCGAACACCCTTTTTAACTCCATGAATCCCTTAAGATTCAATATTAGAATCAAGAAAGGGAATTAAAGAAAAAAATTAAAGGTCTGTGCCTTTATCAAAAAAATGATGTTACAACTATCCATGTACATGTGTCATAAATCATTATCATCTCAAATTGATTTGAATTGGTGGAACATGATGATACAAATTATTTTTATACCAATATGAACATCTCTACATAGTAATGAATCATATTTATATTCTATTTTTGTTACCATGAATAATATTTGTTCCTCTATAGAGATATGAATAAATCATATCTTAATTAACTTCTAATAAACATACACTGTGGGATATAATATAATTATATCACAATATCTTAAAAACTTGGATCCATGATTTGAATATTCATCCATCAATGTTTTTATCTTTTTTAACTCTTTTTGATGAAATTTAATTCATCTACTATATACATAGATATATTTAAGCCAATAATATTTAAGTTTCATGTGAAGACTGAGTATGAAATTATGGAATAAATGAGTTTCATAAAATAAAAAAGGGTATAAATAATATCAAAAGAAAAAAATTAGTAAGAAAAATATCAGATACAAGGAAATGAATAATTATAGAATTAAGTTATTTGAAATATAAGAATATATGAAATAAATCAAGTCAAAAAAATAATAGTTAAGGACCCGTTTTTGTTTGGGTGAAGGTGTTTTTGAGGCTGATGCAGTTTTAGAGGTAGATGGTGCTGAAATAGATGAAATTGAAGAAACAACACCTTCTACTCATTATATGGTTTGTTTAGAAGTAGTAGAAGGATCCAGACCAAGAGGTCCCATTATTCTCATTTTAAGTAGACCTTCAACACGCATTTTTATCATCAAAATAACATCTGAATTAAAAAATTCTACGATCTAGAGATATAATGGCTTGTGAATTTTATAAAGTGATTTTATTTCATTCCTGATAAAAATATTAATATGTTCTAATTTCCTGGAATATATTCATGCTCACTCACAGATAGTAGAAGGGTGAAGCAGAGGGGAAATATCTATAGAAATTATATGAGAAGGAATATACATAAGTACATTCTTCATCACTATATTCATAGAATCTTGGAAATCTATTAGTCTACCATTCAGTGACTTCACGTTAATATCTGGGTTATTCAATATGTTGGGTGATAATTTTTCACCCTTACAAAATCTTAATCAAAATGATATGCACAGAACCAACATATATTTCTAGTTATGATATATTAACATAAAATTACATAGTAAACTAAAATATATGAGTGACACCAAGAATATAAGCATTCATCATGTAAAAACTAACTCAACAGTATATGCCTTTAAATAATTCAATAGAATCAAGATATTTAACATCTATTATTGATTCATCAGTATGATAATTCTCTAATGACATAATAGATAAAAAACTAATTTTACTACCTTTAATTACTGTTTTATCCTTTTATATATATATATATATATATTGAATTATTTTTCTTATTCCTCGTTGAATTTTTAATGGTTTTGGATAAACCTCTATATCAGTATTCATAAAGCTTGAAACAATATAGTCTATCTAAGGTAAATCAAAACATTTTTCAAATCATCACTTCTTTTATAATATGATAAACAACTAAAATAAATAAATCTAATACAATGATACCCAGAATAGTTATGATATAACATAAAAATTACTAGAGGATTATGGAGTCACAATTAAGGGAGGGGGTGAATCAGTGTGAACCAATTTTATTAAATTATTTATTATTTTAATTTACCATATTAATATTCAAACCCCTATATCAATTAAGTTGAATTAATCTTATTATTAATTCTCATCACACCATGAAACATACAAAAAAAATAAATAAAAGAGATAAAAACACATTATATTTTTAATTTTTTTATTACAATTTCATTACCCAATTATTATAGTGTTCATGCACCATTCAAGAGATAAAATTTATTAATAGTATAGAAAATAGATTATAATATTTTTAAATGTTTCATATTTAACCTAATAGATATGCATGATTATTTGTAATATAGAATAAACCACATATTTGGTTTAATACCCACTTCCCTTAGAAAGTCACTATCACTTGGTAGATTCATTATACTGACTAAAACCAAAAAATGGAAAAGTATCACAAAAACATAATAAGAAATATAACATTACCTCTAGTATAATTATTTGTTCAATTATTATCTTCCTATAATATTTTAAAATATTTAAAATCATTAATTTCACCATTCATTAATTAATAAACATTCATTCCTAATAAAGGAATTTAATGTTTGTCTTTCTCACTTATTTATGTGATTGAACACTCGTACTTTATACAAGATTGAAACATATTCCTTGGTCAATAATATTTTCTTATTTTTATTTGGATTATATGGAACTTAGATGTTGAAGTTTATGAAATGATGTTCTTCGGTATACAACATATTATTTATCAAACATTAACTTCTACTTCTAATCCTTTACATTATTATAATAATATGATTCTTATTTCTATATTTTAAAAATATAAATTCATGGATGTTCAATACCATTATCTTCTAAATACTCTAATTTATTATTTCAATAGAATCATGTGGGACTTCTCCCCAGAATCATATAAAATTATTCTCCTTCTAACAAAGTGATTTTATTGATATTCAACAAATAAATATGTTCTCATTTAAACTAGTCAAATATTTTTTCAAAAAAAATCAATCTTTTGTCACCATTAATAAATTTTAAATATTTATATTGTGAAATCCAGAATAACTGAGTAGTAGTATTCTCAATTTTTCTCATGTAATTATCCTACTAACACATCTTGAATTAAATCTCAATCACTAGTAATGTGATATTTAAAATTGAATTATATTCTAAAATAATCTAATTTAAATCTCTAAAAATATTTCTTTTCTGAAATTGGTAAAAATTACATAAGAAATTTAATATATTTTATATTACTTTTACATGATAAAATGCCTTCTATATGATACAGAATATCTCCTATATTATCAAGAATATATTTCAATTTCTCATGAGAATATTACAAATTCCTTCATAAATCGTCAATATTATCCGTAATATCATCTTTTTCCCAATTTCCTAGAAAATTACCCAATTTTCACCATGTAATATTTTATATAGTATATATGAAATATTTCTTATGATAAAAATAACATACATATCACAATGGGTTTTTTACTTTGTTTCATTTTAGTATACACTTCCAAAAATATCTTGCATATGAACTATACTATGTTACATATTAAAAAAACTTACATACCATTAATAAAATTCTACATATCACTGTGAGATCATTAATTTACCTCATTATTGTATGAGTTTCATTAAATATATTCCATATTAGTAAGAAACTTTACATACAATATGAAATATATTTTTATCACAATAGAATTCCCAAATTTCATTAGATCTTATCTAAATAAAATTACACATCAAAGTGAGATTTATAATATTTAAAAATTCTATTTTGATAGATATTACATAAGAAATTTCAAAATTTTCACCTCTAAGATAGAAATCTAAAACATCAAAGAAATTAGAATATAAAATCATCCAACATTCTTATATAGTCTCTAATTAATATAATTTTTTCATAGAGGCAATTTAATGTCTTTTGGAATATTTTAAACCACATAAATTTTATTGCACAAATTATAATGGAATGTTATAGTATATAAATATTACCTAAGAGTATTTTAATGTAAATTAATTTCCCCATAAATTATATATTTAACATAAATATTCTCCAATAACTATCCTTGAGATGTTATCCATTTATTATAGTGGAATTTATAACTGATAATACAAGGATCAATTGGTATAAATTTTAACTAGATTGATTATTCTGGGAAACTAAAAACTATGAATCCTAATCATAAACCTATGATTGGATGATTTTTTATATCATAACATTCATAACATATCATAATCTAAATTAATGACCATCACTATAATAATTTAATAGTTTATACTACATACATTAATGCGACTATCCAGGAATTCCATGTTGTAGTTGAACTTTCCAATTTTTAAGCGATGTTTATAGAAATGAATATTCAATAAAAAAATATGAATGAATCAGTAGAATGAAAATTTTAAAATAATTAATACATCAATTAATAACGTCAATCCATATCTCATCAAACCTATTCATTCATATCTGTCATTATCATCACCAAAAATCAAACATTTTGACTATACTTATAATTGAAACATTGTTAAAAATAAAAAACCTTCATCACAATATATTTGGGAGCATTAACAAATCAATCGATTATATTCTCATATATCATTTATTGTAAATAAAGTGGGAAGAATCCATATTAGTTTATCATAACTAATGAAATGATCAATAACACAACCAAAATCATTATAATTATCCCAAACATAAGACTGATATAATAATGATTCAATGTAAAAAAATTGTTATGGAAAGTATCATATTAGAATCACGTAATAAGGATTCAATGACTTGTATAAACCCCTAAATATTTCATTAATCTTATGAAATTCTATGTGATATTCTTGTGTGGTTTAGTCCTGATAATAATAACCAATATATTATCTAATGAAAGTACTCCATATTATAAATGTGACTTCTACTAATGATACTATTTATAGATCATCACAACACATAATACTCCATGATGGTATTTTATCAGGGACAACACATTGTCATATTTTTATTGGGTTTTTTTATTTTACGAATAATTTTTAATTTATAACACACAAATTAATGAATGATAAATTGATCTTTTCCTTTGTTAAAAATTCATGATTTATTTTAAAACCATCTAATCTAGTCTATCTTGTATCTAATACTATGATATTCACCATTACCCTCATGTTTTTTCTATTTTATGTGTTTCATTAATTAATCTATTTAATTCTATATTATATCCATGAAATAGATATTTACATAACCTATTTCAATGATATATCTAATTATATTGTATTTTTTGAAGGATATGTTCAGTAATTTATTAATAATGGCGTACCTTGGACTATGTAACAACTCTATCATTTTCAAAAAAAGATAAATTTATACCTCAATGTTTGGAAACATCCCAAGTAATGAAATTATGGATTCAAATAGATTTATTCATAGTATCAGATGTAGTGATGTACCCTGCATCTATTTTTACGTCTACCATGTTGGCTTATATGGAACTATTCAAAATGATATCTCTAACAATGAGGAAAACCATGAAACCATATTGAGATATCATAGCATAATTTTTTGTATAATTAACTAGTATAAGTGTTAAACCTTACAATGAGACCATCCCAACCTCTTATAAATCAGAATATATTAATAGTATTTCTCTAGAATTTGAGGATGTTCATTATATAAAACTTTTTATCATTACCTTAGTTATATTGTTATCTACTTGTTAAAGTAAAACCATACAAAACAACAGGTTGGTTTTGTAACATAAAAAATATGAAATATCTTATGATGGATGTTTAAAGTATCCTATGTCTACTTTCAATCTCTCTATTATGAATTTTAATCATTATAATATTCATGTCTTGATTTATTTTAAATAAACTACATTGGAGTTCTTAAGGATAATTTTTTTATGAATTTTACTTATATTTGTGCCTTGACTAAGTTTAAACGTCATCTTCTATCTATATTTATAGATCCTGTTATCTATAATATTTCCTTCTTCACACATTCCATTTACAAGGAATCAATTTTCAGACCACATTTTTATAAAATATAATATTTGGAAATCATTTTTAATAATTATCATTCCTTCCATGTAGAATATTATAAAATCCTCAACATTCCCACTAAATTACTTATATTCATATGAATCATCCATGAATTTTATGAGACCAAACTATTTTATTTAATAATTAAACTAGTTTTTCCAACTCTAATAAAATTTATTAAATAAAAAATATATTAGTGAAACATGAAAACCATAAAATGATCATTTCACACTTCAAATAAATTAGGAAGTACAATATTGTTTTCCTATACTAAATACATATTTAGAACATTGGTTTTGACATTTATTTGATATATCACATAATAATTATTGATTATGTAATGTCTCACATTTTCAATGAATTATTTTTAATTATTATAAGGATTTTTTTGAGCTGAGGTGTTGAGACGATGTTCAGTTATGAGGCCAGGTGTGACCAAAACAATTGAATAAAATATATTTAATTGCATGTGCATGTAGTTTCATGAAAATGTGTAATAATATCTAAATAGGTTTCTGAATAAAAAATATGAGAGAAATTTTGACCTCATAACATTATTTTTACCCTCTGAGTGACTTTAAATTAGTCAGCATGGTCCATTTGGGGAAAATTTATCATGTGCGTAAAAAATGAATTTAATTATTTGAAGAAATTATTTTATTTCAAATAGTTGAATCATAGACTGATATGTATTTAAATAGACTATTATAAAGATATCCCAAGTTTAGATGCATAACCCTAGAGCCATTATAAGATCACTGGATAGAGCCTTGTAGAATTCTCTCAGGATAACGAATATGACATTGTAATTCAAAGATCGACACACCTTAGATTCGAAGAATAAATCCAACGATGAAAACAATATATATTTCTTCATCAGTGATCGAACTAAATTGAGGTAGGGAATGTTTTTTGATTAGTCTATTCCCTATTATTGATCTCTATAATGAACGCGGACCAATCAATGAACAGATTGATCCCCAATTCGATCATATTGAGTGATGGGATTAAATTTGAGGGTTTTTTGGGAGAATGACCTTTATGATTATGGATTTGTTAGATTTTATTTATAATGAAAAATAATATATATCGACATGAACATATACTGTGCTTTTTTCAACTTGATTGATTTCTATTTTTCTTCCCCTTATTCATTGTTCGGGGTAGGCATTCTTCGTTTGGCACAAAACTCGACAAATCTTAATCAATTGATCATTTTAGAACCACTTTGTGGTTCAATGATATAAAATAATAGATATGGGAACAACATGAAATGATGGATGTAAAATGATGTATATGAAGTGATTTAGAAGATGATGGATCCCTGATAACACATTCTTTTTTTATTTAATGAGGAATGAAGAAAAATCAATAGACCTATTTTTCAAACATATGAACAAACCAAAATCAATTGTTAAAATTATGGAGAGGCACGATAGATAAAATCAGAGGCTACTAGAGTGATTGGATCTTGAATCCAATGTGATGGTGGCATAGAAACAAGAGGTAGGAAGAATAAGAAGGGTTTCTAGAAAAAACCCAAAACACAAGACATGTAGGCCTTGGCTACAAGGTGTGTATCCCCCTTTTATTGACTAAAGGTGTACTAGTAGAAGTACACATACAAGGGACGGTGTACATGTGTTGACTACATGAAATGTACTCCCCAATATGAGATGTCCTAGATCATGTACATGGGATACCAGGTGTACTGTTACAAGGTCATGGGTACACGGTCTGACACCAGGTATTGGAACATGGTTGGAGTACACAAATGGGACCCAGGGTACAGTGAAAGAATGTGTAACCCCTCTACACATCATGTAATCCACTATAATACAAAGACACTATTATAATGTCACGGTCCATTTACACTAGAAGGAAATGGGGTTTAGGGAAATGGAAAGTAACACCTTTAAATGTCATTTACTCTTTCATACATGGATTAGATATATTGTACTTTATATCTTTGTCAAGAATCATTAGGGTTATTTCCATTTATTTTTATAAAAATGGTTGGTATGAATAATTTCTTAATCCTAGTACTATGATCCCTTTAGTAGGAGTTCCTAGATAGAGTTGATGAAATCCCCACAAGAGGCTTGGAGTGGGACCCTATATGGCCCTGGATGTGATCCTCATTTGTGCATCATATTCTCTTAAAATATTTCAACGTGTATTGTCTCTTGTGATGAAACCCAAAAAGTAGTACCTTTCAGAAAAATGTCATCAGTACTATCAAACTCATTAGTGTGTCCCCCCAAATGAGTTCATCATGGAATTTTTAAGCAAGAACTATAGGATGGTATATTATAGGTGTGGATTACCTTTAAACGGTGTGTCATATATTTATTATATCAGTATATTTTTGTTATATATGTTGTAGACATATAATTTTGCAAAGATAATTATACTTTATTTTGTTTTATTATCTATGGTTTTGGGGGTTCCCAACTGAGTATTGCTATACTCGTAACTGCATGGGATTTTCCCACATGTGTCATGTCCTATATAGATGATCAACCTTTTGAAAAAGTAATTGGAGTTCCTGAATCAGACGATGAATTGTTAGACTGGATAGACTAAGGTGTGTTCTTTTCGATTTCAGATAATAGTCCAAGTACCCTTAATTTTAGGTTGGACTTGTGCTATAGACTTCCTTATGGTGGTATTCTATTTGGACCAGTTTAGGTTAATTAATTTCATGATATGGATTTGAGATATATATATATATATGCATGCATTGGTTGATATGTTGTTTTTACATTTTAGAATTTTGGGGGTTTGGAGATGTGTGCATGTGTACAAGTACATAGTAAATGCCTCCCATGTTAGTGATATGCCTACTCGGTGCTAGTCATCAGCCCCAAGCCAATTAGAGGTGGGCTTGGGGAGTCTCAAAATGGGCCCCAATGGAATTGTTCATGACATAGTGGTTCTAGATGATGTCAGTTATAAATTAGTTCCATGAGTCTATGATATTGGTTTTGGGAAATAGTTTTATGTGTTTCGATTTCATCATTCAGGCTAGAGACTCCAGTGTTTGTGTGGAAGAAGATGAATCCATACACCAGAACTCTGATCACCTTCTTTTTAACATTGTACATTAGAACATTGGTTGTAGGTAAAACTATGACACACAAATCATATAAAAATGGGTTTTGATTCCATATCCTTATTGAGTCATCTCTCCATATATAATCATTGATCATGATTATCCCCTCTCGGATTATGCTTCGATATAGGGACCAGTTCCTGAGATGTTACCACTAGTTGATGCACTATCCATAACACCACCTGTAGAGAAGAACATGGTACCCACAATACCGGTAGAGGAGGAGAAGAGGATGAGTGAACATCACGAGTATTAGAGACAGAAACCCCTTAGGTACTAAGGATATCTAAACCCATAGGCATTTGAGGACTAGATTATGGGGGTGACCCAAGTTTTCTGTCAAGCAATAAAACCAACAGATCAGATGGTGGGGTTTAGTTAACCATTCTTAGGATGAGGATACTATATCATTAATTGATTTCTAATTCCATTCTATAGAGGAGTTATATCTAGGTACACTGAGGTTTGTACATATCTTGATACTTCTACACCTCTAATTGGGCATCATGATAGTAGATGAGTATGCATCGATGTCTTCTAACCTCATTGGGCACTCTAGGGATATGGCGTGAGATCAATTATTTTGGGATTATAATATGGAGCGGGGTTTTCCAAGGGAAATATGAACAAAAATTATTTTTATGTTCATTCCTACATATGATTGGGTGTTAGAGAGATCCTTAGTTGTTGAGAATTTCTTGGATGAGTAGATACATATGGTGGTTGTCAGTAGTGGGTAAACAAGATTATAAACCTTAGTATTTGGGAGATCAAATGAGTCTTAGAGACTTGGATGTGGGAGAATATTCAAGATGAGGTCTCAGGATAGAGGATCTATAGTACATGCCTCACGGGGTGGGTCTAGTCTATCCATAGAGTGGTTATGTTAATCATGTGACAAAATGGTACATACTGAAAGATATTATCCGAACTTCTATAAAGATAACATAGAAACTATATATGGTACAGCAAGGCATAGGAAATGATAGTATAAGTAAATTCTACAAGGTGATAGATGTAGTATAAGAGTTGGAGAGAAGTAGGATTTGGTTAGCATTTTGACATGTTACCACCACCACCAAGAGGTGGTCCACGCCAGGCCTAGGGAGCTCGAGGATAGGGGAGGGGAGAACTACAAGCAGCCCAAGATTATGACCGAGATAATTTGGGAATTATTTGAGGGATGATCTATGTATTGTCTACTATAAATGTAGTTCATATAGACAAAAGTTCACGTCATTTCTTTCTATCCATGTATCTTGTTCGAGACATAGAGATTTCAGTTCAACCATTGACTCAAACCTTGCACATGAAGACTCTTACTATAGAAAACATATTGATCGAGAAATTTTTCCAATAGTTTAAAATAACTCTTCGTGGTGGAATATTTGAGTGGGATATCTTGGTGGAAATTTGTAGGCCATAATATTCTATTTTTAGTATGGATGGGTTATCTACAGTCCTTGCTTAGATTGAATATTCTAGGTGTAGGGTGTACTGTGTCCATAGTGAAATAACCAGATTTAATTTTTTCAGTTTAAAGGAAAATCAAGTATTGTAGGATGGAATCATTCATCGGTGGGTCTAGTTAATTAATCAACAGTTGGATAGCTTGGCCCTTGGTGTAGTGGATGTTTTGAGTTTTCAGTTTTCTATTATGGTGGAAGAGTATGAGGAATTATACCTCAATCATGTTCTAGGTTTTCTTCCAAACTGATATATAGACATAAGCATTGATCTAAACCCTTGTAGGTCTCAAATATCATTGAAAAAATATCTGATGGATCCCACAGAGCTTCACGAGATGAGGGTGTAGTTAGAAGACTTTTTGAGGAAGGGATTTGTTAGAACAACCTTTTTACACTAGGAAGCTCTATTTTTTATTCCTAATAGGGTAGACAGTAGATTGAGGTTGTTTTTGGACTATTGAATCATGAATTAGGTTGATCTAAATAACAAGTATCCACTACCGAGGATTGATGATTTCTTAAACTAGTTTTTTGGGGAATGATGGTTCCCAAAGGTTGAAATCAGATCTCACAAATCACCATTTGCGAGTACGAAATGAGGATACATCAATGATGACATTCAAATGTCACTACTGTCACTATTAGTACTTGGTGATTATCTTATGCAAGAATAAATCTCTAGTAGTGTTCATGGGACTCGTGAACCATAACTTTCATCCTTACATAGAGCAGTTCATGGTAGTCTTTATCAATGATATCCTTGTGTACTCAGATTCTAAGGAGGATAAAATGATACACATAACAATGGATTTGTTCATAATCCAATAGAACCATCTATAAAAAAATATCTTTAATTTCTAGTTCTACTTATAGGTTTTCCACTTTCTAAGACATTTTATCTCAGTCTATGGAGTGGCAGAGGACCCAGCCACGTTCGAGGCATTTTTTTTCTTGGGATCCACATAAGAGTGTGATAGAGGTGTAGATATTCATTAGTTTGGTAGTTTATTACCATGGATTTATACATTATTTCTATAAATTATCATCACCCACGAAAAGTTTTTCTTGATGGAGGCATCCATTTTTTTGTAAAGTGATGTTCTAATAAGTTTTTCAGTAGTTGAGGAAATTTTATTAAGAGTGCTCCCATAATGAGATTAGTAGAGGAAGGTGTTGCGTACATAGTTTTTTTGTGATATGTCAAGAACCTATATTGTTTGTGTTCTCGTGAAGAGGCAAGTTGTGATTGCATATGGTTTACTCCAGTTGACACCACATGATCATAACTATGTGACCCATGATCTTGAGTTATCAGTAGTGGTCCTCTCATATAAGATGTGGAGATACTACCTGATTGGAGATCTTTTTATCATATACTATGATCGTAAGAGTTTCAAGTATGTATTATCTTATAAGGATCATAAATTGAAATAGAGTTGATGGATAGAGTTCCTTTAGTATTTTGACTTAGATATTTTCTATACTACTAGGAAGGGAAATGTTGTATAAGAAGATCTCAGTAGAAGATCTTGTTTGTAGTTGTTGAAGGTGGCGTTCGAGCAGTTGGCCACATTAGTATTATCCTTTGATTATGGAGATGGATCATCTTACCTCCAGGCGATGGTTTTAACCAATAAAATCTTACCGTGACTTAGCTAGGAACAACTTGGAGATATAGACTACAAGAACCTATGTGTTTAGATATACATAGGGCATGATCTTAATGGATTTTCAAAATGTGGGATCAAATTATTATTTTCAAAGGATGAAAAATGGTACCAGTATTGTTGTGGGAAGAGGTTCTAAGATAATTTCACACATCTCCTTTACAGTACATCTTAGTGTGGAAATGTTGTACCGGGACCTAAGATATTATTTTTGGTGTCTAGGAATTATGAAAGGAGTTGAAGAGTTTTTCTCTTGATTCCTTACATTTCAGTGATTTTAGGTTGATCACCAAGTTCCGATAGGCTTAGCTCAACCCCTTTGGGTTCCAGAATGAATGTGGTATGGGACATATATAGACTTAGTGGTTGGATTACCATTTATTTTCAGGTGATGTGATACCATCTGTATGATCATAGAATGGCTCACCAAGTAGGACCACTTATTGGTTATATAAGAGAATATTTCAGAAGATACAGAATGCCTCTACATTCAGAAGATAGTCTGAATCACAAGATTTCCATCTATGACTATTTCTGATCATTATGCTCACATCACATCCCAGTTGTGGAAGGGATTATTTGAGGTTTTGGGACCCAGTAATTCTTGAGCATAATGTTTCACCCAAAAACTAATGGCCAGAATTAGTGGACTATTTAGGTTCTGGAGGACATGATGTGATCATGAATGATATAATTTGGTCATAGTTGTGAGGACCACCTACCACTAGAGGAGTTTTCCTACAACATCATCTACCATTCCACCATCGACATGGAACCATTAAAGGTATTATATGTGCGACCTTGTAGGTCCTCAATTTTTTGGGCTGACCTTGGAGATTCTGCACTCATGGGACATGAGTTAGTGAGAGATTCAACAGAGAATGGGTTGATCATATAGGAGTAGATGATGAATACACAGAGCTATGATAATTCTTATGTTGATAGGTGACTAAGGCCTTTGGAGTTCAAGTAAGGAGATCATGTGTTCTTAGGAGTTTCACCTCGATGTGGATTCCAGATATATGGTTAGGAGGAAATCTATCTCTGAGATTAATTTTCCATTTCAAGATACTATGTATATTTGCTGATGTGACATACCACTTTTCTATACCTAAATAGTTAGATTAGGTAAATGATGTATTCCTTGTGACATGGCTAAGGAGGTATGTGTAGGACCCACCACACGTTATCGACTAGGGAGATATGTACATAGAGGAGGGAGAGGCATTTGCTGAGTATTAGATGAATATCAATAATCTGCAATAGAAGATTTGTCATGAGTGATCGATTCCTCTCATGAATGTCCGATGGAAGAAAGATAATCTCTAGGATAACACATGGGATTGGAAAGATCAAATTCATGTTCAGTACCCAAGTTTTTTTAGTAACCCGTGGTTTGGATTTTTGAGGAAGTAATGACCCTATTTGGGGAGAATGTAATGTATTTGATTTTTCATGTAATATTTTTAAATATTATATGGAATATTTTTGAGTCCATGAATTCAGATGGTGTGCAATTCCCTGGCCCAGTGTTCCTGAAAGAAATGTTTCAAATATATTTAACATAGTAAATATCATGAATTTTGGGTTTTCCAAAAAAATGTAGAATATCTTCTAAATAGGTTTCTTGATCAGATACCATAGGGAACTATGGAAATCAGAACAATAGGTTTACCCTAGAAGTGACATAACATTAGTTCGCATGATTCGTTTGTGGAAAAGTTGTCACTTGAGCATAAATGAATAAAATAATTTGAATAAATTACATTATTCCAAATTTTTGATGTAGCGAATGGTTAGAATTTAAATAGGCCATTATGAAAAAATCTAACTGTTTTCCACATAACCCAAGAGCCTTTGGAGGATTGTTTGATAGTTCCTTAGAGAATCTACTCTGGAGAATGATGATGATTCTATGAATCAAATATCAACACAACTCAAATTTTATGGATCTTTCCAATGATGATGATGAAAAATTGATCTTCATAAGTGATCAAACCAAATTGAGTCATGGCATGTGTTTTTATTCTTTTATTCACAGTTCATGATTTCTTCGATGAATGTGGACCAATCAATGAACAAATTTATCCACGATTCATTATTCTTGTAGGATGGGATTATATTTATGGGGGTTTTGATGGGATAATTATCTTTGTGATTATAGATTTCTTTAATTGTTTTTCCAATGGAAACTAACAAATATTGATATGAACTTCGATAGTTGTTTGTTCCTCATGATAGATTTGTTCTTTTCTCCACAATTAATCATTCATAGTGGGAGTTCTTTGTGTGTACCATGGCTAAAAAAATATTTATGAATCAATCATTGAATAACCATTTCTGAGAAGAGAATTCTGAACTCATAGATACAAGATCAACACAACATGATGGTGGTGTGATGATGGAGACATAGAGATTTATACGATGGTGGATCCATGATCTCGCAATCTTTAGCAAGGAATGAATAGTATTCAATAGATCCATTTTATCAAATAGATTAGACACCATAATAGATTGTTTTAGAGACAAAGTGGCTCAGTTGAGATGATCCTAGACTATTCGGATGATTGGAGTCATATGGGTAAGAACCAACTATGGAGACCAAAGAGGGCGGAAGAAGAAGGGCTTCTAAAAAATCCCAGTACACACAATGTGTAACCCTTGTCAACAAAGCATGTATCCCCCTTGGAATGACTTGGAGTGTACCTCAAAAAGTACATATACATGGGGTGTAATACACAAGTTTTCTACATGGTATGTACTCCCCCACACAACAATGCATGGATCATATACATTGGTTACCCAGTGTATTGGTACATGGGAATGGGTACAGGGTCTGATTTCATGTACTACAACATGGCTGGAGTACACATTGAGACCTTATGTACAAGGACATGGTTTTTAACCCCTCTACAGGTAGTTTACTCCTCTATAATACAAGTACATGGTTTTAATTACATTATCCATTTACACGGGAAGATCTTGGGATCTAGGGACATATTTTGTAACCCCTTTACATGTTGTTCACTCTTTCATACTTGGATTAGATCTCTTTTCCTTAGTATCAAGGAAAATATTTTTAGGGTTCATTCCTCTTATCTTTCCCATAAATTTTGGTATAAATCATTTCATAATCCTAGGATAATGATATATTCTACAGGAAATCTTATGTAGAGGTGATGGAATATCCCTGAGAGGCCCAGAGTGGGATCCTTTATTCATCTTCATGACCTAGGTAGAGTTTTGGGTATTTATGTGACTAATCATATTAGGTTCCAATACTATATATAGTGGGATAGTCCAAACAGAGTTGTTGGTATCACCCCATGGACATGGGTGGGATCCTCATTTGTAAATCAAATTCTCTTCAGATCTTTCAGCATGTATTCTCTCTCTTGATGAGACCCGATGAGTTGTACTTCTTAAAAGGACACCATCAGTGATATCAGAAATAGGATTGTGTTCTAATAGATGATTTCTTCATGGAATAATCAAGATAGAATCCTAGGTTTTTATACTCTGGGTGTTTCTTACCTATAAATTGTTTTTTGTGGATTTAGTATATCTATATATTTTTGTTATATATGTTTGAGACATATAATAGTGTTGAGATGACCATAATTTCCTTGATTCTATTCTTTGTGGTTTTGGGTGTCCTACAGAGTATTATTATACTCACCCCTGTAAAGGATTTACCCACACATGTTTGTCTTTTTCAGTCAATCAAACTTTTGAAAGAATCATTGGAGGACTAAGAATAGATTGTGCTTTGTGAGACTGAAAAGACCGAGGTGTGTTCCTTCAACTATTAGAAAGTAGTCCCAATACCCTTACTTTCAAGATGGACATGTGTTACAGGATTCTTTTTAGTAGGATTGAATTTCTCTTATTTACATTCTTTACTTCCTCTATACCCTACTTGTGGGATATAGATATTTTCATGCATTAATTGATCAATTGCTTTTACATTTCAAAATTTTGGGGGACTAGATATATATATGTGTGTGTGTGTGTGTGTACAAGTACTTAGGAAATTCCTCCTATGTTGGTGATAGGCCTAATTGGTGCTAGTCACCAGCCCTTGTCCTATTGTATTCCATTATGGGGAGTCATGGAACGGTCCCCACTAAGAAAATTCATTACATTTTAATATTATATTAAATATACAAATTGAATTTATCATATCTACATGAAAAAATGTATCATCATAGTCAATAACGTGAATATATTTGTAAAAATAGACACCATTAAATCATTATAACTAAACACTCTACCATCTATGTACATTTTATTTTTTAAAATACATTCACATTCTATGTGTAACTCTCATTCTGGTACATTCACCTAGTTCTAAACATGGGTAGTGTACATATTGTCCACTCAAATTTCATGGTTTTAAAACAAATCTTGGAATGTGACCTCTCAATAAATTCATAGAAGGTATTAGGTTCATCCTAACTAAATATCTCTTCCTTGAGATATTCTGTAAGAAATAAATATCTCATAAGATACTGAAAATTATACCAAGACATTAAGTATCATTTGTAAACTAAGTCATTCCTTCTTTCATAACTCATTATGGAACCAGATCTACAACCATCATTGAAACTTTATATGTATGGTTGTATTAGAAAACTCAAAATAAAAACGTCATCACATTAAACTATTGATTTATTTATTACATCCCTAGTAATATAAAAAATAATCCATCAAACACTTTTTCCACATAAGATTACAGAAAGAATGTCCTTTCTTTTCCCCTGGATAACCAACAAATTCTCATATATTTTACATTGGGTGGGTTTTTTAAAATTAAAAAATTAGATATATGACTTCTACCAAATCCATATTTTTTGTATTATTTACAGAAATTGTTTAGGTTAAGTGTGAACCCTAAT
Organism: Viscum album; assembly: GCA_963277665.1. NCBI lineage: Eukaryota > Viridiplantae > Streptophyta > Magnoliopsida > Santalales > Viscaceae > Viscum > Viscum album. The sequence continues at coordinate 1,684,743,916 of OY728126.1, read as the reverse complement.
ATAGATGCTAATACATGACCAGTTACAACATAGTTGACCAAATTACAGACCATAAAAACAAATTGGAATCCACAAAAAAAAGATATTACCATTTTTAAACTACCAAAATAGAAATTAAAATATCTTCCACATCAGCCAACAATTATAAGAATCCTTCACATATCGAGAAGAACACTAGAAAAATGTGCAACGAGCAAGGAAGTGTCACATCGCAATCACAATAAGAAAATATTGATCAAACCATATCTAATGAGGCTTGATTCATCCTCTAAATTACACCATTACATTTTTTTTCTTCCAAGAGGATTGTTGTGGGAAATAATTATATTAACTATTATCTGATTTGTAAATTCCTTTCTTAACAATTCATCACTATGATTAAATTAAGAATCTTAAAACTTTTCCAAGACTATTCAATAATCAATTGTGAAATTTTTTACAATTTTCAAATGTTTTAAACATTTCCCACACAAGAAAATAATAACATTGCCTTCTGAAATCATATGTAATGGTTACAAGGTACCCATATAAACTTCTTTATTGAATAATCATTTATTCACATGAATCACTATGTATACGTTCCAATAGTCCACTAGCCCCTTTAAATTATACACAGAATGGTTATTTTTTCATTTTTATAAATAAAAAATATATTCAATTGTAAAATAATTAATAATTAAATGGGTATAATGATAAATAAATAAAATTTCTTAAAATTCATATCCTATTTATATGTCTAGAGAAACATTTCTAAATATTATTTTTTTATAATCAACTTTGACCATCTTGTCTTGATTTTTTAGATGGAACTCAGACCATTACTTCATTATGGAAATTACATTTTTATTTTTTATTTATTTATATCCTCAATATAACATTATATATATAATTATAATACATAAATTATCCCATTATTCTCATGGAATTTTTTATGAAGAATGAAAAATGTTCCTTGTTTTTTATCACATGCCCATACGATTCATTATTCGTCAGTGTGTCATAGATCAAAGAAAACAAGAAAGTAACCCTATTGATTTTATACACATTAAATTAAATATATTAGTTCACAATTATTCATTTAGTATAATCTATCATATATGATATAGGATATTCACAATCCCACTTTGATCATGGGTACAATGTTGACTTGATTTGAGAAATAAGGATCAACTCAATCTTGTTATTCCATAAGCTTTCATATGTAGATAATTTAGAGTAAGGTATATAGAGGATAGAAAAAATAAATTCATTAAAAATTCTATGTATAGTATTAATTGAAAAAAAATGGGCTTAAATAGTAACATTTTTCTTTCAAAAATTTCACCTATGAACTTGGTTGTGTTAAATATCTTAAAGCATACTATAATTATTTGAATTACTTACTAAACATATCGTAATTCTCAAAAAAAATCATCACTAAAATTTGAATTCATAAATACTATATTATGAATTAGATCCATTATCTCAACTTATTATTCTGCAGCATATTTAATAGTTCTTTACTAAATAATATTAATTTAAAGAATTATTTTCTCATTTTTAATTATTATAACATAAATAATCCCTGAATTCCATGAAAAATATTAAGTTATCAATATTAAAAAAAATATGTCCCTAAATTTATTTATTACTTATTTATGTTTGACCACACATTGATATTAACCATCCATGTATATGTGTCCTTAATCATCATATACTCTAATTCATTAGAATTAGTGGAATATGGGGATACCCATTATGTGTGACCCTCTTGGAGTTTCTCCCCATAGTAATGTATCATATTCATATACCATGTGTGGTACCAAAAATCACAAATAGGACCCTAATGAAATAAGGATAATTCCTAACATTTGAAACTTCTAATGAAAATTTACTTGGGGATATTGTCTCTTTATATCACATTATATTAGAATGTAGAATCCATACATTCCATCACTATCCATTATTGATTTTTAATCTTCAAAAATATTTTAGAGAAAACATAATTATTCCACATTTCCATGGATATATTTAAGGCATTAATATCCAATTAAGTGGATAATAATATATTATTCCACATAGTTGAATAAAAATCACATCAAAATCATTCAATCATTTCCATTTACCCAATGATAGACATGACACAAGACACCATGAGACATAAATATTTTTAAAGGTTTTCTTCATATACAATGGTGCATGATGAAATGATATAAATTGATAATTATATCTAGTTATGTGAAGAAAAAAAGTTCTTATATATGAACATCCAATCACCCTTGAAACTTTTTGCGTTCCCAGTAGTGGATTAGTCCTTATGAACTCTTATATTTGATTTTTCCAAGTGAAAAAAATTAGGAGAAGAGGTCCCAATAATTTTGTGCATCTAGTAACAAATAGTTATAAATCATGTATGGTCCATCAGTGTAATGTATCTAGACCATATTTTAAATGTTTAATATTAGTGACCTAGAATATTAAGGTCCTAATTATAACCAGAAACTCTTATATCCTTTTTATATGACATATAAAAATACATTACTATATAAATAGTGTTTAAATAAGTGATAAAAATATTATAGTAATAATAAATCATTTATAGGTCTCTATAGATATGAAATGCCAATCCAAAAGTATTAAAATTGTTGGGTCCTATGAAATCACTTTCAAAACACTCAAACATTCATTAGATCTGACTTGAAAATAACAACTTGCTAGATCTGTTATACTAAAATATTTCTACTAATATGTTACGTATATAGTAATTGGGACCATAAATGTTTTTCCTTGGATACTCTATAATTATTTAATTCACCTCTTAGAATATTATCCCTTATGTGATGATATCCATGAATATAAACATTTTACACTATTATAACCTTGAAATCTTGACGAGTATTATCATTATAATACTATCAGTATCTATATTATGTAAAACAATATTATTTAGTAGAATTAAAATAAATATAATAAATAATTATATATTTTTAATGATTATCTAGCTGCATTAGATACCCCAACAGACTCAGTAGTTTTTGATATAGATACCACTAGTCTTAATGATTTATTTACAACACAATACCCTATCCAACCTATGATATAAGACCAAATTTACATATAGGAAGAATATTTTTAATTCCAATTATGATTAATAGAGTTATCACTTCTCCAATTATGTGGTATATATCCCTATGCACATCTTCATGTACTATTTGATATCTCTACCTTCTATATATATTATTATCATAGATTTATTTGATATTTTATTACCAAATTGTTTGTATCAGTAATATCCAATCACATTACATATAATGGAATATATGATTAATGCACCTTGTAGTGTATAAATTTCTAAAAATACTTTTATCAACACTTCTATCTTATAAAAAACTTCTTAATGAGATTTATGTCATGTGATAGAAAAATTTTCAACCTAAATTTTTCCAAATAGTATTTCTAATACCGTATCTAATTTTGTACTTTGACTTGGTCTAAGTAAAAAATAGATCAGTATCAATAGAAATTTTTTATCCTGATAGAAGTTTATGATGTTAATTCATTCCATTGAGAGATGGTATCACCCTATTCTTAACTAATAATAAGACTTATAACTATTATATATATATATATATATTATCAATATATATCCCTTGGAAAACTGCTTAACCCTTATTATCTACTTAAAAAAGAATGGATATATTATCAATGCTTGAAAGAATTCCTTATTTAATATATAATATATATATATTCTACATTTATATTATTATTTTGATAAGCTAAAAAATCCAATTTTAATCCAATTGGATTTTTATATATTTTTTTCAAATGTTTTTCACACTATGAGAACATTAATTAATATTAAAAATTTAACATAAAAGTATTTATTTAACAGAAATAAAAATAAAATCAATTTATAAATTCATTTGATTACCCATTTTGATTAAAGTTTCATTACATTAATTTTATAAATTACCAAAATTCAAACTTGATTTCTGTATATGGTGTCTATTTTATAAATTCATGTTGTCTTTTCAGTTTCTCAAATTTTCCATTTACCTATACATTGTATGATATATATTTACTATACATTTTTAATAATATATCACCTAAATTAATAATTATAAAACCACTAATATTTTGTTTCATCTTTCTTATATAGTTTCTTTCTATGGATTATTCATTTTATAAGAGCCGTTGTATATCATTTTCTTATGCCAACTTCTTATGGCTCTTGATCCTTGAACTTATCCAATTAAATCCTACTCTTAATATATCAAAATCTATGTGTATAATTTAATTAATACCTTGTTTTTGAGAATAAAACCTTTGAGAAATTTTAATAATATTTTTAGATATAGTCATAGGGTTTTCCTGAATTTTTGGGAATCATATATCCCCAATATCAATATATTATAAATATTTATTATATTAAGTCATACGCACATATAATTTTATAATTTATAAATTTCATCCATAATAGATTATGGGATGGATAAAACAAGACTTCCATTGAATCTAAAAATTGGTTTTATCCCAAGAGTGGAATGTGAAATCTCAATCTCTGTTCTTACGTAAGTGACCGGTCTGTTTGGAAACATGGATTGAAGTGAACCTCCCCATACGATAAATGATACTGAATAGAAGTGAGATTATTTTATGGTATGGTGTGGATATGAATCCATCTTAATCAGAGTAGTTTGTAGTGGAATAATAATTATAAAAAAATAATTAACCAATATAGTGAACAAAAGTAAAAACACAAGTGTCAAAATAAAAAATCCAGACAGTGATAATCAGTTATGAAAATAACCCAATGTCATACAAAAAAGATTATGTCATGTCATGATTCCATACAATAACTAGAATGCAAGGAAACGAACAAAAAAATAATACACATCATTCTTAAAAATGAATAGAAAGTCATAATCTATATATGATATCATCATGATCAAAGCCTTTGTCCTATACTCCCATACTCCATCATAGTATAGAAAATTAACCATCCAGAGTTTGATGCTACCCCTTGACCCTACATACATCTGTGAGATCTGTTCTTATTCAAATAAATGGTCGGAACACGTTTTGAGTAAAACATTATAGGAAACCACCAATGATGTCTATAATAATATATCCAATGAATATAAAATGAGTATTGTGTAGTTATGGAAGACAATAAATGATTGTTGTAATCCATAACTATGCAGTCTTAAGTCCCTAAAGGACAGCCATCAAACACAACCTACTTCATATTATGTTGAGAAATAGCAGAACATGTGCCACTATATATATATATAAATAATATATATATAAGTAAGTCTGTATATATATGTACTATATATAACACACACAGACACACACTTATATATATACACATTATTCCAGCTAGGACCGAAGGTATCCTTGCATAATCATAAGTGTCCCATACTAACAACTATGGAATTAGCTCATCATTTATTTGGAATATGAAATATCATGTTCATATATCCAAATAAATATTGTAGTTCATCATTACCTATATCCAAACCAATGATCATGAAGCATAATTTCCTACATCATAATAGATGACGTGAAATTAAATGTCCATCATCCAATGTCAGGGGTCCATGAAGCATTATTTACAATATTTCTCTTCCCCATGTCATAACAACAAATATTCAGGGTTTAACAATAATAATAATGAATTTAATTTAATTCATTCAAATTGTAAACAATAGGTGTAAATGTAAAAATTTTCTTTTTTTAAATCTCATTAAGACATTGTCCTATTTGAAAAATAAACCAATCCAAAGTACATGGTCTTACCACTTCCATTTTATTTAATTCAATTTATCCAATTCAATTAAAAGTCTTTCTAAGACCATATAAAGGGTCGTTTGGTCACATAAGAATTTTTAAATTCTTTTCATTTAACCAAATAACCCAAGGGGTTGGTACATGTTGTGGTTGATGACATGTGACAATAACAAGGGGTAAAGATAGTTCATTTAGAAAGGGGTAGAAATTGAAATAAGAAATTTTAATTTTTAGGAAATATGTGGAATTTCTATATAAAACACAGCGACACATGATACAAAAAAACTAAAATCTTTTATACAATTACTAAACCACCGACCTTATGGAGGAAAACATATAATTTTCCACGACAGACCATTAATTGGGAATAAAATGGGAAAAATTGAAGAAATGTTTGAATACCCAAAAAATAGGTCATATCAGCACGTACTTATTATTCATTTCATATGGATATAGAAATAAATATACTAAAAAATGGGATCGAAGGACTCAGAATGAGAGATCTGGCATGACCAATGGTGATTCAACTAGGTGTCAGATAGTGGAGAAGGATCAAAGGCCATTTAGAAGAGGAATGGAGCCTTCAATGGAGGTTTAGGATGTTGTGTATGAGGGGAAATGAAAAATGAGGAATAAAATATAAATAAGAAAAGGTAAAATGGTAACATCAGCCTATTTTGAAGGGTGCATGGTTTGGCCTCACAGCTAGCAAAACTATACACCAACCACATTATAGTACTATCCAAGGTGTCACCCACATTAATATTCTGTGCATAATTTTACATACCATGCACAACTATTGTGCCCATATTTTCTATCTGCCACACATTACAAGGTTAGACACACTGTTCAACAAGCCATGAACTAACCTTTCATTTCATCACTACAACACACCTACACAATTTTTATATGGTCATGTGGCCTACCATTCATGGTAATATTACCATGAAACTCATCTTATATGGATACATGATTGAGATTCACAATTTTTACTTATCCTACACCAACTATGAACCCATTTCTATTTGTCTAAAAACTGGAGTTCTGAGCTCTGAAAATGCCTCAAATTCTCCCAAACCATTCATTAATCCATTAGGTATATTTATTAGAGTAAATAAATAGGTTTAAATATTAATCTAATGAATCCAAACCTCTATGAAAACATGATATTTTACAAAATCATATCCTTAAAGAAATTTATCCACAATTTCCCCTTATAAGGGTGGTAAATCATCATATTTGACTAATTTTATCCACTGAGCATGTATGTCGGACCCTCGCTTCTAAGATTCTATACATGATGGTGCAAAAATAACACATGAACCAGAGGAACTAAATTTACTTAGAGAGACTTAATGATATTATCATCAAGATGTATATGATACTACTAAAAGGAAGAAATAATATCCAAATCGACCTTATCATGATGACATACATGATAAGGGTCAAAATGATAATGATGAAAATTAGATACATGGAAAACATCCTACATATCCTTATATCTCATATAATGTGTTATCGAATAAGAAAAAAAATGAACCTCTAGAAAACATCAATCGGTCTGATGAAATGATGTGATAGCTTACCTTACCATCAAATCAGTTGATGCCCAAGTCTAGGTGAACCGTGAAAGAATAATCGATCCCCAACATTGAACTCTAGAGGAAATTGACAATGATCATCACATGACATCTACCTAGAATGAGTTGTATAAATTTTACTATAAAAAATTTGCACTTGTTCTGAGGTATTTTGAAGGATATGAGGTACTAATAGCACTACCTCTCTCTCCTATAACCAACAAAGGGGTGGAAAACAAGTTCTACCATATAGGGCCTCACAAGTAGCTATCTGAATAGTATCTTGGATGATATTATTTCTAGAGAATTTGTAAAAAGGTATATGTTTCTCCCATGAACTACCAAAATAAAGGATTCATGCTTAGATAATGTCTTTTTTTCACATGTATCAAGTTCTTGGATAGACTATCAGTCTATGGTTGAGAGGTTGTATTCGGTAGTTACTTTAATCCTAGTGCCTTCTATATCTCTTGCTAGAATGATGATTTGAATCAAGACACAATGTTTAATAAGATGTAATGTTGAATCCCATGAAGTTATATGATATCCCTAACATATATCTTATATATCTCATCTACTAAAAAGGTCTCCATTATAAGTAGGAAGTAGCTGACAGTTGTCATCCTATTCACAATCACCCAGACCATGTCACTACCTTGTTGTGACCCAGGTAAACCTATCACACAATCCGTATAGAAATCATGTAATTTAAACTTTGTAATATGAAACTTCTATAAAATCCCCACTAGTAATTGGGTTTTACCTTCAAATAATAATAGACGGGACACCAAGTAACAAAAATATTTATCACTCTCTTCATTTCAGGGTACCAATAACAGTAGTGTAGATCATGGTACATCTTAATTAGACTGATATGTACTCTAAAAAATAGGTATGGTACTCTTTTATCCATTCCTCTCACACATCATAAGGAACCCATATTCTTCCATGAACATGAAATATCTTATCGTCATGAACAACCCAACCAGGTAGTGGCTTCTCACCTAAAATTCTCACCATCTTGACCAAGCCCATGATATATGAAAGTCGTCTCTTATTTAATCTCTTCATAAGTGAATATGTCACCGATAGTGATTCATGTAAAGGATTTACATGATTACCCTACTCCTCTAAATGAATATGAAATATCAAATCCATCATCTACCACTTAGTATTGGCCTCCTAAACTACATGAACATTAGTCTTTGGAATTAGAAAATCGAACACTAAATTTTCATTCCTTAGGTTGAAAGAAATAACAAAATTGAAGTAATATAGGTATTCAACTGATTTTAATTTTCTAAAATTCAAATCACACCATGTAACGATATATATTAGTATTTTATTGTCTCTATATATGGAAAATAATTCTCAACAAATATAGTGTCTCCAAAATTGTATGGCATGAATTACCGCTACAAGCTCGAGGTCATCCATTGGTAAATATTAACTAGAAGAGTTGAAATAAAGATAAATGTATTCCATGACTAAATAATCATGTAACATAATTTCTTATATCTTTATACCTCATGTGTCGTAATAAACTATATAAATTTTCCCAACTGTTGTAAAATATAGATCAGGGGTAAAGTCATTGTTTATTTCATATCCTAAAAGGATTTATCACATTCTTTTGACCATATAAACATAATTCTATTCTTAATTAAGATTATGAGTATATCTTCAAGGAAAGATAAATCATGAATAAAATGGATGGACTATCAATATATCCCCATGAAACTTCATGTTTTAATGTCATTTTTTGGTTTCTCCCAAGAGAATATAACTCCCACTTTCTCAAGGATCACAAATACTCCATCCATGGAGATGACGTAATCTATAAATTATGTTTTTTCTATATTTAAGTGGAATTTTTTTAATATCAAGTAACATGTGATATATTATTTTACTCAATATGATATCATGATGTTTAGCAGGATCATTTATAGTTTGTATGTATACAATGATATCACCCACAAAAATAACCATGAAAGAATCCAGATATGGGGGGAAAACTTGATTTATTAGCGGCATAAAAATTATAGGTGTGTTAATGAGACCAGAAGAAATTACTGGATACTCATATAAACCAACATGAATTAAATGCTCTAAGAGGTATATCTAAAATTACAATGTGAACCTAATGATTTCTCTACCTAAAATTAGACTTTGAGAAATCTTAATCTCCTAAAACATTATCAAATTGGTTGGTTATTTAATGTAGTGGACACAAGTTATTTACAGTAAACTAGTTAAACCTTTTTCAATCCATGAAAATATTGAGGGTTAAATCCACCATCAATGAAAATGTGATGGGTGAACCTCAGGGAGAGCTATCAGGTCAAATAAAATATGTATCTTAAGGGTCTCTTAACTACCTCTTGAGTTTCTGAAGCATAGTTGGTGTCATTATTTGAGGTTGAAAAAACACTATTTATGATCCTAGAACTAACTCAATAGTTAATTTGACCTATCTCACAAGAAGAAACCCAATATTTGAAATGGGAAACATCCCTAAAATGATCCAAAAATGGAGGAAAATTGGACTTGAATATTCTGTGATGATCTTGCCAAAATATATAAATTTTGGATATCATTCTACAAAGACCACAATGCTTAGGTCCAAATAGACTCACTTGGACATCCCATTATCCCTTGTGAATGTAGTTATGACCGTCAGGAAATAATAAATTCACCCATCAGTGGTAATAATCATCATGGGCTCGATAAGAGACTAACTAGTCCTTCCTAAGAGTTACATTAAATAATATCAAATCAAGGGAAAAATAATCCATATGATAATATAATTTCCTCACACTAGGGGACAGTCCATTCACTGATGTGCGCTCTCAAATTAGATCCCTAAGAAATTATAGAGACACATCGCACTATAGAAGTACTATATCTTTAGGACCCATCATTATTTCATAGAAATAGCTATGTAAAAATGTATAGTGAATGTAAAAAATAATGTATATACTATAATAGATGACATTTAAATCATTCATCATACAGTAGAAGAACCACCACTCAACTCCTCTATGTCTGCTGAAAAACATATAACTAGCACAATTTAATGTCGTAAGATGAATGTAGGCTTCCTTAAGAATGTATGTGGTACTAGTACTATGATTCCTAGGTTTGGATCCATCATCCAAGATCGTCTCTTCATCCCAAAAACTAGTAATACAATATTTTCCCTCCCATGGAGAATAAATAATCCCCACTCTTGAACATGGAGTCAGTTCATATTCTCTCTCAGTAGGCTGTGGAGGAAAGTTTTTTCAGAATTGATAAATATGACCCATCATGACATAGGATTTTCATTCATCATGGTATATTTTTCACTAGGGTTTCATGTGTCCTGAATTCCTACACTTATGAAATATCACATAACTATTAGTGCATTCCCTATAAATCCACTATACCTATGAGTAGAATATATTCATCACTTCCTACCACTAGATTAACTACTCCCCAATCTAGGTGCTAACTCTCCCAAGCCCACTCCATTATATTCCCTCAAATTTTTCATTTTGATGAGGGCTTGATTCACTATTTCATAAATTATAGTCAACTTATTGATGTTATCCAAATATTAGATTGAGTATATAGTCTCATACTCAATCCATCTTCCTGTCATCATCCCATAATGAGGAATAGTTGGAGTGAAACATTGGAGATTAGTGAAATGAGATAAATAATCCATCAAAGAAATTGATCCCTGCTACAGATTAAAAAATATCTAGCTTGGACATCCTTTATCTTTTTTAGAAATAATTATTCATATAATATCATTTTGAAGTCCCTATAGACCATATGCTAATGTTTTTATACATTGGTAACAACATCCCCCAAAATTGGTATAACCCAGATGCATATAATTTAAAAGCTTGAAATGACATTTTAGAGGCATCTAAAGATAATTGAAAATAAATAACATAGCCTCTAGCCATGAATCAGTAGTCTGGGGGGACATCATCCCCTAAGAGCATAGGTGTATTATATTGCTGAAACTCTAACATAAACACTTCCATAGTAGGGATAAGACATGACCCTCCATGTATATAATGTATTAACCAAAGGAAACCCTATCAAAACTGACCATACGACCCTAGATATGGAATAAAATAAGGCTCAACACATGGCATTACATTAGGTACAATAAGTGCATAAGGTCCCACCACCTCCATGTATGGTCATTTCCCCCCTTATGAAACTCTTCTTGAGATTTTTGTGGTGGAATATTTTTTCAATTTCTAATTAAAGACAAAAAATATGATTTTATAATATGATATATCATAGGTAAATGAATAATATAAGTAAAATCCTTTATATATAAGAGTCAATACCCTATCTTTTTCTCCAAAATATTGGTCAAGGTGATATAGAAGATCACAATGGTCACAATATACACTCTCTACATCCCACTACCATGGTCATATTTAGGCCATGTTCTCTATTTTAGAGTAGTGGTACCAATATATAGATTTTCAATTCCAATTTATAGAAGAAAATACACTATATGTTTAAACTAGAATCCCAATATAGCAGAAACTATTTCATTTACGAATTAAAATTTAGTGGTTTGAATATATATTATGATCTAGTTAGATGTTTATGTTATTCACATGATTTTAGGTCCCATGTTTTAAAGGTTTTAATTTCTACCACCTTTAGTTGCAAACATCATTTCATGAAATTTAAAATATATGTATCACAATTTCCAATAAACAGAGGTCCATAAACACATTATAAATTGAAATTAGAATAAATTTGATTTTAACAACAATATTTTCAACCCATGTGACTAATGGTTGTTTTATCAAACAATAAATAATTTTTTAACTAAGGTTCCACCATCAAGAAATTTGAGAAAACAACATTTAGGTCGATGGATACACAGTAATAAGTCCAATTATTGTATTCCTTCATGAAAAATTAGCACATTTAAATACATAACAATCAAGGAACCAATGATTTGAAACATACAATGTGAATAGTAATAAAAACGTGGAATGAAATGTGAATCCTTAGGTGCCAATAATGATTCCTAAGTCTAAACTTACTTTCTGTAATAGTACAATGCTAAATGAGAACCCATAATTATATTAAACACCCTAAGTAATGTGCATAAACCCACAATGATATCAATAAAACTATAATAAGAATAACCTAGAATAATAAGTACCATACCATGTAATTTGGATTTTCCTTATATGTGGGTTAGATACTCCCTGAAACTTGATCATTACAAAATTTGAACACATTCCAATAATCATTTATACTAAAAAATATTATGAAAAAAGGAAAATAAAAATATTTTGATACATCTTTGCGATGTCATTGTATTAGTTAATAATTTTAAGATTGGTACTATTATATTCATGTAATCAAGAACACCTCCCCATATGTTAGAATCTACCTACTAGAAACAAGGGTCTATGATGGTATTATGGATAGAATATTCCCTCTTAATTTGAGTGGTTCACAATGGTATAGTAATGATAAAACAATAATTGAATAAATATAGTGAATAGTGTAAGTAAATAAATAAGTAGAAGAAAAACATCTAGATAGTAATAATCATTCATAAATTCAATCCATTTTTATTTATAAAATATAATTTAATTCCCTGATTCTATAAAAAACTAGAATATAGGGAAATAAGAGAGACATGAATATACAACATGCTACACAAAGATCAAAAAAATCCATTATCTATCTCTGATTACATGATGAGAATAGTATTAGTATTATTCTCTCATACTCAATCTGATCTAATATAATCTAGAATATATAATTTGATGATTCCCTTTGTCCCTATTTGAATCCATGATATCTTTTTGGATAACAATCAATAGTATGAGCAGGGTGTGAGTAAAACTCAGGATACCACCATCATTAGTGTCTATAATAATCATCCTTTGGAGAAACAAATTATTAGAATGTAGGAATAAAAAAAATTAATAATATAAGTCGTAACCAAGGGTCCCTAAAGGACACCAATCAAACACTACCAGATTCGGTCTATGCTACGATATCTCTGAACACCTTTCAAGTTGTATATATATATATACATACCCACACACAATATATAAAAAATTAACTATATATCTACATATATACTATATATTTATAACATATATAGACATACATATAGATACATAGTACTATCTAGGACTTGTGGAAAGAAATAAAATTTCCCATTCATAATCCAAAGATTTTCATACTTCTAATAAAAGAATTAGCTAATAATTTATCAATGAATACGAACCATCATATCTATAAATCCCAGTCAATGATGTGGGTCATCGTCTCTAACATCCTAACCAAGGAGCGTTAAATATCTTGTCTAACATCTCAAAAAAAGTGATGCTCATTGTCCCACAACCAACTTCAAGTGTCTATGAAGCATCATTTCCATCTATTCCCATGAACATTTTATTGTGAATAATATCAATGTTATAAAAACAATTAGTTTTCATTTAATTTAAATAATTAAATATTCCTAATTAAGCATACATATCAAATTATTCTTTTATGAAATCACATTATGTCTTGGGACTCAGACTTAATTCAACAAGTCTCAGGTACATGGTAATTCCACTAACATTTTGTTTAAATATATTTAGTCAATACAATTATAATTAAATCCAAAACCACCTATAATGTTGGTAGGTCACATAATAATTTATCATGTTTTTACATTTCATGAATTCACCCATGGGATTGATATTTATTGAGGTGGATGACCATTGGCAATAAAAAGGGTCATGGATATTTTATTTAAAAGAACTAGAAATTTAAATATGAAAATTTCATTTTTTGGAAACACATGGAAAACCATCATTTGAAATAATTGGGAAAGATATAAAAGAACTATACTTTTAAAGGAAATTACTGGATCTCCAACCTTATGAAGGAACACAACTCCTTACTTTTCATTGGCCTTTAATCCATGCAATAATGGGGGAAAACAGTGTAATAAACCATTACCCTAAAGATACAGAATATTCAATTACAAGGACTTATCTTTATACAAGGTGATATAAACAATAGAATGAATCTAGAGGATTGAATTTCTTACCATGATGGTTCTAACATGACCAAAAATGAGTGAAACAAACACCAGACAATGGAGAATGATTGACGCTATCACGAAGGAGGAAGGGAGATTCCATTGGAGTTAGAGGAATCTCTTCATGGAGAGGATAAGAAGAGGAAGAAACATAAAATGGGGATGGGGAAAAGGGTAATTTTATTCTATTTTAATGGGAACTTTTTTTGGATTCATAGTCTGAAAAACCATGTGCCAACCATGTGTTGAAACTACAAAAGGTTTCACCCTCTGTTACACTATTTGTACAAGATTAGAAAAACAATAAACATCCCATGAATTATTTCTATCCATAAGCCATCCCCCCTCACATGGTTAGACTCATCATAAGACAAACCATACACTAACTATGTTTTCAACACTTTAATAGACCTAAAACATTTCTCATAGACATGTGGCCTACCAGGAATGGCTAGCTAAACATGTACATCCTCTTATGGGGATACACGGATGAGCTATATGAATACATATAACCATGAACCAAGCATGTTCCTATGTGTATTGTTTCAAAAAATTGATTCTCAAGGTTCCAAAAAATCCTCAAACACTCACAAAAACATCCCCAAACCATTTAGGAATATTTATTAGAGCTAAATAAGTTGTTTTAATAGTACAATAAAGAATCAGTACCCCATTGAAAATATAGGATCTTAAATGAGATTAGTTTTGTTCAAATTATGATCTGTTATGGACCAAAATCATAGGTGAATAAAATTGGAGATTAATTAATATTTTAATTATTCACCTAATCCTAACCCACTATTTTAAAAAACATTATATCTAATCTCTAGGGAATTTCTAGATAACCGTAGATATTGGGGATGATTATTATGTTGTGGAATCATTGGAAAAAATATTTTTTGATTGGGGATCTTATATGGAAAACATGGTATCATCAACAACAATGCATCAGAGAATGAAACCACCCCTGATCAAAAAAAATTATCATGGTCAGGATTTTTTTATTTTTTAATATACATTTGATATCATTTCCTTCATGAATTCCCCCAAAAATATAATCCAAGAAGATCATTAAAAAACCTAGCTAATAGATACATGTTGTGGAACATGCTATTTTAAAATCATTAACTCAAGGAAACACGATATTTATTTATTAATGTGGATTTCTCAACTATTGATTGTGTTTGATTATGAATAGAAATCATTATTTCAAAAAAATGGTTTATGGAATCTCTATTTTTTTCATTATTTTTTATCACTAGTAATCTGTAAAATAAGTTATTCATATTTTCTCCATGGACTAATAAAAAAGGTTGGGGATGAAGCCGCATTTTATTATTAAAGCAAAGCAAAGACCTCTTTTAACTGGGTAGAGGGAGACCCATTACATAGCCCGAAGGCCCAGTGGGTTTGTAGCCCATTACATAGCCCGTAGGCCCAAATTTTTGGCCTAAGGCCAATTTTGTGAATAGTAACCTGGCTGCTACAGTACCCGCCGCTGCTATAGTACCCTGCCACCGCTACAGTTCCCGCCGATCAACAGTACCACCGCTGCTACAGTACCACTACAGTACTGCTACAGTAACCTCCTCCCCATGGGTTTTGAACCCCCATTTTTCATATATGATTACAAGGTTTTTACCACTAAGACAAAACCCAACTATTATATAATAATCATTAAGGATTTTTACATGGTATAAGATCATTAAAAAAATGATAATCCTAGGAAAGAATGAGGGGGATGGCTTTTCCATTATGGGGTTTTCAAGATGATGTGTCTTTAAATATATTGGAGGATTCAAAAAAATTGTTCTCAAAAAGTGTTTTTTGATGAGGATAGTTCCAGAGATGATGAAGATGGTAGAGGATCATGTATGAATTGTGGTCAAACTGAATGAACGAGGTATAAATCTTGATACATGTTAATGGTTCTCAATTATATGAGTAAATATGAAAACACATTGTATAGTTCAAAAGAACACATACCATGTGTCTCGGTAATATGGCATAAGGGTTTCAAATTGAGAAAACATTACATGAATTCGTGGTTGGTCCCACATTCCATATTACCCTAGAACACAATACCAACATGTATAGAGTGGGAACCCCCTGAAAACAAATGTTATGAAGCACCATGTGACCTCGGTGGAACAAAACTCAAGAATTAAATGACTTTTGGAGTGCTGAATGGGGACCTAAATATGATGTAACTACTCTCACATTTCATTTTGATGGTCTTTTATATAACAGTTTTTTGTTGAAGTTCATGACTAGGTTATTCACTTGGAGTTACATATCATATAACCCCCTTAAACAAGAAACACACATTCCATTCCATTTGATTAGGACCTTGATAAATTATTTTTGATAATATTTACATATCAAATGAAATAGTAAAATTTGTAATCCCTTTGATAATTTCAATTATCCCACCATGTTACTTAGTTTACACGATCCCTTATTAATGGGTCAATCATGGATAATTTTAGGTATCCCCCATGGGGTAAGATTTTTTTTTACAATATTATTTTCAACTAAGTAGGGAAAATTTCCCCCTTACCTGTATTCAATGTGTATAATCCCATCCTACGAGACAATTAAAATTTATTAAGGTATCCCCTATGGTCGGTGGTACAATCCTCTATCTATTAGTTGAATTTTCTCATATGAGGTTTCTTTTAGCTGAGTGATTATTTCCTTTAGGAATTACCTGAAAGGTCTTGTAAATTCTCTTCTTGAGAGTAAAAATTCATGGAGATATGTGAAGAATGATGTTTATTTTAATGGATGTTAGTTCTAAGACCTTTTGGTTTGACTTGTATCCATATATGATAATATTGGGGTTCACTTTTCATCACCTAGTTGATTATTTTATTGAGATGAATCTAGTTTTATATTTTACATCAAGGTGTTTTTGGGATTTTTATACTAGGTATGTATATACACACACCTCCATTGGACAGATCTAGATGTGTTGTGTGTTATATAGCTGACATGATGTTTAATAGAGATCTATGTGGACTTGGCATGGGTGGTGCATATTGTTGTTTGGTGGATATGGTGGAAAATGGTGGTGGGACTTAAGAGGTTATGCAATGGGATAATATTCTCTCTGGTTGTTTGGTTAGACATACATTGTATCTTTTTGGAGTGAATTTACCCACTTTTTCTTTAGTTACATATTATCCTTATCTACCATGGTATTTAAGAGGTTATTCCTGAATCTATTATTCTATTTTCTTATATGGGGAATTAGTATGCAATGTATGTAGATATGTGTGAGTGTGTATAGGTACTCTTGGATAAGGACACCCATGTGTGTGGAATTTATATGTGGTTCTAAACACCAACCCCATGCCTATTATAGGTGGGATTGGGGAATCCCTCATTACTAACTTCTACAAAAAGTGAGGCCCTAGTGGGTCATTTCTTGTCTTAGTGGTTTCAAGGACTAGATTTGTCCTAGAATAAATTTGGATCTATAATCGTTTTGGGGATTGGTTTTGGATTTTGGGAGAGAGTGTTAAAAATTTCTCATGTTAGGATCCCATTACAGAGACAACAATGATAGTGTGATGACTAGAATATCTATTCACCAAGACTATTAAAACGTGCATGTCTATGTGCTACACCAAGATACCATTTACATGTAAATCCAAGGAATACACATCATATAGAAATGGGGTGTGAATATTTTGTATATTACTAGTCTTATTCCTGGATATGTTCACTGAACAAGGTACCTGTTGGTTATTATTTGATTTCATATGTCATCCAGTAATTATTCCATGGAAGGATAATGATTTTAACTATTTTATAGATGAGGACTCTGTTCAAGGGTTGGTTCATGATGTATTTTCTTCAATTGGAAAAAAGGGGTATTTCCACTCATCGATCTATGAGAATGCCTAACCTTGGTAGCATTATTATATCCCACACACTTAACAAATGATCATTCCATCAAAATAGGTTGATTATTTACATATTATGATAATGTTTCCTGATATCTAATGGTATAGACCACCCCAATTTCAAAGTGAACTAGACATATTAGAATTTGTGGGATATATAATGCCTATGGTTTGAGTTTTTTTGGTATCAAAACCCTTCTAAGTAAATTATGGTTCTTATGGATAGACACATTTAGGTCATGGAATGAATTTTGTTGGATTTTTGTTGGATTTGGAACATGAAGAGATAACTATACCTTGGACTGATTTCAATATCCTCTTCTAGGTGGTGTATTTTTTGAAAAATCTAAGTTTGGTGCACATATAAAAGCTCCTAGAGTTGTATCTAGGATTAATTTACATAAATTAGTATATATATAAGCTCTATGACCTCACATTTTACCCTCTAGACACAGTTCATGATGGGTAACATTAAGCATGGAAATTTGAGAGGAGGCTTCCTAGAGATGTTTGAACTCTTTGTATCACTACCTATTATATGGTACTATTGTATACCCCAGTATTTAAATTTTTTTGGTTAAGTAACCATAGATATTAAGTTCTTTTAGTATTCACCTAGGATCATAGACCTTAGTAGAAGGTTTTTAGTAGTATACTTCGTGGATTAGATGCATCTGGTGCTCTCAGGTAGAGTATCAAACCATAGGATCAGTGGCTCAATGTTCACAGAGAGGATGTAGTAAGCTAGGAGAAAGGAATATAATTTATTATGATTTTCGAGGTCACATTTCTAAATATTTCATATCCTATCATGCATTAATGAGAGGTAAAAAATGGACAAACCACCTAATTGGAGGTAGTGAGTCAATCGACGACCTCATAAGCGTAGTCGGAGAGATCCTTAATGGGGAGATCATGTAAAGGAGATAAAAGAACAATATGAACTTTTTTTATTTGATACCACCACTATAATATATAGTAATATCATTTTGGGATTAAAGTCGAAATTTTCCACCTCACAATGAGATATAAATATTATAGGGAATTTCAAAAATTTCACCTAGTTGAATGATCGCTTGAAGAACCAAGTGTCGAATCGAGGTACGACCTATTTAAATATCTTAATAAGTTGATATTGTGATTTAATGATAGTTAGGTGGTGGAATCAATGTTACTTTTTTAATGAAGGATAACAAAATTATCCAAAGCTTCTGAATTTTCTACCTACTTGTTGGTGGAGTTAGAAGTAGTCCCGATGGCCTACATGACTCATCATCATGGAGGTGAGCCTAGAATGTCTTACCAATGAGCTTGGTGGAACCAACGCTACCTAGAAGGTATCGTCAACTAATGGTGGTCCATCAACTCACTGATGGGGCACTCTAATCATGGTTTTATGAATTGTATTTTTTATCATTCCACCACAGGGCCCACTTTCTATTTATTCCTTGGACTGTAATTTTGATTAGGTTTTGGTTGTGTCCTCTCTTCCTATATCATACATGATATCTATTTGAATAAGTTTTCATCTAGGAATAATATAATGGTGAAAACACATGGAATCCTTGTATCCCATTTAATTTTTTATTTATTACTCCTCCAATGGTGGTGGATCATATTTTCATTCGCCATAGATGATCCTCCTTGTGAGTATAATCCCTTGAGATCCCTTTGAAGTATCCTCCCCCAGGGGTAATATTTTTATTTCCATATTTCTTCTATATTGATCATTGGATTTTAAATATATAAATAATTAAATAAAAATTTCATTTTATTTTTATGGAATTATATGAGTTTAATATGTTATGGATATTCATGGAAAATGGATTTCACGTGAGGATAAATTTAAACTGTTAAAGGGTTTTTTGTTGAAGGTATATCCTATGATAATTATGTTTATGGTTCTTGTTTAATCTGTGATGAATTAGAAATTGAAATATTGAATTGATTAGGGTATTTTAATCATATAAAAACCTATAGTGGGATGAGGGTACCTCAATCATTGTTGGTAAATGTTTCAGCTATGGTGAATCATTTGTTTAGTTTCTTATAAAGTTTAAAATTTAATTATATTAAATTGGAATTTTCTATTTTGAGTGTGATGTGTATTTTTTCCATTATAAATTCAAAAGTAATAAACATACCTTCTATGTATGTTTGTTCATGGTTTTGACTAGATGGTGTTATCCATTAATGTTTTCATCATTGATCCTTCAACATTTAATGTTATTTATAATATTATTCTAATTAATTATAATTCATTAATAATAAATTAATTTGAGTTAATTTTTTCAATAAGTAGTTACTGATGACTTTTGGAGGATGAATGGACTTTGATGGTCTTAGAAAACTGCTCAGCTTTCTTAGTATGGATTTGGATCCATTTTATTTAGGTGGTCCCATGTACTCTACCCTATTATGTCATGCATTTTTATTGGCATGAGATATGATGTTTACCAATTTTTGAAAATGAAAAAAAATTACATATAGTGTAACAAATAATTGATAGTTGATAATTAATTAATTATTCTTAAGTCATAATTATTTAAAGGATCATTTTTAATATAGTTGGACATTGTAGAAAGGGCCTTGATGGACTATTGATCAATGATGGTTAAGTATTGATCACCAGGGAGTGCATTAAATTATATGAACACATTATGGTGTGTTCTGTGTTAATGGGCATCTCATGAGACCATTTATGTTTTTTATTGTATGTGTTTGCGTAGATACATTAATCGAACATGTTTTATTATAGTAAAAACTATAGCTATTATAAATTAGGTTTATATTCCATTATATATTATATGTGAACTGTTTTTGAATTGATGTGATACCTGTAATGGCATAGTTTTATGACCATCTGTGATAGTGATCACATGTGGTTTCATGTGTATCCCTTAAGACCAAGTTATGATGCATGTTTTTAGTAGTATTAATGGGAATCTTGTTATTCCATGATTTCATATGATCACATGTATTGTTATATTGTTATTAGTGTGTTTGGTTTTCTGTCATTCTATGCTCTTCTTAAATGTTTTCTATTCCCTTTTGTGTGTCATATTATATTTCCATTGTACTTATTATTTTGGAATTGACAATAGGTGAATTATTCTTGTAATGTCTACCATCAGGGGGGAGTGTGCAAGACATTCGATGATGATGATGATTGAATCGGGTATAGGCTAGGGACATGATGTCATGGAGGCTAGACCCATGACAGAATCAGGGGTATAAAGACCTTGTGAATGTTGAGGGAAATTTTCACTTGATTCCATTAATATACTAAGTGGAATGTTCTCTTGTTCCATTGGTTTTTTATGTTTCATGCTATATAAATTCCTTGTAGACTCCGTGTGAAATTTTGTTTTGATTATATTTCGAAAACATGTGAAAAAAAAATTTCATTACTTGGGGATGTCGAGCGACCTATATCTTTACATCTTGTGGAATAGCCTTGAAGATATCCCTCATTAATTTTGACTTTTGTTATGACTACATTACTATATGGAGCCAAAGGATATATAAATGAAATTTGGTGACAACTAGGTAAGAAAACCACTACTCGACACATTGGTTTTTATTTCCTATTGTGTCTTAGTGATTATATTCTATGTTTTCATAGATATGTAATATCTTTTTAATTTTTTATTATCTTATCACACTCACAAAGACTAAATTTTACTTGTTGGGTACAAGACCAAGTGGGTGGTACCCAAATGAGTTCTACTTACACCCTGCTCAGGTGACCATCCAACATGGGTAATCAGGAACCCCTCACTTCATGATGGTATATGTTTTTTTGTGACCCGATCATGATAATCTAGTGGTAGAGATAAACATTAGTCTAGATATTGAGAGGATTTGTGGCTTTTAGGTGGGTGTAGAGATTATTTTTCTTTTATTTCATTTTTATTTCTATTTATTATCATCTAGAAAGTCCAATAGTGTTCCTACACTCATGTACAACCATTTGGGCCAATTTATTTCTTTATTCAGTCATCAAGTTGTTATTTTTTGGTTAACATTTAATTTTATTATATATTATTATATATTTTTGTAATTACTTGGTTTTTTGTAATCTGATTGGAGGTATATAATTCCCATTTTTCCACCTAATATCTTCAATTATATTAAGTATACTCTATTTTATAGTGAATTGTGATTTTGTTTTTGTAGTATTTTGAGTCATACCCAATGATTCAGGTTGAGATGTTACAAAATTGTAGCTGATCACATGGTTTCTTATTTTTCCTATTTTGGGAAGTCGGTATATAGGTTACATATGATTATGTTAGAGCATGAAACTAAACATGGTCCAAAGTATTATAAACACCATTTAGAATTTTGTTCCACCTTAATAGGGAATGATATTGATGTTCATCTTTTTCACATTTATGAATATATATTTTACCACATGGGACACACGTGGATTTTTTTTTTCATATCGATTTAAGTCTTGGATTTATTGGAAAGAGGTTTTTGGTGGATCATATTTGATTTTTTTCTCATGACCTATATGATTCTTGTAAGTGATTTTACTGAGGATAGTGGACCCAACTTATTTAGTGTAAATAACTTGTACTCTATTTTCAAATATGATTTCTTGGTGGAATTTAATTAAACTAAACCCCTATGAATTCTTACTTCTAATCGTAATTCAATTGAAACCATTGTTTGGTGTACTTGGGTGATGAAGATTATATTGATAATGATGGTGGAGATGATAATGATGGTGTTTTTGTATTTTTATTAACAAATGGTGGACTATTCTTGTTAGGTCATTTCTAAGAAATGATTATCTTATTATGATCATTGTTATAGTTCAAATTAGATTGGTTTTATTAATTAATGTTATAACATTAGTCTATATGATGTTATCTATACAGGACCTTTTGGCATGATGAATAAACTGAGTTGGGAGTCTGTATCCTCTCAACATGGTTAGCCTATGTGATAAGCCATCTTGACATATCTAGATACATGTTTTAGATTGTATTTAGTGGGCCATGAATATAATGGAATATTATATAGATTTTGATAAAAAAAAATCTTTAGAAGTGAGAAATGGGTTATTAGTGAGATTGTGTCTGATAATTCATGAAGGTAACCAGAGTATAGTTATTCATTGGGAAATAGTTGTCAATGTTAATGCCTTAGGGGTAGTTTTAATTGGTTAAAAATTCCTTAGGACTGTAAAAAATAATAGAAGGTATTAAAAGGACATTATTTCAAGATTCCTTGATATTATGAGTATGGGAAACCTCTTGTTTTGGTACTTAGAATAAAATATTAGGTTTTAGAGAACTAGGATTATTTTGGCCTCAATAGTAAGATTAGGAATTATTGTAGATTTTGGTGTGGAATGAAATTATTATAGAAAAAATAGGGAAGAATCATGGGTGGTCAGACCAGGGATGGTTATAGAATTAGTGGATTCTCAGTGTCATGAACTGAACTCAATTTGACCTATGGTGCATAGTGAATTTCAAATTTGTGGAGTTTCCTTCTCTAGGGGAGCACTTAGAGATATCATGTTCAGTGAAGGTGGTACATTGTGGTTCATGAAATTAGAAGAGGCATGTGACTCCAGGAATGAGTGTCTATAAATTCGGGGGAAAAAAACTGTTTGGAATAAGATTTTTGTTATCATGACTTTATGAGAAAATCCATGATGCATGAGAGTAAATGTATTAGTTTTGTGATTTTGGTTGAACTAGGGTAAGGGGTATGGTGATGAGACCAATGATAGAATTTATGGTCATATTGTTAAACCCGGAATAGGTGGTGGAAGTTGGTAATAGTTGTTTTCAATTAAAGTTCACTGATTCTTTTAACAATTATTGTGCCTTTCATGAAGAAAGTATTGATTTATGCCCATAAAGTTACATTTAATGGGGATTTATCCTTGGAAGAAGAGGATATCATAAATGGATCGAGGTTTCATTGTGTGATCAGACCAAGTAAGTCATTGGGGATGATATTGTTGTTCAAAATAGAGCCACATGTGAGAGGATAAGATCCATGTAGATAAAGGTATAAACCTATACCAATGATGCTAAATAAATTTATGCATGTTGGGAGTGTATATTTCAATTTAGTTTAATATGTTTACGGTAGCCATAGTTTTTCAGTTCTTGGTTGTTTCATAGAAAATCAGTATTAATGGATGGTCATAGTAAGTCATTTCACATTACCATGAATTATTTGGGGCATGGTGGATTGATTTAAGAACTATAAGATGACTATTAGGGTACTCTTTTTGTGGGGATCATTGTCTTATCTTTATTTAATAACCCCCTTGTGTGGAGGGTCCTATAATGTGCAAGAAATTCCATAAATGACTATGATGACTCCATAAAACCAATGTGTTATATAAAAAAGATAATCTTTTTCCATGATGAACAACTAATTTTTGGTTTATATATAGTGATAGACGGAAACTAGAAATGAGTTTCAAACATAGGGGGATTTAATGCAAATTGATTGGGAGTCAAATCACTCCCAAGTTCATTTTTTATTAACTGGGAAAATGAGATATAGGACCATCCTATGTGGAACGATAGTGTTGAAGACCTAGAGAATTTTTCATAACAAAAATATTGTAGTCCATGGGAAATGGCCTTGTGTGATAAAAGACTAAAATCTCAGAAGAGGGGTATTATTTTCATTCCAAAGAATCCAATTTGATGTTACCATCTCTGAAAGTGTGACCTACTCTAATAATATGATTTATGAATCTCTTTAATTTTTTAATCAGATAAGTTAGATCCCAGGGACATTCCTCCTTGTCTAGTAAAAACTCAGCTAGCACCTTGGAGTCTAATTCCACCTCTATGATGCTGATGTTATAGAGCCTACGTAGGGATAGACTAGTAGCTGGTGTAATTGCCTATTCATTCTAGAAAGGTTATCTTTTTTGGGTTACATTACTCATTTAAGAGACATTTAATATACTCATAAATATAAATGAGGTTTGAGTAAAAAAATTAATCCATATCTTTCATTGGTCCAACATTATGTAAATAAATTACACTGAGCCTATTATTGGATTAGAAGACCCTTTATATATGACAATTCCTATAGTTGGGGGAACCATGAAACATAAATAGTAATTATTGGAAGACACCATGGGGTGTTTATTTCAACATATGTCGTGATTGTGGTATTGGTATTAGAGGAAAATGGTATTTTTCCTCATGTTCAGTTGATCGTCACTAGGGTTATGTTGAGGTAGTGTGATAAGCATTTAGGAGGGATCACAACATTGTTGTCTCATTTTCAATTTGATGATGGAATATAAAGTATTACTTATAAATGATGGTCAAAAAATATAGAGGGTCATGATTCCTATTCCACCCCAACTTATTGAGGTTGAGAATTTACATTGTTGGAATAATGTAATACCCCACATAATTATGAGTTTAAAATATTGGAGGAGACTTTAACATTTCATATGTTTGATGGATAACTCATAGAACTAGGTGTTAAACGAAGGTATGTACTTTTAAAAATATTAAATATATATTTTATGATATGAAAGTTAGACCATGGGATGACTCATCGGTTGATTTTTCAATGTGGGGGACCCAGAGAAGCCATCAACTAGCTAGTGGGGAAAGTAAAAGCCAAACTAGTCGGTGAACTTTAACCAACTAGTTAGAGAGCCTACACTAGAAATATTGTGATCTTTTACCAACTCCTTGATGAGATGGGGAAATCTATGGCTACCGTATAAGTCACTCCAGCTATATGGTGGGCCATTAGATCGATGGTGGTCCCTGAATGTTTGACTGGTAGAGTGTGCTAGTCATGGTTTTAATGAATTCCTTTTTTGTATTTTTACCACCAGATATCGATTGGGATTTAGTTCACTTGATATTTCTTAAGAGGTTTTGGCTATATAATCTACTACTCATTCCTATTTGATATCAATTTAAAGAAGGATTGATTTTGGTAAGATCCAACAGAGAATCCACATGGAACCCTTTTATCTTATTCAATAATAGAACCATTTTCCACCAACAGTGGTGGATCATGTTGTGATTTTTCTTGGATGATAATCATAGTAAGTATACACCCTTGTGATATTTTTATGTCTTCCATTATCTTATCATATTCTTCCATATCATCTTGATTCTCGATTGATCATTTTCTTATCTCCAAATAGAAAATCGGATGACCATTTGATTAAATTTTTTAGGAGTTTTCTAATAATGATTGTGTTATAGATCAACATATCTAAAGGATGTCCTATGATGATAAAAATGTTTCATTGTTAATAATATAGATGGAGGAATGTAATTTTATAATTATTTATATTATTATTAGTCCTTTTTTTTGAATTTTCCATCGATACATGGATTGGATTTGGTGATTTTACTCATCTTAGAACTAGGAGTGTGCATGGAGTGTCTCAAACTCTTTTGGGTGAAATTATAGATAATTTACATCATTTATATTGTTCCTTATATTGTTTTCAATTTAATTATATAAAATTTTTCAATGTCTTGTTTTCATGAGATGAGGGTTTTCCTTAGAATAAAGCCAAATTTTCTTATTGGACCTTTCATTGATGGTTTTTCGTGGTCCCTACTAGTCGATGTTATTCAGTATGTCTTTTGACATGTGTTCCTTCCCCCATTAATGTTTGTTCTTGGAATATGTTAAATAATTATATTTTTTTATAAAAAATTAATTTGAGTTATGTGTCCTGTCAAAATTTATATGGTGATTATTGGTGGAAAAATGAACATGGATGGACTTAGACTAGCTATTTTACTTTATTAAATTTATGTTGAATTTTTTTGGGTTAGGTGGCCTTGTATCCTCTACATTATGTTATTATGCTTGTTTATTATAATGAGATATAAAAATTTTCAATTTAGGTGAATGACCACTGATTCATATTATGTTTTGAAAAAATAACAATTATTAATTAATTAATAAATACTTATAATTAATTTATTTATTTAAAATGTCTAAGGTAATTGGAAAAATTACCAAGGTACATGATAAACCTTTTTACAATAGATTATTTTGGTGGATGATGGAAATGGATTGATCACTAAAAGGTTCCCTAAATTAATTGGACACCTTGAGGTGTGTTTTGTGTGTATGTGTAGCCCATGATACTATATACGTTCTTTATTTCATGAGTATAGTTAGATAACATAATAGACGACGTTTTATTATGATCACATGTGTATCTTCCATGAATCAAATTTATATTCAATTATCTATTATATGTGAAATATTATTTTCTTGATGGGGTGCCTATATTGGAATAGTTTGTCGACCATACATGATAGTAAGTGAAAGTAGGTTAATATGTTGAATGTGTGGCCCCATTATGATTCATTTTACTATGAGTAGGCATGGGAAGCCTATTTTTCACCATTTGATTATGACCACGTGAATATTTATTTTTTCACTAATACACATAATGATATGTTCTATAATGAATTGCCTACATTTATGCACCACCCTATTGTGTGGCTTATCAAATTTCCATTTGTGGTATTGTTGTGGTATTAAATACATGTGGATAATCATGTTTTTACTGCCCTTATATGGGGAGATCACATGTCTTGCGATGATTATGATGATGATAGACCTGAGCACATGGTATGGGAATTTTGGACTGGAAGCAAGACTAATAATTGAAACATGGTGTACATCCACCATGTAGAATTAAACTGACATGTTCACTCGATGACTTGAAGATGTAGAGTGACAAGTTTTCTTTATACCACATGGAATCCAAGTGGATTTATATCATTATTATTTGTAAAATATATGGTATATTTTATCCTAATTCCTTGTGGATGTTGAGTAAAATGTTTTCTTAATTCTATATGGATGCTGAAAACATATATCTTGATGCCTTATAGACCATCCTTGTGACTATCTTTGATTACTCTGGATATCTATTATGAATATTACAGACTTGGTGATTAATAAGGTATATATGTGGTTATATATCATCATTTAATGTGCTTGTTTTCTTGACACATGGTTATTTGTTACTTTTTGTGTCTCAGTTATTATATTCCTTTTATTGAAAGCTATGTATTTTCTATTTAATCTCTTCTAATCTTATCACATTCAGGTACACTACATTTTATTGGTTGGGTATAGGACCATGGGGGTGGTACCATAAAAAGTGGTACTCATACCCTACATGGGTATACATGGAACATGGGTACCTGATAATATATCACTTCTTATAGGTATATGCTTGGTTGATGCCTAAGTATGATCAACTAGTAAGATACCCCAATATGATTTTGTAGATTGTGATGAATTTTGGATTAAAGTTGGTTTCATAAACACTTTTTTGATTTATTCTTATCTTTTTATTTATGATCATCTTAGTTGGAGAAATATATTCTTATAGTTAGGTGAGACTATTTATTTCTGATGGTTTCTTCATTCATTCATATAGTTGGTATGTATTGGTTCCCGTAAACTATGATTGCCTATTATTTTATATTTTGTTATTTAATGTTAATGTGCGCTCAGATTGAGGGTATATTATCCATATATTTACACCTTAGAGCGTCACTACAATTTGGTAGCCTCTGGTATACAAGTATATAGGCTTAATTTCAGGTGGAATTTTGAATTGGACCAAGAGATTCATCATGGGGCATTATAAGTTGGATAATGTCTAAGAGTGTTTAAAGATTCATGTCATTGAAGCTTATTAATTAAAGGACCCTAAATTTATATGAGGTATGACCTTTTTCTTTTCCACCATGTCATCATTTTTGGTATACATAGGCGTGTGTTATTCCTCTCTAGACATATCTACGATCCTATAACTAGAGATTCTATTAGAGCCTCTATCCTAAAACTTATATCTAGATACTCCAACTTGGGGGGAATCTATGGTAACACACTGCTATCAGGAGTGTGAATTTTCTTTTGGAGGGGAGAAATTTTCAGGGGATTTATTCAACACTATAATTAGACAATATGAATGGTCGAGATTTTATTCAATGATGAGAATAAATTCGAGCTAGATAAGGATAAGAACATGTATAGTGGGTTATAAATAATTTCCCATTAGTTGGATATATTAAAACTTTGCGTATGAGACATAGTTGATGTTAAGATCCCAGTAATAGTAGAGGATTTCCTGGATTTCCTCCATCGGAATGTACCATGTTTACCTCCATTTTGAAGGGTTTTCTTTTTTTCCTAGACATATATCCTGGAGAACTCCAAAATCATTAGCTATGTATTAGGTTTACCTCACTGTTCTTTGAGTGTTAATTACAATTTTTTAGGACCTTCGACATAAAGTCTTTGTTATACCTAGTGTGTCCCATAACGAGCTTCAAAATTTATTTTTGAAGAATGATTTTGGGATCCTAAGGTTGTTTATGGATTATAATAACCTAAAAAAGTTAAAATCCAACAATATATAACCACTTACCATAATTAGTGATCTATTTGAACAACTTATATGGGAAATGTTGGCCTCAAACATTGACCTCACATCATCTTATCATTATATTTAGGTATGTGATGAGGATATAAAAAATATGAAATTATGAAATCACTATAGTTAATATGATTACGTGGTAATTCACATTGCCATGATGGACTCCCCAATGGTTTTTATAGGGATCATGAGTCAGATATTCCAATGATTACTAGATTTTTTGAGGT
Organism: Viscum album; assembly: GCA_963277665.1. Taxonomy (NCBI): domain Eukaryota; kingdom Viridiplantae; phylum Streptophyta; class Magnoliopsida; order Santalales; family Viscaceae; genus Viscum; species Viscum album. The sequence goes on along the minus strand of OY728126.1, from coordinate 1,684,713,893 downwards.
TTTCTTTATCTATGAAATTCAGATTCCCTAAACATCAATGGTTTATAATGAATATTATTCTATAAATGTTTAAGGTGTACTTCGAGAACACCAATTGTTTTGATAAACGTTCAATGTGATAGTTTGGGACTATATTGGTACATTTCATTGTCTATGTTGTCTCGGAAGTGGATGTATATATGGACCTATGAGGAACAATATAGTGTTATCATGGGAGACACCAATAACATGATGTTGGGGTAAAGATTACTTAGGTTATCTAGATATTATATAAGATTTGAGCTACATTTCTCTCAGAATTAAATAAAAATATTTCACTCCACCAAAAGTGAAAACTTTATTTCAATTAGAATAATTTTTAGAAATAATTTGATTCTTTACTGAAGAGTTTTGTTCCACCCAAGTATATTATATTTATTCCTTGGAAAAAAAATTATGGAATTTGGTAGCTTGGTTCATGTAGAACAAAAAGTATAAATGAACCACGGTATACTATTTCCTTTATAATATATCCTATAAATTGGAGGGGATGAATATGAATAAAGAAATTATGAAATATTTATATAAAATTTTTAAATTATTTATAATATGTTGGTCAATTCCAACTAAATAATGGTTAAATTTTAATAATATCAATTCATTATTAGAAAACATATATTTATGAAGATATATATTTTTATCAGTGTTATGAATTATTATATAAAAAATATATATTAGTCACTACTACTAGGTGGTTTTAATTAATATTATTGGTAACTTATGAATAATAATTAATAAATTAGTTATATAATGGATAGTAATGAAGATACAATCACTTAAAGGTAAAAAATAGTTATTTTTCATAAAAGTGTTTTTATGTACACTATGTATATTTATAATAATTAAATAAATAAAATAATATTGAATAATTAATAAAATGAAATAATTTGATTCAAAATTCATTTAAATATTTTAAAAATTATCTAGTAATTCTAAATGGTATGGATTGAATGTAAGTCTAGTTTTATGATTTATATGCATTTTCTAACAATATATTTCATTGGGTTTTGTACAATTTTCTGTGAGATAATTTCAGATTATTATAAAAATTAAATTTGATAAAATGGATTAAATATTTGTAATAATAATGAATAAATTTGGAAATTAATGGAATTTCATATTTTGGTAATATTTAATAGTAAAAAATGAAATAGTTTTTTATAATAGTTAATAATTAATCAGGTTCTCAAAGAAGACTGTGTTAGAGGATAAGTGTAAAAAGTATAGTTAAAAATGTCTAAATATTATTGGTTTAATTTATTTTGTACTTATAATAACATAAAATATAATTAATTTATATTTGGTTCCCCAAACATATGAAATTTTAAAAAATATCATTTAAATTCTTTATGTAATTCTGTGTGTGTCCCTCCTCTCACTTATAAAAGAGAACCTCTTATCCACCCTCATTCAAAAAATTCTAGCCCTCCAATACGGGAAATACCTAAAAAAAGTAGCCCTAGATTAATTTTATTCTTTCTTGTGCTTATTTTATTATCCTAAGACCTTTATAATAAGTCCTAGTGTGTAATCTAATGGTGTTCTCTCAATAAAAAAGCAATATTTTAACCCGAATATTTCAATGTTCATTTATTATTATAAACCCTCCAAATATGTTAAATAATTCCAAAAAATAATGAGTCTAGTATATTTTTTGTATTTTTATTTTATTATGGTTTGTGTGTGACCATTTTCCATATATTTTCCATTAATTGGGAAATAAAATTATTTATTCAGCATACGTGTGGACTACCACCTCAGAAAAGCAAAGTGATTAATATTCCACAATCTTTGTTGGTGTTGAAACAATGTGTCTAAGAATAGAAAAAAAAACTCATTTAACATAATCTAAGTGTGTATGTTGTTTACAATTCATCATTTTGGATGGTCTTGGATCCCAAATAGACTTATGGATCAATAGTTATGGTTATTCCGTGTTTTACTTGTCAAAACGGCCAGTAGGGGAGATTTTGGAGGAAATTATTGAATTGAATACAATAGTAAAAATGTATGTGAAACACACTCATAGTAATGAAAAAGAATTTAATTATAAATGTGAAAAAAAAACATATAAGCTCGACGCATACTAGAGTGGGCCTCAAAAAACAAAGGCATTTTCTGCAAATCCATAACAATATGAAACACAAGCTATGTTGTGTGACACATCAGAAATGAAAAAAAAAATGGTATTAACAACTCATTTTAGAGAGGACCAATATGATTATAGTGATAGAGAACTTTCTCACCTATCTCGAGGTTTCACACTTCTCGGGACCCCCAAGTGTAGATGTACCATGAAATTACTTATGTGAATTCCCTCAATGAACAAGTTTCTACATAGACATTTTCATGGAACTGTATCTATTGGGAACACAATTTCATATAAATCAAAAAAAATTAAAATTATATTTTCATGAAATATTTAGATTTCATGAAATAGTTTTATAAAAAAATACAATCATAGTCCATGTATGACACAAACTTCTTTTCACACAATGCAAAAACTTTCATGACACAATTCCTAGTTGTGTGCCCCATCACATAGATGAAAGAAATAGTGTTCAAACAAATGATTGATTGTCCATTCCATGGGTTCTGATCCTTAACACCCCTTTACCCCCTCTCGAGATCACAGCTGGCCTATGATTCTAGGTCTATGGCCTGATAGCCTCCCTACAATCATGGACCTCAATGAAAAATGGAGACTTTCACCCTGAACTTTTCAAGTTGCATCAAGGAAATATTATGTTTCACCATATTCTTCCATATCATCTACCCTAGATAATAACATGAGTTTACATGCTATTCTTGGACCCCTAAAATACCTTGATTAAATAAACTCCTCATTTCCCCTTTCATATTCTACAAGTTGAGATTCACCTCTTGGGTTTTTCAGATATCATGAGTTGAAATACTCCTCAATAAACTCCTAAAACCCCGTCACATACCTCATATTATAGTTTGAGATAGGGAGGCCCACCCTTGTATAAGTACATCACCATCAATTGTTAGGAATTTTATTCCTAGTATTCCTCACTACATGAAGTTAAACTGCATTATACCCTATATAAAAACCATAAGATTCTCGTGTGGTCAGAACAAGATTTCTTACATATCTAGAATAAGATCCCTCATGATGTGATCACTGTATCACCCAATTTTTCCTCACTACATGACCTTAAACTATAGTATATCTGATATAAAAATAATAAGATGCCTCCTATGACAAACACAAGATTCCTTCTACATCAAGAATAATATTCCTCATTCCATGATCATGTGATGTACCCCTTAGTCATAACTATAGGACATTAAACTGCAGTATATCTTATATGGAGTTTATAGGATACCTCATTTAGTTAGCACAAGATTCCATATGTATCTATTATAATATTCCGCAGGTCGTGATCATGATACCCCCTTCATCCTCACTACATTATGTTTAACTAGGGTATACAAATATGAAAAAATTATGATTACTCCTATGACAAACATGAGATTTCTCATGTTTAAAGTGTAATATGAAAAATTCCTAATCATGAAAAAACACTTAATTTGAACCCATGGGACTCCTCATCATGTGTAAGACCCAATAATATTCCTTAACCCACTACCAGGTAGAGATTCCCTCATGAAACAACGTGAAGAATAAGAATAGGAGGCCTTAGAGTGCAAGACTCACATATATATCCTCTTTATTCCCAAAAAACCAACATGAGCCTCCTACTTGGGTATAATCTATAATCATTTTCCAAAACTAATCAATCATTCAAGATTCCCTTATGAACTGGCACGATGATGAAGAACAATCATCCCTATAGTTTAATCACCACATGTATATTTACTTCTCAAATGTATCCCCATTGGCCTTCCCATCAAGTAGAATCCAAAATCATATTACTCAACACAAAAGTGGGTTAAGATTCACATATGACCTGACATGAGGAAGAGGAACAACCAACCCTAGAGTGCAATCCAAATATGTATCTTTACATATTCCAAGTAGCCCAAATGGGTGTCCTCATCAGGTATAACCCCCAATTACATTCCTTGACCCACCACTGGGTGAAGTTTCCCATATTACCCAACATGATAAAGAACATTGGGGATCCCTATGTTTCCTTACATATGATGTTAAACTATAGCCTTACCCTATGCAATGAACATGTTCCTCCCTATCTAATAATTGAATGACTGCTCATGTGATGAATACAATATAACTAATTTGATATACTTCAGATGATTCCACATCACTCAGGAATCATCCACATGTAAGACACAATAAACTCATTGATTCTCCTAGAATAACACTGGGATGATCCCACAAGTAATCCTTATTCACATCATTACTTATCCACAGAGGGACCCAAGAAGCTCCCATGCCTAAGCCCATTCACATCATCACTTCTCCTAGAAGAACCTGAGTAACTCCCACACATAAGTCCCACTCATACCACCACTTCTCCATTTAATCAAAAAAAATCTTCCATGAAAAATAGCTACACCATACCTCATTTTTGTTCCGTCCATGACTCAAGCATCATTACCACATGACGTTAAACTTCATGGATCAGCCCCGCCACATGACCTTAAATTGCATCATCGAACTATGTGGGTTTGGATCCCTACTTCTTAACATCATACATAGAAAACATCCCTAAGCTACAATACAGACATAACAAAATATCATGGGTTCCTCCCTAATTCTTAATCCCAACATCCCATGTAACACCCCAAGATTTTATGTTTTATCTCTCTTTAAATTTAATCATTTTTAAGGCTTACATTTCATATAACACCCAATATAAATGATAAATGAAATATTATTATACTTATCCGTTAAATTGGGGAGAAATAATAGTAATAACCACATTATGAAATTTATATAATATATGTTTAGTATAATTTTTAATGATCTTATTATGTGTATTTTAGAGATGATATAAAAATAAATCCAATTACACATAGAACAATATATTATTCTAAACGTAGTTTTTTTTTTCTTTTAATGAAACATTTGTTTTAAAACAACATTTTTAGACATTTATAATTTTTATTTAAAAAAGAAACATAAATTTTGAAATCAAAATATCAAAATTTACTTTATATAATTTTTTTAGTGTTTTTCTAATATATTTCATTTTTTATTTAATATTAAATAAATAATACATTTTAATTGAAAAATGCCTTTTAATCTTAATAGTTTTTAATGTTAAATTATATTTGAATTTTTTTAATGAAACAATATATCAATAATTTATCTAATTATTCAGTGGAGGTCTTTGTAATTTTATATATATTTATTTTGGATATACAAAAAATTCAAAATTTTGATCATTTTCACTTTAAAAAACTCGCTATTGTGCCCCATCTACATGATTAGTTTTAAATTAATTGTAGCTTATTATTTTTATTTAATTGTAAAAAATGGATTTCATATTTTAAATAAGAAGGAAAATATTTGGTAAATAATTTATTTTTATTTGTGGAAAAAATTATTTGTAAGATTAGTAATTTTAATTACCATAGTTAAGTGTAAATTAGTTAATGAAGGGTAAAAATAATATAATAAATATAATACCATTACCCTAAAACATGTTGTAACTTTATTATATGAGTAATTTAAAACAAAAATAATATTTGGACCTATTTTATGGAATATTGGAGCCACTTGGATGTCTTTAAATCCTTACCTTTTGATATGTTAGTGATGCTTAAAAAGAATTTGTTTTAAGATATCTAGTTTTTATGGATTTTTTAAGAGTCAATGTAATGAATAGTTTCAAAAGTGGCATTAATGTTTAATTAAGATAAAAATATATTTTTTTAATTGATATAAAATTTAAAAAAATATATAATTCATTCAGCATATTAAGATATTTTTTAAAATATCATCCACGATTATTTTTTTGTTTCATATGTCATTTTATATTAATAATATCAATCCTAAAAAAATAAAACACCATGTTGTCAAGGTAAGAGTAAAATGGGTTAGAAAATAGTTAAACCCAAAAGATAATGGTATAAACATAACCTAAACATGTAAAAAATTATTTGACGAATAATATTAGACCCTTATCACCTTAAGATCTAATTGTATTTGTTTAATGGATACTTTTACTAGAAAATAAATTATATATTATTTAAATCAATGATAGTTACAAAATATCACCCCCTTTTTATTTAATATATTTATTGTGGGGTGATCCCATCCTCGGGAGATTTTGGCATGTGTTTTCTCCTATGTGCGTCTTTAGTGAGGAGCAGTCTCATCTCTTGGTGCATCAATATCTAGCATGTGGCTTGTTCAGGTGCCATCGAAAGATGCAGGAATCAATTGAATAGTCTCTACTTCACTTGATGTTTCCGTAGATTCTCTATCATGTATATCATGAATGTTTCTTTACAAATCTGACATTATGAGAAGCATTGGGTTCTTAGAGGGGAGGCTAAAGCTTATCCTTTGTTTGGATGTGTTCTTTCTGATTTTCTGGTCAACTGAGGGAGGTGACATTGTCTACGACGATGTTGGAAATGTTGATTCCATTCTGGAGGGATACAAGGATGATAATGGCATCTGATACCATGTTACATGATGATAGTGAGTGGAAACATGAGAATACGACTGGCATCAATGGTGGTGAGGACTGGTGTTGATTGGAGGTGGTGTCTAGCAACGACCGGTGGTGACAACAGTGTTGGTTCTACTTAGGTGATTGAGGGGGTTGCACTCTTTTTGAGTTTCATTACCCTTGGGAGTTATGGTGAAAGGACCATCAGGGATATTCTAAGAACAAGATTATAAAAATGTGCCTTTGGGCCACTGACTTTTTATGGTATATTCCTTTGAGCCTTCAGGTTTTTATGGGTTCTCCACACCAATGGGCTCTTTCCACTCAAATCTAAAGATTCATGCCTCTGTCCATCAAGCATGTAATGAGTTCTCCCTTAACCTAGTTGAAAATTCATTTCTATTTTCTTTTATATTTCTTAATAAAGGGTTGATCCACAACTATTTCAGTAATATATTTAATGTGTCCATATAGTAAGAAATCAATATTTGAAAAGAAATAAATGTATATATTAATCTAAATTATTTTTTTCATTATATGAATTTATTTTGAATTTTTATAATGTATATAATTACCTAAAATGATTTTAAATGCAAAAAAAATATTTATTTAATTAAAAAATAAAATAATATATTTTAAAAGTCTTAATTTTGATCTATTTCGGATTAGTTAGTGTGTATAATAAATTTTACTGATCTATGGAATATATTAAAGATTTATGAAAAAATTATATTGTAGTTTATAATTTTTCATGATGTATTTTAGGTCAAATTAAATTAATTTTATCAATTATGACTATAATGATATTTTATTAAATTAACATATAATTAAATTATTTAAAACTAAAAAATGATAAATAATTATAAATTAGATAATATATGGTCTAAAATTCCTTCCCCTATTCATTTATAGTCCATTTTTATGTATTTTTCTCTAGAATATCCATAATATATTTTAATATTTTGTGGATTTTCAAAAGTACCCCTCACCTCAATTATAAAAGGAAACCTCCTCCCTCACTTCCTCACAAAAATTTGATCCATGTTGCTTGACCTTCTAATATAATTTTACCTTATCTACATACATTTTTATGTTATAAATGTTAATTTTCTTCCAAATTTCAAACCTAAGATCACATAAAAAGATATTAAAGTAAGTCCACCAAAGAAGTGGTAACCATCTTTATCGATAATTTCATGTTTGTTTCTTTTTCCACTTCCATTACATGAGTTGTTTACATGATAAATAATTAACTCAGGTATAATATATATAAATATTTTTTTTATTAATATGGTAACAAAATATTCCACCTTTTATCTATCTTACAAAATATTATAACACCACACATGCGTACATATGACATACCGTCTCCATGTCATGGTGTAAATTTTTTTCATCACCGCATTAATTGGATGGGTATAATTATGGAAATAATTAATATGTAATATAGTTATTATCTGATTATGGTTATATAAAAATTAATATACGATCCACTTCGTTACCCTTTCACTATTATGGGAATGATACCTTCGCTCATGTGTATATACAACCTAATATCTCCACGATCTGATGCATTTTATTTCTCATGATCACTATTAAAGAATGATTATATGATTGAATATAATGAATAAATATGCTATCTATGACCCTAATATTCTTTTATATTGTGGAACTATATCATATTCACAAGAACCAAGACATTCATGGAAAAACATGCATAGGAAAATGTTACATTGAAATGCCGAAAAAGGGGTAGTAATGAAATATTACTAACAAATAAGTGATAAGATGGAATAATAGGATTATAAATGAAATCATAAATATGGATATGATTCTTTTATAAGTTAATAACATGATTTAACCCATTTTACATGAGGTTAACTCATGTTTAACTAATGTAAATCCTAAGGTTGGGGTTTTTCTCATCTAACTTTTATTTTGAGAGATACACCTTATTAAACACTTATTTATTTTGTGTAATGTACTACCCAATTGATATATCATATCATGAACCTCTTTATATTCATGGAAATAAATATTTTATTTGATAATTATTTAATTTTATGGGGCTTATTATTCAAATATTTCAATTTGTAATGTGACAATTTGATTTAAAAATATATTTCTAAATCAATTATTAGTTATATGTGGAATGATTTGGACATTCATGACGTGGTTTGGGGACTGGTTAATGAAAGAACTTTGATGAATCGATAAGTTTCACAAGATAATCCAATTTGTGGTAAAACCTTCACATTTTTTCAAGGAAGAATCAAATGGGTTTCTCCCCACATACCGAAAATTTATTGGGAATAGGTCTTGATGGTATAATGGTTCATGTTCCTCATACATGACATCCAATAATTAATCATTTCTTTCATTCATAATTTAATTGTCATTATCCAGGATATTCTCTCAAGGAAAAAATATATGAATTCATTCATTTGTCAGTTTATTGATTAAATAGAATTGGTGTTTATTTATCTACCATTTTGAGTTTATTATGATAATTTATTCATGATATTTTCTACCATTCATAACCCATTACTGAGATTCTGAGATCACGTTTATTTTTTTACTTTTCCCAAGTTATGATGAAGATATCTTTAAAAGTGTTCTCAATGATTCTAATCATTTAATTTTGTTATGTATCATGTTTCATATGTTATTCCCAATGTAAATATGGAACCATGTATGTATCTTGTTTACCAGGAATTCTAAACAATTAGTTTCTTATGTAAGTTATTCCATATAATCATGACATTATAAAAAGGTAAGGCACCAGTTCTGGGATACTTTGGTTTGGGTCTTAACACACCAAAATCATTATCAATCCCACATGTGATCATATCCCCCTTGGAAACACTTATCAAAATCCTTAAAGTGTGGTCATATTCCCCATTGAGGACACTCTTAACCACTAATATATCCCAAAATGATGTTAAACCTATGATCCATATATCCCTGCAAGATGTTAAACCTGGGACCAACCTATCCCCTTGAAAATTTAAAAGTTATGACCCACCTATCCCCATAAGAAATTAAATATATGATCCAACCTATCTCCACCGAATTCTAAACAAATTATGCATATGTCTCGAAAATATTTTAAAAATATTATATTCTATTCTCCAAAAATGTCAGACATGTTACCCACATGTCCCCATAAGACATTAAACAAGTGACCCACATGTCCCCAGATGATGCTAAACCTATGACCACCTATCTCTGAAAGACATTAAACCTATGACCACCTATCACCATTAGATGTGAAAACTATTAATCAATCCAAAATATTTACTCCATATAATAAACAATAGATTACTATGTTAAAAAGTTTCATAGTACATACACCCTTGACATCAATTAAGTCATGGAAAATATGGGATAATTTATGTTAGGTGCCTAAGATTCCTCATATGAGATGCCTCAAAATTCAGAGGTAGAAGAATTCACATATTACCAACACACCCCAAACATATTGATACCCACACATTCTTAGAGTTATCACTTTCCTTGATTTAAGGTTGTTACCTTGTTGAGATAGAATTAGTGTGATTAACCGATATCCCACTTAGATAGAACCATGTGTGAGTTTCACAAACATGACTCAAATCTATAATGGATACCCGAAAAAGGTTTAAAACACCATGGAATCCATGTAAGGGGGAACAACATCCCATCATCCTATTTTGATCAAGTATAAAAATTCTCTAATCAAGGTTGTGGAGTATGCTTTCCCTTTGAAATTATGAATGAGGTACAAAGAAATTTGTGTCGCTATGACAATGAATTTCATGTCTATGAAAATTTCAAATACATAAATGGTAATCCTTGCATGAATTTATCATTTTACATCTATGAGAAGATGGAATATTTTTAGAATTTCCAAATCAATGTATCCCCAATATGAATAGCCTCTCTTTTATGTACAAGAGGATGAGTAACATTGGGTGAGTGAAGACCTGAGGGATGTGATTCCATGTTAACGCCATTGTCTTCAAGAATAAACCCCTTGAAAATGACCAAAAATCATCTTTGGAGCCTCTACCATCAATTTTCTAGATGCTCACTCCCATGCACTATAGAGGTAGGGGACAATGTTCATGTTTTGAAAATTGTGGTCACAACCTGGGAGCTAACTAAGAGGGATCCCACTCAGAAATTCCAACCATGTCGATCATATCCTTGTTATGGTTTCTCTAGTCCATGCTCTATAGGAAAAACATTGAGGGATAGTATATCCAAATCATTCTCTAGATTCTCTTTTCTGGGACCCTCAACCCTATCACTAAGGGAAGGTCGATAATATCCCTACATTGGTTTCTTTTCTCTAGGCCCATCATGGCTAGCACTGAAGGAAGGTTGATCATATCCGTACTTCGGTTGAACTAGTCTATGATGCTCTTTGTAAAATCCCTATGCATGTCAATCATATCATTATCTCATTTCTCAACGCAATGAGATGCCACTCCTGTAGGAATCAACAACTCCTAGTCACCCTCTCCCAAACTTTTGATGAGGTAGTCGTCCACAACTCCTAGGTACCCTCAACACCAAATTTTGACTAGAGAGGCATCTACAGCTCCTCGGTACCCTCACTCTAACATGTTGGTGAGATAGGAATCCATGGAATCTTGGATCCTTCACCCATAGATTTTAATGATATATAAGTCCATGACTCATGGGTTCTCTCCCCTTGAAATTATAGTGAGATAGGAATCAAGGGATTTTGTTCTCCCTCTCTCTATTATTTCAGCTAGATAAGAATACATAACTCTTGGGCCCCATCACAACATTATTCCAGAGACATAGTATTCCATGCATCTTGGGTTCCATCTCCCCATCCATCTGGTGGCATAGGCTTCCATGCTACTCTGGTGCCATCACCCCATCCTTTTGAAGAGATAATCATCTATAGCTCCTAGGAGCCATCGCTCCATAATTTATGAGACATAGGTTTAAATTCCAATCAAGCATCATCACCCCATCAATCAAGAGAAATAGGATTCAAGGCCTCTCAGGTGTTGTCATCTCATCCATTCAGTTAGATAGGCATCCCCAACTCCTAGTTTCCATTTCACCATCTGTCTAGAGAGATAGGATTCTATGAATATCATATATCATTTCTCTACCCATCCAGATAGTTAGGATTCTACGACATGGTTCCAGGTGCCCCATTTATCTGCATAAATTAGGTTCCTTGCCTCTCTATTTTTATCACCCTATTCATCCAGGGAGATTATATTATATGGATCATAGGCATCGTTAACCCATTCATCTAGAGAGTTAGGACTCTATGCCTCTAAGGTTCCATCACCCCATCAATATGGATAGTTAGGCATATACACCTCTCGGAGATCATTTTTACATTCATGAGGAGAGATAAGATTATATGTCTCCTGAGTGTCGTTATCCCATTAATATGAAGATATAATCAAATAGGCCTCTCCCACACAATCAATCATCTAGTAGGAGAGTTTGGTTTCTACACCTCTGAGGCACTATGGCTCCTTCCATTCAGAGAGATAATATTCTACACCCTTTCAGGTAAATCAACTCATTCATCTATAGTGATAAAATTATACACCCCTTGGGGTATATCACCCCATCTATATGAATATTAAGTCTTCAATGCCTCCCAGGTTCCATTACCCAATTCATCTAGGGAGTTAGGCTTCCACGCCTCATGGGAACCATCGCCCTATCCCTCCAAAGAGTTATGGTTCCATGCCTCATGAGTTTGATCACCCCATCTATCTAGAGATTTAGGTCTCCATTCTTCCCGAGTTCCATTTCCCTATCCATACTCAAAGTTAGGCTTCCACACCACATAGGCTCCCTCTCCCCATCCATCTAAATAGTTATGCTTTCATCCCTCCTAGGAACCATCAACCCATCCATCAAGAGTGTAAAGTTTCCATAATTTCTGGGCATTGACTCCTCATCCATATAAATAGGGAGGCACAAATTTCATTCTATTTTTATTAATATCACATGGGGAAATTAAATGGGGGAAGCCTATCACCCCTTCTCTAGTCAACCTCAATCTAACATATCATTGGTCTCTTTCTACCATTGGGGCACTCAAGGTAAACCTAACCACTACATGGGGTAGTTCAGTCATCTTACTAAGATTTTGATCCCAAGAAATGATCAATAATTCTAGGTTGACACTCCCTACTACTTGTGCCATCAGCAGCCATAATAGAGGTCATACTCTTGATAAAAAAATAACCACAGATGTCCTCCTAACATTCCTAACATCGTGCCATGTAATGTTTTCCCTGAAATGTCCCATCCCACACTCAAACAACTTCCCCTCTTATATTGGGGTCATTTGATAAGAATCCTATTATTGGATCCACCTTGATCCTCAAAGATCCCAAACCATTTGGATGGGACATATATTAATATGACTCTTACACTATAATTTGTGGTTCCAAGTCTATATAATAATCAAGGAAGGTTATTCTGGAGGATCCAATATTGTAATTTTGTTGAGGCTTGGGTTAGCCTAGTGTGACATCCCCCAACCAGGCGTAATATCAATGGAGTAATTCACCAATCATCTTAATTTCACAATATCAAACTGTGAAACAAACATCATCTCAGTCACATGATGTTAATATATGAGAAAAAATTTTGGTAACATGATAATAAACATTATGGTTTTTTGGTCGAATTAATGTGACATAAAAATAAATCAATTACACATCCTTTCCATAAGACGATAAACTAAATGGTCCACATGATAGTCATGTGACATAAAAATATATGATATCTTCATAAATGAACGATTTTAAACTGTGAAACATAATTAACACTTACTGAATGATGTTAAATTTTGTAGCATCATTGGTCCTATTTTAGGACCTTAAATAAAAAATATTCCATTCTTATTGTGTGACGTTATTCTACAGATCATTATTGGTCTAGTTGTATGACCTTAAATGGAACATCCTTTTTTTATTGCATGAAATTAAATTTTGTACCATCATTAATCATGTTCCATGAAATTAAAAGGCACATATTTCATATTGGCAGCATGATGTTAAATTGGGTAGCAATTTTTTTCCTATCTTCAAAACATTAAAAGGTGCTTACTTCATCCTGTTTATAAAACATGAAACTATGTAGCATCATTGTTCCATGTTCTATAACCTTAAAATTGCAGCAACCACTTGTTCCTAGCTATATGACCTTAAAATAGTTTCAAATTTTTAATTCATGCATCATGAACATAAATTTTATTCAATTGGTTTATTCTCTATGATGTTGAACTAGAATCATATCCATATTTTGAGTTGTATGACTTTAAACTATAAATCCTAACATACCCAGCACACTATGATAAACTATACCCACAACATACATGTATAAAACATGAATCCTCATGTGGAAAACCTGGTATGAATCCATATATCTATCTAATGATATATGATTTTATGATTATCTGATCCCCCACATGAGAGATCAATCAACATTTGGAACTCATCTACTACCATGCCACATTTAAGAGCTATGTCTATCATGATTAAGAGTTTCGTTGGATATGTAGAGACACTCATGTCTGATATACTAGGTCTAGTTTAGTACATGGTCTACCTTAGGAACTAAATCCTTGTTAAGTGTTTCAAATCCCACTTTCTGATACACCCAATTGATGTGATCAAATGTTATATGTTTTGGAATCTAGAGTATTGAGTTCCACATGGATTTTCCAATGATTCATCTCCACACATCATGAATTCAACAATTTGGGTCCTCATCATCCATAATATCTGAATGGGACCCATAAAACTTATGGTTCACAGCCACACTATCTCACTTAACATCCATGTAACATGCCTAGATTAATCCCTGATGATTGCAGAAGGTTCCCCTATATTGAACAAGGTCACCTTCGATCCTTCATTTTTCATCCCCTTCATTATCTTGTACGGTTGTGGAACCTATGTTTTGAACTTGGTAAATATTGGTCCCCACACATTAGCTACCCCTTTCATCATCCAAATATTGTATGAAATTATTTACATAATTTCAACCTCTATATGTTTTGGTGGAGTTAAATCACCCTTATTGTTACCCCTATATACACCTATAAATGTTGAGTAAGCCTAATGGTATCATTGTGGTAATTCTAGACCCGACATCTAATTTTGGATATTGTACACTTCCATTGGATAGGGAACGCCTCTCAAAAGTAATTTTTTCATACAATGAGAATGGATGACAATAGATTAAGAGTCATGGTAGGTTTTTTTACCTACGTAGTTGATCGAACCAAGATCTCTATCCCAGAATGAAGACCTTAAATTGTGTATACCTCTCTCCAAGGACATTCCAGGGGATAAATTCTCCCTATACCTCCATTCATGTTAGGTTTTTTCTCTCTCAAACTCCATAAAAACTTCTCAAAAACAAAATTTAGGTTCATGATATATTACCTTTAAATAATTGTATCCCCTATGGTGAATGCTATGTGCCCTTAAACTGCAACAACTATGGTCTGAGATCTCTGTACATAAAATAACTATATCCCCTATAGTCGAAACCACTAAACCTTAAGCTATAGAAACCAATGTCTAATCTCTAAGACCATAAACTAATATTGGTTCTTATGGTCAATTTTATACAAACTTAAACTATAACAACCAGGGTCTATGAACTATAACTTAAAACTAACCAAAACCCCTTTTGTACAAGTATTATAACCATGAACTTTTTTAATTCCAATTTGTGTAAAAATTACGACCTTAATTTTTTTCATCCTCATTGGTCTGAGAAGTATGAACCTAAAATATTTGCAAAACTATTCAGTTCAAGCATAATGGCCTTAAACTATTAGCATCCATATTCTGAGTTTCATGATGTTAAATAGGAAATCCTAACTTCTATAGCACATAATGAGAAAATAAAATCTTTCCCTAGTAAATGAACTTAGGAAGCCTCATATAAAAAATATGTGATGATTCAATGTCATCTCCACAGAGTACATCACCTTAGTGGAACTAGTATTCTACCATAATGTGATCCAGAACTATGTCTGGATTAATTCCTAATTTTATAGCAGATATAGTTATTTCTAAACGCCCTATCATCAGAGTCGACCACCAATTAATCATAAAAACTTCTCTTGAGTGTGGGGGAGGAAATTATTCTCACCAATGTTTGTCCATTTGGAACTTTTTTCCTCTGTGTGGTCTAAGAATTATGACATTAAATGGTGTGCCATTTGTTTCAGGACATTTATATGGAATGTGGTATTTCATGACCATATTTTCATGTCTAGTTTTAACTATTTAGATCCATGATTTTTTTCCCATAAAAAATTTCCCTACTATAAGAATCATGTATTTAAACTATTTTATTAATTCACATTTGTATTAGCTATGTGACGTTAAACTAATTATATAATGTCCTATTGTATTATATTTTAACTAACAAATGGGTCACGACCCATGCTGTGAGTCCCCAAGCCCCCACCAATTGGTCAGTGGCTAGAGACTAGCACTGAGTAGGCATATTACTAACATGGGAAGCATTGCCTATGTACCTATACACACGCACACATATCCAAGATCACAAATTCTAAAATGTAAGAAAACCCACTCAGGAACAAAATGCATGTATACAACTACACCTAACCAAAAGAGTACGATGAGAAGTAAAGTACAGAAATTAAATTGGGCCAGAATACAAGCCCATCAAAAACAAGAGTCTAAAAACTAAAAAGTCCAACCTGTAAACAAAAGAGGCACTGCAAATGTTTCTCGTAGCTGTAGGAACACCTTGGCCTATAAGGAACATAGAAAGCTCAATCTCATCCTGGTATGACCTATACTCTATCAAAAGATTGCTCGTCTGCACAAGACACGATAGGTGCGGGAAAGCCTTTGCACGTGTGAGTATAACAATACTCTGTAGAGGAAGCCGAAAACCAAAAAGAAATACAAAAATTAAAGGTATACTCATCCCTACAGAGTATATGTCTAATAAAAATATAATAGGAGAATACAATACAGATATACTAAAAAACCAGACCTGCAGTCTAGGGACAAGTCACACAATCGCATACCCCCCCCCCCCCTTGGGATTCAGTTTGAAGATTCCACGAAGTACTCGTCTAGGAGAACTCACTCCATGAGTCTGATGACTTTGATGAAATCTGTCTAAGAAGTACTATCTGTCGGTAAAAGTCATGAGAGATAGATACACTCATTCTAGGAGAACACACTCCTGTGTGAGAAAGATCTCGATACATAGTTGAGGATCACTGCCAGTGCATTGGCGGACACCACGACTCATCCAGATTAACCTGATAACTAAAGTATCAATGCCCAGTTGGGATAGTCATGTCGAAACCTAACTCTTCCTAGGGTGAAGAATGGATAGAGGATCTCGCTTCAGGCCTCTCGGAGTGATACCTGACTCTATCTAGGAAAGTCCTGCTGAAGGGATCATACATCTGAAAAAAGGAAAATATACCTGACCTTCTGGGGAATGAGACTAACCTAAAAGAATCATGTCCAAGATATGGTGGAAAAGAATATAATGACATATATCGAGAAGTGCATGTCATGTAGAAGTGTCACACACCATGTCTTCTGACCCCAGGTACTTGTCGTGTACAACAACCCATGTTGTAAGGCTAGTCATGTAGAAGAATGTATACATAGCATGTAAGAGTGTGACACCTCTTGTTCATCTATTTGGGGAGGATTTCATGTATACTAGCCATGTTCCCGTACACAGTGTAACACCCTGAGATTTTATGAAAAATATTATTTTAATTTCATTAATTTCTTGTGTTGTATGCTACACCAATATTACCTTGAACTATAGGCAACACCGTATTAGCTTGTAGTATACGCAACACTATTCTTGGATCGTGTTACACACAATTTTGATAATAGTTATTCTACGCAACAATGAGTATATATATATATATATATTCAATGTATAAATGAAATATGGTTGGATTCTATTATACGAAACAACGAAGGATTCTTGCACAACAGGCAACCCTGACTTGGCTTGCATTACACGCAATCGCGACCTTCCTCGATAGCGTGTGTTGTACGCAATACTGGGTTTTACTAAACAACGATATATTATTATAATATTATTATGAACTAGCCTTTATGAATAGTATTAACTAAATTTTGAATTTTATAACATTATTAATCATCCTACACATTTTCAAGAACATGGTATAAGAACAAAATAAATTTTTCGGGTAAAATAAGTATTTTTCAAAAAATGCAGTTTTGCCGCCTTTTGATGGCGCACCCACTTTAAATCTAGTTTTTGACATGTTTATAAGTTAAATTTGACAAAATAAAATTCTTCTTTGGAATGAAGAAATGAAAATTTACTTTGGATAAATTTTTCATATTATTCTGGAAACTTTCATATTTTGATGAATAGTAAAAACACGCTATATTTTAATTAAAAAGAACTTTTTTCATCACAATAATTTATATGGTTAAATTATAATATTGAATGGTTTTAAAGTATAAATATAATATATTTTTACCATTTAATATAATTTATGTCATTAGCATTGATTCTACCTTGAATTCGTAAGACAAATCAATTCAATCTTTTGCAATGTTTTAAAGAAAAACTCGTTTTCTTTCGACAACGGGATTAATTTTAATTTAATTTCTGCAACTTTAGTGTATTGAATTTGGAAAAATGTATTCAATATTTGGAATCATTGGGTCCAAATTATGTTAATAAGCTACTTTTTTTTCGCATTATGAATAGTAACTATGGTAAATTTTATTTATCATAGTTAAAGGTAAATCGGGTAATTACGGGTAAATATAAGATTATAAAATTAACCTAACACCTGCCAAAATCCTATTTGATGACTAAAAGTCGACCCATATCACCTAAGGGTCGGATTAGATTCATTTAATGGACTTTTTTCCATGAAAATAATTTAATTATTATTAAAACTAAAGAATGTGACAACATGTCACTTTCTTAAATCTTATAAGTATAATAATTTTAAGTTAGTGATAAACTTCATGAAAATTCAAACATGAATAGTCTCCATAAAGCTAATACAATTATATACATCATAGGAATTTATTTAGAATTTTTAGGGATTAAATAATTATCATTTATTATGACACAAATATGATGCAGTAATTATCTTATTAATGAAATATTGACATAATTGATGTTATAAATACCCAAATAAATGTAATTTAAGACTTTTTATGAATTAAACTAATTTTATAGGTTAATATGACATGTTATTATTGATTTAATTAAATTTTTTAGAACTAATAATTCTGTTATAATTTTCACAAAAATCAATTACTAAATAGTGTCAAAATTGACATAAAATAGTTTTTAAAACAAATATTATATTATTAATTGTTATTTTATTCCTAAAAATCTAAGGTTCGGAAATATTACTTAGATAAGGTTATATATATTAATAATAAACAACTTGGGGTTATTTTGGCTTCTTATAGTAAGTTTATTAACCTTATAGTATAAGAACTCAAGAAGACATGGTAAAAGTAAAATTATTTAACTTAATGTTAAATCTAAATGATAAGGTTAAAATAGGAACCTAAACTTGTCTAAATTCAATTTTATGAGATTATTTCGACCCATCGCCACCTTAACTTCTAAATAAATCAATTTGGAGCTATTTAAAACCGAACTTGACTTTATAATAAAATAATATTTCTAGTTTTTTCAAAGGAACCCCTCTCCTCCCTTATAAAAGGCAACCTCCTCCCTCTCCTCCTCACACCAATTTGAGCCTTCAAGCTCATCCAAACCCTGAAAATTTATTCTATCCACTTCCCTAGAGACATCCTAGAGGTCCTTTCCTTCTTCAAATACCAATTTTAGTGCCCTAAAAGGAGGTCTTAAAGAAGTGCTTCAAAGAAGAGGTAATGCCCGTTACCGATTCTTTCATCTTTATTTTTTCTTCCACTTCTTCTTATTTAGTTGTTTCATTATGAAGTAATAACATCAGTATCACTCATATACTTATATTTTATTATAAGTATTAAACAACCCTATTTAACCATCTATCCATCCTACGGAAAAAGAAATCACTACGCGTGCGTACGTACAGAATACCGTCTCCACGCCGTGGTGTAATCTATTTTCCACCACCACCTTACTTAGATGGGTATAATGGTGTAAATAATGACTATATATGACTATTATAAATTGATATTGATTCTTAAATAGTATACATACACTCCAATACAATTCCACGATCATAGGAATGATATCATCACTCGTGCGTACGTACGGAATACCGTCTCCACGACGCGATGAGATTCATTCTCCACGTTAACCATTCCTGAATGATTATAAAGTTTATAAAATAAGTAATCATGAAATATATGCCATAATAATGATACTGGATTTATGTGTATATATATATGTATGTCATCTACTTAATTCCATTCAACTCAATAAGGAAACGAAAACAGCGTTCATGCGTACGTACGGCCTACAGTCTCCATGAACGGTGCATTTCATTCCATTTACTGATTTATTATATATATGTATATTCTGAATATATATTATATATAAATCATGTTTTATATTCTGGAATTAAGTAATCATGATCTATGTAATCATATGAATAATTACAAGTCAAAACACGGACGACAAATGAAACAATTTTACCCAAAACGCTCTTTAACATGGAATTTACAAAAGAACGGGTAATATAAAGTCATGAGTGAACAATATATGGTATCATAACAATGATTATGATTCTGGAATAAGTAAATGACATTATTTAAATCATTATACAGGAGTTTTGGACACATACAAAGCAAATCGGACCTAAGGTAAGGTAAATATCACAATCTCATTTTTATCCGAGATTATTTATACTTTGGTATTTACTGGGGTGTATTTTATCATCCACATCCATATTTCCTCAAAATGTAATATTTATATCCTTCTACAATAGTTTATATCCAATTTTAACCTTCGGGGAGTTTTTAGTAAAAGATATGAAAGGAATCTTTTTTCGTTTTTCGTACGAGGTACTTTTTGACTTTTCCGACAAAAGTACGAGAAGAATGTTTTTTTAACTTATATGGCATGAATGGATTTTTAAAACATTATTTCCAAGAATATTCCTTTACAAGTTTTCAAGTTTATTTTTAATAAACTTATTT
Source organism: Viscum album (assembly GCA_963277665.1). Classification (NCBI taxonomy): domain Eukaryota; kingdom Viridiplantae; phylum Streptophyta; class Magnoliopsida; order Santalales; family Viscaceae; genus Viscum; species Viscum album. Next base: position 1,684,693,099 of record OY728126.1, on the reverse strand, counting down.
TAGTTTAAAATTGTATGACATGTTAAGAAAAGAAAATGTTTTTGAAGTAGAAAGGATATTTTCCTCAAGAATGAAGTTCAAGTGTTTTATCAAAATTATTTTCCATATAAGATAATATAGGGTTCTGTTTCTATCCCTATTCTTACATTGATTTGATTATGTTGTGATGGAATTATTTTTATGAATTCCTTTATCTTATATGAATTTTTTTATGATGTCATGATGTTTAAGAATCCCATTTTTATTACATGGGTTATGAAATGATGTATGATTTATGATTTTGTGGAACAGATAAGAATGGTATCATTATGAGATGGGTGGGACTTATATCTCCCTCCAATGCATTGGGTAATGATTTTATATCTCATGAGATAGACATGGCTGGAACGGCAGGTTATACCGGTTTAGTAAAACAGGACTGAAACGAGGAGTGAACTCAGTTCAGAAATGGACTTTGTCCACTAAGATAGTCTTGGAAATGATTCATGACTAATAAGAAATGATTCTCTATGATTATGTGTGTATGACACAAAGTTTCATGTTTTATGTTATGATTTTTGGGATTTCATTTCACTACTATGATTTATCCCATGTTATGAAATTATGCTCTCTTTTGCAGGTTAAGATTTCCAAAATGTTGTGTTCTTATGAATATGATGTGATTGATATTTCTTTTGTTTACCCTTACTGAGCATTTGAGATCACCCTTTTATGTTTTCTTTTCCCCAAGATATAAAGAAAGGTTTTAGGTAAAAAAAAGGGAAGATCTTTATTGGAGATGTTGAAGATCTTTCACCACGATTAGAAGATTATATTCCGAGTTTCCAAAGACACTAAACTATTACGATCCTTGTGTGTGTGTTTTTGTTATGTACTATGTATTCTGAAAAAGTAATGTAATGTCCATGTACGTTAAGCTTCGGGTCTCTACAGTTGGTATCAAAGGAAAGGTTTAGTCAACCTTTGGAAACTAGGATGCGAGAACTTTAGTGAGATCCCTAGAGATATTTCTAAGGTATGTCTAGGGATGTCCCTAAGGTTATGTATAAGTATATGTTATAGTCCTAGAATTTCACTGATTATCTTATAATTAAACCTAAGATGTTATATATTGAAGGTAATCCCCCTTTATTGTGTTGTTTTCCCTAGCATGATTTTTTCCTCTCACACAATTCTTTTTGGGTTTTAGACGATGGCTGGAACCCAAAGGAACCGTGTTGATCAATGTAATGGACAATGCAATGATTTTCCTCCTGAACAATCAAATGTTATGGGATATGGAGTGCAAAATCTTATTGCTATTGTTACACAAGCTATGAATCATTCTAGACTTCAAAATGAGCAGAGAAGGGAACAATATTCTATTGAGTCCTTCATGAGGCAACGTCCACCTTCTTTCAGCGGGTCTTCTGATCCACTTGTTGCTGAACAATGGATCTGTACTACTGAAAAGATATTTTTAGTTCTTCAATGTTCTGAACATGATAAAGTCATCTTAGGAGTGTATCGTTTGGAAGGTGATGCTGATCAATGGTGGAATCTTATCCAGAATATGAGGCCAAGAGATCAAATTGAGTCAATGGAATGGGACGAGTTCAATAACTTATTTTTCAATAAGTACTTCCCTTGTATTCTTCGAACAAAGATGGAGAAGGAGTTTCTTGAACTAAAGCTAAAGGATGATGAATCTGTTGGTATATACGAAGCGAATTTTACAAGGCTTGCAAGGTATGCATCTGGATTTATCATCCAACCTGAAAGTAAAGTTGATCGATTCTTCAGTGGCTTAAAACCAAATCTTCGAAGGGAATTAGCTATAAGAGACTTCAGTAGCTATGAAGAAATTGTCCGTTGTGCTATCAAGGTAGAAATGGAAGTTGGTGTTACTTATCCATCTCATAGTTTTGACAAGAAACGAAAGATGAAGTTCAAGGGGAAATCTCAGAATAATGGTGAAAAGAAGATGAATGTTTCCTTATGCTCAAAGTGTGGAAAGAAGAATGGTGGAGATTGTCTTAAAGGGACAAGTAAATGTTTCAAATGTGTAAAGGATGGTCATCGGGCATTTGAATGCCGCAATGATGGGAAGAAGATGTCTAATGATACAAACAAAGGAAGGGATACACAGAATGAACCTACTAAACTTCAATGCTTCAAGTGCAAGGATATGGGGCATTATGCCAATAAATGCCTTAATCCAAGGGTTGTTGATGATGATCGACATCAACAAAATCTTAAGGAAAAGGACAAAGGGAAGTCACATGCGATCACCATTGGCGATGTTTAATATTATAATGATGTGGTGGAATGATTAAGTGTTTATGTAATGGGATTCCAAAATAATGTTGTATATAGTATCGTGGAATATTGGAATATTTATGTATTGTTCTATTGTGGTTTTCAATAATTTTATGGTACCGATAACCATGGAAAGTGATTGAGATATTTTTGGAAAAAAGATGATATGCGCATAATGAAGGGAAAATGAGAAAATGAAATATTTGACTGTATTCATGAGCTCATGATTGATATAAGGACTAATTGATATCATGGTTTAAGTATATAGAATTTTGAGGATTTTGGTATGTGGAAAGAGTTAACTTTTAACAGCATTCATGTTTTCAATAAGGTTCAATGGGTATTCATTATTCAAGAGAATACATGATTAAGGTATTCACATGTTTGTAATTTGACCAACAAGATATATCTTATGATATATGGGGGATAAATGATGGCATTCACATGATCATTTTCTTTATACTATGAGCTTGGACCGAAGTATTTTAGATAAGCCTAAAGATTGGAATGGATTATGTTGGGCATAAGTTAGTATTGTTTAAGGATAGAAGTTTTTTCGATATTATTTATAGGATGTTATAGTAATGTAGTTTTAGAAAAAGGACAACCTTCTGGACGGGTGATATCCCATCGCGTCGGACAGGGCTGTGGGAATCGAACCCACAACCGAAGTGCGACTGGCCTTTATCGCCTACCACTGGCCTACAGGAAGTCCCTGGTTAGTAGAAACTAGTTTTATTTTATTAAGCGGTATGATATATGAAGTATAAGTTCATTTTAGGAACCATATATGATTAATATAACCATAAGATGGAATTATAACTTTTTCTAACCTTTTGTTTGAAAGAGATGGAATGACCCATCATTCTATCACATGATCATCTAACACATCACGAATAACAAATTCAACTTCATTTCTTTAAGGGATGAATTGGAAATTGTTCAATTCATGAACAACAGTGAGATTGTACCAAAATCATGTAAGTATTTCTTTTAATTCATCAACTTTAGGGAAATGATCTTGAAAACCAAAAATGTTGTCCTAGTTCACTTATATCTGATTAATTAGATGGTACCTTAGATCATCACAAATCTATAGCTTTGTGATTGTTGGCTTTTTCATAGCCATGTTCTCTACCACTCTCCATCAGAACTTGATGGTTAGATTTTTCTTCCATATCCATATTTTCAGCTATGTTCTCCTACGTGGAAACCCAGTGATGAGTTAATTTGGGTAACCATTACATTTCATACTTTATTTCTTTTAAATCCATGTTTTGGTATTCCTTTTTACGATGTGGGTTTCTATTAAACAAACTTTCGAGTAGTAAACCATTTATAACCCCGACGAATTTCGAGGGCGAAATTCATTTTAAGGGGGGTAGAATGTAACACCCCGAGATTTTATGAAAAATATTCTTTTAATTTCATTAATGTCTTTTGTTGTATGTTACACCAATATTACCTTGCGCTATACGCAACACCGTATTAGCTTGTAGTATACGCAACACTATTCTTGGATCGTGTTACACACAATATTGATAATAGTTATTCTACACAACATTGAGTATATATATATATATTCAATGTATAAATGAAATATGGTTGGATTCTGTTATACGAAACAATGAAGGATTCTTCCACAACACGCAACCCTGACTTGGCTTGCATTACACGCAATCGCGACTTTCCTTGATAACGTGTGTTGTACGCAATACTGGGTTTTACTAAACAACGATATATTATTATAATATTATTATGAACTAGCTGTTATGAATAGTATTAACTAAATTTTTAATTTTATAACATTATTAATCATCTTACACATTTTCAATAACATGGTATAAGAACAAAATAAATTTTTCGGGTAAAATAAGTATTTTTCAAAAAATGCAGTTTTGCCTCCTTTTGATGACGCACCCACTTTAAATATAGTTTTTGAAATTTTTATAAGTTCAATTTGACAAAATAAAATTACTCTTTGAAATCAAGAAATGAAAATTTACTTTGGATAAATTTTTCATATTATTCTGGTAACTTTCATATTTTGATGAATAGTAAAAACACGCTATATTTTAATTAAAAACAACTTTTTTCATCACAATAATTTATATGGTTAAATTATACTATTTAATGGTTTTAAAGTATAAATAGAATATATTTTTTCCATTTAATATAATGTATGTCATTAGCATTGATTCTACCTTGAATTCGTAGGACAAATCAATTCAATCTTTTGCAATGTTTTAAAGAAAAACCCGTTTTCTTTCGACAACGGGATTAATTTTAATTTAATTTATGAAACTTTAGTGTATTGAATTTGGAAAAATGGATTCCATATTTGGAATAAGTGGGTCCAAATTATGTTAATAAGCTACTTTTTTTTGCTTTATGAATAGTAACTATGGTAAATTTTATTTACCATAGTTAAAGGTAAATCGGGTAATTAAGGGTAAATATAAGATTATAAAATTAACCTAACACCTGCCAAAATCCTATTGGATGACTAAAGGTCGATCCATATCACCTAAAAGTCGGATTATATTCATTTAATGGACTTTTTTCCATTAAAACAATTTAATTATTATTAAAAAAAAGAATGTGACAACATGTCACTTTCTTAAATCTTATAAGTATAATAATTTTAATTTAGTGATAAACTTCATGAAACTTTGAACATGAATAGTATCCAGAAATCTAATACAATTATCTACATCATAGGAATTTATTTAGAATTTTTAGGGATTAAATAATTATCATTTATTATGACACAAAGATGATGCAGTAATTATCTTATTAATGAAATATTGACATAATTGATGTTATAAATATGCAAATAAATGTAATTTAAGACTTTTTATGTATTTAAATAATTTTATAGGTTAATATGACATGTTAGTATTTATTTAATTAACTTTTTTAGAACTAATAATTCTGTTATGATTTTCACAAAAATCAATTACTAAATAGTGTCAAAATTGACATAAAATAGTTTTTAAAACAAATATTATATTATTAATTGTTATTTTATTCCTAAAAATCTAAGGTTCGGAAAAATGACTTAGATAAGGTTATATATATTAATAATAAACAACTTGGGGTTCGTTTGGCTTCTTATAGTAAGTTTATTAACCTTATAGTATAAGAACACAAGAAGACACGGTAAAAGTAAAATTATTTAACTTAATGTTAAATCTAAATGATAAGGTTAAAATAGGAACCTAAACTTTTCTAAATTCTATTGGATGAGAGGATTTTGACCCATAACCACCTTAGATTCGAAATAAATCAATTTGGAGCTATTTAAAACCGAACTTGACTTTATAATAAAATAATATTTTTAGTTTTTCCAAAGGAGCCTCTCTCCTCCCTTATAAAAGGGCACCTATTCACTCTCCTCCTCACACCAATTTGAGCCTTCAATCTCGGCCCACCCCTGACAATTTATTCTCTCCACTTCCCTAGAGACATCCTAGAGGTCCTGGTCTTCTTCAAAGACCAATTTTAGTGCCCTAAAAGGAGGTCTCAAAGAAGTGCTTCAAAGAAGAGGTAATGCCCGTTACCGATTCTTTCATCTTTATTTTTCCTTCCACTTCTTCTTATTTAGTTGTTTCATTATGAAGTAATAACATCAGTATCACTCATATACTGATATGTTATTATAATTATGAAACAACCCTATTTCACCATCTATCCATCCTACGGAAAAATAAATCACCGCGCGTGCGTACGTACGGAATACTGTCTCCACGCCGTGGTGTAATCTATTTTCCACAACCACATTACTTGGATGGGTATAATGGTGTAAATAATGAATATATGTGACTATTATAAAGTGATATTGATTCTTAAATATTATACATACACTCCAATACAATTCCACGATCATAGGAATGATATCATCACTCATGCGTACGTACCGAATACCGTCTCCACGACGCGATGAGATTCATTCTCCACGTTAACCATTCATGAATGATTATAAAGTATATATAATAAGTAATCATGAAATATATGACATAATAATGATACTGTATTTATGTATATATATATGTATGTCATCTGCTTAATTCCATTCAACTCAATATGGAAATGAAAACAGCGTTCAAGCGTACGTACGGCCTACCGTCTCCATGAACGGTGTATTTCTTTCCATTTACTGATTTATTATATATATGTATATTCTGAATATATATTATATATAAATAATGTTTTATATTCTTGAATTAAGTAATCATGATCTATGTAATCATATTAATAATTACAAGTCAAAACACGGACGACAAATGAAACAATTTTACCCAAAACGCTCTTTAACATGGAATTTACAAAACAACGGGTAATATAAAGTCATGAGTGAACCATATATGATATCAAAACAATGAGTATGATTCTTTAATAAGTCAATGACATTATTTAAATTATTATACAGGAGGTTCGGACACATACGAAGCAAATCGGACCTAAGGTAAGGGAAATATCACAATCTCATTTTTATCTGAGATTGTTTATACTTTGGTATTTACTGGGGTGTATTTTATCATCCAAATCCATGTTTCCTCAACATGTAATATTTATATCCTTATACAATAGTTTATATCCAATTTTACCCTTCAGTGAGTTTTTAGTAAAAGATATGAAAGGAATCTTTTGTCATTTTTCGTATGAGGTACTTTTTGACTTTTCCGACAAAAGTACGAGAGAATGTTTTTTTTAACTTATATGGCATGAATGGATTTTTAAAACATTATTTCCAAGAAGCTTCTTTTACAAGTTTTCAAGTTTATTTTTAATAAACTTCTTTTAGTTTAAAATTGTATGAAAAGTTAAGAAAAGAAAATGTTTTTGAAGTAGAACGGATATTTTCCTCAAGAATGGAGTTCAAGTGTTTTATCAAAATTATTTTCCTTCTAAGATAATATAGGGTTATGTTTCTATCCCTATTCTTACATTGATTTGATTATGTTGTGATGGAATTATTTTTATGAATTCCTTTATCTTATATGAATTGTTTTATGATGTCATGATGTTTAAGAATCCCATTTTTATTACATGGGTTATGTAATGATGTATGATTTATGATTTTGTGGCACACATAAGAATGGTATCATTATGAGATGGGTGGGACCTATATCTCCCTCCAATGCATTGGGTAAAGATTTTATATCTCATGAGATAGAAATGGCTGGAATGGCAGGTTATACCAGTTCAGTGAAACAGGACTGAATCGAGGAGTGAACTCGGTTCAGAAATGGACTTTGTCCACTAAGATAGTCTTGGCAATGAATCATGACTAATAAGAAATGATTCTCTATGATTATGTGTGTATTCCACAAAGTTTCATGTTTTATGTTATGATTATTGGGATTTCATTTCACTACTATGATTTATCCCATGTTATGAAATTATTCTCTCTTTTGCAGGTTAAGATTTCCAAAATGTTATGTTCTTATGAATATGATGTGATTGATATTTATTTTGTTTACCCTTACTGAGCATTTGAGCTCATCCTTTTATGTTTTCTTTTCCCCAAGATATAAAGAAAGGTTTTAGGTAAAAAAAAGGGAAGATATTTATTGGAGATGTTGAAGATCTTTCACCACAATTAGAAGATTATATTCTGAGTTTCCAAAGACACTAAAATATTATGATCCTTGTGTGTGTGTTTTTGTTATGTACTAAGTATTCCACAAAAGTAATGTAATGTCCATGTACATTAAGCTTCGGGTCTCTACACACAACTTCAACCCATGTGTTACAAATATTATATTAGGTACACAGGGTAACCCATGCAGTCGGCCTGGTCTGGTCGTGTGGTGGTGTACATGGTCGTGCACTACCACAAAACTGAGCAAGGCCTGCGCCCCCCATTATCAGCGCTAACGGTTTAGCACTGATAAAGGGTCCCGCGGATTTGTTAAAAACCCGCAGGTCCTCTTCCTCCTCCCCGCACACAATCAAGCTCTTTCGGAAGCCCTCGTCTGCGCCGCTGTCGCCGCCTCCTCCTCCTCCGCCGCGGCCGTCGCCTCCTCCTCTGCTTCTGCTCCTCCTCCTCCTCATCCACCGGCCTCATCCTCCTCCTCCTCCGGTGCCTCCGCTGCCTCTGCCCTGCCTCAGCCCTGCCTCTGCGCCGCTGCCGCCGGTGCCTCCTCCTCCACCGCGGCCTCCTCATCCTCCGCCGGTGCCTCTGTGGCCTCCTCCTCCTCTGCGGCCTCCTCCTCCTCCATTTTGCGGTATGCTATGCCCAATAATTGTAATTTGCTTTGTTTTTTTGTTTTTGTTCTATATTTCAACTATCATGATTTGTGTGAATCAATTTAATTTGAAGTGGGGGGGTGCAGGTGCTGCGGGGGTGTAGTGGGTGGGGGGGTGTGCAGGTGGGGGTGTTTAGATGGGGGAGATGTGCAGTGGGTGAACATGTGTAGGTGGGGCGTATAATGGGGGGTCTATTGGGTGTGAGGTGGGGGGGTGTACAGGTTGGGGGTGGGGGTGGGGGTGGGCTGTGCAGGTGGGGGTGGGTGGGATATGCAAGTGGGAGGGGGGGTTGTTCAAGTGGGTGGTGGGGAAGAGAGTGTTCTAGTTGGGGGGGTCTAGGTAGGTGGGAGTCTGTTGGTGGGTGAGGTTGGGGGTGTACAAGTGGGGGGGTGTGAAGGTGGGGGTGGGGGAGGGGGGTTGTGCAAGTGGGGGGGCGTGTAGTGGGTGGATGGGAGGGGGGATGTGCATGTGGGAAGTCGACACTTCCGTAGTTTTCCAATAAGCACTGGGAAGTCATCAGTTCTGGAGATTTGGATAGGCCTGAGACCTCTTAGGTTTTGGTTCTTGTCTATTTATCTTGATGAGTAAGGAATCATATGATCTAAAAGTGACATCAACTATATATGATTAATTCTTTCTCCCAAAAAACAATTTTCTAGAAATAATATATATTTGGAAGGTGAGGGAGCCTTTTAGAATTATTTCATATAGAAACCAGTCAAGGAAAGTATCCATATATATCCACCTAGAGTAGGGACCTCTGCGGCCTCCGCCTCTGTCGTGGCCGCCTCCTCCTCCTCTGCTCCTGCTCCTCCTCCTCATCCTCCACCGACCTCATCCTCCTCCTCCTCTGCTGCCTCTGCTGATGCCTCCTCCTCCTCCGCTGGTGCCTCCGGTGCCTCTGCGGCCTCCTCCTCCTCTGTCGGTGCCTCCGTGGCCTCCTCCTCCGCCGCCGTCACGCCGCGGTCAAGCCGCGGTCACGCCGCAGTCACGCCGTGGTCACGCCATGGTCACGCCGCGGTCACGCCGGTGCCTCCGCGGCCGCCGCCTCCTCCTCCTCCGCCGCGGCCGCCGCCTCCTCCTCTGCTCCTGCTCCTCCTCCTACTCCTCCACCGGCCTCATCCTCCTCCTCCTCCACTGCCTCCGCTGCCTCCGCCCTGCCTCTGCCCTGCCTATGCGCTGCCGCCGGTGCCTCCTCCTCCTCTGCCACGGCCGCCGCCTCCTCCTCTGCTCCTTCTCCTCCTCCACTCCACCGGCCTCATCCTCCTCCTCCTTTGCTGCCTTCGCTGCCTCCGCCCTGCCTCCGCGCTTCCGCCGGTGCCTCCGGTGCCTCCTCCTCCACTGCGGCCTCCTCCTCCTCCGTCGATGCCTCCTCCTCCTCCGCTGGTGCCGCCGGTGCCTCCACGTCTCCTCCTCCTCCGCAGTCATGCCGCGGTCACTCTGCGGTCACGCTGCGGTCACGCTGCGGTCACACCGCGGTCACGCCGCGGTCACGCCGCGGTCACGCCGCGGTCACGCCGGTGCCTCCACGGCCGCCGCCTCCTCCTCCTCTGTCGCGGCCTCCGCCTCCTCCTCTGCTCCTGCTCCTCCTCCTCCTCCTCCACCGGCCTCATCCTCCTCCTCCTCTGCTGCCTCCGCTGCCTCCGCCCTGCCTCCGCCCTGCCTCCGCCCTGCCTCCGCCCTGCCTCTGCCCTGCCTCTGCGCTGCCGCCGGTGCCTCCTCCTCCACCGCGGCCTCCTCCTCCTCCGCCGATGCCTCCTCCTCCTCCGCCGGTGCCGTCGGTGTCTCCGCGGCCGCCTCCTCCTCTGTGGTCACGCCGCGGTCACGCCGCGGTCACGCCGCGGTCACGCCGCGGTCACGCCGCGATCACGCCGCGGTCACGTCGGTGCCTCTGCGGCCGCCGCCATCTCCTCCTCCTCTACGGCTGCTGCCTCCTCCTCTGCTACTACTCCTCCTCCTCCTCCTCCTCCGGCCTCATCCTCCTCCTCCTCTGCTGCCTCCACTACCTCCGCTGCCTCCGCCCTTCCTCTGCCCTGCCTCTGCGCTGCCGTCGGTGCCTCCTCCTTCATTGCGGCCTCCTCCTCCTCCGCCGATGCCTCCTCCTCCTCCGCCGGTGCCGCCGGTGCCTCCGCGGCCGCCTCCTCCTCCGCGGTCACGCTGCGGTCACGCCGCGGTCACGCCGGTGCCTCTGCGGCCGCCGCCTCCTCCTCCTCTGCCACGGCCGCCGCCTCCTCCTCTGCTCCTGCTCCTCATCCTCCTCCTCTACCGGCCTCATCCTCTTCCTCCTCCGCTGCATCCGCTGCCTCCGCCCTGCCTCTGCGCTTCCGCTGGTGCCTCCTCCTCCACCGCGGCCTCCTCCTACTCCTCTGTCTCTGCTGCCTCCTCCTCCTCCTCCGCGGCCGCCGCCTCCTCCTCTTCTCCTGCTCCTCCTCCCCTCCACCGGCTTCATCCTCCTCCTCCTCCGCTGCCTTCGCTGCCTCCGCCCTGTCTCCGCCCTGCCTCTGTGCTGCCTCTGGTGCCTCCTCCTCCACCGCGGCCTCCTCCTCCGCCACCGATGCCTCCTCCTCCTCCTTCGGTGCCGCCGGTGCCTCCACGTCTCCTCCTCCTCCGCGGTCACGTCGCGGTCACAGGTCATGCCGCGGTCACGCTGGTGCCTCTGCGGCCGCCGCCTCCTCCTCCTCCGCCGCGGCCGCCGCCTCCTCCTCTACTCCTTCTCCTCCTCCTCCTCCTCCACCGGCCACATCCTCCTCCTCCTCCGCTGCCTCCTCTGATGCCTCCTCCTCCTCCACCGGTGCTGCCTGTGCCTCTGCGGCCTCCTCCTCCTCCGCCGGTGCCTCTGCGGCCTCCTCCTCCGCCGCCGTCATGCCGCGGTCACGCCGCGGTCACTCCGCGGTCACGCCGCGGTCACGCCGCGTATTACAATATATAGGAGGAGTACTCCGATAATCTGGAGGTTGTTTTGGGTGTTTTTAGAGAGCTTTGTCTTTATTAAAATATTATAAATTCCCAATATTTTGTTTAAGGAGTATTGTTTCATGGTCACATTATTTCCTTGGAAGGAGTTTTAGGTTATCCAGAAAAGGTTCGAGAAGTCATTTCTCCAAATCAGTCAGAGAATGTATTCAAGATCCACAACATTTTAGACTTAGTCATTTCATGGTCACATTATTTCCTTGAAGTATCTTGTTTAATATCTAAATTATACTCATATTCCTTCTCCTCTAACCTATATACTCATCCTATGGATTTCAAATAGGATGAATATAAATAAAGAATGGATGAATGGAAATCAGTTGACAAAATAGTATGAAGAAGGCATGAAAGAGTTTATCAAGTTTGCAAAAGATCATGCATGTGACTCTTCTCAAATCCTTTGTCCGTGTTTACACTGTTGTTATTCAAAACAAATTATTCCAGATGAGTTGGAAGAACACTTGATCTGTCATGGAATAGATCAAAGTTATACATGTTGGAATAAACATGGGGAAACAAGGAATGTAGGTAGTGACTGGGGCGACACTGCATTTTATGGATCATCTGATATGATTACAAACATGAACAATGAAGATGACCGTATGGAGGATGTGATTACAGATGTGAATGATGATGAAGATAGTATTGAGGAAATGACAAGGACCTTTGAAGATGAACTTCGTGATTGCCCAAAATTGTTTGAGAAGTTAAATAGTTGTGCAAAGACGCCATTGTATGCTGGTTGCACTAAATATACAACATTGTCAGCTGTACTGAAGCTGTATAATTTGAAAGAAGATAACGGGTGGAGTGACGACAGTTTTACGAAACTACTTGCCCTCTTGAATGACATGCTCCCAGAAGACAATAAGCTCCCGATCCAAACATACGATGCCAAACGAATGCTACGCTCTATGGGTATGATCTCTGAAAGAATACACGCCTGCCCGAATGACTGTATACTGTTTCACAAGGACCACAAATCACTTAAAGAATGCCCAAAGTGTGGTTCTTCTCGATACAAGAAAGATGAATCCAGCCCTACTAAAATTGTATGGTACTTTCCAATCATTCCAAGGTTTAGATGCCTATATGGAAGTGAGGATACTACAGAACAATTAACATGGCATGAAGATACAAGAATTAAATATGGGATACTACGTCACCTGGCAGACTCTCCTCAGTGGAAGAGAATCGATCACGAGTATCCTGAATTTGGAAACGAGTCGAGAAACATTCGTCTTGTGTTATCTACAGATGGAGTGAATCCTTTTGGTTTTCAAAGCAACAGTCACAGTACATGGCCGGTTATGTTGATAAATTATAACTTACCATTGTGGTTATGCATGAAACGAAAATACATCATGTTATCTCTGCTTATATCAGGACCAAAACAACTGGGTAATGATATTGATGTTTATTTAGCTCCATTGATCGAAGATTTGAAATTATTGTAGGATTCAGGTGTTACATTGTATGATGCTTACAGAAAGGAAGATTTCAATTTGAGAGTCATGTTGTACGGGATGATAAATGACTTCCCTGCTTATGGAAATTTGTCAGGATATAGCATTAAAGGAACTCAAGGATGTCCCGTTTGCGAAGAAGGTATACAATCAATTAGGTTGAAACATTCATCGAAAACCGTGTTTCCAGGACATCGCAGATTTCTACCGCGACAACATAAGTACCGTTCTTGGAAGACATCATTCGATTGAAGTTCAGAAGAACGTACAGCACCGTCTCCACTAACAGGCGATCAACTGTTTGAGAAAGTTAAAAATGTGGACACTACTTTTGGTAAACCGGCTTCGAAAAACCTTACGAAAATTGGTTGGAAAAAGAGATCAGTTTTTTTGCATTACAATACTGGAATTGTCTGTATGTAAGACATTTTATTGATGTTATGCATGTAGAAAAAAATGTATTTGACAGTGTTATTGGCACGTTGCTAAATACTTCTGGCAAAACAAAAGATGGAATTAAGGCTAGGTTGGACATGGTTGAGATGGGAATACGAGAAGAGTTGGCACCAGTGGAGGGTGAAAAACGAACATTTCTTCCTCCTGCTTCTTACACTCTTTCTAGGCAGGAGAGATATCAGTTTTGCAACTTCTTGAATGACGTAAAGGTTCCAGAGGGGTATTCGTCAAATATCAGTAACCTTGTGTCAATGAGCGACTTGAAGTTAAAAGGTCTGAAATCACATGACTGTCATTTTTTGATGCAAAATCTCATTCCAATTGCTTTACGTTGCATTTTGCCCAAGAATGTCCGCCATACATTAATGAAACTGTGTTTCTTCTTCAAACTATATGTAGCAAAGTTATAGACCCGGCGAAATTTCCAGCTATGGAAAAAGAAATTGCAGTCATATTATGTGAATTAGAAATGTTCTTCCCGCCTTCATTTTTTGATATGATGGTTCATTTGATGGTCCACTGGGTGAGAGAGATTCGACAACGTGGTCCTGTACATTACAGATGGATGTACCCCATTGAACAGTATATGAAGATTTTGAAAGGGTATGTCAAAAATCGAAGTCGGCCAGAGGGTTGTATTGCAGAGCGATATATTGTTGAGGAAGCCGTTGAATTCTATACTGAATACTTATCTGGTGTGGAAAGCATTGGCTTACCGAAATCTCGTCACACTGGGTGGCTTGAGGGTGAAGTAATTTCTGGAAGAAAGGTTGTCACAATCAATATTACAGATCAGGAGCAAACCCACCTTTATGTTTTTCATAATAGTTTTGACGTTGACCCATATGTTGAAATACACAAAGAAATTATTAGGCATTTGAATCCATCAAGGTCTGAAAAATGGATATTAGATACACATAATCGACAGTTTATAGGATGGTTTCGAGATCATATTTTTAAGAAGTCAGATGGAAATCCAGAGTCAATTTCGGGACGACTTCGATGGCTAGCCAGAGGACCAAGTGTGTATGCATTGTCTTAAAATGCTTATGTAGTTAATGGTTATACATTTTATACTAATGAACATGATGAAGACAGTACCATGCAGAATAGTGGGGTTACACTTGTGGCTGAAGCGATGCATGTATCCGGTGCTAAGGACAGAAATCCAATTTATGTGAATATGTCATACTTTGGCATCATCAAACAAATATGGGAGTTGGATTATACGAAATTTCAAGTTCCGATATTTCAATGCAAGTGGGTTGATAACAGGAGTGCTGTTAAAATAGATGATTTGGTATTCGTGAAAGTTGATTTCAGTAAGGAAGGGGAGAAAGACGAACCATTTATAATGGCATCACAGGCAGTGCAAGTATTTTATGTTCCAGATCCTGCAAACTGAAACTGGTCAATTATTCTGTTATCGACCAAAACAGCTGAAGGGTCAGATTAAAATTCAACAGAAGATGACCCTTTCATTGGGACTTCGCAATCATTTCGCAGTGGTCCCAATGTAGATGATGTTTTTTATGTAAGAGGAGACCATAATGAAGGGATATGGATAGTTAATAGAGGGGTCAAATCCCTTCAGCCTTTTAAAAAAAAGGGAGTTCAATAATATGGTTATTGATTTTTATTGTAATATAGATTGTGTTACATTATGTTATTATCTGTTCACTGCTTCTTTTATGTGATCTAAATTAAATTTTAAACCAGTTCTGGAGATAATGACTTCTTCACCTGCTGATGCACCCAATGAAAGACAACAGGTCTCTCAACCTGTTGTAGCTGGTCCCACAGCTGATGTACAACAGGTCTCTCAACCTGTTGTAGCTGGTGTCAGTGTCGATGCTAGAGCTTCAGAGAGACATAATGATGATGCAGAAACTAAGGAAATGGTAGGCGATGAAACCCCACCAACACAAAAAAACATGTGCGCCGTAGTTTGACAGTTTTAGAAAAAATCCTCAAGGCAAATGCAAATGACATCAAATATGAGGTGGGATGGAATAAACAAGGCCAGCATGTAAATCCCAACAAAGCCATGTTTAGTAGCTACGTTGGAATCGTCACTCGACAACGCGTGCCGATTGACGTAGAGTCGTGGCACCATGTTGTCAGCGGGTTTAAAACATTAATGTGGGAAGAGATTACAGTAACATTACGATATCATCTATTTAATTTATTAAAATAAAATAAAATATTGAAATATTGACTAACCCTTCATCATCTCTTGCAGAGTGCATTTATAGTAGATGTTTCGCACAAAGAATATGTTTTAAAACTGGCAGGAAGGATTCATAGAGGCTTTCGCACCATTTTAAAGAAACATAATCTGAAAGATGCCGAAGGGAAAATCATGCCGCACCCGCCTCCTCTTTATGCACACTTGATATCCCAAGGAACATGGGATGCGTTTTGCAACCGTCATGCGGAATAGAATTTTCATGTATATTGTGTTTGGTTACACGTTGTGTAACGTTTCTTGTATTCATCATGTTGATTGATAGGTTTTTATTTATGAAACAGCAACTGAGTGATGAAAATAAGGAACGGGCAGTAAAACCAGTGTACCCCTACCGTAAAGCAAGGTTGGGGTACGCTTCAATTGAAAAACAATTGGTATGTATTTTAAAAGTACTGTAATAATTTTATGTGACATAAAACAACACTGTAACCATGTTTCTTTGTTTATATGCAGATTGATGAAGCAAAATCTCAAGTCACTTCCATTCCACACCATGTGCTATGGAAGGAGGCTCGTGTTAATAAAGAGGGGAAACTGATAGATGAAAACACACAAAAAGTGTGGGAAACATGTGTAAGTATGACATAATATAAACTTGTTTTGCTTTAAATCACTATTACATAACAATGCTTACTTATTTTTTCATATTTTCTATTTGACATAGTCACAGGAATCAACAAAACCCGCACCGGATGCAGACATACTTTCAACGGCCTTGAAACAGGCAGAACAGTATGGCCGCGTCAGAGGTGTGGGTTTTGGGGTGTCACCCCGGGCATATTTAAAAAAAAAGAGGATGAACAAACTAAAGAATTGCATGTAATGAGAGATAAAGTAGCTACCCTTGAAGAACTAATCCAAACTCAGGGAGAGATGCTAAAGAGTTTGATGGAGGATAGGCGAAGAGAACAAACAACTCAGGAACAACCCCCGCGAGAAGATTCACCCCTCACCAGCTTTGAGGTGAGCCATTCCCCTCAAAGACCTGACTTAACCGAGGTAATCAATGTTATAATATTCGTTTTTGTGAGATGTGAATCACATAGACACTGATACCTTTCATGTAATGATATTCTGCAGGGTGAAAATGACTGTGATTTATATCTGTCAACTCCCACCCATCGCCTTGTAGCGAGGGCTACGGTGTTCAAGATGCAGAATGACACACTACACTCCAGAACACTTCCAAGCGGACATGTCAAAGTGTCGATTAACGTAGCTCATGAGCCGAGCGCCGAGCTACCCGTGCCAAATTACGATGACGACATTCATACAGTGGAAAAAGCTGTTGGAACATTCATTGCATAGCCGTCGAATCTTGTAAAAAAAACATGTCGAGCAGGAGGTACTCATTTTCAGTTCATTTTTCAAGCAGAACCTTTAACATTAAATTAGAAAATGGTTGAACCGATGAATTTTTTTTACAGAAGGATAAAATGGAGAAGCTAAAACGAAAGAGCGGCTCCAACATTGGATCAACCAACTGATCAAAACGATCTACTGAGAGCGCGTTCACCTTGCTCGTTCTATATCCACATTTAATAGCATTGCAAGCTCGTGTGGATACGAAAATGATAGACGGAAAGAGTCATACAATTGTTTGTGAAAAAGATATGTACGGAGATGAAACATTAGATTTCGTTAGTGCAGACGTTGTTTCTGAGATCATCACATACGACTGGCTAGGCGCCTCAGTAATAAATGTATACATGAGGTATGTTTTCATGATTTGATTTTACAGAAGCTCATATACTTTGATAATTATGGATAAATACATCTCATATTTTTCACAGGCGTATATATGAAAAACAATTGAATGGATTTTCCCATGAATACAAATTTGGACTCGTTAGTCCTCACACTATTTTTACACAACGAAGAGAAGTAGATTCTAATGTTAAGGCTGAATTGATGTCAAATCTGCTCAGAACGTTTCAAAGAATAATTACGACTGACATGCTCTTTTTAATACCAACGATGCAAGGTTAAAACTCTACATTTTAATCATATCAATTATATTTTCATTTCTATCAGTACTTATTTCTTTTTGTGTTTTTAGGGAACATTGGATGCTCATTGCAGTCAATTTGGATACTCCAAAGATTTATTTTCTGGATTCACTGCATGGATATCCAACTAACCGACCACACATGATGGCGATTTTCAATTTGTAATACACTAGATCCAACATTTTAGAACTAAATATCTAGTTATATAATTTATATTATCTTTTAATGGGGATTTTGTTATGATAGGGCGGTGTATGAATATCGTCTAAAGGCTGGAATGAATCCAGGGCATAAGGACGACAATGCCCACAAGATCTACAAATGGAGAAGTATCTGGGTATATATAATTATATTTCACTATCCAAATACATATCAAAACAGATTACTTATTTTTCTCGATGTTTTTGCAGTGTCCGAAACAAACAAATGACAAGGACTGTGGTTATTATGTTTGTAAATTTATGAAAGAGATCATATTTCATGAACAAACTAGCATCCCTGAAGAGGTATTTTTGAAAATAATTACTACTTTATTTAAAATAATTATTAATCCTTTGTGTATTTATATTTTTTCAGTACTACTATGACTGTCGCAAAAACTCCTATTCAGAAGATGATATAAATGTCTTTAGAAATGAATGGGCAGCGTACCTGATGGAAGAATGTAAACAAATAGGACAATGAAGGTTAATTCCTAATACTTATGTTATCTTTATATGGTCATTGATATCTCTATTTACACTTATTGAGCATCTATGACGTGTACGAATTGACCACACCTCAATCCGACGCACGGTGTGACCCGTATGGCTCAAAGTGTTTGATATCAGTTTCAAAATGACATAAACTTTAGAAAACAACACTACTGACATACGGAATACTGAGAAAACGTGTTCTTATTGTTTTTAAACTTTAGGAAAATGATCCATGAGTCATTTGTGACGTGTACGAATCGACCGCACCTCAATCCGACGCACGGTGTGACCGGTATGGCTAAAAGTGTATGATATCAGCTTCAAATTGAGATAAACTTTGGAAAACAACACCAATGACATACGGAAAACTGAGAAAACACATTCAGATTGTTTTGATACTTTAGTAAAATGATCCACGAGTCATTTTTGACGTGTACGAATTGACCGCACCTCAATCCGACGCACAGTGTGACCTGTATAGCTCAAAGTGTTTTATATCAGTTTAAAAATGACATAAACTTTAGAAAAGAACACTAATGACATATGGAATACCAATCAAACACGTTCGGATTGTTTTTAAACTTTAGGAAAATGATCCACGAGTCATTTTTGACGTGTACGAATTGACCGCACCTCAATCTTACGCACGGTGTGACCGTTATGGCTAAAAGTGTCTGTTATCAGTTGGAAAATGACATAAACTTTAGAAAACAACACCAATGACATACGGAATTCCAAGAAAATGCGTTCGGATTGTTTTGATATTTTAGGACAACAATCCATGAGTCATTTGTGACGTGTACAAATTGACCGCACCTCAATCTGACGCACGGTGTGACCGGTATGGCTAAAAGTGTCTGATATTAGTTTCAAATTGAGATAAACTTTGGAAAATAACACCAATGACATACGGAAAACCAGGCAAACGCATTCGGATTGTTTTGATACTTTAGGAAAACTATCCACGAGTCATTTGTGACGTGTACGAATCGACCGCACCTCAATCCGACGCACGGTGTGACCCGTATGGCTCAAAGTGTCTGTTATCAGTTTCAAAATGACATAAACTTTAGAAAACAACACCAATGACATACGTAATACCGAGCAAACGCATTCGTATTGTTTTGAAACTTTAGGACAATGATCCACGAGCCATTTGTGACGTGTACGAATCGACCGCACCTCAATCCGACGCATGGTGTGACCGGTATGGATAAAAGTGTATGATATCAGTTTCAAATTGAGATAAACTTTGGAAAACAACACCAATGACATACGGAAAACCAAGAAAACGCATTCGGATTGTTTTGATACTTTAGGAAAACGATCCACGAGTCATTTGTGACGTGTACGAATCGACCGCACCTCAATCCGATGCATGGTGTGACCCGTATGGATCAAAGTGTTTTATATCAGTTTAAAAATGACATAAACTTTAGAAAACAACACTACTGACTTACGGAATACCGAGAAAAAGCATTCAGATTGTTTTTATATTTTAGGAAAACTATCCACGAGTCATTTTTGACGTGTACGAATCGACCGCACCTCAATCCGACGCACGGTGTGACCGGTATGGATAAAAGTGTATGATATCAGTTTCAAATTGAGATAAACTTTTGAAAACAACACCAATGACATATGGAAAACTGAGCAAATGCGTTCGGATTGTTTTGATACTTTAGGAAAACGATCCACGAGTCATTTGTGACATGTACGAATTGACTGCACCTCAATCTGATGCACGGTGTGACCCGTATGGCTCAAAGTGTTTGATATCAGTTTCAAAATGACATAAACTTTAGAAAACAACACTACTGACATATGGAATACCAAGAAAACGCGTTCGTATTGTTTTGAAACTTTAGTAAAATGATCCACGAGTCATTTGTGACGTGTACGAATCGACCGCACCTCAATCTGACGCACGGTGTGACCGGTATGGCTAAAAGTGTATGATATCAGTTTCAAATTGAGATAAACTTTGGAAAACAACACCAATGACATACGGAAAACCGATCAAATGCGTTGGGATTGTTTTGATACTTTAGGACAACGATCCACGAGTCATTTGTGACATGTACGAATCGACCGCACCTCAATCTGACGCACGGTGTGACCCATATGGCTCAAAGTGTTTTATATCAGTTTAAAAATGACATAAACTTTAGAAAACAACACTACTGACATACGGAATACCGAGCAAACACGTTCGGATTGTTTTGAAACTTTAGGAAAATGATCCACGAGTCATTTGTGATGTGTACGAATCGACCGAACCTCAATCCGACGCACGGTGTGACCGATATGGCTAAAAGTGTCTGTTATCAGTTGGAAAATGACATAAACTTTAGAAAACAACACCAATGACATACGGAATACTGAGCAAACGCGTTCGGATTATTTTGATATTTTAGGACAACGATCCACGAGTCATTTGTGACGTGTACGAATCGACCGCACCTCAATCCGATGCACGGTGTGACCGGTATGGCTAAAAGTGCCTGATATTAGTTTCAATTTGAGATAAACTTTGGAAAACAACACCAATGACATACAGCAAACTGAGCAAACGCGTTCGGATTGTTTTGATACTCTAGGAAAACGATCCACGAGTCATTTGTGACGTGTAAGAATTGACCGCACCTCAATCCGACCAACGCACGGTGTGACCGGTAAGTCTTTTTATTAGATAAAGAATCAGTATATATTAAATGAGATAAATCAATCAAAAACATATTGATTTTACATTTTTCCCTTTCATTGTTTTGAAAATGAAAACATTTGAGTTTAAAATTTCATATTTTAGTTTCACATTTCCATATTAATGTATTCTTTCATATTACTGTTTTAATTTCTTTCATTATTGCATTACTAACATAATATTTGTTTTCTTATATAGGTGAATTTTTTTCCTTGAGTTCGGATGCTTTTTTCGGCAACAAATACCATCGAGAGCGGATCACGGATATCAAAGGATGAAACATGAATGTTTATAACTATTTTTGAATAATTGTAATTGTAACCATGTAAAACAATGTTTGAAATGTATATAGCAATGCATTTTTTTGTATTCATGATGTTAAGTAAATGTATATACTGTTGTCGGTCAAAATATTGTGTGCGGTTGCTAGGGTGTGCAGGTGTGCATGTGCTACTTTGTGCAGGTATTATGGTGTATAGGTGTGCAGGTCCTGTTTTGTAGGTGCAGGCGATGGGGCCTTTATCAACGCTTTTTTAGCGCTGATAAAGGACGCCTTTAACAGCGCTAGAGGAGCGCTGATAAAGGAAGACTTTATCAGCGCTCCGTTAAGTGCTGATAGAGGAGACCTTTATGAGTGCTAAAAGAAGCGCTGATAAAGGGGACCCCCCCCCCTATATCTACGCCGGCATTAACAGCGCTTTTCTAGCGCTGTTAATGCTGGTTTTTATCACTGATAATGGTGCAGTTTGTAGCAGTGGTGTGCTCCAACTCGTGTTTGTGTACCCCCTAGATACATGTCGCCTCCCGTGTTAGGACCCACATGTTGTGTTCTTTGGATAACACTTTGTGTCATCGATTCATACACCGTGGAACTCTAGCCTCCACTTAGCTGGGCATACACGACGTGTTCTTCAGGATACACGCCACATGTTCTGGACATTTCCAAAATCACAAACTTTCACCATCAAGCCTTGGGTGGGGGTTTGATCTTCGATCCGACCATCTGTTTTCCACAAAAATTGATGATTAAGGTCTCCCCAACATCTTGAAGTCATCTCTAGTGTTTTTGGGCCTCCGATCCACCCCAAAAATGTGTATCTATCCACCCGTGTGAAGAACGCTCGAAGAATGGTCTCCCCCGTTCCGAGCTGATTCGTTGTCCACCATTGTCATTGCACCTCCTCTGAGTCATCAAGATGTCATATGTCTAGTTTCATATCGTTTCATTATGAAATTTACATGCAATGATAGTTCATCACCCCACGAAGAACACAAAGAAAAGAAGAATAAAATCCAATAAAAAAAGTTGAATGAACCTCACCTTCATTCTCCACAGCATTAATTTGATCTTGTTACTTGGTTTTAAATGGGAGTAAATTAAAATCAGAAAATATGGAATAAAAAACTCCCATGAATGAACCCATATAATCCATCCCGCAAAACAAAAATGCACGGATCAACCGGTTCGTGGGTTAATCCACATTCGTTGTTAAATTCAAAGGACAGGGAAAAAACAACATTAAAACATAACCCCTGCCTCAAGGTGGGATCGATCCCTGATAAAGAGATGAAGATGTCTTCATTATCAATATCCTTCAACTCTGTTGGCATAACAATTGACACTTTTGATTCGCAGTCGTTCGTCGTCGAGGGTTCTATCCATAGTTCTAATAATTCATCAGAGTTTCTCACAATCGTCTACCAACAAACAACATTCGATTAACCCATTTAAAGGAGGAAATGTGTTTCTGTGTCCTATTTTGTGGCGACACTAATGAGTCAGCATTTCTATTTCTAAGTCATTATGTCATTGTATTAATTATCAAAATATCTTCCACTTCATTAAGCAGTAGCTAATGTTTCCAAATAAAATAAATTAAAATAAACCTATGGAATTATTTTATTTTATTTTATATTACTAAAAACATCATAAAATTAACTTTTTCCCTCGACTCTCACCGATTGGGGTTTGGCCCATTCTTAGGTAAAGTCATTGTCTTGGATGCAATGATGCCCTCAGATTTTTATTCCGGGCATCTATTTGGAAAATTCCACAACTACACACACCCGCCAACTTACTTATCAAAAAAAAGTTCAAACCACCATTTTGGGATCATCGGGCCTCAGAATGACCTGTTTTCTCCATGCTTGGTCACATAATAATTCCAGATAATATTTAAAAATAATACATGAAAAATACAAAACATTACATTCTCCCCACCTTGGGGCTTCGTGTCCCAAAAAATCTAAAAAAAGGCTACTCAAAAAGATGTGGGTACTGGGTATGGATCTGAGCCTCCCACTCCCACGTGCTCTCCTGAAGATTCTCGTGATGCCATCGGACGTGCACCAAGGAAATCGATCACCCATGAAGGATCCTCTCCTGTCAATCCTCGATCTCCACTAGGTACTCAGCAATGGTCCCTCCATCCTCGATGTCTAGATTTCCCCAGTTGAAGACGTGTGATAGGTCATGAACATACCTCCTCAACTGTAAAACATGGAAGAAATCATGTACTCGGTGCAACTGTGGTGGTAGATCTAGGTAGTATGCCACATCGCCAACTCTTTTTCGAATCTAGAATGATCTGATGAATCTCAGAGATAGCTTGTCACCCCAGCCAAATCTATGAAACCCTCTAAGAGGTGAGACCCGAAGGAAGATGTGGTTTCCATCCTCTAACTCTGGAGGTCTCTGTCGTCTATCAGCATAATACTTCTTCCAACTTCGTGTAGTCTTCATCCACTCTTGGATGATTTTCACCTTCGCGGTGGTAGCTCGCAACTACTATGGACCCATGAGTGCTGACTCTCTAGGGTCGGTCTAGCAAAGCGATGACAGGAAGGGTCTCACATATAAATCCTAGAACAGTGTCATACCAATGGTGGAGTGGTAGCTATTATTATACGCAAACACCACCAGTGGTAGGTGGTCCTCCCAACTATGACCAAAGTCCTAGATACAGACCTACAACATATCCTCCAGGACCAGAATGGTTATCTCCTTCTGACCATCGGTCTGGGGATGGACCACTGTGCTCAAGCGTTGCTGAGTCCCAAAAGCCTCCAGCAATCCCATACACAACTAGGACGTGAAGCGATCATCTCGATCTGAGACTATTTTCAAAGGGACGCCATGAAGCCAAACTATATTCTTCATGTAGAGGCATCCCAAGATCTCTACGGAACTCTGCTCTCTGATAGCTAGGAAGTGGTCCGACATGGTTTGTCAGTCAATGATCACCCAGATGGAATTGTGACCCTAGGACATTCATGGCAATCCCATTATGAATTCCATCGATATTCCATCTCATATCCACTATGTAAATTCCAGGGGTGATCTATTCCTACTGAAACCTAGTGTGTATCCTTCACATGTTGGCATGTAAGGCATCGATAAACAAACTCTTCTACCACCTTCTTCATGTCTGATCACCAGAACTGTCTTCGGAGATCCTAGTACATCTTCACCACTCCAGGATGTACCACCAAGGGGTATTTATGATACTCCCTCAGGACCTCATCCTAAAATTACATGGGTACAACATTACATCCTCTGAAAATAAGTATGTTCTCCTCATCATGCGAATATCCATCAAGAGCATGTCCTGTGGATAAATGAGCACGTAAAGCCTAATAGTCAACATTCTCAAGTTTTTTCACCCAAACTCACTGTAAGAGTGGAGGTGTGACAACCATCGATTGAAGGTAAGTTGCATCCTCTCTTTCCAAGAAGGATAACTTTAATAATACCAATTGTTTCGTCACCCCACTCAGTAGTTGTAAGATCGATCTCCTGCTAAGAGAATATTCCACCATATTCCCCTTCAAAAGAGTATATATGATCACGAAATCATAGTCCTGGAGGAACTATAACCAATGAATCTATCTCAAATTAAGATCCTTCTATGAGAAGATGTATTTGAGGCTCTTATGGCCATAGTAGATGGTGAACCGCTCCCCCATAAGGTATTGTTTCCACTCATTCAACGTGAATACTTCCACTACCAACTTGAGATCATAGGTTTTATAGTTCTAATCATGTGGCCTAATATGGCGCAAACCATAAGAAATCAATGCCTATATCTATAATAGGAAACATCCAAGTCTGGTCCCTGATGCATCGCAGAAAACTACATACTCGACATCATCCTCTACTAATCCCAAGATTGAGGCACTCTTCAAACTATGAATCAACTACTCGAATGTATATTGGCACTTCTCCATCCACATGAAGGGTTTCCTATTCCTGGTAAAGTCTATCATCAGTGTTGATATTCAGGATAAATTAGGAATGAATCTATGGTATTATCCTTCCATCCCATGTAAGCTGTGTACCTCTATCATGCTCTGAGGTGACTCCCATGCTTACACTTTCTCCACCATGGCTGGATCCATAGCTACTCCATCCATTTAAATGAAATTTCCCAGAATGTGGACCTCCTGAATCAAGAACTGGCACTTCGAGAGCTTCACATAATGTTTGTGATCTCGAATTACATCCATGACCATCCAATGGTCTCTCGCGTGCTCCTCCTCTGACGCCGAGTACACCAAGATATCGTCGATGAAGACTACTATGAATTGGTCCAAGTATGGCGGGAAGATCCAGTTTTATAAGACCCATGAGCACAGAAGGTGCATTCGTCATGCCAAAATGCATCACCAAGTACTCATAGTGACCGTAGCGTCATTTGAAAGTCATCTTTAGTATATATTTGTCTTGTACACATTACCGGTGGTGACATGACCAAAGGTCAACCTTAGAGAACCATTGTGACCATATCAACTAGTTGAAGAGGTCATAGATCCTAGGTATTGGATACTTGTACTTCACCGTCACCTGGTTCAGACACTGGTAATCCACACACAACCTCAAACTCTAATCTTCCTTCTTGGAAAACAAAACTGGGTCACCCAAGGTGAAACACAGGGTCTCACGAAACCCTTTCCCTTAAAATCCTCCAACTTCACCCTCATCTCTCGAATATCTATGGGTGCCATCTGATATTCTAATGAAGAAATTGGAGTCATCTTGGGGTGTAATTTAATGCATAAGTCAATTTCCTGATGTGGAGGTAGTCCTGGAACATCTTCGAGAAATACGTCCTCATACTCCACCACTACTACTGGGAACTGGAATCTCAAAACATCTTCTACTACAAGGGTAAGGCTAGCCAACTCATGAGTGATCGGTTGTACCCTACTATTCAATAGCCCATCCTTTGCTGCCTGAGTCTCCCTTTCAATGACAAAGGAAAACCTCATCCCATCACTGCGGACACATTCCAAAATTAGTCAATCTAGGCATGGACCAAGGATAACCAATCCATAATGAGAATGATGTTGTAAGGCCTTGATACTTACACTAAGAGGTTCTAATCAAAACTCTCACCTCCAAGGGTAAGATCACACTGTATATAAAGGTGCATGATCATCGAGTCTCCTCCCATATTTGTATCCAAGCATAAGGACCCAGTCAATGGCTCTAATGTAATATAAAGGTTTTGCACAAGACATGTGTCAAGGAAGGAATGACTAGAACCTGTTCCTATAACTATGAAAACCAAGGTAGAGAAGAAACAGATCATACCTAAGATCATCCTTGGAGTCCCCGGGTCGTACGCATTGATTGAATGTAGTTATCCCTCACCGCTATCCCCCATCTCCCTATTCCTGGTGCAGACATCCTGGGGTTAGTGGTGGAAGTAGATTGAAGCATCTACCACCACCTACAGCTCTACCTACTCCTCTTCCACGTCTGCCGCCTTGAGAGTCTATCTGCTTCACTCTCTGCCTCTGCCTCGGTGGTCCATCCACTGCCTCCCTATCAGCAGCTCAATGGGTTATAAAATCTCTAGAGAGATGTCCCCTAGTATTACACGATTAGAATCGCCTCTCAATAGGCTTACTGTATTCTATCTGAGAGCCCTGGACTACCAAACCTCTATCTTGGGTCCTCCTGCAATGTCTACCGTGTCATAATCCCCTTGTCTAACATCGAATCCCTACTGCCGAGGACTCTATACATGTATGCCTGCTGTTGACTACCATTGACTATCTCTACTCTGCCAAGAAGCTCTGGATCACCATGTCCTGCTTGATCACTCATGCATTAGTTGGAATGCAAAGAGGTATGACACTAGCACAGATGTCCCATCGCAGACCTCACTCGAAGGTCCGAGCTCTAAAGTACTGATCCTTGACCATATCCATCGTGTACCTGGTGAGTTTGGTGAACCTAGATGAATAATAAGTCACCATTAAACTACCCTATTGGTTCTTAATAAGCTTTTGGATATGCACTTCTCTCATCACAATAGGTGAGAACTCCTCCCTAAAGAGTCGCTCAAACTTTGTCCACTAAAGAGTCTCATCGTCGTGAGTCTGTGTGGTCTGACTCCACCATCATCCCGCCGAACCCTGAAGAAGGATATCTCTTAGGATCACCATCTTTTACGATGGTGTACTCGCGAGATGAAAAACTATTGTCACCACCTCAAGCAAGTCCTCATCTGCCGGAGGTTCGGGCTTGCATCGGAACCTGAGGGGACTCTGTCTCTGGAACTCCTGGAGCATGCTCAACCGGGGCCCCTCGTCGGTCGGTACTGCAGGTACCATGGGTTACTCAACTGGTGTTGGTATAATAGGTGAACCACCTAGAGGATATTCCTGGGGAACTGGTCCCTCAATTTAAGCCTCGTCCCTGAGGGGGTCATCCTCATGATCGCGTAGCTGAATTCGAATGGGTATGCGTCGCGGTGGCATCTTGTAAGGAACGTGATGTACCATGGTAAAGAGTGTATTTGGAAAGCTAACACAAAAGGACATGGAAGACACAAACTATTCCTATATGATACATCTACCAATCTATTATTTCCCCCACAACTAGTGTTTTCATGTATCGAGTCGAAAAGCAGGTTATCAGAGTCCTGGTGTATGGATATGTCGGATGCTCGTACCAACACTTGAGTCTTTGGCCTGAAAGACGAGCTCGAAACACTTAACACTATTTCCCCAAACCAACCTCACAAACTCTTGTCTATAAGATATAACCAACCACCTCTGATACCACTCTTTCATGACCTGTCCTAGTGGGGCCCATGTTGTGACTCCCCATGCCGGCCTCCAATAGGCCAGGAGATGGTGACTAGCACCGATTAGGCATATTACTAACATGGGAGGCATTCCCTAAGTACCTATACACACGCACACATATCTAATCCCAAAAATGCTGAAATTTATGAAAACCCACTAAGGAACAAATTTCATTCATAAAAATACACCCAACCAATATAGTACGATGGGAAGTAATGTACTAAAAGTAAACTGGTCCAGAATACAAGGCCACTAAAAACAAGAGTTTGAAAACTGCAAAGTCCAAACTGTAAACACAAAAAGGTACTGCAACTGCTGCACATAGCTATAGGAACACCTCGGCCTAAAAGGAACTCAGAAATCTCGGTCTTATCCTAGTCCACCCTGGGATCTTTCAAAAGGATTCTCATCTGCACAAGACATGATACGTGCAGGCATGCCTGTGTAGGGGTGAGTATAACAATACTTGGTAGAGGATGCTGAAAACCAAAAATCAATTCACAAAGGAAAGGTATAGTTATCCCTATAAAATATATGTATACTGAACATATAATAAGAGAATAAAATCTAGATATACTAAAAACCTAGACCCATAGTCTAGGGACAAGTCACACAACAACATACCCCCCGCTAGGGATTCAGTCTGAAGATTCCACAAAGCACTTATTCGGGAGAACTCACTCCAAGAGTCTAATGGATCTAATGACGTCTGTCTGAGAATTATTTTCCTTCTAGAAATGTCATGTTAGATAGATACACTCATTCTTGGAGAAAACACTTAAGAGTGAGGAAATATCTTGATACACAGATGAGGATCACTTCCAGGGCCTTGGTGGATACCACGACTCATCCAGATTCACCTTCTAAGTATTGGATCGATGCCCTGTGGGGATATTCACCTTGACAGTTGACTCTATCTAGGGTCAATAATAGATAGAGGATCTCGCTCCTAGCCTCTCGGAGGGATACCTGGCTCTATCTCGGAGTGTCCTGCTGAAGCCGTCATACTCCTAAAAAAGGAAACGACACCTAACCTTCAGGGGAATGAGAAAAGGTGGCACTAACCCAAATGTAACATTTCCAAGATACGATGGACAAGAAGATCAATCCATGTACAGAGAATTACACGATGTGTAGAAGTGTCACATTTTGTGTCTTCTGACCTTGGGTACTACCTGTGTACAACAACCTCTGTCGTAAGGATGGCCATGTAGAAGAAGATATACATGACATATAAGAGAGTGACACGCTGAGTTCCTATATTTTGGGAAAAATCTATATAGGTTGTCCATGTTCTTGTACATGACTTCAACCCATGTGTTACAACTCATGTATCAGGTACACGGTGTAACCCATGTAGTCAGCCAGGTTTGGACGTGTGATGAAGTACATAGCTGTGTACTCCACCCTGTGTCTATCTATCCCCTGGATACATGTCGAGTCTCTTGTAAGGAACCACACACTGTGTGCTTTGGATAACACATCGTTTCATCGCTTCATGCACCGTAGAACCCTATCCACCACATAGTCGGGCCTACATGCCATTTTCATCAGTATACACGCCGTGTGGTCTTAAAATTTCTAGAATTGCGAACCTCCACGTCGCACCTCAAGTGGAGCTATGATCTTCGATACGACCATTTTTTTCACAAAACATGAATATTAAGGTTTCCTAGACCTCCCGAAGTAGTCTCCACTATTTTCAGTCCTTTAATCGGCCCCGAAAATGTGTATCGATCCACCCACGCAAAGAACGCTCGAAGAACGGTCTCCCCCGATCCGAGCCAATTTATCGTCCTCCATTGCTGTGGAACCTCTGTTGAGTTTTCATGATGTCGGGTCTCTAGTTTCAGATGGTTTCATTGCTAAACAAATGTGCAATCATCTTTTGTTCGTTTCCCCATGATGGAGATGAAGAAAATGATGAAAAGAGAAAGAAAATCCAATAAAAAAAGAGGAACGAACCTCGATGTTGTTCGTCGTGGTGTTAATCTGATTCCATTAGAAAGTTATAAACATGAGTAAATTAAAAGAACAAAACATGGAATAAGAAACTCCCAGGAACAAACCCAATGAATCCCTCCCAAAAAAATGATGATGCGTGGATCAACCAGTTCGTGGGTTGATCCACATTCGTTGTTAAATTCAAAGGACGAGTAAGAATAAACAACTTTAAAACATAACCCCTACCTCAAGGCAGGATCGATCTTTGATGATGGGATTTCACTATCATCATCATTGATATCCTTCATCTCTATTGGCAAAACAATTCATACTTTTGATTCATAGTCATTCATCATCGAGGGTTCTCTCCAGAGTTCTATGAATTCACCAGAGTTTCTCACAATCGTCAGCCAATGACCAACATTTGATTGACTCGTTAAAAGGAGGAAATGTGTTTCAGTGTCCTGTTGCGCGACAACATTAATGAGTCAACGTTGTTGTTTCTGAGTCATTATGGAGTGGTATTAATTATCAAAATGACTTCCCCATCATTAATCTACAGTGGATGTTTCCAAATAAAATATAATAAAATAAACCTTTCCAATTATTTTATTTTATTTGATTTTACTAAAAACATCTGAAAATTAATTTTTCCCCACGACTCGTGTTGGTCATGGTTAGGCCAGTTCATAGGTAATTTCATTGTCCCAGACGCAAAGGTGCCCTTAGATTTTTTTTCTGGGCATTCTTTTGGAAACTACCTCAACCACACCCACCTGCCAACTTACTTAGAAAAAAAGAGTTCAATCCACCATTCTGGGCTCATCAAGCCTCGGAATGACGTGCCATCTCCACGCTTAATCACATAATAATTCCATATAATATCTTAAAAAAATACATGGAAAATATGAGACATTACAAAATGATCCATCCTTATTAGAGAGGATAACCTCTACTTTTGGTTGTATCCTTCCACCATGATGAATTCCATAACTATATATGGCTTGATTCCCAATTTAATGGGATACATTGTGATTTCTAGACCACATATCATTGGGTATGACCTTAAATCCATTACAAACCCACTTCCATAAGGTGGGGAAATTATTAAAATAACCCTATTATACCCGACTATATAACACTCATGTTGATCTTTTGAGACACTTATCTAGGTGGAAGACCCAATCACATTTCATGGCTCACTATAGAATTGATATTATTTCATGAAATGATGTGAGGAAGAAAATAACAAGAATGTCATTGTGTAATCCCCACACATGTCCTCATTTGATGATGTTAATCTATAATCTTTTCCCTATATAAGCATGGGATAATTCATATAAAAAATATACGATGACCAAAACCAACATCAGCATAAAAATAAATTAAATTGTAATATTTTTGTACAAACAAACATAGGATACATCATATAAAAAATATGAGATGTTTTAATGTCCTCGACAGAGAGGCCACCAGCATTGGTCTCAAACCATTCCATGATCTGGATCTAAGTATAGATCGATTACTATTCTTGATGGGATATATAAGGATTACTGGATCCAACATCCCAAGAAATACATCGACATTAACCAATTTTGGGCTTTCCCCTTTGTCGAAACCTTGTGACATTAAACCAGGTGCAACTAGTTTTAAAATTTCCTTATTTGGTAAAAATAATTATTGTCTCTGTTATATTTATTTTTGACTCATTTTCACCACCCATGCATCCTTTATGTACATAATACCCTAATGGTTTAATTATTTAGACACTAAAAATTTGTGCAACAACCCCCTTGTATTCCTTTCCTCTCATAGTTTTCTTCACTAATGGTGTTTCGGCATGCCAATTCCCCCTTCTCTTTTTTATCCCATTATCGTATAAGAGGATCTCCCCTTATTGGTATTAGTTTTCTTCCGTATTGTGTTCCATAATTTCATGTGACTTCATTTCCATTCCCATGGGATATGTAGTAATGATAAGATATTGTATCCTAAGTCTAACCTCTATCATTAATTCATTACTGGGTCTTTTCTCCCATACAATCGTGATGTTAATTTGTGTGTAGTTCATCATGGAATGTTTTGTATAAAAGGGTATCGTTGGTCATCCTTTATTAATTTGTTATCACTATTCTTTTCCAAAAAAAAATCTTTAAGACACATGCACTATTTTATATTTTCTCCATGACCATAAACTTGTAGCATTCATTGTCTATGATCAATTAACATAACCTGGTAACAGTTGTGGCTCGATCTATACAATATTAAACCACAGACTAATGTCCACAGTAAATGATGTTAAAATGTAGTGTTACCCATATAAAATAGATATGGATCATATGAATAATATGATATTAAAAAAATATAATTTCTTCATCAAATAATGTTAAAATATTGTATTACTATATGAAATGAACATAAGATGCCTCACATGATAGATATGAGATTAACCAAACAAAATTCCTTAGAACAAAATGCTAATCTATTGACTTACTATATGAAATGAACATATGATTCCTCATATGATAAATATGAGATGAACCATACTCACATACTCAACACATGTCATTAAACTATGGCCTTACCCAATATAAATTTGTGATACCTCACATGAAAAGCATGTGATTCTTCAATGTCCTCACCATAGAGGAATCCACCCTTCTGGCATTGGTCTCCTACCATGACACATTCTATAAATAGAAGTGGAATGATTCCATTATCATGGGATATATTTTAATTCTAAAATATATTATACTCATTTATAATTTGCAACCAACTCATTACAAGGTCTTCCCAATCCAGGATAGTCTTGATCCTTCCTAACATGCATTTTCATTCAGCACATTCAAACGCATGGTAGAGTATCCCCCATGGTACTAAATATTTCTTATAGGTCATTCCCAACTTCCATGTACACGTTTCTTGATTTATTCGACTTTTATAATAATAATTATTCCAACTAAGATAACCTCCCTAATGAAAATGGTTTTTGGAAACATTGGTTGACTGACCATCATAGGCTTATTCCTCAAAGGATCATCGATAATAGTTATTAGATTAAATTTTTTGAACTGTTTCAATGATAAATCATGCATTTTATCACCCCAACCTTGATTTAAGTGGGTGTATAACATATTCTTTAAAAAAAATCAACATTTTTCCCTACCCGTCGGTCATTCCCATTTTACTCTATAGGGCTTTGAAGTCATGATCTACCCTCATGGGACTTCCCCAGTTTTGTAACTTCTTCCCCTTATTTTGTGAACCCCCTTCAATGAGTAGGAAATCCATACTAATAATTGTTTTATACATAAATAATGGATCATGGGGTCTTAGTATTTAGGAATTAATCTCCCTATGAAATTTTGGTACACATGGGTGTCACCATGGTATAAACTCTATAACCTTAAACTAGGAGTCCAGGTCCAAGAATCATGACCCTAATCTATATAAATTTTTTATCAAGAGTGTTTTCTATTGAAGGTCCACCTTGGATCCTTATTAATGTTGTGTGGACTCTTTTACATTATGCACACACTCCTTAGAGACACACACCGATGGTATAAACATCATGGATTTAAATTATTTTCATTTCATGGTCTAAGTATTATGACCTTAAACTATTTCCACCCCATGGTCTGAGAATTTTGACCTAAAAATATTTTCAAACAATTGTTAAAGCATTATGACCTTAATACATTTTAAAAAAATAGTACAATAATTATGATCAAAAAATATTTTTCACTCATGGTCTAAGCATTATGATTTTAAACTAATTTCAGTACCTCAATCTCACTGGTAGGGCCTTAGATAGCTCATGGAAATAGGAACATACATTTACTATGTTGAAAACCCATAGGTTAAATCTAATAAAAAATTACACTAACACTTTCTAGGTCACTCCCATGACTTGTTCAAATGTGAGTGCATAAAAAAGAAAGATTTATAAATCCAAAAAGGATCCATTATGAACCCAAAAAACATGGTTGTTCTCATGGAACCCATCTGTTTGGGACAAAGGTGAAGAAAAATATCATCTTTGTTTTCCTCGTGATATCATATTGGTTGTAACAACATTGTGTTTCACTATTATTATCCCATCACCTTGGTAGGGTGGGTGTTATTCTCATCAATTCACATGTCCTAGCCACAAGATTCTAAAATGTATTATAAATGCCCTAATCACATGATGTTAAACTATATAACACATCATCCTCAATGAATGACATTAAAATTCATATACATCATCTTCAATGTATTATGTTAAAATTGTGTACATAATCATAAATTTATAATGTTAATCTATATATACAGTTTCCTCACCGAATTTTGTTAAACTATATGAACCTCATCCTCGCCATATGATGTTAAACCATGTGTACTTGGTCCTCACTATATGGAATTAAAATGAATGTCCATCATCAACATTGGATGATATAAAAATACATAGATACATATTTCCTTTTATGATAATTCATTTTCTCCAATTTATGTTAATCACTTACCGCACCATTCATGTTATTCAGTCAATTGGAATCCAAGACAATACTCACCTCGGATGAAGAATCAAAACATTTTTCTGGCTGATTTTCCTAGAAAATGTGTTGAATTCCTTAGTGGGGTAATTCCAATAGTGTTAAACTCTATATTAATATTCTTCCAATTAATTTTTACACTTGTGTCTCCCTGGACATAGATCCACATCATCCTTTCACATCTAAACATCCCCCCTTAATGAAAATGGTGCATATACACACTCGCACACTTAACATCTTTGGAACACACTCTGAAAGACATATGATGATAATTAAAGACATGTCATATATATAAAAAATAGTAAAAATTCTATCCTATAATGTTTTCCGCAAAAATTTATAAAATTATTGTGGAATCAATGTTTCCAACATGCTCATCAGTTATCCTCCATCATCTCATCACCCCATTTTTGTGTTCCAAACACTAAACATCTTGATTAATTTTCTTGATCTCCCCTTTAGTTAGGATATAATTCTATTACCTTGGTGTTACCAAACTCATGAATCTATGTATGTTAGGAATAACTTATTCTATGCTGGGTTATACTCATTAACCAAGGAATTCCTTGTCAAGAAACTCATAGTGGTGATTGATTTCCCATTTTGATTGAGATATAGTGGGCTTCACAATAAGTATTTTTCACCAGCAATTTTTTCAGAACTTGATCTACCTCACCCTCCTAATCCTCATTGGACCTAACTCATAGGGGGGATTTTTTGAGAAAAAAATGAATTACATAATTGACCAAATGTTTAAGAACTGTTTTTGTAGCATGGGTCATTTCATAGGCTTCTATTTTTTTGGTCGTGGAGCACAAATTGACTTGCTGATCAAAATTTATGGCCTCTCAAAATTATACATCATAAAACGGATAGTTGGGGTGATTCTAGAGAATAGTATGGAATTTTACACAAGTTTTCAAAAGTGCACTCAACTCCTTCGTGGTCATGAAACTATGTTTCATGAAAAAGGTGAAGATAAATGCCCATGATCCATGAATACCAGAGCCAACCTCTAAAAAATAAAGTCATTTTTATGAAACTTCATAATGTTGCACAATATTGCTGAAATTACTATAAATATGTAATCAAACCTTCATTTTAGATAATAAATCTCATATTAAAGTGTCGTATCTCTTTCTAAAAAAACTCAGTGTTGAAAACTTCACACAAACCCCCAAGCACCAAACATTCTTGAAATTACATCGGTGAAGTTCCACAAGGAAAGATCATCTTCTTAGTCATTTTTATGAAACGTTATCCATTAAAAACATAATTTAATGAAATGTCCAAAAATTCATGAAATTTTGTTTTCAAACAACTCCAAAGTTGAGTAGCATAGTGGTATTGAAAAATAATGCTTATAGGCCATGCCTCATTCCAAATCCATTGCATGAAATACCCAAAACATCCTAACACAACTCTCAATTTAACATCCTCATACATAGTTTTTAAAACAATTTCAGACACAATCTTGATGTTCCATACCATAGAAGATGCTTCCATTTTCCCCCAAATACCTGCTTTGGATCACAACTGGGATTCGGTCCCATGCCTGTAGAATGGTCCCATCATTACTATCATATACCACCATTAAAAATAGAGAGTCTCACAATGCGATTTTCAGGTCGAGTCAAGAACATTACGATTTGTTCCATAGCCAGCAGAAATGTTCTCCATAGATAATAACATGAGTTTACATAATCTTCATGGGTCCCCAAAATATTGTGAGTCATCATAGTCATCTTTATATCATTC
This sequence comes from Viscum album, assembly GCA_963277665.1. Classification (NCBI taxonomy): domain Eukaryota; kingdom Viridiplantae; phylum Streptophyta; class Magnoliopsida; order Santalales; family Viscaceae; genus Viscum; species Viscum album. The sequence goes on along the minus strand of OY728126.1, from coordinate 1,684,656,657 downwards.
GCAAGACATGAGTTGATATTGATCTCTTGGTTTCCTAAAACTTCTTGAGTCAAAATACTCCTTAAGAAACTCACAAACCCCTATCATGTGACTCTCATAATAGGTTAAACTAGAGAGGCTGACCCTTTCATATGTCTCACACCATCCATTTCTAATAATATTTATAATATTAATCCTCACTAAATAATGTTAAACTGAAATATACCATCTATACCAATCATATGATTCCTCATGTGGTAAAAGAAGATGCCTTGCGTATCTAGAGTAATACACCACAGACCACGAACATGAAACCACCCACATCATAAAACTACCTAATGTTAAACTATAGTATAACATATATAACAAGAATATGATGCCTCCTGTAAAAAGTACAAGATTCTTAATGCGTCAATAGTAAGATTCCTCATGAAATGATAAAAGGACAACCCCCTTAGTCTTTACTACATGACGTTAAATTGTAGTATAACCTATATGGAAATTATATTATTCTTTTTATGGTAAACTTGATATTCCCTATGTATCTAGTGTATAATGCCTCATTGAATGATCATGAGACCCCCCTTAATCCTTACTACATGAATTTATACTATGGAATACCCTATATAAAAATAATTGGGTGCCTTTTGTGATAAAGACAAGATACCTTATGGGTTATGTATAAGATGCCTCATGCAGTGATTATGACATGATCACTATGTGGAACCCATGGGCCACATCATTGGGTGTATTCCACAATCATATCTCTGAACACACAACTGAGTCAAGAATCCATCATTACATGACATGGGGAAGAATAACGTGCATTCCCATATTCAAAGCCCCAAATATATCCTTATTGTTCCATAATTTCCACCATTTATATCCTCCTCATGTATTAGCCCCAATCATGTTCCCTGGCCCATCAACTGGTCAAGATACCTTAGTAATAGAACATGAGTAAGAATAATAGAAAAAACTATATTATACATGTATCCCTTATAATCTGAAGCATCCCCTTAGTGCCTCCACAACTAGTATAATCCCCTATGATATTCCTAAACACGCTGACAGGTTTAGATTCCCTTATGAGCATACATGGGGAGTAAGAATGGGAAACCCTAGAGTGAAATCCCCACAAGTATCCCTATTTATCTAAAGAAGATCCCTTGGGTATCTTCATTAGGTGTAAGACTCAATCATATTCCTCCACCATAATGTGCGCTGAAATTCCCTTATGACCCAACATGTGGAATAAGAATGAGATGACCAAGAGTGAAATCCCTAATTTTTTCCTATTTCTCCCATGAATACCCCATGGTCCTCTTCATTAGGTGTGATCACCAATCATATTTATTGTCCAAATAGTAGTTTGAGATTTACTAAGGAACTGATATGAGGAAGGATGAATGGAAATATCAATGTATAATTTCCTCACACAATGTCCACTCACATTCCTTTAAACTATAGCCTTAACCTATTCAATGGACATTGGATTCCCAATTTTATTTGGGCAGGGCCTTGTGTGATGAATAGAATATTTCTCATATGATATGCATGGGATGATATCACATTAGATGGGTATAATCCATGTGGAATACCCAATCACACCACTATTTCTCCTAACAATACCCTGGGTAGATCCCACATGTGAAATCCATTCACATCATTACTACTCCATAGCGACACCTAGGAAGCTCCCATGCATAATCCCCTTTCACACCAACACTGGTACTAGTAGTACCTACCAAGAACCCTGGAATAATATCCACTCATACTATCACTTTCCCAGAGCAGCACATAAGAAAGTTAAATGAATAATCTCCAAACCATCCCTCTAAGACACTCATTCTACGACATGAGAATCCTTAACGTATGATTTCAATATACCTGGAGGAGTCATATGACATGAACTTAAACTGTAGCGTCAAGAAACATGGATTTTGATCCCTATTTCTAAATTGGGTACATAGGAAACCTCCCTATGGTTCAATCATAACATTATTACACATATGGGGTGCCTTCTACAGGCTTAATCCTGATAACCCAACATCATAATCAAATTGATAGTGTTCTCATCTTCCCTATATGATACACATAACTAAACCCTTCATGTGAGATAGTATACCTCCTAAGGGAAACATTAAACCACTCACCTTTCCTAGTAATACATTAAACATGTTACCCATCTATCCCTAAAATAAATTAAACCTACAACCCACCTATTACTATCTCTATAAGACATTAAACCTATGACCCACCTATCCCCACATGACATTAATCATGTGAGTAAACATGTCCCCATAATACATTAAACCTATGAACCATTTTTCATCAAAATAAGTTACACATATGACCCCAATTTCCCCTAAATTTGTTAAACTTGTGACCTACCTATCCCCACAAGATTATAAACATGTGATCCACCTACCCCCTAATATATTAAACATGTGACCCACTTGTACCAACACTATGTTAAACATGTCACCGCCTATACCCACTAGACGTTAATCCTGTGACATGATCCATAACACTTTCCCAATACAATAAAAAAAATTACTAAGGATAAAATTATCATAAGAATTATTCCCCTAGCATATACTATCACATGGATGACATGGGATACCTTAGGTTGCATGCCTAGGATGCATCATATTAGGTGCCTCAAAATTGAAAAGGAGTAAATTTTAAAAATTCACAACACACCCAATGTGAATATATTAGCATACATTACCGATGATACCCCCTAATCCAACTAAATTTTTCTACACTATGGAGGAATAATCTTCTTAATTCACTAGTGACCACCACAAGATGGCAATATGAACAATCTTCATAAACATGACTCAGATCTATAAGGGAGACTTAGACCAAGCAACAATATCCAAGAATAAATCCATGGAAGTAATAAATGATATCCTATTATCCCGTCTAGATCAAATATCTAACACCACCAACCACAGTGGTGGAGGCCTCCCTGCTTTGGAAAGTGGGAATGCAAGGAAGGAAATTCATGTCTCTATGATGATGCGTGGTCTGACTGTGAATGTGTTAGAAACAACCGTCTCTCACATATTTAAATAATAATGAATGTATGAGATATATATGACATTTAATATATTAATATGACTATTTAATGATGAATTAATATTTACCTTTATTTTTTTATATCTATAAAAATTTAAACTTTACTCGTGTGCACGTAATGGATATAATCTCTACGAAGTGATATAATATATTTTCCATAAACATTTTATTTTAATGTCTATAAATATTCATTTAATGAGTAAAAATGATACTTATGAAATTATTATTATTTTGGAGATGATGGAACCATGATGAAAATTCAAGGGCCACAACTGCTAGGTAGAAACATATATAAAAAAGAAGGAATTAGAATTGGAAAAGATGATGATAATGAAATACTATTAATGAAAAGGGGACAAGATCTTATAAGTAAGGTTTATAGTATTAAATATTGTTCCAGAATAGAATTATAATAAATTTATAGTCATTTTAAAAGTGGCTAAAATCACTTATAAGAAAATTTAGACTTGATGTATGGGTTTTATGTTATAATATCCCTTTATATGAGGTTTTTTATGATTAAATTTATTATGCTGAAAATATATTATGTATATCTCAAAAATCATAATAATTTTCTTATATTTTGTTTACCTATATCAATTTTTCGTTTTCCTTTTCTTTTATTCACTCTACATACTCAATAGTTTAAATGAATTTTTTTAATGAAAATTGTATTTAGTTTCAAATTATATTAAGAATCATTATCTGTAATGTCTATATTGTCTTTAAAATATTTATAAAAATGTTTATACTATTATATGATTATTTATTAATTTAATTTTTACACATGTTCAATTTCTGTGAAGAGGTTTAAAGCGAATATTCTTCTCGTTTTCTGAAAGAGGCACATTTTACAATATGTGTGAATGAAATATTTTTTTAAACATATATCAAATTAATTAATTTCCACCTACCATGAAAACCTTTTTGTATGAATGATACTTAAATATATTCTATTTTAGTTTTTAAATAAATTTTTCTCTAATGTAATGGGACTTTTTGGATTTTAAATGTGTTATTCCATGATGAAAAGGGTATTTTCCTCATGAAATCTTCTAGTGATCTTTTAAAGTTATTTTCCCTTATACCAAAATACATTAATTTTAGTTATGAATTCCAAAGGATATGATACAAAAATACCATATTTTTCATTTTCTTGATGTTTTATGATTATTATTTTAAAATAACAATGAATACCCTTTTCTTTTCTGGAAGTTATGCATAATGAAGTTGTAATATTCTTTGAGGATCTTGAATCATGGTATTAAAGTAATTGGGTAATGTGATGGGTTGGACCTTATATAAATATAATTAATTGAGTAATGATTAATTTTTTATGAGTGAAAATGATATATGGGGTTTTAGACCAGTATTAATACAATTAATATAGGTGGTTTCTCTAGTCTTCACAGGGGTACACGTGAGGTCATCCATATCCCAAAGGTGGTACATGGATGATTAACCCAATAATAACATGTGACAACTATATTGAAAGTTAGAGTTGAAATATTATTTATATGGTTATGATTATGTTACACATTTTATGCCATTTTCTATGACATGTTCTTATGCATGTGATGTGATCTCAAATCTCATGATATTTGATTCTTGTATGATTCATATATTTTGAACTACCATTTAATTATTCGGTGATTATTATCTATGAATTTATTTGTGTGATTTTCGAATGTTAATATCATATTATCCAACCCTTATGCTCATTTTAATCTTAAACATGATCATTGCCTAATATATTCCATGTTTATGCTCAATGATCATTAGAGATAAATTTTTTTGTGTTTCCATCACATAGTTTATAAAGAATGTTTCCAAATTTGGAATGTATCAGATGTTTACTATGTGATAAGAAAATTATGGGAGATATTGATGATGTTTCACAAAATAATAAGTTTATGTATCTTGTCTTTAAAGACACCAAACCTTTGTATTGGTAGGAAATTTATTATAAGGAGATGCATGAAATATTCATAAAAACTGATGTTATATTTATGTAATAAATATTTGTTATTAAAAATTCTGGAAAGAAATACCATCCAATGGATTATTGGATTGAGGATTTATAAAGTGTTGTTCTATGATGCCTTTGGAGTGAGTCTGTAGTGTATTTTTATGCAGAGGAATTTAAATATTTCATGATGATCCCGATAGTTGAGAAACCATGTTGAAAACTACACCCCCCATAATTTGGGGATTCCATGTCTGGTTTTCTTCTTTAATATATGGTAACACTACCCTTCTTTATGGGTGGTTTTTTTACTCTAACCAAGAGTGTATCAAGTAAATATTTTCTTACATAGGTCCAAACCTGAGATATATTCAATGCCTGGAGTTCATGTATGAATATGACTTTAATATAGAATATATTCTAGTGAAACTAATTATAGTGGAACATTATCTATGTAGAATATATAGTTCTCAATTTTTATGTTAGGAATTAGAGTAGTTGACCTCATTTCAGTTATCCATATTTCATAAGGAAGGTGCAACATAACATTGATCGACGGTTGTCATACCTATACTTATATAGAATTATAGGTAAGAATAATTTATAGATATTTATTGTGATTTCTTATACGACTATAAATCGATTATCCATACATCATAAGGATTTTTTAGGGTGGGGAGCATGTCATCCACTTTCAAGGATGAATGGTAGTTTTATTCGTTATCCAATAAGAGGTGATGAGAGAGTTTAATACATCTCACATAGGATATTTGACTTGTGTTTTTATATTCAAGGATGAAGAAGATTGTTGTAACAACATTATATTGATTTATATCCTATCAATGATGAACAATAAACATCAGGAACTATCAGGGTCATCCTAGATCTTGTTGTGCTAGAATATATATGGTTTGTATATCCATGGATTTCATGAAAATTTTCATTGATGGTGAGGTTTATTGATTCTATTTGGGTGATAATTTATTGACTTAATAAGTTGGACCACGTCCACACCATCTGGGAGTATATTTCAATTGAAATCATGGGATTTTGGAATATGTTGGAGATTACTTTGATCAAAGTTTTACCTTGATGATTATATTATACCATGATAATAGCATCACATATTAGTTATGTATATGATTTTTGGAGGGTTTTATACTAACTTATGGATGTGAATTATGTTATATACACAAATTTATTTCCAGAAAGGTTGTCCATTCCACTCCTGAAGGACATTCTATTGGCTTACATGTTGGACTTTTCTTTAATCTAGGAGGATTACCAAAACTTAGTGGAGTTTTAATATAATAAAAAATAGAAACGTTATATTTTTTATGAAACATTTTGAGGTGATATATTTTATACCTTATAGTCCACCCCCATGTTGTTTAAATATAGGAGAATTTTCAATTATGAGAATTAAGTAGGTATGAGTAATGATAGATAAAGTGGAGATCATCTAGGAGCGGGTGAGGAAAACTGAGAGGTATCAAAATCCATACTTTGACTAAGGATGGAGGCCTTTGGAGTTAAATTAGGGAAACAATGTTGTTGAGAATGATTGAAATTTTCAATGTTTGTAAATATTAGGATTGGGTCGAAAGGTATATCTAGGTTTTATTGATCCATTTGATATTTTTAATTGTATTGGAGATGTTATGTATGAGGTATATTTATCTTAATATTTGGAATGAGTTCATAATGTCTTCTATGTGTTATAGGTTACAAGATACATGTAAAATACATCACACATTATTATCTTGGGAGACAAAGTCATTGAGGATGAAGATACCTTTCTAGAGTTCCCAATGGTGATGTATGATCAAAAAAATAATTTTCTACATGGGTGAATAATTTTTTTGGGGTGTGTTATCTGGAAGCACATGACTGTTCTAGATATCTCGTTTGAGTGGGAGATGAAGATAAATTCATAGTACCCTAACCTATTTTAGTATGTCATTATTTTTATGATCAATATCCAATATTATGAGGAGACTTTAATGTTTTTTTTATTTTACACCCAATGAATATTTAAAATAACATTTTTGGATGTAGCCACAGAGTTGGAATGAATTCTCAGGCATCAAATATCCTTGATATCAATATATTAAAGGTGGGGAATATATTAAATTATGAAATAATATAATTGTATACAGTTGATTTATTTCCTAAAAATGTCTCATATGGGGAAACCAAGACCACCATTGAATCCAGAACATGGGTTTTACCCTAAGTGACACAGAATTATTCTTTGAATTAGGCACAATGATGGTGATCAATTATAGGCTAGTTAAATAGGATATTAATTAAAAAATTAGTTAATTATTTAACTAATTACATAATCCAATACCATTTTTATAAAATTAATAAAGTATAATCTATAGGGTTATCTACATGAACATAGATATTTTAGAGGATTTGTCTTCTGTAGAAGCATTTATATATGGGTTTTGTGATTGAGGATCGATGAAGAACAATTTAACTTTATTATTGGAAACACTATCTTGAATAAATTCCATAATAATTGATCCTTGATTCTAGTTAATGAATTTTATTTTTTTACTTTTACCCAAAATTTGATATCATTTCATTCATGGATTTATTTCCATATCATTGAATTCATGAGGGTCATCTAATACCCCAGTTAATTAACATATTTTTTTGATCATATTATTTGTGAATCATTCATTACATAACATGAAATATTTTGTATTTATATATATTCCTCTACCATAGATGACGTTTCAATATATATGCTGATTTTTTAGTATCAATTATATAGTTTATGGATTTCTCCATCTGTTCAACTTGAGTTCATCACTAAAATTTAGTTTAACCATAGATTTAACCTTTCCCTACTAAATAGTACATTGGGTGATTAGTTATGGTATCAATAGATAATGGTTATAGATTTACCTATATGGATTATGAAATGTTATTGGATCATTGGTGAAGATGGTAATCTGAGGAAAGAATAGTGAAAATGTTTTTTTTTTGAGATATGTCATTTTTAACAACATGCCTTTGACTGGGGATGATGAGGTACCCAGATTAATGATGGCCATTAATAGAGGAAAGTTCAATTGGTGGTAACATAAAACATTAATGATTTACTTTAGTTTTAAATTCAAAAAAAATAGAATTACTTATTCTCAATCTACTCTATATTATGATACAAAACATTACACAATTAATCAAGTAAAGAAAGTAATTTGAAAATGGACCTTTAATTAATTTTGTATAGATACAAACTCTATGAATTCATTAGATATGGAACTCAGTCATAGATTATAGAATATAAATAAATGTATTCAATTAGAAGAGGTGGGTTCATAATAAAAAATAGCTATATTAGAGTCTCACTTATCCTTCCCTAGATAAAGTCACGCCATATACATTTATTGTTTCTCATAAGACATTACATTCCAACTTCCCACTAGACATCACTAATAGGTTTACACATTTATGATTGTATTGGACTTCGGCCTTATTACATACCCTTTTTTCAGTAGGTTAGACGGATTCACACACTACATATACAAGAGTTTCCTTTCAAATAATCATTATAATTATTTCTCTAATTCCACATAGAATTATTCAGTTCAAATAAATAGTCCACCTTCGCCTTATAATCAACTTCTTCAGATCCTAGCACGTATTTAAGAAAAATTATGAAATCGGTCTCTACTGAAATCTCTACTTCATAGAACAACATGAAGGTTCTAACATGGGTGTCTCACTTGATGAGATCCAATGAAATTAGATAACTAGTAGTTTTTTATATTTATGAATTAATGATAATAATAACTTTAAAAATAAATAGTATGTAATCTGCTCTAAGAATATTCTTCTCATGGTTCTACAATAAATGATGTCACATGGTCTTATTCTTCAAACTACATTATATCACTTCAAATTGATTTATAATGATGGTAATATCTTTATTATACATTTTATTGACTCTTTTACTATTTTTTAATACATTATAAATTTTCTAGGAATATTTCTAGAGCTAGGTGCTGAATCGGTGTGGGATTCCATGGTTCTAAGAGCCTTAGTGAAATGATATTAAAAATATTAGAAATATTTTATGATGAATGCATGGGTTTTTAGTAAAAGTGGAATAACTCTTTACTAGAGTCTTGGATCAAAAATCAGAGACCACAGTTGTGTTAAAAATGTCATGTTTTCTTAAGGTGTGACATAAATTTTATCAGTGTCAGGTGCTCATTTGATGGTGTGTTGGAAGTCATGTTGATGAGATATTAGATTATTAAAAATAAAATAATATGCTTCCCCACCCCCTTGGTTTTCCTAAAGAGTAGCAGATATGGAGGATACCCCCTTACTTGATTGAAACCCTATGGTTGTACCAAGGATAGGAGGTACCTTCGATCCCCATTTTTAATTAAGATCATCACCGAATCGAGAAATAGTGGCATATGAGCATCTTTTTGGACACTGAGATTCTATATTTTACCCCATGTTTGGAGGATTTATGATATTCACATATTGAACACATTTTATGCATTGTTTTATTATTTTATATTCCCATTATGTTTGTTAGATATCCCTTGGGGTAGATTTGAGGGTTTCGGTGGAAATAGGTGTTTTCATGTGGTATAGAGGGGTTTCCCATTTGGAATTTCCAATTGCATGTTTTTTAGTGTATGGGAGCATGATGTGTTTTGTTCCCATTTAGGGAAGAAAAATTTTAGGGACTACCTAACTTTTTCTAGGGGTACATACCGTGTAGTGAGCCCAGGCTATTTGTCATGAGATATGGGTCGGGACACCATGTAAAGGTACATGCTTGTATGGAAGTTCATGAACAGAGTACACAAGAACAAGGTTCCAGAATAGGGAATAACTTGAGAACATGTACAATATCTTGGTAGCCACAAAATACCATGAATTGAGGGTACACATAGTTTGGGGTGATATGGTTAACAGACAAGGTATGGGTGAGGACATGCCCAGGTGATTGAGTGAGGTTACAAATCGTGTGTAACATGAACTCATAGTGTAGTATTTTACACACTGAGTACTAATATAGGCGCATTCATGGTCTATTTTGTAGAGAAATTCATTGTACTCTATGTACACACCATGTACTCCTCTTAAAATATTCTCACTCACACATATTTTTCTTCAAGTCTCAGATGGAGGCCCATGATCAACCAATCCAAAAAATTTATCCTTTTGAGATGTAATAGTGGTTGTGGTTCTGTCATTAGATATGTGATGTGAGGTGATATTTATGGATATCTTTAGTTAGATATGTATTAATCAATATCATATAAGTGAGTCCATTGGTCTATATTTGGGGCTACAATGGAGAATTATGTCCTCTATAGAGGATTATAATCCCCATGAAATTATGAGCTTAAAAATAGTTGGTGTATATCTTCTTGAGGTTGGGGTGAGATCCTCTATTGAATTGATTTTCCTATATTGAGTATGTAGTATTTTTTGACCGACACTACACGTGCGTTGATAACCTATCTAGATGGATTTCTCAATAGGGTTTGCATAATCCTCTAGTATATGATCCCATACATAGTAGTCTGTTTTAGTAGGGTGTCAGAATAACTAGATATATCATCTCCTACTAAGTGGGAAGTTCATGTATGGTTTGTGTTATCATTTTATATGTAATCCCCCACATAGAATTTTTGAATATATGGGGTTTGTGTAATCATCACGAACAACATTATATGCGTGAAAAAACCCACCCTAACTGATATGGTCTATGGGGTAAAAAATTGAGATTGAGGTGTCCCCCAGTGGTCCTATGTTTGGTCCACTATCTATTGATATGGCATCTACTATGTTACAAGATTGGGTTTGTGGTGCCCCCCAACGGTTCTGAGTTTGATTCCATATATGATGAGATGGTATTTTTACTGTTTCAAGTAGGGGATTTAGAGTCACCCATCATGGATATGTGATATCTCCTATCCATTTATTGAGATCCACTATGTTCTAGAATGAATTTTTTTATTGTAATACCCAATATAAATGTTCAATCAATGTATTACACTTGGTATGGAGGAAATGATACATCATATTAGAGATAGACATTGGTGAGTGTTCTGTTGTATGTTTCATCATGGATAAATGAGGTATACTTTTTAAAGACCTATAAAATTCAAGGGAAATTTTTTTTCTAAATTTTATTTGGGATTTTACAAGAACTCAGTTTTTTACGGCGCCTGATTCTGATGCCCGGTGTGCCCAGAATTAATTTTCGAAGTTTAGCTCGGGTACGTTCAGTGAACGAACGAGCGGGTTTTTCTAACTTTTGAACCGGTGCTTGGAATCGAATTCCGAGGGCACCGATGGAATCGCAGCGCCAGTATTTTCTTAAGAATGCCTTTTCCGGAGTTGCGTTTTCTCGGGTGTGGTTTTTAATTTTTTTTGGGGGTTAAGTTAAGAAATAAAATAAAGTGGTGCGACAACTTTATTTTATTTCACTTAAATCCAATTAAAAGCCACTTAAGCCAAGTTAAGCGGATAGGGTGGAACCCAAAATATCCTACCCACTTGGTAGGATATTTGTGCGGTGGGTCCCACACGAGCGCCACCGTTTCTTTCCTTCTAAGTAACGCACCCGCAACCCCCCTCTTTAATGAAAGTCAACCGTGCATTTTTCTGGTTAAGAAACGCTTCATTAATTGGGCAGTTAAATCGATACAATTAATTCAGTGAATTAATTGTTCATTTATTTTCTTTTTAAATTCAAACGTGTCATGTGCGTTATTAAAATAAGATAACTCTTATTTTATTTTTGTTGGAACTTGTGGCGTGGAGAGGATTTGGAGGAAAGCGTTCTTCTTCGACGAAGAACGCGAAGAACGCTCCGACCTCTGACGAAGAACGCCAAACCCTCGGAGATCGACGACGTGACGCCGTGTACCACGATGTCAACGATGCTTCTTCTGTGACGCTCCTTCCGTGACGTTTCTTCCGTGACGATCCTTCTCTTCCACGATGATCCTCTTCTTTCGCGATGGTTAATTCCGCGACGAACTCGCGTTCGACGACAACGCTTGAGGTAGGGAATTATGTTTGAGAATGATTGTTATTCCCTCGTTTCATTAATTCTAAAGAAAATAAGGAAACACGGATCAACTTATTATCTAGTTGATCCGTGCACATTTTAAAAGAACGCAGTTTCTGACGGTGCCTGATTCCGAGGCCCGGTGTGCCCAGAATTAATTTTCGAAGTTTAGCTCGGGTACGTTCAGTGAACGAACGAGCGGGTTTTTCTAACTTTTGAACCGGTGCTCGGAATCGAATTCTGAGGGCACCGATGGAATCGCAACACCGGAATTTGCTTAGAAACACCTTTTCTGGAGTTGCGTTTTCTCGGGTGTGGTTTTTAATTTTTGATCATGATCTCATCTGTCGCCTTTATTGGTTTCATTTTGGGCCTCCTGTTATCATACTAATGGGGGGAGGTCGGACCGCACGAACACGGCCGACCCTCCTTCCCCCCTTGTTGTTTGAGTTTTTTACGGCACGTGAATGGCAGCGTGGTGTCGTTGCACGGTGCAGAAACGAGAAGAAAGAACACGGCGAAGAAGCGTGGCGCCGTCGCGCCGCACCGTTGGGGCCGAACGAAACCGCGAGCGGAGTCGGGGCCCAGGAGGCGATTTGAAGACCCCGTGTTTTGTTGTTGAAGTGCGGATCGATGGATGATGGTGAGGCAGGCCGCGAAGAAGTTTTGAAGGCTTTGCAGCGAAGGTCGGTTCCCGGGATGATCTGTGGCGAAGACCGCAGGCGAATCGGACCACCGGAGCGCGTCCAGTGGTCCGCGGAAGCCCCCGCCGGCGCGCCACGCCGGCGCGCCATTCCGGCGTGGCGGCGTCGGTTGTCGGGGGCGGTGGCGCTCGGCGCGTCGCCGGAAGAATTCGCCGCGGCGGCGAGCGCCGGTCCCACGGCCGCGCGGGAGCACGGGGAAGGGACGCGGCCTTGCGCCGCGTCCGGTGACACGGAGCAGCCCCCGCGCGGGGGGGGGGGGGGGGGCAGCTCCTTTGGCGCGGCCGCTCGGCCAGCGCCGAGCCGCCCAGGCCGGCCGGGCCGGGCCACGCCCAGCCGGGTCGGACCCGGACCCGGGTCGGGTCGACCTAAGGGGGGGTTGGGTCGGGTCGGTCCGGGCCCAGACCCCCCGTTTTCAGACCCCTCACGGTTTTTCACTCATATCTTGAGCTATAAACCTCTGATAGATGTATCGTCAGCGGCGATGCGACCCTTGGATCGATATGGTCGTTTCGGTATATTACACTCAAGGTTTTGGAGAACTTTGGGTTCGTCTGGGTTGGTTCGGATACGAAACCAACCGGGCCCTCAGAGCGGAAACGCTTATATCTTGAGCTCCGGACGTCCGATTGATGTGTCGTCGACTTTGATTTCCTATTGATGTGACGGAACTTTTGGAATACATCGCCCGAGTTTTGGTTGTTGTTGGATAGTGGCCGGGTTGGATTGTACCCGAAATACAACCGGGCCCTTGGAACGGAAAAGCTGTTATCTTTCAGACTGGACGTCCGTTTGACGAACCGTCAGCAGCATTGGTGATCACGTGGAGAAACGGTCCCTTTGAGTATACCCTATTAGAGTTTGGGGTACAGTTGAGATACGGCCGGGTTGGTTCGCTCATGAAACAAACCGGGCCCCTGGGACGAAAAGGCTAATAACTCACAGACCGGGCGTCCGATTAACGCGTCGTCTGTTGCGTTGAGACCCCTATGACGAGGCGGTCCTTTGAGATACTTCTTCGTGGGACTTGTGATACTTGGAGTATCGACCTGTATCTCATGGAGCGGACCCTCCCGGAGATGAGCGTATGGAGTGCAGAGACCATGTAGTCGGCTGAGACCTGACGACTGCTTGACCGACTCGACTTGGAGTGAGTCGACTAGCCCAGTGGACGGAGCACTACTTTGTGAGGTGCAGACCCATAGCGGACGGATCACTACCTATGTGACAGTGCAGACCTGCGGTACTCGTCCGGAGAGTACCTCTACAGGCTACTAGGGGGTGTGCACTACTGTTTTTGGGTGACATACCCCGGCGGGAAGCACTGCTGTGTTTGGGTGGCTGACCCGCGGTACTTTACAGGAGGAGTACCTCAGCAGTCTTAGGTTAGTGAGCAGTACCTCGGAGTCGTGACAGGACCATTGTACACTCCAGAGACAGGGCTCTTCAGCAGTTACAGTTTCGATAATGAAAAATCATGGTTTGAGCTGAGTCTATGACCTTGTGTTTACCTCATGATTGAGATGGGTCACTTGATAACTTAGGTATATGTATGGGCATATACCTAGGTAGTGGTTATCCGTTGATTTCATGATCTTGGTGCTTTCCTCATGATTGAGATGGGTTACTTGATAACTTAGGTATATGCATGGGCATATATCTAAGTAGAGGTTATCTATTGAGATCTTCTTTGTGGTTATCCATGTTGGTTTTAGTGATACCATGAGGGTCTCGGGGTCCCTACTGAGTATCGTTATACTCACCCATGCACGAGCTATGCCCGCACCTTGTTGTGTTGGTTACAGACGATGAGTCAGTACCCGGAGGAGGACTACACGACGAGTCAGTATCCGGAGGTGGACTTCACGGCAAGATGACACTCGGGGGAGGTTGACGGGTGAGAGCGTTGTGGAGGCTATCTGTACCTACCCTTCAGGTAGGATCCATGGTGGACGATCCAGGAGCTGCGCCATCTGTACCTACCCTTCAGGTAGGATCCAAGGAGGACGACCCAGGAGTTGCTTCCGTTCTTCCAGCTGTTGTACCTTGTTCAGTTGTAGTTGTACTTTCTTTTGGGTTTGTATTCTGGCCCATTTACTTTTCAGCACTTTCTTTTGTACTTAGTGTTTTACTTCCGCTTGTACTCTGTGGTGTTTTGTTTAATTTTATAAAGGCAGTGCCTTCCCAGTAATTGGGATTTACGCCTTTTGTGCTATTCGTCAACCCCTAGCCTATGGAAGGCGGGCTTGGGGTAGTCACGGCACGGGCCCCGAGGACAGGTCGTGACAACATTGTGAGAGTTTCCTTCCAAATGGGTTCAATCAGGGATTGTAGGACTCATGAACTGAATTCTCTTAGATGATTGATATATTTGTGTCCTGGTTAGAATCCATTGGTTGGATGTGAGGTTTGGATCTCATGATACATAGAGTCTGAAAAAGTATATCATGATGAATTTTTATACTCCTTATGATGATGTTGAAAATACTACTTAACATAGAATATGTATTTAGCTGACTAGTCATGTTTAGATGAGGATTAGAGGTTTAGGGGTTGATCTCCATCACTAGGGTTTCCTCCTCTGGATTATGGTCAAGAAGACTATAGCCTTTCAGTTTATCCAATTATTTTAGGGGATTTTCAAACCTACTGAGTATTGTTATACTTGCCCCTACATGGTATTTTCATGCACATGTCATGTCTGGTGAAGGTGAAAATCCTTTTGAAAAATTCCTAGGAGGATATGAAGTAGTTCAACCTTAGCGAGCTAGGATTACTGAGGTATTTTCAGTTCATGAATGATGTGTGTTCTGATGGTTTCATTTGAATGTTGTCCCCTCTATCTGAGTAGGTTGTTCTATATTCAAATTTTTGGTGGGATTTTATTTTTCATTTTCATTATCTATAGTAACGTCTTTATAATCAGATTGTGGGATATATGTATGTTGGAATTTTTTTCCCATCTTATTTATCTATACACGGTTCCATAAATATGTATGTTTATGTGCACATACCAGCACAATAGGATAAGGCCTCCCATTTGTGAGATATTCATAGTCGGTTCTATTCGCTTGCCCCCAGACCATTGGAGTTAGGCTTGGGGTAGTCACGGATTGGGGCCAATGGGTCGAGTCATGCTAGAGTGGTATCATAGAAGGCCCCCACCCCGGACAATAGTTATCAGTTTTCTAGATGTGATCATGGTTTGGGATTTTAGGATAATGTGTTAATGTTTATTGAGTTTGGATTTTAGGCCTAATAATCTAGTTTCGGTGCGATGAAGGACATATCGATTCACCAGGGCTCAGATAACCTAATTGTTGACTTGGAACATTTAAGAACTAGTTGATGGGAAACGTTTTTATATGCATAATATAAGAAAATTTTGTGGGTTTCATATTCTTTTTGAGATTGATTCCCATATATACTCTATGATCATGGAGCATCTTTATTCTATTTTGGGATTCCACCACAACAAAAAACATATGGGGTTTAATGGTGGGACTGGGATGATGACCTATCTTCTGATGAGGCTTCGGTGTATGGAACTAGTGTTGAGGCAATAATTCTAGGTGGTCTTCCAGTTGATCCACCACCCATTAAACTGTTGGTTGTGTTGAATGATTAATCCATTTATACATGTATGTTGAGTTCTATGCATTAGTTTTAATGTTACAAACCACCCAAGTATCTTGGTGAGCTAGACACTCAAGTAAAGGATGATTGGATGAAGGCGCTCACGCATGTTTTCTCCCTTCTGAGGATAGATCCCAAAAGATGGTGGAACTAGTGGTGATTCTTCTATAGGTATTGGTTGAGATATGGTGGAGTCTCATGATGTCGACCAATGATGAGATTACACTCACTTAAGAATAGTTTCAACGACTCCTCAGGGAAGTGTTATATCCATCCACGTTGAGATTGGTGTGTATCCAGGATTTCTACATCTTTGGTAGGATATCATGACTATGATATACTATTCAATGATGTTCATAGAAATGTTACAATACTCCCTAGATATGGTTCAAGATACATTTTTTTAGAAAGAAAATTTGAGTAGGTCTTATGCCAGGATATCATGGTTTTAGTGATATCACATTCCACACCCACCTATGATAGAGTGTTTGAGAGTTCCTTGGTAGTGGAGAGATTTCTAGCTGAGTATTATCTAACTATTGAAAATAATCACATAGGATCTAAGACATTAGTATCTAGTATTAGGTGGTAGGCTTAAGGTTCTAGGGATACAATATTTTTTCAGGATATGATCCTAGGATTGAGGTTCTAGGGCTCCTGGATACCAAGATAGAATATTCTATCCATTGGAGAGGTAGTGTTTAACTTGTGATGGTTAGGGACATCTTGTATGCTATTTCCTGACCTGCTTTGATATTGAGAGGGTGGAAATTGGTGTACCACCCTAGAAGATTCATTGATAGTATCATAGAGTTTTTCATGATGGAGGGATTGGAATAATTGTGATGAGATATACATGAGGTAGATGATTGTTCGATATGTTTCCACTACAATTCCCATGAGGTCTGCACTAGGATAAGGGAGATGGAGGATGGGGGAGAGGATGGATAAAAGCTGATGAGGCCTATGACCCTATGGATTTTAGGATTATTATAGGTACAATACGTGTCCTTTCTAATTTTGAAGTAGTACTGTTAGACAATGTTGTGAGGAACTCTATTACTTTCACTTCTTTCTCGAGGCATATCTAGAATGACTTGGGGAATATATATAGAGACATGTGATGGATATTTTGGGTGTAAATATGGAAACATGAGTTATATTGATGCTCCCCCACTAAGAAACGTTCTTTAGAAGTGATACAAAAAAATGTGGGAGAGTCAGTGTCACTAAAAGATGATAGATTTGAGGTGCAGAAGATGATTTACTATAATTTGTGTGTTTGGTGTAGGGTTACATGTTGGTGTGTCTGAGTTGGCCCTGAAATTACCAACTAAACCTTCTTTATTGGCCATTACAATAGAGGTTCCTAGAGAAATAATCAAAGAATACACAATTTAATTGACATTGTAAGATGGATATTGGAGGGGATTGCCTTAAATAAAACCATTCCATTGTAGTGGCAAGATGACTTGCAATGTTTCCTCATTGTGGATTGGTTATCTACCATCTATGCTTAAATTATTTTTATCAGTTGGTGTGGAAGTTCTTCTGGATGGGGGGAAGAGTGATTCTAGGTTTAGTAGGATGATCCCATGCAAGGGAAGATACAACCAAATTTTATCAGGTGGATAGAATGAACCTTGGATTTGTATTTCTATGAGGTTTCAGTTTCCTATAGTAGAGGTGGAGTTAAGGAAATCTATCAGAGGATGTTCTAGGTTTACCTCCCCACCAAGAGTTTTCTTTTACATATACTGACACTTAGGGATGATCATGATATTTTCATTAGCATATCAGTTGACACATTTAGAGAATCATAAGTTGTTAAGAAGTTATAGGTTCATAGATGGAGGGCCTGGTAAGACACCATGTGAACATAAGTGAAGCCCTGTATTTCTTATTGGTTATGTTGTGAGATCAACATCAGGGTTTCACATGATATTCTTTAGGATTTCATTGGGATGTTCATCCAAGGGTGGATGCGAACACCTAGCTTCTGGTTGTATATACAGGGGGTTAGCGATGTGGTGTACCATAGACCTTGGGGTCATAGATGGACCAGGTTCTTAGAGTTTTCAACCCATCATAGATGAGGATATTTGTGCCTATATTTTTCACAATGTTGACCAGATTTGATTTGTATGTTGGGTATTACCTTTTTTTTCTTGAGCTCAAGTTTTTGGAAAACAGGGGAACCCGATGGTGAGATCACTGGCATGGGAATCCCATTTAAGATATCAGTTTTCTCTATTTTTCATTGGATTCCCCTTTTCGAGTTAAAGTTACTAAAGATGGATAGAGTTTATGAACTATGGTGTTTACTTATAAGACATAAAAATATTTATTGGTATATTTATAGAGAAAGGTATCCGGTACATGATTTTGAGACCAAGTGAGACTCAATGTAGTGATATTAAAAATATCAAATATATTTTATCATGTTTGAACAATTTTTTAGTGAAAGTGAAATAAATTCTATGAGGACTATCATATTGGATATTTGTGACTTTGTTTGTGTTAAAAACGTGGTGTGTACCCTTGGTGTGACATAATGATTTTCAGTGTCATGTTCTTTAATGATGGCGTGTTTGTGGGATTGTTGATGAGATATTAGTTTTTTAAAAATAAACTAAAATTATCCCCCACACCTTGGTTCTCACACATAGAAGATGATTGTGAGGATCACTCCATTTCATGATTGATGACTTGAGGTTGCACCGATTATAAGGAGGAACCACCAATCCCCTATTTTTAACATCGGTCATTATTAGATCGAGCAGTAGTGGATTTTGTCCATTGTTTTGGACTTGAAGTGTTAGTGTATCACCAAGAGGAAGGAATATTTCAATGAATTATATTCCAATCCCCTTTGATGTATTTTTATGATATTTTCCCTATTATGAACATTATAGATCCCCTGCATGGTATATCTATAGGTTTTAGTAAAAAATCTTGGTTTTTTGTGTGTATCAGAGGGGATTTCCATTCAGAATTCTCATTCAAATGATGTTTAGTTTATGGGAACAGGCCATGTGTTATTCCAATTCAGTGAAGGTGATAGTTGGGGACTATACAACATGTACTATGGGTACATTCCATGTACTGATCCTTGGTCGCGTGGCTGGAGACATTGATTAGAAAACTATGTAAAGGATTATGGTCGTGTGTTAGTATTTGTCCAGAGTACACGAGCATGGGGTGCCGAACATGTGAATGAATTTAGAACATGACCAAGTAGCCTGTGGGGTATATCTATAGGTTTTAGTAAAAAATATTGGTTTTTTTGTGTGTCTCGGAGGGGATTTCCAATCAAAATTCTCATTCAAATGATGTTTAGCTTATGGGAACAGGCCATGTGTTATTCCAATTCAGGGAAGGTGATAGTTGGGGACTATACAACATGTACTATGGGTACATTCCATGTATTGATCCTTGGTCGCATGGCTGGAGACATTGATTAGAAAACTATGTAAAGGATTATGGTCGTGTGTTAGTATTTGTCCAGAGTACACGAGCATGGGGTGACGAACATGTGAATGAATTTACAACATGACCAAGTAGCCTGGTAGCCAATAAATGTTGTGTATCAATGGTACATACCACGTAGGGATACCCAAACATACAACCTTGTATGGGTGATTACACACTCTAGAGATTGATGAATGTCACACACGATGGACAAATGGTACATTTTGTGTCGTATTTTACACACTAAGTAATAACAGGGGAGATGACCTAGGGAAAGATAGTATAGAAACATCGTGTACTATGGTTACATTCCTTTCACACCCCTTGGAAACCTCTCCACCATGCATATCCTCCTTTTGAAATTTTATAGAGGATATCATGTAGCCTATTCTACGTGGTTTTCCACATGTAATGTGATGTTGGCAGTGGTTATGGAATTATATATATGATGTGAGGTGGCATTTTTGGGTCACTTTGTTAAGTGACATATAGACCAGTATTAGTTGAGCGAGTCCCTTGGTCTATCTACGTGAGGGTGCAATGTGGAATTATATAATCATCACATGATTATGGTCCCCTCGATAGTATATACTCAGATAGTGATAGCATATCCCTATGGGGGTTGGAGTGAGATCCCCTATCCTATAAATTTATCTAGATTTGGTTTTTTGTATCATCATGTTATACACTACATGATAGGGGATCACCTATCTATCATGTTAGCCCTCTAGGGGTTTTTATCATCTAGTGTATGCCCCTCTAATTAGATGGAATATTTTGTAGGGTTTATGGAATTATTGGATATACAATCCCCAACTCAAAGGGTAGTTAAAGTATATTTTTTGTATCATCAGATATATGATCCCCTACATAGATTGATGGACTAGATTTAGTTTTTGGAACCTCTTTGGAAAAAACTAAATGGATGAAGATACCCTAAGTGATTTGATCTATGTGGGTACTATATTGGTTTCGAGGTGTCATGTTGTGGGCTTGGGTGTGATCCATTATCTAATGAGATGATATTTGATGAGTTAAAAAATTTGTTATGTAGTGTCCCCCAATAGTCTTGGGAGGCATTCCCTATAATATGATGTGAGATTTGAAGTGTTTCTAGTAGGGTTCGAGGATTACCCCATTAAGGATGTGTGGGATCCACTGTTTGAGTATAAAGATCCCATGGGTTCCAGCTTGACTTTCTTTATGGGGAGACCTGAAGAGTGTGTCTCATCAGATGTATACCACTTGGGATAGTGGCAATGTTACTTCATCTTACGAATACCTAATGAAAAGTGTTCTCTCTATTTTTCCATCAGGTATGGAAGGTATATAAATGATTAGATTTCTCTCTTAGATGTGTTCCATCAAGAATGTAGGAGTCATGAAGTTAGTTCTCCTAGACAAGTGATATATTTGATCCTCGAGTATATTCCTATGGATTTCTATGAGGATGGAACCTTGGGAGACATGGAGTATGATACGAGTATATCTGAGTGATTTTGGGAGTCCTTGTAGTGAGGTCCCATATATTTTTTGGAATAAAATACAGATTGAATGACTTGTCATGTACTACCAAAGAGTCGGTGCGGAGTGTTTTATCTCCATCACTTGAGTTTCATAATTTGGATTAGGTTGAGATGACTATTTCGTCTCAGTTCCTCCCTTACTTTTAGGTTTTCTTGGCACGTATCGAGTATTATTATTCTCACTCATGCAAGGGATTTTCCCCCACATGTCTTGCCAGGTGAAAAAGATAGACCTTTCAATAGATTCTTATGAGTACTTAGAGTCGGAGAATAACAATCCAGATTGACCGAGGTGCATACTAATTCTAGATCAAGGTGTGTTATAGAGGTTACATTTGATATTGATCCCCTCCATCTAAATATGTTTGATGTTATTTTTGTTTTTTGTGGGATTATATTTTTTCATTTTCATGCTTTCCATATATTATTCTATACTATGATTGTTGTATAGATGTATGCATGCATTTTGATTCCATATTATTTATCTATGAACTATTTCATTGATATGTGTGTGTGTGTGTGTGTCTAGGTACCATAGTTTAAGGCCTACCATGTTTTTTATATGAATACTCATCACCGGTCTCCATCCCATAGCCTATTAGAGATAAGCATGGGGTAGTCACAACATAGGTCCTAGTGGGATAGGTCGTGATATACTTTTTCTCTACAATGTACACACACCAAAAATAATTATTATTTATTTATTTATTCAATGAAAATGTACAAGGAAACCTATAAATGGAAAGTGAATCATGACATAGATGAAGAAAAAATATCAATTAGGGTGGTTTATAATGATGAACTCTGAGAGCATCACCTCTAATTAGATTCACCCCCTTAGGAGGAATATTATACTAATTTTGATACTGTGTAATGTATTACAATAGATTGGATATGGATGTATAACTATCTACTACCTTGTTTATTTCTCTCCATGTATGCATAATTTTCATTTGTTTGCACATGAGTCTCCTACTCCTACAAAATAGGTATTAAATTAACCATGGGGTGTCACATGTGTTCTTAATGGAATTGTAGATGATTAAAGAGTTAGTTTCAACTACCATCAGACTAACCTCACTTTGTCTTCATATTAGTAGACCTAAGAGAATATCCAAAACCTAATATTTAAGGGAGTAACCAATGACAATGGATGATGAGAAAGTGAAGATAAAATTGCCTTTGGGGTCACTAACCATGCCACTATCGCATATAGAGACTGTGGAAAAATGAACCATCTGTGTTGATCTTATATTCTAAACTATGTAGACTATAGAAAAAAAATGACATTTTAGAGGAACAAAAATCAAGAGGGGAGGGGACATACCCATAAGAAAAGGTCTCAATGTGGGAGTGTCTTTCATGTTTTTCACAGAGTGGGTCATATCTAGAAGTATATTTTTAACTTTAATAACCAGTGTCCTCCCCACGCACACACCTCCCTTGAACCGAACATTGTTTCTTTCCTGCCACAAACTCTAGCAACCCACAAGGAGAAATAGAGCCCTAAACTTTCTCTCAGGGACTGCCTGATCCACTACATGGAACCACCTATTGAGAAAGGGTATTTCCAGCATTTTATTTCAATATTTGAAAATATAAAATCCCTTCTGATCGGTGTCCAATATTTTATTAAATCTCAAAAGCCAATACATGGGATTTTCACATTATGTCCATTTCAGTGTTTGTAGATTTGATTTTTAGTGATGGTCATCTCAAATTTCCATGAATAAAAGAGTTATAATAAACATATTCAAGAAAAATACATTCATGATCATATTCTATCAATTCACATGATCAACCTTTTCTTTTTTAAATAAATATATTTATCTCAATTAAATAATTTCCCTCATACACATAATTATAATATTTATTATCATGTAAGAATATATATTCAGATAAAATAACCATTAGTCTAATCATATGATTCTAAAAAATTTATTTATAGAAAATTCACATCTTATATTTCCAATATATATAGAAAATATACAACTCTCATGTATTTAGTGAAGAACTCCCCCTTACAGTATGAGATCATCCATGACTACTTCAAAAACATTAATCTCATTTTGTAAATTGTAGAAACCTCATAATTTTCAATCAATATATTTTAAATATCTACATATCACATTGATTTTATGAATATATGAACAGATAGGTTTTGAAGAAATTTCATCTACTTTATTTATAAAAATCAGATAAATCCATTTTCATATTCAATGAATTTATTAATTTATTATTCAATTATGATTATCCTAAAAATATGTATAGATAATGTATTAAATAACTATAATGGTGTTTTGATCTTGAAATAACAACAAAGGAAAAAACTGATTTTCATTTCTCCTTAGAATCAATATTTCAAGAGACTCTCTATTTTTTACCTAGAACAGAAGGTATGTTTTGTTAAAGGAATTTTTATTTTCCATATGTGTCATAGAACATATGAAATTTAATATTGAATTCACTTACACTGTCTGAATCTATATACATTGGTTCAACCGAGTAATATTAGTCTATGTTTCTTTATTTCGATATGTAGAGCTTCATTCGGTTACATAGTTATTGAATTTTAATATTTATTATAATTTTCCGCATGATCATTTTTTCTCATTCACTATGTTAATATAAACCAATATTCACTTATTAAACTATATTATAAATTTTAACATTGAATTCATGGAGTCCCCTACATATAAGAATTTTCTTAGATGTCTAATTATTCACATGGAATTTGGAATTATCCATTTTCCAAAATTCCAATATTTTAAATCTGGGAACCGACATTCCATCTACTATTAATATCAATTAGCCATAAAACATCCAAACACCATTGTTTATTTGTGAATATATTTTTAACCCTTCATTAGGAATCCCAAGGACTCTAAAATAAGTAATTCATGGTTATTTTTTTCTTGAAAACTATACATCACACTTTAGATTTTATTCAAATAAATGCATAATTTAGACCTTAATCAATTTTTTATTTAATTATTTATGTATCCTTTAAATATAGGTATATATGGATGGATTATACAAAAATATATAACTTCAATTTGTGTTTAATATATATGTTTACACTTTAAACTATTACTTCTCTAAGTTATTGATTATAACTAGTGTATATATTCAATTTGTGTTTAAGATAGATTTTTTCACTATTAAACTGAAACTACTCTGTGGTATTCACTATAACTAATTAGCTTGTAATTAGATAATTTCATAGAAAGGATGGAATCATTCATTCAACACAATTCATGATTTATCCATGAAGTTTGGGTCATCAATATTCTAATGCATGTATAGGGTTTCTACTTGAATCTATACAATATGGTATTCAAGGGAAACCAACCCCACCATTCTGTTTTCTAGATACATGGGAAACAACTTCATTGGTAACTATTCCCATGTATCCATCATGGGTTCACCCAAAAACACCTCTACCCAAAATCATTGTCATATTTACTACTTCGTTAATGGTTGGACACTCAAATCCATCACCCAGGTCATATTTTTAATTATTACTTTGAAAATACTAATTAAAAAATAATAGAAATAAACACCATTGTGTACTTCAATCACCCAATTTTTATCGTTTTAAATTATAAATAATCTAAATGCATTGCTGTGGTCAATGTAATTTTGTTCACATAATTGATAATATATAAAAATAGGAGGTAATTTTTATCCCACTAAATGTAATGCTCCCTTTTTGGTCCACCAAATTGAAAAGGTGGGTATTTAAGAGGAATTCCATAACATTAAAAATCTTCTCTCCAAAAAATGTTTAGTACCACTTAATACCTGATAAAATTTGAAAGAAAATATTAGCCAAAATACCATTGAAATCTATAGCATGTAATTTTATCAAATTCCTTTTTATTTAACAATACCACAAGGATGTTTTAAAAACATATTATCTTATTTTGACTCATAGCATGTTATACGTGATAATGTGATTGATGTTTACATATACCATTTTATATTTATAAATTCAAATAACATTTTTGAATGAAAAAACCTATACACTACATGAAATATCGTTTTCCTACTTTTATAAAATTTATAAAAGTTACTTGAGAGATTTAATTAAAAAAAATTCACAACTGACTAGTTTCAAGTTATAATTATAAATTAATATCAACAATGTATCATCCAAATGAATGTGTCATCACATGATCCTTCATATTTTTTATTCAATTAACTAACTCAAATTCCACATGGGAAAACTCTATGTGGAATACATGATTGATTTATTTATACAATAATGTTTTCCATAACTACTCACTATGTGATACCAACTAAACCAATTCTATGAATAGGGGATGATAAAAATTATTTATAATTATATTCAAGTATTTATTCTCAATTTAATACAAAAATTGAAAAATTCATGTGAAATCATTTTTTCACAACATTATGATATATAATCACTCTCCATGGATAATATAACAAATATAAATAAATTTATGGTTATGGAAGTAAAATTAATACCCAAAACATAATTTTTGATCTATTATATCTATAATATATGATTTTTCATAAATTCATACATCTCTATAAGATTGGATTCTTTCAGAAGCTCCACCTCAAGGGATTCTTCGTATATAAATTCTCATATAACTCACCATCATTCAATCATGTTCAGAATGCCTAGAGAATAAGTTAGATCTCTAAATATCTCCTATCTTTATGAAATAGGGTGCATCAAAATTTCCCAACCAATGATATTCAGATCTATATTTCATCATTCTTTCACCCTAATATTTTCTTGTTGATTCAACCTTAGGAATCATGGAATTATTTTTTGGTTTCAATAAATTATTTGATGAAATAATTATTGAACTTGAGTTCAATGGTTATTTCCCATTATTATTCAATGTGTTTTATTTTTTTGGGATTCCATGTCATACATTTAAGTTCTATATGTCATACCTTCTTTCACTTAGTACAAAATTCTACATTAACATTGAATTTTTTATTTTGGGTTGCCTTTATATTTCTCCACATATTGAATTAACTGTAAAACAAATCTAAATATATCTATCATGGATGGACTCTATTTTAGACATAAAGTCATTTCCTTATTTTATTTTAATCATGTAAATATTTTAATGATCCATTGATTGGAATGAATTATAACAATGAAAGCATTTATTAAATGTAAGTTGAACCACCTGGTTACCTTTGATCATTTCCTTCATGGTAAAACTATCTTTCAGTGATTTTTAACCAATAAAGGAACCACTTTCTTTCACACCCTATTTCTCAACCTATGGATGTTACCATTTACCTTCCCTAAATATATGGTACTTAAAAGGTTTATATAATTATCCATAAAAGTTGTGACCACCTATATTTAAATAGTTATAATTTTTTTAAATATCTTAAATCCGTTCTTCAAAGATAAATTCTCCAATCAATGTTGGGTCAGATTCACCCCAGTAGGTTTATTCCTTTAATTAGATTTTATGCACATTAGTTTTTCCCTTATTGAACTTTAACCTTATGATATATTAATCCATAAATCAATGGATCTATATCCAAACATCTAGTATCATTATGACCTTCAAATTAACCATTTTCTTTTCACTTTATTTGTAGGCTATCCTTTATGATAATGTTTTCATTTTTAGATATTTCCACTAAATTGTTTAGTTTGGGATGAGGATTTAATTCTATGGGACTCACTCACCTCATTCCTTGATTTATTGGTGTGTTTTCCAACATTTCTATCATTCTATATTTGTATCAATTTTAATTTTTTCATATAATTCAATAGACTTTTATATTTATTGATATCTGCTTTATCTAAAATAAAGGTTACCAATTTTAATGACATAGAAGTAGAAGATTATGCATACGATCTCAAGATATTTAAGAAACCAATTTGATCATTATTAAATTATGGATTCACTTTTAATGTTTGAGAAGAAAAATACATTATATGTCTTATTGGAAAGGTCCATATTTTCCTTCATCAATATTTATCAAAATGACTTCTAGATCAAGTAACTTCATATTGAGGGTGTATTTTTCATCCTCTATTTAACACATAATTTTTTCCAATGAGATATAAAATCTACTCTCTCAAAAATAACTCTTCATAATTTCTCATCAGTTATGATATCTATTTTATTGCGATGTTTAGAAGATTTTTCTTTTTAATTAATAATCTTTCTTAGAGTGTTACATATCCCAATAAGATTATATAATTCATCCTCCATAGAATAAAATATTTTATATATCTATAATTTTTCATAAAATAGTTCTTGGATTAAATAATGTATATATAAAATAACTTTATCAGGATCCTTCTTTATATAATATTTTACATGAGGGAAAACTATATTTTATATCTCTTCATGTTCTTCACAGCATGATATAACATCAGAAGTGGAATAAAACTCAATATATTTTTCAACTAAATACACACCATTCAAACTACCATCTAGTTATGGTATTTTCACTTCCTTATTTGATATATTTTTATAATTATTACCTCATTATTCATACAATTTGTCAGTATATTGGAAGAGTCATCCGTCTATATCTTAATAGTGATGGATATTAAATTATCCATTTGAGGATATTCCATTTTAATCATCTAAAATTTTAACTTCATTCATATATTTTCAAAGGTAACCATGGATCTTTATGATACAACTTGAGGTGCCTAGATTAATAGTGGGCCACTAATAATTGAGGGTTGAATTAGTGGTCGATTAAAAATTCCTTGAATAATTTTACTTTTCAATTGAGCCTCATAGACTTATTTAGTATCAAAGCCCTAAATCATGTATCAAATAACTTAAAAAGATAATAATTCAAATAAAAGCATAATAACACTTGTATTTTTAAAGGTTTAGTACCTTGACCTAATATTGACCATGAAAAGTTATTAATGAGAATTAATATTATCCAATATAATATAAATTGTACAATTAGAAGTAGAGTATCATTCACACACCCTCACCAGATTACATTCTCATTGATATTATCTCATCTAGAGTCACAAAACCACATTTAATACCTCTCTAAATACCTCACATGCATGAGTCCCACTAGAATAATTTAACATGTTCACAGATTATTCATCAAGTCACATTATATTTTTGTTTCCTACCATTAGTCCCATACGTTTGATGGCTACATACACTATATATATAATTGTTTCATTTTTTATCATCCTTAAATAATATATTTTATTCTAGATTGGATTATTTTTCATTGATAAATATATCTTATTTTTCTCATAAGAAGGTTCTTATTAAGCCAACATGTATGTAAGAAAACTCATCAACTTGATTACTACTCATAGAACATGTTCAAAAAAACATCATTAATCTGATACCCTAACTATCCCACTCAATTATATCGTATGATATTCTTTTTCACGTAACTCCTTATATTTCTAAATATACAACCCCAATATATACGAATATAAACAATTCAAGAAAGTTTTAGGAATCTTCTTCATAAGAATATACAACCACGGTTGCTGCAGGATATCTTTCTTCTTAATGTTATAGATCTATTCAATATGACCCCAGAATAATAATAGACTCATTCTTCCACTTTATCTTTGATTAAAAAAGTAGGAGACACATCTTCTTGTTAAAGATTGATTTTCTTCAGATCTTCCGTGAAATAGAGTACCAATTGGGTTCTAAACATATCATTTACTTTTCTCTCAAATTTTATTGTTTTTATACATATGGGATGGGAATATAATTTTTTAAATATAATATAGAAAATCATATCAAATCATTGGCCCACATTTTCTCAAATCTCAATAGCATATATATAGGATTTCAACATGATATCCATTTTTTGAATAGGTGGATATAAGTGTTTGGTGGGAGTCACATCCTATTTACGTAAATGGAAAAGATATAATAAAAAAATAAAATAAAAATTAATTCGTTGGTGGATCCATTAATTCTCATGAAAATTGTTTATTTTTAAATGGATTTTCTCATGTAAATTATATTCATTCCATTATATTATTAGTTTAGTTTATTTTAACTAAAATTAATAAATTGATAAATCAAATCAAAAACCATATCAGAATCTTCTTCCTCAGAATATGTATAAACAACATACAAATGTTACATTATAAAAATACATATAAAATATGATACACACATGTATTGGGAGATGCAATATTCCTTCCCAACTGAGATATTCCATGAAAATAATACAATATTTAATATTTAATAGGATAATAGTATTAGTATATCCTCTATTATTTAATCTTATTCAATTATCCTTTAATCAAATTGATTTTATTCCAAGATTAATTTCCAATAATGGGAGAAATTTTATCTACATTAATCTAGAAAAATCCAAAAATCTATTTTTAGCATAAAATAATATATGACGTGGTTATTTCCATTTTATATTAATAAAATTGGATTGGATCATTGATTAAATGATTATCATGGATATTTGATCATGAATTATCAAAACAATATGAATTATATTTTAATTTCATCTTGCAATAAAAAATTCTACAAAATATATTTTTATCACCGAATATTTAGACGAAATTTAGTCACATGTATTACCCTTGTCTATATACAGCCCTAGATATATGAATGATTACCTTCTATTGTATTGAACTCACTTACTTGGACCAAATCTATATATATGGGTATGACTATGTTTTATTCAACTAAACATATATATTCAGCTAATTGAATCGTCATTCAGGTATATTGTTCCCCAAATTAGATATATATTATAAATTGGATGTGAAATCCTTCATCTATTTTTATTGAATTTGTTTACATTTATCATCACTTATGAAAATATTAGTATATTTGGTGACTTTAGATATATGGATTCACCTTTGTACTTGAATTTTCTTATGTGTTTTTCGTGTATGTGGAATATTGACAAAGCCTTATTTATAGAAGTCCTTCATTTCAAACCAAGTATCCTCTAGTCTTCATAAATCCATTCAAATTCGCTCTTAAACACCTGATAATAAATTAAGGAATTTATGAGTCTTTTTAAAAAACATTTGAAAAGTTCAAAATCACATTGAGAAACATATCTCTCACCTCTTTGATTTCTTAAAAATCATATACTGCCATTCTAATTTTAGAAAAATAGAAACATAATTTTTTTATTCATTTTTGTGTATTTCTTTACTAATTTCTATGACTATAATTTATTGATTCATAGGGATGGATTCTCTATAAATATAAAAATTTAATTTCACAATAATATATCATTTAAGTCTAAAAACCATATATCCTTCAAAATATTCACTACATAATCCAATCATGTCGTTTTAGGCTATTGAAGACAGGGGTAAAATAATTCTCAAAACACTTTTCATGTTTTATCTATAAAGTTTAAGTCATAAATAATCTTATATATATATGATAATACAATTTTAAAAAGTATAGAATGGTTTTCAAGGGCATATAACTTCACTATTCTCTTTTACAAATATTTGGGAAGTAACTTCTTTAATGATTTTTCACATATACCCATAAGTGGAAAACCATACAAAAATATTTACCCCAAATAATGCATAACATAACTTATTAATTAATGGTTGGACAATATAGTCCATTACCCTATTCATCTTTGAATTTAATACATTGAAAATCCAAATTGGAAAAAAAATAACCAAACAAATTTGAGTAATTTAGAGGAAATATCTGGTGATCAGTAGTTAAAAACCATTACCCAACGATGGTAGATCCATGAATATTGTGGACAATAGAGGTTCATGCATGATTTGTGGAATAATTAAATAAACATTCAATAAATATGTAGATTCGTTAATTGTTGGTATTTACTATAAAAAAATTTATTACAAGGTGCATATTTTGGAATAATAAACTCCAACTGTCACATTGATTCAACAATAGGGTTTTAAACTAAGAAAAATATCACATAGCTATGTGTTTAGGACCAAATGTCATGTGACCCTATAATTATAGCTAGACATGTACATAGTATATTTTCCCATGAATTTAAATAGTATTAGAAACACTATATAGTATCCACATTCCATGTGACCTTGGTGGAACATAACTTTGGATGTGAGTCACACAATGAGTGTTGAACCCTGACATACACATCTTGGGTCTAGTATTGCATCCCATGTGAATGGTATTTTATATGTTTTCCTAAGTGTATTTACATGAAAACGTTTTTAACATGGGGTAACATGTAATGTTTCCACATTATAAACACCATATACAATATATTTTATAATATCATAACTTTCATCATTTGATTTTGAGGAGATTTCACTATAGAACTTGATAGTAGAGTCTCTGATCCCCCATAATATGGTCTAGTAACCCACCCTCATCCATATATAAAGTTATCCCCTATCTATGGGGGGATCATGGATATATTCAGGTATCCCATCATGGGTTATTGGGTCATGATACTTGTAACTCCCCAACCCCAGAATCCCAGAGTTTGTGCATTATTTTAATACATTTTCATGATTACAAGGAATAAAATAATGAAGGACCAATCAGTTTACCAGTCCTGGAAAATAGATTACATGCATTAATGTTACATTACACATTCAATCATAAAATAAAACATAAATAATACTTTCAGAACACCATTATTACCCGAGATTAACCCTGCATATCAATCATAACACACTTCTTGGGATTCTAGGAAAACAAAAAA
This sequence comes from Viscum album, assembly GCA_963277665.1. NCBI lineage: Eukaryota > Viridiplantae > Streptophyta > Magnoliopsida > Santalales > Viscaceae > Viscum > Viscum album. Next base: position 1,684,624,551 of record OY728126.1, on the reverse strand, counting down.
ATAAGAAAGGGGAGAGCTAAGATGCTCAATAAGGGTAAATAATTTAGCGGAATATAGACTTTTAAGGAAATATGTGTAATTTAAAAAAACCTTTTATACATAAACTTGAACATAATATAGAAAAAAATCAAAAATTACCATATAAAATTGCACATGGATATTCTATAAGTCTAATAATCACATTAATAAATACATTCATAATGAGGGAATGTGTAATGATGGACATCATAACCACATAGTCAAGGCCTCGTGCCAAGACTACAAATAAAAATTTGGTCAACACCATGTGCCAAGACACTAATTTGTCTCATGAGACCTACCAATGCATCAAGAGGCTATAGTGGGCCCTACCCATCACTTAGAAAGTCCAATCCATTCCTCATATGAAAATGTTGAAACAAAACATAATCATTCATAATAAAAAAAGCATACGAAATTTCAATACTTTAACCATAAACCATGAATGGTATAAAAATAGCACAACCATAGTAAAACATTTAATAACTCATTCAATACAATATGGAAGATTGTATTATTATAAATCGACCTTAATCAAGAATAATATCCAGTAAATAATGTTGACATAGTTGAAAATGATCACTAAAACACTTTGAGAGTAATAACACTTTTTCATGAAATCATTTAAAAGTTGTATAGTTTATAAAGAAATACATTTAAAAGATATTTTTGAATCAACGTTTCCCATAAAACTTTGAAACTTTCGAAAGGAATTAACATTTTAAAACTTTTATGTCCATATAAATAAATCTTTAAAACAATTTTGTCAATAAGGACATTAATGATAAATATTTATAAGAATAAAGAATTAAAACATTTAAAATGATGTTTTAGTTAATGATTCCCTTAAAAGAATAATTTTGAAAACTCTTCTATGAAACATTGACATGTATAATAAATATGTCCCAGTAAATACTTACATATAGACAGTCTCAGATTATAATGAGGTTGAGGAATTAACCCTTACATTGTACTTTCCTTTGGTTGAGGGTACACTTAACCACATGTATAATGATCATATTATGTTATTAAATTATACCATAACTATATTAATATTTATTATTTCATACTTGATTAATTTATGACTTTATACTATTTATTCAATAATAATTTCCATATTAAAATAACATTTTGGGTAACTATAGCTTTCTTTATCATACATGTTTTAACTTTTTTAGTCTTTATCGTATCAATTATATCAGGATTTAATTGCTTCCAGAATATAAAACATTATTTATGTATCATATATATTCATAATATAAAAATTTATAATAGATAGATATATGAAATGGAAAACACGGTTGATGGAGATGGTAGACCGTACGTATGCATAAACGTTGTTTCCATTTTCATGTCGAATTGAATGAATGTAAATGAATGAGATATATGTAAATAGACATATATATATATATAGTATAATTATTATTTCATATATTAAATACTTATTAATAATATAAATTTTTATAATCATCTGGGAATGGTGAACATGGAAATGGATCTCATTTCATCATGGAGATGGTAATACGTACGTACGCACGAGTGATGATATCATTATATTGATGGTGAAATAGTATGTAATTGTATGGTATATTAAATATAAATAATAATTAACATGTAATATTTATTATTTAAATCAATTATACTCATTATATTTTCAATGCAAATAATGAAGTGTTCAATAACAAACTACACTATGACATGGAGACGGTAAGTTGTACTTACGCACGTATGGTGAATTTGTCATTCCTAGGAATGATAGAATAATTAATATAGTTGTAAAATATTTATAATAACATAAAAATATGTATAAGGTACAGGAGTTATTATTTTGGTATGGAAAAAAAAGAGGATGCGGAAGAAGAAAAGAACTTTGAAAGAGGTGATGAAATAATTATCTCTTATTTGGGTTCTTCCTTTTGATTTGAACAAAAGGGGTCCATAGGTCGGTTTCCAGATTAATGTATGGCCTCTAGGTTGGATTTAGGGTACTTTGGAGGTGATTTGAGCAGGTTTTGGCTGATCCAAATGGATTTGGAGGTGTGAATTTAAGAGAAGGGGAAGTACCCTTTTGTAAGAGAGGTGAGGGGCATTTCTGGAAAAGCTTGATGTATTATTTTATTATAAAATCATTTTCGGTTTCTAATAGCTCAAAATGAATATATTTCTAGACTAAGGTGTTTATGTGTCAAAATAATTTCAACCAATAGGTTTTCTACAAGTTTATTCCAACATATTAACCTAAACATTTAGATTTGACCCTTAATTAAATAGTTTATCTTTTACCATGTCTTCTAGTATTATTATAATACATGGTTAATAAAATTACTATAAAATGACAATAGAATCTCAAGTGGTTCATTAATGACATATAAATCATTATATAAGTCATTTGGTTGAACCATATATTTTTAGAACTATTATATAATTTAATAAAATCGTATTTGTTTTAAAAACTCATTTATGTCAATTTTGACACAATTTAGTATTTGGTTTTAGTGAAAGTCATAAAAACATTATTTATTAGAAAAAAATAAATTTAATCAACCCTAAAAAGTTATATCCAACTTTATAATTCGTGAATGGCCTCAAAAGTATCAATTTACATTTATTTTAATATTTATTACATTAATTAATTTAATATTTCATTAATAAGATAATTACTGCATCATCAATGTGTCATAAATAAATTTCATTATATAATTTATAAAAATTATATATAAAATACAATTATGTAGTAAATATTTTTATCTTTCTATTGAATATTATTAGTCTAATTTATCTTATGTACAACCCTATATTAAAATGGTTTAGTTGTTAAAATTTGAATTTAACAATTTTTACTCTTCTTTAAATAAATTATAATAAAGGTCCTAATCTAATCCAAGTGGATAAAAAGGATCATATTTTTTCCTAAGGATGATTTTTTTCGAAATAAACTTTTCCAATCGAATTATTACATGTTTTAGGGTAGTTATAAGATCATTTTTACCACTAATTACCATGTTTATTTTTAACCGTGGTAAAAAAAATCCAAAGTTACTATTCACCAACAAATTATTTTCATCCTATTGAATGAAATTTTACGTGCTCATGTCAATCTTTACTTTAAGATATGTATTATTTATCTATCTTTACTTTAAGATATATTTAAAAATAAAAATTTAATTGAAAAATTCGGTTTATATCTACAACACAGTGTTTTTACTATTCATCAAAAATTGAATGTTTTCCGAAAAATACCCATAATTCACCTAAAGAAAATTATGATATTTTGAATTTAAAAATGATATTTACTTTAATAAATTTAAAACATAAAATTTTCATTAATGAATTTGAAATTAATTCTCATTGTCAAAACCAGAAAGCGAGTTTTTAAGAAGTTAAAACTATCAAAAGATTGACATGTGTTCATGTCCAATTTAAAAGTGAAATTACTTAAAATGAACCAAATTATATTAAATGATAGAAATATAATATAATTATACTTTAAAACCACTAATATTCAAAATTTAATACTTTTTGATTAAAAAAGTTGTTTTCAATTAAAATTTAGTATTTTCACTATTCATCAAAATATGAAAGTTATCAGAAAAGTACCAAAAATTTATCCAAACTAAATTTTTATGTCCTTATTCTTAATAAGAATTTAGTTTCGTTGAATTGAATATAAAAAGTGTCAAATATTTTATTTAAAAGGGGTTCTACCTTAAAAGGTGGAAAAATAGATTTTTTAAAAAATAGTTCAATTATTAGAAAAATTGAATTTGTCATTATATTATGTCTACAAAACACAAAAGATAAAGGTGAAAATTATATAAGATATATATAAAATTAAAAATGTGGTTAACACTATTCACAACCACTTTTTAAAAGGCTAATTTGATAGTCCTTGATACCCTTGAAATCGGTGTTGCATGTAGTGCAAGCTATTGAATTACTTAAAAGACATAACGAACTATGAAATATTGAGGTGTTATATTCTCCCCTCCTTTAATAATTTGTGTTCTCGCAATTTTAAATTTTTCATTGAAAATAAAAGGGTTAAAATAGAAAATTCTTTTGTGGAAAACCCATATCAGAAATAGTGTTAATAAAATTAAGTCTTAATTAGAGGGAAAGGGAAATAAAAAAGTCACCACCAAATTATATTTTCTAATAGGATAATATTTGTGGAAATTACAGACACATAAATGGATTAAAAATGTAAATTATTATATGGAGTGATTGAGGTCATCAATCACAAACAAGTGAACAATAAATGTAATATTGAGGACCTCAAATCTATCAAACTATGATAATTTAAAGTATCATAGGTCTAACAAAATATATGGTATTAAGATAAAAAATTGATAATTTATTTTTTTGAATAGGAGGTATTAATTTTCTATCACGATTAGAACTTAATAAAATTACCTGATTTCATTTCCTGTCATAATCATATTCTCATCATTTTCTTCTGCTTTGATTTATTTTCACTTTATCCCTTACACTTGGAAATGAATATTCAAAAATGATTTTTTATTCCTGAAGCACATTTGATAAGTCATAAGCTTCACAAGTATACAACTAATCCTCTAAATTTTTACCAATAACCAAATGATTAGGTCAAAGTATTCAACAAATTATACTTTAATCTCAAATAGAATATAATGTGTTCAACATACTCAATTCCAATGTTTAGACTTATCCAAAATACGTGGGTCCAAACTCAGAGTCCAAAAATTTATAAGGATAGTCAACATAAGATAATGAATATCTCTTTTATCACATAACAACATCTTAGTACCTTAATCATATATTCTATTAAAACATGTTAACAACTTGAATTTCAATAAAACCTTATTTGAATATGTAATTATTTCATTATTCCTTCTGTAAAACATTGAATACTTGATATACTCCTTAAATCCAAAAATATTTTAATCTCCAAAAATAATAAAATAAACAAACCATTAATTAGTTCCAAGGTAGTCAATAATATCCTATATAGTTTATCCAACTCAATTATCTCCTATTCCAGAATCACTAACTCGGTATTAGAACCATATTAAGGTTTATCTTTCTCTAAACCATGTGTTTTCTAAAAAGTTTAACCAGATATTGATTCACATTACATGGTACCACACAATATCAAATACTTAATGAAATAGTACTACATTACAATCCTTATATACTCTATAATTATTATAACTTGTACATCATTAATACAGTATTGAAATGACATAATTCATTAATAAAAATATAAGAACACTATTTATTCCACTTCATCTGTGGTAGTATCATAACATGATTATTATCTAATAGCATCATTTAGGGTATACTCTGATGATTGGGAAATTGATTATCGTAGTGTTCTAACTCTGTGTAGAAAAATCACTATACATTTGAAACCATTTTCTTTCCCTTACAATCACGTAATTGGTATCCTTTTTCACTACACTTATAAAAAACTCAGATTCCCTTCAAGCACTTACTATAGTGATTCATTCCAAATTTATCACATATGTGAAAATCCTTCTTTTCCTTCTTCCCTTTATCCATATTTTTCTCTTCCATCCTCTTCTTCTCTTGTTTCCCTTCAATGCTATAGAACTTAGATAATTCTTTAATTATCTTATTAACACATGATAATATTTCTTCATATGATGAGAATATGTTGAAGACTATTTCCCTTTTAAATGTTGGATTATAACCATGAAAGATATGATCCTTCTTACTCTTTGGATCATGCCTATTGTTGGAGTTCTTATTCCATCAATTGGGAACCATTTCTAAATGAAGACATATATTAGGTTAGATTATATCATAATTTATAATCCAAAACTAGAAAAATTCTCAACATCGATTGACGATATTCAAAAAACAAGTCTCATAATAAAAAAATGGTTTCATTGCGGACATATTTACTCATAAATCCTTCTTAATGGTTTGTAAATAAAATTTGAATTAAACTAAGAAAATATCTACAGAGTGTCAAACCAGGTGCACAGTAAGGCACGTTTTCATGTACCGGAGTACCTCAGGTCATTTCTGAAACTCTTTGTCAATGTTTTAACTCCTAGGTACATAATTACCAGAACCACATCTATGTGTTGTATCTAGACAGGGGAGTATTTCTTGTAAAACCCACATAATATCAATATTACCAAAAAAATTGGATGTTCTTCTATAATAATCCTCAAACTCTATCTTTGGGTAATGTTTCGTAATCAGAATTTACCTAAATAGAGTTTCCTTGGATATTGCTAAACTTCCTATGATACCAACTATAATGCCTCGACCAGAGAAGCCTAGAGTCGGTGCATTATTTTAATACATTGGCATGATTACAAGGAATTGTGTCCCGAAGGACAGATCAATTTAGCAGTCCTGGAAAATAGATTACATACATGAATGTTACATTACACATTCAAACATAAAACACAATATAAATAACCCTTTGAGAATGCCATTATTCCCCTAGCTTAAACCTTTATATCAATCATACTACATTTCTTGGAATCCTAGGAAAACAAAAAATAAGAAATGGGTGATCTTAGATGCTTAGCAAGGGTAATAATTTAGCGGAATCTATAAACTTTTAAGGCAAGATGTGTAATAAAAACAACAATCTTTAAAACTTAAACATAAACATAATATGAAAAAAAATCAAACATTACCATATATACATGCACATGGATATTCTACTTGTCAAATAATCACACGTAATAACTAATTTCATAACAAGGGAATGCATAATGTTGGACATCATAACCACATAGTCAATGCCTCGTGCCAAGACTACAAATAAAATTTTTGCCAAGTCCTTATGCCAAGACGCTAATTGGTCTCAAGATATCTACTGCTACATCGAGGGGATATAGCGGACCCCACCTGTCACTTACTAAGTCCAATGTGTTCCTCATATGAAAATATTGAAACCTAACATATACATTCATATTAAAACTATCATAAGAAAAGTCAATACTTGAACTATAAACCATGAATGGTATAAAAATAGCACATCCACTGTAAAACATATCATAACTCATTCAATACAATTTAGAAGATTTTATTATAATAAATGAACCTTAATCAAGAATATTTTCTAGTAAAGGATGTTGGCATAGTTGAAAATGATCATTAAAACTCTTTGCGAGAAATACCCCTTTTTCATAAAATCAATTAAAAGTCGCACAATTTATAAAGGAAGACATTTAAAAGATATTTTTAAATCAAATTGTCCCCTACTACTTTGAATATTTTTAAATGAATTAACATTTTAAAACATTCATGTCCATAAAAATAAATCCTTAAAACCATATTGAAAACATGGACATTAATGAGAAAAAATTTAGAAGAATAAATATTTAAAAATTTTAAAATGGTATTTTAGATAAAGTGTCCCTTAAAATAATAATTTAAAAAACTCTTTTATGATACATGGACATGGATAATAAATATATCCCAGTAAATACTTACACATAAAAAATCTCATATTATAATGAGATTGAGGAATTAACCCCAACCTTGTACTTTCCATTGGTCGAGGATATGTTTAACCTCATTTATAACAAGAATAGTATGTTATTAAATTATACCTAAACCATATTCATATTTATGATATCATACTTGATTCATTTATGACTTTATACTACTTATTTAATAATAATTTCCATGTTAAAATAACATTTCGGGTAACTATCTCTCCCTTTATTGTATGTGTTTTAACTTGTTATTCTTGGTCATATCACTTATATAGTGATTTAATTTATTCCAGAATATAAAAAATTATTTCTATATCTAAAATATTCTTAAAAAAATATGTATAATTGATATATATATATATATATATATGAAATGGAAAACACCATTTATGGAGAGGGTAGACCATACGTGCGCATAAACGTTGCTTCCGTTTTCATATCATATTGAATGGAAGTAAGTGAATAAGATATATATATATATATACTATAGAATTATAATGTCATATATTACATACTTATTAATTATATAAATTATTATAATAATCGGTGAATGGTGAATGTGGAAATAGATCTCATCGCGTCGTGGAGACAGTAAGTCGTATGCACGTACGAGCGATGATATAATTCTATTGATGGTGAAATAGAATGTAATTGGATGGTATATTAAATATAATGAATTATTAACATGTTATATTTATTATTTACATCAATTATACTCATTATTATACCAATAAAAATAATGAAGTGTTGAATAACAAACCACAGCATGATATGGAGACAATAAGTTGTACGTACGCACATATGGTGAATTTGTCATTCAGATGATGGATAAAATAATGAATATGGTTGTACTATATTTATAATAACATAATAGTATATAGAAGGTATTGGAGTTTTTATTACGTATGTAAAAAATTAAGAAATAGGAAGTGGAAGAAGAAAATAACTTTGAAAGAGGTGATGAAATAAATACCTCTTCTTCTGGTTCTTCATTTTGATTTGAAAAAAATGGATCTATAGGTTCTTTTTATGATCAAATTAAGGCCTCTAGGTTGAATTTAGGGTAGTTGGGAGGTCATTAGGGCATGGTTTGGCTGATCCAAATAAATTATGAGGAGTGAATTTAATATAAAGGGATGTACCCTTTTATAATATAGTTGGGGGAACTTTAAGAAAAGTTTGAAATATTAATTTATTATAAAATCACTTTCAGATTCTAATAGATCAAAATGGATTTATTTCAAGGATAAGGTGGGGATTCATCTAAAACCTCTCAAACAATATGTTTTATACATGTTTATGTCACCATATTAACTCTATCTTATATATTAAACCCTTAGTTAAATAGTTTAACTTTTACTAGGTCTTCTGGTATTATTATAATACATGGAAAATAAATGTACTAAAAATGATAGGAGAACATAAAGTGGTTAATTAATGACATATTTATCATTATATAAGTATTTTGGCCAAACCTTATATTTTTATGACTATTATATAATTTAATAAAATAGTTTCTATTTTAAAAACTCATTTATGTCAATTTTGACACTATTTTGTATTTGTTTTTTCTGAAAGTCATACAAACATTATGACTTAGAAAAAATAAATTTAATAAACCATAATATTTCATATTAAACTCTAAAATTTGTGTATGGCATCATATGTTTCAATTTACAGTTATTTTAATATTTATAACATCAATTATTTTAATTATTCATTAACAAGGTAATTACTACATCATCATTGTGTCATAAATAAATTTAATTATATAATGTATAAAAATTATAAATAAAATACCATGATATAGAAAATACTTTTATCTTTCTAATTAATAATTATAGTCTATTTTATCTTATTTATAACACTATATTAAAATAATTTAGTTATTTAAATTCGAATTTAACACTTTTAACTCTTCTTTACATAAAATATAATAAATGTTCTAATATACTCCAAGCTGATAAAAAGGATCATTTTTTTGTCCTATTGATGATTTTTGTCGAAATACACTACCTAATAGAATTAATAAATGTGTTAGCGTAATTATAAGATCGTTTTTTAACTTTAATTACCCTATTTACTTTTAACCATGGTAAATAAAATTCAAATGTTACTATTCATTAAAAACCCAATTTTCATCGTATTGAACCATATGTTACTTGATTATGTCAACCGTGTCACTCGTATTTTTGGTATTCAATTCACAGAAGCGGTAATATTACATTTTATTCAAATTTTCATATGTGCCTAGAAGGTGTGTAAATGTGTCTAGAAGGTGGGTAAAAAGACGTTAAAAAGTTTCAATAATATTTTACATATATAATATTTATAAAGTGAATCCAATGACTTTAATTGTACTAATATATTTATTAGGTATCTATTTTTACTTCATTATAAATTTAAAAATAATTATTTAAATGAAAATGCCAGTTTTTATCTACAACACAGTGTTTTTCACTATTAACAAAAAATTGAATGTTTTAAGAAAATACCAATAATTCACCCAAAGATAATTTTGATATTCCGACTTCAAAAATGATTTCTATGTGACCAAATTCAAAACATAGTAGTTTCATTAATTAATTTAAAATTAATTCTCATTGTAAAAACCAAAAAGCGAGTTTTTAAGAAGTAAAAGTTATCAAAAGATTGACATGTTTTTATGTCTAATTTAATTTTGAAATTAATTACAATGACCCACCTTATATTAAATGAGAAACATATAATATAATTATACTTTAAATCAAACGAAATACATAATTTAATATTTAAATTATTTCAATTAAAAAAGATGTTTTCAATTAAAATTTATTATTTTTTACTATTCATCAGAATATGAAAGTTATTAGAATAGTACAAAAAAATTATCCAAACTAAAATTTTATGTTTCAATTATAATGAATAATTTAATTTAATTTAATTGAATATATAAAAGTGTCAAATATTGTATTTAAAAAGGGATCTCCATTAAAAGGCTGAAAAACTGCAATATTTTGAAAAATATTTCTTTTATCTAAAAAATTGAATTTGTCCTTATGTTATGTCTAAGAAACACAAAAGATGAATTTTAAAATTATATAGGATATATATAAAATTAAAAATGTGGTTAATATTATTGATAAACACTTTTTAAATGGCTTTTTTGATAGGTCGTGATGTGCTTGAACTCGGTATTGTGTGTAGCGCAAGCTATTGAATAACTTAAAAGAGATAATGTACAATGAAATCATGGGGTGTTACAATACTCTATTAATTTTCCCTTTATAGGATCAGGTATATGGATACCTATATTTGAGATGATTTATCAACTATTATAGGATAGTACATATACTCTTGTGAATCCCCCTGTGGCATAGTGAATGATCCCCAATCTATTAGTTTAATTTCCATGAAAGAGGTATATTTTAGTGTGTTGTGGATTTAAATTGAGAATTACATGTGGGGACTCCTTATTCTCCTTATTAAGAGTTTTAATTTCTAGATTCAAGTGTATAAATTTATTTGGATGGATATGAGGTCTAAGACCTTATATGGCGAATTGCATCTTTTTAAGATCCTAAATTGGTTCTCATTTCTTTTCCTATTGATTATATTATTGATACTACTTAAATTTAAATAATTAAATCCTGGTTATTTTGGTGTGTGTTTTTAGATATTCTTTTAATCACATTTTCACGGTCTCTTCCCATACCAATATTATCTTATTTAGATGATATTCTATTCAGTAGAGATGAAGGAGAATTGGGTGTGGGTGGTGAATAGTGTTTCTTAGTGGATTTGTTGTAAAGACCGTGGTAGAACATTGTTGGTTTCATAATATGAAACTATTATCTATATTTATATGTTATACACATTTTCTAGTTTTTGTTCTAGTACATTACACCTTTTTCTTAATTTATATACCTTCTTTTTCAAATATGGGATATTAGTAGGTGAAAATATATTTATTATTCCATTTATCTCAATTAAGAATTCTCTAGGGATGTAGAGTGATTTGAGTGTGTATCCATGAATTCTAATATAAGCCCACCCTTGTGGGTGATATATCTATATGTTGTATCTCACCATAACAGGGATAATTAGAAGTGGGATTAGGGTGTCACTTTAGATTTACCGCTAACCCAGGTGGGCCCTTGGTGGATCACATCATTCCACTTTTATGGAAATATAATCTTTTAGTTGAAAATAAATTTTAAATGTAAGGTATTTATGTAATATCCTTAGAAACCATTACAATTATTAAATGATTGAAAATTTTTTTTATTGATTCAAATTTGTTTTTAACATAGACTTGGAAAATAATTTACATATAATAACCTTATATTTTTATATAATAGATTTTCATTTTATATGAATTTTATTAAATCCATTTTTATTATAGTTACAATATGGATAATGGTTAACACCGCTATTTTTAAATAACGACTAAAAAACAAGAATTGAGGGATTTCAAGACATAATGGACTAATAATAGATCATCCTTTTACTAAAATAAGGAATATGACTTGTGTTAAGAAATTTTATTTCTAAATTAACTCCACTATACATTTCATATGGCCGATAAATTCTTACTTATGATGTTATTTGGCTTAACCAAACGAATAATCTTTAATATAATTCACTATAATATTCTATTATTCTTATTACACTCCACAATCCTATTAATTTAATATTATGAGGTACACTAATTTTCCTCAAGCTTCAACCTTAACAAGTTAACATGTATATTATTATACTAGTTCTTGAATATTTTGTGTTTTTAACCATTAACAAAAAATTACCACTTTGATGTCATACTTTGTAACAAATCATTCCATATACAATATATTTGTTTCAATTCATTGTACTGACTCCCTTATTAGTATATTCATGACACTTTATTTTTTTCATACTTAACTTATTATTATATTATTATACTTGGGTTTTATATAAATCTTGAATTTTATATTTATCATCAATTGTTGGAATAATATTTCTAGGATTCATGTATAATTAAACTATTATTTAGGTATGGTATACTGTAATAATGTAATATTGAACATAAAGTAAAATCACATTGATTCTAAAATAGACACTAAATAAAAAATTAGTTACTCTTACAAAATATTTATAGTTTTAAAATACAAGAAAAATCCACTTGGAATATGAATATGTTATTATATCTAGATTTTTTATGATTGAATATCTATTAGAAATGTGAAGATTCCCTTAAATTTTATAATTTTTTTATGTTACTTGGTTCTTATATTTGGATTCAAAATAATTAATTCCCATATTGTATATAACACCCAAGAAGTCAAATTTATATATTATACTCCATGATGAATATAAAAAAAGTAGATTATTTCACATGATTATTCATTAATTAATTAAAATTAAAATTTTAGAGACAAATTTAACCACATGGGAAGAAAATGGCCTCCCATTTTATGGTGTTTTTATTTATCATTTATTTCATAGAATGTTGTTTCCATGGTGCATATTTCATTTTAAATTCTATATTCCTTTTCTCCGTACATACTTCTTGATCACAAAATTAATTAAATATTTTTACTTCTGTAAGTTATTCTCAACATAGTGAACATTATCTAAAAAATATTGAAACTTGTTCACTGTAAAATTCATTTTTTAATTTCAATGAAACATGAGTTATTGGGTGGAATTGAGGATTGAATGAGATGTATTAAAACTTGAATATTTATCTTTAATCACAACACTAATAATCTATCAATGTCTTATCTCATTCAAATTATATTAGGACTATAAAAGATTCCATCTTTAAAATTACATGTGTTAGTGTATTGATATTATCATTGGGATTTAGCCTTACATTCTACTTGAAATCATCCTCGTAATGATATAACATGGTTTAAACATCAATATAGTTATATTTCATTGGAATAACACAGTAAATTGATTAATAAATTATTATGTAAACCTCATATTCATCATCCATGTCTCAAATATAATAATTCAGTTCACACTACCTTGCTTCCGGAGATGGCTCATCAGTTATTCGGGACTCCAACCCAACTGATCTCTATTCATATCATATTATTAAGTTCCTAATTTACTTTTTGAAATTAAATTTATTATTTTTTCGATTTATCTTTAAATATTTATCATTGTGAATTTAGGTTAATACGATCCATTTTTCTACAAAGTAAAAGACCATATGATTAAAAATGTTATCATTATTATAAATTTTAAGACATCATAAATTTTAATTCCTCCAACTATTTTATTCAAATATGAATAGTCTTAAACTAATTGATCTGGGAGAATTTTTATCTTAAGTAACATAGTGGGAAAGAATTTGTAACCATCTCTTTATATCTCAAGTTATAGCATTAAAACTAATTCAATAGTATAAAGAAATGTTTTTTATTAAACCAATGCAACTCATTGCTTCTTGATCTTTTATGAGGATCCTCCTATCTTAGGAATACTGTACACATATTTTATCAACACATTCCTCCAAAATTTAACTATGATAGATATGAATTATTTAATTCTAATCATAGTCAACTTAGACCATGAATACAATTATAACTCCATCATAAGATGATTTAACCTAAACTACGGATTAAGAGTATCCTAATCTATGTTTTTGTTTTAACAAAAGTAATGGAAGTCTTATATGAATTAATATTTTCTTTGATTTATGTTTAATGTGTTAAATTTAATCATGATAGAAATATAATTTTGTTTATCATACTTGATACAAAGTTATTTTGCTAAAAACATCAACAATTTATAAATTGAATTCATTCATCAAGCATTTTCATTTATTTTTTAGGAATATTAGTCATTTAACCTTTGATATTTGATATAATCCACACATTCATATATATAAAATATATATTAATTTTTTCATCATTTTTAACGTAATTCCATATACAATAACCCATCATGGAAAAGATTATAACCATCACTATTATTTATGACACGTAGATTCTAAAATATCGAGATCTAATTTCTTTTACGATGAAATTTTGGACCCATAAAAATAATATTTCGGACTAGATTTCAACCCATAAAAAATAAAATTGAAAATATAACTGTGAAAAATCATTATTTTCACCAAATATTAGTTATAAACATAAAAAAATTGAAAATAAATTCAAAATTATTATTTTTAAAACCATTCATATAAATTATAATAAAAAATTCACACATAATATGTTTGTAAAGAAAACGCCATAAGTCACTAAAGGGGATGGGGATCATTTGATGAATCTGGTGGAGGGTAAATCAACTCCAAATCATCCTCAAGTCATTACATGTACTCCATCAACCTGTATTATTTCAACTTCTCTTTCTGAAATGGATGCTCTTGCTACTGACTCTTCTCATCAATCTCTTAGTGAAATGTGTATATAATTTTTTCTTGAGCACACAACATATCCTCACACATTATAGAATACGGTGAATCTATACAATATCCCTTTGATCCACCTGATGACATCACTATATTATCATAATAACTTGTTAATTATGATTATGAACTAATATTGGTCACCAATCATTTCTCAATAGTATATATAGTCCCCCATATTTATGATTCCTTATAAATAATTGAATCGTATAATCCCTAAATCTTATTCTTTTCCTAACTCTCCCAATTATGCGATGTCACAAACTCATACATCTCCTTCATGTGTTATTTGACATTTAAAAGTTAAAAAAAATTGAATTAAATTTATTTGTTAAACATGAAAAAATAAATAATTAGAAAATTGGATATTTTCCTTCATCATAAATCTCTCCCATTGTATGATCATAGTACATTTTATTACAGAAATTAAACATAGTTACATTTTAATAAATAGTAAATATATATATATACAACTTAGTAATTTTTTTGTTAAAATTATCTAGTAATTAATAATAAGAATTACTTATGAGATTTCATTGACGAATAATTAATTTAAGACTTTTTCCTATATATGTGACCTATTACCTCCCCAAATTCTTCTAAAATGATTATAATTACTGTTAGAAAATCAATCATATCTAGAAGAAGAAGAATCGATCAAAATAACATTATGGGATATAGTCAATTTGATGACATAATAAATAATTATTAAAACCCATAGATGAATCAATATCCACAGATCACTTTCTAAGGTTGTATAAAAGTTGACGTAAATTCTCACACCAACAAATATACCAAGCCTCACAGATAGAGGTTCTCATGCATCATTTTGTAAGAACCCAGATCTTCATTTCAAGTATGGATCTTTATTTAAGGTTTTTTTTTTGGAAAAAATAAGAATTGGGAAATTTCTAAGTACACGTCGTGTACTTTGGAATACACACTGTGTACCTGGTTTCTCTGTGTTGTCATGTACTAGCTTTGTAACTACTGAGTATATGGCCATGTGGGTGACCTGGAAGACCACCTAAAGAGGGATCCAGTTAAGGTTAGTACATGACATGTTCATTAAATGAACACGCTGCATGTATTTCTTCTTATTTTATATAATAGAGCGGGGTGCGTCTTGTTTTCAGATCATTCTTCTTCTTCCTATGTCTCATACATGAGAGATAAAAACGGCCAAAGATATTTGATCTCCTACTATTCCTCTGACCGAGATTTGATTGAGATGCCGCCAGGTGCATTGGATTCCCATAGGTGAGTTCTCTCTTTCCCTATATCATCTCTTTATTATTACTCTTCTCTTGTGGGATATACAAGGTTGAGATATTTTATCCTCCCTGTAGATATATGTCATTATAAGCCAATTCAAGGGCCGGTGTTCAACTATATTTATCTATTGACATTGAGGTAGGTGGTTTGTACCTTTCATAAGTTATCTTTGGATTATATGTAATAGATTTTCTGAATACGCTTGTTTAGGGTATTGCATGTTTGGGAATTTAACCTCGATTAAGACTTTCTATTATTTGATTGATTAAGAATGGGTTACTAATTATGCATAAGGTTTTATGCCTTGATAATGGGTGTGTTTCCCATGTTTGACTGATTATGTCCATTTGGTCTAGAATTCTTGTTAGGCTTTCTTTGTTTTCCATGACTCGTGTTGTTAGGATAGAGTTACTGTTTTTTTGAGATGCATGTGTTTTTAATTATGAATGTATGACCAAGGGGAATAGACTGTGAGTGCTTCATGAGGTAGGGTCATTTAGGTATGAATTTTTGTTATGTTGACCCAGAGTTATTGACTGTGTGAGCTGTCAGGTGGTCATTGACTAGAGGGTTTAGACTGTGAGATCTACCTAGAGGGTCGTTATTAAATGAAATTTGGACCTTGGGGAATTGACTGTGAGAGCTGTCATGTGGTCATTGTAATTTATTCTTCCTAAGCAGACCAATGGGTATTGACCGTGAGAACTACCCTGGAGGTCATTTATAAATCGTTAGTGCTATGAGGGACCAAAGGGGTTATACTATGTGATCTTTCCAAGAAGGTCATTATTTATTGAATTAATTGTATGTTAAACTAGAGTGGTTAGACTATTAGAACATTCCTAGAGGGTTTCTTTTGAATGTTTGATGAATGTGATGAGCCTTCCAAGACAAAGAAAAATATTGGAATCAGTCTAACTTTTTTGTTAGATGGTATTTTGAGACATCTCTTTTGCTATTACATAGGGGATATAGAGAATAGGATAGATCCGGACATTTCATTATTCATCAGGCAGAATAATTAATGAATGTAAATGAATATAAATTGAAAAATGTAGGATTGTTGCTTTTGAGTACTTCCTAGTTTATAGATTCATTATTCTTATTACCTGCTCTATATATTCACTAATATATTGGCATAGATATTTTGGTGGCTACCTACTGGGATTCGTCTCACACCTAGTTTGGGTCATGCTTTTGGACCCAAACAGATTATATGGTTGTAGGTATAGATAAGGGCATGCACCCTTCTTCACCAAGTCATTCATTGCAGTTAGAGTCATAGATCATGGGACCAAGCTGAGGCATTTCATGCTATTGTAGTTTACTGCTTTTCTACACATTGATTTTTGTATTGTATTTTCAGAATTGTACCTTGTTTGGAAACTTTCCAAGACACATGTGACATGCATCATTTATATGTGATCTAGTTGTCATGTTACTATCAATATTTTGTTGTTTGATTTTTTTGTATGGTATTACTACTTCTGAAATTGATTATTATTGTTTATTATACTATTTATACTCTTCCAATGGGGGCATAGTTTCCCCACCATCTGACTATTTCCCTTTCTAATAGTCGGTAGTCTCTGGCATTTGCGTAAATGCACTTAAGGTCATGTGACCAATTGGGTTCAGGGCACCTCGGGGCGGCACCTGAATCTGGGATGATATACATTGACTAGAGACCATAAACCATATAAATAAAAAATAATATAAGGATAGTAATAATATAAAATTGATGTAATATATATATATATTATATTAAATCCATTTTCCATAGATGTGATAAAAAAATTTGGTGGGTAATGGAACTAAAGACACCAATGGTCGAGAAACATAATTCAAGAGAACTGCTCCTCCTTACCCATCTAATATATATGAAAACATGTGAAAATAAGAAAGAAATTTGGATTTTAGTATTTAAAAAAACATTGAAAATTAAATTAAATATAAAATTTTACATAACTCATTAAGAATGGATCTAAAACAATACCAAAATGCTCATTTAGAATTGGGTATGGATTCATTATTTTGGATAAACCAAGACAGGTTCTAGTCAATGGTGTAGTAAAAAAATAATGGGTGATATGATGGATCATAGATCCCATCAACTTGTAAAAAAATAAATTTGGTTTTGAAACTGATCTTTATAACCATCTCTACCAATATAAAATTGGGGAAAAATTCCTACCAATAATTGTAAATACCAATATTAAATAAAATAGTTAAAAAATATTATTTTCAAAAATAAAAAATATATAATATGACCATAAATAAAATATAATAAATTTTTCCTCATCAAAATATTCACAATAATTAGTGTAAAGTTACAAATATTTTTTATTAAAATCATTAGTTTACATATGAGAATCCATTTAATTATCTCAGATTATTTAAAATTTCATAGTAACATCATCCACATTATTAACAACATTCAATGATAACAATGGGGTCTCATCATCGATACCAATATAAATAATAGCATGATTTGTATTAGGTAATGATTTATTAAGAAATTTAAACAATTTTCACATCATGTGCACCACATTCATATTCTGGAAATTTTATGTCATAGGACATCATTTTTATCACACTCCCCTAGTTATTTAAATGTCTTGAATTAGCATCATAGTATTGATAATAAATTTTATATTCTTTATGTCTCAACTTGAATGATTCATATTTTGCAAGAATTATTTTAAATTTAACTTAAATAACTACTTGAAAAGGGTTAATGTTAAACTCTTTATTAATATCAAAGAAATAGTATTTAAATAATGTTATGAAATTTTTACTAGATATCAAAACTCAATTATTTCACCTTGTGCACCATAATGGTAAGCATCACTTTCTTTATGATGGGTTCATTTTAATGTATCTTCAATGTCCAATTAATTTTTTGAATAACTTTATCTTCATGTAGGAAATAAAATTCCATCAACAATATAAATGTATAATATTTTTTTCAATATGTATGGTGGGTTACTCAGTACACCTAATAGAAAATTAATTTTATTTCGTTTTTTGAGAACTGAATAAATAAAAATAACAATTAATCAAATATTAGATAAAAATTTAATTTCCTTCTCTTGAACATAAAAATTTAAATATATAAGTATTTGAAAGTATTTGGGAAAATGATAATGTTGACATTAATTAATACAAATATAGGTAATTTTCATGTTTTTTTATATGATCACCATATATCCTATAAAACAATTAAAAAATATTTATATTTTTTAAATGAATTTTTATAAATAGAGGTAAAATTTTATATTACTACAGAAATCATATAATTTATTCATAATAAAGAATAAGATATATTTTTTTTCTTTATTCCTCATCATATAAAACCAAATACTGGTAATCTATTACCCATAAAGATATCATCATTTCCTTAATTATAACCCATTAAATTATGTTAAAATGGATTTATTAATTGAAAACAATAAGACAAGGAATTTGAAATATTCTCTTACAAGTAAACTTTCATAACATAAACATCAACTAATTCTGTGTTAAACACCATTTTCTTTTATTTCTCATGAATGTGACATATTGGTAGACCCATAAAAATTGCATTGATGCTACAATTTTTTCATTATTTTCCAATTTTAATATTTAATAAAAAAATTAAACAAATACGGTTGGTTGAAAATTTTATTTTTTAATTTATATTGAAATAGAACAACTTCATTCTATATACTTGGGGTATCCTAATATATTATTACTAAAAAATGTCTCAGATAAATATAATATTTTTTTCAATGCATCCCAATTCAATGAATTAAATATCACTTTATATGACACAATGATATTTTAGAATAACAACATGTTCAATAGCATATAAAAAACACAAGACCAAGCTTTGACGAACCAAAAAATATTTTTATTTTATAATCATTATAACATTATTATTTATTTGTATGGAAATAATTGAAGTAACTAAATTAATAAATATATATGAAGGTGATAGTCAAAAAATCATTCATATATTCTTACGAAATTAGCACTAAATTTTTTAATATATTTATTTTCTTCTTCAAAATAAATTTTCTTAAAAAATGTTTTATATTGAAAATATTACTATAATAAATTTCTATAAATATTAGAAATTTTATTCTATAAAAATAACCATATTATTTAATTCTTCATATCAAAATTATCTTAAATTTAATTTATTGTATTTTTTTGAAAGGATTTATATTCTAGTGAATAGTGAAAAATAATGATTTTTATTGAATTTGATTTTATGATTCAAGATTTCATGAAGTTCATCTTTTTTAAATTATTTAAAAATAAAATTAGTGAATTTTAATGATTAATTATCCAACTAATTTAATTGGAATATTTTTTATAATTTAATTCAATATAAATAAAATTGCATACATAAAGATAAATTTTTCATTTAAATTGTTTTCATCATGCTTTGTGTTTTTATCTTAAATTAATTTTATCAACATAAATAACTTGAATCTCAAAAAAAATTATTTCACATTTTGAATTATGAGATCTGAATTTGGAAAAGAGGGCCCTTTAATTTTGGTCGTCATGAATACTAACCATAGTAAATTTTTATTACCATGATAAAGGTAAAATGTGTTATTAGGTTTCAAACTAACATGAAAATGAATCAAATTCATTCCAAAAAATATGTAATGTAATTGTATGATTCCATTTCATCAATAAAAAACAGAAAATATAACCTTTCCACTAAAATACAATTTTGACCATAATAATACTAAAGTCGTAGATAAAGTCAAAAATGCAAGTTTCTGGATTTCAATATCTATATTATTTTTTACAAGGATAAAAACCACTTGTGTTTAGTTAAATTGTTTTATTTTAATTATTAATGAAAATTTTTATCATGGTAATTTCTTTATAATTTTTAGAGATGAAATGATTACCTCAAATGATAATGCGATGCATATAGAGTGCTTGTGCATATATTAGAAAAAACTAGTAAACTATTTGAAAATTTCTAAAAGTAAATTTATTGAGTGATTTATTGAATCCCTTTATTTTTATAGATAAAAATCACATATAATATATTTTTAGGTTTATATTATAAGTCTTTTCCGTTCATTTTTTTTTCAATGTCAAATTATTTGAATAGTTCTTAAAATGTCATTTATGGTATTCTATATTAAATATATTATATGAAATTATTTAAAGATCATAAATATATATAAATAAGAAAATTAGGATTGGAAATGGGCATAAATTCCATACTTCTTCCATTTACATGTCAATTATCACCTTATATATAAAATTATATCCCTTTAATATTGAAAATTACATTACTACAATTAAGGAAAAATTTTGTTAATTAGGGGCCTAAACAAAAAGATCATGTTTAAAATTATATCTAAAATTTTAAAAGATTTATTGTATGATTATATCAATACAAAAACTTTTTTTATTCGAATGTAATTAATTTTTGAATTATTTATCATGATTTTGAAACATATTATTTAAAATATTTCATGTATTTCAAAAAATAAAATTAAGGACATTTTAGAATAAAAATTATTTAATTAAATGAAATATAATTCTTGTAAAAAATATATTTATCCAAAATAATTGTATTTATATTATTAAAGCATCCATGTTCTATATATAGGTAAATATTCCTTATATACAAACTTCTATGTCTAATGAAGTAAAAAAAGAATACATTGATACCACTGTATTGTCAAAAGTGTTACCATGAGGTAAAAACTAAGGGATAAGTGTAAAAAACATAACACAAACATATAATTTTTTTAAAGATTATTTATAACAATTTTTTTATTATATTATGATTATGTTAATTTGGATCAATTTTTTCATGATTATTAACTTATAATTATTTAATACATTAATTCATCACTACCAAAAAACTGGGTAAGGCTAGCGCCAGCCATTATCAGTGATAACGAAAAAGCACTGATAAAGGGGGGTACTTTTATGAGCGCTAAAAAAAGCGCTGATAAAGGGTACCTTTATCAGTGCTAAAAAAAGTGCTGATAAACAGACCCCTTTATCTGTGATTTTTTTAGCGCTGATAAAGGTACCCCCTTTAACAGTGCTTTTTTTAGCACTGTTAAAAGTTACCCCTTTATCAGCACTTTTTTAGTAGCATTGATAAAGGGGGGTATTTATCAGCACTTTTTTTTAAAATCGTTGAAAAATGGTCTACTTCTAAAAAAATCATTAAAAAATATATTAATATTTAAATATATAGATATAGTTATATTGATATAAATATAATATATATTTTTTAAATATAATTTTAAATATATTTTAGATAAGTATAAATATACAGTTACACATAATATATAAGATATTTAGTGAAAATGGATTATAAAAAATTAAAAAATATTTTTAATAAATAATTTTCTAATTATTATAGAGTAATAGTCATTTAATAACAATTTTAAGACTAAAAACATAAAAATAAATAAAAAAAGATCCAAAATATGTTAAAAACGCAACTCAAACTTCAAACGGCAATAACTTTTGATCCGGGTGTCCGTTTGAGCTCTACAGTATATAAAATCGAAGCCTGTGATGATCTCTATGCGCTGGTGACCTAGGAAAAGCCTCTTCTACATTTTTTAAGGCTAAAAAAGGCCCAGAAGGCCTCCAAAACTGAGTTTTTAGTCGGGATATCCTGATATTTTAACATTTTGTGGGTTTTCAGCCTCGTTTAAGGGGGTATTATTGGCTTTTTTGGTGGGGACTGAATTTATTCCAAGGAATTACATTTATATTGATATTATGTCTTTGAAATTTTATCTTTTTTTATAATGCACTGTTATTTATAATCAAATATATAATAATATATACATATTTTTTATATATTCACACATAAAAATTTAATTATGAATATAAATAATAAAATATATTTACGTATAAAATATATTAGCTTTATCTAAATAATAACTAATATCCATTTTATTTAAAATACAAATATAAGAATATTTATATACTTATATATTAATCTAACTATATATATATATTAATATAACTACATATATATATTCATATAACTATAAATATATATTTTAATATCACTATAAATATATATATATATTAATATAACTATATATATATATTTATATAAATATATATTATTATACGAATAAATATAACTAAATATATATAGAGAGAGAGATATGTCATGAAATGAAAAACAAATCAAAATAGAGGAGTGGTAAGGGCTTAGGCGTTCAGGGGGGAGGTCTCGAGTTCAAAACCTGGTGGAGGCAGGGGCGCGTGCATGGTGGTGTATTTAGGGGGCTAGTGCTGATAAAGGGTGGAGGGGGTGCGTACGGGTACTGGAGGGGCTGGAAAGCACTGTTAAAAGGGGGGCTCAAGCGCTATAAAAGCCCCCCCCCCCCCCCCCGATTGGCAGGATTTTTTTAAAAAAAATAATTTTATTAAATTTTTCATTAATTTTATCAGCGCTAAAAAAAGAGCTGATAAAAGGGGTCTTTTATCAGTGCTAAAAAGAAAGTGCTGATAAAGGACCCTTTTATCAGCGTTTCTTTTTAGCACTGATAAAGGATCCCTTTTATGAGCGCTTTTTTTAGCGCAGAAAAAAGGGGTCTTTATCAGTGCTTTTTGGATCCCTCATAAAGGGGACCCCCCCCCCTTATCTTCACCGGCTTTAACAGCGCTTTTCTAGCACTGTTAAAGGCCATTTTTAGCGCTGATAAAAGGTGTATTTGTAGTAGTGCATTCCAATAGTTTCCCTCCTCTCACTTAAAAAATGTGACCTCCTTGAATTAATTATATAAAATGTTCATGCCTTCTATAAAAGAGAATAAATAACCATATTCCATCTTAATATCCTTCAATATTTCTTATAGATTCTTATTTTTTGAAAATGAAATCATATCAAGGTACAATGTGCAATCCAAAAGAGGGTTCTCAACCTAGTGGTATAAATTTTAAAGGATAATTCTCAATTTTATTTCTTCTTATAACATTTATAAATATATTGAACTCATTTTAAAATAAAAAATTATTTATTATAAAAAAAATAATGTTTTATTATGATTATGTAATAACCAATATCCACATTCTCCCCATCCATTGCAAAATAATGACATCACTCCTATGTGTGTGTGGAGTACCACAACCACAAATTGTGGTTATCAATTTTTGAATTTCATTTTACATTAATAGTAATAAAAATATATTTAATTATAATATAATTTATATATTATAAGAAAATAATATATTAATGGTGAATTACTAAATACCTTTCTCTCTTTCCATCAGTCAAAAAATTAATATAGTGTTCATGTGTATGAACGACCTACCGTCACCATGAATGATATAATTATATACATATATATATATATTATGGATGAATATATATGATATTTATATCATGGTATAAATTATACAAACTATATAACCTTGATCAATGTAAAAGGAGCATATATATATAACAAAATCTATCGTGAAAAATTTTACAGTTAACACTGGGAAATAATAGTTTTAATGAAGAATTGTTAATAAATGGGAGATGAAATTTTATCATTATATTATATATGTTATTATAACTATGAAATAAATATTTTATATAATAATAATAAATTTAAATTTATTATACATGGGGTTAGAGTCCTTTTAATGAAATTCAAACTAGAGGTTTGGGATTTATGTTATAATCTCATTGTTTATCAGGATTGTTTTTTATTAAGTTTTAGATGATGAAATTGTATGATCTATCACTAAAGAATCTAAATAAGTTTATTCTACATTGTATATTTATATATATTTCATTTCTTACTTACATATCCCACTCCTTATGAACTCTGGAGACCAAAAGCATGTTTTTATTGAAAACTAGCTTTATTTCTCCTTTTGTTAAAAAAATATTATTCTACAATATAAAATATTTATATATTTTTTTCCATTAATAATATTATTATCCTTATATATTACTTTTTAAATTAACTTTCACTAATTAATTATTTAAAAAACATAAAGGTGATATTCTTGTTTTTTCTAAATAATACACTTTTGTCTTTTTACTAAAATGAATATTGAATATATATTTTAACATACCCAGTAAGAATGAAATTTCACACACTCATAAACACATAATGTTATGAATTTTTAATTAAAATTTTCCAAGGTTATTTTCAAATAATTTTTTTCCTTAATATTTTTTGTTTTTTTTAGATTTTAAATATTTTAATTCAATGTAAAGATTGTATTTTCATCTGAAAATGTTCTAGTAATATTTAGAAGGAATTTTTCATTTATGATAACATCCTTTGAAGTTAGTTTGGATTTATAGGGTATATTATATAGTGAAACCATACCCATTCATTCATTACAAGTCTTTATGTGAAGATGATTTAAGGTCTATTTTATAAAAATTCTTTCTTTATCATGGGTTAATTGTGGTATGATGAAATATTTATGAAAACCATTTATTTTTAATGAGTTATGCTATCATAAATTGAAAAAAATGTTTATGAAACCCATTTCTATTCCCTGGGTTATTCTATGATGAATTTTTATAATATTTTGGCACAAATATATATTATTTTCTTTATGTGACCGGTGGATTCCTAATTATATATCCCTCTAATGAATAGGGTAAAGATTGATATTTCATTATAAAAAAATGGTTTGTAATGGGGTGTGAGCCATGTTTCATAAGGGACTCTATGAACTATGAAGGTATTAGGAGTGAACCCTAACAAAGGATATGATGGAATAACGAGTTAACTAGATCCACATTGATAGTCTTGGAAGTGAACCTTGAATTTGGAAATTATTTTATATTATTATGTGTATTCTAGTAACTTTTATCTTGTCATAATGTTATAATTTCATGGATAATGTTCATTGATTCCATTATGACTCATATCTTATGAACTACCAAGATATATACCATGATTAATGATTATGATCTATGATATTTTGGGTATTTATTTTGAAATTTTATGCTCATATTATCATACCCTTATGTTTGTGTTTTGTTTAAGTGTTATTTGATATCTTCCTTGTTTAACCTTAAGAAGAGTCCAAGATCACCCTTTATTATGTTTCATTTCCCATGTTATGATGAATTGTATTAGGTAGGGTGTGTCTATGAAGTTTACATTGTGGGAATATCTTTTTGGGAGACATTGATTATCATTCATAAAATTTAAATATTATTTTATCAAGTCTATGAAAGTTATAAACCATTATTATTATTGCATCGATATTAATTTTTTATATTTTATATTAATCTAAAAATATTTAGCATTTATTTTTATATATTCGAGTTTTTATAGTTCGCATCAGAGTGGTGTATAGTCAATATTTAGAGATTATGAATAAGGATCATTGGTGATAACCAAGATGATACATCTACATATAGAATAACATCCTAATGTTTTAGTATCGGTGATATTATGTGGTTTTCGTATAAATAATTCATTGTATAGATACTATAACTTGAAGTAATTTTGGGATATATGAATATATGGGTACTAAATCTGAAAATAGTTGGTTTAGTATATCTCGACCAACACTCTGGTTCATGGTGAGTGTGCCCTTACTGTACACTAATTTTAATAGTCTCGTAGGATATTATTTGGTGAAATCACATTTTAATATTGGAAACTATAAATTATATGAATAAATAAAAACTATGAATGCCCAAGGATAAAAAATGTGACCTAGATTGAAAATAATTCATCCTGATTTAGATATACTATGAATAATTTTTCATAATTATATAATTAATCAATATGACTATTGTTACTGACATTATACTTTTTGATACTGGTCAATGGTTAGAAACATGAGTAATCATTTAAACACAGAATGTGACAAATAATGGAATGATTTTACTTATGGGAAACCAAATGAAATTGGATCTGTAAGGAAAAACCTTTGGATGGTTCCTAATAAGATATCGTGATATATGATTAAGAACATAAAATTACTCGAGTTTATAACACATAAAACATGAATACGATATTGTTTTGTGAAGTTAAAATGATAATAAATGTAGAGGAATGAAATTTCATTTTTCCCCATGTCATGAATGTGGGAATAATAACAAAGGATAATGTTTCAATGGAACAAAATGATTTTTTCTATGTGGAAAAAGGGACGTATAGAAAATAATTGCTTAGGGAAAGTGGAAGGTTAGGTTAATGGAATAGATGGGAATAAAGGTTTTCATATGGTATTGTCAATGGTCAAATGTTTTAAATGATGAATGTATGTGAATTGTGGAAATAAAATTCTTAAGGGGGGATTTTTTAGAAGAGTATCAATGAGGTTTTATGATTCATGGTTTTATTATTGATGATTAAGAGACAAAAAATTATATATGAATAGTATGAGTTATATAAACAATATTAATTTTATTTAAATTAAGAATAATGATTAAATTTAGGTTTTTAAATATTAATACATGTTTCATAATTTTTATTATATGAAATATGTAATAAGATATATGATGATGATTTCTAGTTAATGGTTTAAGAAAGATGTTGAATTATAGAAGTGTTTTTGTATTGGGATTCAAGAACTATGTTATAGAAGTGTTTTATCAATGATAATTTTTTATAAGAATTATAAAAAATATAAGGACCGATCCAAAAAAATCAATAGTGGTTTTGAATACATATTTAGTGATAAGGGATATATTTCAGGGACACCTAATTAAGGGATATGTAACCCTTAATACAATATTTTTGTTTAGGTAATAATGTTTAGTTGGGATAAAGAGATGATGATGTAAATTGGATGGTATTTATTACCATTTTAATTTATTGGTGATTTTATGATAATGTGATTTATGTGATATTTAGTGAATATAACTAAATTTTTTGTATTTGTGGAGTATATTAGAAATTTGAAAGAATTACTATTTTCATCGAGTTTTTATGATATGGGAATTTTAGGTGACATGAAAAGTTTACATGGTTTTAGGAAGTGTAACACCCTGTGATTTTGAGAAATATATTTTTTCAAATGAAATTAATTTTTTAGAAATTTTTTGTTATATACAATATTTATTTATTTTTTTGTTTCATGGAATATTGAGTTTTGCTTTAGTTACATGCAACACCAAATTTACACAGAACATTTCATTCAGTTGAAATATTATTCTTAGTATAATATTTTTCACCAAGTAAATGGAATGAAATGTATAAATATGATTCAATAAATTATGTAAATATGGATGAAAATTTTATAAATAGTAAATTAATTGGTTAATAATAAATATAAATGAAAATAAAATCTATTTTGAAAAAAAGGGAATCGTTTTTATGAAAACATATTTTTATGAAAAAAATCACATTTTACCTCAAGAAATTTTCCAATTTTTTTTATTATTTTAATTAAATTTATATATTATATATATTCAATCACTTATTTAATATTAATCTTATATATTTCCCAAATAAGAGATAAAAATAAATCCAACTTTATGCAAAGAAATAACATTTTTTAAAAGAGTAGTTATGTCTCCTTTTTCATACTAATATTAGATTTTTTTTAAAATTATAAAATTTATTTAATAAAATATTAATAATGTTTTAAATAAAAATATAGAAATTATCTTAGGTCGATTTTTTGATAATTTTCCTAAAATATTAAATTTTTATGAATATTGAAAAATTCTGAATTTTAATTGAAAACTTTATTTTTGTTTAAAATATTTATAATGTTAAATATTATTCTAAATTGAATTTAACACAAAAATTTTTTAATTATATACATATTAATACTATTAAGGTAATTCTAATCAATTTTATATTGAAATTAGATATATAAACATTTTAATATTTTGAACATTATCTCATTAAAACCCTGCATTCTCATTATGGATGTGGGATTAATTTTAGATTAAAATTTTCCATTTATATGAATGGAATTTGGAAAAATTGATTCCATATTTTGAATAATAAAAAATTCTATTATATATTATAGTCAAATAAATTTTTTCCAAAAATGAATAGTAAAAAACGTAATAATTATTTATTGCTGATAAGGTAAAAATGGATTAACTCTAAGTTAAACAAAATAGATAAGTGTATAAAATCACCAAAAATGCCATAAAATAGGTATTCCATACAAAACAAAATTCTCTGTGGTCTAAGACATGGGAAAAGGGAATTCCTAATCTCCATTGGTCAAAAACTAGTGATGGGAATTAATCTAATCACTATGTGAACATTTTTTCCCAAATAAACCAAGACCAATGAAATAAACTAAACATGTAGAAGAACCATCAATAAATGAATATCAATAAATATAAAAAATTATATAGATATAAAAACCATTAAATAAAAAACTGAATTGTAAAATGAGACCAAACCACCCAACACGATCACCACGTGACCTCTTGGTCATGACCGGCCACAAAACCAACCCGCTCTAAGAGAAACCAATCCAGAAACCTACACCTGAAAAACATCCTAGATCTACTGATGTCGAGTGGAACAAGTATGGTGTGACCTTGAGTAGCATAGTAGGTAATCACCATAGATTCTATGCATTTTCTTTCCCAGAAAATTTTTGAAAAACTAGTCTGAAATACACTTTCAAATTATGTTTTTAAAAATTTTTAAAAAAAACCTATTTTCAGCTAGTTCCCTTTTTTGAAAAAATAAAGATATCATTCATTTTAAAAAATATATTCACTTTCCACTATCCATTTCAATTCAAGAAATCAAATATAAAACCACAATAGGTAATAAAAATGGGGTTCTACAGAATGTAAAGGAAACCAAACTAATAAGTAGATCAAGCAAAACAAATGTCTATTGTGTAGTACAAATAGAGAGAAGAAATAGTTAACAACTAATTATTATTTCCTAATCATCCCTAGAGAGATCCCTAGGGTTACTCTAATTGTACTCAAATTCCTACATATGGTTTATCTCTATTGGTATTATCAAACTGGACAATCTAAACTAGCCAATCCAAAGGCACATCCCACCAAGCCCTTTCATGTCAAGGAGGTACCAACCATCTAACCAGGGATGACAAGAAACCATCAGTCAACCCTCAAGATAACACCCAATAATCCAATGATAATAATCAGAGTAAAAATTCATGGAAACACATGGTATAACAATAATAATCAAATGTGTTCTCAAATCTATTCAATTATAAGGGATCACAGTCCATAGTTTAATGGACTCAATTCCGCAACATTCCTATGCTCAATCCACTAGAGTGGAGTTAATCCCATTTTATAATAGTATTAAGATATAATCCATGTATGAAAACACACCTAAAAACCACTTATTTCACAATTTCCTATCAGTTTGTAGCATCATTGGAGTTTCAAAAAAACTTCCTCAATCATTGTTAAATTCCAAATGGGACCCATAGTACCTTGTTTTTCCAAAACATTTTCCAAAACATCACAATGTGACAATAAAGAATTTACATCACATAAAATCAAATCTACATTTCAAAGACAACAAAAAGTGTCAATTGGGCATTCACATTAAATGAATTTTTAAAAAAACACCAAAAATAATTCATGTTCTAATCTGGAAAGACATTTCTGAAACAAATTCCAAAATCATTTTCAAGAAACTTAAACGCTAATTCCATAGACAATATAAAACACCACTTCACATGCATATTTCCATATGTGCATTTACACTTGAAAACCAAACTCATTCTATTCCTTGTGAAAACATGGAACATAAGGAGACGTGCCAAACAGTCTATTATACCATTTTAGGGAGTAATCAAATTCCAAAATTACAAATGATTCATGAGTTTGGGAATAAATTTGAAATAACATTTAATGTTGAAAAGGAGGTCCAACATAGAATTTAGAAACCAAGGAAACAATTTGAGGGAAAGGGGATCACTCTTAAGTGTCATCATCATTCGAATACCCATCCATATATAAACCCCATGATAATGACATGCATCATGTGTCCACCAAATCATCCAAAAAACTTTTTTTAGAAACACCACATTCTTTTAAACCAATACCACAAGACACACAATTAAATCGTCACTAGTAAGAATTTAAAAACCTCGATAATCTTTACAATTTTTTTTACCAGAAATCATTATAAAATAAATAGTATTCTAAACTACAGAGCATGAAAAATTTTTAATTTCAATGAAGCTATCAGGACATAAACAATTACAAATAACACCAAATGTTCTCAAATTCAATCCAAAAACTCAATTGGAAAACTCAATTGGCATTTTAACAAAATACTTGTGTTTATGTAAATACAAACATAGATAAAGAAGAAATTTGAAAACTATTTCACACTAAATTCACCATGATGAAAACATAAAATAGTTTTATACTAACACATATAAAGAAAGGGAAACACATTTATAAATTATTTAGGAAATATCACGCATCAAATGTAATGTTGTGGAAAGTAAATGGATGGAAATTCCTACCTCAACAACATGTGAATGTGATGAATCCTTGGTAGGAGTAATAATGAACCATAACAGACAATCCACACGCCCTAGAACCAAAGAAAACAATCCAAAAATCAATAATAACCCTTAAGTTTCATTCGAAAGATATACCCCACTAATAAAAACTAATAACCAAGAGAGAAAGTATATGAGAAGAAGAAATAGAACAAGAATATGATGAAAAATCACTATAGAACTTTCAAGGGGATTCAAAAATAGAAGGGGGGTGAGAGGATTATCTTGGAGGCTCCCATGGTTCTCTTTGGTCGAAAAGGGGAGCATATTCTTGAATAGTGATTTAAAAAATAGAGGGGAAAACTTGGAAATTAATATTTTTAATTATCGAGGAAACTCTTATAGTATGGTCATCGGGTTTGGAGAACCATGCTATAGCCATTCTTCCAATACTTGGGAAGAGGTGAACCTCACATGTGCCGGATGAATGGTTTCCCAAACAGTTGTCCAAACATATCAAATGGAACTAACCAATTCTAGAACTAAACTGCACACTTTCCGCACAATTTACCTTACTGTGCATAGGCCATGCAACATGCACCAAGAACCAATCTCATGCCTCTTGGTTACTTGGGTGAAGAAACATTATTTCCCTAATCCATGTGTTAACCATAAACTCCATGCTGCTAGTTCCAAACATATATATCTTGAAAAAATAAAAAATTAAACTGGGGATCAACCAAAACCTCAACCAATAGATCAAAATAAAATAAAATAATAAAATAAAATAATTACAAAGGTTAGGGTGTGACAAATCTCCCACCAAGAATAATTTCATCCACCAAAAAGTCACCTAGCCGAAGGATAAACAAAAGTTAGTTCAATGCTCGGTCAAAATTGAAGGAAACCGGGAACATATGGGTGACCATTCACTCCACAAGTCACACTCGAATATTTATAGAGGAAGCAACATTGTGAGGGAAAATATGAGAACATGAGTGGTTTCTCCCCACTACATGGGCTCAACCAACAACACTAACAATAAAACCCAAAATGGAAGTACCAACATATAAAGTGCTCCACAAGGGATACCGAGAACTCCCCACCTGAGAAAAAAACCCCAACTTAAGGGGAAATACATGGAATACAACCAAACCAAACAGAATACCAAAACCACACTTCGGCGATACCACATGGATCACCCTTTATAAATGATCACAAATTAAAACTAAAACCACCAGTACAAGGATAAGCAAACCTAAGTAAAAATAACCAATTAAAACCCACATTTAGAAAAACTTTACCACTCAGATCATGGATGAACAAGTCCATCATAATTTTATAGGGAAATATTAACATACAGCAGTATAAAACCAAAAATAAGGAAACCATAAACATCCCAACCCAACATGAGATGAATTTTAGGAAAAGGTTTCCCACACCTTCAGTGATTTCTAACTATGTACGAGCTTCACACCATGACCAACGGACGGAGCCCTGTTTTTTAAATAATCTGCCACCTCCTAGCTAGAAGTTGTGATCCTATGGTCAAGAATCCTTATTCAGATAATGATTATTACAAAACACTAATAAATAACCCAAATGACCCAACAAAATGAAATTAGAGGATTTTGAAAAGTTGAATTCAAATGGTCGTACTGACCGCACTAAACACAAATGAGAAAATATCCTGAATGAATGGAATCCAAAAACAATGAAAATTTATTTTTAAGAATTGGTTCCTCTAGGACCCACATCTAACCAGATGGGGAATATTTATGTGAACCTCCTAACATTTATTTCACCCCAAAAACTAACTCAGTTAAGAATAACACATCCACCAAATTCTCAAACTAAACATCACAAGAAGAAATGACTTGCTTCATGATCTTAGAATGATGACCCCAAACAAAAGTAGGAGCTTTAAATTGATCCAACAATGTTATATATGATGGTAAATAAATCAGATCCCGGAAGTGATCTACATATGACTTTTTCATCCATTGACCTTGATGAGTACACTAGAGCACTTCCACCATCCTCATCTTCAACTCCTCTGGTATGAACCATCAGATGAAAGTTGTATTAAACACATCTATTGGTATACAAAATTTAATCGATGATGGTGAAATCACCTTCCACTGATCCAATTCTAAACCCTCAAATAAATCAAAAAATATAAATAAATCCCAAATATTTTGGAGTTAGAAATGATCTGATGACAAACTCAACTTACTCATTCGATTCTATAGCCTCAAGGAGGCCTAAATCACTATGGAAGATAAGAAAAATATGAGAAGAATCAAAAACAGGGGATGAATAACTATAAATTGTAGGGACTATTCAGGGTAGCATACTTTGATCAATGTGTTAAACACAAAACCATAATCAACACCAAACTGAAACACAATAGGGATAAATATCTCAAGATGAAACAAAAGCCTCACTAGCAAAATCATATACAAGCACAAATAGAAATCCTATTTTTAAAAAGAATAGTTTTATCTCAATCTCAAAACCACCTTCTCCCAATGCCATTTTTCAAATCCAAAAG
The DNA here is from genome assembly GCA_963277665.1 of Viscum album. Classification (NCBI taxonomy): domain Eukaryota; kingdom Viridiplantae; phylum Streptophyta; class Magnoliopsida; order Santalales; family Viscaceae; genus Viscum; species Viscum album. The sequence goes on along the minus strand of OY728126.1, from coordinate 1,684,590,461 downwards.
TCATTTTTGAAAAAAACACCCCCTTTTCAAATAAAACCCAGTTTCCCAAACCATTCATTCTTTCAAAAATCATTTTTGAAAACAAGTCAATTCATTGATTTCAAAGAATCATCCATGGCATCGTATGAACCATAGAATATACTTTGATTCCACTTCTAGTTACCTCATATATGAACACGCACCAATATGAACATCCCGTATATACCCACATATATGGGAATATACATAAGGAACATGAAGGGTCACACATCTATTCCATTATCAAACCCAAGCATTTACCAATGTTTCAATCAACTTTGTTTTTCACAATTTCCAAAAAATGTCAAATTTTTTAATTAATTTCTCTTTTAAATATTAGTTTCACCTTTCAATTAGAATACTATTGAAATAAATCATTCCCATTTGGGAAAAAAATTTATTTTGGAATCTCACTCACAATAATTAAAGCTAAAATTAAACAACGATCATACCAAACCACCAAAATGAGTAACTGGTGGCTATGCTTAACCCGGTTTCATGGCTAGTGGTCTGTTACCCAAGTAATAATAAACAAATAAGAGGATACATAACTATAAATAAAAACACTACAAGGGTCCCTACTCAATGTGTGATAACAAAATGCCACCCTCTGGCCTCAATTGTCATTCCTCCTCTACAAAAACCAAAAATAAAATAAACACTCAACTTTCATACTACCCCTGAGTCCCGGCAGTCCTAATATCTATCTAAGTGACAACTCATATAACAAGGTCCTACTATAATAATATTTTTTCATGAACCAATCCCGGATTCCATCCAATCCAACATTTGACCCATTCTGAGACATGGCTCAAAGGGCATTCCTGATCCACTCATGATAGAAACTTGTGATGGGAATTAATTTAATCTCTTTGGGAATGATTTTAGTTTAAATAAACCAGGATCAAAGAAACTAAATGAACATGTGTAATAACCAACAATAATTGAATCATAGTAAATATACAAAAAGATATAGATATAAAAATAGGTGAAAAAAACTGAATACAAAACTGATACCGAACCACCCAGCATGATCTGTAAAAGACTTGTTTGTCTCTATGAGTCACAAGACCATACCAGCCCAAGAGAAACCGATCCTAAAAACATCCATGTGCAAAACAACACAGTCTAATGATGATGAGTGGAAAATTTAGGGCGTGATCTTAAACCACTCAGTAGGTAATCATCATAGTGCCTACACATTTCCTTTACCGAAACAGTCCACACACAATAGTTATAAATACATTCTAAAAACAAGTTTTTAATCATTTAAAAAAAACCAAATTTTCTACAAGTTTTCTTTTTTATAGTAACACATTCTATAATGCCCTATTTTTTTAAAAAAAATAAAACTATTTTCAATATTATATGTTATAGGCAATGACAAACCAAAAAACCCATAATTATTTTAAAAAATACCATTATAAAAAAGATATTTTATTCTTGGGTATAAATATTTTTAAGAATTTATGAAATATATATTTCTTAAATATATTTATAAATTATTATTAAATAATAAATCAATTGTTGGTAGTGTTATTTTGTCCATAAAAAAGTATGATTTCTTAAAAAAAATATTTTTATTTCTTTTTATTAATAATATAATCATCTTATAGAATGTTTTGATTTTTTTGATAAAATAGAATACATATTTTATATAAGAATATTAGAATTAACATACAATGAACTATTTTGATTTTTTAGAAAACATATATTTTTTAGTGAATGGTGAAAAATTGTGTTTTATATAAAATTGTCATCTCTTTTGACAAATAGTTAATTTTAAAATAAATTTTTTTTAATTATATTTATATGTAAAATAAGTATTATTTATATATTTTTAATCTCATTAATTGTATTTATACCATAAATTAAAACATGTTTATTTTTAGGAATAAATAATGCATTTTTGATAGAACTGATTTAAAATTCACAATGTTTATCCAATATAAAAAATTAAAAAAACACATAATGTGGAATTATTTTATTGAATTGTATAGATTAGATATCTATTTTTATGAATTTAAATTCATATAATGAATATTACTAGTTATATAGTCAAATTAAAATCATATTTCCCTTAATAATACATTGGTCAGAAAATTGATTTCCATCATGTTTAAGGGTTTTATATTAAACCAAATTCTTCCACCTTTGTGAATTTATATTGATAAAATTTATTTCATAAATTTTAAAATCATTATAAAAATTTATTAATAATTATAGCTTTATTTTTTTTTGCAAAGTGAATAGGTAATGTAAAAAATATTAATTACCACGGTAAAATGAAAATATGTTAATTAAGGGTAAAAATAATTCAACAAAGACTATATACAATTTAACCATAATAGTATGAACATTTATTTTCCTTTTCAATGAAATTAATATTACATTTACAGATTATTTTTTATATTTATAAATGACTTTGTAATCAATTTGATAAGATAAAACATAAATTGTATTTTTAAGTAATATGAAATTTCAATTAATAAATTATTTTTGATGAATTAATGTATTTTTTAAAATAAATAATATTTTAATAAAATATAATTATTAAATATTTTTTATTAAATATAAATGATCATATAATTTTGATGAAGGAAAATTTAATTTTTATTAGGGTTTGAAAACTGTTATTGTAAAGAAATAATCATTTTTTATAAATTTCAGTTATTATTTTAAATGTAAAAATAACATATTTATAAAATTATTTAGATAAAATGAATAATATTTTTTGGGATCATAATGTTGAAATTATCCAAAGGTAAATATTTCATAATTTTCTAAGGTAGTCGAATTTTCAGGTAAAAATTAAATACCATATGAATATAATTTATGAATTATGACTTCATAATGAACCAAAATCTAAGTAATAAATACTATAAATTAGAGTAACAACCATATATATATTTTATATTTAAAATAATTTTATCTGAAGTTAATTTGATTTATTTTATAAATCCATTAAGAATCCTACAAAACATGTAATATATTTTATGGTTTTAAAATCTATTATTTTATAGTATGACTCACATCCAAATAATAAATGTCATTATTTTATTAATTTTATCCAATGGAATTATAAAATTATAAATACCACTCTGATTAGGAAGAAACCATGTGAAAAACCATGGTATGGTTTGTGCTTTTGGAAATTTTATTATGTTGAGTCCAAAACCAAAATAATAAATAAATCCCATTCATTTACTATATAAATCCTTCCAAGATCCCATTTCTCTTCACTAATACTCCTTGTATAACGTCCATAATCTTCCCTCCCATCTCTATAGTCCTTCAATGGTTCCCCCAATCTCTCAAAAATCCCCTCCCAAGAATTTTGAGTCACACACTCAAGCAAGTGATCTTTTCTCTTATCTTTTTATCAAAACACCGCTTTTATAATATGCCTCCTAAATTTAATTTGATCATGTTTGTACATGTTATTCCATATCCACCTCCATTTTAATTTTATTTCAAAATCACGAGGTACCACTATCACTCTAATTTAACCTCCTATGATTTTTTATGTACACTTATTTCCATGCCAAAATTTGGTAAGGGATCTTCCTCTATCCTTTTTATTCAACAACCTCTTTTATGTTAGCCTACCAAATTTATTTTTGTTCATGTATGTGTATGTTCATTCATATCCCCCATACAATATATTTTTATTATAGATGATTAGAGACCTATTTCAATATCATTAATCCCCTCATTATTCTTTTTGTACCCCCATTACAAAGCTGAAAGTTTCTAAGTGATTTCTATCATCTATTTTCCATTCAAAAACTTGTTTTATGTTATGTATATTAAATTCCATTTTCATATGTTGTAATTTTTTCTTCCATATTATAAATACATTAAATTTAACGTATAAATAATGATATCCCCTTTCAATCTCATTAATCCTCCCATGATCCTTTATTATAGCTATTATCATGCCGAAATATAGTTAATATTCTTTTCTCGATTCCGCTTTCTTCATTAAATTATGCCATATATTTATAATTTTATAATTTTCAATATTATTTTGCATTTCCCTATTACTTCCCATTTTTTATATGTGATTGGATACCCATTTATCCTTAATCAGCCCATTTTTTATGAATTATTAAGTGATGGTAGAATTATTCTGAAATTTCATCACGATCTTCCATTATGTAGTGGATACCATATCTGTAATGCCCCGACCCTAGTTACCCGAAGTCGGTGAATTATTACATAACATTTTCATGATCACAAAAGATCAAGTCTCGAAAGACCGATTAGTTTAGTAGCCTTGGAATCACTAGATACATTCATAAAGGTTACATTACATCATAAAGTGAAAACCACAACAACATCTTGTCTCCATACTCATATCCCCTTATACTATCCCTGTAGGTAATTCATAAAATACTTCTTCACATCCTAGGAAAAATAAAGCGTAGAAAGGGGTGAGCTCAGATTCCCAGTAAGTATAACAATATAGCGGAAACTTTCATAAATGAGCATAAACATTTAAGGCAATGTATAACTAAAACAAAATCCTTTTAAACTTGAACTTCAGCATAATATGGTAGAAATAAAATGAAATTATTCGATTTACTTATTCACATGGATATTCTACTATTAGAATAATCACATGAAATATCAATAACCACTTTCATAATGATAGAATGCATAATGCTAGACTATCATAACCACATAGTCAAGGCCTTATGCCAAGACTACAAATAAGATTTTGTCAAGGCCTTGTTCCAAGAAACTAGTTTGTCTCATGATACCTACCGATGCATCGAGGAGCTATAGGGGGCTCTACCCGTCAGTTATTAATTCCAATGCATTTCACATATGAACAGGTTTAAACATAACATAAATATTCGAATTAAAACTAGCATACGAAATATCAATACTTTATCCATAAACCATGAATGGTATAAAAATAATACATCCATAGTCAATCATATCAAAAAAACCTTCAATATTATATGGAAGTTTTGTATCATAAAAAATCAACTTCAAATAATCTTAAAATCCATCAAAGGATGTTGACATACTACTTGAGAGAAATATCTCTTTTTTTAAATCATTTAAAAGTCACATAATTAAAAAAATAAAACATTTACTTTGAAAATATTCTTATAAGCTTGTAAGGGGAGATTTGAAGATTTTATAATGGTGGAAAATACCTGCACCCTCCGTATAAGTTAAAAAAAGACATTCTTACCTTAATTCTGTCGAAAAGGTTAAAAAGGACCTTGTTTGGAAAATGACAGAAAGATTCCTTTATAAACATATTATAAAAATTCAAACAAGGGTATGAATGACTTTAACCCATATTATGTAAAATAGTAAGAATGTTTTTAAATACATTTTTAAGAATCATGGATGTGGATGATAAAGTGGTCCCAGTAGATAATTACGTATAAACAACCTCAAATAATGAAGAGATTGTGAAATAAACCCTTACTGTGTACGTTTCCTTGGTCAAGGGTAGGTTAACCTCCTGTATAATGGTTAAATAATTGTTATTAAATTATACAAGAATCACATACATTAATATGATATCATATATTATCTTTTAGCATTGCTTTGTTAATAATATCTTAGTATTATCGTCGTTTCGGGAGTTAACTTACTTGTTTTCTTTTATATGTTTTGTTAAGTTAGCCATGTTTGTTATGGATAGGTTGTATCTTATTCATATACAGAATTATATCAAGTCCTTAAACATTATTTTTAATCATAAAATGACAATTATACTTGAATGGATGCGATGGGGAATGAATCTCATCACGTTCGTGGAGACGGTAGTCCGTACTTACGCACAAGCGACAATATCATTATTTTGATATTAAAATAATATATAATTGGATGTTATATCATATATATATATAATAATTATCATGTTATATTTATTATTTACATGAATTACACATCATTATTATACCCATCCAAATAATAATGTATTGAATAACAATTACACCACGACGTGCAGACGGTAGGTCGTACGTACGCACGTATGGTGACATGTCATTCAAAAGATGGATAGAATATTGAATATGGTTGTCCCATATTTATAATAACATCACATTATATATAAGATACTGTAGTTATTATTTTATAATGGAAATAACAAAGAAAGAAGAAGTTGAAGAAGAAAGGAACTTGAAAGAGGGTGGTGAAATCATTACCTCTTCTTCGAGTTCTTCCTTTTGATTTGATCAAAAGGGATCCTTAAGATGGATTTATAATCAAAATAAGGCCTCTAGGTAGAATTGAGGGAAGTTGGGAGAATATTTTTCCAGGGGTTGGCAGATCCAAAAGTATTTGAAGGTGTGAATTAGTGAGAAGGGGGAGTGCCCTTTTATAAGAGGGGTGAGGGGTACCTTTAAAAAGATAGAAATATTATTTTATAATAAATAAATATTCGGTTTATAATGGATCCAAAGTGGATTATTTAAATTTTAAGGTGGGTATAGGTCTAAAACCACTCAAAAAATAGGTTTTAGATAGGTTTGGGTCACTATATTAACCTTATCTTTTAGTTTTAACTCTTAGTTAATTAGTTTGACATTTACCATGTCTCTTTGTATTTTTATATTATATAGTTAATAAACTTACTACATACCTATAAGAGATCCCAAAGTGGTCCATTAATGATACACCTATCATTATACAAGTCTCTTGGTCGAACCTTATATTTTTAGGGATTGAATATCAATTAATAATATAATATTTGTTTTAAAAACTCTTTTATGTCAATTTTGAAACTATTTGGTATTTGATTTTTGTGAAAATCATAACAGCATGATTACTTCAAAAAAACATAATTAAATCAATACTAACATGTAATATTAACATATAAAATTAGTTTAATTCATAAAAAGTCTCAAATTACATTTATTTGGATATTTATAATATCAAATATTTTAATATTTCATTAATTATGTAATTACTGCATCACCATTGTGTCATAAATAAATTAAATTATTTAATGTCTAAAAATTATAAATAAAATACCATTATGTAGGATATCTTTTTAACTTTCTAATGAATATTTAAAATTGAATTTATCTTTTGTATAACTCTATATTAAAAATGTTTTAGTAATTAAACTTTGATTTTAACTCTTTTAACTCTTCTTTGAATTAAATAATAATAAATGTCCTAATATAATGGAAGTGGACCTAAATGATAATATTTTATTCCTAAGGTTTTTTTTGGTAGATATACACTTTTCCAATAGAATTAGGACATGTGTTAGGGTAATATTAATATCATTTTTATCCTTAATTACCCTATTTACTTTTAATCGTGATAAATAAAAGTAAAAAAGTTATTATTCACCAAAAATTATTTTTATCTTATTGAACCAAATTTTACTCCTTGATATTAACTGTGTCTCTAGGATTTTATAAATTCCACTCACAGAAGCGGTAAAATTAAGTTTTATGTGAATTTCCAAATTCTTCTAGGAGGTGGGTAAAAGACGGTGAAAAGTTCAATAAAATTTTTATATATCTAAAATTATTCTAAACTAACTCCAATGAATTATATTGAACTTATATAGGTATTAAGTATCTATTTTGACCTTAATTAAATTTAAATAAAATAAATAATTATTTAAATAGAAATTCGGTTTTAAACTATACCTCAGTGTTTTTCACTATTCATCAAAAATTGAAAGTTTTCAGAAAAACACCAAAACTTCACCCTAAGCTAATTTCGATATTCCGAATCCAAAAACAAAGTCTATTTTAAAAGATAATATTTATAAAATTTCAAAAAGTTTGTATTACTATTCATAACGGCTAGTTTGATTGGTTGTGGTGTGTGTTAGAACTCGAAGTTGCGTACAACACATGCTACTGTATTATTCAAAGAGAAACGTACCGTAGAAGCTTGGGGTGTTACATTCTCCCCTTCTTCAAATAATTTCGTCCTTGAAATTTCTAGAATACTACCGCATGAAAAGACTCAGGTGTTTCTTAATCATAAGTTCCTCGGGTTCCCACGTTGCATCTTCCATCTTATGGTTTCTCCATAGAACTTTTACCAGACGAGTCATCCAGTTTCTCAGCACTTGTTCTCTTGTATCAAGAATCCTGATGTGCTCTTCGCAATAAGACAGATCATGTTCTAGTTCTATTTCCTCATAAGTGAGTACATGCGTTGGGTCAGGCGTGTATTTTCTCAACAGTGATACGTGGAACACATCGTGAACTTTGGAGTGACTTGGCGGCATTGCCAAACGGTAAGCTATAGACCCAATTCATTCTAGAATTTTGAAAGGTCCTATGTACCTAGGACTCAATTTACCTTTCTTACCGAAACGTATAACTCCCTTCGATGGAGATACCTTCAAGAAAACATGATCTCATTCTTGAAATTCCAAATCCTTCCTTCGGTTATTGGCATAGCTCTTCTGCCTACTTTGAGCTTCTTTGATGTGGTTTTGGATTACCTTTACCTTTTCCATCATTTCATCCACCAGTTCTGGGCCTACAAGTTTTCTTTCACCAACGTCATCCCAACAGGTTGGTGTACGACATATCTTCCCATATAACACTTCATATGGTGCCATATGAATACTTTAATGGAAGCTATTGTTATAGGAAAATTCTTCCAGCGGTAAATATTGATCCCACATACCCTGAAAGTCAAGTGAGAAAGATCTCAACATGTCTTCTAAGGTTTGAATAGTCCGTTCTGATTGTCCATCTGTTTGAGGGTGGTCGGTAGTGCTCAAACCAAGTTCAGTATCCAAGGATTTATGAACACTTTTCCAGAATCTTGAAGTAAAATGGGGATCACGATCAGATACAATCGATAGGGGTACTCCATGAAGTCTCATAACTTCATTAATTTATAGCCTTGCTAGAAGTTCAAGTGGTAGATCTTCTCTTATAGCAAGAAAATGTTCTGATTTGGTAAGACAATCAATAATGAACCATATTTCATCGTTCCTTCTGGGATTCTTTGGTAGTCCCATGACAATGTCCATCGTGATATTATCCCATTTCCACTCAGGTATGGGAAGAGGTTGTATGACTCCTCTAGGTTGTTGCCTTCTAGCTTTCACTTGTTGACAAACCATACATTGTGACACAAAATCAGCAATCTCCCTCCTCATTTTGTCCCACAAAAAATTTTCCTTCCAATATCTATACATTTTGGTGCTCCCAGGGTGTATAGAGAAATTGTAACTATGAGCATCATCCAAAAATTCCCTTTTTAGATTAGGTATATTGGGAATAGAAAGTCTTTTCCCAAATTTTAAAATTCCATCTTCATACAAAAAGTCACTCAATATCCCATCATTGACAGCTTTAATCCTCTTTTTAAACTCTTCATCATCGGTTTGAGAACTCTTTATCCTTTATAGTAAAGATGGTTTGGAAACCATTTGAAAAAGCATTGATGTTTCACCTTTGATGGTGATTCCCATATCCATCTTTACTAGATCCATGTATATAGGATCCTTTTCAATTCTCATCTTGTTCAAAACTCCATGATCTTTTCTACTCAAAGAATCGGCCACCTTATTTTCCTTCCCCGGGTGGTAGTGTATCATGCAATCATAATCCTTGAGTAGTTCAAGCCATCTCCTTTGCCTCATGTTGAGTTCTTTCTGTGAGAAAATATACTTCAAACTCTTGTGATCGGTATATATCTCACATTTTTTACCATAGAGATAATGTCTCCATATATTAAAAGAAAATATTATAGTAGCTAACTAAAGATCATGAGTAGGGTAGTTTTTCTCATGAATTTTCAGTTGTTGTGATGCATAGGCAATAACTCTATCATTCTGCATAAGGACACAACCAAGTCCTTTCATTGATGCATCACTATAAATAACAAACCCATCATTCCCCGATGGTAGAGTCAATATAGGGGCATCGACTAATATTCTCTTTAGTTCTTCAAAACATTCTTCACACTCTTTTGTCCAAAAAAAATTAACCCCTTTACGTGTGAGCTTCATTAATGGGTTAGCCAATCAGGAAAAATTCTAGACTAAATGTCGATAATAACCTGCCAAACCAATAAAACTGCATACCTTAGTTATACTCATCTGGGAAGGTCATTATTGGATTTCCTTGGTCTTATAAGGATCAACAGATATTCCATCCTTAGAGACAATATGGCCAAGAAAAGATATTTCTTGAAGCCAGAATTCACACTTGCTAAACTTCCCATATAATTCATGTCTTCGAAGAGTCTTCAGGATAATACGGGATTGATTTTCATGGTCTTTGTAGATTTTAAAATATACCAATATATCATCAATAAATACCACTAAAAAATCATCAAGATATTCTTTGAGAACTCTGTTCATTAGATCCATGAAAACAGAGGGTGCATTAGTCAGTCCAAAAGGCATTACTGTAAACTCGTAATGCCCGTACCTGGTTTGAAATTCTGTCTTCGGAATGTCTTCCTTCTACACACACAAATGATGGTATCCAGATCGAAGGTCAATATTTGAAAAGTATTGAGCTCCATGCAGTTGGTAAAATAAATCATCAATGCGAGGTAGGGGATACTTGTTCTTTATTGTTATAGCACTGATCTCCATATAGTCGACACATAACCTCATAGATCCATCTTTCTTCTTAACAAAAATGACAGGGGATCCCCATATAGAAACACTAGGGTGAATAAATCCCTTATTACTCAATTCCTCTAGTTGGATCTTTAGTTCCACTAATTCCACGGTGGCCATTCTATAAGGGGTCTTCGATATGGGCCTTGATCCAGGAATTAAATCAATGGAAAACTCAATTTCTCGTTCTAGAGGATGTCCAGGTAAATATTCTGGAAACACATCAACATATTCTCTCAGAATAGGTACATCCTCTATTTGAACATTACTTTCCTCACCCACAGTTATTTCATTCTCTTCCTCCCCGATAATTGAATTTAGTTGAGCTACTTGGGGTGGATCTAGATAAGAATCAGGTGGTGATGATTCTGCTCTAAAGATAAGGTGTTCCTTATCATCATCATCAAAAATTGTAACCTCCTTCTTCTTACAATAAATTTCCGCATCATGGTCCAAAATCCAATCCATACAGAGGATTATATCAAATTCATTCATGGGTATGATGATGAGATCAGAAGATAAAGAACATTTATATTCCCTAATGGGAACAGATCCACAGAACTTTGTAGCAATGATACTTCCCTTAGGAGTTTTAACTGAAAACTCCATTGTTAAATCAAATTATAAATATATAATTTTCTTAGCAAACTGGGAAGATATGAAACAATGTGATGGTCCAGAATCAAATAAATCATTTTCTAAACTTGAGAAAACCATTAAATTACCTGCCACCACGTCTTTCGGAGCTTCTACCTCAGTAGTAGTGATAGCATAAGCTTGGCCTTGATCCCTTGGCCTTTTCTGAGGTAATTTCCCCTGACGCTTAGGACATTCATTTGCATAATTCCCCATTTTTCTAAAATTATATCATTCCACGTTAACAGAAACTTTCTTTCCCTTGCAATCATGATCTTGGTGTCCTTTTTCACCACACTTGTAACAGACTCTCATTCCCTTCAAGCAAGTACCAGGGTGTTTCTTCCCACATTTACTACAGGATGGATATTCAACTTTTCCCTTCTTCCCATTATTTCCATTCCCAGATTGCTCAGCATATCTCTTCTTCTCTTGATTTTCTTTAAAGTCTTAAGACTTAGAGAATTCCTTTCCCGTCTTGATAGCACACGAGACAATATCTTCGTATAACGAGAATGATTTTGAGACCAATTCTTGACGAAGAAACGGTTTTAACCCATAAAATAAATGATCAATATTACTCCTTGTGTTATGTATATAATATCCTGCATACCTTGCTAACCTTGTAAAGTTAGACTCATACTTTGCGACATTCTCATCCTCCTTTTGTCTCAGACTTAGAAATTTCCTTTCCATATCTGCTCGATGGTCATGAGGAAAGTATTTTTCTAAGAAAATCTCTTTGAACTCCCTCTATTCCATATTTGATACTTCATCATATTCCTTTTTGTTTTGAATCAATGAACACCATTGGAAATCATCTTCAGTGAGGCGATAAACTACCATGATAACATTTTCCCTTTCACTACTCCCCAAAGCCTAAAATATTTTCACTAGGGATCTTATCCATTGCTCAACTACCAATGGATTTTTACTCCCGTTAAATGTTGGTGGTTGTTTCCTCATAAAGCGATCTAACATTGATCCTCCAAGCTACGGATCAGGGTGCTCCATATGGGTAAGGTTATTATTCATAACCTAAGTGAGTTGTCCCAGTATAGTGATTAGTTGATCAATACCAGTTACATCACCAGATCCACTATAATTATCTTGAATAGGAGAGAAATCCCTATATGGAGTGCATGCATTGATACGGTTTCCATTTCTTCCACTAGGTGCCATTTCTAAACAATGGCATACACTAGATTAGTTTATGAATCGCAAAACATAAATCTAAACTTGTAAAACACTTAACATAAATTGAACAGTTTATGGATATAATCCATAATCATAAAAATGTTTTCTTTGAGAAAGTATATACTCATTAACCCTTCAAAATGGTTTGTAAATAAAATGAGAATTATCCTAAGCATATCCCCTAGGAGTGTCGTAACCAAGAGTGCAGCAAGGCTCATTGTCATGCACCAGTTCCTGTTCGAGTCTAGCTCAAAGCGGTGTTTTCGGGTTTTACCCCTAGGTACATCTGTGCCAGAGCCGCCTCTACCTGCTCATATCCAGATAGTGACGTATTTCTTGGAAAACTCAAAAAATCACTACAATACCAAAATTATAGGAAGTTCTTATATACTAATCCTCAAAGTCCATCTTAGGTCTATGTGCTCTAATCAGAGTTTATCTAAGGTTTGTACTAAACTTCCTCTGATACCAACTATAACACACCAACCCCATTTACTTGAAATCAGTGCATTATTACATAACATTGGCATGATCACAAAATATCGAGTCTCAAAATACCGATTAGTTTAGTAGCCTTGGAATCACTAGATACATTCAAAAAGGTTACATTACATCATAAAGTGAAAACTACAACAACACCTTGTCTCCACACTCATATCCCCTTATACTATCCCTACAGGTCATTCATAATATACTTCTTCACATCCTAGAAAAAATAAAACATAGAAAGGGGTGAGCTCAGATGCCCAGTAAGGATAAAAATATAGCGGAAACTTTCATAAATAATCATAAACATTTAAGGCAATGTATAACTAAAAAAATCCTTTTAAACTTGAACTTCAGAATAATATGAAAGATATAAAATGGAATAATTCCATTTACTTATTCACATGGATATTCTACTAGTTGAATAATCACATGAAATATCAGTAACGACTTTCATAATGATGGAATGCATAATGCCAGACTATCATAACCACATAGTCAAGGCCTTGTGCCAAGACTACAAATAAGATTTTGTCAAGGCATTGTGCCAAGACACTATTTTGTCTCATGATACCTACTGATGCATTGAGGAGCTATAGCGGGCTCCACCAGTCACTTATTAAGTCCAATGCATTCCTCATATGAACAGGTTAAAACATAATATAAACATTCGTATTAAAACTAGCATTCGAAATGTCAATACTTTATCCATAAAACATAAATGGTATAAAAATAACACATCCACAGTCAATCATATCACAAAACCTTTAATACTATATGGAAGTTTTGTATCATAATAAATCAACTTCAAATAAGATTAAAATCCATCAAATGATGTTGAAATAGATGAAATCAAAACTATTTGAGAGAAATATCTATTTTTTTGAAATCATTTAAAAGTCACATAATTATAAAATAAAACATTTACTTTGAAAATATTAGTATAATCTTGTAAGGGAAATCTTCGAAGATTTTATAACGGCGTAAAATAGCTGCACCCATCGTATAAGTTAAAAAAAGACATTCTTACCTCAATTCTATCGAAAAGGTTAAAAAGGACCTTGTTTGGAAAACAACAGAAAGATTCCTTTATAAGAATCTTATAAAAAGTAAAAAAAGGGTATGACTGAATTTAAACCATATTCTTTAAAATAGTAAGAATGTTTTGAAATACATTTTTAAGAATCATGGATGTGGATGATAAAGAGGTCCCAGTAGATAATTACGTATAAACAAACTCGGATAATGAAGAGATTGTGAAATAAACCCTTACCTTGTACTTTTCCTTGGTCAATGGTCGGTTAAACTCATGTATAATGGTGAAATAATTGTTATTAAATTATACAAGAATCATATACATTAATATGATATCATATATGATCTTTTAACATTGCTTTGTTAATAATATCTTAGTATTATCGTAGTTTCGGGAGTTAACTTACTCATTTTCTTTTATATGTTTTGTTAAGTTATCCATGTTTGTTATGGATAGGTTGTATCTTATTCATATACATAATTATATCAAGTTCTTAAAAATTATTTTTAATCATCAAATAACAATTATACTTGAATGGATATGATGGGGAATGAATCTCATCGCGTTCGTGGAGACGGTAGTTCGTACGTACGCACGAGCGACAATATCATTATTTTGATATTAAAATAATATATAATTGGATGATATATCATATATATAGAATCATTATCATGTTATATTTATTATTTACATGAATTAAACATCATTATTATACCCATCCAAATAATAATGTATTGAATAACAATTACACCATGACGTGGAGACGGTAGGTCGTACGTACGCACGTATGGTGACATTTCATTCAAAGGATGGATAGAATACTGAATATGGTTGTATAATATTTATAATAACATCACAGTATATAGAATATACTAGAGTTATTATTTTATAATGGAAATAACAAAGAAAAAATAAGTTGAAGAAGAAAGGAACTTGAAAGAGGGTGGTGAAATCATTACCTCTTCTTCGGATTCTTCCTTTTGAGTTGATCAAAAGGGCTCCTTAAGATGTCTTTATGATCAAACTAAGGCCTCTATGTATAATTTAGGTAATTTGAAAGGATATTTTGGCAGGTTTTTGCCGATCAAAAAGGCTTTGAAGGTGTGAATTAGTGAGAAGGGGGGTACTTTTTTATAAGAGGGGTGAGGGGCACCTTTGGAAAAGCTAGAAATATTATTTTATAATAAATTCATATTCGGTTTCTAATGTCTCAAAAGTATAATATTTAAATTTTAAGGTGGGTATAGTTCTAAAAACACTCAAAAAATAGGTTTTAGATAGGTTTGGGTCACTATATTAACCTTATATTTTATTTTTAACTCTTAGTTAATTAGTTTGACATTTACCATGTCTCTTTGTATTTTTATATTATATAGTTAATAAACTTACTATATACCTCTAAGAGACCCCCAAGTGGTCCATTAATGATACACCTATCATTATATAAGTCTCTTGGCCGAACCTTAGATTTTTAGGAATTGAATATCAATTAATAATATAATATTTGTTTTAAAAACTCTTTTATGTTAATTTTGACACTATTTGGTATTTGATTTTTGTAAAAATCATAACAGCATTATTACTTCTAAAAAACATGATTAAATCAATAATAAAATGTCATATTAACCTATTAAATTATTTTAATTCATAAAAAGTCTCAAATTACATTTATTTGGATATTTATAATATCAATTATTTTAATATTTCATTAATTAGTTAATTAATGCATCACCATTGTGTCATAAATAAATTAAATTATTTAATGTTTAAAAATTATAAAATAAATTATCATTATGTAGGAAATATTTTTATATTTCTAATGAATATTTACAATCGAATTTATCTTTTGTATAACCCTATATTAAAAATGATTTAGTAATTAAACTTTGATTTTAACTCTTTTAACTCTTCTTTGAATTAAATAATAATAAATGTCCTAATATAATCCAAGTGGACATAAATGATAATGTTTTATTCCTAAGGTTTTTTTTGGTCTATATACACTTTTCCAATAGAATTAGGACATGTTTTAGGGTAATATTAATATCATTTTTACCCTTAATTACCCTATTTACTTTTAACCGTGGTAAATAAAAGTAAAAAGTTATTATTCACTAAAAATTATTTTTATCTTATTGAACCACATTTTACTCCTTGATATTAACCATGTCTCTCATATTTTTTAAATTCCACTCATAGAAGCGGTAAAATTAAGTTTTATTTGAGTTTCCAAATTCTTCTAAGAGGTGGGTAAAAGACGGTGAAAAGTTCAATAAAATTTTTATATATCTAAAATTATTCTAAACTAACTCCAATGAATTATATTTAACTTATATAGGTATTAAGTATATATTTTGACCTTAATTAAATTTAAATAAAATAAATAATTATTTAAATAAAAATTCGGTTTTAAACTATAACTCAGTGTTTTTCACTATTCATCAAAAATTGAATGTTTTTAGAAAAATACCAAAAATTTACCCTAAGCTAATTTCGATATTCTGAATCAAAAAACGAAGTCCATTTTGAAAGATAATATTTATAAAATTTCAAAAAGCTATTATTACTATTCATAATGGCTAGTTTGACTGGTTGTGGTGTGTGTTAGAACTCGAAGTTGCGTACAACACACGCTACTGTATTATTCAAAGAGAAGAATACCATAAAATCTTGGGGTGTTACAATATCGATTTCAAATCAATGGTCTTCCCATTTATGCACATACAATTTTTATTTGGTACTTATATATATATATATATATATATATATATATATATATATATATATTTCATACACCTTAATTATGGAATAAAATATAGTAATGAATGAATCCTTGTTTTGTGATCTATATGGTACACTAAATCATGAGAATTAAATGAGTAAGATGGGTTCACCCAAATTGCGCACCAATGTTGTGGGTAATGATTAGTGTCCTGATACATCACATTGGGACAAAGAGTGAACATGATTCCTTTATTGGATTTTTTCCACCATGAGGTCTGGGAAGGTTTATCCTTGACCTATGTTTATGATTTAGTGTTTTAAGTTGTTTCAAAATTTCATGTTTTACGATTATCGTGATATAACATGTCTCATTATGCATGTTAATTATTCATACTCTTTCTATACGCTATTTATATTCCTACCGTGAAACATGTATTATAATCTTCATTGTATTCCATGTTTATCTACTTACTGGGATTCTATTGCTCACCCCTTTCTTATATTTTCCCCATGTAATCAAGTGCAGTTTTCATAATCCATGTTATTTTAGAAGAAATTTAATGAAGTTTTAAATTATATAATTGTATCATATGTTTAAGATGTTATTTTATGTATATAATTACGAAAGTAACTATAGTCATCAAACTTATGGGTTGTATTATGTACCATTTTATGTAATATATCATGTAAAATCTATAATAATGAGAAGGGTTGTTTTAGTTGGTATTAAAAGTAATGTTTATTAATTTTTGGGTTTATTATTAGAAATTCTATAAAAATCATTATGGATAAGATTAATTATAACAAATTGTGCCTATGTTTTGGTAAGTATAGAGTAATTTTTTTATCAATCAAATGAATCAATGTTTGGATACTAAATGTGGATCTGGTTCTGGAACTAATTTTAGGCACATTGGTGGTTCCCTAATGATTATATATATGTTGACACCTTTCATGGACACCTTAGTTGAAAAGAAGCTTCATATGATATTTTTCAAGAACCAAGTTAGTGGAGTGATGTGTGTTCCTCTATTGGTTATATGTATCATAGATTTTAGTTCCTCTTAGAATTCACTAGGGTCCTTAGTTTTCTTATGGATTAGATTTAAAGGGTTCATCCCTAGTTAAGCACATGAGGATTTATCACATCAAGCCTTCACTTTTTGAATCATTACGGTTCCTTTAGTTCATGTTATGTTTGAATATCAGGTTCTTATCTATTTGATATTTCTTATAGACTATAATTTAATTTTTATTCTAGCATGAAATTCATGTGTAGTTGTTTGTCTAACAGTTATACCTATATCAGGTGATAATGATTTTCAGTTTTCATGTTCATTGACCCCAAGGGTCATGCTAGAATTTTGTTTGACCTTTAGTACTAAGGTTTTTTATTTGGGGGGGACCACCTCCCTTTTATGTTTTTTTACACCCAACATTTAACCCATCCCTTAGTGACTTTGAGGTGTGTTAGAGTTCATACGATGATATGGCCTAGTGTTGTTTGGGTAATTCATGCTAGGGTCATTACACTATCCATCTTTTAGTTTACACCTATAAAGTTTAGTGATAATATCATTTATTGTCTCCCTTTATCTCCCTCTCATTATCATATTCTTAGATATTATTAAACCTATTGTATCCATTCATGTATTTATCCTATATCCTTAGATCAGATATATAACTAATAACATGATTCATCAAAAATATAATGCATTCTCTATGTGCCTTCTATAGTATAGTGTTTTTTATTGTAGTTGTGTTGTATACTTCATTCCATTTAAATTATTTATAGGGAATTATTTTTTTTATATCTTATGATTTTATGGTTATTTTGTTTTTGTGGTGTGTTGTTTCAACACATTGTTTTGGTCCTGCAGTGTGTTGTTATAGCACACTGTAGTATGGACCTTTATCAGCACTTTTAAAATCGATGATAAAAGGTTATTTTAGCGGTGATAAATAAAATCACTCATAAATGGTACATTTATCAGCACTTTTAAAAGCGCTCATAAAGTTCCCATTTATCAACATTTTTTCAGCACCGATAAATAACCCATTTATCAATGCTTTTTCAGCAAGGATAAAAGTCATGGGCTTTTAACATTACTCATGAAGGCAGCACTTCTCTAGCACTGATACTAGTCATTTCTAGCACTATTAAAGGAATGATTGTGGTGGTGATATCATGTATTACCTCTACACTATGAGAAATTAATCTTTCATATTGTTTCTACTCTTGTCTTTTCCAAATTAATGACTTCCAAACAACTTATGTACGAACTCTGGTGAAGAAATTATCCTATGTATGACTTCCCTTTTCTCAAATCCCAACTTTTTTATGGAATTATGTTGTATATCCACTTATCTAAAAAATCATATATTACACATTAATGTATATATTATTCATTAGCATACTTAAACTTTTTTTCTTAGTAACATGTTACGAACCAACCCGGGTCAACCCTGAACCGGTCACCCAAGTCAGTCCACGACATGGACCGAGGGGCATTCCCAATCCCCATAGGCTGGAAACTAGTGTCAGGCATCAAAATGTAATCGTTGGGAATGATTTATCCCATAAATAAAAATTAATAAATATAAATAAAAATGATAATAAAACTAAACTCGAGTAGTGGAAAAAGAAAATAAATGGAACAACTCAACGTACCTCCACATGACCTTCCAGGTCACCTCCCAACCAAAGGTCAACCTTGCTCTAATAATGAGAAACTCAGCCAAGAAAACCTAAGAAAAAGAAACCTGCAACTGAAATGAAGAAGATAGGTGTGAGCATTAAAAATGCTCAGTAGGGTTTCCAAGATAAACAACAAAATCAAACATCTCCTTTCCTGAAACAATCCACTAATACAATTTTGAAATACAATTATAAAAGTAAGGTTTTCACATTTTAAAATAATTAACATGATTTTCTCAATTAAAAATCCAACACACACAACATACCATTTCCAATGTCATTTATCATTTTATAAACTAAACCCAAAACAAAGTATACCAAATCTAGGCTAAAGTAGAACAGGTAAACAATACAAGTTGGAAAGTAAACTGGTATAACAAAAAGTAAACAACCAACAAAAATAATTCAGTAACCATGGGGGATCATAAACATCCCTAGAAGAGCCCTGGACATACTCAGTTTCAGAACCACCTATCGTCATATGGTGAATATCCTAAGTCTGTAACCAACTGGCCACCCTAAACTAAACAATACAGTGGCAAAGTCTGCCTGACCAAACAACAAATCCAGGGGGTACCAACCTGTCTAATCGGGGTTGATCAGCAACTGTCACTTAATCATCTAAAAGACACCCAAAAACCCATGGTGGTTATAATAATACTATGTAAGTAGGGAGTCCCTCACACATGTGACTCATCTCACTACACTTTCCTACCCCCAAACATGGACACTCCATACGATAACCCATTAGGGATATCCCCCTATAGAGGTTCCCCAAAAATATATATACATCATATCATCAAAGGTGTCAACCGAACCATCATGCCATGAAATCATTAAAACCATTTGATACATTTTTCAAAATATTAAATTTTTTAAATGGGCATATAGTAATCAAAATGTCGTCATTTCAAAGAATCAACACAAACATTACACTAAAGCTGAAAGTTTCAAACGGGTCGTCACGTCACATCCATGTCGAAATAATTTTTCTAAAAACATTTAAAACTCTGACCAGGTACACACAACTTCCAAACACAAAACACTCTAAAAGTTAACACAACTCCACCCATGAGTTGGGAGAGCCAAACAGGCCTTTAAGTCCAAATTCTCCAAAATCATTACCCAAACATCACCTTTGAATTGAAATTGCCAAATGGTCCCTTGATTCGACATGTCTAAGTTCATTTACCTAAAACATATTACAAATACCAATTTTAAATTTGTAAATCCAAAAGGACATGGTTCTTTCCAAACTCACACCAAAGAATGTTTCAAGGCTAAACGTCCAAACCTTAAGGAATATATTTAAATCCATTTTAAGAACCACACAAAATACCCAACCTCATTTAGAAGGCATAAACCCTTTAAAAAACAAATTTTCAAGGAAATGTCAATTTAAAACACCAAATTCATTTGACAACACATCCATGTGTGCACCTAGTGCACCCATGGATGTGCCAACATCTAGTAGCACCCCAAATATCCAAAGAGACAATCAGATGATATTTTCACAAAACGTCAATTACCTTTAAACAAAACTGACCAAACAATTTGTAAATAGTTTTATAAACAAACGAAATAGTTTATAAATGATTTTATAAACAGTCCAACAAGTTTATAAAAAAATTTATGAGCAATCCAACCAATTTATAAACACTTTTATAAACAAACCAATAAATTTTATAAACAGACTTAACAATTTATAAAAACTTTATAAACGGACCAAACAATTTAGTGGAAAACCCCCCAATCCCACTTTGAAGAACAACATCATTTAAAATAAACATCCTATGTGTCTTAACTTGGAAAATTTACACAATTTCCTAGAAAAACTAATTTTTAGTAAATTCTAACAAGGAAGAAACCCTAATCACATCAAACCATAGATATAATAGAGGTTTAATTAACCTTTAATAAGAAATTGAAAAAAGGCATGTTTCGGTGAACCATTTTGGAAAGGAAATATTGGAAACACCTACCACAAAGTAGAGAACGAATACAAAGATTCATCCATGGAAAGACGAACAACACCCAATGGACCATTTGCATGCCATAGACAATGAGTAGAATATGAAAAACACAAATCGCGGTATTATGATTTATCCAAAACAAATAAAAACACCACAGATGAAATGAAGAAGAAATAAATTAATTAAAAAATAAATTAATGAATGAATGAATAGATTTTCCAGAGCAGGGGGTTTGGCGCACACAAGGGGAAGGTGGTCAGATCAGGGCGGAGCGAGTTCGCATGTGCGAGTTGAAAGAGAGAGAACAGGGTTTCGGTAGGAGAATAGTGTGGAGAGAGGAGTTTGAATGGGGTTAGTTGGTCGGGAGTGTGTCGAGGGTGCTGAGGGGTGAGGTCGGAGTGGTCGATGGCCACAAAGAAGGCCGGTGTTGCGGATGAAGGCTAGAGCGAGGGTGAGGGGAGCGTGAGGGTGAGGCTACCAAGGGATGAGGGCGGAAGCATTGGGCTACCCGCGTTAGGGGGAGGTCAAGGGCGCTGGGTTTCCAGCGTTGGGGGGGAGGTCGAGGGTGGTTACCACTGGGACTGGGGCTGGTTGGCAGGCCAGTGATGCGGATTGTTGGAATGAAGGGGGTAGGGTGCTAGGAGGCTGGGATGAACCAGAGGAGGTCGGGTGCTGGGAGGTTGGGATGGTGGAAGCACGGAGGTGGGGTTCACAAGGTGGACGGGAGATCCTGGGCAGCTGGGGCGAGCATGGAGATCCAAAGGGGGAAAAGGGAGAGAGGGCAGTGAGGTCGGGATCCCGCAGGGTGAGCGCGAGGCTAGACGGGGGAAGATGGCGGGAGCCGGGGCGTGGTGCTGCTGGTGGGGTAGACCACAGGGGTGAAGAGGGAGCGCGGTGCAGGGTCATGGAGAGGCGAGTCGGATCGCACAGGTAGGGGGAATGGATGATGTAGGATTAGGTTATGTGAGGGGGCGGTGCCAGGTAGCTAGGGTTAGGATTAGTTTTTTTCATTTTAATAAAATAAAAATAATTATAATAATAAAACTAATGATGATGATGATGATGATGATGATGATGATGATGATGATGATATAAATAATAATAATATAATTAAAAATAATATAAAACCAAAAATAATATAAAAAATAACAACAATAATATTATTATTATTGCTGAACATTTTTTCTAAATCTTATCCCATTTATTTATCTTATTCAAAAAGTTGGGTAATCGTGGGCTCGTCACAGGACTTAATAAATCGCGCGCAAATTGTGCGCTTCAACCCTGATCACTTGGGAAACTGCACAGCACCTAAGGCGACTATGCGGCTACCTCTTTTTGCGTGGTGTACATGCATGGGTCCAAAACCCCACAAAAATATTTGACGACAAAAATTTTAATTCAAGACCCAGCCCGGACCTTAGCGTAAGAACTCGAGGCCAAGAATTAATAAAATAAAAATAAATTAAATTTTGTGTTGTGACATGACATGTAGCGTCTAGAAATTATCTCCCTTTTGTTAATCTATCTTCGTAAATTTCATCTTTTGGATTTCTAATCATTATTTAAAAAGTGTTTAAAAACTAAAAAATAGTGCAATATTGTTCTAGTTATTTATAAAATTGAAATAAAAAATTAAAATATGAAATATAATCATGTTAATAGTTTAAAAAAATAATTTAAAAATCAATGTATCTATTTTAAATTAATTTTATAATGATAAAAACAATTGAAAAGCATGATTTAATCCATTTAACACTTTAATTTGAGATTCAAAAGATATCAAAGAATAAATTAATTTCTCATGATTTAAGTTAATTTTAGGGAATATTTACATTTAAAATATATTAAATTTATGGAAATTTTGGATCTCATCAATGACCTTTTATCAGTAGATACAATATGAAAAATTTTAAAAGCATTTATGAAATATCTTTTGAACAATGATAAAGACCCTTTATTTAGTAGTGAATTTTCTATTTCTCTTCATCCAGCATGTGATTTTGGTTATATTTTATGCATATTTAATATACACAACTATAAAAAGAATCATTAGTAATAGAAAAAAAGGTCACTAATGGCATGTAGTTTCTACCCAATGACATCCATATGGTGGTCGCTTTTGGCCGATCATTATAGCCAATAGTGACTACAATATAGAAATCATTATAGGACTTATTGTGGGGGATATAGTAACCTATATATGGTGGTCCCTATATATATTTTATTTTTAAAAAAAATATAATTAATAATCTTATGCATCAAGAATTTACAAAATCAAAAACAAAAATAAACCATAATTTGTAAATTTAATATATTTCCACATCATAAATAATTTAATAATTTCCCAAGTAACCTCATTGAATTATTTTTCAAACTCCAAGATCATCATCTCATAATTAAAAATAAAATAAGTTAAAAGTATAATTTTTTATCGTAAAAAAACAATAAAACTAATAATTAAAACCCAATATATTAATTAAATTAAAATTTCGTATAATAAACAATTTGTGGCTATTTATTTTTCAATGTATTAACTATTTGTAATAATTTTTTAATCTAAAAGTACATTTTAAGTAATTCTAAACATTACACACATAATATTGATGTTTTTTATCCTTAAAAACATCAAAAATAATTTAAATAAATTTTACCTATGATTTCACATCATTCCAAGGTCATTTTCTATGATTTTGACTTTTATATAGACATTTTAGAGTTTTAAAACATGAAAAATGACTCCTATATCATCCCAAAAAAACCAAAAAACATATTTATGGGGATTAATTTACTACATTTCAAAAATAAATATATGGTTTCTAGATTGTGATTTCAAGGTAATCTGAGGTCTTTTTCAGGTTTTGACCCCCTAACGCATGTTTTTAAAAACATTGATATCTTTTAAAAATGATTATTTAGTCCTTATGAGAACATTATATTTCATATTTATGTATTTTATACTCACACACATCAAATATAATTTAAATACACTTTTCATTTTCTTTTACAACAACTTGTGCTCATTTTTTATGGTTTTGGTTCTTACATGAAAGTTTTAGAGTTTTAAAACATTAAAAATGTGTTTTTAATTATCCAAAGAAAACCAAAACCTAGATTAATGTGGAGAAATTTATTAAATTTAAAAAAACAATATACAATTTCATTTATATGATTAAATGGTAATAAAAAATTGTTCTCTTGGTTCTGACCCCCTAACGTACATTTTTAAAGACTATCATACTTTAAAAACTACTAATTTAGTCATTTAAAACACCCCGCACTTAGAATTAAAGTTTATTATACTCATACATATTAAAAATTATTAAAATATATTTTTTCTATTATTTCATATCAATAAGAGTAAATTTTATATGGTTTTGACTATTATATTAATATTTTAGAGTTTTAAAACACTAAAAATCCATTTTCGGTCATGATATTCAAACCTTGACCCGAATTAATGTAATTTCAGTTCATAAATTTTATGAATCAAAATATGTTTCTTTTATTATTATTTCATGGAAATAAAAGGTTGTTTTCTTGGTTTATTCCATTTAACACTCATTTTTAAAAGACTTAGATATCATATAAAACTACTAATTTAGTCATTATGAGGACAGTATATGTCACATTGATGTGTCATCATCTCACACATGTCAAACATAATTCAAAAAAAATCTCCTAGGGTTCAGATAAATCCAATGTCATTTTATCAAATGACCTGGATTTTTTATCCCTTCACTTTACACGGTTTTGGATTATAGAGGTGTAAGGAGGAGTTTTGAGGAAGGATTGGAATAATTATATCTAAAATTTATATTGGTGAAATAGATTATGGTTTATAGGTTTGGATTACACTTAAGGTATATTTTGTAAGGGTGTATTTGTGGGGTAGACAGGGTCTTTGTAAAATAGAGGAGGAAAGGTTTTGTTTTTTAAGTATCTACCTCTAGAGAGGTGGTTTTCTCATAGAGATGATTTGTGATGTAGTGATGACTAGTAGGAGTTCCACTATAGAAATAAGTTGAGTTTCATCCTAGTGTCTATGGGATTTCAGTTCTAATGGTTCTATTGTTTTGAGGTAAAATATGTTGTGGATATGAGATACAGCATAGGGTCCAGGATATTTCATTTTTGGTATATATACATATTTGAGGGTAGTTTTGGTATATTAAGTTCATTATGTTGTTTCCTTGCACATATTTGATAGAATATGGTTGAGATATGTGGTGTGGGTTTTGAAGTGTTTATTTCAATGTAGATCATTTTTTTTTGTTCCATAGTTTTGGTTAAAAACATATTCACTACAACATGGTCTGAAGAGATGATTCATGGCCCATTTAAAAATTGTTGCATATAAATTCTAGAACCACATCAAAACTCATATTTCTTATAAATTTTCTCTCAACACTTAGTTGACCTAGTTTTATCTTTTGGAGGAATTTAAAACCTTTTTAAATGGATTTTATCTCTAGATTAATGATCTTTATTCTAGGAATTCTAATGAAAGTTCCCCTAACTTCTCTATTTCTTTCTATTTTTATTCTGGATATAGTTATAGTCATGGGAGTGTCTAGTTCATGAGATATTGTGGTAATATATTTATGGGTAATGCTTTTTTTAGGTTTCTAATGGTTTCTTGTTGTGATATTAATATTTTTTCATCTTCTTATTTTTTGGATATTGCAAAGTGATTCGAAAATCCTTGATTGAGGTAGAGGGTCCAATATCTCTACATAATTTTGTGTATATATGATAATAGAATGATTTTGTTTTCTTCAAGGGGATAATAAGAATTAATTAAACAAGATAATGAACTATATTGAATTAATTAAATGTAAAGGTTGAATTCACATGTGTTTACAAGTTTTAATATTATTTCCATTAGTGTTTCTCTACCTTTAAATTGAAGACTTTTTGTGATTCATGAGTTATGGTTATTGTGAATTGTGAATCCCTACTGTGATTAATAGTTTAATTCACCATTCACAAAAGGTTATGAACTTAAATATAGTTTTGAACTAGTTTTTCATAGATCTATAAATTCTATAAAAATTCCTAAGTAAGATATGATGGAATATTGTGAAGTCCCTCTTTAAATGGAAATTTTTAAAATAGTTGAGCTTGGAATATACTGATAGGTATTACTGGTGTACTTTTTGTGATTCTTGTGATTGTGTAGATTTTGGGGGATTTGAATAGTGATAGTGATGACCATTTTGGATGAGGATTCTATAGAGGTAGTGAGGTTGTAGTTGGTTGGGTATGGGATATTTTAAGGGTTGGTTTTTAGTAGATAGTTGAGAGTTTTTGTTGTGAGATAAATAGGAAATTGTGTGATGGATCAGTTATAGTTTATATATAGTTATGAATTAAAATGGTTAATTATGGAATGGGAATAGAATGGGATGGAATTAAACAAGTGTGGGCATAAATTTAATATATGGTAGTTGATTTAATGAATTGAATGTTGTTGAATGAGATCAAATAAAATATCTAATAGATGAAATAAACATGGGGGTAATGAGAATGGTTTGTCATTAAATATGGTATTGGGTGGTTAAATAAATGGAAATTATTTGTTAATAAGTAAATCTATAAATAGTTAGATCTATAAATAGATAAAGGGATTTTGGGTTGTTTTTTGTGGTCATTTTTTGTGATGAGTTGCATTTAGTGGTGGATATATTTGGTGGTAGATGTGAGGGGTGATGTGATTATATTGTATGATTTTCTACTATAATTAAATGAGAACCCTTATTCTAAGTATATGTGATAATATTATTCTAGTATTTTACATGTGATTTTATAAGATCACCCCACCAAAGTTGGGTACCAATACGAATGCCTATAGGATTTGGGTTCAGGTTGTTTTCTCTAACCTCTGTGTTGGTGAGGAAGGATGGATAACTACCTCTTCTTCCTATCCCTCTATTTGGTCATAGTTATTATTGATTATTTGGTGGTATTTTCTAGAAATTATTCCTTAAATGGTAATGATTACTAGTTATGACGGATCAATTGTTGGTGATTCCCAATGATGATGGCTTATTTGGTGGTGATTTCTAGTGATGATAGATCAGTTGGTGGTGATGTCTATATATGATGGTTCATTTTGTGATAATTTCTAGTAATGATGGATTAGTTGGTGGTTATTATTAGTATAAATGGATCTTTGGTTGGTAGTGGGCCTTGATCTAATTTGTAGTGGGGGTCATGCATGGTAAGAGGGTGCAACGTTGATGTCCTTCATGTTCATAATACCCTACTTCTTTTGGTTTGAGAGTGGAATGTCATTAGGGAAGCAGTTTCAAGGTGCCTTGAATTATGTTTTATTATATTATCTTACTACTTTATATGTATTACTTGGTGAGTGTTCCCTGGTGAGGTTTGTGGTGATCGGTTAACCTCTTTATGTTCATGTTATTTTTTTTGTTCACCCACTAGGGAATTAATATTCTCTTCTCACATTTTCATGAGAGACATTGGGTATGATCCTATTGAGTATATAAGTTATACTCATCCTAAATATTTATAAACTATTTTATGTTTTTTAGGAGGGTTTTGGAGATCAATCTAAATACTAATAACTTGGAAGTTGTATTTTCTATAGAGATGTTATCCTAGTATTTCCCTTGGTATGATTTATTTTGGTGTTTTTATTTCTATTACTTATAATGAATTCTGAGGTGGAGGATATTTTATATTTATAATGTGGTTTTGATCATTGGTTTTAATCTTATCTCTTGGACTTAACTTATATTATGGGGTTAATTACTTCTATTTTATGTTTTATCTACCCTCAGTGTTATTCTCCAAACTATGACCTATTGAAGGTGGGATTTAATGGCCACTCCCTCTCTTTATTATCATCCCATGATGGGTACTAGTGGAGGTGGTTTTTTAACATAGTGGTATCAAAGCTGTTGGTTAAGATATGGGATGGATCTTGGGGTAAGGTACTAGTGAGGCTTGTATGAGTTGGTAAGTAAGTAGTTTCGATTGATATTATCCCATGACATAAGAAGGGGAGACCATCTAGGACATAGTATTTTAGTATAGGATCCAATTCTTTTACACATATTATTGCGTTATTTTTAAAATAAGTATCAAATAAAAACAACCAAAATATAAATAGGAATAGTTTCATTGGAACACTAGGTATATAAAACATCAAAATGAGACTAAAATACAACATATTTATTTTATTCTCCATAATGATCTCTTAAATACTTTTGATATTCTAAAACTACATAAGATATCTTGGGGAATACATAAACAAAATGGGTGGGCTATAAATCTCAGTAAGGGAATAAACATGATAAATAAGAAAAACATATGAATCATATGACATATCATGGTATCATAAGAGGAATAGTACATGAATTATCACATGGATCCATGAAATAAGTATTTAAGAAACATGATATCAAATAATAATTTTAATGTGGAAGAAACATAGAATATGACATAAACTTAAGTCACGGTTAACTGCTAAGACAACATCACATGGTGGACACAGTCCCATCATATATAAGGTTTACTTCATAATCAAATACATATCATATCATGAGACATAAACATCACCCATTGCATTGGATAATTATCTAGGTGAACCCATCATAACATGTAAATGCATATGTGTTCTGTTTTTTGTGTAAGGAAAATATACATAAGTTATAATCATTAGAAAAATCCATGGAAAGTAAATGGGTTGCATAATAATATATTATAACATAGCCAAATGGAATATCATAATAAATTCCATGAAAGAGGGGATTAAATCATTATTATATGTTCATATATAAATAAACAGTCATATTACATGAAAATGAAGTCCAATTGAATTTAATACATAAAAAAGAGTGGAGAAATAATTTTAGAAATATTTCTTTTAAGTGTATTTTTAGGATAAAGCATAAAGGATCATTAAAGAGGTAAGGGAAATATAATTTCTATAAAAATAGAAATGAACTGAAATGTTTTTCAATGATTAAATGAATTTTTTTAGAAACCATGTAAGGTTGAAAACAATTCATTGACTGGTTCTTGAAATGACGTAAGAAAATAGAGAATTTTCCTTTAATTATCCCTTCTTAATGAATAAAATTGAGAAGGGAACCTTTAAAACATGTATATCACCACCAAGGAAAGGTGAGTTAAACTAGTTATTTATGTTTTGGATATATATAAAACATATATAAGATTTAATTAAGAATTATAAACATATAAATTAGAGTAAATAGAGAGAAATCATAACACAAAGAAAATAGGGTGGTCTGGAGAGATCTCATACCTTAGGTCTAGAATCGTTATTCACTTGTAATTAACTTCCTAAATAATAAAATAATAATATTTAATTAATTAATTTAGAACATTTTACATCTATATTTGATTTATTATAATTATATTATATCCATTTACAACCATTTCAATGGAAAATCAATTTTAATTTCTTTGTTATGAGGAAATTTGATTCATGGTCCCAAGGTCAAATCACATGTAGATAATTATGGATGTTCTTATGGAATAATTACATAACTATAAAATTGTGATTTAAAAGAGATAATGTGTTTCTATAAGATAAAAAAATCTTAATACCCAACATTATTCACAAATAATCATGATTTTGAGAGTATAGGTTTTATAGATATACAGTTGGTTCATTTGGGAAGGATTTCCTTCCATAATGAACTTATTGGATTTACTTTAATATTATGGATATATATCCATTATAGAATGTTAAATAAAATTATATATATATATATATATCATTTTCAATTGTATTAAGTGAATTTAAAACTTCCATGAAGGTAGTAATGGAAAAAAAACTCATTATCCATGGAGATGGTAAACTGACCATAATATGGATGAAGTTTTTGATTTTTAGAATATTAGAGAATAGGAAAAGTATATTTCATATATATAATAACAATTAAGTATATTAAAAATACTGAAATCATTATATCATTATGTATAATAATGGATTGAGTAGGTAGAAGAAGGAAATAATTAAAGAATTATTGGTTGACAGTGTTACATTTTCCTTTGAATATCTCCTCACAGGATTATACTTAAGGAACCCTGTGATTGGTCCTTTTAAAAGAAACATTCTTTGAGGGGAATGGGGATAAATATTTGGAAATATTTTTATTAGGGTTTGGGTAATCTGCATTTCATGTAAGGTGTGAGGATAAGGGGTGGTGAGGGGTGGTATTTATAAGGGGGAGAGGAGAGTTTTTTTAATATAATATTCATTATTTTATTATTTTGGATCAAGACTACCAATATTGTTTATTATTATGACAATATATATTAATTAATGACTGTGATGTCAAGCCAATGGTCACTGACATCATCCATGACTCATTTATGTTTGTATTTTTCTTATACTAAAAAATATCATATTTTTTCATATTATACTTTTCACAAAAAAAATCAAGTATTATATAAAAATACAAAAAAAATAACCCCAATAATTTTCAAAATTTATATTCCAAAAATAAAATATATTTTATTAAAATAATTTTATAAATATGATATATTTACTTTTTAAATAAAATCCTTATTTATTTGAAAAATACCAATTTTAATATTATGATCATTTGTATGGACCTTTGAAAAATTACTTATGGTTTCATAATATTATGTTATCATTTTAATAAAATTTAATATTTTTTTAAAAAATAATATTATGAAAATAAATTTTATTTCAAATCTTTACATTATAAAAATGAAAAGTAAAACGTGTATGTTTTATAAAAATAGAAACAATTATTTTATCATTTTAAAAAAAATATTTACCTATATCATGATAAAAATTTGATATATTTTATTTTATAAGATTCTGAAATATTATATTACACTTATATAGATGAGGATATAATTCGAATAGTCAGGTTACTATTCCGAACGGTCATATTATTAATCCAACTGTCAAATTTATAATGATCATATGGGTTCCCTAATTTCTATAAATACCTCATATTTCATTAAATATTTACTAACTTTTATTTTCTCTCAAGGTTATATATATTCTCATTTTCAAAATTAATATTACATTACTAATGTTATGTTTCATTTCTATTGTGTTTTTTTTGTTTGATTATTCTAGGTGATCAAGCAGATCTAAATTTTCATATTATAGTTATCTTATTTTCTATTTTTTATCCCATTATAAAAGTTTAAATTCTTATAGACATTTTCATTCACTAAATGTAATGTTAAAATTACTATAATAATTTTTTTTTCTATCATGTAGTGCATGTGATTCATATAATACCTTAATACAGAATGTGACATAGTTATATAATCAGTAGATAAATTCCATTGATAAAATTAGGGATCATTACATTTAGGGACCCCTATGATATAACGAAAGGATCTTGATATTTCTGAGTATTCTATGCTAGGTGACTCTTCTTATGGGGTATAAACCTAGGATAGGTACATGCATCAATTTTTTTTACTTATGATTTAATGGTGTGATGTGGGGAAATTAAAAAAATGAACTAAATGAATGAATATTAATAAATTCCATGATACTGGGATTTGGATTTCTCTTTTGTTTCCAGTAATGGCTACTAAACATCATCAACATTCATTTAAAGTATGAGAGGTTTAGCATACTGATCTAGTCAATCGCCAAAGGATAAATTCAACTGAGGAGGTTAATATGTGGTAGAAAAAATTATACACTTTCCAGTGTCAATATCTAGGAAAGTATGGGGGGGAAATTTTCTATCTGTAGATGGAGTGTTGTACATAGGGTCTTAATATCACCTTTATCTTTATTCAAGCCTAAAATTTGTATTGGGTTACATTGTAAGTTAATTAGATGCAAGGGGTGGAGTGTCAGTGGTGGAAACTGTATCTTGGAGAATAGGAAGAGGAAGATGTTTCTTGAGCTAATTTCCAGAAGGATATCTGTCTAGAATTCCTTTCATCGATGATGAAGGTGGAAATTTAGAAGATTCTCTCCCATTATTAAGGTATCCTAAGCATTTAGGATATTGGGATCAGGTTCAAGGACCTTCTTTATTTCTCTTATAACCTTTTTTCAAATGAGGAAACTCAAGAGTGGCGTCTTGGGGAGGTGTTGAGTCCAAAATCAAATATCTAGTAACACCATTTACACTTCATATGTACTTGATGGTATATAATAAGGTAGAAGTGATTGAGAGGATTCCTTATTAAGGAGGATTTTCTTGGGAAGGAGGTTATTAGATATTTTGGTAGAGGAATATAGATTTTAGGGAAAATGAGGCTTTGATCGGTAGGCATCCAACCTTAGGAGTTTATTTCATCATATTCTTGGGTCGAATATTTTTGAGCACCTATTAGGAGTATCCCGTTTTTATGATATGTATATAGAGGTTTTGCCACTATCAATATCAGTTCCAAACCACTTAGAGGGGTTAATATGGTATGAGAGTTAAGGCCCCTTTTAATTTATTGTTGTAACAATTTCCCCCTGAGATCTATCAATAGAAAAGACCACCAATTCATGTTCAATTGACAAGTAAATAGGTTTATACTTGGTTGATAGGGGATATATGTGGTAGAATTTGACCCCATGATAGTCCTCATCCTCATATATATAGATCTTTCATGGTCATAGATCAATTATTAGTGAATATTATGATTTTTTTGTAGGAATATGCATGCTATATAGCTTCTGGTGAAAAGGGGGCTAGAGGTTGTTTGAGGTATGATTAGTTTATCACCTACCCTAGCTTATACCTTTCTTGATTCTGGAGATATTCATTCTATTTATATACCCTATGTGTTCCATATATTATTAATTAGCAAATGGACGGTGGGTGTGCAAAGCATCTCCTATATAAATTGGTATAATCATCCATTTAATCTTAAGTGGTAAAGGTTATAATAGTTATTTATTCGTTTCTAGATATATTTTTGGATAAGTTTTTGATGCTAACCCCTTGACTCGATGTTGAGTTTGGGATATAGTGTCATTCCGGAGCCTCTTTGATTTCAATGGACTTATATCATATAGAACCCATAGAGATGCAAGATTTGAGGATATAAATCAATGATTTAAAATATATATACTCTATTTAACCTATTTTTTCATTTAGGGTGCTCTAGTGTTGTTTTATAAAAATATATATGGTAGTCTAAGGCTGTGTATGGATTATCAGAGGTTAAACCTGGTGATGTCCAAGAACCAATACCCCCTTCTGAGGATAAATGATCTTTTAGACCATTTTAATGGAGTAAGTTCGTTTTTTAAGATCAATTTTTGGTCTATATAAATCCATATGAGGTTGAAGTAGGGTTATATCCTAAATTCTACCTTCTAATGTAGATATGGATACTTTGATTTCATAATCATCTCATTTTGTGTTACAAATGTGTCAGTTAGGTTCATGCGGATCATGGAATCTATGTTCCTTGTGTTCCTCGACTATTTCATAGTCATGTTCATCAAATACATCCTATTATTCTCAAATTCAGATAATGATCATGTCAATAAATTTACATATATCCTATATGTTCTCTGACACCATCATCTCTATGGGAATTTATCCAAGTGTAATTTTTGTACATGAACAGTGCACTTCCTTGGGTATGTCGTGTATCAATAGGGTTTGTCCATAGATCTTTAAAAGATTGAGTTAGTTGTTTCTTCAGACTCACCCAAGAACATGGTGGAGGTTCATAGTTTCCTTGGTCTTATAGGCTATTATTGGAGATTTTTATCCTCGTTAATGGAATTTGACAAGAAGGATTGTAACATCCCAAGAATTTTAAAGTATATTTTTCTTTTAAAAAATGTGTTTTAAATGAGTTATTTTATAACTAAATAAAATTAAATAATTATTTAATAAAGATTTAGATAATTTTCTATATCAATTGAAGTTTTGGTTATAAATTAAATTAAATAATTCAAATTATAAAATTTTGCTTTTATTTTTCCAAGAAATAGTATTTTATTTTCTTATTGTAAATATAATAAATATTTAGTAAATGTTAGAACTAAACAAGAAAAATTTATTTTCATTTAATATTTAAAAAATATGATCCCTTTATGATAAATATACATTATTATTTATAAAAGTAATTATTAATCACTTTTTGAAATTATTTCATTAATAAAGGTAAATTTAAAATGAAAATGATTATAATTTATTTAAAATTATTTTATATATTTTTTAGACTTTATGTTTTTAATATTATTTCTTTTAAAACTTATTAATTTTCAAGTAATAAAACATTTAATCATTGTTTAAATTTTTAGTAATAGTATTTTACATTAAATATTATTAAAATATTAAATTAATTTTAATATTGTAATAAATAATGAAATATGTATTAAAATTAATACATTTAGTATTAATATTCAAATAAATAATGAAAAAGTAACTTAATGCAATTATTATAAGTTTGAAGATAAATTTTTTGTTTAAGGAAGTACATGTAAGTTTAAAACAATGATAAAAAATTATTTAGTTTTTATTTTAATTATTTTTTAAGTAATTTAAAATTTTACTTAGTTATATAAAAAATGGTTCAACTATGGTCCAACCAAGGACCTGTGCACCACTGATTGTGTGGGAAATAAGGTCAACATATCCATTAATACATTGAAAAGTAAGTCAAACAAACCCAAAATCACATTATTTTAATGGTAAAACATATATTGGCCGAACATAAAGATTAAAGTATTTTATTACATCACTATTGGGTCATTATGATGTCATAAAACACATTATATATTTAAATGGTATTTAATTTTTACCCAAAAATTTGACTGTCTCAGAAAATTATGAAAAATTCACCATTGGATAATTTCGACATCCTGATTCCAAAAATGACATTTATTTTATCTAAATAAATTTCTAAATATGTTAATTTTCACTTTTAAAATAAAAACCAACATTTATCGAAAATTCACGGGTTTTGACAGAAATGGCTTTCAAACCTTAATGAAAAATTTTAATTGCATTCATAAAACTATAAGATCATTTATATTTAATTAATTTAATAATATTATTATTATTTTATTAAAATATTATTTAATTGAAAAATCCCTTAATTTAATAAAATAGATTTCTTAATTAAATAATAACTAAAAACACCATTTGTACTTTAAAAACTATTTACAATGTATCAAAAATGACTAGAAATTATATTCATTATTATATACGAAAAAATAATGTACATGAACATAGTACTACTTATTTGTTACATAACCCATTAAAACAGCCGCATAAGACCTAAGGGTAAGGTGTGCGATGGTGACAGACTCTTGGGGTGGCTCGGATAACATCGCTCGAGTGGTAATTTCAATCAACTTCCACTTTTCCCGTAAACTGTCACGTTTGAGCTTGACATGATGAATCTCGCCTTGGGCTTGGTCAAGGGAGAAGCCCAAAGATGCCACCTCTTTTCTGAGCTCTGACAAATGGGCTTCGTATGGGGCAATTCTACTGGATGAGGACGTCGCTTCCTTTTTCTGAGTAAATTGGATTTGTTAAAGTCCTATATTTATAATAATCATGTGATTACTGTTCAATGACTATATTAGCAACAGTCAAAATTATTAACATAAAACCAAAGAAGTTTACATTTTATATAAACATAAAGAGACGTATAATTAGATCAAGAGGGATTTACATTAATGAGACTTTGGGTCGTTACAATATTCCCCCCTTAAGAAATTGCACCCTCAAAATTTTCCTTTTCCCACACTAAAACAAATGTGGGTAACTCAGATTCATCATATCCTCCGATTCCCAAGTTGCTTCTTCAAACTTTTGGTTTCTCCACAACACCTTTATGAGGGGCATTGTCTTATTTCGTAGAACTTTTTCTCTACGATCTAAGATCTTTACTGGTTTCTCCTCATAAAAAAGATCATCTTCCAATTGTACCACCTCAGAAGAGAGTACATGTGAAGGGTCGGGTATGTACTTTCTTAAGAGGGATACATGAAAGAAATCATGTACTTTGGCCATAGTAGGTGGAAGTGCTAGTCGATAGGCCACAACCCCGACACGATCAAGAATCTCGAAGGGGCCGATGTACCTTGGACTTAACTTCCCTTTCTTTCCAAAACTCATGACCTTCTTCCACGGAGATATGCGTAGAAAAACCATGTTTCCAACTTAAACTCAAGGTCTCGTCGATGATTATCTGCATAACTCTTCTGTCGACTCTAAGCTGCCTTGATATGCTACTGAATGGTTTTTACCTTATCCACCATTTCCTCGACCATTTATGGTCCAAGCAGCTTACGTTCACCGACCTCATCCCAACATGTCGGTGTTCTGCACCTTTTCCCATACAGGGCTTCATATGGTGCCATTTGTATGCTCGAGTGGAAACTATTATTATAAGAGAACTCAACCAGAAGAAGATGTTGATCCCATCCTCCTTTAAAGTCCATTGAGCACGCTCTCAACATATCCTCAAGTGTTTGGATAGTCCGCTCGGATTGGCCATCAGTTTGAGGATGATAGGCCGTACTAAAGTTTAGTTCAGTATTCAGATCATGTTGAAGAATCTTCCAAAACTTAGAGGTGAATCTTGGATCTCGGTCAGACACAATAGATATTGGTACTCCATGCAACTTTACCACATCCCTAATATATATCTGTGCTAGTTGATCCAAATAGAAATCCTCCCGAATATCAATGAAGTGTGCAGTCTTTGTAAGATGATCCACAACAACACAGATTTCATTTTTGCCTTTGGATGTCCTTGGAAGTCCGGTGACAAAGTCCATGGTGATGTTCTCCCATTTCTATTCTGGTATAGGAAATGGTTGCATCATTCCCTTAGACTTCTGCCTCTATGCCTTCACTTTCTAACAAACCACGCACTTTGATGTATATTCAGCGATCCCCTTCTTCATATTATCCCACCATTAGTTTTCTCCACTATTGGAAAGATGATCGTTCCCAACATTTCTATACCAACGATTTGTAAAAACCGTTGGTATAGCTAGGATTTCCCAACGGTTCACCAAAACCATTGGGAAAGAGTGACCTTTCCCAACGGTTCACCAAAACCGTTGGGAAAGAGTGACCTTTCCCAAGGGTTCACCAAAACCGTTGGGAAAAAACACTCAAAAATCCAACCCACCCCTAACCTATCCCAACAGTTTTGAAAACCGTTGGGATAGGTTCTTTAATTTTTTTCCAGATCTACTAACCGAGAACATTATATAAATCAAAATTTTAAATAATTATGATAATACATATATATATTTATGAAATTATGTTTACAAAAGTGATGTTAGCTTAGTGGTTAAGTCGTTCGATTATAAACGAGGGGTCCTGGGATCAAATCCCAGCGGATGTTTTATTTTTGGAATTTATATACCAACGGTTCCATTACCGTTGGTATAGATTTCATATTACCTATACCAACGGTTTCCAAAACCGTTGGTATAGACCGATCCCAACGGCTTACTTGGCTATGGTTCTCCAAACCGTTGGTATAGCCTATACCAACGGTTTGGAGGCCTATACCAACGGTTCCAAACCGTTGGTAAAGTTTAGTTTTCTAGTAGTGCTCAGAGATCTCGATACATCATTGTGCTCCCTGGGTGAATAGAGAAATTTGAACTATGTGCATCATCCAAAATTTCCTTCTTCAGCTCCAGACTCGATGGAACACATAGTATTTTCCCAAACCGCACGATTCCTTCTTCATTAACATTAAACTCTGAGGATTTCCCTTTTTCGATAGCTTCCACTTTTTCCTGAATTCCCACATCATCCATTTGATAATCCTTTAACCTTTCCAAAAGATATGGTTGAGCAATCATTTGTGAAAGGATTGATGATTTTCCCTTCTTTATGATTCCCACATCCATCTTCATCAAGTCTAAGAAGATTGGATCCTTCTCAATTCTCATCATTGATAGAATTGTTGGGTCCTTTCTACTTAGGGCATCTTCCACCTTGTTCGCTTTCCCAGGGTGGTAATGTATTGAACAGTCATAATCCTTGATGAGCTATATCCATCTTCTCTGGCGCATATTAAGCTCTTTCTATGTGAATATATATTTATGACTCTTGTGGTCAGTATATATCTCACATTTCTCTCCATAGAGATAATGCCGCCAGATTTTCAAGACAAAGATCACTGCCTCCAACTAGAGATCATGCGTTGGATAGTTTCGCTCATGAATTTTCAACTTCCTTGAGGCATAGGATATCACTTTATCATTCTGCATCAGCACACAGCCTAATCCCTTCTTTGAAGCATCACTGAATACCACAAAAAGTTCCCCACATGTTGGTAAAGTGAGCACGGGCGCAGTGATAAGTCTCCTTTTCAACTCCTTGAAGCTTTCTTCGCATTCATCACTCTAAAAAAACTTTACTCCCTTTCGAGGTATCTTGGTAAGATGGTTGGACAATCATGAGAAATTTCTCACAAATCGTCGATAATATCCATCTAACCCCAAGAAGCTATGGATATCCATTACCGATGTTTGCTTCGGCCATCCCTCAATTGCATCTGTTTTAGAGGGGTCCACAGATATCACATTGCTTGTGATGATATATCCCAAGAATGATACCTCCTTCAACTAGAACTCACACTTGCTGTACTTTTCATAGAGCTTCTCCTTGCGCAAAGTCTCTAGTATAGTTTTTAAATGCTCCTCATGATTCTCCTTGGTTTTGGAGTATATTAGAATATCATCTATAAAGACTACCAAAAATTTGTCAAGGTAATCTCTAAAGACTCTATTCATCAAGTCCATGAATATTTCTAGAGCATTGGTGAGTCTGAAAGGCATTACTATGAATTCATAGTGCCCATACCTTGTACGAGAAGCAGTCTTGGGGACATCTTCCTTCATCACCCTTAATTGATAATATCCCGACCGTAAATCCACCTTGGAGAAGTATTGTGCTCCATGCAGCTGATCAAACAAGTCATCGATTCTTGGGAGAGGATACTTGTTCTTTATCGTGATTTTGTTAAGTTCACGATAATCGATGCAAATCTGCATTGACCCATACTTCTTCTTGACAAAGAGTACTGGTGCACTCCATGGTGAAGCACTTGGGCATATAAACCCTTTATCCAGATTCTCCTGTAGTTGTTTCTTCAGATCTTCAAGCTCTACAACAGCCATTCTATATAGATTCTTGGATATTGGTAGTGCCCCAGGTATAAGTTCAACTGAGAACTCAACATCTCTTCTAGGAGGAAGACCAGGCAGTTCCTCGGGAAACACTTCAGCGAATTCCCTCACAATAGGCATTTCTTCAAGGATGGTTTCTTCCTTGGAATCAATCATCTGAGCTAGATACGTGTTCTCATATGGCAGTAATATCCGCACTTGAGATGATGGAGCTAAAGGAGATTCATCTTCCTCCTTACACTTGTAAATAATCGGGGGTCGATTCTCTATATGGAGTGTGATTTCCCTATCCCGACAATTTATGTTGGATCTATATAAGGAAATCCAATCCATGCCAAGAATTGCATAAAATTCCACTAGACGGAGTATGACGAGGTACACTAGGAAATTCAATCCGCAGATTATAACAGGGGAGGAATTATATTCATGGGATTAATGATTGCCCCATTTTCCGTACTCACCGACATCTTTACTTCCATGATTTGTGGTGGTGCTGGGATTGTTCTACTAAACTTTCGAGATATAAAAGAATATGTAGAAATTGAATCAAAAAAGTACGTTCGCTATTCTTGAATGAATAACTAGTGTACCTATCACCACTTCGTTTTCGGGGTTCACTTCAGCAGAAGTGATGGCAAAAGCTCTTCCTTGCTGCCTTGGAGGTTGTTTGTTGTCTCCGAAAACCCTTG
This sequence comes from Viscum album, assembly GCA_963277665.1. Classification (NCBI taxonomy): domain Eukaryota; kingdom Viridiplantae; phylum Streptophyta; class Magnoliopsida; order Santalales; family Viscaceae; genus Viscum; species Viscum album. The sequence goes on along the minus strand of OY728126.1, from coordinate 1,684,550,277 downwards.
GATTAGGGCACTGATTTGTAAAATGACCCGGTTATTTTCATTTGTAGCATTGAACAATGCGTTGAGGTTTGAACAGAGCGTTCCTCTCTTCTGTCGCAGCCGTGGGTCTTTCTTGCCGACAGTTAACAGCTAGGTGCCCTTCTCTTCCACACCTGAAGCATTTTCTCATCCCCTTAAGGAAATTTCCAAGGTGCTTCTTTCCGCACTTTTGGAAAGTGGGGTGCTGGATATTCTTAGCACCGTTGGATTTAGCCATCGGACCACCAGCATTGAATTCCACCTTGGGCTTCTTGTCCCCATGATACCCCTGTGATTCACCAATCTCCATTTCAACCTTGAGGGAACATCGGAAAATTTCATCATAGTTTTTGAAGTCACGGATCGCTAATGCTTTCCGCAAGCTAAGCTTCATCCCACCAAAGAAGCAGTCAACCTTACATTCGGGGGTAACGACAAAGCCGGAAGCGTATCGTGCAAGCCTCGTGAAGTTTTCCTCATACGCTCCAACAGATTCTTCATCTTTTTTCTTGAGGGAAAGGAAGTGCCTTTCCATCTTAAGTCGGAGGGTGCGCGGAAAATATTTATCGAAAAACATCTTCCGGAAATCCTTACATTCCAACGCCTCAATCTCCTCTTCAGGCTTCATATTTTTTATCAACGTCCACCATTGATCAACTTCACCCTCCATACGATAAGCCAAGATGAGAACCTTCTCTTGTTCAGAACATTGGAGGATGGAGAATATCTTTTCAATGGATTTATCCATTGTTCAGCGATCATGGGATCGGATGATCCACTAAAAATAGCAGGCCTTTGTCTCATGAAGCTCTCGATAGAGACTTGTTCTTTCTTAGGGGGGTTGAACGATCCTCTTGACCCGTGTTTCTATTCAAAACTTTAATTAGATGAGAGAGAAGCGTGACAAAGTTCACGATTCCCGCTCCCATTGGATTGGGCATCTCATTAGTACAGTCGTCACACTGATCTTCACAACAGTTGTTAGCCTGAGTCCTCCTATTACCGGACATTGGCTAGAATAAAAGGAAAGTTAGGGGTAAAACATAAAGGGTAATCCAAAGACAAAAGTTGAATACTTATAAATAAACTTTTATTTCCTTAACTCATGAGTATATAGGCTTCAATCTAGGATTTTCATGATCTACTTTCTAACATATATTCTTAGAGGAATTTTTTTAATTCCCTTAATAAGGGTTCATACTAAGCTTGTGAATTTATCAAAACATATCCCCCGGGAGTGTCGTAACAAAGAGTGCAGCAAGGCCCATTGTCGTGCACCAGTTCCCATTGGAGTCTATCTCAAAGTGGTGTTTTCGGGTTTTACCCCTAGGATACATCTGTGCCAGAGCCGCCTCTACCTGCTCGTATCCAGACAGGGATGTATTTTCTTAATAACCCACTTACTCAATACTCAACAAAACTTAGGGACGTTTTTATTGTACTTAGTCTTGTATCTAAAGCTTTAATAGGGTTTTATAGTCCTAATCCCAAAAATAACCAAACCTATCCTATGATACCAACTAAGACAACCCTGCTTTTATTATAAACTTAAACATGATTTATTACATAAAACTTCAATTGATACAACAAGAATATCGAGAGGTTTAGTGTCTTTGGGGATTCGGATAATTACATAAAAACTTAAAACATGAAATACAACATCTTTATTGAAAACTTTTTTTACATGACCACTACATTCCCTCATACTTAGCATTGCATGGGATAACCTGAGGACATGCATAAGAAAAGGGTGAGCTATAAAGCCCAGTAAGGGAGTACACATGGAATAACATGAGGAGTACAATACATGTTAGAAAATAGGCATATCAATAGAACATAAAAGAAACATGAGAATAAAGGCATGATAAAGCATGATAATCATAACATGGAAATGTGGCAACAACACTTAACATGGAATTAGCATGATCCAAGGCTCATTGCACATAGAGCATGAGTAAATCCTCATTGCACATAAAGCACGAGTAAACCCTCATTGCACTTGAATTAGCATGAGTCAACACTCATTGCACATGACGTATCATGATACTATACTTTACCCAATTCATTGGAGCGCTATAAGGGCGCACCCTTCTTAAACATTTCATTTCATGCATATGTGTGCCACATGGATCATAAAACATAGATTCATAAAACATAATCATTTATTCCACGATAAAGGAATGTGGAATTAATACATGAAAATTTGTAATCAATAAGTAAAGTTTCATAAAGGTGGATACCCTTGATGGATAAATGGGCATGGTATCCACTAGACAATGGCATTGGCTTAGAAAATCGGTGCGATTTCGGCAGCGTAACGGCGTGACATAAGAATTCATAAAAATGGTTGATGAGAGAGAAAGGGGTTACTCATCATATTTACATGTAATGAAAAGTAAGTAGGTCATATAGATACATTTCCCAACAATTATAATGGAATTTAGATTCATGATACAAAATTATTGCTTGAATGTAAAAGAAGGGAGAGAAGTTCCTTTCGGAATTTCGGCATAGTAACGGGTGTACATGGGAGGCATTTAATGAGAGAGAAAGGGGTCTCCCATCATTAAAACAATAATAGGGAAGTATGGGGTAGGTTAGAAACCATACCCCAACATTCATAATTGAAATTAAAAGGGCAATACAACTTAAAGAAAATTGACAAAAATGAGAAATGAAGAAAAAACCCTTTACTTGGAAGTGTGCTTCCAAAGGCTAGAGAGAGGCTTGTGAGAGGATTCTTGAGAGCTTAGGGCACCTTGGGAGGATTCTATAGAGAGTAGGTCAGAGGTTGGATGAACTCCAAGGTATTTTAGTGAGAAGGAAGTGGGATATTGGGTGGGTTTATATAGGAAAGGTGAGGGAATTCTTTATTATTTAGGTTTGGGACCCCTTATATTAAATTAATCCAAACCACAAACCATCCCATGGTTTTTGCCCATGGTTTTTGGAAAAGGGAAGAGGAAAAAAATATTTTATAATTCCAAAGTCCGAACTTCTTAAAATAATAAGGTTGCTTATGTGGATGTGAGTCACACTCCCATGGAAATTAATTTAAAAAGGCAAAAGTGTTGAATATGTCTTGAGGGGTCCATTAATGCTTTGAAAAGTAAGTCAAACAAAGCCAAAATCACATTATTTTAATGGCAAAACATATATTGGCCAAACATAAAGATTATAGTATTTTATTACATCACTATTGGGTCATTATGATGTCATAAAACACATTTTATATTTAAACGGTATTTAATTTTTACCCAAAAATTTGACCGTCTCAGAAAATTATGAAAAATTCACCGTTGGATAATTTCGACATCTTGATTCCAAAAATGACATTTATTTTATCTAAATAATTTTCTGAATTTGTTAATTTTCACTTTTAAAATAAAACCGACATTTATCAAAAATTCACGGGTTTTGACAGATATGGCTTTCAAACCTTAATGAAAAATTTTAATTGCATTCATAAAATTATAAGATCATTTATATTTAATTAATTTAATAATATTATTATTATTTAATTCAAAAATACCTTAATTTAATAAAATATATTTCTTAATTAAATAATAACTAAAAACACCATTTTTACTTTAAAAACTATTTACAATGTATCAAAAATGACTAGAAATTATATTCATTATTATATACAAAAAAATAATGTACATGAACATAGTACTACTTATTTGTTACATAACCCCTTAAAAGAGCCGCATAAGACCTAAGGGTAAGGTGTGCGATGGTGACAGACTCTTGGGGTGGCTCAGATAACATCGCTCGAGTGTTAATTTCAATCAACTTCCACTTTTCCCGTAGACGGTCACGTTCGAGCTTGACATGACGAAGCTCAGCTTGGGATTGATCAAGGGATAAGCCCAAAGATGCCACCTATTTTCCGAGCTCCAACAAATGGGCTTCGTATGGGGAAATTCTACTGGATAAGTCCATCGCTTCATTTTTCTGAGTAAATTGGATTTGTTAACGTCCTATATTTATACTAATCATGTGATTACTGTTCAAAGGCTATATTAGCAACGGTCAAAATTCTTAACATAAAACCAAAGAAGTTGACATTTTATATAAACATAAATAGAAGTTTAATTAGATCAATAGGGATTTCCATTAATGAAACTTTGGGTCATTACATTATGGGTGGGATATCCCCTAGGGGGCTATGGCCTACCTTTGCAGTCTGTGTGTGTAGTGTGTATGTGTTTGAATGTAATTATACCCCTAATAATCGAATATATATATATATATATATATCATTCATGATTTGATTTAGATTTTTAGAAATATTGGTAAGTTAGATATATATATATATATATATGTATGTATGTATGTATGTATATCTTAATCTTTTTCTAAAACCATAAAAAGAATAATATATTCTATAAATATATTCATTTAAATACTAATTAATATCTAATTAGACTTAAGAATCCACTTATAGTGGGTTTTTTCCCATTTAAAGGGAATATATTTGCTTCTTAACACCCCCCCCCCCTCATGGAAAATCTCTCTCGCTCTATCTCTCTCTCTCTATCTCTCTATTTCTCTATTCTCTGGCTTTTTTTCTCATTCCACTCTTCTATTTTTAAATTTTGGAAGAGGAAATCATCACTACCTAACTCATTTATTCTACAATATCAAATATATGTTAAGGGAGGTTATATTTTTAAATTATTTTTCCAAAACTATTTTTTTAAACCCTTATATAAAGGAATTTTATTTTAAAATTCATTTTTTTATGATTAAAATAGATTCTATTTATATTTTTCTTAAACCTTTATTATGTGAAGATTTTTTTATTTAAAACCTCGTATCCCTTTTTCTAAAAGAGGTTATTTAGATAATTTTACTTATAAATTCCCAATATATTTTAAGGATATTATTTCATGTATAATTTGTTCATTTAAAATTCATGAATGTTATTCATAATTATAGGTAGGGACATATTATATAATTTTCTTTTAAATTCAACTCATATTAATAAAATTGTTTGTTTAAGTTTAAATTTTTAAAGTGTTTATGAATACTACCTTTTAATTTATTAAATTATTATAAAATAATGGATTTATCCTAACCCTTATTATAATTCTATAATATATATTTTTCTGGTGTTTATAAGATAAAAAATTATTTTATTTTTCTTTGTAAAATAATTTATGTAAGTTTTGAAAGATTTTTAATGGATTGTAAATGAGAAACGTAGGACTAAAAAAATATTAAATTAAAACATGGAATTTGGGTATAAAATGAGATGATGATTAATGGTGGGTGAACTCATGGACTCAAGGGAACATTGTCTTAAATGTGATACTGCTTTTGTCCTCATGGATTTATTAAGGTTTTATAAATATAATTTTAATCTATAAAAAATTATTATATAAAATGATGTTAAAGGATAAATCTAAGTTTATTACAAAGGTTACTTATTTTTAATTTAAATGGGTTTTCAAAATGTTGTCTCTATTAAAGGTTTTTGAAAAGTGTTTTCCTGTGTATTTTTTCATGAAAACTCTAGATTATAAATTGGGGGAAATATTTATTATATCAAATGATTTATATTTGATATAAAAGAAAAAAAATTCAAAGGGTTTTAAATAGTATTTATAAAAGGATTTTAACTAATGAATTAAAACCCCTTATTGAGAAATTTTATATTTACCCTACATTTTAAAATATTTTTCATAGGATCATTAGAAGTTATAAAGGTATTTGGTTTCATTTTAAAAAGATAGAGTATGTGAATCCAAACAGTTATTTTTTTTTAAATTGTTTTCAACTATAATATGTTGTAAGGAATTTTCCTAATCCTCCAAAACATAGACTGAAAATATCCTTGGGTATGTAAAGGATTGTATATATTTTATTTACTTTTATAAAAAAAGGAAAAATATATATACAACATGTTTTAGTACCAGATCTGGGAGTGTGCATCTTAGGCTATTATATTTGGTATCAAAGTGATGGTTTAGATAAATTTATAGAATATGATGTTTTAATTTGATGATAATTTAATATTCATAAGTATCCCTTTAATTTTTAGTGATTTTTAAGAGTATAGAATTCTAAAAACCCTAGTTTTTCTAGTTATGAATGTAGAAATTAAAAATTTCTCTGAGTGAGAGTAATAATTTTAAAGGGGGAGAATATAACATCCCAACAATTTAAAATTATATTTTGGTTTTAATAAATGTGTATTAGATAAATTATTTTATACATAAAACAAACTAAAGAATAATTTAACATAAAATTAGATACTTTTATATATCAATTTATCTTTTGGTTATAAATTAAATTAAAAAAACGAAATAAAAAATATTTCTTTTATGTTTCCAAGAAATAGTATTTTATTTTCTCAATATAAATATAATGAATTTTTTGTAAATTTTAGATTTAACAAAGCTAAAATATATTTTCATTTAATATTTAAAAATATATTATCCCTTTATACTAAATATAAATTATTATTTATAAAAGTAATTATTAATCCCTTTTTTAAATTATCTCATTAATAAAGGTGTATTTAAAATGAAAATGGTTATAATTTTTTTAAAATTATTTTTTATAGTTTTCAAATATTAGGTTTTTAACACTATTACTTTTAAATAACATAATATTTTCTATGAAAAAAACATTTAAAATAATTAGTTAAATTTTTATTAATATTATTCTATATTAAAGAGTAGTAAAATATTAAATTAATTTTAAAATGCTAATAAACAATGACATGTGTATTAAAATTAATACATTTAGTATTAATATTTTAATAAATAATGAATAAGTAACTTAATAAAACTATTATAAGTTTGAAGATAAATATTTTTTTAATAAATTACATGTAAGTATAAAAAAATAAAAAAAAATATTTAGTTTTTATTTTAATTATTTTTAAGTAATTTAAAATCTTAATTAGTTATATTAAAAATGGGTCAACCATGTGCTAGCCAAAGACCTGTTCATTATTGATTAGGTGGAAAAGCAGGTCAACCTAGATATCTATGGAGGCAAGTGAGTGTTTAGGAATGTATAGCACCCCCAAATATTATTCATGTTATAGCATAGAGCCTGCATAGTATGTTTGGGTGGGTGAAAAGCTATCGTAGGTATGTTAGTGGGCCAGCGTATGGAGGCGTGGCCTATGTAGCATGTGTGTGTAGTGTTGCAGGTGTAGATCCCTTGGTACCTTGGAATAACTGTGTATTGAGAGAATTTGATATATAAGGAATCGCTTAAATAGAGAAAAAATCTATGTGGGATGCTCATTTTGCAATACTGTTCACTCATCTTTAAATCTTCCATTTAAAACACACTCATTGGATCTAATCCATATCGAATATTTAATCATTTCGAACATCATCTTATTCCTCACTCCCAATCGAGATAAAACCTTATTCCATTTTTATCTCCTTATACCTCTCAATGTCATGAAATGACACAATTTCCATGTTTTGTATATGATTTAATGATTCATATGAAACCTGGAGCGGCAGGTCTCTAAGACACTTCGCATCTAGGGTTTCTCCTTGGGAACCATTTTCTTCCCTCCTTCTGCGAAGCTCAAAGACTCGGCATCGAAATCTCCTGGATCTCATATTGAAGGTGGTGTGGCTTGGATCTCTAGTGTTCCTCGATGGTGTAGATCCGGTGCAACATGGCGACTTTGGCATAGTTTTTCATCCTCGGTGACGGCTCTGGTGTGGTATTCTAGTGTGGCTATCCATAATCTCCTTGGTGGTCCAGAGGGGGGTATCTCTTTGATTATGTTGTCATGTATCTCCTTGTAGGTTTGATGTTTGATGGTTTTCAATGGTGATGAATTTGCTGCATTTTTTTGGGTGTGTTTGCATCGCATCCCTAGTATGGTTGTTATCTTCGGTGGAGGCGATGCTGCTCGTGAAGGATTCAAAGTAAATGTTTTGTGAAATTATTAATGGTTTTTATTGAATTGTGGAATTTTTTTGCTTGGATTGTTTCTTTTAGAAGGTGGGAAGTCTATGGAACCGAAGTTGACTTCATGGACTTGACTTCAGGGAACTTACTTTAGAGGAGGATCAAGAGCTGGCAATCTATCTTTGTAGATTTTTTTGGATTTGGTTGTTTGAGAGGGTATGACATCAACCACTGGATTGGGCCTGTGCTTTGACACAGGACACTTTCTTTCCAAATAACGATAGAGAGCTTCATTACGATCAAATGCTCGGAGGGAGCAGCCTCGTGTTGTGATTCTGGTTTTACTATTTCTACCATTTTAGTGTGATTTTTCCTATGTCCATGAAGACTTTGTGGGTTTCACCCCCTTCATCCCTTAAAAGGGGGTTTTATCTTATAATAATAATAAAATTGAAGGCCTTCGGGCTATTTTAATGATTCGTATGAAACCCCTTTGATCTTCTCACAAATATATTTATAGTATTTCAAACTTTTATCTCTTTCCTCCATCCTTGGTTTTTATAGGGATATTGTCCAAAGTAGGAAATATTTGATGATGAATCCTTCACTTATCTTCAATTTTCAGAACTAACCCACATTGAAAATCATGGACCATACTATTTTTTCCTTTCAAGTTCAAAAATATCATATTTGTTACCATATTACGGGAAGCTTCTTGAAGAAGATTGATAAAACTAATTTAAAATAAGTTAAATAAACATATATAATTGAATGTAACAATCTTATCTAAACCCAAGATTATATAAAGTCTATTATGATCTCTTAGGATCATTATTTTTCTCCTCCTAATCTTAAATAAGAAGCAACAATGAATTATATATATATATATATATATTCTCTATCATTTTAATGCACAGAACCTTCCTGAATTCTTATATGTGGCTTCCCTTGGATATTCGAATCATATGATGTACAAGTTTATATATATATATATATAATTATATCTTATATATATATATATATCATTCATTATTGGATTTATATTTTTTTAAATTTTGGTAGGTTAGAAATGTATGTGTGTGTATATATAAATCTTATACAAAAACCAGACAAAAATTTAGTATATTTTATAAATTGATTCATTTAAATACTAATTAATAATTATTTATACTTTATAATCCACTTCTAGTGGGTTTTTTGAGTTATTTATATTTAAAAGAAATATTTTTTCTCATTATAACCCCCCCCCCCCCCACAACCAAACTCTCTCACTCACTCACTCTTATTCTACTTATTTTCTCATTCCACTCTTGTATTTATGAACTTTTGAAGATAAAATCATCACTTCCTAACTCGTATAGTCTAAAACATAAAATATATGGTAAGGGAAATTATGCTTTCAAATTCATTTACCAAATTTATTTTTTAAAAACCCTTCTATAATTGAATTTTATTTTAAAATTCCTATATTTTGATTTATATATTTTCTATTTATATTTTTCTAAAAAACATAATTATGTAAATATTGTATTATTTAAGTCTTCAAATACATTTTTCTAATATTGGTTATTTCAAGAATTTTATTTATAAATTCTAAATGGGTTTTAAGGATATCTTGTCATGTGTAAAATTTTCATTAAAAATTCATGAATATTATTCATAATTATAGGAATATCTATATATTATATTTGTCTTTTTCATTACATATATATTAATAAAGTAATATGTTTAAGCTTACATTTCCAAAGTGATTCTGAACACTTCCTTGTAATTTATGAAATTCTTATAAAAGTATGGATTTTTTCTAACACTTATAGTATTTTTGAAAGATGTATTTTTATAAATTTTATAAGATAAAAATTTATTTTTTTACTTGGAAAATAATTTGTGTAATTTTTAAAAGGTTTTTAATGGATTGTAAATTAGAAAGAATGGCATTAAAAAATGTTTTCTTAAAATAAAACATGGAACTTGGGTATCAAATGAGATAATGAAAAATGGGGTGTGAAACCACAGCCTCAAGAGGATGTTTTCCTAAAGGAGATACTTCTAGTGGCCTTGTGAATTTATTAAGGTTTTATAAGTATCATTTTAATCCATATTAAGTTATTATTTTTAAAATATTTTAAAATAAAATCTAAGTTTATTTAAAAGGATAATTATTTTAAAGTTAAATGGGTTTTAAAAATGTTATATCTTTTAAAGGTTTTTAAAAAGTATTTTCCTATGGTTTTTTTCATGAAAACACTAGATTATTAATTAGGGGAAAATATTTATTATAAAAAATGATTTATATTTTATATAAAAGAAAATTATTCCATAAGAGTTTGAAATAGTATTAATAAAAGAATTTTCCCCCAATTTTTAAAACCCATTACTGGGAAATTTTATGCCCACCCTATATTTTAAAATGTTTTTCATAGGATAATTATAAATTCCAAAGGGATTTGGTTTTATTTTAAGGATATAACATGAGTAAAGTCAGATAGTTGTTTTATTTTTATATTGTAAAATATTATAATTAATTTTGAACGAATTTTTATAGTCCTGCAAAACATGGACTGAAAAGATCCTTAGGTTTGTGAAGAAATGTATATTTTTTAGTTAGTTTTATAAAAGAATAAAAATATATATAATATATTTTTAGAACTATATCTTGGAGTGTGGGTCTTAGGCTGTTATATTTAGAACTAGAGCAACAGTTAAGACAAATTTGGATATTCGGATTTTTTTCATTTGAGGATAAATTAAGACTCATAGGTATCTCTTCAAGTTTTGGGGATTTTTAAGAGTATAGAATTTTAACAAACCTAGTTTTCCTAATTATAATGATAGAAATTCATAATTTTTATAAGTATAATGAAAGTATTTTGATGTCACAATTCCTTAAAGGAGGGGGGAATGTAACAACTTAGAAATTTTAAAGTATATTTTTCTTTTAATAAATATGTATTAAATGAATTGTTTTATAACTAAAACAAACTAAATGATGATTTAACACAAAATTAAATACTTTTTTGTATCAATTTATTTTTTGGTTATAAATTAAAATAAAAAAATTATATTATAAAATATTGATTTTATTTTTATAATAAATTGTATTTTATTTTCTCAATGAAAATATAATAAATGTTTAGTAAATTTTATAATTAAAGAGGCTAAAATATATATTTATTTAGTATTTAAAAAGATATGATCCATTTATTATAAATAAAAATTATTAGTTATAAAATTAATTATTAATACCTTTCTGAAATTATGTCATTAATAAAGGTTAATTTAAAATTAAAATGATTATAATTTGTTGAATAATATTTTTTATTTTTTTCAAGTTTTATGTTTTTAATCATGTTACTTTTAAATAAATTATAATTTTTTAAGAAGTAAAACATTTATAATCATTAGTTAAATTTGATGTAATTGTATTTTACATTAGTAAAATATTGATTTAATTTTAAAATAGTAATAAATAATGACATATGTATTAAAATTAATACATTTAGTATTAGTATTTTAAAAAACAATGAATAAGTAACTTAATACAACTATTAGAAGTTTGAAGATAAATATTTTATTAAGGAACTAAATGTAATTATAAAAAAATGATAAAAAACTTATTTAGTTTATATTTTAATTCTTTTTAACTAATTAAAAAAAGTACTTAGTTATATAAAAAATGGCTCAACCATGGGCCAACCAAGGACCTATATACTGTTATTTAGGTGGTAAATGAGGTCATCCTATATAGATATGGCATGGGTGAGTGTTTGTTCATGCATATAATCCTCAAATCCTATATATAATCTAGAATAAAGCCTCCATGGCATGTTCAGGTGGTTTCATAGAATCCACAAGTATATTGATGGTCAAGTGCATGGAGGTGTGGCCCATGTGGCATGTGTGAGTTTTGTTCTGGGTGACGATCCCTCAGTACATTGGCACAACCATATATCAAGAGTTATTGATATATAAGAAACTAATAAAATATAGTAAACTTCTATGTTGGACACATGTGTTTGGGTACAGTTCACCCGTCTTAAAATCTTCTGTTTAAAACACATGTGTTCGATTTAATCTTCATGAATCATCTGATCATTTCAAACATCTTATTCTTCCTCGATCCCAACCTATAAAAATCCCAATTCCATTTCCATATCCTTGTACCTCCCAAAACCACCTAATGACATAATGGACATGATTGATACATGATTTTATGATTCATATGAAACCCCTTTGATCATATCACAAATATATTTATAGTATTTAAAACTACTATCTTTTTTATCTGACCTTGGTTTTCATAGGGCTACTATATAAAGTATGAAATAATCAATGATGTCTCCTTTATTTATCTTCAATTTCTAGTAATAACTCACATCCAAAATCATGTTTCCTACTATGTTTTTCTTAAAAGGTCAAAAATATCAATTGTGTTTCTATGTTATGTGAAGCTTCATGAAGAATCTCGATGAAACTGATTTAAATCTTGTTAAATAAATATTTATAATTGAAAACAATCTTATTTAAACATAAGATTATATATAGTTTGTTAAGATCTATAAGGATTATCGTTTTTCTCCTCTTAATCTTATATAAGAATCAATGATGAATTATATATATATATATATATATATATATTCTTCATCGTTTTAACACACTGAATCTTACCAAATTATTATAAGTGTCTTCTCCTGTAAATTCATATTATATGATGTACATGTTTATATATATACATATATATATATATATCATTCATGATTCTATTTATATTTTGAGTAATTTAGGTAAGTTGGATATGTGTGTGTGTGTGTGTGTCGATATTATACCAAAAACTGAAGAAAAAAATAGTATATTTTATAAATTGATTCTTTTGAATACTAATTAATAACTAATTATACTTGAGAAGTTAGTTTCAGTGGATTTTTTGTGTTTTTATTTTTAAAGGGAATATCTTTGCTCCTAATAAATCCCCCCCACACACACACACACACATACAATCTCTCTCCCTCTCCCTCTCTCTCTCTCTTCTCATGCTTATTTTTTCATTCCACCCATGTATTTCTAAATTTTTTAAGAGGAAATCATCCCTACATAACTCATTTACTCTATAACATCAAATATAAGGTAATAGAAATTATGTTTTCAAATTATTTTTCCAAATCTATTTTTTTAAAACCCATATATAAAGGAATTTTATTTTAAATTTCATATTTTATGATTAAAATATCTTCTCTTTATATATTTATAAAACCCATAATTATGGGAAGATTATTTAATTTAAATCATCAACACCCTTTTTCTAAAATAGGTTATTTTTAGAATTTTATTTATAAATTCCAAATGGTTTTTAATGATATAAATTCATGCATAAAATGTTCTTTAAAAAATCATGAATGTTAATCATAATTATTGGAATATAACTATACTATAATTTTCTTTGACATTCCATTCGTATTAATAAAATTATTTGTTTAATTCTAAATTTCCAATGTGTTTATGAATTCTTCCCTTGAATTTATGAAATTATTCTAAAATTATGGATTACTCATAACCCTTAGGGTATTTCTAAAAGACAAATTTTTTAAAATATTAGAAGACACCAAACTACTTGTTTCCTTGAAAAATAATTTATGTAATTTTTAAAGGTTTTTTATGGATTATAAATGAGAGAGGAAATCCTGAAAAAAAAATCTTTCTTAAAATAAAACATGGAACATGGGAATCAAATAAGATAATAAAGAATGGGGAGTGAACCCATGGACTCAAGGGGGAATTGTCCTAAATGTAATACTACTAGTTGCCTCATGGATTTATTTAGGTTTTCCAAGTACCATTTTAATTCATAAAAAGTTATTATTTTCAATAAATTATAAAGTACAAATCAAGTTTGTTTCAATGGTTACTTATTTTTAAATTAAATGGGTTTTCAAAATTATATATCTTTATATGGTTTTTGAAAAATATTTTCCTATGAATTTTTCATTAAACGCCAAGATTATTAATTGGTGAAAAATATTTATTATATAAAATTATTTATATTTGATATAAAAGAAAATTATTTTCCAATAGTTTTAAGTAGTATTTATAAAATAATTTTACCCAAAGTTTTAAAACCCCTTACTGTGAAATTTCACACTCATTCTATTATTTAAAAAAAATCCCAGGATCATTATAAGTTCTAAAGGGATTTGGTTTCATTTTAAAGAGCTAGAATGATTAAATCCAAATAGTTTTTTTATTTTTAAATTGAGTAAAACACTGATATATTATAAGGAATTTTCCTAACTAGATCGAAAATATCCTTAGATATGTAAATGAATATATTTTTTTAAGTTAATTTTATAAAAAAATACATCATGTTTTTATCACCAAATCTAGGAGTGAGGGTCTGGGGAAATTATAAGGATTGGGCCTTAAACTAGACTGATTAGTGTCAGGTGGCTTTAACTACCTAAAGGAGAGTTTGATCAATGCACTAGTTCTTCAGTTTCCTAAATAAGGGATAATGTTCTAGGTCTTTTGTGATGCTTACTATCTTATTATAGAATTGTATCCCTATTAATATATTTAACTAGGAAGGACCAGGATTTTAATTGAACTTATTAGTGTTACACAGCCTTTGAATACCTGAAGGAGAGGTTGATCAATTCCCTAATGATGTTTTATTCTAAATAAAGGGTGATGTTCTAGGTCTTATGTGATGCCTCCCATATAGGTCTAGTATGAATATTGATGCATCAGAGTGTATTGATATCTTATGGGTATAGAAATTTATATAACCATAAGCATAATTATTCCACCCATGACTTAGTATTGTAAATTGTATTGTTTTCCCTAAAGTTGTGATGACATTACCTCATCAGTGATCATTTTCTGGTCTTCGTGGACCCAAAAAGTCTAAGGTAAGTCTTCACTTAGTGGGATATGAACCTACATTAGTGAAGGTGTATGAAGTTTCTCTATGATTATAATTTCAATATTTACTATACCACAGGAAAAGGGAATGTTGTGGATGAAACATTGATCAAGAAGTTTCTAGGATATTTCATTCAAGATTAAGAAGATGCTAGGAAGGTGGTGGAGGAGTTAGCGACTTTGTATCTTAAATTATAATAGTATTATGTAATATTATTCGTATGTTAGATTAAGGTGGAATATTTCTTGATTAGGGATGTGTATGAGTCTTAGAGGGGAGACTTAGTGGTGGAGGTGGTGTGTAACCATGTCGGTCATGGGGATTCTCTAGAGGGGTGGTCATAGGATGGCCAACATCAAATTTTATTTCAAGGGAGGTAGTATGTTTCATTATCCATGCATGAGAGGGTTATTTTTGAGTTTGATATATCACCCTTAGTAATGAATCAGGGAATTTACAAGATGTATCATAGCTTAAAGATATAAATTGGGTGGCCTATGATGAAGAAATTAGTGGAATAGTTTGTGTAATGATATTTGGTATGCAAATAATTGAAAGTGGGGAATCGTGTTGCTGGATGGTTTTTTTTCCCTGTGGATGTCCTTGAATATAAGTGGGGGAAAATATTGATGCATTTCATCACTAGGTTACCCCAAGCCCAAAAAGAATACGATATAATGTTGGTTATTATGGACCAAATAAAAAAATAGGAAAAAAATTATAGATATTTGTAAGTTGAGTATTGTGGATTCCCTGGTGAGGTGGTGCGTGCATGAAGTGTTTAGGATTCAAGGGGTACTAAGGACCATCATTTATGATTCGTACCATCAAAAAAAATTGTGATTCATGATAGTATTATAGCATGATTTTGGATCCTAGGTACACTGTAACATTTTTTTCACCCCTAGATGGATAGGAAGACAAATCGGATCATCCAGATGATGAAGGATATATTGTGGGCTTGTATGTTGGATTTTGTAGGATCATGGTTGAATCACCTAGCCCTGGATTATTTTTCCTATAATAACAGGTATCATTCATCCATTAGTATGTCACTGTTTGAGGCATTTTATGGATGGCCATGTCAGCCTTTTTGTGTTGAACTGAGGTTGGGGAGTCAGTAGTCCTTATTCTAGATGTGGTGTACAATATGATAGATAAGATACAAATGGTTTGAGAATAGATAAAGTTAGTGCAGGATCACAAAAAGATTAATCTAGTCATAGGATGATACCTTTGGGTTTTAATTTTAGAGACCATGTGTTGTTGATTTTTTACTCTCAGTGGTGGAATCAGAGGTTTAGATAGGGGTTTAAGCTCTCTCTCTAATTTAATGGTCCTTTCAAGGTGTTAGATAACATTAGAGAGGTGGTGTATTAGTTGTCACTTCCACCATGGTTGGATAAAATCCACAATATATTTCTTATGTCTCAAGTTTATCAATATCTTTACATTGTGGTGTGGCCTATGGTGTTTTGTCATAGTCCCTTTAAAACTACTTTGTGTAAATTTCATAACCCCTTCAAAACTCATTATTATTCTAAATTTTTCCCTTCACTATCAAGATACCTAGGTGCATCCTTGGGAGGAATTTCAACCCCTTTTAAGTGGATTTCATCCACAACATAAAGAGATTGATTATTAGAAATATAAGGTGAGTTCCCTTCCCTTATTTTTTTCTCTTCACGTTCTTATTCCAAAAAGGGATAACATCATGGGAATTAATATTTTGGGAAATATTTTGTAAATATATTAATGGGGAACACTATAATTTAGGTGTTTGAGGGTTTTTTTGTTCGATGGCAGACTTCTGATCATACTCTTCTTGCTTGGATCATGTGTAGTGATTTAGAAATCCTTAATTAAGGTAGGGCATTTAGGATCTCTCATTACATTGTGAATATATGATAATAGTATGATTTTGTATTCCCTGAGGGTGGTAAGAACTAATTAATCAAGATAATTAATTATATTGAATGAATTGAAGGGGAATGGTGAATTTGAAAATGTTTACATGTTTTAATGTTGTTTCCATTATTGTTTCCCTACCTTGAACTTGTAGAACGGTTATGATGTGTTAGTTGTGGTTGTTATGAATTTTGAGCCCTTGTTATGATTGATTGTGAAATAACCATTCATAAAAGGATAAACACTTAAATATGGATATGAACCAGTTGTTTTTAAATCTTAAAATTATATGAAAATTCCCAGGAAAGAGATGATGGAATGTTTTGAAGTCCCTCTTTACATATATATTTTGAACTAGTTAAGCCTAAAATATACAGTTATGTATTTTCAATGTTCTTATTATCATTATTGATATTTTTTAGATTTTTTGGGATTTCAATGGTGATGGAAGTGACAGGTTCAGAATTTTAATGTGTTGAGGAAATGGGGATGCAATTGACTGAGTATGAGATGTGATAAGGACTAGTTTGCAGTGGATGGTTGAGGGTTGTTTTTTTTACTGTATGGGTTATTTTGTGATGGATTTATAGTAATTACCTAGTAGTTATGGATTAAGATAGTTAGTGGTTGAATTGGAATGGAATGGGATGGAATTAAACTATTTTGGGATAAAATTTAATTTATGGTAATAGATTTAATGAATTAAAAGTTTGTAAATGGGTTGGAATCTAAGAATTAATGCCTAACATAAACATAGGGCTACTTGAGAGTTATTTTTTATTAAATATGGGATTGGTTAGTTAAATAAATTGAACTTCATTTGTAACTATTAAATCTAGAAAATGTTTGATCTATGAAAAAAATGAATTTTGGGTTGTGCGTTGTGGTCTTTTTGTGTGATGGGTTGTATTTAATTATCGAAGCAGTTGGTTGTGGATGTAGTGGGATGATGTGGTACTATTTTGGCCTTTTTTAGTTTTGTTTGATGTGAAACCTTATGTTGGTTATGTGTGAGATTATTATTATTTAATTTTCCATGTGATTTTCTAAACATACCCCACCCAAGTTGGGTACCCTTACCAATGCCCATAGAATTTGGGTTCTAGTTATTTTCCTTAACATCAAAGTTTAAGAGCATGGATGGTTGACTAAATCATCTTCCCCACTCTCTCTTAAATGGTAGTAATTATATCTAAGTTGGTGGTGATTCCTAGAAATTATGGCTAAGTTGGAAGTGATTCCTAATGATGATGGATAAGTTGGTGGTGATGTCTAATTATAATGGTTAAGTTGGTGGTGATACCTAGTGATGATGGATCGATTGGTGGTGATTTCTATTAATGATGGATATTTGGTTAGTGATGGACCTTGATGGGATTCATGGTGGGGTTCATGCATAGTAGGAGTAGGGCATGATGTTGATGTCATTCATGTTCATGATACCCTGTTACCTTGGGTTTAAGATTAGAAAATCAGTGGGGAAATGATTATAGGGAACCTTAAATTATATTATTTTATATTATCTTACTAATTTGGATTCATTACCTGGTGAGTGAGCCTTAGTGAGGTTGGGGTGATTAGTTGACCTATTTAAATGTGTGTTAGTTCTATTGTTCATTCACTAGAGAATTAGTATACTCTTATCATTTTTTTCAAGAGAGACCTTGGGTATGACCCTACTAAGTATATATGTTATAGTCACCCTAAATATATATAAACTATTATTTAGGTAATTAGGATGGTTTTGGAGATTGAACTGGAAACTACTAGATTGGAAGTCAAAGTTATTACAGAGTTCCTACCTTAAGATTTTCCTTAGTCCTGTTTATTTTGGAAATTTAATTTTTATCACTTGAAATGAATTGTGAGATGATGAATATATTATATTTATGATTTGGTGTTGATCGGTGGTTTTTATCTTTCCTCTTGGTCCTAACTTATATTAGGAGGGTAATTATTCAAATTGTATGTTTTATATACCCTCGATGATAGTTGTCAACATAGGTATAATTAAATGAATTATTTAGGGTCCTCTTCCTATCTTCATTTTCAGCCTATGATGGGTGCCATTTGTGGGGGGAAGGTTTTCACATTTGAGATAGTTTTGACTATTGTACTCACATTTAAGAGTTCAAAAACACTAAAAAATTTCATCCCAAGAAAACATCAACTCATAGTAATGTGGATTCAGTTCCAAAATTTCATAAATAAATATATTGTTTTTTATTATGATTCTAAAATGATCCATGATTGTTTTCTTGGTTTTAACCCCCTAATGAACCATTTTAGAGACTTTGATATCATTTAAAACTTCTTATTTACTCATTCTAAGAACAATGCATATGGAATTATTATTTCGTCTACTAATACACTTCACAAATAATTCAAAGATAATTTTACTATGATTTTAAATCAATATTAAGTCATTTTATATATTTTTGACCATTAAACACACATTTTAGAGTTTTAAAACACTAAAAATGAATTTTTGGTCATCTTGAAGAAAAATATCAATTAAAATTGATGTTTATATATTCCTATATTTAAAATATCAATCTACAATTGTTTTACTATGATTTCCTAACAATTTGAGATCAATTTATTGGTTTTTACCACCATTTTCATGTTTTAAAGGGCTGTCATATCTTTAAAAATTTACTTATTCAGTCATTATGAGTGCACCACATATCAAATTGTTGTGTCGTTTACTATTATGTGGCACTAATAATTTAAACACAGTTTTCTTATGATTTGATGTCAATATGAGGTATATGGTTTTAATAGTTTCACGCATATTTTAGAGTTTTTAAACACTAAAAAATCATTTTTGATTATCCCATGAAAACATTAAATTTGATTTATGTAGAGTTAGTTCCTACAACTTATAAATCAATTTATGGTTGTTTTCATATGATTTTGCAGCAATCTGATTTTATTTTATTAGTCTGACCCTCTCGAGCTCATTTTTAAAGACATTGGTGTCTTTTAAAATAACTTATTTTGTCATTTTCAGCATAGAAAATATCATATTTAAATTATTTCTACTCATACATTCCAAAAATAATTCAAATACAATTTTTCTATGGTCTTATGTTAATCCAAGGTCATTTTCTATGTTTTGAATTTCACATGCATGTTTTAAAGTTTTAAAAAACTAAAATGTGTTTTCAATCATATTGATCGAACATTTACTGATATTGATTTAAAATTAGTTCCTATATTTCATAAATAAATCTATGATTTCATGAAAATAAAAGATCATTTGTATGGTTGTAACCCCCTAACACACCTTTTTTATAACACTGATATGATTTAAAACTTATTATTTAGTCATTCCAAGTACACCTTAAGTAATATTGACATTCCATATTCCCATACTCATCAAAAATAATTCAAAGACTCTTTTTCTATGATTTCATGTCAATGTGAGGTCATTTTCTCAAGTTTTTGTTATTACATGCATATTTTAGAGTTTCAAAACACTAAAAATTAATTTTTAGTTATCCTAAGAAAAACACACCTCGGATTCATGTGAAGCCAGTTCCTACATTTATAAAATAAATATATAATGGTTTTATAGTGATTTAAAGACAATACAATATCATTTTGTTGGTTTTTACCATCTAATGCATGTTTTAAAAGACTTTCATATCGTTAACAACTTCTTATTTGGTCATTATAAAAACACTACATGTCGAAAAAACATTTTTTCTGATTCTAAACATAAAAAATAAATAAAATATAGTTTCCCTATGATTTCATGTCATTACAAGGTATTTTCTATGTGTTTGACCATTATACGCATGTTATAGAGTTTTAAAACACTAAAAATACATTTTTTTAGTCATCCTAAGTAAACCATACACCATATTGAGGTGGAATCTGTTCCAAAATTTCAATAATCAATCTACAATATTTTTCTTATAATTTTAAAATAATACTTGGTTGTTTTCTTTATTTTGATCTCCTCACATGTGTTTTAAAAGATTTTGATATCTTTTAAAATGGGTAATTTAGTCATTATAAGCACACCACACATCGAATTACTGTTTCGTCTACTCATACACATAATAAATAATTCAAATACTGCTTTACTATGATTTAACATCATTATGAGATCTTTTTTAATAGTTTTTTCCATTATACTCATGTTTTAGAGTTTTAAAACACAGAAAAAATCCAGTTTCAGTCATCTTAAGAAAACCACAATTCAAATTGACAAGGAGTAAATTATTAAATTTCAAAAATAAATCTATAATTATTTTTCTATACTTTATGAAAATAAAAGATTATTTACTTAGTTTTGACCCCCTATCCCTCTTTTTTGAAGATTTTCATATCATTTAAAACTATTTATCTAGTAATTATAATCACACCACACGTCTTGATGTGTTGTCTACTCATACATTCCATATATAATTCAAAGAAAAGTTTAATATTATTTCACTTCAACTCGATATTATTTCTATATTTATGTTTGTTACATGCTTGTTTAGAAGTTTTAAAACACTAAAATTATGTTTTTTATCATTCTAAGAAAACATCATCTCAGGTGTATGTAGAGTCTATTACAACATTTCAAAAATCATTCTATTATTTCATGAAAAACCAAGATTACTTTCTTGGTGTTGAACCTCAAAGACAAGCTTTTAAAGACTTTGGTATCACTTAAAACTATTTATTTAGTCATTCTGATCATGTCTCATTTCAAATAGATATTTATTCTACTTATAGACATAAAAAAATTAAACAAATCTTTCCTATGTTTTCATGAAGATATGAGGTCCTTTTATATTTTTTTAGCACTATACACACATTTTAGATTTTAAAATACCAAAAATACATTTTCAGTCAACCTGATCAAAAATTAACTTGAATTGACATGGATTCAATTTCTACATTTCAAAAATTAGTCTACGGTTGGTGTAATATGATTTCATAATAATGTTTGGTTATTTTATTGGTTTTGAACCACTAATGAATATTTTTAAAGAATTTTATATCTTTAAAAACCATTTAATAAGTCATTATAAGCATGCCACATGTGGGATTGATGTTTCATCTACTATTACATATAAAAAATAATTTAAATATAGTTTTCCTATGATTTCACATCATTTAAATGTTATTTTAATTGGTTTTGACCATTACATTCCCATTTTTAAGCTCTAAAACACTAAAATGTGTTTTTAGTAATCCTGAGAAAACCTAAAATTTGATTAACGTATCCTAAATTTCTATATTTCACAAAAAAATATAAGTTTTCTTCCCTATTATTTAAGGACAATACAATATTATTTGATTAGTTTTGATCCCTTGACACACATTTTTAAACATTATCATATCTTTAGAAAATTCTTATTTAGTCATTTTGAGGACACCACATGTCATATTAACATTTATTCTACTTATACACATCAAAAATAATTAAAAGGTAATTTTCCCAAGTTTTTATGTTAATATGAGGTTGTTTTTTATGGTTTTGATCATTGTATTCATGTTCTAGATTTTTAAAACACTAAATTTTATTTTCTATCATCTCAAAAAAAACATTGACTCATATTGATGTGGAGTCATTTTCTACACGTAAAAAATAAATCTAAGGTTGTTTTATTGTGATTTCACAATAACCCAAGATTTTTTTTCTTGGTTTTCAACCCCTTATATACCCTTTTAAAAACTTATATGTCATTTAAAGCAACTTATTTAGTCATTATGAGTGCACCACATGTCATATTGGTATTTCATCTACTCATACACATGATAAATAATTCAAAGATAGTTTTCCTACGATTTCATGTCAATTTTAGGTCGTTTTCTATGGTTTTGAACATTACATGCATGTTTTAGAGTTTTAAAAGATTAAAAATGTATTTTCAATCATCTCAAAAAATATAAACTTATATTAAAAATGTGTCACTTAATATATTTCAAAAATAAATATATAGTTTTTTTTCTAATTATTTAATGGTAACTCGAGATCGTCTACTTGGTTTTCACCCCCAGGCAAACATTTTTAAAGTCATTAAAAACTAATTATTTAGTTATTCTTATCACATCGCACATAAAATTAATATTTTTTATACTTATACATGTCATAAATCATTAAATTATAGTTTTCATATTATTTCACATCAATTTGGGGTTATTTTATATGTTTTTGATCATTACAAAAACATTTTAGATTTTTAAAACAATAAAATTTAATTTTCTAGTCTTCCTAAGAAAACCTCAACTCGGATTTATATGGAATAATTCTTACATTTCACACATTAATCTATGATTTGTATCCAATGATTTCATGATAATTTGATATCGTTTTCTTGGTTTTGACCCCCTAACACACATTTTTAAAGACAATCAAATATTTAAATACTACATATTCTGTTATTCTAAGCACATTTCATGTCATATTAACATCCATCTTTATATACACATCTAAAATAATTAAATGACATTTTTATATGATTTTATATCAATATGAACTCTTTTTCTATGGTTTTCACCGTTACACACTCATTTTAAAATTTTAAAACCCTATAAATTTATTTTCGTTCATCCTAAGAAATCCTTAACTAGGATTTATGTGGTTTTACTTCATATATTTCAAAAAATAATCAGTGATTATTTTCTTATGATTTCATGGTAATCCAAAATCATTTTTTTCTTTTTGACCACCCCACCCATGGGTGCATGTTTTTTAAAACTTTTATATCTTTTAAAACTACATATTTAGTCTTTATGAGAACCCCACATGTCAAATTGATTTTATAAATACTCTTATACATAAAAAATAATATAAAGACAATTATTCTCTAATTTCACATCAATTCTAGGTCACTTGTTGTTTTTTTACTGTCACATCCACATTTTAGAGTTTTAAAAAATTTAAAATGTGTTTTTTGGAAATCTTAAAAAATCCCCACCTTAGATTGATGCAGTTTTAGTCACTGAGTTTTAAAAATCAATATAAAGATTCCTTCCTATGATTCTATGATAATATGATATTGTTTTCTTGGTTTTGACCCCTAACACACCTTATTCAAGACTTGGATATCATTTCAAATTACTTATTAAATCATTTAAAGCACACCATGTATCATATTGATGTTTTTTTATCATAAAAATAAAAAATAATTCAACTATAATTTTATTATGATTTCCAATAAATATAAGACTATTTTATATAGTTTTTATCATTATACACATGTTTTAGAGTTGTAAAAGCCTAAAAATGAGTATTCAGTTGGCATGAACAAAACATAACTGTTATTGACATGGAATCAATTTCTAGATTTAAAAAATAAATATTTGGTTATTTTCCCATGATTTCATAATAATATAATATTTTTTTATTGGTTTGAACCCCCTAATTCATGTTTTTGAAAACAATAATATCAATTAAAACAACTTATTTAGTTATCCCAAGCACACCACATATCAAATTATTGTTTTTTTCTTATAAAACACAACAAAAATAATTCAAATATATTTTTACTATGGTTTTATATCAATCTAAGTCCATTTTTTATGGTTTTTTCCATTATATGCATGTTTTAGAGTTTTAAAACACTAAAATTCTATTTTCAGTCATCTTGAGAAAACTTTAAATTGAATGGATATATAGTTAGTCCTATATTTCATAAATCAATCTATAGTTATTATATTTTGATTTATATTGGTCCCAAATAGAATATGTAAAATTAGCTAAGAGAGGGTTGAATTAGACCCTTTTTTAAAATTAATTTAAAAATTAAATATTTAAAGTTATATCATAGTTATTATGTTAGTGTATTGGAAAAATAAAATAAATGGATATAGTGATTTTTATAGTAGTTTAGATTTTAATGATGTTATTCCACTCTTAACCCCTCTCACAAACTAAGAGATATAGTTCTCACTATAATTTAATCTTATAGTGAATCTTTCCCTCTTGGAGTTACAACTAAATTACAAATAATTTTTCATCATAAATGATTAAACCCAAATAGACCTGTATTTTTTTACCTAGAGGCGCAACCTAAATAGTTTACCTTTTTTCACTTAGAGGCATAACCCAATTCTTGACTTTTTTATGGGCTTAACAACCCACAATCCTAACATTTAATGGATTGTATAACCCTTTACAATTACACACATTGAAATAAATAGAAAGAAAAAAATATACATAACTAGATAAAATATTCATAATCATATATTTGAGGTAACATGGAGATATTTGGCATTAAAGGATCAGACAATTGTAGTTAAGATGAGTGTAGTGGTTGGTCTCCAAAGTATGTCACACTTATATAGTTCATGAATACACTCAACCTCGTGTATCTGGATCTTGATCTTTTAAACTCCTTATATAGAGTTATGTTCATAGCAGATTAAAATCATGAAGCCCATTGTAGTTTATCTTTACCAATGATGCATAGGATTTCTTCATCAAATGCACATAAAAATATACCCATGTGATCACTTCAATAAAATATAATATTAAAATCATGTTGTACAGTGATAACAATTTATAATAATTAATATAGTATGAACAAATAACTATAATCAATATTAAATTCATTATAAAACTCCCATAAAGTATGTAAGATAAACTGTGAAAATTCCAACAACATTGAATATGTAACTCACATTTTCCCAAGAAACTAGCATGAAACATAAACCCACATGATAAGAAATTAATCCTAAATAAAATTCTTCAAAATAAAATTCCATCATAGTAAAATAATTAATAAGTATTTAGGGAATAATTAAATCAATATAAACATGTGAAACAAATATGTAGTAATCCAAATATAAAATTATAAATAGAATAGAGCATATTTTGGGCTAAAATATGAAAAATTAGTTAAGTGACCATAGATGGGTCATAAAACATATTCAATACTTTTAAAAATTTCAACTTGTAGTCATTTCATTTCTATTCTTGTGGTCACTTAATTTTTGTTCATGTGGAAACTTTGTTTTTGTTTATGAAGTCACTTCATTATTGTTCATGTGGTCACTTTGTTTTTGTTCATGTGGCCACTTAATTTTTTTTCACGTGTCCACTTTCATAATTTTTCAAATTTTCACTCGAGGTCACTTCCAAACATTGTAAAAATTTCACTCATGGTCACTTCACTCAATATCACTTTGAGACTTTGGAAAAATTTTATTCATAGTCACTTTATCAAGGAAACTTTCAGACTTTGTCAAATTTTTACTCATGTTCACTTCACTCAAGGTCACTTCTAGACTTTTTCAAATTTTCACTTGAGGTTACTCTATCAAGGTCACTTCCATAATTTTTCAAATTTTCACTCACAGTCACTTCACTCAAGATAACTTCAAAACTTTGTCAAATTTTCAATCATGGTCACTTCACTCATGGCCAATTCACTCATGATCACTTCTATACTTTATCAAATTTTCACTCATTGTCACTTCTCTCAAGGTCACTTTAAAACTTTTTCAAATTTTCAATCACAGTCACTTAATTAAAGGTCACATATGTAATTTTTCAAATTCAAACTCATATTCACTTCATCAAAGTCACTTCACAAGTACACTTCCTCAAAGTCACTTGAAAAGGTCAATTACTCAAATTCACTACACAAGGACACTTGAAAATTTAACAAAAATATCCTCAAAGTCACTACACAAGGTCACTTGACAATTTAAATTGAATATATAAAAACACAAATTATAAAAATATTACAATGTATGAGAATCTAGAATTATTTCAATAATAAAAAATATTAATAAATTAGATCAAAAAATCTAATTCAATATTCTCCCCCTTTTTGATAATTTCAAAATAAATGTCAAGTCAAAAAAATCCACCTTATTAAAATTGATCAAAAGGATTTAAGGTTTAAATATGCTTACATAAAGAGTAATTTTTATTACTATAAAATAAATATACCCTAAACGTTACATCAAATGAATAATTAGGCTTTCCTTAAATTTATACATTTTCAAATGGTATGTGTAGACATAAAAAGATACTTTTTATAATAGTATAAATTATTTAGGAAATATGTGTTATAATCCTTAAGTATCCATGAAAACATTTCAATATTTTCAATGATTTCGATGAATTAAATAGTAACCATCTATTTAAGTACACTCTAGTGGGATAAGACAATTAAACATATTCAATATACACACATTCCAAATGAAGCTTATTTAATGTTTTCGCTCAAAATCCAAGTTAAACTTCCCATAAATATATATTATATGATTAAATTTACATCATTCAAAGTTAGAATTTTATTTTATCAAAATTAGTTAAATTCAAATATTTAGTAAATATATCAGCTAACTATTTTTCTAAAGAAAGAAATTTTAGATTTATATTTCCATTTTGAACATGATCCATAAAAAAATGATATTTAACATTAATTTTCATAGTCCTGAAATGTTATAAATTTATTATTAGAAATATAAATAGTTGAATTATTGTTATATTAAATAGGAATATTATCAAAATCAATATAAAAATCATAAAGTGCCTCATTAATCCATAAAGAATTAGCACTATAACATACAGTAGCTATATATTCAGATTCAGTAGTGGAAAGAAAAATAGAATTTTGTTTATTTGAAGCCCGAGAAGCCAATTATTTTTTGAGAAAATGAAACATACCTGAAGTTCATTTTATATCTATCTAGAATCCAGAAAAATCATAATCAGAATAGATTATCAAATCAAAATTAGTTCTAGAAAGTTAAAATAAACCAAGATTCAAATAACCTTTAACGTGTCTAATAATTTTTTAAATAGATTTAATGTGACTTTCCATATGGATACTTTGAAATCTACCACACATGTAAATTTAAAACATAAAATCATTCCTAGAAGTAAATAAGTATAATAAACTTCCAATCATGACTTTATATATTTTAACATTAAAGAATTTAACATATTTACTTAAATCTATGTTATAAGTAGTACTCATGGGAGTATTTTCACTATTAGAAGAGTCTAAACCAAATATTTTAACAATATATTTAGCATACATGTATTGATTTAGAAAAATAACTTCATTTCTTTGAAATATTTAAAACTAAAGGGAAAATTTTCAATTCCCCCATCATACTCATATCGAATTCAGAAGTCATCAATTCAAAAAATTCATTACAAATATTTTCACATGAATATCTAAAACATTATCATAAATATAAATTTTTACAATAAATATATCATCATAACTTTTCTTGATAAAAAGATAGGATAAAATTTTCAATTCTTAAAAAAATCAAAAGAAAACTAGTAAAATTTTAATATCAATATCAAGTAGCTTGTTTCAAACCATATAAGAACTTATATGGTTTAAAAACATGATCAATATGCTTTTTATTTTCAAAACTAGGGGTCTCTCTAGAATATACTTCATTAAAAATATAACCATTTAGAAAGGTGGATTTGAAATCCATTTGAAATAATTTAAATCCATGAAAAGAATTATAAGATAATAATACCATAATTGCTTCTAGCCTAGAAACAGGTCAAAAATATTCTTCAAAATAAATACCCTCTTATTGAGAATATCCTTGAGAAACTAATCTATCTTTCTTTTAACTGTATTTTTATATTCATCAAGTTTTTTTATAAAGGTCCATTTTTGTCCAATAAGATAAAAATCATTTGGGGGAACAACTAAAGTCCACACATTATTCCCAGTAAACTGATTTAATTCATCTTACATATCCATGATCCAATTAGAATCATTTAAATATTTTTCAATATTTTTAAGTACAAAATTAAAAATAAAATCATGATAAGACCAAATATTTATAATATATTATCCAGTATAAGAATTTGATTCAACATTACCAATCACATTAATAATAGTATTATCTCTATAATAATTTTAATATTTTTCATAAATAGGTTCAAATTAAGAATAAATATTCTCTCCCTCAGTATGTGATTCTTTATCATGGTGTTCTTTTTCTTTAAAATTAAAATCTCTAAATTCATCCTCATGTTGTTCAATATCATCATCTATTTTATTCAAAGATTTTTCATCGAACTTTACATGAATTAATTATTCAACATCCATGGTTATTTTATTTTATAATGTATATGCCTTACTATTACTTGAATATCCTAATAAAATTCCTACCTCATATTTTGCATCAAATTTATCTAAATCGTGTTTAGTATTGAGAATAAAAATTTTACATCCAAGGACCCTAAAATAGACAATTTTAGGTTTTCACCCCTTCTAAAGTTTATAAGGTGTCTTTTTTGACAAGATTATTAAAATAATTCTATTGGTAACATAACAAGATGTATTCACGGCCACTTATTATAAATATTTAGGCAAATTAAACTCATTTAACATGGTCTTATCCATTTCTTTAAGTGTTCTAGTTTTTCATTCAACTATACCAATTTTTAGGGGAGTTAAAATATGAAAAAATGTGAAAATATTCATTTTCTTCACAGAACTAGGTAAATTATAGATTCTGTAATTCACAACCAAGATCACTTCTAATTTATTTAATTAAGTTTACTTTATTATTTTGAACCAATTTATAAAAATTGATAAACTTAGATAAATATTTGTTTTAATTGTAAGAAAATAAATGCATCTGTATCTAGTAAAATCATCAATAAAAACAAAACAATATCTCTTACCACAAAAACTATCCATTTTGATAGAAATAAATATATATATATAAATGAATAATATTAAGAGGTCTTGTGGTTTTTACTTCCTTAATTGACTTGAAACTACTTCTATGTTGTTTACCTTTCAATCAAGAATCACATACAAAGTTGTTGTCCACTTTAAGTTTTGGTAACTGTAAAATTGTTAAGTTATTAGATAGTTTGTTCATCGACCTGAAATTAACATGTCACAACTTTCTATGATACAAAATTTCATCAGATTATACAGTACTTAAAAATTTAACATTTTGATTGGTTAATTCCACAAAATTTATTGAATAAATTTTTTCTTCTATATTTGTATAAAATAAAATATACTTATCATTAAATATAATGAATTTATCATTTTTAAATTTAAGAAACTTTCCATTATCACATATTTATGAAATTTTTATTAAATTAAGTTTCAATACTTCAATATATAAAACATTATAAATAATAACATAACTTGAAATTCCAAATTCAACGAAACCTTTTACCTTTCTTTTAGAATTTTCACCAAAAGTAACAATACCTCTGTAGATGCCGAAAAAGTCTGTAACACCCAGAGGAAGTTTTGAAATGACAAAGAGAAGTCATATTTGGAATCAGAGGCCTGGTCCGGAGGCTCGGGAAGTGGTGTGTGAAATTAAGGAGGACTTGTGCGAAATAATGAGGTGCGCGCGAAGCATTCCCGGGATTCGCGGAATCGAGCCGATGGCGCGCGCAATTTTGCGCACCCTAGTTCCACGCGGTAAATCTTTGCGCGCCGACGGTTCCTGGCACGGAAGATTTCGCGCGCTGCCTGGATTCCGTGCCGGCTGATGCCTGTAAATAGAAGGCGACCCCTGGTGGTTTGGGGGTTGCGGAATTCAGAACAGATCCTGTGCACGCAATTCAGACTCCCCCGTGCACAAGATGACTTCCAGGTAATTCCTCTTTTTGCGCTACCTTGCCCCAGGGTTCACCTTTGCATTCAATTCCACTGGTTTAAGTGATTTCGCTCACTCCTACGGGTTCCTCCCTTGCGCGCAATCTTTACCCCGGGCGCGAAATCCCCTCCTGTGTGCGCAATCACGTCTCTGCGCAATACTCTGGTCTTGTTGTGCTCCATCCCGGTGTTTTGCGCGCAAACCTTCTTTTTGCACGCAGCACCCAGGGCCCCTTCACCTTGACGCCCCTTAGCTACCTTTCCACACTATCACCTGATGTCTCCCATGCCAGGCATGAACGCCATGCGTTGTTTTCCCGTACGGCCTTCCAGGCTCGTGCGAAGTAACCTCAAGGTCCTTTGGGCGGTGTTTCCCTTTGCGTTGCTCTGCCTTATACTTCTCCGCATAGGCACGCTAACGGCTATTTCTTCTTTGCATAGCCACACTAACGTGGACCCCTCAATGGTTCTCCCTACGGCCCCCCTTCAAAATGGCCTTGACGATGCCTTCCCTCCCACAAGGGGTAGAGGGTGTTGGGAATGTAAGCCCTAGGGGTGTGGAGCGAAACCACCTCATCCAAGTTGCAGGACGTTAAACTTCTAAGCACCTTGTCCTTAACACATGACGTTAAACTATGGTCTGATCCCGTGCTTCGCACGCAGGGTCCCCCCAGCTCGTAAATTTTTACGCCTCTCGTCTCCATGGGAATGGATTCTTCCTCGCATGGAATTAGATCCTCCTTGTTGGAGTGGCGTTTTTTCACGGGGGAACGTCTGCCTCAGAGCATAAGCCCCTAGCCTCTCTTATGGAAGGTTGCACCCATGCACCTCGATACTTCCCCTTGTCAAGGCCAGTGGAGTCCCTTTCCCACTGCGCTTTGTCGTACCATGGGCCTCCATCCTGGATTAAGCCCCGGCACCCAGGGCTGCTAACCACGTGTAAGCCCCTGTTTCCTCTTTGGGCCGCTCAACGCATACGCCCCTTTTTGCTTCTCACGGACGCACCCTTTGTGACGTTATTGTCTAGTCCCTACTGCCTATTGTTTCTCACACCGAGCATGACTCACGTGATCTTAGAGCGCGCATAGACCATGACATACTGTTATGGTCTGCCTCATAGCGTAAGCACCATACCAGCGAACTACGTGGACTTTGATCCATGCTAACGCATGGTACGTAGGAAGCCTCCACGAGGTTCAAGCCCACCACCCGGTCATTCCGACTTCTTCCCGTCGGTTCGCCAACACCATGGGCCACCTCAGAGCGTAAGCCCCAAATTCCCTCGTCCTGCATGACGTTAAACTGTATCTCATCCTGCATGACGTTAAACTGTATCCCTCATCCTGCATGACGTTAAACTATGTCCTTCGTCCCGCATGATGTTAAACTGTATGTCGTCCCGCACGACGTTAAACTGTATTCCCCGAACTACGTGGACTTTGATTCTTGATAACGCATGGTACGTAGGAAGCCTCCATGAGGTTAAAGCCCATAACTCCATCACCCATCCTGATCCTTACCCGGGCCGCCACATCCTGGTGAGATCATGCCACCCCATCCCACTCCATAGTATCCGAGAAGCCGCCCACGTGCTGGCCCCAACATCGGTGTTCCCCCTAGGGGGTTCTTCAATCTAATCCACTCTCAGTGTTCTGATCAGTCTGATCCGTCTCCGCAAGATGTTAAACTCGTGGCATACCCTGTGTTAAACATGGGAAGCTGAGGAAAACCTCATATGGTACACAATTCCCCGCGTTCAATGTGGGATACCTCGGGCTTCCACACCCTCGAGAAGCCCTGTGATAAGGGATAGAAGACATACATGATGATCCCCAGCGTTAAGACATGACAACGACACCCCAACGTGACCATTCTCCTCACTGAAGGTTGCTTCCCTGACAAGACCTCCTGGAGCGTCTCGACGGAAGCAACGTAATTAACTGGCATCCATGCAGATATGGAACCGGGAACGAGATTCACGAACCCGTCTTAAATCTATGAGGGAGACCCAGACTAGGTGACGATCTCCGAGGAGGAATCCACGGAAGGAAGAACCGACATCCCATCATCCCGGTTTCGATCAAGGAGAAGACGTCCCTGAACAAGGAATGGATGTCGTCTGCCTTTGGAAAGCAAGAATGCGGGGCAACAAGCCGCACGTCCTCCCATGCGTGACGGACACGCGCGCGCGCCCCAGTGTAAAAACGTCGGAAACAGAAAATGGTGAACCCGACGTGAATCTCTTCTCCTCAATAAGTGGACAGGTAGTGTTCGGGGTGTCGGAAGATTAGCATGTCACCAGGTCCGGGTACCTATTACCGGGACGTGAAAACTGCCAGGGTTTGAGGCAGTCAGGATGTTGATCACATCGTTCCGCGACGTCGTCAGCGTGGATCCCTCTTGCCAGCCACGGAAGACGGAATGATGTTGGGCTATTGGTTGTCGATTTCTTTTCCTGTTAGTACTAATGGGTTCATCTCCATGCTTCTAGGAATCAAATCACTGCATCTGGAGCTCGATCTCCACCTGCCCACCGGTGCAGGGGCAGGGGCAGTACCGACGCGGCTACCCTGCGCGGTCCCGCCTTTTCCACATCCACTCCGACTCCGATTTCTATGACTGAAGGGCGCTCATTCCCCCTCCCCCCGTCAGAAATCATCCAGCGAAGGGTGATCAATGACCTGGTTCGCAGGTACTATGAGGAAGGGATCATCCCCACCAGGGGCATGGCCCGTTTGGATCTAGAGGCGGTTGCACCTCACCATCGTCATCGCCCCCGAGGGCCGCGCAGGGAGCCGCCGCTCCCCACTCTGACGTTCAACCGCTTCGGGAGCCTATCCCCGGACCACCTTGACACATCCCTCCCCTACGCCAATGATGTGGGGGATGTTCGGTTTCGCCCGATCGGAGACTCGTCCCAGGGATTAACGGCAAGAGCCCCCACCAGGTTGCGTCGGCGCTGCCGCCCGGCTCCCCATGCTGAGGAGCAGGAAATCATCGTGCCCGCACCACCGGCTCCAACCCATCTGACCCAATGCCAGCGTCGGGCGCGAGCGGAAGAGGATGCCCGTCCTGGGGCACCAACGTCAGCAACCATTTTGGCCCAAGCTGCTGCTGACTCCTGTTACCAGACCCCCGCACACGTTGAACAGGGGCAGTCACATGCCCGACTGGGATAGACGCCCTGACCGCCCTGCAGGTAGGTCGGGTCGACTCTCCCGGTCACGAGCACAGGCAATGTCCACCGCAGACCAATCCGCGGTAGTGCCACCCACCATGAAAGCTCATTCTGTGCCACTGATCTGGAAAGTCGAAGGCTTCACCGCGACAGCTACGCTCCGAGTATGACTCTTCCCAGCGCCCACTGCACTAGGTATGAGTTCACTCCCCCTACCGCTGGCTACGAGTATGGAGATGTTGCGTATCCGGTCGCTCACCCACATGTAGGTCCTCCCCATGTCCCTTTCGACATCTGTCCCGGTGCTCCTCGCACCCCGGCCTTCAGTCCCCTCTGCCCTAGCACTATTACGGCCAGGGGACTCCTTGACGGAAATCATCCTTACCCTGAGGAGACACCCAGGGGTAGGAAGGCAGGACGTCGTCTCCGTAAGAGGAATGTCAAGGGAGTCCGGGCAGAAATTAGACCAGTCTGTTTCTCGGACTCTGAGGCGGAGTAAGACTCGGCGATGGAACCTTCTCCCCAACCATTTGAGTCGAGGGCAGGGATGGGGATGCGGCACGTTAGTCTCGTGCTCCCCGAATGCGAGATCCGTAGGATTCCCTCCTCCCTCTGAAGGTATATCCAGGAGGACGAGGACTTGGTGTACCCCCATGGTTCGAACCCGCAGTTATCACTGGCCTCCCCGAAAGCAACTTCCACCTCATTCAGGGAGGGTGGGGAACTTTTCTAGGGACCGACGGAAAATTTGCGATGTGACACACCCTCGGTGAGCATCGATACTGTGACAGGAGGCCTGTTTTCCAGCCCATCCTATCGTGATGTGGTATCCAGGGCACTGAAACCCTTGGAGGACGACTCAGGGATCGGCAGCCAATCGGCCTGTTCGCCGTATTCCCCGCCGGCCTGCTCCTCGGCCCGGCGGCCTGCCTCGGTGTCGTTGCCAGCGCCCCGACCATTCTCGGTTGATGAGAAGGGGCAGCAAGGGATGGATCCCGAACCAGAGTTGTGGAGCTTTTGGACCATCCTCGCAGTGGGCCACTTCCCTGAGAAGTTTTGGCCGGTCTCAGGATCGGATTTTGATATGCCAGAGTCACTCACCCCGGGAGAGTTTGAATGTTTCCACCAGACTATTCGGGCGACTCACTCCCATCTTCACCATCATCTAGCACCTTATCCCGGGAGTCAAGCATATCTCAAGGATATTGGTGAGCAGTGTCGTCGGGTCAACCTGGCTGCGCTCCCCGCGGTTCGGCACCCCGAGTCACTTGACCACCACGGGGCCCTCCAGCAACAATGCATCTAGAGTTTTCAAGTACCCCGCAAGGTCATCGAGGAACCCACCCCCACACGCACGTCCGCAAATGGGGGCAGTACGCTTCCCTTCTTTTCTGTGCGATCCGCCGACAACCCGGCTCACTGGGCGGCCCTGAGGGAATGTCACCAAGGGCAGTGGCGGTCAACATGGCTGACCTTTCAGATGAGGGAAATGGTGTGGATCTCCTCTATGGGGACTCGCCGCCTGAGGACAAGCCGCTACTGGACCCATCTGGGAGGATGAATCGTCAACAGAGGAGCCTCCTAGGTCTCCCTACACCCACTGAAGCCTTAGCACTGAGCCGAAACATCGGCAAGGGTAAAGAGCGTGTCAGGTCTGTCGATCTTACCGACCCATCTACCTCGGTACAGAAGGCAGAAGAAGACCCCAAGAAGGCCACGCTATGCCAACAGCTTTCTAAGCAAAAGAGGCTGGTTGATGAGCTCTTGGCCGAACGCATTGCAGAGCGGTGGCCTGACTACGGTAACCCTAGGCCAGGACAGCAGGGGCAGGAGCACCTACCCCTTGAAAAGATTCCCCCAGGAAACCGCGACCATGTTGCGTTTGCCGAAAGGGGAGAGGCCGGAGCCCATGGCAAGAGGGCGTGATATGTTTCGATGAACCCTCCCGAGCGGTGGGGTCACCAGGGGGACCCTGCTCGATTTCCTCTCGCTGCCCCGAGAGTCGCTCCACCAGCCGCCCCGTGAGCTTCTGAGCTTGACTACCGGATTGAAGAGACCGGCAATGTGCTTGTGGTTAGAGATCCTCGTCAGGATAGGAATATACGTCAAGACGATCTAATGGAGGAGATCATCGCCTGCTTAGAGGCCCTGGAAACTCGGCAGGTGGCAATCCCACCAGACGGCAAGCCATACCCAGCGTGGGTGGATGACATGCCGGCCCCGCCGAGATTTGGGAACCCCACTTTCTCCCCCTTTAACAGGACCGGGGACCCTCCACAGCACCTGGCCCACTTCAACTCAAGGTACGGGCCTATGTTAGGGACTTTGGCGCAGCAGGAGGCTGCCAAGCTCCGTTGATTCATTCAGACACTGGAAGGACCAGCATTCGTCTGGTACAGCCAGCTCCCCGTCGGATCTGTGACTAGCTGGGAGGACCTTCACCGACAATTCCTCTACCAGTTCAGTTCCACAACCCGGAAGACGAACATCGCAGACCTCTTCAGGTGCAAGCAAAGGCCCGATGAGCGAGTCACGGACTTCATCGCCCGGTGGAAGGGGCTCACGTACTCCCTTGACATGCCACTGACTCAGGAGAAATTACTAAAAATGTGCGTAGGGAACGTCAAGTCAGAGATGGTTCCTTCTCTAATCACTCAGAATTACCTCGGAGGGTTTCGGGACTTCTCAGACAAGGCTCAATGCCTCGAAGAAGCCCTGCAACAGGCCAGTCAGGCACGCCCGCTGCCTCCTATAATCCCTGCAAGGAGAGCTGCCAGAGCCAAGCCCGCTGTTGTGGCCCAGATAGAGGCCCCCAGAAAGCTAGAGTTTCTACCAGTATGACCAGCTCAGTAGCCTCATAGGGGTCCACCCCCATGGGCACAGCCTCCGTCCCAGCAGCGACCGCCCCAAAATCGGCGGTTGCCTCCGCATAACGCACCGCCACCACCGAGGCGAGATAATCAGGCTCCACCTCCTCGGAATGCTCCTCTGGCCCCTGGTCATGGTCAGCCTCCAAGAGCCCCCTTTCCAGACATAAGTAATTGGACTTACTCATTTGACGAGGCCCAGGTCCCCGGTTATTTCCGTAGCGCCATGGAGCAGAGGATCGTGCAGCTTCCTGAGTGTCGGAAGCCAGAAGAGGCGCATCTCACTGATCACCCTAACTACTGCCCTTATCACTGGACCCTGGGGCACACAATCTAGCGATGCTATGTGTTTAAGGACTTTCTCCAAGACCATATTAACAACAACATAGTCAGGTTGGGCCCAGCCCCGGTGCAATTTGCAGGTGTCTTCGTGAGATCAGATGGCAGCAGCGGCAACAAGGATGAGTGGCAGCAGGTTTCCGACCGTGGGTCCCAAAATTATAATGACTGGATGGCCCGTAGGACGGTCTCCCATGCCCATGGAATCATCTGTGCCCGCTTGAGTCAGCCAGAGCCCTCAGAATCTTCGAGCACCACTTTGGGATCGTCGTCCCAGCCTACCTCTTCCCAAAAGAGCAAGTGGTGGCGTAAGAAGAAAGA
Organism: Viscum album; assembly: GCA_963277665.1. Classification (NCBI taxonomy): domain Eukaryota; kingdom Viridiplantae; phylum Streptophyta; class Magnoliopsida; order Santalales; family Viscaceae; genus Viscum; species Viscum album. Next base: position 1,684,513,260 of record OY728126.1, on the reverse strand, counting down.
ATGCGCCCTGCCAATGTCGTCATCATCCCACAGGCTTGGAGATTTTATGCCCCCAGAGATGGGGATCCCTCCGAGACTCCGTCTGGTAGTAGATGACTCCTTGAGTGAAAGCCCGGGGAACGCTTCGGTTAACACCGTAGAGTTGGTAAATCCCTTTTTGACTCCTGACGATGAGGATCGTCAGGTGGACCTTCCCAATGTCCCCAACCGTTTCCAACGTTGGCGGAGACGTGGCTACGTGAATCGTCAGGGAATGACAGTCATCACCTCTAGTCAGGCCGTTCACGCTACTGAGTCCAGGAAGCAGGCCCGATACAGAGCTCAGCACACGCGGCCCCCTCACCCAGTGTTGACAGGGCCCATCATGCCTCCAATCGCAGAGCGGCCTCCTGTAATCAGAATATCGCATTTGGATTGAAAATATGATTTTCTGAAGCACATGGCCGGCATTACGGCAAGGCTTTCCATCCTTGAGGCCCTTCGTCTGTCGTCTGAAATGCGTGAGGCGCTCGCAGAATCTCTAAGGAGCCCCCTTCTGTTTGAGACGGAGGTGTCGGCCGCAGAAGCCTTCCACACTGAGGTGATTGAGGACGCCGAATGTCAGGCGGTTATCTCATTTTCCGGTGAAGATGAAGACCTTCCCATACAGGGGAACATTCTCCCACTGTATATCACTGGCCAGTTCAATGGCATGGAAGTCCACCGCTGTCTTGTTGACACCGGTTCTGGGATTAACCTAATCTCAACTCTGACACTGCGGAAACTGGGTTTGTCTGAGGATTATTTTACTCCCTCCAACCTCAGGATCCAGGGGTATGACAGGACCGAGAAAACTCCACTCGGCAAGATTTTCTTGAAGACCCAGTTCGGTGGCTTAATTGCCAACACCGAATTCATGGTTGTCTCTCAGGACACCGCCTACAACGCGTTGATGGGCAGGTCGTGGATCCACCTTCACACAGCAGTCCCCTCATCGTATCACCAGTGCCTCAAATACTCCCTTAAGGGTCGAGTGGGCGTGCTCCAAGGAGATGCGTCTCCTTTTGCCTCTTGTGAAGCCTGTTATCTGAACGCTGACTATTACAAGAGCAAGGAAAAGCAGATCCTGGCAGGTGAGGTTGATCCCTCCACTGTCACAAGTGATCCCTAGGCAGGTTTGGACAACGCATATGTCTTCCCAATCCATCGATTGGAGGCCACGACCCCCGACATGGGGCATTGCTTCGTTGTTTCGAGTACCAGAGGAGGGCATATTTTCGAGTCCAAGCGACAGCGGGAAATCACCTCGTACTCTTACACCAACCAGGCTCATGTGATCCCCGATCCCCTTACCCCTGTACGATATCGGGACGTTAGGCTCATGGCAATGGCAGTACGTCATACGTGTCTGTTTTGTCGGGCCGAAATCGACCGGCTCCAGCCAACGTGCCACTACTGCTTTGATTTCATAAAGCATGGCCCCTTGGGCCGAAGGCCATATGGGATTGGATCAACCGCCTTCGTCGCCAAGGTCTCCGCAGTGCATGAGTCTCCGGACGTGATGACCTCCGCCGCCCAAGCTGGCACCAGCTTCCCATCAGGGTCTGGCATCCCCGAAACGGCTCCCCCCGTGGATGATCCCTCTACAAGTGGAGAGGAGGACATGGAAGATGCTCCTCCTACCTTTGAGGAGGGCATCCCCACCACGGTCGATGAGTTAGTACAGATGAACCTCGGTAGTGAGTCAGACCCGAGACCCACATTGGTCAGCGCCGCTATGCCCCCCGAGGAACGGAAATAGTACGTAGACTTCCTCAGACAGCAACGTGATGTGTTCGCCTGGAGTTATGATGAGATTCCAGGGTTAGATCCCCAGGTATCCGTCCACCGCCTTGGCCTTTCAGCAAACCATCGCGGGTTCAAGCAGCCTCCCCGGAAGATGCGCCCCTCTCATAGTGACATGGTTGAGGACGAAGTTGAAAAGCTCATAAAAATCTAACTTCGTCAAGGAAGTCCAGTACCCCAGGTGGCTAGCCAACATTGTGCCAGTCAGGAAGAAGAACGGGCAGATCAGAGTCTGTATCGACTTCCGCAATCTCAATCTCCACTGTCCAAAGGATGATTTTCCCCTTCCTGTGACAGAGTTGTTGATCGATGCCACAACCGGGTTCCAAGCCCTCTCCTTCATGGATGGGTACTCCGGGTACAAACAGATATGGATGGCCCCCGAGGATGAATATTTCACCGCCTTCAGGGGGCCCCAGGGTACTTTCTGCTACCAGGTTATGCCCTTTGGCCTGAAGAATGCGGGTGCCACCTATCAACAGTCTATGCATCGCATATTCAAGCCGATTCTCAGGACACTGGTGGAATGCTACGTGGACGATCTGGTAGTTAAATCTCGTCAGTTCCAGTACCATCTAAAAGACCTTGAGAAAGTGTTTGGATTCCTCTGTTCTCACCACTTGAAGATGAACCCATTGAAGTGTGCCTTCGGGGTCACCTCCGGAAAGTTTCTTGGCTTCTTTGTTAGGTACTGAGGCATCGAGATCGACCCGGAGAAAATCAAGGCCATCAGTCAGATGCCTCCCCCGAATAATATTCAGGAGCTGAGAGGTCTTCAAGGCCACTTGTCCTATATACGCTGATTCATTACGAATCTTTCCGGCAAGTGTAAGCCCTTTTCTCGGCTCATGAAGAAAGGCGCTGCCTATGAATGGGACGAAGAGTGTCAGATCGCTTTTGATGAAATCAAGCAGTATCTACTCCAACCTCTGGTCTTGATGCCACCCATTTCCAGAAAGTCGCTGGTCCTTTACGTGACCACCCTGGAGCAATCCCTCGGCGCACTTCCCGCCCAGAAGAACAACGAGGGAACAGAGAATAGCCTCTACTACCTCAGTCGCGTGCTCCTCGATACGGAAATTAGATATTCTCACATTGAGAAGAGATGCATGGCGCTTGTATTTTCCATGCAGAAATTGAGGCACTACTTTCAGCACCACGAGGTACAGCTGGTCTCTTGGGTAGACCCTTTTAAATACATCCTGAGCTGACCTATGTTGATCGGCTGATTGGCACACTGGGCGGTGATCCTCCAGCAGTTCGACATCAGGTTTGTACCTCAGAAGGCCGTCAAAGGACAGGCGTTGGAAGATTTCTTAGCTGCCCACCCAACCTCCACGGACCAGCCACTGGATCTAGGCTTTCCTGATGAGGCAATCCTCCCATTCGATCATGCCATCCCATGTTGGCATATGCACTTTGACGATGCCTCTCGGAGCCCCACCAGTAGGAGGCTCAATGATCCTAGGCTCAACAGAGTGGGCCTGGGTGTCGTCTTCATCACCTCGGAGAAAGTCGTTCTACCGTATTCATTCCTGATGTCCGAAGGCTGCACCAACAATGAGGCAGAGTATCATGCCCTCATCACTGGCCTCGAGTTGGCTCTCGAGATTTACATACCCCATCTGTATGTAAAAGGGGACTCCGAGCTAGTCATCAAGCAGGTCAATGGTGACTATGCTGTCAGGAATCCATAACTCGTGCCATTGCTGGAGTGCACCCTTCGTCTAATGGCTAAGTTTCCCTCCCATCCAAAGGTCGTTCACATTCCCCAGTCACAGAATAGTCGAGCAGATGCTTTGGCCAGCCTGGCCGCATCACTTGCGGAGCCCGAGCAGGATGACATAATTATCCACGTGGCACACCGGAGAGTCATTGCTCCTATTATTCCAGAGGGAGATCGTGGCCCGTGAGTGAACCATCTCACCGCTGGTGCCCCTACGTCAGGATCCCCGGGGGCTTCGGGTGTGGTAATCGAGACAGTTCCTGACTGGAGGATTCCCTTGGTTGAATATCTCCAGCATGGAAATATTTCGTCGAACCGAGTCGAGCGCGAATGAATCTGACGTCGCGCGCTGTATTTCACCCTTCAGAGCAGTCTTAGTTTTGAGCATCTCCTTTACAGGCGCAGATTTGATGGTGTTCTCCTCCGTTGCCTTCAAGGATTCGAGATCCCACAGGTCATGCAAGAAGTGCACGCTGGTTCCTGTGGTGCCCACCAGGCCGGGTTGAAGTTGTCCCACCATATTCGGAGGCTAGGATACTTCTGTCCCTCCATGATCTACGACTGCATCGAGTATGCCAAGAGGTGTCACGCGTGCCAAGTTCATGCTAACTTTGTGCATCGGCCACCATAGCCTCTCCATACTACCAAGTATTCTTGGCCCTTTGCAGTCTGGGGTTTGCATGTTGTAGGACCTTACCCGTCGGCGACGGCCCGCCAGTACCGGTTCATCTTGACCGCTACGAATTTCTTCTCTAAGTGGGAAGAGGCAATCTCGATCAAGGAAGTCAAAGCCTATTCTATCGCTAACTTCGTGTGCTCCAATATCATATATCGATTTGGAGTACCTCACGCTATCCTCACGGATAACGGAACCAACTTCTGAGCATCCGATCTGAATAAATTGTATGCCAAGTACAACATTCACTCTAACCACACCTCCCGCTATCATGCGCAGGCGAATGGATAGATCAAGGCGTTTAACAAAACCCTCTCTAACATTCTGCAAAATATGGTTGGTCAGAATAAGAAAAGTTGGCCGAAGAAGCTCCCCAACGCCCTCGGGGCTTATAGGACGACGACTCGTAACTCCACCCAGGTGACTCCATATTCCCTGGTGTATGGAGCTGAGGTCATCCTGCCCATCGAGATCCAGTTTCCCTCATTTTGCACGGCGGTCTATGACCAGCAAGCGCCGGATAGAGTTACTGAAATCCGTCTAGCCGAATTGGAAGCGTTGGATGAAAGTAGGATTCGCGCGTTACATAACTTGGAAAGGCATCCGAGCAGGATGGCTCGAGCTTTCAATAAGAAGGTTCGCCTCCGCTCCTTCCTGCAAGGTGACCTGGTGCTGGCTCTCAGAGCGCCGATGATTCCCGACAGGAAACCACCCAAGTTGGAGCCCAAATGGGAGGGGCATTTCATTATCTATAAGTTCTATCCCAATGGCGCGTATTCCATAGTGAATATGGATGGTGAGCACATAATTCCTCCCACCAACGCCTGGTTCCTCAAGCATTACTTTGCCTGGGTATATATGGTCCTGCATGACCTTAAACTGTACGGTCCCGCACGACCCTAAACTGCACCTTGGTTCGAGTTCTAAGACCTTAAACTAAGATCCTTACATGGTCCAGAATGACCTTAAACTACATTTTTTCCCCACATCTGTGCCCCCAATGGTCCGAGTTCTAAGACCTAAAAACTAAGATCCTTTCCCTGTCCCACACGACGTTAAACTGTATTTCGTTCTACATGACGTTAAACTTCACTTCATGAACTACGTGTGGCTTGATTCCCATATTTATGGGATACTTAGGACCGCATGAAAACTTAGATTTCAGGTCCAACCCCATCTCTTAGGAGATCCCATGATCTCCTGGTTGCCTCGGTCTTTTGACCTGCCCTTCCCTCAGGAATCCGCCATCTTTTGGCCACTCTCAGACTGAGCCCCTCGACCCTTTCCAGTGGTCTTCTAATGTGTTCGGAGTACTCTGGTATAGGACCTGGAGTGTCAGATTCGACTTAGTCAAGTCTTCGTCCTCTTGTCAAGCTTCGTGTTCCCCTTAGTTCGGGCCCCACCCTCTTTCACACCCGGAGGGACCCCCAAGAACGGTCTGGATGCAACGCCTAAGGGATCTAATACCATCATGGGCCAACACCCCCGAGGGTTTCGGGCAAAAAATTGATACAAATACTATGTTGCGAATGTGTTCAGTGGTTGATGCCCATTTGTTTTCCCCTACCTCTAGGCTAACGCGACAGGATGCTTTGTTACGAACATGGTCAGCAGTAATCCTCATTCGTCACGTTGTCTTCTTCGGGACCTGAATGTTGGTTGCATGATTCACACTATGTTCCAACCCACTGTGTCAAGGTGTAATATCGACACTCATTTTACTAACCCTCAGTACACCCCCACACGTCAGACGGACCAAGCTGCGTAACAGTGTCTCTCAGGGCTCTCGCTATCTAAGCACTAGAGTATGTTCTTGGGTTTCTTCTTTACAGGTTGCGTGCAACTTGACCCTCATCCCCATGGGGAATGAGGATTCACCCATACATTGCGTTTCGAGCCTAGAGTAGCTGGGAGCTAGCATCTCCTGCCCCCCCTGATTGTTGAACCCCTGTAGGCCCCTTTGGCCCGAGGCTCCTCTCTCGGGATCACGCGTGGTGATGGTATGGGATTATGTCCTCATTCACATTAGGTATGCTTTATCGCATCGTGCGTGTTTCCCCTGGTCCAAGCCATACAACCTTAAACTGTTCTGCCTGGTCCAAGCCATATGACCTTAAACTGTGCTGCCTAGTCCAAGCCATACGACCTCAAACTGTGATGCCTGGTCCAAGCCATACGAACTTAAACTGTGCTTCTAGGTCCAACCACATGACCATAAACGGTGATGATATCATCTCGATTGCATGCCATTAAGGTGATACCTCTCAAGAACTATGTATGGCTTGATTCTCATCCTTATGAGATACGTAGGAGCGCCTGGGAACTTCCCCACAGGCCCAGCCTCACTTTTCGTGTTCGGTCTCTCGGCCTAAATGTGTCCCTAGGAGCACATAGTAAGAAGGTATTTTCCCCATTCACGTTGGGTTTTACAATCGATTTACCGTGTGTCTTCTGTTCCCCTTATTCTTTGGTCCGAGTTCTAAGACCGTAAACTAATACCCTTGGCTTTTCACGACTCGGTCTCTCTTGTGGGATTGTACGGTGTGGTGCAGGATTATGTCCTCCTTCACGTCAGGTTACTAGTTGTACCGTGCCTATCCCCGGATGAGATGTTTCCCCCATCCCACATGACGTTAAACTGTATTTCGTCCTACATGACGTTAAAATGCGCTTCAAGAACTAAGTGTGGCTTGATTCTCATCCTAATGAGATATGTAGGAATGCCTGGACATTTCATCTTGGGTCCAGCCCCAGGGATTACCAAATCCTGTCCCTCCTTATTGTTGGCCCCTCAGCCTGACTTCTTGGGAAGTGGTGTAATTGTGACATCTACCCTGAATAAGTTCGATATTCCCCATAGTAATAATGGGAAGCGGCAGTTCTCTCGCCAGAGAGGTCCTGTCTGAAAATTGGGACGATCCGTGATCAGGTTGGTACGTCCGCCTAATGCACCTCTGCCACGGTGGCGCAATTTCGGGATTGTTGGACTCTATTCAAAAAAACCACCACTCCACTTTCCATGATTTTCATGCCCCTTTATTCAGATCCTCATTCTCTTTCATGTTCGATGGGACCCCCTAACAATATGGATGATAGACCTATAGTCTGCCTACTGTCCTGGGCCAATGTTCCGGAGAACTGGTCATGTTTGACGGGACCCCCTAACAGTATGTATGATAGAATTTGGTCCACCTGCTGCCATAATATGGATGATAGACTTTGTTCTGCCTATTTTAGTAGTATGGATGATAGACCTATAGTCCGCCTGTTGTCCTGGGCCAATGTTCCGGAAGACTGGAGGGTGATATTTGAGTTAGGCCCCGTGTTGCGAACATGGTTAGCAGTCAGCCCTCATTTATTGCCCCCATTCTAGGCCAACACGATATGGATGCTGCGTTTCCGCCAAGGTTAACATTTATCCTCCATCGTCGCGCCCCAGAGTGTTCAGAATTTGGGTAGCGTGATTCACCTTTCCTTTCCATCTCCCTATGTTTGGATGGATTTCAATGCTCCCGGCATTTCCCCACTCGTGTGTCAGAGTTCATTGAGAATATTATATATCAATCGTTCGGAGGTCTTCTCCTCAGAAATACAGGCCCAATTTCGGATTCTTGAATCTTGGTTAAGGCCCCACAGTTGGACTAAATGATAACATGAGTATCCTTTGATTCTCGTGTTGGGTGTGACCCACAGGAGCTTAGGGATGAGTTGTTATTCATTTTGGAATTATGGTTGAGCATATTAAACCAAGGGTACAAATTAATGGATTTGTACATGTATTGGATTGAGATGATGAGCAGTACAAGAAGGAAGTTCATGATATGGCCAAAACAAATCCCCTAAGGGTCGGCGTGCTGGTTCGATCCTTCCAACGCCGCTACCCTTTGGCTGGTAGCCTTCAGGACCACTTCTCGCTCCTTGCAGACTCTCTCCTCATCAGTTTCCAAAGAGCGCAGCTCGCCAACCCTAGCTTGTGCTTGCGCCAGCTCGGTTTGAAGTACGGCCATTTGCTGACTCGCCTCCATCATTTGTTCCTGCGCATCAGCCAGCTGGGCCGCCAGTTGTTCCACGAACTCAGATCACGTCGCAAGGAAGGCCTCCTTCTCTGCCGCCTGCCCTTCGAGGTGCCGGACCTCCCACTCCACCCTCAGCAATGCTTGGGCGTCCGCCGATCTTTCCTGACACTGGGAAATTTCGGTGCGCTGGCTGCTCTCGCGTATCTTCTCAGCCATGTAATCACGGATTGTAAGATGAAGGCACTGTGCGTCAGCCCCTCCGGCGCACAGGAAGCGCAGCCAGGTCTGGAGTGATCACATCCGCCTTATCCAATCTGACTGGGGATGTCTAAGAAAGAGCTGGATGCACTTCCACCCTTTGTGCCATGTCATCCGGCTCTCCTCAGCCGCTTCTGAGTCTGATTCATCTATCTCCTCAGGGTCAGCGGGCCATTACACAGGAAAGGCATCCAGCAGGTCGGCGGAAGGATCTGCCTCAGGGATGTCTTCATGAGGAATAGGATCCTCGACGTCCGGGCGATCTTCCTCTCTCTCCCCGACAGAGATGGTGCCTCCGTCATCCTCCGGCCTCACCTCAAGAACAGCACCGCTAATTCCCGCTACCCCCTGCTCGCCAATTTCCAGGGCCGACTCAGTGCGGGAAGCATGTTCTGAACGAGGTGGTATGTCTGCCACTGGTCCGCTCACAGACAGCCCGGGCTCCGCAGCCTGACGATCCTCCAATGTTGAGATCACTACGCAAGGCGTATGCTGATTAGTTGGGATCTTTTGATTGACAAGCGCCAGTAGTGAAGCGTGAGACTCACAAGAATCCAGATCATCGGCCTCCAATGTTCTGACTGCTGCAGGAGCCACCGTGATGGGAGACCCCTCTGCGCTTGTCAATTCAATGATGGGTGTCGGATCCCCATATTGTCCCATCGGTTCCCTTCCTCCCTCCTCTGGTGGGGACGCTTGACCAACACTTAGGCGCTCTTGAGTGAGGTAGAGAGAGGGTTTGGAAATTGAAAAGGATAATGGATGAAAAAGGGAAATGAATGAGGATAGAGACAAACCTCGAGTATCTCGGTTATGTCGAGATCAGAGCTGACAATCTCTCCGCTCTCTCAGAGACTCCCTTAGTAGGTCGCCCCCTACGACCCCTCACCTTCGGGTTCTCCTTCTTCTTCATCTTCCCTTTCTCCTTCATCTTCTCTGGTCTCCTCCCCCTCCGACTCATCGTCACTATCGCCTTCTCCCGGTGGAATCACTTCCGGATCATGCTCCTGGCCGAGAATCACTTTCACTAAGAAAGGTGGCTCCACACGACGACCCCTTTGGCGCGCGTATGTGTCCATGGCCATCAGATAAGCATGCCGCCGATGGAAGTTTACCCGGTCAGTAACTCGAATGAGCCCGACCACTGGAATTTGGATCCCATTTTGTATGATCTTCTGCCAGACGGCTTCAACGCTCAGCGATTGTCGCAGGGTCATCCAGGCCGACCACAGTGCCGAGAAAATTGCATCTTGGGAAGGATCGAGCATGTATCTTATCTACTTCCCGGACAGTTCCCTGGCCGCTTCATGTAACCCCCCCACGGGCAACGAGGTTGCAGAGGCACCGTGTTCTGTGCCCACTGCTGAGTTCCTAGCCTACGCAGGCCTCGCTGCCGGACGCGCCCCTGGTTCCCCCCTTCTGGCGGCACCTTTCCTCCTCACCCGTCGCCCGGTTTCTGCGCGGGTAGCCTCGAGTTGCCGGACTCGCTTACATAAAAGCCCCTCAGGGTACGCAATGGTCCAGTGCTTGGCATACTCAGTTTCTAGGCCAGCGTCGACCCCGGTGGGAGGAAGAGTGATGATGTCGCCAGAGCCGAAAGTGGTAAACATCAACCACATCTGGCGCAGAACGCAAGGATTCTTCTCCTGCCAGACGGTCGTGAATACCTTCTTCGGCATTCGTTGGAGGCACCCGAATTTCCTGGAGAATCAGGATGGCATGTAAGGCTCGCATATCACCTTCCCGTCGATCCGAGCCATGACCACCCCACCCCGAATGCTCTGGAAATACTCCCACTACTCTAGTGGGCCTCGCCCATTTTCCACCATCTGGCCGACCTGGGTGGGGAACGAGCTGAAGTTGAAGTTGGTGTGGTTACCAATGTGGATTCTCACTCCCTCCTCATTGAGCGTCATCGGTGCCACCCCAGCGATGTTCAGCAAGGACGGTCGCAGGCCATTTCCCGAAGGACGGAAGGCGTTTGGGAAAGTGTACCCGCCGAGGTGAGACGCCACCCAGCCGTGGAAGATCTGGAAGGGGCCACATACTCTCCGAGGCGAACCCCCTCGTGAGATGCATCCTAGGATGGCATACAGCTTTTCTAGTACGGGGACGCCCAAGTTGAACCATTTGTTGGCGGCCATGGTTCCCGCCATCACCAGTGTTGTTGGACGGACGCCCATCCTCGCGTCCCGCACTGAAAGGAGCCACCCGCTCAGGAAGGCGGCAAGGAACCCGGCATACCAGACATTTGGGTCCCGGGCCTCGATGACGTGATAGCCCCATGATTGGTATTTCCCCGCCTCCAGGGTCCTCCAGTATGACCCATCCCTTCTCCTCTAAGCCGCGGTTGGGCACCGTTTCCCCCGTCTCGGCATCTTGATTGCTGGATCCTTCTTGAGGAACTGGATGAACCAGCCCTTGTAGGAAATGTCCTTCAGGAAGTCCTTGACCCCCATCATCTCTTTGGCCAGCTCCAGCAGGTGCCACGTCAGCATGGGCACCCGTGACCTGTCTTCCCAGGTGTTCTTTAGAGGAACGAACTCATCATATTGGGATCCCTCCTGTGGGATACCTCTGATGCAGTGAATGTCCCAGAGACTGATGCCAACTTCCCCATGGTGAAGGTGTAATGTGTTGGTATCAGGAGACCACCAGGTGAATAGCTCTGGCCCAAGCTCGGGTTGACGGTGGAAGTGGAACTGTGATGTCCATACTGCCTCGAACAGGCCAATATGCCACAGTTCATCCCCAAACTGGTCGCAAGTATGGCGAACCCAGAATGCCCAGGCCCACTCGCTGGTGAAGTTGCCCCCGGACCGTAGGTCCCAATCCTTCATCCAGCCCTTCGTGTTATCCGTGAAGCTCTAACGAAACGTGATCGTGTAGAGGGCCGGAGAATTCTCTGCGACAGGCTTGTCCCCGGTAATAGTCCTAGTCCTCAGGTTCAGGACATATACGTCCATATGTATGGTTTCCCTAGCAGGATGGTCGTTGTTGGTAATGTTGTAGCAAGGAATTTTGTCCTCCCGGGTCACCCATGACCGCGGTGTGTCCGCCTCGAAGCCCGGCAGAGGCACATCCTCCAGGATGCCAAAGTTCCAGAGCAGGAGGATTTCAAACAGGGGATACGTCTTCTGGGCTGCAGTCAGCAGATTGAACAAGGTCAGATTGTTGGAAATGATCACCTTAGTGCCATAAACCTCCTCGTTCACCTCCATTTTGGTCCTACGAGCAGTGGCTTCCCCCTCATCAACTTGGTTTGCAGCCATCTCGAATATTTCGGGAGTTGCACAAAATCAGGATGTACTGCGCGGGATCGGAGAGAAGTGCGCGGGATCAGAGAGTGCTGCGTGAAATCGGAGAGTGTTGTGCGAAATCCCGGAGTTGGGCGTGCAATTGGCATGCTAGGCGTGGAATAGCCCGAGTAGGTGTGCAAGTACGGTAGAAATTTGGAAGGAATTACGCGCTGCCAGAGCATTTTTACGCGCAGCCGCGGGAGCAATTTCGCGCACGAGAGCGTTAATCCTATCGTGCAGAAAAGCTTCTGTACGGATTCGTGACCCAGCACCCCTTTTTATAGGCGAGGCAAGGGTTCCGCGCCGCACAGAAAGAGAATTCCGCGCTTATCCATCATTTTGCGCGCCACACCAGTTTTTTGCGTGATAAGTGCCCAGGATAGGCCCTACTTCGGCGTTTCGGCGTTTCCCTCGAAATCCGACCATTGTGACCTCTCACCGATCCAATTCCAAGGGGGGGCATTTGTAGACGCCAAAAAAGTCTGTAACTCCCAGAGGAAGTTTCAAAATGACAAAGCGAAGTCATATTTAGAATTAGAGGCCTAGTACGGAGGCCTAGGAGGTGGTGCATGAAATTAAGGAGGACTTGTGCGAAATAATGAGGTGCACGCGAAGCATTCCTGGGATTCGCGGAATCGAGCCGATGGTGCGTGAAATTTTGTGTGCCCCGGTTCTGCGCGGTGAAGCTTTTCACGCCGATGGTTCCCGGCGCTGAAGATTTCGCATGTTGCCTGGATTCTGTGCCGGTTGATGCCTATAAATAGAAGGCGACCCCTGACAGTTTGGGGGTTGCGGAATTCAGAACGGCTCCCGTGAACGCAATTCAGACTCCCCCGCGCGCAAGATGACTTCCAGGTAATTCCTCTTTCCGCGCAACCTTGCCTCGGGGTTCGCCTTTGTACACAACTCCACTAGTTTAAGTGATTTCGCTCACTCCTCTGGGTTCCTCCCTTGCACGCAATCTTTACCTCGTGTGCACAATCCCCTCCTGTGTGCGCAATCACATCTCTGCTCAATCCTCTGGTCCTGTTGCGCGCCATCCTGGTGTTTTGCGCGCCAACCTTCTTTTTGCGTGCATCACCCAGGGCCCCTTCACCTTGACGCCTCTTGGCTGCCTTTCCACGTCGGCACCTGATATCTCCCCTGCCAGGCATGCGCACCATGGGTTGTTTTCCCGTACGGCCTTCCAGGATCGTACGAATTAACCTCAAGGTCCCTTGGTCGGTGTTTCTTGTTGCGTTTCTCTGCCTTATGCTTCTCCGTATAGGCACGCTAACTATTATTGCTTCTTCGCATAGCCACGTTAACGTGGACCCCTCAATGGTTCGCCCTGCGACCCCCCTTAAATACGGCCTTGCTGATGCCTTCCCTCCCACAAGGGGTAGAGGGTGTTGGGAATGTAAGCCCTAGGGGTGTGGAGCGAACCCACCTCTTCCAAGCTGCAGGACGTTAAACTGCTAAGCACCTCATCCTTAACACATGATGTTAAACTGTGGTCTGACCCTGTGCTTCGCACGCAGGGTCCCCCCAGCTCGGACATTTTTTACGCCTCTCGTCTCCACGGGAATGGATTCTTCCTCGCATGTAATGAGATCCTCCTTGTCAGAGTGGCATTTGTCCACGGGGGAAGGGCTTCCTTAGAGCGTAAGCCCCTAGCCTCTCTTACGGAAGGTTGCACCCATGAACCTCCGTACTCCCCCCCTGCCAAGGCCAGTGGAGTCCCTTCCCACTATGCTTTTTTACACCACGGGCCTCCATCCTGGAGTAAGCCCCGGCATTCAAGGCCGCTAACCACGCGTAAGCCCCTGTTTCCTCTTTGGGCCACTCAACATGTAAGACCTTTTCCGCTTCTCATGGACGCACCCTTTGCGACGTGATCATCTGGTCCCTGTTTCCTCTTGTTTCTCACACCGAGCATGACTCACATGGGATTAGAGCGCACATCGACCATAAAATCCTATTATGGGCCGCCTCAGAGCGTAAGCCCCATACCATCGAACTATGTGGACTTTGATCTGTGCTAAATCATGGTACGTAGGAAGCCTCCACGAGGTTCAACCCCACTACCCAGTCGTTCCGACTTCTTCACGTCGGTTCGCGAACACCATGGGCCGCCTCAGAGCGTAAGCCCCAAATTCCCTCGTCCCGCATGATATTAAACTGTATCTCGTCCCGCATGACATTAAACTTTATCCCTCATCCCGCATGACGTTAAACTGTATCCTTCGTTCCGCATGACGTTAAACTGTATGTCGTCCCGTACGACGTTAAACTGTATTCCCCGAACTATGTGGACTTTGATCCATGCTAATGCATGGTACGTAGGAAGCCTCTACAAGGTTCAAGCCCGTAAATCCATCACCCATCCTGATCCTTACCCAGGCCGCCACATCTTGGTGAGATCATGCCACCCCATCCCACTCCATAGTATCTGGGAAGCCGCCCATATGCTGGGCCCAACATCGGTGTTCCCCCTAGGGGGTTCTTCAATCTGATCCACTCTCAGTGTTCCGATCAGTCTGATCCGTCTCCGCAAGACGTTAAACTCGCGGCATACCCCGTGTTAAACATGGGAAGCTGAGGAAAACCTCAGATGGTACACAATTCTCCGCGTTCAATGTGGGATGCCTCGGGCTTCCGCGCCCTCGAGAAGCCCTGTGATAAGGGACAGAAGACAGACATGTTGATCCCCAGCGTCAAGACATGCCAACGACACCCCAACGTGACCATTCTCCTCACCGAAGGTTGCTTCCTCGACAAGACCCCTTGGAGCGTCTCGACGGAAACAGCGTAATTAACTAGATTCCATGCAGATATGGCGTTGGGAACGAACTTCACGAACCCGTCTTAAATATATGAGGGAGACCCAGACTAGGTGATGAGCTCCAAGGAGGAATCCATGGAAGAAAGAACCGACATCCCATCATCCCGGTTTCGATCAAGGAGCAGACATCCCTGAACATGGAACGGATGTCGCCCGCCTTTGGAAAGCGGTAATGTGGGGCAACAAGCCACGCGTCCTCCCATGCGTGACGGACACGCACGCGCACCCCGGCGTAAAAGCGTCGGAAACAACCTCCATCAAACTAATTGAATGAAATGAAATTTTATATATCATCAGTCATGTGTCTTTAAAATCCACTATATATATACCAAACATCCTTTATGATTCTCCCAAGACACTTTTCCTAAAAAAATAGATTTAATAAAGCTTTGATACCCATGAAAATTTGGGTCTGGGGGGACTAGTATATAAATTCTTTGGAATAAAAACTGATTTCAAACATTTGAATGAATGGTCTGAGGACCTTTTTATTATTTTTGATAATGCACATTGCAAGGGGTAAAGTGGAACCCTTACAAGGCCTGAAGTCTTAGAGACAATTACATGACACATAGGTCTTTAGAGGAAATCACCTAGACAAAACAACTTGGAACTGGTCCTCCTCAGAACATGTCATAATATCAACACTCCCCCTTCGCAAGGCTAGTCGGCTAGCTATCCTATGTAGAGATTCACAGGCCTGGTACTGATGGCAATGCTAAACCCTCTCATTCTTCCAATTCCAGTTAGCTCTGCTCTAGTGAATTTGCATGCTATGATCCTCATATGAAGCCTTGTTCCTTGTAGTCTCACTGGTATATATGAATATTCATGTGTCCTGAAGGCCTTGGGGTGGACCTAAGGCATTGAGGTGGCCCAAAGGCCTTGGGTGGCCCAAAATCCTTATAGGACCTGAGGACCAAACTGGGGGCCCAAAGGCACAATTAAATGAATAGTTTTGGCTGCTACAGTACCAAATAGTGCCTGCTAGAGTACCATTACAGTACTACTATAGTAACCCAGAAATATGTCTCCACTCAGATTTAATCTCAGGTCTCTTGGATGCACTTGTTGAGTCCTCTCCAATCGGCATGAGGCTCATGTGCGATTTAAACATTTATTTATAAGAAATATTGAATATAATGATTTAGAAATCATAGTATCAGTATATCCAAGAGATTTTGGAAATCTCAAGGAACACTCATTTATATAATTAACTTTCATTTAACATCTAAAATATTTAGTAGTAAATATACTTCCATTATTTCTTTAAAAAAATAAATACTTATACATTTTAGGTAAATTATTTTCATAACCAAGAATATATATCTTTTTGTTCATTTTATTGAAACTCAAAATTTTATCAAATTTTTTCTACCCTAAAGAAAATGGACTAATTTGACTTTAAATTTTCAATTTCATCTATGAGATGTTCATTCCCTTTAAGAACATCATCAAAATAACTTATTTTAGCTTTATGGAACTTTGAAATGAAATTAACTTCTCTCTTTAATTTTTCATTTTCAGCAAGAGCATATTTCAAATTTTCATTAGTAATTTACAAATTTATATGTATAGATTTCAGTTCTATATTTTTATATTTTAAACCTTGCTCGACAGATTTCTTCATATTTTCATTCTCCTTAAAAATTATGAATATTGTCTCTTAAGGTTCTTGTGTAAACAAGTGATCTTTTCAACTTTATGTTCAATCCTTTCAAGTTATTTAAGAAATTACCCAATAATATTTTTTTTATATTTAGATTTAGAAGATAAATAATTAGTAGAGTCACTTATTTGATTTTTTGAATCATTTAAACAAAAAATTTCCACATCCTTTTAAAAACAAGATTCTTTAGCAGAACTTGAATCCTCAGTACAACTTCATATGGATTCTATTTCCTTATTTTCTTTCTTATATTACTTCCTATTATTTTTTCCTTATTTAGTATTGGTCAATCAAGCTTGGTGTACCCAAATTAACTACACTAATAAAAAATTACATATTGAGCATCATTAGATTTAAAATTAACTTTCCCCTTCTCTTTGTAATCATCTTTAGGATAATCTTTTGAGGATCTCCTTGAGTATCCTTTATTCCTTATATATCCACCCTTTGTGACATATATAGTATCATTCTTTTCATTACTATGTAACTTAGAATTAGAATAGTAAGTAGATAAATTTGAGTAAAAAGCAATTATATTCTTATTTGAATTACATTCTTTAACAATATTTTGAAGTTCCAACTCATTTTGTAATAATGATCAAATAAACTCATAAAGTGTATACTCCTTGAAGTTATTACTCTCATTTATAGAAACCTTTTTTAATATTGAACTTATTAAGAAGTTCTCTAAGTACTCTTCCAATAATAATGGTATTTTCAAGAGTCTCTCCTAAAGAAATTATACCATTTAAATTACTATTAAATCTATGGATAATTTGATTTATAGTTTCTTCTTCAACCATCTTAAATTATTGATATTCATCTCTTAACATGCCCAGAATAGTTCTAATAATTTTATCTGAAACAATATGTGTAACATATAGAATTATTAAGATGTCATGATAAGTTTTAGATACGTATACAGGACTATAAGAATTTCTATTTATTACACAATATAAAATATTCATCACCTTATGGTTCAAAACATACTTTGTTTCATAATTTCCAAATAATGATTCACGTTCACCTTTGGGAAGCTTGTAAGGTTTTTCCATAATTTTCCAATGATCAATGTTGTGTTTCTTTAAGAATTATTATATCCAAGAGTTCCAATATCCATAATTAATTCCATCAAAATGAGGTAGTTTTGGAGGTATTGATCCATCATTTGAACACATTCATGCCATATTAAAAAAATATTTTTCCCTTTATGGTTTATGTCAGGAAATTGTTAGCACAAATAAATAATATATATATTGATCTTAGAGTCAAGATCTGATACCAATTTTTGTTCCCAAAGAGTAGATGGTGGATTAACCAATAGGGAGGTGAATTGGACCCTTTTTATAGTTAATTTAAAAATTAAATATTTAAGTTTATATTAAATATATTATATTAATTTAGTGGACAAATAAAATAAATAAACACAATGATTTTTATAGTGGTTTGAATCTAAATGATCTTAGTCCACTCTTCACCCCTCTCACAAACTAGAAGATGTGGAACACACTATATCCACTATAATAGAATCTTACAGTGAATTTTTTCCACTTGGAGTCACAACCTGATTATAAATCCATTTTCCCATGGAGGATTAAACCCAAACAGACCTTCCTTTTTCTACCTAGCGGCACAACCCAAATATTCATCCTTTTTTCAACCAGGAGACACAACCCAATGCCTGAATTTTCTATGGGAGTCACAACCCACAATCCTACCTTTTAATGGGTAGTATAGCCCTTTACAATTACACACATAGAAAGAAATGGAAATAATTAAATCCATGGAAATATATAAAAGCTTCACATTATGAGGTTTGAGGTAGTATGGATCTCTTCATTAGTAAACGATGAAACGGGCATAGTTAAACTAAGATCAGTAGTTGGTCACAAAATTATTTCACACTTTTATAGTTCAATAATATCCTCAACCTCATGTATCTTGATTTGGACCTGTCAAACTCCTTATATAGAGTTCTGTGTATATCAGATTAAAAGCATGAAGCTCTTTGCAGTTTATATTTCCCAATGATGCATAGGATTTCTTCATTGAATGCACATAAAAAATATACCAACATGGGTCATTTCAATAATCAGTAACATTAAAATCATATTTTACAGTTATAATATGTTAGAATAATTAATATAGTACCAACAAATAATTTTAATCTACATTAAATTTCCTTGGAAAAATCACATAAATTATGAAAGATAAACTTTTCAAATTCCAACTATAATTAATTTAGGACTCAAATTTTCAAAAGAAACCATCTTGAAACTTTAACCCATGTGATAATAATATAATCCTATATAAAATTATTCCAATTAAAATTCATTAGCATTAAATTAATTAATAAGTATTTAAGAAATAATTATATAAAGATAAACATGTGAAACTAACATGTAATAGTTTAAAATATAAAAGTATAAATAAAAAGGATCATGTTTTAAGGTAAAATATGAAAAATGAATTAAGTAAATGTAGATAGGTCATAAGATAGGTTCATCAATTTTTAAAATTTAAACTTGTGATCACTTCATTTTTATTCTTTTATTCACTTAATTTTTGTTCATGGGTTCACTTAATTTTTGTTCAGGATGTAACTTCATTTTTTTCATGTGTTCGATTCAT
Source organism: Viscum album (assembly GCA_963277665.1). NCBI lineage: Eukaryota > Viridiplantae > Streptophyta > Magnoliopsida > Santalales > Viscaceae > Viscum > Viscum album. The sequence continues at coordinate 1,684,494,337 of OY728126.1, read as the reverse complement.
TTCTATTCATGTATTCATTTTACTTTTGTTCATGCGGTCACTTCATTTTTTTTTCATGTTGACCCTTTCAAACATTTTAAAATTTTCACCCATGGTCACATCACTCAAGGTTACTTCTAGAATTTTTCCACTTTCTAGTCACGATCACTTCATCAAGGTTACATATAGAATATGTCAAATTTTTACTCATGGTCACTTCCCTCAAGGTCACTTCCAAACCATGTCAAATTTTCACTAATGGTTACTTAATCAAGGTCACTTCCAAAAAAAAATTAAATTTTCACTCACAATCACTTCACTCAATGTCACTTCCAAAATTTTCCAAATTTTCAGTCACAGTCACTTCACTCAAGGTCACTTATAGACTTTTTAAAAATTTTACTCATACTCACTTCACTCAAGTTTCTTCTGGACTTTTTCAAATTTTAACCACATGGTTAATTCACTAAAGGTCACTTCTAGACTTTGTCAAATTTTCACTAATGGTTACTTCATCAAGGTCACTTCAAGACTTTCTCAAATTTTCACTCATGGTCACTTCATCAATTTTACTTCACGTGGAAACTTCCTTAAAGTCACTTGATAAGGTAACTTCCTCAATTCACTTCATATGGTCACTTGAAAATTTAACCAGAATATCTAAAAACTCAAATCTGAAAAATCTTATAGTATATAAGAAACTAGAATTATTAAAATTGTCAAAAATACTAATAAATTGGATCAAGGATCCAATTCAACAATTTCATGACAATATGAGGTTATTTTCTTGGTTTTGAACCCATAATCACAGTTTTAAAGATTTTCATATCATTAAAAACAACTTATTCAGATATTCTATGTACACTTCACATCCAATTAATGTTTTTCTTACTCTTTTATATCAAAAATAATTCAAATATAGTTTTTTTTATGATTTATCATCATTAAAATGTATTTTTATTTATTTTTGACCATTACATGCATTTTTTAGTGTTTTAAAGACTAAAAATGTGTTTTTGTATCCCTAGAAAACTAACAATCAGATTGAGGTGGATTTAGTTCCAAAATTTCAGAAATTAATCTATGGTTTCTTTTCTATTATTTCAAAGTAATCTGAGTAAAGTTTCTTGATTTTGACCCCTTGGTGTGTGTTTTTTAAAACTTTAATATCTTTTAAAACTGCATTTTTAGTCATTCCAAGCACATTTGTTTTAAAGTCAGAATAGAACATAATTATTAAGAAGAAAAATATTATAAGAGTATAAAGTACGGGATCATGTTACAATCTTTTTCATGAAAGTAAATCAGATCGGTGGGGAGGCCATCAAACAAGGTGATGTCATGATTTACCCCCATGTTGTTAAGGCCATCTAAAACTGTATTGGATTCTTGATATACATGTGTGATGATATAGTTGATATCTGTAAGCAAACAGTTGCAATCCATCCAACAAGTAGTAATTGGCCAAGCAAGATGAGTTATGCCATTCCAAATCGCTTGCACGATGGTTGTTAAGTCACTTTTAATTCATAGATTGTTCCAACCAAAGAGGATGTAAAAGTCAATGGCATGGATAAAACCTAGCATCTTTGCTTCTAGGGAGGTTGCATAGCCACATTTTCCCATGAAACATACAAGAATCTTCCCAATATCATTTTTTGTGGTTTTTGACATTATACATATATTTAAATGTTTTAAAACACTAAAAATGAATTTTTGGTCAACTGGAGAAAACCTAAACTCTGATTGATGTTGAGTTAGTTCCTATATTTCTAAAAAAAATGGCAGTTTTTTCTAATGATTTCACAATAATTTGATTTTTTTTACCATTATACATATTTTTTAAATACTATGATATCCATTAAAACAATTTATTCAATCATTCTGAGAACACTATACATCAAATTTACATTTCATTTTCTTCTATACAACACAAATAATTCAAATATAGTTTTCCTAAAATTTCATGTAAATATGTGGTTGTTTTCTTTGGTTTTAACCTTTACACACACATTTTAGATCATTATAACACTAAAAATGTGTTTTCAATTATCCTGATAAAACTTTAAATTATATTGAAATGTATTCAGTTCCTATATTTCAAAAATAAATATATTTTTATTTTTCTATGACTTCATTACAATTAGAGATCATTTTATTGGTTTTTACCCCCTAATGAACCTTTTTAAAGACTTTGATATTAATTAAAACTACTTATTTAATCATTTCCAGGACATTTCATGTTGGATTGATGTTTAGTGTACTCATAAATATAAAAAAATAATTCAAATATAGTTTTTATAAGATTTTACATCAATAAAAGGTTGTTTTATATGGTTTTTATTATTTCACATACATGTTTATAGAGTTTCAAAACACTGAAAATGTGTTTTTGATCATCATAAACAAATGAAAACTCAGATTGGCATGGAATCAATTTATAAATTTTAAAAAATCAATCTTTAGTTGTTTTCCTATTATTTCATAACATTATAGTGTAAGACACATGTTTTTTTATTATAATTACTTTATAAATAGAAAAAATAATAATTATACATATAAAATGAAATGATAAATAATAGTAAAAATTAATGGAAAATACCTCATGCATCTAATGAATCTGTATTTGGATCACCTATGTACTCATAATAATTATCACTAGCTACATTTGGATCCTAAAACATATATAAATATAATATATTATAATCATATTAACAAAAATCAATGTGAGTATAATTTATTTTCTTTTTTACTTATTTTATCGACATATATGAACTATCAATAGGATTTTGTGACATCACTTCATCTATATGTGTCAACATATATGATAATATTTCCTCATAATATGTATGTAGTTGCCAAAATTGTTTTTAATTCCTTAGAATTTATGAGACATTATTTTTTTTGTATAGTTATAAATAATGTTTTTCGATTATTTCAAAAGAATTAATACTTGATAAGATATTGGACTATAAAATCAATGAAAAAAATCTAAAAAACTTTATTCAATTATAATGTAACATTTTAATTCAAGTACATGAAACCATGTATCGTATACAATGTATTATTACACATTGTGGATAATTACATCCATTAAAACTGGAAAAAAAATACAAGGGTACAATTAATTGAAAATAATGATATCTTTAGAACTAGAAACTCATATGGACCATTATCACCTTTAAGAATTACTATTTTGATAAAAAAACCTACAATGAGATATAATACCACAAAAAAGGAAGAAAGGATGTTGTGAGATATAAAATAAAAACTATAGAAATGTGAAGTGTAAATGGAATAAGTTTAGTTATTTTATATATATTGGAACAAAATTTGGTAGTTACAAATATGGTTTTTGTAGATATGTCCATTGGATATATATTCAATGGGTATACTAAATTTGTGTATTGTTAAGTAGTAAATTTAAAATAATATATCTAATAATGAAATTAAGATATGATATTAAAATATTATAAAGATTTATATATGTGTGTATATATATATATATATTATGTATAAATATTAATATTATTATTAAAATATTATATGATGCATATATAAAATTCCAATAAATTTTTTAATATCAATGGAGTAGTAAAATTAAATTTTCAAATATAAATAATTAATTTTAATGGTATTTGTTAAAGTATATTTAGTATAAAAGTAATGTTTTTTTCAAAGAACTGTGTTGTTAAGTATTTTATAGTTTCTTCTAACATAATAAATTTAATAACTTTTAAAATATAATTATATGTGAACTGATATATTATCATTATTTAAACTGAAAGTTGATATGAAATAATATTAAGAACACTTAATGTTTAGAAAAATCAATTTTCAATAAAATTATTTTCCTTTATATTTTTTATTTTAATTTAAAAAATAAATTCATGAATTTTATAATCTGAATTAGATAAAAAAATTCATTTTTGTATTTAGAATGCTAAAAATATATTAGCATGATTTTTTCTAAAAAATTATTTTTAAGTGAATGGTGAAATATAGCGATACAGTGACTTCTATGTCATTGTTAGTATATAAGTATAAAATAGAGATTTATGAAACCTTTTTTTTAATTTATTTTATATATTTTAAAATATTCATTATAGTTTACAAACCAATAATTGATATTTTATAACTCGATTAATATTTTTTATAAAAAATTTGTTTAATATATTATGCATTTATTATATTAAGATTGATTTTATAAACTTTGTGAAATTGAATCATAAGAAATAGTTTAAAATTTTAGAATATTTTAGTCTAAATTATTTAAAAATGACCAATTTATTTTTTAAGTAATAAATATAAAGTTAAAATATGTAAAAAAAATTAGTTACTACAGTAAAATAGTTATTTTTCAAAGAAATATACTTTTTTAAGTGTTGTGTATTTTTAAATTAAATGGATATATTTAAATTAATACTATAATATGATGTTTATAAATAAATAAAAAAAATTAACACTCATTTAATTTATATTTAATGATAAATAACATTAAGAACACTTACTAATTATAATGATTTTTTTCTACAAAAACACTTTTTCAACAAAATATATGTTTTAATTTAAAAAGTTAATTGTATCAAATTTAGAAATTGAATTAGATTAAAAAGGAGTCAAAATTTAAATTCATCATGTAAAATTTTGGTATGAATGTCCATCTTATATTGTTACTGATAAAATAATTACCACGGTTAAATCTTAATTAAGATTCATAGGTGTTAAAAATGGGTAAATAATGTATCTTGAATTTTAATAATTAAAAGGTCACTTACACCATCAAGAAATAATTATTAGTTATAAAAATAATACCCACATGTCTCACCTACAATTTCCCTACTTAACTCTCCTAACTCACTAAACCCACCTAACATCCATGTGATACCATTCAAACCCATCACCAAACATTAATTTTCATTAAAAGGTGTTAATTTTCACTTATAAAAGGATATCACTCCTACCCATTCTCTCATCCCTATCCCCCACAAAGGAATTGGTCTCAAAAATACCTTCCCACACCCTCTCTAAATCCCATACAAGGATTTCCTAAAGTAATAATGATTCTTACCAATATTTAAAAAGATACTTATCATGGATATTCATGAGATTTAGTGGAAGTCAGAAATTAAGGTAAGGGGTTTTCTTAACTCAAATATTTTTCTTGAGTCATAATCACTTCACTTTGATTATAATATTTCAATAATGAAATATCCTACCCTGTGATGATTTTATATTTTATTTCCATATTCTTTTCTAGGGAATTAATGTTTCACACTAAAGTATTCTTCCTTGATGGATCTATTGTTTTTTAAAAATGCGATTTTGTCAAAAATAATTTCCATTTCATTTAATGGATTTTCCCTCCATATCCATGTTTTTAATTTATTACAATGTTCTCCATTACCTAGTGTGAAATAAAGTTTTTATTATCAACAATTATCCTTTTATTCACATTTAATTCATTTTAAAACAAAGTTTTAGTTACACTTTTAATGATATGGGTTTTTAATAAAGGAATTTTAAAATATTTAAAAGGAATTTCCTTACTATGATCTTATATTATCCCCTTATACTTCACATTTTGAAATATTTTTTATTTCTTATCAATGTATATTTATTGGATTTTTTTTTAAAATAATTTTTTTAGAATTTTTTTCTTCATCTTCCAAAAAAATATTTTTTTGAAAGTGACTTAAAAATAACATATTTTTAAGATAATATTAAGAAACACTTTTAAAAAAATAATTTTTGATATTTCTCTTCCATTTTTTAATTATTATTATATAATAGAGTAATGAAACATAAATCACCCCATATGTGCTCTTATTAAACACTCATTTTGGGAGATTATGTTTTTGGTGTCAAATGATCGTGTTTTTTTAATTTTATATGATACTATCTCTAAAAGTTATGAAACCCATTTTCTTGTCAATGTTTATTTATGATAAATGAATGATTTGATTTTATGTGGAACTCATATGTATGGATAATGATGGTTAGGGTCTTATATCTCCCTCTAATACATTTTTTAAGTTTTTATATCTCATGATATAACTATGGGAATCAAGTAAGGAATGATCTATACATTTTATAAATCGAGTTATGAATGCTCGCTCCACTATGGTAATAAAGTAAGGATGCCTTCTCCACTATGTTATAGGAATAATGTGGTGATGAATTATACACTATGAAATTATACCTATGCTTATGTTTTTTCCACTTATTTTCTTTAAGTTATGATATATTTTTAAGATATTATAAATTATTATGATATTAAATGTTCTAGACAAATTCATTTTTCTTGTGTTGTGATTACATGTTTTGTTTGATTTCTATTATAGGATTATATTTAATGTTTTTTATGACCTTTATTAGTTATTATTTTTCTATTCCATGATCCATAATGATAAATGAAGTTTTATGATTGTCACTTATGATCCCTTGATCTTTTTATCTGATAATTTTTCATTACTCATGTTTTCCATCATGTTTATGATCTAACAATTATAAAAAGTTGATAATTTTTCATTACTAAGAATTTGTGCTCACCCCTTTCTTATGTTTCTATTCCACAGTTATGAAAATTATTATATCATATGAGATGTATAGAAGATGGTATATATGAGAAAGGTTATGGAGAAATTTAAAACAAGTGTGGTAAAATAATATACTTATGTAACTAGTCTCAAAGACACTAAACCATTCTATCCTCGAGTTGTGTGACTATTTGTGAGATGTATTAATTTTACCATGGGATAAATGTAATATTTATGTATGTTTATCTTGGTTTTCTATAGTTGGTTTTAAAGACAAATTTTAGTTATTTTTTGTTATTAGTCTAGTTAAATTTGGTGTTAGGGTTAGTGAACCTTAGTAAAAACCCTAAATATGAGTCTAAGTATAGGATGATATCCTAAAATATTGGTAATTTCTTGAGTAGGTTGTTTTCCTAAAAAAACATCCCTTTTGGGTATAAAAAAGTGTATGAAGTTTTTTCACGGATGCACCTAGGGGTAATCACCATAAAAGGATTGGCTAATCAATAAATCGATCATCCTATTAATGTATGATGAGTGGGCCTAAGACTATACACTTGGATAGACACTACTATGGGATATGATTTGGTTGATAATAAACTATTTATAAACCAATGTGAAGGATTTATTTCCTAGTTACCTTGATGTATTAGTTTTATAATTATAAGATAACCCAAATTAAAGTAACCTAGGTTAAAATAATATTGATATAGGTTGAACTAAAGTAGTTACAAGATAATGTAATGATATAAAAGGGTAAAAGGTTTTAAGGTTGAATCCCTTTTATATTATTGACTATGATAATACCTTATGATTTTAAGTTTTCATCACTCATATTAACCCTTTTAGTTTTAGAAATTTATAGATCTCTGAGGAACCAATTTAATAATGGATGTTATGGACAACACATTAATTTTACTAATGGGAAACCAAATGGGATATAATGTTGTGTTGAAAATATTTTGGTTATTCTCACAAAGATATCTTGAGATCTGATTAACAACTTGATTTTTTCTAAATATCTAAACCCACAAAAGAAAATAAGGATGGTGTTTTATTAAATATCGGGTAATAAATATCATTAAGGAAAAAAGATTCAATTTTCTTTATCACAAAAATGTAGGAAGTGACACCCCGGGAATGTCTTAAAGGAACTGGAAGATGTATTATGTATGGTAAATAAGTATATGGAGAAATAAGATGTTGAGGAAAAAAATAAGTGTTTATTTAACACGATATAATAAAATAATTTTCTTCCTAAGGATCCACTAGTATTTTGATGTTTTAGATTTTAGGAATTTGAGCACTATAAAAACCAGTGCACTTATCTAAGGGATTAAGATGAAAATCAACACCAACAAATTCCTTAACCATGATATCAAGGAAAATCATGTGCAATGACTACTATTAAAGTGGATAGTGATAATTAAGTGGTGTTAGTTACACTTACTCATCACTCAAGTTTTTAGGATGATTTATGTCATGTATTTTTTAACTAACTATTAACTAATAAAATAAAAAAAACTCTATGGTATCATTATTGTATCCACGGTATATGAATCTTCTTCAAGGTTTTTGAGATTATGATTCATGAAGGTCTTATTATCATTCATTTAGATACAATTAATGTGATTTTGGTAATTTATATTTCACTCTACTTAAAGGAAAAATTATTTATAAGAATATAGAAATCAAATTTCACATTAACCAATGATATTTAATCGATGCAAGGATGATTAACGAAAAACTCTTGGCTCAAATGATTGGAGAAAAAACTCAATATTAAATATAATACTATTTTGAGGAAAAATATATGCTTCTTAAGTTTGTAGGGTCAAATTTTATCTAGAAAATATAACTTGAGGCATGACTAAATTTTAGATACCCTTAGAAATTTTCATTAGTATGTGATAAATAAAATTATAAGGATGTAATATAACACCCAATGTTTTAGGATCCATTAATTTTTTCCCTATAATTATAAATAATGTTTCTCTATTATTTCAAAAGAACTACTACTTGATTATATATTGGGATATAGAATATATGAAGAAAGGTAATGATGCATTATTGAATTATAATGGAACATTACAATGAAGTTACATGGTACCATGTATCACAAACAATGGATTATTACACATCATGGATGATTACATCCATTAAATATAAAAAAATTAAAAGGGTAAAATTAATTGAAAATAAAAATTTATTTAGAAATAGAAACTCCCCTAGACCATTTTCACCTTTAAGAATTGATGTTAGTATCAAAAAACCTCTAATGAGAAAGAATAACATGAAATGAGAAAACATGTTGTGAGATCTAAAATAGAAACTATGGAAATGGGAAGTGTGAATGGAATAAGTTTAGTACGGTTATATATATAGGAATGAAATATTTTTGTTGAAAGTATGGTCATTAAAAATATAGTCATTTCAAATACTTTCATTTAAAATATGGTCATTTCATATATTTTCATTGTACATATACCCAATAGGAACACTAAAGACATGTATTTTTGAGTAGTAAATTTAAAATAATATTACTCACAATGAAATAAAAAAGTGATATTAAAAGATTATAAATATATATATAGATATATGTGTGTATATATATATATATATATTATGCATAAATATTAATATTATTATTAATAAAATATGATATAATTTTTATATAAAATTCAAATAAATAATTTAATATCAATGGACTAGTAAAATTAAATTTTATAATACAAATAATTAATTTTAATGGTATTTTTTAAAGCGTATTTGGTATAAAAGTAATATTTCTTTTTTAAGAACAACTTCGTTTAGTATTGTATATTTTATCCTAATAGATTAAATTGAAACAATTATAAATTATTATTATTTGTTTACTAATATATTATAAATCTTTAAATTAAAAATTTATATGAAAAAATATTAAGACCGGTTAATTTTAAAAAAAAATATTTTTCAATAAAATCATTTTTTGTTTATATTTTTTTATTTTAATTTAAAAACTAAATTTATAAATTTTATAATCTAAATTAAATAAAACTAAATTTATTTTTGGATTTATAATGTTAAAATTATCCTAGCATGAATTCTTGATATTTTTCTAAAAAATTGATTTTTAGGTGAATAGTGAAATATACCAAAATTATGATTTTTATGTCATTATTAGTAAATAATTTTGACTTAAAATTTTATCAAAAAAAAATTATAATTTAAATTATATTGTTTAAAATATTTATTATAGTCTAAAAACCTATGACTTGTATTTTATAATTCAAGTAATATTTTTCTCATAAATTTTTTTAATACATTATACATTTATTATATTAAAATTAAATTTTAAAAATTTTTGAAATTTAATTATAAGAAATGAATTTAAAATTTAGAATAAGAGGGTCCAAATTATCTAATAAGGACCACTTTATTTTTTTAGTCCTAAATATTAAGCTTATCTGAGGTAAAAAAATTAGTTACCACAGTAAAATTATTATTTTTCAGAGAAATATGCCTTTCTAAATATTGTGTATGTTTAAATTAAAAAGGATATATTTTAAATTAATACCCTAATATAAATTTTATACATAACTAAATATAAATTAACACTCTTTTAATTGAAAATTAATTATAACTAATATTAATAACACATAATAATTAAAATGACTTTTTTTACAAAGATAATTTTTCAACATGGTATATGTTATAATTAAAAAGTTAATTTTCTCATATTTAGAAATTTAATTAGATTAAAATGAGTCTAAATTCATATTCATATTGTCTAAATTTGGTAATAAGGTTTTTCTTATATTTTTAGTGATGAAAATAATTTCCATGATTAAATCTTAATCAAGATTAATAGGTATTAAAATGGGTAAAAAAATTATATCAACTTTTTATTAATTAAAAAGTCAATTGAACCTTTTAGAATACCTTTTTAGGTATGAAATTAATTCCCACATATACCACCTATCATTTCCACACCTAATTATCTTAACTCACCAAAACCAATTTACCCACCCAACACCTATGTGATACCATTATTACCGCTCACCTAAACTTAGTTGTTAAGGTATGGAATATTATTGAGCCTAACTTGGTCATTATGGGGTGTCTGGTGGTTCAGGAGTGGTATAATAAAATTTAAAATTTGTCTTAAAATAATTTTATTCTATAAATTTGTTCTGATAATTTATATATTTAAAATTTATTTTAAGATGTGTTTTTTAATGGTTTTGAACATTATAAAAGTAATTTAAAAGTTTTAAAATTTTGTTTCAAAATTAATTTTAAATATTTTTTTAGTTTATTTACTTAAAAATATAATAATTTTTCAGAAAATACTTACCCATATGTAAGAAACCCTAATTGTATAAAGGTAAATCTGTTTACCTTTACACAAGGTCTAAATTTTGAGTCTATGTAAATGTAAATAGTGGTTTTTAATAGTTATATAAGGGTAGATTAGTTTTTAAAAAAAACTGCATAATGGTAAGTGGGTGTTTCTATGTTCTATGTAAAGGTATTTCCTAGCTCACTTAAAGGTATTTTGGGTTTTTTTTATACCTACGTAAGGGTAACCTGAGCCTCACATACGGGTTCAGGTGAGTTATTATGCTTGTATAAGGGTAGATCACTCTTTACCTTACCCATATAAATGTAGTCCCTTGCTCACATAAAGATAAAATCATGGTTTATTTTATTATGTAAGGGTACTCTATAAAACCCTTTAACCATGTAAGGGTAACAGACCATCTAAGGGTAAAACCATGTAACCCCTACATTATGCATACTACATACGTAAGGGTATCATTTTAAATATAGAAAATCTAATTTCCACCAAATTTTGTATTTTCATTTTAGTTTAACCATTTTTAATTTTAATAGTTGAAAATCAAGTATTTATATTCATCCTGAATATTTAAAATTATATATAATGTTTTTTAAGTTTTTAAATGGATCATAGTCAATATTTGAGTTATATGAGAATTGAATGAGGAATAAATGGAAAGTTGGATAGAGTTCCATGGGAGATGTTTGTAAATCTTGAAAAACCAATTTATTTCTCTTTTTTGATTCTCTCATTGTTTATATTGAGTCCTTAAGTTCCAAATATTTTATCTTTAAGTGTTTAAACCATCTTTTTATTGGTTTGAGTTTCTGCTTACTAGTTCTAACCTGTGAACCAACCCTTTTCTTAGAGTAGAATCGCATGGAGCTTTTTCCTTTGAGATGGGGATCTAATTATTCTATTTTATTTTATATGAAAAATGAGAATCAATAATGATTTATCTTATTTATTTAAATTTATTTGATTAACCATAATAAGATAAATATCTATAAAATAATATCATGATGGAAAATTATATGGAAATATGGAAATTCAAAATGATGAAAATGAAATAAATGCAGTGTAATATTGATAAATAATATTATTAATTCAGGAATTGAAATAAGTTTTTATCCCATGTTGTACATGTTGAGTGATAATTTATTTTTATACTTGTAATTATCTAGGGGGAGAAATGGTTTATCACATATTATTGTTTTACTTATGTTTTCTATAAGTATTTCACATGTTATAGCTTATAGTTTTTAACTCTTATAAATCTATAAACTATTATTTATCATGTTATTGAAATTATCAGAATATAGATAATATAGTTTCACATGTAAATCCATGTTATTGGATAAAAAATTGTAATTATCATAGAAATAGAAAAAATTATCACATGTTGAAATATTTTTTCCATGGTATAGAAATTTAAAGGAATGTGTTAATGACATGTTGTAGATAAATATTATTATCTTTAAAAATATAGGGTTGCATGTAAAATATATTATTAATGTGTTATAATTATTTCAGGAAATGGGATAAAATTTTATTTCATATAGATTATAGTTAACCTATTTTTTCATTATTTCCATAATTTAATTAGAAATAAGATTGTATGCTATGAATAATTATAATTATCTTAGAATCCAAAAAAAGAAATATATATTTAATATTGTTGATAAAAATTTCAACAATGAAATTTAGTGGTTTATCACATGCAGTGGTTAATACTATATAATGAAGTATATGATTATCAAAATAAAGTAAAAAAATAAATAATTACATTATGTAGAATAATTGTGATTATACTAGAAATTATCCAAGAGAGAAAATTATATTTTTTCATGCCATTGTGTAATTATTATTTGATAAAATTAAAATAATGGCATGTCATAGTTTTCATAACCCCCTCCTTCCAAAGTTACCCTCGTGGGATAGTAACAAAGGAAGAGAGATAATGAACCCCAATTCACACCACGTGTAGGCTCCGGGTTGGTGACTAGCACTGAGGGTACCGAAATATCACAATGGGGAGGCATTACCCTCTATAATAATAGGATCGGGATATAGGATATTAGCAATCAGTCAACTCCATGACATAACATAAGATAAAGAAATCCAATACCATCCCACAATTCATGAATAAGTGAAACAGATACAGATAAAAGTCTTCAAATGAATACCCAAAAAGGAAAAGCTAAGGCAGTAATACAGTGATAGATCCAAAGGTATAAACTAGTAATTTCCACCACAGTCTATGTATTCCTCCAGCAAAACTTAAAAATAAGTTTATATACATGGGGTGAATATATAAGTATACTCAGTAGTAACTCCAAAGTATCTCTTGTATATGTGAAAGAGGCATACTAATACACCAGTGAGCAAATAGAAGGACCGAAAACACATAAACAAGTTAACTAACCAAACCCATCCTCACCAGATCTTGCTCACCAAATAAAGCATCCAAGTATAATAACATAATATGAAGTATATTGATAAAATGGTACCCCACACCTATTTCCCACTAGGTTGTTTCTCTCACACCCCAACATCATACATCATGGCACTCCCATGTCTTATAAGCATCACATATTTCCAAGCATGCCATGTGCAATTGGCCATCACATCACATCTTACCTGAAGACACCTGGGTCATCACATCACATCTCACCCAAATACACCTTGTTCATCACATCACATCCATAAATAGAATAGTGGGTATCATGAACAATAAGTACATCAACATTATACCCCCATCCTACCATGTATGAACCCCACTATAATCCATCTCATCACATTTTATCTCATTAAATCTCACCTGATGACACTTGGTCCATCACATCTCGATAGTGCACTTTTAACTTTTTTCCATCATATCCCATGTATTTCAACATCTCCTAGAAGAGAGAGTGGGAAAGTGTAAGTAGCTATCCATCCATCCTTAACACTAGGATGTTTGAAAAAAAACTACCCCCAAATATATGGGTGTCATCACATGGTTCTTGATATGGGTGGGGTGTATATAGAATTCACATGGAGCATACATGGTACATACATATATATAAATACACACAATCCTAATATATGGATTCACAAAAAAGCACTAACCAACTTGCAATATCACCACCCAACCTCACAAAACTACCACTTTCACTACCACCACTAAATGCACAACATCATACAACAAGCCACAATCCACATTTCACATTTCATATTCTTTCTCAATTTATCCCATTTTCCAATTTTCACATTGCCAACAAATTCCATTATCTAGCCCATTATTTTAATTATTCATCTCATTTAATTTCAAATTTTATATCAGCCACATTTAACAACACTTCCCATTTTTAATTCATTCATTATCAATTTCCATACCATTAACCAAAATAACACATTCCATTTCCATTCATTATTAACAAATTAATTTTGATACTACCCTAGGATACTATCACAACACAACACCATATGAATAAAAAAACATCCCATCATCCTTTACAAGCTAACCAACCCTAGAGCACCATAAATTTCTAGCCACAGCCACCTACTTGTCACAACCACCACATCACCACTACTTTCCATCACAACTGCCCCAAAGCACGGCCACACAAATCATAACATAACCTCCCCACATTCCAATTGTACATCACCACCCCACGCATGGCCAGACCATAATACATAATCCTCACACACTATAATCACACATCACAACACTTTTCACATTACATTCATATATCACTTTTATATTTAGAAAGGGTTATTTTTATCACATTATACTTATTTACTTAATGGAATTCCCATAAAATCCATGAACCTCCTTGGGAAACCATTTTATTAACCAAATATAAGTGGTTAGAAAATTTCTATTTTTGGGGGATAAAAACAACACATAACAAGGTTTCCATCACCACAACAACCATAGTGCAATAAAATCTCCCAAATTCTATAATTTTCAATGGGGAATTTAGACAATATAATCACAATATCAATAATAATATCAAAGTAATAAAACATGTGACTCATTTACCTTCTCTTTTCAATTTAAATTAAACTAGTTAAATATATTTATTAAGATATATGAAAACCATATTCTCAAATCTAAAAAATGTATAAACATCATGTATTATACACTAGGTGAGAAATGAAGGATCCCCTACCTCAAACAAATATTTTTGATTCCCTATGCAAGGTTAGAAAAAGATAAATCCATTACCAAGAACCAAAAGGATGAAGAACACCTTAATAGTCTAGAACACAACAACCACATCAAAATATTACCAAAAAACACCAACATAGTAGGTTCCTATTAATAAAAACATCTCTTGGACATTAAATAGTAAGGAAAACAAAGGAAGACAATGAGAAAACTCACTTAAACCTCCACGGATTGATCCTCCAAGATTGAGGTCCAAATCCATTGAAAGGGGGAAGAATGAGCTCCTTGGGGTGAACTTGGGGTTTCCAAGAAATGAGAGAAAAGTTGGACATAATTTTGGGTTCATATGGATTTAAGAATTTATAGGTTGTCTATAAAATACAATACCATAGCATAGCCACCCTTTACCATGTTGTAGAGGGATAGGACCATGGTGTAGTGTGAACAATTATCTGCAGGCAGTACAGTCAAATCAGTCTCTGAGATCTATATCTATTTACACACCATAGATCTTATAAATAGGGGGAGACTATAGTACATATAAAATTGCCACACCAAAAACCCCTAGAAACTAGTAATAGGTTGAGCCATATCCTTATATTCATATTGAAACAATTCCATAATTAGAAGAACCTCTAAAAATAAGCCCCTAAGAAACCACACCACAGCCTAACACTCTATGCCAGATCCTGAACCCTCACACGAGCCTCTACCCCACAACTAAATTCTCATACACTGCATCTACACACGCTATGGTGAAAAACACCCCTCCACATCATAAAACTCTCTCTAATTATATTTTATAGTTCCAACTCCACCAATCACTCCTCAAATACTTGGAACCTCATTCGAACAAATCCATTACCAAAATTCCCATAAATTAATGGGTCGGAAGGTCTATACTTTTATATTAGATATCTCTCAAATGAGTATCATACTTGAGAATCAAAACCAACCTAGAAGGAAATAGGGAAAAGATCCAAATATCCATCTCATGTGATACCTCTCAAGGATCTTGTTGCAAGAGAAACACCACCACCAACCAAACACACTGAACCGAGCCAAAAAAATACACAATACATTTCACAAATACACATTACTAGACAACTTTACCATTCACCCCACCAGGAACAACACCGCATCATTTCACACAACCATCCACACCACCATCTCAGCCTCCACATGTACCATGCTAATAATCACCAAAAAATAGAGCCCCAAGCACAAAAATCAAGGAATCACATCTCCCATGTCAAGATATTATCTACTTTAGGTAGCACTTACTCACCCACATAGTTTTAATCATGTTAAAGTATAACACATATCAATTAGTATTTAGGTTTTCCCCTATTCGTTTTCTTGAACTACTAATCACACATCACATCATCAAGGAAACAAAACGTCACATAAAACACCAAGATCCAAACATCACATCATAAAATAAAATAAAAATAATAGGAAAACTAATAAAAACATAGGTACTAGGAATGAATCTGCATCTCATGTTCCAAGGTACTCTCCTCCATGTCACCATGCCTCCATAGAACATGAACCAGAGGAATGGTCTATCCTCACAGCACCTTCTCCCAATGATCCTGGATCTCTATTGGCTACTCTATGAACACCTCATCTTCCTCAATATCCAGTTATCCCTATTCAATAATATGGGAGTCATCTTGAAGATACTGACAGATCTTAGATCAATTAATAAGTCCAAAATCCATGATAAATTAGACTTGAACATTTTTTAATACCCACATGACCAAGGAAGCTACAAACCTCTATAATATCCTTAGGGTATTTCCAAGAAACATCTACATTTATATTTAATAAGTCCATGGCCGCACCTTCTGAGAAACCTTGTTCTCAAGGAAATATAGCTCTCATTTCCAAAACATACACTTGGAAAACTTTTCATAGAGCTGATAGCATCAAAGAACCTATAAAATAGCTCTGATATGATCAGTATGATCCTCCTATGACATTTAGTGGATAAATATTTCTTCAATTAAAATGGATATGAACTAGTATAGGAATTAATGAAACACTAATTTCATGATCCCCATGAACATATATAGTGGATTCATTACACTAAAAGACATGACCACATACTTGAAGTGCCCATACCTACATCTAAAGGTAATACTCAGAAAATAATCCTCCTTCACCCTCAACTGGTGATATCCATATTGTAAATTTATCTTAGAAAACCAACCATCCCCTCTAAAATTATTGAGAATATCAACAATCCTCGAAAGAGGGTATTGATTCTTGATAATCACCTCATTCAACCTCTGGTAGTCTATACACAACCTCAAATCACCATATTCCTTGTAAAATAAAACTAGATCACCTCATGGAGACACATTGGGTCAGATGAAAACCTTATGTATCAGATCATATATCTGAATCCTTAACTCTTACAACTCCTACGGTACCATCCAATAAGGATCCATCAAAATTAGAGAGGCACTGCGATATAGATCTAGCCCAAACTCAACATCACATCGAGGGGGTAGTGTCACAACCACCTTGGGAAAAACATTCAAAAACTACTTGAAAACTCTAGGAACCTTCACTATCCTAGTTCCTATTGATTCCATAGATAACTTAGACATAAAAAAATGAAGGGTATCCACACATCTACTTCCCACTTGAAAATTTATCTCACCAATAAAAACTGCACACTGTCCATCCACATCCAAGAACACAACTCTCCTCCAAAATCATTCAATAATCACACACATGGAATAAAAATAGTTGATGTTGAGGATGACATCATATGGCTACATATAAAGAAAGAATAGATACCCACATGACTGATGTTTCCCTATCATCATTCTACACACCTGGAACACATCAAAAACAATTGGCCTCCAACTAGTGTATTCAACCCCAGGGGAATAGGAGGCCTCTCTAAATATAGTTCCAGAGCATAGAATAGAGAAGGTGAAAAAAATAATTGAAAATATATTGAATCAAACAAAGCACAAAAAATGTTAGATGATAAAATGATCATACCTCAAATGATCTATGGACCCTCTAGCATTACCGCCTCCACTACATGCAACTAACCACACCCAAATACACTTCCTCTCTAATTATATCCACCTTCACACCACACTCAGGTTTTGGACCTGAAACAAAAGGGAAAATTTAAGGTAGACCCTTACCTACTCCATCCCCTCTCAGTAGATCATAATCTTGTTGCCCCTACTACTTAAATGGTCTCAATAAAATCTACTGTTGTGGCTGAAACTGAACTTTTCCACCTCCACCATACTGATCTTAAAGAACCACTAGGAATCGATTCTGATGATTACCACAAACCCCCAAAAAACACACTATCCCAAATCTCCCAATAAAAGTATAGAAAACACTAACCCTGGAAGTCTATAAAGTAATCTATTAAGGTCCACTCCTCACTGGTCGAAACTTCAAAATATCTAGAGCATGAGACCTTCCAATGACACCTCTTCTCCTCAGGAAACCTTATCGATTCCCCTCTCATGGTAATCTTACTCATGATTGAATATTATTTACCACCTCCGCCTTCTTCTAAACCGCCAGATACATCAGTAATGTAAAGAGAGTAACTAGGTACTTGATAGAAGGATGGAGTGCCTCCTCAAGATGTTACTCTTGAGACTCCTCATCTAAAAAAAGGTCTAGGTAAAAATATAAAAAATACTTAAACTTGATTCTGAGATCCTATATAGAAAAACTCACCTACTAAATGGAAATAATATCCTGTCACTTCACCTCATTCATGGTTGATGAGAGGAACTCTACTTGAAACTCCCTCTAAAATTAGACCCACAAAACGTCATCCTCCTTCCGCTCACCAAGATACATTTCCACGACTGACATAAAGCTTCCTACATATGACTAACTTCTAAAAGGACCTAGTACTCTACTAGGGCCTAGATCAAACTAAAATCAATCTTGATCTCCTCTAACTAGTCTCTATAACCATATCATAAACACTTCCCTCATACTTCCCTAAATATTTCCACTAAAATGAGAACAATGTTTTCTACTACTAATCATCCTCCTCAACTGGATCAACCCTCTGGTGATCAACCAGATCAGTATGTTGAACCTCTACTACCTAAACCACATGAGGAGGATGACCAGGAGTCGTAGATAAAAGGTAAACAAGTAAATCCTAAGCCTAGTTGTGTATAATTTTTATTAAGATTCATTTAATTCATTTTAAACTTATATAAATAAAACCACCCAATTAAAAAAAACAAGTCAATAATGATTCATGTACCTCTCCTAAGTCTCTACCCTAGAAGTGATGTAACCTCACTTGATAATTCATTAGGACAAGAGTCCTTACATTGGATCATGGGGGGACCTAAAATCCTATTCCCTAGTTGGTCTTTCATACCCTATGTCACATACCAAGATTAAATAACATTATTGCATTTCCAACTCATGAAATACTCACTATTACTAACTCCAAAATCCATCCTATATCTCATATATAACCTTTGATACCAATATTTCATGAACCCTTCCCTCCAAAGGTACCAGACCTAGGTCATCAATAAAGGAAGATGGATAATCAACCCCAAGCTCTAACACTTGTAGGCCCTGAGTTGGTGACTAGCCCCGAGGGTATAAAAATTGCACAAATGGGGTGAATTTCTCTCTATAATAATGGGATCAATAGATAGGATATCAATGATCAATCAACTCCTTGACATAACATGAGATAAAGAAAACCAAAACCATCCTAAATGAATGTATAAGTAAAAAAGGATAAAGAATAAAGTCTCTAAATGAATACCTAAAAAGGAAAATCTAAGGAACCAATATAGTGATATATCCAAAGGTCCTAACTAGTAATTTCCATAAAGGTTCATATAGTCCTATTGAAAACCTAAAAATAGTTTATATATGTGGTTTGATTGTATATGTATACTCATTAATAACTTCAAAGTCTTTGGTGTGCATGTGAAATAAGAATACTAATGCACCAGTGAGCAAACAGAAGAACCAACAACACCTAAATAGGTCAAAAAACCAAACCCATCCTCACCAGGTCTGGCTCACAAAATAACACATCCAAGTATAATAACATAATATGAATCATATCTACAAAAGGGTACCTCACACTATTTTCCCATAGGGGTTCCTCCCTCACACCCAAACATCATATGTTCTAGTCCTCCCATCTCTTTAGACCATCACATTATGCCAAACTCCCTGTGTGAAACTATCCATCACATCACATCTCACTAGAAAACACCTAGTCTATCACATAACATTTATACCAAAGACACTTGGGACATCACGTCACATTCATAATAAAAACAGTAGGGTATCATGAACATAAAGGACATCAACCTCATTCCCCCATCCTAAAATGAAAAACCCCCCACTATAAGTCATATCAAATCATCTTATTACACCTCTCCTAAATACACCTAGGTCATCACATCACATCACATCTCGATAGTGTACTTTTGAATTATGTCCACCACAACCCAAGAATGTCAACATAACCGAGAATATATATCAGGAAATAATGTGCATCTCTCAATCCATCCTAATCATCAGGGTGTTGGGAAAAACACCCCTGGATATATGGATGTTAGCGCATGGTGCTCGACGTGGGTGGGTGCATATAAAAATTAAAAGTAAAATACATGGTACATATATATATAACCACACACAATCCCAACCTATGGGTTCATAATAAAACACTAACCAACATGAAACATCACCACCCAACCTCAAAACACATCCACTTTCACTTAAACTTCTAAATTCACAACACCATACAATAGGACATAAAACACATTTCACATTTCATCTTACTTCTCAACTTAATCCATTTTCAGATTTTACATTACCAACCAATTCCATTTTTCAGCTCATTCTTTTCATTATTCAACCTATTAAATTTTACATTATACATCAACTATATTTATCCACAATTCCCATTTTTAATTCATTCATTATCAATTTCCATCCCATTATTAAAACCATCCCATGACATTCTAATTAATTATTAACTAAATAATTCCAATATTACCCCAGGCAACTAGCACAACACAGCACCACATGAACAAAAAAATATCCCATCATCCTTTTCAAGAAAATCATCCGCATGAAACCTCTGATTTCCAGCCACAAACATCTTCTTATCACAACTGCCACATCACCACCACTTTCCATTACAACCACCCCATATCACGGCCACACAACTCATCAAATAACCACCCCACATCACAACTACACATCACCGTCCCACAGCATGGCCACACCACAACACATCATCCCCACAAACTATAACAACACATCACAACACTTTTCACATTACATTAATATATCACTTTCAGATTTAGAAAAAAGTGTTTTTATCACATTCTACTTCTTTAATTAATGGAATTATCACACAATCCAATAATATCCTAGGGAATCTATTTTATTAACCAAATATAAGTGGTTATATAATTTCCATATTTTGGTGATAAAAAACAACACACAACAAGGTTTATATCACTACAACAACCACACTATAATAAAATACCCCAACTGACACAATTTTAAGTGGGGCATTTTGCTCGTATAATCACAATATCAACAATAATATCAAAACTCTAAAAACATGAAAATCATTCCCTTCCCATTTAAATTTCAATTAAATCAGTTAATTATCATAATTAAGTGGGATTGAAACCATATTTCTAAAGGTAAACAAAATAATACTGATCCTGCATGATACACTAGTTGAGAAATAAAGGATCCACTACCTCAAATGAAGATTTATAATCCATTACGCAAGGTTAGAATAAGGAAAATGCCACCACCAAGAACCACAATGAATAATAACACCTTACTAGACTATATCACAACAACCACAACAACCTATTATAAAAAATTCACCAAAAAAGTAGGTTCCCTTGACAAAAACATCTCTAAGATAATAAATGAGAATGAAAATGGAGGAATACAAGGAGGAAACTCACATAAAACTCCACATATTTATTGTACAAGACTGGGTTTGAAATACATTGAAAGGGGGTTGAAAGAGATCCTTGGGTTTCACTTGGTTTGTCTATGAAATGAGAGAAAATTAATATAAAATGTTGAGTTCATGCAACTTTAATAATTTATAGGTGGTCTATAAAAAAATATCATGGTGTAGCCACCCTTCACTACACTACAGAGGGAGAGGACCATGGAATAGTGGAGAGAACCATGCCATATCCAAGATAGTCAAATTTTCCTTTGAGATCTGTATCTATTTACACATCATAGATCCTATAAAAAAGGGGGATACCATGGAATATCCAAGAATACCACTCTTTTGGCCCACAAAAACCAGAAAAATGCTACACTAAAGCCCCACATCCATAGTGGAGCTATGCAAAAATTAGAAGAACCACTGAAAACTGACCCCCAGGACACCACATCATACCCTAACACTTCACATTATAGCCTAAACCCTTATGCAAACCTCCACACCATAGTCAGATCCACATATTCCATAGTTACATACACTATGGAATTTCCTACCCCTCTACAACATAGAAGTATCTTTAGCTATATTTTCTAGCTTCAAATCCACCACTCATTCCCCAACTCCTTGGAACCTCCTCTGAACACCTCTACCACCTGAATTCCTAAAAAGTAGTGGGATGGAAGGTATATAACATTATATTAGTTTTGAGAAAATTAAATAGTATTGATGATAATTTTTTTATAATTATGGATCACTTTTAGAGAACTGGAGTGGGAATAATCACATGTTTAGATAATTTAATGTTTCATGATGCTGAGATTAAATTATTTTCCATAAATTTGTGATCAAATATGTTTATAGTTTCCTGTTAATATTTTATTAGATGGTGTGATATCTATTGTTATAGTTGCTAATCATGGTTGATATGAGTTGATATTAAAAAAAACTTAAATCTAGTAATGGTTTGATCATAATAAAAGAGGTATGTTGGAATAATTATCATCGAGATAGTTAATATATGAAACAATAGCTTAAGGTGGAATGATGGATTTAATAAATAATTGTTGGTCGGAGTGGACACTCAAGAGGGGGGTGAATTGAGTTCCAATTAAAATTTATTCTAAAAACAATTTCTATTAAAATCCCCCAATTTCAAAAACAAATTAAACTGTAGTAAATTTATACAGATTATAAAGGTTCAATTAGTTTCTCGAATATTGATTAATTCTCAGTTAACTTAATCTTATGATTAAATTAACTTTTGAAACTAACTTACTGGTTTATAATAAATATAAACACTTGTGAGTTTAACTATCAAAGTAGCTTTGAAAATAAATTATATTTCAAAGTAATAGCAGTGGAATATGAAATAAATGTATATAGTATGGATATAGGTTTTAACTAAAAACACAAGAGTTAACCAAGAGGTTCAGTCTCAAGCCGAGACTTAGTCCTCTCAAAATTTATATAAAGTGATCCACACCCTGGATATGGGTTAACAACACTGATCACACTGTTCAGGTCAAGAGACCTCTACCACAGTTATAGGTGGGATAACAAACAATAGCTCAAAGATTTCCAGGTCACACTTGACCTCTACCACTATCCACAGTGGGAAATAAAGGATGTAAAGATTATGAGTGAGGATTTACAAATCCTCCAGTTAAGGTTCAGGAGACAGTGTGTGTGTAATAATTAACAGGCTACACACATTGTTCATAATGCAAATACTAAATCACTTAGAGCAAGATATAGAGTTTAGAATGGATCTAGTGATTGCAGTGCAGCTCTGGACTCCTTTGTATTTGATCAGAAATGGTTCTGAGTCCTTCTCTGGTATTTGACTGAAAAACAGAGTATCGTTTCTTCTTTCAGTGCTTCCACGTTCAGCTTGGTTATCGGCTCAGAAAATGAAGTGTTCTGTGTAGTTCTTCTTTAGCATAGATTTCTCGATGTATGCTCTGTGTTCTAGAGTCTGGTAGTAGTAGTCTTGTGAGTGCAAGTTCTCCAGTTGTTCTTGGCACGTTTTGAGCTTGATCGCAAGTGTGTTATGTGTGCTCAATTTCTTCAAGTCTCTTGTCTTAATTCACTGATACATACACGTTGTCTTTTATGCCCTTTTTGCTGAGAAGAAGGAATGATTATCCTTTTCAATCGTACTTGGTACGATTTCCTGAAATGGAAAAAGAAATCATTTAATAACATTACATGAATCAAAAGCAACAAATGTAGTCGTTAGTGTAATAAACAAATAGTGTCGAGGATATAGGATTTGACTCCGCAGTTAATTATAGGTAGACGTTTGTTTGTAGACGTGTACGGTTGACTCTGTGTAGGATCTTCCATCGGTAGCTCTTCAAACTCTTATCGGTTTATCGGTAGCTCGATGAACTTAGTTCCATCGGTTGCTCTAGCTCTTATCGGTAGCTCTTATCGGTAGCTCTTATCGGTAGCTCTTATCGGTAGCTCTTATCGGTAGCTCTTATCGGTATCTCTTATCGGTATCTCTTATGGGTAGCTCGATGAACTTAGTTCCATCGGTTGCTCTTGGCTGTCGGTAGATTTATGCATCGGTAGCTCTGGCTATTATGCATATCGGTAGCTATCTGTCTATCAGTAGCTCTGGCTGTCAGTAGCTATCCGTCTATCGGTAGCTCTGGCTGTCGGTAGCTATCCGTCTATCGGTAGCTCTGGTTGTCGGTAGCTCTGTGTCTATCGGTAGCTCTGTTCAGGTCAGTGATACTTACACTTGACTGTCTTATGCAAAACACATCTAATTCACTTAGAATCATTTCAAAACTTATATAAACATGGATAATCGATATTAACATAAATCAGAAATTATTTTAACATTATTATTAACTTGATCATCTATTGGAAAGAATTAAAGTATAGATCAACAGTAATTATGAATATCATAATATATGAACACATAATTGGGATTGTTAAAACATATGAATACAAGATTGGGATTATCAAAACAGGTGAGGTCAACAATAATATTTATTCTTGGAAATTAATAAGGTTATTGCTTCTATATTTTATTCATTATTAATCAGTTAATTAAAGATATTAATGAAATTTTAATGATTTCTTAAATCATTTCTTTTGGGTTGAGAGAGCCCATAACTTTTTAATAAATATTATAATGCCTTGTTTTATTTCTCCATAGTTTCCTTTGAAATTATGTGTGGGATAATATATTTAATATTTATTTATTCTCTATGGATATACATTCTTGACTTTATTGATAGATAATCTTATGTGGTTGGAATAATTGATGAGTATTGGGTGGGAATGGCCAAGGCCATGATAGTGGAATGTGGTTTTGGTTATGATAATGATATTTTAATGATATGTATGATGTGATTATATAAAAAATTGTGTAGGAAACCATGATGGCTGGGATGAGTTTAGAGAAGTTATTTCTCTTTGATTCTTATTTATAGCTTGATGTTTACGTGATAGTCGATGGGTTGATGTTACTCATATAATTAGTTTATAACTACGAACCATAGTTTGATGCTCTTCACTATGTGTGCATATTTTTAAGTGGTAGATTAGGCTAGGTCCTACAGTAATTATATTCTTATGAAATGATAATGAATTAATGAATGAATGGTATTTGTTCTTGATGCTCACATTTTATGGTGAAATACTTCAGAGTTCAGGAAAAGAATTAATAGTGTGATCAGTACTTAACTTGTAATATTAAAATGTTAATCAAGGAAGAAGAATAATATTAATTAATAGATAATGAATTAATTAATACTTAACTTAATGCATGTATTATTGTTTGATATCTAGACCTTAGTGGTGGTAGTAAGGTGTCTTGTGTGATGATAAAGGAGGATGATTATAAGGCTATTTATATTCCCTTAGTGTGGTTTTAAACAATATATATTATGTATTATTTGTTATTTCATAGGTACCCCACCCATATCAGAAGGGAAATCAACAACTAGAGGTTCTCAAGGTGTTTTCTCTAATTCTGGATTGGCAAGGATATAGATAGTTGAATTTCCCCCTCTCCCTCACTCACTCTTCGTCTATAGTATTACATGTGGGTATGAATGGGGATGATTTCCCATACATGTTTGTTGAAAATTATGAATAATTAAGGTTATATCACATACTTGTATCTGGTCATGGTGGCTCCATCTCCCCATGGGTGTTTGTGTATGGGTTGTGATGGATTGAGGTATAATGTATTTACGTGGGATATAGTAGCTTCTAGATATACACTTGGTTATGTATGTGATGGTGATGATGATGATATGGATATTAAGTTTGATACAAACATGATATGTTGGGTCTTACACTGGACTGAGGTAGGTAAGACTGAGGCCTAACTCAAATCAGGGATAACTTGATTTATATAAGGGATAGGAGAACATGACGTGTGACATTGGAGCATGATAGTGGAAAAACAATGGAGAAGTGGTTATGGGATACCTATTTCTATATATATATGTGTGTGTGTGTGTGTGTGTTCTTAATATTGTGGTTATAAAACTGTATCTTATTTTTTTAGTGGTACATGTTGAGGATAGGGAAAGATTAGTATACATGTTTGGTTGATGAGTTAGTAACATTTATTTATTCGCAGGGCTTTAGTATGCTTATTTCTCATTTTTTTCATGAGGGGTTTTAGGGAGGATCCTTATGAGTATACATGTTTTTCTCACCCTATGTATATAAAAATTATTTTCTAGGTTAAAAAGAGATGGTTGGTGATCAAGATATACATTACAAGTTTTAGGAGTTTTTTAGAATATATCATAGCTTCATGGATATAGTTGAGGATTTGTTTTAGTATTTTCATTTTTTTAGTGTTATTTCATTAAATTCATGTATTGGTATTTTCTATTTATTTATTAAGAGAAGTAGTTTTTTGGTGGTTGTTCACATATTATCTCTTACTTCTCAAATATTTATGTGGTTAATGCCTCCCAAGTGTGTGTTTAGTTACCCATGGTGATAGTTTCCAAATTATGGCCCATTGGAGGAGGTATTTAGGTGTAATTATCTATATTTCTCCATTAATATTCTAGGAGGGGTACTTTTTGAGGGAGGGGGTTATGAAATTAGTTTCCATAAAAAATCCCCTATTTTTCACCTATAAAAGAAGATCACTCCCATCCATTCTCTCATTCATCACCACCACAAAAGAATTTATCATGAAGTTCACTTACCTAACCCTATCTAAATCCCTTCCAAGGAGTTAATAAGGTTCTATGAGTCTTCCCAAGAATTAAGAATCTTTTTATAAAGAATATTCAAGAGATTTAGTTAATTTTAAGAATTAAAGTAAGGGGTTTTCATGAATCAAATATTTTTCTTAAATCATAATCACTCCACTTAAATTTTAATCTTTCAAGATTAAATTATCCTACACTATTATTATGTTATTCTATATTTTTATCTTTTTTTCTGGGTAATTAATGTTTCACACTAAAGTCTTCTTCCTTTATGGGTCTATTATTTTGAAAAAAATTAATTTTTCAAGAATTATTCTCATTTATTTTAATGGATTTTTCCTCCATATTCATATTTTTACTTCCCATAAATTTTCCCCATTACCTAGTAGAAACTAAAATTATTTTTATCTCTAATTATCCCTTTATTCCCCTCTTATTAATTTAAAAAATGTTTTGTTACCCTTTTAATGATTTGGT
The DNA here is from genome assembly GCA_963277665.1 of Viscum album. NCBI lineage: Eukaryota > Viridiplantae > Streptophyta > Magnoliopsida > Santalales > Viscaceae > Viscum > Viscum album. The sequence goes on along the minus strand of OY728126.1, from coordinate 1,684,466,679 downwards.
TTTTTGATAAAGGTGTTTTAAAATATTTAATAGTATTTTCATTAACATGATCATATATTATTCTATTCTACTTAAAATTTTAACATATATTTTATTTCATATCAAGGTATCCTTGTAAGGATTTTTTTGAAGTAATGTTTTAGGAATTTTTCTCTTTATCTTAAAAAAATGTTTTTGGAAAGTGACCTGAAAATCATGTCTTTTTTAAGATGATATTAAGGAATGCTTTTTATGAAGAAAAAAAATGAGATTTATCTTACATTTTCAAAGTATTCTTTTCTAATGGAACAATGGTTCATAAATCATCCTATATGTTATCTTATTAAATACTCCATTTGGGATATTATGTTTTTGGTATCAAATGATCGTGTTTTTTAACTTTATGTGATACCATTTAGAAAAGTTATTAAACGCATTTTTTTCTCATGGATTATTTATGAAAATATTATTGATTTGATTTTAAGTGGTACTCATATGTATGGATACTAACGGGTGGGTCCTATATCACCCTCTAATTCATTGGTTATGGTTTATATCTCATGATATAACTATGATAATTGATTAAGGAATGTTTTCTCCGCTATATGAATTGAGTAAGGAATTATATCTCCACAATGGTAAGTGGGTAGGGTTTCCTACTCCACTATGTTATATAAATCAGGTGGTGATTCATGATTCATTATTAAATTTTACCTATTCCTATTTTTGTACCACTTATTTTACCTCAGTTATGGTTAATTTTCAAGCTATGAAAAATGTTTATGATATTCCATGTTTTGAAGATATTCTATTTTCTTATGTTATGATTTCATGTTTTTATTGAATTTAATTATATGATTCTAGGATATGTTTTTTATGATCTTTCTTGAGTATTATGTTTCTATTCCATGAACTATAGTAATAAATAATGTTTCATTATTTTCACTTATGATCCCTTGATCTTTCTTTTTTTGACATTTTTTACCAACTCATGTTTTCCCTCATGTTTATGATCTAACTGTTGTGACTAGGTGATAAGTTTTCCTTATTGAGAATTTGAGCTAAACACTTTCTTATGTTTCCATTCTTGAGGTTATGAATATTATTATATCATATGAGATATCTAGAAGAGGTTCTAAAGGAGCACAGTTATGGAGAAATTTCAACAAGTTTTATAAAATAAGATATCTAAGTAGATCGTCTCTAAGACACTAAACCTTTCATTCCTTAGGTTGTGTGACTATTTATGATATGTATTAATTTAACCATGGAATTGATGAAATATTTATGCATGTTTAGCTTGGGTCTCTATATGTATCATCTATACTGAGCTCCATTTTCACGAACCGAATCTGTTCGGCATCAAAACTAGAACCCGACATGGTCCGCGATAAGGCCCGAAGGGCGTTCCCAATCCCCACTGGCTGGTACAAGTGCCCAGGTATCATAAAATTAAATATGGGAATGATTTACTCAAGTTTATAAACATAAAACAATAAAAAAAACATAAAAAATCTAGATTTTTCAAAACAAACCATATTTTAAAAAAAATCATAATTGAATTACATAATTTAAAACAATTATCAAAGACTATAAAAAAGCTACAAAACCAAAAAAAGACAGCCCAAGAACCTTTACATGGAAAGATTCACCACCCTAAATCCAACTACACAACACTGCATCATGATGGACCGCTAAAAACTTGAACCATTGGCACAAAAGTTGTATCCAAACCTGTGACAAAAATAATTAAACAAGTCTACTTACACCCAAAGGTGTAAGTAGGGTGTGATACAAAGATCAGTAGCATACCACCAATAATATATTCCATGTGATAAACATTCAAATACGAAAACCTTTTAGGTTTTCATAACATGAAATGCTAGTAAAAATTTCTAAAAGATGCAACTTTAAATAAAAACAGTTTTCAAGTGGGATATTTTAAAGAATCACCACTTTTAAATAAAATACCAAAGCAACTGAATTTTCCATCCAAATATACCATATGTCTATGGTAATCATAAATCATCTAATGAGCACAAGCAACATGAAATAACCCCTAGGAACTAGCTCATTTTGGGTCCCAGATACATCATATCTCAATGAAAGTAACTATCACAATATTTGTTATCGTGTACATGAGCCACTATTAGGGAGAATATCTATAACCTAGTAGTTCCCTAACATCATCATCATCATCATAGTTTAGTTAGTGTTGTCAACATCAAACTTGCTACATGAAACTGAGGCCAAACCACATAGGATCACTAGCATACTAGTACATGTCCACCCACCTAGATACTTAAGTATACCTCTTGTGCTCAAAAAAGTTCAAAAAGACATGAAATATAATTTTTACATTCAAATAACACTTCAACATCACACATTCACCAAACATCCCACATGTGTATCACACAAGTCACATAATCCACTTTTTCATTCAAATTTATTTTGAAATCATACTCACACCAAAATAGACCACAACACTTTTCACGTCTCTTTAACACTTCAACAAATCCTTTAAAAAAATTTATAAAACCTTTCCAAGATAGTCCAATTCACATAACATCCCACACACATATCACATAATACTTCTTTCATCATCAAAATTCATTACGCACGTCACACTCACACAAAAAATCCTACAAATTTATTTCATACCTTTATTTCCATTTGATAAAACATTTCATCAATTTATAAAATATTCTAAAAATGTTTGACATCTTAAATCACCACTTTAACCTTAAAAGACCCATTTTAATTGAATTAAATCATAAAAATAGTACATGTACACCCTTTCCCCCACTTTGTTTAACCCAAAAAATCATTTACAATTTTCATGAAACAACCCCAAGTGGTATAACTATGTTTTGCACACAAAACCCATTTCAAAACCATCTTTCAAGTATAAAATCACACCAAAACCCAAAAAGGGCATAATTTTTAGCCCAAAAAACATTTAATAAACCAATTTCATATGTTTTAAAATAAACCCAAATATTACCACAAGAATTACACATGGAAAACACCCAATTTGAAGAAAAAGTGCAACTATAAAATTAACCGCTTAACAAACTCCATAAAAAATGTTTTTCGCACAATGCACGGCATATAAGGAACATTAAAAATAATTAAATCAATCATTATAACTCATCAAGAAATGATTACACATGGAATCACCTACCTAAAGTGTCGAAACCCTCAAATCTTGGTGTGAAAGATCAACTGCACCACTGTCTCACCACAAGGAAGTGAAAAGCAACCTAAAACCTCAATATTTCACCAAAATGGCTCAAAGTTAAACCCTAGGTATGAACCCTATCTTCTGGAAATTTTATAACTCATGAAATGGTGAAATAAACCCTAAGAAAAGGAAAGAAATCAAAGAGAGAAAGACTTACTTGCATGATTTTGAAGTTTCCCCCATCAAATATCCCTTCAAAAATGAGTTCCAAGGGAGGGTGAGAGACCTTGGAGGCTTTCCATGGAGGTAGGTCACGAAATGGGGATGAAATGGGCAGATTTGGGTTTATTATGGAAGGGAAATGGTAATTACAAAATATTTTTAATGACCTGGACAACCTTGCACGGTTTGGTGGCACAGTTTAGTAAATCGTACGGCCAAACCGTGTGGCCTGTTCTGGCCACCCAAAAAGTGATTTTTTGCCTCAAATTTCAAGAGGTCCCAAGGGTAAAATATATTCCAAGTATAGGGGAGAAAATTTCCCAAAATAAACCATCTTTTTCACCCCAAAACTCATCCAACTCAAGGGTACAAACCACCTCAACAACTTAACCCAAAAGTGGTGCCACTAGAAGTGTCACTAATCTAACTCCAAAACACCAAAACCTCATACCATTATGTTGAAAATATAAGATTCCAAGTACTACACAAGACCCCCAAGACTAAGGTTATAGATAAATAACACAAGAGGAACCAAAATTTCAAAACCGGAACACTCGGAAACTAAGAGAAGGTTAAGAACCAAAAGAGGATTTGAACAAAGCATGGAATTGAAAATATAGGTGTGACAATTCTCCCCACCATAAATCTTTCCCCCACAAAAATCCACATCAAGACCAAAATAAAAAAAATCAAACCCAACCGATAATCCAAGATGGACTCCTTTTCCAAGTTTCACCCCCAAGGGCCAAAACACCTTTGGTGGTCAATTAAGGAAGGAATACTCTCAAAAACCAAAACATAAAACTAGTTTCCTGAAATGATGAAGAACATTTGAACTATATACCAAAAGAAAACTCCTTAAACACTATCTAAAAAAGACTCAATCAATACACATAGATGAACAACAACAACGAACAAGGTTACACTTACCTTGCTTTAACTAAACCATTGGGTTCTCTCCAATCCCAACGTTTACCCACAGAAGATGTCGGTAGTGAGATAGCTCCAAACGAGACCACCTACCTCTGAGCCAAGACCAAGGAAAAATCTGAGTTACTAGTACAGGGAGATGAAAATGGGCTCCCCACTATAAGAGACAACTTAAATTTTTCTTGAGACAGAATCTGGACACTAACAAGGGGAGGCCTGAATGGACTCCCCAGTGCAAGGGGTAGACTTCCATTAGACCTTTCCAAAAGAAGTTACATAAGAATCATAGTGGGTATCCTCATCATAAGAACCAACCAGATTAACTGACCATCATGGGCCAGCACAAAATGACCCCAAAATTTAAAGAGTTGGGACGGCCACACGGTTAGTACAGACGATTTTGGAAAATGTGTGTTAGCTGCGGAGATCCTTCTATCTGCATGGTTTTCTGGGGCTCGTTACTACTAACTGTGTGCTCAACCTATCTAGCCAAATATCAAACCTTTCTCCAAAAACTAAATGGAAACCAATGGGGGGAGGAATGAAATTGAGTGATAACATGGACACGAGGTCCTCCCACCTCTTCCCATCAAACGAGAAAAAAAAAAGCAAGATGATGACACCAGAGGTTTAAACTCTTCCTATCTTTCATACTGAGGATAGAACTTTGTACAAGGGTTTGAATGACCCTAGTACTTCTTCTGAATATGCACCAGCTTCTCTCTGGGACCTATGGCTAGATCTCAAATTATTGAAGCATCTTCGGCCTCGCATTTAGGCTTTGGAAACCCCCTGAACAGAACTTATTTTTTTCAATGTCACCAACAACTACACTGTAATCCCCAATAAGTTTACCCATACATAACTCACTTAGAACTCATCATGCCTTAACCCAACATTTCACTAATATAAGTTCTTAGAAGATACACACACATTACCCCTTGTTTCTTTGCATGAGAAACGGAAAGAGGAAAGGATATATAGAAATGACTTCCTCTAAACAAAGGATGTCGAGATTTCATGAAAAGAGACACACTTATAACAAAACAAAGACCCAAAAAATATTTTTCAACTTCACCTTTACAGTCAAAATAGCACATGACATCACAAGGCATCACCGAACATTACCATTGTGACTAATAGAAACAATACATAGAAAGGGTCCTTATGCCAAGTTCCCAAACAACACACGATTCTAGAAAGCGGCCATAACAGCCTATCATGACTAGATTTCACACACTATTGGTTTAAGATAAACCCCTACTTCTAAGAGACTATGAAGGACCTAGAGGCCCTCTTAAAGAACATCTAGCATTGACAACCCCAGACCACTTACACCTTCAATGAATCAGGTAACTTAAAAAAATAAGGGCTCTTTCAACCTTCCATGAGAACTATCCTACTATAAGAGGGTCCAAAAAATGGTGTAAACTCAATCTACATATCTTGATAAAATGATTCCTTATATTGATCGACTGGAGGGTCTTCCAATGGCGAAAAAATCTAGGTTTCACTTCAGTCGTGCACTAACCCTTAATGGGGGGTGTACCTTATCCAACGAGATAACCCAAGGACCCAACCAAGCTGGTCCATTGGTAAAAACTTTCCAAAAAATAGATCTGAACACATGAAGGGAACCACTGTAAAGGAATCCTGAAACATTTCCCAGAAGAGATCACTAACCAGTCCTTCAACCCAACTCACCAAAGAAACACAAACCCAAAACATCGTTCAAATAAGAGGGGTTATTAGACTCAAAAAATCCCATAAAAACAACATTTACAAAAACAAATAAGACACACCACCCAAACTGGTCATCAAGAAATCAAGTTTTCCTTTAAAATCATCTCTTTGAAAATAAATGGTTCAGCAGTTAGCGTATCCACCAATGGTACCCCATGGGTCTCACACATGCATGTTTCTGTGCCACACTAGGCACCCTCCTCATATCCATCCTAGCACTCAACCAGTCATACCATTAACCATCCATCATCCCATATAACCCCATGCATGTGGTCTCTCATGGAAATACCAAAGGTTAAAACAAAAATTTATTCCACTTTTCAAAACCAAAACAGTCAACCAACACTTCCCTTTTTCTCAGAACCGCTAACCACAAAATCAAACCCAATTTACAGCTTACAAAACTTTTCATAAAGACACAATCATTCAAATGAATACCCACTTTCAACCTATTCACATCAATTTAAAAACATCTCAACCCCTTTCAAAACACTTCTGGTTTTATGAAAACACCATTTGATCAAAACCCATTCATTGAAAAACTCATCTACTCTTATTTAAAACATGGTTCCAAAACTTCATAAAACTTTTCAAAAGATCTCTTGTTACCAAATGAAAATCCATTTCCAAACTCCACACATGACCTCCAAAACATTCTATCCCTTTAAAATACATTTAGTAGTTTAGAGAACTCTATTGGAAACACTTTTTCAAAACCAACTTTAACATAGTTCCTGCTTTCAAAATAGGTGTAAACACACCATTTTCCATTTCAAACCCATTCTAAAAATTCAGTTCTACCATTTCAAAAATAAATATACTTCCAATTTACTAAAAAATAATTTCATAAAAGTTCAAATTTATTAAAACAAATCTTTGTTTACCAAGTTCAAAGATTCCAACATGAAGAGACATGAGACAATGCGAGAGGAAACTAGTTTCAGTGGGTGACTTGAACATATGGTTGGAATCCATACATCAATCACTTCACCATCATGAAGAGTGTTCTAGAGAAATATCCCCATCTCTACATGTCTTTCCAGGCCCTACGATCTCACTGATACCATTACCCAACTCCCTTTTCATTTCCCATAATCATCATCAAACCAAGAAAACCAAAGGACTCAGAAAAATCCTAACTTCCCCTAGAAACTCAAATCCCATCATGAGAATTGTTGGCTAGGCACACTACCCATAACCAAAATTTCAAGTCCCAAAAATCCTATCTCCATACTATCCTGACTCCTCCCCAGATAACATAACCCAAAGAGGTAGAACCCCCCTCTGATACTATTTTGTCACAAACCAAATCTGGTCGCCATCAAAACTAGCACCCAACATGGTCCGCAACAAGGCCTGAAGGACATTCCAAAACCCCATAGGTAGGCACAAGTTCTTAGTTATCTTAAAATGAAATATGGGAACGATTTACCTAAGTTTATAAACATAAAACAAAAAAAATCCAATATAACACATTTAGATTTTTCAAAACAAACCATCCTTTACAAAAAAATTAGAATTGAATTACATAATTTAAAACAATTCTCAAAGACTATAAAAAAGGTACAAAACCAAAATCAAAGATATCCCATGAACCACCACATGGAAAGAGTCACCACCCTTAATCCATCTCCACAACACCACATCATGATGGACCGCTAAAAACCTGAACCATTGGCACAAAATTTGTACCCAAACCTGCGACAAAAATAACCAAGTCTACTTACACCCAAAGGTATAAGTAGGGTGTGAGATAAAGCCTACTAGGATACCACACTAAGAGATTCCATATGATAAACATTAAAAGACAAAAATCTTGCAAGTTTTCATAACAAGAAATGCTAGTAACAATTTCTAAAATATGCAACTTTAAATAAAAATAGTTTTCAAGTGGGCTATTTTAAATAAAATACCAAATCTACTGAATTTTTCATCCAAACATACTGTATGACCATGGTAATCATAAATCATATAATTAGCACAAGCAATAAGAAATAACCCCTAGGTACTAGCTCGTTGTGGGTCTCAGGTACCTCGTATCTTGGTGAAAGTAACCATCACAATATATGTTCTCATGCATGCAAGCCGCTAGTAGAGAGCATACCAATAACCTTGTGGTTCACCAACATCATCATCATCATAGTTTAGTTATTATTGTCAGTGTCAAACTTCCTATGTGAAATTGAGTCCAAACCCCATGGGATCACTATCATACTAGTATACATCCACCCACTTAGATACCCGAGTTTCCCTCTTGTGCTCAAACAAGTTAAAAAATCCATGAAATATAATTTTCATATGAAAATACCACTTCCACGTCACACATTCACCAAAAATCCCACATGTGTACCACACAAGTCGCATAATCCCCTTTTTCATTCAAATTCATTTTGAAATCATACTCACACCAAAATATCCCACAACACTTTTCACATCTCTTTAACACTTCAAAAAATCATTTAAACAATTTTATAAAACCTTTCCAAGATATTCCAATTCACATAACAACACACACACATATCACATAATAATTCTTTCATCAACAAAATTCATTTTTCACATTACACTCATAGAAAATATCCCACAAACGTGTTTCTTACCTTTCTTGACATTTCATAAAACATTTTAGTAATTTTTAAAATATTCTAATTTTTTTGACATATTAAATCACTACTTTACCCTTAAAAACCCCATTTTAAGTTAATAAAATCACCAAAACAGTACATGTACACCCTTTTCCCACTTTTTTTAACCCAACAAATCATTTTCAATTTTCATAAAACAATCCCGAGAGGTATAATTATGTTTTGCACACAAAACCCATTTTAGAACCCTTTTTCAAGGCCAAAACTACACCAAGACCCTACCAAAGAAGAATTTTCAGCCCAAACAACATTTAATAAACCACTTTAATATGTTATAAAATAAACCCAAATATTACCACAAGATTTACACATGGAAAACACCCAATTTGAAGCAAAAGTGCAACTATAAAATTAGCTGCTTAACAAACTCCATAAAAAATGGTTTTCACACAATGCACAGAATATAAGGAACATTAAAAATAATTAAATCAATCATGATGACTCATTAATAAATTATTACACAAGGAATCACCTACCTAAAGTATCAAAACCCTCAAATCTTGGTGTGAAACATCAACCACACCATTGCTGCACCACAAGGAAGTAAAAAGCAACCTAAAACCTCAAGATTTCACCAAAAAGTCTCAAAGTTAAAACCTAGGTATAAACCCTAGATTATGGACATTTTAGAACTCATTAAATTGTGAAAGAAACCCTAAGTAAAGGGAAAAAATCAATGGTAGAAATACTTACTTGCATGATATTGATGTTTCCTCATCAAATCTCCCTTCAAAAATGAGTTCTAAGAGAGGGTGAGAGACCTTGGAGGTTTTCCATGGAGGTAGGTCACGAAATGGGGAAGAAATTGGAAGATTTGGGTTTATTTTGGAAGGTAAAATAGGAATTACAATAGATTTTTAATGACCTGGAAACCCTTGCGCGGTTTGGCTGGACGGTTTAATAAATCGTGCAGCCAAAACGTGTGGCCTATTCTGGCCACCCAAAAAGTGATTTTTGGCCTCCAATTTCAAAGGGGTATAAGGGGTAAACCTAGGGGAAAAGATAGTCCAAGTATAGGGGAGAAAAATTACCCAAATAAACCATCCTTTTCACCCCAAAACTCATCTAACTCAAGGGTACAAACCACCTCAACAACTTACCCCACAAGTGGTGTCAGTAGGAGTGTCACTAATCCAACTCCAAAACACCACAATATCATACTGTTCCATTTAAAAAATAGGAGTCCAAGTATAATACCCCCAAGACTAAGGTCATAGATCAATAACACAATAGGTTCCAAAATTTCAAACCTGGAACACCCAAAAACCAAGATAAGGTTAAGAACCAAAAGAGGATTTGAACAAAGCATGGAATTGAAAATATGGGTGTGACATACATAGTATGAACTATGTAATATACCTCAACTTATATTCACATACATATATTTTTTTATGCACCCATAATATCTACTCTAATAATAAAACATCATTGGACACCTATTCCATAGATCAAGGAGTGATCATGACCATCGCATCCCACGACATGTTGAAATATCTCATCTTTGTGAACAGTAATGTGTCATTTCTCATATAGAAGATATTATATCTTAGAATCAAATTGATACTTTTGAATATACATAATTAATATATGATAAAATTTGAATAATTTATATAAAATAAAAAATACATTTTTTTCTAAATAATATGATTACTATAATGCTGGAAACATTGGGATCACCCGCTTGGAAATTCCTTATCCATACGGACATCTAATCGGTGGGATCACATTGATAACATAAATATAATAAAAGTATAAAAAAATTACATATTTATGTTCATTTTATTATGTAACATTTTAAATATATGAATGAGGAAAAATTATTAACTTATATTATGCCTAATCTATGAAACACACTGAGTTCCATGTTTGGAAGGCCTTCTCTATAATGCTTGATTACATGAATGATGACCAAAATTGATCTATATTCAATATATTTAGTTGTTATACATATGAAATAATACAATAATTTATAAATTCCAAGAAATAAATTTTACCATCATAGCCTCACCAAACCAAAATGAAACCAAATCTTTCTACTGAGTGAGAAGTATGCCTGGCGGGACTCATTGTGTGATGTCTAGAACACCCAAAAATGGTGCACAGTTATCTATATTCATCCTTCCCATGTAATATTTCCATAAATTTTGGTATTTATAAATTCACACTACATAACTCATCATGAAATGATATAAAATTGTCCTATTTTAAAAAAATGTGGATATGATAATAAAAAAAATGTCATGAAAAAATAAACCAAAATTTTACCTAAACCTCCCACCATAATCTATCAATCATATCATAGGGGGATTAATTCCACTCTTGAGTCGTCAAAGGGAATTTTTTGGGGTATCTTATCATATACCACAATAGAAAAATACACTTTCACCCTTTCCAATTGGATGAAGGGTGTCACCAAATAACACATTCAACTTGGTATTGGAGTTTCAAGATCAAACCCCTCTACCAGGAACCTTGTATCTTCTAGAATACACACCATATCTTACTAATAATAAATTCATAATATAGAAAATAATAACTAAATTTTTAATTAAAAAACAAAACTAATAGAATAAAATAATTTTATAAAATTATAGTAAATTAACATAAAAATGAAAACATACATACCATCAATGCTAGATGAAGCACCCTGATATTCCTATGATATATTTATATTTATAAAAATAAGATAAAGTTAAATTGAGAAATTTTTATACAAATAATACATAAATTTTTTTATAAATGTTCATCGTTTTTATAGGTAACTAGAAAAAAAATAGAGGTAATCTTTTACTAATCATGAAAATACATTATGTCTCCTTCAACTGCCTCCCAAAACCATTGTATATATTCTTCTCATATATCTAAAATTGTTTGCTCAAGTTTTTTATTAGGAAATTTAGTAATATCTATTTTCTCTTATTTATTAATAAAATTCCCCTTTATGGAAATTTTCACCAAATCTTTTTATCTTGAATCATTTCTAAAAAATTAAACCTTCTATGCATGTGATTCCATTATAAAGGTATTGTTTCTTAATCAGTCATATTTATACAAAGAGTTGTTAGATTTTAATAATTTATATTTTCAGCGTTCCACTTTTATTCTATGAATCGGATCAACCCAATAACACCTCAAAAATATATATTTCAATCCATGGTTATAAATAACTTCAATAATGTCCCTCAATAATCCAAAGTAAAAACCTACATTGATGGATGGACAACCAATACCATTGTTTTTAATTTCTCAATTCACATCAATGTCACTAATATGAAATTGAAATATGTTTTCTTCCAAAGAATTATAATTAAGATCCATAAAAAATGGATCATCAACTAGTTAGTTGAACTCTTCAGTCACTGTACGAGTACCTGATTCATGCATCTTGTGAATCTGCAAATTTTATGTAAGTCAATGGATAAAGGGTTTTGAAAATTCACCTCAGATGTATTATAAAAATATTAAATAAATTATATATATATATATATATATGTATATGAGTCTTGAACTAATCATGAAATTCATTAAAATGAATTTTTTGGATTGGATTATCAGTGGCATGTGGTCTTTCCCATTTCAGCTCAGTGATATGCATCCTAAATTAAAAATCAATAAAAGATAACTAAAAAATTAAATATAAAAACACAATACCTAATAGAAAAACTATATAACTTGTTATATTAATGGTATAACCAATGGAGTATTTAAAAACATGTATCAATGATCTTGAATCCACTCATCATTATACATATCAAATGTTGTATCTTCCCTAATTGGACCTTTTTTAATCTCATAGAGTTTATTTAAATTTTTTTCAACCTCATAAATATATGAAGAATAAAAATTGGTGCATTCATTCATAAAATAAACCTTAGAAAATGAATCTTTTAAATGAGATCTATTGTGCACATTCCATTTCAATTTGTTTAATTATCGCTTTATTGGATACATCCTATTGAATTGCATGGGACTACCAGCAATAACTTCACTGCTAAAATGTATTTTCAAGTGGAATATGAAATCAAAAAATAAGAAAAAATATTTTCTCCAAGTGACATAGTGTAAGAAAAATCTTTCCCTGTTTCTTTTTTAAATCACCCATGTGATGATTTCTTGATCAGAGATATCTAAAAAAAATTTAAATTTTCAATCAATATCTCAACAACATGGGTAGAAAAACAATCATGAATTTAAATTACGATTAATTATTATAGTTTTATATTATTAGTATGACTCTTATGACCTAAAAAATTTCATTCTCTCCACATTAACACACTTCGAAATATTATAGTACTAACTATCAGGCACCTTGACCATCATGAAAATTGATAGAAATGCATCTTTCTCTTTTTTTAATCATCCTATATCATGCAGCAGGAATGTATTTCTTATTACCCTAAAAAAATATAAATTTAAAGGTTTTATAAGACTCATTTCTTATGAATCTTATTGATTATTGTCACTGTCCTTTGATTTCCTCTTTACACTCAAAATGGTGCATAGTATATTATTGCATAATTTTTTTTCAATATGCATCATATCTAAATTAAACCTTAAATATTATCTTTATAATATTTAAATTTAAATAAAATAATTCACTTCTTATCTTATGACTATGCAGTCTATTTTCAGTAGGAATGGATAGAAATGAAGGAGCTAATAAATCATAAAAATCATAAACTGTGAAAATGTTTTCTTGGTCAAGTTCTACAAGAATTTGAACCTCAGATATTATTTTTCGTGTTGGGTAGTATTTTTTGTAGTAGATGTAAAAAGTTTTTGTGAATAAGGTATTCCAAATTTTTAAAGTGATAAATCCATGTTGATTTCTTACTTTTATTGCAATAGGGGTAGGAAAAATATCCTTTTATACTCTAACTTGATAAGTTGGAATACTCTTGGAAGTAATTAATTGTCTATAAAAACGTGTCTTTAAGTATAAAAAATCTATTATCTACCCAATAAAAATTCATTACATCATCTTCCAAAAATTAATACATCTCATTAATCAACGGTTTCATATAAAAATCAATTTTATCATTGGGTCATCTTGGTCCATCAATATGAGTGTAATGTAACAAAAATGGTTTATTTATACATAAAAAAGATGGAAGGTTGTATGGAACAAACACCATTGGCCACATAATATGTGTCACACTAAACATAGACTTGAATGGGTTAAAACCATATATTTTCAAACTCATCCAAACATTATGACTATCATGGGAAGATTTTGAGTGTCTCTGATCAAACTCTTCCATGAAAAAGAATATTTTGGTTGAGTTAACTTATCAGCCTCTTTGTTTCTATCCAAAGACCATATTACCAGTTTAATAATTTTAAGTAACATGAATAATCTCTTCAAATTTGGTTTTAGGGGGAAGTTACACATCTTCTTAGAAATGATCTGTTTCTTATAGTTCAATACCCTACAGGAAAAAATATGATGATCTTGATTAATCTTGTTGTATTTCCACTTTGATGAGTAAAAAATAATATAAGTACTAATTTGTTCATTCTCTTTTCTGAATGGCATGCATTTTTTTGGAACGCATCAATGCTTTCAAATATTAAACTAAGGTGGATAGACAACTTGAGAGCTTAGTAGTACAACTCTTAAATCTTCACTCCAATAGGGAGTACTATAAATATCTAGACTTCCTAACCCATTACTTTGTGAGAATTTAGGTGATGATTGTGTTTAGGTGAAGTCCTAAGGGATTTGAGGAGTGTATGGTGGATTTGTAGCTGAAAAATCATATATTGAATGGTTTTACAACATGAAGGGTTGTGTTATGTCGTAAGGGTATTGTCTGTGGTATGGAGAGATTAGTTACACTATAATTCTTTAGAGGTGTATTTTTATGGTTATATCATTTTTGGGGTAGCTATTACATGGAGTAGTGATGTAGCATGGAAATCTTCTTAGAAATTGAATTTTTTGGTGTGCTGCTTTATCTTGCGCCATAGTCCTTCTTTTAGTTTATAATATTTTTAGTGTGGAACTCATTTTAATTATTGTACATTGTTTTGACCATCACCACTATAGTGTGGTCCTTTCTTTTACACTATAGTTTTTTCCTATGTTAATGGCTTTAAGTTGTAGTAAAGAGAGTTGTGTTGTGTTCTTCTATATTCCATTTTGCCTATAAATTCTGAATTCCCTATGAACCCTCTCTTCCTATGATCTTTTATCTTGACTCTTGGGTGAATCCTTGGAAATTTTCACTATAAAAAACAGCATATTCGAGGTGATTATTTAGAGGTTTTTATGTACAACCCCCTATAAATTCATTTTCTATATAATTAGAGGGGGGTATGCATAACGCCCTCTAATCATTGAAGTTAGAGGGGGTTATGAACCCCCTCTAAATTCATTTTCTGTATAAATTAGATAGGGTTATGTAAAACCCTCATTAATTAGAAAATTTAGAGGTGTTATGAATCCCCTTTAATTTTTTAAATTATAGGGGGTTCTGAATCCCCTCTAAATTATTTAACAATATCTTTTTAATATTCGGTTGGATTTTAGAGGGTGTTTTGAACCCTCTCTAATTTAAGAAATTAGAGGGGGTTTATAACCATCGCTAATTAATGAGATTATAGGCTCTTCACAACCCCCTCTAATATCTTAAATTAGTGGAGGTTGAAAACACCCTATAATGTCTTAAATTTGAGGGGGTTGAAAACCCCCCTCTGATCTCTTAAATTAGAGGTGGTTCAGAACCCCTTCTGATTTAAGAGATTTCAGGGGATTGTGGACCCCCACTGTTTTAAAAAAAATTCCATAATATATATATATATAATTAAAACACAATATATAAATGTATTTAAATACATTATATGAACATATTATATAAAATATTTATATGATTGTATTTAATTGTATTTATATGTATACATAAATATAATTGTATAATATTATGTACATTAATATATATTTATTTGTATAAATTGCATTTCATATAATATTAATTATATATAATATAAAATCATAAACATATTATATAAATATATACATGAATATAATTTATTTAAAAAATATATCATATAAAAACCCAAGCTTGTAGTTTTTATAATTTATATAATAATAATAATAATTTTATTTTTAAATAATATGTTTATTATTTAATATTATATATAATTAATATTATAATAAATGCAATTTATAAAAATAAATATATATAATAATGTACACAATATTAGACAATTATATTTATTGAAATACATGTATATTAATCTATATAATAATAAATATTAAAATACATTATATAATATTTGCATAAATTGTATTTCATATAATGTTAATTATATAAAATAAAAAATTGTATTTCATATAATTTTATATAAATATTTGTATAAATTTCATTTCATATAAAATATTTTTATTAATTTTATTTCATATAATAATAATTATATATAATATAAAAATTTGTATAAATTTTATTTACTATATATGTATTTCATATAATATTAACTGTATATTAATTAAATATAATATTATATAATTTATAAAAATAAATATATATTAATGTACATAATAATAAATATATGTATTTAAATTCATTATATAAATATATTTATAAAGACATTATATAAATATATTAAATAAATATTTGTATATATTATATAAATAAACATGTATATAATATATAAATATGTATTTAAGTATATAAATTATTTACATAAATATATTTATAAATATATGTGTATATGCATAACATAAATAGAATTATGAATATATATAAATACATATATAAAATATATAGTTTATATGAATGTATAAAGTGAATAAAATATGAATTTATTAAAATATAAATACATAAATATATAATCTAAAAATGTATATATTAATTTATATAAATATATATATGTTATATATTTATATGTATTTAAATATTTTTTCAAATAATATTTATTTGAATAACCTAAGAAATGTATATAAATAAACTAATGTGTATTAATTATCATGAAATTAAATTTCTATTGCGGTAAAGATGTCGCCTATGATTTCCGAAGAGGTAGGTTCAAAACCCACATATGCCAGTATTTTATAGGGTCAGCGCTGAGGCGATTCAGCACATGTGTGGACACCTAGGTGGAGGAGGGTCCTGTGTTGAATTTCTCAAAGGGCTAGTGTGGGAGAATGGGAGAATGAAAGGGTGTGCACTTGGGAATTGGAGGGACCATGTCCGTCTTAAGGGGTTAATAGAGGCATGACTTAGGGGTTATTATCTCTCTTCCTTCATTGCTCACCCAGAAGGGGTTCCTTTGAGTTAGGTAGTCATGAAGAGTGGTATAGAAGGTTTTGGTTAAAAAATAGTCTGGATTTGGGAGTTATACACTTTTATGATTTCTTGGATTGGTAGGAAACATTTTTAGTTAATCTTAGTGTGTGATATAGGCCAGTGAGACCAGCTAGGGCACAAGATTTTAGGGACCCCCATGATCTGATGCAAAGACTATGATATTATTTAATGGACAAGTGTGGTGGACCTGCTTGTAGAGTAGAAAAATAAGAGAGGTACATGCATCATGATTAATTGTATTTTTGTATAAATTGGTTAATTTTTGGAAATTAAAATGTAATTATTTAAATAAACCTTGATAAAATTCCATGCTATCAAGCTTATAGATTATCCTTACTTTTTAGGAATGAATCCTGGTTATTGTTCACATACATCTTAGGTAGTATAAGTTTATAAGGTTGATCTAGTTTATCATCAAAGGATCTAAATGACAATCTAGGGTGAGTCATGTAAGAGGTACTTTCATGCCTTTTGACGATAGTTATTAGGAAAGTATGGGGTGAGTGTCTCTGATCTAAAGGTAGAGCATTGTTTTGAGGAGCCTGAGACCTCATTTGGTCTGATACAAGATTAGGATGAGTTTTGGGTGTTGTTATCAGTTAGTCAAATATATGGAGTTGCACGTTAGTGGTGGTTGTTATATCTTGGTGAATAGAATAAGGAAGATGTTTCATGGTCTGACTTTCATAAGGAGTTCTACATGGAATTATTGTCATTGATGATAAAGATAGCAAATATGTAGGAACAAATCTTCCTTTAGTAAGGGATCCTGAGTGTTCAGAGGATTGTTATTTAGTTCAAGGATATCCTACATTTTTATATTGATGTATTTCCATATTAGGATCCCAAATCACATCATTTTGATGAGGCCTTGTGCCCACTGATCAGTTATTTATTCACCCCATTTTCACTTCCTATGTATCTAGAGGTGAAAAGGAAGGTATAGGTTATAGAGTAGATGATTTCTATGGGGGTGAGTCTCAAGAGAGAGTCCATAAAGGAATATTATGGAGTAAGTCTCCAAAAATTGGATCATGGATGTTCAGATAGTCAGGGTTCTGACCCGAAGGGAGCCAACCTTAGTATACCTTTACACGACATTAGGGGGTTGGTGGATCCCGATCACTGGTCAGGGGATTTATGTTTTTTTTTTACATCTAAGAGGGTCATTTTCACTACCAGGATCAATTTCCAATATCTTGTGGAGGAAAGTTTTAAATAGGAAGTCATGCCCCTTTTTAGTAGCATCGCCAGTTGCCTATATGGTAGTTTCAATAGTAGGGACTGCCAACACTTGTTCAGCAGCAGAGGGTGGATGTACTTAGAAGAGGGAAGCCTCGTGATTGTCCCCATCCTTAGGAACCTAGGATAGAGCATTTCAATGGAGGCCATAAATGGAGAGGAATAGGATCAAGGCATGGATAGATGTATGTGATGGAGGTCTCAACTCCATCAAGGCCATATATAGTTTAAGGTACGGTCATTTTATCATCAACCCTTTTTGTTCCTTATTTGATTTAAAATCCTAAAACTCCTTTGTTTCTCCTACTTTGGTATGTGCTTTGGGATTGGATATGGAGATAATTTTAGTTCCCTTATTGGTATCCACATCGCTTGGAGTTCAGGTTTATTTGTTTCATGTGTTCTGGAGATGTAGACCGATGATGGGGCAGCACTAATCGGTGGGGGGTTATTTTTACTATAGATACACCCATACTATGTTATACATGGCATGGATCATTGTATTTTGTGCATGAATTCATCAACTTATTTCATAGGAGGGTTTAATTTTCTAATATGGCGGTCCAATGAGTGGATTTCATTGATGAACGAGGTTATCGGATGGGCGGTAGGAAAGTGGAACCTCTTCTTTCTTAATTGGAAAAGTTCTCAGTGGAAGCTCAATTAGAGAATTTTCCTATATTTGTGGATGATTTCCTTGATTTTTTGTTTTTGTATGAGGTTTTGAAACTACCCCCTCAATGTGGTGCTGATTTTAGGATATATTTGAAACTATGCGCATCTCTAATTTTGACGGCTCCCTATCGAATGGCATCTACGGAGCTGGGATAGTTGAGGCTCTAGGTTAATAATCTAATGTAAATAAGTTTCATATGACCTAGTGTGTCTCCTTGGTGTGTTTCAATATTTTTCACTATGAATTTATATGATATTATGAGGTCATGTGTAGACTACCATAGGCTGAATCATGTGACAATCAATAATTGTTTCCATCTTATGAGGAATGAAAATATATTTAAAATATTGAATAGATCTAGTTATTACTACCATAGGTTGAATCGTGTGACAATCAATAAATTTTCCCATCTTCTGAGGACTGAAAATATATTTGAAATATTGAATAGATCTAGTTAGTTATTGAAGATCAATTTATAATGTGAATATAACTATATGAGACTAAAAGATAAGGATATCCTAAATATTTCCTTCAAGTTCATGTATGGTAAATTTGAGTTTGTGGTCATTTCATTCTATGTCATGAACTAACCAGTTGTGTTCATGGGACTTGTGAACTCTGTATTTCAAGAATTCCTAGACTAGTTCGTTTTCGTGATCATCATCATCATATTGATCTACTCAAAGTCAAAGGAGGAAAATTTAGATCATATGAATGTTTTTTGAATGTTATTCAACACCATCAGTTCTATGGGAAACTATCCAATTGTATGTTATGGGTTCATGAGGTGCACTTCCTTGTATATGTGGTGTCCCATCAGGGTGTGTTCATGGACTTGTCGAAGGTTGAGGTGGTTTTTTCTTAGGAGGAACACAAGAATATGGTGTATGTTCACAGTTTTCTTTTCCTTGTGGGATGTTATTGAAGGTTTGTTTCTGGTTTATTTTAGTTTGCATCCTCACTAATATCTTTGACCAAAAATTACCAAGCAATTTATGGGATGATCAGTGGTAGGGAGCATTCAGTTACCTGATAGAGAAGTTGAATAGTACCCTAGTGCTTCAGTTACCTAAGGAGGGTGTGATATTCAAGGTTTTATATAATGAATCCTTTTTGAGTTTTTTATGCATCTTTATATATCATATGTAAGTGATATCGTATGGGTCTAGGCAATTATTTCCCCATGAGCATAATTGTGCCACCTATGATTTATACTTGGAGAAAATTGTGTTTTAAATAAGGTTGTGGTGGCATTACCTTATTGATGAGTGCTTTGTGGTTTTCACAAACCACAAGATTCTAAAATATGTTATCACTCAGTAAGATATGAATTTATTCTAGTGTAGGTGGATGAATTTTCTCTAAGATTACTATTTTGAGGTCTATTAAACCCTATTAAAGGGGAATTTTGTAGCAAATGCGTTGAGTTATAAGTTCCAAAAAGTTGTGGTTCGAGAGTCCTCAGATGTTTGGAAAGTGATAGAGGATCTTGCAATGATACATCTTGACATGGGCTAAAGTTGTGAATGGTGTTTTATTTATTATATGACCATGTAATAATCCTTAATACATAATTTATATGAGTCTTAATAGATAAGGTCAGAGGTAAATGTGATGTGTGACCATATTGGCTATAGTGATTCCCCAGAGGGGTGTTCAGATGATGGTCTGAACCGGATATTTTTTTAGGGGAGGATATTTGTTCTATTGGTAATGTGATACAAATTTCTCCATGAGTTTGATAGCTCACCATTAGTTATACATCCTAGTGTGGCTAAGTCGTATCATGGCTTGATGAGAGATATTTGGTGTCCAAGGATAAAACGGTCAGTGGAAAATTTTGTAGTGGATTTTCTAGTATTTTAGAAGTTTAAAGCCAAACACCATGTTCCAAGAGGTTTTTTGTATCACTTGGATATCCCCAAGTATAATTGGGAAGAAATATTGATGGATTTCATCAATGGGTTACTCTAGGGTCAGGGAGTATGTGATGTGCTTTGGGTGATTTCGGACCAAATGAAAAAGTAGGCTCATTTTTTAGTGATCTATGAATCGAGTGTCATGGATGTTTTGGTAATATTTTATGTGGATATTGTGGTTAGTATTCACATATTACCAAGGAATATCATATCTTATTAGGATTATCATTTTACCTCATGGGTCTGGATGGGATTGGAACATGTCTTTAGCTCCCAGTTTCACCTTAGCACTACTTTTTACCCTCAAATAGATGAACCGATGGAGCATACCATCTAGACACTGGAGGACATGTTTTGAGTTTGTTTCTTTGATTTTATTGGGTCATGGGTAACCATATTTCTTTTGTTGAGTTCTCCTATAATAAAATATATCACTCATCCATTGGAATGGATCTATTCGGGGCATTGTATGAATGGTCATTCCATTATCTATTATTCTAGATAGAGGTTGGGAACTTAGCGATTCTTGGTCCTGATGTAGTAAAAAGTAATACCATGGAGATACATATGGTCTAAGAGTGGATGAGGAAAATACAGTATTTTTAGAAGATCTATAATGATCATAAGCAGAGGCCTATGGATTTGAGGTTAGAGACCTTGCATTATTTAGGGTTTCACCTCATCTTGGGTAGTTGAGGTTTGGTAGAGGGAGTAAACATTATCCCCTATTTCTCAAGAATTTTGAGGTGTTGGAATGCATTGGTAAAGTGGATTATCATTTGGAACTTCCACCATGGATAGATAGAATCTAGGACATCTTCCACATATCCCGTCATCATCAGTATCTTCATGATGACTCTCATGTCATTGATTGGGGAGATATGGATATCAAGGATGATGCGAAATTTATAGAGTGACCAATGGAGATTCAATATCATTGAGATAAATTTATACATAGAAAAATCACCCCCATAGTTCATGTGTTGTGGAGTCATGGTTTCTTAGAGTAAAGTATCTAAGATCATGATATGTAGATGTGTGACCAGTATCCTAAGTTGTTTTGAGTTTTTCCTTATTCTATTTTTCTTTAATAATGTAATGTTTGAATAATTTCGATTTATGAAATATGATGTTGTCCCTTATTGGTGGTGTGTTTTATGGATTAAAGTATATTAATAGGGGTATTCCCTTTTTAATCAAGATTCATTACATTTACAACACATTTTAAAACTGTATAGGTAGGTCAATTCTACATAAAGCAAATAGTATCTTGATATAGAGGGAGTTTTTCCTTGATATGTGTGCTTGCGGTAGTGTTTTGTGGTAGTTGTGGTAGCTATTATCTTGGTTTTCATGGAGGTTTTAATGGTGTTATGGATGGTCATATAGGAGAGAGGTGTCTTGAGGATAGTGTGATATAGTGTAAGTGTTTTAATTGTAATGAGATCTCTGAGAGGTATCCCACATAGTGGTTGTTCAGGACCCTTCCTTTACCTTTTTATGGGTTTGGTTTTGATTCTAAAGGATGATAATTGTTTGATCGGTTTATAATTTAATGGTCTAGACTTATAAATCTATTAATTTGTAATAATTTAGGTGATAGTTGTGTTTAGGGTAAGTCCCAAGGGAGTTGAGGAGTGGATGGTGGAGTTGTAGCTGAAATTTCAGTTGGGGAAGGGTTTTGTGATGTAGAGGATTGTGTTGCACCATAAGGGTAGTGTCTATGAGGTAGAGATATTGGTTTTTTTGTAATGATATAGAGGTTTATTTTTTATGTTTTTATTATTTTTAGGATGGATACACTATGGATTAGGGATGCAATATAACCTTCTTCTTAATGATTAAATTCTATGGTGTGGTAGTTTCTATTATGCCATGGTCATTATCATAGTTTATAGGATATGTGGTGTGGAACTCATTGTGTTTATCAGATATAGTTTTGACCAACCCCACTGCAGTGTGGTCCTTTCATTTAAAATATAGTTTTTCCCTATGTTAATGAATCTGTGTCATAGTGAGGAGTGATGCATCGTGGTCTTTTGTTTTCCAATTTGCCTATAAATCCTTGATCCCCTCCGAACTATATCTTCCTACAATATTTTATCTCAACTCTTGGATGACCCCTAGGTGATTTTGGGGGGCCTTTCACCCTATCCTTGTGATATTTGATCCTTGGAATCCATAGATCAAAAATTGGTAAGTCTAAGGTGATCTCCCCTCTTCCTTCTCAGCTTTTCCCTTATTATTTTTTCTATATGAGGTTTCACTTAGGTATATGGATGGTTTGGGAGATTTGTTGATTGTAGATTGACGGGGTTGATGTGTTCTAGGATTATTGAGGTGATTCCTTAAATTTTTGTGCTTAGAGGTTGTCTTTCTCTTTTTTTCTCCTTCTGTAGAGATTCATAATGCTTCTTTGAGGCAGGGGATCCTTGTTCTCTACCAATTTACATGCATGTGTGGGGATTTCATGCTTTTTTATTCCTTTGGGTGGATGGTAAATGTCAACTTAAGAAGATAATAAATTGTATAAATATTTAATTGATGGGAATTGGGATATATCACATATTTTACTACTTTTGATGATATTTTTATTGAGAATATACATGTTTGTTACTATTTCTGAAAATTATGGATGTTGTTAGCCTTGCTTATGTTGTAGTTGTGATAACTATGAAACCCTTATTATATTGATTATTTGACCACACCTTGAATAAAAGGATAAGAATTTATATATGTATAATGAATTGTTTTCCCATATAAATATTAAATTGTGTGATAAAATGTAACATCTAGAGTTTTAATAAAGAAACATTATGTTCAATAGCATACAAGATATGCTACATCGAGCTTAAACAAACAACTAAATATTATTATTTAAATGTTACCATTATGACATAGTTGTTAGAATGGAGGGAATAAATAGTATCAATTTAATTATGAAAATATGGTTTACACGTGTTTAAATAATGATTCATTGGTTACCAATGTATTATAAATGGAAATAAAAACCAATTCAAATAAAGGAAGTGTTTTTATGAAAACCTATTTAAAAAGAGAATAATTTTGTTTATAAAATCATATCACTCTTTATGTATTTTTTTTATTTAATGAAAAATATATGTTATATATTCAATTTAATGTTTTAAATTCATCTTATATGTTTTCAATATATGATATAAGAACAAATTCAATTTTTCATATAAAAGAAGTATTTTTCTAAAAATGCAGTTTTACCGCCTTTTGATGGAGAACCCTTTTTAAATTTATTTTTTGACACCTTTATATGTTATATTTGAAAAAATAAACTTCTTATTTAGAATCGAGACACTAACATTTATTTTGGATAAATTTTTGATATTTTTTTTATAACTATCATGTTTTAATGAATAGTAAAAATACACTAAATTTTAATTGAAAACAACTTTTTCCATCGAGATGATTTATATGGTCAAATCATATTATTTAGTGGTTTTAAATTATAAATGGAATATGTTTTTATTATTTAATTCAATTTTTTTCATTTTAAATAATTTCATATTTAAATTGGACATAAACACATGTCAATCTTTTGATAGTCTTCACTTTTTAAAAATACGCTCTCTCGTTTTGACAATGAGAATTAATTTTAAATTAATTACTACATTTTATGTGTTTTGAATTTTGAAAAATGGATTTCATATTTAGAATCAGAAGTTCTAAATTATATAAATAGGTACCTTTTATTTTTGGACATTATGAATAGTAACTTCAGTAATTATTTTTTATTTACCATGGTTAAAGGGTAAATCGGGTAAATAAGGGTAAAAAAATAATATTATAATAATATAAAACTACCCTAAAACATGTACTAATCCTATTAGATGAGATATTTCTGACCATGATCATCCTTAGGCTGACCTTTTGGAATTTTTGAGCCACTTGGGTGTGAAAATGACATTTTATAATATTTAATTTAAAGAAAAAGGAAATATAACATAAACATATATCTTTTACTAAATAAATTTTAATATTGTGTTATATAACTGATATCTATGACTATAAATAATCATTATAAATATAAAAATATTTCCTAAATCATGGTATTTTATTTATAATTTTTAGACATTGAATAAATAAATTTATTTATGACACAATGATGATGCAGTGATTACCTTATTAATGAATGATTCAAATAAATGAATTTATAAATATTAAAATAAATGTAATATGAACATTTTGAATCCATAAATGAATTTTATGGATTACATTGACATATTAGGGATGATTTAATTCTTTTTTTTTAATGAATCAAGTTGTTATGACATTAACAAAAATCAATTACTAAATAGTGTCGAAATTGAAAAAAATGAGTTTTTAAAACAAAAACTATTTTATTAAATGATTTAATAGTCCTAAAAATCTAATATTCGTCCAAATTACTTATATAATGTTAAAAATGTCATTAATGGTCCACTTTTGATTCTATTGTCATTTTATAGTAACTATAGTAACCATATATTATCAAAATATAAGAAGATATGGTAAGAGTTGATCTTTTTAATTAAGGGTTAAAGCTAAAAGATAAGGTTAATTTTGTGACCTAAACTTGTATAATTTTAATTGTACGATGGTTATACGACCCAAAATAATATTATATTTTAAATTAATGAGTTTGGGACCATTTAAAACCGAAAATAAATTTATAATAAAATAATATTTCAAGATTTTCCTAAAGTGCCCATCCTCCCTTTTATAAAATGCCACCACCTCTACCCACTTACTCACAACTCTAAAGCCCCTTGTATCATCAAAATTATGCTCAAATAATCTCCCAAAATCCCTCCCTTACTCATAGAATCCTTAACTTGGGCATAAGGAAATTTAAGAAAGCCTTTTGGCTCAAATCAAAAGAAGTTATATGATTTAGAGGTAACGTCTTCTCTCAAGTTCCTTTCCTTTATTTTCCTTATCCAATACCTATGATCTTATTATTATATGATTAAACAAAAAAATTATCCTCAATATAATAATATTTTATTATGATAAGTGTTATAACTACACTTACACACACCTCCATCTAATGTATACAAACATATTGTTTCTGTGTACGGCGAACTACTGCCTCACAAAATTATGATTGTTCAATTTTCTCCTACCACATCTCATGGTGTCTATTATGATGGAAATGTATTTATATATTACATATATTATATTTATATTGTCTCTGTTCTTCTATAATTTTTATTTAAAATATACCTTTAGGCTTTCCATAATGTGTAAATACGATGATTTTATTTGAGGAAGTACGGACTTCCGCCCCCTCAAAGTGATATGACTCATTCATTCCATACATGGAATGTATAAAGTATGAAGTTAATGAACTTATGTAACATATATAACATATATATTATACTTTAATTATAATATACCTATGTATCATTTAGTTTTCATTCCTTTAATATGACAAAGAAATGAAAGTAGCATTCATGTGTACGTACGGCTTACCGTCTCCATGAACGGTGCATTTTATTTATTATCTCCAAATGTTATATATTATTATAAATACATATATACTGGATATATATAATTTTTAAATCATGAATAATATTTTTAATATGATTTAATTTCGACCTCATGGAAAAGTTACATCAAATAAGTTCATTTTCAACTCAAGTACCGAATATCAACAAAATGACCAATTTGAACTTAAATAATTGTGTAATTTTTATAAAATAGTAATAAGTGATAAAAAATGAATAATAAAATTGAAAAATTTTCTCAATAAAGTATAAATTAACCTAATTTTATTATTCAGTAACATAATGATTGTACGTAACGATTCAGACTCAAGGTAAGGGAACTTCTTAACCCAATTTCCATTCTTTGGTTGATCTTCTACTTCTTGATTATGTCATTCTATGATTATGTGAGAAATTAATTTTGATATATTATCTATTATTTATGCTTTATTTATGTTTATTTATAGTGAATACACATAATCAATCTATTTTATTAACAAAATGATTTTTGTAAGGGACTTTCTAAACTCAATTTTCACTCATTGGGTTTTACACATACTTGATTGATTATATTATGCCAATATTATGTGTAGAATCCATATTTATTTATTTATGTTTTAATTTTCACTTCCCTTTGTGTTTATATACTTTTTATACACATAATCACCCCATTGATAAATTTTTACGTCATTTATATGAACTTTTTAATGGAAATATTAACTCAATTTCCATTCATTGAGTTAAATAACCATGTCATTGGTTTTGTTTTTTCAATAATATGTGTGAATAAACTCTAATTGTTTTACATTGAATATCCACTTTTATTGGTTGTATTTATATTTTTCACACATAATTATATCATTGATTTATCCTTAATCTAAGGATATGATCTTTATAGGATATTTTTTCTCAATCTACATTCCATTCAGACTTATTTGTTGTTATGCACCAATTCACTTTTATATGGTGTATATACTGACCTTTGACATATTATATCATGAATCTTATTATTCTCATGATATTATAAGTTTTGTTTAATTTTATTCTTTAATTATTTTTATTCAAGTATTTTATCAAGTGGTAATGGACTCTTTAACTAAAAAATCATTTTAAATGTTTTAAGGATTTATTCTTATAAATATTTCTCATTAATATCCACATTTCCAAAATTGTTGTAAGGTTTTATTTATATATACGTGATTTTTTTAAAGTTTAAATTCCTTTCAAAAGTTTCAAAGTGGTATGGGACACTTTGATTCAAAACTCTTCTTTTTGAATGTTTTAAATGAATTGATTATATCAATATCTTGAAATTATATCTTGTTATTGCAATGTGGAAATGTTATTTTTCCTTTATGTTTGTTTTATGTGTTATGATTATGTTATGGTACTTAGACATTTGATGGGTCGTTACGTGATAAACCAATGATGAGTGGTTACGTGATAAACCAAAGATAGGTGGTTCCATGATAAACCAAGGAAAACTGGTTAAGTTATAACCTCCAATGCATTGGGTATGGAAGTAGGCCGTATAGATATTCCATTTAGTGATATATATAGAAGTCAATCATATGGTTATTCTATTTAAGTATGTTTATGTCCCAATTTACCTTTATATGTCAAATGTTGCTTTCTATGGGTTTATGGTAATCTTTTGGTTACAAAAAGGGTAAGCAATGAGCTTATATTTAGTGAAGTATATTTACTACTTCTTAAAGGTGAAAAGTATTACTTTATGATAAAGTATTCATGTTTTTCATGTTTTCCCAAGACTAACAGTTTTCATCCTTTGTGTATCCCTTACTGATATTTTTATGCTCATCCCATGTTTTGAAATGTTTTTCATAGGACTTACATAATAATATATTCAAGGATGGTATCAAGGAAAAGTCATGTTGTTTAAACATAAAATGATACCATGTTTCTTTTTAAAGAGTTTTTGTTTTATGAAAAAAATGGATAGTGAGTAGAAGTGTCTGCTTGTAATATTTAAGTTGTTATGTATAATTTATGGCCTAATTCTCTAAAAATATAGACCTGAAAAGATCATCGATGTAAATTAAATTCAATTGTTGACTTATCTCAAGATTAAGTAATGTTTAAGTTTGGGGCCTTATATAAAACCCATGATAAGTAATGATGTAAAGTAATGAAAGCCCTTTTTTATTTAATATGTAATGTGGTGTTGTGTAAGATGGTATTTTTTTATATGTGTAGATGTGATTGTTGTGTTTCCTTATGTTATGTAAGCTATTGGATGGTGATGGTGGTGACTGTCTGGGTTTTGAAATGTGTTGGGTAGTGATTTGATGGTTAGTTTTTATGGGATGTGTGGTGGGATAGCATGTTGTGGTTGTGATTTTTGGTTGTTGTGGTGAGATGGTTGGGTTATGGGAAGATGGTTTTTCTTATTTAGTGTTGCGGCAGTTTTGGATGTCAAGTGGATGGGCTATTATGTGGTGTGGCTATGTTAGTTACATAGTTATCCATGGAATGAATTTGAAATGTTAAAGCTAAACTAACATAGTCTGGTAAATGAATAATCGTAGGATAGAAATAAATATAAAAATGGGTAGAAATTGATGTGTGGTAATTAGATTAAGTGAAATGAATAATGAATGAATGGGTTGTGTTAATTTGAAATAAATGTCTTAGTAAATTGAAGTTAATGGAAACTCATTAATTTTGAAAATGGTGGAACCTGTAATTGAAAGTGGAATTATATAGTTATGTGTGGTGGTTTTGTGGTGTAATTCATTTAGTGGTGGAAGAGGTTGGGATTAATGTCATGTGGTTTAATCGTGATGATGTGAATTATATTATTGAATCTGATTATAACCCATGGGTTGGGTGTTGTGTGTTATCCATCTATCATATATTTTTCATTTTATTTTTATGCATTCCCTACCTGAGTTGGATAACCTTACTAACACCCAAATGTTTTTGGTTTTAGGTATTTTCCCTAATATCTTGGTTAGTGGTGATTCGGATGGCTAGGAACTCCCTCTTCTTTATTATCCCTTAATTAACAGTGATGATATGGGTTGGTGTTGTAGATTACCCATTGATGATATGGTTTGGTGTTGTATATTAACCTATGATGATATGATTTGGAATTGGAGATTACCCAATGGTGTTGAGGATGTGATATGTGGTGGGGATCATGTGTGGTGGGAGGAGGGAATAAGGTTGATGTCTTTCGTGTTCATAATACCCTACTACCCTGGTTATGTGATGAGGTTGTAATGTGATGATGAGGTTGTGATGTGATGATGATTGATGCTAACACCAGATTCAATACCCTGTGGGAGGTTGGGATAGGTAGGGATGCATCTCAACCCACATCATAGATAGTTGGATATGTTTTGTGATATGTATGGAAGGGATGGGAGCATAGTACATTTTATGTTGGGACATGAGAGTGTAAAATCACTTGGGAAGAAATTATGGGGAACATTTTTTGTGTGTTCTTTTGATACTATGTTACTATATTGGATGGATGGTTTGGTGATCATTCCATAGTGAGGCTAGGATTGGTTAGTTGGCCTTTTTGGGTGTGTGTTGGTTTTTCCGTTTGTTCACCAGTGCATTAGAATGATCTTTCCACATGTGCACTAGAGACCTTGGGTATGATCCTACTACTCACTCTAAATATATATATAAATTATTTTTTCTGGTTTCTAGGAGGATTTTGGTGACCGGACTGGACATTAATAGCTTGTAATTGGAGTTTTTGTTGAGTCATTGTCATAATACTTGTCTTTGGTAATTACGTGGAGACTTTTATCTGTATTTTTTTTGACATTATTCATGTAATGTGGGATGGTCTTGAGTTTAATTTTATATTATGTGTTAGATTTTCTTGGATTTTATTTTTTCTATCTCATGATCCTATATTATTAATAAGGGTAATACCTTCCATATGTGATATTTTATACCCAGGAGGGGAACCTTTGGAGGGAGTGGATCATGAAAAGTACCTTTTGTAATAGTACTAACAACATATTGAAGGAGATGTATTTCCTTATATTCAAGTTCTTATATTATATCTAAGATATAATTCAATATTCTCATTATTAAGAATTAAAAATAATTTCAACACTTCTCCAACTTGCCAATAATAGGGATTATTTTATCCAACATCATCATTCATGATTTTAGACTCTTCAGGTTGAAACGGATATATCATGACATGGAGCATTAAGTTAATTGGATCAATTATTATTGGATCAATATCTATTTGAATACTTTCTGGTATGTGATAGCGAATAGTATCTTCCCCATGACATGTCCATTTCTTATAGTTTTTCAAAAAATCATTCAGAAACATATGTTTCTTAATGGTATCTCATTTGAATAGATACATGTTTGCACATTTTATGCACTCAAAACTAATCAAATCACTTTAAAATCCATTGGTGAAATCAATAAATTTTTTAATCCCCTCAAAATATTTAGTAGAAAATCTATTCAGTAGATCAATCTAGCTCTTATACATATCATTATCTATAAAAAAATAATTTAAATATAAAAATATTATTTTAACAAAAAATAGAAAACTCATACGTGTATGTAATAAACATTTTAATATGAAAAAAAAAACTTACAACACTTTTTAAATATATTAATAACTTGATATAATAGATTTTAAAACACTTTTATGTATTGTGTAATTCAAATAGAAATAACAAAGATAAAATATTACACCTTTGTAAACCATTATTTTGTTCAAAAATCAAATAACATATAAATAAATTCAAATCCAAAATTTTATATAGAAATATTTCCATACCAACCCCTTATGACAACAAAATTTTAATGCAACTCTCACTTTCATATAATTTAAAAAATTCCAATTAATTTTCTAATCCTTAATTACTTATTTACATGAATTTATGAAATCAATCTAATTTATTTTTAAGTTATTAAAATTTATTTCCTTCAACATAGAAAAAATAATAAATTAGAATGAACAACTTTTTAAAAAAAACTATATCATTCAAAATTATTGTTTTCAGCACCAACTAAATTATTATTTATTTTTTTTAATTCAACTTCAATAATGACTTCAAAACCACCTCAATACATTTAAAACAATGACATATAAATTTAATCATCTCAATTAAACAATTTTAAAGAAAATATGGATAGTATATACATGTATAAATAAGATCAAAACTATAAATCAATTATTAATTCTCTTTTAACTCACCAAAAAATATGAACATACTGACTTAAAAAATCAAAGATAAATTAACTTTCATGTAATTATTAATTTTATTTATCATTAAATAATAATTATTAAATTTTAATTCATCCATATTAATTATTATTTTATTATGGATTCTCATTATAAAATAATCAGAAAAAATAAACCATCATCACTGCAGGAAGAATATGTTATCATCATTAAGGGATGTCTCCACTACCTTACCCAAACAAGGATTATGGACTATTCAAATAAATAAAATTCAAAAATATAAACTAATATATAAATTTCACAAAACCACTTAACAATGTTATAATAAATATTCCATAAATCAAAATTAAATTTAAACCCTATTTCCCTAAATCATCTATCATAAATATCTAATTCAATAATTATTTACAAAACCATGTTTACCAAAAATTATTTAATCAAAAAAATATTTAAGATGAAATATTTAAGATTGTACCTAGATTTCATCTAAAATTCAACCAATAAGGGATAGTAACGCGACAACTAACTTGAAAAGGGGAAAGGGAGGCACGGTTGGTCGGTGTTAAAGGAATGTGTGGTACCATCCTTCGGGAGTGGACTCAGAGTAGGGAGGAACCATTAGGGGTGTCTCATAGGGAGATGGGACGTCTATGAGAGTTGTTTTCAAGGGGAGTTGTGCATAGAGGGTATCAAATGGGAGTTATGAATGGGAATAGGAATCAATGGGAGGAATTGGGGGCATGAGGGATGTGGGGTGGGAGGAATCTAGGGATCGAAGGGAGGAATCGAGGGGGTGGATCAAGGGGTGTGGGGGATATAAATTTTGGGTGTATTTGGGTAATGGAATATAAACCATAAAATGGTGGTTGCTCATTTTCCCTAGTTGTTAAAGAAAATTTCTATAGTACTGAGAGAAAAGTTTTGTTTTATTGGATTCACATGTTTTCTATCTATCAATAATAATTTTTCATAGATCAGCCTCAAACCCGCTTTCTTTTTTCTAGGATTGGTTTCACGCCACTTCCCACCACTAAGGAGGAATCTATTGGACTCGACCTACTAATATAATTCTCAAGAGATAATTGATTTAGGTCCAACCCATTTATTGGAGAGAGAGAAAATCCTAAATGGATAAATTTATCTCAACATTAATATAAGAGTTTCTCCCAAAATTAATGGAGAGTTAATTCTAAATATTAATGGATAGAAAAAGTAATGTTAACTACATTAATTGGATATAAGGACTTAGGGTATATATATATGGATGAAGTGAAATTTATTTAGTATGAATGATGATAAGAAGATAAGTCCTGAAAAAAGATTGTGTGGATCCCCTTCTGGGGAAGCCAACCTGGGTGTACACAAAGACAAAGGCACCAGAGCCAAAGGTGGAGGTCGAAAACTTCAAGGGCGGAGACCAAAAGGAGAGAGCCAGAAGATGCGATGACCAAATGATATTGGTGAAACATATTCTAGTGATCTAGGTAGAGTTAAAGAAGATAGAAATTCTTGTAACATAGATGTTTATCCTTATTGAATGAAAGTGGTGATGTCATTCTCCCATGGATGTAGGACGAAAGTCCAAACCATGTATTCTTGTTATACATTGTTTTTTACTTTTTGCTTGCATGCATGTTTGATTGTCATGTGCTTTTTTGATGCTGTGAATGAAGAATTTGGGAGGAACAGAACCAGATTAAATTATGAATCGGTGTAGTGACTAGGGTGCCTAGACTTCCTGGTTTTGGACACCAAAGTCATGGGGGATCTTCCAGATTAAGTTTTGTACTTGTTTCTTTGGGATCTGATCCTGAACACATGGTATCAGAGGTATGGTGCAAACAAAGTTTTATGAAGGGTGGAGTATTCCCAAAAATAGTTTAACAATGATATAGGTTTCTCATTTTTATCATTTTAATACATTGTGACTTGTGTTGAAAGTCTTACTGATAATGGTGGTCAGGCATTGAGTCATGGTGATGAGAAAAACGACAGTGCAAGATGGTTGGATCTGATGAATTATCATTGAAAGAGAGGACTAATTTTGAAGTATTTGGTTTGAGGGGAGGATTTTTGGGTACAAAACCAAGTCCCACATAGGATTCCACCAAGTATAGTGGCTTACATATAGGCTCGGATGGGAAATTCCTCCTATCACCCATGGGTTTTAAGATAGAACCCCAGAAGGGCCTATGTGTTGGGCTTGGAAAAGGTAGGGTTGGAGGAAATAAATTATTATGGCTCTCTCATTCTTGTCTCCACCCTTGAGGGTCTTAAACTCTACCTTTGGCTCTAGTTCATTTGGATTTTTGTGCACCCAGGTTGGCTTCCCTGAAATGGGATACACCTCCTCCTTTGTTAGGCCTTGTCTCCTGCTCATCAGTTATACTCAACAAATGTAACTGCATCCATTTATATAGACCCTAAGTCCATATCTCCAATTATGAAGTTAAAATTAATTTTTCCATCTATTAATATTGAGAATTAACTCTCCATTATTGTTGTGAGGAACTCCTCTATTAATGTTGATATGAATCTCTCCATTAATGATTTTTTCTCTCTATAATAAATGGGCTGGACCCAAATCAATTTTTTCTTGAGAATTTTATTCACAGGTTGAGTCCATTAGTCTCCAAATTGAAGAATATTCTCATGTTCTTACCAGTTTTGAGTCCAATAATCTCTTAAATCAATTTTGTCTTGATAAAGACTCTGTTTATCAGCATTTTTTAGTGCTAATAAAACATACCTTTATCAACATTTTTTTCTAGTGTTGATAAAAGGTTTACCCACTTTTATAAATGAACTCTAATAGTCTCCTTATCCTCTTACACATCTCAAGATCTTTCGAAATCCAAACCCTATCGTCGTCTCCTCCTCCTCCTCCTCCTCCTTCGTGGCCGACTCCTCCACCTCCCCATCCGCTACCAACTCCTCCTCCTCCTATATCATCATTGTCATCGACTCCTCCTATGCTTCCAACTCCTCCTCCTCCTCCACCACCACTACTATCACTGACTCCTCCTCCTCCTCCATTGTCGACTCCTCCTCCATCGTTGTTGACTTCTCATCCTCCTCCACTACTGACTCCTCATCCCCTGACTCACATGCACAGGTTTCATGCTCCACATCATCTTTAGGTCTAGTGTTCATGATTTTTACTTATATATAATGCATTTTTAGTATCATATATTCCTCATAAGGATAAGTATACTAATCTCTCATTGTGTATTTATTCTGAAACACTACATGGAAACTATGATGGTTATGTAGCTTCAATTGTTGCATTTAAATCAAGTGTGGAAAATTTGGTTGTGCTGATTGAACATGACTTGATTTTTCATTCTTTTTGTTGGATTAGGTTGTTTCCCCCATTTTCATTGGATCTAGATGATAGTGGATTATAGGTTATGTTTGGAACATGGATTTTCATTTATAATTTCTCCTAGACTTAATCCCTATTTATAATTGTCTTTATTTTTTACCTAGTTATATATTATTATTTTCATGTTAGTTACTTCTGTATGGATCCATCTAGATAGGCATGGAATGTTTATCATTGTGGAATTTCATGTATAGTTTGTGCAGTGTTGATTTTTTCTTTTATACCACCTAACTTACATATGTGTCATTCCAAATAGACTTGTAATTTTATTTGTAATAAATGTGTTTAAATCATTCCCTAATTATATATTGATACCCATGGTACTATTATCCCACTATAGGGGATCGATGAGGTCTCTATGGGTTAGTAGTGATCATAACTTGAGTACAGTGCAACTTTTCATGTTAGAATATCTATAAAACGGTACCAGTGATATTTTAGGATTAATGGGGTTTTAATTTTTTTTTAATAACATGTATGATTGAAAATACATGATACATAATAAATAAAAATGCATTGTAAACCTCTTTCTGGTGGTAGATCATGTTACCAGGGGATGTCCGGTACTGAGTAGGAACTATAGGATCAAGTGAGGCTTTAGATTTCTAATCTAAAGTATGATGGAATGGAAATAAAAAATCATGATTTCGTATTGTTTGAAAGTAAACCTTTATTTTAGTCCATGCATCATGCTAGGCATTGATAGTTAAGTACACATAATATTTCCTTCTAGTTGAGAAATGATATAACTCATTATATATAAGGTACTTTGTGTAGATATCCAAATTCTAATGAGTTCCTCATGATATGTGGTATTTCTCAAAGTTGTTTCTTTCAGGGGAGGGCCTTCCTATCAATGTAATATGTCACTGTAGGGAGGTCCTTTATAGTGAAATAAATTATGATGAGGACTATAATTATGGAATAATTTCTATTTTTAGTGAGGATTCATGTTGCATTTAACTTGAGGAGGAACTTTAGGGTGGATAGTGTCAAGGGGAGGACATAACCTATAGATCTATGAGAGAAGAAGGCTCAATTTAATGACTTCGAGGTGAATAGGTTCATATGAATGATTATGTCCCCTTGGGGTGCCTTATTTTTTCCCATAAAAATTCAAATGGATCATTGAGAATTTTTGTGGACTATTAGAGGTTTTTCTAAGTGATAGAAATGAACTTATATCCTGTAACACCCCAAGCTTCCGTGGTACGCTTCTCTTTGAATAATACAATAGCTTGTGTTGTACGTAACTTCAAGTTATAACACACCACGACCAACCAAACTAGCCATTATGAATAGCAATACCCACTTTTTAAAATTTTATAAATTTTATTTTTTTAAATGGACTTCATTTTTGAATTTGTAATATCAAAATTATCTTAGGGTGAATTTTTGGTATTTTTCTGAAAACTTTCAATTTTTGATGAATAGTGAAAAACACTACGATATTGTTTAAAACCGACTTTTTATTTAAATAATTAATTATTTTATTTAAATTTATTTTTGGTAAAAATAGATACATAATACCTATATATGTTCAATATAATTCATTGGAGTCATTTTATAATAATATTACATATATAAAATTTTATTCAACTTTTTACCGTCTTTTACCCACCTTCTAGGTGAATTTGCAAATTTTCATAAAACATAATTTTACCACTTTTGTGAATTTAATTTCAAAAATACGAGATACATAGTTGAAATCATTAAGTAATATGTGTTTCAATAAGATTAAAATAATTTTTTTTGAATAGTAACTTTTGACTTTTATTTATCACGGTTAAAAGTAAATAGGGTAATTAAAGGTAAAAATGATATTATAATTACCCTAACACATGTCCTAATTCTATTGGATAAGTTTATTTAGACCCAAAAAACCCTTAGGAATAAAATATTATCCTTTGGTTCCACTTGGATTAGATTAGGACATTTATTATTATTTTATTTAAAGAATGGTTAAAAGTGTTAAATTCAAATTTTTATAATTAAAACATTTTTAATATAGTGTTACACATAATATAAATTCAACTATAAATATTAATTAGAAAAATAAAAATATTTACTACAAAATTATATTTTATTTATAATTTTTAGACATCAAATAATTAAATTTATTTATGACACAATGATGATGCAGTAATTACCTTATTAATGAAAGATTAAAATAATTGATATTATAAATATAAAAATAAATGTAAATTGATACTTTTGATGAATTAAAAAAATATAGTTTAATATGACATGTTAGGGTTGATTAAATTAATTTTTTTCTAAGTAATCAAGTTTTTAGGACTTTAAGAAAAATCAAAGACTAAATAGTGTCAAAATTGACATAAATGAGTTTTTAAAACAAATACTATATTATTAATTGATATAATATTCTTAAAAATATAAGGTTTGGCCAAAGGAATTTTATAAGGTTATATATATCAATAATAAACCACTTTTAGTTTTCTTGGTAGTTAATAGTAATTTTATTAACCATATAATATAAAAATACAAGGAGACATGGTAAATGTCAAACTATTAAACTAAGAGTTAAATCTAAACGATAAGATTAATATGGTGACCAAAACCTATCTAAAACCTATTGGTTGAGATATTTTAGACCAATCCCCACCTTATCCTATAAATAAATCCTTTTTGAGCCATTAGAAACCTAAAATGATTTTATTATAAAATAATATTTCAAGCTTTTCCTAAAGTGACCCACACCTCTCTAATAAAAGGGCATTTCCCCTTCTCTCAAAATCACTCCTCCAAAGCCATTTGGCACGGAAAAACCCTGCCCAAATATCCTCCCAACTACCCTCAATTAATCCTAGAGTCATTAATTTTATCAGAAATCCAACCTAAGGATCCCTTTTGATCAAATCTAAAGGAAGCACCCGAAGAAGAGGTAATTATTTCACCACCTCTTTCAAGTTTTTTTCTTCTTCCACTTCCTCTTTCTTTGTTATTACCATAAAAAATAATAAATCTAGTACCTTATTTATATTTTGATGTTATTATAAATATGTTATAACCATATTCATTATTCTATCCATCCAATGAATGACAAAGTCACCATACGTGTGTACGTATGGCTTACCGTCTCTATGTCATGGTGTAGTTTATTATTCAAACACTTCATTATTTGGATGGGTATAATAATGAGTATAACTGATGTAAATAATAAATATAACATGTTAAGTATTATATATATATGATATACCATCCAATTACATACTATTTCACCATCAATAGAATGGTATTGTCGCTCATGCATATGTACGGATTACCATCTCCACGAACGTGATGAGATTCATTCCCCATCGTAACCATTCAAGGATAAATTTCATTTTATGATTAAAAAATAATGTTTAATAACTTAATATCATTCTGGATATTAATCAAATACATATTATCGATAACAAACATGACTTATTTAACAAAACATATAAAAGAAAATGAATCAGTTAACACCCGAAACGATGATACTACTGAAATATTATTAACAAAGAAATATTAGAATATCATATATGATATCATATTTATGTATGTGGTTCTTTTATAATTTAATAAAAACTATTTAACTATTATACAAGATTTTAACATACCATAAACCAAGGAAAAGTACAAGGTAAGGGTTAATTCTACAATCTCTTCATTATCCGAGGTTTTTTATACGTGAGTATCTACTAGGACCTCTTTATCATCCACATTCATGTTTCTTAAAAATGTAATTCAAAAAAAATTAATATTTACAAGACTATGGTTTAAAGTCATTTATACCCTTGTTTTAAATTTTATAAAATGTTTATAAATGAATCTTTTCGTCATTTTCCAAATAAGGTACTTTATGACCTTTTTGACAAAATTAAGGAAAAAATGTTTTTTTAACTTATACGGAAGGTACATCTATTTTCTGCCATTATAAAACCTTCAAAGATTACCTTACAATATTATAATAATATTTTCAAAATAAATGTTTTCTTTTATAATTATGTGACTTTTAAACGATTTCAAAATAGAAAGAGATATTTCTCCCAAATAGTTTTGATTTCATCTATGTCAACATCCTTTGATGGATTTTACACTTATTTGAAGTTGATTTATTATGATACAATCTTGCATATTGTATTAAAGGTTTTTTGATATGTTTGACTATGGATGTTTTATTTTTATACCATTCATAGTTTATGGTTAAAGTATTAACATTTTGTATACTAGTTTTAATACGAATGTTTATGTTATGTTTCAATCTTTTCATATGAGGAATGCATTGGACTTAGTAAGTGATGGGTGGAGCCCTCTATAGCTTCTAAATGCATTGGTAGGTCTCATGAGACAAACTAGTATCTTGGAATAAGGCCTTGACAAAATCTTATCTGTAGTCTTGGTACAAGGCCTTGACTATGTGGTTATGATATTCGGTATTATACATTCTATCATTATGAAATTGGCTATTG
The DNA here is from genome assembly GCA_963277665.1 of Viscum album. Classification (NCBI taxonomy): domain Eukaryota; kingdom Viridiplantae; phylum Streptophyta; class Magnoliopsida; order Santalales; family Viscaceae; genus Viscum; species Viscum album. Next base: position 1,684,427,287 of record OY728126.1, on the reverse strand, counting down.
ATATTGAATGTGATTATTTGACTAGTAGAATATTCATGTTAATAAGTAAATGGAATTATTTGATTTATATTTTCCATATTATACTGAAGTTTAAGTTTAAAAGGATTGTGTTTTAGTCTTATACATTGACTTAAATGTTTATGCTTATTTATAAAATTTTCCGCTATATTGTTATCCTTACTGATCATCTAAGCTCACCCCTTTCTATGTTTTATTTTTTCCAAGATGTAAAGAAATATTTTATGGTTGACCTATAGGGATAGGATAAGGGATATAAGTTTGTTCAAAGGGGACAAAATATTTTTGTTATTTTTATCTCATGATGTAATGTAAAACTTATGTTTGTATCTAGTACTTCCAAGGATACTAAACTGATCAGTCTTTTGGGACTTGATCTCTCTTGATCATTTAAATGTTATGTAATAATGCACTAACTTTGGGTAACTAGGGTCGGGGCATTACGGTTGGTATCAAAGGAAGTTTAGTACAAACCTTGGAAGCTAGATTTAAAAAAACTCTGATTATAGAACATTACCCTAAGATAAACTTTGAGGATTAGTATAGAAGAACTTCCTAGAATTTTGGTAATGTAAAGATTTTGTGACTTTTCCAAGAAATAAATCCCTTTCTAGATACAATTAGGTAGAGGAGGCTCTGGCATAGATGTACCTAGGAGTGAAAAATCCAAAAAGGAGTTTTGGGCTTGACCTGGGGTATCTTGGTACACGAAACGGGCCTTGCTGCACTCTTGGTTACGACACACTCGGGGGATATGCTTAGGATAATTCACATTTTCTTTACAAACAATTATGAATGATTTATGAGTATATACATCCTCAAAAAAACATTTTTATGATTATGGATTATATCCATAAACTGTTCAATTTATGTTAAGTGTTTTACAAGTTTGGAATTATGTATTGTGGTTTATAAACTAATCTAGTGTATGTCATTATTTAAAAATGGAACCTAGTGGAAGGAATGGAAACTATATCAACACACGTAATCCATGTAGGTATTTCCCTCCTACTCAAGATAATTATAGTGGAGATAATGATGCAATTGGTGTTGATTATCTTATCACCATACTAGGAAAACTCACTCATGTTATGAATAATAACCTTACCCATATGGAGAACCCTGATCCACAACGTGGAGGATTAATGTTAGACTGATTCATGAGGAAACAACCACCAAAATTAAATGAGACTAAAAATCCATTTGTATCTGAGCAATGGATAAGTTCCTTAGAGAAAATATTTCATGCTTTGGGGAGTATCAAAAGGGAAAAAGTTGTCATAGAAAATTATCGCCTCACAGGAGATGAAGATCAATGGTGGTCATTAATTCAAAACAAAAAGGAGGATGAAGAAGTATCAAATATGGAATGGAGGAAGTTTAAAGAGATTTTCTCAGAAAAATACTTTCCTCATGACCATCGAGCATATATGGAAAGACAATTTCTGAGTCTGAGGCAAATGGAGGATGAGAATATCGCAAAGTATGAGGCTAACTTTACAAGGTTAGCAAGGCATGCGGAAGATTATATATGTAACCCAAGGAGTAAGATTGATTGATTATTTGATGGGTTAAAACCATTTCTCCAATGAGAATTAGTCTCAAAGTCCTTCTCATCATACAAAGATATTGTCTCATATGCTATTAAGATAAAAAATGAATTCTCTAAGTCTTACAACTTTAAAGAAAAGAAAGAGAAGAAGAGATCTACTAAACACTCTGGAAATGGAAATAAGGGAAAGAAGGGAAAATTTGAATATCCATCCTGTGTTAAATGTGGGAAGAAACACTCTAGTACTTTCCTAAGGGGAATGGGAGTCTGTTACAAGTGTGGTGAAAAGTCCACCAAGCTCGTGATTGTAAGGGAAAGAAAGAGGCTGTCAATATTGAATGATACAATTGTATAGAAAAGGGGAATTATGCAAATTAATATCTTAAGTGCCAAGGAAACTTACCTCAAAAAAGGACAAGGGAGAAAGTCCAAGCTTATGTGATCACTACTGCTGAGGTTGAAGCTCCTAAAGACATAGTGGCAGGTAATTTAATGGTTTCCTCAAGTTTAACCAATTATTTATTTGATTTTAGAACATCATATTGTTTCATATCTGCTCAGTTTGCTAAAAAAATTAGATATTTCCAATTTGATTTAACAAGGGAGTTGTCAGTCAAAACTCCTAAGGTAAGTATCATTATAACAATGTTTTGTGAATCAGTTCCCATTAGGGAATATAAATGTTATTTATATTCTAATCTCATCATCATACCCATAATTGAATTTGATATAATCCTCAGAATGGATTGGATTTTGGACTATGATGCGAAAAATTATTTTAAGAGGAAGGAGGTTACAATTTTCGATGATGACAAGAAGTGCCTTATCTTTAGAGTAGAAACATCACCACCTGATTCTTATCTAGATCCACCCCCAGTAGCTCTATTAAATTCAATTATTATGGAGTAAGAGAATGAAATAACAATGGGTGAGGAAAGGAATGTTCAAATAGATTACGTACCTATTGTAAAAGAATATGGTGATGTGTTTCTAGAGGATTTACCTGGACATTCGCCAGAATGAGAAATTGAGTTTTCCATTGATTTAATTCCTAGTTCAAGACCCATATAGATGACCCATTATAGAATGGCCACTATGGAATTAGTGAAACTAAAGAAACAACTAGAGGAATTGATTTATAATGGATTTATTCTCCCTAGTGTTTCCCCATGGGGAGCCCCTGTACTTTTTGTTAAGAAGAAAGATGGATCTATGAGGTTGTGCATTGACTACAAGGAGATCAATGCTATAATAATAAAGAACAAGTATCTCCTTCCTCGCATTGATGATTTATTCAACCAACTTCATGGAGCGCAATATTTTTCAAAGATTGACCTTCGATCTGGATATCATCAGTTGTGTGTGAAGAAGGAAGACATTTTGAAAACAGCATTTCGAACTAGGTACGAGCATTACGAGTTTACAGTAATTCCTTTTGGATTGACTAATGCACCCTATGTCTTAATGGATATAATGAATAGAGTTTTCAAGGAATATATTAATGGCTTTTTAGTGTTATTTATTGATTATATCTTGGTATACTCAAAAATATGTGAATATCATGAAAATCACTTGCGCACTATTCTGAAAACCCTCAGGAGAAATGAATTATATGGGAAGTTTAGAATGTGTGAATTCTGGCTTCAGAAGATTTATTTTCTTGGCCATATTGTCTCTAAGGATGGAATATTTGTTGATCCTTTAAAGACCAAGGAAATACAAGAATGGTCATCAACAAAAAGTATAACTGAGGTACGCAGTTTCATTGGTTTAGTAGGTTATTATCGGCACTTCGTCCATAATTTTTCCTGATTGGCTAACCCATTAACCAAGATCACACATAAAGTGGTTAAATTTTTTGAAAAAAAGAGTGTGAATAATGTTTTAAATAACTAAAGAGAAGATTAGTCAATGATCCTATATTGACTCTACCATTGGGGAATTATGGGTTTTTTATTTATAGTGATTATTTAAAGAAAGGACTTGGTTGTGTCCTTATGCAGAATGATAGAGTTATTTCCTATGCATCATGATAGCTAAAAATTCATGAACAAAACCATCCCACTCATGATCTTGAGTTAGCAGCTATAATTTTTGCTTTGAATATTTGGAGACACTATATCTATAGTGAAAAATGTGAGATATATACCGATCACAAGAGATTGAAGTATATTTTCTCACAAAAATAACTCAACATGAGGCAAAGTAGATGGCTCGAGCTACTCAAATATTATTATTGCACTATACACTACCACTCGAGGAAAGAAAATATGGTGGAAGATGCTTTGAGCAGAAAGGATCATGGATTTTTGAACAATATGAGAGTTGAAAGGGATACTATGTTCATGGATCTAGTAAAGATGGATATGGGAATAATCATGGAAGTTTAAACATCAATACTTTTTCAAATGGTTGTCAATCCAACTTTACTAGAAAGGATAAAAAGTTCTCAGATTAATGATGAGGAGTTTCAAAAGAAAATTAAAGTTTTGAATGATGAGAGATTGACTGACTTCGTATATGAAGATGGAATTTTGAAATTTGGTAAGAGACTTTGTGTTCCTGATATACCTGATCTAAAAAGGGAATTTTTGGATGATGCTCATAGCTCTAATTTTTCTATACACCCTGGTATCACTAAGATGTATAGAGATTTGAAGGAACATTTTTTGTGGGACTTCATGAAGAGAGAGATTGCTGATTATATGTCAAGATGTATGGTTTTTCAATAGGAAAAGTCTGGAAGACAACATCATAGAGGATTCATGCAACCTCTTCTCATACCTGAGTGAAAATGAGATGATATTATGATGGATTTTGTCATGGGGATACCAAAGACTCCTAGAAGGAATGATGCAGTATGGGTTATTGTTGATCATCTTACCAAGTCATCACATTTTCTTGCTATAAGAGAAAATTTAAAACTTGAACATTTGGCAAGAATATATATTAATGAAGTTGTAAGACTTAATGGAGTACCCCTATTGATTGTTTCTGATCGTGATCCCTGTTTTACATCAAGATTCTAGAAAATTCTTCAGAAGGCCTTGGATACTGAACTTTATTTAAGCACTGCCTACCACCCTCAAACTAATGGACAATAAGAATAGACTATTAAAACCTTAGAAGACATGTTTAGATCTTGCTCATTTGATTTTCAAGGTATGTGGGATCAGTGTTTACCACTGGTAGAATTTTCCTATAATAATAGCTTCCATTCAAGTATTCAGATGGCACCATATGAAGCGTTATATGGAAAGAGATGTCGCACACCAAATTTTTTGGGATGATGTTGGTGAAAGAAAACTCATAGGCCCAGAACTTGTTGAGGAAACAATGGAATAGGTGAAGGTTATCCAAACCCACATCAAAGTAGCTCAAAGTAGGCAAAAGAGTTATGCCGATAACTGAAGTAATGATTTGGAATTTCAAGTAGGAGATCATGTTTTCTTGAAGGTATCTCCATGGAAGGGTCTTATATGTTTCGGTAAGAAGGGTAAATTGAGTCCTAGTTACATAGGACCTTTCGAAATTCTAAAATGAATTGGAGTTGTAGATTATCATTTGGAAATTCCGCCAAGTCTCTCCAAAGATAATGATGTGTTCCACGTATCACTGTTGAGAAAATACATGCCTGACCCAACGCATGTACTCACTTATGAAGAAATAGAACTGGAATTAAACTTGTCATATTGCGAAGATCCTATCAGAATTCTTGATACTAGAGAACAAGTTTTGAGAAACCAGATGACTCATCCGGTGAAAGTTTTATGGAGAAACCGTAAGATGGAAGAGGCGGCATGAGAACCCGAGGAACTTATGATGAAGAACCACCTAAATATTTTTGTACATTAGTATTCTAGAAATTTTGAGGAAAAAATTATTTGAAGGAGGGAAGAATGTAACACTCCAAGCTTCCACAGTATGCTTCTCTTTAAATAATATAATAGCTTGTATTGTACGCAACTTCAAGTTCTAACACACCATGACCAACCAAACTAGCCGTTATGAATAGTAATACCCATTTTTTTGAAATTTTATAAATTTTATTTTTCAAAATGGACTTCATTTTTTTATTCGGAATATCAAAATTATCACAGGGTAAATTTTTGGTATTTTTATGAAAACTTTCAATTTTTGATGAATAGTGAAAAACACTGTTATTTTTTAAAACCGATTTTTTATTTAAATAATTAATTATTTTATTTAAATTTATTTTAGGTAAAAATAGATACATAATACCTATATATGTTCAATTTAATTCATCGGAGTCATTTTATAATAATATTAGATATATAAAATTTTATTGAACATTTTACCGTCTTTTACCCACCTTCTAGGCGCATTTGCAAATTTTCATAAAACGTAATTTTACCACTTCTCTGAATTTAATTTTAAATATTCGGAAAACACAATTAACATCATTAAGTAAAATTTGGTTCAATAAGATTAAAATAATATTTGGTGAATAGTGACTTTTGACTTTTATTTACCATGATTAAAAGTAAATAGGGTAATTAAAGGTAAAAATGATATTATAATTACCATAAAACATGTTCTAATTCTATTGGATAAGTGTATTTAGACCAAAAACAACCTTAGAAATAAAATATTTTCCTTTGGGTCCACTTACATTAGATTATGACATTTATTATTATTTTATTTAAAGAAGAGTTAAAAGTGTTAAATTCAAATTTTCATAACTAAAACATTTTTAATATAGGATTAAACATAAGATAAATTCAAATATAAATATTAATTAGAAATATAAAAAAATTTCCTACATAATTGTATTTTATTTATAATTTTTAGACATTAAATAATAAAATTTATTTATGATAAAATGATGATGCAGTAATTATCTTATTAATGAAAGATTAAAATAATTGATGTTATAAATATCCAAATAAATGTAAATTGAGACTTTTGATGAATTAAACAAATTTTATAGGTTAATATGAAATTTTAGGGTTGATTAAATGAAGTTTTTTCGAATTAATCAAGTTTTTAGGACTTTAACAAAAATCAAATACTAAATAGTGACAAAATTGACACAAATGAGTTTTTAAAACAAATACTATATTATTAATTGATATAATATTCCTAAAAATATAAGGTTCATCCAAAGGACTTTTATAAGGTTAGATATATCAATAATGAACCACTTTGGGTTCTCTTGGTAGTTTATAGTAAGTTTATTAACCATATAATATAAAAATACAAGGAGACATGGTAAATGTCAAACTATTTAACTAAGAGTTAAATCTAAAAAATAAGGTTAATATGGTGACCTAAACCTATATAAAACCTATTGGTTGAGATATTTTAGACCCATCCCCAACTTATACTCTAAATAAATTATTTTTTTCATTAAAAACCGAAAATAATTTTATTATAAAATAATATTTCAAGCTTTTCTTAAAGTGACACTCACCTCTCTTATAAAAGGGCACTTCCCCTTCTCTCAAAATCACACCTCTAAAGCCATTTGGATCAGCCTAACCCTGCCCAAATATCCTCCAAACTACCCTAACTTAATCCAAGAGGCCTTCCTTTGATAATAAATCCAACCTAAGGATCCCTTTTGATCAAATCAAAAGAAAGCACCTGAAGAAGAGGTAATTATTTCACCACCTCTTTCAAGTTATTTTCTTCTTCCACTACCTATTTATTTGTTATTCCCATGACAAAATAATAAATCCAGTAACTTATTCATACTTTTATGTTATTATAAATATGTTACAACCATATTCATTATTCTATCCATCCTATTAATGACAAAATCACCATACATACGTACGTATGGATTACCGTCTACACGTTGTGGTGTAGTTTATTATTCAAACACTTTATTATTTGGATGGGTATAATAATGAGTATAAATGATGTAAATAATAAATATAACATGTTAAGGATTATTTATATATGATATATCATCCAATTACATACTATTTCACCATCAATAGAATGGTATTGTCGCTCGTGCGTACGTACGGATTACCGTCTCCACGAACACGGTGAGATTCATTCCCCATCGTAACCATTCAAGAATAAGTTTCATTTTATGATTAAAAAATAATATTTAAAAACTTAATATAATTCTGGATATGAATCAAATACATCTTATCCATAACAAACATGACTTACGTAACAAAACATATAAAGGAAAATGAATTAGTTAACACCTGAAACAATGATACTACTGAAATATTATTAACAAAGCAATATTAGAAGATCATATATGATATCATATTTATATATGTGGTTCTTGTATAATTTAATAACAATTATTTAACTATTATACCAGAGTTTAACATACCCTTGACCAAGTAAAAGTACAAGGTAAGGGTTAATTCTACAATCTCTTCATTATCTGAGGTTGTTTATACGTGAGTATCTACTGGGACCTTTTTATCATCCACATCCGTGTTTCTTAAAAATGTATTTCAAAACATTTTTAATATTTTTTAGACTATGGTTTAAATTAATTTATACCCTTGTTTGACATTTTATAAAATGTTTATAAATGAATCTTTTTGTCGTTTTCTAAACAAGGTATTTTACAACCTTTTCGACAAAATTAAGGAAAGAATGTTTTTTTAACTTATACAGTGGGTACGGCTATTTTCTGCCATTATAACACCTTCAGATATTAACTTACAATATTATAATAATATTTTCAAAATAAATTCTTTCTTTTATAATTATGTGACTTTTAAATGATTTCAAAATAGAAATAGACATTTCTCTCAAATAGTTTTGATTTCATCTATGTCAACATCCTTTGATGGATTTTACACTTGTTTGTAGTTGATTTATTATGATACAATCTTCCATATTGTATTAAATTTTTTGTGATATGTTTGAATATGGATGTGTTATTTTTATACTATTCATGATTTATGGTTAAAGTAGTAACATTGTGTATGCTAGTTTTAATACGAATGTTTATGTTATGTTTCAATATTTTCATATGAGGAATGTATTGGACTTAGTAAGTGACGGGTGGAGCCCGCTATAGATCCTCAATGCATCGGTAGGTATCATGAGACAAACTAGTGTATTGGAACAAGGCCTTGACAAAATCTTATTTTTAGTCTTCGCACGAGGCCTTGAATATGTGGTTATGATGTCTGGTATTATGCATTCCATAATTATGAAATTGGATATTGATTTTGCATGTGATTATTCGACTAGTAGAATATCCATGTGAATAAGTAAATAGAATTATTTGATTTATATTTTTCATATTATACTGAAGTTTAAGTTTAAAGGCTTATGTTTTAGTCTTATACATTGCCTTAAATGTTTATGAATATTTATGAAAGTTTCCGCTATATTGTTATCCTTACTGAGCATCTGAGCTCACCCCTTTATATGTTTTATTTTTCATAGAATGTGAAGAAGTATTTTATGGTTGACCTGTAGGGATAGGATAAGGGATATAAGTGTGTTAAAAGGGGAAAAAAATTGTTGTTTTTATCTCATGATATAAAGTAAAACTTATGTTTGTATCTAGTACTTCTAAGGCTACTAAATTGATCGGTATTTCGGGACTTGATTCTTTGTGATCATGACAATGTTATGTAATAATTCACCGAATCTAGGTAACTAGGTTCGGGGCTGTGCATATTCACTTATATGTATTTATGGACTATTTGATCAACTTAGAGGTGCTAAATTGTTCTCTAAGATCGATTTGATATCAAGTTATCATCATTTTATGGTGATGTATCAGGAGTCATAATTTGAACAGTTCTAGTCCATGATGGTCATGTGGTTACTTATGGGTCTAGAAAGTTAATTACACATAATAGAAACTTCCCAAATCCTTTCCTATATTTAGAAATAGTGGTGATTTACATGTGGCGTTATTGTTTTTATCTTTAGGGTGAGATATTTTTGGAATACACTAAAAAGTGTTTGAAATATATTTAATCACAAAATGAAATGAACCATTGATAGTAGAGAAGGTTTGAGTACCTATAGTCCTTTAACTTTGACCTAATGTATACCTTCAAGAAGGGGAAAATTTTTTATAATATACCATATTGTTAGGATCAAGCTTAGGTAGTACAGGATTCAAGCATCAAGTGGAAGATGGTTTCCAACTTTGAAGAGATGTGACTTTATGTTCAAAAGTATCATGGCCAAGTGACACTTATTTCTTTATCTATCACTTATTAACTCCTCAATATTATTATAGGAGTAAACTATAGTATTCATGTTATTTATTAATGAGAGACATGATAAACCTTTTATATCTTTATATTTTATAAAATGTTGGTTATTTTTTATTCATGTATCCTTTATAAAGTTCCTCTCTTAGGATTTATGTCTTTGTTAAAATTCCTAATTGGATTTTTAAAATGATTCAAGTGTTTTGAAATGTTTCTTAAAAAATTATATGTGTTCAACATACCCTTTTTGGTTTTAAATAGATTTAAAATTATTTAAACATGTGTCATGGACTTAGGTTGCATGCCAAGTGTTTTTCAACTCACCTGATTGGCTTTCATAAAGGGATGTGAATGTTTTGAAAGTGTATGTAATGTTGGTTTCATTTTAATAAGGGGTGTGTGAAGTTTTAAATGGAAATTTGTAAAATATAAAGGGTTGTTTCTAATTTTAAATGATTAATATTATTGGGTCATGAAGTTGCCTTGAATTCTTTAAAAAATGAATTGGGGTTTTGAGAAAGAGTGTTTGGAACTGATTGGTTTATTTTAAAAAGGGAGTGTTATTTTAAAGAGGAATTTGTGTAAATGGTTGTTTTTTCAATGGTATTTAAAATGTGATTTTATAAATAGTTTTCAAAAGAGACTTAAAGTCTATAAATTTTTTTATCCTTGGTTAATTTTTATATCAACATTTTGTATTTATTATGTTAAATATTAATATTATTGAATAGTATGGATATGAATAAATAATGTATGGATGCCAATCATCTGACAAAAGAGTATGAATATGGAGTGAAATAGTTCATCAAGTTTGCAAACGATCATGCATATGACCCTTCTCAAATACTTTTTTTGTGTTTACACTGTTGTTATTCAAGAAAAATTAGTCTAGAGGAGTTGGAAGAAAACTTGATCTGTCATGGAATAGATCGAAGTTATAAATGTTGGAATAAACATGGGGAAAAAGAAAATGTATCTAGTGATTGGGATAACACTGCATTTTATGGATCCTATGATATGATTACAAGTGTGGATAATAAAGAATATTGTATCAAGGAAATGATTACATATGTGAATGATGATGAATATTATATTGAGAAAATGACAATGACAGTTGAAGATGAACTTCGTGATTTCCCAAAATTGTTTGAGCAGTTAAATATTTGTGCAAAGATGTCATTATATGGTGGTTTCACTAAATATACAACATTTTTATCTATATTGAAGTTGTATAATATGAAAGTAGGCAATGGATGGAGTGATTATAGTTTTACAGAATTACATTCTCTCTTGAATGACATGCTCCCAGAAGATAATGAGCTCTGGAGCCGAACATAGGATGAAAAATGAATACTACACTCAATGGGTATTATCTCTGAAAGAATACAAACCTTCTTGAATGAATATATACTGTTTCGTAAGGACCAAAATTCACTTATATAATTACAAAAGTGTGGTTCTTCTCTATATAATAAAGATGAATCCAGTCCTACAAAAGTTTTATGGCACTTTCTAATCATTCCAAGGTTTAGGAGCCTATATGGAAGTGAGGAGACTGCAGGGAAATTGATGTGGCACACAGACATAAGAAATAAAGATGGTAAACTACATCACCTTTCAAACTCTCTTTAGTGGAAGATAATTGTTCATGATTTTCCTGAATTTGGAAATGAGTTGAGAAAACTTTGTCTTGTGTAATCTATAGATAGAGTGAATCGTTTTGGTTTTCAAAGCAGCACTCATAGTACATGGCTAGTTATGTTGGTAAATTATAACTTTCAATCGTGGTTATGCATGAAAATAAAATACATCATGTTATCTATGCTTATATCAGGACCAAAAAAATCGGGTAATGATATTGATGTTTATTTGGCTCCATTGATTGAGGATTTGAAATTATTATAGGATTCAGGTGTTACATTGTATGATGCTTACAAAAATGAAGATTTCATGTTGAGAGCCATATTGTACGGGATGATAAATGACTTTCTTGATTATGAAAATTTGTTAGGATATATCATTAAAGGAACTCAAGGGTGTCCCATCTGCAAATAAGGTACATAGTCAATTAGGTTGAAATATTAATTGGAAACCATGTTTTTAGGGAATCACAGATTTCTACCCAAAAACATAAGTACCAATCGTGTACGACATCCTTCAATGAAAGTTTATAAGAATGTACAGAAACATCTCCACTAACAGGTGATCAACTATTTGAGAAAGTAAAATATGTGGACACTACTTTTGGTAGACTGTTTTTGAAAAATCATACAAAAAATAGTTGGAAAAAGTGGTCAGTTTTTTTTTTGAATTGTCATACTAAAATTTTTTGTACATCAGACATTTTTTTGATGTTATGCATGTAGAAAAAAATATATGTGATAGTGTCATTGAAATGTTGCTAAATGCACATGACAAAAAAAGGATGGAATTAAGGATAGGTTGGACATGGTTGACATAGGAATACAAGAAGAGTTGGCACCAATGAAGGGTGAAACATGAACTTTTCTTTCTCCAGTTGATTACACTCTTTCCATGTATGAGAGATATCAGTTTTTTAACTTCTTGAATGATGTAAAGGTTTTAGGGGGGTATTCATCGAATATCAAGAAAATCATGTCAATGACTGATTTAAAGTTAAAGGTTCTGAAATCATATGGCTTCCATTTTTTGATGCAAGATCTATTAGATATAGCTTTAAGTTCATTTTTTCCAATAATGTCCATCATACATTAACCAAAATCTATTTCTTCTTCAAATATATATGTAGCAAAGTTATAGACCTAGAAAAATTATCAACTATGGAAATAGAAATTTTTGTCATATTATGTGAATTGAAAATGTTCTTCCCACCAACATTCATTGATATGATGGTTCATTTTATGGTTCACTTAGTGAGAGATATTCGACTACGTGGTCATGTACACTATAAATGGATGTACCCCATTGAATGGTATATGAAGATTTTGAAAGGTTGTGTCAAAATAGAAGTTGTTCATAGGGTTATATTGCAGAGGGATATATTATTGAGGAAGTCATTGAATTCTATACTGAATAACAATCTAGTGTGGAAATCATTAGTCTATCAAAATCTCGTTAAATTGGGTGGCTTGTAGGTGAAGGGATTTCTGGACGAGATGTTGTCACAGTCAATATTATAGATCGGGAGCAGGACCACCTTTATGTTTTTCATAATAGTTTAAAGTTTTACTCATATGTTGAAACCCACAAATAAATTATTAGGTATTTGATTCTATTAATGGATGAAAGATGAATATCAAATTCACATAATCAATAGTTTATAGGATGGATTTAGAACCATATTTTTAAGGAGTCAAATGAAAATAAAGATTCAATTTCAAAACAAATTTGATGGCTAGATGGAGGACAAAATGTGTATGTATTATCTTATAATGGTTATGTAATTCATGGTTATAAATTTTATACAAATGAGCATGATGAAGACAGTGCCATGAAAAATAGTGGAGTTATGTTTGTGCCTAAAGCGATGCATGTTTTTGGTACTAAGGATAGAAATCCAATTTACATGAATATGTTATACTTTGGTATCATTAAACAAATATGGGAGTTGGATTATACAACATTCCAAGTGTCGATTTTTCAATGAAAGTGAGATGATAACAAGAGTGTTGATAAAATAGATGAATTGGGATTTATAAAAGTTGATTTTAGTAAGGAAGGATACAAAGTCGAACCTTTTTTAATGGCATCATAGGTAGTACCAAGTATTTTATGTTGTAGATCCCACAAATTAAAAGTGGTCAATTATTCTATTATCAACCAAAACCATTGAAGGTTCATATAAAAATTCAACCAAGGATGACCTTTTTATTGGGACATCGCAATCATTTCGCAGTGGTCCCAATATAGATGGCATTTTCAGAGGAGACCACAATGAAGGGATTTGGATTGTCGATAGAGGGGTCAAATCCCTTCGGCCTTTAAAAAAGAAAGGAGAGTTCAATAATTAGGTTACATATTTTTTTAATATACATCATGTTACCTCATGTTATTATACATTTTTTGTTGCATTTATGTATCTTGTGGTCATAGTAGATGACAAATCACTCACCCATTAGGTAGTGTCACCACATATTCAAAGCAAAGACAACCACTGCTAACTCAAGATCATGGGTCATGTAATTATGATCATGCAGTCTCAACTAACGTGAACCATAGGCAATTGCCACTTATATCATCATAATGACACAACCAAGCTTGATTCCTAATGCATCTTAGAATACCACTTACTTGAAACCTTCCTATGGTAACCTCAATATGGGAGCACTCATCAACCTATGTTTAAGCTCCTAAAATCACTGCTAACGCTTTTCTTTCCACACAAAAGGTTGCCCATTTAGTGTCAAAGCTATCAAGGGTGCTTCCACTATGGATAATTATGGTACAAACCTCTTATAGTACCATGCCAATACAAGTAAACTTCACACCTCAGTAACACTCTTGGGTGGATCCCCAGAAAAAACTGCCTCATCCTTCACTGGATCCACTGCAACTCCAGCCTATGATATGATGTGTCCTAGAAAATGGACCTCTCAAATCCATAACTGTAACTTCAAGAGCTTCCCATAAATTTGGTGCTCTCAGAGTGTGTCCAGGACCATTTTCAAGTGTCTCGCGTGCTCCTCCTCAGGCGCCAAATACACTAGGATTTCATCGATGATGACTACCATGGACCAGTCTAAGAAAGGTTGAAAGATCTAGTTCATGAGTCCCATGAACACTATTGGGTCATTATTCAAGAAAAAAGGCATCACTAATTACTCATAGTGACCATAACAACATATGAAGGTCATCTTCGGTATATCCTCATCTCGTACTCACAACTGGTGATAGCTTGATCTGAGGTAAATCTTTAAGAACCGTCACGCCCATTTTAACTAATCAAAGAGGTCATCAATCCTTGGTAGTGGATACTTGTTCTTCATGGTCACCTGGTTCAAGCATCATAAATCCACACATAACCTCAAGCTCTCAGCTTCCTTCTTGGAAAACAAAACTAGGTCTTCCCGGGGTAAAACCATGGGTCTCACGAAGCCCTTCCTCTACAAGTCCTCTAACTGAACCCTCAGCTCATGAAGATCTACGGGAGCCATCCGATATGAAGATTTAGATATCAATGTCATCCCAAGGTGTAGATCAATGCAGAAGTATATCTCCTTATAGGGAGGTAAACCTAGAACATCTTTAGAAAATATGTCCTCATATGAGCATGGACTGTGGATAACCAGTCCTTACTAAGAATGACGTCGTAAGGACTCGATGCCTCTAACAATAGATCCTAACCAAAACTCTCACCTCCAAGAGTTAATTCACACTTTTAGAACCAGTCTATGATCATCGAGTCTCCTCCTATAGAAGTCTCCAAGCATAAGGGTCGATTCAATGGTTCAACTAGAATCTTTGAGTCTCAAACAAGATTCATGGAAATAAAATAATGACTAGAACTTGTGTCTATCAAAACTATAGCTAAGGTGGAAAAGACCCAAATTGTATCTCGTATCATCCCTAGATCCTTGGGGTCATAGGCCTCCATAGCCTATAGCTGGCCTCGTCCCTTTCCACCAGCTCCCTAAGCCTGGCGTGGACCACCTAGGGTGGTGGTGGTAATAGGTCAAACCTCTAACCACCTCCTACTTCCCTGTCTACCCCTCTACCATGTCATCCACCCTATGGACTATACTGCTCCTATCTCTATTTTTTTCTAGGTGGTCCCTCAACTATCTCCTGATCAGCTGTATAACGGTTCAGGCAATCTCATGCTAGATATCCCTAACTGCCACAAGAGAAACACTATAACAGCCCAGTAATTTGTTTTATAATTTTAAATACATTAAGTTATAAAAAATAATAATTTAAAATTATGTGTTATAATTAATAATAATTATATTTTAAATTTATAGCTTTTAAATTAATTATAAATTAATTTTCTAAAAAAATATTATTTTACAGTATTATTTTGTGTAAGAGAATATTTTAATATGAATATATGTATTTGATTATTTTTATTACAAAATTAATTTTTATCAATAGATTATTTAATTAAATATTTTAATAATAATATATATATTAACTATTATAATTATTTTGATAAATACTGAATTATGTTACGAATATGTTCACTATTAATATGACACCCCAAGACTTTATGTTATGTTTCTTCCTAAATATTTTCAATTCATTAGATAGATTATATGAAAACAACACTGAGTCTCTAAAAAAACTTTGTTATAGTTATAACCTAGTCATTAAACTTAATTTTGTCACTTATGTTTTTTGAATTTCGAAAAAAAGACATACAATGTTGCGTTTAGTAAGATATTTAGAGTTTGATAGAATCAACTTAATTTTTGGTGAATAGTAACATGACCCTTATGAAAAGTAATGTACCCTTATGAATAATAACTTGAAAATTATGAATAGTAATGTACCCTTTTGAATAGTAACCTCACCCATGTAAGTATAAATAAAATTTAGGCACCTTATAAATGAGAGTGAATATTTTAAAAATTAATAATTAAGTGTTGGTATTTTTGTGAGCAATAAATATTTAATTACAATTTTATAATTAATAAATTAATTTAAAAGATAATTAATTTTCATAAAATGTATTCATAAATCAATATTTTATTTTCCTATGATTTTTGGATAATTTAATGAGACCTTAGTTATTTTTTTAGTGTATTATAAAATCACTTATAATTTTAAAAACTGTATTTTTCGAGTAAATGGTGATTGGAATTAAAAATTAAACTTCTCATATATAGGAAATTATTTTCATAAAATGGAGTAAATTTTTGGATTCTAAACATCAAAAAATGGTTAGGGTGAATTTTTGGGATTTTTCTGAAATACTTGAATTTTTGGTGAATAGTGAAATTCGATAATTTATGAAATATGCTAAATAAATAAACTTATGCATAATGCTTGAGTCATGGATGATGTAAAAGGCCATTGGTTCGAACACACATGCACTTATTACTATTTTTAGTCACAATAACCAATAATATTCATAATATTGATCCAAATATAATAAAATAATGATTATAATAATTGAAAGACCCTCCTCTCCTCCACTATAAAAACCACCCCTCACTCCCTCTTCTCTTCACTCCTATAAGACTTTAAGATTCTAAAATTTATACCCAAATAATCTTCCCTAGTCTTTCCCCATATCTAGGAGCTCTTTTTCTTTCCAAAAGACCAAAAACTCTTCCTTTAAGGAGGTTCTCAAGGAGGGTATTTCAAGAAGTAAAATCCTCTTCCTTTTTCCATTTAATTTTTTTTAAGTTCTTTATTTTGTTATTATCTACTAAACTCATCTATCCAATTGATCTTGATAACTCAAGTATCATCTATATAATTTAATTATATCATTTTAGTGTAATAACCATTATCAATATCCTCACTCTCTCTCTCTTTTATTTTAAAAACGAAATCATCATCCAGGAGGTGCCAATTTACAACCTTTGTGGATAACAAAGTTTCGTTCTTCAATTTATTCTTCAAGGTTGGTCATGAAACCATTTTTATGGTTGAAAAAGATTATAAAATATGTATTATATCTTATATAATGATTCTGGAACCATAATTTATACATGATATTAAATAATAGAAAAAAATAGTTCATTATGATCGAAAAAACGTCGTAAAAATCTAAACGATTATCGCCGAACATCTTATCTATTGATTCATACTCATAGAATTTAACAAAATGATATAAATAACCATTTAAAATTCTTTATGTTCATTAATAATATATAATATCAATTATTTATAATTATATCCATTCCACATGAACTCCATTACTTATAATCAAGAGAATCGATCATGAAATCAAGGAAACGAACACTCCGGAACAACGGGATTCAATATTATAACTTATCAATAAGGACATAAATGAACTTAATAACACTATAATGAATAAAATATATGTATATAAGGTTCTTAATTAATTAATTAATGGATTTAATTTGATTATCTAGAATATTAAGATCAAGTGCAGAATACATTCAGACATAAGGTATGGGGTTTCTCATCTCACTTTTATTTCTGTGAGATTTCCATTATTCATCACTTATTTATTGTATGTATTTTTATGTATACTAACATCTGATATATAATATCATGAATTTATTTATATTCATGGTATTAAATTATTCATTGGATGAATGTTAATTTTTGTGCATACTATTCAATTAATTACAGAGTAATAAGGGTTTTCTCAACTCACTTTCATTTCTATGAGATATTCCTTACTCGCCACTAATTCTTGTGTGTGGTGTATGTATACTAACCATTGATGTATTTTATCATTAATATATTTATTTTCATGGTATTAAATGTATCATTTTATGATTATTAATTTTTGGGGAATATGAAACGATTGATTACAAAGCGGTAAGGGATTCCACCCAAACCTTCATTTTTCCTTCGAGTTATTCCTTCGTTATCCTTACCCAAATGTAATGATTATTTATTTATGTGTGAATATTCTATATTATTTTTTTATTTTATAAAATCATATATTCAGATCATTTTATTTTTATGTTATGGGGATTATATGTTTTAAAATAGTTCCCTTCTTAATTCTTCCCAATAAACAAGCTCGATTCAAGGGAACTTCTCGAATTCTTACCCATTTTCAAGTGAACTATATAATATGTTTTAATTCATAATTATTTTTATAAAATCACACATTTTAACATGAAAACATGTCTTGGTTCATTTCTATTTTTATGAAAACAAACATGCCTTTCCGCTTTTAAATCTCTTTAGTATTTTCCTTAAACCACACTAAAATGTTTTATTTCTAAAGCTTCTTTAAAAACTCTATTTACATCATTTAACTTAAGTGGGATATTATTTATGCATAAAATATAATTTATATGTTCTTACCATTTATTTTCTGAAATATACATGTTTAAAAATTGATTTCATGACAAATACAAATGATTTTTTGAAAGAGCTCTTCTTTCTAAAGTAAAAAAGGATTTTTCTCATCTCACTTTTACTTATGTGAGATATATGCCTTGATGATCACTTATTCCTTACATGTGATGTATGTAATACCCTTTGGTGTATCATATCAAGAGTCTCCTAATTCTCATTATATTCTAAGGGTTTATGATTTGAATGTTTCAAGGTGGTATGGTACACTTTGGAATGTTTAAGGAGTATTTCCTCGATAATTTTTCAATGGTCTCACTTAAAAGTATATTCATCTATGTCAACATCCTTTTTTTAATATTTTACTTCATTTAATTTTATCTCTTATGATATCATCTAAAATATTTTTTTGAAGGGTTTTTTATTAGTTTGATTATGGATGTGTTATCTTGATACCATTCACCATATTACTTTGAATGGTTAGTGTTTGTGTTTAATTATTGGGATATATTTATATTTAATATGTTAGTTTCAATATGAATTTATATATTTATTATGTTCACCCCTTTCATATGAGGAATTCATTTGACTTAGTAAGTATCAGGTGGGGCCCACTATAGCCCCTTGATGCATCGGTAGGTCTTATGAGACAAACTAGTTTGGGTTTTTACCCATTTATATATGGTTCTGGCATTGGGCCTTGATAGTATGGTTATGATGTCCTACATTATGAATTTTCTCATTATGAAGCTAGTAATTTATAGTCCATGTGATTATTTGACTAGTATAATATCAATGGTTATATTTTATTATGGAATTGTTCATTCAGCTTTTATTCTTATCATATTATACTCAAGATTATGTTTTAATTACATGTATACTCTTATTTATTCACCATTCCTTATTATTTATGCTTATACTATATATCTTACCCTTACTAAGCCTCTGATCTCACCCCTTTATTATGTTTCATTTCCCTAGGTTATGAAGAAGAAAACATTGTATAAGCTTTTAAGGATGCAGTTTATTTAATTTTATATTGTATCATGTTTTATTTTCTTTTACCAATGTATTATGGGTATCATGTATGTAATATGGTTTTCCAAGACTACTAAACTGATCATTCCTTCAGGATTTGATTACTTATAATCATGCCAAGGTAATAAAATCATACACCAGATTTGGGCTTCTAGGGTCAGGGCGTTACAGTTGGTATCAAAGAGAGTTTAGCATCAACCTTGGAAACTATATTTAGAAAACATAGATTATAGAATGTAACCCTAAAATAGACTTTGAGGATAAGTATACAAGAATATCATAGAATTTTTTTAAGGTATATATTATGTGGATCTTCCTAGAAAATACATCCATAACTGGATACTACAAGTGGATGTGGTTCTAGCATAGATGTACCTAGGAGTAACAACTCTAACAAGGTGTTTCGGGCCTAACTCGGGGTAACATGGTACATGACAACGGGACTTACTACGCACCTAGTTTGACACTCCAAGGGGATATGCTTAGGATAATTCACATATTATTTACAAACCAATATGAAGGATTTAAATGTAAACATGTCCTTAAAGAAACCATGTTTATGATTATGAGATTAGTTATGCATAAATTTTTCAATTTATGTTAATTATTTCACTAGTATTTGGATTAAAATTATGTTTCGTAATGATATGATATGATCTAGTGTATGCAATTATTTAGAAGTAGTGCTTATCAGAAAGATTGGAAACCGCATCAATTCACATAATCCAATGAGTAAAAATGGTCATTCCTTCGATGGGTTTAAGTCATTCTTTAGAAAGGAAATCGTCTCTCAAACATTCTCATCATATGAGGAGATAGTATCATGTCCTAACAAGAAGGATAAAGAGTTTTCTATGTATTATGGCTTCCGAAGGAAGCAGATGAAGAAAAGGAAAACTGGAAAATAAATAGATAAAGGGAAGAAGGGAAATAAGTATTTTCCTACATTTCATAATTGTGAAAGAAGACACCTTGGTATATGATTAAGTGGAAAAGGAGTTTTTTGCAAGTGTGGAGAAAAAATGCCACCATTCTCATTATTTCAATAGAAGGAAATAATTTTACAGTATTTATTGCTTCAACTATAAGGATATGGGGCACTACCAGATGAATGTCCCAAGCGTCAAGTAAATATAGCTCCAAAAAGAGTAAGGGGATCATGGTCAAGCTTATGATGTTACTATGGTCAAATTAGAATAATTACTGTATTTATTTATTAAAGAACTATGTTATTATATTATTGTTATAAGAATTATGGAATATACAAGGATTGTACGGTGGTACTATTTCATTAAGGATTTGAGTTCGTATGTTGAATGGTACCAAGGAAAAGTGACTCACTAACAAGTTAAACTTTTGGAAAAATATATGGTTGAGGGAAAGGAAACCCTTAATATGTTCTTGATACTAAGATATCAATTTTATAATAAAGAGATGATTGATTTGGATAACATAAATTGGGTAGCACTTACTATCCTGGGTCTAAATAATGGATTGTCGACAAAGTGGTAGAGTCTACAACATTTTGGACTTGAGGAATGCATCTAAATTCCTATGTTTTATCTAAGGAATAATGAAACATGAATGTATTCAATAATTTTTTGTGTTAATTAAATTTATTACAATTCTTAAAGAGAATACAAGGAGAATGTACAAAAATGTTTGTAAGTGACGATTAAGAGACACTTCATGTTGATTAATAAGTTCATTATAGAAATTCAATGACCTTATTTCTAAATAATTGGATCATAATGTTTTGGAAAAGTTAACCATTTATGAAATGGTTGAATTTGATCTTTGGACAAGTTTTTAGAAATTATTTTACCCTATGATACAACTTATTCCATGAAATGAAGTAGGAATATTTAAAGTCATAACTGAAGGATAAGATTGTGTATCAAGTACTTATATTTCCTTACATTATTGAGTGAAAGAATTTCTTAAATTTAGGGAAGTGATTTTGAAACAAAAAAATGTTATCCTAGTACCTTCTTTTCCAATGAATCAAATGGTCCCTTATATCATCGTAGATTTATGGATTTTTGAATGTTAACTTCCTCCTAACCACATCCTCTATCACTTTCCATCAGAACATGATGGTTAGATTATTCTTCCATGTCCCTATTTTTACTTCATACCAATTTTATCCTATTTTAATGCATAGTTTTGTGGTAACCTATATATTTCACTTTCCCCCTTATTATGATAATATTTTATTAACCCTATTTCCGATGTGGGTTTCCCGTAAGAGAATTTTTAAGTATCAACCTTTAACTTTCAAAGTGCAATATCGAATTGCAAGGACACAATTATTTTGAGGGGAGAATAATGTAACAACCCAGTAATTTGTTTTATAATTTTAAATACATTAAGTTATGAAAAATAATAATTTAAAATTATGTGTTTTAATTAATAATACTTATATTTAAAATTTATAGATTTTAAATTAATTTTAAATTAATGTTCTAAAAACAAATACTATTTTATAGTATTATTTTGTGTAAAAGAATATTTTAATATGTATATATGTATTTGATTATTTTTATTAGAAAATTAATTTTTATCAATAGATTATTTAATTAAATATTTTAAGAATAATATATATATTGACTATTATAATTATTTTGATAAATACTAAATTATGTTACGAATATGTTCATTATTATTATGACACCCCAAAATTTTATAGAATGTTTCTTCGCAAATAATTTCAATTCATTAGATAGATTATATGCACACAACACTAAGTCTCTACGAAACAATACTTTGCTATAATTATAACCTAGTTGTTAAACCTAATTTTTCCACTTCTGTGTTTTGAATTTCAAAAAATGGATATACATGATTGCGTTCAGTAAGATATCTAGAGTCTGATAGAATCAACTTAATTTTTTGTGAATAGTAACATGAACCTTATGAATAGTAATGTACCCTTATGAATAGTAACTTAACCCTTATGGATAGTAATGTACCCTTATAAATAGTAACATCACCCATGTAAGTATAAATAAAATTTAGGCACTTTATAAATGAGAGTGAATATTTTAAAAAATAATAATTAAGTGTTGATATTTTTGTGAGAAATAAATATTTAATTACAATTTTATAATTAATATATTAATTTAAAATATAATTAATTTTCATAAAATGTATTCATAAATCAATATTTTTTTGTCCTGTAATTTTGGTATATTTTAATGAGGCCTTAGTTAATTTTTCAAGGTGTTATAAAATCAGTTATAATTTTAAAAATTTTGTTTTTTGAGTAAATAGTGGTTTGAATTAAAAATTACACTTATCATATTTAGAAAATTATTTCCATAAAATAGAGTTCATTTTTTTATTCTAAAAATTGAAAAATGGTTAGGGTGATTTTTTGGGATGTTTCTGAAATACTTGAATTTTTTGTGAATAATGAAATTCGATAATTTTTTATATATGCTAAATAAATGAATTTATGAATCATTCTTGAGTCATGGATGGTGTAAAAGGAAATTGGTTCAAACTTACATGCACTTATTGTTGTTTTTATTCACAATAATCAAGACTATTCATAGTCTTGAGCCAAAATAATAAAATAATAGAAAAACCCTCCTCCCTCCACTATAAAAACCACCCCTCACTCCCTCTTATCTTCACTCCTCTAAGAATTGAATCTTCTCAAAGTTTTAATCAAATAATCTTCCATAGTCTCTACCCACTTCTAGTAACTCTTGGTATTTCCAAAAGACCAAAAACCCTTCCCTTAAGAATGTTCTCAAGGAGGATATCTCAAGAAGTAAAATCCTCTTCCTTTTTCCATTTAATTTCCTTTTAAGTTATTTATTTTATTATTTTATCCTAACCTCCTATATCCAATTGATATTTATAACTCCAGTATCATATATATAGTCAAATTATATCATTTTAATGTAATAACCATTATCAATCTTCTCAATCACTCTCTTTTATTTTATAAACAAAATCATCGTCTGGGAGGTGCCAATTTACAACCTTCATGGATGAAGAAGTTTCGTTCTTTAATTTCATCTTCTAGTATGGTCATAAAAAAAATTATGGTTGAAACAGATTATAAAATATTTATTATATCTTATTTAATTATTTTAGAACCATCATTTATACATGGTATTAAATAATAGAACAAAAATAGTTTGTTGTGATCGAAAAACCGTCGTAAAAATCTAAACGATTATCACTCAATGTCTTATCTATTGATTCATCCTCATACCATGTAAAAAATGATATATATAACCATTTACACTTTTTTATGTTAATTAATAATATATAATATCAATTCTGTAGAATTATATCCATTCCACATGAACTCCATTACTTATAATCAAGCGAACCGATCATGAAATCCATGAAACAAACACTTCAGAACGATGGAATTCAATCTTATAACTTATCAATAAGGACATAAATGAACTTAATAGAAGTATAATGAATCAAATATATGTATATAAGGTTCATAATTAATTAATTAATGGATTTAATTTTATTATCTAGGTTATTAAGGTCAGGTGTAGAATACATTTAGACATAAGGTATGGGGTTTCTCATCTCACTTTTATTTTCGTGAGATTTCCATTATTCGCCACTTATTTCTTGTATGTTTTGTATGTAGACTGAAATTTGATATATAATATTATGAATATATTTATCTTCATGGTAATAAATTATTCATTGGATGAATGTTAATTTTTTTACATATGATTTGATTGATTACAAAGCAGTAAGGGTTTTCTCAACTCACTTTCATTTCTGTGAGATATGCCTTACTCGCCACTAATTCTTGTGTGTGGTGTATTCATTATGCCCATTGTTGTATCATATAATAAATTTATTTATTTTCATGGTATTAAATGTATCATTTGATGATTATTAATTTTTTGGGCTTATGATTTGATTGATTATAAAGTGGTAATGGATTCCACCCGAACCTTCATTTTTCCTTCGAGTTATTCCTTCACTATCATTACCCAAATGTAATGATTATTTAATTTTGTGTACATATTCTATATTATTTTTTATGTTCCAAAATCATATATCCAGATCATTTCATCTTTCATTTATGGGGATTATATGTTTTAAAATAGTTCCCTTCTTAATTATTCTTGATAAACAAGTCTGATTCAAGGGAACTTCTCGAATTCTTACCCATTTTCAAGTGAAATATATAATCTTTTTTAATCCATCATTATTTTTATAAAATCACACATTTTATCATGAAAAACTATCTTGTTTCATTTATGGTTTTATGAAAACAAACATTTCTTTTCTCTTTAAAATCTCTTTAGTATTTTCCTTAAACCTCACTAAAATGTTTTATTTCTAAAGCTTCTTTAAAAACACTTTTTACATGATTTCACTCCAATGAAACATTATTTATGCCCAAAATTTAATTTCTATGTTCTTAAATTTTCCTTTCTGTGATATACATGTTTAAAAACCGATTTCATGACAAATACAAATGATTTTCTGAAAGAAATCTTCTTTCCAAAGTAAAAAAAAGGATTTTTCTCATCTCACTTTTACTTCTATGATATATATGCCTTATTCACAACTTATTCTTTGCATGTGTTTTATGTACTAACATTCGGTATATCATATCAAGAGTCTCCTAATTCTCGTGATATTCTAAGGGATTATGATTTAAATGTTTCAAGGTGGTGTAGGACAGTTTGGAATGTTTAATGATTATTTACTCAATAATTTTTCAATGGTATCACTTAAAAGTATCTTCATCTATGTCAACATATTTTGTTTAATCTTGTACTTCATTTATGTTTATCTATTATGATATCATCTATAATATTTTTTTGATGGGTTTTTGATTAGTTTTATTGTGGATGTGTTATCTTGATACCATTCACCATATTACCTCGAATGGTTGGTGTTTTTGTTTAATGATTGGAGAAAGTTATTTAAGTTTCATATGTCAGTTTCAATATAAATGTATATGTTGATATGTTCACCCCTTTCATATAAGGAATACATTGGACTTAATAAGTGTCGGGTGGGGCCCTCTATATCCCTCAATGAATCGGTAGGTCTCATGAGACAAATTAGTTTGGGTTTTTACCCGTTTATGTATGGTCTTGGCATGAGGCCTTGATAGTATGGTTATGATGTCCCGCATTATTAATTCCCTCATTATAAAGATATTAATTGATAGTGCATGTGATTATTCGATTAGTATAATATCCATGGTTATGTTTTATTATGTGATTATTCATTCATCTTTTATTCCTAATATATTATACTCAAGATTGTGTTTTAATGGCATGTGTACTCTTGTTTATTCACTATGCCTTATTATTTATGCTTCTACTGTATTACTTACCCTTACTGAGCATCTAATCTCACCCCTTTCTTATGTTTTATTTCCCTAGGTTATGAATAAGAAAACATTGTATAATCTTTCAAGGATGCATTTTATTTCATTTTATATTGTATCATGTTTTATTTTATTTTCCCAATGTATTATGGGTGTCATGTATGTAATCTGGTTTTACAAGACTGTTAAACTTGTCATTCCTTCAGGATTTGATTCCTTGTAATCATGTCAATGTAATAAAATAATGCACTAGCTTTAGGCTTCTGGGGTGAGGTAATTACAAACACCGCCTATCCATTGGCTGATTCGAACCGCCCTAAGAGCCCTAAACCACCGACCCTGAGTCATGGGATCGCCTCCTGAAGTGCCTGACCTGCTTGGATCCTTGTGAATGTCATCAGCTACCTGTTTCTGAGGTCTTAGCTATCGGGTGCCCACTGCTAGCTCCCACAACTGGTGTCTGCTCTCTTAAAAAACTTTCTACCAACAGGGCCCGCTCAAGTACCCCAGCATACGTAGAAATGATAAGGGATACCATTGATGCCCTGATGTCTCAGTGCAATCCCTGCTCAAAGGTATGATCCCTAAAAAACTGGTCTCATACAATATCCAAAGAGTAGCGCAAGAGATCTGTAAACTTCATTGAATACTCTACCACGATTATATTTCTATGCTGTAGATGTAGAAGCTCCTATATGCGCACTGATCACAATGTGGCCGGATATAACTCCTATCTGAAGAGACGCTCAAATTTTTTTCAGGAGAGAGTTGTATCATCATGTGATTGAGTCGCCAAGCTTCACCATTACCTTACTAAGCCCTGAAGAAAACTCGTGGTGAGGACTGTCATCTGTTCAATAGGCATCCTCACATGGCAGAAAACACGGGTGACTGCCTCTAGCCAATCCTCAGCCATCTGGGGTCTGGTTCACCCCGAAACATGGGAGGTCGCTGCCTTTGAAACTCCTGAAATATACTCATCCTGTGTAAATCCTCATCTGGTAGTGTTGGTACTAGTTGTTTCTCAACGGGTGATGGTACAGCTGGTAAACCACTTGGAGGTGTTATCTCTACTATATGCCCCTAAATTGATGTCTCATCACTAGGTAGATCATCCTCATGATCATGCGGTGGAATCTCAACTGGCTATCTACACAGAGACATCCTAAAATAAAACAAGATGTATCACGGTCAATAGAGTATATCTAGGGAGCTGACTCAAGAAGGACATGGAAAACACAACCATTCCTATATAATGCATGTACTATTGTTTTTTCCCTACAACCAGTGTTCTCATGTACCAAGTTGAAAATTAGGTGATCAGAGTCCTAGTTTATGGATACGTTGGTCACCGCACCAACACTGGAGTCCCTTTCCTAAAAGCCAAACTCAAAACACTTAACACTATTTCCCCAAACCAATCTCACAGACTCTCAGTCCTAAAGTAGAATCGACCTCCTCTAATATCACTCAGTCATGACCCATCCCAGAGGGGATCATGCTGTGACTACCCCAAGCCCGCCTCTGATAGGCCAGGGGCTGGTGACTAGCACCAAGTAGGCATTTCCTACAAATGGGAGGCATTAGAGTAAAGTAATTGTACACACACACATCTCCAAGCCACACACCGCTGAAATGTAAAAAAACTGAAAGAATGCATGCATACATCTAATATCCCACAACCAGAGTACGATGGGAAGTAAAGGAAAAGTAAACCTGACCAAATACAAGCCCACCACAAAGACTATGTACACAAGTCCAACTGAAATTGTAAGAATTCCAACCTACTCCAAGGGAGAGGACTAAGTCAGGATATGTTCCCAGTAAACTCCTCGGTATGCCCAACTCCAGCTATGCTCCACCCGCTCCCTCTCCTCCTAGGACACCGTAAAAAGGGCCTTTGTCTGCACAAGACACAACACGTGTGGGCAAAGCCCATGTATGGGTGAGTATAAAAATACTCATTAGGATACCCCAAAAACACTAAACACGAAGCATGAAGTATAGTCGGCTCAATATAAGACATAAGAGTGTATAACATATACAAGCAGTACAAGAACTAGAATATATTTAGGAGAGACACCATGCCATCAGGCAGTCATAACCAACTGTCAGCCACAGGATTCTGCTCGAAGAAATACCTGTTTTGAGAGTACTCACTCCTCGAGCAATGATGTCATCAGAGACACTTGATGAAGAGAACTAGCTCATTTGGGCCCCGCCCAAAGAGAATGTATTAGTCTGAGAAGACTATGATACACAGAGAGGGGGTTACACCCAGAACCGCTAGGGGATACCATGAAACCAATCTGGATCAACCCACTACGTAGGGGATTACATGCCAATGATTCCACAAACTCTACTGATGTGGCCTGCTAAATTGAGGATCAACGCCCTACATAGAGACATCACATTGATTCCACAAACTCCAATTAAGGATGATAGAGGATCACACTCCAGTCTCGCATAGGGACACCACAACTCTATCTGAGACTAGGCCTCTAAAGGGGATTATAATTCAGTGATGTGGATGTAATACTACACTGTACCCTTGAGGAAAGGACCACGGGAATGCATTCAACCTATAATGGTCCAAACTAGGAAAAAGAAGAGCCTCAAGCACTCTTTTTGGGAGTACATGGCGTATCTCAAGGGGTACACGGTGTGTCCATCTATCCCAAGTCTTTCCCGTGTGGAAAACCACACACGACATGTAGTCTCAAAATACAAGTCGTGTTGGATGGGTACACGGCGTATAGAGACACATGGTTTCCTGCCTATGTTGTTTGGTCGTGTTTTTGTACTGGTCTGTGTATGCCAAGGTGTGTCCATGTGGGAGTACACGGTGTGTCCATGCCCATGTACTCCAACCTGTTTTTGTGTACTTCCAAAGTAAACACCGAGTCGTCTAGGGACATTCACACATCGTGTGATGGGAGTCACACGTCGTGTGATCCTTAACTCTGGCCAAACCCTAACGTCGCAGTTAGGGGGGCCCACATGCCGTGTAATCCCGGATTACACATCATGTGTTATAGGATTTTCCAGAATCCCTAGTTCTCCCTCCCGCTCGTGTCAGCATTACCGGCGCCTTCAGATCCAGCTTCAATCAATCCGAAATATGTGGATCTACTTCGGCTGAGCCTCACCGTCAACAAGCAACACACTCTGGCCGTTGAATCTTGTCAGAAATCCAAGGTGTCCATCTGGTTCACCTTCCACATCTAAAGCTCGAAAATCGGGGGTTTCCAAATCGCCTCGATGCATCTACCTTCATCGTCGCCGCACCTTCGTTGCATCGCACCGAGTCTGGATCTACAATCTCGAATCATTACACCAGGAATCATGCGCACAACAATCGATCTATCTGTAGGGAGTCGAACCACGAACCAAGGGTTCACCCGTGATGAATGAGAAAAGAAGAAGAAAAGCACAAAGAAAAACCCTGAGGAATGAACCTCGGTCTTTGTTCGTTTCAGCCTCAATCTGTTTCCATAAGAATGATAAATGAAGAGGATTGAATAACCATGAGGAAATCTTTGACATAAACCCCACAGAATAAAACTCTTCCCGCAAGGCGATCAATCCACAAATCAATTTGTTCGTCAATTGATTTGCATTCCTCGCATAAATTAAGAATAGGGAATTTAAAATTGAAACACTCACCCCACCTAGAGTTTGGATCGATCGTTGACGAAGAATGGTTTCACTTCTGCTGTTGATGATATCATTTAATTCTGCTGGCATGACGATCCACGATCTGATCTTGATTCATTGTAGTCCGCCAAGAACTCTCTCCCCAGACAGCGTTTAGGTTTCTAGGGTTTAGTGACCAACCCTGAGACAAAAGCTATAACCATATATTTATATAGAGGCAAGTCGGTGCATCGAAGAAAAATAAAATAAATCTTTCAATTAATTTATTTTATTAATTTCACGCCCCAATAATTTTTTCATAAAAGACCTGCGCCGACTAATGTTAAGTCGCGCTTAGGCTAAAACCGCTATTTCGGATTCAACGGTGCCCTCAGATTTCTAATACGGGCACTTTTTTAGAAGTTATTCCACTTTTTCAGGAAAACCGCATGCAAATGCTATTAAATATTTTAATATTTTTCAAACATTTATTTCGGGTACATCGGATCGGGTCTCTGAATCGCACGTCGTCTCAACGCCTAGTCTTGAAAATAATCCATATAATATTTAGAAATAATACACCGAAAATTTGAGACATTACATTCATTAATAATTCATTAAGAATTTGTTGATTAATAGTTATTAAATAGTTAGTTTATAGTTAATTAATAGTTATATTATATTAGCAGCTTTGGGGTACAATTAATCAAACACACACACACACCGCACATACATAGGCCTGAAAGGCAGGTCATAGCCCCTCCAAGGGATAACCCACCCAACTACCCGTTTTATTACATCATATATATTTGGCTCGAAGGCCTAGTGGGTATGTAGCCTATTACATGGCCCGTAGGCCTGAATTTTTTTGTCTAAGATCCATTCTGTGAATAGTACTGTTACAGTACCCACCTGCTACATTACCCACCGCTGCTATTGATACAGTGTCTGTCACTGCTACAATGTCATCATTACTACAGTTCCTTCGTTGCTATAGTACCGCTATAGTATTACAACAGTTCCTACGCCTAATGGGTTTTGAACCACCATTTTTCATATAGGATTACGATGTGTTTACCACTAAGCCAAACTCTAACTACAAGTTGATTAAAAATTATCAAACAATAATTAGTTAATCATTAACTAATTATTGTTTGACAATTTTTTCATAATTAATTATTGTTAAGTTTATCATTCCTTAATCATCAGATAATCATTTCTTAATCACAAATTAATAATTAGTTAATCATTATTTAATCTTTCTCTAATCATTGGTTAATCATTAGTTAAACATTACTTAATCATTTGTTAAGTATTATTTAATCCTAAGTTAATTATGCTTTAATTATTCGTTAATCACTCATTGATCATTACTTAATTTCGTAGCGTGGTCTTGGGCGACGATGAGGCTCGTCTGTGTGGCGGCGCGGCGAGGTGTGTCCTTCTGTGGAAAAGATTCAGGGTGGCAGCGAGTCTCGGTGTGGCTCAAATCTAGTGTCGTGGCGGGTTTCGGACTTCAGTGGAGATGTCTCCGGGCAATGGCGGCTCATTCGTGGCTTTGATCTGACGTTGCGGGGTGGTGCGCTTCATGGCGAGGGCGGTTTGGCTTCCATGTCGTTGAGTGGTCCGTTCTACTGCAGTGAAGGGGTGAGTCCTCCACGGTGGTTCATTCTTTCGTGGCTTAGGGGTGGATCTTCCATGGTGAGGGTGGTCTTCCGATCTCCCGCACCGTGTTCCGTTAGGGTGAGAGCTCGGATGGTCGGTGTGGACTCCCCGAGTGACTTTGGTGGCGGCGATGGTTTTTGAGTTCTTTGGGCTTGGACGCCGACGGGGTGTTGTGGATGTTCTTATGTTGTTTGTTCTTATGGTAATGGTCTGTTGGAATGGTGATGCTCCTGGACTCGATCACACGGAACATGTCCCAATGAAGGATACAGAGTTGGGCATTCATCTTTGCACTGCTTTTCAGATCTGGATGTTTGAGAGGGTACGACGACAACCATCAGATTGGGTTTGCGCTTTGACACAGGACACTTGCTTGTCGAAAAGCCATGCAACAGTGGAGAGCGTTATCACGATTAAATGTTGGGGAGGGGCAGCTTCATGTGGTCAGTCTGGTTTTACTCTTTTAGACATGCGGGTCGTGATATGCCTTAAGTCTTGAAATCTATTCGGGTTATCCCCTTCATCCCTTAAAAGGAGGTTTATCATAATAATAATAAAAATTGAAGGCCTTCAGGCCGTTGGAAGAAAGTAATTATTATTTAATCATTAGTTAGTCATTTTTTAATCATTAGTTAATTCTAATTTAATTATGCCTTACTCATTCGTTAGTCATTCATTGATCATTACTTAATTAATAGTTAATTATTGGTTAATTAATAGTTCATTGTTATTTATTTATTAGTTAATCATTAGTTAATCATTAATTAATTGTTATTTAATTTTAAGTTAGTTATAAGCTAATCATAAGTTATTCGTGATCATGTTTTGTTATTCCTTAGTTATTCATTAGATAATGAATACTCAATCATTGCTTTAGCATTAGTTAATCATTAGTTATTTAAAAGTTAATTATTAGTGAATTATTATTTCACTCATATTTATTCATCATTTAGTTGATATTAATTACTAATTATGTGACTAATATTTAAAAACTATTAAGTTATAAATCTTCTTATAATATTAAATCCATCACCAAGACTAATTATAAATTATTTATTCAAAAGTCATAATTAAATAATAATAATTTACTTACTAATATTAATTATTATTTATAAATTACATCTAACCTACGAAACAACTAAGTAAATAACATATTTAAAATTGACTAACAAATAAACAACTAAATAAATAATTGACTTTAAAATTAAAAAAAAAATCTCTAAATGATTTTCTCAAATTTTACACTGCAAATTCTGCATTCCTTTTAGCCTACCAAAAAAGTAGCCAAATTTTAGAGAGAGGGTAGAATTTAGAGAGAGGTGGATTGAATTGAGTGAGGGAAGTGAGTGTCTTTTTATAGGGGATGGGGAAAAGGTGTTACCGGGGGAAACATATTTCATCTTTTTTTAGGTGAAAGGGGTTTTTTTGTGTTAACGTATTTTGTCTTATTTGTCATGTCATTGATCCGGGTTGATGAAAGTCAAAGTCCACATGGACCTTAATGAATTTGGGGTTAAACTGAGAGGTGGCATCATATTTTTGTATTACTTTTAAAAAAAAATTAACCTAAGATATATTTAATATTTTGTTTTTTTTCAAAAAAATAAAAGTACCACTTCCTGTTTTTATTTATTATATCCCCATTTAACACTGTTAATCATTTTGATATTATATTTTAATCTAGTAACCGGTGTTCCATCAACTTTGGGATTTCAGAAATCATGAATGTCGAACACGATCCGTCTGTCCACCAATTCCTCCACTCCCACATCCTCATCATCTTCAACAACCGAAACATTTAAATCCAGACACGATCGATTCCGACTCCCCACCTTCGCCGCCTCAACCTGATCGCGCCACGACGACGACCCGCCGCCCGGTCTCTGCTTGTTCGGCGAGCAGCCTCCGAACCCGCCACCGGAACCGTCGCTGCTCAGTATGACAATGGCGTCCTCCAGCCGCAGCTCCGCCTCATCGCCGCCGCACCTCCCGCTCTTGATACCCATCAACGAAGCACGATCGGCCCGGTCAACGTCTTCAATGAAGAACACCCTGTGAGGGTCGCCGGCGACCGCCGCCGCAAACCGGTTCAGCTGCCCGTCGTCTCTTGATCGCTTCCTGCCACCCGTGTCGCCGAAGGAATCGTCCGTCGCGCAGGAGAAGGCGGCGGCGGGGATAGAGACGAAGGCGGTCGGAGAGCCGAACACGATCTCCGCAAGCTCCACGGCGACCCTCTCCTTCGCCCGAACTTCCGTACCCTGAAACAGCATCCACGTGTCTTCTCTGTGAGCGGCGCCCCCGCCGCCGGTCGCCGCCGCCCATTTCCTTTCCCCGGTTCCGGACCGGCATTGCAGGACTGCCGAGGCAATGGCGGGTGCGGCGTCCCTCGGCCAGGGTACTCTGTTCTGCAGCGCGGCGGTGAGGGTTCTCAGGGTGTCGCCGCTGAATGCCCTGACACCATGGGTGCGGGGGTTGGTTTCCATGGCGGGGGAGCCAGAAGAAGAAGGAGAATGGCCGGAGGGAGAAGGGTTGGGAGCTCTGTAAGGGAATCCGGAGGTTGAAGATGACGAGGAAGCGAGTGCCGGTGTTCTGTCGGGAGAGTAGATGGGTTGTCCCACATTGATCTTGACCTGCGTGCTGGAGAATCCGGCTTCCTTCATAACCCTGCTCACGCTGGGGTCGTCGAGGACGGAGATGACGAGCTGCTCCATCTCGATTCTGGGCGACGGGATCGGCGGCTGCTGGGAGCCGCGGCGGTGGTGCGCCTGGGCTCGCTTGAGGGCGGCCAGGAGGGCATTGGAGGCGGAGGGTCCGCCGGGGATTCGACCGCTGCCGGAGGAAAAGGAGTAGACGGCGGCGGGCGAAGACGGGAGGCGGTTGAGGGAGACGTTGAAGCAGAGCTCGAGGGCCTTGCAGCGGAGGGGATGGGAGTTGGTGCGGAGGCAGGCCTCCCGGAGGCGGGCGGAGGGAAGGGAGAGCATGGTGGTGGCGAGGTGGAGTGGGGTGACCTGGGCGTGGCAGCGGCGGTGGGCTAGGGTCAGTGCCTGGTTCACGACGGCGGCGGCTTCCGGCGTGAGGGCCTGCTGAACAGTGCAACCATCGCCATGCCTCCTCATACTGTTGTTTACAGTATAGCCTTGGACCCTGACTTTGGTGCAGGGGAGAAAGCAGAGGGGAGGCGGAGACGGGAGAGCGGGGGCTTTATGGACGCTCATCTTGATTTGACACATACCAAATAATTCCACGTGTACTCATCATTTTTCTATTTAAAATGTTAGATTTCGCATTTATATAGTAAGGGTTGCTTGGGAAGTCGTTTATTTTGTTGCTCAATGCTTATCGGGGTCATATTTTAAGTCGAGTTAATATACTTTAATCATTAATTATTTGTTATGTAATTTATGAGGAATGAAATCTAGTCTATGCATACTTTATGATCATTGATTCAAGAGTTTAAAAAACTATTAAAGAATGTTGATTTGAGTTTTGCGGTTTAACTTCAACCTATTTGAAAGAAATAAATTTAAGTATCTGTGGTGCATGCAATGCTAAAAATGAAGTTTTCAAGGTGTTATGAAAGCGTTGGGTGAATACCCAATTTTTTTTCCGTTGATATCAACAAATAGTACTCGAAGAGCTTGACGAACGCACCCCAAAATGTCTAGACAAGACCATTTGCATTTAATTTATTTAAATATAGAATTATATTATTCTTGATTATCTCCTTTATCAATTTTCATCACCACTCTTGTTGTGTTGTTGTGTTGAAAAACCTAAGCAAGGATTCCTCTACATATATGCTACTACAGATCGTGCAAAGTCCACCACCACCTAAAAGCGCTAATAAAAAGGTCTTTATCAACAATGATAAAATGTGGTTTTTATGACCGCAAAAACAAAAGTGTTGATAAAAATAGACTTTATCAACTCTATTAAAAACATTGATAAAGAGAAACTTTTATCAGACCTAAAAAAATGGTAGTAGGGAGTCTTTATCAATCTAAGAAAAGTGATGAAGACCCTCTTTATCAATGTTTTTTTAACACTAATAAAAGATGTATTTCATAAAAAAAAATCTATATCACTAAAAATAAGATATTAATATAGAAATAAATTTATATTGCTATAAATACAATATATTTTACTAAATATGATTTATATATGACTAAATACACATTTACACTTAATATATAAGATATTTAGTGAAAAATAGCATATATAATAATTTTAAAAATAATATTAATTAATAATTTGCTAATTATTATTAAGTGATGGTCATTTAATAACAATTGAATGATAAAAATTCAATAAATGAATGAACGATCTAAAATAAGTTGAAAACATGACTTGAACTTTAAATAACCATAACTTTTGATCCAGATGTCTATTAAAACCCTACCACATGTCAAATCAAAACTTGAAAAGAGATCTACACCATGTTAATCAAGGAGACCCCGATTACTATTTTTTTGAGGTAAAAAAAAGGAATGGGAAACCTTCAAAACGGAGATTTTAGTTGAGATATCCTATTTTTTTTCTTATTTGATAGGATTTTAGCTTCTTTTAAGAAGATCTTCTTGTCCCTTTTTAGTGGAGACTGAATTTATTCCCAATGATTATATTCATATAGATATTATGGTTTTGAAATTTTATCATTTTTTCATATTGTAGTTTTATTTATAATTAAATATATGCATATTTGCTTATATTTATATATAATAAATCAGCGGTATATATACATATTTAAACATATTTACATAAAAATGTATTTTAAAATATATAAACCATATGAAAATAAATATTTATTATTCATTTCATTTAAAATAAAAAATTATCCATTTTATTTACCTTATATAAATGCATATACATATATATATATATATATATATATAGAGAGAGAGAGAGAGAGAGACCTATACAAGCAATGTTTATATATAAACATGTGTGTGTCTTTCTAATATATGTTACTAAATATATATATGTAAATATGTGGGCATGTATGTGAGAAATATAAATGTGTACGTGTGTGTAAATATGTGCAAATGTGTGTGTCCATATTGTGTATATACATCATATATAAATGCATTTTTATAAATATTTCATTATCATTAAATATAGTATATAAACATATTTACAGTAAATATATATAGATACAGTATAAAAAATATATATCTAAATATACAATTATATGTAAATATGTATAAATATATATATGTAAATATATACACATATAAATATATATATGTAATGTATACAATTTATATCTAAATATACAATATATAAACATATTTTAAAAATGTATTTAAAAATAATTATAAAAATTATATGAAATTAATTATTATCCATTTTATTGAAAACAATATCTAACCATTTTTCTATACATTATAAAGATATATGCATATATATATATACTTATACAAATATATATATATATATATATAATGTTTATATATACATATGTTGTGTATTAATAAACATATATATTTAAATAAATTTAAGTATATATATATATGAATAAAAAAGATGTATGTAAATATATAAAAATGAATAGAAATATCCTAAAATATAGAATAAAACAAGGTGGGGTAGTGGTAAAGCTGTTCACTTTGCACGAAGGTCACATGATCAAGTCCAGACGAGCATGGATGGGTAAGTAGGTAGTGTGACACATGTCTAGCACTGAGGAAGGAGGGTGCATGAGATTGGGTGCAGAGCATGAGGGTGGGGGAATAAAGATCGTGAAAGGGAGGTCACATGAGAGTGAGTGCGGGGGGTGGGGGGTGGATGGAGAGCGCTGAGAAATGGGGGTTGCAAGCACTGAGAAAGGGGGCGCTCCAATTTTTTCCCCTTCAAATTCTATCAGTGCTAAAAAAACAGTGATAAAGATACCGTTTTATCAGTACTAAAAAATGATGATAAAGAGTGTCTTTATCAATGCTAAAGAAACACCGATAATGATTGACTTTTAACATCGCTTAAATTGTCAACGCTTTTTTAGCGCTAACAAAGCCTATTTCTAGCGCTTTTAAAAGTGTGATTTGTAATACCCCAATTTTTTTAAACGCTTTGTGCATGGGTAAAAACTCAGTTAGCATCTTAGAATATTCTATGAAATATTTTTAGAGTTAGGCGCTGAGTTAGTGCAAGATTTTGAGACCCATAGAGACTTGGCACAAATGAAACAAAAATATTAAATAGATCATATTACACGCACATGATTTATTAAAAATAATTAAATATCTTCCAAACGACATGTCGTATTATAAATCTGAGATCACATTTAGGTCTGAGACGTGATATTTACCCTATATGTGGTATAACATTTGCGAGTATCGGACGTTTAGTCAGATCGCACGTGATAATAAGTTATTTAATATTTTATTATATTATTTTTTTCGAAAATAATTTAATATCTCCCAAACAGTGCGTCGTATGAAAATTCCGAGACAACCGTTAGGTTCGAGACACGTTGTTTACACTAAATGGGGTATAACAATTTGTGCGCGTTGGATGTTTGGATACATCGCATGCAAGAATAATATTAATAATAATAATATTATTATTTGCATTGAAGGAAAAAAATAATATAAATTACAAGTGTAATTGATTTTTCCTTAATTAAT
This sequence comes from Viscum album, assembly GCA_963277665.1. NCBI lineage: Eukaryota > Viridiplantae > Streptophyta > Magnoliopsida > Santalales > Viscaceae > Viscum > Viscum album. The sequence continues at coordinate 1,684,389,307 of OY728126.1, read as the reverse complement.
GAGTGAATCTTTATTGTGGGGTTAGACAATAATAGTGACATCATTACTTGTCCCACATAAATGCTATTATATGATTAATTTAACTACATGATTTTAATGAAAGTTACTGTTGAACTATTTATGATGACAATGATGACAGATTTAATAATAATAACAATAAAATATTATTGTTGTTGTTATTATTATTATTTTTAAATTTGGAAAACGATATTTTGATATGTGAAAAATTAAAATATGTATGTGTATATATATATGTGTGTGTGTGTGTGTGTGTATATATATAATGTGTTGTTTCAGCGGTAGCATAGTGGTGAAGGTGAATGACCTAAATCGATCATTCTTTGAGAGGTTCGGGGTTCGAATCCTAGAAGTCTGTTTTTGGGGTGAGCCTATCCCCCGAGATCCACTCGTCTTGCCGGGTCACTCGGTCCCTAACCGGGTGGGTGTGAGGCGCGACCCATCTGTGATGACAGAATGCTGTGTTGAACCATCGTCGATCGGGCCGTAAGGGACACTCTGTCATCTTGGGTGACATCGACTCCTTCCTGGCTCTGGCCTCTCCAGAGTGTTCCCTTCGTGGGGAGAGGGGTTTCCTGGTGTGAAGGGTTTGAAAAGGCCACACCTTAGAATTCATTTTAAAGAGAAAAATGTGTATATATATATAATGTATGTATATATATATGGTTTAAATAAATATGCATGTGGATATGCGTATATATGTTCTGAGTATAAAAAAATAAAAAAATATGTATATATGTGCGCGCGCGCACACACACACATAAAAGTTGTGGTAAAAGACTCATTTTATTCTGGGAAAGATGCAACATTACAAAGAAAATCAAGCAACATACAATGCAGGGATGTATTCAACGAGACTCAAACTCGAGAGTTCGCCAAGACCCATACCATTGGGCCGCACCCCGGGGTCTATGTAAATATATATATATATATATATATATATAGATGACATTTATTATATTTCTACATGTATGATTAAATGTGTGTTTTTAGAGGGGAGTTAAAAAAACGATTGGGTTTTAATATGTGGTAGATGGATCATTGGAGGAGAGAGAAAAAAGGTAAATATTATAAACAATTAAATATAGACATTTAATGATATTAAAAGTAAAAAAATATAAAGGGGGAATTTGGGGTGGTTAAAGAGGAATTCCCCCCCCCCCCCAATTCACGTCGCCCTCTTCTTCTATCTTCTCTCTCTTATTATTGTTATTATTATTCATTTCTTTTTATTATTATTTCAAACTTTTAAATTAAATATTTTTTGTGATATTGATCAGAATTACGTGCAGTCAGTGTCGTTAGATTCGTCTCGATGAGAAGAAATCTAATCCTTTGTTTGTATTTGAAGGCACCGAGGTATTTATTTGGTTTAATTTAATCTGTTTCTTTCACATTTTAATTATTTATAAAATGATAATTACCCAAGTTTGTTGAAGATAATAATTTGTAATTATCGAAGGATAGTTTGTAAGAAATTATTATAAGATAAGCATCAATGAGATTTTTTTTTGGAATTTGATGAAATGATATTTTATGCAAATTATCAAAGGATAGTTATATTGTTTTTTGAAAGAATAATTATAAAGGATTACCACATGCGCTCTCCATTAAATCTTGAGAGATATTTTTTTTATCGAATGTGCATTTATAATTATTCTTGAGGAGAATTATGAACGTAGGCGTTGACCTAAAACGATAATTTGAAAATTATTCATGAGAGATAAGAATATTATCGCATGTAATATTTTAAACGATAATTTGAAAATTATCCTAGACAGATAAAATATTATCGCATGTAATATTTTAAAATGATAATTTGAAAATTATCCATGAGAGATAAAATATTATCACATGTAATATTTTAAATGATAATTTGAAAATTATTTAGGAGATAGAAAATATCAATGTATGTAATATTTTAAACGGTAATTTGAAAATTATCCAAGTACGATAAAATATTATCGTATGTAACATTTTAATGATTTTTCGAAAATTATCCAGGAGAGAGAAAGTCTCACCGCATGTGATATTTTATTTCTTTTTGAAATAAAATTGTTGGGTTTGGCTTTAGGGACTCTTGGTGAACCTCAAGTGTCGACATTTTTCGATAATAAGGTCGCGAAGAGATGTTCTTGACTGGTTTATCCTTGCCTTTTGACATTGAAAACTTTTCACTAGTAGAAAATCGACCATTAGTTACCACCAAAAGCGGCCTCTAATAGTCATTAGCGACTGCCATTCATCTACCTTTGGCGGTCACAGTTGGTCCGTCGGTGTTGGGCATTAGCGACCGCCTTTGGTGGTCACTATAAGCTTTCCTACCTCGACCACAGCAGTGGTCGTTGGGAAAGACATTAGCGACTGCCCTGCGGTCGTTGAAGGTTCGGGGGAATAACAAATGCAGCGACCACCTATGACAGTCACTAATGGTCATGAATCATGAACCCTATAGCAACTGCCATCGACAGTTGTTATGTTGGAGATTTTTTTAAAAAAAAATCTGCATTCCAATAGCCAGGATGCAGTATTAAAAAAAACAGTGATCCAAAATAAAACAAAAAACAGTCTGCAAAACAACGATCCAAAACAAAACAAAAAATAGCCTACAAAACAGCAATCCAAAACAGCTTGCAAACAGCGATCCAAAATAGCAGAACAAAAAAACAGCGATCCAAAACAGCCTGCAAACATAAAAAACCCCTGTAAACATCAAATAAAAAAATATCCTAACCAAAACAGTGATCCAAACAACTGCAAATCCCTTCCAATATTTTTCCTCAATCAACCTACTGATAAGATACAAAAAAAAAACAATTAACCAAAAAAAATAAGTAGATAAGAATATTGTTGGGTGATTCAATGTTTTGAAGCAAACATTAGAAAAAGCATATACAAACCCAATGGGTAATCTAAGGAAGCAGAGTCAGGGTATAAATATAAAAGGAAGTAAATCAAAATCAAAATTTATCTCCATATATTATAAAATACATGTGCTACATGTGCAATCATGTCAGTTGATTTTTCATGAAGTTTCAAACTACCTGGTTGCTTAATGAAGTGTTGAAAATAGCCACTCTTTTGAATATATAGATACACTTATCCATGAGTGTTGTCACTGTCCATCTTGTAAATAGTATGAACTGAAGCACCTACACCAACATACTTAATCAAACCAATGTATAGAAAAATGGATAGATAGACAGGCTGGTGAATTGGGGGATAAATGAATAGATAGACCAATGAACTAATGGATGGGATTACATAAAAAGTGATAGACAAATGAGTGGATGAACAAATGAATGAGAAGATAGAAACACACACACACAGATACACTCCCTTTGAGATAAACACACTGTAACATCCCTTTACACACAAAACCTGCACATAAAAATCTGATTCCTCCCTCAAATAACACTCAGTATCTACAACAAGAATCACATAAATAGTTGAGCATAACTAATCCAATTTAACTATAGTGTTCCAATAGACGGACTTCTGGAATCACATTGGGTGATTCCCGATCGTTAGATTTCCAAAAAATTTCCTCACACTTGATCATATCATCCAATATATCATATTTAGGAAGCTCAATTAATCTATCTCATCACACATATCCCTATTCCAAATATCTCCCTATATTATTGTAGCATTAACTAAACTACAACTCACAACACCTACCCAATACAGCCCCACGCTGAACATTGAACCAAAACTATAGATACAATTAGTAGAACAAATATAGTTGCAACACTTCTTTATGTATTCTGACTTGAAGCCTTTTTGAAGCTAGTATAAACCCACATCATATTTACTTCACACTATTTCAACATCACCTAATCAATTTAATCTCAAGAACCATATCATTTGAATCCTCACTCCAGATATCTATAAAAATATATCATACTAGAAAATACATGAATGGATGGATGGACAACCATACAGATAGGCAGACAGATGGACAAACAGATGGATGGATAAATGGACCGATGAACTGATGAAAATACAACTTGCAAAAAAATGTTGAATATAAAAGAAAGATAGACACATTGATGGGTAAAAAAATACACACACCAATAAAAATTTAATGAACAGAGACAAAATAATATAACACACACAAAATGACAAATGGATGGATAGATAAATAGAAATAATGACGATAAACAAAAAAACCAATGAAAAGACACATGGATAGATAGACGGGTCATTGGAAATACATGTAGACAGAAGAAAACAAAAAAACCTATGGATGAACCCACTCGTGAACATATTGATCATTCAACATACAAAGAGTGATGAAAAAACAAATAAATGGATAAACAAATAGATGGGTTTGTGAAAAAATGGATAGATATATAGACTAACAAACATGTAGATATATAGACACACACACACTTCCACACACAAGCACACGAAGAAAGACATACATACATGCTAATCATATAGGCAAACAAAACGAGATACATATAGATAAACAGAACCTAACAAACACACACACACATAATGAAATATCATAGTGCATTACCAGTGGGAGTTTTAGTGACTGTGTTGAGTTTGTAATTTACCAATGTGAAATGGAAGGTATAAAATGCCAACATAATTTTTGTGATTTGAGAGTTTACTAAAAATGTAGTTAAACCCTTAAAATATACAAAAAAATGAGATAGCCAATTTGAATGAGAAACCATAAAGATAAAACAAAACACACATCTTCAATAAGATGCGTCATGCGGGGCCATGGATGCTACCTCCGTCTGATGCGGCAGGGGCCTACAAAAAAAATTATGAAAATAATAATAATGAATATAAAAATAAATAAATAAATAAATTCAGTATAACCCTACATCATAGGATCCCCTGCACCATCACCCCAGTGCATATATTCTCGGAGTGCGCTAACCTCTGCTAACAACTGCACATTTACGTCCTTGGAAGCACACATCTATGCCTCCAAATCTCTCACATACTATGTTGTCCCAGCAACAACAAGATCCAAAAACTCAGCATGTGAAACTATAGAATGATGAATCCCCGTTCCATATGTCAAACTGTAGTTGTGTCCATTACGACCAATAATGAGATAGAATATCTCATCCCTTCGCATGAGAAGTTGTCGCTGGTCCTTTGGAAGCTGCACTAACTCAACCTCAAATTAAGCCTGTGAAATATATAAATATAAATACATAAGTATATAAATATGTATGTAAGAATTGGTAATTAGTACAAGAACTTACTATAAGAGCTACAACCTCCGGATCATTTCAATCACGATTCATCATCCACACCGACATTTTATCAGTTGCTGCACCTTGCTCATGTAATTGCATACCAATAAGATATAAATATAGAATACAAAACCATATTAAATAATAAATTTAAAAAGTTAATAATAAATATATCACGTCGAATCTAGGACACGTGACGAGTCCCAAGCCTGTGAGGTGGTCCCTACAATGCATGATTCTCAGAATTACGCGCTACCACCTCCTACATTCAATTAATTCAAATTTCAAACATGTAAAATGGTACACATTCTTTGAAATATATAAACCAAAATAAATAGACTCATCGTTACTGCCTTAGTGGACCAATAAAAAACTAACTCACACCAATGAGATGAGAGAACACCTCTCAGGACTTTGTCTAGAATGTCTAGGGCACCCACATTTGGTACCCGATGCTCCCTCTTGACTCCCCCTTTATGATATTTCCACATTTTACAAAATTTGGCCATACACACTGGTTGGAACTCATTTCAAACTTTCATATTATTCTATTTAAGAAAAAAATTATCACACATGTTAGTATTTTTTAAACACAGCTAAGAAACTAAAATGGTCCTCTAACCTGAACTTCCCTCCATAGCTAATCTAATATATCCTAGGGGAATAAAGCTCAGTCACATGTAGTCAATGAAAATCTATGTGGGTCACATATGATATGACCCAACTGGCGAATACATACAATGGAACCCACTCCCACAAGATGGTATGTCTCATCAAATGACACTTCAAGGGTCATGTTAGAATTCCAAGATGAAATACCACAACCAAGGCCTCTCATATGGGAGGAAAAAGAATTCAAGTATGATCCTATTGAAAACAATTTCATACATAATTAGATAAATGTGCATATACATGTTTAATTATTAATTAAAAAAATAAACACATTTACATTAATAAATACCTCGACCCTTAGGCATAGATGGATCTACATAATGATGTGGATCTAGTGCATGTTCCACTGACATGTATGGAGTCATAGGAAAAATTAGTAAGGAAAGTCAATATGCATGTATATGGAGCATATACAAAATAGGCAGTCAGTATGCATGTATATACTGGACAAAAGGCATATACATGGAGCATATACAAAAGAGGAAGTCAATATGATGTCACTATCCATTCACTTTCCATTCATATACATGCATATACTGGACAAGAGGTAGTCAATATGCATGTATAAACTGGACAAGAGGCATATACATGGAGAATATACAAAAGAGGCAGTTAATATGCATGTATATGGTTTGTTTCATGAAATTCAATTACATGGTATTTTACAGTCACTGTCCTGCTTCAGATCAAGACTGATTTAAAGTTTTTTGGACCCAGGTAGAAGTTTTTAAAATCTTACAAGGTTACATTTCATTTTTTATGTTTATGTTTACATGTTTGTTGTCCTGGACTTCAAAATTTGTGATGTTTGATAAGTGGTTTCAGTCCTCTATGCATGGTTGTTGGTTTTATTTTTTATTCTTTATATATATACAATGGTTGTACATTGAGAGGTTTTCCTATTAAAATTTGTTTTTTTGGATCTTGTATGTAACTTCTGTTTCCATCATGTTTTTGTTTCTAAATCATATTTTTATCAGGCTAGTGTATATTGGGCTGGTGCTTATTTACATTTTTTAACCTTGCATGAATACTTATGTATATAAATTTTCTTAACTTTAACGCATAACTCTATTTTTTGATTTTAGAGTAGTTTTTTCTATTGTTTCCCTTTTATGATAGGGTATTATTTTGGTTATGATGGAAGTAATCCACTACATATTCACTGCACATGAAAAGTTCACTATCCACATCATGGACCTATCATGCCAAATTGAAGAACTGAAAATGATCCACAGTTAAGAAAGGATCCCACAACTATACTCAAACAATGACGAGACATGAATCCAAAAACTGAAATTTTCTTTCAAGAAGTCATGTTAAGACTTAGAGATGATGGTCAAAGAAGAGTAAGAGTAAAGATAATATTCCAAGTAGGAATCCAATGATGAAGAAAACCTTAAGGAGGCACCTGAGAGAGGGTGAAAGAATACTACGAGTCAAATTCATGTCATTTTTCATGTGTTTATATATCAAAGATAGAGATTGGTGATATATTCAAGATACCTGGTTTGAATAGAGAGGAGTGGCACTATATAGAAATATTGGATTCTAAATAAAAAATAAAAGAGATGGATTGAAAGGGGCTTGGGTTTTATTGTCCGAGGAGCTTTATGACACCATATTTTCTTGCACTGTAGGAGGAATAAAATGAAAAAGTGTTTAAAACTTGCATGAAGTACTATGGAGTAGTACATTTATGCACGATGAATTGAGAGAGAGACTTAAATGAGATAGATGGTCATGACAAGATGATCTCATTTCCGATGTAGGTGGGAGATAAAGGTTATGGTGATTTTTATAGAGAGAAAGGTTATGATGTAGGGTTTCACTGCACTGTGGAGGTGTGCAATTTTGTAATAGCTTAATGATGAGGTCTCTAAAGTGTTATGCCACAACATTGGTTCCACCATGCAATGTGGTTTTGTGAAGGAAAAAATGAGATCCAGACATGAATGAGGATGATAAAGCATAAGAGAATCTCACCATATAGAATAAGACTACACCATAAAGATTATATCTATTATAGATATATAATAGTTCGACCACTTCTTCTTCTCAAGGTAATATTGAGATATCTTATTAGGGAGTTTGAAGGAATATTTCATTTGGGTTTTTCACTTATCTAAGGAAGTTTTAGGCCACTAAAAATTGAGGAAGATATGGAGTAGATATAATTAAGATATGATGGAGATACAATGATATGAAATATTTTTTCTATAAATAAATGATAGTGTTTAATATCAAAGGAATTGAATCTAGAGCCCAACTATTTTACTTTGGATAGAGTTTGTTAAAGGGGGCCAATTTACAACAATAGGGGGACAAGTTTACAACGATAAGGGGGTAATCAACATCAATGGAAGGACCCAACCATAGGACCAACATGAGTTCCAAACAACACCAATAGCTGGTAAACAATTAGAAACATTTAAAAAAAATTAATAATGAATGAGTAGAAATAATAATTAGTAAATACGATTCCAATAAATAAAGGTTTTTATCAAATATATATGGGTGAGAAAAAATAGGATGCACTAACACATATAAAAACAATTATACCTTTCATTAAACATGTAAATCGACTGTTTCTCCTTCAACAGTCTCTCTAACCCAATGAATATATTATTCACATTGAACTATAGTGTGTTGAACAGGTTTTTATGCAATAAATCCAATGGTCTCAGGTTCATCTCGTTCAATTAAAAACATTCATCACCTTGACATTTTCAAAACAACTTACCAATTCTGATTAGATGGTAGGGTAATAAATAAAACCTATTCTGCTTGTGATGTCAAAATGAAAGGTTCATTACTAACTCATTTATCTCTGTATAAAATATTGTTAAAATTAACCAATGTAAACTGATATTGATCGACTTTAGTTCCATGGACTGGATCAACCCAATTACACTTTAACAATATGTATTTCAACTCGTGTGTGTATAAAACTTCAATGATGTCTTTCAATTGACCATAGCAATAAACAGAATTGATAGATGGACAACCAATTCCATTGTTTTGTGTTTCTCATTTTTCATCAACATCTTTAATACGAAAGCGAAATCCGTTAGCATCTAAAGCTATGTAATGACGAGTCCTTATAGATAGACCCTAGACTAATTGGTTGAATTCTTTAGTTAGTGTAGGGTCACCTAACTACCATAGGTTATGGACCTATATATTTCATAGATTTCAATAAAAAATATGCATTAATAAATTAGTATTATACTTAAGTCATAATGAAAATCCATTTATACATACAAAATCCTTGAAACAATCATGAAATGATGCATAATGGGATTGTTTAATTTGATAATCACTCACACAAGACATATCTTATTTTAACTCATTAATGTTTTTCCTACAAATGATAACAACATGTTTAAATGATCAACTTTATATATATAAACAGAGCATGTAAAAATTAAACAAAAAAAGTAATAAGACACTTACTACATCAATGATGAAGCTGATGGATTATTGAACAAGATATATTGATGAGTTTGTATCCACTCGATATTTCCCATATCAAATATAGTTCCTTATCCAACTAGACCATCATGAATCTGAGAGGGATTATCTATTTTTTTTTCAACATCCATAAGATATTATGCATAAAAAGTAGTACACTCATCCATCAAATGACCATTGTCTATTGATTCCTTCAAAAGAACTCTGTAATGTATGAATAGTTTCAATGTATTCAGATACCAGTCAATAGGATACATCCACATGAATTTCACTAGATAAATAATCATTACTTCATTGGTTAGGTGCACTGTCAAGTGAACCGTAACATCAAAAAAAAGATGGCAGAAATAGTTTCTCCACTGAAAAAGCGTAAGTACAATTATTTTCTGATTTTTTTTAAATCACCTATTCATTGATTTCTTAAAAAAATATGTCTAAAAAATTACTCATCTTAATCAATGGTTGAAAAAAATTGGACGATAAACGATCACGAATTGCGATTTGAATCAACTACTGAAGTAGTATGTGATTGTCATGACTTTCCAACCCTTGCAATGTATTGATCATCACATTCACATGCTTGGAAATATTAGAAGAGTAACCATCAGGAACCTTGAGCATCTTCAAAATGTAAATAAATGTATCTTTCTCTTTTTTTCTCATTGTATACTATGCAACATACATGTATACCTTTTTTCCCTCACCCAAATATAAATGAAATTGTTTCTTTAAACCCATTTCTTCTAAATCACGTCATGCATTGAAATGGTCTTTTTATTTTCCACTGACACCTAAAATGGTCTAAAATATATTATCAAAAACATTTTTTTCAATGTTCATTACATCCAGATTATACCTTAGCATGTTAATTTTCTAGTAAGGGAGATTAAAAAAAATACTTTTCTTCTTCCAATTGTGACCGTGATGACTACCTTCACCATGACTATTGGGTAATGGATGAGTCACCAAATCTTGAAATTCATATACCATGTGGATGTTTTATTCCTAAATCTGTAATAAGATTTCTACTCTTGTCACAACCTTTGGTGCTGGGTCAAATTCTCTAGAACCATCAAATGTCACTCTGTCCTTTCTGAACCTGTGCTGAGGGGGAAGAAAATGTCTATGACCCATGTATGTACAATTTTTACAATGATTAAGACATGTAGATTTTTTACTTTTATTGTATAAAGGGAAAGAAAATTCCCCTTTTGTACTCAAACCTGAAATTTTTTCATAATCTGGGAAGTCCTAGATTGTCCACAATAAAGCAGCCTATAGTTTGAACATTTCATTCATTTCATAGTCATAAGTCATCGCACCATGACCCCAAAATTCATTCAAATCATCAATTAATAGTTGAAGCTAAACATCAATCTTATCCCCCAAACTTTTAGGTCCATCAATAAGAGTGTAAAGTAATATAAATTGTTGTTTCATACAAAGCCATGGAGGAAGATTATACAGAACCAACACCACAAGACATGTGTTATGAGTTGCACCAACCATAGACCTGAATGGATTGAAACCATCTATTTCCAATCCTAATTATATATTATGACCATATTTAGCAAAGTCAGTGTGTCTCTGGTTGAAATCTTTCCATGCAAGAGAGTCTTTCGAGTGGGTTAGTATATCATTTTCCTTATTTCTTTATACATGCCATATAATTAATTTAGAAACTTTATATGACATAAATAATCTTTTCAACCTCATTTTTAGTGGAAATTAATGCATTTTCTTTATAGAAATTAGTTTCAATTGTTTCACAGTCTAACTTTGATTAGTCTGATTTCCCCTGTTATCTTTCCACCTGGAGGAGTAACAGATCATACAATTATCCAAATGCACATTTTACTTTCTAAATAGCATATAATTGTTTTCACATGAATCTATAGTCTCATATGTGAAACCTAAGTTCTCCATCAACTTATGAGAATGATAATACATCTCAGGAATCTTAGTATCAGTAGGAAGTACTTTTTTTAATAACACCAACAACATGTAAAATGATGTATCTAACTATTGATTCAAAGTCTTCAAGTGAAATAACTCCATGATAAATGAAAATTTACTGTAAGCAGTACAACCAAAATATAATTTAGTTTTTTCATCATCAAGTATTTCATAAAACTTCAATGAATCAAAATCTACACCAGAGCGTGGATTGATCTCATCGATCTCAACATTCTGGATGCTAATGCCTTCAGGAGCTAACCCACATAGCATTTCAGTAAGCATTTCATACATAGGATAAATCTTCCTCGCATTGACATCCATATGAACTATTTCTGTATGATGAAAACAAATATATTCTTCCCCATGACGAGTCCAACTCTTATAATTTTTCAGAAACCCATTCAATAATAGGTGCTCTCTCACGGTATCTTGTATGAATTGATACCTGTTTGCACATTTTCTACATGGAAAATTGATGTAGTCACTTTTAAATCCTCTATTTAAATAAATAAACTACATAATTCCTTCAATATATTCTCTAGATGTTCTATTTGGAAGATCAATACAACTCTTATCCACATTTGTATCTGTACAACAAGTAGTAACATTTACACAAGAATTCATATTGCATGCATTTTTAGAATTTCATATCACAAAATATATTTAAAATAAAGACAAACCAATTGTATATGGACTTCACTTCATACACATAAAAAAAATCACAAATGACACAATCATTACATTATATTTAATTAATTATACATTTTATTTTTAAAAGCCTTATTTTGTACATAACTAAATATTTTGTAGAGAGGTGCTTATAAAGCATGTTTGGATAAAAAAATATTTTTAACAGAAAGAAAATGTTGATCAAATGAATATATAAAATAAAACTCAACTAAGATATATTTTTGTTATGAAATGAGATTTTTTTACACTTGTAAATAGGTAAGGAAATCAGAATATCCAGTTAAAGGACAATTAAATATAAAGACAACATTCAGTCTTGATTATAATATATGAATAAACACATTTTCAAGAAATTAATTTTCAAGAAATTTGAAAACACTTACACAAAAGAATTTATCAAAACAAATATTTACTCTAAGAGGTTTTTAAGAAGTACTACCAAGTAGAGCCTAAATATTGATTTATTTCTAAAAAAATTTCACATAATTTGCATATAAATTTCAGAAGAAACCCAATTAAATAATATAAACACATTTTCCAAGTGTGTTAATAATAAAAGTACTTCTAGGTGAGAGGCATTATCAAAATAATTAATGTTTTTTATCATTTTGAGAAGGACACACTACATTACATTATAATTTTATGATTAATAACATTTATTTATATGTATTGAATCCTCTATATAAAATAGTTAACAATTACTTTTAGTGGATTCCTAATAGTCACATAATATCTACACCAAATAGTTATATAATTAATACCTTATTCACCATTAATAGTTGTGTAATGAATAACTTATAATCATAAATTCTATTAAATGGGTTGTTTGAATTAGAGGCATACTATATTTGAGGACATGGTGATATCACCACCAATTACTATCATGTGTATGTAAAGAGATGGATGTTGAAATTAGTGATAAGATGGTATTTCAAGCTATAACACAAAAAAAATCAAAGAAAATAGACATCACAAACAACAAATGATCCCATGCCACTGATTTTCATCTAACCATGGAATATAATAGATACATCTTATTATATAAGATGGATAATGCTAGATTTAATTCAAACATATTGATGGGTTGCAGTAACAAAAATCAACATAGGGATATCAATCATTATTTATGAATTCCCCACGTAATGAAATAAAATTTTATCATCAATTTCAATATCCATATCGCCATTGATCCAAAATAGCTTTTTGGGGGAGATATTACTCTATAGCATCCATGCAGTGAATTATATTTTATGACAACTACATATCTGTTGCAATGATTGAGGTAGTAGGATTATCACCTTTTATTAAATCCTATAATTAATATGAAGTGATGGACTTAAGGTTTTCAACTAATGAAAACTGTCTATTTCCAGCTATAAAATGTCAGTATCACCAATTATAATTTAATCATTGGAGATGACATACACATATTGTTTCCCATGATGCTCAAGAAACCCCTACCGGTACTTATGATATCTACTAATTAACGAATAAAATAGGATAATTACATTGAACATAAGTCATATCTCTATTATGATTCCATATATAATAAACTATACAGAATTCCTATAAAATATATCATATATATCATAAATACTTAAACCAAAGAATCCAGTGCCTCCATGATGATTCTACAAGAGGAAGGATTCTTAAATATGACCGATCTGTGCTAGCTAAGAAAGATTCTAAGGCCATTGATGAGGGAAGGTCAAAATGTTTCTTACATTCATGAACCTATGAGAAAAAATTAGTCTTCATGAAAGTTTCATAACTAAATTAGATAAATCCTTAACAAAAAAGCCACATGGACACTGGTCGAAGAAAGAGGAAGAGGTGATAAAGGTCACTAAATCCCATATTAATAAAGGAAAATGACGAATCATATAAATAGAAGAGAACCCTTTAGAAAAAGAAATCAACTATATATACTAAAGTTGTGTGACTTATTTATACATGTCACACAAACATGCTTCCACGTCACCCAAAAAATAAGTATTCCTCCCTCCAAAAAACAACACCCCTCTTGCGCAAACCCGCCACCTCTTGCTATCCCTCAAAGCTAGGGTTCCTACTACGATTCCCCTACCCTCCTACTATAGTTTCCATAAACCAGCACCACCGTCCTCGTGATTCTATTCCTCTCCTCCTTGGGTTCATGCTCGCGATTCCCCTCATCTCCTCCAATGGTTCCCACGCCTCTGATTTTCACTTCATGATTGACAATGTACTCCTCCTCTGTCTGCCATTACTCTATATTGATCCAATCCCCACCCCTCCTACTATCTAGTTTCATTGCCTTCTTATACGGTATATAGTTACTATTATTTCCTCTATGCTCTAACTTCCGAAATAGTGCGATTGATTCTTCACTGTCGACCGCCGTGGATTTTGACCAGAAACCTCTTCACGAAGCTCTTCTATATCACCGACACTTTATATTTCTTTCTAATATCTATATTCCTCTACCTTCTCATTTATATAAAATGGGTTAATATTTCACAAATTGAACCTCTTCCAGATGCGTCCATCAGACAATGAGTTTTCCTTTATAACTTCTCTATGACCATTTTCTCATCTTTTAAGTATTCCATTTAACTCTATTCATAAAAAATCTCAACAATCTATTTCAATAATTCTTATTTCACGAATCAGTAATTAGGGACCCAATAATATTAATTGGAAACCAAATCTATAATAGTTACTATCTCCAAATAACCTAAAGTTCCAGAGCTCTGAAAAAGGTGTATTCTTCTCATTTTTTGGAAATTTTTTCCCTTCACTCCATGATTTAGTATTTCCAATTACACATGAATTTTTCAAATATAAATACGTTACATCACCAATTATGATTCTCCAATTAGGAATTGTATTTATTTTTCTCAACCTATGTTACTTAATTTATAATTTTTACTAGGGATGTTATAGATTTCCACCACCACATCAGAGCATCGTGTAGTTTCAGTATGCCCGACTGATTTCATTCAATGTACAATTTTTACAGATTTATTCACAAAGATTAACTATAATTTTCATTTATGTTCATATTAATATCTTCAACTAAATGCATAGTTGACTTACTGATTTCATTTACAAGATATATTTCATATACTATTCTCAAACTAGGGAATACCATGATTTTTTTTATAGTTTCATTCATGCCGATCAACTACAATTTTCACTGATGCACTTATAAATGTCTTCGACTACATGCATAGTTGACTTACTGCTTGCCTTTACATTATATATTTCATGTGCTATGCACATAGTGGTGCATATCATGAATTTCTTGAAACATTAATATGAACATAAATGAAAATTATAGTTACTATACATGAATTAATAATTCTAGTTACTATACATGAATTAATAATTCTAGTTACATAAGATTTTTTCATACATTATTACGATACATCTTCGATTCAGATTATAAAATTACACCGTGTCCTTATTTTTTTAGACAATGTTACATCATTTATAAATTTTACTAGAGATGTTACATATTTCCACAACTGCATATGAGCGTCGTGAAGTTTCATTATGCCTACCTGGTTTCATTCAATACACAATTTGTACAGTTTCATTCATAAAGATAATGCATAGTTGACTTACTGATTAATATTTTTCCCTTCACTCCATGAATTAGTATTTTTTCCCTTCACTCCATGAATTAGTATTTCTAGTTGCACAAGATTTTTTCAAAAATTAACACGATACATCTCCAAATTTGATTCTCCAATTATGCACTGTCTTTCTTTTTATCAGCCAATGTTACTACATTTATAATTTTTACCAGAGATGTTATAGATTTCCAACACTACATCAAAGCATTGTGAAGTTTAATTATTCTTACTTAACATCATTCAATACACATCTTTTTATAGTTTCATTAATGTAGATTAACTATAATTTTCATTGATGTTCTTATTACTTTCTTTGACTATATGCATATTTGACTTATTGATTGCCTTTACAAGATAAATTTCATATACTTTGCTCATATTTTACACGAATAGTTGACTTATCAACTATATGTATAATTGATTTATTGATCGCCTTTACCACTACACAGTTTACCAATTTTACCCAGTTTTCTCAAGGAGCCTCTAGCATGGCTTGTCCATAAAATTTGTTCCATGTACTCTATTTATATTTTGTAAATACATGTTTTGTGTTTTCA
Source organism: Viscum album (assembly GCA_963277665.1). Taxonomy (NCBI): domain Eukaryota; kingdom Viridiplantae; phylum Streptophyta; class Magnoliopsida; order Santalales; family Viscaceae; genus Viscum; species Viscum album. Next base: position 1,684,373,092 of record OY728126.1, on the reverse strand, counting down.
TATGTTTTTACTTCATTATCTATGCCGATTATTATGTGTTCCATGAATTATTCTATACATCCCTTAATTTCCAGACTAGTTATACAAAACTTTTTCCCAATTAGTCATAGATATGTATTTTTATAGATTGATTATGCATAAGTGTTTCCATATTTCTTATGCATCAGGGAAGATTTTATGTTTTAGTAACTATGAATCTTTTGGGAATTTTAGCGATGCCACACTCACAATAGAGACTATCAATCATTTTTGATATAGGTAACTAATTCCACTACAACATCATTAATTATGATTTTAGGACAGATTTATATTATTACAGGTCAAATATTTAACTACTATATTTTTATGAAGTTTTTATGCCATTATCACAAAATCTTCCTATTATTGACACAATGAATTCTGCACATCTTCTATTCTGACACATCATGGTAGGTACAACATTCCACCATTTGTCCTTGCATTTATCACATATTACAAACTTCTCTATATGAATGTTTTCATTTATTAGATTTTGTTTCACATGACTTATTGATATATGTAAAACTATAATTTTTTTTTCTGGTGAAATAGTAAGGTAATACTAAATTGTGATTATTTATATCATTTAATTTTTTTTTGAATTGTTATATATGGTAAAAAGTGTATTAGACTTTCTAGTTTATCTAAACCTTATTTGAACATGTTTTTTCCATAGATTTATAGTTTAACATATGAATTATATAACCACAACACAATTTACCCAGTTTACCCAGTTTTCTCAAGGATCCTATAACATGGATTGTCCACAAAATTTGTTCTATGTACTCTATTTTTGTTTTGTACAAACATTTTTTGTGATGTCATATGTTTTGACTTCATTCTCTATGCCAATTATTACGTGTTCCATGAATTATTCCATGTATCCCTTCATTTCCAGACTGGTTATACAATTTTTTTCCCAATTAGCCATAGTAATGTATTTTTACATATTGATTATGCATAAGTGTTTCCAAATTTTTTATGCATTAGGGAAGATTTTATGTTTTAGTAACTGTGGAAATTTTGGGAATTTTGGCGGTGCCACACTCACAAGAGAGACTATCGATCATATTTTCTATAGGTAACTAATGCCATTTCAACATCATTAATTAAGATTTTAGTTTTGATTTATATTATTATATGTCAAATATTTAACTACTAGTTTTTTATGAAGTTTTTATGCCTTTATCATAAAATCTACCTATTGCCAACATAATGAATTCTACACATCTTTTATTCTGATACATCATGGTAGGAACAACATTACACAATTTCTCCTTGAAATTTTAACATCTTACAAACTCCTCTATATGAATCTTTTCATTTCTTAGATTTTTCTCCACATGACTTATTGATACATGTAAAACTATACAATTGTTTTTTCTGGTGCAATAGCAAGGTAATACTGAATTGTGATTGTTTCTTTAATTTATAAAGTTGTTTTTGAATTGTTATATATGGTAATAATTATATTAGACATTCTAGTTTATTTAAACCTTATTTGGACATGTTTTTTCTAGATATTTAAAGTTTATTATATGAATTACATAACTTCTGCACAATTTACCCAATTTTCTCAAGGAGCCTCTAGCATAGATTGTCCACAACATTTGTTGAAATAGCAAGGTAATACTGCATTTTGATTGTTTCTTTAATTTTTAATTTTTTTTGAATTATTATTTTAGGTGTGAACTGTATTAGACATTTCTGTTTACCAAGCAATTATTTGATCAAGTTTATGTTCCAACATATTTTTATTTTGGAATATCTATTATATCTCCACTGCACACATTCTGGTTTAACTAGTTATTTCCAACACTTTTTATGTACATTCAATAAAAAAACTTCTAACCTTTCTAAATAGGCTATTGATAACATTCTAATATCTGATTATTTGATATCAGTTGTCACAAATATTTGATACTTATTATTTTAACTACATTCTCTAGGTAGAAAAACCCGTCACATGATTTTGATACTGATGATGGGGTGAAATGTAATCTTCTAATTTCTTAAGACACCACTACTTCAATAATCCATGTCTTAGAACTGAAAACCCATACGAAGGAAAATATAAATAGGAATACTGAAAAATATGACTAAATTTTTATGTTGTAATAGCAAGGTAATACTGCATTTTGATTTTTTATTTCATTTTAAATTTTTTTGAATTGTTATTTTAGGTGTGAACTATATTATACATTCCTGTTTACCAATATATTATTTGATCAAGTTTTTGTTCCTACATATTTTTATTTTGGCACATCTATTACATCTCTATTGCACACATTCTGGTTTAACTAGTTATTTACAACACTTTTTATGTACATTCAACATAAAAAACATCTGGCCTCTCTAAGTTCAGATAGATTAATCAATTTTTAGAAGATGTATATACCTATTCACTTCTTGGAAACTACCCACCCATATGAACTGGTTTTACAAATTACTGAAAAAATACACATAATGTTGTATCCTACATAATCGTTTATCAATTCAGCATGAATAAGATGATTCTATCGTATGCTTGCACTTTTCATTTGCCTTTGTTCCCATTGAGCATCCATTTTTGTCTACATGTATTCATAGCATCTTATAAATGATTCTCTATTAATTTAAATACAATCCCATTAACATGTAGGATACAAGAAAATGATATTACCCTTCAATATGAGTTTCAAGCTCAAATTTCTCAAATTTAAGGAAAGGGATATTACCATTCAATATTGCATTCCATGGATGAGAATAATCATATTTGAGAATATGGAAATATGAATCTCAACTCAAAAGTTCTCAAATTGTAGGAATGGGATGAGAATTTTAACCCATATGACCAAAAGATTACTAATGCGCAGATCTAGAAAAGACTGCTTGGACTATACTGGGTTTATTTGTATCCTCACTTATTGAATTATATTGCTTCATGTCTAGGAGTTCCTGTGAATATGGATTAACACACAGTGGTGGGATAATTAGGATACTATGCTAAGATACTACTTACAACAACTTCACATTTCTTGAGACCCTTCTTCAATTTATACTAATTATAGAATCTTCACATGCCTTCACATCCCACTATAGCATCCACTGAACATTTTCTAGCATATAGGTAGATTTACCACCACCATTTCACTTATTTTTTTTAATTATATATAGGTACTACATTTTTGAAAATATGGTTATGTAATCAAACACAACCTTATGTTAACAAACACACCCCGATGTTAGAAAACACAATGAATGCAAACAAACACATCCTTATATAAACCACAACCAGTTTTCAATAAATGGATGAATTATTTATGAAATAAAAAATGTTGTAATCACTTTTCATGAAGTTCCATAAAACACATATTTATGTTAATAAAACATAGCTACATGTTAGAAAACACTTTTTTAACATAAACTTATGTTAAGCACGACCTTATGCTAACAAACCCAATGTTATAATTTTTTTATTTTGGTTTCTAATTGTTTCTTTTATGTTAAAATTCAAATTTTAGATTATGAAATTTCAGTATGAATTAATATGTAATCTTATTTTTAAACATTTTTTTCTATGAAGAAAAATATGTTCAAAGCTTTTGAAGATAAAGATTCAGTATAATGTGACATGATTATTGGGTGACATTCTACAACTTCAAGTTACTTTAAATGAATGATAAAGTTCTACAAATACAAACATGAATATTTATACAAGAAAATTTTACAAACATTTAAAATCATTATCTTCTATTATTATTATTATCATCTTTTATATTTCACTATAAAATACAATGTTTTTGTCAATGTTACTTGAAATATATGTACTTTTGTGGTTTTTATTTTAAATAAATTTTATGTTTTTTATTTTATTTTAGTTATTAGTTTCTTTTACTTTGATTTAATGTGACTTGGAATGTATTAAATCTTATTTGGTCATTATTTAGATTAGTATCTATTCTCAATAATTTTTGTGAGTTATATGATTTATGTTATTACTATAATATATTACGTTTTCAATATAATCATTTATTCTAAAGGTTTTTCATTTATAGATGTATGGCCTCAACTAAAACATTATTTATCATAATTATCAGAATTTCAATTGCCCATATGAATATTCTTCTCATTAATGTATTGCAATTCTCCATGCTGAAAATATTTTTTTATTCCTTATAAATTCTCCTATATGTTTTCAAATGTATTAATCCAAAATGTTTTCTACTATTATAATGATGTATCCATATTTCGTCCACTTGTATTCCAATATTATGTATCACTACCTCATGATTTAAATATATTAAATATTAATGTTCATTATTAACTTTGAAATATAGATCCACCTTTCACCTTCATTAGATACCATAATATTCAGGCACTCTAAATCTTAAGCTTTCTCACACTGTCAATACCTATGCATGAATGCTGAAATCCAAAAGCATTAACACCAGCATTATTAGTGTATATTGATTGATTACCTAAATTTCAACAAGTTTCACACCCATAACTTTTCTCACATGTCCTGCATAAATTGTTAGTTAGATTTCATTAGTACTTATTCTAATTTTTAAACTTTATATTTCTAATTTTTTCAATTATTATGTACATAAATTCTTGAATGTATTGGAAGATATTGAAGTTCAAGATTCAGTACAAAGATAAAATGTCACTATCCTTTATGTTTTATAATATCTTAAATGTATTCACATTTTTAATCCAATTTTATTGAAATATTATATACCACTCATTTATGCTTTCAATATATTCAATATAGTCAATATTAATCCAGGGTTTCGATCCAATATACAGAGTGATGGGGTTTACTATAACTAGATTTTGGATAAATAAGGCATCATGGAACAAAGAATCAGTGGAATATTTTTGAGTAGTGGATCATTTTATTTTTTCTCATTTATTAGTTTCTTCCACTTTTACTAAATATCACTTATGAATCATGATTTTGAAAACTGGATCATGTACTCTGTTTGAGTAGTGGATAATGTATTTAATTTGATCATTGGATGTTTTTTTTCGATCATTGGAACATATATTTTATTTGAGAATTGGATCATGTATTTTAATTGAGTAGTGGATCATTATTTATAGCATTGTATCATATCACTATGCAAACGCACGAGTGAGTACTAGTATTTTATAAATTCTGAGTAACTATATTTCTTTTTTATTTTAATTTCACTTTATTTTTTCCTATGTTTTCATCCATTGAAATATCTTTACTCTATTTAATGGAAAAACCTAAATATTAAGTTAAAGTGGATATTTCTAGTGATATTTCCATTCATATTTGAATATATATTTCTTTTTCTTAATCTATTTTCACTCTAAGTTACTTAATTGTGAAGTTAAACTGGTTAGGTGTTTCGATGTCTCCTCTTCCCTTACACACTTATCATATTATACTCCTATACAGATGATAATTGGTTCCCTTCAATATATTGTTCTTCATATTATGGATTTTTATAGTTCACATGCTATATATAATGGGATTACTTCACTTATTTTATCATATGGGTGGAGGAGCCGATCAGTTAAGAAATAAAATATATTTTATTGGGTATACTAAAACATAATGAGACAACATATAAAATAAGGAATATGTGATAAAATAATATCATAATGCATAAATTTTGATACACTAATGTCAAAACATATAATGCAACTATAACTATAGAAGGAAAAAGGATAAATCACAAAAATGAAACAAAATGTAATAACCCACATGCCTATGTGGTACATGAAAAAATCATCAAATACCAATATTTGATTATTAACCTTAGAGAATAAGATAACGACTCCCAATAAATCAACAAATATAATTATATAAAACTTTAGGTAAAATTATATGTGTGAAAAATACTATTCATAGTTGGTCATTGATCGCACCGCGATTCACTGTTTCATTTTCACCCTTACACCACTGTGCTAAACTTGTTTTATATTGAAAATTATAAAAATAATAAAAAATTTCATTCCCTGTTTAAATCATTTATTTTGTGTTTATCACTGTTAAAAAGGGAAATGTTACTTGTTTTTATGATTCCATTGTAGGAGGAGGTGATTTGGATGACCCATGACGATGTCTAAGAAAAATGGGCCAAACTGCGCAAGATCCATGCACACTAGTGGACTCATCCGTGCACTTCTCCTGAAATGTGCATCCAAATGGGATGAAATTTTGTGGTCTGGTCCAAAATTCATTGGGATAAATTTCATTTTAAATAACCCAAGACTCATTCGACCATCAGGTGGCCCAAACGACCTGATCTATCCAGCACACCGAATCTGCATGAAGTCAAAAGTGGTGTGCTATGATATGTCCATATCTAGGGATCTAGTTGTCCAAATTGTGCCAAATATTTTTTGGAGATAGACAAGAGGTGGGTATAAAACTTTTTTATTTTATCCAAAGTTAGATAAGGCTGTATAGAGATCAAAACCCATGTGACAAGTGGTTTTAAGAAAATTGTGTGCTCAAAACCACCTTCCCATTTTCCTATAAAATGGAACCTTGGGCTCCCCATTTGTAAGTTAGAATAGGAGGAAAATCTATGGTATTTTGTGGACCCAAAGGAGTCCTCTCCTCATCCAAGAAGTTCTGTAGGCCCCTATCATCATAGGGGGATCAACAATGAAGAAGGAGTTCCACCCGAGCCTTCTCCTCCTCTCGATGGCGAGCTAAATGATGGACGATCATTTTGAAAGAGCTACACATAATTGGGAGGGAGTTATGACACTTGATAATCTACTGGTTTTGTATAATTTTTTTGATCATTATTTCACTTATGTTTTATCTGAAAATTTTTCTCCTCTAAATTCATTTCTTGGGTTTAATTAAGTGAACCACTTTTAATTTCAACACTGATTTGGTTGAAATTTCAAGTAGGAAACTTGGGTTGTTCCAATTGGGTGACACAAGGATCCTCTTTCTATCACACATAAAAAAGATATTAGTATGATTTTTTAGCCATTAATATGTTATTAAAGTCCAAACCTTTACAACATGATTGTTGTCTCAAGGGTTGGTACTTTGTGCAACGTTTTGAGAGGTAAGAGGGGAATCAAGATCTTGACAACCCTAAACCAAATAATTAAACAAAAACATTTGAAAATTTTAGAACAATGAACTATCCAATATGTGTAGTGAACTTGAAGTGATATCCTTATCTCATAATTCTAAAACACCACTTTTATTTATCAACTATTAAACTCTTTAAATCAAGTCATTTTCTTAAAACTGTTTTCAAACCACCCCCTCTTTTGTTATTCTTATTAAAAATTCACACAAACCACCAAAGCTACTTGAGAGACAACCTAGGGTATACCCTAGACTAAAAAATATTCTTTAAATCACTATAAATTTGATGTTTCATGACAACGCGTTCAAATTTTGGCTCCGTTTCCAGGGAGCGCTTTGGTTTTAGTGCATGTTTTTTATAAGAGTTTTGTAAATTTTGTCAATATTTATTTGTTTTATCTTCTACATTTTCATATACGTTTGTGTTTTGATATATTTATTCTACAGGTTTTTTGAATTATGTGTTCTAATCTTGGTGACTTACCACCATTCGAACCCGAACTGGAGAGGATCTTACGTCAGTGACTCCGAGATGCACAAGACAACCCTTTGAAGGAGGACGCACCACAACTCGAGACTTTTATAAAACCATATTATTTTAAAACCAAATTAGAACCTGAAATTAATGTGTTTAAAATGGATTAAAAAAATAGTACACTAAAATAATTAACCTCACCAGATGTTTACATCCAACCCACTTACATTCAAATGCAAGGTGAGGCACCCAATTTTGAACTTAAATCTGGTTTAATTCATTTATTACCAAGATTCCATAGAATTTCTGGAGAAGATCCACACAAGAATATTAAAGAATCTCATACTGTGTGTTCTACATTAAAACTTGAAAATGTGGATGAAGAACAATTAAAGCTTAGATAATTCCCATTTTCATTGGAAGACACTGCAAAAGACTGGCTTTACTATGTTAATTCACCAATTAGAGGCTGGGCGGACATGAAATGCCTTTTTCTTGAATTTTTTTCCAACCTCTCGAACTGAAACTATAAGGAAAAAAATATGTGGTATAAGTCAATCTCAAGGCAAAACATTACATGAATACTGGGTATGCTTCAAAAGGTTATGTTCAAGCTGTCCACACCACTAAATAAGAGTTCAACTTTTAATTTAGTATTTTTATGAAGGTTTAATTTTTATTGACCAAAATGTGATTGATGCTACTGTAGGTGGTATTATAGTTGATAAAACACCAATTTATATAAGGAAAATAATTGAGAACATGGCACAAAACACTCAACAATTCGGTTCAAGGTCCAATGTACCCATTTGAGGTGTCCATGAGGTGAAAAGTACCAAATTTGAGAGGAAGGTGGACACAAAGTTCGAAGAGGTAAATATCTTTCTTCGACAACTTGATATTTTCCAAGGGAAATCCCAATATACTACTATCCATTCTGGTATATGTTCTTCTGACACCCACTACTCTGATCAATTCTCCCAACTAAGAGAACATTCTGAGAGTTGTGAGACAATCTTTCCAGGACGCCCCTATAACCAACCCTTTAGGCAAGAACCATATTATCCATCCAATCCTGGGTGGAAAGACAACCAATCCTATAGGAAAGGGGGTTATTAAAACCAACCTCAACAACAATGAAACCAAATGGGGTAGAGTAGTCAACCACCACCACCTAGAAATCCTCAACCACAACAAAGGTCTTTCTAAAAAAACCCTACAAAACCTGAGCCTAGCTTAGAAGACATGATGAAACAAATGGCTGCCAACAACATCCAATTCCAACAAACCACCCAAGCTACCATAAAAGACTTAAAAACCCAATTAGGCCAACTTTCTAACTTGGTGGGGGAAATCCAGAGCCATGGGTCAGGTAAACTACCTTCTCAACCAGTAGTTAAACCTAAAGATAAAGGAAATGTTAGTGACATCTCCCTTAAGAGCGGAACAAAACTAAAAATCCAAATGATCCCTCCACTAGAGTCATCCCCTTCTAAGTAAACCACCATCCCAACTACTATAAATGATTCAAATGAGGTAGAACCTTGTCTTGGGATAATCCCCTCCAAAGGAAAGAGTGTGTCTATTGATGAGTCACCTAGACCAACAATCCCTCTTCCATTTCCACAAAGGTCCACCCAACCTATAAAACAAAAGGAAACTAAACTCGATAAGGAAATTTTGGAGACTTTCAAAAAAGTGCAGCTAAACATTCCCTTGATTGATGCTGTGAAACAAATTCAAGATATTCCAAGTTTCTAAAGGAAATGTGTACACACCAAAGGTGACTTTGAGGTGATGAGAAGGTGAGCTTGGGGATGAATGTTTCAGAATTGATAGAGCCATCACTTCCCACCAAGTGAAATGATCCCGAAACATTCTCAATTCCGTGCACCATAGGGGAGTATTCTTTTTCTAATGATATGCTTGATTTAGGTGCTTATATAAATGTGATGCCTCACTCCATTTACTCTACATTTCTGGTCAGGGAACTGAAGCCTACTGAAATTATTGTTCAACTAGCCAATCAAAGTATTGCACACCCATATGGTGTGCTAGATGATGTTCTTATGAGGGTTCAAAATTTAATTTTTCCTGCTAACTTTTATGTTCTTAAAATGGAGGATGATAGGATGAATGAACATGCCATGATTATATTAGGGATACCCTTCTTGAAAACTACCAAAAACATAATTAATGCCAACAATGGTACATTATATATGGAGTTTGGTGGTGACATTTTACACTTCAATATCCTTGATGCCATGAAGCATCCCTCATAAGAACATTCCTCTATCTCTATTAATTCTATAGATGTACTCCCTTCCCTTGAAAAAACTTCATTTCATTCCCCAGATCCCCTTTCTAAGTTTTCTTCATTGATAGAAATTCTAAGAAATTATTCATGCATTGATTGTTGTAGTGGTCTAGAAAAGTGTCATACGTGTTCATTGATTGATGATTTCTTGAACACTGAGGATCCAATGACCATCGATGATACTGCTAAGCTTGTAAAATATCATTCCTTATATGAGGATGATACCATTGAGTAGTTAGATGAGATAAATGACCTCTCACTTTCACACACACTCCCATCAATCCAAAATCCCCCTGAATTAGAATTAAAATAACTGCATCAAGATTTAAAATATTTATATCTTGAGAATGGAAACAAGATTCCTGTCATATTTTCTAATTAACTCCCTCCTAAGCATGAATTATGACTACTTGAACTTTTGAGGGAGTATAAACAATATTTGGGATGGAAACTTGTTGACATTCCTAGTATTATCTCATCAATTTGTACACATCATATTTTATTAAATGATGAGGCTAAACCAGTGAGAAAGGCACAACGTCGAATGAACCCAAACCTCCTAGAAGTTGTGAAAAAGGAGGTAAAAAAATTATTGGATTCTGGAATCATTTACCCCATCTCTGACAGCCAATGGGTCAGTCCTGTTCAAGTAGTTCCTAAAAAAACTAGCCTTACAGTAATCAAAAATGAAAACAATGAATTGGTTCCAACTCATGTGCAGAATAGTTGGTGTGTCTGTATAGACTATCATCGACTAAACCAACACACTAGGAAGGACCATTTCTCTTTTCCATTCATTGACCAAATTCTAGATAGGCTAGTGGGTAAGTCCCAATACTATTTCCTTGATGGGTATTCTGGATACTTTTAGATCCATATTTCCCCCACAGATCAAAAAGAGACAACCTTCACTTGCCTGTTTGGCACATTTGCATATAGGAGGATGCCATTTGGTCTATGAAATGCTGTGGGTACTTTCCAGCGATATATGGTTAGTATTTTTTCAGATTACCTGTAGAATTGCATGGAAGTTTTCATGGATGATTTCACTATTTATGGATCATCTTTTGATGAATGTTTGAGTAGTATTGTTTTAGTCCTACACCGCTGTATTGAAAAGAATCTTGTATTAAATTATTAGAAAATACATTTCATGGTAAGACAAGGTATAGTTTTGGGGAATTTCATTTATGGGGATGATATCCAAGTAGATAAATCAAAAGTGGATGTCATTTCTTCCTTACCATTACCTAAAAATGTACAGGATGTGCGGTCTTTCCTAGGTCATGCTAGATTTTACCCTCGTTTCATTCACGACTTTAGTAAGATTTCACTCCCACTCTCCTGGTTACTCCAAAAATAAAAAGAATTCGTTTTTGATAAATAATGTGAGGAAGATTTTAATAAGTTAAAATGGAGTCCTATTTCACCCCCGATAATCCAACAACCTCGGTGGGATTTATCATTTGAGCTCATGTGTGATGCCTCTAACTATGCAGTTGGGTCAGTCTTGTCACAAAGGGTCAATCATGCTCCACATGTCATTACCTATGCCTCACATACTTTGGGCCCTTCCCAAGAAAACTACACCACAACTGAAAAATAATTCCTTGCTATAGTGTTTTCCTTGGATAAATTTAGTTCATATCTTTTAGGGTCCCAAGTCATTGTATTCTCCGACCATGCATCCCTCCGGTATCTCCTTAAGAAACCGGAAGCCAAACCACACCTCATTCGCTGGATGCTCCTCCTTCAGGAATTCAATCTAGAAATTAGAGATAAAAAAGAAGCAAATAATGTGGTGGATGACTATATCAGTAGGATCCAACCATCCTTGTAAATTGATTCATCTCCCTATATTCCTATAAATGAAATATTTCCTGATGATAAACTGTATTGAGTGCAAGATGCTATTCCTTGGTATGCGGAAATTGTAAATTATTTGGAAGCATCTTTCATTCCTACTAATTTCAACAAAAACTAGGCCGAACATCTAAAACATGAGTCTCATTGGTACATTTGGGATGAACCCTACCTTTGGCACACCTGTAGTGATCAAGTCCTCGGGCATTGTGTTCCTGATAGCAATTTTCAGTCTGTTCTTAGGTTCTTCCACACTCTTGCTTGTGGGGGTCACTTTGGTCCCCAACAGACTGCTCACAAGGTCCTCGATTCTGGTATCTTTTGGCCCACATTTTTTCAGGATGCCCATAAATTCTGTAAATCTTGTCCTCACTGTCAAAGAATGGGGAATGTCTCTAAAAGAAATGAGATGCCATAAAAACCCTGGCTCTTCCATGAAAATTTTGATGTTTGGGGAATTGACTTTATAGGACAATTCTCCAATTCATTTGCTAACCTGTACATTATTTTGGTAGTGGATTATGTTTCCAAATGGGTAGAGGCACGAACTACAAGGAGTGATGATTCTAAGGCAGTTGTATAATTTTTGAGAACCCAAATATTTTGTAGGTTTGGCTTACCTAGGTTCATCATCAGTGACCAGAGTTCTCATTTCTGCAACCGAACAATTCAATCAATTTTGCGTTGGTATGAGGTCGGTCATAGAGTGTCTACTGCATATCACCCACATACCAATGGTTAAGCCAAGGTGTCAAATAGAGAGGTAAAATAGATTCTTGAAAAAACAGTTCAACCTAATAGAAAAGATTGGATTCTTCGACTTGATGATTCATTATGGGCATACCGTACTACTTTCAAAAATCCCATTGGAATGTCACCCTATCAGCTTGTGTTTGGAAAGAGTTGTCACCTGCCTGTTGAGATTGAGCACGAGGACTACTGGGCCATCAAATAATGAAACTCTAATCTTTCTGGTATAGGTGCTCAAAGAAAGATGCAAATTTAGAAGATAAAGGAAATGAGAAGATATGCATATGAGAACTCTAGGATTTATAAGGAGTGAACTAAGGCTACCCACGACCATCTCATCCTTCATTATTGGCTACACATTGGGCAGAAGGTCCTTATATATAATGCAAGGCTAAAGTTGCATCCAGGTAATCATCATTCCCACTGGTTTGGACCATACACTATTACTAATGTCTCTCCATTTGGTGTTGTCTAGGTTCAAAATGAAGAAACCAAACAAACCTTCAGAGTTAATGGGAAGCGACTAAAGCACTTCCACGAAACCCTTCCGGAGTCCCTGATGAAATAACTCCAAGTTCAAGAAGCAGTATATGAATGACACCCACTAGGTTTTATCCTTCCTTCCTAAATTCTATTTTTACAGTGAGGACATTGCACACTCTAGGTGTGGGGGATGGGTATATTCCTGGGTTAGTTAGAAATTTTCATCATCTTTCTTCTCTTTCTCTTTTTATCTTGCTGAATAGTATTGTTACTTTCCCCCTTTCTCTCCCACTCACCTTGGTTCAAGATTATTATTATTTTTTATTACCACTTTATCATGGAAAATTATTTCTGTTTAATCATGGAATTTATTGAAAATGCATGTATAATTTTTGTATTTAATGTTATTTTAAAATTCAAAAAAAAAAAATCTGATGAAATGTGCATTTCATCAATAATTCAATACTACAGTGTGACTTTTTTTTTGAAATTTAGATATTTTTCGAAGATATAAATGGTTGTATAATTTTGAAACCTTTAAGAAGAATGATTCCCTTTTTTTTGTGAATAGTTTAAAAGAAAATTGTGTCACTTAATCTCTCCACACATTTTTTTCACCCAACCATGATTTGTGAAAATTTCTTACTTAATGGAAGGTAAATATAAGTTAGGTTTATTTTTCTATACTTTCCAAGATCATTTTTCCATTCGTTCATTCCTTATCTGATCTATTTTATAACTATACCAGTTTGACCTATGCATGTGTACCTATTATCTGACTATTATACGCCCTTAAAAAATAAAAAAATAAATAAAAAAGGGTTGTATATTAGGCATGTCAAAAACTACCCTTCCCTGACCTTTGATCTTGTTATAAATATTACAATTAGTTTCATGAGGAGATCAAACATGGTTTGGGAGAAGAGTGTGATATTTGTTCCAAGTGAAAATTTGAAAAATTAATAAATTAGGGGAGTGAAGAAATTTACAACATATGGGGATATCTAGGTTGGGAGATTATGGTTTGACTTTTGGGAATGCTTAAGTGAGTGGGTATTGAAATTTTATTGCAAAGGATGTGGGGAAAGTTCGGTGGAAAGGATCTTGTAAGTAGAAAATTATTAAAATAACTTATATTTACTCGATAAAAAGTGGAAATAATAGCATGAAATGGTTGTCACACACACACGTGGAGAATTAGTGACATGATTAACTTTTGAATTATTTTCTTTGTTTGGTATCATGCATCTCTTGGAATTTCATTTAGATACAATTTTGAGACGTCTTTTTCAATGATCATTGAGAATAACTCATCAGTGTGATTTTTTTCATTGATCACATATCTATTAGAAATTAAATTTTCATTTAATGTTAAATATTTATTAATTTGGAAATATCTACATGCATAATTTTTGGAATTATGACTTTTCCTAGGAGTGAAAATGTTTAGGTGTGGGGGTGTGATCGCACCGCGATTCACTATTTTATTTTCACCCTTACACCACTATGCTAAACTTTTTTTATATTGAAAATTATAAAAATAATAAAAAATTGAATTACATGTTTGAATAATTTTTTTTATCACTATTAAAAAGGTAAATGTTACTTTCTTTGATGATTCCATTGCAGGAGGAGGTGATTTGGAGGACCCATGATGATGTCCAAGAAAAATGGGCCAAATTGCGTAAAATCCATGCACACCAGTGGACTCATCCGCACACTGATCCTGAACCGTATATCAAAATGGGATGAAATTTTGTGGGATGGTCCAAAATTAATTGGGATACATTTAATATGAAGGAACCAAAGACTGATTCAGCCATATGGTGGCCCAACCGACCTGATTTGTCCAGAACACCGAATATGCACAAAGTCAAAAGTTGTGTGCTGTGATATGTCCATATCTCAGGCTTTAGTTGTAAAAATTATTCCAAAAGTTTGGTGTAGATAGAAAATTGGTGGGTATACAACTTTTTTATTTTTTAAAAATATATATAAGGTTGTATGGAGGTCTAAAACCATGTGACACGTGGTTTTAAAAAATCCGTGTGCTCAAAACCACCTTCCCATTTTCCTATAAAACGGCACCTTGGGATCCCCATTTTTAAGTTCAACCAGGAGGAAAATATCTAGTATTTTTAAGACCCAAATGAGTCCTCTCCTAATCCAAGAATTTCTGGAGGCCCCTATCATCATAGAGGGATCAACAATGAAGAAGGACTTCCACCCAAGCCTTCTCCTCCTCTCGATGACGATATAAACGATGAACAATCATTTTGAGGGAGCTACACATACTTGGGAGGGAGTTCTGACACTTGATACTCTACTGTTTTTGTATAATTTGTGTGTGTATTATTTCACTTATGTTTTATCTAAATATGTTTCTCTTCTGAATTCATTTCTTGGGTTTAATTAAGTGAACCACTTTTCATTTCAACACCGATTTGGTTGAAATTTGAAGTGGGAAACTTGGGTTTTTCTGATTGGGTGACATAAGTATCCTCTTTCTATCACACATACAAAATATATTAGTATTCTTTGGTAGAACTTAATCTGTTCTTGAAGTCCAAAACTTGACAACATGATTTTTGTGTCAAGGGTTGGTACTTTGTGCAACTTTTTGAGAGGCAAGAGGGGAATCAAGATCTTTACAACCCTCAACCAAAGAATTAAACAAAACCATGTGAAATTTTCAGAAAAATTAACTATCCAATATGTGTAGTGAACTTGAAGTGATCTTCTTATCTCATAATTCTAAAACACCACTTTTATTTATCAACTATTAAACTCTTTAAATCAAGTCATTTTCTTAAAACTATTTTCAAACCACCCCATATTTTGTTCTTATTATTAAAAATTCACACTATAAAACCACCAACACTCCTTGAGAGACGACCTAGGGTCTTCCCTATACTAAAAAATATTCTTTAAATCACTATCAATTTTACATGTCACTATAACACGTTCAGTCATCCCCAAAAGGTGAACAACCAAGCCAACACAAAAACTACTTAATAAATAAGCAGCAAATTTTTAGTACATAGTTACATCTTCACTAGAAAAAAATAACTCACAAGGTAAACAAGTTCTAAGGTCAACTAGTAAATTATCACATCCCTAGGTATCATTTTATACTATATAGAAGAATACTAAATTCTAAAAGTCTATGTGTAGTTATCAATAACCCCAGTTCATCTGTTACATAAATCTACACACATTTATTCATACTTATGATCATTATGAATTATGTTCCCAATATCACTACACAATAAAACACCAAATAATATAGTATATATAGTTAAAAACTCACCATCATAATACTTAAGGGCCATCACAAACCAACTCCCACCAACCTAGTTTCCAATTTTTGATGGAAGTTCCCAATATCAAAACCCTAAAACTGAAATTAGGTATTACTTAATAGAAAAAAAATCTATAACCAAGGGAATGTAGAGGTGTATTCAAAGGGCCAAAGATACATGAGGTATAGGCGGTGGTGTGGGAGTATGGGCATCGCGCATCTATGGGTCGGTTGGGGTGATGGGTGAGGTGAAAGTAGAGGGAGTTGGAGCGAGGGAGGCAGAGGTGGAGGTGGGAAGGGTAGGGAGGGAGAGGGAGTCAGAGGTAGAGGGATTTGGAGCCTAAAACGAGGGAGAGGATGGGCGGCAGGGGTGAGATGGAGGTAGAGGTGGGTGTGACATTAGAGAGTATAGGCACCATAGGGTTTTTTGAGGGAGCATGAGGGAATATAGGGGGGGGGGGTGAGGGAGCTAGAGCCTACGGAGAGGGAGAGGATGGGTAGTGGAGGTGAGCCAAAGGTGGAGGTGGGTGTGGTGAGGGAGAGGATGAGCACCGTAGGGTTTTTCAAAGGAGTGCGAGGGAATATAGTGGGTGGCACAGAAGGTGTGGTTATTTTTTTAAGCCCTGTGATCGCCAATGGCGGTCACCCATTCCAAAGACATCCAAAACCTCAATTAGGTAGAAAGTTATTTACCTTTTTGGGGATTTTATTGTTGTGATTCATCACTTTTATTGATAAGACAATAAATTATTAATGGAGAGATTTATCTCAACATTAATTGGGGATTTTCTCCCAACATTAAAGGAGATTTAATTCTTAGTATTAATGGTTGGAAAATGGATTTTTTTCATTAATTGGTGATTATAAAATTTTTGTCTATATAAGAAGATATAGTAACATATTTTAAAGGTGTTCCAACATGATGTAGGAGACAAGAGAAAACTAGGAAGGGGTTTCTGAGTTTGCAGTGAATTGTGTGACCTGATGATGAAAACACAATTATCTTGCACATGTGAAGAGGTTCTTGAAAATATGTTCAAGATGTCATCCAATGAGAGAAAGAAGGGGGATACCATGTCAGTGGTAGCAAGTGAGGCGTTTCCGTGTTTAATAGGTGCAAAGTAGTAGTGAAACAATTGATGATCGGGGACATGTATCGAAAGTATTCATGATAGTGGTGATCAGGTAGTGTGTCCTGGTTAATGATCAAAGGTACATCATGATTGAAATATAATGAGAGAGAAATACTTTGGGTGTCATAAGATGGTGCGAGGCTGATGCATGTTCAGATGAAGATCTCTGAGGTAGTGATGTTTCTTCGATATATGGGTGATGTTTTGTCACATATTGATCTTTCGATATATGGCGTTGGTGAGATGTTTTTTAGAGATAATATGGAAGCGTATTGGGGTGTGGTTTTCACATAGGTTTTATATGATCTCGCATTTGTAATTAAAGTTTAGGAATTACTTGGATTATTTGTATTCTTTGATTCAAGTTGATATTTTCGAAATTACCCTTTGGTTTTTTAATCCTATACATGGGAGGGTTTTTCCACATTAAAAAAAATCCTGCGTGCTGATTTATTTATTCTACTTATATCACTTCCATATTTCATCGAGTTTCTCACAATTTTTTTACAAGAAATTTTCAGTTCAGAATTGAGATTCTCCCCAACAAGTGGCATTAGAGGTGAATGACTGCACTTGTAATTTAACATGATAATTATGGAAGTTTTTGAGAGGATCACTAATGTGTGTGTGAAGTAGAAAAAGGTATGGAAATTAAAGTATGTTGAGCGAGGTGATACACATGTCCACTCACGGGATGTTGATAAGGGGGAGTAGTTTATTTTTGGAAGGTTCTCTAGATAATGTGGTGATCACAATTATGGGGGATCCAGATGTTTTTGGTTCTAGTATTGTTCAGAAGGACAATGAAAATATAGATGTGATGAAGATTTCATTGTTTGGTTTTCTTTTTGTAGGGGGAGATGATATTTATTTTTGTTATAAGAGCAAAACGATGTCATCATATTTTATGTAGATGATGATGGTTGGTGTGATACCAACCTATTTTCTTACCAAATAGGTATATTGGATGTTTCCATTCATTAATGTGATGAAGAGGGAGATTTTTGGGATTTATCACATTTATTAACGAGAGAGAAAATTATTAATGGAGAGATTTATCTCAACATTAATTGGAGATTTTATCCCAACATTAAAGGAGATTTAGTTCTCAGTGTTAATGGTTGGAAAATGAACATTTACTGCATTAATTAGTGATTGTTGACTTTGTGTCTATATAAAAATATGAGGTAACATATTTTAAAGGGGTGTCAACATGATGTAGCTGGAAAGAGAAAACCAAGAAGGGGTTATTGAATTTTCGGTGGCCCGTGTGACATGAAGATGAAAATGAAATTATCTTATACGTGTGAATAGGTTCTTAGAAAGATGTTAATGTTAAATTTTGATCACATGTATGGTTGTGATACCTTATTTATGATGATGTGCTATGATTTCTTGTGTATCCTACCATGTTATGAGTGATTTTGTGGTATTATTCTTTGAGCTAAGGCATATGGACCATCGTGACATGTTTATCCCCTAGAGAGGGAGTGAGCATGATTTGCAACATTGATGATGAGGGACATATACATAGGGTAGAGATATGATGATTCCTCAAGGATGCTGTGTGATGCACTCAATGACTAGAGAATTCCAATGGGTATGTTCTTGATTCCTAGCAGATTCCTAGTCACTCTTGATGCCTAGGGAATGTTGAGAACATGACTTGATGCGTAGTGATTCCGAGTTACACGATCACATGATGTTGAGTAGCATGATTCATTAGATTCATGGATAATCCTTAATTATTTTGAAACCTTGATTATCCTTCCGACATGAATCCAAAGCAGGTACGGTCGGAGGTTTTTTGCAGCTTGGTTAGCACACGACCACTCGATTTTGGTCTGTATGTTTATGCTTGTTACATATTTATAATTATCATGGAATAAACTATTATACTCGATAACACCAAGTTGATGATGTATTGGTGGCATCCTACTGAGTCTTTTACTCACACCCTACTTTAGTATTTAGTTATGCTTGTAGATTTCACAAGGGATCCGGTGAAGGGAAAAGGCCCTACAATGTATTTCTAAGCTGAAGAGTGATGAGATGGTGGTGGGCTAGGACCAACACTAGAAAGACTTTCAGTCTATCATTTGTCTACTTATCTTATTTATTTACCCTAGAAAGACTTTCCACTTTTGGGAGTTGCTTTTATTTTCTTGTCATGTATCCGATCATTACATTTCTGCATGTTTAATCTGATTATTTTTATTATTATTTATTGTTGATTATCGATATGATGACATGATACTAAGGGTATAGTCTCTCTAATGGTGATCTTAGACCCTCACTGCTAGTTGACAACCTATTACTTATGGGGAGGCATGCATGAGGTCATGTGACCTTCTGGATCAGACCTGGTGGTTTGGGTCGGGATGTTACAAAATGATATCAAAGCACTAGTATTTACTAACTTGTTATTCTCTTTGCATTGGGATGGTAAATGATATTAGGAGAGAGGAAAATTGAAACTCAGGCAAGGGAACTATGAAAGTTACTGGCTAGAACTATAGAGTGGACCTCCAAGTTTCCATAAAGTGGAGAATTTATATTTTGTTATTACCATTGATTAAATTCATATGGTGTGATGCACATGATGTTTTTGTATGATTTAATATATTTTTATTATGTTCATGCATCATGACTAGGCACATAGGTTCACATGACATAAATATACCTGTTGTCATGCTATATAGTAGTTCATTAATTAAATGCGTCGATTTATACTATTAGTTTCAGATAGTCTCTCCTTGTGTGATATATCTATTTCCATGTTGTTGTGATATATATATTTTTGGAATTTATTAGTTAAACTAAGCATGACATTGTGTTAGTACATATATGATGACTGTGACTAACATGAAAGGACAGAGATTAGGGTTAGTGCTATGAGGGGTATACCTTTGGTTAAGGGTAGACTCCTAGAAGAACCTTGTGTGGTCCCATAGACTGATTAGGTTTTATCCTCATGAATCTATTTATTTTCTAAAGTTTTCCTTCATGTTACAGAAGATTTCACCTTGATGTAGTTTGTAGAACTACTTGGGAATAAATCCAAATGACTTCTGCAAGGGAGAAGGTTTTAGCATTACCATTGTATGTATAGGAGAATAGAGTTCAAACTTTCTCTCATACCTTCTTTGTGGTATAGGAAGTAGGTCTGCTTCAACTGGAAGTCTTTCACTTAAGTTCCTGTCCTAGGCATAGGAGTTCAAAACTATGGTAAAAAATTCCCTCATTTTCAACTCTATCATTATTCATACTTCATAAAACCAATGGACCTCAGGATGATAAAGAATAGGTTGAAATATTTGTGGAATTATTTGACCTAGTAGAGACTCTAGAATGTTAAGATGAGAATGAGATCATGCCAAGTGCACAACCCATTTTGATATCCCTATATTGTGTGGCACTAACCAAATTGAAGGAGATAAATGTTAGGTTGAATGAATTAGATAAGAATGGATTTATCAGACCAGGTACTTAACCATGAGGTTCACCTATGTTGTTCATTAATAAGGTGGATAATAGTATTTGGCTATGTATTGATTACCAAAAGCTAATCCAGGTGATAATGAAGAACTGATATCCATTTCTCAACATTGATGATTTTTTTGATCAGATATGGGGAGCCCAATGGTTCTCCAAGATTGATATTTGATCATTCTATCACCAATTGTGAGTTAGATATGACATTCTGAAGACTTCATTTCAGAGTAGGTATTGATTGTATGAGTACTTGGTGAGTGGAATTCAGAGGAACAGTGACACATGGTGACCTTATTGGATGACCGAAGAATGGATGCTTCTAAGGATTAGGGATCAATGACTTATGCCCCTTTACTGATCACATCCTCACTTGTGGGCCAAGTGAAGACTGACCATGAGTTAGACTTATAGTGTCTTGTAATAAGGGAACAACTGGTTGGTGGTGTCTCAATACTTGGATGGTTGATGGATGACGATGATGTGATAATGGAACATGAGAGATTAGTAGTCACTTATTCCATCAGAGATGAGTTGATGAGGGATTACCATACCACTATATGGGAAGTACATCCCAGTGAAACCAAGATGTATTATAATTCAAGAGGTAGTTTTGGTGGTTAGGAATAAAGAGACATTGCTGTTTTTGTCTCCTAATGCATTTCCTGTCAGAGGGTAAAGGTCGAGCAGCAACATCCAGGTGGAATGTTACAACCATTTTTGATACCTATATGAAAGTGGGGTGGACTCCATGATAGACTTATAATGGTATTACCCAATACCCTAAGGATTCATGACATAGTCTGGGTGATTGTTGATCGACTAATGAAGTCTGCTCAGTTATTATTGATCAAAGAGGATCACTCAGTGGAGAAGTTGAGAAAGATCTATGTTTGAGAGATTATATACCAACATGAATTTCCCTTAATTTTTTTTTCAAATAGATATGTACATTTTACATCGTACTCTTGGAAAGTCTTGAAAAAATCCCTAGGGAATCAGCTGAGTTTGAGCATGATGTACCATCATCAGACCGACAGACAATCCAAGAGGTCTCTAATATTTTTGAGGATATTATTTAATCTTGAGTTATAGACTTCAGTGGAGCATGGTATGATCAACTATCCTTTATTAACTTAGTATTAAATAATAGTTACTAGGATTTGATTCAGATGACACCTTATGAGTCACTTTA
The DNA here is from genome assembly GCA_963277665.1 of Viscum album. Taxonomy (NCBI): domain Eukaryota; kingdom Viridiplantae; phylum Streptophyta; class Magnoliopsida; order Santalales; family Viscaceae; genus Viscum; species Viscum album. The sequence goes on along the minus strand of OY728126.1, from coordinate 1,684,350,987 downwards.
TGATAGAACATGTCGATCAATACTATTTGGTATGAGGTAGGCGAGGCAGCCACTATGATCCCAGATTGGTTCAGGAGGCTTCTGAGAGAGTTCATATAATTGAGAATAGTTTTATCACCACCCAGAGTAGAAAAATAGTATATGATGACCATAGTAGGAGACCCTTTGAGTTCTCTATGGGATATCAGGTTTCCTTGAGAGTGACTCCTCAGTTAGGGAAAATACATCTTAGGAATAATTGAAATCTAGCATCTCATTCTATTAAACCATTTGAGATAACCAAATAGATAGGAATAGTAGCCTACCATATGGGATTTCCTCTATTCTATTGAGGTTTTCATGATGTGTTCCTAATTTCTCAACTTTGGAGGTACATGCTCAATCCTACTCATGTTATAGATTACAAGGACGTTTAGTTGGAACCTGATATATCTTACGAGGAGCATCCAGTGCAGATTACAGATCAGAGAAAGAAATTACTCCAAGGGAAAATGATAACACTAGTTTGGATTTGGTGGCAGCATGGATGGATCCAGGATGACATGTAAGAGCATGAGTCTAATGTTTAAGCACAATGAACTTATTTTTTTGAGCAATACCACTAGGGATACTTCTTAGGACAAGAATTTGATAGAGGTGGAAAATTGTAATATCCCTATTTTTTTAAATATTTACATAAGGGTAAAAGATCAATTATAACCTTGGAATATTATATGAAATATTTTTAAAGTTAGGAACTAAGTTAGTGAAAGATTATGAGGCCCATAGTGTAACATTCTGTGTTTTTAAAAATGGAAACACTATAGCGAACATGATGCGCCACATCGAGTTTAATCGAACAAATAAATATTTAAATGTTACCATTATAACCTTGATATTGGAATGGAAAGAATGAAAAATATTAACTAAATAATAAAAATAGGGTTTAAACATGTTTATATAACGATTCATTGGTTACCAAATTAATTATAAATGAAAATAAAAACCAATTGAATATAAAGGATGTGTTTTTATGAAAAACTATTTAAATGTGAATAATTGTGTTTATAAAATAATAAAATCACACTTATTGTATTATATTAAAGAAATATAAATTCAATATAATGTTTAAAATTCATCTTATAGGTTTTATAGACATGACATAATAACAAATTCAATTTTACGGATAAAAGTAGTATTTTTCTAAAAAGACAGTTTTGTTTTCTTTTGATGGCGCACTTATTTTAAATATAAATTTTGAAAATTTTATAAATTATATTTGAAAAAATAAACTTCTTATTTGAAATTGGTACATAAAAATTTACTTTGGATTAATTATTTGTACTTTTTTTGATAAGATTCATTTTTTATGAATATTGAAAAAATAATTAATTTTAATTGAAAACAACTTTTTCATTAAATTTATTTATAGTATTAAATGATATTTTTGAATGATTTTAAAGTATAATTAGATTAATTTTTTATTAGTTAATCCAATTTAGGTTATTGGAATCAAGTTCACATTGACATTGGATATAAAAACTTGGTGAATTTTGAACATTTTTACTTAAAAAACCCATTTTCTCATTCCGTCAAAGAGATTAATTTTCAATTAATTTATACCAATTATATCATTTAAATTTGAAAAAATGGATATCATATTTGGAATAATAATAACCAAATTATTTAAACATTTACCTTTTATTTTTGGACATTATGAATAGTAACTTTAGTAATATTTTCATTAGTTAAGTTAAGGGTAAATCAGGTAATTAAAGGTAAAAATAATATTATAACTAATATAAAACCACCTTAAAATTTGTCTTAATTTTATTGGATAAGTGTGTTTCAACAAAAATAATCCTTGTTTTGAAGTTATATCTTTTTGAAGCCACTTGGGCATGAGTAAGAAATTTATAACAAGAGAAGACAAATTTTGTCACATCCTTGTTTTAAAAAAGTAAATTATTTTTAATATGGGATTATATAGAGGATATCTTCTGATATGAATAGTATTTAGAAATTTAAAATGTTTACCTACATCATGGTAATTTATTTATACTTTTTAGGAAATAAATAATTAAATTAAAAGGTGAAACAATGATGATGCAATAATTTCTTAATTAATGAAAGAATCAATTAAATGATATTAAAAATATTAAAATAAATATAATTTGAGTGAATTAATTTCATAAAATATTTTTATGGATTAATTTTACATGTTATTAATGTTTTACAAGATTTTTTTGAATATATCATTTTTCTATGATATTTTTAAAAATCCAAGAAATGAATAGTATCGAAATTAACACTAATGGTATTTTAAAATATAAAATATTTTATTATATGATATATTTTTTTAAAATCAAATATTTGGTCAAATAATTATGATAAATCATAAAATATCATAATTAAATCATTTATTTTACTTTTTATATTTTATAGTAATTTTATTAACCCTCAAAGTGTAAATTACATGATATCATGGTAAGAATTAATAAGGGTTAAAATAAATAGATAAGGATTAAAAAATAGTAAAAACTTATCTAATTTTAATTGGATTAATATAATTTGACCCAAAATAATAATATAATATAAATAAATTAGTTTTGGACTATTTTTATTTGACAATTACTTTATATTAATTTAATAATTTGAATAATTCCAAGAGTGCCCCTCCTCTCTCCTATAAAAGGGAACACATTCTTCTCTTTTATTTACAGTTATAAACCTACTTGGTTCGGTCATGATCTTCCCAAATACCTTCCTACAATATCTATACACATTATAGAGGCCTTATTTTAGCCATAACACCCTCCTTAGAGGTGTTAAGTTGATAATAAAAGGAGACCGTCTGAAGAAGAGGTATCATTTTTAATTAAGTGTTTCTATTTTATTTCTTCTTCCACTTCATTAAAAACTTCTTAAAACATGATGAAATAATAAATACAGTATCCTAAATATAATTAGATGTTATTATGTTAATATAATCACCTAAATCCATCTCCAATTCCATCAAATGGGAAAGAATTAATCATTCATTCGTACGTGTGAATTATCACCACCAAGAATCGATATAATTCGTTTTCCATCACCATATCTAAAGATTGGTTATAATGATATAATTAATGTTTATATATGATATTAATGACATATTTATAATTATAAGATAATAATATATCAATTATGTTCGTACTTTCCATGAACATAAAAATGATAACATCATTCGTGCGTATGTGTGATCTATCACCTCCACGAAATGATGTGATTCATTTTTAATCACCACATCACATGAATAATATATATAAGTATATTTAAATTATTAATATTATATTAATTATATTATTATAATTCTGTAATTATAAAATAATATTTACCTTATTTCTATAACGATCAATGATAAATGGAAACATTACTCTTGCGTTCGTACGACTTACCATCTCCATGATTGTGACACTATTGATTTTTCATATCCATATTTAATGGATGGAATTAAAAGTATAATTTATATATAAAATTAATTATTATTTCATGAATATTATTTTTTATATTATGGACTAATTACCACTTTGACTATTGACATCATATTAACATCATTTTTGATTGAAGCGTCGAATAATGTCAAAACGTCCGACATGAACGTAAATAATTAAATAATTATTATAACATGATAATAATGGATATAAAAGGAATAGTAAACCTTAAAAGGTTAAAAATCAAGAAAATAATTAACCAAAGTTTATTATTCATGAAGATAAAGATTGTACGTGATGATTCAGACTCAAGGTAAATGACTTTCTTTTGAAAACCACTTTTAAAGTTACTCTTTCAACTATTTTTAAAAAATACAAATGAAATGTTTTTATACATATACTTCAAGAAGGTAATTTATCACTTTCATGTAACTTTAATGTTTTTATTCTTCATTTATAATTTTAAAATTTTATTTTAAAATAAATTTGTTTCATTTATGAGTGCGTGATTTTGTAAAAATGAAATTTGATTTCTAAGTGTAAATGATATTTCTTACATTATCCTTGTTTATGTGTTATTAAAATTTTATGGTTCTTTGTCATATTTTTTAAATATAGGTAGTTTAATGATAAAACTAAAGTGGGTGATCCCATGATAGCTATCCAATTCATTGGGGTAATGAGACGAAGTTAACCAATAGGGTTTCTCCAAATTGATTAAGGGAATATACTCTGGAGGGTATTCCAAATATAACCATGAAGGTTACTCCATATGTAGCCATGAAAGATACTTTAAGAGTTATATGGAATTTATGTCATAATTTTCATTTATGATTTATGTTTTCTATGGATTTTTACAGGAATTTTATTATTTCACTAGGTAATGTAAAAAACTTATGTTTTATGGATGAAAATTATATCTTAGTGAAAATGTTTTCATGGGTTTAAAGTATTCATGAAATAATGGTTTCTTTCCTTATTTTATGTATATTACTGAGCTTTTTATGATCATACCAAGTTTTAAAATGTTTTTCACAGGGTATAATAATGTATAAGAGAAATGAGGAAGTTAAGATGAATGTTATGAATTTTTTTATTAAGAAAAATAATTCATGTTTTATTTTAAAAAGTTTTATTTTGTGAAAAAATGGATATCGAGTAGAAGTGTGTAATTTGTAATATTTGAGTCATTATGTAACAGTTATGAACTAATTATTTAAAACTATAAACTTGAAAAGATACTAAATGTGGAATAAAGTAATTTCTTGACTAAAAGACAAGATTATGTAATGTTTAAGGCCGGGTCCATACAGTTGGTATCAAAGGATGGTTTAGAAAAAATTGGATATTAGGATGTTTTCTTTAGAGTTAGGGATATCATCATGAGTTTATAAATTTCAGGTAGATCATAAGTTTAATGAATTATAAACCCTTTTTAGTCTTTAAGTTATGATATTTTAAGGTGAATAATGATATTTTTAGGGACATTTCTTTTTGAGGTAATTATGGGTTTTTACATTTTGGGATGAAAAATGACAGGTATGAGATAACACTTAAGGTTAAAACATGTTATGGTTATTTTTTAGGATTTTATCATATTTTGGAAATGTTATAATAATTATATAGTTGTAGAAAAAGAGACAACTCGCAGGATGGGTGGCAACCCGTCGTGTCCGGCAAGGCCACATGAATCAAAACTATAATTGAAGGGATACCAGGGTGCATCGCCTACCACTGACCTATGTGAAGTCTTGGTTAGTATGAATTTTTCATTTTAGTTAAATGATTTTATATATTAAGAATAAGTTTATTTTGAGAACATATGTTTTATTGAATAGATAAACTTGGGATTGGAAAATGATTTAGTGATTAAGTGAATAATGTTATTTTGGGAGACATTCACTATTTTTGGAATCCTATGTAATCAAGGTAAATATAATACTCTGGAATTTTATTTGAGTAATAAAGGTGGAATTATATTTTGGAAGAATCTATGATTTTTATTTTCATGTACTTATGGTGTTTTATAGAAATGGTCAGTGTATCTTGAAGATTATTAGGGAAGTTAATTTTTGGTATGAGACTTCAAGATTAATTGATTTTATTTAGAGATAAATGTTAAAATTTGTATGGGAAGACTGTGTGATTAAATAATTATTATTTTTGGGTTTTAATCTTAGTTTAGAATATTTTTGCAGAATTTTAAAGACATTTATTTATTGAATTGTCTATGTTGAACTTTGGGTATTACTGTTGAATTTCGTAGATTGAATTATTTTTTCATCATATAAGGTTTATTATTTTTAGGGAATTATATTTTCTTATACTAACCATTTTTTTGGTTAATGTATAAAGATAGGATAAATATATGGTTAATCTTTTTAATGGATTATGTGATTCTCTAAAATTTTATTCTACTACTTCAAGTGTGAAAAATTCATCTGGAATACTTATCATTTGGAGAAAAAGATGAGTTTGATGTGGAAATTAATTAAAAGAAAAAACTATACTTGTCATGTAAGTATATTTTCTTGAGTTCTTATTCTATGTAGTAAAATAATTCCCCAATTATATGAAAAGGATCTTAAATCAAAAAAATTATTTGTTTAATTTTCTTACTGAGAAATTAATGAACTTTTAACCCATCACAGACTTATGGTTTTGTGATTGTTAACTTTCTCCTCTTCATGTTTTCTATCACTCTCCATTAGAACTTTGTGGTTAGTTTTCTCTTCCATATCCATGTTTTTTTACATGGACACCTACTATGTGTTATCTAAGGTGACCATCGTACCCCCTTTATTTCTTTTAAAGTGGAAGTTTTATTGACCCTTTTCCTGATGTTGGATTTAAAAAAATAAATTTGAAAAGTCAAACAGCTAGTTTCCAATATCGTGTTCAAATTGAGAGGAAAAAATTTATTAAGGGGGGGGGGGATGGAGAATGTATCATCCTGAGTTTTCTAAAAAAGTAAACATTATAGCGAACATGATATGCCACATCGAGATTAAATGAACAACTAAACATTTAAATGTTACCATTATAACCTAGCCGTTAGAATGACAAGAATAAAAAATATTAACTAAATAATGAAAATAGGGTTTACAAATTTTTATATAATGATTAATTGGTTACCAAATTAATTATAAATGGAGATAAAAACTAATTGAATATAAAGGACATGTTTTTATGAAAAACTATTTAAATATGAATAATTATATTTATAAAATAATAAAATCACTCTTGTTGGATAATATAAATGAAATATAAATTCAATATAATTTTTAAAATCCATATTATATGTTTTCTAGACATTATATAAGAGCAAACTCAATTTTACGGATCAAAGGAGTATTTTTCTAAAAAGGCATTTTTGCCGCCTTTTGATGTCACACTTATTTTAAATCTACATTTTTAAACTTTTATAATTTATATTTTAAAAAATAAACTTCTTCTTTATAATCATGACATCAAAATTTTACTTTGGTTGATTTTTTTATATTTTTCTGATAAGATTCATTTTTTGATGAATAGTGAAAAAAACAATGCATTTAATTGAAAACTAGTTTTTCATTAAATTTTTTTACAATGTTAAATAATATTTTTGAATGATTTTAAAGTATAATTTAATAAATTTTCTATCATTTAATCAAATTTAGGTCATTTTATTCAATTTCATATTGATATTGAATATAAAAACTTGGTGAACATTTGAACGCTTTACTTTAAAAACCCATTTTCTCATTCCATCAACATGATTAATTTTCAAATAATTTCTGCCAATTCTGTGTTTTCAATTTTGAAAATGGATTCAATATTTGGAATAAAAAGTTCCAAATTATGTAAATAGGTCCTTTTTATGTTTGTACATTATGAATAATAACTTTAGTAATATTTTTATTACCATGATTAAGGGTAAATCAGATAATTAAAGGTAAAATTAATATTATAACTAATATAAAATCACCCTAACACTTGTACTAATTTCATTGGATGAGTATTTTTTGACAAAAAAAATCCTTGGGTCTAAGTTATATACTTTGGAATCCATTTGGGTGTGAGTAAGACATTTATAATATTATATTCAAAGAGAAGACAAATTTTGTCACATCCCTGCTTTTAACAAGTAAATTATTTTTAATATGGGATTATACAGGGGATATCTTTGACTATATATAGTATTTATAAATATAAAATTTTTACCTACATCATGGAAATTTATTTATAATTTTTAGGAAATAAATAATTAAATTAAAAGGTGACACAATAACGATGTAATAAATGCTTAATTAATCAAATAATCAAATAAATGATATTAAAAATATTAAAACAAATATAATTTTAATGAATTAATGTCATAAAATAATTTTATGAATTAATTTAACATGTTATTTTTGTGTTAAAATAGTTTTTTTGAATCTATATTGTTGCTATGATATTTTTAAAAATTCAAGAAATGAATAGTGTCAAAATTAATATTAATGGTATTTTAAAATATAAAATATTTTATTAAATGATATAAATTTTTTAAAAATCAAATATTTTTCCAAATAATTGGTATAATTCATAAAATATCACCAATTACTCATTTATTGGTCGTTTGCATTTTATAGTAATTATATTAACCCTTAATGTGTAAATTATATGATATGAGAGTAAGAATTAATAAGGGTTAAAACAAAAAGATAAAGATTAAAAAGTAGTAAAAAATTATACAATTTTCATTTTATGAATGTAATTATACCCAAAACAATCATATATTCTAAATAAATCATCTTGGTACCATTTTTATTAGAAAATTAATTTATATTAATTAAATAATTTGAAGAATTTCAAGTGTTCCCCTCCCCTCTCCTATAAAAGGGAACCCATTCTTCTCTTGTATTCACACTTAAAAACCTATTTGGTTCAGAAAATATATACCTAAAAAAATTTATATAATTCTTAACCACATTTTATAGGCCTAAGTTTAGGTATAACACCCACCTTAGATGTGTTAAGGTGATAATCAAAGGAGACCATTCGAAGAAGAGATATCGTTTTTAATTAAGTGTTTGTATTTTATTTATTCTTCTACTTCCTTCAAATATTATTAAAACATTATAAAATAATAAATCCAGTAAAATCAATATATTTAGATGTTATTATATTAATATAATCACCTAAATGAACCTCCAATTCCATCAAATGGGGAAAAAATAATCGTTCATGCGTACATGTGAATTATCACCTTCACGAACCAATATAACTATTTTTTCATAATAGTCTCTCAAGATTGGTTATAATGATATAATTAATGTTTATATATGATATTCATGACATATTTATCCTTATAATACAATAATATATCAATTAATTTCTTACTTTCCATGAACATAAAAATGATAATGTCGTTCATGTGTACGTGTGAACTATCACCTCCACGAAGCGATGCGATTCATTTTTAATCACCACATCACATGGATAATATATATAAGTATATTTAAAATATTAGTATTATAAAAATTATATTATAATAATTATATAATTATAAAATAATATTTATCTTCTTTTCATAATAATTAATGAAAAATGGAAACGTTACTCACGCGTACGTACGAATTACCTTCTCTATGGTTGTAACACTGTTCATTTTTCATATCCATATTTAATGAATGGAATTAAAAGTATAATTGATATATAAAAGTGATTATTATTTCATGAATATTATTATGGAGATGATTCACTAATGATCATTTTTACTATTGACATCATATCAATGTCATTTTAGATCGAAGTGCCAAATAACATCAAAACGTCTCACATTAACTTAAATAAATAATTAATTATTATAACATGATAATAAGTGATATAAAAGGAAAATAAAACCTTAAAAAGGTTATAAATAAAGTAAAAAATTAACCAACATTTATTATTCATAAAGATAAATATTTTATGTGACGAGTCAGACTCAAGGTGATGGAATTTATTTTAAAAACCACTTTTAAAGTTACTATTTAAAATATTTTTACAAAATACAGAAGAAATGTTTTTTTACATATAATACATGAACTAAATTTCTCAATTTCATGTAACTTTAATGTTTTTATGATTCCATTACAATTTTACAATTTTATTTTAAAATAAATTGTTTTCATTTATGAGTGTGTGACTTTATAAAAATGAAATGTGATTTCAAAGTGGAAATGTTATTTTTTACTTTATGCTTATTTTATATGTTATGATTATGTTATGGTTATTGGGAATAGTTTATTAATATGGGTGGTTCTATGATAATATGAGTATGGGTGATCCTGTGATAACTCTCCAATACATTGGGTAATGAGACGCAGTTAACCGGTAGGGTTTCTCCTAAAGAGATTAAGGGAATATACTGCGATAGATATTACAAATGTAACCATAAAGGATACTCCCTATATAGTTGTGAAAGAAACTGTAAGAGTGATATGGAATTAATTCCACAAGTTACATTTATGATTTATGTTTTCTATAGAGTTTTATAGGAATATTATTATTTTATGAGGTAATGTAAAGAGTTTATGTTTTATGGGTGAAAAGTATATATTTTTGAAAATGTTTCCATGGGTTTAAAGTATTCATGGACTAATAGTTTCTTTACTTATTTTATGAATCTTACTATTATTTTTGTGCTCATACCAAGTTTTAAAATGTTTTTCATAGGGTATAAGGTTGTGTAAGAGAAAGAAGGAAGTCAAGATAAATGTTATGAATATTTTTATCAAGAAAAATAATTCATGTTTTATTTTAAAAAGTTTTATTTTGTGAAAAAAATTGATATTAAGAGAAGTGTCTACATTTTAATATTTGAGTTGTTATGTAATAGTTAATTATCTAAAACTCTAAACTTGAAAAGATCATAATTGTGAAAGAAAGTAATTTCTTGATTAAAACTCAATACTATGTAATATTTAAGGTTAGTTCCTTACACATAGAGCCTTGACATAGGTGAAATAAAAATATTAAATAAATTATATTATGTGTGCATGATTTATCAAATATAATTGAATATCTCTTAAACGGTGTATTCTATGAGTAATCTGAGACCACCATTAGGCCCGGGACACAATATTTACCCTAGATGGGATATAATATTTGTGATCATCATACACCTAGTTATATCGCACGTGAGAATAATCTATTTAATATTTTATTATATTATTTTTTTGAAAATAATTTAATATCCCCCAAACGGTATGTTATATGAGAAATATGATACAACCATTAGGTCCAGGATGTGATATTTATCCTAGAAGGGGTATAATATTTGTGCACGTTAGATGTTTGGATACATCTCACACAAGAATAATAATAATTATATTTTTATTATTATCATTATTATTTGCATTGAAGGAAAAAAATAATATAAATTACATGTTTAATTTATTTTCCCTTAACTAATGAGTGAATATTTATTGTGGGGTTAGATGATAATAGTGACAATATTACTTGGCCCACATAAATCCTATTGTGTGATTAATTTATTAACTACGTGGTTTTAATGAAAGTTATTGTTGAATTATTCATGATGATAATGATGACATAGATTTAATAATAATAATAAAATATTTATTATTATTATTATTATTAAATTTGTAAAACAATATTTCTATGTGTGGAAAATTAAAATATGTAAATATATATAAAATATGTATATATATGAGTTAAATATATATGTATATATATGGTTTAAATAAATATATATGAGAATACGAGTATATATGTTATTAGTATAAATAAATAAATAAATATGTATGTATGTGTATATATATAGATGACATTTAACATATTTATACATGTATAATTAAATGATTGTTTTTATAAGGGATTAAAAAAAACTCTTGGATTTTAATATGTGGTGCATGGATCATTGGAGAAGAGTAAAATAAAATGTAAATGTTATAAACAACTAAATATAGACATTTATTGATAATAAAAGTAAAAAAAAATTATAAAGGGGGAATTTGGGTGGAGCCTAAGGTGCAGCGCTAAAGAGGAATTCTCCTCCCCCATTGACGTCACCCCCTTCCTCTCACTTCCTCTATCTTATCAATATTTTTATTTCTATTTATTATTCTTTAAAAATTCAAAATCCAATATCTTTTGTTATATTGATCATAATTATGCACCATTTGTGTCATTGGATTCGTCTCGATGAGAAGAAATTTAATCCTAAGTTTGTTTTTGAAGGTATCGATGTATTTGTTCGGTTTAATTTAATTTGTTTCTTTCACATTTTAATTATCATAAGATAATTATAAAATGATAATTTCACAAGTTTGTTGAAGATAATAATTTGTAATTATCGAAGGATAGTTTGTAAGAAATTATTATAAGACAAGCATCAATGGATATATTTTTTTTAATTTTATGGATATTTTATGAAAATCATCAAAGGATAGTTATATTGTTTTATCAAAGAATAATTATAAAGGGTTACCAAATGTGTTCCCGATTTAGTCTTAGGGGATATTTTTTTTATCTAATGTGGTTTTAAAATTATTCTTGAGGATAATTAAAAATTCATACATTGACCTAAAATGATGATTTGAAAATTATTCACGAGAGATAAAAATATTATCGCATGTAATATTTTAAATGATAATTTGAAAATTATTCTGGACAGATAATATATCATCACATGTAATATTTTAAAATGATATTTTGAAAATTATTCAGGAGAGAGAATATTATCACATATAATATTTTAAATGATAATTTGAAAATTATTTAGGAGAGATAAAATATTATTTCCTGTAATAATTTAAATTGTAATTTGATAATTATCTAGGAGCGATAAAATATTATATCATGTAACATTTTAATGATAATTCAAAAATTAACCAGGAAAGATGAAGTATCATTGCATGTGATATTTTATTTCTTCTGGAAATAAAATAGTTGATTTTGGATTTAGGAACTCTTGGTGAAACTTGAGTGTCGACATTTTTCAATAATATGGTCATGGAGAGGTGTTATTGACTAGTTTATCCTCACATTTTGACATCGATTACTTTTGAGATATGAAGTTCTTTACCATTTTGGGGCTCTTGTTTATAGATGTTTCCATACTTGATTTATGTGTTGACATATTTGATGATTGTTCTAGATTATGATTTCATGTGGGTGTGTGTATAGCCATGAGAACCTTATGCGACACCTATTTTCATGAGTACTTTTGTAGCTTATTATTCATGTTCTATGTTGATCACATGTACTGCTGTGATACCTTATTTATGATGATGCGCTATACTTACTTGTGTATCATACCATGTTATGTATGATTTTGTGGTATTATTCTTGGAGTCTAGGAATATGGACTATCGTGAAATATTTATCCACTAATGAGGGAGTGTGCACAATTTGTGATGTTGATGATGGGGGACCTATACACAGGGTAGAGATACGATGATGCCTCAAGGATTCTATGTGATGAACTCGATGTCCAATGGATTTAAAGGGGAATGTTCTTGATGCATAGAAGATTTAAAGTCACTCTCAATTCCTAGGGAATAATGATAACATGAATTCCTTAATGCATAGTGATACAGAGTTTCATGATCATAGGATGTCGAGTAGAATGATTCATTAGCATCATGGCTAATCCTTGATTAATCTGACACCTTTCTTATACTTTTGGGATTAAGATGAAGTAAGTACTAATGAGGGTTTTTCATGGACTGGTTTGCACATGACCGCTCAATTTTGTTCTATATGTTTATTCTTGTTAGTTATTTATCATTATTATGAAATACACTATTATACTTGAGTGCACCATGTTGAGGATGCATTGGTGGTGTCCTAGTGGGTCTTGTACTCACACCCTACTTGAAAATTTTGGTGCACTTGTCGATTTCATGAGGGATCCAATAGAGGGAAATGGAACTGAGGTGGATTTTTGAGCTAAAGGGCGATTATATGGTGGTGGGATAGGATGGAAACCAGCTAGACTTGCAGTTTATCATTTGTTTACTTATCTACTTTATTTACCTTGAAAATAATTTCCACTTTTGGGAGATACTTTTATTTACTTTTCATGTATTCCATATTTACCTTTCCACATGTTTATTCTGATTATTTTTATTATTGTTTATTTTTGATTATCGATCGAATGAAATGATAATGAGGGTATAATATCCTCACTAACAGAATCAAACTCTCACTGTTAGTCAGCAGCCTATTACATATGGAGAGGTGGCCATGAGGTCATGTGACCTTCTGGATCAGACCTTGTTGTTTGGGTCAAGATGTTACAAAATGGTATCACACCATCAGTATTTACTAACTTTTTATTCTCTTTTACTTGTCATGGGACATGATAGTCTGAAGATAAGATAATTGGGACTTAGGAAAGGGAACTATAAAAGTTCCCATCCAGTACTGTATAGCAGACCTCCAAGTTTCTATAAAGTGAAGAATTTATGTTTTTTTATTACCATCAATTAAATTCACATTATTTGATGTACATGATATTTATATGTGAGTTAAGAGATTTCATGTATGTTCATGGATCATGACTAGGCACGTAGGTTAACATTCCATATATATACCTGTTGGTGTGCTGCATAGTATTTCATTAATTAAATTCCTTGATTCATACTATATGTTTGGGATAGTATTTCCTTATGTGATATATCTATTTCCATGATCTTGTGAAATATCTTTATTTACATTGATTAGTTTAACTAAGCATGCTATTGTGTTAGTATATATATGATGACTGTGACTAACATGCAGGGACATAGACAAGGGTTAGTTCTAGGAGGGGAATACATTGGGTTAAGGGTAGACTCCTAGAAGAACCTTGTGTGACCCCACAGACTGATTAGGGTTTATCCTAATGATTTTGTTTGTTTTCTAAAGTATTCCTTTAAGCTATAGAAAATTCCACCTTCACATAGTTTATATAAATACTTGGGAAGTAAGCCGAATTACTTCTGTAAGGGATGATATTTCAACATTATCACTAGAAATGTAGGAAAATGTAGTTGAGATTTCTCCCACACCCACTTTGTGGTATAGGAAGTAGGACCACTTTATCTGAAAGTATTTCTATTAGTTTCTGTCCTAGTCATAGGAGTTCAGAAATATAGTCAAACATTCCATGATTTTAAACTCCACCATTCTTCATCCTTCTAGAGCACTACAGGCCCTCAGGATGCTGAAGAATTGTTGGAGTTGGTGTCCTAGGACCAACTGTTTAAACAATGATTACATGAATATTTGATGTATTGAATATTAATAAAACTGCTTATTACATATTGTTTGTTGTTCTGAATGAATCTAATGTAATAATTTCCTAGAGTATACATCCCATTGAAATGGTCATAGCAGTTCCCCGCTATGGTGAGAAACTTGATGTGCTATGACAATATTCTAAAATAATGTTCTACAGTTGGATAATGTGCTATAATGAGACACATGGTACATAGAATTCCAGGTTTGAGTACTCATAAGATGACGAGGCTTATTCCCATGAAGTTAACACTTGGTAATCTCTAAGATGGGAGATTATGAGAACAGAACTTCCAGTAGGAATTCTACATGTTTTGGTGTCATCGGATATTCCTATCTATGAGTGTGTGTGATGGTCCTTATAGTTTAATATTATTATTAATGCATGCTACAACTCACATACTTAGATGTATTTCATAAACCATGATGATAAAATTTCTTGGAAAAGTTGGATAAATTGGTTGCGTTATGAATGAAATGTCATTAGTGAATAATTTTAGAAAGTATTTGTCCCTTACATCTTTATAGAAGTTGATATTTCGGCCCTTTTATTGGAATAAAACCATTTCATTAAATTCCATGACTATGGTGTAATGAAGTGTTTATTTTAGATAGTCAAAGAAAGACATATCGATCATATAGGTTGGTGACATGGATGTGCAACCTGCTTGATGAGATATTTCCACAAAGGGATTATATTACATGTTGAACGTTCATATTTGGTTTTCGAAGTTTCGACATTAAGTTTTTTCTCTTGGGTTATTTGACCTAATAATCTTGGAATTTAGGTAATCCCACCTAATGCCAAAGAGAAAGAATCATAGAGGGTCACACACTAAGTGTTTCTGTTTATCTTGATTAAATTCTACTTGAGTTTAATTAATGGAATAAATATTATTTTTAAGTTCATGGAATAATTTTATTCAAGTTATATTGATCACATAAATTCAATAAATATTTATTCACCGAATTGTGAATAAAATATGTATTTTATTTATTGAATATTTTAATAAATATTTATTTCCTAAACCGTGGATAAAATATTTATTTATGAATAAAATATTTATTTGGTTATTAAATAAATGTTATAGGAGTTTGAAAGAGCCAAGACCAAGTCCAATGAAAAATATTAATTAACAAGATCGTTATATAATATTTGTTATTTCACAAGTTGGCGCATGCCAAAAAATAATAATTATATAATTATTATTATATGTTATAGGATTTATTAAATGTAATAAATGTTATTTAATGGACTTTATGAAATTAAATAATATTTTTACTCAAATCCCAACTCTATAAATAGGTGGCCATGTCTATTGTGTAGAGTATCCAAAAATTGAGAATAGAGAATTGTTGCACACAATCTCAACTCCTCCTTCTCTCTCCCTCTCAGTAATGGGAATTGAAAGAGATATTTCTTCAAGACTAAATAATGAATGATCAATAAAAAATAAAAAAAGACATTTGACTTGCCTCACTATCACTCAGAGATCGAGTGGTGATGCTCGAAGATCATTGGAGCATGTGTGGATCACTTCTTGGGGGATTCTATCCTTCGATCCTCATAGCATAATGAAGGTAATATGAAAGAGTATTTTCAAAAGATCAATATTCACCAGTAAAGAAAGTTTATAATCCTAGGTATTTATTTTTTCAGATATTAAATAAATTAATTATAAATTTTACATGAAAGATCCTCACTCTTGGTTTCAGGAAACAATTATTAAAATAAATTTTAATATTTCACCCACCGCCGCATGCTTCCATTTTTCCTAGAACCATCAAGAATAGGTTGAAATCTTGGTGAGATTATTTGACCTAATAGAGACTCTGGCAAGTTAAGATAAGATTTATCTCATGAAAAGTGCACAACCCATTTCGATATCCCTGTATCATGTGGTTCCAACCAAATTGAAGGAGATCAAGGTTCAGTTAGATGACTTGGAGAAGAAAATATTTACCAGACCAAGTACTTCATCACAAGGTTCACCTATGTTGTTATCTAAGAAGGTAGATGATAGTATTAATCTATGCATTGGTTATTGGAAGCTAAACTAGGTGATGGTGAAGAACCAATATCCATTTCCCAAAATTGATGATTTTTTTGATCAACTATGGGGATCCTAGTGGTTCTCCAAGATTGATCTCTGATTAGGATATCTCTAATTATGATTTAGAGAGAACATTTTGAATATGGAGTTTCATAGCAAGTATGGATCTTATTAGTACTTGGTGAGAGGTCTTAATAGGAGCTTGGATGACCAGGGGATGGATGATTATGAGGATCAGGGATCCATGACTTATTCCCCTTTAGTGATCACACCCTCACTTGTGGATTGGGTGAAGATTGGTTAAGAGCCAGACCTAGAGTGGCCTATAATGAGGGAACAACTGGATGATGGTGACTTGATACCCAAATGGTTTATGGATGATGATGATGTGATCTTGGTATATGATAGAGTAGTATTCCATTCTTCCATTAGATATAAGATGAAAATGGATTACTATACCAATATACGGGAAGTACATCCTAGTGAAACTAGGATGTATCATAATTCCGGAGGAGAAATTGATGGTTTTGTCTCATGATGCCTTACCTGTCAAAGGGTAAAGGCTAAGAACCAGTGTGATAGTGGGATGTTACACCACTTTTGATAACTATATGTAAGTGGTAGGATGTCATGATGGACTTGTTACGGGGTTACCCAAGATCCCAAGGATTTGTGACGCAATCAGGGTGATTATCGATCGACTAATGAAGTCTTCTCA
Organism: Viscum album; assembly: GCA_963277665.1. NCBI lineage: Eukaryota > Viridiplantae > Streptophyta > Magnoliopsida > Santalales > Viscaceae > Viscum > Viscum album. The sequence goes on along the minus strand of OY728126.1, from coordinate 1,684,333,510 downwards.
CTTCTTACTGATATGAGAGACTCCCTCAGTGGAGGAGCTCGGAAAGATATATGTTTGAGAGATCATATATCATCATGGAGTTATATTTATCATTATTTCAGATAGAGACACATGTTTTAAATCATGATTTTTGAAAGGCTTGCAGAAATCCCTAGGGACTCAACTGAGATTGTGCACAACATACCATCCTTAGACCGATAGACAACACAAGTATACTCTACTATTTTTGAGGATATGATTCAAGCTCACGTGATAGACTTTGGTGGAGTGTGGGATGATCAAACAACCTTTATTGAGTTTTTATTCAATAACAGTGTCTTTGATTCAATTTTGATGAAATCGTATGATGCTATTTACGAGAGACCATATTGACCACCACTTATTGGCATGAGGCAAGTTAGATAATAGTTGTGAGCCTAGTTTGGTTTCTGAGGCTTCTAAGAGAGTTCATCTGATTGAGAAGAGGTTCACCACTGCTCATAGAAGAAAAATATTATATGCTGACCATAGGAGGAGACCCTTTGAGATCACAAAATAGGCGGAGACAGTGGCATACAATCTGGAATTTCCTCTGTGTTATTGAGGTATTCATGATATTTTCAACATTTCTCAACTTCGTAGGTATATAACCGATCCTATACATGTTACAAATTTCAAGGATGTTGAGTTGGAACCTAATACATCTTATGAGGAGCACCCAGTGTGGGTTACAGATCAGAGTAAGGAAGTCCTCCTAGGGAAAATGATACCACTAGACTGGATTCAGTGGTAGAAAGGATGGATCCAGGAGGACACATCAGAGCACACGTCTATTTTTTGAGATCATCGACCTAAGTTATTTGAGAAAGACCACTAGAGATACTTCTCAGGGATGATAATTTGATATAGGAGGATAATTGTAATATCCTAATTTTTTAATGTCTCTTCATAAGGGTAAAATCTTAGTTAGAATATTGGAATATTATATGAAATATTTTAGGAGTTAGGCACCAAGTTATTGTGATATTTTGAGGCCTATAGAGGCTCAACACAGAAGAAACAGAAATATTAAATAGATTATATTACATGCACGTGATTTATTCAAAATAATTTAATATCTCCCAAACAATTTGTCTTATGAGAAATCTAAGACCACTATTAGGTCTGAGATGAAATGTTTACCCTAGACTGGGTATACCATTTTTGAGTGTCAGATGTTTGGTCAAATCACATGTGAGGATAATTTATTTAATAATTTATTATATTATTTTTTAGAAAATAATTTAACATCTTCCAAACGTTTCATTGTATGAGAAATATGAGATAACTATTAGGTCCAAGACACATTGTTTATCCTAAACAAGGTATACCATTTGTGCGCATCGGGCATTTGGATATATCTTATGTAGGAGTAATAATAATTATATTATTATTATTATTTGTGTTGATGAAAAAAAACTAATATAAATTACATGTGTAATTTCTTTTCCATTAATTAATGACTGAATATTTATTGTTAGGTTAAATAAAAATAGTGAAATTATTACATGTCATACATAATTGGTATTGTGTAATTAATTTTTTAACTACATGGTTTTAGTAAAAGTTATTGTTGAACTATTCAGGGTGATAATGATGATATAAATTTAATAATAATAAGATAAAAATATTATTATTATTAAATTTGGAAAATAATATTTTGATGTGTGGAAAATTAAAATATGTATATATATAATGTATATATATATATATGGGTTAAATATATATGCATATATATATATATATTGTTGTATATATATATGGTTTATATATATATGTTAATATGCATATATATGTTATGAGTATAAATAAATAAATGAATATGTATGTATGTATGTATGTATGTATGTATGTATGTATGTATGTATGTATGTATATATGTATAGATTACATTTAATATATTTCTACATGTATGATTAAATGTGTGTTTTTAAAGGGGAGTTAAAAAAACACTTGGATTTTAATATGTGGCACACGAATCATTGGAGGAGAGAGAATAAAAGGTAAATGTTATAAATAATTAAATATATCCATTTAATGATAATAAAACTAAAAAAATTATAAAGGGGGAATTTAAGGTGGTTCCTAAAGTTCAGTGCTGAAGATTAATTCTCCCCTATTACATCATCCTCTTCCTCTCTCCCTCCCTCCCTCTTATTATTATATTTTGGTTTCTTTTTATTATTCATTCAAAATTATAAAGTCAATATCTTTGTGATATTGATCATAATTACACATCATCAATGTCATTGGATTCGTCTCGATGAGAATAAATTTAATCCTAATTTTTTTAAGGTAGTTAAATATTTATTCTATTTAATTTAATTCATTTATTTCATGTTTTAATTATGAGAGGATAATTATAAAATGATAATTGCATGGGTTTGTTGAAGATAATAATTTATAATTATAAAAGGATAATTTATAAGAAATTATTATAAGACAAGCGTAAATGGATAACTTTTTTGAATCTGATGAAATGATATTTAATGAAAATTATCAAAGGATAGTTATATTGTTTTATCAAATAATAATTATAAAGGATTACCACATGCATTCTCAATTTAATCTTGAGAGATATTTTTTTTATCGAATTTGTTTTTATAATTATTCTTAAGGATAATTATGAACACATAGGTTGAACTAAAATGATAATTTGAAAATTATTCATCAGAGATAAAAATATTATTACATGTAATATTTTAATTGATAATTTGAAAATTATCCTCGAGAAATAAAATATTATTGCATGTAATGTTTTAAAATGATAATTTGAAAATTATACAAGGGAGATAAAATATTATTGCATGTAATATTTTAAATGATAATTTGAAAATTATTTAGGAGAGATAAAATATTATTTCATGAAATATTTTAAATGATAATTTGAAAACTATCTAGGAGTGATAAAATATTATCACATGTAATATTTTAATGATAATTCAAAAATACCTCGAAGAGAGAAAGTATCATCACACATGATATTTTATTTATTTTTTGAAATAAAATAGTTGGTTTTGGCTTTAAGGACCCTTGTTAAATCTTGAGTTTCAACATTTTTTGATAATATGTCCATGAGGATATGTTCTTGACTGGTTTTTCCTTGTCTTTTGACATCAATGACTTTTGAGGTATAAATTTTTTTAATTTTTTGGGGATCTTTTTTTCACATGTTTCCATAATTTATTTTTGTGTCGACATATTTGATGACTATGCTAGATTATGATAACATGTGTGTGTGCGTGTGGCCTAGAGAACCCTTTGAGACACTTGTTTCCATGAGTAGTTTTGTAGATTACTATTCACATTCGATGTGGATCACATGTATTATTGTGATACCTTATTTATGATCATGTGATATACTTACTCATATATCCTACCATGTTATGTGTGATTGTGGTATTATTATAGGATCCAAGGTAGGTGGAACATTGTGACATGTTTATCCTCTATAGGGGGAGTGCACACGATTTGTGACATTGACGATGAGGGACCTATAAAAAGGGTAAGGATATGAAAATGCCTCAAAGATGTTGTGTGATGCACTCTATGAGTGGATGATTCCAATGGGTATGTTCTCAATGCCTAGAATATGAATAGTTTTTCTTAATGCCTAGGGAATGCCAAGAACATAAATTCCTTGATGCATGGTGATGTCGAGTTTTATGATAAAATGATTTCAAGTAGCATGATTAATTAGTCTCAAGGCTAATCCTTTATTATTCTGACACCTTGATTATCCTTATGACATGGAGCTGAAGCAGGTATAGTCAGAGGTTTTTTATGTCTTGTTTAGAACATGGCCTCTTAGTTTTGGTTTGTATGTTTATTCTTGTTACACATTTATCATTCTCAAGGCATACACTGTTATACTTGAGAACACCCGGTTGAGGATGCATTGATGGTGTCATACTAAGACATGTACTCACACCTTACTCAGGAATTTTGGTGGGCTAGGATGGAAATTGATAAGACTTGTAGTTTATCATTTATTTACTTATCTACTTTATTTACCCAGAAAAAACATGCCACTTTTGGGATCTAATTTTATTTACTTTTCATGTATTCCATATTTTCCTTTTCACATGTTTACTTTGATTATTTATATTATTTTTTAATGTTGATTATCGATCAGATGAAATGATACTGAGGGTATAATCTCCCCACTAATGGACTTAGAACCTATGCTAGTTGGTTGCCTCTTGCATACGAGGAGGTGCACATTGTAACATCTCACCCATCCTCATTGGCTTGAGTCTAGGAGGAATTGGTATTTGGCCTTAGGTGATGTCCTCAAGATGCCAAAGGTAGCCAATAAATGCCAAGGGATTCATTAATAGTTGGGGGATGATTTTCACTTTTTAAATTAAAATAACCAAACCATGATAACCATGACCAACAACCACTATATGATTCATGATAACAACATAAGAAAACTCAATGTATAACAAATCAAGCCAAACTATATCAGATTACTAAGAGGAAACCAAGATTAACATCAACTACAAAGCGAAAGACAAAACCAAAAAATCTCAAAGACTCCGAAGACACTAACTCAACAACTCCCAACAAGATCTAAACTCCAAGTCCAAAATCTATGCCCAGGTATCATGAAGTATGACCAAAGAAATGTGATACCTTACCTTTACCTATGTCTTGATAAACAATATCTGCAAATGCACCAAAGTGCCCAAGCAGGGGGTGAGTAATGAAACTCAATAGCTTTTCCCCAAATGACTTCCCTAATCATTCCATTAGGATAGAACATGTTAACATATTTATATAAAACACTTTAAAACATTTTAACAGTTTATATTAAATCCTTTCAGTTCACACCAAAACCATTTTCCAACTAAAATAGTTTTCAATGAAAAGAACCAAACAAGTATTTCAAACAATTTATCAAATCAAATTTTGGCATAATCCATTCCATTACACATATCCACAAATCCAACCATGGATAAAACCATGGACCTCCCTATACTCATGAGTGGTGAGTCATCCTTTCACTAAGCTATCACTTAGTGAACCATTTTAATTAGGGAATTTCACACCCTTATCCATCCCATTCTTTTGATAGATGAACTTCATTCCCTTATCCATCCCAAATTCACATGAAAAAATGCCAACCATTTATGACAAAAACCATTCCAAATCAAGAATTCCAACCATTTCAATAAAACCATTTCTTTATTACAAAAATATCTAAGAAACCATTTCTATAAATCAAACAAATTCATATTTTAAAATTATGAAAACAAATCTCTTTGCACAAAAAATTTCCACAATTTCACAAACCATCACTAAAGAGGATTTCTACCAATATTTTCACATCAATTTAACAATAAATTTCAAGAAATTAAAACAATTTGTGACTAATCATTCAATTTCTAATAAGAGGAGTGCTGGTCAAAGTAGGACACTCAAGAGGGGGTGAATTGAGTTCCTATAAAAATTTATGTTTTAAAATATTTATTTAAAATCCCCCCTAACCAAAAATGAAATACAACCTAGTTAATCAAATTAGAAGATTTATAAGAGTTTTGATCTTTTTAAATATTTCTCAAGGATTGATTAGTTCTCAGTTAAATCAATATGGATTATTATTTTAGATTTTGAAATCAATCTACTAAACCAAATTCTAATATAAAAACTATCTAAGATTAACTATCAAAGTGAAATAAATGTTTTCAATGAATCAGTAACATAGTGAAAAAATAATTTTTAAAGACACACCGAATATAAAACAAGAGGTTTAGTCTCAAGCCGAGACTTAGTCCTCTCCACTTGGTGATCACCTGGAACAAATATATTTATATAAATAAATTTTATCCACACTCTAAATTGGGGTAAACAACAATATAAAAACTTTCTAGGTCAATAGACATCTATTATAGTTTTTATGGGAGTGAAAATTTCAAATAGGCCATGCAGGGACCACTTCCACTGTTATCCATGGAAGTATAATGTGTAAAAAGATAATTTTGTGAATATATAAATGTATCTTCTAGTTTGGCACATGAGACAGTGTATGTTTATAAAAAAGAGACTCACACACTACTCAAAATGTAAATAATGCACATAGATAGATAAATATGATGAGAATAGAGTTTATAAGGCTCTATGTAATGTGATTTGTAGCTTCTGAACTCCTTAGATATGGAAGAAGTGAAGTTGGAGTCAAATTATAGAAATAGGGAGAAAAATATAGTGTCGTGAGTGCTTATGTATTTTGTTTCCAATGAGGTGTATGACTTGGTGGATGAGCTCTTATTCTTGTAGTAAAAAAGTTTTTTCTTTTAGGATATCATTAGTATTACATAGTGTGCACAACGAGCAGTTCTTGTATTGTTCTAGGGTGCATGAGTATCTTGGTATATTTTCTCAAATATAATTGTTTTTATTATTGATCTAGATATTCCGTTTATATGGTGTAGTAGACAAGAAACATGTTCTATGTACCTCGTACATCGTACTGGTCTCTGACATCCATTAAATGTTGTATACAAAAGACAATCAAGATCATTAATATAATAAGCAGTACTAAGTTTCATAAATATGAAAATTATAAGTAATTTTGAATTTAAATATAAAAGGAAGGAATGAAAGTGTCTCGGGATCAGTAGGTCAGTCTCTTGGTGTCTCAGACTATCAGTGTATCAGTTTGTTGGTATGTCGGTCTATCGGTCGATCAATCTATTAGTAAGTGATGCGTCGGTAGGTGATGCATCGGTAGGTCGGTTAGTCAGTCAGCTATTAATAGCTTATACTTAGAGAAAATTATGAGTATCGTTTAGTCACTCTATTGGTAGGTTACTCTGTCAGTAGCACATGCTGTCAGTAACTCAGAATTTTGTCGGTGACTCATCCTTAGTGAAGTTTCTGAGAATCTGTCAGTAGGCACTCTATCGGTAGGTTGTCCTTAGAAAAAAATTATGATAAGCTGTCAGTAGTTTAGGTTTCATTGAATTATACTTACCCAAATCTTGGTAACCTATCTTATGATGTAAATACTAACAAGAGATGTTATGATTAAATGTAAACATGATTAAACAAGATGTAACTTAATAAAACATAATTAAGCATGATTTGTGAGCATTAAAATTAGAGAAATCCAACAATCTCCCCCTTTTTTATGATCAAAAATCATGGAATTATATAGTTTATAATGGACAAAGTAAGGTTTTATTAACATTTTAAATAGATCATAAGAGATGAAATGTTAATATAAACAAAAAATTTATACAGATCCCTTAGTAAGCATTTCTTTTTAATATCATGCTCCCACTGAGATAAATTCCATACACATACACATGCCACACACATTATCCCCCGTTTGGAATTATCAAAAAGGATAACAATAATTAAATAAAGGAACAAATAATGAGATGAAAACATAAAATATATTCTAGTAGTACAACAGTACAATTGGTAATAAAAATAGTAAAATAGATCCCTATCAAAGATTCATCTAATCACTTATTCTCCAAAGTAGAGTCCATCACTTATTTTCCCTTATCATAGGTAGCAGTGGTAAGAGAAGTAGGTGTAGAAGTAGTGGTTTGAATAGTCTTGTAGATACTAAGGGAAGGAAGAGGAACTAAAATAAATATAAAAGGATTAAGGCTTGGGCTAGAAGAGGTAGGAGGTCCGGTAAGCTCATGATTAATGTCAAGTTTGATTTGGCTTAGAGCTTGAGAAGGAGTCATGGATAAAGGTGATAAGGGTAGAGAAGAAGAATTAGAAGGGTGAAAGATAAGCCAAAGAGGAGAAGCTACTAGAGCAACGATTACAGTACTATCATTATGCAAGTAAGGTTTCAGTAGATTGATGAAGTCCTTGATGATATGACCACCAAAATCCGTAGCCTTTTTAAAATATTCCTTATTATCCATAAACTTATGAAGGGTATGAGTGAAATCCTTAAGCTTATTGACTTGATCTTTTAAGTCTTGAGTAATAGGATGGATCTTAAAATTTTCAACCAAATATTTAAAATTATTATTTAGCTGATTCTTTGTATAAATCCTCTTAAAGTAGAAGTCTACTTTCTTGGTTATCTCTTCTTGAGCATTAGTGGGACCTTTCATGAAAAACATTACCATGTAATATATACGATCACCATTCTATAAAAATTTTCTTAGTATTTCTTGGTATTTTAAACCCATAATAGTCCAAAGTTCCTATCTTATCACATTTCTAATAATATCAACCTCAGGAGTAGCTGAAGTAGAGGCACCTTGCAAGATATCCTGGACATCTGATCTCAACTGATTCAAATCAAGAGATGGAGGCTGAGGAACATAAATCCTAGAAGATGCATCCTAAAATATTTTCATAACCTTATCCAGAGATGTCCTATAATCAATATTTATACTATTAATGGTCGAAACCATAGAAGTCAGTTAATTTCCCATTTTTTGATTATATAAGACAATTGCTTCAAACACAGAGATCAATTGAGGCTCAACCTGAGAAACAATCCTCTATATGATCATAGATGCATCAATTTCACTAAGTCTTGACCCTAGATCTAGTTGGTGTGGAGGTAAAGATCTAACCATTAATAACAACTCTTCCTTAAATGCATTAAAGTCAGACTTAGTCACATACTCTATAGGGTTAGGTACAGTTATAGGACTAGGAGCTTGAGCATCTTTCCTATCCTATAAATACGAGTAATCCAAACCCAAAGTCACATAACCTAGATCCTTTATCCACACAGGAACAACTATATCATCAAGAGGAGAAATAACATCAACTTTCACCCCTTTAGTCTATCTCTCCCCCTCAACAGATACTATCCTTCCAGCATAAACCAACTCTCGCACTAGATCCACTAAAACTTCTCTTTCAGCATGAAATTCATCATGCACATGGACATGTAGAGATCTTTCCTCAACCATAGGTGGTTTATGAGCTTCATGGGATTTCACAATTGGTTCTTCTTACCTTAAATCAATATTAGCAAGATCTGCATGCTCAATGGGAGCTAGATTAAGATCGATACGTTCTTCAATAGGACCTTGATCATCATCAGGATGATATGAACCACCATCAGATTCATCAATTTCTTTTCCTTCCTCATCACTTTTATCTTCTGCATCTTCTTTATCAAATTCCTCATCGTCTTCATCATTTTCTTCCTCATCTCTATCACCATCATCATCATCATCATCTTCTTCACTACCATTTTCTCCTTCTTCACCATTTGAATCCTCATCACTATCAGATATGCTAACATACTCAACATTCTAGGAATATTCAGTCTCCTCATCATAATCCTCATGTAGAAGCGGTTTCTTTGCAGGAAGAGGCCTAAGATGCCTAATAGGACCATAAGTCATTCTTTCAGGACTTTCATCTATATCAGGGTCACTTCTATCATCAATTTGTGACTCATTTTCTTGATCTTCCTCAGATAAATCTTCCTCATCTGAATACTCACCCACTTCATCTGGTCCTAGACCAGGGTTAACCATGTTTCTTTTCCTTGAGGGATGATTAAAAGGATTAAAATAATCAAACAATTTTTCATTTTCCTAAACCCTCATCTTTTTATAGGGGTTCCAATTTATTTTCATTCTCTTACAGATAGTTTTTTTGAGACAAAAACCATCGCAGACTAAAACTATTTCTTCACCCTTATTCACTAAACTCTTAACTTTCAGTATAAAAAAGATAATACTGGGATAAAGCAATGATTTTTTGTAGTAGGGTTTTATCATTTCACTTATATGCACCATAAAATATCTACACAGGTTAACCTTATATCACTTCTTCAATAGATAAAGAAAATATACATCTTGGTACTTTAGGGAGGAAAAGTTCCCTTTCCTAGGACATAACTAATGTTGACTAACTTGATCAACAAACTGCATTCACCATCAAGTTCTGTTGATATATGCCTTATATGATCTCAATTACCAGTAAGCTCAGCCAAAGATTCCTCAAAATTGAATATATCACTGGGTGAAGGCGCACTTACCTATTGATCATCACATACACCCTCATGGGTTACCTTCAATCATTATTCCCAATGATTAGATTAAAAAGTGATTCTTTTTCCATTTACTATAGATTTAATCCAAAATATCTCTGAGTCCTCAAGAAAAAATTTTACATACAGATATAAATCATGAACTATCCTAGAGTAAAATGGTATTTCATTATTGGAGAACCACTCTAACCATCCTTTAGATTGTAACACATTTAACAAGAGAGACTTACTTATCAATAACCATTCTGAGTTCAATTCTTTCTCAAGAGTGAGGATATGGTTCGCAAGTTTCGAATGAATAGGTTTTGGTTTAGTTTGACAAGATTAAACTATTTTTTTCTTAGATGGATGTGAATAATCCACATATCTCTAAAAAACACATTTAACTTGAGTCATTGGTGAGATTCGAAGATTTTTGTTCTAAGGATAAAGGTAGAAGGAGTTTGGGAGAGAAAGGTTAGAAGGTAAGAGTGTGATAGAAAGAGTGTGAGAGTAATAAAAAGTGTTGGATCAATCCTTAATTTTATTATTTAGGGATTTAAAATCATAAAATAATAAATTTAGATTAAAATAAAATGAAATAATTAAAACAATGATGTTTTATATTCCAGACAGAAAAATGACAAAGTATTGATCAGTGATACACATCGGTGAGGCCTATCAGTGAGTCATCATCAATGATTCTTGTCGGTGAGTCATTATCGATGAGTCCTATTGGTGATTCATCATTAGCGAGTCATGTCGATGAGTCATCATTGGTGACACATAATCGGTGAGACATCATTGGAGAGACATCATCGATGATACATCTGATAGTTAGTCACTCAAATTTGATCATTCCTAACTCATGTCTGATGTAACTCATTCTCTCAGAATTTAATGGCTTTGTAAAAATGTTAGTAATATGATGTTCAGTGCCAATTAATTAAAGATTTATATCACCTTTTTGATAAGGATATATCAAAAGGTGATGCCTCACAACAATATGTTTTGTTCTAAAATGAGAAAATGGATTCTTAGAAATTTTAATAACACTTGTGTTATCACAATTTATAGGGACTTTTCTAAATTGATATCCATAATCTATTAATGCACGTTTCATCCAAAAAATCTGAGCACAACAATTACCAAAAGCTTTGTATTCAAATTTGGCAGTAGATAATGAAACAAATTTTTTATTTTTACTACAACATGAAACTAGATACTTGCCCAAAAAGTGACATGTTCTAGAGGTTTTTTTTGTATATAACTTGTAACCACCACAATCAACATCAGAATAACTAAATAAGTCAAATGGTTGTCCTATAGGGTAGAAAATTCCTAAGTTGGTATTATATTTGAGGTATTTGAAAATTATTTCAATAGCAAGTATATGTGACTCTTTAGGATTTTCTTGAAAACGAGCACACATATACACACTAAACATAATATCAGGTCAACTAGAAGTTAAGTAAAGAAGACTTCTAATCATACCCCTATAATTGGTTTGATCCATTTATTTTACATCTTCATCAAGATCCAATTTACACGTGGTACTCATAAGAGTATCACTACTATTTGTGCTGTCCAATATAAAACATTTTAAAATATATTTAGTGTATTTAATTTGATTTAAAATAATACATTATTTATTTTGAAAGATTTTAAATCCATTAAATAATTTGAGTTCACCCATTAAGATCATTTCAAATTAATTTTTCATTATTTTTGAAAAATCAATACATAAAGAGTTTTTAGAAGATCCAAAAATAATATCATCAACATATATTTGAACAACTAAAACATCTTTAGATTTTTTTTATAAAAAGAGTAGGATCGGTAATCCATTTTGTAAAAAATTTAGAAATAAGAAAAGTGATGAACCTATCATACTAAGCTCTAGGAGCATGTTTTAAACCATATAAATCTTTTGTTAATTTAAAAACATGATTCGGAAAATGAGGATCATTAAAACTAGGGGGTTGTTCAAAAAAAACATCCACAAATATATACCCATTTAGGAATGCACTTTTGACATCCATTTGATAAAGTTTGAAATTTTGATGCGCTGCATAAGCTAGAAGTATTCTAATAAATTCAATTCTGATAACAGGTGAAAAGGTTTATTCATAGTCAATTACTTCTTCTTGAATATAAACATGTGAAACTAATCTAGATTTATTTCTTACTATAGTGATAACATCATCTACTTTATTTATAAACACCCACTTAGTACCTATTGTCAAGGTATATTTGGGTCTATCAACAAGTTTTCAAACTTTGTTCCTTTAAAACCGATTTAATTATTCTTGCATAGACATCACCTAAAATTCATCATTGATTTCATCATTGATGTTCTTAGGTTTAAGCTATGAAAAAAAGTCTTGATGTTCAACCTTGTTCCTTAGATAATCTCTAGTTTGTGTCCCTTTATCTAAGTATTCAACTACAAAATCTAAGGGATGATTATTAAGGGTTCTAACAGATCTAGAAAAGGAAGGGTTGGTTATATTGGGTTAATCTATAGGTTTGGGTTCCCTTTGGTTAGAATCTGGAGAGTTTCCAGAACTAGATCTTTCTGCTTGTTAAACAACAGAATCAGAAACTTTTGAATTTAGGTCTAGATTTGATAGATTGTCCTCAAGATTTTCTAGGGAGGTTTTAGGTTCATGTGGGTTTGTTTCATCAAATGATATGTATAGATTCTCCCACACACTTGGTTATCTTATTAAAGACCCTATAGGATTTGATAGAGGTTGAATAATCTAGGAAAAGTCCTTTATCACTTTTGGATGATTTTTTTCAAGATTATCTTTTGTATTAAGGATATAGACTTTGCAACTGAAAACTTTGAAGTAATTAACCTTGGGTTTCCTATTATTAAAAATCTCATAGGCAGTTTTCTTAAGGATTGGTCTAATTAAAACTCTATTAATTAACATGAAATACATCATCACATAACCATGAGATTCTAATCATATTATACTTGAGACCATCCACATAAAGAACTTTAGAAATTAAAATTGAATTACTGTTACTGATTTGGCCAAGGACAATTATCTTTCCTTTTTCATTGTCACCAAAGGTGAAATGCCCACCATCAATCTTGATAAGGGTCTTGAAGCTCAAATAGTCCCCTATCATATGTCTTTAACACTTACTGTCTAAGTACCATAAGCTCTTACATGAACTCTTCAAACAAATTTCCTAAAAAAATTGATCAAACAAGAAAAGACTTTGGTACCCAAACTTACTTGGGTCCAGTAATATTAGTAATTAAAGATTTAGGAACCCAAATTTTCTTTATGGGTTTCCTATAAATAGTTTTTAAAGTATTAGAAAAATAAACTATATTATATATAGAGAAACTAGAAGTAGTAAAGGAATTTCTAGTGCTGGAACTTGTAGAAGATTTTTCAGATTTAGGCATAAAACTGGATTTTCCAGATTTGGATACAAAATTGGTTTTTACAAAATTTCTTTTTCCAAGTTTATAACCAATACTAGTAGTATATTTTGGAGTAAATTTGTTTCCAAGAATTTGAACTAAGGTATCTTTGCCATTTGTGAAATTCTATAAACCCTTATTTAATTGATCATTAGACAATTTAAGTTCTGTATTCTCATTGGTCAGTTGAGCATTCTTTTCCTTTTCAATAGTAATTTCATAATTCACAGAAGTAGAAAGAGCATAATGTTTATTGATAGATTTATATTTATTTTTTAGTTCATTACATGTATCCTCAAGAATTTTATAGTATTCAAACTGTTGAGTCTAAAGTTCTCCTTTTGAATTTTATGACTTGTTTTGGAAATCAAAAATGTATTCATACATATTTATCGTACTGACTCTGTCAATCGTACTGACTCTATCAATCGTACTGACACTGTCAAACGTACTAACTCTGTCAATCATACGGACTCTGTCAATCGTACTGCTGTCAATCATACTAACTCTGTCTATCATACTGACTCTGTCTATCATACTGACTCTGTCAATCGTACTGACTCTGTCAATCGTACTGACTCTGTCAATCGTAATGAATTTTATGAATCATACTCACTTTGTATCATATCAATACATTACACTAATTAATACTAATAATAATCATATTTTACTTCTATCACATGCTTGTTATTATTCTTTATCAACACATGACAATCATACTCATGTTTATCATCTTTATATATCTTTTTTTAACCAAAACGATGTCGTGGAATTAGTTATAAACTAATCAAAATGATGTCATGTTTTCTATTTCAATATGAACGTCATAATTCTAGGTGTACAAGTCCCTATGAGTTTTACAGAGAAATATGACCATTGGAGGGAATATAACCATTGGAACCTAAGGCCTATAAATAGAAGGTCATTTGAAGCTGAGAAAAACAATTGAGAGACTTTGATCATTCTGTGCTTATGTAAAGTTCTAGAGGAAGACGCTATTACTTCTCTCTTTCTTCGTGTGAAAGCCTTGATATTACAAAATTTGAACGGATCGTTCTTAGTTTTTGTATTTCATTAAGTGCTTTTGATCTTCTTTGTGCGACCGATTAGGTGATAATGATCGAGGGCTATTGAGGATAGGCATACGGTGGTACCGATCATCGTATTGAGGGCTTTCAAGCGTTTGAAAGATAGAGGTTCCGATTACCTGTAAAATCGAGGGCTTGTGGGAATAGCAAGACAGACATTTCGATCATCGTATCTAGGGCTTGCGGGGATAACAAGATAGACGTACCTATCATCATATCGAGGGCTTACCAAGGTGGTGGTAAGACATACCTCTTATCCTAGGTGAAAAGATAAACCTTCTCTTTGGGTCAAAATAATTGTAATACTTTTATATTTCTGCTGCTGTTTGTTTTAGAAAGCTAATTGTATTGTTTTCTTTCTTCATTTCATATTCGTTTGTAATTGTTTCAATTACAATCATACTATTACATATTGTATCGATTGATTCTATACGCTTTATGGTAGAATCCTTTACTATTGTATTACTCTGATTATTATATTCATCTTGAATACAATTGCTTTACATTTCTTATAGTATTACATCATATCATGCCTTTATATTTCATACAATTGTGGTTGTTTGTTTTTGTTGTGAATTGTATTAGTTTAAGA
The DNA here is from genome assembly GCA_963277665.1 of Viscum album. Classification (NCBI taxonomy): domain Eukaryota; kingdom Viridiplantae; phylum Streptophyta; class Magnoliopsida; order Santalales; family Viscaceae; genus Viscum; species Viscum album. The sequence goes on along the minus strand of OY728126.1, from coordinate 1,684,318,385 downwards.
TCTTTTAAACTAATTTCTTAAGTGTTTAAACACAAAGTTTATAAACCTACAATTCACCCCCTCTTATATTGTTCCATCTAATATACATATACATCTATATATTGATCCAAAAATTGGTATCAGAGGAGGTTTCCACTGGTTTATATTAATAGCTCTATTTATTTCATATTTCTGTTTCAACTATTTACTGCACTAATGTGTGGGGTGGAAAAGATTTTGTTCTATTAGATGGCAGGAATTAATATTGGATCAATTGAAAATATAAATCCTACTAGACCACCTATATTTGATGGGAATTATTATGAGTACTGGAGAGATTGAATGAAGACATTTTTTTATCAATACTGGTGTAGAAAATTTTATTATGCTTACTGGAGGTTACAAAATTCCTGAAAAAGAAGTCAGTACTTTCACTAATCCAGAGAAGAAAGAATATTAACTGAATTACAAGGTATGAAATACTTTTCTATGTTCTATGACCAGGAATATATACAGCCAGATATCATCTTGTGAAGCATCCAACTATATTTGGAAGAAAATGGAAGTCAACATTTTGGTACATCGAAGGTTATAAAAACAAGAAGATAAATGCTTTGAGTAGACTATCATGGTTTTCTTTTTTCCTTATGGAGAGCTAATATTTAAAGTGAAACAAAGATTTATGAAAATTTTCAACAGCTTACAATCTATGGGAGAAAAAGGTCTTGATGATGAATCCCTTGTTGAAAAAATTATTGACATAATGCCAAATGAATGGGAGTCAAAAAGGAAATCCATTGATGAAAATAGAAAAGTTTCCCAGATCACTCTTGATGAACTCTTTGGAACTATTCTATAGCATGAGACAAGAATGAAGAGAGATTATGATTTCAATAAGAAGAAAAATGGAAATGGAAGTGTATCTTTTACTACTACATCTAAATTTAAAACACCTGAAAGGATAACAAGATCCAAAGCCAAGAAAGTTGTTATGTCAGAATCAAGTGAGAGTGATCACTCGGATAATGAGTTAGCCAATCTTGCTCGAAGGATGAAAAAGATTGTGGGAAAGATAGACTTCCAATACAGATTAAAAAATAAAGATAGAAAGTATAAGAAAGATTCAAAGGTAACTTGTTATGAGTATAAGAAAGTAGGTCATATAAGACCCGATTTTCCTTTAATAAAGAGAAAAGATAGAAAGGATAAAAATTCTAAAATAAATAAGAAAAATTATTACAAGACAAAGAAAAATAAAGTCTTGAAGGAAAATGATACTTGGAGTGTAAGTGGTAGCGATTCTTCAGATGATTCTTCAGAATATGAATCCTCAGAAAAAATAAATATTAGACTAATAACCAGATTACCAATCAAAGATCATTGTCTCATGGATAAGGTACACAATGCTGAAGCTATTACAAATGTTTCCTTGAATGTAAATTATACTGATAATAAATTTTATGATTCTTCAAATGATGATTCTTCATCAGAAGATAATACTTTACCTTCTTTTGAAGAAGTGTCTAGGTTTTCTAAATTACGTGAGAATGAAAATTCTAAACTCAAGAAAAATCTTGATAAAGAAAATTCTAGAATTTCAATTTTAACTAAAGAAGTATCAGATCTTTTTAATGATATTGATATGAAAACTTCTAATTTTGAAAGTATTTTAAAAACCCTTAAGAAAGAAAAGTCTAATAAGGATAAACTTTTGAAGGATCTATAAAATGTAATTTCTAAGAAAAATGTTTTTGAGCCAAGCTTTAGTTCAAAATAAAATGTTTTGGAGGATAAAAATTTAGTTTTAAAAATAAAATCAGAATTTTTTTCCTTGAAAAAATGTTTGTCAAACTTTAATCATGGTAAGGAAAACTTTGATAAAATGTATTCTCAAATTCGACCTTTGAGAAATCATTCTGGTTTTGGTTATACTCATTCTAAATCAGTTTTTAGTAATAACTATTTTTTTCCTCAAAGTACCCCATTTTGTACTAAGTGTCAATGTGGTGGACACTGGAAAATATATTGTTCTCTTAATAGAACTCAGTCTTTAGGATTTTATAAAGCTCATTTTTCAAAACAAATGTGGATTACGAAAATTCTTTTATATAACCCTTCTGGATCCAAACAATTTTGGATTATGAAAAACTAATTGTTTCTTTTTCAGGAAAATAAGAAGTGTACCAAGCAGAATATTTGGTACATCGATAGTGGTTGTTCTCAACACATGACCAGAAACAAAGATTTCTTTGAAAATATTATCGAAACAAAAGGTGTAAAGGTTACCTTCGGAGATAATTCTCAAGGAAAGATTGTTGGAATAGGTAATATTTTTTTTCTTGGAAAAGTTCTTATTTCAAATGTTTTGTTTGTTAAAGGTCTTAAGCACAATCTCATCAACATAATTCAATTATGTGATGAAGGTTACTTTGTGAATTTTAGAAATGATAAATGCTTAGTTCACAATTCCAAGAATGAGTTCATTCTATCTGCCCATAGGCAAGATAATGTATACACTATTAACTTAGAAGACCTTAGGAGCCAAAATTTACCTTTCTTAAGTGTAATAGAAGACCAATCATGGCTATGGCATAGAAGACTAGGACACTGCAACCTAAGAAACCTTTGTAAACTTTCAATGAAAAGATTTGTAAAGGGACTACCAGATCTTATATATGATTCTTCAAAGGTCTGTGATCCTTTTCAATTTGGAAAGCAACATAATACTAGCTTTAAATCAATTAATGAAGTTTCAACTTCTAATGAATTATAGCTTGTGCACATGGATCTTTTTGGTCCTTCACAAACTGGAAGAACTGGAGGCAAATATTATGTATTTGTTTTATTTGATGAATTTACTAGATTTACATGGGTCTATTTTCTAAAAAAGAAATCTGAAGCCTTTTTCTATTTAAAAACTTTTAGATCCCAAGTTAAAAATGAGAAAAACCTACCATTGATAACTATTCATAGTGATCATGGTGGTGAATTTAAAAATTCAGATTTTGAAACTTTTTGTAGTAAGAAAGGTATTACTCACAATTTCTTAGCTCCAAGAACTCCTCAGAAAAATGGTGTTGTTGAGAGAAGAAATCGTATTCTTCAGGAAATGAAAAGAACCATGTTGAGTGAATACTCAATTGTTAAGAACTTTTGGGCTGAAGCTATTAGTACTGCTTGTTATACTATAAATCGTTTTTTAACCAGACCTTTTCTTAATAAAACACATTATGAATTGTGGATTGGCCGAAAACCTAAAGTTTCATACTTCAAATTTTTTGGGTGAAAAGTATTCATTCTGAATACTAAAGATAATCTACACAAATTCAAACCAGAATATGATGAAGGAATCTTTCTAGGCTATTCTACAATTTCTAAGGCATATAGAGTTTTCAATAAAAAAACTTGTACTGTTGAAGAAATAGTGCATGTTAAATTTGATGAAACTAATCCTTTTGTTTTCAAACAACTCCAACCTACATCTTCAGATGTGTTTTCTAAAAATGTTTATCAACCTCTATTAGAAGATCCTTCTGATAAGGAAAATGTTCAAGAAAGTGTTCCTGAAACTTTTACCCCAGAAAATTTTCTACCATATGTTGACGAACAGGTTTTACAAAACCCAAATAAATTGCTTCTTAGGAATCATCTCAGTGATAAAATCATTGGTGATTTAAATCAACCTGTAAGGACCAGAAATTCCTTGAGAAATGAAATAGAACATCTTGCCTTTCTTTCTCAATTCGAACCTAAAAGTCCAAGTGAGGCCTTAGGTGATGAAGATTGGATTGAAGCAATGTAAGATGGACTAAATGAATTTGAAAGGAATCAAGTCCGGAATTTAGTTGAAATACCTAAAGAAACAATTGTAATTGGTGTAAAATGGGTTTTCCGAAAAAAATGTGATGAAAATGGAATCATTGTAAGAAATAAAGAAAGAATTGTTGTTAAGGGCTATAATCAACAAGAGGTAATAGACTATGAAGAAACATATGCTCTGGTAGCTATAATTGAATCAATTTATATTCTATTAGCCTTTGCAGCATACTTTAATTTCAAATTATTTCAAATGGATGTTAAATGTGATTTTCTAAATGGTTTTGTTCAAGAAGAAGTTTTTATCGAACAACCCCCTGGTTTTTTAGACTCAAAATATCCTAATCATGTTTTTAAACTTACCAAAGATTTATATGGCCTTAAACAAGCCCCTAGAGCATGGTATGATAGACTTATAGGATTTCTTTTACAAAAAAATTATGAAAAATGTACAACAAATCCAAACCTTTTTATAAAAATGGAAAATAAGAATGTTTTGATTGCTCAAATTTATGTTGATGACATCATATTTGGATCAAATCAGCAATCTTTAACTGATTCGTTTTCAAATTCAATAAAATATGATTTTGGAATGAGTATGATGGGTGAGCTAACATTCATTTTAGGTTTTCAAATTTCACAAAAACTAGAAGGAACATATATATCTCAACATAAGTATATTAAATATTTACTCAAAAAGTATGGATACAACAATACTAAAAGTATTAGCACTCCAATTGGTACCTCAAATACACTTGATCATGATGAAAATGGGAAACCAGTAGATCAAAATCTTTTAGAGGTATGATAGAAAGTTTGTTATACTTGACAGCCAGTCGACCAGACTTAATGTTTTCCGTATTCTTATGTGCAAGATACAAATTTAATACAAAATAGTCTCATTTAAAAGATGTGAAAATAATCTTTTGGTATTTAAAAGGAACTCTGAATTTAGGTCTTTTATATTCTTCTGGAAATGATTTTGTTTTAAAATGTTTTTCAGATGCTGACTTTGGTGGTTATAGAATAGATAGAAAGAGTATATCTAGAACATGTCATTTCTTATGAGATTCCTTGGTTTCTTCGTCCTGCAAGAAACAAAACTCAGTATCACTTTCCACTACTGAAGACAAATATGTAGCAGCTGGAAGTTATTGTGCTTAAGTGTGGTGGATGCAACACACACTCACTGACTATGGATTGAGTTTTTCCAAAACTAAAATTCTTTATTATAATACTAGTGTCATAGCTCTTAGTAAAAACCCAGCACATCATTCTCGTTCAAAACACATAGATATTAGGAATCACTTTATTAGGGATCACACACAAAAAGGAGATATTATTTTACAATTCATCGGAACACAAGAACAACTTGCTGACATTTTTATAAAACCATTACCTACAAATAGATTTGAATTGATAAAATAGAAGCTAGTAATGATTACATTAAGATAATCATTCATATCTACTTCATGTTTTTCACTTCTCCTTACATAAAAAAAAACTCCTCTTAAAAAGGGGGAGTACATTTTACTTAATGTTTTTTTATGATCTTTATTTGTTTGTTCTCTTGATTTGTTATTATGTCTTTATAATTATCATCTTGACTGTTTGGTTATTGTTTTAATTATCTGACATCTTGTTTACCAACCTATTGTATTGAATTTCTTTCCATCGGCACGTCAACCTTTGGTAAAAACTTTGTTTTCCATCGGCACGTCAACCTATGGTAACAACTTTGTTTTCCATCGGCACATCAACCTATGGTAATGACTTTGTTTTCCATCGGCATGACAACCTATGGTAATGAATTTGTTTTCCATCGACATGTCAACCTATGGTAATGAATTTGTTTTCCATCGGCATGACAACCTATGGTAATGACTTTTTTTTCCATCGGCACATCAACCTATAGTAATGACTTTGTTTTCCATCGGCATGACAACCTATGTCAATGACTTTGTTTTCCATCGGCATGACAACCTATGGTAATGAATTTGTTTTCCATCGGCATGACAACCTATGGTAATGACTTTGTTTTCCATAGGTTTGATAACCTATGGAAATGAATTTGTTTTCTATCGGCATGACAACCTATGGTAATGACTTTGTTTTCCATCGGCATGACAACCTATGGTAATGAATTTGTTTTCCATCAGCTTGACAACCTATGTTAATGAATTTGTTTTCCATCGGGATGACAACCGATCATATTCTTTCTCCTCGTACACTTGTGTTTTCTTTCACTATGTTAATACTATTAAAACAACAATTACCTTACAATCTCTGGTAGGTACATACTTTCCTTACCTTGTTTTGTTTTTCACTTTTTATTCTTTTTCGTTTAAAAAAAAACCCTTTTTAATCCTATCCATTGATTTTTTTCTTCGAATCTCAACCGTAGAAGATCAACGGTCAACCTTTTTTTGCCAATAAATAGACCCCTCCCCTCCCCAAACCCACACCGGTTTTTCAGAATTGTTAACGAATCTCCGCCCCTGTTTTAAGACTCCATACGATCTTCTCTTCGCTTCACCTATATGTCTCAGTCCTCTGCCAACACTCCTGCCGAAATGTCTTCAAAGACTTTTCCAGAGAAAGACTTCCTTAGAGAAAGGTTAGTTTCCTAGGGATTCTTTGACTCGTACAATTCTACAACCAGGAGAATTATTTTGTTTCAAGGCTGGGAACATCTGTGCATTGAAAAACTTGTATCTCAAGATCCGGTTCTTATTGAAGAAGTTAGTGAGTTCTACAAAACTGTGTGTTTTGAGAAAAATATGTTAATAAACTTTGCTGTGTACGATAGAAAAATCTCTATGTCTGTGAAACAAGCAGCCCACTTTCTAAATGTCCCAATAGAAGGTGATTCTTTTTTTCCATCTCATAAACTACCAGAGGAAGTTGGTACGTTTAATAAAGAAATTTCTGAAAAGTCTTTGTTTATTATAAATTAAGAGAAGAGGAAAGTGGCTCATCTATCTCCAGATAACAGATTTGTGGCACTTTGTATGCAAGGTTTTCTTATCCCAAGGAAAGGGGATAGAGAAACTCTGAAAGTATCTGATATCTTCATTCTATACTATCTTGTCAATATGAGAAAGGTAAATCTCATGGGATACATTTTTGAAACAGTCAAGAATGTCAAGTCCGGAGCGATCAAGTCCCATTTGATTATGTATCCCTCTATTCTTACAAACTTCATTCTCGAGAGCATGAAGTTATGTCATATTCCTTTTAAAGGAAAATTGATAGAGTTGCAACCTTAGTGGATAAGTAAGAGTACGTTGAAGAAGTTGTATATTTGTTTTGATCAGAATTCAAAGATTTTTGTCAGAGATATAGAAGCCGAATAGACACAAAATCAATCGGAACAAAATCAATCAGCACCTATGCCAGTCAAAGAAAATCCATCTATTGTTTCTCCTCAAAAGTCATATCCACAAACCAGTTCAAAGACAAAGAATAAACCTAAGTAAAATAAGGAAGTTGTGGCCAAATGGAGAAAAGATAGAGAACAAAGAAAATAAGGTGATCTTAAGTTCGGTTGAGATCCAACCAAAGCTTTTACTGAGAGGATAAGGGTAGAGGATACCCTTCAAGATGAAAAGTTAAAGAAGACTCTTTTGAAAATAAAATCTCAAGACTTTTATGTTTCTAAAGTCATGAAAATGGTTGAGGAGGCTAGTGCTCAACTAAAGGAAGAAGTATATCAAGAACCTATTGTAGAGAGTCTTCCAGAGCCAGAGAAAGGGAAATTTTTTTTGGAAGAAATACAGGAAGTTGAAGAAGAGGAAGGAGATTTTCTTTTGGAATTCCTTCAGAGCTCAAAGAAAAGTAGAGAAGAATCGTTTCAAAAACAAAGTGAAGTATTCAACAAACTCCTCATACCGATCAAGCTCAAGCTTAATCTTTTGAAACTCCAGATAGAATTCCTTCCCAAGAAAAGCTACATGCTCAATATTCTCATACTGAAAACGTTATTGTTATCAGTGAAAAATTTGAATAAGAAATAAAGGAGAAAGAAAAAGAAAAAGGAAAACAGCCAGTTGAAGACTCAAGCCGATCAAATGAACTGGATTCGTATGATGAGGATACTGATTCAGAACACATAATCTCTCTCAAGAGGAGTGATTACATTTTTCATGTTTTGAGAAGGATTTAGAATACCATTCCTTATTTTCCTAGACTTGAAGGAAAAATTTATTTCATCATTGACAATCAGAGGAAGAAATTTGGTTCTGTAAGAGAACTGAGAAAGAGAGTTGTTCAATTGAAGCTAATTTGAAAGTTCTGTCTGAAAGTTCGGCTACTCATAAGAAGGATTGCAATATAATTACTAAGTGGTTATAAAAAACATAGAGCTTAATGAATGATGATGAAATATCAATTGAATACTTGGGGAGAATTTCAAATGATCTTGTAATTGATTTCAATAATCTTGGAAAAGAAACTATTAAAAGGATGAATATTTTTTCAAATACCCATGGAGCTTATATCCCTTCAATAAAAGAGCTGCAAGAGAGAATGGATGCTTTCCAGTCAGAGTTTTCGAAGGTTTCATATTTCAAATATGAAATAGTTTTGTGGAAGAAGCAAAATTATGTGTTATCTAAAGACAACAAGAATATGCAAGACAGAATTGATACTCTTGAAGAAGTAAACAGAGTCCAAGAAGAGACTATCAAGAATCAGGATCATCTCTTTGCCGATCAACAAGAGCTTCTCAAATCCTAGGGTGATTCTATCTCTGAAGACAAGAAGGAAATAAAAAAGATGAAATACGTTCTTCATGAGCTGATCAAGAAAGAAAAGTAAAGAGAAAACAAATGAGTGTTGTATCTTTCTTTTCTCTTTTCTAGAATTCTATAGACTTTTTTTTATCTCAATGAGATTTATGTTACCTTTCCCATTGTATTGCATTTATTTTCTCTAACTCTTTTAGGAAACTCAATATTACCCCATTATTTTTGAAAATCACAGAGGGGGAGAATGTTTTATAAAGTGTTATATTTTTTTTAAAGGGAGAATGATTTAATCAAATACTTCTAAATCAAGGAAAATCTATTAATAAAATACTTAGGAAAGTACATACCTAAGGGGGAGTTAGTTGTATTCAATTTCATATTCAGAAGAGTTTTCAATAACTCAGGGGGAGATAAGTATTTATTTTTGTTTTTACATCATGTTTTGTGCTTTACAAAAAGGAGGAGATTGTTGAGTCAAAATTTCTCTTTTTAACTTTTATGACTTGTTTTAGAAATCAAAAATGTATTCATACAAGTTTATTGTACTGACTCTATCAATCGTACTGACTCTGTCAATCGTACTGACACTGTCAAACATACCGATTTTGTCAATCATACGGACTCTGTCAATCGTACTGACTCTATCAATCGTACTGACTCTGTCAATCGTACTAACTCTATCAATAGTACTGACTCTGTCAATCGTACTGACTCTATCAATCATACTAACTTTTATGAATCATACTCACTTTGTATCATATCAATACATTACACTAAGTAATGTAACGACCCAAAGTTTCATTAATGGAAAATCCCTCTTGATCCAGTTAATTGTCTCTTTATAAAAAAAATGTTTTTATAAGATGTCAACTTCTTTGGTTTTATGATAAGAGTTGTGACTATTAATTTTATAGCCGTTGAACAGTGATCACATGATTAGTATAAATATAAGGCTTTAACGAACCCAATTTTTACTCAGACAAAGGAAGCGATGGCCTCATCCAATGGAATTGCCCTATACGAAGCCCATTTGTCGGAGCTCGGAAAAGTGGTGGCATCCTTGGGCTTCTCCCTTGACCAAGCCCAAGCTGAGCTTCATTATGTCAAGCTCTAACATGACCGTCTACAGGAAAAGTGGAAGTTTATTGAAATTACCACTCGAGCGATGTTATCCGAGCCACCCCAAGATTCTGTCCCCATCGCACACCTTACCCTTAGGTCTTATGCAGCTGTTTTAAGGGGTTATGTAACAAATAAGTAGTACTATGTTTATGTAAATTATTTTTGTATATAATAATGAATATAATTTCAAGTCATTTTTGATACATTGTAAATAGTTTTTAAAGTACAAATGGTGTTTTTAGTTTTTATTTAATTAAGAAATATATTTTATTAAATTAAGGGATTTTTGAATTAAATAATATTTTAATAAAATAATAATTTTTTTATTAAATTAATTAAATATAAATGATCTTATAAATTTATGAATGTAATTAAAATGTTATATTAAGGTTTGAAATCCATTTCTGTCAAAACCCGTGAATTTTCGATAAATGTTGGTTTTTATTTTAAAAGTGAAAATTAACATATTTATAAATTTTTTTAGATAAAATAAATGTCATTTCTGGAATTAGGATGTCGAAATTATCCAACGGTGAATTTTTCATAATTTTCTGAGACAATCAAATTTTTGGGTAAAAATTAAATACCGTTTAAATATATAATGTGTTTTATGACATCATAATGACCCAATGGTGATGTAATCAAATACTATAATCCTTATGTTCGGCCAATATATGTTTTACCATTAAAATAAAGTGATTTTGGGTTTGTTTGAATTACTTTTCAAAGCATTAATGAACCCCTCAAGACTTATTCAACACTTTTCCTTTTTAAATTAATTTCCATGGGAGTGTGACTCACCTCCACATAAGCAACCTTATTATTTTAATAAGTTCGGACCTTGGCCTTGTAAAATATTGTTTTCCTCTTTCCTTTTCCAGAAACCATGGGCAAAAATCATGTGATGGTTTGTGGTTTGGATTAGTTTAATATAAGGGGTCCCAAACCTAAATAATAAAGAATTCTCTCACCTTTCCTATATAAACCCACCCAAGATCCCACTTCCTCCTCACTAAAATCCTTTTGAGTTCGTCCAAACTCTGCCCTACTCTCTCTAGAATCCTCCCAAGGTTCCCCAAGCTCCCAAGAAGCCCCTCACAAGCCTCTCTCTAGCCTTTGGAATCACACTTCCAAGTAAGGGTTTTTTTCTTCCTTTCTCATTTTTGTCAATTTTCTTTAAGTTGTATTTCCCTTTTAATTTCAATTATGAATGTTGGGGTATGGTTTCGCACCCCCCATACTGCCTTCTTATTTTTTTAATGATGGGATACCCATTTCTCTCTCATTAAATTCCTCCCATGTACACCCGTTACTATACCGAAATTACGAAAGGAACTTCTCTCCCTTCTTTTACATTCAAGCAATAATTTTGTATCATGAATCTAAATTCCTTTTCAATTGTTGGGACATGTATCTATATGAACTCCTTACTTTACATTATATGTAAATATTATGAGGACCCCATTTATCTCTCATCAACCATTTTTATGAATTCTTATGTCACGCCGTTACGCTGCCGAAATCACACCGATTTTCTAAGCCAATGTCATTGTGTAGTGAATACCATGCCCATTTCTCCATCAAGGGTATTCACCTTTATGAACATTTACTTATTGATTATAAAGTTTCATGTATGAATTTCACATTCCTTTATCGTGGAATAAATGATTATGTTTTATGAATCCATGTTTTATGATCTATGTGGCACACTTATGCATGAAATGAAATCTTTAAGAAGGGTGCGCCCTTATATCACTCCAATGCATTGGGTAAAGTATAGTATCATGATACGTCATGTGCAATGAGTGTTGACTCATTCTAATTCAAGTGAAACGAGGGTTTACTCGTGCTTCATGTGCAATGAGGGTTTACTCATGCTCCATGTGCAATGAGCCTTGGGTCATGCTAATTCAATGTTAAGTGTTGTTGCCACATTTCCATGTTATGATTATCATGATTTATCATGCCTTTATGTTCATGTTTCTTTTATGCTCTATTGATATGCCTATTGTCTAACATGTATTTTAATTCTCATTTTATTCCATGTGTACTCCCTTACTGGGCTTTATAGCTCACCCTTTTCTTATGCATGTCCTCAGGTTATCCCATGCAATGCTAAGTACGAGGGAATGTAGTGGTCATGTAAAGGAAGTTTTTAATAAAGATGTTGTATTTCATGTTTTAAGTTTTTATGTAGTGATCCTAAGCCACAAAGACACTAAACCTCTCGATCTTATTTGTTGTATCAAGTGAAGTTTTATGTAATGAATCATGTTTAAGTTGTAATAAAAAGTAGGGTTGTCATAGTTGGTATCAGAGGATAGGTTTAGTTATTTTTGGGATTAGGAAAACCCTAGTAAAGCCTTAGATACAAGACTAAGTATAATAAAAACATCCCTAAGATTTGTTAAATACTAATTAAGTGATTTATCAAACAAATAAATCCCTTTCTGGATATGAGCAGGTAGAGGCGGCTCTGGCACAAATGTATCCTAGTGGTAAAACCTGAAAACACCGCTTTGAGCTAGACTCGAACGGGAACTGGTGCACGACAACGGGCCTTGCTGCACTCTTGGTTATGATACTCTCGGGGGATATGTTTTGATAAATTCACAATCTTGGTATGAACCCTTATTAAGGGAAATATTCCCCTAAGAATATATGTTAGAAAGTAGATCATGAAAAGCCTAGATTGAATCCTATATACTCATGAGTTAAAGAAATTAAAGTTTATTTATAAGTCATCAACTTTTGTCTTTGGATTAGCCTTTATGTGTTACCCCTAACTTTCCTTTTATTCCATCCAATGGCCGATAATAGGAGGACTCGGGCTAACAACCGTTGTGAAGATCAGTGTGATGATTGTACTAATGAGATGCCCAATCCAATGGGAGCGGGAATCACGAACTTTGTCACACTTCTCTCTCAGCTAACTGAAGTTTTGAATAGAAACACGGGTCAAGAGGAACGTTCAACCCCCCCTAATAAAGAACAAGTCGCTATTGAGAGCTTCATGAGAAAAAGGCCTCCTACTTTTAGTGGATCATCCGATCCCACAATCGCTGAATAATGGATCAACTCCATTGAAAAGATATTCTACATCCTCCAATGTTCTGAATGAGAGAAGGTTCTCATGGCGGCTTATCATATGGAGGGTGAAGCTGATCAATGGTGGATGTTGATAAAAAATATGAAGCTTGAGGAGGAGATCGAGGCTTTGGAATGGAAGGAATTATGGAAGATGTTTTTCGATAAATATTTTCCGCACACCCTCTATCTTAAGATGGAAAGGGACTTCCTTTACCTCAAGCAAAAAGATAAAGAATCTGTGGGAGTGTACGAGGAAAACTTCACAAGACTTGCACGATATGATTTCGGCTTTGTCGTTACCCCCTAATGCAAGGTTGACCGCTTATTTGGTGGGATGAAGCCTAGCTTGAGGAAAGCATTAGCGATCTGTGACTTTGACAGCTATGAGGAAATTGTCCGATGTGCCCTCAAGGTCGAAATGGAGATCGGAGAATCACAGGGGTATCATGGGGACAAGAAGCGTAAGTTGGACTTCAATGCTGGTGGTCCGATGGATAAATCCAACGGTGCTAAGAAGTTCCAGCACCCCACTTGCCAAAAGTGCGGAAAGAAGCACCCTGGAAATTGCCTTAAGGGGACGAGAAAATTCTTTAGGTGTGGAAGAGAAGGGAACCTAGCTATTAACTGTCGGAAAGAAGGACCTGCGGCTGCGACAAAGGAGAGGAACAATCTGTTCGAACCTCAACGCGTTGTTCAATGCTACAAATGCAAAGAACCGGGTCATTTTTCAAATCAGTTCCTTAATCCAAGGGTTATCGGAGGCAACCGACAACCTACAAGACATAAAGGAAGAGATTTTTCCATCACTTCTGACGAAGTGAACCCAGACAATGAAGTGGTGACAGGTATGCTAGTTATTAATTCAAGAATAGAAAACATACTTTTTGATTCAGGTTCTACGCATTATTTTATATCTCAAAAGTTTAGTAGAACAATCCCAGCACCACCACAAATCATGGAAGTAAAGATGTCGGTGAGTACGACAAATGGGGCAATCATTGCATCCCATGAATATAAGTCCTCCACTGTTATAATTTGTGGATTGAATTTCCCGGAGAACCTCATCATACTCCCTTTGGTGGAATTTGATGCAATTCTTGGCATGAATTGGCTTTCCTTATATAGAGCCAACATAAATTGTCGAGAGAGGGAAATCACACTCCATATGGAGAATCGACCCCCGATTCTTTATAAGTGTCAGGAGGAAGATGAATCTCCTTTAGCTCCATAATCTCAAGCATGGATATTACTGCCCTATGAGCACACGTATCTGGCACAGATGATTGAGTCCAAGGAAGAAACCATCCTTGAAGAAATGCCTATTGTGAGGGAATTCACTGAAGCGTTTCCCAAGGAACTGCCTGGTCTTCCTCCAAGAAGAGATCTTGAGTTCTCAATTGAACTTATACTTGGGGAAATACCAATATCCAAGACTCCATATATAATGACTGTTGTTGAGCTTGAAGAGCTTAAGAAACAACTACAGGAGAATCTGGATAAAGGGTTTATACGCCCAAGTGCTTCACCATGGGGTGCACCAGTCCTCTTCGTCAATAAGAAGGATGAGTCAATGAGGCTTTGCATCGATTATCATGAACTTAAAAAAATAACAATAAAGAACAATTATCCACTCCCACGAATTTATGAATTGTTCGATTAGTTGCGTGGAGCACAATACTTCTCCAAGGTGGACTTGCGGTCGGAATATTATCAATTAAGGGTGAAGAAGGAAGATATCCCCAAGACTGCTTTTCGTAAAAGGTACGGGCACTATGAATTCAAAGTAATGCCTTTCGGAATCACCAATTCTCCAAAAATATTCATGGACTTGATGAATAGAGTCTTTAGAGATTATCTTGAAAAATTTTTGGTAGTCTTTATAGATGATATTCTAATATACTCCAAAACCAAGGAGGACCATGAGGAGCATTTAAGAACTGTACTGAAGACTTTACGTAAGGAGAAGCTCTATGAAAAGTACATAAAGTGTGAGTTATGGTTAAAGGATGTCTCATTCTTGGGATATATCATCACAAGCAATGGGATATCTATGGATCCCTCCAAAACAGATGCAATTGGGGGATGGACGAGGCCAACATCGGTAACCGATATTCGTAGCTTCTTGGGGCTAGCTGGATATTATCGACGATTTGTGAGAAATTTCTCACGATTGTCCAACCCTCTTACCAAGCTAACTCGAAAGGGAGTAAAGTTTTCTTGGAGTGATGAATGCGAAGAAAGATTAAAGGAGTTGAAAATTAGGCTTCTCACTGCACCCATGCTCACTTTACCCAAAAGTGGGGAGCTTTTTGTGGTATTCAGTGATGCTTCAAAGAAGGGCTTAGGCTGCGTGCTGATGCAGAATGATAAAGTGATATCCTATGTCTCAAGGAAGTTGAAAATCCATGAGTGAAACTATCCAACACATGATCTGGAGTTGGAGGCTGTGATCTTTTCCTTGAAAATCTGGCGGCATTATCTCTATGGAGAGAAATGTGAGATATATACTAACCACAAGAGTCTTAAATATATATTCACACAGAAAGAGATTAATATGCACCAGAGAAGATGGATAGATCTCATCAAGGATTATGACTGTTCAATACATTACCACCCTGGGAAAGCGAACAAGGTGGCGAAGGCCCTAAGTAGAAAGGATCCAGCGATTCTATCAATGATGAGAATTGAGAAGGATCCAATCTTCTTAGACTTGATGAAGATGGATGTGAGAATCATAAAGAAGGGAACATCATCAATCCTTTCACAAATTATTGCTCAACCATCTCTTTTGGAAAGGTTAAAGGATGATCAAAAGGATGATGTGGGAATTCAAGAAAAAGTGGAAGCTATCAAAAAGGGGAAATCCTCAGAGTTTAATGTTAATGAAGAAGGAATTGTGTGGTTTGGGAAAAGACTATGTGTTCCATCAAGTCCGGAGCTGAAGAAGGAACTTTTGGATGATGCACATAGTTCAAATTTCTCTATTCACCTAGGGAACACAAAGATGTATCGAGATCTCTGAGAAAACTTTTGGTGGGATAATATGAAGAAGGAGATCGCCAAATATACATCAAAGTGCCTGGTGTGTCAGCAAGTGACGGCAGAGAGGTAGAAGTCTAAGGGGATGATGCAACTATTGCCCATACCCGAATGGAAATGGGAGAACATCACTATGGAATTTGTCACCGGACATCCGACGACATCCAAAGGCAACAATGCAATCTGGGTTGTTGTGGATCGTCTTACAAAGACTGCACACTTCATTGCTATTCGGGAGGATTTCTCATTGGATCAACTAACACAGATATATATTAGGGAATTGGTAAGGTTGCATGAAGTACCACTATCTATTGTGTCTGATCAAGATCCATGATTCACCTCTATGTTTTGGAAGAGTCTTCAACATGCTCTGAATACTGAACTAAACTTCAATACGGCCTATCATCCTCAAACTTATGGCCAATCCGAACGGACTATCCAAACACTTGAGGATATGTTGAGAGCGTTCTCAATGGACTTTAAAGGAGGATGGGATCAACATCTTCCTCTGGTTGAGTTCTCTTATAATAACAGTTTCCACTCGATCATCCAAATGGCACCATATGAAGCCCTGTATGGGAAAAGGTGCAGAACACCGACATGTTGGGATGAGGTCGGTGAACGTAAGCTGCTTGGACCAGAAATGGTCGAAGAAATGGTGGATAAGGTGAAAACCATTCAGCAACATATCAAGGTATCCCGGAGTCGACAGAAGAGTTATGCAGATAATCGTCGACGAGACCTTGAGTTTAAAGTTTGAGACATGCTATTTTTACGCATATCTCCATGGAAGAAGGTCATGGGGTTTGGAAAGAAAGGGAAGTTAAGTCCAAGGTACATCGACCCCTTCAAGATTCTTGATCGTGTTGGGGCTGTGGCCTATCGACTAGCACTTCCACCTACTATAGACAAGGTGCATGATGTCTTTCATGTATCCCTCTTAAGGAAGTACATACCGGACCCTTCACATGTACTCTCTTCTGAGGTGGTACAATTGGAAGATTATCTTTCTTATGAGGAGAAACCAGTGAAGATCTTAGATCATAGAGAAAAAGTTCTACGAAATAAGACAATTCCCCTCGTCAAGGTGTTGTAGAGAAACCACAAGTTTGAAGAAGCGACTTGGGAGTCAGAGGATATGATGAAGCTGAGTTACCCACATTTGTTTGAGTGTGGGAAAAGGAAAATTTCGAGGGCGAAATTTCTTAAGGGGGGAATATTGTAACAACCCAAAGTTTCATTAATGGAAAATCCCTCTTGATCCAGTTAATTGTCTCTTTATAAAAAAAATATTTTTATAAGATGTTAACTTATTTGGTTTTATGATAAGAGTTGTGACCATTACTTTTATATCCATTGAACAGTGATCACATGATTAGTATAAATATAAGGCTTTAACGAACCCAATTTTTACTCAGACAAAGGAAGAGATGACCTCATCTAGTAGAATTGCCCCATACGAAGCCCATTTTTCGGAGCTCGGAAAAGAGGTGGAATCCTTGGGCTTTGCCCTTGACCAAGCCCAATATGAGCATCATTATGTCAAGATCGAACGTGACCGTCTACGGGAAAAGTGGAAGTTGATTGAAATTACCACTCGAGTGATGTTATCCGAGCCACCCCAAGAGTCTGTCACCATCGCACACCTTACCCTTAGGTCTTATGCGGCTTTTTTAAGGTGTTATGTAACAAATAAGTAGTAATATGTTCATGTAAATTAGTTTTTTATATAATAATGAATATAATTTCTAGTCATTTTTGATACATTGTAAATAGTTTTTAAAGTACAAATGGTATTTTTAGTTATTATTTAATTAAGAAATCTATTTTATTAAATTAAGGGATTTTTGAATTAAATAATATTTTAATAAAATAATAATATTTTTATTAAATTAATTAAATATAAATGATCTTATAAATTTATGAATGCAATTAAAATGTTATATTAAGGTTTGAAAGCCATTTCTGTCAAAACCCATGAATTTTCGATAAATGTTGGTTTTTATTTTAAAAGTGAAAATTAACATATTTAGAAATTTTTTTAGATAAAATAAATGTCATTTCTGGAATCAGGACGTCGAAATTATCCAATGGTGAATTTTTCATAATTTTCCGAGACAGTCAAATTTTTGGGTAAAAATTAAATACCGTTTAAATATATAATGTGTTTTATGATATCATAATGACACAATGATGATGTAATAAAATACTATAATCCTTATGTTCAGCCAATATATGTTTTACCATTAAAATAAAGTGATTTTGGGTTTGTTTGACTTACTTTTCAAAGCATTAATGAACCCCTCAAGACTTATTCAACACTTTGCCTTTTTAAATTAATTTCCATGGGAGTGTGAATCACCTCCACATAATCAAACTTATTATTTTAATAAGTTCGGACCTTGTACTTGTAAAATATTGTTTTCCTCTTTCCTTTTCCAGAAACCAAGGGCAAAAAGCGTGGGATGGTTTGTGGTTTGGATTAGTTTAATATAAGGGGTCCCAAACCTAAATAATAAAGAATTCTCTCACCTTTCCTATATAAACCCACCCAAGCTCCCACTTCCTCACTAAAATCCTTTGGAGTTCGTCCAACCTCTTCCCTACTCTACCTAGAATCCTCCCAAGGTTCCCCAATCTCCCAAGAATCCTCTCACAAGCCTCTCTCTAGCCTTTGGAAGCACACTTCCAAGTAAGGGTTTTTTCTTCCTTTCTCATTTTTGTCAATTTTCTTTAAGTTGTATTTCCCTTTTAATTTCAATTATGAATGTTGTGGTATGGTTTCTCAACTCCCCCATACTTCCCTCTTATTGTTTGAATGATGGTATACCCCTTTCTCTCTCATTAAATGCCTCCCATGTACACCCGTTACTATGCCGAAATTCCGAAAGGAACTTCTCTCTCTTCTTTTACATTCAAGAAATACTTTTGTATCATGAATCTAAATTCCTTTTCAATTGTTGGGACATGTATACATATGACCTCCTTACTTTCCATTACATGTAAATATGATGAGGAACCCCTTTAACTCTCATCAACCATTTTTATGAATTCTTATGTCACGCCGTTACGCTGCCGAAATCGCACCGATTTTCTAAGCCAATGTCATTGTGTAGTGAATACCATGCCCATTTCTCCATCAAGGGTATTCACCTTTATGAACATTTACTTATTTATTATAAAGTTTCATGTATGAATTCCACATTCCTTTATCGTGGAATAAATGATTATGTTTTATGAATCCATGTTTTATGATCCATGTGGCACACTTATGCATGAAATGAAATGTTTAAGAAGGGTGCGCCCTTATAGCACTCCAATGTATTGGGTAAAGTATAGTATCATGATACGTCATGTGTAATGAGTGTTGACTCATGATAATTCAAGTGCAATGAGGGTTTACTCGTGCTTCATGTGCATTGAGGGTTTACTCATGCTCTATGTGCAATGAGCCTTGGCTCATGCTAATTCAATGTTAAGTGTTGTTGCCACATTTCCATGTTATGATTATCATGACTTTATGTTCATGTTTCTTTTATGATCTATTTATATGCCTATTTTCTAACATGTATTTTACTCCTCATGTTATTCCATGTGTACTCCCTTACTGGGTTTTATAGCTCACCCTTTTCTTATGCATGTCCTCAGGTTATCCCATGCAATGCTAAGTACGAGGGAATGTAGTGGTCATGTAAAGGAATTTTTCAATAAAGATGTTGTATTTCATGTTTTAAGTTTTTATGTAATGATCATAAGCCCCAAGGACACTAAACCTCTCGATATTGTTTGTTGTATCAAGTGAAGTTTTATGTAATGAATCATGTTTAAGTTGTAATAAAAAGCAGGGTTGTCATAAGTAATACTAATAATACTCATATTTTACTTCTGTCACATGCTTGTTCTTATTATTTATCAACACATGACAATCATACTCATGTTTATCATCTTTATATATCTTTTTTTAACCAAAGCGATGTCATGGAATTAGTTATAAACTAATAAAAATGATGTCGTGTTTTCTGTTTCAATATGACCATTATAATTCCAGGTGTCCAAGTCCCTCCGAGTTTTCCGGAGAAATATGACCATTGGAGGAAATATGACCATTGGAACCTGAGGCCTATAAATAGAAAGTCATTTGAAGCTGACAAAAAAAACTGAGATACTTTGATCATTCTGTGCTTCTATCAAGTTCTAGAGAGGGACGCTGTGACTTCTCTATTGCTTCATGCGAAATCCTTGAGATTACAAAATGTGAACGAATCATTCTTAGTTTTTGTATTTCATTAAGTTATTTTTATCTGATTTATGCGACCGATCAAGTGATAAAGATCTAGGGATACTGAGGATAGGAAGATGGTGGTACCGATCATCGTATCGATGGATTTCAAGTATTTGAAAGACAGAGGTGCCGATTACCTACAAAATCAAGGGCTTGCAGGAATAGCAAGACATACATTCTGATCATCATATCAAGGGATTGTGGGGATAGCAAGACAGACGTATCGATCATTGTATCTAGGGCTTAACAAGGTGGTGGTAAGACATACCTCTTATCCTAGGTTAAAGGATAACCCTTCTCTTTGGGTTAAAACAATTTTAATACTTTTACATTTCTGCTGCTATTTGTTTTAGAAAGGGAATTGTATTGTTTCCTTTCTTAATTTCATATTAATTTTTAATTGTTTCAAATTTATGTTATTAATATTTGCATTAATTATTATATTCCCCCTTTACTGATTTTATATGAAATGTACATAATTTGTGTGAAATATTAATGTTTTAATATTAAGTATAATTTTTGAGCATTTTTAGAAGTAGTCCAATTGAGTCAGTTTAATGTTATAATAATAACTGTCACTATACTGATCCAAATTGTGTGGTTCTTTCTTTTAGGATTCTCCTTTCAATATAAAACATTTCATTAGAAGGTACCATGAGCCAATTCTTCCATTTGAAGGGTCATATGGTCCTCACAAACAAGACCAAAGAATCTGTGAACAAACTAGACCAGCCTTGAAGATTGATTTATTGGGTTCAATACAGAATTCCAAAAACATTAAATCTCCACCATAATTCTGGGGACACTACATGTCATCTTGTATAAAAATTTCAAGGCCCAAATCAAAGTACAAGGGGCCCAAATAAAGCTTTGAAGTCCCTCCCACCATTCTGGATGAGAATTAAAATCAGTATACTATGCATGACATATCTCATGATGTAAGAATCAAATAGAGCTGATATTTTTCAGTGTGAAATAGTAGATATAGGTGGCTGACTTTTTTGAATAAACCATTCAGATTTTAAGGAATCTTTATATTCAAAAACCCTTTCACATTATGGACTTCAAAAAGACTGGATTGAAATGGACAGTTTAACTTTGTTTAATCAACCGGACATAACTTTTTATAATTAAGTCCAAATGACTCCAAATTTTGAGAGTAGTCGGAAAAAATTATTGTATACAACTTTGAAGAAGGAGATATTTGAATATTAGGCTTTCTGAATAGACAAATTGGTGATGGAAGTGGAGAGACAGATTGGGAATGCAAACAGTACACTCCTTGGGCTATAAATACTCTCCCCTTCTCTCCTTGAGAGGGGTTGACATTTCAGAAGAGAAGAGAACATATTGGCACGACCAATGCCTTGCCAATGTCTTGGTAGGATCTTCCATACTCAAGTTTTCACTTGAGAGACCTTTCCTCCTCTCTTGGTTTTCACTTAATTTTGTGTTCTTCATTTTTGTAATTTTGTAAGTCTCTTTCTTTGTAATTCTGTTTTAATGCAAGTTACTTCTTAAATATCTCTTATTCTCATCCACCTTCTATAGTTTAATATTTATGTTCTTAAAATAGTTTAAATTCAGTTGAAACCCCTTCCCTTCTTTTGCTTCCTCATTCAATCGAAAATCCGTTTTTAATTATCATCATCATTCGTGTGTGTGTGTCGACGTACCACTCTTTTCTAATCCCTTTATTTTTCTTCTATTCTTAATTTATCATCATAATTATTATAACCAGAATATTAAACACCCAAATGTATGAGTAAATATCTCATTGGGGTGAGTTATAATTTAGGGATGTTAGGTGATTGAGAGTATTTTCTCGATGAGTATTCGTTAATTTAACATTGTGTATGTTGGACTTAATTTATCATGGATTAATGACATATTTTGTTTAGCATGTGGTTTCCATGGATTATTGGAACTAAAAATACAATACCATAAACATGTACTGATTTAGATTAAAATCCTAATTAAGTTAAGGCTTAGATTAAAGCTTTAACACTTAGGAATTCTAATCGATGTCAACTTGTGAAGTGGGTGTTAATTTAAATGCAATATAAAGCGAAGCTCAAGGATATCACAAGCTTAACTCCCTAATAATGAACTCAACCCAATCTTTATCAATTTGTTGGATCAAAAATCATCCATAAATTATTTCATAAGCTCTGCAAACAAACCCCCCAATCAGAATACGATTAACTAAAAACAAACGACTATTTCAAAGTATCATCGCCGAGGATTCGACCCGAGTGCTGCTATACAAATTAGCAGAGCACCAGAACTTTGACCGGTCGATAGGAGACAATCGACCGTGCATTTAAAATGGCGTCATTTCCGGGGATGGTGCTTTAAGGAGTCATTAGTTTCTGGTTATTGTCCAGAAAACACAAAAAAAAAACAAATTTTAAAAAAAATTGAAAAAAAAAACACAAAGAAAAACCCGTCTTCCTCTTAAAAATCATAAACTGAAAAAAAGGAAAAACCATCTTCCTCATCCTTTATAAATCTCTCTGAATGCCCCGTAGCCTCCCAAACAATCCCTTGGGTTTTTTTGACCTTGAAATTGATAGAAATCTTCGTCGACTTAGGAGGACCATTAGGGATAACCAAATCACCCAAGAACCAATCATTGCCCTACCAATTGAATTCGATATGGACAATCCTAGGGAACAAACATTGAAAGAACTTGCTGCCCCTGATATGAATTACCAACCCCTTGGTATTCAATATCCAAACATAGAGGCTAACTTTGAACTCAAATCAGGTTTGATTCATCTTCTACCTCATTTTCATGGGCTAGCCGGTGAGGATCCACATCTCCACCTTAAAGAGTTCCAGGTGGTGTGCTCTACCATGAAGCCTCAAGGGGTTTCTGAAGAACAAATCAAACTCCAAGCATTCCCTTTCTCCCTAGCTGACTCTGCCAAGTCATGGCTCTACTACCTACCTCCTGATTCCATAACTACATGGAATGACATGAAGCGTCTCTTTCTAGAAAAATTATTTCCTGCTTCTCGTACCGCTTCCATCCAAAAGGAAATAAGTGGTATCCGTCAATTCCCAAATGAATCACTACATGAGTACTGGGAGAGGTTCAAAAATCTTGTGGCAACCTACCCACATAATCAAATCCCTGACCAACTCTTGATCCAATACTTCTATGAGGGGTTATTGGCTATGGAGAGAACTCTCATTGATGCCGAAAGTGGCGGTGCTCTTATTGATAAAACTCCTACAGCAGCAAGAGATCTCATAAGTAACGTGGCTACAAACACACAACAATTCTATACTCGAGCACATGCTCAAGTCAGACAAGCCCAAGATAATCAATCCATAGAGCCTAACAAGATGATTGATTGGATGAGTGAACTTACAGGTCTTGTGCGTTAACTAGCGGTGGCTACCAAAGCCCCAACCTCATCTTCTCCACAGTCACTATTCCCTGGACCTATCAAGAATTGTGGAATCTGTATCTCCCCAGCTCATCCAATAGACACATGTCCACAACTTCAAGAGGATCAATCCAATTCATCTGGACCAATGGAGCTCAATGTATCATATGCTCAACGGAACCCCAACCCTCAACAATTAGGTCAGTTTGTTAGAAACTTCAACCAACCTCACTCTGAGCCTTTCTCTTCTACCTTTAACCCAGGCTTGAGGTATGGTAATACCATCTCTCATCCCCCTCAATTCCCTCCTCAAAATCCAAACCAATTTCAATATAGTCAAGGTGGTGGTAAATTCCATCAACCTTATCCTTTTGTTCCTCAAACTCAAAGGAACAATCCTCCTCCTGGATTCCATTATCCTAGTGAGCCTTCCCAATTCCAAAAACAATACAATCACTTTCCCAAGAACCAAAATCAAGGTAATCCAAATCCGGGACAAGCCTCTTCTTCCAAGCAACCATGGGAAAGTGCAGTGGAAGATCTTGCCTCCTTCACCCGTTCTAGCATTAAAAACATTGAAACTCAAATAGGTCAACTTGCATCCTACCTGAGCCAGCAACAACAATCAAATTCTTCCCAACTCATAGCTCAACCATTACCCAACCCCAAGGGTAATGTAAGTGCAATTGCACTTAGATCAGGAAAGAAAATTGATATTCCTCAAGATAAATCCTCAAACCCTCCTTTGAATGTTGACCTAGAAAATGAAAATAAAAAGAAAATTGAAAAGGAATCTGAATCCATTCCGTCACCTCCTTCCATTTCACTTAGGAATCCAATTCCTTTTCCTCAAGTTGTTTCTAAGACAAGGAAGTCCTTTGAACCTGATCCTGAAATGCTCGACATGTTTAGACGTGTTGAAGTCAACATTCTCTTCTTAGATGACATAAAACAAATTCCTAAGTATGCCAAGTTTCTTAAGGAATTGTTCACCCACAAGAGGAAACTTAAGACCTTCGAAAATGTTTCCACCCAGCAGTCTATTCCCATAAAGTGCAAATATCCAGGGACCTTTACAGTTCCATGCCAAATTTGAAGTTGCAACTTTGATGATGCACTTGTAGACCTAGGATCCTCAATTAATGTCATGCCCAAATATATCTTCTCCAACCTTGGTCTAGGTCCCTTTCACCCAATGGGTGTTGTCATTCAGTTAGCCAATCGAAGCACAACTAGTCCTGAGGGAATAATTGAGGATGTCCTTGTTCGAGTAAATGATCTTATCTTCCCAGCTGACTTCTATGTCCTTGACATGGAAGGTGAGACAACTTCTTGAAAATCTCCTCTGAT
The DNA here is from genome assembly GCA_963277665.1 of Viscum album. Taxonomy (NCBI): domain Eukaryota; kingdom Viridiplantae; phylum Streptophyta; class Magnoliopsida; order Santalales; family Viscaceae; genus Viscum; species Viscum album. Next base: position 1,684,293,561 of record OY728126.1, on the reverse strand, counting down.
TCTAGGAAGACCATTCCTTATGACCTCTAAAACAATAATTTATGTCCATGCTGGCATCTTATCCATGAAATTTGGCGACCAAATGGTCAAGTTCAATATTTTTCAATCCATGCGATACCCATTAGAGAATAAATCTGTATTCTCTAACCATGTTTCTGAAACTCCCTCTGAGAGTGTGTTGAATCCTAATCCATCATGTTCTTCCTGTTCTACTAATAGAGGAGTTTGTGAATATTGCATCCTCATTAACCAAGTGATTAATGGTGAAATTGATGTTGACATTACAAATGCAAACTCCATTGATCTAAAGGATCTTGAAAAATCTTTGGAATCTCATCTCACCTCTGACCTCCAATGCTCCAACATGGATGGTAATGAGGAAAATGAACTAGAATGCTCATTTGTTGATTAAGATCAGATTATCCCACATTCATCCTTTCCTATCCATGATTCTGAAAATTCTATTATATGTGAAGTGAACCTTGAACTAATGTGTTTATATTGTCCTGATGGTAGTGATGTTTGTGATATTTGTACCCTAATTAATAAAGTGATCACTAGTGAGGTTGAAATTGACCATTCTTTGGTGAACAACATTGAAATAAAGGATATTGAAAATTTTATTCAGTCTTATGACTCCACTGATCCTCATTACTCTACATCGGTAAGTGATGAAATAAATGAGTCAAAAACAATTGGGATATCATACTCTGCTTTTGTGTTATCTGATCCTTACATAAATGAAACATCAGAATTGAGCCATCTTCCTGAATTTCCAAGAATAGAAAACCATCACTTTGTGGAAAAAATCATTCCTCAGGTTGAAGACCAAAGTGAGGATAGAAATATTCTCTTTCCAACCCCATTGAATTGAAAGCACACCAACAAGGATGGGAAGAAATTATCCAATGAATCATCAGGACTCCCAAAGAAAAAGTTTTTCTAGAAGCACACTGGAGTTGAGAAAATACGATGGCCACCGTCAGACTATGGGTAGTCCACTACAATTGTCCAGCTGTAGACAAATAAATGTAGCGCTTCTTGGGAGGCAACCCATGTTTTATTTTACTTTTATGAAATTTCAATTTCTTTTTAGTTTTTCATTAGATGAATAATGAATTTTATTTTTCAAGTAACATCCCATAATATTGGATCAACATCGACTTCCATTGGATACCCAACTTCTCCAGTTAACCCACCACTAGATGGAGATGGCAACCCACCAAATCCAAACCAGGGGGCACCTCTTTCCCTTTAACTCTCTCTCTATCTATCCCTCTCTCAACCTCTTTCTTCTTCTTCCTCTCTCTTTCATTTTTTTACCACTATATTCATCAAACCCTTTCTTTTTCTCTTTCTTGTGTGGGTGTGTATTTTAAAAAAACCTTAAAAACTAACAAAAAAACCAAAAAACACAATCACTTAAAAAAATAAAATAAAGAGTCATGATTACTCACCATCGAGTTTTGAAATTTTGTCCAACCATTTTGGGGAGTTAACAGACATGTTTTCATCTCAAAAATTTTACATTTTCATCATGACTTTGGATAATGAATTTTGTGTCAAAATTAACAAATTTTGAATGCTCAATTTTTGATTTGGAAAATGATTTTCCCAAACCGTGAGGAACAACATTTGCTTTCATTCCAAGGCCACCTATGGCCATCTTTTCAAAATGAGTGTTTTCACCCCCATTTGTGAGTCTTGAGTTTGTGGACCTTCGAGCTGAATTTCCTACCTTAGTGTGTATTAATATGATAGAGGCATTTTCTGAACCACATGAAAATCACAATAGCCAAATAGCCTCCCATTTCCCTTACATTAATCCTCCTTTTGAAATCCCCTTCAAGCCTATGAAAACCTTTTCTTTGATAGCCACATTACAAGTCCAATACCTTATCCCACCCAATATCAACATGGATTTTCATTGCATAAGTTTTTGAAATTTAAGTGTGGGGGGGGGGGAATGGATTTCATTTTTGGGTATCATTTCCTTACTTTTTGGTGTGTTATCATATGCTTGAGGGCAAGAATCCATTTTAGTGTGGGGGGGATTTTATCATTCAGTGGGATTTGGGAATGTATTGTAAAAATGATATTGAAAAGTGTTCAAAAAAAAAATCAAAAAAAAAAAAAAAATCAAAAAAAATGAAAAAATGGGTTGTGTCTTGGGTAGGTCAAAAATCACTCTTCCTCAACCTTTGATCTTGTTATAACTATTACAATTAGTGTTGTGAAGATATCAAACATGAGTTGGGATATGAGTGTGAGATCTGTTTCAAGGTAAACTTTCAAAAAAACAAAGAAAAAGAAGAAGAAAAAAAAGAACACTTGCATTATATTATTATATAATTGGGAGAAGTTTTCTGTCTTGTAAATATTCCATCATCTCATTACCTTCATATTTTATTCCTCTATTGTTTCTTTCTTCACACAATAATTCCCTTGTAAATATGTGTTTTCATTTCCTTCCATGTTTTATTTCAAAAAAATGTGCATTGCTTTTTCTATGTTGGTATTTTAACCTTCTTATTCTCTCTCTTGGACATTATATTCCTACCGTCCCATATCCACAGAAAAACCCATTAAAAAGACCTCTTGATTATTGTGCACTTTGGATAGGGATTGTAAGCTGAGAGCTCTTTTCAAACTCTAAGATTTTCACTTTTGGTTGGTGAAAGAGTGACCCTCCACAAATAAATTTTATCATCTTGAGAGGTGTGAGTTTTGAGTGTCCAAATTTTCCATTTCAAAATTTGATCATGAAAAAATGAATTAGTTTTGGAACATTTTTTCTATAAAAACTTGTGGTGGATTTCAAAATGGATGAGTGAAATAGTCTAAACCTCCCCTGATTGGAGAAAACAAAATTTTAATATCTGTTGGTGAGTAAAAATGATTGTCATGTTTTTATATTTGTTGCACATGAGGAGATGCACAAAACTAAGTGTGGGGGATTTGATGTTATTAATATTTTCATGACTTATTATATTCCCCATTTACTGATTTTATATGAAATGTGCATAATTTGTGTGAAATATTAATGTTTTAATATTAAGTATAATTTTTGAGCATTTTTAGAAGTTGTCCAATTGAGTCAGTTTAATGTTTTAATAATAAATGTCACTATACTGATCCAAATTGTGTGGTTATTGTTTTTTAGGATTCTCCTTTCAATATAAAACATTTCATTAGAAGGTACCATGACCCAATTCTTCCATTTAAAGGGTCATATGGTCCTCACAAAGAAGACCAAAGAATCTGTGAACAAACTGGACCAGACTTGAAGATTGATTTACTGGGCTCAATAAAGATGTCCAAAAACATTAACTCTCAACCATAATTTTGGGGACACTACATGTTATCTTGGATAAAAATTTAAAGGCCCAAATCCAAGTACAAGGGGCCCAAATAAAGCTTTGAAGTCCAGCCCACCATTCTGACCGAGAATTAAAATCAGTATAGTATGCATGACATATCTCATGATGTAAGAATAAAATAGAGATAATATTTTTCAGTGTGAAATAGGAGATATAGGTGGCCGACTTTTTTGAATAAACCATTCGTATTTGAAGGCATCTTCATATTCAAAAACCCTTTCACATTATAAACTTCAAAAAGACTGGATTGAAATGGACAGGTTAACTTTGTTTCATAAACCGGCCATAACATTTGATCCTTAAGTCCAAAGGACTCCAAATTTTTAGAGTAGTCGGAAAACATTATTTTATACAACTTTTAGGAAGTAGATATTTGAATATTCGACTGTATGAATAGAAAAATTGGTTATTCAAGTGGAGGGAAAGATTGAGAATGCAAACAGTCCACTCCTTGGGCTATAAATACTCTCCCCTTCTCTCCTTGAGAGGGGTTGGAATTTAAGAAGAGAGGAGAACATATTGGAACGACCAAGGCCTTGAAAAAGGATTGGGAGGATCTTCCATACTCAAGTTTTTACTTGAGAGACCTTTCCTCCTCTCTTTGTTTTCACTTAATTTCGTGTTCCTCATTTTTGTAATTTTGTAAGTCTCTTTCTTTGTAATTATGTTTTAATGAAATTTACTTCTTCAATATCTCTTATTCTAATCCAACTTCTGTAGTTTAATATTTATGTTCTTAAAATAGTTTAAATTCAGTTGAAACCCCTTCCCTTATTTTTCTTCCTCATTCAATCGAAAATCCGTTTCTAATTATCATCATCGTTCGTGTGTGTGTGTCGACGTACCACTCTTTTCTAATCCATTTCTTTTTATTCTATTCTTAATTTATCATCATAATTATTATAACCAGAATATTAAACACCCAAATGGCTGAGTAAATATCTCATTTGGGTGAGTTATAATTTAGGGATGTTAAGTGATTGATAGTATTTGCTCGATGAGTATTCGTTAATTTAACATTGTGTATGTTGGACTTAATTTGTCATGGATTAATGACATATTTTGTTTAGAATGTGGTTTCCATGGATTATTGGAACTACAAATACACTACCATAAACATGTACTGATTGAGATTAAAATCTTAATTAAGTTAAGTCTTTGTTTAAAGCTTTAACACTTAGAAATTCTAATCGATGTCAACTTGTGAAGTGGGTGTTAATTTAAATGCAATATAAAGCAAAGCTCAAGGATATCACAAGCTTAACTCCCTAATAATGAACTCACCCCAATCTTTATCAATTTGTTGAATCAAACATCATCCATAAATTATTTCATAATCTATTCAAACAAACCCCCTAATCAGAATACAATTAACTAAAAACAAACGACTATTTCAAAGTATCATCGCCGAGGATTCGACCCGAGTGCTGCTATACACATTAGCAGAGCACCGGAACTTTGACCGGTCGATAGGTGACAATCGGCTGCGCGTTTCACAATTACAATAATATTATTACATATTGTATCAATTGGTTCTATACGATTTATGGTAGAATCCTTCACTATTGTATTACTCTGATTATTGTATTCATCTTGAATGTAATTGATTTACATTTCTTATAGTATTACATCATATCATACCTTTATATTTCATAAAATCGTGGTTGTTTGTTTTTGTTGTGAATTGTATTAGTTTAATATATTTTAAACTAATTTCTTAAGTGTTTAAACACAAAGTTTTTAAACCTACAATTCACCCCCTCTTGTATTGTTCCATCTAATATACATATACATCTATATATCGATCCAACACAAACATATCTTTATTTTTTATATTTTTAGAATCATATTAATCTTCATAATAATAATAATTATGTATAAGAGATTCTATATTTTCCTCAGATGTGTTTTTCATGAAACACATATTGGATTTTTCAGCCTTCTCATGATGTGATGATTCAGATCCACTAGAGCTATCCTCATAAGCACTCCAGGTGGACTTCATTACGTTCTTATATTTTTTATCTTTGTCCTCATATTTTCTTTTTAACTTTAACTTAGGATAGTAATCTTTCATATGTCCTATTCTCTTGCGCTCATAGCATAATATTTCATTAGTGTTTTCATTTCTATTCTATTACTTTTTTTAATTACCTTTTTTTTTCAAACTTTCCTTTATAACTAGGCTTTCTAAATAATTTTTTATTTCTGTAGAACTTTTTGAATCTTATGGATAGCTGAGATATTTACTCATCACTATCACTTGGAAATTATTCATTATTGGAACTTTAATCATGAACTTGAATTTTCTTTTATTCTTTGTGTTTAGAAGTAGTGGTTTTGAAATCCACTGAATTTCTCTTTGGTTCATCATATTATTCTCTGTTAACCTTCAATTATTCTTCATACATCATAATATTTCCTATAATATCCTTTATAGGTAGTGAATCTATTTCACAAGATTCTCTAATTGATACTGATGTTCCTATATATATTTCTAGAAGAAATCTCAAGATCCTCATGATCTATTCCTTTACAGTGATTGTCTTTTCTAGTGAGATCATTGTATTCACAATATCATTGAACCTAAGATACATGTTAGAAATAGGATCACTAGGATTCATTATAAAGTTTTCATATTTAATAGTATATGTGTTAAGGATCATTTCCTTAACATTAGTGGTTCCTTCATGTGAAACAGCTAAAGTATCCCAAATCTCATAGGTTGTTTTACATGCAGAAATCCTATTGAATTATTCATCACATAAAGAACAATATAAATAATTCATATCATTGCAATTATTGTTTTAGGATGCCTTAGTGGAATCATACCAAGTGTTTCTAGTAGTAATAGGAATCTTATATTCATAAAATATAGAAAAGTAGATATCAAAACCCATTCTTTCTAAATGAATTTTCATTTTGAGTTTCCACTGATCATAGTTTGTGCCATTAAAGTATGGAGGTCTATTGGTAACAAAAACTTCCTATCTATTATCCATTTAAAATAGATTTTAAATATTTTAAAGAAAAATAAATTTTAAACTAAGAGAAATTTATAGATATTTAAAACACAACTAAAATCACAGCTGAAACAAATTGAAGATTTTAAATGATTTAAAAACTGAAAAGTAAATCATCTAATGCCAAATTTTGATTGGAGTAGGACACTTAAGAGGTGGGTGAATTGAGTTCCTATAAACATTTCTGTCTTAAAATATTTATTTAAAAGTCCCCCTAATCTAAAATATAATAAGACCCAGTTAACAGAAGCAATATATTTATAAGGGTTTTGATCATTTGAAATATTTCTTAAATATTGATTAGTTCTCGGTTAAAAAAATATGAATTATTCTTTTATATTTTGAAATCAATCTACTAAACCAAATTATAATATAAAAACTATCCAATATTATCTATCAAAGTGAAAGAAATGTTTTCAATAAATCAATAAAACAGTGAAACTAGAAGTTTGAAAGACACAACAGATATAAAACAAGAGGTTCAATCACAAGATGAGACTTAGTCCCCTCGACTTGGTGATCACCTACCACTAAGAAATTTATATAAATAAATTTGATCCACACCCTAGATCAGGGTAAACAACAGTATACAAACATTCCATGTCAATAGAACTCTACAATAGTTTTCATGGGAGTGAAAATTTCAAACATTATATGTAGGGACCTCTTCCACTAATATCTATGGAAGTATAAGGTGTAAAAAGATAAGTTTGTGAAAATATCAATGTATCTTATAGTTTGGAACAAGAGATAATGTGTGTTTATAAAATAGTGACACACACACTACTAGAAATGTAAATAATGTACAGAGGTATAGAAATATGATGAGAATAGGGTTTAAAAGGCTCCATGTGATGTGATTTGCAGCTTCTGAACTCCTTAGAGATGACAGAGGTGAAGCTGGAGTCAACTTCTAGAAATAGGCAGTAAAATAGAGTGACGTGAGTGATTATGTCTTATTTTTTCAGTGAGGTGTATGACTTGGTGGATGATATCTTATTCTTGTAGAAAAATGTTCTTCCTTTTAGGCTCTCAGTAGTATTACATAGTGTGCACAATGAGAAGTTATTTTATTATTCTAGGGTGCACAAAAAGATCGATATATTTTCTTAGATCGCCTCATTTTTCTTGTTGATCAAGATATTAACTTTATACAGTGTAAAAGACAAGAATAATGTTCTCTAGTACCTTATACCTCATACTGGTCTCTAACATCCATTAAATTTTGTCTACAAAAGATAGACAAATCATTACTATTATAAGTTGGGCTATGTTTCATAAATATGATAGTTAGAAGTAATTTTGAATTTAAATGGTAAAAGAAGGAATGACGGTGTCTTAGGATTGGTAAGTCATTCTATCTGTGTCTGAGAATATCAGTGTCTGAATCTGTCAATAGGCCAGTCTGTCAGTAGATTGCTCTATTGGTAGGTGATGCGTAGGTAGGTGATGTGTCGGTAGGTCGGTCACTCAATCAGCTATCAGTAGCTTATACTTAGCGAAAATTCAAAGTATTAGTCAGTCACTCTGTTGGAAGCACATGCTGTCAGTAACTCAGACTTCTATTAGTGACTTGTCCTTAGTGAAGTTTCTGAGAATCTGTTGGTTGGTACTCTATCAGTAGGTACTATGTCGGTAGGTCATCCTTAGAGAAAATTGTGAGAAGATGTTGGTAGGTTAGGTATCAGTGACTTATACTTATCAGTGACTTTTACTTATCCAAATCTTGGTAACCTATCTTATGATGTAAATACTAATAATATATGTTAAGATTAAATATAAATATGGTTCAACAAGATGTAACTTAATAAAACATAATTAAGCATGATTTGTGAGCATAAAAACTAGTGGAGGCCAACAAGGAGTCGAGAGTGAATCCACCAACCTCAGAAACTATGTAAAAAACATATAATGTGAAACACCCCAATATTTCACGATATGTTATCTTTAATAGCTTATGTTGCATGAAACACTGACTTGGCTTGTGTAACACACAAGATTGAGTATCTGAGAAATAATACTTTAGTGTTAAAATTATTTAAATGATATATTTATAACTTATCCATTAAATATAGTAATATAAATAGTAATAAATAATTAACTTTTTTATGTAAATAAAACATATCTATAATTAAATGTATAATTTTCGGTTAAATAGTTATATTTTTAGAAATACTATTTTCTTAAAGGAAATACTTTTTATGTCCTTTTTTCAACAATAATAAAATTAATTTTAGAAAATCTTGGAAATTGAATTTGGTAAAATAGAATTAATTTTTGAATTTAGAATATTAAAATTATCTTAGGGTGAATTTTTGGTATTTTTCCGAAAACTTTCAATTTTTGATGAATAGTGAAAACACTACATTATTGTTAAAAAACCAACTTTTTCATTTAAATAATAATATTAATTTAAATTGATTTTAAAGTCACAATAGATAAATAATACATATATTAACCTAATTTAGGCCATTTTAATCATTTTTATAATATAATTAGACAGAAAAATTCATTGAACCTTTTTAACGTCTTTTTACACGCCTTCTAGCCACATTTGCAGATTAGAATTAAACATAATTTTACCACTTGTGTAAATTGAATTTATAAATATATATATACATGTTTGTAATAAGTATGAAAAATTTTGTTTAATAGGATCAAGATAATTTTTTTTGAATAGTAACTTTTGAATTTTATTTACCACGATTAAAGGTAAATATGGTAATTAAAGGTAAAAATAATACTAAAATAATATAAAATTACCCTAACACTTTTCCTAATTTTGATTGAATAATTATGTTTAGACCAAAATAAATGTTATATCAGAAATATTATCCTTTTTAATCCACTTGTGTTAGATTAGTACATTTATTATATTTTATTTAAAGAAGAGTTAAAAATGTCATATTCAAATTTAAATAACTATTTTATTTTTAATATGAGGTAATATAAGTGTTATGTTAGACTATTAATAGTATTTATAAATCTAAGAAATTTATCTACATCATTATAATTTATTTATAATTTTTATATATTAAATAAATAAATTAAATGGTGATATAATGATGATGCAATAATTGTTTAATTAATTGAGATATCAAATAAATGATATTAAAAATATTAAAATAAATATAATTTGACTTAATTAATGACATAAACTAATTTTATAGATAACTTAGATATTTTAGTGACATATTAAAAGTATTTTTTCGATGTTACCGTGTTGTTTTGATATTTTTAAAAATGAAAATATTGAATTGTATTAAAATTTACATAAATGATATTTTAAAATAAATACTATTTTGTTAAATGATATAAAAGTAATAAAAATATATTTTTTGTCCAAATAACTTTTATAATGTAAAATATGTCATAAATGATCCAATTTTAGTTCTTTTGTCATTTTATAGTAACTATATTAATCCTATAGTGTAAAAAAACAAGAAGACTTGGTAAGAGTTAAACTATCTAACTAAGGGTTAAATCCAAAATATACGGTTAATTTTATGACCTAAACATGTATAAAATTAATTGTTTGAGAAGATTTAGACCCATACTAATATTATTATAAAAATAAATCACTTTGGAGCTATTTGAAACCGAAAATCAATTTATAATTAATTAATATTTTAAGATCTTCTAAAAGTACCCTCACCTCTCTTATAAAAGGGCACTTCTCCTTCTCTTTAATTCACACCTAAAAAACACTTTGTCTATAACAAAACCTACCCATTTACTCTCCCAAATTCCCTCAATACATTCTATAGGACATAATTTTGGTAGAAATCCATCCTAATATTCTTTTTGTGCAAATAAATAAAGATACCCGAAAAAGAGGTAATTGTTTTATCACCTCTTTCAAAGTTCTTTTCTGCTTCTACTTCCTCTTCATATGTTGGTTCCATACTAAATTAATAACTACATAATATACTATATTATGATATTTTTTTATTATTATGGGACAACTCTATTTCTCCTTTTACCCGTCCTATGAAAAACAATATCACCATGCCTGCGTACGTATGACTAACCGTCTCCACGCTACGGTGTAAACTGTTTTTCATGTACACTTTATTTATATGGGTATAAATATGAATATAAAGGATGTAAATAATAAATATAAAATGATATTTTTTTATTTAAAATTCATATTCCATCCAATTCCAAACCATTCAACCATTAAGAAAATGACATCATTGCTCATGCGTACGTACGACCTACCATCTCCACAACGTGATGAGATTCATCTTTCACGTTCACCATTCAAGAATGAGTATAAAATATATATTATTAATAAGTATGAAATATATGACATAATAATTATACTATAATAATATATATATGTATTTATATATATTTCATTCACTTACATCCATTCACTATGACAAGAAAATAGAAACAATGTTCATGCGTACGTACGACCTACCATCTCCATGAAAGGTGTATTCCGTTTCATATATCTATCTATTATGTATATTTATATTATGAATATATATGATAGATAAATCATGTTATACATTATGTAATTAAGTAAATCATGATTTAAGTAATAAGATCAAGAATAAAAAGTCAAAACACGTACGATAAAGAAAGCGATTATTACCTAAAATATTGCTTTAACTTTGAAATTATTAATAAACAGGTAATATAAAGTCATAAATGAATCATATATGATATCATAAATATTATTATGATTCTTTTATAAGTTAATAATATTTTTAAAACTATTATACAAGATTTTTGTACACGTACGAAAAGTATCAGACCTAAGGTAAGAGAATTTCGTCTCACTTTTAATTTTCGTGAGAGATAAGCCATGTTCACCCCATATTTCTTGTGTGTGGTGTATGTAATACCACAATTATGTTTTATATAATTAATACATTTATCTTCATGGTATTTAAATATTAATTTGAAGATATTGGGCTTATTATTTAAATTTTCAAAGTGGTATGGGACACTTTAAATATTTAAAGAATTTATCCTTTATCCATTTCAATATTTTTGATAGTATCATACATATTTATTTATATGTTTATAAAGAGTTATAAATAAAAATTTGCATCTATTTTTAAGTTTATTCAAATTTTTTCAAAAATAAATCTTATAAGGTTTTTAATTAAGGGTTAATTTCACAATATTATTATTATCTAATATTGTTTATATATAAGTATCTACTGAGACATCTTTATCATCCATGTCCATGTTTCTTAAAATGTATTTCAAAATATTATCAACATTTGTTTAAAGTAATTTTTATCCATATTTAAATTTTTATAAAATGTTTTGAAAGGAATCTTTACGTCTTTTTTCAAATGAGGTACATTATGACCTTTTCGGAAAATGAAGGAAATAATATTTTTTTAACTTATACGGCACGAGTGGCTATTTTCCACCATTATGAAACCTTTAAATTTTGAAGCTTCCCATACAATATTACAAGTTTATTTTCAAAAGAAATGATTTATTTTAAAATTTATCAATTTTTTAATGTTTTCAAAATAAAAAGGTATATTTATCTCAAATATTTTTAATGATTTTATTAGACTATTTTCATCTATGTCAACATCCTTTGTTGGATTTTATGCTTAATTGTTGTTGATTTATTATGATACAATCTACTATATTGTATTTAAGGGTTTATGATATGTTTGACTGTGGATGTGCTCTTTAGATACCATTCATGGTTTATGTTTAAAGTATTCATAATTTATATACTATGTTTTAATATGAATGATTATGTTGTTTATGTTTCACCATTTTCATATGAGGAATGTATTGGACTTAGTAAGTGATGGGAAGAGACCGCTATAGCCCCTCAATGCATCGGTAGGTCTCAGGAGACAAAATTAGTTTGTGAAAAACCCTTCTCATTTATTTTCCAAGTAGTTTAACATTGTCAGGAGGATATATCTTGACACAAATCTGACGGTTTTATACTCATAGACTTAAACCTTTATAAAGATAGATCTTTACAATAGATATCTTGAGGATATATCTTGATAGTGCAGAAGTCCAACATCATGCATTCCCTCATTATAAGATTAGTTATTGATATTACATGTGATTATTAAACTATTATAATATCCATGTGAATGTTTAAATGAAATTATTTGATTTATTCATTCCATATTATACTTAAGGTAATGTTTATAAGGATTGTATTTTAATTTTATACCTTACCTTAAAAGTTTATGCTTATTTATGAAAGCTTATTCTATATTGTTTAACCTTACTGAGAATCTGAGCTCACCTATTTCATATGTTTTATTTTCCCAGGATGCCAAGAAGTGTATAATTATTTATATTTAGGGTTCATCTAGGAGAATAATGGCGTTCTAAAAGGATTATCAATGTTGTATTTTATGTTTTGAATTTTAATGTAAAGTTCACGTATGTAATATATTTTCCAAGACTTCTAAACTGATTGTTACTTCGGGATTTGATTCCTTATAGTCATGTATTAAAATAATACACCGGTTCCGGGGTTCTAGGGTCAGGGAATTATAGTTTGTATCAAAGTAAGTTGAGAAATAACCTTGGAAACTGGATTTAGAAAACCTAGATTAGGGATCATAACCCTAAGATAGACTTTGAGGATAAGTCTAAGTATAGAACATCATCCTTTAGATTTGGTAATGGATAACTAAGGTTAATCCTATGGAAAAATGTATTGAGAAGAAGATTCCACCATTTAGAGATCCTATAAATGATTCTTCATGACTACATCACTATTATTAGTATTTCTCACATTATTCTTTGATTTTTGGTCAATGGTTAGAATCATCAAGGTTATACATGAAATGGTTATATTAATGATAACGAAGAGGCTACAAAAGAAAAATGATATGAAGGAGTTATTAAGAAATATAATGTTGAAGCACAGTTAAGGGTTTAATATTGAAGTGGAATGAGTAAATTTATTTTTTATTTAGACTCAAGAATTATTACATCAATGGTTCTATGGTTATAAGATTCATGAGATATATAATAATTTTACTATTATAATTCTTCTTTAAGGATTTGTAAGCCTAAGAGTTTTCATTTAGGATTTAAGGGTGATCAAATATTTGGTGTGTGATAATAAGAGATACATTACGTTGTTTAGAGAATCTGATGTCAAGATTGATTTTTGAAATTTAGAGACCTTTTTGGACAATGAGTTTGAACAGAAGTATTTTGGGTAAGTCTAATGGCTGGAATAGATTAATTTGTACATTATATAGTATTATTTAAGGTTAAAAAATTTCATAAAATTATTTTTGGAATGTTATAATAATATAGTTTTAAGAAAAGGACAACCCACAGTTCAGGTGACAACCCATCACATTGGACAAGGCTGTGAGAATCGAACCCACAATCAAAGTCTGACAAGGCTTTACCACCTACCACTGGCCTACAAAATGTCATGGTTTATATAATTTAGTTTTTTTATTTAAATGATATGAGAGATAAATTATAAATTCATTTTTGGAACCCTATATGATTAAGATAAATATAATATGTTTTGAATTATATTATCTTGTGGAGAGAAAGATGAGTTTGTGGTAGAAATTAGTTAAAGGATGGAACTCTACTTGTCAAGTAAGTATGCTTTCTTTTGTTCTTATTATATTAATTAAATTAATTCTTAAACTCTAGGGAAAATATCTTAAAATAAAAAAGATTCCTTTCACTTTTTTTTGTAATAAATCAAATGGACCCTTGGATCATCGCAGATTTATAGCTTTGTGGTTGTTCACTTTTTCCTAATCATGTTCTATATCACTCTCCATCAGAACTTTATGGTTATATTTTCTTTCATGTCCATGTTTTCCTACATGGAACACTAGTATATGTTATCTATAGTTACCTTCGTACCTTTTTTTATTTTAAAATGGAGGTCTCATTAATCCATTTTCGATGTGGGATTTCAAAAAAGATATTTTGAAAAGTCCAACCCATAGATTTTTATTCTGAGTTTAAATTGTGAGGACACAATTTATTGAAGTAAGAGAGAATGTAACACCCAAATATTTCATAGTACGCTATCTTCAATAGCTTGTGTTGCACACAACACCAACTTGGCTTGCGTAACACACAAGATTGAGTTTCAACGAAACAACACTTTAGTGTTAAAATTATTTAAATGATATATTTATAAATTATCCATTAAATATAGTAATACAAATAGTAATAAATAATTAATGTTTTAACATAAATAAAAAATATTTATAATGAAATGTATAAGTTTTGGTAAAATAGTCATATGTTTAGAAATACTGTTTTCTTAAAGGAACTAATTTTTATGTCCATTTGTGAATAATAATAAAAATTATTTTAAACCATCTTATAAATTGAATTTCTTAAAATAGACTTTATTTTTTAATTTTGAATATCAAAATTAGCTTAGGGTGAATATTTGTTATTTTTATGAAAGCTTTCAATTTTCAATGAATAGTGAAAAACACTACATTGTTGTTAAAAAACCGAATTTTTCATTTAAATAATTATTTTTATTCAAATTGATTTTAAAGTAACAATTGATAAATAATACATATATTAACCCAATTTAGGTCATTTCAATCATTTTTATAATAGAATTAGATATAAAAATTTATTGAACTTTTTAAACGTCTTTTTACCCGCCTTCAAACCACATTTGCAGATTAGCATTAAACATAATTTTACCTCTTCTATGAATTGAATTTTGAAAAACATACATACATAGTTGTAATAAGTATAAAAAATTTGGTCTAATAGGATCAAAATAATTTTTGGTGAATAGTAACTTTTTAATTTTATTTACCCCAATTAAAGGTAAATAGGGTAATTAAAGGTAAAAATAATATTATAATAATATAAAATTACCCTAAAACTTATCCTAATTTCATTGGATAATTATTTTTCAACCCAAATAAACTTTGTGTCATAAATATGATTTTTAAGCCACTTTTTTTATATTATGACATTTATTGTATTTTATTTAAAGTAGAGTTTAAAATTTCATATTCAGATTTAAATAACTTTTTTATTTTTAATGAGGTTATATTAGTGATATGGTCAACTATAAATATTATTTAGAAATATAATAAATCTATCTACATCATAATAATTTATTTATTATTTTTATGCATTAAATAAATAAATTAAATGGTGACACAATGATGATGGAGTAATTGTTTAATTAATTGAGATGTCAAATAAATGATATTAAAAATATTAAAATAAATATAATTTTACTTAATTAATGACATAAAATAATTTTATAGATAACTTATACATTTTAGTGACATATTTGAAGTATTGGTTTAAAGTCATCATGTTGGTTTAATTTTCTTAAAAATGAAAATATTTAATAGTATTAAAATTGATATAAATGATATTTTAAAATAAATACCATTTTATTAAATGATATAAAAGTCATAAAAATCTAAGTATAGTTAAAATAACTTTTAAAATGTTAAATATGTAATAAATGATCCAATTTGGGATCGTTTGGAATTTTACAGTAACTATATTAACCCTATAGTGTAAAAATATAAGAAAACATGATAAGAGTTAAACTGTTTAACTAAAGGTTAAATCTAAAAGATAAGGTTAAATTTATGACCAAAACATGTCTAAAATTCATTGGTTGGGATTATTTTGACCCATAATCATCTTATCCTATAAATAAATCAATTTTTTTCTATTTGAAACTGAAAATGAATTTATAATAAATTAATATTTTAAGATCTTCCAAAAGTTCCCCTCACATCTCTTATAAAAGGGAACTTGTCCTTATATTTAATTCACACCTCCAAAGAACTTTGGATCGGTAAAAACCTTCCCATTTCCTCTCCAAACTTCACTCACTACATCCTAGAGTCTATAATTTTGGTAGAAATCCATCCTAAGGAGTCCTTTTGTGCAAATCAAAAGAAGATGCCCGAAAAAGAGGTAATTGTTTTATCACCACTTTCAAAGTTCTTCTCTTCTTCTACTTCCTCTTCCTATATTTTTTCCATACTAAAGTAATAAATAGGGAATCTAATATATTATGATATTTTATTATTATTATTGGACAACCATATTACTCCTTTTACCCATCTTAGAAAAAACAATATCACTATGCGTGTGTACGTATGACTTACCTTCTAAACGCAGTGGTGTAAACTATTTTTCATGTAAATTTTATTTATATGGGTATAAAAATGAATATAAAGGACTTAGATAATAAATATAACATGATATTTTTTCTTTAAAATTAATATTCCATCCAATTCCAAACCATTTAACCATTAAGGAAATGATACTGTCGCTTGTGCGTATGTACGACTTACCGTCTCCACGATGCGATGAGATTCATCATCCACGTTCACCATTCAATAATGATTATAAAAATATATATTATTAATAAGTATGAAATATATGACATAATAATTATACTATAATATATATATATATATATATATATGTATGTATGTATGTATGTACATATATTTCATTCACTTACTTCCATTCAATACGATAAGAAAACGAAAACAACGTTCATGCTTACGTACAACCTACTGTTTCCATGAACAGTGCATTCCATTTCATATTTATATATATTATGTATATTTATATTCTAAATAAATATTATATATAAATCATTCTATACATTCATTAAGAAAGTAAATCATGATCTAAGTAATACGATCAAGAATAACAAGTCAAAACACGTATAATAAATAATGCGATTATTACCCGAAATGTTGCTTTAACTTGGAAATTATTAATAAATGGGTAATATAAAATCATAAATGAATCATATATCATATAATAAATATTATTATGATTCTTTTAGATGTTAATAATATGTTTAAAACCATTATACAGGAGTTTTGAACATGTACAGAGAGTATTGGACCTAAGGTAAGAGAATTCCATCTCACTTTTAATTTTCATGAGATATAAGCCATGTTCACCACCTATTTATTGTGTGTGGTATATATAATTCCCCTATTATGTTTGATATCATGAATAAATTTATCTTCATGGTATTTAAAGATTCATTTTAAGTTATTGGGCTTATTATTTAAATGTTCAACGTGGTATTAGACGCTTTGAATGTTTAAAGAATTAATCCTTTATCCATTTCAATATTTTTGATATTATCATACATATTTATTTATATATATATAAAGGTTTATAAATAAAATTTTATGTATATTTTTAAGTTTATTCAAATTTTATAAAAAATAAATCTTTGAAGTTTTTTTATGTAAGGGTTAATTTCACAATCTCATTATTATCCGAGATTGTTTATATATTAGTATCTATTGGGATATATTTATCATCCATGTCCATGTTTATTAAAATATATTTCAAAATATTATCAAAAATTGTTTAAAGTCATTTTTATCCATGTTTTAATATTTATAAATTTTTTTGAAAGGAATCTCTTCGTCGTTTTCCAAATGAGGTACTTTATGACATTTTCGAAAAATTAAAGAAAGAATGTTTTTTTAACTTATACGGTGCAAGTGGATATTTTTCACCATTATGAAACCATAGAATTTTTAAGATTCCCATACAATCTTACAAGGTTATTTTCAAAATAAATTTTTTATTTTAAAATTTCTTGGTTTTTTATATTTTTTAAAATAAAAAGGGATATTTCTCTCAAATAATTTTAATGATTTTATTAGATTATTTTCATCTATGTCAAAATACTTTATTGTATTTTATGCTTAATTTTGGTTGATTTATTATGATACAATCTACCATATTTTATTGTAAGGTTTATGATATATTTGATTATGTATGTGCTATTTAGATACCATTATTGGTTTATGGTTAAATTATTCATGATTCTTATACTAGTTTTGAATAAAAATGATTATGTTGTTTATTTTTCACCATTTTAATATAAAGAATGTATTGGATTTAGTAAGTGATGGGCAAGGCCCAATATAGCCCCTTAATGCATCGATAGGTCTAATGAGATGAAATTATTTGGCAACAAACCCTTCACATTTTTTTTTCAAGCAGTTTAACATTATGAAGAGGATATATATTGACATAAATCAGATGGGTTTCTACCCACAGACTTAGACTTTCATGAGTATAGATTTTGACAGTTTCTATCTTGAGGGTATATTTTGATAGTGCAGATGTCCGGTATTATGCATTACCTCATTAAGAGATTAGTTATTGATATTACATGTGATTATTATACTAGTATAATATCCATGTGAATGTTTAAATGGAATTATTTGATTTATTCTTTCCATATTATACTGAAGGTAATGTTTAAAAGGATTTTGTTTTAATTTTATACCTTACCTTAAAGGTTTATGCTTATTTATGAAAGATTATACTATATTTTTTAACCTTACTGAGCATCTTAGACCACCCATTTATTATGTTTTATTTTCCTAGGATACCAAGAAGTGTTTTATGACTTATATGTAGGGTTAATCTGGGAGAATAATATCATTCTCAAAGGATTATCAATTTTTTATTTTATGTTTTGAATTATAATGTAAAGTTCATGTATGAAATATATTTTCTAATACTACTAAACTAATTAGTCCTTAGGTATTTAATTCTTTTTAAACATGCCAATTTATTAAAATAATGCACCATCTCTAGGATTTTGGGGTCGAGGCATTACAGAACAACATAAATTCTTCAGCAAAATCAGGTTGAATCTCCAATAGCCCACCTTAGTGTTAGAACCAAGGATGTTCTTTGCTAAAAAATGAGCATGTTTTGTATTTTTTGTCAATACTCTCATGTATTATAAGGGATATTTCAAGTAAAGTGATCATATAGTTCAATCCATAAGTAGTTTTGAAGGTGACATTGTTTCCCTATGTTTTCCAAATTTTTGGGGTCCAAAATTTGGGGAATGACAAGAATTGCGAAAAGTGGTTTTTCTTAAAGGTATCATGAAAATATAGAAACTTAATGAGTTTTGTAGATATGGGATTTATGAAGTGTGTTTCGTGAAGATATGAAGATTGTGATGGTGTGCTATGTGATTACGAGACTTTCTTTGCAAGTGGTACTTTGCGGTGGTGATTTGCAGTGGTGAAAAGGGTTTTGACGAAGAGCTCTGCGGTTATGACTAGCATTGAGAAGGGGGATTTTCTATGGAGATTTGAGAAAAGAGATATGTGTCGTGAATATGTTTTTGGCCGATCTGGATTTTACACTTGAAGAAGAGGACCTTCGTGTTTGGATGTGCCTATAAATAAGAGTCCACCCCTCTTTATTTTACACGATTTTGAGAGAGAAAATCTGGGATCTCTTTGACTTCGTGATGTATGGGGAGCTTTGAAAAGTAGGTTGTTCTATGTGATATTGATCTTCGTGAAGATAATTTTAAAGTATTTAATGTTGACAATGCTTCTAAGTCGTATGAGATTCAAGAATATGGGGTGTTTCGTGTTGGCTCAGTGAGATTTACAAAGGAGGTTGCTCTCTGAGGTAGTGAGCTTAATGAAGGGTTGTTCTCTGCAAGGCAGTGAGCTCCATGAAGGGTTGTGACTTGCAAATATGTGAGCTTTGCAAAGTGTTTTTCTCTACGAAGGTTTGATATTTGCAAAGGGGATTTTCGAAGGGTTGTGTTGAGTATTAGTATTGAGTATTCAGGGCTTTCAGTGAGCATCTACTCAGGTATTTGATTCAAGTAGTGTATCATGATGGATAGAGACAAAGACTCCAATACCTATCTATTTAAGTGACCTTCATGTCGATAAATTGAGTTAGACTTCTCTCACAACAATGAGCTAGGGGGAGTTTACGAAAGTGTTTCGAGGGAAGCAGTGAGCCATACCAAAAATTTTGTAAGGGCAGTGTTCCTAGAACAAAGTGACTATAATCCAAACTCTTGTACTAAACAAATGGTGAATATTAGTGAATTTAGGTTTGAATGATACACTCTCATAATATTCTCCTTAGACATAGCCCTTTTGCGGTGAACCAAGTAAAAGTTTTGTGTTATCTTATTTATTTTATTTGACTGACAGATTTAACAGGTTCCGACCAACATGGGAACAATATCCAAAAATTTAAAAAGAAATAGTTCACATCCTGATTCACCCCTCCCCTCTTAGGGTGTTCTGAGGTCCTTCAAGTGGTATCAGTGGGAGGTTACTGGTGTTTGATCTGTCTTATACTGTCATGGAGAATTCAGACAATGTCAGGGGAGTCCCCCTCTTCGATGGAAGTAATTTTTAGATCTGGAAGAATAAAATGAGATCTCATCTAAGATATCTTGAAATAGAAGTCCTATTTTATACTGTGCAAGTAATACAAGTTAATGATTCAATATATCTGGCTATGACTAATGTAGATAAGAAAATTCTTGATTCAGATGCTAAAACACAGAATGCCCTCACCGCAACCCTTTCTGATCAGATCTATCTAAAGGTGATGAGTTTCACATCATCAAATTTCATGTGCGTTAAAATTGAAAATATTTATAAAGGAGATAACAAAGTGAAGGAGGTGAAACTAAAAGTACTACACAATAGGTTTGACGATCTGAAGATGTATCCTAATGAGAATGCAGACTCCTTCTTCAATAAAATTACTGAAGTGGTTGAAGCAATTCAGGTCTAGGTGAATAAATCAAAGATATTGATATTGTAAAAAAAATATTTAAAAGGCTTCCACCCCTATAAAATGAAAAGGTGTTATCCCTTGAGGAAATATATCTTTCCAAACTTTCTCTAGATGATCTGTTGACTAGCCTGGTGGGATATGAAATGAGAGTCAATCCAGAAGATTCTACGACTCGAGCGAGAAAGGAAATGGAATTCAAATCCATGCACAAAATAAAAATTTCATAAGATATTAGTGGTGAATATGATGAGGAAAAAGAAATTATTTATCTCATTTACAAGAAGTTCAAGAAGGGAAAAGATAAATTTAAAGGGAAGTTACCTCTGGCATGCTTTTGTTGTGGAAAAGTTGGGCACATTCCCTCTCAGTGCTCAAGAAATTTTGAAGATGAAGAAAATGAAGATGGACACATTGAGAATCCTTAGAAAAGGTTTTAAAAAAATGGAGACTTAAAATCTAGAAGTAAAGTACAAAATAAAAGTTTTGTCTTTGAAGAGGAAGATGATGATAATGAATTCTGTGAAGAAGAAGAACCAAAATTTAAAACTGGAAACCATGCTTCCATGATGACTACCATTGAAAGTTCAGAACCATAAATAGATAAAGCGAGAGATAAACAGTTGACAACTAATGAAAATACCAAGTTAAAACTTAAGTAATATTTTAGTAATATTGAGAATAATTGTAAGAGATGAAATAGGTGGAAAGAAATGGTGGAGGAATCATCAAAATATGTTGATCAACTTAAAGCTGAAATTGAACGACTGGAAGAACTGGTGAAAGTAAAGTCATCAATCCTTGAAAAGATAGATGATTTAGTGGAACTAAAGCTCAAAATTGAAGAACAGATAAAGTTTATTAATGAAATTACCTTGAGACTAGAGGAGAATTCCAAAACTATTAGGGGACTCGAAGAATAAGTTGTTACTCTTAGGAGTATTCTCAAAATTGAATCAAGTTCAAAAGAAGAAAAGAAGAAAATACAATTTGGCAGGTTCTCAAATGATGAGATTTTGGAGAGAGAAAAATGAGGGTCTTATGGAGTTGAAAAGATTTTGAATGATCAAAGACCCGCACTCATGGGAAACAGTGGAATCAGTTGTGATGCTAAAACATCAAATGATGTAAATAAAGTAGAAAAGAATAAAGGAAATATGAAATTTGATCATGTTGTAAAATCACTAGAAGTTTTGAAAAATAGACCCTTAAATCAAACTGAAAGAAGAACAGAAGACAATCCTCAAGCTTCCAGGAATGACAGGCAGTCAAAAAGTTTTCCCAAGGAAGAATGCATGAGGAAAAATAGAAGTGAGAGACATTTCCTCTCATGAAGTGCTAGTTATATGGATATCTGGGTCATACTATGTCATATTACGAAGAGGCAAGGAGTTATCAGAATGGGGGAGAGCTATGAGTTCAACATAAGAAAAAAAATTCATATCCTAATACTTACATAAGATACAATTTCTATGGATATTATTTTTGTTGTTCTAACTTTGGCTATAAATCCATTTATTGTAGGTAGAGGAGTGACATGGACACCTCATACTGAAGTTTGAGAAAAGTAAAATCTCATAAAAAATATACTGTTTCTCTTTCAAATAGGTTTTATCCACTATAGAATGATTTTGACTATGAAGAACCCATGTACACAGAAGAGAGAATTGAAAAGTCATCAGTGTCTTACACTCAATCCAATGTCTCATAGAAAGAAAAGAAGAATATTGAGAAATCTAACCTTATAGAGGTATCCCTTAAAGATAAAAAAATCAAAAACACATGGATTATTGATAGAGGTTATTCATCTCATATGATTGGTAATGAAGACTTGTTAACAAATGTCAAGAGGAGGTTTGATGGAATAATACGATTTGGTAATGATGGAGCTCTGAAAATCAAAGGCAGTGGAAGTACTGAACTAGCTAATGGAGATCTAAATAAAACCGGATTCCTTTTTGTAGACTGACTACATCATAATCTCCTCAGCGTGAGTCAAATCTGTGACTCAGGACTTATAGTTACTTTTAATCAGAAAGGCTGCACTATCAAGGGAAATATAGGGAATTCACTTATGAAAGGATGCAGAATAGAAGGCAAACTGCATCAGGTTTATAGTAAAAAAGACATTTTATATATGACTATTGAAGAAGAAAATAACCTATGGCATCAAATATTGGGTCACATAAATCAACAAGATATAGAGAAGATATCAAAACTGAAGATTTTGATAGATATTACCAACCTGAAGCGTGAACGTGAAAAGTCTTGTGATGCTTACATTCAGGGGAAGCTGGTCTGCAGTTCATATCATCCAAAGAAGAAAAGGGAATCTCATCTTCTTGATCTCATTCATACAGACATATGTGGCCTAATAAATGTTTCCAGAACCCATGGAGAACGGTACTTAGTACTTTTCATAGATGATTAGAGTAGAATGGAATGTGTAATGGTTATACACAAGAAATACCAAGTTCTTGACTGCATGAAAACATATCGTCAAATCAATGAGAATGATACTAAATAAACAATCAAAGTGATGTGATCTGACAATGGAGGGGAATACACATCCATTGAATTTGAAAATTACCCAAAGAATCATGTGATATAACATGAGGTAGCTTTTATGATAAATCCAAAAAAAATGGTGCTGTTGAGCGCATGAATCGACAGGTGAACAACATATAAATAACTATGCTGATTAATAGTCGTATTCCTCGACATTATTGGAAATAGGCCATTCAATCTGCAGTGTATATTCAAAATTGAACAGGGCTTTATATGGGTGAGATGAAGACGCCATATGAATTTTGTCATGAAAAGAATCCCCATTTGAAATAATTTTGTGTTTTTGGAAGTAAATGTTTCATTAGAAAAAAAGGAGGAAATCAAGGGAAGTATGGTTACAATGCATACGAAGGAATTTTCCTTGGATACTCAATGAATAAAAAATCCTACAAGTGTTTCAACAATCGCTTGGGAAGGATTGTGTAAATCAGTGATGTTAAGATCATTAAAGAGAAAACTATAAATGCATCAATAAATTCATATGTTGATGTGATAGAAGATGAGGAAGAAAGTGAGGATGGATAAAATGAAAATATAGAAATAGAGGAAGGTGTATAAAAATATTAGGATCCACATCATGATATTAACTCAGAATAAGAATCTAAAGAGGAAACCATGGTTGGAGAGAATTCAGTTGAATCTCAAAGGAGGAATTGAAGATCAGAAATTGATCAATCCAACATTATTGGGGATTGGACTGCACCCACACATATGAAGAGAATGAGGAATAATACACAACATGCATTTCTATTAGTTATGGAACCATCCTCATTTGAAGAAACTAAAAAGGACGAATCATGGGTGAAAGCCATGAATGAAGAGTTAGATCAGATTGACAAGAATCAGACATGAGACTTAGTCAAGATACCTAAAGGTCACAATGTGATTGGTACAAAGTGGATCTTCAAGAACAAGTTTTAAAATCATGGTAATGTGGTTAGAAATAATGTGTGCTTGATTTTTAATTGATACTTACAAATGGAAGGTGTTGATTTTGAAGATAAATTTTCTCTAGTAGCAAGACTAGAGTCAATCAAGTCATTTATTTCCATGAAAATCGAAAGATATTATAAAATTTATCAAATGGATGTCAACATAGCATTCTTAAATGGAGTATTGGAAGAAGAAGTCTACATCGAACAACCCGTGGGGTTCTTTCTTGGTAATGATTAATTGAAGGTTTTCAAATTAGTAAAAGCTCTTTATGGCCTGAAATAGGCACCACAAGCGTGGTACTCTCGGTTGGACTCTTATATGAGAAAGATTGAGTTTAAAAGTGGAGGAGTGGATCATAATATCTATGTGAAGAATTCTCAAAAGAATCAGTTCATAGTATTGGTATATGTGGATGATATTTTTTTTTGGTGGAAGTAGGTAGGGATTAGTGGATGAATTTTCCAATAACATGAAATCACATTTTGAAATGTCCATGATTGGTGAACTCACGTACTTTTTAGTGTTGTAGGTGATTCAAAAGAAGGATTACTATTTCATTTCTTAAGAAAAGTATACAAGAGAGATTCTAAATAAATTCAATATGAAAGATTCCAAACCAATGGCGACTCCAATTTCGGTTGGAACAAAACTCGTAAAGCATGAGGATGAGACGTTTGTGGATCCAACAATGTATAAGAGAATCATAGGAAGCTTAATATACCCGAAAACTACACAAATAGATATTTTCTTTGCAACATGCTTAGTATCCTGCTTTTAGAGTAATCCAAAGGAGGAACTTATGGTGGTAGTGAAAAGAATCATGAGGTATATTAAAGGTACTCATAATTTCGGGCTATACTTTGATGCTGGAAGAGATAGTGAACTATCATCATTTTCTAATACTAACTGGGATGGAGATGTAGTGGAAAAAAATTCCACTAGTGGTGGACCATTCTATATTGGGAAGAAATGTGTGGGATGGTTGAGAAAGAAACAGGAAAGTACATCACTTAGTACTACTGAAGCTAGATATATCTATGCTACCAAGGTGTGCAATCAGTCACTTTGGATGAAGCAACAACTGACTAACATAGGTGACTAGGATAAATAACCAATGGTTATTTACTATGATAACGAGAGAAAAATTGATATTATGAATAATCCTGTTCAATATTCTCATACGAAACATATTGAAATCAGATATCACTTCATCAATAAAAAACATGAACGAGATGTGATCAAAATAGACCATGTGGGAACCGATGAGAAAGTGGATGACATTATGACCAAGCCACTTTTAGCGGCTGTGTTTGAGAAACATCGGCCGAACCTAGGTGTTATTCCACCTCCTAGTGCATGAGGAGGCTACAGGTTTCCCCACCTCTCCAATTTTTTTTAACTATGTTAATAAGTTTGTGGAAGTGATATAGGTTTATGGGGGAGATACGATCCAGGGGGAATATATTTTGAGTTCCACAAAGTTCAAATACATGTCTTTGTGTTTATTTCCAATGGGGGAGAAATGGATAAATTCAATGTGAAAATGTATAGGTTGAAATGTTCTTTTATGGTTGCAAGAGAATGAAATGGATAATTTCAAAGGAGTGAATGTGAAGGGAGAAAACTTTTTGGTGTCATGAGGAAGCAGTTAGATCTTTCATTCAAACACATGAGAACCTAATTCATGTCTTACCTCTTGTTTTATACATCAATCATTTCTCACATAGACTTAGAGTGTTGGATAAGTTGATTCTTGTGTAACAGGTTTTGATAGAGGATGGTGCCCTATTGAATTTATCTAAAGATTTCAAACAAACCCAAAGGGAGAGATTGTTGGAACCAAGGATGTTATTTTCTAAAAAAGGAGTATGGTTTTTTTGTCAATCCTCTCATGGATGATAAGGGAGATTGCAAGGAAAGGAATCATATAGTTCAAACTATAATCATTTTTGGATGTGACATTGCTTCCTAGTGTTTGCCAAATTTTTGGGGTCCCAAATTTTGGGAATGGAAAGCATTGCGAAAATTGTTTTTTCTTCAAGGTCTCATGAAAATATGGAAAAGGCATGAGTTTTGAAGAGATGGGATTCATGAAGTGTGTTTCTCTAAGACATGAATATTGTGACAATGTGATTTATGATTATGAGACTTGCTTTGCAAGAAGTGCATTGTGGCAGTGCTTTACAGCGGTGCGAAGGGTTTTGACGGAGAGCTATGTGGTTACGACGAGCATTATGAAGGGGTATTTTACATGGATATTTGTGAAGAGATAGATGTGCTGTGAAGGCGTTTTTGGACAATCCATATTTCACACTTGAAGAAGCGGAGCTCTGCGTTCGACCGTGCCTATAAATAAGAGACAACCACTCTTCATTTCACATGATTTTGAGAGAGAAAATCTAGTATCACTTTGACTTCATGAAGCAAAGGGTGATCTATGAAGAAGGTTGTTCTATGCGATATTGAGATTCACGAATAGAATTTTAATGTCTTGAATGATGCCAATGCTTTTAATTCATATGAGATTCATGAATATGGGGTGTTCCACCTGGCTTAGTGAGTTTTGCAAAGTAGGTTGCTCTGTGAGGTAGTGAGCTTCAAGAAGGGTTGTGCACTGCAAGGCAGAAAGCTCTGTGAAGGGTTGTGCTCTTCGAAGGTGTGAGATTTACGAAGTGGTGTGTTCTATGAAGGGTTGAGATTTGAAAAGGGGCTTTGATAAGAATTGTATTGAGTATCATTATTGATTAGTCAGGGTTTTTAGTGAGCTTATACTCAAGTTTTTTATGCAAGCAGTGTATCGTTCTAGATAGAGATAAAGACTCCAATGCCTATCTATTGAAGTGAACTTCAAGTCGATAAACTGAGTTATAATTATCTCACATTAGTGAGCTAGGGGAAGTTTATAGAAGCGTTCCAATGGAAGCAGCGAGCCATCCCTAAACTTTTGTAAGGGAAGTGTGTCGGGAACATAGTGACTGTGACCAAACTCTTATACTCCAAAACTGTTAAAGATTAGTGGATTTAGGTATGACCAACACACTTTCGGCATAAGATCCTTGGATGTAGCCCTTTGATGTAAACCAAGTAAAGGTTCTATTTAATATACTTGCTTTCAATTTACTGAAAGATTTAACAGGTTCCTACCAACGTGGGAACAAGATGCACTACTTTAAAAAGAAAAAGTTGACACCTTGATTCACCCCTCCCCTCTCAGGATGTTCCGGGGTCCTTCCCTTATATCTTTTTCCTTAAAAAGTAGAAAAATCTCAATATTATTGACATAAAAATCCTAGATATACCCCTAAAGGACTAGATATATGAATCAAATAGAGGGAAGAAAAATATATCTAAGGAAAACCACCAAGAATGGAGACTTATCAAGAAATCCAACCGTCCAAACACTGAGATTTTCCAATGGATCACTCCTAGATTGAAAGGGAGAGCCTTAACAGCCTTTAGGAAGAGATAAATATGAGTTAGGGTCGCAATAAGTAAAAAACTAGAGGTTTAAGAGTAAAACTGAGTAAGATGTACTTTTTTAGGATAAAAAATTTAATCATGCATGATTGGGTTTCATAGTTAGGGAAACCATGCGCCAACTTTTTTCCAACCACCACATCCCAACAACCTTTGTATGGTTGGATCGTATGGTTAGAAAAACCATGAACTGACCATGTTTTCCCTCTATTCTAAAAATCACACTTACTCATAGGTTTTTGTATGGTTTGGCCAAATTTTGCTCCTAACCATGCAATGAACTAGTAGCCTCTGTTTCACTTTTCAAGGCTTCCTATATGAGTTGCATAGTTTTTACTAGCAGTTATAAAACCACACACCTCCATGAAATCCCCCAAAATATTTAAAAATTCCTTTAAACCCTCCCAAAATTCACTCAAACACTTTACATACTTAAAATACATAAATAAAGGGTTTTTTACTTGAAATTGGGGGTGATAAATTCTCACCATCATTAGCCTTTCCATCCATAGAAAGTAGAAAACCACCGTTTTTCTAAAAGAGTTCAGGACATTGCCCGATTATTTCTTTCTCCCATTCCCAAGTTTCTTCCTGAATCTGACCATGTTTCCAAAAAACCCACACTAGAATAATTAATTTCCCATGAAATACTTTTTCTTTCTTATCCATAATCTGTACTAGCATATGAACCAATGAAGCATCCAACTCTAGGTAAATGTGATCCCATAAAATCACATAGTTAGGATCAGGTTGATACTTATTCAACTAGGATACATAAAATACATTTTGCACTGCACTAAACCATGCTGTAAAAGACAACCTATATTCCACCTCACCAACCCATTCAAGTATCTCAAAAGGGCCTATGTATCAAAGAGATAACTTGCCCTGATTTCCAAAATGATGATGCACATGCCATAGAGAGATTCTCAATAGAACATGATCACTCACCTCAAATGAAAATGACTATTGATGATGATATGTATACAATTTTTGAAGACTTTCAGCCATCTCCATTATCTTCTTAATCAACTAAATCTTATCCATTGTCTCTTAGATAAGGCTTAACCCAACCAGTGAAGTATCACCTATTTCCACCCAACAAAGTGGTGAATGAAAAGGATTACTATTCAATGCTTCAAAAAGATCCATATGTATTGAGTATTGATAACTATTGTTATATTAAAACACCACCAATGGAACATGATCCTACCATGAGCCACAAAAATCCATTACACAAGCCTGCAACATGTCTTCTAACATTTGTATAATCTTTTTGGATTATCCATCCGTATGAGGATGATACACCATAATCATGGTCAACTGAGTCCCATGGTATTGCTGAAAGGATTTCTAGAAACAATATATAAATCTAATATCTTTGTCTGATATAATAAAAACTAGTATTTCATGCCTCTTTACGACTTCACGAATATAGATTTTAGACAAGTCCTATACCATATGAGATTCATGAATAGGGATGAAATTGGATGACTTTATGAGGAGATCCACTATCACCCATATGAAATCATGTTTTTGAACCATTCTTGGGAGACCTATTACAAAATCTATGTCTATCTATTCCCATTTCAAAATAGTAATAGGTAAAGACTATAACATACATGTTGGTTTTTGGTATTATAACTTAACTTGTTGATAGGTGAGGTATCTTGAAATAAATTTAGCCACATTATTTTTCATGGAGACCCACAGAAAATGTTCTTTCAACACATTATAAATATTTTATATTCTAGGATTAATATCCCATATTGAATAGTTATAAGAATGAAGAATTTGGTCTTGAAAATACATAGGTATGACCATCTGATCTCAAAAATAAAAAACCAAAACTCTCATCAAGCTTCCATACCTTAATTGTATCCCCACCATTGAGTTTGGAACTCATAGAAATGCATTTTGAATTATAAATTTGTGTCTTTTTAACAACATCAACCAAATTAGGAACAAAAGAAAATGGAAAGAAACCTATAACATTTCCTAGGTCTCCACATTCAAACTATATGTTGGCTATCACTAACATCAACTTCCATTGATTTGATGGATCCTTTTCCAACTAACTGCATGAATTTCTGATTAATTCATCTACCACCAAATTTCCTTTACCCAGTGTATACATTAAATCAAAGTCAAACATTTGGAGATAATCTATCCATATTTTTTGTCTCAGATTCAAATCCCTTTGTGAGAAAATTTGTTTCAAGCTCTTGTGATCGGTAAACACTGTAAATTTATCACCAAATAGGTAATGACACCAAGTTTTCAAATAATGGATAACACCAGATAACTCCAAATCATGTTTTGGGTAGTTCTTATCATTTAACCACAACTTTCATGAGACATAAGCAAAAACATGATTTCTCTACATGATAACATATCTGAACCCAGATCTCAAAGCACCATAATACACCACGTACCCTTATATTGATTCCTAAAATATCAAGATCAGTTATGATTTAAGAAGAACCTTTTTTATTTAAAATACTTATTAAATTAATAATCACATTAAATGGAACATTTTTCCTCATAAAATCATCCATTGGTAATTTTAGTTGTGAAAAATAATGAACAAAATTTCGTTAATAACCAACTAAGCCAAAACAATTATGTATCTCAAAGACATTCATTGGAGGTTTCCAAGATATAACAACCTATATCTTTTCTAGATCCATAGAAACACCTATTTCATAGATTTAATGGCCATTAAAATGTATCTCTTGAATCCAAAAATAACACTTTGATAATTTGAAATAAAAATGATGATCCCATAAGATACCCAACACTATCTCCAAATGTTTCTAATGTTCATAACTTATACTTGAATACACCAATATGTCATCCATGAACACCACCACAAAAAAATCCAGATAAATTTGAAATATCTAATTCATCAATTCCATATATACTTCTGGAAAATTCATAAGACCTAATGGCATAACTATATACTCATAATGTTCATATCTACTTCTGAAAGAAATATTTGGAATATATTATTTCTGAACATAAAATTGGTGATATCTTGAACACAAATAAATTTTAGATAACAACTAAGCTCCCTTAAATTGAACGAATAGATCATAAATGCATGGAAGTGGATACTGATTATTTATCATAACTTGGTTAAGCTTACAATAATCAACACAAATCCAAAGAGTTCCATCCATCCTTTTAAAAAACATGACCGATGCTACCCATAGAGACTTTATAGGCCAAATGAATCATTTTCTTTCCAACTCTTATAATTTCACTTTAAATTCCCTTAATTATATTGGTGCCATCCAATAAGATGGAAGGTAAATAGGACTGATCCCCAAAAGTAGACTGATTATAAACTTCACTACTCTTTTGTGTGGAAACCGTGAGATTTTTTTTGGAAAAATATCTAGAAACTGATCAACAACCACAAAAAAACTACTATTCTCAATCTATTATATCGATTCTAAAGTCAAAGATACCAATTGGTGTGATATCATTCTAACTTTTGGCACAAACAAGCATAATGCACCTGCCTTTACATTCCTTTATCCTTTAAAGAGATGCTTGATGCCATCATTAGTTGTAAAACTAACCATCCAGGTATAAAAATCAATGTGATCCTTGAACATTTTCAACTAATCCATACCTAAGATCATGTCACAAACATCCATCTCAAGCATAGATAAATCCCATATCAACTCATCTCTATCAAAAATTATAGAACATGGTCTACACATAAATGTTTAACATTATCTATGACCAAAATGAATTTAAAGTTTCAAAATAGAAGACGTCATTTCAATATGAAAACCTAGAAATTCAAAAGAACAAGATTAAATAAATAAATGGGATGCACCCATATCAATCTAATCTTGCATAAGTGTACAATTCCAAATAATCACACCACTCAATGTGGATGGTCCAAATTGATCATCCACAATCACTTTCTTATCTCTATATAAATTATTACTTGATGCACTTTGTCCTTTATTGCCATGTAGAGATTGTCCTTGCTGAGAAGTCATGGTATTCCTGGAATCACCATGGCTAGATCGGTCCTGTTGATGAGAGGTATTCTGCTACCCTCATCCCATTGTAGTATATGATGTCTGCGAAACATGATATGTGTCCTAAAAACTAGAATTTGGAGCACTATGACAATAACACTGAAGATTCCCTATATAGTGGAAACTTTGTCATGCTCTAGCTGTTTCTATACACTCTTTCTTCATGTGGTCCAAAAAACCACATTAGAAATTTTTTTTATTTATATTAGGTTTTAGAGGAATATTTACCGATCTAGCTATCTAATTATGATCCATTCTACTACCTTGATAATAGGTTTCCCTCTTCCACTTTTTCCTAGAATTAGAGTTACCATCATTTTCCATAGGTATCAACATGCTCCCTTAGCCCATAGATCTTGAGATGTCCCTTTATGATACCATCACTCCATTGACCATCTCTATATAATCTATTATACAAAGCACCAAAATATTCAAGTTAATATCCTGCCTCATCCCCGATTCAAAAATGCACACCTTCAAGGACGCACTAGTAGAAACATTGGGTGAAAAGCGGAATAACTTCATAAATTTAGCCACATACTCTATCATAGTGTGGTTCTCCTACTTAAAGTTGAAAAATTCTGTCATTCTTGAAATCCTGAATGTATGAGTATAGAATTTTTTATTGAAAAATTATTGAAAATCTTCCCATGTAATTCCTTGGTCTAATTTAGCATAAACTACTAAATCCCACCACTGGTGTGCAAGATCCTCAAGTATATCCAACTTGACTTTCAACTCTTCTAGTGTGCCAAGTAAATCAAAGATTTGATTCATCCTATTCAGCCACACCTCTTCATTATATGGTTCAGAATCACCATAAAATATGGGTGTATTCTTCTTATAGAACTTAATGGAATGATTCACTTGCCTTGGTTTGTTCCTTTGGTTCCCTCTATCCATATCTTGAAAATCATGGACAATACTTTGAACCAAATTTTGGTTGTCCTATAGCTCAAGTGAAACCACATTCTCAGCAGCTTCTTCCGGTTGGTTTCTATGAAACCTAATGGGTGCCATTTTCTATGAAAAAACAAAATTCTATAAGCCTCAATGTCTATAAATTTAGTCTTAATAGTTAAAATTCAACAGATCACAACTAGCACAAGAAGGCTTTCCCAAAATTCCATACTATCCCTTTTCAACAAATTTTTGAAAAATCCACCATGATTTTGAAACTAAAACCATTTTCAAAATACCACTATCATGCCATTTTCAAAATATCACATTTGGAAACATTTTTCAATACTTTTAAAAAATAATTTTTTTTCACCAAATAATAAATCATTACTTAAAATTAAATATTCACACTTAGTGGGAAGTCATTTCTATCAATGCATATCATGCTCTTCTCATTGGCTAAACCCACGACAATGAGATTACAACTTCTATAAATGGATCCAAAATAATTATCTAACCAACTCCATGGTAACTTAAAGTTCAACAGAAATAAGTTAGCTACATATTTTTATGATATAAATTTAAAGTTCCAACTATCCTAATCCTTTATACCATCCCAACTCAAGGAAAAAAACACGATGATTTTCAACTCTAAGACCGACACAACTGATACCCAAAGATCAAACAAATTGATACCATTTTTCCCACAAATATATTTGGAATGACCAAGACTGAAACCACTTTTAACATCTCACCCCTCACCATTGGATTGATTCAAGGTGGAATTACTACTTGGACTTAGGTGACATCCACAAGACACCAAAGGCTGGAAATAAATTTCAAGGGCTTCATTAATAATTGGGGGTCATTTTTTACTTTTTAAAGTAAAACAACCAAATAAATATAATTGTGACCAACAACCACTAAATCATGCATGTTAACAATGTAAGACAACTCAATGTATAACAAATAAAGTCAAACTATATCAGAGTACCAAATGAAAACCAAGATCAACATCAACTACAAAGTGGAAGACAAATCCAACAAATATCAAAGACTCCAATGACACTAACTCCGTAACTCCCAACAAGATCCAAGATCCAACTCTATAATCCATACCCAGGTATCATGAAACACCACCAAATAAATTTGATACCCTCCCTTTACCTATGTATTGATAAATTATATCTACAAATGCACCAACATTCCCAAGAAGAGAGTGAGTAATGAAACTCAATAGGTTTTACCCAAATGAATTCTATACTCACGCTACTAGGATAAAACATGTTAGCTAATTTATATAAAGAACTTTAGAAATTTTTAATAGTTTATATTAAAGACAATAAGTTCACACCAAAACCATTTTCCAACCAAAATAGTTTTCAAGGAAAATAACCAAAAAATTATTTCAAACCATTTATCAAATCCCATTTTATCAAAATCCATTCAGTTCCTCATATCCACACATCCAACCATTCATGAAACCATGGAGCTCCCTAAACTCACAAGTGGTGAGTTATCCTTTCACTAAGTTTTCATTTAGTGAACCATTTTGATGGGGGGACTTCATAACCTTATCCATACCATTCTTTTGATGGGGGAACTTCATGACCTTATCCATCCCAAATGCACATGAACACATTCCAACCATTTATGCCAAAAACCATGCCAAATAAACCATTTCAACTATTTCAATAAAACTGTTATTTTATTGAAAACCTTTCTAAAAAATCATTTCCATGTATCCAAAAAATCCATATTTTAAAATCAATATTTTAAAATTAGGAAAACAAATATCTTTTCATAAAAAATTTCCATAATTTCATAAACTATTACTAAAAAGGGTTTCTACCAAGATTTACACATCAATTTCACAATAAATTTCAATAAATTAAAACAATTTGAGACTAAGAATTCAATTTATAATAATAAGAGTCGATAGTGAAGACACTTACCTTGAAAACTATTACAAAAACAAATAACAACACAAATTATTCAATAAAACCAGGTTGAATCTCAAAAACCCACCTTAGATCTTGTTTCCTAACAACATTAAAACCAAATCTCATCATGATCAGAATCAGAAATAATATATCTATCCCAAAATAACTAGATATATGAACCCAAGAGAGATAAGAATAATGCATATAAGGAAGAACACCAAGAACAAAGACTTACCAAGAAATCTGGCCTTCAATGCATGAATATTTTCTAATGGATCACTCCCAGATTGAAAGGGAGAGTCTCCAAAGCCTTTTGGAGGAGAGAAAACCAAGTTAGGGTTGAAATAAGTAAAAAATTAGTGGTTTAAGAGTAGAGATATGTGAGATACACTTTTTTAGGATCTAAATTTTAACCGTGCATGGTTGGGTCGCATGGTTAGGAAAACCATGTGCCAATCGTGCACCATCCACTGCCTCCCAACAACCTTCATATGGTTGGCTTATATGATTAGACAAATCATGCTCCAACCATGTTATTAAATCTATTAAAAAAAGAAAAATTACTCCAAGTTGGGAGTTTAAAAAAATATACACCTACTTAGTAGCCTCTATTTCAATTTTCATGGTTTTCTATAGGATTTTCATGATTTCTACTAACCGCACACCTCCATAAAATCCCGAAAACATTACAAAATTCCTCTAAACCCTCCCAAACTTCACCCAAAAACTTTACATACTTAAAATAAATAAATAAATTATAACACCCCAATATTTTATGGTATGAATCATATTAAATAAATTCAATTTATTCGACAGCTTATGTTTCATGATCACTAAGCTTAAATGAACTATGATATACTATTAAATTTTAACATGACAGTTAGGAATAGTAATGTGACTATTAGGAATAATAATATGACCAATAGAATAGTAACCTCACCTATGAAATTATAAATAAAATTTAGGTTTCTTATGAATGAAAATATAACATATTTATATCATGAAATAAGTAAATAAATATTTTAAAAATGATAAATTAAATATTGGTATTTTTGGGAAACGTAAAAGTTTATTTACAATTTTATAATTGATATAATGATTTAAAATAAAATTTATTTTCACAAAATAGATTAATAAATTAATATTGTACTATATTATGATTATAATATAATTTTATGAGGCCTTAATTAATTTTTTAATGTGTCATAAAACCAGTTATAATTTTAAAATCTATATTTTTCAAATAAATGATGAATTTAATTAAAAAAATTAAATTTATCATATTTATAAAATTATTTTTATAATATAGAGATAAACTTAATTATTTAATATATTTATTGATAAGGTTTAATAATATTTATAGTCCTGATCCAAAATAATAAGCAAATGAATAAAATAATAAAAAACACCCCTCTCCTTCATTATAAATGCCACCCCTCACCACCTCTTCTCCTGACACCTTATAAGGCTTAGATATTACTAATTTACTGAAAAATTCCTCTAAAAACCTCTTCCCCACGTTCTGGTCTTACTGGCCTCACCAAAATACCATTTCCAAGCTCCTTAAGGAGGTTCTCAAGGATACGACACTCAAGAGGTAAAACTTCCCTCTCCCTCTCTTTTAATTTATTTTCTTTTCTTATCCTTCCTTAAAATTCCCTATACAAAGGGAAATTATAAACCAAGTATCTTATTTATAATGGAACTTTATTGTGTTAATGTTATATCCATCATCAATTCTATTCTCATCTCCTTTTATTCTAAAAAATGAAAACATCATCCATGAGGTGTCGATTTACCGCCTTCATAGGTGATGAGTTTTCATTTTTCAATTACACCTTCAAGGTTGGTAACAAAACCATTATAATGGTTAAAAAAGATTTTAAAATTTATATTACAACTTATTTATTATTCTTGAACCAGTATATGTATAATATTAATTAATAAAACAAAACTAGTTCACGATGATAAAAAAACTCCAAAACAATCTAAACAGTTATCATTATCTTTTTGTATAATGAATCATACTAATATCTAGAAAAAAATGATTTATAAGATCATTTAATATTATATAATTTCATTAATAACATATAATTTCAATTTTGGATAACTATTACTGTTTTACATGATCTTTCATACATGTATACAAGTGAACCAATCAAGGAAACCAAGGAAACGAACACTCCCAAATGATGAAATTGAATCTTATAACTCATAAAAAAGTAAATAAATGAAATTAATGAAATTATAATAAATAAAATACATGTTTAATATGGTATTAATTAAATTATTAATAAATCTAATTTTATTATTCAGGATATAAGTGCAAGTGTAGAACACTTTTAGATATAAGGTAAGGGATTCTCTTTGAACCCCCATTTTTTTTTTCGGGTTATGGTTTCTCTCTCTTTACCCCAATGTAATTGTAAATTATCATTAATATATCCTCTTAAATCCCATGTTTATGTTCCAAAAATATTTACCTAGATCAACTATTTTTTCTTTTATGGGGAAATACATTTTTTATTAGGTTCCCTTTTCAATTCCTCCTGATAATCATGCTTGATTTAAGAGAACTTCTCAATTTCTTAATCATTTTCAAGTAAAATCCATAATCTATTTTTATACACCAATATTTTTATAAAATCACTATTTTTATCATGAAAAATTATCTTTTTTTATTTCTGGTTTTATGTAAACAATTATGCTTTTTTTCTGCTTTAAATACCATTTAATATTTTCCCTTAAACCGCATTAAAGTAGCTAATTTCTAAAGTTTCTTAAACACTATTTTTATATGTTTTCACTTTATATGGAAATAATTTATCATGATATATTTATATTTTTCCTTATGAATGTACAATTATTATTTAAATCTATTCTTTTATGGACACCATTATGATATTCCTTTTGGTTATGACTTATTCAACAATTATTCCTTGTGTGTGGTGTATGTATACTTCCCTTTTATTTATGATCATTTTTAATTGAATATTTAATTAAATATCCATATTTATTATATCATGGATATTATTATTCTATTACTTGTATACCATTTTTACATATCGATGTTTCTTTGGATGTTGTTTTATTTGGGTAATTATTGATAAATCAGTATTTTCTACTTAATACAAATATTTTGATAAGTCATATTGTTCATGAATTAATTATTTGTATAAATAATGCTTTGGAATTTAAGTGACATGTGGGGACCAGTTATAAATAGCCCCTTTATGCACCTATAGGTCTCATGTGACAAAAAAGTTGGTGAAAAACCCTTCGTGTTTGTTTCCATGCAAAATAAAACGGGTTTCTACCCATAAACTTAAACTATATTGATGGTAGTGGTTCATGTGGTAGATACATGACATTCAAAAAAAATTAATCATTTTCTTTATTCAATATTCATGTTTTAAATTTCCATGAGATTTTCACAATGAAAAAAAACTATGGATGATTTTTTTCATTATTAGTTTATTAATGAAATGTGTTATTTAGTTATATACATTTCCATAATGCTTATGTCATATTGACTTTTCTTCACTTATTATTTATTCATGTAACCTTTATTATGTTTTTTACCTTACCCTTTCATATATTTTCCTTTCCTAGGTTATAAAGATGAAATTATTGAATAAGTATCAAGGAAGCAGTTTATTTTCCATTGTTATGTTCTATGTTTAATTACCAATGTAATAAGGGAACCATATATGTATCTAGTTCTTCAAGAATACTAAACTGATCGATCCTTGGTGATGTGATATCTTATATCTATTCCATTGTAAGAAAATAACCATCGACTCCAGGCTAATGGGGTTGGGGTTGTTATAGTTGGTATCATATGAAGTTTAGTATAAACATTTGGAACTAAAGTTTAAGTAAACATAGGAATTATAATAATTCCTTATAGTGAATTTTTGGATCAGTACTCATGATGATTATGATCTAACTTATTTTGTGCCATTATTTAGTTATGACACCTAATAAAATAAAGGGAGTAAATACCCACAAAAAATATAGGTATTTCCCCACTAAGAAAATAAACATAGTTAATGTTGGAGTTGAGAAGATCTAGACCATATTAAGATAGCTTACTCAAGTTATGAAGAATAACCATAATACACATATGTTGGATCATTTCATGTGGTAGAATATCCCATATTTTAGTGGGACTAATAATATATTGGTATTTAAGTAGTGGATGAAGTCCCATGAAAAATATTTTTAGCATTAGAATGCAATGAAAATGAAAGGGTGGTACAAGAAGTTTATTTTCTTAAAGCAGATGTTGATCAATTATGGTCGTTGATATAGAATACTAAGAAGGAAGATGAAATAGAAGACATGGAATGAATAAATTTTAAAGAAACATTATTTGAAAAATATTTCCATCATGATCAATAAAATGAAATGAAGAGAAAGTTCCTTAGACTAAATAAAAAGGAATAAGAGAGTGTTATAGAGTATGAGGTTACCTTCACAAGACTATCCAAATATTCTATAGATTATATAAATGATTCAGAAAACAATATTGATTATTTCTTTGAATTTATTAAGCCAAGTCTCCAAAGGGAACTATATTTTCAAAAAATTTCATTATATGATGAAATAGCATTAAGTGACATCAAAACAGAGAAGGAATTTTCTAGATCCTATATGGTCAAGGTAAATCCAGATAATAAGAAGTATTCTAATAACCATGGAAAAGGTGAAACATCAAAGAAGAATAAGATAATGAAACAATTCCCATTATGTAAAAATTTAAAAAGGATTCATCTTGGGAAATGCTTAAAAGTAATGGGAGTTTGTTATAAGTTTAGATAAAAAAGTCATCGAGATAATGAATGCAAGGGGAATAAAAAATGATTTTTAATGCTTCAAATTTAATGAAATGGGACTTTATTCAAATAATTTTCCCAAGCATAAAAGGAATCTACCATAGAAGAGGCCAAGGAGAGATGATCAAGCTTATGTGATCACTATAGATGAAGTAGAAGTACCCAATGATGTGGTGGCGGGTACATTAATCCTATATTAAAATTTTGCTAATGATTTATTTGATTCTTGGTCATCATACTATTTTATATCTACCCAATTTTCCAAGAAAATTATATATTTACATTTTGATTTAAAAAGGGAGTTGTCATTTAAAACCCCTAAGGGACAATTTATTAAGTTTATCACAACTATGTGATGCTGGAAAAGAATTTAGTTTTAGGAAATATGGGTGCATAATCAAGATATTTAAATATGGTTCTATTTTGACAAAAGTCTTAGAACCCAACACAATTTTTTTCAAGTTGGAGAAGCAAGTTCATATCTTTATTTAAGTAAAAAAGATGAAAATAGTTTATGGAACAAAAGTATTGGCCACCATGGCCAAAATAATATGAAGAATATTATTAGATAAGAGGCTATGTGTCATGACCCACTCCCACCAAAGATTCCCCTCCTGAGATGGTAATGGTGAAAGGGAGATAATGACCCCTGAGTCACGCCTCCAGTAGGCCCCGGGGTGGCGACTAGCACCAAGGGTATGGGTCTTTCACAAAAAATGGGAGGCATTACCCTTTTTATTTTTAAAGATCGGGAAATAGGACAAGTCAACCACTAAAAAGGAAAATAACCAGTCTATATAAATAAACCCAAACCAATCCCACATGCATGTTTAAACAATTTTATAACAAGGTACAAGTACAAGAAAGCTCAAAGTACAATACCAAAAGAAAACAAAGGTACAACAACAGAAACAACTCCAACTGTCCGACTATTAGGGTCCCGCACGGCCCTGGTAGTCCTCCTGGAAACCTGAAAGTAAATGTAGGGTGAGCATAAAAGTATACTCAGTAGGGAAACCTAAAGATCTCGTGCACAAGTGGGGAGACATCCTAATGTCCCGTGAGAACGATAGAAGAAACCTAGCAAGGAATTCTATCCTCCCAACCTCACTAGCCACACTAACCAAAACACAATCACAACAGGTAGTAGTAGTATAAGAACAAGAGTATTGGGTACCCCGCACCATTTCCATTTAGTTAGCTGCTCTTCCTAATGATGAACGTCCTGACGCTGCCATACTCTCCTCACCCGCACACACCTGGTCCTCACAACCACGTATCCCGCCCGCACACACCAGGGCCTCACAACCACGTATCCCTCCCGCACACACCTGGGCCTCACAACCACGTATCCCGCCCGCACACACCTGGGCCTCATCCCGAAGATTCTTGGGAAACAGTAGAACCTGCCTGAAGAGTCTTGGGATAAAACCACCCCAATCGAAACCTACCCGAAGAGTCTTAGGTGTAAGGTCGCCTAAAGCCATCACAACCTAGGGGAGAAGGAGTAGGAAGGAGCTAGTAACTAAGGGAAAAACACCCTCTCCAATAAAATGGGAGTGTTCGGCACTAAGTGCTCAACATGGGTGGGGTGTGATAAAACACAAAAGGTACAGATATATATAAATATAACAACCACACAGCCCAACCTATGGATTCTAAAAAGAGAAGCTAAGCACGTGCCTCGACACTACTACTACGAAGCATGCATACAACAAAAAAACCCAACCCCCTTTTGGTTTTCATATTTCAGTAGAAATAGTTATTTAGTTCCTTAACTACTGGGAAAATATCCACAACTAACCACACCAATCATTCATAAAACATATCCCTACCATCCACAAAACAAGTTAGGAAAAACATAAGCTGCACAACAAAGTCCCTCTTATCAACCAACCAACCCCATTGATTATTATTTCCATTTCATTACCATGCCCCAACATTCATTAACTCTTCCACTTTTATTTAATAAACACAACCCATAACCCGTTCACATTAAAACCCAACCCTGCTGCCCCGCTACCAACTGCCATAACCACAACCGCACCGAAATCCATACATCAATATCCCTTTAATACCATTTATTGCAGCCCCGCTGCCCATCACCATCATAACATTCACACCAACCCACAACCAAGTCAACAGCAGCCCTGTTGTTCACCCGATCCACAAAAACCCACAAAACACCCCCAACACGTGCCTCGTAACCAAGCCAACACCCACATATTCATTATTCCATTTTGTTTAACTGGGGTGACCACACAAGGGTTCCAGATTTTAAATAACCAACTTTACGTGATTAACCAAATTCCACATCCACAAGGTTTCCATCCATAAGAAAATCCAGAAGGAGAGGGAAACATTTAATTGCGTAAGCAAATCCCCCCAACGACCGTGATTTTCAGTAGGTATAAGCTCATTCAATTAACAACATAATATCACAGGATATAAAGTAACATCAATCACAACTTTCCATCCCCGTTATATAAGCCAGTTATTATCTTTATTAAATCGGTTCAAAAGTGTTTCACATAAACAATAGAACACCCACCCCACATGATGCAAAAACTAAAGAGACGAAGGTAAGATCCCTACCTCAACAGGTTTTTGATCGCAACGCTCCCCCGGATCAACCATTGAAGACATCCGTTGGCATCTGTCACTTCTGTCGGGTCCCAGAAAAACCTCCTCGGGTGGAAGTCATAAAGGAAAGGCCGAAGGAAAGACAACAGATCCAAGCTCAGAAGCTCCGCCTCGTCGTTACGATCCCATGGCCGCTGACGGATCATAAATCGGAGCTCGGACGAAGATGTTATGGAAGAGAGAGCCTTTGAGTCTCTTGAGAGAGCTCTGCTCAGAGGAGAGGGGAGGAGAGGTGTGAGTTGAAAGGAGGAGGGTACCCCTCCTTTTATAGGCGTGAAAAGCAAAAGTACATGGCGTGTACTTTATGGTACACGACATGTACTTGGTTCTTTCACATGGTCTCCACGCGGCTTCCAACACGGCTCTGCGGCCGTTTAATGGTCAACACAAGGTTTTAGGGTAACGCATACGCGGGGAAGGACTACACGACGTGTAGTTTAGACACATGACGTGTACTCATTTATTGTACACGGCAAGGAAATAGCTCCAACACAGTACACGACCATTGACTGGTAATGCGTACGCGGGGAAGGACTACACGATGTGTAGAACTGGACACATGGCGTGCACCCATTATTCCACACAGCAAGGACACGGTCTGCAACACTGGGTATACCCGGGAAGGGGGTACGCGACGTGTACTCAAACTACACGGCGTGTAGTTTCAAAATTATGTAAAGTGTTGAAAAAGTCCATTTTACCCTCCAGAACACTTCTTGACCTTCTTTTTGACAAAGGAAAGGGCCAGAGAGGTCCGGACCATTACATCAGATACCTCTTAAAACATTCTCGTCCCCGAGAATTCAAAAACCAACCCAGAGAAAACCCAACAAGATACCTCTTAGGGTTATCGTTATAACAGGAACCCAACCAACAACCCTAATCATATGTGTTAGGAATTCCTTCTCCTATGTCGAGATATTATCCGCTTTAGGTGGCACTGACTTTCCTGCACGGGTTTAATCGCATCCTCATTAATGCGTCTCGATTAAGAATTGGGTCTTCCCATTTTCATACATTAGGATTTCTCAACTCGTACTAACCCCAACACCACACAACCAACACACTGCCCGAACACATGGGTTTGGGAAATTCCTTCACCTATGTCAAGATATTATCCTCTTTAGGCGGCACTGACTTGCCCGCACGGGTTCAATCACATCCGCATTAATGCGTCTCGATTAAGGGTCAGGTTTTTCCCTTTCCCACACATCCGGACATGTTAGACATTACTAGGGAACAAAGAAACAAAAGGTCTCACAACCGACAAGCCAAGCATTCCATATAACAAGGGTACATAGTACAACATCAAAACAAGCTCAAAAGAACAAGGGAAAAACACAAGTCAAAACAACTCTGGGTACTGAGCGTGCATCTGGGGTTCCCGCTCCCAAGTGCTCTCCTCGAGACTACCATGAATCCATAACAGACAAACCAAGGGAATGGTTCATCCACGGAGAACCTTCTCTCTACAGTCTTCGAATCTGACTGGTCGTTCCTCGAAGGTCGCGTCATCACCCATATCTAGCTCTCCCCAATCGATAATGTGTGAGTCGTCATGTAAGTACCGATGAAGCTGGGAATCGTGGAAGACATCATGAACCTTCTCCAACTGAGGTGGCAGGGCTAGCTGATAAGCCACCTTGACAACTCGCCTCAACACCTCAAAAGTTCCGATGAACCTAGGTGAGAGCTTGCTCCCCTTCCCAAACCTCCGCTTCCCCCGTCGAGGGGAAACCTTCATGAACACATGATCCCCCACCTCGAACTCCAAGGGCCTCCTCTGACGATCAATATAAGACTTCTGTCGGTCCTGAGCTGCTTTCATCCTCTCACGTACAAGCTGGACTTTCTCTGTGGTGCTCTGCACTACCTCTAGCCCAAGAGCACCTGTCTCACCAACCTATGCCCAGAAAATGGGTGAACGACATGGCCTTCCATACAAAGCCTCAAATGGTGCCTTGCCAATAGTAGAGTGGAAGATGTTTTTGTAGCCAAACTCTACTAAAGGCAAGTGTCATACCCATGATACTCCGAAATCCAGAATGCATGCTCGCAGCATGTCCTCCAATGTCTGGATAGTCCGCTCCGTCTACCCATCGGTCTGGGGGTGGAAAGCAGTGCTAAGGCATAGCTGGGTGCCAAAAGCATGCTGTAGCCCCCTCCAGACTCGTGAGGTAAACCGAGTATCCCGATCTGAGACGATAGTCCTCGGAACTCCATGCAAACGCACCACCTCGTCTACGTACCTATGTGATAAGGTACTCACCGGGCCTGACTCCTTGATTTCTAAGAAGTGGGATGATTTCGTCAGTCGATCCAAAACCACCCAGATAACATCATAACCACCCTGAGCTCTGAGTAGTCCTGTGAAGAAGTCCATTGAGATGTCATCCCACTTCCACTCGGGGACATCTAAAGGATGTAACAACCCACTGGGAACATGATTTTCATCCTTCACTTGCTGACACACTA
Source organism: Viscum album (assembly GCA_963277665.1). Classification (NCBI taxonomy): domain Eukaryota; kingdom Viridiplantae; phylum Streptophyta; class Magnoliopsida; order Santalales; family Viscaceae; genus Viscum; species Viscum album. Next base: position 1,684,248,740 of record OY728126.1, on the reverse strand, counting down.
GGCATTTATCCACAATCTCTGCCACTGCCCGTTTCACCCCGGGCCACCAAAACCGATCCCTCAGGCCTCGGTACATTTTTGAAACTCCTAGATGTACCGCCAAGGATGAGCTATGGAACTCACAGAGAACTCCCTCACGCATCGCCTCCGGAACAAACAACCTTCCATGGAAAAGCATCCGATGTCGGATGTCCTCTGACCATCCTTCTGAAGCATTCCCCTGATCGACACGATCCCGCATCACTTAAGCCTCGGAGTCACCCCACTGAGACTCTTCCACCTGCTGCAACAAGGAGGACTGCACCGTCATCTGAAACAAACAGCCTCTAACACCTTCTACCCTTGCATCCAAGTGTAAGGAAGCCAACTCTCCCATCACCTTCCAAGCATCAGCGGATTCCCAAACTACTTCCTGATGCGACTTCTTACTCAGGGCATCAGCCACAACGTTGCCCTTAACTTCAGTTTAAGAGATCTCAAAGTCATAGTCTTGGAGAAACTCGACCCATCTCCGCTGCCGTAAGTTCAGGTCATGCTGGGAGAAGATATAAAGCATGCTCTTATGATATGAGAAGACCACAGAGTGCTCCCCAAAGAGGTAATGTCGCCACAACTTCAGTGCGAACACTACTGCTGCAAGCTCCAGGTCATGGGTGGAATAGTTACGCTCGTGAGGGCGCAACTTCCTAGACCCATAACAAATCACTCCCTTCTTCTACATCAGCACGCACCCCAGACCAAGGCCAGAAGCATCACAAAACACCTCATAAAATAACCCTTCCTCTGGAAACCTGAGTACGGGAGCACTTACCAACTTCTCCTTTAGGTAGTCAAAAGATTTCTGGCACTGATCGCTCCATAGGAAGACCTGGTTCTTCCTCGTCAAAGCTGTCAATGGAGAAGCAACTCGAGAGAAGTCTGAAACAAACCTCTGATAGTAACCTGCTAACACCAGGAAACTACAAACTTCTGCCATGCTCTTGGGTGCTTCCCAAGAAACAACTTCCTCCACCTTCGACGGGTCCACTGACACTCCATGCTGAGACACCACGTGCCCAAGGAAGTGTACTTCTTGTGTCAAGAACTTACACTTTGACAATTTCCCGTAAAGATGGTGGTGTCGAAGGACTTCCAAGACTACCCTGGGATGCTCAACGTGCTCCTCCTCTAATTTTGAGTAGATCAGGATGTCATCGATAAACAATACGATGAACCGGTCCAGAAACTCTCGGAAGACAAAGTTCATAAGTCCCATGAACACAGCTGGTGCATTTGTAACTCCAAACGGCATCACTACAAACTCGAAGTTCCCAAACCTGCACCTAAAATCCTTCTTCGAGATGTCAATTTCCTTCACCCTCAGCTGATGATATCCCAATCGTAGATCAATCTTAGAAAACCAACCTGCTCCCCTCAGCTGGTCGAAGAGATCATCTATCCTTGGAAGGGGGTAACGGTTCTTGACCGTTACCTGGTTCAACATTTGGTAGTCTATGCATAGCCTGAGACCACCATCTGCCTTCTTCACAAACAAAACCGGAGCACCCCATGGCGACACGCTGGGTCGAACAAAACATTTCTCCATTAGACCGTCAATCTGAATCCACAACTCCCACAACTCCGAAGGTGCCATCCGATAAGGGGCCATCGAAATCAGACGGGCACCAGGTTGTAAGTCTATCCCAAACTCAACGTCACGTCGGGGGGGTAGAGTCACAACCTCCTTAGGAAAAACATCTAGGAACTCCCCAACAATCTCTGGGACATCCATCATATCTGTATCAGTTGGAACCACTGATAACCCGCCCAACAAGAAAAGGAGAGGCTCCACACGCCGGCTTCCTTCCTGAAAGCTCCTCTCACCGACAAAAGATACGCGTTTACCGTCCACTTCGGAGAACATGAATCTTCTCCTAAAGCATTCGATAATGACACTAATAGAAAACAACCAGTCGATGCCTAGGATGACATCGTATGGCTGCATCTGTAGCAGAAGAAGGTCCCCACTAGATCGATGTGGTCCCAACGTCAGCCCACATCCCCGGCAAACACAAGATAAGATGGTTTGGACCCCAACTGGTGTACTCAGTACCAGTGGTACGGAAAGTCTCTCTAAATCTAGTCCCAAAGAAAGGTCTAGACTAGGTGCAACAAAGGAGTGCGAGGCTCCCGAATCGAAGAAAGCAGAAACAAGAGTGCTGAATAAAAAAATCATACCTCACACCACCTCTGGTCCTGCTGGACCTGTCAACTCTACTGCGTGCAACTATCCACGCCCAGATCCTCTGCCTCTTTGTTGTCGTCCACCTCCCCGACCACACCCTGGTCGATGTCCCTGAGGAGCACCATGAGGTCATCTCCCTCCCGCAAAGTCTGCCCTCAGAGGAGCATGGTCCTGCTGCTGCTGGAAGGGCCTCGCCAGCAACTGGTGTGATGAGGTGGGCGCCGAACCTACCCACCTACATTGTACTGAGCTCGGGTCGGGCACCGACTCTAAATGTGCCCAAAACCTTCACAAGAAAAACACCTCGGTCCCGGGCTCGTGAAAAAGGGACGAGGACCCGAAGATCTGAACTGGAACTGCTGGGGCCTGCTCCGCACCGGCCTGAACCTGGAAGATCCCATCGCAGAAGACCTGCTGCTGACCACCTTCCCCTTCAACAAACCTAGCTGGATCCCCTCTCGGGGTGAACATCCCAGCGAGTGCATCCTCTCTACAACCTCTGCCTTCTTCTGTACTACCAAGTACATCGGAAGGGTGAAATGGGTGACAACATACTGGAGTGAAGGACAGAGTGCCTCCTCCAAACATCTCACCCAAGACTCCTCATCCGGAAAGAGATACGGAGCAAAGCGTAGGAGATCCTTGAACTTGATCCCCAACTCTTGTACCATCATACTCCCCTGCTGAAGGGAGAGTAACTTCTGCTGCTTCTCTGCCTTGATCGTGGAAGAAATTAATTCCTCTCGGAATTCCTTCTTAAAGGCAGCCCATGGAACCTCTGCCTCTATCCTCTCTCAGAGGTAGAGCATCCACCACTATCATGCCGCACCTCTCAGCTAACTGACTTCTAGGGGAACCCAATACTCCCTCAGAGCACGGATCAAGGTAAAAGCGATCCCTAGCTCCTCAAGACACCCCTCCGTCTCCGTATCTGAAGTAATACCCTCATACTTCTTGAGGGTCTGCCGCTGGAAAGAACGGAGAGTCTTCTGCCACTGGCTATCTTCATCCTCTCAGTCAATCCTCAACTGATCGACTGCCTGAATCTGCTGAGCCTCGGCCGTCTGAGCCACCCGGGGACGACGTCCAGGTGCCATAGCTGTACGGTAAACAAGGATCGCCTAATCCCAAGTAGTAAAGAAAAACTCAAGGTTTCATTTTATCATTTTATTTTAATTTCTTTCCCAGAACACCCAAATCAAGTAAAACAAAATCATGATGATGCATGTACCTTCCCTAGGGTCTCTACCCTGTAATCAATGTAGTCTCACTTGGTTGTTCGGTTGGCTCAGAGTCCTTGCATCGGATCACAGGGGGCCCTAAAATCCCATGTCCTAGACGGTCTTTCCTTGCCTATGTCACGCACCAAGATTGACTAACACTATTTCCCTACCATCCCATGCAATCCTCATTATGCATAACTCTAGACTCCATCCTATCTCTCAATCATCAGCTCTGATACCATTCTGTCACAACCCCCTCCCACCAAAGATGCCCCTCCTGAGCTGGCAATGGTGAAAGGGAGATAATTACCCCCGAGTCCCACCTCCAGTAGGCCCCGGGGTGGAGACTAGCACCAAGGGTATGAGTTTTTTACAAAAAAATGGGAGGCATTACCCTTTTTATTTTTAAATATCGGGAAATAGGACAAGTCAACCACCAAAAAGGAAAAGAACCAGTCTATATAACTAAACCCAAACCAATCCCACATGCATGTTTAAACAATTTTATAACAAGGTACAAGTACATGAAAGCTCAAATTACAATACCAAAAGAAAAAAAAGGTACAACAACAACAACAACTGTAACTGTCTGACTAGTAGGGTCCCGCATGGCCCTGGTAGTCCTTTTGGAAACTTGAAAGTAAACGTAGGGTGAGCATACAAGTATACTCAGTAGGGAAACCTAAATCTCTCATGCATAAGTGGGGAGACATCCTAATGTCCCATGAGAATGATAGAATAAACCTAGAAAGGAATTCTATCCACCCAACCTCACCAGCCACACTCACCAAAACACAATCACAACAGGTAGTAGTAGTATAAGAAAAAGAGTATTGGGTACCCCAAACCATTTCCCTTTAGTTAGCAGCTCTTCCTAACGACGAACGTCCTGAAGATGACACACTCTCCCTGCCCGCACACACCTGGTCCTCACAACCACGTATCCCACCCGCACACACCTGGGCCTCACAACCACGTATCCCGCCCGCACACACCTGGGCCTCACAACCACGTATCCCGCCTCTACACACCTAGGACTCACAACCACGTATCCTGCCCACACACACCTAGGCCTAATCCCAAAGATTCTTGGGAAACAGTAGAACCTTCCCGAAGAGTCTTGGGCTAAAACCACCCCAATCAAAACCTACCCGAAGAGTCTTAGGTGTAAGGTCGCCTCAAGCCATCACAACCTAGGGGAGAAGGAGCAGGAAGGAGCTAGTAACTAATGAAAAAACACCCTCTCCCATAAAATGGGAGTGTTCGGCACTAAGTGCTCAACATGGGTGGGGTGAAATAAAACACAAAAGATATAGATATATATAAATATACGAACCACACAGCCCAACCTATGGCTTCTAAAAAGAGAATCTGAGCACGTGCCTCGACACTGCTACTACGAAGCATGCATACAACAAACAAACCCAACCCCCTTTTGGTTTTTATATTTCAATAGAAATGGTTATTTTGTTCCTTAACTACTGGGCAACTATCCACAACTAACCACACCAATCGTTCGTAAAACATATCCCTGCCATCCACAAAACAAGTTAGGAAAAACATAAGCCGCATAACAAAGTCCCTCTTATCAACCAACCAACCCCATTTATTATTATTTCCGTTTCATTACCACGCCCCACCATTCATTAACTCTTCCAATTTTATTTAATAAACACAACCCATAACCCGTTCACATTAAAACCCAACCCTGCAGCCCCGCTTCCAACCGCCATAACCACAACCGCACCGAAACCCGTACATCAATATCCCTTTAATACCATTTATTGTAGCCCCGCTTCCCATCACCATCATAACATTCACACCAACCCACAACCAAGTCAACCGCAGCCCTACTGTTCACCCAATCCACAACAACCCACAAAACACCCCCAACACATGCCTCGTAACCAAGCCAACACCCATATGTTCATTATTCCATTTTGTTTAACCGGGGTGATCATACAAGGGTTCCAGATTTTAAACAACCAACTTTACGTGATTAACCAAATTCCACATCCACAAGGTTTCCATCCATAAGAAAATCCATAAGGAGAGGGCAACATTTAATTGCTTAAGCAAAGGCCCCCAACGACCGTGATTTTCAGTAGGTAGATGCTCATTCAATTCAAAACATAATATCACTAGATATAAAGTAACAACAATCAGAACTTCCCATCCACATTATATAAGCCAGTTATTATCTTTATTAAACCGGTTCAAAAGTGTTTCACGTAAACAATAGAACACCCACCCCACATGATGCACAAACTAAAGAGATGAAGGTAAGATCCCTACCTCAATAGGTTCTTGATGGCAACGCTCCCCCGGATCAACCTTAGAAGACGTCCATCGGCGTCTGTCACTTCTTTCGGGTCCCGAAAAAACCTCCTCAGGTGGAATTCGGAAAGGAAAGGCCGAAGGAAAGACAAAGGATCCAAGCTTGGAAGCTCCGCCTCATCGTTATGATCCCGTGGCCGCTGACAGATCGTAAATCGGAGCTCGGACGAAGAAGTTATGGAAGAAGAGCCTTAGAGTCTCTTGAGAGAGCTCTGCTCAGAGGAGAGGGGAGGAGAGGTGTGAGTTGAAAGGAGGAGGGGACCCCTCCTTTTATAGGCATGAAAATAAAAAGTACACGGAGTGTACTTTATGGTACACGGCTTGTACTCGGTTCTTTCACACGGTCTCCACGTAGCTTCCAACACGGCTCCGCGGCCGTTGACTGGTCAACACACGGTTTGAGGGTAACGCATACGCGGGGAAGGACTACACAGCGTGTAGTTTAGACACACGGTGTGTACTCATTTATTGCACACAGCAAGGACACAGCTCCAACACGGTACACGACCGTTGACTGGTAACACGTACGTGGGGAAGGACTACACGACGTGTAGAACTGGACACACGGTGTGCAACCATTATTCCACATAGCAAAGATACTGTCTGCAACACGTGGTATACCCAGGAAGGGGGTGCACGGTGTGTACTCAAACTACACGGAGTGTAGTTTCAAAATTCTAGAAAGTGTGGAAAAAGTCCATTTTACCCTCCAGAACACTTCTTGACCTTCTTTTTGACAAAGGAATGGGCCGGAGAGGTCCGAGCCATTACACTATGAGTAATATTCCTATTTTGAAAAATTACACTAACAATATTTTTAAAACCTATAAAAATCGTAAAATGGTGAGAAAAACTCACAAGGGAGGAGAAATTAAAACTATAAAACCACTTGAGTGGATCCACTTTGATATTTTTGAACCTATGAAAAAGAATTCAAAGTAGAGAAATATAATTTATCATTTCCATAGATAACTTAAAAATAATGAAATACATCATATTCATGTCACATAAATAACAGGATTTGGAAATATTTAAAATATTTAAAAATATTATATAAAATAAAATAGGTCTATTTTGAAGAGATTGAGATAAGATAATAATAGTGAGTATGCCGACAAACACTTTACTGAATATCTTGATAAATATGGCATTAGATATGAGTTTAGTAATCTATATACTTCTATATATAACTGAGTGTCTTAAGGGAATAATAGAATTTTTGTTGATATTTCTAGAATTATAATGGCGGTAAGCCATCAAAGCTACAAGAATAGTTCATAATATACGACTCTTAAAATAAAATTTATACATGAATCCCTATAAGATGTAGTTAAAAATAAATCCAAATGTTAAACACTTTAGTGTATTTGAGATCCCATGCTTGATCAATAAAAAGTCCAAAATTGGATGAAAATTTGATGAAAAAATTGAAGATGGAATCTCGCCTAGTTATACACCAAATGAAAGTTCCTATAGATGTTGTAATAAAAATTCCAAGATAATTATTGAACGTGATGATGTTAAAGTTTTTGAAAATGAAGATCATATCAATAGAAATATAATGGTATATTTTGAGGATGATTTTATTAGTTCTAAACCTATTGAATAACCTTCTAAAAGTACATATATACAAACTGAAGATGCAGATTCTATATGTTCTAATGATGATTATGACAATCAGATGTCAAAATGGGAAAATATTAAGATGAGGAAATATTTAGATTTTGAAATCATTATTGGTTATCAAAATCAAGGTTTGAAAATGAGGATAATTATTGAGAAGTTTACATGGAACAACCAGAGGGTTATATATTAGAATCAGATGACAACAAGGTGTGTAATCTAAATAAGTATCTTTATGGATTAATGTAAGCTCTAAGATCTTGGTATTTTAATCTTGATAAATACCAAAGGAGCTTGAAATTCAAGAAAGGGAATGTGGAAATAAATTGATATATAAAGAATACCAAAACCACATCACTTTTTATTATTGTGTATATCGATGACATTACTTTTTTATGTAATGAAGAGAAGATGTGTGAATAATTATCAAGGCATATAAAAGAAAAATTTTAAATTTCAATTCTTAGAGAAATAAAATTTTTCTTGGGTTTACAGATTACTCAATCAGTAGATTGTTTTTTTATCTCAAAAAAAAAAATTCTAAAAAGATTTTGATTTTTTTTGACATTTATGAATCTAGAAGAGTGTTGATACCAATTTAGGTAGGAATAAATCTAATAAAGGATGATGAAGGAAAAATAGTGAATATTAAGCAGTTAAAATGTTTAATTGGGAGTCTCATGTACTTGAAATCATCCAGGACTGATATTGTATATATTGTCACTCTTTATGCCATATATCGGTCTAATATTAAAGAATAACATATTTTAGTAGAAAACATGATTTTGAGATATATCTTAAATACACTCAATTATGTATTGATTGAAAATAAGAAAGGTGAGAAGGATTTGAAAGGGTTTACTGATGCTTATTACATAGGTTTTATGGATGATAGGAAATCCACATCTGGTGGATTATTTTTCATTGTTATAAGTTGTGTTTCATGGAATTCAAAGAATAAAACATGAGTTATATTGAGCTCCAATCATGCTAAATATATGGATGAATCACTGAAAGATACACAAATTATATGGATGAATACACAATTGTAGGAATTTAATATTAAAGCTGAATATCCAGTAGTCATATGCTGTGACAACCAAAGTTCCATGAATCTGTTTAAAAATATAGTGCAACATTCTCGATATAAGTATATTGATATAAAATATAATTTTTTAAAAGAGAAGGTGGATGAAGGAATCTTGAAGATGTATTTTTTCCTTTCGAGGAAAAAATTGATGATATCATCACTAAGCCACTCATAACTAAATCCTTTGATAAACTAAGCCTGAAATTGATAATACATCCCACTTCCCATCACCGATGTATGACAGAATTGAGTTTCATCTTATCTTTCATCAATGATTATTTTAAATAGGAGATTTAATCCATAATGGGAGAGAAATTTGTTTTTATTTGTGAATTTTTTAATGTATCTATTGAGTGAGTGATAGATATATCTTAAAAAAATAAAATATATCTTACTTCATAACCTTTTTTTAGAGTTGTTTCTAGTATGAGTTGTTTAATGAGAGCATTGTTTTCACCATTAATCACTTTTGTTTTCTACACTGATATAACTCATTTATACTTAGATTTTATTGCTTTATGACTCTTTAATGAATTATTTTTATCCCTTCATTATTATATTTGGTTTTATTGTTAGTAAGGGGGATAAGATAAGGATAATATTGAAAATAAATCCAAAGTGGGAGATTATTGAACCCAACTGAGGATGATGTTGTATTTTTTGTTAATACTTGTTTACATATGATAATTGTTTGAGATGATAATCAAGTTAAAGAGAATATTTTATGAATAACCACTATCCATAATAGTTTGTAAGATTTTTTGGAAGAATCCAACTAGTTAGAATATTGAAGAAATAATGTTGAGGAATAAAAAACCAACTAAAATGTGAGAAACTATATAAAATATGTTAGAAAGAAAATCTTTTGTGAACATGTGATAAATACCTTTTGGATTTTTATTTTTAGTTGATTTCAAGTTTTATAGAAGTCCTTGATATGGATTGAGATGAAATTAATTGGATACTGAATTATAGTACTGAAGCCAAATTTGATAAAGTCTTTAACTCTACACACTTCATAATGTTTCTAGACTAGATAGAGTTTGTATGGACATCATATAGTTTATCAATGAGTGAAATTATTTATTTTGGTAAATTCATAAATCCTGCACTGAACTTTGTAAGGTTTATGGTGATTTTATAGAGTTGTTTAGAGGAAACATAGAGTAAATTTCAACTTATAAGGTTTATAATTTGTTTGTTACAACATGCACTTCATAGATTTGATAGATTGCAAGGTTCAAGAAGTTTTCAGAATTCAATCAACCCCATAAAAAACTGTAGAGTTCACTAAACTCTACAAAGATAGGATGAAATATCGAGGAACATCATAGGTTTCCCTACTTTATGAAAAATAGATAGGATCAATATCATTGAGTACAATTCAGATAAAATCTATAAAATATAGAATTATAAATAAGAAAATAAATTAGTATAAATATTCTTCTTAATAGAGATTAAATCTAAAAATTCAAGATCTCTTCTTCATTGATTCAAACATAACAAAAATTCTGAAGAGTTGTGATTCTAGATGGTCATTTAGATCTCTATTATACAAATAGGATTTCCACATCATAATGATTTATGCTTCCATGAACAAATTAAATAATTAAAATAATTAAGAGAATAAGTATTTAAAAATAAAAATAAGCAGTGTTAATTTAAATATTGCATGAAGAAGATCCTGATACTCTTAGAGATTGAAATGAAGATCATGACTAGTATTTTAATTATATTTAAATGAGGTCAATAGAGATAGTTTTTGGAAGCAATTGATCTATTTTGAATGAGAATATATTGAAGATGAAAAAAAGAGGAGTTTAATTATTTTTTTTTTGGAAATAATATTCATAGAATATTGTGAATATAAAAGGTATAAATGAAGAAGAATAAACTATTTGAGAATTTAGAAGTGAATCTATTACTCTGTCATGTTGGTGATATTTAGTATCGAAGTAGGAAAATCTTGTTATGATCATTACAAGGCTCATAACTATGGAATAAGGTCAATATCATTTTAGGCATATGTGAAAGATAAAATATTCCTTTGTGATATTTCTTCAAAATGGAATCATTTTTTGTTGGTGTAAAAGTGGTATCTAGTTGAAACCAACCATTTTAGTGGGTCTAAGTCCATACCCTTTCCTAATTTAATCTTGATAATAAAATTATAGGTGTGTGTGTGGGATAAAAAAATAATTCACTATAGAAGTATTCATCCTTAAGAGAGAAAATCAAATTAAAAAATGAGTTGTGGTCATTACTCTGATGCATTGATGAGTATTATGAGAGAAATGTGATGAATGAGGAGGATAGTCAAAAGGGAGTGTGAAAATCATTAAAAAATTATTCAAATACGTATTAGTGCCTAACATTTCATGTGATCCTAACATCATCTATGAAATTTTATGATAATATGAATGAATTTAAGAAATATTTACTCAATATTCTAAAATTTTGAGCGAAAATAAACTAAGCAGGAGATGTCTAGGTTCTGGTGTTTTGTAGATAGTTAAAGTGGGAAAAAGTTTTAATTAGTTGAATAAAAGTTAGTTGGAGATTCCCACAATGTTTCTTTGAGTAGTTATCTAAGGTCATTGAAACTTAAATGTGTTATTAGTAAGGATTAATTATTCTATAGGATGAAATTATTTTAGATTCCTGATGGTGTTTGAGAAACTCTGTGGAATGTATATGTCAGGTATCGGTGTTAAAAAAATAAATTATTTGATTCATAAGGTTATTTTATACCAAATAAATACTTTAAATTTTTTGTAATTATATGGGAGTTTAAAATAAATGGAAGAATTAATTGATCTTGTAGTTTACATCCAAATGATGAATTAAAGAGTTGTTACATCTAAGGCTTGAATGTAAATGAGTTTATCAAGCATAAATGGTTATTAATAAAGTAAGTGCATCTTAATATATTTTCTCTTATGTGAAAAGTAATTTTTTTCTAACAAATAAATATTATGAACAATATGTGGTAATAAATTACACATGATTTATGATTCCTCAAATTCTATAACATATTTTGAAAAGGATACAAGGATGAAAATATTTTATATAGGATAAAATTATTTTATCTTTATGTTTCTTAAAATACGAGGGAAGATGTTATCACCACCCATTAGTGGTATATTTTAAAGAACAAAGTATTCTTTTTAGAGAAAAATTATCTGAAAACATATATTACCATATATGATACGGAAAAAATTGTTTATTTGTTAAATATTTATATTAAAAGGAAATAATATTTATTTCTTAAACACAATGGAGTTTTAATCTCTTATAAAGATATTATAAAGAGAATATAGTGTCTTAGAGGATAGTGGGAGTATGTTTGGACTTAGAGAAATTAAAATTTAACAAGTAAAATATTATACCAGACTAAAATTAAAGTGTTTTTTCACTTAATATCCTAAAATGTTTAGAATTTGTGATGGTAAATTGAAACATAAAGAGTTGCATTTAGTTACTATAAGAAAAGTGAATATCACTATTTCATAAAGGATTATTTTAGTGAAAATAGAAAGTGAATTTAATTTAATATCCTAATAGAGTTTTAGGGTATGGAGGTAAAGAGAAATTTAAATAAATACATTTAGTTACTGTAACAAAGTTAATGTCACTTTATCCTAAAGGATTTTAGAATTTTTTGGTGGGTAATAATTTAAATAGTTACATTAATTACCATAATATTTCAATGGAATATTTTTATGGAATAGGTTATAAGAATGATTATGATCAACTTATAAAAGTTCTAAGAAAACAAAAAAAAGTTATTAACATTGTAAAATTTTATAATATGGAGTAAAAGAGTTTGAATATGCTCAAAGATATGAACATTGTGAATATGATTCCTAAATCTCACTATTATTTAAACTTGATTTCTTTAAATATATTACTCACTAAAGAGTTTAATGTGAGGGTTTTATCATATAGTAACATAGTGATGTGGTAGGAATTATATACAAATGCAGTGAGTTAATGAAACCCTAGAAAGTAAAGTAAATATAAAGATGATATAAAAATATATCATATATGATATGATAGATAAATCCTTATGTAAGTTTTTAAAAGTATTATTAAAATATTTTTAAGAATATAAAATGTATCATATAAAAGGAAATATCCACTTTATCATTCATTCACATTGGATACATATATGTATATATTGATATACATTTCATGAAGTTCTATGATAATTGACCTCTCAAAGCATAACTTTGAGTTATCCCTAACCTATGTTCGACATGAAGTATTATTGGTTATGAAGAAATGTTAAGGTTTACTTGATTAGAATTATTGTATGGAGATACAAAATATGATCATTATGGAAAAATGAATTTTTTGCACTATATATCTCACAAAGTATACCACATGCAGTGTCATATAGTCTATATTTAGATTAGTAGGTGAAATACCCATGTTTTATGGCAATCATGGGATTCATTATTTTTTTATGTTATAAAATTAGTGGGTGTGGTTTTAGGAAGTTTTGGAGAGGATCATAGTTGGATAATGAAGTTTGGATCTATTAGGGATTCACTACATTGTGGTAGTCAGTGAGGTGGAAGATGTAGTTCTTGATGTGGAGTTGGTCATATTTTTTTATGGGTGTGGTGTCTAGAAATTTTATGCTAGTTGAACCATAGGGTGTAAAATGATGTGACCTTGTGTGTGTTGTTTTTGGGTGTTAATGGCACTAGCCTATTGTGGTGTGTGGAAAAACTATTTATTTCCTTGTTTAAATGTAATTATAGTGGTAACCTAAGGTTTTATCCTAGAGGGTAGTGTACAAAAATTAGTTTTCATTTGTTGATTAGTTAAAGAAAAAGGATTTTATTTTGAGTTTGTAAAAAAAGAGAAGAAATGAAACAAAATTTTGAAATAAATATGATGAGAAAAGGGGTGATTAGATCAAGGTTGAATTTCCATTTTTAATGCTATCATATCTCTAAAATAAATTTTAATCCGATCCTTGATAACTGATAAGTTTAAGGATTCTCAATTGATTCACCAAACAACTTAGGCTGAAGGTTATTATAGCGAATAATCTAACGATGATTAATGATTTATCATCCCCACTTTAAGTTTGTTTCTAAGGTTAGTATATCACTTTTAAACTACCAATGAAATACATATTAAGGAATTTATGTTCCTAGGTAATACAGAAGTGACTCACTACTTACACACATGTTCTAGTGATTATTAGACACTCACCACCTAACACAACCTATTACTTCAAGAAAATATTCAACAGGTTTAGGGAAATTATTGGTTATAAACCTATATAGTAACAATGAAAAATTAAAAATCATAAAATGAAATTATATTAAAAGTTCAAAGTAGTCAATGTGAATCGAAATCAATCAGCATACAAGAGTTTTCATTCATTAAAGAAAAGGGGATCAAGAATTTAAAAGGAGAACATTATCTTGCCCTATAACCCCAGATTTACCCCTCTATTTGAAGGGTAAAAGAGAATAATGAGGAAGAATAATTCCTTAGATTTAATTAAATATAAAATAAAATAGCATGAGTGAAAAAAATCAACCATGCTTGAAATCTCCAATCTTCAGTTCACATCATCCTCTATAACTTTGACCTCTTACTTCTTTTGTCGACACATAGTTTCCTCTTATTTTATTAGTGTCAAAACTATGAGATCTTATTTATTCTAGATTTTATAATGTTTTATTATTTCATAGGGATTCAGACTTCCTTGAGATCTACAAATGTTATTTTGAGTTTTCATGTTTCCTTACTCGTGATTTTATTAAGAATAATCCACGTGGATACCTCCTATCATTTTAATGCTTGATGAAATGGTATCTAAAGACCTCAACTTGGAGTCCTAGTGTATCCTTTCAATTATTTTAATTTTCATCCTTTGGATGATTTTTTCAACGTTTATAATGAAACCAATTTTTGTGGATTCACACCAATATATATGAAAAATTGACACCTGTGTTGGGTCAAATAACACTTATTCTCAATTGGTTCAAGCATAAACCAATCATATGACACTTATTCTTGTGAAATCAACATGAAAATATATTCAAATAAAACATACACTAGGAAGATTCACACATACACTCATCATTATTTTCCATTTTCCTTCTAAAGGTGTTGATAATAACACCTACATAGAGCTGTGATGACAACTACATAGGGCTATGACAACACCTATACAGAATTACCATTACCAAATTTCAGCATCCAAACCTTCAAAAATTATATATTTCATTACAAATCCATTTTGGTTCTTTCATATCCCTTCCAACATCTTAAAATAATCATCAAAACACCAAATATTAAATGTAGTTTTTATTCTAAAAATTCTAAAGATAGATAAAATAATTAAAAGTCCAGAATTAAACCATTTTTAAAATTAGACCCAAAATACTCCTATAATATAACTATATAAAATGATGAAATGGTGGGAGTTAAATCATTAAATTATTAATAAAAAAATTATGAAAATATTGACCTTTCAATTCCCCCATACTTATCCCTTAGATTCCTTGACAAGTAAACTTCAATAAGATAACTAACGAAATATCCAAATACTAATCCTATGTGAGTTCCCTTTTTCAACATCATGTTTCTAAATCTTATCATTACTCCAAAATTATCTTAACTTTCATTTATTAATTAAGTAAATTAAATAAATTTCTACTTCCTTTATCCTCTCATTCATACTTATTCATACTTTCCTAGAAATGTTTCACTCAACACTCATGTATGAATTTCAAGAAAAGTTGTTCTTATACCAATCCCATGAAAGTTTCACTATAGAATTGATTAATTTATTCATATCCACCCAATTAGTTAAGTATTTGTGCTTATCATGAGGAATTTTTAGGGGTTTTCTAAGGATTAATGTTGTTGGTTCTTATTGTGTAAACTTTTGAGGCATATTTAGGAGGTTTGGCTCTAAGTTGAAATTTGATGCATGATTTTTAGTTTCCTATTTGGATGGATTTCTAATAAACTACCTATTACACTGAACTATCTCCACATATTTGAAATAATCAAATATATTCTACACCTTTTATCATTTAGTATTAGAAATAATTCCTCTCTTTGTTTCCTTTAATAGGTTTTGATATTTTTTTTCTTTTTTTGTTCTGATTTTAAAGGCAAAGAAGGACTTTGAACTCTATTTGGTAGGTGTGGGATCTATCTTAGCCCAATTTAGGAAGTATTTTCCATATTTTTTATATATTCTAGGGCCTTAAATAAAAACAAAAGTTCATTTAGATAGTTTATCTATAATATAATTCACAAATTCAACATCTTTGAATAGAGTTAAGCTCTAACAGGCCTCCAAAATCCTCTTTAGCTTCATAGTTAGTCCAATGTTAATGATTATCACAGCTACATCCCTCTAAAGGTACCCCTCCTAGATTGGTAATGAAGATATAGAGATAATGACCCCTCGAGTCCTACCTTCCGTAAGCCCTGGATTGGAGACTAACATTGAGGGTACAAAAATCTCACATATGGAAGGAATTAACCTCAATAAATATAGTTGTATTGGGAGACAAGATATAATCCACCAAGAAACTCCATGATATAATATAAAATTAGAGAAACTGAAAATATCCCACAATGCATGTTTAAAGTAAAAAAATACAAATAGTCTCCAAATAAATACCCAAAAGAAAAGTCTTAAGGAAGTGACTCAACAAAAACACCAATATATGATATAGAAATGTCCAATATAGTCTACAAAGTCCTACTAGAAACCTAAAATATAGTTTGTATACATGGTGTGATCATAACATGTATACTAATTAGGTTTATACCTAAAGTATTTCATGCAAATTTGAAAATAGAATACTAATTCACCCATGATAAAATAACATAACCAACAACACCTAAGTAGGCCAACTAACCAATACCATCCTCACCAAGGCATGCTAAAAAATTAATGCATCCAAATATACTAACATAATAATAATAAGATCAATAAAATTGTACCCTAGACTGATTTTCCACTGATTTTACACTATGACACCCCAATATCTCATGTCCTAGTGCTCTAATATCTTCCATATAGTAATCCTACCCAAAGACACTTGGGAAACTGCATCAAGAAACTCACGTGAAACTAGACATCACATCTCTTTTGAATACACTTGGGAAACCACATCATACCAAAAAAACCCACATGAAACTGGTTACTTCATTCACATATCCTTATAACCACTATAATATATCCAGAATAGTAAGGTACCATGAACATGAAGGACATCAACCATGTTCATCCCTCCAACCATGCATGACCCCCACTAAGAATTACCTCATCAATCTCTTAATCCCAAACATTAATGCACTATGTACATAAGAAATCATAGCTCATGCATAATAACCTCACCTAGAAGAGAAAGCAAGTAATAGAGGGTAGCCACCCATCTGTCCTCACCATCTTGGATGTTGGAAAAAACACCCCTAAAAACATTTGAGTGTTGGTAAATAGTGTTGAATAAGGGTGGGGTGTGTATAGAAATTATAATTAAAATAAAATATATATAGTCACACACACAATCCTAACCTAGGGGTTAACAACAAGAGAAACATCACAACTCACAATATACGACAATACTTCACAATCTCTACCACTTTCGTACCACCTATTAATGAATTATAGTACCCTAGCAAGCCACAACCACAAACCACATTTCCAGTTCCTTTATTATGTTAATCCATTTCTTGATTTTTACCAATAATCAACCAACATCATTTATTAATACCATGATTTTCATGTTAAACAACAAACACTTTAACTACACCACCCATTTTAATTCAATAATTCATTAACCATTCCAATCCATACCATTTCAGTTTCATTATTAATAATTTATTCCAGTACTATCAGGAAACTAGAAAAACATAACACAACACAACACCCCATATCCCACGTGTCAGTAAGCTATGTGGTTCAACCACTACATATCACAACCACATCTTATCTCAGCCACATTCCATCACATCAGAACATCAAAATTGATTCTCATCATAACTTCCTCACATCTTGATCAACACACAACATGATCACCGTACATTGTAACCACCACACAACATGACCACCACAGAACATGATCATCACAACATACTTTCTTATTTCATATTAATCAAGGGGATTCCATCATATTTAATTCAATATTCACAAGGTAATTCTCAGAAAAGATAAGATTTCATGTTCAACCAATTTATTAGCTAGATATACATTATTATCCATTTCCTGTTTGGTGAGGCCATGTAATAAGAACAAAAACGGTTACCAATTTCAATAATATGAACAATTTTTTTTTCAGCATAACAAAAATCTAGGAAAGAATATCAATCATGCTTAATCATATGGTAAAACCTCCCAAAATAAGTAAACCTCATTGAATTTATCCCTTTATATTTCAACTACAATTAAACCAATTTAATTATCTTTAATAATATAGTGCGTACTATCTCCCCAAAGGAAAGTAAAGTCATGATCCCTCCCGTATGTAAAAATAAAGGAAGAAAAATGAAGTATGTCATGACCCCCTCCCCACAAGGTGTACCCCTCTTGGGATGGAAATGTGAGAAGGGAGATAGTGACCCTAGAGTCCCATCTCCAGTAGGCCCCAGGTTGGTAACTAGCACCGAGGGTATAGTAAACACACAAAAATGGGAGGCATTACCCTCTAAGAGAACACATGCCAAAGAGAGAGATAAGATATACACCAACCAACTCCAACACAGACTGCAATATAAAGGAAATCACAATTACACATATGTAATGTCATGAAAAATCTACTACAACTGAATTGGAAAACCACAAGTACCAAAAGAAAGTAAAAATGAGAGTGGCCACGAAGCCTGAACAACTCCTGTAACCCCAATCTATTAGTAACCAGCCTGATCTCCAACCTACTCCAAGTGACTTGAAAAATAGTTTATATATATACATAGGGTGATTATAATAGTATACTCAGTAGGATCCTCCTCATAGCCTCTTGTTTAAAACTAAAGAAATCATGCTAAAGCATTGTGAAGAATAAATGAAACTAAATCATCAGCTAAATAGATATAATAAGTTCCCAACCTCACCATGGATACTTTCACTAAGTATCGCATAAAAGAGTATATAATATAATGAAGAATATCAAGGGTACCCTACTACCACTTCTCCACTAGTTTTCCACCTTTTACCAACGTCACACGTTCTAAACATCTCTCTCAAAAAAGGCTTGCCCGCAGACAACTGGGAGAGGCACCACAACATGAACCTCATGAAACCCAGCCACTATGTCCACAAAACCAAAGTAACCAAGTAGTTTTTAGGAGCTACCAAAGCTCAAATAATTTGTATCATATGTCATGCATTATACCTCAAGCCATTACAACCCATACATTAAGTAAGTATCCTCAAGCCATCACAACCTAAACATGTTACACCTATAGTAGTCCATAGTGAACTATATCTATAATATATGTGTGTGAATAACCAAAATCCATTACAACCCTCTACACACATATATGGGGAAAACTAAAAACTATGCCTACCATCACAAGTAACTACCAAGAGAAGAGAGTGAGGCCAAAGGGGGTAGTCAACCACCCATCCTCCCACCAAAATGTTGGGGAAAACACCCCCTAGGGCTCAGAATCCCCATGGTGTCATTTTCCCTAACTAACAGGGTGGAGTAGAATATAGAAACACAAAAAGTACAGAATAAACTATTTCTCAAAATCACACTATGGGCATAACCTAGAATTAGTCTCAATTGCACCTAACAACTCTCAGAATCTCGGCTGCCACTACTAAGACTAGGTATCCTATAAGCACACAACCATTTAAATAGATTTATTATATTACTTAATTCCCTTTTTATTAGTTTCACTTTACGTTAATTAATTATTTAAACATTAATTAACCATTATAAATTCCACATTACATTTTACTAGCATTCCAACCAAGATCCATAATTCCTTTAAATTGTAAAATCATCGTTGACTTACGCCAAGTTTCAACCCCATGGGTTAACATCATTTATTCAATCATTTATTAACAACATTTTTACTTTCTCATATTCCTAGGAATTCTAGAAAACATTCTAGGCTACCAAGCACAAGGGGATCAAAACAATGAGTAGGTGAACAACCTATCAAGTCTTTGCCACTTATATCAAGAGAAAAGACCCATCCATCCTTGAGAATATAAACATGGAAAGCACATGAAATACCCCATGCATCTTCACCTATTTTTGGAAGGATGGTAGAAAGATCATCTACCTTGAGCATTGGGGAAATTAAAGCAGAAAACAACCAAAAATATTCAGCAAGCATCCAATCATTCATATCCAACACGTTTCATCATCTCTAATTTCCTCCCTGACACCCACATGCATAAACCAATGCATATCGCCACTCTAGGAGTCAACTTATTTCACAACCAATGGGACTCCCTTCCTCCACACATCACCACATCCGTCTAGGCTCACATGACAACACAATCAGCGGGAAACAGACATCATATCAACTGGGCTCTTGGCCCTTAAACAAGGCATCCGACCTTCATACATAATGAGAACTCATGGCTCCAAAGCACAAGGCACTCAGCCTTACAAGTAAGAGGGTAACACAGAACCCTACCATGCATTATCTTTTTTCAAATAGCCAATTCTTTAATCCATCTAGAATTAACCAATTTATTATTAGTGGGTTCCAACTATGGGAAACCTAAACAATAAGCTATCATATCTATCACAAATGAATTAAACATGCCAACTGTATTGACAACCAGATTCATTTATATTCCTCTTTATATTTTACAAATAATTAAAATTGATCCTAGTTTACGTTATTTACCAATTTCCATTAAGAACGACATGCTAAACAAGGTAATCATAGATATCACACTATCTAGAAAAACAAGAGGCAATATCATACGATCAATACCAATTTATTTATACAGTTCAAATATTTATTATGTCAATTCCAATTGTGATCTAGTGGGATAAAACATGATAAATCTATAGTTGAATGTAAAATAATAGAGAATAAATGAATCCCCTACCTCAAAAGGTTTCTAACGTTCTTCTCTCAAGAACGGATCAAAGTAATGGATCCCAATCACCTTCCCCGTAACAACTTTATCCACCCAAGGATGTCGTGGCACAACCACATCAACAAAAACCAAAAGAAACTCTCTTAGAACTATATAGATCAAACTCCATAGCATGGAAAAGAGAAACGAGAGAATATATGGATCGAAGAAAACCAAAGAATGGTGGTATATCTTACCTCAGATTGAAGATGGATTGAAGAAGGAAGTGGGGAACCGATCCAAGATGAAGGAATCCCAAAATATTGAAGAGGGAGGCGTTCAGGTCATTTGGGGTCAAGAGTGGGTGCACTCAAGTTGTAGGGTTTGAAAAACCCAAGTGGCTGGGTGTATTTAAAATAACCATCAGTGGGGCAGTACATGACATGTACTTCTCCGTCATGTCGTGTACTGCCTCGAGGCCAACTTATGTTAAAGAATGCATCATCTCAAAACTCTATTTTATTTTTTTGAAACCTGAATGGTACATGTCGTGTCCCCCTTGGTCACATCGTGTATCTCCCTATTTATAAATTCTCTCAACCGAACTCCTCCAGACTTCCTCTGAGCCTTCTCAAAGAACCTCGGTCTTCGAAGACATGCAAGGGGTCGATCCACATGGATCCGAGTTCTTACATCAAATAACTCTCAAAACATTCTCATCTTTGAGAATATAAAACCAACCTAGAGAAGAACAAAAAAGGGGTTGTCTAAACAACCACCCCATGAGATACCTCTCAAGGCTCTTTCCACAATAGAATCTCAACCACATCAAAAGAACAATGTGACACCTTGCGACAGCCACAACCATCTCCTAAATTCTCTCTCAGAGAAGATACCTCTCAAAGAGAGAAATAAAAAAAAGCAACAAAAGAAAGACATCTCATAGACAGGAAAGGTCTACATCCACAAAATGAACATCGTTACATGAAAATAGTTAAAAATAAAACAACTTGGGGTGATGAGTATGTATCTATGACTCACATTTCCATGTAATCTCCTCCACACCACCATCTCACCACAAGACACAAACCAAGGGGATAGAATTCCCACACAACACATTCTCCTTGCGGTCCTGGATCTCTATAGGCCACTCCTCAAAGTTGGTATCATCATCAACGTTGATCTCTCCCCAATCAATGACATGAGAGTCATCATGAAGAAAACGACAGAGCTGCGACACATGAAAAGTGTCATGTATCTAGCTCATCTGGGGGGGGGGAATTGCTACCCAATATGCCACAACACCAACACGAGCCAACATCTCGAAAGTCCCAAAAAATAAATGAGAAAGTTTACTCCCATGACCAAATCTTCTCTTCCCACGATGGGGAGTCACCTTAATAAACATGTGATCCCCAACATCAAACTTCAAAGGTCTCCTTCTTTGATCAACACATGATTTATGATGATCATGTGCTACCTTCATCCTGTCACAAATCATTTGAACCATATCTGTCATGTTTTGTACCAGTTTTGGTCTAAGAATTGATGAATCTCTGACCCTAGTCCAACACAATAGAGAATGGAAAGGTCATCCATAAAAGGATTCAAATAGAACCATACCGATGGTTGAGTGAAAAATATTGTTGTAAGTGAACTCCACCAAGGGTAAGTGCCTCATCCACAAACCTCCAAAATCTAAGACATAAGAACAAAAAATTTCTTCAAGATTCTAGATGGTCCTCTATATTTGACCATCCATCAGCTGTTGAAAATTAGTGATAAGGAATAGCTAAGAACCAAAATCATGCTGGAGACCTCTCCACACCCTAGAGGTAAAAAGAGGATCTCAATCAGAAATGATCATCCTCGAGACTCCTTAGAGTCTCACCACCAGCTCTAGATACTGCCTCGGAAAAACCTCTACTGAGCTCGACTCATTGATCACTATGAAGTGGAATTATTTTTTTAAGCGATCCAATACCACCCAAATATCATCACAACCTCCCTGATCTCAAGGTAAACCAGTAAAAATTCCATTTAGATGTCCCCCCACTTCCACTGAGGAACATCTAATGGATGGGGAAAACCACTAGGGACACAGTACTTGACCTTCACCTTCAGGAAGACTAAACATCAAGACATAAACTCTGCAACTGCATGCTTCATCCCAGGCCACCAAAACTGACTCCTCAAGCCTCGGTACATCTTTGTCACACCAGGATGCACTGATAAAGGTGAACTATGGAACCCTATGAGAACCATATCATGCATCACAAAAGGAATGAAAATACTTCCCTAATACAAAACTCAATGTTATTCATCCTTAAACCAACCATTAGGGGCCTTTCCACAAAAAACTTGGTCTCTCTATACCTCCACCACTAAATCTACCAACTGGGAATCTTCCTCATACTACAGCAGAGATGATTGTACCATCATCTAAAAAAGACAACCTATGTTCCCAACTTATACCATATCAAGATGTAATGCTAAAATTTCTTCTATCACTCTCCAAGAATCCCTAGATTCACGCACTACATCACTACGTGACTTCCTGATCAGTGCATCAGCTAAAACATTCCTCCTTTTAGATGTATATGAGATTTCAAAGTCGTATTCCTATAATAACTCCATACACCAACACTGCCACAAGTTCAAGTCATGCTGGGAGAAAACATACTTCCAGATCATATGATCAATGAAAACCACAAATTGCTCACCAATGAGGTAATGTATCCAAAACTTCAAAAAAACACCACAATGACCAACTCACGATCATAGGTAGCATAGTTATGTTCATGGGGAAACAACTGACGAGAACCATAAGAAATGACCGATATCTACTACATCAGAACACATCCTAAACCTAGATGCAAACCATCATAGAAATCATCAAACTGAATTGATTCTACTACCAGAAAAAGAACTGGAGCACTTAAAAACTTCTTCTTCAGATAATAAAAAGCTACATGACACTGATTAGTACACATGAATGCCTGATCCTTCTTGGTCAATGTTGTTATAGGAGTCACACCCCAATAGAAATCAGTTACGAACCTCCTGTAATAGCTTATGAGACCAAGGAAACTTCGCATCTTTTCCATTATCTTGGGGGATTTCCAAGACAAAACTGCTTTTATCTTCAATAGATCCATAGATACTCCCGGATGGGATATGACATGCCCCAAGAAACAGACTCCTTGAGCCCAAAAATCACACTTTGAAAACTTCCCAAATAGATACTATTGAATAAGAACTCCCAAAATGGCATGGAGAGGCTCTGCATGCTCCTCCTTAGATGCAGAGTACACAAGGATGAAGTCGATGAAAACCCCCATGGACTTATCCAGAAACTCGCAGAACACAGTGCTCATCAACCACATGAACATACCTAGAGCATTCATCAAACTAAATGACATTACAATGAACTCTTAATGCCCATGACGACAATGAAAAGTAGTCTTCAGGATATACTCATCCTTCACACACATCTGATGATATCCTGATAGAAAATCAATATTCAAGAACCGACTTTCACACTTTAGTTGATCGAATAAATCATAAATCTTTGGAATAGGACAACGATTCTTCACTGTCACTTTGTTTAAGCGATGATAATCGATACACAACTGCAAACTGCCGTCATCCTTCTTCACAAACAAAACTAGTGCACCCCACGATGACAAAATTTTCCAAAAAAAACCACACTGTAATATAATATCGAGCTGTATACATATCTCTCGTAACTTATAAGGGGCCATCCTATATGGAGACATAGATATAGGAGACGCTTCTAGTTATAGCTCGATCCTAAAATAAATCTCTCGTTAAGGGGGTAATACCAAAACTTATTGTGGAAAGACATCAGGGTACTCTTCTATGACCCTAGGAAGTTCCAATTGTTGAACCTCCAAAGAAATTAACATCAAAAAATCCATCAAGTATGAAAAGGAAGGAACATGCCACTGACCTATCCGGGGGTCTCGCTCGCCAACAAACACCACTAGCTCTCCATCAACATCGAAGAACACTACCCGCCTCATGAAGAAATCCATGATAGCCTACACCAAATATAACCAATCCATGATAAGGATGACATCATATGGTTGTATCCATAAACATAAGAAATATACCTAAGAGCGATACTACCTTAACACTAGCTCATAGTCTCTACATACTTCAAACAAGTCAGCTTGACCTTCATCTGGCGTAGTCAATTCCAAGGGCACTGGAAGCCTCTCTACCTCAAATCATAAAGAATGGAAAAGGGAAGATGATATAAAGGAGTACATTTCTCCTGAATCAAATAAGGAATACAACCAAGTAGAAAAAAAGAAAATGGTACCTCAAACAACGTTTGGCTTGCCTGGAACTGGAAACACTAAAGCATGAAACTCACCACGACCTCCTCCACAACCTCTCTGACCCTAATGATGACCACCACCATGGTCTCACTATGAACTCTGAGTATAGGGACCATTATGGGGCTGTCCTCTACCTACTCCATCGGCTCT
Organism: Viscum album; assembly: GCA_963277665.1. Taxonomy (NCBI): domain Eukaryota; kingdom Viridiplantae; phylum Streptophyta; class Magnoliopsida; order Santalales; family Viscaceae; genus Viscum; species Viscum album. The sequence continues at coordinate 1,684,223,683 of OY728126.1, read as the reverse complement.
CTCTTGATCCAAAGCTGGTGCAACCAACTGTTGCTGCCTCAGCTGGAACTGCCTCAATAGAGGAACCTGGAGTGGAACACCTAGTTCACAATGACCACTCTGAAAGTTTGGGAACTCTCATTACTGATGAACTTAGAATACTTAAAAAAACAAGCGCCTAATCCCTTAGCATAGTCCTGAGAGCCAAAAACCCTAGATAAATGAGATACTGAGGGTTGGGACCTACCCCTGTTCGAATAGAAACTCTTCTTCCCTAAAAACCATGAACCCTAGACCATAGATCTGCTTCTTGAGGAATCCCAACGACTCCCCTATCATGAAGATCTAGTTCTGGATAACGTCCTATTGATGACCTCTACCCTCTCTAACACCTCAATATATGTCTTCAACATAAATGGGGTGACCTGGAGTTGGATCGCTGGACACAAATCCTCTTTGAAATGCCTCACCCTAGCCTCCTCATCTGAAAATAGGTCTGAATCATATCATAATAGGTTCTTGGAACAGATTCCAAACTCTCGCACACTGGATATCCCCTATCAAAGGGTACATTGCTCCTAGTGACTGGATGTATTTATGATCAAAGAAATAAACTCAACTCTAAAATTGTGTCAGAAATCCTCCCATGAGATCCCCTACTCCTTGTGATTCTTGAGGAACAAGAACCACCAAAACCTCACTGTCCCACGTAGCATCATCACAACCAAAGACACCCAGTGCTCCTTATGATCACAGATAAAACTAAAGGCTATATAAATATCCTCTAACCAGTCTTATGTGACTAAATATGAAATAGAGCCCTCATACTTTGATATAATCTTGCACTGAAACTATCGAAGTGTCCTCTTCCAAGTGTCTTCATCATTAACCTCTACCCTGAAATGGTATTCTGGTGTAGCCTACTAGACATATTCTATGAAAACCTGATGAGGACGTGGACCTGGAGCCATACCTGAAAAATAACAAATAGTTCGATCTCCTAAACCTAGAATATGGAATACTCAACATTAATTAATTAATTGTTTTCTTTTATTCATTTTAGTGTAACCTATCCCAAGGTCTACCCATTCAAACACAGGTATAAATAAGAATGATTCATGATCCTTTACTGGGTCTATACCCTACAACTAGTATCACCTTGTTTAGTGGCCACTGTAAACATAAAGGTTCGTACATCAGATCACACGGGGCCCTAAATGCCTATGCCTCATCCGGTCTCCAGTGTTTACATCACTTTCTAAACTTAACTAACAACGTTTCCCTACGGACCCTTGAAGCCTCACCCATGCCTAAAACCAAAATCCATACTATCCCTCAACCTCCCTATGATACCACTTTTTAATGAACCCCTCCCCACAAGGTGTACCCCTTCTAGGCTGACAATGTGAGAAGGGAGATAATGAACCCCCGAGTCCTGCCTTCAGTAGGCCTTGGGTTAGCGACTAGCACTGAGGGTATAGTAAATACACCAAACTGGGAGGCATTACCCTCTAAGAGGGGACATGTGAAAGAGAGAGATAAGACAGACACCAACCAACTACAACACAGAATTCAATATAAAAGAAATCCCAATTACACATATTTAATGTCATGAAAAAACTTCTACAACTGAAAAAGAAAACTGCAAATACCAAAATAAAGTAAAAACAGGAGTGACCACGAAGCCCGAAATCTTCTACAACCCCAAGCTAGTAGTTACCATCTTGATCTACAACCTTCTCCAAGTGACCTGAAAAATAGTTTATATATATACATAGGGTGAGTATAACAATATACTCAGTAGGATCCTCCCCAAATCCTCTTGTAAAAAAGTAAATAAAGCTTGCTAAAGCACAATGAACAACAAGTGAAACTAACTCGTCATCTAAATAGATATACTATGTTCCTATCCTCACTATGGATACTCTCACTAAGTATCGTATAAAAGAGTATATAATATAATAAAGAATATCAATGGTACCCCACTACCACTTCCTCACTGTTTTTCAACTTTGAACCAACATCGCATGTACTAAGAATGTATCTCCAAAAAGGCTTACCCACATACACCTAGGTGAAGCCCCACAACATGAATCTCATGAAACACAACCACTACATCTATGTAACCAAAGTAACCATGTAATTTTTTGGAGCCACCACAACTCTCATAACATGTATCATACGTCGGGCATTATACCTCAAGCCATTACAGCCCATACACTGAGTAAGGATCCTAAAGACATCACAGCCTATACACGTTACACCTATAGTATTCCATAGGGAACTATATCCAAAATATATGTGTGTGAATGAATACAAGACATTACATCCCTCTAAATACATATATGGGGAAAACTAACCATTGTGCCTGGCATCACAAGTAACTACCAAGAGAAGAGAGCAGGGACAAAGGGGGTAGTAAACCATCTATCCTACCACTAGAATGTTGGGGAAAACACCCCCCTAGGGCTCAGAATCACTAGGGTGTCAGTTTACCTAACTGGCGGGGTGGAGTAGCATATAGAAACACAAAAATTACAGAATATACTATATCTCACAACCATACTATGAGAATAACCTAGTCTTAGACTCAACTACAGCTAACATCTCTCAGACTCTCAGCTTCCACTTCTAAGACTAGGTATCCTATAAGCACACAACCATTTAAAGTGTCTAATTATATTACTTCATTCCCTTTTTATCAGTTTCACTTTACATTAATTAATTATTTAAACATTAATTAACCATTATCAATTCCACATTACATTTCATTAGAATTCCGAACAAGATCTATAGTTCCTTTAAATTGTAAGCTCATCATTGCCTTACACCAAGTTCCAACCCCATGGGTTAACATCATTTATTGAAAACATTATTACTTTCCCATATTCCTAAGAATTATAGAAAATATTCTAATATACTGAGCACAAGGGGATCAACATGGTGAGTAGGTGAACTACCCATCAAATCTTTTCCACCTAAACCAAGAGAGAAGACCCATCCATCCTCGAGAAGATAAACATGGAAGGCACATGGAATACCTCACATGTATTCTGCTCTTTTTGGAAGGAGGGTAGCAAGACCAGTAGCCTTGAGCAGCAGGGAAAGTAAATAAGAAAACAACCAACAAGATTCAACAAGCATCCAATCATCCATGTATAACCCGTTTCATCATATATGATATCCTATCCAACACCCACATGCATAAACTGATGCATCATTCCACTCTAGGCATCAAATGCTACCACAACCAATGGGCCTCTCTAGCCCCAAATATCACAATAGGCATCCAGGATCACATCAAAACACAAGGAGTAGGAAACAAATATCATATGAACTGGGCTTTTGGCCCTTAAACGAGGCATCCAACCTTCATACATAATGATCACTCATGGATCCAAAGCACAAGGCACTCGGACTTACAAGCTAGAGGGTAACTTAGAACCCTACTAAGCATTTTATTAAATAGCCAGTTCTTTAATCCATCAGGAATTAACTGATTTATTATTAGCAGGTTCCAACTATTGGCAACCTAAACAACAAGCTATCATAGTTATCACAAATTAATTAAACATGCCTACTGTATCAACGACCAAATTCATTTATATGCCTATTTATCTTTTACAAATCATTAAGATTAATCCTAGTTTACATTCTTTACCAACTTACATCAAGAACAACATGCTAAACAAGAAAATCATAGATTCCACACTATCTAGAAAAACAAGAGGCAATAACATACGATCAATACGAATTTATTTATCCACTTCAAATATTTATTATGTCAATTCCATTGTTAGTGGGCTAAAACATTCTAACTATATAGTTTCATGTAAAAGAATAGAGAATCAATGAATCCCCTACCTCAAAAGGTTTCTGATGTTCTTCACTTGAGAACGGATCAAAGCAATGGATCAAAATCGCCTTCCCTACAACTACTGCATCCACAAAAGGATGTTGCGACACAACCACATCAACAAAAACCAAAAGAAACTACCTTAGAACCATGGAGATCAAACAACATAGCATGGAAAAGAGAAATAGGAGAATACATATCAAAGAAAACCAAATAACAATGGTATATCTTACCTCAGATTGAAGACGGATCGAAGAATGGAGCGAGGAACTGATCCAAGATGAAGGAATCCCCAAATGTTAAAGAGGGTGGCATCTTGGTCGTCTGGGGTCAAGAGGGGGTTTTCTCAAGATGTAGGGTTTGAAAAACCAGAGTAGATTGGTGTCTTTAAAAATACCTAGCAGTGGGGTAATACATGTCGGGTACCTCCCCATCAAACCGTGTACTACCTCGAGGCCAACTTACACCAAGAAACACATTGCCTTGGTGCTCTGTTTTATTTTTCTGAAACCCAAACGGTACATTTCGTGTCCCCCATGTCCAAGTCGTGTATCCCCCCTATTTACAGCTTCTCATGACCGAAATCCTCCATACTTCCTCCGAGACTTCTATAAGAACCTCGGTCTTCGAAAACATGAAAAGGGTCGATCCACGCAGATCTGGCCCCTTACAAAGTATTTCCTACCTCGATTGAAGCTTCAAATTAAAATTCACCGAATTAAAGATCAATCACCATCGTTCCTGAGGAAATCCCCATTGGATTCCTAAGAACATTAAACCAACATAAAAAACTACCCAAAATATAGGAGAAATCCTCTATAGTGAACTCTTAGATAGAAGATAAAGACTTGGTAGAAATAAATGGAAGAGGGAGAGTTACCTTGATCAAAAGAAACCAAACTGAATGATCCAAAGGAACCAAGGGATTTGAATTAACAAGAGGGGAAACTGGAGAAGGAAAAAACGATTAGGGGTTGGCCAAGGGTTGATGGAAGGTTTGGAAATCCATGTGAAGGGGTATCCAAACTCTTATTTATAACCAAGGACCACTAAACCCCACCACTGTATGTTGAATTTCTAAAATTCTTATAGTGGATTTGGTCAATGTGATATTTTGAGCCTCTGAACAAGATACACTTTTCAAAATTCTTTTAAAAATGGTATTTGACCAACACCATGACCTTGACGATGATATAGACTAATCTATAGTGCTTCTTCCTTTTTTCCATGTACAACCAAAATGTCATAACACCTAGGACTTGGCTATTTCACCCGCACCACTCCCAAGCCTATGACATGGTGAGTCCTCCTTTACCATTTTAGACTAGCTCTCCATCAAAGAACCATGCTTGAAACCGCGCCTTCCTCTGGGCATTTCTTTCTTCCCATGGTGCATAAGTGGACCACCAAACCAACACACCCAACACTACAGCTTCCCTAGGGTGTGGTGACATTAACCATTTCACATAGGGGAACACCTAAACTAGAACACCCTCCACCACAGTTTTACAAGATGTGATGTCCCTTAGAAAGGACAAAACACCACCCCAAGACACTGAATCACCACTAAAATCATCCTCATCATCTCCAAGCCTTAGAAAACATAAAGGAATGGTCTGGGAATGTGGATTCCATTATATCATATATCTCTCAATTAGTTATCATCCTTGAGAATTAAAATAAACCTGAGGCTCAAAATCAAGAGAAGGGCCTGAACAACCATCCCACAAGATACCTCTAAGGGATCACATTACAACAAAAAAACTTCCACCATCTCACACTAACGGTAATACAACTCTTATCCACACAATCATCCACACATCCCAAGCCAAAAACTGTAAAAACCACTACATAACATAACCCAAATCACACAAATCAAGGAATTACACATTCCATATCATGATATTATTTTCTTTGGGTGGAATTGAATCAGTAAAATAATTTTAAAATGTGTCTTAATATAATAAATCTTGATTAAAAATGGGATTTCACCTCTTCATATGCTTGAATATTTAAAAAACATTACATGATCAAGGTAAAAACACATTTCATAAACCAAAACTATTTAACATTACAACATTAAAGCAAAAAAATAAAAGAAAAACTCAAAATATATCTGGGTATTGGGAACACATATGCATCTCCCACTCCCATGTACTCTCATCAAAGGCACTATACCATCAAAGAACACGAACCAAAGGAATGGTTCATCTATGAATCACTTTATCATAATGATCCCAAATCACTACTAGAATATCCATGAATGTCATGTCATCCTCAATTTCCAACTATCCTTAGTTAATGATATGAGATTCATCCTGAAGACACCAATGGAGTTGAGACACATGGAATATTTCATGGATATTTTCCATCTATGGAAGAATTTACAGCCGATAATCCTCCATACCAACACACTCTAACACCTCAAAGGGATTAATAAACTAGGGAGAGAGGTTACTCCACCAACCAAACTTCCACTACCCAATGATGAGGAGAGAGATTTAAGAAAACATGGTCTCCAACTAAAAAATACAAGGGCCTCATCATCTGATCGAAATTAGACTTCTTCCAATAATGTGCTACCTTCATCCTCTCATGGACCACTTGAACATTCTCTGTCATTATCTAGACCACATTAGGATAAATAACTAATGACAACCCAACCCCAACCCATCAAAATGGAGAAAAAAATGACCAACTACACAAATATTTTAACAAGGACATGTTGATGGATGTGTGTCAACTATTTTTATAAGAAAAATCAACCAAAGGAAATTTCATTTCCCAAGATCCACTAAAGTATAAGATACATGCTCGCAATATATCCTCATTTGTCTAGATGGTTTTCTCCATCTATCCATCTATTCGAGGGTGGAAAGCTATGATAAGGAATAAATGAGTTCCAAAATCATGCCGTAATACTATACAAACTCACAAGGTAAAAAAAATCCTGATCTAAGATAATATACCTCATAACTCCATGAAGCCACATAACCTCACCCAAAACCCCCTCTCTAAAACATCTGTGATGCCTGACTCACTAATCGCTAGGAAGTGGGATGACATCATCAACTGATCCATGACTACCTAGATGGAATTATACTATCCTTGAGCTATGGAAAATCCTATGCCAAAGTACATCGATATGTTTTCCCTCTTCCACTCAAGAATATCCAAGGGATGCAACAAAATACTAGGGATATAGTGCTCTACTATTATACCTACTGTAAAACTGAACATCGAGACACAAAATCTACCACTACCTATTTCACTTCAGGCCACCAAAAATACATCCTTTAACCTTATAACATCTTGGATAATACTTAGTGTACTTCCAATTGTGATTTTTGGAACTCACAAGGGACTCCCTCATGCATCACCTTCAGAACAAATAGACTCCCCTAAATCATCTTTTGGTTATAATAATACTATAACTATCTATCTAGAGCATAACCATGTCCATTATGATTGTGAATGAACTCCATCAATGAGTATCCCCTCTAAGTCTCCCTAATGATACTCCTATACCCACTGCATCAAGGAATACTACACTATCATTTGAAATAAGAAACCTCCATTATAAACCACCCTTGCATCTAAGTTTAGGGATGACTGATCCTACATCACCTTCAAAGAATATCTAGACTCTTGAACAACATAATTTTGTAACTTATTTCTTAGAGAATTATCCATGAAATTCCTATTTGTAGAGGAATAAAAGGTCTCAATGTCACAGTATTGAAGAAAAACCATCCATATCCTTTATTGTAGATCTAGGTCATGTTGATAAAATAAATACCTCAATCTCTTATGATTTATAAAGAACACAAATTGTTCTTCGGTGAGGTAATTTCACCACAATTTCAATGAAAAAACAACCATTTATAGCTCTAGATCATGGGTGTAATAGTTATTCTCTTGGGGGATTAACTACCTAAACCCATAATAGATCATAATTTTTTATATATTAAGACACATCCAAAACCCATATGAAAAACATCACATAAAACCTCAAATACCACCCCTTATTTTGGAAACTAAAGCACTGATCAACCTCCCCTTTAGGTATTCAAATTATATATGAAATTCGTTGGTCTAGATAAAATCCTAATCTTTTTGGTCAAATATGTCAATAAGGTCACAATCCATGAGAAATTGGGCATTAACCTATTGTAATATCCTGTAAGACCTAGTAAATCACGTGCCTATGCCACATTATTGGAGACCACCTAATAAATAACTACCTTGAACTTTTATAGGTCCAAAATCAAACCCTATTATAGCTCTAAATTCCCATGTAAATTCTCCCTTAAGTCCAAAATGTACACTTGGATAACTTTCCCAAGAGCTGGTTGCATCAAAGGACCTACAAGATAGATTTTATATGATCATCATGCTCCTCCTTTGAATTTGATTAGATAAATATTTCTTCGATGAAAATGACTACAAACTAGTATAATAACTCATCTAATAGGGAGTTCATGAGCCCCATGAATGCAGCTTGTGTTTTTATGACACTGTATGAAATGAACACAAAATCAAAGTGCCCATACCGGTATTATAAGGAAGTATTTCTGATATATTCCCTTTTCACCCTCAACTAGTGATATATAGACTATAGATTGATCTTAGAGGACTAACCATCTCCCCTAAGATGGTCAAAAAGATCTTTTATCCTTGGAAGAGGGTAACAATGCTTGACTTTCACCTGATTCAACCTACGGTAGTCTATAAATAGCCTCAAAGTACCATCCAAATTCTTATAGAATAACATTAGAGCATCCCACAATGACACACTAGACTAGATGAAACCTTTTGTTTCATCAGTTCATCTTTATAAAAACTCAACTTCCACAACATAAAGGGTTATATTCAAAATTATCCTTCAAAATAGAAGAATCATCTGACAGAAAATCTGTCCCGAACTCAATATCACATTGAGGGGTTAACTTCAAAACCTCATCAGGAAAAACATATAGAATTTACTCAATAAATATAGGAGTATACAACATTCCAATGCCCAATTATTTCATATAAAACTCTTCCAAAAAATAAATAACGGGATCCACACATCTACCACCCAACTAGAAACCTCGTTCATTGATGAAAACCACACGTTAACCATACAAATCCAAGAACATGAGATTACTTTGAAATTAGTCAATAACCAAATGCATTGAATACCACTAATTGATGCTAAGGGTGACATTCTATGACTGTATCTGAAGAAATAAAATATCCCCACTTGACTGATGTCACCTCATCATTAGTCTACACCATAGGAACACATAAAACAATATAGTATGACCTCTGAATGGAATAGTCAACACTTGGGGAATTAGAAGCCTCTCAACATCTAGTCCCAGAGAATGGACTAGATCAGGTGCAACAAAGGAGTGAAAATATACTAAATCAAATAAGGTAAAAATAAGGTTATATGATAAGATGATCATACCTTAGATGATTTTTGGCCGCTATGGTTCTTATATCTCCATAACATGCAGTTTTCCATTCCTGGATCCCATGATTTTTTACTGATGGGTACATCCATCTCCACACTCAGGTTGGGGTCCCTGAAGCTGGGGGACATCCCAAGGTTATCCCCTACCTTCCCTATTTCCTATTGGTATAGTGTAATCCTACTATCCCTATTACTGAAATGATCTTTGTGGCTGTTGCTACTTGGAATGATTCTAAACCTGAAAACATCTACCATTTTAAAATCTGAGAACTACTAGACCCTGATTCTAATGATGACCATGACCTTAATAGATAAACGACACTGGCCTAAATCCCCCCAAAAAACATGGAAACCACTAGCTCGAGAAGGACGGAAGGGAAACTGTAGTGGTCGACTCCCCGTTGGTCAAAACCTCAATGGTAATAGCACCCGAGATCTACCACTTGTAGATTTTCTCCTCAAGGAACCCTACTGATTACCATTTTGAATTTTTCCTCCTCATGATTACAGATTCTTGATCACATATATATTCTCATGAACTTCTAAATACACCCACAATGTAAAAGGAGTAACTAAATATTGGATAAAATGGAAAATTTCCTACAAAATATTATATGCATGAGACTCCTCATTTGGGAAAATATTAGGGGTGAAACATAAAAGGTACTTGAACATGATCCCAATATCTCACACTGACTTATACCCTGCTAATGGGAAAGTAGGTCCTACCACTTTACTGCCTTCGTGGTTGATGATAGGAACTCCACTCAGAACTATTTTTAGAAGTATTCAAATGAAACATCTACCTTCTTCCACTTCATGAGATAATTCATCCCCCACTGATGTGCTTCACCCCTTATTTTATGGACTGTGAGTGGGACCCAGTACTCTGTTCAGGCCTGAATCAAACCAAAGGAGATCTCAAGATCCTCTAACCAGTACTTGTATCCAGATCAAAGATTCTACCCTTATAATTTACCAAATATTTCTTATAAAATGAACACAATGTCCTATACCACTGATCATCCTCCTTAACTAGATCAACCCTTTATAAATCAACTAGGTCAGCATGCCAAACCTCTCCAGCTTATACCACATGCAGATGACATCCAGTTCCACAATAGAAAGATAAAATAAGGATTTACTAAGATCAGTAGTAAATAATTTTATTAAACTTCATTTAAATTCATTTTAATTCCCTAAGACCACCCAGTTTAGATAATAAAACAAACAATCATAATGCATGTACCTCTTCTATTTATTTACCCTGCAAGAAGCACTATCTCACTTGGTCATTCGATTGGCTCAAATTCCTTTCATCATATCATGAGTGTCCCTAAAATCCCATACCCTAGATACTCTTCCCTAGCCTACATCACACACCGATGTCAAATGATACCATTTCCCTACCAACCTGTAAAATCCTCACAGTTCCTAACTCCAAAATCCATCCCATCTATTAACCAAAACCTTTGATACCACTCTATCATGACCCTCCCTCCATAGGTAACCTCTTGGTCCAACAATAAAGGTAGAGGGATAACAAACCCCTGAGTCCCACCTGCAATGCCCCTTAGGTTGGTGACTATCACTGAGGGTATAAAAATATCTCATATGTAAGGCATTACCCTCAATAGATATTTTAGGATTGGGGGTTAGTATACCATCCGCCAAGAAACTCCATGATATAATATAAAAGGAAGGAAACCAAAACCATCCCACAATGCTTGTGTAAAGAAAACAAATACAAAATGTCTCCAAATAAATACCCAAAATAAAATTCATAAGGCATCGAATTGGTAGAAAATATGATATTAAAGCTATAAATGTCCAACATAGTCAATGAAGTCCTACTAGAAACTTGAAAATAGTTTGTATACCAGGGGTGAGCATAACATGTATACTCAGTAGGATCATACAAAATATATCTCATGAGCACACTACTAGAAAAACAGTCTACGACCACAAACCTATAGCCATAGTTTTAAAACTATGGCTATATGTGGCTACAAACACAGTTATTTGTCCTATACCCACGATTTTAAAATTGTGGCTATAGGTCTTTTTTTCAGAGGCTATAGCCATGGTTTTCAAAACCGTGGCCATAGACCACACCTATAGACATGGTTATGTGGCCCATAGCCATGGTTTTGAAAACCATGGATATATGACTCTTTTTATAAGGTCTATAGCCAGAGTTTTCAAAACTATGGCTATAGGTATCCCGCCCTTGTGCGGGAGAAAATATTTTGTGCCAAAAAATGGCAGGAAGAACTATTTCCATAGTTTTTAGGATATTTCCACGATTTTTAATAATATATATAACATATTATATATATATATACTCAAAATCCTTGGTGGTGTAGTGGTTAGGGATTTTAAACATGAAGGGAAGGTGCTGGGATTAAATCCGGCTAGACACACATTATTTTTAGGCTATTGCCATGGTTTTCTAGGGCTATAGACATAGTTAAAACCGTGGTAATAAGTCAAATGCCATGGTTGACAATGAAGACACCTATTGCCACAGTTTTCAAAACCATGGCAATAGGCCTCCTATTTCAATGGTTAAAACCGTGGCCATAGGTTAGACCCTACTGCCATGACGATAACGCCCACGGTTGGGAAAAATTGTGTCCTTAGCCTATGGCCACGATTTTGGGCCTTATTTCCATGATTTTGAACCGTGGAAATAACCCAATTTTCTAGTTGTGGCATGTGAAAAGAGTATACTAAAGAATCCATGAGAAAATATTAGAACTAATAACACCTAATTAGGTAAAATAACCAATCCTATCCTCACCAAGGCATGCTCACCAATTAATGTATCCAACTATAGTAACATAATAAGAATTATATTGATAAAAGGTTACCCCATAACACTTTCTTATTTAATTTCCACTCACACCCCAACATTGTACATCATGAAACAACCATATCTTCAATATAATGATCCTACCTGAAGACACATAGGAAACCACATCATTCCAAGAACCCCACATAAAATGGGCCATTATATCTCACCTAAAGACCCATGGGAAACCACATCATACACCCTATGTAAAACTGATCATCTCATCCACATCCCCTCATAACCACTATCATATATTTAGGGTAGCAAGGTATCATGAACATGAAGGACATAAACCTCATGCCTTACATCTACCATGCATGACCCCCACTAAGAATCACCTCATAAATATCATCATCCAAACCATAAATTCACTATGTCCTTAAGATATCACAGTCCATGTGTAAGAACCTCATCTCGAAGATAGAGTGGGGAAGATGAGATATCTAGCCAACCATCCTTATAATCATGGATATTGGAAATAACACCCCCAAAACATTTGTCTGTAGACACATAATGCTCAATGCGGATGGGGTGTATATAGATATCATGATGAAAATACAATATATATAGTTACACACACAATAACAGCCCAAGGGTTCATAATAAGAGACCTACCACAACTCAAAACATACCACAATACCTCAAAACTTCCATGAAATTTAATTCCACCTCTATATTAATTACACCACACAACCAAGTCACAATCATAAACCATATTTCCAGTTTCTTTCTCATGTTAATCCATTTCCATATTTTTACCAATCATTAACCATATCCATTTATTAAGCCCATCATTTTCATGTTAAAAAAAACTGATTTAACTACACCACCCATTTTAATTTAGTAATTCCTTAACCATTCCAACCCATACCATTTTATTTTCATTATTAACATTTCATACCAGTACTACTGGGAAACTAACACAATATAACACAACACAAAATATTTTCTCCCTCATGTTAATAAGAAATAAAAATTAACCAATACAAATCACAACCACATATAATCTCTACCACATTCCATAACATCTATAAATCACAACCAATTTTTATCATAACTACCACACATCTAGACCACCACACAACATTACCATTGCACATCACAACCACCACATAACATGACCACCAAAAAACAAGATCAACAAATCACACTTTTCTTAATTTATATTAATAAATGAGATCCAATCATATTTAATTCAATATTCACAAGTGAATTCTCACACAAGATAAGATTTCATGTGAAACAATTTTATTAGTCGGATATGCATTCTTACCCATTCCACATGTAGTGGGTTCAAGAAATAAGAATAATAAGGTTTACCAATTTCAATAATCTCAACATAAAAAAATTCTCATCATAAGAAAAATCTATGAAATAATATATATCATGCTCAATTATATGGAAAAAATAGAAAAAACAAGTAAACCTCATGTCATTTATCCCTTTACCCTTTTATTACAATTAAACTAATTTAATTATCTTTATTAAGATGATGCATACTATCTCCCAGAATGAAAAAATGAAGGATACATCCTACATGTACAACTAAAGGAATAATTATGAAGGATCCCCAACCTTGATTTAATATTAAAAGGAAAATGCATGGAACTAAGGGTCAACTAGCACTGTTCTTGAGGGAATAACCACAGATTTATGAAGCATAATAAACTGCCATAAAAAACTTTCAAAACAGAGGATAAATCCCCTACCTAGAACTATCAGATAGAAAAGAAAGAGAAGAGAGTAATAAATAGAAGAGGGATATTTACCTATATCTAAATAAAATAAGTCAAATGATCCAAACAAACCAAGGGGTTTGAATCTCTAATAGAAGGGAAAAATGAATAGGAGTTTCCCAAGGGTTGAGGGAAGGTTTTAAAATCAAATAAAGGGATTTTCTAGCATCCTATTTATAATAAAGGCCCACCGGAATCCACCATGATGTGTTGAATATCTAAAATTCCAAAGGTGATTCTGGTCAATGTGAAATTTAGAGCCTCCATATGAGATCCACTTTTAATTCTCATTTTAAAATTTTGATTTGACCACGAACAAGATTTTGACCATAGCATGGTATAATATATGGTGGTTCTTACCTCTTCTTCCATGGATTGAAAAAATGGTTTGGTGCCCAGTACATGGTCATTTCACTCTCACCATGACCAAGCCTATGGATTGGTGAGTCATACTTCCCTATTTTAGAAAATATCTCTATCAAAGGACCATGCTTGATGCCACAATTTCCTCTATGAATTTTGTCTTGCCTATGGTAGATAGGTGGAGCACCAAAACAACACAACCAAAACCATGCATTCCCTAGGGAATGGTGATATATACTGTTTTATAAAGGGGCACACCCAAACCAAAACACCCTCCAACACGACTTTACAAACCATCTTACAACCCATGGTGTCCATTAAGAAGGCCAAAACAGCACCCCGAGACTCTATATCACCACTGAACTCCTATATATCATCTCAAAGCCTTAAAAAAGTTAAAGGTCCATGAAGGTATGAACCATTACAATTATCTTTAATATCAATGAAATATTTTCCCCACTTTCCCCATTTTTAGAATTGTTTCAACTTGAATTCTAATATGGAATTTAATACAAAATTGAATTTTCAAATGGAAAGAGAAGTAATTTTTAATTAAAACAGTGGAAGAATTAAATGCCTAGACTTGGATGATTACTAGGTAATTTTTTAATCATATCCAACATGATTTTATTTAAAAAATATAAACACAAAAGTTAAAACACTTATCTCTTTAGATCAAATAGATTCTGAAAAACTATTTGTTCCAACTTACTTTCTGCCCTCCCTTACACTTGAATTCAACACAGATAATGTATTATATTTTAGAGAAAGGTAGATAGTTATATTTGGATTATAATGTGTCTTACTAAAAAATTTATTCATAGCTTCTAAGGGATGAAATGATTAAATATAAAGTATGTCTTGATAATAGAATTTACTAAAAAAAGGGATTTATAGTTTGAAGAATGCCTCAATAATTTTGAGCACAAGTTCTTTGAATAATCCAATGTTTTGACTAGATTACTTAAAAAATTATAGTTATTCAAACATGCCTTGGTTCTATCAAGAAAAATAGAACTGTAAAGAATATTTAAAAATAGGTTTAGAATACTCTTAGGTAGGTGATTTATAATATATGACAGTATATCATAACAAGAGATTCAAAAATTGGAAGTGCTTTGATGAATTTACCTCACTTATAATTTGAAAAAAATTCTTTTTAATATTAAAATAATGGGATGAAATATGTAAAATTAGTTTCAAAATATTGTAATAGATTCAATTTTTTCAAGGACATTAAATTTAAGCATAATAGGCTTAAAAACAAATTAAAATTGAAAAGGAAAGTACAACTTATTTTGAAAAAGGTAAAAAATTGGAAATTCCATAAAAAAATGTTCCATCCTCTATTATTAATTGATGCAGTTACCTCAATTAATTCAAATATATTTATTATGTAAGTAGATTTAGAATGAAATCATAATGATAATCTATGTGTAAAGGAGAGGAATAACCTAGTGGTTCTTATTGATAAATTGGTTGGAGTGTGATCTCATTCACTAGTTCTTAGAGTAATTTTTTTGGTACTTCTTCATCCTATGAACATTAATAATTAATGAGTTTTTGTTTCCTTCTTTTGTATCCTATATAATACTTAAAGGGTACACATGAGTAACTTTAAGTGGTCCTTCACATCTGGAATGAATTTTACCTATCCAGTGATGTTAGAGCTATTTAGTGACATGAATACATCCTAGTGATGTAGGAGGTACCCAAAAACCTAAAATCCCTATGTTAATTAAAGTTATAATTCATTTTTAAAGATATATACCTACTTTTTTATACCTTCAATAACTAGTCTTTAACCCATGACATAAAAGGTTATATCTTATATCCAATATTCAACTTCTAGATTTAACATTTATGTAGTGAGGGTTACTAATGACCATTTGGGATGTTTTGTAACATATATTGCATATGTTGTCAATAGTTTGTTGTAAAGTCAATGAGGAAGTTACAGGATATGAAGAAGTAAGTTTTAGTAGAGAAGAAGATTGGAGAAGTCTACTGATGGAAGGTTGCTAGAGAAGTTATGAAAATTTCCTTATGGAATCTAATAAAATTTTAATATGATGTCTCTAAAGTTTTTAATAAATATTTTCCTTATGAGGGACAGTAAAAATTCTTAATGAGATGCTGGAGGAGGTTAAAATATTTCCTTAACTTTGTGAAGAAACTTTCTTATGGAGTTAGATGATGCTAAACCTTTCTCAATGTTTCTAATATCATAAAAAATCTCACGATCCAAGATTATATTCAAAGGTAGGGATGAAATACACTATACATAAATAAACAAAAAAATGTGATTAGATGAATAAGTTGCTAAAGGGGGAGAAGTCATAATCTGAGTGGGTGTACAAAGTTCTAGATGAAGTATTAGGATCAAACCACTAGACAAATGTTCCGGATAAATATTTGGGAAAAAATAATAGAATACTGAATTCAAATAAATATACATAGTCTACTAGATGTAGATCATTGAGAAGAATGAGATTGGAGATATCTAACATAGATTTGGGAGAAGTCATGTTTGAGTCACCAGATTCAGTTTTCCAGAAAAAAAAGTTTATATAAGAGTTGCATAAAGGTAATCCATCAATTATATAAGGGCATATGAAAAATTATGGAGGATATGTAAAGGAAAATCATAATTTTATTTATTTATGTAAAGGTAAAACAAGAACTATGTAAGGGTATCATAACCAATATGTAAAGGTAACTGAAGTCTAGAGGCTATAGAAACTAGATAGAGATATTAGATGAAACATAGCCAATGTCATTGGATGGAACATAGTGATGATTTTGGATAAAGAGCTATAAGGATACCTCACTGATGAGTTTGTACAATTTTGTAAAAAGTGTAAAAAGTAAAAAGGGAGAAAAAATTATAAAACCACATGGATATAGTTGGTCAAGTGGATTTACAAATTTGAAGCAAAAATGATGATCAGACAAAATTGTTCCACAAATTTTCTGAATGAGGAAAGTATTTTTGTGATAAAAACATTTATAAGTTACAACAATTTTAAGCACATCAATGGATCAAGTAAACTAGACAGAGGAATGTGAAGTTTATAGATATAAAGTTTCCTATATGAAGTTTGAGGTTCAAAATTCATGAAGTGAACTTCTAATAAAGCCCATCGAATCGAGTCTATCAGATAAAGATCCATCAGACGAACATTTATCAAAGGGACGAATATTATATGGAGTATTATGAGTCATCAAATCAATAAATATAAAGGCATGCATATTTGAATAAGTTGAATGAATACTGAGGTGAAATCATATCCTGATATTTTAAGATATAATTTTCTTTAAATAATTTGAAGTATTCAAAATCTTTCTTAACATGCAACACCAGTTTTAAAATGAACTTTGTATACTATTAAAAGATTATTATTTAGACATGACCATTATAAACTAGCCATTAAAATAAGTGGAATTAATAGGAATAGACAAATTATGAAAAAAATTATAAAGTTTTCATATAATTCAAATATTTTTTTAATTCATAATAAATAAGTACTCAATTTTCAGTAAATTCATTTTATGCTTCAAAAATATATTTTTTTTCAAAAATGTTTCTTATTTATTATTGTGAACAGATAATATAATTAATATATGATAATTTTATAAATTAAATTTTATAATATAATTTTTGAAATTAGAATATCAAAATTACCTTAAGGTTAATTTTTTGGATTTTTATGAAATGATTGATTTTTTATTGAATAGTGAAAAATAATGATTTTTCAAATACTGTCATTTATTTTCATTAAATAAAGTAATTTAAATGTACCATTATATTTTTTATTTGTTTTAAAAATTAAATACAATCAATTTTATTAATAATAATCCAATTAACTCCATTTTAATCAATAATATTCATGATTTTGGTATAAGTTAATTTTTATGCTTGAAAACACGTTTTTTTTTCTAAAAACTATTTTTTTATTACATTTTATGAATTTATAGTAAATTTAATTTCTATAAATTATAGGGATTTGATTTGATGAAATTGAATTAATTTTTTTATTCATTAATTCAAATTTATCCTAGTATGATTTTTTTATATTTATATAAAGATGTTAAAATTTTAGTGAATAGTATACAATACATTTTTTATGAATGACAATGCCTTTTATGATATCACCATGACATAAATATGATATGAAAAATTATTAAATTCAGGTAACTAATAATTTATGATAATATAATACAAATTTGGTTAAAATAAAATTAAAAATATATAAATTATAATTTATTTTAGGATAAATTAGAAAATAATTTTCAGCAGCAATGAAGTGTTTGCGGAGCACTGGAAAAGTAAAATTTTATGTCCTAATGATAATAATTGGAAGGAAAAATTATTTTTATGAATTTTTTGTCAATATTATGTATAAATTATGATCATTATTTATTGTTTTTAAATTTTTACCTTGTTAATAAGAATCATATCCAAATGATTGTGTAATGTTAGGCCAAGGTGTGAAAAGTCAAAATAACATATTAAATGTGTTTTCATGATATAAATGGGAAATGAAATTCAATAATAACTAATATAAATGATAAAAATGATATAAAATATATTTTTATGTAAATAATTTATTTTTAATTTGTAATATTATTATAATTGTCTAAAACACTTACGCTGTGATGGCATAATGTATATGAAAATAGTAAAATAACTAAATAAATTATTTTAAAAATATTAGAAATGATAATATATAGAATATTTTGGATATTCGATAAATTTTATAGATATTTAGGAAGTATAAGTGATGATATAATATATTATATTCTAAATTGGTAGTTTTTATGATGTTTTCAAAGTCAATATAAATGAATAGTTCCAAAAACAACAATATTTATGTTATATAATAAATAATATTTATTAAATGATTTAAAATTCATAGAATTATACATTCATACAAGTGAATGTGATAAAGTTGAAAACGTCAACCATGTCCCATTTATGGGTCTTTTTTTCTTTTATACTAACATTATTAACCCTTAAATGATGGAAAACTTTAATATTGTTGTAATTGTTAAAAAGAGTTAACACGGGGGGTTAAAACTAAAATATACTAATGAAAACTTAACCAAAACATGTAAAAAATTTATTTGATGGAGGTATTTCAACACATCCTCATATTATATAATAATTATATCAATTTTTTGTCATTTGTAAATGAAAAATATTTTATATTATTTTAATACTTTGAGAAATTCCAAGAATTACCCTCCCCTCACTTATAAAAGCACACCCCTTATCTATTTTTTTTACACAACTTTGAGAAAATTAGCTTGACCAAGCCCTAGAAATTTCACTTCTAAAAATACTTAACCATGTTCTAGAGTTTTTCTTATTTTCAAAAGACCAACCCTAAGTACCTTAAGAGGATATCTGAAGGAAGTCTATCAAAGAAGAGGAAATCATATTTACCAACTCTTTCAAGTTTATTTCTTCTTATACTTTCTCTAAATCTATTATACCCATCCTAAAATAATAAATCCTATATCAACAATTTATTGTGATTTTATTATGATTATAGGACAAACATATTCCATCAGTTTTCCATTATATAAAAAGTTAAAACATCGCTCATGCATATGTATGGATTACCGTCTCCACATAGCAGTGTAATTTGTTTCACACAGCTAAAAAATTCAATTATATAAACAGTAAAAAACCATAGCTATATAGGTAAAAACTGTGGTTATAGCTAATAGACAAGGTCCATCTAGTCATGAATATTATTGGAGTGGAAATAGGTCCAAATCTATAGCTAAAATTTTAAGGGCTATATCCATGGCTTTCCACAATAGAAATAGACCTATAGCCACAATTTGAAACCATGGTCATAGGTCTATTACCATAGTGGACAACTGTGGCTATAAGGATATTTACATAGTTTCCTAACCATGGAAATTCTCATATTTCCATAGTTATGAAACTACAGAAATATCCCTATTAGTTTTCCACCATGAAAATAGACCTATTGATATGGTTTGAAACCTTGGTTATAGGTCTACTACTATAATGGAAAACAATGACTACAACCCTTAAAACCATTTTATAGGCTCCTTATAAAACGTGTATAACCAGTTTTGAATTCCAAAACTCCACTTTTGGACACCAAAGGATTAACCAATACACTATATAAATATTTTATATTAATATTAATATTTATGATATATATATATATATATTTAAAAACCACAAAAATAGGTAGTAAATCATGGATATAGGTCTCCCCACAAATTTTCCATGGGAAAATATTTTTCCCACGGTTCCCCAAAATCATATAACCATGATTTTATTAAACCATGGATATATTCCATATATATATCCATGGTTTTCTTAAACTGTGGAAATATACTTGGACTAAAAACCTATAACTATAGTTCTTGGAAAACCATGGCTATACTTATGGTCTATAGTCGCAGTTTATCCAAAAGCTGTGGTTATATGCTTGTTTTCTTGTAGTGTCATCACTACTTTAGTTAGATAGATATAAATATGGAACTAATAAATATATATGATATTTATGAAATAATTATTTCAATAAATTATAATACCATATTTACCTTATTACCTTCTAATCTATTGAAAAACAATAATGTCGCTCGTGCATACGTGTGTACTACCACCTCCATGAAGCAATGTGATTTGTTTTTCATTTATGATTTACATGGAAGGTAATAAGGATTTATTTAATGAATATATTTGATATATATATATATATGATATAATAATTATTCAAGAAATGTTAATTATTATTTACCTGTATTTCATTCAATATGTTGAAAAGTGAAAACAATGTTCACGCATAAGTATGTCCAACTGTCACCATGAATGGTGTCATTCATTTTTTCATCTATATATTTTATAGATGACTTTAAATATCTAAATATTGAATATTTATGATATTTATTTCATGAATAATATTCTTTAGATAATGTAACCATGATAAATACACAAGGATCAAAACAACTTAATCAAAACATACAAGAAAAACGAAGTAGATAACACCCGAAATAATGATAATAATAAAATATTGATAAAAAATTAAATATAAAATGTTATAAATGGATAATATATGATATTATAAATATATTTTTAGGGTATGTAAGTATAATAATTATTAATTTATTATATATTTGGTTAAAATCACTTACGAGACAAGTCAAACTTGAGGTAAGGTATCTCTTAACTCAATTTCTTTTCAATGGGTTATATCACTTCTTCATTGATTATAATATCTCAAGATTATGTGTAAAATAAAAATTGATTGTTTTATTTTGTACTGACACTTATCATGAATGGATTTAAAATATTTTCACACAATATCTTCATTGAATAATTATCATTTCAATTATATGATCTTTGTAATGGATTTCATCTCAATTTCCACTCTACTAAGACATTATTTGGTATTATGAACCTATTTTTTTATATATAATTCATATTTTTTTTGTATTTACCATGGATATATATTTATTTAAAATTATTAAATTTTTAAATCAATTTAATTTTTTTAATTATTTTCCATATTTTCTTACAACTTTTCCACTCTTTTGCTGTTGAATTAAACAAAGAAATGTTTAAAAGAATAGTCAAACTTATTTATCTTTTGATCAGGTATATTTTTATCCCATGTAAATATTTTTAAAATTATTTTACAAAAGTAAATTTTTATTTAATCAAAGTAAATTTTAAGTTATCCTTGAATTTTTAAGGGGTTTGAAAGGAATCTCTCTAAATTTTTAAAAAAGGCCTGTTTTTGACTTTCATTACAAAAAGTCAAAGGAATGTTTTTTTAGCTTATAAAAAATTAACATTTTTTTACCACCAATATAATAATTTTATACTCTTAGATTGTTATACAAGATTACAATGGTTTCTCAATGAAAATTATTTTATGAAAACTTAGTTTAAACGTTTCACTTTAATTTTCTTCCATTCTTTAAAAGACCTAATTTTACTACAAAATCAAGTTTTTTAATGAATTGATATTCATATATCATATCTTGATTAATTTTTGGTCATTAAATTACTCTTAAAACATTCAATATCTTGTGATAATTAGATATTAAATTTATCTTAAATATCCATATTAATTGTAATATTAATATGGATATGGTTTAAGCTATATACCATTTCTACATATAGTGTTTTACTTTGAAAGTTATTTAATTATTTGGGGAAATATTGATATTCTATATTCTTTATTAAATATATACATTTATTTATGAGGCATATTATTTATGAATTAAATTGATCATTCAATATATGAAGAATACATTGGATATACTGTGATGGGTGGGGCCCATAATTTTATATTCCTTTGATGTATCAACAGGGATCATGAGACAAATCAATTAACCAAATTAAATAGATTTTTACGTGTACCTACCAATACTTTTAAACTTTCTTAGAGAAATGTCTTAAAGGTAAATATAACATGATGTATGAGATCATGATGTCCAATATTAATCATTTCCTTCATTGAGAATTTAGTTATTAGTATCTATGATACTACTGTATCAATATTATCTATAGATTCTTTTCATGTTCAAGTTATTAAGTAAATGATAAGTGTTTTTGTTATTTACCTATCTATATCAATTATACCTTATTTATTCATGATAGATTCTTCTATACATTACTCTTACTGAGCATTTGATCCCACCCTTTATTTTTTTCCTTTCTCCAAGATATAAATAAGGGTATTATGAATAATATCAAGGATGCAAAAATATTTTTTATTCTTTGTATATTTTATTTCTAATGAAATATGGGAATCATGTATGTATCTGATTCTTCAAGACTAAAAAAATAGTTAGTATTTTGGGATTATATCCTTTGTATCTTATATGAATGTAATAAATTTGGCGCTGACTCTAATTTTCTGTATTTTTTGTTTCTATAGTTGGTATCAGAGGAAGTTTCATAGAAACCTTGGGAACTTGATTTAGGAAAACATAGATTAGGGAATACAAACCTATGAAAAAATTTGAGGATATTACTCAAAGGCACTAAGTATATGATTTATATGAGGATATTTTAATATTTTTAGGTACCAATATGGATTAATAAATCTAAGTATGATAATAATTTTAAAGTTAAAGATACCCCATTTGATGTTTTATGTGATGGAAGTACCATGGAGACATTTATTGAGTTTTAATAGATGTATGAGGTATATATATCCATTATGTATAACTTGTATTTTAGTGAGAAGGTTATTTGAGGAATAATGCTTATATATTTATTAAACATAACTTTAATATTATTAATAAAATTTATAGTAAATATGATCATTTATGTTAAGGAAATAATATCCAATTAATATTATTTGATTTTCTTGAAAAATATAAGATGTATAAAAAAACGTAGTGGTTAAAAAATGATTTTATAATTATTGTTATTTTTAGGATGTTAATCATATTTTTTTGAAATTTATATAAATTATATTAATATAGTTTTGGAAAAAGGAAAACCCATAGGGTGGGCGAAAACTCTTCACACCTGACAAGTCTGTTGGACTTGAACCCACAACCAGGGTGACAAGGGTGAAAAACCTATGAATGAACTATGTGATGTCTTGGTTAGTATGATTTTTTTACTTAAATTATTTTATTGATAAAGATTAAGTTTATTTTGGGAAGAACATTATATGATAAAATATTTTTGTATTTTTAGGATTTTAAGTTGATTAATGATATTTTTGGAGATTTTTTATTTGGTTGTTACATATATAACCTTCAGGTTTAACGTAAAGTATTATTTATGAAGAATTTTGTTGAATTTTCAGAGATGTAAGATGAAGGGTATGATATAAACTTTTAGGTTAAAAAATTATTTAATATTTATATTATTGAGGTTATTTGGGATATAAGGTTATTTATTTAAGGAATGATCTATATTAAACCCTTGGTTTTATTATTGAATTTTAGAGATTAATGTGTTATTTATTTATATAAAGGTTTATTTATTTTGGGTATTATCTTACATTTCACTAACCATTTTGGTTTTAGTAAGGATATAAGGAATAACTTTTTATTCTTTTGTGGGTCACATCACTACTGAAATTTGTGTTATTTGGAATGGGCTATTTGTGATGGGATCCCATTACAAATAAGCATTAGCAATGTGGTCCCGTCGCAAATAGACCATTGTAGAAAACTGCATCGCAAAGACCTTTTTTACGATGGGCCTGTTGCAAAAAATATTTTTTGCGACGGGGAAGTTCTCTGTTGCAAATAAGTCTTCGATTATATATATTATATATAAATAAACTTTTTGCGATGGTGAAGTTCTCCGTTCCAAATAAGTCTCTGATTATATACATTATATATAAATAAACCTTTTGTGACGGGCTCGTCGCTAATAGTATTTGCGACGAGTTCTTGGTGTCGTCACAAATATTATTTAAAAATATATATTTAAACTATTTGCGATGAGATCCCGTCACAATAGGTCCCATCGCAAATAATAACCAAAATAAAAAAAATAATTTAATAAAATTATAATTAATGAAAAAATAATAATAATATTATTAAAATAATAAAAAATAAAAAATATTAAAATTCTCAATATTCTCAAAAAAATATTAAAAATTCATAAAATATTATTATTATTATTATTAGTAAAATAAAAAAACATTAAAAAATATAATACTAAAAAAATATATTTAATAAAATTATGATTAATGAAAAAATAATTTTAATATTATTAAAATAATAATAAAATATTAAAATTCTCAATATTCACAAAAAATATAAAAAAATCATAAAATAATAATATTATTATTATTAAAATAAACAAACATTAAAAAATATAATAGTAATAATAAATAATAAAATATTAAAAAAAATTAAATTAGTCAATATTCGCACCAATATAAAAGATAGAAACTGAAAATAGTTCATATTACAACAAATCTTGAATTCAAATATTTGTAACATTAAAAAAATCACTGGGGGGTCGTCTTCTGGAGGAGGTGGAGGAGCTGTAGGAGATGCTGGAGGAAACTCCATCCCTAAACTACGACTCAGACGATGCATGTAATCCATCTGCTCGTGATGCTATTATTGCCATCAATGCATCTCTTCATCATGCTGATGCTGCTGTTGCTGCTGCTGACATATCTCTTCATGCTACTTCTGCAAACTCTCTATAAGCTCAGCCTGAGTTTGCAGCTGCTCTTGACATTGTGAGGCAGAAGATGATGCCTCTCCACAAGCTCCTCTTGAGCTAGATGTCAACATCGCATCAGTACCATAATAAGTACTAGGAGTCACATGAGAGCTGATACCAACTACTCGGCCCTTCTCAAATCCATACCGAGTCGCATGCATCCATGCCGTCTCATCGAAATGGTGGATACTGGTCTAATCAGTCACCTCGTCCTGACTCCGAACCCGTGTCTGAGAGGTCACAACCTCGTATGACTCCTTCAATTCCAATTTGAAATTCAAATTGTGAAAATATTATATGCAGTTAATTGTCAAACTAAAAAAAATAATACTAACCACAATCTGATGCTGGCGATCACCTCTAATATCTCCAGTGGTTGGATCACTGTACATCCTCTGATAAACGTTTCACTCCATAATATCGGGATACTCGACTGCCTATAAAAATATAAATTAAACTGTTTATATTTAATTTTATATAAAATATTTAAAAAAGATACTTACCAGATGCTCTCTATGCCTACTGAATGTACGACTACCAGCTCGATGCGTCACCTCCTGTATCCCCCGGTTCTGTTGACCCACTAAAGGCCTCCACTGAAATCCACCACCCAAATAGTGTAAACATAATCCATCCCCAACATGTGATGAAATGTACTCTGTTCGGTGGTCTCTACAAAACTCATCAAAATATGTCACTTTTTCTTTTGTAATGGTCGTCCTTCTCAAATTGTGAAAAACCTAACGGAAACAATCCCGCATAGACACCTCCCATGCCGTGTGGATAGCGTCACACATGATATCATCGATGAGATACCATAAACCCTACAAATAATTTATAATATAAAGTTATTAATAAAATAAATTTCAAAATAAATTTTATTTATTTACGTACCGGCCAATGATTGAACATACCAAGCTGCACATCCATGTGAATCTGTTCCCATGTGATCCATGGTTGAGAATAATAATTTCACAAGATAGCACTCGCCTGTCCAACATCAACATGTGAAAAACTGTGAAAAAAGAATAAATAATCAAACAATTAGTATATATATATAAATAAATTAATGAAAGCTAACTAAAATATATAGGTTACCATACCTCTGTGTGCATGGATCGAAGCCAAGACGTGGACGTTGCTCAGGGATAGGGCCAGAAATCATCAGTCACGCAAGACCGTGCCCCCTCCACGTACCCCCTGAACCGCCAGTAGGATGAGGGTCAGATGATCCCAAATCCCCCTCATCCAAAGGTAGATCAGCCTCTTGTAACTCACAAAATAGATCAGGGTCTATCAGAAACACAAAATTATTGTTGTTAGCAGATAGTTGAAAATAACTATTATATATAGATATATATTATTTATGATTATAACTATCATTTAACTATGTCAATGTTCACCTTCATCATCATCTTCATATCTGACGATGTTAATGTCTTCATATTCCTCCTCGACATCATCAATATCCATATGAGTTTCAGTTTCATCATCTCTTGTCATTTCAAATTTATTTGTAACATCCTTAACATCTTTGTCACCATCTACCCTTAATTGTTGGGTGTCATCATCAATATTCACGTCTCTTTGTGAAAAATATGGATTTTGAGTAGTCTCTTGAAAAATTTCAATTCCTTCCACTTTAGCAAAACTACATTCATTTTGAGAAAATTGATTTTACCAAGATTTCATTTTTATTATGTTCCACCAATCACTCAGGTCTCTTGAAGTAGCACAATACTTTGCGTAATAAATTTTATGTTCCTATTAAGCTAGTAAAAATGGTTCATTTACTATAAGAAGACTTTTATATTTAATATAAACGATTCCTTGAGTCAGATGAACATGCAAGACTCTCTTAGTATCCAACCATAGACATTTAAACATCATTATGTAATTCTATCCTAGATAACATAGCTCAATAATTTCATCCAGAATGCCATAGAAGTCAACTTCAGTTTCTCTATGATGTGATCATCTCAAACAAACTCCACTGTTCATTATTTTTTTTGATTCCCTATATACACGTGTATGAAATCAAAAACCATTCACCACATATGCATTATAATATTTAACCATTTTGGATGGTGGGTTACTCAATATACACAGTCACTTATCAATTTTATCAACATGTTGAGACACCTGAAAATTTGTAAAACAATTATCAATATAATAAATAGTAAACTAAATTGATATTAAACCATCAATAATTTATGTTACCAGTTTTTGAAACCATTGAGAAATTTTTTGTCTGCGTTCTTCAAGAGAAGCTGCTGTAATTTTTGGAAGTTGTTTTTTGATATGATTATCATATAACCTACAAATAAAATAAGTTTACATACTGTAACATAAATTATAGAATAAGTGATAGAAGCACTCAAAATAAAAATGATTTCATTTCTTCACAGTTGAGCAGAACATATATATGAGCTCTGTGATGTTCATCGTCTGAAATCTATCATTATTGAACTCCACCGAAGCCAAGATTTGGTTGATTTAAAACTGATAATTGATTTTTCATTTATTCATTATGATTTCCCTCATTCCGTATCATGTGGTTATGTTTTGAGGGATATTCAGATTCAAAATAGTGAGAGTAGAAAAAAGAAATTTCCTCTTGCAAATAAGCTTCAACAATTGAGCCTTCCACTGATGCTTTGTTATGTAATTTTTTCTTTAATTTCTGCATGCATCTATCGAATGTGTACACCCATCGAAACTGTACCATACCTCCACATTTATCTTTACGTGTAAAATGTAATATCTAATGTTCCATTGAGTCAAATAAATCCAGAGAAATGATTTTTTCCTATTTACATATAATTACAGAAACATCTTCTTCCAGTTTTCTTAGCGTATCGTAGTCTATTTTCGCTGCGCAAATGTCTCAAAAAAATATGATATGTCTATTATCGAATCCCAAATCATAGAATTCAATAAACCTATGAATCCAATTGGAATAAGTCTTTACATTATAAGATGGCAATCATGACTTTTTAATCCGATAATATGACCATTCTTAACACATCTGCCCAAATTGGAAGCATAGCCGTCTGGAAGTCTCAAATCTGCAATCCACTGAAAAAATAACAAGCGACTCTCTTTGAACAGTGTATAATCTGCTTTTGGATTCATTAAACTATATGATCTAACATTTTCAAATAGTTCAAGTTCTGGTCGCCTGCAAATTTGGGTAAGATCTAATAATGATTTTACCGTATCTTTGGTCTTACCTGGTGTATCAAAAAATGTATGAAATAAATCATCAAAATAGTTCTTCTCAATATACATGACATCCGACATGTGTAGGACCAACAAATCAGACTAATATGGAAGATCCCAAAAAATTATACATTTTATCCAATTATTTTCTTTCCCAAAGCCATGAATTTTTTGTTGGTTTACTGTTGGCCCAAATGTGATGGGAGGTAATGAAAATACAAATTATTTTAACTCTATACCTAAGATCATTTTTGGAGGTTCATCCCTTTCAGTTGTACCTTTTCTGAAATGAGATTTGTTCCTTCGAAAAGGATGATCATTTGGAAGAAATATGCGATGAAAATAAAAATAGAAAGGTTTTTTTCCATTGACAGAAATAAAGGCTTTGTTGTATTTCATACAATAAGGACATGATTTCAGACCATGTATACTCCAACCAGATAATATGCCATATTCCGGAAAGTCACTAATCATCCTCACCAATGTAGCTTTTAATATGAAATTTTGTTTCACAAAAACATAATATGTACTAACACCATTAATCCATAATGGATTTAACTCATCAATCAATGGTTTCAAATAAACATCAATATTCTTTTTTGGATTCCCTGGGATTAATACGGTCAAAAAGATATAGGGATTCTTCATCAAAATCCATGGACGTAAATTGTACAGAGTTATAAATATAGTCCAATAAGAATACTGACTACCATAAGAACCAAACAGACAGAAACCATCAGTAGAAAGACCCAATCACACATTTTGGGATTCTAAAGCAAAAGATGAATGTAGACGGTCAAAATGTTTCCCTGAATCACCATCAGATGGACGATTCAAGCTTTTATCAGTTGAAATATTGGTTTTGTGCCATGAAATCATTGATGTTGTGTTTTGATACATAAATAAACATTGTAGCCTGGGTGTAAGTGGAAAATATCTCAATTGTTTTATAGGAATCGATCCAGACTTCCCTGGTTGAGCTTCTTTATACCTCAATTTTCAACATGTGGGACAACTATCCAATGACCCATTTTCACGAGAATATAAGATGTAATCATTTGAACATGTATGAATCTTCTAATAACTAAGGCCCAAATTATGAACTAACCTCTTGTTCTCATAGTAATTTATAAGCAACACATTTCCTTCAGGTAATAGTGTTTTAGCCAAAGAAAATATCTGGTAAGAACAGTTGTTTGACGTTGCATTATCTGATTTAATAGCCATAAATTTTTCAACTGCTTCTAATTTTCTTAACTTGTAACCAGGATATAATTCATCCTCATCAGACCTCAAAAACTCATAAAATTCGGATGGTGCCAACTCAGGAGTTAAATCAATATCATCTTGAGTTTCAGTTTGTTGAACAGATGGACCTGCAACATCGTGTACTAAATTTTGAAACTGTGATGGATCCAGAATCAAGTTATTAGTATCTTCTCTGGAACTGCGTTCATCATGTTGATACCAAAAAACATAATATGTTTGAAAACCAAACCACAAGAGATGTCCCCCAACCTTGTCAAATGTGTCAAACGTTCTTAGAGCACATTTTTTACAAGGAAACTTAATTGTGTTTTCTGAAACATATCTTGGTTTTGATAATGAAAATGATAATAAAGCTTCCAAACCCTCAATATATATAGGATTTAAACCAAAACCGTTTGGATTTCTGTGATGATTTATCCAAGTGCGATCATCTAATAATGACTAATGTCGATTTCCTTGATTCATATTTTTCTACAAAATATAAAATCATCACTGTTTTTGAATAATTTGAAATTATGAAAACAATATCTGAAAAAAGAAGATAAATAATTACAACTACTTCTTAACAATTACCATTAATTTTGGGCGACACAACTTCCAGTGGATTGACGACTACTATTTCATCCGACGGCTCATTTACTTACATTTTTCTCACACTGAAATCACAATGAAGAATCTACTCGGAGGTATGCATATTCACTCTCTTGCATACAAGAATGTATAAGCATACCTCAGAATAGATTCTTCATTGTGATTTCAATGTGAGAAAGATGCAAGTAAATGAGCTGTCGGACAAAAGATCCCCCTTTTCATCGATGAATCATCTTCTTGCAACTATCACTGCCTGAAAACATTATGAAAAATGTGGTCCTAAGAATGCATATTCAAACTCATACATATGAGATTGGATATGAATATGTAGAATCATACTTTTCACAATGTTTTGAATCAGTGAAAGTTGAAAGAAGAAGAGTCATCGATAAAAAGGAGTGCCCATCAATCCAGTGGAAATTTTTCTAAGTTATTATAAGTTATTACAATTTATTACAATTGATATTATTCCTAATTATTACTAATTATTCCTATTTATTATTAATTATTCATAATTATTCCTATTTATTACTAATTATTCTATTTTTTACTAATTATTCTTAATTATTTATATTTATTCCTTATTATTACTAATTATTACTAATTATTACTAATTATTTCTAATTATTTCTAATTATTAGTAATTATTTCTAGTTATTACTAATTATTACTAATTATTACTATTTATTACTATTTATTACTATTTATTACTTATTATTATTAATTATTACTATTTATTTCTATTTTTACTTATTATTACTAATGATTACTAATTGTTACTAATTATTAGTAATTATTACTAATTATTACTAATTATTACTAATTATTACTATTTATTACTATTTATTCCTATTTACTAATTATTACTAATTATTACTAATTATTACTAGTTATTACTAATTATTACTAATTATTACTAATTATTACTATTTATTCCTAATTATTCCTAATTATTCATATTTATTTCTTTTTATTCCTATTTATACCTATTTACTAATTATTACTAATTATTACTATTTATTACTAATTATTACTAATTGTTACTAATTATTACTAATTATTACTACTTATTCCTATTTATTCCTATTTATTCTTATTTACTATTTATTACTATTTATTACTATAATTACTATTTATTACTAATTATTACTAATTATTACTAATTATTACTAATTATTGCTAATTATTACTATTTATTATTATTTATTACTAATTATTACTATTTATTACTAGTTATTACTAGTTATTACTAATTATTACTAATTATTACTAATTATTACTAATTATTACTAATTAATTCTAATTATTACTAAATATTAGTAAATATTACTAAATATTACTAAATATTAGTAAATATTACTAGATATTCCTAAATATTACTAAATATTACTAATTATTACTAATTATTACTAATTATTTCGAATTATTTCTCAGTATTACTAATTATTACTAAATATTACTAATTATTACTAATTATTACTAATTATTACTAATTATTACTAATTATTACTAATTATTACTAATTATTTCTATTTATTCCTATTTAGTCCTAATTATTCCTATTTATTACTAATTATTCCTATTTATTACTAATTCTTCCTATTTATTCCTATTTATTTCTTATTATTCCTAATTATTCCTAATTATTCCTATTTATTTCTAATTATTTCTATTTATTCTTAATTATTGCTAATTATTGCTAATTATTGCTAATTAATACTAATTATTGCTAATTATTCATATTTATTCATATTTATTCCTATTTATTCGTATTTATTCCTATTTATTCCTATTTATTTGTAATTATTACTATTTATTACTATTTATTTCTATTTATTACTATTTATTCTCATTTATTACTATTTATTTCTATTTATTACTATTTATTACTATTAATTCCTATTTATTACTAATTATTCCTATTTATTACTAATTTTTCCTATTTATTACTAATTATTCCTATTTATTACTAATTATTCCTATTTATTACTAATTATTCTTAATTGATACTAATTATTACTAATTATTTCTAATTATTACTAATTAATCCAAATTATTCCTAATTATTCCAAATTATTCCTATGTATTCCAAATTATTTCTATTTATTACTAATTATTTCTATTTATTACTAATTATTCCTTTTTATTACTACTTATTCCTATTTATTACTACTTATTCCTATTTATTACTACTTATTCCTATTTACTACTACTTATTCCTAATTATTACTACTTATACATAATTATTACTTTTTATTACTAATTATTTCTATTTATTACTAATTATTCCTATTTATTTCTAATTATTTTTATTGATTTCTAATTATTCCTATTTATTTCTAATTATTCCTATTTATTTCTAATTATTATTATTTATTTCTAATTATTCCTATTTATTGCTAATTATTCCTATTTATTGCTAATTATTACTATTTATTACTAATTATTCCTAATTATTACTAATTATTACTAATTATTACTAATTATTCCTATTTATTACTAATTATTACTAATTATTCCAATTTATTACTAATTATTCATACTTATTACTAATTATTCCTATTTATTACTAATTATTTCTATTTATTACTAATTATTAAAAATTAGTTCTAATAATTTTAATTTATTATTACAAATAAATACCGACGACAAAACAATTTAAATCTAATTTAATTACAACTAATAAAAAATAATTAAAATAAAAAAAATGAAATAAATACTAAATTAAATAAAATATAAATACCTTTAAACTTGATCTCCTACTGTTGTAGACGGCTTCACAACTTTTTCATGAAAAAACCAACTCATACAAATTTTCACTATGAAAATAGAGTTCAGAGAGAGAGAGAGAGAGTGAGAATTGAGAGGAGGATTTGAAAAATGGATGGGGGTATATTTAGGTTGGATTAGTTGCGACGAGAATATTTGCGATGGGCTACCCGTCGCAAATAGTATTTGTTGCGGTGAGACCCGTCACAAAAAACCTTCGCCCGCATTAATTACAGTCGGTGGTTAAAAGAGTATTTGCGACGGGACAACATCCCGTCGCAAAAACCTATTTACCGCTGTAGGGTATTTGCGATGGGGGAATCCCCCCGTCGCAAATATCCTTCCCGTTGTTTGGCACGCAAACCGCGCCAAACGTTTTGCGATGAGGCCCGAAATCCCGTCACAAATAAACAATTATTTATGATGGGCAGAATCCCCCGTCGCAAATAATCTCTAGGACGGGCTATTTGCGGCAGGAATTAATCCTGTCGCAAAAAGTTATTTTTCACATTGTGTGTGATCCATTATAAGTTTATTTTAGTGCTCCAGGTATGAAAAATTCATCTTGAATACTCATTGTTTGGAGAAAAATGAGATTATAGTGGAAATTTATTAAAAAATGAAATTATAAATTTCATGCATGTATACTTAATTATGTTATAAGTATATATTATAAAAGAATTTCTCAACTCTAGGAAAATGATCTTGAAAAAAAATGTTATCCTATTATCTTAATTTTTTATGAATCGATTGTCTTTTCACCTCTCACTAATTTATAGTTTTGTGGCTGTTAACTTTCTTATGAATTTGTTATTTAACACTCTCTATTAGTACTTGGATGTTAGTATTCTCTTACATGTATATATTTTAACTTTTAACCAAATTTCTCCTTATTTGGAAACTTGAATACATGATATTTTAGGTAACATTTTTATTTCCCACTTTCCCTTTTCAAAATAAGTTTTGTGATCCCTTTGTATGATGTGGGTTTCAATAAAGGTTGAATTTTCAATGAACAAGATAAAATTGTAAGGGGGGAATTTATTTAAGGGGGGTATAATGTAACATCCGTATATTCTAATATATATTTATCTTTAAATAATTTTAAGTATTTAATATCATGCTTAACATGAAACAATGAGTTTAAAATGAACCGCATTATACTATTAAAATATTTTTGTTTAAATGTGGCTTTTATAAAATATCCATAAAAATTGGTGGTATGAATGGGAATAACTAAATTATAAAAATATATATAAAGTTTTCATATAATTCAAATAAATTTATTAATGCATAAAAAATAATTACTTAATTTAAAGTAAATTGATTTTATGCTTCAAAAATACATTTTCTTCAAAATTGTTTTTATTGCTTTTTATGCATGGATAATATACTTAATTTCTTCCAAATTTAGAAATATAATTTTATAAAAATAAAAGCATTTTTTAAATAAACACATCAAATTTAACTTAAGGTGAAATTTTGTTATTTTTCTGAAATGATTGATTTTTCAATGAATAGTGAAAAATACTGATTTTTCAAATACTGTCATTTATTTTCATTAAATAAAGTAACTAAAATGTATCATTATATTTTGGATTTGGTTTTAAAGTGAAATATTATTAATTTTATTTGGAATAATATTATTATTTCTATTAGAATCATACATATTCATGATTTTGGTATAAGTTAATTTTTATGCTTAAAAACTCATTTTTTTCTAAAAATATTTTTCATTGAATTTTATGATTTTATATTAAAAGTAATTTATATCACTTATAGGAATTTAATTTAATTTAATTAACTTCATTTTTGGATTCATAAATCCAAATTTATCCCAGTATGAATTTTTGAGACTTTTCTGATGATGTTAGATTTTTAGTGAAGAGTAAAATAAAGCATATTTTCCTGAAATATGATATCTTTTTTGATATCCAAATGACATAAAAATTTATTAAACTCAAGTAATGAATTATTTATGATAATATAATACAAATATTATATAAAAATAATTCAAAATATATAAATTTTAATTTATTGCATGATAAATTTGAAAATCATTTTCAGTGCCGATAAAGTGATTACACAACATTGAAAAAGTCAAATTTGGTATCCTAATGATAATAATTGAGAAGAAAAAATAATTTTAATGAATTTTCTATTAAATATTATTAATAAATGTTTATTTGGTTTGATATTTTATAAATTTGGAGTAATATAACAAAATATCATCCAAATGCTTGTGAAATGCTTGCATAAGGTGTGAAAATTCAAAATAACATATTTAAATATATTTTCATGATATGAATGAGAATAGATATTGATTATGAATTAATACAAATGATAAAAATAATTTATAATTTTTTTTATGTTAATAATTTACTTTCAGTTTTTAAAATTATTATAATTTTCTAAAACACTTACACCGCGATGACACGACATATATGAAAACATTACAATAATAAAATAAAATAATTTTAAAAATATTAAAAATTATAATATATACATGAGTTTGGGTATCCCAAAAATTATATATATATTTATGTAGTATAAGTGATGATATAAGACATTTTATTCAATATTGTTAGTTTTCATGATGTTTTCAAAGTCAAAATAGATAAATAGTTCCAAAAATGACATTAATGATATTATATAATAAATAATATATTATTAAATGAGTTAAAATTCATAAAAATCCCAAATTAATCCAATAAAATGTTATAGGTTTTAAAAAAACTTCCATGATCCATTTAGGGGTCATTTTTCCTCTTATTGTAACATTATTAACCCTTAAAGGGTGAAAAACATTAATATTGCATTAATTGTCAAAAGGGTTAACAGGTAGTTAAAACTAAAAGATAAGTGTGAAACCCTAAAAAATAATTGTAGAAATATTATTGGTTGAGTGAATTTAGAAAAATCCTTATATTATATTTTAATCATATTATTTTTTTCCATTTGGACATGAAAAATTATTTATATTAATTTAATACTTTGAGAAATTCCAAGAATACCCCTCCCCTCACTTATAAATGGACACCCCTTCTCTCATTTATTTAAACCAATTTGAGAAATATATTTCATCCAAAAGATATCAATTTCTATTATAAACATCCTTATACAAGTTTTAGAGGGTTTTTAATTCCAAAAAGACCAACCCTAAGTCCCTTAAGAGGAGATCTAAAGGTGATCAACTGAAGAAGAAATAATCATCTTTTGTGACTCTTTCAAGTTTATTTCTTCTTATAATTTATATAAATATATTTTAACAACAATAAAATATTAAAAAATTATCATAAATATACTTATATGTTATTATGATTATGTTAAGACCATATTACATCTCTTTTCCATCCTATGCAATGTGAAAGCATCCCTCGTACATATGTACGACTTTCCGTCTCTACATAGTTGTGTAATTTCTTTTTCATCACCACTTTAATTGGATTGTTATGGAATTAATTGATATATTATATATTCATGAAATAATTATTTTTCTGAAATTATAGCATTATATATATTTTCTTACTATTCAATATGTTGGAAAATGACAACGTTGCTAGTGTATACGTATGGACTACCACCTCCCCGTAGCTATGTGATCCATTTTTTATTTATGATCTACATTGATGGTGATAATGATATATTTAATGAATATATATATATATATATATATGACATAATAGTGATTCTAGAAAGGTTAATAATTTTTTTTACCTTTCTTTCATTTCATTATTCAAAAAGTGAAAACAACATTCATGTGTACGTACAGTCTACCATCTCCATGAATAGTTTAATTCATTTTTCTATCTGTATATTTTATGGATGAATATAAATATCTGTATATTGAATATATATGATATTTATATCATGAATAATATTCTGGATATGATTAAACCTTGAGGAATATGCAAGGATCAAAACTACCAAATCAAAACATATAAGAAAAATGAAGTAAATAACACCCGAAATAATGATAATAATAAAATGTTGATAACAAATGGTTGATAAAATTTTATAAATGGATAATATATGATATTATAGATATAAGTTTATGTTATTTAAGTATAATAAATCTAAATTTATTAAAAATGAGTTTAAAATCACTTATGAGTCAAGTCAAACTCGTGGTAATGAGTTTCTTAATTCAATTCTCTTTCACTGGGTTATATCACTTATTCATTGATTATATTTTATCAAGACTATGTGTTACATGATATCTGATTGTTCTATATTTTAATTAAACTTATCTTACATATATTTACATTTGTTACAAATAATATATTCATTGAAAAATTCCCATTTCAATGATACGATCTTTGTAAGGGATTTCGTGTCAATTTCCATTCCATTGAGACATATTTGGTATTATGAACATATTTATTTTTTTATGTGGTCTATATACTACCCCTTTTTTGTATTTGAAATGAATATATATTTATTCATGATGATTAAATATTCAATTCAAGTTTCATATTTTAATTAGTTTCCATATTTTGTTCCAATTTTTAATGTCTTTTGCACTTAAATTAATCAAAGAAACATCTAAAATAAAATCCAATATTATTTCACTTTTGATCGGTTATATTTATCTTCTATATAAATATTTTTCTAAATTGTTTTAAAAATTAATTTTTATTTACTAAAATAAAATTTTATGTTATCCTTGAAATTTAAAAGGTTTTAAAAGGAATGTTTGTAATGTTTTTTTTAAAGGGTCTTTTTTGAATTTATTTACAAAAATTACAAAGGAATTTTTTTGACACATACATTGTTAACTAATTTTCCTGAAACCATAACCATTTCAAACTCTTATATTATTCTATAATATTGAAATGGTTTTACAAAGAAACCTCATTTAATTAAACTTAGTTTAAATTTTTTTTCTTCTATTTTTTTCTATTATTTAAAAGACGTGATTTTAATACAAAATCTATTTTTTTGATGAATTGATGGTAATATATTATCTCTTGATTACCTATGTGGTAATTATATTCCTCTTGAAACGTTAAAATTCTTTTGATTACTAGAAATTACATTTATATTAAATATCTATATTCTTTGTATCATTGATACAATTTTTCCAAAATTATATACCATTTCTACATACAATGTTTTACTTTGAAAGATATTTTATTTTCAAGGGAAATATTGATATTACATATTCTTTATTTGTTATATAAATTTATTGATAAGGCATATTCCTTATAAATTAAATCAATCGTTCATCATATGAAGAATGCATTGGACATTCCATGAAAAGTGGGGCCATAATTATATATCCCCTTAATGTATCAATAGGTCTCATGAGACAAATTAGCTAGCCAAATTAAATGGGGTTTTAGTGTATGTATACTCATTGTTTTAAATTTTCTTGGTGCAAGGTCTTGAAAATAAATATATAAAAAATTCTAAGATCAATATTAAGTATTTACTTCATTGATAATTTAGTTATTATTATCCATCAGATCACTACATTGATATTATCTATGGATATATTTCATTCACATTATATTGATTAAATGGTATGGGATTTAGTTATTTACCTTTTGATATTGATTATGCCTTATTTACTCATGATATCTTCTACAAGAAAAATCTATTACTGAGTATCTTAGCTCACCCATTATTATTTTTCCTTTCCCAAATTAATGAAGAAGGATATTATGAAGAATATCAAGGGTGAAAGAATTTTTTATGCTATGTATTTTATATTTCCAATATAATATGAGAATCATGTATGTATCTGGTTCTTTAATACTAATTAATTGATTAGTCCACTGGGATGAGATATTTTGTATCATATACCAATGTAATAAACTAGAAACCAACTTTAGGGTATTGGAGTTGGAGTTTTTGTAGATGAATCATGAGTTCTAATGATTTGAAAATTCAAAAATTCCTACCAATCAGTGTTGTAAAAAGTGAATTGATCAAAGAAGAAATTTATAAAATAATATATCAAAATAAGTTTCTCAAGTTAGGATGAATGGTAAAAGTTTCATTATATGTATGAGAATCGGGAAAAGATACATGATGCCATCAATTGGATGATTATATAAAGTTTTACCAACATGAAGAAAGTGATTGAATCATGAATTATTAATCTAATGTTAAGTAATCAGTTGGAAGAGTTTCAGATATAAAATTTCATTAGATATCAAGACCAGATAGAGGAATACTGATTCACCAAATAGATTATATCAAACAAACATATGAAAGTAAATCAAATAAAATAATTCACCGAAGTTCATCAGTCATACAATTATTAATGATTTGGGTAGTAGAGGCATATGAAAATAATTGATCAAAGTGATACAAAGTTCATCGGATAGAAG
The DNA here is from genome assembly GCA_963277665.1 of Viscum album. Lineage (NCBI taxonomy): Eukaryota > Viridiplantae > Streptophyta > Magnoliopsida > Santalales > Viscaceae > Viscum > Viscum album. Next base: position 1,684,184,036 of record OY728126.1, on the reverse strand, counting down.
AAATTGGTCAAAATAGATTATGAAGAGGTGATTTATTGGATATAGAAATGTCAAATGCACCATAAAAATAAGTAGTTCAACAGACAAAATTTTCTTAATGAAGTCTCCATAAAAACATATTCCAAAATAATTTTTTGGGGATCTTTAGGTAACTTTGTAAAGCCCCTTTACTTTGATTATTCCATGCTTGTTATTCAACATATTTTTATCTATATGAGATAATTAATTTTGAAGAAGTTTGTTAATACTGAGGTTAAGGAAGTTCTAAGAAGGTTGATAATGTATTAGTCTTCATAAATCTTCAAGAAGACTCTAGAATGATTGAGAAGCATCTATAAAAATTTAGATAAGCAGGAAAATGGAATTGAGTTCCCTCATATTTCTCTTTGAGTCTACCTATAATAGAGGGGTGAAAATTATAGGAAACAAAATATAAACACTATCCACATATGTTAGATTTAAGTGAAGTGCCGAAGAGTTTAGAGCGGTATGATTTTCCAACCAAAGAAATACTTAGTTGAAGAAGAGGCACCAGACAGAGGTTCTGATTAAATGCATATCGACTAGAGGTTTTCATATTAATTATAATATATAGGTTTGTTAGTTATAAGCATAACATAATAATAATTATCAAATATATATACCATTTAGATAGAAATATAATAGAGGCACACTGAATGGATCATTTATAAAGAGAATTCGAGGTGAAAAATATTAAGCCTATAAGTTCAGAGGTGCACCAGATAGAGTCTTTCTGGAAAAAATGTGGGGAGAATCAGATAGATCATATCAGATGAAGGTATAGGTTCACCAGATAGAGTTATCAGACATACATTTCTGGATGAAGTTTTCAAGTAGCTTCTTTTATGTTTATCTTATATTAGCTAAAGGGATAAGAAAAGTTTGTAACTGATAGAAGTTGGTTTAGTTTTTTATCAGTATATAGGTAGATATTTTTCATGTGAAAAATCAATTATGGGATTCAATATAAATACACCATACTTATAATTGATGAAAATATTATTAATGGAATAATCCATGGACCGACGAGAGTTTCCATGATAAGAATATAGGTTCTTACACTATGTTCAAACATTTCAAAAATATATATGTGTTGTTTTACTTATATCATCTTCATAACATAAGGTTAAAATAGTTAGGAAGAGTTTTCTTAATATTCATACATATTAACTGATAATAGATATTTGATCAAATTAAAGTAAAAAATATTTTATGTTGATTATAATCAAAAAAAGTTAGTCATCAATGATTCACCCCACTTTCAGGGTGACTACATGATCCACATAGGGAACTTTAGTTACCTTAGGATGTTTATTATTTATTTTCTCTATACTTATTGGGATCATATTTTAAGTTGATTTAAACTACTTTAATAATTAATTATTTTTCAGGTAATTTATGAGAAATTAAATCTAATTTGTGAAAATTTTATGATGTTTGATTTAGTAATTTGATAAATTCTTAAAGAATATTGATATGAGTTTTTTTGTTTAACTTATTCATGTTTAAAAGTAATAAATTTTTATAAGTGGTTTATGAAATGCTAAAAAATGAAGGTTCTAGAAAGCAGTGGAAGCATTGTGTAGGTACCCAATTTTATTTTTTCATTGACATAAATGTATAATATCCAAATATATTGATGAAGAAATCTCAGAATATCTAGATAGGATAATGCACATTTAATTTATAATTAATTTAAATATAAAATTACATCATTCTTGGTTATCTCCTAGATCAAGTTTCATCTCCTCTCTTGTCATGTTTTTGTTGCAAAGAAAAATACATGTAATGATTTACTTTAGATATATCCACTTGTGTGAAGTAGATATGCCCTAAATCCTATATATATATATAAGCTATATCATATGTATGACATAAATGATCATTGAATATGAATTTCACGAAATAAAGTAGTTTGGTTCATGCATTTAGGGTATATCATATTATATGATAAAGACATATAATATGACATTAAATGTGATTTCATTCCACTATCTATTTTAGTCATAATGTATGATTAAATTATATCACAAGGCACTGCCCATGTGAGTCATATTATATGACTAACCATCTCATATGAAATGGAATATGATGCATTTCTATTATCTTCAATAGTTTAGGAAACTGAATGATAATCATTATCATTTGAGTGAGTCTTACATGATGGATATTATTAAAGAGTCAACACATAGTATATAATTCATAGGATTTTCATTCATGAAAAGTGTTTCATGAACCATTCAAGAAATTTAATCATATGTTATAATTCATGAGTAAATGCTTGAATAGTTGAGGATTGTCCTTAAGAGATTCATAAAGGATCCCAATACCGTGTGATGTTGGTATTTTTGCTAGTTCATACTTGGATGAAACTCACCCACTCCAATTATCTCTTTCTTCCAACACCTTTACACTATAGTGTGCTAGCATGTTGTGGTGAGAAGAGGAATCCAACCTAAACATCGGGTGATTCAGGAGCTCATGGATACCTCTATAGGTGAGACATATTTTGGATACCACTACTATGAACCTCATAAACAATTAGTCTAAGGTGAAAATATTTATAGTTTATTCATTTCCAGTTTACTCATAGTTTAATTTATCTAACATGGAGATATTACGTTAGGTTTCTTTAATCATTTTTGTGGTTTTAACAAGTGGTTTTAGATCCCTTAAAAACCCAGTAGTGTAATCAGAGCTTACCATTCCTTTAGATTCATGATCAAACCATAAAATACAATCTATATTTTTATAAAGGATGGTTGAGTCATGGATTACTATATAGGGATACCATAAGCATAAACTTAGTAAAAAACCTTCGGTTTTGTGTTAGTCACATCCTGCAACTCATGAACACTATAACCTATGATACCATTCCTTGTGGTTTAAAAAAGAGTATTTTATTACCTTTATGATATCTCTATGAATCATAAAATATAATTTAAAAAAATACGTAGTGATTTCATCATCATTCTTAAAATATGACTGATAGTGTGTACAGAGTTTACACACCGTTGTCCTATCAATTTTTTCCCATGAATCAATATTAATAATTAAATATGGTTCAATTAGGAAAAATAATTTTCCTTTAAATTAAATTATGAATTGAATTAAATTATTTATAAATTGTTTATAAATAATAGTAATAGTTATTTTGGGGATATTTATTAATTTATAATTATTTTTTAAATTAATTAATTATAAGAAGTTTTTAATTAATTAATTAAATGTTTATGAAACATTTATTAATAAATATTCAAAAATATAAATTTTAATATTAAAATAACTTATGCCAAATTATATGTAACAACTTATGCCTTAGAAATAGTGTTTATTTATAAATCATAATGTTAATTTATAATTATTTATAAATTAAAAAAATAAGGCTAAAAATAAGGTGTTTATATTTTAAAATTATGAAAATTTCAAAATAATTATTTTCAATTGTTCAAATTAAGGGTTTTATTTTGGAAATTAGTTAAACCACATCAAAAGAGTTTTGATAATTTATTTGATTTAAGGTTTAAATAATGTTAAGTATGTGATATTTAGATTATGTAAATAGTAACATAATAGAAACTGGATTGAAAAATGTCTATAATTTATAAAATGTCATACACTTAAAGGAAATTTTATATAATTAATAATATAAAGGATTTCATATTATAAAATGGATATATAGTGTTTATATTAAAAATTATAAAATTTTCATAATGAATAGATAAAATTATAAAGTTTTTATAATTAGATTGTATTTATGAAATGTTTATAAATGTTTATCTCATGTTTAAATATATGAATTTTCCATTTATTTAAGAGCTATAAACTTTTATAATATTTATAGATATAAATTATTTATATTGTGTATACATGTATACCTTTGTTTAAAATTTTTAAACCGCTTCTATAGATTATCATACATGCAAACAAGGAGTTACATCTTAGGTATCATAATGGGTTCATTTTCTATCTACCTTGACTATGGTTTATAATTAAAGTTATTTTATTAAATTTATTTATTGAATATAGTTGATACATATTAGGTGTAAGATTTATGATTAAATAGAACTACTCTTAAGTAAAGTACCCTTGTGCAGAGGGACTTTGGGACAGACTTCCCACTGGCCCATAGGATTATACCTTATTCAAAAAAAGTGGGGTTTGGATATTCGTGGCTCCATTATTACTCATAAAGAGATTGAAAATTTCATATAATTATAAATATTTACATGAAAATTTCATAAAACCTATGTATGAGATGAATTTTGATGTGTATAAATATGTTTGGATTCTATTTTTGGGTGAGAAACCCAAATTGTGGGTTGTGTACAGAGTTACACATCAATATAGTTTAAACATATTAGTTTTGTGGAAGGAATAATATTCCAAACTAAACCCTTATAAGAATGAATATATAAAGGGAACATTAGATAAGATGATGATATTAAATCTCCTTTAAAATTTTAAGTGTGATATTTCTTTCAAAGTGGCACTTCTCAAGATCTCGATCATTTAACCAGGTAGTTTGACCCCAAATCTAGGTTCCACTGAGTTATCTTTTATAATGAAATAAAGTAATGGGTAGTTTCATGCCATAGTTAGGTTCTCATTATTAGATTTTTTTGTTACACTTGGTTGGGAAACCTTAATAATTAGGATACCAAAGGAATAAAGGTAGGTTAATCCATATGATTGATTGGGAAAAGGTCTTGTTTGTTCAACATTATAAGATCCATATATGAGTTGATTGGGGTGATAACCCATATAAATAGCTAATTGGAAATAGGAATCCCTAAATAGTCTCATTACTTAGTAAAATCTGGATCTTATACCACTAATGGATATGATGTGTTTAGAAGGGATCATAATTTTAATGGGGGCCCATTTAATAAAAATCCTTATTAAATGTTAGTAAAACTTGATACTCATATGATAAAATCTTATATTATAGATAAATAAAATCATCATCATCAAACATAACTTTTAGATCAATCCTTTATAAAAATAATCTTAATGTAATATTATCCCAACAATAATAACCTAGGAGAAGATATCAAGTAATCAAAAAATTCTATATGTTATAGAAATTTCTATTCTCGAGTAACCAAGTGTTAAAGTTGTTTAATTGGTGAATCTTGATACTTCTAAGAAGCACACATATAATTCCTTTAAACCCCAAATTAAATCATATACTCAATATGATTGGGAATTTCAATGATACTTAATAATATTAGGTATGTAAATGACTTGGTGAGACTAGAGATTTCCTTGAAGCTTATTCTTGTTTAGGAATTAATCTTATTATCATATTTTGAACTCTTTCAAGGATTCTATTGTATTTTTGTTAATATATATTTACATTTTATGATCATTCAAGCTGATATTTATGGTAAAGATAAATTTTGATAAGGAAACACTACTTACAACAGTTTGGATGCTGTTTTGGAAGAATCTAGCTAGTTGGGAGATTGAATAAATATGATAAAGGAATAAAAATATACATAAAAATGTGATAAACCATAAAAAATATGTTAGAAAAAAAATATTTCATGAAAAAGTGATAAATACCTTTTGTATGGTGATTTTGAGTTTATTTGAGGTATTAGAGAAGTCCTTAAGATGACTTGAGATTAAATGAATTAGATATGTGGCCAAATTTGAAAACATATTAAACCCTATAAAATTTATAAAGTTTCTAGACTATATAGTATTCATATACACACCATATCGTTCTGAACTAAATAGATTCATTAGTTTTTGTAAATTCATAAATCCTATGCTAAACTTCATATGGTTCATTGGGACTATATTTTAGAGAAATATCTCTTTTATAGGATCAACATCATAGATTACAATTTAGAATAACTATAAAATATGGAATGTGAAATAGTAGAATAAATTAGTAAAACTATTCTACTCAATGGATATTAAATAAAATGATATAGGATCCGTTATTCATTGATTCAAACATCATAACAAGTTTTAATAGTTTTGATTCTAGATGGTGGTTGAGTGAGTTACACTGAACATAGGAGTTCCATGTTGCAATGATGGATGATTCCATGTACACATGGAATAATTAAAATAAGCAATCTTTATAGAGAAAAATAATAAGATATTATTCAAATATCACATGACGAAGATCTAGAGTCTCTTATAGATTTAAATAAAGACCATGAATGGGATTTTAATGAGATATAAAAGTGGTAAATCAAGAGAGATTTTTGGGATATGTTAATCAGTTTTGAAAGAGAAGATCATGAGGCTGAAAAACAAGATTATTTTTTTTATAAATTGTTATGGAAATAATATTAAAAGAATATTATGAATATAAGAGATAGAAATTAAGAAGAAGAAACTATTCAATAATTCATAAGTGAATCAGATACTCTACTATGTTGAAGATATTAAGTATTGAAAACAAAAAGTTGTGCTCTGATAATTTAAAGGATACAACTAAGGAAGAATATAAATATCATTTTAGGTAAGTGTGAAGGCTCTAATATTAATTGGAAATATTTCTTTAAAAGGTAACAATTCTTTTATTTGTTCAAAAGTGATAACTGGTTGAAACCATCCATTATAATGGTTTTAAGGCCATACCCTTGCCTATGTTTTTATTGATAATTAAAGGATACCTATGTAAATGAGATAAAAACCATGATACAATGGAGACAAAATCATCCTCAAAAGTAATAAAGCATTGATAAAAAATGTATTTTGTTTATCACTTTGATTCTTGAATGATTATTTCTTGAGAAATGTTCTGAATAAGTATGATATTTAAAGGGGAGTGTAAAGATATTTAAACATAGCTTCACCCCTATCAATTTTTAAACCTTAATGGGATACTATTAATTGGTATTAGAGTAGGTCTACTCTTTAGTGTTTCTCTCAAGTGTCTAATATGGATGAATATGTCTCGTTTAATGAAAATGTCATCCCAACATTTGATGAAAAATGAATTTATATCTGGAATGAGAGAATGGAACCCTACCTTCCCAATCTAGGAATTGATGTGCTCAATTTGGTATAATTTGGTATTTCAATGCCAAGTGACACCTAGATATGGCATCTGGTGATAAGAAAAATAATTAAAGTGATGGAAAAGATAGAAATGAATTATTGTTTTCTTTTTTAAGAAAGAGTTGAAAGAATTAATGGAATCCAAAAATGATAATTCTATTTGGAAGAAGCATTATAGAATATATAATGGAAATAAGAAGTTGAAATAATCAAAACTAAAAATAAGTATACAGTATTTTTAAGAAAGTAGGATATTGGAAGATGAAATAGTTTTTCAATCCTTCACTAGAGTTAATCTAGTTTCCATCCCCATTAGAGGGTTTGGATTAAATCTTGAAGGTATAATTAGGGTGAATAATTTGATTATTATTTTAATAGATAAATTTTATTCCAATATCTTAGCTCTTGAATATAGAGATATTAATGACCTCGACATTGATGAAATTCACAACCCACACTTCAATTTTTAGATTAAGGAGAAACACTTAAAAGTAAGGGTAATAAAGAGAAATAAATTAATTTAAATCCTTCAAAGATTTATAATTAATATAGGAGTAGGTTTTTTTGGATGAAGATAAAATTATTAATGATTTTTTTGAATTTTTTTTTCTAATTTCAAGAAAATTATTACATAGAAGAGGTAATTACAAAGGTAAAATTACATTCAAATTCTTTAATTGTGGGAAGGTTGGACATTTCTCAAAAAATTGTCCAATGAGAACCAAAGAAGAAAATAAAGACGATGAGTTACTAAGTCAACCACTAAAATTATAGATTCTCTAAATAAAATTAAATCAATATAATATAATAAAATTTCACTTTGATCATTTATAAGGTATTTTTTCAGTTGAAAAAGGTGTATCAGATAGTGAAAAAATGAAAATTATGAGAAATATTCTAGAGATATCACTTAAAGGGTGTTCATGACATAAAAAGAAGAATAAGTGGAATAATCACAGGATTAATGACATACTAATAGTGAATAAGAAGTGGAATATGGAAAAATAAAAAAGTAAACTCTATGAGAATAGAAATTAAAACATGTTTAAAGAAAATATAGAGGTTTTGAGAAGATAATATTCGGTTGAATGTATGTTCAGATAAACAAAGTCCACTATAGGTTGAAAAAATAGTCTAGTAAAATAAATTGAAAATATTAATCTTGATATTTTTAAAAATGAATAATTATTGATGATATAAATTCTATCATTATTCTTGGGTATAATAAAGTTAAAAACCAAGGAAGAAGATAGATAGAATTAATAAGAATAAAGAGAAAGATATATGTGACTAGAATAAATCTGTTAAAGAAAAGGGTGAATATTCTATGAAACTTTTACAAAATATCTATTATAAAAAATATTTTATACATGAAAATGTAAATTCAAATGAAGTTCCATCTCAAAATAAACCCATATCTATATATAATCAAATGTCAAAAATGAAATCTAGATTAACTGAGAATTTTGAAGAAAAAATGAAATATAATATGATATGGAAGGAGAAAAATTCAATAGATCAATATATATAATTTAAAAGGGTCCAATAAATAATCTCATAAAGAAACCTAATGAGGAAATCATAATATAAAACTTAAAGCAATACTGGAAACAAATCTAGTAAAAAATAATTGTTCTATCAAATAATGTGATTTGAGGGATATTGTTGGCACTACAATGTGTTTTTCTATAATTCCTATAACTATTGGTATAATATGTATCTAAATAGGATAATAAGGTTGTATTAATAAAGGGGATACAACAAAAATATATAATAACTCATTATAAGAATCGATAACTTGAGAAGAATGTTGAAGTTAGAAATAGTTTTGGAAGCTTACAAGAGGTATGTGGAAGAAGTGATGAAGAATAACATAATTAAAATGTACATGTTTAATCTATTATATCTTAGTTGAATATATTTTAAATATTTTTAAATGACTAAAATCAAATTTTGATCAAGAATAAAGCTAATAAAATTGAAGTATAATTTAAAACATGCAAAATCTGAAAAACCTTGGATCATGGATAATGGTTGTTCATATCTCATGATTTGTGATTTTAATAATATGAACATTTTGAGAAATATGATGTAGGATATATAAAATTTGTTAATCAAAACTCTCTAAGGATTACAGGAGTTGGAATAATAAATATTGGGATAAATCAAATTAACCTAGATAATGTTTTGTTTCTTAATGGAATAAAACAAAATTTGTTGAGTGTATCACAAATAAGTGATGCTCTAAATGAATCTATATTCATGAAAATGGTTCTATAATTATATATTTAAATATGGGTATATTGTAACAAAATTATTGGTAACCCATGTAAATTTATTTAAAGTTGGGGAAGCAAGTTCTTACAGTTATTGAAGTTAGATTGGTAAAAATATTTTATGGAACAAAAGGATTAGCCAACTTGGCCAAAAAAACATGAAGAATATTATTAGAGAAGATAATATAAGGAATATTCTTATTTTTAAAGTAGATACTACCCCTATTTTTAAAACCTATACAAAGGGGAAATGGTGTAAAAAAATCACAAGGGAGTAGAATTTCACACTACAAAACCACTTGAATAGATCCACTTTAATGTATATGGACCTATGAAAAATAAGTCAAAGTAGAGAAATATTCATTATCACTTTCATAGATGAGTTCACAAGAATAAAAAAAAACATGTTCATGTCACATAAATATCATTCATTAAAATTATTAAAAATATTTAGATGAATTATAGATAAACAAACATGTCTATCTTTGAAGATATTGAGATATGATAATGGCAGTGAGTATGCCAATAGATAGTTCAGTGAATATATTTATAATCATAAAATTAGGCATGAGTTCACTGATATATATAATCCTCAATAGAATAGAGTGGTTGAAAATAAGAATATATGTTTGGTTGATAGGTCTAGAACACATTGATATATCATGGCACATTAATGTTTTATTGGTGACAATCCATCACAACTGCTGGAATAATTTAGAACATGTGTCTCTTAATATAAAATTTAGACATGTCACCCTATGGTATGTGGTTCAAAATAAAACTAAATGTTAGACACTTTAGTGAGTCAGAGATCTCATTATTTATCAATAAGAAGGATATAAGTGGATGAAATTTTGATTAAAAACCTGAATATGAAATCTTCCTTGGTTATACACCAAATGAAAGTTCCTACAAATGTTATAAAAAAAATTATGAAAGAATTATTGAAAGTAACAATGTTATAGTATTTTAAAATGAAGATGATATCAAGATAAATATCAGGTAAGATGATTATGATAATGTTATTAGTTTTGAACCTATTGAAGAACCAACTGAAAGTACATAGATACAAACTGAAGATACATATTCTACCTATTCTAGTGACAATGATGATAATCAGAGGTCTAAAGGGGAAAATATTAGGCCGCGAAAATATGTACATATTTAAATAATTATTGATGATCATAATAAAGGTGTTAAAAAAATAATAATAATCATAATAACTATTCAAAATAGTTTCCTATAAAAAATTGGTTCTAAAATAGTTAAAGAGGTATTTTAGTATATAAAGTAAGTTCAATATATGAATTAAGAAATAGATTAGATTAAAAATAATGGAACCTAAGAACTTGTTCCTAAAAATAAATAAAATAATTTTATTAGATAAAATTGAGTTTTACAAAACGATTTTTATTAAAAGGTGATGTGGATAGAAATAAGGACAAGCTAGTCTCTAAGAGATATTCATAAATTGAATGGGATGACTTTGATGAAAGATTTTATCCAACTTCTAGAATTTAATTCTTCAAGATATTTTTATCTTTTTTTTTGTATAGGTAAGCTTTAAAATATTCCAAATAGATGTTAAATAATTATTTTTTTAATGTTGATATTGATAAATAAGTTTACATGGAACAACCTCTATATTTCATGTTAGACTCAGATTATAGAAAGGTGTGTATGATGAAGTAGTATCTCTATGGCTTGAAGGAAGATCCAAGATATTAGTATTTTAATGTTGATTACTACCCAATTAGAATTAAATTCAAGAAATGGAAAGTGGATAAAAATTTTTATGTGGCAAAGACTAGCAACACATCACTTTTTGTGATTGTGTATGCTAATGACATCATTTTTTCCTGTAATAAAGATGAGATGTGTAAAGAATACACAAGGTTTATAAAATAAATATTTGCAATATTAATTCTTGGATTACTGAAATATTTTTCAGATTTATTGATTACACAATAATCTAATTATATTTTTATCTCACAAGAAAAATATTCTAAATATATTTTCATTTTTTTTACATACATAATTCTAGAAGAGTGTCCCTTCCAATTTAGGTGGGTATAAAACTAAGTAAGGATGGTGAAGGGAAAATAGTCAATGAGAAGAAATTTATAATTTGTATTGAGAGTCTCATGTTCTTGACATCATCTATGATTGACATTGTATATGTTGTCACTATTTGTGCCATATATCTATCTAATCCAAAATAATCACATTTTTGGTAGTAAATAAGATTCTAAAATATATCTCAAATATACTAAATTATGGGTTAATTTACAAAAAATGGTGAGTTTGATTTGAAAGTTTTCTTTGATACTTATCGGATAGGTGTTTTAGATGATAGGAAATATACATATAGTAGATTATTTTTCCTTGGTATAAGCTATGTTTATTATTATTCAAATATGAAAACATCAGTTACATTATGATTTACTGAGGTTAAATATGTGGCTGCATCATAGGCTACTACAAAAATAATTTATATAGAGAAACAATTGTATGACTTGAATATTAAAGATCGATATACTTTATTTACAGGATGTGATAATTAGTGTTCTATAAATCTTTCCAAAAAGCTGATGCAACATTTTGAATAAGAGAATATTGATATAAAATATCAGTTTCTAAAAGAGAAGTTGGATGAAGGAATATTAAATATTGAATAGGAAAAAAAATTATGATATCCTCAATAATCTAGTAAAAACTAAATCGTTTGAGAAATTAAGTCTATAAATGATAGTGCATCCCACTTCCCATCACTACAGTATGAAAAACTTAAGTTGCCTCCTCTATTTCATCAACAATTCTTTTAAAGAGGATATGTAATCTACAAAGGGAGATAATTTTTTTTTTGTGTTAACTATTTTAATCTGTCTATAAGGTGATTTTAGCAAATATCTTAAAATAATTAAATATATATTTCTTCTTAATCCTTTTTAGAGTTGTTTCTGTTATGTGTTATTTAAGGATATAATTTTTTTAGTATTAATCACTCTATTTTTAGCACAACGTTAGATCATATAAAATTAGAGTTTATTGATTCATAGAACTTTTATTTATAGAAATTATTTTTATCCCTTCATGTTTATATTTGGTCTTATTGTTAATAATGGGGAGAAAAGATGGATAATTTTGAAAATAAATCCAAAATGGGAGACTATTGAACCTAACTAAGGATGATGAGGTATTGATTTAAATAATTTTTTACATGTGATGATTGTTTGAGAATGTATTCACTTTAAATATAAGTTCTTTTAAGGGCTCAAATATGTGTGCTCCAAACCTTTTTGAGTTTCTGAGGCTCTTGGTTCTCAAAGAAGTCTTGAAAGTGGTCTGGAGAAGTTTTGATGCAGAATGATGGAAGTAGGGTGATTATATGCTGTGTAATCCTTACACACTGTTTAAGTGAGGTTCACGACTTGTGCAGGATGGTCAAAATGTGTAATTAATAATGGTTAAATTATAAAAAGTAGACATTTTTTTTGGTGAAAATCAAACCCCAACATTTACAAGATGTGTAAATGGATTACATGGAATGAAATTTCCCAATGCAGTACAATTATAAAGGTTTACACTGCTCGAGTTTTCCCTAATCCCTATGGTTAAATTCCTCCGTATCATTTTCTAATGGCCAATGAATTCATCCTTGGAATTTTGGAGACTCCTTTGATGGGGATCAATCCTTAACCCGCTACCTTCTATCCGTAGAGATCTGTGGTGATCCAAGGTGCATTCTTCCTTTATTTTCTAGCAGATTCTCTTGGTTTGATCTCATTTTATCCCATATGTTATCACCTTGATATGTAATTTGATATCACTTGTTCATAATGTGGTTTCTCTTTTTTTGGTGAGGTTGTGTTGTGTCATCCTCATATGGATGTAATTCTTACGGGAGAGGTGATTGGAGATCCATAATGTTGTTCATTCTCATGTGAATAAAGTTGATGGATTTTGTGGTATGGGATTAATTACTTCTCTTATTTACATGAAATCGTATAGCTATTATTTTTTATCCCCTTGTATAACATTGAAATGTCCTAATAATTATTTCAACCGGATTAAAAAAAATTATTTACAATCACATGTTGGTGATGTTTTTTCTTTGTACTGTGATAGCAGTTTACCTCTTAATTTTATAAATAATGTGATATCTATTCTTTGCTTTGTTACCATGTTTTTATTTATGTAAATTTATAAATAATTTAAATCCATCATTAATTGATAATTAATTTGATAAATAAAACTTGTCATGTTTAATGAATCCAATTATGGTTGTAATTTTATGATAATCAAATTGATGCAAGTATGCATGTTTATTTGAAAATGATCTTCCATGTATTTATGGAATTTATAAAGTTGGTTAATGAACCTAAATCATGATAATTATCATTGTTTATAATTGAAAAGTAATGTTATTTGAGAATTATACTTCTCTAGGTTTTTGAATAAGAATAAATGCTAAGAGCATGTTTTTCCTTTGATAGCTTGTTTTAGATTGAAGCCTTAGGTTTCCCGTAGTTGGAAAATTTTAATAAATGAATCAGTTAATTCAATATGGAATAATAATTGGATATGTGATAAATATTTGTTTCTATGGCTTGATTTTCCCATTTTATTGATAAGGTCGAGGGCCTTATTTTGGATTCAAGAGAGATCATTTTCATGAGAAGGCTGAATACCTTGTTTTGAGGGCCCAATTTCCCTATTTATTAGTTGTTTGTTTCCTGATGATTGTGATGTTCACTGGATATGAGACTTTTGGTGTGATCTAGTTAGGGTTGATCCTGGAGGGATGATGTGCGATATGGGTTTGGGAAGCTTAGATGTGATGTGAGCATGGGATGGATGAACCTAGGATGGTTGTTGTGGTATGTGGGTAGGGATGCCCAGATGAAGTGGTAACAGTTGATTCCTGTGATGGTGAAATACATTAGTATATGAATATGGGTTTTGAGGATTGAATCAGAGGTGATTGAATGGGATAAATCTGGGATTACCCATTGATGAGATGCTGAGATCTGGTATGATCACTTGTGAAAATGTTTAATGTCCTATGTCTAGGTTTCATGTTTATCTACATTCCTTTCCCCACTGCTTGAGGTAATTGGAGTTGGTTGATTGCATGTTTTCTCCTGGTGGTAGCATAGGATACTTTTCCTAGAGTACCTAGATATGGAATGATTCTAATAATTAATTAATAAAATTTTAACCTATGGGGTTGGTTGACGAAGGAATGAAAATGATTAAATATGTTAATCTTGATAAACCGAGTCCTTATTTGGACTTATGCTAGAGGGAATGGACTTTAATATGATGCTGAATTTAATGTAATATAATGTTATGATTGAATAATTTTAATGGTTAATTAATTTATAATGAATTAATTAACATAAAATGAATTGATTAAAGAAAATGAGTAATTAATGTATCTATTTATATGCTCATGTGCTTATAGGGTATCAAGTCTTACCAGTGGTAGCTAGGAGTCTGAGTGATGTTAGCTGTAGTCGAGTATAAGACTAGGTTATACCCATGTAGTGGTTGTGAGATGTATTATATCATTTATATTTTTTGATTTCTTACAATTCCATGCCCATTTCAGTTAGGGAAACTGAAACCCAGTGGACTATGGGAGGGTGTTTTCCCTAAAATCTCAGTGGGAGGATGGATGGAAGACTACCCCTCTGGCCACGCTCTCTTCTCTTGGAAGTTACATGTGCTGATATACACAATATTTAGTTTTCCCATATATGTTTGTAGAGGGATGTTATGTCTTGTGGTTATATCACACACATGTATTACTGGATATAGTATCCAAAGTATTATTATAGGTATGAAGTGTATAAGCTGGGATAACTTTAGGAAATTACTCGGTGAATGGTCTATAATGGCGTGAGGTGTGATAATAGATGTTTGATATATGTCATAAATTTATGGTGGATTCTATAAACTACTTGGTTATGATATGGGACAATGTGGTTATGTGATGCATTCGGTGAATGTGGTGGTTCCCTATCCAAGTGTTTTTGTGATGACTTAATTTTGGAGAGGGATGCTCAGGACATGAGACATTGGGGAAGAGTGAAACAACAATGGGGAAGTGGGAGAGGGGTACCCTCATTGTTTTATTATTATATTATATGCTCTATTGTATGGAATATTTGGTGATATATAGCCATGGAAAGGTTGGGAACTTAGTATACCTATTAGGTTATGAGTTAGTTTCATTGTTGTTCACTTTTATTTAGCATGATTTCTTTATATTTTTCATAAGAGGATCTGGGGAGTATCCTACTGATTATACTATTATTCTCAATCTATGTATATATAAATTATTATCTATTCAGTTGGTGCAGTTTGGTGATCAGGTTGTAAATTACTAACTTAGGTTTTAACAGGAACTGTTTGGGATTCATGGTTGCTTCTATCATTACCTTTTTCGTACTTGTAGTTTTTCTTTCAGTTTTTAGTACTATATGACATTTCATGTTACGCTTGGGTTTTTATCTATATATATGTCTGAGTAGGTGTTGGTTGTTGTATCATTCTTATCTGTCTTTTCCGATTGTTTCCCTTAGAGGGAAATTCCTCCCATTTTCATGTTTATTATACCCTCAGTGCTAGTCTCTAACTCGGGGCCTATTGGAGGTAGGATTTGGGAAATCTCCATCTCTCCCCCCTCATTACAGTATCATTGTGGGTAGGGGGTCATGATATAGTGGTATAAAATGTTTTAGTTTCAGATATAGAATGGAGGTTGGAGTTATGAATATGTGATGTTTCATGGGTTGGTAGGTAAAAAATGATAGCTAAGTTAGTGAGCAATGTAAACATGAGAGAACAGATGAGATACAGGTATTTAACCCCTTGTGATCTGACACATGAACCTTTATGTTTAGTGAGCCTACTAAATTAAGTGATACTATTTGTAGGGTAGACAACTATGAAATGATCATGTACCATTCTTCTTTTCACCTCTGTTTGAAATGGGTAGACATTGTGATTGGTTAAAAACATTAACAAGGTAATTAAATAATTAAATAATTAGTTAATGTTCAGTGTTCTATATTCCTAGTTTAAGAGATCTAAAAAGTTTGTTTTTCTTTTAGGTATGGCTCCAGGTCAACGTCCTCATCAGGTTCATGTTAAAGATATTCAACAGGATGTACTAGAATATCACAACAGAGTAGAGTTCGACAACAACGACACTTACTGGATGACACTCCAAGAGTTTTAGCACTAGATTATATAGAAGTATGAGGGATCAATTTCAGATGCAGTCACATAGGACTAGTTGGAGGAGGTTAAGATAAATTTTAGTTTGATTCGTGCTCTGTAGGATCATTGGGTTTCATTGGTTCTGAAGATGATGCATGGGAAAGCGAGGCCATGGTGGGTTTTGTTCCTTAGGGATTGTGAGGAGTCAATAGTCTCATGGGAGAAGTTACGAGACTATTTTATAGTTGAGTTTATTTATTTGACCTCTAAGGTGGTTAGTTTCCAAGTTATGATTACAATTTTCTAGGGGAGCTATAGTGTGAGATATTTTTATATCCATTTCAAGACTCTTAGGTGGTATACTTCAGTCCTATTTTTAAATGAGGAGGCTAGGTTGCGACATTTAGAGGAGGATTTTCATCCATAGATCTAGTACTCGGTCACCCATTTTATGATTAATACATATATCTAGGTTATTTAAAGAGTATAGGTTATCAAAATGACACTAGTAAAAACCATATTGTAATGGGAGGGGATTCAACAGGATTCGTCATGAAGCAGATCAACTTTTTGGGGTTCCCAGTTGTCAGGACAAAAGAGTTTTTAGTTATCTGGGGGTAGGTCCTGACCCTCATCATCTCATTTCTCCCGGGGTGGAAAATCTTATCCTTATTCCAATGGACTATACATGTGTTTTTATTATGGAGGTTGAGGTAATCAGTGCCAATAGTTCTTAACCTTTTAGAAAAATCAACATGTGCCAGTTTTTTTGCTTTAGGTTCCTCCGTTGAGGAAGTTTCCTCCAAGGCAGTGGAAATAGGGTGGTCCAGTTTGGGACCAACAGAGAGGAGATAGGGAAGGTAGAGGACATCATCAAGACACTCCTCATCCTCATAGATAATAGAGTGTCCATGGATGTGGTCTTCAGTAGGTTCAGAAATTCCATGGAGATGGTCATGGTTAGTTTTATGCTTTAGTGTTTCCAGTTCTAGGTGATCCAGACATCATTCAAGGTAACCTTTGATTTTGTTTCTACTTGGGTGCATACATTATTTGATTTTGGATCGAATCACTCCTTTATATCACCTACCCTCATCTACGATTTGGGACTAGAGGTAGATAGGCTTCCAGTGCCCTTGGAATTTACTATTCCATTTGGAGGTCGACCTGACTTGTATGAAGTATGTAGAGACTGTGAGCTAGTTATGGGGTGGAACTTCTATTAGGGTGATTTCCTATATTTATGGATATAACTATATTACACAATCCTTAGAACGGATTGGTTGCATTCATTGTTGGATATCATGTATTTATTCATGGATAATATTGTGTTCTATGATGCTGATGGTTATCTAGTAGTTTTTGTTAGTGAGGAAGACCCTCAGATGGGTTAGAGGCATGTTTCGTCATTTTTCTGTTTGACGGTCGAGTTGATGTTGAGTTCGTTGGAGGTTCAAAAGTTGACGTTTCCCAGGGTTGTGTAAGATTAACCTGATTTATTTTCCGAGGAGGTTGTAGCATTACCCCCTCAAAAAGAGATTGAGTTTGGAATTGAGACACATCTAGGCATGTTTCTCATCTCAATGTCTCTGTATAGGATGATGCCATCTAAGTTATGAGATCTACGAGTGTAGATCGATGATTTGTTGTAGTGCATTTTTGTATGGATGAGTGTGTCACCTTGGGGTCCACCAATTTTTTCTATGAATAAGGCTAATGGAATTTTTCATCATTATATAGATTATAATCACTTGAACCAAGTGAGAGTGAAGAACCACTATCCTCTTTTGTAGATTGATGATTTATTTGATCAACTGAAAGGATAAAGTTGGTTCTCAAAGATCGTTTGTGGTATGGATACCATCAGATGAGGGTGAAGGATGAAGATATTCTGAATACCACTTTCCATTATCATTATAGAAATTATGAGTTCACTATTATTCCATTTGGTGTGATGAATGCTTCATATGTGTTCATGGAGTTTATGAACACAATTTTCAAAGATTTCCTAGATAAGTTCATGGTGGTCTTCATCAATGACATCCTTGTGTACTCCGCATTTGTGAAATCTCATGTAGAGAATATGTGTGATTTTTTGGGAGTTATTGGGCATGAGAAGCTATTTTGGAAGTTTTCAAAGTGTGAGTTATGGTCTCATGAAGTCTGTGTCTTGGGTTATGTGGTATCCCAGTAGGGAGTATCTATGGATCCTTTGAAGATAGAGGTGGTTGTATCTTGGGAAGCCCCCATGATAGTGGAATAGGTGGAGAGTTTTCTTAGTAATGAAGTATACTATAGGAGTTTCATAGCCAAATTATCATGGATTGTGATGCATCTCATAGCTTTGACCAAAAAGGATTAGGAATTCTTGTGGATTGACCAGTGTTAGACATATTTTGAGTTCCCTAAGGAACTGTTGGTCAACACTCCAATCCTGTGTTATCCAATAGAGAGAGTTCAATTTGAGTTTTTCTGTGATGATTTGTGTCTTGTCTTGAGTTTCATTTTGATGTAGCAGATACTAGTTGTTTCTTATGGGTCTCTATGGTTACTTTCTCAGGAATGTAACTACTCCAACCATGATCTCGAGTTGGTGAAAATTTTGTTTACTTTGAAGTTGTGGCTAAATTACCTCATCAGTGAGATTTTTTTTGTTTTTACCGACCATATGATCCTGAGTCATTTATTCACCTAGTGTGAATTGAAATTATTACAGTGTAAGTGGATAGAATTTAGGTAGTATTATGACTTTTTATATTTCATTGAAGGAAAATGTTGTAGATGATGCCTTGATAAGGAAGTCACATAGGGATACCATTCGTGAATATAGGGATTCTTGGAGGGTGATGGAAGAACTCCCAACAATGCATCTTGATATGAGAGAGGTTGGAGGTAGAGGTTGTCTCTTACAGATGAATTTGTTTCCTCATTGGTGAATTAGGTGGAGGATTACCATTTGGGGGATTTTGAGGTATAGGTCTAGAGAGACCGAGTTGTATTTAGTGACACCCCTAATAATTGTTCTAAGGATGGAAAACATTGAGTGTTATTCTAAGGAATTATTTTTGTTCCCTAGATAATGCATGAGATAGTTATACATGACTTCCATAGTTTACCTTTGGCGGTACACCCTGATGTGAAAAAGATGTAATGATCTTTGAGAATTCTGTTTTTGTATCCTAGGTTGAAACTTACAGTTAAAAAATTTGTTTCTCAATGTTTGGTTTACCAGAAGGTGAAGGCCGAGCACCGTGTTCCCAGTGGGTTTCTCCAATCATTAAATATCCCCCGATGAAAGTGGGAAGACATATCGATAGACTTTGTTATTGGTTTACCACAATATTAAGGATGATATGATACTATATGGGTGATAGTGTATGGTTTTAAAAAATCATCAAACTTTATAATGATTAGGGATTTAAGCTCAATAGTGGTTTTTTCGATACAGTATTAGGAGGATGTGGTGTGACTCCATGGAGTACTGAGGATAATCATCTCTGACTGGGATCCTTGTTTTACCTCTAGGGTGTGGAGAGGTATCCAAAAATATTTTGGTTCTAAAATATGCATTAACACTACTTTTTATCCACATAGGGATATTCCGACAGATCCAACCATCCAGATTCTTTAAGACATGTTGTTCTCTTGTGTCCTTGATTTTGGAGTTTTTCGGATGAGGCACCTGACCCTGGTCGAGTTTGCTTAAAATAATAGTTTGAACTCCACCATTGGTAAGGTTCTATTTAAATATTTGTATAGACGACCATACTGTTCTCCATTGTGTTGGACTGGGGTTGGAGAGGCAGTAATTCTTAGGCCAAAACTGGTACAAAATATGACATAAATGGATCAGGTATTTCAGGAGAGGATTAAAGTAGTACATGGTCACCAAAAATCTGATTCTAATCATAGTAGTATACGTATGAAGTTTTATGTTGGTGATCATGTTTTTTTAATTTGACTCCTCATTGTGGGTAGTGAAGCTTTGGTTGCGAGAGTAAGCTTTCTCCATAGTTTTTTGGGCCTTTTGAGTTGTTGTCTTGAGTTGGAGTCGTGGATTATCAGATATAACTTCCCCCACAAATTATCTAGATACATGATGTTTTTTCATATGTCACGGATTCTTTATTATCTTCACGATGACTCCCATGTCATTGATTGAGGATAGATTGATTTTGACAATGATGCGACCATCGATGAGAAGCCTGTATGGATCCAGGACCACCAGAAGAAGGCATTGCATGGGCATGATATTAAATTGGTTTTTCTCTTGTGGTGATATGGTGGTGTGGAGGAGAGTACCTGGGAATTTGAGTTTTATATGAATGCTTAGTACCCCAGATTTTTTTGTTTATCTCTTCTCTTATAACGCTATTCTCTTGTAGATGTTTATCTTTTTTGGTTTATGAGATGGTTTACTCTTGTTACTTATTGGGTATTTTCTATTATTTGGGAGGTATCTTCCTCAGTAGAGTTCTTAGAATCTAGTTTTTGTTTTTGTGTGGTTTTATGCATGTTTCCTCTAAGTGGTTTGATTGATCTCTAGTGGTGGTGAGATCCTTGAGAGGTATCTCATGGGGTGGCTATTTGAAAACCCCCCCTTTTTTTTCTCTCTGGTTTGGGATTGATTCTTGAGGATGAGAAATGTTTAAGTGGTATCTAATGTAAGGAACTATATCTATGTGGTCTAACCCATTGTGAGTTTTTAAGGCTCGTGGTGCTTAGAGGAGGATTCTAAGTGGTCTAGAGAAGTTTGGTTGTGAAATTATAGAAGAAGGTATATTAAACACTGTGTAATCCTTACACACCGTGTAAGTTAGGTTCTTGAATTTTTTAGGGAAAGTTCAAAAAATGTAATTAATTGGGGTTAAATGATAAAAAATATTCTCATTTTTAGTGAAAATCGAACCCTGACATTTTCATGATGCGTAAATAGATTACACACCATGTAATTCCATAATGTAATGAAGTTATAATGGTTTTAGATGCTTGGGTTTTATCTAATAACTAAAGCTATAGTTCCTACCTCTTATTCTCTAGTGTCCAGTGACACTAATCAAGGCATTTTACAGACTCCTTTGAAGGGTATAGATCCTTAGCCTTCCTCCTTCTATTTGTGACGATCTGTAGTGATCCAAGGTGTGTTCTTCCTTCATTTTCTAGATTTTTTTCCCAGTTTGATCTGATTTACTCCTATATATTCTCCCCATTATATAGAATTCAATATACCATGTTTATAATGGGGGTTATCTTTTTTTTTGGGCGCAGTTGTGCCACAATTTCCTCGAATGGATGCATTTATTTTGGGTGAGGTGATCGAAGATCTGTAACATGGACTATTATCGGGAGAAGAATGTTGACATATTTTGAGGTATGGGATTCCTTGATTCTATTATTTATGTGAAATTCTAGATATATCATGATTTATTCCCTTGTATAGAAATGAAATTGTCTAATAATTATTTGATCCAGATTAAAGAAATTGGTTGTGATCGAATGATAGCAATGATGTTGCTTTGTACCATGATAGCAGTTTGCCTCTTGATTTTCTAGATAATGTGATATCAATGCTATGATTTTTTATCTTGTTTTTATTGATATAAATTGATAAATAAAATAAACTATGAATTAATTTATAATTAATTATTTAAATAAAAATATGCTTGTTTAATGAATCCGATTGTGGTTGTAATTTGATGATAATAAAATTGATGCAAATATGCATGTTTAATTGAAAACGATCTTCCATGTGTTAATGTAATTGATAAAGTCAGTTAATGAACCCAAATCATAATAATTCCTATTGTTAATAATTTAAAATTCATGTTAATCTAGAATGATACTTCTCTAGGTTCTTGAACCAGAATAAATGCTAAGAGCATGTTTTTTCTTTGATATCTTATTTTAGCTCGATGACTTAGGTTACCCAAAGTTAGAACATATTAATAAATGAATTATTTAATTCAATATTTAATAAGAACTAAATTTATATAAACATTTTTTCCAAGGGACTGAGTTACTAGTTTTCTTAAGAATATTGAGTGCCTTATTTTGGAGCCGCGAGATCTCATTTGCACAAGAAGGTTGAATGCTTTGTTTTTAGGGCTCAGTTTCCCAATTGATTGCTTGTTTGTTTCTTACTGCTTGTGATGTGGTCTGGATATGAGCATTATGGTGCGAGGCTAGTCTGGATGACATTGAAGGGATTATGTATGATATGGGATGGGGAAGCCTAGATGTGATGTGAACTTGGGATAGATGAGTCCCGGATGGTTGTTTTTGTTTGTGGGTAGGGATTCCCAAATGATGTGGTGATACTTGACACTTATGATAGTGAGGTGCATCAGTATATGCATGTGGGTGTCATTGATGGAACCAAAGGTGATGGAACATGTTAAATCTAGGCTTACCCATTTACAAGATGCTAAGATCTGGAATTCTCTCTTGTGAATCTATTTAATGGCTGATGGCCAATTTGCTTATTTATCTTTATTCCTTTACCCACTAGTTGAGGCATCTGGAGGTGTTTGATTGCATGTTTTCTCTTGTCCGTAGATTAGGATGGTTTTCCTAGAGTATCTATACATGGAATAATTATAATAATGAATTAATAAATGTTTAAACCACGAAGTTGGTTGAAGAAGGAATGAAAATTCTTAAATATGTTAATTGTGATAAACCATGTCCTTGGTTGGACTTATGCATAGAGGGAATTAACTTTATTATGATTCTTAATTTAATGCAATGTAATGTAATGATTAAATAATTTTAATGGTTAATTAATGGATAATGAATTAATTAATGTAAAGTTAATTGATTAAATAAAATAAGTAATTAATGTATGTCTTTTATATGCTTGTGTGCTTATAAGATATCTGGTCTTAGTAGTGGAATATAGGAGTTTGAGAGACATTATCTATAGTTGAGTCTAAGAATAATTTATGACCATAGTGTGGTTGTGATCTATATTATATCATGTATATTTTTTGATTTCATAAAATTCCCCACCCATGTCGGTTAGGTAAACTAAAACCCTATGGAATCTGTGAGGGTGTTTTCCCAAACATCCTGATGGGAGGATGGATGGATGACTATCCCCTTTGGCCCCACTCTCTTATCTTGGTAGATACTTGTGATGGTATACATGATGGTTAGTTTTCCCATATATGTGTGTAGAGGGATGTGATGGAATGTGGTTATTTCACACACATGTATTATCAGATATAGTATTCAAAGTATTATTTAGGTATCATGTGTGTAGGCTGTGATGGCTTGAGGTACTTACTCGATGTATGGGATGTAATGGATTGTGGTATAATACACGATTTTTGATATACACAATAAAATATATGTTTGATTTTGGAAACCACTTGGTTAATATTTTGTTGTGATATTGTATTGTGTGGTTATGTGATGCATAAGGTGCATGTGGTGGTGCCCTACCCTGGTGTTTTCAGGATGACTTAATTTTGGAGAGAGATTCTCAGGACGTGAAACATTGGGGAAGAGTGAAAAACCAGTGGGGGAAGAAGAAGTGGGTTACACTCATTATATTATTATTATATTATATTCACTCTGTTATGTGAAAATTGATGCGATATAGCCATGGTGAGGTTGGGAATTTATTATACTTGTTAGGTGATGAGTTATTTTCACTATTGCTCACTGTGATTTAGCATGCTTTCTTTATATTTTTCTTGAGAGGCTCTGAAGAGGATCCTACTGAGTATACTGTTATTCTCACCCTAAATATATATAAACTATTTTAATTCAGTTGGATTATGATGGTGATTAGGCTAGATATTACTATCTTGGGGTTAACAAGAGCTTTTTGGGCTTCGTGGTTACTGCCGTCTTTACCTTTTTAGCAATTGTAGTTTTTTTCTTCAATTTTTAGTACTGTATGAAATTTCATGTTTCAGTTGGGTTTTCTTTGATCTATATGTGTGTTTGAGAAGGTTTTGGGTTTTTATCTTTATTATCTCTCTTTTCTGTATGTTTCCCTTATAGGGTAATGCCTTCCATTTTCATGTTTACTATACCCTTGGTTGTAGTCTCCAACCTGGGGCCTACTAGAGGCGGGACTCGAGAAATCACCATCTCTCTACCCTCATTGCGATATATTTGTGGTGAGGGGGTTTTGAAATTTATAATGAAGAATCACCATCTACAATAATTTGGAAAATGTTTAGGAAGAATACAACCGATTAGAAGATTAAATAAATAACATTGAGGAATAAAAAGCTAGCTGAAGGTGTGAGAAACTATAAAAATATTTTGGAATAAAAATATATTGTGAATGGATAATAAAGAAATTTGATATGATTATTCTAAGTTGATTTGAGGTACAATAGAAGTCCCTAAGAATAATTTAAATAAAATGAATCAGAGTTAGAATTGTAGTTCAAGATCAAAATTTTAAAAATATTGAACCCTACATACTTCATAAGGATACTAGACTGCACAAAGTTTATATGCACATCATAGAGTTCAACAATGAGAAAAATTTATGATTTGTTTAAAGTGACAAACCCTTAATTGAACTTTAAAAGTTTTATTGGGATTGTGTTGAGTTGGTCATAGGAAACATAGATTTCATAGAAACTTTATAAGGTTGAGACTTCATTGGGTAAAATAGGCACTTCATAAAGCTGATATACAATATAGAGTTCAAGAAGTTTATAGAGTTCAATAAACCCTATAAAAAACCATGGATTTCACTTAACTCAATGTAGATTTTAAAATATATTAGGGAAATTCTTAATGTTCCCTCATTACTAAAAGACTAATATGATCAATATCTTAGAGTCGAATTTGTAAAAACTCCATGAAATATGGAATGTGAAATAATATAATAAATTAGGTAATATATTCTTTTTAAAAAGAATAGATGATGCAAGATCTATTATCCATTGATTCAAACAACACAAAAATTCTAAGGAATTGTGATTCTAGATAGTGTTTGAGTGCTCCATGCCACAAATATAAGTGCCACATCACAATGATGCATCCCACCATACACATGTGAAAGAATTAAACGAATTAAAAGTAGTGGTCATTGTTAAGAAAAATAAGAATCGATAACTTAAATATTGCATGAAGAAGATCCTGAGTATCTTAAATATTTAAATGAAGATCATGACCAAGATTTTAATGATATTTAAATGAGGTAAATCATGAGATATTTTTAGGAGATGTTAATCAGTTTTTAATGAGAAGATCTTGAATTCAAAAAATAAGAGGAGTTTCCTTAAATTTTGATACAAAAAATATTAATAGAATATTGTTAGTATAAATGTTAGAAATTAAGAATAATGAAATATTTGAGAATTGAGAAGTAAATATGGTACTCTGCTGTGACGAAGATCTTTAGTAATGAAGCAGGAAATAAGTGATCCAATAAGTATAAGGCTTGTAACTAAATAAGAAGATCGATATAATTACAAGATTATGTGAAAGCTTGAATATTACTTAGTGATATTTATTTAAAAGGAAACTTTAATTTTATTTGAGGAAATATGGTAATTGGTTTAAACCAACCATTTTAATGATTCTAAGTCCACAGACTTTCCTGAGTTAATCTTTATAATAAAAGAAGAGTTGCATGCATGGGATAAAAACCATGATAAACCAGGGATGTAGTCATCCTTAAAGGAGGTGAAACACATTATCCAACGAGTTGTGTTCATTTATTTGATGCATCAATGTTTATTGTTGGAGAAATGTGATGGATAAGAATGAGAGTTAAAGGAGAGTGAAAATAATTAAACACTAATTCACCAAACCTCTCAGTGTCTAAAAATTCACATGATCATAAAATAATATATGTAAATGTTCTGATAATATGAATGAATTTATGAAAAATTTACCCAATATTATAAAATGTTGAGAATAAATTCACTAAGCATGTGATGTATTGGTTTAAGAAATTTATAGATAATACAAGTGGGTAAAAGTTTAAACAAGTAGAGTAAAAGTTAGTTGGAGAGTCCAAAAATGTTTCATTGATTAATGAGTTAAGGTCATTAAAACCTAAAGGTGTTATCAAGAAGGAATAATGATTCCATATGATGGAATTGTTTGAGATACCTAAAGGGTTTTTGGAAACTCCATAAAATTTACCTACCAGGTATCAGTGTTCTAGAAATAAATTCTTTGATTTTGTTGTTGATGTAATACCAAATAGATAATTTACAATTTTTTTAAGTATATAAGAGTTCAGAATCAGGGTAAGAATTGATTGATCTTTTAGGGGTCATTAAAAAGATAAATCAAAGAGTTTATACATAAAAGGTTTGAATGTAAATGATTTTATCAAGAACATATTTATCTTAATAAAGTAATTGTATCTTAATATCATTTTTACTATGTAATAAGATATGTTTATAACTAAAAAAGAGTTTTTATGAACAATATAAGGTAATATAGTACACATGTTTTATGATTACTTAGATTCTATGACATATTTTGAAAATGAGACAAGGATAAAAAAGTTCTATCTAGGATAAAAGTATTTTATCCTGCTAATTTTTAAAATATGAGGGAAGGTGTTTCTCCACCCATTAGAGGTAAATTTTAAATAACAAATTATTTTTAGAGAAAAATACTCAAAACACATAGAATACCATATATGATATGGAAACAATAGTTTATTTGTTAAATATTCCTACTAAAATTAAATAAGAATCATTTCTTAAACACAAAGGATTTTATATATCATATCAAGATATTTTTAAGATAATATATCGTCTAAGTGGATAGTGAGAGTATGTTTTGACTTTGATAAGTTCAAATTAATCAAGTAAAATATTATGCTAGTCTAAAATTAAAGTGATTTTCATTTAATATTATAAATTATTTAGGATATGTAGTGGTAAAGAGAAACATAAATAGTTACATTTTGTTACCATGAGAAAAGTGGATATCACTATTTTCTAAAGGCTTGTGATGGTGAATATAAAAAATGAATCTCATATAATATCATAAAAAATAATTAAGGAATGAGATAAAGAGAAATATAAAGAGTTAAATATAGTTATGATAACATAGTGAATACCAATTTATCGTAAATAATTTTAGGATATGTTAGTGGGTAATAATATAAATAGTTACATTACCATAAGATTTTAAGTGAAAATTTTTACAGAATGAAATCTAATAATTATGATGATGAACATAGAAAATTTCTAAGTAAATAAAAAAAGTTATTAATATTGTAACATTTTATGTTGTGGTGTTAAAAAAAGTTTTAATATGTTCAAGTAGCTGAACATTAGAAACATTATTCCTAAATCTCACCATTATTAAAATTTGATTTCATCATAGATGTTATTAACTAAATAGTTTAGTGGGAGGGTTTTATTATATGGCCACATAGTGATGTGAATAGAATTACATTTAGTTGTAATGAGTTAAAAAAAAACTTTAGAAAGTGTAGAAAACACATATATATTATATAAAAGTCTATCATATATGATATGATAGACATGTGATTTTTTTTGGGTTTTATTAAGTATTCTTAAAATAGTTATAGGAATATAAACTCTATCATATAAAATGAAATCTCCAATTTATCATTCAATCATTTTAGATACTTATATTTATATATTGATAAAATTTAATTAAGTGTAATGATAATTGAACTCTCGAATTATAAATTTGAGTTATCCCTAATCGATTCTCATCATAGAGTATAGGTTATGACAAAATGTTAAGGATAGTGTGAGTATGGTTCTTATATGTTGATACAAAATATGACCATGAGGAACAAAAAGTGATTTTTTTGCTGGATGACCCATGAATCATACCACATGGAGTGTCATGCACTATGTATTTGGTATAATAGGGGTGCATGAATCATATTTAAAGTCCTCACTACCTAAGTTTGGAAAGATACCTAGCATGATAAATTTAATAATTTGGTACTTTTATTTTATAATCCATAAGGATTAGATAAGTAATGGGTGGTTGGGTATGTTTCTAATCATGTCATTGGTTAGATATCACTACTAAAAAACCAGGTTTATCCAGTGCTTGGGCTTCGACAATGATAGATAAAATCACTTTTAAAGAACCCCTTTGTTAGTGCTATAAAAAGCACTATTAAAGGGGACCCTTTATCAGTGCTTGTAAAAAAGCACTGATAAAGGTACCCCCTTTAACAATGTTAGTAAAAAATAATTGATAAAGGGGTATCCTTATCAGTTCTAGTAAACAAGTTCTCATAAGGGGAGGGTGGTTTATCTGTTCTAGTAAAAAAACACTAATAAGGGGGGGGGTCTTTATCAGCAATTTTTTAGAAGTGCTGATAAAGACTCCCCTTTATCAGTGCTTTTTTACAAGCACTAATAAATGGTATATTTCAAAAAAAAATATTTCATTAAAAATAATATATAAAAATATAAATATATTTATATTGATATAAAAATAATATATATTTTTTAAATATATTTTAGATAAGGCTAAAAAGACATTTAAAATTAATATATAAGATATTTAGTGAAAATGGATTATAAAATAATAAAAAAATTCTAAATTTATAATTTTCTAATTATTATAGAGTTATTTTCATTTAATAACAATTATAAGATAAAAAAATAAAAAACAATAAAATATCTAAAATAATTTGTAAAAGTAACTCAAACTTCAAATGACCGTAAATTTTGATTTTGGTGTCCGTTTAGGCTCTACCACATATCAAATCAAATCCTTAAATGAGATCTACACCCTAATAAAAAGGAACACCCCCTATAATCTTTTTCAATTCCATAAAAGGCTGATAAGTCTTCAAAAAAATTAGTTTTTATTCAGGGTACCCCAATTTTTTTTACATTCGATGGAATATCACCCTCATTTCGTGGGGAATTTTCGCCCATTTTCAGTGGAGACTGAATTTATTTCCAGGGATTACTTTCATATTAATATTATTGTTTTATAATATTATCTTTTTTCAAAATGTATTTTTATTTATAATTAAATATATACATATTTTATTATATTTAATTATAATAAATCCTCTGTATAAATACATATATTAACATATTTAGGTAGAAATGTATTTTTATATATGTAAAATAATTATTTATTATTTATTTTATTTATCATATAAAAATACATTCATATGTATATATATACATATACAATTAATGTTTATATATAAACACGTATGTGACAATAATTAACAAATATATATGTATATGTATATTCTAATATATGTAAATAAATACTTATTCTAAAAATTTATTTAAAATAATATATAACAATATTTTACATTATAAATATATACATATATATATATAATGTTTATATATACATATATGTGTGTATTAATAAACATATATATATATATATATATATATTATATTATAGTATATGTAAATGAATATAATATATAATATATTTAAATAAATATAAGTATATATATATCACTCACTCACACACACACATATTTTATAAATGTTTTTAAAACAATTATATAAGTATATGACTAAAAAATTTATTTGTAAATATATATATAAATAAAAAGAAATATCATTAAACATTAAACAAAATAACATGGTGTAATGGTAAAGGCGTTCCATCTTCAAAGGATAGGTGCATGGTTTGAATCCAGGTAGGTGTAGGAGGTTGGAAATTCCCAAAGCACAGATAATGGGATGATGGGGTGAAAAGTGCTGATGGGGGGGGGAGGTGGAGTACTATTAAATGGGTTGTGGAAGTAGTGATAAAGGGGTCGATCTCATAGATCTCTGAAAAAATATAATATTACCTTCTTTAACAGTGCTAAAAAAGAACTGATAAAGGGGTGATTTATCAACTATTTTTTTCAGTGTTGATAAAGGACCCATTTTTCAGTGTTTTTATAGTGCTGATAAAATTTTATGGCTTTTAACCACACTCTGGTCATTAGAATTTTTTTATCATTGATAGAGGCCTATTATAGCATTGTTAAAGGCCTCTTCTATAGTAGTGTCTCAATTAATATGTGTTTTTTACTCTTTTATAGTGATTATGAAATTTGGGATCTTGATTATGATACATAAGGGAGTGTTTTCTTTCGCCTAAATAGTAAATACATTTTGCATATCTATTCAGATAAGGGATATATGATGTGCTCATACATAAAGGTGAATGACATACAATGTATTGATATTCCTTTTCAGTCTATACTATGAGAGTCAATAACATATGATTTAGATTAATGGGATTGACATATTCTAAATCCCTTGGTCACTTGATGTCCTGGATAAAGGTAATGTATGAGAATTAATGCTAGCATGCGATGTGACTAGTGGAAACAAGTATAGAGATACATGTGTTTGATTGAGATCACTCCTACCCCCTTTATAGCCTGAGTATCATTTATGGTTTACTAAATGACACTATTTTCTTACATTAATAGGTCTGAAGCTTCATATTTTATGTTAACACAACAAAGGCTCATGGGGTCACACTTTTTGGTCAATTGAATGGGGATTGAGTTTGAATCAAAGAGAGGCTCCAAAACTATTTTAGAGTTAATTCAAAAGAGTTTTGGATGGTGATTCACAAGTTATTGAATATGATGTGGTACATAGCATATTTATTGATAGTTTTACAAAATATTTTAGGAAGATTTGAAAGAGATTTTTAGACATGCGTTCATAAGTTATCATATTTGATATGATGTAAGGTTAAATGGGAAAAATTATTTTTGGATTTAGTAAAAGTGGTGGATTGTAGGAGATATTACCACATGCCTTTATATATATATAATATATAAGCTATATTGTATGGTATGTCATAACCAGACATTATATATGACTTTAATGAAACAAAGTAGGTTCGTTCATGAATTTGGGGTATATTATATTACATGATAAGGATATCTCATGAACATGAAATGATATTTCATTCCACGACTTATTTCAATCATATGGTATGATTGAAATATATCATAAGGCACTACCCATATGAGTCATGGTGTATGACTGGCCATATCATATAGCATGGTATATGATACCTTACCACCATCTTTGATAGTTTGAATGGATGAATGATAATACTTATCAATAGATTGTGTCTTAAATGTTGAATGTAATCGATGATTCATTGAATTAATTGTAACATATAGAAGATACATTCATGAAGAGAGTTTCATGAATTATATGATAGATTTACTCATTCATTATAACACATGAGTTAGTGCATGAACACCTAAGGTTTATCCTCAAGGGACCTATAAAAGTTATCACTATCATATGATGGGTGTGTGATTTCTAGTTCATACCTGTTAAAAACTACAACACCCAGAAGCTCTCTTTATTTTACCATATTTACACTATGATGTGATAAAAATCCATGGTGATAAGAGTAATCCAATTAGAATATTAGGTGATTTAGTAACCCATGGATACCTCCAAAGTTGATATATCCTTTTAATTTCACTATTGTGATCTTCATCGAGCATAGATTAATAATGATTCAATGAAAGAAATTGTGTATGTTACACATATTTATAGTTTCTCCATTTTTAGTTTATGTGTGGTTTTATTTATCTAGCATAAATATTTTGGTTTGGGTTTAATCACTTAAACCACATCAAAAAATTGTTGTTAGATCCCTTTAAAACCCAAAAACATGATCTATGGATATTTTAATGATGTTATTGATATTTTGAGTGCTATAATAGAGGAATCAAGAACTACATTCCATTCACTATTGATCACAATAAAGAATATCTTATTCTCTTTATCTTCTTAATAGATATGGGGTGAGAATATTTTATCTCTAGGGATTGAGAGAATTATAGTGGTATATCTATTGTGTAAAACACATATATTTTGAAAATTATATATTTATAATATATAAAAAGGGTTAAATAATGATAATTCCATAAAGGCCCTTATCTATTTTTTAGTATAAGTTATTCCGCACACTAAAGTATAATAATACAATTTCTTAAATAAAAAATAATATCTTTTTAAATGAAAATAAATAAAATATATCATTTCCAATAGATCATTAAACTTGATCCATATCTTCCCATAAAATATCACTAATATTCAGGAATAAATATTTAATTTAATTTTCACGTAAAAAAATTAATATTTATCCAAATCTACTCACTAAATTGGTGAATAATAAAATATTTATTTATTACCTTATGAATAATTAAATAAGTGTTAAAAATGGATTGATATATTCTAAACTCGAATATATTATGATTGAATTTATATGTTTAACTTTTCTTGAATAAATACTATTCCACACGACAATAATAAATTTATTATTATTATTAAATTCAATAGAATTAAATGAGATTATGGATAAACTTACTGTGTGACCCTCTAGGCCTCTTTCTTTGATGATCATAGGTGAACTTACCTAAAGTTTAAGATTAGTTTCTTCCAACACATTAAGGCACCCATAAAGAAAATAGTTAATATATAAATTAAAACAACCTATCGAATAATGATATTTTGTAATATAAGATCCTTGTCTCTTAACATCTCATAAAGTTGGATGCACACTTGTGTTATTACCCCACATTATTGATTTATATTTAATTGAATTTCTAAAATGATATTTCCTATAAACTAACCTAGTTATGGATTTTATCAAACACTTTTTCTTCAATCAAAGGGATAAATATATATTCTTCTGTTAATATGGTAGGAACATATCCTTTCTATTGGACCCTCTATGATATTGTAGTTTTCATAATCACAAATAATTTCAATATAAAGATTATTGTGCCATTTAATATCTCTAAGTAAATCAATTATGACATAAAAAAAAATATACTTAAATAATTCAATAACCTATATTCAGGAATCATTATATTTACCAATGTATTTATACATTTATTTTTGGATAACACTTAGTCTTGTAATGATTTGTGTAAAATAGACACATCACAACCTTTCTAGATTCCCTGACACTGATGGTTTGTTCGACACACCAAAGATCAACAGAATGAAGTCGACACACTGATGTTCGATACACCGAAGTCGACACACCGTTGTTCGACACACCAAAGATCAACAAACCTAAGTCGACACACCGATGTTCGACACACCGAAATCGACACACCGATGTTTGGCACACCGAAGTCGACACACTGAGGTTCAATACACCGAAGTCCACACACCGATGTTCGACACACCAAAGTCAACACACCAATGTTCGACACACTGAAATCGACACACCGATGTTCGAAACATCGAAGTTGACAGACCGAAGAAGACTCACCGATAGTCATAAATAACTATTTCCTTTTTATTAATTCAAATTTATCTCTAAGGATCATATTTATACAAATTAATGTCTCTAAAATTATTTAATGTTGTCTGTAGAACTATCCATAGACAGTACAGGGTACATGAAAGTGTAGAGATCTTAATTCCTAGTGGACCCTAGAGTATAAAAGGACCTCAATTAGAGCTCTAAAAACAAGCATGGATACACAAAGATATACCGTGAAGAACACAAAAAAGACTAACTGTGAATATGCAAAGAAGAGGAACTAAAATATTGAGATCACAAGAAGTTTCTAACAAGAAACATTCTGCTGAAGCTCACAGCACATTGAGACATTGAAGAGCTGAACCTTTTCACACCTTGAAGCTAGATTACAGAAACTGCGATACTCTGTTCTGAAGTCAACTTCTAGAAGAGGGATCAAATATCATTTTCTCAACATCCATTGAGTCCAGAGCATTACTGCACAACACACATAGAATTATTAACTCTATTCTCTTTCATAACTCTGTTGTGTTTAATCATTACTATTTGAGTAGTGTGTATATATTTTTCTGTATCACACACACTATCTCCTGAGCATAACAGGAGGATATCAAAATATCCTCACTCTCAATCCCTTATTACACTTTTATCCAATATAGAACTATGGAAGAGATCCTGTGTGATCTGTTTATTTGTTTTTCCCACGAAAAAATATGGTAGAGGTAAAGTGTGACCTAGACATCCGAGTGTGCTGTTGTGAACCTTAATCCAGGGAGTGGATAAAAAGTTTATTAATATAAACTTCTTGGTGGCATGTGATCACGAAGTGGAGAGGATTAATTCTCAGCTTGAGACTGAACCTATTGTTTTATCCGCTGTGCTGTTTATTGTATATTTCTTATGTGTTATGTATATCTTGAATTAAGATAAAATAAACTTTGATAGTTAGTTTAGAAAGTGTTTACATATTTTTTGAATCAATAGGTTTGTTTCAAAAGTTCTATTAATCTTTAGATTGGTAAATCTGAGAACTAATCAATCTTCTGAGAACCAAATTGAACCTTCAAGACTTTTATAAATTCAATACAAACTGAATTTGTGTTTATTTTCATAGGAGGATATGATTTTGTAAAGAACCCTTTTTAATAGAAATTTTTATAGATACTCAATTCACCCCCCTCTTGAGTCTTATACTCTGACCAACATTTGGTATCAGAGGCATTTTGAAAGTTACTGTCAGTTTTTCAAATCGTGTCAACTGTGATTATAGTTCTATTTCAAAGATCTTCAAATTTCTGTTATTTCGAAATTTTTATCTATTTGAAATTATTTTACAAAATTTATCATGGAAAATAGATTGGAAGGGACTGATACTAATCGACCACCTTTCTTTAATGGAACTTACTATACTTAGTGGAAGCTTAAAATGAAAATATATCTAGAAAGCATGAGATTTGAAATCTAGACTGCTATTGAAAGTAAATATTCAATACCTGAAAATTCTAGAAGCACTTGGGATGAACCTACCAAATATGCCTATAATAATAATTATAAAGTAATGAATGATCTGTACTACACCCTAGGAGATAAAGAGTTTAAACATATCTCTGCTTGTAAAACTACACATGAAATTTGGGATACTCTCTCTGTTTCTCATGAAGGAACATCTAATGTTAAGGAAATGCGATTGAATACTTATACCATCAAATATGATAAATTTATAATAAAGCATGATGAGTCAATTTATGATATGTATCTCAGGTTCAATGAAATCATGAATACCATGATTTCTTTTGGAAGAGAAGTGACTGACAAAGATTAGATCATGCAGATTCTATAATGCCTACTAGAAAGATAGGGTGGAACATATGTGTCTATCAGAGAATCGTACGACATTGGTAAAATTCTAGTGAAGAAATTGATTGGAAAATTAATGATGTATGAATCAGAATTAAAGGTAAATCAAGAGGAGGATGAACCAAAAATAAATTCTGTATCTTTCAAGACAACTGAATCCAAAAGTAAAGATAAAGAGACAATTCAAACTACTATCAAAAGCTCAAGCAGTGATAAAGTTGCTTCATACAGTGATGAAGAAATGTCCCATTTGGCTAGACGATTTAATAAATTCTATAGGAAAAAGTAGTTCTTCAAAAATCCTAGTTAAAAAGGAAAGTATGATAATAAGGGCAATTGGAAAAAGGAGTGGAAGAAAAATGATAAATTAGAAGAGATAATCTGCTATGAATGTAAAAGAAAAGGACATGTCAAGGCTAACTGCCCAAAGATGAAATGCAATAAAAAGTATGAAAATAAGGATATGAGGTATAATAAAGCAATGAAGGCCACTTGGAGTGCCTTTGAGGACAACTCAAGTGAATCTATCTCTTCTCAAAATGAGAAAAATGATATGGCTAATATGTGTTTCATGACAAACACAAATGAGGTAACCTTAGACTCTCCTACACATAATTCTATTATTATGAAAGTGAGTATGAAAATATGACAAATGATGAACTATTCGAATATTTCAACATGTTAAAGGAAACCAGTAATCAGTTAAAAGATAAGTATAAATCTTTGAAGAAATAGTATGCTCTTACTGTGACTGCTAAATCTGAACTTACAACTAAAAAGGAGAAAAATGCTCAATTGCTCAAAGAGAACAATGAATTAAAAATGTCTAATGAAAATTGAAAAAAGACTTAGAAAAGTTTACTAATGGGAAAAATAATATTAATCAAATGATTTGTAAACAAATAGATCCTAAGTATACTTCTGGGATAGGATATCAACCAGGTCAAAGGAATTTATCCAAATCACATTTTGTACCTAAATCTATAAAATCTTCTACCTATTTCAAAAACTAGAATTGTATTGCAAGTTCCATTTCTACAAATTCATTTACTATATCCAATTATTTTGGACTGAATAGAGTTTATTTCTAAAATACTCTATATTATGCATATAGGAAACCCATAAGAAAGTTGTGGGTTTCTAAGGCTTATATTACTAATGTATGTGGACCTAGACAAATATGGGTACCAAATTCGTTTCTTTGTTAAACTGTTTTGTGGGTAAACTACCTAAATAGTTCCTATAAAAAGATATGGTACTTGGACAGTGGGAGTTCAAGAAATATGATAGGGAATTTTTCAAGATTTAAAAGTCTTATCAATATCGATGGAGGACATTTCACATTTAGTGACAATTGTAAAGGAAAAATCATCGGCCTAGGACAGATTGGTAACCCTAACTCTATTTCAATTTCTAAAGTATTGTATGTTGATGGAATGAAGTATAAAATACTCAAAATATCTCAAATTTATGTTGATGGATTTAATGTTAAATTCAAAAATGATTCATACCATGTTTTTTATGCCAAGAATAATTTAGTATTTACTACTTTTAGAAATGATAATGTATGTGCTATAAATATAGACACACTAGCCTCACAGAATGTATCTTGTCTAAATGCCTTTCACGAAGAGTCTTGGATCTGGCATAGAAGACTAGAACATTTTAATATACACTCTCTTAAGAAGTTAAATAGAAAAGGATTAGTTAGAGACTTACCCAAATTAGAGTTTCCAAACAACAAAGTATGTAATCCTTGTCAAAAAGGAAAGCAACATAAAATCTCTTTCAAACCAAAGAAATAAGTAACTACTTCTAAAAATCTTGATTTGGTTCGCATGGACTTGTTTGGACCATCTATAGTTTCAAGTCTCAATGGGAAGAACTATGTTTATGTTCTTGTATATTACTTCTCTAGGTACACCTAGACCTTTTTCCTAGCTCATAAAAGTGAAGCCATTTCTCACTTTACTAAGTATGCTAGGACTATATAAAATTTCAGCGGGTATAAGATTAAATCCTTAAGAAGTGATCATGGCCGTGAGTTTGAGAATCAAGATTTTGAAGCCTTCTACTCACAAAATGGCTATAATCATAACTTCTATGCACTTAGAACACCTCAACAGAATGGTGTGGTAGAAAGAAGAAATTGAACCTTACAAGAAATTTCTTAGACTATGCTCAGTGAATATGATTTACCCATTTGTTTTTGGGCTGAAGTTGTTAATACAGCTTGTTATATAATAAATAATGTCTTAATTAGACCCATTCTTAAGAAAACTCTTTATGAGTTGTGGAATAATAGGAAACCCAAAGTAGTTTATTTTAAAGTGTTTGGATGTAAAGTCTATATTCTGAACACTAAAGATAATTTAGATAAATTTGTCTCTAAAAGTGATGAAGGAATATTTCTTGGATATTATACATCAAGTAAAGCCTATAGAGTCTTTAATAAGAAAACCAAATGTGTGGAGGAATCTGTACACATCAAGTTTGATGAAGCAGATCCACATGAGCCCAAGACTTCACTAGAAAATGTTGGTGATGATATTTACAATCTTTACATTAATGATACAAACTCAAATCATTATGTGAAGGAATCTGTGAAAACTTACAGTTCTAGAAATTCTCCACATCCTAACCGTAGTGAACCAGATCAACCTGAACAACCTGAAATATCAAGTCATACTTTCTCTAGACCAACTACAACCCTTAAGAATCATCCCTTAGATGTTTTTGTTGGATATTTAGATTGAGGAACACAAACCAGATATTCCCTGAGAAACTAGGTTTAACATCAAGACTTTTTGCCACAACTTGAACATAAAAATATTAATGATGCAATCAATGATGAATTTTGGGTAATGGACATGCAAGAAGAACTTAATCAGTTTGAAAGAAATAAAGTTTGGAAACTTATAGATAAACCTAAGGATACTTTGACAATTGGAACCAAATGGGTGTTTAGAAATAAGGTTGATGAAGTTGGAAATATAGTTAGAAACAAATATAGACTAGTTTCACAAGGATATAATAAATAAGAGGGAATTGATTAGGAATATAATTTTTCACTAGTAGATAGACTTGAGACAATTAGGATCTTACTTGCCTATGTAGCACACTTGGATTTTAATATTTATCAAATGGATGTCAAAAGTGTGTGTATGTGTGCAATATTTCAAGAAAACCCAAAGGAGTCACACCTAAATAGTGTTAAAATAATTTTCAAATACCTCAAGTATACAACTAACGTATAACTGTTCTATCCAAAAGGACAACCTTTTGATTTAGTTAGCTATTTAGATGTTGATTTTGGTGGATGTAAGTTAGATAAAAAGAGTACCTCTGGAACATATCATTTTTTTGGGAAAGTCACTAATATCATGGTGTAGTAAAAAGAAAAATTCAATTGCATTATCAACTGCTGAAGTAGAATACATTGTTACAGGTAGTTGTTGTGCACAAATTTTGTGGATGAAACACACCTTATTAGACTATGGATTTCAATTCAGACATATCACCATAAACTGTGACAACACAAGTGCTATTAAAATTTCTAATAATCCAATTTCTCATTCTATAACAAAGAATATTGATGTAAGACATCACTTTTTGAGAGATCATTATAAAAAAGTTGATATAACTCTTGAGTTTATTGGGAATGAACATCAACTTGCTGATATATTCATTAAACCCTTAAATTCTGAGAGAATTAA
Source organism: Viscum album (assembly GCA_963277665.1). Taxonomy (NCBI): domain Eukaryota; kingdom Viridiplantae; phylum Streptophyta; class Magnoliopsida; order Santalales; family Viscaceae; genus Viscum; species Viscum album. The sequence continues at coordinate 1,684,144,684 of OY728126.1, read as the reverse complement.
TTACATCAGATATGAAATAGGAATGATAAATCAGTAGGATATCCTTGAAACCGATCTTGTCTACCGATCCTTGAAACCGATCTTGTTAAAACGATCCTTGAAACTGATCTTTTCAAATTGATCCTTGAAACCGATCTTGTCAAACTGATCCTTGAAACTGATCTTGTCAAACCGATCCTTGGAACCAATATTGTTAAACCAATCCTTGAAACCCATGTTGTCAAACTGATCCTTGAAATCGATCTTGTCAAACCGATCTCTTGAAACCAATCTTCTTGAAACCCATCTTCTTGAAACTGATCTTCTTGAAACCGATATTCTTGAAACTGATCTTCTTGAAACTGATCTTCTTGAAACCGATCTTCTTGAAACCGATCTTCTTGAAATAGTTCTTCTTGAAACTGATCTTCTTGAAACTGATTTTTTGGAAACCAATTTTCTTGAAACCGATCTTCTTGAAATCAATATTCTTGAAACCAATCTTCCTAAAACTGATCTTCTTGAAATTGATCTTCTTGAAATTGATCTTCTTGAAACTGATCCCTTAAAACCGATTTTATGAAACCAATCCCTAAAGCTGATTCATTGACACATATGTATTTAAAGGATTGTTTTGTAAATTATGTCTGTTTTAAATAAAATGATGATATTTTGTATTCTTATTTTTACCGCATTTAAATTTTTATGTTTTATGATTTACAATCCCTAAATGATATATTAAGTCCAATCCATCCCGACCTTTCACCTCCCCCTCTATTGAAAAGCTTTCTACCTTTTGTCACTCTTCCTCTCAACTCTCAACCTCTCAACACAGTTGGAATCCGAATCTTTGTCATGGAAGGAATTAAGCATACAATGGAATAACCTAGCAAATCATCTTCTGCTAAGCATCAGAAAGGTGAGTCCAGTGGGACTGTGAAACTGAGATTGGAAAGCCAAGTGGTTACAGCTAAAAAAGAGGTGTCTATTGAGTTTATTTTGTCAAGAAAATACTTTTTGTTAAAAGTGCTGAAATCTCAAGGATGGCTCAGTTGGTTCACCAACAATGAAAGACCCTATTATCCGCAGCTAGTGCAAGAATTGTATCAACATTTGAGTATATCCTTGGATGAAGTTGAGGCAACAAAGATGAAGTATGTGGTAAAGGGAAAGGAGATAGCGTTCTTGTCTAAGGAATGGGATACATGCTTAGAAATGCCTCATGAAGATGTCTATGCTGTCTATCCTGGTAATATTCCACCTTCCTCAAATTTTTTCTCTTATGAAGTTGCTCTGAAGGAGTTGACTAGAAATGGAGAATCTAGGAGAACTGTTGCAAATGAATTTGAAGGAGAAGTAAGGCTGATTTTTAAGTTCATACAACATCAAATCTGCCCAAGGAAGGGAGATTTCTCTACTGTGAAATATCAGGATGTTTTCTTGATCTTTTTGTTGAAACATGGGATAAAATTGAATCTGTGTAGGTATCTAATGGTGCATATCTCAGATTTTATTAATCCATCCAGTAAGGAAACCTGATTATACTATCTGAGGATTATTTCCACCATGTTGAAAATATTAGGTTGTGTAGAAGATAGAGATGAAGTGTTAGGTGCCTGTAGTGGTTTTTGTATTCAAAAAGACATTTGTAAAAGGATGAAAATCTTCTAGAACCCATGGAAGAAATGTTGGGTAGGAGATGAGGAAATCTTATTTTAGGATTTCAATATAGTTTATCACCCTTCTAGACCAAAGGACGAAGTTGATCTAGGTCTCAAACTAAAAGAAGTTCCAGTTTACTCTAATGAGGAAGCTGAGCTTGAAGTGCCAAGGGAAGAAGGATCTCCTTTTGATGATTGGAGTGATCCTGATATTTCTGAAAGTCCCAAAAATATGTCTTATGGACATGCTAGTCCACCTTTAGACTTTCCCTCAAGAGAACCTTTATTAGGTGATGAGGATGAGGAAGAAACTGAATTTATAGGAGTTGAATGCTATGTTACTAAATCAGATGAGGAATCTGATGATGATGCTGGTGGTGGTGGTGGTGACGATGGAGGAAGTGATGAGCATGTGAGTGACTCTCTAAAATTGGGACAACAGGTGGTTGAAAGATACAGTGAGAAATCTGTACATGGGGATGGTGATGTTATTGAGAAAGATGAATAAAAGGCTGTTGGACATAGAGATGTTGAACATGAGGATATACCACCCCATCCTGGTGCTGAAAATCTAGAAATAATTCAGGAATTGAATGATCTTATGGCTGCTGGACAAGAGGAAGAAAATGAGGTTCAAGTGCCTCAGATTAAGGAAGTACCTACTGAAATTGAAGTGGTTGAATCCCAAGAAGAACCTGAAGTTCAGTTGGTTCCTATTCCCAGACAAGTAGTTATGGCCATAGATCAGGATGAAGAAGTTGATGATGATGATTTTGTACCTAATCCTTAGGGAAGAAGGATCAGAATTGATACTGTTGAGAAAAGGGACTATACCTGCACTATAGAGTTGAATAATGATCCTGGATACATTATTTTTGGTTTATAATATGTCTCGGATGAGGAGAGGGTTCCTTCTTCTCCTGCTCCGCAAGTCCAAGCAGACCCAGAACCTGTTGCACCTCCACCAGTAGAACCTGAAGCTCAGTCAGTGCCCAGTGACTATGTCAATAAGGCTGATTTGGAGAAATTCAAAAATGATATATGGGAGTCTGTGATAGACTCAGTTGGGTCTATAAGTTAAGCCTCAACCTCCACAGGTATTTTAGATGCTTATGCAACAAAGATTGCAAGAATAGTGATCCAGGAGATTTAACCAAATATCATTACTACAGCAGAATCCATTATTAGACACAACACCTTGCTAAGAGAAGAATTAAGAAAGATGAGAAATGAGTTGAATTCCTTAACCTATGACTTAAAGACCTCCTTTAGTGGTGTTCTGTAAGTTATTAGGAACTTGGTAACTCATCTACTCAGTGTGGACCTAAAAAAGTTAAAAGAAGAGCTTGAAAAAGTGTTGACTAGCCCATCCAGTTCCAAGAGTGGGAAAAGTGTTGTTGCTTCTTTGGAGTCTCTCAAGGTTGTCATGAGAGAGGAAATTGAAAAAATTCATAGTATTTCAGAAAAATAAACCCTTAAAAATGTACATTGAAATACAGATCTTGTATACAATTTGGTCAGATAGTGCACAAATGAAGCCTCTACAGCTCAGAAAGAAATTCGGGAAAAGGTGGATAAGTATTTCACTTAGATTTATACCAAGAATCATCTCATCAATAGCTTCAAGTTTCTCATATAAAATCTTAGAATTCCTCAAATCACAGAATCATTCAAGAATCAAGTCCTTCAATTGAAGGAGTTTACACCTTTGCTGAGTAAATTTATGGAAAATAAGGATGACTTTGAGAAGGCGATGCAATATGGTGGTGAAATAATTAATGATTTCATCAATCTCCTTAATCCTTATCTGCATGTTTAGGCTGAGGCTATTGTGGTCCCTCTAGCTGCTTCAATTGGTAATGCCTCTCGGCCTCCTGCTCCGATGACTATCTCTCAGTCCCTTTCCTAGATTCAACCGATCATCACAGAGCAAACTCCAAGTCGAGTGTTGTCAGAAAGGCGGCCTACCCTTGCAGCTACTGTTCCTACAGGTCTTTCCATGCCTGATGTTATATTCAGACCACCTCCTACCTCTGCCTCTCCCAAACCTTCTTCTTCTCCTTTGGATCCTTCAGAAAGAGGAAAATCTCCTCAGTATCCAAACCCTTAGGGATGGATTGTTTCTTTTTTATAAGGATTGTGTATTTTTGTTTGTCTTGTTCTATTATGCTTATTAATGGAAATCTTTATGGTGCCTTTCTTTTTATGTTATTTCTAATTTCTGATTTTCTTTTTGCTAATCCCAAAAGGAGGAAAAAATAAGGCATACATTATTTATCTAAGGGGGAGATTTTCTGGTTTAGGGAACATGGAATCTACTCACCTTAATTCATTTATTTCGGGAGAGCTTTGTTTTTGAAATTAAAACAAGGAAAAACTCTAGTTATATTAAATAATTACATCCAGTGTCGTATGATTTGTCATGTTATCTTTATTATCTTTTTTTCATGTATTCCATAATTTTTGATTATCAAAAAGGGGGAGATTGTTGGACCCTCTATGATATTGTAGTTTTCATAATCACAAATAATTTCAATATAAAGATTACTGTGACATTTAATATCTCTAAGTAAATAAATTATGTCATAAAAAAAATATACTTAAATAAGTCAATAACCTATATTCATGAATCAATATGTTTACCAGTGTATTTATACATGTATTTTTTTGATAACACTTAGTCTTGTAATGATTTGTGTAAAATAGACACATCACAACCTTTCTAGATTCTCTGGCACAGATGGTTTGTTCGACACACCAAAGATCAACAGACCGAAGTCGGCACACCAATGTTCGACAAACTGAAGTTGACACACCATTGTTCGACACACTGAAGATCAACACACCAAAGTCGACACACCCATGTTTGACACACCAAATTTGATACACTATTGTTCGACACACCGAAGTTGACACACCGATTTTTGACACACCGAAGTTGACACACCGATGTTTGACACACCGAAGTCTACACACCGATGCTCGACACACTGAAGTTGACAGACCGAAGACGACTCACCGATATTCATAAATAACTACTTCCTTTTTATTAATTCAAATTTATTTCTAACGGTCATACTTAGACAAATTAATGTTTCTCACATTATTTAATTATTTCTATAGGACTATCCATAGATAGTATGAGGTACAGGCACGTGCAGAGATCTTAATGCCTATTGGACCCTGGAGTATAAAAGGACTTCAATCAGAGCTCTAAAAACATGCGTGGATACACAAATATATACCATGAGGAACACACAAAAATACTGACTGCGAATACACAAAGAAGAGGAACTAAAATCATGAGATCACAAGAAGTTTATAACAAGTAACATTCTACTGAAGGTCACTATACATCGAGACATCGAAGAGATGAACCTTTTCACACCTTAAAGCTGGATTACAGAAACTACGATACTCCGTTCTAAAGTCAACTTCCAGAAGAGGGTTCAAATATCATCTTTTCAACATCCATTGAGTCCAGAGAATTACTGCACAACACACAGAGAATTCTTAACTCTATTCTCTTTCATAACTCTGTTGTGTTTAATCATTACTATTTGAGTAGTGTGTATATTTGTTTTTGTATCACACACACTATCTCCTAATAATAACAAGAGGATATTAAAATATCCTCACTCTCAATCCCTTATTACACTTTTATCCCTTATAGAACTGTAGAAGAGATCAAGTGTGATATGTTTATTTGTTTTTCCCATGAATAATTGTGGTAGAGGTCAAGTGTGACCTAGACAGTCGGGTGTGTTGTTTTGAATCCCAATACAGGGTGTGGATCAAAAGTTTATTAATATAAACTATTTGGTGCTAGGTGATCACCAAGTGTAGAAGACTAAGTCTCAACTTGAGACTGAACCTCTTGTTTTATCCGTTGTGGTGTTTATCGTATATTTCTTGTGTGTTATTTATATCTTGCATTAAGATAAAATGAACTTTGATAGTTAGTTTAGAAAGTTTTTACATCTATTTTGAATCAATAGGTTTTTTTTAAAGTTTTATTAATCTTTAGATTGGTAAAGCTGATAACTAATCAATCTTCTGAGAACCAAATTGAACCTTCATGACTTTTATAAATTCACTACAAACTGACTTTGTGTTTATTTTCATAGGGGGATATTATTTTGTAAGGATCCCTTTTTAATAGAAATTTTTATAGATACTCAATTCACCCCCCTCTTGAGTCATCTACTCCAACCAAAACTTTCTTAACTTTTTCAATTAATTTCATATTACTTGTGATTCTCCCAATATATACTACCATTCCATGAGTGTATTTCATGATGATTTTTCCATACATTGACACATACTATTCATGATACACATTAATAATAATATCAAGTCTATGGAATGATAAAAATTATTATATATTGGGATATACAATGAAATATAAAACATGTGTAATACCCATTGGAAGTCATTTCCTTCTAATCTCCCCTCTTAATGATCACCAAGTGAGAACTTCATGAGAAGAGTTCTTAGTGTCTTGGAATTCTCCGACATTTGATAATCAGACATCATCTGTATCCCATAAGATTGATATATTTAGACCATAAGAAATATTTATTTAATAATATTATCATGATGTCTCTAGGTTCTCATCATAGTGAAGAAATTATATAACCATTTAGTGTGAAAAATATTCTCTGTATATTATCATATTAAAGTTATAAAAAGGAAAAAAAATTATGTGATAAGATATTTAATTATAATTTAGTAATCAAAGTAAAAAAAATTATTTGGTTCTAGGGATATGAATCCAAAAGTCTCCCAATTTCAATAAAACCAACTAATAATAACTTTTAATACACTATCTCTCACATGATTTCTATGCTTCTACTTAGATGTATATTTAGTTAATGGGTCTACCATTTTTTCTTCAATAGACACTCTGATATCTGAAACTTCACAAATTTAAGTAAAATCTCTTATGAGGTGATAAATTTGTTTTATATGATTTTTCCATTGATGTGATATGGGATATTTTTATAGAAACACTAATATAGTGTTATCACAACACAAAATTATAAGATATTTAATGCTAAGTAAAACACCAAGCTCCTGGGTGATGTTTTTATATCCATGCTAATTCTTCACCAGTATTGGAAACCATAATATAATAAGACTTTAAAATAGAATCTATGAACATGAGCTATTTAGAACTCTTGTAGCTCATAAATCCCCAATTAAGGAAAAATACATATCTTGACTATGATTTTAGATCATTCTGATCTATTTGGAAACAAGCATTTGTGTATCCCCAAATAAAAAGTTTCTGATATTCTTCAAAAATTAGGAACATATCCATTATAAAACTATGTTACTTAGGATAGTATTTATATCTAACTAATATGGATTTACTAGATCGATTTGATATTTTCCTTCCATGATCAATGCATAGGAAACATCAGGCCTGTTACAAAGCATAACATACATGATAAACCCAATCATAGAATCATAAAGTATTATACTCATCCTTTTTGTCTCTTCTTGTGTTTTAGGAAACATTTTATTATATAAATTTATAACATATGAAATAAGAAGAAAATCCTATATTAGACTATTCCATATTGCATATTTTCAATACCTTATCAATATAGGCACCTTGACTTAGTCTAAATAGCCTTTTAAATCTATCTTAATGGATTTGATCCCTAGAATATAGAATGCATCACCTAATTATTTCATGGAGTATCATTTATTCAACCTTGTCTTAACTGATTATAATACTGGTATATTATTTCCCATCAATTATATATCATCAACATATACAACTAGGAAAACAATAAAACTCTCACTAAACCTTTTGTTAATATTACACTCGCATTCACTATTAACAAAACCAAAATCTATTATAACTTTATAAATATAAATATTCCCCAATAAAAATGCTTTCCTTAACCCATAAATGGATCTCCACAACTTTTATACCTTTTTTTCATCCTTTTTTTATCATAAAACCTTTTGGTTGTGTCATATAGACATCTACTATAAGATTTCATTTAAAGAAAGTGGTATTGACATCCATTTTCTAAATTTAATAATCTTGTAAAGCTTTAATGGAAATTATAATTTTAATGTATTTTATATGGTGAATGGTGAAAGGGTTTCTCCCTACTCTATTCTATGAAATTTATTGAATCCTTTAGCATCTAGTCATGCCATATAGACATTAAATTTTCCATCAATGTCTAGTTTCTTCTTGAATACCCATTTTATATTAAAATTATTTACATAAATAATAGTATCTACCAAAAACCAAACTTGTTTTTGATATACAAAATCCATTTTAAAATTTATAGATTATTTCCAATATGAAACCTCTGATATTTTTACAGCTTCGTTACAGGATAATGGTTCATTATTTTCAACTAATTACATTTATCTATCCTTAGTTATAATAAAAACACATCTCTCTGTTTCTATAACCTTTCTAGTACTTATATATAAAGTAATTGTATCTCTAGAATAACTCCTTCCATTGTATATTGTGGATTTTTTTTCCTATACCACATATTATACATATTGAGCCTCAATTTGATCGAAGTCTATGTTATGCCCACTATCTCCTTGGGATATTTGATTCCTTTATAGATACATGGATTATCTCCCCATGATTACTTTTTTATTTGAGGTAATAAATAGATAGTATCCTATTATTTATTTGGGATAACATATAAAGATAGAGTTTGCGCCTCTAGATGCATGTTTATTTCTTTAATTATCCTTAATAAATGATTCAAATCCTAATTAATATATTTATGAAATAAAAAAAATCATCCCATATCATAACTTTTACGGGATTCAATCTGCTACTTTAATTGATACTCAATATAGCGTGCATACTTCTGATATCAATGCATATCCCCAAAAGGATAATTAGTGATCTACATAACTCATCATTGATCTCACCATGTCCAATAATGTTTGATTACTCCTTTCACTAACATCATTCCACTATAGTGTATAATGAGTATTGAATTGGAAAAATATCCTAAACTCATTTAAATTATTGATAAATTCTTGGTTAAGATACTCCCCCCTCTATGTGAGAGGATTTTCATTGTATTCTTACCAAATTTATTCTCTAATTCATTCTTTTATTGCCTAAATTTCTTAAATAAATTATACTTTTACCTCAATAAGTAAATATATTCATATCTACTAAAATAATCAGTAAAAGTAATGAAGTCTTATTATACACCTCTTTATTTTACTAAAAAAGTTTCACATATATCTGTGTGAACTAATTATATAATCTCTATAGTCCTCTCACCCTTTCCATAGAAATGAGCCATGGATATTTTACCATGTAAAAAATAATTTCTTATATCTATGAGTTTTATCTTAAAATAATATAAATACCCTTCTTAATAAAAAAATTTCAAACACTTTTTTGTTTACTCTGAAAACATAATAGTAGTTCTTTAAAACTAAAATCATTATAGTCAGTAATTTGGGATAATAGTCTCATATATCTAGTGTATTTGATCTTTCTTCATTAACAACTTGAAGATCCAACTCAACTTTTTTAATTATTTTAAATCTAATTTGTTCTTGTATTTGGATACAAATTTGAGAACTATAATTTTTATATAATACCCAATTTATAGAAATAGAATTATTAACTTTGAAAACAAACATACCTAAATCTTATTCTTTATTATTTACCAAGGCATAGTTCTTCATCTAGTGTCCCTTATTACCATAATAAAAACATATAGAATTCTTCTCTTTATCCACTATATATATCTTTTTCTTCTTCTTAGAGAATTATGAAGGTTCTTTAGGCTTAGTAACTTCCATATAATTTATTTCCTTTCCTTTTTTTAACCACAAGGGAAAAGGTTTTTTATGATTCATGTATTGATATACTTGTAAAATCAAATTCAAAATCTATGAGAGTGACTTATCTATATTATTAATGTTTAAAATCATAATAAAACCTAAGAAAATAAAAGGATGTGTGGAGTGGATGAGGTATATACTTATCAATCTGGGAATCTTGAATCCTAGAATTTCAAAATACTCAATATAAATAATCATATTTATTACATGGGGTACAACTATAACTCATTCTTCTAACTTTCAATAAAAGTGTTCAATTTATATTTCATACCACTCTTATATTTTTTTTTCTTCTGATAAAGATCATAGTGATGATAAAATATGGAGTTACAATCCATTTCTTTAGGAAGATCTTAGGGATCAATAGCCAAGAATAATAACATAAGGCGTTGGAAATTCAATGAATTATACCTGTCTTTACAGAAGGAATTTTTCCCCTCCTCACTTTCTCCTTAGAGGGTTCAATGGGAAGAAGTGACTCAATTACATAAAACTTCCCCTCTTGGCATAGTAAAATGATCAAGTTCTTGTACCACTCCAATATTTTTTCACTGGTTCAGAAATTATATTTCTTAAATATTGATTACCAGAAAATAAATTTAATTTAGTTACATTACATACTATATAAATAATAAAACAAATTTTAGAAATTTATCTTGATTAAAGTTTATTAAAAAATTAATAATTTAATTAATTCTACGACTATTTTATCAAATCCAAATATCACTGGCCGTTAGATTTGAAATATCCAGTTTCTCAGATATTTTAGTGTCAAGGATATATAATTCCCTTCAAATAACATCTATGGATGCCTTATAAAATTATTCAATGGTATTTAGATATGAATTTCTTACAAATTTCATTAAATTATAACTCATGGATCTATTGAGTGGATTCCCCAATATTGAAATCCTATATTTGTATTTTATCAACACTTTCTTCCAAGTTACACTAAGTTGTTCTAAGGAAATAAATGCTAGATTCTAACTTGGTTAATTCAATCCAATACTTTCATTGGAACTCCATGATAAATTAAAGTTCCCAGATAGGGGCTATATCAGTACTATGAACTATAATTGTTTTCAAAATCAAGTGATGCAATAATTTAAATGATATAATATTTTAATTTATGGATTTTATTTAGTTATGTATAAATATCATTTATTTTATACTTTATGTGGTTATTAATTTATATAGGAGGCTTATATAATATTTTACCATATATGATAACATAATTTATGAATATGAATTTTATCTATATTAGTTATCTTATTTTATACTTTATTAATTACTATATATGGAACCTTCATAAGTAACCAACAGTGCCTATTAAAATAATCTCATATAATTTATTTTATTTTATTTAGCATACTTTCTAATTTATTCGTATTATGTAACTATGCTTAATTATCCAAATAGACCATTCATTGTATAAATAAACATACAAACATGTACTGATAAAATGAAATAAAATGTGATATGATCATGAGATTTTATCTATTTTATAGTTTATTGAGTATTCATAAACCAACCTTGGATTTAGCCTTATCTTGGATCAATTTACATCATTCACCATTCTCCCATGTATCTCCTTTGTTGGATTTATCTTGCTTCAAGTCCTGAATCAACTCCTCTAACTGGGAATTAAATCCTTTTAAAATATTTACTCGCATATATGTGAGATGTACAAGGTATTTAGGGTTATATAAAATAATCCATGGACACATAGGCCTATACATAATAAAGGAGGTTTGAATGATTCACTTATCATCTTATTTAATTTAATAAAAAATACCACAAAAACCATATGATAAATAATTAAGTAAAATAAATAAATCCAACACATACATAGGGAAGTCAAATATCATTATCATTCACAACATGCAATGACAAACATATTTAGTATTAATAGAATTAATTTTAAATAATTATATTTAAGATAAATTAACTTGAGCTAAAAATTAACAAAAAAAATTAATAAATCAATTATTTATTTTTAAATTATACCCAAATTAGAGTCCTTAGGACATAATAATAATCCCATCAATTTATATTTAAGTAAATTAAATAAATTTTATTTTAATTTTATAATAATTTAAGTACACGTTGCTCACTTTAGAGGCCACACAATATGTACTATCTGGGCCATATTAAACCCATTTCTAAAATTTAATATTTAAACAATGTGTACAGTCACTCGTTATGTCATGTTACCCCAGATATGTATGGTCCACATCATATATCATATAATTACATGGAATTTAAGCCTACATGACATGCCATAATATACATTATTTGTAGTTATGTATAGTCAATTCATATTTTATTCAAGATGTGTTTGACCACATGATAATCCATAAAGATACACAATGTCTACCACTTGAATAGTACGTGAAGTAACCAACATATACAACAGCCATTACATGGTGTGTAATGGATAATTTTATTAATCATTTATCAATACCATGTATTAACTCACAAGACACATAGAAAATAACTTAGTGTATACCTGGTGTAGAGTGAAATGTCCTACCTAGAATGTATATCCAACTATATGTCATGGAGTCTATATTTTTCTTCACTAATAGGTTGGTAGTTAATACATGAAGTGTGATGAAATCATGTACTCCACTACATGATATATGAAAAATTACATAGTGTGTAAATCATGAGGGGTTACACGTTATGCACATGCATGTTATATGTTGTGTAGTTCCTATCAAGCTAGTGTCATGATGGCAGTCAATACATGGCATGTATTGATGTCGTGTGTTAACCAATATGACACGCTATGATTTATGTGACTTACCCCTTGTGTGGTGAAAAAACCCTTACACAGTGCGTAATTTACTATTAAATACCATATAACTATTTCATGTATCCAGTGAACTTGACACCTCCGATGAGATCTTTGAGCATTCTTCATAGTATTGACGACTAGTTCCTTCTATAAGAATTATTCCTTGCAATTGATGATGGGTTCCCAATCATCATACTCCATCATTTCCTTTCCACTCAAGTGGATATCATATTCAATAACCTCATTTTATGTATTCACCAGATCATTGACAGGTGATTCCTGTACTTGTGTTTTTAACTCATTATTGGTATCTACCTCCAAATGCTTGTCAGAGCCTTTATACTTGATTATGATGGTTTTTTATACAATATTAGAATTCTTTGGTGTGATTTTACCATTACATGAGGATTTATCAATAGGAATACTATGTAAATTATAATTTTATTTTCTTATTCTAGGCCTCTAGGTGTGATTAATAAATCCATATGGATCTATGATAGTGTTCTTTCCCTTACTTAAAGAGGATCTAAGATATTCCTCCACAATTTCCACTTCCTTAGACTAAGTATGGGAGTCCAAAGTAGAATCCATATCCTCTTAAGAAACCTATATCCTCATTTGGGGGGGGGGGTTCTCTTCATGGGAATTGTACACTTCATTTCCTTCGTCAAAAGAATGACACTCTTCTTCTGCCAGCTTTGCAAACTGATTTTTAGAATTACTACCAATGACATGAACATTATCAACAATAGGTAGATAAGTGGACTTTATGACCACTCCATAATTATCCCTAACCATGACACCCATCCCATACCTCTAATTCTTAGTATCCTTTACTTGGGGAATATTTCCAACCAATTCCAAAATCTCTAGAAAGGAGGAGGGATCCCAGGAGCATCTCAGAACATCTTCCTTCTAACCATATCCCTATAAAGAATTCTTGATACCCAAATTGAGTCTTAATTTATCGAAAACCTCAAAAACCTTAGGTTCGGGGTGTTTCAGATTCACATTTTTTAAAGAGATGAATAAATACCAGCATCTTTAGTACCCAAGTGTCCCCCCTCATCTAGAGGAATCAGAGGATGGACACCCCTAGAGTGCACTGAGACACCTCGGTAGCATCAGATAGCCTCATGACCCAAATAACTTATTGATAAGAACAAAACACAAGAATCAAAGCGTACCTTCTGGTTCCATCGAAGTTATCCCTCAACCTCAATACAGATGGAGTCCAAAAAATCCTTAAACATGTCCACTTAAACAAAAATCCTTGGATCTATGGGATGAAAAATAGCACGAGTATGGGAATCTGAGCAAATAAAATAACCGAACATATTACCAATTAAGTGGAGAATCGTTGGGTTCTTGAAAGGTAATAGAATACCAAGGAGAGTAATCCATAACACTGTGGTCAAATAGTCCCACTATAGATGGAACACAAAATTCCATTGAAAAAGATAAAATCGATGTCCTTCTATAGAATGAAGAGCATGATCCCAGCCATAAATCAAGTCCTCTTCATTCATAAAATGGATATAGAAGTGTCGCGATTACAATATCCCTACAACTACCCACTGTTGAAGCTTACAAGTCAAGAAAATATACCTATAGAAGGCATAAAAAGAGGGTCGATTATTCCCAAATTGAGAAACCAAGGTGAGATATAGAAGTGAAGAGGCCCTTGTGAACTCCATAGAAGATATTATAACCGAAAGAACCCTGTTAACCTGAGAAGGAACTTTAGGGAAGACATAAATCTTTGGAAATCTAGGTAAGAAAGACAGGTCAGTGAAGGGGTAAAATGAGTGATGAAGGGGACACAAGAGTGATGAAAATACATACTCCCCCTATACGAGGTTTATGGAGGGGCGATGGTGACATGACCATATGCTACACCGTTGGAACTAGGAGGAAGCAGAAAGAGAAATAATTTTGTTCCCTACGGTTAAATAATGACAATTGAACAATATCTCTTATTTATTATTTGATCTAAGTTATTCCCCATGCTAAAATATATCAATAATATTATTGTTATTATTTCCCATGAAATGTATAAATAACATCATTTCTAAAATAAATAAATATTTATTTATTTAAATGATATAATATAATATATAATATTTCTTTGGGATCATTAAACATGATCCATATCCTCCCATACAATATTATATTAACTAATACTTAATAATAAATATTTTTGTTAATATAATGTAAGTAAATAAATATTTATCTTAATTTATTCACAAAATTGGTGAATAAACAAATATTTCCTTAGTTACTTGTGAATAATTAAAGAAGAGATATAATTAAAATGACATATTCTAAAATCAAATATCCCATGATTGAATTTATATGATCAAATTTACTTGAATAAATATTATTCCATAATATAGAAATAATTTTTTTATTAATATTAACTTACTAAGATTTAATGAGATTATGGATACACTTAGTGTGTGATACTCTAGGCTAATTTCTTAGATGAAAATAAATGAACATACCCAATTTCTAAGATTTGTGTCTAGCATGGTGTTAAGGAACCCATAAATAAAGAAGTTAATATAGAAACTAAAAAAACATACCTATGACTGTTACTATGTAATATAATCCCTTTCTCCCATGATGTTTCATTAATAAAGATGCAAAATTTTGTCATCACCCTACATGCTTGATTTATATTTCTTTAACCTTATAAAAAGAACTTGTCTATAAACTACCACGGTCATGGATTTCATCAGATACTTTCATTTCAATCAAAGGAATAGAGATATTTTATTACAATGATTTTAAGGCAAAAAATTCTTTATTGACTTATTCAATTAATTTTATATCACTTATGACGCAACCAATATCTACTACCACATCGTGGGTATATGTTATTACTGTTTTCATCCATACATCAATGTACACCATTAATGATACACGTTTATAATAAGATCAAGTCTAAGGACCAATAAACATGTTCATTGATTGATATATCCAATAGAATATAAAATATATGGAATCACTATTGGTAGGTCTATCCTAAAGATATTCCTTCTTGGAGATCATTACGTTTTAACTTCATGAGTAGAAGTCTCAATTTATTATAATAATATAACACTAGATAGTTAGACATCATAAATTTCTTATTAAATTTATGTATTCATAATATTAGACATATATATTTTAGAATATTGTTATAGATTATCTGTGTTCTGATTATAGTGGAGAACATCTATAACCATTTAATGCGAAAAATATTCTAAGGCCTTTATCACATTAATTATACTTATAATAAAAATCATAATGTGATAAGATATTTATTTATACTATGTAATCTAAAGTAAAAATTTAGTTAGTTCTTGGGAACTTATTCCCATAAAAAATTGGAATGAATATGGGATTAATGTATTGAATGATATAACTTGAAAATTTTGATTTGAATTAAACATAGAGATGTGGTATAATGAGATATTATGACTTCTATTGAATGTTTAACTTGTATGATAAAATTTTTAATTTCAATTTTGAGTAAGATGGTAAAAAGGTATGAGTGTTTCATTTTGTTAAAATCAAGGAGAAATTTATTTTCTATGATTTATCAGGGTAAATGATGTTAATTTTTGGTTACAATATAAACATATTAAATTTAAATTTTTTATTCTAGAATGTGTTTTATTTAAGGATTTTTTATTAAAATTTTGATTACATTAAAGTGATTATCATGAATTGATTTTCATTTTAATGAGTATCTTGAAATGAAATGTTAAAAAGATAATTTAAAATTTTGTTAAATTTTTTCTTATCCTTATGATGAGAATGTCAGATTAAATATATATATATGGTGTGAAAATTATTTTAAGATCTTTTATGGTGAAATAAAGTGTTTGAGGCTGATCTTTCCCAATTTGGAAGATAAAATATTTGGATTTCATCATATAGTTCCATCTAAAACTCTAATACATAAGTTTGGTAATTTTATCATAAAATAATTCATTTAATCAAACAATTCATTTCATTTATTTTTTATGTTATGCATCTTTAAAATTTATTTAATACTACAACATTACAAGAAATATTTAATTCATATTATGCCTATAACTATAGTAGACTCTATGTTTGAAACAAAATTTTTATGTGTTTTATTGAGTGGCCTATAACACATATTCATTCTATAACTATAGTAAATAATGATATATAACCATTGTAATATCTAGGAAATTTCATGTAATTTTTTTTAAATTACATGGGATTCTTTTGAGACCAATAGATCAGACAAAACTTGATTCAAAGGCCCGGTGAGCCTGGGATATGTGTTGGAAATTTTTTTAGTTTATTTAAAATTGCGCATGTATGTGGTTTTGGAAACTTCTAAACAGGTTCCCAGATTAAGAATCTAAGGGAGTCGTTGCATCCGGAATAATGACTTTACCTAAGGAAATACCTAGCCTTAACCAACGTGGGTTGAGGGGAGAAGTTAATATTCTGGCTTTTTAAGAAAATTTAATAAAAGATTCTTCTTAAGAAAAAATAAAATAAAGTGTTAGTTAATTTTATTTGAATTCTGAATTTTGTTGCAGCAGAACAGAAATACTATTTCATAAATGAAACAACATAATGAAACTGCAACACAACATAACAGAAATACTGAAACGTGTTTTATCCATTTAATGGATTAATCAAATACAAGATCATTGGCATGATCCAGTATTGCTCGGAACATAGAGATTTGGCATTGGCGAGTGACGATCGATGAATCACCCACAAAAAAGAGAACCATTCTTCATCTGTTATTCCTCCCTTCAAAGGATCTCGAACAATAATGGCAGGTTGCCGATCAAGGCATGATGAACGATAGCGGTGCAATCTTCACCAATGAATGATCCAACCACTAGGTAGGGGTTTGATTCTAAGTGAATTTCTTTTTCCCCCATTCATGTATTTGAGTGAAGAACATGGTTAAACCCAAACATGTGACCATAGATCGATCACTTATGTGGGAGGTTTTCTAATCTTGGGGTTTGAATTGGAGCTATCCATGTAAGATTCTTAAATCTCCTTCCACCTTGTTCTTTTTAAATTCTAATGTGGAGGGATCAGACTGAAACGATTAAGGCCCAAATCCCTCTGTTGGGGGTGTTCTTGTGTTCTTCTTGACTAGATCCTTAGATCGACGATGATACATCTTGGAGCATGTAGTAGTGACGATGACAATCCAAGGATCCTGAAGTTGCCTACGGATTGAAGAACAGACCACCTGAGAAAGTTTGGTGGCCCGTGAAAGAAACCGCCAGTGCACCGACACCATCACTGGTGGAGGAGTCCGCGTGTGGGAGGCAACTTCATGTGGGAGGTGGAGCACACCGGTGGTGCGCTGTGGCAGTGGAGGTCCCTGCAACATCAGTCATGGGGCGACAGACAAGGGTTGTCGATAACAACCGGCAGCAGGGTCTTTGGAAGACGTGACATCGAGCCACGTCACGTGGTCGGAGGGTTGTGGTCCAGTGGGATCGCAGAAGGAGGGCCCTGAGGATACCCATAGGGCGGTCATGCGGTGAACTCACCACATTGACCAGGAGTGGATACAGTGACCGCTGTCTCGTCTGGGTGTGGTAGGCCGGCCCGCTCACAGCAGGATGGGTTGGATAGGGTAGGCCGAACCTACAGCCCAGTCGGTATGGGTCAGGCTCAGAAGGGTGGGTCAGATACAGGTTGGGTCAGGTCGGGTTGGTCCGACTAGGTCAGAACGGACCCATACCCAACTGACTCGTTTCACTTAAATGAGAATAAATTTCAAACCGTGTGTCCAATTGACAAGCTGTTTACGATGTTGGGACCCTAACAATGATAATATCCCTTTTAAACACTCCATGTGTGTTTCCATTGAAGCTAAAGTACGACTGATGGCTTGAGGAGTATATTCTCCTAGTATCAATCACGCTACGAGCAGGAATCCTGTGACTCTATTTAATGAGAATGAAGTGACTAACAAACCTCAATGGCCCAATAAAAAAACAGAGAAGACCTCAATGTATTGGAAGACAGGTAGACCTTAGTGGTCTGGTATACAAGACGACCTCGTTGGCTCGATATACAAGGGGAGCTAACTGGTTCGGTAGATGAGCGGACCCTAGTGGCTCGACAGACGAGAGGATCTAAGTGGCCCGATAGACAAGTAAACCTCAGCAACCTAGTAGAACTCAGTGATGAATAAACCTTAGTGGCTCGGTGGAAGAGAAAACCTCAGTGTCCTGAAAGACCTCAGTGACTCATTGGGGATGAGTCCCTCAGTAGTACGAGACCTCAGTGACTCATCAGGGATGAGTCCCTCAGCAGAACAAGATATTCAGCTTTACGATTGATTATATTGATTTCTATACTTTATGTTATACCTATGTGAGATATACATTAAATCAAATTTAATTTTCTTTGTGGTCATTTATTTTTGGTTTGGGGTCCTTACGGAGTATTGTGTTACTCACCCCTGCATGAGCTTCACCCACACGTGTCATGTCTTGTGTAGACGACCGAAATTTTGATAGAGACTTTGGTGGTCTAGGACTAGGCAGTGCTCAGTGAGATCGGATAGGCGAGGCATTCTCCTACGGCTTCCAATAGCTACTCTTCACCTACCCTTCAGGTGGGGTTTTCTATGGACAGATTAGCATAGACCCTATACTCCGTTGTTTATATCTTTTGTTTTGTTGGTTTTGTATTCTGGACCATTTTACTTATAGCATGTACCTCTACTCTTAGTGGTTGTCTTAGTGGTATGAATTTTTTCCTTTTTAGCATCATGGGTTGGGGCTGTGAGTGTGCGTGTGTACAGGTACTCAAAAAATGCCCCCATCTTACAGGATAATGCCTTCAGTGCTATTTTCTAGCCCCTGGCCTTTGGGAGGTGGGCTTAGGGAAGTTGCGACACGAGCCTTGGGGGACAGGTCATGACAAATTGGTATCAGAGAAGGTCAGTTCTACCTTAAAGACCAAGAGTCTATGGATTTGTTTTTGTGCAATAGTGTTGAATATTTCTAGTTAGACTTTCAGGATCGAGGAGTACAGTGTTGGTGCGATGGCCAACTTATCCATACACCAGGATCATGAATTATGCTTTTTGACTCGCTACATAAAAACACTGGTTGCATGCATCATATAGGAACTGAGTGTTTCCTCCTGTTTTTCTTGAGTCAAAGTCTGCTCACCTGGTATAACATGTTGAACGTGGTTCATCTTGATTTGTTTCAGGATTCCACCATGAAGACAACCAGTGAGGATTCGAGTGCATGGCCATGATTATTTTACTCCTAGTGATGAGGAATCAATATAGGGACCGGTATAAGAGATGGTACCAATGGGAGGTGCACCAGCATTGCCACCACCTGTTGATCAACTTTTTCTACCGGTGCTACCGGTAGAGGATGCACGTAGGCTCAGTGCCTTACACAAGTTCTAGAGGTAGAGAAATCCCAATTTTTGGGGTGATACTGACCCCCAAGTGGTCAAGGATTGGCTCGAGGTGGTTTCATGAGTCTTCCACCTAGTGAGGGTGCCTGTCGACCATATGTCGATCTTATCTACAAGCCTTCTTCAAGGCTTGATGGGGGAGATGGTGGAGCTTGACAATCCAGAAACATGATGAGGAAATAATTACATGGAAATACTTTGAATGATTATTCTGTAAGGAGTTTCTTCCAGTGAAATTGCGCTCAATGCGCATATAGGAGTTATTGCAGTTGTAGCAGAGTAGCATGACAGTAACAGAGTAATCAACGAGATTCACTGATATTTATTGATACTCCAAAGACATATTGGGAGACTCATTATTCTATGATCAAGACTTTGATTAGGTACTACACCAAGATATCTGGGCATCCATGGTATCACTTAGCATCTCTACTCGGGCTGGGGTGTTGGAGTGAGTCCTACTCAGGGAGAGGTTCCTGGCGGAGCAGACGCTAGAAGTAGGAGCTACCAATTGACACCGGGTAGTGGAGTCTTCAACTTTGGATAAAAAGCATCATAAATGGGGTCCTAAGCATGACAATAATTTCGGGGGATGACCCTAGGATACAGGAATGGCAGTACAAGACCCCCATGGTAGAGGGAGTCATCAGAGGAGCAGGGTGTGCTTCTCATATGGTGGGTATGAGAACATGGATTGTGATTTCCCAACTCACCGTGCAGAAGAAACAAATACGGTCGAGGGACCATTGAGGCAGTGGCAAAGATTTGAGTTGGGTAGTCCCTAGTGAAAAATACGTGGTAGGGGAGATGACAGAGCAGCAGGAAGTGGGCAGAGGTTCAATGTGCTACCACTATCACCCCTAGGTGGTCCATAATGGGCTCTGTGAGTCTGTGGATAGGGGTATGGCTAGCTTCAAGTGATGGAGGCCTCTGACCAAAGTGCTCTATATATGATTAGTGGTATGATATGTGTCTTCTCCACCTACCAATCACTCTTTCCTTTCCATGAACCATGTTCGGAGCTTATAGATTCTGGTGGAGCCGTTGGATCGATCTTTATGATTAGAGACTCCTATGGGGGATTCGATGATTACACACTAGTGATGGGAGTGTGAGATTACTCTTGGAAATGAGAGATTTGGCTGGGATCTCCTAGTGGTGGAATATAGTCCTTACGACGACATCTTGGGTATGGACTGGTTATCCATAGTTCATGCTCAAATTGACTGTTTTAGTCGTAGATGGTGGTGTTTTCGTGAATATGGGACCAGGTTTTCCTTTACTAGTGAAAAGGGAGATCTTGCAGTGCAGGAAAAACTTTCTTAGAGGAGGGTACAACCGATCACTCACCAGTTGGCTAGCCTCACCCTTGGTACAATGGATGAGAAGAGTCCTCACTTTCCTATAGTGTGTTGAAATAGTGGGTTCCCTATAACCAACTATTTAGTGTTTTTTATTACATTATCGTGTATGCAATTAACTATACATGATTTCATCTTACCATTATAGTGTATACTTTTCTGCATCCACTATTGAAATGGTAATGTCCAAAGGTTAATTGTCGTATCAAGAAGTTATAGAAGTTCCCAGACTATAATGAGAACCTTGAGATACTATGAAATTAAACTTAAATATATGTTCTATGGTCTAGATACATCTCACTGATTGGATACAATAGATTTTTGACTATCAGGTGTTGGGGGATCATAATCAATGAGACTTCTTCTCATGAATTTCACACTTGGTGATCTCTAGTAGTGAGGTCATGAGGACAGACCCACCAATATGAACACCACATGTTTCAGGTGTCATTGGATGTTCATATCTACGATCATGTGTAATGGTCTCCTGACTTGAAATCATTACCAATGTACGTCATTTGATTGCGTACTTTGATGCAAGACGAAAACCATGGCAATGAAGTCGTGATGAGCTAGTCTGTGTTGGCTGGTTGAATGGTCAAGAAAGGATTTGTAGCTTCCGGGTCAGGGAAGTAATATATCTCATTCCATGTTGATATGGATGGTAGTAGCTTTATAATACCATGTCCATAATAGTCAAGGGTAAATCTATTTAGTTAAATCAACAAACAATAAATCAAGAAAAATGGTGATGACATGCGAGTGCGTTCTACTTTATGAGTTGTTATAGACAAAGATATTATATTACACATTGCATGTTCGTAGGTTGGTTGTCGCTGATATGAAAATCTTTATCACTTCAGGTCAAATGATTGGTTGCTAGATCCCACTCTTGGTCTGTGAATACAATTCACTGTTGTCGAGATAAGGGCTTAGAGGGTCACACACAATAGCGTATTCATGAATCTTCCCTATTCAATGGAATATGATTTTTAGACATGGTGGGACCCACCAATGGGGTTCGAGATTTTTCCAAAGGTTAAATGATCACCAATGAAATAAATGAATTCATTTTATTCGAGTTTATAATAATAAGTATTGAATTTATTAATTAATTTAATTTGCGAGTTTTAAGTAAATACACGAAAATATTAATTAACAAATATTAAATTATTCAAGGTTCAATTAATATTTATGGGAGTGACAAGTTGAGTTAATGACTCAATTATTATCACATAATATATTTTAATATATTACAAGTAAATGATAATAATATTTATGACACAGTTTAGTAGTCATAAAATGTTGTTGATAGTGCGTTAAGTATTCGGGGCTAGCAAGGCGATACCGAGTATTTTAATTAACCACTATAAATAGAAGAGGAGGGGCTTTTGAAAAGTACTATTCATGAAGCTTCTCTCTCTTCTCCTCTCTCCCATAATCTAGAGAGAGGATCTAGATCCAAGGAGCACAGATTGAGCTCCCTCTTAGGCATCGCTAGCGAAGTGATGTGGTGGTTGTTAGAGCGTAGAAGGAATCGTCACAATTCCACGCTAGCACTCAGATTACGATGAACGGTGCTCCCGCAGATTCCTTGAAGCACGTGTGGATGATCTAGAGGAATTCGACTTCAGATTTTTTGAGTAGAAATCACCAATGAAGAGAAAACATCGTGCGTGACTTCAGATTAAGCTAGGTATTTTTATGGTTTATGTTTGTGCTTAAAATCTTTCACGCGAGATCCTCAGATATGATCGGGTTTCTATTCACTGACGTTGACAAGTTTACATCGATCGTTGGTGGAAATATTTTTAAACCCACTTGGTTGGGGCTTCCGCTGGGCGCCAGGTTCCAAAAATTGGTATCAGAGTGAGCGCGTGTCGATTTTAAGCCAAGAAAAATTTAAATTTGCATTAAGCTCTAAAGATGATGTCAATACAGTCTCAACACCGCAAACAGAATCTGTATCGGATGTCAGATTTCTAGTCTACAGACATCTGATGTTATGAATTTGGATTGAAAAAAATTGTGGGTCACCGAAATAGTATTTTCTGGTGATTCAAATAATTGTTATTATTATAATAATTATATAATGATAATAATAATGGTTTTATCTTAATATGAATTTTATTATTACACTTTTATTATAATAATATTTTAATATTATTATTAATTTCTAAAGCCTAAATAGGCTTTAGAAATTTTTAAATAGGTAGGTCTTTGTTTAATAAAAAAAGAGGGGGCTGACCTGAAAAGCGGGTCAAGAAAATTAAAAAAAATTAAGAAGGTGTGGCTGCGAAGACAAAAAAAAAGTAAAGGGGAAGGTGGGGCGACAAAGAAAGACAAATAAAAAAAATATTTGGGGCAAGGGGAGACCTGAATGTTCTAGTCATAATAAAAAAAATTCAATTAGTTTGTTTTTGCCCCCCCCCCCTATTCACCTACAACGGCCCGAAGTGGCCGCCTCCTCCTCCCCTTCGCCGAGAAACAGTAGTAGTGAAGCACGAGTCCGCCACCTTCCTGAAACGCACTAGGCCTAGCCTCACCACCTCCCTTTCTTCTCCATGCAGCTGTAGTGCATAGGACCAAGGCGTCGTGGTTCTCCTCCCTCCTTTAGAGCAAGTAGGCGCATACCACCCTCCTTCTCTCCCTAGGCGCTAGACTCGGATGGCCAGGCCTATGCTGTCTTCCTGGACACCCTGTTTTCCGGGTGCTCTTCCCGTAGAGACGGCGCCGTACCAGCCAGGGATGGCGCCTCCATGCTGCAGGTGGCTACGAACAGATGCATGCCATCTAGCCCACACTCGTCACGACCACTATGGCCACTCTCGGCCCACCACTCTGTGGGCAGCCTGCACCAAGTGCATCAGTCGGCTCCTGCTCGGGGCCCCGACTAGGTCGGCTACCCTCTACCGGAAGCCTTCACATCCTCTAGAACCCAGACCATCAGCCTCCCACCGGTTCTCCTTCCTCTTCTGGCGCACTCCCACGACTGCCGTGACGAGCCCACATTGGCCCCTTCGCGCCCTCGGCTGGCGGACCTCCACGTCGGCCACTCTCGACCAGCCGATTAGATAAACCCCACCAAAACCCTATGGACTCCTCTATCATCGCGGACGCAGACCACCCTGGCTGCCATAAGGGAAACACTGACCATACCACCTCCTCCATGTAGCCAGACCTGGTCTCCACCATGAGGTAACCCCTGCTGCGGGTGCGGGTTCTGTTTGATTTGCCTTGCTAGGTGACCGGGCAGGTCTTCTCTGCTAGAAACAAGCATGGGTGGGCCTTCTCAGTCTAGAACAACCCTTCATGGGGTTGGGACATTCCAATATGGGCCTGCGCAGGTTCACCCTGACCCGCATAGGCCCTGCTTGGGGATTATGGGGCTCCATAAATTTATTTGAATTAAAATTAATTAATTTCATTAATTTCATTTCCTTCAAGAATTAAATTAATTAAATATTAATTTTGGTTTATGTTTTATGTGATATCATTAATTTAATTGGTTTTTAATTAAATTAATTAATTTATTTTATTTTATTTTTAAAATTAAATTAATTAATCAGGATCGAACGATGTTAAATTGAATTAAACACTAGAGTGATATTTTTTAATTTAATTAAATGCCCTCAGAATTTATTTTAATGCAAGTTTAATTTTTATTCTGCATTTAATTAATATACGCGAGTTTAATGAATATGCTGATCATGACCTGAGCATGACCAATGCATGTTTGGTGCATTTTATTTAATTATTTATTTAATAATTGCACCG
The DNA here is from genome assembly GCA_963277665.1 of Viscum album. Taxonomy (NCBI): domain Eukaryota; kingdom Viridiplantae; phylum Streptophyta; class Magnoliopsida; order Santalales; family Viscaceae; genus Viscum; species Viscum album. Next base: position 1,684,119,794 of record OY728126.1, on the reverse strand, counting down.
TTTTGTTATAATTATTTTAATTAAATAAAAGGCGATCTGTGTGTCATCTCAAGTGTCATTATATGTATAAGGTCCTGCGTGCCTATTCTCAGAGTTGTAATTTTATACCCCGAGACCCCCTCGCCTACGTGCGAGTACTGTTGTATAATGACGAGATGAGGTGTGATTCATTTCATGCCAAGTGATGGCGACGCACCAGATAAGAGTTTCATTGGATGATCAGACGTTGTTGTTCAAGTTGCAAGCCACACGACTAATGGTACTTACCCCTAGGGTTTCGGTTGGTCCTTTATTCACTCAACGGATCAACCATTAGAATCGGCTCATGATCAGGTTTTTTATTTTATTTTTGCACGGTTTATTATTTTTTGAATGTGTAGATTATAGCGTGATCACATAGAATAATAATAAACAAGCATGCAAGATAAAATGAACATGTGATATGATATATTAATCTATTTCATGCATGGTCAGTTGTGAGTGCGATCACATAGTATGTGTTTATAAAATAGAAAATGATTTGTTTCATCACAATAAAAATAATAAAATCCTCAAAAATATATTAAGTCATAACTGCCTTCTGTCATTCAAATTTGGACAAAACCAGCTGTTTGAGGTGCCAATCATGCCATAGTTGAGGGTGCCTCTTACTACCAGGTATTCCTTATAAGAATTTTGGTTTGACTTAACTAAAATTGCAGCAAAGAAAGATCTAAAGCTAGCTTATTTTAATTTTAGAGGCAAATATTGACTAAATCAAGTTCTGATTTTAAGATGCTGGGACTTCACTCAACAGATCAAGGAGATGCAAGTTAAAGCATTTGGCCATCTAAAAGCCTATCTAGAAGCCTCCAAGTAGTATCATAGCCATAGATTATAGACTATTATGGGTGGTTTTGGGATCCTTTCCAATAGAATACTCAAGCGATAGAGTATTCTGATTCTAGCATAGAGGGTTCCTAGAATCCGATAAAATAGTGGGAGACATTAAATGATTTAAGTAATTAATCAAAATGTCTAAACCAGTAATCCAGATAAAAGGCACTCATCTGCTAAAATTTATTTTTGTAGAAAATGGAAAGTTATACCACAAAATTAAAAACTGTGATATTATATTGGACAAAGTAAATGTACACAGTGACATGAGTATCCATGAATAGTATAGGCACTTGCGCATAGTACTATGATATAGGAAACTCAAGGTGCCAGTGTATCCAACACTGTCAAACTACCTCAAGAAGCATGAGTGAAATTTCTTACAGGAGACTAATGTACAAAGCATATGATAGTTATATCATTATGCTTTCATCAACATCCGATGTCAGTTGTGGTCGCTACACCAGGACATGGATGATATAACATGAAGTCTCATTTCCATGATGTTTGTAAGGAGAAAGCGAAGCAATTATATGAATAAGGCGATAGTTTACACTAGCATGTGTAAATTTAATGATTGATCATGATATTTAATTGGATCCCTTTCTCATATAATTTTCACCACATTACTCAAGTTTAGTTTTAAGTCACAAAACAAACAAGTATCGGGTAAACGCTTCATTACCATTCCAGGTAAGGTTTTCCAAGTAAATAAGAATTCAAATATAGTTTTATCTTTAATTATTATGGTGAATAAATTGAAAGGCAATGTGGAAAGGTCCAAGGAATTAATGCCATTGACACATTCACGACGTCCTTCAATTAATGAGGTATTAACAAAGATTATTTTCAGTGCATATTATAAAATAATACTATGGAAGTTTAAAAGAAATAACCTGATATAAAGAAGCAAGTTACTACTTCTACATCAGGAATATTAATCAATGTAATGTTTCATTTTACTACATGGATATTTAATACTATATTTTTTACATATGAGTGTTTAAATACAGTTACCAAGCATAGAAATATTACTAGGAGTCAGGTGTATTCTTCAAGTGGCTGCAAAAGGGTAAAACCTAGGCTAGTGATGAGAAGTACATGATTTATTTAATTTCCATGTGTAAGATTCATGTTGAACTATTTTTGAGTATAGCCACAAACATTAATCTCATGTGTCCTTGGATGCAAGGATACATTCTTTCAGTTTTTGGAATGAATGGTTGTTTTTGGTAAACTCAATCACTAGTTCAATAATACATGAATCACAAGAAATTAGTGATGAATATAAATATAAGAATTTTACCCAGTTGTGACAAGATAATTATTTGTAATGTAATACTAAAATTAGACGTCATGAATATACCAAGAATGGTATTTAGGCTTGGCACAACTAAATACTTTTGGTATTATCGTCGTCTTTAGTTTGGACAAATGAGCCTTTAGAAATAAAGGTAGGTCACAAAGCTTTTGGAAATAGTTTAAATAGTAAGCGTGAACTCTTGTATGTATAAGATAGAGGTATATATACTTCATAAGATTCATTTAAGTAATTAAGGAATAACATAGTTAAGTATATTCATGGTTAGGAGATATGAGTTGCTTTGGGTTGGGATACTAAAGAATATCTTGACCAAGCATTCATCAATCATGATAATGTAGCATGGAGAAATTAATAAACTCACATTACCCTATTGACATCACAACATTGATTTTAATGAAGATGATTGATGATGAATTCTTACATATCAACATTGTTTAAAAAAATGTAGCATGGAGTAATTCCTAAATGCAATTTTTTACATCAAAGTATTGATGTAAGTAATATCAATATTGAAACTAGTAGAAACTTCCATTATATTTTATGACTTGATTTGAAATTAAAAGTGATATCCCAAAACCATATGCCAACTGTAATGACAAATGGATATTATACAAGTAATAGTATGATGTAAATTCATTATTTTATAAGGACATGCATTTGGATGCAAATAGTTTGTTCGAAAATAAAAAAACTTGCATCAAGACAAATACATTTTTCATTTAGTATAATAATCCTAACAGTTGATTAGGATATTAGAAAAATCCCTATCATATAAAAAATATAGTCAAGTTATAGACTTTATTTCTATAATAAGGTGTACATCTCTATAATAGATAGTGGGAGTTATGTTGACTAGTGTTTAGTCAATGCTCAAAATGCACAAATAGTTGGTATAGGAACTAGTTCCACAAGCGCATGTGGATTAGAGTATGTTCCAGAGACACATACTGCATAGGAAGGAAAAAAACATGGTGATGGATTTATATTCACCATGGTTGGTGATCTATTATTCAATATGAATAATATTTCCTACAAGTAAGTAGTATATGGACATTTTTTAAAATTGAAAAAACCAACTAAAATTCAATTAATGGATTCCATGTATCAAATTTAAAAAGGGGATTATTATTTTGAATACTACGGTGGGTATTCAGGTGAGTTGATACATGGATAGTACAAGCGCAGTACCAATAAGGCTCGATTGGTTGACCAAATTGTTAAGCCTAAATCCATCAGAATTTTACTTATTATAGCTAATATCTATGATCAAATTATTTAGCATTGGATTTCATGACGACTAATCATGGATGGTGTCTATACAACGCATCCAAAAAGGGATGGTCATGTCACAGAATTCTCATAAAGTTTGGAAGTTACTGAAATATGATTCAGGATTAAAGTAAGCAAAAATATCATAAAATATACATTTGCCACAAATTATTTCTATGCATCTACTACAGGTTAGTGGGAGCACCAATATTTTTCCAAGAAGAAATATGTTCAGGAAACATATGGAAAACAGACATTGGTCTAACAGTTAGTTAAGACCAAAATGAAATTTACTCTCTATTGATTGACTTAAAGTAGCAACCTAAGTTCTAGGGAATGGGATCTACTAAGGTATATCTATATGTTTCTTGGTCCTAGTCAATCATACATATAGTGACATTGTATTGAAAAATTCAAGTTGGATAAATTCAAGAGATGAATTGTTTCCTATGTCATAGGGCATAATATCTCCATGTTGACTTGTCCGTGACATAGGAAGAGATAAATGTGGTGATTTGAAATACATACATCAGAGCGATGGATCAATCATGCATGCCAAGATATGTACATGAACTGATATTTTCAAGGTATATTGGGCATATATCGGTTATATCTAGGATCTCTATAAGGTATGCAGTTAGAGCTATCTAATTGTACTTCAGCAAGTACAAAAGATATGTACCTAGTAAGTGGAGAAGAAATTATACTAGTTTTTTGGGGTATGAACTATTATTCCATATATCAATGTGTTCTAGTATTGTAGTTTGGCTAAAAACGATGAGCGAGTCAATATCATATCATCTAGTGGTATCCATACCTATAAAGACCGAGTATGTTGTAGCTTCTATGGTAGCTAAGAAGCAAATAAATGTAACAATTTTTTCCAGTTCTTGGAATCACACCTAGTAAGAAAAGTGTTATCATAATGTAAATTATGACATTCTTACTAGCCAAGATGTCAAGTTATGACAGTGGGAAAAAAAGGTATTTACTCAGTATACCATGTCTTGAGAAGTTTTACTCAATGATATATGGTCGCAATAGTAGAATAGCCACGCGGAAAAACCGGGGCGGACCCAGTAGCTAAAGTCGTTATTCAACATAAACATGATGTTCATCGTGTGAGTAGCTAACAAGTTTCTCTAGAAAGTTGAATATAGTGCAAGTGGGAGTGTTGAAATAGTGGGTGCCCTAGAACCAACTATTTAGTGCTTTTGATTACATTATCATGTATATAGTTAGCTATACATGATGTCATCTTACCATTATAGTGTATACTTTTCTGGGTCCAATATTGAAATGGTAATATCTAAAGGTTAATTGTCGTATCAAGAGGTTATAGCTGTTCCCATGCTATCTTGAGAACCTCAAGATACTATGAAATTAATATTAAATATATGTTATATGGTCGAGATACATCTCACTGATTGGATACAATAGATGTTTGACTATCAGGTGTTGGGGGCTCATAAGCATTGAGATGACTTCTCATGAAGTTCACACTTGGTGATATCTAGTAGTGAGATCATAGGACTGACCTGCCAATATGAACACCACATGTTTCAGGTTTCATTGGATGTTCCTATGTACGATCATGTGTAATGGTCTCCTGACTTGAGATCATTACCAATGTATGTCATTTGATTGCGTACTTTTATGAAAGAAGAAAACCATGGCAATGAAGTCATGGTGAGGTAGTTTGTGTTCGGTGCATCATTAGTAGTGTGACATTGGTTGAATGTTCAAGAAAGGATTTGTCACTTCTGGGTCATAGAAGTAATATATGTTGAGCCATGTTGATATGAATGGTAGTACCTTTATAAGAACATGTCCATAGCAGTCAAGGGTAAATCCATCCAGTTAAATCAACAAACAATAAAGCAAGAAAAAGGGAGATGAAACGTGAGTGTATCATACTTTATAAGATATTATAGACAAAGAGATTATATTACACATTGCGTGTTTGTAGGTTGGTTGTCACAGCTGTGACAATCCTTATCTCTTTAGGAGCCATGGTAGGTTGCTAGATCCCATTCTTGGTCTGTGAATACTATTCACTGATGTCGAGATAAGGGCCTAGAGGGTCACACATAATAGCATATTCATGAATCTGCCATATTCAGTTGAATAGAAGTTTTGGACATGGTGGGCCCCACCTTTGGGGTTTGAGATTTTTCCAAATGTTAAACACTCACCAATGAAATAAATGAATTCATATTATTTGAGTTTAGAATAATAAGTATTGAATTTATTTATTAATTTGTTTTATGAGTTTTAATAAAATACATGAAAAATATTAATTAACGAATATTAAATTATTCAAGGTTCAATTAATATTTATGGGAGAGATAAGTCGAGTTAATGACTCAATTATTATTGAGTAATATATTTTAATATATTATAAGAAAATGATAATAATATTTATGACATAGTTTAGTAGTTATAAAATGTCATTGATAGTATGTTAAGTATTTGGGGCCAGCAAGGCAATACTAGGTATTTTAATTAACCACTATAAATAGAAGAGGAGGGGATTTTTCCAAGTACTATTCATAGAGCTTCTCTCTCTTCTCCTCTCTCCCATAATATAGATAGATCATCTCTAGATACCAGGATCTTGGATCGAGCTCCCTCTCATGCATCGCTAGTGAAGTGATGCGGTGGTCCTTGGAGCGTTGAAGGCATCATCACAATTCCGCACTAGCACCCGAATTACGATGAATGGTGCTCCAGCAGATTCTTTGAAGCTTGTGTGGATGATCTATAGGAATTTGACTTCATATTCTTCGTGCAGAAATCTCCAATGATGAGAAGATGTCGTGCGTGGCTTCAGGTTAAACCTGGTATTTTTACAGTTTATGTTTGTGCTTAAAATCCTTCATGCGAGATCCTAAAATATGATCGGGATGCTGTCCACCGATGTCGACAAGTTTACATCAATTGTCAGTGGAAATTTTTTAAAACCCACATGTTTGGGGCTTCCATTGTGCGCTCGGTTCCAATATAGTGTTGGATGAGTACAAATACATATTTATTGAGGATGATCTGGGATTACCACCTCATAGGGAGGTTGAATTATGCGTCGATCTATACCTTGGGATGACACCAATATCCAAACCAACATATCGGATAAATCCCATAGAGTTTCATGAGTTGAGAGTATAGTTTAGGATTTGCAGAAGAAGGGCTTTGTGAGACCCAATTGTTCACCGTAGACAACCCCAATATTGTTTTACCAGAAGGTAGATGGGAGTTTAAGGTTGTACGTGGACTTTTGGAACCTGAATCAGGTGACTGTGAAGAAGAAGTATCCACTGAAAAGGATTGATGACCTCTTCAACCAACTTAAGGGAGTGAGATGGCTCTCGAAGATAGACCTTAGATCAGGATATCATCAGCCTCATGTATAGAATGAGGATGTAACGAAGACAACCTTCAAATGTTAGCATGTACACTATGAGTTCTTGGTGATTCCTTTCAGTGTGACCAATGTCTCAGTAGTGTTCATGGGACTCTTGAACAGGATCATCCAGCCTTACCTATACCAGTTCATCATGGTCTTCATTAATGACATCCTAGTGTATTCAGTGTCTGATGAGGAGCACACAACACACCTGAAAATAGTCCTAGATACACTCTGAGAGAACCAGCTTTATGGGAATCTCTTGAAGTGTCATTTCTAGATTTGGGAGGTCCACTTTTTGGGACATGTAATTTCAGAGGTTGGAGTTGTAGTGGATCTGGAAAAGATAGAGGCGATGCTTGCTTGGGATCCATATCGAAGCGTAACTGAGGTGAGGAGTTTCTTGGGTTTGGATAGATACTTTAGGAGGTTAGTGCCTTACTTTTCCAGGGTGGCATCACCCTTATCATCTTTGGCACGGAAGGGGAAACCCTTCATGTGGACGGAGAAGTGCCATCAAGGTTTTCATGAGCTGAGACAGAGACTGATGAGTGCCCCCATCTTGAGACTACAAGAGGAGGGAATTTGGTATATAGTATTTTGTGATGCATTAGGGATCATATTGGGTTGTTTCCTGATATAGGAGTAGGTAGTGATCGCCTACAATTTATGGAAGTTGAGGAAGAATGAGTAGAGTTACGAGACCCATAACCTGGTGCTAGCAGTAGTGGTCTTTTCTTTGAAGATGTGGTATCACTACATGAAGGGAGAGCAGTTTACCGTCTACTCTGACCACAAAAGTCTTAGGTATATCTACTCCCAGAAGGACCTGAACTTGAGGTGGCGGTGGTGGATAGAGTTCCTCCAGAAATATGACTTCGATATAGTCTATACTCCTAGGAAGGGGAATATGGTAGAGAACATTCTTAGAAGGAGATCTAGTTTGCAGTTGCTGAGTGAGGTTTACAAATAGTTAGCCGAGATTTAGATATCCTCTGTGGATGGTGATGGAGCAACTCATATTCAGTTGATGGCTTTCACTCCCCCACTCTTACAACAAATTAAGGAGGCACATCTTGTGGATGTTGACTATGTGGCTTGATGTGCTCAATTATCCTCAGGATAGGCTCATGATAGATATTTGATAGGTGGGAAGCACATCATCCTTTTAATAGGGTGCATAGTTGTGTTAGTGGAATCCCATGAGGAGGTTCTGAGGGACTTACACACCTCCCCTTTGACGGTACATCCAGAAGTGGAAAATATGTACCAGGAACTCTGAAGCCAGTACTGGTGGCCATGGATGAATAAGGTAGTAATAGAGTTCATTTCATGGTGCCTCACTTTTCAGTAAGTTAAGGCAGAGCATCAGGTTTCAGTAGGATTGACTCAACCACTTAAGGTGCTGTAGTCGAAGTGGGATGGTATCTTGATGGAATTTGTGATGGGTTTACCCCACACATCTAGGGGGAATGATACCATCTGGGTGGTAGTTTACTGACTCACCAAGTCATCCCACTTCCTACCCATTTAAGAGCAAGGTTCAATAGGGAGCTTGGGACGCATCTACGTACATGAGATACTTCAAATACATGGAATCCCATAAATTGTAGTCTCAAATTGAGATACACTCTTTACATCCCTATTATGAAAGGGATTGCATGAGGCGTTTGGGACTCTGCTATGCTTGTGCATAGCTTTCCACCCCCAGACAGATGGTCAGATAGAGAGGACTATCCAGGTTTTAGAGGAAATTCTCCATGCTTATATATTGAACTTCAGGCACAGTTGGGAGGATCAAATTCCACTTGTGGAGTTTGTATACAACAACATCTACCACTCCACCATTGGTATGGCACTGTTCGAGGTGATTTATGGGCAACCATGAAGGTCAACATTATGCTAGACAGATCCTGGGGAGTCTGCACTCATGGGTCTTGATTAGCCACTAAATAAGGCTAATACTCATTGTTAATATATATAATATTCATGTTCTTTATTATTAATATACACCATTTTAGCATATTTTACACTTTTAACATTAATTCAAATTATGATTGTAATTCCCTCTTAAAATGCACTATTACATGGTACATTTTTTAACACCTCCTAAAATACAAAACGGTCTTGATTTTATTTTCATATTTTATTTTTAGGTAACCAATTCTATAAGGAATAATTAATGATTTTGGAGAACTTGAAGATTCACATTGGAAAACCACCAAAATGGGCTTTCATGCCAACACATTCTGGGAAAAGTAAACTAGATAACATCCCAATAAAGAGACTGTATCGTCCAAGATACAAGACAATGATTCTCAAAATTTAACTGAACATAGAGGACATAATGCGAAAATTTTCATCAAATAGTGACAAGAGAAAATTTGGATGTTTTAATGGAGTTATAGGCGACCCACGTGGAAGATGAAATTCTGGGCCAGATTCTGTGGCCCAAAAAAATAGACCACCAATTTAATCATATCTCAAAACCCACAAATTATTTTTGGATGAAATTTTACAGAGAGTTATTAGATATCAGAATCTTAATTTTTCTCTTCTATGTACCACTCCAGTTTTTCCATCTATATGGTCATCTCAGCGCCTATGTTCGGTGGATGAAAGCTGGATGCAACTTTGGGCCAAGGGTGGAAAAGTCTCATATCACTTACTTTCCACCACCCTAGGCCTACCATAATCAAGTGGGATGACTTTCACTATTTAAGGCTCTACCCAAGGCTCCTAAAATGCCTATTTAAGGCTGTGGTTTTGGATGATTTATGGATCTTGGATACTTTCTTTCATTGTAATGTTATGCTGCCACTTTTCCTTTATAATGTTCTTCCTCAATTGTAAGTTGTTTTAATTCATCCTAGTTTCTTAATAAAAGTTCCTACCATTTTATTCTATTCTTATTTATCTCACTTTGATACCGTTTCCTCAAGGTGTGAATTTATTCACACCAAAACTTGTGAAATTATTCACACAACGGTGGAGTGATCATTTTATTTTTATTGTTTTCTTTACTTCTTGATTTCCTCCCTCATGAATCTACTTCCTGCTTCCATTGAAACCATAACATCAATGGAGGGATAAACCACCTATGGGTTGATCCAAGGGAGTATAAAGGGGATGGATTGGATGTTATTTATCATCCCATTAATTTATAATCACTTCTTTTAATTGATATTTTTATTTGATGATTTTAAAGCTTCATCGTCCTTGTTGAATTTTAAGGCCACATACTTCAAGTGCTAATACTGACCTTTACCTTGGAGTACTCATAAATTTGATCCTCCAAGTGTATAGGTGATTAGTATTATGTTGTGTTGGTATTAAACCAGTATGTGATGAAGTTGTTTGATATTCTTAAATAAAATCATCTCAAATATAAGAAATTTAAATCGTTAAAAAATAATTTCATCAAATCCACCCCTTGTAATAACCTATGATCAAACCTTATCATAATTTTAATTCACTTAAGTCATGTAGTGTTTTCTTAAACTTATCTAAAATAAACCCAAATTTGGCCACTTAATTTCCAAAATTAGTCCATAGAATGTGTGTGACTGTAGCTTTCTTCTTAGGTCTTTGAGATATCAACAACCCAAGCTACTCTAAAATTTTCCGCTTAACCCTAAAAACATGGGTAAATTTGGGTGAGACCAAATTTTGGCACCGTTTCTAGGGACCTAACTAAGTTATCTTAGATACTATCATCCTTTTTTTCATCCCACTTCTCTGTTCTCACTCTCTCACTCCTATGGAAGGCAATTTTGAACAAATCCAAATATGGGGAACCTATCCTGAATTTGATCACACAACCCCAAGTGTGATGTACAATGATCATCCTAATTTCTACTGGTGGGATCATAAAAAACCTATTGAGACACAATTTTTTAACTCTTATTCTCCATAAAACATTCCAACCTATAATGAATTCTAATCCCAACAAATCCAATTTGAACACCCTCTTGTACAATTCCAACAACTTAATTATCCACCTATAATAGACCATTTGTCTCAACCCCTTATCCATCCTGATCCACATCAATTACTTGAAATTTTTTATCAATAAATAGAGATAATGAATTTTGAGGTTTCATCATTGAGATTAGAACTAAAAATCTTTGAGATGGTTATGGAACCCATTCGCACACATGTTATCCCTTCATCATCATTGATATAAGACTCTTTTATCCCTTAAACCTCTCATGAATTTATTTAAGAACCATCCTTTGGATTTTTGATAGATCAAGAATATAATGGAATTGTTGAAGATTATTTAAATCAAGAGGAAATTAATTTTTTTGGATTCAAAAGAGGAGAATTTGACATCATGGATTGAGTCTCCTAAGTACAACTCCATTGATGATTTTTCAAAAACACTAATCACTGAATCATTGAGATAAATCACAAAAATTGAGTCTATAACCATTGCTGACACTGATCTTTCAAATTTTTTGGTTGGATCTTCTATTCAAAAGGAACTGATTCTGTTGAGAAATTTGGAAAATGAAACTAATTTGGATTCCAAATCTCAACCTATGTCTGAATTCCCTATCCAAACCAAGCTCAAAATTATTATCATTCCTTCCCCACTCAAGTGTCCTTTCATAAGATATAAACATGAACTTTACATTATAATTAATTCTTCTATTGAAACCAAAAATGTTGGAATGATCATTCATGTCTTAGGAAAGAGTGCATAGGAAACTAGATCAACCATTTTTTATATTCCTTGGATTTTCCCACTAATTATAGAACATATGATTTCACATAACAAAGATTATAATAAAATAATCAATATCAATCTAGTGGATATAGGGAAATATGAGGTCCTTAAAATTTTGAAAATTGGAATTGGGTAAGTTAGGGGGTTCATGTCGGGCTAATGACATTAAACAAAAGCACTGCATGGGAGGCGACCCATTGTTTTCATGTTTCTAATCTTTGTGCATCATATTTATTTTTCAAATAGGATTAATAAATCAATTTTATATTAAAAAATATATTTAACATTGAATATGATAGCACCTTAGACTATTTAAATGTTCTTATATTATGAGTATGGATGGGTATGAAAGGGGAGAATCCTATTCATCCGTGTCATGTGGTGTGATTCTTGAGTAATACCTTACCCAGAAATTTAAAAAGAAGAAAATGTATCATCAATTTATTTTTATTTTTATGTGTTTTTAGGTTAAAATAAAAAAACAAAATAATAATAATAATTAAAAAAATATGACATGTCGTAGGTCGTGGGGCAAACCCCATCACAACCGGAGAAGCCATGGGGACTCGAACTCGGGACCGAAGGGAGACAGGGGCACGCGCTTTCCACTGACCTACAGCTTATAGTACTTCCTTCTTCTATAATTTTTTTATATATAATTATAATTTACTTATACATATATATTATTATTATTTTTTTACATGATACTTGTATTGGACTTTGGTATGAAAAAATAAATAGGGATGTTTTTTTGTCTTTGTCAGTTTTTAATTAAGGGAACATCTCGGGGTCTCCATGGTTTTTAATTTAGTTTGTGAGTGAGAAGTAGAGGCTATTGAGGTCAAAGAATTTTATAGGGAAATAAACTATATCTAGAACTTTCAAAATTTTCTACTATCTGCCACTAGGAGTCCATGAGTATCATGGATATCAAAGTAATAATCAGAAGTATCATGAACTTTAACTTCAAAGACCAGGTGACTTTGTTCCATATTTGTTTATTCAAATTCCTTTTAGAAATCCTCTCTTATACCTCTAACCCCTTCTAAATTTTCTTTTCTTGAAACACTGGGGACAATTTTATTTTAAGTTTGGGGGGAGATGAAATAAAAAAAATTCTTTTGTGTGAAAAGAAAAATGATTTGAAAAAAGTGTGCCTTAATGGAATGAAAAGTTACTTTACCCTTGCGCATGATAATACACTTTGCAAACTTTGAAATTGAATATCAAATAATTTAGCATGCCCAGATTCTGATTTTAATACATGTATAATTTCATGAGCATAGATTTTGGAAGGTGTGGCTGTAAAATGTGAAATTTCATCGTTTATATTTTCATCCAAATAAAAAAAGATTGTAACACGCGTCCTTTAGATAGTGGGGTATTAGTTTGAGTTCATGGGGTCCCCTAAATAAATAGCATAGGTTCGGTGTTCATTTTAGTTTTAATATGAGTATTCAATAAATAAACAAATAAAAATAATAAATTTGCATGTAGAGAAATGAAATGACCTAATGTGTGGATTTCAACACTTGGGGATCGTGACTCCATAGTTTTCTGGCCCAAAGTTAGTAATTTTATCTCTATTTGTGGTAATTTTACTTTATTTTTGACTGATTTAACTCGAGATGATGCCCGAGTATGTGGGGTTCACTTGGTGCCCTAAGGTCTTTGAGCCTGGGAGTCATTGGAAAATTCTCACTACATGAGTTGACTCTTTTGAGTGCAATTTTAATTAATAGGGATATATTGCAAAAAAAATGAAAAATTGAATACTCATCTTAATATTTAAATTTGATTCAACCTAGCACTTCCATAATTTCCCCCTTGAATAAAAATGAACCCCCATGTCTATTGTGATACACAACACATCCTCATGCTTAATTGATATTGGATAAAATATGGCGATAAAGTTGAAGAAAGGAATGGGCTTGATCTTGGGATATTCTTATGAAACTATCTGGTATTAAAATATTTTTATGGGTTCCATGATTTTTTGGTATAAGGGTTCTTGGTGATCATTGTGTATTAAATGTTTTTTTGGAAAAGGGAATTTGAATTTCATATTTTTAAGATGTATTTTGCTCGGGACTAGAAAAACTCAAGTTGGGGGGTGTGATTAGCCACTGAATGAGGCTAATATTCATTATTAATATATACAATATTCATGTGATTTATTATTCATATACACCGTTTCAGTGCATTTTACACTTTGAACATTAATTCACATTATGAATGTAATTTCCTCTTAAAATGTACTATTACATGGTACATTTTTGAACACCTCATAAAATACTAAATGGTCTTGATTTTATTTTCATATTTTATTTTCAAGTATACCATTATATAAGGAACAATTAATGATTTTTGAGCACTTAAAGATTCATATTGGAATACCACCAAGATGGCCTTTCATGCCAACACATTCTGGGCAAAGTAAACTGGACATAATCTCAATAAAGAGACTGTAGCAGCCAAGATACAAGCCCAATGATTCTCAAAATTTAACTGAAGATTGAGTAAAATCATGAGGAACAATAATAAAATAGTGAAAAGAGATAATTCTGATTTTTTAATGGATTTCTAGGAAGCCCACGTGGAAGATGAAATTTTGGGCTAGATTCTGTGGCCCAGAAAAATAGACCACCAATTTAATCATATCTCAAAACCCAAAAATTATTTTGGGCTGAAATTTTACATAGAGTTAGTAGACATCAGGATATTCATTTTTCTCTTTTATGGACACTCCTCCAATTTCCCGAAGGCCTTCATTTTTTATTGATTTTGACAATCCACCATTAAAGGGGTGAGGTGGTACCCTTACAAGGCCCGTAGGTATAAGTATTACATGGAAAATAGGCCTTATAGGAGTTCATTCCCCGTAGTCTTCAAACATTACATACAACCCAGAATAACTGCTTGGAACTGCTCCTCCCCATCATCTTCATCGTGAAATCAAATCTCTACCTTTGCATGGTTGTTCGGCTAGGATTTATCGTGCATGAATAGGCTTGTCCTGATAGAAGGTGTCAGACCCTCTCATTCTTGCAATCCGTTTAGCTTCTGCACTGGTGAAATATCATTTCTCATCCTCCTTCTGAAGCTTTTTCTTTTTAGGTTTTCTGGTTTTCATTTGCACTTAAGGTGTCCTGAAGGCCTTGAGATGGCCTGAAGGCGTTACTGACCTGAAGTCCTGGGTGGCCCGAAGGCCTTAATGGACTCAGGGACCAAATCGGTGGACCAAAGGCCCAAACAGGGGAATATTCCCGGCAGATACAATGTCAAACAGTGCCTACTACAGTTCCTCTATAGTACCTTCTACAGTACTGTACAGTTCCTGCTACAGTACTACTACAGTACTACTGCAGTACTGCTACAATACTGCTATAGTACCCTCAAAAATTAGCCTCTACCTAAATTTTATCCTGAGTCATCTAGATGCACTTAAGGAGTCCTCACCAGATGATCATCTAGGTGCCTCTATTTGATGGATGCAAGATGGATGCAACTTCGGGTCAAGGGTGGAAAAGTAACCTCTCCCTTACTTTCCACCACTCTAGGCCTACCATACTCAAGTGGGATGACTTTCACTATTTTAGGCACAACCCAAGGCTCCTAAAATGCCTATTTAAGGTAGTGGTGTTGGAGGATTTATAGATCTTGGATACTTTCTTTCATTGTAATGTTATGTTTCCACTTTTCCTTTGTAAAATTCTACCTCAATTGTAAGTTGTTTTAATTCATCTTAGTTTCTTAAAAAAAGTTATTCTTCTCCTTTTATTCTATTATTCTTTCTCTCACTTTGATACTGTTTCCTCAAGGTGTAAATTTAGTCACACCAAACCTTGTGAAATTATTCACACAACAGTGGAGTGATCATTTTCTTTTTATTATTTTCTTTACTTCTCCAATTCCTCCCTCATGAGTCTACTTCCTACTTCCATTGAAAACATAACATCAATAGAGGGCTAACCCACTTATGGGTTGATCCAAGGGAGTATAAAGGGGATGGATTGGATGTTATTTCTCACCCCATTAATGTATAATCACTTATTTTAATTGAGATTTTTATTTGATGATTTAAAAGCTTCTTCGTCCTTTTTGAATTTTAAGGCCACATACTTTAAGTGTTAATACGAACCATTACCTTGGAGTGCTCACAAATTTGATCCTCCAAGTGTATAGGTGATTAGTATTATGGTGTGTTGGTATTAAACCACTAAGTGATGAAGTTGTTTGATCTTCTTGAACAAACACATCTCAAATATAATAAATTGAAATCGTTAAAAAAGAATTTCATCAAATCCACCCCTTGTAAAAAACTGGGATCAACCCCCATCATAATTTGAATTCACTTAAGTCACGTAGTGTTTTCTTAAAATTATCTAAAATCAACCCAAATTTACCACCTAATAGCCAAAATCAGTCTATTGAATGTGAATGTCTATGGGTTTCTTCTTAGGTCTATAAAGAATCGACAACCCAAGATCCTCTACAATTGACTGCTTAACCCTAAAAACTTGGGTAAATTTGGGTGAGACCAGGTCTAGAGATTGTATGGTCTACCACTGAGAAAGTGCAGGTCATATAGGAGCGGATGAGGGCTACACAGAGTAGGAATAAATCTTATGCTAATAGGAGACAGAGTCCCTTGGAGTTTGAGGAGGGATACCATGTGTTCTTTCAGGTCTCACCATAATGGAGATTATAGATATTTGGCTGGGACGACAAACTATCTCTGAGATTCATCAGACCTTTTCAGATTCTAAGTTGAGTTGGAGAGGTGGCGTACCACCTATCTCTCCCCCCAAAAATTCACCGGGTGCATAATTTCTTCCGTGTATAATATCTTATGAGGTACATTTTTGATCCATCACACGTCATTGACTGGGGCGAGTTGGATATTGACGATGGGGTGACATTTGTAAAGTTTCCAGTGGAGATTGAGGATCGATAGGAGCATGTCCTTAATGGACGGTCGATTCCTCTAGTGTGCATTTGGTGGTAGCATAAGAATATCTAGGAGAGAACTTAGGATTGGGAGGCTTGAATTGAAGCTCAATACCCCCATTTGTTTGTTTAGCGCTTGTTTTGGCTCACTACTACAAAAACAGCCTATATCAGCACTCAAAATGGGATTTAACAGTGCTAAAAAAGCGTTGTAATACTCAGCCCTAATATAGGGGGGGGGGTACCTTTTATCAGCGCTTCGAAAAGCACTGATAAAGGCTCCTTTTATCAGCGCTAAAAAAATCACTGATAAAAGAACCCTTTATCAGTGCTTTTTTAGCACGGATAAAAGGGAACTTTATCAGTTCTTTTAAAAAGTGATGATAAAAGTAAAAAAATAAAAAATAAAAAATAAAAAAGAATTAAATAATGTGGGGAGAGCTTTTAATAGCGCTTGAACCCCTTTATCAGTGCTAGGAGGTCTCCCGCGCGCTGCCCTTCCCACGCATCCTTACACACGCACACCCCCTTGTGCTTACACCCGAATTCGAACCCGCAACCTCCCCCTTTCGTGGCTGCACCTTTACCACTAAGTTATTTAATTGTTTATCTATTTGATGATATATCTATTTATTTATTTATATATATAGTTATATTTATTGGTATATTGATATAGATTCATATTAATATAAATAAATTTATTCATATATTAGTATATATATATTCATTCGTATATTAATATATATATATATATATATTTAGTTATAATTTTTTATTCGTATATTTATTTGTATATTAATATATACTTATAAGATTAGTTTTAAATACTTTTATGAAATATATTTTTTATATGTGTTTATAATTAAATAAATAAACAAAATACATAAATATATACAACACACACACACACACATATATATTTATGAATAAATACATATATATGTGTATTTAAAAAGCCATAGAATGTTAAAATGATCATAAATTATAATTTAGAAGCCCGTTTCAACTACAAAACCAGTCAAATCGAAGAGAATGAAACAATCTTCGATATGATATGTGGTACAGGGCTAACGAACATCCGGATCAGAAGTTATACCTGTTTGAATGTTAAAAAATCGGGGTATCCTAACTAAAAACTCAGTTTTGAAGCACTTATGGGCCTTTTTTGGCCTAAAAATATGTGATAGAGGCTTTGTATGGGTCCCCAGCATGTATATCTCATCGTAGGCTTTGATTTGATATGTTGTAGAGCTCAAACGGAGACCCGGATCAAAATTTATGGCCGTTTGAAGTTTGAGTTACATTTTCAACTTATTTTAGATCTTTTATTAATTGTTTTGATTTTTTGTGTCTTCAAATTTTTCTTAAATGATTTTTAATCGATAATAATTAGCATATTATTAATTAATAATATTTTTTAAAAATATTTTAAGGCCATTTTCATTAAATTTCTTATATATTAAATTTAATAGTCTATTTATACGTATCTAAAACATATTTCAAAAATATATATTATATTTATATCAATATAAATATACTTATATAACAATAATTTATTTTTCAGGATTTTTTTAAACATAAAATTTATCACCGGTAGGGAAAAGTACTAATAAATCCCCCCTTTATCAGCGCTACTAAAAAAAGCGCTGATAAATGGGTCCCCTTTATCAGCGCTAAAAAAAATCGCTGATAAAGGGGGGCCTTTATCAGTGCTAAAAAAACACTGATAAAGGGGGCCTTTATCAGCGCTTTTTTTAGCGATGATAAAGGGGACCCCTTTATCAGCGAATTTTTTTAGGGCTGATAAAGGGGTAGCACTTCCCTTGCCCGTTTTTGTAGTAGTGGCTTATGAGAACATAAATCCCTAAAAGTAGGGGTAATGTAATGTCCCCGAAATTCCATGTAATTTTTTTAAATTATATGAGATTATTTCGATACCAAGAACTCAGATGACGCTTGATTATAAGTCTCAGTGATCCCAGAATAACAGTTTGAAATTTTTTAGTTTATTTAAAATAGCACATGTGAATGGTTTTGGAAAGTTCTAAACAGGTGCCCAGATTAAGAATAAGAGAGCACCGTTGTGTCTGGAATGAAGACCTTACCTAATAAAGGACCTAACGTCAACCAGTGCAGGTTGCGGGAAAAAGTTAATTTTTGGACTTTTTTAGAAAATTTAATAAAAGAATTTTCTCAAGGAAAAATAAAATAAACTTTTAGTTTATTTTATTTGAATTTTGAATTTGTTGAAACACAATAGAAACACTTTTTCATAAATGAAACATCGTAACGACGCTCTGACTAAGAGTAACAGAAATGCTGTAATGTGTTTTCTCTATTTAATGGGTTAAGCGAATACGAGATCATTAGAACGATCCAATATTGCTCTGAACTTGGAGATTTGGCATTGGCGAGCGATGATCGACGTATCACCCAAGACAACGAGTACCATTCTCCCTCCATTATTCCATACTTCAAATGATTTCCAACAATAACAGAGGGTTGTAGATCAAGGAGAGATGAATGATAGTGGTGCGATCTTCACTAATGAATGATCCAACCTCGAGGTAGGGGTTTGATTCTTAGTGAATCCCATTTTCCCCCTATTCGTGGATTTGAGAGACGAACACGGGTCAACCCACATAGGTTACCACGGATCGATCACTTATGTGGGAGGGTTTCTAATTTTGGGTTTTTACTCAGAGTTATCCATGTCAAATTCTTAAATATCCTTCAACTGTGTTCTTCTTAAATTCTAATGCGGAGGAATCAGGCCGATATGAACAAGGCCTAGATCCCTCCAATGGGTGTGTTCTTGTGTTCTTCATGACCAAGACCTCAGATCAGCGACGAGACATCTTGGAGCATGTAGGAGTAACAGCTATGACCTGAGGATCACAAAGGTACTCACAAATCGAAGAACGGACCACCAAAGAAAGTCCGGTGGCCTGTGGAAGAAATCGTCGGTGCGCCGACATCCATGGCGGTGACCACGTGCGGGAGTCGGCGTGCATTATTGGCATGCCGTGGTGGCAGAGTTACCCACAACATCAGCCACGGGGTGGAAGAAAAGGGCCACCAACCACATCTACTAGCAAGGTCTTCGGAGGATACGACATCGAGCCGCATGATGCAGCTAGAGGGTCATGGTCCAGAGGGACCGCAGCAGGACGACCCTGTGGGGAACCCACTACGTTGACAGGTAGCGTATGTGGAGACCACCACTACGTATGTGTGTGGTAAGTCGGCCTTCTCACAATGGACTGGGCTAGAGAGGGTGGGCCGGACTGGGGTGGATTAGACCTGGGTCAGGTCGGTTTGACCGGGTTGGACCGGACCCAAACCCAACCGGCCCATTTTCACTAAAATGATCATAACTTTCAAACCATGCAAATGATTGATGAGACGTTTGTGTTGTTGGGACCCTCGCAATGATATGGTCCCTTTTACACACTCAATGTGAGTTTTCATGGAAGTTGAAATATGACCAGTGGCTTATGGAGTAGATTCTCCTAGAACAATCATGCTACGAGTGGGAATCTTGCAACTGACTGTGATGGGAAGTGATGAGAGGGCCTCAGTGGCCCGACAGACAAGATGAGTAGACCTCAGTGGCTCGGTATATGAGAGGAACTCCGTATCCTAGTATATGAGTGGATCTCATTGGATCAATATACAAGAGGACCTCAGTGGCCTGGTAGACAAGCAGACCTCAGTAGCTTGGAAGACATGCAGATCTCAGTGGCCCGATAGATGAACGAACCTCAGTGTCCCAGAAGACCTTAGTGATGAACATACCTCAGTAGCCTAGTGGACGAGAAGAACTTGGTGGCCCAAAAAACCTCAGTAACTCATCTAGGATGAGTCCCTCATCATTACAAGACCTCAGTGACTCGTTGGGGATGAGTCCCTTAGTAGTACAAGATGATCATCTTTACAACTAATAATCTTTCTTTCTATACTTTAGGTTATACCTATGTGATATGTCCATTACTTCGTGTGTAATTTTATTTTTGGTCATTTATTTGTGGTTTGGGGTCCCTACTGAGTATTGTATTACTCACCCCTTCATGGGATTCACCAGCACGTGTCTTGTCATGTGCAGACAACTGACATTTTGACAGAGGCCTTGGTGGTCCAGGACTAGGCAGTGCCTAGTGAGATCAGATAGACGACACGTACTCCTACAGCTTTAGGTAGCTACTCTTCACCTACCCTTAAGGTATGGTTTTCTTTATATTGATTATTAGAGACTGTGTACTCCCTTGTTTACAACTTGTTTTTTGTCGGGTTTGTATTCTGGCCCATTTTACTTATAGCTTGTACCTCTACTCTAAGTGGTTTTATTTGTGGTATGAATGTTTTCCTTTTTAGAATTGTGGGTTGGGGTTGTGAGTGTGCATGTGTACATGCACTCTGAAAATGCATCCCACTTACAGGACAATGCCTTCGGTGCTAGTTTCCATCCCCTGAACTTTAGGAGGTGGGCTTGGGTTAGTCATGGCACAGGCCCCGGGGGAAGGGTCGTGAAAACCATTGAAAGAAAAAATGACTATATGTGTATTCTACCATTAACTTATTATCCCATATTTTCATTATTCTATTTATTTTTATTACTTTGGATCTTTTATCATATATAAATTTCTCTTTATGCATTAAGTAGTTAATTTTTTATTATATAAATGTTTTTAATTATTTTAATGATAGGAATGTTGAGAAAAAAATTCGGTGGTAGTAGTTGATCAATAACTTTTGTTTCATTAACTATCCATACATCACTGATTGTTCCAACTAATTCATTTCATGATTTATCTAGAACATCCTCCATCTCTCTTCAAATGACATGTCGAACACCCTATTTCTCCCTCCTGATAACATCTATCACTCCCACTGGGTTTTCCCTAACAATATCTAGTACACTTCCCATAGATATATCTACTTCATTAGTGTGTGATGGTAGTGTGGGGTTTTCAGGTGAATTTTATGACTTATAGGGACAAGGTTCCCACTCTAGCTACCTCATTAGGATATTAGAGGGTCATGATTATTGACAAAAAAATTTAATAAAAAAAACTTATCTCATTTTTTTATACAAATATATAATTTTTTTTGAAAAAGATATAGGAAATTTTTTTAAATTGGATAACATTAATAGTTTATAATTTTGTAATCTAAATGGTATAAAGATAGTGGTAACATTTGACCATTTTGGGGTCCTAATAGAGGATAATGGGGAATTACTTGGTCAAATATTATTTCATTTGGATTGTAATCAAGTGAATCTTCCCATTATTTATTTATATTGGAGACATTTACCTTTTTCTTGGAATAATTCAACATTTGATTCATAAATAAAGGCAATTTTAATACATTAATCATAATTTATTAAATTGAATGTAATTATTTAATAAAATTATAATTATTTTAATGAATGATTTTTAAAGATTATCTTATATTTTATTATGATAGATTCTTTTACACATCCATGGATGTTAAAAAATTAAGGTAATAAATGTAAGTATTTTATATGGAGACTATGTCATGAGTTTAATGATACATCTTTGAGTACTCAGCAAATGTATGATAAGGTACTTCAATGTATACCACATGATCATTGGAAAATTTTTATCAATAGCATTTCCATTAGAAGAATATGGTATAGAATATTCTATTATTTTATTAATATTATTTCATAAATAAGTATAAAACTACTATTAAATTACCTATTATTTATTTCAAGAAGTTTCTAAGAAAAATACAATAAATATAGAGAAACAAGATATTCCTCACACATCTGGTTCAATGATTTTTTTATAAATGATTAATCTTGTTCATATTTTTAAGAATTTAAATATTTAAATGTTAAATATGATGTGTTTCATATATTGAATCATTGATTAACCTCTTTCCCATATAGATGATGGAGCTATAATGGTATGTTTTTCAGACAAAAGTTTGGTTAGATGTATATTCCAAATTTTATGAAAGCAATGTGAATAAACCTTCTAATGACATTAAGGTAAAAATTTTATATTTCTATTTATTTATTAATTTTTATTTTAATTTAACTTTAAATTATTTTTGAGTTTATGGAAAAAAATAAAATAATTGTGGTAGTTCAACCCCGTACGCTTCTACTCAGTTTCCCAGGATGATCCTATTAGTCCAGTCCTTAGGAAAGGAATCATGGTCATTTTTTTGGGATATGTTCTAGACCATCCCCATCTCAGGTCTTTGGTATGTCACTAGGGATATTTTATATGACCACATCTATTCCAGATTGTGGTGATATTCTCCCTCTAAAATATTGGAAGAAATTCATAATCCTGAAAAACATAATCTAGGAGCAGGGGGAATAATTTTGAAATAGGGGAGTCAAATAAAAATTTAATATGTGAAGGTTATATATCTAAAAAAATTAATTATTTTAAATATATCATAAGTATTAGGTTTGTATGTGTGAAGATATTTTTTTTGACTAAGACTTGTAAATTTATAAAGCAACGGTCTCTAGAAGTACAAAACAGAACCTGAGAGAGATGATGGTGAAATACAACTGATTTCTAGAAGCTTGGAAAATGATAGAAATAGGCGAGGGATGATTCAAAAAACCGATTTGGGGGAAAAGAAGAAGGATGATATGTAAATTATATTATATTCACTAGATGTTATAAGTTGAGGTGGTATAATCTATGTGAAACTAAATATATCCATGATTAATGGTGGAATCCCCATGAAGACTAGAAGGTAGTGAAAACTAATGAAACCTGATGGAACCTTTTTAATTCTTAGATAAATAGATGGGTGTTAGTCACTTTCAATGTAGACTATTCAAGTTGTAACACTTTTTTTTTGTAAAGTTATATTATTTATGAATCTTCTAACTCAAAGACTATATCTTTATAAAGTTTGTATTCTTTTACTCCCATGGAGTTGGACTAAGTCTAAAACACATAAATTGTTTTTTATTCTTTTTATTTTTATTCAATAATTGTATTCGAGAAGTTATTTTATAAAGGTGTAGTATTGGTTCATAGATGTGGTGATTAATCTTCTCAATTATAGATACATTGAATATGTAGAATTTTTATTTTTTTGAGTTCTATAACTTTCTTCTATGTTTGAATCTCTAGAGGGTTCTTTTGTTTCATTTATTCCTAATCCAACAGTGGTGTTAGATCTTGATTATAGATTTCGGTACATCTAGAACTTTTTCAATTACTTTATGTATTGTTTTATCATTATCATTCTACCCTCCTCCTTGTAGGATAATTATGATAATAAATTCTTGATCCCTCTTATATTTTTAGAATTTAGTGGGAGTTTATTGATTTCAGAAAGATAACATTGGATGTGGGTAAGGGTTTGATTGAGAAGTTTAATGGGTTGTATTTCAGTTTCTATAAAATGAAAATATGACATTTTTTTCCTGAGAAAGATATAGATACAACAAGAAGTGATTAAATAGGAAAATGTTGAAATGATGGATAATAAGAAAATGGGTTTGATCTAGATGTAACTAGATAAGAGAATGGCCTTTAAGATCAATGAATTAAAGATGGATGCAGAGCTTATATCAACAATAGCAAAGATGTTTGAAAAATAAACCACTCTAAATAATTTTTTTGTTGATGTGGGGACTATTCAACATGAAGATATCAACACACAAGTTAATGGAAGATCATGTGAGAACTTACACATTTTTCAAAGTTAGTTGGAATTAGTGGGAATGAAGTTCACTAGGCTAGTGTGGGAACCAACCTATCTCTCATCATTCCTATATTCATGGGATACAATTGTTACATTATCCTATTTCTCATCCTTTTACCCCTTTCACTGATCCTTCGCTTCTCCCCAGCTTCCTAGACAGTGATGTTTTCCCTATTGTTCTATCGTTTGACGATAGAGTCCCCTCGATTCCAATATCTTACCCGGAGTTCACGCAAGACTCTGAGTTGTTGGATCTTACTCTAGTGGCATTCTTTGGAAAGAAAAGTCCTTCACTGGACACCTTCAATAGGTTCGTGGCGGATTTCTAGAAGCTACAAGAGCGGGTGATTATAGGGCTCTTGGACCCCATGAATTTCTTGATCAAATTCACGCCTGAAGATGACTTGATCTCCGCTTGGGTGAATGCTCCACACTTTTTTCAGGTTTCCACTTTTACCACTTTCGGTGGTCGTTTGATTTTCATTTGAAGCATGAATCTTTTGTTATGGCGATCTGGATCTCCCTTCCTGGCCTCCTGGCACCGTTTCAAAACCCGGAAATCCTTCGTCTGATTGGGAACATGGGGGGATGATATCTCTGTTATAACCATCACTCCCGGGCTGGTTTCCACCCCATTTCTCTGAGGATCTGTATCAAAGTTGATGTCTCCAAAATTTGGAGGGATTTTATCAGCATTGAGATAGAAGGCAAGTTGCATTGGAAGTAGATGGTCTGTTTTGAATCATGGGATTTGTTTTGTTCTTCATGCAGTCGTCTCAGTCCTGATTCTGGTAGTTTCTGGAAAGAGGCACTTGGGAACCTCCCTCCAGACTCATTGGGGGATGGTGAGCACATGCAGGCTACGAGTCGGTATGGAGGGGTGGTGGAGGATTTTAATCCCCCCATTGTCAAGTCAAGGGATAATCTGAGTTCTAAGAATGAAAGAGTTGAGGATGTCTTTGCAAGATTGCTTCCTGATTTGGGTTCCACCACAATGACAGATTATACCTCCCCCACTTTTGCTGATACAGTTAAGGCTGGAGGTATTTTCCAAGTTCAGGTGACTGAACAATTGTCTTATCATGGTGGTGACGATACTCAAGTTGCATCTCGGGCACTCAGTGAGTCGCATACATCTAACGTGAAAGTGGTCGTGTACCCGAGCTGGCGAATGACTGATATTTTCATGGCTACAAAGTCAATATCGATTCATAATCGCTTCTCGACGCTGGATGATGATAGAAAGGAAAATTAGGATCTTGGAGTATGGAAAACATCCATTCCAAAATGGAAATGTAAACAGGTCAGATTAAGACTCTCAGAAGATGAGAAGCCAAATGACAGGGATGGGGACTCACATCCAAACTCAGACTATGAGAAAGTTTCTTTGGTTGGATTTGGATCAAGGAAAGGGAAGTAAAGGAACCTTTTTATTGGGAACTTTTTAGTTCTCCAGGGGGAAAGAACCAAGACCCCAAAAAGATTACTCAAACACACCAAAGAAAATTGTAACCTGATCATCGGGTAAGGAAAAGTGTAATGGGACAGATGTTAAACTAGGAGAATATTTATTAACTAAAGGTGAGGACTCCGTTTCTGGAAATTCACACAAGAAGAAACATTTTGAGGTGCAGTAGAATTGAATGTTCGATTTTACCTCACAAAGGGAAGGAGGGAATTTGGGATAAGAGAGGGAGGAACACTTGCAATTTGTTCTTTCTTCCAAGGAGGGAATGGTGGGGGTTTCAGGAAAAGAGAATGAAATGGGTGAAGCTTTATTAGAAACCATTCTTAGATCATAGTCGGTAGCAGATGCAGAGGCCATGGAAAATTCATGGGACCTTCTTATGCAATCTGAGAAAGAAATGATAGAGAAATTATTGAACATTCATGATTTTAATGAGGATGTAGAAAGAATGAATGAGATACCAATTCAAGTGGACACAACCACAGGGAAGGGTGATTGGATCGATAAGCAACACTTAATTCTGACTGAAGGCTTCAATGAGAATAAGATAATAGTGGAGGATTTCTTTAAAACAGAGGACAAATTGGCATACCAATTAAATGAGATTATCAAAGATGAACCTAAAAAAAAGGTAACCGATATGTCCTGGAATTTTTATAGGGAGGTAATGTCCAATAATTTAAAGTTAACCTTTAATAATTCTGTTATTTTCTTTAATGTTCATTGTCTGGGTTGAACTTGAAGGTTTCTCACTTTTTCCACAAAAGTGTTTTATGATAAAAATTTAATTTTCAGGCCAGGCCAATGGTTTTTTTGAAAGTTATTTTAATCCACTTGAGTTGTGGATAATTAAATTTGGGGATTCTATTAAATCTAATTTCAAGAAGAGTATGAAGAACTACAATTCTCAAAGATTAAGTAAGGTATATTTTGGAGATGATGAAACTATCAAGATAGCGGGAAAAGGTGTTTTTTTAAAACTTATAAAAGAGGATTGATAGAATTTCAAGGTGTATAACACATAATGGGGTTAGGGAAGAACTTTATTTAGGTATTTTTTTGGAAAAGTGGTTTTTTGTATTATTTTTTGGGTTGGAGTGTCAAAAGACCCATGTAATTCCATGGTGGTGTCCAAAGGAGTGAAACGTATAATATGACAAACTTGCTTTTATTACAAACTTAAACATGATTTATTACATAAAACTTCACTTGATACAACAAGAAGATCAAGAGGTTTAGTGTCTTTGGGGCTTAGGATCATTACATAAAAACTTAAAACATGAAATACAACATCTTTATTGAAAACTTCCTTTACATGACCACTACATTCCCTCGTACATAGCATTGCATGGGATAACCTGAGGACATGCATAAGAAAAGGGTGAGCTATAAAGCCCAGAAAGGGAATACACATGGAATACATGGGGATTACAATACATGTTAGACAATAGGCATATCAATAGAACATAAGAGAAACATGAACATAAAGACATGATAAATCATGATAATCATAACATGGAAAAATGGAAACAACACTTAACATGAAATTAGCATGAGCCAAGACCCATTGCACATAAAGCATGAGTAAATCCTCATTGCACATGGAGCATGAGTAAACCCTCATTGCACTTGAATTATCATGAGTCAACACTCATTGCACATGACGTATCCTGATACTATACTTTACCCAATGCATTGAAGCGCTATAAGGGCGCACCCTTCTTAAACATTTCATTTCATGCATAAGTGTGCCACATGGATCATAAAACATGGATTCATAAAACATAATCATTTATTCCACGATAAAAGAATGTTGAATTCATACATTAAAATATATAATCAATAAGTAAATGTGCATAAAGGTGAATACCCTTGATAGAGAAATGAGTATGGTATTCACTACACAATGACATTGGCTTAGAAAAGAGGTGCGATTTTGGCAGCGTAACGACGTGACATAAGAATTCATAAAAATGGTTGATGAGAGATAAAGTAGTTCCTCATCATATTTACATGTAATGGAAAGTAAGGAGGTCATATAGATACATGTCCCAAAAATTGTAAGGGAATTTAGATTCACGATACAAAAGTATTGCTTGAATGTAAAAGAGGAGAGAGAAGTTTCTTTTGGAATTTGGGCATAGTAACGAGTGTACATGGGATACATTTAATGAGAAAGAAAGGGTATCCCATCATTAAAACATAAAGAGGGCAGTATGAGGGAGGTGCGAAACCATACCCCAAAATTCATAATTGAAATTTAAAGGGCAAAACAACTTAAAGAAAATTGGACAAAAATGAGAAAGGAAGAAAAAACCCTTACTTGGAAGTGTGCTTCCAAAGGTTAGAGAGATGCTTGAGAGATGCTTCTTGGGAGCTTGGGGAACCTTGGGAGGATTCTAGAGAGAGTAAGATAGAGGTTGGACGAACTTCAAAGGCTTTGAGTGAGAAGGAAGTGGGAGCTTGGGTGAGTTTATATAGGAAAGGTGAATGAATTCTTTATTATTTAGGTTTGGGACCCCTTACATTAAATTAGTCCAAACCACAAACCATCCCATGGTTTTTGGAAAAGGGAAGAGGAAAAAAATATTTTATAAGGCTATAGTCCGAACTTCTTAAAAATAATGGGGTTTCTTATTTGGAGGTGAGTCACACTCCCATGGAAAACAATTTAAAAATACAAGGTGTTTAATAAGTCTTGAAGGGTCCATTAATGCTTTGAAAAGTAACTCAAACAAACCCAAAATCACATTATTTTAATGGTAAAACATATATTGGCTGAACATATAAATTATAGTATTTTATTACATCACTATTGGGTCATTATGATGTCATAAAACACATTATATATTTAAACGATATTTAATTTTTACCCAAAACTTTGATAGTCTCAGAAAATTATGAAAAATTCACCGTTGGATAATTTCAACATCCTGATTCCAAAAATAAAATTTATTTTATCTAAATTATTTTCTAAATATGTTAATTTTAACTTTTAAAATAAAAACCGACATTTATCGAAAATTCACGGGTTTTGACAAAAATGGCTTTCAAACCTTAATAAAAATTATAATTTCATTCATACAATTATATGATCATTTATATATAATAAAAATAATTAAATAATAATAATAATAATATTTATTAAAATATTATTTAATTCAAAAATTCCTTAATTTAATAAAATAGATTTCTTAATTAAATGATAACTAAAAACAACATTTGTAATTTAAAAACTATTTACAATGTATCAATAATGACAAGAAATTATATTCATTATTATATACAAAAATAATGTACATGAACATAGTACTAGTGATTTGTTACATAACCCCTTAAAACAACCGCATAAGACCTAAGTGTAAGGTGTGCGATGGTGACAGACTCTTGGGGTGGCTCAGATAACATTGCTCGAGTGGTAATCTCTATCAACATACAATTTTCCCATAGACGGTCCCATTCGAGCTTGACATGATGAAGATCAGCTTAGTCTTGGTCAAGAGAAAAGCCCAAGGACGCCACCTCTTTTCCAAGCTCCGACAAATGGGCTTCGTATGGAGCAATTCTACTGGATGAGGCCATCACTTTTTTTGTCTGAGTAAATTGGATTTGTTAAATCCCTATATTTATACTAATCATGTGATCACTGTTCAATAACAATATTGGAAACTGTCAAAATTCTTAACATAAAACCAAAGAAGTTGACATCTTATAAAAACATTTTGCATAAAGAGACATTTAACTAGATCAAGAGGGATTTTTCATTAATGAAACTTTGGGTCGTTACAATATTCCCCCCTTAAGAAATTTCGCCCTCAAAATTTTTATTTTCCTACACTAAAACAAATGTGGGTAACTCAACTTCATCATTTCCTCTGATTCCCAAGTCGCTTCTTCAAACTTGTGGTTTCTCCACAACACCTTGACGAGGGGTATTGTCTTATTTTGTAGAACTTTTTCTCTACGATCTAAGATCTTCACTGGTTTCTACTCATAAGAAAGATCATCCTCCAACTGTACCACCTCAGAAGAGAGTACATGTGATGGGTTTGGTATGTACTTACTTAAGAGGGATACATGAAAGACATCATGTACTTTGGTCATGGTAGGTGAAAGTGTTAGTCGATAGGCCACAGCCCCGACAAGATCAATAATCTCGAACGGGCCAATGTACCTTGGACTTAACTTCCCTTTCTTTCCAAACCTCATGAACTTCTTACATGGAGATTTGTGTAGAAAAACCATGTCTCCAACTTTAAACTCAAGGTCTCATCGACGGTTATCTGCATAACCCTTCTGTCGACTCTGGGCTGCCTTGATATGCTGCTGAATGGTTTTCACATTCTCCACCATTTCCTCGACCATTTCTGGTCCAAGTAGCTTATGTTCGCTGACCTCATCCCAACATTCCAGTGTTCTAAACCTTTTCCCATACAGGGCTTCATATGGTGCCATTTGGATGCTCGAGTGGAAACTATTGTTATAAGAGAACTCAATCAGAGGAAGATATTGATCCCATCCTCCTTTTAAGTCCATTGAGCACGCTCTCAACATGTCCTCAAGTGTTTGGATAGTCCGCTCGTATTGGCCATCAGTTTGAGGATGATAGGTCGTACTGAAGTTCTGTTCAGTATTCAGATCATGTAGAAGACTCTTCCAAAACCTAGATGTGAATCTTGGATCTCAGTCAGACACAATAGATAGTGGTACTCCATGTAGCCTTACCACTTCCCTGATATATATCTGTGCCAGTTGATCCAATGAGAAATCCTCCTGAATAGAAATGAAGTGTGCGGTCTTTGTAAGACGATCCACAACAACCCATATTGCATTGTTTCCCTTGGATGTCCTTGGAAGTCCGGTGAAAAAGTCCATGGTGATGTTCTACCATTTCCATTCGGGTATGGGCAATGGTTGCATCATCCCCTTAGACTTCTGCCTCTCTGCCTTCACTTGCTGACACACCAGGCACTTTGATGTATATTCAGCGATCTCCTTCTTCATATTATCCCACCAAAAGTTTTCTCGGAGATCTCGATACATCTTTGCGCTCCCTGGTTGAATAGAGAAATCTGAAATATGTGCATCATCCAAAAGTTCCTTCTTCAACTCCGGACTTGATGGAACACATAGTCTTTTCCCAAACCGTACAATTCCTTCTTCATTAACATTAAACACTGAGGATTTCCCTTTTTTGATAGCTTCTAATTTTTCCTGAATTCCCACATCATCCTTTTGATCATCCTTTAACCTTTCCAAAAGAGACGGTTGAGCAATAATTTGTGAAAGGATTGATGATGTTCCCTTCTTTATAATTCCCATGTCCATATTCATCAAGTCTAAGAAGATTGGATCCTTTTCCATTCTCATCATTGATAGAATCGCTGGGTACTTTCTACTTAGGGAATCTGCCACCTTGTTTGCTT
Organism: Viscum album; assembly: GCA_963277665.1. Taxonomy (NCBI): domain Eukaryota; kingdom Viridiplantae; phylum Streptophyta; class Magnoliopsida; order Santalales; family Viscaceae; genus Viscum; species Viscum album. Next base: position 1,684,088,636 of record OY728126.1, on the reverse strand, counting down.
TTCTAGGGTGGTAATGGGTTGAACAGTCATAATCCTTGATGAGCTCTATCCATCTACTCTGGCGCATATTAAGCTATTTCTGTGTGAATATATATTTAAGACTCTTGTGATCAGTATATATCTCACATTTCTCTCCATAGAGATAATACTGCCATATTTTCAAGGAAAAGATCACAACCTCCAAATCCAGATCATGCGTTGGATAGTTTCTCTCATGAATTTTCAACTGCCTTGAGGCATAGGATATCACTTTATCATTCTGCATCAGCACATAGCCTAATCCCTTCTTTGAAGCATCATTGAATACCACAAAAAGTTACCCACTTGTGGGTAAAGTGAGCATCAGCATAGTGATAATCCTACTTTTCAACTCCTTGAAGCTTTCTTCACATTCATCACTCCAAGAAAACTTTACTCCCTTTCAAGTTAGCTTGGTAAGAGGGTTGGAAAATCGTGAGAAATTTCTCACAAATCGTCGATAATATCCAGCTAACCCCAAGAAGCTACGGATATCTGTTACCGATGTTGGCCTCAACCATCCCTCAATTGCCTCTATTTTGGAGGGGTCCACAGATATCCCATTTCTTGTGATGATATGGCCCAAGAATGAGACCTCCTTCAACCAGAACTCACACTTTCTGTACTTTTCATAGAGCTTCTCCTTGCGCAAATTCTCTAGTACAGTTCTTAAATGCTCTTCATGATCCACCTTGGTTTTGGAGTATATTAGAATGCCATCTATAAAGAATAGAATTTTTTTTTGAGGTAATCTCTAAAGACTTTATTCATCAAGTCCATGAAGATTTCTGGAGCATTAGTGAGTCCAAAAGGCATTACTATGAATTCATAGTGCCCGTATCTTGTACGAAAAGTAGTCTTGGGGACATCTTCCTTCTTCAACCTTACTTGATAATATCCCGACCGCAAATCTAACTTGGAGAAGTATTGTGCTCCATGCAGCTAATCGAACAAGTCATCGATCCGTGGAAAAGGATACTTGTTCTTTATCGTGATTTTGTTAAGTTCATGATAATCGATGCAAATCCATATTGACCCATCCTTCTTCTTGACAAAGAGGACTGGTGCACCCCATGGTGAAGCACTTGGGCATATAAACCCTTTATCCATATTCTCTTGTAGTTGTTTATTAATCTCTTCAAGTTCCATGACAACCATTCTATATGGATTCTTGTATATTGGTAGCGCCCCTGGTATAAGTTCAATTGAGAATTCAACATCTCTTCTAGGAGAAAGACCAGACAATTCCTCGGGAAACACTTCTGTGAATTCCCTCACAATAGGCATTTCTTCAAGGATGGTTTCTTCCTTGGAATAAATCATCTCATCCAGATACGCGTTCTCATAGGGCAGTAATATCCATGCTTGAGATGATGGAGCTCAAGAAGATTCATCTTCCTCCTTACACTTGTAAAGAATCGAGGGTTGATTCTCCATATGGAGTGTGATTTCCCTCTCCCGGCAATTTATATTGGATCTATATAAGGAAAGACAATCCATGCCAACAATTGCATCAAATTACACCAGAGGGAGTATGACGAGGTTTTCTGGGAAATTCAATCCAAAGATTATAATAGGGGAGGACTTATACTAATGGGATGCAATGATTGCCCCATTTGCCGTACTCACCGACATCTTCACTTCCATGATTTGTGGTAGTGCTGGGATTGTTCTACTAAAATTTCGAGATATAAAAGAATGCGTATAACCTGAATCAAAAAGTACGTTCGCTATTCTTGAATGAATAACTAGCGTACCTGTCACCACTCCGTTTTCATGGTTCACTTCGGTAGAAGTGATGGAAAAATCAATTCCTTACTGCTTGGAGGTTGTTGGTTGCCTCCGAAAACCCTTGGATTAGGGCACTGATTTTCAAAATTCCCTGGTTCTTTTCATTTGTAACATTGAACAACGCGTTGAGGTTCGAACGGAGCATTCCTCTCCTCTGTCGCAACTGCGAGTATTTCTTGCCGACAGTTAACAACTAGGTGCCCTTCTCTTCCACACCTGAAGCATTTCCTCGTCCCCTTAAGGCAATTTCCAGGGTGTTTCTTTCCACACTTTTGGCAAGTGGGGTGCTGGATCTTCATAGAACCGTTGGATTTATCCATCAGACCACCAGAATTGAATTCCACCTTACACTTCTTATCCCCATGATACCCCTATGATTCTCCGATCTCTATTTCGACCTTGAGGGCACATCAGACAATTTCCTCATAGCTGTCGAAGTCACAGATCACCAATGCTTTCTGTAGGCTAGGATTCAGCCCACCAAAGAAGCGGTCAACCTTGCATTCGGGTGTAACGACAAATCCAAAAGCGTATCATGCAATCCTTGTGAAGTTTTCATCGTACGCTCTAACAGATTCTTCATATTTTTTCTTGAGGGAAAGGAAGTACCTTTCCATCTTAAGCCGGAGGGTGCGTGGAAAATATTTTTCAAAAAACATCTTCCGGAAATCCTTCCATTCAAATGCCTCAATCTCCTCCCTAGGATTCGTATTTTTGATCAATGTCCACCATTAATCAGCTTCACCCTCCATACGATAAGCAGCCAAGAGAACCTTCTCTTGTTCAGAATATTGAAGGATGAAGAAGATCTTTTCATTGGAGTTGATCTATTGTTCAGTGATCGTGGGATCAGATGATCCACTAAAAGTAGGAGGCCTTTGTCTCATGAAGCTCTCGATAGCAACTTGTTCTTTCTTAGGGGGGGTTTAACGTTCCTCTTGACCCGTGTTTCTATTCAAAGATTGAGTTAGCTGAGAAAGAAGAGTGAAACAGTTCGCGATTCCCACTCCCATTGAATTGGGCATCTCGTTAGTACAGTCATCACACTGATCTTCACAACGTTTGTTAGCCCGAGTCCTCCTATTATCGGCCATTGGCTGGAATAAAAGGAAAGTTAGGGGTAACACATAATGGGTAATCCAAAGACAAAAGTTGATGACTTATAAATAAACTTTTATTTCCTTAACTCATGAGTCTATAGGCTTTTTATGATCTACTTTCTAATATATATTCTTAGGGACATTTTTTTAATACCCTTAATAAGGGTTCATACTAAGCTTGTGAATTTATCAAAACATATCCCCCGGGAGTGTCGTAACCAAGAGTGCAGCAAGGCCCGTTGTCGTGCACTAGTTCCCGTTCGAGTCTAGCTCAAAGCGGTGTTTTCGGGTTTTACCCCTAGGATACATCTGTGCCAGAGCCTCCTCTACCTGCTCGTATCCAGACAGGGATGTATTTGTTTGATAAACCACTTACTCAGTACTTACCAAAACATATGGATGTTTTTATTATTCTTAGTATTGTCTCTAAGGCTTTACTAGGGTTTTCTAATCCTAATCCCAAAAATAACTAAACCTATCCTCTGATACCAACTATGACAACCCTGCTTTTATTACAAATTTAAAAATGATTTATTACATAAAACTTCACTTGATACAACAAGAAGATCGAGAGGTTTAGTGTATTTGGGGCTTTGGATCATTACATAAAAACTTAAAACATGAAATACAACATCTTTATTGAAAACTTCCTTTATATGACTACTACATTAGCTCGTACTTAACATTGCATGGGATAACTTGAGGACATGCATAAGAAAAAGGTGAGGTATAAATCCCAGTAAGGGAATACACATGGAATACATGAGAAGTACAATACATGTTAGAAAATAGGCATATCAACAGAGCATAAGAGAAACATGAACATAAAGGCATGATAAATCATGATAATCATAACATGGAAATGTGACAACAACACTTAACATGGAATTAGCATGAGCCAAGGCCCATTGCACATAGATCATGAGTAAATCCTAATTGCACATGAAGAATGAGTAGACCCTAATTGGACTTGAATTAGCACGAGTCAACACTCATTGCACATGACATATCATGATACTATAATTTACCCAATGCATTGGAGTGCTATAAGGGCACACCCTTCTTAAACATTTCATTTCATGCATAAGTATGCCACATGGATCATAAAACATGGATTCATAAAACATAATCATTTATTCCACGATAAAGGAATGCAGAATTAATACATGAAACTTTATAATCAATAAGTAAATGTGCATAAAGGTGAATACCCTTGATGGAGAAATGAGCATGGTATTCACTACAGAATGACATTGGCTTAGAAAATCGGTGCGATTTCAGAAGCGTAACGGTGTGACATAAGAATTCATAAAAATGGTTAATGAGAGATAAAGTGGTTCCTCATCATATTTACATGTAATGGAAAGTAATGAGGTCATATAGATACATGTACCTACAATTGTAATGGAATTTATATTCACGATACAAAAGTATTACTTGAATGTAAAAGAGGAGAGAGAAGTTCCTTTCGGAATTTCGGCATAGTAACGGGTGTAAATGGGAGATATTTAATGAGAGAGAAAGGGGTATCCCATCATTCAAACATAAAGAGGGAAGTGTGATGGAGGTTCGAAACCATACCCCAACATTCATAATTGAAATTAAAAGGGAAAAACAACTTAAAGAAAATTGGACAAAAATGAGAAAGGAAGAAAAAACCCTTACTTGGAAGTGTGCTTCCGAAGGATAGAGAGAGGCTTGAGAGATGCTTCTTGGGAGCTTGGGGAACCTTGGGAGGATTATAGAGAGAGTAGGATAGAGGTTGGACGAACTCCAAAGTCTTTGAGTGAGGAGGAAGTGGGAGCTTGGGTGGGTTTATATAGGAAAGGTGAAGGAATTCTTTATTATTTAGGTTTGGGACCCCTTGCATTAAATTAATCCAAACCACAAACTAGCCCATGGTTTTTGGAAAAGGGAAGAGAAAACCAATATTTTATAAGGCTATAGTCCAAACTTCTTAAAAATAATGGGGTTGCTTATGTGGAGGTGAGTCACACTCCCATGGAAAACAATTTAGAAAGACAAGGTGTTTAATAAGTCTTGAAGGGTCCATTAATGCTTTGAAAAGTAAGTCAAACAAACCCAAAATCACATTATTTTAATGGTAAAAGATATATTGTCCGAACATAAAGATTATAGTATTTTATTACATCACTATTGGGTCATTATGATGTCATAAAACACATTATATATTTAAACGGTATTTAATTTTTACCCAAAAATTTGATTGTCTCAGAAAATTATGAAAAATTCACCATTGGATAATTTCGACATCCTAATTCCAAAAATAACATTTATTTTATCTAAATAATTTTCTAAATATGTTAATTTTCACTTTTAAAATAAAAACATACATTTATTGAAAATTCACGGGTTTTGACAAAAACAGCTTTCAAACCTTAATAAAAATTATAATTGCATTCATACAATTATATGATCATTTATATAGAATAAAATTAATTTAATAATAATAATAATAATTTATTAAAATATTATTTAATTCAAAAATTCTTTAATTTAATAAAATAGATTTCTTAATTAAATAATAACTAGAAACACCATTTGTACTTTAAAAACTATTTACAATGTATCAATAATGACAAGAAATTATATTCATTATTATATACAAAAATAATGTACATGAACATAGTACTAACTATTTGTTACATAACCCCTTAAAACAGCCGCATAAGACCTAAGGGTAAGGTGTGCGATGATGAAAAACTCTTGGGGTGGATCAGATAACATTGCTCGAGTTGTAATCTCTATAAACTTCCACTTTTCCCGTAGACGGCCCCATTCGAGATTGACACGATGAAGCTCAGCTTGGGCTTGGTCAAGAGCAAAGCCCAAGGACGCCACCTCTTTTCTGAGCTCTGACAAATGGGCTTCGTATGGAGCAATTCTACTGGATGAGGCCATCACTTCTTTCATCTAAGTAAATTGGATTTGTTAAAGACCTATATTTATACTAATCATGTGATCACTATTCAACGGCTATATTGGCAACAGTCAAAATTCTTAACATAAAACCAAAGAAGTTGACAACTTATAAAAACATTTTGCATAAATAGACATTTAACTAGATCAAGAGGGATTTTTAATTAATGAAACTTTGGGTCGTTACATATAACATTATACCTGATGGGAGTTTTGGAAGAATAAATGCATGTTAGAAAAATAACTTTTAGGACTATGAAGTTGTATGACTGACTTGGTCACTTAAGTGAGAAAGGGATGAAATTAAATGATACTAAAGGCATAATAAAACATATAATCATGGAATATGGATCATGATAAGAGTGTATTCTTGAAAAAGAGTCGAAGGTTTCCTTCAAAATGAAATTTAAGTATCCCAAGGATCAGAAGTTTATGCTAGTTTATGAAAACATATATGGTAATGGTCTAGTCTATTCTCACATAAGGTATTTTTATCATATTACATTCATCAATGATGTGATATATAAGGTGTGGATGTTATTTATCAGGAACATGTCCAAAGTTTCCGAACCTTTATCCGATGGAGTTCTATAGTAGAAAATGAGACATGTTATAAATTGAAATGTTTTAGTTCTACCAATGGTGGGGGATACAGAACCAAAGTGTTCTAGCATTTCTTCTGATATATTGGAATATGGTTTGAGAAGTCCATAACAGAAAAATCATAAAAAAATAGTATCTCATTGACATTGAATCATACATTGGTGGATATAGAAAAAAGCCTAAGGTTTTATTCCAGTTTACCCAAGTCATTTTGGGTGGAGGCTATGAATTTTGATGAATATATGGAGAACTGAAGTCCTTCTACTCCATTGGGGTTAGAAATATTAGAAGAATTATTTTCTAAAATTAATATTGGAATTTACCATCTCAAAGCTTTAATAAGTCTCACCTACATCTATATTGATTCCAAGGAGAGAGACAAGATAGAGGTTAAGTCCTGAGCATGTTTATTTGTTAGCTATGGTGACAAAGACTTTGGATTTTAAATCAACGATAATGAATTATAGAAATTCATCAGATGGTAAAATGTATCTTTAATAATATGATATTATAGAAGGATCATAACCAATAAAAAGTTACATACGAGACTAAATATTCCTCACAATATGAAGTTTGTTAGGATGTAATTCTAAAAGTTTCAAATAATTCAGAGACTATGATAGTTACAGAAACACCAAATTTTCTTGAAGAAGTTTTAGATATAAGTCATACTCTATTGATGTTTCAAAGTCTAGAATTACTATAAATACTGGGGGATGTGAAATCTTGGGATGATCTCTAGATGGTAATGTTCTAAAAGTAGTGGTTATAGAAATATTAAATCCATAAAATTAGTTATGGAGTCATACAAGGATATTTCACCATGTGTAGAGGTTTGGAAATTATTTTCATGAATTTCTTCTCATAGATGATTGTGAACCTAAAATTCTAGACGAGGCTGTAAGTCTGAGTGACTCTAGATAGTGAGAGTTAACCATGAAGGATGAAATGAATTCCTTCTATGTTTCCAGGACATAGGAGCTAACATAATGACCTATTAGGAGAAGATTTCTACAGAAAAAAAATGTTTTATTAACTAATAGAATAAGAAGATAATATTAAAAAACACACAAAAGGGATTTTTAATAAAGGATTTCAAAAAATAGAAGGTTTGAATTTCTCAAAAAATATTTTCTTTAGTTGTAAATAATTCAATGGGTTGGATAGTACTTGAAACATTTGTAACAAAGGAATTATATCTTGAACAATTAGATGTTAAAATCTTATTCCTTCATGGAGACATGGAGGAGGATATTTACATAGAGGAACCAAAGGGTTTTGTGAAAAAATAAAATGATCATCTAGTGTGTTAGTTCAAACATATTTTATATGGGATAAAATAATAACATAATAACTAGAACAATAAGTTTAATTATTTCATGAAATAATAGAATTTCATCTAGGGAAATTTTGATCATTATTATTATGGGAAGGTTTTTTATGATGAGAGATTAATCATTCTTTTCTCTATATAGATAATAATGTTTTATCTTGTCCAATGAAGGAAATACATGGGGAGATAAAGGTTTAATTTTGTGGACATTTCAAGATGAAATATCTTAGTCCTATAAAATATATTTAAGGGATGAGGATTGTAAGGTACATAAAGTCTAAAACTTTGTTCTTAAACCAATTAAACTAAATTCAAAAAGTGATTGAATGATTCAAAATGAGTGATGTAAAGCATGTATTCACTCCCCTTGATGGACTCTTCAAGTTATGTAAAGAGAAGGAACCAAGAATGAAATAAGTGACTTAGTACATGAAGAATATTCCACTTATATCATCTAGGATTCTTGATGTATATCATGGTTTGTTTGAGTCCATACATTATTCTTGTAGTGGGAGTATTAAAAAAATTCATGTATTATAATATAAGGGAGCACTGGGATGTGGTAAAGTGGATACTATGGTATCTCAAATGTCTCAAATGTTTATCACTTTGTTTCAGAACAATTGAACTGTTATAAGGGATTTCTGATTCAGATTTTGGGGAGATATATACACTCAGAAGAGCACCACTGGATAAATTTTCAATTAAAGTGGAACAATTGTGAGTTGGATGTTGAAACTTCAACTTGTGGTTTCTCTTTCCAAAATAGAGATAGTGTGCATTGCACTAATAGAATCAGGGACAAAATTTATTTGGATGAAGGGGATATTGAATGATCTCTAAAGAAAGTATGAGGTTGGAATGTTATTATGTGATTCTTAGAGTGTGGTTTTCTTACAAAAAAATATGATTTTTCACTCTAGGATGATGTATATTTAGTTAAAGTATCACTTCATCTAGAAGTTTTTGTAGGATTAAGTGTTGGAGATGTAGATGGTTGATGGAGTTTGGAATCTGGTGTATATGTTAAATAAGGTCATTTTATGAGAAATTATTGGGTAGTGTTATGCCTTAGTGGGGATAGGATGACCCTAATAATAGTGGAGAACCATGATCATGTTAAAAAACATTTTATAGAATATAAGGGACTTGTGGAAGTTTTCAATGAATTTTGTGAAGCCTAGAAAATAAATATCAATTAATTGATTGTTAGGATTAGATGTGTGAAAATCATTTTTGACCTAAGTATTCTATATTTTAAAAGTATTTTCCTCTATAAGTAAAAAAATAGAACTGGATATAGATGATGGTGCAACACAAATGAAGAACAAAATCTTAGCACATAACAACAATAAGCGATGGTTGATTCCAAAAACTGATTCATGGAAAAAGTGAGAGGATGAGATCTAAAAATTTCACTATTAACTAGATGTTGGTAGTTGATGTAGTGAATATTTTAGGAAACCAAAGGTAGTTGTGATTAATAGTTGGCTCCCTGTGAAGATTGGAAGGTGGTGGAAATTGATACTACCAACTAGAAACTGTGTGCCTCATCTATAAACAGATGGGTGCTGGTCACTTTCTATATAGAATATTCATGTTTCAATCTTCATCTAAATTTTAAGTAGATTTATGGTATTTTGGACTCTTGTAATTTAAATGATTTTTCTCAATCTTTTTATCAGTTTTTCACCCCTATGGAGTATAACTAAGTCTGGACCACATAAACCATTTGTGTTGTTCTTTGATTTTTTGTTTTATCACTATCTTCTAAAAGTTCTTCTTTGCAGGTGGAGTACCATTTCATGGATGGGGTTATTAGTCTTATCAGTTTCAAATACATTGCATATGTTAGTGTTTTCTAATTTTGGGAGTTTTAGAACTTTTTTCCGCATTTAAATATTTAGAGGGTGCTTCCTTTTTGGTGGTTCTTGACCCAATAAGAAGACCACTAGAAATGTCCTTGATGAGATTGTATTAATGGTTGGACCAACTCATTGGGTAAGTTTCAAAATTTCATAATCATTTAGAACACTATTTTTTATTTCTTTTTGTTAATATATATATATTAGTTTAATTTTCAAATTAATTCTAATACAAACACCTGAATTAGGGAGTGAAAACAGAGACAATCATAGTCACTCATCAGAAGGTAGTCATTATGAGGAATGATTTTAAACTCTATATTGGTTATGATATTGTACAAAAAAATTGAATACTTATAAATTATTATTTTTTGGTTAAACATGTCGTATGTGTTATTATTTTTTCTTTATTATGTGACATATTTTTTATGTTTTCCTAATAGATTTCTATGTCAATTCATCATCTTCTTATATTAAAATTTGATTTTAATTACTTTGTTCACGTGTTTAGTGAAATTTTCATCAAAATGTAATTTTTATTATTAACTATTTTAAAATATTGTTCTTGAGTTCTAAAAATGTGAAACATTATATGGTATTATATATTACCATTGAGTAGATAAATTATGGTAGATAAGTTGAAAATGTTATGGGTTTTGATTGAATAATGGTGAAAGCCTCCTTTTGTTTATATTTAATAATCCTTGATGTAATATTTTGTGAAAAAAATAATCATTTTTAAGTCTTGGTCACTTGTATTGATGTTTTATTTGATTGAGAATGTCTAAGCCTATCAAATTATTATTTTTCTTATATAGCCCCACATAACTTGTTTACATCTGAGGTATTGTATTTGTTTCTATTTATAAAGTACATATAACATTCTTTATTTATTTAGATACAATTTTTCTTAAATATAAATATGATCAAGTATATTTTGGTGGTATTTATGTTCCCAAATATGTATTTTATGTTTAAAATAGACTTTACTTGTCACATAGATTCCAAGATATGAAATAAGTGGATAAAGTGTTATAAAAATTCTTTTAATGTGGAATTGGTTCTTGACCTAAACTTTACAAATTTGTTATATATTGGATTAAAACATACTCTCATGGATTTATATAAAATTTAATTAGTAATAAAATTGTATTTTGTAAATATAAATAGAAGTTTTACATGGTAACATTTAATTAATCTAATTATTATTTTTTCCATGGTGATATCACATAAACTTTGAGAGTGGTTTGGGTTACTATCATTCATGTTTTATCCTTTAATATATTTAATTATGACATCATTTTTATAGAAATATTGGTTATATTTGTTTGACGTATTTGGTTGATAGTTTTATTCTCATATTTTGAAATAATTCCATTTAGTATGTCTAATTATTTTACTCACCGTTTCAATGAATTTGAATGGTACCATAATAATTTTATTTTATTAATACACTTATAATGGAATTTTATAAACATAAATATTTAGTAAATTGCTTACTTGGTCATGAGATATAAATAATATGTCTTTTTTCTTATGATTATGTTATAATGGACTGAAATTTTATAAATTAAATTCCCCTTGTGATTTAATTAAAAGTATTTTTATATCTCAAGATTATAGAAAACACACGAACTTCATTGGTTTTAATATATCCTATTGGATTTAAATGACTATTAACCATCATGACCATTGATAATATAGTCATTGTACTATTATCATATGATTAGTATAAATATAAGGTTTTAACAAATTCAATTGACACAGAGAATGAAAGTGATGAACTCAACCAGTAGGATTATACCCTATGAATCCCATTTGTTAGAGATTTTGAGGGAGATATCATTATTGTGATTTTCCCTTGACCAAGTCCAAGTTGAGATCTAAAAACTAAAGCAAGAGTGAAATTGTTTATGGGAGAAGTTCAAGTTCATCGAGATCATGAACTGAACCATGTATACCGAATCACCCCATGAAAGTATCACCATTTCATACCTTACCCTTAGGAAGTTTGATGGTGTAATAAAGGGCTATATATCAAGAAATTAATAATATTAATTTGTACATTTTATACAATAATGAATATATAACAACCCTTCTCTTTATTTCACATCAATACATGATTTGTTACATAATATTACAGTTAATGAAACCTGAAAGATCGATTAGTCTAGTTTAATTGAGAATTAGGTGCATTACATAACAATTTAAAATTGAAAATACCACATCTTTATTGAAAAATTCCTTAACATGATCGTAATATTTCATGGCTTTTAAAACTACACAGGATAACCTAGGGACATACATAAGAAAGGGTTGAGGTATAAATCCCAGTAAGGGAATAAGTATGGAATAAGGTAAAAAATGATAGAAAATAGACATATAAATGGGGAATAAAAGGAGAATGAATAATACGACATGATATATAATGATAATCATAACATGGTTAATGTGACAACAACTGAAAACAATGCATCATAAATATAGGTCAAGGCTAACTGAAAAGACATCATGATGGAAAAAGTATCATAATGGAATTAGGTTCACTCCTTATCCCAACATGAAATCTCTTGATACTAAACATTACCTAATTCATTGGATCACTATATAATTCCGGGCACACCTATTAATTTCATTTCATTATCATGCTTAAGTGTTCCACAAAGATCATATAACATGGATTCATTCATTATCAAAATTTATTCCATGATCAAGGAGTGTGGAATAAATACATTTAAGCCTAGGTCAAAGTGTTATAAGTGTATAAAGGTGAAGAACATTGATAGGAAATGATTATGGTATTCACTACACAATTGTTTTGGCTTGGAAAATCATGGTAAAATTTCGGCAGTATAATGACGTCACTTAAAAATTCATAAAATGAGATGATGAGAGAAAAAAGCATCTATAATATTTTTCACATCAAATAGGAAATAATAGGGAAATGTAAATATATATCTCAATATAATTAATTGGAAATAAAATGCATAAGGTAATAAGGAAACTTTAGTAAAGAAGAGAAGTTGAGGATCCTTTACTCGAGTGTGTGACTCCAAATGCTTGGGAGGAGCTTCTTGAGAGATTGGGGGAGAATTGGGAGAACTATAGAGAGGGGAGGGAAGAGTAAGGAGATGCTAAAATGATTTTTAGTGAAGGTAAGCGGGATATTGGGTGGGTTTATATAGTAAATGAGTGGGGAATTATTTAATATTTCACAAACTTAGGTTTTGGATTCAATATAATAAAATAACCAAAACCACAAACCTTACCATGATTTTTGGCCATGTTTTCTGCTAAATGAGAGTGGTTTTAATTATTTTACAAGGTAAAGGTCCAAAATTAATAAAATAATTCCCTTTCTTATGTGGAGGTGAATCACACTCTTAAAGAAACGATTTTAAAATCTTAAAATATATTAATAGATTTTGAGGATTCATAATAGAATTATAAAATTACTAAAATAAACTTAAAATATAATTATTTTAAATTTAAAACATATATTTTGTCATGGATACATTTTATAGTATTTATTACATCAATTTTGGGTCATTATGATGTCATAAAACACAAAATATATTTATACGGTATTTAATTTTTACCCAAAAATTTAAATCTCAGAAAACTATGAAAAATTATTCATTAAATAATTTAGATGTTAAAATTCCAAAAATAATATTTATTTTATCAAAATAATTTTTTAAATATTTTAATTTTTTACTTTTAAAATAAAATTGACATTTATCAAGAGACGCTAGTATTCTGACAATAATAGTTTTCAAACCCTTATAAAAATTACATTTGAATTTATAAAAATTATATGATCATTTATATTTAATAAAAACTATTTAATAATAATATTTTATTAAAATTTTATTTATTTTTAAATGTACATTAATTAATCAAAATAAATTCCTTAATTGAATTTGAATATTACCCAAAAATACTATTTGTATTTTATTGTATAAAAATAAAAATCATTTATAAAGTAATAATAATGTGATTAAAATATATTCATTATTTTATAAAAAATAATGTACATACTCATATTTATAGGGTCTTTATACATATCCATTTAATACAACAACAAAATCCCTAAGAGTAAGTTACACGATGGTGATATTTTCATGGGGTGGTTCAACAAACATGGTTTGTGCTGTGATCTCTATGATCTTGAACTTCTCCCATAAACAGATTTTCTTATGCTTTAGTTATTGGATCTTATCTTGGGCTTGGTCAAGGGAAAATCCCAAAGATTCTACCTCTCTTTAAATATTTGATAAATGTAATTCATAGGGTACAATCCTACTGGTTGAGACCATCACTTCCTTTATCTGTGTCAATTGGATTTATTAAAACCCTATATTTATACTAATTATTTGATAACTGTTAAACAACTATATTATCAACGGTAATGATTCTTAACAGTTAAGGAGTGAATGTGTTTTCTATAACCATATTACATAATAAGACATTGAATTAAACCAAAAGTGAAATTTTATTTTTAACAGTTCAGGTCGTTATAGAATATATTTTCATCTTATTATTTTTACTTTATAAATGATTTTGATTTTGATACAACAAAACACAAATTGTATTTTTAGGTAACATTCAATTTCAATTAAGATATTTATTTTGATTTATTAATGGATCATTGAAAAAAATAATATTTTAATAAAATATTATTATTAAATAATTTTTATTAAATATAAATGATCATATAAATTTTTATGAAGTCAAATGTAATTTTTATAAGGGTTTGAAAACTAATATTGTCAAAACCCACCATTTATCAATAGATATCGATTCTATTTTATGATTGAAAATTCATATATTTAGATTTTTTTTATAAAATAAATATTATTTTTTGAATCAGTGCATCTGTGATGTCCCAACCTGGGTGCCACTAAACGGTTTCCCAAGCTAGTTAGCCACATGACCTCAAGCGCGCCTCCCCATACGACAGAGGGTGCCGACTAGCAGCGAGAGTCTAGTGAGTCAGTCCTGGGGAGACTATACCCTCTTTTATCCGAATAAAAAACCAACAGAAGAAAACAGAAATAACCAAGTGCGGAAATGAATAGATGACCAGAATAATACCATGTCATATTATATTTAAAACAAGAAAATACAATTGTCAACTGAAAGGTAAAACATGATATGGCAATGCAAGTGTTATGTGTCTACAATTCCACTAAAATTAAAGACCCAATGACTCCAAAGAGGGCCCCAAACCATGTACGATTCACTCAACCATGCTTCAATTCCCAAATAATAACCTATTCTAGGGCCTTGACCTTATCCTGTCCTACAACAACAAAGTCTACTCGGGTGCCAATCCAGTGGTCTGAATAGGGTGTGAGTACGACTCAGTAGGCCACCAAAAATTATGTCTAAAACAAGTCCAGTCAAAAGATAGTGTACGCATTTGTATAAACCAATAAATACAATGCATAATTAAACAATGATCACATTGTCATTTAATATTTAATCACCACATTAGGCCCAGTTTCAATTCATGTTTTCTATTTGAATAGTCATTCATTATTATCATTTATTTGTTGTTGAAAATCATGTCAAGCACCCCAAATCTCATTCAGTATATGTTTCCATACCTAAAACTCCATATCTCAGTCGGTGTTGGTTTCCATGCCTAGCGCTGCAACATCTCAATCTTGGATAAATATTGGGGAGGAATTCCATGTCCAAGTCCCAACTTCTAATCAGTCTATAACTCCTTGTCTAACACCACAAAATTATCATCCATTTAATCATTCTTTAATTCATAAGAATTATCAACATCATTCTATTACTAATCCAACAAATAGTTAAACATTTCAAAGGCCATTAGTTAACTCAATAATTAACTAAGAACATAACCCATTAATTAATTCATCAATTAATTAATCAATCAACAAAATTCTCATTCCATAATTAATTCTTCACAATTAATTATCCATATCAAATCTCAAATTTTCATAATCAATTCTCATAATTAGTTATCTTTGATCAATATCATGACACATAATTAATTATTAAAATTAATTATCTTACACAGCCAAACATCATTTTATAATTAATCTCCCCCAATTGATTATCTTAAAATAATAAATTCAATATCTCAATTTCAATATCTCAACCCATAACCAATCTCCAAAACAGATATCTATTTGAGTAACCCCCTTTATTTGTTCTGTGATTCAATTATCAATTAATCACCAAGGAAATCACATGTCAATTCCACATTCTGAATTACTCTAATTTAGGAAATCAATTATCATGGGAAGCTATAAAATCCATAAACTCACATTGAAATATCAAATCCATGTCTCTAGGAGTTCGATTTAGACCACCTACCTCGGTTTATTGACAGATATTAGCCCAATGGAAAATCCCCAAAATTCGAGCGGCACAACGTCATCGATCAAGATCCAGATCTTAATCCCTAAACCAAAATTAAGATAAAAGGCATAATGATCTTCAAAATCTAGATCTAGATCCATATCCTAGATCTAGATATCAACTCATAGGTTTAGATCCATGGAAATAGTGGAGATATTCCATGAAAAGATCATGGAAAGATATAGGAATGAATGGGAGAAGCAATAGGATGAAATCCAATTACGAGGAAGAGATTAGATCTTCAATCCGGGATTTTGATCTAAAAGAACGATGTTAGAATCACCTTGTAATCCCTCTGGAAGGCTCTAGTATCACCTATAATTTTTCAAGCCCGACCCAAGGTCAAAATATGGAAGTATAGGGGGTTCAGGCAGTTTTAAACTAGATTTTCCGATAATTAATCCCACATGCACAGTTTCCTAGGTAGGGGTGAATGGTTAGAGAAAACCGTGTGCCAAAACTGCGGAGCTCTTTTTCCAGGTTTTCACGGTTGTAAGGGTTTAGTCGCACAATTTGTCAAACTTTGCGCAAACCGTGCGGACCTATCTATCTCAGTTTTTGTGGTTGGCACGGTTCAGTCACACAGTTTGTCAAACCATACAAAAACCATTCATAACCCACTGTCCGGTATCTTTTCTTAGAAAAAAACCCAAACCCCAAGAAACTAATTTAATACCAAGCTACTTAAAAACCTCAAAATGTACCATAAAACACACTCGAGATGACTCCGGAAAAGGCTAGGATCTTACAATCTCCCCACCTTATAACAGATTGTCCTTGATCTTCACTCTTGAACTTCTCTAAGATTATGAGAAAAAAATATTGGTCCATTGATCCCTCATGTCTACTTCCCATTCCCAAGTTTCCTCTTGAACACTTCCATGTTACATAACACATGAACTAATGAAATGATCTTTTCTCATAACACCTTCTCACTGCGACCCAACACACACATCGAATGATCCTCAAAGGATGCATTTATCTTGAGGACAACCTCTTCCACATAAATCATTTGAGAAGGGTCGGGGTGATACCTATGTAGTTTTGACACATGGAAAAAATCATGCATAACACTGAATTTATGTTAAATGGATAATCGATACGCCATTGGCCCGATTCTCTCCACTACATTAAACGGTCCTACAAACCTGGGAATCAACTTTCCCTACCTTTGTATCCTATGGTGACCCAATATAGGTGAAACCTAAAGGAATACATGACTATCCTATCTAAACTCTAGAGGTATTCTCTGTCTATCAGCATACGACTTCTACCTACTCTGAACTGTATCCATACATTTCCAAATCAACTGCACCTGATCTGATCTATCCTGAACAAGACTTGGTCCCAACATCTCTGAATCACCCGTATCTAACCAACATAGTCATGATCTATAAGGTCTACCATAAAGTACCTCATATTGTTCCATCTATATAGTCTCCTGATAACTATTGTTATTGTAGAACTATGCTAAAGACAAGTGCTTATCCCAAGAACCTCCCAAGTCAATCACACTTGCTCACAACATGTCCTCTAACACCTGTATGGCACGCTTCTTCTTCCCATATTTCTGTGGGTGGAAGTTCGTACTTAAAAAAACTTGTGTACCAAGCGCTTTCTATAAACCCTTCTAGAAGCATAAATTAAAGCATGAATCATGATCTGAAACTATATTCCTTGGCACCCCATGTAAATGAACTATTTCTCATATATACAGTTCTCCCAACTATTCTTCTGTAAAGTTTTCCCTGATAGGAAAGAAATGTACTACCTTCATTATTCGATCCACACCATCCCAAATAGCATCATTATTCCTAAATGTCTTTGTAAGTCCTAGAACAAAATCCATACTCACGTTGTCCCACTTCCATTCTGAAATAGGCAATGACTGCAATAGGCCTCCAGGTTGTTGATGCTCTGCCTTCACCTGCTGACAGGTAAAACACCTTGTTACGAACCCTGATATCTCTTTTTTCATTCCTAGACACAAAAAATGTCATCATAGGTCACAGTACATTTTTTTCACCCTAGGATGTACCATCCACTTTGAGGCTTGAAATTCTTACATGAGTTCCTCACACATACTCGTAGGCACAACAACCTAATTTTTCACATAGTTGATCTCATCCTCATCTATTATCCAATCTGAAGGTGTCTCCCCACCTTCAAGGTTTTACCTTAAGTATAAACACTCCAGATCATCATACTCCCTATCCCTGATCCATCTCAAGAGTGCAGACTTCACTACTATAGAAACCAGAGTCATCCTCTCCTAACTCTCCTGAACTACCACATGCATTTCCGCCACCAAGGTCATCATCTTATAATATACACTCGACTCATATACCAACTGAGTATGAGTTTTACTTCTCAAGGAATCATCCACACTATTACCTTTTTGGGTGTATATGCCAGTTCAATATCAAAGGACTGCTTATACTCTACCCATCTTCACTACCAATGATTAAAGTCGCACTGTGAAAATATATACTTCAAGATTTTGTGATCCGTAAAAACTATAAACTTTTCACTAAAAATATAGTGTCGCTAAAACTTAAGAGCATAAACCACTACTTACAACTCAAGGTCATGCGTAGGGTAATTCTTTTCTTGTGGCCTCAACTATCAGGACTTGTATGCAAAAAATTGATCCCCTTGCATTAACACAGCTCCAAGTTTGATTCCAGAAGCATCACAATACACCATGTACTCCTCACCCGAATTAGATAAGATCAAAATTGGTGATGATGTTAAGTGCTTATCCAACTGTTGTAAAGAATTATCACATTCTTCAGTCCAATCAAAATTTACCCCTTTCTTTGTAAAATTTGAAAGAAGTGCTACCAATCAGGAAAAGTCTTAGATGAAAATCTAGTAATAACCAGCTAATCCCAAAAATATTTGGATATCAAAAACATTCATGGGATTCTCCCATGAAATCACTACCTGTACTTTTTCTATGTCCACTGCCACACCTTCTTCATAGATGATGTGCCCCTAAAAAGTGTACCCTATCAATCCAAAACTAAAATTTAGATGGCTTGTCATATAGATAATGCTCTCTCAGTGTACCCAGGATAATGTCAAGATGATGGGCATGATCATAATGAGTCTTAGAGTACACCAAGATTTCATCCATAAACACCATAACAAACTGAGCAAAGTAAGCATGAAAGATCCTATTCATCAAGGCCATAAATAATTATAGAGTTTACCAAACCAAAAAACATTACAACAAACTCATAAAGTCCATACCTACTTCTGAAATTAGTTCTTGGTATATTAGAGGTCCGAACTCTCACATGGTGATACCCTGATCTCAGATCGATCTTTGAGAACACACAATCCCCATTCAGCTGGTTAAAAATATCATCGATACATGGAAGATGGTATCGGTTCTTCAAGGTCATTTTATTCAACTTCTGATAATTGACACACAAGCATAAAATCCCGTCAGGCTTATTTGAAAAAAAAACAGGTGATCCCCAAAGCGATGTACTTGGAATGATATAAACTTTATCCTATAACTCCTCCAAATGAATTTTGAGCTCTTGAAGCTCATTTGGTTCCATTATGTAAGGTGGAATAGATACCGGCTTAACCCCCTACATGAGCTCAATAGTGAATTACACATCTCTCTTAGGTGGAAATACTGAAAATTATTTAGGAAGTACATCCTAAAATAGTTCTACTACTTGTTGAAGGACGTCTTTCCTACCACTCCCATCATCCAGCAAAAGACTAGAAACTTGGGCTGTGAGCTCTCCCAATTGCTGAGTAATTGGCCTAGCTCGGCCTGCATGGATATTTCATTCTCCACAATGAACATACTGGTCACCCTTAGGAGATACAAAGGTCACTCTCTAGTGATAACAATCTATGTGGGCTCGGTATTTGACTAGCTAGTTCATTCCAATAACAAAGTTGAAGATTGTTACATCAAAGACATAGATATCCCAAAGAAAATGACACTCTCCGATCTCTAGAGAACATTCCATGTATAAACAGATTTCCCAAGACCGTGTTCCCAAGAGTGTATCGATATTCATCACCCCGATTACAGACACCACCTCTAGGTTCAAACCATTAACAAGATTTTTAGATATAAAGGAATGAGAGGAACTGGTATCAAACATGGCAGTAGATAAATTAGAAGCAACTAGAATAGTACCTCTCACTATTGATGGACCAACCTAGATCTCCACAAGTGTAGGATTCATTATATGTAAATGTTGTGCCCCTCTTCCCTGTGGTGTCATCTGAATCCCTTGAGTAACACCACTCTAATGATATGTGCGCTCATACCCTAAAGCACCACTTCCACTACCTCTACGTCCTCAGCCCGTAGAGTTCCAACTTCCAGACCTATATGGTGTAGAAGAACCCATTCCCACACTGTAACTCTAAGCATATACTTCTTCAGCACTGGCTTACCATTGCTTCCTACAGAATGGTGCCCCATCTTTCCACAAAACCAGCACTCCACTGATGGTCTAGGAAAATGTGTACGATAGTGTCCTTGCCTACCACACTGGTGGAAAATCACATGAGTAAGATCCAATGTAACTTTTCCTCCTGACTGGCCACCTTACTTTCCACTGTCCTGACTAAGGTTCTTGTAACAACGCTTCCTGCTCTCGGAAGGCACACTTCCTGATCATTCAGTGATAGAAAACTTTCCAGTACTGGATGCCTACATTAAGATCCCCTCTGAAATGAGAGTTAGATTAACAACTTATGATAATTTCTCAACCCTAAAGATATCTACCTGGGACTTAATTTCACACCTAAGTCTTTCTTGAAATCGTTTTTCCAAAGAAGCCTCATTTGCCACCAAAGTTGAAAAAAACACTATAAATCTATGAAACGTTAAACATAATCCATTATGGACATGATTCCTTGGGTCAGATGCATAAAATCTGAAACCTTATCTTGTCTCATCTTTTCTGTAAAGAAGTGATCCAAGAACTTCTCAAGAAAGTACTTCTATAACATATCATTAGTCTATCCAGATCATACCTGAAAGTCCCACCAGTGCTTCTCTGACCCCTGTAGCATATAAGCAACCAACTTGACCCTCCTCCTAGCCGAATTCACCAAATGTTCAAGTGTATTCTCTATGTATTCAATCCATAATTAAGCTCTCTCAATCCCACCCTCTCCAGTAAAAGTAGGAGGGTTTTACAGCTGAAAATCCCTTGTCAAATCAGATACGCTTTTCAGAACTCGCCTGAGGTCTCTCTCCATGAATTTCATGAAACGAGCAAATTTACCTTGGATCTGTTTCCTTTCCCCCTAAGCTGGCACTAGTTGAACCTTGAGTTTCCTATATAGAAGTTTGTTTTGGGCCATATCTCTTAGTATCTCCCTTAACAATCATCATGGAGGCATGTATCTACAAAGCTAAACACACGTCTTAGGTCTCATAACGCAACCTTATAAATTTTATGTAAGAGGAGAAAATAACACAACAAGTTTCAACATGTCCTTTCAACCTTTTCTCTCCACACGATCAATACTGAGGCCTTATCACTACTCTTAACTAGCATACTCCTAGGTCTTGGTTAACAAGTTTTCATACCTTCTAATTAATTAATTTAACTAATAATTAATCACATTATCTCAAATTAATTAATTAATAAATCATAATCATTTCATTAATCAATATTCTCATTAGACTCCCATTGATTCTCATTTTGCATCATTATCTCAACCTCAAAACATGGAAAATAGTTCATGTTTGACAACTTACACATAACAGGTTTTCCTGTGAGTGCCTAGGATGATACATGTCACAACAACCCTGAGTGCCTATAATGATGCATGAAAAATCAATTATCATGCCACTTTTGGCCACAAATTGAAATTAAACAAGTATCAAAAGAAATATCACATCACACCACAAGTGAATCACCCAAGGGGGAATAATATCAAATTGTAACAATAGACAACAATCACAACAATCCCACCCTTAGTACTCAGATTTTCCCCCATACATGGGTTTGCAACTCCCATGCATGAGCTCATTACCAATCCTCGACTCTTCCCAGTCTGATGTCTACCTCTCCCAAAATAGAAAGACAAAATAATAAGAAAGAAAATAAAACTCTTCTGATACCACTTTGTGACATCCCGACCTGGGTGGTAATAAACAGTGCCCTAAGCTATTTGGAAACATTCCCTCATGCACGTCTCCCCGTACGCCAGAGGGTGCCGAATGGCAGTGAGGGTCTGGTGAGTTAGTCTTGGGGAGACTATACCCTCTTTTATTAGAATAAAATAGAAATGGAAGAAAACAACAATAACCAAGTGTAGAAGCATATAGATGACCAGAATAATACCATGTAATATGATAGTCAAAACAAGAAAATAAAATACTCAATTGAAAGGTAACCATTCAATGACAATGAAAGTGTCATGTGTCTACAATGCCACTAAAATTAATGACACAACGACTCCAAAGCGGGTCCCGAACCACGTCTAGTTCCCTATACCATGCTCCAATTCCCAAATAGCAGCCTATCCCAAGGCCTTTCCCTTACCCTATACTACAACAATAAAGTCTACTCGGGTGACAATTAGGCGGCCCAAATAGGGTGTGAGTACGACTCAATAGTCCCCCCACTAAAAGTGTGTAAAATAAGTCAAGTCAAAAGATAGTTTATGCAGTTTTATAAAGCAATAAATACAATTCATAATTAAATAGTTATCACATTATCATTTAATATTTATTCATCACATTATACCTAGTTTCAATTCATGTTTCCATTTGAATCATCATTAATTATTATCATTCATTTGGTTTTTAACGTCATTTCAAGCACCAAAAATCTCATTCAATGTAGGTATCCATGCCTAAGACTCCATATCACATTCGGTGTAGGTTTCCATGCCTAACACCCCAACATATCATGCTTGGATAACTATTGGAGAGGAATGCCATATCCAAGTCTCAACTTCTAATCAGTCTAGAATTCCATGTCTAGCACCACAAAAATCTCATCCGTTTAATCATTCTCTAATTAACAAGAATTAGCCACATCATTCCATTACTAATCCAACAATTAGTTAAACATTTCAAAGGCCATTAGTTAAATCAAAAATTAACTAAGTGCATAACCCATTAATTAATTCATCAATTAATTAATCAAACAACACAATTCTCATTCCACAATTAATTCTTCACAATTAATTATCCATATCAAATCTCAAATTGTCATAATTAATTCTCACAATTAATTATCTTTGACCAACATCATGGCACATAATTAATTCTCACAATTAATTATCTTACATAGACAAACATCATTTCATAATTAATATCCCCCAATTAATTATCTTAACACAATCAAGTCAATATCAAAATTTCAATATCTTAACCCATAACCAATCTCCAAAACAAATATATATTTGAGAAACCCCCTTAGTTTATTCCATGATTCAATTTTCAATTAATAACCAAGGAAATCACAAGTCAATTAAACATTCCTAATTACTCCAATTTAGGAAATAAATTATCAAGAGAAGTTAGGAAATCCATAAACTCACACGCACATATCAAATACATGACCATGGGAGTTTGATTTCAACCACCTACCTCATTTTATTGACGAATGTTAGCCCAACAGAAAATCCCCAAAATTAAAGAGGCACAACTTCGTTGATCAATATCTGGATCAAAATACCTAAACCAAAATTAAGATCAAAGGCATCAAGATCATACAAATATAGATCTATATCCACAATACTAGATATATATCTCAACTTATAAATTTATATCCATATAAATGGTGGATATATTCCCTAAAAGATCAAGGAACGTTAGAGGAATGAATGTGAGAATCAACAGGATGAAATCCACTTACCGGGAAGAGAGCAGATCTTTAATTCAGGATTTTTATCACAAAGAACGACATTAGAATCACCTTGGAATCCCTCCGAAAGGCTCTGGGATCACCTAGAATTTTTCAAAATCGATCCAAGGTCAAAATATGAAAGTCCCAAGGGTTAATGTTTTTTAAAATAGATTTTCAGATAATTAATCCAGTGTGCATGGTTTCTTGGGAAGGGGCGCATGGTTTGGGAAAACTGTGCGCCAACCATGTGGACCTCTCTTTCCAAGTTTTCACAATTGGCATGGTTTAGTATCATAGTTTGTCAAACCATGGAAAAACCATGCAGACCTCTGTCTAGGTTTTCATGGTTGGAACAATTTAGTTTCACGGTTTATCAAACCATGTGCAGACCATGCACAACCCACTATCCAATAGTTTGTCTAAAAAAACCCAAACACACCCTAAGACACTAATCCAAAACAAAGCTACTTAAAAACCTCAAAAATTACTTGAAAACATACCCGAGATGACTCTATAAAAGTCCTAGATCTCATAACATCTAAATTATCCAATGGTGATTTTTTTATAATTTTACGAGACAATCAAATTTTCTAGTAAAAATCAAATATGGTATAAATATAATATTTGTATCATGAAATCATAATGATCCAAAATTTATGTAATAAATGATATAAATGGTATCCATGACCAAATATTTGTTTCTAATTTAGAATGATGTGATTATGAGGTTATTTGGGCAATTTTATAAATCCTTTATGAATCCTCCAAAACCTACAAGTTTTGGGGTTTTGGTTATTCTATTGTATAGAGTCCAAAACCTAAGTTTGGGAAATAATAAAGAACTCCCCTCTATTTTACTATATAAACCACACAATATCTCGTTAATATTCACTGAAAAATCTTTTATCATGTTATTACTCTTACATCCCCTCTCAAGAGTCCTCACCAGGTTCCCCCAAGCTCCTAAGAAACTCCTACCAAGATTTTGGAATCACACTCTCAAGGTAAGGGATTCTCTCCTTCACCTATTTATTTAGAATGTTCATTATATTAGGCCTTTTATATCCATTTAATAATGTTGTGATATGCTATACCATATCCCACTTACTACCCCTATTATGTATAAATGATTAAATACCCCTTTAACTCTCATTAATACCTCCCATAAACATTTATATGCCCCCGTTATGTTTCTAAAATTTAACCATGATTTCTCATGCCATACAATTTTGAAGTGAATATCCATACCCATTTCTTGTCAAGGGTGTTCAACTATATACACTTATAATTCATTGACTTGTTAATTAAATATATTTATTCAAAACTAATTTATCAAGAAATAAAATTTTATAAAAAATGATTCCATGTTGTATAATCTATGTGGAACACTTATACATGAAAATGAAATGAAAGTAATGGGTTTACTTGAAATTATATCGCGCTCCAATGAAATCAGTATTTTTTTAGTCACATGAGACATCATATAAGGTATTAAGGAGTGAACCTAATACATCACAAGACACTCTTCATCATGATGTATTGGCGGTCATCCTTGAAGCATTTTTATGATTCCATGTTTAAATTTGTTGCCACATTTCTCATGTTGACTTTATGTTATCATGCTATATCTTGCCTCATTGATCATGTTTATGATTATCACCCCCTTTATGTCTCATTGATATTTATATTGTCTAAAATGTAACAATTCATTAATCTTATTCCATGTTTATTCTTTTATCTGTCTTTGTATCTCCCTTTCTTATTTATTTAACTAGGTTATCTATTTAGTTTTAAGTACGATTGAATAATATGATAATTTTAATGAATTTTTCAATAATGGAGATGTATTCTCTAGTTAAAGTTATCATGTAATGTATATAATTCTTAAAGACACTACAATTATCAATATTCTAAGTTTATTATGTGTAATCTTATGTAATAAATCATGAATTAATGTGTAATAAAGGCAAGGTTTTCCATAGTTGGTATCAAAGGAAAGCTTAGTTATATTTGGGATTAGGATTAGAAAACTCTATAAAAATCCTTAGGGATAAATATAAGTATAATAAAACATCCCTAAATTGTGGTAAATTATATATTAAGTGGGTTCCAATCAAATAGATCCATATCTAGATACTATAAGTGGATATGGATATGGAATAGATGTACGTGGGGGAAAAAACTAAAAACAAACAACTAAAGATTCAGTCTATAGACATAGTTTGTAACCATGGCTATAGGTCCTAAAACCATTGATATAGGTAATAACGATAGTTTGGGGGACAATTTATCCTATTGAAATGGAAATAGGTCCAAGTCTATAACCATAATTTCCACTATGGCACTAGACATATAGACATAGTTTGGAACCATGGCTATAGACTATTCTATTGAAATTACAACTATGATTTGAAACTGTGGCTATAGTCCTAGTGCCATGCTGGAAACTATTGCATTAGTCCTATAACCATCTTTTCAATCATGGCACTAGAACCATATCCATGGTCTAAAACCATGTCTATAACCTTCACTTTCCAAAAAAAAAATCAGGGAATCTTAGCACGCACAAATCTTTTCATTGGTTCAAGTAAGTTCATTTATAATGGGAAAAAAGAAAATAATGATATTTTACACATACAATCCATCAGTGTGATTATATAAAATATAAAAATAAGCATCAAAGATATAGAATTCCACTCTAAATGAACCATCATATTCATTTCAATGTCCCCATCACGGGCTCACTTGACTTGTTCCACCATTCACACTATCCATTCAAAAACCTTGGTTCCTTCTAGCCTTGTGAACCTAACCCACAAGCCCTTGCTAGATGTGTTATTAAAATATTTCCCTCTTTAATGAATTTCCCATCTTCATTCCACAATAACAAGAACAAAATAAGGGTGGGGGACTTCCTTATTTCATCTCAGCTAATGCTTGGATACCAAAATTATTTTCGCGAGTCGCAATGGAAAAGAGTGGGAGGGTGATTTAACTACAGAATAACTTAATAAATTCCCTAAAAAATGTTACAAATTCACTTCCAGTGGATAAAATATCCAAATGATAAGGAAATTCAGGGTGAGATCTTACTCAATAACACATCTGGGAATAATGAACCCAACTTTTCCCATAATGCATGAGTCAAATCCATATTGAACCTGTAAATCACTTGTAACCATGATTTTTTCTAAAGAACCCAAAACAGTGGATATAGTAAAATAATTTATCTACCCATATCTAGAAGAATAAATTAAAATCAAAATAATTCTGGAAAAAGATTATATGAATTAGTATGAGCACAATTTTGGGGTGGTTGAACCAGTAGTCATATGATAGTTGAACCACCAAATCTACTTCAATGCCTACATGTTTCTCAGCAACTACATGGTCCATCTCTTTAACCACATGCTCTAGTTTAGCACCCAAAAAATATAAAAACTGTTATATAGGTTCACTATGAAAAATCACTAAAATGGTAATGATTGTGCATGGGAGTGTGTATCATCATTAGATCATTTAAATGATATGTTACAATACTAACCATAACTAGAATGAAGGCTATATAAAAATTTTCATTCCAACCTGCATAAGAAAATAAGAACGTGTAATATTTTTGACACCAAGGATAACAATTTACGTATAAAAAACAACATCATTGCTACTTTGGTACATTCACCAGGCTTTCATATTATAGTGAATGGGTTTAATTTTAGTATATCATTATTTTAAATTTGATCTTTTTTCATCTTTATTAACATTAGGTTTATCTATTTTCAATAGCGTTCTCTCACCCAAAAATACATGGAATAATTGGAACAAGCTATTTTTTTCTTTTAAAATTCTTCCTCCGCACTTATCTCTTGTTATATCCCCAAATCAATTGATCATTTAAGTGTAAGTGTTTTTTAAGAACATAACAAACAAGAATTATTTTTCCTAACTTCTTATCGTAAGTGTTACATGCTATAATCTATTTTCAAAAAGTGGTGTGAGATGAACCATAAGACATAACATGTTAATATGAGAGATCATAGGATCCATAATCATAATAGTTTTAGGGTTGAAATGTAGACCCCTCCCACTTCTATCTAGTTGGGACTAAGATTATTATAGTTCCAACATGAAATTAAATTAGTTTTAGGAATATTAAATTAGAAAACTCAAGTACATCCATGTGTGAGGGAGACAGAGTGAGAAATAAATAATAAATATTATCATGCATGATATAAATAATAAGATTACCCAAAATTTTGAGGAATAATAAATCCACCATAAATACCAACTACAGTTGTAGAAACTCATTCAATAACAAAACAACCAAAATAATATTTCTTAATTCGTTTCAAGAATGGATGTCAATTTTTTGGAAATGATAAAAAATTTAGTCCTAAAAAATCCATGAAACATCATTATTTAATATAATCTTTGTAAATTTTAGGAATATCTAATTAAGATAATCTTTATAAATTTTAGGAAAAAACATTACTTCTGGTAGATCACTCACTTAATTCCAACAATTTTCTCGAAATCTGCTTCAAGGGAACACATCATGTAATTATAAAAATTAAACTTTGGGTTTCCATTGTAATGAGTATATAGGAAAATCCAATTCATATCACTAAATTCTCTTAGGATATTAAAAAAACTTCAAAGACCTTAAATTTACCCTGATGAACCCACGTCGCAGTGTGGTATAATCAGACTAGTTCACAAAAGCATATAATTTGTTAGAAAGTGATTTCTGATAAATAAATATATGATCCACACCCTGACGTAAAATAGTTGTTTAGAAACAAGTATTATTTATAAAAATAAATAGCTACTTAAAATATAGTATTTTATCAAGAACATACGTTCCTGAAAAAATAGTATTTACGCATGAACATATATTGAGACAATAACAGAAACACCCTCTTGAATATATACCTGCTAAGATCGATCATAGTAGTTGATCAAGAATGCACCTGCTTTAATATATAACATAAAATAGTAGTTTTTCAAGAAAATATATAACTACTTGAAATTCTCATACCACTTAATCAAGAACATGTCTTCTTGAATAAATAAATAACATAAAAATGTGGTTTTGTAATATGTATTATTTAAATAAGTGGAAAAATGATTTTTTACAACATGATACATTTATAAAAATGAAATTTTTAGAGGGGGTGTGTGGTATATTATGAGCATGTGTGATTTCCAACATATGATACATGAAATTTCAATATAAGAAGTTATAAATAATAAGAAGTTAATTGGACATACAAAGAGGAATAAATACCTTAAAACATTGAAAATCTGAAATATATCAGGTTGGGATAATATAATGGTTTAATATATACCTGATATAATTTAAAGCAACAAATAGAACTAACATAATTTTAATTATAGTTATTAAATATTATTTTAACTGCATAATTCAATTGCCTAAATATGTTGATAAATTCCATCACATTATTCTATTGGAAACAAAATACATAAGTCATATGAATAAACTATATGAATATATGTGTAAAATATATTCATACTATATAATAGTAATGAGGAATGAAACTTTATATAAATTATGTGGGAACTCTACAAGAATGATGTGGATACTCTATAGGAATGATATGGGTATCATGATATTTTATTCACAAAGCAATATCATGATATTGTATCATAATTAAATCTTTATGAAAGGAAACTTCATATTTGATCAAATTTCATGATATTTTATTGATGCTTACTACACTAGATAAAATATAAATAAGAAAATGTTAATAAATACCACCACTGATACCATACACACAATAAGCACAACTTAATTTTCCATCCTATCCAGATTTTTCTATTTCTATCTTCAATAATTAATGACCATATTTTTTTCCTACAAATTTTAGGGGAGAAAAGAAAAATGGACTTTTAAAAACTTGATTTTAAAAAATTTGTGCAGCCTCTTTCACCTAAAATGTGAAATGATTCAAAGAGAAAACAAGAAATAGGTAACTAGAGAGGAAAAGTAAAAGACACACTGTTACAAAAAATACTAAAAACAAATACACATAGGCCTGCTGAGTCATAAAAAACCTGGATATTAGGAGAAAATCCACCTTCCTCACCAACATTGGTTGTATCTTGACCATAGTCTCTCTTAATAACAATATGGAAACAGATAGAAACAAAATATGTATGCTAATATTTTCTTGGGGGTGAAATTGAAATATGAAACAACTACAATATCACACCTTTTAGTGATTATACACTTCTTCACTCCTCTTCATGGATTCTTTAATCAAAGATTCTCTAAGAGGGAAAATCATGAATTCCTAGAGTTCATGAAATTTAGGCACAAATACTATAGGAGACATATTCATGTAAAAGAGAATTAAAACTCCTACATCACCTACATTTCAAGCCTATTGATATCATGGGAACCCCCATTAATGAAATTGAATTTAGGTACAATGAGAACTAAGGTTTTATTTTTAGCAATATTAGAATTATGTTGTATAATAAAGTCACAAAAGATGAATGAGTATGTATTGGTGAAAAAAATTAAACTTACAGAGGAAGTTAATATACCATGTGAAGAGGGATATTGTTCACACTAGCACCAGATTTAAAAACAGTAAGGGAAACTTCCAGTATGGCATTTTCACCTAGTTGAAACCAACATATAAGGGAGATTAGCTTAAAAAGATTCAAAAAATCCTAGAAATTAAGATAATTACTACCACATGAATTACTATAGTATAATTATTCAAAAACTTAATTGTTCAAAAAAATGTTGCAGTACCCATATTAGAATTATCACTACACCAAAAATCCAATAATACCATGTGATCTTCAAAAAAAATTAAACATTAAAATACCTTTTGCCTAAAAATAACTTGATAGAATGGTTTCAGAATTTAGGGGTGTTCATGCATCTGGTTGAGGGAGTTTTGGGGCCCGAAATGATAAAAAATAATCACACATGATCCTCAGCCCAGTTGGTGAGGTATCCTTAAGTGCATCCATGAGACCCAGGTTCAAAAGCAAGTAGAGACATTTTTCAGAGTTACTGTAGAAATACTGTAGCATGTACTATAGCAGAACTGTACACTATGCGGGTATTGTAAGAGATACTGTAGCAGTTAGTATAACAGGTACTGTTTGATTCTGTAGTAGCTGGAACTATTCACCTTAGGCCACCAGTTTGGGCTTGGAGTCCATAAGGATTTCAGGCCACCCATGAATTCGGGTTAGTAGGGATTTCAGGCAACCTTTAAGGCCATAAAGCCACCTCAAGGCCTTTGGGCCACATGCAGTTTCCCCAGACAGACTCCACAAAAAAAGAAGCATCCCCAGAAGAGGATTCAGAGCAGATGCACTCACCATAGTAGAGCCAAATGGATTTGTCAGAATGAGAGGGTATGGATATGCCATCGGGACCAGCCTGTGCTTGCATGGGAAGCCTAGCCAGACGACCATGCGAAGGTGGATAGCTACTATCATGATGCAGATGCTGAGGAGGGGCAGTTCCCTGTAGATAGGCTGGTTGAATTCCCTAAGACCTTCGAGTCATGTTATCTTCAAAGCCTATGATCCATGTAATCTTTTACCCTATGAGCATTATAAGGGTGCCCCCTCATCCCTTGAAATGGGGGTTATCAAACATTAATAAAAATGAAGGTCTTCA
Organism: Viscum album; assembly: GCA_963277665.1. Taxonomy (NCBI): domain Eukaryota; kingdom Viridiplantae; phylum Streptophyta; class Magnoliopsida; order Santalales; family Viscaceae; genus Viscum; species Viscum album. The sequence continues at coordinate 1,684,057,065 of OY728126.1, read as the reverse complement.
GGCCATTCGGGATGAAAAAAAATAATCAAGTCAAGTCACATACTTCGTGATAACCTGACCCGACCCAATCCAACCCATTGGGGTCGGGTTACCTGACGCATGTACAAATCTCCCCTAGCCCCCTATAGTAGCCCCCAACCCCACCATCCAAGAATCCCCCCCAACATCCCCCTAGACCCCTGAAACAACCTCCCCTGCCACAACTAACCAAGAATCAAGATTATTTGGACTTGAATCACAACTTTAGTATCTTTAATTATCATTTTCATGAGAACTATAAATTATAGAAACTCAAATTTCAGGTTTTAAAAAATATATCAATTTTATATTTTCATTGATGTTGTTGTCCATGGATTTAATGTTGAATCATCTTAAATTCAATGATTATACTAAACACCAATTGAGGTGTTTTTGATGTTTAGAACACATAATATCATATTTATAAGCATTACAACTCATTTATTTCATTATATATTAAATCAAGAAACATTATTTTTTAGTCTAAATAATTCGATAAATTCTCCTATATCTTGATGGTTACAAATACTGAAATCATTCTAATGTAGAGCATATGATGCTTACACAACTCTATATTCAGGATTATATAGGTTCAATGATGTATACTTAAGAAAAGAATAATGTATACATATAATAATCCCATGGTTATTAAGATGTAATGAATTTTGTTTATGAAAATACATTTGATGGTTATGTTGGCCTAGATGATTCTTACACAGATCTTCTAGATGAACATGTAGGACATACTTCATGCATATGCAATTCAAGATGATTCTTATGTAGCAACAGGATGATGCATATACAAATTCAGAATGATCATTACACATACAATTCTTTTCCATTTTTCCAATTTCTCCAAGCTAGATGATGATTAAAAAGAACAAAATTATTCATTTTACCCTATTTCATTCAATTATGTTCTGGGACTTTTTTAAAGTAACTTTAGCCTTTATAAACCTTCATATAAGAGTATTTTAATTTTGAGGGTTGTATACAGTATTCTAGTTACTTCTTAAATAGATTCTCAAAATATCCATCTCTTTAATCTCTCATTCAAACTTTTTTAACCTTATTTATTAATACATCATAAGATGTATATGGTAACTATCACCTTCATACTTTTCCAAACTATTGTAGAAAGTATCGAAAGACTTCCATCAACACTTGTCATTATTAACCATGAAGATAATCTCAAACAAACGACACTTGTGATGGATTTATCACTAATAAACTGAAAACATCTTCCTACAAATAAGTAAGTATAACCCTGTACATCATGCACTATATGAAATAATTTAGAGTGTAGACAATTACATAGAGTGAATGAATAAAAAATGAAACAAATGAATAATGGTTGATGAAGATGTTGGCCTCTAAAATAGGTAAAGAACATTCCCTTAAGGATGAAGAAGATAAATCTTGTATGAAACTATAAAGGTTAGTGTTATTGATGAAGCTTCTTGAGAATCAAATGTTATGTACAGTGAGTATAACAGAACAATGAGGTTAAACTTTTTATGTATCAAACAATGGTGTCTTGTACATCATTTATCTCAATGTAGGATTTTTACTCTTTAAATATATGATAAAAAATAGGTATAGTATCTTCTTCAAATTCCACATGAATTATTCCTAAATATGTCACATTCATGATTATTAAATGTCTCTCCATTCTCAAAAATGACAGAATAATAATAATAATAATGATAACTAAAAAAATAAATAAATGATAGCAATAAATACCCCCTAATAAATACCTATAATCATGAATAAATAAATTCATTTTATCATCAAATAATTTAATAATTTATCTCTTGACCCATAATAATTAAACCAAGAAGCATAATTCAATTACAACACACTCATTTTGGAATTTCCAAAATATAAAGTGAACTCGTATGATGAAAATGATTGGTGATATAAGGTTTTGTCCATGTAAGCCATGAAGAGGGTAAATGGAACTCATTCAACTAATAAGGTTCCACCATAAAACTATTTAGCAAGTTATGTGGTCCATGTTGACTGTTAAGCTAATTATATCCCATCCCAATCTATATATGAGATCACATAAGTCATTCAATAAAAAAATAAAAATAATGATGTAACATGAACATAAAATCATCAATAAAGAAAGAGAATCAATAAATACAAGGACACCTACCTCAATAGATTATCTATATATCAATACCATGATCATACCATCCTCCTATGAGTCCAAGAGTTCCCATCTCATAAATAAAAATCATTAAATTAGTAAACCAAATAATTAAAACAAAAAATCAAAGATCATCATAATAAATTACAATCTCACATGAAAACTTCAAAGTGCACAAACCTTGAGAAACAGGGTGCGACCCACTCATGGAACACACCTAAAATTAATCCACATGAAATCCATAAATTAAACACCCAAATCATAACTAATTTCACCAAAAATTGCTAGAACCACTAAAAAAATACATAAGGAAACATACCTCAAGTCAAACTATGAATTGTGGATTAAATATCTCCTCTCATGATGTCCTCTACAAGCTATATATGAAATCTCCATCAAGTGGGATTATTTCACCATGCTCTAGTAAAATTTTCTCCCTAAACCCTTACAAGGTGAACCAAAATCAAAGAAGTTGAAGTAATAGGAACAAGGGAGAAGTGAGGAGATACTTTACCTCAAATAGACATGATGAAACCATACCAAACCACCCAAATAAAAAAGTGACAAGAGAGGGGATTTCACGAGAGTAGGGACCTAATCAGGTTCTTCACCAAAGAAGGAGGTAGGGAAGGGAAGTTTTACCATGATGAGGGAGGGGAACTACATTGTGAAGAGGGGAAGCACGAACTGATGCCCTGAATGGAGGAAGAACTTCCGAAGAAAGGTATGGAGGAGGGAAGGAACACATGAGGGATGGAGTAACCAAGAATGGAGAATCCTGTGAGGGATGGTGAAACCATTAAGGAGAAGCTGACAATTATCAAGTGAGGGATAATTTGGTCAGGTGATGATCGACTGAGGAAATCGGTTTTAGGAGAGGGATGGGATGAGTGGGTGAGTGGGAGAGGAAAGCCCCGGGGGAGGAAAAACTAAGGGAATATTTTCCACTAGGGATAATCTATCCATTGATACTTCTAATATAAATCCATGGTTGTCTAAAAACTATGGCTATATCTTGACCTACAGCCAAAAACCAATTAAACTATGGCTATATGTCCCTGTATATAGTTCATTTTTCTAGTTGTGACACCACTTTGAGATAGACTCGATCGAAAACTGGTGCATGAAAATGATCCTTTATGTACACCTAGTTTGAAATTCCCATAGGATATTCATTGGTAAATTCACAATCTCATTATGAGCTATTTCTATGGGAAAAAAAATTCACATAAGTGTCTATGTTAGCAAATAGATCATGGATAACATAGATTGAAGCCTAGAAATTCAAAAGTTAAGGAATAAATTTCATTTATAAGTTATCCATTTAATGTTATTAGATTCCCTTATATTCCTTTAATAGTTTAAAAATACTAATCCCTAATTTTACCTTTCTTCTATCCAATGGCGAAAAATAAGAGGAACTGAGTAAACAACCAATGCAAAGGGAAATGTGATGACTGCCCAAGCTAGATTCCCAACCTGATGGGAGTATGAATAATTTTTTTTGTCACTATACTATCTCATTTGACATAGGTCATAAATAGAAACATGGATTAAGAGGAATTCTCAAATACCCCTAAGAAAGAACAAGTTGTAATTTATACCTTTATGTTACTAAGGCCTCTGAATTTCAATATATCATCTTATCCCTTAATCACAGAACAATGGATCCAATACATAGAGGAGATCTTCTCTATCCTTCAATGTTTCCAGAAATAGAATCTTATAATGGATTTTTATTATATGAAATTAGAAACTAATCAGTGGTGGACATTAATGAAGAATAAAAATCATTAGGAAGAGATTTAACTGATAGGGTGGAAAGAGTTATTGGTTTTTTAACAAATATTTTTCTCACACTCTCAGAATTAGAATGGAAAGCGATTTACTTTCCTTCAAGCTAAAAGATGATGAATCCATTAGGTTATACAAGGAAAACCTCAAAATAATTGCATGATACACATCTGGATTTTTCATTACCCCCAAATTCAAATTTGACTACTTATTTAGTGGGATAAAACCTACTTTCCAAAAATTAATGGAAATTCAAGACTTTGATAGCTATGAGGAAAATGTATGATGTGCCCTCAAAGTTTATATGAAGATCAACGAATCTCAGGGGTATCACAAATATAAGAACTGAAAAGTGAATTTTTATTATGTTGGTGAAATGGAGAAATATAACGGTGCTAAGAAATTTCAATATCCCACTTGTCCAAAGTGTGGAAAGAAGCACCCTAAAAATTTCCTAATGGAAACGAGGGAATTATTTTTGTGTAGGAAGGAAGGGTACCAAGCTAGAGATTGTTGATGGGGGAAACCAACTAATGCAATGGAGGAAAGGAATTCTCTAGACAACCCTCAATGAATTTTTCATTGTTTCAAATACAAGGAACAAGAGAACTTTGAAAACTAATTCACTAAGATAATGGTTTTTGGATACAACCCAAAACCTCCAAGGTATTATGGGTGAGATCATTCCATGACTATCACTGAGTTAGATCATGAAAATGAAGTGGTGACAAGTTATTCATTCAAGAATAGTGAACATACTTTTTGATTATAGTTCTACGCATTCCTTCATATCATAAAATTTTAGTAGAACTTTTAAAGAACCACCATAAAGAATGGAATTTTAGTTGTCAATGAAAACATAAAATGGGGATATTATTGCATCCCAAGTATATAAATCCTCCCCTGTCAAAATATTTGGGATGAAATTCCTAGATAACCTTTTGATACTTCCTTTAGTGAAATTTTATGAAATTATAAGTATTTATTTGGTTTTCTTATATATATCCAACATAAATTTCTATAAGAAGGAAATCACTCTCTGTATATCAACTCGACCTCTGATTCTATACAAATCCAAAGAGAATTATAAATATTATTTAGATCCGACATCTCAAGAATGGATATTATATCCCTAAAAGAAAGTTTATCTCTCTCAAATGATTGAGTATATAGAAAATATCATTCTGGAATACATTCCCATTGTGAGTGAATATGCTATAGTGTTTCCTGAATAATTTCCCGATCTTCCTCTTCATCAAGAGGTTAAATTTTAAATCGATATTATACTTAGGGAGTTTCCATTATCCAAGACTCTATATAGAATGACTATTTTAGTGCTGGTGGATTTGGAGAAAGAAAAAAAATCTAGTGAAAGTGTTAACATGATCAAGTAATTCACCTTGGGGTGAACCAATCCTCTTCAATAAGAATAAGGATGGGTCAATGGGCCTTTTACTTGATTGTTGTGAGTTTAACCTGATCATAATAAATAAAAATTATCTCCTATCACATATTGATGATTTTGTTTCGATAAGCTACATGGAGACCAATAATTATCTAAGGTGAATCTTTGTTTGGGGTATTTTCAAATAATGGGGAAGAAGGATGATATCCCTTTGACTACTTTCCAAACAAGGTATGAGCTCTATGAGTTCACAGTAATTCCATTGTACTCATTAGTTCTCTAATAATATTCATGGACTTTATGAATTAATTATTTATAGATTACCTCAACAAATTTGTGTTAGTATTTATAGATGATATTCTAATATACTCCAAAATAAAGGAGAAGCATGAGGATCATTTAAGCACTATTCTTAAGACCTTACAAAAAGAGAAAAATTATGTAAATTATAGAAAATACGAGTTCTGATTAAAGGAAGTCTCATTAATATGGAATATTATCATAGGTAATGGGATATATGTATACCCTACAAAGAAAAAATCAATTTAGGGATGGATGAGGCCGACACCTGTGATATAAATATATAGTTTCCTTAGATTATCTAGGTATTATTGATGATTTTTAAGAAATTTCTAAGGATTGTCAAAAACTCTAACCAAGATAAATTCAAATGGAGTTAGATTTGTTTGGAATAATGAATGTGAAGATATATTCAAGTAGTTGAAAACGAGGCTTATCATATCACATGTATATATTCTACCCACAAGTGGGGAACTTTATATGATATACATCGATTCTTCAAAGAAGGATTTGGGATTCCTGTTAATAAAAAGTGAGAAAGTGATAACCTATGCTTCAAGGAAATTGAAAGTTCATGAAAAAACTACCCAAATAATGATCTGGATTTGGATTCAATGATCTTCATGTTAAAAATATGTCTAAATTACCTCTTTTAAGAGAAGTGTGAAATATATAAATATCAAAAGATCCTCATGTATATATTCTCACAGAATGTTCTAAATATGTTCCAGTGAAGATGGTTAGATATGATTAAGGGATATGGTTTCCAAATACACTACCATCCAGGGAAAGAAAATAAATTGATATATAATCTAAGTATAAATTATCCATCAATGTTATCTTTTATGAGAATTGAGAAGGATATGATCTTCTTAGACTTGAAAAATATGGAAATGGGGATCATAAATGAAGAAACATCAACAATCCTTTCACAAATGATTTCTCAACCATCACTTCTAAAGAAGTTAAAGTATTCTCAAAGAGATGATGTTGGAATTAAGAAGAAAGTGGAAGATATAAAGAAAGGTAAATACTTGGAGTTCTATATTAATTAAGAAGGATTTGTAATATTTGGGTCATGACTATGTGTATCATCAAATATCGAGTTAAAGGAGTTGTTAAATGATGCACATAACTAGACCTTCTCTATAAATCTAGAGAGCACAAAGATGTATCAATATCTATAAGGGAACTATTGGTAGGAAAATATGATGAAAGAGATTGTAGATTATACATCATGCTGTCTTTTATATTAGTAAGTGATTGCAGAAAGGTAAAAATCCAAGTGAATTATGCAATAATTACCTATACCGACATGGAAATGGGAAAAAATTACATTGAAATTTGTCACTGGTATTCTAAAGACATCAAGATGAAATAATTCTATATGGGTTGTGGTGGATCACCTCACACAGTCTTCAAACTTCATTGAAATTTGATAAGTCTTCTCACTCGATCAACTTGCAAGGATATACATTAGAGAACCGATGAGAACCCACGGAACACCACTATCGATTTTATCTGATCGAGACCGAAGATTTAACTCTAAGTTATTAAAGAGTCTTAAACATACTATAAATACTAAGTTTAACATTCGAATGACTTATCACCCTTGAACTGATGGATAATATAAGCAGACTATCTAGATACTTGATGACATATTAAGAGAATTCTCAATTGACTTTAAAGGAGGATGGGATCAACATCTTCCTCTAGCCAAGTTCTCATAAAATAATAATTTCCACTCAATCATCCAAATGGATCCCTATGAATCCATTTATGGGAATACATGTAGAAAACCTATGTGATGTGATGAAGTAGGGGAAAACAAACTTACAAGTCCTGAAATGGTTGAGGAAATGGTGGAAAATGTTAAGAAAATTCCACAACACATCAAGAATGTTCAGAGTCAAAAAAAGTGCTATGATGAGAATCATCAATGAGACCTACTACGGTTTGAGTTTAGAGACAAGGTATTCCTCTAGATATCTCTATGTAATAAATTCATGATATTTGAGAAGAAGGGGAAACTTAGTTAAAGATACATCATTCCCTTTGATATCATTGATTGCATTGGAGCAGTGGACTATCAACTAGAAATCCCACCTAACCTATCTCAAATAAATGATGTGTTCCACACATCACTCTTAAGGAAGTAATAATAGACCTCTCACATGTACTCAATCTAGAAGTGGTACTATTAGGGAATGATCTCTCATATGAGGAGCATCTGGTGAAGATCTTATATTATAGAGACAAAGTTTTATAAAATAAGAAAATACATCGAGTCAAAGTGATATAAAGAAACCAAAAATTTGAAGAAGCAACATAGGAATCATAGAAGGCGATGAAACATAATTAAGATCATATTTTTTATTGTGTGAAATGAAAATCTCAATGGTGAAATTTCTGTAGGGGAATATTGTAACGACCCAAAATTTTATAAATAAAAATCCACTTGTAATTTAATTAAAAGTGTTATTATGTATTATGGTAATAGAAAACACATGAAATTCATTGGTTTTAATATATCCTATCACATTTAAAAGAAAATTAAGCATTATATCCATTGATAATATAGTTATAGAACAATAATCAAATGATTAATATAAATATAGGGTTTTAAAAAGATTCAATTGACTCAGACAAAGGAATTGATGACCCCAACGAGTAGGATCATACCCTATGAAGCCCATTTATCAAAGAATATAAGGGAGTTAAAATCAATGGGATTTTCCCTTGACCAGTCCCAAGTTGATATCCAATAACTAAATCATGGGAAAAATCATTTATTAGAGAAGTTCAAGCTCATTGAGATCATGCCCCAAACCATTTGTGCCAGAACACCCCCTGAAAGTCTCACCGTCTCGCACATTACCCTTAGGTAATTTTCTGTTGTAATAAAGGGATATGTATCAAGATACTAATAATATGAATATATATATTTTATGGAATAATTAATATATTTTCTTCTTATTATTTTTACTTTATAAATGATTTTGATTTAGATACAATAAAAAAGATGTCATATTTTTTTGGGTAATTTTAAATTTCAATTAAGATATTTATTTCTATGAATTAATAGACTTTTGAAATAAATAATATTTTAAAAAAATATTATTATTAAATAATTCTTATTTAATATAAATGATCAGATAATTTTGATGAAGTTGAATGTAAATTTTACATGTCTTTGAAAATTGTTACTGTAAAACCCCCCAACATTTCTCAATAAATTTTGATTCTATTTTAAAAGTAAAAATTCATATATTTATAAAATTAATTTGATAAAATAAATATTATTTTTAGAATCAAAACATCAAAATTATCCAATGGTGATTTTTTCATAATTTTACGAGACAATCAAAATTTCATGTAAAAATTAAATACACTATAAATATACAACTTGAATTATGAAATAATAATGACCCAAAAGTGATGTAATAAATATTATAAATGTTATAAAAGACCAAATATATGTCCCCCTTTAAAATAAAGTAATTTTTAGGTTATTTGAAAGATTTTACAATGAATTTATGAATCCTCCAAAACCCATATTATATTTTAAGGTATTAAAATCATTTCATTAAGAGCATGACTCACTTCCACGTGACCATAGGTAATATTTTCATAATTTCAGTCCTTATAGTTATAAAATAATGAAAAAATATCCTCTTTTTAAGGAAAAATGTGAAAAAAACCATGTAATGTTTTTTTTGGAAATTTATTGTATAGAGTCGAAAACCTAAGTTTGAGAAATAATAAATAACTCCCCTCCCTTTTCCTATGTAATCCCACCCAAGATCCCATTCCTCCCCCATAAAAAACCATGAAGGACTTCCTTAATATTTCTTACCCTGTATATATTCCTCCTAAGGTTCCCCCAAGGTCTCAAGAAGATCCTCCTAATATTTTGGAATCACACTCTCAAGGTAAGAGATCATCTCCTTCTCCTCTTTATTCAAGAATCTTCATTATCTTATTCCTTTTATATACATTTCATAATGTTGGGATATGTTCTCCAATATCCCCATTACTGACTATATGATGTCCAAACTATGATATACCCCTTTCACAATCATTAATACCTCCCATGAACATTTATATTCCCTTGTTATGATACTGAAATTTCACTATGATTTCCCATACCTAACAATTGTGTAATGAATACCCATACCCATTTCTTAACAAGTTTATTCTACTTTAGGCACTTATACTTATTTTATTTTGGGATTTTGTGTATTTATTATACACTCCTTTAAAATTGAATAAAATTTGATGAAACATTATTCCATGTTGTATAATCTATGTGGCACACTTATGCATGTGAATGAAATGAAAGTGAAAGGTGTGCCCAAAATTATATAGCACTCTAATGCATTGGGTAATGTTTTAGTCTCATGAGACATTGTGTAAGGGATTATGGAGTGAATATAACCCATAATAAGACTTTTTCCATAATTATGACTTGGCAGTTATCATTGAACTATGTTTTGATCCCCATTTAAAATTGTTGCCACATTTACCATGTTTCCTTTATATTATCATGATATATCATGCCTCATTGTTCATGTTTATGATTCTCACCCCTTTTATATCTCATTGATACTCCTATCATCTAACATATAATAAATTCTTCATGTTATTCCATTTTTATTCCCTTATTGGGATTTATAGCTCACCACTTTCTTATATATGTCCCCAGGTTATCCCATACAGTTTTAGTTATGATGGAATAATACGTGGAGGTTAAAGAAGTTCTCGATAATAGATATGTATTCCCTATTTTATGTTTTTATGTAATGTAACTAATTCCCAAAGACACTATACTTATTGATATTTTAGGTTGTATTATGTGTAATATTATGTAATAGATCGTGAATTAATGTGTAATAAATACAAGGGTTGTTATATAATTTTTTCCAACTAGATAATTTTGGAAAAGTTTGGGCATACCTTTTGTATTTTTTATTTTTTACAAAAATTAGATTTTTGGTTACCTTTACATTATGCCAACATGTATACACTTAGTGAAATTTAATAGGTTATTAAACCCAATTTAAATGGTGTAAACATTATTCAATCAACATTAATAATGTATTTAATATATATAGGGTTTTATACCAAAACATAGGGTATACACACTAATTTTACATTGATGAAATATTGGGTAAGAATTGAGTTTTAAAATAAACTTTGATTTTATAAATATTAATTGTATTTGTTTTTATAAAGTATTTTTTTGTAATGTAAAATGTAAATTAGACTTTAATTTTTTAAATAATATTTATATCTACTTGAGAAAGTTTTAATTATGAAATCAATTCTTAAACTAACATTTACTTATATTAACACTAATTGAAATTGTTTTGATATTGTTGAGTATTAAATTGGTTGTCAAAATAAACATTAAATTGAGAAAACATTGGTTTTTAATAATTAAATAATGTATTGGATATAGAGATATTCTTGATACCAAACATTAAATTTTTATCCTAATTATCATCAAAACATACTCTCTTGGTCATTGGTTATGCCTTTCCTTATACTTGGTATACCTTGTAACTAGTATGTTATTTCTTAATATACCATTTTATTTGACACTAATAATAATTAGTTTTTATTTGTGGCATAACTTATTTTTTTTGGTTTTCTAATATTATGCTTTAATTTTAAATTATACCATATCTTATGGAACATTTAGAAAGTTTTTATAATGATTTTTTATTGCTATTTATTCCATGCCATGTATATTATTAGGATTTCTACAAGGATTCCTTAATTGTATACATTATATACCATTAACATGAATTAATTTATAATACAAACTTTTCTTCTTTATATTTGGAATTGCTATATGTGTAATGATCTAGCCTAACTCACTTCATAATAACCAGATCAAAGTATTGCATAATCTCGGGGGTGGCTCCCTGTATGTTAGAGGATACCAGATCAAATTAGGGGTCTAAAAATATCTTGGGGAGTCTATACCCCATGGATCATACAAACACAAATAATAGTAGAAGTATTATAAATAAAAACCATCCATATGAGAAAGAGATAATAGACATCACATAAAATATTCAATAAACAATATACAACCCATGTTGTTGTTAGAGTCAGTGACACAGAACCAACTGGCATCTTTTACATTCAATTACAAGAATATTCATTAATATCTTACCACATGATGAAAATTATTCTATAAATAATTAATGTGATAATTTTAATTGAGTATTTATTTCTTCAAAAGGTTATAACCATTCCCCTTTATAATGAGATCCTATTAATACAATGATAATATTCTTTAACATATATCATATGTTCTAGATAATAATTTTTGATGACACACAAATGACGTTTTGACTATCAGGAGTTGGTTACTCATAAGTGGATTATGATTATCATCATGATTTTTAACACTTGTTAATATCCAAGAGAGTAGATTATGAGGACATACCCACCAATATAAATTCCACATTTTATTTGTGTCCTTGGATATTCATATCTACAAATATGTGTATTGGTCCTTAGAATTGAGATATTATTAATATATATCATGAATTTATTACTTTGATGTATTAAAAAAACCATGATTACATATTCTATTAGTGAGGTTGGATACATATTGTGAATCATAAGTGATAAGAAATTAAATAATAATTCAATAAAGGGTTTATCCCTTATGGGTTAATGGAAGAACATATATCTATAAATTTGATTGTAATGGAACTATCAGATGAAATCCATGACATGGTAGTTCATCGATGATGTCAATTATGGTATTCAATGAAAGATAAGAAAGAATATAGGTTGATTAAACAAGTATTCAATCTGTTTGATGAGATATAAATACAAAGAGATTATATTTCACAGTAAGTGTTCATGTGAGGCAATTTTCATTGTGATATTACCTTCTTTCCCTATGGGTTCCATGATGAATTACTTGATAAAAATATTGGACTTTTGGAAAGGTCTCCTAACAGGTATAAGAAATAGAGGTATAGGATCAAACACTAACTTTATACAGAATCTTAGTTATATTATGTTTAAATTTAATAGTTAAAATAAATATTATTCCCTACTTATGGTTTAATAATTATTTATGTATTTTTGATCACATGAATTCAATCATTAGTTATTCAGTTCTATAATATACGTGAGTTGAATATTAATTAAATATTATTTATGAGAGAAAATATATAATATTTACTTATCTCTTGTTCATTATTAACAAATTCATACACAAATATTTTTTTATTCACCATTCTAGTGAATAGATTTAAATAAATATTTGCTTAGTTAAATTAATATTATAATAAATAATTATTCCCAAGTTTAGTGAATATAATATTTATTTATTAATTTAACAAATATTATAATGATATTTATTTATTTAAATAAATAATAATTATATAAGGTTTGATATATGCCAAGGAGGATTGAGGATCCTAGTTAAGGTTCTAATGAAAATGATACATATTATTAAATATCATTTAAATAAATATTAATTAATTAATTTAAGAAATGATATTTAAATATTCAATCATTAGCGTATGTCATGGAATATATTATTATTATTTTTATTATTTTTAATGGGGAATATATTAGAGAAAATATTTTATGAAGGACATCACTGTAATTATAAAATATTTTACCCTAACTATATACTCCATCTTATATAATTTCTCTAGAGTTATGAAAATTTTTGTGTATAATGAATTATCTCAAAGAGAATTCTCACAGTAATGAGAGAACATCTCAATAAAAATCTCATGGATGAGAGACAATCCTCTTCCTCCCTCTCAAGATATAGAGAATAAGAGAAATAATTATTTCAAAACTGAAATACTTCTTGTTATGATTAATAGTGAATGATGCAAGGTATTTGGTTCCTCCAGGATGGAACCAGCAATACCGATGAAGTTGTTCCAAGAATTGTGGAGTGTTTGTAGATACCACTATAGAAATTATGCATTAGATTCTTTACCACAACAAATATATGATAGAGACTGCTGAATTGATGACCAAACATGAAATAATTATCTAGATGAGGTGATTATTATCTTAAATTAATTATAAATTATATGTGAAAAGATACTCTTTATGAAGAATCCGGGGTTTCTAAATCTAATTTCTAGGATTTCATCCAAAGAAGATGATGAAAAAAATTGTTAGGCCCAGTCCTAAAAACCTTTTCTTCATCCATATACATGTGCCAAGGATTTTGTCTATAGGATATGGTTACGTGGTGGGTAACTGAAAATATCACATTGCGTACCTTTGGTTAACCACACTAGTGTGAGCTATGTAAATCAAGACATGCTGTGTGGAGGTCGGTACATGGCATCATTACACACAACATGTTGATTTCTAGTTCGTACATGACTAGATATGTAGTACACAACTTGTATTTAGTGTACAAAACATATAACTCGACATGGTTTAGAAAGCATATGGTCAAAATATGTAGTGTGTAATTAAAACACATGTTGTATATTTATTTTTATTCTCATGACATGACACCACACAAAGCATATTGTGTATAGTCGACTTGTATACTCCATGTAACAAGTGATAATCCATGTGAGATACACACATTGAGTCCCTAGGCTTGTATTGTGGGAGGATACTAGTAAATCACATGGTGTGTAGATGTATGTACACATCGTGTAACTCAGGCCCAATTATATAAGGCATACATTGGGACAGGCATGTTATATAAGTCAAACTCATGGTGGAAAAAATTAGTTAAAGTGAAACTAAAATACATGGTATTTAGATTTTGTGTACATTCCATGTGGATCCCATTGAGCAGTCTCCTGACCATACTTATGTGGAAGCTATTGATGACTTCCATGAAAGAAGGATCCCCAATCCGTGGGGGAAGCAAAGTCAGAAATACCATAAGAAAGGGAGTAAGGAATACCCTTAGGTACCACTGCAAATGGAAACTAGATCCATAAATAAGTCAAAAGCGAAGGAATGTGAAGGTCAAAAATATGAATTAGACTCTCAATGTTTGGGTTTTGAGGACAATAATGTTCATCCACAATTCATGGCCTGTGGATTTGTGTAGCTAGTGTAGGATTTTAGGGATGGTAGTCATGGAAATGAGACAGAAAACAATCACACAGAGGCCCTGAAATCCACCAAAGTTTCATTTAATTATATTGTCACAAAAGGGATGTAAAAATTTATTAACAATAAAGGCCTCATATCTGACCCCCAAAGAGAAGGCTGTGGAAGGACTACTCCAATACTCCAAGGAACTTGACTACCAGATCTTTGATGTTAAGGAAGATTTTTGCTAAGGTGTTCAAGTACTTAAATCATGGTAACTATAAATTATAATGAGGAACTATTGATGAATATGGTTTTGAGGCAACCAAGGAAAGTCAGAGGATGCAATCAAGAAATCGGTGAAATTTCTCTTGAGCTCGGAAGATGTTGTGTCTGAACAGGTTTTTTCTCTCAATGATACTGAAGAAGAAGCTACTAAGATGATGGGGAGATCTATAAATATTACTCTCAATGAGGAGAAATATACCTGGATTGACAAGTAGGACCTAATACTAGTTGGGGGTTTCAACGGTGGGAAGATTTTTCTGGAGGAGTACATCTAAGCATGGGATAAGCTAGACTCTCAGTTTGAAGATCTTATCATGGATGAACCTGACACCTAGGTAAAAAATATTTCGTGGAAATTATTCAGGGACTATAATTCTTGTAGGCTTAATTTTTCCTTAGTGGCTCTTTTATTTCCTTTTTTGGTTGAACTTAGGTTTATCACTTTTACCTTAAAATTGTTTTATAAATAATAATTTAATTTTTAGTCAGTACGTACATGCCATGTGACTAGGTTTTTCCACATAGAGCACACACTGAGTGATTTTTCTGAGGCATACAGAATTAAATGACTTAATAAATTACTTTATGATTTATTCTTTAATTACATGATGTGTATGGTCATTGTACATTCCATATACTTCATTATCATTACCTTTTGTATACATTGTGTATGTTCAAGGAATTTCACGTGGTCATACATGCCATGAAGACTATACAGATTAATCCATATAAAACCACCATGTAATACCATGACATGCCATGTAAGAATAAATATCATGTAATCACATATTATATTAAAAGGACCATACATAAAGTTATTCAAACACTATTAAAGTTAATCCACACACAATGTAATATGGAAGGGAACATGATGTGGTGTCTCTGGTATAAGACATGTATATTAAATTCCAAATGAAATTTAATCTATCCAGGAGGATTAATGTCATATACATGGTATGTACACCCCATGTGGTAGTTAATTTTTAATTTAAATTTATTTATTTAATTTATTTAAAATTATTGAGGTTGATATTCTCATGGATTCTTTGGATTGATAATAACTATATGGAATTAATTAATTAATAAGATGATTAATTAATTAATTCAAGATATTTATCTTAAT
Source organism: Viscum album (assembly GCA_963277665.1). Classification (NCBI taxonomy): domain Eukaryota; kingdom Viridiplantae; phylum Streptophyta; class Magnoliopsida; order Santalales; family Viscaceae; genus Viscum; species Viscum album. Next base: position 1,684,040,919 of record OY728126.1, on the reverse strand, counting down.
AAATAATGAATTGAAATTAATTCTAAAAAGTTTGAATGTGTATTTGTTACATGTTTTGGATGATCCTGAGATTTAATGACCCGTGCATGTGTTGTTTTTCCTAATTTAATTATTTATTTAATGGGGTTTTATGATAAATTTATTATTAAATTAAATACAATGATCAGCATATCAGCCCTTCATATTTATTATATATGGACCTCTATATCCTTGGTATATTTTATATAACACTAAACCCATGGTACCACTCACATATGTGTGAGTAATCACATCTAAAAGATGGAGTGGGTGTGAGGAGATGGTTGAAGACCAAGCCTAAGTGAAACCAACCAAAGAGATTCATTAGTTAAAGGTGGAATGTTATAACTCAAGCTTGGTCTATCATTAGAAGTTATTCCCCTCGAGTCAAGGGTTAATTTATCTTATAATTAATAAACCAACCAGAATTTGAAATTTCATTATCATACCACATGTATATTTTATTTTATCCAGTTCAAGGTCAATTATTTTTTATGAGATGCAATGGTTATTAAATACTAAAATGCTATCACATAAAGTAAATAAATTAACAAGAATACATGATTAAATAAAGTTATTATGTATAAATTACTTTATTAAAAATGATTAATTAATTATATAAAATCTTCATAATATTAATAAGCATATAAATTATAAAATAAATAATATTTTTGTATAAAGATAAATAAAACCCCTAAAAGAAAATATTATGTTAGGTATAGACTTTAATCTTACGGACTAAGATGAAACCATAGTTAATGTTTCATCTAATCCATAGTCATGGAAAATTTTAACTATCCTAGAGTCTTAACAAAGATAATTGGTCTATTTGACAAAATTATTATTAAGGGTAACAACCATAGTCTAATTAATAAAATTTTGAGGCAATTGTTGAGAAAATATGAGCTTAATATTTTAGGAATTGGGAGTCCACTCAATGGATTAATGAACTGTGAGTTAATTCCACTTTAAATACCTCTAACCTAAATTACATTAAGTAATTTTAATGGACATTATTTGGTTATGATAAGGATAATATGGACCCTTTATACTAGAATATCCACACACTATGCTATTCTAAATCTAATGGTGAGGGTTATTGGGTTTTGATAAAATAGTGGGAGACTAATAAAATAAAATTTATTACATCACACTTAGTAATCAAGACAAATTACTAAAATTTTCTTTTATTAATTGTATAAATGAGAAAAAACCCTGGGAACTCTGTGATCATTTTTTGATAACGAACATCTCTTAACCAGCATAAATTTCTAATAGTGTTACAATCATTTATACATTTCACTACCACCATAACATTTGTATTATGTAATGATATCTATTATTTCACATTATCCAACTCAATGAGAAAGTGAGGGTGATGAGTATTCCTATAAAAGATACAAGGAAGATGCTTCAATGAATGTTGTATCATATTATCAGCCATGTACGAAGAAATACAGATGAAATATAAATATATGGATGAATACACCATGATAAATCATCTTTTAGAACATGAAAAAGTATAAATAGAGTGTTATTATTGTAACACCTGAAGACTTTACAGTATATTAATTTGAGAATAAATTTAATTACACTGATAAATTTTGGTATACACAAAACTAAGTTTAAACAAAACCTAATACTCCATTAAAATATTATTATTTAAACATGACCATTATAACCCAACTATTAAGTTTGTGAGTATGAATATGAATAAATAATTTATAAAAATATATGGTTTGAAAATGTTCACTAGTTATATATTTATCATAAATAAAAATAAAAATTATTTGAAGGAAGAAAAACATTTTCAAAAAAATGTATTTTTTTATAAAAGTGATTTCACTGTGTTTTGCGCACCCATTTTAAAATGAATTTTTACCACATTTATAAAATTTATTTGAAAAAAACTAACTCCATTTTTTAAATAATAACTTCAAAATTATCTTAGGGTTTCTTTTTCATTTTTCTAAAAAGATTCATTTTTTGATGAATAGTGAAATATACTGATTTTTGTTAAAAAATCATTCTCATTTAAATATTTTTTAAGTATAATTTTTTCAAAAACTGTTTTTGAAGAAAAATTAGTTCAATTATATTATAATTAATCAAATTTAGGTTATTTTAATCAATTATATGATCAATTTTTAAATAAAAACATTTTATATTTTGAAAGTTTTTTTGGAAAAATCATTTTTTTTCATCCTGACTATGAGTTTAATTTTAAATTTAATTATGGAACTTTTGTGAATTGAATTTTTAATAATGGATTAAATTTTTTAGAATATAATAATTCATACTATATAATATTTTTAACTTAATTTTTTATGATAATGAATTGTGAAAACAGTAAAAATTAACTATTGTGTTTAAGGTGAAAATGGGTTTACAGGGATGTTAAAATTAGAAAATAAGGGTTAAAAATGGAATAAAAATTATCCAAAAACCATTTTATGTCCATATGTTTACCTTATAACCTCTAATGTTATATAATGGACCATTTTGAATCCTTTTGGTATGTAAAAAATGTGGTTACACTTTTTTCTTTTCAAAATTTCTATGTGTATCCTCTACCACACTTATAAAAGGCCACTCCCCCCCATCACTTGTTCACACCTCTCAATCCCTTTGGTTCATACTAAGATTTAAAAAACATATCCCAAAATCCCGTATAAATTTTTTATATATTCCGGTATTCCAAAATTACTAACCCTATTGTCCTTAAGAGGAGGTCCAAAGGATGTTTCTTTAAGAGAAGGTGATCATCTTAATGAAGCCCTTTCCTTTTATTCCTTCTTTTACCACATTTTAATCATTTATGAGAACTTAAAATATAATAAAAACTATATATACCATATAATAAGATATTATTATGTTAAATTCATAACTTATATCCATATCCTCTTCCATAAAATGGGAAAAAAATCGTCGAGCATGTGAACGATAGACTACTGCCTCATGAACCAATGTAACTCATTTTCCATCAATACATCTCATGATTATATGTAATGATAGATTTAATGTGTGTGTATATATATCATATTTATTATATTATTATACTTATTTAATTATAATATCACATATACCTTCTTAATTTCCATGCCATTTAAAATATAATAACATCACTTGGGTATGTGATGGACAACCGCCTCACGAAGCGATGTGATTCATTTTTCACTTACGCTTCAAATGGAAGGTAATATGGATAAATTTAATGAATATATGTGATATATATAAAATTATATTTATTATTTAAAATTAATATATCACCACATATTTACCCTTTCACTCATTAATGGGATGACATCATCGCTCGTGCGTATGTACGGCCTACCATCTCTATAAAGTGACGTGATTTATTTTCCATGTAAAACCTTAAATAATTATTATAAAAATATATATAATGATTAAATATTATATTTATAATATTAATATAATTATGGAGGTGATTTATTTATAACCTATATATAATAACCAAAACTTTAATGTCGAAACATGCATGAGAAAACAAGGCAATTAACAACCAAAACAATGAAAACAAAATATTATTGACAAACAGGTGGTAAAATGTTATAAAAAAATCATATATGATATAATAAATATTAATATTATTATATTATGAATTAATAATGTGATTAAAACCCTTATACATGATATTTATTCATGTTGAACCAAAAGGAAGCGTGATGTAAGGGATTTCGTCACAATTCCCATTTCATTGTGAAATATTTGTTAATACGAACCTAATCACTTTCATGTGGTGTATATAATACCCATTTTATGTATTTAACAGGAATAAATATTTATTAATTATTTTATATTAAAAAACTACATTCTTTATGAATTTATGGCCGCTTCTCATTTCTTGTTTTATTTTGTTATTTTTAACTTTCTCTTGAGACAATCAATTTTATGCGATCATTTTTCATTTCAAATTAAATTTATATTAAATATAATATTATTTATATAATTTATATGATTATTTCCTAAAACATATTCCATTTTTATATATGGTGTTTAATTTAAAAGTTATTTTATTATCTCAGTAAATATTGATAAATCTATATCCTTTACTCTGTGGGGATATTTGATGACAGAAGACATTATTCATAAATTAAATAAATTATAATATATATGGGGAATAATTTTTATACATAGTGATTGGTGGGTCCCAGTTATAGGTATTACATATATGCATTGATAGTATAATTAGGTGAATAATTAAGCCAACATTAAATGAGTTTTACCCATAGTCTTAAACTGTCTTGTGAAATATCTTGAGAGTAGAGAAATCATGATGCTTGAGATCAAGATGTAAAATAATTAACCATTTTCTTAATTTATAATTTGTTTATTATTATCCATGATATTTTCACATTGATATTATCTTTGGATGAATTTCATTCTCAATTTATTAATTAATTGACATATGTGTTCAGTTATTTACCATGCCATATTTATTATGCCTTATCTAATTATGATAATCAAGTTATTGATTAAATGGAATGTGTGATCAATTATTTAACTTTCCATATTTATTATTCATTATTGTTTCATGATATCTTCCACAATAAATAACCCTTAATGAGTATTGGATCTCACCCTTATCTTATTTCTCCCCCTAGGATATGAAGATGAATTCATTGAATGATTTTAAGGATACAAAATCTTTTCCATTACTATGCTATGATTTTTTAAATTCCTAGTAAAAATGGGTTTTATTTATGTATTTGGTTCTGCATTACTACTAAACTAATCTATTATCAAAAATTTGATTCCTTGTATCTTTTTCCAATGTAATAAAGCAAACACCAACTCTGGGCTACTAGAGTCTGGGTCATTAAAGTTAGTATTAGACGGTGGTTTAGAAGAAATGAGAAATAGATTAACAAAAATATAGATTCGGTAACATAAAACTGCAATAATATTTGAGGACAAGTATAGACAAGTATACTAATTTTCTTTTAAGGTAGATATTTTGTGGTTCTTCCTACAAATACATCCCCACATGGATACTAAAATTGTACGTGGTTCTGGCACAGAGGTACCTAGGTGTAAAAACTCTGATAAAATTGCAATAAAATCAACTTGAGCATTACCTATTATACAAAAATGGTCCTTACTATGCACTGATTTTGTCATTCCCTATGGATATTCTTAGGATAATTCATATTTTCTTTACAAACCGTTATAAATGATTTGAAAATGAATTTATACTTAAAGAAACCAAATCTATGATTCTGAGATTCACAATGCCTAAAATATTAGTTAACGTTAAGTGTTACACCACATTTATAATTATATATTATGATTTAAAATTCATGATTTTATGAGCTAACCCAGTATATGCTATTTTTTAGAAATGGATTCTAGAATAAAGAAGGTTTTTAATGATCATAGAAAATGTATAGATTGCTCTACTGAGAAAGACAACATAACATGTATTGAAACTGAATTGATCATGAATATATGAGGGAATATTAATCTGTTTATGAAAAATAACCTTTACTAAATGAAGAAACTTTTTTTCCAAAACATGATTATCCTATGTTAGATTACTTTATACAACACATTACCCCTGATAAAGTGGGACTAATAATATAGTTGGAGCAGAGCAATGGATTAAGTTCCTTGAGAAAATATTTTTGGACTTAGGATGTGATGAAAAAAGAAAAGGATATACTGGTAGTATACTATCTCATGGTTGATGCAGATCAATGGTGTTCATTAATAAAGAATACTAGGGATAAAGAAAAAATAAAACAAATATAATGGATATATTTTAAAGAAAAATTCTTTGAAAATATTTAGCTTATGATAAATGAACAAAAATGAAGAGGAAGTTCTTAGATTAAAAAAATAAGAATAAGTGATTTTTCCAAATTATGAGGATACCTTTATAATAATGGATAAGTATGAAATTGATTACTTACACAATACAAAATTCATGATCAACCATTTTTTGAAGGGATTAAGAAAAGTCTCCAAAAGTAATTGGTCTCTCAAAATTTTTCATCATATGATGAAATAGTTTTATATGACAACAAAATTGAGAAGAAATTCTATATATACTAGAGGTTTAAGGTAAATAAAGAAAACAATAGGTAGAATGAGAACCAATAAAAAGGTAAAATGTCCAAGAAGAAGAAGAGAATAAAGACATTTCAATATTGTGAGAACTATGGAAAGAATAATCCTAGAAAATGATTGAAGGCTTGAGAGTTTTTTATAAGTGCAGATATAAGGGTCATATGGATCATGAATGAAAGGGGAAAAACCAAATTAATGATATCTAGTGCTTAAACTTCAAATAAATGGGGAATTATTCAAAAACATATCCCAATAATTGAGGGAATATTCCAAAGAATAGGATAAAGGGAGAAGTCCAAACATATGTAATCACTACAAATGGGGTGTAAGTACTCAATGATGTGGTGATAGGTACTTTAATCAAAGATTGAAATTTATCCAATGATTTTTTTGATTCTGGATCTTCTTACTATTTTATATCTCCTATGTTTTCTAATAAAATTATATATTTACCTAGCACCTTAAGAAGGGAGTTTTTATTAAAAAATCATAGTGGAAGTTTCATTAAAATAAGGATGTGTTTTTAAGTCCCCCTTATGACACATAAATGTTCTTTATTTACTAACTTTATTATCATTCATATGGTTTATTTCAATATAGTTTTGGGTATGAACTAGATTTCAAAATCTGATGGAAAAATGAATTTAAAATAGAAGGAAATCACAATTTTTGATGAATATATTGAATTCATTATATTTAGAGTGTATACTTTATCATATGAGACATGTCTAGATCCACCCAAGTATTACTTATAAATGATATTCTTAGAGTATAATAAAAAAATCTATTAATTGAGAAGTAAATCTTTAAATTTGGTATGTCACTATTGAATTGGAATACATTAATGTATTTTTTGAGGAATTGCCTAAACATCCACCAAAGAATGAAGTTGAGTTTTTCATTTATTTAATCCCTAATGGAAGACCAATATCAAAGACTCCCTATATAATGACCACTATTAAATCTTTAGATTTAAAGACACAACTAGAGGATTTGTGTGATAAGAGATTTATTCTCCCTAGTGTTTCACCACCTGGAGCACTTATTCTCTTTGTTAAGTATAAATATGTATCTATGGGACTATTAACTTATTATAGGGAAATAAATTCTATTATGGTAAAGAAAAAGTATCCTATTCCTCGCATTGATGAATTATTCGATCAACTTCACAAAGATAAATATTTTTCAAAGATTAAAATTCGTTTTGGGTATCATCAATTGTGAGTAAATAAGGAATAAATTCTTAAGACAACCTTCTGAATAAGGTATGAACATTATGAGTCTATAATAATTCTATTTTGATTAATTTATTTACCTTATATTTTTATAGAACTAATGAAAAAAGTATTCAAATAATATCATGATGATTTTTTTGGTATTGATTAATGATATCTTGGTGTATTTTAAGAGTTATGAAGACCATGAGAATCACTTACAGGTTATTATTGAAACTCTTATAAGAAAAGAGTTACATGTAAAGTTTAGCAATTTTGATTTATGTCTTCAAGATGTTTCTTTTATTTTCCATATTTTCTCTAATAATGGGATATCACTTGATACAATAAAGAAAAAGGTAGCTAGCGGATGACATACACATGTAAACATAACTGGGGTATATAGTTTCATTATATTTATTGGTCACTATTGGCGATTTATTCTGAATTTTTCTTGATTGGATAACCCATAAGCTAAGCTTTCTCATAAAGGGGTTAAGTTGATTTAGAAAAAGGAATGTCAAGAATATTTTTAATAAATGAAGAGAAGATTGGTAAATGATCTGATTTTGACTCTACCATTAGGAAATGATGGGTTGTGATATATAGTGATGCATCGAATAAAGGAATGGGTTGTGACCTTATAAAAAATGATAAAGTTATTTCATTTGTATAAAGGAAGTTGAAGACTCATGAAAAAAACTATCTAACCCATGATATTGAGTGGTAGTCGTAATATTTTCCATAATGATATGGATATATTATCTATATGGTGAGATATGTGAGATATACGTGGAAAATAAGATACTAAAAAATATCTTTTTATGGAAATAGAATAACATGAGGAAAAGATAATGGCTCTATCTACTGAATAATTATTATTTTTCTATACACTTCCACCCAGGGAAGGAATATAAGTTAAAAGATGCATTAAGTTGGAAGGATCATGGGGTTCTGACCCAAATGAATATTGAGAGGGATCCAATGTTCGTGGTCAATTAAATATGGATATGCAAATTATTAAGGGAAGGGATACAACACTCCTTTTTCAAAAGATTGAAAAAATATCTTTATTGGAAAATAAAAAAATTTCTCAATCTGATGATGAGAATTTTTAGAATAAAATTAAAGTTGTGAATAATGGTAAGTTTTTAGACCTCATTTGTGAAGTTAGTGTTCTGATGTTTCGAAATAAATTATGTGTTATATCTATACCTGTAATTAAAATAGAGTTTCTGGATGATTCCCACAACTCAAATTTCTCTATACCCCATGGTATCACTAAGATTTGTAAGGATTTGAGGGAAATATTTTGGTGAGATAACATGAATTAGGAAATTTCTAATTATGTTTCCAGATGTTTGGTTTTCAGAAAGAGAAAGTTTAGAGAAACCATCCTAGAGAATTTATACAACCTATTCCTATTTTGGTGTGAAAATAAGATGATATTGCTATTATATTTTTAACAGGACTACCAAATAATCCTAGAAAAAATGATAAAATATGGGTTATTGTTGATTTTCTAACTAAATATACACATCTACTCACTATAACTGAAGATTTAATATTTGATTTTATCACGAGGCTTTATATTAATAAATTTTTAATAATTTATGGAACACCACTTTAATTTTTTTAAAATCATGATCCCCATTTTACATCAAAATTCTAGAAGATTCTTCAGATGGCTATTGAGACTAATATTCATTTTATCACTACCTACCATCCTCAAACTAATGGAAAGTCTAAAAAAACTATTCAAACATTGGAAGGAATATTTAGGTCTTTCTAACTTGACTTTCAAGGCATGTGGGATTAGTATTTACCTTTTGTAGAGTTTTACTATAATAATAGTTTCCATTCAAATACTCAAAGGGTGCCGTATGAAGCATTATATGGAAAGATATCTCATAATCCAAGTTTTTATGATGAATTTTTTAAAATTAAAATTATAGGCCTATAAATTTTTGAAGATAAAACAGTAATGGAAAATAGTATTTGAGCTCCTATAAAGGATTAGATCCATGGATTATCATTTGGAAATTCCACCAAGCCTCTCTAAAGTACATGATGTGTTCTATTGATCATTGTTAAGGAAGTACATGCCAAACTCAACACATGTGATCACCTATAAAGAGATATAATCATAAAATGATCTATATTAATGTGAAAAACCCATCCAGATTTTTGATACTAGAGATAAAGTGTTGAGGAATCATATGCATCGATTGGAAAATGTACTTTGTACAAATCATAAAATAGAGGAAGCAATGTGGGAACCAAAACATATTTCGAGTAAGTACTAACCTCATTTGTTTTGAAGGTAATATCCAAGAAATTTTGAGGATTAATTTTTTTGTAGGAGTATATAATGTAACATCACTATAATTTACTTCTTTTAGAATAAATTTAATTACTTTGATAGCTTTTGATATACACAATACTAAGTTTAAAGGAAACACAATACTCTATTAAAATATCATTATTTAAACTTGACTATTATAAGATAGATATTAAGTTAGATGGTATTTATAGGAATAAATTATTTATAAAAATATATGGTTTACACATGTTCATTGGTTATCTATTGATTATAAATAAAAAAACCATTTGAAGGAAAAAGAAATGTTTTCTGAAAAAATGTAATTTTTTCTTCTAAAAAGCACTTTCATCATGTTTTTCACACCAATTTTAAAATTATGTTTTACCAAATTTATTAAATTTATTTATAAAAATGTAATTAATTTTTTAAGTCATCAAGTTAAAATTATTTTAGAGTGATTTTTTTGGTATTTTTTATGAAAATTTTCATTATTCAATGAATAGTGAAAAATACTTCTTTTTGTTATAAATTTTCTTTTTATTTAAATAATTTACAAGTATTAATTTTTAAGAAAATATTTTCAAAGTAAAATTAGTTCAATTATATTTTAAATAATACAATTTAGGTTATTATAATCAAATATATGATCAATTTTGACATAACAACGTTTCATAATTTTGAAATTTTTCTTTAGAAAAACCATTTAATTGACGTGCCTACAAGTTTAATTTTAAATTGAATTCTGAAAAATTATATGAATTAAATTTATTAAAATGGAATATAAATTTTAAATTAGGATAATTTATATTATATAATGAGTTCAACTTAATTTTTTATCATAATTAATAGTGAAAACTGTAAAGATTAATTACCAAAGTCAAGGGGAAAACATGTTTATTGGGGGGGGGGGGGTTAAACTAAGAATTCAAGGGTTAAAAATGACTTGAAACTTTTAAAAAGAATATTTATAACTTATCACATACAATTTTAAATAATGAACCATTTTTTAGCCTTTTGGAATGTGTAAAACATGTGTACACTTTATTATTTTCAAAAATTCCATGTGTGTCCTCTCCCCCACTTATAAAAGGCCACTCCCCCTTTACTTTTTAACACATATATGTTCCTTTTCATAGAAAATGTAAGAACCCTGATCTTCTTTTCAGGTATGAATTTCTTTTATGGTGTTTTTGTGGAAAAAGAGGAATTTATGGAAATTTCTTAAGTACACGCCGTGTACTTTATGAGTACACACCATGTACTCGGTTAATGCAGGTAGCCGTGTGCTGGCCATGTAGCGGCTGTACACTTGGCCATGTGGGGTTGACATGGAGCCTGCCTAAAGCAGAGTAAAAAAATGGCAAGTACAAGCCGTGTACTTCCAAATTACATGTCGTGTACTTTTTTTTTCATTAAACGGACCAGGGTCACGTCTAATTGACAGAACACCCTATTTCTAGGCCCGTATCATCTGAGAGCATTTGTATAGCCATGTATCTTCGACGAACCACTGACTCACCATCTGTTATCTGAATTGATCGTTGTAGATTGCGTTGGGATCACCTAAGTAAGCTCTTCCTTCTTCTAGATCTTCGTTTCCTGATTCCTCGGCTTTCTCAAGTCATCCTATGTTGAATGTTTTAGAAGTTTTATTAGATATATGGTGTTCTTGGGTGATTCAAGGATTGTGGTTCACATATATCGATATCCCAACAATGAGGTAGGTGGTTTGTGCCTTTCTGTTGAAAGTCTTTGAGTTATATATGAAAAATCACCAATACCTATGAACGGGGTATTGCATGTTTACTGTTTTAGCCCTATTATTTTCTTGTTATGCTTGTATGCTTGAGTAGAGGTTAATTGAATGAGAATAGTGTTACTTTCTATGCTTTGGAAGTGTTTTCCCTTGCATGATTGCTTGTTTTGATTGTTGGGTCTCGTTACCTGTTAGGATATTATTTACTTACAATGCTTAGTATAGTAGGATGGGGTGTTGTATCCTTACATGATATTATGCTTTAGACTGCTATCCGAGTAGTTCTTGAGGTTTACTTTGGCTCATACGTGTTACTATGCTTTCTTAAATTACACAGGGCTGTGAGAACCTGGTGTAGTAGACCATAGGGAGAATGGACATAAGGTCTTCTCCAGAGTGTCTGTTTTACTTACAATGCGAGGCCATAGGGGGAATTGACGTAAGTGCTTACTCAGAGTGACTTTAGTTCCTCGACGTGGGCTACATAAGGAATGTGATGTTAGGGCTTCCCTAGAGCACCTTTAGTTACCGATATGAGACTATAGGAGGAATTGAAGATGAGTGCTTCCTCAGAGAGTCTATTCTTAAGCTGAACCCAAGGGGTTAGACTGAGTGTACTACCCAGAGGGTTTCTTGTGTTTCTATGTAGTACTAGAGGGGATAGGCTATGAGTACTTCCCAGAGGGTTACCTTTTTTGTTTAGCTTCTTGTTTCAGTTGCTGTGTAGGTCCAGATGGGATAGGTTGTGAGTACTTCCCAGAGGGGATAGGTTGTGAGTACTTCCCAGAGGGTTACCTATTTTTGATTACCTACTTTGTTTAGATGTTGCTTGATATATGAAACTGAATGCATTGAAACTGTAGATTGTTCACTACTGAGTGCTTCCTTTTTTACTTCTTTCTGTACTTATTACCTGCCATATATTCACTAACTGTTAGGCATAGATCTTGTGGTGGTTTCCTACTGGGATTTTGTCTCACACCCTATTTGGGAAATTCTTTTGGGCCCAAAAATATTATATTACTGTAGGTATAGATAAAGGAAAGCACCCTTCTACTTCAGGTACTTGATTACTGTGGAGATGGAGAGCATGGGATCAAGCTGAGGCTTGCGATGCTAAGGAGCTATTATCTGTTTTTTTTTGTACTTTGGTTTAGTACTGTGTTTATTCCAGCATTGTGATTTGTTTGGAAGCTTTCCTAGACATATGTATCATGCATAATTTATATATATATATATTTGTGTGATCCAGTATATTATATTTCAGTTTTTTCTGTTCACTTTTGTATGGATTATCTACTATTGTTATTGTACTCTTCCACTATGTTACTCTACCCAAAATGGCATAGTTTTCCCACTATCACACCCAAGGCACTCGCTTCTAGTCGGCAGCCTCTGGCGTCTGGAGAAATACACTTGAGGCCATGTGACCACCCGGGTACTGGGAATTTCTGGGTGGCTTCCAGAACCAGGACATTACAAATTGGTATCAGAGGAGGTTCTTTTCTGCTTGACTTACTGTTTGGAGCCTATAATTAGGGATAAAATGGAATAGGTACTTAGTAATAATTTGTGCCCAGGAGTAGCTAATCTGTGTATAGGGAAAAGCCAATTTACCTCGTTAATACGATTGTTTTTCTGGTTTTTCAATTTTACAGTTGATTTGATTTTCACTATTGGGTGACTCACATGTATTGTGCTGTTATTATTGATGTTATTGAGGTTCTATTTCTATCGCAACCTGATGAGATGAGGGTATTCCATCTCATGAATCATATAGGCACTTTCTAGAAATCACATGTCATGCATTCTTGCCATTCCATTTAGGGTGAATTAGCGATTTCATGTTGTTGTGATAGATGTTGTGTAGAATATTAATTCTGTTGAGATATATGCCTTGATAAAATACTGGCTATTTAATAGGGTATTTTTTGTGTAGGGTTTGGTTTTAATAAACGCCAAACTTTGGTTCTTGAGGTGTTATGGGCCCTCATGGACCATAATTTTGTGGATCATCGACTTTTTACCTTGTTTATAAAATTTATAATATGCAAAGCTTTTATTCTCAGGGAGTGTGGGCCCCCATGGATCGAAATTTGGCACCTTAATATTCGTTTCAGTCTTTTTATAGGTTCCAAAGTAGTTTCTATGGCTTACTGTATGGAAAAACCTAGAATACATAGTGTGTAATGTTGAACACATGATGTGTGTCCTTTAGTTCGGGAAGGAATTGTTTATATTAAGTACACGCCATGTTCTATATGAATACGTCATGTAGTCTCTAACCGTGTCTCAGACTTTTTGGGTGGGGACATGGGGTTTATAATCTTTGGTAGGACACTCCATGTAGAGGATGTACACACCACGTTGTAGAACCATGTAACTGGTCGTGTCACTAACAACACGGGTCGGTTGAGTCTTTTCTAATACATTCCGTGTCCATTTGGAAAATGCCGTGTACTGTAACCTGAGTACCCGACTGTGTAACGAACAAAACGATTTTGAAAAATCTTCTCAGTACACACCGTGTCCATCTGGAACACACCATGTAGTGTGAGCCAAGTTCTCAACCATGTCACTAACAACACGAGTTGGTGAATCTCATCTAGTACACGCCGTGTCTAGAACTAGCACACCGTGTAGTCTTGTTCTAGGTGAACCGTGTGGGTTATCCATGTATAAGGACTTGGGAAGGGGAAGATGATTCAAGTACGTGCCGTGTGTAAGGACAACACACCGTGTATTTGGGGTGTTACACAACCTGGGTTGGAAGAAGTACATGACCATGTGAATACCTTAAGGGAACACGCCGTGTAGTCATGTTTCAGAAAACTTGAATGATTTCTTTCTCCATTTCCCTTCTTACACTTCTAGTTTTTAGTCCTTTTTAATCTTGATCTACGGTGTACGCTTGACCTTGCAAAGTCATTCCACCGAGATGTCCTCCGGTTGACTGCCAGTTACCGGGCAGTGATCAGACACCAGACATGGTTGATCAAGAGCTTCCAGATAATCCTCCAGTTGTGCCAGGATTGGCACCAGCCGTTATACCAGAAACAGGTGCAAGTGCATAGTTCAGGGAAGGCTTTATGACATTCATACAGACCTTCTGAGGAGTACTACAGCCAGCCTCGTCTGTGGCAGAGCTGATGTGAGTTTTCCAACTGTAGCATCCTCCCACCTTAACAGGGAAAGGAGGACCTCAGGCTGAAGAGTCATGAATATAAGCCACACTCTCTATCTTCGAGCACCTGGAGAGGCCTCTAAGGAGGAGGGTGAAGCTCTCTACATATATGTTACGTGATTCCACCAAGTGACAGTGGGATGTGATCTCTCAGGCGGGACGCTAGCAGGTTGTGGCTTGGGATGAGTTCTAGTGTGCCTTCTACGACTAATTCAATCCGAAGACTTTAAGGGGTAATCAAGCCCGAGAGTTCAGGAGTCTAGATCAGGGTAATCTCTTAGTTATGGAGTATTCCTCTCATTTCACCGAGCTACAATTATTTACACCCCTTATACAAGGATATGGGTTGTTCCTAGTAACGAAGTTTGAGGATGGTCTGAGGAACGAAATTCTATCACAGGTGAACATCTTCAGGTTGACTTCCATCACTTCTATTTTCAACCCGGTGCTGATCATGGAGCAGAATCTGAGGTATTCTGGAGTTGTGAGCTAGGGCGGCTCGATATCTGGAGTTAGGATTCCCCCTACTGACAACAGGAAGTGGCGTAGAGAGTCTATGCACGGAGATATGAGGAGGCGATAGATATATTCTAGTAGACAGGTGGTGTTCTACCAGTGCAGGAAGAGCGGGCATATGTGGCCACATTGCTCGAGGGACCCATTGGAGTGTCGATTGTGTGGTAAAATGGGTCATCTTCAGCGCTTCTGTCAGATCTTCTCACCAGCAGCTAGTGGCAGAGGTTCTTCTATGACTCCTCATTTAGGACCAGCACCACCAGTTTCTCATCAGTCAAGGAAATAGAGTTTTTCTGAACATTCAGGATAAGGTGGAGGTCATGGACATGGTAGTCAGTCGCCGGTCTTTCAACGATAGTAGGGCGGATCAGCTTAGAGTGGTCAGGCAGGGTCACAGGGTCGCGGTACAGGTCATACTTTTGAAGTGGAGCAGACCCAGCTGGAGCAGGATCCCGAACCCTCTATAGTTTGGGGTTGGATCTTAGTAGCCTCAATTTTAGATTCTTCTCTTTTCGATACATGGGATTCCCATAACTTTATATTTGTTACTGTTGTGGAGAGCCTTGGGCTCTATATCTTTTCTTCTGCTGATGTATTAACACTAGACATTTTGTTAAGGACTAGAACAGCTAGTGTACGTCAGTGCAAGGAGCTCCCTCTAATGGTTGGTGGGTGACACTTCTTGTGGGACCTCTATATCCTAGAGATGATAGTCTGTGATTTCATTATCGAAATGGACTGGTTAGTTCCCTTCCAAGTAGTCGTCGACTGTTATCATCATAGGGTGAGTTTCACATCACTAGGGGGCAGATAGTTTCTTCATAAGGACGAATAGGATGTCCAGGCGAGTAGAGCAGGACCCGAGCATCATGGGTTAGGAGGAGTTATAGCCTATATTTCTATTCTATATATGGATGACTAGGGGACTTCATAGTTAGACTTTCCTCTAGTGGTGGATCATTTCTGGGATGTCTTTCAGAGGACTTTTTAGGTTTTCCTCCAGAGTGATAGGTGGAATTTTCGATTGAGCTTGTGCTAGAAGTGGTACCACTGTACATTACTTATTATATGATGGTTACAAAAGACTTGCAGGAGCTCAAGAACCAGTTGGAGGAGTTGTAGGAAAAGGGTTTCATTAGACCTATTACTTATCCTTGGGGTTTTCCTGTTCTATTTGTGAAGAAGGCAGATGGTACCCTCAAGATTTGTGTGGATTATCGAAAGTTGAACCAGTTTACAGTCAAGAACCGACATCCTTTACTGAGGATTGATGATCTCTTTGATCAACTTCAAGGATCCTGGGTGTTCTCAAAGAATGACTTGATATCCGGTTATCATTAGTTGCACGTTAGACCATCCGATATACCTATCACAACCTTTTGGAGTAGGTATGGTCTATGTGAGAGAGCATCAGTTATATTCTAAGCTCTCAAAATTCCACTTTTGGATGGACCAGATTCACTTCTTGGGTCATGTAATCTCAGAGGCAGAAGTATCAGTGGACCTAGAGAAAGTGAGAACAATAGTTTACTAGGAGAATCTGAAGAACATATTTTAGGTACAAAGTTTTCTATGGATGGATGGATACTACAGACGCTTCATACATGACTTTTCACACTTAGCAACACCACTACAGATCTGACTAAGAAGGGTGCAAAGTTCTTGTGGTCAGATTCTTGTGAGTCAGCCTTTTAGGAGCTAAAGGGGAGGTTGACATCAGCGCCGATACTAGTTTTTCAAGAGCTGGGCAAGAGATATACCTTTTAGTATGACGCTTCATGTGTCGGGCTGGGAGTTGTGCTTATGCAAGGATAAGGAATCGTTGCATACGGGTCTCGACAGTTGAGGCCACATGTGAGGAATTACTCGACACACAATCTGGAGTTAGCAGCTATTTTTCATGCCTTACACTGTTGGAGACATTATATCTTGGGAGAGAATTTTGTGTTCTTAACCGACCACAAGAGTCTCAAGTACATTTTCACTCAGTGTGATTAGAATTTGAGACAACATAGGTGGGTTGAGTACCTACGGTCCTTTGACTTTGAGCTTTCCAATACGCCTGGGAAGGGAAACATAGTGGTTGATGAGTAGAGTATGAGGACTCAGATACAGGCAGTTCAAGAGGACAACAGTGAGTGGAAGCTTATGGTTCTATTCTCTGAGCTGCATTTGAGGTGCATGATAGACAGGGGAAGACATTTCTTTCTTCTTTAGCTGTTACCTCTACTATTCTTGATCGAGTGCGATTGAGGCAGCTATTAGATTCCGAAGGCCTAGTCTTATGGGAAATCATGTTAGGAGGGGAACCTATTCCAGGATATACCCTAGACGAGGACGAGATCCTAAATTTCAAGGGGCGCATATGGGTGTCAGCAGACATACGCAAGGAGCTGATGGGAGAATTTCATTCCTTAGTTTGGGAAGTTCATACTGGTGTCACCAAGATGTATCGTGATCTACACCACCAGTATTGGTGCCTAGTTATGAAGAGGTATGTTTTTGGTTTTGTCATGAGGTGTTCCACGTGTCATCTGGGGAAGTCGGAGAATCAACAACCAGCAGGGCTTTTACAGTAGTTACCCATTCCCAAGTCGAAGTGGAATGATGTCGCGATGGATTTCATGACCAGTTTTCTGAGGTTTCCTTGAGGGAATGATGCAGTGTGGGTTGTCATTGATAGACTCATGAAGGTTCCTCACTTCTTTTGAATCACGAAGACCTTCAGTATTGATGACCTGGGACAGTTATACATTCGATAGATTGTACGCTTACATGGAGTTCCACACTACATTGTTATAGACAGAGATGCGGGTTTTATTTCTCAGGTCTTACAGGGGCTCCAGAAGGCATTGGGTACACAGGTACTTTTGAGTACAACTTACCACCCCCAGAAAGATGGCCAAACTGAGTGTATGATTCAGGTGCTTGAGGACATGCTCTGGGAATGCATCCTGGATTTTGGAGGTTCGTGGGAGAAGCACATACATCTTTTGGAGTTTTCCTATAATAATAGTTTTCAAGAAACTATTCAGATGGCACTTTATGAGGCTTTGTACGGTAGGCCATATCGATCACCCTTATGTTGGATGGAGGTAGGAGTGGCAGCTTTGCTGGGACCTCGTCTTGTTCCGGAGACCACAGAGCAGATAGAGTTGATTCGGAAGAGGTTGACTACTACATAGTCTCGATAGAAGTCTTATGATGATCAACAGAGATGACCTCTGGAGTTCAAGGTGGGAGATCAGGTATTCCTACGTGTCACACCGAGTTTGGGACACAGGAGGATTAGGAGACAAGGTAAGACTTTACCGAGGTATGTCTGGCCGTTTGAGGTATTGGAGAGAGTTGGGTCGGTTGCCTATCGGTTTCAGTTTCCTTAGAGGTACCGGGATATGCATGATGTATTCCATGTTTCTTAGCTTCGACGTTACTTCTCACACTCGTCTCATGTTTTCCAACCCGATAAGGTTGAGCTCTAAGTGGATGCATCATTTAAGGAGCATCCTATCTATATTGTTGATCGAAGTGTGAAGGTTCTCTGTGGCCAGTCTGTTCCTTTGGTATGAGTGCTATGGCAGCACAGGTGAGTACAGAAATAGACCTAGGAGAGGGAGGCCTATGTATGATCACAATGGCCAGAGCTGTTCGAGGTTTCTTCTTCTATGCCACCTTGCTAGGGAAATTCAGGGATAAATTTCATTAAGGGGGGGGGGGGAGTTTTTAAGAACTCAGATCTTCTTTTTAGGTATGTCTTTATTTTCTGGTGTTTTTGTGGAAATATGGGAATTTATGGAAATTTTCAAAGTACACGCCAAGTACTTTATGAGTACATGGTGTGTAATCTGTTACTGAGGGTAGCTGTGTGCTGGCAGTGTAGTGGTCATGCACACGACCATGTGGGGGTGACCTGGAGGCTGCCTAAAGCGGAGTATGTAATTGTAAATTACATGTCGTGTACTTTTTTTTTCATTAAACCGACTGGGGTTGTAAAGACCCGGAAATTTCAATGAATTTTTTTTCTTAATTTTCTTTGGAATTTTACAAGAACACAGTTTCTGACGGCGCCTGATTCTGAGGCCCGGTGTGCTCGGAATCATTTTCCAAAGTTTGGCTCGGGTACGTTCAGTGAACGAACAAGCGGGAATTCCTATCTTTTGAACCGATGCTCGGAATCAAATTCGGAGGGCACCGATGAAACTGCAGCGCCAGTTTTTTCTTAGGAATGCCACTTCTGAAGTTGCGTTTACACGCGGTAAGTTGTTAGAATTTGTGGAAGTTGAAATAAAAATTAAACTACAATTTTTATTTTAAGTAAGGGGATTAGGATTTGGGTGGAAGTTGGGTTACTACCCAACTTCCCAAGGGAGGTTATGAAGGTGGTAGGGCCCACACGAACCCTACCCATTCACCTTCCCTAACCTTCCATAACTCTTCACATTATTTAACCCCCCTCAACTCACATTTAATATTTGAAAACTTAAGTTTAATAACTTATGTTATTAATTAAGTGAGTTAAGTGTGGTTTTTTGAATTTTAAACTCTTGAAATTCAAATATTTTTTATGTTAATAAAATAAGAGGTAAGCTTATTTTATTTTGGGGTTGGAACCTTTTTTGCTTGAAAGGTTTGTGGAGAAAAGCTAAGGAAAGCTAGAGTTCTTCATCTTCTTCGTCGAAAAAAATGAAGAACGCGAAGAACGCATCGAACTCCGTCGAAGAACGCCGAGTTCTCGGAGACCGACTACACAATGCCTTTTACCGCGACGGTTTTACCGCGACGGTTCTTCCGCGACGTCTTCTTCCGCGGCGTCTTCTTCCGCAACGTCTTCCTCCGCGATGTCTCTTTCCGCGACGAATCCTCGTTCGACAAACCTCTGTTCAAGCTCGCACGAGGTATGGGGTTTACGTGATTTTTCCTTACGTGATTCTCTTCTGTCTTTTATCCGCGTTTATTTGGACCGCATGATATCAGTTAACGGGAGGAGGCCGGACCGCACAAACACGGCCGCCCCCCTCCCTATTGTTTTTCTTGTTATTGCGGATCTAATGAAAGTGACACGGTGCCGTCGTACCACGTGGGATTGAGAGGCAAGAATGCGCGACGTTGTCATGCCGCACATTCATTTCTTTTGAACCAATTCCGCGGCACCGACGCGCCGTGCTGAGGAACCGCAAAAGAACCGCGGCCGGAGTCGGGCCGCGGCGAAGGGGCGCGGCGCCATCGCGTCGTGCCGGAAAACCACAAAGACAGTACGTTTTGTTAATTGACGTGCGGATTGACGGGCGACGACAAATGGGGTCGCAAATTATTTTTGAAGCTTGCGCAGTAAAGTTCGAGACCCGAGATGAACACCGGCTCAGACGATTTTGAAAACGGACCATCGAAGCAACTCCGGTGGCCCGCGGAAACACCCGGAGGCGCGAGTCACTGGCACGGTGCCGCCGACGACCGGAGGTGGCGGATGGAGCCGTCTGGACGCCAGGAGGCAGCGGCGCCCGAGCGCGCCACCAGAAGATTTGCGGTGGCGGATCCGCCTCCGGCCTCAATCAACGGCGAGGGTGGGCCGCACACCCCCCCCCCCCCCCCCGCTCCGTGACTTCGGCCCAACCACGTGGGCCGAGCCGCGACCAGTCGGTCGGGCCGGAACGGACGGGCCGGGCCCAGCCGGGCAGACCCAGGTCGCGTCGACCCGGTTCGGGCCGACCCAGGGGGCCTCGGGCAGGGGCGGTCCGGGCCCGAAACCCCCGTTTTCAGACCCTCTTCTGTCTTTTTCCCATATCGTGGGCTACGGACCTCCGATCGATGCACCGTCAGTTGCGTAGCAATCCATGGAACGAGACGGTCGTTTCGGTATATTATACGCAAGGTTTAGGAATACTTTGGGTTCGGCCGGGTTGGTTCGGATACGAAACCAACCGGGCCCTCGGAGCGGAAACACTTATATCTTGAGCTTCGGACGTCCGATTGATGTGCCATAGACTTTGGTGGATTCCTCTAGGTGAGACGGATCTTTTGGCTTACTCCACTCGAGATTTGGATGCCGTCGGAGTGTGGTCAGGTTGGTTCGCTCATGAAACCAACTGGGCCCCTGGAATGAAAAGGCCAATAACTCACAGACCGGGCGTCCGATTGACCTGCCGTCTATCTCGTTGAATTCCTCTTGATGAGAATGAACTATTGGAATAATTTTCCCTAGTTTTGGATGCAGTTGGATAGTGTCCGGGTTGGAATGTACCTGAAATCCAACCGGGCCCCTGGAACGGAAAAACTGATATCTTTCAAACCGGACGTCCGTTTGACGAACCGTCAGCGGCATTGGTGATCACGTTGAGAAAAGGTCCCTATGAGCATACCCTATGAGAGTTCGGGGTATAGTTGAGATACGGCCGGGTTGGTTCGCACACGAAACCAACCGGGCCCCTGGGACGAAAAGGCTAGTAACTCACAGACCGGACATCCGATTGACGCACCGTTTGTTACGTTGAGACCCCTATGACGAGGTGGTACTTTGAGATAATTTTTCCTGGGACTTTGAGATACTTGGAGTATCGACCTGTAGCTCGTGGAGCGGACCCTCCCAGAGACGAGCATGCGGAGTATGGAGACCGTGTAGCCAACTGAGACCTGACGACTGCTTGACCGACTCGACTTGGAGTGAGTCGACTAGCCCAGTGGACGGAGCACTAATTTGTGAGGTGAAGACCCATGGTGGACGGATCACTACCTGTGTGACAGTGCAGACCCACGATACTCATCCGGAGAGTACCTCAGCAGGCTACTAGGGGGTGTGCACTACTGTGTTTGGGTGGCATACCCCAGCGGGAAGAACTACTGTGTTTGGGTGGCTGACCCGCGGTACTTGACAGGAGGAGTACCTCAGTAGTCTTAGGCTAGTGAGTAGTACCTCGAAGTCATGACAGGACCACTGTACACTCCAGAGACGGAGCTCTTCAGCAGTTACAGTTCGATAATGAAAATCCTGGTTTGAGCTGAGACTTTTGACCTTTGTGTTTACCTCATGATTGAGATGGGTCACTTGATAACTTAGGTATATGAATGGGAATATACCTGGGTAGTGGTTATCCGTTGATTTCATGATCTTGGTGTTTTCCTCATGATTGAGATGGGTTACTTGATAACTTAGGTATATGCATTAGCATATACCTAAGTAGAGGTTATCTGTTGAGATCTTCTTTTTGGTTAACCTTGTTGGTTTTAGTGAGACCTTGAGGGTCTCGGGGTCCCTACTGAGTATTGTTATACTCACCCCTGCACGGGCTATGCCCGCACCTCGTTGTATTGGTTGCAGACGATGGGCAGTGCTGACGGAGGCTGAGTGTTCAATGACTGGACGGTACTCGGAGGTGGACTACACGACAAGTCAGTACCCGGAGGTGGACTTCATGGCGAGAGGACACTCAAAGGAGGTTGACGGGCGAGAGCGTTGTAGAAGCTATCTGTACCTACCCTTCAGGTAGGATCCATGGTGGACGATCTAGGAGCTGTGCCTTCTGTACCTACCCTTCAGGTAGGATCCGAGGAGGACAACCCAGGAGCGGATTCCTTTCTTCCAGCTGTTTATATTTTTATGTTATACTTCCGTTCAGTTGTAGCTGTACTTTCAGTTGGGTTTGTATTCTGGCCCATTTATTTTTCAGCACATTCTTTTGTACTTAGTGTTTTACTTCCGCTTGTACTCTGTGGTGTTTTGTTTACTTTTATAAAGGCAATGCCTTCCCAGTTATCGGGATTTATGCCTTTGGTGCTAGTCTCCAGCCCCTGGCCTATGGAAGGCGGGCTTGGGGTAGTCACGACACGGGCCCCGAGGTCGGGTCGTGACAAATTGGTATCAGAGGAGTCGGTTCTACCGCATAACTTATAACTCTGATATTTTCTTTCTGTGAAGCAATAGTGTTAAGGGTACCGAGTGTGGTGTTCAGTTCAGGGAGTCCAGTGTTGGTGCGGGCGGCCGACGTATCCATACACTAGGACCCTGACAACTGAATTCTGACTTTGTGCATGAAAACCCTGATTGTGTGTGTGTTTCCAGAAGTTTTATTTAAATATCAGCTCAAACCAGGTCAGCTCACCAGGTATAATCGTTTGACCGTGTCACGTTGTTTCTTCCAGGATTCCTTTTCTCGGACAACCAGCTATATCCCAGAGGGATGTGCGTACTGACAGCCTGTCGAGCGACGAGGCTTCAGTACAGGGCCCTCTTGCAGTTGAGGCACCAGCGGAGGCACTAGCGGTACTACCATACGTCGGGCCACCGATGCCACCAGCCCCAGCAGTAGGCGATGCACGCCACTTGAGTTCTCTGCACGAGTTCCAGCGCCAGAGGCCACCAAGGTTCCAGGGAGAGATGGACCCGCAGGCGGCTGAGGTTTGGATGGAGGCTTTGGTGAGAGTCTTCAGCTAGTGGGGACGCCTGCAGACTTCATGGTGATCTTTGCTGCCAGCCTTCTTCTGGCAGGAGCAGTAAGGTGGCAGAGCCACTTGTTCCAGTTTTGCGACGGGATGACCTTCGCACGGGAAGACTTCGAGACCTTCTTCAGGGTGAAGTTTGTGCCAGTAGCTCTACACCTCGAGCTTGTTCAGGAGCTGCTGCCTTTTCCGTGTGTTTTTCGATTAGTAGCCGAGTCATCTATGGGCAGTAGAAAGATAATGCAGAGGTCCAGGAGGACCAGACCGGTAGTTGGGCGATCTCGGGTTTTAGGACCGGTGGTGCGGGGCACCCAGGGTGGGGTCAGAGCCAGCCGTACGAGGAGCAGGAAGTGTTATGAATGCGGCAGGAAGGGTCACCTGGCACATGACTGTCCGACCCCCCGCACTGTCGATCTGCAGGTGTTGGAGGAGCCACCGAGGCAGAAGCAGCGATGAGTTCTTGAGCAACAGCCGAGCAGTGGACAAGGCAGTAGAGCTCCGGGAGCAGGTGGACAAGAGCGGATCTAGTGGATACATCCCTTGTACTTCTAGTTCCATATTTTTGTTGTATTCGTGTCTTTGTACTATGAGCTGCAATAATAAAAAGACACTTATCATTGTGATCTTTTATTTCCTGTCCCTTTGTTTGGTTGATACTAAGAGGTCCCGGTTAAAACTGTTGACTTGACCCTCACATTTGAGATTTCTACTGGAGGAGACCTAGTGACCTCACACTGATGCCGACAGTGTGACTCAAACCTTGGAGGTGAGAGTGACAGTTGGATCTCTTGGTAGTTACGTCGAGGCCTTACGACGTCATCCATGGCATGAATGCGTCATTCATGTCAGGATTGACTGTATTAGGCAATGGGCATGGTTCATCCAGGGGATGATACCGAGTTTCTCTTTTTGGCAAAGGAGAAATTTTAGCAGCTCTTTTAGATCATATGTAAAGAAGGTATAGATCATCCAGGAGCGGATGAAGACTGCACAGTGCAGTAATAAATAGGAAACCGGCTGCAGTCTTAGAGACTCGAGCGTGTTAAATGTTTAAAGAAGAGGAAGCTTTAAGGAGAGATGAGTCTGCGGAGAAACAGACGTGGAGGCAGAGCTAGGAGAGCAGCATGAGGTGGTGTACATCTTAACATGCTACAACCACCCGCCTTAGTTATCCCCACCAGGATCAGGGAGCTGGAGGGCGGAGGAAGAATGCGGCTGCATGCGGTCAAGGAGTGTGACCCAATGGCTCTAAATATGATTAAAGGGACAACTTGTGTCCACTACTAGCTGCTGTAGTAATAGATGTCGATATGAATCATTCCTTGCTTTCACAAATCTTGTCCCAGACCTAGAGTTTCTGGTAAGCCGGGGACTTTACCTTAACGTCTGGAGATACCTTGGAATGAGTCTCGATAATCACACTTATACCGACAATGTGGTCAGACCCTCGAGGCAAGAGTTTCATTTGGAATCTCTTGATGGAAGCGTCGAGGCCTTACGACGTTGGTTTGAGTATGGACTGGGCAATCACAGTTCATACACAAATTGACGGCATTAGGCAAAAGGTTGTGGTTTAACTACGACGTCGGGATGAGTTTTCCTTGGTCAAAGAAAAGGAAACCCCAGGAAGCACATGATAAACTCTTTCACAGGAGGGTGTGACCGATCACTCTTGAGTTGGTCAACCATACCCTCGTGGCAGCAGTCGTTTGAGTTTCAGTTATAACATGAATTGGAGACCTCTAGAGTTTGAGGATGACGATTACGTCCTTATACGGGTCTCACCTCGATGAGGTTTACGGAGATGTGGCCAGGGTGGAAAGTTATCTCCGAGGTTCAACGGACCTTTCTAGGTCCTCAGATGGGTAGGAAAGGAGGTTTACCACTTGACCCATCCACCTCAGTTGCACCAGGTGCACGACATTTTTCAGGTATCTCAACTGAGGAGATACGCGCTCAACCCTTCGCATATCATCGACCTTGAGGAGTAGGACGATGGAGATGGGGTTACTTCCACGAAGGTTCCTGTAGGGATCGAGAATCGACAGGATCAGATCCTATGAGGATGGTCAATTCCTCGGGTGCGCTTTCTTTGGCAGTACGGAATCTCCAGGTAAGCACATGGGAGAGGAAGGCTCAGGTGCGTGCTCAATACCGCTTTTATGACCCTAGTTTGTGTTGAAGCTTTACGGGGACGTAAAGCCCTGAGGTGGGAGTAATGTAAAGACCCGAAAATTTCAAGGAATTTTTTTTCTTAATTTCCTTTGGAATTTTAAAAGAACGCAGTTTCTGATGGTGCCTGATTCCAAGGCCTGGTGTGCTCGAAATCATTTTCCGAAGTTTGGCGCGGGTACGTTCAGTGAACGAACGAGCGGGAATTCCTATCTTTTGAACCGGTTCTCGGAATCACATTCCGAGGGGACCGATGAAACTGCAGGGCCAGTTTTTGCTTAGGAATGCCACTTCCGAAGTTGTGTTTACACGCGGTAAGTTGTTAGAATTTGTGGAAGTTGAAATAAAAATTAAACTACAATTTTTATTTTAACTAAGTGGATTAGGATTTGGGTGGAAGTTGGGTTACTACCCAACTTTCCAAGGGAGGTTATGAAGGTGGTGGGGCCCACACGAACCCTACCCCTTCACCTTCCCTAACCTTCCACAACTCTTCACATTCTTTAACCCCCCTCAACTCACATTTAATATTTTACAACTTAATTTTAATAACTTATGTTATTAATTAAGTGAGTTAAGTGTGGTTATTTGAATTTTAAACTCTTGAAATTCAAATATTTGTTATGTTAATAAAATAAGAGGTAAGCTTATTTTATTTTGGGGTTGGAACCTTTTTTTCTTGAAAGGTTTGGGGAGAAAAGCTAAGGAAAGCTAGAGTTCTTCATCTTATTCGTCGAAGAACACGAAGAACGCAAAGAACGCATCGAACTCCGTCGAAGAACGCCGAGTCCTCGGAGACCGACTACACGATGCCTTTTACCGCGACGGTTCTTCCGCGACGTCTTCTTCCGCGACGTCTTCTTCCACGACGTCTTCCTCCGCGATGTCTCTTTCCGCGACGAATCCTCGTTCGACAAACCTCTGTTCAAGCTCGCACGAGGTATGGTGTTTACGTGATTTTTCCTTACATGATTCTCTTATGTCTTTTATCCGCGTTTATTTGGACCGCATGATATCAGTTAACAGGAGGAGGCCGGACCGCACAAACACGGCCGCCCCCCTCCCTATTGTTTTTCTTGTTATTGCAGATCTAAAGAAAGTGACACGGTGCCGTCGCACCGCGTGGGATTGAGAGGCAAGATTGCGCGACATTGTCACGCCGCACATTCATTTCTTTTGAACCAATTCCGCGGCGCCGACACGCCGTGCTGAGGAACCACAAAAGAACTGCGGCCGGAGTCGGGCCGCGGCGAAGGGGCGCGGCGCCATCACGTCGTGCCGGAAAACCACAAAGACGGTATGTTTTGTTAATTGACATGCAGATTGACGGGAAACGACAAACGGGGCCGCAAAGTATTTTTGAAGCTTGTGCTTAATGTTCGAGACCCGAGATGAACACCGGCTCAGACGGTTTTGAAAACGGACCACTGAAGCAACTTCGGTGGCCCGCGGAAACACCCGGAGGCGCGGGTCGCCGGCACGGCACCACCGGCGACTGGAGGCGGCGTCCGGAGCCATCCGGCCTCCAGGAGGCGGCGGGGGATCCGCCGCCGGCCTCAATCAATGGCGAGGGCGGGCCGCACACCCCCCCCCCACTCCGCGACTTCGGCTCGGCCACGCTGGCCAAGCCGCGGCCGGCCGGTCAGGTCGGACCGGACGGGCCGGGCCGGACTCGGGCCGGGTCGACCCGGTTCAGGCCGACCCAGGGGGCCTCGGGCCGGGGCGGCCCGGGCCCGAAACCCCCGTTTTCGGACCCTCTTCGGTCTTTTGCCCATATCGTGGGCTACACACCTCCGATCGATGCACCATCAGTTGCGTAGCGATCCTTGGAATGAGGCGGTCGTTTCGGTATATTATAATCAAGGTTTCGGAATACTTTGGGTTCGGCCGGGTTGGTTCAGATACGGAACCAACCGGGCCCTCAGAGTGGAAACGCTTATATCTTGAGATTCGGACGTCCGATTAACGTGACATCGACTTTGATGGATTCCTCTAGGTGAGACGGATCTTTTGTCTTACTCCGCTCGAGATTTGGATGCCGTCGGAGTGCGGTCGGGTTGGTTAGCTCACGAAACCAACCGGACCCCTAGAATGAAAAGGCCAATAACTCACAGACTGGGCGTCCGATTGACGCGCTGTCTGTCTCATTGAATTCCTCTTGATGAGACGGAACTTTTGGCATACTTCACCCGAGTTTTGGATGCAGTTGGATAGTGGCCGGGTTTTATTGTACCCGAAATCCAACCGGGCCCCTAGAACGGAAAAACTGATATCTTTCAGACCGGACGTCCGTTTGATGAACCGTCAGCAGCATTGGTGATCACGTTGAGAAACGATCCCTATGGTCATACCCTATGAGAGTTCGGGGTACAGTTGAGATACGGCCGGGTTGGTTCGCACACAAAACCAACCGGGCCCCTGGGACGAAAAGGCTAGTAACTCACAGACCGGGCGTCCGATTGAGGCGCTGTCTGTTGCGTTGAGACCCCTATGACGAGGCGGTTCTTTGAGATACTTCTTCTTGGGACTTTGAGATACTTGGAGTATCGACCTATAGCTCGTGGAGCGGACCCTCCCAGAGACGAGCGTGCGGAGTACGGAGACCGTGTAGCCGATTGAGACCTGACGACTGCTTGACCGACTCGACTTGGAGTGAGTCGACTAGCCCAGTGGACGGAGCACTACTTTTTGAGGTGCAGACCCATGGCGGACGGAGCACTACCTGTGTGACAGTGCAGACCCGCGGTACTCGTCCGGAGAGTACCTCAGCAGGCTACTAGGGGGTGTGCACTACTGTGTTTGGGTGGAATACCCTGGCGGGAAGCACTACTATGTTTGGGTGGCTGACCCGCGGTACTCGATAAGAGGAGTACCTCATAAGTCTTAGGTTAGTGAGTAGTACCTCGGAGTCGTGACAGGACCACTGTACACTCCAGAGACGGAGCTCTTCAGCAGCTACTGTTTTGATAATGAAAATCCTGGGTTGAGCTGAGACTTTTGACCTTTGTGTTTACCTCATGATTGAGATGGGTCACTTGATAACTTAGGTATATGTATGGGCATATACCTGGGTAGTGGTTATCCGTTGATTTCATGATCTTGGTGTTTTCCTCATAATTGAGATGGGTTACTTGATAACTTAGGTATATACATGAGCATATACCTAAGTAGAGGTTATCTGTTGAGATATTCTGTTTGGTTAACCTTGTTGGTTTTAGTGAGACCTTGAGGGTCTCAGGGTCCCTACTGAGTATCGTTATACTCACCCCTGCACGGGCTATGCCCGCACCTTGTTGTGTTGGTTGCAGATGACAGGTAGTGCTGACGGAGGCTGAGTGTTCGAGGACTAGACGGTACCCGGAGGTGGACTACACGACGAGTCAGTACCCGGAGGTGGACTTCATAGCGAGATGACACTCGGAGGAGGTTGACGGGCGAGAGCATTTTGGAAGCTATCTGTACCTACCCTTTAGGTTGGATCCGTGGTGGATGATCTAGGAGCTGCGCCATCTGTACCTATCCTTCAGGTAGGATCCGAGGAGGACGACCCAGGAGCTACTTCCTTTCTTCCAGCTGTTTGTATTTTTTTGTTGTACTTTCATTCAGTTGTAGATGTACTTTCAGTTGGGTTTGCATTCTAGCCCATTTACTTTTCATCATTTTCTTTTGTACTTAGTGTTTTACTTCCGCTTGTACTCTGTGGTGTTTTGTTTACTTTTATAAAGGCAATGCCTTCCCAGTTTTCAGGATTTACGCCTTTAGTGCTAGTCGCCAGCCCCTGGTCTATGGAAGGCGGGCTTGGGGTAATCACGGCACCGGCCCCGAGGACGGGTCGTGAAAGGGGTCACATCTAATCGATCAAACACCCTCCTTCTAGGTCTGTCTCATTCGAGAGAGTCCGAACGACCACAGATCTTTGATGAGCCACTGACTCACCGTCCATTATCCAAATCTATCATCGTTGATTGTGTTGGTATAGCCTTAGTAAGCTCTTCCTTCTTCTAGATCTTTGTCTCATGATTCCTCCTCTTTCTCAAGTTATCCTCTGTTGAACGTTTTAGAGGTTTATAAAGATCTACGGTGTTCTTGGGTGATTCAAGGCTTTTGGTTCACATATAGCGATCTCATAACACTAAGGTAGGTGGTTTGTGACTTTCTGTTGAAAGTCAATGAGTTATATGAGAAAAACCACCAATACCCATGAACGAGGTATTGCATGTTTACTGTTTTAGCCCTATTGTTTTCCGGTTATGCTTGTATGCTTGAGTAGAGGTTAATTGAACTAGAATAGGGTTAATTTCTATTCTTTGGAAGTGTTTTCCCATGCATGATTTTTTATTTTGACTGTTGGGTCTAGTTGCTTGTTAGGTTATTGTTTACTTATCATGCCTAGTATAGTAGGATGGGTTGTTGTATCCTTACATGTTGTTATGCTTTAGACTGCTAGCCAAGTATTTATTTTGGTTTACTTTATCTGATATGCATTTCTATTCTTTCTTGACTTACATAGGGTCGTGAGAACCTCGTGTAGTAGACCATATAGAGAATGGATGAAAGGGATTCTCTAGAGTGTCTATTTTACTTAGGATGTGAGACCATAGGGGGAATTGACGTAAGTGCTTCCTCAGAGTGTCTGTAGTTCCTCGACACCAGCCACAGAGGGAATGTGACGTAAGTGCTTCCCTATAGCACCTTTAGTTACAGATATGAGACTATAGGAGGAATTGACGGCGAGTAATTCCTCAGAGACTCTTTGCTTAAGCTGAACCAGAGGGGTTAGACTGAGTATACTTCCAATAGGGTTGCTTGTGTTGCTAGGTAGGACCGGAGGGGATAGGATGTGAGTACTTCCCAGAGGGTTACCTTTTATGTTTAGCTGCTTGCTTGAGTTTTTGGGTTGGACCAGAGGGGATAGGCTGTGGGTAATTCCTAGAGGGTTACCTGTTTGTGATTACCTGCTTTGTTTCGTAGTTTATTGATATATGAAACTGAATGCATTGAAACTATGGATTGTTCACCGCCGAGTGTTTCCTTGTTTACTACTTTATGTACTTATTACCTACCATATATTCACTTACTGTTAGGAACATATCTTGTGGTGGTTCCCTACTAGGATTTATTCTCACACCCTATTTGGGCCATGCTTTTGGGCTCAAACAAATTATACTGATGTAGGTATAGATAAGGGAAAGCACCCTTCTACTCCAGGTACTTGATTATTGTGGAGATGGAGAGAATGAGACCAAGATGAGGCTTGTGATGTTGAGGTGATGTTATCTATTTTCTTTTGTTCTTTGGTTTAGTAATGTTTGTATTCCAGCATTGTGATTTGTTTGGCAGCTTTTCTAGACATATGTATCATGTATCATTTATATATATATGTGTGATCTAGTTTATTATATTTCAGTTTTCTACTGTTTACTTTTGTATGGATTATTATTTCTTCTGCTATTGTTCTTGTTCTCTTTCGTTGTGTTACTCTGCCAATGAGGGCATAGTTTCCCCACTATCACACCCAAGGCCCTCACTGCTAGTCAGCTGCCTCTAGCATTCAGGGAAATGCGCTTGAGGCCATGTGACCAACTGGGTACAGGGAGTTTCTGGGTGGCTTCTGGAACCGGGACGTTACAAAGTGGTATCAGAGGTGGTTATTTTTTTTTATTGAATTACTGTTTGGAGCCTATAGTCTAGGATAGAACAGAATAAGTACTTGGTAATAAGCTATGCCTGAGAGTAGCTAACCCGTGTATAGGGAAAATACAATTTACCTCATTAATGCAATTTTTTTTGGTTTTTCAATTTTATAGTTGATTTGATTGTCACCGTTGGGTGACTCACATGTATTTTTCTATTATTGTTGATGTTTTTGAGGTTCTAGTTCTGTCGCAACACGATGAGATAAGGGTATTTCATCTCATTTATCATATAGGTACTTGCTATAAATCACATGTCATGCATTCTTGCCATGCCATTTAGGGTGAATTAGCGATTTCATGTTGTTGTGATAGATGTTGTGTAGAATATTCATGCTGTTGAGATAGATGCCTTGATAAAATACCTTCTATTTGATAGGTTATTGTTTGTTTAAGTTTTTGTTTGAATGAATGCCAAAATTTGGTTCGTGAGGTGTTATGGGCCCTCATGGATTGGAATTTGGTGGATCATCAACTTGTTTACCTTGTTTATAACATGTATAAGATTCCAAGATTTGATTCGCGGGGAGTATGGGCCCTCATGGATCATAATTTGGCACCTTAATGCTCGTTTTAGTGTTTTATAGGTTTCGAAGTAGTTTTTTAGGCTTACTCTCCGAAAAAACCCAGAATAAATGGCGTGTAGTGTTGAACACACGCCCTGTGTCCTTCTGTTTGGGAAGGAACTGTTTATCTTAAGTACACGCCATGTACTGTATGTACACGCCATGTAGTCTCTAACCATATATCAAGCTGTGTGGGCGGGGACACGGGGTTTAGAATCTTTTGTAGGACATGCCGTGTAGAGGATGTACACGCCTTGTTCTGGAACCATGTAACCGGCCGTGTCACTAACAACATGAATCGGTTTAGTCTTTTCTAATACACGTCGTGTCCAACCGGAACATGCTGTGTAGTGTAACCTGAGTACCCAGTCATGTAACGAACAACACGGTTCAAAAAAAATCTTCTCAGTACACACTTTTTAAAAATCACTTAAATTGTTTTTGAGGAAAATATAATTTTAGATTTAAAAAACAATTTTTTAAACAATTTTTAAAACACTTTTAGAAAACAAGGTTTTGAAAGAACAAATATTTCTGACAGAAGAGAGAAAGAAGTCAAATTTTCTTAAAAAAAATATCTAAAAAATTTTAAGAACCAAAGACTGGAAAAATAGTAAAATTACTTTAAATATCATGAATAACCATATAATAAGATAATTCATTATAATTATAGGTTTTAGACATTAGAGACTTAATCATACACAATCCTGTTAAACAATGAGATTGTAACAAATGACTCTTACCACTTTGGTAACTTTGAATCATAATAATCATGAAATAATATCATTAAATTAAGTTTATAATATCATTAAATTAAGGGGAATCATTATATAACATGTAAAATGTGCATTATATACACCACATAAAATAAGATAGGTGTACAATATAACAAATATCTCTAATAAGGAAAATTAAGACAAAAAATCCCTTACCGATTTGTAACTTTGAAATCATAAACCCCATGAAATAGATATTATCAAATGGATATTTAAATCCCCATAAATTTAATGATAATAATCAAAAAATACATATATGGTAAGTATATACACCACATGACAAAAAATAAGCAGTGAATATGACATATATCTCACAGAAATAAAATTAAGACAAGAAAAATCCTTACCTTGAGTCTGATTCGTCACACTTGTTTTTTATCTTCCTAAATAATAAATTTCTATTAATTATTTAATTTTTTAAGAAAATTTTCCAACTTTATTAATTATTTTATTTCACTTATTAAAAAATTTATATTCAATTACTAAATCAAATAATTTTTAGTCGGATGTTTTGACCATAACCGATTTATGTGTCAAAACCGACTTTGATTGGTCGAATAAGGTCAACGAGGTAATTATTTAAACATATAAATAAAAATAATAATTAAATAATTAAAATATTTATACATAAATTATACTTTTTAATCTAATCATGAAATATGGATTTGAAAAATTAACTAATGTTATGATCAGGGAGATGGTAGGCCTTATGTACGCATGAGTAACGTTTCCATTTTTCAGTGATCATTTTGGAAAGAATGTAAGTAATATTTTATCTTTATCTAATTATAATTATATAACTAATAACATGATATTTAATTATATATACTTATATATATATATCAATATTATGGTGTAAAAGAAATCAGATCTCTTCGAGGAGGCTGTAGTCTTCACATCCACGAACGACGTTATCACTTTTTCAGTATGTGAAAAGGTGATAAAGAAAATGATATATTATATTTTAAGAAATATAATTATGTTATTAGTATCATAATTAGTTAATATATATAATATATATTCATATAGATACCCTTATTGCATTTTATCAATCACATTAGTGAAAAACACTGCATATCGCTTCATGAGACGGTAGTCCGCCGTACACACAGGCGATGTTATTGTATCCCCTATGGTATGAAATGTAAAAAGGGAGAATATTATATAATAAATAAAAAGGTATAATTATTTTATAAATATTATAAATATCACATATAAACACATTTATATCATTATGAATAGGGTAAAGGAAAAAACGAATGACATCATTTCGTGTGGCGGTTGTCCGCTGTATACACGAATGATGATTTCGTAACCCATTTGATGAAAGTGTGTGTGATTGTAGGTAGTAACATCAACATAAAAAGATATTAGTATATATAATATAATGAGTTTTTTATATAAGTATTATATAAAAATAATTTATTTGGTTTGTGGATGAAATAAAACAAAAACATTGATTGATGAACGCTACCTCTTCATTAGGTAACTCCTTTTGGTTTTCACCAAAAGACTTCCATGGATGAATTTATTATCAAGGTAAGGATTATATAATTATGGTTGGTAATTGGAAAAGTTATTTTGTCTAGTTTTTTCTTAATCAATTGGTTTTTATGATGTGAAGAGAGGGGGAGAGGTAGTGGCCTTTTATAAGTGGGGGGAGGGGACACACTTGTTATTTTTGAAAAGAAATTTTGGTGAACCAAAATTTTTACCTACCAAAAGGATAAAATAATGAAATAAATTAGATAAATTAAGTTTTATGGTCTTAATATTTATATAATTTTTTTTTTGACAATATTCTAGGTCATTGGGCCCCTTATGTTTAAAGTTACTAAATAAACACATTTTTATGTTAATCATTGTAATTAATTTTAATTTCTTTAACTAATATCTTTGTTAAAAAATTGATTTGACCATATTAGAAATTATAAATCACACTTATTAAAAATATTTAATCCTTTTTTACAAATTAAAATCACATAAGTGACTAAAATTAATTTAAAATGAATCCTTTATATGGGATGAGAAAGCGGGTTCCTGGAGTAAAAATGTTCAAAAGTTTGAAATGTTTTTATATAAAAATTTAACATGAAAATGATTCCATTGACCTAAATTGTATTAATATATTTATAATTTATATAATTTTAATTTAACAAAAAGTTAACATATGAATTATAATTATAAATTATTTTGATGAAAATTCAGTTTTCAATTAAAATTTAGTATTTTTCACTATTCAATAAAAAATAAAATTTCATAGAAAAATACAAAGAAATCACACTAAGATAATTTTGACATTATTATTCCAAAAATAAAGTTTATTTTTTCAAATAAATTTATTTATGTTTAAAAATTTATTTTTAAAATGACCATTCCATTAAAATGCGAAAAAGTTACATTTTTAAAAAAATACATCTTTTTATGGGTAAAATAGGATTTGATCTTATCTTATGCCTATCAGATGTATTTGATGAATGTAAAAATATTTTATTGTGTATATAATATATATATATATAATTAATATCATTCAATAATAGTAGTTAGTTTAATTTATTAAGATAAAAATCCTTTGGGTTCATAATTGTTTTTATAAAAACATTTCAATTATATTCAATTGATTTTTATTTTCAATTATAATTAAGTGGTAACCAATTAATTAATTTTATAAATAGGTTTAAACCATTTTTTAATAATTTATTTAATATTATTCATTCATTCCATTCCAAAATCTAGGTAATAAATATCATGTTAAATAATAATATTAATTATATAATGTTATCTAGTATGACTCGACCTTGTGTGCAATATAAGTTATTTAAGAAACTCCATGTTACATGAAGCATAAGATAAAATTAGCATTGAATACAATGAAAGATAAATTATTCATTTCATGTAACATAATCTACTAAAAAAATTAAATTTATATGAAAGAAGATATTTCATAAAATATGGGGATGTTACAGTTAAAATTTGTTTGACCAAAAGGAAATGTGAGGTAAGATATTTCATCTAAATTTCTATTTCATTGATATATATTTGTTAATATGAACTTATTAAGTTTGATGTAGTTTAT
Organism: Viscum album; assembly: GCA_963277665.1. Lineage (NCBI taxonomy): Eukaryota > Viridiplantae > Streptophyta > Magnoliopsida > Santalales > Viscaceae > Viscum > Viscum album. The sequence continues at coordinate 1,684,005,105 of OY728126.1, read as the reverse complement.
ATACTTCCAATTTGATGTATTTAACCTAAATAACTATTTATTCATGATTTTATTATAAAAACCTATATTCTTGATGAATTGATGGTCACCTCTCATTCCTTTCTTAATTTTATGACTGTTAACTTTATCTTGAGACAATCAATTTATTTTATCATTTTTCATTGGACATTAATTTATCTTAAATATCCATATTCTTTATATCATTTATATGATTATTTCATAAATTGTATACCATTTTTACATATGGTTTTTACATTGAAAGTTATTTGGTTATATAGGGAAATATTGATAAATCGACATTATTTACTCGATACAAATATTTTTTGATAAGACACATTATTTAGAAATTTAATCGATTATTAGGTATATTATAAATTCTTTTGAATTGTAGTGATGAGTGGTTCTTGGTTATAGATATCCCTTAAATTAAACAATAGTCTCATGAGGTGAATCAGTAAGCTAGCATTAAATAGATGTTCCCATAATTTTAAACTGTCTTGTGAAAGGTCATAATAGTAAAGGTATCACGATGCCTGAGATCATTATTTCCAATAATTAATCATTTCATTTATTGAGAATCCAGTTATTATTACTATCTATGAGATTTTTTCATTGATATTATCTTTGGATTCATTTCATTCTCAATTTATAAATTAAATGGCATATATGTTAAGTTATATACCATTCCATATTTATTATGCCTTATCTAATCATGATAGTCAAGTTATTTATTAAATTTAATGTATGTTTATTTTTTTTAGATTTACATATTGATTATGACTTATTGATTCATGATATATTCTACAACACATAACCCTTACTATGTATTTGAGATCACCCTTATCTTGTTTATTTTCACAAGTATATGATGATGAATTCATTTAATGAGTTCAAGGATTCCGAATGATTTCCATGACTATACTTTGTATTTTTTTATTCCCCAATGTAAAATGGGTATCATGTATGTATTTGTTTCTGTAAGACTATTAAACTGATTGATCCTTATTGATGTGCCCACTTTTATCTTATGCCAATGTAATAAGGCAGACACCGTCTCCGGGTTACTGGAGTCCTGGTCATTAAAATGATAAATGAGATTTTCACTACACTATATTAGTGTTGAAATGAAGCTGATTACCTAGCTAGTGATCTTACATTCATGATGTTTAAATATATTGATTATTTATAAATTTTAGGCATTAAATGTATAAAAAATTATCTATTAATCATATATTATCATTCTTACAACAAAAATTCTATATATTAATCATGAATTATTAGATGAAAAGTGTATAGAGTGTACTATAAAATATTTTTACTATGATTCCCAGGTAGATAAGGATCTGCGAACTATGGTTCCACACCACTTATGGTGAATTAAGTGAAATAAAATTTTGAAAATACCATGACTAGTTCAATTTTTATGGAGCATTTACAAAATTATTCAAAAAGACAAAAGATTCAAAGGAATAGTGTTGAATATAAGGTCATCTGATTCTCACATAGTAAGAAAGGACACCAGAAGAGGAACTAAAATTAATTGAGGAAGAATAAAGAAAAATATTCTACGCTGATTATATTCATAAATTCATGTAAGATTTCAGTTTTAATCCATGAATTTCAAATATAATATGAATTTAACATATTTTTATTCAAATATAAGTACAAATAATGTTAATTTTTTTAGAATAAATAAGGTGGATTCTATTAGTACTATTGAAACAGTGATTATTACGTTGGAAAATAGAATCACATGAAGTCAGATTCTCATATAGATTGATTCTTGTCAAACTATTGTTTTTATTGAGTATTAACAAAACATTTATCATGGTGTCCATTTATAGACACAACAAGACATAATCAAGACATTTTAAATATTCCTTTGAAGGGTATAGATCCTTAGCCTTCCTCCTTCTATTTGTGATGATCTGTGGTGATCCAAGGTGCGTTCTTCCTTCATTTTTAGCATTTTTTCTCAGTTTGATCTGATTTAATCCAATATATTCTCCCCATTATATATAATTCAATATAATATTTTTATAATGGGGGTTATATTTGTTTTTTTGTGCGGTTGTGCCACAATTTCCTCGAATGGATGCATTTATTTTGGGTGAGGTGATCGAAGATCTATAACATGGTCTATTATCGGGCGAAGAACGTTGAAATATTTTGAGGTATGGGATTCCTTGATTCTATTATTTATGTGAAATTGTAGATATATCATGATTTATTACCTTGTATAGAAATGAAATTGTCAAATAATTATTTGAACCAGATTAACGAAATTGGTTGTGATCGCATGTTAGCAATGATGTTGCTTTGTACCATGATAGTGCTTTGCCTCTTGATTTTCTAGATAATGTGATATCAATGCTATGATTTTTATCTTTTTATTATTGATATAAATTGATAAATAAAATAAACTATGAACTAATTTATAATTAATTATTTAAATAAAAATATGCTTGTTTAATGAATCTGATTGTGGTTGTAATTTGCTGATAATAAAATTGATGCAAGTATGCATGTTTAATTGAAAACGATCTTCCATGTATTAATGTAATTGATAAAGTCAGTTAATGAACCCGGATCATGATAATTCCTATTTTTAATAATTTAAGATTCATGTTAATTGAGAATGATACTTCTCTAGGTTCTTGAACCAGAATAAATGCTAAGAGCATGTTTTTTCTTTGATATCTTATTTTAGCTTGATGCCTTAGGTTACCCATAGTTAGAACATGTTAATAAATGAATTAGATAATTCAAGATGGAATAAGAACTAAATTTTTATAATTATGTTTTTTATATCCTAAGTTACCAGTTTTCTTAAGAATATTGAGTGCCTTATTTTGGAGCCGTGAGATCTCATTTGTACGAGATGGTTGAATGCTTTGTTTTTAGGGCTTAGTTTCCCTATTGATTGCTTGTTTGTTTCTTACTGCTTGTTATGTGGTATGGATATGAGCATTTTTGTGTGAGACTAGTATGGATTATCTTTAAGGTATTATGTATGATATGGGATGGAGAAGCCTAGATGTGATGTGAACTTTGGATGGATGAGTCTCAGATGGTTGTTTTTGTTTGTGGGCAGGGAGTCCCAAATGATGTGGTGATAGTTGACACTTATGATAGCGAGGTTCACCGGTATATAAATGTGGGTTTCTTGGATGGAACCAAAGGTGATAGAACAAGTTAAATCTAGTCTTACCCATTGACAAGATTCTAAGAGCTGGTATTCTCTCTAGTGAATCTATTTAATGGATGATGACCAATTTGCTTATTTATCTTTATTCCTTTCCCCATTAGTTGAGGCATCTGGAGGTGTTTGATTGCATGTTTTCTCTTTTCCATAGATTAGGATGTTTTTACTAGAGTATCTAGACATGGAATAATTCTAATAATGAATTAATAAATGTTTAAACCACGAAGTTGGTTGATGAAGGAATGAAAATTCTTAAATATGTTAGTCTTGATAAACCATGTCATTGGTTGGACTTATTCATAGAGGGAATTAACTTTATTATGATTCTTAATTTAATTCAATGTAATGTAATGATTAAATAATGTTAATGGTTAATTAATGGATTATGAATTAATTAAAGTAAAGTTAATTGATTAAAGAAAATAAGTAATTAATGTATGTATTTTATATTCTTGTGTGCTTATAAGATATCTAGTCTTAGCAGTGGAATCTAGGAGTTTGAGAGACATTATCTATAGTTGAGTCTAAGAATATTTTATGACCATAGTGTGGTTTTGATCTACATTATATCATGTATATTTTTTGATTTCATAAACTTCCCCACCCATGTCGGTTAGGGAAACTAAAACCCAGTAGAATTTGTGAGGGTGTTTTCCCAAACATCGTGATGGGAGGATGGATGGATGACTACCCCCTTTGGCCTCACTCTCTTCTCTTGGTAGATAATTGTGATGGTATACATGATGGTTAGTTTCCCCATATATGTGCATAGAGGGATGTGATGGATTATGGTTATTTCACACACATGTATTATCAGATATAGTATTCAAAGTATTATTTAGGTATGACGTGTGTAGGCTGTGATGGCTTGAGGTACTTACTCGATGCATGGGATGTAATGGATTGTGGTATAATACATGATGTTTGATATACACAATACAGTATATGTTTGATTTTGGAAATAACTTTGTTACTATTTGGTTGTGATATGGGATGGTGTGGTTATGTGATGCAGAACGTGCATGTGGTGGTGCCCTACCCTGGTGTTTTCAGGATGACTTACTTTTGGAGAGAGATTCTCAGGACGTGAAACATTGGGGAAGAGTGACAAACCAGTGGGGTATACTCATTTTATTATTATTATATTATATTTACTCTTTTATGTGAAAATTGATGCGATATATCCATGGTGAGGTTGGGAATTTATTATACTTGTTAGGTGATGAGTTATTTTCACTATTGTTCACTGTGATTTAGCATGATTTATTTATCTTTTTCGTGAGATGCTTCGAATAGGATCCTATTGAGTATACTGTTATGATCACCCTACATATATATAAAATATTTTAATTATGTTCGAGTAGGTTGGTGATTAGGCTATATATTACTATCTTGGGGTTAACAAGAGCTTTTTGGGATTTGTGGTTGCTGCCGTCTTTACCTTTTAGAACTTGTAGTTTTTTTCTTCAATTTTTAGTACTGTATGAAATTTCATGTTTCACTTGGGTTTTATTTTATCTATATATGTGTTTGAGAAGGTTTTGGTTTTTTTATCTTTATTATCTATCTTTTCTGTATGTTTCCCTTATAGGGTAATCCCTCACATTTGCATGTTTACTATACCCCTGGTTGTAGTCACCAACCTGGGGCCTATTGGAAGTGGGACTCGAGAAATCACCATCTCTCTACCCTCATTGAGATATATTTTTGGTGAGGGGGTCATGGAATTTCAGATGAATAATCACAATCTACAATAATTTGGAAAATGTTTTGTAAGAATACCACCGATTAGAAGATTAAATAAATAACATTGAAGAAGAAAAAGATAGCTGAAGGTGTGAGAAACCATAAAAATATTTTGGAATAAAAATATATTGTGAATGGATAGTAAAGACATTTTATATGATGATTCTAAGTTGATTTGAGGTACAACAGAAGTCCCAAAGAATAATTGAAATAAAATTAATCAGAGTTAGAATTGTAGTGCTAGATCAAAATTTTAAAAATCTTGAACCCTACATACTTCATAAGGATACTAGACTGCACAAAGTTTATATGCACATCATAGAGTTCAACAATGAGAAAAATTTATGATTCAGTTAAAGTCACAAACCCTTAATTGAACTTAATATAAGTTTCATTGGGATTATGTAGAGTTGGTAATAGGAAACATAGATTTCATCGAAACTTTATAAGGTTGAGACTTCATTGGGTAAAATAGGCACTTCATAAATTTGATAGACTATATAGAGTTCAAGAAGTTCATAGTGTTCAATCAACCCTATAAAAAACCATGGAGTTCACTTAACTCAATGTAGATTTTAAAATCTATTAGGGAAATTCTTAAGGTTCCCTCATTACTTAAAGACTAATATGATCAATATCTTAGATTATAATTTGTAAAAACTCCATGAAATATGGAATGTGAAATAATATAATAAATTAGGTAAAATATTATTTTTAAAAATATTAGATGATGTAAGATATATTATCCATTGATTAAAACAACACAAAAATTCTAAGGAATTGTGATTCTAGATAGTGGTTGAGTGCTCCATGACACAAATATAAGTGCCACATCACAATGATGCATCCCACTATACACATGTGAAAGAATTAAAAGAATTAAAATCAGTGGTCATTGTTAAGAAAAAGAAGAATCGACAATTTAAATATTGCTTGAACAAGATCCCGAGTATCTAAAAGATTTAAATGAAGATCATGACCAAGATTTTAATAATATTTAAATGAGGTAAATCATGAGATATTTTTAGGAGATGTTAATCAGTTTTGAATGATAAGATCTTGAATTCAAAAAATAAGAGGAGTTTCTTTAAATTTTGATACAAGAAATATTAACAGAATATTGTGAAAATAAATGTTAGAAATTAAGAATAATGAAATATTTGAGAATTGAGAATTAAATATGGTACTCTGTTGTGTCAAAGATCTTTAGTATTTAAGAAGGAAAGAAGTGATCCGATAAGTATAAGGCTTGTAACTAAATATGCAGATCAATTTAATTACAGGACTATGTGAAAGATTGAATATTACTTAGTGATCTTTATTTAAAAGGAAACTTTAATTTTATTGGAGGAAATATGGTAATTGGTTGAAACCAACCATTTTAATGATTCTAAGTCCACACACTTTCCTGAGTTAATATTTATAATAAATAAGAGTTGCGTGCATGGGATAAAAACCATGATACACTAGAGATGTAGTCATCCTTAAATGAGGTGAAACACATTATCCAATTATTTGTGTTCATTTATTTTATGCATAAATGTTTATTGTTGGCTAAATTTTCTGGATAAGAATGAGAGTTAAAGGGGAGTGTGAAAATAATTAAACACTAATTCACCAAACCTCTCAGTGTCTAAAACTTCACATGATCATTAAATAATATATGTAAATGTTCTGATAGTATGAATGAATTTAGGATAAATTTACCCAATATTATCAAATTTTGAGAATAAATTCACTAAAAATGTGATGTATTGGTTTAAGAAATGTATAGATAATACAAGTGGGTAAAAGTTTAAACAAGTAGAATAAAAGTTAGTTGGAGAGTCCAAAAATGTTTCATTGACTAATGAGTTAAGGTCATTAAAACCTAAAGGTGTTATCAAGAAGGAATAATGATTCCATAAGATGGAATTGTTTGAGATACCTAAAGGGGTTTTGGAAACTCTATAAAATTTACCTACAAGGCATCAGTGTTATTGAAATAAATTCTTTGATTTTGAAGTTTATGTAATACCAAATAGATACTTTAAAATTTTTCTAAGTATATAAGATTTCAAAATCAAGGTAAGAATTTATTGATCTTTTAGGGGTCATTAAAATTATGAAGCAACGAGTTTATACCTAAAAGGTTTGAATGTAAATGATTTTATCAAGAACATATTTATCTTAATAAAGTAATTGTATCTTAATATCATTTTTACTATGTAATAAGATATGTTTAAAACTAAAAAATAGTTTTTATGAACAATATTAGGTAATATAGTACACATGGTTTATGATTACTTAGATTATATGACATATTTTTAAAATGAGACAAGGATAAAAAAGTTCAATCTAGGATAAAAGTGTTTTATCCTGCTGATTATTAAAATATGAGGGAAGGTGTTTCTCCACCCATTAGAGGTAAATTTTAAATAACAAATTATTTTTAGAGAAAAATACTCAAAACACATAGAATACCATATATGATATGGAAACAATAGTTTATTTTTAAATATTTCTACTAAAATTGAATAAGAATCATTTCTTAAACACAAAGGATTTTATATATCATATCATGATATTTTGAAGATAATATATCATCTAAGTGGATAGTGAGAGTATGTTTGGACTTAGAGAAGTTCAAATTAATAAATTAAAATATTATTACAGTCTAAAATTAAATTTATTTTCATTTAGTATTATAATTTTTTAGGATATTTAGTGGTAAATAGAAACATAAATAGTTACATTTTGTTACCATGAGAAAAGTGGATATCACTATTTTCTAAAGGCTTGTGATGGTGAATATAAAAAATGATTCTCATATAATATCCTAACAAATATTTAGGGAATGAGATAAAGAGAAATATAAAGAGTTAAATATAGTTATGATAACATAGTGAATACCAATTTATCTTAAATAAGTTTCGCACATGCTAGTGGGTAATAATATAAATAGTTAAATTACCATAAGATTTTAAGTGAAAAGTTTTATTGAATGAAATCTAATAATGATGATGATGAACATAGAAAATTTCTAAGCAAATAAAAATTTATTAATATTGTAACATTTTATGTTGTGGTGTTAAAAAGAGTTTTAATATGTTCAAGTATCTGAACATTAGAAACATTATTCCTAAATCTCACCATTATTCAAATTTGATTTCATCATAGATGTTATTAACTAAAGAGTTTAGTGGGTGGGTTTTATCAGATAGCCACGTAGTGATGTGAATAAAATGAAATTTAGTTTTAATGAGTTGAAAAAACTTTAGAAAGTGTATAAAACATAAAGATTATATAAAATTATATCATATATGATATGATAGACATGTGATTTTTTTTGGGTTTTATTATGTATTCTTAAAATAACTATAAGAATATAAATTGTATCATATAAAATGAAATATCCACTTTATCATTCGTTCATGTTAGCTACTTATATGTATATGTTGATAAAATTTAATAAATTTTAATGATAATTGAACTCTATAAGTATGAATTTGAGTTATCCCTAATCGATTCTCATCATAGAGTATAGGTTATGACAAAAAGTTAAGGTTAGTGTGAGTATGGTTCTTATATGTAGATAAAAAATATGATCATGATGAACAAAAAGTGATTTGTGTTCTACATGACCCATGAATCACACCACATGGAGTGTCATGCACTATGTATTTGGTATAATAGGGGTGCATGAATCGTATTTAAAGTACTCACTACCTAAGGTTGGAAAGATACCTGGCATGATAAATTTAATAATTTGATACTTTTATTTTATAATCCTTAAGGATTAGCAAGGTAATGGGTGGTTGGGTATGTTTCTAATCATGTCATTGGTTAGATATCACTACTAAAAAACTTGGTTTATCAAGTCCTTGGGCTTTGACAATGATAGATAAAATCACTTTTAAAGAACCCCTTTGTTAGTGCTATAAAAAGCACTGGTAAATGGGACCCTTTATCAGTGCTTGTAAAAAACTACCGATAAAGGTTCCCCTTTAACAATGTTAGCAAAAAAGCATTGATAAAGGGGTCTCCTTATCAATTCTAGTAAAAAATTTATCATAAGGAGAGGGGGGTTTATCAGTTCTTGTAAAAAAACACTAATAGGGAGGGTCTTTATCAGCAATTTTTTAGAAGTGCTGATAACGAATCCCCTTTATCAGTGCTTTTTTACTAGCACTAATAAATGGTATATTTAAAAAAAAATATATTTCATTAAAAATAATATATTAAAATATAAATATATTTATATTGATAGAAATATAATGTATATATTTTTAAATATGTTTTAGATAAGGCTAAAAAGACATTTAAAATTAATATATGAGATATTTAGTGAAAATGGATTATAAAATAAAAAAAAATTCTCAATTTATAATTTTCTAATTATTATAGAGTAACTTTCATTTAATAACAATTATAAGATAGAAAAATAAAAAACAATAAAATATCTTAAATAATTTTTAAAAGTAACCCAAACTTCAAACAACCGTAAATTTTGATTTGGGTGTCCGTTTAGGCTCTACCACATATCAAATCAAATCCTTAAATGAGATCTAGAACCTAATAAAAAGGAAAACCCCCTGTCATCTTTTTCAATTCCATAAAAGGATGATAAGGCTTCCAAAAACATAGTTTTTAGTCGGGGTACCCCAATTTTTTTACATTCATTGGAATATAACCCTCGTTTCATGGGGCATTTCCCACCATTTTCAGTGGAGACTGAATTTATTTCCAAGGATCACATTCATATTAATATTATTGTTTTAAAATATTTTCTTTTTTCACAATTTTGTTTTATTTATAATTAAATATATACATATTTTCTTGTATTTAATTATAATAAATCCCTTGTATAAATATATATATCAACATATTTATATAGAAATGTATTTTTATATATGTAAAATAAGTATTTATTATTTATTTTATTTATCATATAAAAATATGTTCATATGTATATATATACCTATACAATTAATGTTTATATATAAACATGTATGTGACAATAATTAACAAATATATATGTATATGTATATTCTAATATATGTAAATAAACACTTATTCTAAAAATTTATTTAAAATAATATATAACCATCTTTTACATTATAAATATAAATATATATATATATATATATAATGTTTATATATAAATATATGTGTGTATTAATAAACATATATATATATATATATATTATATTATATTATATGTAAATGAATATAATATATAATATATTTAAATAAATATAAGTATATATATATCACTCACAAACACACACATATTTTATAAATGTATCTAAAAACATTATATAAGTATATGACTAAAAAAATATATTTGTAAATATATATATAAATAAAAAGAAATATCATTAAACCTGAAAACAATAACAAGGTGTAATGGTAACGGTATTCCATATTCAAAGGATAGGTGTAGGGTTTGAATCCAGGCAGGTGCAATAGGTTGGAAATTCACAAAGCACAGATAATGGGACGATGGGTTGAAAATCACTGACGGGGGTGGGGGGGGGAGGAGTACTATTAAATTTGTTGTGGAAGTAGTGATAAAGGGTTCAATCTCATAGATCTCTGAAAAAATATAATTTTACCTTATTTAACAGTGCTAAAAAAAACTGATAAAGGGGTGATTTATAAACTATTTTTATCAGTGTTGATAAAGGACCCATTTTTCAGTGTTTTTATAGTGATGATAAAATTTTATGGCTTTTAACCACGCTCTGGTAGTTATCACTTTTTTAGCATTGATAGAGGCCTTATCTAGCATTGTTAAAGGACTCTTCTATAGTAGTGTCTCAATTAAGATGTGTTTTTTACTCTTTTATAGTGAGTATGAAATTTGGGATCTTTATTAAGATACATAAGGGAGTGTTTTCTTTCACCTAAATAGTAAATACATTATGCATATCTATTCAGATAAGGGGTATATGATGTGATCATACATAAAGGTGAATGACATACAATGTATTGATCTTCCTTTTTAGTCTATACTATGAGAGTCAAGAACATATGATTTAGATTAATGGGATTGAAATATTCCAAATCCCTTAGTCACTCGATGTCCTGGATAAAGGTAATTTATGAGAATTCATGCTAGCATGCGATGTGACTAGTGGACACAAGTATAGAGATACATGTGTTTGATAGAGATCACTCCTACCCCCTTTATGACCTGAGTATCATTTATGGTTTACTAAATGACACTATTTTCTTACATTAATAGGTCCGAATCTTCAAATTTAATGTTAACACTACAAAGGCTCATGGGGTCACACTTTTTGGTCAATTGAATGGGGATCAAGTTTGACTCAAAGAGAGGCTCCAAAAATATTTTAGAGTTAATTAAAAAGAGTTTTGGATGGTGATTCACAGGGTATTGAATATGATGTGGCACATAGCATAGATAATGATAGTTTTCTAAAAGTTTTTAGGAAGATATCCAAGATATTTATAGACATGATTTCATAAGTTAAAATATTTGATATGATGTAAGGTTAAATGGGAAAAATTATTTTAGGATTTAGTAAAAGTGGTGGATTGATGGAGATATTACCACATGCCTTTATATATATAATATATATAAGCTATATTTTATGATATGTCATAACCAGACATTATATATGACTTTAATGAAACAAAGTAGGTTAGTTCATGAATTTGGGGTATATCATATTATATGATAAGGATATGTCATGAACATGAAATGATATTTCATTCCACCACTTATTTGAATCATATGGTATGATTGAATTATATCATAAGGCACTACCCATATGAGTCATGGTGTATGACTGACCATATCATATAGCATGGTATATGATACCTTACCACCATCTTTGATAGTTTGAACGGCTGAATGATAATCATTATCAATCAATTGTGTCTTAAATGTTGAATGTCATCAATGATTCATTGAATTAATTGTATCATACAGAAGATACATTCATGAAGATAGTTTCATGAATTATATGATAGATTTACTCATGCATTATAACACATGAGTTAGTGCATAAATAGCTAAGGTGTATCCTCAAGGGACCTATAAAAGTGATCACTATTATATGACGAGTGTGTGATTTCTAGTTCATACCTGTTAAAAACTACAACACCCAGAAGCTCTCTTTATTTTACCATATTTACACTATGATGTGATAGAAATCCATGGTGATAAGAGTAAACCCACTAGAATATTGGGTGATTTAGTAACCCATGGATACCTCCAGAGTTGATATATCTTTTGGTTTTCACTATTGTGATCTTCATTGAGCATAGATAAATAATGATGCAATGAAAGAAATTGTGTATGTTACACATATTTATAGTTTCTCCATTTTTAGTTTATGTGTGGTTTTATTTATCTAGCATAAATATTTTGGTTTGGGTTTAATCACTTAAGCCACATCTAAAAAGTGTTGTTAGATCCCTTTAAAACCCCAAAACACGATCTATGGATATTTTAATGATGTTATTGATATATTGAGTGCTATCATAGAGGAATCAAGCACTACATCCCATTCACTATTGATCACAACAAAGAATATCTTATTCTCTTTATCTTCTTAATAGATATGGGGTGAGAAGATTTTATCTATAGGGATTGAGAGAATTATAGTGGTATATTTATTGTGTAAAACACATAAATTTAGAAAATTATATATTTATAATATATACAAAGGGTTAAATAATGATAATCCTATAAAGAACCTTATCTATTGTTTAGTCTAAGTTATTCCCCACACTAAAGTATAATAATACAATTTCTTAAATAAAAAAATAATATATTTTTTAAATGAAAATAAATAAAATACATCATTTCCAACAGATCTTTAAAATTGATCCATATCGTCCCATAAAATATCACTAATATTCAGGAATAAATATTTTATTTAATTTTCATGTAAAAAAATTAATATTTATCCCAATCTACTCACTAAATTACTGAATAATAAAATATTTATTTATTACCTTATAAATAATTAAAAAAAGTGATAAAAATGGATTCATATATTCTAAACTCGAATATCTTATGATTGAATTTATATGTTTAACTTTAATTTAATAAATACTATTCCACACGACAATAATAATTTTATTATTATTATTAAATTCTGTAGAATTAAATGAGATTATGGATAAACTTACTATGTGACCCTCTAGGCCTCTTTCTTAGATGATCATAGGTGAACTTACCTAAAGTTTAAGATTAGTGTCTACCAACACATTGAGGCACCCATAAAGAAAAAAGTTAATATAGAAATTACAACAACTTCTCTAAGAATGATATTTTGTAATATAAGATCCTTGTCTCTTAACATCTCATAAAGTTGGATGCACACTTGTGTTATTACCCCACATTATTGATTTATATTTTATTGAATTTATAAAATGATATTTCCTATAAACTACCATAGTTATGGATTTTATCAAACACTTTTTCTTCAATCAAAGGGATAAATATATATTTTTCCATTAATATGGAAGGAGCATATCCTTTCTATTGGACCCTCTATGATATTGTAGTTTTCATAATCACAAATAATGTCAATATAAAGATTACTATTCCATTTAATATCTCTAAGTAAATCAATTATGTCATACAACAAAATATACTTAAATAATTTAATAACCTATATTCATGAATCAATATGTTTACCAGTGTATTTATACATGTATTTTTGGATAACACTTAATCTTGTAATGATTTGTGTAAAATAGACACATCAAAACCTTTCTAGATTCCCTGGCACCGATGGTTTGTTTGACACACCAAAGATCAACAGAATAAAGTCGACACACCGATGTTCGACACACCGAAGTCGACACATCGAAGTCGACACACCGAAGTCAACACACCGTTGTTCGACACACCGAAGATCAACACACCTAAGTCGAGACACCGATGCTTGACACACTGAAATCACCACACCGATGTTTGGCACACCGATGTCGACACAACGATGTTCAACACACCGAAGTTGACAAACCGATGTTTGAAACACCAAAGTCAACACACCGATGTTCGACACACCGAAGTTGACACACCGATGTTCGAAACACCGAAGTTGACAGATCGAATATGACACACCGCTAGTCATAAATAACTATTTCCTTTTTATTAATTCAAATTTATTTCTGACGATCATATTTAGACAAATTAATGTTTCTGAAATTATTTAATGTTGTCTGTAGGACTATCCATAGACAGTACGAGGTACATGAAACTGTGGAGATCTTAATTCCTAGTGGGTCCTAGAGTATAAAATAACTTCAATTAGAGCTCTAAAAACAAGAATGGATATACAAAGATATACCGCGAAGAACAAAAAAAAATACTAACTGCAAATACACAAAGAAGAGGAACTAAAATCTTAAGATCACAAGAAGTTTCTAACAAGGAACATTCTGCTGAAGCTCACTGCACATTGAGACATTGAAGAGCTGAACCTTTTCACACCTCAAAGCTAGATTACAGAAACTGTGATACTTTTTTCTAAATTCAACTTACAGAAGAGGGCTCAAATATCATTTTCTCAACATCCATTGAGTCTAGAGAATTACTGCACAACACAAAGAGAATTCTTAACTATCTTCTCTTTCATAACTCTGTTGTGTTTAATCATTACTATTTGAGCAGTGTGTATATCTTTTTCTGTATCACACACACTCTGTCCTGATAATAACAGGAGGATATCAAAATATTCTCACTCTCAATCCCTTCTTACACTTGTATCCCATGTAGAACTAGGGAAGAGATCATGTGTGATCTGTTTATTTGTTTTTCCCACGAATAACGTGGTAGAGGTCAAGTGTGACCTAGACATCTGAGTGTGCTGTTATGAATCTTGATCCTGGGTGTGGATCAAAAGTTTATTAATATAAATTGCTTGGTGGTATGTGATCATCAAGTGGAGAGGGCTAAGTCTCAGCTTGAGACCGAACCTCTTGTTTTATCCGCTGTGATGTTTATTGTATATTTATTATGTGTTATGTATATCTTGCATTAAGATAAAATGAACTTTTATAGTTAGTTTAGAAAGTGTTTACATATATTTTGAATCAATAGGTTTGTTTCAAAAGTTTTATCAATCTTTAGATTGGTAAATCTGAGAACTAATCAATCTTATGAGAACCAAATTGAACCTTCAAGACTTTTATAAATTCACTACAAACTGACTTTGTGTTTATTTTCATAGGGGGATATTATTTTGTAAAGAACCCTTTTTAATAAATTTTTTTATGGATACTCAATTCACCCCCCCTCTTGAGTCATCAACTCTGACCAAAATTTGGTATCAGAGGCATTTTGAATGTTAGTGTTAGTTTTTCAAATCGTGTCAACTGTGATTATAGTTGTGTTTCAATGATCTTTAAATTTCTGTTCTTTTTAAATTTTTATCTCTTTGAAATTATTTTACAAACTTTATCATGGAAAATATATTGGAATGGGATTCTACTAATCGACCACTATCTTTAGTAGAACTAACTATGCTCAGTGGAAGCTTAAAATGAAAATATATCTAGAAATCATGGGATTTGAAATCTAGACTGCTATTGAAAGTAAATATTCAATACCTAAAAATGATAGAAGAAATTGGGATAAACCTAACAAATCTGCCTATAATAATAATTATAAAGTAATGAATGCTCTGTAATATGCCCTAGGAGATGAAGAGTTTAACCATATCTCTTCTTGTAAAACTACACATGAAATATGGGATACTCTATCTGTTTCTAATGAAGGAACATATAATGTTAAGGAAATGTGATTGTATACTTATACGATCAAATATGATAACTTTATAATGAAGAATGATGAATCAATTTCTGATATGTATGTCAGGTTCAATGAAATTGTGAATACCATCATTTATTTAGGAATAGAAGTGACTGAAAAAGAGTATATCATGTAGATTCTACGATTCCTACTTGAAAGATAGGGTGGAACGTCTGTGTCTATTAGAAAATAGTACAAAATTGATAAAATTCCAGTAAAGGAATTGATTGGAAAATTAATGATTTATGAATAATAATTAAAGGTAAATCAAGAGGAGGATGAACCAAAAATAAATTTTGTATCTTTTAAGACAACTGCATCCAAAAGTAAAGATAAATGGACAATTCAAACTGCTATCAAAAGCTCAAACAATTATGAAGTTGCTTCATACAGTGATGAAGAAATGGCCCAGTGGGCTAGACGATTTAAGAAATTCTATAGGAAAAATAAGTTCTTCAAAAAGCCCAGTTACAAAGGAAAGTATGATAATAAGGGCAATTGGAAAAAGGAGTGGAAGAAAAATGATAAATTAAAAGCGATATTATGCTATGAATGTAAAAGGAAAGGACATGTCAAGGCTGACTGACCAAAGATGAAATACAATAAAAAGTATGAAAATAAGGATATAAGGTATAAGAAAGCAATGAATGCCACTTGGAGTGCCTATGAGGACAGCTCAAGTGAATCTATCTCTTCTAAAAATGAGAAAGATGATATGGCTAATATGTGTTTCATGAAAAACACAACTGAGGTAACCTTTGAATCTCCTGCACATAATTCTATTATTCTGAAAGTGAGTTTGAAAATATGAAAAATTATGAACTATTAAAATATTGCAACATGTTAGAGGAAACCTGTAATCAGATAAAAGATAAGTATAAATCTTTGAAGAAATAGTATGCTCTTACTGTGACTGCTAAATATGAACTTACAACTAAAAAGGAGAAAAATGCTCAACTGATCAATGAGAACAATGAGTTAAAAATGTCTAATGAACAATTGAAGAAAGACTTAGAAAAGTTTACTAATGGAAAAAATAATCTTACTCAAAATGCTTGGTAAACAAATAGCTCTTAAGTATACTTCTGGGATAGGATATCAATGAGGTCAAAGGAATTTATTCAAATCACATTTTGTACCTAAATCTAGAAAATCTTTACCTATTTCAAAAACCATAATTGAATTGCAAGTTCCAGTTCCACAAAATCATTTACCATATCTAATTATTTAGGACTAAATAGAGTTTATTTTTCAAATACTCTATATTTTTCATATAGGAAACCCATAAGATAGTTGTGGGTTTCTAAGGATTATATTACTAATGTATGTGGACCTAGACAAATATGGGTACCAAAGTTGTTTCTTGGTTAAATTGTTTTGTAGGCTAACTACCTAAAGTGTTCCTATAAAAAGTTGTGGTACTTGGACAGTGGGAGTTCAAGACATATGACAGGGGATTTTTCAAGATTTAAAATTCTTATCAATATTGATGGAGGACATGTCACATTTAGTGACAATGGTAAAGGAAAAATCATCGGCCTAGGACAGATTGGTAACCCTAACTATATTTCAATTTCTAAAGTATTGTATGTTTATGGAATGAAGTATAACATACTCAGAATATCTCAACTGTGTGATGATGGATTTAATGTTAAATTAAAAAATGATTCATACCATGTTTTTTATTCCAAGAATAATTTATTGTTTACTACTTTTAGAAACGATAATGTATGTGATATAAATATAGACACACTAGCCTCACATAATGTCTCTTGTCTAAATTCCTTTCACAAAGAGTCTTGGATCTGGCATAAAAGACTAAAACATTGTAATATACACTCTCTTAAGAAGTTAACTAGAAAATACATAGTTAGAGACTTACCCAAATTTGAGTTTCCAAAAAATAAAGTATGTAATCCATGTCAAAAAGGAAAGAAACATAAAATCTCTTTCAAACCAAAGAAATAAGTAACTACTTCTCAACATCTTGAGTTGGTTCACATGGACATGTTTGGACCATCTATAGTTTCAAGTCTCAATGGGAAGCACTATGTTTATGTTCTTGTAGATGACTTATCTAGGTACACCTGGACCTTTTCCTAGATCATTAAAGTGAATCCTATTCTCACTTTACTAAGTATGCTCAGACTATAGAAAATTTCAGCGGGTATAAGATTAAATCCTTAAGAAGTGATCATGGCCATGAGTTTGAGAATCAAGATTTTGAAGCCTTCTACTCACAAAATGGCTATAATCATAACTTCTATGCACCTAGAACACCTCAACAGAATGGTGTGGTAGAAAGAAGAAATAGAACCTTATAAGAAATTTCTTAGACTATGGTCTATGAATATGATATACCCATTTATTTTTGGGCTGAAGTTGTTAATACAGCTTGATACATAAAAAAAGTCTTAATTGTAGTTGGGATTTGTCTTAGTGGTAATCACCCCGTAATACTACATGAAAAATGGGGGTTCAAAACCCATTGGGCATAGGTTACTATAGCAGTATTGGAGTGGCACTGTAGCAGTGAC
This sequence comes from Viscum album, assembly GCA_963277665.1. Taxonomy (NCBI): domain Eukaryota; kingdom Viridiplantae; phylum Streptophyta; class Magnoliopsida; order Santalales; family Viscaceae; genus Viscum; species Viscum album. The sequence continues at coordinate 1,683,986,837 of OY728126.1, read as the reverse complement.
GGTGCTGTTGATTGGCGGGTACTGTAGCGGTGGCAGGGCACTGTAGCGGTGGCGGTACTATGCATGTACTATAGCAGTCGAGTTACTATTCACAAAATGGGAATTGGTCCAAAAAGTTTGGCCTACGGGTTATGTAATGGGCTACAAGACCACTGGGCCTTCGGGCTATGTAATGGGTCTCCCTCTACCCAGTTAGAAAGAGGTTTTTGCTTTGCTTTATTAATAAAAAAGAGGCTTCGACCCCAACCTTTAAAAAAAATAAACAAAGTCTTAATTAGACCCATTCTTATGAAAACTCCTTATGAGTTGTGGAATAATAGGAAACCCAAAGTAGGTTATTTTAAAGTGTTTGGATGTAAAGTCTATATTCTGAACACTAAATATAATTTAGATAAATTTTCCTCTAAAAGTGATAAAGGCATATTTCTTGGATATTCTACATCAAGTAAAGCCTATAGAGTCTTTAATAAGAAAACCTAATGTGTGGAGGAATCTGTACACATCAAGTTTGATGAAGCAGATCCACATTAGCCCAAGACTTCACTAGAAAATATTGAAGAGGATATGTCCAATATTTAAATTAATGATACAACCTCAAATCATTATGCGAAGGAATATGTGAAAACTTACAATCCTAGAAATTCTCCACATCCTAACCGCAGTGAACCAGACCAACCTGAACAACCTGAAATATCAAGTCCTACTTTCTCTAGACCAACTAGAACCCTTAAGAATCATCCATTAGATGTTGTTGTTGGATATTTAGATAGAGGAACACAAACCAGAGCTTCCCTGAGAAATCAGGTTGAACATCAAGCCTTCTTGTCACAACTTTAACATAAAAATATCAATGATGCAATCAATGATGAATTTTGGGTAATGTACATGAAAGAAGAACATAATCAGTTTGAAAGAAATAACGTTTGGAAACTTGTAGATAGTCCTAAGGATACTTTGACCATGGGAACCAAATGGGTGCTTAGAAATAAGGTTTATGAAGTTGGAAATATAGTTAGAAACAAATCTAGACTAGTTGCACAAGGATATACTCAAGAAGAGAGAATTGATTATGAAGATACTTTTGCACCAGCAGCAAGACTTGAGGCAATTAGGATCTTAATTTCCCATACATCACACTTAGATTTTAAAATTTATCAAATGGATGTCAAAATTGCATTCCTAAAAGGTTATATAATTGAGGATGTTTTTTTAACAACCCCCTCAGTTTTACAAATCCACATTTTCCAAATCATGTGTTCAAACTACTAAAAGATTTATATGGTTTGAAACAACCTCCAAGAGCTTGGTATGAAAGGTTAAGTAATTTTCTTATTTCTAAAGGTTTAACAAAAGGAATTGTAGATGCTAATTTATTTATAAAAATAGTTTCCAAATAAGTTTTAATATCCCAAATATATGTAGATGATATTATCTTTGGATCTTCTAAAGATTCTTTATGTAATGATTTTTCAAACATAATGAAAAGTGAGTTTGAAATGAGTTTAATGGGTGAACTTAAATATTTTTTTGAATTTCAAATAAATCAAAATAAATAAGTTATTATATTAAATCAAAATAAGTATACAAAAGATCTTTTGAATAGATATGGATTTGATAGAATTAAGAGAATTGAAACTTCTCTGAGTTCTACATGTAAGTTAGATCTTGACGAAGATGGAAAATAAGTTGATCAAACTACTTACAAAGGAATGATTGTGAGTTTGTTGTACTTAACGGCTAGTGGGCCAGATATTATGTTCAGTGCGTGTATGTGTGTAATATTTCAAGAAAACCCAAAGGAGTCACACCTAAATAGTGTTAAAAGAATTTTCAAATACCTCAGGTATACAGCTAACATATGACTGTTCTATCCAAAAGGACAACCTTTTGATTTATTTAGCTATTTAGATGCTCATTTTGGTGGATGTAAGTTAGACAGAAATAGTACCTCTAGAACATGCCACTTTTTGTGAAAGTCATTAATATCATGGTGTAGTAAAAAGAAAAATTAAATTGAATTATCAACTGCTGAAGCAGAATACATTGTTGCAGGTAGTTGTTGTGCATAAATTTTGTGGATTAAACACACCTTATTAGACTATGGATTTCAATTCAAACATATCACCATAAACTGTGAAAACACAAGTGCTATTAAAATTTCTCAGAATCTAATTTCTCATTTTAGAAAAAATCATATTGATGTAAGACATCACTTTTTGAGAGATCATTATCAAAAAGGTTATATAACTCTTGAGTTTATTGGGACAGAACATCAACTTGTTGATATATTCACTAAACCCTTAAATTCTGAGAGAATTAATTACATCAGATATGAACTAGGAATGATAAATATGTAGGATAACCTTGAAACCGATCTTGTCAAATCGATCCTTGAAATTGATCATGTTAAACTGATCCTTGAAACCAATCTTGTCAAAACGATCCTTAATATGGATCTTTACAAACCGATCCTTGAAACTGATCTTGTCAAACCGATCCTTGAAACCAATATTGTTAAACAGATCCTTGAAACCAATCTTGTCAAACTGATCCTTGAAATCGATGTTGTCAAACCGATCTCTTGAAACCAATATTCTTGAAACCCATCTTCTTGAAACCGGTCTTCTTGAAATGGATCTTCTTGAAACCGATCTTCTTGAAACTGATATTCTTGAAACAGATCTTCTTGAAACAGTTCTTCTTGAAACCGATCTTCTTGAAACCGATCTTCTTGAAACCAATTTTCTTGAAACCAATCTTCTTGAAATCGATATTCTTGAAACCAATCTTCCGGAAACCGATATTTTTGAAACTGATATTCTTGAAACTGATCCCTTAAAACTGATTTTATGAAACCGATCCCTAAAGCCGATTCATTTATACAGATGTATTTAAATGATTGTTTTGTAAATTCTGTCTGTTTTAAATAAAACGGTGATGTTTTGTATTCTTCTTTTTATAGCATTTAAATTCTTATGTTTTATGATTTACAATCCCTAAATGATATATTAAGTCCAATCCATCCCGACCTTTCACCTTCGCCTCTGCCAAAAATCTTTCTATATTTTGTCACTCTTACTCTTGACTCTCAACCTCTCAACACAGTTGGAATTCGAAGGTTTGTCATGGAAGGAACTAAGTGTGCAATGGAAGAACCTAGAAAATATTCTTATGCTAAGCATCAGAAAGGTGATTCGAGTGGGACTGTGAAACTGAGATTGGAAAGCCAAGTGTTTACAGCTGAAAAAGAGGTGTCTATTGAGTGCCTTTTGTCAAGAAAATACTTTTTGTTAAAAGTGCTGAAATCTCAAGGATGGATCAGTTTGTTCGCCAACAATGAAAGACCATACTATCCTCATCTAGTGCATAAATTCTATCAACATTTGAGGATATCCCTGAATGAAGTTGAGGAAACAAAAATGAAGTATGTGGTAAAGGGAAAGGAGATAGCTTTCTCATCTAAGGAATGGGCTAAATGCTTAGAAATGCCTCATGAAGGTGTCTATGATGACTATACTGGTAATATCCCACATTCCTCAAATTTTTTCTCTTATGAAGTTGCTCTGAAGGAACTGACTAGAAATGGAGAATCTATGAGAACTATTGCAAATGAATTTGAAGGAGAAGTAAGGCTACTTTTTAAGTTCATACAACATCAAATCTGCCCAAGGAAGGGAGATTTCTCTAATGTGAAATATCATGATGTTTTCTTGATATTTTTGTTGAAACATGGGATTAAAGTGAATCTTTGTAGGTATCTAATGGTGCATATCTCAGATTTGATTAATCCATCCATGAAGGATACCTTCTTATACTATCTGAGGATGATTTCCACTATGTTGAAAAGATTAGGTTTTGTGGAAGATGGAGATGAAGTGTTAAGTTCCTGTAGTGGTTTTTGTATTCAAAAAGACATTTGTAAAAGGATGAAAATTTGCTGGAACCGATGGAAGAAATATTGGGTAGGAGATGAGGAACGATTGTATGAGGATTTCAATATAGCTGATCACCCTTCTAGACCAAAAGACCAAGTTGATCTAGGTCTCAAACTAAAAAGAAGTTCCAGTTTATTCTAATAAGGAAGTTGAGCTTGAAGTTCCAAGGGAAGAAGGATCTCCTTTTGATGATAGGAGTGATCCTGATATTGGGAAAAGTCCCAAAGATATGTCTTATGGACCTGCTAGTCCACCTTCAGACTTTCCCTCAAGAAAACCTTTATTAGTTGATGAGGACGAGGAAGAAACTGAATTTATAGGAGTTGAAGGCTATGTTACTAAATCAGAAAAGGAATCTGATGATGATGCTGGTGGTGGTGGTGGTGGCGATGGAGGAAGTGATGAGCATGTGAGTGACTCTCTAAAAGTGGGACAACAAGTGGTTGAAAGATCCAGTGAGGAATCTGTACATGGAACTGGTGATGTTATTGAGCATGATGAATAAAAGGCTATTGGACATAGAGATGCTAAACATGAGGAAAGACCACCCCATCCTGGTGCTGAAAATCAAGAAGTCATTTAGGAATTGAATGATCTTATGGCTGCTGGACAAGAGGAAGAAAATGAGGTTCTAGTGCCTCAGATTAAGGAAGTACCTGCTGAAGTTGAAGTGGTTGAATCCCAATAAGAACCTGAAGTTTATTTGGTTCCTGTTCCTAGGCAAGTTGTTATGGTGATAGATCAGGATGAAGAAGTTGATGATGATGATTTTGTTCCTAATCCTCAGGGAAGAAGGATCAGAATTGATACTGTTGATCTAAGGGACTATGCCTGCACTAGAGAGTGGAATAATGATCCTGGATACATTATTTTTGGTTTAGAATATGTCTCAGATGAGGATAGGGTGCCTTCTTCTCCTACTCCGCAAGTCCAAGCTGACCCAGAACCTATTGCACCTCCACTAGTAAAACCTGAAGCTCAGTCAGGGCCCAATGACTATGTCACTAAGGATGATTTGAAGAAATTCAAAAATGATATATGTGAGTCTGTGATAGCCTCAGTTGGATCTAGAAGTGAATCCTCGACCTCCATAATTATTTCAGATGCTGATGCAACAAATATTGCAAGAATAGTGATCCAGGAGATTCAACCGAATATCATTACTAAAGAAGAAACCTTTATTAGACACAACACCTTGCTGAGAGAAGAATTAAGAAAGATGATCAATGATTTTAATTCCTTAACCTATGACATAAATACCTCCTTTAGTGGTGTTATAGAAGTTATTAGGAACTTGGTAACTCATTTACTCAGTGTGGACTTGAAAAAGTTAAAAGAAGAGCTTGAAAAAATGTTGATTGTCCCATCTAGTTCCAGGAGTGGGAAAAGTGTTGTTGATGCTTTAGAGTATCTAAAGGTTGTTATGAGAGAGGAAATTCAAAAACTTCAGAGTGTTTCAGAAAAATAAACCCTTAAAAAGTACATTGAAATATAGATCTTTTATACAATTTGGTCAGACAATGCACAAATGAAGCCTCTGCAGCTCAGAAAGAAATTCGGGAAAAGGTGGATAAGTATTTCACTTAGAGTTATACCAAGCATGATCTCATCAATAACTTCAAGTTTCTCATAGAAAATATTAGAATTCCTCCAGTCACAGAAGCATTCAAGAATCAAGTCCTTCAATTGAAGGAGTTTACACCTTTGCTGAGTAAATTTATTGAAAATAAGGTTGAACTTGAGAAGGCGATGCAATATGGTGGTGAAATAATTAATGATTTCATCAATCTCCTTAAGTCTTACCTGCATGTTCAGGTCAAGGATATTGTGGTCCCTCCATATGCTTCAATTGGTATTGCATCTTGACCTCCTACTCCAATGACTGTCTCTCAGGCCCTTTCCAAGATTCGACTGATCATCACAGAGAAAACTCCAAGTCGAGTGTTGTCAGAAAGGCGGACTACCCTTGCAGCTACTGTTCCTACATGTGTTTCCCTGCCTGATGTTATCTTCAGACCACCTCCTACCTCTGCCTCTACAAAACCTTCTCCTTCTCCTTAAGATCCTTCAGACAAATGAAAAGATCATCAACATCCAAACCCTTAGTGATGGATTGTTTCTTTTTTATAAGGATTTGGTATTTTTGTTTGTCTTATTCTATTATGAATATTAATGGAAATATTTATGGTGTCTTCATTTTTATGTTATTTATCATTTTTTATTTTCTTTTTTCTAATCCAAAAATAAGGAGAAAATAAGGAATACATTATTTATCTAATGGGGAGATTTTCTAGTTTAGGGAACATGGCATCTACTCACCTTAATTTATTTATTGAGGGAGAGAATTGTTTTGAAATTCAAATAAGGGAAGACTCTAGTTATATTGAATATTTACATTCAATGTCCTATGCTATGTGAAGTTATCTTTATTCTATTTTTTTCATGTATTACATAATTTGTGATTATAAAAAAGGAGGATATTGTTGGACCCTCTATGATATTGTAGTTTTCATAATCACAAATAATGTCAATATAAAGATTACAGTTCCATTTAATATCTCTAATTAAATCAATTATGTCATACAAAAAAATATACTTAAATAAGTAAATAACCTACATTCATGAATCAATATGTTTACCAGTTAATTTATACATGAATTTTTGATTAACACTTAGTCTTGTAATGATTTGTGTAAAACAGACACATCACAACCTTTCTAGATTCCCTGGCACCGATGATTTGTTCGACACACTGAAGATCAACAGACCGAAGTCGACACACCAATGTTCAACACACCGAAGTCGACACACCATTGTTCGACACACTAAAGATCAACACACCGAAGTCGACCCACCAATGTTTGACACACCAAAGTCGACACACCGATTTTCTACACACCGAAGTCGACACACCGATGTTCGACACACCGAAGTTGTCACACCGATGTTCAACACACCGTAGTCGACACACCGATGTTCGACACACCGAAGTTGACAGACCGAAGATGACTCACCTATAGTCATAAATAACTATTTCCTTTTTATTAATTCAAATTTATTTCTAACGGTCATATTTTGACAAATTAAGGTTTCTCACATTATTTAATGTTTTCTGTAGGACTATCTGTAGATAGTATGAGGTACATGCATGTGCGGAGATCTTAATTCCTATTGGACCCTGGAGTATAAAAGGAATTCAATATAGGCTCCTTGAATTAGTCTAAATATCCTTTTAAATATATCTTAATGGATCTTGATCCCCTGAATATAGAATACATCACCTAATTATTTCATGGAAAATTATTTATTCAACCTTGTCTTAACTGATTATAATACTAGTATATTATTTCACATCAATTACATATCATCAAAATATAAAACTAGGTAAACAATAAAACTCTCACTAAACCTTTTGTTGATATTACACTCGCATTACCTATTAAAAAAACCAAAATATATTATAACTTTATATATATAAATATTCCCCAATCCAAATGCCTTCCTGAACCCATAAATAGATCTCCACAACCTTTATACATTTTTTTCATCCTTTTTTTATCATAAAACCTTCTGGTTGTATCATATATGAATCTATTATATGATTTCCTTTAAAGAAAGTGGTATTAACATCCATTTAATAAATTTCATAATCTTGTAAATATTCTATGGAAATTATAATTTTAATGGATTCTGTATGGTGAATGGTGAAAATGTTTCTCCTTACTCTATTATATGAATTTTTTTGAAAGCTTTAGCAGCTAGTCATGCCATATAGACATTAAATTTTCCATCAATGTCTAGTTTTTTCCTGAATACCCATTTTCTCCTAAAATTATTTACATCAATTATAGTATATACCAAAAACCAAACTGGTTTTTGGTATACATAATCAATTTTAAAATTTATAGATTATTTCCAATACGAAACATATGATATATTTACAGCTTCCTTACAGAACAATGGTTCATTATTTTTAACTAATTACATTTAGCTATCCATAGTGATAAGAAAAACACATCTCTCTATTTATCTAACCTTTCTAGTACTTATATATAAAGTAATTGTATCTCTAGAATAACTCCTTCCATTGTATATTGTGGATTTTTTTCCTATACCACATATTATACATATTGAGCCTCAACTTCATTGAAGTCTATGTTATACCCACTATCTCTTTGGGAGATATGATCCCTTTATAGAGACATGGATTATCTCTCCATGATTACTTTTTTATCTGAGGTAATAAATAGATAATATCCTATTATTTATTTGGGATACCATATAAAGATAGAGTTTGTGCCTCTAGATGCATGTTTGTTTCTTTAATTATCCTTAACAAATGATTCAAATCCTAATTAATTTATTTATGAAAGAAAAAAAATTCATCCCATATCATAGCTTGTATGGGATTCAATATGCTGCTTTGATTGATACTCAATATAGTGTACATACTTATGATATCAATACATATCCCCAAAAGGATAATTAGTGCTCTACATAACTCATCATTGATCTCACCATGTCCAACAATGTGTGATTACTCCTTTCACTAACATCATTCCACTATAGTGTATAATGAGTATTGAATTGGAAAAATATCCTAAACTCATTTAAATTATTGATGAATTCTTGGTTAAGATACACCCACCTCTATGTGAGAGGAGTTTCATTTTATTCTTAACAAATTTATTCTCTAATTCATTCAATTATTGCCTAAATTTCTTAAAGAAATCATACTTATACTTCAATAGGTAAATATATTCATATCTAATAAAATAATCAGTAAAAGTAATGAAGTCTTAGTATCCACCTATTTATTTTACTAAAAAGTTCCAGATATATATGTGTTAACTAATTATATAATCTCTATATTCCCCTCACCCTTTCCACATAAATGATCCATGGTTATTTTACCATGTAAAAAATAATTTCTTATATCTATGAGTTTCATCTTAAAATAATATAAATACCCTTCTTGATAAAAAAATTTCAAACACTTTTTTGTTTACTCCGGGAACATAATAATAATTCTTTAAAACTAAAATCTTTCTAGTCAGTAATTTGAGATAATAGTCTCCTATATCTAGTGTATTTGATCTTGCTTCATTACTAACTTGAAGATCCAACTCACCTTTTTTAATTATTTTAAATCTAATTTGTTCTTGTATTTGGATAAAAATTTGAGAACTATAATTTTCATATAATACCCAATTTATAGAAATAGAATTATTAACTTTGATAACAAACATACCTAAATATTCTTCTTTATTATTTACCAAGGTGTAGTTCTTCATCTAGTGTCCCTTATTACCATAATAAAAACATATAGAAATATTCTCTTTATCCACTCTCTATATCTTTTTCTTCTTCTTAGAGAATTATGAAGGTTCTTTAGGATTAGTAACTTCCATATAATTTATTTGCTTTCCTTTTTTTAACCACAAGGGTAATTTTTTTTATGATTCATGTATTGATATACTTTTAAAATAAAATTCAAAAGCTCTGAGAGTGACTTATCAATATTATTAATGTTTAAAATCATAGTATAACCTAAGAAAATAAAAGGATGTGTGGATTGGATGAGGTATATACTTATAAATCTGGGAATCTTGAATCCTAGAATTTCAAAATACTCAATATAGCTAATCATCCTTATTACATGGGGTCCAACTATAACTCATTCTCCCAACATTCAATGAAAGTGCTCAATTTATATTTCATACCACTCTTATATTTTTTTCCTTCTGATAAAGATCATAGTGATGATACAATATGGAGTTACAATCCATGTCTTTAGGAAGATATTAGAGATCAATAGTCAAGAATAATAACATAAGGCATTGGATATTGAACGAATTATCCCTGTGTTTATATAAGGAATTTTTCCCATCCTCACTTTCTCCTTAGAGGGTCCAGTGGGAAGAAGGGACTCAATTACATAAAACTTCCCCTCTTGGCATAGTAAAATGATCAAGTTCCTGTACCACTCCTATATGTTTTCACTGGTTCATAGATTATATTTCTTAAATATTGATTACACGAAAAGAAATTTAATTGATTTACATTACATTCTCTATAAATAATAAAACAAATTTTAGAAATTTATCTTGATTACAGGTTATGAAAAAATTAATAATTTAATTAATTCTCCGACTATTTTATCAAATCCCAATATAATTGGCCATTAGATTTGAAATATCCAGTTTCTCATATATTTTAGTGCCAAGGATCTATAATTCCCTTCAAATAACATCTATGGATGCCTTAAAAAATTATTCAATGGTATTTAGATATGAATTTCATACAAATTTCATTAAATTATAACTACTTTATCTATTGAGTGGATTCCCCAATATTGAAATCCTATATTTGTATTTTCTCAACACTTTCTTCCAAGTTACACTATGTTTTTCTATGGAAATAAATTCTAGATTCTAACTTGGTCAATTCAATCCAATACTTTCATTGGAACTCCATAATAAATTAAAGTTCCCAGATAGAAGCCATATAAGTACTATGAACTATAATTGTATTCAAAATCAAGTGATGCAAGAATTTAAATGATATAATATTTTAATTTATGGATTTTATTTAGTTATGTATAAATATCATTTATTTTATAATTTATGTGGTTATTAATTTTATACGAGGCTTATATAATATTTTACCATATATGATAACATTATTTATGCATATGAATTTTTGCTATATTAGTTATCTTATTTTATACTTTATTAATTACTATATATGGAACCTTCATATGTAACCAACAGTTCCTATTAAGATAATCTCATATAATTTATTTTATTTTATTTAGCATACTTTCTAATTTATTCATATTATGTGACTATTCTTAATTATCCAAATAAACCATTCATTGTATAAATAAACATACAAACATGTAATGATAAAATAAAATAAAATGTGATATGATCATGAGATTTTATCTATTGGATAGTTTATTGAGTAGTGATAAACAAACCTTGGATTCAGCCTTATCTTGGATCGAGTTACATCATTCACCATTCTCCCTTGTATCTCCTTAGTTGGATTTATCTTGCTTCAGGTCCTAAATTAACTCCTCGAACTGGGAATTCAATCCTTTTAGAATATTTACTCGCATATATGTGAGATTTACAAGGTATTTAGGGTTATATAAAATAATCCATGGACATAGAGGCCTATACATAATAAAGGAGGTATGAATGATTCACATATCATCTTATTTAATTTAACAAAAAATACCACAAAAACCATATGATAAATAATTAAGTAAAATAAATAAATCCAACACATACATAGGGAGTTAAAATATCATTATCATTCACAAAATGAAATTAAAAACACATTTAGTATTACTAGAAGTCATTTTAAATCATTATATTTAAGATAAATTAACTTGAGTTAAAATTTAACAAAAAAAATTAATAAATCAATTCTTTATTTTTAAATTATACCCAAATCAGAGTCCTTAGGATGTAATAATAATCCCATAAATTTATATTTAATTAAATTAAATAAATTTTATTTTATTTTTATAATAATTTAAGTACACGTTTCTCACTTCAGAGGCCACACAATATGTACTATCTGGGCCATATTAAACTCATTTCCAAAATTTAATATTTAAACAATGTGTACAGTCACTTGTTATGTCATGTTACGCCATCTATGTATGTTCCACATCATATATCATATAATTACATGGTATTTAAGCCTACATGACATGCCATAATATACATTATTTGTAGTTATGTATGGTCATTTCATATTTTATTCAAGATGTGTTTGACCACATGACAAGCAATAAATATAGACAATGTCTACCACTTGAAAAGTACGTGAAGTAACCAACATGTACAAAAACCATTAAATGGTGTGTAATGGATAATTTTATGAAGCATTTATTAATACCATTTACTAACTCACAAGACACATCGAAAATAACTCAATGTATACCTGGTGTAGAGTGAAATGTCCTACCTAGAATGTATATCCAACTACATGTCATGGAGTCTATATTTTTCTGTGCTACTCAGTTGGTAGTTAATACATGAAGTGTGATGAAATCATGTACTCAAATACATGATATATGAAAAATTACATAGTGTGTAATTCATGAGGGGTTACACATTATGCACATGCATGTTATATGTTGCGTAGTTCCTATGAATCTAGTGTCATGATGGCAGTCAATACATGGAATGTATTGATGTTGTGGGTTAACCAATATGACATGCTATGATTTATGTGAATTATCCCTTGTGTGGTGAAAAAACCATTACACAGTGAGTAATTTAATATTAAATACCATATAACTATGTCATATGTCCAGTGAACTTGACACCTCCGAATGAGATCTTTGAGAATTCTTCACATGTTTTAGCGCATTCTTGGCCATATAAACTCAAATTAATTCACATTCTTGACTATTGGAACTAGAAAAAATACGATCAAGAATACTACCAAGTAAATTCATGATATTGATCTAATAATTTATAAATAATTATAAATTATAATGTCACCACTTTGATTCCACTTGAATGTTTTCGGGAATAGGGGAAGTGTCGGTGGGTTCCCAATTTTGTTTTCTCATTTAAATCAATGGATAATATCTGAAGATCCTGACAGAGATACCCTGTAATATCTAGGGGACCATTAAAATATAATTTATTATTAATTTAAATATGGAATTACCTAATTATTGGTAATATATTTTATTAAGTTCCATTATATCTCTTATTATGTTGTATTTACAGTGGAGAATCCAAGCAATGATTCTTATAGATATACTGACACATGATCCATGAATTTCTAGATGAATTTATTAATATTCTGAGTTTTATAATAGAGGAATCAAGTGATTCACACCATTCACCATTTATTGTTCCCTCTATGTTCCTTAGAGGGAGGAGAGGAGAATAATTTCTCTCTATGGTTTGAGAAAATTCTAGTGGTGACTTTTTTGTATAGAACATATCTATAGTGAAAAATTATATATTTTAAAATATATATATTTAGGGTTAAATAATGACCACCAAAATATATTTTTTATTAATAAAATAACTTTTAATGAAAAAGTGGAAAACCATTCAAGTACACAATCAGACAATCAACCAATACCATAAGTTATAACCTAATATTTGAATTGTAGTTTAAGCCATTTAGAAACCTTACCTCTGTGGAGACTCTATTGTAGAGTGGTATCCTTTTAATTTAGATCATCTTTAAGAGGTATTTAATATTTTATGCCTTCTTGTTCCATGTTTGGATGATCAATTATATAGTAATATTCTTTATATTGAATCCATGTGCCAATATTCCAAGTTGTTTTTGGATCCAGTAACCATGCTCCTTGTTAATGTTTACAAGAATACTCCTCTCAACCATCCTGTAAAACTCCTATTTCATAGTATTGATGACTAGTTCATTCTATAAGAATTATTCCTTGAATTTGATAATGGGTTCCCAATCATCATACCCCATCATTTCCTTTCCACTCAATGGGATATCATATTCAACAACCTCATTTTCTGTATTCACCAGATCATTGACAGGTGATTCCTCTACTTGTGTTTTTAACTCATTATTAGTATATACATCCAAATTCTTGTCAGAACCTTTATACTTGCTTATGAAGGTTTTTTATACAATATTAGAATCATTTGGAGGGATTTTCCCTTTACATGAGGATTTAGTAATATGAGGACTATGTAAATTATAATTGTATTTTCTTATTTGAGGCCTTTGGGTGTGATTAATAAATCAATATGACTCTATGATAGTGTTATTTATCTTACTTGAAGAGGATCTAAGATAGTCCTACACAATTTCCACATCCTTAGACTCAGTAGGGGAGTCCAAAGTAGAATCCATATCCTCTTAAGAAAACTCTAGCCTCATTTGGGGGGGGGGTTCTCTTCATGGGAATTGTACACTTCATTTACTTCATCAAAAGAATGACACTCTTCTTCTCCCAGCTTTGCAAACTGATTTTTAGAATTAATACCAATGACATGAACATTATCAACAAAAGGTAGATAAGTGGCCTTTCTGACCACTCCATAATTCTCCCTGATCACAACACCCATCCCATCCCATCCCTATAATTCTTAGTAGCCTTTACTTGGGGAATATTTCCAACCAATTTCACAATCTCTACAAAGGAGGAGGGATCCCAGGAGTAGCTCAAAACTTCTTTCTCCTAACCATCTCCCTATAAAGAATTCTTGATACCGAAATTCAGTATTAATTTATCAAAAACCTCAAAAACCTTAGGTTCGGGGTGTTTCAGATTCACATCTTTTTGAAGAGATGAATAAATACCAACATCTTCAGTATCCAAGTGTTCCCCCTCATCTAGAGGAATCAAAGGATGAACACCCCTAGAGTGCATTGAGACACCCCAGTAGCATCAGATAGCCTCATGACCCAAATAACTTATTGAGTAGAACAAAACACAAGAATCAAAGCATTCCTTCTGGTTCCATCGAAGTTATCCCTCAACCTCAATACAGATGGAGTCTAAAAAATTCTTCAACACATCCACTTAAACACAAATCCTTGGAACTATGATATGAAAAACAACATGAGTATGGGAATCTGAGAAAATAAAATGACCGAACATACTACCAATTAAGTGGAGAATCGTCGGGTTCTTGAAAGGTAATGGAATACCAAGGAGAGTAATCCATAACACTGTGGTCTGAGAGTCCCACTATATATGGAACACAAAATTCCATTGAAAAAGATAAAATCGATGTCCTTCCATAGAATGAAAAGCATGATCCCAGGCATAAATCAAGTCCTCTTCATTCATAAAATGGATATGGAAGTGTCGTGATTCCAATATATCTACAACTAACCACTATTAAATATTACAGGTCAAGAAAACATACCTGTAGAAGGCATCAACAAAGGGTCGATTATTCCTTAATTGAGAAACCAAGGTGAGATATAGAAGTGAAGAGGCCCTTGTGAACTCCATAGAATATATTATAACTAAAAGAACCCTGTTAACCTAAGAAGGAATTTTAGGGAAGACATAAATCTTTGGAAATATAGGTAAGTAGGACAGGTCAGTGAAGGGGGAAAATGAGTGATGAAGAGGGAAAAAGAGTGATGGAAAGAAATAAACCCCCCTGTATGAGGTTTAGGGAGGGACGATGGTGACATGACCATATGCTACACCGTTGGAACTAAGAGGAAGCAGAAAGAGCAGTGATTTTTTTCCATACGGTTAAATAATGACAATTGAACATTGTCTCTTATTTATTATTAGATCTAAGTTATTCCCCATGCTAAAATATAATAATAATATTATTTTTATCATTTCCCACGAAATGTATAAATAAAATAATTTATTAAATAAATAAATATTTATTTATTTAGATGATATTATATAATATATAATATTTCTATGGGATCATTAAACATTATCCATATCCTCCCATAAAATATTATATTAACTAATACTAAATAATAAATATTTTTGTTAATATAATGTAAGTAAATAAATATTTATCTTAATTTATTCACTAAATTGGTGAATAAACAAATATTTCCTTATTTACTTGTGAATAATTAAAGAAGAGATATAATTAAAATGACATATTCTAAAATTAAATATCCCATGATTGAATTTATATGATCAAATTTACTTGAATAAATATTATTCCATAATATAGAAATAAATTTTTTATTAATATTAACTTACTAGGATTTAATGAGATCATGGATACACTTAGTGTGTGATACTCTAGGATAATTTCCTAGATGAAAATAAATGAACATACCCAATGTCTAAGATTTGTGTCTAGCATGATGTCAAGGAACCCATAAATAAAGAAGATAATATAGAAACTAAAACAACCTACCTATGAATGTTACTATGTAATATAATCACTTTGTCCCATGATGTTTAATTAATAAAGATGCATACTTTTGTCATCACCCTACATGCTTGATTTATATTTCTTTAACCTTATAAAAAGAACTTGTCTATAAACTACCAAGGTTATGGATTTCATCAAACACTTTCATTTCAATCAAAGGACTAGAGATATGTTCTTACATTAATTTTTAAGGGAAAAAAATCCTTTATTGACTTATTCGATTAATTTTATATCACTTATGACACAACCAACATCTACTACCTCATCGTGGGTATATGTTATTATTGTTTTCATCCGTACATCAATGTACACTATTAATTATACACGTTTATAATAATATCAAGTCTAAGGACCAATAAACATGTTCATTGATTGATATATCCAATATAATATAAAATATATGGAATCACTATTGGTAGGTCTATCCTAAATATATTCCTTCTTGGAGATCAGCAAGTTTAAACTTCATGAGTAGAAGTCTCAATTTCTTATAAGACTACAACACTCGATAGTTAGACATCATAAATGTCTTATTAAATTTATGTATTCATAATATTAGACATATATATTTTAGAATATTATTATATATTATCCGTGTTCTCATTATAGTGGAGAACATCTACAACCCTTTAATGCAAAAAATATTCTAAGGCCTTTATCACATTAATTATACTTAGAAGAAAAATCATAATGTGATAAGATATTTATTTATACTATGTAATCTAAAGTAAAAATTTAGTTAGTTCTAGGGAACTTATTCCCATAAAAAATAGGAATGAATATGGGATTAATGGATTGAAGGATATAACTTGAAAATTTTGATTTGAATTAAACATAGAGATGTGGTATAATGAGATATTATGACTTGTGTTGAATGTTTAACTTGTATGATAAAATATTTAATTTCAATTTTGAGTAATATGGTAAAAAGATATGGGTGTTTCATTTTGTTAAAATCAAGGAGAAATTGATTTTTTATGATTTATCAGGGTAAATGATGTTAATTTTTGGTTACAATATAAACATATTAAATTTAAAATTTTTATGGTGTTTTATTTAAGTATTTTTTGTTAAAATTTTGGTTACATTAAAGTGATTATCATGAATTGATTTTCATTTTAATGAGTATCTTGAAATGAAATGTTAAAAAGATAATTTAAAATGTTGTTAAATTTTTTCTTATCCTTATTATGAGAATGTTGGATTAAATATATATATGGTGTGAAAATGATTTTAAGATCTTTTATGGCGAAATAAAATGTTTGAGGCAGATCTTTCACTATTTGGAAGATAAAATATTTGGATTTCGTCATATAGTTACCTCTAGAACTCCAATACATAAGTTTGGTAATTTTATCTGAAAATAATTCATTTAATCAAACAATTCACTTCATTTATTTTTTATGTTATGTATCTTTAATATTTATTTAATACTACAACACTACAAGAAATATTTAATTCATATCACGCCTAAAACTATAGTAGAAACTATTTTTGAAACAAAATTGTTATGTGTTTTATTGAGTGGCCTATAACACATATTCGTTCTAAAACTATAGTAAATAATGATATAACCATTGTAATATCCAGGAAATTTCATGTAATTTTTTTTAAATTACATGGGATTATTTTGAGACCAAGAGATCAGACAAAACTTGATTCTGAGGCCCAGTGAGCCTGGGATAAGCGTTGGAACTTTTTTTAGTTTATTTAAAATAGAACATGTAAGTGGTTTTGGAAACTTCTAAATGGGTGCCCAGATTAAGAATCTAAGGGAACCGTTACATCCAGAACAATGAATTTACCTAAGGAAAGACCTAACCTTGACCAATGTGGGTTGGGGGGAAAAGTTAATTTTCTGACTTTTTAAGAAAATTTAATAAAAGAATTTTCTTAAGGGAAAATAAAATAAAGTTTTAGTTTATTTTATTTGAATTCTTAATTTTGTTTCAGCATAAAAAAAATACTATTTCATAAATGAAACAACATAATGCCACCACAACACATCATAACAGAAATACTGAAACATGTTTTGTCAATTTAATGGCTTAATCAAATACAAGATCATTGGCACGATCCAGTATTGCTGTGAACATAGAGATTTGTCATTGGAGAGTGACGATCAATGAATCACCCACAAAAAGGAGAACCATTCTCCCTCTATTATTCCATCCTTCAAAGGATCTCCAACAATAATGGTGGGTTGCCGATCAAAGTGCGATGAACGATTGGGGTGTGATCTTCACCAATGAATGATCCAACCACACGGTAGGGGTTTGATTCTAAGTGAATTTATTTTTCCCCCATTCATTTATTTGAGTGAAGAACATGGTTCAACTCACATAAGTGACCACCGATCGATCACTTATGTGGGAGGGTTTCTAATCTTGGGGTTTGAATTGGAGCTATCCATGTATGATTCTTAAATCTCCTTCCACCTTGTTCTTTTTAAATTATATTGTGGAGGGATTAGACTGAAATGATTAAGGCCCAAATCCCTCTGTTGGGGGTGTTCTTGTGCTCTTCTTGATTGGTCCCATAGATTTATGGACAGACATCTTGGAGCATGTAGCAGTGACGATGACAATCCAAGGATCCTGAAGTTGCTTTTGGATTGAAGAATAGACCACATGAGAAACTTTGGTGGCCCGTGAAAGAAACCTCCAGTGCACCGACACCATCACCGGTGGAAGAGTCCGCATGTGGGAGGAAACCACATGTGGGAGGCAGAACACACATGTGGTGCACTGTGGCGGTGGAGGTCCCTATGCCATCGGTCATGGGGCGACGAACAAGGGCTGTCAGCAACAACCAGCAGCGAGGTCTTTGGAAGACATGAAATCGAGCCACGTCGCGTGGCTGGAGGGCCGTGGTACAGTGGGATCGCAGAAGGAGGGCCCCTAGGATACCCACAGGGCGATCATGCGGTGAACTCACCCCATTGACCGGGAGTGGATATAGCGATCACTGTCGCGTCCAGGTGTGGCAGGCCGGCCCGCTCAGAGCAGGATGGGATGGATAGGGTAGGCCAGACCTGCAGCCCAGTCGGTACGGGTCAGGCCCAGAAGGGTGGGTTAGATACAGGTCGGGTTGGGTTGGTTTGGTCCAACCAGGTCAGACCAGACCCATACCCAACAGACCCGTTTCACTTAAACGAGAATAACTTTCAAACGGTGTGTCCAATTGACAAGATGTTTATGATTTTGGGACCCTCACGACGAGACGTTCCGTTTTAATCACTCCATGTGTGCTTTTGTTGAAGTTAATGTACGACCGATGGATTTAGCATTAGATTCACCTAGAATCAAGCATGCTATGAGAAGGAATCCTGTGACAAGCTTTAATGAGAAGGAAGTGATGAATAGACCTCAATGGCCCGATAGACAAGAAGAGAAGACCTCAGTGGATTGGAAGACGGGTAGACCATAGTGGCTTGGTATACAAGCGGACCTTAGTGGATCGATATACAAGGGGACCTGACTAGCCCGATAGATGGGCAGACCCCAGTTGTTCGACAGACGAGCGGATCTAAGTGGCCCGATACACGAGCAGACCTCAGTGAAGAATAAACCTTAGTGGCCCGGTGGAAGATAAAACCTCAGTGTCCTCAAAGACCTTAGTGACTCATTAGGGATGAGTCCCTTGGTAGTACGAGACCTCAGTGACTCATCGAGGATGAGTCCCTCAGAAGTACAAGATGTTAAACTTAACAATTGATAATATTTATTTCTATACTTTATGTTATACCTGTGTGAGCTATCCATTAATTCGAATTTAATTTTATTTGTGGTAATTTATTTTTGTTTTGGGGTCCTTACTGAGTATTGTGTTACTAACCCCTGCATGATCTTCACCCACACATGTCATGTCTTGTGCAGACGACCAGTGTTTTGATAGAGACTTTGGTGGTCCAGGACGAGGCAGTGCCCAGTGAGATCGGACAGGCGAGGAATACTCCTACGACTTCCAATAGATACTCTTCACATACCCTTCTGGTGGGGTTTTCTATGGATGGATTATTAGAGACCCTGTACTCCATTGTTTACAGCTTGTGTTTTGTTGGTTTTGTATTCTGGCCCATTTTACTTATAGCATGAACCTTTACTCTTAGTGGTTGTCTTAGTGGTATGCATTTTTCCTTTTTAGAGTCGTGGGTTGGGGCTGTGAGTGTGCGTGTGTACAGGTACTCGAAAAATTCCCCCATCTTACAAG
The DNA here is from genome assembly GCA_963277665.1 of Viscum album. Classification (NCBI taxonomy): domain Eukaryota; kingdom Viridiplantae; phylum Streptophyta; class Magnoliopsida; order Santalales; family Viscaceae; genus Viscum; species Viscum album. Next base: position 1,683,966,796 of record OY728126.1, on the reverse strand, counting down.
ATAATGCCTTCAATGCTATTTGTTATCCCCTGGCTTTGGGGAGGTGGGCTTAGGGAAGCTGCGACATGAGCCTTGGGGGACGGGTTGTGACAAATTGGAATCAGAGCAGGTCTATTCTACCTTAAGGAACAAGAGTCTATGGATTTGTTTTTGGGAAATTGTGTTGAATGTTTCGATTTAGAATTTCAGGCTCGAGGAGTCTAGTGTTGGTGCGACGACCGACGTATCCATACACCAAGATCATGAATTATACTTTTCGACTCGCTACATAAAAACACTGGTTGCATGCATCATATAGGAACTGAGTGTTTCCTCATGTTCTTCTTGAGTCAAAGTCATCTCACCTGGTATAACATATTGACCATGGTTCATCTTGATTTGTTTCAGGATGCCACCATGCAGACAACCAGTGAGGATTCGAGTGCATGACCATGATTATTTTACGCCCAACGATGAGGCATCAATATAGGGAACAGTACAAGAGATGGCCCCAATGGGAGGTGCACCAGCATTGCCACCACCTGTTGATCAACTGTTGCTACCGGTTGAGGATGGACGTAGGCTCAGTGCCTTACAAAAGTTATGTAGGTATATACATACCATGTTTAGGGGTGTTACTGATCCCCCAAGTGGTTGAGGATTGGCTCAAGGTGGTTGCACAAGTCTTCCACCTAGTGAAGGCGCCTGTCGACCAGATGGCGATCTTATCTAAAGGCCTTCTTCAAGGCTTGATGGGGAGATGGTGGAGCTTGACAATCCAGACACATGATGAGGCAACAATCACATGGAAAGACTTTGAATTCCTATTCTGGAAGGAGTTTCTTCCCGTGAAATTGCGCTCAGTGCGCATATAGGAGTTACTGCACATGCAGTAGAGTAGCATGACAGTAACAGAGTAATCAATGAGATTCACTGATATTTCTTGATACTCCATAGACATAGTGTGAAACACATTATTATATGATCATGACTTTTATTAGGGACTGAACCAAGATATATGGGCATCCATGGTATCACTTAGCATCTCTACTCAGGTTGGGGTGTTGGAGCGAGTCCTACTCAGGGAGAGGTTCCTGGCGGAGCATGCGCTAGAAGTAGGAGATACCAATTGACACTGGGTAGTGGAGTCTTAAACTGTGGATAAAAAGCATCATAAATGGGGTCCTAAGCATGAAAAGAATTTCGGGGGATGACCCCAGGAAGCAGGATTGGAAATACAAGACCCCCATGGTAGAGGGAGTCATCAGAAGAGTAGGGTGTGCTTCTCATATGGTGGGTAGGAGAACATGGATTGTTATTTCCCAACTCCCCGTGTAGACGACTCAAAGAAGGTCAAGGGACCATTGAGGCAGAGGCAGAGATTTGAGCTGTGTATTCCCTAGGGCGAAAGACGTGGTAGGGGAGACGATAGAGCAGCAGGCAATGGGTGGAGGTTCAATGTGCTACCACTATCACCCCCATGTGGTCCACCATGGGCTCTGGGAGTCGGTGGATAGGGTTATGGCCAGCTTTAGGCGATGGAGTCCTCTGACCAAAGTGGTCCATAGATTATTAGTGGTATGATATGTGCCTTCTCCACCTACAAATCACTCTTTCCTTTCCACAAATCTTGTTCGGAGCTTGTATATTTCGGTGGAGTCGTTGGATCTATCTTTATGATTCGAGACTCTTAGGGGGGATTCGATGATTACACACTTGTGATGGGAGTGTGAGATTACTCTTGGAGATGAGAGATTTGTCTGGGATCTCCTAGTGGGGGCATATAGGCCTTACGACATCATCTTGGGTATGGACTGGTTATCCATAGTTTAGGCTTAGATCAACTGTTTTAGTCGTAGATGGTGGTGTGTCCATGAATATGGGACCAGTTTTTCCTTCACCGGTGAAAAGGGAGATCTTGTAGTGTAGGACATACTTTCTCAGAGGACGGTACAACCGATCATTCACCAGTTGACTAGCCTCACCCCTGGTACAGTGGATGAGAAGATTCCTCACTTTCCTATAGTGTGTTCAAATAGTGGGTGCCCTATGACCAACTATTTAGTGTTTTTGATTACATTATCGTGTATGCAATTAGCTATAAATGATTTCATCTTAAAACTATAGTGTAGAATTTTCTGCGTCCACTATTGAAACAGTAATGTCCAAAGGTTAATTGTCGTATCAAGAAGTTATAGAAGTTCCCAGACTATAATGAGAACCTCGAGATACTATGACTTTAATCTTAAATATATGTTCTATGGTCTAGATACATCTCACTGATTGGATACAGTATATGTTTGACTATCAGGTGCTGGGGGCTCATAATCATTGAGACTTCTTCTCATGAAGTTCTCACTTGGTGATATCTAGTAGTGAGATCATGAGGAATGGACCACCAATAGGTACACCACATGTTTCAGGTGTCATTGGATGTTCATATCTACAATCATGTGTAATGGTATACTAACTTGAGATCATTACCAATGTATGTATTTGATTGCGTACTTTGATTCAAGATGAAAACCATGGCAATGAAGTCTTGATGAGATAGTCTGTGTTGGGTGCGTCATTGGTGGCATGACATTGGTTGAATGGTCAAGAAAGGATTTGTCACTTTTGGGTCATGGAAGTAATATATCTCATGCCATGTTGATATGGATGATAGTACCTTTATAATACCATGGACAAAACAGTGAAGGGTAAAACTATTCATTTAAACCAAAAAACAATAAATCAAGAAAAAGGGTGATGACATGTGAGTGTGTTCTTATTTATGTGTTATTATAGAAAAAGAGATTATATTACACAGTGCATGTTCGTATGTTGGTTGTCTCTGTAATGACAATCTTTATCTCTTAAAGGGAAATGATGGGTTGCTAGATCCCACTCTTGGTCTATGAATACAATTCGTTGTTTTCGAGATAAAGTCCTAGAGGGTCACACCCAATAGAGTATTCATGAATCTTCCTTATTCAGTTGAATTGGATTTTTAGACATGGTGGGACCCACCAATGGGGTTTGAGATTTTTCCAAAGGATAAACGATCACCAATGAAATAAATGAATTCATATTATTCGAGTTTATAAAAATAAGTATTGAATTTATTTATTAATTTTATTTACGAGTTTTAAGTAAATACACAAAAATATTAATTAACAAATATTAAATTATTCAAGGTTCAATTAATATTTATGGGAGTGACGAGTTGAGTTAATGAATCAATTATTATCGCATAATATATTTTAATATATTACAAGTAAATGATAATAATATTTATGACACAGTTTATTAGTCATAAAATGTTGTTGATAGTGCATTAAGTATTCAGAGCTAGCAAGGCGATACTGAGTATTTTAATTAACCACTATAAATTGAAGAGGGTCATTTGAAAAGTACTATTCATGGAGCTTCTCTCTCTTCTCCTCTCTCCTATAATCTAGAAAGAGGCTCTAGATCCAAGGAGCACAGATTGAGATCCCTCTTAGGCATCCCTAGCGAAGCGATGTGGTGGTTGTTGGAGCGTCAAAGGCACCGTCACAATTCCATGCTAGCACTCAGATTATGATGAACGATGCTCCCATGGATTCCTTGAAGCGTGTGTATATGATCTAGAGTAATTCGACTTGAGATTCTTTGAGCAAAAATCACCAATGAGGAGCAAATATCGTGCAAGACTTCATACTAAACCAGGTATTTTTAAGGTTTATATTTGTAGTTAAAATCTTTCACACGAGATCCTCAGATATGATCGGGCTGCTGTTCACCGACGTTGACAAGTTTACGTTAATCATTGGTGGAGATTTTTTAAAACCCACTTGTTTGGGGATTCCACAAGGTGCCCGGTTCCAAAAAGTGGTATCAGAGTGAGAGCGTGTCGATTTTAAGCTAAGAAAAATTTAAATTTTCCATAAGCTATAAAGAGGACATCGATACGGTCTCAACACCACAAACAGAATCTAAATCAGATGTCAGATGACTAGTCTATGGACATTCGATGTTATGAATTCAGATTGAAAAATATTGCGGGTCACCGAAATAGTATTTTCTAGTGATTCAAATAATTGTTATTATTATAATAATTTTATAATGATAATAATAATGGTTTTATCTTTATATGAATTTGATTATTACACTTTTATTATAATAATATTTTAATATTATTATTAATTTCTAAATCCTAAATAGGCTTTATAAATTTTGAAAGAGGCAAGTCTTTGTTTAATAAAAAAAGAAGGGGCTGACCTACAAAGCGGGTCAAGAAAATTAAAAAAATTTAAGGAGGTGTGGCTTTGAAGACAAAAACAAAAAAAAAACAAAATTTAAATTAGTTGGTTTTAGCCCCCCCCATTCACCTACGGTGGCCCGAAGTGGCCGCCACATCCTCCCCTTCGCCAAGCTACAGTAGTAGTGAAGCACCAGTCTGCCACCTTCCTGAAATGCAATAGGACCAGCCTCGTCACCTCCCTTCCTGTTCCATGCAGCTGTAGTGCGTAGGACCAAGGCGTCGTCGTTCTCCTCCCTCTTGTGGAGCAAGTAGGCCCAGACCGCCCTCCTTCTCTCCCCAGGCTCTAGACTCGTATGGCCAGGCCTACACCGTCTTCCTAGACCCCCTGTTTGCTGGGTGCTCTTCCCGTAGAGATGGCGCTGCACCAGCCCGGGCAGGCTCCTCCATCCTGCAGGTGGCTACGACCGAATGCATGTTATCTAGCCCACACCTCACACGGCCACTGTGGCCCCTCTCGGCCCGCCGCTCCATGGGTAGCCTGCACCAAGTGAATCAGTCGGATCTTTCTTGGTGCCCCGACCAGGTTCGCTACCCTCTACTGAAAGCCCGTACAACCTCTAACATCCCAACCATCAGCCTCCCACCGGTTCTCCTTCCTCTTCCGGTGCACTCCCATGGCTTCCATGCCGAGCCCACACTGGCCCCTTCGTGCCCTCGGCCGGTGGACCTCTACGCCGGCCACTCTCGACCAGCCGACGAGATAAACCGCACCTAAACCCTCCGGCCTCCTCTCTCATCGCTAATGTAGACCACCCTGGCTTCCATAAGGGAAACACCAACCATACCACCTCCTCCGTGTAGCCAGACCTGGTCTCCACCATGAGGTAACCCATGCTACGGGTGCAGGTTCTGTTTGATTTTCCTCGCTAGGTGACCGGGCAGGTCTACTCGGACAGAAACAAGCATGGGCGAACTTTCTCAGTCTAGAACAACCCCTCATGGGGTTGGGACATTCCAAGATGGACCTACGCAGGTTCACCCCGACCCGCACAGGCCCTGCTCTGAGATTATGGGGCTCGAGAAATTTATTTGAATCAAAATTAATTAATTTAATTAATTTCATTTCCATCCAGAATTAAATTAATTAAATATTAATTTTGGTTTATGTTTTATGCGACATCATTAATTTAATTGGTGTTTAATTAAATTAATTAATTAATTTAATTTTAGTTTTAGAATTAAATTAATTAATCCGGACCGAACGATGTTAAATTGAATTAAACACTAGAGTGATATTTTTTAATTTAATTAAATGCCTTCATAATTTATTTTAATGCAAATTTAATTTTTCTTCTGCATTTAATTAATATACGCATGTTTAATGCATATGCTGATCATGACCTGAGCTTGACCAATGCATGTTTGGTGCGTTTTATTTATTTATTTATTTAATAATTGTATGGTTTTGTAATAATTATTTTAATTAAATAAAAGGAGATCTGTGTGTCATCTCAAGTGTCATTATATGTATAAGGGCATGCGTGCCTATTCTCAGAGTTGTAATTTTATACCCCGAGACCCCCTCGCCTACGTGCGAGTACTGTTGTATAATGACGATACGAGGCATGACGCATTTCGCGCCAAGTAATGGCAACGCACCAGATAAGAGTTGAATTGGATGAGCAGACGTTGTTGTTCAAGTTGCAAGCCACACGACAAATGGTACTTACCCCTAGGGTTTCAGTTGATCCTTTATTCACTCAACGGATCAACCAATAGAATCGGCTCATGATCATGTTTTTTTATTTTATTTATGCATGGTTTATTATTTTTTTAATGTGTAGTTTATAGCGTGGTCACATAGAATAATAATAAAAAAGCATGCAAGATAAAATGAACATGTGATGTGATATATTATTCTATTTTATGAATGGTCATTTGTGAGTTCGATCACATAATATTTTCTTATAAAATAGAAAATGATTTCTTTCATCATAATAAAAATAATAAAATCCTCAAAAATATATTAAGTCATAACTGCCTTCCGTCATTCAAATTTGGACAAAACCAGCTGTTTGAGGTGCCAGTCATGCCATAGCTAAGGGTGCCTCTTACTACTAGGTATTCCTTATAAGAATGATGGTTTGAATTAACTAAAATTTGAGCAAAGAAAGATCTAAAGCTAGCTTATTGTAATTTTAGAGGCAAACGTTGAGTAAATCAAGTTCTGATTTTAAGAAGATGGGACTTCACTCAATAGATTGAGGAGATACAAGTTAAAGTGTTTAACCAGCTAAAATCCTACCTAGAACCCTCCAAGTAGTGGCATAACCATAGCTTGTAGACTATGGGGGGTGGTTTTGGGATCCTTTCCACTAGAATACTCAAGCGGCAGAGTATTCCGATTCTAGCACAGAGGGTTCCTAGAATCCGAAAAAATAGTGGGAGAAATTAAATGATTTAAGTAATTAATCAAAATGTCCTAACCAGTAACCCAGATAAAATGCACTCATCTGCTAAAATTTATTTTTGTAGAAAATGGAAAGTTATACCAAAAAATTAAAAATTGTGATATTATATTGGACAAAGTAAATGTCCATAGTGACACGAGTATCCATGACTAGTATAGGCACTTGCGCATAGTACTATGATATGTGAAACTCAAGGTGCCAGTGTATCCAACACTATCAAACTACCTCAAGAAGAAAGGGTGAAATTTATTACAAGAGACTAATGTACAAAGCATATGATTGTTATATCATTATGCTTTCATCAACATCTGATGTCAGTTGTGGTCACTACACCAGGACATGGATGATATAACATGAAGTCTTATCTCTAGGATGTTTGCAAGGAGAAAGGGAAGCAATGATATGAATAAGAAGATAGTTTACACCAGCATGTGTAAATTTAATTATTGATCATGATATTTAATTGGATCCCTTCCTCATATAATTTTCACCACATTACTCAAGTTTATTTTTAAGTCACAAAACGAACAAGTATCAGGTAAACGCTTTATTACCATTCCAGGTAAGGTTTTCCACGTAAATAAGAATTCAAATACAGTTTTATCTTTAATTCTTATGGTGAATAAATTGAAAGGAAACATGGAAAGATCCAAGGAATTTAAGGCCACTGACACATTCACGACGTCCTTCAATTAATGAGGTATTAACACAAATTATTTCCATTTCATATGATAAAATAATACTATGGAAGTTTAAAAGAAATAACCTGATATAAAGAAGCAAGTTACTGCTTCTACATCAAGAATATTAATCAATGTAATTTTTCCTTTTACTAAATGAATATTTAATACTATATGTTTTTACATATGAGAGTTTAAATACAGTTACCAAGTATAGAAATATTACAAGAAATCAGGTGTATTCTCCTAGTGGCTGCAAAAGGGTAAAACCTAGGCCAGTGTTGATAAGTACCTGATTTCTTTAATTTCCAAACCTAAGATTCATGTTTAACTATTATTGAGTATATCCAAAAACATTAATATCATGTGTCATTGGATGCAAGGAGACATTCTTTCAGTTTTTGGAATGAATGTTGTTTTCGGTAAACTCAATCACTAGTTCAATAATACATGAATCAAAGGCAATTAGTGATGAATATAAATGTAAGACTTATACCCAGTTGTGAAAAGATAATTCTTTGTAAATTGATAATAAAATTAGATGTCATTAATATACCAAGAATGGTATTTTGGCTCAAAAAATCTAAATACTTTTGGTATTATCGTCGTCTTTAGTTTGGACAAAGGAGCCCTTAGAAATAAAGTACGTCACAAAGCTTTTGGAAATAGTTTAACTAGTAAGTGTGAACTATTCCATATATAATCTATAGGTATATGTACTTCATAATATTCATTTAAGTAATTAAGGAATAAAATAGTTAAGTATATTCATCGTTAGGAGATATGAGTTTCTTCGGGTTGGGATACAGAAGAATATCTCGACCAAGCATTCATCAATCATGATAATGTAGTATGGAGCAATTCCTAAAATAACATTACCTTATTGACAACACAACATTGATTTTAATGAAAAGGATTGATGATTAAGTATTACATATCATCATTGATCAATAAAATGTAGCGTGGAGTAATTCCTAAATCCACATTTTATACATCAAAGTATTGATGTAAGTAATATCAATATTGAAACTAGCAGAAACATCCGTTATATTTTATGACTTTCTTTGCAATTAACGGTGATATCCCAAAACCATATGACAACTATAATGACAAATGGATATCATACAAGTAATAGTATGATGTAAATTCATTATTTCATAAGGACATTCATTTGGATGAAAATAGTTTGTTTGGAAATAAACAAACTTGAATCAAGACAAATACATTTTGCATTTAGTATAATAATCCTAATGGTTGCTTAGTATATTAAAAAAATACCTATTATATAAAAGATATAGTCAAGTTATAGCCTTTATTTCTATAAGAAGGTTCACATCTCTATAAGAGATAGTGAGAGTTATATTGACTAGTGTTTAGTCAATGCTCAAAATGAATAAATAGTTCGTGTAAGAACTAGTTCCACAAGCGCATGTCGAACATAGTATGTTCCAGAGACACATACTGCACAGGAAGGATAAAACCATGGTGATGGTTTTATATTCACCATGTTCGGTGACCTATTATTCAATATGAATAATATTTTTTACAAGTAAGTAGTATATGGAAATTTTCTAAAATTGATAAGAAGAACTAAAATTTAATTAATGGATTCCATGTATCAAAGTGAAAAAGGGGCTTATTATTTTGAATAATGCGGTGGGTATTCAAGTGAGTTGATATATGGATGGTACAAGCGCAGTACCAATAAGGCTCGATTGGTTTGACCAAATCGTTTAAGCCTAAATCCATCAAAATTTTACTTATCATAGCTAATATCTATGATCAAATTATTTAGCATTGGATGTCATGACGACTAATCATGGATGGTGTCAATACGACGCAACCAAAAAGGGATGGTCACGTCACAGAATGCTAATAAAGGTTGTAAGTTACTGAAATATGATCTTGGATTAAAGTAAGCAACAAGATCATAGAATATACATTTGCAACAAATTATTTCCATGCATCTAGTAGAGGTTAGTGGGAGCACCAATATTTTTCCAAGAAGAAATATGTTCAGGAAACATATGGAAAAAAGACATTGGTCTAATAGTTAGTTAAGACCAAAATGAAATTTACTCTCCAGTGATTGACATAAAGTAGCAACCTATGTTCTAGGGAATGGGATCTACTGAGGTAGATATATATGTTTCTTGGTCCTAGTCAATCATACATATAGTGACATTTTATTGAAAAATTCAAGTTGGAACAATTCAAGAGATGAATTGTTTCCTATGTCACAGGGAATAATCTCTTCATGTTGACTTGTCCGTGACATGGGAAGAGATAAATACGGTGAGTTGAAATCCATAAATCAGAGCGATGGATCAATCACACATGCCAAGATATGTAAAAGAACTGATATTTCCAAGGTAAATTGGGCATATATCAGTTATATCTAGGAGCACTGCAAGGGATGCAATTAGAGCTATCTAATTGTACTTCGGCAAGTAAAAAAGATATGTAACTGGTAAGTAGAGAAGAAAGTATACTAGTTTTTGGGGCACGAACTAGTCTTCCATAGATCAATGTGATCTAGTATTTCAGTTTCTTTAAAGACGATGAGAGAGTCAATATCATATTAGCCGTAGGTATCCATACCTATAAAGACAGAGTACGTTACAGCTTCTAAGGTAGCTAAGAAGAAAATAAATGCTATTTTTTTTCAAGTTCTTGGAATCGCACCTGGTAAGAAAAGTGTTATTATAATGTAAATTAAGACATTATTACAAGCCAAGATGTCAAGTTATGACAGTGGGAAAAAAGGTATATACTCGAGATACCATGTGTTGAGAAGTTTTACTCAATGAGATATGGTTGAAATTGCAGAATAGCCAAGAGGAAAAACCAGGGTGGACCGAGTAGCTAAAGTAGTTACTCAACATAACCATGATTTTCATCGTGTGAGTACCTAAAAAGTTTCTTTAGAATGTTGGCTTTAGTTCAAGTGGGAGTGTTGAAATAGTGGGTTCCCTAGAACCACCTATTCAGTGCTTTTGATTACATTATCATGTATATAATTAGCTATACATGATGTCGTCTTACCATTATAATGTAGACTTTTCTGCTTCCACTATTGAAATGGTAATATCCAAAGGTTAATTGTCGTATGAAGAGGTTATAGCAGTTCCCAGACTATAGTTAGAACCTCGAGATACTATGACATTAATATTAAATATTTGTTATATGGTTGAGATATATCTCACTAATTGGATACAATAGATGTTTGACTATCAGGTATTGGGGGCTCATAAGCATTGAGATGACTTCTCATGAAGTTCACACTTGGTGATATCTAGTAGTGAGATCATGAGGACTGACCCGCCAATAGGAACACCACATGTTTTGGGTGTCATTGGATGTTCCTATCTACGATCATGTGTAATGGTCTCCTGACTTGAGATCATTACCAATGTATGTAATTTGATTGCGTACTTTTATGCAAGAATAAAACCATGACAATGAAGTCATGGTGAGGTAGTTAGTGTTGGGTGCATCATTAGTGGCGTGACATTGGTTGAATGGTCAAGAAAGGATATTTCACTTCTGGGTCATAAAAATAATATATCTTGGGAAATGTTGATATGAATGGCAGTACCTTTATAAGAACATGTCCATGGCAGTCAAGGGTAAATCCATCCAGTAAAATCAACAAACAATAAATCAAGAAAAAGGGTGATGAAACATGAGTGAATCCTGCTTGATGAGATATTATTGACAAAGATATTATATTACACATTGCATGTTTGTAGGTTGGTTGTCACTGCTGTGACAAAAATTATCTCTTTAGGGGCTATGATGGGTTCCTAGATCCTGCTCTTGGTTTGTGAATAATATTCACTACTGTTAAGATAAGGGCCTAGAGGGTCACACACAATAGCGTATTCATGAATCTGCCTTATTCAGTTGAATATAAGTTTTGGACATGGTGGGCCCCCCCACTGGGGTTTGAGATTTTTCCAAATGTTAAAAAATCACCAATGAAATAAAGGAATTCATATTATTTGAGTTTAGAATAATAAGTATTGAATTTATTTATAAATGTTTTACGATTTTTATGTAAATACATGAAAAATATTAATTAACGAATATTAAATTATTCAAGGTTCAATTAATATTTATGGGAGCGACAAGTCGAGTTAATGACTCAATTATTATTTTGTAATATATTATAATATATTATTAGTAAATGATAATAATATTTATGACACAATTTAGTAGTTATAAAATGTCATTGATAGTGCATTAAGTATTCTGGGCCAGCAAGGAAATACTAGGTATTTTAATTAAGCACTATAAATTGAAGAGGAGGGGATTTTTCCAAGTACTATTCCTAGAGCTTCCCTCTCTTATCGTATCTCCCATAATATAGATAGAGAGGCTCTAGATCCAAGGATCTCATATCGATCTCCCTCTCATACATCACTAACGAAGCGATGCGGTGGTCGTTGGAGTGTTGAAGGCGTCGTCACAATTCCACACTAGCACCCGAATTATGATGAATGGTGCTCCGAAGGATTCTTTGAAGCTTTTGTGGATGATCTAGATGAATTTGACTTTGGATTCTTCAAGAAGCAATCACCAACGATGAGCAGACATCATGCACGACTTCAGATTAAACTTGCTATTTTTACGGTTTATGTTTGTGCTTAAAATCATTCATGTGAGATCTTCAAATATGATTGGGATGCTGTTACCAATGTCGACAAGTTTACATCGATTATCGGTGGAAATTTTTTAAAAACCACCTGTTTGGGGCTTCCATTGCACACTCGGTTCCAACATATTGGTGGATGAGTACAAATACATATTTTTTGAGGATGATCTGGGATTACCCCCTCACAGGTAGGTTGAATTAGGCGTCGATCTATACCTTGGGATGAAACTGATATCCAAACCAGCATATCAGATAACTCCCATAGAGTTTCATGAGTTGAGAGTATAGTTGAGGATTTTGAGAAGAAGGGATTCGTGGGATCCAGTGTTTCACCGTGGACAACCCCAATATTGTTTTACAAGAAGGAAGATGAGAGTTTAAGGTTGTACGCGGACTTTCGGCACCTGAATCAGGTGACTGTGAAGAAGAATTATCCACTGAAAAGGATTGATGACCTCTTCAACCAACTTAAGGGAGTGATATGGTTCTCGAAGATAGACCTTAGATCTGGATATCATCATCCTCATGTATAGAATGAGGATGTAACGAAGACATCCTTCAAATGTTAGCATGTACACTATGAGTTCTTGGTGATGCCTTTCAGTGTGACCAATATCTCAGCAGTGTTCATGGGACTCTTGAACATGATCTTCCGACCTTACCTATACCAGTTCATCGTGGTCTTCATTAATGAAATCCTAGTGTATTCAATGTCCGAGGAGGAGCACATGACACACCTACAAATAGTCCTAGATACACTCTGAGAGCACCAGCTTTATAGGAATCTCTTGAAGTGTCAGTTCTATATTTGGGAGGTCCACTTTCTGGGACATGTAATTTCCGAGGTTGGAGTTGTAGTGGATCTGGAAAAGAGAGAGGTGGTTCTTGCTTGGGATCCATATCAAAGCATAACTGAGGTGAGGAGTATCTTGGGTTTGGATAGATACTTTATGAGGTTTGTGCCTTACTTTCCCAGGGTGGCATCACCCTTATCATCTTTGACACAGAAGTGGAAACCCTTCATGTAGACGGAGAAGTTCCAACAGGGTTTTCAAGAGCTGAGGAAGAGACTGATGAGTGCCCCCATCTTGATACTTCCAGAGGAGGGAATTTGGTATATAGTATTCTATGACACATTAGGGATCAGATTGGGTTTTGCCCTGATGCAGAAGTAGGTAGTGATATCCTCCAATTGACGGCAGTTGAGGAAGCATGAGTAGAATTATGAGACCCATGACCTGGTGCTACCAGTAGTGGTGTTTTTTTTTGAAGTTGTGGTATCACTACATGATGGGAGAGCAATTTAACATCTACTCTGACCACAAAAGTCTCAGGTATATCTTCTCCTAGAAGGACCTGAACTTGAGGTGGCGGTGGTGGCTAGAGTTATTCCAAGAATATGACTTTGATATATTATATACTCCTAGGAAGGGGAACATGGTAGAGAACATGATTAGAAGGAGATCCGGTTTGCAGTTGCTGAGTGAGGCGTCAAAATAGTTAGCCGAGATGCAGATATCCTTTGTGGATGGTGATGGAGCAACTCATATTTAGTCGATGGCTTTCACTCCCCCACTCTTACAACAAATTAGGGAGGCACATCATGTGGATGTTGACTGTGTGGCCTAATGTGCTCAATTATCCTCAGGATAGGATCCTGATAGATATTTGATAGGTGGGTAGCACATCATCCTTTTCATAGGGCACAGAGTTGTGTCAGTGGAATCACATGAGGTGGTTCTGAGGGAGTTCAACACCTTCCCTTTGGCGGTACATCCAGGAGTGAAAAATATGTACCAAGACCTCTAACATCAGTACTAGTGGCCATGGATGAAGAAGGTAGTAGTAGAGTTCATTTCATGGTGCCTCACTTTTCAGTAAGTGAAGGTAGACCATCAGGTTCCAGCAAGATTGAATCAACCACTTAAGGTGCCAGAGTGGAAGTGGGATGGTATCTTGATGGAATTTGTGATGGGTTTACCCCACAAATCTAGGGGGAATGATACCATCTGGGTGGTTGTTTACCGACTCACCAAGTCAGCCCACTTCCCACCCATTCGAGAGCAAGGTTAAATAGGGAGCTTGGGATGCCTCTACATACATGAGATAGTTCAACTCCTTGGAGTCCCATCAATTATAGTCTCAAATCGAGACACACTATTTACATCCCAGTTACGAATGGGATTTCATGAGGCGTTTGGGACTTTTCTACACTTGAGAATAGCTTTCCCACCCCAGACATATGGTCAGATAGAGAGGACTATCTAGGTTTTAGAGGACATGCTCCATTCTTATATATTGAACTTCAGGCATAGTTGGGAGGATCACATACCACTTGTGGAGTTTGCGTACAACAACATCTACCACTCCACCATTGGTATGGCACTGCTCGAGGTGATTTATGGGTGACCATGAAGGTCAACGTTATGCTAGACAGATCCTGGGGAGTCTGCACTCATGGGTCTTGATTAGCCACTGAATAAGTATAATACTAATTGTTAATATATATAATATTCATGTTCTTTATTATGAATATACACCATTTTAGCGCATTTTACACTTTGAACATTAATTCAAATTATGATTGTTATTCCCTCTAAAATGCACTATTACATGGTACATTTTTTAACACCCCTAAAAATACAAAATGGTATTGATTTCATTTTCATATTTTATTTTTAGGTATCCCATTCTATAAGGAATAATTAATGATTTTGGAGTACTTGAAGATTCACATTGGAAAACCACCAAAATGGGATTTCATGCCAACACATTTTGGGAAAATTAATCTAGATAACATTCCAATAAAGAGACTATATCGGCCAAGATACAAGCTAATGATTCTCAAAATTTAACTGAAGATAGAGGAAATCATGGCAAAAATTTTTATCAAATAGTGACAGGAGAAAATTTGGATGTTTTAATGGAGTTATAGGCGGCCCACGTGGAAGTTGAAATTCTGGGCCAGATTCTGTGGCCCAGAAAAATAGACCACCAATTTAATCATATCTCAAAAACCACAAATTATTTTGGGATGAAATTTTACAGAGAGTTATTAGATATCCGGAGCTTAATTTTTCTATTCTATGGACCACTCTAATTATTCCATCTATAAGGTCATCTAGGCGCCTATGTTCGGTGGATGCAAGATGAATGCAACTTTGGGTCAAGGGTGGAAAAGTCTCATATCACTTAATTTCACTACTGGAAATCATGGTTTTCCCAATAGTTGTATACCAACAGTTCTTTTGAACCATTGGTATAGGAAATCTTTACCAATGGGTTGCATTAACCGTTGGTATTGATCTATAAAAATTGATTTTTCCCAACGGTTTGATGGAACAGTTGGGAAAGATTGGAAGAAAATTAGTTTTCCCAATGGTTTCATGAAAACGTTGGGAAAGATGGGGAAAAAATCAGTTTTCCCAACGGTTTTTAAAAACTGTTGGGAAAGATTTCCCCCAAATACAGACCAGCCAAACCCCCACCCAGCCCAATTGCAGACCGATTGCAGACAGAACCTAATCGAGCTCCTGAATTCTTCTCGACTGCGACACTCTTTCCCCCCAAGATCCATCTTCAATCAAACAAAATCATATTTCACAATTCAAATTAGTATGTGTTACCTTAGTTTTAGCATTATTTCTCTATGTTTTTTATGTTTGATGATTTGATATAGGCTAAATTAGGGTTTCTATCTACGGAACCCTTGAATTTGTTTTATGTTTTTTGTTCTACACTTAAAACATGGTAAAGGGTTTGTTTAGTGGGGTGATATGGTACTTTTGGTGGAATTTATTTTAGTTGAAAATTGGATTTTTATTTGGATGAATTTATGTTTCAATTTGAGGTGGGGGAGGGTGTGCAGATGGGGTGGGGGAGGATGTCAAGGGCTATCAAAGTGGGGTGGGGGAGGGGCTGTCTTGGTAGGGTGGGGAGGGGGCTGGGTTGTCCAAATGGGGTGGGGGTAGGGCTGTTTAGAGAGGGGGAGGGGCTATCTAGGTAGGGTGGGGGAGGGGGCTGGGTTGTCCAAATGGGGTGGGGGTAGGGCTGTTTGGGGTGGGGGAGGGGTTGTCTAGGTAGGCTGGGGGAGGGGGCTGTCTAGGTAGGGTGGGGGAGGGGGCTGGGTTGTCCAAATGGGGTGGGGGTAGGGCTGTTTGGGGTGTGGGAGGGTGTGGAGGTTGGGTGGGGGAGGGTGTCCAGGCAGGGTTGTCCAAGTGGGGTGGGGAGGGTGTGCAGGTGGGGTGGGGGAGGGGATGTCTAGGTAGGGTGGGGGGATGGGTTGTCCAAGTGGGGTGACGGTAGGGTTGTCCAGGTGGGGTGGGGGTGGGGTGGGTTTTCCAAGTTGGTTGTGGGGGGTAGGGGTGTCCAGGTATGGTGGGGGGGGGGGGGTTCCAAGTGGGGTGGGGGTAGGGCTGTCCACGTGGGGTGGGGGGGGGTGCTGGGTTGTCCAAGTGGAGTGGGGGTAGGGCTGTCCAAGTGGGGTGGGTGGGGTGGGGGTAGGGTTGTCCAAGTGGGGTGGAAACCCTAAATTCAATGTTTTAATTGGAGATTTGGTTTGTTTTATTAGGGATTAGGTGTATGAGGCACTTCCATTCCTATTATGGGTGGTTTTAATCAAAAGTTATGATGTTGGAACCATTTATGATGTTGTTGTCTTTATTTAATCTCATTTCCCCTAACTTAACATTAAATTCTATATCACATTTGGTTTCAGTTTTTTTTTAATTTCCATTTAATTTATTTGTGGTCGATGATTGTCTCATGTTAATTGTTTTCAACGGTTTGGCGTGGAAATTGGGCATTTAATGTGACTTTTCCAAATGGGGGTGCCTTTAGAATACTCTAAATATTTGTTAAAAATGATCAAAGGGATTTTATTATAGAAAATGGATTTCAAAAGATATTTTCTATTAAAGTTCAATCCTATTGAATTGTTTATGACAAAATGACTTATATAAATTCTTTTTACCGAATGGACAGAAGTTGAATGTATGAAACCGATCGAATCTCAAGAGATTTTCAAAACAATTTGGAGAGCTTTATAGATTTTTTCATTTCACAATTCTTCAGATAGTGGTCGCATACACTGCCCATGTTCCAATTGTGTTGGTAGACCTTGGTTGAGCCGTGAAGAAGTCAGCTACCAAATAACCAAAAATGGTTTTCAAGAAAACTACTTTGTGTGGTATCACAATGGGGAGAAAATGAAATCTCAAATTGGTGATGATCAAAATGAAAGGTCTGGAATGGAGAATTTGTTAGATGATCGGTTTCCATTTATTCTTCATCATGAAAAAGAAAGGATTTCGACTCAAGAAGACTTCGATATGAGGACAGCTGATGCATAGAGTGAAAATGATGATATTGATAGGGTGAAAAAATTTAATGATGCTGCCACGACTTCAGTATATCAACAATGCAATAAAATGACAAAGCTGGAATTTTTAATCTGATCGTTTAATGGGAAAACTATGCATGGGATTTCTAATACAGAAATCGATTACATTCTTACCCTCTTGAAGGATTTACTTCCAGATGACGCAGATATTCCATCAAACCACTATATGACATGGAAGTTAGTTGAGGAACCTGGATTTTCAAGAAACAAAATTCATGCTTGCCCGAAAGATTGCAGTTTATTCTAGGAGGAAACCGCTGAACGAAATGATTGTATAAAATGTGGCACATCCTGCTGGAAGTCAAAATCTAATGGAACACCATCCCGTGTTCCAAAGAAAGTAATGTGGCACTTTCCATTGATCCCTAGACTCTAGAATATTTTTATGTCTAATGACATATCAATAAAAATGAGATGGCATGATACCGAGATAAAGAAGACTAATGATGAGTTGGTTCATCTTGAAGATGGATTTGTATGGCAGAGATTTGATGCTCGACATCCTGATTTTGCAGCTGACGTGCGTAATGTGAGACCGGGTCTTTCGCGATGGTTTTAATAAGTTTGGGAAGATGCTTACTTCGCATACCACATGGCCAGTTTTTATAAACATTTATAATCTTCCCCCATGGTTGTGTATGAAAAAACCTTTCACTTTCATGAGTATACTCATATCTGGTCCTTCTGATCCTAGCATTGATATTTATGTATACATGAAACCTTTAATAAAAGAGTTTAAACTTCTTTGGGATGTGGGTGTGCGCACATACGATGCATGTTCGAAAGACATATTTCAGATGCGTGCTGCGCTTATGTGGACGATCAATGATTTTCCAGCTTATGCAATGATGTCTGGATGGAGCATGAAGGGAAAACTATCATGTCCAGTTTGTATGAAGAATACACGATCCAGAAGACTGAAACATCGCTGTAGTTTAAGTTTTATGGGACATCGATGATTCTTGCCGAAGGATCATCTATATAGAATGAATCGTCGAAGATTTGATAATACCATAGAGACTGATGATCCACCTCAGCGTATTTCTGGAACTGATGTGATTAATGAATTTAAAGATTTCATTTTTTCATTCGGGAATGGTCAAATGAAATTTGGAAAGAGAATGAATGTTTTCACTGAAACATGTTACAATTGGAGGAAGAGGAGTATCTTTTTTGATTTGCCTTATTGGTCAACTAATTTTTTACGTCATTGCTTAAACTTAATTCATATTGAAAAGAATATATGTGAAATGTTGCTTTCAGTTCTTCTAAATGTCTAGGGGAATACAAAAGATGATCTACGATCTCGGCGTGACTTGGTGGATTGGGGCATCTGACCAGAATTGCATCCTGTGCATATCAGTGAAAATAAATGGAAACTTCCAGGTGCTTCTTATGTGATGACACTTATGGAAAAAAATACAATTTCTGGAAGTATTAGAGACTATTAGAGTTTCTGATGGTTATTCAAGCAACATATCTAAACAGGTCAACAGAAGAGAGTTATAGCTAAAATCTTTGAAGAATCATGATTATCACGTTCTACTACATGAGTTGTTTTCAATAGAAATATGTCATCTTTTATCCAATAATTTAAGGGTGGTTGTTATTCGGTGGTGCCATTTGTTTAGAGATCTTTGTGCTAAGAAGTTTTCCAAGTATTTCTTGTAAAAAATGTTGATCGATGCCCCATTAATTTTGTGTGAGTTCGAGAAAATATTTCCTCCATCATTTTTCACATGCATGCTGCATCTGACTGTCTATACTCCCACTGAAATACTTCTCAGAGGACCTGTTTCTTTTCATTGGATGTATCCAACTGAAAGAAATATGTTCACATTAAAGTCTTATGTCCGAAACAAAAATCATCCCGAAGGTTCTATCGTGAACGGTTACCTGGATCAAGAATGTATGGATTTCTGCTCGATGTATTTGTATGATCTTACTACAAGATTGAACATACCAATGAGAAATGAAGAAGAACAGTATGAGTAAATTGAACCCAGTTTTTCATCACTTCCTCAAACAGGAGGAATTCCTGGATCATATACATTGAAGACATTAAGCCATGAAGAGCGGGAGATGGCACATCGCACAGTTTGGTTCAACTATGATTTGGTTGATGACTATATTAGGTAACTAAATTAATTATGTATATCTTACATATATATCTATTAAAATATTCATATTTTTTATCTACAGGGAACATAAAACAATGATAAATAGGAAGCATCATTCTTTATCTTTGAGAAGGAGAGAGACTATCCATAGCAAAGAGTTTTCTACTTGGTTAAAATTGAAGGTAAAAATATTACTGTTTAAATTAATTATTTAAATATTTAATTAAGTTTAATAGTCATTTATGTTGCAGGTATTGATTTTGTCTACTGACTCTGTCTCTGAGGAAATAAGAGCTTTGGATTTGGTCCTAATACCGTGGTTCCTGACTGTAAATCAATTGTTATCAATGAGTACAAATTTATTGTCACTGAACGAGCAAAGAACATGAGAACACAACATGGTAGTGTTATGGTTACTGCGACAATAAATTGTTATGCCATTGCATCATATAGTAGACCGCGATTTGAAAATGTGGGTTATTATGGATTTGTTGAGAAAATAATAATATTGGATTATTACTCTCATGGACAAGTCACAATGATGAAATTCCATTGGTTTCATTCGATGAAGAGACATGGCACATTTATCAATGATTGTGGATTTAGAGTAATTAATATGACTCACACTCTTGCTACCAAAGAACCATATGTGTTGGCATCAATGGCTAAACAAGTTTTTTATGTCAAAGAACAACTTCAACCTGAATTTGGTGTCATAGTTGAAGTAATTACAAGAAATATTTTTGATGATGGTGATGATGGAATTGACACTATCCCTATTTCCATTGGAACCAATCCATTTATTTATTTTTATGACTCTAATAGATCAATTTTCAGAGTTGATTGTGAACCTGAAGTTGTGGTTGAAAATATATAGAATCATTCATCCATGTTCTCAATTATTTTGGTTTACCTCGAGTTGGGTTGTTAAGGTTGGAAATATTAAAATTGATTTAGTATTGATCACACATATGTTTTTGCTGACTTGAATGTTATGTGAATTTTCAATGCTTATTGGTTGCTGTTTTATTTGAATTGCATTGTCTAATTTGGAATTGAACTGTATTCAAACCCAGTCAAACAATATTTCTAACTTGGTGAACATTACAACTTGTATGATTTATTAAATTCATTCAAGCTCTTCTAAAAACATTTATAGCCAAATTACCAATGAATCCCCCTATTTCCTCATATATTTAGTTTTTTGGTTTACACATTAGTTTCCTTTTTCTAATTAATTACATATTTGTTTTCAAAAGTAGAAAATGAAGCCAATTGAAGAGAGACGAAGGAAAGAAATGACGTAGAACAACCGTCAGATGGAAGAGATGGGCGTTCCACCATTAGTGCCTACAGTGAGTACTTTATTTCAAATATATATATATTTAAAGAATATATAATGTCATGTGATTAATTTTTTTGTAAACATTTTTGTAGGATCCACCTATACGTCGACAGTTATTCGACGAGGAGCCTAGTACTGGTCCTAGTACTAAGGCTGGTGGTACGAGGAGGGTTCGTACCAGAGGTGGACGATCAGTTGCACGTGCCCGACTAGACCCTGCCCCTCCCACTGACATGTCATCCTTCCTACATTCTGATCCCAGTGTGTTGTTAGGGACACATGGGATATTTATGCCTCCCATGTTTTCGCTACCTTCTGCATCTTCTGCCCCATCATTTTCACTTCCCATGATAATTCTCACTCCCCAGTCTGAATCCAATCATAGTGCTGTCCCATCTTCTTTTCCTTATACTTCTATCTCTCCGAGATTCTATATTCCATCGTCTTCGACTCCTGTTCCACCACATGGTGTTCCATCAGTTTCTGTGGATCCGGCGGCGCTCAACGATCAGACTGGCATATGTATATTTATATAACCCTAACAAATTTTTATAGCTATATTTATTTTCATTATAACATGTTTTGATAAAATATTTGTTTTTGTTTCATGACAGATACATCTACTGACAGGAGGTGAGGGCGGGGGCGTACACGCATGGGTTTGGTGTGGAACCGCCGCACATAGGTTATGGTGGATTACAATTAAAACAACTAAATGGTTGAGAAATCAGGGCAGCAATGTCGGAGTTTTTTGGCGACTCTTGAAAAATACTCCGACATCATTCCCGTCTGCCCACTGTCATGGAGAAATTTTCCACATGAGGTCAATGATAGAGCTTGGGTAGAGATATGGGTAAAAAATCTATTGTATTTAATGCCTTGAATTATTTTTGTATTTATATGAATTAATATTTTGATGTCGGCTTCGATTTAATTTTCCCGATGGTAAGGGTGCTCGAGCGTAAAATCTAAAGGATTTAGGCAAGCTTTGGAGAGCCTACAAGCATGAATTGTATATTGGCTGGAGTGCTAGAGTTGGAACTGAGTTAGAGGTGGTACCAGTCGTGGATGATTGTCCTATAGAGTAGTATCTTCAGATGATTACTCATTGGACGAGTACCCAGTTTAAGGTATGAATTACATTTGTGGTTTATAAATAATAACTTTTATGTTTTTCATTAATATTATCCTTTTAATTATCAAATTTTATTTAGGAATCATCTGAAAAAGTAAAAAAACATTGATGCAAAAAAATACCTCCACACACTAGGACGTACGACGATGTCGGATCATGAGAGGAAGCAGGTATGACAATTTTTTATAAGTTTTATTTACGACTTATGTTTTATTTTTTTTCTCAATTATTTAATCGTTTGCTAAAGTTTTCATATAACTTTAGTTTTCAATGTCACTGTAGAGGCAAATATAGAATATTGAAGGACGTGTGCCTTGAGAAAAACTGTTTTGCTCGAGTAGACGGAAAAAGGATGGAAGTGCCATCAACGAAGCGACTCAGCAACAGATTGTAAATTTTAATCTGTTGATTTTATATTTTAATATCTGTTTTGTAACTTAATAATATATTTATATTTTCAACAAGTTGCTTTATAGGCCCTCGATGCCCAAGAACCATACAATTTTGGGCCAATAGATCACTTACATCAGGTGTTGGGAGAGAAGCATCCTCGCAGAGTATGCTGCCGACCTAGGATAGCCCCGACGAGGTATTGGCCCTCCTTAGGTACGAGTTGCAGTGCCACTGAGCTGCAGAAAGTTAGGGCACATGCATAATAGGTCGAGAAAAGGGCCACAGAGAGGGCAGAAAAGTCTGCTAGGGAAAACAGTGTATTTATGAAATTTATTGAAGTTCTGCGTCCAACACTTCCAACAGAGGCCAAAACAGCTTTTGATGAGTACATGTCGTCGATACATTCTATATATGGTGCACCAGGTCGCAGTTCTAGTTGTGGTCAGGACGATGTCCATCTTGACGATGATGATGGCGAGGAGTCTGATGCGGAAGAGGAGGGAGAGGAGGAGGGTGAGGCGGGTGGCGAGGGCGAGGAGGAGGGTGAGGATGAGGAGGAGGGTGCTGAGGGGGGCGGGGACAATGATAGGGATGAGGAAGAGGGTGAGGATGATGGTGATGATGGTGATGGTGATGTGGTAAAAATTGATCCATTACATTTTTTACCGATATTACTGAGATTTGATATTTAATCCATTCTAGTTGTTGGTTTTATCTAGACTCATAGTATAGTATTGGATTTGAGTTATTTTTATATATTATCTGTTTTTATGGATGTTGTTGTATTTTAGTGGTTTTGTGTTTGGGAACTCCCCTCCTTCCTGGACCCTGGACAACCCCCACCATCCTCCTTGGACCCCAGACACCCCCCCTGACAGTCCCCGGAAAACAACCCGAATAGCCCCCCGGACAGCCCCACCTCCCTCCTCCCTGGACCCCGGACAGCCCCCCGGACAGCCCCCCGGACACCCCCACCCTCCTCCTTCGACCCCAGACAACCCCCCGAACACCCCCCAGATAGCCTCCTGCACAGCCCCCCCACCCTCCTCCTTGGTCCCTAGATAGCCCCCAGACGCCCACCAGACAACCCCCCGGACAGCCCCACCGAACAACCCCCCACCCTCCTTGATTTCATTTACTACTAGAAAATATATAATATATATTTTATTTATTTTCATCATGATAATCAATGTAAATCACATTTACACATCTAATCAATATCATAGATTCTTGGTATGTTGTAAAAGAGATGTATTCATTATGCACGACATTGTTAGCTCCAAAATGTTTCATAGCATGATAAACTAAAATCTAATCCATACTAAGAATGATATAAAAATATTCTATATGAATGTACAAAAAATTTTAAGTAAATACCATTCCACTAATAGACACATGAGGATTCTCATAAAATGGACAACATTTTAAGTACATATGGAAAATCGATCAAACGCCTTCAGTTTCCGTTGAAACTTTAGGAGAAAGATCCATGGGTCATATGTGACGTGTATGAATCAACCCTGCCTCAATATGAGGCGCGGTGTGGCCGACACCAATCAAAGTTTCTGTCTTTTGTTTCAAAAGGACGTAATTTTAATTGAAAAACATCAACTGGCATACGGAAAACTGACCAAACGCATTCGGATTGTGTCGATACTTTAGCGAAATGATCCACGGGTCATATGTGATGTGTACAAGTCAACACCACCTCAATCTGAGGTGTGGTTTGGCCGACACCATTTAGAGTGTCTCTCTTTTGTTTAAAATGGATAGGATTATAAGTGAAAAGAACAACTGACATACGGAAAACCGACCAAATGCATTCGAAATGTGTTTATGCTTTAGGAAAATGATCCGTGGGTCATATGTAATGTGTATGAGTCATCACGGGCTCAATACGAGGCATGGTGTGGCCGGGATCACTCTAAGTGGCTACCTTTTGTTTAAAATGGACAACATTTTAAGTACATATGGAAAATCGACCAAACGCATTTAGTTTCCATTGAAACTTTAGGATAACGATCCATGGGTCATATGTGATGTGTACGAATAAACCCCGCCTCAATCTGAGACGTGGTGTGGTCGGCACCACTCAAAGTGTTTGTCTGTTGTTTCAAAAGGACGTCATTTTAATTGAAAAACATCAACTGGAATACGGAAAACTGACCAAACGCATTTGGATTGTGTCAATACTTTATCACAACGATCCACGGGTCATATGTGGTGTGTACGAGTCAACCCCGTCTCAATCCAAGGTGCGGTGTGGCCGACACCATTTAGAGTGTCTCTCATTTGTTTAAAATGGATGGGATTATAAGTGAAAAGAACAATTGACATACGAAAAACTGAACAAACGCATTCAAAATGTGTTGATGCTTTAGGAAAACGATCCATGGGTCATATGTGACGTGTACGAGTCAACCTGGGCTCAATCCAAGGCACGGTGTGGCCGATATCACTCTAAGTGGATCCCTTTTGTTTAAAATGGAAAACATTTTAAGTACATATGGAAAGAAAACCAAATGAATTCAGTTTCCATTGAAACTTTAGGAGAAAGATCCATGGGTCATATGTGACATTTAAAAATCAACCCCGCCTCCATCTGAGACGCGGTGTGGCTGACACCACTCAAAGTGTCTGTCTTTTGTTTCAAAAGGAGTTCATTTTAATTGAAAAACATCAACTGGACTACAGAAAACTGACCAAACGCATTCGGATTGTGTCGATAATTTAGAACAACGATCCACGGGTCATATTTGACGTGTACGAGTCAACCCCGCCTCAATCCGAGGAACGGTGTGGCTGACACCATTAAGAGTGTCTCTCTTTTGTTTAAAATGGACGGGATTATAAGTGAAAAGAACAACGGGCATACGTAAAAATGACCAAACACGTTCGAAATGTGTTTATGCTTTAGGAAAAAGATACATGGGTCATATGTGATGCGTTAGAGTCAACCCGGGCTCAATCCGAGTCCCGGTGTAGCCAAGATCACTCTAGGTGTCTCCATTTTGTTTAAAATGGATAACATTTTAAGTACATACAGAAAATAGACCAAACGAATTCAGTTTCCATTGAAACTTTAGGAGAACGATCCATGGGTCATATGTGACGTGTACGAATCAACCCCGCCTCAATCTGAGATGCGGTGTGGCTGGCACCACTCAAAGTGTCTGTCTTTTGTTTTAAAAGGACGTCATTTTAATTGAAAAACATCAACTGGCATACAAAAAACCGAACAAACGCATTCAGATTGTGTCTATACTTTAGCACAACGATACACTGGTCATATGTGACGTGTACGAGTCAACCCCTCCTCAATCCAAGGTGCGGTGTGGCTGACACCATTCAGAGTGTCTCTCTTTTATTTAAAATGGACATGATTATAAGTGAAAAGAACAACTGACATACGGAAAACTGACCAAACACATTCTAAATGTGGTGATGATTTATGAAAACAATCCATGGGTCATTTGTGATGTGTACGAGTCAACCCGGGCTCAATCCGAGGCACGGTGTGGCCGAGATCACTCTATGTGGCTCCCTTTTGTTTAAAATGGACAACATTTTAAGTACATACAGAAAACCAACCAAACGCATTTGGTTTCCATTGAAACATTAGGAGAACAATCCATGGGTCATATGTGATGTGTACGAATCAACCCTGACTCAATCTGAGAATCGGTGTGGTCGGAACCACTCAAAGTGTCTGTCTTTTGTTTCAAAAGGACATCATTTTAATTGAAAAACATCAACTAGCATACGGAAAACCGACCAAACGCATTCATATTGTGTCGATACTATAGAAAAATGATCCACGGGTCATATGTGATGTGTACAAGTCAACCCTGCCTCAATCCGAGGCACAGTGTGGCCGAAACCATTCAGAGTGTCTCTTTTTTGTTTAAAATGGACAAGATTATAAGTGAAAAGAACAATTGACATACGGAAAACCGACCAAACACATTTTAAATGTGTTTATGCTTTAGGAAAATGATCCATGGGTCATATGTGATGTGTAAGAGTCAACTCGGGCTCAATCTGAGGCATGGTGTGGCTAGGATCACTCTAAGTGGCTCCCTTTTGTTTAAAATGGAAAACATTTTAAATACATACAGAAAACCGACCAAACGCATTAGGTTTCCATTGAAACTTTAGGAGAACGATCCATGGGTCATATTTGACGTGTACGAATCAACCCCACCTCAATATGAGATGCGGTGTGGCTGGTACCACTCAAAGGGTCTGTCTTTTGTTTCAAAAGGACGTCATTTTAATTGAAAAACATCAACTGGCATACGGAAAACCGACCAAACACATTTAGATTGTGTTGATACTTTAGAAAAATGATACAAGGGTCATAAGTGATGTTTACGAGTCAACCATGCCTCAATCAGAGGCATGGTGTGGCCGATATCATTCAGAGTGTCTCTCTTTTGTTTAAAATGGACAGGATTATAATTGAAAAGAACAAATGACATATAGAAAACCAACCAAACGCATTCAAAATGTGTTTATGCTTTAGGAAAACAATACATGGGTCATATGTAACATGTACGAGTAAACCCCGCCTTAATCCGAGGCACGATGTGGCCGAGATCACTCTAAGTGGTTCTCTTTTGTTTAAAATGGACAACATTTTAAGTACATACGGAAAACCGACCAAATGCATTAGGTTTTCATTGAAACATTAGGAGAATGATCCATGGATCATATGTGACATGTAATAATCAAGTCTGCCTCAATCTGAGACGTGGTGTGGCTGGCACCACTCAAAGAGTTTGTCTTTTGTTTCAAAAGGACGTCATTTTAAAGGAAAAACGTCAACAAGCATACGGAAAACCGATCAAACGCTTTCGGAATATGTTGATACTTTAGGAAAACGATCGATGGGTAATCTGTGATGTGTATAAGTTAACCTCGCCTCAATCCGAGGCACGGTGTGACCAGTATAACTCCAGGTGTATGTATTTTGTTTAAAATGGACATCATTTCAGGGAAAAATATATGGTATACGAAAAACCGATCAAATTATGAATTTAATTCCGGATTCCACATATAATTTTCATCTAAATTTTAAATTGAATTTTAAATGAATTATGTATGTTTATAATTACGTTATGAATTCTAATTTAATTATGGATGTGTATAGTTCCAGGATGCATTATATGTTAAATGTGTATGAATTTGTTCTCTATATGTATGCGTTAGTTGGTTATTACAGGTAAAATAATTGTATATTTATGTGTTATTTTATTGGAGGTACAATAATTGGATTGAAAATGAGAGGGAATGCACAAAATGAGACGTGGTGGGAAAATTGCAGACCTGATTTGAAAATTGCAAGCTGTTGTGAAATTTGCACAACATAGGCTATTCTAACGGTTTCAAACCGTTGGCATAGAATCTCTGGGTTTTTTTACCGACGGTTCTATGAACCATTGGTTAAAAACCTTTCCCAATGGTTTAGAAACCGTTGGGAAAGAGGAATACTACTTGGGCTTTCCCAACGGGCCAAACTGTTGGGAAAAACTTTCCCAACGGTTTGGTAGAACCATTGGGATAGGTTAATTTTTCCCCACCCTATCCCAACATTTCACTGTAAACCATTGGTAAAAGATTTCCCCATGGCTTACTTCTCTACGGTTTGCAGAAACATTGGTATAACATATACCAACGGTTCTATAGCATTTCCCAACGGTTTAGAACCGTTGGGAAAGACTGCATTTCCAGTAGTGTTTCCACAACCCTAGGCCTACCATAATCAAGTGGGATGACTTTCACTATTGAAGGCTCTACCCAAGGCTCATAACATTCCTATTTAAGGTAGTGGTGTTGTATTATTTATAGATCTTGTATACTTTCTTTCATTGTAATGTTATTCAGTCACTTTTCCTTTGTAATGTTCTTCCTCAATTATAAGTTGTTTTAATTCATCCTAGTTTCTTAATAAAAGTTCCACTCCTTTTATTCTGTTCTTATTTATCTCACTTTGATACCGTTTCATCAAGGTTTGAATTTATTTACACCAAAACATGTGAAATTATTCACACAACATTGGTGTGATCATTTTCTTTTTATTGTTTTCTTTACTTCTTCGTTTCCCCCCTCATGAATCTACTTCCCACTTCCATTGAAACCATAACATAAATGGAGGGCTAACCCACTTATGGGTTGATACAAGGGAGTATAAAGGGGCTGGATTGGATGTTATTTATCACCCCATTAATGTATAATCACTTCTTTTAATTGATATTTTTATTTGATGAATTTAAAGCTTCTTCGCCCTTGTTGAATTTTAAGGCCACATACTCCAAGTGCTTATACTGACCTTTACCTTGGAGTACTCATAAGTTTTATCCTCCAAGTGTATAGGTGATTAGTATTATGGTGTGTTGGTATTAAACTAGTAAGTGATGAAGTTGTTTGATCTTCTTAAATAAACTCATCTCAAATATAAGAAATTGAAATCGTTAAAGAATAATTTCATCAAATCCACCCTTGTAATAACCTAGGATCAACCCTTATCATAATTTTAATTCACTTAAGTCATGTAGTGTTTGCTTAAACTTATCTAATATCAATCCAAATTTTGCCACTTAATTTCCAAAATCAGTTCATAGAATGTGTGTGCTTGTAGGTTTCTTCTTAGGTCTTTGAGATATCAACAACCCATGCTACTCTAAAATTGTCCGCTTAACCCTAAAAACTTGGGTAAATTTGTGTGAGACCAAATTTTTGTGCCGTTTCTGGGGACCTAACTAAGTTACCTTAGATACTAGCATCCTTTCTTTCATCCCACTTCTCTGTTCTCGCTCTCTCACTCCTATGGAAGGAAATTTCGAACAAATCCAAACATGGGGAACCTATCCCTACTTTGATCACACAACCCCATGTGTGATGTAAAATGATCATCCTAATTTCTACTAGTGGGATCATAAAAACCTTTTGAGCCACAAATTTTCAACTCCTATGCTCCACAAAACATTCCAACCTATAATAAATTCCAATCCCAACAAAGCCAATTTGAACACCCTCCTGTGCAATTCCAACAACTTAATTGTCCACCTAGAATAAACCATTTGTCTCAACCCCTTATCCATCTTGATCCACATCAATTACTTGAAAAAATTTATCAACAAATAGAGATAATGAATTTTGAGGTTTCATCATTGAGATTATAACTACAAAACTTTGAGATGGTTATGGAACCCATTCCCACACATGTTATCCCTTCCTCATCATTGATAGAAGACTATTTTATCCCTCAAAACACTCATGGATTTATTGAAGAACCATCCTTTGGATTTTGGATAGATCAATAATATAATGTAATTGTTGAATATTCTTTAAATCAAGAGAAAATTGATTTTTTGGATTCAAAAGAGGAGAATTTGACATCATGGATTGAGTCTCTTAAGTACAACTCCATTGATGATTTTTCAAAAACACCAATCACTGAATCATTGAGAGAAATCACAAACAATGAGTCTATACCTATTCCTAACACTGATCTTTCAAATTTTTTGGTTGGATCTTCTATTCAAAAGGAACTAATTCTCTTGAGAAATTTGGAAAATGAAACTAAGTTGGATTGAAAATCTCAACCTATGTCTGAATTCCCTTTCCAAACCGAGCTCAAAATTATTATCATTCCTTCCCCACAAAAGTATCCCTTCATAGAATATAACCATGAACTTTACATTGTAATTAATTATTCTATTGAAACCAAAAATATTGGAATGATCATTGATGTCTTAGGCAATACTGCAGATGAAACTAGATCAACCATTTTTTATATTACTTGGATTTTCCCACTCATTATAGAACATAGGTTTTCACAAAACAAATATTAAAATCAAAGAATCAATCTCAATATAGTGGATGTATAGAAATATTAGGTCCTTAAAATGTTGAAAATTGGTATTGGGTAAGTTAGGGGGTTCATGTTGGTCTATTGACATTAAACAAAAGCGCTGCATGAGAGGAAACCCATGGTTTTCATGTTTCTAATATTTGTGCATTATATTTATTTTTCAAATAGGATTAATAAATCAATTTTATATTAAAAAAAATATTTAACATTGAATATGATAGTACAGTAGACTGTTGACATGTTCTTCTATTATGATTATGGATGTGTATGAAAGGGGAGCATCATATTCATCTGTGTCACGTGGTGTGATTCTTGAGTAATACCTTACCCAACAATTTAAAAAGAAGACAATGTATCATAATTTTTTTTTATTTTTATGTGTTTTTAGGTTAAAATAAAAATACAAACAAATAATAATAATTAAAAAAAGGACACTTCGCAGGTCGTGGGGCAAACCTTATCACAACCGGCGAAGCTGCGGGGACTTGAACTCGTGACCGAAGGGAGACAGGGGCATGCACTTTCCACTGACCTACAACTTATAGTACTTCCTTATTCTATAATTTTTTTATATATAGTTATATTTTACTTATATATATTATTATTTTCTTTTTTTTATGTGATACTTGTATTGGCCTTTGGTATGAAAAAATAAATAGGGATGTCTTTTTTGTCTTTGACGGTTTTTAATTAAGGGAACATCTCAGCGTCTCAATGGTTTTTAATTTAGTTTCTGAGTGAGAAGCAGAGGCTATTGAGGTCAAAGAATTTTATAGGGAAATGAACTATATCTAGAACTTCCAAAATTTTCTACTATCTGCCACTAGGAGTCTATGAGTATCATGGAGATCAAAGGAATAATTATAAGTGTCATGAACTTTAACTTCAAAAACCAGGTGACTTTGTTCCATGTTTATTTATTCAAATTCCTTTTAGAACTCCTCTCTTATACCTCTAAACCCTTCTAAATTTTCTTTTCTTAAAACACTGGGGACAATGTTATTTTATGTTTGGGGGGAGATGAAATAAAAAAAATTGATTTTGTGTGAAAAAAAAATGATTTAAAAAAAAGTGTGACTTAATGGAAGGAAAAGTTCCTTTACCCTTGAGGATGATAATACACTTTGCAAAATTTGAAATTTAATATCAAATAATTTATCATGCCCTGATTCTGATTTTAATCCGTGTATAATTTCATGAGCATAGATTTTGGAAAGTGTGGCTGTAAAATGTGAAATTTCATCGTTTATATTTTCATCCAAATAAAAAAAATATTGTAACGCACGTCCTTTGGATAGTGGGGTATTAGTTTGAGTTCATGGGGTCCCCCAAATAAATAGCATAGGTTTGGTGTTCATTTTAATTTTAATATGAGTATTCAATAAAAAAATCAATCAATAAATAAATAAATAAAAATAATAAATCTGCATGTAGAGCAATGAAATGAACTAATATATGGATTCCAACACTTGGGGATCATGACTCCATAGTTTTCTGGCCCGAAGTTTGTAATTTTTCTCTATTTGTGGTAATTTGACTTTATTTTTGATTGAGTTAACTCGAGATAATGCCCAAGTATGTGGGGTTCACTTGGTGCCCTAAGGTCTTTGAGCCTGTGAGTCATTGAAAAAGTCTCACGACATAAGTTATCTCTTTTGAGTGCAATTTTAATTACCAGGGATATATTGAAAAAAATTGAAAAATTGAATAATCATCTTAATATTGAAATTTGATTCCACCTAGTGCTTCCATCATTTCCCCCTTGAATAAAAATGAACCCCATGTCTATTTTGATACATAACACATCCTCATGCTTAATTGATATTGGATAAAATATGGCGATGAATTTGAAGAAAGGAATGTGTGCATGGGATTGGGATATTCTTATGAAAATATATGGTATTAAAACATTTTTATGGGTTCCATGATTTTTTGGTATAAGGGTTCTTGGTGATCATTGTGTATTAATTTTTTTTGAAAAACGGAATTCAAATTTCATATTTTTGAGATATATTTTTCTCGGGACTAGAAAAACTCAAGTTGGGGAGTGTGATTAGCCACTGAATGAGGATAATATTCATTATTAATATATATAATATTCATGTGCATTATTATTCATATACACCGTTTTAGTTCATTTTACACTTTGAACATTAATTCACATCATGATTGTAATTCCCTCTTAAAATGCACTATTACATGGTACATTTTTGAACACCTCCTAAAATACTAAATGGTCTTGATTTTATTTTCATATTTTATTTTCAGGTATACCATTCTATAAGGAATAATTAATGATTTTGGAGCACTTAAAGATTCACATTGGAAGACCACCAAAATGGTCTTTCATGCCAACACATTCTGGGTAAAGTAAACTGGGCATCATCTCAATAAAGAGACTGTAGAGGCCAAGATACAGGCCCAATTGTTCTCAAATTTTAACTGAAGATAGGGGAAAATCATGAGGAACATTTAATCAAATAGTGACAAGAGATAATTATGATTTTTTAATGGAGTTATAGGTAGCCCACATGGAAGATGAAATTCTGGGATAGATTCTGTGGCCCAGAAAAATAGACCACCAATTTAATCATATCTCAAAACCCACAAATTATTTTGGGCTGAAATTTTACATAGAGTTAGTAGACATTAGGATATTCATTTTTCTCTTCTATTGACACTCCTCCAATTTCCCTAAGGCCTTCATGTTTTATTGATTTTGATAATCTGGCTTTCAAGGGGTGAGATGGAACCCTTACAAGGTCCGTATGAATAAGTATTACATGGACCATAGGCCTTAGATGAGTTCATTTCCAGTAGGATTCAAACATTACATAAAACATAGACTAACTACTTAGAACTACTCCTCCCCAGCATCTTCATCATGAAATCAAATCTCCACCTTTGCATGGATATTCGGCTAGGCTTTCTCATGCATGCATAGGCTTGTACCAAGGGCAGGTGGCATACCCTCTCATTCGTGCAATCTTTTTAGCTTCTACCCTGGTGAAATCTCCTTGCTCATCCTCCTTATAAAGCTTGTTCATTTTAGGCTGTCTGGTTTTCATCTTCACTTAAGGTGGCCCGAAGGCCTGGAGGTGGCCCGAAGGCCTTACTGACCTGATGTCCTGGGTGGCCCGAAGTCCTTAAAGGACTTGGGGACCAAATTGATGTCCTGAAGGCCCAAACAGGGGAATATTCTAGGCTGCTACAATGCCAAATAGTGCCTGCTACAGTTCCTCTATAGTACCTTCTACAGTACTGCACAGTTCCTACTACAGTACCCGCTACAGTACTACTGCAGTACTGCTACAATACTACTACAGTACCCTAGAAAATTAGCCTCCTCTTGAATTTGACCCCGGGTCGTCTGGATGCACTTAAGGAGTCCTCACTAGAAGGTCATCTAGGTACCTCTGTTCGATGGATTCAAGTTGGATGCAACTTCGGGTCAAGGGGAGAAAAGTAACCTCTCCCTTACTTTCCACCACTCCAGGCCTACCATACTCAAATGGGATGACTTTCACTATTATAGGCTCAAACCAAGTCTCCTAAAATGCCTATTTAAGGAATTGGTGTTGGAGGATTTATGGATCTTGGATACTTTCTTTCATTGTAATGTTATGTTTCCACTTTTCCTTTGTAATGTTCTACCTCAATTGTAAGTTGTTTTAATTCATCCTAGTTTCTTAATAAAATTTCTTCTTCTCATTTTATTATGTTCTTATTTATCTCACTTTGATACAGTTTCCTCAAGGTGTGAATTTAGTCACACAAAACCTTTTGAAATTATTCACACAACGATGGAGTGATCATTTTCTTTTTATTATTTTCTTTTCTTCTCGAATTCCTCCCTCATGAGTTTACTTCCTACTTACATTGAAAACATAGCATCAATGGAGGGCTAACCCACTTATGGGTTGATCCAAGGGAGTATAAAGGGGTTGTATTCGATGTTATTTACCACCCCATTAATGTATAATCAGTTCTTTTAATTTAGATTTTTATTTGATGATTTAAAATATTCTTCATCCTTTTTGAATTTTAAGGCCACATAATTTAAGTGTTAATATGAACCTTTACCTTGGAGTGCTCATAAATTTGATCCTCCAAGTGTATAGGTGATTAGTATTATGGGGTGTTTTTATTAAACCTATAAGTGATGAAGTTGTTTGATCTTCTTGAATAAACACATCTCGAATAAAAGAAATTGAAATTGTTAAAAAATAATTTCATCAAATCCACCCCTTGTAATAACCTAGGATCAAACCCCATCATAATTTGAATTCACTTAAGTCACATAGTGTTTGCTTAAACTTATCTAAAATCAACCAAAATTTGAACACTTAATATCCAAAATCAGTCTATTGAATGTGCAAGTGTATAGGTTATTTCTTAGGTCTCTAAGGATTCAACAAACCAGGATACCCTACAATTGATTGTTTAACCCTAAAAACATGGGTAAATTTGGGTGAGACCTGGTCTAGAGATGGTATGGGCTACCACTGAGAAAGTGCAAGTCATATAGGAGCGGATTAGGGCTACACAGAGCAGGAAGAAATCTTATACAAAAATGAGATAGAGTCCCTTGGAGTTTGAGGAGGGAGATCATGTGTTATTTCAGGTCTCACCTCAATGGGGATTATGGATATTTGGATGAGGCGATGAGCTATCTCTAAGATTCATTAGACCTTTTCAGATTCTGAGTAGAGTTGGAGAAGTGGCAGACCACCTAGATCTCCCCCCAAAAATGCACTGGGTGCATAATTGCTTCCATGTGTCATATTTGAGGAGGTACATTCATGATCCATCACACGCCATTGACTGGGGAGAGTTGGATATTGACGATATGGTGATATTTGCAGACTTTCTAGTAGAGATTGAGGATCGATAGGAGCAGGTCCTTAATGGATGGTCGATTCCTCTAGTGTGCGTTTGGTGGTAGCATAAGAATCTCTATTAGAGAACATGTGAGTGGGAGGCTTGGATTCAAGCTCAGTACCCCCATTTGTTTGTTTAGCCCTTGTTTTGTCTCACTACAACAAAAACAGACTATATCAGCACTCAAAATGGGCTTTAATAGTGCTAAAAAAGCGCTATAAAGCTCATCACTAATATAGTGGGGTCCCTTTTATCAGTGCTCCAAAAAGAGCTGATAAAGGCCCCTTTTATCAGTGCTAAAAAAATCACCGATAAAAGAACCCTTTATCAGCTATTTTTTTAGCGCGGATAAAAGGGACCTTTATCAGTGCTTTTAAAAAGCGATGAAAAAAGTCAAAAAAAATGAAAATAATAAAAATAAAAAAGAATTAAATAATGTGTGGAGAGATTTTAATAGTGCTTGACCCCCCTTTTATCAGCACTAGGAGGTCTCCCACACGCTTCCCTTCCCGTGTATCCTCACACGCACACACCCCTTTGTGCTTACACCCGAATTCGAACCCTCAACCTCCCCCTTTCACGATTGGACCTTTACAACTAATCTATTTCATTTTTTTATCTATTTGATGATATATCTATTTATTTATTTATATATATAGTTATATTTATTCGTAAATTGATATAGATTCATATTAATATAAATAAATTTATTTATATATTAGTATATATATATTCATTCGTATATTAATATACATTTATATTTATTTATATATATATATATATAGTTAAAATGTTTTATCCGTATATTTATTTTTATATTAATATATACTTATAATATTAGTTTTAAATACATTTATGAAATATATTTTTTATGTGTGTTTATAATTAAATAAATAAATACAAAAATAAATACATTCAACACACACACAGACACATATATATTTACGAATAAATACATATATATGTGTATTTGAAAAGCCATAGAATGTCGAAATGATTATAAATTATAATCTAGAAGCCTGTTTCAACTACCAAACCAGTAAGATAGAAGAAAATGAAACAATCTTCGATATGATATGTGGTACAGGGCTAACAGACATTCATATCATAATTTATACCTGTTTGAAGGTTAAAAAATCTGGGAATCCCAACTAAAAACTCAGTTGTGGAGGACTTATGGACCTTTTTTGGCCTAAAAAATGCGACAGATGCTTCGCATGGGTCACTAGCATGTAGATCTCGTCGCAGAATTCAATTTGATATGCAGTAGAGCTCCAACAGACACCTGGATCAAAAGTTATGACCGTTTGAAGTTTGAGTTAATTTTCAACTGATTTTAGATCTTTTATTAATTATTTTGATTTTTTGTGTCTTCAAATTGTTATTAAATGACTTTTAATCGATAATAATTCGTATATTATTAATTAATAATATTTTTTAAAATATTTTAAAGCCATTTTCATTAAATTTATTATATATTAAATTTAATAGGCTATTTATACGTATCTAAAACATATTTAAAATATATATATTATATTTATATCAGTATAAATATACTTATATAACAATAATTTATTTTTCATGATTTTTTTAAACATAGAATTTATCACTGGTTGGAAAAAGTGCTGATAAATCCCCCCTTTATCAGCGCTGCTAAAAAAAACACTGATAAAAGGGTCCCTTGTATCAGCGCTAAAAATAGTGCTGATAAAGGGGGACATTTATCAGCGCTGAAAAAGGGCTGATAAAGGGGGCCATTATCAGCACTTTTTGAGCAGTGATAAAGGGGACCCATTTATCAGCACTTTTTTTAAAGCTAATAAAGTCCCCCTTTATAAGCTATTTTTTTAGCGCTGATAAAGGGGTAGCGCTTCCCTTGACCGTTTTTGTAGTAGTGGATTATGAGGACGTAAATCCCTAAAGGCAGGGGTAATGTATTGTCCCCAAAATTCCATGTAATTTTTTAAAATTATATGAGATTATTTCGAGACCAAGAACTCATATGACACTTGATTCTAAGTCTCAGTGATCCCAAAATAACAGTTTGAACTTTTTTAGTTTATTTAAAATAGCAGATGTGAACGGTTTTGGAAAATTCTCAGTTGGTGCCCATATTAAGAATATAAGAGCACCGTTGTGTCTGTAATGACGACCTTAACTAATAAAGGACCTAACCTCAACCATATCAGGTTGCGGGAAAAATTTAATTTTTGGAATTTTTAAGAAAATTTAATAAAATAATTTTTTTATGGAAAAATAAAATAAACTTTTAGTTTATTTTATTTGAATTTTGAATTTTTTGAAATGCAATAGAAACACTATTTCATAAATGAAACATCTTAATGACGTTCTGACGAAGAGTAACAAAAACGCTACAATGCGTTTTCTCTATTTAATGGGTTAATCGAATACGGGATCGTTAGCACGATCCAATATTATATGAACTTGGAGATTTGGCATTGGCGAGCGATGATCGACATATCACCCAAGAAAACGAGAACCATTCTCCCTCCATTATTCCATCCTTCAAAGTATTTCCAAAAAAAAAACAGAGGGTTGTAGATCAAGGAGAGATGAACGATAGTGGTGTGATCTTCACCAATGAACGATCCAACCTCGAGGTAGGGGTTTGATTCTAAGTGAATTCCATTTCCCCCGTATTCATGGATTTGAGAAACGAACGCGGGTCAACCCACATAGGTTACCACAGATCAATCAATTATGTGGGAGGGTTTCCAATTTTGGGGTTTGAATCAGAGTTATCCATGTTAAATTCTTAAATATCCTTCAACCGTGTTCTTTTTAAATTCTAATGCAGAGGAATCGGGACGACACGAACAAGGCCTAAATCCCTCCATTGGGGGCGTTCTTGTGTTCTTCATGACCAGGCCCTCAGATCGGTGACAAGACATCTTGGAGCATGTATATAAAACCACTATGACCTAAGGATCCCAAAGGTAATCACAGATCGAGGAACGGACCACCAAACCAAGTCTGGTGGCATGTGGAAGAAATCCTCGGTGCACCGACATCGATGGCAGTGACCACGTGTGGGAGTCGGCGCACATCGTTGGCACGTCGTGGTGGCAGAGTTCCCCATGGAATTGGCCACGGGGTGGCAGAAAAGGGCCAATGACCACAGCTAGTGGTAAGGTCTTCGGAGGACACGACATCGAGCCGCATGATGCGACCATAGGGTCATGGTCCAGAGGGATCACAGGAGGACGGCCCTACGGGGAACCCACTGCGTTGATAGGAAGCGTATGTGGAGACCACCTGCACATATGGGTGTGGTAAATCGGACTTCTCACAATGGAATTGGCTATAGAGGGTGGGACGGACTGGGGTGGATTAGACCCGGGTCAGGTCAGACTGATCGGGTTGGACCGGACCTAGACCCAACCGGCCCATTTTCACTAAAACAAGCATAACTTTCAAACCATGCGACTGATTGATGAGATGTTTAAAATGTTGGGACCCTCACAATGAGATGGTAAATTTTACACAATCCATGTGAATTTTCATGGAAGTTGAAATACGAATAGTGGATTATGGAGTAGATTCTCCTAGAACAATCATGTTATGAGTGGGAATCTTGCAACTGACTGTGATGAGAAGTGACGAGAGGACCTCAGTGGCCCGACAGACGAGATGAGTAGACCTCAGTGGCCTGGTAGATGAGAGGAACTCCATGGCCTAGTAGATGAGAGGATCTCATTGGATTGACAGACAATAGGACCTCAGTGCCCTGGTAGACAAGCAGACCTCAGTTGCTTGGTAAACATGCGGATCTCAATGGCCCAATAGATGAATGAACCTCAGTGTCCCAGAAGACCTTAGTGATGAACATACCTAAATAGCCTAGTGGACGAGCAGACCTTGGTGGCCCAAAAAAACTTAGTGACTCATCGGGGATGAATCCCTCATCTGTTCACAACCTCAGTGACTCGTTGAGGATGAGTCCCTTAGTAGTACAAGATGTTCATCTTTACGACTAATAATCTTTCTTTCTATAATTTAGGTTATACCTATGTGATATGTACATTAATTCATGTGTAATTTTCTTTGCGGTCATTTATTTGTGGTTTGGGGTTCCTACTGAGTATTGTATTACTTACCCCTACATGGGCTTCACCAGCACGTGTCTTGTCCTGTGCAGACAACTGACGTTTTGACAGAGGCTTTGGTGGTCCAGGACTAGGCAGTGCCCAGTGAGATTAGATAGATGACATGTACTCCTACAGCTTCTGGTAGCTACTCTTCATATAACCTTAAGGTATGGTTTTCTTTATATTGATTATCAGAGACTGTGTACTCCATTGTTTACAGCTTGTTTTTTGTTGGGTTTGTATTCTGGCCCATTTTACTTATAGCTTGTACCTCTACTCTAAGTGGTTTTCTTAGTGGTATGCATGTTTTCCTTTTTATCATTGTGGGTTGGGGTTGTGAGTGTGAATTTGTACATGTACTCCAAAAATGCCTCCCACTTAGAGGATAATGACTTCAGCACTAGTTTCCATCCCCTGGCCTTTAGGAGGTGGGCTTGGGTTAGTTGTGGCACGGGCCCCGGGGGAAGGGTCGTGACAACCATTGAATGAAAAAATGACTATATGTGTATTCTATCAGTAACTTATCATCCAATATATGCATTATTCTATTTATTTTTAGTACATTGGATTTTTTATCATATATAAATTTCTCTTTATGCATTAAGTAGTTAATTTTTTATTATATAAATGTTTTTAATTATTTTAATGATAGGAATGTTGAGAAAAAAAATCAGTGGTAGTAGTTGATCAATAACTTATGTTTCTTTCACTATCCATACATCACAGATTATTCCAACTAATTCATTTCATGATTTATCTAGAACATCCTCAATCTCCCTTCAAATGACATGTCGAACACCCTCTTTCTCCCTCCTGATAACATCTATCACTCCCACTGGGTTGTTCATAACAATATCTAGTATAATTCCCATAGATATATCTACTTCCTTAGTGTGTGATGGTAGGATGGGGTTTTTAGGTGAATTTTATGACTTAGACGGACAAGGTTCCCACTCTAGCTACCTCGTGAGGATATTAGAGGGTCATTATTATTGATAAAAATTTTAATAAAAAAACTTATTTTTTTTTTGTACAAATAGATAATTTTTTTCAAAAAGATACAGGAATTTTTTTTTAAATTGGATAACATTAAGAGTTTATAATTTTGGAATCTAAATGGTATAAAGATAGTGGTTACATTTGACCATTTTGGGGTCCTAATAGAGGATACTGGGGGATTCATTGGTCAAATCTTAGTTCTGTTGGATTCTGAGCTAGTGAATCTTCCCATTATTTATTTATATTGGAGAAATTTACCTTTTTCTTGGAATAATTTAACATTTTATTCACAAATAAAGGAAATTTTAATACATTAATCATAATTTATTAAATTGAATGTAATTATTTAATAAAATTATAATTATTTTAATGAATGATTTTTATAGATTATCTTATATTTTATTATGATAGATTCTTTTACACATCCATGGATGTTAAAAAATTAAGGTATTAAATGTAAGTATTTTAAATGGAGACTATTTCATGAGTTTAATGATACATCTTTGAGTACTCAGCAAATGTATGATAGGTTACTTGAAGGTATACCACATGATCATTAGAAAATTTTTATCAATGGAATTTCCATTAGAAGAATATGGTATAGAATATTCTATTATTATGTTAATATTATTTGATAAATAAGTATAAAAATATTATTAAATAACCTATTACTTATTTCAAGAAGTGTCTAAGAAAAATACAACAAATAGAGAGAAACAAGATATTCCTCACACATCTGGTTCAATTATTTTTTTATAAATGATTAATCTTGTTCATATTTTTAATAATTTAAATATTTAAATGTTAAATATGTGGTGTTTCATATATTGAATCATTGATTCACCTCTTTTACATATAAATGATGGAGCTATAATGGTATGTTTCTCAGAGAAAAGTTTGGTTAAATGTATATTCCAAATTTTATGAAAGCAATGTGAATAAACCTCTTAATGACATTAAGGTAAAAATTTTATATTTCTATTTATTTATGAATTTTTATTTTACTTTAACATTAAATTATTTTTTATTTTATGGAAAATAAAATAAAATAATTGTGGTAGTTCAACCCCATACACTTCTACTTAGTTTCCCAGGATGATCCTATTAGTCCAGTCCTTAGGAAAGGAATCATGGTCATTTTCGTGGGATATGTTCCGGAACATCCCCATATCATGTCTTTGGTATGTCACTAGGGGTATTTTATATGACCACATCTATTCCAGATTGTGGTGATATTCTCCCTCTAAAATATTTAATGAAATTCATAATCATGAAAAACATAATCTAGGACTAGGGGGAATAATTTTAAAATAGGGGAGTCAAATAAAAATTTAATATGTGAAGGTTATATATCTAAAAAATTAATTATT
Organism: Viscum album; assembly: GCA_963277665.1. NCBI lineage: Eukaryota > Viridiplantae > Streptophyta > Magnoliopsida > Santalales > Viscaceae > Viscum > Viscum album. The sequence continues at coordinate 1,683,925,152 of OY728126.1, read as the reverse complement.
TTAAATATATCATAAGTATTAGGTTTGGATGTGTGAAAATAATTTTTTCGACTAAGACTTGTATATTTATAAAGGAACTGTCTCTAGTAGTACAAAACAGAACCTGACAGAGATGATGGTGAAATACAACTGATTTCAAGAAGCTTGTAAAACAATATAAATAGGCGAGGGATGATTCAAAAAACCGATTTGGGGGAAAAGAAGAAGGATGAGACGTAAATTATATTCTATTCACTAGATGTTATAAGTTGAGGTGGTATAATCTATGGGAAACTAAAGATATCCATGATTAATGGTGGGATCCCCATGAAGACTAGAAGGCCGTGAAAACTAATGAAACCTGATGGAACTTTTTTAATTATTAGATAAATGGATGGGTGTTAGTCACTTTGAAATAGACTATTCAAGTTGTAATACTTTTTTCTATAAAGTTATATTATTTATGAATCTTCTAACTCAAAGTCTATATCTTTATAAAGTTTGTATTGTTTTAATCCCATGGAGTTGGACTAAGTCTAAAACACATAAATCATTTTTTATTCTTTTTATTTTTATTCAATAATTGTATTCGAGAAGTTATTTTCTAATGGTTTAGTATTGGTTCATAGATGTGATGATTAATCTTCTCAATTCGAGATACTTTGAATACATAGAATTTTGATTTTTTTGAGTTCTATAACTTTCTTCTTTGTTTGAATCTCTAGAGCATTCTTTTGTTTCATTTCTTCCTAATCTAATAGTGGTGTTAGATCTTGATTATAGATTTTGGTACATCTAGAAAATTTTCAATTACTTTATATATTGTTTTATAATTATTATTCTACCCACCTCCTTGTAGGATAATTATTATAATAAATTCTTGATCCCTCTTATATTTTTAGGATTTATTGGGAGTATATTTATTTCAAAAAGATGACATTGGTAGCGGGTAAGTTTTTGATTGAGAAGTTTAATGGGTTGTATTTTAGTTTCTAGAAAATGAAAATATGACATTTTTTTCTTGAGAAATATATAGTTAAAACAAGAAGTGATTAAATAGGAAATTTTTGAAATGATGGATAATAAGAAAATGAGTTTCATCTAGATGTAACTAGATAAGAGTATGGCCTTTAAGATCAATGAAGTAATGATGGATGCAGAGCTTATATCAACAATAGCAAAGATGTCTGAAAAATCGACCACTCTAAATAATTTTTTTGTTGATGTGGGGACTATTCAACATGAAGATATCAACACACAAGTTAATGGAAGATCATGTGAGAACTTTCACATTTTTCAATGTTAGTTGGAATTAGTGGGAATGATGTTCACTAGGCTAGTGTGGGAACCAACCTATCTCTCATCATTCCAAGATTCATGGGATACAATTGTTACAACAGTAAGAGATTTTAGTAGTAAGGATGAATTAGTGTTCAAGGATGTTTTTGATTTAATTATAAAGTAAACATGATTCTATTTTAAATTTTTTAGGTACAGAAGGTAGGCGATGTTTTGTTTCTTGGAAAGTTCATAAGAAAGGGAAGCATTGAAGTGACTAAATATGGAGAAATTCATAAAAAATAAACCCATATGTTGGAATTACAGGTTATAAGTACATATAAAGAATTATTTTAGGGATTGATGGATTAATTAAAAATTATTCACATTCATAAGTTTATATAAAAATCCTTTTTTATAAGATATGAGTGGTATTTTTGAAGACAAGATGATCATGTGTTGACCCTTTCACTCGCCTCTCCCATCGATGTCCTAGGGCATGGACATGCCACTGCCTCCCCTCCCCAGCCCTTCCCGACTGGTTTGGGGGGGACCCTTCCTTTTCACTTAGTCTCCTTATTCTCAGCCTTTTACCCCTTTCAACGACCCTTTTCTTCTCCCCAGCTTCCCAGACATTGATGTCTTCCATATTGTTCAATCTTTTGATGAAAGAGTCCCCTCGATTCAAATATATTCCTTGGAGTTCATGCTTGCCTATGAATCATTGGATATTACTCTAGTGGAATTATTTGGAAAGAAAAGTCCTTTAGTGGACACCTTCAATAGGTTCGTGGTGGATTTCTTGAAGCTGCAATAGCGGGTGATTATAGGTCTCTTGGACCCCAGTAATTTCTTGATCAAATTCACGTATGAAGATGACTTGATCTCTGCTTGGGTGAATGCTCCACGCTTTTTCTATTTTCTTCTTTGACTTCTTTCGGGGGTCATTTGATTTTCATTTGAAGCATTCCTCTTTTTTATGGCGATGTAGATCTCCCTTCCCGGCCTCCCGGTACCGTTTCCAAACCCGGAAATCCTTCATCTGATTGGGAACATGGGGGGTCGGTATCTCTATTATGACCATCACACCTGGGCTGGTTTCCACCCCATTTCCCCAAGGATCTGTATCGAAGTCGATGTCTCCAAAATTTGGAGGGATTTTATCAGCATGGAGATAGAAGGTGAGTTACGTTGGAAGCAGATGGTCTATTTTGAATCATGGGATTTGTTCTGTTATTCATGTAGTCGTCTCAGTCCCGATTCTGGTAGTTTCTCGAAAGGGGCACTTGGGAACCTCCCTACAGACTCCTTTGGGAATGTTAAACACATGTAGGCTGCGAGGCAAGATGGAGGGGTGGTGGAGGATTTTAATCCCCCCATTGTCAAGTTGAGGGATACTATAATTTCTAATAATTCAAGAGTTGAGGCTGTCTTTGCAAGATTGCTTTCTGATTTGGGTGCCACCAAATTGGCAGAATCTACCTCCCCCACTTTTGCTGATACAGTTAAGGCTAGAGGTATTTTACAAGTTCAGGTGACTGAAAAATTGTCTTATCATGGTGGTGACGATACTCAAGTTGCATCTCGGGTGCTCAGTGAGTCGCAAACATCTAACATGAAAGTGGTAGTGTCCCCGAGCTGGCTAATGACTGATATTTTCATGGCTTAGAAGTCAATATCGATTCATAATTGCTCCTCGACGCTGGATGATGATGGAAAGAAAAATTAGGATCTTGGAGGATGGGAAATAGTCATTCTAAAATGGAAATGTAAACAAGTCAGATTCAGACTCTCAGAAGATGATTATCCAAATGACAGGGATGGGGACTCACAACCAAACTCAGACTATGAGAAAGTTTCTTTGGTTGGATTTGGGTCAAGGAAAGGGAAGCAAAGGAACCTATTGATTGTGAACTTTTTAGTTATCCAGGGGGAAAGAACCAAGACCCCAAGAAGATTACTCAAACACACCAAAGACAATTGTAACCTGATCATCAGGAAAGGAAAAGTTTAATGGAATAGATGTTAAACCATGAGAATATTTATTAACTAAAGGTGAGGACTCAGTTTCTGGAAAGTTGCACAAGAAGAAACCTTTTGAGGTGATGCAGAATTGAATGTTGGATTTTACCTCAGAAAGGGATGGAGGTAATTTGGGATAGGAGAGGGGGGAACACTTGCAATTGGTTATTTCTTCCAAGGAGGGAATGGTGGGGGATTTAGGAAAGGAGAATGAAATGGGCGTATATTCATTAGAAACCATGATTCTATTACAGTTGGTAGCAGATGCAGAGGACATGGAAAATTCATGGGACCTTCTAATGCACTCTGAGAAAGAAATGATAGAGAAATTATTGAACATTCATGATTTTAATGAGGATATAGAAAGAATGAATGAGATACCAATTGAAGTGGACACAACAACATGGAAGGGTGATTAGATCGATAAACAACACTTAATTCTGATAGAAGGATTTAATGAGAATAAGATAATAGTGGATTATTTCTTGAAAACATTAGACAAATTGGCATAACAATTCAGTGAGATTATCAAAGCTGAACGTAATAATAAGGTAACTGATATGTCGTTGAATTTTTATAGGGAGGTCATGTCCAATAGTTTAAAGTTGACCTTTAATAATTCTGTTATTTTCTTTAATGTTCGTTGTTTGGGTTGAACTTAAAGGTTTCTCACTTTTTCCAAAAAATTATTTTATGATAAAAATTTAATTTTCAGTTCAGGTCAATGATTTTTTTAAAACTTCTTTTAATCCACTTTAGACGTGGATAATTAAATTTGGGGATTCTTTTAAATCTAATTTCAAGAAGAGGAGTATGAAGAACTACAATTCTCAAAGATTTGAGTAAGGCGTATCTTTTATATGATGAAACACTCAATATAATAGGAAAAGGTGTTGTTGTTAAAACTTATAAAAGAGTATTGATATCAAGGTGTATAACAAATAATGGGGTTAGGGAAGAACTTGATTTAGGTAGTTTTTTTGGAAAATGAGGGTTTTTGTATAATTTTTTGGTTTGGAGTGTCAAAAGACCCATGTAATTCCATGGTGGTGGACAAAGGAGTGAAAGGTATAACATTATACCTGATGGGAGTTTTGGAAGGATAAATGCATGTTAGATAAATAACTTTTAGGACTATGAAGTTTTAGTATGGATGAATTGGTCACTTAAGTGAGAAAGGGATGAAATTCAATGCTACTAATGGCATAATAAAACTTCTAATAATGGAATATGGATCATGATAAGATTGTATTCTTGAAAAAGAGTGGAAGGTGTCCTTCAAAATAAAATTTAAGTAACCCAAGGATCATAAGTTTAAGCTAGTTCATACAAACATATATGGGAATGGTCTAGTCTATTCTCACATAAGGTATTTTTACCATATTACATTCATAAATGATGTGATATATAAGGTGTGTATGTTATATATGAGGAACATGTCCAAAGTTTCAGAACCTTTATCCGATGGAGTTCTATATTAGAAAACGAGACATGTTATAAATTGAAATGTTTTAGTTCTAACAATGGTGGGGGATGCAGAAACAAAGAGTTCGAATATTTCTTCTGATATATTGGAATATTATTTGAGAGGGCCATACTAGGAACATCATAAAAAATAGTATCTCATTGACATTGAATCATACTTTGGTGGATATAGGAAAAAGCATGAGTTTTTATTCCAGTTTACCCAAGTCATTTTGGGCAGAGGCTATGAATTTTTATGAATATATGGAAAAATTAAGTCAATCTACTCCATTGGGGTTAGAAATTTTAGAATTATTCTTGTCTAAAATTAATATTGGAATTTACCATCTCAAAGATTTAATAAGTCTCACCTACATCCACATTGATTCCCAGAAGAGAGACATGATAAATGTTAAGTCCTGAGCATGTTTATTTGTTAGCTATGGTGATAAATACTTTGTATTTTTAATCAAGGATAATGACTTATAGAAATTTATCAAATGGTAAAATTTATCTTTAATAATAAGATATTATAGATGGATCAGAACCAATAAAAAGTTACATACGAGAATAAATATTCCTCGCAATATGAAGTTTGTTAGGATGTAATTCTAGAAGTTTCAAATAATTCAGAGACTATGATAGTTCGAGAAACACCAAATTGTCTTGAAGAAGTTTAATATTGAATTCATATTCTATTGATGTTTCGAAGGATATAATTACTAGAAATACTAGGGGAAGTGAAATCATGGGATGATCTCTAGATGGTAATGTTCTAAAAGTAGTGGTTATAGAAATATTAAATTTATAAAATTAGTTATGGATTCATACAAGGATATTTCACCATGTGTAGAGGTTTGGAAGTTATTTTCATGACTTTTTTCTCATAGACGATTGAGAACCTAAAATTCTAGAAGAGGCTGTAAGTCAGAGTGACTCAAGATAGTGGGAGTTAACCATGAAGGATGAAATTAATTACTTCTATGTTTCTAGGATATATGAGCTAACATAATGACCTATTAGGAGAATATTTCTGCAGAAAAAAATGTTTTATCAACTAATAGAATAAGAAGATGACAATAAACAACAAAGAAAAGGGATATTTAATAAATGATTTCAATAAAGAAAAGGTGTGAATTTCTCAAAAAATATTTTCTCTAGTTGTAAATCATTCAATGGTTTGGATAGTACTTGGAACATTTGTAACAAAGGGATTATATCTTGAACAATTAGATGTTAAAATCTTATTCCTTCATGGAGACATGGAGGAGGATATTTAAATAGGATAACCAAAGGGTTTTGTGAAAAAATAGAATGATCATCTAGTGTGTTGGTTCAAACATATTTTATATGGGATAAAATAAGACTATAATAATGAGAACAATATGTATAATTATTTCATGAAATAATAGAATTTCATCTTGAGAAATTTAGATCATTATTATTATGGGAAGGTTTTTTATGATGGGAGATTAATCATTCTTTTCTCTATATAGATAATAATGTTTTAGCTTGACCAATGAAGAAAATACTTGGGGATATAAAGGATGAATTTTGTGTACATTTCAAGATGAAATATCTTAGTCCTATAAAATATATTTAAGGGATGGGGATTGTAAGGGACATAAAGTCTAAAACTTTGTTCGTAAACCAATTAAACTACATTCAAAAAGCGATTGAATGAATCAAAATGAGTGATTTGAAGCATGTATTCACTACCCTATATGGAATCTTCAAGTTATGTAAAGAGAAGGAACCATGAATAAAATAAGTGACTTAGTACATGAAGAATATTCTACTTATATCATCTAGGATTCTTGATGTATATCATGTTTTCTTTGATTCCATACATTATTCTTGTAGTGGGAGTATTAAAAAAATTCATGTATTATAATATAAGGGAGAACTGGGAGGTGGTAAAGTGGATACTCTGGTATCTCAAATGTTTCAAATGTTTATCACTTTGTTTCAGAACAATTGAACTGTTATAAGGCATTTATAATTCAGATTTTGGGGAGATATATACACTCAGAAGAGCACCACTGGATAAATGTTCAATTATAGAGGAACCATTGTGAGTTGGATGTTGGAACTTCAACTTGTGGTTTCACATTCCAAAATAGAGATAGTGTGCATTGCACTAATGGAAGCAGGGAAAAATTTATTTGGAAGAAGGGGATATTGAATGATCTCTAAAGAAAGTATGAGGTTAGAATGTTATTATGTGATACTTAGAGTGCGGTTCACTTACAAAAAATATGATTTTTCACTCTAGGATGATGTTTATTTAGTTGAAGTATCACTTCATCTAGAAGTTGTTGTAGGATTAAGTTCTGGAGATGTAGAAGGTTGATGGAATTTGGAATCTAGTGGATATGTTAAATAAGGTCATTTTATGAGAAATTCTTGGGTAGTGTTATGCCTTAGTGGGGATAGGATGACCTTAATAATAGTGGAGAACCATGATCATGTTAAAAAACATTTTATAGAATATAAGGGACTTGTGGAAGTTTTCAATGAATTTTGTGAAGCCTATAAAATAAATATCAATTAATTGATTATGAGGATTAGATTTGTGAAAATCATTTTCCACCTAAGTATTCTATATTTTAAAATTATTTTCCTCTATAAGTAAAAAAATATAACTGGATATAGATGTTGGAGAAACACAAATGAAGAACAAAATCTTAGCACATAGCAACAATAAGCGATGGTTGATTCCAAAAACTGATTCTTGGGAAAAGTGAGTGGATGAGATCTAAAAATTTCAATATTCACTAGATGTTGGTAGTTGAGGTGGTGAATATTTTAGGAAACCAAAGTTAGTTGTGATCAATAGTGGGATCCCTGTGAAGATTGGAAGGTGGTGGAAATTGATACTACCAACTAAATACTGTGGGCCTCATCTATAAATAGATGGGTGTTGGTCACTTTCTATATAGACTATTCATGTTTCAATCTTCTTCTAAATTTTAAGTAGATTTATTTTATTTTGGACTCTTGTAATTTAAATGATTTTTCTCAAATTTTTTTATTAGTTTTTGACCCTTATGGAGTATAACTAAGTCTGAACCACATAAAACATTTGTGTTGTTCTTTGATTTTTTGTTTTATCACTGTGTTCTAAAAGTTCTTGTTTGGAGGTGGAGTACCATTTCATGGATGGGGTTATTAGTCTTATCAGTTTCAAATACATTGAATATGTAGGTGTTTTCAAATTTTGGGAGTTCTAGAACTTTGTTCTACATTTAAATCTTTAGAGGGTGCTTCGTTTTTTGTGATTCTTGACCCAACAAGAAGACCACTAGAAATGTCCTTGATGAGATTGCATTAATGGTTGGACCAACTAATTGGGTAAGTTTCACAATTTCATAATCATTTAGAACACTATTTTTTATTTCTTTTTGTCAATATATATATATTAGTTTAATTTTAAAATTAATTCTAATACAAACACCTGAATTAGGGAGTGAAAACAGAGACAATCATAGTCACTCATCAGAAGGTAGTCATTATGAGGAATGATTTTAAACTCTATATTGGTTATGATATTGTAAAAAAAAATTAATACTTATAAATTATGTTTTTTTGGTTAAACATGTCATATGTGTTATTATTTTTTCTTTATGATGTGACATATTTTTTTATTGTCTTTATAATAGATTTCTATGTCAATTCATCATCTTCTTATATTAAAATTTGATTTTAACTACTTTGTTGACGTGTTTAGTGGGATTTTCATCAAAATTTAATTTTTATTATTAACTAATTTAAAATATTGTTCTTCATTTCTAAAAATGTGTAACATTATATGGTATTATATTTTACCATTGAGTAGATAAATTATGGTAGATAAGTTGAGAATGTTATGGGTTTTTATTGAATAATGGTGAAATCCTCCTTTGGTTTATATTTAATAATCCTTGATGTATGATTTTTTGAAAAAAATAATCATTTTTAAGTCTTGGTCACTTGTATTGATGTTTTATTTGATTGAGAGTGTCTAAGCCTATCAAATTATAATTTTTCTTATATATCCCCACATAACTTTTTTACATCCAAGGTCTTGTATTTGTTTCTATTTATAAAGTACATATAACTTTTTTTATTGATTTGGATACAATTTTTCTTAAATATAAATATGATAAAGTATATTTTGGTGGTATATATGTTCCCAAATATGTATTTTATGTCTAAAATAGACTTTACTTGTCACATAGATTCCAAGATATGAAATAAGTGGATAAATTGTTATAAAAATTCTTTTAATACGGAATTTGTTCTTGAATTGAATATTAATAATTTTTTATATATTGGAATAAAACATACTCTCATGGATTTCTATAGACATTAATTAGTTATAAAATTTTATTTTGTAAATATAAATAGAAGTTTTCCATGGTATCATTTAATTAATCTAATTATTATTTTTTCCATGGTGATATCACATAAACTTTGAGAGTGGTTTGGGTTACTATTATTCATGTTTTATCATTTAATATATTTAATTATGACATCATTTTTATAGAAATATTGGTTATATTTGTATGACTTATTTGGTTGATAGTTTTATTCTTATATTTTGAAATAATTCCATTTAGTATGTCTAATTATTTTACTCAACATTTCTATGAATTTGAATGTTACCATAATAATTTTATTTTATTAATACACTTCTAATGGAATTTTATAAACATAAATATTTAGTAAAATGCTTACTTGGTCCTGAGATATAAATAATATGTTTTTTTCTTATGATTTAGTTGTAATTGCCTGAAATTTTATAAATTAAATTCCCCATGCAATTTAATTAAAAGTATTTTTATATATCACGATTATAGAAAACACACTAACTTCATTGGTTTTAATATATCCTATTGTATTTAAATGACCATTAACCATCATGACCGTTGATAATATAGTCATTGAACTGTTATCATATGATTAGTATAAATAAAAGGTTTTAACAAATTCAATTGACATAGAGAATTAAAGTGATGAACTCAACCAGTAGGATCGTACCCTATGAATCCCATTTATTAGAGATTTTGGGGGAGATATCATTATTAGGATTTTCCGTTGACCAAGTCCAAGTTGAGATCTAAAAACTAATGCAAGAGTGAAATTGTTTACGGGAGTAGTTCAAGTTTTTTGAGATCACGAACCGAACCATGTATGCCGAATCGACCCATGAAAGTATACCCATTTCATACCTTACCCTTAGGAAGTTTGATGGTGTAATGAAGGGATATATATTAGGACCTTAATAATATTAATTTGTACATTTTATAGAATAATGAATATATAAAAACCCTTCTTTTTATTTCACATTAATACATGATTTGTTACATAATTTTACAGTTAATACAACGTGAAATATCGATTTGTCTAGTTTATTTGAGAATTAGGTACATTAAATAACAATTTAAAATTGAAAATACATCATCTTTATTGAAAAATTACTTATCATGATCTTAATATTCCGTGGATTTTAGAACTACACAGGATAACCTAGGGACATACATAATAAAGGGGAGAGGTATAAAGCCCAGTAAGGTAATAAGTTTGGAATAAGGTAAAAAATGATAGAAAATAGACATATCGATGGGGAATAAAAGGACCATGAATAATAAGGCCTGATATATAATGATAATCATAACATGGTTAATGTGACAACAACTTAAAACACTGCATCGTAAACATAGGTCAAGGCTAACTGAAAAGATATAATGATGGAAAAAGCATCATAATGTTATCAGGTTCACTCCTTATCCCAACATGAAATCTCTTGATACCAAACATTACCTAATTCATTGGATCACTATATAATTCCGGGCACACCTATTAATTTCATTTCATTATCATGCTTAAGGGTTCCACATAGATCATATAACATGGATTTATTCATCATCATATTTTATTCCATGATCATGGAGTGTGGAATAAATACATTTAATCCTAGGTCAATGTGTTATAAGTGTATAAAGGTGAAGACCATTGATAGGAAATGATTATGGTATTCACTACACAATTGTTTTGGCATAGAAAATCATGGTAAAATTTCGTCAGTATAATGACGTCACTTAAAAATTCATAAAATGGGATGATGAGAGAAAAAAGCTTTTATAATATTTTCCACATAAAATAGAGAATAATAGGGAAATGTAAAGACATATCTCAATATAAGGAATTGGAAATAAAATTAATAAGGTAATAATGAAACTTTAGTAAAGAAGAGAAGTTGAGGATCCATTACTTGAGTGTGTGACTCCAAATGCTTGGGAGGAGCTTATTGAGAGATTGAGGAGAATTGGGAGAACAATAGAGAGGGTAGGGAAGAGTAAGGAGATTCTAAAATGATTTTTAGTGAAGGTAAGTGGGATTTTGGGTGGGTTTATATAGTAAATGAGTGGGTAATTATTTAATATTTCACAAACTTAGGTTTTGGACTCTATATAATAAAATAACCAAAACCACAAACCTTACCATGATTTTTGACCATGTTTTCTGCTAAATGAGAGTGGTTTTAATTATTTTACAAGTTCAAGGTCCGAAATTAATAAAATAATTCCCTTTCTTATGTGGAGGTGAATCACACTCTTAAAGAAATGATTTTAAAATCTTAAAATATATTAATGGATTTGGAGGAATCATAATAGATTTATAAAATCACAAAAATATACTTAAAATCTAATTATTTTAAAGGTAAAACATATATTTTGTCATGGATACATTTTATAGTATTTATTACATCAATTTTGGGTCATTATGATGTCATAATACACAAAATATATTTATACGGTATTTAATTTTTACCCAAAAATTTAACTCTCAAAAAACTATGAAAAATTATTCATTAAATAATTTAGATGTTATAATTCCAAAAATAATATTTATTTTATCAAAATAATTTTTAAAATATTTTAATTTTTTTACTTTTAAAATAAAATTGATATTTATTAAAATACGCTTATATTCTGACAATAATAGTTTCTGAACCCTTATAAAAATTACATTTGAATTCATAAAAATTATATGATCATTTATATTTAATAAAAAATATTTAATAATAATATTTTATTAAAATTTTATTTATTTTTAAAAAGTACATTAATTAATCAAAATAAATTCCTCAATTGAATTTGAATATTACCCAAAAATACAATTTTTATTTTATTGTATGAAAATAAAAATCATTTATAAAGTAACAATAACGTGATTAAAATATATTCATTATTTTTTAAAAAATAATTTACATACTCATATTTATAGGGTCTTGATACATATCCCTTTAATACAACATCAAAATCTCTAAGAGTAAGGTACACGATGGTGATTTTTTCATGGGGTGGTTCAACGAACATGGTTTGGGTTATGATCTCTATGCTCTTGAACATCTCCTATAAACAAATTTTATTATGCTTAAGTTATTGGATCTTATCTTGGGCTTGGTCAAGGGAAAATCCCAAAGATTCTATCTCCCTTTAAATCTTTGATAAATGGGATTTATAGGGTACAATCCTTCTGGTTGAGGCTATCACTTCCTTTTTCTGTGTCAATTGGATTTATTAAAACCCTATATTTATACTAATTATTTGATAACTGTTAAACAAATATATTATCAATGGTAATGATTCTTAACAATCATTTAAATACCAAAGGATATAATAAAACAAAAGGAGTGCATGTGTTTTCTATAACCATATTACATAATAAGACATTGAATTAGACCAAAAGTGAAATTTTATTTATAACAGTTCAGGTCGTTATAGAATATATTTTCATCTTATTATGTTTACTTTATAAATGATTTTGATTTTGATACAATAAAACACAAATTGTATTTTTAGGTAACATTCAATTTCAATTAAGATATTTATTTTTATTTATTAATGGATCATAAAAATAAATAATATTTTAATAAAATATTATTATTAAATAAGTTTTATTAAATATAAATGATCATATAATTTTTTATGAAGTCAAATGTAATTTTTATAAGGGTTCGTAAACTAATATTTTCAAAACCAACTATTTCTCAATATATATAGTTTATATTTTAAGATTGAAAATTCAGATATTTAGAATTTGTTTTAGAAAATAAATATTATTTTTTGAATCAGCACATTTGTGATGTCCCAACCTGGGTGCCACTAAACGGTTCCCCAAGCCAGTTGGCCACATGCCCTCAAGCGCACCTCCCCATACGCCATAGGGTGTCGACTAGAAGAGAGAGTCTGTTGAGTCAGTCCTGGGGAGACTATACCCTCTTTTATCTGAATAAAACACCAACAAAAGCAAACAAAAATAACCAATTGAGGAAGCAAATAGATGACCAGAATAATACCATGTCATATGATATTTAAAACAAGAAAATACAATTGTCAACTGAAAGGTAAAACATGATATAGCAATGAAAGTGTTATTTGTCTACAATTCCACTAAAAGTAAAGACCCAACGACTCCAAAGCGGGTCCCGAACCATGTCTGATTCACTCTACCATGCTCCAATTCTCAAACAATAACCTATTCCAGGGCCTTGACCCTATTCTATCCTGCAACAACAAAGTCTACTCAGGTGCCGATCAGGAGGTACGAATAGGGTGTGAGTACGACTCAGTAGGCCACCACCAATTGTGTCTATAAAAACTCCAGTAAAAAGATAGTGTATGCATTTTTATGAACCAATAAATACAATGCATAATTAAACAATGATCACATTGTCATTTAATATTTAATCACTACATTAGGCCCAGTTTCAATTCATGTTTTCTATTTGAATTAGCATTCATTATTATGATTTATTTGTTGTTGAACGTCATGTCAAGCACCCCAGATCTCATTCAGTATATGTTTCCATTCCTAACACTCTATATCTCATTCGGTGTTGGTTTGCATGCCTAGCACTACAACATCTCAATCTTGGATAACTATTGGGGAGGAATGTCGTGTCCAAGTCCCAACTTCTAATTAGTCTAGAACTCCTTGTCTAACACCACAAAATTATCATCCATTTAATCATTCTTTAATTCATAAGAATTATCAACATCATTCTATTACTAATCCAATGAATAGTTAAACCTTTCAAAGGCCATTAGTTAACTCAATAATTAACTATGCACATAACCCATTAATTAATTCATCAATTAATTAATCAATCAACACAATTCAAGTTCCATAATTAATTCTTCACAATTAATTTTCCATATCAAATCTCAACATGTCATAATTAATTCTCATAACTAATTATCTTTATCAACATCATGACACATAATTAATTCTTAAAATTAATTATCTTACACATTCAAACATCATTTTATAATTAATATCCCCCAATTAATTATCTTAACACAATAAATTCAATATCTCAATTTCAATATCTCAACCCATAACCAATCTCCAAAATAAATATCTATTTGAGAAACCCCCCTTTGTTTGTTCCGTGATTCAATTATCAATTAATCACCAAGGAAATCACAAGTCAATTCCACATTCCTAATTACTCTAATTTAGGAAATCAATTATCATGGGAAGCTATAAAATCCATAAACTCACATTCAAATATCAAATCCAGGACTATGGGAGTTCGATTTAGACCAGCTACCTCAGTTTATTGATAGATGTTAGCGCAATGGAAAATCCCCAAAATTCGAGCGGCACAACGTCGTCGATCAAGATCCGGATCTGAATCCCTAAACCAAAATTAAGATAAAAGGCATCAAGATCATAAAAATATAGATCTATATCCATATCCTAGATCTAGATATCAACTCATAGGTTTAGATCCATGGAAATAGTGGAGATATTCCATGAAAATATCAAGGAAAGATATAGGAATGAATGGGAGAAGCAATAGAATGAAATATAATTACGGGGAAGAGATCAGATCTTCAATCCTGGCTTTTGATCTCGAATAATGATGTTAGAATCACCTGGGAATCCCTCTGGAAGGCTCTAGAATCACTTAGAACTTTTCAAGCCTGACCCAAGGTCAAAATATGGATGTATAGGGGGTTCGGGCGGTTTTAAACTAGATTTTCAGATAAATAATCCCACATTCACAGTTTCCCGGGCAGGGGCGAATGGTTAAAGAAAACCGTGTGCCAAAACTGCCGAACTCTCTTCCCAGGTTTTCACGGTTGGAATGGTTTAGTCACACGGTTTTTCAAACTACACGCAAAACCGTGCAGACCTCTCTATCCAGGTTTTCATGGTTGGTACGGTTCAGTCACACAGTTTGTCAAACCATACAAAAACCATTCATAACCCACTGTCCAGTATGTTTTCTTGGAAAAAACCCAAACAAACCCCAAGCCACTACTCCAAAACAAAGGTACTTAAAAACCTCAAAAAGTCCCAGAAAACACACTCGAGATGAGTCTAGAAAAGGCTAGGATCTTACAATATCCCCACCTTATAATAGATCATCCTCAATCTGCACTCCTGAACTTCTCTAAGATTATGAGAAAAAAAGATTAGTCCATTGATCCCTCATGTCTACTTCCCATTACCAAAATTACTCTTGAACAATTCCATGTTAGCATAACACATGAACTAATGACACGATCTTTCCCCATAAGACTTTCTCACTACGACCCCACACACACATAGAATGCTCCTCAAAGGATGCAATTATCTCGAGGTCAACCTCTTCCACATAAATCATATGATAAGGGTCGGGGTGATACCTATGTAGTTTTGACACATGGAAAAAATCATGCATAATAGTGAATTTATATGGAATGGATAATCGATACGCCACTGGCCCGATTCTCTCTACTACCTAAAATGGTCTTACAAACCTGGGAATCAACTTTCCCTACCTCTATATCCTATGGTGAACCAATATAGGCGACACCATAAAGAATATATGAATGCCCTATGTAAACTCTAGGGGTCTTCTCTGTCTATCAACATACGACTTCTACCTACTCTCACTACTGGAAATGCTGTTTTTCCCAACAGGTGTTTACCAACATTTTGCTAAAACCGTTGGTCTTGAAGGATTAAGAAATCCTTTCCCAATGGTTCATTGAAACCGTTGGGAAAAGCCACCCCTTTGCCAACGGTTTCTTCAAACCATTGGTAAAGGGTTCTGTTGAACCGTTGGGAAAGGGTCACCCCTTTGCCAATGGTTTCCTCAAACCGTTGGTAAAGGGGTCCTTAGAATCTCTTTCCCAACGGTTCATAAAAACCGTTGGGAATTATTTCCCCCAAATCCAGCCGCGGGGCTGCTCTCCCCCATTCGCACAGATACCTAATTTCATCCGCTCCACCGCTCTCCTCTCGCAAAATCCCCTATCTGAAGAGGTGAAAACCATATGAAATCAGGTATCTTTTCATTTATACACATATACTTCCTTATTTTTATTGTTATTGCTTTAGTATTTTAGTTTTAAGTTATCAATCCACCTCCAGCTCTCTGCTACTCTCCGAATCCCCCATCCAAATAGGTGAAAACCCATTTGAATCATCTCAAATCAAGTAATTTTTTCTTTATACACATATGGTACCTTGTTTTTATTGTTATTGATCTAATATTTTAGTTTTAAGTTTGGATTTTGATGTGATTTCACCGTCTAAAATAGGGAAATGAATAAATATTTTGTTAATTAATTAGTTTCCCCTGGAATATCAGTTGTGTTATAATGTCCATGCTAAATAAAGGGGTAATGTAATAAAAGACCTTGAATAAATAAATTGTGGAAGTTGGGGTATGTTGCCTCTATGAGAGGTTTTTTGTTGTGTTTCATTGTATGTTGTAGGCTGTTTTATTGGGATTGAGGTGACCAGTTGGGCTTTGTGATATGTGGGGTTGTAATGTGATGGTTAGTGGGCATGGATGTGTCATGTGAAGTTGTATGATAGTGATGATGTGTGGTGGTGTTGTGTCGTGTGGAGGTGTTTTGTGATGAAGTTGTGGTGTATAATCTGGTGAGGTGGTTTTGGTTGTGCGGTGGTTTGTGATGTGCAATATTTTTATTGTGATATGTGGTTGTTTTGGTGAGATGGTTGGTCGATGTAACATGGTGTTGATGGTTATTGTGAGATGGTGAGTTGTTGTGTGGTAGTTTTATTAGTTTCCTGGTTATCTATGGAATAAATTATGCTGTTAAAACAAAAAAACAAGATATTAAATAAATGAGATGCAATAGAAATGGATGTGTGTTAAATGGATTTAATTAATTTAACATTAAATGAATGGACAATGTAAGTGTGAATTAAGTGGCGTATAAATGAATGTGAGAAATGCTATGCATCTTGTGTGGTGGTGGTGTGGTTTATGTGTTTTATGGTAGTAGTGAAGTGTGTGATTATGTAGTTAATGTGAACCCATAGGTTGAGTATTTTGTGATATCTATATATCATGTATTTTTATGTTATTTCTACACATTCCAGGGGGTGGTATGTCTAGGTGGTGGTGGTGGGGTTGCAGGGGAGGGGTGTGTGGGCTGTTTGGGAGGGTGGGAGGGGCTATCCAGGGGGGGTACGGGGTTTCCAGGGGGGTACGGGGGTGGGCGGGCTGTCCACAAGGGTGGACGGGCTGTCCACGGGGGTGGTTGGGCTGTCAAGGAGGGGCGGGCGGGCTGTCCAGGGGGGGTGGGTGGGCTGGCCACGGGGGGTAGGGGTGTCCAGGGGGGTAGGTGGGCTATCCAAGGGGGTGGGGGGCTGTCCATAGGGAGAAGGGGTGTCGAGGGGGGTGGGTGGGCTATCCACGGGGGTGGTTGGGCTGTCTAGGGGGTAGGGGGTGTCCACGGGGGTGGGTAGGTTGTCCACGGGGGTGGGCGGGGATGTCCACGGGGGTGGGAAAGGCTGTCCACGGGGGTGGGCGGGGCTGTCCAGGGGGTGTGGGCTGTCCTGGGGGTCTGGGTGGGGTGTCCTGGTGGGGGAGGGGTGTGTGGGGTGTCCAGGGGGGTGGTATGTCTAGGTGGTAGTGGTGGGGTTACAGGGGAGGGGGTGTAGGCTGTTTAAGAGGGTGGGTGGGGCTATCTCGGGGGGGTACGGGGTGTCCAGGGGGGTACGGTGGATTGTCTGATGTTTCTCTAATGATCAATGACGGAATGTTTGGAGGACATCACAAGTCCTGACTAGTTGATCCTAGAAGAAATTTCATGATCATGGATGTAATGCCTATAGGGAATCTCTTGATTTTGGTGATCTTCTCCATTTTCATCAAAAGACATGTTTGACACACTGGGAGGGAAACTCTAGAGTCAGTGTGACATGTCTTGAAGGGTGATTTATGTCCATAGTGATATGATTTGAGGACATCACATGACCTAGTTGGTGTGCCTGGAGGGTGTTAAGGGAGCCATCTAACATTCCTGACATTTAAAATGAGACTAAGATAATATGTATTGATTCCCCTATATAGATGGAGATACATATCTATTGGAAAACATGTAGTCTGTATGGTGAGAATTAAAGGCTTTTCATTACAAGGGTGGCATATTCATGGGTGCCATCTGATTTTATTTGACATGTCAAGGGGACATCAAATGATCAAAATAGGTTTCCACTGGAATGTATTGTGAACATGATGAAATTTCCGAGTGCAATAAAATTTCATAGGTGATGCATGTTATGAACATTAGGGTCAACATATATTTCCTTCACCTTAGTCTCCCATATTTTAGTATTTCATCCATCCTTTTATCCCAAATTCCATATATTTATACATTGTTTTATTTTATTATGTCTCAAATTATCTAAAATATGTGTTTGATGTTCTTCACATGACCTATCATAATTCCTTCTCATAATCTATAGTGATCATGGGAAGATTCCATGCATGATTCATGATCACTCAAATTATTCCGCAGATCATACATAATGGAAGCCTTACAGGATGTGAGATGATTATATCTATGAAATCTACTCAGGTACCTGGTGAGGAAGTGCATATTAATTCAAAAAGGTAAATCGCATATGAGGATACCCTACTAATATGGTTATGGGATGAGGCATGCTCTGATGTGATAACACATTAAGTTCTTGTTGGTTTTAAATTTTTCCAATAACACATTAGTATGTTTTTTTCACATGTGTAGTTGATACCATAATTATTTTCTTCCTTTATCATTTACTTAAATGTATTTTCTATTTAAGTTCAATCCTATTGAATTGTTTATGACAAAATGGCTTATATGAATTCTTTTTACATAATGGACAGAAGTTGGATGTATGAAACCGATCGTATCTCAAGCGATTTTCAAAACAATTTGGAGAGCTTTATAGATTTTGCATTTCACAATGCTTCAGATAGTGGTCGCATACACTGCCCATGTTCCAATTGTGTTGGTAGACCTTGGTTGAGTCGTGAAGAAGTTAGCTACCACATAACCAAAAATGGTTTTCAAGAAAACTACTTTGTGTGGTATCACAATGGGGAGAAAATGAAATCTCAAATTGGTGATGATCAAAATGAAAGGACTGGAATGGAGAATTTGTTAGATGATCAGTTTCCATTTATTCGTCATCATGAAAAAGAAAGGATTTCGACTCAAGAAGATGTCTATATGAGGAAAACTGATGCATCTAGTGAAAATGATGATATTGATAGGGTGAAAAAATTGAATGATGCTGCCACGACTCCAGTATATCGACAATGCGATAAAATGAAAAATCTAGAATTTTTAATCCGATTGTTTCATGGAAAAACTATGTATGGGATTTCTAATACAGCAATCGATTACATTATTACCCTCTTGAAGGATTTACTTCCAGATGATGCAGATATTCCCTCAAACCACTATATGGCATGGAAGTTAGTTGAAGAACTTGGATTTTCCAGAAACAAAATTCACGCTTGCCCAAAAGATTGCAGTTTATTCTGGGAAGAAACCGATGAACGAAATGAATGTATAAAATGTGTCACATCCCGCTGGAAGTCAAAATTTGATGGAACACCATCCCGCGTTCCACAGAAAGTAATGTGGCACTTTCCATTGATCCGCAGACTCCAGAATCTTTTTATATCTGATGACATATCAATAAAAATGAGATGGAATGATACCGAGAGAAAGAAGACTAATGATGACTTGGTTCATCCTGCAGATGGATTTGCATGGCAGAGATTTGATGCTCGACATCCTGATTTTGCAGCTGACGTGCGTAATGTGAGGCTGGGTCTTTCATGCGACGATTTTAATCCGTTTGGGCAGATGCTTACTTCGCACATCACATGGCCAGTTTTTATACACATTTATAATCTTCCCCCATGGTTGTGTATGAAAAAATCTTTCACTTTCATGAGTATACTCATATCTGGTCCTTCTGATCCCGGCATTGATATTGATGTATACATGCAACCTTTAATAAAAGAGTTGAAACTTCTTTGGGATGTGGGTGTGCGCACATACGATGCATGTTCGAAAGACATATTTCAGATGCGTGCTGTGCTTATGTGGACGATCAATGATTTTCCAGCTTATGCAATGATGTCTGGATAGAGAACGAAGGGAAAACTGTCATGTCCAGTTTGTATGAAGAATACATGATCCAGAAGACTGAAACATCGTTGTAGTTTCAGTTTTATGGGACATCAACGATTTTTTCCCAAGGATCATCTATATAGAATGAATCGTCGAAGATTTGATAATACTATAGAGACCGATGATCCACCTCAGCGTATGTCTGGAACTGATGTGCTTAATGAATTGAAAGATTTCAGTTTTTCGTTCGGGAAGGGTCAAATGAAATCTGGAAAGAGAAAGAATGTTTCCACAGAAACCTGTTTCAATTGGAGGAAGAGGAGTATCTTTTTTGATTTTCCTTATTGGTCAACCAATTTGCTACGTCATTGCTTAGACGTAATGCATATTGAAAAGAATATATGTGAAATGTTGCTTTCAGTTCTTCTAAATGTCAAGGGGAAGACAAAAGATGATTTACGATCTCGACGTGACTTGGTGGATTGGGGAATCAGACCAGAATTGCATCCTATGCGTATCAGTGAAAATAAATGGCAACTTCCATGTGATTCTTATGTGATGACACCTACTGAAAAAAACAATTTTTGGAAGTATTATAGACTATTAGAGTTCCTGATGGCTATTCAAGAAACATATCTAAACGGGTCAACAGAAGAGAGTTGAAGCTAAAATCTTTGAAGACTCATGATTATCACGTTCTACTGCATGAGTTGCTTCCAATAGCAATCTGTCATCTTTTGTACAATAATGTAAGGGTGGGTGTTATTCGGTTGTGCCATTTGTTTAGAGATCTTTGTGCTAAGAAGTTTTCCAAGTCTCTCTTGCAAAAAATGTTGACAGATGCCCCATTAATTTTGTGTGAGTTGGAGAAAATATTTCCCCCATCATTTTTCACATGCATGCTGCATCTGACTGTCCATATTCCAACTGAAATACTTCTCGGAGGACCTGTTTCTTTTCGTTGGATGTATCCAACTGAAAGAAATATGTTCACATTAAAGTCTTATGTTCGAAACAAGAATCATCCCGAAGGTTCTATCGTGAACGGTTACTTAGCTCAAGAATGTATGGATTTCTGTTCAATGTATTTGTCTGATCTTACTACAAGAATGAACAGACCAATGAGAAATGAAGAAGAACAATATGAGAAAATTGAACCCAGTTTTCAATGACTTCCTCAAATAGGAGGAATTCCTGGATCATATACATTGAAGACATTATTCCATGAAGAGTGGGAGATGGCACATCACACAGTTTTGTTCAACTGTGATTTGTTCGATGACTATATCAGGTAAAAAAATTGAATATGTATATCTTACATATATATATGTTAAACTATTCATATTTTTTTTTATCTACAGGGAACATAAAATAATGATAAATAGGAAGCATCGTTCTTTATCTTTGAGAAGGAGAGAGACTTTGCATAGCAAAGAGTTTTCTGCTTGGTTAAAATTGAAGGTAAAAATATTACTGTTTAAATTAATTATTTCAATATTTACTTAAGTTTAACTATCATTTATATTGCAGGTATTGAGTTTGTCTACTGACTCTGTCTCTGAGGAAATAAGAGCTTTGGCTTTTGGTCCTAATACCGTGGTTCGTGACTGTAAATCAATTGTTATCAATGGGTACAGATTTATTGTCACTGAACGAGCCAAAAACATGAGAACACAACATGATGGTATTATGGTTACTGCCACAACAGATTGTTATGCCAGTGTATCAGATAGTAGACCGCGACTTGAAAATGTGGGTTATTATGGAGTTGTTGAGAAAATAATAATATTGGATTATTACTCTCATGGACGAGTCACAATGATGAAATTCCATTGGTTTGATTCGATGACGAGACATGGCACATTTATTGATGATTGTGGATTTCGAGTAATTAATATGACCCGCACTCTTGCTACCGAAGAACCATATGTGTTGGCATCAATGGATAAACAAGTTTTTTATGTCAAAGATCAACCTCAACCTGAATTTGGTGTCATAGTTGATGTAATTCCAAGACATATTTTTGATGATGCTGATGATGGAATTGACACTGTCCCTATTGCCATTGGAACCAATCCATTTATTTCTTTTGATGACTCCAATAGCTCAATTGTCAGAGTTGATTGTGAACCTGAAGTTTTGGTTGGAAATATATAGAATCATTCATCCATGTTCTCAATTCTTTTGGTTTACCTCGATTTGGGTTGTTAAGGTTGGTAATATTCATATTTATTTAGTATTGATCACAAATATGTTTTAGATGACTTGACCGTTATGTGAATTTTCAATGTTTATTGGTTGGTGTTTTATTTGAATTGCATTTTCTAATTTGGAATTGAACTGTATTCAAACCAAATCAAACAATATTTCTAACTTGGTGAACATTACAACTTGTATGTTTTATTAAATTCATTCAAGCTCTTCTAAAACAATTGATACCTAAATTACCAATGAATCCCATCATTCCCTCATATATTTAGTTTTTTGGTTTACACATTAATTTTCTTTTTCTAATTAATTACATATTTGTTTTCAAATGCAGGAAATGCAGCCAATTGAAGAGAGACGAAGAAAAAAAATGGCGGAGAACAATCGTCGGATGGAGGAGATGGGCATTCCACCATTAGTGCCTATAGTGAGTACTTTATTTCAAATATATATATATATATATATACAGAATATATAATGTCATGTGATTAATTTTTTTTTGTAAACTTTTTTGTAGGATCCACTATTACGTCGACAGTTATTCAATGAGGAGCCTAGTATGGGTCCTATTACTCAGGCCGGTGGTATGAGGAGGGTTCGTACCAGAGGTGGACGTAGAGTTGCGCTTGCCCGACTAGACCCTGCCCCTCCCACTGACATTTCAGCCTTCCCACATTCTGATCCCGGTGTGTCGTTAGGGACACACGGGGTATTTAGGCCTCCCATGTTTTCACTACCTTCTGCATCTTCTGCCCCATCATTTTCACATCCCATGATGATTCCCACTCCCCAGTCAGCATCAGGTCATACAGTTGTTCCATCTTCTTTTCCTTCTACTTCTGTCTCTCCGAGCTTTTATATTCCAT
This sequence comes from Viscum album, assembly GCA_963277665.1. Classification (NCBI taxonomy): domain Eukaryota; kingdom Viridiplantae; phylum Streptophyta; class Magnoliopsida; order Santalales; family Viscaceae; genus Viscum; species Viscum album. Next base: position 1,683,901,901 of record OY728126.1, on the reverse strand, counting down.
CGTCTTCGACTCCTGTTCCACCACAGGGTGTTCCATCAGGTTCTGTGGATCCGGTGCCACTCATTGATCAGACTAGCACAAGTATATTTATAAAACCCTAACAAATTTTTATAGCAATATTTATTTTCATTATAACATGTTTTGATAAAATATTTGTTTTTCTTTCATGAAAGATACATATACTGACAGGAGGAGGGGGCGGGTCCGTACACGCATGCATTCGGTGTGGAACCGTCGCACACAGTTTATGGTGGAATATAATGAAGACAATCAGATGGTTGAGAAAATAGGGCAGCAATGTCGGAGTTTTCTGGTGACGCTTTCCAAATACTCCGACATCATTCCCGTCAGCCCACTGTCGTGGAGACATTTTCCAATGAGGTCAAAGATTGAGCTTGGGCAGAGATATGGGTAAAAAAATCTGTTGTATTTAATGCCATGAATTATTTTTGTATTTTTATGAATTAATATTTTGATTTCAGCTTCGATTTAATTTTCCTGATGGTGAGGGTGCACGACTGGAACGTCTAAAGGATTTAGGCAATCTTTGGAGAGCCTACAAGCATGAGTTGTATATTGGCTGGCGTGCTAGAGTCGACACTGATTTAGAGGCGGTACCAGTCGTGGATGATTGTCCTATAGAGAAGTATCGTCAGATGATTACTCATTGGACGAGTACCCAGTTTAATGTATGAATTACATTTTAGGTATTTAAATAATAACTTTCAAGTTTTGCATTAATATTATCCTTCGCATTATCAAATTTTATTTTTGAATCATCTGGAAAAAATAAAAAAAACATTGATGCAAGAAAATACCTCCATACACTAGGACGCACGACGATGCCGGATCATGAGAGGCAGCAGGTATGACAATTGTTTATAAGTTTTCTTTACGACTTACATTTTCTTTTGTTTCTCAATTATTTAATCATTTGCTAAAGTTTTTATATAACTTTTGTTTTCAATGTCATTGTAGAGGCAAGTACAAAATATTGAAGGACGTGTGCCTCGAGCAAAACTGTTTTACTCGAGTAGACGAAAAAAGGATGGAAGTGCTGTCAACGAAGTGACTCAGCAGCAGATTGTAAGTTTTAATCTGTTGATTTTATATTTTAATATCTATTTCGTAACTTAATAATATATTTATATTTTTAACAGGATGCTTTAGAGGCCCTCGATGCCCAAGAAGCAGACAATTTTGGGCCATCTGATCACTTACATCAGGTGTTGGGAGAGGATCATTCTGGCAGAGTACGCTGCCGACCTAGGATAGCCCCGACGAGGTATTGGCCTCCCTCAGGTACGAGTTGTAGTGCCACCGAGCTACAGAAAGTTAGGGAACAGGCAGAACAGGCTGAGAAAAGGGCCACAGAGACGGCAGAATAGTCTACTAGGGAAAACAGTGCATTTATGAAATTTATTGAAGTTCTACGTCCAACACTTCCAGCAGAGGCCAGACCAACGATTGATGAATACATGTCGTTGATACATTCTATATATGGTGCACCGGGTGGCAGTTCCAGTGGTGGTCAGGCCGATGTCCAGCTTGAAGATGATGATGGCGAGGAGTCTGATGCGGAAGAGGACGGAGATGAGGAGGGAGAGGAGGAGGGCAAAGGCGAGGAGGAAGGCGTTGTGGAGGGTGAGGATGATGAGGAGGACAATGACGGGGGTGATGATGATGATGATGATGATGGTGATGGTGATGCTGATGTGGGACATATTGATCGTTACATTTTTGACTTATATTACTGAGATTTGATGTTTAATCTATTCTAGTTATTGGTTTTATCTAGACTCGTAGTATAGTATTGGAGTTGAGTTATTTTTATATATTGTCTGTTTTTATGGATGTTGTTGTCTTTTAGTGGTTGTGTGTTTGAGAACTCCCTGGACAACCCCCCTCATTCTTGGACCCTGGACAACCCCCCCTCCCCCTTGGACCCCGAACACCCCCAAACACCCCCCGGAAACCCCCGCGGACAGCCCCCTGGACAGCCCCCCGTACAGCCCCCAACCCTCCACCCTGGACCCCGGATAGCCCCACGGACATCCCCCCGGACAACCCCCCCACCCTCCCCCTTGGACCCCGGACAACCCCCCAAACACCCCCCGGACAGCCCCCTGAACAACCCCAGACAACCCCCCTGAACAACCCCTGAATAACCCCCTGAACAACCCCTAAACATCTCCCTGAACAACCCCCGGACAGCCCCCTGAACAACCCCGGAAAACCCCCTGAACAACCCCCAAACACCCCCCAGACAGACCCCGCACAGCCCCCCACCCTCCTCCTTGGTCCCCGGACAGCCCCCCGGACACCCACCGGATAGCCCCCCCCGGACAGCCCCCCAGACAGCCCCTCCACCTTCCTTAATTTCATTAGCTCTGAAATGTTTCATAGCACGATCGACTAAAATCTAATCCATACTAAATATGATATAAAAATATTCTATATGAATTTCCAAAAGATTTTAAGTGAAAACAAAAAGTGACATACGAAAAACTGACCAAACGCATTTGAAATGTGTTGATGCTTTAGGACAACGATCCATGGATCATATGTGACGTGTACGAATCATTCCCGCCTCAATCCGAGGCACGGTGTGGTCGGAACAACTCAAAGTGTATGTCTTTTGTTTCAAAAGGACATCATTTTAAGTGAAAAACATCAACTGGCATACGGAAAACCATCCAAACGCATTCATATTGTGTTGATACTTTAAGACAAAGATCCATGGGTCATTTGAGACGTGTACGAGTCAACCCCGCCTAAATCCAAGATGCGGTGTGGTCGGGACCACTCTAAGTGACTTTCTTTTGTTTAAAATGGACAGTATTTTAAGTTCATACGGAAAACCGACCAAACACATTCGGTTTCTGTTGAAACTTTAGGAGAACAATCCATGGGACATATGTGACGTGTACGAGTTAATGCCACCTCAATCCGAGGCGCGGTGTGGCCGAAACCACTCAAAGTGTCTCTATTTTGTTTAAAATGGACTTCATTTTTAGTGAAAACAAAAAATGGCATACGGAAAACCGACCAAACGCTTTCGGTTTCTGTTGAAACTTTAGGAGAATGATACATGGGTCATATGTGACGTGTAAGAGTCAACGCCACCTCAATCCGAGGCGCGGTGTGGCTGACACCACTCAAAGTGTCTCTATTTTGTTTAAAATGGACATTATTTTGGCCGTTTATGACACCAGAACTGCGTTGTCGGTCACCGCGGGCACATGGCACGTCCGATTGGCGTTCTGTCTACGCGTACACGTCACGAATAATAATTAGAATGTTGAACGGTGGTTTCAGGTCAATCTGAGGTCGTCCGCTATGAATTTGACCGTTGGACGCCCGTTTTGGCCGTTTATGACACCAGAATTGCGTTGTCGGTCACCGCGGGCACACGGCATGTCCGATTGATGTCCGTCTGCTCGACCACTTCAGAAATCACTGTCCCGTATTTGTCTTCTGATTTTAGGCCATTCCGATTTTGTTCGGCCCGTTTGGACCCCCCTCACGCGCGTTTACGAAGCGCGCGCATCACTTAAAACATGAATATTGTGCCGTACCACGCAAACCGCACGTCCGATTGGAATGCCGTATGCGCGTACACTTCAAGAATAATAATTAGAATGTTGCACGGTGGTTTCAGCTCAATCTGAGGTCATCCGATATGAATTTGACCGTTGGACGCCCGTTTTGGCCGTTTATGACACCAGAACTGCATTGTCGGTCACCGCGGGCACACGACACGTCCGATTGACGTGCTGTCTGCTCGACCACTTCAGAAATCACTGTCCCGTATTTGTCGTCTGATTTCAGGCCATTCCGACTTCGTTCGGCCTGTTTGGACGCCCCTCACGCGCGTTTACGAAGCGCGCACATCACTTAAAACACGAATATTGAACCGTACCATGCAAACCGCACGTCCGATTGGCATGATGTCTACGCATACACGTCACGAATAATAATTAGAATGTTGCACAATGGTTTCAGGTTAATCCGAGGTCGTCCGCTATGAATTTGACCTTTTGAAGCCCGTTTTGGCCGTTTAGGACACCAGAACTGCGTTGTCGGTCACCGCGGGCACACGGCATGTCCGATTGACGTATCGTCTACTCGACCACTTCAGAAATCACTCACCCGTATTTTTCGTCTGATTTCAGGCCATTCCGAAATCGTTCGGCCCGTTTGGACCCCCCTCACGCGCGTTTACGAAGCGCGCACATCACTTAAAACACAAATATTGAGCCGTACAGCACAAACCGCACGTCCGATTGGCATGCCGTCTGCGTGTACACGTCAAGAATAATAATTAGAATGTTGCACGGTGGTTTCAGCTCAATATGAGGTCGTCCGCAATGAATTTGACAATTGGACGCCCGTTTTGGCCGTTTATGACACCAGAACTGCGTTGTCGGTCACCGCGGGTACACGGCACACCCGATTGACGTGCCGTCTACTCAACCACTTCAGAAATCATTGTCCCGTATTTGTCGTCTGATTTCAGGCCATTCCGACTTCATTCGGCTCGTTTGGACCCCCCTCACGCGCGTTTACGAAGCGCGCACATCACTTTAAACACGAATATTGAGCCGTACCGCGCAAACCGAACGTCCGATTGACGTGCCGTCTAGGCATACACGTCACGAACAATAATTAGAATGTTGCACGGTGGTTTCAGGTCAATCCGAGGTGGTCCACTATGAATTTGACCGTTGGACGCCCGTTTTGGCCGTTTATGACACCAGAACTGCGTTGTCGGTCACCGCGGGCACACGGCATGTCCGATTGACGTGCCGTCTACTCGCCCACTTCTGAAATCACTCACCCGTATTTGTCGTATGATTTCAGGCCATTCTGAAATCGTTCGGCCCGTTTGGACCCCCATCACGCGCGTTTACGAAGCGCGCGCATCACTTAAAACACGAATATTGAGCCGTACCGCGCAAACCGCACGTCCGATTGACGTTCCGTCTGCGCTTACACATCACGAATAATAATTAGAATGTTGCACGGTGGTTTCAGGTCAATCCGAGGTCGTCCGCTATGAATTTGACCGTTTGACGCCCGTTTTGGCCGTTTATGACACCAGAACTGCGTTGTCGGTCACCGCGGGCACACGACACGTCCGATTGACGTGTCGTCTGCTCGACCGCTTCATAAATTACTAACCCGTATTTTTCTTCTGATTTCAAGACATTCCGAAATCGTTCGGCCCATTTGGACCACCCTCACGCGCGTTTACGAAGCGCGCGCATCACTTAAAACACAAATATTGAGCCGTACCACGCAAACCGCACGTCCGATTGACGTGCCGTCTGCGCGTACACGTCACGAATAATAATTATAATGTTGCACGGTAGTTTCAGGTCAATACGAGGTCGTACGCTATGAATTTGACCGTTGGACGCCCGTTTTGGCCGTTTATGACACCAGAACTCTGTTGTCGGTCACCGCGGGCACACGACACGTCCGATTGATGTTCCGTCTGCTCGACCACTTCATAAATCACTCTCCCGTATTTGTCGTCAGATTTCAGGCCATTCCGACTTCGTTCGGCCCGTTTGGACCCCCTCACGCGCGTTTACGAAGCGCAGGCATCACTTAAAACACGAATATTGAGCCGTACCGCGCAAACCGCACGTCCGATTGATGTGCCGTCTGTGCTTACACATCACGAATAATAATTAGAATGTTTCACGGTGGTTTCAGGTCAATCCGAGGTTGTCCGCTATGAATTTGACCGTTGGACGCCCGTTTTGGCCGTTTGTGACACCAGAACTGCGATGTCGGTCACCGCGGGCGTACGGCACGTCCGATTGACGTACCGTCTACTCAACCACTTCAGAAATCACTGTCCCGTATTTGTCGTCTGATTTCAGGCCATTCCGACTTCGTTCGGCCCGTTTGGACCCCCCTCACGCGGGTTTACGAAGCGCGCACATCACTTAAAACACGAATATTGAGCCGTACCGCGCAAACCGCACATCCGATTGGCGTGCCATCTGCGCGTACACATCACGAATAATAATTAGAATGTTGCACAGTGGTTTCAGCTCAATCTGAGGTCGTCTGCTATGAATTTGACAGTTGGACGCCCGTTTTGGCCGTTTATGACACTAGAACTGCGTTGTCGGTCACCGCGGGCACACGGCACGTCCGATTGATGTGCCGTCTGCTCGACCACTTCAGAAATCACTGTCCCGTAATTTTCGTCTTATTTCAGGCCCTTCCGACTTCGTTCGGCCCGTTTGGACCCCCCTCGCGCGCGTTTACGAAGCGCGCACATCACTTAAAACATGAATATTGTGCCGTACCGCGCAAACCGCACGTCCGATTGGCATGCCGTCTGCGCGTACACGTCACAAATAATAAGTAGAATGTTGCACGGTGGTTTCAGGTCAATACGAGGTCATCCGCTATGAATTTGACCCTTTGATGCCCGTTTTGGCCGTTTATGACACCAGAACTGCGTTGTCAGTCACCGCGGGCACACGGAACGTCCGATTGACGTGCCGTCTGCTCGACCACTTCAGAAATCACTCACCCGTATTTGTCGTATGATTTCAGGCCATTCCGAAATCGTTCGGCCCGTTTGGACCCCCCTCACGCACGTTTACGAAGCGCGCACATCACTTAAAACACGAATATTGAGCCGTACCGTGCAAACCGCACGTCTGATTGACGTCCCGTCTACGCGTACATGTCACAAATAATAATTAGAATGTTGAATGGTGGTTTCAGGTCAATATGAGGTCATCCGCTATGAATTTGACCGTTGGATGCCCGTTTTGGCCGTTTATGACACCAGAACTGCGTTGTCGGTCAGCGCGGGCACACGGCACGTCCGATTGACGTGGCGTCTGCTCGAACACTTCATAAATCACTCTACCATATTTTTCGTCTGATTTCAGGCCATTCCGACTTCGTTCGCCCCGTTTGGACCCCCCTCACGCGCGTTTACGAAGCACGCACATCACTTAAAACACGAATATTGAGTCGTACCACGCAAACCGCAGGTCCGATTGATGTGCCGTCTGCGCGTACATGTCACGAATAATACTTAGAATGTTTCACTGTGGTTTCAGGTCAATACGAGGTCGTCCGCTATGAATTTAACCGTTGGACGCCCGTTTTGGCCGTTTATGACACCAGAACTGCGTTGTCAGTCACTGCAGGCACACGGCACGTCCGATTGACGTGCCGTATGTTCGACCACTTCATAAATCACTCTCTCGTATTTTTCGTTTGATTTCAGGCCATTCTGACTTCGTTTGGCCCGTTTGGAACCCCCTCACGCGCGTGTACGAAGCGCGTGCATCACTTAAAACACAAATATTGAGTCGTACCGTGCAAACCGCACGTCCGATTGACGTTTCGTCTGCGCGTACATGTCAAGAATAATAATTAGAATGTTCCACGGTTATTTCAGGTCAATCCGAGGTCGTCCGCTATGAATTTGACTGTTGGACGCCCGTTTTGGCCGTTTATGACACCAGAACTGCGTTGTCGGTCACCGCGGGCACACGGCACGTCCGATTGACGTGCCGTCTGCTCGACCACTTCATAAATCACTCACCCGTATTTTTCGTCTGATTTCAGGCCATTCCGAAATCGTTTGGCCCATTTGGACCACCCTCACGCGTGTTTACGAAGCGCGCACATCACTTAAAACACGAATATTGAGTTGTACCGCACAAACTGCACGTCCGATTGACGTGCCGTCTACGCGTACACATCACGAATAATAATTAGAAAGTTTCACGGTGGTTTTAGCTCAATCCGAGGTCATCCGCTATGAATTTGACCGTTTGACGCCCGTTTTGACCGTTTATGACACCAAAACTGCGTTGTCGGTCACCGCGGGCACAGGGCACGTCCAATTGACATGCCTTCTGCTCGACCACTTCATAAATCACTCACCCGTATTTTTCATCTGATTTCAGGCCATTCCGACTTCGTTCGGCCCGTTTGGACCCCCCTCACGCGCGTTTACGAAGCGCGCACATCACTTAAAATATGAATATTGAGTCGTACCGCGCAAACCGCACGTCCGATTGACATGCCGTCTGCACGTACACATCAAGAATAATAATTAGAATGTTTCACGGTGGTTTCAGCTCAATCTGAGGTCGTCCTCTATGAATTTTACCATTGGACGCCCGTTTTGGCCGTTTATGACACCAGAACTGCGTTGTCGGTCACCGCGGGCACACGGCACGTCCGATTGACGTGCCGTCTACTCGAACACTTCATAAATAACTCTCCCGTATTTTTTGTCTGATTTCAGGCCATTCCAACTTCGTTCGGCCCATTTGGACCCCCCTCACGCGCGTTTACGAAGCGCGCGCATCACTTAAAACACGAATATTGAGTCGTACCGCGCAAACCGCACATCCGATTGACGTGCGGTCTATGCGTATACATCACGAATAATAATTAGAATGTTACAAGGTGGTTTCAGCTCAATCCGGAGACGTGGTGTGGCTGACACCACTCAAAGTGTCCGTCTTTTGTTTCAAAAGGACGTCATTTTAAGTGAAAAGCATCAACTGACATACGGAAAACCGACCAAACGCATTCTGAATCAGTTGATAATTTATACCAAAAATCCATGGGTCATATGTGATGTGTACGAGCCAACCCGGGATGAATCTGAGTCGCGGTGTGGCCAGGATAAGTCTAAGTGACTCTCTTTTGTTTAAAATGGACACCATTTTAACTACATACGGAAAAACGACCAAACAGATTTGGTTTCCGTTGAAACTTTAGGAGAACGATCCATGGGTCATATGTGAAGTGTACGAATCATCCCCGCCTCAATACAACATGCGGTGTGGCTGACACCACTCAAAGTGTCCGTCTTTTGTTTCAAAAGGACGTCATTTTAAGTGAAAGGCATCAACTGACATACAGAAGAATGACCAAACGCATTCGGATTCTATGGATACTTTAGCACAACGATCCATGAGTCATATGTGACGTGTACAAGTCAACCCCGTATTAATACGAGACGCGGTGTGGTCGACACCGCTCTAACTCTGTCTCTTTTGTTTAAAATGGACATGATTATAAATGAAAAGAACAACTGGCATACACAAAACCAAACAAACGCATTCGTAATCTTTTGATAATTTATCACAACGATCCATGGGTCATATGTGACATGTACGAGCCAACCCGGGATGAATCTGAGTCGCGATGTGGTCAGGATTAGTCTAAGTGTCACTCCTATGTTTAAAATGGACAACATTTTAAGTACATACGAAAAACTGACCAAACGCATTCGGTTTCCATTTAAACTTTAGGAGAACGATCCATGGGTCATATGTGACGTGTACGAATCAACCCCGCCTTAATTGGAGACGCGGTGTGGTCGACACCACTCATAGTGTCCGTCTTTTGTTTCAAAAGGACGTCATTTTAAGTGAAAAACATCAACTGGCATATGTGTTGGTTGGTTGGTTTGCATTATTTGTATGTGTTGGTTTGTTCTCTATATGTATGCATTATATGTGTTACAGGTAGAATAATTGGATTGAAAAATGAATTGAAAACGAGGGCGTAATTGGATTGAAAATTGAATTGAAACCGAGGGTGAATGCCCAAAAACCAGACCTACTGTGCAAATTGCAGGCTGCTGTGAAATTTGCATGGCAAAGCCTATGCCAACGGTTTGAAAACCGTTGGCATAGGCTCTATGTAGCTGTTTTTACCAACGGTTCAAGGAACCGTTGGTAAAAACACCCTATCCCAATGGTTTGAAACCGTTGGGATATCCTGTTGAATTGTTGTTTTTACCAACGGTTTGTAAACCGTTGGGAAAGAAAATTTTCTGTTGATTTCCCAACGGGCCAACCCGTTGGGATAGGTTGATTTTTTCTAACCTATCCCAACGGTTCTCTGTAAACCGTTGGGAAAAGCCTTTCCCAACGGCTTACTTCCCCACGGTTTGCAGAACCGTTGGTATAACATATACCAACAGTTCTAAACCGTTGGGAAATGCTGGATTTCCAGTAGTGTCTGAACTATATCCATACATTTTGAAATCAACTGCACCTGATCCAATGTATACTGAACGAGACTTGGTCCCAACATCTCTGACTCACCCGCATATAACCAACATAGCCGTGATCTATGAGGTCTACCATAAAGTACCTCATATTGTTCCATCTATATAGTATCCTGATAACTATTGTTATTGTAGAACTCTGCTAGAGCCAAGTGCTTATCCCAAGAACCTCCCAAGTCAATCACACTTTCTCACAACATATCCTCTAACACCTGTATGGTACGCTTCTTCTTCCCATATTTATGTGGGTGGAAGTCCGTACCTAACAAAACCTGTGTACCAAGCACTTTCTATATGCCCTACCAGAAGCATAAATTAAAGCATGAATCACGATATGAAACTATATTCCTTGGCACCCCATGTAAACGAAATCTTTCTCATATATACAGTTCTCCCAACTATTCTACTGTAAATTTTTCCCTGATAGGAAAGAAATATACTACCTTCATTAGTCGATCCACATCATCCCAAATAGAATAATTCTTCCTAAGTGTCTTTGTAAGTCCTATAATGAAATCCATACTCACGTTGTCCCACTTCCATTCTGAAATAGGCAATGACTGCAATAGGCATCTAGGTTGTTGATGCTCTGCCTTCAACTGCTGACAGGTGAAACATCTTGTTACGAACCCTGCAATCTCCTTTTTCATTCCTGGACACAAAAAAATGTCATCATAGATCACAATACATTTTTTCACCCTAGGATGTACCATCCACTTAAATGCATGAAATTCTTTCATGAATTCCTCTCACATACTCGTAGGCACAACAACCCAAATTTTCACATAGTTGATCTCATCCTCATCTATTATCCATATAAAGGTGTCTCCCAACCATAAAGGTTTCCCCTTAAGGATAAACACTCCAGATCCTCATACTGCCTATCCCTGATCCATCTCAAGAGTGCAGACTCCACTGCTACAGAAACCAGAGTCATCCTCTCCTAACACACCTGAACTATCAAATGCATTTCCGCCAGTAAGGTCATCATCTTATACTCTACACTTGACTCATATACCAACTGAGTATGAGTTTTACTTCTCAAGGAATCATCCACACTATTCCCTTTCCGGGTGTATATGCCAGTTCAATATCAAAGGACTGCATATACCCTACCCATCTTCACTACCAATGATTAAAGTTGCATTGTTAAAATATATACTTCAAGATTGTGTGATCCGTAAAATCTATAAACTTTTCACCCAAAATATAGTGTAACTAACACTTAAGAGCATAAATCACTACTTACAACTCAAGGTCATCCATAGGGTATTTACTTTCATGTGGCCTCAACTATCAGGACCTATAAGCAACAACTCGATCCCCTTACAATAACACAGCTCCAAGTTTGATTCCAAAAGCATCAAAATACACCACATACTCCTCACCTGAATTAGATAAGATCAAAATTGGTGATGATGTCAAGTGCTTCTTCAACTGTTGGAAAGAATTATCGCATTATTCAGTCCAATACGAGTTTAACCCTGTCTTTGTCAAATCTGTATGTGGTGCTACCAACCAGGAAAAGTCCTAGATGAAAATCTAGTATTAACCAGCTAATCCTAAAAATATTTGGATATCAAAAACATTCTTGGGATGATCCCATGAAATCACTACCTGTACTGTTTCTGTGTCCACTCTCACACCTTCTTCCAAGATGATGCGCCCCTAACAAGTGTACCCTATCAATCCAAAACTAAAATTTAGATATCTTTTCATATAGAGAATTCTATCTCAGTATACCCAGGATAATGTCAAGATGTTGGGCATGATTGTCATGAGTCTTAGAGTACACCAAGATTTCATCCATAAACACCATAACAAACTGATCCAAGTAAGGATGAAAGATCCTATTCATCAAGGCCATAAATACTTATAGAGAATTTTCCAAACCAACAAACATTACAACAAACTCATAAAGTCCATACCTAATTCTGAAAGTAGTTATTGGTATATTAGAGGTCCGAACTCTCACATGGTGATACCCTGATCTCAGATCGATCTTTGAGAACACACAATCCCCCTTCAACTGGTTATACATATCATCGATACACAGAAGATGGTATCGGTTCTTCAAGGTCATTTTATTAAACATCTGATAATTGACACACAAGCGTAAACTCCCATTAGGATTCTTTGCAAACAAAATAGGTGATCCCCAAAGAGATGTACTTGGAAAGATAAAACCTTTATCCTCTAACTCCTCCAAATGAATTTTGAGCTCTTGATTCTCATTTGGTTCCATTATGTAAGGTGGAATAAATATCGGCTTAATCCTCAACATGATCTCAATAGTGAATTACACATTTCTGTCAGGTGGAAATACTGAAAATTCTTTAGGAAGTACATCCTAAAATAGTTCTACTACTCATGGAAGGACTTCTTTCCTACCACTCCCATCATCCAGTAAAAGACTAGAAACTTGGGCTGTGAGCTCTCTATGTTGCTGTGTAATTGGCCTAACTCAGCCTACATGGATATTTCATTCTCCACAATGAACATACTGGTCACCCTTAAGAGATACAAAGGTCACTCTCTAGAGGTAAAAATCTATGTGGGATCAGTATGTGACTAGCCAGTCTATTCCAATAATAAAGTTGAAGACTGTTACATCAAGAACATAGATATCCCAAAGAAAACGACACTCTCCGATCTCTAGAGAACATTCCTTGCATAAACAGATATCCCTAGACCGTGTTCCCAAGAGTGTATTGATATTCATCAGCCTGATTATGGACACCACATCTAGGCTCAAACCATCAACATGATTTTTAGATATAAAGGAATGAGAGGAACTGGTACCAAACAAGGAAGTAGCTAAATTAGAAGTAGCTAGAACAGTACCTCTCACTATTGATAGACAAAACTCTCTCTCCACAAGTGTAGGATTCATTGTATGTAACTATCGTGCCCGTATTCCCTATGCTGTCATATGAATCCCTTGAGTAACACCACTCTGATGATATGTGTGCTCATCCCCTGAAGCACCACTTCCACTACCTTTACCACCTCAGCCCATAGATTTCCAACTTCCTGACCTATATGGTGTAGAATACCCCTTCCCACACTCTAACTCTGAGAAGATACTTCTTCAGCACCATCTTTCTATTGCTTCCTACAGAACGGTGTCCCATATTTCCACAAAACTAGAACTCCACTGATGGTCTAGGATAATGTGTACGATAGTGTCCTTTCCTACCACACTGGTGTAAAATCACATGAGTAAGATCCGGTGTAACTTTTCCTCCTGAATGTCCACATTACTTTCCACTGTCTTGACTAAGGTTCTCATAACGAGTCTTACTGCTCTCGGAAGGCACACTCCCTAATCATTCAGTGATATAAATCTTTCTAGTACCAGAAACCTGCTTTTGGTTCCACTCTGAAATGAGAGTCAGATTAACAACTTATGAGAATTTCTCTATCCTAAAGATATATACCTGGGACTTAATTTCACACCTAAGTCTGTCCTGAGAATTGTTTTGCCAAAGAAGCATCATTTTCAGCCAAAGTTGGAGAAAAACACTATAAATCTGTGAAACGTTCAGCGTAATCCATTATGGACATGATTCCTTGGCTCAGATGCATAAAATATGAAGCCTTATCTTGTCTCATCTTTTCTGGATAGAAGTGATCCAAGAACTTCTATAGAAATCACTTCTATAACATATCATCAGTCTGTCCAGATCATACCTGAAAGTCCGACCAGTGCTTCTCTGACCCTCGTAGCATATAAGTAGCCAACTTGACCCTCCTCCTAGCCGAATTCACCAAATGGTAAAGTGTCTTCTCTATGGATTCAATCCATAATTAATCTACCTTAGGTCCACCCTATCCAGTAAAAGTAGGAGGGTATTGCAGATGAAACTCCCTTGTCAAATCATACACGCTTTTCAGAACCCTTCAGAGGTCTCTCTCCATGAATTTCATGAAAAAAGAAAATTTACCTTGTAGATGTTCCCTTTCCCCCCTTAGCTTGCACCAGTGGAACCTTAAGTTCCCTATCTAAAAGTTTGTTTTGGGCCATATCTCTCAGTATCTCCCTTTACAATCGTCATGGAGGCATATATCTATAAAGCTAAACACACGTCTTAGGTCTCATAAGCCAACCTTATAAATTTTATGTAAGATGAGAAAATAACAAAACTAGTTTCAACATGTCATTTCCCCCTTTTCTCTCCACACGGTCAATACTGAGGCCTTATCACTACCCTTAACTAGAGTACTCCTAGGTATTGGTTAATAAGGATTCATACCTTCTCATTAATTAATTTAACTATTAATTAATCACATTATCTCAAATTAATTAATTAATTAATCTTACTCATTTCATTAATCAATATTCTCATTAGACACCCATTGATTCACATTTTTCATCATTATCTCAACCTCACAACAAGGAAAACAATTCAAGTTTGACAACTTACCCATAATAGGTTTTCCCATGAGTTCCTAGGATGATACATGTCACAAGAACCCTGAGTACCTATAATGATGCATGAAAACTCAATTATCAAGCCACTTTTGGCCAAAAATAAAAATTCAACAACTATCAAAACAAATATCACATCACAACACAAGTGCATCACCCAAGGTGGAATAATCTCAAATTGTTACAATAGATAACAATCACAGTAATCCCACCCTTAGTACTCAGATTTTCCCCTATACATGGGTTTGCAACTCCCATCCATGAGCTCATTAACAAGCCTCAACTCTTCCCAGTCTCATGTCTACCTCTCCCAAAATAGAAAGACAAAATAATAAGAAAAAAATAAAACTCTTCTGATACCACTTTGTGACATCCTGACCTGGGTGGTACTAAAAAGTTCCCCAAGAAAGTTGGACATATTCCCTCATGCATGTCTCCCCGTATTCCAGAGAGTTCCGAATGGTAGGGAGGGTCTGGTGAGTCTGTCCTGGGGAGACTATACCCTCTTTTATTAGAATAAAACACCAATGGAAGAAAACAACAACAACCAAGTGAAAAAGCATATAGATGACCAGAATAATACCATTTTATATGATAGTCAAAACAAGAAAATAAAATACTCAATTGAAAGTTAACCATTCAATGACAATGCAAGTGTCATGTTTTAACAATGACAGTAAAATTAAAGACACAAAAACTCCAAAGCGGGTCCCGAACCACGTCTGGTTCCCTCTACCATGCTCCAATTTCCAAACATCAGCCTATCCAAAGGCCTTTCCCTTATCCTATCTTACAACAACAAAGTCTACTCGGGTGCCAATTAGGCGGCCCGAATAGGGTGTGAGTACGACTTAGTAGTCCCCCCACTAACAGTGTGTAAAATAAGTCAAGTAAAAATATAGTGTATACAGTTTTCTGAAGTAATAAATACAATGCATAATTAAATAGTTATCACATTATCATTTAATATTTATTCATCACATTATACCTAGTTTCAATTCATGTTCTCCATTTGAATCATCATTAATTATTATCATTCATTTGGTGATTAACGTCATGTCAAGCACCCCAAATATCATTCAATGTAGGTATGCATGCCTAAAACTCCATATTGCATTCGGTGTAGGTCACCATGCCTAACACCCCAACATCTCATGCTTGCATAGCTATTGAGGAGGAATGCCATATCCAATTCTCAACTTCTAATCAGTCTAGAATTCCATGTCTAGCACCAAAAAATCTCATCCATTTAATCATTCTTTAATTCAAAATAACTAGCCACATAATTCTATTACTAATCCAATAATTAGTTATACATTTCAAAGGCCATTAGTTAAATCAACAATTAACTAAGCACATAATCCATCAATTAATTCATCATTTAATTAATCAATCAAGACAATTCTAATTCCACAATTAATTCTTGCAATTAATTATCCATATCAAATCTCAACTTGTCATAATTATTTCTCACAATTAATTATCTTTAATCAACATCATGGAACATAATTAATTCTCACAATTAATTATCTTACATAGACAAACATAATTTCATAATTAATCTACCCCAATTAATTATCATAACATAATCAAGTCAATATCTCAATTACAATATCTTAACCCATAACCAATATCCAAAAAATATATATATTTTAGAAACCTCCTTAATTTATTCCATGATTCAATTTTCAATTAATAACCAAGGAAATCACAAGTCAATTCAACATTCCTAATTACTATAATTTAGGAAATAAATTATCAAGGGAAGTTTGGAAATCCATAAACTCACACAAACATATCAAATACATGACCACGAGAGTTTGATTTTGACCACCAAGCTCATTTTATTGACAAATGTTAGCCCAATGGAAAATCCCCCAAATTCAAGCAGGACAACTTCATCGATCAAGATCTGGATCAAAATACCTAAACCAAAATTAAGTTCAAAAGAATCAAGATCATACAAATATAGATCTAGATTCACAATACTAGGTATATATGTAAACTTATAGGTTTATATCCATATAAATGGTGGTTATATTCCCTAAAAGATCAAGTAAAGATAGAGGAATGAATGTGAGAGTCAACGGGATAAAATCCACTTACTGGGAAGAGAGAAGATCTTCAATTCAGGATTTTTATCTCGAAGAACGACATTAGAATCACCTTAGAATCCCTCTGAAATGCTCTGGGATCACCTAGAATTTTCCAAGATCGAGCCAAGGTCAAAATATGCAAGTCTAAAGGGTTATTTTTTTTCTAAAAATATATTTTAGGATAATTAATCTAGAGCGCATGGTTTCTTGGGAAGGGGTGCATGGTTTGGAAAAACCGTGCACCAACCATGTGGACCTCTCTGTCCAAGTTTTCACAATTGCAATGGTATAGTCTCATAGTTTGTCAAACCATGGACAAACAATGCATACCTCCATCTAGGTTATCATGGTTGGAACAATTAAGTTTCAAAGTTTATCAAACCATGTGCAGACCGTTCACAACCCATTGTCCAATAGTTTGTCTAAAAAACCCAAACGCCCCCAAGACACTAATCCAAAACAAAGGTACTTATTAACCACAAAAAAATACTTGAAAACTCCCCGAGACGACTCCAGAAAAGGACTATATCTTACAACATCTAAATTATCCAATGGTGATTTTTTCATAATTTTATGAGACAATCAAATTTTCTAGTAAAAATCAAATACGGTATAAATATAATATTTGTATCATGAAATCATAATGATCCAAAATTTATGTAATAAATGATATAAATGGTATCCATGACCAAATATTTGTTTCTAATTTAGAACTATGTGATTATGAGGTTATTTGTGTAATTTTATAAAGCCTTTATGAATCCTCCAAAACCTATAAGTTTTGGGGTTTTGGTTATTCTATTTTATAGAGTCCAAAACCTAAGTTTGGGAAATAATAAAGAAATCCCCTCTATTTTACTATATGAACCACACAATATGTCATTAATATTCACTAAAAAATCTTGTATCATGTTATTACTCTTACATCCCCTATCAAGAGTCCTCACAAGGTTCCCCCAAGATCCTATGAAACTCATACCATGATTTTGGAATCACACTCTCAAGGTAAGGGATCCTCTCCTTCACCTATTTATTTAGAATTTTCATTATATTAGGCCTTTTATATCCATTTAAAAATGTTGTGATATGCTATACCATATCCCAATTACTACCCCTATTATGTATAAATTATTAAATACCCCTTTAACTCTAAATAATACATCCCATAATCATTTATATGCCCCCATTATGTTGCCTAAATTTCACCATGATTTCTCATTCCATACAATTGTGAAGTGAATATCCATACCCATTTCTTTTCAAGGGTTTTCAACTATATACACTTATAATTCATTGACTTTTTAATTAAATATATTTATTCAAAACTAATTTATCAAGATATAAAATTTTATAAAAAATAATTCCATGTTGTATGATCTATGTGGCACACTTATGCATGAGAATGAAATGAAAGTAATGGGTTTACTTGAAATTATATAGCGCTCCAATGAAATACGTATTTTTTTAGTCACATGAGACATCATATAATGTATTAAGGAGTGAACCTAATACATCACAAGACACTCTTCCTCATGATGTATGGGCGGTCATCCTTGAACCATTTTTATGATTCCATGTTTAAAGTTGTTGCCACATTTTTCATGTTGACTTTATGTTATCATGCTATATCATGCCTCATTGATCATGTTATGATTATCAACCCCTTTATGTCTCATTTATATTTCTATTGTCTGAAATGTAACAATTAATTCATCTTATTCCATGTTTATTCTTTTATCTGTCTTTTTAGCTCATCCCTTTCTTATTTATGTACCTAGGTTATCTGTTTAGTTTTAAGTACGATTGAATAATATGATATTTTTAATGAATTTTTCAATAATTGAGATGTATTCCCTAGTTAAAGTTATCATGTAATGTATATAATTCTTTAAGACACTACTATTATCAATATTCTAAGTTTATTATGTGTAATATTATGTAATAAATCCTGAATTAATGTGTAATAAAGGCAAGGTTTTCCATAGTTGGTATCAAAGGAAAGCTTAGTTATATTTGGGATTAGGATTAGAAAACTCTATAAAAAGCCTTAGGGATAAATCTAAGTATAACAAAACATCCATAAATTTTGGTAAATAATATATTAATTGGGTTCCATGAAAATAGATCCATATCTAGATATTATAAGTGGATATAGATATGGTATAGATGTACATAGGGGAAAAAACTGAAAACAAACTACTAAAAATTCAGGCTATAGCCATAGTTTATAACCATGGATGTAGGTCCTAAAACCATTGATATAGGTAAAAATGATAGTTTGGGGGATCGTTTCTCCTATTTCAATGGAAATAGGTCCAGGGATATAACCATAATTTCCACTATGGAACTAGACATATAGACATAGTTTGGAACTGTGGCTATAGACTATTCTATTGAAAGTACAACTATGATTTGAAACTGTGGCTATAGTTCTAGTGCCACGCTAGAAACTGTTGAATTAGACCTATAACCATGTTTTAAATCGTGGCACTAGACCCATATCCATGGTCTAAAAACATGGTAATAACCGTAACTTTACAGAAAAAAATTTAGGGAATCTTAGAACGCAAATTTTTTGTCATTGGTTCAAGTAAGTTCATTTATAATGGGAAAAAAGAAAATAATGATATTTTCTACATAAAATCCATAAGTGTGATTATATAAAAGATAAAATTACGCCTCAAAGATATAGAATTCCACTCTACATGAACCATCATATGCATTTCAATGTCCCCATCATAGACTCACTTGACTTGTTCCACCATTCACACTATCCATTCAGAAACCTTAGTTCCTTCTAGCTTTTTGGAGCCAACCCACAAGCCCTTGCTAGATGTGTTATTAAAATATTTCCATCCTTAATGAATTTACCATCTTCATTCCACAACAACAAGATCAAAATAAGGGTGGTGGACTTCCTCATTTCATCTCAGCTAATGCTTGGATACCAAAATTATTTTCACGACTCACAATGGAAAAGAGTGTGAGGGTGATTTAACTGCAGAATAACTGAATAAATTCCCTGAAAAATGTTACATATTCACTTCTAGTGGATAAAATATCCAATTGAGAAGGAAATTCAGGGTGAGATCTTACCCGATAACACATCTGGGAATAATGAACCCAACGTTTCCCACAATTCATGAGTCAAATCCATATTAAACCTGTAAATCACTTGTAACCATGGTTTTTTCTAAAGAACCCAAACCAGTGGATATAGTAAAATAATTTATCTACCCATATCTAGAACAAGAAATAAAACTAAAAAGAATTTTTGAAAAATATTATACGAATCATTATGAGAAAAATTTTGGGTTGGTAGAACCAGTAGTCATATGATAGTTGAACCACCAAATCAACTTCAATGCCTACATGTTTCTCAGTAACTTCATGGTCCATATCTTTAATCACATGCTTCACTTTAGCACCCACAAAATATAAAAACTGTTATAGAGGTTCAATAGGAACAATCAATAAAATGGGAATGATAGTGCATGGGAGTGTGTATCATCGTTAGATCATTAAAATGATATGTTACAATCCTAACCATAACTAGAATGAAGGCTATATAAAAATATTCATTCCAACCTGCATAAGAAAATAAGAACATGTAATATTTTGACACCAATGATATTCATTTACGTATAAAAAACAACATCATTTGTACTTTGGTACATTCACTAGGCTTGTATAATATAGTGAATGGGTTTAATTTTAATATATCATTATTTTAATTTTGATCTTTTTTTCATCTTTATTAACACTAGGGTTATCTATTTTCAATAGAATTCTCTCACCAAAAAATACATGGAATAATTAAAACAAGCTATATTTTTTCTTTTAAAATTCTTCTTCCACACTTATCTCTTGTTCTATCCCCAAATCAATTGATCATTTAAGTGCAAGTGTTTTTTAGGAACATAACAAACAAGAATTATTTTTCCTAACATCTTATCGTAAGTGTTAAATTCTATAATATGTTTTCAAAAACGTGGTGTGAGATGAACTATAAGACATAACATGTTAATATGAGAAATCATAGGATCCATAATCATAATAGTTTTAGGGTTGAAATGTATACCCATTCCACTCCTATCTAGTTGGGACTAGGATTATTATAGTTCCAACATGAAATTAAATTATTTTTATAAATATTAAATTAGAAAACAAAGGTACATCCATGTGTGAGGGAGACAGAGTGAGAAATAAATAATAAATATCATCATGTATGATATAAATAATAAGATTACCAGAAATTTTGAGGAACATGAAATCCACCATAAATACCAACTGTAATTGTAGAAACTCATTGAATAACAAAACAACCAAAATAATATTTCATAATTCGTTTCAAGAATGGTTGTCAATTTTTTGGAAAGGTTAAAAAATTTAGTCCTAAAAAATCCATGAAATATCCTTATTTAATAAAATCTTTGTAAATTTTAGGAATCCCTAATTAAGATAAGCTTTAGAAATTTTAGGAAAAAAACATTACTTCTGGTAGATCACTCACTTAATTCCAACAATTTTCTTGAAATCTGCTTCAAGGGAACACATCATGTAATTATAAAAATTAAACTTTGGGTTTCCATTGTAATGAGTATATAATAAAATCCAATTTACATCACTAAATTCACTTAGGAGATTAAAAAAACTTCAAAGCCCTTAAATTTACCATGATGAACCCAAGTCGCAGTGTGGTATAATCACACTAGTTCACAAAATCATATAATTTATTAGAAAGTGATTTCTGATAAATAAATATAAGATCCACACCCCTACATAAAATATTTGTTTATAAACAAGTATTATTTATAAAAATAGATAGATAATTAAAATATCGTATTTTATCAAGAACATACGTGCCTAAAAAAATAGTATTTATGCACGAACATATATTGAGACAATAACAGAAACACCCTTTTGAATATATACCTGCTAAGATCGATCATAGTAGTTGATAAAGAATGTAACTTCTTTAATATATCACATAAAATAGTAGTTTTTCAAGAAAATATATACCTAATTTCATTTCTCATACCACTTCATCAGGAACATGTCTGCTTGAATATATAAATAACATAAAATAGAGGTTTTGTAACATGTATTAATTAAATAAGTGGAAAAAATGATTTTTTACAAAATGATACATTTCTAAAAATTATATTTTTAGAGGAGGTGGGTGGTATATTATGAGAATGTGTGATTTCCAACATATGATACTTGAAATTTCAATATAAGAAGTTATAAATAATAATAAGTTAATTGGACATAAAAAGAGGAATACATACCTTAAAACATTGACAATCTGAAATATATCGGGTTGGGATAATACAATGGTGTAAAATATACCATATATAATTTAAAGTAACAAATATACCTAAAATAATTTTAATTATAGTTATTAAATATTATTTCAACTGCATAATTCATTTTCCTAAATATGTTGATAAATTCCATCACATAATTCTATTGGAAACAAAATACATAAGTCATATGAATAAACTATATGAATATATGTCTAAACTATATTCATACTATATATGAATAATGTGGAATGAAACTCTATAGAAAATATGTGGGAAATATACAAGAATGATGTGTATACTCTATACGAATGATTTTGGTATCATGATATTGTATTCACAAAGCAATATCATGATACTATATCATAATTAAATCTTTATGAAAGGAAACTGCATATTTGATCAATTTTCATTATATTTATAGATGATTACTACACTAGATAAAATATAAATAAGAAAATGTTAACAAATACCACCATTGATACCAGACACACAATAAGCACAACTTAATATTCCATCATATCCAGCTTTTTCTATTTCTATCTTCAACAATTAACGACCCTCTTTTTTTCTACACATTTTAGGGGAGAAAAGAAAAATGCACTATCAAAAACTTGCTTTTAAAAAATTCGTGCAGCCTTTTTCACCTAAAATGTGAAATGATTCAAAGAGAAAACAAGCAATAGGTAACTAGAGATGAATAGTAAAAGACTCACTGTTACAAAAAATACTAAAAACAGATACACGTTGGCCTGGTGAGTCATAAAAAACCCGGATATCTGGAGAAAATCCACCTTCCTCACCAACATTGGTTGTATTTGGACCATAGTTTCTCTTAATAACAACATGGAAATAGATAGAAACAAAATCTGTAAGCTAATATTTTCTTGGGGTGAAATTGAAATATGAAACAACTACAATATCACACCTTTTAGTGATTATACACTTCTTCACTCCTCTTTATGGATTTTTTAATAAAAGACGATCTAATAGGGAGAATCATGAATTCCTAGAGTTTATGAAATTTTGGCACAAATACTATGGGAGACATATTCATGGAAAAGAGAATTAAAACTCCTTCATCACCTAAATTTCAAGCCTATTGATAGCATGGGAACCCCCATTAATGAAATTGAATTTATGTACAAGGATAACTAAGGTTTTATTTTCAGCAATATTAGAATTTTGTTGTATAATAAAGTCACAAAAGATGAATGAGTAGGTAATGGTGAAAAAAATAAAACTTACAAAGGAAGTGAATATACCATGTGAAGAGGGATATTGTTCACACTAGCACCAGATTTAAAAGAAATAAGAGAGACTGCCAGTATGGCATTTTCACCAAGTTGAAACCAACATATAAGGGAGATTCGATTAAAAAGATTCAAACACTCCTAGAAACTAAGATAATTACTACCACATGAATTAATATAGTACAATTATTCAAAAATGCAATTGTTCAAAAAAATATTGAAGTACCCATATTAGAATTATCACGACACCGAAACTCCAATAATACCATGTGATATTCAAAAAAAATTAAACATTAAAATACCTTTTTCTTAAAAATAACTTGATAGAATGGTTTCAGAATTTAGGGGTGTTCATGCGTCGGGTTGAGGGAGTTTTGGGGCCCGAACTGATCAAAAATAATCACACATGATCCTCAGCCTAGTTGGTGAGGTATCCTTAAGTGCATCTAAAAGACCCAGGTTCAAAACCATGTAGAGGCATATTTCCAATTTACTGTAGCAGTATTGTAGCAGGTACTATAGCAGAACTGTACACTATGCGGGTACTGTAGTAGAATTTTACACTGTGAAGGTACTGTAGCAGAACTGTACACTATGTGGGTACTGTAACAGATACTGTAGCAGTTACTATAACTGGTACTATTCGGTTCTGTAGCAGCTGGAACTATTCACCTTAGGCCACCATTTTGGGCTTGGAGTCCTTAAGGATTTTGGGCCACCCAGGACTTCAAGTCCGTAGGTCTTTCAGGAAACCTTTTAGGACTTGAATCCACCTCAAGGCCTTTGGACCACATGCAGTTTCCCCAGACAGACTCTAAAAAAAAGAAGCAGCCCTAGAAGAGGATTCAGTGCAGATGCACTCACCATAGTGGAGCCAAATGGATTTGTCAGAATGAGAGGGTATGACTATGCCATCAGGACCAGCCTGTGCTTGCACGGGAAGCCTAGACAGACGACCATGGGATGGTGGAGTGCTACTATCATGATACAGATACTGAGGAGGGGCAGTTCCCTGTAGATAGTCTGGTTTAATTCCCTAAGACCTTCGAGTCATGTTATCTTCTAAGCCTATGATACAAGTAATCCTTGACCCTACGTGCCTTGTAAGGGTCCCCCTCATCCCTCGAAATTGGGGTTATCAAAATCAATAAAAATGATGGCCTTCAGGCCATTCGGGATGACAAAAAATAATCAAGTCGGGTCATATACTTCGTGAGAACCTGAACCGACCCAATCTAACCCATTGGGATTGGGTTACCTGACACATTTACAAATCCCCCTAGCCCCCTATAGTATCCCCCAACCCCACCATCCAAGAATACCCCCAAAAACCCCCTATCCCCCTGAAACAATCTCCCTTGACCCAACTAACCAAGAATCAAGATTATTTGGACTTGAATCACAACTTTAGTATCTTTAATAATCATTTTCATGAGAACTATAAATTATAGAAACTCAAATTTCAGGTTTTAAAAATTATATAAATTTTATATTTTCATTGATATTGTTGTCCATGGATTCGGGGTTGACTCGTATTAAATTCAATGATTATATCACACACCATTTGAGGTGTTTTTGATGTTTAGAACACTTAATATCGTATTTAGAAGAATTACGATTCATTTCATTCATTTTATATTAAATCAGGAAACTTTATTTTTTAGTTTAAATAATTCTATAAATTCTCCTATATCTTGATGGTTACAAAGACTGAAATCATTCTAATGCAGAGCATATGATGCTTACAAAACTCTAGATTCATGATTATATAGGTTCAATTATGCATACTTAAGAAAAGAATAATGTATACATATAATAATCCCATGTTTATTAGGAGGTAATGAATTTTGTTTATGAAAATACATTTGATGGTTATTTAGGCCTAGATGATTCTTACACAGCTCTTCCAGATGAACATGTAGGATAAACTTCATGCATATGCAATTCATGATGATTCTTAAGCAGCAGTTGGATGACGCATACAAAAATTTAGAATGATTCTTACACATACAAGTCTTTTCCATTTTTCCAATTTCTCTAAGCTAGATGATTATTACAAATAAAAAAATTATTCCTTTTACAATATTGCATTCAATTATGTTCTGGTACTTTTTTAAAGTAACTTTATCCTTTATAAACCTTCATCCAAGAGTATTTAAATTTTGAGGGTTGTATACAATACTCTAGTTACTTCTTAAATAGATTCTCTAAATCTCCATCTCTTTAATCTATCATTCAAACTTGTTTTAACCTTATTTATTAATACATCACAAGATTTATATGGTAAATAGCACCTTCATACTTTTCCAAACTATTGTAGATAATATAGAAATACTTCCATCAACACTTTTCATTATTAACCATGAAGATAATCTTAAATAAATGACACTTGTGATTGATTTATCACTAATAAACTGACAACATCATCCTAAAAATAAGTAAGTATAACCCTCTACATCATGCACTATATGAAATAATTTATAGTGTAGACAATTACATAGATTGAATGAAAAAAAAATGAAACCAATGAATAATGGTTGATGAAGATGTTGGCCTCTAAAATAGGTAAAGGACATTCCCTTAAGGATGAAGAAGATAAATCTTGTATGAAACTAGAAAGGTTAGTGTTAATGATGAAGCCTCTTCAGGATCAAATGATTATGTCTAGTGAGTATAATAGAACAATGAGGTTAAACTTTTTATGTATATATGATAAAAAATGGCTATAGTATCCTCTTCAAATTCCACATGAATTATTCCTAAATATGCCACATTCATGATTATTAAATGTCTCTACATTCTCCAAAATGACAGAATAATAATAATAATAATGATAACTGGAAAAATAAATAAATTATAGAAATAAGTACCCCCTAATTAATACCTATAATCATGAATAAATAAATTAATTTTATCATCAAATAATTTAATAATTGATCTCTTGACCCATAATAATTAAACCAAGAAGTATACTTCAATTACAACACACTCATTTTGGAATTTCCAATATATAAAGTGAACTTGTATGATAAAAATTATTAGTGATATAAGGTTTTTTTTCATGTAAGCCATGAATAGGGTTAATGGCACTAATTCAACTAATAAGGTTCCACCATCAAACCATTTAGAAATTTATGTGGTCCTTGTTGACTATTAAGCTAATTCTATCCCATCCCAATCTATATATGAGATCACATAAGTCATGCAATAAGAAAATAAAAATAATGATGTAACATGAACATAAAATCCTTATTAAAGAAAGAGAATCAATAAATAAAAGGCCACCTACCTCAATTGATTATCTATATATCCATACCAAGATCATACCTTCCTCCTATGAGTCCAAGAGTGCCCATATCATCAATAAAAATCATTAAATTAATAAACCAAACAATTAGAACTAAAAATCCAAGATCATCATAATAAATTCCAATCTCACTGGAAAACTTCAGAGTGCACAAACCTTGAGCAACAGGGTGTGGCCCACTCATGGAACACACCCAAAATTAATCCACATGAAATCCACAAATTAAACACCCAAATTGTAACCAGTTTCACCCAAAATTTCTAGAAACACTAAAATATACATAAGGAAACATACCTCAAGTAAAACTATGAATTGTGTCTTAAATATCTACTCTCATGATGTCCTCTAAAAGCTATAGATGAAAGCTCCATCAAGTGGGATTATTTCACCATGCTCTAGTAAAATGTTCTCCTTAAACCCTTACAAGGTGAACCAAAATCAAAGAAGGTGAAGTAAGAGGAACAAGGGAGAAGTGAGGAGATACTTTACCTCAAATAGACATGATGAAACCATACCAAACCACCCAAATAAAAAAGTGACAAGATAGGGGATTTCATAAGAGTAGGGACCTGATCAGGTTCTTCACCAAAGAAGGTGGTTGGGAATGGAAGTTTGACCATGCTGAGGGAGGGGAACTTGATTTTGAAGAGGGGAAGCACCAACTGATGCACTGAATGGAGGAAGAAATCCTGAAGAAAGGTATGGAGGAGTGAAGGAACACATGAGGGATGGAGTAACCAAGAATGGAGAATCCTACGAGGGATGGTGAAACCATTAAGGATAACATGAAAAGTATCAAATGGGGGATAATTTGGTCGGGCGATGATCGACTAAGGAAAGGGGTTTTATGAGAGGGATGGGATGAGTGGGTGAGTGGGAGAGGAAAGCCCCGGGGGAGGAAAAAACTAAGGGAAGATTTTCCACTTGGGATGATCTATCCATGGATACTTATAATATAAATCCATGGTTATCTAAAAACTATGGCTAAATATTGAACTATATCCAGAAACCAATTAAACTATGGCTATAGGTCCCTATCTATAGTTAATTTTTCTAGTTGTGACACCACTTTGAGATAGACTCGATCGAAAACTGGTGTATGAAAATTATCTTTTATGTACACCTAGTTTGACATTCCCATAGGATATTCATTGTTAAATTCACAAGCTCATTATGAACCATTTATAAGGGGAAAAAAATTCCCATAAGTGTCTATGTTAGCAAATTGATCATGGATAACATAGATTGAAGCCTAGAAATTCATAAGTTAAGGAATAAATTTTATTTATAAGTTATCCATTTAATGTTATTTTATTCCCTTATATTCCTTTAATAGTTTTAAAATACTAATCCCTAATTTTTCTTTTCTTCTATCCAATGGCAAAAAAAGAGAGGAACTGAGTAAACAACCAATGCAAAGGGAAATGTGATGACTGCCCACACGAGATTCCAAACTTGATGGGAGTAGGAATACAAAATATTGTCACTATACTCTCTCATTTGACATAGGTTTTGAATAGAAACATGGATTAAGAGGAATTCTCAAATACCCCTAAGAAAGAACAAGCTGAAATTCATACCTTTATGTTACTAAGGCCTCCGAATTTCAATGGATCATCCTATCCCTTAATCACAGAACAATGGATCCAATACATAGTGGAGATATTATATATCCTTCAATGTTTCAATAAAGAGAAGGTTATAATGGATGTTTATTATATGAAATTAGAAACTAATCAGTGGTGGACATTGATCAAGAAAAAAAATCACGAGGAAGATATTTAACTGATGGGGTGGAAAGAGTTATTGGTTTTTTTAACAAATATTTTTGTCACACTCTCAGACATAAAATGGAAAGGTATTTCCTTTCCTTCAAGCTAAAAGTTGATGAATCCATTAGGTTATACAAGGAAAACTTCAAAATAATTGGATGATACACATCTGGATTTTTCATTACCCCCAAATTCAAATTTTACTACTTATTTAGTGGGATAAAACCTACTTTCCAAAAATAAATGGAAATTCAAGACTTTGATAGATTTGAGGAAAATGTATTATGTGCCCTTAAAGTTTATATGAAGATCAGATAATCTCAAGGGTATCACAAATATAAGAACTGAAAAGTGAATTTTTATTATGTTGGTGCAATGGAGAAATATAACGGTGCTAAGAAATTTCAATTTCCCACTTGTCCAAAGTGTGGAAAGAATTACCATAAAAATTTCCTAATGGGAAAGAGGGAATTTTTTTTGTGTAGTAAGGAAGGGTACCTAGCTAGAGATTACTTATGGGAGAAACCAACTAATGCAATGGAGGAAAGGAATCCTCTTGTCAACCCTCAATTAATTTTTCATTTTTTCAACTACAAGGAACAAGAGAACTTTGAAAACCAATTCACTAAGATAAAGGGTTTTTGGATACAACCCAAAACCTCCAAGGTATTAAGGGTGAGCTTATTCCATGAAAATCGCTGAGTTAGATCATGAAAATGAAGTGGTGACAAGTTATTAATTCAAGAATAGCGAACATACTTTTTGATTATGGTTATATGCATTCCTTTATATCATTAAATTTTAGTAGAACTTTTAATGAAACACCACAAAGAATGGAATTTGAGTTGTCAATGAAAACATAAAATGGGGATATTATTGAATCCCAAGTATATAACTCCTCCCCTGCCCAATGTTTTGGGATGAAATTCCTATAGAACCTTTTGATACTTCCTTTAGTGAAATTTTATGAAATTATAAGTATTTATTTGGTTTTCCTATATAGATCCAACATAAATTGCTATAAGAAGGAAATCACACTCTGTATATCAAATCGTCCTCTAATTCTATAAAAATCCAAAGAGAATTATAAATATTATTTTGCACCAACATCTCAAGCATGGATATTATTTCCCTACAAGAAAGTTTATCTTGCTCAAATGATTGAGTATAATGAAAAGATATTTCTGGAATACATTCCCATTATGAGGGAATATGATAAAGTGTTTCCTGAATAATTTCTCGATCTTCCTCTTTGTCAAGAGGTTAAATTTTAAATTGAGATTATACTTAGGGAGTTTCCATTATCCAAGACTCTATATAGAATGGCTATTTTGGTTCTTGTGGATTTGGAGAAACAAAAAAAATCTAGTTAAAGGGTTAATATGACCAAGTGATTCACCATGGGGTGAACCAATCCTCTTAAATAAGAATAAGGATGGGTCAATGGACCTTTTACTTGATTATTGTGAGTTCAACCGGATCATAATAAAGAAAAATGATCCCCTACCACATATTGATGATTATTTTCGATAAGATACATGGAGACCAATAATTATCTAAGGTGAATCTTTGTTTGGGGTATTTTCAAATAATGGGGAAGAAGGATGATATCCCTTTGACTACTTTCCAAAAAAGGTATGAGAACTATGAGTTCATAGTAATTCCATTGTACTCATTATTGCTCCAATAATCTTCATAGACCTTATGAAGATTACTTAAGACCTTAAAAAAAGAGAAAAATTATGTAAAGTATAGAAAATATGAGTTATGGTTAAAGGAAGTCTCATTAATATGGAATATTATCATAGGTAAAGGGATATATGTATACCCTAAAAAGACAAAATAAATTTAGGGATGGACGAGGCCAACAACTATGATATAAATACATAGTTTCCTTAGATTATATGGGTATTATTGATGATTTGTAAGATATTCATAAGGATTGTCAAAAACTCTAACCAAGATAATGTCAAAGGGAGTTAGATTTTTTTGAAATAATGAATGTGAAGATATATTAAAGTAGTTGAAAACAAGTCTTATCATATCATATGTATATATTCAACACACAAATGGGGAACTTTATATGATATACATCAATGCTTCGAAGAAGGATTTGGGATTCCTGTTGATAAAAAATGAAAAAGTGATAACCTATGCTTCAATGAAATTGAAAGTTAATGAAAAAAACTTCCCAAATCATGATCTGGAGTTGGATTCAATGATCTTCATGTTAAAAATCTGTCTAAATTACCTCTTTTAAAAGAAGTGTGAAATATATAAATATCAAAAGATCCTCATGTATATATTCACACAGAATGTTCTAAATATGTGCCCGTGAAGATGGTTATATATGATTAAGGGATATTGTTTCTCAATACACTAACATTCAGGGAAAGAAAATAAATTGATATATGATATAAGTATAAATTATCCAGCAATGTTATCTTTTATGATAACTGAGAAGGATGTGATCATCTTAGACTTGAAAAGGATGGACATGGGGATCATAAATGAAGAAACATCAACAATACATTCACAAATGATTTCTCAACCATCACTTCTGAATAAGTTAAAGGATTCTCAAAGAGATGATTTTGGAATTTAGAATAAAGTAGAAGATATAAAGAAAGGGAAATACTTGGAGTTCTATATTAATTAATAAGGATTTGTATGATTTGGTTCATGACTATGTGTATCATCAAATATCGAGTTAAAGGAGTTGTTAAATGATGCACATAGCTAGACCTTCTCCATCCATCTAGGGATCACAAAGATGTATCAATATCTACAAGGGAACTATTGGTGGGAAAATATGAAGAATGAGATTGTAGATTATACATCAAGGTGTCTTTTATGTTAGTAAGTGATTACAGAAAAGTAAAAATCCAAGTGAATTATGCAACAATTACCCATACCGACATGGAAATGGGAAAACATTACATTGAAATTTTCACGGGTCTTCTAAAGACATCAATATGAAATAATGCTATATGGTTTATGGTGGATCACCTTAAAAATTCTTCAAACTTCATTGAAATTCGATAAGTCTTCTCACTTGATCAACTTGCAAGAATATACATTAGAGAACTGATGAGAACCCATGGAACACCACTATCGATTGTATCTGTTTGAGACCCAAAATTTAACTCTAAGTTCTGAAAGAGTCTTAAACATATTATAAATACTAAGTTTAACATTAGAATGACATATCACCCTTGAACTGATGGCTAATATAAGAAGACTATCCAGATACTTGAGGACATATTAAAAGAATTCTCAATTGACTTTAAAGGAGGATGGGATCAACATCTTCCTCTGGCCAAGTTCTCATATGATAATAATTTCCCCTAAAGCATCCAAATAGATCCCTATGAATCTGTTTATGGGAATAGGTGTAGAAAACCTGTTTGATGTGATGAAGTAGGGGAAAACAAACTTATAGGTCCTGAAATGGTTGAGGAAAATTTTGGAAAAGGTTAAGACAATTCCACAACACATTAAAGATGTTTAGAGTAAAAAAAGAGCTATGATGAAAATCATCGATGAGACCTATAGTTTGAGTTTAGAGATAAGGTATTCCTCTAAATATCTCCATGTAATAAAGTCATGATATTTTAGAAGAAGGGAAAACTTACTTAAAGATACATCAGTCCCTTTGATATCCTTGATTGCATTGGAGCGGTGGACTATCAACTAGAAATCCCACCTAACCTATCTCAAATAAATGATGTGTTCCACGCATCACTCTTAAGGAAGTAATACTATACCACTCACATGTGCTCAATCTAGAGGTGGTACTATTAGGGAATGATCTCTCATATGAGGAGCATCTGGTGAAGATCTTATATTATAGAGACAAAGTTTTATAAAATAAGACAATACATCGAGTCAAAGTGATATAGAGAAACCAAAAATTTGAAGAAGCAATGTAGGAATCATATAAGGTGATGAAACATAATTAATCTAATATTTTTTATTGTGTGAAATGAAAATCTTGAGGGTGAAATTTTTGTGGGGGAATATTGTAATGAACCAAAATTTTATAAATAAAAATCCACTTTTAATTTAATTAAAAGTGTTTTTTATGTATTATGGTTATATAAAACACATGCACATAATTGGTTTTAATATATCCTATCATATTTAAAAGAACATTAAGCATTATATCCATTGATAATATAGTTATAGAACAATGATCAAATGATTAGTATAAATATAGGGTTTTAAAAAGATTCAATTGACTCAGACAAAGGAATTGATGGCCTCAACTCGTAGGATCATACCCTATGAAGCCCATTTATCAGAGCTTCTGAGGGAGATAACATCAATGGGATTTTCCCTTTACCAGTCCCAAGTTGATATCCAATAACTAAATCATGGGAAAAAACATTTATTAGAGAAATTCAACCTCATTGATATCATGCCTCAAACCATTTGTGCCAGAACACCACCTGAAAGTCTCACCATCTCACACCTTACCCTTAGGTAATTTTCTATTTTAATAAAGGGATATGTACCAAGATCCTAATAATATGAATATAAATATTTTATGGAATAATTAATATATTTTCCTCTTATTATTTTTACTTTATAAATGATTTTGATTTAGATACAATAATAAAGATTTTGTATTTTCTTGGGTAATATTCAATTTCAATTAAGTTATTTATTTTTATGAATTAATAGACTTTTGAAATAAATAATATTTTAGAAAAATATTATTATTAAATAATTATTTTTTAATATAAATGATCATATAATTTTGATGAAGTTTAATGTAAATTTAATAAGTCTTTGAAAACTGTTATTGTAAAACCCCCCAACATTTCTCAATAAATGTAAATTATATTTTAAAAGTAAAAACTCATACATTTATAAAATTAATTTGATAAAATAAATATTATTTTTAGAATCAAAACATCAAAATTATCCAATGGTGAATTTTTCATAATTTTCTGAGACAATCAAAATTTCTGGTAAGAATTAAATACACTATAAATATACAACTTGTATTATGACATCATAATGACCCAAAAGTGATGTAATAAATATTATAAATGGTATACAAGACCAAATATATGTTTTCAATTTAAAATAATGAAATTATTAGTTTATTTTAATGATTTTACAATGACTTTATGAATCCTCCAAAACCCATATTATATTTTAAGGTATTAAAATCATTTCATTAAGATCATGACTCACTTACACATGACCATAGGTAATATTTAATTAATTTCAGTACTTATAATTATAAAATAATTAAAACCTATCCTGTTTTTAAGGAAAAATGTGAAAAAAACCATGTAACGGTTTTTTTGTTAATTTATTGTATAGAGTCGAAAACCTAAGTTTGGGAAATAATAAATAACTCCCCTCCCTTTTCATATGTAATCCCACCCAAGATCCTATTAATCCCCCCTAAAAAACCATGGAGGAAGTCCTTAATATTTCATACCCTATCTAGATTCCTCCCAAGGTTCCCCCATGGTCTCAAGAAGATCCTCCTAAGATTTTGGAATCACACTCTCAAGGTAAGGGATCATCTTCTTCTCCTATTTATTCAAGAATCTTCCTTGTCTTATTCCTTTTATATACATTTCATAATGTTGGGATATGTTCTCCAACATCCCCATTACATGCCATATGATGTAAAAATTATGATATTCCCCTTTCTCTATCATTAATACCCCTCGTGAACATTTATATTCCCTTGTTATGCTACTGAAATTTCACTATGATTTCCCATACCCAACAATTGTGTAATGAATACCGATACCCATTTATTATAAAGTGTGTTCAACTTTAGGAACTTATACTTATTTTATTTGGGAATTTTTTGTATTTATTATACACTCCTTTAAAATGGAATAAAATGTGATGAAATATTATTCCATGTTGTATGATCTATGTGGCACACTTATTCATGTGAATGAAATGAAAGTGAAAGGTCTGCCCAATATTATATAGAACTCCAATTCATTGGGTAATGTTTTAGTCTCATGAGACATCATGTAAGGGATTATGGAGCAAAACTAACCCATAATAATAATTTTTCAATAATTATGACGTGGCAGTTAGCATTAACCTATGTTTTGATCCGTGTTTAAAATTGTTGCCACATTTTCCATGTTTCCTTTATATTATCATGATATATCATGCCTCATTATTAATGTTTATGATTATCACCCCTTTTATGTCTCATTGATACTCCTATCATCTAACATATAATAAATTATTTATGTTATTCCATTTTTATTCCCTAATTGGGATTTGTAGCTCACCACTTTCTTATGTATGTCCCCAGGTTATCCCATACAGTTTTAGTTATGATGGAATAATACGAGGAGGTTAAAGAAGTTCTCAATAGTAGATATGTATTCCCTATTTTATGTTTTTATGTAACATACCTAATTCACAAAGACACTAGACTTATTGATATTTTAGGTTTTATTATGTGTAATATTATACAATAGATCATGAATTAATGTGTAATAAAGACAATGATTGTTATATAAGTTATTCCAACTAGCTAATTTTGGAAAAGTTTGGGCATACGTTTTGCATTTTGGATTTTTTAGGAAAATTAGATTTTTGGTTACCTTTACATTATGACAACATATATACAATTAGTGAAATTTAATATGTTATTAAACCCAATTTAAATGGTGTAAACATTATTCCATAAACATTAATAGTGTATTTAATATATATAGGGTTTTATACCAAAACATAGTGTATACATATTAATTTTATATTGATGAAATATTGGGTAATAATTGAGTTTTACAATAAACTTTGATTTCATAAATATTAATTGTATTTGTTTTTATAATGTATTTTTTCGTAATGTAAAATGTAAATTTGACTTTAATTTTTTAAATAATATTTATATCTACTTGAGAAAGTTTTAATTATGAAATCAATTCTTCAACAAAAATTTACTTATATTAACACTAATTGAAATTGTTTTGATATTGTTGAGTATTAAATTTGTTGTTAAAATAATATTTAAATTGATAAAACATTGCTTTTTAATAATTAAATAATTTATTGGATATAGTGATATTCTTGATACCAAACATTAATTTTTTATCCTAATTATCATCCAAACATACTCTCTTGGTCATTGGTTATGCCTTTCCTTATACTTGGTATACCTTGTAAGTAGTATGTTATTTATTAATATACCATTTTATTTGATACTAATAATAATTAGTATTTATTTGTGTCATGACTTACTTTTTTTGGTTTTCTAATATTATGCTTTAATTTTCAATTATACCATATCTTATGGATCATTTAGAAAGTTTTTATAATGATTTGTTATTACTATTTATTCCATGCCATGTATATTATTAGGAATTATTACAAGGATTCCTTAATTGTATACATTATATACCATTGACATGAATTAATTTATAATACAAACTTTTCTACTTTATATTTGGAATCGATATATGTGTAATGATCTACCCTAACTCACTTCATAATAACCAGATCAAAGCATTGCGTAATTTCAGGGGTGGCTCCCTGTATTTTAGAGGATACTGAATCAAATTAGGGGTCTAAAAATATCATGGGGAGTCTATAACCCATGGATCATACAAACACAAATAATAGTAGAAGTAGTATAATTAAAAACCATCCATACGAGAAAGAGATAATAGACATTATAGAAAAGATCCAATAAATAATATACAACCCATGTTGTTGTTAGAGTGTGTGACACAGAACCAACTGACTTCTTTTACATTCAATTACAAGAATATTGTTTAATATATTACCACATGATGATAATTATTCTATAAAACATTAATGTGATAATTTCAATTGAGTATTTATTTCATAAAAAGTTTATAACCATTCCTTTTTATAATGAGATCCTATAAATACAATGATAATATTCTTTAACATATATCATATGTTCTAGATAATAATTTTTGATGACACACAAATGACGTTTTGACTATCAGGTGTTGGTTACTCATAAGTGGATAAGGATTCTCATAATGAATTTTAACACTTGTTAATATCCAAGAGAGTAGATTATGAGGATATACCCACCAATAGAAATTCCACATTTTATTTATGTCGTTGGATATTCATATCTACAGATATGTGTAATGGTCCTTAGAATTGAGATATTATTAATATATATCATGAATTTATTACTTTAATGTATTAAAAAACCATGATGACATATTCTATTGGTGAGTTTGGATACATATTTTGAATCATAAGTGATAAGAAATTAAATAATAATTCAATAAAGGGTTTATCCCTTATGGGTTAATAGAAGCAGATATATATAGAACATTGATTGTAATGGAACTATCTGATGAAATCCATGTCATGGTAGTTCATCGATGATGTCAATTATGGTATTCAATGAAAGATAAGAAAGAATATAGGTTTATTAAACAAGTATTCAATCTTTTTGATGAGATATCAACACAAAGAGATTATATTTCACAGTAAGTGTTCATATGAGGCAATTCTCATTGTGATATTAACTTCTTTCTCTATGGGTTCCTTGATGAATTACTTGATAAAAATATTGAACTTTTGGAAAGGTCTCCTAACAGGTATAAGAAAGAGAGATATATAGTCAAACACTAAATTTATACATAATCTTAGTTAAATTATGTTTTAATTTAATAGTTAAAATAAATATTATTCCCTTCTCATGGTTTAATATTTATTTATGTATTGTTGATCACATGAATTCAATCATTAGTTATTCAATTTTAGAATATATGTGAGTTGAATATTAATTAAATATTATTTAGGCGAGAAAATATATAATATTTACTTATCTCTTGTTCATTGTTAATAAATTCATACACAAATATTTATTTATTCACCATTCTAGTGAATAGATTTAAATAAATATTTATTTAGTTAAATTAATATTATAATAAATAATTATTCCCATGTTTAGTGAATATAATATTTTTTTATTAATTTAACGAATATTATAATGATATTTATTTATTTAAATAATAAATAATTATATAAGGTTTGATATATGCGAAGGAGGATTGAGGATCCAAGTTAAGGGTCTAATGAAAATGATATATATTATTCAATATCATTGAAATAAATATTAATTAATTAATTTAAGAAATGATATTTAAATATTCAAGCATTAGCGTATGTCATGGAATATATTATTATTATTTTTATTATTTTTAATGAGGAATTTATTAGAGAAAATATTTTATGAAGGACATCAGTGTAATTATAAAATATTTTACCATAACTATATACTCCATCTTATATAATTTCTCCAGAGTTATGAAATTTTTTGTCTAGAATGAATTATCTCAAAGAGAATTATGACAATAATGAGAGAACATCTCAATAAAAATCTCATGGATGAGAGACAATCCTACTCCTACCTCTCAAGATATAGGGAATAAGATAAATAATTCTTTCAAAACTGAAATACTCTTTGTTATGATTAATAGTGAATGATGCAAGGTATTTGGTTCCTCCAGGATGGAATCCGCAATACCGATGAAGATGTTTCTAGAATTGTGGAGTGTCTGTAATACCACTAGAGAAATTCACATTAGATTCTTTAACACAACAAAGATATGAGAGAGACTGCTGAATTGATGACCAACCAAGAAATAATTATCAAGATGAGGTTATTATTATCTTAAATTAATTATAAATTATATGTGAAAAGATACTCTTTATGAATAATCTATGGTTTCTAAATCCAATTTCGAATATTTCAACCAAAGGAGACGATGAAAAAAATTGTTAGGCCTAGGACCACCAAATTTTTCTTCATCCATATACAAGTGCCATGGATTTTGTCTATAGGATATGGTTACGTGGTGGGTAACTGAAAATTACACACTGTGTAACTTTGGTTAACCACACTATTGTGATCTATGTAAATCAAGACATGTTGTCTGGAGGTCGGTACATGGCATCATTACACACAACATATTGATTTCTCGTTGGTGCGTGACTAGATAGGCAGTACACAACTTGTATTTAGTGTACAAACCATATAACCCATCATGGTTTATAATGAATATGGTAAAAATATGTAGTGTCTAATTAAAACACATGTTGTTAATTGATTTCTATTCTAGTGACATGACACCACAGAAAGCATATTGTGTTTAGTCGACTTGTATACTCGATGTAACAAGTGATAACCCATGTGGGATACACACATTGAGTCCCTAGGCTTGTATTGTGGGAGGATACTAGTAAATCACATGGTGTGTAGCTGTATGTACACATCATGTAACTCAAGCCCAATTATATAAGTCATACAATGGGATAGGCATGTTATACAAGTAAAACTCATGGTTGAAAAAATAAGTTAAAGTGAAACTAAAATACATGGTATGTAGATGTTGTGTACATGCCTTGTGGATCCCGTTGAGGAGTCTCCTGGCCATAATTATGTGGAAGCTGTTGATGACTTCCATGAAAGAAGGATCCCCAGTCCGTGGGGGAAGCAAAGTCAGAAATACAATAAGAAAGGGAGTAAGGACTACTCTTAGGTACCACTGCCAATGGAAACTAGATCCATCAAGAAGTCTAAAGCGAAGGAATGTGAAGGTTAAAAAAATGAAGTTGACTCTCAATATTTGGGTTTTGAGGACAATAATGTTCATCCACAATCCATGGGTTGTGGATTTGTGCAGCCAATGTAGGATTTGAGGGATTTTATTCATGGAAATGAGACAGACAACAATCACTCAGAGGACCTGAAATCCACTAAAGTTTAATTTAATGATATTGTCACAAAAGGGATTTAAAAATTGATTAACAATAAAGGCCTCATATCCGACCCCCAAAGAGAAGGCTATGGAAGGACTACTCCAATACTCCAAGAAACTTGACTACCAGATCTGTGATGTTAAGGAAGAGTGATGTTGAGGTGTTCATGTACTTCAATCATGGTAACTCTCAATTGGAATGAGGAACTATTGAAGAATATGGTTTTGAGGAAACCCTGTAAATTAAGAGGATGTGATCAATAAATATGTGAAATTTCTCTTGAGCTCAGATGATGTTGTGGCAGAATAGGTTTTATCTCTCAATTCTACTGAAGAAGAAACTAGTAAGATAATGGGGATATCTATAAATATTACTCTCAATGAGGAGAAATATAACTGTATTGACAAGCAGGACCTGATACTAGTTGGGGATTTCAATGGTGGAAAGATTTTTCTGGAGGAGTACATCTAATCATGGGATAAGCTAGACTCTTGGTTTGAAGATCTTATCATGGATGAACCTGACACCTAGGTAAAAAAAAATCATGGAAATTATTCAGGGAATGTAATTTTGGTAGGATTAATTTTTCCTTTATTGGATCTTTTATTTCCTTTTGTGGTTGAACTTAGGTTTATCACTTTTCCCTTAAAATTGTTTTATAAATAAAAATTTATTTTTTAGTCAGTACGTACATGCCATGTGACAATGTTTTTCCACATAGAGAACACACTGAGTGATTTTTCCAAGGCATATGGAATTAAAAGACTTAATAAATTACTTTATGATTTATTCTTTAATTACATGATGTTTATGGTCATTGTACATTTCATATACTTCATGATCATTACCTTTTGTATACATCGTGTATGTTCAAGGAATTTGACGTGGTCATACATGCCATGAAGACTATACAGATTAATCCATGTAAAACCCCCATGTAATACCATGAAAAGTCGTATAAGAATAAATATCATGTAAGCACATATTACAATAAAAGGAACATACATAGAGTTATTCAAACACTATTAATGTTAATCCACACACTATGTAATATGGAAGGGAACATGATGTGGTGTCTCTGGTATAAGACATGTATATTAAATTACAAAAAAAATTTAATCTATCCAGGAGGGTTAATGTCATATACATGGTAAGTAGGCCCCATGTGGTAGTTAATTTTTAATTTAAATTTATTTATTTAAAATTATTGAGGTTGATATTCTCATGGATTATTTGGATAGATAATAACTATATAGAATTAATTAATTAATAAGATGATTAATAAATTAATTCAAGATATTGATCTTAATAAATAATGAATTGAAATTAATTCTAAAAAGTTTGACTGTGTATTTGTAACATGTTTTGGATGATCATGATCTTTAATGACCTGTGCATGTGTTGTTTTTCCTAATTTAATTATTTATTTAATGGGTTTTTATGATAAATTTATTATTAAATTAAATACGATGATCTGCATATCCACCCTTCATCTTTATTATATATGGACCTCTATATCCTTGGTATGTTTTATTTAACACTAAAACCATAGTACCACTCACATATTTGTGAGTATGCACGTGTAAAGGATGGAGTAGGTGTGAGGAGATGGTTCAAGACCAACCCTAAGTGAAACCAACCAAAGAGATTCATTGGTTAAAGGTGGAATGTTATAACTCAATCTTGGCCTATCATAAGAAGTTATTACCCTCGGGTCAAGGGTTGGTTTATCTTATACTTAATAAACCAACCAGTATTTGAAATTTCATGATCATACCACATGTATATTTTATTTTATCAAGTTCAAGGTCAATTATTTTCTATGAGATGCAATGGTTATTGGATACTAAAATGCTATCACATAAAGTAAATAAATTAAGAATAATACATGATTAAATAAAGTTAAGTTATTATGTATAAATTACTTTATTAATAATTATTAATTAATTATATAAAATCCTCATAATATTGATAATCATATAAATTATAAAATAAATAATATTTATGTATAATGATAAATAAAACCCCTAAAAGAAAATATTATGTTAGGTATAGCCTTTAATCTTATGGACTAAGATGAAACCATAGTTAATGTGTCATCTAATCCATAGTCATGGTAAATTTCAACTATAATAGAGTCTTAACAAAGATAATTGGTCTATTTGACCAAATTTTTATTAAGGGAAACAACCATAGTCTAATTAATAAAATTTTGAGGCAATTTTTGAGAAATTATGAGCCCAATATTTTAGGAATTGGAAGTCCACTCAATGGATTAATGAAATGTGAGTTAATTACACTATAAAGACCGCTATCCTAAATGACATTAAGTATTTTTAATGGACATTCCTTTGCTACGATAAGGAGAATATGGACCCTTTCCACTAGAATATCCGCACAGTATGCTATTCTAAATCTAATGGTTAGGGATATTGGGTTTTGATAAAATAGTGGGAGACTAAGAAAATAAAATTTATTACATCACACTTTGTAATCAAGAAAAATTACTAATTTTTTTATTAATTGTATAAATTTTAAAAAACCATGGGAACTTTGTGATCATTTTTTGATAACAAACATGTCCTAACCAACATAAATTTCTAAGAGTGTTGCAGTCATTTATACATTTCACTACCACTATAACATTTGTATTATGTAATGGTATATATTATTTATCATTATCCACCTCAATGATTAAGTGAGGGTGAGGAGTGTTACTATAAGAGATACAATGAAGATGCTTCAATGAATGTTGTATCATATTATCATCCATGTACGAAGAAATGAAGATGAAATATAAATACATGGATGAATACACCATGATAAATCATCTTCTAGAACATGAAAAATGATAGATAGAGTGTTATTATTGTAACACCCAAAGACTTTATAGTATATTACTTTTAGAATAAATTTAATTACATTGATAAATTCTGATATACAGAGAACTAAGTTTAAACAAAACCTAATACTCTATTAAAATATCATTATTTAAACAAGACCATTATAACCCAACTATTAAGTTTTTGAGTATTAATATGAATAAATAACTTATAAAAATATATGGTTTACAAATTTTCACTAGTTATATATTTATTATAAATAAAAAAAATTACTTGAAGGAAAAAAAGCATTTTTAGAAAAATGTATTTTTTATAAAAGTGATTTCACTATGTTTTGGGCACCCATTTTAAAATGAATTTTTACCACTTTTATAAAATTTATTTGAAAAAGACTAACTTCATTTTTTAAATAATAATTTCAAAATTATCTTAGGGTTTATTTTTTATTTTTCTAAAAAGATTAATTTTTTGATGAATAGTGAAATATACGGATTTTTTAAAAAAAATTCATTCTCATTTAAAGATTTTATAATTATTATTATGTTAAATTCATAACCTATATCCATATCCTCTTCCATAAAATGGGAAAAAAATCATCGATCATGTGAACCATAGACTACTTCCTCATGAACCAATGTAACTCGTTTTCCATCAATACATCTCATGATTATATATAATGATAGATTTAATGTGTGTGTGTATATATAATATTTATTATATTATTATACTTATGTAATTATAATATCGCATATACTTTCTTAATTTCAATGCCATTTAAAATATAATAACATCGCTTGTGTATATGGTGGACAACCGCCTCACGAAGCGATGTGATTCGTTTTTCACATACGCTTCAAATGGAAAGTAATATGGATAAATTTAATGAATATATGTGATATATATAAAGTTATATTTATTATTTAAAATTAATATATCACCAATTATTTACCCTTTCACTCATTAATGGGTTGACATCATTGCTCGTGCGTATGTACGGCCTACCATCTCCACAAAGTGACGTGATTTATTTTCCATGTAAAACCTTAAATAATGATTATAAAAAATATATAATGAGTAAATATTATATTTATAATATTAATATAATTATGGAGGTGCT
This sequence comes from Viscum album, assembly GCA_963277665.1. Classification (NCBI taxonomy): domain Eukaryota; kingdom Viridiplantae; phylum Streptophyta; class Magnoliopsida; order Santalales; family Viscaceae; genus Viscum; species Viscum album. The sequence goes on along the minus strand of OY728126.1, from coordinate 1,683,858,936 downwards.
TTATTTATATCCTATACACAATAAATAAAACATTAGTGACAGAACATGCATGAGAAAACCAGGCAATTAACACCCAAAACAATGAAAACAAAATATTATTAACAAAAAGGTGGTAAAATGTTATAAAAATATCATATATGATATTATAAATATTAATATTATTATATTATGAATTAATAATGTGATTAAAACCATTATACATGATATTTATTCATTTTTAACCAAAAGGAAGCATGAGGTAAGGGATTTCGTCTCAATTTCCATTTCATTGTGAAATATTTGTTAATACGAACCTAATCACTTTCACGTGGTGTATATAATACCCATTTTATGTATTTAACATGAAATAATATTTATTCATAATTTTATTGTAAAAAAACTACATTATTTATGAATTTATGTCCGCTTCTCATTTCTTGTTTAATTTTTTGATTTTTAACTTTCTCTTGAGACAATCACTTTTATACGATCATTTTTCATTGCACATTAAATTTATGTTAAATATCATATTACCTATAGAATTTATATGATTATTTCCTAAAACTTATTCCATTTTTATATACGGTTTTTAATTTAAAATCTATTTTATTATCTCAGTAAATATTGATAAATCTATTCTTTACTCTGTAGGGATATTTGATGACAGAACACATTATTAATAAATTTAATAAATTATTAGATATATGGGGAATAATTTTTATACATAGTGATGGGTGGGGCCCAATTATAGGTATTACATTTATGCATTGATAATATAATTAGCTGAATCATCAAGCTAATATTAAATGAGTTTTGCCCATAGTTTTAAACTGTCTTGTGAAATATCTTGAGAGTAGATAAATCAAGATTATTGAGATCAAGATGTAAAATAATTAACCATTTTCATAATTTATAATTTGGTTATTATTATCCATTGTATTTTCACATTGATATTATCTTTGGATGAATTTCATTCTCAATTTTTTAATTAAATAACATATGTGTTCATTTATTTACCAAGCCATATTGATTATGCCTTATCTAATTATGATAATTGAGTTATTGATTAAAAGGAATGTGTGATCAATTATTTAACTTTCCATATTTATTATTAATTATTCTTTCATGATATCTTCCACAATACATAACCCTTATTGAGTATTTGATCTCCCCCTTATCTTATGTCTTCCCCCTAGGATATGAATATGAATTCATTGAATGATTTTAAGGATACCAAATCCTTTCCATTACTATGCTATGATTTTTTAAATTCCAAGTAAAAATGGGTATTATTTATATATTTGATTATTCAAGACTACTAAACTAATCTATTATCAAAAATTTTATTCCTTATATCTTATTCCAATGTAATAATGCAAACACCAACTCTGGGCTACTGGAGTTGGGGCCTTTAAAGTTAGTATTAGACGGTGGTTTAGAAGAAACGAGAAATCAATTAAAAAAATATATATTTGGTAACATAAACCTATGATAATATTTGAGGACAAGTATAGACAAGTATACTAATTTTTTTGTAAGGTAGATATTTTGTGGTTCTTCCTACAAATACATCCCCACATGGATACTAAAAGTGGACGTGGTTCTGGAACAGAGGTACCTAGGTGTAATAACTCTAATAAAATTGCATCAAAATCAACTTGAGAATTACCTAGTATATAAAAATGGTCCTTACTATGCACTAATTTTGAAATTCCCTATGGGTATTCTTAGGACAATTAACATTTTATTTACCAACCATTATAAAGAATTTTAAAATGAATATATACTTAAAGAAACCAAATCTATTATTCTTAGATTCACAATGCCTAAATTTTTAGTTTAGTTTAAGTGTTAAACCACATTTAGAATTATATATTATGATTTAAAATTCATAATTTTATGATCTAACTCAATATATTCTATTTTTTATAAATGGATTCTAGAAGAAATAAGGTTATTAATGATCATGGAAAATGTATAGATTGCTCTACTGGGAAAGACAACATAACATGTATTGAAACTGAATTGATCATGAATATATGATGGAATATTAATCTGTTTATGAAAAATAACCTTTACTAAATGAAGAAACTTTTTTGTTCCACAACATGTTTATCTGATGTTAGATCACGTTATACAACACATGCACCATGATTTAGTGGGACTAATTATGTATTTGGAGCTCAGCAATGGATTAAGTCCCTTTAGAATTTTTTTTTGGACTTAGGATGTGATGAAAAAAGAAAAGGATATACTTTTAGTATACTATCTCATTGTTGATACAGATCAATGGTGTTCATTAATACAAAATACTAAGTATGAAGAATAAATAAAACAAATATAATGGATATATTTTAAGGAAAAATTATTTGAAAATATTTAGCTTATGATAAATGAACAAAAATGAAGAGAAAGTTCCTTAGATTAAAAAAATAAGAATAAATGATTTTTCCAAATTATGAGGATACCTTTAGAATACTGGATAAGTATCCAATGGATTACATATATAATACTAAATGCATTATCGACCATTTCTTTGAAGGGATTAAGACAAGTCTCCAAAAGTAATTGGTCTCTCAAAATTTTTCATCATATGATGAAATAGTTTTATATGACATCAAAATTGAGAAGAAATTCTATATATAATATATGTTTAAGGTAAATAAAGAAAATATTAAGTTTAATGAGAACCAATAAAAAGGTAAAGTGTCACATAAGAAGAAGATAATAATGAAATTTCAATATTGTGAGAACTATGGAAAGAATCATCCTGGAAAATGACTAAATGCTTGAGAGTTTTTTATAAGTGCAGATATAAGGGTCATATGGATCCTGAATGAAAGGGGAAGAAACAAAATAATGATATCTAGTGATTGAACTTCAAATAAATGTGGAATTATTCAAACAAATATCCCAAGAATTGAGGTAACATTCCATAGAATAGGATAAGGGGAGAAGTCAAAACATATATGATCACTACAAATGGGGTGGAAGTACACAATGATGTGGTGGTAGGTACTTTAATCATCGATTGAAATTTAGCCAATGATTTTTTTTGATTCTGGATCTTCTTATTATTTTATATCTCCCATGTTTTATAACAAAATTATATATTTCCCTATAACCTTAAGAAGGGAGTTGTTATAAAAAATTCATAGTGGATGTTTAATTACAACAAGGATGTGTTTTTAAGTCCCCCTTTTGACACATAAATGTGCTTTATTTACTAACTTTATTATCATTCATGTGGTATATTTGAATATAGTTCTGGGTAAGAACTAGATTTCAAAATCTGATGGAAAAATGAATTTAAAATAAATGGAAATCACAATTTGTGATGAATATGTTGAATTCATTATATTTAGAGTGGATACTTCATCATATGAGACATGTCTAGATCCACCCAAGTATTACTTCTAAATGAGATTCTTAGGGGATAATAAAAAAATCTACTAATTTAGAAGGAAATCATTAAATTTGGGATGTAACTATTGTATTGGAATACATTGATGTATTTTTGGAGGAATTACCTAAACATCCACCAGAGCATGAAGTTGATTTATTCCATTGATTTAATCCCTAATGGAAGACCAATATCAAAAACTCCCTATAGAATTACCACTATGAAATCAGCATATTTAAAGAAAAAACTAGAGGATTTGTGTGATAAGAGATTTATTCTCCCTAGTGTTTCACCATGTGGAGCACTTATTCTCTTTATTAAGTATAAATATGTATCTATGGGACTATTCATTGATTATAGGGAAAAAATTCTATTACGATAAACCAAAAGTATCTTCTTCCTTGCATTGATGAATTATTCGATCAACTTCACAAAGATCAATATTTTTCAAAGATTGAAATTAGTTTTTGGTATCATCAATTATGAGTAAATAAGGAATAAATTCGGAAGACAACATTCTGAATGAGGTAGGAACATTATGAGTTTATAATAATTCCATTTTGATTAACTAATTTACCCACTATTTATATGGAACTAATGATTTTTTTTTCAAATAATATCTTGATGATTTTTTTGGTATTTATTGATGATATCTTGGTGTATTTTAAGAGTTATGAAGACCATGAGAATCACTTATAGGTTATTATTGAAACTCTTATAATAAAAGAGTTATATGTAATGTTTAGAAAATGTGATTTATGGCTTCAAGATGTTTCTTTTATTTTCCATATTTTTTCTAAAAATGGGATATCACTTGATACTACAAATAAAAAGATAGTTAGAGGATGATCTACACAAATAAACATAACCAGGGTACATAGTTTCATTATATTTATAGGTCACTATTGGTGATTTATTCTGAATTTTTCCTGATTGGATAACCCATAAGATAAGCTTTCCCATAAAGGGGTTATGTTGATTTAGACAAAGTAATGTCAAGAATATTTTTGAGAAATTAAGAGAATATTGGTAAATGCTCTGATTTTTACTTTACCATTAGGAAATGATGGGTTTTGATATATAGTGATGCATCGAATAAAGGAATGGGTTGTGACCTTATAAAAAATGATAAAGTTATTTCATATGTATAAAGGAAGTTGAAGACTCATGAAAAAATAAATCTAACCCATGATATTGAGTTGGTAGTCGTAATATTTTCCCTAATGATATGTAGATATTATCTATATGGTGAGATATGTGAGATATACAAGGAAAATAAGATACTAAAAAATATCTTTTTATGGAAATAGAATAACATGAGGATAAGATAATGGCTATATATACCGAATAACTATGATTTTTATATACACCTCCACCCAGGGAAGGAAAATAAGGAAAATGATGCATTAAGTTAGAAGGATCATGGGGTTCTAACCCAAATGAGGATTGAGAGGGATCCAATGTTCATGGTCAATTAAATATGGTTATGAGAATTATGAGGGGAAATGATAGAACACTCCTTTTTCAAAAGATTGAGAAAACAAATTTATTGGAAAATACAAAAAGTTCTCAATCTGATGATGAGAATTTTTAGAAGAAAATTAAAGTTGTGAATAATGGGAAGTTGTCAGACTTCATTTGTGAAGATAGTGTTCAAATGTTTCGAAATACATTATGTGTTATATTTATACATGTAATTAAAATAGAGTTTCTAGATGATTCCCACAACTCAAATTTCTCTATAACCCATGGTAGCACTAAGATGTATAAGGATTTGAAGGAAATATTTTGGTGAGATAACATGAATTAGGGAATTTCTAATTACATTTCCATATGTTTGGTTTTCAGAAAGATAAAGTTTAGAGAAAGAATCCTAGAGAATTTATACAACCTCTTCCTATTTTGGTGTGGAAATAAGATGATTTTACTATTATCTTTATAACAGGACTAACAAAGACTCTTAGAAAAAATGATAAAATATGGGTTATTGTTGAATTCCTAACTAAATATACACATTTCCTCACTATCATTGAAGATTTAATATTCGATTTCATCACGAGGCTTTATATTAATGAAGTTTTAATACTTTATGGAACACCACTTTCAATTTTTTAAAATCATGATCCCCATTTTACATCAAAATTCTAGGAGATTCTTCACAAGGCTATTGAGACTAAGATTCATTTTATCACTGCATACCATCCTCAAACTAATGGAAAGTCTAAAAAGACTATTCAAACATTGGAAGACATATTTAGGTCTTTTTAACTTGTCTTTCAAGGAATGTGGTCTTAGTATTTAACTTTTGTAGAGTTTTCCTATAATAATAGTTTCCATTCATACAGTCAAAGGGCGCCGTATGAAACATTATATGGAAAGATATCTCCTAATCCAAGTTTTTTATGAGGAATTTTTTTAAATTAAAATTATTGGCCTATAAATTTTTGAAGATAAAACAATAATGGAAAATAGTATTCGAGATCCTATAAAAATAACTTAAAGTAGGAAAAAGGGTTATGCTGAAAATCAGAGTAAGGATTTGGAATTAAAATTGGATGATTATGTTTTCTAGAAACTAAATCCATAGAAGGGTGTCATAAGTTTTATTAATAAGGTAAAGGTGATCCCTAGGTACATTAATCCCTTTAAAATTATAGAAAGGATTAGAGCCATGGATTATCATTTGTAAATTCCACCAAGCATCGCTAAAGTACATGATCTGTTCTATTGATCATTGTTAAGGAAGTACATGCCTAACTCAACACATGTGATAACCTATAAAGAGATAGAATTAGAAACTGATCTATATTAATGTGAAAAACCAATCCAAATTTTTTATACTAGAGATAAAGTGTTGAGGAATCATATGCATCAATTGGAAAAAGTACTTTGGAAAAATCATAAAATAGAGGAAGCAATGTGGGAACCAAAAAATATTTTGAGTAAGTACTAACCTCATTTGTTTTGAAGGTAATATCCAAGAAATTTTGAGGATTAATTTCTTTTTAGTTGTTTATTATTTAACATCACAATAATTTACTTCTTTTAGAATAAATTTAATTACTTTTATAGCTTGTGATATATGCAATACTAAGTTTAAACGAAACACAGTACTCTATTAAAATATCATTATTTAAACGTGACTATTATAACATAAATATTAAGTTAGATGGTATTTATAGGAATAAATTATTTATAAAAATATATGGTTTATATATGTTCATTGGTTATCTATTGATTATAAATAAAAAAACCATTTTAAGAAAAAAAAATGTTTTCTGAAAAAATGTATTTTTTCTTCTAAAAAGCAGTTTCATCATGTTTTTCACACCCATTTTAAAATTAGATTTTACCAAATTTTTTAAATTTATTTATTAAAAATGAAATTAGTTTTTTAAACCATCATGTTAATATTATTTTAGAGTGATTTTTTTGGTATATTTTCTGAAAATTTTCATTATTCAATGAATAGTTAAAAATAGTGATTTTTGTTAAAAATTTTCTTTCCATTTAAAGAATTTAAAAGTATTATTTTTTTAAAAAATATTTTAAAAGTAAAATTAGTTCAATTATATTATAAATAATACAATTTAGGTTATTATAATCAAATATATGATCAATTTTTACATAACAACGTTTCATACTTTTGAAATTTTTCTTTAGAAAAACCTTTTATTTGACGTGTCTACAAGTTTAATTTTAAATTGAATTCTGAAAATTATGTGAATTATATTTGTTAAAATGGATTATAAATTTTAAATTAGGATAATTTATATTATATAATGAGGTCAATAAAATTTTGTATCATAATTAATAGTGAAAACTGTAAATATTAATTACCACGGTTAAGGAGAAAACATGTTTTTTGGGGGTAGGGGGGGTAAACTAAGAATTCAAGGGTTAAAAATGACCTGGAACTTTTAAAAATAATATTTATACCTTATCACATATAATTTTCAATAATGGCCCAATTTGGAGCCTTCCCCCACTTATAAAAGGCCACTCCCCCTTTACTTTTTAACACATATCTGTTCCTTTTCATAGAAAATGTAAGAAACCAGATCTTCTTTTCAGGTATGCATTTCTTTTATGGTTTTTTTTTGGAAAAAGTGGAATTTATGGAAATTTCCTAAGTACACGCCGTGTACTTTATGAGTACACACAGTGTACTCTGTTACTGTAGGTAGCTGTGTGCTGGCCATGTAGCGGCTGTGCACATGGCCATGTGGGGGTGACCTGGAGGCCGCATAAAGCAGAGTACAAAAATGGAAAGTACAGGCCGTGTACTTCCAAAGTACACACCATGTACTTTTTTCCATTAAACGGACCAGGGTCACGTCTAATCGATAGAACACCCTACTTCTAGGTCCATCTCGTTTGAGAGAATTCGTACAGCGATGGATCTTAGATGTGCCACCGAATCAATGCCTGTTCTCCGAATCAATCACTGTAGATTGCATTGGGATCACCTCAGTAAGATCTTCCTTCTCCTATAGATTTTTTTCCTGATTCCTCCACTTTCTCAAGTAATCCTCTGTTGAATGTTTTAGATGTTTTGGTATATCTATGGTGTTCTTGGGTGATTCAAGGCTTGTGGTTCACATATAGTGATCTCCCGACACTGAGGTAGGTGGTTTGTGCCTTTATGTTGAATGTATTTGAGTTATATGTGCAAGATCACCAATACCCATGAACGAGGTATTGCATGTTTATTGTTTTAGCCCTATTATTTGCATGTTATGCTTGTATGCTTGAGTAGAGGTTAATCATGATTGCTTGTTTTGACTGTTGGGTCTAGTTTCCTATTAGGCTATTGTTTACTTACCATTCTTAGTATAGTAGGATGGGATGTTTTATCCTTACAAGATATTATGATTTAGACTGCTATCCAAGTAGTTCTTGAGGTTTAATTTGGCCGATACGCGTTGCTATGCTTGCTTGACTTACACAGGGCTGTGAGAACATGGTGAAGTAGGCCATAGGGAGAATGGGCAGAAGGGATTCTTCAGAGTGTCTGTTTTATTTACAATGTGAGTCCATAGGGGGAATTGATGTAAGTGCTTCCTCAGAGTGAATTTATTTCCTCTACGTGGGCCATAGAAGGAATGTGATGTTAGTGCTTCCCTAGAGTGCCTTTAGTTACTGATTTGAGACTATAAAAGGAATTGATGATGAGTGATTCCTTAGAGAGTCTATGCTTAAGATGAACCCAAGTGGTTAGACTGAGTGTACAGCCCAGAGGGTTGCTTGTGTTGCTAGGTAGTACTCTAGGGGATAGGCTATGAGTACTTCCTAGAGGGTTACCTTTTGTGTTTAGCTACTTGTTTGAGTTGCTGGGTAGGACCAGAGGGGATAGGCTGTGAGTACTTCCCAGAGGGGATAGGCTGTGAGTACTTCCCAGAGGGTTACCTATTTGTCATTACCTTCATTTTTTAGTTGTTTCTTGATATATGAAACTAAATGCATTGAAACTGTAGAGTGTTCACTACTGAGTGCTTCCTTGTTTACTGCTTTCTGTACTTCTTACCTGCCTTATATTCACTGACTGTTAGGCATAGATCTTGTGGTGATTGCCTACTGGGATTTAGTCTCACACCCTATTTGGGAAATTCTTTTGGGACTAAAGAGATTATATTGCTACATTTATAGATAATGGCAAGCGCCCTTCTACTTCAAGTACTTGATTATTGTGGAGCTGGAGAGCATGGGACCAAGCTGAGGCTTGCGATGCAGAGCATCTTTTATCTGTTTTTTGGTACTTTGGTTTAGTACTATTTTTATTCCATCATTTTTATTTGTTTGGAAGCTTTCCTAGACATATGTATCAAACATAATTTATAAATATATGTGTTCTTTAGTTTATTATATTTCAGTTTTCTGCTATTTACTTTTGTATGGATTATTACAGCTTCTTCTATTGTTATTGTTCTCTTCCACTGTGTTACTCTCCCAATGAGGGCATAGTTTCCCCACTATCACACCCAAGGCCCTCACTGCTAGTTGGAAGCTTCTGGCATCTGGTGAAATACACTTGAGGCCATGTGACTAACCAGGTACGAGGCATTTCTGGGCGGATTCCAGAACCAGGACATTACAAAGTGGTATCAGAGGAGGTTCTTTTCTTCTTGACTTACTATTTGAAGCCTATAATCAGGGATAGGATGTAATATTTACTTAGTAATAGGTTGTTCCCAGGAGTAGCTAACCCGTGTATAGGGAAAAGCCAATTTACCTTGTTAATTCTATTGTTTTTCTGGTTTTGCAATTTTACAGTTGATTTGATTTTGACTGTTGGGTGACTCACATTTATTGTTCTGTTATTTTTGATGTTATTGTGGTTCTATTTCTATCGCAACCCGATGAGATGAGGGTATTCCATCTCATGCATCGTATAGGCACTTTTTAGAAATCACATGTCATGCATTCTTCCCATGCCATTTAGGGTGCATTAGTGATTGCATGTTGTTGTGATAGATTTTGTGTAGAATATTCATGCTGTTGAGATATATGCCTTTATAAAATACTGCCTATTTGATAGGATATTTTTTGTTTAAATTTTGGTTTGAATAAATGCCAAAATTTGGTTCTTGGGGTGTTATGGGCCCTCATGGACCAGAATTTTGTGGATCATCTACTTTTTTACCTTGTTTATAAAATGTATAAGATGCCAAGATTTTATTCTTGGGGAGTATGGGCCCTCACAGATCTGAATTTGGAACCTTAATGTTTGTTTCAGTGTTTTTCTAGGTTCCAGAGTAGTTTCTGAGGCTTACTATCTGGAAAAACCCAGAATACATGGCGTGTAATGTTGAACACATGTTGTGTGTCCTTCAGTTTGGGATGGAATTGTTTATCTTAAGAACACACCATGTACTTTATGAATACATCATGTAGTCTCTAACTGTGTCTCAGACTATGTGGGCGGGGACATGGGATTTAGAATATCTGATAGGTCATGCCGTGTATAGGATGTACCCACCATGTTGTGGAACCGTGTAACTAGTCGTGTCACTAACAAAACGGGTCGGTTGAGTCTTTTATAATACACACCGTGTCCATTTGGAACACATCGTGTAGTTTAACCCGAGTACCTAACCATGTAACAAACAACACGGTTTGAAAAAATCTTCTCAGTACACACTGTGTCCATCTGGAACTCGCCATGTAGTGTGAGCCATGCGCCCGACCGTGTCACTAACAACATGGGTTGGCGAAGCTCATCTAGTATACTCCGTGTCTAGCACAAGCACGCCATGTAGTCTTGTTCTAGGTGAAATGTGTGGCTTATCCATGTAGAAGGACTTTAGAAGGGTAATAGGATTCAAGTACACGTCGTGTGTAAGGACAACACGCCGTGTGTTTGGGGTGTTACACAACCTGGGTTGGAAGAAGTACATGCCCATGTGAATGCCTTAAGGGAACACACCGTGTAGTCATGTTTCGGAAAACTTGAATGCTTTCTTTCTCAGGTTCCCTTCTTACACTTCTGGTTTTCATTCCTTGTTAATCTTGATCTAATGTGTGCGCTTGACCTTGCAAACTCATGCCACCGAGATGTCCTCCGGTTGACCGCCAGTTACCGGGAAGTGATCAGACACCAGATATGGATGATCAAGAGCTTCCATCTAATCCACCATTTGTTCCAGTCTTAGAACTAGCCATTATACTAGAAATAGATGCTAATGCATAGTTCAGGGAAGGTTTTATGACGTTCATGTAACCCTTCTGAGGAGTTCCGCAACCAGCCTCGTCTGTGGAAGAGCTGACGTGAGTTTTCCAGCAGTAGCATCCTCCCACCTTCATAGGGAAAGGAGGACCTCAAGCTGCAGAGTCAGGGTTAGAATCCATGCTGTCTATCTTCGAGCACCTGGAGAGGCCTCTGAGGAGGAGGGTGAAGCTCGCTACATATATTCTATGTGATTCCACCAAGAGATGGTGGGATTTGTTATCTCAGGCGGGACGCTAGCAGGTTGTGGCTTGGGATGAGTTCTAGTGTACCTTCTACGACTACTTCTATCCAGAGACTTTGAGGGGTAATTGAGCCTGAGAGTTCATGAGTCTAGATTAGGGTACTCTCTTTGTTATGGAGTTTTCCTCTCATTTCTCTGAGCTGCAAAGCTTTACACCCTTTCTACATGGATATGGGTTGTTCCTAGTAAAGAATTTTGAGGATGCTCTGAGGCACGAAATCCAATCACAGGTGAACATTTTTAGGCTGACTTTCATCACATCTATTGTCAATCAGGAACAGATCATGGAACGGAATCTGAGGGATTATGGAGTTGTGAGCCAGGGTGGCTCGATATTTGTAGTTAGTATTCCCCCTACTGACAGCAGGAAGTGTCGTAGGGAGTCTACGCATGGAGAGCTGAGGAGGAGAGGGATATCTTCTGGTAGCCAGGTGGTGTGCTACCAGTGCCGAAAGAGCGGGCATATGTGGCCACATTTCATGAGGTACCCATTGGAGTGTCGATTGTGCGGTAAGATGGGTCATCTTCAGCGCTTCTGTCAGATCTTCTCACCAGCAGTTGGTGGCAGAGGTTCTTCTATGACTCCTCGTTCAAGACCAGCACCACCAGTTTCTCATCAGTCAAGGAACTAGAGTTCTTCCATACATTCAGGCTAAGGTGGAGGTCGTGGCCATGGTAGTCAGTCGCAAGTATTTCACTGACAGTAGGGTGGATCAGCTTATAGTGGCCAGGCAGGGTCACACGGACGCGGTATAGGTCATACTTTTGAAGTGGAGCAGACCCATCTGGAGTAGGATCACAAACCCTCTATAGTTTGAGGTAGGATCTTAGTAGTCTTAGTTTTAGCTTCTTCTCTTTTCTATACAAGGGCTACCCATAAATTTATATCTTTCACTATTGCGGAGAGCCTTGGGCTCTGTATCTTTTCTTCTGCTGATGTATTGACACTAGACATTCCGTTGGGGTCTAGAACAGCTAGTGTACATCCGTGCAAGGAGTTCCCTCTAATGGTTGGTGGGTGTCACTTCTTGTGGGACCTCTATATCCTAGAGATGATATTCTATTATTTCATTCTCAGAATGGACTGGTTAGTTCCCTTCCAAGTAGTCGTTGACTGTTATCGTCATAGGGTGAGTTTCACATCACCAGAGGGCAGATAGTTTCTTCATAAGAGCGGATGGGATGTCCAGGTGAGCAGAGAAGGACCTGAGCATCATGGGTTGGGAGGAGTTATAGACTATATTTCTAGTCTATATATGGATGACTAGGGGACTTCACAGTTAGACTTTCCTCTAGTGTTGGATCATTTTAGGGATGTCTTTTAGAGGACTTTTCAGGTTTTCCTCCAGAGTGATAGGTGGAATTTTCGATTGAGCTTGTGATAGAAGTGGTAATGCTATCCATTCCTTATTATAGGATGGTTACAAAAGAGTGGCAGTAGCTCAAGAACCAGTTGGAGGAGTTGTAGGAAAAGGTTTTCATCTGACCTAGTACTTCTCCTTGGGGTTCTCCTGTTCTGTTTGTGAAGAAGGAAGAAGGTACCCTCAGGCTTTGTGCGGATTATCGAAAGTTGAACCAGTTGACAGTTAAGAACTGATATCCTTTACCGAGGATTGATGATCTCTTTGATCAACTTTACGGATCCTGGGTGTTCTCAAAGATTTACTTGAGATCTGGTTATCATCATTTGCGAATTAGACCATCTGATATACCTATCATGGAATTTTGGAGCAGGTATGGTCTATATGAGAGAGCATCAGTTATATGCTAAGCTTTCAAAATTACACTTTTGGATGGACCAGATTCACTTCATGGGTCATGTAATCTCAGAGGCAGAAGTATCAGTTGACCTAGAGAAAGTGAGACCAGTAGTTTCCTAATTGCATCCAAAGAACATATTTGAGGTACAAAGTTTTATAGGGCAGGATGGATACTACAGACACTTCATACATGACTTTTCACACTTAGCAGCACCACTGACAGGTCTGACTAAGAAGGGTGAAAAGTTCTTGTGGTCAGATTCTTGTGAGTCAACCTTTCTGGAGCTGAAGGGGAGGTTGACTTTAGTGCTAATACTAGTTTTTCCAGAGCTGGGAAAGAGCTATACCATTTACTATGATGCTTCAGGTGTCCTACTGGGAGTTGTGCTTATGCAAGGAGAAGGAGACGTTGCATATGGGTCTCAGAAGTTGAGGCCACATGTGGGGGATTACTTGATGCATGATCTGGAGTTGGCAGCTGTTGTTCATGCCTTATGCTATTGGAGGCATTATCTATTGGGAGAGAATTTTGTGGTTTTCACCGAGAACAAGAGTCTCAAGTACATCTTCACTCAGTGTGATCTGAATTTGAGACAGCGCAGGTGGGTTGAGTACCTACGGTCCTTTGACTTTGAGCTTGAAAATATGCCTGGGAAGGGAAACGTAGTGGCTGATGCGTTGAGTAGGAGGAATTAGATACATGTAGTTCAAGAGGCAATTAGGGAGTGGAAATGTATGACTCTGTTCTCTGAGATGCATTTGAGGTGCACGACAGACAGGGGAAGACATTTCTTTATTCTGTAGCTGTTACCTCTACTATTCCTGATCGAGTTAGAATGAGGAAGCTATCAGATTCTGAAGGCCTAGTCTTATGGGAAATCATGTCAGGAGGGGACCTTATTCTAGGATAGACCATAGGCTAGGATGAGATCTTGCATTTCCAGGGGTGCGTATGGGTGTCATCAGACATACTGGAGGAGCTAATGTGGGAATTTCTTTCCTCAGTTTGGGTAGTTCATCCTGGTGTCACCAAGATGTATCATGATTTACACCACCAGTATTGGTGACCAGTTATGAAGAGGTATATTTTTGGTTTTGTCATGAGGTATTCCACTTGTCAACAGGTGAATTTAGAGCATCAACGACCAGCAGGGCTTTTACAGTAGTTACCCATTCCTGAGTGGAAGTGGAATGATGTCGCGATGGATTTCATGACCAGTTTGTTGAGGTCTCCTTGAGGGAATGATGTAGTTTGGGTTATCATTGATAGACTCATGAAGGTTTCTCACTTATTTTAGATCAAGGAGACCTTTAGTGTTGATGACCTGTGACGGTAATACATCCGATAGATTGTATTCTTAAATGGAGTTCCACAAAACATTGTTTTAGACAGAGATAAACGTTTTACTTCTAAGGTTTGGCAGGGGCTCCAGAAGGCGTTGGGTACACATGAAATTTTGAGTACATTTTACCACCACCAGACAGAGGGCCAACTTGAGTGTAAGATTCAGGTTCTTGAGGACATGCTATGGGAATGCATCCGGGATTTTTGAGGTTCGTGGGAGAAGCACATACCTCTTTTGGGGTTTTCCTACAATAATAGTTTTCAAGAAACTATTTAGATGGAACCTTATGAGGCTTTGTATGGTAGGTCATGCCGATCAACCTTATGTTGGCTGGAGGCAGGAGTGGTAGCTATGCTGGGACCTCATCTTGTTTTGGAGACCATAGAGAAGATAGAGTTGATTCAGAAGAGGATGACTACTACACAGTCTCGACAGAAGTCTTATGATGATCAGCAAAGATGAACTCTGGTGTTTGAGGTTGGAGATCAGGTTTTCCTACATGTCACACTGAGGTTGGGACACAAGAGGATTAGGAGACATGGTAAGCTTTCACCGAGGTACGTTGGGCCATTTGAGGTGTTGGAGAGAGTTGGGTCGGTTGCCTATAGGTTTCAATTGCCTCCGAGGTACCATGATATGCAAGACGTCTTCCTTGTTTCTCAGCTTCAATGTTACTTCTCAGACCTGTCTCATGTTTTCCAACCAGAGAAGGTTGAGCTCGAAGTGGATGCGTCATTTGAGGAGCATCCTATCTAGATTTTTGATTGAAGTGTGAAGGTTCTCTATGGCCAGTCTGTTCCTCTGGTATGAGTGCTATGGCAGCACGGGGGAGTATAGAACGAGACCTGGGAGAGGGAGGCCTATGTACGATCACAGTGGCCGGAGCTATTCGAGGTTTCTTCTTCTACGCCACCTTACTAGGGAAATTTTGGGATAAATTTCCTTAAGGGGGGAAGTTTTTAAGAACTCAGATCTTATTTTCAGGTATGTATTTATTTTCTGGTGTATTTGTGGAAAAATAGGAATTTATAGAAATTTCCAAAGTACACGCCATGTAATTTATGAGTATATGTCGTGTACTCTGTTACTAAGGGTAGCCGTGTGCTGGCCATGTAGCAGTCATGCACCATGCCATGTAGTGGTGACCTAGAGGCCTCCTAAAGCGGAGTATGCAATTGGAATGTACATGTCGTGTACTTGCTTTTTTTCATTAAACAGACTGGGGTCACATCTAATCAACAAAACACCCTCCTTCTAGGTCTGTCTCGTCTAAGAGCGTCCGTACAACCGCATATCTTCGATGAGCCACTGACTCTATGTCCATTCTCCGAATCAATCGTCATCGATTGTGTTTGGATAGCCTTAGTAAGCTCTTCCTTCTTCTAGAGCTTTGTTTCATGATTCCTCCACTTTCTCAAGTTATCCTCTGTTGAACATTTTAGATATTTATATAGATCTACAATGTTCTTGGGTGATTCAAGGATTTTGGTTCACATATAGAGATCTCGCACCACTGAGGTAGGTGGTTTGTGCCTTTCTATTGAAATCCATTGAGTTATATGAGAAAAATCACCAATACCCATGAACAGGGTATTCCATGTTTACTATTTTATCCTTATTGTTTTCCTGTTATGATTGTATACTTGATTAGAGGTTAATTGAATGAGAATAGGGTTAATTGATATGCTTTGGAAGTGTTTTACCGTGAATGATTTCTTATTTTGACTATTGGGTCTAGTTGGTTGTTAGGATATTTTTTACTTATCATGCCTAGTATAGTAGGATGGAGTGTTGTATCCTCACATGTTGTTATGATTTAGACTGCTAGCCAAGTTTTTATTGCGGTTTACTTTAGCCGATATGAATTTCTATGCTTGATTGACTTACACAGGGCCGTGAGAACCTCATGTAGTAGACCATAGGGAGAATGGATGGAAGGGCTTCTCGAGAGTGTCTGTTTTACTTACGATGCGAGACCATAGAGGGAATTGATAAAAGTGCTTCCTCAGAGTGTCTTTAGTTCCACGACACCGGCCACAGAGGGAATGTGACATATGTGCTTCCCTAGAGTGCCTTTAGTTACTGATATGAGGCTATATGAGGAATTGACGATGAGTACTTCCTTAGAGATTCTATGCTTAAGCTGAACCAGAGGGGTTAAACTGAGTATACTTCCTAGAGGGTTTCTTGTTTTTCTAGGTAGGACCAGAAGGGATAGGCTTTGAGTACTTCCCAGAGGGTTACCTTTTCTGTTTAGCTGCTTACTTGAGTTTCTGGGTAGGACCAGAGGGGATAGGCTGTGAGTAATTTCTATAGGGTTACCTATTTGTGATTACCTGCTTTTTTTTAACTATTTCTTGATATATGAAACTGTGGATTGTTCACTACTGAGTGATTTATTGTTTACTAATTTTTATACTTATTACCTACCATATATTCACTTACTGTTAGGAAAATATCTTGTGGTGGTTACCTACTGGGATTTAGTCTCACACCCTATTTGGGCCATGATTTTGGGCTCAAACAGAGAATATTTCTGTAGGTATAGATAATGGCAAGTGCCTTTCTACTTCAGGTACTATATTGTTGTGGAGATGGAGAGAATGAGACCAAGCTGAGGCTTGCGATGTTGAGGAGATATTATCTGTTTTCTTTTGTACTTTGGTTTAGTACTGTTAGTATTACAACATTGTGATTTGTTTGGTAGTTTTCCTAGACATATGTATCATGCATCATTTATATATATATATATGTGATCTAGTTTATTTTATTTCAGTTTTATACTGTTTACTTTTGTATGGATTATTATTTATTCCACTATTATTCTTGTTCTCTTATACTGTGTTACTCTGCCAATGAGGGAATAGATTCCCCACTATCACAACTAATGCCCTCGCTGCTAGTCAGTCGCCTCTAGCATTCAGGGGAATGCGCTTGAGGCCATGTGGCCAACGGGGTATGGGGCGGTTCTGGGTGGCTTTCGGAACCGGGATGTTACAAAGTGGTATTATAGGAGGTTATTTTTTTATTGACTTACTATTTGGTGCCTATATTTAGGGATAGAATGGAATAGGTACTTGGTAATAAGCTATGCCTGGGAGTAGCTAACCTATGTACAGGGAAAATTCAATTTAAGTCGTTAATGCAATTTTTTTGGTTTTTCAATTTTACAGTTGATTTGATTTTCACCATTGGGTGAATCACATGTATTTTGCTGTTATTGTTGATGTTATTGAGGTTCTACTACTATCGCAACCTGATGAGATGAGGGTATTCCATCTCATGCATCATATAGGTACTTGCTAGAAATCACATATCATGCATTCTTTCCATGCCATTTAGGGTGAATTAGTGATTTCATGTTGTTGGGATAGATGTTGTGTAGAATATGCATGCTGTTGAGATATATGCCTTGATAAAATACCTACTGTTTGATAGGGTATTGTTTGTGTAAGGTTTTGTGTGAATGAATGCCAAACTTTGGTTCTTGAGGTGTTATGGGCCCTCTTGGACTGGAATTTGGTGGATTATCTACTTGTTTACCTTGTTTATAACATGTATAAGATTCCAAGCTTTGATTCGCGGGGAGTATGGGACCTCATGGATCAGAATTTGGAACATTAATGTCCGTTTTAGTGTTTTTATAGGTTTTGATGTAGTTTTTGAGGCTTACTTTCCAAAAAAAACCCATAATACACTGCTTGTAATGTTGAACACACACCGTGTGTCCTTCTGTTTGGGATGGAACTTTTTATCTTAAGTACATTCCGTGTATTGTATGTACACTCCGTGTAGTCTCTAACAATGTCTCAGGCTGTGTGGGTGGGGACACGGAGTTTAGAATCTTTGGTAGGACACACCGTGTAGAGGAAGTACACACCTTTTTGAAGAACCATGTAACCAACCATGTCACTAACAACACGGGTCGGTTTAGTCTTTTCTAATACACGTATTGTCTGTCTGGAACATGTCTTGTAGTGTAACCCAAGTACCCATCCGTGTAACGAACAACACAATTCAACAAAATATTCTCAGCATACACTTTTTTATAATCATTTAAAAAATTTCTTAAGGAAAATATAATTTATGATTTAAAAAAAACTTTAAAAAAAATTAAAACACTTTTAGAAAACATGGTTTTGAAAGAACAAATATTTCTGAAAGAAGAGAGAAAGAAGTTATATTTTATTAAGAAACATTTCTAAAATATTTTAAGTACCAAAGACTAGAAAATGGTAAAATTAATTTAAAATATCATGAATAAACATAGAATAAGATAATTCATTATAATTATACGTTATAGACATCAGAGACTTAATCATACACAATCCTGTTAAACAATGAGATTGTAACAAAAGACTCTTACTACTTTGGTAACTTTGAATCACAATAATCATGAAATAATATCATTAAATTAAGTTTATAATATCATTAAATTAAGGATACTCATTATATAACATGTAAAATGTGCAGTATATACACCACATAAAATAAGATAGGTGTACAATATAACAAATATCTCCAATAAGGAAAATTGAGACAAAAAATCCCTTACCACTTTGTAACTTTGAAATCGTAAACCCCTTGAAATAGATATTCTCAGATGGATATTTAAATTTCCATAAATTTAATGATAATAATAAAAAAATACATATATGGTAAGTATATACACCACATAACAATAAATAAGCAGTGAATATGACATATATCTCACAAAAATAAAATTAAGACAAGAAAAATCCTTACCTTGAGTCCGATTCATCACACTTGTTTTTTATATTCCTAAATAATAAATTTCTATTAATTATTTAATTTTTTGAGAAAATTTTCCATCTTTATTAATTATTTTATTTCACTTATTAAAAATTTATATTCAATTACTAAATCTAATAAGTTTTAGTCAGATGTTTTGACCATACCGAATTATGTGTCAAAACTGACTTTGATTGGTCGAATAAGGTCAAAGAGGTAATTATTTAAACATATAAGTCATGATAATAATGAAATAATTATAATATTTATACATAAATTATACTTTTTAAACTAATCATGAAATATGAATTTGAAAAATGAACTAATGTTATGATCAGGGAGATGGTATGCCGTATGTACGCATGAGTAACATTTCCATTTTTCAGTGATCCTTTTGGAAAGAAGGTAAGTAATATTTTATCTTTATATAATTATAATTATATCATTAATAAAATGATATTTAATTATATATAATTATATATATATATATCTTCCTTGTGCTGTAAAAGAAATCATATCGCTTCGAGGAGGCGGTAGTCTACACATCCACGAACGACGTTATCACTTTTTCAATATGTGAAAAGGTGATAATGAAAATGATATATTATATTTTATGAAATATAATTATGTTATTAGTATCATTATTAGTTAATATATATAATATATATTCATATATCTACCCTTATTATATTTTATCAAACACATTAGTGAAAAAACACTACACATCGCTTCGCGAGATGGTAGTCCACCGTACACACGAGCTATGTTATCGTATCTCTTATGGTATGGCATGTAAAAAGGGAGAATATTATATAATAAATAAAAAGGTCTAATTATTTTATAAATATCAAAAATATCATATATAAACACATTTATATCATTATGAATAGGGTAATGGAAAAAACGAATGACATCATTTCATGAGGCGGTTGTCTGCCGTATACACGAATGATGATTTCATAACCCATCTGATGAATGTGTGTGTGATTGTAGGTAGTAACCTCAAAATAACAAGATATTAGTATATATAATATAATTAGTTTTTTATATAGGTATTATATACAAATAATTTATTGGGTTTGTGGATGAAATAAAATAATAACATTCATTTATGAATGCTACCTCTTCTTTAGGTAACTCCTTTTGGTTTTCACCAAAAGCCTTCCATGGATGAATTTATTATCAAGGTAAGGCTTATATAATTATGGTTGGTAATTGGAAAATTTATTTGGTCTCTTTTTTTCTTAACCAATTGGGTTTTAAGGTGTGAAGAGAGGGGGAGAGGTGGTGTCCTTTTATTAGTGGGGGAGAGGACACACTTGTTATTTTTGAAAAGAAATTTTGGTGAACCAAAATTTTTACCTACCAAAAGGATAAAATAATGAAATAAATTAGATAAATTAAGTTTTATGGTCTCAATATTTCTATAAAATTTGTTTTTGACAATATTATAGGTCATTTGGCCCCTTAAGTTTAAAGTTACTAAATAAACTTGTTTTTTATGTTAATCAATTTAATTAATTTTAATTTCTTTAAAAAATATCTTTGTTAAAAAATTGATGTTACCATATTAGAAATTATAAATTACACTTATTAAAAATATTTAATCCTTCTTTACAAATTAAAATCACATAAGTGACTAAAATTAATTTAAAATGAATCCTGTATATGGGATGATAAAGAGGGTTTCTAAAGTAAAAATGCTCAAAAGTTTGAAATGTTTTTATAT
The DNA here is from genome assembly GCA_963277665.1 of Viscum album. Lineage (NCBI taxonomy): Eukaryota > Viridiplantae > Streptophyta > Magnoliopsida > Santalales > Viscaceae > Viscum > Viscum album. Next base: position 1,683,837,997 of record OY728126.1, on the reverse strand, counting down.
ACAAATTTAACATGAAAATGATTCCATTGACCTAAATTGTATTAATATATTTATAATTTATATAATTTTAATTTAACAAAATGATAAAATATAAATTAAAATTATCAATTATTTTGATGAAAATTCATTTTTCAATTAAAATTTTATATTTTTCACTATTTAATAAAAAATAAAATTTCTTAGAAAAATAGCAAAAAAACACACTAAGATAATTTTAACATTATGATTCCAAAAAAAAGGTTATTTTTTCAAATAAATTTATTTAATTTTAAAAATTTATTTTTAAAATGACCATTACATTAAAATGCGAAAAAGTTATATTTTTAAAAAAATATAACTGTTTATTATAAAAAGAGGATTTGATCTTATCTTATGACTATCAGATGTATTTGATGACTGTAAAAATGTTTTATTGTGTATATAATATATATATATATATGTTTAATTAATATCATTCAATAATAGTAATTAATATAATTTATTGAGATAAAAATCCTTTGGGAGAACAATTTTTTTTTAAAAAGATTACAATTATATTAAATTTATTTTTATTGTCATTTATAATTAATTGGTAACCAATTAATTAATTTTATAAGTAGGTTTAAACCATATTTTAATAATGTATTTAATATTATTCATTCATTCCATTCCAATAGCTAGGTAATAAATATCATGTTAAATAATAATATTAATAGTATTATATTATCCAGTATGACTCGACCTTGTGTGCAATATAAGTTATTAAAGAAACTCCATGTTACATGAATCATAAGATAAAATTAGCATTGAATACAATGAAAGATAAATTATTCATCGCATGTACGATAATCTTCTAAAAAAATTAAATTTATATGAAAGAAGATATTTCATAAAATATGGGGATGTTATAGTTAAAATTTGTTTGACCAAAAGAAAATGTGAGGTAAGAGATTTCATCTCAATTTCTATTTCATTGATATATATTTGTTAATATGAACTTATTAAGTTTCATGTAGTTTATATACTTACCCTTTGATGTATTTAACATGAATACCTATTTATTCATGATTTTATTATAAAAACCTATATTCTCGATGAATTGATGGTTACCTCTCATTTATTGTTTAATTTTATGACTGTTAACTTTATCTTGAGACAATCTATTTTTTTTATCATTTATCATTAGACATTAATTTTTCTTAAAAATCGATATTCTCTATATCATATATATGATTATTTCATAAATTGTATACAATTTTTACATATGGTTTTTACATTAAAAGTTATTTGGTTATCTAGGGAAATATTGATAAATCCACATTCTTTACTTGATACAGATATTTTTTGATAAGACACATTATTTATAAATTTAATCGATTATTAGGTATATTATGAATGCTTTCGAATTGTAGTGATGAGTGGTTCTTGGTTATAGATATCCCTTAGATGCATCAATAGTCTCATGAGGTGAATCAGTAAGCGAGAATTAAATAGATGTTCCCATAATTTTAAACTATCTTGTGAAAGGTCTTAACAGTAAAGGTATCACGATGCCTGAGATCATGATGTCCAATAATTAATCCTTTCATTTTTTGAGAATTTAGTTATTATTACTATCTATGAGTTTTTTCCTTGATATTATATTTGAATTCATTTCATTCTCAATTTATAAATTAAAATGCATACGTGTTAAGTTATATCCCATTCCATATTGATTATCCCATATCTAATCATGATAGTCAAGTTATTTACTAAATTTAATGTATGTTTATTTTTTTATCTTTACATATTGATTATAACTTATTTATTCATGATATATTCTAAAACACATAACCCTTACTTTGTATTTTAGATAACCCTTATCTTGTTTTTTTTCAAAAGTATATGAAGATGAATTCATTTAATGAGTTCAAGGATTCCGAATGATTTCCATGAATATACTTTTTATTTTTTTATTCCCCAATTGAAAATGGGTATCATGTATGTATTTGTTTCTGTAATACTATTAAACTGATTGATCCTTAGTGATGTGCTCACTTTTATCTTATGCCAATGTAATAAGGTAGACACTTTCTCCGGGTTACTGGAGTCCTAGTCAATAAAATGATTAATGAGATTTTCACTAAACTATATCAGCGTTGAAATAAATCTGAGTACCTAGCTAGTGATCTTACATTGAAGATGTTTACAAATATTGATTATTTATAAATTGTGGGCATTGATATTTATAAAAAATTATCTATTAATCATATATTATCATAATTACAACCAATATTCTATATATTAATCATGAATTATTAGATGAACAATGTATAGAATGTACTATAGAATATTTTTACTATGATTCCTAGGTACATAAGGATTTGTGTACTATGGTTCCTCACCACTTATGGTGAATTAAGTGAAATAAAATTTTGAAAATCCCATGTCTAGTTCAATTTTGATGGAGCCTTTACAACATTATTCAAAAAGACAAAAGATTCAAAGGCATAGTGTTGAATAGAAGGTCATATGATTCTCATATAGCAAGAAAGGATACCCGAAGAGGAACTAAAATTAATTGAGGAAGAATTAAGAAAAATATTCTATGTTGATTATATTCATAAATTCATGTAACATTTCAGTTTTAATCCATGGGTTTCAAATACAATATGAAGTTAACATATTTTTATTCAAATATAAGTATAAATAATGTTAATTTTTTTTACAATAAATAAGGTGGATCCTATCAGTACTATTGAAAGAGTGATTGTTATGTTGGAAAATAGAATCACATGAAGTTTGATTCTCTTATGGATTGATTCTAGTCAAACTATTATTTATTATTGGGTATTAACAAAACATATATCATGGTGTCCATTTATAGACACAACAAGACATAATTTCATGTTTTAAATTAATTTTATTTTGTTATTTCATAATTATTCATAGCTAAACTATAATTGAATCATAGATATCCAATATGGTAAATTAATGATAAATATAAAATATGAGACTCATACCCAGTGTGGCATAATAATTCATTGCCAAGTAAAAATAAAATTGGTTTTCAAGGATATACCGAGAAGGGTTATCTTGAATATTTGGAACTAAAACTATTAGATATTTTAAATAATTATTATGTTTTAGACAAATATGTATTTTAGAATAAATTTATGGAAACCAATATTCTATAATTAGTTTAGAAAGACCATATGAACTCTTCTAAGAATAACCTATATATAAAATTATATACTCTATTAAATTACATTAAGATATTTTTTGGATTGTAATATGGAAGTAGTGAGTAAACATGGTAAAATATATAATATCATCTAGGTGGGATAGTAAATGAATATCCTAACCAAGTATCAATTAATAATTTAATGCATATTGGATCAATTATTTATCTCACATCACTTGATACACATCAAGAACATGAGAGTTGTATAAGAAGAGTCGATGGGGATTCTTATATATATTATAAGTCTTTAATATTACTTTATGTAAATATTTCTCAAATAATAAAATAATATATAACCATATGATATTTAAATTAACTAATTGATATCATATAACTTATAATATAATTGGAACCAATTATGTCACAATATCATGTTTTTAATGAGAACTGTTTGATAAAGATATCTTTAGTAACAAATGGACATCAAAGAAAACCCTAATTTATTCTTAGTTTACTATCCTAAAGATATTGAGGATATTTATATCCTTGAGATAAAAAGGCATTATTAAAGACATGATATTTTTATTTAATAGGTAAGCACTACTCTTTTAAGATAATAGGGGTAAGCTAGGCTCAAGGTGCAGATGAGTTGGAATGGGAACACAAAAATCCATGATAATTAGTGGTAGGATTTTTTTATAGATACACACACTTTGTAGGAAATTTAAAAAAAAATTCGTTTTATATTCACTAAGACAATTGATATACTATTCAATAAGAATAATGACTTCTATAAGAATTTAGTAAATAAAAACTGGTTAATATTGGAAAGTTCATATAAATTTAGAGATGGATTCCATATATTTAGTTGACATTACATATTTCATTAATTTATTTAGTTTATTTAAAGATTCATGTGGGTATTCTAGAATAAACTAGATATGGATGGTATAAGTTGGTATAAATAAGGCCTGATTGTTTACAAAAGGTTTCATGTGATGTCTAGAAACATTATATGATGAAATATTACATCAGTCATCATGATAAAATCATTTATAATATAACTTGTCATTGAAACCTTATATAATAAATATATGGTGAAATTAAATGTCAATCCTATTATTCTTAGGTAATACTATGGAAAATGTCTATATGACATGACCAGAAGGGTTGTTGACACCAAATAATTCCAATGAGGTATGCAAGTTACCAAGATCAAGTTATATAATTAAGTAAGAATTATCTTCATATAATATTAATTTATGACACCCTTAAGACTATTTTTTTATTATGTACACAATTTATCATGAGTTTAAAAGTTTTTTGTGGGAGAACTATAGTTTTCTAGTTTGATATGTTGATAACATATGGAAAATGGATGTTTAGTCTCACAGTTAATTAAGACCAAAGAATTTTTTTGCAAGAATGACTCAAAGAAGAAATGAATCTTCTAGGGATAAGATCTAAAATCATATATCTATGGGGTTACTTAGATCAATTCATATTATATACCTTTAAAATGTTTTGGAAAATACAATATGGAACAATTCAATAATGAATTACTACCTTTGTCACATGGAAAGAAATCATTACAAGTTGATGTGTAAAATTACATGAGAGATTATTTTGGTGAATAGTGTTCCATATGCCTAAGATATGTTTGGAATATATCTCATATTCAATTATATGTATTGTTGTTTTATATTTCTTATGCATAAATCATAAAAGGGAAATGTAACACCTCATGATTTTGTGAAATAATTTTTATTTCAAATAAATTTCATCTTCTAGACATTTAAAGTTACATTGAATATTGTTTTCATTACATCAAATACTATGTTTTTATAGTGTTACATAAAATACCAATTTTAGATATCATTACGCATGACACCATGTTTATCTTGCGTTACACACAACATTGAGTTCAAATGAAACATGACATATTATTAAAATATTATTATTTAATAGTTATCCCTTATCCATTGGAATGGAGGGTATGAATAAGGTTAACTAAATTAATAAATTATTGTTTAAAATTGTGTATAAAATGAATTATTTGGTGACCAATTAATTATAAATGAAAATAATAATTATTTGAAAATAAAAAGATTCATTAAAAAACTATATTCTATCCACAAACATATTTTACCTCAAAAAATTTTAATAAAACATTTGGTGAATGATTTTAATTAAATTTATATATTATATATTCATTAAAATAAATATAATTCATCTTATTTGTTTTATAGATAAAAGATAAGAATAAATCCAAATTTATGATTAAAAAATTGTATTTTTCTAAAAGGCAGTTTTCTTCCTTTTTATGGCACACTTAATTTAAAAATAGTTTTTCACACTTGTATAAATTTTATTTTATTAAATAAAATTAATTTTTGAAATAGTAATTTTAAAATTATATTAGATGTATTTTTTGTAATTTGTTTCTGAAAAGTTTCATTTTTTGATGAATAGTGAAAAATACTGAATTTTAATTGAAAACTGCCTTTTCATCTAATTTATTAAAAAAGTTAAATTTTATTTTAAATTTATTTTAAAGTATAATTAGTCAAATTATATATATATTAATTTAATTTAGGTTGTTGGAATCAATTTCATATTGAAATTGGATAAAAAAATTCGTAATTTTTTGAACATTTTCGCTTTAAAAACCCGTTTTCTTAACACATTTATGAGATGAATTTTAAATTACTTTTTTTGAATTTTGAGAATTTAATTTTAAAAAATTTATTCCATATTTGGAATAAAAAAATTTTATAATATATATTAATTCCAAATTAATTTTTGACCATAAATATTAGTGAAAATAGTGAAAATTAATCAGAGTGATTAGGAGAAAAATGAGTTTACCATGGGACTAAACTATAAATTTAATATGAAAATGACCTAGAAACGTGTCATACCCCCATTGGATGGAAGTATATTCACCGTATCCCTTATTTTATTTATTTTGGTTAATTATGGGTTCTTGATGGTAAGTAAAAACATGGGCACACCTAACATCTTTAAAAAAATACCAAGTGTGTCCTTTCCCCCACTTATAAAATAACACCCACTCTCCTCCCCTCCTCACCCATTCAAAACCCTTTGTTTCAGCCAATATCTTCACAAATCACCTTTCAAATTCCCTATCATCATCCAAAAATCCTTATTTTGGATAAAAATACATCCATGGATGGGTTTTAGTGAAAACCTAAAAGGATACTTGAAGAAGAGGAAGATCCAACAGGTAAGACAGAATTAAAGACTTAAGGTAAGGGATTTTAATCGCACTTTTATTTTATTTGAGAAAGATTACATTTCCACAAAATTTTTATTTTATTTGATATATATATTTACCATGAATGTATTTTATTATTCTTATAAAAAAATTTATTTGTATTTAAATATCCATTTGAGGACTCACTTTTATGGGGTTTATAGTTCAAAAGTTACCAAACCAGTAATGGATTTTTATCTTAATTTTCCATCTTTGTGATGTATATTATGATATACACCTATATTTTTTCATGAGGTGTATATAAATCCCATTTAACATGTAATATCATAAATTTATCAATCCTTATGATATTTTAATTTCTAATTTATGTTATTATTTCATGGGGATTATAATTCAAGGTTACTAAAGTGGTAATGATTTTATGTTACAACGTCATAGTTTATCAGGATTATTTATGATTAAGCTTACAAAGTTGAAATATAATGATCTAAATATCAATAATTGTCAATAATTTTATTTTATTATGGTTATTCATGATATATTATGGTAATGGTACCATTTTCCACTATTTTGTAGTTATTATAATTAAGAAAATGTTCTTAAGAAAATCTAACTTTATTTCTCTCTTTGTTCAGAAATTTGTTTTATTCAAAAACCACGTTTTTTATTTTTTTTAAAAAAATTATTTTTAAATGGTATTTTAATATCATTTTCAAGGAAAGGGTTTTTGAAAATGTTTTATGATTAATTTTTTAAAAAATATTATCAAATATTTATGTATAATTTTGTAAGGACACTTTCAATGAAAGAGATCTTTAAAATATTTTAAAGCTTCCATTATAATTTTTCAAGGATATTTTAAAATAAATAGATTTTAAAAATATTTTCAAGATTACACTATATTTTTTCAAGGATATTTTCATATAAAAATACTTTTAAAATTATTTTGAAGATTCCTTGGTATGTTTTTGAGGATATTTTCAAGGAAAAATATTTTGAAAATATTTTACATTTAAAAAATAATTTTTCAAAGAATAAAGGTTATTTTCCTCAAGAAATGTGTTAAATGATCCTTTAAAAATTATTTTCCATCTAATATGAAATCCGTTGGTGTTTCATATGCCTTAATTGGTATATGATCCAAGGGCACCCATCCTATTATTTCACTGAATGGTTTAGGTTTTGATGGCATGATATTTATGAAACCTGTTTCTCTTCCACAGGTTATACCATGATAAATTGATTATGAAACCCACTTATTTTCAAGAGTTATTCTATGATAAAATGATTATTAAACCTATATCTTTTCCACAGGTTATGATATTATGAAATGTTTATTATACCCATTTCATTTTATGAGTTATGATATGATGAATGTTTATGATCTTATGTCACATATATGTATGATTTCATTATTTGATGAGTGGGTCCTATATCTTCCTCTAATACATTGGGTAAATAGTTATATATCATGAGATAGATAATATTGGAATAGAGACTAAAACTAATTCAATAATGGGATTTTCTACTATGATGGTATTGAGAGTGAAACTTGAATACTATGATGTTATGTGTAAACCTATCTTTCATGTCCATAATGTTATGTGTGAACTAGATTACAAGTTCATACTGTTAGGCGTGAACCTGATTACATGTTCAAAATATTATACATGAACCTGATTACATGTTCACAATGTTTTGTGTGGACCTATCATTCATGTATTTAATTTTATGTGTGGACCCGATTGTATGTCTATAAGTTTATTTAGGGGCCTGATTTCTTGTCCTTAAATTAACGAGTGAACTATTTCTATTTACACATGTTCACAATGTTATAAGCTGATGTGTATGGAAAATTTACATGACTTATTCTAATGTTATTCTCTCATGACTCATGTTTTTTTGTTCCCATGTGATTCATATCTTATTAACTTCTATTCATTATGTCATAACTCGTTTTCATGATCTAGAATGGTTCGGTATGAAATTAAAATATATTTTTTCCTTTTTAAATACCCTTATACCTATATTACTATTTCATATAATCATTGATTTATATCTCTTATTTTTACCCTTACTAACCTTATGAGATCACCCATTGTTATGTTTCTTTCCCTAGGTTATGACGAAATGTTTAAGTAGGGTATTCCAAAGAGGAGTACTATGTGAGAAGATATTTTTAGGATATGTTAAAGATCATTCACCAAATTAAAAAATTATAGTCCATTTTATAGAGGAACTAAAATATTATGGTACTCAGGCATGTGTTTTTATAATGTAATGCATATTCATAAAAAATGATTTAATATCCATGTATGTGAAGTCTGGGTCACTATTGTTTTTATAATTGGAAAGGTTTAGTAAAAATGTGGAGACTAGGATGAGAAAACTTTTGTGAGACCCCTTGAGACATTTCTAAGTATATTTCTAGGTATGTATCTGTGGATAAGTACATGGATGATTCAAAGTTTATGAAAATATCCTAGAAATTTGGTAAAGGATTCAGAGTGGTTTGCAAGAAATTACATCCCCATTTGGATACGACAATTGGTTGTGGGTTTGTAATAGATTTATATAGGGGTAACAGCCCCCAAACCCCTGTATTTATCTAGACTTGATCAAGAACTGGTGTATGAAAATGTGCCATTATGCATAGCTAGTTTGACACTCCTAGGAGATATGTTTTAGAAATTCAAATACTCTTTATGAACCATCATGAAGGGTTTAAATATACTATGACTATGAATGGCCTAGGATAAACCTAAGGTGTCATAGATTAAAGAAGGTTTAATGATTTAGACAACCTATAAGTGATTTTTCATGATTATATCGTTCCCCACTATTATTAGTGTTTCTAAAACTATTATTTTTGTTTTAGTCAACAGTTAGAACCACAAGGAATCTTGCTAAAATGAAATCTGATAGAAAATTCAGTTACTATGAGAAAAAAATTGGATAATGACTAGAGAGAAAGATATTGTGATTGTGCCTAATCATCTATCATGATATATGATTAACAACATGAACTTTTATGAGATTCCAGAAATATAAAATATTATGAGGATGGTATTTTATGAAAGTTCATGTGAGAATGAACATCTAGGAAGGAAGATTAAACTTCTGAAATATCAAATTGTGGGAAGAATAACCTAGAGGAATATCTCAAATGGAATGGGAGATGTTACCTGTGTTGAAAAGAAGGTCATAGAGTGAAAAATTATCAAGGAGTTAATTGTATTATGTGTGGGGAATATGGGAATTATACAACTCAATGCCTTTACCCAATAATTAAATTATATAATAAGAAACGACTTATTCCATATCAATCCTTGAAGTTGAGTGAATGAAGTATTGATGTATTGGGATTCCAGTATTATGTTTAAGAAGTATTTTCCTAATAGTTATTAGATTTCACGAATCATGATACATCTAAGTATTTTGTTATTTTTGGAATAATATATTTTTTCATGTAAGATTAATTTTAGAGTCATGGATTCCATATTGGATTTATAATATTGTTGTTGATCATAAGTTAAAACTTTTAGACACCCCTCATAAGGTTTTACGTGATGGGAGTTTATCAATATTAGATATTTTTTAGGAATACATCCCTTTTGTGTTGTCTATATTTTAATGAAAAAATTATTTAATTAAGAGCGCCATTACAATTTACAAACATAATAATAAAGGTACTGGTAACCATTAGGATTTACCTTATCATTGATGTGGTTATAATTATGGGTTGTAGTGGATCGTCTTATAAAGTAAGCACACTTTGTCACTATCAGAGAAGATTTCTCTTTAGATATTATTTCTAGAATATATATTAAGGAAGTGGTATGGTTTCATGGGGAAGCACATTCAGTTTTATCTAATCAGGATATCTAGTTTAACTAAATGTTTTGGAAAAGAATTTATCAAGATCTTCTTATAGAATTGAGTTTCATCATGATGTATCATTCTCATACATATATTCAGTATGTGAGAACAATTTAAACACTACAAGATATTCTAAGATCTTTTTAAATTGATTTAAAACGTTATTCGGATTACGCCTTCTTCTGGTTTAAATTTCTTACAAAAAATAGATTTTACTTGATCACTCATATTTCTCCTTATGAAACCGATTATAGAAAGAAGTGTAGATATCTAACGTACTAGAATGAAGTTGTAAAATAAAATCTATTAAGACCTGAGCCAACTGATGAAATGATAGAGAAGGTTAGATCCATTCAAAAACATGTATGTACTGAACAAATTTTAAAGAAATATTATGTTGATTATCATCTATTAAATCTAGAATATGAATTTGGTTATAAATACTTTATATGAATTTTTATTATTGAATAAAGAATGGAAAACAAAGACCTAGGTATATTGGTCCCATTAAAATATATGATCATATCTGTATAGTAGCTTAGCATTTGGCGCTTCTACTAAACCTCTCCCAAGATCAAGATGTGTTATATATATTACAATCGAGGATGTATATACCTGACCCATAACATGTTTTTATCTTTTATTTTATACCACAAGAACATGATATTTTTATGAGGAACAATTATTAGAAATTCTGGATTGAATAGAGAATGTTCTATAAATAGAGACCGCTCACTTGACCAAAGTTTTTTGAAAAAACTACTAGCTTAATGAAGCTACTTCCAAAATGAGGATAGAATTTATCAAAATTATCCTAAGTTTGTGGTACTAAAGTGATGAATTTCAAGGGTTAATTTATTTTACGGGGGTAGAATATAACATCGATAAATTTTGTGATTTTTCCTAAAAAACTTAATCTTTAATTTTTTTACGTTACACAATGTATAAACTAAATTACAAGCAACACTATGTTGGTCTTATGTTACATGCAACAACTAGTTTAGATTTCATTATATGAAACACTTAGTTTATCTTGCGTTATACACAACTCTATGTTTAAACAAAATGTGACATATTATTAAAATATAATTATTTATTAGTTATCACCTTGCCATTGGAATGGCATGTATGAATAATACTAACCAAATTGTGAAAATTATTTTTAAACACGTGTATAAAATTAATTCTTCGAAGATAAATTAATTAGAAAATAAAATATTAACTATTTGAAAATTAAAGAGATTCCTTTTCTAAAAAAACTATTTTATATTCATAAAAACTTTTTACCTCAATAAATTAAACAAAAAACTTGGGGAATTATTTTATAAAAATTTATATTGTATATATTCAATAAAATATAAAAAATTTATCTAATGTGATTTCTAGACAAAATATAATAATAAATCCAATTTATGCTTAAAAACTATATTTTTCAAAAAGGCAGTTTTGCCAGCTTTTTGTGGTACTGTTATTTTAAAACTAAATTTTGAATTTTTTTAAATTTTATTTCATTAAATAGTATTAATTTTTTAAATTTTAATATCAAAATTATATTAGGTTTATTTTTGGGTTTTTTTGAAAAGTTTCATTTTTTTGGTGAATAGTGAAAAATAATGAATTTTAATTGAAAAAATCCTTTTCATCAAATTTATGGACAAAGTTAAACTTTATTTTAAATAGGTTTTAAAGTATAATAATTTAAATAATAAATATATTAATCCAATTTAGGTTATTATAACAATTTTTTTATTGAAATTGGATATTAAATCTTGGTAAACTTTTGAACATTTTCTCTTTAAAAACACACTTTCTCGACATGTTTAAGGGATTAATTTTAAATTAATTTTTTCCACTAACATGAATTGAATTTCTAAAAATAAATTATATGTTTTTAATCATAATAATTTATAATTTATAATAAGTACCACTTAATATTTTACAATAATTATTATTGAAAATAGTTAAAAATAAATCACGATGATTAAGAGAAAAACACCTTTACCAAGGGAATAAACTTTAAAATTAAGGGATAAAATGAACTAAAAACTTTTCCGACATCAATTTTATGGACATATGTATACATTATAACTTCTATTATTGAGTTTTTTTCCATCATCTGATCCTAGTGGTAGGTAAAAACATGAGTACACCTAAATTATTTTAAAAAATTCCAAGTGTGTCCTCTCCCCACTTATAAATGGCACCCCATATCCTCTCCTCTTCAAAATTTCAAAACCCATTGGTCCAGCCAATAACTACCCAAATCACACCTAAAATTACCTATCCTCATCATATAATCCTTATTTTATCCATTAATCCATCCAAGTAAGTCATTTAATGAAAACCTAAGGAGGATACCCTTAGATGAGGAAGATCCACCGAGTACAATGGAAGTCAAGACTAGATTTCCATCTCCCTTTTACTTTACATGAGAAAATTTACATATTGAACTCATATTTATTTTATGTGGTGTATATAATTCCCATTAATTTATTTTATGATTATTCTAATAAAATTTATTTTTATTTACATATCCATTTGAGGATCTCTCTTTCATGGGGTTTACAGTTCAAAAGTTACCAAATCAATTAGATATTTTTTTTTCTGAATTTTTCTTTCATTGAGACGTAAGTTGTGACATGAACCTATATTATTTTATGAGGTGTATATTTATACCATTTGACATATAATATCTTGAATTTATCTATCCTCATTATATTTTATGTTTTATTTTATTGTATTCCTTTATGGGGTTAAGATTCTTGGTTACTAAAGTGGTGATGATTTTATTTTACTATATCATTGTTTATCAGGATTATTTATAATTAAGAATAAAATTATGAAATATCATGATCTAAATATAAATAATTCTCATGAATTTTATTATCCTATTATTATTTATGATATATTCTAGTAATTTTAGTATTTTCCAACTCTTTAGTACTTAAAACAATTAAGAAAATGTTTCTAACAAAATTTGACTTTATTTTTATCTTCGTTTGGAAATTTTTTTATTTCAAAACTATGTTTTTGAATATTTTTAAATAAAAATGTTTTTAATTGATATTTTAATATCATTTTTATGTAAAAGGATTTTAAAATTGTTTTTTGAATTAATAAGTGTTTCAAATAATTTTCAAATATTTATTTACAACTTTTCAAGGATATATTCATAGAAAAATATTTTCAAAATTTTTTAAAGATTAATTATAATTTTTTAAGGATATTTTTAAAGAAAATTATTTTCAAAAAATTTTCACAATTACTTTATAGTTTTTTAAGGTTATTTTCATAGGAAAATATTTTTAAATTGTTTTCAAGCTTCATTTATATGTTTTCAAGGATAATTTCTAGGAAAATGATTTTTGAAAATGTTTTCTGTTTTCAAAAAGAACTTTTCAATGTGAAAATGATATTTTCCTCACGAAATATTATAAATGATCATTTTAAAATTATTTTCCTGCTAATGTGATATTTATTGGTGTTAACTATTCCTTACTAGGGATAGGATCCAAGGATACCATTCATATTGTTTTTCTAAATGGTTTATATTTTTATGGTATAATGCCTTTAGAACATTTTTCTCTTCTATATATTATACTATAATAAAATAATTATGAAACCAAATTATTTTACTAGGTTATTCTTTGTTAATTCATTTTTGAAACTTGTCACTTTTACACAGGTTATGATATGATTAAATTTTTATGATACCCATTTCATTTTATGGGTAATGATATAATGAATGTTTATGATATTGTGGAACACATATATATGATTTCATTAAGTGATGTGTGTGACCTATATCTTACTCCAAATCATTGGTAAATGAGTCATATCTCAAGAGATATATAGGAATGGGACAATGAGTGAATTCAGTTTTATAAGGGACTTTGTCCGCTATGATGGTCTTGGGAGTGAACCTTGAATACTATAATGTTATTAATGGATTTTTATTTCATGTACGTAATGTTATATGTGAACCTAAATATATGTTAACAGTGTTATATGAGGGAATGATTTCAGGTCCTTAACTTAATGAGTGAACCTGTATCTATTTACACATGTTCACAATATTATAAGCTGATGTGTATTCCATAAGTTTATGTCTAATTCCAATTTTATGCTCTCATGAATCATGTTCATTGATTACCTTATGTTTTATGTCTTATTATCTTCCAATATATATTCCATAAATTATTTTTATGATCTCTGATAGGTTGGGTATGAACATCGAATGTTTTTTCCATTTTTACATACCCTTATACCTTTCTTATGCTTTCATATGATCATAGATTTATATCTCTTATGTTTACCCTTATTGAGAATCTTATGTCACCATTTCTTATGTTTCCTTCCCCAAGTTATGAATAAAGGTTTAGGTTGGATACACATTAGAGGAGTACTATGTGAGAATATATTTCACCAAATTATAAGATTATGTTCCAAGTTTCTAAAGGTACTAAAATATTGCAGTACTTAGGCATGTGTTTGTGTAATTAAATTAATATTTTTGAAAAATGATGTAATATCTCTATGTGAGAATCTTGGGTTACTATATAAAATATCAAAAAGAAATAAGAGAACTGCATATAATAGCAATTAGAACTATCCAAAAATACACAAGAAAGTAAGGTGGGCCTCTTTCTAGTTTTGTAGAAGTGAGAATACTAGTTTCTAAGGGGATAAATAAGTAGTTTTACTTCATATCAATTTAATCTTTTATCACAGCGAGGATATTGTTATATGTAAGAAAAACTTTTCACAGTCATTGGTTGTCATATCTACATAGATTGAGTATTTTAATTATTTTGATTCATCTTAAGAAGTAGATTAACAACATTTTTTCTATAATATGGTTTGGGAAAATATATCATGATTATGAAAGAGGAAAAAAGATCAACACTTATTGATATCACTTCTTGAGGTATTTTCTTGAAGCAGTAGAGTCACAATAAACAGAATAGTCATATTAGAACATGGAATACCAAGAATAAGAATCCATACCTTATAAAAATAATGTTTATAATGTGAGATATAACGAATTAGTGAATAGTTGGATCAAGTGAAAGTGGGAGTCTATTGGAGTTGGTTCCCTAGAAGTAACTGACATCATACTTTTGATCACTAAAATATTCTAAGATCATAATATTTATGAATATATTTTCACATGTTCAGTTTTATTTTGTATGAAATCAATTTGATAATGTTCATAGATTATTTGTCTCATGAAAAGGTTATAATGGTTCTCTTATATAATAAGAACCTAGAAATTCACCGAAAATATTCTTAAACACATATCCCATTTTCTAGATTACATAATTAGATGGGACATAGATGATGTTTTTACCATCAAGTGATTTATGATTATAAGTGGATAAGGCTTCTTATCATTAATTTTTTTCACTTGGTAATATCCAAGAGAGGAAGTTAAGTGGGAAAACCCTCTAATAGGAATTCCCCAAGTTATATGTTTAATTGTTTATTCATATCTGTAAGCATGTGCATAGGTTCTCAGACTTATGATTATTATTATTGTATATCATGAATCACATACTTTGATGTAATGAAAAAACTATGGTGACATATACTCCTTATGAGGTAGGATACATTGAGTTCATCATAATTTATATTCCCTAAATAAATAATAAAAGAAACGATTTATCCTTTCTAAGTTAATTGAAGGAGATACATATGGACCTTTGATTGGAATGGAACTATCTGATTAAATCCCTGGCCATGATAGTTCATCGATCAAATAAGTTTTGGTAATCAAAGAAATATAATCAAATATATAGGTTTATATAACAAGTATGCAACCTTCTTAATAAGATATTGAGAAAAAGGGATTATATTACACATTAATCGTTCATATACAGTTATTATCATTGAGAGATTAACTTATTCATGCATGGATTCTTTGATTTATTACTATAAATTAATTGTGGTATTTAGAAAATATAACCTAAATCCACTTCTATTTGAATTTAATAGTTGTAATAAGTATTATTCTCAATTTTTGGTTTAATAATTCTTTTGGTATTGTTGATCACATGAATTCAATCACCCATCATTCAATTTTAGAATATATGGGAGTTGAATATTAAATAAATATTATTTATGACTTAGTGAATATATCATATTCATTTATCACTTATTTATTATTCACAAGTTAATAAATAAATATTAATTTATTCAATAGTCTAGTGAATAGTTTAATATAAATATTAAAATTAATATTTATTCAAAATTTTAGTTAATATAATATTTATTTAATGAATAATATAATAATATTTATTTATTTAAATAAATATTTATCATTAAAGGTTTGATAAATTATGCATAGTATTGAAATACCGAGTTAGTGGTTCGATTAAAATGATATAGATTATTAAATGTCATATCAATAAATATTAATTAATTTATTTAATAAATGATATATAAATACTAATGAGTTGAGACATGTCATGGAATATGTTATTATTATAATTATTATTATTTGACATGGGAAATATATTATAAATAATATTTAATGAAGGGATTGAATGTAATTATCAAATATTTATCCTTAACTATATATTCTATATTATATTATTTTTTAGGGTTATTAGAATTTTTGTGCATAATGAATTTTATCAGAGGTAATTCTCCCTAGACCAAGATAACCTATCAATAATACTCTCAAGGATTAAAAACTATCCTCAAAATATCTCTTAAGCCCAAGAGAACAAGAGATAATTCTTTCAAGACACAAATACTTCTTGTTGTGTTCAACGGTGAACAATGCAAGGTGTTTGGTTCCTTCATGCTAGATGTATGATTTCTCAGGGGTTGAATAACATCTATTCATGGAAGTAGACGGTATTTAAAAACCATATTCCCAATATCTCCTTGTAATGATAAATTAAAATAAAGTATAAAACAATATAAATGAATAACATTATAAACACACTTAAATTACACTGATTGTTCCTCTACAATGTCAATATATTCATTTAATGTGGTTGATAAAGATCAATGCAGTGTAAAACAAAAGCCTCACACCTCTAGAGGTATCCATGTATTATTCCTAGATCTATAATCATATGAGCATGATCCTTCCATCCTCCATGAAATGATAATGCCTAAGGCATAAAGGTGGTAGGAGAAGAAACATTCTGGTTTTTAGGGAGTTTTAACTAAGCTATGGAATACATTAAACCACCATTTCATGACAATGGACCTTTTATAGGGCCCTTTAGGATGCTAATTATGTGTGTTTTCATATTAACTCTTATATCAAAACATAAAAGTTAATACAGTTTTCAATTAATGCATCGTATTTATAATTCTCTATACATGTTATATCATATATAAAATTAATTAAATGATATCCAACATGAGAACATCTAATGGAACATGACCTCAAAATTCTCATAAAAACCACAACCTTTACATTAAACCAAATGGTGGATAAAATAAACCCATTCATTATATATAGGACAAGGAAAAAATACCCCTTTATAATTTCCATTAATCATATAAATGACTGCCCAAAGTGCATCATATGGAAATGGGATTTAGGAAATATCTCCTCCAATATCCCACATACACTAAATACTTATATACTTTGTGCCGTTTCACATTATATTGTAACATATTCAATAAATTTTGATACCACATTCAAAAGTCCATTTGAATATATTCTGTTTTTTTCAAACCTATTAGTAACTTCACTTCATATCTAATCATATATAATACATTTTGAATATCCATTCATCACAGTTTTATATTAACTCTAAAACACTTTTGGATTAACTCTTTGAGTTAACGTCAATAACCATTTAGTAAATCACAATGTGTGACCCCATGGATCTTAGCATCATTGACAAAAAATATGAATAATTAGACACATAAATATAAGAAAAAATTGGTATCTAGAAAAACATCAATGTAACTTAATCTATAAAGGGATTTGATGTAATCTCTTTCAAACAAATACATCTATATAACCATGTCCAAAAAATTACATCACATACAAGAATACATTCTTATAAGTTCCATTTTTCAAAGACAACGAGTGGAAATACTATGACGTATCATGTTGATTGATTTTCTTTGTGTACTTGATGGGTTTCTAACTTTTCCTTAAAAGTGTTTTCTTAATAAAAAAACAAATATTTTGATGTAACGAGTGGCTATATGATGTAAATTATATCAATCCCATATTTCCAACTTATATATTCTTAATTATTTGAGTATATAATAACCTAGTCAATGAATATATCACATTTAATTTATCTTCGTAGATGGTTAAATCACATGTCCCTCATTAATGTAGATTATAAGATCATATATACTATCTAAGTGTGGATGTATACTCACTAGTCTATCTCTGTAACACCCCATGGTTTTATAAATAAATTTAAAATTGAATTTATTAAACACTAAGTCTACAAAAAATACAACCTTATTTTAACCTAGGCATTAAACATATTTTTTCCACCTCTGTGATTTGAATTTCGAAAAATTGATATACACAATTGTGTTCAGTATGATATTTAGAGTTTGACAAGAAAAAATTATTTTTTGGTGAATAATAACATACCCTTATGAATAGTAATATTTATTTTAATATTAAAATTATTAATATTAAATCAATTATTATTTTATTTTCTTAAGTTTATAAGATAATGAGAACTTGATTAATTTTTCATGGTGATATAAAACGAAATATAGTTTTAAAATTTTTATTTTTTAAAAAAATTATGATTTTATTTAAAAATTAAATTAATAATATTTAGAAAATTATTTTCAAAAAAATAGAGTTCATTTTTGAAATCTACAAGTCAAAAAATGGTTAGTGTTATTTTTTGGGATTTTTTTGAAATACTCGAATTTTTTATGAATAGTAATATACGATAATTTATCGTTTGTATAGGTTATCAGTTAAATTAACTATTCCTAGAATCATAACTGATGGAAGAACACATGTATAGAAATAAAATGTACATATTACTATTCTTGGTCACAAGAATCAATACCATTGGTTGTCTTTGAAAAAATAATAAAATAATGAGTAAAATAATGGGAAAACCCTCCTCTTCTCCACTATAACCCCCTCGCTTTATCTTCTCTTCACTCATCTCAAGCCTTGTTCCTTATCTAAATTCTGAAAAAATATACTCCCAATATCCTCCCCCACTTATATCATCCCTTGGTCTCATTATAAGACTAAAATCTCTCCCCTAAATAGGCTCTTAAAGAAGATTAGTTCAAGAAGTAAATTCATCTTTTCATTTATTTTATTTGAAGTTCATTTATTTTATTTTTATTACCTCACCTCATTTCATCGAAATGTTGTGATGAATCCAGTACCTTACATGTACTAGAATTTTTTTTATGATAACGGAATAATTCTTTATCATCTCTCGTTTCCCATTCTTTTATACTATAAATGAAAACACCATTTGAGATTTGATAATTTATCACATTCAATGCCGGTGGGTTTTATATTTATATTACCATATTAAATTATGGTCATGAAACCATTTTTATGGTTAAAATAGACTATAATATATTCATTATAACTTATGTAAGGTTATTTAATCCTTTTTTACACATGATATTAATTTATAAATCAAAATAAATTCGTTGTGATCAAGAACCGCCAATTAACCCAAACAATTATCATTAATGTTTTATATAATGATTCATATTAACTCCTAATAACCAAAATTTTTTATGACCATGTAATATTTTGTTTTTTAACTAATATAATAAAACATATATTCAAGAAAACCATTCCCATTCTAGATGTTTATCGATACCAGAATATAAGTAAATTGATCATGAAAACCAAGGAAGAAAACACTCCCAAACAATGAAATTGAATCTCTTAACCCATAAAAAGGTAATGAATTAACCTAATAAGGTTGTAAAAAATAAATTACATGTAGGGTAGGTTTTGGTAATATTAATTTATGAACCTAAAGTTGATTATTCATGTCATTAAGATCAATTGATGAACACTTTTGGACTTAAGGTAAGGGTTTTCCACCCGAACCTCCATTTTAATCCGGGTTAATTTTATTGTCTAATTACATAAATGAAATTATTATTTCTTATTATGTAATCATCCTAAATTATGTGTGAGTGAACTATATATTTTTTCTAACCGTAATAATTATTTATTTTATGTTTCGTTATACATTTTAAAAGGATCTTTAAAAAATTATTCCCGAAAAGCGAGCCAGAATCAAGGGAATTTCCCAATTCTTACCTATTTTCAAGGGAATTATATAATATATTTTTGGAAACCATTGTCTTTATAAAATTTCTTATTTTATTATTAATATACTATCTTACTTAACTTCTAGTTTTATACAAATATTTTTCCAAAAGAACTCTTATTTTCAATGTAAGGGGGTATTTATCTCAAGAATTACTCGATGATTTTATAAGAGTGTCTTCATCTATTTCAAAACTCTTATTGATTGTTATGTATTATTTTGATTTATATTTTATAATATCATATAAAATATTTAATTTAATGTATTATTATTATTTTGACTATGGATGTACTGTCTTAAAACCATTCACCAATTTACTCAGAATGGTTAGTTTTTATGCTTAATGTTTAGGCAAAGTTATTTAAATTTCATATATTATTTTATATATGAATGTATATATTGTTTATGTTTATCCCCTTTTATATGATTAATTAATTGGACTTATTAAGTGTTGTGTGCGGCCTGATATATCCCCTTGGTTCATCGGTAGGTCTCATGAGAAAAACTATGGTCTTGGCATGAGGCCTTGCGAAAATGGATATTTATGGTTTGGGCACGAGGTGTTGATAATATAGTTATTATTTACTAAATTATGAATTCCCTAATTATGAAAATAGTATTTATGATTCATTTTTTTATTCTACTAATAGAATACCAATGATTATGTTTTATTATGGAATTAATTATTCACCTCATTTCTTTCCATAATGTGTTCAAGTTTATTTTTAAAGGAATGTGTTATTAGTTATTCCCCATACCTAATGTTTATGTTTATGATATTTTCAGCTGTATTTATTATCCTTATTGAGAATTTTATCTCACCCCTTTCTTATGTTTCATTTTACCAAGACATGAAGTGGTATATTATGAATGACAAACAAAAATAACCTTGGAGTTATGGATGTTGTCATAGGAGTTTCTATGATGTATTTGTTTTCAAGTTGTAATGTTGAACTTATGTATATATCTTGTTTAAAAATATTCTAAACTACTTGGTCCTTTGGGATATATATTCCTTGTTTATATACCAATTTAATAAAATAAGGCACCAGCTCCAAGAAACTGGGGTCAGGTACTTACAGTTGGTATCAAAAGAAGTTTAGTAGAAAACATGGAAATTGGATTTAGAAAACGTAGATTAAGGAACAAAACCCTAAGATTGTATTTGAGGATAAACATACAAGAACATCCTAGAATTTTTGGTAAGGAATTAATTATGTGGATATTTCTCTAAAGTACATCCCTCTTTAGATACTACAAGTGGATATGGTTCTAGAACAGATGTACCAAGGAGTGAAAACTCCGACAAGAAGTTTTAGGCTCGACCTAGGGTATCATAGTACAAAAAAATAGGCCTTACTGCACACCTAGTTTTTCACTCCTGCGTGATATGGTTAAGATAATTAACATTTTATTTACAAGCCATTAAGAAGGATTTAAATGTAAAGTTTTCGTAAATAAACCATGGTTCTGATTATGCGATTATCCATGAATAGGATTTAAATTTATTATAATTATTTTTCTAAGTTGATATTATACATTATGATTCATAACCTAATATAGTGTATGTCATTATCTAAAAATGTCCCCTAGTGGAAGAAATGGAAACTGCATGAATATGAGAATCCCAAGTAGTATTTCCCTCTGATAATGGATATTGATGTTATATTTGGAGCTGCGATTGGTGCTGAACAACTTATAACTATACTGGGAAAACTAACTCAGGTTATGAATAATTACCTTACCTATATGGAGGATCTTGATACCAAACCTGGAGGAGCTATGTTGGATATCTTTATGTGACAACATCATCCATCATTCAATGAGACTAAAAACCCATTTGTAGCTGAGCAGTGGATACGTTCCTAGAGAAGATATTTCTTGGTTTGGGATGTAATGAAAGAGAGAAGGTTGTAAGGGAAGTTTATCATATATCAGGATATCCTGATCAGTGGTGGTCGTTAATCCAAAATACAAAAGAGGAAGAATAAATAGAATAGTTGGAATAGAAGTATTATAAGGAAATCTTCCTAGAAAATTTTTTCCCCATGAACAATGAGCAGATAAGGAAATTAAATTATTGAATCTGAGGTAGAAGGAGGATGAAAATGTTTCCAAGTATGAAGTATACATTAAAAGGCTAGCAAGGCATGTTGCAAACTACATACATAATCCAAGGAGCAAGATTGATTGATTATTTGATGGTTTTAAACTATTCCTCTAAAGGGATCTAGTCTCATAAAGTTTCTCAACATATGAAGATATAGTCTCAAGTGTTATCAAGATAGAGATGGAATTTTATAACTCTTATGAATTTAAAGTAAAGAAATTGAAAAAGAGGGTTGTTCAAAACTCTAGAAAAGAAAAAAGGAAATGGGGAAGAAGGGAAGAGTTGATCTTCCACGCAATAGTAATTATGGAAAGAATCACCCTAGAACTTACCTGAAGGGAATGTGAGTCTGTTACAAGTGAGGAGAAAAAGGCAACCTATCTTCGGATTTTAAGGGGAAGAAAGAAGCTAAAAATGTTTAATTCTACAACTGTAGGGAGATGGGATATTATGAACATGAATGTCCTAAGCATCCAAAAAATGTTCCCCAAAGAAGGATAAGAGAGTAAGGCCAAGCTTATGCGGTCAAAACTGCAGAGGTTGAAGTTCCTAACAATATGGTGTCGGGTACTTTAATCGTTTCCCTGAACTTATCCAATACTTTATATGATTCATGATCATCACATTCTTTCATATCTTCCCAATTTTACATGAAAATTATACATTTACAATTTGATTTAATAAGGGAGTTGTCAGTTAAAACTCTTAAGAGAAGTATCATTGTAACTAAGTTGTGTCAGGAAGTCCCCATTATGGCATATAAACGTGCTTTATCTTATGATTTTATTATCATACCCATGATTTAATTTGATATAATCCTCATTATGGATTAGATTTATAACCATGATTGGAAAATTATTGTAAGAACAATGAGGTTACAATTTTTGATGATGATGTGGAATCCATTATCTTTAGGGAACAATCATCACCATCAGATTCTCATCTAGATCCACCCCTAGTAGCTCTACTAAATTCAATTATTAGGGAAGAAGGGAACACAATATCTATGGGTGAGGAAATGAATGTTCAAATAGAGTACGTACCTATTGTGTAAGAATATGTTGATGTTTTTCCATAGGATTTACCTAGATATCCTCCAGAACAAGAATTTGAGTTCTCTATTGATTTAATTCCTGGTTCAAGGCCTATATCGAAGACTCTATAGAGAATGGCCACTATGGAATTAGTATAACTGAGGAAGGAACTAGAGGAATTGAGTGATAAAATATTTATTCACCCTAGTGGTTCCCCATGGGGATCACATATCCTTTTTGTTAAGAAGAAAGATTGATCTATGAGGTTGTAAATTGACAACATGGAGATCAATGCTATAATAATAAAGAGCAAGTATCCCCTACCTCACATCGGTGATTTATTTGATCAACTTCATAGAGCCCAGTATTTGTAAAAGATTGACCTTTTATCTAGATATCATCAGTTTCTAGTAATGAATGAATACATTCCAAATAAAATGTTTTTAACTAAGTATGGGCATTACGAGTTTACAGTAATTCTTTTTAGACTGACTAATGCACCCTCAGTTTCATGGATCCAATGAATAGAGTTTACAAGGAATATATTGATGACTTTTTGGTGGTATTTATTAATGATATCTTTCTATACTCCAAAAGATATTAAAATCATGAAAATCACTTACACACTATTTTTAAGACTCGTAGAAGAAATGAATTATATGAAGACTTTAGAAAGTATGAATTTTGGCTTCAATCAGTTTAATTTCTTGGCCACATTGTCTATAAGGATGTAATATATGTTGATCCTATGAAGACAAAGGCTATGCAAGAATGCCCAACCCTAAAAAACATAAATGAGGTACATAGTTTTATTGGATTAGTAGGTTATTATCAGTTTTTTTAGAAGGTCACCCATTTAGCCAACCCAATGACTAATATTATACATAAATGGGTTAAGTTTATATGGAAAGATAAATGAGAGGAATGTTTTGAGCAGTTGAAGAGGAGATTAGTGAATTCTCTAATCCTGACTCTGCCATCGGGGAATAATGGGGTTGTGATCTATAGTGATGTATCAAAGAAAGGAATTGGTTGGGTCCTTATGTATAATTATAGAGTTATTACCTATGCATCAAGGGGAATAAAAATTCATGAACAAAACTATCCTCCTCATGATATTTATTTATCAGTTTTAATCTTTACTGTGAATATATGGAGACATTATCTCTATGAAAAAAATGTGAGATATATACAGATTATAAGAGTTTGAAATATATCTTCTCAAAGAAAGAACTCAAAATGAGGAAAATGTGATGGCTCAAAATACTCAAGGATTATGATTTTACCATACACTAACTCCAAAAAAGGTCATAAGAGGTGTTTGATGCATCGAGAAGGAAGGACTATGGAGTTATAAAAAAATGAGGATTGACAAGTATCCTTTGTACTTGGATCTAGTAAGGATGGATATGATAATTATCAAAGAAGGTGAAACATCACTACCTTTTCCAATGGTTTCCCAACCATCTTTATTGGAAATAATTAAATCTTCATAGTCATATGATGATAATCTCTAAAAGAAAATTTATGTTGTGAAAGATGGGACGTTGGATGAGTTTATGCGTGAAGATAGAATTATGAAATTTTTGAAGAGGCTTTGTGTTCCCTTTCCAACTAAACTGAAAACGGAGTTATTGGATGATTAACATAGATCAAATTTCTCTGTACATCCTAGTATCACTAATATGTATATAGATTTGTAGGAAAATTTCCGGTGGGACAACATGAAGAGGAAAATTTATGATTATGTATCAAGATGTTTAGTTTGTCAACAAGTAAAGGTCGAAATAAAACATCTTAGAGGATTCATGAAACCTATACTTATTCTTACATGTAAATGGAATGACATAACCATATATTTTTCCATTATTTTAGCCAGAACTCCAAGAAATAATGATGCAATATGGGTAATTTTTTATCAACTTACGAAATCTGCACATTTCCTCGCTATAAGGGAGAATTTTCAACTGGATTGATTATCATGACTCTATATAAATGAAGTTATAAAACTTTATAGAGCAACTATATAGATTGTTTCTAATCATAATTGATGATTTACAATGAAATTATGGAAAAGTATCCATAAATATTTGGATACTAATCTTCAATTGAGTATATCTTATCACCCACAAACCGAAGGGCAATAAAAAATGATCTAAACCTTTGAGGACATGTTGAGATCATGCTCACATAACTTTCAAGGTTTGTGGGATCAATATTTACATTTAGTGTAGATTTCCTATAATAATAGTTTCAATTATAGTATTCAAATGGAACCAAACGAAGCATTGTATAGAAAGAGATGTTGTACACTAACATATTGGGATGAAGTTGGTGAAAGGAAGCTAGTTGGCCTAGATCTTGTGAAGGAAAAAAACAGTGAAAGTAAAGACTATTAAAACCCATATCAAAGCATCTCAAATAATGAAAAAGATCTATACAAATAATCTAAGGAATGATTTGTAATTTCAAGTGGGAGATCATGTTTTCTTGAACGTATCTCCATGGAAGAGAGTTATACGATTTGGGAAGAAAGAGAAACTTAACCCTAGGTACATTGACCCTTTTGAAATTCTAGATAGAATTGGAGCTATTTCATATCATTTGGATATGCCACCTAGCCTGTCTAAATTACACAATGTGTTCCATGTCTCCTTTCTAAGAAAGTACATGCCAGAACCAACACATTTCCTCACTTCAATGGTATAGAATTTGAACATGGCTTATCTTACAGTGAAGAGCCTATCCAGATTCTAGACACTAAATAATAGGTGTTTAGGAATTAGATGACTTGACTGATAAATATTCTTTGAAAAAATAATAAAATCAAAGAGGCAACATGGGAGCATGGGGATATTTTAATGATAAACTACCCAATTCTTTTTGTGAGGTAACATTTAGGTAATTTTGCGGATGTAATTTTTGTAAGGGGGAGATAATGTCACACCCCATGGTTTTATAAATAAATTTAATATTGAATTCATGAAACACTAGGTCTATACAAACCACCAACTTGTTATAACCTAGCTAGTAAACAAAATTTTTCCACCTCTATGATTTGAATTTTGAAAAACTGACATACACAATTTTGTTCAGTAAGATATTTAGAGCCTGATAAGACAAACTTAATTATTACTAAATAGTAACAAACCCCTATGAATAGTAATAATAATAGTAATAGGGATCTTATGAATATTTTATTGTCTTAGGGTTATAAGATAATGAGATCTTGATTAATTTATCAAGGTGATATAAAAGGAAATATAGTTTTAAATTTTTTATTTTCAGAATAAATTATAATTTTATATAAAAATTAAATTAATAAAATTTAGAAACTTATTTTCAAAAAATAGAGTTCATTTTTGAAATCTACATGTCGAAAAATAGTTAGGGTGATTTTTTGGGATTTTTCTGAAATACTCGAATTTTTGATGAATAGTAATACATAGTAATTTTCAGTATATATACATTATCAATTATATTCACTATTCCTAGAATCATGGATTATGTAAGAATAATTTTTTCAAACTCACATTCTAATATTACTAGTCTTGGTCATTAGAATCAATACTATTGGTTGTCTTTGGATAAATAATACAACAATGAGTAAAATAATGGGAAAACCCTCCTATCCTCTATTATAAAACCCCCTAACTTCCTCTTCTCTTCACTCATCTCAAGCCTTGTGACTTATCTAAATTATTCTCAAATATCATTCCAAGACCCTCCCCCATGTTTATCATCCCTTGTTCTCACTAAAATACCAAAAACTCTCCCCTAAAGAGTCTCTTAAGGAAGATTACTTCAAGAGGTAAATTCTTATTTTAATTTATTTTATTTCAAGTTCATTTCTTTTCGTTTTCTTTCCTTTCCTCATTTCATCCAAATTTTGTGATGACTCCAATAACATAAATTTACTGGAATTTTTTTTTCTTATAAGGTAATAATTCATCATCATCTCTCTTTTACCATTGTTTTATACTAGAAATGAAAACACCATTCGAGATGTGTTAATCTATCACATTCAAGGACGGCGAGTTTTCAATTTCAATTACCATATTCAATTCATGTCATTAAACCATTTTTATTGTTAAAAAAGACTATAATATATGTATTATAACTTATTTATGGTTCTTTAATCCTTTTATACACATTATATTAATTTAAAAATCAAAATAAGTTCGTTGTGATCAAGAACCACCAATTAACCCAAACAATTGTCATTAATGTTTTATATAATGATTCATCTTCAATCCCAATAACCAAATTTTTTTTATGAACATGAAATATTCCGGTTTTTCACTAATAATATACAAATTCTATTCTGGACAACCATTCTCATTCTACATGTTTATCCATACATGAATATAAGTAAACTGATCATAAAAACCAAGGAAGAAAACACTCCAAAACAATGAAATTGAATCTCTTAACCGATAAAAAGGACATGAATGAACATGGAAATGTTGTAAAAAATAAATTAAATGTATGGTAGGTTATTTAATTATTAATTTATGAACCTAAATTTTATTATTCAGGACATTAATATCAAGTGAGGAACACCTTCAGACTTAATGTAAGGCTTTTCCACCCAAACCTCTATTTTCATTCGGGTTACTTTTATTGTCTACTTACCTCAATGAAATTATTATTTATTATCATTTAATCATCATAAATTCTGTTATATTTTACTATATATTCTTAACAACCATAATCCTTCTTTATTTTATTAAGATTTATATGTTTTAAAATGATATTTCGAAAATTCTTCTCGAAATACAAGCCATATTCAAGGGAATTTCTCAAATTATTACCTATTTTCAAGGTCACTATAGTATATGTTTTTGGAAAGAATTTTCTTTATAAAATATCTAATTTTATTATCAATATACTATCTTAATTCAATTATGGATTTATACAAATATGTTTCCAAAATAACTCTTCTTTTCAAAGTGAATGAGTATTTATCTCAAGAATTATTTGATGATTTTATAAGAGCATCTTCATCTATTTCAACACTCTTTTTTATTATTATGTATTCTTGGGAATAATATTTTAAGATATCATCTACCATATTTAATTTATTGGAATATTATTATTTTTACTATGGATGTTCTTTTATAAAACCATTCACCAATTTACTCCGGATGGTTAGTGTTTATGCTTAATGTTTGACGAAAGTTATTCACATTTCATATATTAATTTCAATATTAATGTATATATTGTTTATTTTTATCCCCATTAATATGAGGAATTAATTTTAATTAGTATGTGTTGGCTAGGGCCCACTATATCCCTTCAGTGCATTAGTAGGTCTCATGAGACAAACTATGGTCTTGGCACGTGGCCTTGACAAAATGGATATTTATGGTGATGGCACGAGGCCTTAACGGTATGGTTATGATGTCCCGCATTATGAATTTACTCATTATGAAAATTTTATTGATGGATAATGTGGTTATTCGACTTTTATAATACCTATTACTATGTTTTATTACGTAATTATTTATTTAGCACATTTTCCTACCATAATGTGTTCAAGTTTATTTTTAAAGACACATGTTTTTAGTTATTCACCATGTCTAATGTTTATTTTTATGATATCTTCCACTATATTTATTTCCCTTACTAAGAATTTGAGATCACCCCTTTCTTATGTTTCATTTTCCCAGGACACGAAGAGGTATATTATGAATGACATGTTGAAATAACCTAGGAGTTATGGATGTTTTCAAAGGAGTTTCTATGTCGTATTTATTTTCAAGTTGTAATGTTGAAATTACGTATGTATCTTGTTTCCAATTCTGATAAAATACTTAGTCCTTTGGGATTAATATTCCTTGTTTATATTCCAATGTAATAAGATAATGAACCGGCTCCAAGAAACTAGGGACGGGTCCTTCCAATCTAAGTCAAAGGACTAGCTATTATACTCATAATACAAGAGGAAAAATCCCATCTTTGTTGACCTCTAACAAATTACATGATCAAAAAAATACCTAACCACCCCCAGATTAGATAACAATATTTTTAATTTTATAATAAAGTTATTAAATTATAAATATTCACATGATAGGTTTCTCAACAACCACAGGCATGAGAACCTTAATATGATCCATGCACCCCTAGTATACTGAAGACATTGTGTATGCCACTCCTTGTGATATATATCATGATTCATATAGTAAACACAAAGAATATTATCCTTTTTTATGCCTCATGAGCATATTATGTATCTTTATATGTGAATCCCACTCACACTAACATTAACATATCATTATAAACTATAATACTCCAAGAAGAACATTGGTTAGGGAAAACTCAAAGGCATACTTTGAGAGGTGAATTATAATTTCAATTTTTGAAATGTATATATATGTGTATATATATATATATATTTGTGAAATTAATACAAAATAATTATAAAGTGGATATTTCATATTATCATGAAATATTTTATATTCTTAAACCCATTAAGTATAAATAGAAAACCATAAATATGCACCTCTCTTAACATAGAATATATAATAGACTGTCAGAACTTCCAAATGTTTGCTGTACTTTTTGGATTTTTCTAATTCATTACATCTACATCTGATTAAAAACACATCTATAAGTGACTATATGATAAAATAATCCCACTAAATATTTATTAAGATACATCCATTAATAAAGAATTATTGAGTAATGGTGAGATTTTAGGAATCATATCCTTAATTTTAAACTCCTATAATATATTAAAACACCTTAAATAAACAACATCAATGGTTATAATGTAAAATTATTTTGTCTACATAGAACAATTTCAAAGATAATCATCACCATCCTAGGAACTTATCCCATCAATTTTTTCTTTCAATAATAATGTAACTATTTACATTACTATTCACCAGTACATCCTAAACTTCTTTAGGATGAATTGATATTTACATTAATACAAAAACTAAATGTAAAAATTTATATTTATCTTTTATTTACATGTCCTAAAACTATTTTTGGATAGTAGGTAAAATTTAATTTTTAAATATAATGGTTGAATCATTTTTAAGGTATTGGTGGTAACTAAATAAAACATTTTACATAATTCTTTACTAGATCATATGCTACAAACATTAGGATATTGAAAAGTTACATTAAATTTAGACTAATAAAATATTTTATTTAATATTAGAACTTTTATAAGTTAAAATATAATCCTACTATCTTCTTAAACATTATATCCTTCTTATAATATCTTTTCTGAAAATAAAAACAAACTTCTTTAGGTTTAAAATAAAAATAAATTATATTTAGTATGAATATATATATAATAAGTAAACTATTGTCTCTATATCATATATGATATTCATTGTGTTTAGATAATTTTATTTTTAAAATAAAACTTTATCAAAAATATACCACTGATGGGTGGTTGGAACATATCCCCATATATTTTAACAAACATCTAGATAAAAAAATTATATTGGATAAATCATTTTTATCATTATATCCTTCTAAAAATATGTTATAGATCCTAGTGAATCAAAAACCATGTATATAAATAAATTGTCTCAATTTTTTTCAAAGAAACTATTTTTTATCAAACAATTTCTCTTATCACATCATATAAATGGTATGAAGATACACATACTTTACATAGACACATTTAAGATTGATAAATTCCTTTATATTCAAATCATTGATTTAATGATTTTTTATTTCATGAATTTAATGAAAACTATAATATTTATCAATTCTTCAATTTATTTTTAATTAATATACATTTAAAAAATTTATAAATTACACATTTGGTCTCACATACCCTTGAATATTGAATAATCAAATTCTATAACACTAATACATGAGATGGACTTTCCAGGGTGTTTCTAAAACCCTTTGTGTATATAAAATAATCCAACCATATGGAATTGATACTTCTTTATGATTAATACCTTAGGTTTCAAGGGACAAAAAGATGTTCAAAAAAACTTAATTATAATTTACTATCTAAATTTTCTTATTTTACTTTAAAATACTACCCAGTAACTGTAAAAATAGCACCACGCACAAGACATCATACACCCAATTCATATATTTTCAACCCTTATACAATATTAGGGAAATTATTTCTTTAATTTAATAATATTTTTTTGAAAATTTTCATATATAAAAATAGGATGATTCTTTAACCATAACAAGCCTTATAGGAAATATTTAGTATCTATAAGTCTTTAGAATATTCAATCATATTGAATATATGATTGGATCTTGAAATTATTTTGAAAAATTTGAATATAGTGGCATAGAAACCCTATATAAATTACTCTACATTTCCATAAAAATATAGATTCACCTATAGATTCAATATTTGGTTACTCCGGAAGAGGAAAGTTTAACATATAGAGTTTTATTTTGTTTGTAAGAACCTTTTTAAGTTAACAGTCTACAAAATTTCTTATGTTAATAATCTACTTCCAAGGATTGATTTCAAAGATAAGTTTCACGTTGATTATTATATTATGTATAATAGAAGATTTTATTAGATGAGTATCATGTTTTATTAAAAATTTAATAATAACTTCTACTAAATCTGATCCCATTAAAATGACGAAACCTATTAAATTCATCATACCCATTAGTGAGAAAATATCTATATTTCCCTAAGAAATGCACCTTCTATAATGTTTATCTCACCAATTAGTTATTTAGGTATTCAATAATCCCAATCATATTATATATGACTCTTGGGTAGTTATGTAAAGACCCTATCCCAAGTAGCTCAGAATTGGTGGTTACTTTACTAAATTGGTACGGAGTACTAGAGATTGTATCTCAAAGGACTGAATATTTAGTCGTTTTGGAAAAATAGATACATACTTGAATATTATATTACAACTAAGAAAATACAACATAGTAATTACTTTGAGAACACCATTTTTTTCCTAGATCATCCATGCACAGTCAATCCTAGAACACATCCTCGGATCCTGGGGAAAAATAAAAAATAAGAAAGGGGTGAGATCAAATTATTATTAAGGGTATGAATATAGTGGAAACTATCATAAATAATAATTATGAAAAGTTAAGTAATTTAAACATATTCCATTTAATCATCTTGATCATAAAATGGATGGAATAAAAGATTATCGAATAATGCCATATAAACAATCCCATTTTCTAGAAAACTTATCCATGGAAATTATACTAACTTAATAATAACATCGAAATTAATAAATAATATCATAATGATAAAATTTATATGGTCATATGTATAAAACATACTATCAATTCCTCAACCAATATTTCTATATAAATGGGTAAGGCTTCAACAAAAACTCCAACATATTTTGTCTTATAAGACCCACCAATGAATCGATGATATATAGCGGGCTCCACCCATCCCTGAATAAGTTTAATGAATTTATCACATGAAAGGGTTGAAACATAATAAACATAAACATTCATATTGAAAAACAATCATACACAATATGAATACTTTCCAAAATCAATAAAACATAACCATTAACCATTCAGAGTAATAAGGCGAATTGTATCAAAATAGCATATCCACACTCAAAATAATTAAAAACCATATAAATAAAGAATAAGGATTATATTAATAAAATATATACCTAGTGTATCATAATTAAATTAAAGAGTTTCTTTTATTGATTATTAATAATATATTTAAAAGATTCTCGAGGATAATATCCTTTTTTCACTTTGAAATACAATTTTAAAAACTAAAATTTTACAAAACTTTTTGAGAAACTTTTTTATGAAACTAAACTTTTTACAAAACAAAATATTATTTAAAAAATTTTATTGGTCATTAAGTCTTTAAATTCCACTCATTTCATACATGTTAAAACATATATTTTTTTTACTTTTTCAATAATATCCAAATGAGAATTTTTTTAAAATGACATGATGATTCCTTTCAAAACATCTTTTAAAAACTAAAAATGGGTAAAAATGAATTTAACCAATTATAGGATAATATTAAATAACTTTTGAATACATTTATATAAAAAATTTATACTGAAGATAAATATTCCCCAATAGAGACTTAAATAGAAACAGTCCTGGATAATGATGAGATTGTGAAATAAACCCTTAAAAAGATCATATCATTAATAAAATGATTTGATTATGTGTGTACATATAAAATCCATATAAATTTTTTTTAAATAAAATATTATATATTTTAAATTCATTTCAAACAAAACCTAATAAATTAAATAGAAGTTTAACCCAATGAATTAAAATTGAGTTAAGAAATCCTTTACCTTCGGTCTGATTTACTTTTTATATATATGCAATTCCTGTATAATTGTTTATAGAATATTATTAATTTATATTTGAACCATATTAATGTTTAATATATCATATGAGATCCTCTTATTTCATCTTATCACTCATTTGTTAATAATATTTCGCTATTATCCTTGTTTCGGGTGTTAACTACTTCAATTTACTATTCATATTTCATCATATAAATCCTGATTATTATAAATAGGATATAGTTCCTTCATATAAATAATGATATTATGGTCATAGATATCATATTAATTCATTATTTAAATTTTTATAATCATTATTGAATGGTGAACATGAAAAATCAATCACATCGCATCGTGGATGGAATCATTCCCTTATTGGTGAAAATGTAAGGAAGTGGAAGGAATATTAATTTTTATAGAATAAATATCATGTAATAATTAACATATATTTACTTTTTTCCATCATTATACCCATACATGTAAATCAGTGATGAAAAATAGATTACACCACAACATGGAGATGGTAAGATGAACGTACGCACGTGCGATGCTTTCATTTGTTTAGGATAGATTAAAGGTGGAATATGATTATATTATAATATTAATAACATATCGAAATATACATGACACTATAATTGTTACTTTATCATGGAAACAACACATAATTAGGAATTATAAGTATAAATGAACTTGGATGAGTTTGTAAAAATATTTACCACTTCTTCAGCGGACTTTCTGTAGATCTCTTCTTAAGGTATATAAGGTTGGTATTTTTGGGTTAAAAGGATATCCAGAACATGTAAATGGATTTCTTGAGGATGAATGGGTATATTTTGGTCTATATATAAGGATAAAATTGTTCTGAATAAGTGAGAGAGGATTTTTCCTTTTATAATTGAGTTGAGATGCACTTTTGGAAACTCTCAAAATAATAAATTAAAATAAATTAATGTTCAATTAAAAATGGATCAAAATTGGTTTATATAAATTATAAGATGATAATTATTCTAAATAATCTCAAAAAATAATTTTTAGACAAGTTTTGGTCACATTCTAACCCTTATCTTTTGGCTTTAAGCCATATTTAATCCCTTTATCTCTTACTTTGAAAACATGAGTTTTTACTCTTTAAGGCTCCATATTGTTTCTATAAAATGACAAAAGAACCATAAATGAATCTTGGACGAAATTTTAAAATCTATTCCAATAATTTGACTTAATTTAATATTTTTATGAATTTCATGTCAATTAATAAAATATAATTTATTTTAAAATATTATTTATGTCAATTTTGGAACTATTCGTTATTTATCTTTTCTAAAACATCATAAAAACCAGATAAATTCTAAAAAACACTTATAAAACATAAATAACAGGTAAAATTTATATAAAATTTTTTATGACATTAATCATCTAAAATTATATTTATTTTAATATTTTGGATATCATTTATTTTATAATTACATTAGTTAAACAATTATTACATCATCATTATGTAAGCCTTTAAGGAAATTATTTTTTCCTAAAAATTTAAAATAAATCACCATGATAAATATAAATATTCTATCTTTCATATGAATATTTATAGTTAAAGATATATTCCGAATAACCACATATTTAAAAGAGAATACTGATTAAAAACATAAGTATGACATATTTGACTTTTAATATACTAAAATACTATAAAAGTATTAAAGTCATATAGGGGTCTTAAAGAGACCATAAAATCAGATCAATTATTATTTTTGTAGAAAATTAGTCACAAAATAAAACTTGGACAAGTTTTAGGGTAATTTTAGAATATTTATAATATTATTTTTACCCTTAATTTTCCAATTTACCCTTAACCATGGAAATTAAAATTACTAAGTTTACTTTTCATATTATCAAAAAATAAAAGGGACATATTTAATAAATTTGGAACTTATGATTAAAAATATTTAATCAATTTTTTAAAATATTCAAAGAAATTAATTTTCTAAAATTAATTTAAAATTAATCCCATTGACGTGGTGAAAAAATGGGTTTTTAAATTGAAAACGTGCAAAAGCTTGGAATGTTTTTATAGCCACATTCAATATAAAAAAATATTTCAATTAAATTAATTGAATTAATAGATTTATTAATTATATAATATTTTATAATAACTAATTCAAATTATAATTTTACATTATAAATTATTTATAAGAAAAGTCAAATTTCAATTGAAATGCATTATTATTTTACAATTAAAAAAATGAAACATATCCGAAAAATACCAAAAATTAAAACAAAGTAAATTTTGATATTAGTTTATAAAAAATGAAGTTTATTTTTTCAAATATAAATTTCAAAATTTTCAAAATTTATTTTTAAAACATGTGTACTATCATAAGGAGGAAAAAATACCCTTAAAAAAATATTGATTATTTTGTGTAAAAGTGGATTATTTTTATATCCTGTCTTAAAAACACATAAGATGACAGTTGAAAATTATATTGAATAAATAATATATAAATTTTATAGTGCTTTTAATACTATTTATTCCCTTTAATTTAATGTCTTGGTTATTATTATATTTTATTATTCATTTAAGTTGGGTGTTTAATGCAATGTAAGCTATCAAAGAGATTAAATTTTACAAGAGACATACCATAAAATATTGGGGTGTTACATTATCCCATAATTAAATTAAATTCATCCTCAAAATTTTAAATTTAACTTCAAAATTGAAAGATTGATACTTGAAATTTATTTTTTGGGAAACCCACATCGAAAATATAGTTGATAAAACATCCTCTTAATAAGAGGGAAAGAAAAATGAGAAGATCACCAGAAAATCAGGCTTTGTAATAGGATTAAATTAGTGGTAAGTGAAAATATAGAGAGGGAATAGAAATATAATTATCATGTTATGATTGAGAGTGATAGAGAACATTGTTGTTAGAAAGTAAACCATTATAGAACCATAAATTTGTGACCATTTTAAAGACCATTGATTTCTCAAAAATAAAAGTAAATAGCTAATGTTTTTATTCCTAAATACTTTTTCTGAGAGTTGAGGTATTATTTTAATATTCATATAAAAACATGATAAAATATACTTACTTGATTACTTTCCATGTCATAAGCATACTCTCATTAATTGATCATGATTTCATCTATTAGAACTTCTTCCCTTACATGAGTAAATAAATGTTCATGATGATTTTTTTATTCTTGAAGCACTTTAATGAATCATAAGATCTACACGTCATTACTTCGACCAATAAATGTTTATTGAAACCAAAAATGTGTTGCACATAGTATCCGATGAATCATAGTTTAACCTCTAAAAATAATATCCAATGCTCAACTTAATCCATTCTAACCTTAAGACTCATCCGAAATACATCTATCCCAATTCACAATCCAAACTTTTATTAAGAAGGTCACTAAATTTCCAAAACTAACTTAACATCATATTTTCCAAAAAAACGTATTTCATATCTTTCTACCAAATATATGAATACCTTTATCACCTTTAAACCATAAAGAAAATACCTGTGCTTCAAATAATAAAATTTCTGGTATATTTCTAAAATCCAAACTTATAGTAAACCCGTCAAAGATAATACAAATATAAAATCACTAGTTACCAATACAGCTACATAAACTTATATATATCATTATTATATCAACATCAAGCATATAATAAATGTTTTATTCCCTCAATAATGTGTTTTACAAATGTTCAACTTTCTACTAAATCACTTTTCCTGGTCATCAATACCATTCAAAATATGATATATAATCCATAAAAAATAAGTATTGTAGTATAATAATTATATATATAATTATTAATATAACTATAATATCCTTGATAAAATTATTTTATAGCATAATTATTAAATCCAATAAAATCAAATTAATCATTACGCTTTGAATGTAGTAACAATATATGCTTGACCTTGATCCATTTACTTATTCTAAGCTATGTTTCCTCTACTCTTTAGACATTCATTTGCATACTGTCCTATTTCCTTGAAACTGAAGCAATGCACATTATTGACTTATTTCTTTCCCTTGAAATCATAGTCCAGGTGTCCCTTTTCTCATCATTTATAGAGAATTACCATTCCCTTCAAGCAAGTATCAGGATGTTTCTTTCCACAGTTATCACATAGAGAAAATTCCTTATTTATTTTCTTCCCATTATCTATTTTTTCTCTTCTATCCTTATGTTCTCTTTTTTACCCTATGCAAATATGGACTTGAAGAATTATTTTTCTATATTGATAGCACAAGATACTATATCCTCATATGATTAAAATTATTGGGAGACTATTTTCCTTAGAAAGAACTAACCTAAGTCTATCAAATAATCAATCAATATTTCTCTTTGGATTAATCTGTATCATGACTTTACAACCTTGTAAAGTTGGGTTCATATTTAGAAACATTATCTTCCTGCTTTTTTCATAGATTCAATAATTTTCTCTCTATATCTTCTCACTATTTATGAAGAAAATATTTTTTTAAGAAAATTTTCTAAAAATACCTCCATTCCTATTTTATATATCCTCCTCCTCTTTTGTGTTTTGAATTAATGACCACCATTAATCCATATCTATCAAGTGATGATAAAATACCATGAAATACTTATCCCTTTTGTTACTTCTAAAATTTAGAAATATATTATCTAGGGAACTTTTCTATTTCTCAACTAAAAATAAATTTTTAGTCCCATTTGATGATAGAGGTTGTTGTCTCAGGAAGTGGTCTAACATTGTTCCTCCACAGTGTGGATCGGGCAACTCTACACTGGTAAAGTTATTACTCATAACTTGTGTTAGCTATCCCAATATAGTTATAAGTTTTTCAACACCAGTTCCATCTCTATATCCAACATTATTACCATTCATAAGAGGTAAATACATACAAGGATTACAAGTGTTGATACAATTTCCATTCCTTCTACTAGGTTATGTTTCTAAACAAGGGAATACACTAGATTAGGTTATGAATCATAATTCACAATTTCAAACTAATAAAACAGTTAACATAAATGAAAAATTTATGTATAAATTATCTCAAAATAATAATCTTGGTTACTTTGGGAATATTAGCAAACTAAATTATATGATTTCGTTTCCCTAATATATATTTTTATAAATATAGTTTCCAAAGTTTCTACTAAACTTACTCTGATACCAATTTAAGATCCCAACTTTAGTAGCCTATAGTTTTTTGTTACTTTATTACATTGATTCTAATTACAAGAGATAAAATCCCAAATGACCAACAAGTTTAATATTTTTTAAAGAATAGATACATACTTGAAACATACATTACAGTTGAAATTATAAAATATAACATATTTATTCCTTTAAGAACACCATTAATTTCCTAGATCATCCCTAAACAATCTATCTTAAAACAATTCATGGGATACTAGGGGAAAATAAAACATTATAAAGGGGTGAGCTAAGATACTTGGTAAGGGTATTGATACAGTGTAAGATATTATAAATAACATTTATGTAATGGTAGGTAACTGAAACACATTCCCTTTAATCAATAACTTGATCATAATATGGATGGAACATAAGATGATCGAATAATACCAAATAAACAATCCCATGAGATAGAAAACTTATCCATGGAAATTATACTATCTGAATAATTATATAGAAACCAATAAAGAATCTCACAATTATAAAATGAATAATTTCAAATGTCTAAAACATATCATAAAGTCCTCAACCAAGAATTTTGAATAAATGGGTAAGTCCTAGACCAAAACCCAATCTAGTTTGTCTCATAAGACCTACCGATGCATCAGGGGGCTATAGTGGGATTCACCCATCACTTACTATGTACAATGCATTACTCATATGAATGGGTTTAAACATAACAAAAACAAACATTATTATTGAAAAACTATCTTATGAAATGTGAATACTTTCTAAATTCAATAAATATGGCCATAAACCAATCAAATTAATAAGGTGAATGGTATCAAAATAGGATATCCACAGTTAAAATAATAATTAACCATCAAGATAAAGAATATAGATGATATTAATATAACATATCCCCAATTTATCATAACTAAATTAAAGTGTTTATGTTATTGATGAATAAAAATGTCTTTAAAAACATTCTTGAGGAAAATATCCTTTTTAACATTGAAATTAACTTTTAAATACTAAAATTTTACAAAAAAATTATTTATTTTTATCTAAAACTAAACTTAAAAAAAAAGATTAATTAAAAAATTGAGTGGTCATGAAGGCTGTAAATTCTGTTCATGTCATGCTTGTTAAAACATATATTCCTTTCACTTTTCAATAAAATCCAAATGGTCATTTTTTTGAAAATGACATGAAGATTCCTTTTATGTTTTTTGTAAAGCATAAAATATGGGTCAAATGTATTTAATAAATTTTTAAGATAATATTAAAAACATTTTGATACCATTTTCAGAAAACATGGATAGATAATAGTAATATTCTCTAATGGATACTTAAATAGAAATAATCCCAAATAATAAAGATATTGTGAATTAAACACTTAAAAATAACATATCATGAATTAAATGAATAGATTACATGTATCATTTTTAAATCCACATAAAACAAGTGTAAATAAAACATGATATAGGTGAAATTCATTTCACACATATCTTAATCAATGAAATAGTAATTTAACCCAATGAATTAAAATTAAGTTAAAAAATACCTTACATTAGGTATGATTTATTTTTTACACATTTGAACCTCCTGTATAATGGTTTAAATAATATTATTAACTTATAATAAAACAATATTAATATTTATCATATTATTTTTGATCATCTTGTATCATTTTATCACTCATTTTTCAATAATATATCTTTATTACCCTTGTGTCGGGTGTTAACAACTTTAATTTCCTATGCACGTTTAATCATATAAGTCTCGATTCTTGTGAATATGATATAGTTCCATCATATAAAAAATAATATTAAGCTCATATATATCCTAGTTATTTATTATATAATTTTTTATAATCTTACTTTAATGGGGAATATGGAAAATGAATCACATCATGTCTTAGAGACAGTTGACCATATGTACACCCGAGCAATGGTAAAATTCCTTTATTTGTGAAAGGGTAAGTAAATGGATGGTATATTAATTTTTATAAAATAAATATAATTTTATAATTATAATATTTATCTATTGTTTCTATCATTATATACATACAAGTAATTTGGTGATGAAAAACATATCACACCACGACATGGAGACAATAAGCCATATGTACGCACATGTGGTGCTTTCATTTCTTGTAGGATGGATAAAACAAGGAATATGATTTTCCCATAATCATAATAACATATCATATTATATATTATAATTTATTTATCACTACATCAAGGAAAAAACACATTAATAGGAAGTATTAGAAAAAATTAACTTGGATGAGTTAGTAAAAATGATTACCTCTTCTTCAGAGGACTTCATTTATATCTCTACATAAGGGAACTAGGATTGCTATTTTTTGGATGACTAGGATATCTTGAACTTGTATAAACATGTTAGTAGGATAAATGGACAGGTTTTTTAATCTATAGAGCTTAAAGTTGTGTTAATAAGGGAGGGAGGAAGTGCTCTTTTATAGTTGAGGTGTGGGGAACTTTTAGAAACATTCAAAATATTAAATTAATATAAATTAATTTTCAATTGAAAATGGACCCAAAGTGAGTAATTTATAAGATAATATGAGGATATATCTAAATACTCTCAAAATATATTTTTTATAAAAGTTTAGGTCTCATTATCACCCCTATTTGTTTTCTTTAACCCTTATTTAATCCCTTTAACTCTTACCATGACAACATGGTTTTTTACTTTTTGAGCATAAATATTGTTACTATAAAATAACAAAAGAACCATAAATGAATCATGGTTGAAATTTTAAACTTTATTCCAGTAATTTGGAAGAATTTAATATTTTTCTAATTTTTATATCATTTAATAAAATATTATTTATTTTAAAACATCATAAATGTCAATTTTGAAACTATTCATTACTTGAATTTTTGAAAATATCCAAA
Source organism: Viscum album (assembly GCA_963277665.1). Classification (NCBI taxonomy): domain Eukaryota; kingdom Viridiplantae; phylum Streptophyta; class Magnoliopsida; order Santalales; family Viscaceae; genus Viscum; species Viscum album. The sequence continues at coordinate 1,683,795,998 of OY728126.1, read as the reverse complement.
CAATAAGATAAATTCAAAAATTATTTCTAAAATATAAATAAAATCTCAAAGTTATCTATAAGTGTCTGGGATTACATTTATTATCTAAAATTATTTTTATTTTAATATTTTCAATATCATTTATTTGATATTTTCATTAGTTAAACAGTTACTGCATCATTATTGTGTAAGCCTCTATAATAATTATTTCTTTATTAAAAATTAATAAATAAATAACTATGATTAATATAAAAAAATTAGATTTAAAATTATTATTTACCATGAAATATATATTCTGAATAACCACATATTAAAAATGTAATACTTATTAAAAACACGAGTATGACATATTTGACTTTTCTTAAAATAAAATACTATAAAAGGATTATATTGATAAAAGTGTCTTTAAAGGGCCATAAAATGGGACCAATTACGATATTGTTCAAGACTCACTCACCCAATAAAATTACAACTAGTGTCATTGTAATTTTATAGTTTTTGTAATATTATTTTTACCCTTAATTACCTGACTTACCCTTAACCATGGTAATTAAAATTACTATGTTTAATATTCATATTTTCCAAAAATAAAAGGAAGTAAATTAATAAAATTTAAACTTCTTATCATAAATATATAATCCATTTAAAAAATTTAAAACATGTAATTGGCTAAAAAAAATTTAAATGTAATCCCGTAGATGGGTTGAGAAAACAAAATTTTAAAGTGAAAACGTGCAAAAGTTTGTAATGTTTTTATATCCACATTCAATATATAAAATATATTAAAATGAATGTAATTGAATTAATATATTTATTATTGATGTAACATTTCATTAAAAGAAATTTAAATTATAATTTAACATTATAAATTATTTAGATGAAAAGTCAGTTTTCAATTAAAATGCAATATTTTTTTACTATTCACCAGAAAATAAACCATATCATAAAAAAAACCAAAAAAAAACCAAATTAAAATTTGATATTGAATTTTAAAAAATGATGCTTATTTTGTAAGGTATAATTTATAAAAGTTTCAAAATTTAGTTTTAAAACAAGTGTTCCATCAAAAGGTTGAAAAACTACCTTAAGAAAAATATAGCTTTTTATGTTCAAAATTGGATTTATTTTTATATCATCTCTAAAAAATGAATAAGGTGAATGTTAAAAATTATATTTAACATGTAATATTTAAATTTCATAATTTGGTTAATATTATACATTACCACAAGTTTCCCAGAAAGGTTATAATATTATTTTATTATTTATTTATGTTGGGTGTTGCATGCAACATAATCAATTGAAGGGATAAAACTTAACGAGAGACATAACTTAAAATATTGGGGTTTTATTAGTAAAGAGTATAAATCTTTCCCTAATTTATAATATAGACAAACCTAACTCTATTCCTCAAGTAACCTAATGTTGTCAAGGTCTTCCAACTAGTGTAACCCAAAGAAAACTCTAAGAACATGATAGAAAAATAAAAATTAAGGAGAAAAAATCTATGGAATGACCTACCCAAGGATGTTATAGTGTCACATATAAAATTATTTCCTAAAAAATATTAAACATGGACACATAGGCATGGCATGACCTACCTGGTTAGATGAACGAGGTCATGATAAATGCCACTTTTGATGGAATCTAACACTTAGTATTTAAATGGGATTTAATATTAACATATTATATCATGTTACTCCCATTATAAATGCATAATTCTAGGGATTTACGTTGGAATACTATTCCTTCCAAAAAAAATATTTGAACTATATTGATGTGTAACTATTTATACGACCTCAAAGTTTTTGTTATTCCCCCAAAAACAGGATCCAAACATATTCCTACATATTTAAATACACTATATGCATAATTTATATAAAAAATTCATGTAAATATTTTGAATCACGTGATATTGATAATATTTAGAATAGTAACCCTAAAGTAAAAATATTGAACCCCTCGCATTTATATAACAAGGTATACAACTTCATGTCGGTGGGCAGTCGGACCCCAAGTCCCTATATCTAGGGTGACTTTACTTGATAGTGAATTCAATTCACAAGTATTATAAAACATAATCTTCCCAATCTATAATCAACAACTAAATCAAAGATAATAACCCAAATAAAAACTACTATATGGGTAGATAAAAACTAAATCCTATGTTGATGGTCCTAACAACTGATTCAAGGCTTAAACATTTCATAATAGTTAGTTTAACATTTCAAATTAAATCATACACATACACATATTATAAATAATTTATTGCTATGAATAAAGTAGGGAATAAAAATTAAAATAAATTAACAATTCAAATATTTAAATATTATACAACCATTTATGATCTATTAATAAATAAAAACTATTTATAAATATTTCATAATTAATCCTTAATCATTGCAGTAATTACATAATAATGAACAAAAACTTTTTACATTAAAATCCTAATTTTAACTCTTTAAATTATACATTTTATAACACTTTATTTTAAATATATTATAATTTATGAATTATGAATAATTTTATAAATCATTTTTTATTATGTGAATATCATACATAATATAAATATCAAATTTTTAGACATTCATTTAAACCTTTAATCAAATCAATTATTAAAACATTTTTTTGATGTTTAAATAAAATTCCAAATACTTCTATTTAATTTGATCACGTCAAATTAACAATAATGAAAATTTTATATTTTAGTTAAATATATAAAATTTTACATTAAAAATTATTTTACAATTCATAAACAATTAAGAAAATATCTCCCTTGATTTATAAATAATAATTTTATTTATAATTCACTAGGCATGCCAAATTATTTTATAAAAACGTATTTTAAATAATAAAATTTAATATTTAAGGAATATTTCTTAATAAATGATTTATATACATTTATCAATTGATTTTAAACTACTTATAATTTAAAAATTTATATTTTTTCTATAAATTATTAATTATTTTAAAATCACTCTATATCATTATTTATAAAAAATTTATAAATAAATAAATTCATTTCATAATTGAGAAAAGATGAAACACTCATTTTCTTTATTTTTAGACATAAATGAACTGTGCCATTTCATGGAGACTCCAATAGCCCCACAATGTAGAGATCCCCATGTTTTTGTGAAACAATTTATAGTTCCGAACCTCGGTCCATGCACCATGAAAGAAAACTTAGCCATTTCCAAAGGACCCCACCTTCCTCCACGATGTGGTGGAGTTAACCTTTCCATTTTAAACATCTTAACATTTAACTTCATGGTCTTAAATGACTATCTCCATACTATAGTACAAACACAATGACCATTTTGCCTCATGACATACACCTCTATAGCATGATTATTGCCTAGATTCAGTGTGGTAACACACTAAACATGGCAATATATTTTTCTATTATTATTCATTTTAAAACCATAATTTCAAAGAATAAAAAATGTATGGTTCCTTTGATACCACTATAAGTTTTTTAAGAGATTTAATAATAGTTATTCATAGAAATTGAAGCAATTTAGAGTCATATACCATAGATCTCTATGGAATGATAAACTGAAACTAAGTATAAAGTATTGTAAATGAAGGGCACTATAAATGTTTATACCATGCATAAAATTATTCCCCCTACATAGGTATCCAAAATTCATTAACGAATCTTTCATTTTTCAAGATGGATCCTACCATCCTTTATGTCATTCTTGTGATATGGTTATAAAGAAGGTAATAGAAAATAGAGTCTGATTTTAAGGGAGTTTCGACCAAGACGTGGAATACATTCAGCCATGATCGTATAAGAGTACCCCTTTTATTGGACTCTCAAGGATTCCCCTATAGATTTTCTTCATATTATCTCTTATTTTATAACATATGAGTTAATACATTGGTAAATGAATTCATCATATGAAAAATTATACATAAGATTTAAATCATATACAATACTACTTAAATGATAGTCAATATGGGAACATCTCATGCATTGAGATAAAAAAATCACATACATACCATTACCTTCACATCGAGCCAAATGGAGGCTACAATACACCAATGCTTTATATGAAAGATAAGGATTAAATAAACCATTACGATTTCCCTTAGTTATGAAAATGACTATACAAATTGCATCATATGAAAATGTTCCTTAAGACATATCTCTTTCATTAGTACTCAAAATAACCAAAATTAATATTTTAGGAATTATATAGTACGCGTGGATAACTATAGAGTAATTCTACTTTATATTATTACTATAATAATAATATGAGAGAAACTGTAAAATTTATCACAATAAAAATTATCAAGATTAGGTAATTATTGTTTTAAATTAATTTTAAATTTCATGTGAAAATATCCTCTCTATAAAGAACCAAATGTTGGTTGATCCAGTTATGAGGAATTTATTCGATGAAAATTATGTAAAACATTACTGGGAATAAGATTGGATATTCCCAACACTACCTGAAACCTTAATATATACCAAAATGAATGTTTCATAGGGAATAAAAGGCATAAAAACAAAATCAAGAACCCCATGGTGCAAAAATATAAATCAAAGTCCATAATAATAATAATAATAAAATTATAGATAAAATACCACAAAACTAATCCCAAGTCCTCGCTCGTTTCCCTCTTCCGTACTCCCACCCAAGCAACTCAATAAACGATCAACCATAGGGCCACAGACCGTATCCTAACATCTAATTATAATGTTTATTGGGTGATAATAATGACCTGAGTAGGGTGGGAGTACAACTCAGTAGGCCACCTCAAATGGAGTCCAAAAATATATTCATTATGAATACATTTTATGCTAATGTGCCATAATAAATGATTTAAATTATTAATAAATTGAACATTTCGAACCCTAGAGTTCCATAGTGACACACTAGATCAACCACACCCACTTCATCTAGTTCCATATGCCTCTGAAAAAGATATAGTAACAATAAGGGGAAAGATATCCTAGCCCAAAATATCTGAGAGTAACACCCAAGGAGAACCACATTCTACCCCATAACCTCTTACAATTTTCAATTTTCATTTACTTTGGGGGGGGGGGGGGTACCACAATGGAATTATTTCCAAAATCTCATTATTATATATGGGGGCTATATACCACCCTAAACCATGTACCCAATTTATCATTATCACTCGTGGTTCTTCATCACACCCGAGATCATTCAAATTTTATTTTTCAACATTTTACATTTTATTAGTTTCAAAGCCCTCTACTCTTGTTATACAAACTTTTAGATTTTATTATTTCTTATATAAGTCTTGTAGACCAAATAATTTGAATCTCATTTGAAAATAAAACATAAATAAATTAATAAATTTAATAGTCAAGCGCGTGTTATGGAAGTGCAACTACACAAAACACACACCTGGAAAAAAATATATACTTAGGGATAACTTAGGGACCACCTACCTTATAAACATATAAGATTCCTCTTTAAATATAATCAACATATTCAATCTCAAATAGAAATCAAAAAAATATTCTTAAAAAAACTTTAACTTAAGTAGAAATGGATATAATTAGCATAAGACTACTAATTAGGGAGAGAATCTATGAAGAATTAAATCAGAGTAATAAAAAAACATAGAGAAATTTATCATTAAAAACTATATGTGAAAACATTGATGAATGAAATTTATCTCACCTTGGTAGATAATAGATCATGAAAAGAGAATAGGGAACATGTCACTATTGTAAGTGAGAATCTTTATTTCCTCGGCTTAATGCCACTTATCTATTTAATTTACTATAATAATAATTTATTTTAAATACAATATTATTTCTTTAAAAGTGTCTAACTTATAGACTCTTAAATTTTAAAACTACTTCCATACATCCAAGTTCCAGATGAATCTACCTTATGAGATTCTAACTTCTAGAATAGATCACCCTTAGGACTTATATCTTTTGGAATCCTCACTACAAGAACAAATATTCTAACCTTTTGGAAAATCTATAATTTTCTAAAAAATCTCACCTAACCTATATGTTTTGAAACTTTACCCTCATAAATTTAAGGCTTTACCTATTTTTTTAAATATTTACTTCTAAAGAGTATATCATGCCCCTATACATACATTCTAATGGTTAGTGGTTTGGAATCAACTCATTGGAGTGAGGTCAATCAGAAGTTGACTCCGAGCCACCCATTTAATAATATTTTACCGACTATACCTCCAAATTTAGGAGGTATTTCGGAATATATAGTTTCTAAACATTAGGTAAAATATTACCACGTCCCTAATGTTTTTTCATTAGTTGAAAAAAACCACTTGTAGTAATAAGTAGTTCATAAGATGTGAATTCCAAATAAAATTTATGATATTATTCCAATGCATAATATATTATTTCATATGTTAGGTTTTTCCCTTAGCTGAAAAATCCTACTCATAATATATTTTATCTTATTTGATATGTTTTTCTTTATGAATATTACAACATGAAAGATATTGAGATTAGATAAAACACTATGTAAGATTTTTAATATTGAAAAATATTCATGAAAGCCCTCCAATTTTGATGGATCTACCTTTGGTGGATCTACTTTTGGTGCATCTTATTCTGGTAGGTCCACTTTTAGACTACTGGGTTAAGGTTGTGCAATTCCAATATCATCATTTTGAATTGGAAATTAAATTCTAGATTCCCTCCTTTCAATTTTTTATATTCTCAATAGGAAAATGTTATTTTCACATGGTTGGCCAGTTCAAAAGTTAATACTTTCAAATAACTTATGTAACATATCTTAGATGCTTAAGGTTTTCAGCAGAGACAAAAATTAAATATTAAACATTATACTTACTCTCCCTGTGTTAAGTAAGGGTTTAGACTTAGTAAAATTTAAAAAATTATATGACATTAAAAATACCCAAAATCACTCCAAATACTTCTATTCAATTTCATAAACCTTCATTAATTCCCCAAATGTACCAGTTAATGAAAATAGAAGAAAATAGTGGAACACCTTAAAATTTTAGAATATATTTCTCCTTAATAAATTAATGTTTTTTATAGCTTGTAAATCACGCAAAAATGAATTTATGTGAATAATTATTTTTCATTATAAAGTGGATAATATTTTATGGTATATATTTGTTGAAAATAATTTCTATTTCATTTATGAAATACTGTTGATCCTAAATAAGTTTTTTAATGAATATTTTATGACCTTGTGTCACACATATGTATAGTTTTCATTATGTGAAGGGTGGGACCATAATTATATTGTACTCCATTGCATTAGGTAATGATTAATATATCATGAGATAATATGGACTGGGTAATAAACCTAATTCATTAAGGGACTCTGTCTACTATGAGAGCCTTGGGAATGAAGCTTAATAATGGAAATGATTAAAAAGTGAGTGAACACAATCTATTATTTGACTTTATCTACTATTATAGTCTTGAAAGTGAACATTGATCAATTAAAAGTTTTTCTATGATTATAAATATGCCACAATTGTGATGATATGCTCTTATGCTTATGATATGATCTCATGGGTCAAGAATAATTAATGAATCTTCCCAACTCTTATGACCCATGACTTCTATAATGAAAAATATTTATGTTAAGACTCTTCATTTATGATATATGGATGATTGGGTATGAACTCTTTAAGTTATGAACATGATATAATACCATTATTCATAACTCATGTGATTCTCTTGATGTAAAATGTCTGATTTAGTTTGATATTGTTTGGTTTCTTGGGTCATTCTAATGGTTTATGGGAGTTAGAGGTTGGAAAAATGGATTTTGGAAGAAAATAAGTCAAAAAATGTTTTAGGTGAATGATTATTACCAACTGTTTGGTATGGAACTATGAGTATCTAGTGGTGTTTTATGTAATTAGCCAAACCATTTATCTCTCTAGGGAAACCATGATTTTGTCTGGGTTTTTGTACAAGGTGTCACACAAATGGAGAATAGTTTTCCAAAACCATGAAACTCTATCCAGGTATAAATGTGACACTAATTTTCAAAGGACAAAGACCATGAATGGTTGGTACAAATTTTGTTAAACCATGCAGTCTAACCATGCGTCGCAATTAGAACCTTTATAAGGTTGGGATTTACCACTTTTACCTTGATCATTTTTATATCTAATCACCTCATAATCTCAATTAGTCTCAATGTAAACTTTCCCTAGCAATCTATAGGCATCTCACATTGCTTCCTTGATAGTTTTCCCTTGTTACTGATAGAAGTATTCAAGGTATATTCCATTTTTTATCTATTTTTCTCTCCTATTATTAGATCCTCAATTGATCTCTTATCCCATTGTCTCATTGAAACCATATTAGAATGTGGATGCCAGATGTAGTGGGTTTTATGGGGAATTGATGTTATTTATTAGGGATATAAGATTTTGAGGACTATATCTAGTCATTTTTAGTCTCCATTCTTAAATATGACTAGTTTTACTATATTATTTAAGTAGGGTTATATATATAAAGGTTCTAACTTATTATTTACATAATGTTATTATGAATTAATTTGGGTTGATTTATGATTTTTTTGATTTGATATCAATGTGTAATTGTTTTATGAGATGCATGTTTTTAAATTGTATTATCTTTAAAAACGAATCTATTCATATTATGTGTTTGATGAAATTCTTTAAAGATGATTTTGACTCAAAAAATGGATTTTCAAGCATGAGAGTGGTAATTATTTGCTATGAAATTTTTTATAAATTATGACCAATGTTTTCAAATTGTTTTCTAAAAACATAGCACATTGGTAACCTTGGGTGCATTGGTAAATAGATATGAAACTTATTATGTCTGACACCACTATGGTTTAATTTTTGTATATTGAAAAACAATGGTAGGAATAGATATCAATATGATTTATGTTATAATTGGTTTAGTACCTAGTGTTTCTTCGTGTGTCTGAGTATATATTACCATAAGATAAAGCCCAATTGTACTTGGTTTACACATGATGAAACATTTAATATTTGGTTTATTACTTGTGTATCTTATAAAATTTCCATGGATAGTTTTTCATATGGTTTCATTCTATATTTCATGTACTCATCATATTCTTGGTTTTATGGATATTAAATGATTTATATAAAAACTAATGGATGTTTAACAAAGTTATTTCCTTTTTTGGAATTGATTTATAAAATGGTTTTATTTTAAATCAATAAATAATGATTGCATGGCGTTAGACTTTGTATTGAATATTTGTTGAAATAATATAAGTCTTTATGCTCACCCCTACTTTTCCTTTAGGTGTTTATAAATATGGTTTTATAGGGCTCTGGAAAAGGGAAGTGCATCATTTAGTTCACCGACTTATCTTGGTTGTCATCAATTTATTAGTGAGATGGATTAGTAGTGATAGATGGTTACATGGAGATTTGGGTTTAGTCATTTATTATTTTAATTTCAAGTTTATCATTTTGGATTATAATTGTATGTATCATGATTGTGTACCCATTTACAACATTTTACTCTATTGTTTTATATGATTATGGTTATTCATGAGAGTTTTTTGGTTGTTTTTTTATATTAATATTGTGGAATACTAACTTGGGTGATCTGTTAGATTGAACTAGGATGGTTCATTAAAAATGGTATTATATCCATTATCCAGATGAAAGTGTTATGAAAATTCTTGGGTTTGTTTTAGGGTCTTTAGTAAATCAGAGTTAGGACTGTCATAATTTTAGTAGTAAGCATGAGAGGGTGATTGGGAAACTTACAACCATGATCAAACTCGAGTTACCATGGTTGGTTCGAGATTTTTGACAATTTTGAGAATTGGTGTTTGAGGTTATTCTAATGAAATTCATTTGGGTATTTTTTGAATGATCCTATTCCAATTTATTATTTTGTATTCCTTTCAAATAACTCATGTCTGATTTAAATCCTTGTCATTTAAAGGTTTAAATTTTTTATTCTTAAAGTTGGTCTAGATTTGGTAATTTATCTTAAGCTAATTAGTTATTGTCCATTGTGTTTATTGAATAATTTCTCCTATAAGAGATATTCTAAGTCTAATGGAGGAATATGTGAGACAAGTTTCACAAGTGAATACTCCAGTAGACCCTTATTTAGTGGAGGTTTTTATCTACACTATTTTGGCTCTAGGTCTAGTGATTGTTGGAAAACAAGGATGAACAGTGGATCTGAGATTAGAACATACCAATTAGAATACACCCATATTCTTTGGTGAAAATTTACCCCAGGAATTTGAAGAGAGGATCAAGCATATTGAAAGTATATTCTATTTTATAAAAACTCCATAGGACTCTAAGGTGGGTTTCATCACTTTCTTTCTTGAAGGACTACGAATAAGATAGTAGGATTCCATCATGTGTGATATGTTACATGAGATTATTACACATAATTTTTTTTAAAATGATCATCAAACTACAGTTCGATCCTGAAACATTTTTTTGGCAAAAATACCTAGGATTTTCTTACCTTATAGAAAGGAGAGCACTCAATTATGGATTATTCCACCCATTTCACCAAATTAATTCACCCAACACACAATATTTTTTTAATAATGATTACCTTAAGGCTTAGAGGTTTAAGATGGGTTTGAGGGATGGTATTTAGTTAGCGATTAGTCTATTATTCCAAAAAACATTGTGGATGTGGAAAATAAAGTGAAAAATATTGAGATAGACATAACTGAGAAAATATACTTTGGTAAATCTTAAATTACTATAGTTGGAAGCTTGAGAACGTCATTTATCTAGAAAAGAAAATTTATGGGTAACCTATTTTCATTGGGACTAGTTGATGGAGATTATTTAGGGAACCATTGGGTTTTTCTTCTCTCTGTGTGGAAGGGAAAGTCATACTAAGCATAACTATATGGAATCTCATAGGACATTTCATCATTGCAGAAAATCTGGTCATATTATGTGTGTTTATGGAAAGATATATCATGGTAATGGGTCTATATATAAACTTACAAAAGCCTCTAAATTTTATTTTGATGTATCAATGGGTGTTTGATCTCATTATCAATACAAGGAGGATTCTAGAGGAATCTAAAGCATGATCGAATAATATTAGAGGTACAATGTTTATTTCTTCCTCAATGGTTCTAACATTCTTTATATCGGTGAAAATTATTCTTTTATATTATCTATGTTAATTTATGTGTTGGGATTTTTGAGATTATTCCATTCATGTTAGATCTTTCCATTCTATTAGAAAAGTGGTTAGAATAAGGTTTTAAGTGCCCTGCTTGTTGGGAAATGATAGTTAAATTTGAATCTGTGAGAAACTTCTTGGTTCTTGATCTTGATATATTTGAACTTATTACTAATATGTATTTAATAATCACAATTAAGGCCCATATCGACTATTATCATTGTAGAGTTCATTTTTATCTCTCGATGGAGTATCTCATGCCTTTCGATGTGAGTGGGATTATATATCAAAAATATTAGGGACTACTGTTCCTTATACTATAATGATACCATGTTAGTTGTTAGATAATTTTATTGATTCTATTGTTTCTCTCTATAATATCCCACTTCCTACAGTGTTAATTTCTTACAAAGAGGTATTTCGTAAGGAATTTTTTGTTATCGATGAAGAGAGAGATCAAGTTCACCACTAACATACTCCTTAGGGAAAATTCCCATTTCAATTTCATCTTATCACATATCCCCCACTGAGTTAAATGGGATTACATTTTAGTGAAATAATCCTGATTCTAAAGGATTTATTCATCTTATCATGTCACCCAGGTCTTTTGTTATTCTCTTTTCGAAGAATACATATGGAATCCTCAAAATTTGTGTTCATTATTAAAATCATAATCAAGCGTTCACTATGAAAATATTCCCCTTACCAAGGATTGATGATATCTTTAATAATCTTTAAGGGGTATTTTGGTTTTCAAAAATTGAATTGCGGTCAGGGAACAATCAATTGAGTGTTTGAGAATAGGATATATCTAAGATATCATTTTTCAGATGATATAGTAATTACATGTTCCAAGTTATGATATTTAGTTTCACTAATTATCCAATGGTATTTATGGTATTGATAAAATAGATATTTCATTTGTTCCTGGAATAATCAATTTTCAGTTTTTATGGATGATATTTTTGGGCACTCTAAGTCAGAGGAGGATCACATGGATCATTTTTATATCATCATTAGAATATTGAAAGAACATATCTTGTATGATAATCTTTACAAATATGAATTTTATATCTACCAATTGAAATTTCTAGGACATGTTATTTTTGATAGGGGCATATCAGTGGATCATTAAATGATTTAGGGGATAATGTCATGGGAGTAGCTAGAAATATGTTTGAGATCTAAAGACTCCTAGGCTTAGTTGGTTATTACATGTCGTTTGTTTAGAAATTCTCTAATATTGAATCATTGATGATCGGTTTAACATAAAAAGGTGTTAATATTGAGTGGATAAAAATAATTTAGAGATATTTTGATGAACTTAAACAGAGGTTTGATTTATATCGAATTATTATTCTTCTGGAACCAATTTTAGGTTATGATATTTTCTCCAATAATTTAAGTATGATATTAGGGTATATCTTGATGTATGGAAAACATGTGGCAGACTATGAATCTAACCACTTATTCCATTATAAGAATAACTAACCTACCCATGAACTTGAATTATTATTCATTATGCACACTTTCAAATCATGGAACTAATATCTCATTGGGGAGCAATTCACTGTATATTATGATCATTAGAGCCAAAAATATATCTTTACTCAGAGGGATCTGAATTTGTGATAGGGATTTGGGGTTTAATATCATTAGACTTTGGATATTATTATTTATTATACTCTTATAGAAGATAATGTGGTCACGAATGAGGTGATATTGAAATTATCAACTAGAGACTTAACAAAATTAGAAGATGAGTGGTATTTGATGAGTTTGTTCACTGAAATTAGTTTGGGAGTGGAAGAGGTTGGTGGGAAGGTGTTTTTAGATTATATATGAGATGAATCATCATTTTGCGATTGAATCTGTCATGAATATGTAACATACACTAATTTATAGAATCTTAGTAAATCTTAATTGGTGGGGAGAGCTTGGGTGATTGGTCCCTTTCTCCCCTTAGTACTTTGTGTTTCCAAGGAATATTGGTTGTTCCTACATCTTTGAGGCATTAATTGATATATAGTGGACATTGTAATTGTTGGTCCATACACCCTATGACTACCAAGATGTACCATGATCTGAGACATTGGTATTGGTGGTAGGGGATGATGCATTTGATTACAAGGTTATTGTCATAGTGCATTATTTGTCATATAATTAAGGGAGAAAAATATATACCTACTAGTTTGTTACAATATTTTCCTACTTCAATGTACAAGTGGGACAAGATTTTTATGGACTTTATCATTGGTTTTCCACATACTAATAGTGGGAAGGATGTGATTTAGGTGATAATTTATTATTTTATGAAATCTGATCATTAACTCCCTATCAATGAGATGATGAAGGTGGAGTAGCTTAGTTACTTGTATGTATGAGAGGTTATAAGGATTCATAGTGTTCACTCTGCAAATTTTTTGATAGAGACCCATGGTTTACATCATAGTTTTAGAATATTTATCAAGAGGTTATGAGTTCCTAATTGAAATTAAGAACTATATATTATCCATATATGGATGGGAATACTAAGAGAGCTATTTATATCCACAAGGATATTATTTGGGTATGTGTTCTTGATTTTGGTGATTTAGGGGAGAAGCATATGTACATAGTTGAAATTTAATATAATAATAGTTATCATGAATCAATTAATATGGCTCCCTTTAAAGAAATATATGGGTGTCCATGTAGATCTTCCTTATGTTAGGATGAGTTGGGAGAGTGGTTCGTGGATGGACTAATCCATTTTCATGATATGGTGGAAAAGTGAAACAAATCTATAAGTGGTTAGTGATTTATCAGAATCAATAGATATCTAATGAAGACCATATTCATCTCCCCCTAGAGTCTGAGGATGGTGATAATGTCTTTCTCAAAGTTTCACCTCACTTGGGAAACAATCAATTGGGTAATTATGGTATGTTGGAATTGATATTTGTTGGCCATTTTGATATTGTTGAATAACTTAGAAATATGTCACATCAATTTTACTTTATGTAATGATTGATGTAGATTGAAGATAGGTTTCACATTTCCTAGATGAGGAGGTATCAATCAGACCCTTTCTATTCCATTTAATGGGAATATATTGATCTATATCTTTATACTATTGTGATTCAATGTATAGTTTAGATCATAGATTTCTAAGATATGGAACTATGTGTAAAACAATTCCCCTGGACCATGTACTATGGTAGTATAGTTGGGATATCCATGAGACGTGGGAGAAGGTATCATTGATGAGGTATTAGTGACCTACTATTTTCTTGAGTTCAGAATCTTGAGCCGTTTATAGAGACAAAAATCATTTATGGTGGGGAGAATTTTGATGCCCTCCAGGTTATAGGTATGCATTAGTTTGAGCTTGGTTTTTTCTTTGGTTCATTATAAATGTTTCTAGGAGTTTAAGGGTAAAAAGTTTTATTTTTGGAGAAAATTGGAGAAGTGCATGATTTAAAAGCACAATTAGAATTGACCATGCAATATCTATGTGGTATTGAACTATGAGGCTCTCATGACATTTTTCACATCTTCAGCATGGTTGGTCGGACAGTGTAGACAACTATGGAAATAGTGCAGTTATCTATTTTATTTTTATAAATGTGACACATGAATTGACCAAAGTTTGACCAAACTGTGTGGCTCTATCTATGTAGTCACATGACTCTAATTTTTAATTGATTGAGGCCATTCATGGTTGGAACACTGTTTGCTAAACTTTGTGGCCTAATCATGCACCCTGATTTGAACCTTTAAAATGTTGAAATTTTATTCCTTCACATTGATAATTTTTAAATATAATCACCTCCTAATCCCCATTAGGATCAGAATAAACTTCTCCAACACTCTATAGGCATCTACCTTTGCTTCTTTGGTGGTTTTCTTTCATTCTTGATGGAACTATCCAAATTATGTTCTATTTTTTGATCTTGTTTTCTCTCCTCTTCTTATACCCTCAATCGATATATTATCCACTTATCTAGTTAGAACCTTATTAGGATATGGATTCTAGATATAGTGGGTTTTATTAGGAATTTATATTTTTTCTTATAGATATAGGCATTTTAGTCCTATATCTACTAATTTCTAGTATCTATTCTTGAAGGTGACTAGTTTTCGTTTGCTCTTGAGGTAGGGGTGTTCATATAATGGTTCTAACTCATTATTTACTTGATTTTATTATTAATAAATTTGGATTAATTTATTAAATTGTTTTATATGATATCAATATGTTATTTTTTCATGAGATGCATATTTTTAAATGGGTTTATCTTTAAAAATGTATTGGTGTACACTATGTGTTTGATGAAATGCCTCAAAGGTGATTTTGATTTGAAATGAGATATTCAGGTTTGGGAACAATGATTTTTTCCTATTAAAATGTTTTATAAATTATGAGCATGGGTTCAAAATTGTTTTTTGTAAACATAGAACATTGGGAACCTTTAGTGCGTTGGTAAATGGACATATATAACTTTAGTTTGTGTGAGACCACTAGGAGTTAATTTTTTTATATTGAAAGGCTGTAGTTGGAATAAATATTATTGTGATTTATTTTATTTTTAGATTAGTTCTTATTGTTCCTTAACATGTCCAAGTTTGCATCCCAATACCATAGAGCCCACTTGTTCTTTGGATTACGCGCGATTATAAAAATTTGTTGGAGTTAGTATCCTAGGAAGAACTATTTTAGACTTGGTTACATGTATATTTGATGATTTGTATACCAATAAATCATATTATTACATATTGCTCATTGTTTTCATTAATTTAATGTAATAATGTCTTGGGGTATTAATAAGGTCATATAATTTTCCCATTATGATGGGAACCTTGAATTACTATGATGATATTCTTAAATATAGTTCTTCGATTGGATAATTTACTATAGAAGGGAACATAGTATGTTTACTACTAGGTGAAATTACTCATTAGAAGATGATGAATCTTCTCAAAAAGTCTATACTTGTTAATCTCCAATACTTTAGATTATTAGAATAGAACTAACAATATAAATTCAACATATTTTGGTTTCATCATATATTCTTTTATGTGACTGTGTGAAAAGGTCCTTAAAAATTAATATTATCATTAATGCATGTCATGACTTGTGCACTTAGATTTACTAACCAAAACAATTATAAAATATGTTGGTGAGAAGTATGGTACATTGGGTGCATCACGAATGACCTATTATTAATGGATAAGAGAAGGAATGATTTTCCATTCCATATTTATAGAAATTTATATCTCATCCATTTGATTGAAATAGAACCATCACATTAAATTCCATGGCCATGGTGTATCAATGAGTTTATTTCAAATAGTCAAATAAAGACATATCAAAAACATAGGGTAATGTAATAGATGTGAAATATTATTAAGGAGATACTATGACAAAGATATTATATTACATAGTGAGAATTTCTATATGATTTTCATCATTGTGGAATTAAGTTTTTTCTCTTGGGTTCATTGACCGTTTCTGTAAAATAATCTTGTAATTTTTGCAAGCCCACCTAATGCTAATGAGAAATAGTCCTAGAGGTTCATAGACTAAGTGTTTTGGTAGATCTTGATTAAATTATATTTAAAATTTATTAATTGAATTAATATTATAATCAAGACTAAGGAACAATTTTATTCAAGTTTTATTGATTGCATAAATTAAATAAATATTCATTCATCATATTTTGAATGATATATATATATATTATTTAATAAAAATTCATTCACTGGTTTGTGAATAAAATATTTATTTAAAATAATAAAATACTTTCTTTCAGTATTCAATAAATTCTAAGGAGTTAAAATGAACCAAGACTGCATCAGTCGATGGATATTTATTTGCAATCTAGTAAACAATATTCACCACTTCACATGTTAGTGAATGTCTTAATAATAATAATATTTTATGGTATGGGGTTTTATAATGTTTATTATATTATTTAAGGTCTGGTACACAATTAAATACCATTTTATCCCAAAACCTATCTGTATAAATATATAGTTATGTATATGGTGTAGGGTTAATAGAGATATATATAATTGTTTCACACTACAAATTCTCTCTTAAATTATATTTTCTCTCCCCATCTCAAAAATGAGAAACAAAAGAGATATTCCTTTAAGATCTATGGATGATAAATCAACAAAAATGACGCAAGGTAGTTGATTTACCATGCTAGCACACAAAAATCAATTATTATTACCGAAATATCAATGGAGTATGTGTGGATCACCAATAGAGGGATTCTAAATTTTCATCCTTATAGGGAAACCAAGGTAATCCTAAAATGGGTTTCATATGATCAATATCTACATCAACAAAAGGATCCTAAGACTAGGTAAATCATTTCTTTAGATCTAATTAAATTAATTATAAATTTAAAATGAAAGATCCACTATTGGGGTTCTAGAAAATTTTATTTAAAATAAATTTTAAATATATCACCCATGATCAATGATTTCTCTATGCCCAGAACCAATAAGTGGTATAAGAGTGGTCACATTAAAATTAATAATTATTTATTTGATTATTGACTATTGTTAATTTAAAAGTCAAGATTCATTTTATGTTTTAATTTTTTATAGATCTACCATCTATATATATTATTTATCTTATTTATTTATAAAAAAAATTACCAAGATCTATTAATAATTAATGAATTTACATATAAAGATCCCATCTAGATGTTCCAAGGATCCTGGTTAGATAACATAATAATACAAGACATGTACTCTTTTGTTACACATCGTGTATCTCTGTTCATTACAAAAGAATGCCCGTGTGGATTCCAAGTCATCATATAATATATTCATGATATATTAAATGAATGAACTTCATGTAGAATTAATAGAGTAAAAAATTTCTTTCTTAGAGCACACACCATATAGTTTGACTACATGTTGTGTAATCCATGCATTTCTGAGACAAAAAAACACGGGGTCAAACAACATTTGTGTAATTAATGTATCACATGTCTTTAATACATGATGCATATAGCCAAAATAATTGTTTAAATCGAAGTACACACCACGTAATTAAAAAATATATGAAAGAAGTACATGGTGAGTCCCTAGACATGTACTGCGAATATTTGATGAAGATAAGTACATGCAGTGTATCTAGCTTATACACACTCTATACTTTAGCTATTTACATGTTAATATTAAAATTAATTAATTACTTCTTAAACTTTATTGACTCAAGTTCTGTAGATCATTAAGTTGATAGTACACTCCATTCATTTGGTTTTACATTATATTAAATGTTTAATTAATTTCACAAAATATTCATGACTATGAATCAAGTATGGTTATTGTATATTAAAGTCTCAATACACTAAATTATAAAGTCTTGTAGTTTTCATGTGTTTCACTAGACATTAAATTGATAGTACTTTTTGTGAAATTATGACACATAACACATACACAATATGTCGTATGAGTTCATTATTTACAATTAAACAATACCTAGTAGTTTAGAAAGGTAATCATTGTGTTTCTTCCAAGTATGATGATGTGTACCATTTTATTGATTTTTTAATAAAATAAAATAATTTATTTTATTTAAGATCATAGAAGATTGAATTTTTTGGGATGATTAGATGAAATAAGATAAAATGAATTAATTTATTAATAATATATTTAATCAGATTAATTTGTGTTCATTTTATCTTATTCAATAATGAATTGAAATAAATTATAGCTAATTATTTTAAATACATAATCATTGTATGATTATGACAAATCATGAGATTTACCAAGACCAATGTATGTGTTAGTATTTATTTAATTTTATTTATTTCATGGGTTTGTAATTATTAATTATTAAATTAATTTATTGGCCAATCAGTCATCCCAACCTCCATTTTTATATAGGGCCTATATTTACATGGTTATTTATGTAATCCCCATTAAAAAATACTTTGGTTACCCTCACATATTAATGAGTTATAAATAATTGTAATAAATGGAAAATCCCAATGTGTATGGACGTGGTTCAGGATAGAACCATAATGATTCCAACCTAGCTGATACACTGGTTGATAGGTGGAATGCTACAACTTCTACCAAGAATAGAAGAAGGAGTTATTTCCCCTTGGTTAAAGGTTGATTTAATGTTTTCTCATTAAATAAACCATTAGATAATCTCATGAATGGATCATTTAATTATTTATTTCCTTTTGTATTATGCATTATTTATTTTATGGATGCTAGAGTGTGATCACATAAATTAATGAATTAATGTGCATAGATGGAATATAGATAAATAGATTATTCATAAGTCTTTTATCCAACATGGTTAATTTATTATGTAAAATACACATAATATTAACAAGACATGTAAATAATTAAACAATATTTGATTTACAGAAGATAAATTAAAATCCCTCAATTAAATATTATGTTAGTCTTATACTTCCATTATTTGATTAGGAATGATACTAATATAACTTATTGCTTGACCAACCCTTATTGGGACACTTACTTTTATAAGGGAAGTTATTATGAATTTTTTGGGTTTACTTAACCACTTTACTATAACAGGAGTATCCCTTTCTATAATTGGTTTAACTTGGAAGCAAGTATTTTGGAAATCCAAGTTAGGATTTCAAAATTTAGGAATCCACTCAATGGAATAAGGAGCTACAATCCAACAGTTTTCAAAGACTTACCTACTTAAATAAGTTTATGTAGTTTGACCAACTCTTTTGGGGTTATGTGAAGGTGAATATGGATCCTTTCCACTATAATGTCCAAGAAACTAGACATTATGAGTTCAATGGTGAGGGTTATGGAGACTTGATAAAATAATAGAGACATAATAAACTTATTTCTCAAGAAAATTACTAATAATATGTTATTTTACATTTTTATAACAAATGAAAAGTTCATCACCCACACTATCCCTACGATTGATATTGGAGAAAGACCATATCATCACTTGTAGTAACTTCCAATAGTGGATCTAAAGCCTTTAGGTTGTGCTTCCCCCTGAACAGAAATATTATGTGCCAAAATCATTAATGTATGATATAACTACTAAGGAGTAGAGTGATGAAGAGTTCCTTATCTTTGAAAAAGATGAATGAAATGATCGACATTCAATTCTTGGTGATAATGTACAATGAACTCATAAAGTCTCATGAAGACATGGATTCTTATATAAGGCTGAAGAATCTCCATGGTATTTATCAGAAGTGATCAAGATAGGAATGGTTTTAGATTTTTGAAGAACTATTTTAGAGTAATCTTGTGTTGGGTGTGCTAGTTAGGATTCATGTTGTCGATATCATTGGCTATATTGGTCGCCTTGAATTCCAAGTTTTTAAACTCCTGGATGAACTGTGCATTGATCTCATTATTGCGTCACTCCCTCAAAGATTCATCAGATTTTTTGTGAGGTTTAGAATAAACTTCATTAATAAGTCTCTCCTAGATCGACTAAATCCTCTTAACCAAGGATATAATAAGACAAATTGTAAAAAGACTTTGGTACTTATGGTGAACAAATAGAAATTTCAAGAAAAGAGATCTAATCCTAAAGCTTCTTCACACCCTTCCAAAAAGATGAGGATTAAAGGATAATGGTTCTATTTATTTAACATGTTTCAGGAAGGTCCATTGGATGAAAAACTTCACCCATCCAAATAAGAAAGGGGAATAATTAAGTAAATTTTTCATCAAGTGTAATTTATCAGTTTCTACAAATTGGGTATCATATAAAGCTTGTAGTACTCACATATGTATTAAAATGCAGGTACTAGGAATATTTAGAATAATTGACTAAGGGAAGTTAGATCTATGAGAAGATAATATAGCTAATCTTGATATTGTATCTATCAGGGACTACCACCTCACATTTCCGAGTTTAAAGATCTTGGTTTTAAGGGGTCGTTATTATGTGAATCTATTTATCAAAAACATTATTTCCACTTTTAGACTTAATAAAAATGGATTTATTTTCTTTTTCAGAAATAAATTTTGATACTTTTTTGAAGATAAAAAATTTTATAGTGAGGCATAATTAAATAATAGTTTTTATGTGTTGTATTACACAAAACAAGTAATGGAAATAAATAATGAAACTACTTCACCTGAATCATACCACACCCAATTATGGAATCACCATATAGGTCATGTAAATGAAAAATATTTGAATAAATTATACCAAGACAGATATTTGGATTATTTATAAATAAACCCACTTGGTGTATGTAATGCATGATTATAAGAAAAAATGACTAAATCCCCATTTATTGGAAAAGTTTAAAGGGCCAAATAAATTTTTGAATTTTTTATACTATTGTGTGTGAACCATTTTATATTTAAGTAAGGGGTGGGAACTCGTACTTCATAACTTTTATTAATGATTTTAGTAGATATGGATATGTCTAGTTGATGAGGTATAAGTAAGATTATTTTGATTGGTTAAGATAATACAAGAATGAAGTTGAGAACCAACTTGACAATAATATTAAAAAACTCTACTTATACCATATTGTAGAGTATCTTAATCAAGAATTCATTGATTACCTATGGATTCTGGGAACTTATCCCAACTCAATACTTATAAACCTTTGTGGAATGGTGTAAGAGAAAGGAGGAACCACACATTATTGGAAATGGTGAGATCAATGATGAGTCATTCATGTATTATATTATCCTTTTGGGGATATTTATTATAGATTGAATAACATATACTAAACTAAGTGGAAACTAAATCAATAAATGATATTCAACATGAAATTTGGAGTGGAAGAAAAACCATGTTATTGAATTTACATGTGTGGGGTTATGAATCATTTGTTAAAGTATCTTTATGTAACAAACATGCACCTCATGGAACAACATGAATATTTATAGAATATCCCAAATAAACAAGGGATCATTACCTATGCAACCCATTAGACAAAAAGATTTTAGTGGAAACACACTCGATATTCCTTAAGAGTGATAATTCCACAAAAAGTGATAGTGGGAGTGAAATAATCTTATAAAAAGTTAAGGGTCAAACTAGAAAAGAGATGGAATAAGAAAATATTCCATAAATCCCCATATAAGAAGATGTTCTAGAGGAAAACATTCTACATAGAAGTATAACAGAGGTTATAGATCCTAAATACTATGGTTTTTAGTCACTATGGATGATGACTCATTATTAGTTGTTAATAATGATCATCTAACCTAAAACGAAGCAGTAAGTGGCACATATGTTTCCAAGTGGAAATAATCCATGAATTCTAAAGTGGATTTAATGTTCCAAAAAAGTATGAAATTTAGTAAATCCTCTAGAGTATTTAAATCACATTATTTTTAAATGAATATTCAAGATGTAAATGGACATAGATGGGAAATTAAGCACCTATAAAGAAATACTTGTTGCAAAAGTATTTAAACAACATCAAGGCATTGAATACATTGAAACCTTTTTTCCATTTGTAATTCTGAAATCCATCAAAATTTTATTTTACATTATGGCCTTCCATGTCTATGTGATTTGAAAAATAGATGTAAAAATAGATTTTCTTAATAGGAACCTTCAAAAATATGTCTATATGACATAACTTGAAGGGTTTGTGACTCTAAAGGATACCAAAAAGATTTTCAAATTTCAAAAATCCATTTATGGATAAAAAATCCAGGTTATGGAATATTCGGTTTGATGAGGCTATAATAGAACTTTGTTTCATAAAGAAATAATGTGATCCCTGTGTATATAAACTATTAATTGGGAGTGTGGTCATTTTATTAATATTATCTGTCAATGATATATTACTTATTAGAAATAAAATACCATTATTATAGTCTTTTAATGAGAGGTTAATGAAATGATTATCCATGATGGACATTGGTGAGGTATCTTATATTATTGGAATCATGACATATTGTGATAGATCCATGAGGATTATCATCCTAAATAAAAGTACATATATTTAAGAATACTACAAAAATTAAATATAGAACATTACAAGAGTGGATTATTGATAGTGTCACATATAATTCATCTTTCCAAGAAAATGTGTCCTCAAACACATGTGGAAGGAAAAAAATGGCAAGGATTCCATATGAATTTCCAATTTTATTAGTCATATATTTTATGCTATGCATGTGTCTAGATTTCTTTTACATATTGAGTGAGTTAGAGAGGTATCTAGAAGAACCAGGTGATTTCCATTGGATGGTAGTTAAAACTATCCTTAAGTATCTGAGGCATACTAAGGATATGTTCTTAGTATTTGGAGGAGATAAAGAACTAGTCATCATAAGATATGAATATTATAGTTTCTAAATAGATAAACATGATATGAAATCGAAAATAGGATAAATATTCATCTTGAATGGAGGTGTTGTGAGATGAAAGAACTCAAAGAAGATTTTGGTTGAAGATTCTATAGAAGAGTCCATGTATATTGCAGCTTCTAAGTTAATTAAAGAATCATTATTGATACAAAAAATTTTCCAAGAGGTTTTTTTGGTACATATTAGTAAATATCCTATCACTCTCTATTTTTATAATACTATAGTGGTGGGCCATTCTATGGAGTTAAGGTCAAATCAGTGTAGGAAGCATATAATTTGGATTTACCATCTTTTGAGGGTTTTTTCTTAGAGAGGTGAAGTTATAGTGAGTAGTATTTCCATGGAAGAAAACACAACAGACCCCTTGACAAAAGTCTTGACTCAAAATAAACATGATTATCATGTGAGGTCTAGAGAATATAAATCCATAGGTAGTTGGATATTGTCTAAGTGAGATTTTGTTGGAGTTAGTGTCATGGGACAAACTATTTTTTACTTTGATTACATTTATATCTAATGATTTTGAATATTAATAAATCATATTATAACATATTTTTCATTTTTATGCATGACTTTAGTGTAATAATATCCTAGGGTATCAGTTACATTGATAATATCATAGTAGTTCCCCACTATGATGATAACCTTGAAGTTCCATTATGATATTTTTAAATGTTGTTCTGTAGTTGGATAACATAATATGAAAGGTAACATATTATGTATAATGTTAAGTGTTATTAATCGTAATCAGATGAGGCTTCTTCTCATGAATCTCACACTTGGTAATCTCCAAGATGAGAGATTATGAGAATCGACCCGATAATATAAATTCCATATGTTATGGTATCATTGGATATTACTATATATGAGCATGTGTAATGGTCCTGAGAATTTAATATTATCATTGATAAATGTAGAAACTCACCCACATAGATTTACTGACCAAAATTTTCATGCAATATGTTGGTAGGAAGTAGGATATGTTGGGTGAATCACAAATGACATGTTATTAATAGATAAGTCAATGAATGATTTTACTTTCCATATTTATGGATGTTGATATGTCATATCTTTTATTGGAATAAACACATCACATTAAATTCAATATCCATCATGTATTGATGTGTTTATTTTAGATAGTCAAAGAAATGTGTATTGAGCACATAGGTTGATGATAGAAACGTGAATCCTTATTGATAAGATATTATGTTAAAGGGATTATATTACACAATGTGTATTCATATGTTGTTATCATCATTGAGACATTAAGTTATTTTTATTTGATTCCTTGACTCATTACTAGATAGTAATCTTAGAATTTTGGATATCCCACCTGACTCCAAAGGGAAATAATCCCAATGGGTCACAAATAAGTGTTTCCATTGATCTTAATACAATTATATTTAAATTTAATTAATGGAATAAATATTATTTCCAAGATCGAGGAATAATTTTATTCATTTTTTATTTATCACATAAATTAAATAAATATTTATTGACCATATTTTGAATAAAATATATTTTTATTATACTAAATATTTAATAAATATTTATTCCCTAGTTTGTGAATAAAATACTTATTTGATAGAATAAAATATATTATTTAGGTATTTAATAAATTCTAAAGAGTTAGAATAGACGAAGACCATATCCGACAATGGATATTTATTTTTTATTTGGTAAATAATATTCACAACTGCATAAGGTAATGAACATCATAAAATAAAATGAAAATATTATTTTATGGAATGAGGTTTTATAATGGTTTTTATATTATTTAAGTACCAGTCCACAATTAAATAATATTTTAATACAATACATACCTCTATAAATAAATGGTTATGTCTATTGTTTAGGGTTAATAAAGATATAGATAATTATTGTGACCAATTAATTCTCTCTCCAATTCCTTTTTCTCTCTCCATATCGAGAACAAAAAATGCAACAAATATTCCTTCAAAACCTAATTTTGATTGATTAACATAAACAAAACAAGACAATTGATTCGCTATGCTAGCACCCAAAATTCCATTGGTGTTTCTTGGATATCAAAAGAGAATGTATGGATCACCACTACATGTATTCTACACTTGGATCCTTATAGTGAAACAAAGGTAATATAGAAAAAGGGTTTTTTAATGATCAATATCTATATTTAATAAAGGATTCTAACATAATTAAAATCACTTATTCAGATATAAATAAATTAATTATAAATTAAACATGCAATATATTCTATTATGGATCTAAGAAATTTTATTTGAAATAAATTTTAAATATAATTCCCACCAATACTACTTCCACTGTGCCTAGAATGATTATTCACTATGAAAATGTTTTATAAATTATGAGATTGGTTTTAAAATGGTTGTTATAAATCATAGCACTTTTGGAACCTTGAGTGCATCATGAAATAGACTTATTTAACCCATAGTGTTCGTGACACCACTAGGGGTTACTCTGTTGATATTGACCGAAAGTGGCAAGACTCAATATCAATAGGATTCATATTATGCTAGTATTAGGGATTATTGATCCTTAACATGTCCAAGTATTCATTCCAATTGGTTAGAAACAAATTTCTTAGGCTTACACAATGTTATATTTCATGTTTATTTGATCACTCTCTTATGTTATAACATATCCATGGATGTTTTTTCTTATGATTTCTTGTTATCCTTCACCCACATTTCATATTCCTATTTTTTGTAGAGGTGAAATGCCTTTTATTTAAACCAAAGTTTGTTTTAAAAAATGATCTCACTTTTATAAATTTATTCATATAATAGTTTTTTTAAAAATATATAACTAACAATTTTATGGTATTAGACTTTGTAAAGATTATTTGGTGAAATACTATTGTGATTTGTGCTTATGCCCTACTTTTTCCTTTAGGGGTTTGTAGATGTGGTTTTATAGGACTCGTATAAAGGTAAGGGAATCATGCATTTATGTAGATTCTTTTTTTGTCACTAGCTTCTTAGAGAGACATATTTGTGGTGATGGACGGTCACATGAAGACTTGTCTTGTTTTACTTTTATGTTTATCCATTTCGATTGGAATTGTTTTTCTCAGGATTGTATACCCTTCTTCCACACTATAATATATTGGTTTATATACTTTTAGTCATTCATGAGACTTATTTGGTCTTTTTTTGATTTTTTGTTGATTTTAATATTTTTTGGTTTAACTTGGATGATGTGTTAGGTTTACCCGAGTGGGTTTGTTATATATTATACCTTTATATTATCATTAATTGATTTAAACCATGTTTACCCTTACAAAGATTCTGAGCTCACCTTTTCTTATGTTTCTATTTTCCCCAGGTTATAAAGAAATTTTTTAATAGGATAAGTTCAAAAAAGGTATAAAAAGAGAAAAACATTGTGGGAGATATTTAATATCTTTCATGAAATAAGTTTATTATGTATCTAATATCCAAAGACACTAAACCATTACAATTTGGGGGCATGTATTTTTGTGAAATTTATTTAATATTCATATAAAATAATGAAATATATATTTATGTTATGATCATGTTTCTTAAGTTGGTAATATAAAAGGGTTTAATTATTTTTATTGATTAGGTTATGATGAATATGAAGATATAATGACCTCAATTATGTTTCAAGAATTTAAGAAACAACTCCAAGATAATCTTGTTAAGGGATTCATTACTATGTACATCACCCTAGGGTGTGTATATTGTTTTTTGATAAGAAATATGGCTCAATGTGTCCTTGAATATATTATTAGGAACTTAATATGATTGCAATAAATAATAAATATATTCTACCCCATATTGATTATTTGTTTGATCAATTGTGACAATATCAATATTTTTCAATGATTAACCTCTAATTTGGATATCATTAGTTAAGGGTATAAAAAGAGGAAACATCCAATATATCCTTTAATATGAGGTATGGTGATTACTAATTTATAGTGATTCCATTTTTACTTACTAATACCCCACTATATTCATGAATCTTATGAATATAGTCTTTAGAGTTACCCTAATCAGATTGTTTTATTATTTATAGATGACATTATCAAATACTCCAAGAGAAAATAAGGGAATGAAAATCATTTTCGGACTGTGTTGAAGAAATTTAGAAAAGATAATATGTATTAAAAATTTATTAAATGTGAATTATCGATACAGAAATTATCATTATTGGTTCAGAAAATTACAAGAAAGGTTATATCGGTGGAACCTTTAAAGATAGAAGTTATTGAAAAATGGACTAGACCAACCACAATGAACAAAATCTGTAGTTTTATTAGAATGTATGGATATTATTTAATTTACTCAACCAATTTATCATATATATCAAATACATGAACCAAATTGATGTGAAAGGGATCCAAGTTCTTATAAATAGATTAATGTGAATTGAATATCAAGGAATAGAAGATAAGGTTGTTCAGTGCACCTATGATCACACTAACCAACAATGGATAAGGGTTTTTGATACATAGTGATGAATAAATGAATTGACTAGGATGTTTTATCATGTATAATTAAATTATAGTAGCTTATGTTTCTCATCAATTGAAATTCCGTGAGAAAAATTACCTTACTCGTGATTTGGAACCATCAGTGATATTTTTTGATTTGAAGATAAAAAAGACATTATATTTATAGTGAATAGTGTGACATATATATCGATCTTAAAATATTGAAGTGTATATTCACCCATAAAGGGTTGAATATGGGTCATAATATATGGTTATTATTTATTAAAGATTATGAATTCTCAATAAATTACTCTTATGGGAAGGTGAACTAGGTGGCTAACGATTTAAGTCAGGAGGACCATGATTGTATTTCCATTATGATCAATAAAATAGATCCAATATATATGATTATCATTGGATGGACCATGAAATCATATGGAAAGTAGAATGATCCTATATTTGTTTGATGAATTTTCAACCATCTATTCATGTGAAGATTAAAGAGGTGTATAAGGAAGATGTGAAGATGTGAATGAAGGTAAGGAATGTTCTTGAGTTTAGCTATGATTGTTATGGAATGATAAGGTTTAGGAATACTGTAAGTGACCATTAAATACAATAATTAAGTAATTAGCTTTAAACAATACTCATAGTTCATTATTCTATATTTATCTTGTAATTATTAATATTTATAAATATATTAAGATAATTTCTAGTGGGGCAACTTGAAGTGAGATATTAGGGAGTGTGTATATCGATGTTTGGTTTTCTAGAAAGTTAAGTCCGAGAGATAAGGTATATTATAACAATTACCCATACCTTAGTGGAATGGAGAAAACATCACCATGAATTTTATCATGGTAATCCCCAATACGTCTAAAGGGTGTAGTGATATTTGAGTTTTAGTTGATTTACCTAAGAAATTAGTACAGTTAATTTCTATTAGTGGAATCATATCACTAGGTCATACATTAAGGAAGTGTCAGGGTTTCATGGAGTAATAATATCAATAATTTTTTACCAAGATCTTAGGATTACCTTGAAGTTCTAGAGACGTCTTCAGTAAACTATAGATACTGAGTTAAGATTTACCACTGTATACCATCCTCAGACAGATGGTCACTAAAAAAGGACCATTCAAACCTAGAATTATTTTTCTATGGATTTCAAAGTATTTTTGGATAAAAAAATTCCAATAGTTTATTTCTCTTACAACCATATATTTCTCTCTAAAATTCATGTGTCTCCTTATGAATCACACATTGTAAAGAAGTGTATGACCTTGGTATGTTGGGAAAATGTTTGGGAACAAAAGCTATTAGGACATGAGCGAGTTGAGGAAATGTTAGAGATGGTAATATCCATTAAAAAAATATTAATATAGCATATAGTTGATTAAAAAGTTATGCGAATAATCATTTTTGAGATCCAGAGTTCCATGTTAGTGATGAGGTATTCTATCAAATATATCTTTAAAATGAAGTTATGAGATTTTGAAATGGAAAGAAAATACATATTTATATCATTCCATATGAGATTATTTATCATATCAGGTTGGTATCTTATATATTAACACTTCCTATAAACCACTCCGAATTTCATTATGTGTTCCATATATATCTTCTGAGAAAGTACAGACCATATACTTCACATTTTCCAAGCTTATATGTCATACCATTGAATAATGATCTTTCAAATGAGGAGAAAACAATATAAATTTTAAATCATATAGATAAAATGATAAATAAAAAGAATAATTGACTATTTAAGGATATATATAGGAATCATAAATTTGAGTAATGAATGTGAGAAACTTAGGATGTTATGAGGGAGAGGTGTAGTTATTTATTTATATTAGAGTGATAGAATTTTGAGGGAGAAATTTTTATAAGGGAGTAGAATGTAATGCTGTAAGATTTTAAAATAAAGTTCTATTTAATAAATAAAAACTTTTGATATCTTGAGAAATATAAAACCATGAAACTTTATGCAGAATTATTAAACATTATGAAATTAAACACATTTTATGGTATATAATTGTTGAAAATTACTTTTAATTCATTTAGGAAATACTGTTAATCCAAATGATCTATTTCAGAATATTTTGTTAGTTATATTTTGGTACAAATATATATGGGCTTTATTATGTGATAGGTGGTACCACAATTATACACCAATCTAATTCATTGGGTAATTATTTATATCTCATTAGAGAATATGGATTGGAATGGGGAGTGAACCTAGTTTAGTAAGGGAATATATCCACTATGATTGTCCTGAGAGTGAAACTTTACTAAAAAAATGACGAAATAGAGAGTGAACCCAATATAATATGGGACATTTTCCACTATGATATTATATCATGTATCATAATTGATTAATGTTGATTCCTCACTATTATGACCCATTCATTTTAAATTGATAAATATTTATGCAATGACTCATGATTTATGACATATGAATGATTGGGAATGAACTTTTAAAGTCATGATCATGATATAATAGACTTATAATTATCATGTCCCTATATATAATCATCAATTAACATCTCCTATATTTACCATTATTGAGAATATTAGGTCACCCTTCTTATGTTTCCATTTTCCCGCGGTTAAAAAGAAAGTTTTTAAGTTGAATATGTTCATGAAGGGTATAATGGGAAAAAAAAATTTTGAGAGACTTTAAAGATATTTCGTGAAATAATTTAATTATGTATCTAGTGTCTAAATAAACAAAACCATTAGGAATTTGGATAGATTATTATTGTAAAAATGTATTGTATATTTATCTAAAATGATGCAATATTTATGTATGTTCTGATTAGGCTTCCTCAACTATCCTATAAACTAATTCAATTATCAAGACTTGATTCCTATAATATTCAAACTCTATTTAATACTCTATAGAGGTTCCAAAACACATGGGAGACCCATGGTTTGACCTAAATCACCATCCTCATGTACAAAAAAAAACAAACTGGTTACTTTTTTGGGGAAAATCAAAATAAGATCATAAATTTATTGGTCTCAGATGTTACAACCTCCCCTCCATATAGTTGTTCATTCTCAATATAAATTCACAAACATAATCGAGTATCATTGGATAAAGACACCAAATATTGTAATAAAATATCAAACTCATGATTCCTAGTCTCATCATGGAATCATCCATGCATCTAATACACACATACACATAGAACCATCCTCCTTTTCATAGTCTTCTTGCTCAAATCCATGATACGATTTGGACACTCCTCAAACAATGCATTAAAATATAGATTGAGGTAATCGGTATTTTTCACAAGAGAGCAGTTGGGATAATAACTCTAAAGATGTGATATATGATATAAATCATGCATGGTGATGAAATATTTTTGAATATCTAATTGGTATTCCACTATAACAAATCTAAATAAAGTCTCAAATAACACCATATACTTGGTTTCTAATTTCCCCTCTCCTAAAATATTTATATAGACCAACTTTGAAGTGAACAACATTAATACCTCATTTAACACTAAAATCTATATACGATGATATCACCAATCAAAATATAATATCTACCTACATGGAGTGGTCACCAACCACTTCTTAAATAGATAGATATACTTGAATGGATCCTATACGATACTTGACCCAATAATCATTGAATTTCTAACTTATATCCAATATAGAGGTAAATGACAAGGATTGCCATAAAAATCCATGAAAGGAACCATCAGAGTTGAATCTTGATAGTTGTTATTATAGGAAAAATCAGTAATAACTAAATGGTTCTCCCAAAACCCCCCAAAATCTTGGATACATTCTCAAAAATTATCCTTTTATATCTAAATGGTTCACTTAGAATGTACATCTATTTGAGGATGATAAGTAGTTTTTAGATTCACCTTTGTGTTAAGAACAATATGAAACCATCATTAGAAGTGATGTAAATAGTTTACATCCCTATATAATGAAATAATATGAGGTACCCCATGAAGAAAAATTATCTCCCATACATAGAGCTTTCTAAGATAATAAATAGATAAATTATCTCAGTTCAGTAAGAAATGTAAAACCTTGGACATATCGTCCAAAATAACCCACATTGCCTCAGTGCCTTGGGGAATCCCCAATAACTAAATTACAAATTATATGGTCACATCATCCTACTTACACTTTGAAATAGTTAGTGAATGAAGAAGATAGTCCGACCTATAGTGTCTGGCCTTCACCTACGAAAAATTTGATAACTATGTGATAAAGACCATAATATCCCTCTTAATCCTAAAACACTAATACTTCCTATGTATATAATTGTACATATTGTTCAATCATGGATATATGACCCAACATGAGTTTTATTATTCCCTCATAATCTCCCCATGCATTCTCATAGGGACCATGAAATGACCTCTAACATAAATAATCTCATCAATATTTATAGATTAGTCGGGTGGTTTCTCCCCACCATATATATTATCCCTCATTAAAAAATATTCTGAATACAACAACTAGATCATATTCAACCTATTGAGGAATTAATAAGTAATGGATAAAGAGATAATGGTTTCTTGAACTTGATATTTTATACATCAAGTTTTTATAAGGAAAAAGGTCAATAATCTACCAATCATTGCTCAAATCTTGTACCAACTGGTCTTGAGTATTTTTTATCAACACATCCAGAAATACATTCCCCTTTCTAATGGATAATTCTAACTCCAAAAAAAAACCATAGGATCTAAACCCACCTTCATTATCAAAGGTTTAATTATCACTATGAGAAAATATTCCTCAAACTCTTGTAGTCAATTTATACCACAAATATATCACATAAAAGAGAATACAACAAACACCTAATGGTATAGACCAAAATTGCTAACCCAAAATAAATATTTGGGTAGTTCCACTCATGATGAATCAACTAAATAAATCCATAATCCACTAAACAACCATCTTATATCAAAACCTCCACAATCCAAACTCATTATTCCTCACAATATAAGGTATACTCCTTACCAAACTCTAGTAAGGTCAAGATCGGTGGAGTCTTCAACCTAGCATTCAGTGGATCTCTAAAAATATTATAGATAATGGAAATTAACCCCTTTATTAGATATGTGTATAATTAAAACTAACAATTGGGAAAATTACCTGATGAATCTAAAGTAATAAGCGACCAATTTAAAAAAATTATAAATCTCATAAAATATTTTGGGCCATTTCCAAAAAACCACATCCAAAACCTTCTATAGGTATACTATAAAATAGAATACAATATCACATTTTATAATATTCACGCTTGATAAATCCAAAACTAACACTTTAATAGTTTTTTATAAATCTTATGCTTCTAAGGTTCACTCAAAACAATCTCCAAATATTTAGCCTGATAATCCACTGATCGAGAGTACACAGGGATATTATCGATAAATATGATAAAAATGTATCAAAATATGGGTAGAATAACTGGTTCATTAGTTCCATAAACATATAATGAGTTTTTTAAACTCAAATTACATTACTATGTACTCATACAATCCATTCCTACACCTGAATATTGTATGAGGTATGTAAAAGGTACTCACTCTCAAATGATGATATAATGATATAAAATCAATCTTTGAGAACACTCTAGATCCTTAAAGATGAATAAATAAATCATTAAAATTGGTAAGTGGATACTAGTTTTTAAAAATCACTTGATTCAACCTTAAATAATCTACACATACCCTTAGTGAACCACCCACCTTCTTGGAAAATAATACTAGATCACCCCATGTGGATGTACTCATCCATATAAATACCTTTGCCTCCAAATCCTCTTGATAAGGTATTATATATTAAAGCTCCAAAGTATCCATCCTGTAATGGTGAAGAGATATATAATCTACACCTATTTAGAGATCAGTCATAAAATCAATCACATGATTGAGTGGAAATCCTGGTAAATCTTCAATAAAAACAAAACGAAATTGGTCAATTATTGGATGAATGACTACCCAATGCATCTCCCCATTATCTGAAACAACACTAGAAAACTATTCCATTCTCCCACAAAACTGCTAAAGTCTAGGTCCTACATAACCCATCTACATACCTCACTCTCCATCATAAACATAACTTCTACCCTCAATAGATTTAAATATCCATTAAATATAATAATTGATATGGGCTTGATATCGAACCCTCAAATCCATCCCAAGGATCAGGTCAAAATCACCCATATATAGTATGAAGAAATCCCAAATTAATATATAGTCACAAATCACCTTTTTATAATCCTGAAACCTATTAAATCTCTTATATTTCACCCATAGTGTTATATCGATCAAAATCATCCTATATAGATATTTTATGGCTAGTCCAAATCGATCAATACACTGAGTAAATATGAATTGAATGTGGTATAATTTTATAAAAAATAGATGATAACATATATTCTAGTAGAATCATTACTCAAAATATTGATAGATCGATATCATAACTAGAAAGTCGGGGATCTACATTGTGAAAATTTTTAGAACCTCAACTTAGAGGCCTTTCCGAACTCCCATGAAATGTTCTCCCCTGCAATCACTACTTCCCCTATCCTTGGGAACCAAATAATTTAACTAGACCTAAATGGATAGTGATACTATAGCTACTAGCCTTCTATACCATACATGGACCATAACATGAGCCCGATAAATTTACAAGTCCATGACCACCAGATAACTTCCGAGTGATCTTGAAATATCACTATAGGTACCCCATATTACCATAGATTCAATACTAAACTAATTAAAGGATGCACTGAAATAAAATATATCATCTCTTACTGCACAGATAGAACTCCAAAAATCTACTTTGCTGAGGAGTAATAGTTAGACCATAACTCTTTTTCACTATGTTGATTTCTAAGCTAGAGAGAAGCATCTAATTGACATGTAATACTACCTAAGAGATCAATGATGACTCTCCAAATAGAAGCCACATGTCTTAAGACTCTAATACCATTTTGGTTCCTCTATATAATAAGGACCTGATTCATAACCTTTGAAAAATTTGGTAGGTGAAAACTGTTTACATTGAACCATATCACACTCTGGAGACCATCCACAAAATATCTCCCTCTAGCTTTCTCATCCCAAAAAACAATTAGGTAAAAGCACTGTAAATCAATGAAATGTATAACATACTCAATAAGAATCACACATTCTTGAGTGAGGTGAATAAAGACTTTGGAGTGTCTCAATATTTTCAAAAAATATTCTATATTGATTCCAGCTATAGCTCATCAACCCCGGGTCCACCATCAGTTGTAAAAATATGTGGTTCCTATATCTAGAACTCATGAGTTAACATAAACATGAATATTATAGTTATTAGATTCTCCCTCTCCATAAACTATATATTGAAAATTAAACACTTACACAACTTATCATATATCACTGTCCCAGGTGAAAAAGGGGGCTCTCACTCAACTGTTAGTGGGGTATGATCATCTGTACCTCATAGGAATTTGATGGAGGTCTTTGTGGGATCAAGTACATATAATTCTATCCAATATAATAAAAAAATTCTATAATATTTTTAGATATAATATTTTTAAGTAAACAAATAATTGGCATAACATCTTACTATCCCACACACCCCATATCCTAAAAGTCTCACAACTTAAGTTATCTCTCCAGCCCTGTCTACCTATAATTTGGGTCATTTTTGAATAAATATAGGATTCACATCAATTAATGTCCATTTTACTTTTAACAAGTATACCAAAATTTTCATTCTATTAAATTAAATTCCATTAAAATTATAAAAAGGAAAATACTTTATAAATTTTCACCAGTATTTTGATTAATCAACACCTTTGAGTAATAGGATATTTGATCACCAAAAAATATATTAAAACATTATAATGAATTATTTAGACAAGATTAAAACATAAATTTATATTGGAAACACCATATAATTTGATGTTGTCACTTCAAATAACTATAACCCATATCATAACCAAGGTAGTAAATCATAGGAAACCCATGAATATGAGGTGAATCCTACATGCATGATATGATGTATGAAAACAAAACCACTTTTCACCCTAATCAAATAGATAAATCTCATAAATCATAAACCCAAAATTAATGTGAATAAAACTAGGAAGATTGTCTGAACCATAAAAGAAAACGATAATATCAACAGTTTTATACTTGGTAACTTGGAATTCCCTTATATGTGGATTTTTTAATCCAAGGCACAAGATCTATATATTTTTTTGAAAATGTCTTATCTCCTATATACCATTATCAAATTGTAAGATGAAAGAAAGGGAAACTAGGATTTGATACTAATTTATAATTCTTTAGTTCCACTTACTCCCTAGTAACTGAAATAGAGAGTTATATGACTTTGGATATGCCTCAACATACATAAGAGAATATTGATTAGAAATGAAGGTCTAAAAATATCATGGGGATCCACTATTACAAAACAAGCCTTTAACAACACTATAAAAAGCATTAATAAAAGTGTAAAAGAACACCTTTATCAGCTCTAAAAAGAGGACTGATAAATTGTACCTTTTATTAGTACTTTTTTTATCACGGATCAATCATACCCTTTATAAGTTCTTTTTTAACTCTCATAAAGGGTACCCTTTATCAATGTTTTATTTTTATCACTGATAAAGGGTACCCTTTATCCGTGCTTTATTTTTAGTGCTCATAACGGTTTAAATAAAATGAAATAATGAAATAATGAAATAAATAAAAAAATGAGTTTATAAAAAAAATATTAAAAATATTATTAATTAAATGATAATTCATAAAAGTTACTGTATTGATTATACTATATATAAATTATAAATACGAATATATGGTACATAAAAAATATATAGATAGATGAAAAATGAAAATAAGGCAAATTAAAATTAAAATTAAGTAAATTTCGGAAAATATTAAACATTTTATTAATTAAATAATTATTGAAAATGTTAATAAATATTATATTATATATATATATATGACTTTATATAAATATGATTTATATAATACAAGTTATTTATGATTTACATTAAATTTTAATATATTTAGTGAAAAATGGTTAATAATTTAAAATTAATATGAATTAAAAATACTAACTAATTACATAGTGTAATAGACATAATTGAATGTCATTTGATTTTTCAATTTAACAAGGATCAAACGTGTGTTATATTGATTTCACATATATGTAATTATTTTGTTTTTATAAACAACTAAAAAACACAAAATTTATCCATTTTTTCAATAATATTTAAGTGTACTTATTTTTAATTTATTCAATTTCACTCGTTTTTAAAAGGCATGCACTTAAGATTAAATATTCTTTAATAATTTTAAAAATATATTTTTTTAAAATTATTTATAAATAAAAATATTTATAAATATACATTTACTATATTTATAAATTTATAATTATAAATAAATAAATATTATTTTTTAAAAAAGTATTTATAAAAATATAAATAAATAATTATATATATTTTAGTAATTTTTAAATTTAAAATAAATTTATTTAAATAATGTATATATTTAATATATTTATATTTATATATATATTTATGAAATATATATATATATATATAATTATATAAATATATATAATGATATAAATTTAATTTTTTAAAAATATTTATGTAATTAAAAATAAATAATTATATATTTAAATAATTGTAAAATTATAATAAATATATTTAAATAAAGAATATGTTTTCTATATGTATATTTATATATATTATTATATATATATTTATTTAAAAAAAATTATTTATAATTTTTATTATAAATCCTTTATCAGTGCTTAGTTAATAAACGCTAATAAAAGGAATCTTTATCAATGCTAAAAAAGTGCTGATACAATCCATCTATATATGCATTAAAAAAAATTTACAAACAAAGATGGATTTTATCACTGTTTTTAGCACTGATAAAGCTCTATCTTTATTAGTGCTAAAAAGGCACTGTTAAAATCCATCTTCATCAACACGTTTTTGGATGCACTGATAAAAGTGTCCTGATCTATTAAAATAACCCTAACTAGTCACAAAAGCGTCATGATATCCAAAGCTTTATGAGGAATCCACCCTCACTAACACTCCTCCTCGGTGAATTGAACCTCAAATCAAGATTTGAATCATGGCTCAAATAATTCCATCGCTCAAATACAAGGATTGAATGATTCAGGGGTTGAACGAATATAAGGCTCAAATGTAAGTCTTTCTCTACTTTCTCTCGAATGCAAGTATTTCTACACTTTGTCTTGTGGAACTATAGGTGTAAAACATGAATGGTTCTGGCTATGGTGGAGGATGTTTTGCAACTACGAGTGTGGGGAGTTATCCATTTCAGAGATTTTGTCACAGAGATCATCTATTTTGACACATAGAATTTTTAGAGTGTGAAACACCTATACTATTAGCCTTCCCAGCTTCACTCCCAAGACATACAAGCATTACCTTACTTCTCAATGGTAGATGTGAATATAGTGGATTTATGAGCTACACTTTTATTTATGGGAAATTTTGGATGAATCATGCTTTGTTATTGTTGGATAAATAGTATAATTAACCACATGGTACAACTACTATCCCATTTTACTTCGTCTATATTATTGTGTATATATCAATTTCCATGATGGTGTTTGGGTAGCCTATGTGACGGTTTCCTGGTTTTAACATCATGAGATTTTATGAGATAGATTATTTTATGTCTTGTGTTGTATACTATACTAATATTTGCTTGCGCTATATGCAACACCATATTATCTTGTAGTATACACAACACTATTCCTGGATTGTGCTGCACACAATTTCAAGTTATTTTGATTGAATCAATTTCACACAAAACTGATTATAGTTTTTTTTTCAATGTATAAATGAACTAAGTTTGGATTATGTTATATGCAACACCAAAGGAAGCTTGCACTACATGCAACACTGACATGGCTTAAGTTACACACAAGAGCGACCTTCCTCGATAGCTTGCATGGTACACAATACTGATTTTCACTAAACAATGATATATTATTAGAATATTATATAAACCAGATTTTATGAATAGTATTACCCACATTTTTAATTTTAAAATTATCATTCATATTACACATGATATGAGAACAAAATCAAATTTTTAGACAAAAGAAGAATTAAAAAAAATATAGTTTTACCGCCTTTTGATGGTGCACTAATTTTAAATCTAGTTTTTGAAACTTTTATAAGTTATATTTGAAAAAATAAAATTTTTATTTGGAAGCGGGATATAAAAATTTACTTTGGACAAATTTTTGATATTTTTTTCATAACATTCATATTTTGATTAATAGTGAAAATACACTAAATTTTAATTGAAAAAATCTTTTTTCATCGAAATAATTTATTTGGTTAAAATATATTATTTAATGGTTTTAATGTGAAAATATAATATATTTTTATATTTTATGACAATGTAATTCATTTTCATTAATTTTACGTTGAATTCATGTGTAAAAACATTTCAATATTTTGTAATGTTTTAAAAAAAACCCATTTTTTCGACAACGTGATTAATTTTATGTTAATTACTGCAACTTATGTGTTTTGAATTTGTAAAAATAGATTCCATATTTAGAATCAGAAGTTTCATATTATGTAAATAGGTATTTTTTTTATTTTTGGACATTATGAATAGTAACTTAAATAATTATTTTATTTACTATGGTTAAAGGGTAAATCTGGTAAATAATGGAAAAAATTATATTATAATAATATTGAACTACACAAAAACACGACCTAATACTATTGGATGCGATATTTCTGACCCTAGGCATCCTTGGGTCGATTTTGGGACCCCATGGATTCACTTGGATGTGAAAATGACATTTTATAATAATTAATTTAATATAATGATAATTATAACCTAAACATATATCTTTTATTAAGTCAATTTTAATATGGGTTTATATAAAATATCTATATGTTTATAAATAGTCATTTAAAATTTAAAAATATTTCTTACATCATGGTATTTTATATATAATTTTTAGACATTAGATAAATATATTTATTTATGACACAATTATGATGTAGTGATTATCTAATTAATAAAATATTCAAATAAATGAATTTATAAATATTAAAACAAATTTAATTTGGTTATTTTGACATCATACATGAATTATATGGATGATATTAACATATTATATTTGAGTTAATTCTTTATTTTTGAAGGAACCTGGTTGTTATGAATTTTTAAAAAAGTCAAGTATGAATAATGCCCAAAAATGACACAATTCATAACTTAAAACAAAAAATAGTTTATTAAATGATATTAAATTCTTAAAAATATAATATTAAAAAAATATTTAATATAAGTCAAAATATGTCCTAAAAAACTTTTTTTTGGGATCTTTGACTTGATATAGTAATTAAATTAACCTACAATGTGTAAATAACATCATATCACGGTAAGATTAAAAAGCGTAAAATTAGGGTAAAACCAAAAAGATAAGGAAAACCAAACTTTTCAAAAAAGTTTTGGATTATGGTTATTCAAACCAAAATAATCTTATATTCTAATTAAATTAGTTTTGGACCATTTTAAATCGAAATTTAATTTATAATAAATTAATATTTTGGAACTTTCCTAAAGTGCCCCTCTCCTCTCTTATAAAAGGACACCTCCTCTCTCTCCTATTCACTACATTTTTTGCCTTCATGGTCGTCAAAACTCTGACCATTTCTATTATAGATGTACCTAGTTATATTATATAGGTTCTGGTCTTCTCAAAAGACAAACTCTATTACCCTAAGAGGAAATTTAAAGGAGACACGTCGAGGAAGCGGTTATCTCTTCTATAGATTCATTGAAATTTATTTCTTCTTCTAATTACTATTATTTATTTGATTAATTATAATGTAATAAAATTAGTATCACTAATATACTGATACTTTATTATAAATATGAAACAACTCTATTTCACCATCTATCCATCCTACAAAAAATGAAATCACTGCGCGTGCTTACGCACGGATTACCGTCTCCACGCTGTGGTGTAATATGTTTTTCACCACCACCTTAATTGGATGAGTATAATGGAGGAAATAATATCTGTATATGATTACTATAACATTATACTAATTCTGATATATTATACATCATCCACTTCAATACCATTCATCATTTATGGGAAAGATATCATCGCTTGTGAGTAAGTACGACTTACCGTCTCCACGACATGATGAGATTCATTATACAAGTTAACCATTAAAAATGATTATAAATTATATAAAATAAATAATAATGAAAAATATGACATAATAATTCTAATTTAATTATGAATATATATATTTAATTTACTTACATCCATTCAATTTAATAAGGAAATGAAAACAGTGTTCATGCGTACGTACGACCTACCGTCTCCATGAACGGTGTATTCCATTCATTTTATCTATCAATTATATATATATATATATAATGAATATATATAATATATAAATCATGTTTTCCATTATTTAAGTAAGAAAATCATGATAATATCAAGAATAAAAAGTCCAAACACGTATTATAAATGAAACGATTATTACCCAAAACGTTTCATTAACATGGAATTGACAAATAAACGTATAATATAATGTCATATGTGAATCATATATGATATCATAAATATTATTATGGTTCTATTAAAAGTTAATAATATGTTTAAAACCACTATACAAGAGTTTTAGACACATACAAATGAAATTGAACCTAAGTTAAGGGATTACTTTTCCAATCCCATTTTATTTGAGATTGTTTATTCGTAAGCACACACTGGGGATATATTTATCATCTAGGTCCATGTTTTATAAAAAAATTATCATTAAATGTTTACTATTATTATATGTATGTATATTGTCATTTTTACCCATTTTTACTTTTACTACATGGTTTGGAAGGAATATTTATTTTTTAACCATACGATGTACTTTTTGACTTTTCCAGAAATAGTATGAGGAGAAAGTTTTTTTAACTTATACAGTATGAATGGGTTTTTACATATTCATGGTGACTTATTTACAAGAATATTACTATACATTATTTCAAGTTTATTTTCAACTAAATTTTTTTCTTTTAAAATTACACAACATTTTGAGAAAAGAAAACCTTTTTGAAAAAGAAAGGATATTTTACTCAAGAACTAAGTTCAAGTGTCTTATCAAAATTAGTTTCCATATAAGATGACATAGGTTTATGTTTATATCCATTTTATTACTTTTATTTTATTGTGTTTATGATGGAAATATTTTTTATGAAGTCCATTTATCTTATATGGATTATATTATGATGACATGATGTTTAAGAATCCTATTTTATTTCATTGGTTATGCAATGATGAATGATTTATGTTTTTGTGGAACATATAAGAATGGTTTCATTATGATATGGGTGGGACCTATATCTCCATAAAATGCATTAGGTAAATATTTTTATCTCATCAGAAAGACATGGATGGAACGACAAGTAAATATAGTTCAGTAATTCTAGGCTAGAATGACAAGTAAACCCGGTTTTGTAATGGACTTCGTCCACTATGATTATCTTGGCTGCAATGCCTTGGATACTATGGAAATCATATTATGTGCTTATTATTTTTCCACAATTACATGTTTTATTCCAAGTCTATTCTATCATGGTTAATGTTTCTTTATGGTCCATTCCTTACGTACTGCCAAGATTTATGTCATTGCTCAGTATTTTGATGTTTAAACTTTATGTTCATGTTTTTACGTTCAAATGTTTATGGTTTGTTATATTTTCTCCATGTTTACCGTTAATAAGTATTTGATCTCTCCCTTTATATGTAATTTCCCCAGGATATAAAGAAAGGTTTTAGGTAGGAAAACAAAAGGGGAAGATCTTTATGGGAGATATTGAAGATCTTTTACCATGAATAGAATATTATGTTCCGAGTTACCAAAGACACTAAACTTATACAGTGTTTGGGCATTTGGTTGTGTCATGCATTAATTATTTTGAAAAAGAAATGTAATGTCCATATATATAAATCTTGGGTCTCTACAGTTGGTATAAGAGTGAAGGTTTAGTCAGCCTTTGGGAACTAGGATGTAAAAACTTTTGTGATATTCCTATAGATATTTCTAAGGTATGTCTAGGGATGTAATAAAGGTTAACTATAACTATAGGTTACAGTTTGAGAATTATGGAAACGATCATAAATAATCTTGAATTAAAACTAAGATGTCAGAGATAAAAATTACTCCCCCTTTATTTTTTTCTTAGAATTATCTTTACCTCCCACATTATTATTTTTTTTGTTTTAGTCAATGGAGAGAACCATAAAAAATTGGGTAAACATTCAATATGATGAAAAAATTGGTGAATGGGAGCAATGAAATTGGGTAAATACTAGAGTGAATGATATTGTGATTATTCTGAATCTGTCATCATGGTATATAATTAACAAGGTGAACATTAGATGAATTCCTAATTCATAAGATAAAAGTATGATGGACTTTCATGTATGCCCCCATGGTGAGGAACGTAGAGGAAATAAGATTAAGATTCCTACATATCAAGAAGAAGGGAAGAAAAACAATGAGGAATTACTAAAATGGAGGGGAATATGTTGTATCTGTGGGAAAAAGTGTCATAGAGTGACGAA
Organism: Viscum album; assembly: GCA_963277665.1. NCBI lineage: Eukaryota > Viridiplantae > Streptophyta > Magnoliopsida > Santalales > Viscaceae > Viscum > Viscum album. The sequence continues at coordinate 1,683,752,446 of OY728126.1, read as the reverse complement.
TTGTTATGGAGTTCAATTACTCATCTATGGAAAACATGGGCATTACCCAACTCAATGCTCATACATAAGGATCTACTTCTAAGACAAGGAATGACATATTCCATGCCTAGAATTAAAGTATATGGATTGAATTATTTATGTATTTGAATCCATGAATGAAGAATGGTGAACTATATAAGATTTATCAGTTTATGTTTTTCTCTAAGGATTTTCAAGAATATGTTGAATAGTTATAATGGATAATAAAAGTGATTTAATGAAAAGGTGATATTCCTAAGAAAAACATGATTAAGGGAATGATAAACATTATTATGAGCATGATGTTGAGATAATTATATTTGTATAAAGATAAGTTGGACGATATTAGTTACCTTGGAACTGGATAAGGATTTTTTGAAATGTGAGTTATGTTGTCACAGATAAAGTATACAACTTTTCAAGACTCAAGGAATATATGCAATAAGTTTTGGAATAAAGAAACAAGCATGTTTTCAATAATGATTTATGGTAATTTAGGTTATTACAATGAATCTAGATAATTCCTAAAAAAGTAATTAAAATGTTTGGAATGTGAGAAAAAAGATATGTCTTTTGATATATGGGGATAAATGATGGTATTCACATGCTTGTTATATGACCTTTCTGGTAATAGTTTTTTTGTACTATGAGTTTGGACATAAGTATTTTGGATAAGCCTAAATGTTGGAATGTATTATGTTGGACATAAGTTAGTATTGTTTAAGGCTAGATATTTTTTATTTATGGAATGTTATAATAGTATAGTTTTAGAAAAAGGACAACAGGAAACAACATGTCGCATCAGATAAGGCTTTGGAAATCAAACCCACAAACGAAGTGTGATATGCCTTTATCGCTAACCACTGGCCTACATGAAGTCTTCGGTTGGTAGAAATTAGTTTTATTTTATAAATAATTATGATAGATGAAGTGTATGTATATTTTTGGAACCATATACAATTAATATCACCATAAGTGGACTTTTGTATATTTAATAACTTGTGATAACCTTTTTGTGACAGAGACATATGGAATGACCTATAATTATATCACATGATCTTCTAACACTTAATGAATGACAAATTTTACTTCATTTCATTAAATAATAGATGAAGTGGAAATTTTTCAAGGCAAGAACAATAGTGAGATTGTACCAAAATCAAGTAAATATTTATTCTCATGAAAAATTATTCATCTCTAGGAAAAGGATCTTGAAAACAAAAAAATGTTATCCTAGTGATTTCTTATCTGATTAATCGGATGGTCCCTTAAATCGTCAAAGATTTATGGCTTTCTGGTAGTTAACATTCTCCAAGCCATGTTTTGTACCACTATCCCTCAGAACTTGATGGTTAGATTTCTCTTGTATATCCATGTTTTAAATTTTAACCTATGTTCTCCTATGTGGAAACCCAGTGTTGAGTTAACAAGGGTAACCATTATGTGTCTATCATTACATTTTAAAATAAATTTGTAGTATTCCTTTTTAAGATGTGGGTTTCTATGAAAGAAACTTTCATGTAAAAACCCATTTATAACCCAGACGAATTTTGAGGGTGAAACTAATTTTAAGGCAGCTAGAATGTAACACCCCAAAATTTTATGAGATAGATTATTTTATATCTTCTGTTGTACACTACACCAAGATTATCTTTTTCTATATGCAACACCGTATTAGCTTGCAGTATACAAAACACTATTCCTGGATTGTGTTGCACACAATTTCAAGTTATTTTGATAGAATTCATTTCACAAAACACTGATTATAGATTTTTTTCATTGTATAAATTAAATAAGTTTGGATTATGTTATAAAAAACAATAATGGAATATTTCACTACACACAACACTGACATGGCTTGCGTTACACGCAAGAGAGACCTTCCTCGATAGCTTGCATGGTACGCAATACCGAGTTTCACTAAACAATGATATATTATTAAAATATTATATAAATTAGACATTATTAATAGTATTAACCAAATTCTTAATTTTAATATTAGCATTCATCTTACACATGATATGAGACCAAAATAATTTTTTGGATAAAATAAGTATTTTTCAAAAAAAAAATGTAGTTTCACTGCCTTTTGATGAAACATCAATTTTAAATATAGTTTTTGACACTTTTATAAGTTATATTTGACAATATAAACTTATTATTTGGATGTGGGATATAAAAAGTTACTTTGGATAAATTTTTGATAATGTTTATATTTTGATGAATAGTGGAAATACGGTAAATTTTAATTGAAAAATATTTTTTACATCGAAATAATTTTATGGTTAAAATATATTATTTAATGGATTTAAAGTATAAATATAATATATTTTTATATTTTAATACAATTTAATTATTTTGAATTATTTTTAATTATTTTTACATTGAATTCATATGTAAAAACATTTAAATATTTTCTAATGTTTTAATGAAAAACCAGTTTTTTCGACAACGGGATTAATTTTAAATTAATTACTGAAACTTTTGTGTTTTTAATTTTAAAAAATGGATTCCATATTTGGAATCATAAGGTTAAAATTTTGTAAATATGTACTTTTTATTTTTGGTCATTATGTATAGTAACTTCAGTAATTATTTTACTTATCATGGTTGAAGGGTAAATATGGTAAATAATGGTGAAAAATAATATTATAATAATATAAAACAACTCTAAAACATGCCATAATCCTATTGGATGAGATATTTAAGACCATGGGAATCCTTGGGACGTTTTTGGGACCCCATGGATTCACTTGGATGTGAAGATGACATTTTATAATAATTAATTTAAATTAATGATAATTATAACCTAAACATATATCGATTATTAAGTCAATTTTAATATGGGGTTATATAAAATATCTATAGGTATATAAATATTCATTTTATATATAAAAATATTTAATACATCATGGTATTTTATTTATAATTTTTAGACATTAGATAAATATATTTATTTATGACACAATTATGATGTAGTGATTACCTCATTAATGAAAGATTCAAATAAATGAATGTATAAATATTAAACAAAATGTAATTTGGTCTTTTTTATGCTATCCATGAATTTTTTTGAATGATATTGACATATTATATTTGATTTAATTCCATATTTTTTAAATAATAAGGTTGTTATGAATTTTAAAAAAAGGAAAGTATGAATAGTGTCCAAAATTGAAAAAATTCATAACTTAAAACATAAAATATATTATTAAATAATATTAAATTTCTAAAAATATAAGATTAGTCCAAATGGTTAATATAAATCCAAATATTTTATAAATAAATATTTTTGGGTCTTTTTACATGATATAGTAATTAAATTAACCCATAATTTACAAATTACATGATATCACAGTAAGATTAAAAATGGTAAAATAAGTATTAAACCCAAAAGATAAGGATAAAAAAAATTCAAAACATGTTGAATTTTTTTTGGATGATGGTTATTCGAACCAAAATAATCTTATCTTAGAATTAAATATGTTTTGGAACATTTTAAATCGAAATAGAATTTATATTAAATTAATATTTCGGAACATTCCTAAAGTGACATTATCCTCTCCTATAAAAGGGCACTTCCTCCCTCTTGTCTTCACTACATTTTGAGCCTTCATGATCGTCCAAAATAAAGACCCATACTTTAAATACATGGTTATTACTTCAAAATTGAATCATACTTATTACAACATATAACAAAACCATGAAAGGATCGTATAGGTATAGTGTCTTTAGAAACTGGGAAACATAAACAACTGGTTCATAAAGCATCTACGTTGCCTCACATTTATTTCATCATATCTAGAGTCCCTTTTGGAATATCCTACTTAATAACCTTCATCCTGACCTGGGGAAAGAAAACATACAAAAGGGTGAGCTCAAATGCTCAGTAAAGGTAAACAAAAGAAATATCAATCACATCATATTCATAAGAATATAACATTTTGGAAATCATAACCTGCAAAAGAGATCATAATTTCATAACATGGGATAAATCATAGTAGTGAAATGTAATCCCAACAATCATAACATAAAACATGAAACTTTGTGGCATAAACACATAATCATATATAATCATTTCTTATTAGTCAAGACTCATTGCCAAGACTATCTTAGTGGACAAAGTCCATTTCTGAACCGATTTCATTCCTCGTTTTAGTCCTGTTTCACTGAACCGGTTTAACCTACCGTTCTAGCCATGTCTATCTCATGAGATATAAAATCTTTACTCAATGCATTTGAGGGAGATATAGGTCCCACCCATCTCATAATGATATCATTCTTATGTGTGCCACAAAATCAAAAAAAATCATACATCATTGCATAACCCATGTAATAAAAATGGGATTCTTAAACATCATGATATCATAAAACAATTCATATAAGATAAATAAATTCATAAAAATAATTCCATCACAACATAATCAAATCAATGTAATAATAGGGATAGAAACAGAACCCTATATTATCTTAGATGTAAAATTAATTTGATAAAACACTTGAACTCCATTCTTGAGAAAAATATCCTTTCTACTTCAAAAACATTTTTCCTTTATTAACATGTCATACAATTTTAAACTAAAAGAAGTTGATTAAAAATAAACTTGAAAACTTTTAAAGGAATCTTCTTGGAAATAATTTTTTAAAAATCCATTCATTCCGTATAAGTTAAAATACCATTCTTCTCGTACTTTTGTCAGAAGAGTCAAAAAGTACCTCGTACGAAAAACAACAAAAGATTCCTTTCATATGTTTTACTAAAAACTCACCGAAGGGTAAAATTGGATATAAAAAATTGTATAAGGATTTAAATATTACATATTGAGAAAACATGGGTGTGGATGACAAAATACACCACAGTAAATTCCAAAGTATAAACAATCTTGGATAAAAATGAGATTGTGATATTTCTCTTACCTTAGGTCGGATTTGCTTCGTATGTGTCCGAAAATATTTTATAATGATTTAAATAATGTAATTGACTTATTCCAGAATCATACTCATTGTTATGATATCATATATGGTCATATTCTTAGCTTCTTATTAGTAATATTTCTTTGTTACTTGTTATTCGGGTGTTTATTGCTTTTTGTTCTTATGCGTGTTTTGTCGAATAAATTTTTATTCTTATTTTATGTTATAGATACCCCATTTAAAGAATGGTGTTAGTGTAATATATATCATATTTATTCATTCAATTCATTTATATAATCATTATGCAATGAAGATCATGTAGAACGAGTCACATCACATCGTGGAGACGGTAGGCCGTACGTACGCACGAGCGATGATATCGTTCCCATGATCGTGGAATTGTATTGGAGTGTATGTAAACTATTTAAGAATCAATATCAATTTAAAATAATAATATATAGTTATTATTTATACCATTATACCCATACAAGTAAGGTGGTGGTGGAAAATAGATTACACCACGGCGTGGAGACGGTATTCCGTACGTACGCACACGCGGTGATTTCATTTTCCGTAGCATGGATAGATGGTGAAATAGGGTTGTTTAATACATATAATAACATATCAGTATATGAGTTATACTGATGTTATTACTTCATAATGAAACAAATAAAGAAGAATAAGTCGACGAAGAAATAAAGTTGAAAGAATCGGTAACGGACATTACCTCTTCTTTGAAGCGCCTCTTTGAGGCCTCCTTTTAGGGCACTAAAATTGGTCTTTGAAGAATACCAGGACCTCTATGATGTTTCTAGGGAAGTGGAGAGGAGAAATTGGTAGGGGTTGGCCGATCTTGAAGGCTCAAAGTGGTGTGAGGGAGAGGGGGAGGAGGTTCCCTTTTATAAGGGAGGAGAGGGGCACCTTTGGAAAAACTAAAAATATTATTTTATTATAAAGTCATATTCGGTTTTAAATAGCTCCAAATTGATTTATTTGGAATCTAAGGTGGGTATGGGTCGATAAAATCTCATCCAATAGAATTTAGACATGTTTAGGCTCCTATTTTAACCTTATCATTTAGATTTAACTTTAAGTTAAATAATTTTACTTTTACCGTGTCTTCTTGTTTTCTTACACTATAAGGTTAATAGACTTACTATAACAAGACAAAAAAACCCCAAGTTGTTTATTATTAATATATATAACATTATCTAAGTCATTTTCACGAACCTTAGATTTTTAGGAGTAAAATAACAATTAATAATATAATATTTGTTTTAAAAACTATTTTATGTCAATTTTGATACTATTTGGTAATTGATTTTTGTGAAACTTATAACAGAAAGATTAGTTAGAATAAAGTGCATTAAGTCAATACTAACATGTCATATTAACATAGAAATTTTTTTAATTTATAAAAAGTCTCAAATTACATTTATTTGTGTATTTATAACATCAAGTATGTCATATTTCATTAATAAAATAATTACTGCATCATCATTGTGTCATAAATAAATTAAATTATTTAATGTCTAAAAATTAAAAATAAAATATCATTATATAGGAAAGATTTTTATCTTTTTAATTAATATTTATAGTTGAATTTATCTTATGTATAACCCTATATTAAAAATGATTTACTTATTAAACCTTGATTTTAACTATTTTAAACCTTCTTTAAATAAATTAATAATAAATGTCCTAATCTAATTCAAGTGGGCCTAAATTGTCATATTTTATTCCTAATGTTGTTTTTGGTCGAATTAAACTTATACAATAGAATTAGGACATGTTTTAGGGTAATAATAATATCATTTTTACCCTTAATTACCCTATTTACTTTTAATCGTGGTAAAAAAAGTAAAAAGTTACTATTCAACAAAAATTATTTTCATCTCATTGAACCACATTTTACATACTGACATCAACCGTGTCTCTCGGATTTTTGAAATTCCACTCACAGAAGTGGTAAAATTAAGTTTTATGTAAATTTGGAAATTCTCCTAGGAGGTGGGTAAAAGACGGTCAAAAGTTCAATAAAATTTTTATATATCTAAAATTATTATAAAATGAATCCAATGAATTTAATTGAACATATATAGGTATTATGTATCAATTTTGACCTAAAATAAATTTTAATAAAATAAATAATTATTTAAATAAAAATTCGATTTTTAAATAGTAACCGAGTGTTTTCACTATTCATCAAAAATTGAAAGTTTTCTGAAAAATACCAAAATTTCACCCTAGGCTAATTTCGATATTCCGAATCCAAAAATGAAGTCCATTTTGAAAAATAAAATTTATAAAATTTCAAAAAGTGGTTATTACTATTCATAACAGCTAGTTTTAATAATATTTTAATAGCATATCATTGTTTAGTGAAACTCGGTATTGCGTACGACGTAAGCTATCGAGGAAGGCCGCGTTTGCGTGTAAAGCAAGCCAAGCTAGTGTTGTGTGTAGTAAAAGATTCCTTTGATGATTTATATAACATAAAAACAAAATATTTTTTATAAAAGTCTCAGGTGTTACATTCTACCCCCTTAAAACGAATTTCACCCTCGAAATTCATCACTTGTAACAAACAGATGAGGATAAATCTCCCTCATCATATCCTCAAGTTACCATGTAGCTTCTTCTAATTGGTGGTTCCTCCATAAAACTTTCACCAAGAGAGTGGTATTGTTCCGTAGGACTTTTTCACTACGATCGAGAATCTCTATCGGCTATTCTTCATAAGAAAGATCTTGCTCCAATGGTACAACTTCTGAGCTGAGTACATGTGAAGGATCAGGTATGTACTTTCTCAGGAGAGATACATGGAACACATCGTGAACTTGATAGAGATTTGGTGGAAGCGCCAATCGGTAAGCTACCTTCCCAACACGATCCAGTATTTCGAAAGGACCGATATACCTGGGGCTCAGCTTTCCCTTCTTCCCAAATCTCATTACTCTCTTCCAAGGAGATATTAGTAAGAACACTTTATCACCAACTTTAAACTCTAAGTCTTTTCTTCGGTTGTCGGAAAAACTTTTTTTCGACTCTGAGCTTATCTTATGTGTTGTTGAATAGATCGGACCTTTTCTTCCATCTCATCAACAAGATCAGGTCTTAATAGCTTTATTTCCCCAACATCATCCTAGAAAGTTGGAGTCCTGCATTTATTTCCATAGAGAGAATAATAAAGAGCCATCTGAATACTGGAGTGAAAGCTATTATTATAATAAAATTCCACCAAATGTAGGTGTTGATCCCAACCACCTTTGAAATCCATAGAGCAAGCTCTCAACATATCTTCTAGAGTTTGAATTGTCCTCTCAGACTGACCGTATGTCTGAGGATGATAAGCAGTGCTGAAACTCAACTCTGTATCCAAAGTATGCTGAAGACTTCTCCAGAACTTTGCGGTAAACCTCGGATCCCAATCAGATATAATAGAAAGTGGTACTCCATGTAATCTTACAACTTCCTTTACATATATCCTGGCAAGCTGATCCAGAGAGAAATCCTCTCTAATAGAAATGAAGTGTGCAGACTTTATAAGACAATCAACTATGACCTATATAGCATTATTGACTTTTGATGTTTTAGGAAGTCCTGTGACAAAGTCCATAGTGATGTTTTCCCATTTCTATTCTGGTATGGGTAATGGTTGTAACATCCCCTTAGACTTCTGTCTCTCAGCTTTAAATTGGTGACAAACCAAGCATCGAGAGACATATTCAGCAACATCTGTTTTCATGTCATCCCACCAGAAGTAATCTTTCAGGTCCCTATACATCTTCGTGCTTCTAGGATGAATAGAGAATGAAGAACTATGAGCCTCATCCAGCAGCTCCTTCTTTAATTCGGGGATGGGAGGAACACAAACCCGATTCCTGAACTTTATTATCCCATCACAATCAAGGTTGAATTCAGGAACATTTCTCACCTTCTTTTGCAACTCTACATCTTCTTTCTGTGCCTTTTTAATCTTAACATGTATAGATGGTTGAACATTCATCTGAGAAAGATAAGATTTTTCCCCTTCCATTATAATTCCAAGATCAATCCTTTGTAAATCCATAAATAGTGGATCTTTTGTGATCCTCATCATGGATAAAATGGCATGGTCTTGTCGACTTAATGCATCTGCCACCTTGTTTGCTTTCCTTGGGTGGTAATGAATTGAGCAGTCGTAATCCTTAATCAGATCCAACCATCCTCTTTGGCGCATATTCATCTCCTTTTGTGTGAAAATATACTTTAAACTTTTATGATCAGTATAAATATCACACCTTTATCCATAAAGATAATGCCTCCAAATCTTTAATGCAAATATTACCGCAGCTAACTCCAAATCATGAGTTGGGTAATTTTGCTCATGTATTTTCAACTGTAGTGAGGCATAAGCTATCACCATATCATTTTGCATAATAACACACCCCAATCCCTTCTTGGATGCATCACTGTAGATCACAAACCTTTCTCCACTACAAGGCAGTGTGACCACAGGTGCACGGTATAACCTTCTTTTCAACTCCTTGAAATTCTCTTCACATTCCTCCATCCAATCAAACTTAACTCCTTTCCGAGTAAACTTGGTGAGTGGATTAGAAAATCATGAGAAATCTTTCTCAAAACGTCGATAATATCCAGCCAAACCAAGAAAAATTCGGATTTCAGTTACTGTTGTTGGTCTCGACCATCTTTCGATAACCTCTGTGTTTGCTGGATCCACAGATATCCCCTCTTTTGAGATTATGTGACCCAAAAATGCAACTTTTTGAAGCCAAAATTCACACTTGGTAAATTTGGAATAAAGCTTCTCCTTTCTCAGGGTCTTCAATATAATTCTCAAGTGATCTTCATGTTCTTCCTTTCTCTTTTAATAGACAAGAATATATTCTATAAAGACTACCAAAAACTGATCAAGATAGTCTCTAAAGACTCTATTCATTAGATCCATGAAGATATCAAAGGCATTAGTAAGACCAAATGGCATCACTATAGATTCATAGTGTCCATACCTTGTACGAAAAGTCGTCTTTGGTATATACTCCCTTTTGAACCTTAATTGATGATACCCTGAACGAAGATCAATCTTGGAAAAGTATTGTGCTCCGCATAGTTGGTCAAATAAGTCATCAATGCACGGGAGAGGATATTTGTTCCTGATAGTGATCTTGTTAAGTTCTCGATAATCAATGTAGAGTCTCATTGATCTATCTTTCTTCTTAACAAACAGAACAGGTGCTCCCCAAGGTGACGCACTAGGGAATATGAATCCCTTATCAAGATTCTCTTGGAGTTTCTTCTTCAATTCCTGCAACTCAATTGGGGCCATTCTATAAGGTGTCTTTGAAATAGGCAAAGCACCCGGTACATGTTCTATCGAAAACTCAACTTCACGATTTGGTTGAAGACCCGGTAATTTCTCTAGAAAGACATCGTCAAACTCTTGTACAATGGGAATATTATTAATCATGAGTTTCTCACCAACCATTTGTGATAAATAACCTTCATTTAGTGGAATCAAGACACATAAGATGGAAGAAATTTCCACTGGAAGGTTATGTTCATCCTTGCATCGATAGACGATCATAGATTGATCTAGAATATGAAATGTGACTTCCCTTATTTGTCAATTGATATGAGATCCATATAAAGAAAGAAAATCCATGCCAATATTCACATCAAATTCCACTATAGGAAGGATCACAAGATTTGTAGGAAGCACTTTCCCACAAACTTCAATCGGAGAAGAATTATAAACTTTTGATGCGACTGTTGTGCCAATAGGGGTTGTCACAGCTAACTCAACATCTAATTGTTGAGGTAATACGGTGATACCCTTAGAAAATTCTTCAGAAATAAAAGAGTGGGTGGATCCAGAATCAAATAAAACATTTTCTACTTTAGAGTGGATGGTAAGTGTACCTTTCACCACTTCGTTATCATACTCCGCATCACTGATATAAATTGCATGTGACTTTCCTTTGTCTTTAGACTTAAGAGTTTATTGACGTCGACCATCATCATCAAACCTTGGATTTGGGCATTGATTGGCATAATGCCCCATCTCCTTGCACTTGTAACATTGAAGTGTAGGAGGTGCACTCTGTGTAGCCTTTTCTTTGTTCGCATCACTAGACATCTTCTTCCCATCATTGCAGCATTGAAATGCCCGATGACCTTCCTTTGCACATTTGAAACTTTTACTTTTCCCTTTACGACAACTCCCTCCATGTTTCTTTCAACACTTTGAGCATAAGGGAAAACTAATCTTCTTTTAAGTGTGGTCTTTAGATTTTCCTTTTAATTCCATTCTCCTCTTCTTATCAAACCCATATGACTGATGGGTTACTCCAATATCCATCTCAACTTTGAGAGCACATCGAACGATTGCCTCGTAGCTATTGAAGTCCCTTATGGATAACGCCCTTCGAAGACTTGGTTTTAAGCCACTAAAGAATTGACAGATCTTACTCTCAGGTTGGATAATAATACCAGAAGCATACCTTGAAAGTCTTGTAAAATTTTCTTCATAGTTACCAATCGATTCATCATCCTTTTGCTTTAGTTCATGAAACTCCTTCCGCATCTTTTTTTGGAGAATATGAGGGAAGTACTTATTGAAAAATAAGTTCTTGAACTTGTCCCATTCTATAGACTCAATTTCATCTCTTGGCCTCATATTCTTGATAAGATTCCACCATTGATTAGCATCAACTTCCAAACGATAAACTTCTAGGATGACTTTATCTTGTTCAGAACATTGATGAACTGAAAATATCTTTTCAGTAGTACTAATCCATTGTTCAGCAACTAATGGATCATTAGACCCGTTGAATGTAGGTGGATGCTGACTCATGAAGGATTCAACATAATTTTTCTCCTTCCTTTGCTCGTTTGGAAGTCCTGCATGATTCATAGCTTGAGAAAGTTGTGTGAGCATGGCTACAAGATTTTTCATTCCAGCTCCCATAAAGTTTGGTTGCTCAGGGGGAAAATCATTGCATTGCCCATCGAATTCCGCATTAACACGGTTCCTTCGGGTTCCAGCTATTGACTAAAACCAGGAAGAATAGTGTGAGAAACACTAATTATAATAGGAAAACCACATAATCAGGAATAAAATTTAACACTTAAGGTCTTACCATAGGTTGTTCATGGCCATTTTTAAAACACTAAGATTGTGTTCTATTCTTACACATATCCTTAGGATTCTTACTAAGTCTTTCACATCCTAGTTTCCAAAGGTTGACTATACCTTTCCTCTGATACCAACTATAGCGGTCTAGAATTACTTCCAGTGGACTATAATTGATACCTATTAGGGAACTCCATGGGTGGATACACCCCCTAGACGGGACACACCACCATCCCCAGTGGCATCCATTTCCTCATGAAGCCCTTGGGCGGAGAGCCATGCTTCGTCCAATGCTCACATGTGAGAGTTCCCAAGGATCGGATACATTCCTACCTCCTTTGCCTCTGATACCAACGATAACGACCCATACTTTAAATACATGGTTATTACTTCAAAATTGAAGCATACTTATTACAAAATATAACAAAACCATGAAAGGACCAAATAGGTATAGTGTCTTTAGAAACTGGGAAACATAAACAACTGGTTCATAAAGCATCTACATTTCATCCCATTTATTTCGTCATATCTAGAGTCCCTTTTGGCATATACTACTTAATAACCTTCTTCCTGAAATGGGGATAGAAAACATACAAAATTGTGAGCTCAAATTCTCAGTAAGGGTAAACAAAAGAAATATCAATCACATCATATTCATAAGAACATAACATTTTGGAAATCTTAACCTGCAAAAGAGATCATAATTTCATAACATGGGATAAATCATAGTAGTGAAATGTAATCCAAATAATCATAACTTAAAACATGAAACTTTGTGTCATAAACACATAATCATAGAGAATCATTTATTATTATTCAAGACTCATTTCCAAGACTATCTTAGTGGACAAAGTCCATTTCTGAACCGAGTTCATTCCTCATTTCAGTCTTGTTTCACTGAACCGGTTTAACCTGTCGTTCCAGCCATGTCTATCTCATGAGATATAAAATCTTTACCCAATTCATTGGGGGGAGATATAGGTCCCACCCATCTCATAATGATACCATTCTTATGTGTGCCACAAAATCAAAAAAAATCATACATCATTGCATAACCCATGTAATAAAAATGGGATTCTTAAACATTATGATATCATAAAACAATTCATATAAGATAAAGGAATTCATAAAAATAATCTCATCACATAATAATCAAATAAATGTAATAATAAGGATAGAAATAGAACCCTATTTTATATTAGATGGAAAATAATTTTGATAAAACACTTGAACTCCATTCTTGAGGAAAATATCCTTTCTACTTCAAAAACATTTTTCCTTTCTTAACATGTCATACAATTTTAAACTAAAAGAAGTTGATTAAAAATAAACTTGAAAATTTTTAAAGGAAGCTTCTTGTAAATAATGTTTTAAAAATCTATTCATTCCGTATAATTTAAAAAAACATTCTTCTCATACTTTTTTCGGAAAAGTCAAAAAGTACATCATACAAAAAACGACAAAAGATTCCATTAATATGTTTTACTAAAAACTCACCAAAGGGTAAAATTGGGTATAAACAATTTTATAATGATATTAATATTAAATATTGAGGAAAAATGGATGTGGATGATAAAATACACCCCAGTAAATTCCAAAGTATAAACAATCTCGGATAAAAATGAGATTGTGATATTTCCGTTACCTTAGGTCCGATTTGCTTCATAAGTGTCCAAACCTCCTGTATAATGATTTAAATAATGTCATTGGCTTATTCTAGTATCATAATAATTGTTATGATATCATATATGGTCATATTATTAGCTTCTTATTAGTAATATTTCATTGTTACTTGTTATTCAGGTGTTTATTGCATTTTGTTCTTATGCATGTTTTGTCGAATAAATTCTTATTCTTCTTTTAGGTTATAGATACCTCATTTCCAGAATGTTATTAGTGTAATATATATCATATTTATTCATTCAATTCATTTATATAATCATTATGCAATGAAGATCATGTAGAACGAGTCGCATCACATCGTAGAGACGGTAGGTCGTACGTACGCACGAGCGATGATATCATTCCCATGATCGTGGAATTGTATTGGAGTGTATGTATACTATTTAAGAATCAATATAAACTTCAAATAATCATATATAGTAATTATTTACACCATTATACCCATCCAAGTAAGGTGGTGGTGGAAAATAGATAACACCATGGCGTGGAGACGGTATTCCGTACGTACGCACGCGCGGTGATTTCGTTTTCCATAGGACGGATAGATGGTGAAATAGGGTTGTTTCATACTTATAATAACATATCAGTATATTAGTGATACTTATGTTATTACTTCATAATGAAACAACTAAAGAAGAAGAGGTGGAATAAGAAATAAAGTTGAAAGAATCGGTAACGGACATTACCTCTTCTTTGAAGCGCCTCTTTGAGACCTCTTTTTAGGGAACTAAAATTGGTCTTTGAAGAAGACCAGGACCTCTAGGATGTTTCTAGGGAAGTGGAGAGGAGAAATTTTCAGGGGTTGGACGAGCTTTAAGGCTCAAAGTGGTGTGAGGAAGAGGGGGAGGAGGTTCCCTTTTATAAGGGATGAGACGGGCACCTTTGGAAAAACTAAAAATATTATTTTATTATAAAGTCATATTCGGTTTGAAATAGCTCCAAATTGATTTATTTCTAAGATAAAGTGGGTATGGGTCTATATCCTCTCATCAAATAGAATTTAGACAAGTTTAGGTTCCTATTTTAACCATATCATTTAGATTTAACTTTAAGTTAAATAATTTTACTTTTACCGTGTCTTCTTGATTTCTTACACTATAAGGTTAATAAACTTACTATAACAAGAAAAAAGAACCCAAAGTTGTTTATTATTAATATATATAAGCTTATATAAGTCATTTTTCCGAACCTTATATTTTTAGGAATAAAATAACAATTAATAATATAATATTTGTTTTAAAAACTATTTTATGTCAATTTTGATACTATTTGGTAATTGATTTTTGTGAAAATCATAACAGAAGGATTAGTTCGAAAAAATTTAATTAAATAAATAATAACATGTCATATTAACATATAAAATTATCTTAATTCATAAAAAGTCTAAAATTTCATTTATTTGGGTATTTATAACATCAATTATGTCAATATTTTATTAATAAAATTATTACTACATCATCATTTTGTCATAAATGAATTAAATTATTTAATGTCTAAAAATTACAAATAAAATATCATTATGTAGTAAATATTGTTATATTTATAATTAATATTTATATTCGAATTAATCTTATTTATAACCCTATATTAAAAATTATTTACTTATTAAACTTTGATTTTAACTATTTTAACCCTTCTTTAAATAAATTAATAATAAATGTCCTAATCTAATCCAAGTGGGGCTAAATGGTAATATTTTTTTCCTAAGGTTTTTTTTGGTCGAATTAAACTTATCCAATAGAATTAGGACATTTTTTAGGGTAATAATAATATCATTTTTACCCTTAATTACCCTATTTACTTTTAACCGTGGTAAAAAAAAGTAAAAAGTTACTATTCAGCAAAAAATATTTTCATCTCATTGAACCAAATTTTACTTAATGACATCAACCGTGTCTCTCAGATTTTTGAATTTACACTCACATAAGTGGTAAAATTAAGTTTATGTATATTTTCAAATTCTCCTAGGAGGTGGGTAAAAGACGGTCAAAAGTTCAATAAAATTTTTATATATATAAAATTATTATAAAATAACTCCAATGAATTTCATGGAACTTATATAGGTATTATGTATCAATTTTGACCTAAAATAAATTTAAATAAAATAAATAATTATTTAAATAAAAATTCGGTTTTTAAATAGTAACCCAGTGTTTTCACTATTCATCAAAAATTGAAAGTTTTCAGAAAAATACCAAAATTTCACCCTAGGCTAATTTCAATATTCCAAATCCAAAAATGAAGTCCATTTTGAAAAATAAAATTTCAAAAAGTGGTTATTACTATTCATAACAGCTTGTTTTAATAATATTTTAATAGCATATCATTGTTTAGTGAAACTCGGTATTGCGTACGATGCAAGCTATTGAGGAAGGCCGCGTTTGGGTGTAAAGCAAGCCAAGCTAGTGTTGTGTGTAGTGAAAGATTCCTTTGATGATTTATATAACATAAAAACAAAATATTTCTTAAAAAAGTCTCGGGTGTTACATCCAACCCCTAACCATTTATCTTATTTAATTCTATATTTATATTCTAGTGGTTATGGTCTTCTTAAAATAACAAATCTAGTACCCTAAGAGAAAACTTAAAGGAGGCACGTCGAGGAAGAGGTGATCTCTTCCACAATGCAATGAGATTCATTATGCATGTTAACCAATAAAGAATTATTATAAGGTATACAAAATAAATAATCATGAAACATATGAAATAATAATTATAATGGATTTATGTATATATATATTTCATTTACTTACATCTATTCAATTTAATAAGGAAACAAAAAGAACGTTCATGCGTACGTATGACCTAACGTCTCTATGAATGGTGTATTCCGTTTCTATTATACATTATATATATATATATACTGAATATATATAATATATAAATAATTTTTTACATTATGGAAGTAAGTAAATCATGATAATATCAAGAATAACAAGTCCAAACACGTACAACAAATGAAACAATTATTACCCAAAACCTTTCTTTAACAAGGAATTGACAAATGATCATGTACTGTAAAGTTGTAATTGAATCATATATAATATCATAAATCTTATTATGGTTCTATTAAAAGTTAATAATACGTTTAAACCCACTATACAAAAGTTTTAGAAACATATGAAAGTAATCAAACCTAAGGTAAGGGATAACTTTTCCAATATTGTTTTATCTGAGAATGTTTATTCATAAGTATATACTAGTGATATATTTAACATCCAGGTCCATGTTTTCTAAAATTTTCTCATTAAATGTTTACTATTATTCTATGTATGTATAAATTAATTTTTACTCATTTTTAATTTTACTACATGGTTTTTAAGGATACTTTCTTTTGTTTACTATACAAGATATTTTTTGACTTTTCTGGCCAAAGTAGAAGGAAACTGTTTTTTAACTTATACGATTTGAATGGATTTTTACATATTCTTGAAACCTTATTTACATTAATATTCCTCTACATTATTTCAATTTTATTTTGACCTAAATTCATTTCTTTAAAAACTAAACAACATTTTGAGAAAAGAAAATGTTTTTAAAGAAGAAAGGATACTTTACTCAAAAACTAAGTTCATGTGTTTTATCAAATTTATTTTCCATCTAATATGACATAGGGTTATGTTTCTATTACTATTATTACTTTTATTTGATTGTGCTTATGATGGAATTATTTTTTATGAAGTCTATTTATCTTATATGGATTATGTAATGATGATATGTTGTTTAAGAATCCCATTTTATTTCATGGGTTATGCTATGATGAATGATTTATGTTTTTCTGGAACATGTAAGGATGATTTAATTATGATATGGGTGAGACCTATATATCCATACAATACATTGGGTAAAGATTTATATCTCAGGAGATATAAATGGATGGAACAAAAAGTAAATCTGGTTTAATAATACAGGGCTGGAACGGTAAGTAAACCCAGTTCTGTAATGGACTTCATCCACTATGATGGTCTTGGAAGAAATGCCTTGGATACTATGAAAATCATATTTTGTGATTATTATTTTTTCACTAATACAGATTTTATGCCAATGATATTCTATCATGGTTAATGTTCCATTATGATCGATTCCTTACATATTGACAAGATTTATGTCATTGCTCAAGTTTTTTATGTTTAAACTTTATGTTCATGTTTTGACATTAAAATTTTTATAGTTTATTTTATGTTCTCCATGTTTACCCTTAATGAGAATTTGATCTCACCCTTTCTATGTTTTATTTTCCCCATGATATAAAGAAAGGTTTTAGGTAGGAAAAAAGGGTAAGATCTTTATGGTAGATGTTGAAGATCCTTCATGATGATTAGATGATTGGGTTCTGAATTTCCAAAGACACCAAACTAATATGGTCTTTGGGAATTTCTTGTTTTTCATGTACTAAGTATTTTGGAAAATAAATGTAATGTCCATGTACATCAATCTTGGGTATCTACACTGGTGTGTCAAAATTACTAGTTATTTTCATATTTTTGTAGTAGAGAATTTATATGGGGGGTGATGTTTTATGTATCTCTTAGTTTTGGGATTCCACTTAGATTTTTGAGTTAAGTAAGGGTATTCCAATTAGAAAATGAAACCTCACGGGAGTCGTTCCATCTCAGTAAAGTCTATTGTGAGTTGGATATATGTTTCAAGGGTTGGTGTGTTTTTCCTCTTGTTTATGATATATCTTGTTGATGTGTATTATTTATTTATTCAAACTTTTATATAGATCTCCATATAATCTTAAGTATGGGTCAATGTGTATTAGATGGACTCTCAAGAATCCTTTAAATGGGTAGATCTGATGTGAAGACCTCCCTAGAATCCTCAGTATGGGTTAGTGTGGTGATATGACATCCCAAGAGTCTTTATTTTTTTCTTCAAATTTTTGTTGTACCATAAATATCAAATGTAATAATTCCTTAGGTTGTTTCACTAGTTATTCCAAAAAATAGAATGGATTTTATCAAATTCTATATAATAGAAATTATTTTTTGGTATTTATCATTTTTGGTCTACATTTATTTTTTCTACCACAAATAATATCTTATTACCATCCATTTATATGAAATAACTCTTTATTTATGGGTGTGAAAAAACATTTATTATTTCAATTTGTTGCTTGGGACTCATCCCCCATCTCTTTTATAGACAACTATCATCATCACCAGTTTCATATCCTGAATAGTTATTGCATTTTGTTGATTGAGACTCATCCCCCATTTTATGTTTCTTTTACTAATATGAGCAATAGTCATCCCATGGATGACTACTTCTTAGATTATTTCAATTAACATAAGTTTATATCTACAAAATATGGAGGATGTGTGTGAAATAACAAAAATCAGTGATAAATGTTTAAGATATGATCTGATGGACATAAAATTTTTCTATAACATTAACCTTTGAATTAGTTCATAGTAAAACACAAAACATAGTGGAGTAATTCTTTTATTAAATCCACATACCCATTTACTTAAAATCATACTGAAATTATTTGAAACAATCAAATGTTTGGTTTCCCTTATTAGAATTGGATATAACTTTCACCTTTGATAATGAACATCTTATGATTATTTATTTTTATATTGTATAAAATTAATATTTTATGAACTCAATATGATGGATATTAATCAAAAATGGATTCACTCTAATAGTTTGAAAAAGATTATAAATATTGAGTTAAAGATATTATCAATTTTGGAAGAGAGCATGCATACAATCATTCTTAAATCATTTTTTTGAGTTTACGTTGTTTTCATTCAAGAAAAAATTTTCCCGAATGAGTTGGAAGAAAAATTGATTTTCTAAGAAATAGATCACAGATAAAAATATTGAACTAAACAAGTGAAAAAACTGAACGTGTACACCAATTGGGATGATACTTCGGTTTATGGATCCTTTGATATGAATAATTGTGTAAATGATGATGGATATTTCATGAAAGAAATGACAATGTTTATTGAATATGATATTTGTGATTGTCCAAATTTGTTTAAAAAGTTAAAGAGTTTTTGCAAGAGACCATTTTATAACAGTTATACTAAATAGACAACATTGTCAGCTATATTGAATTTATATAATTTGAAAGATGATAGTGGATAGAGTGACAACATATTTACAAAAATACACAGTCTCCTGAATGATATGCTTCCATAGTAAAATGAACTACCATGTCAAACATATGAAACTAAAGGAATTCTTTGTTCAATGGGAATGATCTCAAAAAATTACATGCTTGTCCAAATGATTTCATATTGTTTCTCAATGACTATGAATCAATCATAAATTTTCCTAAGTGTGGAACATATCAATATAAGAAAAATGAATCAAGTCCTTCAAAATTTGTATGGTACCTTCCTATCATTACATGGTTTAGAAGACTATACAGATATCAGGAAACAATGAGACAATTGACATGTCATGAAAATACAAGAATTAAATTTTGGAACCTACATCATCTAGAAGATTATACTTGGTTAATAAAAATTGATTATAAGTATCCTGAACATGGAAATGAGCCAAGAAACATTTATTTTGTGTTACATATAGATAGAATAAATCCTTTTAGTGTAAAGAGTAGTACTCACAGTACATGGACCATCATTATGGTAAACTATAACTTGTCACCATGGTTATTCATGAAGCAGAAATGTATAAATTATGTTATATCCTTATATATATTGACCAAAGAAAACTGGTAATGATATTGATGTCTATTTGGATCAATTGATATAAGATATGAAATTCATGATGAATACAAGTGTTAGAATGTATGATACTCATAGAAGTTAAGAATTCAAAATAATGTCCATATTGTATGGGACAATAAATGACTTCCCTTATTATGGAAATTTATTGGGCTTTAGCATTAAAGGAATATTGGGATGTCCCTTTTGTGAAAAACTGTCACAACCATTTTATTCAATTAAGTTACTTTTTTCACTTATATTCTTTTCCTAACTTCTCCCCCAAAGTTTCTACTAGTACCCCCTTGAATTTAAAGAAGTTTGGAAACTTTTTTGAATGGAAAAAATGGGCCACATGGTTTGGGTTCACAATTTTCTAAACCGTGCAAGAAAACCGTACAACCTTGTCTAAATCATTAAAAATGTTATTAAATTCAATTTTTCCCTCTCAAGATTTATCCAAACTACTACTTTTCTTACACTATTCAAACCTAGCAGCCATGGAATCCTCCCAAGCATCTCAAACCCTCCTTGGAACTCCATTTTGAAGTGGGATTTGGTGGAGAAACTTCAAACTTCATAAAGTGAGTGAATTTATTCCTTAGTTCCTTTTTTCATGGTGTTTCTTCCCTTATTATTGAAGTTCCCTATGTCAAGAAGATAGGTTTTTAAACCAAGGGTTTGAACCTATATTTTTTGGTATATTCTTTTGGTTTAAGGATTTGATCTAAGTCCCTTGTGGTGCGGCTATGTAACTTCCCGGTTCTGGAAGCCACCCAGAGGCGCCCCATGCACGGTTGTTCACATAGCCTAAAGTGCATTTCCCCCAACGCCAGAGGCTGCTGACTACCAGCATGGGCCTTGGGTGTGATAGTGGGGAAACTATGCCCTCATTGGCAGAGTACACAGTATAACAGCAATGCAAGCTGATTAGCAATGCAAGGTAGGGAGCTAGGTGATCAAATGACTTAGAAGCTGGGGAGGGGCAGTTCATGTGGGTTGGGCCTATGGGTCATGTATTAGGAATGGTGTGCCTCTGGGCCTTTGAGTCATGTAATGTGAGTTGGTCGGGCCTTATTCCTTGGGACAACGGCTCTTGTACGGGTTTCCCTTCAACCCTTAAAAGGGGTATTATCCATAATAAAATAAAAAAGAAGGCCTTCGGGCCATTCGGGTGGAAGCAAGAAATATCCAACAAAAGTAAACAGCGGAAGACTGAAATAATGAAACAACTGGAGCACACATATATAAATGATGCATGATACATATGTCTAGGAAAGCAGACAAACAATTCACTATTCTAGAATAAAAATAGTACTAAACCAAATTAAAAAACAAAATATAAATAGCTCCTCAGCATCACAAGCATAGCTTGGTCCCATGCTCTCCCGCTCCAGCAATCAAGTACCTGAAGTAGAAGGGCGCTTTCCATTATATATACCTGCAAAAATATAATATGTTTGGGCCCAAAAGATTGAACCAAACAGGGTGTGTGACTAAATCCCAGTAGGTAACCACCCCAAAGATCTGTGCCTAATATTCTGTGAGTATATGGCAGGTAAAAGTATATAAGGAAGTAAACAGGAAAGCACTAAGCAGAAAAAAAATCCATAGTTTCAAAGCATTCAAATAACCTCACAACATGCAACAAATAATCAAATAATATAAACACAACAAGTAACCCTATGGGAAGTACTCACAACCTATCCTCTATAGTCCTACATAACTTGTACAAGGTACCCTCAGGGTAGTACTCTCAGTCTAACCCCTCTGGTTCAGTTTAAGAATAGACTCTCTGAGGAAGCACTCACCGTCAATTCCCCATATAGTCTCGTATCGGTACTAAATGCACTCTGGGGAAGCACTCAATGTGTCATTCCCCTTATGGACCACATCAAGAAACTACAGAAACTCCGGGGAAGCACTCAATGTTAATTTTCCCTATGGTCTCGCATTGTAATTTATAAAGACACTCTGGAGAATCCCACATCGTCCATTCTCCCTATGGTCTATACACCAAGTTCTCACAGCCCTATGTAAGTCAAAAAAAGTGTAACAGTGTGTAACAGCCAAGGTTAACCTCAAGAACTACTTATCTAGCATTCTACAGCACAACAACAACAGAAGAACAATCACATCATCCGATAATACCAGGCATGGGAAAGTAAACAACAACCTAGCAGGAAATCAAGACCCTAAGGTTCAAACCAGAAAAACATGCATGGGGAAAACATCCAAAGAACAAAAATTCACCCTATTCACTATCAATTATCATCTTATCAGGCATATCAGCGTTGTAGAGAAACAATAGGGCTAAAACGATAAACACACAATACCCCATTCATGGGTATTGGGAAAAGTTTCACATAAAACTCAATGAATTCCTACAGAAAGGCACAAACCATCTACCTTAGGGTTAGGAGATCAATATAATTGAACCTCAAAGTTTGAATCTCCTCAGAACACCGTAGATCTAAGAAAACTTCCAAAATGTTCAACCCACGATATCTTAGAAAAGAAGAGAAAACATGAAACAAGGTTCCAGAAGAATAGAGAACTCACCGATGTGATTCCAACGCAATCGACGGAGTTTGATTCGGAGGACAGATAGAGGCTCGGGGTCTCATCGAAGATATGTGGTCACTCGGTGCTCTCAGACGAATGAAAACTAAAAGAAGGTTGTTTTTTCCATCAGACGCGACCCAAGTACGTTTATTTAAAAAAATATTCACTGCATGTACTCTCCTTTTCCGTACTCCACTTTAAGCGGCCTCCATGTCACTCCCACATGGCCGTGTGTGTGTCTACTACAGACCAACACATTGTCTGTTGTGGAAAAGAAGTACACGACCTGTACATATAAATTACACGGCGTGTACTTGGAAAATTTCTAGAATTTCCTATTTTCTCCAAAAATAACCAGAAGGGAAAACAATACCTGAGAAGAAGGTCCAGGTTCTTACAAACTTCCCCCCTTAAAGAAATTCATCCCCGAATTTCCCCAGTGCGGCATAGAAGAAGTAACCCCGAACAGTTCTGGCCACTATGCTCGTACATCGGCCTCCCTCTCCCAAGTCCCATTCTACACCCGGCCGTACTGTCATAGCACTCATACCAGAGGAACAGACTGGCCATGAAGAACTTGTTTACTTCGATCAAAAATCTAGATAGGATGCTCCTTAAATGACACATAAACTTTAAGCTCGACCTCCTCGGGTTGAAATACATGAGACGGGTCTGAAAAGTAACGTTGGAGCTGATAGAGGTGAAAACCATATTGCATATCTCGTTACCTATGAGTTAATTGCAACCAATAGGCAATTGACCCAACTCTCCGCGACACCTCAAACGGTCTGACTTACCTCGATAAAAGCTTACCCTGTCTCTTAATCCTCTTGTGTAACGACCTCAGTGTGACATGCAGGAAAACTTGATCCCCAACCTCGAACACTAGAGGTCGTCTCCGCTGATCAGCATAAGACTTCTGTCGAGACTGTGCAGTAGCCATCCTCTTCCAAATCAACTCTATCCACTCTGTGGTTTCCTGAACAAGCCGACATCCCAATAAAGCTTCCTCTCCTCCCTCCAGCCAACATAAGGGTGATTGGCATGGCCTACCTTAAAATGCCTCAAAAGGTTCCATCTGAATAGTTGCTTGAAAACTATTATTGTAGGCAAACTCTACAAGAGGTATATGATTTTCCCAAGAACCTCAAAAATCCAGAATGCATGCTCGGAGCATGTCCTCGTGCACCTGATTCATACGCTCGGGATGGCCATCTTTTTAGGGGTGGTATGTTGTACTCAAAAGTACTTGTGTACCCAAATCTCTCTAAAGCCCCTTCCAGACCCGAGAAGTAAAATGTGCATCCCTGTCTGAAACGATGGAGTGTGGAACTCCATGTAGACCTACAATATCACAAATTTACAACCATCCCAGATCATCAACACTAAAGGTTTCCTTGATCATAAATAAGTGAGAAAACTTCGTGAGTCTGTCAATGATAACCCAAACAGCGTCATTCCCTTGAGGCAACCTCGACAACCAGGTCCCAAAGTCCATCGCGACATCATTCCACTTCCACTCGGAAATGGGTAATTTTTGCAAAATCCCTGCTAGTCATTGATGCTCTGCCTTCTCCCGCTGACAAGTGGAACACCTCATGATGAAACCAGTGATTTCCCTCTTCATACCTGGCCACCAATACTGACGGTGTAGATCACAATACATCTTGGTGACACCAGGATGAACTTCCCAAACTGAGGAATGAGAATCCCGCATCAGCTCCTTGGGCATGTCTGCTGGCACCCATATTCGCCCCTAGAAATGCAAGATCTCATCCTCACCTATGTTCCATCTAGAAATAGGGTACTCTCCGGACATGCTTTCCCTTATGACTAGGCCTTCAGAATCTGATAGCTGCCTTATTGGAACTTGATCAAGAAGAGTAGAGGTAATAGCTACTTAAGAAAGAAACGTCTTACCCTGACTGTTGTGTACCTCCAAATTCATCTCAGAGAACAGAGCCATAAGATGTCACTCACTGTTGGCCTCCTAAACTACCTATATCTGAGTCCTCCTACTCGACGCATCAGCCACTACCTTTCCCTTCCAAGGCATATAGGCAAGCTCAAAGTCAAACGACTGTAGGTACTCAACCCACCTACGCTGTCTCAAATTTAGATCATGTTGAGTGAATATGTACTTGAGACTCTTGTGGTTGGTGAAAAACACAAAATGATCTCCCAATAGATAATGGTTCCAATAGAATAAGGAATGAACAACAGTTTCCAACTCCAGATCATGCGTCAAGTAATTCCTCTCATGTGACCTCAACTACTGAGACCCGTACGCAACGACTCCATCACACTGCATAAGCACAGATTCCAGCCCGATACCTAAAGCATAACAATAAACAGTATAGCTCTTGCCCGGATCTAGAAAGACTAGTATCGGTGCTGACTTCAACCTCCCTTTCAGCTCATGAAAAAATGACTCACAAGAATCTGACCACATGAACTACACATCCTTCTTGGTCAGACCTGTAAACGGTGCTACTAAGCATGAAACAACCTGTATGAAATGTCTGTAGTATCCAGCCAGTCCTAGAAGACTCTGCACCTCAAAGAAGTTCTTCAGCTACTCCCACGAAACTACATCTCTCACTTTATCCTGGGTCTACTGATACTCATGCCTCTGAGATAACATGTCCCAAGAAGTGAATCTGATCCATCCAAAAGTGGCACTTTGAGAGCTTATCATATAACTGATTCTCCCTCAATGTACTCATAATGATCTCAAGATGGGTATCATGGTCATGCCGAGTGTGAGATTACACCAATAAATCATCCATGATGACAACCACGAAAGAATCCAAGTATGTATGGAACACTCGGTTCATCAGTGACATGAAAACTATAGGCGTGTTCATGAGGTCGAACGGCATAACCAAGTACCCCTATAGACCATACCTACTTCTAAAGGATGTAAGAGGTATATCTGATGGTCTAATGTGCAATCGATGATAACCAGACCTCAAGTAAATCTTCGAGAACACCCGGGATCCTCGAAGATGATCAAAGAGATCATCAATCCTAGGTAAGGGATATCAGTTCTTGACTGTCAACTGGTTCAACTTCTGATAGTCCACACAAATCCTGAGGGTAGCGTCTTAATTCTTCGCAAACAGGACCGGAAAACCCCAAGGAGAAGTACTGGGTTGGATGAAACCCTTTTCTTGCAACTCCAACTGTTTTTCTGAGCTCCTGCAAATCAGGTGTGGCCATCCTATTAGGAGGAATGGATACCAGTGCTGCTCCGGGCACAAGCTCATTCAGGAAGTCTACCTCACACTCTAGAGGCAAACCTGAAATTTCCTCTGGAAAGATATCTCTAAAACGATCCACTATTAGAGGAAAGTCTAACTATGAAGTCACCTGGTCATTCAGCTATAACTCATCCCAAACCATGATGCTCTAGACCTGCTCTGCTCACCTGGACATCCCATTCACCCCTAGGAAGAATGGATCCACCCTCTAGTGATATGAAACTCACCATGAAGCAGTAACAGTCAACGACTTCCTGAAAGGGAACTAGAAAATACATATCTAGAATTAAATCATAGCATGTCATCTCTAGGACATATAGGTCCCATAAGAAGTAACATCCACAAACCTCTAGTGGGAACTCCTTGCACTGACGTACACTATCCATTCTAGTTCCCAATGGTGTGTCTAGCATAAAGATATCAGTTGTAGAAAATATGCAAAGACCAAGGCTCTCCATGACAGCAACAGATATAAAGCTTTGGGAATCCCCTGTATCAAAAATATCAGAAGTTAAAACTGAGGCTACTAAGATCATACCTCGAACTGTAGAGGGTCCAAGATCCTTCTCATGCTGGGTCTGCTCCATTGAAAAAGGTTGGCCTGCACCGCGACCTTGTGACCCTACTTCACCACTCTGAGTTGATCCACTTTGCTATTGCTAAAAGACCAGTGACTGACCACCACGACCATGACCTCCACCTCGACCTGAATGGCTAGAATAACTCCAGTTCCCTGACTGGTGAGAAACTGGTGGGGCTTTTCCTAAATGAGGAGTCATAAAATAACCCTTGTCACTAGATACTGGTGAACATATCTGACAGAAGCGCTGAAGATGACCCAACTTTCCACATGATCGACACTCCACTAGGTCTCTCGGGTAGTGTGGCCTCGTATTCCTGCACCTTCCGCACTGGTATCACACCACATGGATACCAGAAGATGTGTATCACCTCCTCAGATCACCGCATGAAGACTCCCTATGGCACTTCCTACAGTCAGTAGAAGGGATGCTAACTCCAGATGCCGAGCCAACCTAGCTCACAACTCTGGAATCCTTTAGATTGTGCTCTGTGATTAGCGCCTGGTTGATGATAGAAGTGATAGAAGTCAACCGGAAGATGTTCACCTGTGATCAGATGTCATTCCTCAGACCATCCTTGAACATCCTTTCCATGAACAACTGATCACCTCCTAAAAAGGCATGAAACACTAGAGCTTGGTAAATCTGGAGGAATACTCCATAACAGAAAGTGTACCCTGCTCCAGACTCATAAAATATTGAGCTCGATCGGCCCTCAAGGTCTTTGGATAGAAGTAGTCATAAAAGATGCATTGAAACTCATACCATGCCATGGCCTGCTGGCGTCCTTCCTATGAGATCACATCCCACCACCTCTTGGTGGAGTCTCAAAGCATATAGGTAGTGAGATTGACCCTACTCTTTGGAGGCATCTCTAGATGCTCAAAGATTTCCAGCATGGCTTCTAGAAATTATTTTGCAGCTTGAGGTCCTCCATCGCCTGAGAAAGTGGGTGGATGCTACTGTTGGTAGACCCGTGTCAAATCAGCCATCGAAGGGGTAGGAGGCAGTGCCAACTGAAATTTCAGAATCATCCTCATAAATCCTTCCTTGAATTTTTCATCAGCACCCATATCAGGTGAAACGACTGGTGCCAAGGCTGGCACAACTGGGGGATCTGCAGGTGGTCCCCGATCATCCATGTCTGGTGTCTGATCACCGCCTGGAAACTGGCGTACAACCGAAGGATGTCTTGGTGGCATGACTCTGTAAGGTCAATCACACACCTTAGATCAAGATATCAAGGACTGAAAACAAGGAGTGTAAGAAGATATCAGGAGGAAGAAAGAACTCAAGTTTTACAAAACATGACTATATGGCGTGTACAATTCCTACACGGCGTGTTCCTAGAAGTCATTTACATGGGAGTATACTTCTGCCTAAACAGGTCATGTAACACCCCAAACACACAGAGTGCTGTCTTAACACACGAAGTGTAATTGAATAATATTCCCCTACCTGAGTCCTTCTACACGGTTAATCCACACAGCTCTCATAAGACAAGGCTACACGATGTGTTCAATATAGACACTGCCTGTACTAGACAAGCTCCACTTGGCCCGTGTTGTTAGTGACACAGACTGACACACGGCTCACACTACATGACATTTTCTAGACAGACATGGCATGTATGAGAGAGGATAACATTGACCCATGTTGTTCGTGACATGGACAGATACTTGGGTCAGACCACACGGCATGTATTAGACATGACTCGACCAACATATGTTATTAGTGACTTGGGTGGTCATGGGGTCGAAACGACACGACGTGTATTGATAATACACGGTGTGTTCACTCCAAATTGTTTTCTTCATTCTGTGCCTCTTCCCACACAGCCTACGACATGCTAAGAGACTACATGACGTGTACATATAGTACACGGCATGTACTTAATAAAAACTATTTCTTCCCGAACAGAAGAACACATGGAGTGTACTTAACACTACACGACGTTTATTCTGGGTTCTTCCAGACAGTAAGCCTCAAAAACTTCTCCGGAACCCAGAAAACACTGAAAAGAACACTAAAAGAACCAAATTATGATCCGTGAGGGCCCATACTCCCCGCAAATCAATGTTTGGCATCTTATACACATTATAACATGGAAAAAAGGAAATGATCCACCAAATTCTGGTCCATGAGGCCCCATAACACCTCAAGAACAAAAGTTTGGTGTTCATTCAATAAAACCTCTACACAAACAATACCTTATCAAACAAAAGGTATTTCTATCAAGGCAACTATCACAACATCATGCATATTTTACACATCATCTATCAAAAAAACATGCAATCACTAATACATCCTAGATGGAATGGAAAAAATGTATGACATGTGATTTCTAGAAAGTTATTATATGTTTCATGAGATGGAAGACCCTCATCTCATCAAGTTGCAACATAAATAGAACCTCAATAACATCAACAATAAGAGCATAAATCATGTGAATCACTTAAGGTGAAATCAATTCAACTATAATATTTTAAAACCAAAAAAAATTGCAATTAAACGAGGTAGATTGGGTTTTCCCTGTACATGGGTTAGCTACTCCCAGGCACAACTTATTACTAAGTACTCATTCTATCCTATCCTTGGCTAAAGGCTCCAAATAGTAATGCAAGAGAAAAGAAATCCTCTGATACCACTTTGTATCGTCTCTATTCCGGAAGCCACCCAGAGGCACCCTGTACCCGGTTGGTCACATGGCCTCAAGTGCATTTCCTCGAACGCTAGAGGATGGAGACTAGTAGCGAGGGCCTTGGGTGTGATAGTGGGGAAACTATTCCCAACTTGAAAGAGTACATAGCGAAAGTAAACAGATACAGACAATATCGGAAGCAAGAAATATCCACAACAGTAAACAGCAGAAGACTGAAATAATAAAACAACTAGAGCACACATATATAAATTATGAATGATACATATGTCTAGGAAAAAAAAAACAAGTCATAATTCTAGAATAAAAATAATACTAAACCAAAGTACCAAACAAAAGATAAAAAGCTCCTTAGCATTGCAAGCATAGATTGGTCCCATGATCTCCAGCTCCAACAATCAAGTACCTAAAGTAGAAGGGTGCTTGCCCTTATCTATACCTACAACAATATAATCTATTTGGGCCCAAAAGCATGACCCAAATAGGGTGTGAGACTAAATACCAATAGGCAACCACCCGAAGATCTATTCCTAATAGTGAGTGAGTATATGGCAGGTAAAAGTATAGAAGGAAATAAAAATGAAAGCACTAAGCAGCCAACAATCCACAGTTTCAAAGCATTCAAATCACCTCACAACATGCAACAACTAATAAAAGAAGATAAAAACAACAGGTAAACCTATATGAATTACTCGCAACATATCCCCTCTGGTCCTACCTAACAAGTAAAAGCAACCCTTTGAGAAGTACTCTCAGTATAACCCCTCTGGTTTAGCTTAATCATAGACTCTCTGAGGAAGCACTCCCTGTTAATTCCCCCTATAGTCTCGTATCGCTACTAAGGGAACTCTGGGGAAGCACTCAATGTCTCATTCCCCCTATGGCCCACATTGAGGAGCTAAAAACACTATGGGGAATCACTCAATGTCAATTCCCCCAATGTTCTCACATCATAATTTATAAAGACACTCTGGAGAATCCCACATCGTCTATTCTCCCTATGGTCTACACACTAGGTTCTCACAGCCCTGTGTAAGTCAAGAAAGTGTAGAAGTGCGTAATGACCAAGGTCAACCGCAAAAACTAATTAGCTATAATTCTACAACCCAATAGAAACTGAAGAACAATCACACCATCCTATAATACTAGACATGGGAAAGTAAAGAGTAGCCTAATAGGCAACGAAGACCCTAAGGTCCAAACAGGCAAAACATGCATGGGAAAAACATCCAAAGAACAAAAATTCACCCTATTCACAATCAATTATAATCTACTTAGGCATATCAGCGTAGCATATAAACCATAGGGCTAAAACGGTAAACACGCAATACCCCTTTCATGGGTATTGGGAAAATTTTCACGTAAAACTCACAGAATTCCTATAGAAAGGAACAAACCACCTACCTTGGGGTTAGGATATCAATATACTTGAACCTCGAATCTTGAATCTCTTTATAATGTCATAGATATAAGAAAACATACAAAACATTCAACCCATGATATCTTGGAAAAGAAGAGAAAACATAAAACGAGGTTCTAGAAGAAGAGAGAACTCACCGATGTGATTCCCATGCAACCAACAGTGATTGATTTGGAGGAAACATGGAGGCTTGGGGGAATGTCAAAGATCCACGCCTGCTCGACACTCTTGGATGATTGGAACCTAAAAGAAGGTTTTTCTTTCCGTCAGACGTGACCCCGGTTCATTTAATGAAGAAAATAAAGTACACAACATGTACTTTTGAAGTACACAGCGTGTACTCACCTTTTCTGTACTCTTATTTAAGCGGCCTCCAAGTCACTCCCACACGGTCGTGTGTGTGGCTACTACACGACCAGCGCACGGTCTTCTGTGAAAAAGAAGTACATGGCGTATACTTATAAATTACAAGGCGTGTACTTGGAAAATTTCCAGAATTTCCTTTTTTCTCCAAAAACAACCAGAAGGAAAAAATGTACCTAAAAAGAAGGTCCGGGTTCTTACAGGCTGTGGTACAATTGAACTTTCGCACAAATATTAATGGATTTTGACACTTTTGGTAGGTGATTATATGTGTAATGAATGATGGATGAGTTAGACTTGATTAATTTTTATTTTATCATACTTATCCTTCATTATCCTTGCTGTGAAATCTAGTTTTGGTGATATTTGTTAAGGAAATGATTTTAGGTACCAATTTTGTCTTAAAATTAGTGTTTTACATGTCTATTTTATGTTATGCCAATTGGGGTTGTTTTATAACTCATTTAATGGGTTTATAGAAATTTTTTGTGAGCTGAAATTTCTATTCTGGTAAATATGGATGTTCACATCATGTTCAAAGTGGGGTTTTAGGGGATTTTGTATGAAAAATATTAAGAAATTTTGTGAAGTTATCTTATTGAAATTCTAAAGGTTTTATTGAGTGGTGTAAGTGGTAAAAAGAATGCATAGCTAATTTTTTGATTTTATTATGACCAGGACTAATGTATTTTTGTAATAATGGATTTTGGTATCTTGATATAATGGTTTCAGCACAAAGGGGGAAACCTGGTTATCTAGGAGGGCAGATATGTATTAGTACGCTAGTGATCTGGAGCGGTTTTATCCATGTTTCACAAAGAATAATGGATAATGAAAACACTAAAAAAAATATTAATGATGATTGGGTACCACTAGATTATGGGTATGTTCCCTACAAGTGTCTCATGCATGAGAATAGATTTTTCTATAGTTACTTTACACCAAGGTATGAGGTACTTGGGGCCCAAGACTAACTAGTGCCTAGGGGTGTTCTCGAGATTAGTGTCACTGAATATTGTATAATTATATTTTTCATATGGTGGTTTTGCTATATAATACAGTACATTACATGTTTTACTTAAATGTGCTCACTCATGGAAAATTCCCTTTGAAAACTTCTTACATTCAAAAGTTTCGTTATTTTGAAATTATTTCCACAACTTCTTGTTTATAAAAAATGGCATGCTTTTTATCTTGTATTTTTTACTCTCTGGAATCTCTTTGTGGTATCCTATTGGTCTTAGTCTCACACCCTACATACATTACTTGGGAGTAATTAGACTTGATCATGTTTGACACAGGTAAAGGCAAGTCCTTGGATGATAAAAGTTCGGGTTGTTATTTCACTTCGATGGTGCGGTGTTGTGGAGACGTATTATGGGTGATGACCCCTTGTCTTGTGGTGTCCTTGGGGATATTTTGATGCTATTTTTATGAGTATTTGGACATATTTTATTATATTTAGACCTATATATTCAGTTCTATATTTTGTTTAAATCTTGTTTGGTATGAATTTTAGATTCGGTTTATCGATTGGGTTTGATGTTTTATGTTTCCATACTTAGGTAAATCATTCCCAAACCAAAATCTATGATACCAAGGAACTTGTTCCAGACCATGGGGATATGGAACGTCCTTTAGGACTTGTCATAGGATAGGTTTGGCACTGGTTTTATGGAGACTAGATTTGGTTTGTGAAAAAATGGTATCAGAGCTGGTTAATCTCTTTGGGTTATATTAGTCTTTTGGGCTGATTCGGGATTGACAAGAGCTAGGAATATCGGGACTCAGAGTTTGGTCAGGAGTAGGATGATTTCCCCTCACCTCTCTTGGTATACCCCGATTCACCTTGGAAAATTGGAATTGTTTGTTTGACTTCACTTACTGGCGAGATACGTGGGCTACAGAATATATGTGGACATCAGGCGGGGGTGAAGTAGTGTCTTATTTTATTATTTTAATGTTTTTGGTTTCATTATATTTGATTATATTGATGTAATTTTTCCAAACTATTGTAATAATTTTTTCTCTTGTGATTGTTGCCTCTTTTTAGCAACATGCCTCCCCCGAAAGCTCACATGCACCCACTGGAGGAAGCCAGAGGGAGTTCTCCCTCACCGCTTGATCAGAGGCTAGTAGAGGCTGTGGTTTAGGTTGTCCATGATCCAGGACATGGGTTACCTCATATTCCAACTCTTGTTAGAGAGGATTAGACTGGTCCTAAGAAGGAAAAGGCCCAGCTGTTCCTAAAAAATAATCCTCATACTTTCTGAGGTAGTATAGAACCCTAGGAAGGAAAGTAATGACTTGGAAATATCGAGCACATGATCAATTTCTTGGAGACACCCGAGGAGGTTAGGGTGATGTGTGGCTATATTCTGTTGGAGGGTCCCAACTATAGGTGGTGACAATCGATAATTCAAACCAAGAGGAATGAACAGATGCGCTGGGGAGATTTCAAGGATGTCTTCAATGAACAGTACTTACCTGATGTCTTGGTATATACTAGATCCTGAGAGTTCATGGATATTGTTCAGGGGGTCTTTAGGTAATGGATTATGCCAACAGTTTCACTGATCTGGTTTGGTATGCTCTTAAAATTGTCTCTAATGAGCAAGAGAAGACACAAAGGTTTGAGAAAGGATTACAACTAGAGATATACTCTCAGGTTTTTTGTTTAAGATGATGACCAACGCTAAGGTGGATGACTGGGAAAGTATGTCAGAGATTTAAAAAAAGGAGGGATGTTTTCTCTAGGATAATTTCAGTAGTGGGAAGTGACAGCTCTTCAGATAAGAAAAGGAAGTGAGAGGAGTAGGTAAAGAAGGGATGTGGCAGTTCCGGCCACTCTTCATGGCAGTTTTCATATGTGGATTCTGATGTGAGATCTACCATGTGCCCCCAGTGTGGGAGGCCAGGGAACATCTGACCAGCATACCCATTGCCTCTAAATCCTTGTTATCAATGTTTAGTTATGGGTCACTTGAAGTGCTTTTTCTGGGTGGCATGTCCACCTTAGAGTGGGGCAGGATCAGTGGCTTCAAGAGGAGTGACAGCATAGTCAGAGCCTTCGAGGATGGGGGATCTCGATTTGGTGGTCGTGGTGGTAGGGAAGGGTCATCTTCTAGATAGATCTAGTTTAGGGTACAACCACAGACTATCAGTCATCCTCATGTAGAGACCATACATCTCCATGTAGTGGATCAGTCACCCGCAGGATCATAGGTTGGACTGTTGACAGTTTGAAGTACCGTTTTGAATGCATCTTTTATAGCTTCTACTTTTTTTGGAATTGGTTCCTCTATTTAATTCATTTCTACCCAATTTTTGGACACTCTAAATTTTCCAACTGATCTTTTGTCTTTTGCGATGGAGTTGCTGATGCCACTGGGAAAGAAGGACCTGGGTCTCAAATGCCCGTCGCGTGCCCTTTCTATGTCAGGGGTTGAGATGGAGTGAGACCTCCTGGTATTAGATATGAATCTAAGTGAAATAATAATTGTCATTGACTGTCTAGTACACTTCCAATTGCACATGTATTACTATAGGCGGTGATTGAGTTTCATGACACCTGATGGGAGTCGTTGGGTTTTTCTTGGGGAATGGGATCCCCGGTTGAGTCGTGCGAGACCTCCACTCCCAGAGTTTTTAGATGTTGTTTTACAGTTATCATTGCTTGAAATAGAGGATGATGTTAATTCTCATGATGGTGGAATACCTAATGTAGTTGATGAGTTTCCAGAGGTATTTATGGATGATTTTTCTAGTTTTCCCTTAGAGCGGGATGTAGAGTTCTCGATTGATTTGGTGCTAGGAACACAACCGATATATCTTTCCTCATATCTCATGGACCCTACCAAGCTAAGGGAATTAAATATACACCTGGACGACTTATAATCCAAAGGATTAATTCACCCGAGTGTCTCTCCTAAGGCCACTCCTATATTTTTTGCGAAAATGGCTAACGAATCCCTTCAATTGTGCATTGACTACCAGAAGCTGAATTAGGAAACAATCAGGAAAAAATATCCTTTTCCCTAAATAGATGATTTATTCCACTAGTTGGAGGGGGAAAATTTGTTTTTTAAAATTTATTTTCCTTCGGGCCATCATCAAATCCAGGTGAAAGTGGCAGATATCCCAAAGGCAGCCTACCAAAGCAGGTACGACCACTTCGAGTAATTGGTCATGCCCTTCAGATTGAAAAATGCTCCAACGGTCTTTATGGACATCATAAATAGGGTGTTCCATCAGTATTTCAATTATTTTTTCATAGTATTTTTGGATGAAATCCTTGTTTATTTGGGATCTGAGGAGGAACATGAGAATCACTTGCAGATCGTTCTGGGCACCTTGTGAGAGCATTGACTTTATGAAAATTTGTAAAAATTCACTTTATGGACTAGGGAACTAAAAGTTTTGAGGCATGTGATATCAGAGTAGGGGGTTTCGGTGGACCCAGAGAAGATCAATGTGGTTATTTCATGGGATCATCGGAAGAACATGATTGAGATCAGATGTTTTCCTGGCCTGGCTGGTTATTAAAGGCGGTTTGTTCAGGATTTCTCTTGGATTGATTCATTGATGAACACACTCACCCAGAAAGGGGTGAAGTTTGTATGGGTCTCAGAATGGTATGTATCCTTAGAGGAGCTAAAGAGGCAGTTTACTACCGCCCCCATTCTAATTTTTCCAGTGGTTGGAAATGGGTATGTTGTGTATTGTGATGCTTTAAGTATGGGTCTTAGGTTCCTGCTTATGCAGGATGATCACGTGGTGGCGTATGGATATTTCCAACTCTGACTAAATGAATAGAATTACCTGAATTGCTACTTGGAGTTAGAAACTGTGATGTATTATTTGAATACATTGAGTCACTACCTATAGGGGGAGAGGTTTGTGGTCTACTTTGATCATAAAATCATGGCCTATATCTTCTTGTAGAAGGACCTCAACTTGAGGCAATGACGTTGGACTGAGTACTTGATGGGGTTCAACATTAAAATTTTCTATAACCCCGGAAAGGGTAACGTGGTGGCCGATGCCTTAATAAGAAGAGTCCCAATGAATGATTTGATGAATTCCAGTGATGATGGGACTCTAATTTCATGCTTTACTCAAATGCATGTGGAGACCAAGGAGACAAATGGGGATGTGTTCTTGGAAATATTTTAGTTGACTCCTTCTATGGTGGAGCTAATTTAGTAGAAAAAACCCAATGATGAGATTTTTCTATGGTCGAAGTAGTTTGTTCACGGTGGGGAGACGTCTTCTGAATGGTCATCATATCCCAAGGGTATCCTATGATTAAAGGGATTTTTAGTAGTTATGTTATCTCTGTGGAAGGTGGTGGTGTAGGATATCCACCCGTCTTAGTGGGTTGTCCATCTGGGTTCCACCAAGATGTATTATGATTTCCAATAGTAGTTCTGGTATCATGGTATGAGACAAGACATCACGTTTTTCTTCAAAAGTTACCCATTCCAACCTGGAAGTGGGATGAGGTCACTATAGACTTCATTTTTGGCATTCCACATACACCTTGGGGTAATAATGACATTTGGTGGTGATTGATTATCTGACCAAATCGGCCCACTTCATTCCGATCAGAGATACAACCAAAGTGGTTGAGTTGGGAAGTTTGTATCTTTTGAAGTTGGTAAGTCTCCATGGTGTTCTGTCAGCGGTTTTCTCAGATAGAGACACCAGTTTCACTTATTGGTTTTGGGAAGGCCTTAATAAGGCCTTGGGGTCTCAGATTAAGATGAGCACGATATACCATCCTCAAACGGATGGTTAGACAGAGTGGGTGAATCATATTTTTGAGGAAATGCTCCGTGCATTTGTTATGGACTTTGGAGGTTCCTCGGATAAGAATTCTTGATTGTTTGAGTATTCTTATAATAACATTTACCAATTCTTGATTATAATTTCTCTTTTTGAGGAGCTCTATGGTAAGCCTTGTTGTTCCCCCCTTTGTTGGGCTGAGGTAAGTGAGACCTCACTGCTGGGGACGAGTCTGGTGCGGGAGATGTATGAGAATGGAAAGTTGACCAGGAAGAACTTATTGATAGCTCACAGTCTCCCTAAATAATATTATGACTAGAGGAATAGAGACCTAGAGTTTTTTGTGGGTGTTAGAGTATTCTTGATAGTGGCCCCTCGTCTGGGGCATCATCGATTGGGAAAGCAAGGGAATCTGACGCTGTGGTATGTTGATCCTTTTGAGATCACCGAGTGTATTGTCAAGGTATAATATAGGTTGGCCTCAGTTTCTCAATTTACATATATCCATGACATCTTTCATGTCTCCCAGTTGAAGAAATAAAACCTGAATCCACCCCCTGTACTGAATTGGGAGGAGTGGGATATAAAGCCTAATTTATTTGTTTTGGAGAGGCCGATGAGAATAGTGGACATCCATGAAAAGGAGCTTGGAGAAAATTATATTACACCGGTATAGGTTATTTGTAAGCATGTAAATTATTCACATGAGACATGGGAGTAGAAGTCATGGGTCAAGGAATAGTACCTGTTCCTGTTTTCCGATCAAACTTCAGGTTGACTTTTTGGGATGGAAAGGTTTCATGGTGGGGATAATTTTCATAGACATGTCCTTAATTTAAGGTACTGTTTCTCTTATATTATTGTCCAAACTTTCCTCCCTATGTTTCCCCTATCCCCCCTTGAATTTGAAGATGTTGAGAAACTTTTTGAGTGGACAAAAAAGGGAGCACAGTTTGGGCGCACGGTTTACTAATCCTTGAAAGAAAACCATGTGGCCTTGTCTAGATCATTAAAAATGTTGTTAAATTACATTTTTGGCATCCAAATATTTATCCAAACTCGCCCATTTCTTCCCCCATTCGATCCTAGTATCCATGGAAGCCTCCCAAGTACCTCAAACCCTCCTTGTAACTCTATTTTGAAGGTGGATTTTGTGGAGAAGCATCAATCTTACTCAAGTAAGTGAATTTCTTCCTTAGTTCCTTTATTTTTCATAAGGATTATTCCCTTATTATTCAAGTTCCTTATGTTCATCAGTTAGGGTTTTGAACCCAGGTTTTGACCTTGGATTTCTTGGTCTATTCTTTTTGTTTTAGGCTCGATCTAAGTCCCTTGTGGTGTGGCAGTGGTGCGGTTGAATTTTTGCACAAATATTCAAGTGTTTTGACACTTGTGGTAGGTGATTCCATGGTTAATCAATCATATATGAGTTATATTTGATGAATTTATATTTTTAGAACACTTATCTTTCATTATCGTTGCTATGAAATCTGGTTTTGGTGATGTTTGTTAAGAAAATGATTTTTATGAACCAATTTTGTGTTAAATTGGGTGTTTTACATGTCTATTTTATGTTATTCCAAGTGGGGTTGTTTTATAACCAATTTAATGGGTTTATAGTAACTTTTTGGGTGCTAAAAAATCTTTTTTTGTAAATATGTGGGTTCACATGGTATTCAAATTGGGGTTTTAAGTGATTTTGTGTGAAAAGCGTTGTTAAATTTTGTGAAGTTATCTTATTGAAATTCTAAAGGTTTAATTGAGTGGTGTAAGTGTTGAAAAGAATATGTAGATAATATTTTGAGTATATTATGACCAGAAATTAAGTTTTTATGTGATAATGGATTTTAGTATCATGAGATAATGGTTTGAGCACAAAGGGGAAAACTTAGGTATTTAGGATGGCAGATATGTATTAGTATGCTAGTGATCTAGAGCGGTTTTATCCCTATTTCAATGAGAAAAATGGATAATGGGAACACTAAAAAAACTATATTGATGATTATTGGGGACCAATAGGTTATTTTTATATTCCCTACTAGTGGCTTTTGTATGAGAACATATTTTTCTATGGTTACGTTACACCGAGGTACGATGTATATGGGGCCCAAGACAAACTAGTGCCTAGGGGTGTTCCCGAGATTACTGCTCATTGAATATTTTCTAATTATCTTTGGAATATGGTGTTTTTATAGAAAATATTGTAGATTACATTTTTTAATTAAATTTTCTCACTCATGGAAAATTCCTTTTGAAAATGGCTTACATTCAAAAGTTTTGTTCTTTAGAAATTTTTTCCACCACATCTTGTTTATCCAAAATGGCTTGCTTTTTATCTTGTATTGTTAACTCTATGGAATATCTTGGTGGTATCCTATTGGAATTAGTTTCACACCCTAATTACACCCCTCAGGTGTAAGTAGACTTGATCATTTTTGATATAGGTAAAGACAAGGCCTTGGGTGATGGCGGTTCAGGTTGTTAATTCCCTTCCAAGGTGCGGTGTTATAGAGACGAATTGTGGGTGATAAAACCTAGTCGTGTTGAGTCCTTGGGGTTATTTTTCTATAATTTTAATGTGCATTTTTACCTATTGTATTATTTTTAAACCTATGTATTCTGTTTTGGATTTTTTGAAATCTTGTTTGGTATGAATTTTCAGATTCTGTTTATCGATTGGTTATGATGTTTTATGTTTCCATACTCGGGTAAATTGTTCCCAAACAAAAATATATGATACCCAAGAACTTGTGATAGCCCATGGGGATAGGGAATTACTTTATGGCCTTGTCATGGGATATGTTTGGCACCTATTTTGATGGAGATCAGATTTAGTTCGTGACAAAAACAAAGATACTCAGTTCGGTTGAATCATTCCTTGAAGAATGTGTTTTTAGGATATCAATTTTTTTACCTCAACAGCATAAATACAAATCCTAGACAAAAAAATTCAATGGGAATATCGAACAAGAAACAACACCATATTAAATAATGAACTATAATTTGTACAATAATGTAAAATATATTGAATCTATTTTGAGTAAACCATTTTTAAAAAACCTTACAAATTAAAGTTGGAAGAAGTGATAAGTTTTATTTGAATTTATGTACTATTAGTTTTTGTATATCAGACATTTTATTGATGTCGTGGATGTAGTAAAAATGTATTTTATAGTGTTATTGGAGCACTACTAAATGTTCTTGAAAAAGATGCAAGACAGAATCAAGGATAGTTTGGACTTGATTTAAATGCATATAAGGGAAGAATTGGCACCAGTAAAGGGTAAAATAAAGGCTTTTCTTCCTAAAGAATATTACACTCTATCCAGACTGAAAAAATTTCAATTTTTCCTTTTCCTTAATAGTGTAAAAGTTTCATGGGGGTATTTATCAAATATCAATAATGTCATTTTAATGATTAATTTAAATCTACAAGGACTAAAATCAAATGATTATAAT
Source organism: Viscum album (assembly GCA_963277665.1). NCBI lineage: Eukaryota > Viridiplantae > Streptophyta > Magnoliopsida > Santalales > Viscaceae > Viscum > Viscum album. The sequence goes on along the minus strand of OY728126.1, from coordinate 1,683,711,910 downwards.
ATTTTGATTCAATATTTTATGCATGTTTCTTTCTATTTCATTCAGACTCAAAATGTATAACATAAATTATACAGACATTGATTATTTTTCAAACCCATATACAGTGAAGTTAGAAAACCAAAAATGTTTCCAATCATGAATACAAAGGTTGCAGTTATATTATGTGAATTAGAGATGTTCTTCCAAACATCATTATTTGATATAATGGTCCACTTGATGGTTCACTTAGTTGGACAAGTTTAACTATGTGGTCCTGTATATTAAATATGGATGTACCCCATTGAACAATATATTAATATTTTGAAAGGGTATGTCAAGAATCAAAATTATCCAGAACGTTTTATTGTAGAATGATATATTATTGAATAAGATATTTAATTATGTACTGATTACCAATTAGATGTTGAAAACATTAGTCTCCCATAGACTCATTAAAACAAACGTATAAGTGTAGTGATTTCTGAAAGAGATTTTGTTACAATTACCTTGTTAGAGTCGGAGAAAGCACACCATTACATTTTACATAATAGTGAATTTATTGATCTATATATTGAATCCCTAAAAGAAATTATTAGTTATTTGAATCCATCAAGGGATAAAGGATGGATATCAAATACACATAATAAAAAATTTATTGGATGGTTATGAGATTAAATTTATAAGGAGTTATCTAAAAATATGAATTCAATTGTCGAAGGAATTAAATGGCGAAATAGGGGACTGAATGAAAATTTTATATCTTACAATGGTTTTGTAATCATTAGTTATACGTTCTATACAAAATAAAATGATGAACATAGTACAATATAAAATAGTGGTGTTACATTTGTGGTAGAAGCGATGCACATATCTGGTTCCAGGGATAGATATCCAATTTATGAAAATATGTTATATTTTTTCATTATTGAATAGATATATGATTTGGATTATACATCATTTCAAGTTATGATTTTCCATTTATAATGGGTTGAAAATATGATTATAGGTAATGTCGATGAAATAAGATTCTTGAAGGTGAATTTAAGTGTGGAAGGGTAAAAATATGATCCATTCATAATGTAATCATAGGCAGTGCAAGTATTCTACGTCTCAGATCCAACAAAAAATAGTTTGTCAATGGAAATACTTGCAATTAAAAGAAATGTCAGGTCATATGAAAATACAATCAAGGATGACCCTTTCATTAGGAGATAAAAATTATCTCACACCAGTCCCAATGGAGAAAATGTCATGTACATTAAAGGAAACCACAAAGAGAGGATTTTGATTCTTGATAGAGGAACTAAATCCCCAAATCCATAAAAAAATAAAGTGAGTTAAAAGAGAAGGTAAAAGTGTATTTTAATATACAATTTTTTTACAAAGAATATTATATTTTCTATACTGAAATAACATAATATAAATTAAATTATTGACCACTCATTCAGGCAATGTATTTTTCACATGATGAAATTACCAATCCCACATAATAACAAACAATAATGAAGGGAACTCTTTGGTAATATGTAAATGTAATTTTACGATATATTTTATCCATTTTACCAAAAAATTATATAAGGTAACATTGATTTAATTTTCATCATTCCTCACAGAGATCGTTTATTTTAGAATATTTTTTCAATATTTAATAAATTTTAAGGAAGTGCAATGATGATGTCTCTTCTAATTCACAAAGTTAATATTGTTTTTTCACAGTAAAATTATTTTTTCATATAATTAATGTATTGTTTCATATTATTGTTTAATTTATTTATTTTTAGTATTACTCACATAATAATTGTTTTCTTATTCTGGTGGATTATTTTGTTATAGTTGGGGTGGTATGTACTTCTGTTATGCCTTTCTTCACCAAAACGTCCACAAACTTCTTCTCTCTCAAAACCTTTTCACCTATATAGTGTAAAAATTTATCACTTTCCTTCAAGTTCCCTATTCTTTTCAATAATAGAGGTAATATTGATTTTTTAATAGTAAAATCATTATCCATAGAATTGATTTATTATTTCATATTTATGATTTATTTATTTCCTTTTAGTATTACACAAATAATAATTGATTTCTTATACATGTGTGTTCTTTTTTTCGAGTTGGGGTGGTTTCTTCAAATATGCTCATGACCATGAGAGATTATACTTTGAGCCTACAACTAAGATAATAAAATTAAGGAAATGTGTTAAGAATACAAAAAAACATCATGAAAAGGTGAATTATTGATACTTGTTTAATTAATTTTGTCATCATTTTATCTACTATTTATAAGTTAATTTCATTATCATTTTTATATAATACTTATTTAGTTTTTTTCATTGTTCTTTTTGGATATCATATTAACTCGATGCTCTTATCCAAAAACCATTCTCATTGAAATCCAGAAGAGTATAGAAAGCTCATTTGGTTATCATGGTGAATTCTCATGATATAATGTGCACATGATCTTCTTATACTGTTTTGGATTTCAACAACGATAAATGTTTTTCGGCTCAGTACATTGAGTCAATATACAATGTTGGATGTTTTACAAATAAAGGAAATATAAATAATTATAACATTCAAATTTAGGATTGATTTGAGACTTTGGGACATGTAGGAATCAAACTCCCCTCAATATGACACACAATGTGAACGATATGATTTCATGTTCTTATTTTTATTTGAAATTGACACTAATTTTACTAAAAAAGAAAAATAACATAATCAAAACCAATAAAACATTTTCATATTGTTTTATACTTTTTAAAAATGATCCATAAGTCATTTTTGATGTTTAGTAATTATACTCACCTCAATATGATACACGATGTGCCCGGTACGACTCAATGTGTCTGTTATTAGTTTAAAATCTTCATTTTAGTTCAAAAAGTGTCACTTATTGAAACTAATAAAACATACTTTCATTTTCTTTATAATTTAGTAAAATTTTTCATAAGTCATTTTTTATGTATAGGAATCACTGTCACATCAAACTGATACACAATGTGTTTAGTATAAGTCAAGGTGTGTGTTTCCAGTTTAAAATGAAATTTTAGTAAAAAAGAAAAGTGACATAATCAAAAATGAGAAAAAAAATTATATTGTTTTGGTAATTTAGTAAAATGAGCCAAAAGTAATTTTAGACATGTAGGAATTATCCACAGCTCAATCTGATGCGCAGTGTGACTGGTTTGACTCAAAGTGCATCTTTTTATTTAAAATTGACATCAATTTTAGTAAAATGGAAAATTTAACTACTCAAAACCAGGAAAACACACTTGGATTGTTTTGATACTTTATGATAGTTATCCATAAGTTATTTGTGATATGCATGAATATTACACACTTAAATATGATACAAAATGTTCTGGGTATGACTCAAAGTGTCTGTTATCGGTTTAAAATCGATATTTTAGTTCAAATAGTGTCACTCACTAAAAACCAATCAAAATAAATTATATTCTCTTGATAATTTAGTAAAATGTTTCGTAAGTCATTTTTAACATGTAGGAATCAGTATCACATCAAACTGATACATGATGTGATCAGTATGATTCAATGTATCTGTTTCCAGTTTAAAATGTCATTTTAGTGAAAAAGAAAAGGGGGATACTCAAAACTACAAAAAATGTATTTTGGATTGTTTTGATAATTTTGTAAAATTATCTATAATTAATTTGATATGTGTATGAATCATCCACACCTCAATCCGACACTTTGTGTGACCAGTATAACTCCATGTGCATCTTTTTATTTAAAATTGACATCAATTTTAGTAAAATGGACAGCTGGACTACTCAAAACAAAGAAAAAACATTTGGATTATGTTAATACTTTATGTAAATGATCCATATTTAATTTTTGATTGTTAAGAATCATCCTCACCCAAATCTAATATAAAATGTTCCTAATATTACTAAAAGTGTCCATTGTTAGTTTAAAATCATCATTTTTGTTCAAAATGTGTCACTCACTAAACACCAATCAAAATCATTCATATTATATTGATAGTATATGAAAATTATTAATAATTTATTTTTAACATGCATGAATATATATCACATAAACTGATACATGATGTTGTCATTATGATTTAATGAGTGTGTTTTTAGTTTAAAATGAAATCTTTGTAAAAAAGATAAGTGACATACTCAAGACCAAAAAAACACATTAATATTGGTTTGATAATTTAGATAAATGATTCAGAAGTCATTTTAGTTGTGTAGGAATCATAAGAACCTCAATAAGATGCATGGTCTGACTGGTATGACTCCAAGTGAAAATTTTTATTTAAAATTGACATGAAATTTAGTAAAATATAAAAGAGACCTAATCAGAACCAAGAAAACACATTCATATTATTTTAATACTTTAAAAAAACAATATGTAATTCATTTTTATTTGTAGTAATTAGCCACAACTCAATATGAGACACGATGTACCTAATATGACTCAAAGTATTTGTTATCAGTTTCAAATTGACATTTTAGTTCAAAAAGTGTCCCTCACTAAAAACCAATCAATTGCACTCAAATCTTCTTGATAATTTTAGAAAATGATTAATAATTCATTTTTGCTGTTTAGAAATTAGTATCATATCAAACCAATACAAGATGTGGTAGATTGGAGTCAAAGAGTGTGTTTCTAGTTTAAAATGACATTTTAGTAAAAAAACAAGTGACATACTCAAAAAATAATAAAAAACAATCATATTTTTTTGATAATTTCAAAAAATGATCCAAAAGTCATTTAAGATGTGTAGGAATCATCCTCACCACAATACGGAACATGGTGTGATTAGTATGACTCAAAGTGTGTCTTTTTATTTGAAATTGACTTCAATTTTAGTAAAATGGACAATTGACCTACTCAAAACTTATCACATGAATTCATATTGTATAGGAATCAACCTCACTACAATCCTATTCACTTTGTTTCTAATATGATTCAAAGTGTGTATTATAATATTAATATCAACATTTTATTTCAAAAAGTTTCACTCATAAAAAAATGACAGGACACAGTTAGATTTTAATGACAATTGAAGAGAATTTTACGTATATGAATTGGTATGATTCAATGTTCTTGATTTTCCATTTAAATTGAAATTTTAGTAAAAAAGAAAAGTGACGTACTCAAAACTGATAAAACACATTCAGAATATTTTGATACTTAAGAAAAAAAATCCATAAGTCATTTTAGATGTTTAATAAGTATCTAAAGCTTAATGTAATGCACTTTGTGACTAATAGGACTCCAAGTGTTTCTGTTTATTTAAAATTAAAATCAATTTTAGTAAAATGGAGAACTAACCAACTCAAAACTAAGAAAATGAATTCAGATTGTTTTGATACTTTACAAAAATGATTCATACATCATTTATGATGTGTTGGAATCAAGAGGTCCTCAATAAGATACATTATGTGCCCAGTTTGACTCAAAATTTCCATTATTACTTTTAAATCTACATTTTATTTCAAAATGTATCACTCACTGAGAACTAATGGAATGCACTCGTATTTTCTTGATAATTTAGGAAAATGATTTATAAGTCATTTGTGATGCGTAAGAACCAATATCATGTAAAACTAATACATTATGTGATCAGAATGATTAAATGTTCATGTTTCCATTTTAAAAAGAAATTTTAGTAAAAAAGACAAGTGATATTATCAAAATCAAAAAAACACATTTCGATTATTTTGATACTTTAGGACAATGATCCTTATGTTTTTTGAGATATCTAGGATTTAGTTGCACCTCAATACAATTCATGGTGTGACCAGTATGACTCCAAGTTCATCTTTTCAATATATAAGTATCTTTTTAGTTTAAAATGTGCATCAAATCACCAAAATAGAGAAAATGATCCTAGATTGTTTCCTCATCATTATATCTGGTATTACTTAATTCATTTCCATATTATTTTTATATCATACTAATTTATATTACATCGGTAAAGGTATACGGAATTAACAAATGAAAACCGACCTAAATTCACATAGGGAGGCTCCAAACTGAGACCTCCCAAACACCAACACATGACAAAACCACTAGGGTGTGCTCAGAGGGATTTATCTAATGCTTATTTAATTAATGTTCATAAAAATAATGCCTGAATAAGAAAAATAAATGGTGTGATGTGTAATAATAAACCAAAACTCAATCTAATACACAGTGTTCCTGGTATGACCCAATTATTAGTTTAAAATTTACACTTTATGTTAATTTATTTCTTTATATTATTATTAACTGAAGAAATTTTTCTTATACATGTGCATTATTTTTCTAAAGAAGACGTGGATTTCTAAGCAATATCATTATTCGAGGTTAGGATAAAAATACAAAGGGACATTGATGTTTTTTAATGTATGTAATAATTTTTACTTATGTAGTTGTACAAACTAATGTTTTAAATGTATATAATGTAGTTTTTTTTTGTATTTGTGTTTTAAAATTAATTTAAATTAAATTATATACTGGTACTTGATTTTATTGATATTTAGTGGTTTTTATGGTGATTCAGTGTGTTGTTACAATAGATTCTTCTAATGCTACAATGTGTTGTTACAACACACTACATTATGACTGTTTATCAATGATTTTAAAAGCACAGATAAATTCTTCCTTTATCAATGATTTTTGAAAGCGCTGATAAATAAATCCTTTATCACCGCTTTTAAAAACATTGATAAAAGTACCCTTTATCGGTACTAAATAAAATTTGTGACAACGGGGTTCATTATCAGTGCTAAAAAAATCACTGATAATGGCACCCTTTATCAGCATTTTTATCACTTATAAAGGAACCCTTTATTAGCACCTTTTTAGCACTGATAAAAGACAAAGGATTTTAATCTCTCTATAGTAGTGAGTGATTCTATAGTGCTAAAAATCTATTTTTTGCAATTTTAATGGCTTATTTTCCTAAATTTATACTACACCCCTTGATCGAATAAAGAAAAATAATAATAGAATTAGTATAACAAACTACCATCCATAAGAGAAATACTTTATAGAAATCACAAAATAAATTCTTATAAAAAATAAAAAATCTACATTATATCAAAATGTATGTTGTATAACTCTTATAAGGATTATAAAAACATTCAACATCCTATATGGCTAGATCGTATACATAAAAATAAAAATTAAAAAAAATTAAAAACATCTGAATAATGGCCCCCAAAACTGGTCTCAAGTCCTGTCTATGTCTCCTTCACAATACTCCATCCAAAGAAATATAATTATCCTTCAATCATATATCATTTTTTATTGTAACCTATAACCATGAAGTCTACTCAGGTACCAACTTTGACCTGAAAAGGATATGAGTATGACTTTCCAAGCCACCACCAATGGTTTCCCAAACTATATCTAGACTAAATAAAGTGAATTTTTATTTTCCATAACAAATAGATGAAATAATAAATTAATAAACCACCATTGATCCTTGGGGTCCATGGTGAAATCCTAAATAGACCATACCTACTTCATATAGATTCATATTTCACTGAAATAAGATAATGTAGCACCCATGGGGAACTAAATCCTTCCCCAGAATCTTTTATTATTACCCCCAAGGAGAACCATGTCCTACCATGAAACCATTCCTAATTATTTTTTATCGTTTAACTTGGGGGACTCATCTCACTTAAAAATCTTTATTAACATATTATTTTTACCTAGGGCTCCATATACCACATTTTAACCTTTACCATAACCTCCCTATTACATAGGGGCCACATCCCACACCAAAACCTTATTCCCTATTTATTAGTATCATTTGGGATAACAAACCCATCCCCGAACATGATCTATTCATTATTTAAAATTTTCTATTTCATTAGTTATAAGGCACTCCACTTTGGCAGCTAAACTTTTAGGTACTATTATTTTTTATGAACAACTTGTGGCTTGAATAATTTGAATATCATTTCAAAATAAATCATAAGTCATATAATTAATTTACTAGTCAATCACACATGTTAAGTTAGTGTGACCACATATCACACATGTGTGAAAAACAAGATAGACATAGGGATAAATTCGGGACCATGTTCCTTAGTCTCATAAAATGTTCCTCATTGAATATCATTGACTAATATAAGATTGAATGTAAGGGATAAAATATTCTGACAAAAAACTTGAAGTATGGCACAAATGGCCATAACTAGTGTACTAATACTAAAATTTGAGATAATTAAAGAAAAAATTAAAGTAGAGTGATAGTTTTAACTCTATATATCTCATAAAATAATTGATGTGCAAAACCACTGACAAATGATTGAGATCTAACCTTGGTAGAGAAGATATTATGAAAAGGAAAAAGGGAACAAGTCACTGCTACAAGTGAGAACCCTTATTTCCTAACCATAATACCACTAATATATTAAATTTATTATAATAACCATTTATTTTATTTATAATATTATTTCATTAAAAACTCTAACTTCTAGACTCCAAGCTTTTGAAACCACTATCGGATGTCTAGCTTTAAAATGTATCCAATATTTGGGATCCCAATGCCTAGATTGAATCACCTTCTAGACCCCAAACATCTTGACTCTCCACTAGTATATAGACTCTTGTGACCTTAAAAAACTATTATTTAATTTTAAAAAAATCCCACTTAACCTATATATTTAAAAAAGTTCCCCTCACCCATCTAAGGGACCAACTAGATAGTATTTCAAATCTCTGTTCCCAAGAGAAACTCACACCTCACTTCATATATTCTATAGTTTAATTTTCTAAAATAAACTCGTTATAATGAGTTGAATCAGAAGTCAACTCAGTACCTCCCACTCAAGAAATTCTTACAGACCCTACCGCCTAAATTAGGAGGTAGTTCAAAATATTTTGTTCTTGAACAATACATAAAATATTCCTATCTACATAAGGTTTATCCCTTTGTTGGAAAAAATAATTGAGGAAATAAGTAATTTAGAAGTTTTAAATTCTTCAAAATGCATAATATATTATTCCAATTCAAAATATATTTCTTCTTTTTTAATATGTTTTTATTTCTAAGAATTTAAAAATGAATGATATTGAACTTTGAAACAACATTATTACTTCCATCCACACTATACCCAACTTTATATGGAGTCAATGCGAACCTTATTTCCAAATAAATGTGGTCACTTATACTTTACCAGCAATTATTTTTGTTGCACATTGGTTTAGAGGATGGGAGTTTGAGCTCATATTTCACTTTTTTGGGGGAATTATTTCATACTCGATAAATCTTATATAAATTTAAGATATATTAATTAATACTTTACAAATCCTTATGTGGGTCTCATTATTTCTATGCATGTTATCAATCAAAGCCATGTTTTGATGTTAATATCCATATATTTCAAAGGTTCTATGTATTTATATTATTATTTGGTTATTATATAGTTTAAATCCAAATAAATGGGTACACTAAATTTTATCACCGTCCAGGAAAGCGGTAAGTGTTGTGGAGTTGGGATTTGTCCCATGAAAGGGGCTTCCTATATGTCCCTTTAAGGAGAATCAAAACCTGTATAGTTCGGTGACGATTAATAGGACATGTCAAACTTTTAAAATCACATAAAAATGGATAATGTGGTTCCTTTTAAGGTTGTTCTTCCCTAAATAAAGTATGTTCCTTTTAGGACAATGCATCCATAACCTCTGGGGTTTTAGAATTGAACCTTATGATAATCCTACATATATTGGTTAATAGGAATCAAAGACCATGTAGATTATGTTGCACAATTTGAGGTTGTGTGATAGGACTAATTCATGCAGTTTAATGTAATGTGGTAAAGATGATTGTTATATAGTGAAAATTCATGTATCTAAAACTATCATCTAAGGATATTCACCGAAGTTATATTATTATCATCACATAAGGTGTCTTGGGCTCAACACATAGGGAAGTTAGATCATATCATTCTTGTCACTTGTGGTATCTTATTCTCATCACATAAGAGGTCATATGATCATCGTATAGGGGATCCTAGGATCATCACCAAGGGAATTTTTATCATGATCTCCTTAGGATCATTACTTGATGAAATTTTGGGTAGTCCCGTTCTCATTAAATGTGGTTCCTTATGCTCATCCCATAATTGGTTCTATTCTCATCACATAGGATAAAGTACAGGTTTCTTATGCTTTTCCCATAAGAGGTTTCTAGGTCTTCCTGATACATGGTCTTGAAGGCGCATTATGTGATTCACATAAGGAAAGGTTGAATCCACTATGTTTATCACATGGGGTGATATTTAGGTTTAAATCATAGATGAAACATGGAAATCATATTGATTCCCATGTGTAATTTCATGATTTAATGACTAATGAGGACTTTAATAGTTTAAAGTGTGAAGAGGAATACATTCAATATATACCACCTCTTGAGAGAGATATATAATAATAGGGTCTCCCAATTTCTAGATTGAACCTCAAAGATATTTCCTACTTATCTATTTAGAATATAAAAACCACATAGATCGAGTTACATATTTTAAATTTATATATTAGTATTGATCTATTTAGCTTAACATCACACAATAAGGATTCTTGTGTTTTGAAATGGGAAAACGGGCTATTGAGAGGGGATTGAAAAAGGGAAACACTTATGGCTTAACATGATTGGTGACTTAATTAAAGGTAGGTTTCTGGCCTTTCTCCTAGTATGAGGCCCATGTGAGTAGGCACCCAGGTAGGTGACCTTTCCAAATGATGATCCTATGTAGGTGAGTTGGGAGAAGGGGATCCTAAGTATAAAGTCCTGAGAAAATTTGGAACCATAGTTATGGTACTAGGGATAGGTATATCTGTAGTAGGGACTATGATGAAGTGTCTCTCTCTTATGAGAAATGGGTGATGTCGCACCTGTGTATGAGGATTTGGAAAATCGGTATGCTAATTGGAATTATGGATGAATTGAATCATTGGTATAAGGACTGAATGAAGTGGAAAACTAGTTACATCCCTTGGAAAATGTTAAATCAGGTAGGAGTATTGGGTGATATCATGCTTAATTATGATACATGGGTGAAGTTTCACTCAAGTAGCATACTTGGGTGTAACCACGCTCAGGTGGGAGAAATGAGTGAATTCAGGTTTATGTTGGAGTACTGGGTGACATTGTGCTTAGGTGGGATACCTATGTGAAGTTTTTCTCAGGTATGAGGCTTAGGAAAAATTTATTCATAGGTTTAATCCTTGGGGAAATTATTGCTCAGGCGGGAGACATGGGTAATGTTATGCTCAATTAGGAGACCTGGGTAAATCCAAATTCATGTCGGAGAATTGGGAAATGTCATTATTAGGTATATATATCCAATGTATGACTAGGGTGTGTGGGACATAGTATATAAAAAACATGGTTCCTTGGTAAGCGGATCCATAATAGCTAGGGTGCATAATTTTATAGTAATGTTTCCCTTAGTTTCAAACGTAAGAATCACATGAAGAGAGGTTGGACGACCTAATCATGAAGAGATTCATCTTCATAAAAATCCATCAAAATAGAATCATAAAGGTTTGTTTATATACCATTTGGGACTAAGTTTCAATGATTTTTATTGGGTACCATGTTATGAAACACATGCATTTTAATGGTTTACAATAAGAGGAGTTTTGTGCGTCAGTTGGTCGCACAAGTGGTTTACAAGAATGACAGATGAGAATGTGAGCTAGGTATTCAATCCATGAACAAGGTGAAGGGACCTTAGTTTATGGATTGGAATGTTATATCTTGGTATATAATTGAAGGATGTTAATGTAAGTCATGGTGTGCATGAGGAGTTCACCATGGCAAGAAACCTGGACTTGACAATACTCCTTTCAACTTAGAACAACCATAATGATTGATATATGTGTCTATTTAGGCTCCACATGTAGTCTAATAGAATGATAAAATATTAACAATACACATGGATATAGTGATCCACTAAAGATGACGTCTTATAATGGGAATTTTTTCATAGAAAACCCTAAAAATGGAATTTATGGTTTTGACACCCATTTCATTAGCAATGGATGAGATACATGGTCTACTCTCAGTGGGAGGTTCTCAACACCACATCACTATATTGAGTAATGTTTTTTCAAAATATATATCCTTTGGAATGAGATTATTCATCAAGTGTATAGAAATTCCATTTGTTTCCTCTTTTTTCATAAAACACTTTTCTTCCAGTACTTTAGTTTTGTAGTTTAAATGAGGAGCGTATCATGGATTCCATGAAAAAGCATGTGTAACAAAAAAATTTATTGATAAAACATTTACCCCCTTTGAATTATATTTTTTTAATGAAAATAATATTATTATAAGGTAATAACTGTTACTTGGATGTATTTTTTTGAAAATCTAGTAGACTCCTGGAGCTAAATCAATAGAGGGAGGATGCCCACTAAGAGGTGGATCTCAACTAAATACTTTGGTTCACCAAGATGAGGATTTCAAATCATGGTTTTTAGGTGAAAATAAGATTAATTTAATAAAATATTTTTATATCATAGCATAGGTTTAATGGGGAGACATTGAACTTAAAATGGTATAACCAGATACTTGGATGGTGTGGGGAATCAAATGAAAGTGGAATTTGCAGTTGGATCTGAGATAAGAGACTAGAATGTCACTATGTATTCTATGAGAACTAGAATCAAGATATACTTACTTCTTGAATAATATAATTATATATATATTATGCCTATGTAATATAGAAAATATAGCGGTTCTATCTTAGTATAGAGTTTTTGTAGAGGACCCATCTTGAACTGGTAATCCCATACATGAGGAACTCTTACATATATCTGAATTACACATAATAGAATCATATAATCTAGAATATAACACTATAAAGAGATTATTATTTAATATTATGCAATTTATTACCTTGAAAGGATTATTTTAACTGGTTTATGTGTGTAAAAAAGGATACTCTAACCTTTTTTCTTTGTTTGATAGACCTAGAAAGCATAACCTGATATTTTATAAGGGAAAATGATATTCCATATAATATTTATATATTTTAAATTTTGACCTAATTTCATCTTACATTTTTAATGTAAATTATTAGTGGGTACGAGATCAAAATCTTCTCATGATACCATTCATGGGTTTTCAGCCTAACAAGTTTTTTATTTTCCTTTTTTAAACCCTGATAAGTTTTCCTAGGCTATGTGACCTGCATTCCTAGCGAGTGGAGACTAAATTTTTTACTAAGTTTCCAATTATTGGATTTCAAACTATAAAGTGTCATGTCTCATTACTCATGTAGTTTAAGGTCCTCCAAGTCAAAAAAAAGTGTAGATGAAGTTTAAAATCAGATAGCTTTGTCTAAAATATAAGGCAATCTATATAGGAACATGGGAAAATAAAACCAAACAAGAATTGAGATCACAAAATCAATAATGTAAATATCCTCAAGGAATGGTGAAAGTAGTTTAAGGACGTATTTATTAGACCAAATATTTTATATTTTTAAGGTTAGGAAGCTTTAACCACAATGGGTGAGATAGTCTATCCAGAAAGGGTGAGGTAACGTAATGTGAATGGAGAGCCCAATGCAAGCAAAAAGATCTCAGAGATGGGTTTATATAGTTTAAGTTCATAATTAGAAGACTAATATTTCATGTTGTTTTGGATAAAAAGAAAATTAAAATATGGCCAATAGTTATTTCTAATATATGAACCTCAACTTAAGGAACTTGGGTCTTTACACTAGATTCACACCCAGATATGAAGGGGTATAATAATAGGATTTCATAATCCAAATTTAAAATTGGATATGATGGAAAGTGTATAAAATTGAGGGTATTTAAATCCACATAAATTTTTGAATTATAAAAAGGGTAAATCATAACACAAAAATGTTTTTGTCAATTGGAAATGAAGATAATTGGGAATAAGTTAGTAATTTACAATAGAAAATCTATCACTACACTGTTAGAAAAATAATGGATTAAGGGGGACCATTCCTAGTAGTCCAAAACATACTATAGGGGTTACTTATCATCTCAAAGGTAAGTTTTCTATTAACCACCAATTTTTATCGGGTCTATTCAGATCAATCAATCATGTGGTAACCAATTTCTATGAATGGTGAAAGAAAATAGGATTCACTCAAGGTTATAGGTTTTTAATAAGAATTTATATTCTTATTGAATTTATTTAGTGATAATTTATACAAAAAAGGTATAAAGTATATTCATGTAGAAAATGGAATTCATGTGGGGTTCAAGAAATCTATAGGTTACTCCATTAGGTGTTAAACACATTCTTGGGGTGAAGTGACATAACCTAAAATTTATGAGTGCACAATCACTTAAATTGGTGGTCTAAACAATTTAAATTGTTTGTCTTGTCATGTATGGAAATGCACCCATGGTATAGATTAATCTTGGGTGATGTATAAAATAATATATTATATAAATTTTACCAATACTGGTGGGTATAGAAATTATATATTTAGATTTTCTAGTTCTATATAGTGTACCCAAGAATAATTTTTTCTTCTTCATTTTTCACTCTAACTTTTTCGTTAACCACGGAAGGGTATGGCTTAGTGACTGGAGGTTTGAATCTTGATCTTGATGCCTCTTACATGTTTCAAACATAACATTTATTTATATCCATTTTGATGTTTATTTTTCTACAACTTTCTCCCAATCCATTAAAGGTTAAGGCATAGAATGTAGAGACTTACCTTTTTCTTAGGATTCCCTTTGTAGGTTTTTTACTTGGAAAACCTTTGTGTCTGTTTAATTTGAAATGTTTAAGTCTTTCAATTCCAATTAGAATAAGATAAATGTTTATTAGGGTTATAAAAGTTATACAGAGTATGGATTAATATTAAATTCATACAAATTTGAACAAAATAAAACTTCTTAGCCAATAAAAGGGAGAGACATAACCCAATGTGAATGGTGAACCCACAATAGTAGGAAACCACAAGACCCTATGCATAGATCTGACTCATATGTATTAGAAAATTGATTTTTTTGGTTTTCCTGGGATATTAAATATAGTAATCACTATGTATACCATGATAATAGTAATCAAGATACATATAGATGTCATTTAAATGGCGTCTTTATAGATCCATCTCATATATATGTCAATGACATTTTTATTATGGTTTAGGATTAGAACTAGAAGAATCTTTGGGGATTTCACCTCGGATTATAGATATAGGTTGCATTATGAATGGGGAATTCTATCATAGAATATTTTTATAGATATGATACATATACCAGTCACCCTCACATGGATCAAGATCTCTTGTAGGAAAGTTGTATCATATGGGGAAAAACTTTAACTAGTTTAATTTATTTCACGATGGACCATATGTTGTGTAGTTTAATTTCATAATAAAATGACTCATATTCCATGATTTTTATGGTTATATAATAAGGAACTATTTATTGGGTTATTTTTATAGATTTTTATTGTGTACAAAACAAGATAACCTTGTATTAGAGTAGATTAAGGAGAGAAAACCTAACATGGTTGATTAAAGATTTAGCAACCCAAAGGAAGTGGTTGTTTGATTAGAATTTGTGGTCATACAATAGATAAGATATTTCGATGTCACTACATATCATGTGATAATATGAATAAAGACACATGTTTTTATTGGATATATAATTCCTATATACTGATATGAATCATGTATATAAGAAGAAGAGAGAAATTCATGGATTCTATTACAGGTGAGAAGGATGAAAATATTAAATGAATTAGGAAAAGACGCATCAGTAAAGTAGATTTAGATATGGAAATAGAAATCATGGATATGCTTCGAATAAGAGATCAAGGTGTTAATACATATCTTGAGTTTGTTGGAATCTGCAACGACCCAAACTTTTACAAATAAAATTCCCCTTGTGATTTAATAAAATTTATTATTGGTTTTTATGGTTATAGAAAAAACATTCACTTCATGGGTTTTATTATATCCTACTGTATTTAAAAGAATGTTAAGTATCATAACTATTAATAATATATCCATTTAACATTGAACATACTATTTTTATAAATATACCGTTTTAACAAATCCAATGGACACACACAAAGGAATTGATAGCCTCATCCAGTAGGTTCATAACCTATGAATCCCATTTATCATATATTTAGAGGGAGATAACATCACTAGGGTTTTAGCTTAACCAATAACATGATGATATCCAACAACTAAAGCCTATGTGAAATCTTTTACTGGAGAAGTTCAAGGACATTGAGATCAGAACCCAAACCATGTACGCTGAACCACCCCATGAAAATGTCATTGTCGCACACTATACCCTTACAGAGTTTTCCTATGAAATAAAGGGATATTTATCAATACCATAAGAATATGAATATGTATATTTTATTTTCAACAAAATAATTGTTATATTTACTTCTTATTGTTACTTTATAAATGTTCTCAATTTTGATATAATAAAACAAAAATTATATTTTTGGGAAATATTCAATTTCATCTAAAAAAATTATTTTGATGAATTAATGGATTCCTAAAATAAATAATATTTTTAATAAAATATTATTAAATTGTGTTTTTTTAATATTAATTATCTTATAATTTTTATCACGTCAAATGTAATTTTATATGGGTTTGAAAACCATTATTGTCAAAAAAACTAGAATTTCTCAATAAAAGTGGATTCTATTATAAAAGTGAAAATTAATATATATAGAAATTATTTTGATAAAATAAATAATTTTTTGGAATAATTTCATTTAAATTATCCAATGGTTAATTTTTCATTATTTTTTTAGGTATTTGAATTTTCACATAAAAATTAAATACTGTATAAATATATGGTGTTTATGACTTCATAATGACACAAAAGAGTTGTAATAAATTATATAAAGGGTATAATGACCAAATATATGTTTCCCCTTTAAAATAACGTTTTTATGTTACTTTATTAATTTTATAAATCCTTTATGAATCCTCCAAAGCATGTATAATATTTTAGGGTTTTAAAATCATTTTTTAAGAACCTGAATCACTTCAACATCCCTAAGGGTAATATTTTACTAATTTTGGACATTTTACTTATAAAAAAATCTCTATGGAATAAAAAATTGGAAAAAATATCATAATTTTTTTGGTTTTGATTACATTATTATATAAGATCCAAAACATAGGTTTGAGAAATTATAAAGAACTCTCCTATCTTTTCATATATAATATCACCCAATATACCATTCCTCTACACTCAAAAACCTTATATAAAATCCATAATCTACCATTAAATTTCTTTAGTCCTCCAATGGTTCCCAAAAACTCTTAAGAATATCCTACCAATCTTTTGGAATCACACTGTCAAGGTAAGGGATCCTCTACTTATCTTTATTCAAGAATCTTCATTAACTTATGCCTTTTATCTCTAATTAAAACTTTTGGTATATATTATTACATATCCAAATTAGTTCCCTTATTGTGTTTAAATTATCATATACCCATTTCACTCTCATTAATCCCTCCCATAAACATTTATGTTCCCCTTTTTGGTGCTGAAATTTCATCATGATTTTCCATGCCAAAATATTATGTATTGAATACGCATACCCATTTCGTATCAAGAGTGTTAAAATTTATACACTTATAATTATTTTTTTGAGAATTTAATTTATGAATTCCACAGTCTTTTATCATGGAATAAAATGTGGTGGAAAATTATTCTACGTTGTATGATCTATGTGACACACTAATTCATGTGAATGATATGAAGATGATGGGTGAAACTAGAATTATATAGTACTCCAATGAATTGGGAAATATTTTAGTCTCATGAGATGTCATGAAAATGATTATAGAGTGAAAAAATACATTATGAAACTTTTTACACCATGATGTCTATGTGGTTAGCTTTGACCTATGTTTATGATTACATGTTTAAAGTTGTTTCTACATTTACCATGTTACCTTTAGGTTATCATGCTATATTGTGACTCATTGTTCATGTTTAAGATTCTAACCCCTTTTATGCCTCATTGATTTCGTATTTTTTATTATTTATTACTTCTTTCACGTTTTTCTTCATTTGTTTCCTTATCGGTATTTATAGATCACCCATATCTTATGTATATCCCCAGGTTATCCCATGCTGTAAGTAAGATCGAATAATATGTGTAACATCCCAGGTAAATAAAGAATATGGAGATTTTCATATTCATTAATATTTTTTAATTAAATATTAATTTTAATTTAAAGGGGATGCTATGTTTTATGGCATACCTGACATGCAACAATGCGTTTCTCCAAAGTCTAATGCTGGACACAATGCTGAGTCATACTGAAAAAATAATAATATAATATTATTTTAAATGGTAGTTAACGCCTAGCCATTGTATTGGTGGGATTGAATAGAACTAACTACAATATGAATATACATATTTTTTAAATATTATTACATTTATCCTATAAATTTTAGAGGTTAAAAAAATAAAGAATATAATTTTAAGCACAAATACTCTTGTATTCATTAAAAGGCCGATTTACCACCTTTTGATGGTGAACCCTCTTTAAATATAGTTTTTTTTCACTTTTATATGTTCTATTTGACAAAATAAAATTCTTATTTAGAATCAGGACATCAAAATTTACTTTGGGTAAATTTTTGGTATTTTTCTGATAAAATCCATTTTTTAATGAATAATGAAAAATACTCCGTATTAATTCAAAATTGCTTTTTAATATAATATTTTTATTTTATTATATTATCTATTTAATTGGTTTAAATGTTTAATTAGATTATATTATTACCATATAATCCAATTTTGGTCATTAGAAGTAATTTCACTTTAAAATTGGACAAAAACAACTGTCAATCATTTGATAGTTGTTATTTCTTAAAAAGACACTTTTTGTTTTGACGATGGAAATTAATTTTCTATTAATTAATGCAACTTCTATGTTTTTAATTTGGTAAAATAGAAATAATTTTTGAATTCCAAATATCAAATATATCTTAGGCTGAATTTTTAATATTTTTTTGATAACCTTGAATTTTTTTTATGAATAGTGAAAACACTGAGTAATTGTTAAAAAAATGAGTTTTTCATTTAAATGAAAATTTACCACTTCTGTGAATTGAATTTTGAAAATATTACATACATGGTTGTTATTAATAAGTAAAATTTGGTTCAATAAGATGAAAATATTTTTTTGTTAATTGTAACTTTTGACTTTTATTTACCGCGGTTAAAGTAAATAGGGTAAATCAAGGAAATAAAATATTATAATAATATTAAATTACCCTAACATGTGTCCTTATCCTATTGGCTGATAAATATCCAACCATGGGATTCCTTGGGACGATTTTGGGACCCCACAGAGCCACTAAATATTTATAATGAGACTTTATATTAATTAATTTAAAGTAATGACAAAAATGACATAAACATATATCTTTTAGTAAATCAATTATTTCATGTGTTATATAAGTTATCTCTTCGAATATAAATATTAATTTGAAAGATAAAACTATTTCCTACATCATGTTATTTTTTTAGACATTAAATAAATAAAATTATTTATGACACGATAATGATGCAGTGTTTACCTCATTAATAAATTATTTAAATATAAAAGATTATAAAAATAAAAACAATACCCAAAACCTGTCCAATTATTATGGGATGGTTTTATTTCGAACAAGAGTCATCTTATCTTTGACTATAATATGTTTTGGACCTTTAGAAACCGAAAACCATTATATAATAAACTAATATTTCCAAACATTCCTAAAGAGCCCCTACTCAGCATCGGCATCATGATAGTATCTCTCCACATTCGCATGAATGTCTAGCTAGGCTTCCCCAACAATCATAGGCTGGTCCTGATGGAATAACCATACCCAATCATTCTGACAAATCCATTTTGCTCAACTGTGGTGAGTGTACCGGCTCTGAATCCTCTTCCGGGGCTGCTCCTTTTTTTGTAGTGTGTATGGGGAAACTGCATGTGGACCGAAGGCCTTAAGGTTCCCAAAGGCCTTAAAGGTGGCCCGAAATCCCTATTGACCTAAAGGCCTAGGTGTCCCAAAATCCTTAAGGACTCCAAGCCCAAATCCGTGGCCCAAGGTCAATAGTTCCAACTGCTACAGTACCTAATAGTACCTGCTATGGGACATGTAATCTCTGAGCCTACAGGAATTGTAAGGGTTCCCCCTCATCCCATGAAAGGGGGGTTATAAAAAATAAAAAAAGATGAAGGCCTTCGGGCCATTAGGGTTAAAGATCCCCTCCTCCCCGTTATAAAAAGCCCCCACCTCTAACCCATTACTCACACCTCTCAAGCCCCTTGGATCATCCAACTTCTACCCAAATAAGCACTAAATATCCCTCTCTTCTACCTAGAATCTTTACCTTAGAAAAAAGGCACTTCATGTAAACATTTTGGTCCAAACCAAAGGGAGATTCCTGATTTAAAGGTAACGTCTTCTATTAAGTTCTTTTATTTTATTTTACTTCTCCAAACCCCAAAACTCTCTTTTTTCCTTTATTTTATAAAAAAACCAGTATCCTCAATATACTAAGTTGTTTTTATGCCAATTATTAGAACTAAAATTCCACAAACCTCTATATAATTGATACAAACATACTGTTTCTGTGAATGACAAACTACTGTCGCACGAAACGATTATTGTTCAAATATCTCTAACCGCCTCTCATGGTGGCCATTATGATGGAACTATAATTATATATGATATATATTTTATTTTATTTTTTCAATATGATTATGTAATTCTCATTTAGAACATATTTTTATGCTTTTCATGTTGTATAAATACAATAATTTCATTTGAGGAAGTGCAGACTACCACCCCCTCAAAGTGATTTGACTCGTTCATTCCATACATGGAATATATAAATGATTGAGTTAATAAAATTATGAAATATATATAAAATATGATATTATAATAGAATTATGATATACCTATGTATCATTAAGTTTTAATTTCTTTAAAAAATAAAAAAATGAAAGTAGCATTCATGCGTACGTACAGCTTACCGTCTCCATGATCGGTGATTTTCATTTCTTATGTCCAAATGTTATGGAATATTATAAATACATATATACTGGATATATATGATATAAATATGAAATCTAAATCATGAATATAATTCTGTAGATAAATTAAGTTTGACCACATGGGAAAATTTTAATTATAACAAGATCATTTTTAACTCAAATTATGAACATCGACAAAATGTTTGATATGAACTCAAATAAATAACTAATTGTTATTTCAAGGTAATAAGTGATATAAAATGAATAATAAAAATTAAAAATGTTATGAATAAATTATAAATTAACTTAATTTTATTATTCAGGAAGAACAAGGAACAAACGAGTCAATTTGGACACAAGGTAAGGGGTTTTTATCTCACTTTTTATTCCTGTGAGATTCATACTTAATTTACCACTATTTCCTTTTTTGTGGTATATGTACTTCAAATTATTGTATTATTTTTGTAATTTAATTTAATTTATGGTTATTTACATCTTTATTTTAGGATCATTATTTCATGGGGTGTATGTTTCGTAAGTTACCAAATCGGTAAGGGAACCTTTCACCCACCACTTTTTAAGAGACTTATTTTTGTTATGTCATTTATTTTACATCTTATTAAGTTGGGATATGTTATTATATAACCTTATTGTTAAAAATTTTATGTCCAAGTGATTAGATACCCTTTTATCTCTCATCGACTCATTTTCTGAATTTTAAAGTGACGTCGTTAGGCTGTCGAATTTCTTTAAGAGAACTTGTTAACCCAATTTCAATTCTTTGGGTTAAACATATACTTCTTGATTATGTCATGATATGAATATGTGTGAATGAACTATGATTTTTTTACACTTAATATCAACTTATATTGGGTTTATTATTATTTTTCACACAAAAATATGTCATATATTTGTCCTTAATCTAAGTATATGTTCTTTCAAAGGGACATTGTCTCAATTTACATTCCATTGAGACATATTTGTTGTCAAACACCAATTCACTTTTATATGGTGTATATACATCCCTTTGACATATTATATCATGAATATACTTATTATCATGATATTATAAGCTTTGATTAATGTTATTCCTCAATTATTTGTATTCAAGTGTCTCTTATCTGTTTAGGAACTATTTAACTAAAATGTCGTTTTAAACGTTTTAAAGATTTATTCTTGTAAATACTTCTCATTAATTTTCATATTTTAAAAATGGTTTTAATGATTTATTTATATTGACATGAATGTTTTGAAATCAAAGTTTATTTCAAAATCATCAAATTGGTATGGGACACATTGATTCAAAAACCACTTTATTAAATGTTTTAAATGCTTTTGAAAATGGTATGATAAAGCATTGATTTTGTAAATATATTGAAATGATATATTGTGATTTCAATGTTTAAATGTTATCTTTCCTTTATGATTGTTTTATGTGTTATGAATATGTTATGGTTCTTGGGATTTGTTTACGTATACGGGTGGTTACATGATAAACCTAGGGCGGGTGAGCCAAAGATAGCTCTTCAATGCACTGGGTAACATGACAAAGGTAAACCTTAATGTTTCTCTTAAGAGATTTTGAGAATATACCATGGTGGGTATTCCAAACGTAACTCCCTAAGTATTTGTTAAATCTATAATGTAAGTATGTAATGAATGCCCTAAGTTACCTTTTTTATTTATGATTTCTATATGTTAATCATAAATCTTATGATTTCATGAGGTATGTTATGATTGAAAAGTATGGTTTAATTGATTTGTATTTAATGATGGGTTAATGTTTCATTTCCTTATTTTATAATCCTTACTGAGATTTTTATGCTTATCCCAGTTTCGAAATTTTTTTCAAAGGACTTAAAGATGAATAGGGTCAAGGATGGGATCAAAAAAAATTCATGTTGTTTAAAACATAGAACTAGACATGTAACATTTTTTCAAGAGTTTTTTTATGAAAAAATGGAAAATTAGTAGAAGTGTCTTATTTGTAATTTTTGAGATGTAATATAATAGTTATGGCCTAATTATATAAAACTCTATACATGAAAAGATCATCAATGTGAATTATTAATTTAATTCAAGATTATGTAATGATTTAAGGCTGGGTCCTTACAGTTGCTATCAAAGGTCGGTTTAGACAACTTTAGGAGTTATAATATTGTCAAATTAATGTTCATAAATTAATTTATGTTAACATTGAAATGATATAGCATTTACAGATTACCTTGTTGCTTGGCCTAATACATTTCTATGTTTAGAATGGTTTTTCGAAGAGGAAACATGGCAGTTGTGCTGGGAAGGAATACAGAGGGAAATGACCTCCCAAATTAGCATCTTGAGATGGTAAAAATCAGAATTTAATAGTTTGTTACAGTGATGGATTAGTTGATTCAGGTGATATATGGTGAGTTAGTTATCTACGGTGATGCTTTGTTGAAAGGACTTGGTTGTGTCCTAATGCAAAATGATCAGGTAATTTATTATGCTTCATGTCAGTTGACACCTCATGAGTTAAATTATCATACACATGATTTGGAACTAGTTATTGTTGTTTTTGATTTAAAGATTTGGAGGAATCATTTGTACGGAGTAAAATGTGAAATATATACTGACCAAAAAAGATTAAAGTATATATTCCTTTAGAAAGAATTAAACATGAGATAGAGGAGATGGTTGGAATTAATCAAGGATTATGATTGCACGATTCAATACCATCTAGGAAAGGTTAATAAAGTGTTTGATGATTTGAGTAGAAAAATTAATGCTACATTAACCTTGTTACATTTGGAACAAGATCCTTTGATTAAAGATTTGATGAAATTTGGCATAGAAGTTGTTGGTATAGAAAATTACACTGTTCTGTTTTAGGTGTTAGTGAAATAATCTCTATCAGATAGAATTAATCAAGCTTAGATGGAAGATAGAGAGTTACAAAAAAAGGTATTGTTGGTTCAGAAGGGTAAGTTTTCTGAATTTAACATTGATAATGATTTTATTTTGATATTTGGAAAGAGATTATGCATTCCTTGTGATTCACTATTGAATAATGACTTGTTATGTGAATCTCATATTTCTATGTTTTCAGTTCATCCCGGAAGTACTAAGATGTACAATGATCTTTCGAAGCATTACTGGTGGGATGGAATGAAAAGAGATATTGTTTATTTTACTATGAAGTGTTTGACTTGTCAGTAGGTTAAAGAAGAGTGGAAGTTACTGAAAGGGATGTTTCAGTCTTTACCAGTGCCAAAGTGGAAATGAGAAAATATATACATGGAATTTTTTGCAGGATTACCAAATACATCTCGATGTAATAATGAAATATGGGTTATTGTTGATCGATTGACTAAATCTACTCATTTCCTTCCTATTCGAGATACTTTATCTCTAGATTAACTTTCTCAATTGTATGTTAAAGAGATAGTCATGTTTCATAGAGTTCTCCTCTCCATTATACCTGAACATGATCCCAAGTTTACTTCTAACTTTTGGAATGGAATTCAGAAGTTGTTGGGTACTGAATTAAATTTTAGTACAGCTTTTCATCCTCAATCAGATGGGAAGTCAAAATTAAAAATTAAGACCTTGGAGGATATGCTATATGATGGTTCATTGAATTACCTGGAAAGATGGGACCGACATATTTCTTTGGTTGAATTTTCTTATGATAAAAAATTTCATTCCAGTATACAGATCGCTCCATTTGATGTATTATATGGGAATCAATGTCGAACTCTAGATTTTTGGGATATAGTAGGTTAAAGGAATCTGATGGGGCTAGAATTGGAAGAAGATATGGAAGAAAAGGTTCTAATTGATTCAGAAGCACATGAGAACTGCTTAGAGTATGAAGAAAAGTTATGCGGATAAGCGGAGGAAGGATCTTTCTTTTGAGGTAGGTGATCATGTCTTTATCAAAGTTTCTCCATGGAAAAGTGCGATGTGTTTTGGTAAGAAGGGAAAGTTGAGTCTGAGGTTCATTGGACCTTATGAAATCCTAGAGAATGTTGCATCAGTTGAATACAAAGTGGCTATACCTCCAATTTTATCTCATGTACACAATGTTTTTCATGTGTCAATGTTGAGAAAGTATATGCTGTATCCATCTCATGTTTTGAGTTTAGAGGTAGTTCAGTTTGAAGAGAATCTCTCTTATGAGGAACAAGAAGTCCGGATTCTTGATTCAAAAGAGAAAGTGTTGCGGAATAAGGTAATTCATCAGGTAAAGGTTTTGTGGAAAACCCATATGGTTGAATAGGAAATGTGGGAATCAGAAAATTCTATGAGGGATAAATACCCCCACTTATTTGATAAGTGAATAAAAATTGCGAGGATGCAATTTCTAAAAGGGGGAATGATGTAACATCCTAGGTAAATAAAGAATATGAATGTTTTAATATTTATTAATATTTGTGAATTAAATATTAATTTTACTTTAAAGGGGATGCTATGTTTGATGGCATACCTGACACACACCAATGGGTTTCTCCAAAGTTTAATGTTGCACACAATGCTAAGTCATACTGAAAAAATAATAATATAATATAATTTTAAATGGTAGTTAACGCCTAGCCATTGTATTGGCATAAATGAACAGAACTAACTACAATATTAATATACATGTTTTTTTAAATGTTTTTACATTTATCCAATAAATTTTAGAGGTTTAAAATAAGAAAGAATTTGATTTTAAGCATAAATACTCTAATATTCATTAAAAGGTCGATTTATCACCTTTTGATGGTGAACCCTCTTTAAATCTAGTATTGGTCACTTTTATATGTTCTATTTGAAAAAATAAAATTCTTATTTAGAATAAGGACATAAAAATTTACTTTCGGTAAATTTTTGGCATTTTTATGATAAAATTCATTTTTTTAATGAATAGTGAAAAATACTGTGTTTTAATTCAAAACTTCCTTTTAATCAAATTTATTTATATGGTTAGATTATATTTTTAATGGGGTTTAAAGTTTAATTAGATTTTATTTTTATCATTTAACACAATGTTGGTCATTGGAAATAAATTAACTTTGAAATTGGACATAAACAGCTACCAATATTTTGATAGTTATTATTTTTTACAAACACGCTTTTTTGTTTGACAATGGGAATTAACATTAAATTAATTAATAAAACTTATATGTTATGAATTTAGTAAAATAGAAATCATTTTTGAATTTATAATATCAAATATAGATTCGGCTGAATTTTTGGTAATTTTCTGAAAACCTTCAATTTTTTATCAATAGTGAAAACACTTAGTAGTAGTTAAAAAACCGAATTTTTCATTTAAATGAAATTTCACTACTTCTGTGAATTGAATTTCAAAAATCTGACATATATTGTTGTTATTATTAAGTAAAATTTGTTTCAATAAGACGAAAATATTTTTTTGGTGAATAGTATCTTTTGACTTGTTTACCGCAATTAAAGGTAAATATGGTAATTCAAGGTAAAAATAATATTATAATAATATTAAATTACCCTAAATTGTGTCATAATCCTATTGGTTGTTAAATTTCAAACTATGGACATCCTTGGGTTGCTTTTGGGACACCATGGAGCCACTTAAAAGTGATAAAAACACTTTATATTAATCATTTTAAAGTAAGGACAAAAATGACATAAACATATATCTTTTAGTAAATCATTTATTTCTGGGGGTTATATAAGTTATCTCTTAGACTATAAATATTAATTTTAAATATAAAAATATTTCCTACATCATGGTATTTTTTTAGACATCAAATAAATAAAATTATTTATGACACAATAATGACGCAGTGATTACCTCATTAAAAAACGATTTAAATAAATAAGATTATAAAAATTAAAAAATTATCCAAAACCATTCCAATTATTATTTTACGATTTAATTTAGATAAAGAGTCATCTTATCTTTGACTTTAATAAGTTTTGGGCCTTTATAAAATAAAAATCATTATATAATAAAATAATATTTCCAAACTTTCCTGAAGGGCCCCTCCCCCCTTATAAAAATCCCTCACCTCTAACCCATTACTCATGCCTCTAAAGCCCTTTGGCTTGTCCAAACTATTCCCAAATAATCTATCAAGGTCCTTATATTCTACCTAGAATCCTTACACTAGGAAGAAGGCACTTCAAGTAAACCTTTTGGTTCAAACCAAAGGGAGATACCTGATTTAAAGGTAACGTCCTCTCTTAAGTTATTTTCTTTTATTTTACTTCTCCAACCACCTAAACCCACTTTTTTTCTTTATTTTATAAACAAATAGTTTCATAAATATACTAGGTTTTCTTTATGAGAATTATTCGAACTAAACTTCCACAAAACTCCATCTAATGGATAAAAACATACTGTTTCTGTGGACGATGAACTACTGCCTCACGAAACGACGATTGCTCAAATATCTCCAACCGCCTCTCATGGTGACCATTATAATGGAAATGTAATTATATATGATATATATTTTATTTTATTTTACCAGTATTATTCTATAATTCTAATTTATAACATATGTTTATGCTTTCTATGTTGTATAAATATGATAATTTCATTTGAGGAAGCGCGGACTACCGCTCCCTCAAAGTGATATGACTCGTTCATATCGTACATGAAATGTATAAATGATGGTGTTAATGAAATTATGTAATATATATTAAATATTATATTATAATTTAATTACAATATAACTTTCTATCATTATGTTATCATTTTCTTAAAAATGAAAAAAAAAACAGAAATGAAAGTAGCGTTCATGCATATGTATGGCTTACCGTCTCCATGAACAGTGCATTTCATTTCTTATGTCAAAATGTTATGGACTATTATAAATACAAATATACTTTATATATATGATATATATATATATATATGATATCTAAATCATGAATATAATTATGGAGATAATTTACTTTTGACCACATGGACAAATTGTAATTATAACAAGTTCATTTTTAACTCAAATTCCGAACATCGACAAAATGTCTGATATGAACTCAAATAATTAACTAATTGTTATTAAAAGTTAATAATAAATATAAAAGGAATAATAAAATTGAAAAGGGTTATTAATAAAGTATAAATTGACTTAATTTTATTATTCAGGAAGAACAAGGAACAAACCAGTCAAGTCGGACACTAGGTAAGGGGTTTTCATCTCACTTGTTATTCCCGTGAGATTAATGCTATATTTACCACTATTTACTTCTTTTTGTGGTGTATTTACTTCCCATGATTGTATTATTTGTGTAATATAATTTAATTTATGGGAATTTGCATCTTTATTTTATCATCCTTCTTTCATGGGATGTATGTTTTGTAAGTTACCAAATCAGTAAGGGAACCTTCACCTTCCTATTTTTAAAAGACCTATTTTTGTTATATCCTTTAATTTACATCTTATTATGTTGGGATATGTTATTTTATATCCTTATTGTTGTAAATTTTATTTCCAATTGATGAGATACCTTTTTCTCTCTCATCAACTCATTTTCTAGATTTTAAAGTGACGATGTTAGGCTGTCGAATTTCTGTAAGAGAACTTCTTAACCCAATTTCAATTCTTTGGGTTAAACTTCTACTTCTTGATTATGTAATTCTATGAATATGTGTGAATGACCTATGGTTTTTTTTACAATTAATATCCACTTATATTGGGTGTCTTCTTATTTTTCACACATAATTATTTCATTGATTTGTCCTTAATCTAAGGATATGTTCTTTGCAAGGGAATTTGTCTCAATTTACATTACTTTAAGAATTATTTGTTTTTATACACCAATTAACTTTTATTTGGTGTATATAATTCCCTTTGACATATTATGTCCTTAATATACTTATTCTCAATATATTATAATCTTTTATTAATTTCATTCCTAAATTATTTGTATTCAAGTGTCTCTCATTTGGTTAGGAACTCTTTATCTAAAATATCATTTTAAATGTTTTAAAGATTTATTCTTAAAAATATTTCTCATTAATGTCCATGTCTTAAAAATGGTTTTAAGGATTTATTTATATGGACATGAATGTTTTGAAATCAAAGTTTCTTTGAAAATCCTCAATGTGGAATGGGACACATTGATTCAAAATCCTCTATATTAAATGTTTTAAATGGTTTTGAAAATGGTTTGATAAAGCATTGGTTATGCTAATATATTGAAATGATATATTATGATTTCTATGTTTAAATGTTATCTTTACTTTTTTTTATGTGTTATGAATATTTTATGGTTTTTGGGCTTTTTTACATATATGGGTGGTTCTGTGATAAACCTGGTGTGGGTGAGCCCGAGATAGCTCTCCAATGCATTGGGTAACGTGACAGAGGTAAATGTTAATATTTCTCCTAAGAGATTTAGATAATATACTGTGATGAGTATTCCAAATGTAAGTCTCTACATAGTAGTGAAATATACAATGTAAGTATGTTATGAAGTTCATAAGTTTAATTTATGATTTATGATTTCTGTGTGTTATTCATAAATCTTATGATTTCATGAGGTATGTTATGATTGAAAAGTATGGTTTCATTAATTTGTATTTAATGATGGGTTAATGTTTACTTTTCTTATTTTATAACCCTTACAGATCTTTTTATTCTCATCCAAAGTTTTAGAAAAAAATTCACCGGACCTAAAGATGAATAGGGTCAAGTATGGGATCAAGGAAAATTCATTCTGTCTAAAATATGGAACTAGACATGACTCTTTTTTTAAAGAGTTTGTATGTTATGAAAAAAATTGAAATTGAGTAGAAGTGTCTACTTTGTAATTTTTGAGATGTAATGTAATATTTATGGCCTAGTTCTCTAAAACTATAAAGCTGAAAATATTATCAATGTGAATTATTAATTTAATTCAAGATTATGTAATGCTTTAAGGATGGGTCCTTACAAAATGAGCATGTCAAGGAAGTTTTCAATTATGGTGATGTATTCCCCCATTTTAAATAGTTATGTAATGTAGATAATTGTAAAATAAACTACAATTATTCACCTAATAGGTTGTATTATGTGTAATATTATGTAATAAATCATGAATTAATGTTTAATAAAGAAAATTTTTTTCATAGTTGGTATTAAAGGAAAGTTTAGTTATATTTGGGATAAGGATTAGAAAACTCTAGAGAAAGCCTTACGGAAAAAATTAAGCATAAAAATCATCCAAAAATTTTGGTGGAGTATTGAGTAAGTGTTTTTTCACATCCATGATTTTTTTCTGGTATTCATTTATTTATTTTTGGTCTATTATTTATCCCTTGGGTTACCCATGATTTTTTTTGGAGAAAACAGAATTTTTTTGGCTCAAAAGCAGGTGAAGTACAGTTGATGCAAGATTATGGAAATCATGTTCTAGCCTAAAGGAAATTATTTTTATGGGAAAGTAGAACTTTCTAGGTCACATGTCTTAGTCTACGGGCATACACCCTCTCCCAAGAAACCATGTGGCTTTGTTCCAGTTGGGAAGTGAGGGATGCACGGTTTCCTCCTGGTTTGGAAAACTACACCGGCTAACCATGCGACCTGTCCAAGTTATTAAAAAAAATTAAAATTTAATCTTTTACCTACATTTATTTATACCTAAATACCCTATAATCTAAAAACTATGAGATTTTCATCCATTTTATATTCCAAAAAACTTTCTTGGAGCCTTTGATCATCAGTATTTGGGTGGTTTTGGCCTTGGAACTTCCAGAAATCATCAAGTAATTCTATTTTCTCATGGTTGCTTTCTTGTTTTAGGATTTAGCCCCTTACCCCTTTTGGATATTCCTTCCCTGCAGGTTTTTTTACCAATTTAGGGGTCGATCATGAGTTTTTAAGTGAAATATTAATGGTTTTTGTTTTATCTTTTCTTTATATGGTCTTATTGAGGTGTGCTTGTGGTTTCACATTGGATTCCAGAAGTTTACATGATTGAGTTAGGTGGTTCCATGATTTTATATTTTTAGATGATTTTTGGAATGATTTATTGGTGTTATGAATGTTTTTTTATTTATTTTTTGTGTGGTGAAAAATATGATTTAAGTATGTTTAAAGATTAATATGTGAATAAAGTTTATTTTATAAAGGAAATTGATTTTGTTTCAAGTGTTATTCATTATGGTGCTTCTTAATTTTTTTTATTCCTTGTGTGAAAGGTGAGAAAGATGTTTTCAAAAGTCCCTTAAGGTGATAATGTTTTGATAGGTAGTTTTACAAAAGAAATATATTTTTTGTATGTTGGATCACTTTTTGTACACCTTAAATGTAGTTTGTGAATTGGGAAGGAATTATAAAGCATGTCATAAAACGGTTTTGGGGTGCATATGGATTTTAAAGGGGATTCTCCCAAAATATAGTTGTATTAATCACGTTCACTTCTTATTGGGGTTTTCAAATGAACATTATAAATTTTAAAAGTGGAGATAAATGTGTTTCTAAATAGTTTTATTGATCATATGAAATAGAAGTGGATTTTTTCATAAAAAATGGCGGTTTCTGCGTGATCTATGATCGTTTGATCAATGTTGATTTTTAAAGTTTTGATTTACTTATGTGTTAATGATACTTGTCTTGTGTTTGTGAATGTGATGGTTTATGTGATATGCAAAATGGAATTTGAGAATAATGGGAATCCATGGTATCTAGGTGGGATGACTAGAATTAATATTCTAGTTGATTTAGAAGTGGATGAGGAAAAGATTCATCTAGAAGGATTGATGATACAACACTAACAAAATTTGTGATATTATTGTGTACCACTAGACCTTGGTATGTGATCCCCTCTATTGGACTGTTCATGGTAATATTGTTTGTTTTGGATTATGATATGGATACCACTAAAAATTTGGATTGACTCGTATCTAGTGGATCATGCATGGGAACACTCTTGGTTTTGGTTGGAGGATTTTGATCACTAAGGTATGATGTTCATAGAGTCCCAATTGTGCTATTTACAAGTAGGGGTTGACCATAGGGCTCTATTATGACATGATGAATATTTTTTGTGGTTCTAACTATCTTTATATGATATAACTTGAATAGGTTTTAATTTAAGTCAAGCTTCTTTTGAGAAATTGTTTTCCTTAAAAGCGTTTTACTGAGAATAGTTTTTCCAAATCATTTTCTTGAAATTGTTTCTAAGGTTATTATGAAAATGTTTATGTTGATTTATCTTATAATTTTAAATCATGAATTATTTTTCTTTTGGTGGAATCCAAATGTTCTTTGTCTCACAGCCTACACACAACTTTGGGTGTGTAACACCTTGAGATTTTTTAAGAAGTATTCTTTTTAATTTATTTGATATCTTTTTCTGTATGCTACAACAATATTAACTTGTAGTATATGAAACAATATAGTTGGCTTGTGTTACACGCAAGAGTGTCCTTCCTCAATAGCCTGTGTTGTACGTAATACCGAGTTATCACAAAACAACGATATATTTTTATAATATTATTATGAACTATCCATTATGAATAGTATTAACCTAATTTTTATTTTTATAACAATATAATTCATCTTACACATTTTCTAGAACATGGTATGAGAGAAAAATCAATTTTTCGTATAAGGGAAGTATTTTTCAAAAAATGCAATTTTACCGCCTTTTGCTGATACACCCCTTTTAAATTTAGTTTTTCACAAGTTTATAAGTTCAATTTGACAAAATAAACTAATTATTTTGAATCAGGATATAAAAATTTACATTGATAAATTTTTCATATTTTTATGATAACTTGTATATTTTAATGAATAGTAAAAATACATTAAATTTTACTTAAAAGAAACTTTTTTCTTCGGGATAATTTATACAGTTAAATTATAATATTTAATTGTTTTAAATTATAAATAGAATATATTTTTACCATTTAATATAATTTATGTCATTATCATTAATTTTACATTAAATTCAAAGGTAAAAACATTTCAACCTTTTGCAATGTTTTAAATAAAAACCTATTTTTTCGACAACAGGATTAATTTTAAATTAATTACTGCAAATTATAGGTTTTGAATTTAGAAAAATGGATTCTATATTTGGAATAATTATCTCCAAATTATTTTAATAGGCCACTTCTATTTTTGGGCATTATGAATTGTAACTACGATAAATTTTATTTACCATAGTTAAAGGTTAATTAGGTAATTAAGGGTAAAAATAATATTATAAAATTACCCTGACAATTGTATTAATATAATTGGATGATTATATTTCGTCATAAAATATAATTGGTTCGAAATAGTATCTATCGGATCCCAATTTTAGGTGATTAAGACATTTATTTTATTTTATTTAAAGAAAAGTTAAATATGTCTCACTCAAATGTTAATAATTAAATTATTTTAAATATAAGGTTATACTGAATATAAAATCAATTATAAATACTCATTTTAAATATAAGTGTTTTTCTTTATCATGGTTATTTATTTATAATTTTTAATAAATATATAATTACCTTAATAGCTTATACATTAATGGTGCAGAAATTATTTATTTAGTGAAAAATCAATAATATTGTTTTTATTAAAATAATAATACCCATCAAAAGGCCCAAACAGTTGACCAAAACTTATTAGTTGAGTATATCTATACCATAAGCATCCAAGTGTCTACTTGTGGACCATTTGGAGCCTTATGAAACAGATTATGACATTTATATTATTTTATTTTAAATGATTTCAAAGTTGTCACCTTCATAATTTAATAAACATAACATTTTAGAAGTTGGGTGTTTTAGAATATAAATTAAAATAAAATTATTTTTATGAAATATTTTATATTTATCTTCATTATAGTATTTTATTTTTAATTTTTATGCAGAAAATAATTATATTAAATAATTATACAACAATGTTGCAGTATTTATTTTATTAAGATAAATATCAAAAAAATGTTTTTAAAAATAATAAAATAAATATTATATGAACTAATTGTTGTGATCCACGAATTTTATATATTAATATGACATGTTACTAATATATTAGATATTTTGGATCGAATATATCGTATGTTTGGATTTTATTTAAATTCAAATAAATGAGTAGTGTTAAAATTGACAATAAAGATATTTTATAAAAATAACAAATTATTTAACTGTTTAAAAAATCAAAAAAATATTTAACAATTAAAAATTAAAATTTATATGGTCTAAAATTATATAAAGTATCCAATTATAGACAATTCACAACACATAATTAATTATTTATAACCATTTAAAATTTAGAATATTATTACCACAAATAACATTAAATAGATTAAATAAGGATAAATCAAAATGATAAGGTTTAAAATAAAATAAAAACATGTATAAATTGTATTTGTTGATTATATTACAACCTTATATTATCTAATATTCTAATTTTAGTCACTTTGGAAGTTTTTATGTGGGCTTTGAGTTTATTATAAATTAATATTTTGGAGTATTCCAAAAGTGCCCCTCTACTCTCTTATAAAAGGGAACCTCCTCTCTATTCTCTTCACTCCATTTTGAACCTTAAAGTTCAGCCAAAACCTGAAACTTACTCTTCTAAACTTCTATAGTTACATTATAGAGGTTTTGATCTTCTTCAAAGACCAATTCTAGTGCCCTAAGAGGAAGTTTAAAGGAGGCACTTTGAGAAAGAGGTAATATCTTCTACCGATTCTTTCAACTTTATTTCTTATTCTACATCATCTTCTTTAGTAGTTTCATTATAAAGTAATAAAATTAGTATTAATCATATAATGATATGTTATTATAAATATGAAACAACCATATTTCACCTACTACCCATCCTATGAAAAATGAAATCACGGTGCGTGTGTACGTACAGAATACCGTCTCCACGACGTGGTGTAATATTTTTTCATCACCAACATACTTGGATGGGTATAATGATGGAATAAATTACTCTATATGATTATTTTAAAGTTATATTGACTCTGAAATAATATACACTATACAATTAAATACAATTCCACAATCATGAGAATGATATCATCGCTCGTGCATACGTACGACCTACCATCTCCACGATGTGATGTGATTCGTTTTACATAATCCTCATTGAAGAATGATTATATAAATGAATTGAATGAATTAAAATGATATATATTATACTAATAAAATTATTTAAATGATATTATTATATCCTAAAAATAGTAATAAGAATTTATTCGATAAAACATGCATAATAACATAAAGTAGTTAACACCCGAATAACTAGTAACAATGAAATGTTACTAATAAACCAAAAAGAATATGACCATATATGATTTCATAAAAATATATATGATTATGGAATAATTCAATAAAATAGTTTAAATAATTATACAGGAGGTTCATATATGTACAATGCAATCAGACCTAAGGTAAGGGATAATTATTCCAATCTCGTTCTTATCAGAGATTATTTATTCGTAAGTTTTTGCTGGGGTTATATTTATCATCCATGACCATGTTTTATAAAACATATTTTTCAAAAAGTTTATAATATTCATCCTTATATTTTTAAAGTTTTTTTACTTATTTTTGAATTTTTTGATGTGTTATGAAAGGAATCTTTTTTTACCATACGAGGTACTTTTTGACTTTTCTGGAAAAAGTACGAGGAGAATGTTTTTTTAACTAATATGGAATGAACAGATTTTTACAGTTTCAAAATTCCTTATTTCCATGATTCTTCCTCCACAATATTTCATGATTATTTTCAACGAAATTCTTTTCTTTTAAAATTTCACGTCATTTTGAGAAAAGAAGATGATTTTGTAGAAGAAATGATATTTTCATCAAGAATTCATTTCAAGTGTTTTATCAAAACTATTTTCCATCTAAGATGATATTATTTAATATGGATATGTTTCATGTATAATTTACCTATTATTTACATGGTTTTATTTTGATTATGATGAAATTATATCGATTTTTTTATATGGATTATGTTATATGGGATGATGTATATGAAACCCATTTTATTCATTAGGTTATGATGAAAGATTTATTTTTTGGAACACGAAAGAATGATTTCATTATAAGATGGGTGGGACCTATATCTCCCTCCAATACATTGGGTAATGATTTATATCTCATGATATTGACATGTAAGGAATAAAAAGTTAATCTGGTTCAGTAATATAGGGCTGGAACGACAAGTAAACTCAGTTTAGTAATGGACTTTTTCTAGTATGACGGTCTTGCCAGCAATGCCTTGGCTACTATGGAAATCATATCATGTGGTTAATGGTTTTCCATAATTACATGTTTTATTACCATGCTATTTTATCATTATTGATGTTCCTTTATGATTTATGCCTAATGTACTATCAAGATTTATTTCATAACTCACGATTTTGTTGTTTAAAATTTATGTTCATGTTTTTAAGTTCAAATGTATATGGTATGTTTTATTTTCTCCATTCTTACCCTTACTGATCATTTTTTCTCACCCTTTATATTTTTTATTTTCCACAGGATATAAAGAAAGGTTTTAGGTAAGAAAAAAGGGGAATGTCTTTATGGGAGATGTTGAAGATCTTTCACCAAGATTAGAAGATTATGTTCTGAGTTTCCAAAGACACTAAATTATTATGGTCCTTGGGTGTCTGTTTTTGTTATGTATTAAGTATTCAACAAAAGAAATGTAATGTACATGTACATCAATCTTGGGTCTCTACAGTTGGTATCAGAGGAAAGGTTTAGTTAACCTTTGGAAAAAAGTATGCGTAAACTTTAGTGAGATCCGTAGAGATATTTCTAATGTATATCTAGGGATGTCTGTAAAGTTAAGTATAAAGTATAGGATTCAATCCTAGAAATGTGATAATGATCCTGAATAACCTAGGATTAAACCTAAGATGTTAGAGATTAAACGTACTATACCTTGATTATATTGTTTTCCTATTATGATTGTTTCCTCTCACATGATTATTTTTTAGAAAATGACTGGAAAAAGGAAGATTCATGGTAATGGAGAATATAATGGACAATGGAATGATATTATTCATGAGAAACCAAATTAAATGGAATTTGGAAGTCCAAACATCATTATTATGCTTAATTAGCAATCACATAATATGATCAATAATCTCAAATTTGGTATGTTTCCTAACTCATATAATAAGAGAAAGATGGAGTTTCATGATGATCATAGAGGAAAGAAAGTTCAATTTCCCTCATGTAAATATTGTGGGAAGAGGCTTCAGTGAAAATGTTTCAAAGGAATTTTAAGATGCTTTGGGTGTGTAAAAGAAGGACAAAAATATCGTAATTTCAACAAAAAATGTTCAGTTAACACCATTTACATGGATAATGGTATTGCTAAGACGTCAAAATTGGTGAAATGATTTAAATATGGAATGTACGAGAAATATAAAAACCAATACCTTAACAGAAAATCTCATGAAGAGAATCAACATGGTTGTATGGGTAGTATTTATGTTTATGATGATGAAGAGACTACAAATGATATATGAGATGAAACAAGTGTTGAGGAATAAAATGATGAAGCTCGATCAATGGTTTAAGAAGGCAGTGGAATGATTGTATGTTTATCAAGAGTAATGTTGTATATGTAATTTAATAGTACTATGGAATAAAGAAACATCAAAGGATTGTTACACTATTGTTTTTCCTAAAGTATTTGAAAGTATATGTTTAATGGTACCGGTAACCATGAAAGGTTATTCATATATTTTTGGAAAAGTAGATGATATGCGAATAATAAAGGGATAAATAGATAATGAGATGTTTGATTGTATTAATGAGCTAAAGACTAGTATAAGGACAAAGTGATATCATGGTATGAGTATATATATATTTTTTGGGATTTTGGTATGTGGAAAGAGTTAAATTTTGATAGAATTCATGTTTTCACTAAGGTTTTATGGTAATTCATGTTTTAGAAATACATGATTAATGTATTCACATGTTTCAAATGTGACCAACAAGACACATGTTATGATATATGGGGGATAAATGAGGTATTCACATGCTTTTTATATGACCATTCTAGTAATCATTTTATTTATACTGTGAGATTGGTCAGAAGAACTTTGGATAAGCCTAAAGGTTGGAATGGATTAAGTTGGAAATCAGATATTATTGTTTAAGGTGATAATTTTTTTTCTGATATTATTTCTAGAATGTTATAATAGTTTAGTTTTAGAACAAAAAATACACCCTGTAGGATGGGCGAAGACCCGTCACGTCGGACAAGGCTGTGGTAATTGAACCCACAACTGAAGTGCGATAGGCCTTTATTTCCTACCACTGGCCTACAGGAAGTCCATGTTAGTAGAAATTAGTTTTATTTTATTAAGCGGTATGATAGATGATGTATAAGTATATTTTTGGAATCATATACGGTTAATTTCACCATAGATGGACTTATGTATATTTAATAACTTTGTCTAACCTTTCTTTTGAGACAGATGGAATGACCCATCATTCTATCACATGACCTGATAACTCTTCAGTAATGACAAATTCAACTTCATTTCTTTAATATATGAACTGGAAATTGTTCATGGAACGATCAATAGCATGATAGTACCAAAATCAAATAAGTATTTCTTCTAATTCAAAATTCTTCAACCTTAGAGAAATAATCTTGAAAACCAAAAATGTTGTCCAAGTACCCTCATATCTGATGAATCAGATGGAACCTTAGATCGTCACAAATTTATGGCTTTGTGATTGTTGGCTTTTTCATAGCCATGTTCTCTACCACTCTCCATCAGAACTTGATGGTTAGATTTCTCTTCTATATCCATATTTTCACCTATGTTCTCCTCTGTGGAAACCCAGTGATGAGTTAATTTGGGTAACTGTTACGTTTCATACTTTAGTTTTTAAAATTTTGTTTTAGTATTCCTTTTTATAATGTGGGTTTTTATAAAAGAAACTTTCAAGTAGTAATTTATTTATAACCCAACGAATTTTGAGGGTGAAATTCATTTTAAGAGGGGTAGAATGTAACACCCAGAGATTTTATAAGAAGTATTCTTTTTTAATTTCTTTGATATCTTCTATTGTACGCTACACCAAGATTATCTTGCAGTATACGCAATAATATACTAGTCTTGTGTTACATGCAAGAGCGGCCTTCTTCAATAGCGTATGTTGTACTCAATACTGAGATTTACTAAACAATCATATATTGTTATAATATTATCATAAACTAGACGTTATGAATAGTATTAACCACATTTTTACTTTATAACAATATAATTCATCTTACACATTTTATAGAACATGGTATGCGAACAAAATCAATTTTTTGTATAAAGGAAGTATTTTTCAAAAAAAATGCAGTTTTTCCGCCTTTTGCTGACAAACCACTTTTAAATATAATTTTGACAAGTTTATAAGTTCAATTTGACAAAATAAACTAATTATTTTGAATCAGGATATAAAAATTTACTTTGATAAATTTTTCATATTTTTAGGAAAACTTTTATATTTTGATGAATAGTAAAAATACTCTAAATTTTACTTAAAAGAAACTTTTTTCATCAGAAAAATTTATATGTTTAAATTATAATATTTAATGGTTTAAAAGTATTCAAAAAATATATTTTTACCATTTAATATAATTTATGCCATTATCACTAATTTTACATTGAATTCATAGGTAAAATCATTTCATCCTTTTGCAATGTTTTAAATAAAAACCCATTTTTTCGACAATTAGATTAATTTTAAATTAATTACTTCAACTTATGTATTTTTAATTTATAAAAATGTATTCTATATTTGGAATATATAGTTCCAAATCTTGTAAATAGGATAATTTTATTTTTGGGCATTATGAATAGTAACTATGGTAAATTTTATTTACCATAGCTAAAGGTAAATTAGGTAATTAAGGGTAAACATAACATTATAAAATTACACTAACACTTGTATTAATATCATTGGATGATGATATTTCGTCCTAAAATATACTTGGGTCGAAATAATATCTATTGTAACCCACTTGTAGGTGATTAACACATTTATTTTATTTTATTTAAAAAAAAGTTAAATATGCCTCACTCAAACTTCAATAATTAAATTATTTTTAATATAAAGTTATACTGAATATAAATTCAATTATAAATACTCATTTGAAAGCTAAAATGTTTTTTTATCATGGGTATTTATTTATAATTTTTATGAAATATATAATTACCTTAATATCTTATACATTAATGATGCAGAAATTATTTATTTAGTGAAAAATCAATAATATAGTATTTATTAAAATAATAATACCCATAAAAGGCCCAAACACTTGAACAAAACATATTGGTAGAGTTTATCTACACCATAAGCATCCAAGTGTCTACTTTTGGACAATTTGGAGCCTTAGAATACAGATTATGACATTTATAATATTTTATTTTAAATGATGTCAAAGTTATGACCTTCATAATTTAAGAAACATAACATTTTAGAAGTTGGGTTTTTTAGAAGATAAATCTGAGTAAAAGTATTCTTCTTAAATATTTTAGATTTATCTACATCATTGTATTTTATTTTTAATTTTGGTACAAAAAATAAGTGTATTAAATAATTATACAACAATATTGTAGTAATTATTATATTAATAGAAATATCAAGAAAGTGGTTTTAAAAATATTAAAATAAATATTATATGAGAAAATTAATGTGATGCACGAATTTTCTATATGAATATGACATGTTAGGAATATATTAAATATTTTGGTTCAAATATATCTTCTGTGGGTATTTTATTTAAATTCAAATAATTGAATAGCATCAAAATTGACACTATTGATATTTTATAAAAATAAAATATTATTTTATTTATTAAAAATCACAAAAAAAGTTTAAAAATTACAAATTAAGATTTATATTGTATAAAATGTCATAACGTATCCAATTATGGACAATTCACAACACATAAGTATGTATTTATAACCATTTAAAATTTAGAATATTATTACCACAAATAAAATTAAATAGATTAAATAAGGATAAATCAAAATGATAAGGTTTAAAATAAAATAAAAACATTTATAAATTTTATTAGTTGAAGATATTAAAACCCCATATTATCTCATATTCTAAATTGAGTCAATTTGAATGTTTTTAAGTGGGTTTTGAGTTTATTATAAATTAATATTTTGGAGGTTCCCAAAAGTGCCCCTCTACTCTCTTATAAAAGGCCTCCTCCTCCCTTTTCTCTTCACAACATTTGGAGCCTTCAAGCACATCCAAAACCTAAAAATTCCTCTTTTACACCTCTATATTTACATTATAGGGGTCCTGATCTTCATCAAAGTCCAATTCTAGTGCCCTAAGAGGAAGTTTAAAGGAGGCACTTCGAGGAAGAGGTAATATCTTCTACCGATTCTTTCAACTTTACTTCTTCTTCTACATCCCCTTATTTAGTTGTTTCATTATAAAGTAATAACATCAGTATCACTAATATAATGATATGTTATTATAAATATGAAACAACCCTATTTCACCTTCTACCCATCCTACAAAAAATGAAATCACTACGTGTGCGTACATACAGAATATTGTCTCCACGCCGTGGTGTAATATTTGTTTTCATCACCAACATACATGGATGGGTATAATGATGGAAGAAATTACTATATATGATTATTTTAAAGTGATATTGATTCTGAAATTTTATACACCATACAATTCAATACAATTCCACAATCATGAGAATTATGTCATCACTCGTGCGTACATACGGCCTGTCGTCTCCACAATGTGATGTGATTCGTTCTAAATGATCTTCATTGAAGAATTATTATATAAATGAATTGAATTAATTAATATGATATATTTTATACTAATAAAATTATTTAAATGATATAAATATAACCTAAAAATATGAATAAGAATTTATTTGACAAAACATGCATAATAACATAAAGTAGTTAACACACAAATAACAAGTAACAATGAAATATTACTAATAAACCGATAAGAATATGACCATATATGATATCATAAAAATATATATGATTCCTGAATAAGTCAATGACAATATTTAAATCATTATACAGGAGTTTCAGATATGTACAAAGCAATCAGACCTAAGGTAAGGGATAATTATTCCAATCTCGTTTTTATCCGATATTTTTTATTCATAAGTATTTACTAGGGTTATATTTATCATCCATGAACATGTTTTATAAAAAATATTTTTTATAAAGTTTTTAATACTCTTCTCTTTATGTTTAAATACGTTTTTACTTCTTTTTGACTTTTACTATGTGTTATGGAATGAATCTTTTTTTTTTACCATACGAGGTACTTTTTGACTTTTCTGACAAAAGTATGAGGAGAATGTTTTTTAACTTATATTGAATGAATATATTTTTACAATTTCATAATGCCTTATTTCCATGAATATTCCTCCACAATATTTCCTGATTATTTTCAACTAAATTCTTTTCATTTAAAATTGCATGGAATTTTGAGAAAAGAAAATTATTTTGTAGAAGAAATGATATTTTCCTCAAGAATTCATTTCAAGTGTTTTATCAAAAATATTTTCCATTAAGATGAAATTATTTAATATGGATATGTTTCATGTATAATTTCCCTATTATTTAAATGGTTTTATTTTGATTATGATGAAATTATATCCATTGTTTTATATGGATTATGTTATGACGAGATGATGTATATGAAACTCATTTTATTCATTGGGTTTTGATGAATGATTTATTTTGTGGCACACGA
This sequence comes from Viscum album, assembly GCA_963277665.1. Classification (NCBI taxonomy): domain Eukaryota; kingdom Viridiplantae; phylum Streptophyta; class Magnoliopsida; order Santalales; family Viscaceae; genus Viscum; species Viscum album. The sequence continues at coordinate 1,683,669,256 of OY728126.1, read as the reverse complement.
ATGAATGATTTCATTATAAGATGTGTGGGACCTATATATCCCTCCAATTTATTGGGTAAGTATTTATATCTCATGATATAGACATGGCTAGAATAGAAAGTAAATCTGGTTCAGTAATACGGGGCTGGAACAGAAAGTAAACTCAGTTCAGTAATGGACTTTGTCCACTATGATTGTGTTGGACGCAATTCCTTGGCTACTATGGAAATCATATCAAGTGCTTAATGGTTTTACACAATTACATGTTTTATTTTCATGCTATTTTATCATGACTGATGTTCCTTTATGATCTATCCCTTACGTACTGTCAAGATTTATTTCACAACTCATGATTTTGATGTTTAAACTTTATGTTCATGTTTTTAAGTTCAAATGTATATGGTTTGTTTTATTTTCTCCATGATTACCCTTACTGAACATTTGAGCTCGCGCTTTATATGTTTTATTTTCCCCAAGATATAAATAAAGGTTTTAGGTAAGAAAACAAAAGGGGAATATCTTTATGGGAGATGTTGAAGATCTTTCACCATGATTAGAAGATTATGTTCCGAGTTTCTAAAGAGACTAAACCATTACGGTCCTTGGGTGTCTATTTTTGAAATGTATTAAGTATTCAGAAAAAGTAATGTAATTTCCATGTACATTAAGATTGGGTCTCTGCAGGGTGTATTTATACTTTGTTGTATTTGACCTGGTTAAAGGCAAGATATTCCATGTTGGTGATGAAAGATCTGTTTTCTATTGATCAAATTATTACAGGTGTTCATAGTGGTGGATTGAATTTCATGGCCCTCTTTTTACATGGAGGTTTTTGGGATGTTTTAGTCATTTCCCTCCCACTGTGTTACTTTTGGTTTTGGTTAAAGTTGAAAAACTTTGAATATAAAATTTTTTGTATTCCATTTGGTTATGATTATCTATTATGTGATATTTTATTCTCATGAGTTTTTTGCTGTTATATTCTTGGGTGAAATAGTTTCTAAAGTGCCTTTTTGGTACCCAGTAACTAGTTTCCAGCTCGTGGGGATTAAGAATACCCTTTGAACCATGCCATGGGCAAGTTCAGGTGTTGGTTTTTATGGAACCCCTACTTTGTTTGTGACATGGTTTTCATGAAAATAAATCCATGTATAGATACTACAGTTGGAAATGGATCTTACACTGATGTACATAAGAGTAAAACCCAAAAACAACTAATTGTTCTAGACGTGATTGGGAATAGTTTCATAAAAATGGGCCTTAATGCACACCTATTTAGACACTCATGGGGGATATGAATAGGCAAATTCAAAATCTCATTATGAACCACTATTGAGGGAAAAAATTAAAATAAGTGTCTATATTAGAAAATTGATCTAGGAAAACATGTATTTAAGTCTATAAATTCATAATTTAAGGAATAAATTTCATTTATAACTTATATATTTAATGTTATTGGATTCCATTCTATGCATTTAATAGTTAAAAATTACTCATCCCTAATTTTCCCTTTATTTTAGCTAGTTACTGGAAATAAGAGGAACTAAGTAAACAACCAATGAGAAGGGAAATATGTTGAATACCCTAATGAGTTTCCCAACTCGATTGGAGTTTGAATTGTTAACATTTTGATGATACTCTCTTAGTTGAAGGAGGTTATTAATAGAAACATGGATCAGGAGGTATTCCCAAATCTCCCTAAGAAAGAACAAGTTGCAATTGAGACCTTTATGAGAAAAAGGCCTCTAAATATCAATGTATCATATGATACATTATTTGTGTAATAATGGATAAAATACATTGAGAAGATATAATCCTTCCTTCAATTTTTAGAGCAAGAGAAGTTTGTATAGTCTATTTATTATATAGAAGGAGATATTGATTAGTAGTGTACATTGATCAAGAATATGATGATTGAGGAAGAGATAGAAGATATCGGGTGGAAGGAATTCTGGAAAATATTTTTCCATAAAAATTTTTCTTGAAAAATCTGACTTAAAATTGAATGAGATTTAATTAAACATAAGAAAAAATACAATTAATCCATCATGATGTATAAGTATAACTTCACAACACATGAAAAATATTCCTCTGGCTTTTTCATTACCCCGAAATGCAAATCTGACCTATTCATAGGTGGGAAAAAACCTAGTCTACGAAAAGATTTAGTGATTAGAGATGTTGATATCTATGGGGAAATTGTCTGATGCTCCCTCAAAGATGAAATGGAGATCAGTTAATCTCAAGGGAATCTTGGGGATAAGATGTTGGAAGTTAATTTTAGTTATAGTTGTTCGATGGAGAAATCTAACGAAGGTATGAAATTTCAACATCACACTTGTAAAAAGTGCGGAAAGAAACACCATGTAAATTGCCTAAGGGGAATGAAGAAATAATTTAGGAATAGGAAGGAAGGATACCTAGATAGGGAATATTGATGGGATAACCCCAATACTGTGACAGAGGAAATGATTTATATAGTCAACCATCAACACATTGTTTATTCTTTCAATTGAAAGGAAAAGGTAAATTTTCAGACTAATGAACAAAGATAAGGGTTTTTAGAGACAACCAATAACCTCCAAGGTTTTAAGGGTGAGATTATAAAATCTCAACTATTGAGGTGGATCTTGAAAACAAAATGTTGATAGGTATTCTTATTATTCATTCATGTATAGTGAACATAATTTCTTATTTTTGTTTTATGCATTTCTTCATATCATGTAAGTTTAGTATAACTATTCAAACACCACAACCAAGAATGGAAGTAGTGTTATTGGTGAAAATGAAAAATGGGGAAATTATTAAATCCCAAGTATATAACACCTACCCTATCACAATTTTTGGGTTAAAATACCCAAAGAAATTTGTGATACACCCTTTAGTGGAATTTGATTTAATTCTTGGAATTTAATTAATTTCCTTATATAGATCCAACATAAATTGCCACGATAAGAAAATCACTCACCATATCATGAATCATCTCCTGATTATTTACAAGTTCTGGGAGGAGGATGAATCTTCTTTAGAACCAACATCTCAAGAATGCATGTCATTTCCCTATAAGAAAGAATAACTAGATCAAATGATTGAATCTAAAGAAAATATCATCCTTGAATACTTGACTAATGTGAGGGAATCCACTGAAGTGTTTCTTGAAATATTTCCCAGTCTTCTACTTAGCCAAGTGGTTTCATTTTAAATCGATATTATGCTTGGTGAGTTTCCATTATCCAAGACTCTGTATATAATAGATGTTGTGGTACTAGAGTAAGTAAAGAAACAATTACAGGAAAATATGGATAAAGGGTTTATAAACCTAAGTGCTTCACCTTAGGGTTCCCTAACCCTATTAATCAATAAGGAGGATGGTTAATGATCATTTTCATTGCTTATCATGAGCTCAAAAAGTTCATGATAAAGAACAAGTATCCCATTCTAGGGATGGATGACTTGTTTGATCAGCTATGTAGAGTCCAACACTTCTCCAAGGTGAATCTTTGGTCATGTTATTATAAATTAAGTTTGAAGTAGAAAGATATACACAAGTCTTATTTATAAATAAGGTATGAGCATTATGATTTCATAATAATTCCATTTAGACTCACTAATGCTCCAAAAATATTCATGGACTTGATGAACAAAGTCTTTATATATTTCCCTGAAAATTTTATGGTGTCCTTTTGTATGATATTCTAATGTACTAAAAAATCATGGAGGAGCATGATGATAATTTAAGCACTATGTTAAAGACATTATAGAAGTAGAATCTTTATGAAAATTACAAAAAATGTGAGTTATATTTAAATAAATTATCATTCATGTAGAATATTATCAAAAGTATTGGGATATCTGTGGGCCCTTACAATATAGAAGAAATTTGAGGATGGTCAAGGACAACATATATGACATAAGTTCATTGTTTTATTAAATTAACTAAGAATTATGATAATTTATAAGAAATTTATCATGATTTTTCAAACCCTCTAACCAAGCTAACTCAGAAGGGTGTCAAGTTTTTTTGGAATAGTGAATGTGAGGAGAGATTAAAGGGGTTGAAGAAGAGGCTTGTCACTGAAGATATTCTTACTCTACCCACAAGTGGGGAACTTTTCATGGTATATAAAGATTCTTTGAAGAATGTATTGGGATGAATGTTAATGTAGAATGAAAAAGTGATAGCCTGTGACTCAAAGAAATTGAAATGTTATGAACAAAACTACCCAATAAATGATCTAGAATTTTATGCAATGATCTTAGAATTAAAAATCAAGTGCCATTATCTCTTTGGGGAGTAGTTTGAAATATATACTGATCATAAGATCCACAATTATATATTCACATAGAAATAAATAAATATGAGACAATGAAAATGGTTAGCCTTGATTAAGGAATATGACTGCTTAATCTACTACCATCCTTATAAATAATATAATGTAGATGATTCTATATATATAAAGAAACCAATAATTTTATAATTTATGGTAATTGAGAAGGATATTATATTCTTAAACTTTAAAACTATGGGAATGGGATTTATAATGGAAGGAACATCATCAATACTTATAAAAATGATTGCTCAACCACCCCTTTTAGTGAGGATAAATGATACTCCAGTAGATAATGTGGGAATTTAGAAGAAAGTGGAAGGTATATAAAAATGAAAATACTTAGAGTTAAATGTTAATGAAGAAGGAGTCATAATATTTGGGTCAATACTATGTGTACCATCAAATCTTGAATTAAAGAAGGAGATATTGGATGATGCACATAGTTCAAACTTCTCCATCCATCTAGGGAGCACAAAGAATTATCAAAATCTTGGAGATAACTATTTGTGGGAAAAATATGAAGAATAATATCATAGAATATACATAAAGGTGTCTTCTATGTCAGGAAGTGAAGGAATAAAGTCAAAAATAAAATGGGATGATGCAAATATTACCCATACTTACATGGAAATGGGAAAACACTACCATGAACTTTTCACTTATCTTCTGAATACATCAAGACTAAATAATGATATATGGGTTTTGGTGGATCTTTTTACAAATTCTTCACAATTCAGTGAAATTAGAGTGGACTTCTGACTCAATAAACATGAAAGGATATTCATTCTAGAAGTGGTGAGACTACATGGAACACCCCTATCAATTATATCTGATTGAGATCTAATATTTACCTCCAAGTTCTAGAAGAATCTCCAACATGCTCTAAATAAAAAAGTTGAACTTCATCATGTATTATCACCCTTAAACTGATGTAGAATCTAAATGTACTATCCATACACACATGGATATGTTGACTGAAAATTAAATTTTTATTATTTAAACACTTTTAAAGAAAAAGTGAGAAACCATGAGTTCAACCACAAAAATAAACAATCGATCCATTGAAGGACAATTTAAGCCAACTAGATTTAGTCTCCATAAATATTTTCCATGCGTAATTGGTTACCTAAGTTTGTGTATCATCCAGTAGAAGATCTTCAAACTCAAAATCCAACTTATCCCAGGACTATATGTACTCCTCAAGGTTTATATTCCCACTATTGAATCCCCCAAAAATAATCAGGTCCTACTTGTTGATCTAGGAATATTGATCCTTATTGAGAGTTACCCTCAATGACCTCCCTACCATCCTAGAAGATTCCTCTTCAGTAGCATTGAGTTCAAAAACCTGTTCAACCACATCTTCTTTAGAGATCATAATAAAGACCAAGTATTTATTAATATCAACACCTAACTTTTTATGTTGACAAGTGGAACCATTGTCTGTCTTCTTGGCATTCAATATCTTTGCTGAATGTGTCTCTATTGGAGGTGAAAAAAGAGTTATTATTATAGGATCCCTTACAAATCTTGTTTCTACTTGGGCTAAAATATCTATCTTCAATTACCTCCTCCTATATTTTTCCCACACTGGACTTTCTTCTTGAGGCTTTATTCCCATCCATAGATGGCCTAACCAAATCATCCTCGAACTTCTGAACCGGCTAATCAATTGAAAATTTTTCATATTCTCCAATTCAGTGATGGCCACCTCCCTAGTAGGACATTACCTAATACCTATCCTTGGGAACACTACCTCTTTATATGGGGTACCCATTGGATTCTTGGGGGTGACTCATTCCCATCAGCTTGGCCTTCACTAATAGGATAATCTCTTCCCACCATTGCATGAGCTAAACCTGCAAACATTAACATCACAACGTGAGTTGTAGCTATATCCATTTCCATCATAGAATGAGTATAATCATTAGAATCACCCACTTAATTTCCCTAAATAACCACTACCACTTGATGGTGCAGTCCATTAAAACCACCTATAAATTTATTGAATAAATTCCTGATCTTCAGTTCAGGAGGTAGTGGTTATGATTGCGTTGACCTTACCAGGGTAGCTTCACTTTAATTTAAAATAACAACATTATGGTTGGTTCTCTTAGAACCTGAAACATCCTAATCCACAGGAAAAACATTTTAATCTGCATCCAATCCTCTACCATTATCAACCATAATATCGATGTAGGACTACACCAATTGGTTTGCACTCACTCTAGAAGCCTTCTCTCACTCCCCATTCCTGCAAGTCTCAAGATTATTCCCCATATGATTGCACTGAGAAAAAAATTCATACCACAACTCAAATACAACCAATTGTTTATACCTGAAATCCTCACCAAAATCCTCCAAAAAGAATCAATAGGTATCCTTGACACATTGATCTCATCATAGATTCATGGTGAAATGGGGTGGAAAAATGCCCAAGTCTGACTATCATAACATAGGTAACACCCATCTAGATTTACTTACATATGATGAATAAATATATTTTTAAAGGGGAATGGAAGTTAAGTAAACCTTACCCAAATCACAATGGATGGTGAATCGTGTCTCATTTTAATTTATAAAACCATTTGAATAGGAGAATCTGAGATTCATTGGAGAGTTGCGGTGCACTTGACTAGGCTAGAATAAAATCACATTTCAAATAGAATCTAACCATAATATTCTTGGAGTCGAGGTGACTAATGGTTACTCTCTTATTTAAACCCCATGATCCAAATACACATCCTTTGAAAGAGTCAACCAATGGAAGAAGATAGTTGTATCTGAAAATGAACATAAGATTCTGAAGAGAGGAATCCTAAGTAAATTATAAGGTCGAAATTGAGATCTTCTGGTATCCCTCAAACATATCTAGAACATCTAGGATGAGAGAGATCAGAGTTAAGGGAGGGATGCATTCAGGTTATGAGAAAGGGGAGAAAGAAAATTTTCAAGATCCATTGAGATTTGATGAATGACCCTCCCCCACTAAGGGGGGAGGGTCCGACACAAAATCCATCATCACCTAGTTCATCAGGGATAGCCATATAGGAGAGATCACATTTTTTCTGACATGGTTGATAATACGCCCTCATCATAAGGATACTTAAAGAGAATGCTAAATTGACCTAAAAATAGGATTGGATAAACATATTCCTCTATTCAAGTTCTTAAACAATAACAGTTTCCATTAAAGAATCCAAATGGCTCTGTATGAACGCATTAATGGGAAGAGATTCTAAACACATGAATACTATGATGAAGTTGGTGAAAAAAACTAATGGGTCCTAAAATTATTAAAAAAATTGTTTAAAATTTCATTACCATTCATCATCACATCAAGGATACTCAAATCCAATAAAATATCTATGCTTACAATCATCAAAGAGATCTATAGTTTGAGATTGGAGGTAAGTTATTCCACCATGTATCTCTATGGAAAAAATTCATGATATTTGGGAATAAGGGAAAGACTTGTCCAAGATAAATGGGTCACTTTGAGATCTTTTATCCCAATGGAGTGGTGTCCTATTCACTAGCACTCCCACTTAACCTATTTGAAGTACATGATGTGTTCTAGATATCAGTCTTGGGAAATTATATATCAAAATCCTCACATGTGATAAATATAGAAGTGTTACTATTGAATAAGGATCTCTCATATGAAGAGAAGCAAGTGGGGATCTTAGATCAAAAAGACAAAGTTATACAAAATAATACAGTGAACCTGGTCAAATTAATATAGAGAAACCAAAAATTTGATGAAGCAAAATGGGAATTGGATGATGTGACGAAACAGAATTACCCTTATCTGTTTCAGTGTGTGAAATGAAAATTTAGAGGGGGAAATATATAAAGCGGTAATATTGTAATGTTTCTAACTTTTATAAATAAAATTACCCCTATAGTTTAATTAAATGTATTATTATTTATTATGGTTATAGAAAACACATTCAATTCATTGGTTTTATTATATACAATTGTATTTAAAAGACACTTAAGAATCATGACCATTTATTATGTATCCTTTTAACAATGATTATATTATTAGTTTAAATATAATGTTTTAAAAAAATCCAATCAACATATAAAAAGGAAGTGATGGCCTAAACTAGTAGGATTGTACCCTATGAAGCCCATTTATCAGAGCTTCCATGGGATATAGCATCACTATAATTTCCCCTTTACCAAGACCAAGATGATATCCAAAAACAAAAGCACAATTGAAGAAATTTACGAGATAAATTCAAGATCAATAAGATCACGCCCCAAACCATGTATGTGAAACCACCCCATAAAAATATCACTATCATGAACCTTACCCTTAAGGAATTTTCCTATGTAATAAATGGATATTCATCAAGACCATAATAATACGAATATTTTTATTTCATTTTCATTGTAATGATGGTAATATTTTCTTATTTTTTACTTTATAAACTATCTCAATTTTGATACAATAAAAACAAATTTTATTTTTGGGTAATATTTGATTTCAATTAAGAAATTTATTTTTCGGAATTAATGGTTTTTTAATTAAATATTATTTTAATAAAATATTATTAAATAATTTTTATTAAATATAAATTATCACATAATTTTTATGAAGTCAAATGTAAATTCATAAGGGTTCGAAAACCGTTATTTTAAAAAACACCAGTATTTCACAATTAATGTAGATTATATTTTAAAAGAAAAAAAACATATAGATAGAAAATTATTTTGATAAAATAAATACTATTTTTTGAATCATCGCATCTAAATTATCTAATGGTGAATTTTTCATAATTTTCTGAGACAGTGGAAATTTTGGGTAAAAATTTAATACCGTACAAATATACAGTGTGTATTATGACATCATAATTACCAAAAAGTGTTGTAATAAATTCTATAAATGGTATCCACGACCAAATATATGTTAACCTTTTAAAATAATGTGATCTTTATGTTATTTTAGTTATTTTATAAATCCTTTAAGAATCCTCCAAAACCTATGTTATATTTTATGGTTGGAAAATCATTTCTTTAAGAACATGACTCACTTCTACAACACCAAGTGTAATATTCTAATACATTAGGCCCTTTTACTTATAAAATAATGAAAAATACTCCCCTATGTTAGAAACCATGGAAAAACCCATGGTGTGGTTTGTTTTTTTTATTTCATTATTTTATAGAGTCTAAAACCTAATTTAGATAAATAATAAATAACTCCCATCTATTTTCATATATAAACCCACCCAAGATCCCATTACTATCCAATAAAAAACCTTAGATAAATTATTTAATTTTCCATACCCTTTTTATAGTCCTCAAAAGGTTCCCCAATATCTTATTAATCTCCTCCCAAACTGTTGGAATCATGCTCTCAAGGTAAGGGATCCTCTCCTTCCCTTCTTAATTCAAGAATCTTCATTGACTCATGCCTTTTATATATTATTACTAATGTTGGGATATGTTATTAAATATCCCCCTTACATCCATTATGATTTCTAAATTATGATATACCAATTTCAATCTCATTAAGACCTCCCATGAACATTTATGTTCCCCTGTTTTGCTGCCGAAAGTTCACCTCGATTTCCCAGGCCAATCAATTTTGTAGTTAATACCCATAACCATTTAATATAATGGGTGTTAAAATTTATGAATTTATAATTATTTAACTGGAAAATTACTTCAATTCCCCTGTTTTTTCTGCCGAAAGTTCTACCATGATTTATTGGCAGTTAGCTTTGACCTATGTTTATAATGCCACGTTTAAAGTTGTTTCCACATTTCCAATGTTGCATTTATGTTATCATGAAATAAAATGCCTAATTGTTCATGTTTATGATCATCACAACTTTTATATATCTTTTATATGTATATTATTTAACATGTAATACTTCTTTCATGTGATTATTTTTTTATTCCCTTATAGGTATTTAAAGCTCACCTCCTTCTTATGCATGTCCCCAGGTTATCCCATGCAATTTAAAGTATTATGGAATAAAATGATCATGTTAAGTAAGTTTTTAAAAATAGAGATGTATTCCCTATTTTATGTTTTTATATAATGTACCTAATTCTCAAATACACTAGACTTATTAATCTTCTAGGTTGTATTATGTGTAATATCAGAGATGAATCATGAATTATTGTGTAATAAAGACAAGGGTTGTCATAGAATGATGCCACGCATAGTTCTAAAGAGGATAATGTTTTTTAACAGGTTAGATGAACCATGATGTTGGGTTGTATTTTATATATATAACCTCTAAATACCCAAGGAATGAAAAAGGAACCCTGTGTAATTGAATATATTACATAGGGGAATGGATTTTTTGATTTTACTCATATAGAATAGACCCTACCACAGAGTTTAGGTTCATATGCGATAAACCACTCTAAATAGTTTAAAGTCTTCTAGGAAAGACTATGTGTCATGTAGTTTAACATAAATCGACATGGACTACGATCTATATAGTTTACATTCAAACATCTATCACTTTATTTCATGAAGTTTAATTTCATACAACAAGTATATATTTTGATGAATTATAATTCATGTGAAATGGACTTGGATTCCATGTAGTTTTTGGTCATATAATGATGACCTCATATCTAATGTGCAATTCTAGAAATGATCCATTTTTTAGAGTGATAATTATTTATGTAATTCCACCTGGTTTTTGGATTCTATAAATATATCAATACTGAATTTATCTTCTTCTAGAGAAAATATTTAAAGACAAACCATACTCTGATCATATATACCAATAGTTAGTGGTAAGGAAAATAGACATGATGGTCTCACATTACCACCTCATATTGTATATAGATCATTAGAATCTCAAAAAAGTTATGATATAAGGAATATATGAATTATAAAAAAAAATTATAATTCCTAAATAAATATACCTTATTTAATATATCTCTGATATAAGGTAGAACATTATGATTTCACACACCTATTGTGTTTTCGTAAGGTTTTTTGTATGAATGAAGTAGATATTTGTGCGTCACTATATCCATAATTAGCTCATTTATCTACTTATAAATCTAACATTTACTATAAATCATATCTATGTTATATTATCTAAAAATTAGTGGTAGGGGAAGTAATTTGGATGGTCACTCAAATATTCCTCCTTAGGCATCTTTCTCATGATCCTTAGAAGCTTGACCAAATTACCCACCATAGAAAATGAAAAGCACCAAAAATTTGTTCTAGTTTTCAAAAAATGTAACTTTATCTATCTATAATTGATAGAGGGACAACAATAATGCTTCTCATTTATGTCACATATGCCTCAATCAACATTGGAAAATGGAAGAATTTGGGATCAAGGTGCAAATTCCTTAATCCCAGTCATCTCAAGAGTATATGTTAATGTTATTTATGACTCAGACATCGATGGTGAAACCCCTAGACTAGATATCTTATATTGTATCAAAGAAAAAATGGTAATAAATGAGGTATAATGATATCTAAAACACACCCAATTAGGGTTTCCAAAATATTAAAATATTCCCAGCCTTGTGGGATGAGGTACTTTACTGTAAGGGGGGCCTTTGAAATAAGATGCTATCATTTCTCTATAAAGAAAAATATATAAATAAGCATAATAATTATTTTCCAAATATAATAATTTTCTCAATTTAATTGGGTTTTTTATTTTTCTAAAGATATAGAATTGTTATATTCTCATGGTTGACAAGAATAAGGCATGATGAAACCCTTTCTTTTCCCAATGGAATGATGGGTAGATTATGATAGGAGTCTCAGTGTGGACCCTAATGACTAGATATTCTATTAACTCTGGGAAAATAATCTTTCAATATTTATCTTTGAGGCATAAATAGGGATAAATATTCCTTCTTTATAGTTATGTGAGGTATAAATAATATATTATTTACTAATTATAGAATTTGAGGATGGAAATACATATTGAGTGATGGATGATTTTATGAGTGTGTAATCATCTATATCCAAAGTGAATTCATTATAACCAAGTGAAAATTATTTAAACCTAACATATATTGTGTTGATGATAATAAAGGCTTCCATTTTAGGAAACCCTTATAGGTAAGTGAACCTATCTATAAATTTTATAAAATTATTGGAGGTGAACAAGTTCTCCACATCAAAAGAGGATATCATTTGACGTGATGGTTCCCATCCTCTAAATATTAATGGTTTGAAGTCCATATAAGTATGGAGTATGTTTTTAATCATTAGGGAGCCCTATTTTTATTTATCTCACCCATGTTGATTATATTTATTCTTAGGAATGAGATCTATAAAAAGTGTTATAATAAAATATGTAGTGGAATTTGGGTTCATGAATGGTTGATTCTATCATTTTATAAAGATAAAATAGGAACGATACACTAATTTCTAGATCATACATTCATAAAACTCTTTCATGTCTATATATGGATCATTAAATCATTATTATACTTTTTATTCTAGGAGAATGTATAAAATATATGTTATAGAATCCTTAAGATTGTCTTATGGAACTTGATCATCATCAACTATCTTTTTCCATAGTCCCTTGGGGATGAATAATTCTTGGTTAATATAACCGAACATATGATAGTCAAGGTAGTAGTTTGGGTAATAATTTTACCCTAATTCATATGGATTTTTGATTTTTAGCTATTAGATCAGGTTATTCTCTAAAGAATAGAGAATGTTTTGTAGAGCTAGAACATTATAGAATATATAAATTATATTATTCTTGCTTTTAGGGTCCTGCTGCCTCAACCAATTTGGATTGACATGGTGGTTTGATTCTAATTTTTCATGTAGAGAAACAATTATATTTTGGAGTGGGTTATCTAGATCAGTTATGGTATTGTTCTAAAAACCATACCAAATGGGTATAGTACCCCTAAGTAGTTTTATTTTGGCTTTCTAAAGATTATATATTATAGCATTGAACTAATAAATCTATTATTTCATTGATAGGGCTATACCATTATTGGATGGTGGGTGGGATTTGGATGGAGAATACCCTCTTATGTTTTCTTTAACACTTTATTATCATGTTGTTGGAAGAGGAATAATGATGAGGGGCCCAAATCATTGGATTAAATTTGATTCTAGATATTTCTTCCTCGCATACCTCTACATGTGTGGTATTCTCTACATGTGCCACCTCTTTTTCATGTTCCTCAATAGTATAATGTTATAAATCATTATTTGGGTTAATAGTGATGAAATTTAATTAATATAGATTTACTTTATAGATACATATTTATCTGGAGAATGTATTTTTGTAATACATTTATATTTATTCATAATGGATAGTACTAAAGATAACTATTGGGATAAAACCCCCCATCCCTATGGGATGGGGTGTACCCTATGTTGTTCCAGATATAATTGCAACTATGTCTCCCATTTCTTCCTAATACCATCTCCTACTATATTCTAAATGTAGAAATATTCTATTATAAATACCTCTAAGTGTGTTGATTTCCTTCCACATTAGCAAGGGGTCTGTTGAAGCTATTACTAATGCTATATTTGATAAAGTCTAAGGCCTTTAGATAATGGTGTTGTGGTTTTTCACCTAGGAAATTATTGAGATAAATTGGTGGGCCTCAAGGTTGTTGGAAAAAACATAGACATGGACCTACTTTCGACTTGCAGTGATCGACTACCCCAGTAATATCTCTTCTTAGGAACCCTAGTCTAGATGGTTGGGACATGCCCAACATCCTTTATAGCTTCTTGTATAATTGGGGTCACACATTGGTGATGATGTCCATATTAAATAGGTTCCCTCCCATCCAACTTCTGGGTGGTTTCCAAGACAATGTGGTCATATTCCTCCAACTTCATAAGAGAAAGAACGTGAACATTTTCAAACTCTAGGTACAGGCTTCTAAAATGGTTGGGTGTGGCCACAGGGGCCACCTACTTCTTTGTGTCCCATTATCTACTAAATGAACATTGTGGATTCATCTGCTAGAGTATTTCATTAGAACCCTCCAAAGATAGTGTGAATTCATTGAGGTGGTATTCCCAGACCAATTTATTCACTAGATTTCTATTATAGTGTTGGGTCGGTGAAAACATATGACGAGGCTTTGGGGATACATCCTCTATGGTCATCAAGGTATATGTCGGGAATATTGGGTATTTGTTCTTAGTAACCATAAATTCATTGAGGCTATGATTTTTTTTCCAAAAATCATAACATTCAATTATACATTCATAGAGTTCATTTGGTTCAAAGGATGTTCTTGAAGGAAGTTAAATAAATGGAAAAAAGAAATTCCTTAATGAAACATCATAAATAAGAGTGCATGGTATATTAATCCCATTCATGGGTAAATGTTTCACATTATGTTTTCTATTTTTTTGTAAAATCACTATGCCCAAATATATTTTAAATCCACATGAACCAACTTTGCAAGGGAATCTGGTCTCAATGAATTTACTAGAAACACTTTAAGTTGTGCATTGGCTGAGAGGATGAGAGGTTAGGATCAACACACCCTTTTGAAAGGAAATTATTGTATACTCCAACATTAATTAATAGATTTAAGAGATATTCACAAATAATTATTAATCAAAATAAAACATCGATGTAAAAATATCTATGTATTAAAGGTTCTCTATATTTCTGTTATTATCTTTTTATGATATAGTTTAAATCTACATAACTGAGCACTCATGATTTTATCACCATCTAGAAATATAATATGTATTGTGGAGTTGGGATCAGGCACATGATAAAAGAATCCTATGTATCTCTATAAAAGTAATTAGAACTTACATAGTTTTATGCCACTTAAAGGTTCACATCATATAATTTAAGGTCATGTGACATAGACCAATGTGGTGCATTTTATGTTCATGAATCTATGAACAAGTGACATTCTATTTAATTTCTTGTGTCTATTCTCTTTGGGGTATTGGGATTTAATATTAGGTAGTCTTTCTACAAATATTAGTTTATAATAATCAAATCCAATTTAGTTCAAGTTACACTATTTAAGTTCATGTCATAGAACCAACCCGTGCAGTTTAATATCATGTGGTAAGGATGGTTTCCCGAAAGTTCAAATTTAGGCATCTTGGACACTAATATTAGCCTCATCACCTATAGAATATTATTCTCATCACATAAGGCATGTTATGATTGTCACATAGGGAAGTTAGATTATGATAGGATAATCACCTGAGGAATCTTATACTAATCACATAAGAGGTCCTATGTTGGTCACATAGGGGATCCTAGTCTCAAAACCTCAGGGATGTTGATCACAACCACTTAGTGTATTCACTTAAATATAGATTAGGTTGTTCCATTCTTATTTCATGGGTTTTATTATGCTTGTCTCATAAGATATCTTCACTCAGAACAAAGAGTAAAGGATGGGTTTTTTATGGTCATCACATAATAGGAAGAAATATATTTCCCATATGAGGGAATAAGGGAATATTATATGAATTACATAAGGAACGGTTGGATACTCTCATTTTGTCACATAGGGTGATATCCAGGTTTAAATCCTGATAGGAAGGTAAGAAAAATATGGAGTCTAGTTTTGAATTTCATGGCTTAAAGTATATGGGGGGATTTCATGATTTAATGCACAATAGAAACTAGGTTTGGGATATACCACCTTTGGGGAGAGAGATTGGATGATAAGGTTTTTTGATTTTAGGATTTCACATCAAGGTGATATCATATGTGCCCTATTAAAATAGTAATCATAACCCATGTAGATTGAGTTTTAAAATTTAAAAACATATAGTAGGACCGGTCCATATAGATTAACATGATGTGGTAATAACAAATGTTTCATGAAAGGGGTAAATAAAAGGGATTAATAGGGGATCATAAATGGGAAGACCTTATAGTTGAACCTAGCAAGGGTCTCAGGTGAAGGAGGTTTTCAGGGATTACACCCACCTGATGTCTCATGTGAGTAGGCACCCCGGTAGGTGACTTGGGAAAATAAGAAACCTATGCAGGTGAATTTGGAGTAGTTCCTAGGTATAGAGGCCTAAGAATATTGGGAGACTTATTTATGGGAATAAGGTGAGGTTTAACCATAGTATGGACCGGTGTGTGTTGTGTATCTATTATGAGGCCTAGGTAAAGTTTTTCTCAGGTATGAGGCCTGGGTGAAGTGACGCCTCAATTGGAGCCCTAGGTGAATTTTCATCTAGGTATGTGACTTTGGAGAAGTGGAACCATAGTTAGATCCCTGCATGAATTAAAACTCAAGTAAGAGGAATGTGATAAGTTAATATAAGGTAAGATACCTAAATTAATTTTTAATTAGGTAGGATACTTTGTAGAAGGCATTCTTATGTAGGATATTGTGTGAAGTCATGCTAAGGATGGAGACTTGAGGGATGTCACACTCAGGTAACAGACTTGGGAGAAGTTGTGCTCAGACACAAGGTCTGGAAAAAGTTGTTCATGAGCAGGATACAAAGTCCAAGTTAGGTTGAGGTAGGAGACCAGGTCAAAGTAACACTTAGGTAGGAGACATGGGATAATTCATACTAATGTATGAGACATGGGTGAAGTTGCGATCAGGTAGGAAACCGTTGAAAATATTCACTCGAGTACATGCCTTTGAAGATGAATAGGTCATGTGGAACCATATTATATTTTCCCAAAGACGAATAGAGCGTATATATACATAGTAATATGAATCTATAATAATTAGGAATCATGGTTCCCAAGTCATGTTTCCCTTAGGTTTTGAATTTAGAGTCACTTGAAGGGAGGAGGGAATACCTGGTCACGTGGATCTTCAGATGTGGCTTTATATTCTAAAAATTCCTTTAAAATAGTGGGGGTTTATTTATAGAACATAGTGGTATAGACCATAGTGTATTTTTAGGGGACTTGTGAATTAAACACGAGTGTGCTAACGGATTTATAAGGGTATTTAAGAATGTATAAAGGGTGCACATGTTGGGTGTGTAAGTGGTTTGTGTGAATGAGAGTTGGGCATGTGAATAGGGTGAATAAGACAAGACTTGAGCCAATAGACCTAGGTGAATGTATAGGTGTGGTTCATCCGGGTGAGAGAGACTAAGGAGTATTTATGAGGTAGGGTATGCATAGAAAGTTCACAATGTAATGAAACTAGAATTTGAAAAAACTCATTGTGATTATAAATTGCCACAAATTTTTATCTGGGTTTCTGTTTTGGATCTTCATGTTATAAATTTGAAGTATGTGAAATGAAATATTCTTGTGGATATAGACATATCTTATAAAAGTTGTTTACTATAGATAAAAAGTGATAAAATGCACTTATAATGTGTTTTAGGCCTTTAAAATCTTTTTTCAATAGTAAAAAATGAAATATATGACATACTCAATGTGCGATGTTCTAACCACGTCACTGGACATAGTAACATTATTATAAAATATTAATCCCTTGATGTTTGTGAAATCATGTTGTGTTTGAATATCCCATTGGTTTCTTCTTCATGTGTATAAAAACTTTTCTACCCTTACTTAAGATTTATTGTTTGAATGGGGACTATATTATGGATTCCATGGAAAAGTGTATGGAACAATTTTTTTGGTTCCAACAACTACATATTGAATTTACCATATAAATATATTCATGAAATACCTATACTTATAATGGATCTATGATAGCCTAGTGGGATTTGTTTAATTCCTACCGGGTTACCAAATTTAATTCTTTAAAAAAATAAAAAAATCCCCAACTACATGGATGTATAGGAAATGAAAGTTCACAGTAGAACCCATAGATATAGGGTTGGAGAAAATAATAATTTAACAATAAAGACCTAAACAATTTTTCAAAAGAAATATATAAACTATTTTACTTGAATAAAGGATGATGTTGTTTTTGAAGTTGAAGAAATTAGAAAACAAGCTTAACATTTGAAAATCCAGATCCATGATTAATTAATACATAAGATGACATATTAGAAAATATGGGTTGTTGGAATGGATTCCATGTTGATCCAATGTTCATGGTAAACAACTCCCAAATCATATAATTCCTCTTATAACAATGTACATGTTAATTTGAGTCTTTTGATAGTTTACTGACTCGGAAACATTTTTATTCATAGTAGGAAACCCATCCAATGGCGATGTTGATATTTATCCACTAGTCAGTAAATTTAATTGTATCACTCCATCATTGATCAAATAGTTGTAATTTATGGCTAAAGAAAATAAGAGAATTGAGGATTTATGGGTTGTTTTAAAAGACCCAAATTAATTGAATTAAAAATAAAATATTTCAACTCATTTAATTACTATTAATTATATTAAATTTGTACAGTGTATATCCCCTCATTCTATATATGATAGGGAAAGAAAATAAAAACTCTATTATAGTCATAAAAATATCGCCCAACCCCAATATCTTCAATTATTCCTTTACCAATCAATGACTGTCTTGGACCAGCAGCCTAAGCCTCTATTTATAAGGATCAAGGATTCTTGGGTCTGATTTAATTCAATATTAATGTAGTCATTTAATTCAATCTGGTTCAAACCTGATATTTAATGGTGTTTTGCGTCATAATGATGCTTCTCTATCAAAAGTTACATTAAAGATACAAAATTCGTGTCAATTAATTGATTTTCATGACTTGAAACAAGTATTTATGTTATGAATATCTCAATATCTCCTCCAAAAAAAATCTTTGAGGTTCATTCATGTCCTGAGTTGGTTTCATGTCATGAATGTCATTCATAACATGAATCGCCTTTTTCCAGCACATTAAACTCTATTTCACTATATTTCTTCAGTTTAGAGCCTCCAAAATGGTCCTTTCTTATTGTATGTCACATGATTCCATTTCCATAAAGATTTCAATGAATTTTTTTTATTGTTTTACTCATTTTACTTCAGTTTTTTGTATCTGGGAAAATATGAAAAAAATCAGTAGACATATTGAAAAGAATGTCAATTAGTTTACAAGGATTAATATATTTTAGTGTCAAAAAGTAATGCATGAAATTTAAGTATCCAATACCTACACATTTTAATTCAAACTATACTTAAGAATAGAATCTCAACATACTACAATTAATTCCCACCTTACATTCCTTAAATTCATTTTCAATAAAAGAAATTGTTTTAAAGGGAAATTAAATGTTCAGACATCACCAAGAAATCCATCAACTATTCATTTTTATTTTTTCTATTTTGAAATAACTATAAATTTTCATTCATCCATTTATATTTTTAAATTAATTATTTATGTACATTAAACTTACAGTCTACCTCACTTTAAATTTTTCCACTCATCATCAAGGTAACAAATGTATGGGAAATTTTGCTCAAACATCGAGTGCATGTCACTTATCATATGACCATAAGGTGTATAACGTCTCCAAAATGTAAATATAGATATCATAGTTAATATATAGGAATTTTCATCAAGTTTAATATGTTTTAGATGATTTATCATAGGTGGTTAAATGATGTGAAAATAAATAAATCTAAAAAAAGAGGTTTAAATCTAAAGTACTTTTCATCATAATAAAAAACAACTCATCGAAAATATAAACTATAAAAGTGATGAAACCCCTTCCACAGTATCTCAAGGAAGAGCCACTAGGTAATGAAATTTAAGGAACGAAACACACTCTTTTTTTATATTTATGTATATAAATATATGTTCTTTTTTTCTTATGAAAGTTGCGTTTGGAAGAAATTTCAAATCCACCACCTAATCACATATGATCAAAATATTGTTGGTCTTAGAATGGGGATTTTTTATTTTCCCAAGATATAAAACTTTTTTTATTTTCTTCAAGAGGGTGTGTATTGAATATAATGTATAAAAATCGTGAACCTCTCCCCACATATCACAATAAATTTCCTCAATACTTATCCATTTTGATATATACACCCCTTCCACCATGGAACTCTCTCCCCCACACTTATCTTTGAAAATCATGAAAAATATTTTAGAGTAGGATAATAATAGATAAAATAGGCATGAAAAGTGGATCCATTAATATCAAACTTATTCATAGATTATATGGAAAAATAATGATTAATCTATGGTGGGTCTATGGATAAAGAGCTTAAAAACTCTCAATAATATGGAAAGTGATTCTATTTAGTCATATATTTGATAGGATTTCATGAAATTTCTAGAAGAGAAAATGCTTGAGCCTATAAATATATATAATTAATAAATAATGGGAAATATTGGTTCAAAAAATGTCTTTTTAATGTTATTAATAGTCAGGAAAATCACTTATTACAACAAAAACGAATAAAAAAACCAATTAATGAAAATATCCGAAATTCATGGTAGGATAATCCTATGAAAAATTTCATTAAAAAAATCAATATATTCCCCAATATCATGATTTATTATATATAAATAACCATGTTATCTCTACTAATTATTTCTCATAATTTCTCTCATTTAAATTAATTGACAATTAAATTTAAAAACATTGCATGACAGGTATCCTTAGAAGTTTATGTCTCATAGTTCATTTTATTAAATTAATAATCATGGAATGTATGAAAATGGTAGTTAAAAATAAATAGAGACAAATAAATATGGATATTACAATAAAAAATTACACAGTTGAAACACTTACTCCACTTTCATTGATGGTTATGGTCTAGGATGCATAAGTTCTACTCACACCATTTCACATTATGACCATTAATTATGTAATGAATCAATATATCAAATTTTGAATCATTTTCACATCATTAATATTCTTCATAGTACTATTCAATTTATTCCTTCTACTATATATTTCATTCATCTTGGATCTGAAAAATTAATATAAACAATTGAAATTCAGTAACTTTTTAATGATTTATGAAAAAATATAAGGGGAATTGGAACTTAATCATAATATATAATTTAATCCTAAGAAATTAATAAATCTAAAATCATATAAAGTGATAAAAATTCAAGTTTAATTCTAGAAGTTACTATTTTTAACATCCATTTTTCTCAACCATACCTAGGATAGAAGAATGAAGTGTAATATAAAGCTAACCATCTCATGTTGACCCACTCTTGACATTTTTTCACATCTATATTACCTCGTTTCATCATCAATGAAGTCATAATGAAATAAATAGGATCCAACCAATATATATATTATTTAAATGTTATTCAAAATAATATTTCATCCATATAGAATTAGTGAAATTCTTCTTATTAATACACAATTGTCTAAGGTTGTTCTATTTCTAAATTGTTTGCTTCAGGTTTTGCATCAATATCTTCTTCTTATTATACTATTTTTTCTTACCATTGTTCTTAAACATTGTCAGTGTAGATTATATATGGTTTTAATCCATTATATTTTATTTCTCTTTTATCTTCTAAAAATTATATTAAAAATGTGGAAATCATATTTTCCTCATCATTTTTGTTTTTTTCTATTGGATGAAATCCCTGTTTTTAATGAATTTATGTGTAATCTCCATAGATAAGGTCCCTTAATTTATTTCTTTTTCATCCTCTTCTAGTGGTTTGCTGAATTTTTCATTGACCCACTCATGTTCAACAGTAATATCTTCTTCTTCATCATCTTTATAACATGCAATGTTGTGGACATTGTGAATAGGATCAAAATTAGCTTCAAAAGTTGTACTTTACTCTAACTCATTGGAAATGCTTCCTTTTTTATAACCCACCTATTAAAATATTTGTTCTAGGCCTTGGAGTGTTATTTCTTGCTTGCTTGGGTATGGTTGTTGGCAGTTTTATTCTAGATTGTGCATTGTTTTATGTTTGAAAATTATTGCATTAGAATTTTTTAAGTAATCCTAGTATGTATTTTCATTGAATCCCAAACACCACCTCTAAAAAATAACCAATTTTATATTATAAATAAAAATAATAAATTAAAAAAAATATGCTAAAAATAGGAAATGAAAAATAGGATAAATGTGTTTATCAAAATTATTAGGCTAGAATAATTTCCACACCTATCCCCAATAATGATTCTAGAAATTTGATAGCCCCAATGGTGTCATTAATTCTCATTTGGTTACCATGGTTAATCATTTAAAAATACAATTCAAACAAATCAAAAAATATAAGGAAGTATAGTAAATTCATGTATGAGGTTGAACCCACCGACATAGGGTTGGAGAAAATTAAAATTTAATAATGAAGAACTAAACTATTTTTCAAATAAATATAAATTATTTTTTAATGTAAGGGTTGATGATTATTTTCAAGTTCAATAAATTAGAAAATATTTTAAGAGATTGAAAATATAGTTTTATTATTAATTAATTCATATAATTATGAATTATAAAAAATGAGATGTTGAAATAGAGTCTAGGAAGATCAAATGGTCATGGTAAATAACCCCCAAATCACTGAATTCCTATTTTCACAATGGGCATGTTACTTATGGTCTTTCGATAGTTTTGTGACCTATAATGATGTTTAAACAAAGATAACAACCTAAAAAATGTTCATTTCGAGTGTTATCTACTATTCAATGTTTTTAATTGTATACTCCCTCATCGATCACACAATGGTAATGTATGACTAAAGGCAAAATAAAATTAAGTATTTGAGGGTTGCAGGAAAAACCAAAATGTGTATCATTCAAAATAAAATACCTTAATACATTCCATAACCATTCATTGTAGTTTATTTTCAAAAATTATACCATATCCTGTAATCTGTGATGGGGTATGAATATAAAAACTTAATTTGAATCATCACAACATTTCTCAATCCCAACAACTTTCATCTGGTCCTTTTCCAATCAAAGAATTTCTTAGAGTAGCAGCCTGAGACTCTAGTTATAGGGATCAATGATCCTTGGGTTTCATTTAATTCTCTATTAATGCATTCATTTAATTTAATCTTTGAAAATCCAATTATTTAATGGAGTTCTAGGTCATAATGTAAATTATCCTTTGGATGTTACGTCAATGTAAAAAATCTGAGACTTTCTAGGCATTCTAATTGCATGAATCTTGTAGTCACACCGTGAATATCTCAGGATCTACTTATGATGTATTTTTTCATGGGTGTGAATTCATGTATTGAGTTGGGTTAATGTCCTAAATGGTATTCACAAAATAATTTTTTTTCCAGTGTGTTCATCTTTGTTTCACCCTATTTCTTCAGTTTCGAGCATCCATGCCCATCCTTCATTTTTTTATATCATGAGATACCTATGTCATCATGAATTAATTTATTATTATATTTTTTATGATTTTAATTTATTTGTTTATTTAATTCTGAATATATAAAAATCATTAGAAATATTTTAAATGAAATAAATTAATTTATAAAGATTAATATTTATTAGTATAAAAAAGTTTTGTATGAAATGTAAGTACCAGGGATTGTTCTTGTTAATGACTCAATTTTTTATTTTTTCATCCATTCTATATCTTGATGAACACAATTTAGGAAATTTTAACAAACATTCACATTCCTTCCTACACAATACATAGTTGATGGCTCAAGCATCCATCTTTTTGTACCCCAATGCTAAACAACAACACTAGAAATTTAATTTCCCCATTAAAATCATTAATTATAATCAGGTTACTGAATTTAATTATTTAAAAACTTGAATAAAACAATTAACTAACAAGAAGGTAGTATAGAAAATAAAAATATAACTTAAAACCCATAGAGATAGGGTTTTAGGAAATAATAACTTAATAATGAAGACCAAAACTATTTTTGAATCAAATCTAAAATAATTTATTTTAAGAAAGGATTGTGATGGTTTTTAAATTAATAAAATTAGAAAACATTATTGGATATTGAAAATCCAGGTTCCGGATTATTTAATTCATAGTAAAATGAATTAATAAACATGTTTTCTCAAAATCAATTAAAAGAGATTTAAATGGTTATGGTAAACATCCCATAAATAACTGAATTTAACTTTTCACAATACACATGTTATTTTGAGTCTTTTGATGGTTTGGTGACTTGGAACCATGTTTAAAAATTGAAGAAAACCTTCCCAATGATCACGATGAGATTTATCCACTAGTAAATTCACTAAATTGCATCACTCCCTCTCCAATCACATAGTGGTCCTACATGACTAATTAAAAGAATAGAATTGATAATTTCAAGGTTCCAACAAAAGGGACAAATGAATTCAATTCAAAATAAAATAACTTAATAAATTAAATTACACATTATTCTTGTTTTTTCCAAAAATTATACCCAATAATTCTAATAATGAGGGTTTTTTAAAATAAAAACTCTATTCAAATCATTATAGTAGCGCCTGAGACCAACGACTTCCATTTAGTCCTTCACTGAGAAATGAATAACTTTGCGAAGTAGTTAGAGCCTCTATTTTTAGGGATCAATGATGCTTGGTTATGATTTAATTCACCATTAATTTAGTCATTTAATTCAATCCCATTCAATAATGATGCTTAATGGTGTTCTAGGTCATAATGGAAATCCCCCCTCAGAAGTTTGGTCAGAAAAGTAAAATTTGGGTATATGCATCCATTTTCACATTGTGAAACAAGTAGCCATGGCATGAAATAATATTAATTAATTTACAAAGATAGATATATTTTAGTGTAAAAAAATCATGCATGAAATATAAATATCAATCCACCTTTGGGGTGTCATCTTTTGATAGATCTACATATAGTAGGTCCACTAAAAAAATTCAAGACCTAAGCTATGCTACTCCATCATCATCATCATCATTTAGAATCAGAAATTAACTTCCATATTCCCTCCTTTTGATGGTTTTCACACTAAACCAATTTTTTTTCATAAGTTTAAAAAATTTAGAAGCTACAACTTCAAGAAAACTTATGTAACATATTTTATATAAATAAGGATTTTTGGATCATCTAAAAATTTGACAGGTGACATTTTATTTTCTCCCCTAGTATTATGTGTGGTTTTGGACTTTTATTTTTTAAATAAATATGTTTGAACATCAAAAACACACAAAATCACTCCATAAACCACTAATTTATTTCCATAATCAATATTAATTCCCCAAATTCACCACCTATTGAAAATAATAAAAAAAACAACCACTAACATGAGCTAATTCTTAAGACTTGATTCTTGACCTATTTTGACACTCTTGACACATTTACGAGGGTTCCAATAAACATTGTCAACCCATTGTATGACCCAAATATTAATCCCTAAATAACTATATATTATATAACACCCCCATATACTGAATATAAATATATTTCAAAAAATTTCAAAGTGGTCCATTTTATTTTTTTTGTAAAAAATAAAAAACAAGATTATACCTTGACCGATCCGGGAAATCACAGTAAGTATATAAGTTTTCCAATGATCTACTATCTAAATTGGTTTCTTAACTAATTTAGGTTGTTAAAGATTAAAGAACAACTAAATAATGTCTTTATTTAGAGGCCATTAAAATTAATTATAGATGTCATGAAACATTGAAAATGAAAAACCATCACTGAATATGATAAAACTTATGTGATATATTTGTTTTGATATATTTTTATTAAAGAACCATTCAATTAGTATAAACTCCACAAAATATTCCTTAACACTTTATTTCGTAACTATTATTTAGAACCAATATGAAACATTTATTAGTTGTTTAAACTGCCTATAATACCCCCAAAAAATGGCCACCAATGATCAATTTTACTATAGTATCCTTGGATGAAAAAATAAATAAATAATATTAAAAAAAACTTAATAAAAAAACGACAAAACATATGTTTTGTGTACAAAAACATAGTAATGAAACAAAATTTACTAAAAAATATTTATAAATTCAAACTTATATATTTACTATAAGTATTATGTGTATGAACAGAGTTAATGTCCTATGTGTTTTTATTATGTTTAGTGATTATTTTTTCATTTCACATGTTACATTATGATGTTCAATGTAATAATATATTCCATGAAATTTATATCAATATTTTTTATGTTATGTTTTTATTTTAATAATTAAATTATGTTTTATGATATGAAAAAGTTGTGTGTTCATAAAACATAACATGTTTTTGTGATATATAATATACAATTCAAGTTCATAAAATAAAAAAGATAAATAAAAAAAATTATAAATTATATACATAATATAAACAAAATATTCAACACAAACAAAAATATTATTATAAAAAAATCACATAATATTAAATAACTAAAATAGAAAATTTTTGGGTCACAAAGAATATATGTTTTATGGAAAATCTATATAACAATGTTATGTGTTTGGACTATAAATTGAATGTTCATAAAAAATAAAAAATAAATCAAAATTACTATTATAAAATAAAATTGGAAATAAAGAAAACATATAATATAAAAATATACAAGAATACTAAGTAATAAAATTACAATATAGTCATATCACATAAATCATATGTTTTGTGTTTCATTATAAAATATCTCATGAACATATATATATATATACATTATTTTTTTGTATTTTAAATATTCATGTTAATATTTTAAAATAATATTTTTTAAAAATAAATATAATAATTAAATTAAAACATACTTATATCAAAATATACTATATAAACAAATTTAAGATAAAAAATCATCAAATTAAAATTTTTATTTTCTATTATATATATATACGAAATATTTTTATATATATATGATATTTTACTAAAAAAAATATATCATTTTTTTGGTGTTGTGATGTGTTTATATGTTCTATGTGGGAGTTAGTTTATTTAAATTTTCTTTGATCTAAGTTATATTAATGTTCTATATTGGATTTATATCAAATATTCCTTGCATTTTTTTTATATTATAAAATTGTTTTTAGTTGTAATTATATAAATGTTTCATGATTTTTTATGGTAAATTTTTTCAACAAAATAATTTTATTTATCAAAATATAAAATAATTATGGTTTTAATGACCAAAATTATAAGTGTATGTATTTTATATAGTTTCCATAACATAAATGTTTTGTGAATCTAAATGTTTTGTGTTATATTTAAACTGTTTTTTGGTTGTTAAGAAATGTTTTATGCATAATCTTTTATTACTATTTTTTAATGAAAAACATGGTATATGTTCTATATATATGTATTTTATCATTAAATTGAAAAATGTTACATTTATATACTAATCAAGAAAGTTCATTTAGTGGTGGAATTTAAAAAAAAGGTTTTCAAAACTACAACTACATTTTCTGTTTTACTTTTTTTAATGACAAATTTAGAATTTTTTCGTTATTCGCAATGATTTTTCAAAAAACCACTATCATTTAGTGGTGGTTAAAACCGTAACTAAATACTAAATTTATTTTTATTTAATTTTAAAATGAGTTTTTAGACACTACTCCAAAATGTTTTAAGATAATAATAATTAAAAATCTATAAATGTATATATTATGAATAATTAGTAATTAGTAATAAGTAATTTTCATTTAATATTCAATAATTTATAAAAAAAAATATTAATTATATTTTTTGTTATTAATTTTTAATTAATAATTTTTCATTATTAGCAATTATATGTATCTTATTAATTAGTAATTACATATAAATAAAAATAATTAAAAATTATTAATTAGTTATATATTAATCACTACTTAATAAATATTGTTAATAATTTTTAATATGTAATTAATATATAAATATATAAATATATAAATATATAAATATATAAATATATAAATATATAAATATATAAATATATAAATTAAAAATTAGAAAAAAAGAATGATATATATGATTATATAAATACATAAATATTTATATACATGACTTAATGTAAATATATAGATATATATAGATATATATATAAAGATATAGATATAAGAAACTATGTAATTATATAATTATTTATTTCTAACTATATATATAACAATATGTACATATATATATAATAAAAAATAGATATAAATATATATAATATATATAAATATAGAAATATAGAAATATATAATTATATACAATTATATGTTTAGAATTATATATAAGAATATATATATGTATCACTTTATGTAATAATATATACATAAATATATGTAAATATATAGATATATAAATATATAATTATATTATTGCAATATATATAAATATATATTGTATGTTTAATAACATATATGTAATTGTGTGTAAATAAATTTTATTATATGTGTAATTATATATATTCTTATATATAAATATGTTGATCAATAATTATACAATTATATATATGTACTTATATGTTCAACTATGTTATTATATAAATATATATAAAAATCTATAATACAAGTCAGTCTGGATACTCTACCATATGCAAGGGGCCAAGGTTCGAATCACACCCCTTGTAAATAAAGATTAATTTCTGTGGTGGGAAGGGCATGGCCCATGTGAGGTATGAGAGTTTAATGGGGCTCAATTATGGATGGTCCATGTCAGGTAATAAAAAAATAAAAGAATAATAAAAATAACAAAATAATTTTTAAACATCTTTTTAAAAAATTAAAAAATTAACAAATTAAAAAAAAAATTGATCACTTATTAATGCATTAAATTAGTGTTAAAATTTTAACAAGAAATAAAAAAACACTCTGAAAAAACTGCATGATTATTAACACAACTACCTGCAATGGTTTTTAGAAATCATGATAAATCATATAGAGGAGGTTTATATCACCATTAAATTCAAAAATAGTTTCCCATTATTCCTCTTTTTCATGTGGTGACTGATTAAATGTTTTTTACAACTAATTGTTACATGAATCTAATTAATAATGTTATATCACTGAAATTGGTTTTTGATATCTCAACCTAAATATTTTTTACAATAAATTTTATTTGAGACTATATATCTATGTGTGTGATTAAAAATATTACAATGATGTGAAAAATAAATGCTTTGTAGTTGTTATATTAATTAATATTATTTAATAAACATGTTATATATTTTAGGAATATGTATGTTCTATGTTAATGGATAAATGTTATGTTCCTAAACCGATTAATTACTCTGCACAACTAAATATTCTACATTGATCGCAGATGATAAACATAAAATATTTTATACAAAGATACAATAGATGAACATATTATATTCTTTGACGATAACCATTATTTAATTATTCAGAAAAATATTTGGATAAATATAGAATATAATAATCACATAATATACAATACAAAACATAAATAATCATATAAAATGAAACATAAATAATTAAAAAATTAAAAGTAAAATATTCAAGTAATATTTATCATGTAATATATTAAATACATTCATGTTGAAACATAAAAAGAATATTTTAAAAATAAAAAGTACAAAAATAATTATATTAATATGTATTTATAATTATTAAAAACTAAATTTACTATTTTTGGATCCAAAATATGTGTGTGGGAAAGATAAGAAAATGACATAATGGTGCCAAAATAGGCTACTTTTTGAAGCCCCTTCATAAAGACCATCAATGTTGTGGCTGGCACAAATCCCATTAGCACCACGACCGGTGAAAATCCAAGGCCTTATCTGTGCCTGCCACAGAGGAAGGTGACGGTTGACATTGTGGTTATAAATATCTTGACAGAATTCTTTGCACTGCGGAGGTAAGACGATTTCCCTTGCGATTCCATGGAATTTGACGGAAGCCTATGTGACCGCCACAGAGGGAAAGAAGGTAGACTTTGTGCCTTGAAGTAGATGATTGTCGACTAGGAAGTTACAACGAACATGATGCAATTTACCTCCGATGGTGAAGCACAAGTGGCTTCGTGGAATGCCCTCTGAGCATCGTGCCCCCAGGAGCGTATAAATACTCTGCTCCCCTCACTCCAATTGGATTAACACCTTGAAATTTATCCTTCCAAACTCCCAACTCGCAAAGTGCCCTTTACTCTAAAAACCATTGGAAAAATAAATAATCTGAGGTACTTGAGAATTGAAAAATCCATTTCCATTTACTCAAGTTTACGCCCTATTTTGGGTGGGATACCCTTTGCAGAGCCTAGGGGACATATCTAAGGAAATAGACACCTTTGGTCACTCGAGACATCAGAAAGCACCCACGCTTTGCAAAGAACCCTCCAAAAACATGTATAATCCATACTGATGTTGAGACGCGATTCTTTAAAAAGATATCCTCTTTGCAAAGTCATATCCCCTGGGAGCATTTGTGCTCTAAAAATCCCTATATTCTACGAATACGAGTGCTCTGGGAGCCCTTATTCTTTACGAGCCCTTAAGATCTATAAAGCCCTAAGATATGGGAATCCATGTGCTCTCCGACCCCTTAAGATTTGCAAAGTCGTTGAATGTGAGGCCTCTTTCATCTCAAACCATTTTTTCATACAACACTCCAAGATTGTATGAAATGATTTCAAATTCTCTTGGGTGGTGCTTCATGTTAACTTTCTCTCCCTCATGATTCTTCGCATAGGAATGCTAATGACTATTCCATCTTCGCATAGCCACACTAATGTGATCCCTTCAATAGATCACTACACAACCCCATCTCCATATGACATTGCCAGTTCCTTCCCATCACCAAGGGTGAAAGTGCACTGGTTATGTAAATCCTAGGGGTGAGGAGCGGATCCTCATCGTCTGATCTATATGATGTTAAACTTCCAAACACCCGTGTCCATGACATAACACATTAAATTGTGATGGATTCATGAGTGGTAGGTCCAAGAGGATCATAAAGGATATGGGCATGGGTTACCTACCATTATCACTTTCCCTATGAGATCCTTCACCATTTTCACCATGGTAATTCTCCACATAAGCCCTAACACCCTCTAAGTTTATGTTTTAAGTACGATGGGAATATCCTCCTTGTACGCCTGGACACCCTCTTTTCTCATCAGGCCTCCCTCCAAGAGTAAGTCCCAATCTTCATCTCCCTAGTCCGATAACCACGCATAAGCCCCCCCATTCCTCGTAGATGCACCTTTTGCTACATGATTGTTAGTTCTTTATTGCCTCTTGTTTCCCACAATGAGCATGACAAATGTAGTCTTAGAGTAAGCATCGTCCATGAAACCCTCTTTGGGTCGCCTTAGTGTGTAATACACATCCCCCATTCCACCAAACTAAGAGGACATTGATCCTTTCCCTCTCTAGGAAAGGTATGTAGGAAGACTCTATGAGGTTCAAGCCCTTTACCCATTTTTCCCAACCACTTCATGTTGGTATACCCTCATCCCTCATGAAGTTAAACAATATGATTTCTAACTACATGGGATTTTATCCCTATCTTGTAGACATAGTACGTAGGAAGCCTCCATGTGGTTCAACCCAAAACACTGGTAAACATCCATGTCCCCTTTTTTGGGACCCACGTCCTTAGTCTATCCCTTAGTGGAATCATACCAGATCATGGGAAGCTAACCACATGTCAGCCTCACACCAAAATATGTTGAATTTGATCCTTTACCTCTACAGGAAAGGTACATAGGAAGCCTCTCAAAGGTTCAATCTCTTCACCCATCGTTCCCAACCACTTCATGTTGGCTTACCCTCATCCCACATGATGTAAAACTATATGCTTTCAAGCTACATGGTCTTTGATCCCTATCTCCTATATAGGGTATGTAGGAAGCCTCTATGAGGTTCAACCCCAAACACCAGTAAACTTCAGTGTCCACATTATTAGGACCCACATCCTTGGTCCGCCCCATAGTGGTGTCAGACTAGCTCCTGAGAATCTAACCATGGGTAAGCCCCACAATCAATTCACACTCCCCCAACCAAGAGTGTCCCTCTTTAGATCGGATAATAACCACACGTAATCTCCAACATGTCTTCGAGTCACTGTCCTTTGTGTACACCCTAATTCAATTCCACATCCTAACCTATGTAGACTTCGATTCCCTTCCACAAGGATACATAGGAATCCTCCCTGATGTTCAAGCCAATCACTCATGTCCCATTCTGTTCTCTCCCTTGAGAATTTGTGTTCTAAGGAGGTCATGCCCCAACCCAGAGGTTCTACTTCCTCTAGGTTGCATACATGCATCCATTCTCACGGTCTACCTTCTCAAGTGTCCCATCACCACACCGAACTATGTGGACTTTGATTCCGTACCATGAGGATATATAGGAATCCTCTTAGAGGTTCAATCCCAACATAACTATCATATTCATGTCGTTTCCATCCCATTCCCCTCATTCATGTCATCAAATCATCCACCATCCATCCTGGTTTTACCGAGGCTGCCACATCCCGGTGAGATCATTTCATCCACCTCCTCAATGATCCTAATAGTACCTAGGCCGCTAACCACGCGTAAGCCCAAACATGTATTTGGGTAGCTGCAATTTTTGCACACGTGATCCCATTATTGACCCTCTATAACTACATGGGTTTTGATACTTATCTCCTAGGAAGGGTATGTAGGAAGCCTCCACGAGGTTCAATCCCATAAAATGGTAAACCTTGGTTTCCCCTTTGCGAGTACCCAATCATCCTCATATCTATCCTCATGAGGTATTTTGATCCACCCATCTAGTAAGCCTCCCAGGTGATCCCTATTATGGATGTACCCATATGATATACTTTCATCAGTGTTCAGATCAGACCAATTTGTCTCCACTAGAAATTAAACTCACGTCATACCCCGTGATAAACATGGGAATCCTAGGAAAACCATAGATACACACCTCTGGAATAAAATTCCCCACACTCGACCTAGGATACCTCAGTCTTCTGTACCCTTAAGAAGCCCTAACATAAGGGAAATAATTCCAGCTGTACCAATGTTTCAGTTTCCAAACATTCCAGCGATGTCCAACGTGACTACTCATTTGAACGAAGGTTGTTGCCTTGACATGAACCCTTGGAGTGTCTTGACAGAAGAAGTGTAATTTACCAACATCCACAATGATGTGGCACTAGGAATGCGATTATTGAACAACATCTTAAATATATGAGGGAGACCCAAACTAGGAGATGAATTATGAGGAGGAATCCACATAAGGAGAGATTGACATCCCATCATCCCATTTCGATCAAGGAGAAAATGTCCTTGAATAAGAGATCGATGCCTCACACCATTGGAAAGGTGAATGAAGGGAAACAACCACTACATCAAAAAACGATGATGCACTAGCCCCAAAGAAAGCATCAGAAATAGAAATGGTAAACCGGATGTGAATCTTCTCCTCAATATGGTGAATAGTAGCATTCAAGACCTCATTAGATAAGAATTTCACCAGATCCAACTATCTAGCACTAGGTCCCACCAAGAAAATAGTGGTCCTGGCATGAAAATTCCCAAAGTTCGGGGTAGTTAATTATTGGGCATTCCAATCTGTGACATAGTTAGTGTTGATCTTTCTATCCATCCATGGAAGACTGAATGAAACTAGGGCACTATGCATCACTTTCCTATTGTCTATATTGATGAGTGAATTTTACTACTTTGTAGTACCCAGGATCAAGCTATAGGAAATCGGTCATCTCCCTCTTACGGTTGTAGGGGAAGGGGTAGTACAAATGAGGTGATTCCCCAAAACTCCATCTCCTCTATGATGGCTCCTATGCCCGCTGCTACTGGTTTTCCATTCCCCCTTTCACCCTCTGAATTTATCCAAAGAAGGCGGATTAATACTCTTGTTCAATGATATGAACAGGAGGGGTTATATCGTTAAGGGAAATAGCCCACTAGGACCTCGAGGATCTTGTGCCCCATCAATGCCTCCTCCCACAAGGGTCGTGCAGGAATCCCCTACTCCCCACTCCATCCTTCAAAAGATTCAGAATTGTATCCCTGTATCACTCCTTCTACTCACTCCTTAATGATGATGATGTAAGGGATGTCCAAGTCCACCCAACCAGGACTTTAGCTAGGGATCCTTCATGGAGGGCTCCCACCTGGTTGTGTCAGCATCACCAGTCGGTCTAATAGACCGAAGAGTGGGTGGTTCACCCCCCCCCCCCCATAGTTGGCCCTAGTTCAGTTGAAATGGCATCAGCGTAGGGTGAAAGCTCAGAATTATTCCCACTAGGGGAAACGTCGTCCACAAATTATGTATCCCACGACACCACCATCACGAGCTATATATCCCTTGTTATCATTGGGTAGGGGCACCTTCTAGTTATAGAGCAGGGGAACTTCCAAGACCGATTAATGTTGAAGCACAAGTAACCCTGTGAGAAGGTTGAACTGGCCCTTTTGGTTTCTGGGGCATGTTTTAGTTGTCACAATACAACCTATTACAGTGAAGTTCGCTATGAAGGCCCTCCCCATACCACCGTATCTAGCCCAAGCGGAGGCCCTCCCCATCTTTTTGGATTCCCAACATGAAGTTCTTCCCCATGCCTTCGATCTAAGGTATGAAAGTTTTTCTCACATGCCAGGTTCTCAATGTGAGGGTCTTCCTTGCCCAGTCACCCAACATCATGGAGGCCCTCCCCATGTGCTCATCGATTCCGGTAGAGGTCCTCCCAGTTCCAGCAATCACCAAAGCATAGGCCCTCCCTGATTCATCAACAACAAACATAGGGGCCCTTCTCATGTCTAGTATAATCAGTATGAAGGACCTCTTTATACCACTGCTACCAAGGCTATCTGAAGTTAAGGTCCTCCCCGCACTAGTGACCACCACCATGGAGGTCCTCTTCATATGTTTACCATCCCCAGAAGAGGCCCTCCCCACTCTATCACTATGAAACATAGAGTCTATCCTCGTGTTCTATCTGACATTTTTCAGGGTACCCCTCACATCCCAGCTCATCAGAGCAAAGGTCCTCCCCACTTCAGCAACAACCGATGTGAAGGACCTCCTCATATCCCATCTAGTGTGGGTAGAGGTCCTACCCACTCTGGCACCAATCTGCAATGAGGACCTCCCCATGTCAAAAACCGACCTGGTCCTAAAGAACCATCCCAGTGAAGTAAGTTGGTTCACCACCACAAAAGGACGAATCCTAAGAAGATTAAAACCACAATAGAACCTGTCTTCTTTTCAAATTCTGAGGAGGAGTGTGATTCAATTATTGAACCCTCACCCTGGTCTTCTGTGTCAGGGTCTAGGGTAGGAACAAGGTGTATAAGCTTTATCCTTCTGTAAAGTGAGGTCCCCCAGATCCCTGCATCCCTTCGAGGATACATATAGGAGGAGTAATATTTATCCTATTTTTAGGGCATGGCTGTGAAATCCTCTAGATTTTCAACATGATCATTATTCAACTAAACAAGAGATCACATAGAGTTGTTCTAGAAAAAAATAGAGGATGAGAAACAGTATGACCCACTAACAATGATCGCATCCCATGTACTAGAAGAAGTGGTCATTATTCCATCTTATAGGGATGTGGTGGCATAATAAGTGAATTCTTCATAAGACCACCCGAGATGTGGTGGATTTTCTGCATGCTCGTTGTAATTTATATTGTAGATCATCTCCCTAAGAGGTTTTGGCCCATTCCAACAACAAGTTTTAGTATTTCGAAATCTCTCACCCAAGATAAGGTCATGTGAGTATTCCAAACTCTCTAGGCAATGAACTTCATTCTTTTTCATCAATGAGTAGCTTACCCCAAGAGCCAGAAACACTTCAATGACATCAGCCATCAATGCTGCATGGTTGACTTGGATGCACTCCCAATTCATTGGTTCCCTGAGTCACCCGGTCATTATTGAACCCTCTAGTAATGATTCATATAGAGATTTACAGTTCTCTACAGAATTATTACAGAGGCTCCCCCCATGTCCAGCTTCATGGTTGGTGGTATCATGCTTCCCTTCATTTCGGTCCTATCTAGTGCCAACCTTATTTTCTTGGTGATATTGAGGATATGACTCTAGGCACAGTCGTGGTTAATATGGTCGACCTATCAGAGCAAGAAACTGAGCTAGGACTCATTGAAGAGAAAATACCCCCAGGGTGGTGTCACAATTGTTGGATCCTTTGTGCAAGCTTACTCACCAGAAAAGAAATTTATTAGGCCTTCCTGTACATTTTGAATCACTGTCCTTTGGTCTAGACCCTAATAAAGGTAAAAAAGCACACTAGGACCGTCAAACCCTCTGACCCATCTGACTAAGTGAAAATGATGGAAGATGACCCTGAAAAGGTTGTGTTGAATCAACAACTTGAAAAACATAAAAAGGTTGTTGATGACCTTATTTCCAAATGTGCTATGGAACATTCACCAAATTACGGTAATCCTTGACTAGGGCAGCAAGGGCAGTTACATCCTCCCCCTGACGAGTTACCTCCTAGTGACCTTGACCATCCTTCCCATATAGATAAAGTATAGGCCAGAGTTTATGGTAATAGGGAATGATATAAATCATTAAATCCAACGAAGTTGCGTGATAACCCTCCTCGGTAACCAGCTCAGGTTCCCCCAGCTGTTCCACTGGTTGTTCTCCCAGATGTCCCGCAATTCATCCCTCCGGCTGCTCCATGAGCTGTTGGGCCTGCTTACCATGTTGAAGAACCTTTCAACGCACTGGTGGTAAGAGATCCTCATCAATATTGTAATCCTCATCCAGATGATCCAATGGTAGCACTTATTACTTTCCTTGAGGCCCTAGAAACTCGAAAAGTGGAAATCCCGCCTGATGGAAAGTCGTATCCAGCATTGGTAGAGGATATTCCAGTAGATCCAGGTTTCAGAAATCCCACTTTATCCCCCTTTAATGGGATGGGAGATCCATTTCAGCATTTATACCACTTTATTACAAGGTGTATACCCATGCTGAGAACTCTAGCGCAGTAGGAGGATGCCAAACTCAGATGTTTCATGCAAACACAGAAAGGGCCCATGTTTATCGGGTATAGATAGTTACCCATTGGGTCAATATCTTGTTATTAGGACCTTAAAAGGTAGTTTCTCTCCCAGTATAGTTCCACCACCTGAAAGAATAGCATTTCTGACCTATTAAAATGCAAGAAAAGGCCTAACGATCACATTTCAGACTTTGTTTCCAGGTGTAAGGGTCTCGCATATTCCCCTGATATGCCACTAACCCAAGAGAAGATACTAAAAATGTGATTGGGGAATATCAAGACCAAATTGGTCCCTTATCTCGTCAATCATAACTAACTGGGCGGATTTCGGGATTTCTCTGACAAATCCCATCATCTAGAGGAGGCCTTAAAACAATCCAATCAGGAACATCCATTACCTCCTTTGGTTTCCACAGGAAGAGATGAAAAGGTCGAGCCCACCATGGTAGCACCAATAGTGGCCCCTAGAAAACTAGAATTGTTACTAGAATAGACACTTCCAATGATTGATTAAGTCCCACCACCTCAGGCATATCCTTCGGATTAGCACCACCCACCTTAGAATCGGTGGTGACCCCCGTGTAACGCACTACTGCTACCTAGGAGAGATAATCAGGTTGAACCTCCTCACCAGAATCTGCTAGCCTCTTGTCTGGGCTAGGCTCTAAGATCTCCTTTCACGTATCGGATAAACCAGACCAACACATTTAACAAGTCTTAGGTACCCAATTATTCCCAAAGTTCCTTGGACCAGGGAATCCTACAGTTTCCAAAATTCAAGAAGCCCGAAGAGGCGGATCTCACTGATCACCCCAATTACTACCCCTATCAATGGTTCCATGGAAACACCCTCAAGAAGTGATATGTGATTAAATACTAGATTCAGGACCATGTTGATAATAATATAGTTAGGTTTGGTCCATCCCTGACACCCTTGGAATGCGTGTCTATAAATCCTGATAGCAATATCGATGGTGAATGGCAGGAGGTTTCTAACTGTGGGTATCAAAAATACAATGACAGATGGCTTGAAAGGTATTCTCCCTTTCCCATGGCATCATTCGTGCACATTTGAATTTTCATGAGCCTTCAGAAGCTACTGGGATACCTTTAGTTTCCACCTCTACATCAAACTTTCATACTTCATCCTCTTAGGGGAGAAAGAAACGAAGACATATAGGAATGAAAATTCATCCACTGATGCCATAATTATCCCGTACTCTTGGTGATTTCAATCCCCCTGAGATGGTTACTGACCCCAAAATCCACCCATCAATGGAGGATTCTTCAAGTGATGATCAGGGGTACACTTTGGTCAATATCTTCGAGCTAGTAAACCCTCATACAGTTCTTGATGATGAAGAGTTCCAAGAAGAACCACCCAACCTCCCCAGCTGATGCCAACATTGATGAATCTATGGGTATGTGAATCATTAGAATTCATTGTTTAGTGATTCCTACCAAGACGTGCATGCCACCAAGATCAAAAAGCAGGCCCAACATAGAGCTCATCACTTGCAGCTTTCTCATCTCATTTCATCAAATCCACCACCACCACTGTTTGAGCTACTTGATCCGGAAGAGCCACCACGACCATCCTGTGATTATTTAAGTTAGATCATGGATACACCTCCATAATCTTTCCATAAGATGGTAGTCACACTACATGATTCGACTAGTGGGAAATGGGACATTAACAACATCATCCAGAATCCACCGGTTCAACCAGTAGTGCCCATCAGACCTCCTTTCATAGAGCGACCTCCTATCAGCAGAAGTCTATGCCTAGTACAGTGGTACGATATCCTCAAGAATATTTACAAAATTCCTATGAAGCTCTCTATCCTTGAGGCTCTCTTCTTTTCAGTAGAAAAAAGTTAAGCCCTTGAGGAGTCTTAGAGAATCCCCCTCCATTTTGGGATAGAAGTAGAATCCATAGGGGCCTTCCATGATAAGGCGTTTGAGTATGAGGAATCTCAGGCCATTATGTATTTATCTAGTGAAGATGAAGGTTCTCCTACACTGGTTCACATCCGACCACTGTACATCACTAGAAATTTTAATGAAGTGGAGGTCTGCCCCTGTCTTGTCGACATGAGATCTGGGATCAACATTATCCCAACCTAGATGCTCCGCAAGCTGGGACTATATGAGGCTGATCTGAGTCCCTCTGACATGAAAATTTGCGGTCATAATAGGATGGAGTGGACACTAGTTCGAAAAAATCTCCTGAAGACCCTGTTTAGTGGACATATTTTCAGAACCTATTTCATGGTTGTCTCACAAGACACCGCTTACAACGCATTGATGGGTAGTCTTTGGCTCCACCTGTATGTGGAATTCCATTCATCATATCACCAATGCCAAAAGTATTCCGTCAGTGGTTGAACATACATACTCTGAGGTGATGCATCTCCCTTTTCCTCTTATGAATCCCACTACATAGATTCCTACTATTACAAGATTAAGGACAATAAGATACAAGCTAACGAGGTTTAACATGCTACAACTACAACCAACCCATGGATAGACCTGGATGACATCTACATTTTCCTAAATCACAGATTGGAGGACATGGCCCCAGACATGGGGAAATACATCATTGTATCTAGAATGAAGGGTAAGAACATTCACAAGTATAAGGAACTTCATGAGATCACCTCATATTCTTACAAAAATCAGGCTTGAGTGTTCCTAGAGCCATGTACTCCTATAAGGTATCGAGATGTCTTCCCCATGACAACAACAATACATCATAAATTCTTGTTTTTCTGATTTGGGATAATCTGACTTAAGAAGACGCACCACTATTTATTCAATATCATCAAATGTGGCCCCTTGGGTCGAAGTCCAGATGGGATTGAGTTGACATATTTCATCACCATTGTTTCAACAGTATAGGAGTCCCCCAATGAGGTGTCCACTTCCGTTAAGGCTGGCACCAGGGTCCCATCCGGATCTGTAAACATGGATGAGTTTCCTACTTCTGATTATCCCCTCACTATGGACATATAATAGTATTTGGAAGACTCCCCTTCAACATTCAAAGAGGGTGTCTCCACTATTGTCGATGAATTGGTACATGTGATCCTCAGTACCAAGATGGATCTGAAACCAGCACTGATCAACACCGCTATGTCTACAGAAGAGCAACATCAATATGAATATTTACTATGGAGGTATCATGATGAATTTTACTTGATTTATGATGAGATTCCAAGGATATATCTTCATGTCACCATCCACTATCTAGGTCTCCCAAAAAACTATCACGGGTACAAACAACCTCCCGGAAAGATACAACCTTCTCAAAATCCACGGTTGAGGCCAAGGATGATAATATCATCAAATAAAAAATCATAAAGGAAGTAAAGAACCCCATAAGGTTATCTAAAAATGTTTTTTTCAGATAGAAGAATAGAAAAGTCAGAGTCTTCATCAAATTTCAGGATCTCAACCATCACTATCCGACGAACGATTTTCCCCTACCCATGACAGGACTGTTTATCAATGCCACCACTGGGTTCAAGGATCTCTCCTTCATAGATTGGTATTCAAGATATAATCAAATATAAATAGACCATAAGGATGAATATTCTACCACCTTCAGGGATCCATATGATACTTTCTGCTACCAGGTAATGCCTTTTGGCCTTAAGAATGCAGGTTCTTCTTATCAACGTGCCATGTACCGCATATTCAAGGCAATCCTCATAATATTCATGGAATGATACATGGATTAAATGGTGGTTAAATATCTCTAGATTTAGCACCATATCAGGGATATTGAGAAAGTTTTTGGCTTCCTCTGTTCCCACCATCTAAAGATGGACCCCTTGATGTGTGAATTTAGAGTCACCTCTAGAATGTTTCTCAGCTTCATTGTCAGATAGAGAGGCATTGAGATCAACCTGTAAAATTTAAAGGCCATCATTCAGATGTATCCTTCAAGAAATATTCAAGAGCTTCAAGTCTTTTAAGTCCACTTAGCCTACATACACCTATTCATCTAGAATTTGGCTATAAAGTGTAAGAACTTTTCTTATCTCATGAAGAAAGGTTCCAAGTATCAGTGTGATGTGGAGTCTCCTAATTATTTTGAGGAAATCAAGTAGTACCTTGTACAACCTTAGATTTGGATGCCACCTATTTATGGAAAGCGGTTGGTCCTCTATGTGATCACTATAGAATAATACCTCGATTCCCTTCTCGGCTAGAGGAATAATGAGTGAATGAATTATAGTATATTCTATCTCAGTCGCATGCTCCTCGATATAGAAACCATATATTCTTATATTGAGAAGAGCTTCCTTGCACTAGTATTTGTACTGTAGAAATTGTGATATTACTTACAAAACCTAGTGATACAACTAGTTTCTCAAGTTGATCTGCTGAAGTACATTCTGAACTGCCCCATATTGATAGGTTATCCAGCTCAGTGGGCAGTGATCCTTCAACAATTCAACATCTGGTTTTCCCATAGAATCATATCAAGTGACATGCATTGGCATACTTTTTTGATGACCATACAGGCCCCGCAGAGTTGTCTCTGTATCATTATTTTCTAGATGAGGAAATCCTCTTAGCGAATTAATCCATTCCATGTTGTAAAATGCACTTTGATGGTGCTTCCTGAAGCCCTACTGGCAGGAGACTCAATAATCCCAATCATAATAGAGTAGTCTTGGGTATCATCTTCATAATTCCTGTATAGGCTATCTTACCCTACTCATTCCTTTTGTCAGAAGGTTGCACCATCAATGAGGTAGTGTATCAGGCTCTTATCATTGGTCAAGAGATGGCCCTCTAGATTGATGTTACCCATTTTCATGTAAAAGGGGACTTTGAAATAGTCATCAAGCATATCAATGGAAAATACGTCATTAGGAATCCAGATCTCGTACCAATATTAGAGCATACTCGCAAGCTGATTTCTGAGTTCCTTTCTCATCCATAAGTTACTCATGTCCCTCAATCATAGAACGGTCGAACTGATGCCTTGGATGGACTTTCCACATATCTTGTAGAGCCTAACAAGGAATATTTTATTATCCATGTGGTAGATAGAAGAGTCATCACTCCCATCGCTTCAGACGATGATGATATAAAATAGGTAAGACACATTATCATCAGTGCCTCAACATCAGGACCTCCAGCCCCCCTCCTGTGGCATTAGAAGGGACCCCTAACTTGAAGAATCCATTTATCGAGTATCTCCATCATGGTAATCTGCTAAAAGACCATGCCAAACGTGAGTGAATCCGATGACACACAGTAGAGTTCACCATATAGGATGTTCCCATTCTTGAGCATATCAACTACAGACATGAGATTGATGTGATTCTCCTCTATTTCATTCAAGGAGTTGATATCCCATAGGTTATGTAGAAGGTTCATGCCGGTTCTGGAAGGGCTCATCAGGTATGGCCAAAAATTTCTCATCAGATTTGAAGGTTGGTATACTTTTGGCCCACTATGATCTGTGTCTGCATTGAGTTTTCCAAGAGGTTCCACGCATGCCAGATCCATGATA
Source organism: Viscum album (assembly GCA_963277665.1). NCBI lineage: Eukaryota > Viridiplantae > Streptophyta > Magnoliopsida > Santalales > Viscaceae > Viscum > Viscum album. Next base: position 1,683,626,763 of record OY728126.1, on the reverse strand, counting down.
ATTTTGTGCATCGGCCACCGGAGCCTCTCCATACCACTATGTACTCTTATCCCTTTGCAGTCTGGGGACTCGATGTCGTGGGACCATATCCACCGGCAACAGCTCACCAGCGAAGGTTCGTCCTGATAGCTATGTATTTCTTTTACAAGTGGGTAGAGGCAATTCCTCTCAAGAAAGTCAAGGTATGTTCTATCATTGAGGTAGTGATCTCCAAAATCATTTATTGATTCAGATTCCCTCATGCCTTCCTCACTGATAATGACACCAAATTCTGGGCAGTTGAGAAGAAAATTTTTTATGCCAAGTACAACATCCATTCTAATCATACCTCTCGCTATCATGCATAAGAAGATAGGAAGATAGAGGTGTTCAATAAAACCCTCTCTAAATTCTTGAAGAAGATGGTTGGTTAGAAGAATAAGAGTTGTCCAAAAAAACTCCCCAATACTCTTTGGGCCTACCGAATGGAGACTCATAATTCCACTCAGGTGACACCATATTCCATGTTGTATGAAATAGAGGAAATCTTTCCCATTGAGATTCAGCTACCATCACTACACACAACCATCTACGATTAGCATGCACCAGATAAAGTATCCAAAATCTATCTAGCTGAACTAGAAATGCTTGAAAAGAATAGGCATCACACCTTGAACAATTTGGAGAGGCATGAGAACAAGATATCCATGGATTTCAACAAGAAATCTCTCTGGTCACTATGGATGGTGAGTTTATTACTCCTCCCACCATTTCCAAATTCCTCAACCAATACATCGCATGAGATAATCACATCCCCCATGATTTTAAACTATATTATCATCCCTCATGATGTTAAATTGTATTATCATCCTACAAGATGTTAATCCCATTATCTATGTCTTGGAGAACGTTAAAATACATATTCTCGTCCTTATTGATGATAAACTATACATCCCTAAACTATGATCCCTTTTGTCCCACATGATGATAAACTACAATGGTGAATACACCTCATGGTCTGAGCTCTATGACCTTAAACTTAGATATTTCCACATCCTTTCCACATGACATTAAACTGCATGAATTTTCAAAATTAATTTTGGCTTGATTCTCATCTTCATGGGATATTAAGGAACACCCGAACTATTATTTTGTTCCCAATCCCTAGGTCCCTCGACCTTTCCAGCCTCTTGGCCCAAGTTCCCACTTAGGATTCTGTGGTGTGGTATAAACTCTATGTCCTCATCACGTCGGGCTATTTTTACCACACCACTCACATCCCCTTTATACACACCTCCTTTCTATGTCCTTGTTGACAATGTTAAAATGAACAAAATTTTTAGAACAATTTTTGGTTTGATTCCCCTCCTTATGGGATATGTAAGAATTCCTGAACATTTGGTCTTCGGGTCCAACCCAACAAATCTCTTCTCACCCTTGGGGTTAGTCCTCTTCGAGGGATTTCATATGGTGTGGTATGGGGACATATTTGGTCCCCATTCACGTTGGGTTTGCAATGGCCACATCATGTTCCCTTAATTTCGGAATATCCTTCATCCATCCTCCTTATCACATGACGTTAAACATCATGATGTTTTTAGAAATATGTATGAGTTGATTCCTATCTTTATGGGATACATAGGAACGCCCAAAAATTTTGTTTTCAGGTCCAACCTGGGTTCATATATTCATTCTCATGGACACTTGACATGATTTCTCTCTTAGAATTATGAATGGTGTGGCATATGTGGAATTATGTCCTCATTTATGTCAAGTTATTTTCCACTCCATACACATTCCTCTTCGAGATACCCCTTTTTCCCTTACATCCTCATCGTATGATGTTAAACTGAATGACATTTTTAGAACTATGTGTGGCTTGATTCCCATCCTCATGGGATATGTAGGAATTCCCATACACTTAATTTTTGAGTCCAACCCTTTATTTTAGAAACATTATCTTCCTTCTAGCCCCTTGGCCTAAGTACTTGAGGGGGGTGGTGTATGGTGTGGTATGGGCTTGTGACCTCATCTATGTTGGTTTTAGATTAACTATTCCATGTATCTCTCTCTTCAGGTCTCTCCATTCCCATTTCTTCCACTCATCTCCTAGAGTCATTTGCTCTCAATTGGTACCCTCGACCCTTTTTGGGTGATTCACCAACATGCTCAGATGCATTGTGGTTTAGGACCTAGGTGCTAGATTCCACATGAACATGTTTTCATCTGTTTCAATGCTTCACATCTCCATTTATTTGAATTTCCATCATCTTTAGCATCTGAAAGTCCCCTAGAGTGTATGGATGCTCAGCCTTATGGACCGACTACCACTTTCGGCCAATGTACTAGAGGATTTTGAACTACATTATATGTGAGGTTCCACATTTCAAATACAGTCAGCAGTCAACACTCATTTATCATTCTCATTTCAGGCCAACGTGATGCGAGTACTATTTTTCGACCACGATCAACAGTTATCCTCCATTTTTGTGCCACTCCCATTGAACCCTAAATATTGGACTCGTGATTCATATCCCTTTCCAATCCATCATTTTCATGTGGAATTTTGAAACCCCAGGTTTTATTCCTTGATGTTCCTTTGCACATTATGAGGATCAATCAATATTGTGGTGTCATATGTGATTCTGCACCATTTCCCCTTACTGTGTATTCCATGTGTTAAAAATATATTCTCTTCCCTTTCTTCCCAAATCGAGCACAGCTCACGTGGGCTTAGGGATTTGGTCGAGGATTATGACCTCTTGGAGGAATCTCATTTATTTCATTCTGATCACTACAAACATAAACTAACACCCACTCATCCTTATTGCATAACGTTAAATTGTAGGATATTTTCTAGAACTACCACTACAACATTATTATCCTTTAACAGTAGTTTATTAAAAACCCTCTATTTTTTAAATAAATTAGTCACAGTTTCTAATAAACCGTCGTGAAATGTGTTGTTTTAAAATAGCCCCAGCAATTTTCCCTTAGACTCAACTGACTCCCCTGACAACCCTGACCCCCTGACCCCCTGACCCCCAAAACCCTAGGACCCTGGTTACCTACATGACCCCGTCGACCGCAGCGACCCTCTGAATCCCTCAACACACCTGGCCGACCCTCACTGCGACTCGTCTCCCATCGCGACCCCCTCGACCCCCCAAATCCCTAGGAGCCCACAACCCCCATAATCTCAATGACCCCCCCCCCCTGAAGCCCTCGATGCGTCTCACCACCCCTCACCATGCCTCTTTTCCCATCACCACTCTCACTACACCTCATGACCCATCACCGCCAGTATAGTCTGGATTATTTCAATTTTTTTATATGTGATGTAACATAATTTCATTTTTTTTAACTATTGAGAGGTTTTTTTCAAGTGGTGTGTTAAATGAAATAATATGTTCTAATAGGGTGTTAAATGATTTTTATTATGAACCTACAACATTATTGATATAAATATAATTTATGGTATACTTATATAAATTTCATTCAAAATCATATTATATGTTATGATATAGTTATGGTTACCATCAGAAGGAATAATACTTTCATGTTATTAGTCTCGATATCTATGTTATGTTCCATATAAAGTATTTTATATGAATTTATCCATATTTCAATCATTAAAAAATTTAGTTAAATACAGTTCTTATCATAATGGTTAGTGTTAGGTTTGTTCATGGCTGGTAAATTATGTAGACTGACCATGTGAGGAGGGGTGTTTAATATAGTTCTTATCACATGGTTGGTGCATGATTTGGTGAACTTTGAATCCAAACCTTATGACCCTAAAAAAGTGGAATATTACTATTTTACATTATGATTTTATAATCCAATACCCCTTATTTTCATCCCATTTTTGGCCATTAGCCCTTCATTCTTAACCCTCCCTCCTCCCTCTCTTCCATGGTGAGATCTAACTCATCCCTTGTTTGAATCAAATTTCATCTGAGGTTATGGTGAGCCTAAGGTAAATATACAACTCTATCTTCTTCCCTTATTCACTTATCTCTCTGTTAAAGATTTATTTCTATTTATGTCTAATATTCCCTATTTCCAAGACTTTTTACAACTTTTTTTCCTATTCTATCTTGAACCAAAGGATGATATTAGATGAGTGGAAGTATATGAGGCTATGGGAGGTTGTCCTTAAAATTAAACAATAGTTTGACATTTTTTTGAGTGATGCATTTGTGTTCATACCAGCCTATCCATGTATTGACCTAGTTTAAATTTAAAGTTTTAATTTCCATTTTCCTTACTTAAACACCCCCTTTACCAATTATCGATGTTGTAAATTGTTTTTAAAGCATTATAAATATTTATGGAATGAAGGTTGAATCTAAGGAGAAGCCTAAGATTGGGATGAGACCCTTTTGTGGGGCCAAATGAATTTATAAGTGTTAAACTATACAATTTTGAATTATTATTAACATGGTATTGTGAAATTAAATGGTGATATTATGATTTTATGTTGACATATAAAATTGGTAAACCTTGGGTTATGAAGTCGGAGATAGATGTTATGTTGTGAATGGATAGATTGTGAATTTAAATGAAATTTAAGTTAATTAGTAAATGTTAAAAATGTGAAATGGGATCAATATTGTAAAATAGCATTAAAGGGGTAAATCAGAACTGATCTTATGAAATGATATTGTTATATGTATTAGTTTAGAAAATTATCATCAGGTAGTCTTGATTCTAAAAATACAGACACCCTCTTATGAAGTGTTGAGTTATTACAAGAATTTGATCTCATAGATGGTATTAAGTTACTATAAGAAGAAACCCTCATAGGTGGTGTTGAGTTATTAAAAGAAAATCCCCTTGTAAGAAGTGTTTAGTTACTACATTAAAATTCCCTTATAGGAGGTCTTGAGATACAAAACAAAATACCCAAAAGGGTAGACATGATACCATAGTTGGAACAATCCATGAGATGTGCTCATAGACACCCCAATATTGGCTGAATCAGGTATGGTCTATCCAGGTCACCAGCCTAAGGATGGATAGTGGTAGATACAAGACACTTCTGTCATCGTAGAGCCCACGCATTAGTGGTTATTTACTGCCTTTTAATTAAATTATTAATTTTTTTATTTGTACCACTTCTACATGTAAATTATTATAATTTGGTTATATTTAGTAATATCATTAGTGGTGGCCTATTTAATTATAGTCACACCTTTATCAGGATACCATGGAACTTGGTACCCAAGTTGATGCTACTTAATTGTAGGCCTGGGTTTGGGAAAGGCTCATTGCTTTTTGATTGGGTTACTAGAAAGATCAATGGAGTTTGGGACTAGGATTGGACTTGGGATAATCATTACGGTTTTTCCTAGTTTTTTCTTTTATAGTTTTTGTTTTTGATGTATATGATCTGATACAAATGTATTTATTTCCTGACATGTAGTATATAGTATATTTGTTATAACATGATTTGTTTTTTATTATCTCTCTATTCTTTTAGGGATCTTTTTAATTTTCTTTCTTTGGTTTTTAGTGTGTGGGTTCATTATTTAACATATGTATTTGTATAGGAAAACATTATATAAAAAATTTATATATTTTTTAAACTAGTATATATGAATCTCTTTCCCTATTTAGTAATTTTTATGTGTTTTAATTTTTTGTTAATATTCTGTTGGAACATTGTGATATACATGGATAAAAGCAGAATCACAATACCGAGGAACATACCTCAGTATGATAAGGGTTTGGAGGAGTTTTTAGATTTTGAAATTTTATATCGTTCCGTTGAAGGGAGAATAATATGTACATGTACTAAATATAAATTTAGAAGATGGTTGAAGAGAGATGAAGTTTATGAAAATTTAATATTGATTAAATTCCCTGCTAAATATTTTCGTTGGATTTTCCACAGAGAATAGAATGTTACAAAAAGGTTGAGAATTGATGTCAATCCACAGAATGAGCTCCCAACTTCGTCTATAATGGAAAATGAAATGAAAAACCTTATAAATGATTCATTTGGAATTGCAAGACCCCAACATCAACATAAAAACATATCACAACCACTAGATGATGGTGCTACAAATAGCAACATGACAAGTGATGTTTCTGAGACTGTAGGACAACCAGATCATGATTGTAACTTATCATTGGATCCTCCTCTTGATCTTGTGGAGGCTAATGTAAGAGAAAACATCACCAAGGAAAATAATTTTTTGGGTTTAGTTGATCGTACAAATCAAGAGTTGTATAGTGGATGTTTGAAATATTCAAAAAAATATTTTTTTCTAAAGTTGTACCATATAAAAAGTCTATGTGGAATTACAAATAATGAAATGTCTATGATATTGGAATTGTTTCATGATGCATTTCCTAAAGAAAACATCCTCGAGTCCTTCTATTATATTTAAAATGATGTTAATAGGAATGTTATGAATTATACAAAAATACATACATGTCCCAATGATTGTATGATTTATTGGAGAGAGGATTCAAGTAGACAGGATTGCAAAAAATGTTCTTCTTCTAGATGGTATTCAATGGGTGATTTTGGAAGTCTGAATCAACATACTTATATAAAGAAGAAGAAAAGGAACACACCTAAAAAGGTTTTTCATTAATTTCCTTTAAATCCTCAATTGCAAAGATTATTCATGTTATTGAAAACCTCCAAACACTTGAAATGAAATTCTGTAGATAATAACAATGATGATTTAATGCGGCATCCACAAGATTCACAATCATGGAAGAAATTTGATTCATTACATATAGATTTCTTAGCAAATCCTAGGAATGTTCATTTGTGTAAGAACCTGGTTCTTATTTTGAGGTACGGGCTTCTTCTTTTTCCTTTTCCTTAAGTGTTTTTGAGATAATATGTAAAATGGGGGAAAATCCAAAATTTTGGAACTACACACCGTGTACTTTTCTACATGTCATGTACTCTTGGCCGTGTAGGGATGAGTACACGGGGCGTGTAGCCATGTCGGTGACGCGGGGTGTAGGAACCGACTACACCGCGTGTGGTAGTACCTTACATGTAGTGTAGTCAGTCGGCATGCTTCAACAGTAAGGCAGTGGAGTCACCGCCAGCTGGGCGACAGTACACGCCGTGTACTCAGGAGTAAATTCCCTGTACTTTGGTTGATGGGTGAACAGTGTGGCGGTGCCGCCAAATGAAAAGTTAAATGAAAGAAGTACACGCCATGTACTCAGAAGTACACGCCATGTACTCAGAAGTACACGACGTGTACTTTTTTCGGCTTAAAATAGGAAGTAGCCTCCTCATTTGAAAGAGGAGGCATTTGAGACATTTTAGAGCCAAAGGAGGAGGCTCGACCTTTAAAGATCTGCCAGGAGTTCGTCTGGAATCCTATTCGACTTAGGACGACCTCGTTGGAACTGCACGGGTAAGCCCTCTCCTCTCCTAGTATTGTTCTTACCAATTCTTCTCCTAACGTAATTTATTTACGTTTTAATGGGTTTTTTTCTTCGTCAGATCTACACCGTTCTTGGGAGTTTCTGGAGTCGGTGTTCGGGTATAACGTTCGTTGGCGTATAAGGTAGGTGGCTTTGTGTTTATTTTCTAACTGTCGTGCGTTTTTGTGCATTTTCGTGCCACGAACCCATGTTGGGGTGTCGTGTGGCTGAGGCTGTTTCTATATTTAACGCCAAGAATTGCATAGGTAATTAAATTGTGATAATAAAATGCTGATTGGGATCATTGCTTGGATCTCGAACCACCCTGGGGGGTGTGTTCCACTGTTTAGCCGTTTGGCCAGGATACCCGAGAGTATGCCTTTAATGTAGTAATTGTAGAATTTCCTTGAGTTGAATTTCTTGTTTACTGTATTTTGATATGTTGGGAATGGCCCGGTTACCTGTTTAGCCTGAGGGCATTGTCGTGATTAGCCTGAGGGCACTACACTATTTAGCCCGAGGGATGTAGTTATTTTAGTCTGAGGGAAACTTCTTCCCTGTCTGAGGGAAATAGACTCTGTGCTAGAGGGCGACACTACCTACGCCTGAGGGAAAAATTCTGTTACGCCTGAGGGCAGTTACCTGCGGGTGGAGTTCTGCTTACCTGAGGGTAAGTTTTTACTTATCTGAGGACGTGGACTGTTTATGTAGAAATTCACTATGGTGATTTCTAATATTTAATGGATGAAATGAATAATAATATGGAAATATAACTGGTAATTAGTGAGTTTTGAGTACTGCTTACTTTATTGCATTTTGCTACTGCACACTATTGTTGCATGCTTACACACAGTTGGGCGCGGGCCTTTGGTGGGTGCCTACTGAGATATATTTCTCACATCCTGTTTGGGTCATGCTTTTGGCCCAAAAAGATTACGTTTCTGTAGGTGTAGATAGGGGAAAGAGTCCCCATATAGTTACTTGACTGTTGCTGAGGAGTAGGAGGGCATGGGACCGAGCCTAGGCTCGCGATGCCACTGCCAGCTATTTCTATTGTTTTTTTTGTACTCTGTATTTTGTTGTACTATATTGATGTATAACATGTTCTGGCTGTTTTCTTAGAACATGAAACATGTAGTATCATCACTTCTATACTGTTGGTTATATCCACTGTTGTATTTTATTTCATTTGTGTATGTTTACTGCTTCCGCTATCGTTGTATGTTTATTCTGTATTCCGCTGCACTACACTTTGATAAATGAGGGAATAGTTTCCCCACTATCAGACATGGGCCCTCGCTGCTAGTCGGCAGCCTCTGGTGTTTGGGGAAATGCGCTTGAGGTCACGTGGCGAACCGGGATCGGGGCACCCTTTGTGTGGCACCCAGGTTCGGGACGTTACAAAGTGGTATCAGAGGAGTTTCTTTTCTTTGACTTTCTATTTGGAGTTGTAGTCAGGGATAGGACGGAACGGTAGTTGGTAATAAGTTGTGCCCGAGCGTAGCTAACCCGTGTACAGGGAAAAACCAGTCTACCTTGAATTTTGCATTCTTTTGATTTTGCAATTTTACGGTTGATATGTTTTCACCATTGGGTGACGCACTTTGAGATTGTGCTGTTTATAATTTATCTATGGGATCGCTTTAGTTGCAACCCGATGAGATGAGGGTATGCCGTCTCATGCATCATATAGCCACATGCTAGATATCACATGCCATGCATAGTTTCCATGCCATGTAGGTGCATTAGAATTTTCATGTTGTTGTGATAGTTGTTGTGCTACTAAATCATGATGTTGTGATAGCTTCTTGATACATACCTGCTCTGTGATTGGGTATTCCTTGTATGAGCTTGTTAAAATAATGGACGCCAAACTTTGGTTTTTGGGGAGTATGGGCCCCCATTGACCGAAATTTGGTGGATCATTGACTGTTTATGGGCTATAACACATATGAGATGTCAAACTTTTATTTGTGGGGATTATGGGCCCCCACGGGTTGGAATTTGACACTTAGGTGTTGGTTTCAGTAATTTCTGGGTTCCAGGGAAGTGTCTGAGGCATACTTTATGGAAACCCAGTATACACGCCGTGTAGTATTTTTATACACGCCGTGTATTTTCTTCTGTTCGGGAGGAAAAATGAACTTTTTGAGTACACGCCGTGTACCTGGAGTACATGTCGTGTAGTCTCTTCCCGTGTCACAAACCGTGTGGGCGGAAACACGGGGTAGGGAAAGGCTTGGGTAGAACACGCCGTGTCCATTATAGACACGCCGTGTAGTGTTGACCCGGAGTCTGGCCATGTAACTAACAACAGGGGTCAGTGAACTCCTTGACATAACACACCGTGTCAATGATGGACACGTCGTGTAGTGTGGCCTGGGGACTCGGCCATGTAACTAACAACACGGGTTAGTGTAACCTCTCCCTGAACACGCTGTGTACTATGGGGACATGTCGTGTGGTCTTGTCCGAGGACAGACCATGTGGTTTTAGCCGTGTAGCTGGGAAATGGGGTTTTGTACACGCCGTGTACGGGTGTAACACGCTGTGTAGTTGTAAGCCGAGTAGTCGGCCGTGTCATAGACGACATGGGTAGTTGGAAATTAACATTGTACACATCGTGTAGATATTATACACGTCGTGTAGTTTTTGTTCAACGGAAGCCGTGTCACTTAGCCGTGTGTAGGGAACCGGGCAGGGGAAGGAAGGTCAAGTACACGTCATGTAGTCAGTGTACACGTCGTGTAGTGTTGTTTTGCGAATTGTGAAAATCCTTCTTCCTCTTGTTACTTTGGGGTTCCTTCACTTTCAGCCTTAATAATCTTGAATCTGAGGCGTTCTTTTGAACCTGTAGTGTCATGCCGCCTAGACGACTGCGAGTTGTTCGCCAGGAGAGAGGTGACGATTATACTCCGGAAATGGTGGGCCATGAGCTACCAGTTGATCCTCCAGCAAAGCCAGATGCGGCGCCAGCTGCTATACCAGACACAGGCATGGAGGCGCAGTTCTGTGAAGGCTTTATGCGGTTCATGCATACCTTTCAGGGAGCACCACAGGCTGCTACATCTATGGCCGAGCTGACGTGTATCTTCCAGCAGCAGCATCCGCCTACGTTTTCAGGGGATGGTGGGCCGCAGGCTGCAGAGTCTTAGCTAGGATCGATGCAGACTATTTTCGAGAATCTTGAGACGCCTCCAGGGTGGAGGGTCAAGCTCGCGATTTACATGCTGCGTGATTCCTCCAAGAGGTGGTGGGATGTTACCACCTAGTAAGAGCATCACAGATACATGGCGTGGGAAGATTTTCAGGCAGTCTTCTATGACTTATTCTTTCCCAAGACGCTTAGGGTAGATAGAGCTCAAGAGTTCATGAATCTGCAGCAGGGAACCATGTCGGTGATGGACTATTCTGCTCGTTTTACAGAGTATTAGCGTTTTGCACCCGTGCTAGTGGGTGATGAGACGTTGAGATCCAGATGTTTTGAGGATGTTCTTCGGTATGACATATGAGCGCTGGTGAATTTTTTTAGGTTGCCTTCAGTACATGCTATTATGAACCAGGAACTGATTACAGAGAGGAACCTACAGGAATCGAGCGGTGTGGGCCAGGGCGGTTCAGCACCGGTTACTGGTACTATTTCTACTGGCAAGAGGAAGACACAGATGGACTTCTCTCAGGGCAGCATTACCAGTCAAAATAATTTTTCAGGTAGACCGGTTATGTGCTACTAGTGTGGTAGATAGGGGAACAAGAGGCCGTAGTGTCCACGAGACCTAGTGGAGTGCCGAGCTTGTGGAAAGATTGGTCATCTGCAGTGATTTTGTAGAGCATTTCCACCAGTGGATAGTGAGAGGGGTTCTGTGCAGACTCCACGTGCGGGAGCAGGACCAGTGGATTCTTACCAGTCAGGGAATTGGAATACGTTAGGGCGTGCAGGCAAAGATGGTGGTCATGGCCGTGGTAGCTAGACACCAGGATCTCAGAGGCAGCAGGGTAGGACAGCTCAGGGTAGCCAGGCTATGTCGCAGGGTTGCGGCACTGGGCAGACATATGCAGTGCAACAGACCTAGAAAGAGCAGGATCCCGGGCCTTCAACAATAAGAGGTACTATTCTAGTAGCTTCTGTCTTATCTTCAGTACTTTTTGATACGGGTGATACACATAGTTTCATATCTGTACCCGTTTTTAAGACCCTTGGGCTCTGTGTTTCTTCTTCTTCTGATGTCATGATGTTAGACACTCCTTTGGGGATGAGAACACCCGGTGTACGTCAGTGCAAGGAGTGCCCCTTGAGGTTGGAGGGTGTCACTTCCTTTGGGACCTATATGTCTTAGATATGATGATCTACGACATCATTCTCGGGATGGACTGGTTGGTTCCCTTTCGAGCCTTTGCAGACTGCTATCGTCGCAGGGTGTGTTTCACGTCACCAGAGGGAAGAGAGTTTCTATACAAGGGCGAATGGGATGTTCAGGCGAGTCGAACTGAACCAGAGCATCATGGGCGAGGTGGAGTCATAGCCCAGATTATGAGCTTATATCTGGATGATCAGGGGACTTGTCAAGTGGATTTCCTTCTAGTTGTTGATCGTTTCAGGGATGTATTCCAGGATGACTTTTCAGGTCTACCTCCAGTGCATGAGGTGTATTTCTCTATCGAGCTTGTGCCAGGAGCAGCACTGGTGTCCATTCCTCCTTATAGGATGGCCACGCCTGAGTTGTAGGAGCTCAAGTGGAAGTTAGAGGAGTTGCATGCAAAGGGATTTATCCAACCCAGTACTTCTCCTTGGGGTTCTCCGGTCCTTTTTGCGAAGAAGGCGGATGGTATCCTCAGGCTTTGCGTGGATTATCAGAAGCTGAACCAGTTGACGGTTAAGAACCGATATCCCTTGACGAGGATTGATGATCTGTTTGATCAGCTTCGTGGAGAACGAGTGTTCTCTAAGATTTACTTGAGATCAGGATATCATCAGTTGCATGTGAGACCATCAGATATACCGCTTACAGCTTTTTGGAGCAGATATTATCTGTATGAGTACTTGGTTATGTCGTTCGGACTCACGAACACGCCAGCAGTTTTCATGGCTCTGATGAATCGTGTTTTCCATCCGTATCTTGATTCTTTTGTGGTAGTATTCGTGGATGACATCTTGGTGTACTCTCACACTCGACACGACCATTCCACCCATCTGGAGATCATATTGAGTACACTAAGAGAGCATCAGCTATATGATAAGCTCTCGAAGTGCCACTTTTGGATGGACCAGATTCACTTCCTGGGTCATATCATCTTAGAGGAAGGAGTAGTAGTAGACCCAGAGAAGGTGAGAGCAGTAGTTTCCTTGGAGTAGCCTAAGAACGTGTTTGAGATACTGAGTTTCTTAGAGCTGGCTAGTTACTACAGATGCTTCATACAGGACTTCTCCCACTTAGCAGCACCACTGACGGGACTGACTAAGAAGGGTGTGAAGTTCGTTTGGTCAGAATCTTGTGACACAACTTTTCAGGACCTGAAGGGAAGGTTGAAATCAGCACCGATCCTGATACTCCCAAAGTAGGGGAAGAGCTATACAGTTTACTGTGATGCATCAGGGATTGGGCTGGGATCTGTTTTGATGCAGGGTGACCAAGTTGTCGCGTACGGGTCTCGGCAGTTGAGGCCACAGGAGAGGAATTACCCGGCGCATGATCTCGAGTTGGTTGCAGTTGTTCATGTGTTGCGCTGTTGGAGACACTATCTGTTGGGGGAGCATTTTGTGGTTTTCACCGACAAAAAAAGCCTCAAGTATATCTTTACTCAGTGTGACCTGAATCTAAGGTAGAGAAGGTGGGTCGAGTACCTACAGTCCTTCGATTTTGATCTCGCCTATACACCTGGTAAAGGTAATGCAGTAGCTGATGTACTAAGAAAGAAGACTCAGATACAGGCAGTGAAGGAGGCCAGTGGTGAGTGGAAGCTTATGGCTTTGTTCTCTGAGATGCATCTGGAGGTGCAGGGCAATCAGGGGCAGAATTATCTTTCATATTTAGCTGTGACTTCTACCCTCCTGGATAGAGTGAGGATGAGGTAGCTATCTGATTCAGAAGGCCTAGTTCTACGGGAGTCGGTGGCAAGTGAGGACCGTCCTTCCGGTTGGACGATAGGCGACGATGAGGTTTTGTGTTTCCATGGACGTGTATGGGTTCCAGGGGATATACACGAGGAGATGATGTGGGAGTTTCATGCTTCAGCTTGGGCAGTTCATCTCGGGGTTACCAAGATGTATCGAGACTTGAGACGTCAGTACGGGTGGCTGGGTATGAAGAGAGAGATAGCTGGTTTTGTTATGAGGTGTTCCACTTGTTAGCAAGTGAAGGCAGAGCACCAGAGGCCAGCTGGGTTGTTACGGCAGTTGGCCATTCCAGAGTGGAAATGGGATGATGTCGCGATGGATTTCGTGACGGGGTTGTCGAGGTCACCTTGTGGCAATGACGCCGTGTGGGTTGTTGTGGACAGACTCACGAAGGTAGCTCACTTCTTGCCGATCAAGGAGACATTCAGTGTGGACAATCTCGGATGACTGTATATCTGAGAGATCATACGTCTTCATGGGGTCCCTCATTCTATCGTTTCAGATAGGGATGCCTTCTTTACATCTCGATTCTGGCAGAGTTTTCAGAGGGCGCTGGGTACACTGGTGCTTCTGAGCACAGCATACCACCCTCAGACAGATGGCCGGTCGGAGCGTACGATACAGGTGCTAGAGGAAATGTTGCGCGCATGCATCCTAGACTTTGGGGGCTCATGGGAGAAGCATATACCCTTAGTTGAGTTTTCCAATAACAATAGTTTTCAGGTGACTATTGAGATGGCACCATACGAGGATTTATATGGTAGGTCATGCCGATCACCTTTGTGCTGGTTAAAGGCAGGTGATGCAGCTTTACTAGGGACACAGCTCGTGAAGGAGACATTTGAGCAGATCTAGTTGATTCAGAAGCGGATGGATACCGCACAGTCTCATCATAAGTCTTATGCTGATCGTCACAGATGACCTTTGGAGTTCATGGTCGGGGATCAGGTTTTCTTGCGTGTTTCGCCGAGGCTGGGACACAAGAGGATCCGGATACAAGGTAAGCTTTCACAGAGGAATGTGGGGCCATTCAAGATTCTGGAGAGAGTCAGGCTGGTTGCCTATCGGTTGCGGTTACCGTAGCAGTACCAAGCCATGCATGACGTCTTCCAAATGTCTCAGTTGTGTCCCTACCATTCAGACCCGTCTCACACTGTTCATCCCGTGGAGGTTGAGCTTCAGCATAATGTGTCCTTTGAGGAGCATCTGATCCGTATCGTTGACAGGAGCACGAAGGTTCTCCGGGGTCGGTCAGTTCCTCTCGTACGGGTGCTATGGCAGCATGGCTGGGTGTAGGACGAGACCTGGGAGCGGGAGACCGACATACGTGCTCAGTGGCCAGAGCTGTTCTGAGCTTTGTCTTCTCCACCCTTGGAAGGGCAATTCGTGGATGAATTTCTATAAGGGGGGAAGTTTGTAAGAACCCGGTTCTTATTTTGAGGTACGAGCTTCTTATTTTTCCTTTTCCTTAAGTGTTTTTGAGATAATATGGAAAATGGGGAAAATCCTAAATTTTGGAACTACACGCTGTGTACTTTTCCACACGCCGTCTACTCTTGTCCGTGTTGGGATGAGTACACAGGGCATGTAGCCATGTCGGCGACGAGGGGTGTAGGAACTAACAACATGCCGTGTGGTGGTACCTTAAACGTCGTGTAGTCAGTAGGCAGGCTTCAATAGTAAGGCGGTGGAGTCGCCGCCAACTGGGCGACAGCACACGTCGTGTACTCAGGAGTACATGTCGTGTACTCTGGTCCACGGGTGAACAGTGTGGCGGTGCCGCCAAATGATTAGTTAAATGAAAGAAGTAAACTCCGTGTACTCAGATGTACATGTAGTGTACTTTGTTTTTTCGGCTTAAAATAGGAATTAGCCTCCTCATTTGGTAGAGGAGGTGTTTGAGCCATTTTGGAGCCAAAGGAGGAGGCTGGACCTTTGAAGATCTGTCAGGAGTTTGTCTGGAATCTGATTTGGCTTCAGACGATCTCGTTGGAACCGCACGGGTAATCCCTCTCCTCTCCTAGTACCGTTATTACCAATTCTTCTCATAATGTAAGTTATTTATGTTTTAATTGGTTTTGTTCTTCGTCAGATCTACGCCGTTCTTGGGCGTTTCTGGAGTCGGTGTTCGGGTATAACGTTCGTTGGTGTATAAGGTTGGTGGATTTGTCTTTATTTTCCAACTGTCGTACGTTTTTGTGCATTTTCATGCCACGAACCCATGTTGGGGTGTCGTGTGGGTGAGTCCGTTGCACTATTTAATGCCTAGAATTGCATAGGTAATTAAATTGTGATAATAAAATGCTGATTGGGATTGTTTCTTGGATCCGGAACCACCCCGGGGGGTCTGTTCCACTGTTTAGACATTTGGCCAGGATACGCGAGGGTATGCCTTTAATGTAGTAATTGTAGAATTTCCTTGAGAGGAATTGCCTTTTTACTACATTTTGATATGTTGGGCATGGCCCAGTTACCTGTTTATCCTGAGGGAATTGTTGTGATTAGCCTAAGGGCACTATACTATTTAGCCCGAGGGTTGTAGTTATTTCGGCCTGAGGGAAACTTCTTCCGTGCTTGAGGGAAATAGACTCTTTGCATAAGGGCGACACTACCTACGCCTGAGGGAAAAATTCTATTATGCCTGAGGGAAATTACCTGCGGGTGGAGTTCTGCTTACCTGAGGGTAAGGTTTTGCTTATCTGGGGACGTGGACTATTTACGTAGAAATGCACTATGGTGATTTCTAATATTTAATGGATGAAATGAATAATAATACGGAAATATAACTGGTAATTAGTGACTTTTGAGTACTGCTTACTTTATTGTATTTTACTACTGCACACTATTGTTTCATGATTACACATAGTTGCGCACGGGCCTTTGGTGGGTGCCTACTAAGATATATTTCTCACACCCTATTTGGGTCATGCTTTCGGCCCAAGCAGATTATGTTTCTACAGGTGTAGATAGGGGAAAGATTCCCCATACATGTACTAGAATGTTGCTGAGGAGTAGGAGGGCATGGGACCGAGCCTAGGATTGCGATGTCGCTGCCAGTTGTTTTGCTTGTTTTGTTTTACTCTGTATTTTGTTGTAATGTATTGATGTATAACATGTTATGGATGTTTTATTAGAACTTGAAACATGTAGTATCATCACTTCTATATTGTTGGTTATATCCACTACTGTAGTTTGTTTTAGTTGTGTATGTTTACTGCTTCCGCTGTCGTTGTATGTTTATTCTGTATTCCTCTACGCTTCACTTTGACAAATGAGGGCATAGTTTCTCCACTATCAGACCTGGGCCCTCGCTGGTAGTCAGCAGCCTCTAGTGTTTTTGAAAATGCGCTTGAGGTCACGTGGCAAACCAGGCTTGGGGCACCCGTTGCGTGGCACCCGGGTCTGGGACGTTACAGTTTGGGATTGGATGCTGATGGATTCAACCCATTTGGGACTTTGAGTAACAGTTATAGCATTTAGCTAGTTTTTTTCATCATTTACAATTCACCTCCATGGATGTGTAAGAAACAAACATCATTTATCATTTCAATGATTATTCCTAGTAAAACAATTCCTGGAAATTATATTGATGTATACTTGCAGCCTTTAATTTAATAATTACAAGGATTTATAGAGAAGCAGTGTTGAGAAACATGATGCTTCTTCTAAAACAATGTTCAAAATACATGCTGCTATAATGTGGACCATTAGTAACTTCCCTAGAAATTGGAATTTATCTGGTTAGAACACATACATGGGTTTGTATTTTTGTATTTGTAACTTTGATTTTGAGCCTTGTGGCTACCTCACAATATAAAATTGTTCTTCTTGTGCCATCGAAGATTTCTCGATTCATCTTATAAATTTCGGCTAAACAGATCAAAATTTAATGGTTTCATTGATCGTAGAACACCTCTAAAATTGTTAACTGGTTTTGAAATACTGGAACAACTTGGAAATGTTGAAACAAAATTTGGGAAGGTTCATAATTTGAATGATAGTGGGAAACAGGTTTTATGTGCATCCTAAAGTGAAATTAAAACACCAAAATGGTAGAAAAAAAAGTATATTCTTAAAACTTCCGTATTGGGAATTTAATTTGTTGAAACATAATCTTTATGTGATGCATATTTAGAAGAATATTTGTGAAAATTTGATCTTCACATTGCTTAATAGGCATGGAAAGTTGAAGGATCATCTCATTTATTAGAGAGACTTACAATTAATGAACATAAAATGTGATCTCTGGCAAGATGAGAATGAAAAGTATCCTCTAGAAAAATTTTCACTGAAAAATAGGGGGAAATATACATTACATAGAATTTTAAAGCATGTGAAGGTATCTGATTGGTATTAAAGTAACATCTTTAGGTGTGTTGACATAAATAATTGTATATTATATGGATTGAAAAGTCATTATTCACATATTTTGTTACAGAAGATACTACCATTGGCATTGCATACATTATTACCTGAAAATGTTACTGTTGTTGTACTCTAATTTTGCACATTTTTTTGAAAATTGTATGAGGAATCTCTACATCCATTTGATCTTGAAAACCTTCTGAAGAGGTTTTTATTGACACTTTTTTCAATTAATATGATATTTCCTCTGTTGTTTTTTACTATCATGATGCATTTAGATATGAATTTGGCTGAGGATGCTAAATTAGGAGGCCACGTACATTATCAATAGATTTATCCAATTGAGTGGTACTTGATTTATATGATTTTCATATAAGTAAAAAATTCTTGGCACTTAATTAAATGCATAATTTTGTTTATTTATTTTATTTCACAGATATCTTGGGAATTTGAAATCATTCATGAGAAATAAATCTCAACTAGGAGGCTCTATTGCCGAAGGCTATTTGGAAGAGGAGTGTCTTACATTTTTTTCTAGATACTTGGATGATATTTATACAAGATTTAATCAATTTTTTCATGTTGAACACACAGAAAGTCAATCTCAAATACATGGGAAATCAAAAATATTTCCTGCTATTGGCCGATTAGTTGGGAGGACCTCAAATGTTACACTAACATAAATGGAATTATTATGGTCACATAGATATGTGATACTGAATAATGAAATTATAGATCCATTTATTGAATATTTGAGGATAAAAAAAGATATGAATGAGAGACCGAACATGAAATGAGAAAGATATAACGAAATATATTAATAAAGAGCTTGTATAATGGTTTACATGATGTGTAAGTTCATAAATATTACAATAAATATAGATATTAGGTTGACACATATATTTTTAAAATATAATAATGTATATTTTTTTAGATCATGAATACTGATACTCGAGCAAATTTGTCAGAAGATTTGAAGTTTCTTTCTTGAGGTCCTTTAAAAAAAAGTTAGAAATTTCAACGCTTACAACGTGAATGGCCGTAGATTTCGTACAATCAATAGTGAAGAGGGTTTGAAAACATAGAATAGTGGTATATTTACATTTTCTAAAGTCACCTACTATAGAAAGATTATTGATATTATTGAATTAAAAATCCATGGGAATTTTTCAGTTATTTTATTTAAATGCAATTGGGTCAATATTATTAGATGTGTTAAAAGATATTACATGAAATTTACTTCTGTGAACTTTTATCGCTTGATGGGTGTTGGTGATTGTGAACTGAAAGATCTGTATATCTTATCATTGCAAGAGAAAATATTATATTATTTGAATGATGTTGTGAATTAAGGGTGGAGTGTAGTTTCTCATGTAAAACAAATAGATTTGTGTGATATGGGTGATAAAGTTGAATATTTGACCTCTGAAATTGAATCTTATCAACAAAAATAAGTGGAATTACTTTTCCATCTTGATATTGAAAATATTAGTCTAGAAAGGATGGACGAATTGGATGAAGTAATGGAGTAGGAGACCAACATGATTGAAGGGGAAAATGATTTTATGTACAATTATGTATTCATTTAGCAACCACTTATTTTATTTTCACAATCATTCATTATCATTGTTATGTATATATTTTTTGTTAGTACTATGCATCTATTATCATTTTTAGTTTTTTTTCTGCATAAATTTTTTGAATACATGTTCTTAACATCATTTTATTTTATTAAATGATAGAAATTCCAAGGATGAAGAATTATACTATTTCATCGACCACTTTGACAGATGATGATCCATCTGTCTCCCTCCCTACTGCATCTAAGCCACCATCCTCTAACCTCCCTATAGTATCTACCCTTGCACCATCTTTCACACCCTCTATGAGTGCCCCTTCAGTAGCTCAGTTTTCACATCCCCCTTCAAGAGCCTCAATAGTGAGGGAGTAGCGCGCCACTTCTATTTCATCATGGGGATACTGGAGGGTGATTTTTATAGGTACAATTTTTAATATGAATAAATTTATTACACTTTTTTATAGTAATTGTTTGTTCACTAAACATGGAAACAATGAAATTATGGAGAAAAATATAAAAATTTCATATGTATGGAATTTGACCGGAGAGAATACATTTGTCCCATTTGATTCATATGGGGTCCCTACAGATGATGCTATAAGATTACTTGGTCAGATTATAGGCCAGCTATCCACAGAGCCGATTTACCTTAATATTTCATATGATGATTGGAGGTAGATATCCGCTTTGTAGAATGCATTAATTGATTTATATTAGAAGATTACTGGATCTTCCCCCGGTGGTAATGCATCAACTGGTGGTGAGCAGGTAAATCTCAAAAATTCAAAATCATTTAGTCTGCAAACATTTATTGGTTTTAAGTTTAAATATAAATATACAATAGTATTTAATTTTCAATATAATGCTATTACAGGTGGTAGCGTGAAGTAGATATGGAGATGGAGAGGGTGATGAGCTCTGTTCGTCATCGGAAAATGATTAGTTGTATTGTTAATATGTTGGAAAAATATGGTAACAGTCAGTTTGTATATGTATCATGTGTGGCACAAAGTTTCCCTCAAACATTTTCATAACCTAACATTTTCTTTATTTCTCATGTTTCCTTTTATGTATTGTGAACCCAGTATTCCAAAGACTCTAGGAATTTACGATCCTTATGTTTTATTAATGGATATTTATATTTATGAATCATATAATAATGTGAAAAAATTTCTAGGTTGTTATATCTTTGGTGTGGAGTATCAGGAGGAGGTTTTTGGTGTTATTTGTAAAATCATTAAAATTTCTTTAGGTATATTTACAGACATCTTAGACTTCCCACATAGAATCATCTAAGTTTATTTATTGTCATGAATAATTTTTTCTGATTTATTCTTCCTAAATTTATTAGGTTTGTTACCCAAGGATGAACGATCAACCTTTTTGTCGATTTTCTTGGGAATATATAGTTTTGAAACTCCATTCAACTGTTTTAAGTGGATATACCTTCTTTCTCAAAATTTTATTATAATCTCTTCTCATGTTTTATAGTAGGCATGTGATCACTCCCACTTTTTCTTTCCTTTTATTCAAAATAGCTTTGATAAGAATTTACACTTATATGTTAAACACTTGAGTGTCTTGATCCTATTAAGGTAGAGAATTTCCCACTTCATTAGTAGTAGAATAAATCACCATCACTTCTCCTTAAAATATAGATCTATCATACTTATCATTCTATTATGGAGAAACATCTTCCTTACTCAATAGTGATATCTTTATAATTTTATTCTTCTATTTATTTTTCGTATTTATCAATGTTATGGAAGAAACTAAATTCTGATCAAAGTCATATCATTCTTATCTAAAACTAAAATTCATCATAAATAATGAAAGAAACATCAAACATTAAAAATAGAATAAACTTCCAATAGATAACCCAATTAGATATGAACCTACACTACAATACCAATTTATAGGATCCAAGGGGGATATAATCAATATAGAGAGGGGGATTGAATCAGTGTTAGAGTATAATTAATAATTTTTAATCCCTATTAACTTTTACTTTGTCAAATTTATGTGAGTGATTTTATTATTATCTCACTCACTTTACCTTTTTTATTTAGATCAAAACAACCCAATACACAGAAACAAGAGACACAATGATTTAAAAGTTTCACCTTTCAAAACAAAAGGCTAGTCTTTAACATTTTCTAGAATTTCACAAAGATTATATGATCCACTAGTGTCATTCTATGAATACAATAGAAAAACTTTTATACATGTAGCCATATATGGTGCATACCACACTTGAAATCATCTCACTAGATCATTATACTATCATCTTAATAGTTTCATAATTGTAGAGAAATCAAAAAAAGATCCCTTCACCCATACAACATGATGCATGTATTGAAAAGAGGTAGAATGAACAGTTTGTGCATGGTTTCCCAATTTTTTTCTCATGAACTGTGAGAATGCCCTCCATAATCAATGGAATGAGAATGGTTGGAACATAATATGTCTATCCATGTAGAACAACTCTGTGCCTAATTAAATAGGCTAGAAATTACAAAAATCCCCCTCCGTCCTTATTTCTTTGCACCGTGTCTTTATTTCTCCTTCATGTGCTCAAGGGGGATCCCACCCATGTTCTTCCTATACTCTCCTCTAAATTATTTGGATTGATCCCCATTATCTAATTTTGAATTCAACCTTTGTAAAGTGATTTTTATATCACTCAGTGATTCTAAGAACATTCCTTTTTTATTTTTATATTTATCTCTTATCTAGATGCATTATTTTGGTGCAACTAAATTCACCATAGTATCAGGTAATTCATCTGCTTCCAGAATTTCTCTCGATATCGAAAGAAAAATGCCTTGATATTAGTCATGTCAGTAATACATGGTATTTTTTAGGTTGTTTAAATAATTTCCCTTAGATTCTTGGTGTTTTATAAATTGTGTCACTATGATTTCTGGCAGGACATCCATACAACGACTTGTGAATTTGTTGTTTAATTTTTTGAACATAGTTCATTAGGATTAGTATCCATGTTTTATTAAATTGGCCATGTTAAGGACCATGGACCTAAAATTTGAACTACACATAATGGTGTAATCCTTGAATGACTTAATATACTTAGTTTTTTTTCTAATAAAACACCCTTTTAAGTGTATTGTTTTTTAAACTATCAAAGTGAAGTTCAAATGAATTGTGGGAGGACGTGACAACCCCATATGTATTCCATAGTGGACAAACCCTATTTTAGGTTGTTGGGGTCTAAGTATTATTAAGAGAAGTAGATTTTCTCATATGGAATTCATTCTAGCATGGCATACAACATACCTTTGTATTTATGGTGTTAACTGCCTTGGGTAGTCCATATAGACCTGTTACTTTTATTCAATTATCAGAAACCTTTAATTATGGAATGTACTACCTAATTAATTAAATGAAATGGTATGAGTTATTGATTTATTAATACATGTCCCTTATGAATTTATAATTGAAATGTCTTATGGGTGTGAACCACATTAAATCCACTAGATTTATAAGATGGCATGGGTCTACACATGGCATCATTAGTATTTAAAACTTAAAGAAATTAGTGTATTAGTTATACCTTGAAAGAAAATTGTTTTTCTCTTTACAGAATACTATGTATTGGATCATAGGTTGTTGATACATTGTATTTCAGGGGTGATAAATGTTATATCATGGATGATCACACTTTTCGGGTTACTTAGCTTCATATGAGTAAAACTGGTTCCCAAGGGGGAACAGATGGATGGGATTGGTGGATTGATTATTACAACATGAAATGAGTGATAATCAGACAAGTGTGTGTGGATTTGAAAGTGATTTTTATTATAAAAATGTTGGTTTCCTTGTAATCTTTTGGATGTAGGATATATGTGCATGTGGAATTAGAATAGTTCATTTTTCAGAGTAATAGTACTGGGGATACAAAATCTGCTATGTTTTTTTTGGAAATCTATCTTTATAGGTGGTTTAAACTATTACTAATTAAATGGATCATATTTATAGGTCGTTAAAGCCACCACCATAATTTTTTATTTTACTATCAGTAGTGGTTAAAACCGCCGCTACATAAAATATTTTATCGACGGTTAAATCCAACACTACATAGTTATCATCTTTTGGTATCATTTTTTTGTGGTTATCTTTGTTTTAGAAGCCATTGTCCCAAAGAAAATGAAATTATTTTTTAGAAGCAGTGTAAAATGCTTTTAAAAATCCATTTCCACCAGAAAAAATGTTGTTAAAACCACAAAAAACTGATGCGAAATGAGTTCAATATGACGATTAACATAAACTATCACTAAATTGAAGAAACAGCTGCATATTGTATGCTGACCCACAATTTTGCAGTGGTTTTTTGAAACCTCCAAAACAAAATATTGTGACGGTTTAAACTACCGCCATATCCAAAAAACAGCTGATTTGTGGTGATTGTCTTGTAGTGTCTGTACAAATTGATTCCCATTCTCATGGGATATGTAGGAACAACCAGAAATTTCATCTTCTGCTCTGGCTCAGGCTCAAATAATTATCTCTTATGTTTGGCCTTTTGGACCTGATTCTTATGGTATTTCATGGTGTGGCATATGTTGACTTATGTCCTCATTCACGTCAGGTCTATAATAGCATCACCATGTACTTACCCTTATGAGATAGACCCTACCATCACCATCCTTAATGCATGACGTTAAACTGTATGGAATTTATGGAAATACGTATGGATTGATTCCCATACTCATGGGATATGTTAGAATGCTCAAACATATCATCTTTGGGTCTATTCCAAGGTTCTTTGATCTTTTTTGGCCCCTTGGCCTGAGGTTTCTCCCCTATAATTGCACGCAGTGTGGTGTTCACTTATTCCCTCATCCACATTGGGTATGTTTATCATGCCATGTGAATTCCCTTTAGAACCTTGTTCTTCGGTATGTGTCCAAGTCATTTGATGTTAAACTATGCATCATGGTCCCACATGACTTTAAACTATTGTGTCTTTGTCCCACAACACTTGGGATGGTCCTGTCATATGAACTTAAACTATGACACTATCAACATGGATACAGGATAAAAAATGACACTAAATTGTGTTGTCCTCACTTGAGGAGACATCATGTTTGGTATTGGTTAAACACCATGCCATTTTTCAAGGTCTACATATGGATTGATTCCTTTGGCGATTCCCAGACTCTCCATCCTGGGTTTATTTCTTAAAAAACACACATCTACACAAATGAACAACCAAGATCCATCAAATTCCACTTCTTTAGGTTCATGGTCTAGACCTACATGACAATATTTCCCATGGCATTGGTACTCTATGATTCCGTTTTCAAGAACTATGTGTGGCTTGATTCCCATCATCATTGGAAATGTAGGAATGCCCAGACATTTAGTCTTTGGGTCTTTCCCTAGGTACGTCAAATCCGGCATTCTTTCCTACCCCTTGGCCCAAACTCTGTCAGTAGCATGTGGTGTGGTGGAGACCTCTTGGTTCCTCATTCACATCGGGTTTATATTATCCATTCTTTTTACTAAACATTGGGGATGTCTCAAAAATTCTCATTACATCATTACCACACGACATTAAACTACACGACATCTCAAGAACTATGTATGGCTTGATTCCTATCATCATGGAATACATAGTAACGACCAAACATTTCATCTTCGGGTCCAGCCCTTGGTTCATCAACATATTTCCCCCATTCTCTTTTGGACATCTTTACCTCTATTATTCTTCACCAATATTCTCAGATGCACTATGGTTTAGGACCTAGAGTGTTGAATTCCATGTCAAAATGATGTAATCAATTTCCATGCTTCACGTATCCCTTTATTTTGGTTTTCATCATCTTCCACATCCAAAAGGACCCCAAGACTGTATGCATGCTTTACTTTATGGATCACCTACCACTTTGGGCCAACATCCTAGAGGATCTCGAATGACTATTTGATACAAGTCTTGTATTATGAATATGGTCAGTGGTCTATTCTCATTTGTTGTTACCATTTGAGGTCACATGATATGGATGGTGTGTTTCAAACACAGTCAATAGTTATCCTCCATCATTATGAAACCCCCATTAATCCTTAAATATTGGTTGCCTGATTCACGTCCATTTCCTCTCCATTTTGTTCAAGTGTAATTTTGATACCCATGGTGTTATCCCTCCATGAACCTATGTGCGTTAAAGAGGGTGAGTCAGCCTCCTAAGGGTCATCTTAGACTCTAAAAAATCTTCCCTTTATCTTAATTCCATGTGTTTCAAAGATCTTCTACACCCTCGTTTCCCACATCGAGTATAGATCATGTGGGAATATGGATATGTGCAAGGTTAGTGGATATATGGAAGAGCCACACTTCTTTTGGTCCGAACTCTATGAACATAAACTAGGATATTAATTCCCTTATTCTGAGCATCATGAATTTAAACAATATGTGTTCTTATAGAAATTTATAGTGTGGCACAAACTATTTTGTAATCATTCATGTTGTATCTCTTTATGGAACCACGTCACATATTTCTTCTTTAGGAATCATCCCATTTTTGACCAAGATCTAGGACCAAAAAATAAGATCTCTTACATCTTTATCATATGGCGCTATACTATGGCTTCTGCATCTAGTTTGTGTAATGATAAATTACATAGACATTCAATGTCTTCAATCGAGAATATATTTCCCCTTTTGGTAGTGGATGCTTGTCGTTCCACCTTTAGGAACTACATGTGGCTTGAGTCCCATCTAAATGAGAAATGTAGCGACACCAAAAAATTTGTCTATGGTCTAGTCGCATCACCATGAACCCTCTTATTCCACTTTGGCATGAGTTTCCTCGACAATATGTGGTTTGGTGTGGACTTCCTTAGTCCTCATTCACATCGGGTTTGCAGTAACTAGGTCACATAACTCTCTCGAGATTTATCAATTTATATTTCCTTACTGTATGATAATAAACTACCTGGGCATGCCCCATGCACACAAAATTAAACTGAGAACCTAACGGTCTAAGCTCTATGACCTTAAAATGAATATTCTTACTGTATATGTTGGAACAACATTAAACTACATAACAATTATGATATTCTACTTTAAAGGAAGATATCTCTCTCTTTTAGTATTGGACTCCTATCATACCACCTTCAAGAACTACGTTTGACTTGATTCCCATCCTTATAGAATATGTAGTGATGCCTAGACTTTATGTCTATGGTCCAGTTGTAACCAATTTCACCCCCTATCCCGTTCTGGCCTGGTTTGTCCCAAAAGTACGTGGTGTGGTGTGGACTTATTTATTTCTCATTCATGTTGGGATTATAATAACCATTCCATGTACTCCCTTTTAGATTACCACTCTTTGTGTTTGTCTACCATGACACTTAAACTATGTGAGTAATGTTAACATTTTTCACATTCCTTCATTTTAAGTTTTTATTGTATTTTAAATACAAAGGGACCCCAAAACAGCATTGATTCTAGGCCTTAGTTCCCTCTTACAATCCTTGTCCACTGCCCCGAAAGAATCCAAACAACAATTTGATTCAAGTCCCGCATCTTGAGTATGGTTAGCAGTCGACCCTCATTTATTTATTCCCATTGTAGGCTAACATGAAATAGATGCTATGTTTCAAAAATGGTCAATAGTTATCATTCATCATCACGATTCTTCCTTTTCATCCTCAATATCGAATGTTGTGAATCACATGTTCACTTCCCCATTTCGTTTTATAGATCCTTGACACCCCTGGTGTTGTAACTCCCACATTTACACTCATCGAGTAGGAATGTTAGTTCATCTAGGATTTCCCCACCCGAAATTTATTTTCCACCAATGCATGATCTCATTAGATGGGGAAGGCCTGAAAATTATCCTGGTTTCCTACTTCGATCATGGATCATGTAGGCTTAGGGGTTTTGGTAGGGTAATATCCATGTACGATAAAGTCTGACCTGTTGGTCCTACCATAAAACCTTAAACTGTGACATTATCTTCCTCATTTTATGATGATAAACTGCATGATTATCATCCATATTTACAAAATGTAAAAATATAGATCACCCTAGGTCCTCGCCAGAGAGGTACCTCCTAGAAGTAGGCCTGATCTCGATTCATACATCTACGCTCACCCTGTGAACTTTAATCATGGTGGCATAGTTTCCGGAGTATTTGAATTTATCCAAACAACCCATCATTTAATCACCGTGCTTTTCATGCCCTCTATTTCAGATCCCCATTCCCATATACATATGAAGTAACCCCTTAATGTTTTGGATGCTCAGCCTTAAGGTGCCCCTACCATCTTGGGATAGCATTCTGAAGGACATCAGATGACACTTCGAGTTTGGAATCATGATTTTGAATACAGTTAGTAGTTGGCCCTCATTTTTTTGTTCCCATTTTATTTTAACATGATATGAATTCTATGTTTCAAATTTGGTCAACATTATCCTCTGTCATCATTCTATCCTCACCATATTCTGAATTTGGTGTATCAAAATTCACATTCTTCATTCCCTGTGTTGTGATTTATTCCAACACCCCTAGAATTATCCCACTTGTGTGTAATTGCATGTTAGGATAGGTAGGTTTGGCTATTTTGAGAATTCCATTATCAAACCATAACCCCCCTTGTTCTTCCCAAAAACTCGGAGTGGTCATTCAGACCCCAGATGTATGGAGATTGGTTGGAACTCTCATATTCAAGAAAAATAATTATGCGGTCATCCCTTGCATCTCAAAATCAAGAAAAAATTGACTTGAGCTTAGGGATTGATCACTAAATATTTCACAAGTATGATTGAGATGTAGTAATCAAACTAGATAATAGGACTCATGAACAATACCAAAATAAATAAGGAATCATGAAAGTACATTTTTAAGTTCAAATAAATTACAACTCTAATGGATTGGCCCTCCAATAGATGGATTAACCTCTTCAATGGAGCGTCCCATCTCCACTACTCTCTATCTTGTGGCATCCAATATCTGCTATCGCCTGTTATGCTCCTGCTTCTCCTCAATAGAAATGGGGAATAGTTCATCGGCCTCAATACGGTCCCAATCCTAGTCCACTTAGATAATATACATATTTTGAGAATCTCGCCTCATCTGTTCCTCAGCTTCTGTCAACTGAGACTTTTGTCACGATATGAGTCCTGATTGTGCATCGAGGAAAGTAGAATGCTGGTTCTCCCATGACCTCAAGTGTTGGATCTCATTCTTAGCCTCCTAATGTTTCTTTATGTTGACGAACATCCTATAGTTCCATCCCACAGTGAGTCCAAAATCATCTTCCCATATTTTTTCTGCCATGTAATCTAGAATGAGCATATGAGGATGTTGGGAATCTATGTCGGCAGTGCATAGTTCATGCAGCCGGGAACAAATCCTCCCCATATGGATTATTCATTCTGTTGTTGGGTCTCCTTGATGATTTTCTTGATCAGTTCACATGTCCTATGATAGATGACCTTGTTGTACTCTTTATCATAAGTAGTATCATCCCGATCCTCAGGGTCAGCTGGTTTGTATGCAGGGAAAACCTCCAAAAATTCATCAGTAGGATCTTCCTCTAATATGTAGTTGGGTAGGTTGTGTCCCATATCATTGGATTTATCCTCATCATTGGAATATTCCTTGAGGATCTCAGGTTCCATCTTTTCAGTGGTCATATCTATAGTTTTTATTTTTGTGGTTTGGTCGGCATGGGAATTCGCTTCCTTGATAATTAGTGTTACCCTAGGAAAGGGATCGTCGGGAGCCCCGTCCATTCTTGCCAATGTGCCCCATGCCATTTTAAGAACTGTGCATATAGAAACACATAGATGAAAGTTTTACTAGTTCAATGGATAAAAGTTACATATTCTAAAAAGGAGAGGACTTACAAAGATCAAATAATTGGTCTCAACCTTTGGCCACTGTTGTTGGAACCTCAAGGCATGGTCTCCCATATATGATAGGGAATTCAGAAGACTCTGGGAGAAACACCCAGGCTGTCATAGCCCTACTAAATTTGGTAATCACCATTATCATAGGTTCATAACCCTAAGACACATCTTTTATTGTGTGGGAATGAGTTTTACATATTACGTTCTCCTACATAGGGAAATGTCAGTTGAGAAGTCCTAAGTGACCCGAATAAGAACCACATCGAAATTGTTTATGGTTTTTCTTAAGAGCCTTAGAAAACACTTCTAGCTCTATGTTTTCAACCTCACCTTACTCTAAGGGTCTCCCTCTTCCATCCTCTTCCCCCCAAGAGGGCTCTTCTTATTTTGAGGTAAGGGGAAGTGCACCCTCAATTCAACTTCAGACAACTGCAGATGAACTGTTTGATTGCGAAACAGTTTCACCCGGTCTGTCGTCGGACGCAGAGTACCATCAACATGCCCAAAGTCCTATATCATGGTGATGTACTACTCCCATTCTACTTGGGATACCTGAAATATGGCCATGTCATGGACGATCTCTGATAGATCCATACCAAGATAGTTATGATGGCGCCACATCTTCGAAGAACTAAGGAATTGTCTGTTATCCTCCCAAGTGTCCCAAGCCTTCAGAAGAATTCTTCCTTAGGGATGTCTATGTGATGTAGCCACTTCCACGGAGCCTTATTTGGTATACTACAGAACCCCATGGGTTCCCTCCTTTTCTACCAACTCTGCTCATCTAGGACCGCTAGGTCCACCGTTGCCTCTAGTCACTTGATCAGTATAGGTTCTGGAGTTATTTGAATCATATCTACTGCAGCCCCGCCATCACAGCATGTTCTTTCCACTTTCTATCACTAACCTCGAGGTTGAGGAGGCACTCCATCACTAGCACGAATGGTTCACCCCTTCAACATTTCCCCTGGGTAGGCTACCTCCCAGATCTTGGCATACTCCTTTACTAGCCCATAGATAGCTATGGGAGGAGGCAACTAATTCCACATATTCTCATCCTCTTGCATGAACATGAGCCACATCTGCCACATCATGCATGGATGGTCCTTGAGGAATACTCCCATATAGACTTGTGGGGCCAACCTATGCATTCACCAGAACAATCTTGCAAGGTAGTGTGGGGTGTACGACTTGTAAATTGGTTCACGATCAATCCATGATACCAAAACGTCACCCTAAAAGGCCATGATATAGAGCCAATGCTACCTAGTTCCTCGGATTCCATTAGTGAATATACCTGTTGGCAATGAAAAAGGATGAAAGTTGAATTCATCAACCATCCAGATTCTGTTCAGCACCAGCGACGAAGTCATTTTCGCCAGAAAGATCCCTACCTCAATGAAAATAGGTGGGTAGAAGTATGATCCATGTGGGGAATGGGGTTTAGATATCCATAAGTTCCCATGTGAACCATTATCCATCTGTACAAAAGTTAGAGCAATACACACACCCTATGCAGATTCTTCTCCTCACTGTTGTACCATTGTACCTTATACTCTTTGGCCAGCACTAGGGTCCCCAAGTTGACATTCTCCCCTATCACAAGAATGGACTCCATAATGAATGTGCTCATCTGTACACATGTATTTGTGTCATGGAACGGAAACATCCAGCCGCAGATAAGTGTAAAAATAAACCCAGTCAGCCTAACTATGGATTGATGCTCGGTGTTGACACTATACCCCCACAACTTCCATTGGTTTTCCTCTAGGTTTCACCAACAAGAATTATATATGCCATTCTGGGATCCCTTTGGAAATATGGGAGGCTTGACCGGTAGATTCCTTAGTGATTCCTCCCCTTCGGCAGCAAGACCTGGAGGGAAGTTTATGAAGATCTTAAACCACAACTTGAATTGGACATCCCTTACTAATTACTTGTCCTCACCCATCACCAGATCCATTGGTGCCTTTGCAACCCATGACCACTACTCTGGATCCTCCCATGTATTCTCGGGGGGGGGGGGGGAGAAACTCATCATACATCGCCCCTAAGATCGGAATTCCTAACATCTTATGAAGGTCACAGAGACTAATACTGGCCTCCCCATGGTGAAGATGAAAAGTTTTGATCCTCAATGACCACCTACTCAGAAACTATGGAATTAGGTATTTCGACTGATAAATGTCGAATTGGGATGCCCACACGTCTTCATACAACCCTACTTACTTCATATCTACCTCAAATTCCTTGCACGACACATAGACCAAATAAGCACTCTCCAAATCCTCTATAAAATTTCTGCCCTTGTGCAAGTCCCAATAATTAGTGTAGACATTCTCTGGGATCCCCAAAGCCACCTTGAGGATGGTTTGGTACTGTGTGGGAGATTCCTCTAGATCCAACTCCTTCCCATCAAAAATTTTGACATGATTATATAGTAATTCTACACTCGGGTGTGTGATCCACCCATGTATGACCATCGGCAGCCCTGAACCACTAACATTGGCCCGATGTACTCCTGAACCAATAGGTTGGTTCATCCCTACTTTCTTCAGGGATGAGAACAACATCCGTCAGAACAAATCCATACAGAGGCAATATTTTTCACAGAGGATAGTTCTTTTGGATTCCTGATAGGAGCTGCACCAGGGATTCATGGTCCAAATTGATTCACGCAAATTCCTCAATGCCCATATTATCTGCCATCTCTTCCATTTGGGTGGAATTCGCAAGGACCCCCTACTAGATTCTAGGTTAGCCATTCCATCCCAAGAATTTAGAATTTTTTTGTTCTGGATCGCAAATATCGATCACAAATCTCAATTGTGGAGACCAACCATAGAGTTCTACCACAAATCTCATAGACACAAATAGTGGAATGCACAATCGCAGAGTCTAAAGACTTGTTGTGCAACATAGATCAAAAGAGAGCGTGTTTCACGAAGAGCAATCGTAGAGCACACAAATCTCAACAAATTTAGAGCTCAATAAGAAAGCTATGAAGATAGGTAAGGAAAAAAGTGGGTTCGTACTCCACTATTTATAGATTATGACCCCCGAGCTTCACTACATGCCTGGACACAGTGAGCTTCATAGTGTTCTTAACCCTCACATCAATTATCCTTCTTACAACCCTGCTTTTCAATCTCGCTTTGCGATCTACCTAATTTTTTGTTGATCTAACCTCAGAATTTGACCCTCATTTTCTCCCCGACTCCAATTTTGAGGTGGGGAATTTATTTTCACAAAAATATGTGCATGGGACAGATATGAAAAGGACACAATGGTGGAAAAAGAGGCTGATTTTCAAATCACATTCACGAATCCCTTAAGTACCGAGGACGGTGAAAAGCCCATCAGCACCGTAGCTGGTGCAAATCCAAGGTCTTCTCTTTTCCCAAAATAGAGGAAGGTGAAGACCGACTCCATGGTTAAGATGAACTTGATGGAAGCCTTCACACTGTGGTGAGAAGATGATCTCTTTTGTGATTCCATGGAAATTGACGGAAGCCTCTAGGATGATCATGGAGGAAATGAAAGAATCATATGTGCATTAGAGAAGATAATAGCCAACTTCACAATTAAGATGAACTTGACACAATTTTCCTCCGATGGAGAAGCACAAGTGGCTTTGTAGTGCACCCTCCAAGAATTGCACCACTGGAACCTATAAATACCCTACTCCCCTCACTCCAAAGGGATTGACACTCTGACCTTTCATCCTCCAAAATCCCAAATCCCAAAGAACACCTTTCTCTTAAAACCATCATAAAAATAAATCATCTGAGGTACTTGATCATTGTAAAATCCTTTTCTCTTTACTCAGGTTTACCCCCTCTTCAAGGAAGGATTCCCTTCATAGAGCCTATAGGATATCTCCAAGGAAGGATACCCATTTGGGTACTTGGGTCTTTGTAAGTCACCCAAGCTTCAGTAAGAACCCTAAAAAATGTGTATTCCATATTGGGGTTGAGACACTATGCTTCTCAAAGTTCTCCTCTTTGAAAATTCATATCCTCTATGATCCTTTGTGCTCTACGAATCCATATTCCCTACAAAGCCAAGTGCTCTACGATCCCTTCTGTTTTATGATCCCATGAGCTCTGACAAGACTTGAGCTCTATGAGGCCCTATGATTTGTGAAGCCTTGATCTTTGAAACCCCTTTAGTTTTGGAAATCCCCTCTTTATGAGGCCTCTTGATTCGCAAACCCTTTTTTCATGAGTCCCTCCAGGCTTGTATGAAGTTATTTCAAAGTCCCTTGGGTGGTGTTTCATGTTGTGTTGCTTTTACTCACGATTCTTTGTATATGAACGCTAATGGATATTTCTCCTTTGCATATCCATGCTTAAGTGTGACCTTCAATGGAAAAATCCACAACCCCATCTCCAAAAAGAATTTTTGGTGCCTTCCCTTCACCAAGGATTAAAGTGTTCTAGTTATGTAAGTACTAGGGGTGAGGGGTGGATTCTCATTGTCAGAGTTTTAGGATAAAAAAATTCCAAGAATCCGTATCACCGACACAAGATGTTAAACTATGATGGCCACATGAGTGGTAGGTCTAAGAGGACTAGAGAAGGGATAGTAACAGGTTCCCTCCCTCCCTCCCTTTCCCTCTATTCTATGTCTCCATGTGCACCTCGTGTAGTCTCCACGTAAGCCCTGATACCCTCTGATCGGATGTTTCAGGTATGATGGACATGTCCTCCTAAAAGGTCAAGAAACCCTCTTTTCTCCTCAGGCCTCCCTCCTAGACCATGTCCCAATATCTATATCCTTGGGCTGTTAACCACGCGTAATCCCCACTCTATTCTTGCGGACCCACCTTTCTCGTTGTGATCGTTAGGTCTTTGTTGCCTCTTGTTTTCCACACCGAGCATAACTCATGTGGGCTTAGAGGATGAATTGACCCTGACAACCTCTTTGGGCCACCTTAGTGTGTAAAACCCATACCCTATGACACTGAACTACGTGAAAATGTATCCTTTCCCCTCTCTAGGAAAGGTACGTAGGAAAACTCTCTGAAGTTCATGCCCTTTACCCATCTATCCCGACCACTTCATGTCAGCTTACCCTCATCACAAATTACGTTAAACTATATTCTTTCTAACTACATGGTCTTTGATCCCTGTCTCCTAGACAGGGTACATAGGAAGCCTCTATGAGGTTCAACCCCAAACACAAGTAAACATCTGTTTCCCCTTTGTTGGGGAAAACATTCTTGTTATGTCCCTTAGTGGAATCAAACTATCTCTTGGGAATCTAACTATACATAATCCACACACTGAACTACACAGACTTTGATCCTTTCCCTCTCCAGGTAAGGTATATAGGAAGACTCTATGAGGTTCAATACCTTCACCCATCGGTCCTGACCACTTCACGCTGGCTTACCCTTGTACCGCATGACATTAAACTGTATGATTTCGAACTGCATGGGATTTGATCCCTGTCTCCTATAAAGGTTACGTAGGAAGCGTCCATGATGTTTAACCCCAAAAACTAGTAAAATTCGGTCTCCCATTTTTTGGGACCTACATCATTGGTCCGTCCCTTAGTGGCATCAGACCAACTCCTGGGAAGCTAATCACATGTAATACCCACACTCAATTCACACTCCTCTAACCAAGAGTGTCCCTCTTGTGATGAGCTTCTAACAATGCATAAACCCCAATATGTATTTGGGTCATTTCCCTTTGTGTACACCCTGATTCTATGCCCCATTCTAAACTACGTATACTTTTATTCTCTTCCACATGGATATGTAGGAAGCCTACTTGAGGTTCAATCCCATCACTCATGTCCCATCTTGGTCTCTCCATTGAGACTTTGTGTTATGGGAAGGTCATGCCCCAACCTAGAGGTTCTAATTCCTTCAGATCCCATTCATGCATCTATTCTCACGTGCTTCCTTCTCAGGTGTCCCATCACCACACTGTACTATGTGGAATTTGATTCCCTACCACAGGGATACATAGGAATCCCCTTCGAGGTTCAAGCCCAACATCACTTTCATCTTCACATCATTTCCATCCCACCCCTCTCATCCATGTCATCAAGTCAACCATCATCCATCCTGGTTTTACCTAGACCACCAGATCCCTGTGAGATCATGTCATCCACCTCTTCATTTCTCCTAGCAGTACCCGGGCCTTTAACTATTCATAAGACCTAACATATCTTCAGTTTTCTCACATTTTTCTACATTTCAATCCAATGATTAACCCTGTCAAACTTTTTGGGTTTTGACCCCTATCTCCTAGGTAGGGTACATAGGAATCCTACATGTGGTTTAATCCTAGCCAACTATAATTATTGGTGTCCCCTTTGTCAGGACTCAATATTCCTCAGATATGTCCTAATGATGTGTTTTGATCCACCCATCTAGTAAGCCTCCTAGGTGCTACCTCTTAGGGATGTACCCATATGATCCACTCTCATCAATGTTCTGATCTATCCTACCCATCTCTACTTGAATTTAAACTCGTGAAATGCCTCATTTTAAACATGAGAATCCGAGGAAAACCTTGGAGACAAGCCTATGGAAAAAAAGTCCCCAAACTATACATGGATTTCCTTGAGCTTCTGCGCCATCGAGAAGCCATATCACAAGGGAAATAAATCCAGATGTACCAGTGTTGCAACATCTGTACAAGCCATTGATGTCCAACATGACTACTCCCATGACCGAAGGTTTCTACCCTGAATTGAACCCTTGGAGTGTTCTAAAAAAACAAGTTTAATTAACCAGTGTCCACAATGATGTGGCACTGAGAATGAGATTCAAGAACAACGTCTTAAATCTATGAGGGAGACCCGGAATAAGAAACCAATTTTGAGGAGGAATCCACTGAAGGAGATATCAACATCTCATCATCCTGTTTTGATTAAGGAGAAAACATCCTTGAATAAGCGATGAATGCCACCTGCCTTTGGAAAGTGGGAATGTAGGGGAAAAACCAGCGTGTTGCAACACGACGATGCGTCGACCCCATCAAAAGTTCCTGAAACAAATATATTAGCACATATAATATCACAAAATCATCAAAATAAATACCCAATATTATGTCATATTTATATCAAATGTTATATTATATGTATATATTGTTCCTTCAACATATATATCCGGAACCTACTCCATTGGAACCCCTCCTGGCCTGGAAATGAAGAGAGGGAGTGACCCCTGAGGCCCACCTCCAATAGGGCATGAGTTAAAAACTAGCACCTAGCATATAAAACATAAAATTGGGGATGTAATCCTCATAATATAAGTTAAGGATAAGAGATAAGACAAATCCCCCAATCAACACCATGTCATGTAATTTTTTTCTGAAATCTCATACAATAAAATCCCACAATTCATGATGTTTAATATATGAATAGTCTATAAAATTAAAGTACAAGAGACTCCTATGTAGTAGAACCAACAATAACTCTCCATTATAGAATGGTACATTCCTTCTAGGTTTCCAAGTCCTTATTAATTACTTGAAAAGTATTCTATAAAATTGGGGTGATCATAACATGTATACTCAGTAGGATCACAATCAAGGTTTATCATGAAAATTTTATTAGATAATACTAATGGTATAGTGAATGAAAAATAGAACACACATCCACCTAAATAGGCTAACTAATCATCCCCAACCTCACCATAAATCACTCACCTAGTTACCCATATAATCTAATAAGATAATATAAAAATTGCAGAATTCAAGGATCCCCAAAACCACTTCCCCACTAGTTTTCACTCTCATGACCCAAAATATGATGTCTTATGCTCATATCCCTTCCATTCTGATGTGGGATAGAGCATATCCCTACCAACACCAACCCATGATCAAGCCTAACATCTTTTATTGGAATATATTAATAACTGCATCACATCAAAAGTTCAATGCAGTGGGGTATCATGAACATGAAGGTTATGACCCCCGTTCCCTCCTCCCACCATCGGTGACCCCAAACACACATCACATAAAATATTATCTCCAACTTTAAATCCATTATTGCTAGTTATTTCTACTTACTATTCCATCATCTGGAGGCATCACCAATAACTATTGCATCGTCACCAGGAATCCCCACTAACTATGGTGTCATTACCAAGAATTAAAATTTACTTTTCCATCATTACTAGAAATACCCATTGAATGATTCATCATCACTTAGAATCACCACCGACCGTGAGGTCATCACTAGGCATCATTGTCAATTATTTCATCATTATCAGAAATTTCTGTTGACTGTGTCATCATCATCTTGCACCTAAACTAAAGAGAGAGTGGGGTAGAAGTTATATTCATCCATCCACCTTTTCCAAATTGGATTTTAGAGAAAAAACTCAGAACCCAAAACCTTTGGGAATTGGTAAGGACATCCAAATAGATTGGGGATCATTTAGAAAACACATGAAAAATACAACAATAGATAGTATCACACTATACCCATTCCAAAGGATCTTTTTAGCATCCCTAACATTTCCACAATACTACCACACCACCTTAAGATATCTTCCACAAACTGCTATCACTAGTAAAATGAAATTAAACACATAAAATAAACACAACACCTCCAAAAAATAATTTATTTATTCTCACATTCAACCATTTTAATAATTACTAGTCACTAACCCAGATCCATATATTTAACCGCCCGATTCCATATTTAATGAAAAACCACTCAAGAATACCCCATATTTAATTTCAGCCACTACACATTTTATTCCAACCCATTGATCAACATTCAATTCTTTAATCAATTAAAAAATATTTAATTCTGACAAAAACTTATTTAATTCTATCCCATTACATTCCCATTTAATCATTAACAATCATATTCCATAACTACTGGTTGATTACAAGAATGCCACCATATAACAACCCAAAAATATCCTAACAAAAACCATTGACCATATACTACAACCCATACCTCAATATATCCCATGCCAAAAAAAATGTAGCCTCATTTTCTTGACAAATTTCATATTAGAACCAGTCACCAACATCACTTCATAATCACCACAAGATCCAAACATACACAATGATAACATAAAGAACAATGAAAAAACATAGAGGCTGATTTAAACCCAAAAAATTCCATAGTTTCTTTTTAAATGTTGATTTGATCGCATTTTTTAATCTATTGCATGGAATTTTTCAAATAATTTTTAGGCACCCACAAAACTATTTCATATCAAGATTTAGGTGCTTAACATTTTATGAATGTTGAATTCAAATAATCAATCATAAAAGGTTTCACAATTCACAACATCCCCAAATCACACATCATAATAGCTCTTCAATGTTAAGGCACGAAAAATCTATAAAAATAACCTAAAACTAGGAAATAAAAGACAATTCACCTTTTTTTAATTTCATTGAATCCAGTTTATTATCTTATTATATTAGCTATTAAAATCCACCCAAATGAAGAAAAAATCATTCTAATTACATAGATGAAAAAATATGGTGATAAATTTTATTTTTTACCAAAATCAAGGATTTATGAATCACTGTGAAAGGAAGAGGATAAGAAGATATTCCCGCATGATTGAGATCAAAACAAGAATCCATCAACAACTTAAAATACATCATCTCACATCAATCTTTTCCAAAACATATCCTAAAACAGAAATTACTATGACCAAAACCTTATTTGTAACAATAATGAGAAGGAAATTAATAAGTTAATTGAAGAGAGGTCACATTATATTACCAAGAATCTATCTATTTATATTGGTAATCAAATCCCCTAAAAATGGGTTAAAAGACCTCCCAAAGACACGCCTAGATTTCCCAAGAGTTGAGATAAATGTTGGGAGAGTGATGAGTTTGTAAGCAGTTCTATAATTTATACCCATTATAATTTTTAAGGGACCAAGACACAACACCCCCAACCACACTATAGGTAATAATGTTTAACCCCAAACCATGGTGTAAGGAAATGCACTATGCTACAATGGACAGTAGTCCAAATCCCCTTTATAATCAATGTTATAGTCCATGGATGACCCTATATAACTATGTTAAGGATGTGGTGAAACCCATGGACCATGTTGTAACTACTACCAAATCAATAGGGATACTAAATCTAACCTCCCAGGTCCATATGCAACAATT
This sequence comes from Viscum album, assembly GCA_963277665.1. Classification (NCBI taxonomy): domain Eukaryota; kingdom Viridiplantae; phylum Streptophyta; class Magnoliopsida; order Santalales; family Viscaceae; genus Viscum; species Viscum album. The sequence goes on along the minus strand of OY728126.1, from coordinate 1,683,587,314 downwards.
ACTAGCCACACCGAAGAACCCGATCGCCAAACTGAACATCTATGTTGTAATTCACCTCCACATCATAACCACCATCATATTAATAGAAAAAATTGAAATGACCTATCTAAGACCCTACTGCATATATCACATCCATTCCATAACAAAACTCTGGAAACCCTTCTATAATCAACATCATAATCCATGGGTACATCTTATATAACTAAGGTAAGGATGCGGAGTAACCCACACACCGCACTGTAATTACTCCCAAATCAACAAAGATACAAAATACAACCTCCATTGTCACTATACAACAACAAAAAACCACACTACATAACCAGATCCCTAAACTAAACCTTTATGTCATAGCTAACTTCTACATCATATCCACCGTTAAAATAATAAAACCACTAGTATTGGGCTCTATCCAACTCTACATTGTGGATCAACTCCACACCATAACCAAAATTCACCTACCCATCAACACACTATGAATTATCTATAGTTCCCCATGATTATACCACAAATATATATATATATATATATATATTACTATTAAATAAATCAAATGTGTTCATTAGATTTCTCTACACGCATCACAAAATAAATATGCACGATAAATGATTTTATTAAAATTAATATAACTCATAATATTGGCATGTCTAAATAAGGGTAACTATATTATAAAATTTATATAAAAATAAATATAACAGAAATTCATTAATACAATAAATTAGTATAACGAAATGACCAATAAATCATTATATATGTAAAATATGTTTTCCCTAAAAAAATTCCCTTTTATATAATATTAATTTTATAATATTATGTTTAAACAAATATTTCAATTATTTTTTAATAATATATATAATAGAATATATTAACATCCATCCAATATATTCTAATAGTCAATTAATAAATTTATTTTATTCTTGTAAGATTGTTTCTCTTAATATTATTTTATGTGAGTATAAATTATTATTTTTAAAACATTTTATAATTTTTTATACAATAATTTAAATTTATCTCATTTTAATGTTTAAAATACTATGTTTTTTAAAATGTAATTAAATAAATTAATACTAATTGGAAATTTTTGTTAAAAAATATTAACAAAACATAGTGATTGAAAATTAATTTTCTTTAAAAATAGTTTTATTCACATTAAATATTAAACTCTAAAGGAAAATTATCTCATATTTAAAAATTGAATTAGGTTTTTGGAGCTAATATTCAGATTCATCACATAATAATTTGTTAAGAAGGTTCATCTTATATTTTTAGTGATAAAATAATTACCGTGATTAATATTTAATCAAGATTAATAGGTGTTAAAGAAGTTAATCTAAGAGGGCCTAAATTTTAGTAATAAATTAAAATATTAGACCTTCTAGAATACATTTGTTAGGTTATAAAGTTATACCAACATGTTTCACCTCCATTTTCTCACTTAATTCACCAACTCATAAAACCCACTTAACCCCCATGTTATACTATTCATACCTCTTACCTAACATTAGTTCCCCTGAAAAGGCCCCCCATTTTCACCTATAAAAGTATCTCACTCAAATCCATTTTGTCATCCACCTACATCACAAAGGAATTGATCATGATTTTCCCTTCACTCTCCCTCTCTAAATCTATCCCAAGCAGTTTCTAATGTTTTAATGAGTCCTCCCCAATCATTAAAAATCTACTTAGTAAGTTAAGGGTTCTCCTCCTCTTCATTTTGATTAATGTAATTATTTTTTGATAATACCTTTGAGTTTTAATTGATTATGATTTCATATATTCATAATATGACCCTTTACTATCCATTTGATTCTATATTGATGAGTTAATATTTATCTCTCTCATTAAACCAATTCCATAATACTTTTTTATAGTTGTTATGTTGTTAAAATCACTCCTCAATTTTCCAAGTAATATATTTATATTATAATCCATCTGAATTCCATTTGATTTTTCTTACATCTATTCATTATAAAACCCTTTATTTTTGAAATTGTTACATATTTAGGAGATACTATAATTCTATCACCTTAATACTTTTACATAATCCCTTTGAATGCTCATAATTATACTAAAACCATTCCTTTATTTTCCATATAATATTTTTATATTATATACCTTTTAAATTCCATGTCATTATACTTCAATTTGTATACAATAAACCCCTATATTTTTTAAATTATTACAAATTTATGATAGACCATCATTATCTCTCATTAAAACATTTACATAATCCTTTTTATATCCATCTTGTGACTAAAATCTCTCCTTTCTTTTCCATGTAATATTTTTATGTTGGAATCATTTTTAATTCCATTTGATCATGTATCCATATGTTCATAATAACAAATTTAATATATAAATTATGACCTAATTATGAGAGAACATATTTATATATCATTTAACCCATTACATAATCCCTTTTGTATATCCATAATGTTTTCAAAGTAATTCTTTTATTTTCCATGAAAAACTTTTTTGTTATAAACACCTAACCCTATTTAATTAAAGGGAATTAACCTAGATATTAATATCCTTCATTTTTGGTGAATTACATGTATGAAAATCACATCCCTTAATCATGGTATTTAAATGATGAAATATATTCTTATGTTATATGAATGATGTGACACATATAATGATATACATGTGAAGGGTGTACCCTGATCGTACTGTAATGCATTGACATTTATAAATGAAATGTTCATGATACCTTAAAAACATTACTTGGTAATGTTTTTGATAACTTGGTGAATAAACTTGGTAATATGATTTCAAAACACCATAGTGATGAACTATGGTGATATTATTATGAATGTATCATGTTTATGTTATAACAACATTTCCATGTTATGGCTTATATACTTATGATCATGTTATGAATCTTATACTTATGATCATGTTATGACTCATGTGATTATGATAATTTTATGAATATTTTCATAATATTAATTTTTTTATATTATGTCTCATGTTTTACCCATGATGTTGATTTATGCTCTGTTTTCATTATTTATCTCTTACAAGGATTTATGCTCACCCCTTTATTTTGAGAAATGTTCTAGGAAACCTTATGCAGTGAGGTGATCTGGGATGAAATAATGAAGAATAATTTAAAGAGAGTTGAAATTTTATTTTTTATTTTGTTATACATGTACTCCATGTATTATATTTCTATTTTCAAAGACACAAATCCTCAAAATGTACTAAGGAAATGACAAGGATAATAGTTTTGTTAAGTAATTATATTTAAAAATATGTATGAAATTGTGGGTAATTATTTTTTGTATCAGATTTGAGATTTTTTATTTATGGTAATTATGAAAAAAACCTTATTTAAATCCCTAGTGATATTTATAAGTATAGGAAACAAACATAAAATATTGGTTAAGTATAGAGTATGTGGTTTCATAAGAAAATACAATTGTGTCTAGATTTAGGAAAGTTGATGCAGTTGTGTAATAGATGAAATTTAGTCTAATCACACTAGAAAAGGATAATTTATCATTGAATCAACATTTAATCTAGTGTATGATGGGTGGGCTTAAGAGTGCACAACTATCTAGACACTACTAGGGAAAATGTTGTGGTTGTCATTCTATTTTTTACAAACCATTTTGAAGGATGTAAAACTAATGTTATTTTTTATCATTAAAAGTAAGAAAATATTAAAATATATGTTACTAGAATATGAATATTAGAAATTATTTAGGATTAAACTTACTTTTATAATTTACAATTATTCTTAGTAGTATGCATTTTCTCATTTAAGTTTTCTTCATTTAGAAAAATAGTGGAAAATAAGAAGACCTGTAATAGATACATTAGGAAATTAAATGATGGTATTCACAATATTGTGGAATCCAAATTAAAAACTTCATGATGATGTAAAATATTCTATCTCAAGTTATTAATAATGAAAAAAATATTTTTTAGGGTTTAGTTTTACTAATGAAGGAACTACGGGTCATTGTATCTCTTATTCAATAATGAAAACCTATCTTTAGTGAAAACTATTACCCATGTGATTATAGAAAAGTGGATCAATATTATAGAAAAGATATTTAATTTGATATATTTTTATAAGAACGAGAAGGTTTCCTTAGATCTTTAATTTCTAGAGGGAGAATCTGATCCGTGATCAAAATTGATCAGGAACACAATGACAAAGAATAAAGTCCATGCTTTGGAGTGTGAAAATTTATATAACATATTTTTTAGTAAGTATTTTAATCAAACCATCTGAATTAAAATGAAAAGGGAGTTTTTAGATCCTAATAAAATGGATAATGAATCTGTCATAATTTATGAGATGAACTTTAAAAATCATGTACGAAACACTTCAAGCTTTGTCATCGATTATTATAGGAAGATTGATCGAGTCATTTGTGGAATGAGACTCTATCTATGGAAAGTATTGGAAATCTGAGACTTTGAAAGTTTCAAGGAGATAGTTTGGTATACTATCAAAGTTAAAATGGATATCATATATGTGAAGTTGTATCATGTTTATAATTATAAGAATTTAATGTTGGATAAATATTTAAAAAAGAAATATGAATATGAAAATGAAGGAAATATACTATAAATTCCCATGTGAAACAAGTGTGGGAATTATTAATTAGTTAATTATAATTAATGAAGTGGGAAATATAAAAAATGTGGAAATTATAGACACATTGATCAGAACTATCTTAAAGATACAAATCCACTTCATCCTAATGAAAATGAAAAATTAAATATGGTGGAATATTATCTTACATTTCAATACTTCAAGTGTGGAGAGCTTGGACAATTTTCTAATCAGTGTTCGAATCCAATAATGATGGAGGTACATGAGTAACACCTATTTTTTACAATACAAACTATAAGGAAATATTTTTTTACTAAATTGTGTAAATGTGTGTCCTAGTTTCAAAAAGTTTGGAAACACTATATCTTTCAATGAAATTTCTATAGACCCAGTTTAGACCAAGGAAGTAGAGGAGTAGTGTCCTATGACTATAGTAATATAGATTTATATATTTCTTTGTCCATAAGGATAGTATGGAATATTATTTTTTTTTAATTGATTTTTGATTGACTAAGAAAGAAAACTTGAAAGGAATTAATGTTTATATAGATGAAGGAATATAAAGAAAGATTATAGGAACATAAGAATATGCTAGTTAGTACACCCATGTTAACATTATCCTATAATTGAGATAGATTATATATTTATAATGCATAATTTAAGGGGATTTTAAGTGTTCTCATGTAAAATGACATAGTAATTTATTATACAGCTTGAAAATTTAAGCCTCGTGAGAAAAACTATCCCACCAATAATTTAGAGTTATAAACAATTTTTTTTTCCATTAAAGATACTGATATATGATATTTAATGGGAGAAGTGTGATATATACATAGACCACTAAATTCTGAAGTTCATATTCACATATAAGGAACATCACATGAGATAAAGTAGATGGCTGGAGCAACTGAAGGACTATGATTAATCAATTCATTATCACCCAAGTAAAGAAATCTAGGTCACTGATGCACTCAGTTAGAAAGAGACTAGAGTTATTATAATTATGAGAAATTAAATAGATCAGTTGGTAAAGGAATTTTTAAGGATGAAAATATAGGTTATAATGAAATTGAAATAATCAATATTATCTCAAATTATTTCCTAACTATCATTATTGTAGAGGATCAAGAAATCAAAAAGAGATGATATTGTGATACAAAAGAATATACAACTGATGAAAAATTGGAAGTATTCTAATTTCAATCTTGATAAAGGGGAATTAATAAGGTTAAACATAATGTTATGTATCCCATCTATTCTATAATTAAATTTTTAATTATTTAATGATGCTCATGGATCTGTATTCTTCACACATATAATAATATTTTTTTGTAAAGATATATTTATCCATTGTTGATGGGATTACATGAAAAAGTAAATTAGTGATTATAAAGCTAGATATTTGGTATTTTAGTAAGTTAATGAAGTGCATAAAATACTTACGGGAGTGTTTCAACCACTACATATACATTTATGGAAGTGGGGCACCATTATTATGGACTTTGTTACTGGCATTCCCAACTTGTTAACTGGTAATGATACCAAATGGGTAATCATTGATATATTAAATAAGTTTATTATTTTAATAACTATTGAAGATGACTTATCCATTGAGTGAATTGATTTCCTGTATATGCAATAAGTGTTGATACTTCATTTCATTCCAATATCAATTATATCATAATTCAATCCATGATTTATCTCTATGTTATGAGGAGCCTCAGAAAGGCCTTGAATATGATATTATACCCAAGAACAACCAATAATCATAAAATTAATGGGTAGTCTAATAAGACTATTCAGGCATAGGAGGGAATGTGCTAGATCATTTTATTTTCAAGGGAGTTAGGACCAATATCTTCCACTTTTTGAATTCCCCCAAAACAACAATTTCCACTATAGTATTGGAATGGATCCATATGAAGCACTTTATTTTAAAAGATGTTGAACTATAACATATTTGGATGAAGTTAGATAAGGAAAACTCTTGGGACCATACCTTGTTAAAGAAACCACAGAGAAGATAAAAGTTATCTAGAGACATATCAAGTCTTCTTAGAGTCATCAAAATATTTGTGCTTTTATTTGATTGAAGGACATAGAATTTAAGATTGGGTATTAGTATTTATCAATGTATCGCCATTGAAATGAGTCATGAGAATTTAGAAGAAGGTAATGTTGAGACCAAGGTACACTGAGCCATTTTTTATTATAGGGTATTTTAGAGAAGTTTCATATTACGTGGAACTACCTAAAAATCTTTCAAATGTCGATTGTGTCTTTGACATGTCTTTACTATGAATGTATACATTAGACATAAAAAATATACATGAAATTAATGGTGTGTTATAGGAAACTGAACTTTCATATGAAGAAGAACAAATCCATAATCCATATGAAAGGGTGAGAGTATTGAAGAACAAGATAACCTATATTGTGAAGTTTCTTTGGAGAAGTCACAAGTTTGAGGATGCAAACTCAAAGCCTAAAGGAGAGATGAAGAAAATATAGTACCATTTATTTTGATGTATTATTGACATTTTAGGGTATATTTTTTTAGTTGGAAGGGGTACAATGACTAAATATTTTACCATATATATATATATATCTTTCCTTTAAGTAAATATAACGTGTTTATTAGCTTTCTCCACACGCATCATCGAATGAAGACGAACCACAAAACCATTTAATAAAATTAATATAACCACTGTAAAGTAGTCATAAGATTTGTGGGTGTAAATAAGGGTAACTATATTATAAAATTTATATGTAAATAAGAATACTGGTAATGAATTAATAAATTCAACTGGTATATCTAAAGACTGATATATCGTTTTTTGTGTAAAATATATTTCTTCATAAAAAATTCATTTCTATATGCTATGAATTTTATTATATTACGATTAAAAAAATATTTTAAAGAAAATATTTAATAAAATATACAATAAAATATGTTAACAACCATAAAATAGTATTTACTAAGCAATAAATATATATATTTTATTCTTGAAATATTCTTTTTTCGTAAAATTGGTTTATGGACATATATATTTCTATTTTTAAAACGTTAATTTTTTTATAAAATAATTCAAATGTTTTTCTTTTAAATGATGAAATGATTATGATGTTTTAAATTATATTTTAATAAATTAATACTCATTGGAATTTTTTATTAAATAATATTAATAAAACTTAATGATTAAAACACCATTTTTTACAAAAATCGGTGTTGTACATATTATATGTTTTTTTAAAGATAGTTTTCTCACAATTATAAATTGATTTCAATTAAATGGATTAAAAATTCAGATTCACCATGTCAAAACATTTTAATATAGGTCATATTATATTTTTTTAGGAAATAATTGCCATGATTAATATTTAATTAAGATTAATAAGTGTTAAAGTGGGTATTCAAATGTGGATCGAATTATACTGGATCAATTTAACACTAAGAAATTATAGAACATATTTGTTAAGTTATAAATTTATACATACATGTTTCAAAAATATTATATCATCTTATTCTTCTAACTCACCAAACCCACCTAACCCCCATGTGATACCATTCTTATCTTATACCTAACTTTAGTTTCCATGAAAATGTCCCTCTTTTTCACATACTAAAAAAGATCACTCCAACCCATTCCCACATACCTCTACACCATGATGGAATTGATCATGTAGTTCCCTTCCCTCTACCTCTCTAAAAACCTCCCTAGAAGTTCCTAGGGTTCTGGGGTGTACTCCATATGCCTCAATAAGCTAATTGATAGGGTTAGTGTTCTTCCCATCATTCTTTTGATTTAACTTCTTCTTTTTCTATAATACATTTGAGTTTTAATTGATTATGCATTCATATTTTCATAATTATCCCCTTTATTTTCTAATTGATTCCCTATTTATGATAGATTATCTTCTTATCTCATTAAAACCCTTTAGTAATCCTTTTTATGGTTTTCATACTACAAAAATTACTCCTTGATCTTCCATGTACTATTTTATTAAATAAATCCTTTTGAATTCAATATAATTGTTCTTACATGTGTTAATAATATACCCCTTTTTTGTTTAAATTGTTCCCTATTTATGAGAGACTATATTTCTATCCAGTAAAACTATTTCCACTATCTTTTTGTATACCCATCATATGGCCAAAACAATTCATTGATTATCTCCATGTAATACTTTAATATTGAAATCCTTTTGAATTCCATGTGACTGTTATTACACATGTACATAGTAAGCCACATTACTATTTACATGATTCCCTACCAATGAGACAATATATTTATTTCTCATTAAACTATTTCCATAATCTTTTTGTATAGCCATCATGCTATTTAAATCACTCATTGTTTTCCTTGTAATATTATCATGTTGTAAGAATTTTGAATCCCATGTGATTATGCTTACATATGGTCATAGTAAACCCCTATAACATCCAAATCATTATTTTTTGATGATAAAAATTATTTCACTCTAATTTAAACCATTTAATAACACCTTTCATATATCTTTCATACTGAGAAATTCATTCTTTGATTTTCCATGATGTACTTTATTATAGTGAAAATCCAACCCAATTTCATTCAAGGGTATACAACTATATATAATTATCTACCATTATTTCATGTATTTTTATGTATGAAACCAAAAGTATTTAATCATGGGATTGAAATGATGAAATATATTCTTATGTTGTATGACCGATGTCAAAAACATAATAATAGACATATGAAGGGTGCACCCTAATAGTGCTCCAATGCATTAGGTAAAGAATTAATCTCTAGAGATGAAATGTTCATGATACCTTAGTATAATGACTTGGTAAATTTTTATCATACCTTGGTGAATAACCTTGTTAATATTCTTTTATGATACCTAAATTATGAACTTTGGTGATATGCTTATAAATGTATCATGTTTATGTTGTAGCCACATTTTTGTGTTATTCCTCATGTACTTTTGACAAGGTTATAACTCATGTACTTATGATTATGTTATTAATAATGTTACTATGATCATGTTATGAATCTTTTACTTATGTTAAAGTTATTATATTATGTCTTGATTTTTACCAACATTGTTCATTTATGCTCTATTTTCATTATTTATCCCTTACTAGGCTTTACGATTACCCCTTTCTTTTGAAAAATGTACCTGGAGAATCTTATGTAGTGTGGCGATCTAGGATGTCATAATAAATAAGTCTTTCAATAGAGTTAAAATTTTATGATCTTTTCTTATATGATCTTTATTGAAATTAATGTTATTCCTAGTTTCTAAGAAATTAAACCTAAAATAGTCCTGAGGAATTTATTTGTGTTATATTTTTTTAATGAATCAAGTTTAAATCTCTATATGAAATTTTGGGTCATTATACCAGGAAAGTTTAGTCATAAGTGATGCTTATGACCATTTATTTAGAATAAAAATAGTTAGCAAGGTGAGTATATGGGGAAGACAAGAAATGAACACATCTAGCATAAGAAAAATTATGTATCATAATAAGACATATCATCCCCATGACCATAGTCATTAGAATTTTCCTATTCATATTGATAGTTTTTTTGATTGAATATTTTGAGGATATCAGAATTGACACTTCGTGACACCTTGGAGGAGGATTTGGTAGAGACAGTCCTTGTCATGGTTGAGTAGTATTTCCTTAGGCTTCTCTTTGGGGGAGAAAAGATGAAGCTCTCATTATCAATCAATTTATTCTTCCCATGTGAATTAATGTCATTAAAAGAAACCTTACCACTCTCCCTAGGTATGAAGGGGGGATCCTTCCAACACTCTTTCATCATCAATAAAATTTTACCACTTATCATCAATTTTTGAGGAGGTATACAGTTTTTGAATCTCCTCCTGTAGATTATTATGTTGCGCACCTAAGATAAAATCAACATCCTTTACCTCTAGTTCTTTCACATCAAAGTCTCTTGGCTATATGAAGACACACCCCATGAACTGGGGAATGCATGTTATTGTCTTACATAACCAAACATTGAACTGAAAATGCATTTTTAGCAACACTATATTCTTCATTAATTTCGACATCCCTTTCACTAATAGAATAAGGCCTTTCTATATTAGAATGAAATGCACCTGTAGGATGATTAATCACATCATTAATGAAACCACCTGAGATAGCTAGAGTTACCTAAATCAACACTGCTACTTGTTGATTTAATCCATTGAGGTCACATGTTTGTCTACTAAATAGAGCTTTGAATTTTGGATCAGGAGGTATATGTAGTGTTTGCTTCAGACTCTCCTAGGTTGTTTCATTGGAATACAAAATACTAACATCCTGGATTATCTAATTAGAACCTGGTAAATCCAAATTCTGAGAGTTTACCTTACAATATTCATTAAAACATCTACCACCATCAACATGCATCTTAATAAGGACCTTCTTCAATTGATTCTTGCTCAATCAAGAAGCCTTCAGAATAGACTTCCCATGACTAAAACCTCAATCTTATGCCCCTATACACTTGCAGAGAGGATAAAAATCATACCCAGATTCGAATAAAACTGAATGTTTGTTCATGAAATACTCACCAACAATAACCTAGAAATATTAAATAGGTGAATTCAACACATCGATCTCAACTCAAATCCTCGATGAAATAGGATTACAAAGATCCCTAGTCTGGCTATATAGACATAGGTATATCCCTAATAGGTTTCCTAACATGCGAAGAATAGATGGATTTTGAAAATCAATCGGAAGGTGCATAAAATTTACCCAAATTTCAATAGTTGTTGAATCTTTCCTCAGATGAAAATCATATGACTATTTGAAGAGAAGGAACTGAGATCCATTACAGATGTGAGGTGCACTCGACCTTGCCAGAAAAAAATATTCTTCTTAGGGGAACCTAACAATGATATTCTTAGAATTGAGGAGTTCTATAGTTGACCTCTACTGTAAAACCAATTATCCAAATATAAATTTGTTGAAGTAGTCCACCGATGGATGAAGTTGCTTGAATCTTGAAATCATCATAAGATGCATAAGAGAGGAAGCTTTAGTGAATTACAAAGTCTAAATCGATAGTATCGGAGATACCTTTAACAGATCCATAATAATTTGGTTGAGAGAGATCATATGTAAATAAGGGGTGTATTTATGTTTCAAGAAAGTGTGGAATTTCTTCAGTCGAGAACCTTTGAGTGGTAGTGAAGGACCCTCCTCCACCGAGGGGTAGGGACTTGTGCGATGGCCATCAACACCTAGGACATCAGAGATCGGATCTGTGGGAGGGCTCCCCTATTGTCTTCCTCTATCTAGGACATAATAATTACTTACAATTGGGTCATTGTATTATCTATATGATGCATCCACATCTCAATAGACAAAGACACCAAAATAATCACCTCTCCTCCTACACACCACAAGGATATATTCCATTCCATATTCATGGGATCTTCCCTTAAATTAATCTCCAATCACCTGAAGATAATATTTATGTAATATAGGAGAAAATTACACACCACAAAATTGACCTTATACAAAACATGTGATGTTGAGAAGACCTTACATTATGACTATATTACCCTTACATAGGACCCCTATGAAACAAGCCAACAATCCGTTATGTAATTTGTCTCCCCAGTTGAAATATTTAATCCAAATCCACTGACTTCTCCTCGAGAATCCTCTAGGCACCCAGAAGACCCATATCTCACAAGTAACAGACAAGGAAGGTCTGAACCATTATTTAAGATACCTATTGAATTATTCTCATCCTCATAAATAAAAAATCAAAAAATGTGGAGTGTGGTTGGGGAAAAGGGGAATTCTAAACAACCACATATGAGATACCTCCCTAAAATATCGCTATATCTAGAACATGAAAACTACATAAGAAGAATAGGAAATTGAAGAAAAGTGACACCACCATTCAAAATTGAACCCACAGGGAAAAAACCACTGTAATGTAAAGAGACAATCAACAAAACACAAGGCATAATAGAAGATAAATTTCTAATTGATTTCATATTGAGATAAAGAGATTTACTATAAATAAACACCAGGTCAGATGTCGCATAATCACGTAAGAAAACAAACGTAACCTCAATGTCGAATGCATCTTAGTATCAACCCATCCATGATAATTTCCCAACATAATCCACATAAATTAAAATGATTTCATATAAAAGCCATAAGAAACCCTATAGAAAATAATTATAAAAACCCACCATTGTATCATGACTTTAACATGGATAAAGTGTGGCCAAATAGAATATCATTAACTGAATTTATATTTACATACAATTTTTTTCATTACAAATTTTAAATGATTATATTTCTATGTAAGTAAATTTCATCAATCTAATCACAAAATAAATATAAACACTAGAGGAGGGAATACCTTTAGAAAAATCACATGATATTGTCTTTAAATCATCTAAATAGAACTTCCATATATAAACTACATCAGGGAACACCTTATGTTATCCAAACATTGGTATTATTATTTATGGTTCGAAAAAATATATTTTCTACAAAAAAAGATCAATACATTAAAGATATCATCAACCAAAATACACATCATTACCCATTCTTAATTTATATAAATTAATTTAGAAGAATTTGTCATATTCAACACTTTAAAATTTTTAATTAGGAATGATTTCAAATAAATATTTACACAAACTTTATCATCATCTATAAAAAATAATACTTCTATGTTATATGTAAGGGAACAAGATTTTACTTATATATTTTAGTATGAAATGCTTGACACAAAACATTATTGGAAAAAAATTAAAAGGTCCTTGAAACAAACTGCACAAATATTCTTTAGATGTAAACATGACTCTAAAAATAAGCAATCCATAAATCAACCTTACATTTTATTATCTATTTTATAAAAACTAAACATGGAATGGAATTTATAAATCAATGTATATAACATTAATACTTTTTCATCATAGTACATTAACCATGATTGAAAATAAAAAGAAGACCTATTTATGTAAAAGTATCCAAATTTTTTGATAGGTTATAACTAAACATGATTTTCAAATCCTAAGAATTCCATAAATAATTAACCAAAATTTTATTATTAAAATAATCGATTACCACATTCCTACAAGTCATCATGAGTGGTATATAACAAAAAGTGTTATATTTTTTAAAAGAATAAAGATACATCTAAGCATTGATCCAAAAAATTATGTATTTTATTTAATGGGATTAAATATATTATGAGATGTTTTTTTCTTAAAGGATTACAAAACATCAAAATTTCATTTAGAAACTGAAATAAACCTTTTTAATTATTAAATAATTTAAGTAAAACTCACACTAAATGGGTAAAAGTAAATTATTAAAAACTATTTTAAAAATTAAGGGTTGAAACAACTTAATAGAAATAATTTCAAGTGAAGTTATTGAGATCTTTTAAAATATAGATTTAATTACAAAATGAATTAAGGACACAAAATTAGAACATTCCCACTCATAGATTATTAGACCAGACTCAAACAATCCTAATGATATTCTTAAGAAACCTCAACCATACTAGATACCCAGAATACACTTCCTCATGACTCTAGAACTCCTCCAATCATAGGGAACTAAGACCATCGATTCTCCATCACACTACAACCAAAGCACATCAGCCTACACTAGGCAGAATTCCTAGATATAGTAGAACCAAATCCAAGGGTTACACTCAAGTCTTAAAATACATCCTTACCCTCTAAATACAGTTAATTTAATTCCTAAGAATCATAGTACTCTCTTAAACCTCCTTATAATCTTGAGAAATACCTTATCAATAACCTAAACACAATCCCTAACTTCCATCAAAGTATTCATCATCAATCTCTCAACCATCATATGTATCTATAATTTTATGACTAATTAAAATTTTTACACCCACATGTCCTAACTTTCCTAGAGATTTTAGAATACAGAATTCAGATAGAAAAATAAAATCCAAAGATCACACACATTGGACTCCACTTTCTAGAGATTGAATAGCTCTTACCTTCATTCAGTCCTCCTTACCTAGGGAATGAACTTCATTTTAACTAAGATAAGGAATGCATCCATCACATCATGATTCATCTTCCACTAAACTTGATCCAACCTCAGAGTAATATCACTACTAAGGAATCTTGAAACCATTTTAAAGTATTTTTCAATTTGAAGAAACCTCAAACTCCTCTAGCTAATCCTAAATTGAAAGACCCAACACCCCATTAAGAAACATAAACACTTCATGATTTGGGAACCTATTTAGATCATTATCCCAGGAATCCTTCTTTCACTTCTTGAGAACAAAATCTTGTTGTCGACCCATCATCATGTCTTCACCAATGAATCAAAATCAATAAAGTAAATTCAAACATACAAATCATACAATCACAATAAAGAGAATTTAGACACACTACATGTACCTCATTTATCCCTATATAATTTTAGACCACTTAAATCATAATTGAGAAGCCTTAAAATAAAACATGAATAAAAAAATGAAAATTCTTTCTTGAAATCCACGTAGTAAAAACTATATAAGTGATCAAAATCATTTAGATAGGTATATTTTATATCATCAATACATAATATTTTAATAACTACTCCAAAATTTTTCTCTGAATCATGAGGCTAGTTTTTTTATAAAAAACTTTAAACTAGTTACATGATCACTATTAAAATAATTATAACCAATACTAAAAGAGAAACCTATCACTTATTGGGAAATAGAACACATCATGATTTAAATCAAGTATGAAATCATTACTAGATATTTTTAACCTTCATAAATTATCATTCAATCATGTTATAAAAAATTAATCCATTACTAAAAAACGTTAATCATGACTTTTCATACTTTTCCTACTCAACTAACAAAACCTTGTAATACTCATTTTCAATTAATATCATTATTCATATCTTTAAAACTAAAGAATTAAAATTAACACATAATATGATTCCTAAAACATAAGGATGAAACAAATTAATTTATCAAGTTTAAAGATCCATTGGGATTGCTAACAAATATGCAATTACCAAAATATATCTAGGTAGACATTATAGAAATTTTAATTTTTTTTTGTTTAACATTTACTATGGTTGAATGTCATTACTTATTATATTTTTAAGTCAAAACAACATTATATTCATAAAACAACAAAAACACCCATATAATTATAAAAAAGTTTCCACATGCATAAGAATTAGGGGAACACATCCACCAAACTTTGATATAGTCCAATTTCAGAAGACTTGACTCACCCACATTTTTTTAAAATGCATCAAAAAAGTTACGAATTATGATAGGATAAGTTTATCCCATCCTCATACACCTTAATACAAAAAATATTTTATATTTAGAAGACAAATACCTAAGAACAAAACCATGAAATTAATTTAAATTCATTTAATTAGGTTTCTTAAATTTCCCCTAAATACATCCAAATTCAAACATAAATGAAAACAAGAATGATAAACGTAACTTTTCTAGGTCTCTACCACACAAGAATTACCTCTTCACTTGGTCATTAAGTGGAATTAAATTCCATGTGTTGGATCATTGGGGGGTAGTTAATATCCATTGTCCTGGTTGGACTCCCAAACCTATTCCATGTTCTAAACTCAAATTATATTGTTTCCCTACTAACCCATGGAATCCTGAAAATGCCTAACTTTAGTCACATTCATATCTATCAACCATCAACTTTGACACCACTATGTCCCAACCCCCTTCTCTCTATAATGGTACCCCTCATGGGATAGAAATGAATAGAGTTAGTGGCACCTAAATACTACCTCTAATTTGACTTAGGTTGGTGAATAGTAACTAGGGTATAAAACATACAGTGGTATGAATTTACCTCATAATATGATTTAATAAAAAGAGATAATGTAGACTCACCAACAAAAACCTTCCCATATATAAAAATAAACCAATATCACTTACAGTAAAATCCCATATTGGATTATGTGAAATACATGAATGGTCTCCAAAATGAAAACTCAATAGACTAATATGAAGTTTAAATAATAAAATAACTACATTTCAAGATGGTACAATCCAAAATAGAAAAAATCTCTCTTGATTATCTAAAAATAACTATATAAAATAGGGGTGATCATAACATGGATACTCAGTAGAATCACACTCAAGGTCTCTCATGAAAATTCTAAAAGTGTATAATAATCCTCCAGTGAACGAACAATAAAACTAACATGCACCTAAATAGGTCAACTAATAAATCCCAACCCCACCATGGATCACTCACCAAGTTAGACATCCAATTTAAGAAGATAAAATCAAAAGTATATAATTTAAGGTTCCACACAACCACTTTCCCATGGGATTGATGCTATCACACCCCAAAACCTAATGTTTTATGCTCACATACCTTCCATTATAATTAGGGTTAGATTGTATAAATACCAAACTCAACCCATGATCAGGTCTAATATATTTTGTTAAAATCAATCCATAACCATAACACATCAAATATCAAGAGTTGTAGGGCATCATGAACATGAAGGACATAAATGAAATTCTCTTATACCATCATGAATATCCCTCACCAAACATCCCATAAAATACTGCCTCCAACTAGAAATCCATCATTACTAGGATTCTCTAATAACTGTGTTGTTATCACCAATAATCGCCATGAACTACTTCATCATCAGCAGGAATCACCACAAATTTTCTCTTCATCACTAGGCATCAGGATTGACTATGTTTTCATCAACATGAATTTCCAAAGTCTATCATTTCATCACTCGACATCACCACTAACTGCACTATAATCACTAGGAATCACCACATTCTATGTGATCATAATTATACACCTCAACTGAATAGAGATTATAAGAGGGTGTGTAGTTAGATGCACGTGCTCATAAATTTTGATATTGGTAAAAACAACCCAAAACCAAAAACTTCGGGCATAGTTAGGAATATATAACTCATGTGTGGTGTATTTAGAAATCACCTTAAAATATAATAATAGGTAGTACCACCACACTATACCTCGCCTATGGGATTATATTTACATCCCTCGTAATAAAATTTAAGGATAAGAGATAATACATAGCCACCAATTAACACCATTTCTTGTATAGAAATTAATTAGGATCCCATATAATAAAATTTCATAATACATGATGTTAACTACAATAAATATATCCAAAATAAAAATACCTGAAACTACAAAGTAGTAGCACCTTCAACAACTCTCTATTCCAAGATGGTGCAGCACAACTTGATCACTAAATCCCTCTTGATTACCTGAAAATTAACCTATAAAATAAGAATGTGTAGAACATTTATACTCAGTGGGATCACACCCATTATATCTTATTCAAATGTTAATAGAGTAAAATAATACTCCAATGAATAAAAAAATCCCCTAAATTTCTCAACTGATGGTAGGTTTTATGATTTCATTAATAGAAAAAGGGTAAATTCACCCTAAAAATAGGGTCACATAGTTGGCCAAACCATGCACCAATTGTGTGACTCCCACTGCTTTGGAACCCTACCTCACATGGTTGTCCCGCATAGTTTTCTATAACATCATGCCAACCATGAGATGAACAATGCATGACACTACCTAAACAGAACTAAGCATGTTGTATAGGTGCACATTTTGGTCAACTGTGCACAACCTGTTCGGATCACTCCTTTTCACATACCGTAGGAGCACTGTTTTCACTAGTGGGCCACATGGTTTCAAACAAACTGTGCACCCTTACCGGTCTCCACAAAACCTGATATATTAGAGACCAATTCTCTCGAAACCCAATGAACCATCCAAGAGACCTCTCAGACCTTTAACCAAGTAAAAAAAACAAAACATTCAGGTGTTATAACACTAGGAATTATGTTTTGAATCTCAGTTCAATAAACATCACATAAAATAAATGAAAAAAAAACAAGTTCCATTTGAATTATACCTTGGATCAAAACATGGTTCGTTACACACACACTCCCAAATATTTGTGTAATTAATGAAATCATTTATAGATGATGGGGGGATCATATTGAACTCTCTTGGATCTCTCAACCCTACCAAATTCTTCTTCCTCTCCTCTATGGGTTTCCATAATCCTCTTATAGTGATTTGATTCTAAACCCCTTCCCTCTTGTTGCTTCGGCTTTGAAATCTAGAGGAGGTTATGTTCCTTATTCTTCACTATTTTATTATTCCTTTACCACTTTCTCAGGTCATTGTCTATTATATATGGTCGGGTTATCATAATCTCATGTTGTATGTGAGTTCTATGCACTACTTTCCCAAATCTTGATAAGATGGTGGTTTTAGTGGCCGTCAGTAGCTTGCATGAAGATTCTATCCAGGTCTAGTCAACGTGTGTGGTTGCTTTGTGTTCATTGGAAATCCTCAGTGATTTCATCAGTTGATGCTGCTTCTATCATCGGTGGAAGTATTGGGGAGGAAAAAACTAGGTTTATGTAGATAAATTGGGGTCAAATTGTTGTGAGGGTATAGATTTGGACCTAGATTGGAATGATGCGATGAGATCCAGTTGGGTGATGTATGGTTTGTGAGGGTGTTTGGATATGGAGAAGCTTCTATGTTGACAATCAATGGTGGCGATGTTCATAAGGCATTGGATATTGATGGTTTCTCATTGGAGGTCTTCTAATGGTGGTCGAGTGGAGGAAATCATGTTTACTTGGTGGTTTCAAGCATGGTTCAATTGGAATCCATCCTGTTCATTGGGTCTGGTTGTTTGATTGGATTCCAGATTTCCTTGTGTACTATGCACTATTTATTGTTTCATTCGGACGTTGGTGCTTATTTTTGCAGGTATAGCTGAGTGGGCGGCCTCAAAAGAGGGATGGTTGTGATGAAACATATCATTCAACCATATATCCTTTTTGGATGAATGAGAACCCTATTGCACAATGTTTTTGGACTAGTTTTTTATTGAATCACGTTGACAGTGCATTGATTTCCTCAAAATCATTATTGGCTGGGAGACTCAAAACATGTATAGGTTCACTGGAACCTATCATCCGGTCCTCCCTCAACACGTTTATGTGAGTGGGAGGGTTTCCCTTCCATGTTGTTTTATACCATCACGATGCAACCTCTTAGTAGAGAGGGTGGAACATCACCATCATTTGATCTCACTATTAAAATGTCTTGGGGGGTGAAAAGAATTTTTTATTTCACATATTGGACTTTTCATCCTTAGATCACTCCGAACTATCTCACGACCTTCATATCATTTTTAATGCAGTTTTGACTCAGCAATTGTAATGGGTTTTCTCTATTCCCATTTTCAAAAGAGGTTTTCTAGTTATTTTATTCTATAAAGGGGGCTTGACCTCCAACATGTCTAAAAAATGAAATATTATTTAGAAACACATACACCTAATATTTATCTAATTAATTATTTTAATGTTAATTTTAGAATTTCATTATAACATGATACATTTAATATATAATGTTTTTAATCGTAAATTTTTTATTTTTTATATTTTAATATTATTACAGTTTGGTATTCATTTTTAATATTTGTTACTTATTTATTTTATATTTTTTGGGGGGAATTTAATATTTTTCTTTTATTTGTTTATATATATTTATTTACTATGTTTTAATATTTTCAATATGTATTCATCTTTATTTCAATATATATCATTATTTTTTAATAATTTCTATTTAATTAAAAAAATTATCCATTTTTTCAATATTTTTAAAGTGTACACATTTTTAGTTATTCAATTTCAATCATTTTTAACATGCATACATTTAAGATTATATATTAATTAATAATGTTAAAAATATATTTGTAAATATATATTTACAAATTAATATATTTATAAATGCATATTTATTTTATTTATAATGTTATTAATTTATAATTAAAAATAAATAAATATTATTTTTTAAAAATTATTTATATAATTATTAATAACTAAGTATATATATTTAAAAAATTATAAAATTATAATAAATTTATTTGAATAATGAATTTCTTTACAAAATTTATATTTATATTTATAATTATTTATTATATATATAATTATATAAATATATAAAATGATATAAATATATAAATATTATTTTAAAAAGTATTTTAATAATTATATGTAAATAATTATATATTTAAATAATTATAAAATTATAATAAATATATTTAAATAATGAATATATTTACAATATTTATATTTATATTTATATATATTTATTATATATATATAATTATATATATATATATATATATATATTATGATATAAATATATTTACTGTTATAAATAAATAAATATAAATATATTTAAAAATAAATTTATAAATGTATATTTAATCTATTTATAAAATAATGTATTTATAATTTTAAACAAAAAAGTATTTTTTTAAAAAAATTATGTTTATAATTTTAAAAAAGTATCAATAAATGTATAATTATATAAATATATTTTCAATTTTTTTATTTATAATTGTAATTATAAATCCTTTACCAGCACTAAAACATTAGCACTGATAAGGAAGATGTTTATTAGCACATATTTAGCACTGATAAAGATATCCTTTATTAGTTCTTATGAATTTTTCACTGATAAAACGAATCTTTATCAGTTCTTTTTTTGGAAGCACAGATAAAATTATCCCAAATCTATTTAAAGAACTCTAACTATGACTGAATCAGTCGTGATATCTCATTATTTTGTGAAAATCTCCTACTATCAGTGCACCTCTCCTAAAATCCAAGGCTAGAATCAAGACCCAAATCATGTTTCAAACAAATCCATGGCTCTAATCCAAGGTTCTAATAAATCAAGGCTCTAACGAATCCAAGGATCGAATGAATCCAAGTTTTCGCGATATCTCTACTTTTTCTCAAATGAATCAAAGCATGAATCCATGGTATGTTATATTATCTTCCTCCTCATTCATTTAATAGTTATTTAGGTTCAGCATAATTTTATTTTTACTATATATTTCCCATTGTTAATTTCCCTTCTTCTTCAAGCCTTCAACTGACTATTATTGAAGGATTCACGTCATCTACGATATCCCTAGGTAGGTGTATTTATGGTTTATTTCTTCCCTAATTTGTTTCAAGTTCACGGGTGTTTTAAATTGGTCTCTATAAAATTATAATTGTTATTTGGGTTTAATTGGATTTAAATATGTTTGTTTCTCAAGGTTTTTAAGGGATTAGAATCGATTTATAATTGTGTTCTTGTATAATTGGCCTTGTTTTTTATATATATTCGAAGTATACATTGTATTTTTAGATAATAAAATATTTATAATGGTTTTTATAAAGTAATTTAGTGTTTTAAAATTATTTGAGGCTGTTTATGAAATTTATTTGGGTAATGCGTGTGTTCATAACATTGATTAATTGGGATTTATGTTTGAGATTTTTTCTTGTGTTTTATTTTGTTCTTGTGGTATTTATTTATTTCCAATGTTATATATTCCTTTTTCATGTTTTATGCTTATACACATATGTATTGGAGTATATATATATTTATTAGACACTTGCACGTATTCAAAAGAAAATATTTGAATATTTGTATTGAGACCTATTTAGATATGTATGTGTGTAATTTCATATGTTTATAAAATTTAAAAGAGATGTTTTCAAATTTAAGCATGTTGATTAAATTTGGTTATCTTATATAGGTTTTAAAATAGGGATTTTTAATTTTTTTTCATTTAAGAATAGTTATAAACTTACCAATTTTTTTTAAAATGGCCTAAAGAAAAATGAATGCTTTTCTATTGAACTTTCAAATGGGGTTTTGAAAGGAGGCATGGTTTTAATTGTGTTCTTAATTTTGGTTTGTTGTTGTTAATGTAATGGATGATTTATATGTGTATTTTTTTGTAGTTTTCACATGGTATACCATAGATAGGATAGTAAATAGATGGTTGTTTCCCAAACAAAATTGAGGTATTTTCTAGGGGTCATTTTCAGTTTCCTCAGGAAGATCGACTTGCATTACTTGTTTTGTTCACATATCTAATTAGTATTATATGAGCAAGTCAGTTACCTTTAGAAGCTATAGGTAAGAGATCCTCCCTTTCTGTTTTGGATTATAGTTTTGCTATTAAATATGTTGTTTGGTACCCACATTCACTTTTTTTGTAATTTTTTCATCATCGACCATTTATAATTTTATTACTTACATCTTCTATACTTTAGTTTCATATTTGGATTTGTTTTATGTTTTTATTTCATTTTAGTTACATTTCGTTGTACTATGTTTTCCTTCCTAGTTCCAATTCTTTAAAAATAAATCCAAAAGGGATTTCGAAATGCGTTTTATTAATAAATAAGGATTGGACATGTTGAAAAGATTTTCAAGTGATGTTTTTCACTTAAAAGGAAAAACTAAACAGTTTAATGAAGGGTTTTAAATGATTGTTTAAAATATTATACATATTTAATGATCGATGTCAGGAAAAGGTCATGGTTAGATTTTCTTTAAAGAATAAAAAGATATTATTCTTATTTATTTCAAACTATCTTTCTTGTTAATTGATAAATGGTATCCTTAGTTTATAACAAGGATAGTTTTGTAGCAATATTTTCACCCATCTAAGGTTATGACCTCGAGGTATAAAAGGGAATACTTAATTAAGTATATTTATACCATTGAAACTCATTATTTAAAACAAGAAAACATATTTGACTGACTTAACATAATAAAATGGAATAAATATATAATGTCAACAATAGACGTGATGTGCACTACGGGAAAAAGGGCTTTTTGAGACGGGAATAAATCCCGTCGCAAAAGGTCCGTCCAATAGGTTATTGTGACGGGGGTAACGACCCGTCGCAAATAACCAACTATTTGCGACGAGATTTCGTCTCCCGTCGGAAATAGTTTGGCACGGATAACGCGCCAAACCGCACGAAGGTTATTTGCGACGGGCCCCATCGTAAATAACCGGCGGTGGTTTATAGCTTTTTGCAACGGTATGTCGTCCCATCGCAAAAGGTGTGTCGGCAGAGACTATTTGCGACGGGTCCCGTCGCAAATAACTTTTTAACCGTCGACAGTAATTAATGCAGACGTAGGTATTTGCGACGGGTCACGTCGCAAAAGATACTATTTGCGATGGGTATCCCGTCGCAAATAATCCCATCACAAATAATCTAACTTATATAAACCCACATCCGTTTTTCCTCTAATTCTTCTCAAATTTTAGATCTTGTTTCTCTCTAAACTCAGATTTTAGAGAGAGAATTTTTCTAAGTTAAATTTTTTGTTCACGAAGAAGTTGTGAAGCCATCTGCATCAATAGAAAATCAGTCTTAAAAGGTATTTATGTTTTTTTAATTTATTATTTATTTCATTTTTTTATGTTAATTTTTTTTATTGTTGATTAGTTGTAATTAAATTAAATTTAAATTGTTTTGTCATTATTATTTATTTGTACTAATAATTTGAAATTTTTAGTATTAATTTTTAATAATTAGTAGCAATTATTAATTATTAATGATAATTAGTAATGTATATAATTAATTTGTAGTAATTAATAATAATTGGTAATAAATATCAATAAATTGTAATAAATAGGAATAATTAGTAATAATTAGGAATAATTAGTAATAATTAGGAATAATTAGGAATAAATATCAATAATTAGAAATAATTAGTAATAATTAAGAATAATTAGCAATAATTAGGAATAATTTGTAATAATTAGTAATAATTAGCATTAATTAGTAATAAATTGCAAAAAATAACAATAATTAATAATAATTAGTAATAAATTGTAAAAATTAGTAATAAATTGTAATAATTAGTAATAAATTTTAATAATTAGTAATAAATACTAATAAATACTAATAATTACTAATAAATACTAATAATTAGAAACAAATACTAATAATTAGGAATAATTAGCAATAATTAGAAATAATTAGCAATAATTTGAAATAAATAGCAATAAATAGCAATAATTAGTAATAATTAGCAATAATTAGTAATAATTAGCAATAATTAGTAATAATTAGCAATAATTAGTAATACTTAGCAATAATTAGGAATAATTAGCAATAATTAGCAACAATTAGCAATAAATAGCAATAATTAGTAATAAATAGAAATAAATAGTAAAAAATAGGAATAATTAGTAAAAAATAGGAATAATTAGTAATAATTAATAATAATTATTAATAATTAATAATAATTAGTAATAAATTGTAATAGTTAGTAATAAATTGTAATAGTTTGTATTAAATTGTAATTATCAGTAATAAATTGTAATAATTAGTAATAAATTCTAATAATTACTAATAATTACTAATAAATACTAATAATTAGCAATAATTAGCAATAATTATGAATAATTAGAAATAATTAGCAATAAATAGAAATAAATACCAATAATTATCAATAATTAGCAACAATTAGGAATAATTAGTAATAATTAGCAATAATTAGCAATAATTATTAATAAATAGAAATAATTAGTAATAAATAGAAATAAATATTAATAAATAGGGATAATTAGTAATAATTAGGAATAATTAGTAATAATTAGGAATAATTAGTAATAATTAGGAATAATTACGAATAATTAGGAATAAATACTTATAATTAATAATACTTACTAATAATTAGTAATAATTAGTAATAATTAGGAATAATTAGCAATAGTTTCAAATAATTAGCAATAATTAGTAATATTTAGCAATAATTAGTAACAATTAAGAATAATTAGCAGTAATTAATAATAATTAGTAATAAATTGTAATAATTAGTAATAAATTGTAATAATTAGTAATATACTGTAATAATTAGTAATAAATACTAATAATTAGTAATAACTACTAATAAATACTAATAATTAGCAATAAATACTAATAATTAGCAGTAAATAGCAGTAATTAGGAATAACTAGCAATAATTAGAAATAATTAGCAATAATTAAAAATAAATAGTAATAATTAGCAATAATTAGTAATAATTAGCAATAATTAGCATATAATTAGCAATAATTAAAAATAATTAAAAATAATTAGCATTAATTAGCAATAATTAGAAATAATTAGAAATAAATAGCAATAATTAGCAATAATTAGGAATAATTAGCAATAATTAGGAATAATTAACAATAATTAGAAATAATTAGTAATAAATAGAAATAATTAGTAATAAATAGCAATAAATATTAATAAATAGGAATAATTACTAATAATTAGGAATAATTAGTAATAATTAAGAATAATTAGTTATAATTAGGAATAATTAGTAATAATTAGGAATAAATACTAATAATTAGTAGTATTTACTAATAATTAGGAATAAAAACAAATAATTAGTAATATTTAGCAATAATTAGTAATAATTAGAAATAATTAGAAATAATTAGCAATAATTAGCAATAATTAGCAATAATTAGTAATAATTAGCTATAATTAGTAATAATTACTAATAAATACTAATAATTAGTATTAATTACTAATAAATAATAATAGTTATGAATAATTAGGAATAATTAGCAATAATTAGGAGTAATTAGTAATAATTAGCAATAATTAGCAATAATTAGCAATAAATAGGAATAAATTTTAATAATTAGCAATAATTAGGAATAATTAGGAATAATTAGAACTAATCAGCAATTATTAGAAATAAATAGAAATAATTAGCAATAATTTGGAATAATTAGCAATAATTAGAATAATTAGAAATAATTATGAATAATTAGTAATAAATAAGAATAAATTGTAATAATTAGTAATAAATTGTAATAATTAGTAATAATTAGTAATAAATATTAATAAATAGTAATAATTTGTAATAAATAGGAATAGTTAATAATAAATAATAATAGTTAGTAATAAATAGGAATAATTAGTTATAAATAAGAATAATTAGTAATAAATAAGAATAATTAGTAATAAATAGGAATAATTAGCAATAAATAGTAATAAATAGTAATAAATAGTTATAAATAGTTATAATTAGTTAGGAAAAGATTGAAAGAAATTTTAATAAATTTTAATAAATTCCAAGATCCTGGCACAATTTTCAGTGGATCGACAACACTCCTTTTGCTCGATGAATTTTCTACTTTTAACTCTCACTAACTCAAAACAATATGAAAAATGTGCTACCACAGAGGCATATTCAATATCATATACACGAGATTGGATATGCATTCGTCGGATTATATTTTTTTATAATATTTTCAAACGGTGACAGTTGGAAGAAGACGATTCATCAATGAAAAGGGGTCTCTTTTGTCTGACGGCTCATTTACTTGCATCTTTCTCATAGTGAAATCACAATGATGAATCTGGTTGGAGATACGTATATTTATTCTCATACATACGAGAATGAATATGCGTACCTCCGACCAGATTCTTCATTCTTATTTCAGTGTGAGAAAGATGCAAGTAAATGAGTCGTGGGACCAAAGAGTAGCCGTCAATCCATTGGAAATTTTTTTCGCTTTTAATTAATGGCAATTATTAAGAAGTAGTAGTAATTATTTATCTTCTTTTTTCAGATAGTATTTTTATAATTTAAAATTATTCAAAAATAGTGATGATTTTATATCTTGTAGAAAAATATGGAACAAAGAAGTCGACATCAGTCATTATTAGATGATCGTGCTTGGATAAATCAGCACATAAATCCAAATGGGTTTGGTTTAAATCTTGTATATGTTGAGGGTGTTGAAGCTTTCTTAGAATTTTCATAATCAAAAATAGAATATGTTTCAGAAGGCACAATTAAGTGTCCTTGTAAAAAATGTGCTCTGAGAATGTTTGACACATTTGACAAGGTTGGGGGACATCTCTTGCAGTTTGGTTTTCAACCAGATTATGTTTTTTGGTATCAACATGGTGAACGCAGTTCCAGAGAAGATACTAATAACTTGATTATGGATCCATCATAGTTCTAAAATTTAGTACATGATGTTGCAGGTCCATCTGTTCCACAAACCGAAACTCAGGATGATATTGATTTAACTCCAGAGTTAGCACCATCCAAATTTTATGAGTTGTTAAGGTCTGCTGAGGATTCATTATATCCTGGGTGCAAGATAAGAAAATTAGAAGTGGTTGAAAAATTTATGGCTATTAAATTAGATAATGCAATGTCAAACAACTGTTTTGATCAGATATTTTCTTTGGTTAAAACACAGTTACCTGAAGAAAATGTGTTACCTACAAATTACTATGAGATCAAGAGGTTGGTTCGTAATCTAGGCCTTAGTTATCGGAAGATTCATGCATGTGAAAATGATTGAATCTTATATTCTGATGAGAATGAGTCATTGGATAGTTGTCCTACATGTGGACAATCGAGGTATAAAGAAGCTCAACCAGGGAAGTCTGGATCGATTCCTGTAAAACAGTTGAGATATTTCCCCCTTAAACCCAAGTTGCAATGTTTATTTATGTATCATAACACAGCGTCAATGATGTCATGGCATAAAACCAATATTTCAACCGGTAAAAGCTTGAATCATCCATCTGATGGTGATTCATGGAAACATTTTGATCGTCTGCATCTGTCTTTTGCTTTAGAAGCCCGAAACATGTGATTGGGTCTTTCTACTTATGGTTTCTATCCATTTGGTTCTTATGGTAGTCATTATTCATGTTGGAATGTCTTTATAACTCCGTAAAATCTACCTCCATAGATGTTGATGAAGGATCCCTATATCTTTTTGACCTTATTAATCCCAGGACATCTGAAAAAGAATATTGATGTTTATTTGAAACCATTGATTGATGAGTTAAATGCATTATGAAGTAATAGTGCTAGTACATATGATATTGCTGTGAAACAAAATTTCACATTGAAAGCTGCATTGATATGGGAAATTAGTGACTTTTTGGCATATGACATGTTATCTGGCTGGAGTAGACATGGTTCAAAATCACGTCCTTACTGTATGAAAGACAACAAAGCTTTTATGCTTTTTAATGGAAAAAAACCATGCTATTTTGACTGTCATCGCAGATTTCTTCCAACCGATCATCCTTTTTGAAGGAACAAATATCATTTCAAAAATGGTACAATTGAAAGGGATGAACCTCCAAAAATGATTTCAGGTACATAGTTAAAATCAGTTGTATTTTCATTACCTCCCAACACATTTGGGCAAACAGTAAACCAATAGAAAATTCATGGATTTGGGAAAGAACGTAATTGGATAAAACGAAGCATTTTTTGAGATCTCCCATATTGGTCTGATTTTTGGTCCGCCACATGTTGGATGTCATGCACATTGAGAAGAACTATTTTGATAATTTATTTCATATAGTTTTATATACACTAGGTAAAACCAAAGATACTGTAAAAGCACGATTAGATCTTGCCCAAATTTTCAGGCAAATATAACTTGAACTATTTGAAAATGTCAGATCACAAAGGTTAATGAAGCTAAAATCATCTTATACACTGTCCAAATAGAGTCATTTATTATTTTGTCTATGGATTGCAGATTTGAGACTTCTAGATGGCTATACTTCCAATTTGATCATATGTGTTAAGAATGGTCATATTACCAGAATAAAAATTCATGATTGTTATGTTATAATGAAAATACTTATGCTAATTGGATTCATAGGTTTGTTTAATTCAATGATTTTGGATTCGATAACAGACATATCATATTTTTTCGAGACATTTGTGCAACGAAAACTGACTATGATTCTCTAAGAAAACTGGAAGAAGATGTTGTTGTAATTATATGTAAACTAGAAAAAATATTTCCACCTTCTTTCTTTGACTCAATGGGACATCTGATATTAAATTTTCCACATGAAGCTAAATGTGGAGGTCTAGTACAGTTTTGATGGATGTACCCATTCGAGAGATGCAAGTAGAAATTGAAGAAAAAAGTATGTAACAAAGCATCAGTTGAAGTCTCAACTGCTAAAGCTTATTTACAAGAGGAAATTGATTTTTTCTGCTCTCACTGTTTTGAATCTGAATATCCCTAAAAACAAAAACCGCATGGGATGGAATGATGGAAATTTTAATGATGAAATAGACAGTCATTTATCAGTTTTTAATCACCCAAATCTTGGCTTCGGTGGAGTTCAAGAATGATGGATTTCAGACGATGAACATCACAGAGCTCATACATATGTTATGCTCAACTGTGAAGAAATGATATCATTTGTACTGTTAGTGCTTCTATCACTTATTCTTTAATTTCTATTACAGTATGTAAACTTATTTTATTTGTAAGTTATATGATAATCATATCAAGAATCAAGTTCCACAAATTACAGTTGCTGCTCTTGAAGAACGCAAACAAAAAAAATCTCAATGGTTTCAAAAGATGGTAACATAAATTATTGATGGTTTAATATCAATTCAGTTTACAATTTATTATATTGATAATTGTTTTACAAATTTTTACGTGTCTCAACATGCTGATAAAATTGATAAGTGACTATGTATATTGATCAGCCCACCATCCAAAATGGTTAAATATTATAATGCATATGTGATGAATAGTTTTCGATTTCATACACATGTATATGGGGAATCTAAAAAAACAATGAACAGTTGAGTCTGTTTGAAAGGATCACATCATAGAGAAACTGAAGTTGACTTTTACGGCATTCTGGATGAAATTATTGAGCTATGTTATCTTGTAAAAAATTACATAACGATGTTTAAATGTTGGTGGTTGGATACTGAGAGAGGCTTGCATGTTCATCTAACTCATGGAATTGTCGATATTAAATATAAAAGTCTTCTTGTAGTAAATGAACCATTTTTACTAGCTCAAGAGGCACATAAAATTTATTACGCAAAGTAATGTGATACTTCAAGAGACCTGGGTGATTGGTGGAGCATAATAAAAATGAAATCTCAGGAAAATCAATTTACTAAAATAGAATGTGGTTCTGCTGAAGTGGAAGAAATTGAAATTTTTTAAGAGACTACTCAAAATGCATCTTTTTTACAAAGAAATGTGAATATCGATGAGGACACCCCACAATTATGGGTCCATGGTGATGAAGATGGTAATGATGTTACAAATGAAAGTGAAATGACAAGGGATGATGAAAGTGAAACTCATATGGATGTTGATGATGCCAAGGAGGAATATGAATACATTGACATCGTTAGATATGAAGATGATGATGAAGGTGAACACTGTCATAGTTAAATGCTGGTTATGATCATAACTAATATATATATAATAGTTATTTTCAACTATCGGCTAACAACAATCATTTTGTGTTTCAGATGGACTCTGATCTATTGCATGGGTTAGAGGAGGTTGAGCTACCTTTGGATGAGGGGGATGTGGGATCATCTGACCCTCAGCCTACTGGTGGTTCAGGAGGTACGTGGAGGGGGCGCGGTCTTACATGACTGAGGATTCCTGACCCTATCCTCAAGCGACGTCCACGTCTTGGCTTCGATCCATGCACACGAAGGTATGTTAACCTATATATTTTAGTTATATATCATTAATTTATTTATATATATAATAATTGTTTGATTATTTATTCTTTTTTCACAGTTTTGCGCATGTACCTATTGGAAAGGGGAGCACTATCTTGCGCAATTATATTTCTCAACCATGGACCACATGGGAACATATTATTGTTGATGTGCATCTTGGAATGTACAATCATTGGTTGGTATGTAAATAAATAATATTTATTTTGAAATTTATTTTATTAATAACTTGATATTATAAATTATTTCTAGGGTTTATAGTATCCCATCAATGATAGCATGCGTGATGATATCCATGCAGCATGGGAGGTGGCTATGCGTGAGCGTTTGCGTCAGTTTTTGCATAATTTGAGAAAGGAGGACATTAAGAAAGGAGCGACATTATTTGATGAGTCATCTAGATCCCACCAACCAGAGTACATTTCATCTCAGGTTTGGGATGGATTATGTGCATACTAGTTGGGTGGTGGATTTCAGAGGACTTCATTGGGTCAGCAGAATCGAGGGAGACAAGAGGTGACGCATCGAGCTGGTATTTGTACATTCAGTACGCATAGAGAGCATCTGGTAAGTATTTTTTAAAAATATTTTATATAACTTCAAATATAAACAGTATGTTTTATATTCATATAGGTAGTCAGGTATCCTGATATTACAGAGTACGATGTTTATCAGAGAATGTAAAGTGATCTAGCCACCAGAGAAATTAGAGGTGATCGCCAGCGTCAGATTGTGGTTAGTATTATTTTTTTTAGTTTGACAATTAATTGTATATAATATTTTCACAATTTTAATTTAAAATTGGAATTGAAGGAGTCGTATGAGGCTAATACTTCTCAGACATAGGCTGAGGGTCAGGACGAGGCGACTGATCAGACCAGTGCCCACCATTTCTTCGAGGCGGCATGGATGCAGGCGACTCAGTATGGCTTTAAGAAGGGCTGATTAGTTGGTATCAGCTATCATGTGACTCCTGGTACTTATTATGGTACTGCTGTGATATCAGCATCCAGATCAAGAGGAGCTCTTAGATAGGCATCATCTTCTAGCTCACAGTATCAGGAGTAGTTCTGAGCTCAGAATGACCTTATAGAGAGTTTGCAGAAGAAGCAAGAAGAGCTGCATCAGTAGCAGCAGCAGCAACAGCAGCACGAGGAGGAGATGCGTCGATGGCTACAGCAGCATCACAAGTAGATGGAGTTCATGCGACGTCTGACTCGTAGTTTAGGGATGATGTTTCCTCCACCAACTCCTTCAGCTCTGCCACCTCCTCCAGAAGACGACCCACCAGTGATTTTTTTATGTCAAAAACATTTGAATTTAAATTTGTTGTAATATAAACTATTTATAGTTTCTGCCTTTTATATCGGTGCGATAATTACATAATTTATTTTTTAATATTTTATGATTTATTTTTTTGAATATTGAGAAGTTTAATATTTTTTTATTCTTTTTATTTTAATAATATTAATGTTATTGTTTCATTAATCATAATTTTATTAAATATATTTTTTCAGTATTGTAATTTTTAATATTTGTTTATTTTACTAGTAATAATAATAATAATAATAATAATTTATGATTTTTTTTATATTTTTTTGTGAATATTGAGAATTTTTATATTTTTTTATTATTATAATAATAATATTAAAATTAATTTTTCAACAATAATAATAGTATTTTATGATTTTTTTATATTTTTTTGTGAATATTGAGAATTTTAATATATTTTATTTTTTTATTATTTTAATAATATTAAAATTAATTTTTCAATAATCATAATAATATTTTATGATTTTTTTATATTTTTTTGTGAATATTGAGAATTTTAATATTTTGTATTTTTTTTATTATTTTAATAATATTAAAATTAATTTTTCAATAATCAAAATTTTATCAAATTTATTTTTTTTTAAAATTTATTTATTTTTTGAGATGGGATCTGTTGCAACGTGATCCCATCACAAATAGTCTAAATAATTTTTTCTTAAAAAAGGTATTTGCGACGAGATTACGGGCCCATCACAAAAAAATTATTTGTGATGGGCCCATCGCAAAAGAGCTTATATATATATAATGTATATAATCAGAGACTTATTTGTGATGGTGAAGTTTCCCGTTGCAAAAAAATATTATGTGCAACGGGCCTGTCGCAGATAATATTTTTTGTGATGGCGTTTTCTGCAATGGGCTATTTACAATGGGGCCCCGTCGCTAAATCTTATTTGCGAAGGGATCCCATCACAAATAACCCATCACCAAATCATTGAATTCTAGTAGTGGTGGTTTCCTTCTCACCCCACCCAATCTCATGGAAAAACAATATTTAGTCTTTCTATGGATAACTTTTCACAAAAAAATGCTTAGTTTCAACCATCGATGTGTTATCCAATTGCTATTTTAAAATTTCTAAACAACCAAAACCATTCCATGATCTTATAATGACCACAAAAGTGTAAAAATCAACGCTTTGTGTAACTTCATGGTTGGTTCCTTTCTAAACAAAAACAAATCCGCTATCATTCTATCACCTCGGGTACTAGAGATCCTCTAATTCGAATCACACTCAGATAAATTCAAATCAAAATAAGCCTAATATCATAAATTTACTCCATCTGACACCTCGTGACCTTTTATGAAATAGTTTTCAATGTCATTAATATTTTTAAAACGTTCTTGATGTTTATTCTTGAATAAATTATATGGCATGTGAAAGATTGGATTTTTGGCTTCTTGTGTGATATTTTTTGAAACTGGTTTTTGATAAATGTATATTCCCTTGATTGAATTTTGAAATAATCCAAGGGAACGTTGATATTTAGGCAGGTATTCTAGGACAATAAAGTTATGATTTAAATAGTTAATTTACTACTCTCTTCTGAAAAATGTTTTATTCATGTCAGCTTTATTAAATGTTTATGAAATGTTTAATAATCATGTTTACTTTTAGACTGGGTGGTGGCCTACTTAGCATTTTTAAGGTCATTCCTAGTTTAAATTTTAGTTTTGAATAAGGAAAAATGGTTTTAAATGTTAATGTGGGTTAAGAAATGAAAAAATATGGTTTTAGCTTAAAATTAAATAAAATGGATTATGTTTTTTTCAAACTTATGAAGTGATTTCAAAGTAAACTTATAAAGTTTTAAACATTTAAAAGTGTACATTTTCCCATGGAAAATGTTTGTAACTTTTAATTTATTGTTAATATTTTTTTAATATGATTTTAAATTTTTTCTCTGGATGCTAAAAATTTTTATACAAAGGGGTTCATATACCATTATGTGTTGAAACAAATTGGTCCATTTTCATGTGTAATTTTAAAAAATGGGTTTAAATAGGGGTTTTAAGAATCCAAATAGAAGCCTTTTAAATTTTGAAAGTTGTTTTGAGATGAGATTTGAAATTATAAATTTATATGTGGTGATTTAAAAAGTGTTAAGGCAACAACTTTCATCCTCCTCATCCTCATCTATCAAATATTTATTATTGAATTTTAATTATTTAGACTCATACCCCATATATTCTAGACATGACCCTATGTTTTTTGAACTACTCTCACCAGTATTCATCCCATACCAGGTATCAATGATCATTTTGGATGAATTTGGAGGATAACACATACCATAGTGGAGTAATAATTTTCTTAAATTTAATTACCCATTTCCTTCAAATCATACTGAAATTATTTGAAATAATCAAATGTTGGTTTCCCCTTATTATAATTATTTATAACTTTCACATTCGATAATGAATATCTTATAATTATTTATTTATTTATTATAAAATATAAATATTTTTTTAACCTAATAGGATATATATGAATCAGAAATGTATGAATGCTCATTGTTTTAGAAAAGAGTGTGAAAATTTAGTTTAATACTTCATAAATTTTTCAATAGAGTATGCATACGACCCTTATAAATTTGTTTTCATGTTTAAATTGTTTTAATTCAATAAAAATTATCCCGAAAGTGTTGGAAGAACAGTATATTTTTATTAGAATAGATTCGAGCTATAATTGTTGGAGTAAACACATGGAAAAACTGAATGTGCACACCAATTGGTATGATACAGAGGTTTATGGATCATTTGATATGAATACCATTGTAAATGATGATGAAGATTTCATGGAAGAAATGGAAATGGAAATTCAAGAATACCATCATGATTTTACAATGTTTTTTGAGAAGTTAAATAAGTATGCTATGAGACCATTTTATACAGGTTGTACTAAATACATATCATTGTCAGTTTCATTATAGTTATATAACTTGAAATATAGTAGTGGATGGTGTGACACTAGCTTTACAGAACTACTTGATCTGCTAAATGATATGATAAAAGAATAAAATTAACTTCCATGTTGAATATATGATGCTAATTGAAGGATATGTTCAATGAGAATGATCTCAAAAAAATACATGCTTTTACAATTGATTGCATATTGTTTCACAAGGATCACGAATCAGTTATAAAATTCCCTAAGTGTGGCATGGATCGATACAAGAAAAATAAATGAAGTCCTTAAAAAGTTTTATAGTACTTTCCAATCATTACATGGTTTAGAAGACTATGTGGATGTCATGAAACTGTGAGACAATTGACATAGCATGTCGATACAAGATTTATATATGGGAGCCTACCTCATCCAACAAATTCTTCTCAATGGATGAAAACAGATTACGAGTATCCATAATTTTTATACATTCTGAGAAACTTTTGTATTGAGTTTTATATAGATGGAATAAATCCTTTTGGTGTATAGATTGGTACTGATAGTACATGGACCATCATGTTGGTAAATTATAACTGGCCACTATGGTTATGCATGAAGTGCAAATACATTATGTTGTCTCTATTTATATCTAGACCAAAGAAACTTTGTAACGATATTGATGTCTATTTAGCTCCATTGATTGAAGATTTAAAATTGACATGTGATACATGTGTTACAATGTATGATTCTCATAAAACTAAAGATTTCACACTAAGGAACATGTTATATGGGATAATTAATGAATTTAATTCTTATGGAAATTTTTCAGATTATATAATTATAGAAATGTTTCTGTGTCTCATTTGTAAAGTATTCACACACACGGTTTAGAAGAAACATTCCTCCAAGACTTTGTTTTTTGGACATCAGAAAATTTTACCTCAAAAACATAAAAACTGATCTTGGATGAAAACATTTGAGGGGAAAAAAACAAGGTACAATACCATCACCACTAATGGGAGATCAAATATTTGATAAATTAAAATATATTGACACTTTTTTCAGTAAACCATTTTCGAAAACGATTATAAAATTATGTTGAAAAAATAGATCAATTATCTTTGAATTACCTTAATAGAACTTATTGTAAATTAGAAATTTTCATTATGTCATTATTGTAGAAAAAATGTATTTGATAGTGTTATTGGAACGTGTTAGGTCTATTAGGTTAGATACCCTAAAAGAGGGGGTGAATCAGGGTATGACAGATTAAAACAACTGCCCCTATTGATATTGTCTCGCTGTTAAGAAAGACTCTCTTCTCTCTCTTTCCTGTAGCGAAGTATAAACAAAAACTAAAGCATGCACATGACACAATGATTTTTACTTGGTTCACCCTCACTAGGCTACGTCCAAGGAGCATACACTGGCGATGCAATGATCTAACAAATCCACTAAAAGCACACTGCTATTTACAAAGTTTGGGATAGATCAATTCTATTCTCAGGATCACTGCCTTTATAATGTTTTGGGTCAGCTCACTGCTTTCTCAAGGGTTACTCCCTGTCTCTCTCTCTCTGGCTCACTGTCGGTGGAGAGGATCACCTTCTTCCTCTTCCTTTGCTCAATGATCTGGAAAGGATCCACTCACAGTTTATAGACCTGTAGTTATCTTCATTATCACCAATGAATACATCCTCTATTGTATGTAGATTCTCTGTTGAAGTCCAACTTTCACTCGTAGACGAATCTCACTTTTCACTGAAGGTATCGGGAAATCTTCCAGCTTCCACGCAGCCCCGAATCACTACCGTGCTTCAACCATACCTGGCGCCCTTCTCCAAGTCGGTGCACAAGTATCGGTGTGCAAGTTAAAATGGGTGCGCAGGTTAAAACTGGAGCGCAAGTTCACCTCAACCAATTGCGCAACACTAGCTTCTGCAACTCCAAACTTGTGCGACTCACACCCTTTTACACCCAAACCAAGTTTGGCGCGCAACCATCAACTGTCGAACTTCTTCAAAACCTGGCACGTAAGTGTCACCAAACCACTTGCGCAACACCCCCTTATTCAACTTAAAAATTGGGAGACTCCCTTCCTTTATTGCCCAAACCTCTCTAGATGTGAAAAAATCAACTAGCGTGCAACTTCTACTTGCGCGACCACACCACCACTTGCATGACCACCACACCTACGCGACAGGAGATCTGATTTTTTAAAAGTGTTGAACTCGTTGCTGAATGAAGAGGGGTCAACCTCTATTTATAGGAATTTGGACACCCAGCGCGATGACGCACAAGTCTACTCTCGGAGTGCAAGTCTCTCTGCCATAGTCTCTGCCGCGCAAGTCACTTGCGCGACCAAACATAAATCTTGGGAGAAACTTTTCCCTTTGCCATATTTTGATGTTCTAATCTTGAAAAACATATGGCATGCAATTTTTCTCTACTTCAAGTCAACGGTGCGCAAGTACCTTTTCCCAAACCACTTTTCTTCATTTGTTGATTTTCAGGCCCAAAAATTTGGCAAACACTGGAAAATGGCACCACCTTGTATCTTCTCTTTTTGTACCGCCTCCAGATCATCCATTTCTCTATCGACGTTCTTGAATCAAATATGGATCGTTAACCACATCCCTTGAACACAACATTCCACCATGAAATCCCCTTTTTCAACAAATTTTTATGTGATGGTTTGCTTTGTCAACAATCACAACACATATGTCCACTTTTCCAACAAACACAGTCACCTCAAAAATGCTTCAATGATACCTTTATGGATGTTTTCCCAACAACACCTTACTAATTTTTTATGAAAAAACCGAATATGGAATCAAGGATAGGTTGGAAATTATTGAAATGGAAATAAGGGATGTTTTGGCACCTATGAAGGGTAAAGGGAATAATTTTCTTCCTCCAACATCTTACACTATATCCAGATAATAAAAATTGAAATTTTTCATTTTACTTAATAGGGTAAATGTTCTAGAGGGATTCATCTAATATCAAGAATTTAGTTTCAATGAATAATTTTAAGTTGCAGGGATTAAAATCACACAAATATCATTTTTTTATTTATGATTAGATTCATGTTGATTTATGTTTCATTTTGCCTAGAAATGATGATATACATTAATACGACTCTACTTCTTTTTCAAATCCATATGTATTATGTTATAGACATAGTGATGTTTCCAATCATGAATAAAGAGGTTTTAGTCATATTATGTGAATTAGAGATTATCTTCACACCACCATTATTTGATTTAATGGTCTACATAATGGTCCACTTGGGTAGAGAGGTTCCACTACTACAAAAAACGGGCTTTATCAGTACTAAAAACAGGCATTAAGAGTGCCAAAAAAGTGTTGATAAATACCCTATCTACTGTAACATAAAATTCTGCAGCAGCACACCCAAACAAGAACTGCAAAAAAATTATCATATCAACAAGTATACACATACAAAATTAACACATAATTCATAAGGTAATTACAGCAAGTATACACATACAACAAGTATACCCTTACAAAAGCATACCCATACAACAAGTATACCCATATAAAAAGTATACCCATACACTATTAACACATAATTCCTAAGTTAATTAAATACATAAATAATTAAATTCATAATTCAAGGGGTTGGGGGCTTGTTCAAGGGTTTGGGGTGGCTGTCCAAGGGGGTAGGGGTGTCCAGGGGGTGGGGGTGTCTGGGGGGATGGGGGTGTTTAGGGGGTGGGGGGTTATCCATGGTGGTGTCCAGGGGGGGGTGGTGTCTAGGGGGTTGGGGGGCCTTCCAGGGGTGGGGGTGTCCAAGGGTGGGGGTGTCTGATGGTGGGGTTGTGTCTGGGGGGGTCTAGAAGGTTGGGGGCGGTCCAAGGGAGGTGAGGTAGTGCCCATGGGAGTGGGGGTGGCTGTCCATGGGGGTGGGGGTGTCCAGGGTGTCTGTGTGTGTGTGGGGGTGTCCAGGTGGTGGGGTGGTGCCTAGGAGGGGTGGGGGAGTCCAGGTTGGGAGGGCTATCCAGGGGGTGGGGGTATCCAGGGGTTGGGGGTGGGGGCTGTCTAGGGTGGTGGGGGGGGGGCTATCCATGGGGGTGTCCAGGGGGTGGGGTGATGTCCAGGGAGGGTGGGGTGGTGTCCAGGGGGTGGGGGGATTTAATAGTTTTAATGGAGTGAATTTCATGGATTTTAAGATCATTGGTAATTTTAAAATGGTTTGGAATAGTTTTTATTTCAATATTATGTGTTTCTTTAGGAAAAAAATAATTCTTTTGGTGTGTATGGTAGGAAAGGGGTTTTCCATATGTCATTTGTTGTTTTCACTTAAAATTCTGTCCATTTTAAACAAAAGAGAGACACTTTGAGTGATACCAGCCACACCATGCCTTGGATTGATGTGGGGTTGACTTGTAAATGTCACAAATTATCCATTGATCACTCTTCAAATTCATCAACATGATATGAATGAATTTGGTCAGATTTTCGTACGTCAGTTGTTGTTTTCACTTAAAATTCTATCCATTTTAAACAAAAGAGATACACTTTGAGTGATACCGTCCACACCGTGCCTTGGATTGAGATGAGGTTGACTCTTAATTGTAAAAAATGACCCATTTATCGTTCTCCTAAAGTACCAACACAATACGAATGTGTTTGGTCAGATTTCCTTACGTCAGTTGTTGTTTTCACTTAAAATTTTGTCCATTTTAAACAAAATAGAGACAATTTGAGTGATAATTGTCACACCGTGCATTGTATTGAGGAAAAGTTGACTCATAAACATCACAAATGACCCATGGATCGTTCTCCAAAAGTATCAACACAATCCGAATGCGTTTGGTCAGACTTCCGTTGGTCAGTTGTTGTTTTCACTTTAAATTCTGTCCATTTTAAACAAAAGAGAAACACTTTGAGTGATACCGGTCATACCGTGCCTCAGATTGAGGTCGGGTTGACTCGTACATGTTATACATGACCCATGGATAGTTCTCCTAAATTATCAACACACTCTAAATGCGTTTGGTCAGTTTTCCATATGTTAGTTATTGTTTTTACTTAAAATTCTGTCCATTTTAAACAAAAGAGAAACACATTAAATGATACCAGCCACACCCTGTCTCATATTGGGGAGAGGTTGAATCATAAACATCACACAAGACCCATGGATCATTATCCTAAAGTGTCAACACAATCCAAATGTGTTTGGTCAGATTTCCGTACGTCAGTTGTTGTTTTCACTTAAAATTCTGTCCATTTTAAAGAAAAGAGAGACACTTCAAGTGATACCGGCCACACCGTGACTTATATTGAGGCAAGGTTTACTCTTACACATCACACATGACCCATGTACTGTTATCCTAAAGAATCAACACAATCAGAATGCTTTTGGTTGGTTTTCCGTACATCAGTTGTTGTTTTCACTTGAAATTCTGTCCATTTTAAACAAAAGAGAGTCACATTGAGTGATACCAGCTACACCGTTCTTCATATTGAGGCGAGGTTGACTCTTACACATCACACATGACCCATGGATTGTTATCATAAATTATCAACACAATCATAATATTTTTGGTCGGATTTCCGTACGTCAGTTATTGTTTTCACGTAAAATTCTATCCATTTTAAACAAAAGCGAGACACTTTGAGTGATACCGGCCACAAAGTTCCTTGGATTGAGGTAGGGTTGACTTTTTAACATTACACATGACCCATGTATTGTTCTCCTAAAGTATCAAAACAATGATAATGAATTTGGTCGGATTTCCGTACGTCAGTTGTTGGTTTCACTTAAAATTCTTTCCATTTTAAACAAAAGAGAGAAACTTTGAGTGATACCGGACACACTATGCTCTGGATTGAGGCGGGGATGACTCATAAATATCACACATGACCCATGTATCGTTCTCCTAAAGTATAAACACAATATGAATGCGTTTGGTATGTTTTTCATATGTCAGTTGTTATTTTCACTTAAAATTATGTCCATTTTAAACAAAAGAGAGACACTTTGAGTGATACCAAACACACCATTCCTTGGATTGAGGGAGGTTGAATTTTTACCCTAAAAAATGACCCATTTATTGTTCTCTTAATGTATCAACACAATATGAATGCGTTTGGTTGGTTTTCCGCACGTCAGTTGTTGTTTTCACTTAAACTTCTGTCCATTTAAAAAAAAGAGAGACATTTTGAGTGATATTGGCCACAACGTGCCTTATATTGAGGCAGGGTTGACTCATAAATGTCACACATTACCCACAGAAAATTCTAATAACTTATCCACATAATCTGAATGCATTTGGTCATATTTCCGTACGTCAGTTTTTGTTTTCACTTAAAGTTCTATCCATTTTAAACAAAAGAGAGACACTTTGAGTGACACCGGACACACCATGCCTCAAAATGAGGCAGGGTTGACTCTTATAGGTCACACATGACCCATGAATCATTCTAATAACGTATCCTCATAATCCTAATGAATTTGAACAGAATTTTGTACGTCAGTTGTTGTTTTCACTTAAAATTCTATCCATTTTAAACAAAAGAGAGACACTTTGAGTGATACCGGCCACACCGTGCCACAGATTGAGGTGGGGTTGATTCATACACATCACCCATGACCCATATATCATTTGAATAATGTATAAACACAATACGAATGCGTTTTATTGGATTTTCATACGTCAGTTGTTGTTTTCACTTAAAATTCTATCCATTTTAAACAAAAGAGAGACACTTTGAGTGATACCCACCACACCATGCCTCAGATTGAGGTGGGGTTGACACGTATACATCAGACATGACCCTTGGATAATTCTACTAATGTATCAACATAATCCGAATGTGTTTACTTAGATTCTTATACGTCAGTTGTTGTTTTCACTTAAAATTTTGTCCATTTTAAACAAAAGGGAGACACTTTGAGTGATACTGGCTACAACGTGCCTCAGATTGAGGCTGGGTTGACACATACACATCCAAAATGACCCATGTATCATTCTCCAAAAGCATCAACACAATCTGAATTCATTTGGTTGGTTTTCCATACGTTAGTTGTTGTTTTCACTTAAAATTCTGTCCATTTTAAACAAAAGAGAGACTTT
The DNA here is from genome assembly GCA_963277665.1 of Viscum album. Lineage (NCBI taxonomy): Eukaryota > Viridiplantae > Streptophyta > Magnoliopsida > Santalales > Viscaceae > Viscum > Viscum album. Next base: position 1,683,544,977 of record OY728126.1, on the reverse strand, counting down.
TTGAGTAATATCGGACACACCATGCCTCAGATTGTGGCAGGTTTGAATCATACTTGTCACACATTACCCATGGATCATTCTCATAAATTATCAACACAATATGAATGATTTTGGTCAGATATGAAGGTATTTTGAGATTTTATTGGTTTTTCATATCTAAAGCCCAAAGAAAAGTGGTTCATCATTCTTGCATGTTGCTGGTGCATTTAATCTGTTAAAATGGAAAAATGACTCATTAGAGAAAGGATGTTTTATTTAATAACAATTACAATTTTCCTATGAACATTTACATTTAACAATGTTTTATCTTTTGATCTCCTTAACCCCTCTCAAAAATGTACGCCAATTGTACACGTCCCCAAGTCAGATCTTCAGGCTATTTGTGTACAATCTTCCATCGGTTATACGTACCACTCGTTTCTGAAAAAAAAATTATATCATCCTATGAATATGAGGCATGTGTTGATTGTTGTTGGATGTCAACACTAGGAGTTGCAATAGGTTCATAAACATGTTGTTTCTCTACACTGTGAGCAGCAGTAGTAGCATCAGCTTGAGAGACTTGTTCAACCTTGATGTTAAGAGCACTAGAACATGCATAAGTCATTATCTGAAAAATTGGTTGAAAAGTTAATTTAGATAACATAAATTCAGTAATGATAAGATAATAACATGAAATAAAAATCTCTATATTATAAAGAAAATATAACATGTTTATTGAACTCTATTTCTTTTTTTCAAAGGTTGAAGGGATTTGACACCTCTATCGATTATCCAAAGCCCTTCATTGTGGTCTTCTCTAACATAAAAAACATCATCTACATTGGGACCACTGTGAAATGATTGCAACATACCACTGGGAGGATCTTCCTCAACTAAATTTTCATTAGACCCTTCAGTAGTTTTGGATGATAACAGAACAATTGACCACTTTTAGTTTGTGGGATCTGGAACATAAAATACTTGAACCACTTTTGATGCCATTATAAACTATTCATCTTTATACCCTTATTTAAAAAAATCAACTTTCACAAATCCCAATTAATCTATTTTAACACCACTATTTTTATCAACCCATTTTCATTGAAAAATGGGCAATTGAAATGTCGTATAATCCAACTCCCATTTTTTTTGGATAATGCCAAAGTATGACATATTCGTATAAATTGGATTTCTATTATTACTACCAAAAACATGCATCGCTTCAGCCACAAGTGTAACTCCACTATTTTTTATGGTATTATCTTCATCATGTTCATCTGTATAGAATGTATATCCATTAATTACATAACCATTATAAGATAATACATACAAACTTGGTCTAAAACCTAGATATCGAAGTCATTCTGAAATTGAATTCAGATTTTCAGGTAACTCCTTAAAAATATTACCCCGAATCCATCCTATAAATAGGTGATTATGTGTATTTGATATCCATTTTTCATCCCTTGATGGATTCAATTTCCCAATAATTTATTTGTGGGTTTCAATATATAGAGAAACCTCTCAACTGTTATAAAAAACATAATGGTGGCCTTGATCCCGATCTGTAATATTGATTGTCACAACATCTCTTCCAGAAATTCCCTCACCCTCAATGCTTCCAGTGTGATGAGATTTCTGGAGACCAATGCTTTACACATCAGATAAGTATTCTGTATAGAATTCAATGGATTCCTAAACAATATATCACTCCATAATACAACCCTCTGATCGACTTCAATTTTTAACATACCTTTTCAAAATCTTCATATACCGTTCAACGGGGTACATCCATATATAGTGCACAAGACCAAAAAGTAGAATCTCTCTCACCAAGTGAACCATCAAATGAACCATCATATCAAGAATGATGGTAGGAAGAACATTTCTAATTCACATAATATGATGACAATTTCTCTTTCCATAACTGGCGATTTCACTGGGTCTAGAACTTTACTGCATATAGATTTTAAAAAGAAACAAATTCTATTTAATTTAGGACAAAAATTCTTGGGCAAAATGAAATGTAAATCTATAGTAATTAAATCTTGCATCAAAACTGGGTATTCTTGTGATTGCTGACCTTTTAACTTCAAATCATTCATTGAGAAAATGTTCTTGATATTTTATGAATACCTCTCTAGAACATTTACATCATTGAAGAAGTTGAAAAACTGATATCTCTCCTCCTAGGAAAGAGTGTATGCAGCTGGAGGAAGAAACACTCGATTTTCACCCTTCATAGGAGACAAATCTTCTCGTATTCCCATGTCAACCATGTCCAACCTTGCCTTAATTCCATCCATTATTTTACTAGGGTCATTTAGAAACGTTCTGATAACATTGTCACATACATTTTTCCCACATGCATCACATCAAGAAAATTTCTGACATACAGAAAATCCCAATATGGTAATTCAAAAAAAACTGATATCTTTTTCCTATCGATTTTTATAATGTTTTTCGAAAATTCTTTACCAAAAACAGTGTTCACACATTTTACATTCTCAAACAGCTGACCACCTGTTAGTGGAGATGGTGTTGTTCGTTGTTCTGAACATCCATTGAATGATGTCGTCCAAGATCGGTACTTACGGAGATGAGGTAGAAATCTACGATGTCATAGAAAAATTTATTTCAATGAATGTTTCAACCTAATTGATTATGTATCTTCTTGGCACATGGGACACCCTTGAGTTACATTAATGCTATAGCCTGATAAATTTCCATAAGCAAGGAAATCATTTATCATCCCATACAACATCAATCTTAATGAGAAGTATTTACTTTTATAATCATCATACAACATAACAATTTAATCCCACAATAACTTCAAATCCTCGATCAAAGGATCTAAATAAACATCAATATCATTACCTGGTTGTTTTTGTTTTGATATAAGCATAGATAACATGATGAATTTCCATTTCATGCATAACCAGGGTGGAAAGTTATAATTTACCAACATAATTGTCCATGTACTATGAGTGTTGGTTTGAAAACCAAAAGGATTCACTCCATATGTAGATAACGTAATAAAAAGGTTTCTCTACTCATTTCCAAATTCAGGTTTCTCATGATCAATTTTATTCCATTGAGGAGAGTTAGATGGGTGACATAATTTCCCATATTTATTTCTTTTCTCTGCATTCCATGACAATTGTCTTGCAATTTATTCACTTATATATAGATTCCTAAAACATGGAATGATTGGAAAGTACCATAAAATTTTCATCAGACTAGATTCATCTTTCTTTTATAAATAAGAACTACACTTTGGGAATTCTATAAGTGATTTTTTCTCCTTGAGAAACAATATAAAATCTTTCGGGCATGCATATATTCTTTGAGAAATCATACCCATCGAGCGTAGCCTTCGTTTAGCTTCATATGTCTGGCTTGGGAGCTCATTATCTTCTGGGAGCATGTCATTCAAGAGAGAAAGTAGTTCTGCAAAACTGACATCACTCCATCTGTTGCCTACTTTCAATTTATACAACTTCTATACAGTTGACAATGTAGTATATTTAGTGCAACCAGCATAAAATGGTGTCTTTGCACAACTCTTTAACTTTAAAAAAAAAATTGGGCAATCATAGAGTTCATCTTAAACTGTCCTTGTAATTTCCTCAATACGGTCTTCATTATCATTGACATCTGTAATCACATCCTCCACACGATCTTCTTAATTATCCATATTTGTAATCATTGATGATCCATAAAATTCAGATTTATCCCAGCCAATAACTACATTCTCTTTTTTCTCTATGTTTATTCCAACATGTATAACTCCAATCTATTCCATGATGTATCAAATGTTCTTCCAAATCCTCTAGAGTAATTAGTCTAGAATAACAACAATGTAAACAGGGAAAAAAGATTTGAGAAGGATCCTTTGCATGATCCTTTGAAAACTTGATGAACTCTTTCACTCCATTCTCATACTCTATTGTCAAACGATTAACATCAATCCAATCTTTATTCATCTCCATCCTATTTGAATATGAAATATTATTATTTATGATTCAAATACACAAAACAATACTTTCAATTACAGTTGAAGATAACCACTAATAAAAATAGAGATTAATAGAGCCTAAGCATTTCCAATAAAGATTTGGAAATCAATAGAACTAGGATAGAACCCCCATCAAAATCAACACACTTTCCATCCCCTTACCAATAGTTCTTGCACCCACAAACCTTGCAGAAAAATATTAAACATCCTTTTAACCACCCTTACTAGCCACCTCATTCATAATAAAATAATCACATTAAACATCCCAAAACTATTGACCAAACTCAAATAAAATGAAAACAAGGATACAATTTTGATGAGAAAACTAATATAGTGGATACATTTCCAAAAACAAAAGGGTTCGCGGGGGAGAAAAATAACCTAGTTTTATCCAAAATTACTTTGGAATTTCATATGTTTTGTTACCCAGATTAACATAAGAAATAGAAAATTGAGGTTAGTGAACATAAATTCTATCATGAATATCTAAAGGATATGCAATAACTCTCCCCCACCTTCCCCAACCATGTAACTAATATCCACATACACATCTTACAATCATTCTATAAAAAATCACATTCCCATACAAAGGTATAAACAACAATCCCTTAGTGTTAAAAAACTCGCACATGAGGGAGAAGGACAACATCGACCATCCCTATCCAAAACTCAAACCTCCTATCAAACCTCCTCTCACTAACTATTAATACCTTCCATAATATTAATACGTACCATAAATAAATTATTTCCCAAAAGCATGACCTTTATATTAGAAAAATTCCAATCCAGTTTGGTAAAATAGAAATATGCTTCCTTTTTTTCTAATCAATCATTAAATTTAGACAAACACACTAACCAACTCAATAAAATTCATATTTTCACAGGAATTTGAAGGTAAAGAGAGATAAATAATTCCATTGAAAATAATTCAACTGAATCTTTTTGTATCAATTGAAAGAGGGTATTGGTTAATAAAGGGATGAGGTCAATAACTTAGGACATAATCATGCCTAGACTCTCAAACCAAACTCACCACATCCCAAAATTGTATCAACTAAAACATGACCATCCTACTAAATAAAACTACACCATAATGAATATTAGCATAAGAACAAAAGTAAACGAATGAGGATGAGCAGAGAAATAACCAAAGATCACAGGTGGGAAGCTGAGAATCTAACCTCGTTGAAAGGAATCTCAAACACTTGAAGTAGGGTTCACAGGGAGTAGGGTCCAGTGGGGAGGAGGAGAAGTAGGGTTCTCAAGGAGGAGTATCCTTGTAAGGGGTTCAAGGGGGAGGATAAGGAGTAGGGCTAGTGGTGGAGGAGTAGGGAAGTGGTGGTAGAGTAGGGCAGCGATGGAAGAGAAGGGCTAGCGACGGTGGAGTAGGGCAGCGGCGATGGAGTGGTAGAAACGACGAAGTGGCAACGGTGGTAGAGTAGTGGCCATCAAAGATAATATTGGGGGAAGATGGAGGGGAGTTTTCACAGGGGTACAGTCCCACGAGAGCTTAAGGGAGCGATAAACAGAGGGAATTATGAAACCTATTTTATAAAATGGGACTATGGTCTTATCATCACTAGAAAATCACTGATAAAGGATCCCTTTATCAGCGCTAAAATTTTAGCACTGATAAATGGTGCCTTTATCAGTGCTTTTATAGTGCTGATAAAGTGTGACTTTATCAGCACTTTTCTAGCACTCATAAATATTCTTTTTATCAGTGCTACAAACGCACTGATAAAGATAAATCTTTATCAGTGCTATAAAATCACTGATAAAGTGACCCTTTATCAGTGATTTTAATTATCACTGATAAAGAGTTACCTTTATGAGTCCTTTTTTCTTAGCACTAATAAAAGGTGGCACTTCCCTTGCTCGTTTTTTTAGTAGTGTTCAAATATGTGGTCCTCTCCATTACAGATGGATGTAAGCCATAAAACACTATATAAATATTTTGAAGGGGTATGTCAAGAATCATAGTCATCCATAAGGTTTTATTAATGAAAAATATATTTTTAAAGATGATATTGAATTCTGTACTAATTACCTATCAGATGTTGACTTCATTGGTCTCCCAAAGTCTCATCGCAACAGATGCCTTATTGGAGAAGGAATTTCTAGAAGAGATGTTGTTTCAATTACCATAAAAAAGTGTTATCAAAAATACCTTTACATTTTACATAATAGTGAATATTTTATCCAAATATTGAATCCCCCAAATAAATTATTAGATATTTGAATCCAATAATGGATGAAGTATGGATATCAAATACACATAATATATATCTTAGAGGATGGTTCCGAGATAAAATTTATAAGGAGTTATCTGAAAATCTGAATTCTATTTTCAAAACACATTGATGACTAGCTAGGGGACCAAATGAAAATTCTATATCATAAAAATGTTATTAAATCAATGGTTATATGTCCTATACGAAGGACAAGATGACAGTCGTATGATGAAAAAAAGTGGAGTTATGCATATGTTAGAAGGGATGAACATATTTTGTTCCAAGGATAGAAATCCAATTTACATTAATACATTATATTTAAATATTATCAAAAAGACATTCATGTTTGATTATAAAACATTTTAAGTGATGTTTTTTCATTTCAAATGGTTTGAAAATAATAGTACTATGAAATTTGATGAAATGGGCTTCGTAAAGGCGAATTTTAATGTGTAAGGGGAAAAGAAAAATCCATTCATAATGGAATCATAATTAGTTCAATTATTTTATGTCTCAAATATAGAAAACAATAATTGGTCTATTATCCTTCTGGTTACTAAAACAACTATAGGGTGAGATAAATATTCAAGCGAGGATAAACCATTCATTTGGAGATCACTATCAGTTCATACGTATCCCAAGAAAAGAAATTTCATGTATATTAGAGGGGACCATAAAGAGGGGATTTGGATTCCTGATAGAGGATCCAAATCCATTGAAACATAAAAAAATAAAGAGATTTCAATGATAAGGTTAAAGTGTTTTTTAATATTCTATGTTTTTCTTGATAATATCATATATTCTCTACTACATTAACATAATATAAATTTAATTTTTGACTTCTCATACAGACAAACAATTAATTCTACACTATATGATGTTACGAATCATGGGGAAGAATCGATTATTGGTAGTGAAACTACAAAATTATTAAGTGATAAAAAAATGTTTATGAAAATAAACAAGAATGATGTAGCATCACAATGTTGAATAAAATTATCATGAAAAGAAGTAAGGGTATAAAATTTGATGTTGGATGGAGTCAATGTGGCCAACATATTGACCCCAAAAAGTCAATGTTCATTAGTTATGTGGGAGTTACAATAAGGATGAATGTGCTGGTTGATATAGATTCATGGCACCACATCTAGTCTATAATGAAGGAAATCCTTTGGGAAGATATAAATGTAATTTTATGATATAATTTCTCTATTTTAAATAAAAAATATATAACGAGACATTGATTTAATTATCATTATTCTTTGAAGAGTTAAATTTTTTAGAATATTTCCTTAAGAAATTTGTCTTAATAGACAATGGAAAATACCACAGAGTCTTATGAACACTTCATACAATGTTACATCTTAGGAATGCCAATGGGAAAGTAAATCCCCACTCACCATTTCGTTATGTACACATTATAGAGTAGTAAATATTGAATTATTTCATCAGTATTTGTGCTGAAAAATAATTTCTGGTGCATTATAGTAGATAATATATTATTTGTAATTTATTTATTTTATCCAATCTGATTCAAAAAATTTAATTTATGAAATAACATAATAGTGTTGAAAATAAACAATGTGCAACAAAACTAATGTGCCCCTATCACAAAGGAAGGATGGGGTACACTTCAATAGAGAAGAAATTGGTATGTATTTTAAATCACCAATTAATGTTCTATGTGATATGAAACATAATATGTTCCTTTTTTTCTTTTCATATTTATGGAAAATTTCATTTGTTTTTTGGGTGCAGATGGTTGAATGAAAATCACAGATCACATACTCAATCATCCACACCTCAATATGTTACACAATGTTCTCAGAATGACTCGAATTTTATGGTTTAAGTTTATAACAGAAATTTTAATTCAAAATACATCACATACTCAAAACTGATCAAACACATTCCCCAAGATCTGAACTACATTCGTCTATATCTATATATTATCAATGAAATTTAGAGAGTTAAAATAAAACTTGCATGGTTGGTTCTTTAGGAAAATTTCAAAAAATCTTCTCTTGCACAAGATTTCCAATCTTGATGTTTACATAGTAAAATAATTGTCCATATAAGTAATGTATTGTTACATATTTAGGTTTTATTTATTTATTTTTAGTATTCCTAACATAATAATTGTTTTCTTATACTGGTGGATTCTTTTGTTTAAGATGGGGTGGTTTGTTCAAAGCTTCTCCTGCTCAAGAGAGTTTATAATTTGAGGTGGAAATTGATATAATGAAAATAATGAAATTGGTGAAGAATGTATACAACCATAAGGAAAAAATGAATTCTTAAAAATTATTTAATTATTTTTTTCATCACATTATCTACTATTTTTATTTTAATTTCATTATCGTTTTTATCTAATAGTTAATTAGTTTTCTTATAGACATTGTGGGAAGTCATATTTTTCGTTCAAATATCTGTAATAATCCAGAAAACAGAGAGCATGTTCCTTATTTTGAAAGAGGAAACCCCATGATTCCTGAAATGTGAAGTGTTTGAGGATGTATGAGGTTTCCTCTTCCATTAGCATGGAACATGTTCTCTGTTTTCTGGATTTTTGTCATATAGTTTAAAGAAAAAAAATCACACTCAATCAGAAACACCTTAATATGATACACAATGTGCTCAGTATGACTCAGACAATATGTTTTTAGTTTATAATTTACATTTTAGTTCAAAACACACATCACATAGTCAAATCCAAGAAAACACACAAATATTTTTGTGATAATTTTGGAAAATAACCCATAATTCATTTTTTATGTGTAGGAATTAGAATCACATCGATATGATGTACAGTGTGACCAGTATGACCCAAATTGTGTCTTTTTATTTAAAATTGACAATAATTTTAGTAAAAAAGACAGGTGACATATCGAAACCAAGTAAACACGCTCATATTGTCTTGATAATTTAGTAAAATAATTTATATGCCATTTTTGATGTGTAGGAATTAGTATCACATCAAACTGAAACACAGTGTGACTGGTATGACTCAAAGTGTGTCTCTCCAATTTAAAGTGAAATTTTAGTTAAAAGTACAAGTTACATACTCAAAACTGAGCAAACAAATTCATATTGTTTTGATACTTTTGTATAATGATACATAAGTCATTTAGTCAAGTTAGGAATTATCCACACCTCAATCCGACTCACAGTGTGACTAGTATGACTGGAAGTGTGTATTTTTATTTAAAATGGACATTAATTTTTGTAAAAAAATAAAATTGATGTACTCAAAAGAAGGGAAATACATTTATATTGTTTTTATATTTTTAGAAAATGATTCATAAGTCATTTTTGACATTTATAAATCATCTGAACCTCAATCTAATACACGGTGTTTCCGGTAGAAATCAAACCTTTAGTTATCAGGTTGTAGTTGACATTTTGGTTCCAAAAGTGTCACTTATTTAAAACTAATAAAACATGCTCTTATTGTATTTATAAATGATAAGCTGGAAAAAAAATGTCTCATGTTCGGAGGAACGCGCCTTACGCGCCTGACGTTTTTTCAAAATAATCCGACCGTTACTCTCTCCGAGCTTCGTTATCCTTCGGTATGGACGGCTCCAGCAGCATTTGTCCCAGGTTATGGCCCTCTAAAGGCAGCTCCCTACTCCCCTAGGGGAGCTTCGATCACGTCTTCCTGGCGGGATTGTCCGACGCAGTCCTTCAGGGATGCTCTGTGCAGTTCAGCTTCTGGTGGGTCGCGTTCTTTATTCCCGGAGATTGATCCGTTTTTTCTCTTAGTCGCGTGGGATGGCTCGCGCCAGACGCTGGTGGCTCCTACGTCGGCATTCAATGACACTGTAGTTGGCCTAAAATGGACTCTTATAACCCGGTTTGGGTTTGAGAATCCGTCTCTCCCTATGTTTAAAAGTTTCATGTCTTCATGGGGCTTGCTGGGGGAGTCTCGCGTTTCGGTGTTTCACAAAAATTCTTTCTGCCTGGTGTTGGCTTTGTAAGTGGATTCATCCAAGTGTGGTGTAATTCCCCTAGGGTGGGGGGTCGTTGGCGCTTCAGTTTATCTCGTTGGTCGACGGAGGCCCACAGGGGAAAGGAAAACTCTCGTGCAGTGGCTTTGGTTAGCTTACCAGGTTTCCCTCTTCCTTTTCAAAATGGTGCTTTTTTGAAAACCATCAACGACGCTTTGGGAGGGTTTCTTTGCACGTCCGAGCATTCACGACGCGGTGAGGAGACCTTGGTGGCCTGGATTTGCGTTGAGACGGACCTTTCTCTCCCTGTTCCGGAGAAGATTTCCCTGATCGTGACGGACTCCGTTGCCTGGTCTCCGGATATTGTTTACCCTGTCTTTCTTCGTTTCTGTTTGTCTTTTTTGTTGTAGGGACATTCCGTGTAGAATTGCCGAAAAATCCTCCAGGGAGGCCATTTTCAAGCACACATCGGCTCCAAGCCTTTGGATCCTTCAGCTTTTTCTCGGGCAGGGCTGGCCTCGGCCTCGTCTCCACATCTGGTTTCTGGGCCCCTCGTCAGTCTCGCGGTGCTCTCACCTTGCAAGGTTCCTGGTTCCCCCTTTAAGAGGGGACCCTTCTCTGGCACTGGCCCCCTACTCTCTGTTGGGGCGCAGCGGAGGTGCGTGGTACCTCAAACACACAGAACGAAGATCAAACGGAGCAACACGAGAATTTTTAACGTGGTTCGGCGAGTTGCATACGTCCACGGGGAAACATGGGTGTTTTATTCTCTCTGTTCTCGTCGGAGGATTTACAACATACACAGCTCACACCCATAGAACTTCCTCCTGCAGCCTGCTGTCCACCTTGACTCCCACCAAAGAAGACCTGCAGTACCTGCTGGGTTGGCTGCCAACCAAGGAAGAAGCTGCTGCCGACCAAAGCCACCCAAATTGGAGTGGCCCCCACAAATCTCCCCCTCACGACCAATTTGGGATAGAAGCTTGACCTGCGGTCTCCTTGCAGGTGTTGAAAACTTCATCAGCAAATCGAACACGCTTCTTCACGCCAGATGACGTGGCACTTCCAGCATCTTCACTCGATCTCGGGGATCCCCATCAAATGATACAACCCCTGGGACTCCTTCCCAGTAAACATCGTTGCATCCCCACGTGAGGCTTCCAATACTCCATCTACTATGGAAATCTTGAACCCTTTCGCATCGAGCCTACTCAATGATATCAAGTTCCGCCTCATCCTCGGAATGAATTTCACGTCAGCCAGTTTACGAACTCCTCCATCGGGTGTCTTCAATTTCACCGTCCCGACTCCTCGAACCTCGCATGTTGATCCATCACCAAGTCTCACCGAGTCTCGCACCTGCTGAAAAGTATCAAATGTACCTCTCGTCGTACATATGTGTGCTGAGCTCCCCGAATCCAGAACCCATCCGTCTTCCTTTGGATTTTGAGCCCGCTCGTTCTTCCTCTTTAGAAATCGGCACTCCCGCTTCATGTGCCCATATCTTTTGCAGTAATGACACTGCACTTTTTCCCGTTCAACTCGCTCATCTGAGTATGAGCTTCCCGTTGTCACGCAGATTTCATCATCTGCTGATAATCCTGTGATGTTCACATTCTCCTCTTCAACTTTCTTCTTCCCAGCAACGTACCGTTTGCGCTCTCCACAATCACTTTTATAGTGACCCTTCTTCTCGCACCAGAAACACGTGATTTCGCTCGGATCACGTCCCCTGGATTTTGGCCGCCATTCTTTACCTCCTGACTGTCGATGTCGGCTCCTCCCACGCTGAGCATCTCGCATCGCCATGATTTGATCACCTGAATGCGTCGTGGGTCTTCGAAATGCTTCTGAATCTTGAAGTGACGCCATCACATCGTCCAACTTCAATGTCTCCTTCCCCACGAGCAATGCAGTCACAAGCCCATCAAATGAGCTTGGTAGTGATGACAAAAGCAAAAGTGTTTTGTCTTCCTCTTCAACCTTCACACCGAGCCCCAATAACTGCATCAGGATCTTATTGAATTCATTGGTATGATCCAACAAATTCGCTCCCTCATCCATGCGCAATTGGTACAGTTTCTTCTTCAGGAACAACTTGTTGGTGAGCGACTTCGCCATATATCGCTGCTCCAACTTCTTCCAGATCTCCTTCGGTGATGTCTCATCCAGCACCGAATACTTTACCTCATTCGCCAGACAGAGCTGAATCGTGCTGACGACCCGCATCTCAAGCTCTTCCCAATCATTGGCACTGGTTGTCTCAGGCTTTTCTCCGATCAACGGTTTGATCAGGCCCTGCTGCACCAAAAGATCTTTCATCGTGCTTTGCCACAAACCGAAATTGTTTCGACCATCGAACTTCTCGATGTCAAATATTGGTAGTGCTCCGCCACCCGTCATCGTCATCGTCGCAAAACGCGATCACCACCGTCGATGTCACACCCTTTAATCACCACCTGATAGAGTGCGAATTTTCAAAAACTAACCGTACGGATGCGCCCAGAACGGTCGAAATAGTCAGAATCGACTCCTAGATCGCCGAAATCGGACACCAATTGACCGAGATAATGTCAAAACACGTTCAACGGTCCAGATCACCCATTGTCGTGGCGCTGACGTGGCACGCTGGAGCTCTTGCCGGAATCTCGCCGGAATGGTTGCCGGCGGCATGAACAGTACGGTCTTCTCCGGCACGGGGTTACTGTTCACCCGTGGGTTTGACCGAACTTTGACCGGTCATATCTCCTTCGTTTCAACTCCGTTTTCTTCGCCGCTTGCGCCGTTGGAATCGTCTCTTCGTCCTCTTCACGGATCTGGGCTCGGAAAAATTTTCCGACCACTTTCAATTTTCCGGCCACCGGAAAATTTGCCGTCGTCTCGTCGGTTCACCTCCGTTCGCTCCGACTCGGCTCTGATACCACTTGTTGGGGCGCAGCGGAGGTGCATGGTACCTCAAACACACAGAACGAGGATCAAACGGAGCAACACGGGAATTTTTAACGTGGTTCAGCGAGTTGCCTACGTCCACGGGGAAACATGGGTGTTTTATTCTCTCTGTTCTCGTCGAAGGATTTACAACATACACAGCTCACACCCATAGAACTTCCTCCTGCAGCCTGCTGTCCACCTTGACGCCCACCAAAGAAGACTTGCAGTACCTGCTGGGTTGGCTGCCAACCAAGGAAGAAGCTGCTGCCGACCAAAGCCACCCAAATTGGAGTGGCCCCCACACTCTCATCAGTCTTTTCAGATGGTTCCCATGGGCGTCTATGATAAGTGGTGCTTCCCTGGGCATTTGTGGTCGGTTGGACCTTTGTTGAAATTCTGCATGCGGGTGTTCAAGGTCGCTTCGGCCTCCTCAACTTTGTTTCCCCCTCGGGAGCCTCTAGCTTCTAGTATCTATGAAGAGCAACAGCTTAAGGGGGTCAGAGGCCAGGAGGCCTTCCCTCGCGCTGTTGCGATCCTTACAGGTCCTATGGAGTTTGCCAAGGATCCCCCGGTTAGCAGTGGTCTGCATGGTCCTATAAGCCCTTGCGAGGATCTGGGTATTATGAAGGTTGGTGGAACGGAAGGGGTGGCTCGTAAAGATTAGGGCGGGTTTTTCCTAAATCTGTCATCTAATCCTCCTTCCCCATCCTCAGTCGGGCGTGTCTCGAGCCCGGGAGTGTGTACTAGGCTGATGAAGAAGAAGTTACAAGACTGGGTGAGTCCTTTATCCTTGTCGAAAAAGACCAAGGTGTCTGGGGTGAAAGCCAAGCCATCACTGGTTTAATGATTCCTATCATGATATGGAACTCCTGAGGTCTTAGGCTGCCGGTGAAGACGGATTTCATCTCTGCAGAGTCTAAGAGATCCCAGGTGAAGATGGTTGTGATTATTGAGCACAAACAGAACGTGGCTGAGATTCATTAGTTTACTCATAATGTTAAAATGCATGCTTCAATGCATGAAGCTCCAATAAATAATTGCATTTGGTTATTCTGGAAGCGGGAAGTCACAGAGGATTTGATCTGAGTAGGAGACCAGTATATCATGACAAAGGTGTCGTGTAGAGTGAAGAGTTGTCTATGTATTTCATCTACGAAAGTCGACTTTGATGCAGATGATCAACCTTGGGTGGTGGGAGAGGATTTCAATATATCATATCACTGATAGACGAAGAAAGGGGAGGGGGGAATTCTAGATGCGTGCGAGTATGTCTTTTGTGCAGTTTATGGATGGTAAGGGGTTAATGGACCTGGGGTATTCTGACGATCCTTTCACTTGGTGTAACAATCGATGGGGTGGTGGCCGATGTTGAAGCAGACTGGATCGGTGCATTGCCAATGTTCACGCCATCACCATGTTCCCGAATGCGAAGGTTAACCACCTGACCCGAAGCATTTCTGACCACTCTCTTCTCCTTTTATCTCATTGCAGGATGGAGGTTGTGCATTACTATTTCAAAATTTTCAGCCAGTAGGTGAGTGATCTGGCCTATCATCAAGTGGTGACGAAGGTGTGGAATGAACCTTCTCGGGGGAAATCTTGGGTGGCTATTCACTCCATGTTAAGGAGGCTGAAGTAGGAACTTATCCTGTGGGCTAGTTCCTTGCCCCCTGTTGATCGAAATATGGTTACTCTTAAACTGGAAATTGAGAGCTTGGAGGCCAGTCTCAAGGAGGAATGGGATGAAGCAGTGTTTGATGAACTATCTGAGAAGAAGACTTCAATGGCAGTTCTGGTGCTCTCGCATGAACGTTCAGCGAGAGAAACCTCCATGAAAAAATGGCTAAGGGTCGGAGAAAAAAATGCTGCATAATTTCATGCATGCATAAGGGAGAGGAGGCATGTGGTTAAACCCAATTTGGCTTTGGAGGATGGTTCGTACTGTGAGGATAGGGAGGTGGTCGGGGGAATGGCCGTATCATTTTTTAAGGACATCTTGTCAGGCACAAATGAGAATAGGCCTTGGGGATATCCTTCGGGGGAGGCTCGTCTCTAGGAAGGGATTCTGAATCCTATCTGTGTGCAAGATAATACGTTGTTGGAAAGTCTGCCTGAGGAAGAGGAGGTGCATGCAGCATTGTGGAACTTGAATCTTGAAAGCGTGGTGGGCCTAGCCATGTCTCGTTTTATAGAGGCTCTTAGGAGGTTGTGAAATACGATCTTATTCTAGCTATTCTGGACTTCTTTTAAGGGGGTGGCCTTCCTTGGATTGCGGTTGCAACTACATTAGTTCTCTTGCCGAAGATCGAAGACCCATCATCCCTCACCCATTATCGGCCAGTGAGCTTGTGCAACATCCCATATAAAATTTTATCGAGTATCATTAATCGGAGGCTGTCCAACATGCTCCCTCGATGGACATCCCTCGAGAAACAAGGGTTTATCAAAGATTGTTCAATCCAAGGTGCTATGGCGATGGCATAAAAGATGTTGAGAGATATGAACACCAATTCTTGTGGCTCCAATGTGGCTGTTAATATGGATATTAACAAGGCCTATGACCGAATGGAGCGGGGCTTTAATAACATAGTTTTGGAAGAGACAGGGTTCTCACCATGGGCGTTCAATATCATATTATGGTGTGTTTGTTCGCCGTGGATGGCCATGTCATTTATGGGGGGAACTCACAGTTTCTTTAAGACTATTAGTGGGATGTGGAAAGGAGATCCTTTATCCCCGAGTATCTTCATCATGATGTAGGACACTCTAAGAAAGGTGATCAACAAGGGGGTAAAAATTGCATAGATTTTTCCATACCACATGAAATATAGACAGCCCCCAACATCACATCTAATGTATGCTGATGACACGATAATTTTTATGAATGGCCGGTGGAGATCCCTCAATGCGTTTAACATGATACTTGCAGAGTATTTCCATTGGAGCGATCAGATTGTCATCAGGGAGAAGAGTAGCTTCTATGATTCTAACTCTTGCAACTCGAGCAGGGTGGACCATATGAGCAGGGCGCTGGGCATGAGGCGAGTCTCTTTCCCCATGAAGTATCTTGGTACCCCTGTTTCCCCTGGTAGGCTGCGATCTAGAGACTTTGAAAAAGTTTTTAATAATATTTTGGATTGAATTAAAAACTGGAAAAACCATTTCTTATCCTTTGGGGGACGGATCGCTCTTGTGAATAGTGTACTCTCTACAATTCCAGTTCATGCCAGGGCATCTACCAGTGTTCTGAAAGGGGTTACTAGGTCCATCAAAAGAATTATGGCACACTTTATTTGGGATGCTTTATCCAAGGGGAAGAGACAATGGGTGTCTTAGAGGAAGATGGATCGAACCATATGTGAAGGAGGCATCCGTGTTAGGAGTATGGAGAACACTATTCATTCCATGCATGCTATGCTTGCATGGGAAGTTATCTAGGAACACTCATTATAGGGGAAGAATATGTCTCAGAGGTATAAGTCTGTCTCTACGACTCCTCCAATCAGGGGGACTTCGTTGTGGTATTTGGTGTGCAACATCATTCTGAGCCTCATTCCACACGTGAAAAGGATCATTGGGGAGGGGAACATACTCTAATGGTATCAAAATTGCTCAGGTGACGTGCTGGGGTATCTAGGATTCCCAGATCCCTCTATCTCCTTTAGTGAGGCATGTTTGCATCCTCGGTTTTTTCGGTTTGTTCTGGATGAATCTCAACAAGCAGTTTGGAATTCAATTATTATTAACTCCGAGCAAGAAAGGTGCATATACACCCCTTCTATTTCCAGTAAGTTTAACTTGAAGGACTTTTGCAGGAGTAACGGTTTGCATGGGAAGTAGGAGAGATGGAACAACATGGTTTGGTGTAGAAAAATCCCCTTTAAACATAACTTCCTCACTTGGAGGATTCAAAACTAGGCCATTCCATCTGATGAGAACATAAAATGTCAAGGAATTATCATGGTTTCCCGCTATCACTACTGTGTGAATAAAAAGGAAGAAAGCATGAACCACTTGTTTTTTGATGGGGAATGGGTGAGGCAAGTGTGGAGTTTCTTTTGTGTTTTCACAGGTTACTTTCCCCAAGTATATTCCAATGAAAGGTTCATGGAGTGTTGGTTCTAGGGGATCAACGGGTTGGTGGAAGAGGCCGAAGAGTGAGCCATCATCTTTAATGCAGGTTGCTGGATGATATGGAAAGATAGGAATCACACTGGGTTGGTGGGGATCCCATCCTCTGGTAGAGCTATTGTGGCCATAACCAGGTGCTTTTTGATTGAGTTGATCGGTTTGTCTAGCATCGGGAAGGATGCGCCTTCCTTTCATACGTTGTAGACAACACATCAGGAGGCTTGGCAGCATGGTCCTGGGGCTCAGGGGAGATAGATTTTCTGGGCTCATCCAGAATTCAGTCTAAAGATTAACACTGATGGTTCCTGTGCAAGGGGAGAGATGCAAGGTGGAGGAGTCATCCGCGATCGTAGGGGGAGTGTGGTGATGCCACTCACAACTCATTTTGGAGGGGGAAATTCTATTCAGGCCGAGGCTCGTGCGGTTCTTATAGGGTTGTAAATGTGCAATCAACGGGACATTATCATCACACACTTGGAAACAGATTCTATGATCATCCACAATGCACTTTTTGGTAATGGAACTATTCCTTGGTCAATCTGTTATACAATTAGACAATGCAAGGAAATCCTCAACAGTAATGTTAAAGTATCTCACACACAACGTGAGGGAAACAAAGTGGCGGATTACATGGCTTCTCTTGCGGTCCCCGAGACACCGGTTTGTTTCCTTACACATATGTCTCATTTTAAACCAGAGGGGGTAAACCCAATTCAGAGCAATTCCCTCAGCCTTCATTATTTCCACCCCCTCTAGGTGGGGTTTCATCTCTTCCTTATTGTATTATCCTTATTGGGAATCATTTTAAGAATAAAAATCATAATTTTGGATGGGTTCATAAGTCATTTTTATGTGTATAGATCATTCTCACATAAAAATGAAACACGATGTGATCAGTATAACCCTATGAATGTGTTTACAGTTTAAAATAACATTTTAGTAAAAAATACAAGTGTCGTAATCAAAACCAAGAAAATGAATTCAATTTTTTGACAAAGTAGTAAAATTATCAAAAATTTCATTTGGTAAATTTAGAAATTATCTAAACCTCTATCCAATGCATGATGTGACTGGTATGACTCAAACTGTGTCTTTATTTAAAATTGGAATTAATTTTAGTAAAAAACAAATGGCCTACCAAAATCAAGAAAATTCATTCAGGTTATTTTGATACTATAGTAAAATGATCCATGATTCATTTGAGACATGTAGGAATCAAATTCACATCAATATGATACATGATGTGCCTTATATCACTCAAAGTGTTCGTTATCATTTTCAAATTGATATTTTATTTCCAAATTGTAAGTCACTTAAAAAATATAAAATGTTCTCATATTGTCTTGATAATTTAAGTAAATCATTCATAATTAATTTTTGACATATAGGAATTAGTCTAATTTTGAACCAACAAACGATTTGACCAGTATGACTCAAAGGGCGTGTTTCCATTTTAAAATTTCATTTTAGTAAAAAAGAGATGTAACGTACTCAAAACTGATAAAACACATTCAGATTGTTTTTATACTTTATGAAAAATACCCATATGCATTTTTAGATATGTATGAATCATCCACATATTAATCCAATGCACGACATCATCAGTATTACTCCAAGTTTGTCTTTTTATTTAAAATTGAAAATAATTTTAGTAAAAAAGAAAATTAAAACACTTAAAACCAATAAAACACATTTATATTATTTTTATACTTTAGGAAAATGATCCATAAGTAATTTTTTATGTGTAGGAATCAACCTCACCTCAATATAACACACGATGTGCCTATTATGACTCAAAGTGTCTATTACCAGTTTAAAATAAACATTTTAGTTCAAAAAAATTCACTCACTAAAAACCAAGAAAACACGCTCAAATTCTCTTAATAGTTTAGGAAAATGATTCATAATTCATGTTTTACAATTAGGAATTAGTCTCACATCAAACCAACACATGATGTGACTGTTATGACTCAAAGTGCATATTTCTAGTTTAAAATGAAATTTTAGTAAAAATGAAAAGTGACACACTCAAAACTAAGAAAAAACATTAATATTTTTTTATAATTTAGAAAAAATATATATAAATAATTTGGTACATGTAGGAATCATCCTCACCACAATAAGATGCACGATGTGAGTGGTATGAATCCATGTTTGTATTTTTATTTAAAATCAACATTAATTTTAGTAAAAAAGACAGCTGACCTAATGAGAACCAATCAAATGGATTTTTATTGTTTTCATACTCTAAATAAAAGATCAATAACTCATTTAGGAAATTTTTGAATTATTCTCACCTCATTCTTATACACGATGTTCTCAGTATGACTCAAAGTGTCTGTTATCAATTTCAAAATGACATTTTAGTTCAAAAAGTGACACTCACTAAAAACTGAGCAAATGAACTCATATTGTGTTGATGATTTAGGAAAATTATTCACAAGACATTTTATCTTTAGAAATCATTCTAATGTCAAACCTATACACAATGTTATCGGTATAAAGTGATTTTTTCTATTTTAAAATGACATTTTAGTAAAAAAAACACAAGTGACATAATAAAAAAAATATTTTTTTTATTATTTTGATACTTTATTAAAATGATCCATAATTCATTTTTAATGTGTATGAATTATCCTCACCTCATTACGACGCACGGTGTGAACGATATGACTCCAAGTGTGTCTTTTTTATTTAAAGTTGACATTAATTTGTGTAAAAAAGGAAAATAGACTACTCAAAACCAAGAAAATGCATTCAAAATGTTTTTATACATTATAAAAATCGACCCGTTAGTCATATTTTATGTGTAGGAATCTTGTGAACCTCAATCCGATACACGGTATTCCCAGTATGACTCAAAGTGTCCGTTATCAGTTTAAAATTGAAATTTTGGTTCAAAAAGTGTCACTCATTGAAAACCAAGAAAACATGCTCGGATTGTCTTTATTATTTTTGAAAATTAGTAAGAAGATATTTTTGATGTGTAGGAATCAATCTCACATCAAACCGACACATGATGTGACTGGTATAACTGAAAGTGTGTGTTTCCAGTTTAAAATGAAATTTTAGTAAAAAAGAAAAGTGACCCACTCATAACCAAGAAAGAACATTTGGATTGATTTAATACTTTAGGAAAATGATCCCTAAGACATTTTTTATGTGTAGGAATCATACGAACATCAATCCGACACATGGTGCGCCCATTTTGACCCCAAGTGTGTCATTTTATTTAAAATTTACATTAATTATAGTGAAAAAAGAAAGTGATGTACTCAAAACTGAGAAAAACCATTCAAATTATTTTGATACTTTATGAAAATTATCTATAAATCATTTTTTAAGTGTATGAATCAGACACACCTCAATCTGATACATGATGTTCCCGCTATGACTCAATGTGTCCATTATCATATTAAAATTGGCATTTTAGTTCAAAAAGTGCCACTCACTGAAAAATGAGAAAATATACTTGGATTTTATTGAGAATTTATCACAATTATTCATAATTCCTTTATAAAATTTAGGGGTTAGTATCACATGAATGTGACATATGATGTGACTAGTATGACTCAAAGTACGTGTTCTAGTTTAAACTGACATTTCAATAAAAAAGACCAGTGATGCACTAAATACTATGAAGATGTGTTAAGATTGTCTTGATACTTTAGTAAAGCAATCCATAAGTCATATGGGATGTGTAGAAATCGGTTTCACGTCAATCCGATGAATTTTTTGACTTGTATGAGTTCATGTACATTTTTCAATATAGAAATGTAATTTTAGATTAAAAAGTGCATTACATCGCCAAAACTGAGAAAATGAGCCTAGACTATTTTCTCATTAATATATTTTCTATTACTTAGTTAATTTAATTATCATTTTTATATTATACTTATCTAGTTAGTTTTCATAGATATGATGCTTAAATATGAACAAGAAATGTTGTGATGTGGAAGAATCAACCACAAAAAAATCTGATACATAGTTTTCCTGGTATGACCCAAAGATTATTTTAAAATAAACACATTCTATTTAATTAATTAATCTATATTATTATTAAGATTAAAATTGTTTTATTATATATATTCATTCTTTTTCTCAAGAAAGGGTGGTTTTTTGGGAATATAATGATTTAGGTCAATGGTAAAAGACAAAGGAACATTGATGTTTTTGAATGTATGCGATAATTTTTACTTAGCAATGTAATTATAGAAACTAGTGTTCAAAATGTATATAATATAGTATATTTTTCTTTTATTTGTGTTTTAAATTTTAATTCATTTAAAATTTATATTTATATATAATTTTTCTTCTTTCTGGTGCGAGAGTGTTCTTTATAGAACTCTATAGTATGGCCCTTTATCAGTGCTACTAAAATCGATGATAAAGGCACCCTTTATCAGTGTCTTTTAGCACTAATAAAGGGACCATTTATCAGTTATTTTTAGTGATTATAAAGGAATCTTTTATCAATTATTTTTAGCACTGATAAAATATTAGGGATTTTAATCACACTTCGGTAGTCAGCACTTTTCTAGCACTGATAAAGGGAAATAATAGTGCTATTAAAGGCATGTTTTTTAGTAGTGACTCACATGTTGGATATATGATGGTTCTATATATCTCATTATGTGTTATATAATTGTTATCATTCTATTAATTATCATGTTCCTTTGGTGGATTGGTATGTTGTATACTTGACAGGTGGCCATCGTTGTGTGATTACTCTTTGAGGGGTGCACACATGGGTTGTGATGATAATGGTGGTGTGGCATGATATAATTTTAACATGGATTCTACTAAATGTATTGTGTATTTCAAATTATATGTTTGATTCTTAATGCCTTGTGGATTCCAGTATTACTTAATTCCTTGTGGATTCCAGGTAGGTTTTAGATACTCGATGCCTTGTGGATTCCTAATATTACTCGATGCCTTATGGATTACCAGTAAGTTTCCCATTCGATTCCTTGTGTATTCTGAGTGACTTTCCAAAAAACATGTGGATGGTTTTGGTCACTTGATGACATGATCTACTATTTACAACATGGGGATGAAGAAAGTATATCTAGGGGTTTATGGAATCTTGGTTATCACACCACCACTTGCTTTTAGATTGAATGTTTATACTTATTATACATTGAATATTATTATGGAATAAACTATTATACTAGATCATGACAAGTTAAGGATTTTTTTGTGGTGTCATACTGAGTCTTTTACACACACCCTACTCAGGTATATCATTGTTCTAATAGATTAAATGAGTGATCTTGTGAACGGAAAGGCCCTATAGCTGACTGATGAGCTATAGAGTGTTGAGATAGTGGTTGACTAGGACAGAAATTGGAAAGAACCATGGAAATTTATTTATTTACTTTCACTAATTAATATAGTTGGATTACCACCTTCATATCCCATTTGTTATCTGACATGTATTCCATTTTTATTATTATTCATCATCAATCATCTTATTTATTGTTATTATTGTTCATTTATTATTATGTTATGTCTTGATACAGAGTGTATAGTCTCCCTACTATTATAATTTGACCCTCACTGCACGTTGAAAACATATTTCATATGGGGAGGTGTGAATGAGGTCAAGTGGAACCCATCCTAGACCCGGTGGATCAGTTTTGGTTGTTACACCTATCATTGTTTAGGGAAACCCAGAGTTGGAAGTCTGATTAAAAAAATATTTCTTCCCAATTCACGAGTTCTTGAAAATTTTAACATCGAACAAATAGTTGATGCCTCTGTGATAAATAGAAAATATTTATTAGAACATGTTTCAGGAAATGTTGCCTCTACCTACCCCTAAAGATATCCTACATGGAACACTAATTCCAAAATACTCACCACAAATAAATGCCACATTTGAGTTAACATTAAAAACATCATCCAATAAGGAGAACCAACAGTGAAAATAATTAGTGTGCTAGAAATAAAAGGTAGAGAAAAACTCAAAACTCTATTGTTTTTATACCTCCCTAAAATTATATTCATGATAAACCTACACATCATATGGAATCTTTATTTTATAAATAGTATACTCATTTCATTTCATCCAATCTGAAAATTCCAAGCAATGTGGTCTTTTAAGCATAGTGGAATCCAATTTTGTCACTTAAAGTTACAAAATATGATACACATTAGTTAAGAAGTTAGAGAAGTCCACATGGATCTTACCTTGAATCCCCCACATTAATTGAACACTGAAACATAAAAAAATTTCATGCATAGTAGTTTCTATATCCATGTGGAAAATAGTAATAAACTATCTACACAAACATATTTGTAAACCAAAAATCTTCTCATCACAATCACACCAAGAAACATTTTTGTTTGTGTTTAAGATTTAGAGATTTATAAATTAGGATATTGTTAAAGATTTGTTATTAGATTTGATTAATTTCTATACTTATTCATTTATTTTTATAATTACGAAAATCAGGAAAAATATATTAAAAGTACAATT
This sequence comes from Viscum album, assembly GCA_963277665.1. Taxonomy (NCBI): domain Eukaryota; kingdom Viridiplantae; phylum Streptophyta; class Magnoliopsida; order Santalales; family Viscaceae; genus Viscum; species Viscum album. The sequence goes on along the minus strand of OY728126.1, from coordinate 1,683,521,247 downwards.
ATCCTTGATTATTACAAAAATATATAATTATTAAAATCTCAACATAAAAAAATTATTTGTTTACAGTAAATCTATGATTTCTTATTTTATATTTGTTTTATTTTGATGATTTTTTCAATAAAGATGTTTTATATGATGAAGTTTATAAATTAATCCTATGTATTATGGTATTAATTTTTAGTATTGATAAATTTCATTAATATTCTAAAAAACTCTTATTTTTTGAGTTTTCAGTATCTTTCCAAAGGATAAATTTGTATATATATTTTTTAAGACATATTATTTTGAGTCTTAAGATTTATTTAATGAATTATGATATTAATTTAATGTCTTAATTTTTTAAAGTCCTTTAGTTTTTATTAAATGTCTTATGAATATTTTTAAAGAGAAATATATATCCAAAAATTCCTTTTAAAATTAGAATGCTTAGGATTTTTGATGAAGTATTTTACAAAGTTTTCTAGAAGTCTTAAGAAGTTTAGAAAAACTATTTTTTGGAAAGATGTAGTGTCTTACAGAGTTCACTAAAAGTATTATGAACTTTCAATGCATTTTTTATTAAAAAATTTATGTAATATGTAATATGAAGTCTTATAAATTGATCAAAATATAAGAACATATATGTTTCTAAATTATACTTTATTATTTTCTTTTCTATTGATTTTATTACTTATAAAATATTTCTAGGCATACCATATACTATTACTAAGTATAATAATAATTTTATGAACATTTGAATATAATTTTCTAACATTATAGATTACTCTTCAAAATTTTATATTTATACTCATGAAATTTAAATAAGAAAAATCTTAGTGAAGAACGAATTTTTTAGTTTTCTAAATGAACCTTACAAACTAGAATTGAACCTCATAGAGTTTATAAATTATCCTTACTAAATTATTCTTACAAAAATGAGTGTACTGTATATTTTTGTAAATATTGAATAATTTCTAAGATTTTTTGTTATGAATTATACAATGTATATATTTTTTACTCTTATAAAATAATTTGTTTTGAGATTTTGTGATTTCACTAAAGGGTTTATTAATAATATTACTAGTAGAATTTTAAATATAATTTCTAATGTTCCATGTAGTATCTTTTCACCATAGAGTATCATATATATATATATATATATATTTCTTTGTGTGAAACCTTTTTTGTTTTATTTTGCACAAGTTGAATCTCATTCCATGAGTCTAGGAAGCTGCTTTAAAGTGCCAATGGTTAAATAATAATTTTAAAACCCTAGTTGATGAATCTATGAATCATAATTTATGAAAACATTTTGAATATAACCATTGGATATTACTCAATAAATAAATATATAAGTAACTTTTTGATTAATAATAGACTGAGAAAATAAAAATAACATTTTCAATTAAAAGTGTGCTACTATGAACAATTATGTTATATAGCTATGATATCTATAAAAAAGCTACATCATGAAAATTGGATTGTTGAATTGATCAAGATACATCAAATTTTTACTCGTTTCTATTCTAGTTTTTGTTGATATCGAGTGCACTATTAAATCCCAAAATAATTGGAAATTAAGATTTTTATCCACGATCAATGTTAAAAATCTATACGGGGTGGAAAAACTTGATTCAAAACCTATGTATCTTGTGCGTATAATTAAGGATATAACAAATGATAACCATGCATCATTTAATTTTGTTTAAATGCGTGCTCAGATCATTTTCATTGATTGTTCCTGAATTTAACCAAGGAAGGATCCTCCTAAATCATCCATACATTATTCAGGATCCTTATAGTATGTTGGTATTTTGACTCTGAGTGGTACCATGGAGAAGTGACAGGGCTTTCGATGTTCTTGTGATCACTAGAGCATCGTTCCTTCATTCTAAAATGAAGAAATTTGATTAGGGTGTGTAGATATCCTCTTTCTCACTATGTAATTTAGAGTAGAGAATATAACTTCTCTCAAATTAGATTGATGAGTTGTCTCATGTATTTGGGATTCTCATGTCATTTATAGGAATGTTTAATGTTTGATAAATCTCACTTAGGAATCCAGATAACAAAAACCATTTAATATACCACAAATAACACTAAATTACTTAGTTAATGTTTCATAAATTCCATTTGTATTTTATCACACACATGCAACGTAAAATATATGTTACATGATGAAATTGGAGACATTAACATGACTTTATTCTAATATTAAATACTTAATGAACCTTAAATAAAAATATTCATTTGAAAAATACTTATTTTGTATTAATGTAAATTATTTGAATAAAATGAGTATATAAATTAAACACATATTATTAAAACTCAAATATTAAGAAATTTAATTATCTCATGGTGACTAGAAAAACTCATAAATTACGAGAACCCTATGATGGGTCACATCGTGTCCTAAAATAATATTTTTTAAGAGGAAAGACCCTCAAATATGTTTAGTGTGTGATCCTCTAATCATTTTTCTTGATAGTAGTGCGTACTACTCACAGACCAGGAGTAGAGACTTAAAACCCATTATATATTAAATGAAGATAATGTATAACCCTAGAAAGAAAAACCACACCTATGAACACATCATATCTAGTATAATATCTTTGTCTCATAATATTCCATAAATTATGATGCACACTTTATATCACCATACTTTATTGTGTTATTATTTTATGGCCTTACTGAATGGAATTAAATTATCCAACCATGACTATGGATTCAATAAAGGTACCATTATCCTAGATAGATAGTTCTAAGATATATTTTCCATTTGAAATTTATAAATACTATCTTGATCATTCAATAAATGTCATACCATCAATGAAACACACAATTAAAGATACCCCACAATGACATAAATGTCATGGTCTTCATATTTCATCAATGTATAAAATCAAATGGTACATATTGATAATGATATCAAGTTGAGAGATAAATAAACATGTTTATAGATAGAAATAATCAATTAAACCTATAACATAAGGTATTCCAATTAGAAAATTAGTCCTTATGATCTTATTTACACATGATAACCAAGTAAGAACTTCGTGAGTTGAATTCACAATGCTTATGATCCACAATCAATTGATAGTGAAACATTATATTTTTCCAAGAAACATGATATATCTAGACTATATTTCATATGTTTAGGATTAATTTCATAGTATCTTGAGGTTCTCATTATAGTTGGGAACATCTATAACTCGTTGATATGAAAAATAAAGGATATTACCATGTAAATAGTGGATGTAAAAGTATAAACACTACTATGAAAAGAATAAATCATGTATAACATTATGTATACATGATATGGTAATTTAAAATTATTGTTCAAGTTGGGTCTAGGTAACCCACTTTAAAAAAACTCCCACATGCACAAGATCTAACTTGCTAACAATTATCCTGTTAGCTCTTACATGATAAAATTATGCTTCTTTTGAGTAATGGATTTAGTTAATGGGTCATTCAGGTCATCCTGTATGGATACTCTACTATCTAAAATATCATCTATTTGAATAAAATTCCTTAAGAGGTGATAACAATGATTATATCCCTTTTTTCCTATATCATAAACTTGAAATATAGGCCAAAAACTTACTTATTAACTTATCATAACGATAATATTTTACTATTTGGGTATAATTACAAGAACTAGAAAAACAAATACTTTCATATTTAATACTACTTCCAAAAATTCATCATAATCCCCCAATATACATAGTATTTATTGATATGGATACTACAAGATTTAATATATTACTCTTGACCATTTATTTAGCGTAACTATGACATTGGATCAATATATCTATATGAAGACTACTTTTATCTCTTTTGTATATAATATTCCTTCTTTTCTGAGTACCAGGTGTAGATAATTTGTACTTTCACCAGTACTATTGGTATTCTTGACTTCTTTCCATACAGTTATCCTTGATTTAACTGATATTTTACTACCAGAATGAATGCGTTAGAATTTTCATTCCTAATACATATCATTGTATATGCTATAGATCCATCATGAAATCATATAATGTTCCACTCAACATTATAATTTCATCTTATATCTCATACATGTCATCTTAGAGAGATTTTTTCATGTCGGAATTGGTAATAATTATTTCTCAATATTTTCTAAATTTCATTTTCAAATACTTTTCAATTATATGTACTTTGGCTTGCTCTAAGAAACCCTAATATCCACTGCAATAAATATATTTCCATAGAACTTGGGTTACTAAATTAATTCAATTATTTAAGAGTTACTTATTTAATCTTGTACTAAATAACTATATTACTGAAGAAATGTTTCCATATGTTTTTTCTAACATATCTGTCATGGAAAATAATGGTTCTACCACTAACCACTAATAGATAATTGAAGGCAATTAATAACAAAAAACAATTCTATGATCATGAGACTTGATTTAAAATAAAATTTTATCCCTATAACTTTAATATATTATTGTATTTCTTTGATATCACCAAAACTTTATGTTTATACCAAATATAATTATTCTATAAGGCTTCCCCCTAATGTAACACCCCCAAAAGTCAATTTTTTATGTTATGATTTTTTTATCATTGTTATGGGGTGTCCCAAGGTTGAAATTTTGTGTTTTTGACGTTTTTCTAGGGATACATGATTATAAACATGGTCCGGGAAGCTGTGTGGTAGAAACTATGTTCCATTTTTAGTTTGGGTAGAAGAGACCACCCAGTCTATGCATGGTTTTCAAAATCATGCAAGACAATCACGTGATCTTTGGGAGTTTTAGGTAGTGGTTGTCACATAGTCTATACATGGTTTGGTAAACAGTGTCGGGTAACCATTCGAACTACTCAAGTTGTTGTGATTTTTTATTTTTAATTTTATTAACCGAGGTTTTCTCCAATATACTCTCATTTCACTTTCCACTAAACTAAGAGCATCCTAAGGGGGTTTTATGTCACGACCCACATTAACCAAGATGAGGGAAGGGAAAAAATATTTCCAAACCCTTCCTTCCTCAAGTTTAGGGAGAGATAATGACCCTCGAGACCCACCTTTGATAGGCCCCATAGTGAATAATAGCACCAAGGGTATAGAATCACATGAAATATGGAAGGCATTACCCTTATATTTAGTAGGATTGGGAGATAAGATAGTAAATCCCAAACAAAAACAAAGTTAGAAGTAAAAGTAAGGACAAAACAATCCATTCCCATATGCATGTTCCAATAATGAAGTGTTAGGAAGTAAAATAAAAACTCTTAAGGGAAGTACCAAAAGAAAAGAAAAATAGCAACACCAACTGTCCCACCGTCCGAGATAATAAGGTCTGACATGGTCCTCGAAGTATTCCTAGAAACCTAAAATTAGTTTAATATACATAGGGTGAGTATACAGGTATACTTACTAGGGAAAACCAAAATATTTCGTGCACAAGTGGGGAGGAATTATAATTCCATGTGAGAAAAGGAGATAACCAAATAACCTAGAAAGAAAACTATCCACCCAAACCTCACCGAGGCACACTCCACAAATAACGCAAGTCAAGTAATGTTACAGTAATAACATGTTGATGTTTGGGTACCCCACACCACTTTCCCACTAGTTATTGAAGAAATACTATGTGTTAGACCTTCCCCACCATTTTCAGCGCAATCCCACTGCCATACCTCACCCGCACACACCTGGGATACCACAACCACACATCCTACCCACAAACACCTGGGCCACAACCACACGTAACCATGCCCATAGACACCTATTCAAGAACAACTACTGCCATGCCCAAAGACACATGGGCCTCATCCCTAAGACACTTGGGAAACTACCTTCCTGCACAGACTTGTTCCAACCACCTCAACGTCCCCTACCTGAATAATCTTGGGATATAATGGACCTTAGGACATCACATCCTTCCTAAAGAATCTTGGGACACTTGGGAAAGGGAGGATAAATGGATTTAATAACCAGCCACTCATAAGAGTGTTGGAAAAAAAATCCTCCCCCATGAAATGGGGGTGTTCGGCACGATGTGCTCAACTTGGGTGGGGTGATAATAAGGAACATAAGAAGTAAATTATATATATAGGTAAACAAGAACTCATCCCAACCTAGGGGTTCCAAAACTAGCCTATACACAAACACCCTCATTACTCTTCATTCATAAGAAGCACAATACCCACAACCAAGTCACAACTCATTACTATAAAATAATTCCCCATTGAACCCATTCTTGTTTTCATATTCAAGTGATTCCATTTAAACAATTCTAACCACTGGGCAACTAAATGGCATTAACACAAGCCAAGGAAGGAAAAACAACCAAGAATCAAATTAAGAATTCAGACCCGGTTCTCTTGTAAAGTTACAACAATAAAAGGGATCCGTGAGATCCCTCAAAGTATTGGAACCATACCAAGCCCCACCATATGGCCCCACATGGCTTTATATCCACAAAACAAAAACTGGACCCCAACAAAGGATCCCATCCCCAACCATGTCACCGGACAAGAATCAAGCAGACCAACCACACATATTACCAAGATAGAGAAAGGGAGTTTCTATACTTAAACAATACATTCATTGAGTTCATGCTTTTCCATTGGGTTAATCGGGGTGATCACACATGGATTCCTGTTCACTGGAAATACATTTAATCAACCAAGCATATGTGATTAACCAATTTCCATGTTACATCCATTCAATAATCATAGAAGACATGGGTTCTTTAGTTCTCCAATAAAGACCACCAATGACCATGATTTTCATTGGACATAATCCCATACATTTCAAAACAAATACGAAAGGGTAAACGAGTACAACATCATCATCAAACACACCCCTTCATTCTTTAAAACTATGCTTATTATCTTTGTTAAGGTTTGGTTTCATCCATCCCCATAGAAACATTAGCATACCCTCCCCACATGATACACAGTAAAGAGAGATAAAGGAAGAACCCTACTTCGATGATCAATGATAAAAGTTTCTCTCCATGAGCTAAGAACTAGGGATGCGTAACTTGCAAGGGAGGAACTCTGAGGACTCCAAGAGTGAGTAGGAAAGGCTCCATAACTAGTGCACTAATAGCCTTGAGAAGGGGACTCTAGAAAAACCAAGTAAAGGAAGGGATACTAGTCAAGAAGAAGGAGAAGAAGAAGAATGAATCCCATGCGATAAAAGATGAGATCCTGGAGTTATGGTACATGAAATCTTTAACAGATTTAAAAGGTAGATCATGGTTTCACCATCCAGTTGAACAGTTACACATGATGGAATTAATTGTTATTAAATAATTCTCATCAGAGAGGTGGGCATAACAATTGTTCGTTAAATGGTTTCCTTTAATCATAGGAAAACACGTAACAAGGGCAGAACGTGAAAGTTTGATAAAAGGGTTCGGAACTATGGAAAAATCCACATGTTTTGGTAAGTCAAGGGTCTCCCGACTCCTGGGGGATTTTTGATATAATTTATGGGCTTTTAATGGATTTGAAAGGGGTATTAAAACACTCTTACATCAAAATATACGTTGTGGGAGAGGGACTGGAAGAAGAAAAAAAGGTGGGACACCATTTGGTGAGACCCCATAAGCGGTGGCATAGTCACGGTGCCACCATCACGATGCCATAGTCACGGTTCCACCCTAATAGTGCCACTAGTTTTTTGGAACACCATCAGCGGTGCCACCGTTTTGCTGTAAGACCATGACTGGTGCCACTAATTTGGTGGAACCATTTTATGGAACCGAGTTTTGGGAAAACTACTTAATTAGTAATTTCTTAGGACATTATATGAGATACCTCTCAAACTATTATCACCCTCGAGAATCAAAACTAGACCGGAAGAAAACAGAGGGGTCTGAACAAGCACCTCGAAAGATACCTCTCAAGATAAAACCTCCTCATCATCTAAGAAAACCTCTCCCTAAAGTAACCACACAACATGTAAAGGTCATATAATCCAAACATATAGATTAGGGAGTCCCTTCTTCCATGTCAAGATATTATCTTCTTTGGGTGTCACTGACTCGCCCATACAGGTTTAACCGCATCCACTTTAATGTGTCTTGATTAGGGATCATGTCCTCCCCTCCCCATAGTCTGGACTCTCCACATACATCCAGAGAACAAAGGAAACAGTTCATTTCATAGTTAACAAGGTCAAACAATACATTACAAACAAGTACAAAGCAAACCAAACAAACTCAAAACAACTCTGGGTACTGGTCACACATCTATGCCTCCCGTTCCTAGGTACTCTCTTTGAGGCCACCATGACTCCACAACACACGAACCAAGGGAATGGTTTGTCCATGAAGCACCTTCTCCTCATGATCCTTGATCCTCATTGGTCTTTCTAAAAACGTCACATCATCCTCGATACCCGTCTTTCCCTAGTCAAGGATGTGTGAATCATTGTGTAGGTACCGATGGAGCTGAGACACATGGAAGAAATCGTGCACCCTCAGTAGAGGCGATGGTAGAACCAGCTGATAAGCCACTTCCGAGACCCGCCAAAATACCTCAATGGGTCCAAAAAACCTGGGAGAAAGATTACTCCCCCTACTGAACCTCTATTTACCACACCAATGGGAGAACCTCAAGAAAATGTGGTCCCCAACATGAAACTCCAAGGGCCTTGTCCTATGATCAACATACAAATTCTATTGGTCCTGAGCCACCTTCATCCTCTCCTATATAAGCTGAACCTTCTCCGTTGTGATCTGCACTACCTCCGAGCTAAGAACACCTACTTCCTCGACCTCTTTCTAGTACATGGGTGTGTGACAAGGCCTCTCGTACAAGGCTTTGAACAGAGCCATGTCAGTGGTAAAGTGATATATATTATTGTAGGAAAACTCTACCAGAGACTAGTGTCGTACCCATGATCCCCCAAAGTCCAAAACAGATTCCCGTAGAATATAATCCAATGTAATGATGGTGTACTCTATATTCCCATCTATCTGGGGGTGGAAAGCAGCGCTGAGGCATAGATGAGTGCAAAAAACATGTTGAAAACCTTTCCAGACCCATGAGGTAAATCAGGTATCCCGATTGGAGACTATGGAACTCAGAAATCCATGGAACTGCACCACTTCATCCACGTACAACTGTGCTAGGGAATCCACCACACTCGACTCCTTGATTGCTAGGAATTGTGATGATTTCGTCAGCCGGTCCACCACTACCCAGATAGCATCACAACCCCCTTGAACTCTGGGTAGTCCCGTGACTAAATCCATCGAGATGTCATCCCAATTCCACTTGGGGACATCTTAAGGGTGTAACAGACCTCCTGGGATGCAGTGTTATGCCTTCACATGATGACACATAATGAACTTTTCCAGGAACTCTACGACTATCCGCTTCACGCTAGGCCACCAAAACCGACCCCTCAAGCCCCGGTACATCTTGAAAACTCATGGGTGCACCACCAGGGGTGAGTTTTGGAACTCACCAATAAATATATTTCACATTTATACTGGGATGAACAACTTCCCATGAAACATTATCCGATTCTTCCCATCTTCCGACCATCCTCCTAGATAACCACCCTGGCTAACATGATTGTGCATCACTTCGACCACTAAGTCTCCCCACTAAGACTCCTCGACCTGCTGTAATATAGAGGAATGAACCGTCATATAGAACAAACAAACTCTACCATCCTACACCCTTTAATCTAGGTGTAGGAAAACCAACTCCACCATCGCCTTCCAAGCATCTACAGATTCTTGAACCACATCCTTCTGCGACTTCCTGCTCAAGGCATTAACCACCACATTCCCCTTCCCTGAGGTGTATGAAATTTTTATGTCATAGTCTTTAAGAAACTCTATCCACCTCTACTGCCGCAATTTCAGGCCTCGCTGAGAGAAGATATACCTCAAGCTTTTGTGATCTGTGAAGACCACAAACCACTCCCAAATGAGGTAATGCCGCCACAAATTTAGTGACAACATTCCCGATGCTTAAATGGACCGAAGGCCTTCATTTTTTATTGATTTTTGATAAAACCCCTCTTAAGGGATGAGGGGGAACCCTTACAAGGCCCGTAGGCTCAGAGATTACATGGCCCGTAGGATTAAGAGATTACATGACACAAAGGTCTTATGGAATTCAACCAGACTATCTATAAGGAACTGCCCCTCCCTAGAATCTGCATCTTGATAGTAGCTCTCCACCTTTGCATGACTGTCTGGATAGGTTTCCCGTGAAACCACAGGCTGGTACCGATTGCATAGCCATACCCTCTCATTCTAAAAATCCATTTGGCTCTGCTCCGGTGAGTGCACCTGCTCTGAATCCTCTTCTAGGGCTGCTCCTTTTTTTTGTAGTATGTCTGGGGCCTTCAAGATCTAGATTGGGGGTGGCATAGTTATGCTCATGGGGATGTAACTGCATATACCCATAAAAGATCACCCTTACTGTTGCATTAGCACACACCCCAAGCCTTGTCCTGAAGCATCAAAGAACACCTCAAACATCACCCCTTCTTCTGGAAACCTTAGCACTGGGGAACTAACCAACTTCTCCTTTAGATAACTGAAGGCCACCTGACACTGCTCACTCCACATGAAGGCTTGGTCCTTTCTAGTCAAGGTTTTCAAAGGAGATGCAACTCAAGAGAAGTTAGGCATGAACCTTCAGTAATATCTTGCCAGACCCCGAAAACTACGAACCTCCATCACATTCTTGGGTGCTTCCCAAGAAACAACAACCTCAACCTTTGATGGGTTCACTACTATCCCCTGCTTGGACACCATGTGTCCAAGGAAGTGCACTTCTAATGTCCAAAACTTACACTTGGATAACTTCCCATAGAGCTGGTGCTACCAGATGACCTCTAAAACCATCCTCATTTGCTCAACGTGATCCTCCTCTAATCTTGAGTAGATGGGGATGTCTTCAATAAAAACTACTATTAAATGGTACATATTTTTCAGGATGATGGAGTTCATGAGCCCCATGAACACAACTGGTGAGTTATTAACACCGAACGACATGACCACGAACTCAAAGTGTCCATATCTTCACCTGAAGGCAGTCTTCAAGATGTCACCATCCATCACACTCAACTGGTGATATCCTCACTGCAGGTAGATCTTGGAGAACCACCCTACCCCCATCAACTAGTCAAAAAGGACATCTATCATTGGGAGGGGGTAACGGTTCTTGAGTGTTACCGGATTTAGTCTCCGGTAGTCTATGCACAACCTGAGACCACCATCTACCTTCTTTTTGAACAAGTCTAGAGCACCCCATGGTGATGCTCTTGGTCAAACAAAATCCTTCTTCATTAGACCATTAATCTGAATTCGTAACTCCCACAACTCAGAATGTGCCATTCGATAGGGAGCCATCGAAATCAGATGGGCACTTGGTTACAAGTCTATATCGAACTCAACATCAATTCAAGGGGGTAGAGTCACCACCTCTTTTGGGAAGTATTCCATGAAATCACTAAACATTCCCAAGGATTACACCATATTTGAGTCCAATGAGGCCACTGACATCTTGGCTATCAAGAAAAGAAGGGGCTCCACTCACCGACCGCCCTCCTAGAAACCCCGTTCGCCGATGAAAGCTACGCGCTGGCCACCCATATCTGAAAACACAATCCTTCTTTAGAAGTAGTCGATAACATCACATAAAGAGAACCTCCACTCGATTCCAAAATGACAACATACGACTACATCTATTGAAAAAGAAGGTCCCCACTGGAATGATGTGGTCCCAACACCAATTTACTTCTTCAGAATACATGAGACAAGCTGGTATGACCTCCGATTGGCATACTCAAAACCAGGGGTAAATAAAGTGTCTCTGTGTCTAGATTCCTATAATTGGAAAGACTGGGTGAAAGAAAATGAGTTCAAAGCTCCTGAATCAAACAAGGTGTATGTAAGAGTACTAAACAAGATGATCATACCTTGGATGACTAATGGCCATAGTTAAACTGCTGCCTCTGCGGCGTACAACTACCCACGCCCAACTCCTCTGCCCCTTGGCTATCAGCTGCATCCCTGACCATGCCTTAGTCGAGGTCCCTGAGGAGAGCTCTATGGTTGGACTCCTCCTACAAATTCTACTCTTGGAGGAGTGAGATATTGTTGTCCCTGCTGCTGCTGCTGAAAGGGTCTGGCAAGGAACTGATGCTGCTAAGGCGGGTGTTGAACCTACTCACCCCCACTATATAGCACTCGGTCTGGGCATTGATTCGGAAGGTTCCCACAACTGCCATAGATTAAGCATCTCATTCATGGACCTAAAAAGTAGGGGTGAGGGATGATATATCCAAACTAGAATTGCTGGGTCCTACAGCCCACTAACCAAAACCTGGAAGTCCTTGATGTTGGAGGCCTGCTGCTGACGACCTTCCACTTTGATGAGCCCAACTAGCTCCCCCTTGTGGTACAACTCCCATCATATGCATCCTCTCCACCACTTCATCATTATTCTAGACCTCCAAGTATATTGGTAGAGTGAAGGGAGTAATAGAATACTGAAGAGAAGGTCAGAGTGCCTCTTCTAAACATCTCGCATGAGACTCCTCATCCGAAAATAGGTCCAGATAAAAACAAAGAATATCCTTGAACTTGATCCCCAACTCCCTCACTGACATACTCCCCTACTAATGGGAGAGTAGCTCCTACCTCTTCTCAACCATCATTGTGGAAGAGAGGAATTCCGCCCAGAAATCCGTCTTGAAGTTAGTCCACAAAACCTTAGCCTCACTCTTCTCCCCAAGGTAGAGCATACACCAATGACGTGTTACTCCCCACATTTTTATTACAACCAGAGGAACCCCGTACTCTGTCGGAGACCAGATCCAGATAAAAGCTAAGACCAGATCCTTAATATATCTCTCTATATTAAAGTCTGATACGCTGCCCTCGTACTTATGGAGGGTATGTTGCTGAAACAAATGAAGCATCTTCTACCACTGTCCATCCTCCTCCTCTCGATCATCCCTCTAATGATCATCTAAATTATCCTCCCGGGCCTCGATCTCCCACACTACTCATGGTCTTTTTCTGTGTGGCATAGCTGAAAGGTAAAAAATTAATGCCTAAGGTCGCATAGTGTAGAATATTTCTTTTAATTTTTATTAGACATTTTATTCATTTTAAATCCCCAAAATACCCAAGACACACAAGAAAAAAAGTCATTATGATGCATTTAACTTTCCTTGGGTCTCTACCCTACAATCAGTGTAGCCTCACTTGGTCATTTGGTAGGCCTAGAGTCCTTGCATCAGATCACGGGGGGCCCAAAAATCCCATGTCCTAACCAGTCTTACCTGGCCTATTTCACATTACAAGATTTCCTAACACTATTATCCTACCATCCCATGAAATCCTCACTATACCTAACTCCAAAATCCATCATATCTCTGAAACCTGCCTCTAATACCATTCTATCATGATCCGCATTCACCAAGATGAGGTAAGGGACATCGAATTTCCAAACCCTTCCTTCCACAAGTTGAAGGAGAGATAATGACCCTTGAGACCCACCTTCGATAGGCCCCAAATTGGATACTAGCACCAAGGGTATAGAATCACATGTAATATGGAATGAATTACCATTTTATTTAATAGGGTAGGGAGATAAGACAGTAAATCCCAAATAACACCAAATATGGAAGTAAATGTAAGGCAAAAAAAATCCATTCCCTTTTGCATGTTCTAATAATGAAGTGCTATGAAGTACAAGAAAAAATCCAAAGGGAAGTACCAAAAGAAAAGAAAAAAATCTACGTCAACGGTCTCAGTGTCCGAGCTAATAGGGTCCAACACGGTCCTCGATGTCCTCCAAGAAACCTGAAAGCAGTTTAATATATGTAGGGTGAGTATACAGGTATACTCAGTTGGGAAAACCAAAAGCTCTTGTGCACAAGTGGGGAGGCATTCTAATGCCCCTTGAGAAAAAGAGATAACCAAAGCACCTAGTAAGGAAACTATCCACCAAACGTCACCAAGGCACACTCCCAAAATAACTCAAGTCAATTAAAGTAATAGTAATAACACGTCAATGTTTGGGTACCCCACACCACTTCCCCACTAGTTATTGAAGACATCCTACATGTCAGACCTTCTTTTTCATTTTCATCGCAGTCCCACTGCCATACCCCGCCCACACACACCTGGGATACCACAACCACACATCCCGACCACAAACACCTGGGCCACAACCACACATAACCACGCCCGCAGAAACCTGGGCTAGAACAACTACTGCCATGCCTGAAGACACCTGTGCCTCATCCCGAAGACACTTGGGAAACAACATGTCCACACACACCTGGGCCGACCACCAAAGTATCCCCTGCCCGAAGAATATTGGGTTATAATGGACCTCAGGCCATCACAGCTTGCCCAAAGAATCTTGGGCGACTTTGCAAAGAAAAAAGAAAAGCTGTTAATAACCATCCACTCATAAGAGTGTTAGGGAAAAACACCCTCCCCTATGAAATGGGGGAGTTCAGCACGAAGTGCTCAACTTGGGTGGGGCATGAAAAAGAAGCATAATAAATAAATTATATATATAGTTAAACAAGAACTCATCCAAACCTAGGGGTTCCAAAACCATAATATACACAAACAACCTCGTTACTATTCATTCATAATAAGAACAACACATGAAACCAAGTGACAACTCATTCCTGGAAAACAATTCCCCATTGAACCCATTCTGGTTTTCATATTCAAGTGATTCCATTTATATAATTCTTACCACTAGAAAACTAACAGGCATAACCACAAGCCAAGGAAGAAAAAATAGCCAAACAACTAATTAAGCATTCACACCCGGTTCTCTTGTAAAGTTAAATCAAAAAAAGGATACGTGAGATCCCTCAAAGTACTGGGTCCAAACCAAGCCCCACCATACGATCCCACATGACCTTAGATCCACAAACTAATAACTAACCAAAACTGGGGATCCCATCCCGATCCATGTCACCTAACAAGAATAAAGCAGAACAACCACACATATTACCATGACAGAGAAAGAGAGTTTACATATTTCAACACACCATTCATTGAGTTCCTTCTTTTTCGTTGGGTTAACTGGGGTGATCACACAATTATTCTTGTTCACTGGACAACCATTTAATCAACCGAGCTTATGTTATTAACCAATTTCCATGCCCATTAAATCATCATAGAAGAAAGGGGTTCTTTAGTGAACAAGGAAATACCACCAATGACCATGATTTTTAGTGGACATAATCCCATACTATTCACAACATATAAGAAAGTGTAAAATAGTACAACAACATCATCAAACACACCACTTCATTCTTTTAAAGTCTATTTATTATATTCATTAAGGATTGGTTTCATCCATCTCCATAGAAACATTAGAATACCCTCCCCACAGGATACATAGTAAAGAGAGACGAAAGAACAACCCTACTTGGATGATCAATGATCGAAGTTTTTCTCCATGCGCTAAGAACTGGGGATGCACAACTTGGATGGGATGAACTCCAAGGACTCCAAGAGTGAGTAGGAAAGGCTCGAGCACTAGAACACTACTAGCCTAGGGAAGGGGGAATCCAGATGCACCGAGGAAAGGAATGGAGAATAGTCAAGAATAAGGAGAAGAAGATGAATAAATCTTGTGTGATAAATGTGATATCCTGGAGTTACGAGATATGAAATCTTGAACGAGTTTAAAAGGAGGATCATTGTTTCACCATGTGGTTGGACGGTTACAAACAATGAAATTAATTTTTATTTAATAATTCTCATCATTTTGGTGTCCATAATAGCTACTCATTAAACGGTTTCCATTAATCAGAGGAAAAAGTGTAATAGGGATAGACCCAGAAAGTACGAGAAAAGGGTGTGGCACCGAGGAAAAAGTGACACGTTTTGATACGTCAAGGGTTTCCCGGATCTTGGGGGATTTTTGGATATCATTTATGGGATTTTAATGGATTTAAAATGGGTATTAAAACACTCTTACGTCAAAATATACATTGCGGGAGAGAGACTAGAATAAGAAACAAATGTGGGACACCGTTTGGTGAGACACCATAAGTGGTTCCACAGTCAGAGTTCCACCGTCACAATGACATGGCCACGGTGCCACCGTCACGGTTCCACCGTCATGGTTCCAACATCACGGTTCCACTGTCATAGTTCCACTGTCACAGTGCCACCGGTTGAATGGAACACAGTAAGCGGTGCCACTGTTTCGGTGTGCGACCGTGACCGGTGCCACCGTTTTGGTTGAACCGTTTGACGGAACCAAGTTTCTGGAAAACTCCTCAATGAGTCATTTCCTAGGACATTACATGTTCCCTCCCCCTATATCCTCCTCCAAGTAGATATGGACTGAAATTTCTATGTTTTTTCATATGGATCAAGATGTATGGTCTCCTTCTCACTCCTTCCTTGGTTTTCTTTATCTTTCTCCAATTATCTCTAATCACAATGTCCATGGTGGGATGATTTTATTGGTTAAGGTTATTATAAATTGAGGCTTTTGGTTTGTAAAGGATGTGATAAATCCATTGAATCATATTCCACAAGTTTTCATCGAATTACACATGTTTCCATCGTTTGTTATAGGTTTTCCCATTATGTTTCCATTTTATAAAGAATTCATTGATTTCTTGATGAATTTTTCTTTTTCTTGAATAAAATTAATGTTGTATCTGTTACCTAAAGTTGTGTCATAAATTTATTTGAGTGTTTTATTGGTTTTTCTTTTTTAATAATTGTGTGAAATTTATGGTCCGGTGGAATTTTAATTTTGAATGGCTTTCAATGCATGAATTGTGTTTTATAAAATTATTTTGAAGTTTTTTTATAAGAAAAGTTATTAGTTTATGATTTTTTGAAATAATTATGATATATAAGGTGAATTGTTATTTATATTAAAAGGGTTTTCCTAAAGTGGTTCCTATATTTTGAAAAGAATCTTCCTTAGTTAAATGGGGTTTCCTTTTATTTTATGAATGAGTGTATTATTTTATAAAGGGATTTACGTGTTTTAAAAATGGGGTGTGATTCCTTTTTTTGTGTGCTTGTTTTAGATTAATATTTTAATTTATTTAACATATCAATTATTTTTTGTCCTTTGGAATTTTTTGTGATTTACCTTGGGTACATTTATACGTCAAATGGTTTTGAAAAAGGGATTTCTCAAGAATGTGACCTTTATGTATAAAGAGAAGGTCATGTTTTAAATTTATGTGATCCCCTTTATTTGGATAGTGTTTATAGCCTAGTTATTTAATGCCCCAACCCAAATCCCCGGGTCATTACTAGAGTTCCACATGACCTCAAACATGCCTCCTCATAAACAAGTGGTTGTAGATTATTATCGAGGGTCTATATTATTTTTGGGGAGACTATACCCTTCTATTAGAGTAAATAGAAATGTAAATAGTGAAATCATATAACATAAGAATAACCATAAATATATATTGAATAATAATAATAATAATAATGTTCTATCAAATGAAGATGTAGAATAGGTCATCCCATTGATCATATAATGGGTTAACCAAACATATATACAATATTACTGAAGGTAAAACATATAAGAGACTCAATGAAAACACTGAGCCTAAGATTTTATCGGTCACTACATACACACCAAGATACATTAGCTCAAACCATTTTATATCCCTATGCTCAACCGAAAATATATAATCTAGGTATATATGTTCACTGAGGTGGAATACAAGTGTGAGTATATATCTCAGTTGGGTATCACCAAGAACCCATAATCAATGCTGTCATATATTTGTGAATGTACAAAATAAAATATTATAAATAAAAATAAAAAACCACACTGAGCATTCACACTCTATCCAATGCACCATGAACCTCAGTCAGAGCTACATCAACTCTATTTTGGAAGGATATAAATATATATTACCACACATTACAAGACATGACATAGGTACTGGTGTCATTTACCAACCTAAACCAATCAGTCTTATGTCCATGTTTCACCTTTAATGAATTCAACATGCCTCAAATTAGTGGTGGTCATCGACAAGAACACTACACACCCCACCCTGATGGTGTTTGATATCTGGAACTCAACACTCCCCACCCCAAAGGTGGTCATTATACTCAAACAATGGTAACTCCTACCATACATGTTTGATGTAATTAGATAATCACAATACCTCTGCATGAGATTCTACCACTTAGGCCTTTATCCAATGGATTATCAATTCCCATGAACAACCTAGTATCTTGTCAAAAAACATATCCATGACCTGACCCATACTGAAAAACAAACTATAGTATGTATCCAGAAACATGTCCTCACACTTACCTTATAAGGAATTCCATTTTTCACCTTTAAGGAATTCCTCATGCCCCACCCTTGTAGTGGTCATTGATAAGAACACTACACAACCCCACCCCAATGGTGGTCAGTTTCAGGAACATTTCATGCCCCAATCAGAACGTGGTGATTATCCTTATATAATGGTAAATACCACCATACATGTTTGAAGTAATTAGATAATCACATTACCTATGTATGAAATTATCCCACTTGGGACTATAACCAACAAATTCTCAATTTCCACACATGGTCTACAATCATATCAAAAAATGTATACATGATATGACCCATACCATCAAACGAGCTATAGTCCATAGACAAAACCATGTCATAAAACTCCCCTTATATGATAATGTCTAACCAAATTGTGTGTCCTAAACACCATAATACCAAATCAATGTTCTAGAGAAAATATAATACTAAAATATATATGTCTCATAGTTAGGAACAATAATGGGTATTAAGAATATTTCTAAATAGGATAAACATCAATCATATGATCACATATCAATCATGGGTCTCATGTTCCACTCACACATATTCATAACACAACAAAATAGGTCACATGGGAATCAAACACAGACAAATGTGTGTCACATACATTCAAATGTCTAAAGAGAAACACAAGAAAACCAGGAATATCACAACCATATGGTATAAGGGAACCTACCTCAAGATATGTGGGAATATAATTCATATTAGATCAAGTAACATCTACCAAGGTCAAAGTAAAGGTACTCCTACAACATAATCATGCCATAGAAGTCACTAGCATGATGTGTCACAACATAGTGTTAACTCGAAACACAAGACTTTAACACACATAACAATGTCTAGTCCTCTTATGACTACTCAAGTAGTAGCATCACACATAAAAATCTATGGAAAACTAAAAAATATTTATAATAAACCATGGACAATGATTTATAGTACTAAAACCCAACACCACCTCATGGTGATTCTATATCCAGAAGGATCTCCCTAACCATATTCCTCTATCGTCAGATTCAAATCCCAACCAGGAACCACTTGGTTCTCTAGGAAATGTTATAAGGAAAAACTCAATACCTACTCCAAATTGTTATACCACTTCTTCAAGGATTATTGATCAATTATTAGGTTCAAAATTATCAAGAAATATTAAAAATTCAAGGAATTATCCAAGCCAAAACTGTAACCCTCAACCCATACTTGGTTACCTCATACATCTCCTGAGGGAGACCACTCAATGTTATAAAGGCGTACTTATATTCATCCTAGGATCAATGTAATAGAGAAAAAATTAAGTTTAAGGCACACCATCTAGGATATCCGTGTCTCAAAACTCACTCAAGGACCAACCATGGTCTCTCACTAGGTAAACCAACATTGGAACCTCATAGATTCATATTTTCCAAATGATATTTTCATAATCGTCATGTATAAGTGAACTTATTATGGTCTATATCTTCACATTAACCTCATCACATAGACTATGGCTCTCTTGGTCTATCCTTATATTACATGAAACCAAGAAATCATGAAAGCTCACAAGAGAAAAATATAGGCATACAAGTAATCTGGAAACATACTTGAAATATACCAGTATACAATAAATATGAAAACAAACTTGTTATATAGAATCATACAATAAATTAAATCTATATTCATATTTATGATTGAGTTTTGAATTTTCTACATACATAAAATAAGGAAACATTAATAAATGATCCCGTATAAGCCTTCACTAAGAATTAACAAGAATCATCCAAGTCACACACATCCTAGGACAATATCATCCATACCAATGACTACCCATGAGATCTTCCATGGGTGAAAGATATTGAATTTTAAAACAGGAAGAACCTCCATCACACAAGATATAACCCAGTCTATCATGAAATACAGAAAAATCATTAGATCAAAATTCTAGATCCAACTATAATATCCCAAATATAAGTCTTCATTCCAAGGAAGAAGAGAATGTCTAAAAAAATGTGATGAATAAAATGAAAACGAGAACATACCCTGAATCCCCAAGATCCAATCTCTCAAGATCCATAAAAACAAATAAGGAAGGGGTGGTGGAAATCAATTTGGAATATTTTTGAGTCCAAAAGTTCTAGAATATTAAAGAAGAAGAAGAAAAATAACTTCTGGGGGGTTAATGACCATTCATGGAGTTTTGGATAATCAAAAAATCACACATGGTTTGGTCACAGACTTTTCCAAAATATGACCAATCATGTGAGGATACTACCTCTCTTGAGAAGCCTACATGGATTGTTCAAAAAATTTATCAAAACATACACCAAAAATGATTTTGAAACTATAAAAAGTTGGACAGTTTTTTCGGTGAGTCTGTATGTTTTGATAAACTATGTTGAACCCCATGAACCTCTCCCATTACCCGTATAGTTTCCTGGAGGATCTACAAATTTGGAAAAACTATTACACAACCATGCACCTACAAAAATGTCTCCAAACACTCCAAAACTACTAGGAACAAATTAAATTTTTTTCTATAAAACCAATATTCAAAAAAAGGAGAAAAATATAAATATTACCTATAATTTACAAAAAAAATAACTTGTTTTATTACAATATCTCCACCATAATGCTTCTCATCCTTGATAATTCCCAGTATTCTTCTAAACAAAACCGCATATCAACCTCAACCTTAAAAATTTCATGTCCCATAGTCAAGTATCCATCACAATTCCACTATGAAAATGAAACTCTAAGCTTTGGAATAGCTGATAACTAATATTCAAAGATGAGATTCTATCAAAAAACTGAACCATGATTCCTTAATATACTATGGTATTGTCACATCATCTAACCACCACCACCAGAACCTGATTCTAGATCATTATTTATATTACCCTATTGGGTTACTAATCACCTACACCAATTTTCATGATTTAATTTTGAGAACTTATGAGATCCTAACTGACCCACTTCTAGAATCATTACACCTTAACCCTACTCTAATATTCAAATTAAAACCTCCACTAATGCCACATCTGAATCACAAAACTGAAATTCATTACATTACTAGTTTCACTCAGATCCACAAACACACTGGCTCTTTGAATCTATCATGACCTTTCATAATCCTAAATTAGTTATTTGCCAAAAATTTCAAGCAATGTATTTTCACCCAAAATTTATTTGATGTTCCCAACCAAGGAGTATTCTTATCACTATCAAAACTAAAAATAGTAATTCCATCACTAAAGAAAATTACTATGCATGAACATTCACTCACATCCGAGTGCCAACAAAATATTTTCAATAATTTCTCCTAGTTCACTCTAAGGATGACTTTATGAATGTTAAATATCCAAAGGAGGAGTATATTATGTCTTTAACCAACCAATGGTGTGATCCCCACCACAAGTATTCCCTAAAAATACTCCTCGAGATCGAAGCCAAACTATTTTTACATAGAACACACATCACTCTCTCATTACATGCTGTTTATCCTTATCATCTATTGATTCATAAAAAAGGTTTACACTTAGTAAATCCAAACAATGGTAATATAAACCACATTGATTTAACATTATAAAATAGGTACATTAATATTTTTTAATAATCCACTGAACACACTAATTTCTTATAGAAATATTTTTATTAATCCTGAAAACACCAGTAGTCAACCACTACTATAGTATCTATATTCATCTAAAAAACCTAAAACACCACCAATGAATAGGTAAATAACATAATAAAAGTAATACATGAAACATAAAACATGAACCCAACCTTTATTCACAATAATTCATGACTCAAAAAGTTCATATAAATAGTTGTGATACCACTCTTCCACTTAAAATAGGGTGTTCCTAGGAGAACTTTCCATAGATCGTCTTGCCAAAAAACACTAAATATCACATGAGCCTAACTGTCACATATTATTTTGAAATTAGAATAATATACAAAGAGACACATCTTAATACATCTATGTTTCATTCTACATAACTATTAGATCATGATCCATAAGGATGTTGGTCCAATATGAAATAGAAATTCGAGAGCCTCTCTCATTAATGAGAAGATGGATCAAGTAAAAACCACTAAAGATATGTAGAAAACCCAACATGACCAGAAAAAAGTAATATCCTTATCTCTACCCCAAATTTAATTCCAAGAAATATAATGATTTAAATAGCCAAAGCTCAAGGAAAATAAAATCAAACTACTAATCAATAATTATGGGTTTCCTCAACCATAAGAAACATGTGATCATCCCAAATAACCACTCAGGAATTACTTCACTTATTTAGTTATAACAAGTGTATTGAGTGCCCAAGATAATAAGATAGAGTTTCCACACACATACCTTAATGAAGGTATCATTTTCACCACTGAATCGATCTACCCCTACAAGAACCAAAAGATCTACCATAAGAAACATACTCTAGGAAAACAAAAACATCAACTACATGTCATGTGATTATAACTCACAGCTAGAAAAGTGTTCATAACTCACTAGTCTATGGTTAATCATAGGATATAACACATTAATATATTTCCCACCTACAAAATCCCCAAAATATTAATATAATATAGATACTAATACTATTTTGTAACACCCCATCCTGAATCCTTGGGTTCCTTCCTAAGTGCTCCATGACCTCATGCGAACACCCACCCTCTATACACTAGAGGTTTTTGACTCACAAAATGGGTTTATTATATGTGATTACAAGGCTATTCACTCCCATGATAGTAAATAATATATTAAATAACAAAATAATTTAACATAATCATGACCAGTCATAAATTTAAAATAATAATAAACATAATGATATATCAAAGGATACTATCAGACATGACATACCACTGATCATCCAATGGGTCAACCAAACAAATATAAAATATGACTGAAGTTAAAAAATACAGGAGAATCAAGGAAAAATTTGAGTCAAAGATAGTCTTGATCTTCATATACACAGAAAGGTAGCTCATCTTGACCGATTTCACATCCCTGTTCTCAACAAGAAAGAAAGATGTAAAATTTTCACATTCACCAAGGTTCCCATATAGGGAGTGATCATATAACTTAGTAGGATCCCACCAAGAACCCATAAATAATGCATTCATATATTTATGTATGCATTGAAGAAAAAATAATAAACTAACAAATAATAGAATACCAAGAATTAAAGCACTAACTATGACGCCATGAACCTAGATCATACCTACTTAGGCTCTATGTCGGAAGGATATCAATGTATTTAACTACAAGCTACATGACATGCCACAAGTATCCACATTGATTGTACCCATACACCTATAATTTTTGTAAAGATTAACCTTTAAGGAACACCACATTCCACACCCTGTAGGTTTTCATCAATAAGAACATTTCACACCCCACCCTAATAGCGGTTGTTATCAAGAACAACACAAACCCAACCCCGATGGTGGTCATTATTAGAAACACCACATTCCCACCTAGATATTGGTATTTTTTAGTAGGTCTATACGCCCCACACTGGAGGTTCTTGTTATCCCCATGTAATGGTAAGTCCCACATGAAATTTTTGACTATATTTGATAATCACAATACCCCTACATCATATTCTACCACTTCAGTCTATAGCTGATGGATTCTCAATTCAAATGGATGGTTTTCTATAATATCAAGAAACATTTCTGTGATCTGACCTATACACTCGAATGATGTAATGAACCAAGAGTTTGGATACTTTAAAATTAATACTATGTTCAATTTCTTGTGTCACAAACTACACCCAACATAAAAAACACAACATATATTCCCAATACATTATTAATAAATCTATAATAAACACTTAGATAATAAACCAATAATAGTTATTACCTTTAGAAGGTAAATAATTTATATAAGTTAGCATTGAGAAGGTAATTTTTTATAAAAGTAATTTTATCTATAATATATTTCCCTTTAGAAAAAAATTACAATGTTTTGAATTTAAAATTTATAAAGTAAAATTCAGTTGTGAATTATTCGCAATAAAATTATCTTAGGTTTTATTTTTTATATTTTTCTAAAATAATCAAATTTTAGGTGAATAGCAATATCATCAATTTTTTTATGAATTAGAAGTTTTTTAAGTATTTTTTTATAAAAAATATATATTTATAAAATAAAATAAATTAGTTTAAAGTAATATTTTTAATTTATAAACCCCATTACTTTCATTTTAGAAAACCAAGTAATGTTTTATGAAATCTATTTCTCTAATTAAATTTATATATGGGGAAATTAGGTTTTATATTTATTTTAATAAAACTTATTTTAAAAAATATAAAACTTTTAATACAACTTAAATCAATAACATTGAAAAAAATTCATGTACAAAAACTATATTCTTAAAAATACCCATGTTAAAAATGGGTAATTATACGTTATATGACCTAATGTTAATATAATTTACCATACACTGAGAATATTAATTTGATAAAATTATTATTATATTTGATATAATAATTTTAATGTTATTTAATATGGAAAATTTAATTTTTATGTTATTAAAATTATTTTATTTGGATTAATGCTAATTAGCACGATAATGGTGAAATAAATATATTAAGATTATTTTTTATTAATATCATTGAATTTATATATAATAAATTAAATTCAAATCCATTAAATAATAAAAATAATATGATGTATAAATATAAATATAAATATATTAACATTAATTATATCTTTAATCAATATTGTATTATATTAAGAATCCATAATGGTCAAAATGTCATTTTTCTACTAAATCAGTTTTGCTATATATTAAATAATTTAATTTAAAAGTTAATTTTATAATTCTTATAAATTTAATTGGATTAATATAGGTTAAATTTAGTTCCATAACACCCAAATTATTTTTATATTTTTTATGTTATATGTTTAATAACAAAAAAAATCACTTAGCTAAGTACTAGTTACCTAGTTTAAAAGTAAAAATGAAAAATGAAAAATATTAAAGGTAAAAACCCTGTAACATGTTAAAAACATGTACATAAACACGTTTTTGAGACTTTATAGACCAAAAAATACTAAAAAATACACTTGTTTAAATTTTGGATCCATTTATCCTTGAATATTGTCGTGGAATTTTTAAAAAATTATGAGTGTTTCAAAAAGTGACATTTTTCATATCTTATAAAATGATACATCATACAACATTTAATATTACACATAACCTTCATAATAATTCCTTAAACTATTCCATTTTAATATCCCTAGAAATATCTCTAATGAATACAATTTCCTGGTAAGTTATGTTTTCCTACAACCATCAATTTCCAAGGAAATTCCAAGGAAATATTAAGTATCCAATATAAATATTATATCCTTCTTAAATTTATCTTCTTAATATTAGTCTTTAAAATATCATATCATAATAATAATATTCATAATTAATTATAAATATTATACTCATATTTTTTCATAATAAAGGTACACCCTTTATTCATTCATTTATATCCATATATAAAAGAAAAGTAATATCAATCGTGCGTGTGTACGAACTACAGCCTCCACGAAGAATCATTTTTTTGTTTTTATTCTAGTTTTTCATTAATTTTCCTGAAATCTTCAAATTAAGTTAATCAACATAAAAAATAAAAATTATATCACTTTATTCTACTATAATGATATTATTTCAAAATAAACACATATTTAACCATACACACCAATCGAGTTAAAGCATATTCAACTTTGTGTTGGTTTAACCACCTACATGAACAATATTATAAAAAAACATGGATAAATATGGGAACATAAAAAAATATTATTATAATCTAATGAGAAAATAATTATTCTTATATCATTCTAGAAATAATTTATTAATTATATAATTTTATTATTAAAGAACCATTTTAATTTTTTATAATCATAGTAATAAGACAACACCGATTGCATTTCCTCAAAACATAACTAAAACACATATGGAATGATATAAGATATTTATAAATTAATATAAGATATATATTATAGTATATTAAATTATATATTAATTATAAAATTGTTATGAAATAAAAAGTTTTAAGTTATCCATAATTGATTGTTGAAATAATATATAACTAACCAATAGATTCATAAAAAAGGAATATAGATGATTATTATAAAATATAAAATATAATAATAAGGTTATGAGATAGATTATTAGGGTTTATATATTTTTTTATTGGATATCAAAGTGTCATCAACTAAGCAAGGAAGCAAGGTATGAGTTTTTCTTCTCTACTTCTCTTTATTGAGACCAATTTTAATTTCATACACACATTTTTTATTTATATATTATATATACTACCCAATATTTTTTACATAATAAATGATTTTATTCATGATAGTTATATACAAATACCATTTTCAAGCTTCCGATGACTTTTGATTCAAAACTTACTAAAGTAGTAAGGGGTTTTCATGATACCAATCTCTTCCTTGGGTCATAATCCCTCTTCTCTATCCATAATTTTTAAATATTGATCTATTATAACATATGATTATTTTATTTTCCATTTTAAAAATATATTAAATTTAAATATCATTTTTTTCACACCAAATTCCCCTAATGATTCTATAGTTTCCTTAAAATTGATTTTTGTTAAGAATAATTACCATTTCATTAATGTATTTTTTCTCCATATACATGATTTTTATTCCAAGAAATGTTCACATATATTTTGGTAAAGCTAATATGGATTATTTTATAATATTATAATAAATATATTTAACCATTTTAGAAGGAAAATTTAACACAATTTTTAACAATGTGGGTTTTAGACAAGGTAATTTCAAAATGTTCAAAAAGTTTTTCGATCCTTTCAAAATAAACTTTTTATCATCCACTCCAAATTTTATTTTGAAATAAATTTAAAAATTTATATGGTTCCATTTTAAAATCATATTTTTAAAAGTAAAAATTTTCAAATTATTTTCACTTCCTTTTTTTGAAAACATTATATCTTGTTAAAGTCTTCATTATTAAATATTTTTTAAAGGTAAATTTATTCAAAGTATTTTCAATTTTATTTTTCTTTGAAACCTTTATGAAATTTCAAGGATATTTTATTTGGAACAATTTATATTAAAGTTCTCAAAAAATTTCTCATTCCTTTCTCCAATTTGTTTTGAAAGTAAATTTTTTTCTTTGATGTTATAAATGGATTTCTGAGAACTCATGTATTTTTAAAACCATTTACCCTCCAATGAGTTTTTCATGAAGTGATGTTTTTATCACAATCCATATGATGTTACGATATTATTTATTTTGGAAAATGATATTTTTGATATCTTATGATATTTTAATGTTATGTGATTTGATGTTTTGGTAATGTTTGATAAATCCTCCATTTTTTCATGGTTACATTAAGATATGTTTATAATTTGTTATAAGCGGAACATTTATATATCGATGATGACAGATGAGATCCTATATCTCCCTTTGATTCATTATTTTAATCCAATATCTCATGAGGTAGTTAGACATGGACATAATGATTTAGGTCACATAGGTGTGGGCATGATGGGTTTGCTCACATTTTCAGGCATAGAAAAAATGAGTTTGTTCACATTGGCCTAGGCATAATAGGGTTTCTCACATAGGTTTTCCTATGGTTATGGATGTTCCACGCATATAAGTTGTTCATCAAGTTATTCTAAATTCCCAAGATGAATTTTATTTCCATGAAATTACATGTTTTCAAGATTATGCCATATTTTTAAAGTATTCCACACTTTTATATCATGATCACATGTTATATGAATGTTGAGATATTTTTTGAACTAGGTCCTATATTTTATTATTCCTTAATAATATTTTCATGATCTTATTTTACCATAACATGTTTTATTATATTCATTTAAGTTATTTTGACAAATTTTTATGATATTTACGTCTTCTTTTTTGTTTTCCTTCATGTTATGATATGTTTTTACCATAATGGGTTTTTGGCCACCCTTTTCTTTTGTTTTAAAATCCCTAGGTTAAGAAGAATATTATATCATGTGATATATCTATATAATGATCTATATTAGAATGATTATTGGTAAATATTCATATGTTTAGTAAAATAATTTTTTTATATAGATAAAATCCAAGACACTAAAACTTTTGGTCTTTGGGTTTTGCGATGATTTATGATATGTATTATTTAAAACTTGAGATTAATATATTATTTAATTCATGTTAAGACTATATTTTTGTAGTTGGTATCATATAATGATTTAGTTATTTTGGATATAAGTTTAGTTACTTTTGGACGTTTTTAGTTATTTTTAGTGATTAGTCTCATCATATTTGGTATTAAAGTTAGTGGACCTTAGTAAAAATAATAGAGTTGATAATAAGTATAGGATTATATCATGAAATATTGATAAAGAATTGATTAGATTTTTTCCATAGAAATATATACTTTTCTGGATAATAAAAGTGGATTCAGGATCTATTATAGATGTACTTAGGTGCAACAACCCAGAAAAGGGTGTGTTGGGTATTAACTATATAATTATATACTATACAATAAAGAGGCCTAACTGCACACCTAGTTTAACACTCTAGGGAGTATTATTTGGTCAATGATATTCTCTTTACAAACCTATAAAGGACCTAATTACTAGTTTTATGTATTACAATGAGATGAATAAGATTACTCATCTTAAATAAGAATCAATCAAACTAATATTGATATCGTATAACTAAATAAAATATAGGATAACATGATAATGAAATATTACAGGTTTTTTAAGGTTAAATTCCTTTAATTATTGTTATAATATTCTAATGTTTTAAAATTTTCTTCTCTCATGTAAATCCTTTTAGTTTTAGTAATGTTTGGAACTAGAATGAACCATGGGTACAAGGGATAGTGAAAAAATTCCCATAGTGAAAAATAACTCAGAATGGGAGTTGGAATGAGAAATCTTATGATTATTCCAAATCATCTATCCTATGATTTCATTGACAATATGAAAATTATTTAATTCCTAAACAAACCAAAGAATTGAAATATAGAGCCTCATGAAAGATCCTAAGATGAAGATAATTATGGAAAATATGATCAATTTACTATGTGTAAAAAATGTGGAAATAAGAACTAAGGGAAATTACAAAAGGGTATTGGAAGATTATTTACTTTTAATAAATGAGGCCATTTAGAATCAAACTGTTGAGGAAAAATGAAGTGTTTAGTTAATATGAGTAATGAAGATACAACTCATCCATGGGTACCACAAACACTTCAATGTCTTATGTGTTGAGAGCTCATGCATTATATAAGTCCATTTTATAATCTGATAATTTTTTAGGATGGTTTGAATCCACAACCTCCTCAACCCATGAAAAATAGAAGAACCTAACCATTGACTATCGATGAAGAGGAGAGTGGTAATTATGTTTCACATACCCTCCACCCTATATTAGTGGATTTATTGGATTTTTATCAACTCTATTATATCTACGGTGTTTTATAAGAACATAAAAACACCACCCATAGTGATTTTTATTTTAATGAAATAATTTAGTGAAAGGATTATTTAATTTGTGGAAATAAAATTTGTTCAAATCTTAATATCCTCCTCTAAAAAAACTACTTTATTTTTGAAATTGAATGTATATATTGAATTGGAAATCTCAATAATTTATAAAATAAGGGAAAAACATTCTTAATCAACTATGATGATCTATTAGTGAAAGGCTAACAATGAATTATCAAAGAAGAAAACTGAATCCTTCACATGGGCCTCAATACCTAGTTATGATATACATTTCATTAAAATTGTTAGGGAAAATAATCATTTTATAGTCCTCCATAATATATTGAAGACCATATCTCATTAAAGACAATATCTTGAGGCATGTAAATATTTTTTACTCCTTTTTCTATTCCTATAAGTAAATGTAATTATATTTCAAGGATGTAATTTATTTTCCGGGGTGGAATGTAATGACCAAATATTTTGGATATTTTAAAATACATAATATGTACTGTAAATTGTGTTACATGCTACAACCTACATGAAAAACCACAACATAATAAGAATAAATTATTAATAAATCTATAATAAATACTAAATCGATAAACCATTAATATTTGTTACCTTTAAAAGATAAATAATTAATGAGTTAATATTGAAAAGGTTACTTTTAATAAAATATGTTTTACTTATATTATATATTTTATATAAGAAAAATAAATTTAAAAAATTTAGAATTTAAATTTGATGAAGTAAAATTCATTTTCTATTTACTCACCTAAAAATTATCTTAGGATACATTTTTGATATTTTTTAAAAAATAATCAAAATTTAGGTGAATTGAAAAAATACAAATTTCACTAATATCATGAATTTTATATAACGTATAATTTTTTAATTATTTTTATAAAAAATATTTATGTTTAACTTAAAATAAATCATTATAAAATAATTTTTTAAATTTATAAAACCCTTGAATATTATTTTAGAAAATCAAGAAATATTTTATGAAAATTATCATTCATGTGTTTCTATTTCTGAATTTATTCATAGGGAAATTAACATTTGGATTTATTGTAATAAATATAATTTAAGAAACCAAAATATTATTTATATAATTAAAATCAATAATATTGATAATTTTTTACTGTACATAAACCTTATTTTTAAAAATAAACTTGTTTTATAAAAGGGTTTTTACGCATTTCATGCTATAATATTAAGATTATTTTCATACACATAGAAAGGTAATATTATTAAATTATTCTTTTAATAGAGATAATAATTTTAATATTATTTAATTTTGAAAATTTCATTATTATGTATAAAATATTTATTATTAGGATTAATATAAATTACCAAGATAATACTGAAGAAATTATTTTAAAATTACTATTTTATTAATATAAAGGGATTTATATCGAATGAATTAAATTGAAATATACTTAAATAATTAATGTAATATTTTTTTATCAATACGTAAATAAATATATTTAAATTAAGTTTTTTGGTAATCAATATTAAATAATATTACAAATGCATATTAATCAAAATTACATTTTTTACTAACGAAATATTTCTACGCATTATCTGTTTTAATTTAAATGTTAATTTTATAATTTTGAGAAATTTAATTGGAATAAATAGAGGAATAATTCATTTATAGAACACCAAATTTTTTATATGGGTTATGTTATATGTTTAATTAAACCTAATGTCTCTTAGTAAAAAACGAGCTACATAGTTTAAAAGTAAAAGAGTAAAATGTAAAAACATAATTGTAAAAACCCTATAAAATGTTTAAAATAAGTTTGGAAATAATTGTTTGATAATTTTTTGAACCATAAATACAAAAAGCTACAAATTTTTCCATTCATAATCCAATTACCCTTGAATAATATCATTACATTATTGGAAAATGACGAGTGTTTCCAAAACTGCACCCTTTCTTCACTTATAAAAGAGAAAAACACTCACCCTTGAAATACATAGTTCACATTATAATAAATCCTTAAAAGTCACACATTTAAATCTCTATATTATTATATATCATTAAAATCAACCCATGTTTACTCCTAGATGGACTAAACCCTTCAATTTCAAGGCTACTTCTAAGGAAAGATCAAGTCTACAACGTAAGTATTATCTCCTTAATTTTTTATTCTTAATATGAATATTAAAAATATATTATCACCATAAAAATATTATGAGTTCAGTATCACTATTATAACAATATTTTTTTATATCAATTATACACCCATTATTTATTCATTTACATTCACATAGAAAAACAACTAAATGCCAATTGTGTGTGTGCATGAACTACCACCACCATGAAGAATCATTTTTTATTTTTTCTCAAATTTCATATTTATTATACCAAGAATATTAAAATATAGTTCACAATATTTTTAAAAAATAATATCATTTTTATTCTATTATAATTATATTATGTCAAAGAGACACCTCTTTTACCATACTCTTCAATCGAGTTAAAAGCGTGTACATGTTTTGGTTGGTTTTCCGACCTACACCTATGATGTTATAAAACTATATTATGGATAACTAAGAGGAAATGAAAAATAATATTATTAAAATAAATATTAAAATAATTATAGGTATTTAATTTTGTAAATAATATATTAATTATATAACTTATTGTTAAAGTATCATTTTTATTCGCTAAAATCACCAAAATAAGCCAACATCGATTCCATTTTCATGCAGATTAAAGAAAACACTTAAGGATTGATATAAGAGATTCATTAATAAAAATAATTTATATATTATAGCATCTTAAATTTTATATTAATTATGAAATTATTATCAAATAATAGGTAATGATATCAATATTATAAAATGTGTGAAAATAATTAAAGTTATTAACACCTGATGGTTGTAACAAGTATAAATAACCAATAATTGCATAATGTATAACAATAAATGAAGAATATAAAAGGTAAAATATATTAATAAAATTATTAAATTGATTATTAAGGTAGATATGTTTGTTTTAAATCAAGTTAGAGTGTCATTAATTAATCAAGGAAACATGGTAAGATTTTTTCATCGCAACTTCTCTTCACTGAGATGTGTTTTAATGATATCCAACAATTTCTCATTTATATGGTGTATATACTGCCCAAGAATTTATTTTTATATAATCCATGTTTTAGTTCATGGTATTTATATAATCATATGATTTTAAATCTTCCAATGACTTTTGGTTCAAAAATAACTAAATCTGTAAGGGGTTTCCATGACCCAAATTTATTCAATGTGTCATAATCCCTCTTCTTTTTCAATTAACTTTTAAGATTGATATATTACAATATATAATTGTTTTATTGTGTGTTTAAAATTTATTATTTATGTAAATAATGTTTCACCCCAATGTCTTCTTCCTTTATTAATCTATTTTTTTCATGAAAATACGTTTTTGTTAAGAATAATTCACTTTTATTTTACAGAATTTTCTCCATGTCCATGATTCTAATTAACACCAATTTTATCTTATATTTTTGGTAATGATAATATGGATAATTTACTATTATTCTCAAAATTATATTTACAAATTTTAAAAAAAAAATCAATTCACATTTTAATGATGTGGGGTTTCAATAAGGTTATATCAAAATGTTCAAAAGGTTTAACAATCCTTCTAAAATAATAGTTTTATCAACCACCAAAAATTTCCATTTGATACATTTTATATATTTTTCAAAGATACATTATTAAATATTATTTTTAAATGTAAATTTTTTCAATTTATTTTCACTTATTTTTCTAAAACTTTTTGTCTTTTATAATTATCAATTATTACATCCTTGTTTAAAAGTACACATTTAAAAAAAAATTAACTTATAATTTTCTGAAACCTTTATTTATATTTAATAATATTTTATTTATAATTATTTATATTAAGTTTTTAAAAGTTATTCCTATTAAATATTTTTTGAAATTAATTTTTTCTTTGATGGTATAAAAGTTTTTATAAAAACTTTTGTATTTTCACTCCAAAATTTTTTTCCCATGAAGTGTTGTTTTTATCACCCAAAATATGAAGTTATGATATGATTACATATGGAAAATTATATTTATGATATATTTCTTACTTTTAAGGTTTATTTTATGTGATTTTTTAAAACATTTAAGAAACATGCACCTTTTTCATGGGTTCTTTAAGATATTTTTATGATTGATTTTATGTGGCACTCATATATAAGGATGATAAAGGGTGGGGTCCTATATTAAAATAAAAATTTCTATTATGTAATTATATTTCATGAGATATTTAGTCATAAAAATTCAGATTTTGTTTACATATGTGTGGGCATGATTAGTTTTCTTACATTCTTAGGCGTGAACATAATTAGTTTATTCACGTAGGCATGGGAATAATGGGTTTTCTCACATGGGTTTTTCTATTATTATGGTTTCACCACATTTAAAAGTTTCTAATTAAGTGATTATGAATTTTCTAGCTAAATTTCATTTCCATGAAATGCCATGTTTTAATGATTATGCCTTATGTTTAAAGTATTCAGTACTTTTATATCATGATCACATGTTATATAGATATTGAGATGTAATTTGAGTCATGTAATATCTTTTATGCACCCTAATGATATTTTAAGTGCTTATGTTACTATAACATGTTGTATGATTGTAATGAATATTTTTTTTGATAAATTATTATGATATTTATGTATTCCTCATGCTTTCCTTCATGTTATGATATGTTTTTACCTTATTGAGAATTTGATCTCACCTATTTATTATATTTTCAAATAACCAAGTTATAAATAAGAATAATTTATGTGATATATCTAGAAAATGGTCTATAAGATCATGATTTTGGAATATTATTTGAATGTGCAGTAATATAAGATGTTGATGTAGCTAATATCTATGGCACTAAACCTTTTAATATTTGGGTTTCACTACTATTTATGAGAATTATTTTTTAAATAATGAGATTAATTAATTATTTTAGTCATATTAATCATGGGTGTATAGGAAATATCAATATTCTACTACCAACAATATTTAATTACACTCCCATTCAAAGGGTCCTCATCACCAAAACTGAGAAACCTGAACACCCTGATACATGAATAAAAGTTCCAAAGGCTTTTAAATACAAAAAATAATACTTTTCATAGCAAGGTAAAATAACTCACATCAAGAATAGTTCTCAAGAATATATACATAAATAAAATGATCACATATAAAGTGTGTCTCTCAAGGGCTACTCACTCACCAATATGTATAACACAACAAATATTGCTAACGTGGGAATCAAATTCATACCATTTCATGTCACATCCACCCAAAAGTATCAAGGTAAACACATGTATATAGGGAAAACAAAAACTAGAAGGATTAAGGGGATATACACAAAGTTCTATAATAATAATATTTTTATAAGAACTAGGAAGAACCTCTATTGTCTAGGGAAATGTTATCCTACCACGTAGGCATACCAAATTGGTCACTATAGTGATGCCATGCAACATGGTTACTGTTAAAACCCAATCCTAATTATCTAGTAATTACACAAATCTAATCAAATATTTGTTTATAACACATTGATAAGACCATTTATTTTTGGAGTTTTATAGAATTAGGTAAAAACAATAACTAAATAAACTCAGGTTTTTACAAATGATGAACATTTTCCCACTGTATAAACAACTGCTAAAACATAACAATCCTTTAAAATATCCTAAAAATTATTTCCTTAAGACACACTACATGAAAAATCTTATGTATTACTTCAATTCATAGAATATGGGAATGAAAAAATAATTAAGTGCTGAGCTCAAATTCCAATTATGGAAAAAACAAATCATAATGTATTTTAACATAAACATGAATGAGAACATAAAAAATACTAAATATCACGATAAAAGAATATAGTACCCTAGAAAATAATATTTAAACATGATGGAGAAACATAAGATCATTAAAGATCATTAACATAAAATATATGACCTAGCATAAAAATACATATCCATAATCTTAGAACATGTGTTCACAATATGAATATGTGGAATAATTTTAAAAAATAAGGTATAATTAGGATAACATAACTTTTCTAAGAAATGAAATGCATCTTAAAAATTTGGAATAACATGATAAAAAATATTGAAATTTGGAACAACCATAAACATTGAAAAATTATAAAATTTTGATAAAAAAATTTCCATAAAACATGTTGTGAAAAAAATCCCATGCTTCATGTTGTGAACAAAAAAATTCCCATTCTTTATATTTTGAAAACACAAAATGGACATGATTCATATTATGAAAAAAAAATTCCCATAATTCTTATTGTGAACAAAAAAAATTTCCACACTTAAACACCCTTTTCTTGTGAGATTTAAATCCTTAAACAATGCATTTGAGGGTAATATTGTACCCCACTCATCCTAAACCATGCATATGTGTGCCGTTTAAAATCAATCACAATCATATCTTAATAAACTAATTAAAAAAATAAGGG
This sequence comes from Viscum album, assembly GCA_963277665.1. NCBI lineage: Eukaryota > Viridiplantae > Streptophyta > Magnoliopsida > Santalales > Viscaceae > Viscum > Viscum album. Next base: position 1,683,484,981 of record OY728126.1, on the reverse strand, counting down.
GTTTTATTAAACCTTTAAAAAATTGATAAAATAACACGAACATAATAAATAATTTGATATAAAAACTCCCATTTTAAAGAATAAATAATATCATAAAAACATATATAGGGTGATCAAAATATAACTTTATGAAAGATAAACCATAAAGGGTAAATAGAAGTGAAAATAAAAAAGTTTTCACTAAACTTTTTAAAACATTAACATATAAATAACACTTTTTAAAGGGATATTGGAGACTTTTTAAAACCTTATTATAAATATTACTAATTAAAATATCATTATAAGGACAAAAATTGGATCAAAAGAAAATTTTGAGTGGATTATTAAAAATGTTATTTTGAAAAGACAGAAATGTTTTTTGAATATTTTAAAATAATTGTATTGAAAACCCAAATTGTTAAAAAGAGTGTTAAATTTATATTTAGAAAATAGATAAAGTTAATTGTTATAATAATCTAAAATAATCTATATTATCTTTCCAAAATAGATATTAATAGAGGGAAGTAAAAACATATACTTGGAAGAAAAATTCATTAAAGGTAATTGAAATTATCCTTAACCAAATGCATTTTAATGAAATAATATAATCATAAAGGATGAATACTTTGATATGGAACATTATTAACTAGAAAATAAGGATTAAATTTAAAATAAAATCCTTATAGGATGTAATATATCAATATTTATAGATAATTGTCAATGAATAGATATTATGATCCAAGGAAGATATTGGAGTCATGGAAACCTCTTACAGTATTTGAAACTTTTGAATAAAAACTCCACGAGTGGTATAACTTTAAATAAAAAATTAAATATCCTGAAATATAATAGGATGTTTTTTAAAAATTTAAATAGATTACTATTTAAGACATTGAAAATTAAACATGGTGCATAAATTAAACTTTTTTCAAGGGATTTAAATTCAATACAAATAAACACTTACCTTGTTTTCTTGCTTAGTTGATCACACTATAAACTACTATCAAATAAACTAAACAAAAATAAATTCCAATTAGATAACCCTAATCATAAATATTACCCTTTTATAGTAATTATTTTAATTTTTATTATGATTATATTAATTGCTTATAGCCTATTATTTCTATCGGTTCTTAATAACTTTATATCTTTTGTGCATGTTTAATAATTTTGATATCACTACCCATAGTTTGATACAAATTTCATTATTATTTATCAAGTAATTTTATTTAATATTTAAATTTTGTTAATTTAAAATTTTATTTTTTCATTCCATATGTGTTTTGGTATCGTTATGTGAAAACAAAATTGACAAGGACTTATTTCAATAAATTTTTGTGATCGAAAAAGATTTTTAATATAAAATTATATACCCTATATAACTATTTAAAAATGATAAAATAATATTATTTTATTACTAACATAAAATAATATAATTATTTACTTTCCCATAGTCATCCATGATCATATTTCAATGTATCGTTCATCTAGGCTGTTAAACTATCTAAAACATGAACTTGCTTTATCTCGGTGGGTGAGTTTGGTCAAATATGTGTTTCTTTTGACATAATATCATTATAAAAGAAGTATAATCATATTAATTTTCTATATTTTTCATGGGGAACCATATCTTAATATTTTTAGATAATTCATGGAAAATCTATATGAAAATAAAAAATGTTTCATCGTGGAGGCAGTAGTAAGGGAATACACATGATTTATGTTCTTTTAATTTACTACATGGATGGAAGTTAATAAATAAAGGTCATACCATTAATATGAGAACATATAATTTTAATAATGATACTATCTTAATAATATTATTATGGCAATAAGATATCTATAAGAGTAATATTAAAAACAAAACATAAAAAGGAGATAATACTTATGTTGGAGACTTTATGTATCCTTGGAATTCTAATTGAAATTGAAGAGTATTATAATACATATGAGTGACCATGAGATTATGATTTTGGTATATGTTTCTAGAGAGAGTAAAATAAAATATTTTCAATGATAAATTATACGGTTATGTGTATCTTTGAAGGGTGTAAGTGGTTTGTTTTTATAAGTGGACATAAGGGAACTTTTGGAAACACCTTTATATATTTAAATAATATAATTTATATTTTAAGGTACTAAGGATAAAAAATATGTTAATGTTTAGGTAAAACATGTATTCTAATATTCGAATCTCAAACATTTAATTAAAGGAACGTTTTTAATTTTTTTAGGAATTCTACACTTGGTAAAACTCAATTTAACCCTTTTACTTTAAGCTTATAATTAATTTTTTAACTTAGTAATTAATTTTGAAGAATGAAATTAAAAATAAGAATTTTAACTAATTTTAATATTATTATTTTAATTTTAAAAACTGTTTTATCAAATAAAAATTCTATAGGTTGGAAAATTTAATTTTAAAATAAAAACAATGAAACTTGAAAAACAATTTTCATAAAAAATAATGTTATTAATTTGTTACAATTTTATATATGAAAAAATTGTCATGTAATTTTATTTTAAAGCCTTAAATTGGTTTATTATTAATTTAATAAAATATATTAGGCCTAAATTACATTACAAAAACTGATCCTCACCTTGAAAACACTTGATTTAAAGGGAATACCAAAATTGTTTTTATATTAATGTAACATTTTTTATTAGTTATAAAAAAGTTTGGTATATTTTTATTATGTTAAAAGATTTTTTAAAATGAATAATTTTATTCATGAAATTAATATTTTTTTACTTTATTTGTTTTAAAATCCAATAGGTTATTATAACACAGTGATAAAATATTAGAAATTTTAATTTTCATAAATCATTAATTTTTTGATAGAAAACCATACTTTTTAGAAAATAATAAAAAACTTATAATATGTACATTTTTACATGAAATATTATGAAAATAAGGTTTATTTTATCCAATTAATATTATAAAATTTTCAAAATTTTCTTTCAATGGAAAAATAAAAAAATAATAAAAGCGGTATTTATTGAAAATAAATGTTTTCAAAATTAAATCATAGTAACTATTTATCATATAATGGTAATAATTTTTAATTTATTTAAATAATATATTAGTTACTTATTTTATTATAATATTCCATGTATCAATTATGTGAAGTGTTTTAATGAAATTTTATTAAAAATTGAATTATATTTTACAAGATCTTAAATATCAAGTCGCAACTCGACACACTGCTCGTGCATACACATAACGAAGTATATTACTCCGAAAATTAGTCAAGTTGTAGCATCAAACATACCAACTAATGAAAAAATACAAATAATTAATAATCAACCTATTTCCACACTCACCGATACTAACATCTGATACTTTCCTATGGTGATGCTACAACTTGAAGGATCTCCCCAACCCTTAGCCCCCAATTGGTAGATTCAACTTCCAACCAAGACCCACTTGGTTCACAAGGAGAAGTTCTAAGGAAATTCCCAAGACATATTCCAAGTTAACATCCTATGTATTTAATTATGGCCAATCAATGATCAACTACAACATTTTGAAGATATCCTAACAACACTCAGAATTACCCAAGCCAAAGTTGTAACCCTCAACCCATGGTTTCTTACCCTAGACATCTCATGAGGGAGACCACTCAACAACACAAGGGGTTGATCCTATTAATCCTATTCTCCATGTATCAGAGGTCTATTTCAGGTTATGTCACATCATATAGTCTACCCATGTCTCAAAACATGCTCAAGGACCTATAATGGTCTCTTACTAGGTAAACCGGCATTTTAACCCCATGGTGACCTAGTTTACAAATTATAATTGCACATTATATGTGAAAATGTGAACTTTTCATGGGTTGAAAGCCTCATGGTCACCTCATTTATTAGTTTTAGGGGCTTTTAGTCTTTGCATATTCTACCCAAACCCAAAAAATAAAGAAGATGCATAAGATAAATGTAGAGGTATATATGAAATATGAAAACATTCATTCAGTATAAAAGCATATAAGAAAAATGAAAACATATATGGAATGTATAAGAATACTAGAAATTCCATTTATAGATGAATACAAGATTTAGTAACAAAGGGGAACTAACCTTAAAGAAGGAAACCATGATCAATGATCCCATGAAAACCTTCTGCAAGAATTTAAAAGAAACATCCAATCCATGTACATCCTTGTTTAATCTCATTCATACCAATAATTCCCCATGAGATACACTACCAGAATCAGATCTAGAATTTAGTTAAATGAAGAACCTCCAACATGATAGATCATAGATGGTCTATCACCAGACTAAAAAAACTCAAAAGATCACACCTAAGACTCTTGATCCAACCGTCACAATCTTGTTCTAAGTTTTAATACTAGTGAATAAGAGATAATTTGAATATAACATGAACAATTAGAGTCAAATGAGAATATACGTTGAATCCCTAAGATTTAATCCCTTAAGATACAACAAAATTTACAAGATAAGGGGTGGAAATTTATTAGGAATTTTTTGGAGTCTATAATTTCAATATTATTGAAAATAGGAAAAATAATCACAAGATTTTGAGGTTTAATAACAATTTAATAGAGTTTGGGATCATTAAAAGCATGCAATCATAGCTTGGTTGCATGGTTTTCAAAACCATGCACCATCCATGAGAGAAAACTACCTCTTCGGGTAAACCCACATAAGTATGTCAGATAGTTTATTCAAACTAGTTTTAAAAACATGATTAAATTGTTCTTTTCAAACTAGAAATAGTATCATAGTTTTTTAGGTGATAGTGCACGAATTGTTAAATTGTGCCCCCAAACTGTGCTCCTCCCCATGAGCCTCTATCTTTAGAAATAAGGTTTTCTAGAGGAACTTCATGGTTTGTTCAAATATTTATCTAACCATTAATATTTAAAAATTCCTCGAAAACACCCCAGAAAAATATTAAACTTAGTCCACACAACCAAGGATCAAAATATAGGTTCAAAACTATGATTTTTTTTCTAGAAGTTATAAATGTAAAAATGGGGGTCATTATATTTTTATTCCATTATCACCCAATTATTTTTCTTGTGAGCATGGGTTGATGTTATTATTAACTATAATTCATGTTTATATGCTTGGATTGAGAATCTTTATCAATGGCGGTGTGTTGGAGGTGAAATATATTTTTCATTCCAACGCATCTTTCCTTACGACGGTGTTCTTATCACTTGGCGATTTTAGATTAATCGTAATAACCTCTTCTATCCAAAACATGATGATCCTAAATTAATAATTTGGCAATTTAGGGACATTTTCTTACTATTTGAGTGTGATAACCTAGCTAGTAACACCTAGTTGAATATTATACCTGGCTAGGGGACATTTCTCCAATGAGTCTAGAGAAAGAGTTTTTTTGATAGATGAGTTGTGTGACTCTTAAAATTCCAGTTGTTGGTTCCAACATTTTATATAAAGAAAAATTATTCCATTAGTTAAAAGTGTATTTCCTCTTAGTTTTCACATTATTTTATACTTATTTATCATTTTTGGTATATAACTTAACTCTTCTATTTATATTCTTAATTTTATTCTTTATGAGTGAGCATCATTGGGGTGATACATACTTTGTATAGTAATTTCAATTTATTTTTTACTTTATGGATTTGAATTTTATTATATTCCACTGTGTTCTTTAGATATGTTGTGTGTGTGTGTGTTAATGTTTTAAAAAGGGAAAAGTGAGATTTTTATTTTAAATTAATTCCTTCAAAAGTGTTTCCTTTCAACATGTATTTCAAAACCATGTGTGGGTTTGGTTTTAGAGGATGTTTTTATAAGAAATATGATTGTGTTGGAAATGTTTAAAACCATGTAAGGGGTACTATTAAAAACAGGGAACTTAACTTATTCCTTTAGAGATTCAAGTGGTTTTAAATAAATCGTTGGATTTTTAAATGACATTACCTTGGTAAGTCCCCTTTGAAGTGTGTTATTCAAAATATATGTTTTGAGAAGGTATATGTGATATGATTTGTTTTATTTTCGTTTTATATAATGGAAATGAAAAAATATTTTATTTGCCTTAATTTCAAACTATAATTCTTGGTTTCTTTATTAATGGATTGTGAAAAAACCATGGTGGAATCTTACTAGCCTATAGATCACACTCTATATGATCACATCATTGGGTAGGCAGTTTCCATATTTTCTACAGGTTCTCAGGTTATGGATTACAGGGTGGATGGTTGAAACTCTATATTGGTAATTGGGTGTTGTTCAGGTTATGGTGGAGAATTGAGAGTCAAGAAGAGATTCCGAGGTTTGTTACCATTTTTATTCATTTAGTTTGGGTCGTCTATTCGATCTACCCCTTATACCACATTTTTCCTTTTCTAATTAGTTTCTATTTTAATTTTTTTATTTGAAGCATTTTTAAAAAATTGGTTTCATTTATAGATTTTTTTGTAAAATATATTATCTGTTTTGAGCATTATGCCATGTTTAGATGTTCTTATTTCTGTTTCCACAAATTTATTTTGGCATGGTAATCAAAGGTATGGAGACCTTTTTTCAGTTTCCTAGTTGATAATATTGTAGATAATGGATTGTAAGAGGTTGAAATCAGTCCCAATTACTCTCTTGTGATACTGTAGTGGTTTTCTCCAACATGAGGCAATGTAAAACACACATCGAGTCCCATGGAAGACTATCTTGAGTAATGTGTTAGGCTATCTTAGGTTGGTTTAATATAAAATGGTATCATATCCCTATTGTTATTTATGGATTGATGGCATATAAGAGTTAGGATTATCAAAAATCGGTTAGTGGGTCTAAAAAAGTATTTGTCATCCTATTACTTGTGTATGATCTCAAGTTTCCATTGGATTTTAAGAGTCTCTTATATTTTTTATGGTGGTTTTGTTAAGGTGTTTTGATGTGGTTTACTATTACTTCGGGTTTTAGGAAGATCCCATGAGTTTTCCTCAAAATTTCCTCATTTTTGTGTGAAGTTGGAGGATATTTTAAGGGAGTATAATTAAGGAACATAGATTTTTAAACCATGTGAAACCCATGAAAACCATTCTAGATAATTCCAATGACCCTCACAAGGTTAGAAAATGACCTGAAAAAATGTTTTGAAAAACCATTCGTAGTAAAAAAAGGTAGGTATGGTTATTTTTGTTTTCCCTAATTTGTTAATTTTACCCTCTCTTGTGTTTTTTCGGGATTGTTTATGAGATTTAAAATGAATATTTTTGGATTTTAAATGTGGTATAATGGTTTCTTAAAATAAAATTTTATTCTTGTTAATTAATGTTGTTTTGAAAACCTTGTTCTTGGTTTCTTCAGTTTCTTTGGAAGAAAATTCTAAACCCTATAAAATGTTTTATTAAGGTTGTGATGGTTTTGAAGGAATGAATTTCAAGGGTATTAAGTGATTAAATTCATGTAATGTTTTAGAGTCTGTGTTTTAAAGGAAAATTTTTGTATTAAGAAATGAGTTCTTTTATTATTAAATTTGAACTATTTTATGGTTTTGAACCTATCTAGTGTTTTAAAAATAAAATAAAGTTGTCTTAGGAATTATTGATGTATGGTTTCAAAGTGGGATTATAATATTGTTTCATTTATTTTATTCTTTGTATCCCTTATTTTGGGTTTTTTGATTATTTGATTTTGTATTGTGTTTTTCGTGTTTTAGAATGTGACCCCTAGAAATTAGTTGAATATTAAAGTAATTATTTTTTGGTAGTTCTCCAAATGATCCTTAATAAATTCTATCAACATAAGACTCTTATTAGACTCATTATTGAGTGGTATGGCTTAGTTATTTATAGTATTTAGATCATGTGAGAGAATTTCCAAATCACAATATTTTATTTTATCATGGCGATTAAGGATACCATGAGGTGATGGAGTATATATCTAAAACCAAAGAGATCATAATATCTCTAGGAAATCCAGTGTTCCCTATTGTGAGGTGTACCAATTCTTTGTTCCATGGTTTTGGTTTGGATTGGTGGAGGAACACTATATATGCCTAGCTGTTTGATGTGTTCTCCTGTGTATGTTTCAAGGTTTCCTTAATCTAGGAGTTTGTCCTGAGGATTCTAAAATTTTTAAGGTGATGGAATTATTGAGTTTCTTCTAGGTTGATCATTCAATGAAATCTCATGTGGAACAATTCTCTGGGATGGTTCCTTTCTGTCCTAAGTCAGTCATTAATGTTTCGAATAAGTCTTGGTTCATTTCTATAGGTTTTCATATTAAACTAAATTGAATTTTGTTTCAAATTTTCTTGACTAATTTCATGGAATCCTTATGTAATTATGTTTTTTTAAAAGTATTATTAGTCAGAAACCCTACATCAGGTGGTTCTACGACCCCATCTAGTGGGAGTGAGGGAGTTCCAGGTTCAAAAAATTGAAATCCAGTTGTGTGTTTCCTATGTATAATATCTTATAATGTAAGTATTTATTGATTGATAGATCTAATGAACATTAATCTAAGTTTCTATCTTTGTCACCTTTGGAGGGTTTCCAATTTAATTGGATGTCAAATGAATAAGTATCAAACTCAGTGTCAATTTTGAGTAGTGATCAATGGCATTGCTTCCATCTGGAGAGTAGGGAGTTATTTTATGAATTTTAGGATGTTCTATTTTTTAATAATTATTCTATTTTATGTTTTTATATCTATTTGTTACACCATATTTTTTATTATAATGGATGAAATTGATTTTGGTTTTCGCTCTTCTCTTTTAGTGGTTCAAGCCTCATTAATTTTTTACATGTTGTCTTTGTACATAGTGTTATACATATTTTGGGGTTTATTAAATGAATGATATGGGAATTAATTGAGTGTGGGTAGGTGTATTTGAGATAATAATTTGGTTACCAGGTAGTCCAGGAGGACTACCATGTCAATTTTTTCTTTTAGAATTAACATGGGTTGTTATTCCACATGTTTAGAACTGATTTATCCATCGTGAAATACTGTAAACTAAATTTAGAGTCTCATCATTATTTATTTATGCATTTTTAGGATTGGGGTGTTTCTCATAATTTAAGGTAGTGTGTTGATCTAGTTATTTTTGAGTGTTTCTTATGGATGTGATCTTTTTTTTGGTCTGAAGCTAGTTTCTTTTAGTTCATAGATCAATTTTTTCTTGGATATTTTCATTATATTAGATGTTTCTAGTTAGTGTGTCACTGTTTCAAATTAATTATAAATATCTGGGAAAGCTCCAGCTAGTCTCCATGTGTTATCTTGGTTCTCATTTATTTTCATATGACATGATTTTGTTTTTGGAAGTGCCATTATTTATCAACATTATAGTATTAATTTATCTGGAGGTATTGTTCTTTCCTTTGGTATGGTTTGTAAATTAGAAATCAATTTCTGGTCTTATATATTCATTTGGTGGAGTTTTTAAATTTAATATAGACCCAAGTATGGGTATTCCCTATATCTTGTGGTGTGAGGAATCCATTATTAGGATTTATAGAGCTTTGGTGGTTGGGAAATCTCTATATATTTGGGGTTTCCTGAGAAGTGGGTTGTTTGATTTGCATGTTTCAAGTTCTATTTTTGGGTGTTGTATTTTCAATTGGACCCCACAACTTAATGATTCAATCTTGAACTTTCTATTGACTTATGTTATCGACTGTGTTTTGGGAGTATCATTTCTGGGGGACATGGCATGGAGAAATTTGATACTCTAAAATGAAAAATTCTTAATTTTGATTTTGAGATAATTTTCTCCCTTGGATCATGGGATTCCTATGGTTCAAATGTTGAGTTTTTGATGTTTTTCTAGGATTTCATAGGTAAAAACATGGTTTAGGAAACCATTTATTTGAAATCATATACCATCAGCCATTTTGGATTTAAGAAACCACATAGTTCCTGTATGGTTTCAGAAACCATGTGATACAACCATATGACCTCAATGGGTTTGAGGTAGAGGCTATCACATGGACTTTTCATGGTTAAGTAAACTGTGTGGGTAAACTAAACAACCTTCTTGGGTTAGGGAATTTGTTTATTTTTTTAAGGGGGGTTCTTTTCCAATCCTCACATTTTAGTTTCCCCTAACCTATCTTCCTCCCAAGGGATTTCTTCCCACCCTAAGATTTTCAATGTGAATTTAGATAGTATTACTGGCAGTTCTTCTATTGGATCAAAAGTTAAGGGATACTTTTTTCTCTTTCCTTGAGGTTTTCCTCTTTCTCTAACTTTATCCATCCCTAGTGGCCTTGGTTGGTGTATTTTATTGGTTAAGTATGTTCTAAATTAGTTATTTTATTTTTTAAAGTCATTTATCCATCACTCAAATCTTATTCTTGTGGTTTTCATTAAAGGAAACATGTTCCCATCATCTTTGATATGTGCTTCTATTCCATTACCATTTTCTAAATAACTAATTGAATTCTTGATGTTTTAATAGTGTTCTTGAACTAAATTAATTTTGTATATGTTACCTTGTTTTGTGTTATAAAAGTTTTTCCATGAGGGGTTGGTTTTACCATTGGATTTTTTTAAAATTCTTGGTTCAGTGGCATTCTGATATTAAATGTTGTGTCATGTGTGCGATGTGTTTGATAAAATTCCATTTATGTTTCTACATAAAAAAATGTTTTTTTAATATTGTTTTGAACCAATTGGGATTTATAAAGTGAAGTGTACTATATTTAAAAGTGGTTTCCTTATTTTAAAATGTTTCCATGTTTGAAAAAGAAGCTTACTTGATTCAAAATGGGTTTTCCTTAATTGTATGAAAAAGTGTGTTATCTTAGAAATGGATTTAAATGTTTTTAATATGGGTTTTTATTTCTTTTTGTTTTGTTAATTTTTTAATAAGTATTTGGTTTATTTCTCACATTGATGATTCATTGTTCTTTGGTGATATGTGTTATTTCCATTAGGTTGTATTTGGATTTCAAATGGTTTCCACAAATGTATTTAAAAATCATGTGACCTTTATGTTTAAAGAGAAGGGATAATTGTAACTTTATATGATTCCATTATTTATCAAGAGTTTTCACCCTTGGTTATAAAGTTATCACCCTTGTTTATACTTGTGATCATGTGTTGAGGTTTATATGAATTATGATTCTTTTATATTTTCTTGGGTTTAGGATATTTATCAAAGGGGTTGAGTTATATGTGAGATGTTTATTTTTTTACTACACATACTGTATTAGGGTGGTCTTATTTTCACATGATGAATTTATCTTGATGGAAATTAACTAATTTATCCATTATGTTGGGAACCTAGGTTATTAAGTGGGAATTTTTGGGAATTTTTCTTACTATTTGATTATGATTCCCTAGATAGTATCCCCTAGTTGAATATTATATAAGGATAGGGGATGTGCCTCTAATGAGGAAAGTGAGAGAGTTATTTTGGAGATGAGTTGTGTGACCATCAACCTTTTGATAGTTGGTTCCACCTTTATACATCAATAAAAATTTCTCCATTAGTTTTGAGGTTGTAGCCTCATGGTATTTACTTTATTTTATTCTTATTTATCATTGCTATCATATGAGTTTCCACTTTAGTTTATATGGATTATTTGATGCTTTATTAGTGGGATTCATGGGGGTGAGACATGAATTTAATAGTTATTGTCATTGATTTATGAATTTATGAATTTGTATTTTGTTATGTTCTCCCATGTCATTTACCCATGATAGTTGTGCGTGTGAAATTTTTAAAAATGGAAAACAGTGAGGATTTTTTAAATGAAATCCTTCATAATGATTTCCTTTAAAAATTTATTTTTAAACAATTTGTGGGTTTTGTTTCAATGGAGTATGTTTTTATGAGAATGATATCTATTTTGAAGATTTTAAAAATTGTGGGAGGGTTTTTTTCAAAAGATAACATTTAACAATTTCTCTTTGATAATCAAGTGGTTTTTAAAATTAAATTGTTTGTTTTTCAAATGTTGTTACCTTGGTATGTCCTATTCGAGGCATGTTTCAAAAAATAAATGTTTTGAGGATATATAAGTGATATGATTTGTTTTATTTCAATTTTTTTAATGAAAATTAAATCTTATTTAGATATTTTGTACTTTGAAACTATAATTATTGGTTTCATTATTGATGGAATGTGAATGGACTCATAGTGGTGTCCCACTGTCCTCTATATCACACCCTATCAACTCACATCATTGTGTATGTAGTTTATATATTTTCTATAGGTTATTAGGTTATGACTTGTAGGTTGGATGGAAACTAATCTCTGTTTGGAAGTGAATGTTTTTCAATTTATTATGGTGACTTGAGAGTCACATAATTATTTTGGGGGTTTTCAACCATTTTACATTGGTCAGTTTGTGTCGTGCTTTGTATCAGAATCTTCATCCATATATTTCCTTTCACCTTAGTTTTAATTTTACTTTTTTTTGAAAATTTAAATTCTTTTTCTAAATATGGTTTCATTTTTGGAATTTTTTTTTAATATTTAAAATATTTTGATCATTATTTCATTTTTGGATTTTCTTATTTATTTTCCCACTTATTTATTCTGGAATGGTCATCCAATGTAAGGTGACCTTATACCAGGTTCATGGTAGGGACCATTATTGGTCCTGGTTTTTAAGTAGGAAAAATCGTTCAGAAGTACTCCCATTTAATGCCATGGTGCTTGTTTCCAGCCTAGGGTGATTGATAATACACCTTGGGCCCTGTGGTGGACTGACCCGATTGATGTGTTATGTCAACTTGGGATAGTTCTCTACACAAAAGTATGGTGGTATTGAAATAAAATAGTCTAATATGATGATCAAAGAATGATTACATGAATTTTAGAATTGAAATTCATTTCAAATTATGACGAGTGAGAATATATTTATATATACTATATTCAGATTCCATAAAAACTTTCAATAATAATCATCACTTTATTAGTACTATGATTATAACACCCATGTATAGTTTATTTTAAATTCCATCTAGTGACATCACATTATTTAGAGAAACTACCTAATCATTTACTTGGATTTTGGTACATAGAATCCATTATTGAATTTATATAGTCTTTTCAATCATTACAAGTTTCCCATTAATGTATTTCTATAGTAATCATTGTTATTAAAGAATAGTATATCACCTATTGTGGTTAATATAACACCATCATGCATCCATATTATAAACTTCAAGGAAGTATAACCAACTACCATTGTCTCAAAAGAGTTGTGCTCCCTTATAAATATAGTTTTTCGTGACTAACATTTATAACATAGGGATGTTAATATCCTTAGTGGCTGTAATATCATTAACTAAGAAACACTTTGTGTTTTCTCTATATAGGTTTTTTATTGACTTCAACTTAACAAAATATTTTCATCACAACACATATTTACTATTTTAATGTATTTATATCATATTATATCTTATATAAAATACATTTTATTTATATTTAAAATATGGTTGAGGGTTAACGCTGTTATTTGTGAAGAATATCTTATAAATATTATAGAAGACTTTATAAGAAATTTAAAAAATGTATTTGATCTTCCTTTTACTAACAGTATGGATCTGATGTATAAAAGGAAATGTGAACCTAGGAATTAATACAATGTAAATTTTAATTATATATGAACTCTTTATAAGACTCACCATAGATCCTATTTTACCAACATCATGGATTAGATTTTAGGAAAAAATACACTTTACATTTTCATGATTTTTGAATGCCTTATTTAGATATTCTTCAGTTTATGGGCCCAAAGAAACTCATAACTTCTAATCATGCATTTTTCTTTTGTTACTATTGTATTATATAAAATTCATAATGGAATATCATGAAGTATATTAATTTTCCACCAGATAATACATAAAATAGTTTGTATGTATCACATTATTCTAGTCCTAGAATATTTATGTATCACCTTTATTTATAGATGTTTCTTTGTATAAAACATGACAAATAAGTGTTTCGATAATACCTAAGCTTTTTAGGTACAAAGAGTCTAATAATAATAAGGGGTATATACTTGAAAACTAATTTTAGATTAATTTTATAATGATTTATCATAACATAGTTGGGTTTTACCAAGTCTAACATTTTATATTCATCATTTATTATCGATGATTAAAGTATTATAGTAAATTTAATTGAGAATGAAACACCAAAAAAAATTCAGTCCAAAAAGAATTATGTCTCATTATTTATTAAAAAATAATGAGATAATTGTTTTAGTAACCTTGAATAAATAATTATAGTTTTAGAAGTATCAAACTATTGGGAAATTAAAAACTCATGAGCTTCTCACTGCTAATGTAAGAATCACCCTTTCCATATTCATTTACAATTCAACTTGACTTTAAGTAATGTTTTTTAAACTCACTTGATTATTTTATTTATAAAAACATATATGATAGGAATATTTTTTAAACACCCAAGATGTATAATAGAAATATTATTCTTAATTAATTAATATGCCTAAAGTAAAAGAAACTACATACTTATTCCATACAATATATTTTCTATTCCTTTGATATTTCTTAAAAATGAAAAGAAAATAGTGTCATTTTTTATTCTCCGCCCATTTATCCTTGTGTTCTTAAAAGGTTGTGTTAAGGATGCATTTAGCATCACAATAACCCATATACTATTCATTTTTTATTGATTTTTGTTCATTATAATAACTAAATATTTATCTTTATTTAGGATATAATATTCTTGGAAATCCTTACCCAAAATATATTCAAGCAGTTTCTCTATACTATTTGTTTTATAAAACTCAATGAATTTATAGTAACTGGGTGAAATGGTTGAAATAGTGAGATTTATTTAACAATTTTGATTCAATATAAATATATATTTCAACTGAATTTTTTTAGTGTAATCATAATCTCATTTATTTCATTCTTCACATTCCACTCAAAAACTTCTTAGAGTTTAGAAAAAATGGTATAACATAAATCTCCTTCTGTTTCTTATGAAACACACTAAACATTGATTATTTCATTATAATGTAAAAATCATATTCATTATCCAAGAATTTCCTTTCAGCCTCCTTTTCAAACTCACTAACTTATTGAGGTGGCTTAATAGGAAGTGGGTACTTTAGTACATAAAATTTTCTTTTATGTCATAGTACTATGTGAAAGTGATTGTATGAATCTAAGTAATTTTTTTCGGTTAGGGCTTGTTCATTGTCTAGCTTTGATCAAAATTTTGTTTTGGTATTAATTTCCATTTTCTACAAAATAAAACTTTAGAATAATGGTACTTTTATCTTGATTACTGATTGTTAGACAAAATATATATATTATTATTAAATATCTCCTTCTATTTTATCTAATCATTTCAAACCCAGTTAATAGATTCAGAATAATCAGTAAATTTGTTACTGAAATGAAATGTATCATTAAAACCTCTCATCATAGTCTAATATATTGATATGTCAATACTAAAAGAGTCTCAAGATAGGTTTTTGACCAGATAACTACATTAACTTTTGGCATCTTGATGTGTTGAGTGGAGTCACATCTTCTATAAATCTGAAAAATGTTTTACTCTTTGTTTTACCTCTGAAATTTCACCAAGATAACTGGGACTATTTCTTTAGTGATATTTTTTTATGTTAGAGAACCACACATTTGAGAATTGCCTAATAGGAGGAGGTAACCTCAACTAGGGAAGAAGGTAACCTTATACTATGGGTTTTCTCAAATTCAAGTAATAGAAGGCATTTCATAAAATAATATTTCCTTGAAGGGTTTTATAGTTTTCTCAAGGAATAAATTTTTTTTTTATTTATTGTGATTTCTCCATGCGATCACACTCACAACTTATCCATTCATAAATTTAAAACATTCACCATGTGAGTGTATTTTATATATGCATGCTAATTTAATATTTAATGCAGTCAAATCTAAAATACACAAGACTAAAAATAATAAAATATTCATAAATAAATAAATAAAGTGACTAATCAATTGAATTTTACTAATTATTAACACATCACGTGGTATTGGATCTGTCTAGAACCTAGGGGTGTCTTCTAAATCTTATCCATCTCGAGTTATAGATCCTACCCTATCCAATATATCTTCATCTCATCTGGTACTTCATTATGTATCAACATGGTCTATGTTTTCTTCTATCCTCATCATTATATATAAATACTCACACACAAGTGATGGGGTCTCAGTAATGTAAAATACACATCAAGAGAATCACCCATGGGTGCACAAGACCTTATATATTTAATGATTAAAAGACATAGTGTATTGACTATAATTTATTAAATAATTATTACAAACACCATAAACATTGAAATAATTAAATAAATTATAAAAATACCATATATACATTTTTTGTACTCACTTATAATCTGTAAACACACATTAAAATCAGGTAATAAAATTAAATTAGAAATCAATTCTACTCAAGGGATTCTTTTTCTTATTAAAATAAATTAATATAATTTTAATTCATAAAATAATTGGTGCATGATCCTAATTTTTTTAATTATAATTTTTTTTGAAATTTTATTTAATTTACTAGGATTCCCAAATATTTAATACCCCTAAATGGGTTTTAGGTACAATTAATAAGTATTATTCATGAGTATTGTTCACCCATATGCACTATTACTAGATGAGTTACTATTCAACCATGGGTACAATCAGATATGTCTCTGTTTGTGTTTCTTAATTTATATGTCAATGTTTTGGAATACTAGAGGTTTTAGCCACACTATTTAAAAATCATCTAGTTGAATAAATAATTGAAACCATTTGTTATTAGTTATTCAAATTTTTTTTGTTTTAATATGTATTTAAGCCCAAAGTTTGTATTTAGATCTTCATATGGCCATATCTTATTCACCTAATCTCTCAGTGAATAATCATCAGTTGTGTTCATACTATAAAGGCACCATATACTCAAATTCATTAAAATATAATTTATACATCATGTTAGTTGAATACATGAATGTTTTTATACCAACTGTTGGTACTGAGTGTGTAGTTGAATCCAAAATAATGTAAATTAAAAAATTTCACTGTAATTAATGTTAGAACATAATCATGATGAAGAAACACCAAACACACGTACCAATGATATTTTTCTATATAATTAATCATAGAAAAAAACCAAAATATCACCTAATTCCATTTTATTTGAATGCAGCTTATGCTCATTGGAGGTGATTATTTCTTTAAGTAAATGAGGTAGAATCTATTTCAATTGTCCACACATGCTTTAATATCCCTTTAGTATATAAATATTCAGTCTCTAGGAGCTATAGAGAACAAAAATAGATTCTTTTGTTGTATTTACAATCGCCCAAGAATAGTTCCTTCAATCCAGAATGAGGAACTTGAATTGGGGTACTCAGATCAATTATTTCCCACTCTATAATTTCGTAAATAATAAACAAGGGATCTCAAATTGTAGGTAATGAATAGTTACATGAATGTGAGATTACTAGGTTTTATATAGGTAGGTTTAATTTCTCTAAAATTGAACATAGTCCCTATCTAGGGTCCATTCACTCATCCAATCCCATTACATGTCGTGTATTGTGAAAAATCATGTTTTTAAACCGAGACAACATGTTTGTTGGTGTAACTTGAAATAAAAGGGATTCAAAACGTGTAAAGTTATTAATTCCTTGTAATTACATGAGTTACATTTTCTAGGGTTTCATGTAGGTGCTTGAGGGATCATTACTTTTTGCATCCTCCCCCACTCATCCATAGCTCTTACCTTTGGCAATTTATGGTGTATTCATTTCATACAGATTGATTCATTCAAAGATTAAGTAGATGGGTTATTCACTTCATCTCTCTAGGTAAGTTTTCATCTCTTTTTTTCTCTCTTTGGTGGTTGAGTAACCTTTCATAGTATGTATTTGTAATTGGATGGTGTTTTCTATCAATTATTTTCAGTCTCTAGTCATACATTGTCTTTCGAAGGTAGATCTTATGGTTTCCAATCTACATTGTTGAAGGTGGTTTGGTTTTCAATTCTGTTGAGGTAGGTGTATCTGTTCAATTATTCTAATTTCTTTAATTTACTATATTTCATATCATTTTATTAAGACTTGAAATGGAATTTCATGTGTTGAAATTAAAAAGGGTATGGTTTTGCATTTGAAAAGTGGGTTTTCTTTGAGAAATGAATTAAATTTATTTGAAATGGAAAGTGTATTTTTAAACCCTAAAGTAGATTGTGTTAGACATGAATTTGTTTTATAAAAATGGCAGTAAGGTTTTTAAAACAATAATTGAAAATCATTTAATAATAGGGACCTTGGGTATGTCGAGATAAAGACACCGGTAACCTTAGTGTGTGAGAAACCCCTAGAAGGAAACCTATTATATGTAAATATTCTTTGGAAGGCCTCGATGTTATTTCAGATCTAGATTTATGAATTGTATGTCTTGTTAGTGTCTATTATGTATCTTCACCTAGACTAGAGATTGTATGGTTGGTGAATTTATATTTTTGGTTGTTTATTACATGATATTTTATCCCATGGATGTTGGTAAATATTTTTATTTGTATTTTGGTATCTTTACCTTATTTTTTTAAGCTTTGGAAACATTTCATGAAATTTGAGAAAGATCAGGGATTATTTTAAAAAGGAATTCAAATTTTTTATTTCTTAAAATTATGGTAAAACTATTTTTTTAATCCTTAACTTATGAATTCTTGTTATTATAAATTGTATAGATCTTTTGGTTGTATCCTATCGAGATATGTTTCTCACACCTTATACTCTTGAATATGCTTAGTGTGTGACATTATCTCGATATCAGTGAGTAATACTCATAGACTAAGAGTGGATTCTACCAACCCATCAAGTCCCCCTATATAGATAAGGCATATTAATATCATAAAATACCTCTCATCTGAAAACATATCAGGTATTATAATCTATTTTTCTTGTGATATATCATAAAAGAGGATGAACACTTCAAGTCGTCATCCTTTATTAATTTATTATTTTATAACCCTACTGGATGGAATTAACATATAATAAAATTTCCAAGGATTTAATAAAGGTAATAACATCATGGTAAACTAGGCCTAAGATATCTATTATAGTCTAAAGCGACAAATCATTTCATGATCATTCAATCAATTTCATACCACCGATGGAATACATAATGAAAACTACCTCATAATGACATAAATGTCAAGGTTTTCGTATTACAATGAATTAAAAAAACAAATGGTAAAAAATTATAATTATTTAAAGACTATATATAATACACACGTTTATATATAGAAATAACCAATGAAAATTGTAACATGTGGTACTCTTATTGGTGAGTTAGTCATTCTGATATCATCTACTCAAGATCACTAAGTATAAAATTTATAAGAATTTTAAATACTTATAATACCCTAACACCTAATAATAAAACATTATCTATGTCCTATCTGCATAATGTATCTAGACCATATGATTTATTTTTAATATTATATTCATAGAATCCGAAGGTTATAATTATAGATACAAACTTCTATAACTTATTTATATGACTAATAATATAAGGAAATTACTATGTAAATAGTGGATACATAAGTATAAACATGGTTATGAAAAGAATTAATCACGAATAAATCTCAGTATAATTGATATGTTAATAAAAAATAACTATTCAATTTTGGTCTAGGGTACCCACTTTCGCAACCAATTTTTGGTTTATTGAGTTGTATTTTTTGTCTTTATTTATATTCATAGTTGTGTTTGGTTTATGATTTTCCTTTACAAAAAAAAGTTTTTACTATTTATAAATCTATTTAAAAAGGTATTTATTTTAGTTATACCTTTCCTATAAAAGGTATATAATTTTTATACTTACATCATCCATATTCAAGTCTATTTGGCTGTGCCCCTAGGTGGAAAATGAAGGATTGTTGGTTGCTATTTTCTTTATAAAAAGACAGGCTTTCAATGGGGTTGTATCTCCCTTCAAACACCATTTTATAGTGGATATCATTTCTCTATATGAGTAGAGAATATTGAATAGTATATTTAGGATTAATTTGATATGAACAACTACAAAATTTTTATTATTATTGTTTATTTTATTTTCCCCCAAAAAAACACATGGACACCATAATTACACTTCAATAGCATTTTAAGCTGTTTTTTTATTTTTCATTAATATTAAACAATTATATTCACCCCTCCCTTATATACCTTCACAATATCTAATATTTGGTCTAATAATAAGTATCAAATTATGGAATTTGATTGGTTTATATTATTATCTTTAACTTTTATCCTAGACATTATATTCGATGGAAAATATAATTGTTGAGATACTAAGTTTAAATTAAAAAAATGGATGCATTTATCAGATACCAACATACTTAAAATGAAATGACTATCAATATTAGTAGTGAATAATGGAATATTAACTTAAAAATTAAATTATCTAGCACCGAACTATAATGGTAAATCCATATTAACTTCTTGATTCTGACCCTCATTCATTGAATGGTAATAATGTTACAAAGTATGTTTAAAATTAAATTGTTATGAAAATACTATATTATGAAATAATAAAAAGTGTTTTTAATAATGAATCATCATGAAATTAAGAAAAATATATATGAAAGATTATATAGGTTTTACATTATGAAACAGACAAGCTGAACCTAGGAATGGTTAGGCTAGCCTACCAAGATTTCAAAGTGAGAGAGGAACGATACTTCTATCAAGCGTGTCACAGATTTAAAAATATTTTAAATGGTATGAATGAACTGGGTGAATACCAGGACAATATAATGGTTGATTAAGGAGTATTAAGATCCCTACCAAATAAATGGTATACAAAGTAGTTTTCCATAAATAAAAGTACAAATTTGAACGAGTACACCATGAATGAACTTATTAGTTCCCTAGTATAATATAAACATGAATTAAATGACATTGATGGTGAAGAGAATATAAAAACGTGAGTTTATTCATTTAAATCTAATATAAATGATTCATTTTACTTTTAATATTTTATTATTATTATAATGAAAATGAAGTATCTCATCTTGTAAGTGGTGCATATAAATTAATGAAAAGAAATAAAGGTTCCAAAACGTTATCCAGAAATGAATATTAGAAAGATGATCCAAAAAGAAAAAACATATGTGACTAAAATACTTATAATTATGTTTTAAAATTATATTTTTTGAATACATAAGAAGGTCACTTCAAGATGGAATACCAGAACTGAAGCATGATGGAAAAGAAAAAAGTATAAGAAATTTGTTAAATGGAATTCTATATTGGATGGAGTTACATCAAGAAATTATATTCGAGTTCAGAATTTATATATTAAGAGGATTGTTATAGTCTATTATTAATTAATACACCAAATGAGGTTAATAGTGACTCCAGTTTTATTTTATATTAATATTCTAAATTTGAAAATTCTATTATTCTTAAACAGGATAAAGAAAATCATAAAATACTAAAATATATAATAAGAATTTGTGAATAGTAAAATAAATTAAAATGAAAAAAATAAATACATTATAAAAGAAAATATGAGTCTTACTATAAAAAATAAAAAACGTATGAATAAAAAATAATGTTATAATGAAAATTTTTATAAGGATCTATAAAGTATTGAAAAGATAATGAGAATATTAAAAAGAAAGTGTGAGCATAGAGGTTGAATTATCTACCTTTTTTCAAGTAAAATAGAGCTTTGAGAAAAAGATGAATATGATTAAGGAAAATAAAAATAAATCTATAATAGTTCATGATTGATAACTACTTAAAATGTATAAGCCTTTATTTTTTAAAAAATTTCAATGATACATATAAATTGTTCCATGTTTTTGATTTATAATGAAATGAAATTATGTTAATGAATTTTCATTAAAATTTACTGAATATATAGAAATAAAAAATCATTTTTTTAAATCATTTTTTTAATATTACCTAAAAATAAATGATTATAATCTATCTGGGTACAAATTAATTTGTTTACAAATCCTATTTTTACTGAATTTCTTATAGTTGGTTCCATAGAACAAAATACATTATAATTTATATTTTTTTATATCCATGGTATTGAATATTATTTAATATCTTATCACATGATATATATTCCTATATATTATATTAATATGAAAATGTCCTTAGAGTATGTGTCATATCAAAAGTTTATAAAAGTTCCCTACCGTAATGTAAACCTTGAAGTGATATGATATTATTCTTAAATATTTTTTTTATATGAATAACATATATTTGAATCGATAAAAATGATGTAGGCTACTAGGTGTTGGGGGATCATAAGATATTGAGACTTATTCCCATAAACTTCACACTTGGTAATCTCTAAAAGAGGAGACTATGAGAACAAACCCACCCATATAAATTCAACATGTTATATGTGTCTTTGTATATAAAAATCTGTGGATGTGTGTATTAGTATTTAGACTTGATATAAATATTAATTAATTTCATGTGTTCTGTACTTAGAAGTATTAACAAAAGTTAGGATGAAATATACTCAGGGTGCGGTATGTTATGTTTAGTGTGTCCCAAGTGATATAGTATTAGTGAATAATTCAAGAAACAATTTTTCTTTTTGATTTAATGGATGTAAATATCATAGGACATTTGATTGGAATATAAATCTATTATTAATTATATTTCCATGGTTGTTTTATAAACAAGATCATTCTAGGAAAGTTTGAAAAAGATATATCATGTAAATAAGTTGTTGACAATTGTGATGTAACCTTCTTAAAGAGATATTGTGATAAAAGGATTATATTTCACAATGAGTATTAAAAGGAGGTTATATTCATTATTAAATTAAGGTCTTCTATATGGGTATCAAGATGTATTGTTTGATTCTAATCTTGGACTTTAGTCTAGTTATTCTAATGCCACCGGGAAAGAGGCCTAGAGGGTCACATAATAAGTGTATACAGAACCTTAGTTAAATTTGATTTTGATTTAAAATTAGAATAAATATGAATCTATAGTTCTAATGAAGAATAATTATTCAGTTTATATTTATCACATAGATATTTATTTACTAAATTAATAATATAATGATATTTTTTATTAATGTTAATAGTTACTATTCAAGGTTTAATAAAATCCCAGAATGATTTGTGGGTGGTGTTAAAGGTCCACATGGAATGATTTTTTTATTATAATTTAAATAAATAAATATTTATTTACATAATAATGTATATTAATATTATCTATATGTTTTTCATGAATTAAGGAAGCAACAACAACAACAACAACAACAACAACAACAATAATAATATAATTAGTCATGGGGTTCTCTTAGAATTAATAGAATGGTCAAGGGACATTATATACTAATATAGTATTTAACCTATATATATAATCTTGATTATATATTTTCCTTCAAAAGGGATCATTGTACACACCAAATCCCCTCTAGTTAAATATCTCAAAATATAGTGATAAATTTTTCCCTAGAACTCTCTCAAGAATTGAGAGAACCAATCCTTTCTATCCCTCTCAATAACATAATAAAACTGGATAGAATTATTTAATATTGTAAGGAAATATTATTATAATTAATGGAAAATGATTCAAGTGGTTATATTTATCTACACTAGCACCCAGAGACATGATGGTGGTGTTATGAGATTCATGGAAAATATGTGGATTAATACTAGAGGGATTATACCCTTGGATCCTTTATAACAATGATGGTATGAAAAGTGTTTTAAATTAATTCAAAAGTTTTGATATAATTGTAAGAAAAGTTAATTACTTTTTATATAAATTAATTATAAATAATATCACAAAATTTCCTCTCTTTGATTCTTTCAAGGTTCATATTATCCAGTTCTGAGTATTTATAAAAAAAAATCGACATAAACTTTGTTAGGAAGTGACCTGAACTCTTCTGTTGTGCTCTATTACCTTTAATTAGTATCAAAGCACTAACATATTAGTTAATATTTTTTCTAAATTATTGATCTATTTCTATATTTTATGCTTGTTTTCTATTTCTATTTTTTGTTCTTTAATCTAAAAATTGTGATCTTATGATTGTTCACATTCATATGACCAAGAAAAGAGAAATAAGAGATAAAGAATTCTCAAAGATCACATTCGAATGTTTTGGAAATTATGGATGGATGACATAGTTACACAAGATGTAACTAAAAGTTATATGTAATGTGCCTATGTTCACTACAATAGGATGAGTAGTGAAAATTATGACAAGTCATGCAAGAGAACAGTATACAGAGTCATTACATTCCACACATTGACCGGGCCATATGACACATATCTTGATGGGTCACAAGGTGTGTAGCTGTCATGAAACCTATGTAACAGACATAGTTTCACATCATAGGTAACACAAAATTAATGTTGTTAAAGTATACGACATGTATTAATAAAGGTCAACATATTGATTGAAAACTGAGCAACATGGTCCTATTATGGCTACATGGCACATAACTTTTTTATGCATCTTGTAACACATAAATTTCCCCATAAAATACATATTGAGTACCTACGTGTGAAATGAAGACATATAGAGAATGTATTACACAATTTTTATTTGTTTTTACATTCCATGTAACTCATACCCTTCCACATAGAGTACACATTGATCTAGGGAGTACAATGTGTGGATTAATTACAATAGATGGAAATTAATTATAGAATTAAAACAAAACTACATGACATGTATTTTGTGTACACACTGTATAATAGTGTTTTTAGAATTAAATTCATAAATTTTAAATTTTTTCATATTTTCTGAAAATACACAACAGTGGTGGTCATTGTACACACTATGTACTTAAAAGGAATTTTTAGAACTACATGATGCATATATTAATGGGGTTTTCTAGTCATAAACACTATGATAACTATGTGGATTGAATCATGGAACTATTAACCATGTGATATCCTGAAATAATGTGTATGGCAGAGTGTATTTAAGTTCACAATGAATGGTGTGGACCAATAAACATATTAAAGAACAAAAGGGAACACATTGTATTTCCTCCAACACGGTCTTTGCATTAATACAATTTTTATTAATTAAATTTATTTAAAATTACCGTGGTCAGGAATATCCAAAACTATTTGTATGGAAAATTTATATAAAAAATTAATTAATTAATAATATAGTTAGTTTATTAATTATATAAATTTATCTTAATAATTAAATAGATTTAATTTAATACTAGCTAGTTTTAAATGCATAGTTGTTGAATATTTGGATAACCTTGAGCATGATTGACCTATAATTTTTTTGGGTTTATTTTTCTATTGGTTCTGTTTTAGGTGGAATCATGTTCGAGTGATTTTGTTATGGTGTGATGTGTTATTAGTTGTATTAAATTAAAAATATTTATGGTGATTTTAATATGGAATATATGGGGGATAAAAACATTATTTTTAAAGTTTGGTATACTTAGACCCATCATGTAATTACTATGGGCTATCATGTTGCTATGAGGTAGTTTCCAACCTAGAAGTAAATTTTGGATTTATTTTTAAATCCATTAAATTTACTTCATTATATATTTCAAAATTCATGAAATCGAAGGTTTAATATTTGGATCCTTTGATTACCCTTGTCCCATCCTTAGCACTTGGCTTTGGTAGATTGATTTATTATTATCCGATTTTAGATTCTTCATTTTTCTTCCTCGTTAAGTCTATATTCTTTCATTATAGAGGGGCTTTGAAGTTGGTTGGAATTATTTTTAATGGTAAATTGTTATGGTTTAGGGTTATTTTAGGTTACTCTTATGTGGATCATGTTTTTTATCGATATCCTTATCTTCATTGATTTCATAGTGGTTGTGAAGCATCAGTCGAGATATGGTATTTCTAAAATCATGTTTTATCTTCTAGAATTAATATGATTGACTATGATTTTGTGATCCCTTCCAAACATGTTATATCATGGTTCATCTATTTTTTTATGGGATATCTCTTGGTTCCTTAGGAGAGGGGAGAACGTATGTAAAACTCATTTTAAAGTATAATTAATGCAAATAATGATGTTACACTAATTAAATGGAAATTAAATGGGAAAGGGGGTCACATGTTTTTTTATGGATTTACATTCTATTTGATACATGATAGTTCTCATTGATTTCCCCTTTCTACTATTCTTTTAGTTTTTTGAAATCATTTAGAAACCTTATCACCATCATAATTGGTTAGTCATATGTAAAGTTTAAAATGGTAAAGGGGTTGTTGAAATAAAAAATCTATAATTTTTTTTATGACTTATGAATTCTATGATTTCTATTCCTTTAATTTCATCTTGGATGGGGGTGTTGTGATATTGTTTATTTTATTTTCCTTATGCATGAACAAGGAATTTATAATATTATAATAATAATGGGCAATTTGAAAGGGAATTATAAATTAGGACTGATTTATGATAATATGATAAAAAAAATTAATTTAGAAATAAATAATGAAAGGGGAGTGGAAGTTGATTGATGTATTTTATTGTGACTTTTCATGAACATAGATAAAAAAATTTATGAATTCCATAAGGTGTTGAAAATATTGGTAAAATTTAAATGAAGTGGGTCAAATGGGTAATATGAAAAATAAATACACTATAAGTTATAAATTAGTTGATATAATTTTAAAATTAAAATGAAATTTAGGAAATAGATGGTGGATATTATCAGAATAATGCGTTAGAATATAAAGGATGGTGTGATTCTATTTAACTATTAATGATTTTAAAAAATGTGAGGTAAGATGACTGAGCTAATTTAATTTCAATGTGGGTGTATGAATGGAATAATAAATCTAATGGGCTGGTAAATGGTGATTTGTGGGAATGGGAAGAATATAGAAATGTTTATTAGTTTCCTATATGGTTTATTTTTTTAAGGCTTGGTTTGATTTTGATAATGACGTTTTGTTTTGAAAGTGTTACTTTGGTGTGTGGTTTCTTTTTTTCTTTATGAAATTATGGAAGTGGGTATGGAAAATGGTGGGATGAAGTGGTTGAGCTTTATGGGGAATGATGTCTTGAATCAGGTTATATCATACATGTTATGATTTATTGATGTGTAATATGTTGTTTAATCGAATAACATATAAGGTATTGTTATGATGATACATTATGGGGTTCATACAGTGTAGGAGGAAGGAATAAGGTTGATGTACTTCATGTTTATGATACCATACTATAATAAAAATATGATACACTACTAGAATATAATGCTATATAGAAAGACCTATGCTAATATTATTTTCAAAACTATTGGTATTTTGTCTCTCTATATACCAGTAGCTCCCCTAATCCCATTTAACATCTATATTTCCTTACTGTAATCCTCCCCCCTTCAATTCTATACGTTATTACTATGATATTTATTTATACAATGATGTTTGAGTAGAATTGTCCTGGTATGTCATTTGAATTCCCTTTT
This sequence comes from Viscum album, assembly GCA_963277665.1. Classification (NCBI taxonomy): domain Eukaryota; kingdom Viridiplantae; phylum Streptophyta; class Magnoliopsida; order Santalales; family Viscaceae; genus Viscum; species Viscum album. The sequence goes on along the minus strand of OY728126.1, from coordinate 1,683,457,623 downwards.
TGTCTTATTCCTTTCTCATCTTTCTACATTTTTGTTCCCTAATTTTTTATGAAACTATAGGGTTTCATGTTTTTTAAATTTAATTGGAATTTTTTTTGAGATTTTATTAATATAAAAAAAGTAACATTAATTGTTTCTATAAGTGGAATAATAATATGAATCATTTTATGAACTTTTATTTCCATAATTAGGAATGCTTGAATTAATTTATCTTTGTTTTTCTTGGAGATTAAATTCCCATGTACATTTTGTTAAGAATTATGAAGTATAATTTTATATTAATTTTTGAGAAAATATGAAGTGAATTTATATAAATTTAAAAAATATGATGTTATAATGATTATATAATAAAATGTATCAAAAAAATATTGAAAAATTTACTAATAACTTAATTTCGAAGTTTTAAGAATGGTGATTTAATTAAGTATCATTTCATTCAAAAATTGGATGCATTAAATGTTTCTATTTATTTTTTGTGAATTTTTGTCTAGATAATGTTATATTTTTGATATCCAAGTGTCTGAGTGTGTCTGGATTTCAATAATTATTCCCCCTATAAGGAGAATATAGGGAATATGGATAGTGAAACCTCTAGTTGTTTAATGGTTAGGGTTGAGATTTCTTATTAGGTTGGATGGGATAAGTTTGAGTTATTTTTACTTGAATGGTATTGGGTGACCATATGACATGGTATATGGGTATGGGTGATGAATTCCATTGATTTGGTTTTATTTGGTTTTAATTTAGAAGGGTAATTTTGGTTTAAATTTTTTTCTTGAATTTAATTTGAATATCATATAGTACATTCAAATCAACCCAGCCTAGATTGAATAAAATAAAACTATCATGAATCAAACTATATTAATCCAACATGAAATTTCATGGACAAACTAAAAACAAAATATTCCAAACCAAACTGAATTGAAGAAAAGTGAATAGAAAAATCAAATTTAAAATAACTAAAATAATTTTAACCAAATAAAACAGAATCAAAACACATTAATTTATATATTTTCAAACACAAAATAACTTAATCCAATATGAATAGAGATAAATTATATCAAATTAAAACCAAATAACCAAATAAAATGAAATGACTCTATCCACAATAAAAAAACATGTATTTAGTTATTGAATTATTTATATATACCAATATTTATTCAAAATTTTCCAGGTTTTCATGAATTTAATAATTATTGTATACTATTTTTAAATTATTTAAAACTTAATTTTTCATAAAAAATGGACAAAAATTATATGTATTATTCTGATTATATCTCAAATGAGTTTCAAAACAACAGTTGTATTAAATTTAAATTTTACATTTGACAATTATTCAAAATAGATCTTATACGTTTCACTTGTTATAATTGTGTTGGAATACCTTATTTGACTCTAGAAGAAGTTATCTACCATATAATAAATCTTAGTTTTAAAATGAACTATTTTTTATTGTATAATAATTAAAATAAAAAGAAATATTATGCTATTCATGAATGAAATTATATTAGTGGAATTCATAATTTTATATTTTATTAGTTTTTGTTTATTCATCATCATGAGAAATAAATTATTCCAATTTAATCAGAAAATCATATGTTTACACATGATGTAACAAATGAAAATAATGATATTTAGAGAACAAAAAAAATTGGAAGATGATACTAAGTATCATATATATCATGAATTTTTAAAATCAAAAAGCAATAATTTTTAATGTCATTGTATCATGGGAAAACCATGTATGAATTTTTTTAAATGATTTTTATAAAAGTGGTATATCATGAGGAAATAAAAATCATGTGGAACAATATTCCTTGTTCTATAGAAAGTAATGTGGCACTTTCCATTAAGTCTTAGAATCTAAAATATTTTCTTGTCTGATGAAATATAAAAAAATATATGATGGTTGGATAGTAAGAGAATTAAATATAAAGATGATTTTCTTTATCCTATATATGGATTATCATGGAAGATATATTTTTCGTGTTATCCTAATTTTTCAATCGAGGGGCATAACGTCCAGTTGTGTCTATCATGTAACAATTTTAAATGATTTTGTTTGATTCTGACTTAAAAAGACAAGTGGATAGTTTTTATTCTCATTTATAACCTTCCTCCATCAGATTGAATGAAAAAACCATTTAATTTCTAGAGTATTCTAATATATAGACCTTTTGATCTTCTAAATGTATATATTTTCACATTAAAAATTAAATAACACAATTGAAATAACATTGAAATGTGGGTGTGTTCACATATGATTCTTCTTTAAAAGATATATTTCATATGGGTGTTGTTCTTATGTGGATGATAAATTATTGTCTATCTTATTAAAGAATTTGGGCTGGTGCACAAATTATAAACTATATTGAATTTTTTATATAAAGAATTCAAGATCTAAAAGTCTTATATTTCTTTATAGTTTCAACTTCCTTGTAAAATAATAATACATTAAAATGAATCATCTATATGGAAAAAATCATTGATGGTTGGAAAATAGTATTTATACTAAAAATATACCTCAATATATATTTTTAATTTATGTTATTAATATTTCAAGATCATAGGTTTGGTTTGGGAAAGGTCATAAAAATATATAAATTGGAAGAATGTTTCCACTAAATGTAATTATATTTGGAGGAATAAATGAATTATCTTTAATTTTACCTATTATTATACTAATTAATTGAATAAATTCTTAGATATAATTTACATTCTAATAAATATATATGGAATGTTACATCCAATAATTTTAAATGTAAAGAGAAATATCAAGGATTATCTATGATCTCAACATGACTTGGGGGATTGGGGAATCTGACAGAAAAAAAAACCTGGGTATATTCCTCATAATAACTAGAAAACTCTATGTGATTCATATTTCATCAAAACATCATAATAAATATTTATAGAATCACTTGAGAATATAAATATTTTTTATGGTTACTAAATCAATATATCAAAACATACTAATAAAACTGTGGTCAATTTGAAATATTTGAAAACTCATGACTTTCACATCATTATTTATAAATTGATTCCAATAACAATGAATTGTTTACTTATAAAAAATATAAGGGTGACAATGATTTTATTATTACATTTTAGATAAATCTTTATTGTAAATGTTTTTACAAGTATTTCATGAAAAAATATTGGAATAGTCCCCTTTAATTATATGTGGGTTAGAAATTTTTCTACATATTTTTTACACTTTAATGCTATATCCAACAATCCATATTTCAATTGAAATGTTTCTGGGGGGACCCACTAATTTTTATTGGATATATCCAACTGAAATAAATATGTACACGTTTAATTCTTATGTCGGGAACATTAATCATATTGAATGTTCCATTATGAAAACTTATTTGGCTCAAGAATGTGTGGATTTATATTCAATGTATTTAGATGATGTGAGCACAAGATATAACCAAACAATGAGAAATCAATATGGTTAGTATGATAAAATTAATCCCACATTTCCATTACTTCAATAAACATGGGGAATTTATAGATCATATACAATGGATTCATTGAGACTTGAAGAGATAGAGATGTAACATCACATAGTCATGTTTAATTTATGATTTATTTTTTTGACTATATCATGTAATTTAAACATGTATATGATATCCCATAATATATAGTTTTACATATATCATAAATTTTACTATATTTTTTTATAAAGAAAATAAAAAATTATAAATAGAATTCATCATTCACTACATTTGAGAAGGAGAGATACCTTATATATAAAAGAGGTTCTTTCTTGGTTGAAATCAAAGACACAACCATTGAATTTATAAATTAAATAAGAAATATATATTTAATTTTAATATATATATATATATATTATCTATTTATTTTACCTATTAACTCTATTCCCTAAGAAATTAAAAAGTTGGATTTTTGTTCTAATAGTTTTTCATGAATGCAGATCCCTTATGATAAATGGGTAAAAATTTGTTACAATTGGTCTAGCAGTTAACATGATAAAGCTATTTATATAAATTCGGAATAATTTTAAATATATATTTTAGACATTCGATGTTTCTAAACCCAATAAGTCATATTTTAAATTTTTATCACATAAGGTGTCCACATGTATGTCACATTTCATCTCATTATATCCACGTTGACTTTAATATTTACTCTATGAAACATGTTTTTGGAGTATTCTAAACATTTTTTTCCTATTTTAGTTTATGATTTTATACTTTATATAGCCCCTTTTAAACTAGTTATTTGACCTCCCAAATGTCTCATGCTTCCAATATATCTTCCTCATCGTGGAATATAAATTTAAAATTCATTACATCAATTATTCTTCATTTTATTTTGTTGTTAGTAATCAAAGACTAAATATAACTTTTTGATCCATTTTGAAGACTCTTCCAATATATTATCATTTCAGATTCTCTATCTTTGTATTCTGAAATTTAATGTTTCTTCTCATGAATCACTTGAAATTAAGGCTGTAAATCCCCCTTTAATAGAGAATTTAAATCATAAATTAATTCCTATTAATACTTAAAATATGTGTTAAAATTAATCCCCCCAAAATATTCTAGTTCCATTAAAATATATACATTATATCTAGATTGAATTTAGTTTAACCACTTAATGATATTTCAATATAATCCATTTAGCCATGAACACATGCTTCAATGAATGTGTCATTCCACAAGGGTTGAATTAAATAAATTTTCATTTTAAAATACAAATTTTGAAGGAAATAACATAACCTAAATTGAACCAAATGACGAAATAAAAAATGATCCAAATGACTTAAACCAAAAAGGATATGACCCAAAATGAAGGAAATGACCTAACCCAAAAATGAAAGAACTCAAAAATGAACCAAATAAATTAAATGAAATTGACCCAATTGTCCTAACCCAAAATGAACCAAATAACAAAAAAAATGACATAACCTAAAAATTAAATAAATGAACTAACATAAATGAACCAAAATGACCTAACCCAAAATGAACCAAATTATTTAACTGAAAAAGACCAAATATATGAAAATAACTAACCTAGAAATTAAATAACCAAAAATAAACAAAATGAATTAATCTAAATGAACTAAAATGAACAAAACAAAATTGATCCAAATATTCTAAACAAATGACCAAATGGACAAATAAAACAAATGACCTAACCCAAAAATAAACCAAATAACTTAACTGAAATATGAACACATTACCTAAAACAAACTAAATCAAATTATATATCCCAAAATAAACAAAATAATCTAAATTAATGACCAAATAACCTAACTAAAAAAGAACTGAATGAATGAATGACCAAATGAATAATAACTAAAATTGACCAAACTTGCATAAAATGAACAGAACTATCTAAAAATTAAAAAACATGAACCCAACCAAACTCAAGGATAGATAAAAGAGAAATGAACTACCCAAAAATAATACAAATTGAACAAACATAACCTGAATTAAATCAAAAAAAAAATGATCATACCAGGAGAATACTGTACCTTACCCATATTTTTACTATTAATTAGTATGGAGTTATTATGTTATGCCATTTTTTATTTTTATTTTTCTTGCCACTAAATATGTGATTATTTACTAATTTATTTAAAATTTCTAAAATTATAAATTATTTCTGTATTTCTTATTATGAACATTCATGTTTTAATTATTTCATATTTATTTCTAGTGAATTTTATATTGGGTTGAAATTTTAAGGGAAGAAAATAAAAATAATTTAAATATTTTATTTTTTTATTTTTATTCATATTATATGTGTTATTGTGTTTATGTGTTCTCTAGGAAATTAATAAGAAATAAGTTCCACTTATCTAAAAAATTAGCTAGTGGTCTAGCCCTCGATGAATGGGGAAGCCCGTCAAATAATAGGACAATGAAGTGCCCATCATCCAAGCCACCCCATAGGTAGAGCCTTACTATAGAAAAAGGGTATAGGATCATAAGAGCATGGATCTTGATGAAATGTGGGGAATGTGTACACACAAATATGGGGGAAGGTTTTTTCTAAAATGGGGTGGTGCATTGGTATGTAGGTGGTCCTTTGGTCCCCATCCAGCTTGTTGATGGGATAAGGGCGGTGTTTATATAAATAACGGAGGAAATCCCTTCATTTCATTGATGTAGGATGTGTGCGAAACTTGGGGAACTATACCTTTAAATTTATGACATAGTTTCACTCTATAATCCATGATTTTTCTTTATACATTTTACATTAAACACCTTACAGGCTCGAAACCATCAGACCACAAAGCCAAGCCAACGAGAATTTTTATAGCTGCCAGTAGGGAAGCTCAGGTTCTAGAAAAATTCGAAAAAAAAACCTCAAAGACACCATATATCACCTCTATATCTTTATTAGATCACCATAAAACCTTTTTCGTAGAATAATTAATCCTTTAATGCAAATGGAGATCCATTTATCCACTATGAAGATTGGATGGGTTTAGGAGAAGTGTTGTGGCCATGTTTCTTTTCAATGTACCATGACATTACTAATTGAAATTTCTTTGGGATATAGGACCTCCCATACAATGTGTAGACTGATAAATCTCTATTGGAGATTATTTCTCAAGGAACCTACCTCTACATCATAGTTATCATACTTCACCATGGATCCTTATTTCCAAATAAGATGAAAAAACTCACTCCACTATTGTTGAACTAGCAGCACCGTATCCAAATTTAATTTAATAAATAATGAATATTTTTCATTATAAGATCTAAAATATGATGTTAAGGTTGATTAAATTGAATATATGATGTTTTTAGGGTAATGAGTCACTAAAATATGGATAAAATCACTAAACCATGGAACATAAATAATCCATGCAGCCCATGTAAGGTTGTGCCATAATGAGAACCTCCACACCATATGGTTAGTGTTTCTATAAATTAAAAAAACTATTATTTTAGAAATCCTTGCACACATAAGTAAAACCTCAATTTTTTTTAAAGAGAATCACATTTTTTAGTCAATAAGGATTCCTTATGAATTTTCCATTCCTTTATGTTTCGAAAATCACAAACACTCTATCTTAAGGAAAATTCTATTTCCCTAATGTTCTTCCTTAATAAGGAACGTATTCCTTCCCAAATGAAAATTATCCTTATCTGTTTTTCATTGCTCACATTTTAATCTCTCTAAATATAACTCTTTTTATTCCTAAGTGAAAAATTTGGATTCACATCTAAAACCATAAAATTCTATAAATACTTAGATATAGAGTATTTTGTTTTCAAGATCCGAATTCAGATTACGAATTCTCTGAAATTTAGACTCTGAATTCCTTAGAATTCAGGTTCTGAAATCTCTAAAATTCAGATTCCAAATTCTCAAAAATTCAGATTCCAAATTCTCTGAAATTCAGAATTTGAATTCTCTAAAATTCAGACTCCGAATTCTCTGAAATTTAGACTCCGAATTCTCTAAAATTCAGACTTCGAATTCTCTAAAATTCAGACTCCGAATTCTCTAAAATTCAGACTCTGAATTCATCAGAATTCAGACTCCGAATTACATTGAATTATGGTTTTTAATTCCTTATAATTTTGACAACGAATTCCTTAGAATTCAGACTCCAAATTCCTCATAATTCAGACACCATATTCCTTATAATTCAGACTCCAAATTCCGTAGAATTTAGACTTCGAATTCTTTAGATTTTAGACTCCTTAGTCTATAGAATTCTGATTCCAAATTCCTTAAAAATAGAATCTGAATATCTATGTAATATAGACTCTGAATTTTTTCCATTTGGACTCTGAAATTTATTTTTAATTAGACTCCAAAAAATGATATTGGTTGGGCAACCTTATCTTTTATACCCTTGTTATAGTTTTAAAATGATGTTGTGCATTATGTTTCTAACCAACTGTTGTTTGAGTGACACATGTACATTTCCTTCCAAAATTTAAGGAAAAATATGACCGTTGGAGGAGGGATCCATCCATTGGGAAAATTCTTATAAATAGGAGCTCATTTGAATGAGCTCAACACACATTGATCTATCTAGAGATTACATGTTGCTGAAGTGATTTTTAGAGAGAGAGAATCTCATGATTTGTGCACACTGAACATCTTGTTCATATTTCTTCGTGCGACTATGATTGTTGCTGTGTACAATTGAGGTCTTTTGGGGATAGGAATACCGAGGTTTCGTCTACTTTAAAGTTCGGGGAATTCCATGGTAAAGAAGATAGAGGTTCCAAACACCTTGATGTTTGAGGGCTTGCGGGGATAGAAAAACAGACTCTGATATTTATATCGAGGGCTTACCCTGGTGTGGGTAAGATAGAATTTCTTGAAATTATAAATCAAGGGACCTTTATCCATGATTATTGGATACCCTACTCTTTGGGTTAAAGGATTTTTTAACTTGTTACTTGTATTATTTAAAGTTTATCTTCCATGACATTTTGACTAAAAAAGGAAATTATAATTATGTTTTACATTATTGTACTTGTACTCTGATTAGTAAGATTCTATACACTTTATGGTATAATCTTTGTCCTTGTAAAATTTTCTTAAGTTTCATTTCTGGAACCATTTTTCCAGAATCTATCATGTTTTTAGAACTAAGAGTTCTTGTGAATTTACCTTTTTAACTTCATTAAAAAATAGTAAGGTTTATACCATCTTTAAAAGTTCCAAAAGAATTTTTCAAAGTATAAAATTCACCACCTCTTGTATATTGAGAATCTACATCATTATTTCGATCCTAAAATTTGTATCAGAGGAGGTATTTGAAATACTTATATTCACATATAGGTTTTCTTTCTCAAGTTTCCATTGTTCTATTTTCCCTACTTAGTATTTTTATCCTAGTTTACAAACTTTTATTACTAAGATGTTTCTATGGAATGATATTTTCTTTTAGATGGCCGGAATGAATGTTGGTTCGATTGAAAATCTTAATCTTATTAGACAACCTATTTTTAATGGGAATGACTATGAATATTGGAGAGATTGTATGAAGACATTTTTCATTAACACTGGAGTGGAAAACATTGTAATGCTTACTGGAGATTACAAGATTCCTGATAAGGAATCCAGAAATTTTACTAATCTTGAAAAGTCAGAATATAAACTAAACTATAAGGTACATGATACTTTGTTGTGTTCCATGACCAAAAATATATATAGCCGGATTTCTTCCTGTGAAGCTACAAATTGTATTTAGAATATGTTTGAAGTAAGTCACTTTGGAAATTCAAATTTTATCAAAACTAGAAGAGCTATGCTTCGAGCAGAAAATCATGGATTTTTATTTCCTTATAGAGAACTAGTGTGCATGGTACAATAGAGGTTTATGACCATTGTTAATAGTTTAAAGTCTATGGGTGCAAAATTTTTAGATGATGAGGCACTTATGGAAAATATTATAGACATCATGCCTAATGAGTGGTAGTCAAAGAGAAAAACTATTGATGAAAATAGGAAAGTCTCACAGATTACTCTTGATGAGATTTTTGGAACTCTTCTTCAACATGAGACAAGAATTAAAAGAGATTATGGTCAAAATAAAAAGAATAATGGGAATGGAAGTGTTGCTTTTACATATACTTCAAATCATATGAAAGACAAGACTCCTGAGATAGTTACAAGATCTAAATCGAAGGAGGTTAATGATTTATCTAAATCAAGTGAAAGTGAACATTTTGAGAATGAACTAGCTAATTTTTCTCAAATGATGAAAAATATAGTTGGGAATAAATACTTTTAGTATAGATACAAGAAGAAAGAAAGAAAGGATAAGAAAGACTCAGAAGTCACTTGTTATGAATGCAAAAGAGCAGGGCATATAAGGCCAGATTTTCCTATGATTAAGAGAAAAGATATAAATGAAAAGCATTCTGAGTGGAATAGAAATAATTACTACAAGGCTAAATCTAAGAAAGTTTTGAAATCCAATAACACCTAGAGTACCAGTGGTGGTGACTCTTCTGAAGAATCCTCAGTGTACGAATATTCTGGTTAGAAGAATCATGGTTTACTAGCCAAGTTACCTATTTAAAATCATTTTTTAATGGAAAAGGTACACAATGAAGAATCTATAACCAATGTATCCTTGAATTCTAATTATAGTGATTGTAAATATTAAGAATCTTCAGATGAAGAATCTTCTACTAATGAAGATAATACTTTACCTACTTATGAAGAAGTGTCTAGGTTTTATACGCTCCTTGAGAATGAAAATTCTAAAGTAAAGAAAAATCTTGATAAGGAAAATTCTAGGATTTCTATTCTTACTAAGGAAATATCAGATCTTTATAAAGATCATGATAAGAAAACCCTTGATTTTGAATGTATTTCAAAAACCCTTAAGGAAGTTGATTCTGAGAAGGATACAATTTCTATGTGTAACATTCCAAGTAAGTAATTAATAATAGATATATTTATCTATGTCTATTAATGAATTAGATAGTGTTTTAGTGGCTTAAAATGAAAATAAATCCAATCTTAAGCATGGAATACACTAATATTTTTAAAAGATTGTTTTACTGCCTTTTAATGTCAAACCATTTTTAAATCTATCTTTTGACAATTTTATAAGGTATGTTTGTCAGAATAAACTTATTCTTTATGATTGGGACATCAAAATTTACTTTGTGTGAATTTTTTGTATTTTTCCGATAAAGTTCATTTTTTAATGAATAGTGAAAAATGTTGTATTTTAATTCAAAACCTCTTTTTAATCTAATTTATTTATATGATTAGATTATCTTTTGAGTTGGTTTTAATGTGAAATTAGAATATATTTTTACCATTTAATCTAATGGCGGTCATTGGAATCAGTTTCACTTTGAAATTGGACTTAAACTAGTGTCAATCTTTTGATACTTATTGTTTCATAAAAACATGCTATTTGTCATGACAGAGGGAATTAATTATTAAATTAATTAATTTAACTTATATGATTTGAATTTTTTAAAATAGACATCATTTTTGAATTCATAATATTAGATATAACTTAGGGTGAAGTTTTGGCATTTTTCTGAAAAACATCAATTTTTGATGAATAGTGAAACCACTAAGTGGAAGTTAAAGAAACTGATTTTTCATTTAAATGAAACTTTGATACTTCTGTGATTTGATTTTAAAAATCTGACATACATCGTTGTCATTAATAAGTAAAATGTGTTTCAATGAGATTAAAATAATTTTTTGTTGAATAGTAACTTTTAAGTTCTTAATCACGATTAGAGGTAATTAGTGTAGTTTAAGGTAAAAATAATGTTTTAATAATATGAGATGAGCTTGACACATGTCCTACCATTATTTGATGTGTCATGTCCGACCAAGACAATCCATGGGTCAACTTGGGGACCCCATGGAGCCACTTTGGAAGGAAAATGACATTAATATCTTTTAATTCAATGTTAAAGTAAAAATGACACAAACATGAGTTATTTTACTGAAACAATTTTTTACATGGGGTTATACAAGTAATATTTTTGACTATAAATAGTAATTGAAAATCTAAAAATATTTCCTACATCATAGTATTTTTTTATAATTTTTATACATTAAATAAATTAAATTATTTATGACATAATGATGATGCATCGATTACCTCATTATTTAACGATTTAAATAAAATGAAAAGATAATGTAATATCTAAGACCTAAACTTGTCAAAAACCAATTGGTTGGGTATATTTAGAACCCTTATCACCTTATCCTAGAATTATATCAATGTAGGACCTTTTAAATCTGAAACTCATTTTAAAATAAAGTAACATTTCTTTACTTTCCAAGAGTTCCCCTCCTCTCCTCTTATAAAATGCCCCCACCTCTACCTCCTTACCCACACTTCCAAAGCCTTTGTATCGGCCAAAAACTACCCATTTTGTCTCTAAACATCCCTCTATAACTATTAGAAGCCTCACTTTGGGCAGAAGTCTTCCCAAGGAAGCCTTTGAGCTCAAACCAAAGGGAGTTACCCGATTTTAAGGTAATGTCTTCACTTGAGTCCTTTTGTTTTATTTTGATTCTCCAACCCCATAAACTCTTTTTATTCATTTATTTTGTAACAAATCTAGTATCTTCAGTATACTAGGATTTTTTTATAAGAAATATTCGAGCTACACTTACACACACCTACATCTAATCTCTAAAGAACATACTGTTTCCGTGGATGGCGAATTTCTGCCTCACGAAACAATGATTGTTCAACACTCATATAACACCTTAAAAGGTGGCCATTAAGATGTAACTATATTTATATATGATATATAATATGTTTATGTTTTACTTAAGCTTCTGTATTTTGCATATATGGCATACCTTTATGGTTTCCATTATGGGTAAACGCGATATCTTCATTTTAGGAAGTGCGGACTACCGCCCCTCAAAGTGATTTGATTCGTTAATGCCATATGTGGGATGTATAAAAGATGTAATTAATGATTTTATATATGATACTATACTGGAATTATAATATACCATTATATCATTATGATTCCATTTAATAAAATACGAAATAGAAATGAAAGTAGCGTTCATGCGTACGTACAGCTTACCGTCTCCATGAACAGTGCATTTCATTTCTTACCTCTAAACGTTATGTAATATTATAAATTCATTTATATACTGGATGTATATGATATATATGATATCTACATCATGAGTATAACTCTGGATATAATGGATACATGAACAACTTGTAATTATAAAGAGTTTATTTTTGACTCATGTACCAATGATCGTTAAAATGACCGTTAATAACTTAAATAATTACATAGTGTTCATGACATGATAATAAGTGATATAAAAGGAATAATGAACTTGAAAAAGGTTCTTAAGAAAGTATAAATTAACTCAAGTTTATTATTCAGGAGGTTAAAGAACGATCGAGTCAATTCGGACCCGAGGTATGGGACTTCTTCTCAATCTCCTTTCATTGAGGCATATTTTGTTTTATACACAACCTTCTTTTATGGTGTATAAACCCCTTTGACTTTTACGTTTATCCAAATAGAATCTTTTTTATACGAAGCGTTTTACTAAATGACAAAAGGGAATGTTTTTGTCGTACGTATGCGGTGACAATGACTTCTCGGCCGCCGTGACCATTATTTGAGTTTCGGCTTCCTCTACAAGCCATACCTTTTTTTTAAAAAAAAGAAAAAATAAATACCATGTTTTAATTTTATTTTATTTTGGTATTGAAAATGGTTTTCATAATGTTTTTATATCAGTGTGTTGTATTAATATCTTGTGACTGAAAAGTGGAAATGTTATGTTTCCTTAATGCATGTTTTATGTGATACGATTATGTTATGGTTCTTGGGAATTGTTATGAAGACGGGTGGTTCCGTGATAAACTAAGGGCAGGTGGGCCCGATATAGCTCTCTAATGCATTGGGTAACGTGAAGGAGTGAAACGTTAAGGATTCTCCGAATAGATTTAGGGAATATACTGTGATGGGTATTCCAAACGTAACCAAGAGGGTTACTCCCTATGTAAGAATGTTATGAATGCCTCAAGTTACCTTTTTGTCTTATGATTTCTATGATTTATTCATGATTTGATGAGGTATGTTAAAGTTCCTATGTTTTATGGGTAAAGTATTATTTAATTTTTATGTATATATGTACCCATGTTTCCTTTCCATATTTTTATATCCCTTACTGTGCTTTTTATGCTCATCCCATGTTTTTGAAATGTTTTTCACAGGTCAAGGGAAAGGTACATGATATGATGATAGTGTCAAGGAAGTGTCAAGAAAGAATCCATGTTTTATTTTAAATATGTTTCCATTGATGGGAAAAATTAATACTATCTTTTATGTAACCACTTTGTTTAAATGTGGAATGTAATGCATGTTTTATGATCTAATTATCTAAAAATATAAACCTAAAAAGATCCTCAAGGTGTAATCTTGTAATAACTGAAGATTAAGTAATGTTTAAGGCTGGGGCCTTATAGTTGGTATCAAAGGGAGGTTTAGATAACTTTAGGAGTTAGAATTCTATTAAACGATTATCCAATTTTTTTTTATGGTCAAATTGAAATGATATAGCATTTGAAGATTACCATGTTGCTTCATCTACGAAATGTTTGTTCAGAATGGTTTTCCGTAGAGGAAACAGGGAAGCAGTGCTAGGAAGGCATACAGAAGGAAATAACCTTCCGAATCAGCATCCTGAGATGGTCAGAATTGGAACTGAACAGTTTGTTGTAGTAATGGATCAGTTGACTCAAGCGATAAATGGTGGTGGTATCCATGCACAAGATCATCCATATCAACCATAGAGGAACATGTCAGTGGTGGAACATTTCATGAGGAAACATCCCCCATCATTCAGAGGATCATATGACCCTGTGCTAGCTGAAGGGTGGATTAATGCTCTGGAGAAGATTTTCAATGTCATGGGGTGTTCATACAATCAAAAGGTTATTCTTGCTATTTACCGTTTGGAGGGTGAAGAAGATCAGTGGTGGTCGATGGTTAAAAATATCAGGGATGCTGATGAGATTGATGCTCTCGACTGGGATGAATTTAAAGGTATGTTTCTTGAGAATTATTTTCCTAAGGCTGTTCGACTTAGGATGGAAAAGCAATTTTTGGAATTGAGGCAAGAGGAAGACTCAGTGGCTGCCTATGAAGAAAGGTTCACTCGATTGGCAAGGTATGCTCCAAATTTTATCCGAGACCTTGATAGTAAAATCAATCGTTTTTACTCAGAATTAATTCCAAAATATCAAAGTTCTTTAGCTTCTTGTGTGTTAAAAAGTTATGAAAAGCTTGTTCGATGTGCTGAGAAGGTGGAAATGGAGTTTGCCGATGATCAAGTGTTCTATAACAACCAATAGAAGAAGAGACCGAGGTGGCAGAATAAAGGAAAGAATTATTCAAAAAAGTCTGATGGTAAGAAAACTAAGATTCCAGTTTGTGATAAATGTGGTAAAAGGCATGCTGGGGAATGTCTTCTGAATTCTGGAAAGTGCTACCGATGTGGTAAGATGGGACATAAGGCTTGTGATTGCACTGAAAAAGATCAAGGTGATGGTAAGACCAAATTTGAATTACAATTAGTGAAATGTTTTAAGTGCAATGAGATGGGTCACTTTGAAAATGAGTGTCCGACAAAGAGCTCGAGTGATGAGAAGAAGTTAGACTACAAGCAGAAAGGGGTGGTGAAATCCTTTGCAACTACTTCAGCAGATGTCGGGCCATCAAATGAAGTTGTATTAGGTACTTTGTTTGTTTTTTCAGATTATTCCAGTGTGTTGTTTGATTCGGGGTCTACACATTCTTTCATATCTAAAAACATTTCTAGTAAAATGGGAATACCATATCAAGAAATGACTCCTGAACTTGTGGTAAAAACACCTGGGGGAAATGTTGAGGTACAAAGAATTTATAAGAATATTCCTATCCTTATCCGTGGAATGAACCTACTTTCAAACCTAATTGTTCTACCTCTAGTAGAGTTTGATGTTATCCTGGGTATGTATTGGCTCTCTATTTACCATGCTAAGATTGACTGTAGAGATAAAGAATTTTATTTTCAGAAATACTTCCAGTTTGTGTACAGGAATGAACCCTTACTGTTGATAACTTATCAAGAGGCCAAGAAACTTGTAAAAGATGTAAATGAATGTTACCTTGAACACATCGTTGAAAACAATGGAACTGTTAAGATTAATGATGTGCCAGTGGTAAATGAGTCTCCTGATGTTTTCCCTGATGAGTTGCCTGGAATAATACCAGATCGGGAAGTTGAATTTATTGTTGACTTAGTTTCTGATGCTAACCCAATTTCAAAACCCCCTTATAGAATGGCTCAAATTGAACTTTTAGAGTTGAAGGATCAATTGCAAGATTTATTAGATAAAGGTTTCATTCGACCTAGCACATCACCATGGGGTGCTCCTGTTTTATTTGTTAAAAAGAAAGATGGTTCAATGAGACTTTGCATTGATTATAGAGCCTTGAATAACATCACTGTTAAGAACAAATATACTTTTCCTCATATCGATGATTTGTTTGATCAGCTCCAGGGAGCTCAGTATTTTTCAAAGATTGACTTGAGATCGGGGTACCATCAGCTGAAGGTAAAGGAATCAGACGTTCTGAAGACTGCGTTTCGTACAAGATATGGCCATTATGAATTTGTAGTAATGCCTTTTGGGATAACCAATGCACCTGTTGTATTCATGGACTAAATGAATATAATTTTCCATGAGTTCTTGGATAAGTTTGTGGTGGTTTTCATTGATGATATTTTGGTGTTTTCTAAAACTAAAGAGGAGCATGAAAGACATTTAAGGGTTATTTTGAAAACCTTAAAAGAAAATACATTGTATGGGAAATTCAGAAAGTGTGAGTTTTGGTTGCAACAAATTTCTTTCCTTGATCACATTATTTCTAATGATGGGATAACTGTTGATCCTACAAAAACAAAGGTTGTTGAAGAATATCCAAGACCCACAAATGTAACAGAGATTCGTAGTTTCCTTGGTTTGGCAGGCTATTACCAAATGTTTGTTAGAAATTTTTCACGGTTATCTGGTCCAATGACTAAACTAACTCGGAAGGGTGTTAAGTTTCTTTGGGCAAAATAATGTGATGATTGTTTTCAGGAACTGAAAAGAATATTGGTGAATGCTCCAGTTTTGGCACTACCTTCCAGGAATGGGGAGTTTATTACCTACAGTGATTCTTCATTGAAAGGACTTTGTTGTGTCCTAATGCAGAATGATCGGGTAATTGCTTATGCTTCACGACAGTTGAAAACTCATGAGGTAAATTACCCTACACATGATTTGGAATTAGCTGCTGTAGTTTTCGCTCTAAAAATTTGAAGGCATCATTTGTATGGAGTAAAGTGTGAAATATATACCGATCACAAAAGTTTAAAGTATATATTCACTCAGAAAAAATTTAACATGAGACAGAGGAGATGGCTAGAATTAATCAAGGATTATGATTGTACAATTCATTACCATCCGGGAAAATCAAATAAAGTGGCTGATGCTTTGAGTCGAAAAAGTAATGCTTCATTAACAACGTTGCATTTGGAACGTGATCCTTTGGTTAAGGATTTGATGAACTTTGGAATAGAAGTTTTTGGTGCAGGATATTCTTCTATTTTGTTTCAAGTATCAGTGAAATCTTCTCTATCAGACAGAATCAAGCAAGCACAGAAGCAAGACAGTGAGTTGCAGAAAAAGGTAGAGTTGGTTCAGAAGGGTAAGTTGTGTGAATTCATCATTGATAATTATTGTGTTTTGAGATTTGGGAAGAGATTATGTGTGCCTTGTGATTCACAATTGAAGAGAGATTTG
Organism: Viscum album; assembly: GCA_963277665.1. Lineage (NCBI taxonomy): Eukaryota > Viridiplantae > Streptophyta > Magnoliopsida > Santalales > Viscaceae > Viscum > Viscum album. The sequence continues at coordinate 1,683,440,300 of OY728126.1, read as the reverse complement.
TTATGTGAATCTCATAATTCTCCATTTTCAGTTCATCCTGGCAGTACTAAGATGTACAAAGATCTGCGGAAGTATTACTGGTGGGATGGAATAAAAAGAGATATTGCTGATTTTACAGTGAAGTGTTTAACTTGTCAACAGGTTAAAGCAGAGCGGCTGTTACCGAAAGGGATGCTTCAGCATTTACCAGTACCAGAATGGAAATGAGAGAATATATCCATGGACTTCGTTGTGGGATTTCCGAATACACCTCAAGGTAATAATGAAATATGGGTTATTTTTGATCGCTTGACTAAATCTGCTCATTTCCTTGATATACAAGATACTTTTTCCCTAGATCAACTTTCCCGTTTGTACCATAAAGAGATAGTCAAGTTGCATGGAGTTCCTCTCTCCATTGTATCTGATCATGATCCCAGGTTTACTTCTAACTTTTGGAAAGGCCTTCAGAAGTCATTGGGTACTGAATTAAATTTTAGTACAGCTTTTCATCCTCAATCAGATGGGCAGTCAGAACGAACAATTCAGACATTGGAAGATATGCTACGTGTTTGTTCGATGGATTATTAGGGAAGTTGGGACCAACATCTTTCTTTGGTTGATTATTCTTATAATAACAGTTTTCATTCTAGTATACAGATGGCACCATTTGAGGCATTATATGGGAAGCGGTGTTAAACTCCAACTTTTTGGGATGAAGTGGGTGAAAGGAAGCTGATAGGACCAGAATTGGTAGAAGAGATGGCAGAAAAAGTCCAGCTGATACAGAAACACATGAGAACAACTCAGAGTAGGCAGAAGAGTTATGCGGACAATAGGAGGAAGGATCTCTCTTTTGAGGTAGGTGATCATGTTTTTCTCAAAGTAACACCATGGAAAAGTGTGATGCGATTTGGTAAGAAAGGAAAGCTAAGTCCAAGGTTCATTGGACCATATGAAATTCTGGAGAGAGTTGGATCAGTTGCATACCGAGTGGCTTTACCTCCGAGTTTATCTCAGGTACACAATGTTTTTCATGTTTCGATGCTGAGAAAGTACATGCCAGATCAATCTCATGTTTTGAGTCCAGAGGTAGTTCAGCTGGAAGAGAGCCTATCATATGAGGAACAACCGGTCCAGATTTTTTACCACAGGGATCAAGTGTTACGGAATAATGTGGTTCATCAGGTAAAGGTTTTTTTGAAAAAACCACATGATTGAAGAGTCAACATGGGAATCTGAAAATGCAATGAGGGACAAGTACCCCCACTTATTCGATAAGTAAATAAATTGCGGGGACACAATTTTCTAAAGGGGGGAAGGATGTAACATCCCATGTAAGTAATGAATAATATATATTTTTATCTATTTCTATTAATGAATTAGATAGTGTTTTAGAGGCTTAAAATGAAAATAAATCCAATCTTAAGCATGGAATACACTAATATTTTTAAAAGATTGTTTTACTGCCTTTTAATGGAAAACCATTTTTAAATCTATATTTTGAACATTTTATAAGTTATGTTTGTCAAAATAAACTTATTATTTATGATTGGGACATCAAAATTTACTTTGTGTGAATTTTTGGTATTTTTCCGATAAAGTTCATTTTTTAATGAATAGTTAAAAATGTTGTATTTTAATTCAAAACCTCTTTTTAATCTAATTTATTTATATTATTAGATTATCTTTTGAATTGGTTTTAAATTGAAATTAGAATATATTTTTACAATTTAATCCAATGGTGGTCATTGGAACCAATTTCACTTTGAAATTGGACTTAAACTAGTGTCAATCTTTTGATACTTATTGTTTCATAAAAACATGCTATTTGTCATGACAACGAGAATTAATTATTAAATTAATTAATGTAACTTATATGATTTGAATTTTTTAAAATAGACATCATTTTTGAATTCAGAATATCAGATATAGCTTAGGGTGAAGTTTTGGTTTTTTTTCTGAAAAACATCAATTTTTGATGAATAGTGAAACCACTAAGTGGTAGTTAAAGAAACTGATTTTTCATTTAAATGAAACTTTTCCACTTATGTGATATTATTTTCAAAAATCCGACATACATGGTTGTCATTAAGAAGTAAAATGTGGTTCAATGAGATTAAAATAATTTTTTTGGTAAATAGTAACTTTTAAGTTCTTAATCGCGATTAGAGGTAATTAGTGTAGTTTAAGGAAAAAATAATGTTTTAATAATATGAGATGAGCTTCACACATGTACTACCCTTATTGGATGTGTCATGGAAGACCAAGAAAATCCATGGGTCAACTTGGGGACCCCATGGAGCCACTTTGGAAGGAAAATGACATTAATATCTTTTAATTCAATGTTAAAGTAAAAATGACACAAACGTGAGTTATTTTACTAAAACAATTTTTACATGGGGTTATAAAAGTAATATTTTTGACTATAAATAGTCATTGGAAAGATAAAAATATTTCCTACATCATAGTATTTGTTTTATAATTTTTAGACATTAAATAAATTAAATTATTTATGACATAATCATGATGCATCGATTACCTCATTATTTAACGATTTAAATAAAATGAAAAGATAATGTAAAATCTAGGACCTACAGTTGTCAAAAACCTATTTGTTGGGTATATTTCGAACCCTTATCACCTTATCCTCGAATTATATCAATGTGGGTCCTTTTAAATCCGAAAACCATTTTAAAATAAAGTAACATTTCTTTACTTTCCAAGAGTGCCCCTCCTCTCCTCTTATAAAAGGCCCCCAACTATACCTCCTTACCCACACTTCCAAAGCCTTTTTCTCGGCCAGAACCTACCCATTTTGTCTCTCCAAATCCCTCTATAACTCTTAGAAGCCTCAATTTTGGCAGAAGTCTTCCCAAGGAAGCCTTTGAGCTCAAACCAAAGGGAGTTACCCGATTTTAAGGTAATGTCTTCACTTGAGTCCTTTTGTTTTATTTTTCTTCTCCAACCCCCTAAACTCTTTTTATTAATTTATATTGTAACAAATCCAGTATATTAAATATACTAGGATGTTTTTATAAGAAATATTCTAGCTACACTTACACACACCTACATCTAATGTCTAAAGAACATACTGTTTCTGTGGATGGTGAATTTCTGCCTCACGAAACGATGATTGTTAAACACTCATATAACAACTTCAAAGGTGGCCATTAAGATGTAAATATATTTATATATGATATATAATATGTTTATGTTTTACTTAAGCTACATTATTTTTCATTTATGGCATAACTTTATGGTTTCCATTATGGGTAAACGTGATATATTCATTTTAGGAAGTGCGGACTACCGCCCCCTCAAAGTGATTTGATTCGTTAATGCCATATGTGGGATGTATAAAGGATGTAATTAATGATTTTATATATGATATTATAATATAATTATAATATACCATTATATCATTATTATTCCATTTCATAAAATATGAAATAGAAATGAAAGTAGCGTTCATGCGTACGTACGACTTACCGTCTCCATGAACGGTGTATTTCATTTCTTACCTCTAAACGTTATGTAATATTATAAATGCATGTATATATTGGATATATATGATATATATTATATCTACATCATGAGTATAACTCTGGATATAATGGATACATGAACAACTTGTAATTATAAAGAGTTTATTTTTGACTCAAGTACCAATGATCGTTAAAACGACCGTTAATAATTTAAATAATTACATAGTGTTTATGACATGGTAATAAGTGATATAAAAGGAACAATGAACTTGAAAAAGGTTCTTAAGAAAGTAGAAATTAACTCAAGTTTATTATTCAGGAGGTTAAATAACGATCGAGTCAAGTCGGACCCGCGGTATGGGACTTCGTCTCAATCTTCTTTCATTGAGGCATATTTTGTTTTATACACAACCTTCTTTTTACGGTGTATAAACCCATTTGAATTTTATGTTTATCCAAAAGGAATATTTTTTATACTCAGTGTTTTACTAAATGACAAAAGGGAATGTTTTTGTCGTACGTATGCGGCAACAATGAATTCTCCGCCACCGTGACCATTATTTGAGTTTCAGCTTCCTCTACAAGACATACCTTTTTTTAAAAAAAGAAAAAATAAATACCATGTTTTAATTTTATTTTATTTTGGTATTGAAAATGGTTTTCATAATGTTTTTATATCAATGTGTTGTATTGATATCTTGTGATTGAAAAGTGGAAATGTTATGTTTCCTTTATGCATATTTTATGTGATACAATTATGTTATGGTTTTTGGGCATTGTTATGAAGACGGGTGGTTCCGTGATAAACTAAGGGCGGGTGTGCCCAATATAGATCTCCAATGCATTGGGTAACGCGAAGGAGTGAAACATTAAGGTTTCTCCAAAGAGATTTAGGGAATATACTGTGATGGGTATTCCAAACGTAACCAAGAGGGTTGCTCCCTACGTAAGAATGTTATGAATGCCTCAAGTTACCTTTTTGTCTTATGATTTCTATGATTTATTCATGATTTGATGAGGTAAGTTAAAGTGATTATGTTTTATGGGTAAAGTATTATTTCATTCTTATATATATATGTTCCCATGTTTCCTTTCCATATTTTTATATCCCTTACTGAGCTTTTTATGCTCATCCAAAGTTTTTGAAATGTTTTCCACAGGTCAAGGGAAAGGTACATGATATGATGATAGTGTCAAGGAAGTTTCAAGAAAGAATCCATGTTTTATTTTAAATATGTTTCCATTGATGGGAAAAATTAATACTATATTTTATGTAACCACTTTGTTTAAATGTGGAATGTAATGCATGTTTTATGATATAATTTTCTAAAACTCTAAACCTGAAAAGATCCTCAAGGTGTAATCTTATAATAACTCAAGATTAAGTAATGTTTAAGGCTGGGGCCTTATACTAAGGATCTAGAAAAAGTAATTTCTAAGAAAAATGTTTTAGAGACTAAATCTAGTACTAAAACTAATGTTTTTGAGGATAAAAACATAGTTATTAGACCAAAGTCAGAAATATTTTCCTTGAGGAAGTGTTTGTCAAACTTTACCTTAGGTAAGGAAAATTTTGATAACATGTATTCCAAAATTCGACCTTTAAGGAATAATTCTAGATTTGGTTAACTCATTCAAAACCGTTTTTAGTAACAATTATTTTGTTCCCCAAAGTGATCCATTCTACACTAAGTGTCAGTGTGGTGAGAATTGGGAAAAAAATTATTCCTTAAACAAAACTCTGTCTTTAGGTTTTCATAAAGCATATTTTTCAAAGAAAATGTGGATTCCTAAAATTTCTCTTTATGAAGTTTCCAGATCCAAAAATGTTTGGGTTCCGAAAGTCTAACACTCTTATTTTCAAGAAAATAAAGATATTACCAACAACAATACATGGTACATGGATAGTGGATGTTCCCAAAACATGACTGGTAATAATAACTTCTTTGAAAATATTATCAAGACGAAAGAAGGAAAAGTAACTTTTGGAGATAATGCTCAGGGAGAAATTATTGGTATAGGTAACATTGTTCTTCTTGGAAAAACTTTGATTTCAAATGTTTTATTTTTTAAGGGTCTTAAGAACAACCTTATTTTCATAAGTCAATTATGTGATGAAGGTTACCTTGTGAATTTTTGGAATGACAAGTGTTTAGTACACAATTCCAAGGAAGAGTTTATTCTTTATGCCCATAGGCAAGAGAATGTTTACACACTAAACTTAGAAGACCTTAGGAGCCAAGATTTACCTTGTCTTAGTCCAATAGAAGATCATTCTAGGTTATGGCTTAGAAATTTAGGACACACTAACCTTAGGAACCTATGAAAACTCTCTATGAAAAGACTAGTTAAGGATATACCAGAGCTTATATTTGATTCTTTAATGGTTTTTGATCCTTTTCAATATGGAAAGAAACATAAATCAAGTTTTAAATCATTTGGGGAAGTCTAAACCACAAATGCATTACAGTTGGTACATATGGATCTTTTTAGTCCAACACAAACTGGAAGCATTGAAAGCAAAAATCATGTATTAGTTCTAGTTGATGATTACACTAGATTTACATGGATATCTTTTCTAGAAAAGAAATATGATGATTTTTATAATTTCAAATGTTTTAGAGCCCAATTTAAAAAACAGAAAACCTTCCATTGATAACTATTCATATTGATCATGGAGAAAAATTTCAAAATTCCTATTTTGAAACTTTTTATAGTAGAAAAGGAATTACTCATAACTTCTCAGCACCAAGAACACCTCAAAATAATGGTGTTGTTAAAAGATGAAATAAAATTATTCAAGGGATAACAAGAACCATGTTGAGTGAATATTCGTTAGCCAAACATTTTTGGACTGAAGCTCTAAGTACTTCTTTCTATACTATAAATCTGGTTTTGATTAGACATTTTCTTAACAAAACTCTTTATGAGTTATGGAATGGTAGAAAACCTATATTTTCCTAATTCAAGGTTTTTTGTTGTAAGGTATTAATTCAGAATATTAAATATAGTCTACACAAATTTGCACCAAAATATGATGAAAGAATTTTCTTAGGCTACTCCACAACCTCTATGGCCTATAGAGTTTTCAATAAAAACAATTATACTGTTTAATAAATAGTACATGTTAAATTAGATGAAACATATTCTTTTGTTTTTAAACAACCTCAAACTACATCTTTAGATGTTTTTTCAAAAAATGATTATCCACCATTGATAGAAGATCTTTCTGATAAGGAAAATGTTCAAGAAACTGTTTATGAAGAATTTACACTAGAATAATTTCTACCATACATTGATGAACATATTTTAAAAAACCCAAATCAGTTGTTTCTTATGAATCATCATAGTGATAATATCATTGGTGATGTAAATAAACCTGTAAGGACTAGAAGTTCTTTAAGAAATGAAGTAGAACATCAATCTTTAATTGCACAATTTGAATAAAAAAAGCACTGATGAAGCTTTAAGTGATGATGATTGGATAAAATCTATACAAGATGAGATAAATTAATTCGAAAAAAATAAAGTCTAGACCTTGGTTGAAAGAACTAATAAAACTTCTGTTATTGGAGTAAAATGGGTCTTCGAAAATAAGTGTGATGAAAATGGAATCATAGTATGAAATAAAGCTATATTGGTTTTTAAAGTATATAATCCACAAGAAGGAATAGACTATGAAGAATCATATGACTCAGTAGCTAGACTTGAATCTATTCTTATTCTACTTTCCTTTGTAGTATTCTTTAATTTCAAACTTTTTCAAATGGGTGTTAAATGTGCTTTCCTTAATGGTTATGTTCAAGTGGAAGTTTTTGTTGAACAACCTCCTGGTTTTGAAGATAAAAAACATCCAGAACATGTTTTTAAACATACCAATGCTTTATATGGACTTAAGAAAGCCCCATGAACCTGGTATGACAGACTTACAAGGTTTTTACTTCAAAACAATTATGTTAAGGTAAATACTGATCCAACCCTTTTTATAAAGAAAGATAATATTTTTGTGATTGGTCAAATTTATGTTGATGCCATTATATTTGGTTCAAATCAGAAATATTTAACTGATTCCTCTGTGGATCTAATGAAATATGAGTTTGAAATGAGTATGATGGGTGATTTTACATTTTCCCTTGGTTTTCAAATTTCTAAAAAACTAGAAGGAATCCATATATCCCAACATAAGTATATTAAATATCTTCTTTAAAAGTATGGAAATGAAAATACTAAGAGTATAAGTACTCCCATTGGTTCCTCAAATTCACTTGATCTTGATGAAGCTGGGAAACCAGTAGATCAAACATATTTTAGAGTTCTGATAGGAAGTCTACTTTACATGACAGATAGTTGTCCAGACTTAATGTTTTCGGTATTCTTATGTGAAAGATATCAATACAATCATACAAAATATCATTTAAATATAGTGAAAATGATTTTTCACAACTTAATGGGAACTATGGATCAAGGACACTTTTATACTTCGGGAAATGATTTTGTTTTAAAAAGTTTTTCAGATGGTGACTTTGGTGGATGTAGAATGGATAGGAAAAGTACATCTAGAACTTGTCATTTATTAGGAGAATCAATAGTTTCTTGGTCATGAAAAAATCAACACTCAGTAGCACTTTCCACTGCTGAAGATGAATATGTAGTTGTTGGAAGTTGTTGTGCTCAAGTATTGTGGATGAAACACACACTCATCGACTATGGTATGAGTTTTATGAAAACAAAAATTTTGTGTGATAATACTAGTGCCATTGCTATAATAAAAAACCCTGCACATCATTATCATGCAAAACACATGGATATAAAGCATCACTTTCTTTTGGATCACACACAATAAAAGAGATATCATTCTTCAATTTATTAGAATGCAAGATAAACTTGCTGATATTTTCACAAAATATTTACCATCTGATAGATTTGAATACATAAAATAGAAGTTAGGAATGATAACCATAAGGTAATATTCCATATTAACTTCTTGTTGAAACCTATCTCCTTGCAGTAAGAAAATACTTTTCATAGAGGGATTACATTTTCTTGTTAGCCAGAATTTTTGTAGTCAAAATTTTCATAGTCAAAATTTTTTTTCGTAATCAAAATTTCATAATTAAAAGTTATTTAAGAAGAAATTTCCTAACTATGAATAATCTTTCTAGAATTTTGAAAGGTATGTTTTCTTTTATAAATTTTCATAATCTTATTTTACTTGTTGGTATTTTCTATTTGTTTTAAATTTTTCAGATTCAATTTTCCTTAAATCCGAATGATTTATCTTAAAAACATCAAAAGATCAAAATATATCGAAATACTTTTTCATCTATTATCTCAACAATCAGATCTTCTCAAGAAGCTTTCAACCATTGGATCAATCAGGGAAGCTTAAACATCGCTTCAATTTCCTATATTAAGGACCCTAATAGTCATCCCACATCGAACCCCAAGCCTTCGCATGCTGAAGCTCTCCATCTATTTTTAAATCCAATCTAGAATTTTAATGTTTCTTTACTTTTGAATGTCTACTAAAGCCTCTTCTTAGAAAGAAATGTCAACTGTTAAGGAAATATCTGAGTTGTAGATCTACTCAGAAAGGTTAGTAGATCTGAGGTTTTATGCCAAGTATGATTCCATTGATTCTAAGAATATGAAACTTAATAGTTGGGAGAGTGTATGTATATCAAAAACAAGAGCACAGGATCCGGTGTATCCAGAATTGCTGGTTGAATTCTATGAGATAGTTAGTTTTTTCAATGAAGGAGGAAGAGATAAATTTTCTTTCAAGATCTCTAGAAAGACATACTCTCTCTCTTATAACATGGAAGTAAATCTAATAGTAATTCCTTATGAAGGAGAATAATATTTTTTCTCACAAAATCTACCTGATGTAATAGGATCTTTTTAAATGAAAAAGGCTCTATCTTGTCTGGGTCTTTCATAGGTAAAGACTTATGAAAATTTTTCTTCTCTCTACAAATATTCATATTCTTTAGCTATGGGTTCATGGTTTTCTCATTCCGTGGAAAAGGGAAAAGGATACCCGGAATAAAATTGATATTTATATTCTAGATTTCCTGGTGAACCAAAGAAATATAAACCTAGTTAATCATATCTTGGTTATGATTGAGAATATAAAAAATGGAAATCTGAAGTTTCAGATTATCATGTATCCATCCATTCTTTCAAAAATTAATGTTCTTTGTCTTCTGTATTTCAAGATTCCTTGAAGTTCTAAGCCGAGAAATTTCAAGGTGATGCTTCTAAGTGATTATAATCTAAGGAGGATGAATATTGGTTTTAATAGTCAATCTAGATAATTTTATGATTTGTCAGAAGCAGAAGTCGAAACTCTATCAAAAAAGATGTAACTGGTTGAAACTTCTAAGAAAGGTGAAAGGAAGAGGAAGGTCAAGGAACCAGAAGGGAAACAAAAATCTCCAATGGAGAAGGAAACTTAGTCAGAACCTCCAAAGACAAAGAAGAAAAAGACTTATCCTAATGAGGTAGTGGCTAAGTGGAGGAAAGATAAGAAGAATAGGGCGGAAGAGAAGCCTAAGTTTGTCTTGGACCCTACTAAGGAAAAAGCCTTGAAGATAAAGTATTCTAAAGAGCTTGAGAAGCAAAAAAAAGAGAAAAAAGAAAAATAAGAAGATATCTGAGGCTGAGATAGTCCAATCCCTTTTTAAGGCTGCTAAAAATGTCTCTGAAAGAATTCTGGTACCAAAATATTTTTTGATAGAACCATTACTATAGACTTCAGGAAAGAAGTTAGTAATTCTAGAACAAGATCAAGTAAAAGAAATAGTTCAAGAAGAAGAAGTGGAAGAAGAAGAGCAAGAATGGAGTGGTGATAACGAATATATGAAAATAAAGTAGAAGATAATCATGAGAAGGATAGTCCTTCTGAGAAGTTGTCAATCCGAACTTCTAAAGTCGAGTCTTCAAAACTTGCTACCCTAAGAAATGATGAGAAGGGTGACGAAGAAGTGAATAAGTTGTATGAAAATGAAAGTAGCAATCATGATTTCATTCACCCAAGGGAAGTTGAGGCATGAGCCGAGAAGGAATATATTGATGAAGATAAAATTGTTCAACTATCATATAGTGAACATGAATATCCTAATCAAGAAAAAGTCATTCCTAAAGTTGATAAGGGAAACATGTGATAGTTGATACACCTAGAAAAGCTTTGGTAAATACGAAAGAAGTTTGTGCTTCATCAAAAAGTAAGGTAGTTGAGACTGACAAAGAACCTTCACCAACCAAAGTCTCATATTCTGAATCATCTTCTCTTGGTCATGACTTTTTTTTTCAGTCTTTGAAGAAGCTGGTTGAGACTATTACAATCTTCCCTAGTATTGAATCAAGTTTTCAGATGCATCAGCATACGTTAAATCAAAAATCGGATTCAGTATCCATGGTGATGGATAAGTGTGTCCAACTTGAGGCAGATTTCAAATATTTTCTCATTAGATATGAGGCTCATAAAATAGCATGCAAGAAGATAACAAGTTGGTCAAGGAATACAATAGAAGAGATGAGAATTTTTGATGAATTTTAAGATAGTGTCAAGGATTCTTTTGACACCAAAGATGTGAAGATCAAGGATCTCACTAATAGTTTTGAGGAAAAGTTAAGCCTTGAACAGACTTCTCAGAAGAAAGAAATTAAGGATCTAAATGGGAATCTATATTTTGTGTCCATGAATTTGAAGAGGGAAAGGGATCTCAGAATTGAGATTGAAGAGAAGCTTGCTAAGAAAGAAAAATTTCTAAAGGCCCAGACAGAATCTCTTAAGGCTCAAGAGGAAAAGATAAAAGCCTTAGAGAAGAAAACAGAAGATCAGGATTAGTTGTTCAAGTGTGAAAAGGAGGATCACAAGGATCTCAAGAAGTTAAAAACCCTAGCGAAAAAGATGATGCTGAAGGAGAAGGAAGGATAATCTTTTCCAAATTTGATATTTTGTTGTATTTTCCTATTGTACAAATTCTTTCAATCCTAATGAAATTCTTGTTGCACTTAATATTTTTGGTTGTTTAGTACTAATATTTCAGGTACATTATTTTTTTTCCAGTCCCTTTATTACTTTTTGAAAATCACAAAGGGGGAGAAAGTTATTCCAAAAAGAATACTAAGTAAAGAAGATATTTCCCTAATTAAGGGGGGAGTTCATCCAAGGGGGAGTATTTATCATAAAAATTTTCATATGCAAGATAATGTAAAATATCTTTCTGAAAATCAAGAATACGATCCTTAGGGTTTCTAAAGCCTAAGGGGGAGTTATTCATATTCACTATGATCCATAAGTAAAGGGAGATAATCCTTTTTTTCAAGATCATAAAAATTTCAAATTCCTTATATTTTTTTTTGTAAGGATGTTTGTTCTTTACAAGAAGGGGGATATTGTTGAGTCAATAATATTTCATTATGACATTTCAATTCCTCTATGTTTTGAAAATCACAAACACTCTATCTTAAGGAAAATTTTATTTCCCTGATGTTTTTCTTTAATAAGGAAAATTTTCCTTCCCTAAGGAAATTTATCCTTATCTGTTTTTTATTGTTCATATTTTAGTCTTCATAAATCCAAATATTTTTATTCCTAAGTGAAAAATTTGGTTTCACATCTTAAACCTCGGAATTCTATGAATACATAGATATAGAGTATTCTATTTTTAGGATCTGAAATCAGATTCTGAATTCTCTGAAATTAAGACTTTTAATTCCTTAGAATTCATGTTCCGAATTCTCTGAAATTCAGACTCCGAATTATCTGAAATTCAGATTCCAAATTCTCTGAAATTCAGACTGCAAATTCTCTGAAATTCAAACTCTGAATTTTCCGAAATTCAGACTCCTACTTCACTAAAATTCAGACTCTTCTGAATTACTTAGTATTCTGACTCTGAATTCCTTATAATTAAGACTCCTAATTCCATAGAATTTAGACTCTGAATTACTTAGAATTCAGACTCCAAATTCCTTGGAATATAGACTTCGAATTCCTTAGAATTCAGACTCCAAAGTCTATATAATTATGATTCATAATTCCTTGAAAAACCGAATCTGAATATCTATGTAATATAGAGTTCAAATTTTTTCTACTTAGTCTCTGAACTTTATTTTTCCTTAGACTCCGAAAAATGAATTTGGTTGATCAACCTTAATTTACTAACACTTGTTATATTTTAAAAATGATGTCATTCATTATGATTCTAACCAAACGTTGTTTTAGTAACCCATGTATAGGTCCCTCCGAAATTCAAGGAAAAATATGACCATTGGAGGAGGGAGCCGACCGTTGGGAAAATGGATATAAATAGAAGCTCATTTGAACGAGCTCAACACGCATTGATCAATCTAGAGATTACATGCTGCTGAAGTTATTTATAGAGAGAGAGAGAGACTCTCATGATTTGTGCATACTGAACATCTTATTCAGATTGCTTCGTGCGACTCCAATTGTTGTTGTGTACAATCGAGGGCTTCTAGGGATAGGGAGATAGAGGTGATGACTACCTTAATGTTCGAGGACTTCCTTGGTAAGAAATAAATAGGTGCAGACTACCTTGAAGTTCAAGGGAATGTAGGGATAGTAAGACAAACTCCGATATTCTTATCGAGGGCTTACCCTGGTGTGGGTAAGACATACTTTCTTAAAATTATAAATCGATGGACCTTTATCCAATGTTGTTGGATACCCTGCTCTTTGGGTTAAAATATTTCTTACTTGTTACTTGTATTGTTTCAAGATTTTTTTCTACTACATTTTGATTAAAAATGAAAGTATAACTATCTTATACTTTCTTGTACTTTTACTCTGATTAGTAAGATTATATACACTTTAAGGTAGAATATTTTTCCTTGTAATCATTTCTTGAGTTTCATTTCTAGAACCATATTTCCAGAATCTTTCAAGTTTGTATAACTAAGAGGGCTTGTGAATTTACCTTGTTTGACTTTATTAAACAATACAAAGGTTTATACCATATTTGAAAGTTCCAATGAAATTTTTTAAACTATACAATTCACCCCCTCTTGTATATTGAGAATCTACATTATTATTTCAATCCTACACACATTTGGGAGGAGGTTCCTGCCACTTAGTAGAAAATTACTTCACTAAACAAGGGTATTTTAAAAATATCATCCAATTAATCCAAAAAAACATGAAGAGTCAACTCTATATATGATGTGAAAATTAAAATAATGATGAAAAAAGAGGAAAAAATAGAGAATAATAAAGAAAGTTAAAAAATATAGCAAGGGAAGAGTAATAATTCATATTTTAATATAATATAGAGATAATTTTATTTCAGAGAATATTCTTGTTTTGGGGGATCTCAATGGATGAAAGTAAGTGGGTATCCTACTGGTTTTTATTAAGGGTTATACTACTATAGGTTTTTCATTTTATTTTCTCTTATCACCTCATGATTATTATTAGGGGTAGTTCTTCTTATACCAATAAATTTAAAGAATGTGAATTATATTAATTTTAGGATAGTGTGTGACAGATTTATTTCTATGATGAGTTGAGTATTTCCAACAAATATCATCATAAAATACACCCCCTTTAATTTACATGACCAATATTGTGCAAGGAGGTTGTGTTATTTTAGAATATATCAAGTAGTTTTCACTCTCATGGAATAAAAAATTCATGAGTCATGGAAAAATATGTTTAAACATTGTTTAGAAAACCAATGTATGAATTACACCATGTTTGTAAGAAAGGAAATGGGTGTTTATATAATGGAGAGAATGTATTATGAGAGGAGGATTACTAAGGGTCAATTATGAAATAATCTAAATCAAATAACATAACATTTTAATCTAAGTACATGATCCTTAAATTACATTCTCCTGATATATTCATCATCATATAAAAAACCAAAACAATTAATTAAATATTCTATTTTTTTAAATTAATCATTAAAATTTTATGTTATTTGTACACCATTATCAATTGATGGACCTTGATCTCCCACTAAAATATAGTATTAAATTAGTTATTATAGTTCAATAAATTTTTTTCTTTTTTATTTCCTGATAGAAATAGAGACACTCTTTGGTCATTTCAAAATTGATGATGTTTTCAGATAATGGTAGTTAGTAACAAATAAATTTTTATGAAATTTAATTTTTTTTTCACTTATCATATTTTTAAACATACTATACTTGTGGTGTGGTTTTAGGATCAAATATGGTGCATGAATACTCCACTGGGGGGGGGATAAGGAAGGATACTCGTTTTGATCCTGTGATTGAAAGGAGAATTAGAAAAAAGAAGTAAATGCAATAAGAATACGTGAACACCATGGACTATAAATAAAAAGTACAATGAAAAGGCTAGGAAGAAGGAGCAGATTATATACCAGGTTAAGTGAAATAGGTTTAAGGAGGAAATCATAGGATACACACATTATTTAACTATGGAAGACCCTTAAACAAGGGGGTTCATCCTAGTATCTTTGTACCTATGATTATAGCCCAAAATTTAGAGATAAAGTTTGTGATCATCCAAATGATCACACATTAATAAAAATTCACCGCACTCTAGCATGATGACCCCAATTATCATATTAGGATTTTTTTTGGAATTATGTGGTACATTTCAATTCAAATACATGATGAATGAAATTTTTAGACAATGCATGTTCATATTATCATTGATAGATAAGGAACACAAATAGATTAAGACACTACCTCCCCACTCAATTATAACTCGTGAGGAATTTGTTAGGAAGTTATTGAATTGGGTTTTCCAACTTTCTATGTCAATAGATTTGTTTATATATATCCTTAATTTTGAAAATTTTAATGAAGATTCATTATACAGTTAATGGTATAGGCTTAAAAGTTTAATTACATGATTCCCCCATCATGTAATCTAAATGTACCTTCTAATACAAACCTTTTACAATGTTTTTTCATATGAAAATAGATTATCATTAACACAAATATGAGATGTTTATTAATGATGAAATCATTTAATGTGAGTTATGAATTTCTAGAAAAAATTTGCAGAATTAGTTTCCAATGGAAACCGGACCAAGTGATGGTGGTACAAGGAGTTAATGTGGTGGTCAATAGATATTTTTCCAACCAAATGAATGAGATGTCAAGGAAACTCGACATAATTATGGATAATCAACATCCTGAAATAATGAAGTGAAAATATTTTAATTACATTTATTATAATATAGAAGATTATGTGTAGGTATGGAGGCCACTACAACCACAACAAAAACAATATCAAAATAAAGAAAAAAGCCCATGATTTCGACCAAGGGCACAATTATTTAATCCCTAACATCAAGGCCCAACAAACACAAGTAAATTTCCCAACTTTGAAGAGACCATAGAGTGTTTCATTAAAATAATAAAAGATAACAAGACGGAGTTGAAATACTACTCCAAAAATTAAGGTACAACTATCCAGGAGTTAAAATATGACTAAAAAAATCAATGGGCTTCTATCAAGAACTTGGAGATCCAAGTTGGACAGATTACTAGATAATTGATAGAGAGGTGAATGGGATTCATATTGGGAGACACATATGTACCAATTCACGGTTAACTCATATATATAACCATATGGAGTAGAAATACATCCAAGGAAGTTTCTGAAAAAGAAGGAAAAAGGATGAGGATAAAGAAGTGGAGAAATAAAAAATAATGAAATTATCGCAAGAAAAAGTAAAATAAGATGAATGATATATATAGGAATCTAAAACACCATATCAACCACAACCAACATCTCTAGAGTGATTAATAAAATAAAATTCTTATTAGAATAATGAGAAGTTCCTAGAGATGTTTGTGAAACTACACATCAATATATCATTGACTGAGGTGATTGTGAATGTTAACACTTATGCAACGTTTTAGAAGGAGTTTGTGATGAAAAATCAAAATATGGAGGAATTAAAAACCATAAAATTCATAGGAGATTGTTTATTAGTGGTTCCAAGTGGTCAACCAAAGAAACACAGTGATACAAGTATCTTTTAAATCCCCAATGACATCAGTCCTAATGTCTTTGTTGGTGCTTTATGTTATTTGGGAGAAAGTGTAAACATTGTGTCATTTTAAACATTTATAAGACTATGTTTGGGAGAGATTAATACAACTAAAAATATGATTTTGATGGTAGAAATAATAGTGATACATCCTCGAGGACTACTTGAGAATTTCATTGTCATGTAGGCACATTATACTTCCTAGTAGATTTTATGGGTTTAGACATATTTGAGGAGAATACTGAAGTTATTTTGGGAAGAAACTTCCTTGAAACAAGAAGGGAATTTCTTGATGTACAAAATTGATAAATAAATTTTAGTTTTTTTCAGAGAAGACATGAAAATCTATATTCTCTAGGAGAGGAAAAATATGGAAGAAACAACTAAAGACTTAATGTAAGATGATTTTATAGAAATTGAGGAACCTAATATCTGTGGATGAAGAGAAGGGCCAGGTTATATAAAACTAAAATAAGAATATGGGAAATAGGAAAGGAAAGAAAAAATGTTTATTGAAAATTTTGGAAACAAAAGGGACACTATTGTCCAAGGAGAATTTAAAGAGGGAATACAAGTTTTGGAAGTAAGTGAGCTGCTATTTTATTATTAAATAAGGGATAAAACTCACTAGATTAGGTTGATGGATATTGAGAAGTCATTAGAAAGATGAGGTGTAAATTTGGTATTTGAAAAAGGCAGGGGGCCCATTTACATGCATGAGTTAGAAATTTAACTATTTTAAGATCCAGACTAGGTATCCTCCATCCTACCTTTGATAACTTAACATCAAGAGGCATGGCCAATCTAAATGACAAAAAAATAACCTTTATGCGGAATCCTTTTTTTTTTAATTTTTTAATTTCACTTATCTTTTAATAAATAATTTATAAGTGAATCCCCTTAATGATTATTTAATAATTCATGATAATTCCCTGCACATTCATTTTCTACTTCATATTTTCAAGTCCATAAAGATTAAATGTACAACGACCTAATATAGAAATAAAGTAAATTAAAATATGTGGAGATCATAAAATTAAAATGGAATTATACATTAAATTTCATTAATTTTACTCCCCTAAAAGATTTCTAGATAATCTTTTTAGAGATTTAATGAGAAAAAAATGCATTCCCACGCTTATAATAGTGAATACTCTTTGATCAGTAATGCTTAGAATTGTTAGGAACCCTAATATTACGTGTATTAATTTTCAAATCAATAAAAATTGAAAAAGTAAAACGGTAAATTAAATGAATATAGTGAAACATAGGTATTTAAAATCAATAAATAATATATTTATTTGTAGTCACATATTGCTTAAATTTATATTCCATCTTTCAGGCTTTAATTTCTAGAATTTTATTTTGATTAATTTTTTGTTATGACAAATTCCATGAATGATTATCCTTAATTAAATTCTCTTATTCCTAAAAGGTTTCTCACCCAATATTTCCAACATGTCTTTGTAGATTTCTTGAGATAATGTTGAAGGTGTCACCTAATAGGATTTGATTGTGAAATTTTTAAAATGATGATAATAGAAATTTACTAGAAACCTAATTGGGTATTTTTTTGATTTATCCATTATCATTGATACATATCGAAAATTTATCCTCATTTTACCCCCTATATACAATGAATTTAATTTGATAGGAATATCCTCTTTTAAATATTATTTATCCATTCCAACACTTAATCTAATGTTATGAATGATTTTCAATGTTCATTTCTAGGGGAGAGGTATTTCTTGGAAAAATGGTTATGCTTCTTTGAGAGAATATATTTTTTTTTATCTCATCAGATTTTTGGATGAAGGTTGATATAAAAATTCAATATTATTATTTTTTACCCCTCTAAAAAAATAGAAATAAATGAAAACAAATATTGGTTGAGTTATAGAGGGTAAAAAAACCATCACCTGACCAATTATTTTTATCATTTGGGGTTGGGTGATTGATTTTAGACTTTTACAAGATCTATTTTCAAAAAATATAAAACAATTGAAAAAAATAGAGGGGAAACCCATTAATTGTGCTAATTTTGATAACGACCTTACTTAATCATGGAATGTTGGAAAATATTTAAGTTATCAAATGAGGAAATATCATTATATTTACTTTTATTATCATGATAAAAACTTAGACATTAAACTTATTTTAAATATTTAGATGTATTATTCATCAATTTGTTATTATACTTAATCTTTAGAATCATTTTTTTCCCTATTTCAAAGTCCTCCTGATTTTTATTGATTTTTTTCTGTACTATTTTTGAAGAGTGGATCAGTTTTAAATTCATAGATTTGGCATATATAATCAACATAGGAGGAAAATGTCCCATTTAATTTTACATTGAGTGATGAGAGAAGAAAATAATTGTTGAGGTAGATCTCAAAATTTAACGTTAATGATGATAAAATAAAATAATTTAATGGAGGAAATGTGGAGCCCCAACATTTTTATTTGGTGTTTCAAAAGCATTATGTCTAGTGATGAATTGAAATAAATTTATTTATGTGACAATTGAGAATTATCTCCACCATTGATACTTGTTTTGTTTCATTAATTTTTATTTTTATATATTCATAGAATTCTGGTTTGCGTTGTAATTATTATTTTAGATTTATTATTGAGTAAAATCATGGTTTTAGTGTGGGAGATTTGATGAGATCATAATTTTATTTCCATTTTTAAAATTATAATTCATTTATTTCATTTTATTAGTTGTGAATTCCCATGTTTTAATTTTTTAATATTCATTTTTGGTTAATTATAGGTTGGAATGAAATTTTCAGTAAAATAAATGAAATGAATTTAATAATTATTTTTTTAATTTTAATAGTATTTTATGTTTTTATGTTATATGATGGAAATTCCAAAGAAAGTGGATCCATCTAGATAAAAAAATAATCTAGTGGGATAGCCCTGTACCTGTGGGGAATCCCACCACATAGAAGGACCATGCAGGGCTCACCTTCCATGCCACCCCACAAAGAGAGCTTACCCATGGTAGAACATAAGAAGAGAATAGAAGCATAGATCATACTAGTATGTGGGGGAACATGTCCACACTGCGATGTGAGGAAGGTTTCATTGGCATGGGGTGCTTCATGGTGGTACATGGTGGTGTTGGGGGTTCTTCATCCCCCGTATGACTTATCATAGGGCTAAAAGGGATTGTTAAATTAAATAGTAGAGGTAATCACCTACTTATTTAATGTTGGACACACACATGACCTAGGAAAATATACGATTAAATTGAAAATGTCATCTCACCCTAGAGACTATATCATCCTCATCATACATTCCCCATACATCGCCTACCGTGCCCAACACTACTGGGCCACTGAGCTGAGCCACCGAGAACCACCTTGGCCACTGCTAGAAAATATTAGTTTCAAGCCATATTCCACAAATGAACCTCATGTATTCCATTTATCACCTTCATATCTTGATAAGACCACTATTTCACATTTTTCGATGAAGAATAGAGAGTTGTATTCAAATGGATCTTTATCTATCCATTGTGATGGCTTGATTGGTTGAGGAGAAGAATTGATTCCATGATGTTCTACATTGCAATATGTGATAACCTATGTAAATTAATCTATTTCATTGTACCTCCCCTAAAAAGTGGATATGCTTAAATTGGTTGTGATGATTATTTCTAAAGGATCCTATTGCTGCACTATAGTTGACATACTGTATAATTGATCCATATTGTTAGAGAAGATAAAGAAACTCTATTTGCTATTGTTGAACTAACCACACCCTTGTTTGATTGGGGAAAATAATGAATTCATATTTTTAATCATAGGATATCCAATGTGATGTGGAAGGTTCTTAAATTGAATATCTAAGGTTTTCAGGGTAATGAGGTGTTTCACAATGGATAAACCACTACACTAAAGTCTATTAATAATCTATTAATCCCATGAAAGGTTTTACCATAATGATAACATAAAAATTGTATGGTTAAGGTTTTTAATCTATAAAAAACTTGAAATTCTCAAGATATCTATGCACACATAGGCTAACACTTAGGGAGTTTTTAAATAGAATCACATGTGAGAGGTGGTTCATGGAATTGAGAAGTAAATTACACCACTAAACAAGAAGATATTAATAGGACCCTCCAATTGACCCACACAAACCAGAATATTTGACACTCTACCACTTTGATTGGAAGATAAAAATAATAATTCAAATATGAGAGAGATAAATGGTAGGAGAATAAGGAAAGAGAAAAAATATAATTGGAGAATAGGAATAATTCATGAATGAAAACAAGAGAGGTAAAATTCTCTTGAAGAGAATATATGAAGGGAGAAAACTATTGTTTTTGGGGATATCGAACACTTGATAAAAGGAATAGAATGACCTACTAGTTCTATATGAGGGTGATACTACCATAGGTTTTCTCCTTTTATTTGTCATATCCCATAATTACTAAAATATAGGTGTTTTTAATCTTATATCATGTAATGTATAGAAGGGTAATTGTTCTCAGGTTATGATTTATTTCTTTGATGAGTTGAGTATTTCCCTTAATTTTCATTGAAAACACCCCCCTTCATTTTAATGACTAATGCTGTTAAAGGAGGGTATTATATTGTATAATATATCAACTAGATATCCCTTTCATAACACAAAAAATGCATGAATCTAGGATAACTATGTTTAAATAAACTATAGAATACCCACCAGATAATTAAACCTTGTATCCAAGATGACAAAGGGGTGTTTAATAGTGGAGAGAATGTACTTTGAGGGTATTATTTCTATGGTTAAATTCATCAAACAAATAAATTAAATCATATCACTTTTTTCAACTAGGAATATGAACCTATAATTATATTCCCTTAGAATGTTCATCTTCACCTAAGAAACCATACCAATTAATCACTCATTATCTTGTTTTCTTTAATGTATTCCTAAAAATTTTAATTTGTTTCTAAACAATTATCAATAGATATACCTTAATATCCCACTAAAATATAATGCTAAATTATTTAGTATAGTTTAAACATAAACTTGTTCTTTCTTATTTCCCAAGAGAAATAATGATTCTCTTGAGTGATGTCAATATGATAGGATTGTATTATGTTACTACCTATCCCTTGTTTGGTAAAAAAATTTAATTATTTGATTATATTAATTCGTCCCTTATATCTTGTTTGGATTAACCATTAGTAATTAATTTTTAATTTAATTTTTATTTATTTTATCATGTCAGAAATGATAAATATTGAATATGTTTGTAAGAAGCAAATATCAAAAAAAGAGAAACACATGAGAGAGACTAAAATTCCACCTTTGGTTCCCATAGTGAGTATAATATTATTAATATATATAAATTAAATAATGTATAATATCATATCATTTATAACTTTTTAATGTAAATTTGGTGACAAAATATAGGATAAACTATTCTCTAGAAATACTAGTAACATTGGTGACTAGCCTAGCAGTTCAAAGAGGGATGGAACTAGAGGTTCTCTCAATACTCTTCATACCTGATTATACCAAAAAAAGTCACCAGGTATACCATCTGTCACAATTTATTATCCAATTATTTCCTTAGAGTCTCTTAAAACTGCCTATACTATCCCCATAATTTATTGATCATCCTTCTCATCTAACATTTCCATGTCCGATAATGGATCCCACTCATCATACTTATTTTCCTTTAACAATAACTTCTATTCCACCTTTATTTCCTACATCTACATTCTCTCATGTATTTTAAGTACTTTAACCTTTAAATTCCACTATAGCTCATTCATATCATCCTACACATACTACTCATATTGAGAATACATTATACCCC
This sequence comes from Viscum album, assembly GCA_963277665.1. Lineage (NCBI taxonomy): Eukaryota > Viridiplantae > Streptophyta > Magnoliopsida > Santalales > Viscaceae > Viscum > Viscum album. Next base: position 1,683,417,978 of record OY728126.1, on the reverse strand, counting down.
ACATGCACTACATAAGTTCCCAATCCATGACACACAAGGGATCAAGCAGAGCCAACTGATAAGACTACCTTAGGTATATGTACAGAGCCTTGGTAAAATCTGTAAAAATAATTTATTTTCATTATTACATATATGAAGTAAATATTTTTTTTATTTCACAATTATAATTACTACCATTAATAAGTTTTAGTGTACTCATATACATGAAATATGGAACCCCAAGAAATAGTTAATGGTCAATTATAATAAATAAAATCAAATGATTGGTAAAATTGGGAGATAATATATGAGTTTTATGGGAAAAAATCCAAATATAGTGCCATAATTACTATAAAACCAAACTATGAGACACATTTGTGATGTAATCGAGGATAATGAATGGGTTCAGATATGGGTAAGAAAATTTATTCTATTAAATTTTATATTATTATTGTATTATATGAATTGATATTTTGATAGTAGTTCAACAATAAGTTTCTCATTGCTGAATCTATAAGAGTTTCACGAATGATAGAATAAGGTGATCTATTGAGGGAATATAAACATCAGTTATATAATGGCTTAGCTAATGAGTTGATGAAAATTTAGAGGGTTTACCAACCAACAATGATTTTTGAATAACAAAGTATTGGGAAATGATTTCAAATCGGATGAGTAATTATTTTAAGTTATAATTATAATTTATTTATTTTTGATTGAAAATGATTATTATTTTAATTTAAAAAATTCATGTTATTTATTTTTCTTCATCAGGAGTCTTAAAAAAGAAATAAAAAAGGGTGCAATAAAGTATACACTCACTTTAAGGAGATATACTATGGTAGAGCATAAATGAAAAAATATGTTTTCTTGTAAAAATAATTTTAATTATGAAACAAAAACTAAAACAAACCAAATAAAACCTACCACACCTGACATGACTCAACATGAATCAAACAAAATTTAATTGAATTAATTTAAAAGAAATAAATAATCAATAAAAAAATGGAATGAATTGACCATACCAAGAAATAAGCCAGAAATATAAATAGATTGAATTAATTTTAACATATATAAATTTAAATATCATCACATAATATTAACATATCAACAATTAAAATTTAAACTATACTAACATGTAAACATATAAACGATTAAAATGTAAATTGAAAATTGTGTTAACATGTATATAGTTTCAATTAATTAAAACATGAAATACTTAAACACTAACTAGACCAATAGGGATTTAATGAAAATAAATATAAATTTATATAACTAATAATATCTTGATGAATATAAATCAAATATAACACTGAAAAAATTAACCAAAATGGAATGAACGTACCCTAATAGACCCAAACCACCTAGACCTAAATAAAATTAAATACACCCAAACTAACTAAAATCAACCCTTAACTAAAAAGAACTTTAACGACATGAAAAAATGAGATAAATAATATTTTATTGAAATATATCAAATGAAACTAAATTGTAATAGAACATTATCATTACAATTTAATTGAACTGAACCAAATAAAATTAAATGGATATTTCCAAAAAAGACATCAATTAAGAAAACAAATGGCTATAAAATATATAAAACCAAAAAATAACAAAAAATAACATAAAATTTACTAGATTATACTAAGACATATAGACTATGAAATGTCACATGATTTGTATAGGTTGTAATTTCCAAAGGTTTATGAGATTTTCATTTAGTGGATGTTCCAGACCATAAACCATGCTTCCGAATGTAATTCTAAAATATGAAAAATCAGAACTTGTGTTTCTGGATGAGGTTTAATACTTTAGAGGTGTCGTAGGAGTTTGGATGAGTTTTTAAGAATAATTATTTGAGAATTCACATTAGAAAGAAACACACATGGATGCACATTTGATGCATGGTTAGTGCTAACCGTTCTGTTCAAAACATACAATCTATTTTTATATGGACAGAATTTGATGTAATAATGATGTATGGTAAGGGAAACCATGTGATTTGTTGAAGTATTGAATATATACCATGAATTATTAGATCATGGTTTTTCAAAGCATGTTTTCTAACTATGCGAGGTGCATGTGTCATTGTATATTGGAACCCCATAGTTTTTTCACGATTTTTGTAACTATGAAAGAAAACAATGAAACTCATTAAAGGGATATAATTTTCCAATTTACAATCCATACAATAACCTTACATATCCCTAATTTTTCCCATTCTAAAAAATTCTCATTCTCCCCCTTGGTCTCTACTATTTTTCAATTTATCTCTTTCATCCCGACACCAAATTACTCACTGTCAGTTGCATTGGATCACCCTTGGTAGGGTTATAAATCATTTTCCTCATTTTATTAATTTATATAACACATTTAATATTATCTCAATGTGATATCTTAGTACCTATTTCTTGGATTTTTTCTAATTCTTTTATTTATCTTGTTTTATCTAGAATCAAGGCTCGATAATGGATGAGTAAAGAATCCTTGGTATAACTATGGTGGTCTATATCTTTTCCCTTAAAGTATTGATGTTTATAGATTGAACCATAGTCCGAAAAACAATACCATACATGAGTTTCTTATAAAAATAATAATACTTTATATTAAATGTTGTGGAACATGTTTTGGTACCCTGTTTTCCCTTTCACATGGTTGGAGGTTACCGAACTCAACACAAAACACCCTCTGAGGTGGGTTCATTCAAATTCACATGACTATGACACCAATTCAGTGAGTTAAGATTTCCACCCATGAGTGGAAGCTGATTATGAATTTAAAGGTATTGTTAAAGGTTTATACCTCTTATAAGTCTTTTTCATTTTTACATTAAAGGGATAAAGAAATGTATTTGTTATAAATTATAAAATAAGATGGATAATTGTTTGGATTATTATTTATAATGTTAATGGTTGTTAATGGAAATGGAAAATAACATGAACCTTCCTTTTTATCACTTGTATGTGAATTGGTTAATGAAATGAATGTGATAAATTTTGTTGGAATGTGGCATAGACACTAACATGGACCCTCTTTTTATCACTTGTGATTGAACTGATTAATGAATTGAATTTGATGAATTAAACTGATAGAGGAATAAACACTAACATGGAACCTTGATCCATTATATAAAATATTAAATTAAGGATGTTTTGGTATGGTGCGAATACCACGACATGTAATCTATAATTTATTTAATTTTGATGCCTTGGATTATTTCCTTGGATCCAGATTTCATGGACCCCCTTGGACTTTCTCCGTAGACCCATGTTAATATTGATTTTTATATGTATGATCCCCATAGACTTGAAGAAAATTCATTAACCATTAGGCTTGGGTTCTTAGAACATGTAGGACTAAATTATACTAATTTTTCTTTTGATAATCTATATGGACTCGAAGAGGATTCCTTCATCAATGGACTTAGGTCCTAGCCCTTATCATTTTAATACTTGATGCATCCGGTGTACATCATGGTTGGTTATTTACTTTGGTATAAAATTAATTTTCATTCATATAGTGCTTATGACCCATCTTATTCAATTTGATCAAGACTATTTTACATTATTTTTCACATCCTTATTAGTGTTATAATTACACACTACTGAAACTTATATGAATTGACTAGATTTTTTTATAAACACTATTGGTGGTGACCTAATGAGTTTATCTCTCCCCTCACTCAATCCCCTGATTTCTACACAAAAAATATCCTAAAAGTATTTTAGAACTTGTATTGAGATTCTTGTAATGTATTTATGAACTAGGACTTGACATGGAAGTTGGGGGCATGCATGTACTCAGGATTTTTATAGGAGTTGGGTATTTTATATCATTATCCTTTATCATTATATCACTCTAGCATGTATCTATCATATGTTCTAAGTTTTATTCTTGACTCAACATGTTCATTCATGGATATTTATTTGGAAGTAGTTGGGTTATCTTTTTTAATACTTTTTGGTTATTTTTATTTTTTCACTATATATTTTTTATCTTATGATTCAACTTTATTTTATTTGTGATATAGTTGGTATAGTCTTCACTATATTCCACCTATAGAGCCTCAATGTTATTCGGAAACATCTAGCATATGGGGAGGTGTGCTTGAGGCTATGTGGCGAACTAGAACAAGCCACCATTTTAGTGGATCCTGGTCTAGGATGTGACAAAGTGGTATTATAGATTTCCATTCTATTATATTACTATATGGGGATAGTATATAAGAGAATAGGAGCATGTAGGAACTTGTTAAATAGAACATTTGTTAGTCCATCTAACCCACACAAGTGGGAAAGATCATGTTTCAATTGATAGGACTATTGTTTGTGTTGTTTTCTAATTAAAGTTGATTGATATTTCACATCGAGTGATTTCTGTATTTATAATTCTATTAATTTATGCGATTTACCTCTTGGACCCGTATAGTAAGAGATGAGGTGTGTTCAGGCATAATTATAGGTATATAGAGATTCCCATTCCATACATATCCCATGCATTGTAGATTGTATTTTTTGACTACTTGATACTTGTTGTATGTGCCTTATGTGATTATGTGTCAGGCTTACTTGTATATTATTTTCGGATTATTCATCAATGTTTACCTGTAATTACTTTTTTTGTGATAGAAATTCTTGTTTATGTTATGGTATATAATCAGATAAATAAAATTAATTCATTATCCTAAATGCTATTTTTCTACATATCAGGATGGTGTAATTTTATTTAACTAACTTATTATGACATGTTTGAGCCATATGCCATTAGTTTTATGAGACGAAACAATAGTGGTTGTGATTAAATGGGAAAAGATTTGAATTTTTTAGTGTATATATGCCTTTATAAAATTGGGAATGGTAACCCGTATAATCAAACCATCATATGTGGACTCATTATATTGTGAGACTAAAGGTAAAAAATATTTGGTTTTAGTCACATGAATTCCAATTGTATCATATAAAGTCTTGTAAATTAATAAATTGGGAATGGTAGTGAATCTAACTAAACCATGGTATATATATAGGGGCATGTACCTTTATTACTTGGTCATGGAAACCAATATGAATGGATATTTATATTCTTGGATTGGAGTCAATTGGTGATTTTTCACATTTTATACTTATGAGATATTCCAGTTAGGGGTGTTTCAAAAACATTTTAATTTAAATAATTGGGGATTCACTAAAATGGGTTTCCAATTGTAATTTATAGAGCATTGACTCTGTAAATTAGGAATAAATACACATATAAATGGACTTGTATTTGTTTTAAGGGACCCCTATAGGTTTCTTTATTCTTTATATGGATTGGTACCTAACACCATTGGTGTATGATTATACATAATGAGATGGTTATTTATAATTTCAATAGACACTTATATGGTGAAAAATATAAATGTATCATGGCATCATAATTTACCACTCCCTTTAAAAAAATAACAAGAGACCTTGATATGGTTTTGAGCATTATTTTTATGAGGCACTAGTTAATTAAAATTACAATTGAATCCTAGATAGTTTTTTCCTCTATAGATTGGAATTGATATTTTATTTAATGAAGTCCATTTGTGATAAAATTGGATAAATAATGTTTTTTGGTAAATTATTACATAATTTTCCTAATGTTGTATGTCATCTTCTAATCAAAGGGCTTCATAAAATCATAAAATGTTTTCCTTATCATTGGTACTTATAATTGGTTATATATAAACCTATTGTTTTCAATATGAGTGTAGATTTTTGGAAATGGATTAATTAAAACCTTTCGGTGGTGTTTAGAATGAAGAACCACCATTTAAGGGTTGGTTTTAGTGTTTCTTTGATAGATACTTTGACCTAGAACATGGTGGTTTCCCATAAGTATCATTTGGCGTCTTTCCCCTAATTATTGAACATAAAGGATAGGTGGATAAGCCTAGTGACAATTTATATGTGAATCTAGATTCAAATTCAATTCCTTATTCTTAATATAGTACCTATCCAAGTTATGATATCACCTTTATAATTGATAAACTAGTATAATTTTGATTCAAGACTCAAATCATGGTATGTGATGTTTGTTCAACTGCTTGGGTCATGTAGGGCTCTTAAATAATGACTCAACACCCCATGTAGGTTGGTGTTTGTCTGTTAAGTTGGAACTGGAGGTGTTATTACTATATTCATATACCTAGTGAGTGTAATATCTTAATTTTTCTATGTTGGTATAGTGACCATCCAAGGATTAGTTCCTTATGAGAATTATTGGATAGAAGACAGGCATGACAGCCCAATGCTTGACAATTCATGTCGTTACACATGTGTCGGTATATGTTGACCCATGTAGGTTGATGATGTGCTATACATCATTTACTTATACCTTTTTAGAGAGTGCTTACAGGCATGTTGGATTCCATTTAATGGGGTCCCTTAAGTAGTATGTAGTTCTCATGTGAGAGACCTTATGGATAGGAGGACCGAACTAGTGTCCCACTTTTGAGATCCGTTAGGTCTAGGTAGGATACCTAAAAGACCATAGTTTATATTAGACCCTTTTAGTTCATTTTATTTTCATTTGATAAATGGAACAATATTAAAGAGGTTGTAGCAGGTACTATGGATGTAATTCTAGGTAGTGAGATTGGTGTTCCGTTCATTTCAAATCCCATGCATGGAAGGTGATCAGGGTTTTCATTATAAGCATGGCGATGCCTTCGGTTTTCAGTGAATCACCAGGTGTGATGGATACTAATATGGGATTATATGGGAAGGAATTTTTAGGTTTCTGGACTAGATGGCCAACTGTTACTGTTAACTATATAATTTCTCAAACGACTCTGTGAGGTGGGTGGCAGTTCGATAAATCATGGTTTAAGAAGGTGACTGATTTTAAATAGGGGTTACAAGGGATATTATGACATTTTAATAATTATGTGTTTTATATAATGGACATATTCTTCATATTGATGGATTTATTAGTTAATCATGAGTCATTTACTAAATTGAGAAGTGCAGGAAGTACATTTTTTATGTGGAGCAAGAATGGTATGCACCAGTTGCACGTAGTAATAGTTTAGAATTGAACATCCATGAGAATATGGATGTGATACAATGAATTATTATTTTAAATAAGTGATTATTATGGGTATGAATATCTATAAATTTAGATAATTTAAAGTAAGTTACATGTGTTGAAGGCTATCTTTGTGATGGATTGGGTGATATGAGATGGTTGACCCATATTTTGATATTACCACACATTGTAGGAGAGATTTGTTATCAAGAGTTTATTATTGAAATGAATATACTATTTTCATAAATCATGGATTATGTATAGTGGTACAGAATTATCAATGGAATATTAGTGTACTTATAGTTTAGAGGTGATCATGCCCAAAATCTTTACATCATCCTAAGTATGATAAGAGAGAATAAATTATACACTAAGCTACCTATCTTAGTGGTTATTTATGGTTGATGAGAGGTCCAATTATGAGTTATTCTCAAGGAGTGGTTTAAGGTATCTAGATTATGTGTAGTAAACCACTGGCTATTTATGGTTTGTAAACATTTTTGTGACATTCATTTTAGTGAAAATCATAGAAACCATTATGGGGAAACTGGAATGGTGGTTGAATGATGTTTTTATTAACATTTTGGTATAATGGGGTTCTTATCTATTAATTTGGTTATCTATAAATTTGGATGGAGAATGGGAAGTCATAAATATGATTTTTATTCATTAGTATGATCACTTGGATACTCCTAAATCGAGGAGTGAGGCATTGGATATAAGTTTATGAATCTCTCCTAAGAAGGGTCTTGGGTTTTTGACACCCGTCATTGGATGATCGTTTGGGATTTTGTATGGAATTGATTAACTAAATAAATGAATGCCTTAATTTATCAATTTATAATAGGAAAACTAATATATTTTTTTTATTCTTGATTATCGTCGTGGATCGTGAAGTCTATACATGCATGGGTTTTATTAAGTGATAGTTGGATCCTTGAGTATGAATGCCTTGGACAAACTCATAGACACCAGCTGATTCTTTGACTCGATCTCCAGGTGTGATACAACATTTGGGCTTGATCAGTAGTTCTATGGTGTATATGTCTCAGTAATGTATAGAAATTTCACTTGTAAGAACTTTGGTATGGACATCCATAGATGATCTTGAACTCTATTATATGATTTTGATGATACCCATGAATTTTAGTTAGGATTGAATGATGGTTAGCTTGTGGGGATCCATGGATGTTGGATCAGGTTTCACACTATTTTTCATACCATTTAATGGTAATAGAAATTATTTGGAGATGGTTTTCCTTTGAGACATCACTAAAAGTCAATTACAATATTTTATAGGCTTTTAGAATCTGGTGTTGGTCAATGTCATCTATTGAAGAGGAGCGTTTTCAAAAGTAGTTGAATAAAATTGGTTCATTATGAGTTCTTCTAATAATTGGATACGGTTAGTGAGGAACCACATTTAACAAACTTTTGGTATGATATAGGTGTAGTTTAAAGGACTTTTTATGATTTTCATTGAAAATCTAACATGACCAGGTTAGTCTTGGTCGATTGAAATTATACCGATACAATCAAAACAAGGAATAATGGTAGTTTCCTTGTGTGTGTTATTTCATAAATGTGTTGAGGATGTGTTTTAGTAGCTAATTCCAATGGTGGGAGTGTTGTGACTCAGAATTTTCTGTAAAAATATAGTACCCATAGTGGGTAGAATCACAGACCACTAATGAAAGGGAGAATTATATGATTAGGTTTCAGATGTACATGGGCTCGAGTAAGCACCACCTTGATGTTTCATGTTATAATGTGAGAATGGGATTGAGTTTTGATGTCTTTGCCTCGGGTGTTTAAACTAAATCATGGAAGAATATTGGGTGTCTAAAAAATGAAACACATCCATTTAAACAAGGACTCATGAACCAAGTAGGATGGGTTGTGTTATCTTTTTTCCATGAGGGATTCTCAGGGATAAGAAGTTTTATGGAGGGTATGTTATAAGGTATTGTGTATTGGATGAATTGGAATTTCTTAAGGTTTATGAGAATTTGATTTGGTGGATGGTTGAAACATTAATTTGAGAATCTGAATGTAATTGAAAATGTTGGAAGACTAAATATTGTTGTTCTAGATGAGGTTTAATTCCCAAGATGTTTCTTGAGAGTTTGGATGAGTATTAGAATAATCATGCTTTGAAAACTCAATTTTAGGAGAAATAGATAGGGGCACAAGGTTGAACTAGAGCAGGAATCTATGGGGAAGCCTAAAACATGGTGAAGGTGTGTAAAGGGACCACTAACTGTTGGCATGAAGTTATTTGAACAATGGAAAACAACTGTGTGAGGTGTGTGTGTCCTTATACAGTGTCACTACATGGTTTGTGCACAGTTTTCCAATGCATGTGAAAAAATTGTGCATTTAATTGTAGGGATTCAATTTTCTATTTTTCCATTCCTTCCTTTGACCTTCCTTTTACCCTTATTCCACTTCATCTATCACCTTCCAATAGCCTCTTGTCCCCCTTAGTATCACCTAGGCTTCGAGGTATCTCCTTAAGTCAGACTCAGAATCTCTTATCATCAGTTATGTTAGAACACCCTTGGTAAGTCTATAGATCCTCTTCCTCATTTTTAAAATTTAATTTCCATATTCAATTATATCTCAAATATATCTCATATTCTCTATTTTCAATTTATTTTTCAATTTATTTCATTTCAGTCATTTAGAATCGAATAAATCATAGTAATGGATTAGTTAATCAATGATGGTATAAGGTAGGTGGTCTATAAATTTTCCCTTAAATTATGGATATCTATAGCTTGGCTATTATTTCAAATACTAGAACCTCCATTTGTTTCTTCTAAAATGAATAATACCTTAAATTAAACATTGTATAGTAGGTTTTGGTATCCCATTTCCCCTTTGACATGGTTGGAGGTCACCAACCTCAACTCAAACCATACCTTGAGATTGTTTCACTCAAATTTCTAGGACTATTCCATCCTATGGGGATAACTATGATTTCCACCCATGAATGGAAGCCGATAATGAATTATAATGGAATTTTAAATGTTTAATACCTCTTAGGGAACCTTTTAATTTAAAATTGAAATGGAGGATGAAATGTTTTAATTTTAAATTATGAAATGTGATAGATAATCTATTTTGTTAGTCATGGTAATGTTAATGGATTTTAAAGGGAATGCATACAATCATGACCCTTCCATTGTATCACTTATAAGTGAACTAAGAAATGAAATAAATGTCCTAAATTAAGTTGGTAAGGTTGCATGGACACTAAAATAGACCCTATTTTTATCACATGGTATTGAAATAATTAATGAATTGAATATGATGAATTAAAATTTTAAGGCCTGGAAACTAACATAGACCCTTGATACATTACATAAATTATTAAATTATTGATGTTTTAATATGGTATAGATATTGTGGTATGAAACAGATGATTTATTTACATTGGATGTCTTGGATTATTACCTTGGATCTAGATTTCTTGAACACCTTAAAATTTATCCTTAATCTCCACCCAAGTTTATATCATGTTTTCTGTGGACGATATTCATGGAATTAAAGAGGATGCATCAGCTATGGGCCTTGGGTTTTGGCCTATGTAGATCTATATTATACCGGGTTTTATATGGATGAGTTCCATGTAATTGAAGAGAAATCCTTGATCAATGGACTTGGGTAATGGACCTTCTAGATTTGATACTTGATACATTTTATGTATGTCATGGTTGATGATTTACTTTCCTATGCAGTTACTTTTCATTTATATAATGATTATAATATAGCTCATACAGGTTGATAAGGATTGTTTTATATTATCATTAACAATTTTATTGTTGTTATACCTGAACACTTATACAACTTAAATTCATTGTTTGGATTTTTTTATATACACTATTGGGGGGGGGGTCCCTACTAAGTTTATTCCATACCGTATTTTAGACACTGATTTTTACCAGAACAAATATTCTAACTGTTGGTTCAGACTTAGATTTTATTCTTTTCGTTACTTCGTGGTCTATGAATTTCCATGGATGTTGGTTCAAGTATGTTAAGGGATTCCTATAGGAATTATGAATTTTAATTATTATCCTTTCTCAGTCTATCCCTATTGTATGTATATTGTAAATGATATCTCTTTTATTCTCGATTCATCATGTACATGCATGGATGTTTATTTAGAGCCGACTGGGTTATCTGTTTGTTAATAATTTTGAATTATTAATTTATACCTTTTATATTTTTTATCTTATATTTATGATGTATTTTATTAGTTATTATGAGGGTATAGTCCCACAATTGAACCACCTATATACCCTTGATTCTAGTTGGGGGCCTCTGGTGTATAAGGAGGTACGCATGAGGACATGTGGTGAACCAGATCGAGGAAACATTTTAGTTTCTCATGGGTATGGACATGATAGAACCAAACTAAATGGAATAAAATATTTTATTAATAAGAAGTAATGAAATGCATGAAATGGATATTGATGTGTGAAATTTAGTTTTTACTCAAATTGAACTCACTAATATCTAGTTGAATCAATATAAAATGAATAAAAATAAATAGATCTAAATTAAATTAAACAAATAAAACTTTTCCTGGTATAATAATATTTAATCCAATCCTAATATTTCTATACCAAAAAAATCTAATTTTGTTGATATTTTTTTGATTTATTATTATTTTTCTTAGGATGATAGAATTTATTTTGGGGAAATTTTGTTTCATTTGTTTAGGTTTGGGTTAGTTTTAAATTTTTTAAAATTGGTTGACTGGTTTTCTATATTCATAGTATTATTGAATAATTTTTTCTTATATTCAATGTTATTTATAGTGGGTGGTGTTAAACATAAAATGACATGTTCTTAAACCTGTTTTTTCTCAAGTATAAAGAAGAAATACATGATTTATGAAAATGAAGGGTCATAAGAAAAAATTGTATGTTTTATTCTACAACATTCAATTTTAAATATTTATTTCCTCAGTAAATATCTCATTTATATTTTCAATAAAATTTATTAGAGGTCCTTTATTAGAAAAAATAAGTGAACTTTAAGTTGACAAATATTTTTTGATGGATATTAAGTGAAAATCACATTGAGAGAGTCAACTTTTGACCTAGGTAGAGTATCATCCCCATTAAGTAATGTCTTGATTTAGGCATTTATAACACCTTTGGTAGAACTATGTATAAATATGCTCATAAAGAAGTAGAATAAGAGAAAAAATATACCATTAGGGAGAATGAAATAAGTAATATAGTGAATGAGACATTCCTTAAAGCTATGAAATCTTTATTTCCATAACTTCTACTAGATGTAGCTATAGTTTTTGATACATACATTTCAAAAATGTGGTTCTTATATGATTCACTAAGTGATAGTGATGTAAATCATTGTCACTATCTGGGTGAAAATTTTTATAATGTTGTTAATGATAAAGACACTGAAGGTGATGATTCTAGTGGTGACATTGATGATGAGATTTATAACCATGATGTGGTGGACATGAGGGAGATAATGATCCCCTATATTTTTGAATTTATATTTACTACACTTAAAAACATTGTATACTTTATATAATGAATGTAATTGATTTTATGTGATTATATTTTTTAATTTATGAACTCATAAAATGTATATATGTGTTATGAGTTATTTTTGAGTTTTTCAACTAATTTAGAGATTATTTTAGGGGATATGGGTGCAGTTTGGGCTCAATATTGGGGGATATACCAACAGCCATGCTAAACCACTGGTATGGTTCGCTGTTAAAACATTTATAAAATAAGAATTGGTATATGTTTGTGTTTCCTACACAAATATATTACACTGATGCTTATAATTGAACCATTGGTATTGATAACTATAACACAAATTTTGAAACCATTTGCATAATCCCATACCAATAAAATATCACCCAATGGTTGGTGGAACTGTTAGTATTGGCTATACCAATGGTTCTATGGAATATGCTAATAGTTTTGAATCATTGGTATAGGTGCAGTTTCAGTAGTGATATGTGACTGGGATATGGAATGTAGTGGAAGATTCATGATAGATATGATGTGGATATGCAATTATGGGTGTGGAATGTGCATGGGGTGATTGTTTATGAAAAGTTGTTATGGATTCCTTTTTTTATTGATCATTTTTAGAGAGTGGTTATTCTACCGACCTGTTATCAATTCTTGGTGTAATAGGTTTTTAGAAATGTGAGAGTAGTGTAGGAATATAGGCCCTGAATACTTAGTGATTTATGACGGTTATGAGATTTAAGATAATTCTCTATTATTGGTGTTCGAATTAGTCATGTTCCTATATTAAAAAGATATCAAGGATATTGTGGGGGAAATAGAGGGAATAATATTAAATGATGTGGGACCCTGGGGATATTATAAATTATGATTCATGTTATTATTCATTATATATATAGTTGTTGTGATTTTTAGGTTGATATAACACTATATTTCACTTAAATATTTATTTCACATGGATTATGATTTGTTTTATAAGGTTGATCATACCGATTAATCCAAAGTGTAACCCCATCATAGTTTTATAAGTGATTATAGAAAGACCAACATAGATTTTATCTACTGTTTTTAAATATTTGATTGAGTTTTTTCGAACTTATTACATGTATTGTTTAATGGTTTTTATTTGAAATATTGGAAACATTTGGTTGTGGAAATAAACTTATGGAAATCATTATATTTTTTATTGATTGGTATATTGTTTAATTATTATTGGTATTTAATGAAAGTAATGCCTATTATATGAGTGTTTTATAATCTCATTAGTAGTAATTCAACCATGTCTTATTTGAGTTGTAATTCATGTGTAACTCTTTCCATAACATTAAGTTTGTGGGTGGGGGGGTGTCAATTTGTGGTGGTTCCTGAAATATTGGTATAGAATATTATTTTTGAACGTTAGGGTGGAGTATTGACTAATAAATTTGTGTGTATTAGATGGTATTGGTAGTTCAATGGTAAATCATGAGCCTAAAATATAATGTTGGCCAAGAATACCATCTTAGAAGCATATATTTTGGACCCATATTATTTGGCACAGGGAATTTGAAAACAAACTAATATTTATTAGTGAATGCGTATGCATTGAAAGGTCGGAACCATAGGGAGGCACATTCATGATCTTTATTTTTTGGATTGTCATTTTCATTATGGATCTTATATGTGTTTCTATTATTATTATTATATGTTTTAGTTTTTAATGGTTTTTATTTTACTATTGAAATAATAAAATAATGTTAAAGGAAATTTTAAAATGGCTATTAAAATTAATATAATGTTCAACTAAAACCTTGTTGAAACATAGACATGTTGTACTCATGATTTCAATGACATGTTTCCTCAGACATTGATTTTTAATTTCATTGTTTAAATGTAAACCATTTTGAACAACCTCCACGACGTTTAAAATTTTTAGTAAATAATCCTTAATGTGTTCTTATTGTATATAATTAATTCTTTCTTAGATCATTTACAATGCCAATTTATTATAGTAAAGTCCAATTCAATAGGTTTAAATGAATTGATTTTGAACCATTTTTAGAAGTACATCAATTTATAAACAATATTTTATTCCATTTGTTACCATATTATAATTAAATATTATATCCATAAGTTATGAATTTATTGAAAGGATGTATTTTTTTTCATTTATTCATGTAATTATTTGAAAATGATAAGAATGTTTAGAGGTGGACCATTAAAACTAGAATACTTTCATAGGAATAAACCTCACCCTTATTTTTCAAGCAATGATAATGTTTTTGGATGATGAAATATTATGTGTTATACATCAAATCATGAATTCCATTCCTCGTTTAGTTATAAAAATAGTAATGATCATGTGTAAGGGTAATATGTAGATTCATTATTGTAGGAATTATGTCTAAAGTTGAATAATATTGTGTAATTTTTTATTATGACTCTAGTATGTATTTTACTAACCATGTTTTCTGATGATCATATAGTACATAAATATTGAAGTAAAAAAATACCAATATTTACCTAATATGAAATTATGTTTCCATAGTGGTACAATCTGTAAAAAATGTTTATTTTTAGTATGTAATGAATGATTCATGATGAAAATGCATGTTAATATTATCATTTGATCTTAAAAAAAAATTATATTTGAATTTATTAGTGCGAGAGGTATGAAAATTTTCAAAAAGTGGAAATTGAAGAAATTGAGTGTTGTTTGTTATATACTATTTTATGACTTATTGACTATAAATAGTGATGTTTTTTACTGATTTATTTTCTAGACTGAAATCTGACATTTTTTGGATGGGCAAAGTGCGAGGTTTTCTTATAAAAAAACTTTTTTCATACAAGATATATTACATACTTTAAAACTGTATGAAGTGATTGTTTCCAATAAAATTTACTAATGTTTTTTTAAAGTGTTATTAATGTTATTGAATTATTGGATCCACCTTTTTTTAAAGTTCAATCATTAAAATTTGTTAAGAAAAATGTTTTTAAATATAAAAATTGGTGATTATGTTATTTCTGGCCACAATTAATTCTGATGAAATAATGATGAAAAAACTGTTTGATTATTGTGTCTGTATTGGGGTTCTATAGGCTTTACTTTATTTCTATTTCTATGATTTATTTAGATTTAGTTGATAATTTATGTTTCTAGTTTGGGTGTTTGGATACATTGGGGAATGCATTTATGGCTGATTACCATGGTGGGTATGAGAAGTTGTGACTATTAGTATGGAAACAATGGTATGGGAAACTATGTTAGGTGAGGAAATGTTTTGTGGTCATGGTGGTGTTTCTTATGGTAATTGTGGATATTCTATGGTATGGTTTGAAGATAGTATCATGATTGGTTATATGAAAGGGTGATGGTTTTATGGATATTATGGGTTTGATTAATGTAGTAATGGTTGTTGACCCTTGTGGGTTGTTTCCTTCAATGTAATGAAGTGATGTGAGTAGTGTGATAGAGGTGGTGTGATGTTGTGTCTGATGAAGACTGGTGAAGTGGTTGTGTGGAATGTTGTATGGGCGAGTTGGCCAGGATGATTATTTTTTTGATTGATGTTTTTACTATGAAATGTTTTTTTTACGATGAGGATGTCATTTGTGTGGTTTATACTAAATTTTTTGTTTCTTGATCTAAATATTTTTCATTGGAATTAAATAAATATGTTGAGATTGAAAAACTTTGTTTCATAGTTCCTTGAAACATGTATTCTAGATTTAAAAATCACTATTTCCAAGCGGTTTCCATTGGATTTATACATGGAACCGGAACATTCCAACAATTATTTATCCAATGAGGACCTGATTTCCAAAGGCAGGCATTTGTTAAGTTTAAACTTTTTGAAACTTAAGAAAGTGCTTTGGTCGAGAGGATGGGAGGTCGAACTCATCACACCCTTTTGGGGGGAATTACTGTCTAATCGGAGTCTCTCTTTGTAAAATTAAAATTATTTTCATGAATCCTTTTTAATCAACCAAGTATATCATAAGTATCCCTTGGAATTTATAATCACTTAATAACATGTGTAAAACATTTGAATAATCAGTATGTATTCAAGGTTCTTCATTAATATAAATATCTATATCTATTTGAGCTTTTCCATCAATAGTATCCTCTAATATACAGATTAGATAATCTTTTAATCATCATTGTGATGATACTGGTTTTTAAGCCACCCAGTGGGGCACAATGGAATTTATTTTCATCCAGGGAGACAGAGGTTTGGATTGATTTTGGGATCATGCCCATAAAATGGGCTACCTATATATCCTTGGAAAAGGAATCAAAACCCTCGTAGTTTGGTGCCACTGAGTGGGACACATAATACCTTTTAAGGTCTTGTGATAAGGACCTCTAAGCGGAAGGTGCTTAGTTGAAACTTAGTGTGGGACTTATGCTGAGGCATCCCATGGAACTTGGAAAGGATATGGATTTCCATGTATGATCAAACCCTATTAGGAATATAGCCCAAGGAGAATATGGTTGATTTGAAGTATTTGGGTTGAACCTCAAAGAGGCTTCCTACATGTCCCATATAGATGGGAATAAAATCCCACATAGTTTGATAAATATCATAGGAGAGTATGGTCCTATGAGATAGATGAGTTTGGGCTTATTTCCTATAAAGGATGACTTTTTGATATGGGGTTTAATTTGGGGCTTATTCCTAAGGAGAATGCCCAAATTAAAGGAATTAGGGTTGGATTCCTGAGGAGGATATCCAGTGATATCGGCCATGAGTAGGATTCCTACGTATCCTAAATTAAACAGAAACTAGAGTTCATGTAGTTCATTTTTGAGAGTGTTTGTGCGCATTTTGTAACCATCACATATCTCTATGCTCACGTGAGTCATGCTCGGTTTGAGAAAGAAGAGGATGTGAAAGATTTAAAAATGACACTTCACACTTTCAAAATTTTCCTCCATGCTAATAGAACAGGGAGTGTCAACCATGGAAGAGGGAGAGGTGATAGTGGATGAGGGCAGGGCGATGATCCCTCCCTCTGTTCTCTTCACATTGGACAAGGGTCCAAATGGAAGGAATAATGGGTGAAGGTGAGGGGCTTATACTAGGACGGATGCCCTAAAATTGGTCCCAGTAGGGGAGGGTGAACTCTCCTATACTTTCACGGAATATAAAGTGCGAAGTGTACCTTCCCAATCGGAGACCTGAGGTTCTGGGTCGTATATTCGAGAAGGGAGAGGCCGGTAACCAACCATCCTCCAAATAGGGAACTTCCCAGCACTATTTCTAGGAGAAAATTCAGTGTGACTGTGGATATACAAACCCACAAACATCCCATGAATCCTAACCCCATTGTGAAACAAATGTGGGAAACCAATGACTGTCGAAATACAAACCCAAATTGGAGACACACTGATGTGCCTTACCCAATGGTTTGAGAAGTCATGAGGTTTTGGTGGAGGCTTCAATATAACCCCTATCAGATAAGGGAAACAAGGAAGGAGATACCCTGCCATGTATGGCTTTAAAGGTGGGTACTTGAGTGGTTCGTGTAGGTACTTCGGGAAATTATGTCACGCAGGGTACCCCGCGTTGTTGTATCACACATGTATGGCGTGCAAGCGAACCGCACAGGTATACTGCGTATGTAAGCCGCACAGGTATACTGCGCAGGTAATGCACCAAGATATACCGCGTAAATATAAATAATGATGGAATAATGTGAAGAACTTAAAAACATTCCTATATCATTTTCATTATCTCTTCTCCCAAGTGCTTCGCGCATCTCTGCCATGTAGGTTCTCCATGTAGGGACATAAAACATTTCCTGGCATGGATTTCAGCCGTGTAGCTAGGCCGCGTAGCTTGGGGAAGCGACATTGTTGTGAATCGCTTTGGGATTATTATGGATTTTCCTTTGTACTCTTTCGAATATTTCTTTGGTATTTGAAATATCCAAAGGTTGTTTATTTTTTTTGGTTTCATTCTCAAGTAGTTTCAACAAAATCCCCCCCAGGATTAGATCTGAAATATACAAAGAGGGTCAAGTACTAGGGTGAAAGTCTGGGAAAAAAATAAGGATAGATTACTTAATAGCTCAGTTTTTTCGGGCAAGTACTTCGTTCTAGTATTTAACACTGGTACAACACGCAGTCATGATGCGTAAGTCTTATGTTTCCTATAAATTGGTCTCCACCTTTCGTGATTTATTTCTTCACCTGTGTTTTCTCCAAAATTTAGAGCTCCCGTTGCATAGCTTGCTCGCCCAGCTGCATCGCGTTGTGCTCTCGTATAATTCTCTTGAAATATTTTTCAAGGTAAAATTATTTAAACGATGGAAATACACAAGAAAAAAGGATTTCAAAGATGGAGTTGCAATAGGATCTTTGTTGAAGGGCCTACGCGACTGACCTCGTCTAAGGACCTTGTCGAAGGACCTATGTGAACATTGTCCTTTGCAATTTTTTTTCACTTTCTTATTTAAAATATGACTTGGATGTTTGGTAATTATTTTAGTAGGAAATAATGACTCATTTGAAGACCCATACCAAAGAAGATATGGCTCTCCAAAATTAAATTATGAAGATCATCAGGACATACTATTATGACATTGTTGAGAGTACTCTTCCTGGGCTATGGATGGGTCTAATTCCATAGCAGCATAACAATCCACAAAGTCATTACTTACCTCTGTAATGGCATGGGATTTTCCAAGACACCCATGTTACATATATTAAAAATTACTTTCCAATTAATTCGTTTCTTCAGTATTCCAACTGTAACAACATGAATATTAGTGAAAGGGGGGTTCTGATACAAGAAGGCATGGTCTCTATTAGTTGCATCCTACATCACAGTGGATACACTCTTGATATGAAAGATAATGTTGTAGAGCCAAGACCACATTGTTATGATTCCACTTTTAGGGCTTCTCAAACAGATCAATCTAATGGTTGGAAAGGATATTGGGACCTTCGTTTTGGAGGGGGTGTAAAACCCAAGTGCATGTGGGCATTCTGCGTACGTCGGACTTGTGCAGAATTCAAAAAAGAGTTATCAGATGTTCATATTTATGAAGCTTTCTGGATGGGGAAAACTTTTGTTTACCAAAATTAATTCATTCTTGAATTATTGAGCTGATGGAGTTCACAAATGAATTCATTTCATTTGAGGCATGGTGAAGTTGGTATTAGTCTTTGGGTCATTTACCAAATAGTTGGAATTCTTATTCTTGGGGATTTGTATGATGAATTCATCCTACCTACTACAACATGGGGTGATGTTACTAGAACACCACCACTGGTCCAGGAATTAATTATGATAGTGAAGAATTTACCAAAGGATAAGAAAGATATCCATGCTAGAGTGTGGATGGAAGCCTTCTTAAAACCAACAACAGAGAAAGGTCCAACCTATGGACATCCTACTATTTGTCCTTCTACAGATAACCGAGGTAGTTCAGACACATATTGGGCTACACTGGAAAGAGGTGATTATAAGCACTGGGGCTATAAAGTCAAAACCGATATAGATGTAAAATTATGCTTATCTTCCTTCCTTGCTATGTGGATAAGTGTTTATTTACTTCCAATCCATGAATATGGAGGTGGTGTAAGATCAGGAACTTTTGTCATTGTAGCTAAATTGGTATAGGGGAAGTATATTGGGCTAGAAACCCCTGTATTAACACGAATTTATCTTCTCCTACTGCATTTATACAATAGGAAGGCTCCATTTAGTATTTCAGTGCCACTCCAAGTGTTGTGGTGCTAGATTGCAGTACAGTTTTCTTCATACTCTGTGCTGAATTCAGTTAGAGTTCCCAATGGACGATTCAATCAATTTTTACAGAAAGTTTTTGGTATTTAGCCCCTGGGCTTAGGACTTGACGTGGTTCTGAAGGCCGTGAATGTCTCAGGGGAATTTAGATTCTTTCCTTTTGGTGACCCACCAACTAGAACATTTATTAATGATGGTAAAGAAAAGAATTATGAGTAGAGATCTTATATTATGGCATTCAAGGATGGCGTATTATCAACCAGGATTGATGGTGAAGTTATCTAGAAGGCTTATGTCCCCTATAGGTTTTCTCATCTATACAAATGTCTTCAAAAATCAAGAAATGTTCCACCCACATATGTCAGACATGAGAATAACTTAATGTTAGAATGATAATTATAGATTCTAACATCTTTATAGGTATCCAAATTGTCAATTACATTGACTCCACCAGATGCATCGATCGGATTGGAAGCTGGGTATGCCAAAGCTTGGGTTTCTTCATATCTCCATGGGGCTCTGACAAAAGGAATATATCTAGTTGCAGCTACAATGACTGTTGCACATGGAAATCGTGGCATGAAATCCAAGGCTAGAGATGATACATAAATTTCATAGGTTTCAGAGACCTCAAAACATCTTCATAGGAAATACACCAGCAACACCAAGTCTAGATAATAAATACTTCCAACACCAAGGATATCTATTTACCGCTATCAAACCGAGGTCCCTAATCCATATTTTGAACTTTTCGAAGAAAGGAGGTCTGAGGAAATTTCCCAATCAGAAGGTGAAGCTTCCCTTCCACAGTCTACCATAACAAGATTGAATTATGTGTGACCTTCAGCTATTTATCAGTGGGAAAGTATAACATGTGATCTTAGGGACGCATGGTCATTCCTTTATAGTGGAATTCGAATACCAGATACTGGTGACATCAAGACACCTTCTGATTGCAATATAAACAATAACTTGTCTGAATTACAGAAGTATATTGCAGAGTTGGAGGTTTTTATATATGAAACTGATGAAAAAATCCAATCCTCTAAATGATTATCTCTTATGATGGACTTAGGAGTCCACGAAGGGGTAATTATCGACACTGAGGAGGAGTGTGATATTTATTGTAATACTAAGAATGTATTTCCCTTTTTCTTTTGTGTCAACTATGATTTATCATTTTTCATCATAAATCTTGATTAAATTATATTTATGAAACTTAAATGTAGAGAAGGAATATCTAGAACAGTTCTCGAATCACCCAAGTATGGTCCTGCAGGCTCTCCTATCAATGAAACAAATGATCCTCCCAGGTTTCTAGAACTTTCTCTAGGAGAAAGAATCATGACTGGGTTAAGGAGAAAGATAATCCTCAACCATTAACTCAAGTTTCCCCCTGATAAGAGGAGTGTTTCAATCTATCCCCAAGATTTTGAACAAAAACTCAAGAGAGTAATGAGATTTATTTGAAGCGTTCACCGATGGAGTAAGTGTTTATAAGATCCTTAGGGTATAAAACGTGATAAATATATTATGGTAACCATGTTTTATCCTCTGGTAGGATTTATGTCTCTCTCCTATCTCAAGGGATTAAGAGTTGATGCTTTAAGACCAGAGAAATAAGCCCCAAGGGAAACCAATATTCATGCTGAAGAATTTGTAATTTTATTAGATAAATCATAAAAAATTCAAATATAAATGTTCTTGGATATGTTGAGAGAGAGGAAATCCATGGTAGGATTAAATAAATTCCCCAATTACTTTTGTCAAAGGATCCTGAAAATAATCAATACTGATATTCCTATTACGTCAGAAGAAATGAATAAAGATTCAGGGCAATCTAAAACCAATGCTGATGTTAACCCAAACTTGGAAATATCTGATGCTGGTATGCCAATTGAAGAATCAACAGAAAAAATTTCATCAGAGAAAATTTGGTAATCAACCAACATTTCTTTGATACCTTAAATGGCGAGGATGTTGTAACATTTCAAACCTTATACACTGAAATGATGGACACCCTTAATCCAAATATTGATATTCCAGGTTCCATCAAGGAGTTTGGATATTTTCACGAGGAATTTCAAGGACGTAAGTCCCTATTCTTTCATTTTCCATACATAATTTATTCTTCAACTTGATTCTTTACATCAAAATTCACCATATGCAGCTTTATCTACAGAAAATGTCGCAAAAGATCCTCAGGAACAGGGTGTCCCACTTTATCCTTCTACTGGGGCTAGATAAATACCTATAGAGGATCCTTTATCAAGAGATGTTATAGAGCCTTCAAATTTCATAATGGAGCAAATTCAAGGAAATTCCCCTTCTCAAGAAACACCTGCTCAAAATATTGGATTTGAGAATATTGGGGATGTATCCAATCAAGTAGATGACTTGTTATTGGGTAAATATAATCAGCTATCTGAATCATATTTTCTTTATCTATTTGTAACTAATAGTGATCATGATTTATCATTTAGGGTTATCATCTCCTAGATCAAAAGGTGAAGCTTCTACTATCACAAGAGAATCATAATAAGGGAAATCTTTAAGAGACCTATTTTCAGAGTACATTTTACCTCATGGTAGTGACTTAGATTCCGACTTAGAGATGCAATATGCTCTTGGTATGGCATGGAAGAAGACATGGTATCATATCGAGAACATAAATTTTTTAAATCCTTTAGTTGAATTGTTGTCTCATTTTTCAAAACTCCCAGCATTATTCTGCATATTGGGATTTGGAAGATTTAATTATCAGTCAGTCTATGATTCCATGAAAGAGACTATTCGCCAACAGGAGTAGGATCATAAGATGCGACATGATTTTGAATAGGCTAAATGACGCATCAATATTGAGGACTTACAAAAAAAAGTAATTGTGGTGGAGGAAAATTATAACAATAAATCACTAGAGATTAGCCAACAAATCAAAGAAGCCACGAAGGAGTTTTTATCTCTTCAACAACAACTGGATGTTGTTCATAACATGTTTTAGAAATTGAATCAGACATTAAGAGAAACCTAATTAGAGAGGATAACTACCATTTCAACTGCTAAGGAACCACTTTGTCAGGAATAGGAGGCTAGAGTTACTCAACTATCTCAACTTCAACAGGAGGCTGATAGAGCTGATGAAGAAGTCCAACAAATGAAAAGTCATGTTGAGAGTTTATTCTGAAACATGATAGAGAGTCTCCATTTTATGGATGTCCCTCTATTTTCATATGAAGGTAAGAAATAAAAAACATTATTCCTATCTTTTCATGATTACAATATGAAAACTAAATGATGATAATGATTCCTTTATGTTAAACAATAATTATTATAATAAGAATGAAGTGCTCAAAAAAATTTCCTTTTTAGCCAAGGGACCTAGTAAGCATAATTTGACTGTTGCTAGGGTTATATGGATAACCCCACAAATTTTTTATCTTTTTACCTACTTCTTTTTTTATTGATCAATATTACCTAAATCATTAAAAAAAATGTATGTTTATTGATCTAGGAATTGAATTTTTTTTAGAGTTTCCTTTGAAGGTTTTTAATCTACTGGGTACCGAGTCTTTTGTTGTTGGCATATTAGAGTCATGCATGTTGGACTATAAAGGGATAGTATTTAAGGTCGAATAGCTTTGACCATAAATTTTGAAATTAGATCCCAAAAAAGAATTAGTGGTTAAGAATTTCTTTAACATTCTTTTAACATTTCCAAGGGGAATCTTGATTCATGATTTTTAGGGTCACCAAATCTAAAAACTGTTTCAACATAAGGGGTGTATTTTCTAGGAACTATGTTACCATTATTTTACTAACCCGTTTTGGGGGTTGTGTTATGAAGGGCCAACTGGGGAATATGGTGCATATCCAAATAGTGGTATCTTTTGACTGACATGCCTGTTATGTAAAAAACTTATTCTTGGACGTCTAAGTGCACATGCTACATAGTTAAGAAATAGAGTTCTTTTGGAATTTAACATTTTCTGCCGATAGATTGAGGGAAATAAGATTTGGGTGACTTAAGACCACTGTAGGTGGGTTTTCCAAGGAAATGAATTTTAAGAGTGGAAAGGTGTTATTTTAGACCAACATAAGTCATGAATATGAAAAACATTTTTTATACAAATTTAGTGTATGAGTAATGGTTAAAAAATTATAAAAAAAATTCTGATATCATACTATGCAGTTTTAAGTCATATAGTGAGGACATTGGTACTGTGCAGTTTTAAGTCATGTAGTGAGGACATTGGTAATGTGTAGTTTTAAGCCATGCAGTGAGGACAATGTGTGGCTTTAATTTAAGGTCTTTAGCTCTGACCAAAAGCATGAGACTCTCCAATTTCTTGATAATTTGTTTGTAAATATACTATTTTATTCTGGTATGAAAGGGAAAATTGTATATTGTGATTTGAGAATTTCTAAAACCGTGGAATGGTATGAAAAAAGGGATAGAAGCATTAGAGGAAGTATCTTCTAGGGACAAAGATACCATTACTTGAAAAACCTATTATGTGGGTGGTATTATGTAGGGACAATAGGGGAATATGGTACATAGAAAAATAGTGGTATCTTTCGACTGACAGGCCTGTTATGTAGGAAACTTATGCAAGGCCACCTAAGGGCATGTGCTATAGAGTCAGGAAAAAGATCTCTTAGAATTTTGAAGTTCTATTGCAAAAAGTAGAAGAAAGTTAATGAGATTCAGATTTTTTGAAGCATAGAGTTTGGCTTATAGAGAAAGGTACCTGAATATGGAAAGGGTATTTCCAACCATGAGTGTCCATGGAATTGGAAGAATAATAATTTTACAAAGATATGACCCAAAATAAAAAGATATGGTGTTCGTAGTTTTTGGTCATATGACTAGGACTAGAAATAGAGACAATATATGATATGTGGTCAAGGGATTTCAAGGTTATTCCCTAGTGCATCAAACACATGGTGAAGGAAATGTGTAAATCATGGTCTTGGAGATTTTCGGATTGTGAGAAAGATAATGGGACATGTGTACTTGAATGACTGTTTTAAAATACAGATTCTTATATATTGTTATCAAAGATTAAAGGTGGAATAGATACTATAACCAAGAATGAAATTAAAATTATTTCAAAAACTTGTTATGGGGGTTATATTATGCAGGGACAACTGGGGCACATGTTTCATAGCCAAATAATGGCATCTTTTGGCTTACAGGCCTGTTATGTAGGCAACATATGCAAGGCCACCTAAGGGCTCGTGCTGCATAATTAGGAAAAATAGCTCTTTAAATATTAGCCTTTTTGTCACCAAAAACCTTAAAGAATATTATGAGAATCTATAAATATTCAAGATTAAGAGTGTGAAATGTGGAAGAAGGTATTTTTTTAAGGCACATGAGAGAAGATTGAATCAATATTGTTTATGAGTTTTATGTATTTTTCATAGATCTGAATCATATGTAAAATGGATACTTTCTTTGTTTCCTTTGAATGAATATGGCGATGTTTAGTTTTAAGTCGTGCATTAAGTACATTATACTATGCAATTTTAAGTCATGCAGTATGTAAATTATACTATGCAGTTTTAAGTCATGCAGTAAGGAAATTATTCTATGTAGTTTTAATTCATGCAGTAAGGACATTATTAACCCCATAAGAAATTAAAAAACCTTACATAAAGAATCCATCTACTCAATTTCTAAGCCCATATGAGCTATTCTCGGTGTGAGTAACAAGGAGTAGTAAGGGTTTCTTTTATAATGCAACAATGATTCAAATGAAGAATAGGGGTATTAGATTTTTATTCAGTGTAACATCATGTGGTAAGGATGAAAATGAAATGATATGAAAGGAAAGACATACTATAACTAGATTAAGGGATACAACCCAAGTGTCACTATATGGATTCCTGGGGAAGGAATCAATTTATACATAGTTTTTTTAAAACATACCCTATGAAGATTTGTTTTTTAACAAGAAATAAAGGGGAATTTTTATATTGGGGTTGGGCCCAAGATTGGAAATCTAGGCATCTCTACGTATCTCAAAATAGATGAGAATCAATGCATAAATAGTTATTTAAACGATCATTCCTCACACTAAGTTTAACATGAGGAATGGGGGATTTTGATACATTCTGAGAGAATGATAAATCTTAAGACATGAAATGGTATAAGGACCAAATCATATATCTTAAGGAAACACTCTGTATAGATCTGATTCATATACAGGAGGAGAAAATAAAATAAGAAAATTTTGTGATTGTGGATGAGCCCAGAGTTGGAGATTCTGGAATCTCTATGTATCTCATTGAAAATGAGAATCAAGCCATATGTAGTTCTTGAAACTTGGTCTCTATGCAGATCTGAATATGACATAGGAAAGAGAAGGACTCATGTACTAATAAAAATTAGTGATGAAATCAATTACATTTACTTATGGAAGATTCTATTGTTAAATAGAGAAAATATTAGTTGTACATATGATGTCATGAAGTTTAACATCATGAAACTAGGACGAAGATACTATGCACTTTAACGTCATGTAGTATGGATTATTATGGTTCTTATGCATTTTAATGTCTTGCAACTAGTTCATGAAGGCTATTCTGTTTTTTGTATTGTAGCATGGACATGGTACTGTGCAATTTAAAGTCTTGCAGTGAGGACTATGGGTATAATTACAAAAATTATTTCTTCAAAAATCTTGCATTGGTTGGATATATAATGAGCTCTCCATCAATTGAGATTAAAGAATAAGATTAATTTGAATATACCTTATGTATAGAATAAGGTCCTTCCCATTTTGGTTCATGTTTTGGAGGTTTCATTCCCGGTATCATTGGAGTCCGAAAGACCAATACCAATTCTCCTTAGAGGAATGAACGAAGGCAGACATTCTTATTAAAATCTTGCGCTATGCTATTCATATAGACTTGTAGATGACAAAAAGTATGCAATATTTTCTAATCTAATTGTTCAAACTCATTAAACCATTTCTGAGATCTTTCATCTATAGACAACTATTCACAGATTGCAACTCTAAGTGAAGGAAATTGTATTTCAATTGGAAAAACCGCTTCAGTTCCATATACGAATGAATAAGGAGTTTCTTGTGTAGCAGTACAGGTAGTTTTCCGATAATCCCATAAAGCATTCAAAAGTTTATCAGGACATTATTTCTTATCTTTATCCACCATCTTCTAGAGTATATTAGATAGGGTTTTGTTGAAATCCTCTATATGTCCATTGGCCGCTGCATGATAGTGAGAGGAATGGCTGTATTTTATATTATATTTCTGATATAAATTTTTTACTTCAGAATAACAAAAATTGGTTCCATTGTCTATCAAAATAGTATGAGGTATTCCAAATATGGTTATGATATTACTTTTGAAACAACTAACGATTATTTTGGATCTAACTTCCTTTAGAGGTATTTCCTCATACCACTTAGAAAAGAAATCATTAGTAGTGATAATATACTTGAACTTCTTAGCCGTGGCTGGATGATAAGGCCCTAATACATCCATTCCCCATGTGGAAAATGTCTAGGAGTATTTAGCTGTATGTCCCAACTCTGGGGGTTGATTAATGATGTGGGTATGCTTTTGACAGGGATGACATTTTTTAGTGAAGTTTGTACAATCTTGTGTTATTGAAGGTCAAAAGTATCCAATCATTCAGATCTGATCGGAGAGTCTGTGCCCAGATTGGTGGGCACCACAAGTTCCTGAATGAACTTCTATCATGATAGTTGTGATCTCTTCTCCATAAATACATATGAATATAATTCCATCAAATTCTCACTTGTAAAGGATCTTTTGGTGGTCAAGACTATCATAAAGAGTAAAATTAGCTGCTCATTGCTGTATCTGCTCCTTCTCAGCCCTATTTAGTGGTAGTACCCCATTTTGAAGATATTCCATGATGGAGGTTCCCCATATCGTGGTAGGACCATATGGTTCAGAAATAGGGAAAATTTCATTAATTTCCAACATTCTAGTTTGAAAAAAAGGCAAGACCACACGACGATGGGTTATGATGATAATTGTCTAATCCCGATTGGCATCTGCCAAGGATGTAGCTGCATTATCCAAAGCATCTTCTTGGGAATTTTTTTATCGTGGGACATAGGAAAATGTCGGATCTGAGGGAAATTATACCATTAACTCTCTGACTTAATCACACAAAGGGACTAACTCTTCATTTCTGAAAGAATATTCTCCATTGATTTGTTTGATTACCAATTCTAAATCACTTTTTACCTTTAAATGATCCATTTGCACCTGAAGGGCCAATTCCAAACCTGCAATGAGAGCTTGATATTCTGCTTCATTGTTGGTACCACCTTCTGATAATAGGTAAGAATAAGGCAATACTACCTTTTCTAGGGAAATAAGGACTTTTCATAATCCAACCATGTTGAGTTTAAGATTTTCTAGTCTCTTCCCTGTTGGACTTATAGAA
Source organism: Viscum album (assembly GCA_963277665.1). Taxonomy (NCBI): domain Eukaryota; kingdom Viridiplantae; phylum Streptophyta; class Magnoliopsida; order Santalales; family Viscaceae; genus Viscum; species Viscum album. Next base: position 1,683,389,227 of record OY728126.1, on the reverse strand, counting down.
GCACCATCAAAAATACATTTCTCATGTCTGGGAATTATCTTGAATTGAAAAGACCTGTTCGTTTGGAAGTTCAGTATTAAATGATGTGTCTTCTGCAGATGGGTTCTTAGTAAGGAAATTAGTAGGAGCTTGGTCTTTTAATGCCTTTTGAGGCACAAAATGGATATCAAACTGTTTCAAACTAACTTCCCACCATGCTAGACGTCCTATAAGCATAGGACAACTGAGGATAAATTTGAGCGGGTTATTACGAGATACCAATTGGACCTCATGATATTGTAGGTAATGTCTCAATTTCTGAACAATAAAGATTAATTCCAGACAGCACTTCTAAATACTTGAATATCGTGTTTCCGCATCAAACATAGTGTGACTGAGATAATAAAGGTTTTTTCATTTTTAGAATCATTCTTTTGGGTGAGGAATGCACCTAGTGATCTCTATAAAGTTTTCACGTAGAGAATGAGTGGCCTTCCTTCAACAAGTTGCATCAATACAGGTGGACTCAAGAGATATTTCTTGAGTATATCAAATGCTTCTTGGAAATACTCAGTCCATTAATAAGTGACTCTTTTCATCATTAATCTAGTGAATGGTAAACATTTTTCTGCCAAATTAGAGATAAAGCGTCGAATATAGGCCAAGTGTCCTTGATGTCCTCTCAATTGTTTCAAATTTCGAGGAGGTGGCATACCAAGGATTGATTTGGTTTTCTCAGGATCAACATTGATACCACGATGGCATACAACAAAGCTAAGGAATTTTCTTGAGGTTACTCTGAAAGAAAAATTTAAGGGGTTCATCTTCAAATTATGTTTCCAAAGATTGAGAAATATGATTTCCAAATCAGCCAAGTGATTGGAATGTTTATTGTATTTGACTACCAGATAATCTATATAACACTCAAATAATTTCCCTAAGAAATGTTTGAAGATATGGTGCATGGCATGTTGGTATGCCGCGCCTGCATTCTTTAAGCCAAAGGGAATTACCTGATAGAAAAACACACCTTGAGGAGCTCTAAAGGATTTAGATTCTACATCCTATAAGGCCATTCAAATTTGATTATACCCAGAATATCCATCCATGAAAGAAAGAGCTTCATAACCACCTGTTGCATCAATTATATGTTCTATAATTGGGACTCGAAAATCGTCTTTAAGACAATTTCGTTTAAGATATATAAAATAAATGTAGAATCTAATTGGCCCATTCTTCTTTTTCATTGGGATAATATTGGCTAGACATTTGCGATAATGAACTTCCCTAACAGATTTATCCTTTATAATCTTATCAACTTCAGCTTTAATTTTAGAGGCATGAGTTGGGTGTGTTCTCCTTGATGCCTTCTTGAACCCACGATGTTCTTCTGGAAAACCCAAATGATGGGTGGCTACATCAGGATTAAGACTAGGAATTTCCGTATAATTACAAGAAAATATATCTCTATTTTTCTTTAGAAAGGAAGTATAAACTTCTTGTTACTCAGAGGTCATGGATGCACTTATTAATGTGGGGCGTGGATCTTCTCCTGTACCAAGATTTATTTCTCTGAGTTCACCCACGGTGGTAGAAACACCTTCTTCAAATGCTGGAGGAGCATCCCTGAGATCTTCCTCTTATTTTTCATTAGGTGTTACCTCTTATTTTTCCAATTTCATGGTATATAACAAATAAAAACTCCCAACGTTAGGGGAGAAGTCATTATTTGAATATCTCGAAGAAGAATCCACTATATCTGACCCTACTGGCGATGAAGGGTCTTCCTGTGGTAAAGATGGATTGATGGATTGAGAATCAACATAATTTCCTCCCTCTAATATTGCTACAATTTCTACTATTCTGACTAACAAAGTAGAGGCTCGTTGTAGTTCAGTATATTAAATAAAAACATCTCCATTAAAGCTTCCATCATTCCTTAGTGTATCAATAATTTCTCCCATGCTTTCGGGCTCAATTACCGCAATTAACATTATGGGAATTATTGGATGAGTGCATAGATTTGTCTTTACCCTTTCAACTTGATTTATGGGTTACACATAATCTGTACTCAAATGCATGAATGGATTTGCTTGAATCGTTTATAGTTCATTTGGAGCATTAACTTTGGTTATCTTTTTGGTCATGGACTTCATTCCTTTTGTGTGATAAAACTGTACCTCAATTTATTGAGATTAACATGCTTAGAACGAAGCCTTGTCACCATAAAATGTTACGAATTTACCATTTAAATAGTATTTCAATCATTGGTGGTATGATGAAGGTATGGCTGCATGTTGATGCAACCAAGGAATTCTAAGAAGAATATTGAAGGCTGTGTCCTGACGAACAACCATGAAATCTGAATTAGACACAAGATCTCCAAACTAAGTTATGAGTGTAATTTCACCCAGAGGTTCTTTTTCATTCTTTTCATATCCTTGAAACATTAAATTCGATGGAGATAAGTCAGATTCAGTCCTCCCCAATCGATGAAGTGTACAAACGGTAATGAGGTTGACCCCAGAGCCATTATCAATGAAGGCTCGTCAGATATCCATGTCATTGACTTTTCCAGATAGATACAAAGGTCTGATGCATCCATGTACCACATGGTATTCATCTTCATCTGTAAAAGATATGACTGCATTGCATTCTGCAGAATCATTCCCTATATGGTAAACCTTAGCAGCAACAACTTCAGTTTCAAAATCTTGAGGACTTAACAAGGCCTCAATGAGTGCTTCTCGAAGATCTTTTGATAGATTTAAAGCATCCAAAACTGATAACTTGGCCAGTACTTGGGCCAATTGTTTCAAGGCATCATACTTTTGGTCCAAAGGTCTGCGTTTCCCAATATGGATATGTGTTTTTTCAGGTGCTTTGGAAGTTGATTCTTCTGTTGTATATGTATTCTGTGTTGAAATAGAAGTGGGAAATACCATTGAATTTGGTAAATTATACTGACTACGTTTATTCATATGCTAAGAAGAAGATGGTGTATCTTCTAATCAGTCATCCAGAATAATTGTGCCAGAACTAGACTTGTTTTTCATGGAAGAAACTCCTTTTTCTTATTGAGCACACAAAATTGCTCTTCCATGAGTTTTTTCCGCATATATGGTTTGACTTGGGGTTGAGTTAAAATGATGGTTTCTAGAATTCCCACATCTCCCCTATATCCTTGACATTCGCCTCTTTCTATAGTTCCCCAATTAGACCCAAGGAATTCTGACTCAATATAATTAGAAAAACCATTGGAATAAGGATCTATTAAATGGATAAAATTAATGGAACCAAAGATCAGTTCTTCATCTGATGAGCATTCAACCTGATAGGTTACTTCTGGTTGCACCATTTGGTCGGGCGGTGCCCGTAATTTTGAAACAGATGGCATAAAATCTGCCAGGGTTAATGACAACTTTGGCCTTGATGTGAGCTCATCTTTTTATGACTTCTCTTTATCCTTAGTAACACTTTGTTTCATTGAGGAATGAACTTTTGATGAAGATGGTTTTTCTCTGGTAGGAGTGGTAGGAGACACAATTTGTTGTTTCAACTGTGTTCGTAAAATTTCATGAGTCCGCTTGATCATTTTCTTGATCATCCAATCATCATATTTTTGCACATTTTTACTTTTAACCTCTTTCCATTCTCCATCTTCCTCTGGATTGGTGGTAGTAACACATGATACATGAGCTGATGAACTTTTCAATTTCACTTGTCTAGAGTCTACCATCTTTTTCAAAATGTCTTCGAAAAAAAGTACTCCGAAATGGGGTGTCCCAAGACCTGATGAATGGGACAATAATTGGGATGATCTTCATCTACATATTTATTTGGCTTCTTCGGCCTTGGAAACTGAGCCAAATTGTTTTCAAAAGATGAGATGATGTATCCTGGAAATTTCTCATTATTGAACGAATCTATTTTATTTTTTAATTCCTTAAACTATTTCCACCTTTGATCTCTTTAATCATCTTGAAGAGGTGGTCATTTCTACTGATGCTCAAGAAGTGGAACCCTTCAGTATGATGAAGGTCTTGAAGTAGAAGTAGGTACAAGTTCCCATTTGAGTGTAACTATAGTAGCTTCTTCCTTTCCTATTCTCCTTCTTGGAACTAATGGAATTACATGATTTTAGCCTTAGTTTCTATAATAGAGTCTTTTATCTACTGAGCGATTGAAGTAAGGTCTCAAAACCCTCCTGTGTATTTTCATATGAATCAATGGTGTGCGTAATTCATCATGTAGATTTTCCACAAAGATTGGTAACAAATCTTCTTTAGGGATTACTAAACTAAAAGAATATTTTAACCCCTTCCAGTGAGAAATTAAATCCAAGACTCTTTCATTTTTCCTTTTTTTCAATTGTTAAGATAAAAAACTGTCTTCTTTGGCAATGTTGAGATAAATTGAAGAATAAATTTCTAATGGAGATCTTCCCACTCGATAATTGATCAAGATTGAAAACTTGTATACCAGACTAAATTTGGTCCTTATAATGACTGCACAAAACACCTAAGCTTAACTAATTCTTGTTGTTCAGAAGTTACCATAATATGGTCAAAACAAGAAACAAAATGTGTTAAGTGTTGTTCCGGATCACCCAAATCATTAAAAATTGGGAATTCGGTATTCACAAAAGTTGGTGGGGGTTGAATTGCATCTACCCATTCAGGGTAAGCTCTCTTTTCCGGCTGAACTGGTGCACGTCATTCCTCCATAGATTACAACAGAGGCGTTAATGCCTCAATTGTATTCATAATTATTTGGGGAATATATGGATGAGATGGATTCTGTGCAGGTATTGCAACTAGAACTTGATCTGGTGCAATGACTGGTAAGACCACTGATGGTGCTGCTAATATCTGTCTTGGATAACCCATGGAAATAGGTCTATCAGGATGTATAATATCCTGACTTGATTGTGTACCAAACGGATTGAATTCATTATCCACATCTGTAGTTACTACAAATTTCCTCTACTGAGGAGCTCCTAGAGGATTTGAAAGTTGAGGACTATCCTGGGGATTATGTCCAGCCGAAATGATGTTTCGAAGAAACTCGGTATTGATTCTTTTCAACTCCTTAATTTCCTATTCTTGTTGTGAAAATATCTCTTCAAGTGAAAGATATTGACATTCTACATTAGAAAAGTGAGGTGCAATATGACTTTTTTCTTTTCCCCTTGTTAGATGTCTTTCAGAGAGGGGGTAGTTGGTTATTTAAAGGCATACCTAGATTCTGGGTAAGCCTCTGATTTCGGGTATGCACACCTTCTTCATTTGGGTTGATGCATACCATATTTTGGACAAGAACTTCATCTTCTGATTCCCCTAAACTGGAATTTTTTCGAGAGGATCTTCTGCAATGGTATTAATAACACTCACTGATGCATAACGTATTGATGGAATTCTGTCAATGTTTCTGGTATATCATCTCCCTTTTTGTCTTTCACAAAACTTCGTTATCCTATATGAATAATTCCCTAGAACATTTTGGTGTATAGTAACATGAAGGGAATCATTGGATAGTTCAGTTGCACACTTTCCTTGTGGCTTCTTCCATAATCGGGATAAAACTGACTTCCTTCGAGGAGGGGATTATAGATGCGAAAAAGCTCCCAACCTTCAAGGCCCGGGTTTATTATGTTATTCTTCTTCAAATCTTTGAAATTTATTAATTAATTTGAAGGTTTCATTAAATGATCCCCCACCCTGGCAATCTGGGGTGATTCTTGAACTCCTACAATTGAAATTCGTTCAAATGCTCGTCTGATTTTGTGGATTTTGGTTCAGACATTAGCTGGATGCATCGTCCGACAATTACTTAAATCACATATTTCAGAAGATCGCTTTTCTAATATGGAAATTTGAATCCTCTGATGCCTGAATTCCTTTAAATGGGACACCTTCTCAAGATTCTTAGTGGATTGATGTAGAAGTATCTCAAAAACTTCTTTTCTTTGGGCTTGATTCTAATGAGAACTGGTTGATGCCTGTTCTTGAGCGTACATTTGATTACATAGAAAACCTATTGACTGTGGCCGGCTGTGGGAAATAACATTGCATGAGACCACTTTTGGAAGAATTTTATGATTTTGGAGTGCAGTGAAATTCAATTCTCCATATGCACCCCATCGTCTAATGAGAATATTAGATTGGGAATCAGAAATTAATTGGGGCTGCCTCTTCATAGCATTGAGACATGCGTGCTGAAGGGTTCTCTGTTGTTTTTCAACCCTTGGATGTTGGAAAACTAAAAGAGATGCCAACTCAATTTGGTGCTTTAACCCTTGTATTACCTTTATATGATTTTTATATTCATCATATGTTAATACTTTAGTTTTCAAATGACAAGGAGTTTTTGATAAGTTGAGACGAATTTCATGAATGCAATCTTCTGTCTTCAATTTCGGTATATCAAACTGAGAATTTTCTGAAGGCCAGAACATGACTTGTATTTCTCCTTTAGCTAATTGTTTCCTCATGTATAACAAGTCTTCATCATCTTTCACTAGAGGATTCTACACTTGTTCTGACCAAAGTGGATGCTCTGCATTAGAAGATAAATGACCCAAGAGAGTTTCAGAGAACAACTGTTCCATTTAGATGTCTTACGATTGAGAATGTGTTTCACCCATAAATGAAAAAGCATCAGACATGAATGAACTTGTGTTTTGAAGTTCCTTAAGATATGAGGGATTTCTTATTTCTACATTTTCAATTATAGAATTGTTTTGGCTATGCAAAAAACTACTACGGAGAGGAATTTCGCAGTGAATTCCATCCTTGAGAGGATCCCCACGATGTATTATAGCAAGGGATAAATCTTCTAGCTCCTCGGTCTTCTGGCCACACAAAGGGTTTCTCTGAAGTTCATCCAAATATAGACACTCTGGATTGACCGAATTTTTATGAAGCAAGCCTTCATGATGAAGTGTTTGGTGAGAAAATTCAAAATGACATCTACCACTCCTGAAATTTGGTAATGAGAGGGTAGGATCTTAAGGAGAAACAGATAAATGTATGAGGGCTTCAATCACTCTAGCATTAAGAGGACCTAAGTCAAATCTTTAATTTTGATTTTCCAATGGTATTTGGTGAGATTTATTTTTGGATGTTCTCTTATACTCAGTTGGGGACACCTTCTGGGATAAGTGGTTATATAGGGCAGGTTTTTGTGCCTGCCTTGAAATAGTTACCAGAACAGACTGATTTACTACAATTGGAAAGGGTGTATGTCCCCGATCCTGTTGTTTGTATAATATGGGGGAAAATTCCCCATGACCCTCTTGGACTGGAACAGAGGTATGTATCTACTCTGGGATGACATAATGATGTGTCATCCCATGTGTGGGGATAGATTTATATGTATATTCCCCAGATACTACCAAAGTACTTAAAATATCCTTGCATGCTTCTAGAATATGGCAGGGATATGCATATGCCCTTTCACCATTAATAATATGTGTTTGGGGACATCAGTAGCTGGAACGTGAATATACATCCTTTCAATATCTGGAGTATGTGTATGTGCCTACTCATGTCCTCCTTTTCCGGTCAATGGATATTGAATGTACTCACGCATGGGGGAAGAAAGTTGGTTCAGCCCCAAATTTGTCGTCAGAGCTTTCCGACTGACTTCTCCGGGTGCTACCAAATGAGACTGTTGGAAGAATTGATGAACATTGGCAAGTGTATGTGCCTGCTGGCTATTTTTCATTAGGTATGGTTGACGGACTTCCTTCCATACAAGTAGACGAGATTGCTGACAGAATTGGTGATTGTAAATAGGTGTATGTTCAAGTTTACCTGTTACGCTCATATTAGATTGATGGGCCTCTTTAAATGCAGTAAGACAAGCCTACATACTGGATGATGAATTATGAGCAAGTATATGTGCATGTTCATGATACTCCACTGGGTTTATCTGGTGGGATTGGTGGGTTGCTGTCAGATAAGCCTGCTGAGCAGCAAAATTAGAATTGACGGGCGTATGGCCCACTCGTTGTTTGTCATCAACTTTGGTCGATGGACTTCTCCAGAAGAGGCAGAGGTGAGAACCTGCCCCCTGTTGACCGGACGTTGTCCCTAGTGATTCATCTTGCATGCCTGGCTTTGAGAGACCTGGACCAAACATCCAAAGGCAACACCCCCATCATGTTGGGGATACACTACAACATGATTCTAGCGGAGATTACTGGTGGGAGTCCTCAGGAAGGACACCTGTATTCTTAAATTTAGGCCTTTAGTGACTTCATGATCCACCTACCTATAGTATGGGAGAGATTTATTGTTGCGTTCTGGGGATAAAGACCCGAAACAGTTAGATACGGTGGTTGGCACCGTTGGCTTCTTGATCATTGGTCGTCGTTAACTATATGATCAATGATTATTGTTGACCTGGAGGGCCTATCGAGAAGCCTCCAATGTCGGGATTGTACCGTGATGGGGATATTACTTCACCTGCACATTATAGACCCAATGTTGAAGACGCTGGGTTGGTGATAACGTCCTTCCTATGGGTGGAGATCCATTTTGAGTAGCAGTCGGGAAGTTCACATATGCTTTCTTGGAGAAAGTCATTATTCTCTTTGAAGGGAGTTCTGTGGAAAACTGAGAACAATGAAAAAATCTATTGAAGAAACATATTTTCAGATGGATACATGTGTGATTAATTCCTTTTTCTGGCCTTCCATTATCAATTGATAGGGGCCTAACATGTGGGTAACATTATTAACTTGGTTAAGGATTCACGTCGGGTTCACCATTTTTGTTTCGTAGTTCCTTGAAACGTGTATTCTAGATTTAAGAATTACTGTTTCCAGGTGGTTTCCATTAGATTTATTCATGGAACCAGAAACTTCCAACAGTTTTTTATCCAAATAGGACCTACTTTCCAAAGGCAGGAGTTCATTAAGTTTAAACTTTATGATACTTAAGAACGTGCATTGGTCAAGAGGGTGGGAGGTCGGACTCATCACAACCTTTTGGGGGGAAGTTTTGTCTACTCCGGGACTCTCTTTGTGAAATTAAAGTATTTTCATTAATCCTTATTAATCTACCAAGTATATCATAAGTATCCCTTGGAATTTATAATCACTTATTAACATGTGTAAAACTTTATAATCATAAGTATGTATCCAAGGTTCTTTATTAATAGAAATATCCGTATGTATTCTAGGTTTCCATCAATAGTATTCTCTAATATAATGATTAGAGATTCATTTATTCATCATTGTGATGATATGGGTTTTTAAGCCACCCAGTGGGGCACTCTGGAATTTATTGTCATATTGGGAGACAAAGGATTGGTTTGATTTTGGGATTGTGCCCATAAAATGAGTTACCTAAGTATCCTTGAGAAAGTAATCAGAACCCTTGTAGTTCAGTGCCACTGAATGGTACATATCATACCTTTTAAGGTCATGTGATAAGGACCTCTAAGGTTCTTAGTTGAAACTTAGTGTGGTACTTATGCTGAGGCAGCCCAAAGAACATGGAAAGGATATAGATTTCCAAGTATGATCAAACCCTATTGGGAATATATCCCAAAGAGAATATGGCTAATTTTAAGAATTGGGTTTGAACCAAAAAAAATGCTTCCTACGTATCCCATATAGATGAGAATAAAATCCCACACAGTTTGATAAATTTCATAGGAGAGTATGGTCCTCTGAGATAGATGAGTTTGGTATCACTTCCTGAAAAGGATTCCATGATGATCTGGGGTCTAATTTAGGGATTATTCCTAAAAAGAATGCCCAAATTAAAGTAAATAGGGTTGGATTCCTGAGGAGGATATCCAGTGAGCTCAGGACTTGAATAGGCTTCCTATGTATCATGACTTAAATAGGAATCAAAGTTCCCGTAGTTCATTTTTGCGAGTGTTTGTGTTAATGTTGTAACCATCACCTATCTCTAAGATCACGTGATTCATTCTGGGTGTGAGAAACAAGGGGATGTGAAAGATTCAACAATGACACTTCAAAAATTCAAAATTTTCCTCCATGTTGATGGAAGAGGGAACATCAACCGTGGAAGAGGGTGAGGCGATGGTGGACGAGGGCGGGGCAATGAGCCCTCCCTTTGTTCTCTTCACATTGGACAGGGGACCAAATGGAAGGATGAAGGGGTAAAGGTGAGGTGATTATACCAAGATGTCTGCCCTAAAATTGGTCCTAGTAGGTAAGGGAGACTTCTCCTATACTTGTGTGGAATTGAAAGTGCGAAGTGTACCTTCCGTACCAGAGACCTGAGGTTCCGGGTCGTCTCTTCAAAAAGGGAGAGGCCAGTAACCAACCATCCTCAAAACTGGGAACTTCCCAACACTATTTTTGGGAGAAAGGTCCTTGTAACTATGGATATAACAACCCAAAAACATCCCATGAATCCTAAGCCCACTATGAATCAAATTTTTGAAACCTAGGACTGTTGAAATACAAACCAAAATTGAGGACCCACTGATGTGACGTACCCAAATCTTTGAGAAGTTAGGAGGTTTTGGTGGAGGATTCAACTTAGACCCTTTCAGATAAGGGAACTAAGGAAGGTGATACCCTGTCATGGATGGATTTAAACAATGTTACTTGATCTGGTCATGTAGGTACCTTTTACAAGTATGCCGCGTAGGGTTCCATGCATTGTTTTATCATGCAGGTATGGTATGCAAGAGAACCGCGCGGGTATACTGCGTAAGTGAGGCACGCTGGAATACTGCGTAGGTAATGAAAACAGATATACCGCGTAGATATAAATGATGACCGAATAATTTTAAGAACTTCAAAACATGCCTATCTCATTTTCATTATCTCTTCTCTCGTGGTTTAGAGAGTTACCTGATACAATTCAAGAGATCTAGGAAAAAGAGCTACACAATGGGAGATTCAGAGAATCTTTCACTTTTTTTCAGTCCTGAAATGGGGATCCCAAGGGCTCAATTTATATGCACGGATGGGACTGGTTGAAGGGATGTTTGCCTGCATAGGTGCTTCACACAGATCTACCATGTAGGTGCTCCACATAGGGACATAAACCATCTCCTAGCGTGGAGGTCAGCCACATAGATAGGCTGCATAGCTTGGTGAAGAGACATTGTTATGAATCACTTTGGGAGTATTATGGATTTTCCTTTGTACTCTTTTGAATCTTTATTTGGGATTTGAAATATCCAAAAGTGTTCTTTCGTTTTGGATACTTTCTCAAGTAGTGACAACAAATGTAACGATGGATCTTGGGATAGATCATTGCCAAAATTTCAATGACAGAAGGTAGAAATATTCATTATGGTACTTATTTCTTTGATTCTATAGATTTATCAGAAGAATTTGAGGTTTCCATTAGGTTGGTAAAGAATCTTGATGGATTATGAGATTCAATGGTAGTTGTATTGTTTCTGAATGTGGGGTTATGGTGGTAGGAGAAGAAGTGTGGGGACCTAAAAAATATGTCACAAGAAGAATATCTGGAATTATTCAGAAGGATTTATTTTCTTGACTATGGATGCATGAACATATGAAATAGCTTCATTAGATTCATTAGAGGTCTGATAGAGTATTCAACTTTGGGGAAAATTTATGGATATCACTATATGGTTTTTGAATTTTCTATCTAATGAGAAAGAAAGGGTACACCATTTAAAGTCTTATTTCAGGTTTAGATTTTGTGATCTTTGATTCCTTTCCAATTGAAGTCTTGGGATGTAGTGATAAATCACAAAGACCTCATTTATTGAGGATTATCTATAATTGAGGGTACCAATGAAGGAAAACCCATAGATGTTAATAAATACGAGATTAATTCTCTATGTTTTGTAACTTATAGTTTTAATAAGACACGAGTCCTTAAATATTCAAGAGTTGGAGTAAGGATTAGAGCTCTGGGGTAGGGTAGCTTGTGGTGTTTGGTGTTTGGTGATATAATGTTTTATGATTTAATGTTATGGGAAATAGTTATTATGAATACTCCTTGATTCAACATGTTTCTTAGTCATTAGTAGTGGGTTATATATGGAAATGTTTTGGTTTGATATAATAATTTTACTAAATTATTCTAGAAAATTTTTAACCTATATTAATGTTTTTATTGATTGGAATTTAAAATTTAAAGTAATTGTGTTTCATTAAAAATCCTTGAAAATATTGTATTTTATTTTATTTTTTTAAATTGGGAGATTTTTTTTTTCAAAAAGGGTAGAAAATATGAAACATAGATGAGGTGAAAAGTGTAGATCATCAGGGTCATTTGTGAGCTAGAGTGGTTAAAGGCATGCTTAGGATCTATCAATTTTTCGGTCCTTTCTTGAGATTATTTCACAATGGTATCTAGGGTTTTTAGGGTTTATCATTGTTGGGTGTGACTTAATGTTGTTGTTCAGACCTTTCCTTAAAGGTGTTGGTAATATGGTGGTTTTGTTTGAGAGGTATCTCCTAGGAAGTATTTGCGTCAGCTTTTTTGGTTTTATTTTCTAGGATTGACATTTATTTTTGAGGACATGAATCATTTTAGAGGTATCTAATGTTATGGTACATACCTTTTTATCCTACTACTTTGGGTGATTTTAGAGTTGAAGGTGTTGGGATGATTTTTATGTAGATGAGTATTCTCGGAGTTGTCTTTTCAACCAGGATAAGATGGATATAGTGTGGAACTATAGGTTATGATGAAAATAGATGTTTATAGTAGAGGGTGATTCATAAAATATGGGTTACATTATGGAGGTGTTTTTCATGGACTGAGGTTTGGTGGGGAGTTGTGATATTCTACACTGATGTTGATTCACGGGATGACCATAAATGTTGCAACGTGATGACAAGGGGACTGATATCCCTTGAATATATTATTAGGGGATTGAAAATGTATTCTTGGTCTTCATAATACAAAGTTCATGTGGTTGGATTCCACTGGTTCTATTTTGGGTATTATCATACAATGACTATTTGGTCATGGCGTGAGATTCCCTCCGTTGCATCAGATTAGAAATTTTGAATGAGATTTTAATGTGGAGAGATATGGGGGGGGGGGTGGCAAGATTTTTGGATTTTACTAGACATAAAACCACAATAAAAGTACTATGGTTTGTTTTACTTTGATAAGGTAGTTAAATTTTTTTATAAATTCATAATAATTTCATAATTCATTAAATTTACTTCATTTCCTCTAAAAATTAATGAAATATAATTTTTGTTTTTTAAAATCCTTGAGTATATTTTGGTCAACCATAGACCTTTAATTTTAAAGATCTATTCATTACAACATGAGTTGATTTTCTTCCTTGTTCGTATTCATTTTATCACTTTTAATTCATCAGGGAGTGTTTGGTAGTGGGTTAGATATGGTTTTAATGGGGGTTGTTATGGTCTTGGTTAATTAGAGTTCACAATCACAAGGATTGGGTCTTGTGGTCTTATTCATCTTCAAATTTATTTAACTATAGTTGTGAATCATTAGTTGATTTATGATATTTCTTAAATTCATTTATTTTCTTCAGGAATTGATATTATTTACTAATTTGTTGTGATCCTTTATAAACATGTTATCATATTCCTTTTCTACTTTATTTATTTGGATAATCTTGGTTTATGGGGAGAGGGTAGAACATATGGGAAATTAAATTTAAGGAATACAGAAAATTAAGTAAATATTAAAAACTATTTAAAATAAAATTGAATGGGGAAGGGGAGTCACAAGTTGCCTTATATATTTACGTGGTATTTTTTATGTGTTGATTCTAGTTTATTACTAATTTATATAGTGATTTTTTTGTTCTTGAAATCATTGATAAACCTTATCACTCTTATAATTAGTTAATCAATTAAATACAAAAATTGTAATTGTATTACTAAAATATGAAAATCGGAAAGTTATTATTGTTATCACTATTGAATGTTATGCCTGTTTTTGTTTTAATATTCTCTTGGATGGGGGTATTGTGATGTTTTTGGGTATGGATTCTCTAAAAAAAGATAATGGTTTTATAAGATAGTAATTCTAATGGGGATTTTAAAAAATTAGTAGAAATCATGATTGAATTGTGAAAATATGATAAATTAAATAGATCATGAAATAAATTGTGAAGGGTATGTGTGAGTTGATTGTTGTGTTTTGTTGATACTTCTCTTGAATAATGAAAAATTAATACATGGGTTCAAATAAATGACAAAAAATAGGATGAAATGTTAATGTAATGTATTAAAGGGGAAAGGTGAATGCTCAATACACTACTATTTATTTATGGTTTGCTTGAATAAGGGAATTGAAGTGAAATATAAGATAGAGATGGTGGTTATTATCACAATTAAGGGGTGGAATGTATAGGGTAGTGAGTTATTGTTAGACTATTAGTGGTTAAAATGAATAATTATGGAAAAAATTAATGTGATGGAAGGTGATTGAACTATCTGGAACAAGATGTAGGTGATTGGATGAAATTATAAATTTAATTATTCTGGTAAACTTTTATAGTTGTGAATGAGAACAATGTATAAATTTGAACTTATTGCCTATGTGGATTCGTTTTTTATGAAGTTTGGTTTACTATTGATAATGATGTTTTTATAGAATTTTTCCTTGGGTATATGGTTGATTTTATTTTTTGATGAAATTGAGGAATTGGATGTGGGAAAATGGGGGATGATGTTATGGAAAAGGATGGGTTGTGATGGATTGAATCATGTTTGATCATATGGGTTGGAATGGATTGACATCTAGTATTCATTGTGATGGATGTCCCTATTAGGCATAAATATGATTATTCGTAGTGTAAATATTTTAAAGTTGAATAAAATAAAGAGGTTTATATCCTCAATTTTCATGATGCCCTCCCCTTAACGGTACCCCTCCTGGGATGACAATGGGGGAATAGATATAATGATGCTGAAACCCCACCTCAAATAGGCCATGCTTTGGATATTATAACCGAGGATATATAATATACCAAAATTAGAGTCATTACAGTCTAAAAAGAATATAATTAATGAGAGATATGATAATACCAGCTAATAACTCTAGATCATAATAAATAAAATATCCATCAGATGCATGTAATGTCATGTAAAACAAGAATAACTCGAAATGAAACATACCAGAACCCAATATAAATCTTTATAAGAAGCCTTGAAGCCAATGAAACTCTCGAAAAACTCAACAAGATAGTAAGTCCAACCCATTCACTGACTTTATCCTCTAGACTTCTTAAATAGTTTTCATATATTGGAAAGAGAATAATTTAAATACTCAATAGGATCCTCTCTTAAACCTCTCATGAAACTATATAGAAGGAATTCTAATTCACAACGAATAACGTGTGAAACTAACTCAGAACCTAATCTGTTATGCTATGTTCACAGCCTCAACATGTCTCTATCAGAAAGTATCAAATATAAGTAATAATACAATATACAACATAAATATAAAAGTGAAGGTACCTTGCTACCACTTGCCACTTTTTTCCTTCTCTCACCCCAACTACAGAAGCCCTGATCCATATCTCTCCAATAATCCACATGCATAAAAGGAAACTGTATAATAACCCACACCTTGTGTTTTAGATAAGCCCCTCATCTTTACCACCCCCAAATAATAACTATATTTTTTAAAGAAGATGACTCATCTTATACACTATGTATCACACCTGAATCCATCACATAACTTACAATGTATACCTATATTAATCCTTAGGATACTATTTCAAGATATACATACATGTGAAATAACCACTAGCCATTTTCTCCCTCAAAAAACATATAGAAGAAGTTATTCTCCTCGAACAATATCATGAAATACTACTCAATGGGAAGATATTGGGGATGAGGGGTAGTCAACCATCTTCCCTAGCCAACCTTAATGTTGGGAAAACACTCCAAAAGTCCATTGGGTTTCATTCACCTTGCTGACATAGGTGGGGTAGAATGTTAAATCGCATCACATAAGATACACACACACACACACACACACACACACACACACACACACATATATATATATGTCACATTGACACTAAGAGAAACTCT
The DNA here is from genome assembly GCA_963277665.1 of Viscum album. Taxonomy (NCBI): domain Eukaryota; kingdom Viridiplantae; phylum Streptophyta; class Magnoliopsida; order Santalales; family Viscaceae; genus Viscum; species Viscum album. Next base: position 1,683,373,233 of record OY728126.1, on the reverse strand, counting down.
CTGGAATTAGGATTGACTAAAGATATTGTATCCTAGAGACCCGTCTTCTAATGTTATGGTTTAGATATTTTATAAGTATTCAAAAATTACCAAGAGACTTTTAATTAATTATTTATTTTGAACATTATGTATGTACATAATTTACAACTAATTATTAGGATAAAACCATCAAACTTCCAACCCATGGGTTAAATAATTTTATATTCATTACCATTCCATAATTCTAGGAAATCTATGACTCAACCTAATCAATCATAAATGATACATAGAATAATTAGAAATAGCTATGTTATATTGTGGGGAAAGGAATGAAAAAACAATAAACATGAACATCTTAACTCCAAATTAATAAATTCATTAAAAATTATTAAAACCCACTTTTAATTCAACAAATGGTGGGAAATTCAAGATCCAATCATCCTCATCTGTCTCGATGTCATCCCTGATGCCACCATGCATATCGCCATCCATCCTACCATCATTGATGCTAACTACTGCAACAAATATATCCACCCCACTCATTTCTCAAAAATACACTAGCCACCCTAGGTTCACATCATGTTGCATAGAAAGACTCAACATCTAAAGTAATCACACATGGAAGTAAGAAACGAACAAATAATTAATAGGGCATCTAGAGCCTAGAACTACAACATATATCCTTCATAATAAAATAAAACCACTATTTAACAAATTATTATATTTAACAATGAAAGATTTTTTATTGTATAAAAATAAATAATTCATTTAATAAAGGATACAACCATAGAAAACCTAAGACAATAACTAGCAATAGATAATAAATTAGTTAAACATGCTTCAAGATTAACATAAATTTCCGTCAATTATAAGGTAGAACGATAACAATTAAACATGCCTATTTATTATTTAGACATAAATAATTACAATTTCAATGTTCATTATATAATTTCCAAGCATAAAAGGCATGATAAATCACTTTACCAACAATAAAATCCATACTATCTAGAAAAACAAGAGGCGAATTGTCAATATAAGGTAAAAACATATGATTTCTATAACCCAAAATCCAAATCCGTTCTAAAATTCTAGTTTAATATTAATTATGGTTAATTCCACAATTACCCAATAATATAGAGAATAATAAATTCAAAATTTCTCTTAAATTAGGTGAACCAATTAATCACCTACCTCGATTGTCACTTCAAAGAAAACCATGATTTCAATGGAGGAATCAATGGATCAAACTACACCATACTAAAATTTAAGCCCAATATAACCTATCCATAAAAATAAAACATAAAACACACTAAAAAATCTTTCCAAAACAAATGGGTTTTCCACAATGATCATCCAAACAAAAAGGGAAGAACAGAAGGGATAAGGGGAGAAGAAAGTACTTTGAATCACGGGCACGCAATTCTCCACGATCTAAGGGGTTTGTACCTCTAAATAGGTAATAAAAGGGAATATATGGGTGTATTTAGTTGCATAAAACTAATATTATAAGTAAGAAAATATAATAAATGGATGTTATCCATTCAATTTATAGATTAATACCAAAAGTCTTCGCCAGACTGTAGAGACAACCTGTTATTCCATTGTCTACCTTGACCAAAGGAGATCTGAATCTCACAGAACCATTTACCCATTTCCATTCTTTTAAAAAATTTATTTAATTTTCTATATGTTCTATTCCATAGTGTGGTATTTGTTTTGGTGTCTCCTACAATTCCCTCCATGACCATCCATTATGGTGAAACACAAAAGGCATACTCATTTTCTCCCCACCACACTCATAACCATGACATTGTGAGCTCTATCTCCATTTTTCACATATGTGGCACCACTAAACTCTATTCTTAGATCCATGAATTTTTTAGGAATTTACAAACTACCCATGTTACAAAAGCTGATCACCCATGTGCCACACCCAACTACATATCCAACCAAGATGTTTTTCTAATTGTGGTGTGTCCTAACACCACACGTCAATCCCCAAAACAACACTCTGTGCACCCAAGGACAAAATGATTAGCACCACAGCCACCACCATAGTGTGGTGAACCTCTGAATGACGAAAACACATCAAAATATTTTGGGAAACCTTAAAAATTCTTCTCAGTACCGTGGAACCTAGGAAAATGATAAAGGAATGTCTTTAGGGAAAATGGTCTCTCACATCAGATACCTCTCAAAATATTCTCACCATTGAAAATTGAAACCAAACCCAGAAAAAAGGAGAAAAAATGATCATTCAAAAAACACCCAATGATAGTATTCTCAATAATATATTTATCTTAGGAGTGTAACCATATATATTAAAGGGATAATATGCAATAATAACCAACACTATCAACCACCCCCAAACACTCTCCCAAAAAAGATACCTCTGAAACATGAGTAAGTCTAAAAATAAGGCATTAAAGAATGAGGAACAATATCATATTCCAGATAAAGGTCAATATCATGAAAAAATTTATATAAAAGAATAATCAAGCATCAATCAACATGGGATACAGTGCACACATCTGTGACTCATTTTCCCTTGTGCTCTCTTCCATGAAAATGTGTCACTATAATACATGAACTAAGGGAATAAAAAACTAACAAAACACCGACCCTTAGTATTACTGTATATCGACAAGCCGATCCATAAATGATTTATCATATTAAACATAAATATATATTTAGTGATTTATTTTTGAATCATCATGAAGATACTAGTGAGGCTACGACACATAAAAGACATCATGAATCTAACTCATCTACAGGGAAAATGTTAACTAGTAAATGATGGTACCAACATGAGTTGATTCCTTGAGGAACGCAACAAACTAGTGAGAAATATTACTCCCATGATCAAACCATAATTGAACCTAACAAGGATTCAAATTTAAGAATACATTATCTCCAAAATAGAACTGCGGAGGTCTCCTCCTCTAGCCTATATATGATTTATGGTGATCTTAATGTTCCTTCATCCACTCTTGATTAACATTCTCTATTTCTGTCATGATCTAAACTAGTCCTCACTTAATAATTTCTCTATTTTTGACCTTAGATCAATGAAATATAAAAAAATAAAGTTCAACCATACAATTATTCAAATGGTGACATATAAATGGTGTAGTGAGAAATATTATTATGAGAAACTCGACCAATGGCAGGAACCTCATCCAAAACCCTCCAAAATCCTAGACACATGCGTGAAACATGTCTTCAAGTGTATGGATGGTCTAATATGTCTAACCATCCATATGTGGATGAAAAGAAGTGTTGGGAAATAATAGAGATCCCAAAATAATACTGAAGACCTCCCTACACCATGGAGGTGAAATGAGGATCATTATTAGAAAATATCTTACTTAGGACTCCATGAAACTCACCACATCCTACAGATATTTCGTTGATAAGACCTCTTCCGATATTGAATCCTTGATTGTTATGAAGTGATATGATTTTTTCAAACATACTAACATTATACATATAGAATCATAACATCCAAGAGCTTAAGTTATACCATTGAATAATTCCAACGAAATATCCTCTCACTGCCATTGAGGAATATCTAATGGTAGAGAAAAGAATCAGGAACATGTTATACAAACTTTAACTTATTTAAAACTAAAAATTGGGGCATGAACTCCAGAATGGAATTCTTTAACCCAGGCCACCAAAATAGACCACTCAGATCATAGTACATCATTTTCATGATAGTATATACTACTAAGGGAGAGCTATGGAACTTATAGAGAACACCTTGCACATCACCAAATGAAAAAATAACTTCCCTTGAAACAAAACCTAGTTTTGATCATCCATAAACCCTAAATTAGGGGTGTAACCACAATAAACTCAATATCTAAAAACTCACAACTCATTATCCAATAAATGGGACTCCTCAACCTACTACACTAAAGATGACTACATTATTTTCTGATAAAGGTATCCTGTTCCACTATCCTCTCACGTATCATGAAACATCGCATTAAGATCTTCCATCACTCTCTATAAAAACCTAAACTCAAAAACCACACTACTAGAATAATTCCTTCTAAGTGTTTCATCTACATAATTAAAAATTTTCAATGTATAAGAAATAACAAAGTTATAGTGTCAGATAATTCTGTTAACCATCATTATTGCATGTTTAGGTCACATTGCGAGACTACATACCTTAGGATCTAATGAACAGTGAAAACCAGATATCATTCATTGATAAGATACTATTAGCAAAACATCAAGAAAAACACAATTGTTTCCAACTCCAGATAATGGGTGGCATAGTTATGTTCATATGGTAGTAACTAATGATCCCCCATCTATTACATCAAGTCTCTGATTAAACTAGGAAACAAAACATCATAGTAAAATTCAAACTAAACTACCTCTTCTTACAAATGATGAACTAGTGCACTGAACAACCTCTCCATAATATTCTCAAAAGTATACTAGAATTTTTCACTCTATAAGAATCATGGAAACTTTTTAATCAATGATATTAGAGTATTATTAATCCATGATAATTCAAGTATGAAACTCATTTAATATGTTATAAAAAAGGAAATATTTTTCTTCTTAAATATTCTTGGGGGATTAACATGAAACAAGCACCATGATCTTCAAAGGATCCATGACTAATACATGATGATACAAAACATTCTCCATGAAATGTTCATGTACATCCTATAACTCACACATATGATTCCTCCCATATAGTTGTTGAGGATGATGATCCCCCAAAATATCTCTAAAATTATCAGTGTGACCCCCATCTTATGTGTAGTATAGATGGGTGTCATCGATAAACACAACCACAAATCATTCCAAAAAATCATAGAAAACATCATTCATTAGTCCCATGAATACATCTGGATTATTCATCACAACCAGAAAAATTGAAATTAACTTATAATTCCCATAGTGACATAAAAATTAAGTCTTCGTAATATCCTCATACTTCACTCACATAAGATGATATCCTAACCATTGGTTGATTTTTGAGAACCAACTAGATCATCTAATATTATTAAATAAATCCTCAATTCGTTGAATAAGGTATAAATTCTTCATAGTCACTAGATTCAAGTGATAATAATTGATATGAAGACACATATGATGATAAAACATCCTTGTAAATAAAACCAAAGAACCCTAAGGTGACATGACCAACCAAATAATAGCTCACTACAAGAGATAATTGATCTGTATCCGCTGATACTATGACACATAAGTCACTATCATATATGAAGAAATTGAAAGATAATAATATATAGGCTGTATATCTATCCCAAAATTGATCTTATATCAAGGTGGTATAAATAAAACCTATTCACGAAATACCTCAAGGTATTCTTCCAAAACCATAACGAACAAAAACTTCTAAACCTCAGATGAAATCATATATGAATTTTCCATTAAGAAATACAATGACTAAGAAAGCCTAAAACCCATATGAGGGTATTTCCTGGGAATGAACAAAGCATACTCTCTATCAGCAATGTAGAACACAATTCTCTTCTTGAAGAAATCCATGATATCTTTCATCAAATATAATTTTTCCTTGATAAGGAAGATGTCATATGGATATATTTGAAAACAAAGTAATACTCCCCAAGATTGGTTCTACCCTAACACTATATCATGGTATGTATAAACTTCACATAAATTATCCTTACCTCTAACTTGTGTATTCAAAGAAACGAGTACTAGAAGTACATGTGTATCTATAAAATTAAACAGGTCATACAACCAAGTGTAAAACATAAAAATGGTACCTAAAACCACATCCAAATACCCTAGAAATGGAAACTATATATAATTCATATAGATATCTCCTACATCATGGAATCTCTATCCTTTATTATGACCAACTCCATGGTCACGCTCTACTCACAGAGGAAAAGGAGTATCATAGGGCTATCCTCTGCCTACATTATCTCCTCTCAGCTGGTCATAGGATAAATCAACCACTTATTGTTACCTTATGTGATACTATTAAAATGGATGAATATGAAGAAGACCACTATATACAAACTATTATCTCAGAATAGTGGGGCACTCCCACTGCTGACATACTTAGCCCCTAAAAGAGATTCAAATATTGGATCCCTTGGTAAGGGTGTGAGGGCTCCCAAACTCAGTGAAATGAGATGAAGAGGGATGGTAACTACCCCTAGGTTTCTAAAACCCTTATGTCCTAGATACTGGGAACCCCATACCATATCTTTTCTACAAGGTGAATCATGATGAATCTCTCTCTTGTGATGATTCAGTCTTGTCCAGCATTCCCTCAAGTACCACATCACCCTCTTTCAAAACCCTCTCCCCCTAAAGGTACCCCTCCTAGGATATCAATGTGGGAAGAATGATAATGAAACCCGAATATTTCTTCTAATAGGACATTATTTGGAAGAAAGAACCAAGGGTATATCATACACTGAAATGGAATTTTTATGATGGATCTGGTAAATTGGTTACTGCAATGTTGTCTTCAGATTGTTTTTTTCATGGTTCGTAGAGGATAAATCCGTATGATGTTTTGAAGCATGATTTTTTTTCTTACACTGACTTGTGATCTTAAATAATTCTTCATAAGGGGTCTTGAGCACTAGTTGAGGCCAATCCTGCTATCTTTACAAAAATTATTTCCATTGGGGAATCCTCCCTGATTGCACATCTTATTTTAACCATTGGTTAGAAATCCGTGAGGTTCGACGATTTGGTCTAAAGGATTTTGTGTTTGTGGGGTTTCTCTGACTAGAGGTGTGTATCTCTTGGATGTGGTTTCTTTCATTGCATTTTTCCTTCAGATGATTCTAAATTTCATGCATGGAGCACTAGATCTCTTTCCTTTAAGTCTCGATAGCTTCACCTTCATGAATGGTCTCTAGACTTCAACGCTTCCCAAGTATGGGTTCTTCTTCATTCTCCTAATTGGGTACTTTGGCACCTAAATATTCTGCATGATATTGGAATGGCAATTTCGACTCCCATACATCTTGACAAGGAGACTGAGAATGTCCAGTTTGGACATTTTTCAAGGATGTTAGTTGAGATTGATCTTATCTCCATCCTGATTGACAAGGTAACTCTTTCCACTACAATAGATGAAATTCAAATTGATATTGGGTAGGAAAGAAAGCCATTTTTTTGTAATTAATGTATGTCTCTTGGGAATTCAGTGAAATTATGTCAGAGAAAAATTTCATGTGAGAACTATGGGATAATGGTTCATCCATCTAACATCTGTAGAAGGAGATCATGGAGGAATGATGTGGATTTGTCACAAACCCTTGATCGTAACAACAATCCATCTTCCAATAAGGATAATGTGTTGGCTTCTGAAGAAGAATGTTAGCTACCTTCAAAAGGGAAGGGGATGATGGTGGATTCATCACCGTTGAGAGCCAATAGTGGTCCTTCTAATATTCAGGATATCTCTTCATCCCTGTTGAGTGGTCCCTCCACTGGTCGAGTTGACTTTTCTAAGGAGAGTACACCTAAGGATGATCTTGCATTTACTCACATAGGATTACTTGGTATTGGAAACAATTCTCCACTCTCTGTTAAAAGATCTCTTATTTTCACTAACCCCTCAAATATATTAATAAATGATAGTCCTAGTGCTTGATTGCAATGTGATACGACTGTTGAGATGAATTTTAACACTGCGGCTCCATCACAGGTTGATTCCCTTTAAGAGATCTAGAGGATCTTGAACTCTTCCAGGATATCTAAGAAGTGGGGTGACATCTCAAAGGTAGAAGGGACTGCAGCGGGTTGCGGTGGCCCTAATTCATTTAAAAATGCACTCATTTTAGGAAAAGGGGATGTTTAATACACTCCCACCACCTCGAATCGAAGGCCGAATAAGGACTACTCTAATACACCTCGCACTGTGTGTACTTACTCTTCTAGGCTATTGGGTAAGTTTAATTCAGATTTTCTTAATACCCTCAGTCACGGTAAGTCCTACTCTGAATGGGAAACTACTGATGATTATGTTTATGGGAATGATATGTCTTATTATGATCTTTAACATTGTTTTTTGACGGATGAGGGAAAGTCCCTTTATTTGACCCCACCCATATTCTCTGTACTCTTTTCATTTATTTAATAAATAATTAGAAGCATCACTTCTGACTGGACTTACTAGTTTAAGAATAAGAGGAACAAGAGATAAGATGAGGTCCAAAAAAATCCCACTCTTAAGAAATAAAAGATACCAACACATGCATGTAATGTCATAGAAAACTCATACAACTATAAAATAAAGTTAAAAGTTCAAAATATAACTCCTCAGTTGAAATCTTGAAGCCCAAATAGCCCATAAAAAACTCTAGAAGCTTGTAAGGTCTAGCCTGATCAATGACAAGATCCATCACACTCGGAAAACAATTTATATATATTAAGGTGAGTGCAACGAGTATACTTGAATGGATCCTCCCAAGACACTCTCATAAAACTATGTAGAAAGCATACTAAAGGACAAATAATAACCAATGAAATATAATTCATCACCTAATTAGGTATTCTATGTTCCCAAACACACTACATCTATCTCACCAAGTACCACATAAAAGTAATAATATAATATAAAACATAAATATAAAAGTGAAAGTACCTTGCTACCACTTCTCCACTAGTTTTCTTCCCCCACCCCAACATCATACATCATGATCCATTTCTCTCTAATAATACACATGAATCAGAGGAAACTATATAATAACCCAGACCCCATGCATCATATAATCTCATCATCATCACCACCTCCAGATAGAAACCGAATAATTTTCCAAAAGCTACAGTAATCTATGCACTATATACTACACCTAAATAAGTAAAAACCCATACACAGTAAACCTATAATAATTCCGAGGATACTATATCTGGATATACATGTGTGTAAAATAACCAGAAGCCATTATATCCTTACACACACTTATATAGTGAGAAAACTATAACGAACTAACCTAGCTAACCTTCTTAGATGGTATGTGAATAAGTTCATAAATAGTCAGAAGGGAATTCTAGATACTCACAGGCTAGAGACAAGCACCAAGGAATTAAAATGAAAAAGAGGGAATGATTTCACCAAAGGAAAAAATAAATAATACAAAGGTATTATAATAAGAATAAATAATCGGTCGGTGTGGAAAATACACCATAAGTGAAAATTACCTCATGTAGATAAATATAAGTCTCAAAAACGGTAATCTAATCAAATTTGTTACATAAACCATCAAAGACAATGTCAAAAAATATCCATGAAACAAGTAGATGACATACAACACCATTCATTGTTTTCTCGACTAGTTTGATAACTGTGGAGAGCCCTAAAAGCCTCTAATCCCCCCCCAAATTAACACAAAAAAACTTGAGAAAATATTGAAACAAGATATGGTAAAAAAAGTAATGTAAGTAACTTAAAGTGGGGGTTATGATGTCAAACTTTTTCCTACAAAAAACTATTTCTTCCCCCAAAAAAATATAAAAAAGAATCAATAGAAAACAGGTGAGGAGAGTTATCTCTCATCAAATAATCACACTCTAACATCTCATGAGAATTAGAACCATTATACCCTAGAAACCAAACCAAGGGTATAAAATTTCCATGAACAACAAATATTTGATAATCAGAAATAGCTACTCAGTCTGGATCATATCTGGTTCTAAATCAATGTCCTCCCAACTCAAGATGTGGGACCAGTATAAAAGATAATTCTTAATATGGGATATGTGAAAGATGTTATAGATTGATTTCATCCAAGGTGGAATTTTCAAAATGTATTCCAACTTTCCAATTCACTTAATAACCTCAAACAATCCTACATATATAAGTGATAACTTTCCCAATTTACTAGATCTTCAATGACATAAACGAGGTGCGACTATCAAAATTACCCAATCACAGACAAAGAACAATTGATGGAAAGAAGGAAAATCAACATAATAATTATACTATATCTGTTCCATTACCATTCTATGATATGTAAACTAAATCATTATCATTATTTCTTGGACAAGACTAGGCATTATAAAGGAAGTTTCACTGATCTCAATCAAATAGAACATATATTTAGAAGACTAGCCATATAAAGAATCAAATGGATACATTTTTACAGATGAATGATATCTATTATTGTAGGTTAATTTGAAAATTTCCAAAAATAAAATCCAAATATCAACCATACTCACAGACAAATGTATGAGGAATGTCTTACAAAATTTGTATATTCGATTTCATTTGACCATCTATCTGAGGATGGTACTTCAAGATCAACTTTATCTGGGATCCAATATCCTCTTGGAGGATCTGAAAAAATTAGAAGTGAACTAGGGATCCCGTTTTGAATGTATGGTAGATGAAGCTCCATGTTATCTAAAAATATCTTGAAATATCGATTTCAATGTTCTCAACAATGGTTATAACATGAATGTGAATAATGTGATTTATTTGGTCAATCAATCCATTACCACCCCAATCCCATTCTTCCCTCGAGATGTGTTTGGAAACTAAAAAACAAATTCCATTGATATCTCACCCCATTTCCATGTTATCATAAGAAGTGATTGAAGTACACTAAGAGGTTTATAACGATTGTTCGTAATTTTTTGGCATGTATTACAATGAGAAAAAAATAAGTAATTTATCATTTCATACATGGACACTAGAATTGATGCATCATATTATAAAAAATCATTATTATGACTTGGTGTACTACCCAATAAGAATGATGAAAATCTACCATCACAACATTTCTTTTAGGTAACATAACAACAAAACAATTCTTAAAGTAAAGGATACCCTAACAAGATAGAGACCATTCACTAATCATCTCTACACCATATATATATATTCTACAATGCCTCAAAACCCATCATCAATATATTATTACTATAGAATTATCTTGAGTAGAGAGGATTTCAACTAAACACTCAATAAAATAAATTCGATCTCATCCACCTAGAATCAAAATTGCATATAAGTAAATAGATCTATTATATTCCATTCCTCAGAAGTATCTTTCATATCATAAGATAGAATTTTCATACTTAGGGAATCAAAAAATACATTACCTTTAACAGGGGTGTAGGCAATGTACATGTCAAAATATTATTGGTCCTCTTCCCATCTCATATGATAAATATTAACAAAATTTAATAGAAGATAAAACCTAATATTTGGAGACTGTAGGAGTTAATAAACCTCTCTCTAATAAGGTAATGCCACCAAGTATTCCAAACATGAATCACATCTACAAGTTGGAGATAATTTGTGAGATATTTCTTCTCATGATAATGAAGATTCCAATAACCATAAACTACCACATGATCACCTTGCATGAGAAAAAATCCCAATCCTGATCCAAACACATCACAAAATTCCAAATTACCCATCCCAGCCTCTAGAAGTTTCAATACTGGTGCTAAATTGAAATGATTCTTAAACCCATCAAATGAAGCCTACCATTTAGAATCCAAAAAAATTAATCCCTTATGAGTGAGAACAATCAATGGGGAATCCATATTTGAGAAATATTTCACAAAATGATAATAATACCATTCCAATCCTAAGATTATATGAATCTCAAAGATGATTAATGGTTTATCTCAATTTCATAACAACTATAAACTTCTCCGGATCAATTGAAATTCCTAGTTTGGAAACCACATTCCCCAAGAATATTACATCTCAAATCCAAAAATATTCATTTAAAAATATTGGGATAATTATATTGATTCATTAATATGTCTAGGTCTTCTCTAAAATAAAACACATATTCATCCTCCATTTAAAGTAAACCAATATTTCATCCATGAATACCATTAAAAAATATTCAATGTAATGATGAAAAATACCATTCATGAATGCAATAAAAAATATGAAACATTAGTTAAACCAAACAGCATGGATACATAATCGTAGTGTCTATAATTTTACCTAAATGTTGTTTTAGGGATATTAGAATCCTTGATACTAAGCTGGTGATAACCAGAGTAATTATTAGTTTTTGAGAACCAATTTTCCCCCTTAAACAAATAAATAAATAATTGATATGGGGAAATAGATTCTTGTTCATGATTGTGAAGTAATTGAACTTTTTGTAATCAACACATTCGATAAGGGTTTCGTTGATCTTATCTGAAAAATCACCAATTCTGGCCATGGTGAGACACTAGGTTTAATGAAGCCTTCGACTAACAAGTCATCCAACCCCTTCAGTTTATCTAGTTCTATAAAGTGGGAAAGTGTATTTATGGATTGTGTAACCAACACCAAATAAAATTGATATATCCCCCTCCCTTACCGTTAGAATACTATAAAAACATATGAAAAAATATCAGGAAGCATAAAATAAACTATGGGAATATCAACACATGAATATGAATGCTCCATTTTAGAGGTAAACATGTATATAATTACACCCAACTCTGGAAGAGTAGGTCCGATTCAGCTTGATCTCTTATCCCATTATTCCTAAAGGACACAAAACTCTCCATCAGGGGTAGTAAAGGAGCCCTGATAAAGGTATCAATAAATATGATAGATATGATAAATCATTAAATCTATCTTGATAATAAAGGTTTTATTTGCATAAAAAAATCTAAAACAATCTTGAAATTTAATGAAGAGAAATAACAATAAGTGTATTAGAGTCCCCCTCTCTCTTATTCCATAGAGGCATTGAAATATCAATTAAATAGGGTTTTATCTCCCTAAGAAGATTCAATAGTTCCATAATATCGGTATATATGATGGAATTAGATGAACTAATATGAAACAAATCATCCACTAAAGATGAATCAATTGTAACGGTATCTCTCATTGTTACATGACCTACTTCTATTTCCACAAGAGACTCGTCCACCATGAGAGGAAGATTAATTCTTGATTCATGTGGCTAGAACCCCTTTGTTATTGAAACATATAACTACACTATATATCACCTAGTACTATCATTTTCATACCACTACATGGAGTAGTAAAAACATGGTGAAACATATATAAGTGACTTGAGAATCCACAAGATCTACAGATCCTTGGTGCCTATAAACAGTCAGACTTTGAGGTCCCAACTTTTCCACATTAGAAACAAGTTAGTGGTCCTTTAACAGATATTTAAAAATATTTCCAAGATGTATATGGATACGATCCATTTCTATAGTCTCCACCACGATACTAATACTTATTATTCCTTTATTTAGCGGGACCACTTAAGCTACCATCGAGATTAAGACTAACTCCTATTAACCCTGACATATCATCCAAGTTTGATTCTGCATCAGAGATCTATTTATGACATATTAATTTGAGGTGAGATTCACTATGAAATCATAAAATCATATATCTACTCAATGACCCATCTCAAACCCCTTGGGCTTCTAGATTCTAATTTGATACTAATTCAAGTGAGAAATGGGAAATATCTGTTAAACAATGAAAATATTGAGTCACTGTCTAGTCATCTTTATGAAGTCTAAGAAACTCCATTGAATTATAAAGCACCATTGATTCTATATAAAAATCATCAATAAAAAAGATCATTTAATTATTTCTTCTCTAAGCCCACATGTTTTCCTACCAGAAAAAAAAAGAAAGCCACTACCTTATACCAGGCCCTTCAAGTTTGAAGTAATTACATTTCTCCTTGACAAAGTCCGATGTCTCAAAAAATATCAAATTGTTTGTCAAACATTTTCAACCAATAATATTCAAACTGAGGATTGTTGGTACCCTAAAAGGATAATAATTTAAACTGAAGAAAATCATAGGCATGATCTCTACTATCATACAAATGAGGCACAACCTTTAAAATCTGAAAGGGAGATGGTGTAACTACTTTGCCTATATCTTGTAATGCATGCACAAAAATCTATACATAGTTTTGATAAATTGTAGGAATCACTTGTTGTGGTTAATCAATATGAAACTCATGTATCAGATCAAATCTTTGTAAAGAGTCCAGATTTAGATAAATTAACTCCTCAAAGAAACTTTTTCCCAATATCCAATAGTAAATTGAGGCTCATTATGGTGATATATTTTGAGAAACATTCTTGAAATCAACACATTGTGTACAAAAAATTCCATCTCCTTTCCACTATTACATCCCAAGTTGTATACCGTCATCAAGAAGAGACGCAACTACCCTTCAAAACCAATTTTCATGAATCAACCCAATTATCCCTCCTAGATTTTACCTGAATCTTTTCTATTTTAGAACAAAGGGCTTTCTCGTTCTCCATGGGTTAGAGAAAATCATCGGAGCATCAACCAAGACTAGAGGGAATGGTTTTTCCATATGAAAAACTCATCAAGACAAAGCAAAAAAAAATATGAATCAACAAACTCTCGGAATGAAAAACACTCTATAAGAGAAAGATACCATATGTAGAAAGATGAATGTCTCAAAAATGGTATGTTAAATAAATTCCTCACATCAATAATCAGAGATTACCATGAAATATCTCTATGTAATAAGAGGATCAAATGGGCCACTTATCACCCCCAAATCCCAAGGCCCTACTATTCAAGAGCATCCGCTACCTCCAAGTGGTGAATTTCATTTCCCTAGACTTAGAATAAAAAAGTATATAAATTCTGAATGGTAAAATTAGGAAGTGATAAACAAATAATAGTTGGAAATAAAAAATTATTCCCTAATAAATCCATATAAACTAAACCATATATGAACAATTTCAAATAAAACATGGAATGAAAATATTGTTAATGTTTATATAAAAATATGTTTTTCAAAATATTTCAATGGAAAATATAAAATATATGAAATTTTTTATTTTATTTAAAATAGATGGACATAAAAATCTTTATCAAAAAAATAATTAATAATCATTTCAATCAAAATAGGCCTGAATAAGAATTTAAATTAAACATTTGAGTATAAAATAATTTTTAATCATAGAATCAAGGGTATACACCTCAAAAATTAGTTAGATTGAGTCACGAGGTTCCACACGATATTACTGATTTATGTATTTATGTGTTCACACAATCTTTAGATCCCAATACTTGAGGCAATTGTAGAGAATACCAAAAAATAACCCCCCTTACCTCAAGATAGTTTATTTATAATTGTCATTTGAAATCCATTACTAGGTAATAAATTTTACCTATCTTGAATATCCACCTATTTACTAACAAGGATCTCACGAGATTAATATTAATCAATCAGAATTGTCTATGTAATTCATTTCTGTCAATCTCAAATCAATTAAAATAATCCTTTTAATCATACACAAGTTCAAGTTTCAAAAAATTCCATTTCATTTTAAAAACTGACATCAAATGGTTTTTATCAAAACTCATGACTATTAAATCAATTAATTTCATTCCATATCATACTAAATTTAATTACATCTCTTTCCAAATGACATCATCAAATTTTTACTAAAAGTAATTTTTTGAAAGTTAAGATCATTTTTATTGTAATCAATACTTTATTTTTAAATCCATTGTTGAAGGTATTTCATCACACACACCATTCCATTTCCAAATATTTTTTCAAAAGTCTCAAAATAAATATTTGGAAATCCATAAAAATTCAATTTCAAATAAGTAAGAAAAAATATTTTTAAATGATATGAATTTCCATATGAAACCACTAGGGTCGAATTACATTCTTTTCATCACCCTATAAGGGATATAAAGACTGAAGAAGGGATATAAAAATCATAGAAGGATCCTAGAACTGAAATTCTAAAATAGTAATTTCTAATTCATTATTTTCTTAACAAAATGAGATATAAAAAACACCCAACTCAATGATTTCCAAATAACACACAACAACCAATGGAGATCCAGGAAAAAAATCACACTTCAATGATGGATCTATAAGAAAAATATTTTGATCCTATTTAAAATCTAAGATATATTATCAAAATTCTTGGTCTATAGTTTATTTCAAGGAAATAAGGGTGGATATATTTGTTCAATTAAGAAAAAAATTAAACAGTCACTTACCTTTGAGAATATTGATCAAATTTCCAATGATCCTTCAAAAACCAATATAGGGAGGTAAGTTATCCCAAAAATCTCAAGGAGAAGTCCCCTTGGTCGAGATACTAAACCACAATAAGAGAAATTAGAGAAATAAAATATGTTTGATGTCTTGAAATAAAAATTTATAAAAATTAATTTAGGTTATATTATTTGGTAGCATGGTTTATAAAATCATACACCAAATGTGCACCTCTTTTTAGTCTACTGAAAGAGATGCAGGGTTTGGCCATACAGTTTAACAAACCATATTAAAACCATTAATAACACTATTTTCCCATGCTATATGGTTTGATGGGTTTTCCACATGTTTTTTTTCTAATCATTCACCTAACCATTCACCCCTCTTTAAGAGTCCAACATAATATGTACAATTTCCTAGGAATACCGATATAGTTTTCTGTAACCATGTGCCTACTATGAAGATGAAAAAAACTAATTAATTTTCTAAAAGTCACATAAAAGAACTCATTAAAATATCCAAAAAATATTTCTTAAAAAATGAATTATGTACCTAAAATTGGGTGTCATAATTGTACTGTTACATCTATGCATACCTACACATAATACTACTCCTAGAGAAGAGAGCGAGGAAGACAGGGTTGTCATCCATCTTCCCTCACCAACCTAGATATTGTAGAAAACATCCCATGGAGTCCACTGGGTGTTGTTTTATGTACCAACATATGTGAGGTTGAATATAAAATTAAATAACATATGAATTATATATATTTATTACAACCACTCTAAGAGAAACTATCTATAATTAGGCTCGAGTGCAACCACCATGTCTCGAGCACTTAGGATCCAATGTTATGGTCCAAATATCCTATAGTCGCCCAAACATTTCAAAGATACTTTTAATTAAATATTTTTGTTTAAAATTTAATATTTAACTAATTACCAAATAATTATCCCGATTCAACCATTAAACTCCCATCCCCTTGGGATAAATCATTTAATATTCATTACATTCCATAATTTTCGGTACTCTAGGACTCATCTTAAGATACCTTAAAAGATTCATATAATTAGAAAAATAACTTGTGTTAAGAAGTGGGGAAAGGAATATAAAAATAAGAAACATGTCCATATGGACTCTAACGTAATAAATTAATTAATAATAAGTCAACACAACTTTTAATTGAAAAAACGAAGGGAAATATCAGCTTTTACTCACCCCATAAGTCCCAATTCCTCCATAACACAACCGTGCATATCACTATCCATCCTTACATCATTGGCACCGACTAATTTCATATCCCCGGGTGCCCCCAATCTGTTATTTCTAATACAGTATATATCTCAGGCACACATCATATTGTATAGTAATGGAACACATGTTGAGAAATCACACAAGGAAGTAAACAAAAAATAGCTAACAGGGAATCCCTCCATAAAACCAAGGAATCCAACCATCATAAGTAAACCATATGGATCATCCCCAAATGATTATATTTAATAAAAAACTAATTTTTTACCATATTGAATTAAACGATTCATGTAACATAGGTTTTAAAAATTGAAATCAAAGGCATCTGATATCAACATCTAATAAATTATTTAAACCTAATTCAAGATTAACTTTAATTCCTATCAATTATATTCAAGATAGATAACAATTAAATATGAATCTTTCTTATTTAGTGATCAATAATTATCTGTTTTATGTTATTAATCTCTTTTCCAAGCATAAAAAACATGTAAAACTATGGTACCGATAAAAGAATGAACACAATATAGAAAATAAAGAGGAAAACCATCGACATGAAATAAACACATGTGATATCTTCTACCCAAAACCAAAAACAATTATTAAATTCTAATTTAATTTTTATTTAGGTTAATTTCACAATAAACCAAAGTTATAGTGCATGATAACATCACAATTTCACTTCATATAGGAGAAGAAAAAAATCAACTTCCTTGATCATCACTTCAAAGAGAACCATTCTCACAATGGATGAATCAATGGAAGAAAATCCACTATTCTCGAATGGAAACCCATGATAACATATCTTTAACTGACCATCACAATACCGTTATTATAACTTAGTACAAAAGTATGGTTATTCTAAAATTATCAGTCGAACAAAAAGAGAAGAATGAAAGTAGAAGGGGAGAGGAAGGTACCCCGAATTAGAGGAACTCGTTTATACATAATCCAAGAGGTTGGAATCCTCAAAAGAGATGACAATGGGCACTAAGTGAGGGTAAGTAGTTTTCAAAAACATATAGAAGATGCAAGGAATTCAAAACAAGGGAGTTCATGACATCTATTTATAGAGGAATCATGAATGGACTCACTATGACATGGTGACATCCCTCTATGTCATGGTCTTACTTGGTCAAAGGAGATCTAATTATCCCAGGGCTATTTACCCCTTTTCTAATATTTTTTATAATTGATTTGATTGACACCACGGATCAGTCCAAGTCATAGTGGATCCTCTGATTCTCACCATGAATAACCACTATGTAATATCATAAAAGGATTTCCTATTTTCTCTTAACCATTCATGGAACCACAGTGTGGTGAGTTCTATCTCCCTATATCACATAGCTGGTCCCTTAAAATTCCATACCCAACACCGTAACTTAATTGGAAATTTCTATGATACCTCTGTTACATAGGGTGATCTCCCAAGTCCCACACCCAATGACACTCTCACCCATGTCATTTTCTTACATGGGTGAATCCTAACCCCACACAAGCTGCTCCATCCAAACTCCACTACTAAAAAAACGACCATTAGCAACCGCCAATGGCGGTCGCTATAGGGCTCTAGCGGCCGCCCAGCGACCGCCATTTACGGTCGCTTTAGCCTCGTCGCTAGAGGCCTATAGCGACCGCCGTTGGCGGTCGCTATAGTTATTTTTTTTAAAAAAAAATTTCCACTGAAATAAATAAATAAATATATAAATAAATAAATAAATATATATATTAAAAAAATATTCACATATATACTATTAAATACAATATTATATATATATATATATATAATATTTTAAATATTTTAATATATATAATATTAAATACATGTGTAATATTGAATCATTGTGCTATAATAATTTAAAACCCCCGATTTAAGAAATGCTATCATTTCAGGTTTTTCGGAGCACATTTGCTCCGAATTCGATCGTCGCACGCCGTTTTGGTGTTTTATGACTCCGGAAACGCGTTTCCGGCTGCCGCGGTCAAACGGCACCTCCGATTGATGTGCCGTCTCTCCGAACATTTCAAAATTCACGCAACAGATGTTTTCATGCGGTTTCGTGGCATTCGGAGGTCGTTCGGGTGGTTTTGACCCCCCAACGCGTCATTTCAGCGCGCGCCGAGCTGCTGAAAACGGCGCATTCAGTCATGCCGCGCGCACCGCACGTCCGATGGATGTGCCGCCTCCTCCTACATCTCAGGAATAATATTCCTATCATTCTCGTGCGGTTTTAGGTTTTTCGGAGCACGTTTGCTCCTAATTCGGCCGTCGTACGCCGTTTTGGTGTTTTATGAATCCGGAAACGCGTTTCCGGATACCGCTGTCAAACGGAACCTCCGATTGACATGATTTCTGTCTGAATATTTCACAAATCATGCAGCGGATGTTGTCGTGTGGTTTCGTGGCATTCAGAGGTTGTTCGGGTGGTTTTGACCCCCCAACGCGCCATTTCAGCGCGCGCCGAGCTGCTGAAAATGACGCATTCGGTCGTGCCGCGTGCACCGCACGTCCGATGGATGTGCTGCCTCCCCCTGCATCTCAGGAATAATATTCCTATCATTATCGTGCGGTTTGAGGTCGTTCGGAGCACGTTTTCTCCGAATTCGACCGTCGCACGCCGTTTTGGTGTTTTATGACTCCGGAAACACGTTTCTGGCCGCCGCGGTCAAACGACACCTCCGATTGACGTGCCGTCTATCCGACCATTTCAAAATTCACGCAACGGATGTTTTTGAGTGGTTTCGTGGCATTCAGAGGTCGTTCGGGTTGTTTTGAGCCCCCAACGCGCCATTTTCAGGGCGCACTGAGCTGCTGAAAACGACGCATTCGGTCGTGCCGTTCGCACCGCACATCCAATGGACGTGCCGCCTCCTCCTGCATCTCAGGAATAATATTACTATCGTTCTCCTGCGGTTTCAGGTTTTTCGGAGCACATTTGCTCTGAATTGGACCGCCGCACGCCGTTTTGGTGTTTTATGGCTCCAGAAACGCGTTTCCGGCCGCCGCGGTCAAACGACACCTCCGATTGACATGCTGTCTGCCCGTCCATTTCACAATTCACGCAACGGATGTTGTCGTGCGGTTTTGTGGAATTCGGAGGTCGTTCGGGTGTTTTTAACCCCCCAACGCGCCATTTCAGCGCGCGCCGAGCTGCTGAAAATGACGCATTCGGTCGTGCCGCGCGCAACGCACGTCCGATGGACGTGCCGCCTCATCCTGCGTCTCATGAATAATATTCCTATCGTTCTCGTGCGGTTTCAGGTCGTTCGGAGCACGTTTTCTCCGAATTCGACCGCCGCATGCCGTTTTGGTGTTTTGTGACTCTAGAAACGCGATTCCTGTCGCCGCGGTCAAACGTCACCTCTGATTGATGTGCCGTCTGCCCGACGATTTCACAATTCACGCAAAGGATGTTGTCGTGCTGTTTCGTGGCATTCAGAGGTCGTTCGGGTGGTTTTGACCCCCCAACGTGCCATTTCAGCGGCGCCAAGCTACTGAAAACGATGCATTCGGTCGTGCCACGCGCACCGCACGTCCGATGGATGTCCCGCCTCCTCCTGAATCTCAGAAATAATATTCCTATCATTATCGTGCGTTTTCAGGTCGTTCGGTGCACGTTTGCTCCGAATTCGTCCGCCGCACGCCGTTTTGGTGTTTTATGACTCCGGAAACGCGTTTCCGGCCGCTGCGGTCAAACGACACCTCTGATTGATGTGCCGTATACCCGACCATTTCCCAATTCACGCAACAGATGTTTTCGTGTGGTTTCGTGACATTCGGAGGTCGTTCGGGTGGTTTTGACCCCCCAACGCGCCATTTCAGCGCGCACCGAGCTGCTGAAAACGACACATTCGGACGTGATGCGCGCACCACACGTTCGATGGACGTGCCGCCTCCCCTTGCATCTCAGGAATAATATTTCTATCGTTCTCGTGAGGTTTCAGGTCGTTCGGAGCACGTTTGCTCCGAATTGGACCGCCGCACGCCGTTTTGGTGTTTTATAGCACCGGAAATGAATTTCCGGCCGCTGCGGTCAAACGAAACCTCCGAATGACATGCCGTCTGGCCGACCATTTCAGAATTCACGCACCGGCTGTTGTCCTACGGTTTCGGGGCATTCGGACGTCGTTCGCGTGGTTTTGACCCCCAACGTGCCATTTCAGCGCGCCACGCGCTGCTGAAAACGACACATTCGGTCGTGCCGTGCGCATCGCATTTCCGATGGACGTGCCACCTCCTCCTGCATCTCAGGAATAATATTTCTATCATTCTCGTGCGGTTTCAGGTCGTTCATAGCACGTTTGCTCTGAATTGGACCGCCGCATGTCGTTTTGGTGTTTTTTGGCGCCGGAAACACGTATCCGGCCGCCACGGTCAAACGGAACCTCCGAATGACGTACCCTCTAGCTGACCATTTCACAATTCACGCATCGGCTATTGTCGTACGGTTTCGTGGCATTCAGAGATCGTTCGGGTGGTTTTGACCACCCAACGCGGCATTTTAGCGCGCGCCGCGCTGCTGAAAACGACACATTCGGTCGTGCCGCGTGCACCGCTCGTCCGATGGACGTTCCGCCTCCTCCTGCATCTCAAGAATAATATTTATATCGTTCTCGTGCGGTTTCAGGTCGTTCGGAGCACGTTTGCTCCGAATTGGACCGCCACACGCCGTTTTGGTGTTTTATGGCGCCGGAAACGCGTATCCGGCCGCCGCGGTCAAACGGAATCTGAGAATGACGTGCCGTCTGGCCGTCCATTTCACAATTCACGGACCAGCTGTTGTCGTACGGTTTCGTGGCATTCGGAGGTCGTTCGGGTGCTTTTGACCCCCCGCCGCGCAATTTCAGCGCGCGCTGCGCTGCTGAAAACGACACATTCGGTCGTGCCGCACGCACCGCACGTCCGATGGACGTTCCACCTCCCCCTGCATCTCAGGAATAATATTTCTATCATTCTCATGCGGTTTCAGGTCATTCAGAGCACGTTTGCTCCGAATTGGACTGCCACACGCCGTTTTGGTGTTTTGTGGCGCTGAAAACGCGTTTCTGGCCGCCGCGGTCAAACGGCACCTCCAAATGACGTGCTGTTTAACCGAAAATTTAAAAATTCACGCACCGACTGTTGTCGTATGGTTTCGTGGAATTCGGAGGTCGTTCGGGTGGTTTTGACCCCCCGACGCGCAATTTCAGTGTGCGCCGCGCTGCTGAAAACGACACATTCGGTCGTGCCGCGCGCACCGCACGTCCGATGGATGTGACGCATCCTCCTGCGGATCAGGAATAATATTTCTATCGTTCTCATGCGGTTTCAGGTCGTTCGGAGAATGTTTGCTCCGAATTGGACCGCCGCACGCCGTTTTGGTGTTTTCTGGCGCCGGAAACGCGTTTCCTGCCGCCGTGGTCAAACGGCACCCCCGAATGACGTGCCGTCTTGCAGACCATTTCAAAATTCACGCACTGGCTGTTGTCGTACGGTTTCGTGGCATTCGGACGTCTTTCGGGTTGTTTTGACCACCCAAAGCGCCATTTTAGCGCGCGCTGCGCTGCTTAAAACGACACATTCGGTCGTGCCGCGCGCACCGCACGTCCGATGGACGTGCCCCCTCCTCCTGCATCTCAGGAATAATATTTCTATCGTTCTCGTGCGGTGTCAGGTCGTTCGGAGCACGTTTTCTCCGAATTGGACCACCGCACGCCGTTTGGTGTTTTTTGGCATCAGAAACGCGTTTCCGGCCGCTGCGGTCAAACAACACCTCCGAATGATGTGTCGTCTGACCGAACATTTCACAATTCACGCAACGGTTGTTGTCGTACGGTTTCGTGGAATTCGGAGTTCGTTCGGGTGGTGCGGGGAGCTGTTCGGGGGTGCGGGGGGGGGGGGGGGGGGGCTGTCCGGGGGTGCGGGGGGCTGTACGGGGTGTACGGGGGTGTCGGGGGGGCTGTACGGGGGTGCGGGGGGCTGTACGGGGGTGCGGGGGGGGGGGGGGGGGGCTGTCTGGGGGTGCGGGGGGCTGTACGGGGGTGCCGGGGGGGGGGGGGGGGGGCTGTACGGGGGTGCGGGGGGCTGTACGGGGGTGCGCGGGGGCTGTACGGGGGTGTGGGGGGCTGTACGGGGGTGCGGGGGGGGGGGGGGGCTGCCGGGGGTGCGGGGGGCTGTACGGGGGTGCCGGGGGGGGGGGGGGGGGCTGTACGGGGGTGCGGGGGGCTATACGGGGGTGCAGGGGGGCTGTCCAGGGGTGCGGGAGGCTGTACGGGCGTGCAGGGGGGGGGGGGGGTGTATGAGGGTGCGGGGGGGCTGTCCGGGGGTGCGGGGGGCTGTACGAGGGGGGGGGGTGTACGGGGGTGCGGGGGGGGGGGGGGGGGCTGTACGGGGGAGCAAGGGGCTGTACGGGGGTGCAGGGGGTTTTACGGTTGTGCGGGGGGCTGTTCGGGGGTGTGGGGGGGCTGTACGGGGGTGCGGGGGGTTAGAGTTTTTAAATGTACACCTTAGATAATATTAGCTATCATATAATAAACAAGAAAAGAAAGAAATTATAAGTTCACAACCATCTAATTTAAATTAAATGAATAAATACAATACATCAATGTCAACCCCACCAGTAAAAACGAAAAACATATCTCGTGAATATATGATGCGTCACGCGTTGTCATCACTGTTACCTCCTTCTGGTGGGCCAGGAGCCTACAACAAATAAACATTATAAATATTTTAATAACAAAAATAATTTAAATTAAATAAATAAATACAGTATATACCTGCGTCGTATGATCCCCTGCACCATCAGCTCGACGCACATATTCCTGCAGTGCTCTAACCTCAGCTGTCAATTGCGCATTTGCCTCCTCGGAAGCACGCAGCCGTGCCTCAAAATATGACATCTGCTGTGTCATATGAGCAATAGCAGGACTGACAACCGCAGCGCGTGACACTACAGAACGAGGAATCCCTGCTCCATAGGTCATACTATAGCCATGCCCGTCCCGACTGATAATGCGATGAAAGATCGCATCCCGTCGCATGGGAAGCTGTCGCTGGTCCTCTGGCAGATGTTGTAACTCAGCTTCAAATTGAGCCTATGAAATATTTAAATATATATAAATATATATATGTTAATATATAGATTTATGTAATTATTGGTAAGTACATACACTTACTATCAATGCTGTAACCTCTGGATCATTGCGATCACGAGTCCTCATCCACACCGACATTTTATAAGTTGTTGCACCTTGCTCTCGCAACTGTATATTAAAAAAATATAAACACAAAACCATATTAATTAATAAACTAATAAATGAATAATATATACCTCATGTCGGATCTGAGACACGTGACGAGTCCCGAGCCTGTGAGGTGGTCCCTGCAACGCTCGATTCTCAGAATGGCGTGTTGACAACTCCTACATTCAATTCATTCAAATTTCAAACAAATCACATATTCTTGAAAATATATATACACCAAAATAATTAATATACAAACCGCAACACCCTCAGTAGACCAATATGCAACCAAGTCACGCCACTGAGCCGGGAGGACACCTCTCAGGACTTTTTCCAAAATGTCTAGGGCACCCACATTTGGTACCCAGTGGTCCCTCTTCACTTTGCCTTTATAATCTTTCCAAATCTTACGACATTTTCTCATACACACGGGCTGAAACTCTTTAGGGCATACTTTCAAATTTTTCTATAAAGAAAATAATCAAACATATTAGTATTCTTTATACATAGAAAATAAAGTAAAATGATTTTTATACCTGAACCTCCCTCCATAGACGATCTAATGTGTCCTGAGGGATAGAAGCCCAGTCATGCGTGGTCAATGGAAATCGATATGGGTCACGTATGATATGACCCAGCTGACGAATAAATGCTGGGGAATTCGGTCCCACAGGATGAAAAACCTCATCAAATGAAACATCTATCATCGTGTAGGAATTCCATGATAATATGCCACGACCAGGGCCTCTCCTACGAGAGGAAGAAGCAGCCAAGTCTGATCCTGTTGAAAACAATTTTATATATAAATTGACAAATGTTATATATATATATATATGTATGTCAATTACATAAAAAATATAGACAATGACATTCAATCATACCTCGACCCTAAGACGTAGATGCCTCAGATGGATGATGTGGATCTTCTGCCTCTTCCCCTGACATGTCTGCAGTCATAGAAAACATCAGTAATGAGTCCAAAGTGTTTAAAAGATAAATTGCATTGTTCTTAAAAAATAAAACTTGTACAACTGTTAATCAAACAAAAAATGGATTGAATAATTAGTTGTGAATGAATTTTAAAAAATCAGAAAGTTAACAAAATAGATATACAAATTATGTACAAAACTAGTCAATGCATAGAAAAATTTCAGATAGAACTAATAAAAATTCAAGCAGCACATGAATCAGATGAAGAATACCTCAAAGGGATGATACACCGACCATAACATCAATAAATCAAGAGTAAAAACAACCTAAATATTTATGATTGAATTAACTTACAAAAGTGAGGATTAAAACTTATAAAGATTTATAAAATGATTAGATAATTTATGATATCCTAGGAAATTCTACCGAATAGTGAGAAAACAATTATACCTTTCATTAAGCATGAAAATCGAACGTTTCTCCTTCAACAGCCGCTCTGACCCAATAAATATCTTCTTCACGTTGATCTACAGTATGTTGATCAAGTTGTTGGTAAACAAACGGAACAGTCTTGGGTTCATCTTCTTCAAATAAAAACACTCCTCGCCGAGACATTTTGACAATAACTTTCCAACTTGGATCCGAAGGCAAAGTAACGAAGAATACTTGTTCCACTTGTGATGTCAAAATGAATGGTTCATTCTCAACTCGTTCATTATTTCTGTATAACATATAGTTAAAATTCACCAATGAAAATAGATATTGATCGACTTTACATCCACGCACTGGATCAACCCAATTACACTTTAACAATATGTACTTCAAACCGTGTGTGTATACAACTTAAATGATGTCTATCAATTGACCATAGTAATAACTAGAATCGACAAAGGGACAACCGATGCCACTGTTTTGTGTTGCTCATTTGTCGTCAACATCTTTAATGCGAAATCGGAAACCATTAGCATCAATAGCTTTATAACGACGAGCCGTTATAGATGGACCCTCAGCCAGTTGGATAAATACTTCAGGTAGCGTGGGGTCCCCTAACTCCCTCATCTTACGAACCTACATAATTTATAAAAATAAATACTGATATATGCAGAAAGAATTAGTATAATACTTCACTCATAATGAAAATCAATTTATACATACATAATCCTTGAACCAATCATGAAATGACGCGTAATGAGATTGTTGAATTTGAAACTCAGTCGCACGATGCATCTCTTCTTTTATCTCATTAATGTGTTTCTTGAAAATGATAACGTGATGTTTAAAAGATCATCTTATGCAAACAAAACATGTAAAAGTTATACAAGCACATTGATAATATACTTACTGCATTAATGGTGCAACTGATGGAGTATTGAACAATATATATCGATGTGCTTGTATCCACTCAATGTTGTCCATATCAAATGTGGTTCCTTCTCCAACTGGACCATCATGAATCCGAGAGGGCTTATCTAATTTTGTTTCAACATCTGTAAGATATTCTGCACAAAAGGTAGTACACTCATCCATCAAATAACCATCGGCTATTGATGCCTCTGGACGAGCTCTGTTGCGTACAAATCTTTTCAATGTACTCAAATACCATTCAATAGGATACATCCAGCTGAATTGCACTGGACCAGCAGCCATTACTTCATCAGTTAGGTGCACTGTCAAGTGGACCATAACATTGAAAAATGAGGGGGGGGGAAGTTTCTCAAAGTGACAAAGCGTAAGTACAATTCGATCCTACAAACTTTTTAAATCACTCATTTGTTGATTTCGTAAACAAAGATGTCTAAAACAATTACTCATCTCAATCAAGGGATGGACAACATTGGGGGATAAACAATCACAAATTGCGATTGGAATCAACTGTTGAAGTAATATGTGATTGTCATGACTTTTCAACCCTTGCAATGTCTTGCTCGTCAGATTCACACACTTTGAAATATTAGAAGAATAACCATCATGCACCTTGACCATCTTCAAAATGGAAAGAAATGTCTCTTTCTCCTCTGTAGTCATTATATACTATGCAGCAGGCATATATGCCTTGTTTCCCTTAGCTAACTGTAAATGCAACTGTTTCCTTAAACCCATTTCTAACAAATCACGGCGTGCATTAACACGGTACTTTGATTTTCCACTGAAACCTAAAATGGTCCACAATATGTTATCACAAACATTTTTTTCAATGTGCATGACATCCAAATTATGCCTCAACATGTTAGTTTTCCAATACGGAAGACTATAAAAAATACTTTTCTTTTTCCAATTGTGACTGCGCTGCCTACCCGCAGCACGAATATTACGTACTGGAGGAGCCACCAAATCCTGAATTTCATATACCATGTGGATGTTTTCTTCCTCAATCTGCGATAACATTTCGACTCCTATCATGATCTTTGGTGCTGGGCTGAACTCCCTAGAACCATCAAATGCCACTCTGTCCTTTCTGAATCTGTGCTGAGGAGGGAGAAAATGTCTGTGACCCATGTATGCCCATTTTTTGGAATGTTTAAGCCATTCAGGTTTTTTACATTTATTGCAACAAGGGAAATCAAGTTCCCCTTTCGTACTCCAGCTTGATAAATTTGCATAAGCTGGGAAGTCATTGATTGTCCAAAATAAAGCAGTATGCAATTTGAACATTTCATTCGTTTCGCAGTCATAAGTCATCACACCATCGCCCCAAAATTCATTCAACTCATCAATCAATGGATGAAGGTAAACATCAATCTTATCCCCTGGACTTTTAGGTCCATCAATAAGAGTGGAATGTAATATAAATTGTTGCTTCATACAAAGCCACAGAGGAAGATTATATGGAACCAACACCACGGGCCACGTGCTATGAGTTGCACCAACGATAGAATTGAATGGATTGAAACCATATGCTGCCTATCCCAATCAGACATTACGAACATCTTTAGCAAAGTCGGGATGTCTCTTATCAAAATCCTTCCATGCGTGAGAGTCTTCCAGGCGGGTTAACATATCACTTTCATGAATTATTTCTGCATGCCATCTCATTAAATTAGAAACATTAGATGACATAAAAAATCTTTTCAACCTTGGTTTAAGGGGAAAGTAATGCATTTGATTTACGGCAATCGGTTTCCCCTGTATTGCAATCTGACTTTGATGAGTATTATTTCCCCTGTTCTCTTTCCACCTAGAAGCACCAAAAACTGTACAAATATCCAAATGGGCAGTTTCTTTTCTAAACAACATACAATTGTTTGCACATGCATCTATGGTCTCATATGTAAAACCTAAGTTCTCTATCAACTTACGAGCATAGTAATACGACTCCGGAATCTTAGCGTTGGCAGGAAGAAATTTTTTCAATAAAACCAAAAGCATGTTGAATGATGTGTCTGACCAATTATTCAAAGTCTTCAAATGCAACAACTCCATGATAAACGACAGTTTATTGTAAGAAGTACATCCAGGATATAATTCTGTTTTCGCATCATCAAGTACTTCATAAAACCTCCTCGAATCACGATCTTCACCAGAGCGAAGATTTATCTCACCGGTCTCAAGATTCTGGATGTCAATGCCTTCAGGATCAAACCCACGTACCATTTCAGTAAGCATTTCATGCATTGGATCAGCCATCCTTGCATCAACATCCATCTGAGCTGCATCTGTATTTTGAAAACGAACTTATTCTTCTCCATGACGAGTCCAACTCTTATAATTTTTCAGAAATCCATTAAAGAAAATTTGCTCCCTCACAGTATCTCGTGTGAATTGGTATCTGTTAGCACATTTTCTACATGTACAACTAATATAGTCACTTTCAAATCCTCTCGTGAAGTTAATAAACTGCATAATTCCATTGAAATATTCTCTAGACGTTCGATTTGGATGATCAATCCAACTCTTATCTATAATTATATCTGTATAACAAACATTTACACAATACTTATTACATTTACATTTTTCAAATCAACTATATTTAAAATAAATATTAATCATTTGTTTATGAACCATTGATAAAATAATAATGTAACTAAAAGCCCATGTTACCTGATTGAGCTACAAACCTGAAAGGGAGGGGAGCCGAAGGCGGTGCAGCGAGAGAGGAGGCAGTGAAGGGGAGCCGGAGCCAAAGGCGGTGCATCAAGGGAGGGGACGGGCGGCGGTGGTGTCGGGGAGATGGAGGAGAGGAGGCGGTGAGGGGATGAGGGACGGGCTGCGAGGGGGGGGGGGGGGGCTGTTTGAGGTGCGGGGGGGGGGGGGGGTCCGGGGTGCGGTCCGGGGTGCGGGGGGAGGGCTGAGGGTGGAGGGCGGAGGCCGGAGGGCGTGTGGCGGGGGAGGCCGGGCGGCGGGGGAGGCCGGGCGGTGGGGGAGGCCGGGAGGCGGGGGAGGGGGGGGGGCGACGGGGGGGGGGGGGGGGGGTGTCGGGGGGGGGGGGGGGGCGGCAGGGGAGGCCGGGAGGCAGGGGGAGGGCGGCGTCAGGGGGGGGGGGGGCAGGGGAGGCCGGGAGGCAGGGGGAGGGCGGCGTCAGGGGGGGGGGGGGGGGGCGACGGGGGGGGAGTGGGGGAGGCCGGGAGGCGGGGGAGGCCGGGAGGCGGGGGGGGGGGGGGGGGTGTCAAGGGGGCGTCGACGGGGGGGGGGGGGCAGGGGAGGCCGGGCGGCGGGGGAGGCCGGGTGGTGGGGGGGGGAGGGCGGCGTCCGGGGGGGGGGGACGGGGGGGGGGGGAGCGGGGTTTGATCGAGAGGGGGGCGTGAGGGGGGGGGGCACAAAAAGGCTCGGGTTTTTTTTATCAAGGCCAGAAACCGCCCCGATTCTGGGGGGCATCAATGCCCCCTTTTCTAGTAGTGCTCCGACAAACCAAGTCCAAAATGGCCATCACCACATAGATAACCATAATGTATTGACCCTCTAAATGGAAAAAAAATTCCTAGAATATGGAAAAATTTAAAACCCCTCTAAAACACCTTCAATCCATGTTAAAATAAAAATGGATGGCCATTAGTGAAAGCAGACCCTCATTTTTGTGTTCATTAAATTCTACTACATTCTAAATTTGATATGTGGTTGAGATATGGTATGTGGTGGTAGATACATGATGGAAATGATTTGTATATGTGGATAATATTAGGGACATACATATAAGGGGGAGGGTATGATGTTGATTCCCTTAATTTTTACATTACCCTATGGATATATAGTTAGAAATGTGTATACATGATATTTGGATGTGGTTGTTAAAAGGTGGGTATGTGGTGTGTAGTGGTGAAATGGTGGCTATGTATGAGAGTTAAGATATGTGGTTATGTGATTTGTGTCTAGTTATGTGGGGATGTTTAATTAAAAGTTGTTATTGTTGGGTCTTTATCACATTCTGAATTAGATTTACAGTGTGGCCACTACACTAGCCCAACAATAGCTCATGATGTAACAACTCTTCTCAGTTGTGAGAGAGGCAGAGGCATCAGGGTCTGGATACAAAAGAATTTTGATGGTTATAGGATTTATGATAATTCTTAGTTATTGATCACAAAATTTGTTATGTACCAATGTCGGGAAGTGGTTAATGATATTATGGGGAAATGGTGGATTATTGGTAAACAATATGAGAGAATGTAGATTTTAGTAATTATTCCTCATGTGATTATTATATATATAAATATTTATGTGTCTTTGTAAAGTTTCTGTTTTTAGGGATATATCACTCTTTCTTTCTCTTATTTATTTTCTCCACTTTGATGTTAATTTAATTAAGAAGGGTTATCCTACTGAGTAATACCAAGTGCTCACCCCACCATAGGATTATAAGTGTCTTATAAAATACTTAAAAAGATATGATCTACTATTTAGCTTGCTTAGACGGTGTTTTGGAGCACATATTACATGTATTATCGTTCTATTTTGTATTTTTACAAATAAGTTAGAT
Organism: Viscum album; assembly: GCA_963277665.1. Lineage (NCBI taxonomy): Eukaryota > Viridiplantae > Streptophyta > Magnoliopsida > Santalales > Viscaceae > Viscum > Viscum album. The sequence goes on along the minus strand of OY728126.1, from coordinate 1,683,341,949 downwards.
TTAGGATGTATAAATTTATTTTTTGTAATGGAATATATTTTTTGATAGTTGGTGGTTTATTTTATTATTCCTGTGATTTTTGAGGGTAATTCCTCCAATTTTCATGTTTTATAATCTTTGTACTAGTTTCTAGATCAGTTATTTTTTAAGGCGGGCTTCAAGGGTCACTCTCACCTTTTTCAAAGTCTAAGGGGATTCCAATGGGGGTCGGCTATGATAGAGCCCCCAGTTTTCCACACCAACATGTGAGTAAAAATTTGCAAAGGAAAAAAGAATATAGGAGAGTAGATATGGTTCATGAAAGAGGTGAGGTGAATCCAACTAAAGAGATATATAGATTAATAGGTTAGATTATAAAACTTGAGTTAGGCCTTTCTTAATAATTTATTCCACTGGAGTCAAAGGTTAGTTTATTGTCTGATTGATAAAACAAAAAACAAAAAATCACACAATATTTCAACATATTTATATATTTTTTATTTATATCTAGTTCATGGTTATTTATTTACGTTGATTGGAATGTTAAACATGATCACATGAAATAAATGAATTAAAAATCATGAAAGATTGCATAAAATAAACGAATTTTATGTAAATTGTTTATTGAGACACGGTTGATTAATTATGTAAAATACACATAATACTACCAATTAATTAAAAGGATAAAATAATGGATATCTTCACATAAGATAAATATTATTTAATAAAATATTAAGTTGGTATAGCCTTAAATTTATTAAGTTAAAATTAAACCATAGTTCAATGTGATTACCTATACATGTTAGAGTGATTTTAATTATCATGGAGTTTTAACTAATTTTTTTGGTTGGCATAACCTAGTTCTCATCAATGGTTGTTTTCCCATGAACAACTTGTTGTAACTCGGAGGAATGTTTTGGGAAAATTAAATTTTCATGAATCAAGATTGTGGAGTTTAGTTAAGAGATCAATAAGATACGATTTATTGATGATGGAAAGACTTTCCTTTCAAAATACCTTTGAATAGTTTATCAGTCCAATTTTAAATTATAATATGGAGAATATTGATAATTTCCAATAAAATATTCCCATAACATGATATTTTGAATCTAATGGTTAAGGGTATTTAGATATGATTAAATAGTGGGAGACTAATAAATAAAATTAATTATGTTGTATTTGGTGATATGGATAAATTACTAAAACCTTCTCTTATTTTGGTTAAAAAAATAGAAATTAATATAACCATGAAATTGTCTCTATAATTGTTATTGGATAAAAATAATCTTCTCATTGGTACAAATTTCTAGAGTGGTACATGTGATTGTGAATCATACTATACCAAAATAGAAAATTCTCTATATCGGAGTCCCCTATTCCAAGTAAAGAACCTTCTATAGAGGTTAATGAGGTAAATAATACTATCTTTTCGAAGCATGGGGATGATTCATTGAATGTTCAATGAGTCATGTTATATTCCATGTCTACTCAGCTCTAGAAGTTACATGGGGACATGGATGCAATAGGCATGTTATCTCATCACTGTGATCTTTATCAAAAGAATGTAAAATAAGAGTGTTATGAGACCTACAATGATCTTTTCATGTATAATAGTAGATAATGTTAACAAGATATACTCATGTTGTCAGGATGATTGCCTATATTTAAGAATTTGGGAATCCTAGTTTTTAATGTATCAGATTAGTTGTATGCCAACCCCACAATTTTCCCACTACCCTAGAGCTTCTCTAGGTTTATTTGAATTATAATATTAATAATACTAATAAGACTCTCTGGGAACTGGTTACCTTGATTATCTAAGAAGATAAACACATGGGTTATGATTAACTTGGAGTCATTATGATGAGTAAGAGTAATTGTAAGGTGGAGGTCCATAAGAATACTTCCAAGTATAAGGCTGCTTTGTACCACTATTCCAAGAAGAGGAATATTCATAGGAATTCTATGGAATAATATGTATAATTTTTTTCATATGACAATAAGGGCCATTGGAATAATAAAAATTCCTGAGTGAAGTAGCATAGAAATTATTTATGTATATATTTTATCGAATGAAACCTCTCTATTTCTACCAGTTGGGAATTAGATAAAGCATATGGTTATAACATTTTTATCCAAACATAGGAACCAATAATATTATGAAAGCATACAAGAGGTGAAGTGTATCTTCTAGTTTCTAATGGTGGACGACAGAATACCTACGTTATAAGAGACTAGAACCTTACTTTACTGATTAGGTTGTTTCTAGTCTTGATGAATTTAATTATACACATAATGTTTCCAAAAAATTTATATATGGACCCAGTTTGGATGTGGATGGATTTGTATTCATGTTTGGGAATAAAATGTTATAGTTTTATAAATATATTATTTTTATGGTATATAACACCTTAATAATGGAATTTATATATAAGAATATAAAAACCATGTATTGTTAATTAATGGAGAATCCTTTTCACATGACTCATTCTAGAGTAAGTTGTGACATAACTCACCTTTTAACACTCTAAAAATTTAAACGGTTAAAAGACAAAATTTCACTACCCATTTTAATAAGCCACACATTTATTTTTATGAGTTTTCCTGATTTGAACATTATAGTTAATAATGTTTGTCCAAGAGTGTTTTTGGGATGGGGAACCACTTAGGAATGCCCCATGGTCTGTGTCAGTGAGGAAAAATCACACTTAAAGAACAAGTGTTGGTCTTTAGGTATATTAATTAGTACGAGGACCCATTCAAGCACATGGGTGGCCCCTAGGTATGGGAAACTAATTTTTTTTATTGGTGGGCCTTGGAAATAAAGGACCCTGTAGAAATATTTAAATTGTAGGGTTCTTATGTTGTCCTATGGTTCTAGTTGTTATAGTGAAATTAAAGTGGTACCTATAAATAAGTGTATTGGAAATTCATTGGTTAAATTATAGGGTCCACAATTTGTACAATATGATATATTTGGGATGTAACAACCTATACATTTAAAGGGTTAAAATATTTAATATTATTTTACATGTCAACAATTTTTACCTTTATTTTTAGTATCCTACAGGATTACAACACCAAAATTAAGAATATCTGGCCTAGATTTGTATTGCATGGGTGAACTACTGGGATGTCTTCCATGGTATATGTGACTAAGAAACATTAACACTAAAATAACATGTGTTAGACTGTGAGGGTTGTAATTAGTTAGATGACCCATTCAGGTAAGTGGGTAAGCCCCAGGGAGGGTAAAATACAAGTGTATGTGTGAACTGTTGGTGCATAATTGGGACAAGTACTGATGAAAAAATTAAAAACGGCAGGTTTCTATAGTGATTCAAATGATAAGAGCATGAAAAAATATATTGATAAGGGTATTTATATTTTTTTGGAACTAAAACCTGTTTGTATGTGTCACTCTTGTTTTAAATGTAAAATGACCAAACCTCTATTTAGTGGTTATGGTGAAAGCCATAAATATTATTTAATTAGTTCACACATATGTGAGTAGAAATTTTCCAGTTGATGTTTAAGGTATATAATCTTATATCATAACTTTTACCGATGAAGATAGAATATGTGGATATGTTTAATAAATAAGGTATAAGTTTGAATCCAATAAGAAATTTAAGGAATGTAAGAATAAAGTATAAAATATGATTGGTAAAAAGATGTAGAAGATTATATGGGATCATGGTATAGAATATCATAACTACATGTTCATTTAAAATCTATGAGATTTTGGGATTCTATCTCAACTCAATACTCCTTATAAACCATTTTCTAATTATGTTAGTGAAAGAAAGAACCTCACCTAGTTAGACATGGTGTGGTTGATGATGAGTAATGTAAATATTCCATTATCCTTTTAGGGATATAGATTACATGATGCAGTGTCCATAGTAAACCATGTGAAAAATAAAGTGGAAAATGGGATTCCCTTTGAGTTCTAGATTTGAGAGAATCATGTTTTGTCTCATACTCATGTATGGGGTTTAATGTAGTTTGTTAAGGCTATCTCTAGAAAAACATTGGACCCCATTTCAAAAAGTGCATCTTTATAGTACATTACTATGAAACTTAGGGATACTATTTATATGAAACCTTAGATAATAATGTAATAGAAGAAATATAAACTATATTCAGTGAGAGAGAGAACAACTCTAAAGGATATAGTGGGATATATAACAACTTCAATGAACTTTATTATCAATATAAGCAATAATTTACATGAAATCAAATCTTATAGGACACTATAGAAGTGATTTTTCTAGAGGATCAACTACTTTTTAGGAGTACTAGAGAGGTTAAAGAACTAGAGAGATATAGTTTTTTAGTCATCAGGGATGGTGACTCATTATTAGTTGATAATGACGAACCTCTATACTATAATGTTGAAAAAGTAGTTCAAAATGTTTCGATATGATAAGAAGTAAGGAATTATGAGTTGGATTCCATGTACTATAACCAAGTCTAGGTTCTTTTTGATCCTCTAGTATATGTATATCTTTTTGGGTGAAGATGAAAATTCAAAAATTAATTCAATATAGAAAGTGAATTTGGTACCTATATAGAAAAACTAGTTGCTAAAGGGATTAAATAGAGTCAAGACATAGACTATAAAAAAAATTCACTATATTCTTTGCTAAAATATATTTGAAAATTATTTATCATAGAATCTTACCATGATTTTTATATTCTAAATATGTATTTCAAAATAATTTTTCTCGATGGAAACCTTATAGAACATGTATATATGGAATAACTAGAGGGGATGTGAATCCCAGAGGTTCAAATAACTTATTATAATTAGAGAGGTCCATTTATGGATTAAATGAATCATCTAGATTATAAAAAATTTTATTTTATGATTAAATAATATAATTTCGTTTCATAAAGAATGAATATGATACCTATTTCTAAAAATAGTTTACTTGGAGCACATTCATTTTCATAGAGTGCATAATTTTTTTGATAGATCAAAAAGGCTACATGGACTAAATTAGGGTGCATATATTGAAAAGATACTGATGTTGTTTATTATGGAACAATCAAATAGGGGATGGTTCCCAATGTCATGTAGAAAAAATATCTATGAGAAAATGTTCCCCTAGACACAAGAGGAGAGATATAGTACGACCATAATTCCTTATGAATACACTACATGAATAGTCATGTATTTTCAGATATGTACCACACTTTATGTATCATATTACTTGAGCATTGTGAGCTAATATCAAGTATAACTAAGAGACAACCATTGTATGGAGGTAAATATTATCTTAACATATCTAATGAATATTATGGATATATTCAAAACATATGTAATATTTGAATAAATAGTTGTTAAATTATATATTAATGACAGTTTTTAGAAATTTCATGATGATATTAAATTACATTTAGGATATGTCTTTACCCTCAATGAAGTAGTTTTGAGCTGGAAGAGCTCAATGATGTTTGTGGTTGACGATTCTATAGTAGAGTCCAAGTATATGGAAACTTTGGATATAGTTAATGAAGTATTTTTGATAAAAAAATATCCAAGAGATTGATGAGGTTCCTAAAATTAAAATCTCTATCAAATTGTATTGTGATAATACTATAGTGTTGGTTATTTCTAAGATCAAAGTTTACATAAATTAAGAAAGCTAGTACTTCATAAGTATGACAACTCAATAGATTTTTCTCAAATTGGAAAGGTCATAGTAATTAGATTTTCCAAATAGTATAACATGTAATACCTATTGACTATAGAAATATCTAAAAAAAATAATGAATCTCTTTTGAGATCTAGTATATTTAAATTCATTTGCAGTTGGGTCTAGTGAAAATTGGATTCTGGTGGAGTTAGTTCCATACAAGAAACTATTTTTTACTTTTGATTATAAATATAATCATTGTTTTTAGTATTATTTAATACACTTTTACAGGATATATATAAATATGTGTTAATTTAATATGATAATGTATTTAGAGTATATGTTGTGTGAAAATTTCATGGGAGTTCTATGCTATAATGAGAACCTGGAAGTGAAATGATGATATTATTAAATATGAATTATATGGATGGATGGCATCTATCTGAAGAGACATAGATAATTTATTCATTCAGGTTTAGGGGATCATAATATATTTATTTATCTTCTCACAAAGTTCTCACTTGGTAGTATCCAAGAGAGGATCTTATGAGAACAAACTCACCCATAGGAGTTCCCAAAGTTATATGTGTCATTAGATATTCCTGTCAACAGATGTGTTTATTTGTCCTTATAATTGAGATTAAAATTAATTCATATCATGATTTTCAATAATTATATTTATTGATGAAATCAATGATGACATATACTCATGGTGAGGTAGGATACATTGGGTGTGTCATAATACAACATTAATGAATAATCAATAAAAGGGGTTTTTTACTTTTGAGATAATGGTAGTAAATAACTTAGAACCCTTTATTATAATGGAACTACCTAATTATGTACATTTTCATGGTGGTTTTCTTGAAAAGTATATTTTAATAATTTCACAGGAAGATATATCAAGCATATAGGTTGATTAATCTAGTAAAACATCTTACCTGATGAGATATTGTGACAAAAAATTACATTTTAATGTGGAAATTTATAGGGTTTTTTTTATCAAAACTAACCTTGTAATTTAGGATATATATCCTAATAAGATTAGGAATGTGGCCTAGAGGATCACACAGTAATTGTATCATGAACCTCAGTTATATTCTATTTTAATTTAATATAATAATAAAAATTATTATCTAGTTATGAGGGATAATAATTATTTAGGTTATGATGATCAGATAAATATTAATTTACTTTTCAATTAATACATTGATATTTAATTATATAAATACATATTTATTATTTATCGTTCAATAAATACCGAGGATTGATTTACTAGGTTAAAGGTCTACTAGTAATGATATATTTAATTTCATTTAACTAAATAAATATTTATTTATTTACAAAATGATATTAATATTATTGGTATGTTTTTCACAAATCAAAAGAATAATAATAATAATAATAATAATAATAAAAATAAAAATAATTTCCTTGGGGTTCAATTATAATTAAGATAATGGTTAAGGGTATTTCTGAAAAAAATTATTCATTAACCTAAGAATAAAAACATTCAAATATGATTTCTTGGAAGATGAATAATCGTACACAACAAATTCTCTCAATTGAATTATCTCAAAACTAAAGAGAACCTTTTATCTAGAACAATATTAAGAATATACCACATCGATCATCATCCCGCCACTCAAGGAACATGAGATAACACGATAATATCCTTCAAGATCAAAATAGATTCTTGTTGTGATCAATAATTAATGATTAAAGTGGTTAGAATCATCTATGATAGAACATGTAGAATCTATGATGATGTTTCGAGGTATGTGGGGAATGTAGAATACTGTTTGAGGGATTCTACACTTGGATCCTCTCTCACAATGATAGTATGATAAGAGTGGTCAACCAATTTTACAATGGAGAAATAATTGAAAGAAAAGACAATTCATGGTTATATAAATTAATTATAATTAATTTATTAAAATATAATTCTTTTTAATATTTTAACTTTTCTATTTTCTAGTTCAAAGGATTTATTTAAAAAAATTGATAAAAATATTATTGGTTAGTGGTAGAGCTGCTTCCAATTCACCCTAGGGCCTTCAAATGTAGCATTGATACAAATACTATTTTCTAATAGATTTTAAGAAAAATTACAAAGGTATATCATGAATTAAATCTAGTACATATTCATAGATTCTCTTTAAACATGAATATAGAACCATCAGAATTTTCATCCTATTTAGTTTTGATAGATACATAGTTTCATTTGAAGACAACTCAAAAGGCATAGTTAAAGGAATTGGTGAAGTCAATATTTCTAACTATCTCATAATTTGTGAATTATTAGTTATTATTGGTTTTAAGCATAATATAATTGGTATTTTAAAATTATATGATGAAGGAATATTTTTAAAATTTTAAAATGATAAATTCCTTATTTTAAAAAATAATTCTGTTTTATCATATTCTACCATAAAAATTCAATTTATTATATAGATTTTTTTGAACTAACATGTAAAAATATTAAGTCTATTAATGTTTTATAGACATATAAATTTGTATGGAATAAGTAGAATAAATATGAATATTTTATTCTTTTTGAAAATCTATCAACACATCAAACTATACTACAGATACCTCAACTCAATGTAGATAAAAATGACCTTTGTGATTTATATGTGAAAGGAATGAAGAACAAAGTAAGATTTAGATATATTAAAGAAGTAAAAATTTTAATACCCCTTGAACGTATTCATTTATATTTGTTTGAATAAGTAATTTTTTTTGACTATCCAGAAAAAAAATATGAATATATTATTGTCTATTATTTTTGTATATTTATATGGATATCTTTATTTTCTCATAAAAATGAGACTTTAGCAATGTTTTCTATATTTTATAGACTTGATAAAAATAAAAAAGGTCATTAATAATTTATATAAGATATGATAGAGTTTGATAATTTTAATTCAATAATCTAATTTTCATTGAAAAAAAGAGATTATCTCATAATGTTTATATAACTAGATCACCTCAACAAAATGGAGTCACTAAAAGAAATAATAGAAAAATTATAGAAACAGATAGATAAATGTTTAATGAATTTAATATTCCCATGTATATATGGACTAATGCAGTAAATATTACTTGTTATATAACTAATGGAATTTCAATTAGACTTATATTTAATATAACCTCTTATGAATTATAGAATGTAATGAAACCTAAAATAATATATTTTTTAGTTTTTGGTTTTAAATTTATTTTCATAGATAAGAGATATTATTTGGAAAAATTGTATTCTAAATTAGGTGAAGGTATATTTTTTAGATATTATAATTTTATTAATTCATATATAGTTTATATTAAAATAACTATGATTATTAAAGAGTCTTTTCATATTAAATATTTATGAAAATGAATTAAATAAGAATAATTTTTATATATAACATATTGTAGACGATTTTAAATAATTAAATTTTGGTGTATATGTAAATAAAAATAAATATTTTAATGTTTATGTATAAACTCAATCTATTTATAGAAATTGTAAAACTCATAATTACCATCATATTGAAATAATAATTGAAAAAGTTAAATCCAGAGTTCAAACAAGAAATTTATTAAATATATTTTTGTGATCACTTGAATTTTAGTTTAGATTTTGTACCATATGACAATTTAAAAGTGATATAATATTCTAACAAGAATTTATATATGAAATAATAACTTAATAAATTTTATTGAAATTATGTTTTATCCTCAATGAAACCACCTAAAAATTCTAATATTATTGGAACAATTTTTTTTTGAAATAAATTAGAGGATTCTTGACAGATTACAAGAAATAAAAAGATATTATTTTCACAAGGGATTTATCAAGAAGAAGTTATATATTATTAAATGGGTTTATAAATTAAATTATATTTGGATTTTATTAAATTAAAATTTATAGAAAGGGTTTATTCATTATCAAATGAATATTAAAATTGCATTTTTAAAAAGGATTGATTTATAAAAAAGTTTATATAAATCAACCAAATTAATTTGAACATTAAAATTATATTAATCTTGTTCTAACTCTTTAAAAGTCTCTATATGGACTTATTAAAGACCCTAGAGCATGGTATGAAATGATTTCCTAGATTTTTAATGAGAAATGGTTTTATAAAAGGTAAAGTTGACACTAATTTGTTTATTAAGAATTATTATAAACATATTTTTCGTATTCATATTCTTGTTGATGATAAGATATTTAGGTTTTATAGTGAATTATAATGTATACAATTTTATTATTTAACCACAAATATATTTTATATGAGTATTATTGCAGAATTACAATTATTTTTTGGACTCTAGATTTATCAAAAAATAATGGCGTATTTTTTAATTAGTGAATGTATGTTAAAGAATAAGTTAATATATTTGGAATTAATTACTGTAAATTTTTTATAAACCATATTATGACATCATGTAAATTCTATTCTAGTTTAAATGGTAAATTATTATATCTTAGTTTTTTGTGGTATGATTGATTGTTTAATTTATCCATCAACAAGTAGATCTGGTTTAAATTTTTATATCTACTTTTATGTTTTGCTTTAATATAACCCCAAGGAAATCCACTTTAAGGATTTTAAAATAATTATTCAATGTGTTAAAGAAACTATTAATCATGTTTTTTTCTTAGAAATACTTTATTGTTTTAATTATCCATTATGATTCTAATTTTATTGGTTTCGTAGTTGATAGAAAAAGTACTTCTAGTTGGTGTCATATTTTAGAAAAGATTTAGATTTAATGTAGTTATAAGATATTGGTGTTGGTTTATTTGTCTACTAATAAAGAATAGAACATTGTTTTTGTATGTTATGGTCCTAAATCATTATAGAATAAGAAAACTCTATCAAATTTTATTGTTTATTTTGATAAAAATGAAAATTCTATAGGATAATTCATTTGTAATTTCTATTTTTAAAAACCCCATACAACATTATAGGACTAAATATGTTGAAGTAATATATCATTCCATCAGATATCATGTACACAATGTAGATATTAATTTTGAAAATATTTTTTTTGATGTTAAGTTGGATGATATTTTTAATAAACCCTTAGATTCCATGAAGTTTGAAAAGATAAAATTTAAGCATGGGTTAATATAAGCTTAAGATATATATCTGTAATAATTTCCCATTATTGTTCATTTTTATTTATACCAGTTTACTTGGATTTTGTATTTTTTATTTTTAATATTTCCCTGAAATATTTAAAAAGAGAAGAAAAAATGAAATTTCAGGAATGTTTTTTTAATATTTTTATATTACATTGTTCATAAAATTTTCTAATTTCTTCAATAACTAATTATATTTACAATAGTTTATTTTTACTTCTGAATTAATTTATGGGGTGTTCAAAAAGTTAATTGTTTTGGAGTTATGAATTTAGTAATTATTTTTAATAATTACTACCATGATAATCTATAATGTTGATTATTCAATATTTATTTCACTTTAAGCATGATTTTATACTATTTAATTCATTAGTAAGTAGTGATAGCTATTTAAAATGTTTACTTTTTTTAAACTTCTTATCATAATAATTATTAGGATTTTATATTTAACCTATAAAGAAAGAGTTTTAAAAAAATCAGTTTCATTTTTTATTTATTAAATGAATGTATTTTTATTATTTTTAATTTTTTTTGTGATTACCAAAGGGGGATAATGTTTGTGTTTGGGATTTAGATATTTATATATTTAGATATTGTTAGAGTTTTATTATTGGATATAATTATTTTCTCTTTATTATTTTTTTATTTTTATAATTAAAAAGCTCTTACAATAATATATGAAAAATTAAAATTAGCTTGATAATAATAAATATTTATAATAATTACAAAACTTGACTTTATTGAATAAAATTATAACAAAAATATATGATTTCTTATTATAATATTTTTTGATTTTTTTGATTGGTTTTGTTCTTAAGAATTATGTTGACCCTGATGGAGTTTCTAAATTAATCTTATTTAGTATGGTATTTTATTTTCCTTATTGATAAATTTCATTCACATTATGAAAAATAAATAATTCTTTAAGTTTTCAGTATTATTGTAATGGATAATGTTGTAAATATACACATTATTTCAGGTTGGAAATTCTAAAGTGAATTTGAAATTTTCATTTGGAGAATAGTTTTTTTGAGAAATAGGACTCAAACTGGGGATATGAGGGTTTCAATTTGTATAAAGGATGTTTTTGGATTGGTTTTAATGTTCAGTGGATGTTTGGTGTGTTTGGGTGAGCATTTAAGAAGTTTTTGGGTGGTTAGGCTACTATAATAACCATTGGCTAACTGGTGGGCGTATCGGTGGACCAACACACTACCTAGTACAAAAATATAGCTAGTGAGGCCTGATATTTATCTAGTGGAGTTAGTGTTGGGTTATTTTTAGTTGGTGTGGTTTCATCATCTTTGGGTTAGTGTATTTTGGGTTTTAAAAGGGGGAACATGAATAAGAGAGGCCATTTCCTAGGCTAAGTTACCTCACTTCACCACTCATTTTATCTTCCTTGATATGGGGTGAGTTATGGTGTGTTGAAATGAAAATTCAAGGTAGGATCTTACATTTTAATCTATTATTTATTTTCTCTTCAATTTTAAAAAATTTCACACAATTCCATTAAGGGATTTAGTGTCGATTCCATTGGGGAAAAGTGGAATCGACTGATATTGATGAGTCTTTTTCATGACTTATGTAGAGGATGACTTGATTTTTACCCACCCATTTTACATCATCATTTCTACTGAGCTAAGTTAATTCCCTAAATTATATTTTATTTTTTTTTGTAAAATTGGAAAAAATATACAGTTGTTCGGGTGTCCAATTATAGGGCTTTTGAGATGTAGGGTTATTCGCATTATGCCAAGGACCGTCTAGGTGTGGTTTTTTGAGTCTCCAAGGATTCAATAATTCCCAATGATTAACTATAAAATTTTCCAATTTATTGAAATTATATAATAAATAATAAACTCTATAATTAATTATTTACATTCATTGACCAGAGATTGGTGTCTGAGATCATGGATGAGCTTGTATGAGAATATAAAAATCATGGATGAGGATCTATAGAGCTCAAAGTGGACGGTATCTCCATTTAAGGTATGTTTTACCTATGATAAAAAATCATACATATGTTTCTGAATGGGTTTGAATGTGTTTTTACATACATCATGGGTTAGGGTAGAGCTAATAATGACTGAGAGACACCTTGGATTGATAATGGTGATGGATACTAGCCCCAAACATGGGATAAGTGATTGGAATCACCTCAAGAATTCATATTTTTCCGGGGATTATGTCTCCAAGTGTTAATGGGTCATGTTGTGATAGAGAAAGATCTTGAGTAGGTCTTGGGAGGCAAGATAAGTTACATGTATATCATAGGTATTTTCCCAAGATATATTCATGTATACACGAGAGATTTGTGGTTGAGTGTTTTGTGGTCACTCGGGAGATATATGAGTGATTCCTAAAGTGTATCATGGGAATCAGTTAGGGACATAACATTGGGATTCCAAGGAGAATATATATAGATTCTAGACATAGCCTTCTTATGCCAAGGTCTTGGTGAGACTTCAGGCTATGGTTTCATTTTATATTAAAGGATGCATATTATTATCGATGATTTAAGACTGAGGGAGGTCAAATACCACCAATGTATTTCTTTCTAGAAAAGATGAAACATACTATAATGTGATCGACAAAAAGACATCTTAGCCAATATGCGATGATCTAGTGAGCTATGTGATGGTCTTTGACCATGTTTATGTTCATCATTTTTTGATTATGTGGTTTTTTCCCTCATTATATGGTTGAGTTAGTGGGTAAATTATATGACATTGTTCATATATATCATTGGAAATCCATCTTTTGATGGTTGAGTTAGTAGATAAATTTTATGCGGGTTATTCTGATTACATAGGGGATATCCATTGATGAGATGGTTAAGCCATGGAATGTGTATAATATCTTTTTCATATTATATCAGGGAAATCCATCAAATAGATGGCTGAGTCATGGGTTTTTTATATGTATCTTATTTTGATTAGGTGATGGTTATCCACTGGTGATACAGTTAAGTCTTGGGATCAGTGTATAAACTTATTTTGATCAATGTAGCTTTATTTAGATAGTGTGGTTTCCCTACCTTGTGTCTTTGAGAATAGACTAGAACATGTGTACTAAGATGATGGGGTATCCGAAATTGTGCTAAAGATGGTTTTGGGGGTTTCATGATGGCTTGGTTATCACTCAATGATACAATGGGCCTGTGTGACTCGTTAAGTGTCACAGTGCACTAGTTAGCACATGAAGACTCAGTGAGCATAATAATTTCAGTATTTATTTTCCTATAACTTACAAACACATATGATATTGTATATTAGGGGTTCTTGCTAAGATCATACTTATTTTATCCTCACACCCTACATGAGCATATCATTTTGTGTGTGAACCTTATGTTTGGCTTTTAGAAAAAAGCATGAGATATATAGAGGATCAAGGTGGTGTGTCTTGATGGGTTTTTTGAGACTATGTTTAGGATGAGGCTTGGATTATAGGAGATAATCCTTGTATTTTTTTTTACAATTTATTTTGTATATGTGGTCAGCCCCATAGACAACTGATTATGTGTTTTATATGAAATTTCCATTTTTATAGTATTTTGTCTAATATTTTTTTAATATTTTAATTTCTATTATGTACATTTAATGATAGTTGTCTCCACAATTTTTTTAAAATTTGATATGAGGTTATAGTCTCCCCACTATTATTCTAGGTCCTCATTTCCAGTCAGTGACCTCTAGCATACTGGGTGGCATGCCTTAGGTTATGTAACCCTCTGGATTGGACCTAGTGATTCAGGTTAGGGCATCACAAAGTGGTCTCATAGATTTTTTTTTGTTTCATAATTAAAGGATATAGAAGATAAGAGGTTTGGGTTGGTTTCATTGCTTGTGATGAATCTCATTTTCAGGGTCCAGGACATTTATTGTTTGGTAATTATTGGTGAATAAGGTTATGGGATTGCTCTTTTGGATTTTAGCTATTTTGATAGATATGTTTATTGAAAATGAAATGTTACCTGAGATGTAATTTTTTATTTTTTGGATATTGGCACATTGGAAAAAGGATAGTGTTTATAAATTATAGTAGGCACGTAGAAATAACATGAAATATAACTTCTTTTTGTTTTTTTAATAATTTTATTATTATGGTAGATCATGTGGATATTAAAGTGTGTGGTCCAATAGTGGAAAGAATAAAGTCCCTTCATCAAGGGATGTATGGATACCCTTGGTAGGTAAATTTTGGGCATTGATGATCTAGTGATGGATCAATGAGGTAAGGGAGGTAATTTATATAAGCATGAGTTTCCCAATGTATGTGGAAACCCTAAGAGTGTAGATGAATGGAATGAGAAATATACCTTTGGATCATAATGTTGAGATCATGGAAAATTTTGTTATTGAGTTCATGATTCGAGGGTAAGATCAGTGGATATAGGTCTCATCAATTTAGAGATGCAGTTTTTATTAGATGGTGTGAGGGGATCCTAGATTGTTGGACCTAAGAGGGATAAAGTATTGGAAGTCACTAAATGATTTTTCATTAACACTAAATTAGAGTTTGACTAAATTATAGAATATTTTCATGGGAGAGATTATTTAATTTTAAAGAGGGGAACCACTGATGGTGCTCCTGGTTTGATGGAACAAACATGCATAGGAACATGTTTTTTGGATTAGGATCATGATCCTATGTTTGGTGAGGCATGAATCATGGAATCATGAGTCTAGTTTCATGATCAGGTTACATAGGAGTGTCCACTCATTGGGTCTATGTGAGATATAGTAGGATTGTGGGTGAGGAATTGTGGGGGGGGGGGGGTTCTTGGTGAATCATTCTACCTTGATAAGGTGAGTGAGAATAGGCATATATTTTCTAGAAAAAGTCTTGGTGTGTGAGGGAATGTGTGTGTCAGTTAGGCATAGTGTCCATTTGGGTTATGGATTAGTGAATGGGTCATGGGCAGTTCTGTTGAGAATTGTTCGAGTTAAGGATGAACCCAAGTGGATATATGGTGGTGGTTTAGTGGTGGTTTTGATTTGAGGTCATTATTAGAGTGAGGTAACTGATGTGTTTAGAGAGAAATTTGTTGTCATGGTGTTTTTATGTGTCATATGATAATGGGAGGTGTCCCACTATGCAAGGAGGTGATGTCAGAAATTGACCGGCATAACATGGTAAGACTGATGGAGTCATACCCGAACAAGGGTGTCAAGGGTTTGAATGGTGAGTGAGTGTGGATTTGAACGGGGGACATTTTTATGGTGATGGGAACTGTTTGGGTTGGAACTCAAGGAATGTTGTAAGGGAATACATATTTTGGTGAGAATAGCATTAACTGTTTGGAGGGAATGACCCTAATTTTTTATGAATTTCAATGACATTTTGGATAACATTATTGGTGATTCGAGAACATTATATAGTTAATGTTATAGTGTTAACACTCAGGTGAGAGTGGGTTAGCCATGGATAGTGATTATGTTTTCTAATAGGTTAATTGTGGGCAGTGGAAACCTAGTGTTTGGTTTGGTGGGTAATGAAAATGATACAACTATAGCGGGTAGCATTGTATCGATCAAGGGTAAATATCCTTAATGTGGGAAGGGTTGTGAATGTGGTGAGACTAGTGACCAGATAATAGAGGTGAGACGAGAGTATTGGTGTGTTCTAAGATTCACTTTTGTATGGTTCCTTGGAAAATAAAAGTTTTTGATTGTGGATGCAGTGTTTGTCAGAGATGGTACATCATCACCAAGTTCAGGGTTGTTCTGGTGGTATTCAAGGGTGATTCATGGGATGAATTGTGATTCTTAATGTGGTTTAGTGGGTGAAAATATGATTCATATCATAATTCAGAGGGTGAATTATTTGGTTAATCACTTTTATAGTTCCAATTGTGGTGGAAATAATAAAGAAATATAGGGAATTTTGTGTCATTATTTAGACATGATTTTGGAATTAATTTGTGAATTGGGATAAATCATGGGGTTGTTTGAGATGATCTAAATGTGAGTTGGATCAGTGGTATAACTATTCTTGGGCTGAAATAAAAGTGGTTTTAGAGGGTGATTTTTAATCTAATCCTGGAAAAACATCCTGATTTGGGTTTAGACATCTGTTTTAACAACTGGGTGATGTTATAATTCCATTGGGTGTTTGGTCAGAATGACCAGGAATTGTGGTAGCACATTGGTCAGTGTGTCCTAGAATTCTAGGAAAATTCGGTTGGAGGTCTAACTGGTGGTTTGGAGTACATTTAGACAAGTTGAGGTTGGGACCATTTCAAGGATACACTTAGGGACACCAGTGAGGTGGTTCAATGATCAGACCAATTTTTTTGAAAGAAAGCCTGTGAAATCAGGATTGATGTTTTGAGTTACACTATAGAAGCACAATTCACACTCAGGGATAGAACATAGGAATTTCTTAGTGATTTTTGGAATAAAATTGTTTTAGGGACATTGTTCAAGGATTAACACGACTTTTCAATGAAGAGAATAATTATGTTATGTGGTTTGTAATAATCTATTTCATTATGGGTTTGGAATTCCTGGGGAAATTTTAATTTACCATCTAGAGGATGTTTTTTCTTGAGATATGGGACTTTTATTGGGGTTCAGATAGTTTTAATTCCAATAAAAGATGTTTTTTTGTTGAGTTTAGGGTTTGGGGGATGATCAGTGTGTTTGGGTAATCATTGCAGAAGGGTTTGGGTGGTCAGACTACTGTAGTAGCTATCGACTAGCTTGTTGGACACCACCAGAAAACCAGTTGGTTAATCAGTATCCCAACACTCAGCCTAGGACTATCGGTCAACTGATGATCCACCAAGGTGAAGCCTAGTGTATAAATAGTGGATTTAGGTTTAACTTATTTTCAGTGGGGGATGTATTTTCCTTTTGGTGTTGGGGTGCTTTGGGTTTTATGTAGGGAAGGGATGAGAAGAGGCAATTTCTTGGTCAAATCTCCCTCCCTTTACCTCTCCTTTTATCCTACTTGGGTTGGTGAGTTGTGGTGCATTGAAATTATTATTCTAGTTAATATCAATTTTTTCATCCTTTCTTGGTCACACCATCACTACCCTCTAATTTTATATGAATCTCTTTTGGTATAAAATGTATATTTCCCCAGAGCAATATGGAATTGACCAAGAATGATTGGGATTTTTCATAGACCATGTAGATGATGTATTATAATGTCATATACTAATATTACATCATAATTTTGGTATATGTAATCCATTTACCAAAATTATTTATAATTTTTGGTAAAGTTGGATGAAATTGGTTGTTGGTTAGGTGTCGAATGATAGGGATTTTAGTTTGGTTAGTATCAAATATGAACCAAGTACATTTTAGATGCTTTTGTTTGAGGTTAAAAAAAAGCAATGACACTCGATATGTAATTTGGAGATTTTACTTATTGGGATATATTAGATAATTAATCATAAATTTTATTATTAAATATTTGTGTTTCTTGGTCTGAGAATGAGAAAATCTTTGATAAGATTCCACAGAGCTTGTAACTGATGGTAATTCAATTTTAAGCATGCCCCCTCTTTGATTCAAAAGCATATGTATGCTAATAAATGGGTGTGTATTTGTGTGTGCTTTCTTATTGGGTTTTAGTAGAGTGATTGATGACCATAGTCCCTTATGTTTGATGATAGAGATGGATTTGATCCCCAACCATAATATAAGTTCATGGTAGTAAATGGTATGTTTCCATTTTTCTAGTGACAATGTATCTAAAGGAAAATGGTGTCAGTTGTGATAAAGAGAGGTCTTTGGGAGGTCTCAGCAGGCGAGACAAGTTACAAGAATAACACATGTAGTTTCCTTAGAGAAAATTGGATAGAAATGATAGGTTTTTGGTTAGGTATTTAGTGGTCACCCTAGAGAGACGTGGGGTGAACCATGGTGGAAATCATATGAATCTGTTAGGGATTTGGCATTGGGATTCCAAGGAGAATTTTGAAAGGATATAGAGTCGGCCAGTAGAGGCCAGGGTTGAAGTTAGACTTCAAGATATAGTGTCACTATAGGGTGATAAATGGAAGTTATTATCTATGAGATATGACTGAGGTTGGCCAGAGAACCCTAGTGGATTCCTTTCTAGGCGAGATGAGATGTGTTATGATGTGAGAGGATAATAGAGAGATAGGCCTGGATGTTATGAGTCGGTGATCTATGTGATGGTATATGACCATGTTTATGTGTAGTATTATTTTGATTACATGGTGGATATCAATAAAAATATAGTGAAGACCATGGGTATATTATATAATCATGTTTGGGTAGGGCAATGTATTTCCTTCCAAACATGGTTAAATTAGAAAATAAATTATCTGTAACTTATTAATATTACATGGTGTCTATACATCAATGATATTTTTGAGCAATTTAATATTTATATGCAGTTTTTTTATTATATTTCAGTTATCCATCAATATGATGGTTGATTAATGGGATGTTTATAGATGAATTATGTTGATTATTTTATGATCTATGTAGCGTTTTTTGTCCAAAGTGGTGGAAATACCATGAGTCTTTAGGAATAGGAAATATCTATTTGTCTAAGATGATGGGATACCCAATATGGCATCAATGCTGGTATGGTTGTGTGTTGGGGTGGCCTAGTTAGCACCTAATGAGTGTGAGTAACTCATCAAGTGTCGTAGTGGTCTGGTCATCACAAAATGACTTAAGGATCATGTTTATTTATAAATTACCTTTATTTTATCAAACTCATAACTATGAAAACATAATCAAGGGGTTTTTTGTGATACCATTTTATGTTTATTATCACACCCTTCATTGGAATCTCGGTCCACGTGCATAGATTATGTTTTCTTTTCAGGTTAGAGAACTAGATGTGTAGGGGATTAGACTAGTGTAACATGATGGGTACATAGAGACTAGGATTAATATGATTCTTACATTATAGGAAGATCCTAATTTTAGTTTATTCAATGTTTATTTTATATTTTTGGTTATCCTAGTGAGGACCGATTGTATGTTCTTTACGACTTCACCATTTGTTATAGCATTTTGTTTACTATTATTTAACACACATTGATTTCTATTGTATATTTTTATAGTATTGAAACACCTTAAGATTTTATGAGATATATTCTTTTTAATTTATTTTATGTCTTGTGTTTCACTCTTCACCGATATTTTCTTTCACTATACGAAACACCATATTAGTTTCAATACACGCAACACTATACTTTTCTTGGGTTAAACACAATTTCATGTTATTTTGATAGAAATAATTTTACCAAACATAGAGTATAGATTTTGTTCAATGTATAAAAAAAATGTTTGTATTGTGTTATATGTAACTCCAAAGGAAGCTTTCACTAAATGAAACACTCACTTGGCTTGAATTACAGGCAAGAGAGACCTTCCTCGATATTTTCCAATGTACGCAATACTGAGTTTCACTAAACAATGATTTTTTATTAAAATATTATTATTTAATGGGATATAAATTATTCATTATGAATATTATTAACCAAAATTTGAATTTTAAATAACATAAACATTAATATTTTGTATTTTCTAGAACATGATATAAAAACAAATTCAATTTTTTGGATAAAAGAAGTATTTTTTAAAAAATTCATTTTTCTTCCTTTTGATGGCACACAAATTTTAAATATATTTTTTAGCACTTTTATATATTATATTTGAAAAAATAAAAATCTTTTTAGGAAGCGGGATATAAAAATTTACTTTGATTGAATCTTTTTTATTTTTTGGTAGAATTCATATTTTAATGAATAGTGAAAATACGACATTTTAATTCAAAACTACCTTTTCATATAATTTTTTATATAGTTAGATTTTTTTTTAATTTTTCTAAAGAATAATTGTATTATATTTTTATAATTTAATACAATTTTTTTCATTGGATGTAATTTCACAATTAATTTTTTCATAAACAAATGTCAATCATTTGACATTTTTTATTTCTTAAAAACCTGATTCTGGTATTGATAACGAGAATTGATTTTAAATTAATTACAAAAAAATTTTTGATTTTAATTTTGAAAAATAGATTCAATATTCTTAATCATTGGGTCTAAATTATGTTAATATGTTACTTTTACTTTTGAGATATTATGAATAGTACCATGGTAATCTTTATTTACCTTAATTAAAGGTAAATCAGGTAAATTAGGGTAAAAACAATATGATAAAGATAATAAAATTATCCTAAAACCTACTAAAATCCTATTGGAAGAATTGAAGTCAACAAATATCATATAAGGGTCATAAATGATTAATTTAATGGTCTTTTATCAATGAATGTGATGTAATTATAATTCAAACAAAATAAAGCGACAACATGTCACTATCTCATCTCTTATATGTATAATAATTTAAATATAGTGATAATCATGATAAAACTTACAATTAAATAGTCTCAAGAAAAATAATGAAATTATCTACATTAGGTGAATTTAATTATAATTTTTAAAGATTAAATAATTACCATTATTTATGACAAAATAGTGATGTAGAAAATATTTTATTGATAGAATTATAAAATAAATGGTTTTAAAAATATTATACTAAATATCATATGAACTAATTAATGTTCTCAAATACTTGTTTAGGAGATTATGACATGTTAAAAGTGTATTAAGTATTGTTTTTGAATTTATCTTCTTTGTGGATTTTATTTGATGTCAAATAACAGAATTGTTTCAAAATTGACACTATTGATATTTTATAAAAATATCATATTATTAAATTATTTAAAATTATAAAAATTTAAAAAATTACAATGTGAAAGTAAAATGATATAAAATTTCATAAAGTATCGAATTATGGAAAATTGAAAACACATAAGTAAATATTTTTAACTATTTAATATTTATAATTTTATTACGAGAAATAAACTTTAATAGATTAAATAAGTATAAATCAAAATAATAAGGTTTAAAATAAAATCCAAACATCTCTAAATTTTATTGGTTTATATTATTTCGACCCATACTCATATTATCTTTTATATGAATGATTTTGGGACCATTATAAAGTTAAAATTAATTTATATAAATTAATATTTCAAGACTTCCCTAAAGTAACCCTCCTCCCTCTTATAAAAGGCCACCACCTCAACCCTCTTACTCACACCTTTAAATTCATTTGGATCCTAGAAACTCTACTCAAAAAAGCTACCAACATCCTTCCCTTACTCATAGATTCCACACTTTAGGTATAAAGAAATCCTAGGGAGACCTTTTTTGAAAATAAAAAAGAGATACTCAAAAAGGGGTAATCATTATATCACCTCTTCAAAATTTTATTCTTCTTCCACTTCTTCTTATTATATTGTTCTCATACTAAAGTAGTACATACAATATTTTCTAAATTCGGATATTTTATTACAATTATGGGACAACCATATACTTTATTTTATCCATTCTATGAATAATAATATCACCATGCGTGCGTATGTGCAGCTTACCGTCTCCTTGTCGTGGTGAAATTTTTTTATTCAAAAAATACTTAAATTGGATGAGTATAATGATGAGTAAAATTGATGTAAATAATTAATGTAACATGATAACTATTCATTATAACTAATATACTATCCAATTCAATTCCACTTAACCATTAAGTGAATGATACTGTCGCTCATGCGTACATACAACCTACCGTCTCCACGACATGATGAAATTAATTATCCACATTAACCATACAAGAATGATTATAAATTATAGATAATAAATAAGAATGAAATATAGGATATAATAATTCTACTGGATTTAGGTGTATATATATATATCTATTTTTTACTTCCTTCCATTCATTTCAATAAGGAGACGGAAACAGTGTTCATACGTACGTACGACCTACCGTATCCTTGAATGGTGCATTATATTTTATTTATTTATCAATTATATTTATTTCTATATGGGATATTTATGATATATAAATCTGTTTTTGCATTCTGGAAGTAATTATATCATGATCTAAGTAATAATATCAATAACAACAAGTCATAACACATATGATAAATAAAATGATTGTTACCCAAAAATTTTCTTTAAAGTTATATGTGAATCATATATGATATCATAAAGATTATTATGGTTCTATTAAAAGTTAATACATTTCATAAACTCACTATAAAAGAGTTTTAAACAAATATTGAATAAATCAGACCTATGGTAAGGGATAATTTTTCAATCTCATTATTATCTAATATTATTTATTCGTAAGTATTTTCTGGGGTGTATTTATCATCCTCATCCATGTTTCCAAAATAAGTATTCCATGATATTATTTCAATCCTTACACACCTGTTTAAAGTAAAATTTACCCACTTTTGAATTTTTCTTAAATATTATGGAATGAATCTTTATTTGGAGGTTGTTTTTTTACTTTTCCAGCAAGAATACAAGAAGAATGTCTTTTAACATATACGACATGAGTGTTTTTTTGTGATTTAATAATGCCTTATTTAAATGAATATTATCATAAATGTTTTCAAGGTTATTTTCAATGAAATTATTTTCTTTTAAAATATCATGGTGATTTATGAAATAAAAACATTTTTGAAGAAGAAAGGATATTTTCCTCAAGAATTAATTTAAATTATTTTATCAAAATTATTTTCCATCTAAGATGAAAATATTTAAATAGGGTTATGTTTTTCCCTATTATTACTATGATTCATATGTTTTTTATGATAAAATTATATTTATGAAATCCATTTTTTATATTTAATATGAAGGAATGATTTTTAAGAAACCCATTTTAATATATGGGTTATGGTATGTTGAATGATTTATGTTTTTGAGGAACATGTAAGAATGATTTCATTATGAAATGTGTAGGACCTATACCTCTATACAGTGAATTGGGAAAAGATTTATATCTCATGGGATAGAAATGACTAGAATGAAAAGTTAATTTGATTCAGTAATATAGGACTGGACGACATGTAAATCTGGTTCAGTAATACATGGCTTGAACGACAAGTAAACATGGTTTAATAAAGGAATTTGTCCACTATGATGGACTTGGAATCAATGCTTTGGATACTATGAAAATCATATTATGTTCTTATTTGTTTTCCACAATTCCATATTTTATTCCAATTCTATATTATCATGGTTAATGTTCCTTTATTATTTATGCCTTATGTATTGCGAAGATTTACTTCATAACTCAATATTTTTATATTTAAACATTATGTTCATGTTTTCACATTATTATGTTTTTTGTTTGTTTTATGTTCTCAATGTTTACCCTTTATGATAATTTTATCTCACCTTATTTCTATTTTCTTTTACCCTAGATATAAAAAATGGTTTTAGGTAGGAAAGAAAAGGGGAAGATCTTTTTGGGAGAGGTTGAAGATCATTCAACAAGATATAAAATTATGTTCTTAGTTTTCAATGACTATAAAATAATGTGGTATTTGGGCTTATATTTGTGTAATGTGTTATGTATTCTGAAAAATAAATGTAATTTCTATGTATGTCATGATTGGGTCATTATATTTGGTATTAGAATGAAGGTTTAGTCAACATTTGGAAACTAGAATGCGAAATATTTAGTGACAACCCTAGAGATATTTCTAAGGTATGTCTAGGGATGTCTTTAAGGGTAAGTATAACTATAGGTTACATTCCTAGAATTATGGTAACAATCATTAATAACCTAGGATTAAACTTAAGATGCTAGCGATATAAAGTATTACCCATTGATTAAGTTTCTTTCCATGTATGATTTTTTCCTCTCACACTAATCTTTTTGTGTTTTAAAAAACTGTTGGAAATGGGAGGATTCATGTTAATATAGAATATGATGAAAAATTGAATAATATAACTCATGAAAAACCAATTGAAATGGGATTTTTAAAGAGAAACATCTTTATTATTCCTAATGACTATCCTCATAATATGAAAAATAATCTCAACTATGGTGAGTTTCTGGAACTAGACAATAAGAGAAAGATGGAGTTTAATGGTGATCATAGAGGAAACAACGTTAAATTTCCCTCATGTAAATCATTTTGGAAGAGGCATCAAGGAGAATGTTTCAAAGGAAGTGGAAGATGATTTGGGTGTGGAATGGAAGGACACAAAGCCATTAATTGCAAAGGAAATGGTTCAGATAACACAATAGAAAAGGATAATGGTTTTTCTGAGACATCAATGATGGTTAAAAGTTTTAAATGTCTAATGTACATTCATTATGAAAAATGATTCCCTAAGGAAAAATCTCACAAAGATAATCAACATGATATTATGGGTTGTATTTATGTTGATGAAGATGAAAAGAATGCAATGATATATGAGATGAAAGAAGTTTTAAGGAATAACATGTCGAAGCTCGATCAATGGTTTAAGAAGATAGTGGAATGATTACATTATTATCAAGAATAATGTTGTATAAGTAATTTTATGGTATTATTGAATAAATAAAAATCTAAGGATTATTAAACTATTGTTTTTCCATAAGTAATTGATATTTTTTGTTGAATGGTACTTATAACCATGAATAGTGTTTGAAATATTTTTGGAAAGCAGATGATATGCGCATAATGAAGGGATATGGAGATAATGAGATGTTTTATAGTATTAATGACCTCATTACTGATATAATGACAAAGTGATATCATGGTTTGAGTATATAGAATTTTTAGTATTTTTGGTGCGTGGAAAGATTTAATTTTGATAGAATGCATGTTTTCACTAAGGTTATATAGAAATTCATGTTATCATCATGTTTCGATAGAATACTTGGTTAAGATATTCACATGTTTTGAATGTGACAACCAAGAACTACCTAATTATATATGAGAGACAAATGTTAAGTCTACTTAGTTCACCACTTTCTAAAGTTTTATATATTTTGTTTTAAGAAGGATTGTATTGTTACCCATTTATGTGTAGTATAAGTTATATTCCAGTAGATTTTTTTTATATCAATGCATTATTTCACTATACGTGGACTTATGCATATTTGATAACCTGCTCTAACCTTTTTGTTCAGACAGATGGAATGACCTATAATTACTGACACTTGATGAATGAAAAAATCAACCTCATTTCCTTAAATAAGTTCTGAAGTGGGAATTTTTTAGGGAACAACCAACTGTGAGATTTTACTAAAATAAAGTAAGTATTTCTTCTCATAAATAAATCATCAACTTTAGGAATAAGATCTTGAAACGAAAAATATTATCCTAGTAAATTTTTATCTGATGAATCATATGCTCCCTTAAATCATTACATATTTATGGTTATCTCATTTTTTACATTCTATAAACATTGTTCTCTATCATTATCCATCAGAACATGATGGTTAGATTTTTCTTCCATATCCATGTTTCCACTTCCAACCAATGTTATCCTATGTGGAAACCCAGGGATTAGTTACTTTGTGTAGACATTATGTTTCTAAATTTCCTTTTTAAAATGATTTTTAGTACTACATCCTACGATGTGGGTTTATATGAAAGAATCTTTCTAGTACTAAACCTTTTATAACACCGATGTGTGTCAAGGGAGAAATTCATTTTAAGGGGTATATAATGTTACACCCCAAGATTTTATGAGATAGATTATTTTTAATTTCTTTGATATCTTGTGTTGTACTCTAAACCAAGATTAGATTTCCCTATATGAAACACCGCATTATCTTGTAGTATTCCCAACACTACACTTGGGTTGCGTTGCTCACAATATCATGTTCTTTAGATAGAATTCATTTCACCCAACACTAAGTATATATTTTGTTCAATTTATAAAAGAAATATGTTTGGATTATGTTATATGTAATACCAAATGGATCTCGAACATAATACAACAATAACTTGGCTTGCATTACACGCAAAAGCGACTGCCCTCGATAGCTTGCGTGGTATGCAATACCGAGTTTCACTAAAAAATGATATATTATTAAAATATTATTATTTAATTTGATATAAACTAGCCATTATTAATATTATTAACCAAATTTTTAATTTTATATAACATTAATGTTTATCTTATGTATTTTCTAGAACATGATATAAAAAAAATTCAATTTTCAGATAAAAAAACTATTTTTTAAAAATAAATACAGTTTTTCCGCCTTTTGAGAGGAAAAAAATTTTAAATATAGTTTTTAGAACAATTATATATTATATTTGACAAAATATATGTCTTATTTTGAATAGGTACATAAAAAATTAATTGTTAAATCTTTTTGTATTTTTCAGATAAAATTCATATTTTAATGAATAATGAAATATAATGCCATTCAATTCAAAACTACCTTATCATATAATTTATCTATATAGTTAGATTATGTTTTTATTTGGGTTTTAAGTTTAATTGGATTATTTTTTATCATTTAATATAATTTTGGATATTGAATTTAATTTCACATTTCAATTGGACATAAACACGTGTCAATCTTTTGAAAGTTTTTATTTTATTAAAACCCGCTTTATGGTTTTGATTAAGAGGATTAATTTTAAATTAATTACTACACCTTTTGTGTTTTGAAATTTAAAAAAAGAATTTTATATTTGGAATTATTTGGTCCAAATTATGTTAGAGGTTACTTTTTTTTTGAGATTTTATGAATAGTAACTACGGTAATTTTTATTTACCTTAATTAATGGTAAATAATGTAAATTAGGGTAACAAAACAATATGATAAAAATACTAATATTTCAATAAAACCTTAAAATTCATATTGTATGAATTAAAGTCAACCAATATCACCTAAGGGTATTAATTGATTCATTTAATTGACTTTTTTCCATGATTGTGATGTAATTATAATTAAAACAAAATAAAGTGACAACAAGTCACTTTCTTATCTCTTCTTAGTATAATAATTTTAATATACTGAAAATATGGACAAAACATAAAACATAGATAGTATCTACATAAATATAACGAAATTATGTACATATTGTGAATTTATTTATAATTTTTATAGATTAAATAATTACCATTAATGATGACACAATAGTGATGTAGAAATTATTTTATTGGTAGAAATATCAAATAAATGGTTTTAAAAATATTAAAATAAATTTTATATGAACTAATTAATGTGATCAAGGAATTTTATATGTGACTATGAAATATTATTACTTTGTTAAATATTTTTTTAAAATTTTTATTATATGTGGATTTTATTTAAAGTCAAATAAATTAATAGTGTTAGAAATGACAGTATTGTTATTTTAAAATAATATCTTATAATTAAATTATTTAAAAATCCCAAAAATAATTAAAAATTACAAATTAAAAATTAAATGATATAAAATTTAATAAATTATTCAATTATAGACAATTGGGAACACATAAGTAAATATTTATGGCAATTTAATATTTATAATATTATTACAACAAATAAAATCAAATAGATTAAATAAGTATAAATCAAAATGATATGGTTTAAAAAAAAATAAAAAAATGTATAAATTTTATTGATTGAGATTATTTAAACATATAATCATATTATATTTGGAATAAATTATTTTTGGACTATTATAAACCGAATATCAATTTATAATAAATTAACATTTCAAGACTTTTCTAAAGTACCCCTCCCACCTCTTATAAAAGGCCACCACCTATACCCACTTACTCACACCTTTAAATAATATTGGATAATCCACAATCTGATAAAATAATCTCTAAACATCCATAAATTCTTCCTACATTCCTCAATTTGGGCTTAAAGCATTCCTAGGGAGACTTTTTGTGAAAATAAAATCGAGATACTCGAAAAAGAGGTAATTGTTTTATCATCTCTTTCAAAGTTCCGCTCTTGTTCTACTTGGTCTTCTTATGGTGTTATCCAAATAAATTTATATAGATAGTTTCATATACATTATTATATTCTATTATAATTATTTTACAACTTTATACATCATTTTATCCATTTTATGAATAACAATATCACCATGCATGCATATGTACAGTTTACCATCTCCATGTCGTGGTGAAATTTTTATTCAACAATACTTAAATTGGATGGGTATAATTTGAGTATAATGGATTTAAATAATTAATATAAAATTATAATTATTCTATATAATTAACATAACATATAATTATATACCATTTAACAACTAAGTGAATGATATCGTCACTTGTGCATACGTACAGCCTACCTTCTCCACGACACGATGAGATTAATTCTCCACGTTAACCATTCAAGAATGATTATAAAGTATATATATTTAATAAGTGTGAAATATATGAAATAATAATTCTAATATATATATATATATATATACATGTCGTGTAACACCCCGAGCTTCCACGGTACGCTTCTCTTTGAATAATACAGTAGCGTGTGTTGTACGCAACTTCGAGTTCTAACAAACACCGCGACCAATCAAAGTAGCCATTATGAATAGTAATACCTACGTTTTAAAATTTTAGAAATTTTATCTCTCAAAATGGACTTCATTTTTGGATTCGGAGTATCTAATTTATCCTAAGGTGAAATTTTGGTACTTTTCAGATAACTTTAATATTTTGATGAATAGTGAAGATTACTAAATTTTAATTTAAAACAACTTTTTTAATCAAAATAATTAATAGTGATAAATTATTAAATTGAGTGGTTTTAAACTATATTTAGAATATATTTTTACTATTTAATAAAATTTTGGTCATTGGACATAATTTCACAATTAAACCAGACATAAACAAGTATCAATCTTTTGATAGTTATTATATCTTAAAAACACGCTTTTTGTTTTGATAGTGGTAATTAATTTTAAATTAATTTCTGCCAATTATCTGTTTTGAATTTGGAAAAATGGAATCCATATTTGGAATCAGGATTTCCAAATTGCGTAAATAGGTAACTTTTATTTTTAGACATTTTGAATAATTACTTCGGTAAATATTTTATTTACCATGGTTAAATGTTAAATCTGGTAAATAATGGTTAAACAATAATATTATAATAAAACTAAATTACCCTAAAACGTGTCCTACCCTTAGTTTTGGATACCGTTCCTACCATGGGCATCTTTGGGTCGATTTTGGGACCCCATGGAGCCACTTGTAGGTGATAGGGACACTTTATTTTAATTAAGTTAATATAAATACAAAAAATGACATAAGCATATATCTTTTAGAAAAACAATTTTTACATAAAGTTATATATGTTGGAATTTCAACTATAAATATTTATTAGAAAGATAAAAATAATTCCTACATAATGATATATTATTTATAATTTTAGACATTAAATAATTTAATTTATTTATGACACAATGATGACGCAATAATTTCCATAATAGTGAAACATTAAAATAATTGATATTATAAATACAAAAATAAATATAATTTGAGACTTTTAATGCATTAAAATAATTTTATTGGATAATATGACATGTTATGATTGATTTAATTAATCCTTTTTGAAGTAATCATTCTGTTATGATTTTTAAAAAAGTCAATTATTGAATAGTGTCAAAATTGACATAAAAGAGTTTTTAAAACAAATAATATATTATTAATTGATATTAAATTCCTAAAAATCTACTGTTCGGCCAAGAGTCATATATAATGATATATGTATCATTAATGGAACACTTGGGGGTCTCTTGGATGTACATAGTAAGTTTATTAACTATATAATATAAAATACAAAGTGACATGGTAAGTGTCAAACTAATTAACTAAGAGTTAAAACTAAAAGATAAGGTTAATATAATGACCCTAACCTGTCCAAATTATATTGGTTGAGTGTATTTCTACCCATTCCAACCATATACTTTAAATAATACACTTTGGAGCCATTAGAAACCGAATATGAATTTATTATAAAATAATATTTCTAGCTTTTCCAAAGGTGCCCCTCACCCCTCTTATAAAAGGACACTCCCCTTATCATTAATTCACACCTTAAAAGCCTTTTGGTTCGGCCAAAAACTTCCCAAATACTCTCTAAACTTTCCTCAATTCATCCTATAGGCCTTACTTTAGTCAGAAAGCCATCATAAGGAGCCCTTTTGATCCAATCAAAAGGAAGAACCCGAAGAGGAGGTAATGATTTCACCACCCTTTTTCAAGTTCCTTTCTTCTTACACTTCTTCTTTCTTTGTTATTACCAATCTAAAATAATGAATAAAGTATCTCCTATATACTTTAATATTATTATAAAAATGGTACAACCATATTCAGTATTATATCCATCCTTTGAATGACATGTCACTATACGTGCGTACGTAAGGCTTACCGTCTCCACGTTATAGTGTAATTGTTATTCAATATATTATTATTTGGATGGGTATAATAATGATTTTTAATTCATTTAAATAATAAATATAACATGATAATGATTCTTTATATATGATATACCATCCAATTATAAATTATTTTAATATCAAAAGAATGATATTTTCGCTCGTGCGTACGTACGGATTACCGTCTCCACGACGCGATGAGATTCATTTCCAATTTCACAATTCATCGACGATTATAAAAATATATATTACTAATAAGTATGTAATATATGACATAATAATTCTACTGGAGAGAGAGATATATATATATATATATATAAGGATTTATGTACTTATATATATCTTATTCACTTACTTCTGTTCAATACAATATGAAAACAGAAACAACGTTTATGCATACGTACGGACTACCGTCTCAATAAACGATGTATTCCATTTAATATATATTTCTATTATAAATATATATGATATATTTATCATGTTTTATATTATGGAAGTATTTAAATCATGATCTATGTGATACAACCAAGAGTGACAAGTTAAAACACGTACGATAAAGAAAGTGATTATTTCCTGAAATGTTAACTTAACATGGAAATTATTATTAGAAGGGTATTATAAAGTCATAAATGAATCATGTATGATATCATAAATAATAATATGGTTCTGGAATAATTTAATAACATACTACTATCTTCGTACAGGAGGTTAAACGTACACTCGACTAATGGAAAGTGCAAGGTAAGGGGTTTTCATCTCACTCCTTATTCTCGTGAGATTCATGTCATATTGCCACTAATACCATTTGTGTGGTGTATGTACTGCCCATAATTGTATTATTTGTGAAATACACATTAATTTATGTGTATTTACATATTCATTGTATGATACCTCTTTCATGGTTTTTATGTTTCGTAAGTTACCAAATTGGTAAGGGTTAATTCCTCATTCTCATCATTATCCGAGATTGTTTATGTGTAAGTATTTACTGGGAAATTTTTATCATCCATGTCCAATTTTCATAAAAATGATTTCAAAATGAATATTTTAAGGATTTTTAAAGGTACTCTTTATCAAGATCAGAATTTTAAATGTTTTAAATATTTATCTTTCTAAATCTTTTTAATTAATGTCCATGTTTTCAAAATGATTTTACGGATTTATTTATATGGACATGAGTGTTTTGAAATGATAAATTCTTTTCAAAAGTTTCAAAGTGTTATGGGACAGTTTGATTCAAAAATGTATTTTAAATTACATCCTTTATAAATTTGTGACTTTTAAATGATTTTACAAAAAGGATATTTCTCTCAAAAAGTTTTACTCATCATTTTCAACTATGTCAGTATCCTCTACTGGAAATTATTTTGGATTGAGGTTGATTTACTATAATACAATATTCCTTATTGTATTTAATGAGTTATGATATGTTTGACTGTGGATGTGTTATTTCTATACCATTCATGGTTTATGGAGAAAGTATTGACATTTTGTATTCTAGTTTTAATTTGAATATTTATGTTATGTTTAAACCTGTTCATATGAGGAATGCATTGGAATTAATAAGTGAAGGGTGGAGCCCGCTATAGCACCTCGATGCATCGGTAGGTCTCATGAGAAAAACTAGTGTCTTGGCACGAGGCCTTGAGAAAATATTATTTTTAGTCTTGGCATGAGGCCTTGGATACATGGTTATGATAGTATGACATTATGCATTCCATCATTATGAAAGTGGTTATTGATATTGAATGTGATTATTAGATTAGTAGAATATCCGTGTGAATAAGTAAATGGAATTATTTCATTTTATTTCTGCCATATTATGTTGAAGTTCATGTTTAAAAGGCTTTTGTTTTAGTTATAAATTGCCTTAAATGTTTATTCTTATTTTTGAAAGTTTCCGCTATATTGATTACCCTTACTGAGCATTTGATCTCACCCCTTTCTATGTTTTATTTTTCCCAGGATTCCAAGAAGTGTAATATGATTGATATGAAGGGTTAAGCCAAGGGAATAAAGGCATTCATAAATATTGTTTATGTTGTTTTGTGCGTCTTAAAGTGAAAATGTCACATTCATGTTTGTGATCTATTTTTCCAAGACTGATAAACTTATCGGTCCTTCGGGACTTGATTCATTGTAATCATGCCAATGTATTAAAATAATGCACCGAATCTGGGTAACTGGGGTTGGGGAGTTACAGTTGGTATCAGATGAAGTTTAGAAATAACCTTGGAAACTAGATTTAAATAAACTCTGATTAGAGAACATAGCCCTAAGATTGACTTTGAGGATTAGTGTAGAAGAACTTCCTAGAATTTCGGTATTGTAGATATTTTGTGAGTTTTCCGAGCAATACATCCCTTTCTAGATACGAGAAGGTAGAGCAGGCTCTGGCATAGATTTACCTAGGGGTAAAACTCGAAAACACCGCTTTGAGCTAGACTCGAACGAGAACTGGTGCACGACAACGGGCCTTGCTGCACTCTTGGTTACGACACTCCCGGGGGATATGCTTAGGATAATTCTAATTTTATTTACAAACAATTATTAATGGATTATGAGTATATACTTAGAAAACATTTTTATGATTATGGATTATATCCATAAACTGTTCAATTTGTGGTAGGTATTTTACAAGTTTGGTAATTATTCATTACAATTCATAAACTGAACTAGTTTATGTTATTGTATCGAAATGGCGCCCAATAGAAGGAATGTGAACTCCCGTAATACGTATGATCCAAAGAGTAAGAAGGATCATATCTTTTGTGGTCCTAAGCCAGAATTTAGAAGGGAAATAGTTTCCCACATATTATCATCATATGAAGAAATAGTATCATGTGTTGATAAGATGAGTAAAGAATTCTTGGAGTCCTATGTCTTTGAAGGGAAGTAAGAGAAGAAAAGGATGGAAGAGAGAGATATGGATAAAGGTAAGAGGGAAAAGAAGAATTTTCCCATATGTGATACATGTGGGAAGAAACACCCTGGAACATGCCTGAAAGGAATGAGTGTTTGTTATAAGTGTGGAGGAAACAGCACAAAGTACGTTACTGCAAGGGTAAGAAAATGGTTTCAAATGTACAATGCTTCATTTGCAAGGAGTTTGGAAATTATGCGAACCAATGTCCCAGTCATCATACTATGCCGAAAATGATGCTATTGGATAATAATCAAGTTATGATACTACTACAGAGGAAGAGGAATGACTAGTGTTCTTATGTTGTTATTTTAGAATTATTTCATTTAAGTGTTGTATCAATGATATTCTGGAAATAAATAAGGATTGTACTGTAGTACTATTTAATTAAGGATATGAGATTTTATGGTACTAAGAAAAGTGACTCTATAGAGAGTTAATTGTTTTGGAAATTACATGGTTGAAGGAAAGACAAACGTTAATATGGTCCTAATATTTAGGGAGTGATTTTGGAATAAGATATGGTTGATTTTGGTAATTCAGGATGTTTCGGTTTTATAAAAGAATATATGAGGAAGGCATTCACATTTTATTACCTGGAAAAAAGGATCCTCATTATGCTTAACTTCCTTGTAAATTTTGGATTGTGAGTTTGGATAATAGTATTTTGGATAAGTCTAATGGTCGGAATGGATTATGTTTGAAAGGTTATTTTTTTGGATTTTTATAAAAGGACAACACGTAGACCGTGTGACGACCCGTCATGTTGGATAAAGCTGCGGGAATCGAACCCACAACCGTAGTGCAATTGGGATTTATCACCTACCATTGTGCTACATGAAGTTCCTGGATGGTATAATGTAGTTTCTTTACATAAATGGTATGATTTGTGAATTATAAATTCATTATATTTGGAACCCTATACGATTAGGATAAATAGAGTATTTTTGAGTTGTATTATGTTTTGGGGTGAAAGATGAGTTTGCACTAGAAATTTATTAATGGATAAAACTATAATTATAAAGTAAGTATATCTCCTTCTGATCTTAGTAAATATCATAAATAAATTCCTCAACATTATGAAATGGAACTTAGAACAAAAATGTTGTCCTAGATGGTACCTTAGATCATCACTAATTTATGGCTTTGGGATTGTTGGCCTTTTCATGTCCATTTTTTATACCACTCTCCATCAGATAATTGATGGTTAGATTTATCTTCCATATCCATATTTTCCTACGTGGAACCCTAGTATGTGTTATTTTCGGTAATATTCATACTTTCCACTCTTTATTTTAAATAGAGGCCTCATTAATTCATTTTTCGATGTGATATTTCATCTAAGATATTTTGAAATGTCAAAAATGTGTTATCCTAATACCTTAGGTTTTGTTGAACCAATGGTATTTTAAATCATCATAGATTGATGAATTTAAGGACCTCAATTTTAAACTTTTTTGTGATTGATGACCTCAATCACTACCTATAAATATTTACGTTTTCCCTCCAATTATATGTCTATAATTTCCACTAATTTCCTCCTAATATAGATCATAATTTTATAGTGACACTTTAATTTCTCTTTTCATCTTGTTAAGACTAAATTTTATTAACCAAATTTCCGATGTGGGTTTTCCACAAAGATATTTTATATTTTCAACCATTACATTCAAAGAGCAATATCAAATTTCAAGGATGCCGTTTATTGAAGGAGGGGAGAATGTAACACCCCGAGCTTCCATGATACACTTCTCTTTGAATAATACAGTAGCGTGTGTTGTACGCACCTTCGAGTTCTAACACACACCACGACCAATCAAAGTAACCATTATGAATAGTAATACCTACATTTTAAAATTTTAGAAATTTTATCTCTCAAAATGGACTTCATTTTTGGATTCGGAGTATCGAATTTAGCCTAAGGTGAAATTTTGGTACTTTTCGGATAACTTTAATATTTTGATGAATAGTGAAAATTACTAAATTTTAATTAAAAACAACTTTTTCAATCAAAATAATTAATAGTGATAAATTATGAATTTAAGTGGTTTGAAAGTATATTTAGAATATATTTTTACCATTTAATACAATGTTGGTCATTGTACATAATTTCACAATTAAACCGGACATAAACAAGTATCAATCTTTTGATAGTTATTATATCTTAAAAACACGTTTTTTGTTTTAACAACGGGAATTAATTTTAAATTAATTTATGACAATTCTGTGTTTTGAATATGGAAAAATGGATTCCATATTTGGAATCAGGATGTCCAAATTTTGTAAATAGGTAACTTTTATTTTTAGAAATTTTGAATAATTACTTTGGTAAATATTTTATTTACCATGGTTAAAGGGTAAATCTGGTATATAAGGGTTAAAAAATAATATTATAATAATAATAAATTACCCTAAAATGTTTCCTAACCTTATTGTTTGATACATTTCCGACCATGGGCATCTTTGGGTCGATTTTGGGACCCCATGGAGCCACTTGTAGGGGATAGGGACACTTTATTTTAATTAAGTTAAAATAAATAGAAAAATGACATAAGCATATATCTTTTAGAAAAACAATTTTTACATAGGGTTATATATGTTGTATCTTTGACTATAAATATTCATTAGAAATAAAAAAATATTTCCTACATAATGATATTTTATTTATAATTTATAGACATTAAATAATTTAATTTATTTATGACACAATGATGATGCAGTAATTACCATAATAGTGAATAATTAAAATAATTCATATTATAAATACCCAAATAAATATAATTTGAGACTTTTAATGAATTAAACTAATATTATAAGATACTATGACACATTAGGATTGATTTAATTAACCTTATTCTAAGTAATCATTCAGTAATGCTTTTTACAAAAAGTCAATTATTGAATAGTTTCAAAATTGACAAAAAAGAGTTTTAAAAAAAAATAATAATTATTAATTGATATTAAATTCCTAAAAATCTAAGGTTCGACCAAGAGACTTATATCATGATATTTTTATCATTAATGGACCACTTGGGGGTCGCTTGGATGTATATAGTATGTTTATTAACTATATAATATAAAAATACAAAGTGACATGGTAAGTGTCAAACTAATTAACTAAGAGTTAAAACTAAACGATAAGTTTAATATAATGACCCAAACCTGTATAAATTATATTGGTTGAGTGGTTTGTGACCCATCCTCACCTTAAAATTTAAATAATCCACTTTCGAGCCATTAGAAACCGAATATGAATTTATTATAAAATAATATTTCTAGCTTTTCCAAAGGTGCCCCTCACCCCTCTTATAAAAGTACACTCCCCCTTCTCATTAATTCACACTTTCAAAGCCTTTTGGTTTGGACAAAAACTTACCAAATACTCTCTCAACTTCCCTCAATTCATCCTAGAGGCCTTCCTTTATTCATAAATCTATCCTACAGAGCCCTTTTGATCAAATCAAAAGGAAGAACCCGGAGAAGAGGTAATGATTTCACTACCCTTTTTCAAGTTCCTTTCTTCTTCCACTTCTTCTTTATTTGTTATTAACATTATAAAATAATGAATCCAGTATCTCCTATATATTTTAATATTATTATAAGTTGGTACAACCATATTCAGTATTCTATCCAACCTCTGAATGACATGTCACCATACGTGCGTGCGTACGGCTTACCGTCTCCACGTCGTGGTGTAATTGTTATTCAATATATTATTCTTTGGATGGTTATAATAATGATTTATAATTCATGTAAATAATAAATATAACATGATAATGATTCTGTATATATGATATAACATCCAATTATATATTATTTTAATATTAAAAGAATGATATTTTCGCTCGTGCGTACGTACGGATTACAGTCTCCACGACGCGATGAGATTCATTTCCAAGTTCACCATTAATCGACGATTATAAAAATATATATTACTAATAAGTATGTAATATATGACATAATAATGCTACTGGAGATATATATATATATATATATAAGGATTTATTTACTTACATATATCTTATTCACTTACTTCCGTTCAATACTATATGAAAACCAAAACAGTGTTTATGCGTACGTACGGACTACCGTCTCCATAAACGTTGTTTTCCATTTCATATATATGTCTATTATACATATTTATATTCTAAATATATATGATATATTTATCATGTTTTATATTCTAGATGTCTTTAAATCATTATCTAAGTGATACAACCAAGAGTGACACGTTAAAACACGTACGATAAAGAAAGTGATTATTACCCGAAATGTTAACTTAACATGGAAATTATTATTAAATGGGTAATATAAAGTCATAAATGAATCATGTATGATATCATAAATATTAATATGGTTCTGGTATAATTTAATAACATAATACGATCTTCGTACAGGAGGTTAAACGTACCCTCGACTAAAGGAAAGTGCAAGGTAAGGGGTTTTCATCTCACTCCTTATTCCCGTGAGATTCATGTCATATTGCCACTATTACCTTTTGTGTGGTGTATGTACTGCCCATAATTATATTCTTTGTGTAATAAACTTTAATTTATGTGTATTTACATATTAATTGTATGATACCTCTTTCATGGGTTGTACGTTTCGTAAGTTACCAAATTGGTAAGGGTTAATTCCTAAATCTCATCATTATCCGAGATTGTTTATGTGTAAGTATTTACTGGGAAATTTTTATCATCCATGTCCATTTATCATAAAAATGATTTCAAAATGAATATTTTAAGGATTTTGAAAGGTACTCTTTATCATGATCATAATTTCAAATGTTTTCATGATTTATCTTTCTAAATCTTATTAATTAATGTCCATGTTTTCAAAATGATTTTAAGGATTTATTTATATGGACATGAATGTTTTGAAATGATAAATTCTTTTCAAAAGTTTCAAAGTGGTATGGGACACTTGGATTAAAAATTATCTTTTAAATTACTTCCTTTATAAATGTGTGACTTTTACATGATTTTACAAAAAGGATATTTCTCTCAAAAAGTTTTACTCATCATTTTCAACTATGTCAGTATCCTCTATTGGATATTATTTTTGATTGAGGTTGATTTAATATAATATAATATTCCTTATTGTATTAAATGAGTTATGATATGTTTGACTGTGGATATGTTATTTTTATACCATTCATGGTTTATGGAGAAAGTATTAACATTTTTTATTCTTGTTTTCATACGAATATTTATGTTATGTTTAAACCTGTTCATATGAGGAATGCATTGGACTTAATAAGTGACGGGTGGAGCCCACTATAGCTCCTTGATGCATCGGTAGGTCTCATGAGACAAACTAGTGTCTTCGCATGAGGCCTTGACAAAATCGTATTTGTAGTCTTGGCACGAGGCCTTGGCTACATGGTTATGATAGTCTGGCATTATGCATTCCAGCATTATGAAAGTAGTTATTGATATTGCATGTGATTATTCGATTAGTAGAATATCCATGTGAATAAGTAAATGGAATTATTTCATTTTACTTCTGCCATATTATGTTGAAGTTCACGTTTAAAAGGCTTTTGTTTTAGTTATACATTGCCTTAAATGTTTATTCTTATTTTTGAAAGTTTTCGCTGTATTTCTTACCCTTACTGAGCATTTGAGATCACCCCTTTCTATGTTTTATTTTTCCCAGGATTCCAAGAAGTGTAATGTGATTGATATGAAAGGTTAATAAAAGGGAATAATGGCGTTCATAAATATTATTTATGTTGTTTTTTACGTCTTAAAGTGAAAATGTAACATTCATGTATGTGATCTATTTTTCCAAGACTGCTAAACTTATCGGTCCTTCGGGAATTGATTCCTTGTAATCATGCCAATATATTAAAATAATTCACCGACTCTGGGTAACTGGGGTCGGGGAATTAAAAGTCGTTTATTATCTTCCAGTCAATTCAATAAGTAAATAAAAACAATGTTCATGCATACATACGACTTACCGTCTCCATGAACGGTGTATTCCCCTTCATCTATCTATCTATTATATAGATTTCTATATAGAATATTTATGACATATATATATATCATGTTTCTAATTCTATATATATGTATATCCTGATCAATGTAATAGTATCTAGAATAACAAGGCAAAACACATATGATAAATAAAACGATTATTACCCAAAATGTTGTTTTAACATGGAATTGATAAATAGAAGGGTAATATAAAGTCATAAGTGAATAATATATGATATAATAAATATTATTTTGATTATTCTACAGGTTAATAATATGTTTAAATCCATTATATTGGAGTTTCTGACACATATGGATGAAATCTCTCCTAAGGAAAGGGATAATTTTTCAATCTCATTATTATATGAGATTGGTTATTCGTAATTATTTTCTGGGGAATATTTATCATTCACAAAAAAATTTCTTAAATAAGTATTGAAAGATATTATTTCAATCCCTATATATTTTATAATGTCATTCTTACCCATTGGTTAATTTTTATTTAACAGTATGGAAAGAATCATTATTTCGATGTACGTTTTGACATTTCTGGTTAGAATATTAGAAGAATATTTTACAACGTATATGGAATGAATGATTTTTTATGTCTTAATAATTTATAATTTCCACAAATCTTCTCTCAAAATTTTTGCAAGGTTATTTTCAAGGAAATTATTTGATTTTAAAATTTCTAGGTGTTTTAATAAAAGAAAACGTTTTGGAAGAAGAAAGTATATTTTTCTCATGAATTAATTTCAAGTGTTTTATCCAAATATTTTTACCTATATGGTGAAGTTATATAAATAGGGTTATGTTTCTATCCCTCTTTTGAAATTGATTTTTTTTATGATGTAATGATATTTATGAAATCCATTTGTTTTATATGGATTATGATGGAATGATGTTTAAGAGACCCATTTTATTCCTTCAGTTATGCTAGGATGGATGATTTATGATTTTGTGGCACACATAAGAATGAATTAATTATGATATGGGTGAGACCTATATCTACCTCCAATACAGTGGTTAAAGATTTATATCTCATGAGATAGACATTACTAGAACAAAAAGAAAATATGGTTCAGTAATACAGGGCTGGAATGACAAGTAAATCCAATTCAGTAATACATGGATGGGACGAAAAGTAAACCCAGTTCAGTAAAGGACTGTGTCCACTATGATGGTCTTGGAAGAAATTACTTGGATACTATGGAAATAATATTATGTGATTATTTTTTTTCCACAATTCCATGTTTTATTCCAAGGCTATTTTATCACGGTTAATATTCCTTTATAATCTCTGCATTACGTACTGCCATGATTTGTTTCACGACATAATATTTTGATATTTAAACTTTAT
Organism: Viscum album; assembly: GCA_963277665.1. Taxonomy (NCBI): domain Eukaryota; kingdom Viridiplantae; phylum Streptophyta; class Magnoliopsida; order Santalales; family Viscaceae; genus Viscum; species Viscum album. The sequence goes on along the minus strand of OY728126.1, from coordinate 1,683,300,722 downwards.
GTTCATGTTTTTACATTGTTATGATTAAGTTTTATTATATGTTCTCAATGTTTAACCTTATTTATCATTTGATCTGATCATTTTTATGTCTTCCTTTTCCCAAGGATATAAAGAATGGTTTTGGTTTGGAAAATAAAAGGGGAAGATCTTTATGGGGGAGGTTGAAGATGATTCACCAAGTTTTAATATTATATTCCAAGTTTACAAAGACACTAAAATAAATCAATATTTGGGAATATATTTGTGTAATGTATTAAATATTTTGAAAAATAAATGTAATATCCATGTACATCAATCTTGGGTTGTTATATGTTTAGTCCTATTTTTTGCTGTTTTCACTCTAATATGAGGGAATAGTCTTCCAATAATTATTATATGACCTCTCCACTAGTCATAATCCTCTCATGTATGGGGAGTCATTCCTAAGATCATGTGACCTTCCGAAAAGGACTCGTTGATTCAGATCAGAGGCATCACAAAAGTATTATAGTTTTTTAAAATTATATTGATATTTTTAATGTCATATAGTTATCATTAAATGTATTATTGGTATGTTTAAATCCGTAAAAATTTATTAAAAGTCATTAAAAACCATGTACTAATTTTTAATAAAGTATTTTTGAAGTTTTCTTAATGTATCTAATGTTTGTAAGAAGTAATTTTTTTGAAAAGTATAACATCTTATGAAGTTCACAGTCTATATTATGAAATTTTAGTTTTTAATTCTTTAGAAATGTTATAAAACATGGTTTATGGTGTGTTATAGGGTATTAAATTTTGATGGATTGTTACATTTCGTACTAATACTTTATTCTTATTTTTTTGGTTTATTTTCTTAGTTTTGAAATATTTCTACGTATATCATATACCCTTTCAAAGTATAAGTATACATATTTGCCCTTATAAATTTACTTCTAAAATTATATATTTTACTCCTCTTATTTTTTTATATTTATAAAGTTTATATATTTTTTCCATAATGGAAGAATAAATATCATATTTTCCTTGAATGAACCTTCTGAACTATAAATGAACATTACAAAGTTTATAAATCATCATTACAAACATATTCTATCAAAAATGTGTTTACTCTACTTTCTCTTTGTATTGATTAATTAATGTGAATTATTATTATAACTTATGAAATGTATATATTTTGTACTCTTATTAAATCATTTGTTTAGTTTTTTTATTTCAATTAAGTGTTTATAAAAAAATTACTATAATAATTTTATAAATAATGCTAGTTTTGTAGTGAAGTATGTTTGTGTCAGGGAATATTTTAATATTTTGGTGCATGTTTATTTCATGTAACTGTTTTTTGTGTTTTGTTTGACACATGTTTAAATTCATGCTATGATTTTATGAAAATACGTTAATTACCCATTGATCATATCAAAATTTTGAAACCCTAGAAGATCTGACTATGAATCATGATTTAAGAAAAAACGAGGATCTAACAATTGGATATTTATCTACAAATAATGACTGAAGGAACCCTATGATAAATTCAAGATGTATAAAGTAATAAAAATTATTTTTATTGAATGTGTGATATTTTAAAATCTTCAATCCTACTGTTATGATTACTCTAAAGAAGATATCTCATGAAACTCTCATTATAGATGTTATTGAGAAACATCAAATTTTAACTCTATTTTGTTTTGTTTTTTTTCTATTGAGTTGTATATCTTACAATTATTTTTTGTTCTTTATCATGACATGTTTTCAATTTTTACTCATAAAAGGAAATTTTTACCAATTATAGCTCTTTTAAAAAAGGTTAGTGTTTCATCTATACCTCTACTATAAAGGCTATGTGTTTTTTGTGCCTTTAGTTGAAAATGCAGGTCTGTTGGATTATGCCTTAAGGTAAAAAATGGTATTTTTTGGTTGTGAATTGATTCCTAGAGATCCTGGGTTTTAATAGGTTATCCAATCCCTTTAAACATTATGTTTTAGTGGATACAATTTCTCTCAAGGAGTAGAGAGAAGTGAAATGTATATGCATGATCACATTGATCTGAACATCTATAATAGTTTTGGTTATCTTATTCATTTTTTACACATACACACAATCAATACACTTACACTTAAATATTATTTTAATTTTAACTTTGTTTTTAATATTGAAAAAGGTTTTAAATTGTTTTATTAACCCCATATCTAAACCTTCTTTAATTATCACACTGGGGCATCATCTTCCACTAGAAATGTGAAAACTTTGATGAGAGATCCAATATCCAAAGTGACTTCCAAAAATCATTACTATCAATCCAAAATCTTCTAATTTATAAAATATAAGAAGATATTACTAAATATATTTCATCATTTGAAAATAATGAATACATATGATCACTAATTGATAAATATTTAATAATCACTCCATGAATTAAATATCCATCCCTGTTGTGGAACAACTGAACAAAATTTTAGAGATCCTATAAAGATATATAATCACAAAAACGATCTACAACTGTTTTATTCTCAAATATTGGAACTGTAGTTGATGTTACAAACTTAAAATAGAAATCCCTAATCCATAGATCCTACCAAATATTCAAATTTATCCCCTAATATATTCACTAAATATTCCTTCTAATAAAAGATATTTTGATCCCCACACTATATGCCTGTTAAAACACATCATTGTTCTAAGATGAAAATAAAGAATATCAGTTAATGAAAAATGATTATCTTTTAATTTAAAAAACTGGGTAAGGATATAATAAATAATTTTAAAATATACAAGTATCTTTTTTAATTTTGTAGTTATACTCTTATATGATTTTATGTTGAATTTTAATTTTCAAATTTTATAATTTTAATTTGAAAAAAATAATTTCTTTTTTTAATTCAGGATTTCAAAACCATATTAGGATGAAGTGTTGATATTTTCTTTTAAAAATACTAATTTATTAATGAATAGTAAAAAATATAGTTTTTTTTGAAAACTATATTTTATTATAATGTATTTTACATTGTAAAAAGGGTATTTAAAAAAACTAGTTTTTGTTGTGTTTTTCTGGTTTTTTTTAAATTAAAATATAAAAAAATAATTTTTGAATTTTGAGAAATGGATTAAATATTTTTAATCATTTGTTAATTTTTTTTAAATAGGTCACTATTATTTCTGGCCAATATGAATAGTAAATATTGTAATTTTTTATACCACTTTGAAGGATAAATCATGTAATTTAAGGTAGAAACAAAATTATAAGGGCTAGAAAATGAAACTAAAACTTTTACCAATTATATTATATGATTAATTTTTTATTATAATCATCCATGGTTTAAATTTAAGATCATTTGGAGCCACTTGGTTGATATTATGTTCTTTATAGTATTTTATTTAAAGAAAAGTCAAACATATAACACAATTATTTAAACAAGTTTATCATTTTAACATGTGGTAATCCAGAACATTATTTATACCATAAAATGTATTTTTAAATATAAATTATTTATATTAATCTTGTAATTTTTATTATTTTTTAGAGAACAAATATTTACCTTAAAATATTGCACAATGGTGATGCAATAATTTTTTAATTAATGGAAAATAAAATAATTGATATTAGAAATATTAAAAGTAAATATAATTCTAGATATTTAGGGTTATAAAAAACTATATGTATAAATTTACATGTTTTATATATAATAAAATAGTTTTTTCAAATTTAAAATGTTTTTTATGTTTTTACAGTCAAAGTAATAAATAGATTCAAAATTTATAATATTGATATTTTCTCAAACTAATATTCTATTATTTTGTTTAAAAAACATAAAAATAAATAAAAAGTAAAAATTGATTATTATTTACTATAATGTTTTTGAAATTTACATTTATTTTACAATTCACATCTTATATGTAAAATTAAAACATTTTAATATTAAAAAAATTGTTACCATAAGTAAAATTTTAATTTGTTAGCTAAGTGTTAATGAAAATGTTAAGGTTTAAAATTAAAACAAAACTTTTCAAAAATAAATTTTATGATTGGGTTACTAAACTATTACATATTATCTTCTAATACCCTACACTTTAAAGGTATTTGGAAACAAATATTAATTTATATTAATTTAATATTTTGAAAAATTCTAAGAGTTTCCTCACCTATATTATAAAAAGGAAACACTTATTCTCAATACTAAACACTTAAAAATCCTTTTGGTTAGGAAAATACCTAAAAACATTTCGTATAATCGATACCCTCATTTTAGAGGCCTTAATTTAGCAATAAATCCATCCTTACTGGTCTTAAGATGTTTTTTAAAGGGGGGATTTTTGAAGAAGAGGTACCTTTTTTAATCTGGTGTTTATATTTTATTTCTTCCTAACCTCCGTAAAACAATCTTCAACCAAGATAAAATAATAAATTCAATATATTACATATAATGAGATTTTATTATCTAAGTGGAATGAACCACATCCACATCCACTTCTATCAAATGGAAAAATAAATCCTCATTAGTGTGTATAGTTGGCTGCCGCACCGTGAACCAATGTCATTCGTTTTCCATCACGATCTCTCAAGAATGGTTATAATTACATAATTTATATTAATATAGTATATTAATGAAATATTTATCATTTTTAATATATAATATATTATTTATGTTCTTACCTTTCCTTTCACAAAAAAACGATAACATCATTCATGCGTACTTGTGGACTACTAGCTCTACAAAGCGATGCGAATTGTTTTTCACCGCCACATGGAAAATATGATATATATGTATATATGTATATTTAAAGAATTAATATGATACTTATTATATTATTATCATTTTTTAAATATAAAATAATTATTACCTCCATTCTATAATGATCATTGAAAACTGGAAATGTTACTCATGCGTACATACAACCTACCATCTCCATGATTGTAACATAGTTAGTTTTTCATAACCAAATTTAATGGTTCGATTTAAAATTATAACTGATTTGTAGAAATTATAATTATGTCTAGAATGTTATTATTTAGATGACATTATAATGGATAATTTGACCCTAGCCAATCTACCAAAGTCATTTTTAATATATGGACCGAATATCATCAAAACATCCAATGTGAACTAAAATAACTATGTAATTGTTATATCATGGTAAAAAGTGAAATAAAAGGAATAATAAACATGAAAAAGGTCTTAAATCATGTAAATAATTCTCTTAATTTTATTATTCAGGAAGCTAAAGAATGTACGTGATGATTCATAATAAAGGTATGAGACTCTTTAACTAAGAAACATCATTTTAAATGTTTTTGAAGATTTGTTTTATAAATATTTACCTTTCATGTACAAGTTTTTAAAATGTTATTTGTAAATGTAATTACATATAATTTTTTTTATAATGTTAATTTTATAATTTCTCTAATTTTATTTTTTAAAATGAATCTTTTTGAAGTTTTATTTAAGGGACTTTATTATACAAATCATCTTTGACAGTTCCATTATTACCTATTTTTAAAAAATTAAAATGGAATGAATTTTTAACTTATACCGCATGAGTATATTTTCTTACCTTCATGATGCGTTAATTATTTTATCTTTCCTTTAGAATTATACATATTTTTTTTAAATATTTTTTTTTTCATTTCGATGTGTGTAGTTCTTCCAGAAAATATGCGATTCAAAAATGAAAAGGTTATTTTATTTAAAAATATTTATATAATTAAATATTAGTTGTTTTATGATTATTTTATGGTTATTGAGAATTATTCATAATGGAAGGTAATTCTATTATAAACCTATTAATTGTGGTTCCTTGATAATCCAAATATGGTTGGTTATGTTATAACCTCCAATGTATTGGAAAATATAGAGTTAGAGGTTGACCTTTTTGGTTACTCCATTTGTAATAGTAAAAAGTAATATTATTTCCCAAGTTACCTATATTAATTTTATTTTCTTGTTAATTATTTTTCATGTAAATTGTTTCATTTTCAAAAGTTAATATATTGATCTTTTTGAAAAGATGATTAATTTTGAGGGTAAATAATATATGTTTTTAAGAAAAAATTTTATTGGTTTTTACTCAACTAATGATTTTCATTCATTTATGTCCCTTATGAAACTTTTTTTGGTCATTCAAAGTTTTCAATTTTTTCACATGTTTTACGAGTGTGTAGGTACAAGGATGATGTTATGAGAAAGAAATGTGATGATTTATCATGAAATGAAACCATACTTTATTTTAATGAATTTTATTTTATAGAAAAAATTGATACTAATTAGAAGGGTAAACATGTAATATATTGGTTAAATTGGTAAGAGTTTCCCAAAATTCTCTAAAAATATAAACAAAAAATATATTTGGAATTTAAATAAAGAAAAATCTTATTCCAAATCACTATAATATTTAATACTTAAGGTCAGATCCTTATAGTTGATATCAAAGTAGGATTTATATAACTTCAGAGACTAGGATTTTTTTCTTGTGAGGTTTTCTTAAGAGTTATAGATATCTTCATGGGTTTATAATTTTAGGGATGATCATAAGTTCAATGTATTATAAAACCCTTTTGGGGATTTATTTTATAAAAATTTAAGGTGAATAATGAAAATTTTCGAGACATTTATTTTTGTGGTAATTATGGGTTATTAAATTTTGGGATGAAAAATGGAATGTATGTGATAACATTTTAGGTCAGAATATTTTTTTAATGTTTTATATATTATTTTTATTTTTGGGAATCTTTATCATGTTTCTAGATTTTTATAAGGATTATATTAATATAGTATTATAAAAATTTCATCCCAGTGGTTGGGAGACATCCCTTCTCATATAGAAAGGCTACGAGGTTTGATCTCACAAGCGATGGGTGAAAAAGGTGCATCACTTACCACTGGCCTACATGATGTCCTAGTTAGCATGAATTTTTTTCTTTATTTAAACTAGGTAATAAATAAAGGATAATTTAATTTTGTGAACATATGTTTTATATAATATTAAACAATGGGATTGGAAAATGATTTGGTGATTAAGTGATTAATATTATTTTAGAATATGTTCACTATTTTGGGAATCCCATAAGATTAAGGTTAATGGAATATTATGTGATTTTATTTTTGGAATAATTTATGAATTATATTTTTGAACAATATTTTTTTAGGGATTTATAGTTACTTAGGTTATTTATATAAATTACTAGCATATTTAGGAGATTATATTATTTGGGATTATACATTTTGGAGTTAGAATTTAAGAGTCAATGATTTTATTTACAGATCAATGTCAAAATGAATATTAGAATACATTGTGATCAAATAATAATGATTTTTGTGTTTCAATATTAGTCTATAATATTTTTTTGGACATTTAAGAATATCTATTGGTTTAATGATCTATGTTGAACATTAGGCATTGCTAACGAATTATTTTGATTAAATTAGTTTCTTCACATGATGGTTTATTATTTTTGTGAATAATATTATAATATTCTAAATAGTTTGGTTTTTTTATTTCATATATATAAATATTAGGAATGTATTTTTATTCTTCTATTAATTATGATATCAATTAGAAGTTCATTTTAGTTCATCTTGTTATAAAATATTATATTGATTACACATCAATTAGAGAGAAATATGAGTTTGTGGTGGAAGTTGATTAATGGATGAAATTATAACTATCAAGAAATTATATTTTTTTTTCTCTTAGAATATTATGTAAATAAATTATTTAACTCAAGGAAATTTATTTAGAAAAAAAAGTATTTGTTTTGTTTTTTTATAGAGAAATAAATGGGCTTTTAACCCATAAGTAATTTTCGGTTCCGTGATGATTAACATTACTATAACCCTGTTATTTATCACTCTTTATCAGTCATTAGGAGTTAGATTTATCTTTTATATATATGTTTTCACTTCCCACTTATTTTCTCTTACTTGAAAAACTAATAATAGGTACTTGAGTTGACCTTCGTACTTCCCCTTCTCTCTTTTCAAGTGGATGTTTTATTTACCCTATTTATAAAGTGGTGTTTCAAAAAACGTATTTGGAAAAGTAGAACAATAGTTATCATGATGGATTTTAAAATTGTGAGGAAAAAAATTCCAAAAGGTGTGGGAGAATAATGTAATAACCCAAGTAATGATAGATTAAATCATTTTAATATATGCTAAAATTATTGAAATGTTGAATTACATTCTCATAAGATTTTATTTAAATAATTGATTTTAAAAATATATGATTTTATTTGAAAAAAGAAAATTATTTCATAAATAAATAATTTTAAAATAACTTTAAGATATTTCTTTAGAATTTTCATAAAATATTTATTTTTCAATCAATAATGAAAAATACTATTTTTATTGGAAACTGTATTTTATTTTAATGTATTTACAAGTTGAAATAATGATTTGGTTTAATTTTAATTTTTAATTTGTTAATATTCATTTAAATTATTCCAAATATTTGTTTTTAAAGGATGTTATAGATGAATTTTGGTATAAAATGTTTTTTTATTTAAGAAATAATTCTTCCAAAAAGCTATTTTTAGTTGCGTTTTCTAGTTTAATTTTAAATTGAATTATTCAACTTCTATGTTTTGAATTTGGAAAAATAGATTCCATAATTTTATTCTGGAACCACAAATTTAATAAATATCTCGGATTTATTTTTGGTCAACATGAATAGTAAGCATGATAATTTTTGTTACCACGGTAAAGGGTAAATGAGGTAATTAAGGGTAAAAATAAAATGGTAAAAACAAAAAAATGACCCTAAAAGATTACCCAATTCTATATGATGATTTATTTTAGACCATAATAATACATTGATTTAATTTATAACCAATTTGATCTAGTTAGTTGACATTAATTTATTTATGGCGTTTTATTTGCAGACAAGTCAAAAATTTCCCACTATTATTTTTAATAAGTATATAATTTTGAATATGTGGTTATCTAGAACATTATTTCAACCATAAATATTCTATTGAAAGGTAAAATATTTTTATTTATCATGGTAATGTTTTCATGAAAATTTGGTATGAAATAATTAACATTAAATATTTCAAATCAATAACACGATATTTATTTAATTAACAGAAAAATAAAATAAATGATATTAAAAATATTAAAATAAATAAAATTTGATATATTTAAGGTTATAAAATAATTATCTAGAATAAAGTTACATTTATTATATATAAAAAATAACTGTTTCTAATTTTACATGTTGTTTTGATGTTTTTAAGTCCCAGATAATGAATAGTTTAAAAATTGACCGTAATAATATTCTAGCAAAATAATATTTTTTTAAATCATTTAAAAATAATAAAAATATCTAAAAAATAAGAAGTTATTATTATTTTGTATAAAATTTAAAAAATTCCATTTATTCCCAATTGGCATCATGTTAGTAAATATTAAAACGTTTCAATATAAAATTTTTTATTACCAAAGTTAAAATTAATATAAGTCAACTAAGGTTTAATCAAACTTATAAGGTCTAAAATTTCTCCCAAATAGGTAATTAATCATTTGGATAATGTTATTATGAACCTATTAAACCTTATCTCATAATACCTTATCATGTAAAGGTTATTTGGAATTAAATATAAATATATATTTATTAGTTTTAGCCTATGCCACATGGTTTGGTCTCTTTTTCATTTTGATGGATTCATGTCACCTACAGTCAAATGATTTGGCACCTTAATTTTTCCATTGAATCATGACCCAATTTATAATACATATAACATTTTTTCTTTATCACTTAACCCAACTCAAAAAAAAAAAATAAATCTAATGAAAATGGTTGACTATATTATTGATTGATCTCTAATTACATTCTTTATTTGTCCAAAAAACTAAAATAATTGATCTTATTCAAGAATACTTTCTAACTCTAATTACCCTTTACAACCATCATGGTATCGAGGATCAATGTTAGGGTTACTCTGATGATTGGTGGAACATCGCATTTGATGGATCAGTGTCAGTAGAAAATTATTTCCTTAACAACATATTTCTTCTAATATTTGTATATTGTATATTGTTCGTATGAATGAAAACCAGCATATTTATTTCTCATGTCTCAAACAAAACATAATAACTTGTAAACAATAATGTGGTTGGTGATTTCACACCAATGAACTAAAACCATATTTTTTTTGATTTCAAAAACTTCCTTCTTCCACAAAATACTTCCTATAATAACGACTTCCTCATGAATTTGAAAACAATTAGGATCAAAATAGAATCATCAAAATTACAATGGAATGTGTGGCTATATCCCATCCTTCCAGCAACTTTTTTCTCTCTAACAAAACATCAATATTATTATATGTGGTAGTTCTCTCAATTTATTTTATTAAGGATGGAACCAAAAGTTTCATAGATTACATATGATTTCTGAGAACTCCACGGTCAAAAAATCATCATTATATTTACATTGGATTCATTCAGACTCTGATACCATTCCTCCTTCCAATTCAAACATTCATTCTAGACCCATGGGGAGTCCGATGAACCTTTTCTTCTTGAAAACCTCTTCACTACCCGATGTAATTTTTTAATCATTCTAGGTTCGATCATCTGATGAAGATTATGAGTCTGATCACCAAATTTTATATATTTATGTGATTTATTTTCATTGAAAACAAAATAAATCACCTTCAGCATAAAATTTTTCTAGCTTCTCAAAACAACTTTTTACTAACATGGTCCAAAAAATACCACGTTTTTATTTTGTTTTCAACCATGATTCATAAATCATTGAACATTGTAACCTTAGTATATGGATTACCTATTACTTATTTTAATTCTATGTGATATAACTCATTATATTAAACCAAAATACTTGATAGAAAAACCACGCTATCCAAAAGTAGTGACTTAAAAATTATTTTATTCAAAATTTCAAAATTTATACATTCACAACTTCTTTCTTTCCCATACTTTTAAACAGATTTTTCTTATAACCACTCCAAAAATATGATAGGATAGTTCACACCCTTAAATTATATGTTCACATATCACCTAAATCTCCCCTATACACATTCTTCCTTAAAATTTTCAGCATATATCAACAGATAGATTTATGAAAAAAGTATCCCCCTTGAAAACACTATCAAAATACTAGACGAGAGAGGGGAAAGAAACACATAGCTCAATCTGGATTAGAAAGATGTTGGATTCCCATGTTCAACCGTAGTTTAAAAAATCCTTATTTTAATAATGGGTTTTTGAATATGTCATCAACTTTTTTTGATTTATGAACATACGAAAACTTCAATTAATTCTTTTCCACAATCTCTTTGAGGAAGTGTTATTTTATGTCAATATATTCTGAATGATAATTTTGTACTCGATTTCTTATATGGTTTATTTAACTTTTATTATCACAACAAAAGATAAAGGGAAACCTTTCTTCAAAAAGTAAGTCTTCTAACTATGTTTTGATCAACATAAGTTGAGTAGTGTCTTGAGTGGCAGTAACATACTCAGCTTCTGTTTTGATGATATTTACCGAATTTTGTTTCTTTTTATTCCAACTAACACAAATTTTTTCTAAAAATAAAACTCCTTCAAATTTGGATCTTCTATCATAATAATTTCTATCCCAATCAACATCTGAATACCAAAACAAGTAAATACTTTCTGAGCTATCACACCTGATTCCAAAATTTTTTAGGCCCTTGATATATTTTCAAATTCTTTTTCCAGACAATACATGTGATTATTTCAGAGAATTATGTATTTTTACACATAAGGAAACAACTTAATCACTATATAGTCTTAAAGAAGTCAATTAAAATTGAATTCTAATCAGTTTATTAAACTCTTTAGTGTTAACTTACTTAACCTATCCATCTTTAGTCAACTTGGTTCCCACTAAAATTTGTGTGGAATCTGGTTTCAAATTTTCCATGCCCAACTTCTTTCAAAGTGTCTTAGAATAATTTTGTTTTGAAATAAATACGTATTTCTTAATTTGTGAAATTTTTATCCCAAGAAATTATTCTATTTCACCCAGCATGCACATTTCGAACAAAATTTTCATCTCTTCATGAAATCATTCACATGTTATTTTATGATTCCCAAAAAATATAATTTAATAAATACAAATAGCTAAAATGAGAGAAAAATCTTATATTTTTTTGATTTACATATTACCATCAAACCTTCATTTTTTGAAACACATCATTTTTAAAAATGTGTCCAATTTGGAATACCAGGAACCCAAATATTGTTTTATCTAATACAGTGATTTATTAATCATAAATACATTACTTTAATCTTTCCTAACAATAAAGTCACATGGTTTTTCAATATATATTTCTTCTTCAAGATACCCATTCTGAAATGTAGACTTCTCATACATCAGAAATATTTTGTAAGTTCCTTATAAAGTAATAACATGAAATATTCTTATTGTTTATAACCTTTCCACCATAGAAAAGGTTTCATCAAAGTCAATTCCCTCTATCTGTGAATAACGTTGGCGAACTACTTTTTATTTTTTTCTTATCACTTCTTCATATTTATTCAACTTTTTTTTATAAAACCCACTTAGTACTGTTAACATTTTAGTTATTTATTTTGTGTATGAGTACCCAAGTATCATTCATATAAATCTTAGACAAATCTCTATTCATAGACTAAACCCATTCTGGATGATCAAAATATTAATTCACATATCACAAATAAACATTTGAATACAAAAATTATGTTTAATATCTTTCGATATTATTCTTGTTTGAACCTTATGATATTGATCACCAATTATATTTTTTTATTCAACATTCTTCTTTATTTTGGGATGATATTTTTGAGATTCTTCTTCCTCACTAGAAATAGTTGAGTCTAATTCATCTCTATGAGTAGGAATATAATTGTTTGTATCCTTATTAGAACTCTTAACAAAAATTATTTCATCCAATTGATCTTTATTATCTGCACCAGTTTGTTTAGAATATTCCTTATCATTTTCAATAACATTCACACCAACACAGTCAGATAATGTTCATGTATCTTTTTTTGAAACATATATATACGCTTCCTTTTAGATTATCTAAAATAAAAAATACATATTCACCTCTCTGCTCTAAATTTCCATGGTTTCCACCTTTATTATTTTTTATGTAGAGACCCCCGAAAACTATCAAATGTTTCAAACATGGATTTGATTAATAAATAACTTCATAAGGAGTCATATCCAAAATTTTCCTATATAAACATCAATTATGAATATTAATATCAGTGGTCATTTCTACCCTCCAAATTTAATGAGAGATATAATGTTCAAGTAATAGATTCTTCCCCATTTCTAGAAAACTTTTGTTTTTTCATTTTAGAAACACTATTTTTGTAGGAGTGTATAGGGTACAGAAATCAATACGAATTCCATTATTATCAAAATAAATTTCAAATTATTCATCCATGTATTGACCACTATTTTATATTCTCAAATTATTTATTAATACTCACATTCCTTCCCATATTTCCACCTGAAAAAATTAATTATTTTTAGAACATGTTACTTATGTTTCATATATATAACACATGTAATTTGAGTAAAGTCATAAAGGAATGTAATGAAGTACTTATCTCTGTGTGTTTATTTTTTTCTCACTATAACACATATATCAGAATGAATAAGTTTATGGTGTCATTTTGAAAAACTATCAAATTTATTATGCACAAATTTTATCATTCCTTTCTGGTAAATTGCGCAACACTAATATATTTTTCTTGACATATCATGAATTCCATGGAAATTATCTCTACTTGAAAACTTAATCATGTTTCTATAACACACATGCCCTAGAATTTTATGCCATAACTGATCCTCTTATTTCATATATAAGTAACAAGAGTTTTGAACCTCACAAACTTCGAACATGCTTACTTTTTCATTTTGGACTCTTGTAAATATCTTTTCATATTTCAATATTTTCAAAAAAAACCTATATTTTTTGAAAATAACTTTGTTTCCATTCTCAAAATGTCATATAACACTTATCATGTTGTGTTTCAGGAAATCAAAAAACAATTGTTTCTTGGACACAAACTTTTATTCCCCAATAGTAGAATATCAAACACCATTGATTATGAGGGAATTTTCATTTCCAAATTTCATTATTCCTTATTTTAAGTATTTTATACCCTTCCAAAATTATAAGCCTCCTATTATATGAGAATAACAGCCACTATCCACGATCCAAGATCATTCTCCTTTTGTATCTTTGAGAGAAGTTTTTACCTTAAAAGCTTATTTTTTTTCCATTTATCTTTTTTCACATCTCACTTTTGAGAATAGTTATAATTTTTTTGCTAGTAACACAACAAGATAACTTTTTTCAATATGTTTAGGTTATTCACATCTTATAAAAATAGTTTTCAATAGTTGGAATATATTTCCATGCTTAACATCAACCTTCTTAAATTTATTCAAAACATCCTTCTCAGAATTATTCCATTGAGAGGATCGACTCACCCCCAATATTTTTCTTCTATGACTTGTGGAATAATAGTAATGCTGTCGATTATATAAAAAATGTTTTTTATGTCTGAATCTACCATAATAATAGAAGAATCTATATAAGGAATATTTTTCATTGTAACTTCCATACTATCTAGAGTTGTGAGCCTGTTTCTTAAAAACCTTTATAACTTTTTCATCAGAAACTTTTTGACCACCAAAATTACTTTTATCAATCAGAATATCATTTTTCGGTAGAGTTATATTTTGTTCCTTATCGAGACCAGATTTTTGTGGAACTTTTTTGGACCTGTAATGTTTCAGAAAATTCTGACTCCTCCAATTTTTTGGTTTTTGCGATATAAATAACTTTCCCTTATTTATTCTTTTCAAAAACAATTTCATCATTCTTATCAACATTAGAAGGTATATATTGATCGTTATCTAGTTTACACCTTCTATAGATTTCACCAAATCCAATAATAGAATTATTGAAACTTGTAACCCTCTTCTAAGAATTTGAAAGTCTTTGTTTGGAAAACCTCTAACTCTTCTTCTTTTTTACTTAAACATTACTTCTAGATATTCATTTTTATTATTTTAATTTTCAATAGATTTCTTCAAATTATCAATATATTCCAACATTTTAACTTTCTATTTAGGATAATATTCTAGATTTTTGGACAAGTAATTTTCATTTTCCAATATCCTAATTATTTCTCAATCCTCCTAATCATTGTCACACATTCTTTCATTTATTATTTTAGATGAAATTCAAATAAAGTTTACTCCTCTTTAGAACTATTGCTTCCGAACTCTTCATTGTTAAATTTTTTATGGGAATTATTTTCCCCAGAATTCTCAACAGAATTTTTATATTCATATTAAATATCTTCTTCATTATTATATTCAGACAAAGAACATGTCCTTTTGGATTTGGGGAATTTTTTATCTTTCTATTAGGAATAAGATTTATCCTTTTCACCCTATTTATTTCATGTTATTATCTACCTTCTATAAACTGCATCACTTTTATATTTATGATTTCTTTGGTGGAAAATTACATCAATGTTTACAAAAACTCCACATTCAATAGAATTTAAGGGATGTTTCCCTCTATACATTCCAGAAACTCTTAAAATTTTTAGAAAACAATGATAAAAATTCATCAATATTTTTACATACCTCATATTCAGAATAAGAATTAGAAACTTATTGTTATTTAAGAACCATCTTAGTATATCTTATCCTGGTATCATTAAAAGACATTCCCCTATCATTTCACACCATTGTATCTTATCATTTCATAAGTAATTAGAATACTATGAAGATAATCCATAGATGGAGTTCAAGTATATCTATCTTCCAACAAGAAAAATATGGCATAAAAACTTTCTGGATGAATTCTCAATATATTTTCAAAAACATTTGAGTCTTATAACTTTTCACAAAGATATATAATAGTGCTAAAAATTTCATTCACCCTATTAAAGAAGTAAAAAATAGATTTATACTCACCCATATTTAGATGACCATATATTAGACACAATATTTGTAATATGGCTTTCTTAACCTTTGTATTACCTTCATAAATGTTATTCAGCTTACCCTAGAAACCTTTAGAAATGAACAATATATTCATTATAAGAAACTCACTTTTAGAGACTGATGAGATCAATGTATTCTCATCCCTTCCATCATTCTCAACATTCATATTTTTAATGAACCTAAGACAAAAATTTTCATTAATTGGATAAAATATATCCGTTGTAGCTTTAATTACATTGTACCCAAGAGACATAAGATAAATAAATATTCTATCATTATAGATATGATATTTATTACCATCAATGACCTGAATCCACTTATTGTTCACACAATTTAGATTCTACATCAGAACTACTCATTCAACAACTTCAGAAAAAAGTAAATAAAGGGAACCTTCCTTTTGATACTAACTGATATTTCTTATCCAGGATCAATGTATCATTAAGTGGTAGAGGGGGTGAATCAATGATAACTTTTTATTTTTAGTTTTCTTTTATTTTGTAAAAATATTCACCTACAATTAAATAGTTATCACTTTTATGAAAATAAAAACAACCACACATCCAAAAAAACATAACAATTTAAAAGGTTCACTACTCAACTAGCTCCATCCTTGGTATGGTTCAGAAAAAATCTAATACCATTAAACCCACTATGAAACATCAATTTTTTATGGATACAATATATATGATATACCCGAACAATAGTGTAATACTATATTTAATACAAAAATGCTTGTGCCATAAGTAGTATGAAATGATGTAATTCAAGATTGTGTAAAATGATAAGAATTTTTTTCCAATTTCATTAAAATGTTCTATTCTTATTCTTTGTGAAATTTTAAAAATATAAACTTCAAAAAAAGTATTCACTTTCCTAATGGGAAGTATATAATAAATTCTATAGACATGGTAATAAAGCATAGACAGATACCCCCAATTTGATTTTTCAGTCTGATTTCTCAGGTATGAAATATAAGGCTTCTAGAATACCATTAAAACAATTATGAACTTATTCTATCACATTCTATAAATCTTAGACATGTTTAAATATATGATGGCCCGATCCAATCTGAGAAACTTAGAATATAATATTCTTTCTTCTTCTTCTACCCAGAAAAATTTATTCAGAATGGTCAATCTGGAAACTTTTACTCACTAGAACTTTACATATTCCCTCTCTTAGTTTGCATGTGAATAGTTTTTAGGTCAGTCAGAAAGTACAATGTACTCTGCTCTATTTATAGGTTCACAAAAATGGTTTATAAATGAATATTAAATGTTTTACTAGTTAACCAAATTTCAAAAATCATTAATTTTTTTTTTCATTTTGGACCTTTCTTTGACTTCTTCAACATTTATCTACTCTACTTTATTCTATTCGAACATTCTTGAATATTATAAAAAATTCATCCATATTCAAGCATTATAAATATTATCCTATCTAATTTTAAATTTAATTTTTATTTCTTCATTATGATGAAGACACATGGCCACTACGGTTTTCATGAACAACATACTAAAAAATCAAAACTGAAGAATTATCATTAAAGTGATCACTTGACAACATTGAAACCATTATTCCATAAATTGTTTTCTACTTAGTCAAAATTTGGTTTCCTTTATTTTCTAGTAAACATATTTGAATCTTCTAAAGATTTCATCACTTCACCACAACTCTTAAACATTGTCTTCAAATAGTTCCCTTTTCTTCTTTTCCTCGGATCTATGACCCTTCATCCAATGAAGTAAAGCATCCAATTAATTTTATTTATGTCATCATATGCCTCATTGATTGGTCTTTGATAAATTTTTATTAATTAGTGTCACCTCTAGTATGATGTTTCATCACCACATTTTGTCTGATGACTCTATATCATTGAAAAAACCAAACAATAATTCTTCATTATATTTTATCCCAATTGAGACAAAACAATTAAATATGATGAAAATGATTGACTACATTGTTTATTTATGTCTAATACCATTTTTCATCTGTCCAAATAACTTCACTTATTAATCAGCATAAAAAATTCCTTTCTTCCTCAGAGTCCCCCATGAAACATCATTGTTTTTGATTATTGGTGTCAGGATTACATGGATGATCAGTGAAACACCACGTCTGATGGTCCGATGTTAGCAGAAACTATTTTACTTACCAACATCTTTCTCTGAATATTTGTATCCTATGACCTATTGGTCTGACTAAAAACCATCATCTTCATATTCTCACATTTCTAACTAAACATAATATCCTGTATAAAATTATGCATCATGTGATCTCATACTAATGAACTGAGGCCAGATAGTTTTTATATAAAAAACATCATTCTTCCTCAAACTTGTTCTCGTAATCATTACTTCCTCATGACTTTGAAAAAAATTAGGATCAGCATAGTATTTATTTTAATAAAATGTAAAGTGTTAAAAAATTTCATTCTTTTAGAAGCTTTCTTCTTTCCAACCAAACATCATTAGGATTGGAATCACTTTTCCCCCTATTTCTTTTATAAGGCTAGATTCATAAGTTTCCTATAAAATATTTATTTTATGATAACTTCATGATTGTAAAATAATTATAAGATTTACATTGGAGTCATTCAGAATTCTATACATTTCTTCATTATGATTGACACATTAATTTCTCACCCTTGGTGAGTCCGATGAACATTTTATCCTAGAAATGTTCTTCATAACCTGATGGAATTTCTTAAGCATTCTATTTCAAATCATCTGATTTCAATTGTTTTTCCGATAACTAAATTTTGAAAACTGAAGTGATTTCATATCATTGAAAAAAAATAAAACACCTTCAACAAAAACTACTTACATCTTACAAAAAAAACTTATTTCCAATATAGTCCCATCATTACCTAGTTTACTTTTATGTGGTTTATAATGGGTGTTTATGGAAATCATTTTATTTTCAAAAGGTTAGATAACGATCATTTTGAAAATATGATTTAATTTTCTGTGTAAAAATGTACATTTTTAAGTAATTGTTTCTATGGTATCATTGGAATAACTATTTTCATTATTTTTATTCCATAATTGGGATTTTGTGCTCATTTCATGTTTTAAATTTTTTTATAGGTTTTAATGGAGTTTAGGGACACATATGAGGTCAAGATTATTTTTTATGATTAATCATTAAATGAAATCATACTTTCTTTTAAAGAATTTTGTTTTATTTAATTTGGATACTATGTAAAAGTGTAAAATTGTAATTTATGGGTTTAGTTGGTAATATGTTATCACAATTTTCTAATACTATAAACTAAAAAGATCCTTGATATTTTTTGAAAGAGAATTATATTTAAAAAACACCATAATATGTAATTCTCAGGGTCAGTTACTTACATGTAAGACCCTTGACCAAAAATATTATGGATCTAAAAATGGCCATGAAACTTCTTGTAACGCCCTGACCCCAGTTACCCAGAGTCGGTGCATTATTACATAACATTGGCATGATCACAAGAAAGATCAAATCTCGAAAGACCGATTGGTTTAGTAGCCTTGGAAACACTAGATATATTCATAAGTTTTACATTACATCATAAAATGAAAAACTACTACAACAACATAATGTTTACACAATCCACACTATTAACCCCTCATAAAATCCCTGCAGGTCATTCATAACTTACTTTTTCACATCCTGGGAAAAATAAAACATAGAAAAGGGGTGAGCTCAAATGCCCAGTAAGGATAACAATATAGCGGAAACTTTCATAAATAAGAATAAACATTTAAGGCAATGTATAACTAAAACAAAAGCCTTTTAAATATGAACTTTCAACATGGTATGGCATAAATAAAATGAAATAATTCCATTTACTTATTCACATGGATATTCTACTAATCGAATAATCACATGCAAAAATCAATAACCACTTTCATAATGTTGGAATGCATAATTCCAGACTATCATAACCACATAGCCAAGGCCTCGTGCCAAGACTACAAATAAGATTTTGTCAAGGCCTTGTGCCAAGACACTAGTTTGTCTCATGAGACCTACCGATGCATCGAGGAGCTATAGCGGGCTCCACCCGTCACATATTAAGTCCAATGCATTCCCATATGAAAAGGTTTAAACATAACATAAACATTCGTATTAAAACTAGCATAAAAAATGTCAATACTTTCACCATAAACTATGAATGGTATAAAAATAGCACATCCACAGTCAAACATATCACAAAACCTTCAATACAATATAGAAGTTTTGTATCATAATAAATCAACTTCAAATAATCTTAAAATCCATCAAAGGATGTTGACATAGATGAAATCAAAATTCTTTTAAAAGAAATATCTCCTTTTATTTTGAAATCATTTAAGATCCATATAAAATAAAACATTTTCTTTGAAAATATTCTTATAAGCTTGTAAGGGAAGCTTTGAAGATTTTATAACGGCGGAAAATAGCTGCACCCGCCGTATAAGTTAAAAAAAACATTCTTACCTTAATTCTGTCGAAAAGGTTAAAAAGGACCTTGTTTTGAAAACGATCAAAAGATTCCTTTATAAACCACTTATAAAAGTCAAAAATGGTATAAATGACTTTAACTCATATTCTAGTAAATAGTAAAAATGTTTTGAAATACATTTTTAAGAAACATGGATGTGGATGATAAAGAGATCCCAGTAGATTATTACGTATAAACAACCTTGGATAATGAAGAGGTTGTAAAGTAAACCCTTACCTTGTACTTTTCCTTTGTTGGGGTAGGTTAAACTCCTGTATAATGGTGAAATAATTGTTATTAAATTATACAAGAATCATATATATTAATATGATATCATATATGATCTTTTAACATTGATTTGTTAATAATATCTTAGAATTATCGTCGTTTCGGGTGTTAACTTACTCATTTTATTTATATGTTTTGTTACATAAGCCATGGTTGTTGTATATTATTCTTATCCAGAATGATATCTAGTCCTTAAAAATCATTTTTAAATCATCAAATGATAATTATACTTGAATGGTTACGATGGAGAATGAATCTCATCGCGTTTGTGGAGACGGTAGTCCGTACGTACGCACGAGCGACAATATCATTCTTTTGATATTAAAATAATATATAAATGGATGGTATATCATATATACAGAATCATTAACATTTTATATTTATTATTTACATGAGTTACACATCATTATTATACCCATCCAAATAATATTATATTGAATAACAATTACACCACGACGTGGAGACGGTAGTCCGTACGTACGCACGTATGGTGACATGTTATTCAAAGGGTGGATAGAATACTGAATATGGTTGTACCATATTTATAATAACATCACAGTATATGTGAGATACTGGAGTTATTATTTTAGAATGGTAAGAACAAAGGAAGAAGAAGTGGAAGAAGAAATGAACTTGGAGAAGGGTGGTGAAATCATTACCTCTTCTTCGGGTTCTTCCTTTTGATTTGATCAAAAGGGATCCTTAGGTTGGCTTTCTGATCAAACTAAGGCCTCTAGATTTTAGTGAGGGATGTTGGGAGAGTATTTGGGCAGAGTTTGGCCGAACCAAAAGGATTTTAAGGTGTGAAGAAATGAGAAGGATGAGTGCCCTTTTATAAGAGGGGTGAGGGGCACCTTTGGAAAAGCTAGAAATATTAATTTATAATAAATTCATATTCGGTTTATAAAGGCTCCAAAGCTTATTATTAAAAGGTTAAGGTGGGGATAGGTCGAAAACCACTCAACCAATAGAATTTAGACAGGTTTGGGTACTTATATTAACCTTATCTTTAAGTATTAACTCTAAGTTAATTAGTTTCACTTTTACAATGTCTCTTTGTATTTTTATATAATATGGTTAATAAACATACTATATACATCCAAGAGACCCCCAAGTGGTACAGTAATGATGAACCTATCATGATATAAGTCTCTTGGCCGAACCTTAGATTTTTAGGAATTTAATATCAATTAATAATATAATATTTGTTTTAAGAACTCTTTTATGTCAATTTTGACACTATTCAATAGTTGATTTTTGTGAAACTCATAACAGATTGATTACTTCGAACAAAGTCAATTAAATAAATCCTAATATATCATATTATCCTAGAAAATTAGTTTAATTCATTAAAAGTTTCATATTATATTTATTTGGGTATTTATAATATCAATTATTTTAATTTTTCACTATTATAGTAATTACTACATCATCATTGTGTCATATATAAAATATATTATTTAATTTATAAAAATTATAAATAAAATATCATTATGTAGGAAATCGTTTTATCTTTCTAATGAATATTTATAATCTAAAATCCAACATATATAACCCTATGTAACAATTGTTGTTCTAAAAGATATATGCTTGTGTCATTTTTGTATTCATTTTAACTAAATTAAAATAAAGTGTCATTATCACTTACAAGTGGATCCATGGGGTCCCAAAATAGACCCAAAGATTCCCATGGTCGACCATGTATCAACCAATAGGGTTAATACATGTTTTAGGGTAATTTAGTATTATTATAATATTATTTTTTTAACCCTTATTTACCGGATTTACCCTTAACCATGGTAAATAAAATATTTACCGCAGTAATTATTCAAAATGTCTAAAAATAAAATTTACCTATTTACACAATTTGAACATCATGATTCCAAATATGGAATCAATTTTCCTAAATTAAAAACACAGAAGTGGCAGAAATTAATTTAAAATTAATTCCCACTGTCAAAACAAAAAGCGTGTTTTTAAGAGATAATAACTATCAAAAGATTGACACTCGTTTATGTTCGGTTTAATTGTAAAATTATGTCCAATGACCAAAATTATATTAAATGGTAAAAATATATTCTAAATATACTTTAAAACCACTAAAATTCATAATTTATCACTATTAATTATTTTGATTAAAAAAGTTGTTTTTAATTAAAACTTAGTAATTTTCACTATTCATCAAAATATGAAAGTTATCCGAAATGTACCAAAATTTCACCTTAGGCTAAATTCGATATTCCGAATCCAAAAATGAAGTCCATTTTCAAATATAAAATATATATAATTTCAAAAAGTAGGTATTACTATTCATAACGGCTAGTTTGATTGGTTACGGTGTGTTAGAACTCGAAGTTGCGTACAACACACGCTACTGTTTTATTCAAAGGAAAGCGTACCGTGGAAGCTTGGGATGTTTCATTTTAAATGTTTTGATGTCTCCATTTAGTCAAAAAGTTTAAAATATTGTATTTAAAAAGGTTTCACTATCAAAAGTTGATAAAAGTGCAATACTGAAAATGAATCTGTTCTTGCATTATGACTAAGAAACTCATAATATGGATTCTAAAATTATAAGGATTATATAAAGTTTAAAATTTAGTTAATACTATTCATGACCTCTTTTAATGGCTTTTCTTTGGTAATTCATGGTGCAATTGAACTCAGTGTTGCGTGTAGTGCAAGTTATTGAATAACACACTATGAAATCTTGGGGTGTTACATTCTCCCCTCCTTCAATAAATTGCGTCCTCGCAATTTGAAATTGTTCTTCAAAAATAAAAGGTTGAAAGTAGAAAATATATTTGTGGGAAAACCCACATCGGAAATTGGGTTACTAAAATTTAGTCTTAATATGAGGAAAAGAGAAATCAAAGGGTCACCACCAAATTATGATCTTGATTAGGAGAACATTGGTGGAAATTAGAGACATATAATTGGAGGGAAAACGTAAATATTTATAGGTAGTGATTGAGGTCATCAATCACAAAAAAGTATAAAATTGAGGTCCTTAAACTCATCAATCTATGATGATTTGAAGTACCATCGGTTCAACAAAATATAGGGTATTGGGATAACACATTTTTGACGTTTCAAAATATCTTAGTTGAAATCCCACATCGAAAAATGAATTAATGAGGCCTCTATTTAAAATAAAGAGTGGAAAGTATGAAGATTACCTAAAATAACACATACTAGGGTTCCATGTAGGAAAATATGGATATGGAAGAGAAATCTAACCATCAATTATCTGATGGAGAGTGGTAGAGAACATGGCTATGAAAAGGCCAACAATCCCAAAGCCATAAATTAGTGATGATTTAAGGTACCATCTAGGGAAACATTTTTTTTCTAAGTTCCTTTTATTAATGTTGAGGAATTTATTTATGAGATTGGCTAAGATCATAAGGAGATATACTTACTTTATAATCAGAGTTTTATCCATTAATAAGTTTCTACCATAAACTCATCTTTCACTCGTAAAAAAAATTATATTTATACTATTCGTACAGGGTTCCAAAATAAACGAATTTATAATTCATCTACCAGATCTTTTAAAGAAAACTAAATTATTTAATCCAGGACATATCTTGGGCCAGTGGTAGGTGATACACCCTTGTCGCCCTTCGGTTGCGGGTTCAAGTCTCGCAGCCTTTCCGGACGCGACGGGTTGCCGCCCGACCTCCGGGTTGTCCGTTTATGGCAATCCAAAATAATCCAAACTAGAACTATCCAAAATACTTCTGTCCAAACTCACAGTCCAACATTTATAAGGAAGGTAAACATAATATAGATCCTTTTTACCCCGTAATAGCATATGAATACCTTCATCATGTATTACCATATTCCTTATTGATTACATTCATGCTCCCTTATTCCATATAGAATGCTGGATATACTTCATTAATCCAAAAATGTTTTAAACCCCAACAATGATGGAATATACAAATCATTAATAAGTTCCAAGGTAGTCAAGAATATCCAATATAATTTATCCAAAACAATCACATATTATTCCAAAATCACTACCTAAGTATCAGAACTGTATTATGATTTATCATTCTCTCAACCATATATTTTCCAAAAATTTATCCTGCTATTGAGTCACTTTTCTTTGTTCCACATAATCTCAAGTCCTTAATGAAATAGTACTGTAGTACAATCCTTATATACTCCATAATTATTATAACAAGTACATTGTTGATACAACACTCAATTGACATAATCAACATAAGAACTCTAATCATTCCTCTTCATCTGTGGTAGTATCATAACTTGGTTATTATCCAATAACATCATTTGTGGAATAGTCTGATGACTGGGACATAGGTTCGCATAGTGTCCAAACTCCTTGCAAATGAAGCATTGTACATTTAAAACCATTTTCTTACCCTTGCAGTCACGTACTTTGTGCCCTTTTCCTCCACACTTATAACAAACTCCCATTCCTTTCAGGCAAGTTCTAGGGTGTTTCTTTCCAGAGTTACCACATATGGGAAAATTCTTCTTTTCCCTCTTCCCTTTATCCATCTTTCTCTCTTCCATCCTTTTCTTCTCTTGCTTCCCTTCAAAGCCATAGGACTCAGTAAACTCTTTACATATCTTATCAACACATGATATTATTTCTTCATATGATGATAATACATGGGAGACTATTTCTCTTATAAATTCTAGCTTAAGACCATGAAACATATGATCCTTCCTTCTCTTTGAATCATGTGTATTTCTGGAGTTCTCATTCCTTCTACTGGGCGCCATTTCTATACAATGGCATAAACTAGATCAGTTTATGAATCAAAATACATAATCCCATACTTATAAAACACCTAACATAAATTGAACTATTTATGGATATAATCCATAATCATAAGAATGTTTTCTTTGAGGATGTATATACTCATAATCCCTTCAAAATTATATGTAAAGAAAATGAGAGTTATCCTAAGCATATCCCCCGGGAGTGTCGTAACCAAGAGTGCAGCAAGGCCCGTTGTCGTGCACCAGTTCCCGTTCGAGTCTAGCTCAAAGCGGTGTTTTCGGGTTTTACCCCTAGGTACATCTGTGCCAGAGCCGCCTCTACCTGCTCGTATCCAGACAGGGATGTATTGCTCGGAAAACTCACAAAATCTCTACAATACCAAAATTCTAGGAAGTTCTTCTATACTAATCCTCAAAGTTCATCTTAGGTCTACGTGCTCTAATCAGAGTTTATCTAAATCTAGCTTCCAAGGTTTGTACTAAACTTCCTCTGATACCAACTGTAACGCCCTGACCCCAGTTACCCAGAGTCGGTGCATTATTACATAACATTGGCATGATCACAAGAAAGATCAAATCTCGAAAGACCGATTGGTTTAGTAGCCTTGGAAACACTAGATATATTTATAAGTTTTACATTACATCATAAAATGAAAAACTACTACAACAACATAATGTTTCCACAATCCACACTATTAACCCCTCATAAAATCCCTGCAGGTCATTCATAACTTACTTCTTCACATCCTGGGAAAAATAAAACATAGAAAAGGGGTGAGCTCAAATGCCCAGTAAGGATAACAATATAGCGGAAACTTTCATAAATAAGAATAAACATTTAAGGCAATGTATAACTAAAACAAAAGCCTTTTAAATATGAACTTTCAACATGGTATGGAATAAATAAAATGAAATAATGCCATTTACTTATTCACATGGATATTCTACTAATCTAATAATCACATGAAAAAATCAATAACCACTTTCATAATGTTGGAATGCATAATGCCAGACTATCATAACCACATAGCCAAGGCCTCGTGCCAAGACTACAAATAAGATTTTGTCAAGGCCTTGTGCCAAGACACTAGTTTGTCTCATGAGACCTACCGATGCATCGAGGAGCTATAGCGGGCTCCACCCGTCACATATTAAGTCCAATGCATTCCCATATGAAAAGGATTAAACATAACATAAACATTCGTATTAAAACTAGCATACGAAATGTCAATACTTTCACCATAAACTATGAATGGTATAAAAATAGCACATCCACAGTCAAACATATCACAAAACCTTCAATACAATATAGAAGTTTTTTATCATAATAAATCAACTTCAAATAATCTTAAAATCCATCAAAGGATGTTGACATAGATGAAATCAAAATTCTTTTAAAAGAAATATCTCCTTTTATTTTGAAATCATTTAAGATCCATATAAAATAAAACATTTTCTTTGAAAATATTCTTATAAGCTTGTAAGGGAAGCTTTGAAGATTTTATAACGGCGGAAAATAGCTGCACCCGCCGTATAAGTTAAAAAAAAACATTCTTACCTTAATTTTGTCGAAAAGGTTAAAAAGGACCTTGTTTCGAAAACGATCAAAAGATTCCTTTATAAACCACTTATAAAAGTCAAAAAGGGTATAAATTACTTTAACTCATATTCTAGTAAATAGTAAAAATGTTTTGAAATACATTTTTAAGAAACATGGATGTGGATGATAAAGAGATCCCAGTAGATTATTACGTATAAACAACCTTGGATAATGAAGAGGTTGTAAAGTAAACCCTTACCTTGTACTTTTCCTTTGTTGGGGTAGGTTAACCTCCTGTATAATGGTGAAATAATTGTTATTAAATTATAAAATAATCATATATATTAATATGATATCATATATGATCTTTTAACATTGATTTGTTAATAATATCTTAGAATTACCGTCGTTTCGGGTGTTAACTTACTCATTTTATTTATATGTTTTGTTACATAAGCCATGGTTGTTGTATATTATTCTTATCCAAAATGATATCTAGTCCTTAAAAATCATTTTTAAATCATCAAATGATAATTATACTTGAATGGTTACGATGGAGAATGAATCTCATCGCGTTTGTGGAGACGGTAGTCCGTACGTACGCACGAGCGACAATATCATTCTTTTGATATTAAAATAATATATAAATGGATGGTATATCATATATACAGAATCATTAACATGTTATATTTATTATTTACATGAGTTACACATCATTATTCTACCCATCCAAATAATATTATATTGAATAACAATTACACCACGACGTGGAGACGGTAGTCCGTACGTACGCACGTATGGTGACATGTTATTCAAAGGGTGGATAGAATACTGAATATGGTTGTAACATATTTATAATAACATCAAAGTATATGTGAGATACTGGAGTTATTATTTTAGAATGGTAAGAACAAAGGAAGAAGAAGTGGAAGCAGAAATGAACTTGGAGAAGGGTGGTGAAATCATTACCTCTTCTTCGGGTTCTTCCTTTTGATTTGATCAAAAAGTCTCCTTAGGTTGGCTTTCTGATCAAACTAAGGCCTCTATGTTGTAGTGAGGGATGTTGGGAGAGTATTTGGGCAGAGTTTGGCCGAACCAAAAGGATTTTAATGTGTGAAGAAATGAGAAGGAGGAGTGCCCTTTTATAAGAGGGGTGAGGGGCACCTTTGGAAAAGCTAGAAATATTAATTTATAATAAATTCATATTCGGTTTCTAAAGGCTCAAAAGCCTATTATTCAAAGTTTAAGGTGGGGATAGGTCGAAATCCACTCAACCAATAGAATTTAGACAGGTTTGGGTACTTATATTAACCTTATCTTTAAGTATTAACTCTAAGTTAATTAGTTTCACTTTTACAATGTCTCTTTGTATTTTTATATAATATGGTTAATAAACTTACTATATACATCCAAGCGACCCCCAAGTGGTACATTAATGATGAACCTATCATGATATAAGTCTCTTGGCCGAACCTTATATTTTTAGGAATTTAATATCAATTAATAATATAATATTTGTTTTAAGAACTCTTTTATGTCAATTTTGACACTATTCAATAGTTGATTTTTGTGAAACTCATAACAGATTGATTACTTCGAAAAAAGTCAATTAAATAAATCCTAATATATCATATTATCCTAGAAAATTAGTTTAATTCATTAAAAGTTTCATATTATATTTATTTGGGTATTTATAATATCAATTATTTTAATTTTTCACTATTATAGTAATTACTGCATCATCATTGTGTCATATATAAAATAAATTATTTAATTTAGAAAAATTATAAATAAAATGTAATTATGTAGGAAATCGTTTTAGCTTTCTAATGAATATTTATAATCTAAAATCAAACATATATAACCCTATGTAACAATTGTTGTTCTAAAAGATATATGCTTGTGTCATTTTTGTATTCATTTTAACTAAATTAAAATAAAGTGTCATTATCACTTACAAGTGGATCCATGGGGTCCCAAAATAGACCCAAAGATTCCCATGGTCGACCATGTATCAACCAATAGGGTTAAGACACGTTTTAGGGTAATTTAGTATTATTATAATATTATTTTTTAACCCTTATTTACCGGATTTACCCTTAACCATGGTAAATAAAATATTTACCGCAGTAATTATTCAAAATGTCTAAAAATAAAATTTACCTATTTACACAATTTGAACATCATGATTCCAAATATGGAATCCATTTTCCTAAATTCAAAACACAGAATTGGCAGAAATTAATTTAAAATTAATTCCCGCTGTCAAAACAAAAAGCGTGTTTTTAAGAGATAATAACTATCAAAAGATTGACACTCGTTTATGTTCGGTTTAATTGTAAAATTATGTCCAATGACCAAAATTATATTAAATGGTAAAAATATATTCTAAATATACTTTAAAACCACTAAAATTCATAATTTATCACTATTAATTATTTTGATTAAAAAAGTTTTTTTTAATTAAAACTTAGTAATTTTCACTATTCATCAAAATATGAAAGTTATCCGAAATGTACCAAAATTTCACCTTAGGATAAATTCGATATTCCGAATCCAAAAATGAAGTCCATTTTCAAATATAAAATATATATAATTTCAAAAAGTATGTATTACTATTCATAACGGCTAGTTTGATTGGTTACGGTGTGTTAGAACTCGAAGTTGCGTACAACACACGCTACTGTTTTATTCAAAGGAAAGCGTACCGTGGAAGCTTGGGATGTTTCATTTTAAATTTTTTGATGTCTCCATTTAGTCAAAAAGTTTAAAATATTGTATTTAAAAAGGTTTAACTATCAAAAGTTGATAAAAGTGCAATACTGAAAATGAATCTGTTCTTGCATTATGACTAAGAAACTCATAATATGGATTCTAAAATTATAAGGATTATATAAAGTTTAAAATTTAGTTAATACTATTCATGACCTCTTTTAATGGCTTTTCTTTGGTAAGTCATGGTGCAATTGAACTCAGTGTTGCGTGTAGTGCAAGTTATTGAATAACACACTATGAAATCTTGGGGTGTTACACTTCTTTAGAATTTAGATCCATAATAAAATTACCCATATATTGAAACCCCAATTCACCATCAGATTTTTGTTGACATGGAAAATCCCAAAAACTAGTGTATCTTCTTTTTCCTATCAATAAACCAACCAAATGTTTTTGAATGTAAAATTAATATGTTCAATAATATATTTAAATAGTCGAAATAATGATATAATATAAATCATGATAAAAAATGAAATATATTATAGAAAAACCTCTTTACTAACCATAAAAAAACACATCCCAAATTATCCTTAAATTATATTCCAGATTCTATCCACCGCTAATGTAAAGAGACCTCATCCTAACCTATAAATAACAGTAGGTAGTCTAAGATATTTATTGTATGTATCAACTTGCTTCACTCTAAAATAAAAAATCAACTCATCTATATACTTCGTTTCAAAAACAACACTATTAAAAATCTATAATATTTGAATGTTAACATTTTATCTAGCTACACTCTCATATATGCTAATGATATTATTAATCCCCTAAAATTCTTGGCATGTATCCCTTGAAAATAATATGTTATCCTCAATGAAAAGAAATTGGAAAACCATAGGCCCAATCTAGATTGCACGAAAACTAGGAAGTTCTCCCTAATTTTTTTTATAAACAACAAGTCTTGGAAAAACAAAAAAAAACCAGTAATAATTATGTATAGTGACAAAAAATATCCCTTTTAAACCCCATATTAAGGATAAAAAAATATAAATTAGAAACATTGATCTTTAACCTAAATAAAATTGATTACAAGTTCATTGTAAAATTATTGATAAAAAATCATCAAAAACCATCTTCCACATAAAAAAATGAATAAAAATCCATTAAAAAGGATCATATACCTTCAGTAGGTAATTTTTTATAGCTGAATGACCCTTTTTATCCATTTAACACTTCTTTTCTGGAATTTAAAACCTTATGGGTGATAATTTAATTATCCATAATAAGGGGGAATGAGAAAAATAAACCATTCATATTTATGATCACAGATGGTAAAACTCATTATAATATGTTAGTTAACACAATTGAAAAGATTTTACAGATGGAATTACAATGGTTAATATGTCAAAATTATTTAACTGAATAGAGATTATTCAATTTTGGAATAAGAGCTATTGATGTGAATTAGAGTATTAGAGAGGATTATTTCCAACCCATAAATCATTCGCCAATTTAAAAATTTCCTCCCCAATTAATAACATCCTAATACCTCTTTTAAAAAAATTTTGTAGTCTAATGAGGCCAGAATAATTCAAAGAGTGAAACATCCTAAAATTATCCACAACTTCATCACATCAAATATTCCCCCACCAATAAGGAATTCATGTCATCAGAAATCACTTGTTTTTGGAATCCATCAATTTCATCTATGACACTATGTTTTTGAGTCGTGGTAAAAGCTTTTTAGGTAGTGCCCAATTTTTTTCATCATATTTTTTGGATTTCTCCCTATAACTATATAGAAATTCATTCATCCAATCGACAAAATCAAGATCTCACATGTATTTTATAATTAACTTTGATAGTTCAAGAATTACACATCTTGTATTTATTTCTTCATTATCAAATGTGATTGACTAATTTAGTCAAATAATAATTGAAATTGAGTAATCTTGGTTAGATTATCTTTAATAGTGATGTCTGCCTATATGAGAAACATTGAATATCGTGACAGGGTTCTCAGAATATAAGTGTGAATATGTCTATTCCTTGGATCATTCTTTATTGATCGCACATTTAGAATACGAATGAGGCTTGGTGGATTCTGTTGATTCTCTCATAGTTAAAAAGTGTGGATGATGATTTCCAATTATCACATGACTTGGACTATTCTGGAGTATATATCTAGGCTAAGAGAATTATATAGTGAGTCAAATAATGTTCACAACAATTTTTATTTAGGGAATAATATAATCATATATCTATAGACCTTGTGTTAGAATACTATTTTCACAATGGCCCTTTAATATTTTCTTAATACCTATCATACCTCATGTCTAAATAAAAATAATAATATTATTATTTACTTTATATGAACATAATGTACAAACTAATTAAATATTATTTCTTTCGAATAAATAAATTAATATTTTTTAATAATATTTCCATTCTCACCAAACCAAAAATCAATATTCATTTCTGTGATGAACCAGAGTATTAGGGTCATTTCCTTTGCCAAAAATCTAGATCCTAATGGGGTAGCATCTTGGAATGAGGCCGATCGGCGTGACCGATCGACACGACTGATCGGCAAGACCGATCGGTGCGACAGATCAGCGAGACCAATCGGCGCAACCGATCGGTGTGACCGATCGGTGTCACCCAGCCTTGTTGGGGTCTTTCCAGTAGCGCCCCCCCTTTTGCGCTAATTGAGTTTTTAAACTCTATTTTGACCCCTTTAAGCTTGTTTTAAAACCCAGTAACGCCCATAAATGTCATTTAATTAAATATTTAATGAATTAACCTGGTGTGTGCATCTGTTGAAACCGCCCGACCCTTTAATGACATGTGGGGCCGCGTGGTCAACCCACGACCCCGCTCCTTATGCAGTTTCACGTTCTTATCTCAACCATCCCCGACCATCATAACCCAAGGGTTCTCCCCAGGTTTCTTTTCTAGATCACCCTATGCTAGGAGTACCCTTCGTTCAGATGAGCTGCATCACTATCTCTGTAATTCCACACCCTGGCATAGCGTCGATCGTTGATCAACAAGTAGGGAACTTCTCCTTCGTCTCTCCCTTTTGTTTATCATGCGGGGTGGGCATGCTTTTGATTATGTAGAATTGGATGAACCAAACTCTAATAAATATATAAACTGAGTCTAAAGAATTAAATGGGAGGGATGTAATCCATGATAGTGCTCTATTTTTATCTTCCTCCATGATTATTGATTTTTGAATTGTGTGGGCTTACGCCTACTGAAAATCATGACCGTTGGTGGTATTTCTCTGTGCACTAACGAACCCTTACCTCTGGTGATGTTAAATGGCTCGTTTGTGGTTGTGAACCCTTGCTGTGTAAAGGTAATTGATTAAATCACGTATATCTGGCTAAATAAACTGAAGCACCAGGATCAATCCTTTCTGTGATAACCCCAGTTAAGGCACATAAATTGACATCATGGAGTGTGTTAAAACTTATAAATATAAAAGTACCGGCATGGACCTAATTTGTGTTGGTGGTAGTGGTTTGGTTGTTTCCTTTCACGGGACGATTACTGCGTGATGTGGTTGGGGATGCGATCCCTTATGGTTATGCTTTCAGTTGTGACTTTAAGGCCGGGTGGGTGCTTTGTCTATATCACAAATTGGGTTGGAATCCTCTTTTGTTGAGAAATCGTCGACTCCTAGAATTTTGGGATCATGGGGTGGTATCTTGGGGTTTTCCATGGTTGTACTCTTTCCTTAGCTTGTGATTATGCTTGCTAGTTGCCCAAATAGGTGCAAAAACGTATTTAAACATGATTACTAAACATGAAATCAAGGATTGGACAAATGGGTTTTGTTTGGTGTGAGTTGTGACGTAGACATGGGTACTGTTTGTGTTCTTTAAGCTGGCTGAATAAAAACCTAAACATGGGTGAGTTCTCATTACCTATACATATAATTGTAGTTTTGTGTTTCTTATTCGCACCCCACCCAAGTTGAGCACTTAGTTCCAAACAACCCCATTTCATGGGGGAGGGTCTTTATTTCCAACACTTCTATTAGTGGCTAGTTATTAGCTCCTTTCTGCTCTATTTCCCAGATAGCCCAAGTATCTTCAGGCAGTCTGTGGTGGCCTGAAGTCCATTATTAGCCCAAGAACCTTCGGGTGGGGTCATGTGGTGGTTGGCCTAGGTGTTTGTGGGCAGGTGGTTTCCCAAGTGTCTTCGGGATGAGGCCCAGGTGTATTCGGGCGTGGCGGTGGTTGTTCTGGCCTAGGTGTTTGCGGGTGTGGTTACATGTGATTGTTGTGGCCTAGGTGTCTATGGGAAGCATAGTGGTTGTGACCCAGGTGTTTGTGGGTAGGTTTTGGCAGTGGGATTGTGTGAGGATATGGCCCAGGTGTGTGTGGACGGGGTATGACAGTGGGACTGCGGTGAGAATGGCGGGATTGGTCCGATGCGTAAGATGTCTTCAATAACCAGTGGGAAAGTGGCATGGGGTACCCAAACATCGATGTGCTTTTACTATATATTACCTTGCTTGAGTTATTTTGTGAGTGTGGACGGTGAGTGGGATGGATGAACTCCTTGATAGTATTGGTTGTATGCTTCTCACAGGACTTTAGTACGTCCCCCCATGAGTACACAAGAGTCTTTGGTTTTTTCCCTACTGAGCGTACTTGTATTCACACCCTACGTATGTAAAAACTTCTTTCAGGTTTCTAGGAGGACTTCGGGGATCAGGCGGGACCATACAAGCTCAGAACTTTTTGGGCAGTTGATGTTGCCGTTTTCCTTTTTCTTGGTATCCTTTTACCTTGGGGGTTTTGTGGCTTGTATTGTTTACTTTTGAACATGGATGTGGGAATGGATTACTTTTGGCTTTGCATTTCTTTCAGTTTTGGTGTTGTTGTGGGATTCACTATCTTATCTCCCGATCCTATTAATAGAAAAAGGGTAATGCCTTCCATTTAGTGTGTGATTCTATACCTTTGGTGCTAGTCACAACTTCGGTACCTGTTGAAGGTGGGTTTCAGGGGTCATTATCTCTCCTTCAACTTAAAGAAGGAAGGGCCTGGAAATCTGCTGACCCTTCCCTCCTTTTGGTGAAGGCGGGTCATGACCTAATTTTATCAGAGGCAAGGTTGAGAGATAGGATGGAGTCTGGAGTTAGGTACATTGAGGGTTTCATGGGATGGTAGGGAAACAGTGTTGGGTGACCTTGGTGCATGAATTAGGCCATGGAAGACCGGCTAGGACACGAGAATTTAGGGCCCCCTGTGATCCGATGCAAGGACTCTAGACCTACTGAACGACCAAGTGAGGCCACGCTGATTGTAGGGTAGAGACCATAGGAAAGGTTCGTGCATCATATGGACTTGTGTTCTCGTGTTTCATGAGTGTTTTGGGAATTCAAATCAATAATAAATTTCAGAAATTTTAAGAACAATATTCTACACTACTTGGGCATAGGCATTCGTTGTTTACCTTGCAGCTATGGCACCAGGGAGTCGACCACGTGTGGTGTGGGCAATCGAGGCCCAGAAGACTACCTTGGCCGATCGGCATAGAGCAGATTGGGAGGAGGAGGACAACCAGTGGCAGAAGACACTTCGGGCTTTCCAGTGGCAGACCATCGAGAAGTATGAGGGAAGCACCTCTGACATGAAGACGGATGGCTAGATAGATGAGGTAGTGATAGATTTCGTCCTGATTCAAGCCCCAACCAAGTACTGGGTTCCACTGGCTGTCAGCCAGATGCAAGGAGTGGCGCGTCAATGGTGGATGCCATACTTGGGGGAGAGGAGAGAGGCTGAGGTGGCATGGGATGATTTCTAGAGGGAGTTCCGGGTGGAATTCCTCTCTTCGACGATGAAGGCAGAAAAGATACAGGAGATACTCTCCCTTAAGCAGGGGAGTATATTAGTGAGGGAGATAGGAATAAAGTTTAAGGACCTCATATGTTTTGCTCCGAACCTCTTTCCCGACGAGGAGTCTTAGGAAAGACGTTTAGAGGAGGCACTCCGACCCTTGCTCCAGTATGCTATCACCCCCTTTACCCTCCCGATGTACTTGGAGGTCCAGAAGAAGTCCGAAGTGGTAGAGAGGATGCAAGCTCTAGGAGGTGTGTCATGAGAGGGGATCCAGCTGGGACCATCGAAGGGGAAGGCCGTCAGCACTAGGCCTCCAACGTCCGGACCCTCCAGGTTCTGACGAGAAGGGAGAAGGCCGCAACAGTTTCAGTTACGGTCCCCCAGTCCTTGCCCTTTTCCTTCAGGCCCAGTACCACGGTTCTTCGTTTGTGGTAGTCGTGGTCATCTCTGGAGTCAGTTCCCGGAATGGGTATATTACGACGGTGGCGGATAGCCCCAACCCCTGCCCCAGAAGTAGCTTCCAGCCAGGCCTTTCCAGCAGCAACAGCAGGGATAGCGAGCTCCCACTCCTCCGAGGGCAGACGTCGCAGGAGGAGGCTGACCTCAGGGCGCTCCTCAGGGACCTCAACTGAGGCATGGTCGGGGAGGTGGCCGACAACCGAGGGGTAGAGGAGCTGGGCATGGACAGTTGCACGCCGCGGAGGCAGCAATTACAGCAGGACCGAAAGTTGATCGAGGTACAATCTGTTTGTTTAGCACCCTCGCTTATGCCTTGTTCGATACCGGAGCTTCGCACTCCTTCATTACAACCAGTCTAGCCCATGATTTGGGTCAAGATGCTGAGAGACTTCCAGTTCCCCTAGTGCTAAGAACACCAGTCGGAGGTAAGACCGACTTGTTATATGTTTGTCGAGGATGCAGACTGATGATAGGGCCACATCAGTCAGTCAAGGATCTCCTACTGCTACAGACACAACCATACGATGTCATCCTAGGCATCGACTAGCTGTTCTCTGTGTGTGCCGTCATCTACTGCTTCCGAGGAAGGGTTTCGTTCTCAGACTTGGGTGGCCAACGTGTTTCCTTCACCAGCGAGTGGAGCAGTCAGAAGGGCAGTAGGCGAGAGGAACCCCTCCTGTCCTTGTAAGACGAGCTGTCAGTAGAGTCAACGGATGCTGAGATTGTGGAGGTTCCAGGGATCGTCCATGAATTTATGAACATCTTTCCTGAGGAGGTAACGAATCTACCCCTTGACGTGATATTGAGTTTGGTATAGACTTGCAGCCTGGTGCTCGTCCGATTTCGATGGCTCCTTACTGGATGGAACCTTCAGAGCTACGGGAGTTGCGTATTCAGATTGACGATCTGATGAAGAGGGGTTATGTTCGACCAAGTGCATCACCGTGGGGTGATCCAGTCTTGTTTGCAAAGAAGGAAAATGGTGGTTTCAGGTTGTGCATAGACTACAAGAGGCTGAATCAGGTAACGATCAAAAATCGCTACCCTCTTCCAAGGATAGATGATCTTTTCAACCAGCTGAAAGGGGAAGGGTGGTTATCAAAGATCAACCTATGGTCTGGGTACCACCAGCTAAGAGTGAAGGAGGGAGACATCCCGAAGACCGCCTTCTAGTGCAGATAGGGACACTTCGAGTTCTTAGTCATGCCTTTCGGTGTTACTAACGCCCCGACTATGTTCATGGGGCTTATGAATTCCATCTTCCGGGAGTACCTAGATCGGTTCGTGGTTGTATTCATTGATGAAATTATGATCTATTGAAGATCAGAGGAGGACCATGCGGAGCACCTGAGGACGGTTTTGGAGGTCCCCCAACAGCACCAGCTCTATGGGAAGTTGTTGAAATGAAAGTTCTGGATGCGAGAAGTGCACTTCCTTGGGCACGTAGTGTCCGAGAAGGGGGTAGCTATGGACCTATCAAAGGTTGAGGCAGTTGTTTCTTGGGAAGCACCCAAGAATGTAGTAGAGGTTCGTAGTTTCCTCGGGCTAGCAGGTTACTATCGAAGGTTCGTACCCAACTTCTCTCGAGTTGCATCCCCTTTGACAGCCCTGACCAAGAAGGATCGGGTTTTCATGTGGAGTGAGCAATGCGAGGCAGCCTTCAGCTATCTGAAGGATAAGTTGGTTAGTGCCCTAGTGCTGAGGCTACCAGAATAAGGGGCGGCGTATGAAGTGTTTTGTGATGCTTCAGGACAAGGCCTGGGATGTGTGTTGATGCAGCAACACAGGGTGATCTCTTACGGGTCTAGGCAGCTAAGCCCTCATGAGCGTAATTATTCCACCCACGACCGGGAGCTTGTAGCAGTCGTTTTTGCACTAATGTTATGGCAGAATTACCTCATCAGAGAACGCTTTGTGGTCTTCACAGATCACAAAATTTTGAGGAATATCTTCTTCCAACAGGACCTAAACTTGCGGTAGTGAAGGTGGGTGGAGTTCCTCCACGATTACGATTTCGAGATCTCCTACACTTTAGGGAAGGGGAATGTAGTGGCCAATGACTTGTGCAGGAGGACGCAGAAGGATGCAGTCCAAGAGTCGGCAGACGCCTGGAAGGCGATGGAGGAGTTGACTGCCTTACACCTGAATATGAGGACAGATGGTGGTAGAGGTTGCCTGTACCAGATTACAGTGCAGTCATCTATGTTGCATCAGGTGGAGGAGTCTCAGTGGGGAGACCCATAGTGCAAAGTGATGTGCGACCGAGTTGACCAGGGCAGTGCTCTGGAAGGGTGGATGGAAGATGGACAAAAGAGGATGCTTTTCCAGGGAAAATTGTTCGTTCCAGAGGTGATGTGTGGCAAGGTTCTCAGTGAGTTCCACAACTCACCCCTAGCAGTGCACCCGAGAGTTTCCAAGATGTACCAGGGTTTGAAGAGACAGTTCTGGTGACCTGGAGTAAAGAGATCAGTGGCAGAGTTTGTGGCCATGTACCTAGTGTGTCAATAGGTGAAGGCTGAACATTGAGTTCCAGGTGGGCTACTGCAGTCTTTTGATGTCCCTGAGTGGAAGTGGGATGACATCTCGATGGATTTCTTCATGGGACTACCCAAGGTCAAAGGGGGATATGATTCCATCTGGGTGATAGTGGACCGTTTGACCAAATCAGTTCACTTTCTGGCGATCAAGGAGTCGAGTGTAGTGGATGCTTTGGCAAGAAGGTACATGGATGAGGTGGTACGGTTTCATGGAGTTCCGAGGTCTATAATCTCGGATAGGGATGCACGGTTTACCTCGCAAGTCTGGAGGGGATTGCATCATGCTTTTGGAACCCAACTTCATCTTAGCACTGCTTTCCATCCCCAGACCGATGGACAGACAGAGTGCACCATCCAGACCTTGGAGGAAATGCTGCGGGCATGTGTTCTGGACTCAGGGGGATCATGGGTGCGACACTTGCCTCTGGTAGATTTTTCCTACAATAATAGCTATCACTCTACCACTGGTATGGCCTCGTTTGAAGCCTTGTATGGGAGACCATGCATATCATCTTTATGTTGGAATGAAGTCCGAGAGGCAAGCATCCTTGGCCTGGAGGAGGTGCAGAGCATGACGGAGAAGGTTCATCTTATACGGGAAAGGATGAAGGCGACCCAGGACTGACAGAAGTTGTATGCTGATTCTAGGAGAAGGCCCTTGGAGTTTGAGGTTGGAGACCACGTGTTCTTGCAGGTCTCCCCTTGGTGTGGACAACAGAGGTTCGAAATGGGGTGTAAGCTTTCTCCCAGGTTCATCGGACCCTTTGAAGTGTTGCGGCGGGTCGGCGAAGTGGATTATCAGCTAGAGTTTCCACTGCTGCTACTGGGGACACATGATGTCTTCCATGTGTCCCAGCTCAATCGGTATCTGGACGACAATTCACACATCCTCAGCTTGGGAGAGCCATACATCGAGGACAACATGACCTTTGTGGAGAGAACAGTGATGATCGAGGATCGCAAGGAGAAGGTGCTTCATGGTAGAACCATCCCCTTGGTTCATGTGTTATGGAGACATGGTGGGCTTGAGGAGAGTACGTGGGAGAGGGAAGCAGAGATCTATGCCCAGTACCTAGAGTTGTTTTGAGTTTTGTGATGTTTTTTTATACCTGTTGTGGTAGAGCGTTTTATCTTGTTGGCTTGAAATACGTGGTTTTCTTTCCTCTGAATGTGTGTGAAAAGTCATGGCTATGTAGAGGGGAGGACCCGACCCCTAATCAAAATGCATTAAGGTGGATGCGATTAAACACGTGCGGGCGAGTCAGTGCCACCCAAAGCAGATATTATCTTAACATGGGGGAAGAGACTCCCCAAACCACACGACTAGGCAGTTGTCATGGCATATTTCTTGGTTCTTGATAGGAAGGTGTTCTTAGTTAAGGGTTAGCTCCTGAGAGGTATCATTCGAGGTGGTTGTTTTGACCCTCTCTTTCCTTCTGTGTTTTTTAAATTCTCGAGGACGAGAATAGTTTGAGAGGTATCCGATGTGATGAACCAAAATCTCAGGGTCCTTTCCTTTTCAAAAAATACGGATCCTAAAGGGGTAGAGTCTTAGTGTGAGGCAGATCGGTGCGACCGATCGGCAAGACCGATCGGCGCGACTGATCAATGAGACCGATTGGTGTCACCCGGCCTCGTCTTGGTCATTCTAGTAGTGCCCCCTTTTGCGCTAATGGAGTTTTTAAACTCTATTTTGACCCCATTGAGCTTTTTTT
The DNA here is from genome assembly GCA_963277665.1 of Viscum album. Taxonomy (NCBI): domain Eukaryota; kingdom Viridiplantae; phylum Streptophyta; class Magnoliopsida; order Santalales; family Viscaceae; genus Viscum; species Viscum album. The sequence continues at coordinate 1,683,260,387 of OY728126.1, read as the reverse complement.
AAAGCCCAGTAATGCCCATAAATGTCGTTTAAATAAATATTTGATGAATTAACCTGGTGTGTGCGTCTATTTAAACCGCCCGACCCTTTAATGACGTGTGGGGCTGCGTGGTCAACCCACGACCCCGCTCCTTACGCGGTTTCATGTTCTTATCTCAACTGTCCCCAGCCTTCATAACCTAATGGTTCTCCCTAGGTTTCTTTTCTCGATTACCCTATGCTAGGAGTAACCTTCATTCAGATGAGCCGCATCGCTATCCATGGAATTCCACGCCCGATCTTAGCGTCAATCGTTGATCAACAAGTATGGAACTTCCCCTTCGTCTCTCCCTTTTGTATATCATGCAGGGTGGGCATGCTTTTGATTCTGTAGAATTGGATGAACCAAACTCTAATAAAGATATAAAATGATTCTAAAGAATGAAATGGGAGGGATGTGATCGATGATAGTGCTCTATTTTAATCTTCCTCCATGATTATTGATTTTGGAATTTTGCGGGCTTACGCATACTGAAAATCATGGCCGTTGGTGGTATTTCTCTGTGCATTGACTAAACCTTACCTATGGTGATTTTAAATGGCTCGTTTGTGGTTGTGAACCCTTGATGTGTAAAGAAAATTGATTAAATCACGTATATCTGGCTAAATAAAATGAATAACCAGGATCAATCCTTTCTGTGATAACCCCAGTTAAGGCAAAAAAATTGAAATCCTGGAGTGTGTTAAATCTTATAAATCTGAAAGTACCGGCATAGGTTTGATTTGTGTTAGTGGTAGTGGTTTGGTTGTTTTCTTTCACGGGCTGATTTCTGGGTGATGTGGTTTGGTTTGAGATCCCCTGTGGTTATTCTTTCAGTTGTGAATTTGAGGCCATGTGGGTGCTTTTTCTATATCTCGAATTGGGGTGGAATCCTCTGTTGTTGAGAAATAGTCAGATCCTAGAATTTTGGGGTCATGGGGTGGTATCTTGGGTTTTTCCTTGGTTTTACTCTTTCATTGGCTTGTGATTATGCTTGCTAGTTGCCCAAGTAAGAGCAGAAACTTATTTAAACATGATTACTGAACATGAAATCAAGGATGGGACAAATGGGTTTTTGTTTCGTGTGAGTTGTGATGTGGCCAAGGGTACTGTTTGTGTTCTTTAAGCTGGCTGAAGAAAAAACTAAACTTGGGTGAGTGCTCATTACCTATACATATAATTTTAGTTTTGTGTTTCTTATTCGCGCCCCACCCAAGTTGAGAACTTAGTGCTGAACACCCCAATTTCATGGGGGAGGGTGTTTTTTTCCAACACTTCTATTAGTGGATGGTTATTATCTCCTTTCTGCTCCCTTTCCTGGATATCCCAAGTATCTTCGGGCAGGCTGTGATGGCCTGAAGTCCATTATTATCCCAAGAACCTTCGGGCAGGGAAGTGTGGTGGTTGGCCCAGGTGTGTGTGGGAAGGTGGTTTCCCAAGTGTCTACGGGATGTGGCCCAGGTGTCTTCGTGCATGGTAGTGGATCTTCTAGCCTAGGTGTCTTCGGGTGTGGTAGTGGTTGTTCTGGCCTAGGTGTTTGCGGGCGTGGTTACATGTGATAGTTGTGGCCCAGGTGTCTGCGGGCAGGACAGTGGTTGTGACCTAGGTGTTTGCGGGCAGGTTTTGGCAGTGGGACTGCGTGAGGATATGGCCCAGGTGTGTGCAGGTGGGGTGTGGCAGTGGGACTGCGGTGAGAATGGCGGGATTGGTCTGATGCGTAGGATGTCTTCAATAACTAGTGGGAAAGTGGCGCAGAGTACCCAAACATCGATGTGATTTTACTATATATTACAATGATTGCGTTATTTGGTGAGTGTGGCCGGTGAGTGGGATGGATGAACTCCTTGATAGTGTTGGTTGTCTGCTTCTCACGTGACGTTAGTATGTTCCCCCACTTGTGCACGAGAGTCTTTGGTTTTTTCCCTACTGAGTGCACTTGTATGCTCACCCTACGTATATAAAACCAGGTTTCAGGTTTCGAGGAGGACTTCGGGGATCACACGGGACTATACTAGCTTGGACCTTTTTGGGCAGTTGTTGTTGAAATTTTCCTTTTTCTTTGTATCTTTTTACCTTGGGGGTTTTGTGGCTTGTATCATTTACTTTTGAACATGCATGTGGGAATGGTTTACTTTTGGTTTTACTTTTCTTTCAGTTTTGGTGTTTTTGTGGGATTCACTATCTTATCTCCTGATCCTATTAAAAGAAAAAGGGTAATTCCTTCCATTTAGTGTGTGATTATATACCCTTGGTGCTAGTCGCAACTCTGGGACCTATTAAAGGCGGGTTTCAGGGGTCATTATCTCTCCTTCAACTTAAAGAAGGAAGAGCCTGTCAATCTGTTGACCCTTCCCTCCTTTTGGTGAAGGTGGGTCGTGACAATTTCCTTCTTATTATTATTCTGACTATGTATAAAGATTATTTAATTGAAGAAATAAATTTATATACATTATACATTGATAAATAAATACTTATGATCTACTAATAAGAATAATTAAATATTATTCCTAAAACATAAGAATATGATTTTAATCCTCTTATTAAACTCATATAGAATTGAATTGAGGTTCTTGGATATACTTAGTGTATACCCCTCTTGGCCCCATTCAAAATGACATTATGCTATCTTCCTAAATTCCAATGTTAGCATATACCAACATAATGAAGCACCCATAGAGAAAAGTAATAAATGTCACAATGAAACTGAACTTCCAATAAGTTATTACCATGTAATAAAATCATTTCTCATGAGATCTCATATTAAGAAAGATTCATATATTATGTCATCAACTTATATGATTAAATATCTTTATCTGAATTTCAATAAACAACCCTTCTAATATGTACTTTTGTGTCCATGGACTTATCAGGATTTTCAAAATCTATAAAAGTGCATATGATATTCACATCAAACAGAATGGGAAAGTACCATATCACATTATTCAAGAATGCATTCCCTCTTATAACGCAACCAAATATCCATATTTTCTATGAATAATCCGCATTGTGGTTTAAGAAGTTCATATAAGTATGTGATTCATGAAAGAAATTTTTGATAATATTAGAGTAAAAGGATCATTAATGATGTTCAAAAACAGGAATATCCAATGAAACATGAAACATTTTTAATTATAATTAGTGATTCTCTTCGAAAAAACCTCCCTTCATAGATATTACCAAGGTTGAACACCGTGAGATTGTGTCTCAATGTCTTATGATCCTATACCTTTGACATCCTCTATTGTATGTGTCCCATCAGGCGATTTCATCCAACCTTAAAACAAAGGTTTAATGTATACTGTCATATCATATGAATTATATCTTCACGATGAGGAAATACTATATATTTTAGATGTAACATGTATCCTAAGACAATATAACATACATTGTCATATTGGACATAAATCATGATGTCATAAGAAATTAACTAACATTAAAATATTAAATATAAAAATTAATGAAATGTAAAAAAGATAGTTTGATCTATGGAACCAGATACAATAGAATCCGTCTTACACTAGAGTAAACTGTTAACACTCCTATTTGATACACATGATAAACAAGATTCCACTTACTAAAGGATTTTGGTGTTAGGAATTCCATGTTTTATGTAATACCCATTAGTACTATCATAATTCCTAGTGACTAGTCTACTAACAGTGACCTCATCGCTCTAGGAAAATCCATTAATATATGACATCCCTCATTATCCACATTTATATTTTCTTTTCATATATTAATATCTTTATTAACAACACATCCAAGGTTTTACTATTACAAAAAAATACAACTAAGGGTATAAACAATTATTGGAACATTTCATTTCTATACCACTTCTTAATCTACATTTAAAGCCTCAATATACTCATTGTATGCTGATATGACCATTATTAGTTATAATATTCTTTACATTCTTATTACCTTAGCTATAAAAAATATTATATCAATATTGATATAAAATAATACTAGTTTTATATCCCATCAAATCTAGTATTCTCATTTCTACATATACCATAAACTCATCCTTTTTTTTCTTTCTACAGCACCCTCAGATATTTTTTACTGCCAACATATTATGTTCACCTAGTCTCCCTTGATATATTTGTTCTTTTCTTTACACTTTAGGAATATCAAATCGAAGTATACTTCATGGTATGTGAAATATATTTCGAATATAATAATAATAAAAATTAGTCTATAAATCTCAAATACCATGTGAAACTGGAAATAATTTTAATGAATGGTTGCATCCAGTATTCTTAAAACAATTTCAACTTGTATACATGTCTTGGATTATGAAGCCCAATTGATCTATACTAGAAGATCATGTTCCCTATAAAATGGGTTTCTACCCCACTCATTGTTGAAAAAACTAACATTAGTCTTTATTAACCCTGAAGCTAATCATTATTTTTAATATGTTATATAATCACACACACATAGACCCACACACAAAAACATATATATGTTGTAAAAATAGTACCCACTTAATTTTTGACACCTTGAAACCATTATTTAAAAATGAATATAATCTGATTATTATACATGTTATGACCTATAAATAGATCATGGTAACATGGATTCCTTATTAACATATTATAAAATATCATATCCATTTGTTCAAGTCATATAGACATCATCCCTAAGGCTTCCTCAAAGAAAAAATGGCCTTGGAAATAAATTCCTAATAAATTTATCACGAAAAAAAGATAAGTTGAATTTAAATAGAACTTAGGCATGATTACATGGTCCAACCAATTGATCCTTATCGGTACCGACTTGTGTCATCCATGTATAGTTTCTTGTTGTATAAAAATAACGGATTTACATCAACCACTAAATACAAAAGTCTATTTATTTACATTTAATCTATTTTAAAAGTAATAATAATTAATTAATCATAACTTTTTGCAAATAATTTCTTCTTATAGGATTCATTATTCTCCCGAAATAATATATCACTAACTTTGTGAATATAAACCCACCTTTCTTACAAAAATGATTCCATGGTACATGTATTTAATATAGATGTGTGAAAATATTATTGTCTTTAATACGCAAGACATGAAACATATACAATGATGGATATTTATTAAGTAGATGAAATTGTTTTCTTCTAATTCAATTAATTTCAATTCCACTTCCAATTTCCATTATTCACTCATGAAAGGAAAATAAAATTTTCTTCCTTTGCTTGTTGTTGAAACTTCCTCTTCTTGGAAGAGCACTGCTCAGAAGATTTAGACTTAGAGTGAATATTATAAATCTTTTCCATAAAATTCTTCTTATTCAAAAAAAGGACTATAGGTTTCTAATGCCTCATGTATGTATCAACTTGGTGAATTAGAGTGAGGAGTTTTTGGAGAGAAATATAATTATTTATTATTTTTAATTTTCAATAAAACTGAAGAAAATATGAGGTAGTGAGGATAATATGAGATCATTGCGCAAATCATTAGATAATAGAAATATTAGGATGTCCAAGAATTTTATGTGTTGAATAATATTTACCACATGAGGAACATCTAACAATAACTCTAAAAGTTTTTATATGAACATTATCTTGGAGATCTCACATACATCTTATCTCACATTCTATTGATAAAGATGAGAGAACATGTTATATGGATCCATTTCCTCTTGTAGGTGTTAGATCTCACTGGACACGGTAAATAACATCAAATAATGGAAATATATAGAATAATCCAAGTGTTTTTATAGAGATAATGCTTATACACACTATCGTTCTTGAAAATAGCCTGTGAAAATAGGTATTTTAGAATGTGTAATTTCATCTCTTGGTGTAGTACAATGCGTAAGCACACAAATCATTCCTAGAAATTCATGCTAGTGGTAAGGTTATAATTTCCCAGTATATATCATGGTGATAATATTAAAAATGTATCTGTTTCCATTTTCTAAAATGAAAAGGTAATATATTTAGTCGTTTCCTTTATTAAAAAAGGCGATGAATAAATTAATTTATTAGTCTCCCACAATTTTTTTAAGTCCTAATAACTCTTACCATAAAAGATAAATTATCCCGTTAGATAGATAATCTAGTGTAATACATCTATACTTCCATTTTTATAACCCAAATGAGGGTTGGTCAATGTACTAGAAGGTATTTACGTAGGTGGGTCTTTGTAAATTGATGACTTCTAACACCTTGATTAGTTGAGTAGACTCTATAATCCAAAAATCATAGACTTGGATTTCCTCAATACTTACTCCCATATTTATACCAATCCCAGTGAAGTATATTCATCCTATTATAAATGTGTTTAATCCAACTAAAATCATTCATCAGAACTTTTCAGTAGTTTAAATATCCTAGAAAAGGGTCGTTGAAGAACATTGAAACTGTTGGTTCTATTCTAAATTAAGTAATGGAAGGCTATACATTCTTACTATTTTAAATGAGGGATTTTTTTCTTATGCGTAAATTTTATCCCATTACATTAAATCAATACTTTGATAACATTATGAGGATTCCACTTAACTGATTAATCATTTCCACAACAAAATTTATACACAATACGATTTATTTAATTCTATCTTTCATGGTTGTCAATTGATTTATATAACGTGATTTACACACATTAAAAATTAATAATTAACCATGAAATTGAAGGAAACAAAATAATAAATTGGTATGATCATGATCATTATCTAATAATTGGGTTTTCAAGAAGATAATAAACAAAATCTGGCCATAGTTGAAAAAATACTTGAATCAGTCCGGGTTTGGGTTGAAACATTCCAGATTAACATCTATGTATCTTCTGGTACAATTTCACCTTAGCATGACCTTAAAAAACAACCATTCACTTGGGATCTCTATCCATTACTTGTGATGTTACTCATATGTAGGTGAAGGGAACCCAAGTATGGTTTTGGGGGTTTATGTTGTGGAAATTATGGGAGTCATAGTGAAAAATTGGTTTGAAAATGAATAAATGAAAAAAATAGGAAGGAGATGATGAAAACTGACATAGTTGTTTATATGGTTCACAATAAATCACTATGTCTCTGGATAGGTGAAATAAATTTTATAATTTGGGAGAACAATTTGAAGGAGTTGATTAGAGTTTCAGATATTGAAATCCTAACTTGAATGAGCTAATAAAGAAGACGATTTATTATTCCACCAACCACATAGTAAGTCCACTGTGCTATTGTTCCATAGACAAAAAATTCTATACTACCATAGTACCATGACAACTAATTCCAAGCTGCTATATTGTTAGAGGAAATAAGTCCACAGAGCTAAAATACCCTGTTGGTGTCACCTTGTCAACTCTCTTACAGTTCCATATCGATGTGCACATTTTGATAGTTCCCTGCTGGTTTCATTGGTTAGTCCTAATATAGTAAGTCACAATTCAGTTTGGTGTGTAGACTGAGCTGCTATCATTAGAACCAAATCCATCCAAACATAATGGGATACACTATTATAATAGTTCACATTAAATTAAACATTGACGCACATACCATTACATAATAGAGGATAAGACTACATGCAAGTTTTAATTATAATTTAATAATAAAATATAAAAAACTCAAGAAGTTAAATTATATTAAAAGATACTATCCACACATTAGTTGGTATAAGCATATTTCCATCGACATATGAATTGAAAATATATTTACACACCAGCTATCACTTATTATAATTCAAATTTTATTAATATAAAGCACAATATAATTAATATAATTAATCCAATTAATTATATAATTATTTATCTTAAAAGTATACATGAACCATGATCTAATTCCATTTTCATTAAATACATATATGACGTGTACTTAGAGAAAACACATAATGTACTTCTTAATTTGAAACAGAATTAATTAAGCATTTAATATTCTTCAAACTATTTCCCCATAGTGTATAGACAGGTTTAAGTATGTAATTGATTATATTTCATTGTAAATTAATTAATTACACAACATGTTATAAACACCCTGTGTGTGTATTAATAATGAATCATATGTGAATTAATTAAACAATGTAAAAATTAATTAATTACAAGATATGTGAATTAAATAAACCGTGATTTAATTAATTACATGGTGTGTAAATTAACTACACAATGTTATAATTAATTTAAAAAAAGACACGCAAATTAAATACATCATGTTTTAATTAATTTTTAAATTGAATGAGAATTAATTACACACCACATGCATTACACTGCATGTGAATTAATTAAATGAACATTGTGTCATTTGTATTAAATATACCACATGTGTATTATTTACCTGAACACCACATCATAAGTATTAAATAAACCATGTATGTATTAACTACCATGTTTCTCTACTGTCTCCCTTAACATGATTTGTAATAAATAAATGATGCATCTAAGAACATGAAGATTATCTGATTCACAATGCTAAAACACATAGATTATACGATGTGTAAACCAGCCACGTACTCTATAATTTGAAAATTCACATTCCATTTTGGCAAAACAACATGAGAGGTGTAATAAATACACTTCATGTTGACTATGTGTGGAAGGTTATGTTCCTCAAAACACATCCATATTTAGTGAAATCGATCAGATGATGTTTGATCGATGTCAAATGGCCAAAACTATAGCATCTCCCGATGGACACTGTATACTCATTCATTATCCATCATTAATATATTCTTTGATACATGATGGTTAACGATCATAATAAATGATAATCATACTAATAAATTAATATAACAGAAATGAATCTAACAAAAAATTCTTGCAATTATCAAAAAAATAAATAATTCTAAATTATATATGAGACTAATCTGACACCACATGAAGTTTTTGAATCATATAGGAAGTGTTTTCAGAAGTAACCAATAATATATTTCATAATGTTTTTGGGTTTCACCTCAGAACTAGATAGAAATTTCTTCTCGAAAGTCATGAATACATGATCTCTCATGTAATATATAATTAATTTAGATAGATCAATAATTAATGAGTCTTGTAATTATTTTTTAGTTGTTGAATGTGGATGCTGCTTCTTGTAGAACTATCATTCCAATCAAGGAAAGATTTCCAATAGTGGTGAACCAAATGTTTACCAAAAAACATTAAATGTCGTGGTAGGGTTAACTCGATGTTAGTGCATATTTATCTATGCTTTTTGTAATTCTTTATTGATCATGGATTTTTAATCCTAAGGATTCTTGTTGGATTATTTTGGTTCACTCACTACTAGATATGGAGGAGGATGATCTCTAATGCTCATGAGACAAGGAAGGTTCTTGAGAATATCTATGAGTTGAGATAATTATATACAGATCTGAATGTTGTTCACAACAATTTTTATCATGGGAATGTTATAGATAGGAATTTATATAGCTAGTGTTAAAATATTTTTTATACATGGAACCTTTAATATTCTCTTAATCCCTAGTGGATCCTATCTCTAAATAATTATAATATCATTATTTAGTTTAGATTTACATAATGTGAAGACTAATTAAATATTATTTCTCATTTAAAAATAAATTAATACATTTTGAATTAATATATTCATTCTAATTGAAACATAATTATTTCGAATGCTCCTCATTATTTAACAGAACAAGTATAATGATTATTTATTTAAATTAATAAATGTCACTATTTTATATATTGATAAATAAATACTTGTGGTCAAACAATAAACCCGATTAAAAATTATTCTTCATACCTGAGAATAATATTCTAGTGCAATTTTTTTAATGCACATGTAATTTAAACAAGGTTCATGTATACACATAGTGTATATCCTTCTAGGACCCTTTCTTAGTGTCATCAGGATAATCTACCTAATGTTCATGGTTATTATGTTGCAACAAGTTGAGGAAAACATAAAGAAAATATTTAAATTCATAATGACATTCAACCTAATATAAACGCATACCATGTCATATATTATCATTATCATTATATCTCACATTAACAAGGTTTTATATCTTGTGTAATGGACCTATATGTTTAACTCTATTTATATGAATTTATACAAATGAGCCCATATTTATGTACTACCATGCGCATAAACATATAATGCTATTTGAAATCTATAAAAGGGAGTAAAATATTCACTTCCAATTGTTGGGACCAATCCTCTCTCATATTATCCAGTAATGCAATGCCACATGTGATGCTCCCAAAATGTCCAAATTCACTGTTAAAGATCATCATCTTTATTTATGTAATACATCTATGTATGTGAGACATGAAAAACATTAATAGTAATCATATAGCCAAAAGATCATTACACACATCTGTAGATAGGAATGTTCAATGACACATGAAACATGTGAAATTCCTATGAGTGATATCATTATTTGACCCTCAATTATTAAATAATAACATGGATGAACACCATGAGATGGTGTCTCAAAGTATTATGATCCTCTTACCCTTGATATCCTAGCATCTGAAGTATCACATCATAGTGGCTAATTACAATGTACTTTAAATATAAATAGTATCCTATGACATTATAATATATAATACAGAATAAAAAATAAGGCGTGATAAGAAATTAATTAATATTAAAAGTCTAGATATAATTGTAATCAAAAGTATAAATATAGTTGGTTCTTGAGAACCAACTCCAATAATTTTCTCATTGGAATAAAAACACTATTATAAAACCTAAATCAGTTGATTGACTCTATCAGATAATTCTATTCAATTTCCATCATCATGTTTCAACGTTGAAAAAAATACCTTCTCCTATACATAGTATTCTAGTTAAAAAATGGGGAATTTTGATCTCCTATCAAAATAAAAATTAATCATGATCTCAAATTCCAAATATACTCTATCCAGCATGTGGTTAACAAGATACAATTAGAAAAATATTGATACAAATAACTATATTATCATTTAATACACCATAGTAAAGGTTAACAAGTTATTTCTCAAAACCATTAATCTCACACTTAAACATTCAAAATTTTATTCCACGACATTTATATGGTTCTATAGTAATAACCAAAATATTTTCACATAGAGTCATATTAAATCCTACTAACAATTTATCCAAATTCAAGGTCTTTAAGCCAATGTTTTTTAATTTTTAAAATTTTATGCTCGTAATACTCGTGGAATCTATGTTCTGGAGATAATACAATAGGTGAATGATCTAAATAAAGGGGTGTTAATTGAGATACCTTGAAATATGGAAACTTGGGATGCCACTCTTAAGAACCTAAAAAATGACCTAGTCATTTAGATATTCTAGACCCCATAAATAAACCTCTTAAGTATGTGAAGGGTTATCCAACATACAAAATAACCACGTATCTATGTTGGAGTCATGAAAACATTGTATAATATTTCCAACATAAAGAATACTACCTTCCTTCGCACTACCTGGAAAGATCTCATTAAAATACCCACCCATCAACAAAGGAAAAACAAACTCCTAGAAAACCCTTCAAACAAACTTCAATGTGAAAAATACTTATCTTATTCCCAAAATACCATAAATTCCAAAAAAATACCACCATCAACCCAAACTATCAGAAACCAGTGGGAAAATTTCAGTTTAAGATTATCGAAACAAAACCAAATCAACATCATCCTCCCCGAATAAGAAGGTCCACTGGAAAGACTAATACTATCTATTTGGAACCAATTCTTAAAAGCAAAATTTTTCTACATAACCATGGTATCATGACATAATAACATGGTCATGGATATGAATAACATTTAAATTAAAATTATTATTCTCCAATTATAATTAAAATGACTTATTTGAGGATTTGTAAGACCTTGGAAGTTATAACATAATATTTTCATTATTATATGCATACATATCATCACCCAAAATAGAACCAAAATGCAAATGAATATTGTGAATGTTGTAGATAAATTATTCAGCTAATAAATTAGATAATAAACCTGATTTAGATGTATTATATAAAGAAACTGATGTAAATGAATCATAAAATACATCGAATTTGTTATTATGGTTAAATGTTTACCAAATAAGAATAATGGATGGAGAAAATGAATTTCTTTCTCAAGAATTATGTTTACATAAAGAAACAACACACATACCCTTTTTTTGACATGGAGGTATAAAGACTCCCTCCTTATCTCCCTCAATACCTCCCTCCCTCCCTACCTCACATGGAATCTTGGAATAACTATTTCATATTCAACATGTCCAACAATGAATGGGGAGATGTGGTTGGTGCACCAACCACCTACCAAGGTATATGGAACTCCTCATAAATTTCCCCCCTTAAACTACATTCCACTAGTTCTTATGGAAAGTTCCAAATTTTCTTGTGATACCACCTTTATCAGCATGTCTATTGGGTTATCCTTCATTTGAATCTTCACAAATCACAAAAGTTATCAACTCATCACCTCACATATCCATTGATAAGAAATATTTACATGCTTTATCTGAGTATGAAATTAAGATTATTTGACCATGTCCAATGATATTTGACTATAGTAATGGGTCCTATATGAAATATTGATGAATTTGATATCCTAAATAAAATTCATTTACTAATGTAACTCCTTAATAACCTCCAATACAAAAATGTACTCTTATTAAGTCATGGATAAAAAGAAATATTGTTGTATCCTTGATTTCCATGATACATATCTTCATATTAAATTATATATTTATTTTGATGTATACTTCTTGCTGTTAGGATCTCTTGCATTATTTGCATCTATATAACCCTAAATGAGTGGATCATCTCCGCAGTGGCATAAACATATCATTAATGTACCTTTATGATTCCTCAATATCAACTTGACTGTATCCCAGTGTTGCCTCATAAGAATGGAGAAAAATCATCTCGTAGTGTCCAACACACAGAAAATTTATGACCTCATACTCACCATATCATAAAGAAGATTCTAATTTTCATGAAGTATGGTATAACCTTCATCCTTTCCGTTTATTCCATTGAATATGGATTTTAACTCTTTCTCAATTTCATGTGACTATTAAGACGAATGATCATAGATTTATTTTTATCCATGTTGAAATGATTCAGAACATGTTAAATATACTTCTCCTAAGATATCCATAAAAACCTCCTCTTCCATCCAAGGATTTCCAGCATCCCCAAAACTCATCCAGTCGATCCCAATTCTTTCATAACAGAAGACTTGGATAAATCTTTCTACTACTAGATTTTTTTGTATCCTTCCCAATGACCAGAAGAACATTAACATAATAGAATATATAAATGAAGTTACCATCATAAAATCTCTAGAGTTAAACACACTGGTCCCCTTGGGTCCAATTTAATCCATAACTCACCATGGAGGAGTCAAAATTCGTGTACCCCTACCTGGTATCTTGTTATAGTTCATAGAAGCTCTAATTCAATTTTCAAAAAAGGTTTTACATTCTGTAAACCTTGACACCTTTATGAATCTTCATATAGATGTCCTCAGTGAGGTATCCCTGAAAAAAAACCAATCTCTACATCCATCTACTCATGCACTATGTCCAATTTGGACACCAATCTAAAAAAAATTCATATTATATCCATCATCACCATTTGTGAAAAGATCTCATCAATTTAATTTTTTTATTCGAAGGGAATCCTTCTTCCTATAACCAAAAATTGTGTTTGAAATTCTTTCCACTTCCATACTTATTCATCATGAACACCCATTTGTTTGTTTGTGATTTTTCCTTTTGGATGGTTCCACTAATGTGTAGGTCTATTTCTTTATTGACGACTCCATCTCATACTCTGTTGGATATAGCCACTTGAGTTTGTTTGGATGAGATATTTCATCTAGATATCATTATGGATCACCTACTTTATTTAGCAACAAGTAATTTGATTCGCGATATCTTTTTGGTGGATTCCTTACTTATCTAGATCTCCAAAGATGTGAAATGATAAGGTGGATTTTCACTCCTGAAATTAGATCCTTTAATAGTTTTAAAAACATCTGTCAAGATTATTGAGCCCCCTACTCAAAATTCCCACCAACTAAATCATAGTCTACTATTGATGTTTCTTCTTGCACCTTATATTCTGTAATGGAAGGTGGTTATGGAACATGTTTTGGATTTGGAATTTGTTCATCAATACTTTTTCTTTGATACATTATTTGATTTTGAATGTCCTCTATTGGAGGTTTCTTAGGGAACATGATATATCTTCTTTTGATCACATTATTATCCTATAGCTTACAAAGCTCATATATGAACTCCCCATCTCCATATCTGATCAAGATGAATGGAGTATATCTCTCATCTAGATTCTTCAATAGCACTTTGGATACATCTAAAAATTCCAAATATCAATATTCTCTGAAATAAGAGTAAGATATATATTTATTAGACCATCACTTATTGGGAATATTGACATTCAGAGGGATAGATGGTGATCTATTTATGAGGTGGCATGTATCTCTAATTGGTTCTCTATATAACGGTTTTATTAACTTAGCTAAACTCATCATTCTCCCATTATTCGTCAGGAGGGTTTTTGTCATCCTTTCTGTACATATATTTTCTTTTGGGGTATGTGGGACCATCCTCTCATGTTGAATTCCCTAAGTCATACAATAAGCATTAAACTCCATGGGCATGTTATCCCCTCTATTTTTCGAATGAATACACTTTATATTCCTTCTAGTTTGACTATCTAATATGGCTTGGAACATCTATAAATAATCCATTACATGGTCTTGTATTTCTAAAAAGAACACCTATAACTTTTGAGAAGAATAATAAATGAAAGTTATAAAATATTTATTACATTTTAATTATTTCACCTCTATGAGACCACATACATCAATGTGCACAAGATCCATCAACTCTGATATCCCCAATAAAGATGTATTGACTGAGACTTGGTACAATATCCCATAAAAGTAGTGGATACAAGAATTTAGGGATCCATACTTGTCAACACTAATGTAATTTTTCATCATAGTTGATTTTAATGAATTTTAATTTTCCTTGAATTTATTTAAAATATTATATGGATTGTTTTTAGAGCCTTTCACTGAGACAGTGTGATATTCTATGCCCCGGTCAGCCCAGACTTAATTTTTAAAAAATATAAAAAATATTAATATCATGAGAATATGGTTTTCTTAAAAAATGGATTAAATCTTGAATGAAGGTTTAGATTAAAAAATATATAGAGATCATTGTGTTTAGAGTGTGGTCATAACCCTAGGAATGAAAAAATCTTAGTTAGCATCAAACGTTTCAGTAAAGTGCTATTACAAGCGCAAATTATAAAATAAATTTATTTTGTTTATTTTATTTCTACTTAGTGACATAGAATCCTGTATTAAAACATGGATATTCAAGATCCCAAGGGTTAGACACACAACATATGTTTTTGAAGGATTTTCTGTAGAGGATTCATTTGAGGATCATTAGCGGATGACATAAGATCGTATCGATATCGAGGATCATCACATCATCAGAGTTCACGGATCTTTCCAATAATGGAAACCTAGGACCATTCATCAATGGAGATATATCCAAACTCCAGATAGAATTTTTGATTTATTTTATTTCATCCCGTTCTTTTATCCCAGTCGAACGCGGATTGGTTCCAAGAAAACTAATTGATTGATGCATTTAAGGTTGACTTAATTAGGGTTGATTTATTTGTTTGTGGTGATTATTCCCACAATGTTTGTATAATTCATTGAAAATGGATGGAGGAAAATTATAAAAGGTCATGATTTTTCCACATGTTTGTGTTTAATGGATTTCGACCCAATCTTTTCACACTTTGATCATGAGAAATTTATTTGATTTTCGATTCGATGAATACTGGGAATATAATTGTTATAAGACCTCCTTTCTTCAGTGTAACAAATTCATACTATGGGTGAGGTTTACAATAAAGTGTGTGATTGAGGTGAGAATATGATGGAGGAAAATCATATTTAGAACATAATGGATTGAATTTTCATGTTCTTCCCGATTCGATACATGATGGTGATCGTGTGGTGCAATGGTTCTATTATATGAGAAAATTCGAATTCCGGATTCAGATATGCAGTGACCAGAAGGTCAGACTACATCATCTCCACAATTCCTAACTGGAATTGTGACAGTAGTGGCATGGATAATGATATAAATAAGAACATGAGGGTTCTGGATAATTCCACATTGCAAGACGTGTATTACAGTATCAGTCACTGTGTGGGGTCCTAGCTATAGAGCTAGGGTTTCCATAGAAAAGAAAAGTTCACACACCGAGTGACACTTTTCACATTCCATGTGACCCTTAAGAAAGGCTCAATGTGTATCATGGTGGATACATGGGAATGGGTGAGAATAGGTACATGGAAACGGTTGGAGTACATTTCCAGGTGTACACGAGCATGACCAGTTATACACTAGTTAGTACACGGGCACAACCAAAAGTACAAGGGAATAGAAAAATGGCATGAGCTAAGTTTCAGTAGACCACTACAAAATATTTAACCTTACTTAGACACTGTGTATTTTGAGGTTTACGTGTCCTGTGAGGTAGTGAAACATGGGGAAACTAGGGGTTCACTGGACACGTTGTGTACTCCATGGTACACATTTTTTACCCATTTAAATTTATTTGGAGGCCACTATTTCCTTAGTATATAGAAATATTGGTTGAGTGTGTTCCATTGGTCCATAAACTAATGGATAGAGTGTGATATTATTTCCAAATCCCTGGATTGTGTTCTCCTCTATAGGATGAGTCACAAATAGTGTTTTTGGTGTCCCTCCGTGAGACTAAAGTGTGATACTCTATAATTACATCCTATAATTATGGAAGGGATGATAGAATTAGCATGAAATCCTTGTGCATGATGTTTATCCCTTATCTAGAAATTTGTTTTATCAGGGTTCACAGTATTGTTGGCATATGATCCCCTACACAACAAGTTGATCCAAATTTGGTTCGTGGTGCCCCCAATGGTCTTAGGTGTGATCCTCTATTTTTTGATTGATATATTCATAGAACACTGAGTTTCTTGGGCGTGGTCCAGAAATCACGACCACCTAGATGAGTATTTCCAGTGATATCATGATTCATGCAGTGGGTTCTACCAGAATGTGAATTTCTTTGTATCTTTTAGAAAAATCGTATGGGAGGTAGTTTAGTTGAGAACACCTGGAGGTGAAATGTCCTTTCTAAGTATTTCTAGGTCTTTATTTGATTGTTATATTCAAAATATGAGCAAACTACTCTTGATGAATTGTGTTTAGTATTTTTGGAGTTCCCTATTGGATATTATTATTCTCACCTCTGCATGGGATATGACTACATATGTCGTGTCTTAAACAGACGATGACCATTTAGACTGTGTCCAAGGTGGGTAAATAGTAGGTGGGAAATAGTTTTTTCTAGATCGACCAAGGTCATTTTTAGGTGGTTGCAGTTGACAGTGGTCCCCTATTTCTGAGCATGTTGGACTATCTACAATTTTTGGATGGGCTTGTATTTGAACAATTTATCTATTTTAGTACATTACTATCTTACTCTAATTGTGGAATAATTCATGTATGCCTACATTGGATTTAGTTTTCTGAAATTTATGAATTGTATGAGTTTAGATATTTGTTCCTGTGTATAGGTTCATTAGGATAATTCTATTGGGCATTTAATATCTCAAAAATACTCTATAAATTTTATTGATTTTGATGCTCACAAAAACCCTTGTTTTTTTGCTAATGATGTTATTTTATGTGTATTTCAGGAAAACATTATTATTTATAAATTTTCACTTTGGAATTATATTCAAGGTTATGATCCACATGGAATATTATTCAAAGTGTTTGGAATGCTATTAAGCATATTTTGGGAACACTGTTCATGCCCTACATTGAAGTACGTAACATAAGAAACAAACCCTATATTTGAATTAAACCTTATGTTGAAAGATAAACATGTATAGATAAAACCTATGTTGACGAAAAAATTATGGATAAAGAACCATTTGTTTGGATGGAACCTTACATATGAAAAAGAGAAAAAGTATGGTTAAAGAACCCTACATAAGTATGGAACCATATGTTCAAGAATCAAATGTATGAGTCATAATCCTTACTTTTTTAATCAACCTTACATTTTCAAACATACGTTCAGAGAATGAATGCAAGGAAGTTGAACTGTACCTTTGGTATTTTTTCATTTTATGAAGTAACTATACGTTTCACTCTTCAACATGGGAGATTTAAATTTATGATTTTATTAGAGTTTCATACAATGGTCTTTGCAAAGTATTAGAGATATTTAATGCTAATTTTCAGATGATTCAAATATCATTATGATTTATTCAAAGAATCATATTCAGTAGAGAAATTATGTCCTATTCTTAAGGGAATTTATGAATAATCCGAGCTATCTTATGAATTCGAATTCTCAAGATTTATCATGAATATTTCTTGGATCTAGAATTGTGAAATAGGAACACTACTATATTTATTCTATCACGGTATTTTTTTAATATATATATATATATATGTGTGTGTGTGTGTTTGTGTGTGTATGATTCAAATAAGTGTCATATATTCTGACACACATATTTCAACAGAAATTTAATTCTTTTGAAGATCATTTTTAGATCTACTACAACAATCAATCAAACTATGTTATCTATAGAAGAGGATACACTTTAGAGATATACATGTTTTGAATCTCATATTTTTTGTAAGTCTGCTACTAATAATCATTGATTCTTTAATTCAAATGATCTATTTCAACCTGATCGCTTCAAAAATTTTCTTTCTAGAAGATACCATTCTCTAAAGAAGAAGATCCATCTATTGTCTATTATTGTTACGACAGTGAAGTACAATCGAAAATTTTAAATCAATATTTATTTGTGTTTTTCATCTTCTCATACTCAGTTATGGTGGAGTATCAAATTTTCCATCAAGATGTGGATATTCTATTCTTTCTTAAAGATCCAGAAGGCTCTATTTTTTATCCTTATTTTTAAAGGTGTCAACTGCCTACAAACAGTTGTAGATTGGTCTTATGATATGAAGACCTAACTAGTAAAAATCACCAAACTCATAGAGAGAGTAATTAGTGGACTGGATTAGCGGATCTTGGGCCATGAAACACTATAAACAGTCGTTTTCTGTATTTATGTTTAATATGCTTCTCATACTTTCATATAGAAGATAAACACTGCTTATTATCATAATTAATAGTTTACAACAAATGGAAGAATTGTGAATGAATTTGAAAACACACAAGTTACCCCCTCTTGAGTATATTTTTATATTCCGACATTATAATTTATATCAAAGGGGAGATTTTGGAAATATATATAACAAGATAAAAGTATACGGTCTATACATATATGGCAATGACTGAGAAAATAGAAAGAATGTCAATGGTTCGTGTTCCTTTTTTCATTGGTGAAAATTATGGATGCTAGAAATCACTGATGATTATCTAATTGAATTATATAGGATTTAAAGTATATTCAAAGATCATTAATCCCTATATAATTCCAAAAAATCCTACAAATTAGACTGCAGCTACAGTGGTTGAGTATGAAAAGAATCCTTAGGCTATGAATACTATTATCTTTGGTCTTGTACCTGATGAATTCCATCATGTCACACAATATCCTACTATTTATGAAATGTGGGAAACCATTACAATTTCCTATAAAGAAACAATTTTTTTTGAAAAATGAGGTATGTAATAGGAAAGATTAAATTTGACACATTTAAAATGTTTGATGGAGAAAGTATCACTTAGATGAATGGAAGACTTATAGAGATTATGAATCATTTTATATCCTTAGGTGATCATATCAAACAAACAGATCCAGATTTGAATATATTGAGAGTACTACCAAATAAATGTAATGGGATATTAGCTAAATGTCAACAATCATCACCTATCAAAGATCTAACAATGGGATAATTAATTTGGACATTGATGATATATGAAGTTGAAATGAAGGATGAAGTTGTAAATCATATGGTATTAGTGAAAAGGGATGAAATTTATCTAAAGGTAACATCTAAAAAGAAAATAATAATAATAAATCAAGAATTCAGAGAGGAAAATAATTCAGATACATCTGATTCTAAAATATAACTGGCTCATTTAGCTAGAATGTTTAGAATGTTTTATAAGAAGAACCAAGGACACATAAAACCCTTCAAAAGGGATAAGAAAGACTCAAGAGAACTCATATTCTATTAATGAAAGAAATGAGGTCATATATGACTTGATTTTTCTTAGATAAAATGTGAAAATATAAATATAGAAAAAAAATATCAGAAAAATGATGATTATTAAAAAAAGGAAAAAGAGCGATGAAGGATACTTGGAGTGTTTCTAAAGACTCCACCAGCTCATCAAAATATGATTCTAAAGAGGAATAATAAAATATTAATTCCAATATATGATTCATGGTAGAAGAGAATAAAGTACAAAGCTATTTTTTTTCAAATTCTAGTTATTATCTCGATCCAACTTATTCAAATGATAAATTGGCTTCCTACAACACAATGCTTGAATAAAAATATAAATCTTTATTAAATAATCAAAAATCAATAATGAATATTGAAAATTCTGTTTTAGGAGAAGGGGATACCTTACTTAAACAACATCAGAACTTAATTGAAAAATTTAACTCATCGACCACATACTGTGCTGATCATGAAAATAAGATTAAAGAATTACAAGATGATGTATACACTTATAAAAGTGATCGTCTCTTCTTTAGAAAAGGAGAAAATATTCTAAATGAAATTATTGGTAAAAATTTTATTAAAAAGGAAAGATTTTGTATAGGAGGTAAGGGTGAAAATCTAAACCAAATATGAATTATTTGTTTCCTAACTCAGAAACTATTATTTGGAATTTTTGTGTAACAAAATGACATATCACAAAAAAGTATTATTTAAGAAATCATTAAAAAGTGGAATTAAAATAGCTTTAATTTAAAAATGTATATCTAAAGACAATGATATGATTTATTGAAAAAGAATGTGGATCTAGATTCCCAGATCTCTACTAGCTAACACTATTTTACCCAAGAGGATATGGTTAGCAAAACAAACTTTTGTATAAATTTCCTTTATAGGAAACAGATCAAATAAAAAGAAAATCTATATGGTATATGGACCTTTTCTACTCCAAAAATATTAGTGAAAACTCATCAAACTTAAACACATTGACTCAAATAGAGGTAAGTCTAGTCACCTTTTTTGATAATTCTAATGGAAAGATACTTGGACTTGGAACTTTTGGAGATCCAAAAACTGTTTCAATAAAAAAAAGTACTATATATACATGGGATGAAGCACAACATGATAAGTATCTATCAAATCTATGATGATGGATATTATTTTTTATTTTTATGAAAATTCCTCTTATGTATTTAAAGATAAATTTCATATGTTTAGAGAACCAATAATGAATAATTTTTATACATTTGATTTAAATTTCTGGTGTAAAAAAAGTGAATATTTTAACTACTATGATAATTGATTCATGGATCTGGCATAAGAGAGTGGTTTATTTTAATTTTTATGATTTACATATATTATCTAAGAAACAATTAGTTTTTGATTTACTAAGTGTTAAATTTGATGTAATAGATTCTGGGTTGCCTATTAAATTGGAAAGCAACAAAAATCTTCCTTCAAATATGTCAAAAAAATTGCTTCATCAAAACCACTAGAATTTATCCACATGGATTTATTTGGACTATCAAGAGTAGAAAGTTTGGCTGTAAACTTATACATATATTTTTTAGTTACTGATTAATATATATTTATATGGGTCTATTTTCTAAAACACAAAAGTCAATCCTTTACTTATTTTGAATGTTTTTTTAAAATTGATCAGAATGAAAAAAGGGTTATGATAATTTCATTAAGAAGTGATAATGTTATAGAATATGAGATTCATAAATTCAATTATTTTTTTTCAAATCTGGGTATTAAACACACCTTCTCTATACCAAGAACACCTCAAAAAAAAAAAATAGAATTGTTGAAGGATGAAAAAGAACTATTTAAAATATGGATAGGAATATGGTAAATGAATATAGTTATCCAACATACTTATGGGAAGAAGATGTAAGAAAAACCCACTATATTATAAAAAGAGTTTTAATTCGGCCTATTTTCAAAAATAAACCTTAGGAAAATTTGATTAATAGAAAACCTAAAGTAAGGTACATTAATGTTTTTAGATACATGGTGTATATCCTAAACACTATGAATAATCTTGGAATGTTTGATCACAAATATAATGATGGAATTTTTTTAGGATATTCTACTACATCTAAATACTGATAAGTCTTTAATAAAAATTATAGGATTTTTGAAGAGGTATTTCATGTGATGTTTGATGAAGCTGACGCTTTTATTAGAGAAAAACATCAAACTGACGAAATTACTGACTCTTTTGACAACATTAGGCATGAAAGACTAAAAAATGATTTTGAAAAGAATATAAATAAAATTCATTCTAGTTTAGAAGAACAAGATACTAATGAAACTAAAAGTGTTTTACATAGATAGATTATAACAAAAAATAATCATCATTTAGAAATAGTTATAGGGGACCTAGACATAGTGATAAGAACTAAAAGAAAAGCAGGGAACCGAGTTGAATTTTATACCTTTATGCCTCAACTAGAACCTAAATCTTTTGAAGAATCCTTAAAAGATGAGAGTTAGATGTTAACAATACAAGAAGATATAATCCAATTCAAAATGAATTGATGTTTGGGAATTAGTTGAAAGAAAATCAAATTATCCAGCTATAGATACTAAATGGGTCTTTTGAAATAAATAAGTTGATCCACGAATTATAACTAGAAAGAATTCTAGATTAGCAGCTAAAGGATATAATCATGAAGAAGTTATAGATTATGATGAAAACCTTTCCCCCATAGAAAGAGTAGAATAAATTAGAATCATGTTATCATATGAATCTCATATAAACATTAAATTATATCAGATGTATGTTAAATAATCATTTCTAAATGGTTATTTAGTGGATGGTGTTTATGCTAAACAACCTCACAGTTTGGAAAATTCTCAAAAACCAAATTTTATTTTTAAATTTACTGAAGCTCTCTATGGACTTAAAAAACCACCTAGATCTTGTTATGATATATTAAATTGTTTTCTTTTGAAAAATGAATTTACTATTGGATTGGATGATCCAAATATTTTTTAAAAAACTATTTGTTCTAATACGTTATTAGTTCAAATTTATATTGATGATGTTATTTTTGGTTCATCTAATGAAGAAATTTTTAATGATGTTATATAAATTATGAAAAAATAATTTGAAATGAGTATGATGGTAGAATTGAATTTCTTTTTAGGAATTTAAATTCATCCAAATGATTATGAAAATATATTAAACCAATGTAAATATATAACCAATTTATTCAGAAAGTCTGGTCCTGAGAAAAATAAGAAATATACAACTCCCATATGTAGTAATATAAAACTTAATTTGGATGAAGTTGGAAAACTAGTAGACAACAAGTTATATAGATGCATGATTGGTAGTTTAGTATATCATACTTCTAGAAGACCTGAAATTATGTTTTCTGCATGTTTATGTGCTTGATTTCAAAAAAATCATAATTAATATCATCTTATTTCTATCAAATGGATTTTAAGATATTTAAAAGAAACTCATTTCCAATATCTTCGTTATCCAAAAAACGTTTGATGTTAATTTATTATCATATTCAGATGTTGATTTTGGAGGTTGTAGATTAGATCGAAAATGTACCTTAGGAACCTGTAACTTTGAAAGAAAATATTTAGTATCATGTTCATGTAAGAAACAAAACTCAGTTTCCTTATCAATAGCTGAGGCAGAATATATATACGCAAGAAGTTGTTGTGCACAATTATTGTGCATGAAAAACATACTAATGGAATTTACACTAAATTTTAGTAGCACATCTATTTTATGTGATAATTAAAGTGCTATAAATATATTAAAAAATACAATAATTTATTCAATGACTAAGAAAATTGATATTAGGAATCATTTTCCAAGAGACCATGTTATTAAAAATTCTATATCTTTAGAATATGTCAACAATGAATATCAACAAGTTGATATTTTAACTAAACCACTTCCAACAGTGAGTTTTGATTTTATTAAGGGGGGGTGGGGTAAGGTTTAATTAATTTTTAAATAAATTTTAAAATTTTTATCTACTTATTTAAATTGTTTTTATTTATTTATTTATTCCAATTTACTTATATTAAATTAATTTTCTGAATATTGTATATTTGATCAGTTTTTAATATTTATTTTATTTTGGTATATATTTTAGTTAATTTATTTTGTCTTAATGTTACTCACTCCACGTGTTATCAAATGTTTTTCTTAATTATCATACGTAATGAAATGGGAAACAAGGTACTGTCAGAAAACTTTCACCTTCTTTTACATTTTAATTCCTCAAAGCCTTTTTAAATACCAAACCCTTCATCTACATTTGTCAACCTTCGAAACCCTAGAACCTGATAACTTTAGAAATTTCATTTATCAACAATGAAAAAAACCAATCGAATCGAAGAATGTGAGTCCATCAATCCAAAAGAGACAATAAGTTTTAAGAAGAATGATTATTCAAGGAAAAGTGGTAGATTTCAAATGGCCCTACTAGATAAATCTACTCATAAAACAGGCATTTGCATTTCAAGGATAGGAATTTTCAGTCAACAAATCAAACTAAGAGTTTCTTTATGAGGTAGAAATGAAATATTTCTACAATTATGTATAGTTTTTTCTCTGTGATTCTAAAGATACTGTTTTTGTAAAAATAGAAGATAAGGATTATTCCATTTCTTCCACTAAAATTTCCAAAATTTTAAACATTCCTCATGAGAGAGTATTTAATTTTAGTCTATGGTCTATTGGGGATAAGGATCATAAGTCTGGTGACATCATGCATTTTATTTTTAGTTCAATAAACATAAGTAAGATGTTTTCCAATGATCTCAAGGCAGACCAGAAAATTTTAGTTAAATTTTTTCAAACTAGAATATCTCCAAGGATTAATGAAATGGATAAAATTCTATATCCATACATGAATTTCATGTTTTTATTTTTAAATGAGATAAAGATAAATTTTCTAGGATATATGTTCAGTTTTCATCAATATTATTGTCAACTAGAAGCAATGATGACCTTCTATCCTTATAGAAGGGTAATTTCTCAGAATGTTTTTAAGAAAAATTTGATTTGATTAATTGATTATCAAATAAAGTGTCATCACAATTATGTACTCATGAGGTAACTCTATGGAATTTAAGATGTTTCTAGAGAAATGTTAAATGAATCATGTTACCTGTTGGTGCAAATGAGAAATAGGGTTCTAATGATTTTTCTCTAGGAAAGCATAGTGATATTGGAAATAAAAGAAGTGGAGAAACCAGAGGTGAAGGAATTTCCAAATGTACCAAGATAAAATAATGTTTTATTAAATAACAATAGGAAGAAGAAAATGTGCTCGATGAATTGGTTATGATACCAATAAAAAGAGTGGATTCACATGATGATGAACCAATGTTGAGTTCAAGAGAAGATACTAGGTCATTTCATTTAGGAAAACATATTCTTGAGGAGGAGCAAAAAGTTGAAAGTCAAATTCAATATTTTGAAAGTGTTGTTATTCTATTTTTCTATAAGGAAGAGCCATACATTAAAGAAGAAAAATTTATTCTCACATTGAAAATGTGGGTAAAACAATAAATGAGAATCATTTTTACTATATGTTTGATCATTTGGGTGAGAGACATAAATCTATTTCTAAAAACAAAATAGATGTTAATGATGGTATATCAGGTTCAAGTGAAAAGTCATTTGAAATTAGAATGGAGAAATATGTGGAGGTGGTTATTTCTAGATCATCATAAATTGGGGTGTTGATTAGTTACAACATTTTAATGAAGGGCCATCTGATTCCCTATTTAATCAAGTTGAAGATCTTTGTGATAATGTTCATTAAATCTTAGGAATAAAATGTCAATATTCGAAAAAATCTCAAAGTTAAAAGGAAAATGTTTAAAGATCTTAACGAATATTATATTTCTAAAATAGAATTTGATTCTTTCAAGATAGATTTGTCGAATGAGGTTGTGAAGCTAAAGATAGAAGTGGGTTCCTTGTTATATTATGTAGATCTGAAGTGGTATTTGGGGAGTTAGTTTGAGTCAATCATGAGTAGTGTTAGTTAGACCATTACATATATCTCTACTCCTACTAAGTATCCATATCTGATTCAACGATTTCAGGTAATATTAATTCTTATAGATAACCTGAATGATCGTCTACAAAATCTTTAGTGCTATAGTTATCATTTTTTAGGTCTTTTGGAAAATCTGAAACTTTTTGTTGACCAATTCAATCAGAATAAACTAGGTATCATATTTTTATCGAACAAATTCACAAATTAGTTTGACTAGTTTATGAATTAATAGGAGAGTGTGCATGAATTTTTATAATTCAATCTTATGGGAAACACACATATTAGTCAAGATTACAGAGTTTTGATTATGCAGTTGGGAGATAGCCTTATGAGAGAGTTACATTTATAGATGGAAGAGCTGAAAGAAATGTTTCACACCTCTCAAAGTCCTGTAAAAACACATCTATTCTAACTTTATTAGTTGACCGACTTATTTCTTAGTCACACTAACTACTTTACTTCTACAATTTTTGATCGATAAAATTTCTTTATTCTCATTTCTAGTGCTTTATTTAATATTATTTTATGTTTATGTCTACATAAAAAAATACAATCTTATTTATTTACATAGATTATTATAACATTCACTTTCTAATTTGTGCAACATTGAATGTGTTATAATATATTTATATACTTACTTTTTGATCACACTAAAGGGGGAGAAATTTTGTTAAGTACAACATTTCTTTTTTGTTGAAATAATTATGTCAAAACTAATTTCAAATAATTTACTTTTCAGTGTTTGAAAAATGTAAAAATTTATTAATACTTTTATGGGATTTATGATCATAAAAAATGGGGAGATTATTGGGAATGTATTGTTTCAACAATACTCTATAAATCTTATTGATTGTGATGCTCACAATTACCCTTGTTTGTTTTACTAATGATATAATTTAAAGGGTATTTCAAGAAATTAATATTCATTATAAATCCTTAGTTTAGTATTGTATTAAAGGTTATTATTCACAAGGAATATTCATCAAAGTATTCAAAACACAATTAAGCATATTCTGGGAACCCTGTTCATACCCTACGTTGAAGAATATAACTAATGGAACAATCCCTATTTTCCTATTAACCATTATGTGAAAAGATCAGCGAGTATGGTTAATCAACACCATGTTGATGGAAAATTTATGGATAAATAAGATTACGTATGGGTGAAACCTTAAATTTGATAAAGAGAACAAGTATAGTTAAATAACCCTACATAAGTGTAGAAACCTATGTTTTAGAATCAAATGTATGGATCATGAACCTTAATTTTGGGATAAAACTTACATTTTCAACCCTACGTTTGGAGAATGAATGCTATGTAGTTGAACCCTACATTTAGTATTTTTTCATTTTATGAAGGGACCCTTTGTTTGAATTTAGGATTTTATCTGTGTTTCGTACAATGGTATTTATGGAACTTTATGTTGATATAAATTTTGTTTTCAAATGATTCAAATATCATTATGATTGATTCAAATAATCATATTTAGTAGAGAAATCATCTCCTATTATTAAGGGATGTTATGACTAATCTGAGTTGCCTTATGAAATTGAATTCTCACAACTCATCAGGTGTTTTTCTTAGATCTGAAATTGCAAAGTATGTAATGTGATTTATTTATTCTATCAGTGTATTTGTTCAATATATATATGTGTATTATTCAAAGAAGTGAAATATATTGTGACATATATTGTCACACACATATTTATATTTAAACGACATTCTTGTGCAGATTATTTAAAGATATACTACAACAATCAATCAGACACTATGATATATAGAAGAGGCCACACTTTAGAGATATAAATATTTCAGATCTTGTATTTTCTGTAAGTCTTCTACTAATAATCGTTGATATTTTTAAAGATCTATTGAAACCGGATCCCTTCAGAACTGCTTTTTCATGAAGAAAATATTTTTAACAAAGAAGATCCATCTACTGTTAGTTGTTGTTACAACTGTGAAGTTCAATCAAAACAATATAAATCAATATCTTTTTATTGAGAGTTTCCGTTGCTCGTACTTATTTTTGGTGGTGTATCAACTTCTCAATCAATGCGTTGGATATCAGGTTCTCTCTCAAAGAACCATAAGGCTCTGTTTTAAGCCTTATTTAAAAAGTTTTCAACTGCATGCACTCAATTGTGGATTGGTCTTATGATATGAAGAACTGACTAATGAAATTCACCAAACTCACAGAGATAGTAATTTGTGGAGTGGACTAGGGGATATTTGTGCCCTGAACCATTATAAATATCCATGTTCGTTATTTATATTTTAATCGCTTCTCCGAATTTAATTCAAATGATAAAAACTACTTATACACATAATTTATAGATGATATCAAAATTCAGAACAGTGATTGAATTTGAAAATACACAATTCACCTATCTCTTGGGTATATTTGAATATTCCAACCTAAAAAATTCCTCCCTTGTGTGGGATATGACTACTTGGCATTGGTTTCCATCCCCTGGCCTATTGGAGATAGTTTGGTGGTAGTCATGACTCATTCCCTAACAGATTAGGATGTGAATTGAGAAAAATATTTTACTCATGTGGTTGAGTATCTCCTTCCATGGATTTTATGATGCCACTCATTCCAACATATTGAAGTTGTTTTCACATATATTCACATTTGCAACTTCATTTCTTCTTTGCTGATTACTATCTTGATCCTTCTCTTGTAATAAATTTTGAACATTTTTATTCCTGTTTCCCTCCATTCCATAATGGTACCATTTGTCTATTGGCCTCATTAAATACACATAATTTCTTATGATATCTATTTAACCTATGATTTATACCCCTTGACCACCTAATTTTTGTCTCCCTTGCTTCCCCAGAATGAGATCGTATATCTAGTTATAAATATCATCATTCTTTTGAACCTCAGCATATAAAATTTTATCATTTACCATTGATGTGGTAAATTTTACCCTCTTCACCATGTTTTTGAGGGATTCCACTAGTTTACAAAAATTATTATGAAGTGTTAAATGTAGTTTTTTCTTATTATATTCATTAGTCATTGTCTTACCTATAACCACTAATTGATTCACGAGGCTCTAAAACATGCATGTGTGTTCGAATATAGAGTTTGAACTTTTTAGTCAATGATTCACCAACCATTGTGATAATATGATATTGTTTAGTGAATTATTTTATTATTACATACTCAATAATTTCATCAAGAGTTTATAACTGTTGTTCTCTTGAGTAATGTGGTGGTAGATGCTGTGATTGATCCATTAGTGAATTTGAAAACGTGTTTTCTAGTTTATATTCTTCTGCTCATATTTCATGGTTATATTGGGGATGACTTATTTGTTCTCAATGGGATATAATAGATACTCAAAATCAAGAAGATATTATATTAGAGACTTCCAAATGGGGTAGTCTGAGGAACATAACATGATTATCACCCACTTGGATGGTCCTTGCAGTTAATTTCTTTTTAGTGAAAAATTGGAGAAGGATTTTAAAAAATAGAGTTCACTAACACATTAGGAGTGGTTTTAAATTTTGGAATTGACTTTTGATCATTGATAAGAGACTCTAATTGATCAATATATGACCAAAATTGTATAAACGGTTGATATTGACATATGATATGGTGCTACCATGAACTCTAGATAAGCTACAAGAAACTCACTGGAAATACCACTAACACTAAAACAATACATTTTTATCTGGAAAGGGAAACTATAAAACCCAAACTATATCAAAATAGTGAATTCATCTAGGGAAGTAATTTTAGATTAGTTTTTGACACCTTTTTTCTTTTATAATTTCCTCAAAATGAACTTTCAAATTTTGACTTCAAAACATGAATCCAACCAATTTGTATTTTCCATTCATTATAAAATATACTCAAATAATTTTCATTTCCCCACAATTTATTTTTATGTAATTTATTGTGAATTCTATGATCAATGATAAATAAGAATAAATGGAGAAAAACATTATTCTTCATCAATAAAATTTGAAAGAACCAACCCCTCCCACTCATTTTTTTCTCAAATTGAGGTCTAAAGTCAGTCTATATCTTTATAATTTTGATCATAGAAGTCATGTTTGGAAGAAATATAAAAAATACCAACCCAAATACACTTGAAAACCATTTCACCCTTTAATATATGCACATTTCTAATGTTGAACCACCAAATGGGTTTTTTGGGTGTGTGAACCAAAAACAAGCCAATGTAGTTTGAGAAAAAAGTCTTCCATCATGAAGATGAATCACACAATAATTCCAATTAAAATTTCTTGTATATTACACTCAATGAAAAATAATTAATAGAAGAATCACTAAATTAAATTACCTGATGAATTACAAGAAAACACATTATAAACAATGATGATCTTCAAGTAAAGGGGATATCACTATATGAAATTTCCAAATGAATTATTGTATGAAACATAGAACATAAAGCTGATCTTATAGATAAGGGGATATCACAACATGAAATTACCAGAAGAATAACCAGAAGAATAACTAAATGAAATTACCATAAGAATCACCAGAAGAAACATCAAATATAAAGAATATCATCAAGAAAAGGGTTCATCAAAAGATTAAATTACAAGTAGAATAACTAGATGAATCACTAGATAAAATAAACTGAATAATCACCATAAGAAACATCAGATATAAATATGATATTCTAAATAAGGAAATATCACATGATGAAATTACCACAAGAATAATGAGAACATTCTCCAGATGGAATTACCAGAAGAGTCACTATAAAAATCATCAGATATAAAGCCAATGTTCCAGAAAAGGGGATATCACAAGATGGAATTAAAGATGTCACTCCCGATGAAGGGAGAAGACACGAAACTCTACAGTTGAAGATGAAAAACTTAGTCAAAAAAAACTTTTAAAATAAAAGACATTGATCCGGGTGAAAAACATAGATACCATATGCATCCAGACCTGTTGAATCAAAAATATACCAATCAATTCCGAGCAAAACCATGTCAAGTCACAAATCCTGTTGAATATTACAACACATAGCCCACCGAATAAGACTTCAAGATAAAATAAGAAATCTCATCAAATTAAAATCCTCCACAACTATTTGAAAACCGAATCCACAAAAAAGTGAATGGTAAAAGTGAAATCAATCATCCTAAAACTTGACAGAAATAGAGTCTTGTAAATATTATAACAATTGTTTTTTTCTAATTTGATATTTCTTTTCAAAATCTAAAAAATTAATCCCATATCAATTTAATAATTTATAAAACAAAAAAACTAAAACTTTAGATAAAATAAATAATTCCATAATTCTATACATGTTGTAATTTTTTATTAACCAAATAAATTTAATCCACTATGATTTTCCCATATTTAAAAATAATAAAAATAAAAATTAAAATGTTTTTAATCAAAAATACCATATTAGTTTTTTAAAATTTCAATTTTTGTTATCAAGAAAATTTTATATTTTATATTTTATGAGAAAAAAAATATAATATTATAATTTAATACAAAATAACAAACATTAAATAAAAAACATAAAATTCACGTTGCAATATATGGAAATATAATTTTATTTTGAATAATTGTAATTGTTTATAGTTTGAAAAAAATATCTTTACCAAAATTTAAAATTACTATATTAAATAAAACATTACATAAGAATTTAAGAAAATAATTATGATAACTATAGAAAAAATTCAATATATTTTCACAGAAAATTGATATGGAAATAATTATTCTAATAAACTCTTTAAAAATAATTTCTTTCAAAAATTAATGGTTGTAAACAATAATTTTTAATTGGAAGGAGTATGCGATGGTGATTCAAGTGGAAGCCATCATTATGGAATCAAAATTTTGAATTTTATAAAGGCTGATAATTTTTTTTTATGTTATGATTCATTGTTTTTTCTCTAAAAATAAAGGGGAGGTAAATATCTGTCATCTTATTATTTTATTTTTTAATGAAAATTTTTCTAAGGTTTAGAATGAACATATCTTTATAATTTTGTACATTAGTGTATATAATTATATTATTTCCATTGTTTATGCTTCTAATTGATACATTAAATGAAACATAGGTTTTACTTGAAAAAATGGAGTGTTAATTTTAATTAATTCACAAACAACTTTGGGATTTTAACTATATTTTAATGCTTGATAAAAATATACATCAACTATTATTTTAAAATTTCTTTTAAATAATGTTGAATATTTTTTGTTTATGCACTCTTTCTAAAATATGCTTGAATTGTGATGATAACGATGGTAATTGTTTTCAATAAGACTATCAATAAATTTTGGGTGATGATGAAGTGACTAATGAAAAGATGATGTTGATGGTTTGAGATATAACTTAGAGTTACCATGATGTTTTCCACTGATCATGCTATGATAGAACCATTCATGTCTAAGGAAAGGAATATTATCAATAAGTATGAGGAATTGACTTGTTGCTACTATTATTGAGTATCCAGATGAGCTCATAATACAAGAGATGCATAGTAATGAATTGTGGAAGGTGTTTTATTTATTCATGATTTATTAACACACCATAAATGAGAATATTTTTTTAAAATATATGGTGAAGTGTTGAGGCAGTGAAGAATAATGAAACACTCGAGATGGGTGATTATATAATCTATGTTCTTTGGAATTATGATAAGAAGTTTTTTAAGGATTAATTAATTTTATAAATCATATAAAATGTTTTTGAGATGGATTTAGATGGTTGAGGATGTATAAAATGGTATGGAGATGAGTTAAGGAAATCTAGAGAGTGTTCAGGATTATAGGTGGGTTTTAGAATGAAATTTTAAAATTATTTCTAAAAACATCATTTGAAAAGATAATATTAGAAAGTCATATGAATGTCATAACATCAGAAGTATGAAAATTCTAAAAGAATACAAATGATGTGAGGAAGCAGGATGAAGTTAATGACATCATAAATTGGAAAACTCTAGAAATAGAAGATGTGAGTATTTGTAAAAGATTGTGATTAAATATGATTTCAATGTAAGTCATGTTTATTTAGGATGACTAATAAGGATATATTTCCATTAATATTTTTAATTATTTTTGGACATCTATAGGTTTGTTTAATGATTTTTGAAGAATATTATTTGAGAGTCCGAAAAAGTGTTTGATATAAGATAAATATACCAAATTCACACTATTATATGTTAGAATAACTCTGAAGGAAGTGAGATAATATATTTAAACTACATTACACGTCAATGTATCATGTGTTGGGATCTCAGATTGCATTTTATAGAAAAAAATCTACTTTTATTTTTAAAGTTATAATGTGAGGAACTTGGATAATGTGTTGTAGTCCAAGATTCTATCTACCAGAGTTAGATTGCTGTGTTGATGTTATAGTAGATTAGACCACTCCCACAATTTTAATAATTTTAATCCACAAAATATTTAAAAAAATATAGAAGAGTAAACCCAAGTATTCTAGAGCATGTCGTTTTAATTTGGAGCTATGGAAGAGTAAACAAAGAATTATGGGGGCTGCTTATGAGTAACCTAGAATTTATGTTAGAGTAAACTAGGGAATCCAGAGGACATGTAAGAGTGTACAAATCACACATTATGACACCCTGGTATTTTAAAGAACAATATGTGGGATAACATATAGAACACGCAACACCGAGCTTAAATGGACAACAAAATATTATTATTTAAAAATAACCATTAAAAACTAGTTGTTGAATTGGTGGGTATATATAATATTAACCACATTTTGAAATATATATAATTTTATATATATATATATGTATAATACATACTAAATAAAAATATATTGATTTATTCTTAGGAAATAACTACTCAATATTTTTAGTAAAGACATTTTATTCTTCAAAATACGTTAAATGATTCTTATTACTTTTTTTGGGAAATAACAAAATGTAATTTTTTTTTCACATTTAGAAAACAAAATATATAAGAAAATAATATTTTTGAAATTAACATATAAAAATTAACATAGTGTATTTTTTTTGTATTTTTCTAAAATAATTTATTATTCATTGAATTCTAAAAATACATAATTTTTAAATAGTGTCATTACATTATGTAAATTAAAAGTTCCATTATATTTTGTATTTTATACTAAAGTAACATATGATACATTTTATTTATAATAATTAAATTAATTTCATTAGTAATATTCCTGATTTTTATATAAGTTAATTTTTAAAAACATGATTTTATAAAAACCATTTTCATTGCGTTTTACAAATTTATATTAAAATTTATTTATACAACTTAGAGAGATTTAATCTTGAGAAATGGATATAATATTTGGAATAAATAAATTTATATTCTGTTAATATTTAACATTTATTTTTTTAGTTTCATTGTAACCATGGTAAAAATTAATCACCTCGGTAAGAGTAAGATGAGTAAAATGTGGTTAAAACCATGAGATATGGTCTCCAAATGAACCCAACACATAAATGTATCATTTTTTTACATGTTGTGTTTTTCAATTTCCATAATTGTTTTTAATATCATGACACTTGGTTCCATTTTACTAGGATTGTGACCATTATATTAATTTATGGAAAAAATAAATACAAAATGCCACTCTCTTGTATTTAATTTCTCTAAAATGTTAATATAATGATAAAAAGAGGATAGGTTTAGTTCTAAATGTTTATATGAGATATAAATAAATTTCTTATCATTTTAATTTAATTATAATTTTTATTTTTTAAATAATTACCATAAATTCTTATGTAACACCTATATAGTATTTAATCAATTATGTGAAAAATAAAATAAACGATTTTGAAAATATTAATAGTATTAAAATTTGGTTAAATTATTGTGCCCCATGATTCTTTTAGATGAAAATAACTTATTAGAGATGTGATAATGATTAATATTTAAATCCCATTTATATCATATTGTTTTCAATGTAAAAATATGTTAATAGTTCTTAAAATGATATTAATAGTAATTTATAATAAAAACATTTTATAATTTTTTTTGAAAATCATAAAAATGTTGAGAAAGGATAACTAGTATGAAAAATGTCCTAAAATTAAATCCCTTAGTCATTTATGATCCAATTTTTACACTTATTATAACATTATAATCCTTTACGATTGAAAGAGTTGTTAACTTGGTTGAGGGAAAAATTCTTTAACCAAGCGGTTAATCTAAAATTAAAGGGTCAAAATGGAACAAAAAACCTATACATATTTCATTATGTGGGGATATATTAAAATTATACCATTTCTAATTAAATATATTTCCATTTTAAAATTTTTTTATTGAAAATGGATTAATTATATTTTAAATGTGTAGAAATTCCATGTATGCCCTTTCCCTCCCTTTTGAAAGGACACCCCTTTGTCTCATGTTTTCAAACCAATTTCCACTGTCTAGATAAACCAATACCTACACATTTATATTTTAAAATTCTATATAAAATAAATTTCGGTGATGGAATTCTTAATATCCCATTCCATGGGTCCTTTATAAGGAATCTATATGAATTCTATTGAAGAAGAGGAAATCGTCTTTATCAAGTCTTTAAAATTTCATTCTTCTTATACTTCTATAAATTTTTCGTATATGTCCTAAAATAATTAATCAAGTACCATAATTATACTGATATATTATTATTGAAACTATATAACCCTTTCCAACTCTTTTCCATCATATGAAAAGTGTAATCATCGCTCATGCATACGTACAACCTACCATCTTCACATAGTTGTGTAATTAATAATTCATCACCACTTTACTTGGATAATTATAATGATGTATTTAATAAACATATATGTATTTTTAATGATATTATTAAATTTATATAATTCTGAATTATTATATATTTTTTTGTTCTTACCTTCAAAAAAATGTAAACAATGTTCATTGGCAATTTGATTGGGCGTTTCCTGTGTATGGACATGAGAACCCGTGTTGCATGTCATCCTGTTGCCCCACGCATCTGTGTTGAAGTGGATGTCTCGAAGGAAGCAGTTGATTCGGTTTGTGTTGAAGTGGAAGGGGAGATCAGATGGAATCAACCTGTTTTGTTTGAATCATGGACTCCTTATTGTGCGATTTGCTGTCGACTTGGTCACTCGGAAACTCAGTGTTGTCGTAAGGCTTTCTGTAGGAAGGATGTTGCTGTGGTTTGTGATGAGATTTCTGGTCATGGTTCGCTGCCGGTGACAGGGGGGTCACTGGAGCTCGCTGTCACTGCATCTGATAAGGGTGCAAGCACAGAGATCCCGAGTGCCACTGCTCCTGCTGTTGTCCAGAAGGAGAATATCAGCATGCCAAGTGAAAATGTTCCTGATCCTGTTCAGAAGGAAAAAACCAACTTGTCTGTCAATCCCTCGGTTGGGGATGTTTTTAAAAGGCTGCAACATGATCTAATGTATGGGGCTGGTGCTGAATCAAGAAGGGCAAAGGTCTGTCCAGATGTTGTTGGTGGCATTGGATGCTGAATAAGAGAGGCTGTGAGAATGCTTTTAAGCAAGGCAGTGATGTGCCTCTGGGTAATAGTTTTGCATGCTTGAATGATCTAGTTTTAAATGAGCAGGAAGCACCGTTATCACAGCAGGATACAGATACTGCTGGTGCTGCTTTATCCGAGAAAATTGGGAATGGAAATGTTGGAGAGGCTGTTGGCGATCCTGCTCTCATGATACAGGAGGAGCCGCTTGAGGGCTGTGGTGAGCCACAAGAGAGTGTTGTTTTGAACATGGTGCAGGGAATTCATGTGGGTGCTGTTGGAAACAGCTCGGAGGGGGGGGCTGAATGATTATGCCAACCCAGAGAAGCAGAATGTCAGGGAGAAATCGCCGAACAGACAGGACGTTCTGGAGGCAAGTTGCAAAAATCAGGTTAGCAGGGACCAATATCTGTGTCTGACACCCATAGATGTTAACACGAAGTATTCCAGGATTGCATCCTCCTTGGTGCATGAAGGATCTCCAAGGCTGGATGAGGGGAAAGAAAATCAAGGAGGAGGATCAAAGAGTTCTACGAAGGAATCATATAGTGACATTCTTAGGAAAGAGGAGAAGAGGGATGAGAGTAATGGGGCTTCCGCTGCTCCACAAAAGAGGAAGCCCAGAAAAGACTACTCCAACACGCTGAGGACCATATCCACCAGGTCATCTACCAAAAATGGAAAGCTGAAAGATCCGGAGCAGAAGAAGGGACGACAGAATAAAGAGCCAATGTCTCCAGCAAAGTTACGTCTGAGGGAGCAGTATATCCGAATGCTCAATCAACACGCTCCTCAATCTGAATGGGAGTCGGCGGATCCAGATGAGTTCTCTGAAGGTGGTGGTGAGGATGGGTTTGACGTTTTCTAAGGTATGAGGTTGTATGGTTGTGTGGTACGCTTTCATTTTTCTTTTTCTCCTCTGCTCTTTGTACTTTCTCTTTTATTAATAAATTTTCACGGGACTGGGCATTAGGCCTAGTCCTGCACCTTTTGGTTATAATCAGAGTTTCCTAGCATAATGATATCCAATTTCATTGATAATTATTTTACATGTTCCAAAGGATTAATTAAATTAATTTTTTTCAAGAATATTAAGAAAAAAATATTTTAAATATGTGATTTCAATGTGAAAAGGTTATTTTCCTCAAAAACAATTCATGTGATATTTTTGAAGTATTTTCATTCACATGAACATAATTTTCTGAATGTTATTATTTAATGAGGAGGTACTTTAACAATACCATCAACCATATTTCTCTATATGGTTTATTAATTGTTGGAATGGGAGGGTATTTAAATTTTGTGTTCTATTTTTACAATACTAATAGTTATTGATTTTTTAAGGCATGTTCATTTAGTTATATTGTCTATCCATGTGATTAATGCTTTGGAATTATTATGTTATGGGTGGGTACTTCAGTTACATATCCCCTAGATTCATTAGTAGGTCTCATGACAAAAAATTGGTTAGGAATTTGGTCTAGACTATACCCATTTATGTATATGTCTTAGAAAAAGTTCTCTATGATAATTTTAAGATTTCTAACTTTATGTATATCTTCATTATGAAAATATTTATCAGCGTCTATGTAATTATTTGAATAGTTATTATATCCATGGATTAATTTCAATCTAATGTTATTATTTATGTATAATTATATGATTATATTTTATTCCAACATTACTATTCTTTTTTTATCAAGTTATTGATTAAATAGAATGTGTTTTTAGATATTTACCATTCCATATTCATGATTCCTATTTACTCAAGATATATTAAATTGTATGCATACACTTACTAAGCATATAATATAACACTTTATTTTTTTCCCTTTATTTAGGTTATGAAGAATTATATTGAGATAGATATTAAGGGTAAAAAATATTTCTTTTTCTATTTTTTTAGATTTACATTATAATATATAATTCATGTATTTATCTTATTTAACAAGAATAATAAACTATTCTATACTTTTGGATATGACCACTTGTATCTAGTACTAATGTAATAATATAACCAACATCTCTAGGCCACTATAGTTGTAGTGGTTACAGTTTCTATTAGAGAAATTTTAGTAGTAATCTTGAGATCAAGATTTAAGGAAATGTAAATTATGGTAGATAACCCAATGACTGAAATTAAGGATATTTTTATGTATAGGATATCATCATAATTTTTTTTATGTTTGGGATTAGGTGATTTTATTAGATATAAATACATTTTAGAAACTAAAAGTGGATGTGGTTTTAGGATAGATGCATATAGGGGTTATAGCCCTAAAAAGAGTTGGTTGAGTATATCTCGGTCATTATTCTGTTCACGGTGAGTTTTCTGTCACTACACACCTAGTTTGACACCTTTGGTGGAAATTATTAGGTTAATTCACATTTTATTTTTGAACCATTATGAATTATTTGAAAATATTATAACCATAGATGACCATAGTTAAGACTAAGGTGTCTTAGATTTAAATTAAGATTTCATAATTCAAACATACTATATATTGTTTTCATATTTTTTTTTTCATTTCCCAATATTTTTTTATCATACAATGTTATTTGGTTTTAGTTAATGGATGGAAGGAGGATGAATCACCTTAAAACTAAATGTGATTGAAAATTATGTGATTATGAGAAACCTAATTGAATGAGACTAGAGTGAAATATATTTCCATTTTGGATAATAAATTATCATATCATATGATTAAACTCCTTCACCATAACCAACTCTCAGACTCACCAAATAATATAAAAATAGATTTTGCTGAATGATTGGGTGGTGAAGACAATGGAGGAACGAATGCTCAATTTTCTATAAATCAGAAATTTAGAAGGTGACACCCCATAGAACGTCTCAAAGGAACATGCGAATTATTTATGTGCGGAAAATAGGGGAATAAGTCAATGAAATATCGAGAAAAAATCAAGTGTTCGATTATGAAATATTAATTACATCCCAAGTTTTCATTTACAGTTCAATACATAATGTCTGGGGAATATGGAAACTATATAAACCAATTCCCTAATCCAAGGGTTAATTCATAAACCATGGAATGAATTATGCTATGCCAATTATAGAAGTGTAAGGGTTGAAGTGTTTATGTATTTGGATAAAGATATGATTATAAATGATGAATTAAATGGGATATTAGTGGTGACCTTTAAATTGGTAAGTGATTTAATGAATAAGTGATTTAGTTTTTCTTTGATGAAGTTTATTTTATTTTTAGATTTAATGAAGTATTTTGTGATTTTATTTGAGAAATAAAGATTATCATCTTTTTTATAGGAATATATGTTTTATTATAGGGATAACTTAAGAGTTATGGGTATCATCATGAGTTTATAATCTTAATATTTTCATAATCCCAAAGGCATAGATGCGTCTTTTGGGGTTTTAAGTGATTTCAATCTTTTATTGGGTTTTAGGTAGAATACTATATCGATGATTAAATAACCCTCAGTGTTATTATATGATTTTATTCTATGTTAATTATTGTCTATTTGATAGTGGGATATAGATAATATTGATGGTTAAAAATAGATTCTTTGAAAATGTGATATTATTAGAGTTATTTAATGTTAAGCTAAGAATTACCCTTTATGTTAGTATTTAAATTTGAATTAAGATATTTTGGTGTGAAGTTCGCTACATATTAAGTCTGTGTAGTGATTTATAATAGTTATTAATGTTATTTTTGAGGTCTATTCAAAGGGTTAAGGGTATTTGTAACCTTTAGGTTTCACATGTGGTTTAACATGAAATATTATTTGGGAATAATGAATTTTTTTGGGATGTAATTTAAAAGCATTAAGATCACCTTTGAGGTTAAAACATTCATTAATGTTGAAGTTATTAAGATTATTTAGGATGTATGGTTATTTATTTATGTATAAATTTTTAAGTAAAATGTATTATTTCTTTATATAAATCTCTATTAATTTTGGATAATATTATACCTTATAGTAACCATTTTAGTTATTGTTATTATTTAACGATTGGAAGAATAGATTTTTATTCTTTTGTGGATTATGTGATCATTTAGAAGTTTATATTTGATCTACAGTCATGAAAACATCATCTTGAATACTCATAACTTTTATAAAAATATTATATTGTTGTGTAAATGGATTATAGGATTAAATCATACATGTCGAGTAAGTATATTTCCTTATGTTTTCAGTCTAGATGGAAAAGGAAGTCTCCCACTATAGGAAGAGGACTATGTAATAGAAATATCTTCTTATTACATTCATTTTTGATGAATTGATTATGTTTTTCACACTATATTGAATTATGGTTGTGTGGATATTAAATTTTAACAATAATTCACTTTTATGTGATCAATGTTTTCTATCATTCCCCATCATTATAAGGAAATTTATTTTTCTTCCATGTCCATATGTTAACATCCCACTAATGTTATCATATTTGGAAACCTAATTAGGTTTGATTATTGATTAACTTTAAATTTACATTTCTCTAATTTAATAATAAGTTTCATTAACCATTTTTATGATGTTGGTTTTTGAAAAAGGTATTTTAAACTATAAAACCCTTAATTTCCAAGAAAAAGTTCAAATTGCAATGACACAATTTATTAATGGTGGGGGGATGTGATTATGAGATATTTAAAAAGAAAACTATGTTTGATATCATATAAAACACAATACACTAAGCTTAAAAATCCACAAAACAATATTATTTAAATACGATCATTATAACCATGCCATTGAATTAGTGCGTGAAAATATTTTCAGGACGAAGTTGGATGTAGATACTTTTCAGATTGTGGGATATTTTTTGTTTTTTGATTTTTTGTTTGTTGTATTTATAAAGAGTAACCCCAATTTCTATATTCTGGTGATCAGATTAAGGTGTATCATATGTATATGATCCAACATATATTTCTTGATAAAGTCCATCAATCGATGTTTTCAGTTGTGTTTTTTTGGGTGTTCTGGTTTTCAGAATTGTCTTTCTGGAATGGAATTTTTTTGGAATAGACAAAGATGAAGTAATAGATCCATAATTTTCTAAGATATGTTCTACATATGAAATCAAATTATTCCATTTTTATCTCAATTTTCTAAACATTTTCAGCATGTCATGATACAAGAAGGCCTGTATAGAAGAAAAGAGAAATGTGACGTTCTTATTTTTCTATGATGTTTATGTGTTTCCAGATGCAGATCATCAGATAGAGAATCAGTATAAAAAAATTAGGATTGAAATTTGTATATTTTAATTTAATTAATTCTAAATAATTTCAAAGTTGTTTACCAGGTATGGTTCTTCGGATGCAAGTCATCAGACACACCTAATCGGATGTAAATCATAGACTTTTTAGTTTCTGAGTTATTAGAGTCTTGAAATTGTGAATAAAATATAGAGGGTCGAGTTGTAAGTTTTTAATATATGAGTAGAAACAAAATAGAATACCAAATTTTCCATTTTACAAATATATTGTGAAACTTAATGTTTCAACACCATATAAATCCATCAAATGAAATGCAGACTCGGATCCATCAGATGAGATATAGACACCGATCAATCAGTAGAGAAGAAAAAAATAATTCTTGAGGCAAGTTGTTTGATATTGATTCACTTGGTGAGCTATTGATACTGATAATTCCTCATTTGAGGTGTTTCATCTAAAATGTTTTCACTGGATTGATAATCACATATAATAGATGAAGAAATTCGATGTTAAGATGAGATATATATATGTTGAAAAGATGTTTTCAAACATTTTATGTTTGTTTTGAGAATCATATAGAGGATAATTTTGGTTTTACTTGATTTTAATTAAGTCAAAATAATCAGAAAAAAATATAGTCTTGGAATGAGATGTTCTGTCATTTCAATTTCCGAACATAACTCATTTAAATTCTTTATTAAAGTGAGTTTATGACTTAATATGTCTTGGATAATTTAAGAAGAGCTAAGAATATATTAAAAGAGTTCAGAAGTTTTGTGAAATTTTGAAAAGATTTGAAATTTTCAAATTAATATTAAAAATTATTTTGGGGTACATCCTTTGTTGTTACAAATACACCTATATAAATTGATATAATTATAAAATTAACAATAATTGTTCACATGTACAAGAGGTGGAGTACTAAAGTTATTTTTTGAAATGGTTTCTGAATATATTTTCTTAAAGAATATTTCAAAAAAAAAATAAGTGAATATAGTAGAGAACCTTGTAAATACTTATGTTCATGTGGTTATTTTTTTTCTTTTTCAGAAAAGAGATAAATCATTAAACTTTTGTGAAGGTTATATCATAAGAATAATAATATAAATAAAATGATATCATTAATTCACCCCACCCCCTCTCCGTGATTACATTCATTTTTCATTAGTATTTTCAATTGGTATTTGAGTGATGGTTTCCTTTATTTACTCTTTATTGATGTTTGAAGGGATGTATTTATGGATAATTATCATTGTGTGTATATTAAGGTGATTTAATTTTTTGATGGAAAGAAATATCCTTTCAGGAATGGGATAATGTTTCAATATCTTATGTCCCTTGGTTATGACATTCATGAGGGTTCTAGAAATGGTTTTCTCTTCATATTAGGAATGTTCCTCTTATATATATTGATAAGAAAAATTTCATGAATGATGGATGTTCCAAAATTTCTTTACATTCCTCAAATCCTAAATATAAATTCAGTATATTAAAGGGAGTTCCAAATACCAAAGTTGTT
Organism: Viscum album; assembly: GCA_963277665.1. Taxonomy (NCBI): domain Eukaryota; kingdom Viridiplantae; phylum Streptophyta; class Magnoliopsida; order Santalales; family Viscaceae; genus Viscum; species Viscum album. The sequence goes on along the minus strand of OY728126.1, from coordinate 1,683,216,954 downwards.
TGAGAGAAGCTGAAAAATATATATGAAGGAAATACAATGGAGGAAAAATAAAATTTCTAATTCTTGAGGCTGAAGAATGGAGACCTCAAAAATGGTTGATTATGAATCCATTGGAGGCTTTTTTAAAAGTTTGAATGATATTATAAGCACCATAAGATTCCTTAGTGAAAATATGAATGATTAAACTATTGTTGAGAAGATATTATAAGTTATTCCTAATAGGTTTGATGCCAAGGTTTAATCTATGGATTATAGAGACCCAAAAACTCTATATTTATATGACTTACATATCACAGTTGTTACATATGAAATGAAAAGTTAGAAATTTTTTCTAAAAAAATAAATGTTTGATCATGAAATTTACTTTAAAGCTATCAATCAAGGAAAATATAAAAATATTCCCAAAGATGAATAAGTTAATGATACTGAAACCAAAGATGAGGTTACTGGAATTGTTGATAATTGTTTCCATTATTTATTGAAAATTTGGAAGTAAGTACCTGAATTTACAATGGCGATTTTCCACTAAAATTATTTAGTTTTAGAGATATTGGAAATTTTTGTCCAAAATTCCCTTAAATAAAATATTATGAGGAAAGAGATGAAGATTATTGAAGGTTAATAAGATATTTAAAGAAACATGTTGACAAATATCTATGATTCTCAAAGGTATAGGATAAAAATTTCTCCAAATCCATTTAATTTTTTTTATCTAAGGATGATTAAGATGATGAAAATGATACAAAAAACCCAAAAATGTTTCAATATAAATAAAAATAATTAAAAAATTAAATAATGAAGTGTCTGTTGGTTATGAAAATAGTACTTCAAAAGATGATAATCAATTAAAATTTGACAAAAAAATAGATTTTAATGAATTCATTTGAAATATTTTAAGACATGAGGTAGAAATAAATAAGTTGAAAAAGGAAAGTTCTATATTAAATAATGAAAAATATTTTCTTGAAGAAAAAATATTTTCATGGAAGAGATTGATCATTTGAAGAAATATCTTGAAAAATAAAAGAGTCAAAATGAACATCTTGAAATAAATATAAAAGTGAAGGAGGAATAATTAAAACTTGTTCAATTTTTTTTTCTAAAACTAAGTAATTATTTTCAAGTTTCAAAAACTATATTTCTGAAATTGGAGAAAGTTAATATTAGTATGAACCTAAGAAATATCAATAAAAAATTCTTAAATAGTTGAAAAAAATCAAGGGGTTCTTAATATTAGTTTTTTTTGAAAATCATGAATCTATCCAAAACCACAAAATTTGTACATATAGATGTTTTTAACATTTAGAATATTAAATCAAATGTTTCTACTAGTCATATTTTTGTTGATGATTGAAATAAATCTAAGATGATGAGGAATGTTTTATAGGATTGTAAAAATTATGAGTCCTAAAAAAGCCGTAATGTGAAATGTAATAAAGTTTTTGAAAAAAAGTATACAACTCCAAAAAGTATGGAAGTTACAGAAGAAAATATACTTTTTATGGTTACTAAAGGTATTATAGTGGATTTGAGAAGAGAAAAAATATATGTTGGTTCAATCAAGGACAATACAATAATCTTATGAGTATATAGAATAAACTTTTGTTGTGGGTTAATTTCACTCAAATAATTAATACTAAGAATGTTTTTATAAAGGTTGAAAGAGACTCCAACCATTGAAAATTATTTTTGAAAGATGTGAATAGCCTATATATATTTTAAAAGGATGCCTTGTTTTGTTACCATCACAACAATGTTTTTAAAAAATCTAAATAAATGTTTGTTAATAAAGATAAAGGTAAAGAGAATGATCTTTTCATAGAAAATGATCTGAAGGATACAAAATGAGACCGAACTTAGATTTTTGAAGGTGGATTCTCTTCATATATTATAGAAGTTTTGAAGCTGTTGAAAAATGAAAAAGCCATCATTGAAGGAAAATTGACTTTTGAAAATGATGAATCTCTCAGATTCAATGGATTTGGATATGCTATTACAGGGGAAGAAACAATGAAATAAAAAAAGGCATTATTTTTTACTGGGATGAATGATAATCTTAAATTATTTAAATAATTTATGATAAAATAAATAAAATTGTTATAAAAAATATGGATTTTTGAAAAGTTTAGAAGATGGAAAATTTGTTACAAGAGGTCAACGTATAAAGGGGAACTTATTTCACTTTAGTAATGTATAATATTCATGTTATGTAATCATTGTTGAATAAAATAAATTATATCATAGAAGATTAGGAAATATATGATAGAGGAATATAAAAAAGTAAAAAAAATAGATATTGTTCTTGATATTCCTGATATAAAAATAATAAGAGATTTGTGTTGATCAATTTCTTAGAAAAGGAAAAATAAAAAATATGTGCACAAAAAGGATGAATTTTCTAAACTCATCCCATTAAGATGAATAATTCTAATATTTTTGGTCTAATGTGAAAAGAATTGAAATTTTGATATAAATAATTTATTTATTTATTTGATGATTTTTCTAGAATTATGTGTATTATGTAATTGAAACATAAGTCGTAAGCTCTAAAAATGTATAAGTGTTTCATGAGAAGTGAAGAAAAATAATGTGAATATTCTAAGATAAAATTTCAATATGATAGCAGTGGTGAATGAAAAAAATAATAATTTAGAAATTATCTTGAAAAAAATGATATTTAATATGTGTTCAATGCAACATACATGCCACAAAAAAATGGTGTTGTTTAAATAAATAATAAATTTTTGGTGGAGATGGAGTGTACAATGTTTTTTTGAACATGGTATTTCTCACTACTTATAGTGGAATATAATGAGTAAAATAGTTTATATTCATAATTTATGTTTCTATAGACCATGTTTGGATATTAATCCTTATCAAATTTTATACAATTGAATTATATTTTTGAAACAATTAATGGTTTTATGGAGTCCCTATGTTATTCAAAAGTGGAAATCGTGGAAAATGTGACCAAAGATGTTATGATGTATTTTCTATTGGATATGATCTTAATGGTAGAGTGTATAAATGTTTCAACAAATATATAAGAAATTTATTTGATTTATATGATATAAAAGTTCTTAAAAAATATGAAAATTGATTTCAAAAACTCATACAGATAAGGAAGATGGTGAAGGTAATATAATCGAGCAACTTGAATATAATTCCAACAATTGTAATGACACACAAATTGAAGATTTTGAACAAAATATTTTGATCAATGAGGGAGAAATTTTTACATCTCATCCCAGGCTGAGGAAACATGTGGACGTAGAAAACATCCTTGGTTATAAACAATTAAATTTTCAAATATGAATAACATCAAATTTCTTTGCACATAATTAATTATATTAAAAATTTGATCCAAAAGACGTTAATGAAGATTTTGAGAATCATTATTAGATTCATGTTCTGAATAATTAATTGGATCTAATTGAGAAGAATTATAATTAGGAACTTGTACCCAAATCAAATAGTAATTTTTTTTATAAATGGGGTGTTTCGAAACAAATTTAATGAATATGATGAAGTGATAAGAAAAAATAATAATTATTATTTTCAATGGTTACTCAAAAATTTGTGATATTGATGTTGATAATAATTTTTCATCAGTACAAAGGATAAAAACTATCATAAAATTTCTTGTAATTATTGAATAATGGAGTTATTAAAATTTTTACAATGATTGTTTGGTATGCTTTTATAAATGGAGAGCTTGATAGAGAAGTTTACATTGAACAAAATTGTGGTTTCGTAATTGGAAAATAAAAAAGGTATGAGTGTAAGTTGAAGAAATCATTTTATGGGTTAATGCATGATACAAGAGCACGGTATTCCAAATTGAATACCTACTTAAGAATGTTGAACTATAAGAAAGGGGGAGTTTATAGTAATCTATACATAAAAAAATAGATATCTCACTCATTATAATTGTTTATGTTGATGATATTATCTTTTTTGTTAATGATGGAGGAAATTTTTAAATGCTTTATATAGAGATGAAGAAGTTATTTGAGATGTCCTTTCTTGGTGAAATGAAATATTTTCTTAGAATACAAATATCAGAAAATAAGATAAATATTTTCTGATCTCAAAAGAAGTATGACAAAGGCATTACTAAGATGTTTTGTATATATAATTAAAAACCATTATCCGCAAAACATTCAATGGGATCCATGTTTTCTAAAGATATATATGGAAAATAAGTGAATTATTATGAATTTCATAAGTTGATTAGAAGTTTTTTTATATCTGACTACATCAAGAATAGATATTGGGTATTTTTCTACATTTTATTAATAATTCAAAAGTGATCGAAAATAATCTTAAATATTAGTAGGAAAATTAATTCTGAGATATATTAATGGAACAATTTTTTTTTGGAATTAATTATTACAGATTAGGAAACATTTATTTGTTTGGTTATAGAAATAATGATTGGGAAGGATATATGGATGATATAAGATCTACACTTGATAGAGTTTAATTTTTAGTAGATGGTTGTGTGAGTTATAATACTAAAAGAAATTTTCAACTATTAATGACAATGAAGCTAAATATGTTTCTGCCACTTAATATTTCCCAAAACTAATGTGGATAAAAACTCGGTAGGAAGATTTTCTAGTTGAATTGATGTTACCACTTCTATGGTGTTGTGATAATCAACTTGAAATAAATATAACTAAAAATATATTTAAATAGTTTCATTCAATGAATATTGATATGATATACCACTTCATCATATATCATGTAGAGAAGAATGAAATCAAGTTGGAATATGGTCGTACAATGTAACAAGCTGATAAAATATTCACAATACCTTTTATGAAGGATGATTTTTATAAACTTAGGTTAAACATGGAAATCCAACCATCTTCTCTCTAAGGTTTTAGAATGTTCTTATACGCAATCAGTTATATTTTCATTAGATATCAATTTTATGGGAGTGAAAAATGATGTTTCATCAATCTATCCATTAGTACGTGATAAAAAATTTATGTAATGAATGTATTAAGGGGGATTTTTTAAATAGGGTATACTGTGATGCTGGTGTGTGAATGTGATAACTATTTTGATAGTTTTTTGAAATTTCTATTGGAAACATTACTTCAATTGGAATGTTGATAGATAATTTGTGAAGAGAATATGGAAATTATGATGTTCTAGAAGATTTTTCCTGTGTTATTTCTTATTGAAAACATCATTTTGTTGTTTAATAATTATTTTTTACTATGTTGTCGTTAATTATGTAGCATTATATGTAACACCCAAGAATGATAAAGGATCAAATGAATAAATTTTTGTGAATCATGTCAACAAGTTTCACCTTCCTTTTTGGGAGTCCAACTGATTAGAACTCCACAATTAAGTGTTCATGGAATAGAGTAGCGATAAGGATGGGTGACCTTATAGGTAGTTTCTCAGGGTGTCTGTGAGTGAGTAAAAATATCCCGGGAAATGAAATGTGTTGGCATGTGGGGACTTTCATTAGTCATTTGACATGTTTAGGAATGTGGGTGGGCCCTAGTGTGGGGACCACATGTCTACGAGGAAACTGGTGGTACCTGGAGGGGGAGGAACCGATGACCATATTAATGTGGGGTGTATTTACTATCAAGGGTCACAATTTTTATATTTAGTGGCACATGAGGAACCCTTATTTAAGTGTGGTGCACTGCATGGGCTGAGAAAAAGGGACCACAATGATGGTGTTCTCCTATGGGGGGGGGGGGGTGGATGTAACACCCAAGATTTATAAAAGGGTTAAATGACTAAATGATATGACTCATGTCAACAAGGTGCACAATTATTTTTTAGAAGCCTACTTGATTATAACTCCAAAGTTAAGCGTGCTTGTCCTAGTGTAGTGATTAGGATGGGTGGTATTTTAGTAAGTTTCCTAGGGTGTGTGGGAGTGATGAAAAAACACACTAGAAGAGACTTGTGTTAGACTATAGGGAATGTCATTAGTCAGATGACCTGTTAAGACATGTAGGTGGGCCCCATGGTGGGGGCCACAAGTCTGTGGGGAAATAGGTTGTACCTAGTCGGTTAAGACCCTTATGCCATGCTAAGGTGGGGGTGTTTGTGCAGTCAATATGGCCTTGTTGTTTGTTAGAATTGTTGAAAAGTGATCCATAGGTTGAGTTTAAAAGTTTCAGTGTTTTATGGATCATGGTTGAAAACAAGAACCAAAGAGAGAGATTGTTGGGACCATGTTGGGTGAATATGTTTTTATAATTATTGTATGTTTTTTTGATAAATGTTTTGTTTTCTATTTTATTTATAGAGATAATTTTTTTTTACATTCTATTGATCAAAATAATTTGTATCAGATGTAGATAACAATACATTGATTTCCTGATAAGGTCCTTTAATTGATTTTTTATTTTTTAATGTTGCTTTCTATGTGTTATTGTTTCCAAACTTATATTTCCAGAATGAATATTTTCATAATAGACTAGGATGGGGACTGCTTATTTGTAGAGAAACTATTGGTACCCCCTAGGCTAGGACATGACAACAATGTTATATTGGGTTGTATATATTGTCACTAGGTCCTAATTATTTGTTATAATTGTTGAAAAGTGATAAATATATTACATTACAAAGTTTCACTGATTTAATATTCTTGGATAACAATAAATTCCAAAGGGAGAGATTTTTGGGACCATGTTGGTTGAATATGTTTTTCAAATTAATATATGTGTTTTGTTTTCTAAATGTATTTTTTTCTATTATCTTACTAAAAAATCACCTTACCTTTTATATTCTGGTGATAGGAAGAAGGTGTATTAGATACATATGATCAAACATTGATTTCCTTAGAAATTTGTTTTATTGATGCTTTCTATTCTAATTTTTTAGGATGTTCCTATTTTTAGACACATCTTTCAAAAAGAAAGAATTTCAAAATAGACTCGAAAGAAGTTCCAGATTCACAATTTTGAAAGAGATTTTTGAAATTCAAAATCAGATGATTATATTCCAATATTAGTGTCATGAACATCCCAATGAAATCATTATATAATCATGTGTTTGTATAAGAAAAGAAAAATTTGAAGTTCTAGTGTTTCTACAAATTGGACATTTTCTGAATAAGGTTCATCAGATCGAGAAGTAGTGTATCCAGAAGTTGTTTGATTTCTTTATGTTTGAATTTTATAAAGTCTAAATAATTTTAATTTTTTGATTAGACATGGTTAATTTGATGCAAGTCATAATATGCACCTATTTAGGCTCAAGTCATCATCTTTTAAGTTTATTATTTGTTGCAATTTTGAAAATGTGGAAGAAATATAATAGGGTTGATATGTTAGTTTTGAATATCTGAGTAGATAAAAGGAGACGATAATATTTTCTTTTTACCAATGATTGTAAAAAATTCAAAATTTATTCATTGTTTAAATCCATTAGATTAGTCACAGACTCCAATCCATCAAATGAGGTGGAGACACCATTACATTAGATGTGATAAAGACATCCATCCATTAGATGAGATGTCAAAATCAATTAATCATAAAATCTATTTGATACTAATTCATCTAGTGAGATGTTGACACTGACAAGTCATCTAATGTTAAGTTTCATTGGACATAGTTTCATCAGTCTGAGAGGAAAATTAAACTGATGAAGAATGTGGATTATAAGGCGAGACATATAGAAGTCGAAATGATGTTGTCAAATATTTTCAGTAGGTTTGGAGCATTAGAGTGAGAAGTACTTTGATTTTACTTTTTTTATAATAGACTTAAATGAATTATAATGAAGAAAATATTTTTTTATAAGATGTTATAAACACTCAATTTAAATACCAATCACTTGTAAAGTACTTATTCATGTGGGATTTTGAATTAAGAGGTTTTGGATACTTTAACAAGATTAAATAAGACACCATAATAGTTGATAAATTTTTATAAATGGTAAAATGAATTTTTAATTTATGAATTAATTTGAATCTATAAATTTGTTTTGGTAAGAAAATAATTTTTGGTTCCTGCCTTTTATATTTTGAGTGAACCTATATAAAGTTGTTCCAGTATAACACACAGTGAAACTATTCATGAGTACAAGAGGTGTTGTGATGGACTTTTGGTTTCAAACTAGTCTCTAGATATTGTTTCCTAATTAATGTTTATAGATAGAAAAAGTGATCAGAGAAATGGTGGAAAGGATTCATCGGATCAGATCAAAAAACCAGACACCCAGTTTTTGAAGAACAAAGAATAAGTAAAGAGTAGGGGTTTTATTCTTCTATTGGAAAACCAGTCAAATTTGTTTTCATATCGAAGAATTATATAGTGGAATCAGAGAATGAGATCAAGCTGAGTTTCCATATGAATTCAATAGAAGTTGTTTCTAGATGTTTTTGGGTAAGAAAGTGAATAGTTTTTTTCAAAGATGGAAAAAGGAAATAATATTGACGTAAAATAGTGAAAATGTTTAGAACTTATTGGTGAAGGTTTATAAACATGATAAAATATATTATTTGCATCTCTCATTATAGAAAATTCTCATGCAATTTTGTAATGATCAGAGTGTTATGAAAATGTAAGGGTGTATTCTTATTATTATTAAAAATTAAAGAGAATTTTTTCTAGTTGATTGTGTGATATTGGATTACTTCCAAACCATTAAGAAAACCAAATTCCATTTTTGAGTAGTTATACTTATAAATTCTTATGTTCCTATGGTTTTTTGGTTGTTTTTCTCAGTAAAGTGATAAATCTTTAACAAGAGGTGAATATTCTTTCATTTAAATGATAACATAAAATAAAAGGACATCAATAATTAAACTCCACCCCATATTAGAGATTACATTGATCTCGTGTGGTTCTTTTCAAATAGGATTATCCAAATTATTACGTATTTATATATAGGTCCCACATAATACAATTGTATTGATTCATACATTTAAAAAAAGAACATAATTTTTTATGAAAGACTTTTTTTTTGAAAATATATTTTCTTAAAAAATGATTTACATTATATTTTATCATAAAAAATATAAATATTTTTTCCTAATTTTATAAAATTAATTTGAAAAATTAAACATCTTTTTTAAAATGACAATATCAAAATCAACTTAGGGTAAAATTTTCAGATTTTTTTAAATGATTATTCTTTTAGTGAAAAGTGAAAAATATAGATTTTTCAAACACTGTCACTAAATTAAGTTATTTAAAAGATATATTATATTTTGTATTTGATCTTGAATTCATACATGATTCATTTTATGTATATTAATCTAATTAATTCCATTATAAATATTTATGATTTTGACATACGTTTATTTTTTTATTTCTTTTCTAATTTTCAATGCATGTTACACTTTTATATAATAACTAATTTCTTCCACTTTTAGTGATTAAATCTTGAGAAATGGATACAATATTTTTAAAAAGGAGGCAAAAATTTGTTAAATAGGTCCCCTTTAATTTTGTTCATTATAAATAGTAACCACAGTAAATATTTTTCACTTCGGTACTGGTAAAATGGATAAAACAGGTTTAAACCATGAGATAAGGTCTCACAATAAACCCAAAACCTGACTTTATCCTATTTTATGGGTGTAATTCATCCATTTAGAACAATATTTAGAATATATTCCCACTTTTTCCCATTTCTTTATTAAATCTTTTACAATAATTTAATATAAGAATAAATTAAAAATGTCTCTCTCTTGGATTAAATATCTCTGAATTTTTTACATTAGTATAAAAGAGGAAATGCACATTTATAAATTTTTATATGGAATTTAAATTTATATTTTTTATCATGTAATAATATTTAAAATTTTTAGTTTTTATATAAATACCTTATATTCTTACAAACCACCGAAATATTTTTTATTCAATAAATATAAATATAAAATAAATGATAAAAAAATATAAAAAGTAACAAAATTTGGGCGAATTACTATGTTCCTAGAATTTTTAAGATATAAAATAACATATTAGAGATATGCTATGGGTTGATTCTTTAATTTCATTGCTATCATGCTTTATTCAAATAGTAATTATGTGAATAGTTCTTAAAATGAAATTTATAGTATTTTATGATAAATTTTTTTAATTAATTATATTTAAATCAAAAAAATATGAATGAAGACAATTATGATTATAAATGGTTGAAAATTACATCCCTTTTTTATTTATGAGTCATGTTTTACCTTATAAGTAAAATTATAACCCTTTAAGATTGAAAAATTAGTTGCCACAATAAATATTAAAATTGGTTTACAAAGGGATTAAAATAAGAGATAAGGTTAAGAATGACAGAAAAACTATATATATTTAATTTTATTTGGATATATAAAACCTTTAATATTTTTAATGAAATACATATCTATTCTTAATAATTTTTTTTTGAGAATGACATAATTCTATTTTAGCCTTTTTAGAAATTAAATTTGTTTCCTTTCACTCCCTTATAAGAGGGAACACCATTCTCTCAGTCGATCACAATATATTTATCCAAATATATAATCCAAACCCCAACCATTGATATTTTAAAATATATATATCCACTAATTTGATGTTATTTTATTCCAAAAATATAATTCCATGGGTCCTTAAAAATGAATCTAAAGGAAGTATACCGAATAAGACGTAATTTTCCTTATAGATTATTTCAAATTTATTTCCTCTTCTAATTCATATAAATTTATTATACACATTCTAAAATAATATATAAATTATCATAAATATACTAATATGTAAATATTTTTATTGGATGACCATTTTCCTTCTCTTTTTCATCCCATAAAAAGTGACATCATTTCTTGTGCATACATAGGACTTAAAATCTCCACAAAGTAGTATAATTCATTTTTAAGGACCACATAACTTGTATAGTTACAATGATATATTTAATAAAAATAGTTTTTATTTATGATATTAGTATGTTTTTGTTTATTTTAAATAATTATTTAGCTTTATTTTTTTTCATCCATCGAAAGAATGGAAATAATGTTCCTACATACGTACGACCTATCATTTCCATGAACGAAGTTATTTATTTTTCTATCTCCACCCTTTAAAGATGATTATAAATTTATACATAATGAATATATATGATATTTATATCATTATTAATATTTTAGACAATATGAACCCCTGATCAATGTAAAATGAACAAAACTACCAAACGAAAACATACTTGAAGAATCAAGCTTCAATCACCTGAAAAAATGATTTATATAAATAAATTTTAATAAATAAGTTATAAAAGGTTAAAAATAAATAAAAGAGAGTGTTATATATCAATATATATGTATGATTGTATAACATATTTATAATAAATATATAGTTAATTAATTATGTTATGCCATGATAATGTGTGAAGTGACCTATAATTTTATTATTTTATATTTATATTTTATTTTTTTACATTTTTCACACATAATCACTTAATTGATTAATTATACTTCAATGATACGTCCTTTGTAAAGGTTCATTTAACAATCTTATCATTATTCAAGAACTTTTAAGTTTAGGTTTATTCTGGGGAAATTATTTAATATTTATTCATTAAACACAATATCTTTTATTTTAATTTTCTTATTTAAATAAATTAAATTTTTTCCTTTGATTTTACTCTCTTTAAGTACTCAAGATACATAAATAATGTTTTTAAGGAAACTATTTTTTTTATACTCAGCAAGGGAAATTTTTCTTTAATATCAATATTTTCCTTAAAATGAGAAAAATAATTGTTTTTAATCTAAAATTATTTATTAAATACATTTTTACCCATGTTTTAATTTTTTAAAAATATATTAAAATTAACATTATTTATATTTTCCAAATGAGGTACTTTTGAGTTTTTAACAAAAATGTGAAAGTAATCTTTATTTTATCATAAAAACATGAATGGAATTTCTCATTATTATGATCACCCTATGATTTGAATATTCCCTTATAATTTGGAATGCTTTCTTTCTAAGAAAATGTTTTAAATAAATGTTGAGAATTTTTTAGATTTTAAGTAAGTGATTTCTAGGGAAAATGGTATTTTTTTCAGGAAAGCTACATTTGATGGTTTTAAAGTATTTTTATCCATGTCAAGATCCTTTTTTGAATCATCTGATTCAATGAGTATATAATCTAATTATACCTACCACAATATTTCTCTATATGGTTTATGATCAGTTTGTTTGGTGAAAATTTGAGATTTTATATGCCATTTCATCAAATTTAGACAATAAATAAATTTTTATGTGATGTAGATTATGTTTTAATTTTTATTAATACGATGATGGCATTGGATATATTAATTTCTAGGTGGGATATTTAATTATATAGAAATTTTATACATTATTGGTTCTCTTGAGACAAAATAGTTTGGTTGTTCGACTGATTCCTTACCCATTTATGTAGAGTTAATAACATGATGCATAAACAGTAAGATTAAGATGTTTGGAATTATGAATTATATCATTATTAAATCAGTTATTGTAGTCTACGTGATTATTTGAATAGTTATAATATCTATGATCGTGTTTCAAGCTCATGTGATTATTTATATGGTATTATCTGATCATTATTTATTCCAATATATTATTCTTCATGCTCATGTTATAGATTAAGTGGAATTTATTTTCAATTATTTAACATTCTAGGTTTATCACACCTTATTTAATCAATATAGATTCTAATGTATACATACCATTAACACGCATTTGAGATAACCCTTTTTTTATTTTCCCCATGATATGAATATATATATATATATTGTGAAAGATATCAATGATTCATAAAAATTTCTTATGATATTTTTTAAAATTTCCAATTTAATATGGGAATCATGTATGTTTCTAGTTTACCATTACTACTAAATTATTTTTTAATTGATGATTTAATCTCTAGTATCTAGTAAAAATGTAATAAAGTAATAATTGACTATGGGAAACTAGGGTTGGGTTCTTTACCCATATAAGAGAAACACCATGGTTTCAAGTCCCACGTAAGAGTACGATTGAATGATTCAATGGACATGTAATAATAAAATAATATCACGTAATTTTTTTCCAAATTTTTTGAGGTTATTTTATTTTAGTTGACATGTTTTTTTAAGATTTATATTAACGAAATTAAAATAAATCCTTATGAGAAAAATACAAAAATAATTATATTAGATGATGAAACATCATTTATTAAAGATATAAACATCATAATTATTGAAATATTATATCATGATTCTAGTTGATAATCCATCAAGAAGATTATGACATGAGAAATGAAAATAGTACCTAAGGAATCCTAGGCCAAGTTAATGTATGAGTTTTAGAAATATTTGATGTTGTAGCTAAATTATTTCACCCCAATGTGTAGTGAGGTAAGTTTTATTAGACTTCATTATGCCATAGTGTTTACTTGTGAGAAAATTATATAGAACTAGATCATGATGATCCATAGAATCACATTATTGTAGAACCACCATGATGTTTCGATGAAAAAACAGTTAATAGTGTGGTTTATGTAATGTTGTGATGTGTGGTATCAAAAATTAATAATCTCTTATGCTATCATGAATTATGATAAGGAATAAAACTACTGGTTTAATAAAAATATGATGGAATGTAAAAATTGACTATTTTTGAGATTTAAAATGAGGACATTGATAATGTCTTAACAACAAAATTATTTGTTTTCAAATATGGGGAAGAATATAAGATTTATTATGAGAGAAGGAAGAGACATACAACCATGAATATTTATTTTTCACTAAATAAGAAATTGAAAGAAAGTGTGTTAGAGTGACCAATGTGTTACTACAATTGAAATATTTATTGGCCATTGATGTTCTTGAATAGTGATGACGAGTAAAATGAATTATTTATTGTATATGTACATGAATTGATCATTTTAAAGATTAAGTGAAGTCCAATGTGCATGTTTTAGTTCTGAAAGTACATTGTATTTCTCTGTACCTAGGTTGGGAAGAATATCATCCATTTGTGTAATGAAATCCTAGGGTGAAGTGAAGACCTTTTTCAAGATAAAAAATATAGGAATTATTTTGTAAATTAGAGGGATGTGTTATAAATAACAATCCAAAAATAAATAAAATGGTGAAATAGTAAGATTTAGGGACTATAGCTTCAATTCAAGAAATCACTTTATTAATTTAGTGATAAATCTATGTCCCAGACTCAATCCAAATATAATAAGGATGTATTCACCCACATTGGTGGCGAACCTTGTAACAAATATTTGTTCCTCTAATTTTCATTTTTTTCATGTGTTGTGTTTTTTTGTAATAAATAAAAATATGATTTCATCTTAATATTTATATAGGTTCAAATATTAAAAGGGAAAAAAATAAATAGAAAACAAAATTATTAATAATAATTTCTGTAATGATTCAACCACCATTTTATTGTGGTTCTACTATATTTCTAGGAATTTCAATTGCTTTCTTAGAAAAGGTTATACCTATGATTGGATCTGTTTTTCATAGTTTTTTTCTCTAATAATATCCAATGTGAAGGAATAAAGAATCTTTTGAGATTCCATGTTTGGGGAATAAATAGTTTTCTAAATCAATATAAACATTTTGACTGCTTATTCCAAAAAAAATTAAAAAATAGGTAGAAGGTGGATAAAGTGATGAGAAGGATCACACACATGATAAAGGTGGAAGAGAATTCACCACTAGTTAAAGGTAATAAAAGTGGTAAATTATATATAATATATATTGATAATTATCATCATGAATAATTTCGTTATGACTTTGGGAGTTTGTGTCTATTTAATCTATTTTTTATTTCTATTCTAAAATTAACCACTATTTTAAAAAGGTCCATTTAAAAGTTTTCACAAATATATCTCAGTCTATTTGGCGTCTAAAGGATAAGAAAACATATCTGTATTTGGAAGATGATGTAATGGGAAAATAATTAGTAGAAAACTTGAAAAAAAAATAAATACTCTAATAAAATCGCTATTTACAATTTAGGCTATAACAATATTTTATGACAATTGGTATACGATCTCAAAATATTGGCACAGTCTATACCAATGGTTTGATGAACCAATGGGTTTAAATCATTTGGTATAGGGTTTTATTAATGGTTTTAAAAAACCATTGGCATATACAGCTATACCAATGGTTTTCAAACTATGGTATATCCTTAGACAAATAGTTTTGTAATACCATTAATACGTGAAATGTAAAAAAACATTGTGGTCTGTTTCAAACCCAATACCTTCCCACTATACATCAAAGATATAAAATATTACCTACAAACCATATTATAAACATAATTATATATATATATAAGATTAAATATAAAAATTTAACTAATTATTATTTTTAGACATAAAAATTCATAAATAATGATCGAACATATACGAACAGTTCTAGAGAATCATTGGTATATGTACTCAAAATTAATTCGGTCTATATTAATGATTTATGTAAACTATTGTTACAGGACACCTATTCTAATGGTTGAGAATAACTGGTGGTATAAGTACCCCAATTTCATGGGAGAAGTACCAACAATTTAAAAACTATAAGAAAAATCCACGTGTACTAATGGTTCAACCAAAGTGTTGGTATAGGTGGTACATATACCAAAAGTTTGGATAAACTATTATTATAGGTGTAATGACCCATAATTTTATCAATGAAATTTGACTTCTTATTATTTTTATACATACTATAAAACACATACATAACATATAAAACCTAAAAAAACAATATTCTCATAAATTATGAATGAAATAAGTGGTTCTTTTAGAAATTAAGGAACCTATACAGATGAAATATTAACCAAACCATTGGAATAGTAATATGACCATTAGGAATTGTATTCCATACAATAGGAAAATAACCTCACATGTGAAAGTATAAATAAAATTATTGTATCTTATATATGAAAATATGATATATTTATATTATTTTATAAGTAAAAAAATGTTTTAAAAATTATAAATTAAGTGTTGGGTTTTTTAAAACATAATTGTTTAATAATAATTTTATAATTAATATAATTATTTAATATAAAATTTATCTTCAAAAAATATATTATTATATCAATATTTTTTTCTTAGGATTAGAAGACAATTTTAGGGGGACTTAATTATTTTTTATAATTATCATAAAATTAGTTATAATATTAAAATTAGTAATTTTAAAGTAAATGATTATTTTATATATAATTTAAATTTCTCATATTGGGAATTATTTTTCATAAAATGGAGACAATTTTTAAATAATAATCATTTAAATATTTTTAGGGTAAATTTTGGGATTTTTCTAAAATAGTTGAATTTTTGTTAAATAGTGAAATGTGGTAATTTATGGTGCTTAAAATTATCAGTAAATAATTTTTCTGAGTCATGAATAATGTATGGATGAGTTAAAAACCCATTATTTAGAACTCAAATTCACTATATACTATAATTAATCACTAGAATCAACACTATTGATAGTAATTATCCAAAATAATAAACAAATAAATAAAAATATCAAAAAACAAACCTATTCTCCCCTATAAATACCACCACTCACCACTTATTCTCCTAAACCCTTATAATATTTGGATATTTCTTATTTCATAACCAATTTCTCTCCAAAACCACTTCCCCATGTTCTTGTTTGTCACGAACGGGCCTGAGTCGACCCTAAACTGGTCACCCAGGACAGCCCGCGACAAGTCCTGAGAGGCGTTCCTAATCCTCCTGGTATGGAAACAAGCACTGAGGGCATCAATTGAGTACAAAAGGGAATAGTTTCACCCAAATATAAAAAATAAAACAAACATTGAAAAGAAATGGATAGACCAAAATAAATTTACATAAAAAATGAAATGAACATTATTTGTACATGAAACTGAAGGTACAACTAAAACAACAACTCAACTACCAAACCTGATAACCAAAAAAATCCATGTGACCCTGCTAGTCACTCTCCAAAACAATTATCACACATTTCCCAAGGTGATCAAACTCAATTTGAACCATGCACAAGGGCTAAAAATAGTAGAAGACTATATGCATGAGAATTAGAACTCATTAGGTTAGCCCAATATTCTATTCCAAATTCAATTTCTTTTAAATAAAATAAACATAAACTTAATGTTTTAAATACATGATATAAAGGAATTTTTTCTAAATGAGTTCCTATGCTATAAAAAATTTACCAGAAAAAAACTAGCATGTTTTGTAAACTGAAATGCTAGTAACAATTTTCCGAGAGGTGAAACTTCAAAATCAAAATAGTTTTCAAGAGGGATTCCTTAAAGAATGTAAACATTTAAAGAAATCACACACATATCTAAATTTAAAAACCAAATACATTTTATACTGATAGTGAGTACGAAATAGCCAATGAGCACAAGTCCTGGGAATACCCCTAGGCACAAGTTAGTTGTCAGCCCCAGGTACCTCATATCTCGGTGAAGGTGACCATAATAAATATTATTTCTTATGAAAACTAACCAATAGTATGGAGAATACCCATAACCCAGTGTTCCTCCAACAAAATCATCATCATAATTTTGTTTTTGTTGTCATCTTCAAACTTGCTTTGTGAAACAGGGGCCAAACCCCACGGGATCACTAGAATACTAGAATATGTCCACCCACCTTGATACCATAAATTCCCTTTAGTGCTAAATCAAGTTACAAATATTATAAAATACACTTTCAATATGAAAATTAATTTTTTAAACCATAAAAAAACTAACAACCCACAAAAATTCTTCATTTTTCTTTCCCAGATCAATAAACCTCTTGAAATTTTTATAAATTAATTCCAAAGAGTGTAGTGAAGATTTGCATATAAAACTCTTTAAAAACACTCTTTTAGGGATAAAATCTCAACAAAACCATAACCAAACATATTTTTAATCCATAAAAATATTTAATAAAATCATATCATGAACCACAAAACAATCCCAATTGACGCAACATGGTATATACATGTAAACACTCATTCTACATTTTTAGGAAAGGCCAAACACGACTTTAGATTTTTTTACCAAACCGATAGTTTTCAAATATACAAATACCACATTTATTAATGATGGGAGAACCCAATATTTTAATATTAAAAACATTGGTATCCACTTTGGAAATATTTGTATTGCTTATCCATTACACAACCCTTTTTATAAAAGTTCCAAATGGGCCTTCCATTAGGAACACATGTCAAAATACCATAAAACTGAGACAAATTATTTCTAAAAACCAAATACTTCTTGGAATCCACCAAAGGAACAAAAAAAATTTCTTTCCCCACTTCAAATATGATTATATATCCAAACCGATCATTTTAAACCACACTCAACACATGAAAGACAATTAGGAAACATACCGAACAAATGACATGAAATTTTTTAACAAAACAATTCATTTAAATCACTAGGAAAGGAATAAAACATCAATGTAATGACATAAATTTATTCAAGCTACTGAAATAGGTTCAATAGACCACAAAAAATGCGCATAAGCTATGAAATAATTTTAATAGACAGGTAGTGCGAACCATTTTAACAAAACTACACCACTTTACCAAAAACAAGGTTTTAATCGCTACTTGGAACACCAAACAAACAATCCAAAGCATAAATTAAAGTTTTTAGAGTATGAGGAAGATGAAAACAGCATGAAATATATGGGTCTTAATTAAAACGGTGAAGTGCCACAGGAAAACCTACCTCAAATCATTGGTGGAATGGAAATGCACAATAGAAATCACTTTTTGCGGGATTATAAACCTAAAACTATGAATAAGAAACCTAAATGAATATAAAACCAATCCAAAATCATTTCAAAACCTAACCATAGGACTTGAATGAAATGTGGAGAATAAATAACCATGAAATAATGTAAGGAGGAGGAAGAGGGGAGAGAAAAGAGAATAAATCTCACATTAGAAACTAGAAAACTCTTCATATTCCCATAGATCTATACATATCAAGAAAATGGAATGACTTGAAACATCTTTTAGAGGATCGTGTGGTCTAGAAGTACCATATAAAGAATATTTTCAGAATAAAGAGTATGAATTGAATAATTTATAAATGAGACAAATTACTTTTGGAAAATCTGTACGATTTGAGAAATATTGAGATGTTTTCCCGAATTTGTGACTAATATGAGCTTTAATAAGGTAAAATGTAACATGGGGGTGATCCCAGGTTTATAGGTATAGATGGGGAGGTATAAACACCTAAAATTATAAAAAATTGAATAATATATAAAATAAAGAAATAATTTTTTTAAAATTTGAAATGGGCCCACATGCTGGCCCCATACCTGAATCAATAACCAAAAATCACCATGATTATGAATTTCTAAGGGGTTAAAAAGGATATGGTGGTTTGAATATGTTAAGGGAGGACAAGTTTAATGTTTAATGGGTGAATAATTATTGAATAAAAATTGATTTATAATAGATTTTGTTTTAAAATTTGGATATGAGCTCAAGGTTTGTCCCAAATCACGAAGTAACCATCCTTTCTCCAAAAACATAAAAAACAGGAATAGTGAACCAAAAGTATGATGATTAGACATCTATAGAACTCAAAAATCATAATTCATATCACCCAATAACCAATAAAAGGATCAATATTTCCAATGAACCAGATCAAATCAAAGACATGAAAAACTGTATGTGATAATTCTCCCCACTGTTAAAGCTTTCCGCCCCTAGAAAGCCATAACACTTTCCAGCTGAAAGGTTAACACCAAAGGATTCAATATAATCATGGTCCAGCCTCTTAATATAAGGAAATATCACCCACCATCAATGAATCTTATTCCTATAGCTCAAATAAAAAACAAACTCACAACCACTTCCTAGGAATCATTGGAAAGATCAAGCTACCACCTCCCCAACCAAGCCAAGAACCTGATTGTCGGGCCTTCTCCCAATGAACCCAAAAATCACTCAAACAAAGAGTACTCACAAAAAGAAAATATTCTAGGGGAGTATAGAATGGAATCCACACCATTAAGAAACAACTAGCACTATACATGTTCTTTGGAGAAACAATCAATGATACTCGTGGTGGGTCTCCCCACCATTAGAAACCAACTAGAAACGAACAAAAAAGAATTAAATAATAACTAAAATTGGGACTCTATTGAACAATTCCACCAAAACTCTCCCAAAAGAACCTACCAACCCATG
Source organism: Viscum album (assembly GCA_963277665.1). NCBI lineage: Eukaryota > Viridiplantae > Streptophyta > Magnoliopsida > Santalales > Viscaceae > Viscum > Viscum album. The sequence continues at coordinate 1,683,196,806 of OY728126.1, read as the reverse complement.
TTAAGAGGGTTATAACAAAAACATTTACACCAACCACTCTCGAACGGAGGGGATAATAATTGGGCCAACACATTATGCATGGATCCAAACCCCCATCACTCAGGGAGGGGATAGAAGGGGACCCAATAATTATTCCATTGAAACCATAAAAGAAATAAAGGATCTACACAACATCCACCTAAAGAAGGTAACACCATGACCACACTTGATTTACATTGGTGGTCTACACAAGGGCATTGATCGGAAACCCACATCCATTAAGGCATAACCATATACATAGTGTGATGGGTAAGTCCACCATGATCGTTGTGACAATAGTAAATTCCCAGTTATGAGGAAACATAATATAGAAATAGAAACTAACTTACCAAAATGTTGGAGGCAGGAGACTAGTCGATCTCCCCACACCACTATCGATCTCCTGACTGTGTGAAAATCTTCACTCTAAGGCCTATGGATGGAGACCTGATGTTTAAAGCATCTATTGTGTCGCAATGAGGAGCTATGAATCACATTATCTCATGAAATTCACTAGATCAAACAAAAAACCAATACCCCACATATAATAAGTGATACACACCACCATTATAACTTATATAGAATGAAGAGTGAAATGAACAAGTAACACGGTGAAACACACCAAGCATCACCGAACACAACCCCTATAACTAAGAGAATCATCATAATAGGAAGGCACTATAAATAGATCCCAAAAAACTCTCTATTTCAAAAAAATGGCATGAGGAATTATTTTTTGAGTAGTATATAGCTTGTGAAACATGAGAAAGAATCATTAGGTTGATCAACTAGAAATATTGCAAATAGAGAACTATATTTGGCCACATCACAACATCCAACACATATTTAGAAACCCACTAAACATTAATCAAAAAACGAGCCACCAACAAGATCCCATCTCAAGACACAACAAGAGTATGAATTCTAGATCATAAGGAAGAAAAATAAATAAATAAATCATCATTATATATAGAAAAAAACTATCCACATAAGCATCAGTTTATAAAAAGATTCCATAATTTTTCACCTCAAAACTATTTTTAAAAACAAACATACTTTGTGGATTTCCATATTCACCAATATCATTTCATCAAGTCTCACACACAAGAACATTTCCATTCCACCCTAGGAACTCAACCACCGTGACTTAGAGTCCATCCTACCATATATCAATAAAAACATGAATGTGAGAACCCATGAAAACAGAAAAGGATAAAAAAACCACATCATTCCAAAAATCATGTACCTTACAAAGGAACACTAAACACAAAGTCATAACCCTTTGCATATTTCACTAAACAAACTGAGCTTCATCAAGAACCATTTGATGAAAAAACCTACCTATTTTCATTTTTAACATCATTGAAAACAACCAAGCTACTCCAAACAACCCATTACCATTTTCTAAAAATCAGTATGGTATATTCTCATAATCCGGTGGGCATTGAGACCAATACCCTTTCTAGGAAAACACCAACTGCTCAAAACCAATTTCCAAAACCAATTCATCAATTTGAAACACTTTTCATCATCCAAAAAACCCCATTAAAAAAATTAAACTTAAATTAATATAATTCACACTTTCAAAAAATGTTATTTCAAAAACCACAAGTTTAGATTAGTGATATTCTAATCCTATTAAATCATTTCCACTTCCTTCTAAAAAAATTTGTTTCAAAAAAACACAACCTTATAAAATATTTCTTATATTTATTTTTAAAAAACTCATTTTTACACTTTTTAAAATCCAGTCCTTCATTTAAAACACATTTCCACAATTCTCACACAAGGATTTTCAGAATAAAAAATCAGAGTTTACGGAAGGTCCAAGAGACCCAAAAAAGGGAACTAGTATTGGTGGGTGACTTGAAAATATGGTTGGAGGCCATATGTCAAAAACCAAACTAACATGAAGGGACATATTAGGACCATTCCTTGACTACACATGTCTTTATAGGCCCTTCATGCTCACATAGGGCATTATTTAGACTCCCATTTTCATATTCCAACACCAAACAGTCAACAAGATCAAAGGATACTAATAAAACCAGACTTCTAATGGAAACCCGAGGATCAGAATGAGCTAGAGTTCGCAACACTCTTCCCACACATAACCATAATATCCCAAAAATCCTACTCCATATACCTTGACATCCCGCAAATAACAAGGGATCTCTAAAAATAAATGTATGTTAAGAGTCGACCTCCTATGATACCATTTTTTCACAAACTGGCTTCAGTCCACCTTGAACTGTGCACCCAGGCCAGCCATGACAGGCCATGAGAGGCATTCCTAATCCTCATGGGATGGTGAAATTCACTGATGGAATCAATAGAGTACAAAAGGGGATGATTTCACTTAAATATAAACAATCAATCAAAAAAAATGGACAACCCAAAATACATTTACATAAAAAACAATCTGAACATTATTTGTATCTGAAACATAAAGTAAAACTAAAACAACAAATCAACTGACCAAACATGATAATCAAATATCTCCATGTGACCCCGCTAGTCACTCTCTTGCATAATGATCACACATCCCCCAAGGCGATCAAACTCAAGCTGAACCCTACACAAGGGATAATAATAGAAGAAGACTATATGTGTGATTATTAAAACACTGTAGGTTAACCCGATATTCTATCCCCAATGCACTTACTTTTAAATAAAAGAAACATTAATTTTATGTTTTAATTATAAGATATAAAGGTTGGTTTTAAAAATGAGGTATCATGATATAAAAAATTACTTGAAATTGTTTTTCATGTTTTATTGAAAAGAATGCAAGGAACAATTTTCAATTAGGTGAAACTTCAAAATGAAAATAGTGTTCAAGAGGGCTGCTTTAAAGAATGTACACATTTAAATAAATCACACACATAGATGAATTTACTAACCAAACACACTGTATTCCAATGGTGAGTACAACAAATACAATGAGAAAAAGTATCAGGAACACCCCTAGGAACTAGTTAGATGTGAGCCCCAAGTACCTCGTATCTCGGTGAAGGTATCCATAATAAATATCTATTCTCGTGCATAAGAGACATTACTAGAGAGCATACCAAAAAATTAGTGGTCCTTCAACAACATGGTCATCAATGTTTAGTTAGTGTTATCATTGTCAAAATTTCTATGTGAATCAGGGGCCAAACCCCATGTGATCACCAGTATACTAGTACACGTCCGCCCAACTGGACACCCAAGATTCCCTTTCGTGCTCAATAAAGTTAAACATATTATCAAACACACTTTCAACCTGAAAGTTCAATTCTAAATCCAAAAACACTCAAACAACCAATAATCATGCTTCACATTTCTTCCAGGGATCAATAATCCACTTAAAAGTTTCCTTAAATAATTTTAAAGAGTGTAATGAGGCTTTGCACCTAAAACACATTAAAAACACTCTTTTAAGGAAAAATGCAAAAAAAAACATACCCAAACATATTTGGAAGACCCAAAAAAGTAATTAAATAATTTCATGGACTATAAAACAATCCCAATTGATGCAAGATGGAATATACAATTAAAACACTCTTACTTCATTTTTAGGAAAGGCCACACATGCCTTTAATTTTTTTTACCAAAATGACATGTTTCAAAGACATAAATACCAAATTTTATAAGTATGATAGAAACCCCCATTTTATGATTCAAAACATTGGTAACCAACTTGAAAATATTCATATTTATTTTCCATTACACTACCCTTTTTATAAAAGTACCAAACAGGCCTTCCATTAGAAACACAAGTGAAAATACCTTAAAACCGATAAAATATTTATCTAAAAACAAAACCCTACATGGAATACACATAAGAAACCCAAAAAATATCTTTCCCTACTTCCAATATGATTATAAAACCAAACCAATCATTTTAAACCACACTAAACACATAAAAGCCAATTGGGAATCTTACCAAACACATGACATGCAATTTTTTGACAAAACCATTCATTTTAAGCACTAACAATTTAATAAAACATCAATTCCATGCCATTAATTTAATCAAGATATGAAACCTGGTTGAAAATACCAAAAAAAATGTTCGGATTCAATGAAATCATTTAAACAAACACTCGGGGTGCACCATTTTAGCAAAACTACACCACTTTACCAAAAACGAGGTATAAATGCTACTGGGAACACCAAATAAATTATCCAAAGAATAATTTACAATTTTTAGAGTATGATGTAGATTAAAACATAAATAAATATATTAATCTTAATTAAAATAAATTTCAATGGGAAACTTACCTCAAATCCTTGGCGGAATGGAAACAGAAAACCGAAATCATCCACCACGAGTTTATAAACCCTAAAAATATGAATAACATCTCTAAATGAATATAAAAACCCATAAAAAGTCACGCCAGAACATAACCCAGGTATTTCATGACCACAGTAGAATAAATAACCATGAAATAATGGAAGGAGGAGGAATAAGAAAGGGAAAGGAGAAGAAATATCACCTTGGAAACTAGAAAACTATTTGTATTCCCTTAGATCTACACCCATAGAGGAAAAGGGAATGACTTGAAACATCTTGGAGATTATAATAATTTATGTAAGAACCAATTAAAGAAGATTTTTTGAAATAAGAGTACGAATTTAATGACTTTTTAATGAGACAAATTAACTTTGTAAAATCAGTATGATTTTAGAAACAATGAGATGTTTTTCCATACTCCGTGACTAATATGAGCTCTAAAGAGGGAATATGGCACATGGTGGTCTGAATAGGTTTCTTGGGATTAAGTGGGAGGTGTAATCACTGAAAATTATCAAAAAATTTATTAATATAGAAGAGATTTTGTTTTAAAAAATCTGGAAATGGACCCACCGTCTCGCCCAATACTTTAATCAATATCCCAAAATCACCATGCTTATGAATTCTTAAGGGTTCCCAAAGGATATGGTGGTTTGAATATGTTAATGGAGGAAAAGTAAAAAGTTTTATGGGTAAATTTTTTTGAATAAAAACGTATTTATAATAGAAAAAATATTCGGTTTTAAATCTAGATATGGGGTCATGGTTTGGCCCAAATCATGAATTAACCACCCTTTCTCCAAAAACATCAAAACAAGCAAGGGGCACCTAGAGTAGGATTATTCAACATATATGGAACTTAAAAAATCATCATTCATATCACACAAAATCCATGAAAAGGATTTGCATTTATGATGAAATAGATAAAAATGACATGAAAAATATATTGTGACATTGCCTTTTTGGTCACACAAAAATACTAATTCCACATTCTTTAATATGGTTCTTAAGGAGACAACACTCAAGATATAAAATCCCCCATATCTATATTTTAATTTTTTTCCTTTTCTTATCCTCATATAAACTCCACTATGAAAAAAATGATAAATAAAATATTATATATATATACTTGAATGTTTTTGTTTCAGTGTAATATCAATAATCAAACCCATTTTCTTTTCGTTTTATTCTGAAAATTAAAATTTCGTTCATGGGGGTCAATTCACTACCTTAATGGACGAAAAATTTTCATTTTTCATTAGACCTTCAAGACTAGTCATTAAAACATAATTTTTTTAAAATATAATACAATATGTTTATTAAAACATATTTAATGTTTTGGAACCACTATATAAGCATAATGTTAAATAAAACGATACTAGTTCACGGTGTTCCTAAAAACCACCAAAATAGTGTAATCATTTTTAATTAACATTTTATTTAATGAATAATTAAAATGTAAAAAAATTATGGGACCATTTAAATTTAATGAAGTGAATTAATACAATAAAATTTCATATATGGAGAATTATTCCAATTTGACAGGAACTTCCATTATTATACACATGAAAACTGATCATGAAACCATGAAACCAATGCTACCAAAATGAAAAAATTAAACCCTATAACTCATAAAAATATCCATAAATAGAATTAATAAAATAATAAAAAATAAAATACATCTATAATATTATCTAAGTTAATTAATTTATGGATCTAATTTTATTATTCAAGACATTAAGTGCAAGTACAGAACACTTTCGAACACAAGGTAAGGGATTCTCTTCAAACCTAGTTTTTTCATGTTACACATTCTCTCATTTATTACCCCAATGTAATTATTAATTATTATTATATAATCGTAAATTCATTTTTATGTTCCAAATTGTTTTACCTAATTTAATTATTCTTTATTTTATGGGTTAATACATGTTTTATGAAGTTCCTTTTTCAATTGCTCTTGATAAGAAATCCTGATTAATGAGAACTTCACAAATTTTTACACATTTTAAATTGAAATAAATCACCTTGTTAAATCCACCATTATTTATATAAAATAACTATTTTCATCATGAAAAACTATCTTAGTTCATTTGTTCTTTTATACAAAAAATTATTCCTTTTCCTCTTTAAAGTTCTATTTAATATTTTCCCTTAAACCGCACTAAAGTGGCTCATTTATAAAAATTATTAAACAATATTTTCACTTTATTTTTACTTTATTTGGGAATAATTTATCATTATCTATGCCTATTTTCCATTATTAATGTTTATGTATGATTTAAATCCATTATTTTGTGAAAACCTTTATGATATGCCCATTTGTTATGCCTTATACCATTGTTATGAAACTCATTTCATTCCTTGGGTAACCTTTATATTTATACAATATGTTGATTATTCAAGTGGAAAAAATATGAATGAACATGATATAATGGGAGAACCAAGATAGTGATCAAATTCATTGGGTAATGTTTTAGTCTCATGAGATGTCATGTTGGGACAAAGAGTAAACTCGATTCCTTTATGGGATTTTTTCCACCATGTGACATAGACTTGGTAGTTATCCTTGAATCATGTTTATTTCAGGTTATATGATTCTTCCACATTCTTATATTTATATGATTATATGATACCATGTCATATATGTCATTCTTCCACATGTTTATTAATATTCCATGCCTTTTTATGTCATCATGTTATTTCTTTTAACTCATTGATAGTATTAATTCCTATTTTTATTACACTATTGGAATATTGAGATCATCTATTTTCCAATCTATTCCTGTTTTTATCCTAAATAGATGTAATATCTAAAAAATGTTAGGATCTCATTATTGAAGATTAATATAAATATGTTTTATTCTCGTTCTATGTTTTCATATTTTTCCCACTAATCATCTGAAGACACTAGACTTTCAGATCCCTGGTTTTCATTTGATTATTAATTATTCTTAAAGTAATGTACTAATTTGTTTAAAATTATTGGGAATCTATAGTTGGTATTAGAGTACATTCTAGTTATATTTGGAGAATATGAATGTAAAACTTTAGTAAGAACCTGTGGGATAATTCTATCATCATAGATACCCCATATTAAAAATCATGGAACAAAATGTTAGGATATAAATTTCATTTTCAATTTTATATCAATGGTGATAGAAATACATGTTGGGAATTTTTTAATACGTAAATATATATATCATGGTATTAGTAAATTAATGTTTTAAAAATGATAAATTAAGTATTGTTATTTTTTTAAGAAATAATCTTTATTGACAATTGATTAATTAATATAATGATTTAAAATAAAATTTATTCTCATAAAATATATTAATAAATCAATATTTTTCTATCTTATGATTATTTGAAAATTTTATGTGACCTAATTTTATTTTTCAAAGTGAAATAAACTCAATTATAATATTAAAATCAATATTTTTTTGAGTAAATGAAGATTTTAATTAAAAATTAAATTTATTAAATTTAGATAATTAATTTAAAAAAATGGAGTCCATTTATAAATTCTATAAGTTAAAAAATTGGTAGGAGAACATTTTAGGATTTTTTTCTTAAATAGTTGATTTTTTTGTGAATAGTTAAATATGATAATTTATAATATGAAAAATTATAAGTAAATAAATGAATTCTTATTCATGGATGATATATGAATGAGGTAAGAACACATTATTTATAACTCACATTAACTAGATACTTTACATTGTAAAAATAATGAAAAAAATAGATATTCTTGAGCCAAAATAATAAACGAGTGTATAAAATCGAAAAAAGAAAACTCTATCCTCCCCTATAAATACCACCCCTCACTGCCCCTTCTCATAAAAAATTCTATGAATTTTAACATGCTTATATTATAAAAAAATTTGTCTCATAATCCTCTTTCCCTCATTTTGGTCTTTCTATTCTCCCCAAAAGACCAATTACAAGTTTCTTAAGGAGGTTCTCAAGGAGATAACATTGAAGAGGTAAACTACTCTTTCTTTATCATTTAATTTATTTTATTCTCTGGTCCTCTTATCACCACCGGTATCAATAAAATTGTGATAAATATAGTATTATATATATAATTTAATTTTATTATTTCAATTTTACATCGATCACCCAACCTTCAATCCTATTATTTTTTTATAAAATTAAAACATCATCCATGGGCTTTGGATTCAAAACCTTCATGGATGGGGAGTTTTCATTTTTCATTTACACTTTTGAGGATGATCGTAAAAAAAATTTATTGTTAAAAAAGATTATAATAGGTGTATTAACACACATTTAATGTTTTATAACAAATATATATATATAATATTAAATAAAATGATACTAGTTCATGGAGGTTGTACAAACCGCCAAAAGAAACTAAACTTTTTTTTATTAATATTTAATCCAATGGTTAATATAATTTTAAAAAATAATAATATATTGGACCATTTTAATTTATAAAAGATATTTAATACCATTTAATTTATCTTATGGAGAATTATTACAATTTGACAATGAATTCCATAAACAGATGATGAAACCATGGAACGAACGCTCCTGAAATGAGGAAATTAAACTCTATAACTCATAAAAATATCCATAAATGAACATAATTAAATTATAATAAATTAATTAAATATATAAAAGGTTATAAATTAATTAATTAACGTGTCTAATTATATTTTCTAGGATATTAAGTGCAAGTACAAAACAATTTCAAACATAAAGTAAGGGATTAGTTCCAAACCTCATTTTTTTCCATCAGGTTAAAAAATATCTCTCTTTACCCCAATATAATTATTAATTATTATTATTTAATCCTAAAATATTATGTGTGTATGTTCAAAAAATATACAGCTATTTTAATTATTCTTTTTTGGAGAAATACATGTTTTATAAGGTTCCCTTTTAAATTCATCTCGATATGCAAGCCTGATTAAATAAAACATCCAAATTTCTTACCAATGTCTAGTACACTCCATAATATATTTCAATCCCCCATTATTTTTATAAAATCACTTATATTATCATGGAAAACAATATTAGTTCATTTTTGGTTTGATACAAAACTTATTCCTTTATTATCTTTAATGTTTTCTTTAGTATCTTCCCTTTAACCGCACCAAAGTATCTCATTTATAAAGTTTCTTAAACTATGTTTTTACATTGTTTTCACTTAATGTGGACATAATTTATTATGATATATTCCAATTTTAACATATTAATGTCAATGTATGTTTTAAATATATTCATTTGTGGACACCTTTATGATATGCCCATTTTTTATTCTTATGACATGATTACAATACCCATTTCATTCCATGGTTAACCCCTATGTTTATCCCTTATGTTGATTCTTCATGCGCAACACATATACATTAAAATTTTTTTAAGGGTGCACCCAGATATTTCTCCAATTCATTGGGTAATGTTTTAGTCTCATGATGTATCATGTTTGGATAGGTAGTAAACCTGATTCCTTAATGGGACATTTCCCACCATGTGATATAGTTTTTGAAGTTAGCCTAGACTCATTTTTATGTAATTTTATATGTTTATACCCCATTTATAGATGGATGCGATTAAATGATCCTATGTTCTATATGTGATACTTTTATATGTTTATTCACATTCCATGCCTTTCTTTGTCATCATATTATTCCTTCTAACTCGTGCCATATTATTTATTCCTATTTTTATTCCTTTAATTTGATTTTTAACTTATAAATATTGTCTATATATTCCCAAGGATTTAAAATGATTATATAATAGTTCAAAGGATTTTAGGAGCTCATTATGGATGATTAATATAATTTTGTTTTATTTTAACAACATGTTTTGAGTTATATAAACCTATTCTTCCAAAGATACTAGAATTTAAGATCAATAGCTTGAATTTTATGGTTTATTATTCTTAAATTAATATATAAATATGTATAAAATTATTGGGTCTCTATATTAGGTACCCAATTCCTGTGATTTTTTAAATCGTTGGTATCGATATAATGGTATATATATGATTTCTAGTATTTCACTTGTTAATGACAAGGAACCAACTTCAAAGTTATGTAAACGAAATTATCAATGAATGAAGAATAATTTAAAATAACTATTTATGAGAAATATAATAATATAAAAGTCTTTCAGTATTAGATATATCCACTAGAAGAAACACATAAAGATACCATTGATTCCAATAATTCTCAATTAGAGATCATGGTAAAAATAATAAAGTACCTTGAAAATTATTTATAATAAGGTAGTAAAATTAAATATGATTAGGTTGAGAAGAAAAATAGACAATGGGAATAATGAATAACATAAGACGAGGATAAGAAAAATATCCTTAACACGATGTTTCATGAGGTGGATGTCAACCTAATAAATATTGATGTGACATAAGATGAGTCTTACCAAACTATTTATAAAATATGTTCTTCTATATATGTTTTTTAAAAGATTATTATCTTAAAGAGGACTCATTCTAGTGGAAATAATTTATTGATTCCATATGTTAATGTATCACATACAAAATCAGAGAAAAAGGTATCCCTTTCCCAAGAAAATGTAGTGTGTACTAATGTTATTTTAATGAATAGTATAGTTTATAAAGTAAACTATGGAAAAATATTGGAGGATGAAATTTAGGATAAAACAACTATTATATCAAGGGCTGATATTAGTTCTATCATAAACCATTGTTCCCCAAATTTTTTTCAAAATAAGGGCCTTTTGAATTTGAATCAATAAGGATTTAAAGCATTATAGTCTTCTATTAAAGGGAGAAAATAATGTTTTTTAGATACAGTTGTATTTTGATAAATTTATGAATAAGAACACTGATTTTTTTGTATAATATATCAATATTAATAAGATAAAGAAGGCATATATTAAGGGGGATTATACCTAATATCAATAGTGACCCTACTAAGTTGAGCCAATATACATATAAGATGATGCATTTTACTTAATAAAAAACAATGGAAGGTAAGATAATTATTTTTTAAGTATCAACAAAGGTGATCCCAATGATGAAGGATTACAGTTGTAATATACTAATAATTCATCATAATTTATCAACAGAATAATACTAAAAAATATATGGATAACTCAAAGGAATAATGAAGATGTGTTCACCTAGGGGAATATAAAAAAGTATAATTTTAAACAAAATAAACCCAAGAAGAATATTGTGAGAGATGCCACACCAAGAATAATATGCCCCTATTGTGGTAGAATATTCCACATAATGGATTCTTATAACTGAGACATGAACTTGAATGATAAATAGAGAAAGCTAAAATCAAAAAAATAATCCATCTAAGATTGAAATAAAATGGATGGTTTGGTGGAAGGAATTATTTAAAGATAATTAGAATTTCATAATTGGCTACCAATAAAAGGTTAATCAATGATTTATGAAAATCCATGGAAAAAAACTAAACATGTTATAAATACATTAATTAATGCAATATAACATGCACAATATAGTATTAGATGGAAAATAAGATGGGGAAAACATAAAATAATTCTTGTTCCATACTAGTTGATGTGAAAATGAATAGTGGTTTTCCATAAATCCATATATATATATATATAAATGCTATATCATAGTAGATGATATGCGAATGTCACATGGTATGAAATCCTAGTGTAAAATACATAATTTATAATCACGGTCATATCATTGTATATGATATAGTGATATCATATTATTACTTTCAAGAGAATCAAAATGTATAACTTAGATATTTCATAGTGCCTAAGGAATATTATTATATGATTTATAATACACCCTAGGAATTATCATATAATGTTAATTTCTATCGTTAATGTTTGGATCCAACTTTCATATAATCTATCATTGATTATATGTATTTCATAAGATGAAATTAATGGGAGATGTTTTGATTTCTGAAGATTATTTGTGTTATAACCTATTATATTAAATCATACATTTTGTAACATATAAGTAATTATCATGGAATGCTTAAGAGTGTCCTGAATACTATATAAATAGGCTAAGGCATTGATGTGGTTTGTTTATTAAATATATTATCACCCAATATGCCTCCCATATATTCTCCAAAGTGAATCAATCTTCCTCTCATTAAAATATTCCAAGAGATACTAAAAAATCAAGGTGATTAGAATAATATGTCATGAGCATATAATGATGATGTTGATCTATGGATAAACCATAGAGGACGGATTCTTAATAAAAATTTATAGTGATATTTATAAAGAATGTTTTTGGAGATAACAAATAAAGTAACCATAATCAGTTTGTGACACACAATTTATTAATTTCATATTTATATAATGTTTCAACATTAGGCATGGTAGATCTTGGTTTTTTGTTTCTTGTTGTTCCCACTAAAAAGGAAAAGTGTTATTTGATCTATAGATACTCATAAGTGGTATCTAGTCATCACCATGAATTTTGATTCTCTAAATCATTTTTAAAAATAATGAAATCATATATCATATTGATATTTTATTGGATTTCTTAAAATATGATTTTAGTTTTTAAATTTTATTGGTCATATGATATAAGATATTGTGTGGTATGATATGGTCACCAAATATAATATATGATATCATGATAAGCAGTATTATTGTTTTCTTTTGGTTATATATATATATATATCATAACGTAATTTTCTGAATATCGTATGGGGAGATAACATCAATTGATGTTTCCAAACCAAAGCATCACATTACCTTTACAATATAGGTGATATTATAAAATATGAAACCCAGATAATGAAATGTCAATACCTAGTAGAAATAATGAATTTAGCATCATTTTTTATTATTAATATTATTTAAAAATAGAAATCAATTCATCCAATGTAAAAAATTATAGTTTGAACACTGGTTATTTAAAATTGATGTTGATACATACTTAAAATGTTGGGTTATCTAAAAACCAATTTTGAAAGAATAATAAATTGTTTTTTATGTTTCAATGTTGGTTTTTTCAAAAACCGATGTTGAAAGTATGTTTTTACCTTTTTTTTGTATAAAACCACTTTGAATTTACAAAAAACAAATCCATATTTTTTTCATATACTGAAGGTCGATTTAAAACAAAAAAGACAGTTAAATCATGTTTAAACACCAATTTATACAAAGAAAACAACATTGAAAGATACTTTCAATGTTGGTATAAAAAATAAGTGATGTAAAAACCTAATTATATATTTCCTAAAACATTTTAAAAAAATTAACTCATGATCAGAAACATGATTTCCAACACCAAAAATAGAAAAAAAACATATGTAAATAACAAACTAGATGAAAATTACAATTTTTAAGCATTTACAAAAGTAAATAAAACATAAATGTATCATTTAGATACAAATATTCAAAAAAATCATACCAAAAATATAGTTTTCAAACAAACATTGAATGTGGTTTAATTATTCCTTAGTATAATATGTAACATCTTAAAAAAATTCACAAATAATGAATTTTAGAAAATTATGAATAAAACATATTGGTGGATTCCTAAGAGTTATAATATAACTAAAATTTTGAAAAGATTTCATTATTTTATCCATGTTAACCTCATAAATGAATATTAAATCATAGTAACCACATTTATCCCTTACTTGTTCATGAATTAATTGATGTTCTGAAACAAAAATATGAAAATAGGAAACATTTTATATTCAAGACAAAACAAGTATTAGCTAATATAAAATATATGCAATTCAACTATCAAAAATATAATTTTATTTTTATTCACTCTTAAAAAATGAATATATTCATATTATGCCCATGATTTTTTGTATTTTTATATGTTAATTTTCAAGAAATATATATTATGAAAAATTTACGATTAATGAACTAATAAAATAAATAAAAATTATAAATTAAAAAATTGTTTATAACTCGTACGAAATCTATATAGTAAATTGAAAAACTAATATATGGTGAATTCATGTATGAATAATACATATAACATCAAATTGGGACTATAATATTAAAATTTTTACATTAATGAGATTATAATTAATATTTTTTATAATTATAATATAGTATTCTTACTTATCAAGGAATAGAAGAAAATGACACATTATATTTATATTTTCGAATCATTCAAATGTAAAATTATATCAATCATTATAATTCAGATATCACACCACCATTGAAATAGTATTTAAATTTATAAAAACTTGAATGAAAGTGTTGTTATTTTGAAAATAATGACTTTATAGTTACCCTGTTAAATGATTAATAAATTAATTCAGACCAATTTATATTTAGATATTGAAATAGAAATAAAAATAGAAATTTACTTACACAGGGAATAACTATAACATGATTATGGAGAACTCATCACCAGTAACCTAATCCATTATATTTTTCTTGACTATAAACATTTCATTGTATCTCTAAAATATATTAGCAGTCATCAAAAAATAATTATACAATTACAACACATAATAATTATAGGATTATTTTTTTATCCCATCAAAAACATCAGAAGTATGTAATGGTTTTGGTTCTTTATTTTTTTATTTTTCATTGATTCCTTTGATTTCAAATACTCTTATTCAAGTTAAATGTAATAAAAAATCATCAGTAATAATAAATATAAAGTAAATAAGAATTATAAAACAACTAATACCTCATATATAAAATAAATAATAAGGCTATCTGGATAGAGTAAAATATCCCCTATATTGTCTCTAACATTTTCCATATCCTTTTTAGGAAACAACACTTTAGTAGTTGGATTAATAATATCATGAAATCCTTCTCTAACCTTAACCAAAAACATAAGTTTATGATTTAAATAACTAACAAAATTATGTATGATTCTATACACTATAATATGTAAATGGGGATCCAAAACATGAACATCATAGTAAATTATTTGGTTATAATAATAAAGTATAGGATATGAGTTGGAAGGCTATGCTAGATGCATCTTACATTACATTTCTGCGAACATATCATGTATAAATGATTTAATTTTATCATCTATTAGACAATTTATCTCTAAAATTTCATCCTTAACGGAGTCCACTTCCCCTATATTATTATATCTACCTTGATGTCATAATAGGATGAAAAAATATTTTCTCAAGCATTGAACCCCACCTAAAATCATCTTACATTGTCTGGGTGTTCTTTCTTTCATAAAGCAGTAGTCAAAGTGTCCATCCTAAACTCAAGAACAAAATTAAATTATGTCAATTTATCTTTATGAGAGACATGAAATGATATATTAAAATGTAATATTATTTTAATTTTAGTGACTCCAAATTTTTTGTTTGAAACATTGTAATATTTATAATAATATTTTTATAGATTTTCATTGATTCGGTGCAGAGTTTTGGGGAACTTGGATCAACGATGATGATATATTAAATATATTAAGTATAATATATCACTGGCACATAGCTTTTGGAAATAATTGAATAACTTGAGAATATTGTCTATAATGGGATAAGTGAGACCACCATTAACCCCAGAGTGTAAATTTTACCATAGGTGGGGTATAACCTTTTCAGTATCAGGTGTTGTGGCATAATTAAATCAACAAATAATAATTAGGTAAAATAAATAAATTAAATTTATATATTTATTTATTACATAATAAATGTTTTTGACCTAAAAAACCTATATTCATACACTACTATAGATCCTCCTTAGGGTTAACCATATAACCCTATATATGGAGGAAGAGGGGCACATGATAAAAAATAATGAAATCATGGATTCCTTATCTAAATACCATTAGGTTTTTCCTCATAAAAAGAGTTCTTGGATATCTTTAAATACAATAACATAGAATCCATATTTATTTTCAATTGATAATATATCAAGGAAAGACTTTTATTTGTTGGATTATTTTTCCATTTATACATTTCCATAAAGAATGTGAATTAATTCATTATAAATTAATTCAAAGATATTTATTTTTGATTTTTTATATTTATTTATCTTATTATAATTATTAATTTGATATTTAATTTTTCATATTTTTTGTTTTTAATATCCTTCCACATTATTCATTTTCCATGTATGATGGTCAAATAAACGTCAACCAATATTCATTATAACTTTTCTGCTTCATGCATTTGTCCCTGTGTTCTTCATTCATCATTAGTATTTAATATGATTGATTATTCAACTTATCTATGAAAATGATTCTATGTGTGATTCTAGGGATATTTGTTGAGAGATAAAAAATGTTGAGTTTGGAAATAGAGGATTTTCCATAACGATGATGGAAGCCTGATGGAGGACTACTGGTTTCTGGCTATGTACGATATGACATGTGGGAATTTGGTGGATTGAAAAGGATGTGTTTCTGAGAAATGTGTGGATGTAATCTAACCATTAATGATATTTTAGATTCTATCAATGAAATTCAGAAATTATGGACATTAATTGTGATCGAAAAAGATTCCATCGTGGCATAAGCAAGACCTATGAAATAAATTTTAATTTATGTGAAAACTGATATACATGACAACTATTTTGGAAGAAAGGACACAATGTTGTCCCCTATATGTGAAGACTTGGATTTTTACAAAGAGTAAAATATAACACAAAATACAGGGGACACACACAACTTATCACTATTATCCATCCATCTTGGAATTTATATATTATACACACCCTGGAATCCATGTGACCTAAACTAGTTTTGTGTCATAACACCATGCCATGTTAATGGGGAAGAACATTCCAGACAAGATAGAAGGACACTAAATGTACCTTACTTTGTGAGACACAACTTTTACCCTAGTGGGGTACATCATGTACTCCTTCGAAGGAATATTAGATCCATTGTTTCTCTAAGACTAGTTCTATTATCAGTGTGGATGCATTCCCTTGGTCCAACACCATATGGGTATAGTGAGGTATCTCCTATTGAGAATTGGATGAGAGATACCTTTTATGGGTTAGTAATAGATTAAGTTATATATCCTTTAATTTGGCCCGATGTGTGATCCTCTATCATTATTCCCAAGTTTAGGTTAGATACCCCATTTCCAATAGCCATGGCATGTGATCCTATTCCTAGTTAGTAATCATAGATAGTGTAAGGTATCTCCCATAAGCCCTATGTATGAACCCCTATATTTATATTGATAGCTATAATGTTCTGATGAGGGCTTTTATGACCAATTGAGTATATTCTATGATCCCTCAAGGTTCATTAATACTTCAATAAGATGAGACTCAATGAGTATGACCTATCAGATGAGTTCCATAAATATTGAAAGACACGATGAGTATGTTCTATCAGATGAATGTTACCATAGAGTCTTGAGAAGAATCCATGGGTCGGTAGTGAGGACATAATTCACCTTAGGACATGTATTCTTCCTATGAGAATATATGGGTAATATTATTCATTCCATTTGATAATTACTTTGAGATGACTCCCTCTTTGATGTGTTTTGTTTAGAGATTTCAGGGTGCCCTACTGGGTATGTTTATACTCACCCTTACATGGGATCTTGCTACACATGTCAGGTCTTATGAAGATGACCTGAACTTTGATAGAGTCCTAGGAGAACCTCGATCAATTAGAGCATAGTTGTGCAAGTGAGGCCATGGAAAGTTCTAGGAGTGGCATCTTGATAAAAATCCATTTTTTTAACAAGTTAGACTATTTCTACAATTATGGTGGGAATATATTATGAAATTTTCTTTTACAAACACTAATTCATACTCTGATGTGGGGTAATGTATTATGAATGAATATTTAGTATTAGAAAATTATCATTTTTCAATTATAATATTGTCTGGAGATGTGTGTATGTGTACATGTAATTTTTTATAATGCCTCCCATGCATGTGATATGATAACACAATGCTAGTCACCAGCCCCGATACTATTGGATGTGGAATTGGGGTGTCACACTTGTCATACTACCATCTAGGAGAGTTCTATTTGATTGGGCCATGACACTATCGTCATCATAGTAATGGATTTTGGAGATATGATAGCTGTAATGATTGGTTTGGGTACTAAGGAATCAATGTTAAAGTCGATTGAGTTCAGATATTAGGCCTGGGAACTTTGTAATGGTGCACCAAATGAAATATATAATCACCAAGACATTGACAACATTATTATTTACTCGACACAGAAATACATTGGTTTTAGGGAAGACAATGGTGAATGAATTATATATGAATGAGTTGTGGTTACGTATCCTTCTAGAGTCAACTCTTTATATATTATCTTTAAATGTGGTATATCTTTTTAATCAACAAGATTCCTCCACATAAATATCTAGTGATGGATACCAAAATATTTGAATGATGATGAATCTCCGAGTTATGAATCCTTAGTGTTATAACTTAATCATGACCTTACCCATCGGAGTAGATAGGAAGGTTTGTCTCAACCCATTAAGATTTACGATTACCCACTCATGATAGTTTCTTTGTTTTCTCTCCATTAGTTTGATAAGTAGGTGTTCTAGGAGTTATAATAGTCAATTCCAATTGTCTTATTGGGATTATCATTTCTTAGAAACAAATACCACCAAGGTCTTGGGGTGATCCAAACCCTCAAGAGGTATAATACTTGTTCAAATATATAAAGTGAGTATTCCATCTAGTTAGAAAACCTCTTGATGGTGGTATTTGTAGTGAACCATATTTATGGAAATGTATGACATTGGTGGATCCCTTTTCTTGTGATGTTTGATGTAGATTCAGGTAGAAGTGGAAACTTCCCCCAATGATATTTGTTCTCTTACGATTTTACGCCATGAGAGTGAGTTAGTGTCACCCAAAGAAGATAGTATCCTACCTTGGTGAATAATTTTCTATGGTATGTAAGTTCAAGACAACTTTTAATGATCTAATGTCTTCCAAAAAACCCGGGTTGTGGTGAACATGTTGGAAAGGGCCTCGACAGCTATAGGTTATGGAGAATTATGAAATTTAGGATCTGGGAATGATGTAAAGTATGAACCATGTCTTTTCTAACTTAAATATCTTTTTCATAGACACAATAATGTTCCAATGATTCATTATAACATCAATTGTTTGAGATATGGAGTTTCAAGTGAATCCTTTAACTTGACCCTTATTTTTAAATACTCCTATAAGTGATGTTTCAATAATCACACTCTACTTTTGGATATATTAATTATATCTTGTATGAGATAGCTTCACGTGGGATATTTTCATAGTGGTAATGAGTCCCAACAATGTTTTTCTCAGTATGGAGTGGTTTTTGTGGTACATACCCAATTTAAATGTAAAAAAAATGAGGTTTTCAAATTTCTTGAGTTTTTGGGATGGAATATTTACATATTTAGTGAGATTTTATCCTAGTAAGAGTTGGATGAACCTATATAGAAGTGTATACAACTAATTTCTCATTAGTTGGAATGTATTACCATTAGAGTAGTGGATTTTGTGATCTTTCAGTAACCTAAAATGGTGGAGTAGTATGAGGACATATTTTATGAGGGTGTTCTAGGCTTACCTTCCCAAAGAGAGATCATCTTATATATTGTCATGTTCCTAGGGATGACATTGATATCTATTTTTGTTTATGGGATGACCCCTATAGATTGGAAAGAGATGAATGTGCAATTAGAGGATCTACTCTGGCGATGATTCCTTGAAAACAATGTGTTTCCATGGGAAACCCTTTTCTAATAAGGTGGTTGATGGGAGATCGAGGATATGAAATGATTATCATTTCCAGAACCAGGTGAATGTGTAGAATGAGTATACACTTCCTCGACTTGATGACGTCTTCAACTAGTGGTTAGTAGAAAAGTGGCTCTCAAAGACTAACCTCAGGTTGTGATGTGCCTATGAAATAATGGAATGACTAAGTGAAGTTGAAAACTTAAATTATATCCAAATTAACATGGATTGATGAAAATTCCAACCACTAATGTTTCACCAATCATAAAGGCTATGTCACCAAAAATGGATGTGAACCAACAATTCCTAGAAAATGGAAGAGGATAAAGTTATAAAATTCAAATGAAGGCTTAATAATTCATAATATTCAAGAATAACCATTAAAAAAGAGTTGAAATACAATATAAAGACTGGGAAAAGATAGAGTAATGCCCAAAACTCAATAAAAGAAGTGAGAGAACTCAAAGGAAACATAAAAAATATTAAAAACCACTTTACCATTCTAATTAATGACCCCACTAAATAAAGTATTGAAATTCATTATTAATAATTTTTTCTCAATGTTGTATATCCTCATAAATGTGATTCTTGGAATTTAAATTCCCTCAACATGTTGATATTTCCTATTGGAAGCCGAATAAATATGTTTTGGAAAATCATCATGTTGGATGTCAAGAAGTGTAGGCTAGTCTAATTTGAATAACAATTGCGCTTCAAATTTTTATCAAGTATAAAAGTATTCTCCATGGGCTGAATATAGTCCATATAATTCCTTAATGGTTTAAATTATTTACCAAAAATACCTAACACCATTATCAATAACGTATATAGAAAAGTTAAAAAAATTGTACATTGTAGAAACAATACCTAAATCATAAAGTAAATTTAACTTTTTATCCATTTCTCCACTTTTTCATATACTTTGAATAGACCTCTATCTTATAGTGCCAACATTATATTCCTTTTGGATGGAAATATAACCTTGTGATGGAGAATAAAAACTTTGTATCTACCTTAGAAAATGTTCTTCTAATGATTATTATTATATATCTTCTTTTATACTACATTAGACATATTAATTTGAGCATGAATATATTCATAAAACTTCTTCTTCTAATTTTTCTTCTTCTCTGCATCAATACTAACCAAAAAATAAAGAGGAAAAGATCACACTTCCATAAGAGTTACTGGATTGACTACACTCCACTTCAAATGGAGAATGTTGATTTAAAGAATTTTATGATCTATAGTATTAAAATTAATCTTGTAAATTATGTAAATACCAATATATCATATTCTTGTTCACTAATTTTATCGTAATAGTTCATAAAGTATGATTAAAAAAAATTAAATTTTACCATGAGTTTAAAGGTGGAAGAATTTATGAAAACAAGGTTCATATAGAATTTACACCATAATTTCCTCAAAATATGTGTGAGAAATATATTCTCTATACCTTAAAAAATGTTGTGAGGAATTTTAGGAAGTTAAAAAATCTCCTTGAAAAACAATTCTACCACATCCATTGCATCTTTGGTCTTATGTAATGGTATGAAATGATCTATCCTAGAAAATAGATAAAAACAATTATTGAATCTAAGCAATCCTTTGTATTTGGTAAAGGAATAATGAAATCCATGTTGAGATCTTCCCAAGGATTCTCTAAAACAAGTAATAGAGTGTATAAACCGTTCTTGAAATGAATCTTTAGCTTTGACTTGTCCTACATCTTGAATGAATTTATTGTACATATGACTGCATTTTTTGATAGTTGAAATTCTCTTTTAGTATATCTATGTTTTTGTGGATTCCAAAATGACTAGAATTCCCCCCATCAATGTGCCTCATGAATGAGAATGTCCCTATGATTACCCATTAGAACACACACGTGGTTTATATTAAAGAATAACCCGTAATATATAGAATAACCCTACAAAAATCCTTTTTTACGTTGGATTAATATATCATCCAACTCCATATCATGCTGATAATCTTGTTTCATAATATAAAATCCATGAAATAGAGTATCTGTAATAGTATTTAATGGAAACTGTCAAGATAAATAATATGTGGCCATGTTATCTTTACCCTTATTTTATTTGGATACAAATGAGAATGATAGAAATAATTACAACCAACTTGAATTCCTTGTACCAAGATTTTACTAACCATTGATAAATCTAAATTCCTAGTGGTTAAAATAAAGAAAAAACAATTTTGGTCTCAGTTTATGAGATAAATGATCAAGGGATCTCACAATAACACAAAATTACTTATTATAGGTGTCGTAATTCCTCCTCAAATATTTTAATTTCTCACTAAAATATGTAATAGGTTTATTTTTTTATGAGAAAAAATCATATCCCAACTCCTATTTTATCATAATTCCCCTCAAATACTTGACACAAATTTGGTAATTACCAAATTTTTCTTCACATTACTTCTTATTAATTAATTAATTTTCTTTATTTGATTCCTTAGAACACTCAAATTTTCCATTATTCATGAATTCAGTGATAGGTTCCATGATAGCGATGTATTGGAATCCAAATGAGGATAAAAAGATACAAAGCCATGGAAACACTTTAATTCTGTGATGGATTCCGTTGATGGCTATAACTTGGTTTCTTTCACTTTTGATTGGTCCACCATGATGCCTTATTTGGATACCACATATCTTATAAATTCCACTTTGGATGAAAAAATTTCACACTTTTCCATTATTCCATATAGTGTTTGTTCCTACATAATTCCAAATACATACCCATGTTAATCCACATTTCCCTTCCCATCATTGTTGTAAATAAAAATATCATCCAAATAAATAAATAATGTTTTCAATAAATAGTTTATGAACTTCATTCATGAGTCACAAAGATGTACTAGGAGCATTTTAGAAGTAAAATAGAATGTCCCATTTCTCAAACAATTCTTCATTGGTTTTTAATTCCATTTTCCAGTCATCCCCTTCTTTCATCGGAATCTTTTGGTATCCAATTTAAATATTAATCATTAAAAATATTGATGACCCATGTAATTATTCATGAAAATAATTGAGTCATGGAATGGGATACCTATATTTTATGAAAATATTATTGATAACTATACCATTAACGAACATGTGATACATACCATATTTCTTATGAATTATCAATATCAGAACTGAACAATGGACTATGATTTTCTTTATAAAACCCCACTCCACCAATTCATCCACTTACATCGATAATTCCATAGATTCCTTAGGATTAAATTGATAAGATGGTTTATTAGGAATTTGAAAACTTATTATGAGGTTAATATAAATTTTAATTCTTATAAATGGTGGAAATACTACTAGAATATCATTATAAAAACATTATGATATTCCTTAATCCAAGAATTAATTAATAAATAGTGTTGAATATTCTCCTCAGGGAATGAATTTTCCAACATCAAAAATAAAAATTGACATTATATTACGGTTTTATTTATACACTTGATATTTGATGACAAATAGGATTCCTTTGGGTACTTAAGTAATAGATTTTTCTTGAACATTCTGGGATGGCTTCAAAGGAGAAAATGTGATATTAATTTAAACATATAATATAGAATTTTTGCTCTTCCTCTAATTATATATTAATTCCATATAAAATTAGTATGAAATTACCAATTAAATATGAAAATAATACATAGGAATAAAATATCCCAATAACTCATCAACTTATTTATTACAAATAAAAAAAAAATTAAAACCTATTTGTTGACATAGAGTGTTCACTTAGTGTTCAACCATTGTAGTTTTAATGACTGATTATTACTCTAAGTTGGAAGCTTCAATTTATCCAATAGTGTTGTTGATGAAACAAATTTACAACTCCCACTGTGAATAACCACCATGAATAATCCCTGATTTATGGTTCAATGAGTTTGGAACAAGTTTTCTCATTAATCTTTTTTGGGTAGATTAGAGTTTTTGGAACTCTCAGTGAACAATAATATTTACCACATCCCCTTATTCCACAACATGATCTTATTTTTTATATTTTCTACCAACATTTACAAACTCTTAATTTAAATTTTCAACAAATTTTATATACAATATAGTGATAATTCTATATTTGGGAAATTTTTCTAAAAATGACCATACCCATGACTTTTGAATCACTTCTGATTTTCACATTCAAAAGAGTTGGATTTTCATTTTGTTGGTTCTGTGTCATTCTATTTCCATTTATAAAAAAAAATTATTTAAAATTAAATACAAACGTTATATTTAATATAATAATTATTTTATAAAAATATGTACCTCAATTTTATTTCTTGAGTACAAGCACCAGTGTGGTTTGATTTTTCTTTTCCACCTTGAAAGCTAAATTGAAAACATCATCAAGGGAGAGATGATTTTAACACCACTAAATGTAAAATATATCTATTTAATATACCTAAATAACTTATAACAATATTATATTTTATTGTATAATATCACATAGCATTAATAGATGATCAAATTCTTAAATGTACTCTTCAATAATTATATATCTTTTTCCCAAGCATTGAATTCATAACTAATGTTCGTGATTAATATTATTTAGTAGAAATCATTTTATCAGAATATTTTTTAACTTATACCATGATCATATTTTTTTATTTCCCATTACATTCCATCTATTTCATCATATTTTTCCCCTAAACAGATTGATAATATTTAAATTTAAGAATTTCTACATTGTAATTATTCTAATCAGAACAACTATAAAATTCAAAGATTCATTCAATTTCCTGCATCCAGTATATAGAACCTTCTTGACTCATACTCCAATAAATATTTGGAATTTCTATATTCAATCTTATTTAAATATCTTAAAAATATCTTATTATTCACATATCAAACTTTGAATCACTAGAATCATTTCTTTTTCATGATCATCATAAAATTGTGTTGGATTGTTCTTTTTACATGGAGGTAGATATCGAGGATTCCACTATAGTGGAGTGGAATCATATCACTATGATCTCAATAGTTAATAAAGTTTCCCACTAATATGATTATTTTAAATTTTATATGTACAAAAGCTATTTTACATTTAGAAAGAGGAATTGACGATATTTTCTTGTGAGACAGGGCGTAGAATATTTTTGATGGAGAGTAATAAAAAGAATATGATAGAACATAATCATTGGAAAAAAATATGGAAATAAATTGATACGTTAAAGGATGAAAAAAATGAGTAAGTGAAGAAAAATAATTAAAGATTATTAAAATGACTAGGGTTTAATGAAAACACCACTTGAAAATGTTTTTCTAAAATTAAAGAATAAGTCACTAAAAAATATAGTTACAACACCAATTCTATGCTGGGAAGAGGCCAAATCAAGAAATTTGTCAATAAAGATTAAAAATTAAAAGGATTCAAGTCTAACATTGAAAAAATAGTGAAGATACATTATAAAGACAAAATAAAGAGAGTAAAAAATCAAATTAAAAGTTATGGGAGAACTCAAAGGGAATATATAAAGCATAAATCCCACTTTCCCATGATAATTAATGGCCCCACTAATTAGGTAGTGAAATTATTTATTTATTATTATTATATACATATTTTCTATGCTCATTAATTTTATTATTTTAACTTATTTCCCTTTCCACATGGATATTTAATTTTTGGATTCAAATAATTTTGTTTTAGGAAACCATAATTCTGGATGTTAATAAACATGGGCTGGTCCAATTGAAACAACAATAAGGATTATATTTTATTCCAATACCAAAAGAAATAAACTTGGGTTGAATGTAGTCTAAATTAGGTCAGGTTATTACTAGCTCAAAGATTGAGAGGAGGATTTATAGAGGAAGCCTTTCTAGAGTCTCTATGGTTACATTGTTTTCTTGGTGATTCCATTCGGCATGAAGAATACACTATATTTGTTAATGGGACTCATGAACTAGATATTTTTCCCTTCTTGGTATGAATTTTAGTTGTCTTCATTGATGAAAGACTCATGTAATCCACATCAAAGGAGAATCATGTGAGAAATTGGAGGATGGTTATCGATATACATAGAGACAACTAGATTTTGGGAATCTCTCAAAGAGTTAGTTTTGGAGTTGGGAGGTCCACATCCTGAGAGATGTTATCCCAGAAGAGGGAATAATAGTGGACCACAACAAAAACAATGTAGTGATAGCTTGTGAGAAACCTATGAAAATGACTAAGGTTTATAGATTTCTTTTTTCTAGGATACTATTGTTAAATATCAATCTATGATTCCTTCAGGGTCATGAGAGCACTGAATTCCTTGATCTAAATGGGGAAGCTTTTCGAGTGAACAAAAAATATTCTATAAGGCCTTTCATATGAAAAGAAAATGGTGGTTGGGAACCCCCCAATCATAATGAGATTTACATAAGAGAGTGTTTAGTATGTTGTGTTTTTCAATTCTTCTCAAGTTATGCTTGTATTTGTTTTAAGAGGTTGGTGTTGTTTTCTTATGGGTTCTAGAAGCTGAGACTCCATGAGCATAACTTTTCAGCCCATATTTTTGAGCTACTAGTCAGAGTGTTTTACTAATATGTTTAGAAAGACTTTCCCTTGGGTGATCGATTTATCACCTATTCTGACCTTTAGAGACTCATGTATATCTTTTCATATAATGATATTTTCTGGAGGCATAGGACATGGTTATAGTTTCTGACTGACTTTTTTTGAGATATCTGATACTCATGAGAAGGGGAATTCTATGACATATTCTCTAAGAATAAAATACCATTCAAAATTGTTGAGAGTGTAATAGGAGTAGTTGGACTTGTTCTAGTATTTCCTGGTGGATGAGGATAGTGTAGTGTACCACCAATCGATGGATGTTACCTCATCACTTCATTAGCATGTCAAAGAAGTATAACTTGAAAATGTTATTTTTCATGGTCTTGCATGACCAGATATCCATTTGAAATAAATCCTAATGGTTTTTATAAATTTGGGAACACACCATTCTTTTTTAAGGATGAAAGATGCTTCCAGTCACAGTGCAAGACGAGGTAATAAGTGAGTTTCATGCACCCCCTTATAGGTACATATGGGAGTGAATGTACCAGGATATTCCACATCAGTTTTGGTGGAAAATGATGAGGATATGTATTTCTATGTTTATCTCTCAATGAATCACCTACTAATAGGTGAAGGATGAGGTGATAAAATGAAACTAGAAGGGGGATGGTATCTCTATGGATTTCATGATGATATTTAAACGATCAATGATTAGTCATGATGTTATCTAGGTGATCATAAACCAACTACCCAAGTCATCTAAATTCATATCCATTCAAGAGAAGTGTTCTAAAGAGATCCTGGGATGCTTGTACATGAAGAAGATAAACAGGCTTGATGGAATTCCCTTAAATCATTTCAGATCATGATGATCACATCACAACACAATTATTGAGATGATTTCACATTCACATTGGGACTTAATTATATTTGATCATGATTTTACACCACTAGAATATTGACAGAAAGAGTTCTACATTCATGTTATTGAAGATGTGCATCAATATTGTGTATAAATTTTTTCCATATCTAGAAGGATCATCTACCTTTAGTGAGGATTGCATATATATGTTGTTACGATTCCCCTGTTTGTATGGTAAAATTGGAGGAATTTTATGGGGGAACCTATTGGTCATCATTGTCCTAGATGGAACTAGGGGAGACAACACTTATGGGCTTAAGAGTTTGTGTGAGTGGTGTTAAATAGGGTAGAGATCATCCATGAGTGTATGAGGACTTTACAAAACTTTTATAATTTTTATGTGGATCTGTGATGTAGGCCTTTGGAATTCAGTGAGGGTGACCATGTATTGTTTAAGGTCTCACCTCGATGTGGGTTAATGAAATTTGGTTGAGGAGAAAAGCTATCATTAATATTCATTATGACTTTCCAAATACTGCATATGGTTGATGTGGTGGCATGACATATAACCATACCACCATAGTTAAACCATGTGAATAGTGTTTTATTATGTGTTAGACTGAGGATATATGTTCACAAACCACCATAAATTATCAAATGGGGTGATTTGGACATTATGAATGGATCTAACCGATATGATTTATTGGAGAACATAAATGATTGATAAGATAATATCCTTTGAGGGTACAAAATTCCCTTTGTGGTTGTTTGGTGGCTGTATGAGAACCTATATGAGTGGTTATGTGAGTAGGTTGACCAGATATGATCTTAGTATTTTTACCATTATTGGTAGGTATTTGATATTAAAGATAAAAATCCTTAAAGGTGGGGTGAATTTAGTGACTCTATAATTTATATGTAACAAATTGAAATATTTAAATTAATATTTTTATAGATGTTGTAGAGTTGGATAAGTGTTTCGAGACATGTGGAGCCTCATTATTGATATATTAAAAATATAGAATATAATATATCACGTGTAGAAATTTTTTAGAAATAATGGAATGAATACCAAATAATGTCTTTGATGGTGAAATTTAGAATGAAAATAAATATAAAGAAATCGTTTTACCATAGGTTGGGAATAATATTTTCCGAAAGTGGTAATTGAGGGTTAATGAAATTACTAGTGAAGCATTGGGTAAAAAAATTAATTTAAAGAATTAATTTTTTAATTTTTTAATAAATTTTTTTAACTAAGAAATCAAATATAAATACCTAGAAATAGATCATCCATTAGGTTATCCACATAACCCTATAGATATAGGAAGATAATCATAGAGTAAAGCATTGGTGGATGATGATGAGATTCAGTATTGATGATCAAAACACCATGGAGATAGTCATCATCAATGGGGTTATTGAATATCACTAATGAAAACAATGTTGAATCAGTCTTCATTAGTTATTGATCCAATATCATGGTATGATGATTGTGTTTTTGGATTTTTTGTTTGTTATTTATTTTCCATGATGAATGAAAATTAATTCATTAGATTTTAAATCATAGATCGTGATTATTGAATTTTCATTGGTCATTTCTCTTTCCCAAATTTGGAAATTGAAATTAAAATTTTCATTTTTGATGTTTTGAATAGCCATTCTCATTCTTTAGTTTCTATATACAATGGTCATAAAAAATAATTACCGATGTTCATTATCACGTTTGGTTTTCATGGATTTATCCCTTTTTATTCTTCACCATGAGTATTTTATTTGACCAATGATTCAATATTTATAGGAATCTAATTTAATGTGTGATTATTGGGACCTATGAATCAATGTTCGATCATCAACAACATGGAGTTAGGAAATAGTGGATTTTTATATAATGATACCTCATGTGAGATGATGTAACAATGGTTTTGAGTTATACGAGATATGGCGTGAAAGACTTTGGGAGAGAGAAGAGGAGGCATTTCCAATCCAACGGTGGTAGGAATCCATCCAAAATCAATATCATGGAATCATTCATTGTGATTTTGGGAATTGTGTCCATGAATTATGGAAAATTAACTAGATATAGATGTGTGGGAGAGATTCATGAAACAAACTATGATTTCTATGAAAACCTAATATACACGATGTGTAGTTCAAAAGAACAGAAGACATGTGGACCCCTATATTCAGTGACTAGGGATTCTACGGAGAGTAAAATATCACACACTGTGTGGGGGACCCACATTTCATGTGACCAATAAAAGGTATGGTTGACATATGTATTAAGTGTAGCACATTGAAATTAAAATATATTGTCATCTTTATATAATCCAACGTGTAAAATATCATGCTCCACATGCAACTCCAAACTTAAGAAAATAAATTATATATTTAGATAAAATATAAATATTTAATTATAACCATTAAAAACCTTTAGATTAATTTAATGTTATTGAATACAATTTACCGCATTATCAATAATAAGTAAACAAAAAATAAAGGCTAATTTTAAAAATAATAAAATTCAATTAATCTTCCAAAAATTACCAATAAAATCATTTATTATTTAGAAATGTATTATACTAAATTATTTTACATGATGCACATTTTTATTTCAAAAAAAATGATTAATAATAAATAATGATTGATATTAATAATTAGTTTTAAAAAAATTAGTTATTAAATTATATTAAAGAACAAAATAAAAATTAATATATGAAAATCTCATTTTCTCAATAAAATGTTTTTCAATTATTTTTTTCTGTTGTTTTTTTCAAAAATTGAATTTATAAAATTTTCAATTCCAAATTATTAAAAATTAACCTTATTTTTTAATTTATGATATAATAATTGACTTAGTTTTAACCTTTGATATTTTTCTAAAAATTTTAGGTTTTAGTTGAAAACATTTGGTTTTCATGACATTTGTCATATGTATGAATTAACTGTTATATAATAATGATAAAAAAATTTATAAAAAATATTAATTAAACCATTATGAATTTTTGGAATAGAATTATTCATTTTAAAATATTCAAATAACTTAGATAAACCATTGAATATTTTTTATGACTTATTTAAATGTTAATTTAATATGAAAAATGTTTTTAGACTTTTAAATGGTTAATTTTTCCCCATAGATATTCGGTTTTGGAGAGCCTATGAAGCATAATATCCTTTAATTTTTTATAGTAATTAATTTATATCATTAAAATTAGTATCTAAGATATTATTATCTTATATATTATTTTATATCTTAAAACGTTATTTTTTTAATTTGTTTTATGCAATTAACTGTATTTATTTTTCAATTTACATTGCACACCTTTATAAATTTTATTTTATAAAATTATATTAATAGTATAAATTAGATTTATAAATTTAGGTAAAAAGTTCAATATTAATCTTTTTCATTAAAATTCCTTATTAAAGATAGAAATTAATTATCGAGGTAAAAGTAAATTAGGGTAAAAAAGTAAAAAAATCATAAAAACTAGAATTTTTTTATCATAATGGAGTTATTAAGATGAATTTTGACCCACAATCATTTTACTATGATCTTTATTACATTTTTTTGGACTTTTATCCTTGAATTGTAACATTACATAGTGAAAATGGAAGTGTTACTCCCAAAACTACTCGTTCCTTCTCTTATAAGAGGGTAATATCTTCATCACTTATATTCACACTTTTTTTTATAATTACTCCTTCAAAAATTTTATTCTTATCCTATTATAACCCTATCCAACTTTAAAAATATTATTTTCACCTTTATTTTGGATAAGGCCTCTATTTCCAAGGACACTTCCAAGGAAAATTCAAGTCCCCGACATTAGTATTATCAACCACTTAGTTTTTATTCATAACTATATTTTATAAATAAATTTCAAGACAAAACAATATAATGATATTTGTATCATTTCTATACTAATTTTTTTAATTATTAGGTTTAATATAATTTTTTTATTCATATATAACATCCTTTTAAAAAATAAAACTTTAATTCAAGTTTTTTATGGACTGCCGCCTCCACAATACAATGTGTTTCATTTTCCCTAACATCCATACATGCCTGGATAGAGATTAAAGGATAAATATAATTTTATTATATCATTAATTTTTTTTATGAAAAATTTAATAACCTATTTATTACCTGATCAACAAGTAATTATTGTTAATTAGAACAATTAAAACGAGCGAATGAAAAGGAAAATGATCTGTTCTTTATAAGGAATGAATTTATATAAATTATATTCTAATTATTATTATTTATAATTATAATATATAATACTAATAAAAAAATCTTTACTATTCTTTTATATTGATATTAAAACAAAACCACCACATACTCATTCATTAAATCAGGATACGTTCATGTTTTGGTCTGTTTAACCACGTAATTGAACAATACTAGGAATTTTTATCATGAATTACTATGGGAACATAATTAGTAGTATAATATGATATAAAAATGGAAATAATTATTTTCTATGTGTTTTTTTATATATTTCATATCAATATATAGTTAAATAATTAATAAAGAACACTTTTATCATTAGGAATCACCGAAACATGATTGTTATCAAGTACAACTTCATGAATAAAAACCAATAAAGTAACTAATACATCATAAAACCTGATAATTAAATATAACTCATCCCTAAATTTATATTTAATGATATATTAATTATGAACATTTATATAATACTGAACATTTGTACCATTACTATTAAACTAATACAAATGATCAAAACTATAAACACCTGAAGTACTCAATCAATAGAATTAATGTAGGGAATTTCTAGTTAAATAAAGTATAATTAAAAATATATATTAGTAAAGTTATAAATTATGTGATTGTGATATTTATTTTTTTGATACATGAGGATAAAGTATGTTCATGGAAGTCAGGGACAAGACATAAGGGTTTCAGTCTCAATTTCACTTTATTGAGGCTTCTATGGTATTTATACACCTATTTTAATTTTATAGTTGTGTAAGCATAAAATTTGAGATATTGTATAATGTATGAATGTTATTTCATAGTATATAAATATAAATTTCATATTTTTACTCTCGATGTGTTATGATTTAAAAGTGTTACTCAATCCATAAGTGTTTTTGTCTCAAATTATATTTTTGATACTTGTTTTGTATTATGAACATAATGTCATTTTTTTGGTTAATATAATAACTATTTGAGATATTATATTTGAATAATTTTATTTTATGTTCATTTATAATACCATTCTATCAAGTGGTTTTAATTGACGTGTTACTAAAACCGCAATATTATTCTTTGTCTGAATTTTGATTCATTGAGACAGAATACATTTTGTGAACCATGTTTTATTTATATGGTATATTCACTAACATAGGATATATTATAATGATACACTTTTCATTTCATGGGATTTAAAATCCAAATCATGTTCCATTATTCAAGTGGTTGTTGATTCATTTGTTTCCCTAGAATTCAGGATTTTGGGTAACTTAATTTTAGTTAATTGAGTTATGATCATTTTTGATCATATAATTTTGGTACATTGTACCATTTCATTATATTAGTTGTTATTATATAATTTTTTATGAATATATACATTCCTAAAACAGAAAACCTTTTATAAACATTACCCACTTCTTAGTTTATGATATTTTATATCCATCTACCTTATTTCTCTAGATGTATTATGATCATGTTACTCAAGTGTTGACATGATCATATACTCATTAATACATATAGAATGAAAATATAAATTATAATAAATTATATTAGATGATTTTAATATATAAAGTGTGAAATATTACTAACATGGGGGATGATTATTTTCGGACCATATATAATTATCCCAATATGGATGATTATTCGCAATTTGAATATGTAATGTTTGAACATACACCATTATTATCTTGATGGGTCATGGCCATGTTATCCCTATATTGTACTAGAAAAAGGGATTTAAATTATTAATGATTATTATATTCTAACATTGGTTGATCAAGTATTGATATTATGTATTCTTCATTATATAGATATTCATGTTTTTATTTTTGCAATGGTTTTAAAGGGAATGGTATGAAAGATATTGTTGAATCTTATAGTGAATGAATTGGAATTAATCATGTGATAGTTGAGGCCAACAATTATATATACCCTAAATTCATAAAAAGGTCACATGATTTGAAATAGGTTTTGGTATTTTCTGTATGCTTTCCCAATTTAGTAATATGTATTGACTATCATCTCGATGAAAAGTAATGTGTCCTATAACAGGGCATTGACAACAGATTTTTAATATAAAAAACTATGTATTATTTCAGTATGATATCTATATTTAGATAGCCATGTTTTTATTTATTATCAATATATATATCATACTTTTAGTTTCAAGTTGAGTATGATTCATGTAGTTTACCAACTTTTGCAAGAATGTTTATTCCATGATTTCATTAGTTATATATTTCCCTTAATAGTATTTGAGCTCACCCATTCTTATTTTCTTAGTTCATAGAGAAACGTACTACACTTCACATGTTTATAGGGATAACACATGTAAAATAATTCATTGTATATGCTAATTATTTTTCATGAATTAAGCAGTATCAGATATAATGGGAAAATTATCCATTTGATACAAACAACATGGGAATTATTAGTTTTTTCCTTTCTAATTATACAAAGATATATACCTGAAATGATCCATTGGATATAATATATTAATGTGTGTATGTAATGTATGGGTCACTAAGCATTATATCTTGGATAACAGAGCTAGAAAATCACAATTTCTATCATAGAAAATGTTTATATACCTTTCTATTTTAATATTTGTTGAGTAGAATTTATGTTATGATAAGTTAGTATTGAAAATAAGATAAAAGGTATAGAAAAACCATTGGAATAAGTATATGATTTAATGTTAAGCTAATAATACACATTTTTTTGGGTATTAGGATAATAGAACTTCAGAAAAAACCACAAGAATATGTATAAGAATTAGATAAAATCATCATTTTTAGTGAAATATAGATTACATAGTTTTTACTAGAAATACATCCCTTTTAGGATACTATCAAAAGGATACTGATGTGACAAAAATTCAACAAGGGGTAATCACCCCAAAATGGTTGGTTGAGTATTGAATCAATCCTTACTCTAATAAATTATGAGTGGGATTATTACTACAAAACTAGAGTGAAGCTCTCAGAGGATAGGATTTGGTTGTTCACAATCTCTTTATGAACAATTTTTATGGATTTAATAATTATGTTAACTAATTAGGTTAGATAGACTAAAAAGAAATTGGAAATGTACAAAAAAGTACTGAACAAGGAGATTCATAGGTCGATCATAATGTTTCATATGTTAAAAATAATGGTGTCATAATGTAATAACTATTTGAATTGGTTTTTATATATAAATATTTTGGTTATCATCAAATCCAATTTTTTTATTATTTAGTTGAAATATGATCATGAAAACCAAAATGAGAAAGGTATATACCTATAATCCACTATGTCTTATAAATAAATAAGGGAGAATAATTAAATGGTATAGAACATTATTATTTTCTTATTATTGTGGAAAATTTTAATTTCATAGTATTACATATGGTAGTGATATTTATATTTTACTAAGATATAAACTCATAGAAATTATTGTTAGTGAGTGATATTTAATGATGATATTATGGTATATTATAAAAGTTATGTTGAATATATGAAACATCTATGGATTTTTCTTCAATAGTTTTTCATTAAAAGTATCAAATCAAAACATAAATTGTATTAATAACCATAAAAAATGTTTTTCTAACAATGTGATATTTTTGGGGATAACTATTTAAGAACACATGGCTAAGGAATGGATAAATATTAATTTTTATTTTCCCATGATGTTGAGATAATGAATGGTGGTTTGATTTTGAGAAAGTTATACAGTAACTGGTAACCATGGGATTGATAACTAATTCATAATATTATTCAAGAATTTTATCTCATTTTTGGGATTATGATATTTAGTGACTAGTGTGTGACCATAAAAACTAGTGGTTAATAGTCTACGTGGGTTAAAAAGTGAGTTAATTCTTTGTAGAGCTAATAATCTCATTATGGATTAATTTCTTTTTGATTAAAATTAGTTTTAGAGAAGGCATGTTTTTTAGTATTGATGATTTTTGTATATACATACATGGGAAGACGATTTTAGGAATTATTACTTTCTTTTTAGGAATGATAAGTTGGATTTTAGGAGAATTTATTTCATGGATTATTGGATTTATAATATTTTAAGAAAGTTTATAGTAATTTAGGATCTATATTTTGAGTATTAGGTGAAGAAGTATGAGAGAACCCTACTCAAAGTTACCTAGGTTGAACAAAAAATGATATATGTTAAAATGAGAGTGATATAAATTATACTATGTCTGATGCAAGTTGATTTGTATGAACTAAAGGCTAACGTGATAGTATTATAAAGTGAGAAATATTATAATTTTACCAAACTAGATATCAATAATTCTGATAACCAATGTGAATATAGTTGAAATTCTAAATACACCAAAGGAGATAAGGATGAAATCTAAATGAAATTTATGTCACTAATATGATGACGGAAATATGATTAAATTTACTAGATGTCAAAAATGTTGTTAGAAGCATGAGGGATATAGTCATTGACCACCAAATGAATAATGAAAATCCAATGAAACTACTTCTAATGAATCATATTGTGTCTTTTCAATAAAAATATTCTCTATTTATATGTCATTTATGTTTTCAGAGACTACTTGATATTGATTAATAAATAAAAATACATAGTGGTATGATTATCATAAAAATAATTTTCAAGGGGTTGTTGAAAGTTTTTCTATATGGATCTAGATAACCATCTCTTATTGTAACTCAATATGAAATTATGAATGGGTTATCTACATTTTTTATAGATATTATAATTATTTTTCATCTAAATAAATCTCTTATGCAACCTATATTAACCCATGATTAGCTAGCGGTGTATAAAAAATAATGAGTTATCTACAGAAATTACTCAGATCACCTGAGTCAAATTATGATAATGGAATTTATTTAGGGGGCTACAACACCATAAAATTCTCATATATGATTACCTTTGAATAAATTATTATATTAGATATCATTCCTTGCATGAAGTAACAAACATTAATGAAACCATTATATATTTAAATAAAAAATAAATATTTATGTATAAAAATTAATAAGTTAGACATTGAATTTGAAGTAATGAATATGAGTAAAAAAATTATGAACTATATATATAATAAAGGATACTTTTAGTATGAATGAAGTTAAATTAATTTACCTACAATTTGTAATACGTTGGGAGGATGGTGCTTAACTCTACATGTTTGGTGACTCCCACTTCTTAGGTTTTTTTGTGAGATCCATCATAGAGGAAATAAACCTTTTCCCTCTACTCATTTCTTCAACCATGAGTCTAGGAATCAAAGGAGGATTCTTCGTGGTAGCTTCAGTAAAATGATCTTCACTGAGGTATCTTCCTACCTCTATTTATTTTCATGGAAGATCACTCATCATAACTATGATTATAACGACACCACTCTAATTTTGTGTGATATTCCTTCATGATATTCATTTTGGATGTGTTGGTTGTGGGTAATTATTCACTGGTGGAGTGGAGATGGTCGGTGGCCACCTTTTCTCCGGATATTTTTAGATCTAGGATTTCATAATGTTCTTGATGCTGTGATCCTTAGGGAATAGGGTGAAGTGTGGTCACTGAAATCAGGTGTTCATTAAAGATTTGGGGTGTAGTATCAGATCAGATTCCGTGAGGGGTGGCCAGATATATTTCATTGTAAATGGTGGATTACACGATTTCCCGGTTTGTTGCTTGATTTTGGTCAACTATCATCGATCGTGTGATATGAGTAACATTATATCCCAATAATTCTCCAAATGGCCTTGGTTTGAATAGATTTTAAGAAGGTGCTCTGTCTGGAGTGGGTCAATGTTGATTAGAACTAATTTTGTGATTATTTGTTTTTTGGGTTGAATATATATTGGTGAATAGAGTATTTTGCCTTGTTGCATTTGGCAGGTGGTGTAGCTTTTTTTATGGGTTGCAGGGTGGGTAGCCTTGATAGAGGGATAAGTATACTGAAACCCATCATCAATTTTTTTTATAATTTATTATTTGATGGATAGGTACCCTTTCACTGAATTTTATAGTGTTTTTGATATGGTTTTTCATTTTATTAGGTTTATAGTGCAATGAGTTCTTTGCTAGTATACTCGGGTTGGTGCATCAAAAGAGAGATAAGCATGCTGACAGCTATCATCTGGTTCTCCCCCATGCATCATTTCTGGTAAGACGATGCTATAGAATGTGGTATTTTATAGTCATGGTGAAAAATATTGGTGGTGGGGGGGGGGGCACATCATCAGTGAATGATTGCACTATTTCTTTGTCTAAGAGGGGTGATGCGACATTATCTGGTGCTTTTATTGACTTAAGTTTCCCTTTGAATTTTTGAAACCATGTTATGTCCATTAGGTCTTGTTTCATTGAGGATTATGTTCCTATATGTCATGTAATGGGTTCCCTCTTTTGACAGTTTTCAAAATGGGTTTTCTTTTTTATGTTCAATATTGAAGGATTGACCCTCAACCTATTAAAAAATATAATTTATTATTTAGAAATGTATATTTTTAAAAAAAGTTATTTTATGTGATAAACATTTATATTTCAAGAAACATATGATTAATGATATTTTTTTATATTATTAATTTTCTAACACCAATTTATTTAGTAAATGATATGAAACAATAATATTAATAGTTAATATTTGAAAATGTCATTTTCTAATGAAACTGAATTTTTCAATTATATTTTTATATTTTATATAAAAATTGAATTTATAAATTTTCTAATATTAAATTAATTAAAGTGAACATTAATGTTTTAATTCCTTATATAATAATATATGTATAATATATTTTTTTATATTTTTTCAAATACTCCAGTTTTAGTCGAAAATATAGTTTTCAATAGAATTATAATTTTTATGACATTACCATTATAAAATAATGAACTATAAAATTATTAAACCAATATTGTAATCAAATATGGATTTGAGTAATAAAATAAATCATTTTGAAATGTTCTTTTAATATTTAAAACCTATGGATACCTCTTTATAACTTATTAAAATATTAATTTAATATAAAATATTATTTTATTATTTTCTTTGAATAAATTTTATTTCATGGGAGATTTGGTTGTGCATTTCACTAGAAAACTAATATGATTTTTTTTATAATAATTCAGTTTATTTCATCAAATTACGTACCCAAGATAATTTTATTTTAAATATTTATTTAAT
The DNA here is from genome assembly GCA_963277665.1 of Viscum album. Classification (NCBI taxonomy): domain Eukaryota; kingdom Viridiplantae; phylum Streptophyta; class Magnoliopsida; order Santalales; family Viscaceae; genus Viscum; species Viscum album. The sequence continues at coordinate 1,683,158,085 of OY728126.1, read as the reverse complement.
GCTTAAAAAGGTTATTTCACTAAAAACTATTTTTACAAGATTAATTTTATTAATTTTAAATTAACCATTTACACCATTGATAATTTTATTTGATTAAATAATTTTTAAATTAAAAATTATTAGTTTAAAATTAATTAAAAATTTAAATCTTAATTTTTTTCAATAAAATTAAATGATAAGGATAGAAATTAATTACCAAGGTAAAATTAAATTAAGTTAAAAGAAAAAAGCTAAAAAATCCTTAAAAATAAAATTTCTCTAAAAAAGTAATTTTTAGGTGATTTTATTCCCAAAAAATTTCACTATACACCTTTTTCAATATTTTTCCTTTGACACTTGAATAGTAACCTAAAATTATTGAAAATGTAAGGGTTACTTCAAAAATAACCATTTCCTTCAGTTATAAAAGGGTAACATCTTTTCCACTTCAAGATATACCTATATATCGCATTTCCCCCTAAAATCAACCAATTTTTATCATCATAAAACCCTTTACCACATTAAATAGTTTCTTTTCACTAAGATTTATCATAAGACCTTTATTTCCATGGATACTTCCTTGGAAAATTCAAGTCCACGATGTGAGTATTATCAACCACTTTGGTTTTATAATTAATTATAATCTTTAAAGTTTATTATATACACATTAATATAATGAAATTGTTATCATTTATATTCTTTAATATTTTTATATTTATTGTATTATCATTGTTTATTCATATTAAAAATCCATTAAGAAATATAAAATCCGCGCTCTTGCGTTGTGAAGACTACCACCTCTAGGACCCAAAGTGATTCATTTTCTTTCGGTGACATAAAAGGTTTGATATAAGGATTATATTAGGGTATAAATGTGATTTTTATGATATAATTATTTTTTTGGTATGTTAAATTTAATAACCTATTAAGTATATGATCAAAAAATAATTAGTGTTAATTATAACATTTAAAATGAGATAACTTAGAGGAAAATGATCTCCACTTTCTATGTAATGGATTTAAACTAATTATAATATCTTTATAATAAATAATAATAATTATATATCACAATAAAAATCACCATATAAGATACCCATTATTCCTATATCGTGATACTATAATTAAACCAATTCATAATAATTCATCAAATTAGGGTAGGTTCATGTTTCGGTCGGTTTAACAACCTAATTAAACAGTAATGTAAATTTATATCATGAATGATTTTGGGAACATAATTAATGATATTTTATGATATAAATGAGTATAAAATTATTTTTTGGTTGTATTTATTTCATATAAATATTTAATTCATTAATTATGAAAGAACACTTTGATCACCAAGAATAAATGAAACATTCCTGTTATTGATTTCATCTTCAAGAATAAAAACTAATACACTAATTAAAGGAGTTATAAAAATTATAAATAAATAAAAATCGTTCATAAATTTATTTTTAATTATCTAGTATTTATTAACTTTTAATTTATAATGAACATGAAAAATTCTACTATTAGACTAGTAAAAATTATCATTATTATATGCAACTAATGTGTAAAATTGATAGAATTCATGTAAAGAATAACTATTTATGAAGAGTAATATTTTAAAATGGATATGTTTATGGTTTTTAATTAATTTATTAATATATTTATGTCTGTGATATAGTAGGTTAAATTATTTTCATGGATGATAGGAAAAAAAGGTAAGGGTTTCCATCTCAATTTCTATTCATTTAGAGAAGAAATGTATTTATACACATATTTTACTTTTATATGAGTGTATTCTGATAATTTCAGATATTTAATCATGAATACATTTTATTTAATGGCATATATATATATATATATCATGTTTTAAATTCAATGGATTTATTGTTTAAAAGTGTTACTCACCCCGTAATGGTTTTTGTCTCGAATTCAACTCTTTTTGACATGTTTGGTATTGTGAAACCAATATCATTTTTTTGGTGTATATACTACCTATTTGAGATATAATATCATGACTTATCCTTTTATAACTCCATTTTTTGTTAAATTATAAGACCCCACTTTATGTGGTTTTTTATTAAAGTGTTACTCAAGACGTAAGAGTTTTATTTGTCTCAATTATGATTCATTGTGACATAATACATTTTGTGAACCATTTTTTCTTTTTATGGAACACTCAATGCACACATATATATTTTTATAATAATTTTTTTTATTTCATGGGATTTAATATTGTAGAGACCCGAAGCTTGACGTACATGGACATTAAATTAATTTTGCAGAATACTTAATACATAACAAAAATAGACACACAAGGACCGTAATAGTTTAGTGTATTTGGAAACTCGGAATAAAATCTTCAAATCGTGGTGAAAGATCTTCAACATGTCCCATAAAGATCTTCCCCTTTTTTTACCTAAAACCTTTATTTATATCCTGGGGAAAAGAAAACATAAAAAGGGTGAGCTCAAATGCTCAGTAAGGGTAAGCAAGGATAAAATAAAACATACTATATAAATTTGAACTTAAAAACATTAACATAGTGTTTAAACATAAAAAGCTTGGGAAATGACATAAAACATGGAAGTACGTAAGGCATAGATAATAAAGAAACATTAAGAATGATAAAATAGCATGGGAATAAAACATGTAATTGTGGAAACCATTAATCACATGATATGATTTCCATATTATCCAAGGCATTGCTTCCAAGACCATCTTAGTGGACAAAGTCCTTTTCTGAATCGAGTTCACTCCTCATTCCAGTCCTGTATTACTGAACCGGTTTAACTTTTCATTCCAGCCATGTCTATCTCATAAGATATAAATAATTACCCAATGCATTGGAGGGAGATATAGGTCCCACCCATCTCATATTGAAATCATTCTTTCGTGTGCCACAATATAAACATACATCATTCATAATAACCCAATGAATAAAATGGGTTTCATAAACATCATCCCATCATAACATAATCCATATAAAAGAAATGGATATCATTTCCTAATAAGAAAAGTAAAACCATGTAAATCATAGAGACATTATACTTAAAACATATATATATGAAATAATTTCATTTTAGATGGAAAATGGTTTTGATAAAACACTTGAAATGAATTCTTGAGGAAAATATCCTTTCTTCTTTAAAATCATTTTCTTTTCACAAAATTTCATGCATTTTTAAAAGAAAATGATTTTCTTGAAAATATTCATTAAATCATTTTGAGTATGCTTCATGAAAATCAAGCTTTATAAAACCGTAAAAATCCATTCGTGCCGTATAAGTTAAAAAAACATTCTTCTCGTACTTTTTTCAGAAAAGTCAAAAAGTACCTCGTACGAAAAATGACAAAAGATTCATTTCATATAGTTTACTAAAAACTCACCGAAGGGTAAAATTGGATTTAAACAATTGTAGGTGGATGGAAACAATATTACATATTGAGGGAACATGGATGTGGATGATAAAATACACCCCATTAAATAGCAAAGTATAAACAATCTCGGATAAAAATGAGATTGTGATATTTTCCCTTATCTTAGGTCTGATATGCTTCGTATGTATCCGAACCTCCTGTATAATGATTTAAATAATGTCATTGACTTATTACAGAATCATATTCATTGTTATGATATCATATATGGTCCACTTATGACTTTATATTACCCGTTCTTTTGTAAATTCCATGTTAAAGAGCGTTTTGGGTAAAATCGTTTCATTTGTCGTTCGTGTTTTGACTTTTAATTATTCATATGATTAATTAGATCCTGATTACTTAATTACATAATATAAAACATGATTTATATATAATATATATTCAGAATATACATATATATAATAGATCGATAAATGGAAGGAAATACATCGTTCATGGAGACGGTAGGCCGTACGTACGCATGAACGCTGTTTTCGTTTCCTTATTGAGTTGAATGGAATTAAGTAGACAACATATATATATATATATATATATATACACATAAATCCAGTAGCTTTATAATGTCATATATTTCATTATTATTGATTATATATACTTTATAATCATTCTTAAATTGTTAACATGGAGAATGAATTTCATCACGTCGTGGAGACGGTAGTCCGTACGTACGCACGAGCGATGATATTGTTCCCATAATTATTGAATTGAATTGGATAGGATGATACAATATATCATAATCAGTATGATGTTATAATAACTATTTATAGTTATTCTTCACACCATTATACCCATCCAAGTAAGGTGGTGTTGGAAAAACAGATTACACCACGGCGTGTAGACGATATTCCGTACATACGCACGCGCGGTGATTTCGTTTTCCATAGGATAGATAGATGGTGAAATAGGGTTGTTTCATACTTATAATAAAATATCAGTATATGATTGATACTGATATTATTACTTCATAATGAAACAATTAAATAAGAAGAAGTAGAAGAAGAAATAAAGTTGAAAGAATCGGTAACAGACATTACCTCTTCTTTGAAGCGCCTCTTTGAGACCTCCTCTTAGGGCACTAAAATTGATTTTTGAAGAAGACCAAAAAATCTTGGATGTTTCTACGGAAGTGTAGAAGAGAATTTTTCACTTTTTTTCCGAGATTTAAGGCTCAAAGTGGTGTGAGGAAGAGAGGGAGGAGGTTCCCTTTTACAAGGGAGGAGAGGGGTACCTTTGGAAAACTAAAAATATTATTTTATTATAAAGTCATATTCGGTTTTAAATAGATCCAAATTGATTTATTTCGAAGATAAGGTGGGGATTAGTCGAAATACTCTTATCCAATAGAATATAGACAAGTTTAGGTTCCTATTTTAACCTTATCATTTATATTTAACTTTAAGTTAGATAATTTTACTTTTACCCTGTCTTTTTGTGTTCTTACACTATATGCTTAATAAAATTACTATAACAAGCCAAACGAACCCCAAGTTGTTTATTATTAATATATATAACCTTATCTAAGTCATTTGTCCGAACCTTAGATTTTTAGGAATAAAATAACAATTAATAATATAATAATTCTTTTAAAAACTATTTTATGTCAATTTTGAGACTATTTAGTAATTGATTTTTGTGAAAATCATAACAGAATGATTATTTAGAAAAAAATTAATTAAATCAATACTAACATGTCATATTAACCTATAAAATTAGTGTAATTCATAGAGAGTCTCAAATTACATTTATTTGGGTATTTATAACATCAATTATGTCAATATTTCATTAATAAAATAATTACCGCATCATCATTGTTTCATAAATAAATTAAATTATTTAATGTCTAAAAATTACAAATTAAATATCATTATGTACGGAATCTTTTTATCTTTTTAATTAATATTTATTGTCCAATTTATCTTATGTATAACCCTATATTAAAATGATTTACTTATTAAACTTTGATTTTAACTATGTCAACCCTTTTTAAATAAATTAATAATAAATGTCCTAATCTAATCCAAGTGGGCCTAAATGGTAATATGTTATTCCTAAGGTTGTTTTTGGTCGAATTACACTTATCCAATAGAATTAGTACATGTTTTAGGGTAATAATAATTCATTTTTACCCTTAATTACCTTATTTAACTTTAACCGTGGTAAACAAAAGTAAAAATTTACTATTCACCAAAAATTGTTTTCATCTCATTGAACCACATTTTACTTACTAACATGAACCGTGTCTCTCAGATATTTGAAATTTCACTCGCAGAAGTGGTAAAATTATGTTTTATGAAAAATTCATTTTTTTTAACTACCACTTATTGGTTTCACTATTCATCAAAAAATGAAAGTTTCCAGAAAAATACCAAAAATTAGGCCTATGTTATATTTGATATTATGAAATAAAAAATGATGTCTATTTTACCAAATTCAAAACATATCAGTTGCATTAATTAATTAAAAATTAATTCCGGTCGTCAAAACATATAGTGTGTTCTTAAGAGATAATAACTATCAAAAGATTGACACTTGTTTATGTCTGGTTAAATTTGAAATTACATCCAAAGACCAACATTGTATTAAATTGTAATAATATATTCTAAATATACTTTAAAACCCCTCAAACTAATAATTTATCACTATTAATTATTTCGATTAAAAAGTTTTTTTAATTAAAATTTAGTAATTTTCACTATTCATCAGAAAATGAAAGTTATCCGAAAAGTACCAAAATTTCACCCTAAGCTAATTTTGATATTCTGAATCCCAAAATGAAGTCCATTTTGAAAAATTAAATTTACAAAATTTCAAAAAGTGGTTATTACTATTCATAAGGGCTAGTTTTAATAACATTTTAATAGCATATCGTTGTTTAGTGAAACTCAGTATTTCATACTACACACGCTATCGAGGAAGGTCGTGATTGCGCGTAATGCCAGGAAAGTCAAGGATGTGTGTTGTGCAAGATCCTTTTGGTGTAGCGTACAACACAAGACATTAATGAAATTAAAAGAATATTTTTCATAAATTCTCAGGGTGTTACATTCTACCCCCCATAAAATGAATTTCACCCTCGAAATTCGTCGGGGTTATAAATGGTTTAATACTCGAAAGTTTCATTAATAGAAACCCACATGGTAAAAAGGAATACCAAAACCAATATTTAAAAACAAAAGTATGAAACGTAACGGTTACCCAAATAAACTAATCATTGGGTTTCCACCTAGGTGAAAATATAGATATAGAAGAGAAATATAACCATCATGTTCTGATGGAGAGTGGTAGAGAACATGGCTATGGAAAAGCCAGCCATCACAAAGCCATAAATTTGTAATGATCTAAGGTACCAACTGATTCATCAGATATAGGAGCACTAGGACAATATTTTTGGTTTTCAAGATCATTTCCCTAGAGTTGATGAAATTGCAATCAGAAGAAATACTTTCGTGATTTTGGTATAGTCTCATCGTTGGTCATTCTTTGGAAAATTTCCACTTCATATCTTAAATAAATGAAGTTGAATTTTTCATTCGCGATGTGTTAGCAGATAATGTGATATAATGATGGGTCATTCCATCTGTCTCAAACAAAAGGTTAGAAAAGTTATCAAAAAAATACATAAGTCCATCTATAGTGAGATTAATCATATATGGTTCCTAAAATGGACTTATACTTCATATATCATACTGCTTAATATAATAAAAATAGTTTCTACTAAATAGGGACTTCCTGTAGGATAGTTGTAGGTGATAAAGGCCAGTCGCACTTCGGTTGTGGGTTCGATTCCCACAGCCTTGTCCGACGCGATGGGCTGTCGCCCTTCCTACAGGTTGTCCTTTTTCTAAAACTACATTACTATAAAATCCCATAAATAATATTGAAAAAAAATTCTATCCTTAAACAATACTAACTTATGTCCAACATAATCCATTCCAATCTTTAGGCTTATCCAAAATAATGCTGTCTAATCTCATCTTATAGTGAAAATGACTACCAAAGAGTTCATACAACTAGCATGTTAATACCATTATTGATCCCCATATATCATGAGATATGCCTTGTTGGTCACATTCCAAACATTTGAAGGCCTTAATCATGTATTCTCTTGAAAAATGAATACCCATTGAATCTTAGTGAAAGCATGAATGCTGTCAAAAGTTAACTCTTCCCACATACCAAAATCCCAAAAAATCTATATAATCAAACCATAATATCACTTAGTCCTTATATCAGTCATGAGCTCATGAATACTGTCAAAAATTTCATTTTCTCATTTTCCCTTCATTATGCGCATATCATCTTTTTTTCCAATAATATCTCAATCACTTTCCATGGTTACCAGTACCATAAAATTATTGAAAACCACAATAGACCAATACATAAATATTCCAATATTCCACGATACTATATACAACATTATTTTGGAATCCCATTACATAAAAACTTAATCATTCCACCACATCATTGTCATATTCAACATCGCCAATAGTGATCGCATGTGACTTACCTTTGTCCTTTGCCTTAAGTGGTTGCTCATGTGAATAATCACTAACCCTTCGATTAGGGCATTTATTATCATAATGCCCCGTTTCCTTGCACTTGAAGCAATGAAGTGTTGGTGGTGCGTTCTCTGTAGTATTTTCTTTATTCACATCATTAGAAACCCTTTTTACATTACTTCGACACTCAGCTTCTCAATGACCTTTGTTTCCACACTTAAAACATTTTATAGTCCCTTTAAGACAATCCACACCATGATTCTTTCCACAATTTGATCATAAGTAAACATTCATCTTCTTTTCACCATTATTCTGAGATTTCTCATCGAACTCCATCTTTCGTTTCTTGTCAAAACTATGAGATGGATAAGTAACACCAACTTCCATTTCTACCTTGATAGCTCAACGAACAATTTCTTCATAGCTACTGAAGTCTCTTATAGATAATACCCTTCAAAGAATTGGTTTTAAGCCACTGAAGAATCGATCAACTTTACTTTCAGGTTAGATGATAAATCTAGAAGCATACCTTGCAAGCCTTGTAAAATTCGCTTTGTATATACCAATAGATTCATCATTATTTTGCTTTTGTTCAAGAAACTCCTTCTCTATCTTTGTTCGAAGAATACGAGGGAAGTACTTATTGAAAAATAAGTTCTTGAACTCGTCCCATTCCATGGACTCAATTTCATCTCTTGGCCTCGTATTCTTGATAAGATTACACCATTGATCAGATTCAACTTCCAAAATATACACTGCTAAGATGACTTTATCATGTTCAGAACATTGAAGAACTAAAAATATCTTTTCAGTAGTACTGATCCATTGTTCAGAAACAAGTGGATCAGAAGACCCACTGAAATAATGAGGAAGTTGCCTCATGAAGGACTAAATAGAATATTGTTACCTTCTCTGCTCATTTGGAAGTCTAGAATGATTCATAGCTTGTGTAAGTATAGTAATAAGATTTTTTACTCCATCTCCCATAACATTTGTTTGTTCAGGAGGACAATCCTTGCATTGTCCATCGCATTGATCAACACGGTTCCTTCGGGTTCCAGCCATCGTCTAAAACCAAAAAAGAATAGTGTAAGAGGCAAAAATCATGATAGGGAAAGCAACATAATAAAGGGGGAGTACCTTCAATATCTAACATCTTAGGTTTAATTCTAATATCGTTACCATAAATCTAGGACTATAACCTATACTTATACTTAACCTTAGGGACATCCCTAGACATACCTTATAAATATCTCTAGGGATCTCACTAAAGTATTTACATCCTAGTTTTCAAAGGTTGACTAACCCTTTCCTCTGATACCAACTGTAGAGACCCGAAGCTTGACGTACATGGACATTACATTATTTTTGCAGAATACTTAATACATAACAAAAATAGACACACAAGTACCATAATAGTTTAGTGTCTTTGGAAACTCGGAATAAAATCTTCTAATCGTGGTGAAAGATCTTTAACATCTCCCATAAAGATCTTCCCCTTTTTTTCTTACCTAAAACCTTTCTTTATATCCTGGGGAAAAGGAAACCTAAAAAGGGTGAGCTGAAATGCTCAGTAAGGGTAAGCATGGATAAAATAAAACATACTATATACATTTGAAGTTAAAAACTCGAACACAGTGTTTAAACATAAAAAGCATGAGCAATGACATAAAACATTGAAGTACCTAAGGCATAGATCATAAAGAAATATTAAGAATGATAAAATATTATGGGAATAAAACATGTAATTGTGACAACCATTAAGAACATGATATGATTTCCATATTAGCCAAAGCATTGCTGCCAATACCATCTTAGTGGACAAAGTCCCTTTCTGAATCAAGTTCACTCCTCGTTCTAGTCCTGTATTACTGAACCGGTTTAACTTGCCGTTCAAACCATGTCTATCTCATGAGATATAAATATTTACCCAATGCATTGGAGGGATATATAGGTCCCAACCATCTAATATTGAAATCATTCTTTCGTGTTCCATAATATAAACATACATCATTCATAATAACCCAACGAATAAAATGGGTTTCATAAACATCATCCCATCATAACATAATCCATATAAAATAAATGGATATCATTTAATAATATGAAAAGTGAAACCATGTAAATCATATATAAATTATATGTAAAACATACACATATGAAATAATTTCATTTGAGATGGAAAATGGTTTTGATAAAACACTTGAAATGAATTCTTGAAGAAAATATACTTTCTTCTTTAAAATCATTTTCTTTTCACAAAATATAATTCATTTTTAAAAGAAAAGGATTTTCTTGAAAATAGTCATTAAATATTTTTGAGGAAGCTTCATGAAAATACTGTTTTAAAAAACCATAAAAATCCGTTCGTGTCGTATAAGTTATAAAAACATTCTTCTCATACTTTTGTCGGAAAAGTCAAAAAGTACCTCGTACGAAAAATGACAAAAGGTTCCTTTCATATAATTTACTAAAAACTCACCAAAGGGTAAAATTGGATTTAGAAAATTGTAGGTGGATGGAAACAATATTAAATATTGAGGGAACATGGATGTGGATGATAAAATACACCCCAGTAAATACCAAAGTATAAACAATCTCGGATAAAAATGAGATTGGGATATTTTCCCTTACCTTATGTCTGATATGCTTCATATCTATCCGAACCTCCTGTATAATGATTTATATAATTTCATTGACTTATTACAGAATCATATTCATTGTTATGATATCATATATGGTTCACTTATTACTTTATATTACCCGTTCTTTTGTAAATTCCATGTTAAAGAGCGTTTTAGGTAAAATCGTTTCATTTGTCGTTCGTGTTTTGACTTTTAATTATTCATATGATTAATTAGATCATGATTAATTAATTACAGAATATAAAACATGATTTATATATAATATATATTTATAATATACATATATATAATAGATCGATAAATGGAAAGAAATACACTGTTCATGGAGACGGTAGGCTGTACGTACGCATGAACGCTGTTTTCGTTTCCTTATTGAGTTGAATGGAATTAAGTAGATGAAACACACACATATATATAAATAAATCCATTAGCTCTATAATTTCATATATTTCATTATTATTTCTTATATATACTTTATAATCATTCTTAAATTGTTAACATGGAGAATGAATCTCATCGCATCGTGGAGACGGTAGTCCGTACATACGCACGAGCGATGATATCGTTCCCATAATTATTGAATTGAATTGGAAAGGATGAGACAATATATAATAATCAGTATGATTTTATAATAACTATTTATAGTTATTCTTTACACCATTATACCCATCCAAGTAATGTGGTGTTGGAAAAATAGATTACACCACGGCGTGGAGACGGTATTCCGTACGTACGCACGCACAGTGATTTTGTTTTCCGTAGTATGGATAGATGGTGAAATATGGTTGTTTCATACTTATAATAACATATCATTATATGAGTGATACTGATGTTATTACTTCATAATTAAACAACTAAATAAGAAGAAGTAGAAGAAGAAATAATGTTGAAAGAATCGGTAACGTACATTACCTCTTCTTTGAAGCGCCTCTTTGAGACCTCCTCTTAGGGAAATAAAATTGTTATTTGAAAAATACCAGGACCTCTAGGATGTTTATAAGGAAGTTTATAAGAGAATTCTTCAGGGTTTGGCGGAGCTTGAATGATCAAAGTGGTGTGAGGAAGAGAGGGAGGAGGTGCCCTTTTATAAGGGAGGAGAGGGGCACCTTTGGAATACTAAAAATATTATTTTATTATAAAGTCATATTCGGTTTTAAATTGCTCCAAATTGATTTATTTCGAAGCTAAGGTGGGGATGGGTTGAAATACTCTCATAAAATAGAATTTAGACAAGTTTAGGTTCCTATTTTAACCTTATCATTTATATTTAACTTTAAGTTAGATAATTTTACTTTTACCGTGTCTTTTTGTGTTCTTACTCTATAAGGTTAATAAACGTACTATAACAAGCCAAACGAACCCCAAGTTGTTTATTATTAATATATATAACCTTATCTAAGTCATTTTGGTGAACATTATATTTTTCGGAATAAAATAACAATTAATAATATAATATTTATTTTAAAAACTATTTTATGTCAATTTTGACACTATTTAGTAATTGATTTTTGTGAAAATCATAACAGAATGATTAGTTCTAAAAAAGTTAATTAAATTAATACTAAATCGTCATATTAACCTATAAAATTAGTTTAATTCATAAAAAGTCTCAAATTACATTTATTTGGTTATTTATAACATCAATTATGTCAATATTTCATTAATAAAATAATTCCTCCATCATCATTGTGTCATAAATAAATTAATTTATTTAATATCTAAAAATTAAAAATTAAATATCATAATGTAGGAAATCTCTTTATCTTTATAATTAATATTTATAGTCGAATTTATCTTATGTATAACCCTATATTAAAAATTATTTCCTTATTAAACTTTGATTTTAACTATTTTAACCCTTCTTTAAATAAATTAATAATAAATGTCCTAATGTAATCCAAGTGTGCCTAAATGGTAATATGTTATTCCTAAGGTTGTTTTTGGTCGAACTACACTTATCCAATAGAATTAGGACATGTGTTAGGTTTATAATAATATCATTTTTACCCTTAATTACCCTATTTAATTTTAACCGTGGTAAACAAAAGTAAAAAGTTACTATTTACCAAAAATTATTTTCATCTCATTGAACCACATTTTACTTACTGAAATCAGATGTGTCTCTCGGATTTTTGAAATTCCACTCACAGAAGTAGTAAAATTAAGTTTTATGAAAAATTCAATTTTTTAACTACCACTTAGTGGTTTCACTATTCATCAAAAAATGAAAGTTTCCAGAAAAATACCAAAAATTAGTCCTAAGTTATATTTGATATTATGAACTCAAAAATGATGTCTATTTTACCAAATTCAAAATATATCAGTTTCATTAATTAATTAAAAATTAATTCCCATCGTCAAAACATATAGCATGTTCTTAAGAGATAATAACTATCAAAATATTGATACCTGTTTATGTCTGGTTTAAATGTGAAATTACATCCAATGACCAAAATTGTATAAAATTGTAAAAACATATTCTAAATATAATTTAAAACCACTCAAATTAATAATTTATCACTATTAATTATTTCGATTAAAATGTTTGTTTTTTATTAAAATTTAGTAATTTTCACTATTCATCAGAAAATGAAAGTTATCCGAAAAGTACGAAAATTTCACCTTAGCTAATTTTGATATTCCGAATCCAAAAATGAATTCCATTTTGAAAAATAAAATTTACATAATTTCAAAAAGTGGTTATTACTATTCATAATGGCTAGTTTTAATAATATTTTAATAGCATATCTTTGTTTAATGAAACTCGGTATTGCGTACTACACACGCTATCGAGGAAGGTCGCGATTGTGCATAATGAAAGGAAAGTAAAGTATGCATTTTGTGCAAGCTCCTTTTGGTGTAGCATACAACAAATGACATGAATGAAATTAAAATAATATTTTTCATAAAATATCGGGGTGTTACAAATATCCAAATCATCCTCTCATATTTAATTATTTATTGATTATTTCTTTTCCCAAGTAGTGTCGATTTTTGGTACATAATTTTCATTCATGGAGTTATGATCATTCTTTGAAATATAAAGATTGGTAAATTATTCAATTTTATTGTATTATGTGGTATTATATTATTGTTTTCTAGGTATATACACTCCTACCAAATAAACCCTTTAATGAATATTCCTCACTTCTTGGGTTAAGTTCTTTTATAGAAAATCAACTTCTTTATCTATATGTATTATGATCATGTTATTCCCATATTGACATAGTCATATACTCACATCATCATCATTAGTTATTTATTCAAAATAAAGAAAGGAAAAACAATATATTTTTATATACAATTTTAACATGATTTTTTATATAAATTATATTGGATTATGTTCACCGATAAATTGTTATATTGTTTTGAAATGGGAGTAAATTATTTTTGTACAATATATTTTTATTTCTATAAAAATGATTTTTGGAATGTTGACTATGTATTGTTTGAATATAAACCTTCTTTCTCAAGATGGGTTATGATCACGTTATCCATTAATTTACATGGGGGAGAGTATTAATTTTTTTAAATATTACTGGCTGTTAACATGAGTGGAGTATGTATTGATATTCTTTATTCTTCATTATAGAGGTGACAATGTTTTGATTTCGAAAAAGTAAATTAGAGAATGGTATGGGTGGTCTTGTTGACCCTTATAATGAATGAATTAGACTTAATCAAGTGATATGTGGGGACTAAAAATATATATCCCTTATATTTATCAACAAGTCACATGAATCAAAACATGTTTGGGTGTTTTTTGTATTCCCATCCAAATAAAAAAACTTCCTTGACTATGGTCTCAACAAAAAGTAATGTGTCTTGGAATAAGTAATTTGAAGCATGTTTTTAATATCTGGAAATATTCACTCTGTCGATATGAGATCTGTATTATAGATATCCATGATTTCATTTAGTTTTAGGGATATAAAATTATTAGTGTTTCTTGTGGATTATGTATTTACGATGTTTTCCTATTCATTCCATAACGTTTTTATATACAAATTTCTCAATTACGATATTTATATATATTCATTACTAAGAATTTTAGATCACCCCTTATTATGTTTTCATTTCTACAGGTTATAATGGAAATTAATTGATGTGACATATTTAGAATTATAAAACGTGTGAAGTAATTTGTTAGAGATGTTGAATACTTTTCTTGTATTAAGTAGTATCGAATATAATGGTAAAATTGTCATCTTGATACAAATAATATGGGACTTATCAGTTTATGTTGTTTCTAAAATCTATAATGATCAAAACCTAAAAATTTTATACGGATGTAATATATTCAAAAATATTTTTCTATTTTAAAATTATGGATGTTTAAATCAAGGATTTTATATCTGGTATCAACGAAATAATGTCAAATATAAGTCTATGTGAATTGAATTTTGGAGTGTTGGTTTAAGGAATCAAAGGGAGTACACATCCACAAATCCATCTGACCTCTATAAACTGTGTAATGAAACGTAATTATATGTATTTGGATAAGAACATTTTGTGTGAGATGAAATGACATGTGAAATACCAGACATAATGAGACTCGTAGTGTACCCCCATTGGGACATGACATGTACTCCTTCAAAGGTTGGTTGGATCCCTTTATTACCTTATCCTACATCCATTATTAGTGGGTTTGAAATCCCATGGTCTATCCCAAAGTGTGTATAATGAGACATCCCATATTGAGAACAATATGAGAGATACCCTCTATGGGTTAGTTCAAAATAGATTCGGGTATCCCTATATATGGACCAATGTGTGATCCTCTATCATTATTTTATAGATTAGGTTAGGTATCCATTTTCTACATCCAGGGAGTGAAATACCCTTCCATGTGGTATATTACGAATAAGGTTAGGTATCCCCCATAGGCCCTGGGCATGATCCATTATCTTGTTATCGAAATATATTATGCCTCAGGGAAGTGTAGTCTAACCATTTGAGAATATCAAATAATCCCTCATAGTCACTCCATAATTAAACATGATGAAACCAAACATGTGAGACATAACAGATACATTCTATCCTCATATCAAGACCTGATGTGTGAGTTATCTCAAATGAATGTAACCTTAGAGACTCAAGAATAATCCCAAGTATTTTAGTAAGAAAATACCTCACCTTGAGACTTTGACTCTTCCTTTCAGTATATCCTGGTTATCTTGTTCATTCAATTTATTAGTTATTTAGTGACAAATGCGTTCATAATGAATTATTTTTGTGATTTTGAGGTGTCCTAATGGATAATTTTATTCTCACCCTTACATGGGATATTCCTTAAAATGTAATGTATTATAAATTTGACATGCCTTTTGATGAAGATTTAATAAGAACACAAGAAAGAGTATATTAGTTGAGCTAGTTGTACAATGGATATTTCTAGGAGTTTCATCTTTAAAGAGGTACAATTTTCTGTTAGAAGGCTGTGAACTTTTTTAGTTATGGTGGGCTTGAATTTAGATCATTTATTTTCAATACTTGTCCATAATTTGACATGCTATTAGCTTTTACACAGGAATTTAAAATATTAGTTGTTTATCATTCCTACATTATACTTTTGTATGGATATGTGTGAATGGGTATAGATACAATAGGATATGGCTTCCCTTGTGTGTGATATGCCTAGTAGGAACTATTATATATCACATGGCTTATTGGTGGTGGAGTTAGGGTGTTACACATGGCTTTGAACTATCTAGGAAGTCCTCAGTGGGTCGGTCCATGATAGTAATGAATTTAAAAAACAATAATTTTCATGAAAAATTTAAAAATTTCTTATAATTGTACCCACCATTTATTTTTATAGACCATAAGAAACAATGCCTTTTGTGTTGTCCTCACCCTTTTCCATTTTTCATGGTGAGAAAGGGGAGATATATGGCATACATGAACATCTTCGGAGCTACTATTGGATTTATAAATTAATGTATCAAACATTTTGACACTCATTTTATCCACCATCAAATTACACCACCCAAATGATAAAACAAGAAGGTATAAATTCTATTAATGGATCTCTTGGTTAGATCTAGTAGAGTATTGTTATATAATAATAATTAAATAAGTCTTTATGTAATAAAAAAATTTAAATTGATTTTATATATAAAAATAATCATATTTGATTCCTCCCATCGTCTAGAATGAAATTCCTCTCGTGTATCTTCATATAAAAAGCCATACTTGTGGCATGATTTTCATTTTACCTATGCCAAAAAACATTAGTTAGATCGGTTCTAAAATATTTCCATCGAAATACCACAAAAGTTAACCATGTATTCTAAATTTAATTCATTTCCTGAATATCAAATGTCACATGTAATTCAATATATTAAATATTAGTCTTATGATATACATAATATTTGAATAATAAGATAAAAAATAAATTGGTTGATATATTTTACCATTATGTACTCATACACCTAACCCTTCACTATCTTATCAATTCTCCTCCATCCAGGATATAATTTACAAATCTTGAAACTACTCTTAATGGACATATAAATCATAATTTACATTAAATATTATAAAATTAGGTTATTATTGACATTAAATTAAATTCATAACATTTAATGCCCTTGAGAAATTGAATGTTTTGGTAAATGTGTAATTCCATGTTTACATACTCTAGGTTTCATAATCTTTAGAGATGAAAAATATGCCACCATATAAGGCTAACTATTCATGTTGTAAAAAATTAAGATAATAAAAGTTTAATTTCATTAAGAAATTTAACTATTCAAGACATATTAATATGAAAAAAATATACAAATACCTTATTAAATGTTCATGTTCCTTTGTTTCCATCATTTAAATATATGAATGTAAATCAATTCTGTATACGAATATTTTATTAGAAATAAATTATTTTTAGATGTAAAGAAATAATATTATTAATAATAAAAATTAAATAATTTCTATAATTTTAAATAATATAGTTGATGAAAAGATAATGTCTAAAATAAATTAACACAAAAATATCCAAGTAAAATAATTATGTCATTACATGTGTGTTTTTGATAAAAAATATTGACGTTAGTATTGTTAACCAAAAAAGTGTAACTACAACTGATAAATATAAAAATTAATTCAATAATTGAGGAAATGATCAATATCTATATAATGAAATAACTAGGTTAAAAAATTTTCTTTTCTTCTGTAAAATTTAAAAATAAATACTGAGCTCGGAATTATTAAACCAAAAAATGTTTACCTATAACAGAAGAATATATTACTTAACAAAAAATTGATGAAATGGTCAACGTCACTAGATTTAATCAACCATGTTAAAAAATGGAGTTCTTACAAGTGAATGTTTTAGAAAAAAATAGAAAATATTTATTTAAATAAATTATTAGGAGAGTGATAGAGTATTAATGCTTTAATATGATCATTTTAAATAGCATTGAATATTTCTAAATTTCAGTCATTTTTATCATTAGGTAATCATGAATCAAATGAAAAAACCACACATAATTTTATAATGTGACTAATTTCTTCATCAACCAATTAAAATTTTTCCCCTATAATATTATGGGCCACCGATCATTCAATGGGTCCATAATATAAAATATCATATTTTTATGCATCTCCATGATACTTTTTCATATTTATAACTATAAGTTTTCATATAAAAAAATCAATAATAATAATATTAAAAAACACTACTAGTATCAACCCAGTTATAGCTAAAACTTTTCACTATAATTTTTGTACAATAATTTAAATATATATTCATAATAACTTAAAACCATGCTATTGATTTAAGAAATCAGTTTTTATCATTGGCTCTCAAAAATGGATTTCTTTTGTGATGACCATTACTTCATTATTTTTAACGGTATTCTTGTGATCATTGTTTTGTGTGTGAAATATGTTACCATTAATATCAAAACAAGACCTTTTTATTACATTGATAGACAATCCCCCTATTAACTATTTCAATGTTTATGATGTTGATAAATCAATGTTTAATTTTTCCTAAAATAATAAAATATGTTTTGTTTATTATCATTCATAAACCAATTTTCATTTATCTCATGCTATCATACCTTAAATCCATAAATATGTGATGATATATATTGTTCACCCTCACCCATGTTGTATAAAATATAAAAATGTGTCTACATAACTTTATCAAGTATAATGAACCATTACTTAAATCCATAGATTCTTTTACCTTCACTATCAACATCCAAATTTCATGATATAGGGAGACCAAAATGCTCCTCTTTAAATAAACAATTAGTATAGAAGACAATCATCTATTTCAAAATATATTTTAAAACATTAGATGCCACTATTTAATATGGATGTTTAATATATCCTATAAAAATTTATATATATATTTCAAAAGGATACATCCAATTTAAATAAACAAACTTACATATTCTTATCACTCACACTAAATGAATCATCTGATGAACCATTATATCCAAAACATTATGGTGGAAAATAAATATATTATTTGGAATATATGAGAAAAACTTAATTCTTAAAAATATATAACAAATTTGTATAGGTGATTATTGAAAATGGAATTGAAAAAAATTAAACAACTTGATGGTAATGTTTTTATAAGGTATTAGTAATATTACACATAGTGAAACTAGTAGAAGTTATTTCCTTAATACAATAAAATCATGTAATTTCATACATCTTAACATCAAATCATCCAATGAAAACATATTTTTTACATTTTTGGAAAACCCAACAGTTACATGAATACCACATAAAAATTTATTTTTTTATTTTATCACACATACATAATATTTCATAATATTGAGATAAATATGTTATTTTTCTTTTCATAGTGGGAGTTAAATCAAAACATATTATCATGGATATTAAGTAGAATAACACATGAAATCTATCTTTTAGATTTCACTTTATATCCAAATAGGTTCTAATAAAAGTATCAAATATTATTTTCTCAACCTGCATAAAATCAATGTTATGTTTTAACTATAAAATTAACTAATAAAGTATCTCAAAAAATATGGATTATTTCATCCATGTATTTTTTGGATGACAGAAACATACTTTTTTTTTACAAATGTGAAATCAATTTTTATAACCTTTAAATAATATTATTCATATTAAAATGGTTATGGGTAAAAATCATACTTTTATAAACTATTAAATTTTTTTTAATCTTCTATTTGGATGGTTTATTCAAAAAAAATATCTGATGTCCCATGTACGTTGTATTTCTTTCGTCACGATATTGATGATATAAAGTTGCTTCTTCGAAAATTAGACAAAATTTATATCAATTAACACTGTATCCAGATATATTTCCACATGCTAGAAATTTCTTTTATTGTGAAAATTATCATAGAACATAAAAGAAAATACTAATTCTTATGTACATCCAAAACTATAACACACTTCTTTCATAGAAATTTCAAATCATCAATCAATAGAGATAGATAAACATTTATATAATTTCTAGGAAAATTTTGTTTAGAAACTATCAAGATCATCATAACAAAATTTTTATTTATAAATATATATGGGGAAAATTTATAAAAAACCAATATAAAAGGTGATTGTTGATGAGGCTCTGATGTAGATTCATTCCACATATGCACAATCCAATCATTGTATTTCTAACTTCATTTCAAAATGTTAGGAACTATTTTATCAAATAACTTTTAATGTAGATAATTTATAGGTTGAAATAGGGTTTCATTAGTTACTCACTCATATTTGTGCCATCTTAGCCTATTTTCATTATTTTAATTTTCAAATAGACATTTCAAATGGGAAATCATTAGATGATACCATATTACTTTAGTGGGAGGTTTGTTCCTGTTCTTGAGAATTAATTAAAGATAGATTTTTTATCATCCATTATATACCTTGATGTCCCACATTTATGAAATTTTAACAATATTTCACATTCCATCCAATAAAGAAAACAATTTTTGGGTTAAGCATGAATCTTTTTATACCCTAATTCCATTGGTTATAGAATAGTTTTTATCATAGTTGGTGTCCAGAAGCCTATTTCTTTCTAAAAGTAACTATTTTAAATGTTAAATCCATTTAGTGAAAATATTATGACTCCAACCATTTTTTACTTTCATATTAACAAATATAAATACTAATGATATTAATATAAAATCACTGAAACATGGAAATAGTGGTTTCTTAGCATCATTGTACAATCATCCAACACTTATTGTTTTTTCATTGATTTTAACAGAAACGTCATGAATTATTTGTTCTTGATTATATTACATCTCATGATTAATATCTTTTTCATTGTTATATATTTAATTGTATTTTTATTTAATCAGAAGTAATACAAAGCCTAAAATTATGACTAAAACTATAAAAAATCAGATGGTAGTTGATTCTCTCCAGACCCAACCCACCAGTACCCATCTAGCTGTTGATAAGACAAGTGTAACTAATCCAATCCCACGTCTTATAGGACAAGGGATAGTGAAAAGAATCAAGTATGAATTTCAAACACATGGGATGTATTTCATGAATGTACATGTATGAATTCACACATCTCCAAGTTTATATAATGTTGAAATGTAAAAAAACACAACTGATACCAATGAATGCATGAACTCTATCCCATAACTAGATTAAAACAAAAGTACAGGAAGTAGTAATGTGGCCAAACAAAAGAATACAAAAAATTAAAAATGAGTATAACTGGTATATCTGGAGGGCACTACTATGAAATGAAACACTCATAAACCACCTCGGTCTATATATCCCACCATGTTCTACCTTCTCCTAGCCATCCATGGACATTATAAAATGGAATGTCGTCTACATAGGAATTTACATGTGTGGTCTGAGCCCAAGCATGGGTGAGTATAAAAATACCCAGTAGGACACCCTCAAATAACTAATCATAAAAAACCAATTGTATTCATTTAAATACATGATATTCCAATAAGAAAAATGACATAAATAACAATTTGAGATATACCCTTAATAGAAAAACTGACCTCAAAGGGTCTCAACCAATACCGATTGCCACATAATTATGCCGAAGGTTTATAGGTAATGGTCATTACAGTAGTATTCACTCCATGAGATATGATTTCACTAACCCCACTTATATAAGATGTTGCGATCAACTGGCCTTACTATGAATATTCTCATAGGATTTATAAAGATCACACTATACAAATAGCGGATGACACCTTGGAAAGTTGAGGGACACCACCACCCCTTCTAGATTAATCTACTGGATAAGGGATTGCCACCCTATGAATGGTGGTCTTGCTAATCACATTAAACACACATAGGATGTATATAATAATGGATCCCACCTTAGGCCTCATTGGGGGATACCATGAAATCATTCAAAATAAGAACCTAAAGAGTGAATCAAAATCCAATTTTTGTGATTTAATATCATGGTGTACCCTCACAGTGATGGACCAAGGAACCATACTCAACTGAACATGGTATATAATGAGGAAATGATGGTTTCCAAGCATTCTTAGAGGAAGTTCATGACAAGATAACGGTAACATAGTGTCTACCTCTAACCCTGAACCTGATCATGTCTATTCCCATGCACCTATACCCATGCCAATGTACACCTAGCCATGCCTATATACTATTGGACATGCCCATGTACCACTGAACTTTCCCATATACCTATCCATATTAGATTACTGGGCTATTCCAGTGTAGTATACCCATTCCCATGTGGTTGGTTGTGTATATGCCTATGTAGTCCCAGAGTACGCAGCGACCGCCAACATAGGGTTAAACAGCTTGTAGTAGGAATCACATAGTTTGTGATTCTTACTTTAAGTAGAAATCCTAGTTCCATATCGAGGGGTCCCATATAGAGTGTATCTCAGGATTACATTCTATGTAATGTGATATTTCTATAAACCCATGTTTTCTTCCCGAAACCCTGAGATTCCATCACCTACATCATCAATCACACCCCATGAACTCATTTTATAACTTGATTGATACTTTTCATTATCGGTGACTAGATTCTGTGCTTCAATCAGCTCAAAAATCTCCCCATCAAGCTGTATTGTTTCTACACCATGCCACTGTCACACAAACAAAAAAAGGAAGAATGGGAACCACCCATCCAATCTGATACACCTTCGATCATCCTCTATTAGAATACCTTAATTTTAGCCATGATGGTGAACCACAAAAGTGGTATCTATCTGTTTTACCGATGAACGATCTCACCCCGATCAAATGCCAGATATTCCTCGAACAATAGGCTCATGAATTTTTCCATGATTAATGTGCCAAAAAATTTGGAGAAATGAACAGAACAGAAAATGATAAATGAAGGAAGACTGTTTTTTTGGTTATCCTTAATTGGTTTCACTTATAATGATGAACTAAGAACCAAATAAACAACTATCACGACAAATATAAATTTAATTGTTCATCGATGTGTGAATAAATTCTTATTAGGGGAATTGATCAATGTTCATAATGGGATAATAAAATGGAATTAATCCACATAAATCAAATACGCTACCTATAATTTGGATTAATCTTGTATTTCCATCATTGGGGAGATCGATAAATGCCACTGCACATTGATTTTGGATCAAAAATTTGTTCGTCATTCCACTTCGAATGATCCTCCAATGGCTCTTCATTAGTTCTCCATGGTTACGAAAATATCCCTAATATTTACTCATAACTAGAAATCTATAGATGATATATTACGTCATGATAATTAAATAAATTAAATAATTAAATAATTTTTTTATATCCCATGATCATGCTTAATCCATGTGTTAAATGTTGTCTAAAGAGTTCTCACACAAATAGTAATAATTGTGCTCTAAAATAAATAAAGAAATAAGAATCAAAATATGATCATCCATTATAGAGTTATTCCATTATTTTAGACAAAATGTTTATACATGATAAAAATATATTTAATGTTTTTATTATATAAATATCAGCCTCACTGGGTATTGAAATATTATTTTGTATTTTTTCATGACTCTAAAAAAATTCTAAATATATTTCAAAGCATTACATGAAAAAAGAGATGTTACATTCTCCCCAATTTACATATTTTTGTGTCAAAAAAGTGAAAGAGACTATTCGAAAAGATGTGATTACTGAGCTCCCATCCATGTCTTCTGTTCCTTGTCAATCTACTGAATATTCTCTTGATTTCACTAGACTTATACTAGTGGAAAACCTCTACCATAGGGGATATTTTGAGATTTATCCATGATATCTATTAGGTACTCTACAAACCTAGATCTATCCCCAGGAACTAGCATTACACAATTAATAACATGTAATGGGTCATCAACATATCTCTTTAGATTATACATGGAAGACATTGTGAAACTGTTTTAACTATGATGATAAGGAAAAGTAGCACGCCACCTCACCTACCCTATAAATTATATAGAAAGGTCCAATGAATATTGGATACCAATTTCAACCCTAGTTGAATCTCCATAGTCCACATTAAGGTGAAATATTAAGGAACATATGATACCCCTAATCAAGATCTAAAGGCCTATATTATTGGTCAACATAGGACTTATGATGTCTTTGTGAAGTCCTCATCCATTTTTGGATGATATGGACCTTCTCTATTATAGTTAACCCCATATCTCAGCCCATGAGTGCTCAATCACCTTGATCGGTCTAACATAGGGATAAACTACAATCTTCCCCACAATAGCCTACAAATCGTGCCATTATAATGGTATAATGGTAGTAGTTGTTGTAGATAAACTCTACCATGGGTAGGTGATTATCCCAACAAATGAGAAATACCAACATGAAATACCATGACATATAATTGAAAAGATGATGGGTCCACTAAGTCTTGTCATCTTTATAAGGGTGAAACATTGTGCTCAGAGGTAATTGAGTCCTGAAGGCCTCCGAAAATCCTTCACCTAATCATTATTTGAAAGAAGAAGCACTATCTGAAATGATCATTAGGGGAACTCCATGGATCAAAAAAATATTCTACATATATATTCCTACCAAGATATCTATGTGAATATGATTTTGGATTTCATGGAATTGGGATGAATTGGTAAGTATGTATACAATCACCTAGATGACATCGTGCTCTATAGATTTATATGGTAAGCCTGTCATGATGTCTATAAATATATCAACCCACTTCCACTCTAACAACCCAAGTGGTTGAGCTAAACATGCTAAAACCTAGTTCTCATCCTTCACATTCTAACAAGCGAGGCATCAAGATATAAAATCCTCTATAAATTTCTTCATTCGTGGACACTCGAAATGATTCTAGATGTCCTTATATATCTTTAACACACATGAATGTACTACCAAAAGGGATTTATGAATGTAACTCGTGACCTATTCCTATAATGTCTATGGAACCATCATACATCCCATGAAAAAGGATAATGTTCTCCCTATAATTAAAAAATCTATCAGGAGAAAATCCTATCAATATCTGAGTTTACACATTCTCGTAATCAGAATATACATGTTGACCCGCCTTAAACATTCTGGAAGTCATGGGGTAAAAATAATCAACAACATATATGATGAAATGTCCTTTTCCACTAAGGATAAATTCTCTAGAACCTCAGTAAATAAATATGAATAATATCTCCTAATAAGAGAATAAGCCCCAACATCCCCCTTCATAAGAGTGATGACAGTCTCAAATTTGTAATCCTGGAGGAACTGTCTCCATCAACTCTATCACATGTTAAGATCCTTATAAGTGAAGATATACTTGAGGCTCTTATGACCAGAGTAGATTATAAACCACTCACTCAAATGTCAGTGTTTCCACATATTCAAGGTGATGAATACCAATACCAACTCAAGATCATGGTCCATGCAGGTAATCTCATGTGGTTTCAAAATTCGAGACCCATACACTATTACTATTTACCTATACATCAGAAAAAAACCATGTTTGGTCCAAGATGAGTTCTAGGTCACAATGTTCTTAACACCCACCTCTAGAAATATCTATATTGGGGAGCTCTTCAACCCCTCTTGTTGCTCTAGAAAATTATATCGACACCTATTCATCCAAATGAAAGGTTTTCCATTTAGGTAAATGTATGTAGAGGTGCTGATATCACTGAGAAATCATGAAACAATCACCTGTAATAGAATACCAACCATAGGAAATTGTGTCATGATATTTGGGGGATCCGAAAATAACACTACATCGACCTTCATTGGGTATACTGTTACACCATCATCTGAGATGACATGTCCTATAAAGCGGGCCTCATGAATCAAGAATTACCACTTCGAGAACTTCCCATAAGTCTGATCCTCTCGAAGTATATCCCAGTACATCCTCAAGTGTATCATGTGATCCTCCTCTAATATTGAGTACATTAAGATTTCATCTATGAAGACCATTACAGAATAGTATAGGAAATGCATAATGATCTGGTTTATGAGGCCCCTGAAAAATTATAGGGAGTTTTCCACAATGAAATCCATCACCATATACTCATATTGATCAAAGAAATATCATAATTCGATCTTCATTATATCCTTGTCCCATACTCTCAGCTGGTGATAACCTAATATGAGGTCAATCCATGCGAACCATAGAACCCATTTAATTTGATAGAAAAGGTAATCAATCCTTGGTAGTGGATATATATTCTGTATTATCCCCTAGTTCAGGAAATGGTTGTCAACATTCAAATTCAAGATCTTGTATGCCTTCTTGGTGAATAACACTGGGGATACCCAGGGGAGATAATGGGTCTCGCAATACCCATCCTATTCTAAACTACTAAATTCACCCTCATCTCTCAAAGCATTATGGAAGCCATCTGATATACTATCATAGATATTGAGGCTATCCAATAGTGTATGTCAATGTAGAAGTCTATCTCTTAGTAGGGATGTTAGACTTAAATTTTCAATGTGAATATGTCCTCATATTCCACCACCACTTTAGTAAAATTGTATCCTATATCATACACTACACTAAGAGTCATTCAATCCAACTATTGAGTAATCAGCAGCACTATCCAATGTATGCGCCTATCTTACTCTTCCTGGGTTTCCTTAACACCCATGAAGTAAGACCATATCCATAATCATTAGAAAACCAAATTTTATTCTCGAAGTATTCTATATAGGAATGAACTATGGATAGATAGTCCATTCCTAATATGTCATTTTAATCCCTCATAACTACTCTAAAGAGATCCCATAATATTCCCATGCCTCTAAGAATTACATCACACTTCTGGAAGAAACTTTTCATCACTAAATCACCATTAGTAAGAGTCTCCAAGAACTAGAGTAGAGCCAATGGCTCAAACAGAATATTTATGTATAGAACCAATGAAATGGAATGAAATGAGTAGCTCACACCCATGTCTATCAGTACTCTCTCTAAATTATAAGAGACTCTGATCGTACCTCTAGTCATCCCAGGAGCCTCAGTGTTGTATGAATCCACTTCTAGGAGCAATATCCTCTAATTATCACCAACTACCAAATATTAGCATGGACCACTTGGGGGTGGATGTGGAAATATGTCAAATCATCGACCACCATCTCCCTCTCTAGCTGTTCCTCTATAACATATTCCACCATATATAACTCTTTAATACTACTTTTGTCTCTACCTAGATGGAACATTGAATATATCTTCAATAGCTATGTGGTGGTTAGAACAATATTGATCATGATTTCCTTATCTGTCACTAGATTAGAACCACCTCTCTCTACGATAACTCAATCCATCTTGAGATCACTGAACCACTGATACTCGATCCTGGGGTCATCTTCTAAAGTGTTATGAACTCCCTGAGCTCTATGATTCCCATCAGATAAATGTTGCTGATATCATAGAACCTGTGTTCCCACTAACAGTACCCACTATTAGTGTCTTCTCTTCTTGGAATATTCCCACTACTAAGGCTCACTAATGCTCCATGATATAGGTCAGAATAAAAAGAGATATCACATCACCCCTCATATCTTTTCATAATACCCACTCAATGTTCCATTCATTAAATAAAGGATTCCAAACCATATCAATGGAGTACCATGAGAGACCAGTGAACCTCATTGAATACTATAATGTGGTCATACTTCCTTGATGAAACTAACAAATCTCATGAATTTTCATTGATAGCAACATGGATAGATAAAATTTCTCCTAGAAGAAATGATCATTATTTGACTTGGAGGGAGTTATTTATTCTTGTGAATGTGTCACAAGACTCCATCATCACCCGATAGAGCCATGAGTAATACATACCAATAGGAATTCCATCTGATAGTTAGGTTTCCTCAAATTTGGGAAAATTCAGTTACTTCCTCTATCTTGTCCTTAGATACCTTGGGTTCCGGATCACCCTAAAACCAGAGAGGTTGCGGCCTATGAAACTCATTGAGTGCACTCATCCAGAACAGATCCTTATCTAATACTTCAAATGCTAACTACTTATCTGTAGGTGATATAATGGATGGAAAACTAACTAGAGGAATTATCTCCTATACTGGACTATACACTAAATCCTTGTTACATAGTGGATCATCCACATGGTCTGGGAATCTAATCCTAGCTGACTATCATCAGAGAGGAATCTTGAAAAAATCAATATACACCATGATAAAAGAGTATGTCTAGGGAGATAACTCAGGATGGTCATAGAAACCACAAACTATTCCTATATGATTCATGTACCAATGTTTTCTCCAACCATTAGTGTTTACATGTAGCAAGTCAACAAAAAGGTTATTAGAGTCTCGGTGAATTGAAACATTGTAAATCTCACCAACCCAGGATCTATGGACTAAATACTGAACTCAATATGATGGCTAGAAAATATCCACAATCCAATCCTATGGTAGAGCCGAATTCTTTATTAACAAATTTTCATAACCCAACCCATCAGGGCTCTCCATGTCCACGATAAACCATGTGTGACTACCCTAAGCCCATCTAAATTTGTAAATGGGATAGATGCCTGTGCTAGGTAGGAAACTTTCACACATGGGAGGCACTATCCAAATGAACCTATATTCACAACCAAATCTGCAATCCCATATAATACTGAAATATAAAACAACACAACTGATACCAATGCGTGGATAATATTTATCCCACATTGAATATAAAAAAGAAATGTGGAAAGTGGATAAAAAATAGTAACCAAAGATGAAAAGGTGTCCAAAATTCTTAGAATGAGGGGGATACTATCAAATGAAACACATAGTAAACACCTCAATAATTCTAGCTTAAACTATACTCGCCTTCTCCAAATCCTCTTAGGACACCGCCAAAATGGATTTTATTTCTACATAAGGCGTAGAATTTACAGGAACATCCCATATAGGGTTGAGTATAAAAATACATATTATGAAACCATGAAATCACAAAGCATAAATAATCAAGAGATTCAATATCAATAAAAAATATTTCAACAAGATAATAGACAAATAAATAAGAATCCAATATATATTCATAATAGAAAACTAATCTGAAAAGGTCTCAAATGACAATTCTAGCCACAAGATTCTGCTTGAGGCTTCTAGTTAATACTCTTTCTAGAAGTATTCACTCCATGATATCTTCTGTCACTAAAGACACTCATGTGAGAGGTCATGATCATCTGATCATTCTAGGAATTCTCTCACAAGATCTCAAAATATCATGATATCTGAATAAGGGATCACACATAGGATCAATAGGGGACAACACCAACCTACTAGATAAATCTTCATGACAGGGGATTGATTCCCTATGCATGGTGGTCTCATTGATACAACAAACCCCACCTAGTAAGGACATGATAGAGGATCCCACCCAATCCTCCTAGAGGGGTACCAAAAACTCTTCGAATCTGAATCCATAGAGGGGATCATAATCTTATGTTGAGGATTTAATTCCATTTTACCCTCATATGGATGGAACTTGGAATCATACTTATCTAAACATGGTCTATACTGAGTAAATTAATATTTACAAGCTATATCAAAGAATGTAAATGTTGTGTATACAGGGTTCACGATATATAACTCTAACACCAGACCTACCCGTGTATGTTCCTATGTTCCTCTACCATAACCATATATACCTAGAAATTATCAAGTACTCCTAATTATGATTATATACTACATGTACCTAGCCATGTCCAAGTACTAGTTCATGTCAATATACTCCACTCATGACCTTGTACTAGAATGGTATCACACAATTTGTGGTAGGGACTAAGAAATATATGATCATTACTTTTAATAGAACCCCTAGAACCATAGATGGGAGCCCACACGGTGTGTATCTATGGATTACACACTGTGTAATCTTGTATTTTAAAAAACACGCGGTTTCTTTTTAATGATTCTTGATTTAATCACAACCTCCATCGATCATTCCCAAGGAACATGGATAAATCCTCGATTGAGGTTTTCCATAATTAGTCATTGGAATTTTGGTTTCGATCCTCTTAAAAATTTCCCCATCGATCTCCACCATCACTACACTACTCCACCATAATAAATAAAATCGTGAAGAATGAGAACCACCAGTATGATCAAATCCACCTCCAATCATCCTTCATCGTCACACCTCAATCATAAAATACACCATCAGTATCATTCTATTGTTCCAAATAATGGTCACACAACAATTGAATACCATATATTCAGCAAATTATGGGGTAATGAAATTTCCCCAGATGAACATCGGAAGAAACATGAGACGAAAAACATAAGAGAAAATAAGGAATGATCCTTAGAAATTCTTTGGGTTTTCCTCGATTCATTATTGTTTGAACAATAAACTAAGAACCAAATAAACAACCATCTAATCCAACATGAATTAAATCAAATTTTGAACCATGATTTAGTTCTTGTTAATGGAATTGTTCCATGATCAACACAAGATATCCGAATATGATGAATCCATATAATTCAAATGATCTTCCAAGAGTGTGGATTAATCTCTTATGAATTATGGTCATTCATTTTTGTGGTTATTGAAATCCAATAACTCCACAGCACATTTGTCTTTGACCCTTGATCTATTCATCATTTGTCCAAGAATGATCCTCCAACGGCTCCCCTCTAGGTCTCTAGGGTAATGCAGCCAACCCTATGATTTATCCATAATTACGTTTTTATAGAGGATTTATTAGGTCATTAATTTTAAATAAATAATGTAAATAAAGAATTAAATATATTTATTTATACACCCACAACCACGCTCAATACATGAATTGAACACGCTCTAAGGTTATGTCACACGTAAGGTTAAACACGCGCTATGAACAGAAATGAAGACATTCAATTTAGTATATAAACCTTTATTCAAGATATATTTCATTATTTTAGGAAAACTATGAACAAATGACATTAATATACTTAATATTTTTATAATATCTATATTGGGCTTATCAGGCCTTTGAATCTTGAACCATCTTAGATCATGGATCTAAGAATATCTATATATTTATTTCCAATATTTACATTTATAAATAAGAGATTTTATAGATTCCACTATACCCAAATTTTATCATAATAAAAAACATAACACATTGATTGAAAATTAGATCAATATATTAAAAATTCCATTTATAAAATTCCAAGAATTTATCAACCCCTTTCACATATTCATAACTTTTTCTTCATTCATTTACCCAATTAGGATAAATTATTTTTTTAATGTCACGATATAATATATGAATACATCCAAAAATTTAAGCATTTAAACACACATATAAAAACAGTCATATTTAAAACATATACAAAAAAAATACAAACATGTAAAAATTTATAACAAACAATTTATAACTGAAAATAAATTTATAACTAAAAGGTTTTTTTGTAACCAAAAAAATATTTAAAATGAAAAAATAGTATAATGAGAAGAAATTATAACTGAAAAAATAAAATACAATTTTACCAGAAAAAATTAATATGACAATAAATTAATAAATATGAAGAACTATATATGAAAATTATTGCAACCATAAAAAAATTATACATATACATTAAAATGAAAAACTATTTATAATATTGAATATAACCCCAAATTAATTATAACTAAAAAATTTATAATTGAAAAATATATAGATATGAATAAATAAATGAATGAATAAAATTTATCATTAAAAAATAATTAAAAAATCTTGTTAATATAAAAAATAAAATTTTAACATAAAAATATGGAAATTGATTTTGAAGATATGTGATAAGGAGTGAAAAAATGGTGATTGATTTTGACACCCTATGATTTTATGAGAAAAATTACTTTAATTTTTTTGATTTCTTGTGTTGTATGTTACACCAAGATTAGCTTGCACTATACGCAACACCATATTAGCTCACAGTATATGCAAAACTGTTATTGTCTTGTGTTACAAAAAATTTCAATTTCTTTTGATACAATTCATTTCACACAATACCCAACATAAGTGATAACTAAATATTATAACCTAGTCATTATAATGGAGGGTATGAATAGTATTAACTCCCTTCTAAATAACTATTTAAAAGATAATAAGTGAGTCTATAAAATAATAAAATCACTCTTTAAGGATTTTATTAGTGAAATATATATGTAATATATTAAATGTAATGTTTTAAAATCATTTTAAATGTTTTCTATATGTGATATAATAAAAAATTCAATTTTTCGGATAAAAGAAGTATTTTTCAAAAAATACAGTTTGACCGCCTTTTGATGGAGAACCCTTTCTAAATCTATTACATGATAAACTTATAAGTTCTATATTACATAATAAAATTTTTATTTGGTAGAGAGAAAAATATATTTACCTTGGATAGTATTTTTGTATTTTTCTGATGAAATTCATATTTTAATGAATAGTTAAAAATACTACATTTTAATTCAAAACTACGTTTTCATATTATTTATGAATATTAATATAGTTAGATTTTTTTTAATTTTTTTTAAAGTTTAATTGGATTTTTTTTAATTTAATCCAATTTTTTTCATTAGAAGTAGTTTCACATTAAAATTGGATAGAAAAACACGTCAATATTTTGATAATTTTTACTTATTAAAAACCCACTTTCTGATTTTGACAACGGGAATTAATTAATGACACTAGTGTGTTTTTAATTTTTAAAAATGAATTAAATATTTGGAATCATAATTTAATAATTATGTAAATAGTTACCTTTTATTTTTTGATATTATGAATAATAACTTTGGTAATTTTTATATACGATAGTTAAAGGTAAATCGGGTAAATTAGGATGAAAAACAATATAATAAGGATAATAAAATTACCTCAACACCTGAAAAATCCTATTTTATGAATAAATGTCGACCCACATCACGTAATGGTTGGAATATATTTATTTAATGGACTTTTTTTTGTGAAAGTTATGTAATTATTATTATAACAAAAGAAGTTGACAACTTGTCACTCTCTTATATCTTATTGGTATAATAATATTAATGTAGTGATAAAATTGATGAAACATCAAATTTAAATATTCTCCAGAAATATATTGAAATTATATACATAATTTTAATTTATTTTGAATTTTTGGAGATTTAATAATTTCCATAAATATTGACACAATAAGGATATAGTAATTATTTTAATAATAAAATATCAATTAAATCATTTTAAAAAAATTAAAATAAAAAATATATGACATAATTTATGTCATCCAATAATTTTTTATACTACTCTGAAATTTTTGGATTGGGTTAATGTATCTTTTTTCGAAGTAATAATGTTTTTATGAATTTTTGTTAAAAGTGAAATATCAATAGTGTGAAAATTGACGTATTTCATAACTAAAAATACAAAATAGTTTATTAAATTTTATAAAGTTAATAAATATATAAGATTCAACCAAATGGTTAAGATAAGTCCTTATTTGTCATAAATTCCACTATTTTTGATCGCTTGACAAGTTATGATAATTAAATTTACCCCCAAATTGTATATAACATGATATTATGGTAAGATTAAAGATGATAAAATAAGGACTAAAAAATGATAAGGATTAAAAAATATTAAAAACCTATAAAAAAATTATTGTATGATTTTTTTTCGACTCATATTCATCGTATCTTCTAAATAATTTACTTTTGAGGCATTTCAATTTAAAAATTAATTTATAATAACTTAATTGTTTTTTTATTTCCAAAGGTTCCCCTCCCCTCTCTTATAAAAGGTCACATCTACTTCTATTTTAATCACACATCTATAGCCCTTTTTTATTGGCCAAAAGTAACCCATTTACTCTCTAAATTTCCATCACTTCATCCTAGAGGTCACACATTGGGCTGAAATCCATCATAGAGAGCCCTTTTTTGAAAATTGAAATGAGATATGTGAAAAAGGGGTAATTGTTTTATCAAACATTTCAAAATTCATTCATTCTTCTACTTCATATTATTATGATATTTCCATACTAAAATAATAATTCTTATACTTTATACATGATTATATGTTATTATAATTACGATACAAACTTATACATCCTTTTATCAATCTTACTAATTATAGGATCACCATGAGTGCACACATATGCATTACCTTATACACGTCGTTTTGTAATTTGTTATTCAACAATAATTTATTTAGATGGGTATAATTACGAGTTTAATGGATTTAAATAATGAATATGACATTATAATTTTTCTGTATAATTAATATACCATTTTATTCCATAACATTTAACCATAAGGGGAATGATATCGTCGCTTATGCGGACGTACGTCCTTGTGTCTCCACGGCACAGTGAGATTCATTCGCCGCGTTAAAAATTAATGAATGATTATAAAATTTATATTATGAGTTAACATAATAATTATGAACTTAATTTCATTGTGTAAATTAATAAAATAAAACCTAATTATAAAAAACATGACTTACATGGAAAAACATGAACGGAAAAATGAAGCAGTTAACACCAGAAATAATGGCAATATTGAAACGCTACTAACAAAATTATATAACATGATAATATATGATATAATAAATATATATATGGTTCTGGTATAATTTAATCACATATATTAACCATTATAAATGAGGTTAACAGAACCTCAACTGATAGAACGTATAAGGTAAAGGATAATTTCCCAATATCATTATTATTTGAGATTATTTATACGTAAATATTTACTTGGGTATATTTATCATCCACATACATGTTTCAAAAATATGAAATATTATTTTTATTCCAATTAATTTTTTTAATGTCAATTTTACCCATTGGTAAATTTTTATTATATGGTATGACATGAATCATATGGAATTTTTTGATATGAGGTAGATTTTTACATTTATGGTAAAATTATGAGGGGACTGTTTTTTAACTTACAAGATATGAATGGATTTTTACATCTTCATAACTCCTTATTTAAATGGAAATTCCTCTACAAGATTTCATGTTTATTTTTAAACTAAATTATTTTCTTTTATAATTGGGCGGCATTGTAAGAAAAAATTTATTTAAGAAGAAAGGTTATTTTCCTTAATAATTAAGTTCGAGTGTTTTATCAAAATTATTTTGCATCTATGATGATTCTCTATAAATATAGTTATGTTTATATTTATATTATAACTATGATTTTATTGTGTTAATTATGGAATTATATTTTATATGAATTATATTATGATAGAATGATGTTTAGGAAATCCATTTTATTTCATAGGTCATGATATCATGAATGATTTATGTTTTTTTGGCACATGTAGGATTGATTTTTTTATGAGATGTGAGGGACCCTTATCCCCCTCAAATTCATTGGGTAAATATTTATATCTCCTGATATATACATGATGGTAATGAAAAGTAAATCCAGTTATATAATAGAAGGCTAAAATGATAAGTAAATCCAGTTCATTAATACATCACTGGAATGGAATGTAAACGCAGTTTAGTGATGTACTTTTTCCACTATGATGGTCTTGTAAGCAATTCATTGGCTACTAAAGAAATCACGATCTCTGATTATTATTTTTCCACAATTCCATGTTACATTCCCATTATATTATAATTGCTTCATGATTATATTATAATTTATGCCTTATGAACTATGATGATTTATTTAATGACTCAATATTTTGGTATATGTTAAATGTTGTAAGGTTTTTTTCAAAATTTGGGTTCATGTTTTTAGATTTTTGTATTTAGGTTTTGTAAGATATTTTCCATGATTAAACTTACTGATTATTTTAGTTCTACCATATTCATGTTTCTTTCCCCCCAAGATTCGAAAAAGGGTATTAAGTAATATGTGACAAAAAGGGGTAATAGTTATGAAGGATAAAGAAAGAGACAATGTAGATGTTTTATGAACCAGTTGTTTATGTTTTTCAGTTTCTAAAGGAACTAAACTAATACTGTCTTTGGGCATCTGTTTTTTTCATGTATTAAGTATTCTAAAAACTTAATTTAATTTCCATATACATCAATCTTGGTTGGATAGAGTTGGTATCAAAGGGAAAGTTTAGTTAAACTTTGGAAACTAGGATGCGAAAACACTAGTGAGATCAGTAGAGATATTTATATGGTATGTCTCAGGATGTCCATAAGTGTATGTATAAATATAGGTTATAGTCCAAGAATTATGGTAATTATTATAAATAAATTAGGATTAAACCAAAGATTTTTTAGATTGAATGTATTCCCCCTTGGTTATTTTGTTTTACTAGTATGATTTTTGCCTCTCACACTATTCATTTCGTGTTTTAGAAAATGGTTGGAACCAAAAGGAATTGTGTTAATGATCAATTCACTAGGAAATGAAATTATTTTCCCCTTAAACCACCAAATGTTTGGGGAGATGGAACGTGAAATCTTATTGCTATACTCACACAAGCTATGAACCATTCTAGAATTCCAAATGAGCATAACAGAGAGAAAAATTATGTTTAGGCATTCAAGAGGAAACACCCTCCATCTTTCAATGGGTATTCCGATCCACTTGTTGCTGAGCAATGGATCAGTACCATTGAAATGATATTTTCCATCCTTCGCTATTTGGAACATTAAAAATTCATTTTTGAAGATTATCATTTAGAAGACTAAGCAGACCAGTGGTGAAATATAATCAAGAAAACAAGGTTGAAAGGTGAAATTGAATCTATAGAATGGTATGAGTTCAAGAACTTATTTTTCAATAAGTACTTTCCTTGAATTCTTTAAAAAAATATAGAAAATGAGTTCCTTGATCTTATGAAAAATGATGATGAATCCGTTGGTACATATGAGGAAAATGTTTCAAGACTTGCAAGGTATCTTTCCCACTTTATTATCCAACCTAAAAGTATTATTGATTGATTAATGAGTTGATTAGAACTAGGTCTTTGAAAATAATTAGTTATAAAATAAATTATTAGTTATGAAGATATTTTTCATTGTGCTATCAAGGTAGAAATGGATGTTGGTGTTACATATCAATCTAAAGGATTTGAAAAGAAACAAATGATAGAGTTCAAGGGAAAAACTCAAAGCGATTGTTAAAAGAAGATCAATATTTTATTATGCTCAAAGTATGGAAAGAAATATGGTAGAGATGTATTAATCGGACTAGAAAATTTTTTATGTGTGGAAAAATATTCATCGAGTAGTTGAGTGCCGAAGTAATGTGAAAAAGGTTTCTAATGATGTGAATATATAAAGGACTATGGAGAATGCACCACCCACACTTCAATTATACAAGTGAAATTAAATTGGGAATTCTTATAACTAATTCCCTAATCCAAGGGTTATGGATCATTGTCGACTTCAAAAACCTCTTAAGTCCAAATAAAAAGGAAAATCACATGCGATCACTATTGGAGATGTTGAGTATGACAACGAAGTGGTAGAATGATTAAGTGTTTATGTAATGGGATTCCAAAATAGCTCTTTAGAATTTATCTTATTATATTACGGAGTATTATAATATCTATGTATTTGTCCATTATGGGTTTCCATAATTATATGGTACCTGTAACCATGAAATGTGATTATAATATTTTTAGCAAGCACATGATATTCACATAATGAAGGGATAAGAATATAATGAGATGTTTGATAGTTTTAATGACCTCATGATTTATATAAAGACTAAGTGATATAATTGATTGAGTATATAGATTTTTTGGTATTTTTTGTTTGTGGAAATAGTTAGTCTTGACAGAATTCACGTTTTCACTATGCTTTTAGGATAATTCATGTTATTATCATTTTTAAGAGAATACATGATTAAGGTATTCACATGTTTGGAATGTGACAACAAAGAACTAAATTATGAGATATGGGATATAAATGTTAAGTCTATTTTGATCACCCCTTTATAAAGTTTTATATATTAAAATTTTGGAAGGATTTTAATGTTATCCATTTTGGACAGTATATGTTATGTTTCAGTTTATGTTTGTTGGATTAATGTATTATCTCGCTATATGATGACATATATATATATATTTTACCTGTTCTATCCTTTATGTTGATATATATGGAATGAACAATCATCATATTTCATGATCTGCTAACACATAAAGAATAAAAAATTCAACTTCACTTAATTAAGTAAGAGATGAAGTAGAAATTGTTCAAGGCATGAACAATAAGGATATTATACCAAAATCATTTAATTAATTATTCTCAAGAAAAAAATTTCAAAATTATGGAAAGGATCTTGAAAACAAAAAAAAATTCTTAGTACTATATTATCCATTCAATTAGAAGTTCTCTTAAATCATTGCAGATTTATGGATTTCTGGTTGTTAACTTTCTCCAAACCTTGTTCCCTATAAATTTCTATCAGAACTCGATGGATAGACTTTTCTTCCATATCCATGTTTTTATTTATCACCTATATTCTCTTATGTGGAAAACTAGTGATGTGTTACTTTGGGTTATTGTATTATTTCTAACTATCTTTTTTAAAATGATGTTTTAGTATTCAATTTTAATGATGTGGGTGTATATGAATAAAAATTTCAATTAGTAAACCTTTTATAACCTCAATGGATTTTAGAGAATAAAATCATTTTAATGGGGGAATAATTTAACACTATGATATTTTATAAGATAAATTATTTTTAATTTCTTTTATGTCATATGTTATACACTACACCAAGATTAGTTTGTGCAATATGCAACACTGTACTGGCTTGCAGTATACACAACACTATTCTTATCTTGTGTAACACATAATTTCAAGTTATTTTGGTATAAATAATTTCACAAGATACTAATTATAATTGAAAACTAAATATTAAAACATATTTGTTATAATGGTCAGTATGAATATTATTAATTTCCTTCTGAAAAAAAATTTGAATGAAAATAAGTGAGTCTATAAAAAAAATCACTAACTATGGATTTTATTAGTATAATATAAAATTAATATATTCAATGAAATGTTTTAAAATAATATTATATATTTTCTATATATGATATAGGAAAAAATTAAATTTTTCAGATAAAAGAAGTATTTTTTAAAAAATATAGTTTTACTACCTTTTGATAGAGATCCCTCTTTAAATCTAGTTTTTGAATGTTTTATAAGTTCTATTTGAAATAATATACTTTTTTTGGAAGTGGTATATATAATTTTTCCTTGGATTATATTTTTTGTACTTTGTTTGATGAATTTTTTAATTTAATGAATAGTGAAAAATATTTCATTTTAATTCAAAACTACCTTTTCATGTAACATATTTATAAAGATAGATTATCATTGTAATAGATTTGAAAGTTAAATTGGATTATGTTTTTTTATTTAATCCAATTTTGGTTGTTTGGAGTAATTTCACATTTAAATTTGTCATAAACACATATCTATATTTTGATAGTTTTTACTTATTAATAACTCGCTTTCTGATTTTGACAACGTGAACTAATTTTAAATTAATTAATGAAATCTATGGGTTTTGAATTTTGAAAAATGGATTCTATATTTTGAATGAGATGGTAAAAATTATGTAAATACTTACCTTTTATTTTTTGGAAAATATGAATATTAACTTTGGTAGTTTTTATTTACCATAGTAAAAGTTAAATCAGGTAAATTGGGGTAACAAACAATATGATAAGGACAATGAAATTACCCTAACACCTACCAAAAATTATATTTTTTGAATAAAAGTAAACCAATATCACCTATGGGTTGGAATGAATTCATTTAATGGATATTGTTTCATAAAACTGGTGTAATTTTTATTAAAACACAATAAAGTGACAACATGTCATTCTCTTATCTATTATATGTATAATAATTTTAGTGTAGAGATAAAATAGATTAAATATCGAATATAAAAAATCTCCAGAAACATCATAAAATTATATACAAAATTGGTATCTATTATTAATTTTATAGATTAAATAATTACCCTAAATATTGACACAACTGTGATATAGTAATTATTTTATTAAGAGAAATATCAAAAAAAGGATATTATAAATACTAAAATTAATAATATATGACCTAATTATTGTAATCCACGAATTTGATAGATAAATATGACATGTTAGTATTGTTTTAATTTATTTTTTTATAATTAATAAAATTTTTATGAATTTTTTTAAAAATTAAAGTATTAATAGTTTCAGAATTGGAATAAATCATAACATAAAATATAAAATAGTTTATTAAATTTTATAAACTTCATACAAATGTATGATTCCATGAAATGGTTAATTTATGTCCTAATATGTCTTAAATTCCAATTTTATTGGGTAATTTGACAAATTATGATAATTACATTAACACACAAATTGTAAATAACATTGTATCATGATAAGATTAAAGAGGTTAAAATAATGGTTAAACAATAAATATAAGGATTAAAAAATATTCCAAACTTGTAAAAAAATATTGGATTATTTTATTTATACCCATATTAATATTATATTTTATATAACATAATTTTTAATAATTTTAATTTAAATATTAATTTATATTAATTTAATAGTTTTGGTATTTCAAATGGTTCCTCTCCCCTCTCTTATATAATAGCACCTCTCATTCTATTTTAATCACATATATAAATCCCTTTTTCTCAGAAAAAACCCAACCATTTCCTCTCCCAACACACCTAAAATAATCATAGAGGCCACACATTGGGTACAAATCCATCCTATGGAGAACTTTTGTAAAACTAAAAAGGAGATACTCGTAAAAGAGGTAATTGTTATATCACCTCTTTCAAAATTCTTTTCTTCTTCTACTTCAACTTATTACATTATTTACATACTAAATAAACAAATATAGTGTATTATA
Source organism: Viscum album (assembly GCA_963277665.1). NCBI lineage: Eukaryota > Viridiplantae > Streptophyta > Magnoliopsida > Santalales > Viscaceae > Viscum > Viscum album. The sequence continues at coordinate 1,683,117,325 of OY728126.1, read as the reverse complement.
AATTATGTGATGTTATTATAATTATGTTAAAACTTATATCTCTTTTTATCTATCCAATTAATAAAAATATCACTGTGCGTGCGTATATATGACTTACCATTTCCACGTCGTGGTGTAATTTGGTTTTCAAAAATACGTTATTTGGATGGGATTAATTATGAGTATAATGGATTTAAATAATGATTATAACATGATAATTGTTATCAATAATTAATACAACATACAATTCCAAACCATTCAACCATCAAGGGAATGATATCGTCACCTGTGAGTATGTGCGGCCTACCATCTCCACGATGTGGTAAGATTAATTCTCCATGTTGACAATAAAATTATGGATATAAAATTTATATGATCAGTAAAAAATAATAATTATGAACTTAATTTTATTATTAAAATGAATATAATACATCCCAATAATAAAAAAATGAGTTACATGGTAAATTTAAATGGAGAAAGAAGCAGTTAACAACCGAAATAATAGAAATATTGAAACAATATTAGCAAAATGATATAATAGGATCATATATGATACAATAAATATGTATATGGTTATATTATAATTTAATAACATAATTTAACCATTACACATGAGGTTAAAACACCTTCAACTAATGGAATGTACAAGGCAAGGGATAACTTCACAATATCATTATTATTTGAGATTATTTATATGTAAGTATTTATTGGGGTATATTTATCATCCACATCCATGTTTCCAAAATCATTAATATTATTTTTATTCCTATTAAATTGTTCAAAGTAAATTTTACCCATTGATAAATATTTATTAAATGGAATGATATGAATCTTTTGTAGTTTTTCTATATGAGTTACTTTTTAATTTTTCTAGTAAAAGTACGAGGGGACTGTTTTTTTAACTCACACAACATGAACAAATTTTTGACATATTTATAATGCCTTATTTAAAGAAAGATTATTTTATATCTTTTCATGTTTTTATTCAACTAAATTATATTATTTTAAAATTTTGTGTCATTTTGAGAAAAGAATATTATTTTGGAAGAAGAAAGGATATTTTCCTCAAGAATTAAATTCAAGTGTTTTATCAAAATTATTTTCCATCAAAGATGATGCTCGTTTTATAGGGTTATGTTTCTATAAATATTATGAATATTATTTTATTGTGTTAATTATGGAATGATTTTTTATATGGATTATGTTATGATTGCAATATTTTTAAGAATCTTAATTTGTTTCTTGGGTTATGCTAGGACGAATGATTTATGTTTTTGTGAAACATGTAAGAATGATTTCATTATAAGATGGGTGAGACTTATATATCTATCCAAATAATTGGGAAATGATTTATATCTCATGATATATACATGACCGTAACAACATTTTAATCTAGTTTAGTAATTCATGTATGGAATGACAAGTTAATATGGCTGAGTAATACATGGTTGGAATGACAGGTTAACCCAGTTCTGTAATAGATATGTCTACTCTGATGGTCTTCAAATAAATGCGTTAGCAACTGTGGAAATAATATTAAGTGATTATTTCTTTTACAAAATTCCATGATCTATGATAATGATATTCTATCATGGTTCATGATTCCATTATGATTTATGCCTAATGAACTACCTAGATTTATTTTATGACTCAAGATTTTGGTATAAGTTAAATGTGGTATGTTTTTTTTCTAAAGTTAGGTTCATGTTTTTATATTCTTATGTTTATGTATTGTAATATATTTTCCATTATTACCTTTACTAAGAATTTTATCTCACCCCATTTCATGTTTCGTTTCCCTCAGATTTGAAGAAGGGTATTAAGTATGATTTTTCAAAAAGGGCTTCTAGTTATGAAGGATAAAGAAAGAGATAATGTTGATTTTTTATGAACAAGTTGTTTTTGTTATCCCATTTCCAAAGGAACTAAACTAATTTGGTCTTTGGGAATCTATTTGGGTCATGTATTATGTATTCCAAAAAATTAATGTAATGTACATGTATGTCAAGCTTGGGTCGTTTGATTTATGTACTTCAAATTGAATGTAATGAATGTGGTGTGTGAGTAAATATAGATAGAGAATTGCAATGATGGTGGAACTCATATGAGAAAAGTGTAATGCATATTTAGTTTTCCAAATGTTGTAGTGGGTGGTGGAATCTTGGAAATTGATGTGAGATATATGAGAAATTATGAAAAGGAGAAACAATCTAATTTAACGAAGTTGTTGGTGCATATGTGTAGTGAGGTAATGAGTCGATCTAATTAGGGATTCAGAAAATAAGGAATATAAAATAAGAACACATGTTTATTAAATTATTTAAAATCATTTAATGTTTTTAATGTGAATACCATATCTCTATCTCATCTTTATAGTGTTTTATTCCATAACCAATTTTAAAAGTCAATCAAAAAACCATTTATCCCCGATTTTTCAATAAAGAATGTTAAAAGTTATCTTATTAAAATCACTTAAAGAATAACTGAAATTGAAATCCTTCCCGTGTGGATATTAAAATATATTTCAAAAGAACCAATGTTAAAAATATGATGAAAAATCTACTTTTTCTACTAGTGATTAGTACAGAGACTAAGATAAGAACAATTTAATCTTTTTCCTGCATCAATATCATGTGATAAGATATACCTAGTTGTAAAGGACATATAAAACCATAAATTATAAATCATAAAATATGATTGATAATGAAATTTGGTGCACCTTATAATATCTATTACATCATTATTTACAATATATAATGATTTTTTTGAAATTAAAACTGTAATTAATTTGAATAATTTTTAAAATGTTTTTAAAAATTATAAAATATATTAAAAGATATTTATTTAGTTTTTAAAAGAAATTTATAAATTAATTAATTATAACATGTTTATAATAAATAAATAAATTTTTAGGAAATTTTTATTAAATAAATAATCCATAGCATTTATTATTAATATTAAAATACCCTTTTTATGTCGTATGGAATGACCTATCTTTTGGATATAAAATTTTTATATGAAAATTATTTTGGATTTCGTACCCTAGAATAAAATAAATTTGTTTCCTTAATTTTTTAAAATTTATATAAATTTTATTATCACATAATTATTTTTCATATGCCCAAAATTAATATGATAATGTCCTCAAATAATTAATCACATTAATAGTTTAAATATAATTAATCTAGTTTTAATTTTTAGATCCTTTGAATGTTTTTTATGAAATTCTGCAATTTATTTGGGGAGTTGGTGTATGTATCAATTTTCATTAGAACCCTGATAAATAACAAATAAAACCTTATAAATCATTTATTAAACACACATGTCTTTTTTATAATTAATGGTGTATATATTGAATGAATTATGTGATTAGAAAATAGATACTATAGTTGGTTTTATATCATGAGTTTTACCCAAGGTATCAAATAAGTTTCATTTACACCAATTTTTTCGAATGATCATAGTCGAGGGAATATTAAAAGGATTAAGATTAAATAATAAAATTAAATTATTTAATCAGGTTTGACCTATATATCTTCCTATATAATTCATCCATAAGGTAATCTATAGGGATAGGAATAAAATACAAGATATTAGGAGGAGATCCACATGTTGAATCATTGGTGGTGACTGAGAATAATTTTAGGGGGATCGACAATGAGCACATCGAGAATGTTAATAGAGAGATTATTGGGTTTGTCCTACACCAATGACTAATCTTAATTGAGGTAAGGTTTTTTTATTTTTTATTCAGCCCTGTATTGATTTTTTTTGGTGATAATGGACCCATATTTCTTAAATTGAACCCATTTTTTGGTGTCACATGTGTAGTCAACTAATAATTATAGTTGAAATTATGATTTGTGGATAATTGGTGTTTGAACAAGTGATTGTTCCTTTATTTATTCAAATTTAGTAATGGTAAATTGTAACAGATCATGTGTGGTTATCATTGTCAAAATGTTTTTGGTTCTTTATATTTCCCCCTCTAGTTTTTGAAATCCACCATAATCCTTCAATTTGGCCGAGGGTTTGAAAAATTTTCAAACCAGTACCATTTTTTGTGATTGAATATTGGATCCACATACACTGTTATGGGTTTGAAATCAAGGATGGTGATGTGAGGATGGAATATGAGTTATGAAAGAATATAAAGGGATGTTGAAAACAAGTTTCTTATAACTTAGTGGGGTTCATGGTGATGGGATTGTGATAAGAAACTTATGTTCTAATTGTTAGTGTACAAAATATGAGCATTTGATGTGAAAATACTAAGAAAGACATGATAAAATTGTTGGGATATATTTTTATTGAGGAAGGTGGTGGATCTAGAATTATTAGTGTTGCTTCATGAGGAATATGTGTTTTAAAAAAAACTAAATGGATTGGAATTTTGAAGAACACATTCTTGGTAATCTGGGTGTTGCGACAAATAGAGATTAAAGAGAAAAAGTATAACACATTGTGTGGTTAGGACCAGACACCATGTGTCCCTAGATTTCCATATCAAAATGTATGGATGGTACATAACCTAGAACTAGAGTGGCCTCTAATACAATGTGTACCAAGACCACATGTAGTTGGAGATAGTGGAACAAAACTCAATCAACATGGAAAATGTAACAGTTAGAGATTTTGTGATTTTTTTAAATTTATTTAAACTGTTGATATTTTTCATTTTACACAACTCTGAATATAGCTTGTGTTATATTAAATAACTAAGTTATTATTTATTTGTACACTTTACCAAGTTGATATCTAATTACATTCTACACAAAGATAAGATTTCACTATACAAATTACTAACTTGTCTTGTGTGGTATGCAACACTGAGTTTCAGCGAAATAACATTTTATTATTATAACTATTTAAATGAGATAGTTATAACATAGTCATAAAAACACAGTAAAATGAAAAGTAATAAATACTTTTAAAATTTTATTTATATCACTTTATGTCAATATAACATATTTATTATAACACATTTAATTTGTGGTAAAGTATTTACAAGTTCGAAAACACAATTTGCTCAAATGAATTAATTTTTATGTCCTTATACCAAAAATAATAAATTGGTTTTAGAATATTTTAGGAAGTTAATTTGAGAAAATAAAATTCATTTTTTGAAAAAATAATATCAAAATTTACTTTGGGGGATTTTTTTTTTCTGATAATTATCATTTTTTGATGAACAATGAAAAACACAGAATTTTAAATTAGAACAACATTTTCATATAATTTATTAATGTAATTAAATTATATTTTAATTTGGTATTATAATTTAATTATATAAATTGTAAAATTATTAATTAAATTTCGTTCATTGGAACCAATTGCATTGTGTAATTAGATAAAAATCATTTATATCTTTTGAAATATTTCACTTGAAAAACCCTCTTTCGCAACATGTCTATGAGATTATTTTTTAATTAATTTATGATACTTATATGTTTAGATTTTGAAAAAATTGATTCCATATTTTTAATTAGAAAATTTTATAATTTAAATTATGGTAATATTAATTTTCTACAAAAAATATCAGTGAAATCAAATAAAATTAATTATGTCGATTATGGGAAAAATTCGTTTGCATATTGGTTAAACATTAATATCATGGGGAAAATGACACAGAAACTTGTCCAAAATCAATTCTCTAACCATATTTCGACTATATAACCTCTTTTTTTATTTTATGATTAAGAGGAATTCTATTTGATGAATATGACCTATATAATAAGTTATGCAAGACAAAAGACCAAAAGGAACCTTACTTACTTTAAACATTTATAAAGCCCTGATATATGGGAAAAACCACATTAGTTAAGTTGTATACATTATTTTGAATCATTAATGAGAATTTTTCTTCATATTAATTTATAATTAATTTTTTGATATTAATTATATATATTAATTACTTATGAAATGCCAAGTACAATAATTATTTAGTTAATGATTAAAAAAATAAATGATACTGAAAATATTAAAATTGACGATAATTGATAAATTATTGGAATAAATTTTTTTAGATTAATATATATTCTTTCACAAGTTTTAACCTAATATATTCAAATTACATCTTGGAATTGATATTTTTAAATTGAAATTAAGTAAATAATGAAAATATCGACATTAATGTTACCTGATATTTAATTTAAAGATTCAAAACTCACTAAAAATACTCTATTCTTAAAATATATTTATAAATTATAATAAATATATAATATGTTCTATTAATGTATAGATTAATATTTTTTAACAAACATATTTTACTTTAAATAGTAATAAAATTGTTAGCATGTTTCATGTTAAAGTAGTGTTTTGCATGTTACAAGTTCTTGTTTTAAAATTAATTTCCAACTAAAATGAGATTTGTATTTTGTAAATTAGATATAATATTTATTATTAAGTGGTTATATATTTTCCAATAAATATAACTTTAATTTATTATTAATGGTTATATTATATAGGATAGAAAACTAGTTACCTCAATATAAACAAAGATGATAAAAGTGGGTAAACCTGGAAGTTAAGGAACAAAATTATAAAAATTCATTTTTTTTTTGTTTTTTGAAAATTTTTATAGACCATAATTCACATTTAGTACAATATTTACCCATTTAATAAGCATATTATAAATGGTTGACCTCCCAATAGTATTTAACACTTGGAATTTACAAAAATTCCACATTAAATACTCTATAAAATGGCATTCACTCTTCCCCTTAATCACACCCCACAAGCCTCATTGCATCATAAAAACCCTAAAAAATAAGATCCAAAATTTTATAAATTCATATTACAAGAATCAATTTTGTCATAAATCCAACAAGGTAATCTATTTCATGCAAACCGATAGGTGTTACCCCAAGAAGAGGTAACATCCTTCAACAATAACTTTTATTTTTTCTCATTCGCCACCACCTCAATTAATATTGTTAAATGATTATATAATAATAATATTATCATAAAAATAATGAGTTTTCTTTATTATTATTATTTTTCCTATATCTAAACACACTTCTATCAAATGGTTAATTATCATACGGTTTTTGTGTAAAGTGAACTACCGCCTAACGAAACGATGTTGTTTGTTTCTTCCTTTACCACCGCTAATGGTTGGACATCATGATTTTCATACGATTTTAATATGATATATTTGATTATTATGATGTATTTTTACTTATATAAGTATTATATAAAACATAAATCCATTATTTCTATTTATTTTAAGTACGAAAACTTTGTTTGTTGATGTGTAGACTACCGCCTCCTTAAAGCGATGTGATTCATTGACACTTTACAATGAATTTATTAAATATTGGTTTTGTAAAGGAATAATATATATTTGAAATAAAAATTATAATTTAATGATAATATATATATACTTAATTCAATTTGTTTCATTTAATATGGAAATAAAACAAAAACAACATTCATGTGTACGTATGACCTACTGTCTCCAAGAACGTTATATTCCATTTCATATGAGAATATTTTATAGATTATTATAAGTATTTATAGAAGTAATATATATGTTATTTATATCTTAATTTTAATTATTCAAATAATTAAATAATGATTCAGGTAAGAGGATCAATAATAAAAAGTCAAAAAATATACGAAAAACAAAGTAGATATTTTCCAAAATTTAACATTAACATATAATTGTTAATAAACAGGTAATATAAAGTCATAATGAAATAATATTGGGTATTATATTTAATAATATAAATCTTTTAAATAATTATATTGAAATAATATTTATTATAATGTATTTTTGAATATGTATGATGAATTTTGAGACATAAGGTAATAGTTTTCTCGTCTCAGTTTTATTTCTATAAGACTTATGCCTTATTCACCACTCATATATATTGGGTGGTGTGTTCACCACCCAGGAATGTATTATATTATTATTGTACTAAAATTTATGAATATTCACTTATCAAATTTTTTTCCCATTCTTTCATGGGATTTATGGTTCAAATTTTAAAAAACTGGTAAAGTAGTTTTTTTTCCCAAATTTCCTTCTTTGATATGCATGCCTTGTTTGGCACCTATATTTTTCAATGGGGTGTATATATTTACCTTTGAAATGTAATATAATGAATATAATTATTTTCATTATATGTTAAGATACATTTAATGTTTTTATTTCTTGGGAATTATAATTCAATGTTATCGAAGTGATAACAATGTATTCCTACAATTTCTTCACTTATCGGGATTTTTTGTGATTAAGATTCCATTGATGAAAACTTAAGATAAATATCTCATGAAACCTCATGATTTTTTTCACCTCTGTTAATTCATTATATATTATTTCAATGGTTACATTTTTCTACTATTTGGTAACTAGAATAAATAAGAAATAATTTTTAATAAAATGCATCTTTATTTCTATTTTCATTCCTAAATTTGTGTTCTTTAAAAACCATGATTTCTATAAATGTTTTAAAATATGATCAAATATTATACTATAATTTTTAAATTAAATTATATCCCATTTTTATCATTTGAAATATTTTTTTAAGAGTAATTTTTTTCATTTTATGATAAAGTAACTTTTCAATACTTTTTACGGTGCAAAATGAATGATCTGTATGTATGGACTTACTCACCAACATGATTGTTATTTAATTAATGAAACATTTGAAAAATTACAATGTTATTCTTAAATAAAATGTTTTCCAAATAATCTTTTTTTTGTTTTGAATTAGGTTTTTAAAGACAAAATTTTAATTTTTTTTAAAAAATCCTTCTTTATTACTTTTTAAATCTATTTTCTATGATTTTTTTTTTGAAATGTTATCAAGATTTACTAATATATTTTTAATATATTTTCAATGAAAAGGCTATTAATTTTACTTCAATTTTTATTTATATGTTTTTGGAAGAAATGGGTTTTCAAAACGTTTTTAATATTTCCTTGTAGGATTTCAATGTATTTTAAAAAACCCTTTTCAAAAAAGTTTTCAAGATTTCATAATATGTTTTCAATGTATTTTAAAATAAAAAGGTTTTTAGAAACATTTAAATATTCCATTATTATTTTTTAGGACATTTTCAAAGAAAATGTGTTTCAAAATATATTATGATTTAAAGATATTTTTTTCAAAAAAGAAAGGATATTTTCCTCATTAAATGTTTTAGTGGTTTTTAAAAGAATCAATTATATTTTATTCAATGTGGTTTTCAAGGAAATGGATTTTGAATATTTTTCAAGTTTTAAAAAGTGATTTTCAAGGAATAATTATTTTCCTTTTGAAATGTTCCAAGTGATCTTTCAAAATAATTTTCCATCTAAGGTTTCATCCTTATATATAGTTTATGATATATTGGAGATATGATACAAGGGTTTCATACATGTTATTTATCTAAATTGATTATCTTTTTAAGGACAAATAGTTATGAAAAACTTTTCTATTTAGGAGGTTATATGTTTTTGAAACTAATTTCTCTTTCAAGGGTAATATGCTTTTAAAACTATCTTATTTTTATAGGTTATTAATTTATGATATTATTTTGGAACCTATATATTTCCCACAGGTTATGATATGATGTAATTTTTATGATACCTATTTTATTTTGTTGGTTATGATATGATGTTTATGTAACACGTCTATTTTTATGGTAATTATATGATTAATGTTTCATTATTATGTGGCACATGTATGTATCATTTCATAATGAGATTGGGGGTGACCTATATCCCCCTCCAATTTAATGAGTAATGATTTATATCTCAATAGATAATGATGGGAAAAAAGTCAATGGGATTGATCCATTAGGAGATGATGGAAACAATTATCCATTGTGGGAATAATGGGAGACTAGATCCATAATGGGAAGATGTGTAACACCCCAATCTTCCACGGTACACTTCTCTTTGAATAATACAGTAGCATGTGTTGTACGCAACTTCAAGTTCTAACACACACCACAACCAATCAAACTAGCCGTATGAATAGTAATACCCACTTTTTGAAATTTTATAAATTTTATCTTTCAAAATTGTCTTCATTTTTGGATTCGTAATTTCGAAATTAGCTTACGGTGAATTTTTGGTATTTTTCTGAAAACTTTTAAATTTTGATGAATTTTGAAAAACACTGAGTTATAGTTTAAATCAGAATTTTTATTTAAATAATTAATTATTTTATTTAAATTTATTTTAGGTCAAAATAGATACATAATATCCATATATGTTCAATGTAATTCATTGAAGTCAGTTTATAAAAAATTTAGATATATAAAAAGTTTATTGAACTTATCAACTTCTTTTACCCATCTCTTAGGATAATTTTCAAATTCACATAAAACATAATTTTACAGCTTCTGTGAGTGGAATTTTGAAAATCATAGATACACGGTTAATATGAAGGAGTAAAATTTGTTTTAATAAGATAAAAATAATTTTTGGTGAATAGTAAATTTTTACTTTTATTTACCACAGTTAAATGTAAATAAGGTAATTAAGGGTAAAAATGATATTATTATTACCCTAAAAAATTTCCTAATTCTATTTTATAAGAATAATTCGACCAAAAAAACCTTAGGAATAAAATATGAACCTCTTTGTCCCACTTGGATTAGATTAGGACATTTATTATTATTTATTTCAATGAAGAGTTAAAAGAGTTAAAAACAATGTTTAATAACTAATTTTTTTTTAATATAGTGTTATAGATAAGATAACTTTGATTATAAATAATCATTAGAAATCTAAAAAGATTTACTACATAATGGTATTTTATTTATAATATCTATACATTAAATAAGTTAATTTATTTATGACACAATGATGATGCAATAATTGCCTTATAAGTAATATATTTAAATAATTGATATTATAAATACCTAAATAAATATAATATGAAACTTTTAATAAATTCTAAAAATTTTATAGGTTAATAAGACTTTTTAGGTTTGATTAAATGAATTATGTTCGATGTAATAATTCTTTTATGAATTTAGCAAAAACAAAATGCCAAATAGTGTTAAAATTGACATAAAAGAGTTTTTAAAACAAATATTATATTTTTAATTGATATTAAATTTATAAAATTATAAGGTTCATCCAAAAGACTTATATAATGATAGTTGTATCATAAATGAACCACTTGGGGTTTTCATGGATGTTTATAGTTTGTTTATTAACCATATAATATAAAAATATAAATATTCATGGTAAATGTGAAACTAATTAACTAAGAGTTAAAACTAAAAGATAAGGTTAATATAGTGACCCAAACCAGTCTAAAACCTATTTTTGGAGGTTTACTACCCATCCCCAACTTAGAATCGAACTAATTCACTTTGGATCCATTATAAACAGAATATGAATTTATTATAAAATAATATTTCTAGCTTTTCCTATAGTGCCCCTCACCCCTCTTATAAAAGGGCACTCCCCCTTATCTCAATTTCACACCTTCAAAGCCTTTTGGATCGGCCCAAACCTGCCCAAATATCCTCTAAGATTCCCTCAATTCAACCGAGAGGCCTTATTTTTATCAGAAATCCAACCTAAGGAGCTCTTTTGATCAAATCAAAAGGATAAACCCGAAGAAGAGGTAATGTTTTCACCACCAACTTTCATGTTCCTTTCTTCTTCCACTTCTTCTTTCATTGTTATTTCTATTATAAAATAATATCTACAGTATCTTACATATACTGTGATGTTATTAAAAATATGGTACAACCATATTCAGTATTCTATCCATCCCTTGGATGACATGTCACCATACGTGTGTACGTACGGCTTACCGTCTCCACGTCGTGGTGTAATTGTTATTCAATACATTATTATTTGGATGTGTGTAATAATGATGTGTAATTCATAAAAATAATAAATATAACATGATAATTATTCTGTATATATGATACACCATCCAATTATATATTATTTTAATATTAAAATAATGATATTATCGCTCGTACGTACCTACGGACTACCGTCTCCACGAACGCGATGAGATTCATTCCCCATCGGATCCATTCAAGACTAATTTTCATTTGATGATTAAAAATAATTTTTAAGGAATTTATATAATCCTGTATATGAATATGATACAACCTATGGATAACAAACATTGCTTATGTAACAAAACATATAAAATGAAATGAGTAAGTGAACACCCGAAAGAATGATAATACTAAAATATTATTAACAAAGAAATATTAAAAAATCATATATGATATCATATTTATGTATATGAATCATGTATAATTTTATAAAAATGATTTAACTATTATACAGGAGGTTAACCAACCCTCGACCAAGGAAAGTACAAAGTAAGGGTTTATTTCACAATCTCTACATTATTCAAGGTTGTTTATATGTAATTATCTACTAGGACCCCTTTATCATCCACATCCATGTTTCTTAAAAATGTATTTCAAAAAATTCTTACTATTTTATAGACTATGGGTTAAAGTCATTATTCTCTTGTTTTACTTTTATATGATATTTATAGAAGAATCTTTCTGTCGTTTTCCAAACAAGATCCTTTAATCCTTTTTGGCAGAATTAATGAAAAAATTTCTTTTTTAACTTATACGATGGGTGCGGCTATTTTAAACCATTGTAAAATCGTTGAATCTTCCCTTACAAGATTATAATAATATTTTCAAAGTAAATGTTTCCTTTTATAATTATGAGACTTTTAAATGATTTCAAAAAAGAAATATTTCTCTCAAATTGTTTCGATTTCATCTATGTCAACATCCTTTGATGAAAATTATGTTTATTTAAAGTGGATTTATTATGATACTAAACTTTCATACTGTATTGAAGGTTTTGTGATATGTTTGACTGTGGATTTTTTATTTTTATACCATTCATGGTGTATGAATAAATTGTTGACATTTCATATACTAGTTTCAACACGAATGTTTATGTTGTATTTAAACCTTTTCAAATGAGGAACGCATTGGACTTAGTAAGTGATGGGTGGAGCCCATTATAGCTCCTCGATGCATCGGTAGGTCTCATGAGGCAAACTAGTGTCTTGTCACAAGGCCTTGACAAAAACTTATTTTTAGTCTTGGCACAAGGCATTGAATATGGGGTTATGATAGTCTAGAATTATACATTCCATTATTATGAAAGTGGATATTGATATTGCATGTGATTATTAGACTAGTAGAATATCCATGTGAATAAGTAAAGGGAATTATTTCATTTTATCGTTTCCATATTATACTGAAGATCAAGTTTAAAAGGCTTTTTTAGTTATACATTGCCTTAAATGTATATGTTTATTTATGAAAGTTTCCTCTATATTGTTATCCTTACTGAGCATCTGAGCTCACCCCTTTCAATGTTTTATTTTTCCTAGGATATGAAGAAGTATTTTATGAATGACCTACAGGGATAGTATGAGGGGATATGAATACAAGATGTTTTTGTAGTTTTTTTCACTTTATGATGTAATGTAAGACTTATGAATATATCTATTATTTCCAAGGCTACTAAACTAATCAGTATTTCGAGACTTGAACTTTTGTGATCATGAAAATATTATGTAATAATGCACCGACTCTGTGTAACTAGGGTCGGGGGGTTACAGTTGGTATCAGAAGATGTTTAGTATAATCCCTGGAAGATGGATTTAGATAAATATTGATTAGAGCACCTTTCCCTAAGATAGACTTTGAGTATTATTATAGAAGAACTTCTAGAATTTTGGTATTTTAGAGATTTTGTGAGTTTTCTGAGCAATACAGCCCTGTCTGGATACAAGAAGGTAGAGGTGGTTCTGGTATAGATGTACCTAGGGGTAAAACCCGAAAACACCTCTTTGAGCTAGACACAAACGAGAACTGGTGCACGACAACGGGCCTTGCTGCACTATTGGTTACGACACTCCTGTGGGATGTGCTTTGGATAATTATCATTTCCTTTACAAACCATTATGAAGGGTTTATGAGTATATACTTTCACAAAGAAAACATTTTTATGATTATGGATTATATCCACAAACTGTTCAATTTATATTAAGTGATTTACAAGTTTGGATTTATGTATTGAGATTCTTAAACTAATCTAGTGTATTCCATTGTTTAGAAATGGCGCCTAGTAGAAATAATGGAAATTGTATCAATGAATTCACTCCATGTAAGGATTTTCCTCCTTATCAAGATAATTATAGTAGAGATGGTGATAAAACTTGTGCCGATCAGCTTATCACCATACTGGGACAACTCACTCATGTTATGAATAATAACCTTACCCATATGGAGAACCCTACTCCGCAGCAAGGAGGATCAATGTTAGATCACTTCATGAGGAAACATCCACCAACAATCAATGGGAGTACAAATCCATTAGTAGATGAGCAATTGATAAATTCCTTAGAGAAAATATTCCATACCTTGGGGAGTAGTGAAAGGGAAAAAGTTATCATGGCAGTTTACCGCCTCACTCGAGATGCTGATCAATGGGGGTCATTGATTCAAAACACAAATGAAGATGCTGAAGTATCAAATATGTAATGGAGGGATTTTAAAGAGATTTTCTTAGAAAAATAATTTCCTCTTGACCATCGAGCAGATATGGAAAGACAATTTCTGTGTTTGAGGCAAAAGGAGTATGAGAATGTCGCAAAGTATGAGACTAACATTACATGGTTTGTGAGGCATGATACCGATTATATTCCTAACCCAAGAAGTAATATTGATCATTTATTTGATGTGTTAAAACCATTTCTCCATCGAGAATTAGTCTCACAATACTTCTCATCGTATGAAGATACTGTCTCATGTGCTATCAAGACAGAAAAGAAATTCTCTATGTCTTACGACTTTAATGCAATGAAAGAGAAGAAGAGATATGCTGATCACTCTGGAATGGCAAATAAGGGTAATAAGGGAAAAGTTGAATATCCATCTTGCAGTAAATGTGGGAAGAAACACCCTAGTACTTTCTTGAAGGTAATGAGAGTCTGTTATAAGTATGGTGAAAAATTCCACCAAGATCATGATTGCAAGGGGAAGAAAGAAGATACCATTGTTCAATGCTATAATTACAGGGAAATAGGACATTATGCAAATGAATGTCCCAAGCGTCAGGGAAACATACCTCAGAAAAGGCCAAGGGATCAAGGTCAAGCATATGTTATCACTACTGCTGAGGTAGAAGCTCCGAAAGACGCGGTGGCAAGTAATTTAATGGTTTCCTCAAGTTTAGTGAATGCTTTATTTGATTCTGGATAATCAAATTATTTCATATCTTCCTAGTTTTCTATGAAAATTAGATATTTCCAATTTGATTTAACAAGGGAGTAGTCAGGAATCTCCTAAGGGAAGTATCATCACAATAAAGTTTTGTGAATCTGTTCCCATTATAGCATATAAATGTTCTTTAACTGCTGATCTCATCGGCATACCTATGATTGAGTTTGATATAATCCTCGGTATGGATTGGATTTCAGACCATTATGCAAATATTTATTGTAAGAAGAAGGATGTTACAATTTTTGATGATGATGATAAGGAACACCATATATTTAGAGCAGAATCATCACCACCTAACTCTTATCTAGATCCACCCCCAGTTGCTCAACTAAATTAAATTATTGGGGAGGAAGAGAATGAAATGACTGTGGGTGAGTAAAGGAATTCTCAAATAGAGGATGTACCTATTCTAAAAGAATATGTTTATGTGTTTCCAGAAAATTTACCTAGACATCCTCCAGAATGATAAATTGAGTTTTCTATTGATTTAATTCCTGGATCAAGGCCCATATCGAAGACCTCTTATAGAATGGACACTGTGGAATTAGTGGAACTAAAGAAACAACTTGAGGAACTGAGTAATAAAGGATTTATTCACCCTCGGGTTTCTCCATGGGGAGCCCCTGTCCTTTTTGTCAAGAAAAAAGATGGATCTATGAGGTTATGTATCGACTACAATGAGATCAATGCTATAAAAATAAAGAACCATTATCCCCTACCTCACATTGATGATTTATTTGACTAACTTCATTGAGTTCAATACTTTTCAAAGATTTACCTTCGATCTGGATATCAACAGTTGTGTGTGAAGAAGGAAGACATTCCGAAGATAGCATTTTGAACCAGGTATGGGCATTACGGGTTTATTGTAATGCATTTTTGGCTAACTAATGCACCATCTATTTTCATGGATCTAATGAATAGAGTTTTCAAGGAATAGCTTGATAACTTTGTAATGGTATTTATTGACGATATATTGGTATACTCCAAAAGCTATGAAGATCATGAAAATAACTTGCGCATTATATTGAAGACTCTGAGAAGACATGAATTATATGGGATGTTTTGCAAGTGTAAATTCTAGATTCAGGAGATTTCTTTTCATGGCCAAATTTTCTCTAAGGATGGAATCTATGGTGATCCCTCTAAGACAAGAGCAATCCATGAATGTCCAGCACTGACGAGTATAACTGAGGTAAGCGGTTTTATTGGTTTACTAGGTTATTATCGAAGTTTCATCCAGAATTTTTCCAGGTTGTCCAATCCATTAACAAAGCTCACATGTAAAGGGGTTACATTTTTTTGGACCAAACAGTGTGAAGAATTTTTCGACGAAATGAAGAAAAGAATAGTCAATGATACCATATTTAATCTACCATCAGTGAATGATGGGTTTTTTATTTATATTGATGCATCGAAGAAAGGACTTGGTTGTGTCTTTACGCAGAATGATAGGGTTGTTGCCTATGCATAACTACAGCTGAAAATTCATTAGAAAAAATATCCTACTCATGATATTGAGTTAGTATCTGTAATCAATGCTTTGAAGATTCGGAGACACTATCTCTATTATGAGAAATGTGAGATTTATACTGGTCACAAGAGTTTGAATTATATTTTCTCATGGAAAGAACTCAACATGAGGAAAAGGAGATGGCTTGAACTACTCAAGGATTATGAATGCACGGTACACTACTACTTGGGGAAGGAAAATTAGGTTGAAGATGCTTTGAGTAGAAAATATGATGGATTTTTTAACAAGATGAGAGTTAAGAGGGATCCTATTTTCATGGATCCAGTAAAGATGGATATGGGAATCACCATGGAAGGTGAAACATCAATAATTTTTAAAATTGTTGCCAAACCATCTTTACTAGAAACGATAAAGAGATCTCAGACCAATGCTGAAGAGTTTCAAAAAGAAGATTAAAGCTGTGAATGATTGGAGGTTGAGTTAATTTGTATATGAAGATGAAATTATGAAATTTAGGAAGAGACTTTGTGTTCCCGATATACCTGATCTAAAAAGGGAATTTTTGGACAATGCTCATAGTTCTATTTTCTCTATAAACACTGGGAGAACGAAGATGTATAGAGATTTAAAGGAAAATTTTTGGTGGTACAACATGAAGAGGGAGACTGCTGATTTTATGTCAAGATGTATGGTTATTCAACAAGTGAAAGCTGGAGGGCAAGAGCCTGGAGGTGTCATGCAACCTCTTACCATACCTGAGTGGAAATGGTATAATATTACGATGGACTTTGTCAATGGACTACCAAAGTCTCCTAGAAGGAACGATTAAATATGGGTCATTGTTGATCATCTTACCAAGTCAGCACCTTTTCTTTTGATAAGAGAAGATTTACCACTTGAACGTCTAGCAAGACTATATATTAATGAAGTTGTAAGACTTCACGAAGTACCCCTATTGATTGTTTCCGATCATGATCCCCGTTTTACTTCATGATTCTATAAAAGTCTTCAGAAATCCCTGGATATTGAACTTTATATAAGAACTTCCTACCACCCTCAAACAGATGGAAAATCAGAAAAAACTATTCAAACCTTAGAAGACATGTTGAGATATTTCTCACTTGACTTTCAGGGTATGTGGGATCAATATTTACCTCTGGTATAATTTTCCAATAACAGTAGCTTCCATTCAAATATTCAGATGGAACTATATAAAGCGTTACATGGAAGGAGATGTCACACACCAACTTGTTGGGATGATATTGGTGAAAAAAACTCGTAGGCCCAGAACTTTTGGTGGAAACGATGGAAAAGATGAAGGTAATCCAAAACCACATCAAAGCAGCTCAAAGTAGGTAGAGGAGCTATGCCGATAACTGAAGGAAGTATTTGGAATTTCAGGTAGGGGATCATGTTTTCTTGAAGTTATCTCCATGGAAGGGAGTTATACGTTTTGGTAAGAAAGGTTAATTGAGTCCCAGGTACATAGGACGTTTCGAAATTCTAGAACGAATTGGGGTTGTAGCTTACCGTTTGGAAATTCCACCAAGTCTCTCCAAAGTTCATGTTGTGTTCCACGTATCACTGTTGAGAAAATACATACCTGACCAAAGGCATGTACTCACCTATGAGGAAGTAGAACTGGAACACGATCTATCTTATTGCGAAGTTCCCGTCAGGATTCTAGATACCAGAGAACAAGTGTTGAGAGACCGGACGACTCGTCTGGTAAAATTTATATGGAGAAACCATAAGATGGAAGAAGCAATATGGGAACTCGAGGAACTTATGATGAAGAAACACTCGATTATTTTTATGCAGTAATATTCATGAAATTTCGAGGACGAAATTATTTAAAGGAGGGGAGAATGTAACACCCCAAGCTTCTATGGTACGATTCTTTTTGAATAATACAGTATCAAGTGTTGTACACAACTTCAAGTTCTAACACACACCAAAACCAATCAAACTAGCCGTTATTAATAGTAATACCCACTTTTTGAAATTTTATAAATTTTATCTTTCAAAATGGACTTCATTTTTTGATTCGGAATATCAAAATAAGCTTAGGGTGAATTTTTGGTATTTTTCTGAAAATGTTAAAATTTTGATGAATAGTGAAAACACTGAGTTATAGTTTAAAACCAAATTTTTATTTAAATAATTATTTATATTATTTATATTTATTTTAGGTCAAAGTAGATACATAATTCCTATATATGTTCAATGATATTAATTGGAGTCAGTTTATAATAATTTTAGATATATAAAAATTTTATTGAACTTTTCAGTCTTTTACCCATCTCCAAGGAAAATTTTCAAAATCACATAAAACATAATTTTACCTCTTTTGTGAGTTGAATTTCAAAAATCCAAGAGACACGGTTAATAACAAGGAGTAAAATGTGGTTCAATAAGATAAAAATTATTTTTGGTGAATAGTAACTTTTTACTTTTATTTACCACGATTAAATGTAAATAGGGTAATTAAGGGTAAAAATGATATTATTATTACCCTAACACATGTCCTAATTATATAGGATAAATATAATTGTACCAAAAAAAACATTAGGAATAAAATATTAACCTCTTTGGTCCACATGGATTAGATTAGTACATTTATTATTATTTAATTCAAAGAGGAGTTAAAAGGCTTAAAATCAAATTTCAATTACTAAAACATTTTTAATACAGGGTTATACATAAGATAAATTAGATTATAAATTTTTATTATAAATATAATAAGCTTTCCTACATAATTTTATTTTATTTATAATTTTTAGACAGTAAATAATCTAATTTATTTGTGACACAATGATGATGCAGTAATTATCTTATTAGTGAAATATTAAAAAAATTGATATTATAAATACCCAAATTAATATAATTTGAGAATATAAATGAATTAAACTAATTTTATAGGTTAAAATGACATGTTAGGGTAGATTAAATTAATTAGGTTCTAAGTAATAATGCTGTTATGAATTTAGAAAAAACAAAATACCAAATAGTGTCAAAATTGACATAAAAGAGTTTTTAAAACAAATATTATCATATTAATTGATATTAAATTCCTAAAAATAAAAGGTTAGGCCAAGAGACTTATATAATGATAGGTGTATCATTAATTAACTACATGGGATTCTCTGGTATGTTTATAGTAAGTTTATTAACCATATAGTATAAAAATACAAAGAGACATGGTAAATGTGAAACTAATTAACTAAGAGTTAAAACTAAAAGATATGGTTAATATAGTGACCCAAACCTATCTAAAACCTATTGGTTGGGTGTTTTCCGACCCATCCCCACCTTATAATCTGTATAAGTAACTTCTGAGCCATTAGAACCCGAGTATGAATATTTTAGAAAATAATATTTCTAGCTTTTCCTAAGGTTCCCCTCACCCCTGTTATAAAAGGGAACTCCCACTTCTATCAATTTCACACCTTAAAATCCTTTTGGCTCGACCAAAACCATCCTAAATATCCTCTAAGCTTCCCTAACTTCAACATAGAGTCCCTAGTTTGATCATAAATCTACCCTATGGATCCCTTTTGATCAAATCAAAAGGAAGAACCCGAAGAAGATGTAATGTTTTCACCACCCGCTTTCAAGTTATTTTCTTCATCCACTTCTTCTTTCTTTGTTATTTTCATTCTAAAATAATAAATCATATATAATCTATATACAGTGATGTTATTATAAATATGGTACAAACATATTCAATATTCAATCCATCCCTTGGATGACATGTCCCCATACGTGTGTACGTACGGCTTACCGTCTCCACGTCGTGGGGTAATTGTTATTCAATACATTATTATTTGGATGGGTATAATAATGATGTGTAATTCATCAAAATAATAAATATAACATGATAAATATTCTGTATATATGATACACCATCCAATTAAATATTATTTTAATATTAAAATAATGATATTGTCACTCGTACGTACGTACGGGTTACCGTCTCCACGTACGCGATGAGAGTCATTCCCCATCGTATCCATTCAAGACTAATTTTCATTTGATGATTAAAAATAATGTTTAAGGACTTTATATAATTCTGTATATGAATAAGATACATCCTATGGATAAAAAACATGGCTTATGTAACAAAACATATAAAAGGAAATGAGTAAGTGAACACTCGAAAGAATGTTAATACTAAAATATTATTAACAAAGAAATATTAAAAAATCATATATGATATCATATTTATGTATACGAATCTTGTATAATTTAATAAAAATGATGTAACTATTATACAGGAGGTTAGCCAACCCTCGACTAAGGAAAAGTACAAAGTAAGGGTTTATTTCACAATATCTACATTATTCAAGGTTGTTTATATGTAATTATCTACTAGGACACCTTTATCATCCACATCCATGTTTCTTAAAAATGTATTTCAAAAAATTCATACTATTTTATAGACTATAGGTTAAATTCATTATTCCATTGTTTTACTTTTATATGGTATTTATAGAGGAATATTTCCGTCGTTTTCCGAACAAGTTCCTTTTAACCTTTTCAACAGAATTACGGAAAAAATGTCTTTCTTAACTTATATGGTGGGTGTGGCTATTTTACACCATTGTAAAATCGTTGAATCTTCCCTTACAAGATTATAAGAATATTTTCAAAGTAAATGTTTCCTTTTATAATTATGAGACTTTTAAATGATTTCAAAAAAAGAAATATTTCTCTCAATTTGTTTTGATTTCATCTATGTCATCATCCTTTGATGAATTTTATGTTTATTTGAAGTTGATTTATTATGATACAAAACTTCCATACTGTATTGAAGGTTTTGTGATATGTTTGACTGTGGATTTTTATTTTTTCACCATTCATAGTTTATGGATAAATTGTTGAAATTTCATATACTAGTTTCAACATGAATGTTTATGTTATGTTTAATCCTTTTCAAATGAGGAATGCATTGGACTTAGTAAGTGAAGGGTGGAGCCCGTTATAACTCCTCGATGCATCGGTAGGTCTCATGAGGAAAACTAGTGTCTTGTCACAAGGCCTTGACAAGAAATTATTTTTATTCTTGACACAAGGCATTGACTATGTGGTTATGATAGTCTAGGATCATACATTCCATTATTATGAAAGTGGTTATTGATATTGCATGTGATTATTAGACTAGTAGAATATCCTTGTGAATAAGTAAATGACATTATTTAATTTTATCTTTTCCATATTATACTGAAGATCAAGTTTAAAAGGATTTTTTTAGTTATACATTGCCTTAAATGAATATGTTTATTTATGAAAGTTTCCGCTATATTGTTATACTTACTGAGCATCTGAGCTCACCCCTTTAAATGTTTTATTTTTCCCAGGATATGAAGAAGTATTTTATGAATGACCTGCAGGGATAGTATGAGGGGATATGAATACAAGATGTTCTTGTAGTTTTTTTCACATTATGATGTAATGTAAAACTTATGAATATATATATTGTTTCCAAGGCTACTAAACTAATCAGTATTTCGAGAGTTGATCTTTTGTGATCATGCCAATATTATGTAATAATGCACCAAATCTGGGTAACTAGGGTCGGGGCGTTACAATATGGGGAAACCCAAAAACATTATAAGGAATAGATTATGAATGGGGATGGTGGTGTTTCCTGCATAGTAGTTATTGTCCCCATGAAGGGCTTGGATAATTTTTGGAAATATTCCTTGACTTATAGGGAATGATGATACTTTTTTGTGTGTATATCACAATTCTATGTATTATTCCAATATTATACTCACATGGATTTTTTCATTTAATCTCTCATGTTTTATATCTTATGGATTGCTAATATTTATGCAATGACTCATGTGTATGATTTTTGATATGAAGGGTTTGAAATTATAATATTATGATAATATTCTCATATCTTTATGTTCATGATTATACTTATGTATCTACATTTTTACCCTTAAAAAGTAACTTATCTCACCCCTTTCTTATGTTTTCTTTCCTGAGGTTGTGAAGAATGGTTTTAAGTTACACTATTACATTTGAAGATCATTACAAGAGATGTTGAAGAGTCTTCACCAAATTAGAAGACTGTTTTCATAGTTTCCCAAGACACTAAAATATTACTTTACTTGGGAATGTACTTTTTTATGTGCTGAATATTCATAAAAAATTATTTATTATCCATTAATGTTAATCCCGAGTTACTATAGTTGGAATAAATGTAATGGTTTAGTCTTCCTTTAGAAAATATGTTGAGAAAACATTAGTGGGATGCATAGGAATATTTCTAAGGATATGTCATGGGATGTAGTTAAGGATATGCTTAAGGTGTAATAGATTTAAAACAAGGTGTTATAATTTAGAGATCCTATAAGTGTTTTTTCATGACAATGTAGTTTTTATCTATGATAAGTGTAGCTCACACTTTGATTTTTTGGTTTTAGTAAATGGAGAAACCCTAAATGGACTGGTTTAAGGATGAATGTGATAGAATTTTTATTATTTACAGTCAAATGGGATGATCAATGGACATAAGGATTTTGAGATTATTCCTATTATTTTTTCATGTGACATGATTAAACATATCTACTATTACCAACTCTTGGACTCAACAATAAGAAAAACAATGGGATTTTTTAGAGTTTGGGTAATGGAGACCATCAAGGAAAAAAGATTAATTTTCCATCGTGTTGAGAATATGAAAAGAATCACCAAATTAGATGTCGTCTTAGAATAATAAGATTTTTTAAATGTGGAAATGAAGGACATAAATAATGTAACTATGAAGGGATAATGAATGTCTTTGTTAATTAAATAAATAATAATAATGTTGTTTATAAGGTATTATTGATAGTAGAATACTTTAAATGTGGAATGAATATCAATTAGGAAAATATTTTTCCTAAGTAGAAAGCTCTAGAATAGAATCAGTAAGGTGGTTTGAGTAATTGTTATATTTCTAATGTTTATGAGACTACAAATACAATATGAATGGAAAAATGTATTAAGTAATAGGGTGAGGTAGCCTTGTTGATTTATTAAGAATGAAGATGAATAATTTATGATTTTATGTTTTTGGATTCAAGAATTATAAAATATATAAAGGTTGTTCATTTTTTATTTTTTATATGTATTTACACAAAATTGTTGAATGGTTCAGGATGGAATAGAAATGATATTTAATTCCTTGGTGAAATTTGTCTAAGGGAATATAAACCTTAAGATGTTCATGATGCATCAATAATGGTCCTTGGATAAATATATTTAGGATATGAATAAGAAAATTGGATGGTCTATATTACCTCAGAATAGTTAAAGTATTTTTTGAAAAAGTGGTTTATGCTGTCCTGGATTGATTATACAAATTTTTTGGACTTAAGTTATATATCCAATAAAATTTGGAAAAAGGAAAAAAGTGTGTTTTCAATAAGGATTTATGATAATTTTGGTTATGACCATGTTTCAAGAGAATACGATTAGGGTATTCAAATTTTTGGTATATGAAAAATAAGAGATTCTTTATGAGGTTTAGGGGATCAAAGCTAAGGTATTTTTGAGAAATTTAGTTTCCTACTACCTAATTTATTATACTTTCATCTTTCAAAAGGGTTATAAGGGTAACTATTTATTTAATGGTTCAGGTTAAAATTAAATGAGGATTTAGAGATTAATGTATCATCTCACCATAGTGGATTTCTGCATATTGAATAACTTATTCTATCCTCTTTACTATGATTATAACTAAATAAGGATGGAATGACTTATCATTCTACCGCATGATCTGTCAGTACTTCACGAATGAAAAATATAACTTCATTTCCTACATTAAGAGATAAAGTGGAAATTAATCAAGTAAAAAAGGGATAGGTTTCTCAAAAATCATGTATGTTTATATTTTCCTGAAAGTTCATCAACTTTAGGAAAAAGGGCCTCAAACTAAATTTTTTTCCTATTATCATATTTTTTGGTGACACTGATGACATTTTTCAAGACACGTTGGGTGATGGATTTGTGATCATTAACTTTATAATAACCATGTTTTATATCACTCTCTATTAGAACTTTATAGTTATATTTCTTTTTAATTTCTATGTTTTCACTTCTCACCTATGATATCCTATGTGTAAACCTAGTTGTGAGTTACTTTGTGTAATTTTTAGGTTTCTAACTTTCCTGTTTTAAAGGATTTTTTGATATTAATTTTTAAGATGCAGGTTTCTAAGAAAAGAACTTCTATGCATTAAAAAAATCATAAAGTAGAAGAATTTTGAGGTTGAAATTCATTTTAAGGGGGTACAATGTAGCACCCTCAGATTTTATGATTTTATTGAATTAATTTAAACATTTTTATATTTTTCATTTCATGAAACACTAATTATTTAATTTATTAAATTAAATCCACAAGTAATTATTTCATAGAAAAATACACTATGTAAACATTTTTTTATAAGTTACGCCATTATAGTCATTCACTAAAAGAAAAATTGACTTGGCTTGCGTTACACACAATTACAAGTTTCAATGAAACAAAATTTTATTATTATAATTATTTAAACAAGATAGTTATAACATTGAAACTAAACATAGTAAAATGAATAATTATGGATTATTATTAAATATAATTTATATATTTTTTATATAAATAAAACATTTTTATAAAAAAACATATAATATTTTTATGTCATTATGTAACACCCCAAGTTTATATGATATTTTCCCTTTTGAATAATACAATAGCTTGTGTTGTACGCAACTTCGAGTTCAAACACACCACAACCAAACTAGCAATTATGAATAGTAATACACAATTTTATAAATTTTATAAATTCTATCTTTCAAAATGGACTTTATTTTTGGATTTGGAATATCGAAATTAGATTAGGGTGAATTTTTTGTAATTCCCTAAAAACATTCAAATTTTGATTAATAGTGAAAAAACACTACATTATTGGTTAAAATCGACTTTTTATTTAAATTATTAGTTATTATATTTTAATTTATTTTAGGTAAAAATAGAAACATAATAACTATATTGTTTCATCTTAATTCATTGGAGTTATTTTATAATAATTTTAGATATATAAATTTTTATCGAACTTTTTACTGTATTTTACCCACCTCATTTGAGCGTTTGAAAATTTGTATAAAACATAATTTTACTGCTTCTGGGAGTTGAATTTCAAAAATCTGAGAGACATTGTTTTTATCCGTAAGTAAAATGTGGTTAAATAAGTTGAAAATAATTTTTGGTGAATAATTACTTTTGATGTTTATTTACCACGGTAAAAAGTAAATAGGGTAATTAATGGTAAAAATGATATCATAATTACCCTAACACATGTCCTAATTCTATTTGATAAGTATAATTCGACCAAAAACAACCTTAGGAATAAAATATAATCCTTTTTGGTCCTCTTGGATTAGATTAATACATTTATTATTATTTTATTTAAAGAAGAGTTAAAAGAGTTAAAATCAATGTTTAACAACTAAACCATTATTAATATAAGGTTAAAAAAATATAAATTTGACTATAAATATTAATTATAATTCTAAATTTATTTCCTACATAATGGTATTTTATTTATAAAATTTAAACATTATAAAATTTAATTTATTTATGACACAATGATGATGCACTAATTACCTTTTTATTGAAATATTAAAATAATTGATATTATAAATATCCAAATAAATGTAAATTGGGACTTATTATTAATTACAATAATTTTATTGGTTAACATGATGTGTTAGGTTTGGTTAAATAAATTTTATTCGAAGTGATAATGTTTTTATAGCTTTCAAAAAAATCAATTTCTAGATAGTGTCAAAATAGACATAATTGAGTTTTTAAAACAAATATAATTTTACTAATTAATATATTATTACAAAATATCTAAGGTTCGACCAAACAACTTAGCTAAGGTTATATAGATTAATAATTAACCACATGGGGTTCTTTTGTCTTGTAATAGTGTTTTTATTAACCGTATAATATAAAAATACAAAGAGACATGGTAAATGTCAAACTATTTAACTACGAGTAAAATCTAAAAGATATAGTCAATATGATGACCTAAACCCATATAAAACCTATTGGTTGAGAGGTTTTCCACCCTTACCCACATTATCCTTTAAATAATTCATTTTTGAGCCATTATAAAGTGAAAATAAGTTTATTGCAATATAATATTTCAAGCTTTTCCTAAAGTGACCCTCACCTCTCCTATAAAAGGGAACTTTCTCTTATCTTAATTTCACACATCGAAAGCCTTTTGGATCGGCCAAACCCTGCCAAAATATCCTCCCAAACTTCCTCCCTTAATCCTATAGGCATTCCTTTTATAGTAAATCCAACCTATGGATGGATATATATGATATTTAAAACATAAATACTATTATGGAGATGATGTACCTATAACTACCTGAAAAATTCTTTTCCAACAAGTTCAATTTTTACTCATGTACTGAACATCGACAAAAACGTCTGATACGAACTCACTTTATTAACCAATTATTATAACATTATAATATGTGATATGAACTGAATAATAATATTTAAAGGAGGTCCTTAATCAATTATAAATTGACCAAATTTTATTATTCAGGAGATTAAAGAATGATCGAGTCATGTCGGACACGAGGTAAGGGATCCCACTCCTCTCTTTCTTTTTATGTACACTCTTTTAAGTCATTCCTTCTAAACTCATATTTCTTGTGATTGGGATATTATTTTATATTACCCTTACTGTAATTTTTATGTTCATATGATGAGTGACCCTATTCTCTCTAATCAATCCGTTTTGGAAGTTTTGAGTGGCGCCGTTAGGCTGCCGAATTTTCGTAAGAGATCTAACCTCTCACTTTCTCTTTAAGTACTCTCCTTTATGTCAATTCTTTTAATCTCCTCTTTGTTATGATGGGGGATGTTATTTTATATTCCTCTTTCTGTAAATTTTATTGTAATGTGATGAAATACCCTATTTGATCTCATCAATCCATTTTTGGAAGATTTAAGTGGCGCCGTTAGGCTGCCAAGTTTTCGTAAGGGATTTTTCATCTCACTTTTATTCCCGTGAGATTTATGCTAAATTTGCCACAATTTCCATTGAGTGGTGTATGTACTTCCCATTATTATACTCTTTGTGTAATATAATTTCATTTATGGGTACTTACATATTCATTGTATGACCCTTCTTCAATGGGGTGTACGTTTCAAAAGTTACCCAAGTCGGTAAGGTAACCATTCACCCTCCTTTTTTTAAAAAAGACTTCTTTTGTTATCTCTTTTAATTCACATACTATTATGTTGGGATATGTTCTTCTACATCCTTATTTATGTAAATTTTATGTCCAAGTGATGATATCCCCTTTATCTCTCTCATCAAACCTTTTCGTAAAATTTTATGTGACGCTGTTAGGCTGTCGAATTTTACCAAGGGAACTTCTAAACCCAATTTCGATTTCTTTGGGTTCAACATGTAGTTATTGAATATGTCATCATTTGAATATGTGGGAATAACCTTTTATTGTATTACACTTAACATCCACTTATATTGGGTGTATTTATATTTTTCACACATAATTATAACATTGATTTATCCTTAAGTTATTGATACCTTCTTTATAATGGATTTCATCTCATTTTACATTTCTTTTGAGACTTCATTGTTGTTATGCACCAATTCAATCTTATATGGTGTGTATACTGTCCTTTGACATATTATATCATGAATCCCTTTATTCTAATGATATAATAAAGTTCGGATTAAATGTTATTCCGCTATTATTTGTATTCAAGAGTCTCTCATTTTCTTAAAAACTATTTAACGAAAATATCATTTTAAATGTTTTAAAGATTTATTATTCTAAATCTTTATCTTTAATGTCCATGTTTTCAAAATGGTTTACAGTGTTAATTTATATGGACATTAATGTTTTAAAATTATAATTCCATTAAAAGCTTCAAATTGGTATGGGACACTTTGATTCAAAAATCCCTTTTAAATGGTTTCTGAAAATGGATTGATTAATTCAATATCTGGGAATTACTTATTGTGATTGAAAATGAAATGTTGTTATTGAAATGTTTATATTTTCAATATTTTATGTGTAATTATGGTACTTGGACATTTTACTGGTGGTTATGTGATAAACCATATGATGGGTGGTGCCGTGAATACTAGGAGGGGTGGTTACGTTATAACCTCCAATGCATTGGGTATGGATGTCGGCCGTATGGCTATTCCATTAAGTATGTATGGAAGTCGGCCATATGGATATTCCATTAAGTATGTGTGGAAGTCGGCCGTATGGCTATTCCATTGAGTATGTGTGGAAGTCGACCGTATGGTTATTCCACTTAAGTATGTTTATTTCCCAAGTTACCTTTATATGTTATGTGATCTTTATATGGGTTTTATGGTAATCTTTCGGTTACTGAAAGGTAAGTAATGAACTTTTATTCAATGAAGAGTTTTTACTACTTCGAAATGGTGAAAAGTATTACTTTGATAAAGTATACATGGTTTACTTGTTGTTTTGAAAAACTTACAGTTTTCATTCTTTGTGTATCCCTTACTGAGATTTTTATGCCTATCCCATGTTTTTGAAATGTTTTTCACAGGACTTAACGTGGAATATGGTCAAGGATGGGATCAAGGGAAAGTCATGCTACCTAAAACATGGAACTAGACATGTTTATTTTTAAGAGTATTTATTTTATGGAAACTTAGTAGAAGTTTCTACTTTGTAATCTTTTGAGATGTAATAGTTATGTCCTAATTCTCTAAAACTCTAAACCTGAAAAGATCCTCAATGTGAATTATTCATTTAATTCAATATTAAGTAAGGTTTAAAGCTGGGGCCTTATAGTTGGTATCAAAGGTCAGTTTAGATAACTTTAGAGGTTAGGGTATCCTCTAAGCATAAGTGACATTACCATAATGGTTAGGATTTCATAAAGAGTCCTAGTTTTAGATAAAGTGAATGAGTAGGTATATATTAATGTTTATCTTCCTCATTAGTACATGATGGTTTTGTTGATATACTCACATTGACCTTTCGGTTTTTAGTGAATGGATGGATCTAGCAGGCACCAAAGAGACAACAGGTTTGAAGGAAACTGTGGTGGTTCTCTGCTTAAGATACTAGATAAAATGGGGGATTCAATGAGGAAACTCATGGTTGTTCTAAACCAACTATCAAGGAGTCATGATCAACCACTTTAACCTTGGTATGTTCTATAATGCATCATGTATGAGATGAACAATAGATGTAGAAGTTCAGGTAATAATTATAAAGGTAACCATTAGAGTTTATATGATCCTTACTTTTGAGGTAATTATGGGTTATTATATGATATGCTGGAAAATGAATGGAATGAGATAATCTTTAGGTTAAAATATGTTATGATCATTTTTGAAGATTTTATCTCATTTTGGGGAATGTTTTAAAATTATATTGTTTTGGAAGAAGGACAACATGCAGACCATGTGACAACCCCTCGCGTCGGACAAAGCTGCGGGAATTGAACCCACAAGCAAAGTGCGACAAGAATTTATCGCCTACCACTGGACTACGTGAAGTCCCTGGTTAGTTTGATTGATTCTTTTTTAGGTAGATGATTTTATGAATTAAGAGTAAGTTGAATCTAGGTTATCCATGGATATTTATTAACTTATCATGGAGAATATGTGATTAGGTTAATTACTTTTCAATACGAGACATTAAGAGCAACTGATGTTGTTTGGAGATAAATGTTACGATTTAACTTGAAAGACTATGTGACTAAATCATTCAAAAATTTGGGTTTCAATATTAGTTTGGTTTAATTTGAATAATTTTATGGACAAATTGATTATCGAATGGTTATCGTTGAACTTTGGGTTTTGTTGGACAAATTTTGTAGATTAAGAATAGATATTCTTTTTTTAAAGGGTTATCCTTTTCTGGAGTATCTGATCTTGTACTAACCTTTTTGGTTTTGGTTCTGGTTAAAGTCTAAAGACATGGGAAGTATATAGTTCTCTTTGTGGATTAGGTGATTCTCTAGAAGTTGATTATAGTACTCCTAATGTGAACAAGTCTTCCTAAATACTCGTCTTTTGGAGAAAATATGAGTTTGTGTAAGGAATCTAATAAAAGTTGAAAGTCAACATGATAACTGATTATGTTTCCTTATGAATAAATTCCTCAATAAAATGTAACTTAAAACAAAAATGTTTTCTAATAACTTTTCCTACAGGGGAATCGAATACCGTTTAACCCATCACAAGTTTGTGATTTTCTTATGGTTAACTTTCTCTTAAACATGTTTTCTATCACTCTCCATCAGAACATGACCCTTTGTTTTTTTCCTCCATGTCTATATTTTCATACTTGGAATCCTAGTATGGGTTAACTCGGGTGACCTTTGTAATCTTTCTTTATTTTAAAGTGATTGTTTTACCGACTCTTGTTCCGATGTGGGACTTTCAAGGATGTTTCCAAGCCCAATTTTAAAATTGCGAGGACACAATTCCCAAAAGGGGGGAAGGATGTAACACCCTAGGTAAATAAAGAATATGAAATATTTATATTTATCCATATTTGTGAATAAAATATTTATATTACTTTAAAGGGGATGCTATGCTCGATGGCGTACCCAATACGCAACAACGAGTTTCTTGGGAATCTTACGTTGCACTTTAATAATAAAGTAATATTACTTTAAATAGTAGTTAACGCCTAGCCGTTGTAATGGAGGGAATTAACAGAACTAACTACAAAAAGATTATATATGTTTGTAAAATATTTTTACTCTTTACAATAAATGTTAGAGGATTAAAAATGAAAATGAATCCAGTTTTTAAGCGTAAACATTCTAATATTCGTTAAAAGGTCGATTAACCACCTTTTGATGGTGAACCCCCTTTAAATCCAATTTTTGACAATTTTATAAGCTATAATTTTCAAAATAAATATATTATTTATGATTGGGACATTTATATTTACCTTGGGTTAATTTTTGGTATTTTTCTGACAATGTTCATTTTTCAATGAATAGTGAAAAATACTGTATTTTACATCAAATCTGCTTTTCATATAATTTAATTATATGGTTATATTATCTTTTTAATTTGTTTTAAAATGTAATTAGAATATATTTTTAGCATGTAATTCAATGATGGTCATTAGGTTAAATTTCACTTTGGAATTAGGCATAAACCAGTGCCAAACTTTTCATAAATATTGTTTCTTAAAAACCCGCTATTTGTTTTGACAATGGGAAGTTTTTTTTAAATTAATTATTGCAATTTATGTGTTTGGAATTTGGTAAAATGAATTAAATATTTGGAATCAGAAGGTCAAAATTATGTAATTAAGACCCTTTTGTTTTTGGACATTATGAATAGTAACGACGGTAATTATCTTTAATTATCTTGATTAATGAGTAATTGGGTAGTTCAAGATAATAAGATAATATCATAATAATAGAAAATGACCACAAAATGTGTCATAAGGATACTGGTTGTATCATGGCCGACCATGGGATGCCTTGTGCCAAACTTGGGGGCCCCATGGAATCACTTTTTTGAGAAAGTGACTTTCAATCTTTTTATTTTTAAAGAATGTTAAATGTAACAAAGAATGTATCACCTAAGTAAAATATTTTTAATTTTGTCTACATAAATGATCATTTGGACTATAAATATTCCTTGGAAAGCTAAAACGATTTCATACATCATAGTATTTTTTTATCATTTTTATACATTAAATAAATTAAATTATTTATGACATCATGATGATGCAGAGATGACCTCATTATTTAACGATTTAAATAAAATGGAAAGATAATGTAAAATACAAGACTTAAACATGTCCAAAACCTATTTTATGGGTGTATTTAGAACCCTTATCACATTATCCTCGAAACACATCAATGTGGGACCAATAAAATCTGAAACTAATTTGAAAATAAAGTTACATTTTATACCATTCCAAGAGTGCCCCTCCTCTCCTCTTATAAATGTCCCCCACCTCTACCTCTTTACCCACACATCCAAAGCCTTTGGCTCGGCCAAACCCTGCCCATTTCATCTCTCCACATCCGTCTATAACTCCTTGAAGCCTCAAATTGGGCAGAATACATTCCAAGGAAGCCTTTGAGCTCAAATCAAAGGAAGTTACCCGATTTAAAGGTAATGTCTTTACTTGTTTCCTTTTGTTTTATTTTGCTTCTCCACCCCCCTAAACTCTTTTTATTCATTGATTTTGTAACAAATCCAGTATCGTAAATATACTAGGATTTTGTTATAAGAAATATTCAAGATACACTTAGACACACCTACATCTAATGGTTAAAGAACATACTATTTCCGTGGATGGCGAATTTCTGCCTCCCGAAACGATGATTGTTTAACATTCTTTTCACACCTTCAAAGGTATCCATTAAGATGTCACTATATTTATATATGATATATAATATGTTTATGTTTTCCTTAAGATTATGTATTTTTAATTTATGTCATACCTTTATGGTTTCCATTATGGGTAAACGCGATATCTTCATTTTAGGAAGTGTGGACTACCACCCCCTCAAAGTAATTTGATTCGTTAATGCCATATGTGGGACATATAAAGGATGGAATTAATGGTATTACATATGTTATCCTACTGGAATTATATTATACCTTTATATATTTATTATTTCATTCAATTTAATACAAAAAAAAAGAAATGAAAGTAGCGTTCATGCATACGTACGACTTACCGTCTCCATGATCGGTACATTTCATTTCTTATCTCCAAATGTTATGTAGTATAATAAGTACATATATATGTAATGGATATATATGTAATATATTAGATCTAAATGATGGGTATCATTCTGGAATTATAATATATATATCTCACATTTTTTTAATTCCATTAATATGGAAAAAAAATGAAAGTAGCGTTCATACGTACGTACGGCCTACCGTCTCCATGAACGGTGATTTTAATTTTTTTTTCTCCCAATGCTATAGAATAGTATAAAATGAATATATACTGGACATATATATGATATTTAAAACATAAATACTATTCTGGAAATTATGTACCTATAACTACATGGAAAATTCTTTTCCAACAAGTTCAATTTTTACTCATGTACTGTACATTGACAAAAACGTCTGATACGAACTCACTTTATTAACCAATTATTATAAAATTATAATATGTGATATGAACTGAATAATAATATTTAAAGGAGGTCCTTAAGAAATTATAAATTGACCAAATTTTATTATCCAGGAGATTAAAGAACGATCGAGTCATGTCAGACACGAGGTAAGGGATCCTACTCCCCTCTTTCTTTTTAAGTACACTATTTTATGTCATTCCTTATAAACTCATATTTCTTGTGATTGGGATGTTCTTTTATATTAATCATACTGTAATTCTTATGTTCATATGATGAGAGACCCTATTCTCTCTCATCAATCCATTTTGGAAGTTTTGAGTGGCGCCGTTAGGCTGCCGAATTTTCGTAAGAGATCTAACCTCTCACTTTCTCTTTAAGTACTCTCCTTTATGTCACTTCTTTTAAGCTCCTCTTTGTTATGATGGGGGATGTTATTTTATATTAATATTACTGAAAATTTTATTTTAATGTGATGAGATACCCTATTTGATCTCATCAATCCATTTTTTGAAGTTTTAAGTGGCGTCGTTAGGCTGCCGAGTTTTCGTAAGGGATTTTTCATCTCACTTTTATTCCCGTGATATTTATGCTACATTTGCAACAATTTCCTTTGAGTGGTGCATGTAATTACCATTATTATACTCTTTGTGTAATATAATTTTATTTATGGGTACTTACATATTCATTGTATCACCCTTCTTCAATGGGGTTTAAGTTTCAAAAGTTACCCAAGTCGGTAAGGGAAAGTTTCACCCTCCTTTTTTTAAAAAGTCTTCTTTTGTTATGTCTTTTAATTCACATACTATTATGTTGGGATATGTTCTTCTATATCCTTATTTATGTAAATTTTATGTCCAAGTGATGTGATACCCTTTATCTCTCTCATCAACCCTTTTTTTAAAATTTTATGTGACGCCATTAGGCTGTCGAATTTTACCAAGGGAACTTCTTAACCCAATTTCTATTTCTTTGGGTTCAATATATAGTTATTGAATATGTCATCCTTTGAATATGTGTGAATAACCTTTGATTGTTTTAAACATAATATCCACTTATATTGGGTGTATTAATATTTTCACACATAATTATGAGAATGATTTATCCTTAATTTAAGGATACCTTCTTTATAATGGATTTCATCTCATTTTACATTTCTTTTGAGACTTCATTGTTGTTATGCAACAATTCACTCTTATATGGTGTGTATACTATACTTTGAAATATTATATCATGAGTCCCTTTATTCTCATGATATAATAATGTTCAGATTAAATGTTATTCTGCTATTATTTGTATTCAAGAGTCTATCATTTTGTTAAAAACTATTTAACGAAATATCGTTTTAAATGCTTTAAAGATTTATTATTCTAAATATTTATCTTTAATGTCCATTTTTTCAAAATGGTTTTCAGTATTTATTTATATGGACATTAATGTTTTCAAATTATAGTTCCATTAAAAGCTTCAAAATTGTATGGGACACTTTGATTCAAAAATATATTTTAAATGGTTTTTGAAAATGGATTGATTAATTCAATATGTGGGAATTACATATTGTGATTGAAAATGAAATGTTGTTATTGAAATGTTTATATTTTCAATATTTTATGTGTAATGATGGTACTTGGACATTTTACGGGTGGTTACGTGATAAACCATATGACGGGTGGTGCCGTGAATACCAGGACGGGTGGTTACGTTATAACCTCCAATGTATTGGGTATAGAAGTCGGCCGTATGGCTATTCCATTAAGTATGTATGGAAGTCGGCAGTATGGCTATTCCATTAAGTATGTGTGGAAGTCGGCCATATGGCTATTCCATTAAGTATGTGTTGAAGTCAACCGTATGGTTATTCTACTTAAGTATGTTTATGTCCCAAGTTACCTTTATATGTTATGTGATCTTTATATGGGTTTTATGGTAAACTTTCGGTTACTGAAGGGTAAGTAATGAACTTTTATTCAGTGAAGAGTTTTTACTACTTCGAAAAGGATAAAAGTATTACTTTGATAAAGTATACATGGTTTACTTGTTGTTATGAAAAACTAATAGTTTTCATTCTTTGTTTATCCTTTACAGAGCTTTTTATGCTCATCCAATGTTTTTGAAATGTTTTTCACAGGACATAACGTGGAATAGGGTCAAGGATGGGATCAAGGGAAAGTCATGCTACCTAAAACATGGAACTATACATGTTTCTTTTTAAGAGTTTTTATTTTATGGAAACTTAGTAGAAGTTTCTACTTTTCAATATTTTGAGATGTAATAGTTATGTCATAATTATCTAAAACTCTAAACCTAAAAAGATCCTCAATGTGAATTATTCATTTAATTCAATATTAAGTATGGTTTAAGGCTATGGCCTTATAGAAGAATACATGGCTAATGTAAATTGAATAATTTTCATAAAATCACATGTAAAACCCATGAAATCTGTGAATATTCCAAATGACAAATAGGTAAATCATCCATCTGATTATAAATTCATGAAAATGTGTAAGAATAACATATGATGATTTATTGAAATATAATCCAGAAGATATTATAAGGCCCCAGCCTTAAACCTTACTTAATCTTGAGTTATTACAAGATTACACATTGAGGATCTTTTCGGGTTTAGAGTTTTAGAGAATTAGATCATAAGACTTGCATTACATTCCACATATAAACAAAGTGGTTACATAAAGATAGTATTCTTCATTCCCATCAATGGAACACACATTTAAAATAAAACATGGATTAATTCTTGACACATCCTTGACTCTATCATCTTATCATGTACCTTTCCCTTGACCTGTGAAAAACATTTCAAAAACATGGGATGAGCATAAAAACTCAGTATGGGTTATAAAAAAAACATGGAAAGGAAACATGAGTTCATATATACATAAGAATGAAATCATACTTTACCCATAAAACATAGGCACTTTAACATGCCTCATAAAATCATGAATAAATCATAGAAACCATAAGACATAAAGGTAACTTGAGGCATTCATAACATTCTTACATAGGGAGTAACCCTCTTGGTTACGTTTGGAATACCCATCACAGTATATTCCCTAAAATCTCTTCGGAGAAACCTTAACGTTTCACTCCTTCGCGTTACCCAATGCATTGGAGAGCTATAACGGGCTCACCCGCCCTTAGTTTATCACGGAACCACCCGTCTTCATAATAATGCCCAAGAACCATAACATAATCATATCACATAAAACATACATAAAGGAAACATAAAATTTCCACCATTCAATCACAAGATATCAATACCACACATTGATATAAAAAATATTATGAAAACCATTTTCAATACCAAAATAAAAGAAAAGTAAAACATGGTATTTATTTTTCTTTTAAAAAGAAGGAATGGCTTGTAGAAGAAGCCGAAACTCAAATAACGGTTACGACGGCGGAGAAGTCGTTGTCGCCGCATACGTACGACAAAAACATTCCCTTTTGTCGTTTGGTAAACGCTTCGTATAAAAAGATTCCTTTTGAATAAACGTAAAAGTCAAAGGGGTTTATACACCGTATAAAAGAAGGTTGTGTATAAAACAAAATATGCCTCAACGAAAGGAGATTGAGACGAAATCCCATACAAAGATAATTTTTAAAATAAAATAGATACATTATGTGTATTTACTATAAGTACACATAAATAAAGTACCAATACAAGATACGACATAATAACATAATGACATAATTTGAAAGTAGGAGATTAACCCAAAGAATGGAAATTGGGTTAAGAAGTTCCCATACCTCGTATCTGACTTGACCCGACCGTTCTTTAAACTCCTGAATAATAAACTTTAGTTAATCTCTACTTGATTATGAATCTTTTCCAAGTTCATTATTTCTTTTATACCATGTTATGAACATCATGAAATCATTTAAGTTAATAATGTTCATTTTGTCGGTATTTGGTTCTTAAGTCAAAAATAGACTTCTTACACTTACATGTTGTTAATTTGGTCAATGTTTCATTATATCCAGAATGGTATTCATGATGTAGATATCATATATGTCATATATATCCAGTACATACATGTATTTAAAATATTACATAATCATTTAGAGGTAAGAAATGAAATGCACCGTTCATGGAGACGGTAAGCCGTACGTACGCATGAACGCTACTTTCATTTCTTTGTCATATTAACGGAATTAAAACTAAATGAGACTTATGTATATTTTAATTCCAGAATTATATTCATCATTTAGATATATCATTAATTTTATATATCCATTATATACATGTACTTTTAATAGTACATTACATTTGGGGATAAGAAATGAAATGCACCGTTCATGGAGACGGTAGTCCGTACGTACGCATGAACGCTACTTTCATTTCTATCTCATACTTTAATGGAAATAAATGATAATGATATATATAGGTATATTATAATTCCAGTATAACATCATATATAATAACTTTAAATCCATCCTTTACACGTCCCACATATGGCATTAACGAATCACATCACTTTGAGGGGGCGGTAGTCCGCACTTCCTTAAGTGAAGATATCGCGTATACCCATAATGGAAGCCATAAAGGTAAGACACAAATGAAAAATACAGAAGAATAAGTAAAACATAAACATATTACATATCATATATAAAAATAGTGACATCATAATGGCCACCTTTGAAGGTGTTAAATGAGTATTGAACAATCATCGTTTCGGGAGGCAGAATTTCGCCATCCACGGAAACCGTATGTTCTTTAACCATTTGATGTAGTTGTGTGAGAGTGTAGCTCAAATAAATCTTATAACAACATCCTAGTATATTGAAGATACTGGTGTTGTTACAAAAGAAGTAAATAAAAAGAGTTTAGGGGGTTGGAGAAGAAAAATAAAACAAATGAACATGAGAGAATGAAATACCTTAAAAAGTGTAACTTCTTTTGGTTTGAGCCTAAAGGCTTCCTTTGAAAGGATTCTGCCCAAAGGGAATCCTCTAGGATGAGGAGAGGGATGTGGAGAGAGCAAATGGGCAGGGGTTGGCCGAGCCAAAGGCTTGAAGAGTGTGTGAAATAAGGTGGAGGTGGGGGCCTTTTATAAGAGGAGAGGAGGGGCACTTTTGGAAAGTAAAGAAATATAACTTTGTTTGAAAATGTGTTTCGGTTTTAAAAGGTCCCACATTGATAGAATTCGTGGATAAGGTGATAAGGATTCGAAATCCACTCATCCAATTGGTTTTGGCCATGTGTAGGTTTTAGATTTTACATTATCTTTCCATTTTATTTTAATCGTTAAATAATGATGTCATCACTGCATCATTATTATGTCGTAAATAATTTAATTTATTTAATGTCTAAAAATTATAAAAAAAATACTATGATATATGAAATCTTTTTAGCTTTCCAATGACTATTTATAATCAAAATTTGGGCTTGTATAACCCCACTTAAAAATTGTTTTCGCAAAACATATTATGTTTGTGTCATTTTCACTTTAACATTTAATAAAAAGTAATTTATGTTATTTCCCAACAAAAGTGGATACATGGGGTCCCCAAGTTAGGCCATGGCTTGTCTTCGTCGGCCATGACACAACCAATGAGGTTGGGACATGTGTCTAAGTCATTTTATATTATTAAAGCATTATTTATACATTAAACTACCCTAATTACCACTAATCGCGATTAAGAACTTAATAAGTTACTATTCACCAAAAAATTATTATAATCTCATTGAACCACATTTTACTTCTTAATGACAACCATGTATGTCGGATTTTCAAAATTAAATACACATTAGTGGTAAACTTTAATTTAACTGAAAAAAACAGTTTGCTTGATTACCACTTAGTGGTTTCACTATTCATCAAAATTGAAGTTTTTCAGAAAATTACCAAAAATTCACTCTAAGCTATATTTGATATTACGAATTCAAAAATGAAGTCTATTTTACAAAATTCAAATCATATAAGTCACATTAATTAATTTAATAATTAATTCCCGCTGCCAGAGCAAATAGCGTGTTTTTACAAAACAATAAGTATCAAAAGATTGACACCAGTTTAAGTCTAATTTCAAATCGAAATTGATTCCAATGACCACCATTGGATAAAATGGTAAAAATAGATTCTAATTTTACTTAAAAACCAATTCAAAACATAATCTAATCATATAAATAAATTAGATCAAAAAGAGGTTTTGAATTAAAATGCAACATTTTACACTATTCATAAAAAAATGAACTTTATCAGAAAGGTACCAAAAATTACACAAAGTAAAATTTGATGTCCCGATTCTTAATAAGAGTTTTATTTGGTCCAAAAGAATGTATAAGAGTGATCAAAACTATATTCAATGACGGTTCACCATTAAAAGGTGATAAGTGAACCTTTAGTGAAAATTAGAGTATAAAAGCCTAAAATTGAACTCTTTCCGTATTTTAAGCCTTTATCTTTTATTGGGTAAATGTAAAAACATATAAAAACATATCTATTCATATTTTAGTAATTTCTATTCATTCCCGCCAGTACAACGACTACTTGTTAACTAACATTTTAAAAAAAAATATTATTTTATTACTAGTGTGCTACGTAAGTTTCAAAGAAACTCATCGTTGCGTATCGGGTACGCTATCGAACATAGCAACCCCTTTTAATTAAAATTCATATTTAATTCTCTAATATTAATAAATATGAAAATTATTTATTCTTTAATTACCTGGGATGTTACATCCTTCCCCCCTTTTGGGAATTGCGTCCTCGCAATTTTATTCACTTATCAAAATAAGTGGGGGTATTTATCCCTCATAGCATTTTCAGATTCCCATGTTGCCTCTTCAATCATGTGGTTTTTCCACAAAACCTTTACCTGGTGAATCACCTTATTCCGTAACACTTGCTCCCTGTGGTCAAGAATCTGGACCGGTTGTTCCTCATAAGATAGGTTCTCTTCCAGCTGAACTACCTCTGGACTCAAAACATGAGATGGATCTGGCATATTCTTTCTCAACATCGAAACGTGAAAAACATTGTGTACCTCGAAAGATAGATCCTTCCTCTGGTTATCTGCATAACTCTTCTGCCTACTCTGAGCTATTCTCATGTGTTTCTGAATCAACTGAACTTTTTCTGCCATCTCTTCTACCAATTCTGGTCCCATCAACTTTCTTTCACCCACTTCATCCCAGAAAGCTGGAGTTCGACACCGCTTCCCATATAATGCCTGAAATGGTGCCATCTGTATACTCGAATGGAAACTATTATTATATGAAAACTCAACCAAAGAAAGATGTTGGCCCCAACATCCCTGATAATCCATAGAACAAGCTCGTAGCATATCCTCCAATGTCTGAATTGTTCGTTCTGACTGCCCATCTGATTGAGGATGAAAAGCTGTACTAAAATTTAATTCAGTACCCAACGACTTCTGAAGGCCTTTCCAAAAGTTAGAGGTAAACCTGGGATCACGATCTGATACAATGGAGAGAGGAACTCCATGTAACCTGACTATCTCCTTAAGATACAAACGGGAAATTTGATCTAGATAGAAAGTATCTCGTATAGAAAGAAAATGAGCAGATTTAGTCAAGCGATCAACAATAACCCAGATTGCATTATTACCTCGAGATGTCTTCGGTAATCCAACAACAAAGTCCATGGATATATTCTCCCATTTCCACTCTGGCACTGGTAAAGGCTGAAGCATCCCTTTTGGTAACTGCCGATCTGCTTTAACCTGTTGACAAGTCAAACACTTCACAGTAAAATCAGCAATATCTCTTTTCATTCCATCCCACCAGTAATACTCCCGCAGATCTCTATACATCTTAGTACTGCCCGGATGAACTGAAAACGGAGAACTATGAGCTTCACATAACAACTCTCTCTTCAACTGTGAATCACAAGGCACACATAACCTCTTCACAAACCTCAAAACACAAACACAAACTTATCCAAGAACTCATGGAAAATTTTATTCATAAGGTCCATGAATACGGCAGGTGCATTGGTTAACCCAAAAGGCATAACTACAAATTCATAATGGCCATATCTAGTACGGAACGCAGTCTTCGGAACGTCTGCTTCTTTTACATTCAACTGATGGTACCCCGACCTCAAGTCAATCTTCAAAAAAATACTGAGCTCCCTGGAGCTGACACCACTTCATTCGATGGCCCAACATCTGCTGAAGTAGTTGCAAAGGATTTCAGCACCCCTTTATGCTTGTAGTCTAACTGCTTCCCATCACTCAAGCTCCTTGTCGGACACTCGTTTGCATAGTGACCCATCTCATTGCACTTATAACATTTCACTAACTGTAAATCAAATTTATTCTTACCTTCACCTTGATCCTTTTCAGTGCAATCACGCGCCTTATGTCCCATCTTACCACATCGGTAGCACTTCCCAGAATTCAGAAGACATTCCCCAGCATGCCTTTTGCCACATTTATCACAAACTGGAAACTTAGTTTTCTTACCATCAGACTTTTTTGAAGAATTCTTACCTTTCTCTTGCCACCTCGGTCTCTTCTTCTGCTGGTTGTTATAGAACACTTGGTCATCGATAAACTCCATTTCCACCTTCTCAGCACATCGAAAAAGCTTTTCATAACTTTTAAACTCTCGAGAAGCTAATGCCCTTCGATACTTTGGCTTTAATCCTGAGTAAAAACGATTGATTTTACTATCAAGGTCCCGAATAAAATTTGGAGCATACCTTGCCAATCGAGTGAACCTTTCTTCATAGGCAGCCACTGATTCTTCCTCTTGCCTCAATTCCAAGAATTGCTTTTCCATCCTAAGTCGAACAGCCTTAGGAAAATACTTCTCAAGAAACATACCTTTGAATTCATCCCAGTCAAGAGCATCAATCTCATCGGCGTCCCTGATATTTTTAACCATAGACCACCACTGATCTGCTTCACCCTCCAAACGGTAAATAGCAAGACTAACCTTTTGATTGTCTGAACACCCCATGACATCAAAAATCTTCTCCAGTGCTTTAATCCACCCTTCAGCTTGCACAGGGTCAGATGATCCTCTGAATGATGGGGGATGTTGCCTCATGAAATGTTCCACCATTGACATGTTCCTATGCGGTTGATCTGGCTGATCTTGTGCATGGATACCACCACCATTTATAGCCTGAGTCAACTGTGCCATCACTGCAACAAACTGTTCAGTTCCGATTCCAACCATCTCAGGTTGCTGATTTGGAAGGTTGTCTTCCTCCTGATGTCGTCCCAACATAGCTGCTTTGTTTCCCCTACGGAAAACCATTCTGAACATGGAAATATCTTAGGCGAAGCAACATGGTAATCCGTAAATGCTATATCATTTCAATCATATTATAATTTAACACTTTTCTAACTCCTAAAGTTGTCTAAACCTCCCTTTGATACCAACTATAAGGCCCCAGCCTTAAACCTTACTTAATCTTGAGTTATTACAAGATTACACATTGAGGATCTTTTCGGGTTTAGAGTTTTAGAGAATTAGATCATAAGACTTGCATTACATTCCACATATAAACAAAGTGGTTACATAAAGATAGTATTCTTAATTCCCATCAATGGAACACACATTTAAAATAAAACATGGATTAATTCTTGACACATCCTTGACTCTATCATCTTATCATGTACCTTTCCCTTGACCTGTGAAAAACATTTCAAAAACTTGGGATGAGCATAAAAACTCAGTATGGGTTATAAAAAAAACATGGAAAGGAAACATGAGTTCATATATACATAAGAATGAAATCATACTTTACCCATAAAACATAGGCACTTTAACATGCCTCATAAAATCATGAATAAATCATAGAAACCATAAGACATAAAGGT
Organism: Viscum album; assembly: GCA_963277665.1. Classification (NCBI taxonomy): domain Eukaryota; kingdom Viridiplantae; phylum Streptophyta; class Magnoliopsida; order Santalales; family Viscaceae; genus Viscum; species Viscum album. Next base: position 1,683,073,658 of record OY728126.1, on the reverse strand, counting down.
AACTTGAGGCATTCATAACATTCTTACATAGGGAGTAACCCTCTTGGTTACGTTTGGAATACCCATCACAGTATATTCCCTAAAATCTCTTCGGAGAAACCTTAACGTTTCACTCCTTCGCGTTACCCAATGCATTGGAGAGCTATAACGGGCTCACCCGCCCTTAGTTTATCACGGAACCACCCGTCTTCATAATAATGCCCAAGAACCATAACATAATCATATCACATAAAACATACATAAAGGAAACATAAAATTTCCACCATTCAATCACAAGATATCAATACCACACATTGATATAAAAAATATTATGAAAACCATTTTCAATACCAAAATAAAAGAAAAGTAAAACATGGTATTTATTTTTCTTTTAAAAAGAAGGAATGGCTTGTAGAAGAAGCCGAAACTCAAATAACGGTTACGACGGCGGAGAAGTCGTTGTCGCCGCATACGTACGACAAAAACATTCCCTTTTGTCGTTTGGTAAACGCTTCGTATAAAAAGATTCCTTTTGAATAAACGTAAAAGTCAAAGGGGTTTATACACCGTATAAAAGAAGGTTGTGTATAAAACAAAATATGCCTCAACGAAAGGAGATTGAGACGAAATCCCATACAAAGATAATTTTTAAAATAAAATAGATACATTATGTGTATTTACTATAAGTACACATAAATAAAGTACCAATACAAGATACGACATAATAACATAATGACATAATTTGAAAGTAGGAGATTAACCCAAAGAATGGAAATTGGGTTAAGAAGTTCCCATACCTCGTATCTGACTTGACCCGACCGTTCTTTAAACTCCTGAATAATAAACTTTAGTTAATCTCTACTTGATTATGAATCTTTTCCAAGTTCATTATTTCTTTTATACCATGTTATGAACATCATGAAATCATTTAAGTTAATAATGTTCATTTTGTCGGTATTTGGTTCTTAAGTCAAAAATAGACTTCTTACACTTACATGTTGTTAATTTGGTCAATGTTTCATTATATCCAGAATGGTATTCATGATGTAGATATCATATATGTCATATATATCCAGTACATACATGTATTTAAAATATTACATAATCATTTAGAGGTAAGAAATGAAATGCACCGTTCATGGAGACGGTAAGCCGTACGTACGCATGAACGCTACTTTCATTTCTTTGTCATATTAACGGAATTAAAACTAAATGAGACTTATGTATATTTTAATTCCAGAATTATATTCATCATTTAGATATATCATTAATTTTATATATCCATTATATACATGTACTTTTAATAGTACATTACATTTGGGGATAAGAAATGAAATGCACCGTTCATGGAGACGGTAGTCCGTACGTACACATGAACGCTACTTTCATTTCTATCTCATACTTTAATGGAAATAAATGATAATGATATATATAGGTATATTATAATTCCAGTATAACATCATATATAATAACTTTAAATCCATCCTTTACACGTCCCACATATGGCATTAACGAATCACATCACTTTGAGGGGGCGGTAGTCCGCACTTCCTTAAGTGAAGATATCGCGTATACCCATAATGGAAGCCATAAAGGTAAGACACAAATGAAAAATACAGAAGAATAAGTAAAACATAAACATATTACATATCATATATAAAAATAGTGACATCATAATGGCCACCTTTGAAGGTGTTAAATGAGTATTGAACAATCATCGTTTCGGGAGGCAGAATTTCGCCATCCACGGAAACCGTATGTTCTTTAACCATTTGATGTAGTTGTGTGAGAGTGTAGCTCAAATAAATCTTATAACAACATCCTAGTATATTGAAGATACTGGTGTTGTTACAAAAGAAGTAAGTAAAAAGAGTTTAGGGGGTTGGAGAAGAAAAATAAAACAAATGAACATGAGAGAATGAAATACCTTAAAAAGTGTAACTTCTTTTGGTTTGAGCCTAAAGGCTTACTTTGAAAGGATTCTGCCCAAAGGGAATCCTCTAGGATGAGGAGAGGGATGTGGAGAGAGCAAATGGGCAGGGGTTGGCCGAGCCAAAGGCTTGAAGAGTGTGTGAAATAAGGTGGAGGTGGGGGCCTTTTATAAGAGGAGAGGAGGGGCACTTTTGGAAAGTAAAGAAATATAACTTTGTTTGAAAATGTGTTTCGGTTTTAAAAGGTCCCACATTGATAGAATTCGTGGATAAGGTGATAAGGATTCGAAATCCACTCATCCAATTGGTTTTGGCCATGTGTAGGTTTTAGATTTTACATTATCTTTCCATTTTATTTTAATCGTTAAATAATGATGTCATCACTGCATCATTATTATGTCGTAAATAATTTAATTTATTTAATGTCTAAAAATTATAAAAAAAATACTATGATATAGTAAATCTTTTTAGCTTTCCAATGACTATTTATAATCAAAATTTGGGCTTGTATAACCCCACTTAAAAATTGTTTTCGCAAAACATATTATGTTTGTGTCATTTTCACTTTAACATTTAATAAAAAGTAATTTATGTTATTTCCCAACAAAAGTGGATACATGGGGTCCCCAAGTTAGGCCATGGCTTGTCTTGGTCGGCCATGACACAACCAATGAGGTTGGGACATGTGTCTAAGTCATTTTATATTATTAAAGCATTATTTATACATTAAACTACCCTAATTACCACTAATCGCGATTAAGAACTTAATAAGTTACTATTCACCAAAAAATTATTATAATCTCATTGAACCACATTTTACTTCTTAATGACAACCATGTATGTCGGATTTTCAAAATTCAATACACATTAGTGGTAAACTTTAATTTAACTGAAAAAAACAGTTTGCTTGATTACCACTTAGTGGTTTCACTATTCATCAAAATTGAAGTTTTTCAGAAAATTACCAAAAATTCACTCTAAGCTATATTTGATATTACGAATTCAAAAATGAAGTCTATTTTACAAAATTCAAATCATATAAGTCACATTAATTAATTTAATAATTAATTCCCGCTGCCAGAGCAAATAGCGTGTTTTTACAAAACAATAAGTATCAAAAGATTTACACCAGTTTAAGTCTAATTTCAAATCGAAATTGATTCCAATGACCACCATTGGATAAAATGGTAAAAATAGATTCTAATTTTACTTAAAAACCAATTCAAAACATAATCTAATCATATAAATAAATTAGATCAAAAAGAGGTTTTGAATTAAAATGCAACATTTTACACTATTCATAAAAAAAATGAACTTTATCAGAAAGGTACCAAAAATTACACAAAGTAAAATTTGATGTCCCGATTCTTAATAAGAGTTTTATTTGGTCCAAAAGAATGTATAAGAGTGATCAAAACTATATTCAATGACGGTTCACCATTAAAAGGTGATAAGTGAACCTTTAGTGAAAATTAGAGTATAAAAGCCTAAAATTGAACTCTTTCCGTATTTTAAGCCTTTATCTTTTATTGGGTAAATGTAAAAACATATAAAAACATATCTATTCATATTTTAGTAATTTCTATTCATTCCCGCCAGTACAACGACTACTTGTTAACTAACATTTTAAAAAAAAATATTATTTTATTACTAGTGTGCTACGTAAGTTTCAAAGAAACTCATCGTTGCGTATCGGGTACGCTATCGAACATAGCAACCCCTTTTAATTAAAATTCATATTTAATTCTCTAATATTAATAAATATGAAAATTATTTATTCTTTAATTACCTGGGATGTTACAGATATAATATTTATAATCAATTTAATATCCACCTATGTTGTCAATACAATTAAAATAATGTATTAAAGAAGATGTGTTTCATTAAAGAGAATGATGATTGTACACATCACATAATATTGTTTGGTCATAAAGAAATTGCTGAAATGAATTGGGATGCACCATGTGTAGAATTTTACTTTATGGAATGTTTGAAAATAAATATTCTAGATAATTTTATTACAATTTTTTTTAAATATCATGATATCCTAAAATTACAGGACTAACATGACATTCAAAAAATTATTCAAGAAGTGTTCACACTCTTCTATAGTTGATAACAATATAACGCTATTTATTAGAAAAAAATATCAACTGTCTTCCTATATGTAAATAAAAAGTTTGGTCCAACTTATTTTATATACAAAGTGATTTTTTATTATCTCCATTTAATTAGAAGTTACATTTTTATGTATGGGTGAACAAAGTAGAAGTGGGAACATTTGTATATCGGGAACATGTAATATTTATTCAAAGATGTGTAAATCTCACAGTCTTAGTTTGAATAATCATTGGATATCATGATTATTAATTAAAGAAAAAGACAAATGGTCAACAACAATGAATATGATAAAGATATGATATATGATCATTAAAAAATAATCCTTCATAATGGGTAATTTTAAAATAATTAGTGTCCACATCAATTGTAATTTAGAGGAAAAAATTATGTAAATACTAATATGGATAAAGTAATGTTGGAGATCATCCCTTGATGGGGAGTAACCAAAGAAGATCTCATTTCTTTATATTTATTCTTTTTTTGATATATTTGTGAGGTACTTGTTTATGAATTCCTTGATAGGGTCAATTTTATAATTCTCTTATAACTATTAAAAAATGAAATTATGTTTTATCATAATTTGGATAAAATTATTTAATCAATGAAATGTGAAAAATATTATTAAATTTATACTAGGACTGATATTATGATCATTTCCAACCATATATACTTGAATGATTTCAATCTATGCATTGGGATTAGTGTATTATTTCAGAATGATTATTTCTTTGGAATAATTTTACAAAAAGTAGTATCATCCATATTTCAAAAACATTAGATATAAATTGGTATCAAATAATACCAAACTCCCTAGGTATATATGAATAGTTTACATGGAATGTAACATGGTATGGTATATTATTTGGGATCATATTTGAAAAAGGTAATGGAATCATCTATTTCTTTCTAAATTGGGCCATCTTTTTTACTACAATGGGTTATCTTATTTTTAAATAATGATTAATAATTTATCCTAAAAATTTTAATGGAAAATATGATACATTCCTATATTATGAATTTTTCATTTTTTATTAATAAGGGGAGAAAAAAAATTAAAAATTAAAACAAGAAATTGTGAGAGAATAAAGAAATTATTTATAAAAATTATATGAAAATATTTAGGTAGATTTAATTTTTGGTATTATAAAAAAATACATTATGGGATATTGATTCTCATACATTGTTTTTGAGTTTTTTTCAATGATTATTTCAATATTATTAGATAAATAAAATTATCATGGAATAAAATGGTGTTCCTAATGATGCATGTTTGATATATGTTTTATAATTGGAATTTAAATGTATTATCAAATATTTTCATAATTGTGAGATTCTTATAGACTTGATAAGGATTTATTTTATTTAATTTGATGTAATTACCGAAAAATTATCCCTTTAACAAGTATTATTTATTTACTATCCATAATATCATAGAGATGTGAAAATGGAACTACATGAATATCACATACTTCTTTACATTGAGTAATGATGGTGATCAATTTGATGGCGTTTTGTGTCCGGATGCAGTCTTAAGAAGTCAGAGTTTCATGAAAATATTTATTTTCATATTGAAATTTAATATAATTCTTGATTTATTGAAATATATTTATATTTTTTTATGGTGGACCGTTTTAATGGAAATTGGAGATGGATGGAAACTATTTAAGAGTATATGAATATAGCCTAATCAAAACAATTAGACCCACCTTTGGAAACAATCGATTTCTCAACCATGTATTTGGGAGAAAATGTTTAAACACATAAGAGAGGTCAACAAGGTCACGATAGGTTTTAGGTCTATCAATGGCCCAATATAGCTCCCAATGATCATTTTTAGGTGTCCACGTCATGAAAATATAGGGGTCTTAGTTGGGCCACACAACATCAACGTGCATGGTGAGGGTTGTGAGTGAGTGGAATTACTAAGGTGGGTCACGAAGGACTGGTGATTCAAATAGGATCATTTATTAGTTTCTCATATACATATTACCCTATCAATGTTGTTCTATGAATGAAGGTCCACCATTCAATTATATAAAATGTTATATGGAGAAACCCAATCATTTTTATTTTTTTATCATGGATATATAATTAAACCCAAAAATAATATTCATCCTCTCACGACCTGCGAATCTTTATTTTATAATTTTTTAAATTCCAAAAATGGATGTGATCATCAATTGAGCACACACCTTCCAAAAAATATCTCAACTGATGAATCCAAAGGAAATAAAAGATTATTTATATCTAAAATTCTTTAATTTAACTTCAAATTCATTGAGTTCCATTATATGAATTAAATGACACTTTATATAATTAAAACTAAATTTTAGTGAAATATTTTTTCATCCATGATCATGAGGGGTTTTTTTATGAATTTTGTGATTATGTTTTTATGCATATGAGAATTATCACCTGAAGGAAAATGTTACAGGATGACATCATGATTCCCCATTTCATCAATATATATGGAAACTCAAATGATGATTAAAAATAAAAAAATATGTGGTACTAATTAAAAAATTTATGACTCACCATCACTATCAAGGACATATTACTTCATTAGAAAAAGGTGGAGAATAATTCTTTTAACTGAAGAACACCGGATACCAAGAGATTATTTGGAATTATTCTAACTGCTTATTCTCAGACATAAAAAGAACTATCTAGTTTAGGCCCCCTGTGAGTCCTCTTTTGAAACAAAGATCATTGAGACACTCAACTATGTGAAGAGAGGATATGTTAAAAAAATATTCATGAATATGGTTTAAAAAAATCTATTGTTATTGTGAACATAGTTTCTATGTGGTATGTTTATTTGTAGATGGATAATTCAATACATTTAAGAAATTATTTAAAGTTGTTATATATGTATTTTTTAATATAGAAAAAGGTCCGCATTTAATCAGAATTATCTAATGAAAAATTTTTCATGAAGAAACATACCAATGATAAATTATATTTCTCAAAGGGTAGACCATTACACTAGTGATTTTTCATATAATAATTTACTGGTTTTTTAAAATAAGAGAGTTCATGAATTCATTTAAAAATTAATGGAATATAGTCATGATGTTTTTTTAAATAATTATTTTACATTATTTAATCAATTATGATAGTATAAATTATGTTTACAAATCAATTATTTTTTATACTATAAACGTATTTGAATATATTTTATTCAGTCATTTAACAATAAATATTATAATTGAAACAATTTAGTATGGAAAATACATGTTTAAATTGATTGTGTTTGATATATTATGGAAATAAAATATAGGGATTAATTTTTTCCAATGAATGTATTTGAAATGTATCTATAAATATTTCTAGAGTTATGTGATGAAAGGTGTGCATTTCTAATTACTGGTTTTCTTAGAATTAATTTTATATAAAATTTAAGTATATTTTATATGGTGCACATTCATCTTAATAATGAAATTTGGATAACTCTTAAACAATTTATTTTATTAGAAATATGAGAACATGGTTGTTCGGGGATCAAAATGGTTACCCTTACAGAGACATAAAATATTTCAGCAAGGGATGATCAAACCCCTCACTCATTGTAAGAATGATCTTGGATACAATTAATTATTAAATTAAGAAATTAAATAAAATTTTTATACATTAAAATTATATAAAATCAATTTATTGGATATCTTTCTAATGTTGGCCTTAAAATCATACAATCACTAGCAAGATATCTCATCCAAAAATGATGGTGGATCTTGAATAATGACAATGGAACTCCACATTGGAACATACTGGGACATAGAAAATGTAGATGCTACTCTCAAGTTATTTAAATACATATTATTCCATAGTGATTGATCATTAATTGAATTTGGACTCTCCAGTTACGGTTTTAATCCCATTATTAAATATACTATGCAGATAAATTGTGCTTCTTTGATTTGTGCCTAGCTATAATTTTTTCATGTTCCCATATATAGAAAAATAATTTTTTTAGTTTTTTGTAATCATGAACAACTATTCTTCATCAATTTCAATTAATTCTTTGCCTCAATAATTTAACCACTGGTATTTTTCATTTCTCCTCAATCTCCTTCATGTGATTCTCTAGGTGGACCCTCATGGTCTCTTTTTGTCTTTTATGGGAGATAATGAGTTCGGTCAGATATAATGATTCACAATAGATCAATGAATACATAATGTATAGATGATAGAGATATAGATCCATAGTAATTATGAATAAATGATGAATGACCTATTGATTATACATTAATAAATTAGTCTTTTAAGGTGTGTCGTAGTTCAGTTCCAATAACAACACCCCAATGATGAATGGAGATTTATTTTCATAGAAAAAGGACCAGAACCATGATTCCCTACTAAATATAGAAATTTCAACATTATATTGTGTCTGATCTAAAGATATATTTGATGATTAGAATCATGGGATGTACATTATGAAATAAGAGATATCTCTCAAAATATTGAATACACTTCGTGTTATAAGATGATCACATGGAGTGTATCCCCTCATGCGGCGGAAGAAAGGGGATGGTAAACATTAAGGATAAAAGGGCCTGTAAATATCCAACACCCTATGTACCACATTCCCATTTGAGTAAGCCATCTAATGGATCACACTACTAAGCACACACCATATTGTCCCAAACATGGACATGATAAGCAGCACATATCCCTGGTCCTAGTTATCCATGACACACCATGTAGTCCACCCACATGGAATGTAATACTATAAGGGATGGAGACCTAAACTATCTAGGTACATGACCAAGAATTTGAGAAGGAAAACATGTCAGGTGATTCCCATCACACTCAATGTACCCCTCGATCACATCTGAGAAAAATTCGAACATCCATTTATCAATCTTTGGATCATTAATTTTTCCCTGAATGTAGTTTATCTGATTTTTTCCCACATAGAATATGAGGGTTTCTTAGTTTGAGACGTTGGTGATGCGTTGTGAAATTATGTAGTCACAACACTATTTATGGTGGTGCTCGATTATAACATTGGTCTTGCTGGATCCCGAAGGGAATAATCTCATGTGGAACCCTCATGGAGGGTTGTGAATGGGTCATTGATGACTTATAGAATGAAACCTTCAAACTAGGGAAGGCATGGATCCTCTATAGACTCCCCAAAAAAACTCTCCATCTATGATGTGAATGGGACCTTGATGTATTATATTGTATAACCCTCTAACTAAGATTAGCATGGGTCATCTACCAAATACTAGATTTAAACCCTCCTGACGGTATAAGTCATGGGTCCTCTATAGAATTTAATAGTGGAAGCCTCCAGTTCGGTTGACCATGGGTCCTCTAACAACGAAGTGTACCCCTTCTATAGAGACGGGTATGGGACCTCCATTGACTATCAAAGTGAAACCCTCTCATTAATACATAGCATGGGACTTTTGACTTCAAAATTTGGCCCCTCAGCTTCATGGTATAGTAACGAATCATGGTTTGAAATATATTTGGACTCATGAGGAAGAGGGATTATTTCTCACATGATTTCCTCTTGAAATTAAAAATCCTTCCTTTGATTATCGATATATCTAATTTTTTAATTTGAGCGATTTAAATATGGGGTTGAACAATAAATACCATTTTTGCTGATCCCTCTATAATCTATTGGCCAACAAGTATTTTTATGAGATATCTTTCCATACAATGAATCATATATAACCATTTAAATTATTTAATTGAAAATATTTTTTACGAAAACTACAAACGATGAAAATTGTGATCTCACATTTTTTTGGTAGTCACATTATCTTCATCTCAACATGTCTTATAATTTTTGGATAGTTTTTTCTGAGTGCATGTATTTTTGTGTGTGATAAGAAATACTCAAATAAAGCACAGTATCGAAAAAATTTGAAGGATATTTAAAAATATAGAAGTAAATAATGGATCATGAAAGGAAACAATTGAGATACGTTTTATATGATATCATAAAACATAATTAATATAGTGTTGTCAAAGGAGATCCATTGTAAAATTCTCACATATAAAGAGGACATGTGATTATTTGGTAAGTTGATCAACAATCACCCATATTGCATCATTCATTCATGGTTTTTTGTTAATTAGATGAAGGAATACAGAGTGATGTTATCTCATATTCATATAAAAATATGCGTAGGTTGAATGACTCCACTTTGTTGTTGTCTTTATCCATTCACTAATTAACAGATTAAACATATTGATATATAATCATAAATTTCCTACTTCATGTTATCAAACCAAAAATATCACCTCAAAAGTCTATACATCGTAGTGTTATTATGTGGTATTTATAAATTTAAACTATAGGTATCATCCATTAACTCAAATTTTAGCTCAGCTATATAGGGGAAAAATTATTTTCTTAATTTTAATAATTCTATCATCACACATGATGTCATCCGACTTCCCATTATTCATATATTTAATTTTATTTTTAAAATTATCCTAATTAGACTGATAACTCATAATATTTTATAATAATGGTGGTCTGAAAAAAATTTTGAATTTAATTATGTATCACCATCCATAATAATCCACATATCCGTATTACATATATCCATGTAGATATGGTCCATTTCAATAATCCATTTTTCATAACTCTATGATATTTCCAACTGAATGAATATGATACCGTATTCACCATCCCAGGGAGGTAATGTATTGTAAACTCCTAATACATTATCAGTTCAAGAAACTGCATTTTCCTTATGTTGAGTTCTTTCTAGGATAAAATATATTTGACGATATATATTTTGGTATATATCACACTTCTTTTTCACTGAGAGAGTGTCTCCATATCAATAGAAAATATATTATAGTTGTTAACACAAGATCATTATTTGGATTTTTTAGTTCGTGAATTTTTATTTCCATAATGTATATGATATAAAATTATCATCCTAAATAATTATACACCCATATCCTTTCTTTGATACATGAATACAAATCACAAATACACCACTTCACAGTGGTAGAATCATGATATGATAATTTACCAATATATTACTCAATTATTTAATTAATTATTCACATTCTGTTTTCTATACAAACTTAAAAATTTTATGAGTAATATTGGTTAATATGATATATAATTATGAGATGTTCTTAATCGAATGAATACAATTAACTTCTAAAAATAAAATTACTTACCTCGGTAATATTCGTTGGTGGAACCCATTCCTTAACCATTTTTCTCTCCATAGGATCAACTAACATTCCATCAATTGATGCAATATTTCCATGAAAAGAAACTGATTAAATAAAAAATTAAAACTTTTGAGACATCACATATAATTAATTTCTTCTATGGGTTTTAAAAATAATCTATAAGTAATTATCATGGTCATCATATCATTTAGAGTATACCAATATATCATCAATATTGACCAAAAAATAAATCAATATTTTCAAAGAATAATCAATTAATTAGATCCATAAACACAATGGGTGTATTATTTAGTCAAAATGGAATTAATATAGACTCATAATGTTTATTACTTATTTAAAATGTTTTATTTGGAATATCATCATTTATTACATGATACTAATGATATCCATATCGATGGTGAATCCTTGAAAATTACTGAGCACCATGAAGTTGATCTAATAAATCATCAAGGCGATGTAGGGGATTAATGTTATGTATTTTAATAGCTTTGATTTGTCTAAAATTAATTCATATCCTCAAGGATCCATATTTATTCTTGAAAAATAGAAAAGGGGATCCACATGTAAGAACACTAGTGAAAATTAATCATTTTAACTCAATCGTTGTAGTTAATCTTCCATCTCTACTAATTCCATTATGTCTAATCTATAATTTTTATTGATATATGAATTTCAACAAGAATTCAATCAATAGAGAACTAAAATTTCCACCATGGTTGATGGCCATGTAAAACCTTTGGAAATAAATCTCTATAATCTTACTATAGGTTTAATCTTCAATATGTATAATTATTTCTTCATCCACAGAGTTTGTTTTCTCTTCTTCCCAATGGATTTCATTCAGTATGTGTACTGGGGGAGGGTCTAGATATGTTTTAACTGATTACGTTTCATCATTATTGATAAGGAATACTACATCATTCTAAAAAATAGAAACTTTATTCTTATTGAAATATATCTTCACTTCTTTTTTTGAGATACCATCTAGAACTAGGATTATACCAATGCCAATCATACGAATGTTGACATGTTTAGAAATTAATGCACATTTATTTTTCATAATGGGGACTAATGTGCACATCATTAATTCCATGATACTTCCATTGTAGTTTTGATTCACAAATAAATTATTAAATTAAAAGGGAATTGTACAATTTTCATGCAAAACATGAAAGATATAAAAGAATGTGATGATTCGTTATAAAATGAATCATTGGATTAGTATTAGGAAATAATTAAACTATAGACTACCACATAATTAGTAACATTAAACTCAAGAGTTTTGATGTTCTATGCTTGGATTCCCCCCTTGGCTTTCATTGGGAATGAATCCTTGATCCTTAGGACAATTACATTGATAATGCCCCATCACAATGAAATTTTTTCTCTAAACATTGGTTGATTTTACCTTGAAATCACAGGCATTGTGTACTTTTTCTCCACACATGTAAAAAAACCCATAAACTTCCATCAATTAAAAGTATATTTCGTCCAACAATTATCGAAGGTCATAAAGTCAAATATTACACCCTTCCAATTTTCATTCTTAAAATTTATATTGTTCAATATCCATATTCTCCAAATTTACAATTAATTCATATTACATATCGAATTATTTTATTGTCTTGGTATAACTTGAGTTTATACCATTATATGATGAAATATTTTGGGAGACCACTTCCCAGATGAATAATGGTTTTAAAACATCAAATGATCAATAAATCCTTATCCTTAGATTATGTATGTAGTCTATGGAATGACTTCCTAACCATAAAAATATGGAATCACACTACACAATTGTTTCTTCTTATTTATATTACTCACTAATGAATTTACACACCATATTCTATCTCTATTCATGAGGAAAATATTTTTCATGAAAAATATATTTAAATTCCATATATTCCATATTTATAATTTCACTATCGTCCTTTGTTTTTTAAGTGATTAAATATATTGGTTGGCTTCTCCTAATAGATGATAAATTAAAATGACAAAATTCCCAATTTCATTACATCCAAAATCCAAAAATATGTTCTCTACGTGAATTGAGCACTACCTTTATAAAAACAAGGTTGTAGTCCCATTAAATGATGGAGGCTATACTGTGAGAAAACGTTGTTCTCCTCCATTGCAGATCATACTGCTACATATAGGTAAGGTTATTGATCATAATCGTAGTCTGTTATCCCAATATATTTATAAGTTCTCATCACGAGTGGTAGATCCAATAACAACATAATTATATTTCATTAGAGGTAAATCACTAACAAGGATACGAACATTGATACAATTTCCATTTCTTTTACTAGGTTTTATATCTAAATAATGGAATACACTAGATTAACATTTGAATTATTGTTTACAATCTCAAACAAGGAGAACATTTAACATAAATTGAAATTCATTGCATATTTTTTCAAATAATCATAGAAACTATTTATTTGGGAACCTATTTACTTTTAAATAAATTATAATGGTCTGTAAAGAAAATGTGACTTATCCAAAGAATCTACCTTTAGAGTGTTTAACTAGGTCCACAGTAAGGCCCATTTTAATCTACGAGGTTATCATGTGTTAGGACTAGGACACCTTATCAGAGTTGTTACCTATAGGTACCTCTATATGATAAAAACGTCAACTTGTAGTATCTATAAAGGGACGTATTTATAAAAAGATCCATATAATCTTAACCATACTAATATTTTAAGATGTTCTTATATTAATATCCTCAAATTTAATCAAATGTTTATATTCCATATTCTAAGTTTTATTAATTTAGTTTACATGGTTTCCACTAAACATAATCTAATTCCATTTGTAGAGACCCCGCCCAATGTTTCCCAGAGCTGTCTCTTTACTTTATTACATTGGAATAACAAACTTGGAATTTATTTCAAAAAATAAATGTATAGGTTAGATGTCCTGGAACACGAGATACAAAAATAGTTTTTATATTACTATTTTGAAAGGATATAAATTAAGGAGATTTTGTTTGAGGAATTAATAATTACAAGATAATCCATGAATGTAATTCAAAATATCCATCTTTTTATCCTAGGTAAATATAAAAAATAAGAAATGGGAGAGGTAATATGATCATTAAGGGTATGTAATAAAGTGAAAACATAAATAATAAGGCATGATAATTACTAAAAGTACACATTACATGAAATATTAATTATGAGAATAATATGGTAGAAACAAAATAAAAATAAATTATTCCATATTAAAATATAACCCCAGATATTCTACGAGCCTAATAATAACATCTAATATCAATTACTAGTAACATAATGTGGTAGTTTAAATTTCAGACATCGTAATCATATCATTAAGGCCTTAACCAAGACAAAATTCAAAATAGTTCAAACTCGTATATAGTATGTCTCTTCAGACCTATCATTTTATTGAGGGGCTATAATTCCCCCAACCATCACATAAATTGTACAATACATTCCTTATATAAATAGGGTTATATATAATCTACATATATGCATGAAATGTAATTAACTTTCCCCAATCTGTATATATAATCACTGACCATTATTAGTGGTATATTGAATTGTATCAAGATAGAACATCCATATTCAAATTCATCAGAAACCATTTAATAATATTATTGTAGACAAAAAATAAGAGATAAATAAAAATATAATATAATATTGGACACATGTGTTGGAAAATATGAAAATAATATAATAATTATCAAGGAATTTTAAGAGAAATACTTTTTTGTACTTTTTAAATATGAGTTCTTTTCAAAAAATAATTTTTTTATCATATTTGTAATCCCCAAGCTTCCACACTACATTTCCCTTTGAATAATAAATACCTATCATAGTACACATCTTTGAGATTCTAACACACTTTTTAAAATCTTATAAATTTTTTCCTTCAAAATGGACTACATTTTTGTATTTTGAAAATCAAAATTAGCTTAGGGTGGATTTTGGTATTTTTCTGAAAACTTTCAATATTTGATTATTACTGAAAAACACTACGTTATCGGATAAAACCAATTTTTTTATTTAAATAAATATTTATTTTATTTGAATTTAATATAGGTCAAAATAGATAAATAATACATATATAAGTTCTACGTAATTCATTAGAGTATTTTTATATTACTTTTAAATATATAAAAATTTTAATGAAATTTTTACCGTCTTTTACCTACCAACTAGGAGCTTTTGAAAATTTGAATAAATCATAATTTTAACACTTCTATGAAATGAATTTTAAAAATATGAGAGACACAGTAGATATCAGAAAGTAAAATGTGTATCAATAAGATGAAAATAATGTTTGGTGAATAGTAACTTTTGACTTTTATTTACAATGCTTAAAAGTAAATAGGTTAATTAAATGTAAAAATGATATTAATATTATCCTAAAATATGACTTAATTCAATTCGATAAATGTAATTAGACTCAAAACAACCTTATAAATAAAATATTATCCTTTAGGTCCAGTTCGATTAGATTATGAGATTTATTAAAATTTTGATCGAAAGAAAAGTTAATAGAGTTAAAATCAATGTTTAATAACTCAACAATATATAAAATACGGTTATGCCTATGATAAATTTGGATATAAATATACATTATAATGTTAAAAATATTTAATAAATAATGGTTTTTATTTATAATTTTTCGACATTATATAATTTAATTTATTTATTACACAATGATGATGCTGTAATAACCTTATTAATGAAAGATTAAAATAAGTGATATTATATATACTAAAATAAATATAATTTGAGACATTAAATGAATTCCAAAAAATTTATCGGTTAATATGACATGTTAGGTTTGATTAAACGTATTTTTCATGAAGTGATAATTATGTTACGAATTAATCCGAAACAAAATACATAAGAGTGTCAAAATTGACATAAAAGAGGTTTTAAAACAAATATTATATTATTAATTGATATAATATTCCTAAAATCTAAGTAACATACAAATGACTTTGATAAGGATATATATTTTAATTATGAACCACGTGGGTATATCTTGTTTGTTATTTTATGTTTATTAACCATATAAAATAAAAATACATCTACACATGGTAAATGTCAAACTAATTAACTATGAATTAATACTAAAAGATATGGTTAATATAGTAACCAAAACTGGTATAAAACCTATTGGTTGAGTGGTTGTCGACCCATCCCAGCCTTAGAATCAAAATAAATTTTTTTTAGCCTTTATAAACCGAAAATTATTTTATTATAAAATAATATATCAACTTTTTCTAAAGGTGCGCCTCACCCCTCTTATAAAAGGGTACTTACCTTTCTCTCAAATTCACACATTCAAATCCATTTGTCTTAGACAAACCCTGCCCAAATATCCTCTCAACTATACTCCCTTCATCCTAGAGGCCATCCTTTGGTTAGAAATCCAACCTATGGATCACTTTTGATCAAATCAGAAATAAGAACCTGAGAAAGAGGTAAATATTTCATCACCTCTTTCAAGTTCTTTACTTCTTACAGTTTTTAATTCCTTGTTGTTTCCATTATAAAATATTAAATCCAGTATATTCTATATACTGTGATGTTATTAAAATTATGGTACAACAATATTCATTATTCTATTCATCCTTTGAATGACATGTCACCATATGTGCGTACGTACGTCTTACAGTCTCCATGTTGTGGTGTAGTTCTTATTCAATACATTATTATTTGGATGGGTATATTAATGATGTATAATTGATGTAAATAAAAAATATAACATGATAATGATTCCTTATTTATGATATACAATCTATTTACATACAATTTTAAATCAAAATAATGATATTGTCGCCCATGCGTACGTACGGATTACCATCTTCATGAATGCGATGAGATTCATTCCCCATCATATATATTGAAGACTAATTTTCATCTGTTGATTAAAAATAAATTTTAAAGACTTAAAATCATTCTAAATATGAATACGATACATCCTATCCATACCAAACACTACTTAACTAACAATTCATATAAATGAAAATGAATCAGTTAACACCCGGAACAATGATAATTCTAAAATATTATTAACAAGGAAATATTAGAAGATCATATATTATATCATATTAATGTATATGGTTCATGTATAATTTAATAACAATTATTTCACCATTATACAGGAGGTTCACCTATCCTTATCCAAGGAAATGTACAAGCTAAGGGTTAATTTCACAATCACTTTACTTATTTGAGGTTGTTTATACATAATTATTTAATGGGACCTCCTTATCAACAACATCCATGTTTTCCAAAAATGTATTTAAAAACATTTTTCACATTAAATAGACAATTTGTTAATGTTATTTATACCCTTATTTTTCCTTATTACTTTTTAAAGGAATCTTTCCGTCAATTTCCAAACAGGATACTTTATGAACTTTTCGACAAAATTAATGTAAGAATGTTTTTAAACATATACGGTGGGGGAGGCTATTTTAACTGTTATAATGTCATCGAGGATTCCCTTACAATCTTATAAGAATATTTTCAAAATAAATGTTTTCTTTTAAAATTATGTTACTTTTATATGATTTCAAAATTGAAATCAATATTTCTCTAAAATGGTTTTGATTTCATCTATGTCAACATCATTTGATGGATTTAAAGCTTGTTTGAATTTGATTTATTATGATACAAAACATCAATATTATATTGAATGATTTGTGATATGTTTGACTATAGATGTGTTATTTTATACAATTCATGGTTTATGGATAATGTATTGACATTTCCTATGCTAGTTTCAAGGTGAATTATTATGTTATGTTCAATCATTCTCATATGAGGAATGCGTTGGACTTAGTATGTGATGGGTGGAGCCCGCTATAGTTCCTCGATGCATAGGCTGGACTCATGAGACAAAACAGTGTCTTGGAATAAGGCCTTGACAAAATTTTATTTTTTTTCTTGGATCAAGAACTTGACTATGTGGTTATGAATTCTGGCATAATTCATTCCATCATTATGAAAGTGGCTATTGATATTTCATGTGATTATTCAACTAGTATAATATCTGTGTGAATAAGTAAATGGAATTATTTGATTTTATCTTTTCCATATTATTATAAAGATCAAGTTTAAAAGGCTTTTGTTTTAGTCTTATACACTTCCTTAAATTTTTATGCTTATTTACCAAAGTTTCACCTATATTATTACCATTACTAAACATCGTATCTCACCCCTTTCTATGTTTTATTTCTCCCAAGATGCGAAGAGGTATATTATGACAGACTTGTAGGGATAGTCTATGGGATATGACTCTGACCAGTGTAGACAATGCTGTTGTATTTCTTCATTGTATAATGTAATGTAAATCTTATGAATGTATCTTGTATTTCCAAGGCTACTAAACTCATCAGTCTTTCGGGACATGATTTCCTTGTATCATGCTAACATTATATAATAATTCACCGACTCTTGGTAACTGGAGTCGGGGCATTACAATATTTGTATGTATCAAACAAAAAATGATCAAATATATTTTTTCATTATAAAATTTCGGATTTTATAATATTTATGGTGTCATAAAAAATATTATGGATTGGACTTGAAAATGGGTAAGATATCGAGATGTTCACTTTAATCGTGATGTGTATCATTGAGAATTGAGATGGGGACCTTATAAAAAATGTTACATCCCATAAATGAATGATAAAATTAAATGTTTATGGAAAATATATATAAGATTTTCAATATTTATATAAAATATTAATCATTACATTGGCGTAATAATAGTGGAAGAATAACACGAAGGAAGAAATGAATGTTCTGGTGAAATCCCATAGTTAATTCTCGAATGTGTTGATCAATTAATATTAATGTCATAGATAATCAAATTAAATCATATAATTAATTAATTTATGTCCTTTTATTAATTTCATTGAGTTATTATTATTTTATTAATTTCATTTATTAATTTTTTTATGAGGTATGATTTATAAATTTATCACTTTCGAGCATTTGTTTCCTTGGTTTTCATGATCTATGTACCTGTATATGGATATGGATGTTGATGTGAAACGATTATATTTCCATTGAATTAAATTAATGTGAAATTATTTAGAATAAATAAAATTAAATGGTTATATAATTCAGATGATAATATATAATTAGGTTGAGTCATTAGATGAATCATTATTAAAAATCATTTACATTATTTGGTGGTTTTCTTATCATCCTGAAATAGTTTTGTCATAGTAATTATTATTATGCTTATGTACAGGCTCTATACAATTAAATAGGATGTAATACATGTGATAAATTATATTTTAGACAAAATAATAATAACATTCCTTCAAGGATAAATTGTAGAAGGAAAATTTACCATCCACGAAGGTTGTAAATCAACACCTCACCGACGATGGTGTCTTTTTTAAAATAATTTGGAGAGATAGAGATAGGGAGAACCTTGTTTCAAATAAAATATTACAACAACATGATATAATTATACTATATATATGATTCTAGATTCATCATGAAAATTTGCATAGAAGGGGCGAGTAGAGGGTAGGAAATGAAAATTGAAATCGAAAGGAAGTTAAAAGAAAGAGGAAGAGGTTTTGAGTCGTGAATTATGCTCTTTGGGAACCTCCTTCAAAAACCTTTGTTTGGAAATTTTTTTATACCAAGAGGAATTGGAAATGGGGGAGAGACTTGGTAAAAGGACTCTGTCAAAATTTGATCTATCTCTTATACATTAAACTATAATATTTTACTATTCACAAAAAAAATCTTGAATTTTGGAAAAAAATTTACCCTAACTATTTTTCAACATGTAGAATTCGAAAACCGAATACATCTTATTAAAATAATTTTCTAAATATGCTCAATTAAATATTTAATTAAATATATCATTTAATTTATAATACATATTTTAAATATATTAATTGTGTTTTACCTCTCTAAATAATTTTCTAAGGGCTCGAAATATTATCCAAAAATCATATATGAAAAAATATTAATTTATGATTTTTTCTAAGAAAACCCCTTTTATATTAAATCATTTCATTAAATCATAAATTGAAATTAAATTTTTAAGATATACAAAATAACCACCACTAAAATATTATTTTTCTAATTATTCCATAACTTATACTATCATATAATTATATCAAAAATTTATTTATAAAAGACATAAATTTTATTTATACATTAGTGGGTGAGGTTACTATTAATTAGGCCAAATAAATTTGAAAAAGTGTCATATTACTATTCTAAATATGAAGTAACTATGTCATTGGTATATGTTACTTAACATCTAGAAATACCTCTTATTTAATTCATTCATATTATATAACGTTTCTATTGTGTTCTATAAGTGATTTTAATATGATCAATACTATATGAAATAAACAAAAGAAGGTATATCTCATTGATTTTATTCTAGGTTGTAATAATGGTTGAGTCTGTAACATGATGTTTATTCTTATTTTGACATAAAATTAGTCAGTGTGGGATGTTTGTATACCTCTTTCATTGGTGGTATGGCCTGTGAAATAATTAATTATAATATTAATTAATTAAATCACTTTAAACTAGATTAAAATTATAGATATACAGTATTATGGTTACCATTCAATTTTTGGCCTCATAATCTTTAAATCACCGATGAGATCACTCTTCATCATCTGTTGGCGGATCTCTACGAATGATGATGGATGTACAAATAAAATTATATTTGGATGTAGTGAACACATCAACTCCTATAAAATTTGGGTTGTATGTGTTATCCAACAATGATAGATTTGTAATCTAGGTGTGAACCTTGAATTTTTTTAATCATATTATAAATTATATAAAGTGTATTGATATATTTTCATTGATTTGTTCCATTCTACATTATTTTCATGTCACCATGTATAGGAATATAATTGTTTATGGGTTTCTAATTTGGAATCCCCATTATTTATCTGTTGTACAAGAAAATTTAACATCAAATTATTTAAACATTGATTTTTTTCCTTTATCTACAATCATCTTCACGTTTTCATCAGATGGATCCATGTGCTCACAGATCAACATTACATTGAGGTTATGACTGCCATCATACCACTGGATTTGTGGTGGATCGATAAAAAATAAAAAAATTATGAGAAAAGAATAGAAGAAAACTAATTTCTGGGAAATGATGACTAATTTATTGAATAATAATAATTATATAAATTGATGAAGGTGCAGTGACATGTAGTTTGAATGATGAATCCCCATTGAAGAATAGAGAGCGATTTCTAGGGAATGAATAATAGAAACCATGATTCCTGGCTAGATCCACCTTTTTTCAATTTATATCTATAGATCTAAATCAGTTTGAGTGGATTTGATATATTGTAATTGGGTATAGTAATATAATAGTTCTTTCAAAACACCAAATACACGTCGTGTTACAAGATGAACACACTAAGGGGAGACCCTACCATGGTGGATGTAATTTTTTAGAAAAAATATAGGATGTAATGACATGTACATATCCAACACAACATGTACCACATTATCATGTGAGTAAGACAGGTGACAGATCAAAAATCTAAACATTTTATACTCTAAAACATGGACTCAATGAACAACACATGAACTAAGCCTCAGTTATCAAGGAAAATTCATGTAGTACATAGACATTGAATGTACCATTACTTGGAATGTATTCGTGCGTTGCCCAGGGACATGACTTGTTTTGGGAGGGGGACACACATCATGTGGGTTTCCTCAAATTCCATGTACTGCCATTAGTGATTTATATCACACTTTTAAAATATATATATCCTTCATTTGAACACGGATTTTTCATCAAGATTATCCAATCCTATGTGTTTTCTAATGTAGAACATGATGGTTCTGGCATTTTCATATTTGGAGATGCGATGTGAAAATATTTGTGAATTAAACCTTTTGAGGAAATGAATGACATAATAATGGAAAAGAACAAACAATAGAGGCTTACTATTGAGTGGAATCCTCTAGCATGGATGTACACGGGTCATCAATATCTATTAGAGTGTAACCCTCCAATTGGGCTATGTATGAATCCTCTAAAAACACTTGGGTGGAACTCTCCAGCTAGAATGGGAAGGGCTCCTTAATGACTTTTAGAGTGGAACCCTATAGTTTTGCTAGTAATTAGTCCTCTACTGACTCTTAGTGTGGATACCACCACTAAGCCCAAGGAAGGAGTCCCCTATTGACTGTTAGAGTTGAAATATCCAACTGGAAAGGCATGTGTCCTCTACCATTGGAGTGAAAACCTCATACATGGGAGGGAATGGGTTCTCCATAAACTATCAATGTGGAACCCTACCATTATCCACTAAGATACATTTTCCAGACATTACCCAAAAACTGTACTGGATTGTTATTGATTACCATATTGGATACAATAAAGGTGTGGTGAACTAGTCCAAAAGAATTGTGTGTTCATGGAATAATTACGAGATGCTGAGAAATATTGTTGGACATTTGGAACTGTCGATTACTCTTATTCCCTAGCGGATCTGTGAGATAGAAATATAGTTACTCATTCATTTAGGAATATTTTAAGTGAGAATATATATATCCTTCTTATGTATCCACTTGATTGATTTTGTTACCCTTCATAAAAGAGTGGTGGATATATTAATGGTGTTCCCTGAGACTTCGATGTTTAGATTATCATGGTAGAATTATTATACTCTTCAATTATAGGTATTGAAGACGTGAGGTGTAGATCACATATGATCTATGTTTTTCCATTGTGATTGAATGACCATACATTAATTATTTTGTGTTGAGATATAAAAATTTAATGTAATTTGTGATATAGATGAACTTTCACCTCTATTTTATCGCTTTATTATTCCCCTTCACCTTTTGAATAACCCTACTGGGTTTGTTTATATTCACATATTCATAGACTTTTCCTCAAATATAATTCTTTATACAGAGGAATGATCGATTAACTATGAATTCAATGAAGCTTAGGGCTACTCAGTACATGTAAAATTTATGATGATCATAGTTTTGGTTTTAGGAGTTACACCCTCTCAATGATTGAATTTTTTTTTGTGCTTGGAATATATTTCTGATTGGGCTTGAATTTTTTCACATTAATTTTCGTAGTACACCACATTACATTATACTATCTGGAGGTTTTAGTGTGCTTGCTTTATCATATAGTAGAGATGGATGATTTACAATCATCCTTTTCTATGTTTTAGTGAGAACATTGTGTTTGTAAAAATTGGTACATATGAAAAGGCATCAACGGATTGTTTATGCCTTCATTGATTTTCACCACCCCCTTGGCTTATATAAGAGGACTTGGGTTAGTTGCAGATCAATCCTCGTGTTGGGTTAGATCAAGAAATTCACATAATTGAAAAACACAAAAAATAATGAAATAATTTCTTATCGTTGTTAGGGTTTTTATACATAATAATCCGACTAAAAATTCCGTGTCTTCATAAATAGTAATTGATATGATTGTGGAAAAATATTTCAGATTAATCAATGGAAAAATATCCCATGTACTTCATTATATAGTATAATAATAAGTTAAATGAGTATAATGATCCAATTGAATTCCCATGGTTGTAGAATTTGTGAGAGAGTCATTTGATTTTTATAAGGAAGAGGTAGTTCATTAGATATATCCATAAAGATAAAGGGAATCATATTAATTGGAGTCTACTCTCATTGCGATGTACTAAAAAGTTGGGAAATTATTGATGTGTTGGATATCATTATAATTTTTTTTCTAAATTGAAAAATATATATATTAAATGGCCGTTTCATTTAGATTGAGTTCAAGGATATTCTTTTTCCCATCCACTTATTGATAATAATATTTATTCATCATTTATATGGGATAATAACCAAAATACACTAGTGATGTAGCCAATCACATTGGATATTCACCATGTGAATATAATGGTGTTTCCTATGATTTATTGATTTATATGAATGATTTATAATTACATTCTACTAAGAAATTAAAACAATTCATTAATTAAGTGATTTATGTAATGAAAATAAGAAATTTTTATGTTTTAAAATCTCAATACAAATAGATTCACCAACCCTCTTAGTATTTACTTCAGAAATTGTTCTAAATAGTAGTAACCATAATATTATTTTTATAGGTAAATCCCATATCCTAGACTATCAAACTATAAATAGAATTTATTTATGAGTATATTTAAAAAATTAATTTTATAAAAGGTGAATTTTATTTTAAAAAAATTAATTTATATTATCAATTTGGAATATCAAAATTATTTTAATATGTTTATTTGACCTTTTTTTGAATGGGTCTATATTTTTTCAAAAATTATTGTTCACAAAAAAATTAGTTTTATTGAAATTATCATTATAAAAATTTTAAAATTTGATTAAAACACAATTTAAATAATAAAATAACCATTTATTTAACAAAAATAATAATAATAACTAATTAATTGAAATTAAAATTCAATTTCCATCATTATTGTAACTAATTAGATTCTAACTCAAAAAAATGGTGCTTGTTTATTTCTTTAAATCAATTATTTGGAAAGGATATTCTATTTTGGATTCTATTTAAGGCCTCATAACATGAATAAATTTTATTATATATCAATTTATTTCCTAAAAATAAACATTCAAGATATGATTTTGTTATATATAAATTTAAGGCACTGATGCATTTTTTTCTAAAATCCATTTTTGTGATTATGATTGATTATTTTAAAAATATCAATCCATATAATTAGAAGTGTCTTATTAACAATATTTTAAAATAATATGAAATTAAATTTATTTATAAGGTGTTCTCATAATCATTTTAGTTACATATTATTACTAATATTATAAATTTATTACCATGGTAATTGTAAATTTTGGAGAAACATAAAAAGGATAAAAGAAAAGTCCCTAAAAGCCTTAATGATGTCCTAAATTAGAATTTTATGTTGATTTTCTACATACAGTCACTATAAAATCTAATTCCCAACATTTTTTTGGATATTTACCACTTAATAGTAAATTGAAATAATATAATATTAAGGTGTTACTCACAAGTCTACCAAATAATTAACTTATAAAATTTAAACTATCCCCATTTTCATGACACAAATGTTCATTGAATATTAAATTATAAAAATATAAATATTATTATAATCTAAATCCCACAGGATAAAATGATTTTAGAAACCATTAGTTATCTTAAGGCCTTCATTTTAGAGAAAAATTCAAAAGAAAATTCATGTACTATTTGTTAGTATTATCTACTACTACACGTTTTATCTTGTTTATCATATTTCAAATTTATTATATCCATGTCAATATAATTATATTTGACCCCTTTATATAATTTAATGTTTCAATATTAATCTTATTATCATTTTTTCATAACATTCATACCTTAAAAGTATGAAATTATCGTTTGTGGTTATGTGCACACTACCACCACCATGATAATATAACGTCACTTATCATCACCATCGCTAATGTATAATTTTTCTGAATGTCATAATGAGTAAGATAAAAATTTTATAATATTTATAACATTCAGTTATAACAAATTAGTGAACATAGAATTTATATAATCAAAAAACCTATCCTCACTAATTTAACCATTTAAAATAAGTGTTCAAGTGGAAAATATTTTTGTGAATTATGAAATATTTTCATATCAATTGAAAATTCATAAAATAAAATTATAATTATTATATATATATCTCAAATAAACAATTAGTAGAATCATTATAATTCTATGTTGATTATATTTCCCAAAACCACATCATAAAAATTTATTAAATTAAAGTCTGTTGATGTTTTGATGGGTTCAACACCAAATGTAAAAAATACTAATAATTTAAATCATGAATGGAAATGGTAAACAAATTTGTCATGAAATATTATATAAATGTTTCCAAATTGATTATTTTTAATTATGGTTATTTTATATCAATATTTATTTCATTAATTATGAAAATACACTCGACCATCAACAACCACATAATCATGTATTTCATTGATTTCATCTTTACGTATGAAGACTACAACACTCAGGAATAGAATATAAACCATTATAAATAATGATTAAAGAAAATATAGAAATGTAACTAATGGAATATTTATTATTAACAATTTAATATGAATGAACATGAATGCTATTTGAATTGAAGTAATTCAAATAATCATTACTATAAATAAAAAATGTTGGAAATTATAATAATTTTGGTAGATAATACTTAGTTATGAAATGTATAACAAAAAATGGATTTGAATAAATATCTATGTTAATTAATTGAAAAACGTTATTATACACGAGCTAAATGTAATTTTTTTATGATATGGCATGATGAAAGGGGTTTTCATCTCAAATTCATACCCCTGTGACATGTTTTCTATTATTTTCCTCATTTTTAGTTTTTTTATTGAATGTATTTGAGATGTTATATTCTAAAATTAAATTATTCATAGAATTTGATGTTATCTGTTATGCTATATATTTTAATATATTTTAATTAAATTTTAACTCATGTCTTTTATCTAAATTTTCATTCTTGGGGACACATGTTATATAAAAAAATTACTTCCATTTTTTGTGGCTTATAAATTTACATCGAAAAATTATACCATACTACTTTGGAAAATTAACGGATTTAAATATTTATATAAAAATTCCTTTTTCATATTATTTTTATCTAGTATATATGGAAACCACTTTAAAAATAATCATTTCTATGGTTGAAAATGCATACTATTTTTTGGTAAATTCAATGTGTATATATTTTTTTAGAAAATAAATCAATGTATTGATATTTGAGAGTGAATGTGGGTATAATGTAGATTGATATAGTGTTAATAAAATTGAAAGGGTTGGTTGGGAAATTTATCAATCTTTAACTAGAAGCATGATGAGTGGGATAAAGACTTCCAAACATGATAGAAACCCATATGGGATATTAATTGGTGTATTTACATGCTCTTCAAAAACTATGATAACGAATTATTCAAATAATCACCTTGTCTCCTACTAATTCATATTCTATAACATAATTATTTTCATTCATTTACTACCGAACACATTTAATGTAATCAAGACTAAATATTTCATTGATATGGGTATCTATAGTTAAATTGATGAATTCAACACATCTTTTATGTTTATTAAGGAATGTTCTCCTTCCAATATATATTATTCTATAGAATATCAAAGTATTTGTGTACCATATTACTCATCATAATATATATATATATTCAAATTTTTAATCACCCAATTTGTTTTATAGGTAATATGATTATAGATAGTGTAGAATATTTTGGATAATGCATTGGTCTTAACCAGGTCTCTCTTCGGGTGAATAACTATATTTCAATTCAATGCATCAATGAGTTTCATGACCAAAAAGACGATTATTTTTAGTGTAGACCTATCCCAATGAGAGGATCATGAATTCAAAAAAGTCCTTAAAAATATTTTTGGATGTATATAATTATTAATTCGGACAATATGATATCAATATTTATTGATATCTATGTTTTATTTTTTTCATGGATCATGAATGACCTTTTTTTAATTGATTCTGGATTGATGATGTGAGCTTATTAATGAAAAATTAATTATGAAATTTTTATGTTTAGAACTCCTTGTTTTTTTACTAATACCTTTATTGCTTCTGATCTCGCCATTCCTTTTTTTCATTCAACATGAAACATCGAGGATAACTACGTATTATTTTTATATATAAGATGAAAGAGAAAATAATGTACCAATAATCATTTCATTTTGTATCTTATGTAATCCAAGATAAGTATGTATGTATTTTATCTCAAAATATTATTTAAATATAGGATCAATGGTCAATAAAGTGTTTTATTCAAATAATAATATATACGAATCCTCTATGGGTTAATAGATTCAATGATTTTATAGGTCGACCACTCAATAAAACCCATCATACCTCTAATAAAAATAAAAATATTATTTGTTGACCTCATTCACAATCCACCTCAAATAACCAAGCCTCCCTCTCTAATTTATGATATCTTCTCACAACCACAACCCCGCGAAGATAACAAAATTAATTATTGTTCTATTTTTGTACCCAATATCATCACCATGTATTTCCCCTGACTAACATGTTCATAGTTTATTTAAAAATAAAGAACCTTCTATGATAAATTATGAAACATCACTATTTAGACATCATACATCAGTCACATAGTCTCAATCATGAATTGTAGGTTAGAACTCATCACTCAATGTACACAATATCTCTAAACATAAAATTCATCATAATATTACATATAAGGATTTTTTTTAAAATGTATCTCTTCTACACAAGAGATATGAACTAAATCACATCCACATAAAATGTCACAATATAAATTTCCTCATGAAAAAATATTGTTGATAAATCCCCATAAGGAATACCAACAGAGGAAATCACCCCATACTAGGGGATTGAATACTCAAAAAACACATGTATATAACTATTGAAAACTACACTTCCTATCAAGGTATATATATATTTCCAATAAAATATCCATTCATATAAAATCATCACTCAAATTTAAAAAAATGTTACTTGATTCAATTATCTGTGAGAATATTCCATCACATTCATTTAATTTTTTTCAATTTATCCTTTTATTGTAAATGAATATCAGTTTAAATAATAACCATGATGAAAAATCCATATGCATACATTACACTAATTAAATACAGAACGGACTAACATGTCCCACGAAAATTCATTTTGTTGACAATAGGCATATTATTTTTTATATAAATATTTTCTTAAATATAAAATGTTAATCCCTCTCAATGACAAGAGAACATACCACCAAATTAGTTCAAAAAAAGTATTTTACAACAAGGATTTTATCCAAGGAAAATTGTAATTACCCCAACACCAGTATCATATAATCTATTATTACATTATTAAAATAACATATGATATAAGTGATCACATCCCAAAGGGTCATATATTATAGTAGTTTTGATCAAAAAAACAAAAAAAAACGAAATATTCATTTTAAATTGGTAATATAAAAACATATAGAATGTAAATATTCTACATCCTTGAACACCATTAATGTTAATTTTTTCATATCATAGGGAAACAATAAAAAATAACGGTGATATAAAGTTCTTAAAAAGGGATTGTGAATAGAGTAATCTATAATTTAAACAATAAGGCATAATCTATATGGATAAGATAATAATTGAAATGACATGTAATTTTATCAACAACAAGTCTAGGAGAATAATGTGGAAGGAATAAATGATGATTAACTAGTTCCTTATAAATAAGAACATAATCTCAATATGTTTCCATTGTTATCATGACTATTCAAATAATCACATAAGAATTAATAGATGTTTATAAAATTATAGAATTTAATATTTCAAACATCATATAGTTATTTTGGAGGACTCATTAAAATACATATATATAATTGTCTATGTCATTGGCCAAATACCCAACCAATTTGACTTAGGGTAACTTATAATTATTCCAGGGTATATATATTTCTATTCCCCTACTATCAGTTAATAATCCCAATTCATTAATCATATGAATAATAAAAAAAACAAAAAACAATCCTCATAATATATTGTTATCCATAGAGGCATAAAGAAACAAAAAAAATGAAAAAATTCCAAAGTAAAAAACAAACAATAAACCATCCAGAAATATATATTTTTTATTATAATTATATTATTACCATATAAAATTTTAATATTCATACATGGATATTTATATAGAAAAAAATAATTTAAATATATCACTAAAAATTTTCACAAGACAATACCATTTTCACATTAAAATTTCATATTTAAAAAAATATCTCCAATGTTAAAAAAAATATTTATATGAACGGAATCATCAGAAATTTTAATGGAAGTATCAAGTCATTTATGTTTCATTGATATGGGAAATTCCATTTAGGCAATGTATATTAAAATAAATTATTTTACATATTCAATAAAATGTTAAAAATATCATTTGGATAATGAAAAAAATATTCATTTTAAAAATTGAATAATATTCAATCATTCGTAAAATTGAATTTACTGAATAATATTGGAATATTGAACACATTCATTGAAATATTTTTAGCATTCATGGACATGTAAAAATATAATAATAAATAAAATATAAATAATATATATTTTTATAAATAAATTTTTCTGATCTTTTTAAGGACCGAAGAGTTGAAAGTTATTCGATTACATAAATATTTCTTGAATAACTAGAAGAAAATAATATAATTTTTGTTATTGGATTAAAATAATATTATTTAAAAAAAATTATTCTCACATAACTAGGATAGAAATAAGAGAACATTGGTGGGAATTGTATATATGAACATAGAGTAAAAATAATGAAAATTAGATTATTAACAATCACAAAACCATTATTCAAAAATGGTTGAAAAATGACAACAATTTAATTGGAATAAATACTATATTTTTTTTGTTAGTACCTTTTTCCAAGAGGTGAAGAATTTCACTATGATCTAGACTAGAAACATAATGAAACAAACTTACATGAACAATCAAATTTAAGACTATATCCAACATCTACTCCAATATCTTATTCATTTAAAAATATAGAGTATTCAAGACGATTATAGAAATACAGAGGAACCAAAAAAAACTTATAATGATTCAAATAATCCATAATATGATAACAGTATTTTCCTCCAATGATAAAATATTAATATAAATTAAAATTTCTTCACAAGTAAACATAATATCCAAAATGTATAAAGATTCACAGAAATAAATAATAAATTTTCGTTCAAAATTTCTATTATAAAACCAAATGATGAAATTAGAATAGTTCACAAAAAAATATCTCCACATCTAAATTAACCTCATTAATATAAACATTATTGAATTTTTTAACATCATTAGTGATCAAATAACATTCAACATACATGTAGAAAAATTAAATTTTATTCTTTGAATATAATTTTCAATAATATTAAATCATTTTAAATCAATTGGTTATATATACCTCAACCCAGTTACGATCCCCAAAGTATCACATATCACATTTTGATCTTATTAGGTAGTCAAATTCACACAAAAAATTTAGTAATCAAATTTAGATAAATTTTTGAAATGTAATCCATATTTATATATTAATATATGTTAAAATATATTCCGTAATGAAATAACTATTATACCATCATGATTATCATTATCCTATTATCGAATAGACCTTACTTATCTATAAAACATATATATTAACCCATAGGATTATTTAATCATTAATTTATTATTCCATATAAATCCCAGTACATGTTTCAAATCTCCCCAATTCTAATGACCGTGAAAATAAAAATATGTATCAGTGAAATAATCCATTGGATCATCCCAAAAAATATATTCCCATTATGGTTTTCATAACACTTAAATTAACCACACGTGAAAACATATATGCTTTGAAAAATTACTGCAATACTATTCACGAAATAAAATCAGTATCTATGAATTTATGTCCAAAATTAAATAGAAATCAATAACGATGTCCTAAATTACTTCTTTACCAAATCACTCAAATATTTTCATGGTGAAAAATATTATCCCAAAATCTCCATTAATGTCATTAATCTCATTATCAAAACTAAAAATTTTCATCTAACGACTAATAAAATTTTCTTGATTACTAGTATTATTCAAATAAGTATTCAAATCCATAAATATAAAATATAGTGTAATAATAAATATTTGTTTCATGATTATTATACCGATAATGAAATTGATACAACTTTTTTAAAAAATTATTATAGAATACCAATACCAAAATACATAAATAATTATACATAATAATTCGGTGTACAATCTGTCCTTCCACTCTCTAGGGGTTAATACAAGGATGAGGTAATTTGATTACATAATATCCATAATCCCCACACATAATAAAATAAATTATAAATGAATAAATGGAAGAAATTCGTAACCCTTCACCCAACGCTTTAGTTTCCCTCTATAATTTTGGGATTTATGTGCTTCCTTTACTCACATATAATATATTCAGAAATCATAAATAAATATCCTAGAATGTTTAATTCCGTATTTATAACAATAATTTAATTGATCATTCCTTCCAATACTGTCCATCGAACATTAGTTCTCATAAATCATTATTACTTAAATTATTATGTGTTTGTTATTTAGTTAATATTTTAGTTGATAATAATATATCATGGTTAAGGATTAGGTTGTTAATATATGATTGAGATCTATTAAAATCCATGATAATGGTTATTAAATAAATTATTAAATAAAATAAGCACGTCTCCATGTAGTTTCAAAACACTTGAGCATTTTGGTAATCCCCACAATTCTCAGAATAATCATTGATATATACATGTGTCTATATTTTATAGTTTATTAACCCACAAAAAATATATTCCAAATCAAATTACACTTCTAGTGTCAAGGAATGGATTTATTGATCTGAAAAATATTTTAACTATTCCTTATAGAACATTTACATGTTGAAACATAATTTTATTTACCCTCAAATTAATTCACTGGGTTTCATTCCATACTAAATCTTTAACTAATTATAGTTAATTTCTTTTTTCAAAACATCATCATATACAAAATTTAATGACCCCAATTCCAGTATTCAAAAACATGTGGTTAAATTATCAAAATACCATATCATACATTAAATAACATCGTAAATGAAAAATTTGTTTAGTAGTATTTGTAATCTAATTACAAACAAGAATATGAAAATATTTTTCTCTTATAAAATTATAGTGAATGTAATAATACGCATCTATGAGCTCACTCGATGAATAATTCTAGTTATATTTGGGGAAGGAAACAAAATATAGGTGAAGTACTATGCTTATAAATGGAATTCATGTACTAGAATCTATCATATAGTAAATAAGGCATATTCAATATGAAAATGTGAATAACTAAACTTACATGAAATTTAATCAATAAAATGAATATATGAATAATATTGATGGAATTAATGACGATCATATAATTACACATAAATAATCACGTGGTCATTACATATAGTCATGGATCTCATAACTATTCATGTTATAATATGTGAATCAGTAACATATTTTATAATGATGGAATTCATATTATTGTAGATCATAAACATACCATCGAGGCCTTGTGAAAAGACAGATACATAAATGGTTATGTCCTCATCCAAATACCAATTCTATTTTTCAAGTGCGACCAAACAACGTGTTTAGGTACAATGTTATTGTGGACCCTATAAATCAATTAATATTTCCTATTCATTAATCATATGAATAAAAAATAATACATAATAAACATTACATATTATAAATAATTATATGTACTGGAATAACTGAATATGAAATGCCAATAACATACTATATAGAAATTAACATAAAAAATGGTGATATAAATTTTATGGAGTCACAGTATTATAACTATAATAATTTATAAGACTCATAATAATATTTTTAGAGTGAAGAAAATACATCAAAGAATGTCATGAGAATATTTTATGGGAAAATGCCGTTTTTAAGAATAAATAACGTACTATATTTTTTGAATTTCAAAAATTTTAATGATAATTTTTCAAGGAGTTGGATCTGGTAATCTTATAATGTAGACATTGAATCACAGTTTTTTCATCTTGTCAGTATATATTTTTTCTTTTAATGTATGCTAAAATAAATATTTGTTTTACAATTTCTATTAATGACTCATTATTTGGAAAACAAATATGAAATTTTTTTATAATGGGATTAAATTACATAATGAAAACATATATGTATTTTAAAAAGGAACTTGAAAACATTTTTAAAAAACAATGACAAGGAAGAAAATGATTCTTGAATAAATTAGAATAATGTCTGAATTATGTGAACATTGTTTCTTGAACATTTTTATCACCTATGGAAGTAAAATAGTTTATTAACTGAAAAGTTATGAAATTGAAAGATGGATAACAAAGTAAAATGTTTTTCCAAATTAATATCCCATTATATACAATAAATTTTGTTCAAACATTATCAATCCCAAAAAAAATTAGATTTTTATTTAAATCCCTTACCGATACGTAACGTTATAATCATAAAAAACATGAAATAAATAAATAAAATTTAATTATAAAAAAGAAAAATTTGAATGGAAGTATTATATATCATATATCATAATAGTTATATAAAAAACAAAAGTAATGACGATTTGATAATTGAATATGAATCATTGAAACAAATCTGATATGAGAATCACATATCCTATGATCAAATTGAATCATAATTGATGGTGTCTATATATATAATAAATATAATGCTTTTTTATAATTCTCTACAAAAATAATTTTAAAAATTATAATATCATATATGATCAATTTATTATATTTCAAACAAAATTTATTAATATATCATTTAATATAGTAATTTGTGGATATTACCGTTTCATTTTTATTGATGTTTAAGATTGAAATTTTCAGTAATTGTACATTTATAATGGTTCAAAATTATCAAAAATTATAATATTTAAATAAATATGATATATATTCAATTATTATATCCTTATTACTATCAATATAATTCATAAATGAAAAATAAATACCCTCTATTTTATGTAGGGCTAGCCTACACATACTCACAAGTTACATTATAATTTTTTAAAATATTGAATGATACAAAAATAAATATGATATTACAGATATAAAAGAATATTTATTATAATCATTATATATAATTATTAATGAATTATTTATATATATTTAATTAATTTTGTTTTGAATGAATAATTGTATCTCTATATTGTGACAGCAATACCTATGTGCACACAGGTGATGTTTCATTGTTTTTATTGTGGTTAGTGAGAGAAAAATATCATCCTATAAAAATAAATAAAATTTATATATATATGATTATAGAATTATTATTAAAATATTGTAATAAAAAATTTATATTTAGTATACGATGATATAAATTTGAATGTATTGGAAAATATGATTTCCTTTTCTTGGATTAACTTCAATTACAATCCTTCTTAAGAACCCTTAGAATAATCATTTGTGAAGAATAGTGACAATATATAGATGATTATGATGTTGAAAATGTAAGAGGGAAAGTTATGATAATTAAATATTATAATAATCTAGGTGATGATAGATTAAAAAATAAACATACTTATTATAATTTGTTACATAATTTATATTCATTTAAAAATAGCATGTCATTTAAAAAAAATAAAAATTTACGATACTCTTTTCATATGTATATTTAATTTTAAAAATGATCCTCAAAATAATAGAAATTAAATTTTATAAAATTAAATTCATTATTGAAATATATATATCAAAATTCACTAATGGTGTAATTTCTGAATAATTATGAAAATAATGATTTTTTGTTAATAGTAGTAATAACACTTTATTAAAATAATCCATTTAATTTAAAAAAACAAAAAAAAATTATTGTACCATTATATATTTTAATTTAATTTCATGGAAAATAATGTTTATTTTCTTATAATTAATCCAATTAATTTCATTCAAATCAATATTATAATTTATTTTAATATATGTTTATTTATGGGTTTAAAATAAGATATTTGGGAATCTATTTCAATGTGAATGAAAATTAAATTTTATTAGAATAAACACATTTTAATGGATGAGTGGGACCTGGTATGAAATAAAAGACATAATAAAAATATTTGGCCCTAATGGGATTGAAGTCGAAGTCCAAAAACAACCACTACAATCGAAAATCCCATCCCAACATCTAAAACCTTAAATCCAACTTCCACCATCTCATTGCTGATCGTCTTGAAGACTCAGGCAGAATTGAATATGTACTAGTGGATATATATATATCCTCTTAATCATAAAATTCTGAATGCAATAGTTTAGTGAAAGAACCATTCTCAAAACCTCATATGGAGCAGCCCCTTGTAGATGATTTGGTGGAAGAATCCCTTAATCAGCAACCCAAGGAGGCCAAGAGTAGAATCAAAGAATCATGAAATGATTACAACAAAGAGAAAACAATAACAAAAAACACCACTCAGAACATAACAATGAATACCATTCCATTGTATGATCACCAACACCACCTATTTAGAGATATAACCATCAAAACAACATCACAGCCATAGACGATATCTAGGATGCCAGAACCATTTCTCAAAAAGGCCTATACCAAAACATTCTAATGAGCCACCCTTCAATAATGAAAAAAATAAAACCATGGGGTAATTCAATCAAAGATATTAGGTGATATTCTAGCGCATCCTAGGTTCAGAATTCCCAGGAACCATACCATAGTATCATCGCCATGGATAAGTGATGCGAGTTGATATGGGAAAGATTCACCACTCTCGGTTGAATAATGATTCTCATTTATAATTAATAATATAATATAATTACAAATGATTTAAATTAAATTTATTGATTAAATATATATCAATTTAAATTTTTATAATTATTACATGTTGTCCTAGTGGTAATATAAAACAATCCATTTCTTGAAGAATAAAATTTTTTGGAAAAGATTCTTCATCACATATATGGGTTTAATTATAAATATTAATATACTATTAATATGGATTGAAAAAAGTAATACGGATTCCATATTTTGAATTTGAATAAAATATATTATATTATATGTCAAACCTAATTTCAATCTTAATTACTAGTGAAAAAACTATAAACATGTTGTTACATTTATGGTGAAAACCAGTTTAATAGGGGTAAACAGAAAGTATATGAGATAAAATGAAATATAACATGAATAAATTTTATTTAATAGAAATTTTAGGACATTATATTTAATAATGAATTATAATTGTACATTGGGATCCTTATTTAAAATAAAAAATTGGTTACACCTTTTTCTTTCTTGAAATTTCAAATGTGTCCTCTCCCCCACATTGAAAAGGTCACCTCTCTAGTCTCATATTCACACCAATAATGAATTTTGGATCATCCAATACCTACCAAAATACCATTAATTCATTGCTTCTCATGTCTTATATTCTATGCTTATGTTATATATCAATTCTATAATTAATTTTGGTGCAAACATAATGTTTTTTTTTCTGAATAAGAGTTATTGTTCATAATTTTTTATTTTAATTATATTTCTTCTCCCACATCTACAAAATATTATTTAAAAATTATGAAATAATACTAAATGTGTCTATAATATAAAACCATTATATTATTCTAATTGGATATATAAATATATATCATCTTCTATAAAATGTTAAATGTAACCAACATTCATTTGTACGACGGACTACTATCTTCAGCAATTCATTATTACCTATCACCTCTCAAAAATTTTTATACTGGTTGATTTAATAAGAATATATGATATATTTCCCATTATTATACTTCATTAACTATTATATTACATTTACCATATAGATTTTCAATTTTTGGCTGATATTATAGCATCACTTGTGGGTTTAGTAAAAAACAACAAAGGAAAGAGATGTGTTTCATTTTTCAATAACTCCTTTCATGGTATGTAATATGTATAAATTAAATTAATAATTATAAAAATATTAATTAATATTTATATTCAATAAATATTTATTATTCATTAAATATAATATAACTTTTTTACTTAACATTCCACTTACTGATAAAAGATAAATTCATTTGCGTGTACATGTAGATAACTGCCTCCATGAAGTGATGTTATTCATTTTCAACCTAAAAAAACATGTATGAAATATATATGTTTAATTTAAAAAATAATATTTTATTTCGGATATGATTACCATTCTATAATGAGAATTTATAACATATTATCTTTCTGTTATGGTCGTTGATAAATTGAATCATTACTCAGTCTTACATAAAATAAAACATTTCTATTATTATAATGTAGTTAATTTGTCCTAAGAATATTCAATTAGTGTTGTTTAAATTATGAATTATGATAAAAATTATAAATACGACATTATTATTTTTTGGAAGATGTTTATGTAGAGAAAACATTGATTATAGTTTACCTACCAAAGTCATTTTGGACATATAACTCGAAGATCCAAAAAACATATGATGTAAACATTATTGATTCTGAAAATATATTAACATAGTAATGCGTGAAATAATATTATTTATAAATATGAAATATTATTCCAATGATGTGAATAATTAACATTTTATTATTATTCATAACTATAAGGAATACATGTGACATGTCTGACACCGCGTAAGGTACTCTTGATTAAAAACATTGTTTATAAAAAATTTAATGATTTATTTTTTAAATCACTTTATTCTATTATTATATTCACTAAATTGTTTTATAGATTCTTTTTGTTGACATGAACTAATTTTATAATAAGATATTTGATTGTTTTAATTTCAATTAATGGTTTTAAATAAATAAATCATTTTGTAGAGTGTTTGACAATTTTGAAATACACAAAGGAATGTTTTATTTTACTCTATACGAAAAGAACTTCTCTCACTAACATAATTATTATTAAAAAGTTTTATTATATTAAAATATTAACTTTTCTATTTAAATAAAGAATAATTCCCCTCTTTTTATGAATTCTAGAAATAAAAAATTCTTTTTTAAATTAATGGGTATTTTGATTATTGATATTGTTTTCGATGCGAGTTTAAATTTTTTATAAAATGTTTTTTTAGATAAATAAATGAATAAAATAATATATTATTGATATTGAATTTGAACAGTTTATATGAAAAATTGGTGACAAAATATATCTTATTAAAACGGTTGAACAACATTATAGATAATGAAAATTATATTAGATTGATATAACTTATTATAAGTGAGATCCCATTTTTTCTCACCAATATATAGGATAATTATTATATTGTCCTAATAATTATATTATATTTCATTCATAAGGATATTCTAATTGAATTTTCATTTCAATGGTAGTTCTAAATGTGAGGCTATATGTTTCCAAATTAGATAATATTTACATGATATGGATTTTGATGGTTTTAGTTGGGAAAAAGTTTAATTTTTTAGTAAATGTTCTATATTTTTTGATCAAATAAATTTAATGTAAAATAAAAATATTATATTATATTTAATATTATTTAATGAGAAATTTTGATTGTTTCCTTTATTTCCCTTAATGAGAATTTTTCCTCGCATTTCTTTTCTAAATGTTTTTCACCGGGTATAAAGATGTGTATGAATAATGAAGAAGTTAGGTAGAAAGTAATGATTAATTATGAGGAATGGAAATCATGTTTAATATTAAAAGATTTATATTTTATAAAAATAAATACTTTTATAATATTACATTTGGTATATAAATATGGGTATGTTATGTATGATTTAAGAACTAACTCTCTTAACCTATAATCCGAAAAGATCTTTGAAAATATATTGTAGTTATTTTTTGTTTAATGTACCTAGAATATATAATTCCCATCGTTTGCTCAATATATTTGTTATTAGTGGAAATGGATAGATAATATTAGGTGTTATTATAATTTTAGTACCATACATTTAAAATATTTTATAAAATGGTGTAGTTTTTATGATATTGATTTTAAATATTACCATGTTTCTTCTTAAAAAATATTTATTTTTTGTATTTTTTCCATAGAGGAATCAGGAATGATAATATAGTAAGGCTTGAAGTGGATGTTATCCATCCAAATAAGCATCTCATAATGGTTTTAATTGAAAAAAAAATCAATTTGTATCTACAATAAATTTTTTTATGAAATATAAAAGTGGTTTTTATCTATTATATATCTGAAAATGATCTAACTTGAATGAA
Organism: Viscum album; assembly: GCA_963277665.1. Lineage (NCBI taxonomy): Eukaryota > Viridiplantae > Streptophyta > Magnoliopsida > Santalales > Viscaceae > Viscum > Viscum album. Next base: position 1,683,033,684 of record OY728126.1, on the reverse strand, counting down.
TATTTCTATAGTGAAGAATTTAATGAGAATACATCATCCAAAATTTAGTGGATATTTAAAACAAGGGGTAGCTGAAGGAATGTTAATTTTTATAGAAAATATATTTTAATTCATGTGGGTTTTATAACAATAAGAGATAAAACTTTCCATTAATTAATTTTATATTGAATTCATCGATAGTTTCCTTTGGTTATAAATTTGAACAGTTTATATAGAATCAGTTTTTTGAGTTTTGAAAAAAATATAAAGACTCTATGAAAATATATTAATAATTATTCAGAATATTTTTCATGTATGTCTTGGGTTTCATATGGGATAGTGATAGTAAAACTCATCAGTCATTCATACAGTTAAGAACATTTTTTTGAAGAGAGATGACTTCCTAATAATTTAAATTTTTTGAAAATGTTATTTGTTTTTTTGAGATATTTCTGATTGATATTTTATAAATATTATATCACTTAAAATGAAATAAGTAGGAAATGTCTATGGGTTTATGATGCAGAGAAGAAAACAACTGTGAATTCATGAAGTAATCAACCAACTATTCCTATTGTGGTAAAAAAACTATCAGGACAATTTTTTTGGATTTGGAATGTAATTCTAGTGTTGTATTATTAGATCCAATTAAAGTGACTCTAATAAAAATAGTCCTTAAATATAATAAGTGTTATGAAATAATCAGTTTGTAGTGATATTATCTGAATGTGATGAATTTGGAAATTATGTTATTTTTTTGTCCAAATATATGCACATATGATGGAAATAATAATGATTAGAAAACATATGTGTGGTAAAATATTTATCTACTACCATGGTGGAGGTTGTAATTTCAAATGATGTGGTGACAAATTTATTTTTTTATTTAAAAATTATTCCAATATATTCTTAGACATTGGGTATTTTCATTCATTAATTTTGATGAAATTTGAATGAATATGTGGGATATCACATCATTAATGTATGATAGAGCTTTTTGTGATAACTCAATAATTAAATATTAAATAATAAATGATTTATATATATAATCATATTGTTATTAATGAAATTTTAATTCACAAAAGTGTTAATGAGGTATACATATTAGTGTTTGATAATATTTTTGGAAAGGGTGGTATTTTTTTTATCCCGATATATATATATATATATTAGATTGGAAAATATATTATTTAATCATCTAATAAAATTTATATCCTACTAAGAAGCAGGAAAATTTATTTGAAATGTAATGAAAGGTTACATAAAAAATACTGTTGAAAATAATTAAACTATACAATTTTGGTAATTTTAATTTTTTAATAAATATATGTATGTTTTGTTGATGATTAAATTTGTTTTATTCTTGATTTGGTGGAAGATATTTTTTTCGGGATAGTACTTTATTCTAAGAAAATTTAAAAATCACTTTATATATTTTCTCAAGCATATTTTTTTGAAATATATTAGATATTGTAGGATTATCTAGATAATTTTTTCATTCTTCCATATACTTTATGATGTGGTGATCCAATTATATTGTTTAAAAAAAATTCATGAGGATTTAGATTGATTATCTGTCATTAAGTAACATAAATATTATGAATAATATTCATCTACCTCATATTTTTTGTTTTTGTTAACAGATATAGAGAAGATAGAAAATTTAAATGAATGATCTTTGGTTTGGGTACCATCTATTGAATATGAATGAGGAAATAAATTAAATGATTTCATTTTAGAGAAAATACATTCATTATGAGTTTGTAGTTTTTTTGGGCTTTCAAATGCAACAATTGTGTTTATGGATCTTATTAATTGAATTTTTTAGGAATATTTTGATAATTTCATAATTTTTTAGTAATTATATATTTGTATTTTCTAAAATAAAATACCATAATGATTGAAACCATATTATTTTCTTCCATACCTTAGTTGAAAAAAAAAACTATATATGAAATTTATTAAAATTGATGTTTTGTTAAAAAAATCACTTCCTCTATATAGTATACTTCTCAATATAGAATAACTTTTGAACCTAAAATAAGAACTTTTTTTTGGAAAATGGACAATAAAAAAAATTTAATATAAATTCATTTTCTTCATTTATTTTTTGGATACTACATGTAGTTCATTGAATATTTTTTATGTAATCTATCCTACAAACAATGATAACTTGAAAAGTATTTAAAATCATAAATTTTAATGTACAAGATGTTAATTTTTTAGGACATAAATGAATACTAGTGTATTTTCTAGTTTTCCCTCAACTCTAGAAATTGTGTATGTTTAATATATATCTATTCTTATATAAAGATACTTGGTTGTAATATAAAAAAGTGTGATAATTTAATAGATTATGATTCATGGAAACAGAAACCTCAATAGTTAAATTACCATAAATACGATTTAGAATTACATTCTATATATTTTTCTTTAAAAACATGGCGACATCATCTATAGAGAGTAAATTAGTATATATATATTGCTCGTAAAATTTTCATTTATATATTCACAAAAATATAATTGAAAATCATTTCATTTAGATGGATATGTAATATCAACTATTATGACTGGAAAAATTGTTTCCATCCAAGAAAATTTGATATAGAGTTTGAGCCATTGAGCTAGAGAAACCACTCTCTATTAACAATTTTATGTTTTGAACATGGCCTTTTTTCAGTTAATCAATAATTTATTTTCAATAAATTATTTATGAAAGGACATTCTTTATTATGTATTATGTTTCAAGGTAGTTTAATTCATTATAGATAGTTATATAATAACATAAGTAGTATCATTCCTTACAATGAACGGTTTAATAAATTAAAAAGGTTGGGTTAAGGGACATTAATGTGGATGAGGATGGTGTTTAAGGTTTGGAAAATGATTATGCATTCCATGGGATTCTGAGTGAAAGAGAGATCTATTGATTGAAGATCATAGTCCATTATTTTCCTTTAATCTTCGTAGTTTTATCAAGTAATATAATATTCAAATGTATTATCGATTGAATTTTATGAAAATATATGTTTATGAAATTACTAATTTTTTTTAAATTTTTATATGCTTTAATTATAATGAAAATTACTGTAGAAAATGACTTTACCATTAATAAATCAATAGTTGATATGGGAAAACCTATCTATAGATTTCACTGTGAGATTAAATATTTAACTGAAGATGAAAATGAGTATTTTTATTATTGATCTAATGAGAAAATATATATATATAATATTAATTATTCAATGTATTTATATCAATATTATCAATTGCATTATCAAGAGATAGTTGGGTCACAAGGAGTTACTGTCTCTATTGTATCTGATTGTGATCTCAGGTTCGCTTCATATTTTTTGAAAGATTATTTGAAATATTTGGTTGCATAATTATGTTTTAGTACAACATTTTCATTCTCAATCTGATGTTAAGTTCAAGAATACAATTCAAAACCATATTTATTTTCTCTATTCTTTATTAAATAATGAATAAGAAATTTTGCAACAATATCTTCCTTATGATGAGTTTTCTTATAGTTTTTTCCCTTTTAGTATACAGATGGATCCATTTGGGGCATTATTTTTAAATCATTTTCAGAATCCATTCTTCAGATATGGTACATAAGAAATAATAATAATTATTTTATAGTTGGTAGAGAAATTGGTAGAGAATGTGTGGTTGATTATAAAAATACAACGATGGGCATAGAATAATGAAATGTTTTGAAGATATCTAGGGGAATGATATATCACTAATAGTTGGTGATGTTAGTTTTCATAAATTATCTATAAGGCCCCAGCCTTAAACCTTACTTAATATTGAATTAAATGAGTAATTCACATTGAGGATCTTTTCAGGTTTAGATTTTTAGAGAATTAGGACATAACTATTAAATCTCAAAAGATTACAAAGTAGTCACTTCTACTAAGTTTCCATAATTTAAAAAAAAAACTCTTAAAAGAAACATTTCTAGTTCCATGTTTTATATAGCATGACATTCCCTTGATCCCATCCTTGAACTTATTCCACATTAAGTCCTGTGAAAAACATTTCAAAAAAAACTTGGGGTGAGCATAAAAAGCTCAGTAAGGGATACACAAAAAAACTGTTAGTTTATCAAAACAAAAAGTAAACCATGTATACTTTATCAAGGTAATACTTTTCACCTTTATGAAGTAGTAAAAACTCTTCACTGAATAAAATATCATTACTTACCTTTTTGTAACCAAAGAATTACCATAAAAGCCATATAAAGAACACATACCATATATAAAGGTAACATGGGACATAAACATACTTAAGTGGAATAACCATACGGTCAACTTCCACACATATCACTTAATGGAATAGCCATACGGCCAATTTCCATACATACTTAATGGAATAGCCATACGGCCGACTTCCATACCCAATGCATTGGAGGTTATAACGTAACCACCCGTCCTGGTATTCACGGCACCACCCGTCATATGGTTTATAACGTAACCACCTGTTAAAATGTCCAAGTACCAATATAAAATCATAAAAACATAAAACCAATATAAATGAATGATAACATTTCCAGATCACAATATATCATAATAGAATCCTTTATCAAAACCATTTTCAAAACCATTTAAAACATTTAATAAAGAGATTTTTGAATCAAAGTGTCCCATACCACCTTGAGGCTTTTAAAATGTTAAACCATTAATATCCATATAAATAAATCCTTAAAACCATTTTGAAAACATGGATATTAATAATAACAAATAATTAAAACATTTAAAGCGATATAGGGGTTTTACAAAAATTAGAGACACTTGAATACAATAATTGAGGAATAACATTTAGTCAGAACATTGTAATATCATGAGAATAAATGGATTCATGATATAATACTCCAAAGGATAGTATATACACCATATAAGAGCTAATTGGTGCATAACAACAATGAACCCTCAATAGAAATGTCAAATGTGACGAAATCCCTTATAAAGAAGGTATCCTTAAATTAAGGACAAATCAATCTCAAAAATATGTGTGACAAATATAAATACACCCAATATAAGTGGATATTAAGTGTACAACAATAAAATGTCATTCACACATATTCAATGGATGACATATTCAATGACTACATGTTGAACCCAAATAAATCGAAATTGGGTTAAAAAGTTCCCTTGACAGCCTAACGAAATCACATCAAAATGAGTTTATGAGAGATAAAAAGAGTATCTAATCACTTGGACATAAAATTTACATCAACAAGGATATATGAGAACATATCCCAATATAACGATATGAAAATTAAAATACCCAACAAAAGAAGTCTTTTAAAAAAGAGGAGGGTGAAAGGTTCCCTTACCGACTTGGGTATCTTTCAAAACATACACCCCATGAAAGAAGGACAATAGATCATTGATGTAAATACTCATAAACGAAAGTATATTACACAAAGAGTAGAATAATGGACAGTACATACACCACTCAATGGAATTTGTGGCAGATGTAGCATAAATCTCACGAGAATAAAAGTGAGAAGAAAAAATCCCTTACGAAAATTCGGCAGCCTAACGGCGCCACTCAAAACATCCAAAATGGATTGATGAGAGGAAATAGGGTCTCTCATCATATGAAAATAATAATTACAGTAGGAGTAATATAAAAGAACATCCCAATCATAAGAAATATGAGCTTAAAAGGAATGACATAAAAGAGTGTACTTAAAAAGAAAGAGAGGTGTAGGATCCCTTACCTCGGGTCCGACTTGACTCGATCGTTCTTTAAAGTCCTGAATAATAAACTTGAGTTAATTTAAATTTGCTTAAGAACCTTTTTCAAGTTCATAATTCCTTTTATATCACTTATTTCTATGTTATAAACATTATGTAATCATTTATGTTAATAATGTTTGTTTTGTCGATATTTGGTTCTTAAGTCGAAAGTGGACTTCTTACAATTACATGTTGTTCCTGTGGTCAATGGTTCTTTATATCCAGAATGAAATTCCTGATTTGGATATCATATATATCATATATATCCAGAATATACATGTATTTATAATATTACATAATCATTTAGAGGTAAGAAATGAAATGCACCGTTCATGGAGACAGTAAGCCGTACATACGCATGAACGCTACTTTCATTTCTTTCTCATATTAATGGAATTAAAATTAAATGAGAGGTATGTATATTTTAATTCCAGAATTATATTCATCATTTAGATATATCATTAATTATATATATCCATTATATACATGTACTTTTAATAGTACATTACATTTGGGGATAAGAAATGAAATGCACCGTTCATGGAGACGGTAAGCCGTACGTACGCATGAACGCTACTTTCATTTCTATCTCATACTTTAATGGAAAGAAATAATAATTATATAGAGGTATATTATAATTCCAGTATAACATCATATATAATAACTTTAAATCCATCCTTTACACATCCCACAAATGGCATTAACGAATCACATCACTTTGAGGGGGCGTTAGTTCGCACTTCCTTAAATGAAGATATCGCGTATACCCATAATGGTAGCCATAAAGGTAAGACACAAATGAAAAATACAGAAGCATAAGTAAAATATAAACATATCATATATCATATATAAAAATAGTGACATCATAATGGCCACCTTTGAAGGTGTTAAATGAGTATTGAACAATCATCGTTTCGTGAGGCGGAATTTCGCCATCCACGGAAACCGTATGTTCTTTAACCATTTGATGTAGTTGTGTGAGAGTGTGAAGCTCAAATAAATCTTATAACAACATCCTAGTATATTTAAGATACTGGTGTTGTTACAAAAGAAGTAAATAAAAAGAGTTTAGGGGGTTGGAGAAGCAAAATAAAACAAATGAACAAGAGAGAAAGAATTACCTTTAAAAGTGTAACTCCTTTTGATTTGAGACTAAAGGATTCCTTTGAAAGTATTCTGCCCAAAGGAAATCCTCTTGGATGAGGATAGGGATTTGGAGAGAGTAAATGGTCAGGGGTTGGCCGAGCCAAAGGCTTGAGGAGTGTGTGAAATGAGGTAGAGGTGGGGGCCTTTTATAAGAGGAGAGGAGGGGCACTTTTGGAAATTAAAGAAATATTACTTTATTTGAAAATGTGTTTCGGTTTTAAAAGGTCCCACATTGATATAATTCGTGGATAAGGTGATAACGATTCGAAATCCACTCATCCAATTGGTTTTGGACATGTGTAGTTCATAGATTTTACATTATCTTTCCATTTTATTTAAATCGTCAAATAATGATGTCATCACTCCATCATTATTATGTAATAAATAATTTAATTTATTTAATGTCTACAAATTAAAAAAAAATACTATGATGTAGGAAATCTTTTTATATTTCCAATGAATAATTACAATAAAAAATCTGATCTTTATAACCCCATGTAAAAATTGTTTTTGTAAAACATATTATGTTTGTGTCATTTTTACTTTTACATTAAATAAAAAGTTATTTATGTCATTTCCCAACCAAAGTGTCTCCATGGGGTCCCCAAGTTGACCCATGGCTTGTCTTGGTCGGCCATGACACAACCAATAATGTTGGGACATGTGTCTAGGTCATTTCATATTATTAAAGCATTATTTATACCTTAAACTACACTAATTACCCCTAATCGCGATTAAAAACTTAATAAGTCACTATTCACCAAAAATTTATTTTTATCCCATTGAACCACATTTTACTTCTTAATTACAACCATGTATGTCGGATTTTTGAAATTCAAAACACATAAGTGGTAAAATTTCATTTAAACGAAAAATCAGCTTTTATAAGTACCACTTAGTGGTTTCACTATTCACCAAAAATTGAAGTTTTTCAGAAAAATCCCAAAAATTCACCCTACGCTATATTTGATATTCTGAATTCAAAAATGAAGTCCGTTTTAAAAAATTCAAAACATATTAGTCAAATTAATTAATTTAATAATTAATTCCCGCTGTCAGAGCAAATAGCGGGTTTTTATAAAACAATAAGTATCAAAAGATTGACACTAGTTTAAGTCTGATTTCAAAGTGAAATTAATTCCAAAGACCACTATTGGATTTAATGGTAAAAATATTTTATAATTTCACTTTAAAAACAATTCAAAATATAATCTATTCATATAAATAAATTATATTAAAAAGAGGTTTTGAATTAAAATACAACATTTTACACTATTCATAAAAAAATGAACTTTATCAGAAAGATACCAAAAATTTACACAAAGTAAATTTTGATGTCCCGATTCTTAATAAGAGTTTTATTTGGTCCAAAAGAATGTTTAAGATTGAAAAAAACTATATTTAATGATGGTTCAACATCAAAAGGTGATAAGTGAACCTTTAGTGAAAACTAGGGCATATACGCCTAAAATTGAATTCTTTCTGTATTTTAAGCCTTTAGCTTTTATTGGATAGATGTAAAAACATTTAAAAAACATATATAATCATATTTTAGTTATTTCTATCCATTCCCGCCAATACAATGGCTACATGTTAACTACCATTTACAATAATATTATTTTATTATTAGAGTGCAACGTAAGATTCCCAAGAAACTTGTTGTTGCGTGTTGGGTACGCCATCGAGCATAGCGTCCCCTTTAAAGTAATTTTAATATTTTATTCACAAATATGGATAAATATGAAAATGTCATATTCTTTATTTACCTGGGGTGTTACATCCTTCCACCCTTTTGGGAATTGCGTCCTCACAATTTTTTAAAATTGTGCTTGGAAACATCCTTGAAAGTCCCACATCGAAGAAGAGTCGGTAAAACAATCACTTTAAAATAAAGGAAGATAAGTAGAGAGGTCACCCGAGTTAACCCATACTAGGATTCCACGTAGAAAAACATGGACATGGAAGAAAAAGCAAAGGGTCATGTTCTTGAGGGAGAGTGATAGTAAACATTTCTAGGAGAAAGTTCACAATGAGAAAATCACAAACTTGTGATGGGTTAAACGGTATTCGATTCCCCAGTAGGAAAAGTTAATAGACAACATTTTTGTTTTAATATACTTTTTATTGAGGAATTTATTCATAAGGAAACATAATCACTTATCATGTTGACTTTCTACTTTTACTAGATTCCTTAATCAAACTCATATTTTTTCCAAAAGACGAGTATTTAGGGAGACTTGTTCGCATTAAGAGTACTATAATCAACTTCTAGAGAATCACCTAATCCACAAAAGAGAACTATATAAATCCCATGTCATTAGGCTTTAACCAAAACCAAAACCAAAAAGGTTAGTACAAGGTCAGATAATCCAAAAAAGGATAGCCCTTTATAAAAAGAAAATCTATTCTCAATCTCCAAAATTTGTCCAACAAAACCCAAAGATCAACGAGAACCATTCTATAATCAATTTGTCCATAAAATTCTTCAAAGTAAACCAATATAAGATTGAAACCCAAATATTTGAAGGATTTAGTCACATAGTCTTCCAACTTTAATTGTAACATTTATCTCCAAACAATATTTGTTGCTCCTAAAGTCTCGTATTGAAAAGTAATTAACCTAATCACATATCCTCCTTGATAGGTTAATAATTTTCATAAATAACCCAAAATCAACTTACTCTTAATTCATAAAATCATATAACTAAAAAATAATCGGTCAAACTAACCAGGGACTTCACGTAGTCCTGTGGTAGGCGATAAATACCAGTCACATTTTGGTTGTGGGTTCGATTCCCGCAGCTTTGTCTAACGCGACGGGTTGTCACACGGTCTGCGTGTTGTCCTTTTTCCAAAACTATATATTTCTTAAAACATTCCCCAAAATGAGATAAAATCTTCAAGAATAATCATAACATATTTTAACCTCCAGTTTATCTCATTCCTTTCCTTTTCCATCATATCATAGAGTAACCCATAATTACCTCAAAAATTAAGGATCATATAAACCCTAATGGTTACCTTAATAATTATTACCTGAATTTCCACATTGAGTTGGCCATCTCATACATGATGCATTAGAGAACTCACCAAGGGTGAAGTGGTTGATCATGACTCCTTGATAGTTGGTTTAGAACAACTATGAGATTCCTCATTGAATCCCCCATCTCATCCAGTATCTTAATCAGAGAACCACCACAGTTTCCTTCAAACCCATTGTCACTTTGGTGCCTGCTAGATCCAGCCATTTACTAAAACCGAAAAGGTCAGTGTGAGTATATCAACATAACCATCAGGTACTAATGAGGAAGATAAACACTAAGATATACTAACTCATTCACTTTATCTAAAACTAGGACTCTTTTGAAATCCTAACCATTATGGTAATGTCACTTATGCTTAAAGAATCCCCTAACCTCTAAAGTTATCTAAACCGACCTTTGATACCAACTATAAGGCCCCATCCTTAAACCTTACTTAATATTGAATTAAATGAGTAATTCACATTGAGGATCTTTTCAGGTTTAGAGTTTTAGAGAATTAGGACAAAACTATTACATCTCAAAAGATTACAAAGTAGTCACTTCTACTAAGTTTCCATAATTTAAAAAAAAAACTCTTAAAAGAAACATTTCTAGTTCCATGTTTTATATAGCATGACATTCCCTTGATCCCATCCTTGACCTTATTCCACATTAAGTCCTGTGAAAAACATTTCAAAAAAAAACTTGGGGTGAGCATAAAAAGCTCAGTAAGGGATACACAAAAAAACTGTTAGTTTATCAAAACAAAAAGTAAACCATGTATACTTTATCAAGGTAATACTTTTCACCTTTATGAAGTAGTAAAAACTCTTCACTGAATAAAATATCATTACTTACCTTTTTGTAACCAAAGGATTACCATAAAAGCCATATAAAGAACACATAACATATATAAAGGTAACTTGGGACATAAACATACTTAAGTGGAATAACCATACGGTCGACTTCCACACATATCACTTAATGGAATAGCCATACGGCCAATTTCCATACATACTTAATGGAATAGCCATACGGCCGACTTCCATACCCAATGCATTGGAGGTTATAACGTAACCACCCGTCCTGGTATTCACGGCACCACCCATCATATGGTTTATAACGTAACCACCCGTTAAAATGTCCAAGTACCAATATAAAATCATAAAAACATAAAACCAATATAAATGAATGATAACATTTCCAGATCACAATATATCATAATAGAATCCTTTATCAAAACCATTTTCAAAACCATTTATAACATTTAATAAAGAGATTTTTGAATCAAAGTGTCCCATACCACCTTGAAGCTTTTAAAATATTAAACCATTAATATCCATATAAATAAATCCTTAAAACCATTTTGAAAACATGGATATTAATAATAACAAATAATTAAAACATTTAAAGCGATATAGGGGTTTTACCAAAATTAGAGACACTTGAATACAATAATTGAGGAATAACATTTAGTCAGAACATTGTAATATCATGAGAATAAATGGATTCATGATATAATACTCCAAAGGACAGTATATACACCATATAAGAGTGAAATAGTGCATAACAACAATGAACCCTCAATAGAAATGTCAAATGTGACGAAATCCCTTATAAAGAAGGTATCCTTAAATTAAGGACAAATCAATCTCAAAAATATGTGTGAAAAATATAAATACACCCAATATAAGTGGATATTAAGTTTACAACAATAAAATGTCATTCACACATATTCAATGGATGACATATTCAATGACTACATGTTGATCCCAAAGAAATCGAAATTGGGTTAAAAAGTTCCCTTGACAGCCTAACGGCATCACATCAAAATGAGTTGATGAGAGATAAAAAGAGTATCTCATCACTTGGACATAAAATTTACATCAACAAGGATATATGAGAACATATCCCAATATAAGGCTATGTAAATTAAAAGACCCAACAAAAGAAGTCTTTTAAAAAAGAGGAGGGTGAAAGGTTACCTTACCGACTTGGGTATCTTTCAAAACATACACCCCATGAAAGAAGGACAATAGATAATTGATGTAAATACTCATAAACGAAAGTATATTACACAAAGAGTAGAATAATGGACAGAACATACACCACTCAATGGAATTTGTGGCAGATGTAGCATAAATCTCATGAGAATAAAAGTGAGATGAAAAAATCCCTTAGGAAAATTCGGCAGCCTAACGGCGCCACTCAAAACATCCAAAATGGATTGATGAGAGGAAATAGGGTCTCTCATCATATGAACATAATAAGTACAATATGATTAATATAAAATAACATCCCAGTCATAAGAAATATGAGCTTAAAAGTAATGACATAAAAGAGTGTACTTAAAAAGAAAGAGAGGTGTAGGATCCCTTACCTCGGGTCCGACTTGACTCGATCATTCTTTAACGTCCTGAATAATAAACTTGAGTTAATTTAAATTTGCTTAAGAACAATTTTCAAGTTCATAATTCCTTTTATATCACTTATTTCCGTGTTATATACATTATGTAATCATTTATGTTAATAATGTTTGTTTTGTCGATATTTGGTTCTTAAGTCGAAAGTGGACTTCTTACAATTACATGTTGTTCGTGTGGTCAAAGGTTCATTATATCCAGAATGACATTCCTGATTTGGATATCATATATATCATATATATCCAGCATATACATGTATTTATAATATTACATAATCATTTAGAGGTAAGAAATTAAATGCACCGTTCATGGAGACGGTAAGCCGTACGTACGCATGAACGCTACTTTCATTTCTTTCTCATATTAATGGAATTAAAATTAAATGAGAGGTATGTATATTTTAATTCCAGAATTATATTCATCATTTAGATATATCATTAATTATATATATCCATTATATACATGTACTTTTAATAGTACATTACATTTGGGGATAAGAAATGAAATGCACCGTTCATGGAGACGGTAAGTCGTACGTACGCATGAACGCTACTTTCATTTCTATATCATACTTTAATGGAAAGAAATAATAATGATATAGAGGTATATTATAATTCCAGTATAACATCATATATAATAACTTTAAATCCATCCTTTACACATCCCACAGATGGCATTAGCGAAATCACATCACTTTGAGGGGGTGGTAGTCCGCACTTCCTTAAATGAAGATATCGCGTATACCCATAATGGAATCCATAAAGGTAAGACACAAATGAAAAATACAGAAGCATAAGTAAAATATAAACATATAATATATCATATATAAAAATATTGACATCATAATGGCCACCTTTGAAGGTGTTAAATGAGTATTGAACAATCATCGTTTCGTGAGGCGGAATTTCGCCATCCACGGAAACCGTATGTTCTTTAACCATTTGATGTAGTTGTGTGAGAGTGTGTAGCTCAAATAAATCTTATAACAACATCCTAGTATATTGAAGATACTGGTGTTGTTACAAAAGAAGTAAATAAAAAGAGTTTAGGGGGTTGGAGAAGCAAAATAAAACAAATGAACATGAGAGGAAGAATTACCTTTAAAAGTGTAACTCCTTTTGATTTGAGCCTAAAGGCTTCCTTTGAAAGGATTATTCCCAAAGGAAATACTCTAGGATGAGGATAGGGATGTGGAGAGAGTAAATGGTCAGGGGTTGGCCGAGACAAAGGCTTGAGGAGTGTGTGAAATGAGGTAGAGGTGGGGGCCTTTTATAAGAGGAGAGGAGGGGCACTTTTGGAAAGTAAAGAAATATTACTTTATTTGAAAATGTGTTTCGGTTTTAAAAGTTCCCACATTGATATAATTCGTGGATAAGGTGATAAGGTTTCGAAATCCACTCATCCAAATGGTTTTGGACATGTGTAGTTCATAGATTTTACATTATCTTTCCATTTTATTTAAATCGTCAAATAATGATGTCATCACTCCATCATTATTATGTAATAAATAATTTACTTTATTTAATGTCTAAAAATTACAAAAAAAATACTATGATTTAGGAAATCTTTTTAGATTTCCAATGACTATTTACAATCAAAAATCTGATCTTTATAACCCCATGTAAAAATTTGTTTCGTAAAACATATTATGTTTGTGTCATTTTTACTTTTACATTAAATAAAAAGTTATTTATGTCATTTCCCAACCAAAGTGTCTCCATGGGGTCCCCAAGTTGACCCATGTCTTTTCTTGGTTGGCCATGACACAACCAATAAGGTTGGGACATGTGTCTAGGTCATTTCATATTATTAAAGCATTATTTATACCTTAAACTACACTAATTACCCCTAATCGCGATTAAAAACTTAATAAGTTACTATTCACCAAAAATTTATTTTTATCCCATTGAACAACATTTTACTTCTTAATGACAACCATGTATGTCGGATTTTTGAAATTCAAAACACATAAGTGGTAAAATTTCATTTAAATGAAAAATCAGCTTTTATAAGTACCACTTAGTGGTTTCACTATTCACCAAAAATTGAAGTTTTTCAGAAAAATCCCAAAAATTCACCCTAAGATATATTTGATATTCCGAATTCAAAAATGAAGTCCGTTTTACAAAATTCAAAACATATTAGTCACATTAATTAATTTAATAATTAATTCCCGCTGTCAGAGCAAATGGCGGGTTTTTATAAAACAATAAGTATCAAAAGATTGACACTAGTTTAAGTCTGATTTCAAAGTGAAATTAATTCCAACGACCACTATTGGATTTAATGGTAAAAATATTTTATAATTTCACTTTAAAAACAATTCAAAATATAATCAATTCATATAAATAAATTAGATTAAAAAGAGGTTTTGAATTAAAATACAACATTTTACACTATTCATAAAAAATGAACTTTATCAGAAAGATACCAAAAATTTACACAAAGTAAATTTTGATGTCCCAATTCGTAATAAGAGTTTTATTTGGTCAAAAATAATGTTTAAGAGTGAAAAAAACTATATTTAATGATGGTTCAACATCAAAAGGTGATAAGTGAACCTTTAGTGAAAACTAGGGCATATACGCCTAAAATTGAATTCTTTCTGTATTTTAAGCCTTTAGCTTTTATTGGATAAATGTAAAAACATTTAAAAAACATATATAATCATATTTTAGTTATTTATATCCATTCCCGCAAATACAACGGCTACATGTTAACTACCATTTTCAATAATATTATTTTATTATTAGAGTGTAACGTAAGATTCCCAAGAAACTTGTTGTTGCGTGTTGGGTACGCCATCGAGCATAGCGTCCCCTTTAAAGTCATTTTAATATTTTATTCACAAATATGGATAAATATGAAAATGTCATATTCTTTATTTACCTGGGGTGTTACATCCTTCCCCCCTTTTGGGAATTGCGTCCTCACAATTTTTTAAAATTGTGCTTGGAAACATCCTTGAAAGTCCCACATCGGAGAAGAGTCGGTAAAAAAATCACTTTAAAATTAAAGAAGATAAGTACAGAGGTCACCCGAGTTAACCCATACTAGGATTCCATGTAGAAAAACATGGACATGGAAAAAAAAGGGTCATGTTCTTGAGGGAGAGTGATAGTAAACATGTCTAGGAGGAAGTTAACAATGAGAAAATCACAAACTTGTGATGGGTTAAACCGTATTCGATTCCCCAGTAGGAAAAGTTAATAGAAAACATTTTTTTAAGTTAATTTTTATTGAGGAATTTATTCATAAGGAAACATAATCACTTATCATGTTGACTTTCTACTTTTACTAGATTCTTCAATCAAACTCATATTTTTTCCAAAAGACGAGTATTTAGGGAGACTTGTTCGCATTAAGAGTACTATAATCAACTTCTAGAGAATCACCTAATCCACAAAAGAGAACTATATACATCCCATGTATTTAGGCTTTAACCAAAACCAAAACCAAAAAGGTTAGTACAAGGTCAGATAATCCAAAAAAGGATAACCCTTTATAAAAAGAAAATCTATTCTCAATCTCCAAAATTTGTCCAACAAAACCCAAAGATCAACGAGAACCATTCTATAATCAATTTGTCCATAAAATTCTTCAATGTAAACCAATATAAGATTGAAACCCAAATATTTGAAGGATTTAGTCACATAGTCTTCCAAGTTAAATTGTAAAATTTATCTCCAAACAATATTTGTTGCTCCTAAAGTCTTGTATTGAAAAGTAATTAACCTAATCACATATCCTCCATGATAGGTTAATAATTTTCATAAATAACCCAAAATCAACTTACTATTAATTCATAAAATCATATAACTAAAATATAATCGGTCAAACTAACCAGGTACTTCACGTAGTCCAGTGGTAGGCGATAAATACCAGTCGCACTTTGGTTGTGGGTTCGATTCCCGCAGCTTTGTCCGAGGCGACGGGTTGTCACACGGTCTGCATGTTGTCCTTTTTCCAAAACTATATATTTCTTAAAACATTCCCGAAAATGAGATAAAATCTTCAAGAATAATCATAACATATTTTAACCTCCAGTTTATCTCATTCCTTTCCTTTTCAATCATATCATAGAGTAACCCATAATTACCTCAAAAATTAAGGATCATATAAACTCTAATGGTTACCTTAATAATTATTACCTGAATTTCCACATCGAGTTGGCCATCTCATAAATGATGCATTAGAGAACTCACCAACGGTGAAGTGGTTGATCATGACTCCTTGATAGTTGGTTTAGAACAACTATGAGATTCCTCATTGAATCCCCCATCTCATCCAGTATCTTAATCAAAGAACCACCACAGTTTCCTTCAAACCCATTGTCACTTTGGTGCCTGCTAGATCCAGCCATTTACTAAAACCGAAAAGGTCAGTGTGAGTATATCAACATAACCATCATGTACTAATGAGGATGATAAACACTAAGATATACTTACTCATTCACTTTATCTAAAACTAGGACTCTTTTGAAATCCTAACCATTATGGTAATGTCACTTATTCTTAAAGAATACCCTAACCTATAAAGTTATCTAAACCGAACTTTGATACCAACTATAAGTCCCCAGCCTTAAACCTTACTTAATATTGAATTAAATGAGTAATTCACATTGAGGATATTTTCAGGTTTAGAGTTTTAGAGAATTAGGACATAACTATTACATCTCAAAAGATTACAAAGTAGTCACTTCTACTAAGTTTCCATAATTTTAAAAAAACTCTTAAAAGAAACATTTCTAGTTCCATGTTTTATATAGCATGACATTCCATTGATCCCATCCTTGACCTTATTCCACATTAAGTCCTGTGAAAAACAATTCAAAAAAAAACTTGGTGTGAGCATAAAAAGCTCAGTAAGGGATACACAAAAAAACTGTTAGTTTATCAAAACAAAAAGTAAACCATGTATACTTTATCAAGGTAATACTTTTCACCTTTATGAAGTAGTAAAAACTCTTCACTGAATAAAATATCATTACTTACCTTTTTGTAACCAAAGGATTACCATAAAAGCCATATAAAGAACACATAACATATATAAAGGTAACTTGGGACATAAACATACTTAAGTGGAATAACCATACGGTCGACTTCCACACATATCACATAATGGAATAGCCATACGGCCAATTTCCATACATATTTAATGGAATAGCCATACGGCCGACTTCCATACCCAATGAATTGGAGGTTATAACGTAACCACCCGTCCTGGTATTCACGGCACCACCCGTCATATG
Source organism: Viscum album (assembly GCA_963277665.1). Taxonomy (NCBI): domain Eukaryota; kingdom Viridiplantae; phylum Streptophyta; class Magnoliopsida; order Santalales; family Viscaceae; genus Viscum; species Viscum album. The sequence continues at coordinate 1,683,016,109 of OY728126.1, read as the reverse complement.
GTTTATAACGTAACCACCCGTTAAAATGTCCAAGTACCAATATAAAATCATAAAAACATAAAACCAATATAAATGAATGATAACATTTCCAGATCACAATATATCATAATAGAATCCTTTATCAAAACCATTTTCAAACCCATTTAAAACATTTAATAAAGATATTTTTGAATAAAAGTGTCCCATACCACCTTGAAGCTTTTAAAATATTAAACCATTAATATCCATATAAATAAATCCTTAAAACCATTTTGAAAACATGGATATTAATAATAACAAATAATTAAAACATTTAAAGCGATATAGGGGTTTTACCAAAATTAGAGACACTTGAATACAATAATTGAGGAATAACATTTAGTCAGAACATTGTAATATCATGAGAATAAATGGATTCATGATATAATACTCCAAAGGACAGTATATACACCATGTAAGAGCGAATTGGTGCATAACAACAATGAACCCTCAATAGAAATGTCAAATGTTACGAAATCCCTTATAAAGAAGGTATCCTTAAATTAAGGACAAATTAATCTCAAAAATATGTGTGACAAATATAAATACACCCAATATAAGTGGATATTAAGTGTACAACAATAAAAGGTCATTCACACATATTCAATGGATGACATATTCAATGACTACATGTTGAACCCAAAGAAATCGAAATTGGGTTAAAAAGTTCCCTTGACAGCCTAACGACATCACATCAAAATGAGTTGATGAGAGATAAAAAGAGTATCTCATCACTTGGACATAAAATTTACATCAACAAGGATATATGAGAACATATCCCAATATAACGATATGTAAATTAAAATACCCAACAAAATAATTCTTTTAAAAAAGAGGAGGGTGAAAGGTTCCCTTACCGACTTGGGTAACTTTCAAAACATACACCCCATGAAAGAAGGACAATAGATCATTGATGTAAATACTCATAAACGAAAGTATATTACACAAAGAGTAGAATAATGGACAGTACATACACCACTCAATGGAATTTGTGGCAGATGTAGCATAAATCTCACGAGAATAAAAGTGAGAAGAAAAAATCCCTTACGAAAATTCGGCAGCCTAACAGCGCCACTCAAAACATCCAAAATGGATTGATGAGAGGAAATAGGGTCTCTCATCATATGAACATAATAAGTACAGTAGGATTAATATAAAAGAACATCCCAATCATAAGAAATATGAGCTTAAAAGGAATGACATAAAAGAATGTACTTAAAAAGAAAGAGAGGTGTAGGATCCCTTACCTCGGGTCCGACTTGACTCGATCGTTTTTTAACGTCCTGAATAATAAACTTGAGTTAATTTAAATTTGATTAAGAACCTTTTTCAAGTTCATAATTCCTTTTATATCACTTATTTCCATGTTATAAACATTATGTAATCATTTATGTTAATAATGTTTTTTTTGTTGATATTTGGTTCTTAAGTCGAAAGTGGACTTCTTACAATTACATGTTGTTCGTGTGGTCAAAGTTTCTTTATATCCAGAATGACATTCCTGAATTGTATATCATATATATAATATATATCCAGCATATACATGTATTTATAATAATACATAATCATTTAGAGGTAAGAAATGAAATGCACCGTTCATGGAGACGGTAAGCCGTACGTACGCATGAACGCTACTTTCATTTCTTTCTCATATTAATGGAATTAAAATTAAATGAGAGGTATGTATATTTTAATTCCAGAATTATATTCATCATTTAGATATATCATTAATTATATATATCCATTATATACATGTAATTTTAATAGTACATTACATTTGGGGATAAGAAATGAAATGCACCGTTCATGGAGACGGTAAGCCGTATGTACGCATGAACACTACTTTCATTTCTATCTCATACTTTAATGGAAATAAATAATAATGATATAGAGGTATATTATAATTCCAGTATAACATCATATATAATAACTTTAAATCCATCCTTTACACGTCCCACAGATGGCATTAACGAATCACATCACTTTGAGGGGGCGGTAGTCCGCACTTCCTTAAATGAAGATATCGCGTATACCCATAATGGAAGCCATAAAGGTAAGACACAAATGAAAAATACAGAAGCATAAGTAAAATATAAACATATCATATATCATATATAAAAATAGTGACATCATAATGGCCACCTTTGACGGTGTTAAATGAGTATTGAACAATCATCGTTTCGTGAGGCGGAATTTCGCCATCCACGGAAACCGTATGTTCTTTAACCATTTGATGTAGTTGTGTGAGAGTGTGTAGCTCAAATAAATATTATAAAAACATCCTAGTATATTGAAGATACTGGTGTTGTTACAAAAGAAGTAAATAAAAAGAGTTTAGGGGGTTGGAGAAGCAAAATAAAACAAATGAACAAGAGAGAAAGAATTACCTTTAAAAGTGTAACTCCTTTTGATTTGAGCCTAAAGGCTTCCTTTGAAAGGATTATTCCCAAAGGAAATAATCTAGGATGAGGATAGGGATGTGGAGAGAGTAAATGGGAAGGGGTTGGCCGAGCCAAAGGCTTGAGGAGTGTGTGAAATGAGGTAGAGGTGGGGGCCTTTTATAAGAGGAGAGGAGGCGCACTTTTGGAAAGTAAAGAAATATTACTTTATTTGAAAATGTGTTTCGGTTTTAAAAGGTCCCACATTGATATAATTCGTGGATAAGGTGATAAGGTTTCGAAATCCACTCATTCAATTGGTTTTGGACATGTTTAGTTCATAGATTTTACATTATATTTCCATTTTATTTAAATCGTCAAATAATGATGTCATCACTGCATCATTATTATGTAATAAATAATTTACTTTATTTAATGTCTAAAAATTACAAAAAAAATACTATGATGTAGTAAATCTTTTTAGCTTTCCAATGCCTATATACAATCAAAAATCCGATCTTTATAACCCCATGTAAAATTTGTTTCGTAAAACATATTATGTTTGTGTCATTTTTACTTTTACATTAAATAAAAAGTTATTTATGTCATTTCCCAACCAAAGTGTCTCCATGGGGTCCCCAAGTTGAACCAGGGCTTGTCTTGGTCGGCCATGACACAACCAATAAGTTTGGGACATGTGTCTAGGTCATTTCATATTATTGAAGCATTATTTATACCTTAAACTACACTAATTACCCCTAATCGCGATTAAAAACTTAATAAGTTACTATTCACCAAAAATTTATTTTTATCCCATTGAACCACATTTTACTTCTTAATGAAAACCATGTATGTCGGATTTTTGAAATTCAAAACACATAAGTGGTAAAATTTCATTTAAACGAAAAATCAGCTTTTATAAGTACCACTTAGTGGTTTCACTATTCACCAAAAATTGAAGTTTTTCAGAAAAATCCCAAAAATTCACCCTAAGCTATATTTGATATTCCGAATTCAAAAATGAAGTCCGTTTTAAAAAATTCAAAACATATTAGTCACATTAATTAATTTAATAATTAATTCCCGCTGTCAGAGCAAATAGTGGGTTTTTATAAAACAATAAGTATCAAAAGATTGACACTAGTTTAAGTCTGATTTCAAAGTGAAATTAATTCCAACGACCACTATTGGATTTAATGGTAAAAATATTTTATAATTTCACTTTAAAACAAATTCAAAATATAATCTATTCATATAAATAAATTAGATTATAAAGAGGTTTTGAATTAAAATTCAACATTTTACACTATTCATAAAAAAATAAACTTTATTAGAAAGATACCAAAAATTTACACAAAGTAAATTTTGATGTCCCGATTCTTAATAAGAGTTTTATTTGGTCCAAAAGAATGTTTAAGAGTGAACAAAACTATATTTAATGATGGTTCAACATCAAAAGGTGATAAGTGAACCTTTAGTGAAAACTAGGGCATATACGCCTAAAATTGAATTCTTTCTGTATTTTAAGCCTTTAGCTTTTATTGGATAAATGTAAAAACATTTAAAAAACATATATAATCATATTTTAGTTATTTCTATCCATTCCCGCCAATACAACGGCTACATGTTAACTACCATTTTCAATAATATTATTTTATTATTAGAGTGTAACGTAAGATTCCCAAGAGACTTGTTGTTGCCTGTTGGGTACGCCATCGAGAATAGCGTCCCCTTTAAAGTCATTTTAATATTTTATTCACAAATATGGATAAATATGAAAATGTCATATTCTTTATTTACCTGGGGTGTTACATTATCTCAATTAAAAAGGGCTATGAATTTTTCAAATAATGTAATGCTAATTCAATGTCTCATTAAACCATTTTAAATCCCATATAAAAATGGATATGTTTCCTACCGAGTTGTTTTATCTCCAAATTTGTCTCAATTGAACAATGAATCTCACGAATTGATTTTAATGAAAGATGAGATTTATTAACCACTTATATTTTTCTTTGATGTAGTTAAGTTCCATGTGAATAATTTTTATAAGGGATAACATTTTTATATTCTTGAGCATAGTGATAATGTATTGTGTAAAAAGTGAAATCTCCATGTTAAGGTTGTGTGGATATACCACATGATCAACGAAGCAACAATTGATTGTGAAAATTCTACGAGGAATAGATATCACCACATTCTTAATAAGTGTCTAAAATTAAGGTTGTGATGTTTTCAAAATGGGAATGAATAGAAAAACACATCTAATGATAGATGAAATTATTTTTGTCATTATTAATTGTAAATAGACTTTTATATTCATTTACAAAATATTATGTATTTTTTAATCAAAAATGAAAATTGTTTTAACAAAACTATTTTCATTTGAAATTTTAATTTAAAATAGTAATTTCTAAAATAAATATTTTCATATTTATATAGCTTATTTTATTTGTTGTGATATTCGTAATAAAATTAAATTTTGGTAATATTTTATTGATTTTGGGGAAATATTTATTTTTCAGTTGATAGTTTAAAATTACATTTTTTGGAGAGAAACCATTTCTTTTTAATATATTAATTAATTACAATTACCAAATATTCATTGAATATTATTTCATGTAATAAAACAATTAGTTAGTAATATTTTAACAAATTATTAAAATTTGAATAAACATCATATTGTATTTTAGTATAATTTTAATTAAATGGGTATTTATGAAAACTATTTTAATGTTATGAATATATCTCTTATTTAATTAAATGCCACCATCCCTAATGGGGAACAATATTTTTAATCTATATTATTTATATATATATATATATATTATTTAATTTTATAGAATGATTATTACTACTAATATATTAACATCATATTGTCAATTTCATGAAAATTACATTTCCAAAAAAACACTCAATTATCATTTCTAAGGTATTTGTTATAAATATAATTATTCTACATATTTAACTTTTAACAAGTGAAGATTTTGAGTGATTATTTAAAAAAAAATTCAACATTTTTTCATTACATGCAGGACTGATTTTATCTTTTGTTACAAGAAACCCTGAGTTTAGATTTCCCTACATGCAACATTGAATTTAAATAAAAGATGACCTACTATTAAAATATTATAATTTAATATAATAGTAATCACCAAAAAAATATAATATAGTTAATTAATATTTTTAATTGATCAGGAAAATATATTGTATACACAGGAATATATAATTAATTCCTTTATAACCAATTAATTAGAACTGAAAATATATTGTATTTCAAAAAAAAGTAAAAATTGTTATGGAAAATAATTTTTATGCACACAAAACACATTTCAACTTAATATATTAAACAAATAATATTTTATTAATTAGCTTAAATAAATTTAAATATTATACTATCAATGAAATTTTTGACATGAAATTATTTTATTTTTTTAACATGAATGAAATAAGTAATCTAATTTTTCTATTAATACTATATTTTCCTAAAATTGAAATTTGTCACATTTTTTTACATATTTTGAAATTAATTTCTTAAACTATTACAAATATTCTATGAAATAATTAACCTCATTTGTAAAATAATATTTTAAATATTGTCTTGTCAATAATTATGGAGAATTTATTTGATTTCAAATTTGTTGACTAATATTGAAAAATACTAGTTTGTATTAAGAACAACCATTTAATTTCAATGATTTAAAAACATAAAAATTACTTTACTATTATTTAAAGGTAAAAATAGTGTAATTATATATCAATTAGTCAAAATTTATTTCATTGGAATCAATTTCAAATTGAATTTTTATATAATTTTTTTTAAACTATTGAATAATTTTCTTTGAAATCCATATTTATTGTTACTTCTAGGGGACTGTTTTTAAATAATTTTTTATCTTATAAGAAGGTAATTTTCAAAACCAATATATATATATGTGTAATCATAAAAATTATTATTATAAAATAAGGAAAAATTATGTTTACATCATAATGAATATTAAAAACAGTAAAAAAATTTAAAGGTGGTTAACATAAAAATGATTTTACTTGTGCTGTTAAACTACAAATATGTGGATTTAAATGAACCAAAATTTATCCAAAAACCTTTGAATGTCCATAATAATACCATACATATTATTGGATATATAAATTTCAATTTTTCCTATTTTAATGTGAAAAACAATGGAACACCTTATTCATTTCATAAATTACATGTGTGCCACTAACCTCACTTACAATGTGCCACCCCCTCTCCTCTCCTCTTCACAAATTCAAACCCCATTTTTTTCATAGAATACCAAATAAATTAATTAAATCCCTTATCACATCCTATCATATTTATTCTTATTAAAAATAAAAACAAGGAATCATTTTGGGGAAAACCAAATGAATTTATCTAAAGAATAGGTAACATTCCAAATATTGCGTTTTATTTCATTAATTCCACCACCACCTAGAATTATTATTAAAACAAAAATATAAGAAACAAAAAATATATAACAAAATTTTAAATGAAATTTGGTTGAATTAATAAAGTAATTTTTTTCCTCTTCTATAAAAATGGCCAAAAAATCATCATTCGTATGTATTGCATTCCAACCCCTTCTGATTTGATGTAATTCGTTCTCCATATAATCCTTCAAGATATTGAGATATTAGAGATTTATTATTATTTTATGTAATAAATAAAATTATTATTCTTATGATATGATGATATCATATATTCTATCTCAGATTAAATTCTATTGAAATATGATAGTGTTGTTCGTATTCACAACAAACGACTGCATGAAAAAGCAATGGGATTCATTATCAGCATACATGGATGATATTAGGATTATTTTACTGAATATATGTGATGTATAAGACATATAAATTTATGTTTATTATATATATTTTATTTATCATTAATATTTCAACCCTTCTAAAAATGAAATCATTGGTCACGTGTATGTATGACCGACTATCTCCATTAACTGTGTATTTCAACTTCTATATTACTATTTTATTAGTATATAAAAATACATATATTATAAATATATATTATATTAAAATAGTGGTAAATTTTTGGAGATGACACGACCTGGATATATTAACAAGGATTGAAAATTATAATTCAAACAAACACAAAACCCGAAGCCTTTATTACATGAAATGAGATTTTAACAAAATAATGTAAATAAATTAGTAGTAAAAGTTATTAAAAATTTAATTTTTGATATGATTAATATAATTATTTTTATTTAATATATATATAATTTTTGATTTGATCAATATAAATATTGTTATAGGTTATAAAACCATATTTTAATATGTTATGTTTGTAGTACCCATTTTAAATGTTATATCAAGAATATACTTCTATAAATGTTATTTTATTTTTATTTTTATTTTATTTTATAATGGATTTTAGGATTGAAAATATAAATAATGTATGGGATTTCCTCCCCACATTTTGTTCTGTGAGACACATGCCATAGACACATCATGAATCTTATATGGTGTATATATTACTCATAAATGTATTTTAATATCATTATACTTAATTTTATTCGGATTCACATTTAAATTTTTGGATCCCATTTTGATTGGATTTACAGTGTAAAATTTTCCAAAGTGGTAAGTAAATCATGTCAGATACTGTATTTTTTGGACACAAGTTAGGGTATGAAATTATATTTTTTTATGAGATGAAAATAAATTCAAATTGTCATTTATTATAAAAAATAATCTTCTATTAATTATATTTTAGTTTTTTTTATTTTTTATTCAATTGTTCATTAAATTAGAATGCTAAATAGATCAATAAAGAATATCAGTGTCACTTTTATTTATCTTTGATAAACAATAAATATAAAATGTGTGTTTAAGTTATGTGGTTTATATAGAACACTTTTATGTATTTTATTATTCATATCCTTAAATTTATTGGGGGTTATATATCATTTTTAGGATATATCTTGAATAGGGTTTATAGAGATATAATAGTAGTGCGATAAGGGATTGTTTCCCCAAATTGCATTAATTGGGACATTAGTTTTGTTATACACCTATATTCATCCATTAGGTGTATATACATCCAAACATGACATAATTTATCAATGATATCATTATTTTAATTCTATTATAGTTTCAATTTAATTTAACTCTTTAATGGTTATTATCATTCAATGTTACAAAATTTATAAGAGTTATATCTTGAAATATCATCGTTTATTAGGATTTTATATGATTATGAATCGAATCAAGAAATCGTAATAAATATCACAAAAAACAAGTAGATATTTTTTTATCATCTCGATATGTGATTGTATTGTATTATTACCCCCATTTTACTCTAATTATGAAATCTATAATTCAAAATAAATTATTAAGAAAAAATAGTCTTTATTTCACTATTTGGATGAAAACCAATTTTATTTTAATCCCATGTTTTCTAAAAATGTTTCCATTAAAGTATTAAATATTTTTTTTATGATTTATAAAAGCGGTATTTACCCTTGTTTCACATTTTAAAATTGGATTTGAAATAAAAATTCATGTAATTTTCTATATCATATGCTTTTATATTTGAAATAAAATCTGGAAGAAATCCTTGTTTTAATGTGTGTGGAATTAATGTTATTTTCAACCATCAAGTAATTTTTTAATATTATATTATAATTATAATGGATTATTTATATAAATAAATATTTCAAATATTTTATAATTTTTTAGATTTAAAATGTTATTTTCATAATCGAAATGATATTTTAAGTATGAAATATCCTAAATGATGTTCAAATATACCTCAATATTTGCCAATTATTTTTTAAAGGGAATTATTTTGAAAATGTTTTATAATTCAAATTCATTATTCAATTTGGAACTGTTTTTTCCAACGAAATGTTTCAATTTACTTTTAAATCATCCTTTAAATGATTCATTTTTTCAATGGAAATTAATTTTTAAAATTTCCTATGATTTAATATGTGTTTTTTCAAATTTAATGGATAATTTCATTAATAAATGTTCAAAGAAATCATTTTATATAAATTTCCATATAATTTGTCATCTTTTGATGTATGATATATTTTATTGGTGATATTATCAAGAAAAAAATTCTTATTATTTTTTTGAACGGTTCTTGTTTATGATAAAAATATATTTTGGGAAACTGTTTCACATCCATGGGCTATAATATAATAAAATCCATTTGTAAAACATTTCAAATTCTATTGGTTTTACTTGGATGAAAAGATGAAATTATTATAACACCTATTTCATTTCTATATATTATCTTGTGAGTTAATGTTTTATAAACCCATTACTTTTCATGGATTCTAATGTGATGAACGTTCTATGATTTTGTGGAAGACGTACATATGATTTTAAATAAATAGTGGTGGTTATATTACAATTATAATTGATAGTTAAATTATAACCAAGAATGGTGGATAAATTATAACCAACATTGGTAGGGGCCTATATCTTCCTCTAATTCAACGGTTATGTTAATAAATCTCATGAAATTAAAATTGGAAATAATTTTATGGTATTGATTCATTATGGGAAATAGGTGTGTCTGGATCCACCATGTGGAACAAGTATGTCCTAATCCAAAATTGGAAACATTTGATGAGTCTTGATTTAGTATATTGATGTTCGTGGTACATTACCTTGACATATGAAATGGTATATATTTATTTATTAGGGTGTCAATATTTAATGACATGATATCAAGTTTCATGGGGGATTTATGATTATCTATCACTCTAATTATCCATAGGTTTTATAAAATATTATTTTTTTTACCATATCCTAGGTTTATTATCATTGACAGGTTTGGATTTGAATGTCATATATTATTTTCATTATCACATACCTGTATTGATATCTTATGATTTCATATGATCGTTTGTTTATATTTATAATGATTACCCTATCTTAAAAACTAGGAAAAACCATTCTTATGTTTCTTTTTGTATTCTATAAGGATTTTTTATATAGGGTATTCATAAGATGAGAATAATATGAGAATATTATTGCGGAAGATGATGGAAATAATCATGAAATAAGAATATTGTATTTGTATTCTACAATTACACAATAATATTATTATCATTGGGTATACAATAATGAAATTTAATATAAATATTAATCAAAAATGTACTGATATTAATATATGAAAATATTGGGTGAGTACATTCTGAATCATATGATATGTCTAGTTAATCTTTGTAAACTATCATAATAATACAATAGTAAGATACCTAGGTATATTTATAACAAATTATCTAGGAATATGTAAATTGAATAATTAATGGATGATAAAATGATTAGGAAAATGGAATTTAATTTTTGTAAAGTATATAACAGGTGGTTTCAATGAAATTGGATTCATGTCAGGACAATACAAGTGTATGTGGGTACAAACTAGAGGTACCTAGTTTATATTATATAAAAATTGTTAATTTATATAGGCTCTAACATACTCATCACATGACAATAGGACTTTTTACACAATAGGTTTAATACTCCCAGGGGTAATTCGTTGGAAATTAAAAAAACATTATAAACATTCCAAATGAATTTAAATAGATGATAAACATGAAAAACATATGTTAAACCAATGGTTTAATATATATAAATTAATTTTTATGATATATACATCATATATGTGATTTTTCGTGATTATATGTTCTCTAAAATTGATTAATATTTCATATTATAAGGTTTATTATTTTTTATCATTAGTGGAACCTTAAGGAACTAGATTAACATTGACTGTTATAGAAAAGGTACTGATGACCAACGAAATGTGCTGATGACAATATTATAGGATATTTTTATGATTCCTCATCAATTATCGTGGTACATTATTAAAAATTTCATATCAACCAATCATCAGACTCACCAATGAAGAGAATGATGGTGATCATCTGGAGTTCAGATAGTGGAGAAGGTGGGGTAAATAGGATTTTGTATTCTATAAGCTATGACTGTTGGATGAATCGCCCATGTGAATGTCAAAAATTAACAACATGTTGTTTTAGGTGTTTATATTGACACATAACAAATAACTCTGATGGAGAAATTAAAATTCCAGTTAACGCAATCGACAAGATTAACTTTTTCCCATGGGAATAATCAATGGTGTAATGTTTTAAATGTGTAATGTATGAGAATTATATAAACCAATTTCCTGGTGAAAAATATTAATAAGATGTTCAAAATGGTGGTATAAGTAATTGAATGTTATCAATGTCATCGAAACCAAAATTGAAATATGAAATGAAAGAGATATTAAGAAATAAAATGATGAAGACTAGTTATTGGTTTACGAATGATGAATAATGATTGAATATTTTTTGAATTTAAAATCATGAATTATGATACATATAAATATTATTTATAACATGTTTTTTTAAAATTATAATTAAGAATATTAAGAAATTTTTTATGGTTCTAAAGACCAAAAAAAGTGATTTATTTTCAAGATGATATTACATGAAAACTATTTATTAATGAAAAGATAACTATATATATGTTCCTAGTGTTTAGATAATGATTTATTTAATAATGATATAATTTATATGTAGAATTTAATTGTATTATTATAATTACCCTGTAACACATCAATAATTTTTTTCAATACTGATCATATAGTCATTGATGGAGTTTATAGAACATTTGTATTTAATGAATATATGAAATATTATATGTTTTAATTAAGGAATTATGAATAATTTAGGTATTCATTAATGTTTTAAGGTAATTTATGATATTATAATGTTTCAATAGAATAAATTATTAAGGTATTCACATGGTAGGTATATGATAATTATGAGAAACATCATTTTGTTTGGGGGATTAATGATATGTTCATTTTGGGAATTTTGTGGTCATCATTCTGATGTTTTTGATTTTAAACTATTGTAACAGTCATAAGGTTAAAAAAAATTTAAATATTTTATGTTGAACTATGGATGTGGTTTTAGATATTTATTTATTACCTCATCATATGATGATTTATCCATATTGCATAACATTTTACAACCATATTGTTTTAAATGGAGATATATGGAATGACATATCATTATGTTATGGATATTGTGATCCAAAAGTACATCAAGAAAAAAATAATCTTCATATAATGGTGTAAGAGATGAAGTATAAATTTATTGAACCATATCCAAACAATAAAATTGTGCTTACGATATAATGGAGTAATAAAATCTAGGTATATCAGTCTAACTAAAATATTTTATCACTTAAGGATACTATCATATCTATAAATGATTATTAAAAATATATCATAGGTTCAATATTTTTTTAATGTATCTCTCCTAAGGATGTATGTATCTTATACAACACATATACTAAAAACGTAGATTTAACTAACGGAACATGATCATTCATTTGATAAACAATCCTTATAGATTCTTGATTGAATATATAATGTTCTGAAAATTAGTTCCACCCTCATGGTAAATTATTTTTGTAATTGATAGAAGTTTGAATATGGTATTGGGATACTCAGGATGTAAATAGGATGATGTATCCTTAGTTTTTAGTACCAAATTGATGAATTTTGATGTAGAAAGCAATTTTAAGGGGGGGGGGGAAGACTGTAAAACATTGAGATTATTTTAAATAGTTTTTTTCCAATTAAATTAAATCTTATATATTTTTCCAATGACATGAATGATAGATTTCAGATTTTTGTTACATTCAATACTATGATTATAATACATTACACACAAAAACTAGTTTCAATTAAACAAGACATACTATTAAAATATTTTAATTTAATATGATAGTAATCATTGAAGATTAGAATAATTTGTATGAGCACAATTTACTGTATTTTTAGAATATTGTGATTACACATGTTTAAGAAATAAATTATTTAGTGAAAAATTAATTACAAATAAAAATAACAAATATTTACAATTATAGGAAATGTTCTCATGAACTAGTGTTATAATTTTCAAAAAAATATTTTACAAAAATAAATTAAACACCCATCTTTTGGTGAATTTTTTTTATTACATTTATATATTATATATTCAAAATATATTTACAATAATCTTATGTTTATTATAGAAAAAATATTATAAATATTCCAATTCTTCGGATTAAAATAATATATTTTTGAATTATTTTTGTTACCATTTGGGGAATTATTTTAAAATTAATTTTTTACACTTTAAAAAATTCTGAAAATGAGTTTATTTTTTAAATTACCATTTCAAATGATTCATCGAATGAATTTCATATAATTTTATGAGAATAATTTTCTTTATCCAATATTAAAAAATACAGGTTTTCAGTAATATTTGTAAATTAAGATATTAACATTAAAACTATAAAAAAATATAAAAATTTTGTTTAAGAGGTAAAATTATTTAAACTCAATATATATTAATTTAATTTAGGTCGTCACAATAAATATCAATATTATGTTTGAAAAAATAATAATTATATTATCATTTTATCCTTGGAGAAGTGTATTCTCATGGAAACTGTAGAATTATTTTTAAATTTAAATTTCATACTTTTTGGATGTTTGTTTGGAATAATTGAATAAATTCATAGAATCATAATAATTTATATTATCTAATAGGTTCAAATTAATTTTTTACAACTATGAATTTTAAAAATAGTTAAAATTATTTAATGTGGTTTAGGTAAACATTTTATTACCAATTGTTAAACATGAAAGATAAGGATGAAAAATTATAGAAAACATGTCTAACACCGCTTCTATGAATAATTTGGAATCATATTTTTCATTTAAAAAATTACAAGTTAGCCACTCACCTAACATATAAAAGGGAACCACTGCTCCTCTACACTTTATACATTATAACCCATAATATCTTCCATTCCAATCCAAAATAAAATCCATAAATCCCTCCCCTTATCCATTAAGACTTATTTTGTTCATAAATCCATCATATGATTACTTTTGGTGAAAACCAAAGAATGTTTTCTGAATAAGAGTTAATGTGACTAATCGAGTATTTTATTTTTATTCTTCCCCCACATCACTAAATTATAATTTAATATTAATAATAATAGAACATTATTATCATACATATTCAAATATGTTAATTTTTAATTTAATATACTAATTCATTGTCCTCTTCCACCAAATGTTTTACAAACATATCATTTGAGTGCACTGGAGACTACTTCTATATGAACTATTTTTATTTTTCCAAATGAACCTATAATAACTCGATATAATGATATATTTATTTTTTATAAATGATATTTATTATTTTATTTTTATTATTGAATCGTTATATTGTATATTTTTTCTTAAATTCTATTTTACAGGAATAAGATAACATCGTTCCTGTGTAATGTGGACAACCACCATGTGAAGCGATGTGATTCCATCACTCTATTCATGGAATGTAATAAATAAGTTGTTAATGATGTTATGTGATATATATGACCTAAATATTATATTTGTATTTTTATATATTACATACCATTATTTCATTAACTCTTTGAAAAAATAAAAACAACGTTCTTGTGTATGTATTGACTACCGTCTCCATGAATGGTATATTTCATTTTCTATCCGTAATTTTTAATTATTTATCAATATAAAAATATTATGATTAATAATATAATTTGGGATTTCGTGATACTCAGAATCTTCATATGGATCTAATGGTCACTCTTTTGTTTAATAGGTTGAAATGTCACCTGAAGGTGGTATGATCTCATTGAGAAATGTTAAACCAATTTTTTACGGTGGATTTAGGTGGTGGTCACGAAGGTGCAGATAATCCCCAAATTAATTATGTTATTTTATCTAACAATTTGGCATCAGGGGATGCACAAAATTTTGAAATTTTGGATGTTAATATTGATATGTGAAGGTGTAATTTTAATCAACCTCTTGATACTGATGTGAATAAAGAAGTCTCTAGTGGGAATTTTTTTATAATGACAGTCATGATGTGATTATGGAGGAAACTAATAGAAAAAAAAAGTTTATGGGTTGATGATTTATACGTATGAGGGTTTGTTATGTGTTATAATATGGAATAATGTAATGTGATCTCAACACTGATCCAAATAACATAAAATTTAAAAATATAGTAATAACGTTTATAACTCCTCAGAAATATATAATAAGTTGAAAAAGTTCATTGGTGATGAAAGAGAGATGAAAATAACTAATCCTCATGTTTTGGGTTTAAATAATGATTTATTCAATGATATTTTAATAAATGTGAAAAAAAGTTTCAAGACAGATAGGTATTCATCTCTGATCCACCCCAGAAGTGATGGTTGAGGAAGGGCTACTCCAACATGCCGATGACCGTATTTTTCATATCCCCCACTAAGGTTTCAATAAGTATAAATTCTTATATTCCCAATATAATAAATCAAGCTAATTATCAAACTGAATGGTTACTTGTGGATGAATATTCTTATGGAAATGAATTTTCATTCAATATATTGTAGCTTCACTTTTTCTGGATGTCGGTAATCGTTGTCTTCCCTAACTTCTATTATTATTGGACTTTCTATTTTTGTATATGGTCATATGTGTCATACAATTAATTGAATTTCCAGTAATTTTAATTTTTAACCATAATAAAATTAATAGGGATGAATAAAAAAATCAAATCACTCACGAATAAAAATGTAGTTACTTTCTAAAACGTAATTTTAACATTGAATTCATGATAAAGGGTTGATAAAATGTTATTATTAAATAATATATTGTATGATATATAATTTTATTGTAATTATATATTTATAATAATAATATTTTAAATATAAATGATTTTAAATCATGTAAAACATAATTATATACTTAAGGTAATATAATTTCATCATAAATTGTCTTCTGTAAGAAATTTGATATTTTATAAACCTGTATAGTTGTATGAAGATTTAATTAATACCCTTTTATATGTTATAAGCTTAATCTTATTTTATTAATGTTATTATATGTTTACTATTTTTATTATTTAATTGGGATTATGATTCTAAATATTACTAAATTGGTCAGGGACTTCACTCACACTTTTATTTTTATGTGAGACAAATGGAATATTGACAAAGTTTTTATTTTTTTTGTGAACATACCATCCATTAATGTAATTTATTATTAGTATAATTATATTTAGGTTAATATTAATATTCATTTTAGGATCTCACATTCCTTGGGATTACAGTTAAAATGTCACAAAATATGTAAGACAATTTAATCTCATAATGTCTTCTTTGTGACAAAAGTTATGTTATAGAGTTATATTTTTAAATGATGTATATATAATTCCATTTTGAAATTTTATATAATTATCAATATACTATTCATGATATTTAATATTTATTTTATTTTTATTCTTTAATAAGGTTTACAATTCAATAGAATACTAATGAATTAATGGATTTTTGTCAAACATTTATTTTTCTATGAGAGACATGCAATATTGACCATGTGGTTTTTTCTATGTTCTATATACTTCAGATTGAAGTATTCTATGATAATTATACTTAAGTCTTGTTGATTAAAAATGGGTTTTTACATTACTAGTCATGTTTTAGTTTTTTGATTCAAAAATTACATCTTTTTTCTCATCATAACCACTTATATTGTTTTTCATCACACCCCCATATATTGATTTTCATCATAACCATATATGTTGTTTTTCATCATCATTGCGTGTTTGTTTTCATTGTAAGCACATATGTTGTCTTCTCATCATAACCACATATGTTGTTTTTTATCATAATGAAATATTTTGTTTTTCATCGTAATCACATGAATTATTTTTCATCGTAACCACATATGTTATTTTTCATTGTAACAATATGAAAAGTATTTCATCCTAATAACAACTGTTTTCTATCATCGTAACCACATATAATGTTTTTCATTGTAACAAAATCAGTTGTTTTTTTCATAACCGCATCTGATATTTTTCATCATTTCTACAGGTATTGTGGTGAATTGTAATCATGTTATACATCGTAATCAGATTACACATTGTAACAATTTTATGTATAGTATCCATGTTATGCATCGTAACCATGTTATCCATTGTAACCATATATTTTATCATATCCATGTAATGATTTATAACCATGTTATGTATTGTATCCATGTTTTGCGTCCTAACCAATTTATGTATCATATCCATGTTATGTGTCATATCCATTTTATGAATCGTTTTCATATTATGCTTCGTACCCATGTTATGAATCACACCCTTCGTAGCCATGCATTACATTATACATATGTCATACTCTAATACTACATTCATGTTTCACATTATCCTTTTAATATTTTTTTATATATTCATTGTACTCTTTCTATCATACCTATTTAATTACAGTTTTCTAACAGAAACAATGTTAGTGAGTTAGTTATAAACTAATAAAAACGATGTCGTGTATTATTTCAACGTTCTAATGCGAGGTGTCCAAGTTCTTCCTAATTTTTGCGAGAAATATGAATGTTGAAATCCAATATGACCATATGATAGGAGGCCTATAAATAGAATTTAATTTGAAATAGAGAGAATGAGACATTAATGATTGAACATAGAATCATTGTGATAACGATGGAGGGATTCTGAGCATATGAAGACAGTGTTACTGATTGTTGTATCGAGGGTATTCATGTATGTGTAAGACAGAGGTATTGATTAACATCTTAATCAAGGTCTTATATGGATATGAATAAATACATGACTATCATCATATCTCATGTCTTACCTAGGTGATCATAAGATATACCTTTTATCCTAGGTGAATGGATACCCTACTCCTTGGGATTAAAAAATTGTAATACACTTTAATTTTCTACTCCAATTTGTAATCAAAAAGGGAACCACTTAATTTTATCATTCTATTTATATGATTTATTATTGTAATGGTTTAAAAATAAATAAATTATTTCAAATTACATTGTATTAATAAATTCTATTCATTACCTAATACAATCATTGACATTTGTTATACTCTGTTCATTGTATTAAATCTTAATGTAATTGTTTTTAATAACCTTTGGTATCATATTAAATCTAATAGATCTAAGGGAAGATCGATCATTTGTTTTGTTTCATAAGATTCTCTTTGAATTTAATGAGATTTTGATACCATAAATTTTTTTTCTTCTTATGTGTTAAAATAAAAAAATTAAACCTTCAATTCACCACCCCTATTTTCTTGTTCCATCTCATATAAATTTTCATCTAAATTTTGATCCTATAATTGTACTTCGTTCAAGGATTCCACTAATTTGTTTTAATTCAATTATTTCATTCTCTATGAAAATTATATTTATATAATGTTATAGTTTATAGTAATTAACTACACTAATGTGTTGAGTGGAAAAGTCTTGTTTTATAATATGGATTTAATGAATATTGAATATAATGATATTCTAAAACCAACTAGACCGTCTATTTTTTGATGATAATGATTATGAGTGCTGGAGGGTTTTAAAAAAGTAAATTGTTATCAATACTAGCATAGAAAATTTTTTAATGCTCACTAGAAATTACAAAATTCCAGAAAATGGAGTTAGAACATTCACTAATCAAGATAATATTGAATATCCACTAAATTACAGGGTACACAATACATTTTTATGTTCTATGACTATGAATATATATATTCAGATATCATCATATTAAGAATCCAACAGTATCTCGAAAAAATTATAACTCACAGATTTTCATACATCTAATATTATAGAAACAATAGGAATAATGCTCCAAGATGAATATCATGGTTTTATTTTTTTACTATAGAGAACCAATATGTAAGATTCAACAAAGATTTATGACATTCATCAATAGTATTAATCCCATGGGATAATAAGGACATGATAGTGAGATACTTGCGGAATTTTTTTTTGATATCATGACCAACGAGTGGGAATCAAAAAGGAAAGCTATTGATGAAAATATGGAAGTACCTAAAATATCTCTTGGTGAAATATTTTATACTCTCTTACAAACCGAGACATTAATTTAAAGTGGTTCGGAATTTAATAAGAAGAAGAATGGCAATAAAAGTGTACCATTTACTACAATATCTAATGGGAAGACACCAAAATGAATATCAGATGTAATGACAAGAAAATATCTATTATACATAAATACAGTGAAAGTGATAATTCTGAGAATGAAGAAGCCAATCATTCTCAATGAATGAACATGATGGTGGAAAAGAAATATTTTTATTACATATTCAAAAATATTGATTGAAAAAAAGACTCAGATGTAACTTTTTATGATTGTAAAAGATAAGGTTATCTTATACTATATTTTCTATTATAGAAAAAGAAAAAATAATAGGATAAATATTCTGTAATAAATAAGATAACATATTACAATTATATCTATAAGAATGTATTTAATGAAAATGATAATTAGAGTTCCACTAGTGGTGACTCCTTAAAGAATCTTTTGAATATGAATCTTCTGGATAGAACAATATTGGACTTTTATCCATACTACCTATTGAGAACTATTTCCTAATGGATAAGTTACAAAATGCAGAATCTCTTACAATTATGTATTTTAATTCCAATTTCGATGATGAGAAATTTTCATACACATCAGATGAATAATCTTCCTTAGTAGAGGATAGTTAACCTTATTTTTACAATGTATCAAAATTTTCCAAACAATATGAAATTGAGATTAATATCTCAAAAAAATATTGAAAAGGAAAGTACAAGAATATATTTCCTTACAAATGAAGTATCAGATCATTCAAAAGATCATGATTAGAAAAATCTTGACTGGGGATATATTTCAATGAAACTTATCGATGTAAATTTTTATAAGGGTATAATTACTAAGTGTTTTAAATAACATTTTTTTGAGAAAAAATTTTCAAAATAAAAACCAATTCCAATACAATTTATTGTGAGAATTTAAATTTAGTAATTAGTCTAAAATATGATATTTTTTCTCTTAAGAAACATTTCTGAAACCTTCCTTATATTAAAAAATACTTTGATAATATATAATCTCATGTTGATTATTTATGAATTAATTCTAGAATATGTTATTCTTTCTCAAAAACTATTTTTAGACATAACTATTATGATCATAAAAGTGTCAGATTTTTTACTATGTGTAAGAGTAGTGGATATTGGGAATGATATTGTTACCTTAGTAAAAAAAATGATCTATATGATTTCTTAATGCTCACTTTAAAAAAAAATAGAATCTAAAGATATATTCTATTCCATTTTTGTATCCAAACAGGTTTGGGTTCCAAAAAACTCATTGACTAATTTCTTGGAAAACAAAAACTGTACCAAAAATAATAAATAATTGGTAAATAGACAATTGATATTCTCAAAATATTATTGGAAATAAATATATCACTAAAAAGATAATTGAAATCAAAGGTGGACGTTTGAACTTCAGATATAAATATCATGGAATGATCATTGGTAAAGGTAATATTTTTCTTTTAGAAAAATGTTTAATTTAAATTTTTGTGTTTGATAATGGTCTTAAGAACAACCTTATGAGATTTAGTCAATAATGCAATGAATGTTACCTTCCAAATTTTAGGAATGACAATTTTTTAGGGAACAATTCCAAAGATGAATTTATTCTCTCTTCCCATATGCATGAGAATGTATACAAACTTAACTTAGATATCCATAAGATCCATGAACTACCATGTTTAAGTGTAATGGAAGAACAATATTGGTTATGGAATAGAAGGTTAAGATAGTGTATCCTTAGGAACCTTTGGAAACACTCATAGAGAAGTCTTGTTATGGATCTATAAAATCACAAGGTTGACTTTTCAAAAGCCTAAAACCCTTGTCAATATGTTAAGAAACATAAAACTATCTTCATATCAATTAGTTATGTTTCAAAAACTAATTAATTAGAGTTAGTGCACATGGATCTATTTTTTCCTACAAAAACTGGATGTATTAGAGGAAAATAATATATACTTTTTTTATTTGATTACTACACCATATTTTAATGGGTCTATTTTCTAGAATATAAATTTGAATATTTTCCTTTTTTCAAAACATTTTGATCCCAAGTTAAAAATGATAAAAACCGACCACATATAACTATTCAATGTGATAATGGTGGAGAAATCCAAAATTTTGATTTTGAATCATTTTGTAATAGTAATGTTATTACTCATAACTTTTATGCTCCACGAAACACTATGTAAAATAGAGTTGTTGAAATTATAAATTGTTTTTTTTGTAAATTACGAGAACGGTGTTGAGTGAATACTCAATTTCAAAACATTCCAGGGCTCAAACTGTAAGTAATGCATGTTATACTATAAATTGAGTTTTAACCTGACATTTTCTTAACAAAACTCCTTATAAATTATTTAATGGAAAAAATCCTAATGTTTCATACATTAGATTATTTATATTCCAAAGTATTCATATTCAATACATAATATTACTTATATAAATTTTCACCCAAATCCGACAAATGAATCCTTTTAGGTTATTCCACTACTTATAAGTCTTACAGTGTTTTTAAAAAAACTATTGTACTGTTGAGGAAACAATGCATGTTATGTCACCAAGCTTTTTATTTTTAATAAATATCTACATACATCAATGGATATGTTTTCACAAAATTATTATCAACCATTGATTGAAAATTCTTCTCATTAGGGAAATACACAAAAATATTTCTAAAATATTTACCCCATAAGACTTTCTACCTTATTTTTATGAAATAATTTTACAAAACTCAAATCAATTGTTTTCTGGGAATCATCTTAGTGATAAAATCATTGGTTATGTTAATAAACATTTAAGGATTAAAAATTACATGTGGAATGAAATAAAACATCTTGGTTTTTTAATCCAATTTGAACATAGCACTTCTAATGGGTCCTCAGGTGTTGGGGAATGGATTAAATATTTGAAACATGAACTAAATGATTATGAAAGGAATAAAATATGGACCATGGTTGAAATTCCTATCGAAACAACTATAATTGGAGTAAAATAGGATTTTAGAAACAAAAATGATAAAAATGGAGATATAATAAAAAAAATAAGAAAGAATTTTTTCTAAGGATATAATCAAAATGAAGGTATAGACTATGAATAATCATATGCTCTTGTAGCTAGAAAAGAATCTATTATTATTCTTTTAGCCTATGCATCATTGTTTAACTTCAAAATTTTTAAATTGGATGTAAAATGTCAATTTCTTAATGGATATGTACAAGAAGATGTTTTTGTAGAACAAAATTTTTGTTTTGTATTATCAAAACATCCGGATCTTTTTAATCATAACAAAGTTATATATGGCCTTAAATAATTACCTAGTACATGGTATGATAAGATTACATGATTTTATTTACCAAAAAATATTCTAATAGAATAGTAGATCCAACTCTTTTTTCAAAACTGGAAAACAATTTTTTTTTATTGTTCAAATCTATGTCAATGACATTGTATTCAAATCAAATCATGAATCTATAACTGAATCTTTTGAGAATCTTAGAAAATATGATTTATAAATGAGTAGGTTAGGTGTGTTTACATTCTTTTTATGTTTTCAAATCATTCCAAAAGATTAATGAATCTACATATCTCCTCATAAGTATAAAAATGATCTTCATGAAAAGTATGTATATGACAACACTACAAGTATATGCACTCCAATATGTACCTCAAATACTATTGATCTTGATGAAGCTGGGAAACAAGTAGATCAATCATCATTTAGAGGGATGATAGGATGTTTGACATACTTAATAGATAGTCATCCATACATAATGTTTTTAGTGTGATTTTATATGTGATATCAATCTAATCCAAAGGGATCTCATTTAAAAGCATTGAAATATATTTCTTAGTACTTAAGGGGTACTATGGATTTGGGAATTTTTTTTTTGGGAAATGATTTTGTTTGGAAACACATTTCCGATGTTGATTTTGGTGGTTGTAAATAAATATATATAGTACATCAAAAAAATCATTTTGTAAGAGATTCATTAGTTTCTTAGTCATGAATGAAACAACATTAAGTTGCACATTCTACTAATTAAGCTCAATATATGGCAACTACATGTAGTTGTGTTAAAGTGTGGTGGATGCAACAAACACTAACTGACTATGGAATAAGTTTTTCCAGAACTCAAATACTTTGGGATTATACTTGTTCCATTGATCTAAGAAAAAACCCTTCATATAACACATGAGAAAAACACCTAGATATTATGCATCAAATTCTTAGAGCCCATAAAAAAAATATAGATAATATTTTATAATTAATTGGAATGAAAGAAAAACATCCATACATTTTCAAAAAACCATTATCTTCGGATATATTTCAATACATTAAATTGAAGGTATAAATGATTACTTTAATGTAATCATTCACATCTACGTATTAATAAAACCATCTCCTTACATTAATTTAATCTTTTCCAAAGGGGGAGTATTCATGTTTTTATCAGTATTATAATTTTATTAGTTTCAGGTTTTTCTTCTTTTCACTATTATTAAGGATTCATGTTTTTTTGGTTTCACATTTTATCAGTTTCATGATTATTTATTTTATGTTTATGAATATCATGTTTATCACCTTTATGATTATCAGTTTCATCTTTATCAGTTTAATTATTATTTGTTTCATGTTTATCAATTTCATGTTTTTTTATTTCAAATTTTTATCGGTATGAAAATTTAATCAGTGTTTCAGTTTTATCAGTATTAGAATTCTATTTTATTTACAATTTAATTGGTATTAAATTTTATTAGGACATACAACTATATCAATTTTATAATTTTAAATCGGTTTCATATGCTTTCCATTGTTACAATTGTTTTATTATTTTTATAATAAGAACCATATACTGAAACTATTATATCAATCTGGATACTCTGACATGTATAAATTTCAAAACCCTATATTGTCCGTTATATTTTTAATTATTTCTATTTTAATCTGTTTCATCTTTAATACATTTTATTTTACGAAAGGCCTCAAGAGTTCAAATTAATTATCAATCATTTGGTCTTTTACATCTAATATCTACTGTAAAATTCAATTTAAAAAAAACCCCTACCAATCGCACAAGTATCTCCTTCTAAATGTCATCAACATTTTGGAGCTCTAAAAATAGAAATCACTGTTCATAATAAAAACTAAACTCATTTCTTGTAAATAGAGAAGTACTCATATTTCATAACTAGGAAAAGCATCTGTGTTTGAGATTATTTTACAAGTCTTTGTTGTCTAACTCAATTTCTTCATCTCTAAAACAATTTTATCCAAAATATTTCACTTATATGAACATTAACGGTGAAGGGTTTATCTCTCTTAAATTTTATGAGATTTTTTTACTATTCATTGAAAAGGACAATAAATTTACTAGGATGGGAATCCATGTGTTTTGAAAGAGCAAAATCAGATCAATATTTTGTGTCTCATGAAGTATTGATTCAGTTATAAAAATAAATATAAGATATATTATGGACTTGAAGTTTATTTTATGATGTATGAAAATAAGTAATCAATATAAATTAAACAATTAGTTTCTTTCATCGGAGTTCTGCCTAAAGGAGATGCTCTTTTCCCTTCCAAAAAATTATATAATCTAGATTTAACTTTT
This sequence comes from Viscum album, assembly GCA_963277665.1. Classification (NCBI taxonomy): domain Eukaryota; kingdom Viridiplantae; phylum Streptophyta; class Magnoliopsida; order Santalales; family Viscaceae; genus Viscum; species Viscum album. The sequence continues at coordinate 1,682,991,099 of OY728126.1, read as the reverse complement.
GATAAATAAATAGTTTATGAATCACCTTTTGAGGATTATGATGATAAGAGGATGGTAAATATAATATCATTTAACAATCAGTACATTTTACTATAGATTCAAGGATTCATAGTACTGAGAAAGGGTGATATGAAAACTCTAGAAGTCTATGCTATCTATGTTCATGACTAAATAGTTAATAAGAAGATGTTAATTATTATGGGTTTAATTTTATTGAAATTCATGACACATATATATGGTGTAATCAAGTCTCAAATAATTATGTTTTCTACTATCCAAATCATATTTTTGATAGAATGATTGAGTTTTTGAAATGTATCAATTAAATAACATCTGAAAAATTTCAAGGATACTCATATCAATAATGAAACTAATCTAGGGACTCTAGTTACAATTCAACCCTGAATCCAATAAGATTTAATTATATTATAAAGATAATAAATAATAAATAAATATCTAAAGGAAGTAGAAAACATTCAAATAAATCCAAATAAAATTAAACAATAATAAATTTAGCTGAGGAAAAAACCCCTTATAAATCAATGAAACAAAAGGCAGTATTGGATGAGGTTGCGACAGAATTGTGTAAGAAAAAGGTCAAAAGAAAAGTAAGGGATTCTCAATTTTTTTTGGATCCAAGTGAATCAATTTATGAAATAATAATAACCAAATATACCCTAAAATAAAAAGAAAAGTAAAATATAATTAATATTAGAATGGACCAAGATAATTGCATTTAGAGTCTCATAAACATAGTAGAAGAATCTAGAACTAGAATAGTTTTAAAGGAACTATATATTCAATTCCAACTAGATCATGTAGAGAACGGGAAATAAAAATAGATAACTGAAAAACCAGGTATAAAAATTATCAATCAAGAAAGTGAATATGAAGAAGAAGAAGAAGATAGTGAAAAAGACTAAGAAAAAGATCATGAACAAGTTGAAAATAATGAAGCTACAAACAAGAAAAACCAGTTAGAAGAATCATTAGAAGACATGTTATTTAGGTTTCCATCTCCTGATCCTCAATTATAAAAATGAGATTCTAAAAATAATAATTCCAAAAAGATATTTAAATTTTTTATAAAAACAAAGAATAATTTGATAAGAATCAGAATCATGGAGTTCAATTTATAGTTACTGAGACACATTTTGGAGATCTTCCAAAATACAATGAAAATATAGATTCATAAAGAAAAATTAAAGTGAATGGAATTCAATATATTAAACAAGACTTGATCAGATTGGAAAACAATTCCCCATTCGTTCCAAAAAAACTAATTCAGGCTAGATATCATTGAAAATAGTAAAAATGAAAAAAAACTATTCTATCAAGATTCTGATGGACAATTTTTTGAAACATGAAAAAAATTAAAATTTTGAAAGAACCTACTAAAGAGTATAGCAAGGCTTATGAAAATATTGTTAAGTGCTCATACAAAATGGATGAAAATTTCATGTATCATGTGGAAACAATTGAGGAATTGGTGGAGAATGTAAATTATCACAATTCAATATACCATAAGATGGTCAATTATTTCAATTAAAATTAGAAGATTTTCTAATTTTGAGTACCTGAAAAGGAATATCTTCTAAAGATATTTATCATCTAAAGGAAGAATTGGAAAACGGATGTAATGATATTTTTCCCTCAAATGGATTTTTAATCTTATAAAAGGAATATAGAGTAATAATGGAGGATTAAACCTCCAAGGAAGTAAGGCTCAATTCATGTGATGAAGTCAATTGACATCAAGAAGAAAATATCCAGAAATAAGAATGGGTAATTGAAGCACAACATGACATGTAGAAGGATCAATTGTAAGTTCTCATCATGTGGATTGAGGAAAGGCAATAGTTAAAGAAGATGATATTCTTTATATTGAAACTATTGAAAAATCAATTGGAGAAAAAATGAATTTTTTTGAACACTTTTTGCAATAAAAACATATTACATTTCATAAAATCTATATTGTTTTTTATAATTTGTTTCCCTAAATCCTTGCAGGAAAATTATTTTTTTCCTCATTATTTATTAAAATCAAAAGGAGGGATAATAATTTGGAATAAGACAAATTTCATTATACAATATATTTTTCTCTAAAACTGAAAAATGGAAAATACCTTATTAAGGGGGAGAACTCATTAGAAGAGATGAAGCAAAGAGAATACAATCCATAGAGATAATATTTATCCTAAGTTGGAATTAGTCATATTAACTATTAATTTCTGAAGAGTTTCTAATATTAGTGGTATATAATCCTTTATTGATTGTTTTGTTTTTTCATTTCCAAAAAGGGGGATATTTTTTAGTCCAAATGTGTTCCAAAATTCATATTCCTCGTTTTATTTTGGAAATCACAGAGTAATTTTTGTTTTCCATCATAACCACATATGATTATTTTCATAATAACCAAATTATGTTTTTTAATCATAATCAAATGAATTGTTTCTCATCGTAACCACATATGTTGTTTCATCATCATAACCACATATTTGGTTTTTCATCCACATGTGTTGTTTTTCATCATAACTTCAAGAGATTTTTATATCACAACCACATATGATGTTTTTTAATCATAACCACATATGTTTTTTTCATTGTAGTCACATGAATTTTTTTATTCATAATAACATTTGATGTTTTTTATTGTAACCATATATATTGATTTTCAGAAAAACCACATATTTTTCTTTTCATCGTAATTGCATATGATGTTATTAATTATAAATTCATGTATTGTTATGAATCATAATGATGTTATAAATCATAATGACATTACACATTCTAACCATGTTATGTATTGTATCGATGTTATGCATCGTAATAATGTATCGAATCCATGTTATGCATTTAAAGATTGTTATTTATCGTCTATATGTTGTGCATCATAACCATGTTATGTATCGTATCCATGTTATTCATCATAACAATTTTACATATCGTATCCATGTAATGTATTGTATATATGTTATGCATCGTGACCATGTTATGTGTCATATTCATATTATCCATCGTACCCATGTTATGCACAACACCCATCTTTCTCATGTATTGCATTTTACACATGTAGTACTCTAATACCACATACATGATTAAAATTTTCCTTTTACTCATGATATATATATTCAGCTTTTTTCTAAGAGGATTATTGAATTATATTAGTTTTATATCTCTTAAAAAATGTTTCTCTTAAATAGATTAAATTCAAAAAAATTAAACCTACAAATCAAACCGCTCTTGTATTGTGCCATATTATATATATTTACATCTATATTTCGGTCATACAATTTATGGGTATTTCATAATCCATTTAGGATGTCACATTCACTGGTTTTACAGTTCAAAAGATACAAAATCATTGAAGGATTTGTTTTCATCAATAAGGTATATATAATTAACCCATTAAAATTTTATATCATTAATATACTTATATGAATGATATTATATGTTCCATTTAATTTTTTTATTTCATTGATAATATTATAAATTTATTCCAAATTTCTATGATTTATATGTTTCAATATCATCATTTATTGGGATTGTTTATGATTATACTTCCAATGATTAAATTTTATGATCTATACCTCAATAAACTCATTAATTTTAATATCCTATAATTATTTCCTAGGAATAAATGTATTTTTTATTTTCCTCTCATTATGAAGTCAATACATCAAAAGACATTTTTTAATAAGAAACATGTATATTTATCTCTTCAGTAGAAAGAACATTTAATTTTAAATCCATTTTTTCTGAAAATGATTGAAAATATTTTGAAGCATTATAAAAATGAATTTGTAAAATATATATTACATATATTTTAATTTAAAAAATTCAAAAGGAATTATCATGTATTCTTATAAGAAATTATCATTTTCCGTGTATCAAAAATGTGATTCGAATCATTACATTATCTTGTTCAATGAGATCATTATATTATACCACCAGGATCAAATCATTGTTTTATATCATTGTTTATATTTTTTATTTTTTATTTTCAAATAAAATTATTTCAAACTTTTTATGAATTCATAGTTTGATAATTTTATTTTCAAATTGGAAAGGCTATTTTCACCTTGTTGTTTTTAAATGATTTCAAATCATGCAATATAGAATTCCATGGCTAATTTCAATCATAATTATTTCATAAATGTTTTTAGATTAAAAATATTATTTACAGGATATTATATTTTAAACAACAAATGATTTTATTGATTTTTGATGCTTAATTTATATGCTATATATATTATGCTTAATGAAAATCATTATTAATTGTTTTAACTGAAAATATGTTTTTAAAATTGTAATCACCAGTTTCCCCATGATGTGTTCCAATTAATATTTGAATATCATTTTCCATAGGTGACATCCTTTTAAATTTCCTATGTATTATTGGTGATATAACATCCCTTTTAATGATTGAATATAAACATTAAATATTTATTTATATTTATGAATTATATAGTAATTTTACTTTAAAATGACCACTAGGTCTTGTAGAGTACCTATCATGCAACAATAGGTTTCTCTGAAATGTTATGTTGCACAGGGGACTAAGTTATACAGGAAAATAATATATTATTTATATTATTACTTTATGTTGTAGTTATAAAATTAACAATTTAAATGATGGAATGAATGATATTAACTAAAATATAAAAATATAGTTTTCAAATGTTTATATAATGATTCATTGGTTATAAAAGTAATTTATTAATTGAAATAAAAACCAATTAAATATAACTGATGTGTTTTTATGACCACTGTTTAAGTAAAACAAATTCTGTTTATAAGATAATCCAATAACTATTTTTGGATCATATTAATTAAATATAAATTATATATGATGTCTAATATTCATTTTATATGTTTTCTAGACATAATATAAAAACAAATTCAATTCTTTGGTTAAAAGAAGTTTTTTAAAAGGTTTTTTACCACCATTTAATTGTGAACCCTATTTAAATCATGTTGTTGTCAATTTTATAATTTCTATTTGACCAATATATCATCTTATTTTTGACGAGGGATGTCAAAATTGAGATTGTTGAATTTTTTTTATTTTTCTAAAATAATTTATATTTAAATGAATAGTTAAAAATAATGCATTTTATTTCAAAACATCCATTTCATCAAATTTATTTATATTATTAGATTATCATTTTATGTGGTTTTACTGAATAATTATATGATGTTTTTATCATTTAATTAAATTTAGTTCATTGGATTATTTTTTGAAACAAAATTATATAAAAAAACTATGTGAACATTTGAACGTTTCACTTAAAGAAGCACATTCTCACGATACATCAACTGGATTAGTATTAAACCTAATTTAACAACATATGTGAATTGAATTTTAAAAAATAGAAATACAAGTTTTTATTTAGTATAATAAAATTTTTCCAATAGTTTAAAAATAATTCTTGATGAATTGTAACTTTAGTAGTTTATTTAACACATTTAAAGGTAAATATTGTAATTAAAGATAATATTAACATTATAATATAATAAAATTACCCTGACACATGTCCTAATATTAATGAATGAGTTATTAATGACCATGGCCGTCCTAGGCATGAAATTGGGATCTTCAGAAGCCACATGGGTGTGATTATGACATTTATAACATTAAATTTAAATTAAATGAAAATATAACAACAATATGCCACTTAATACTAAAAAAATAAATATGGGGGTATGTAAGTGATATATTCAACTATGAATAGTATTTATAAATATAATTATATTACATAACACATGGTCATTTATTTATAATTTTTAGGAAATAAATAATTAAATTTTATCATGGAACAAAGATTATGGAGTGATAGATTTATTAAAGAAGGTATCAAATAAATGATATTAATAATTTTAAAATTAATATTATTTGGTATATTTGATAGTAAAAAATTATTTTTTTGGATTACTATGACATGTTATTATTGATATAATGTTTTTAATGAATCAATATTGTATGATTTCTTTAAAAGGTCATGCAATGAATAGTATCAAAATTTCACATAATTCATATTTTAATATATAAAATATTTCATTAAATGATATAAATTTAAAAAATATTGTATTCGGAAAAAATGTATATATAATTCTAAAAATATAATAAATAACTAATTCATTAGTCTTTTATCATTATTTGGTAATTATTTTAACCCTTAAACTATAAATTACATGATAAATCAGTAAGAGTTAAAAGGTGTCAAAATTAGATGACAAGGATTTAAAAATATTCAAAACATGTCTAGATTTAATTTTATGGTGATTATTTGACCCAAAATCATCCTATATTTTATATTAATTAGGTTGGGAACATTTTTTTTGTAAAAAAATGAATTTATATTAATTTATTACTATTAATATTTCCAAGAGTGCCCCTTCTCTCTCCTATAAAATGGAACACATTACTCTATTACTCACATGTCTAAAACAATTTGGTTCCAAAAATCTATACCCAAAACAATTCCTAAAATTACTTGCCACATTCTCGAAACATTTGTTTCGGCATGAAACCATACTTATAGGTTTTAAGGTGTTCTGAAATGTGCTCATCCAATGGAAATGTAATGCTTTTATTTACGTATTTGCAACGTCCTGGTTCCGGGTGCCACTCAACGGGTGCCCTGAACCCGGTTCGCCAAAAGACCTCAAGCACATTTCCCCAAACCCCAGAGGCTGCCGACTAGCAGTGAGGGCACATGTCTAATAGTGGGGAAACTACGCCCTCATTTGTCAATGTGTAGCACAGAAGAATAAAATATAAACATACATCAACAGCGGAAGCAATAAACCATAAACATTTAATATAACAACTATAGTAAAAGATAACCAACCAGATATATAGATACTATGCAACATGTCTCAAGGTCTAAGAAAACATCCAGAAATTGTTACACTACAAAATAGTACAATACAGAGTACAACAAAATAGAACAAAGCAACCTGTAGCAGTGTGAGCCTAAGACCGGTCCCATGCTCCCCTACTCCTTTGCAGCAATAAAGTACATGTATAGGGACTCTTTCCCCTATCCACACCTCCAGCAATATAATCTGTTTAGGCCGAAAAGCATGACCCAAACATGGTGTGAGAAATAAATCCCAGTAGGCAACCACCAAAGGCCCGTGCCCAACTATGTGTAAACATGAAACAATAGTGTGCAGTAGTAAAATGCAATAATCTAAGAAGTACTCAAAAGTAACCAACTTTACCAATTATATCGCCATTTAATTATTTATTTAATCATTTAATTTAAAATAGAACCATAGTGAATATTCTAAGTAAACATAAAATATCCTCAGACACGTAATCCCCTACCCTCTGGTAAATAGAATCCAAACACAAGAATCTGCCCACAGGCATATGGATATTGCCCATAGGCATACGAGGTTTCGCCCAATGACACCAAATCAGCTGCCCCCAGGCACATAAGAAGTTTCCCACAGGCTAATAGTATAGTTCCCACATGCTAATTACAACACTTCCCTCAGGCTAAACCATGAACCGGTCCATTCCCAAAATATAAACAAGTAGTTCAAATACAATTCCTCTCAAGACAAAAGTAATGCATAAAATAAACACAGGATACCCTAGAGTATCCTATCCAAATGGCTAAACAGAGGAACACATCCACGGTGTGGTCCTGGATCCAAGCATCGATCCCAAACATCATTTTAATACCACAATTAATTACCTATTAAATTCTAGGTATTTAAAATAGCAATGGACTCAGCCACACGACACCCTAACATGTTTTTGTGGAACTATGGTACACAGAAACACACAAAAGATGGAAAATAAACACCAATCCACCTACCATTAACACCCCTGATCAGTATACTCGAACGTCGCCTCCAGAAACGCGCAAGAACAACGTAGATATGACGTAGAGGAAACTTCGTTTAAACTTAAATAATGTCTCTATGAGAAATAATTGGTAATAACTACTCTAGGAGATGGGAGAAATAACCTGTGCAGTTCCAGGGAGATCGACGATGCAGAAAACGGATTCCTGACGTGCGCTCAGTGGATCTCCAAAGATCTTCCCCCCCCTCTCCCGCTCCTTCTTCCCGTTATAAGACTTCCTTGTGAACATGGGAGGCTACTTCCAATTTTACGTGAAAAAAACAAAGTACACGACGTGTACTTCCCTTTTTTTAATTGTTCCTCTGGCCGTTTCCCACCAGCTTGTCACTGTTCAACTACCGACATGACTACACATCATGTCTTCCTAAGTATACAGCGTGTTCTATCGTACAGCTGGCCACTGCCTTACTATTTGCCTACCGACTGACTACACGGTGTGTAAAGGACCACTACATGATGTGTAGTCGGTTTCTACACCCTTCATCACCGACATGGCCACACGCCCTGTGTACTCATCCCACACGGCCAAATATACACGACGTGTGAAAAAGTACACGGCGTGTAGTTCCAAACTTTAGGATTTTCCCCATTTTCCATATTTTCTCAGAATCACTAAAGGAAAAGATAAAGGAAGAATCCGTAACTCAAAAATAATAACCAGGTTTTTACAAACATCCCCACATAAAGAAATTCGTCCCCGAATTTCCCTTTCAAGGGTGGAGAAGATATAGAAATGAATAAATCTGGCCAATGAACACGTACGTCTGTCTCTCACTCCCATGATTCTTCCTACACTAGGCCTTGCTGCCATAGCACCCGTACGAGAGGAACTGACCTGCCTCGAAGAACCATCGTGATCCTATCAATGATACAGATTGGATTATCGTCAAAGGAATCATCTACCTAATGCTTAACCTCCTCGGGCTGAAAAGCGTTAGACGAGTATGAATGATAGCGGCACAACAGAGATACATGGAAGATGTTGTGTATGGCTTGGACCTCTGTGGGAATGCAACCGATAGGAAACCACCCCAACTCTCTCCAGAATCTCAAATGGCCCCACATACCTCAGTGAAAGTTTACCTTGTCTCCTGATTTGTTTGTGTCCCAACCTCTGCGAAACACGCAATAGAACCTGATCCCCGACCACGAACTCCAAAGGTCATCTATGACAAACAACATAAGATTTCTGACGAGACTGCGCAGTAGCCATCTGCTTCTGAATCAACTAGACCTGTTCAAAATTCTCCTGTACGATATGTGGTCCCAGTAAATCTACCTCACATACCTCTAACCAGCACAAAGGTGATTGGAATGCGCTACAATATAAAGCCTCGTAGGGCGGTATCTCAATAGTTTCCAGAAAACTATTATTATAGGCCAAATCGACTAGGGGTATATGCTTCTCCCAAGACCCCTCAATGTCTAGGACGCATGCATGCAGAATGTCCTCAAGCTTCTGTATCGTACGTTCAGGTTGGACATCGGTCTGAGGGTGGTAAGTTGTGCTCAGAAGCACTTGTATACCCAGTGCCCTCTGATAGCTATTCTAGAAACGAGACATAAAATGAGCGTCCCTATCTGAAATGATAGAACCAGGTACCCCATGAAGACGTACGACCTCTCGGATATACAACTTTCCGAGCTCATCAACACCAAAGGTCTCCTTGATCGGAAAAAAGTGAGCTACCTTTGTGAGTCTGTCTACAACAACCCACACTGCATCATTTCCTTGAGGCGACCTCGGAAACCCTGTCAAGAAATCCATCACGGCATCATCCCATTTCCATTATGGGATTGGTAATTGCTGTAACAATCCGGCTGGCCTCTGATTCTCTGCCTTCCCCTACTGACAGGTGGAACACCTCATAACCAAACTAGCTACATCTCTCTTCATACCTAGCCACCAATACTGACGTCTCAAGTCTCGGTACATCTTGGTAACCCCGGGATGAACTACCCATGATGGAGCATGAAACTCCTACCTCAGCTCCTCACGTATATCCCATGGAACCCATACTCGTCCATGGAAAAGTAGAACCTCATCACCACCTATCGTCTAATCAAGAGGAGGTTCCTCACTTTCCACCGACACCCGTAGAACAAGGCCTTATAAATCAGATAGTTGTCTCATCCTCACTCTATCCAGGAGGGTAGATGTCACAGCTAAAGGGGAAAGATAAGTCTTACACTGACTATTATGCACCTCCAAATGAATCACATAGAAAAAAGCCATGAGCTTCCACTCATCACCGGCCTCTTGCACAGCCTGTATCTGAGTCTTCCTATACAGTGCATCAGCTACTGCATTACCTTTACAAGGTGTATATGCAAGCTCAAAATCTAAGGACTGATGGTATTTGACCCACCTACGCTGCCTCAAAATCATGTCACGCTGAGTAAATATTTACATAAGACTTTTGTGGTCGGTGAAAACCACAAAACGTTCTCCCAATATATAATTTCTCCAACATTACAACACATACACAAATGCTGCCAACTCGAGATCATGCGTTAGGTAATTCCTCTCATGTGGGCTCAACTGCCGAGACCCGTATGCAACAACTCGATCAACTTGCATTAGCACAGCTCCCAGCCCAATCCCTGATGCATCAATGTAAACTGTATAGCTCCTCCCCTGCTCTGGGAGTATCAGGATCAGGGCTAATGTCAACCTTCCCTTCATCTCCTAGAAGGCAGTCTCGCAAGCTTCTGACCAAATTAACTTCACTCCCTTCTTAGTCAAACCCTTCAACGATGCTGCTAAGTGGGAGAAGTCCTAGATGAAGCATCTTTAGTAACTAGACAACCCTAAGAAACAACGTACCTCAAACACATTCTTAGTCTTCACCCACGAAACTACTGCTCTAACCATCTCTAGGTCTACTACAACTCCAGCCTCTGAGATGATATGACCCAGGAAGTGAATCTGGTCCATCCAAAAGTGGCACTTTGAGAGCTTAGAATATATATGATGCTCTCTTAGTGTACTCAATATGATCTCAAGATGGGTGGCATGGTCGGGTCGAGTGTGAGAGTACACCAAGATATCATCCACGAATACTACCAAAAAAGAATATAGATAGGGATGGAACACACGATTCATTAGAGCCATGAAAACTACTGGCGTGTTCGTGTGTCTGATCGACATAACCTTATACTCGTATAGACTATACCTACTACTGAAAGTTGTGAGAGGTATATCCGATGGACTAACGCGCAACTGATGATATCCTGATCTCAAGTCAATCTTCAAGAACACTTGTGCTCCATAAAGGTGATCAAAAAGATCATAAATCCTAGGAAATGGATATCGGTTCTTAACCGTCAACTGGTTCAGCTTCCGATAATCCACAAAGAGTCTGAGGGTACCGTCCGCCTTCTTCAGAAATAGGACACACAAACCCCAATGAGAAGTAATGGGTCAGATAAAACACTTTTCCTGTAACTCCTCTAACTGCCTCTTGAGCTCCTGCAACTCTGGTGTAGCCTTCCTATAAGGAGGAATGGACACCGGTGCTGCTCCTGGAACAAGCTCGATAGAGAAAACCACCTCTCACTCTGGAGGTAGACCTGAAAAGTTGTCCGTGAAGACATCCCTGAAACGATCAACAACTATAGAGAATTCTGTCTGACAAGTCCCCTGGTCGTCCAGATATAAACTCGCAATCTGGGCTGTGTCTCCACCACGCCCATGATGCTCTTGTCCAGCTACACTCACCTGAACATCCCATTCACCTTTGTATAGAAACTCTCCACCCTCTGGTGACGTGAAACACGCCCTGCGATGATAGCAGTATACAAAGGATCGAATGGGAACCAACCATTCCATTCCGAGAATGACATCATAGCTCGTCATCTCCACGACATAGAGGTCCCAAAGGAAGTGACACCAACCAACCACAATGGGGAACTCCTTGCACCGACCCACACATGCAGTTCTAGTCCCCAACGGAGTGTCTAGCATCATGATAGAAGAAGAATAAGAAACACAGAGCCCAAGGATCTCCACAACAGGCACAAATATGAAACTATGTGTAGCACCCGTATCGAAATGTACTGAAGATAAGACAGAAGATTCTAGAATATTACATCTGACAGTAGAAGGTCCGGGATCCTGCTTCTGCTGGGTCTGTTGCACTGCATATGCCTACCCAGTGACGTGGCCTTGTGATAGAACCTAGCTACACTATGTTTTCCTGACCTGTTGTCTCTGAGATCCGGGTGTCTGGCTACTACGACCATGACCACCATCTCTACTCGCACACCCTGGCGTATTCTAGTTCCCTGACTAGTAAGAAGATGGTGGTCCTGCTCCCGCTAGCGGAGTCTTCACAGAACCCCTCTCACTAGCCACTAGTGGAAACTTCCTGCAAAAGCACTGCAGCTGACCCATCCAGCCGCATGCTCGGCACTCCAATGGGTCTCGTGCACACTGTGTCCTCTTGTTCCACTCTCTACCACACTGTTAGAACATGACCTGGCCACCTGATGAAATCATCTGGCTGGTACTGCCACCCTGATAGAAGTCAATATGTCTCTTCCTCTTACCAGTAGAAATAGTACTAGAAACTGGTGCTGAACTGCCCAGGCCCACACCACTAGCTTGTTGCAGGTTCTCTCTTTGATTAGTGCCTGGTTAACAATAGCATGTACTGAAGGAAACCTGAAAACATTCACCAGCGCTCGAATGTCATACCGAAGTCCATCCTCAAAGCACCTAGCTCTCAGCGTCTCATCGCCCACCAGAATGGGTGAAAAATGTAGAAGCTCAGTGAAACGAGAAGAATAATACATCACCGACATAGAGCCCTGCTGCAGATTCATGAACTCTCGAGCACTATCTGCCCTCAGCGTCTTTGGAAAGAAGAAGTCATGGAAGGATATGTCGAAATCTTCCCATGACATGTCTCTGTGATGCTCTAACTGGATGGTAACATTGCACCACCTCTTGGTGGAATCACGAAGCATGTATGTTGCGAGCTTGACCCTCCACCCTGGAGGCATCTCAAGATGCTCGAAGATAGTATGCATCGACCCCAGCCAAGATTCTGCAGCATGTGGTGCTCCATCCCCAAAAAATGGAGGCAGATGCTGCTACTAGAAGATATGAGTCAGCTCTGCCATAGATGTGGTAGTCTGTGGTGCTCCCTGAAAGGTCTACATGAATCGCATAAAGCCTTCATGGAACTGCACATACGCGCCTGTGTTCAGTATAACGGCTGGTGCTGCATTTGGCTCTACTGGAGGATCCACCGGTAGCCCATGGCCCACCATCTTTGGGGTATAGTCGGCGCCGCTCTCCTGGAAAACAATGCATGGTCGTCTCAGTGACATGACTCTACAAGGTCGAATGCACACCTTTGAACAAGATCAAAAATTTTGAAAAACGAAGAAGCCCAAAAGGGAATAGGAGGAAGATGGAATTCAAAATTTGCAAAACCAGACTACACAGCGTGTATACTGACTACACGATGTCTACTTGACTTCTCTTCCCCTGACCGGGTACCTCTACATGGCTAAGCCACATGGCTCCCCTAGAACAAAAAATACACGACGTGTATATCGTCTACATGGAGTGTATGGTGTAATTTTCCAACTGCCCGTGTTTCTTGTGACATGACTGACTACACGGCCTGACACCACATGGCGTGTTACACCAACACACGACGTGTCAACTCCCCCCTTTCCTAGCCACATGGCTAACTCTCCACAGTCTATCCTTGGACTAGACTACACGGAATGTCCCACAGGTACACGGCGTGTACTAGACGAGCTCTACCGAACCGTTTTGTTAGGTACATGGCGTATTCTATATACACACTATGTGTATACGAAATTATTTCCTTGACCCGTGTTGTTAGTTACACGGCCAGGTCCCCATGTCACACTAAACAACGTGTTCTTCATTGAAATGACGTGTTCAGGAAACGAAAACACCGGACCGTGTTTTTCAGTTGCACGACCGGGTCTTCAGGTCAACACTACATGGCGTATACATCCAGTACACAGCGTGTTCACCCCAAAAGTTTCCCATCCCCATGTCGCATACCACACGGCTTGTGACACGGGAAGAGACTAAACGGCGTGTACTCAGGTTACATGGCGTGTACTCAAAAAGTTTTCCTTTCATCTTGAACAGAAGAGCATACACGGTGTGTTATGTACTACATGGCGTGTATTCTGGGTTTCCAGACAGTATGCCTCAGAAACTTCTCTGGAACCTAGAAAACACTGAAAAAAAACAAATAAGTGCCAAATTCCGATCCATGAGGGCCCATACTCCCCACGAATTGAAGTTTGGCATCTTATTTCTGTTATAACAAAATAAATAGCTAATGATCCACCAAATTCCGGCCAATGGGGGCCCATACTCCCCAAAAACCAAAGTTTGGCGTCCATTCTTTCCATAGAATTATACAGAAGTACCCTATCACATAGAAGGTATTTATCAAAGCAGCTATCACAACAGCATGCTTTACTAGCACAACAACTATCACAACAACATGCAATTCCTAATACACCTACAGGGCATGGAAACTATGCATGGCATGTGATTTGTAGTATGTTCCTAAATGATGCATGAGATATAATACCCTAATCTCATCGGGTTACAACTAATTAGAACCCCTGAATAAAATATAAGAAAAACAATTACAACTGCGTCACCCTTCTGTAAAACAAATCAACTGTAAAATTGCAAAATCAGTAAAATTGCAATACAAGGTAAATTAGCTTTTCCTTGTACACAAGTTAGCTACTACCGGAAACAACTTATTTCCATCTAATGTTTCCGTCCTATCCCTGAATAAGGCTCCAAATAATAAGTCAATGGAAAGAAATTCCTCTAATACCACTTTGTAACTTCCTGGTCCTGGGTGCCACTCAATGGGTGCCCTAAACCCGGTTCACCACATGACCTCAAGCGCAATTTTTCAAATGCCAGAGGCTGCCAACTAGCATCGAGGTCCCAGGTCTGATAGTGGGGAAACTATTCCCTCATTTGTCAAAGTGTAGTGCAGTGGAATATAATATAAATATACAAAAACAACGGAAGCAACAAACCATACACATTTAATATAAAAAATGCAGTAAAAGATAACCAACTAGATATATAGATATGATGCAACATGTCTCACGTTCTATGAAAATAGCCAGAACATGTTACACTGCAATAAAGTATAATACAGCGTACAACAAAACAGAACAAAGCAACTGGTAGCATCGCGAGCCTAAGCCCGATCCCATGCTCACCTACTCCTCAGCAGCAATCAAGTACATGTATATGGACTCTTGCCCCTATCCACACCTACAACAATATAATCTATTTGGGATAAAAAGCATGACCCAAACAGGGTGTGAGAAATATATCCCAGTAGGCACCCACCAAAGGCCCATTCCCAACAAAGTGTAAACATGCAAAAACTGTGTGCTGTAGAAAAATAAAATAAACTAACCAGTACTCAAAAGTAACTAACTCTACCGGTTGTATTTCCATTTAATTATTCATTTAATAATTTAATTTAAAATATCGCCACAGTGAATATTCATGTAAACAGCCAATTCCCTTAGACATCTAATCCCCTACCCTCAGGTAAAGATAATCCAAACACAAGAATCTGCCCACAGGCTTATGAATATTGCCCACAAGAGTACGAGGTGTCACACATATGCACATAATCAGCTGCCCACAGGCTCGGAAGAAGGTGCCCACATGATAATATTACAGTGCCCACAGGCTTGTCACAACACTTCCCTCAGGCTAAACCAAGAATCGGGCCATACCCAACATATAAACAAGATGTTCAAATACAATTCCTCTTGAGGAAAAAGTAATGCATAAAATAAACACGGCATACCCCCGGGTATCTTGGAAAAATGGCTAAACAGAGGAACACACCCCCGGGGTGGTCTTGAATCCAAGCATCGATCCCAAACAACATTTTAATACAAAAAATAAATAACTATTCAATTATAGGTTTTTAAAATAGCAATGGCCTCAGCCACACGACAAACCAACATGGGTTCGTGGAACTATGGTAAACAAAAACACATAGCAGTTAGAAAATAAACACCAATCCACCTACCTTTAACATCCCTGATCAGTATACTCGAACGTTTCCTCTAGAAATGTGCAAGAAAAATGTAGATCTGATGTAGAGAAAACTTCCGTTTAAACCTAAATACCATCTCAATGGGAAATAATTGCTATGAACTACTCTTGGTGAATTGAGAACTCAACTGTGCGGTTCCAGGGAGATCGATGGTGGAGAGAAAGGATTCCTGACGTACAATCGGTGGATCTCCAAAGCTCCGACCTCCCTCTCTCACTCCTTTTTCCTGTTCTAAACCTTCCCTATGAATAGGGGAGGCTAATGCCCATTTTATGTGAAATAACAAAGTACATGATGTGTATTCCCAAGTACACGGCGTGTACTTCAAATTTTTTAACTGTTCCTCTGGCGGTTTCCCGCCAGCGTGGCACTGTTCATCTGCAGACATGACTACACAACATGTCTTCCTGAGTACACGGCATGTTCTATCGCACAGCTAGCCTCCGCCTTACTATTTGACTACGGACTGACTACACAGCGTGTAAAGGACCACAACACAGCGTGTAGTCAGTTTCTACACCCTTCATCGCCGATATGGCCACACGCCCCGTGTACTAATCCCACAAGACAAAAAGTACATGGCGTGTGAAAAAGTACACAGTGTGTAGTTATAAAATTTAGGATTATTTCCCATTTTCCTTATTTTCTCAAAAACACTTAATGAAAAGAGAAAGTAAAAAATCATACCTAAAAAATAATAACCAGGTTCTTACAATATTCCTATATTATTTCTTCTTAAACATCACTCAAATATATTCTTCTTCTAAGAGTAATTAATAAATCAGTCATCCAAAATATAATGAGATATTATTATGTTAATATCAACACCTAAATCCTTTTATACATCCATTTATGATGAATGGAATTATTTATTTATGTGTACGTGTAAACTATCACCTCTAAGAACATGTCTAATTTGATCTACATAAACATCTATCCTAACTATTGGAAAAAAATATAATTAATATAAATATGTGATAATAATGACATATTAATCATTATTATATAACTATATATCAATTAAATTATTACTACTATGCGCATAAAAATGATATCATTGTACGTGATTTTGTTGGATCTATCACCTCCACGAAGTGAATAGACTAAATTTTATTCATTAAAAACCAAGGTTGATATATATATATATATTTAAATTATTATTATTATATTAATTATAATTTTATAATTATGAATATATAAAATAACACATGACTTATTTTGATAATGATCAATGTAAAATTTTCAATGATACATATGTGTACATATGACGTTCGGTCTCTATATTTAAAATGTTGTTCATTTTTGACAAACTTGCATCATGGATTGATTTAAGAGTATATTTTAATTATTAAAACAATAATAATGTCATGAATATTATTAAAGATATGATTGACTTATGAACACATGAATTATGGACATCAAACCATGTTCATTTTTCACCAATGTACCGAATATCAATGAAACATCTGACATGAACTCAAATAATTAAATAATTATTATAACATGGTATTTAATGATATAAAAGGAATAAAAAAATTAAAAAGTTCTCATGAATGTATATATTAAATGATTTTATTATTTAGTTACAATAAAAACCAAACATGTCAAATCAAACTCAATGTAAGGGAATTCATCTCAATATCCTTTCATTAAGGAATATATTGATTACATAGACCAACTTATTTTATATGGTGTATAATTAACCCATTAAAATATAAATTTCATTCAATGGTTTTATAAAAGTATATTTTTTCAGCTAATAATTTTATTAAATGATGAATGGAATTTTATTTAAATGTATGCAATGACAATAACTTTTTCCCTATCATAAATGTTATTTTATATTTCGATTCCTCTATAAGAGTTAATGATTTTGAAAGAAAAATAAATACCACATTACCATTTAATTTATTTTTGTATTGAATTTTATTTAGTATATATTGATTATATCAATAACATGAAGTGATATACTGTGATTGAAATGTATAAATGTTATTTTTC
Organism: Viscum album; assembly: GCA_963277665.1. NCBI lineage: Eukaryota > Viridiplantae > Streptophyta > Magnoliopsida > Santalales > Viscaceae > Viscum > Viscum album. Next base: position 1,682,973,099 of record OY728126.1, on the reverse strand, counting down.
ATACGTGCTTTTTGATGAGTTGTGATTATGATATGGTTCATTGGAATTTATTATTCATACAGGTGGTTATGTGATAAACCGAGCACCAGAGAGAATGTGATAGCTCTCTAATGCATTATTAAATGACATGGAGTAAAAGAATAATGTTTCTCCAATGATATATATGGAATACAATTTTATGGGTATTCCAAATGTATCCTAGAAGGTTATATCCCTATGTAGTTATGAAAGCGACAATGTATGTACATTATAGATTCTAAAATAAAACTTTTGGATATAATATTGATAACTGTTTTTTAGGAATCATATGATTTCATTAGCTATGTATAGAGCTTATGTTTTACTGTGACAAGTTTGATTTTTTGAAAATGTTTTCATGAGTATAAAATATTCAAGGACTAAAAGTTTCAATCCTTATTTTATGTCCCTTACTACGATATTTTCTTGTCATATAATGTTTTTGAAATGTTTTTCCTAGTATTTAAGGGATGATAGAGTCATGGATGGTATCATGGACAATTTATGATGATTAAACATAATAACCCATTATTTATAATTTGGTTTCCCTTGGTTGTGGTTGATGCAGTTGTTCCTCAAAGTCCCCATATGGGTATAGTTATTGTGGGATATTTTATTAAAGAATTATGACATGGTATATTCTTATGGGAATAAAATATATTACTTTTCTTATAAGGGATTATTTTCTCTTCTATTTATTTATCATAAATCTTATAAATAATATTTTTTTAATCAATTTAAATGAAAATGAAAATGATATTATTATTATTTAACTATAATGAAGAATTTATATTGATCTCCTCTTTAAAATGTTCTTACATGATAACATGATAACAGTTAGCCTATTTTTTTATAGATAGTGTGATATCAATGTTATGATGGTTAGCTAAATATTATGATAATATTAGAAATATGAAATTGATAAATAATGTAACTAAAGAAATAATTGATAACTTATTTGGATATTAATAATTAAATTTACATCTTTGAAATCCAGTGGTTAATCTAATTTAAAGACAATCAATTTTAGTAAATACATATGTTTAATTAGAATTCATATAAAATGTGAATTGTATAATTGATAAAAAACGTGAATAAAGATTATACTTGGTTATTATAATGAATATTCTATGTTAATTGAAATTTTTCTTCTTTATGGACACTGAAACCAGAATAATTGTTAAGGGTATTCTTTTCAATTGAGAGCATATCATATATAGATAATATATGATTCTAGTTGGAACTGATTAAAAAATTAATTGGTTAAGTCAATGTTGTATAAGAAACATTTTTTATAAATATAACATATTTTATAGGGATTTGGTTTTTTCTTTTCTTGGGAATTATAACTATTTTTTAAATAAATGGGTTATTTTTTTCATGATATGGATGAATTCCTTATTTTGAGGACAGACTTTCCCAATGTATTATTTTTCTGTTCCATTTGTGGATCTGATGTGAGATAAGTTTGGATAATCCTGGGGTGGATGATATATCCGGGGAGGCATGGATATAATGTGATCTTGGTATGGATGATTCTAGGATGAATGATGTGGTGTGAGGGCATGAAATCCTAGATGATGCTCAAATATTTGAAATCTTTGGTAAAGATATGAATCAATATTTTCATGTGAGTGTCATGGATGGAACATGTAGTGATGATAGATGTTAATGATGGGCTTCCATATTTATAAGATACATAGAGCTGGTATGCTCTCTTATGAATCTCTTTAGAGGTCGATGCTTGAGTTTCTTCTTCATTTGCATTCATTTCCTCGCATAATGAGGTATCTATAGGTTATTGGATACATTTTATCCACTAATTGGTATATTATTATGTCCTTTTTAGAGTACCTAGTTTTGGAATGATGTTTATAATTAAGGAAAATGTGTTTAACAGATGGGGTCAGTGGTCGGTGGAATTCCATTTCTAAATGATGATAATAATGATAAACCATGACCTTGTTCTGGATTATCCCTAAAGGGCATGAAAATTAATATAATTATTAATGGAAGGTATTGATATGTTGAAAAATATTAATTGTTAATTAATATAAAATTAATTAAATAACAAAATTACCTAATAAAAAATAATTCATTAATGTAGATATTTTAAATGAACGTGTGATTATTGGATATATAGTATTTTCTATGGTAGTAAGGAGTATGAGTGAAATTACCTATAGTTGAGTTGAAGAATAGGTTATGACCATAGTGTGGTTTTGATTTATTTTATATCATATATAATATGAGATTTCATATGCTTCACTGCCCATATAGGTTTTGTAAACTAACACCTAGTGGACTCCGGGAGGGTGTCTTCCACCACATCTCTGTGGGAGGATATATGACTGACTACCCCCTATATCCCAACACTCTTTTCCATGCAGTTACATGTGCTATAAATAATGATATTTATTTTTCCCATATATGTGTGCTGAGGGATGTGATGGATTGTGGTTATTTCAATGTCATTTATTAGTACAAAAAATATCTAATCGAATATTATCTGTCTGGCATGTGTATTTTGTGATGGATTGAGGTACTAACTCAATGTATGGGATCTAATGGATTAATTAATAATACAAGATGTTTGATATATAGAATAATGGTTATCTTGTCTTAAAAAAACTACATGGTTAATATATGTGATATGGGATGGTGTTTTAATGTGATTCATGAGGTTCATGTTATATTTCCTTACCCAAGATTCTTTATGCTCACATACTTTTTGAGAGCGATTGATCAAGATATATGAGGTGGGGGTAGAGATAAAACCCATCATGGAAGTAGGTGAGGTGTAACCTTGATGTTTTATTACTATATTATACGATATATATTGTGTTATAATTGGTGCGAGTTATCTATAGTGAGGCTAGAAACATAGCTCACATATTGGATGAAAAATTATTTTCACTATTGATCACTATGATTTAGAATTCTTTGTTTATCTATTTAATGAGAGGCTCTATGAAAGATGATATGAATGTTTTTCTTCTGGATTATGTGGACATAGGCAGTGAGAGTTCTGGAAAATTATGATCTGTTAGTCTGTTCCATGTGCTATACATCAGGTTCCACCAATGAGGCAGTTAGGGCTATGGCTGCAGTAGTAGGGTGGTCGAGTTTGGGATTTGTAGAGAGAAGATAATATGGTAGAGAATATCACTGAGACCATCCATGTCCCTATATAACAGAGAACAATAATGAATGTATACATTATAATGTTATGATAGGTCATGGAGAAGGTCATGGTCAACGTAATGCCTTATAATTTCTATCTCCAGACAACATAAACATCATTTAATGTAAACTATAAAATTTTAATTATTGGTTTATGAATTTTTTATTTCGGATTGAATCCATCCTTTATATCACATATCCAATTCAATTCATTGGGACATAAGGTGGAGAGGATTCTAGTTTCCATGGTGTTTTCTTTTCTATTTGGTGGTATAACTATTTTGTATGATGTATATTGTGACTAAGATCTAGTTTTGTGCTATCACCACTCTTTTGGAGACTTCCAATGTTTCTGGATAAATCCAAAAGACAACATTCTCGACATGGATCGGTTTTAATTACTCAAGGCCATAATAAATTTATTTAAGAGGATGGTTGTGTACTATGTTGATGAATGAGAAAATGTGGTGTTTTTTAGAGATCTAGTCCCTCAAATGGTTTATAATCATGTTTTTTATTTTTCATATTTAATGGCCCAGTTGATGCCTAGCTCATCATAGTTTCACCATTTTGTGTATCCCAATGTTGTGGAAGAGTACACAGATGTATTTACAGTGGGGGTTATAATGTTTCCCTCTTGATGGGAGATCATGTTTTGGGTAAATATATTTCTAGATGAGTCACCTATGTAGATGTATCTATATATGATGTATCTATTAGATTTTTTATATATACATTAATAGCTTCATGGTCAGTTTCTAACTGGTTTTGTTTGAACAGGTGTGTCATAATAGGTTGCTCCAATTTTGTTCACGAAGAAGGTCAATTTTAGCATGCATATTTTTATCAATTACTATCACGTTAGTGACTGTGATGAATGGGTATCAATCTCCTCGAATTGACTATTTTAGCAATTATCTGAAGGTAACATCTAGGTTATCGAAGACCACTTTTATGTCAGAATATCATTATATGTGTTTGAAGGATGAGTATATTTTTAATACTTCTTTCCATTATCATCTTGGAAATTATTAGTTTGATGTGATATTTTTTGCGGTGATAAATGATCCATTTGTTATCATGGGTTGATGAAAAAAGTTCTCAGGGTGTTATTGGATAAATTCTTTGTGGTTTTCAAATATGACAACCTTATGTTCTCCAATCCTATGGAGGATCATGTAGAGATTCTCCATGTTTTTTTTTGGAGTTTGTCATCATGAGATGTTATTAGAGAAGTTATATAAGTTTGATTTATAGGATTGTGAAGTTTATTTCATGGTTAATGTGGTATCCTAGATGGTATTAGATATAGATCCTTTGAAAATAAGTGTTTTGGTGTCATGTGATGCTCCCGAGATAGTGGGAGAGGTTTGGGGTTTCCTTGGTAATGTAGGATTTTACAGGAGGTTTGTAGATGATTTTCTTCTGGTTGTGGTTATTCATATATCATTGACCTTAAAGGATCATGTATTGTTGTAAACTTATTGGTTCTAGTCATCTTTTCAGTAACTTTATGTGATATTTTTCAATTCTATAGTATTTTTCTTAGTAGAAGGTGATTATTTTGATTTTTTTTGTCGTTATTCGTGTCTTAGCATGGGCTACACTCAGATGTAGTGGAGATCAGTTGTTTCATATCACCATGGGTAGTAACATCCCCATAAGGTAAACTATGAAACCCATGATATTTATTTGGATGAAATGGCCATTTCCTTGAAGTGTTGGATACAATACAACATTAGCGACATTTTATGGTTTTTATGGACCATAAGATCCTAAGGTATTCCTAATCCATATGTGAAATAAACATGTGTTAATGTTAGTTGGAGGAATTAATATAGGATTACGACATTCAGATTTTAAATACTCCATTCAAGGGAAATTTTGTAGTTTATGTGTTGAGGAAGAAGTAATGTAGTGATTTCTTTCATGGATCCATGGATTCATTGAGAGTGATGGAAGAAATCAAAACATTGCATCATGAAATGGTACAAGTTGTATGTAGTGTTTGTCTTTTACAAATGCTTTTTTAGACTTATTTGGTGATTCTAGTTGGGGATTAACAGTAGGGGAATTCTGATGTGACGTTGTGGAGAGAAAATGTTATTTTTTCGATTCACATAATCGTTAATATAAAGATAGACATCACTAGGTGATGTTCTGTTAAAGGATTTTTATTCCTTCATTGATGCAAGATATGTTACATCAAGAGATATTACTTACCATTTGGGGATACATCTTTATGTGATCAATATGTATCGATCTTCAGGAGGTTATATTTGGTTTCCTTGATTAAAACATTTAGTTTCATATTTTTTTCTTATTGTTTGGTCTTCTAGATGTATAATGTAACAAACTGTGTTCTCTATGGGTTTATCTAGTCATTATATATTCCCTAGTGGAAGTGGGAGGATGTCTATATAGAAAAAATTACTAATTTACCTTGATCTATAGGAGGATATGATGATATAAGGGTGATAGTGGATCACTGAATTATATAATTCCCCATTATAGATATATAAGATTTGAGCTAAGTGGAGGTTTTTTTGAGGAAGTATTTTGATTAGGTGGTGTGATTTCATGGAGTCATGGGGATGATAATTTCTAATCAAGACTGTCATTTTACAACTATATTGTAGAGAGGTCTCTAAAATAATTTTACTCTCTCATTCTACTATGAAAATATTTTCATCTATAGAAGGATGTTCCAATAGTGTAGACAATATGGAATCATGAGTAAATGTTCTGATCTTGTGTACTAGATTATTTATGTTTTCATATGAGGAACCATAACATTGTTTATTTTTCTTACAAAATTAGATTACCCTCCATCATTGTAATGGTTCCATTTCATTATTTTTAAAGCCGACTACTTCATTCCCCATTGCATTGGACTGTGGTCGGAGAGGCACAAATCCTCATAGTCTAACAAGTATATAATGTGACAGAGATGGTTTAGTTAATTCCTAAGAGGATTAACATAGTTCAAGTTCATTAGAAAACCTATACCGATTAGAAAATGATACCTCTATAGATTTAAATTATATATCACAAGTTCCTAAAGGTTACATACCATCGTGGGCAGAGATGGTTTGGTTGTGCGAGAATTCTTCATCACTGTTTTTTTATCCTTTTGTGGTTTCTATCATTTTGGATTATTGGTATATCACTTTGCACTTCTCCAAAAAATGAGTTGGACACAATTTTTTTTCTTGTTTTACAGATCTATTTTTATATTCATGATGTCTATCATGTTATAAATTGTGAATAAATGTCAATTAATGATGTTGAAGACATCAAGGTGTAGCCTATGAAGATCTTGTACTACCCGAAGATGGTGCATCATGGACATGTTATTCCCTTGGATCGTGTCTTATGACAACTCGGTGACATAGAGGATAGTACCTGGAATGTGAGTGTCATGTTAAATCACAATACCCCGAGTTGTTGGAATTTTACCTCTTCCATTATAATGTTTTTATGCATATAGAACATTCTAGTTTATGTGATGTTATCCTCTTGTTACACGTTGTGTATTTACTATCATTTGAGAGGAATATCCTCCAAAAGAGTAAATAGTATACTGTTGTTGTTGTTTCATGGTTTGATACTAGTTAACTATGACTAAGGTTTTTGATAATATAAGTTAGAGAGATCATTGAGATTTATATTGTAAGGTGGTTGTTTGGAAGATGCCTTATAGATTTCTCACTGGTTTGGTTTTGGATTTTTGTGGATGAATATTTTTTGAGAGCTGTCAAATGTAATCACTACAATCCATCTGGACCAACCCTTTGTATGTTTCTCACACTCAAGGATCTCACAGGAGACATGGAAGTTATTTTGTGGTGTTTGTCTTAGGAATGATTTAAGTAGAGAAAATAACTGTCAAGTAAACCCCACACACCATATATGTGTAGTTCATTGATTTTTTTGGGACAGTTCACAATTTGTAATTTTTTTTGGGTAAAATATGAAAATATGACACAAGATTCATCATGATATGACCCCGGAATTGAAAATACATTTAAATGGTTTACATTCATTTTAAATCCCCAATACATGGAATTAATAAACGTTCATGTGGCATGAAGGGTTTCAGAAACCCAAATATCCCTCTAATTTTACAGTGGCTAGATGCTTCTCATCTTAGATTCTTAAGATCACATCAATGGTAAATGATCTCAGGGATTCCTTCTATGATCCATGGTGTCTCATGTTGATCCACGGTGTGTTGCATATTTTTGAGTATAGTTTTATCCTAGTTTTTCACATGTTATCTCATGTATTTATTTAAATGATATGAAATTTGATATCTATTTTTTTTATAATGGTGATTCTATTGGTTGTGGTTGGTGTGGTTGTGTCATGTAATACATTGTTAGAGGCATTTATTATGGGAGTGGTGACTGGATATCAACAACGCGGTCTATCCTCTTGGAATGAATGTTGGAGGATTTAGATTTAGGTGATTTGTTTCTTATATATTTATTTATGGGTAACATGAAATTTATGATTCTTTAGACTATTACATGTAATAGATATTTAACTAACAAATATTGAAAGAGATTAAATAATTGGTTGAGATCTCCTTTTGATGATGTTTTTTCCTGATACTGTGATAGATGATTTCTTCTTTCTTTTTCACTCTATGTGATATCTGTGTTATTCTTATTGGGTTTCTATTATGAATGTATTTTCATTTTTAAAATGATAAATAATGAAAATATTGAATTATTTAATAATTTAATTTCAATAAAATAACTCAAAATATGTGCTTGTAATCGAGTGTTAAATTTTATTTGATGGGAATAAAATTGATTAAATGAAAATGTTAAATTCTAATTGATATTACATGTGCATAATTGAATTTGATAAATATTGTGGTGAATGATTATTGTTTTTGATAAAAAATAATGGAAGAAATGAATTATAATTTAGAATGGTATTTATCTCTGTTTAATGGGGATAAATTAATGTGTTATTGCATGATATTACTTTAAGAGCTTGTTATATTCTGATAACTTAGGTTTACAGAAGTTTTAACCTATTATTAAATTAATTGGTTAATTTAAGATGTAATAATAACCACTTGTATGATAATGATAATGTATTTTCTCGGCCATAATTTTCTAATTTTCTTGAGAAGATCAAGTAACTTTTTTGGAGTCATGTCAGCTTGTTTTCAAGACAGGGCTACATGACATATATTTAGTGGCTATTTTTAATGTTCATTGACTTTTTTTTTGAATTATAGAAATGATACTATAATGGATGAGACAATTATGGTTGATAGGGGTGGGGACACCTGGATGTTATGTGATCCAAGTAAGGTTGATCCTGAGATGGGTGACATTATATGTGGGAAGAGAGAACTAGATTATGTGGTGGAATATGAAGCCTCTGATGGGGAGATACATTAGTATATACTTGTGGGTGTTAGGTATTCAATTAAAGGTGATGTATGGGATGATGATATACATACCCATTGATGAAATTTTAACGTGTTTCACTATCACTTATGAATCTTTTTAGTGGCAGCATGATGAGTTTCTTCTTTAACTTCCACCTTTTCCCCACCACTTGAGGCATATTTATGTTCATGGTAGAATATTTTCCTCATGGTTGAATATTAATATGGTTTTCCTAGAGTAACTTGTTATGGAATTCTGGTAATAACTAATAAATAAATCTTTAACCAATATGGTTAATTGATTATATAATATAAATAATTAAATATGTTAATCTTGATAAACAACAAACATGGTTTGCAGTATTCTTATAGTGAATGTTAATTATTATAAGGATTCAGGAAATATAATGAAATGTGAAAATATAAAAATAGATATCTATTGGGTAAATAATTAATTAATTGGACGAAATAATAAAAAATTTAATTAACTTAGATATTTTATATGCTTCCAGGATTATTGGATATCTGTTCTTAGTCATAGCAGTCGGGAGTCAAATTGAAATTATCTAAAGTTGGCTCTAAGGCTATGATTTAACCTTATTTCTGTTTGTGTAATATTATATCAAGTATATTATATGATTTAGTATAATTACCCATTCATTTTAGTTAAGAAAAATAACACATATTTGACTATGTTAGGATGTAATCCCCAACATCCTAATGGGATGATGAATAGACTTTCTACCCCTAGCCCCAAGCTATTCTCTTGTTGGTTATGTAGGATTTAATGAATGGTGGTTGGGATTCCCATATAGTTTCATACACATAAATAATATATTGTGGCTATTCAATAAAAATTTTATCACATATATTGTATCGAAATGATTATTATAGGTTTGATGTATATAGGATTAGATGTCTTGAGGTACTAACTCATTGTATGGATTGTAATGGATTTTTGTAAAACACCTATTGTTTGATATATGTCATATAAGATGTGTTTGAATCTAGAAAATACATGGTAATTATATGTGATATGGGATGGTGCGGTCATGTGATGGAAAAGGATCATAATTTGACTCCTTGACAATGAGACTTTGAGAATTATTTCTTTTGTAGTGGGACGACTATGGACGTATGACATAGGGATGAACGGAAAATAGGTGGGGTAGTAGGAGCTTTCTTTCGAAGAGGTTTTACTACTCTATTATATTAAATATTTTATTCATTACATAATTAGAGTTATCTATGGTGAGGATCTGAATTTGTTATACCTATTTAGGTGGTGAATTAGTTTCACTATTATTCAAAGTGCTTTAGCATACATTCTTTATATTTTTGTTGAGATTCTTTAGTATGGGTCATACTTAGTATACTATTATGCTATCCCAATATATATATAAATATATATATATTAATGTTAGATGATGCCAATCTGTTATCTGGCTGGATATTACTTGCTAAAAGTTGTTCATGAGATGTTTGGGCTTTTTCACCATTAGTATGATTACATTTATGGTCTTGTACTTTTTATTTCAGTATTTTAATACTATCTAAAATTATATATTTTCACTTATTATTTTAATATATATATATATATATATCTACGTATATTTTGGTTTTTATCCTTTTCATCTCTCTCCATTTAATGTTATCATATATTGTAATGTCTCTCATATTCATGTTTGTTAAACCCTTGGTGGTATTTATTGTCAAGGGGTCTATAAAAGGCGGGACTTGGGTAGTAACCAGTTATCCCTCCTCATTGTTGTATCTTTGTTGGGAGGGTCGTTAAAATTACATACTAGAATTTATACAAGGTTATAAAAACTAATATTAAAATTAATATATTTTACATCAGGTTGAAAATTATAAAACTACATCACACAAATTATCCCACAACACTAAGATTAGATGATTTAGTTTATTTATATATTAGCTACAAAAAAATGTTACAAAAAACATATCTCCCAAATCACACTACACTTTATGTCCTTGTAAAAATATCAAATTTTCTACACTTATACATAATCTATGGAAAAATAATGAGAAATTGATATGATCAAATGAAATGTAAGAAAACTAATAATAATTGAACAATTTTGTTTTACATCGTTAGTATATGAGGAACATGATCATAGTTTAACTATTTTATTTCGATTAAAAGTGGAAAAAATTTAAATCATAAAATATGATAAAAGAATATGTAATCTCAAATGATAAAATTTATATCATTGAATATTTGTGAGTAAACATGATAAAATATGCAAGAGTAAAGGGTTATAACAGTTGTATAAAATGTATAAATGTTTTATATGAATTATAGTAGGAATAAATAACAATGTGATCAACGATATATGAAATCTTCTTCATTGTCAATTTTATGAACGAGGATAATAGAACTGTGGTCCATTCTAAATCATATATACATATCTAAACATAATTAAAGCCACACTCAATGTTTTGAACATTAATTACCTTAGAATAGTGGAAATCAATATTATGATCATAGACAACTGCAATCATGTAAGAAAAAAATATCATTCTCTTATATGAAATAAATAATAATCCATCGATATTTTGAATAAATAATAATTCAAAAACAGATTAAATACAATATATACTAATTTAAAATAAAAACAATCACATATCATAGCATGAAGATCCCATTAGTCAAAATTATGTCTCTCAACATTTTAAAATGGTATCCAATAAAAATGGCATCAAGAGTTAGATACATTAATATAGAAAAAAATAACCCAAAATAGTATCTCATAATATGATATAGTTGATAATTCAATGTGTATTAATAATTAAGATATAAATATGATAGGTTAAAAGAGTAAAATGGAACGTAAATATTAAAAATATATTACATAAAACACATTTACCATTATCATTAAAATATGATGTTATGGGTCTCATTGATTATTATATTCATGAAGTTGAAATTAATAATTTTACATAAATAAAATAAAATTGAAACCCAAATAATATTTCCATGTGGTTAAATAATGGTTTTGTACACCAATAATAAAAAGGATATAAAAAATAGAATCATAAATGTAAAATAATTTTTTTATTATAAAATCATTAAAATTCACAGTGTTAGAAAAAATAAAAAAAATATCATATTCAAAATGATTAAGGTGGTAAATTAAAATAAAAATAAATAATAATTTTCATGATCCAAAGTAAGCATTGAATACATTTTTTATGGGAAATTTATATATATTTTAGTTAAAAGTTTATTATAAAAGGTGAGATTTAATATTATGAAAAATTTTCATTCAAAATTAAAATACATCACTAAATATAAATTTTAAGTGAATCTTAATATTCCCTGTCGATAAATATATTTTGTAAAATAAAATAATTAAATGGAATAATATTATAAATATTATAAAGAAATTTGCAGGGAGTGGAATATTTATAAAATTTAATGTATGTAGAGTTGAGAAAATCCTTATGAATATCATAATAATTGAGGTAAAAATCCTTGTAAATGTAAATTATGAAAAATATTTCATTGAAAATATTTTTAAAAAAAAATACTTATATCATAGTGTATAATTAAAACAATATTAAAAGTTTTTTTCATGTTAAAATATTAGAATAAAGTAAAAGTTAATTTTCTTTTTAAAATCAATTAATAAATTTAATTATAGAGAATCTAAACTCAATAATAAATTATACATGAAATGAAAAATATATTAAATAGTAAAAACATAAATTAATTGTAAAATATATTATATGGGTCGTATCTAAACCAAATTAATAATTTTTTTTACAATATGAATCTCAATTAAAAAAATAAAATTTCACAATACAAACCCTTACCTTGGAACTATATTTGGCGATACTAACTGTAAACATTTTTATAGAAAACATAACCTTAAAAATAACTCAATTAAAATTTTTATTCTAACATATTGACGTAATTATAGTTAAATTATAATTAGTAAATAATTTTTTTCTTAGTAATTATTTATTTTCAACATTAGATTTTAGTCATTATGATTATTTCACTAGTATTTTCTAATGTAGAATTTGATCCCCATACATAGATACCACGATAAATATAACTCACTTATTTAATATACAAAATTTTATTTTTCATAAAAATTTATATTCTTATATTTTCATTCCATGAGTGATTTTATGAATTCTAATGTGGAATTTGATTAGAAGCATCATTTGGTAATTTTTTCTGTGGGGAAGTTATTATATTTATAATGAGTTTGAATATTAATATTAACGGTATATAATTATAATAACGTCATAAATTACATTTTAATATAGTATAATGAATCTCTTAACTATCTATGTCAGGAGGTGGTGAAAAATAGATTACACAATTCATGTAGGTGGTAGTCTACAAATAAGAAAAGTGTGGATTTTAATACTATATAGTTAGTTGGGAGATGTATAATTATTTTCATAAATATAATAAATAATTACTAAAATAATGATATTTATATAATTATATTCATATGGTTAGTATATTTTTGGAGCATAGATGTTTGATAATGGTATATAATAAAAGGATTGGGACTAAATAATTCTCATATCGTGGACTTTAATGTTTACTAGATATATAATTTAGAATTTAAGACTTGAGGAACATTATTTTTACAATTGGATACAAAAAAATTGAATTTTTTTCTAAATAATTAAAATAATATCTGGGTTATGTGAAATTTAATGGAGTATTTTGTGTTATAATGGGTGGATGAGATATTATTCTATACATGAACAAGTAGGAAATTTCATAATAATTTAATGTTTGGTGATTGGTTATGATAAAATAACATATAAGTTCTTAAGATATTTGAGATAGGTTTTTTGAAACTGGTGTTGAAATAAATTTTTATAAAAAAATATTATTAAATAATTTTATTATTTGAAGATTATTTATTATCATTTTTTGCATGATTTAATATATAATTTTACCATTTGTTAAAAAGTATGATTATTTTTTTAGCAAATGAATTTTTCCAAAAAATATATGGTGGAGATTAATATCAATTTTAATTGTTAAGCTCCAAAATTTAATCCTCTTATAATCTAGTTCAATTTTATTTTTTAAAAAAATTATCTTTTATGCCAAATTATGGGATATGTAGAAAAAATTGTTTTAGTAGATAAATGATTTTTTAAATATTAAATATATATATTATTATTTCATATCAATTAATAAAAAATTAAATATTAATATGTTTTATTATGAATTAAAATATTATACTAAATCATAAATTTGAAAAATATAATTATAATTAGTCTAATTATATATACACAATACATGGAAAATTATAATTCGTTGAAAAACAATAAATTTTCACTATAAAGAATATTTTTCTCGGTTATATGCGTATATGTAATTAATTTCAAAATGGATTATTACCAAATCAGTATGTGATGATTAATATTATTTTATTAACCTCTATTTCGAGAGGTGTTAAATAAATTTTAATGTATTCTTCCTTTAAATAAGAAAATATGTATTAGGGAAAATATATTTTAAGTATAAAATAAATAATTTATTATTACATTCATAGTGATAATTCATAAGAATGCTAATTAATTTACATTAATATAGAATACATATATATATAATTTAAAATAATTATATAGTACTTAATGTTATTAAATCTTTTAAATAATATTATGATAATGAACAACCATAAAATATCTCCTTGGTTAATGTCATTATAAAATAATAATTACAAAATATAATTTGAAATAATTATTTATATTAAAACACAATTTTATTTATCTAATACATTGATAATATAATAATTTTCCAAATTTTATTACAGTATAATTTGATAAATTATTTATTATTAAATGAAAAAAATCATTAAAAAATGATATTTTAGATTATAAATATATTTTTCATTTAATATTTTAATATTTTAATATTTATTATTATTTTTCTAAAAACATCCTTATAGGTATTAGAATCATGTATATTTGATGACTATTATTCAATTGATTATATTTAGAAGTTATTATTTACCTTTAATATTGGTTTATTAGCACAATTACAACTTATAAATTTGTTCCACTAAAAACACTTATATAATTATTCTTTTTCCCTAATTTTTTATATATTTAGAATACAATTTTACTATTTTTGTTGTTCTTTCTTAATGACTGATAATTAAAAATTTTATTAGTATTATAAATAAAAAATAAATTTAGTTGGCATAAAATATTTTATTTGGGATGCCATCACATTAGATAATGTGATTACAATTCCATGGTGGATACACATTTCTTCATAAAAAAGTCTAATCTTGTCCTGCTCACTATTATAAGAAAAAATATCGGAATGCAGACTCCCCTCATTCAATGTTTTCATTATATTTACATATTTATGAATCATCATTATAAAGTCTTTGATAAAATAAGAGATATTTTAGTGGCTAGGGAAGTTTCCTAAAAAATAATTGATGATCATAAAATAATTATATAGTAACAATATATAGATATTTTATTTACTGTATAATGATAAATTTGAGTAATAATTGACTGTGCTATAAAAGAAAATATGCTCACTATTATTTTTTAAGTTGAAATGAAAATATTTTTATCTCATTATGGGCCTATATTTTATTTTGATAAATTATTGGATGTAATATTCCATTTTATATAATCATCAATGAAAGCGTGTGCTTATATTCATGTCCACATATTGTAAATTTATATAATGATTGAATGAATTAATATTATTTTTTGTCATCTCAGGAATAACATAATTTCATCTGATGATTAGTTTTTTGTAGAATAAGAAACCAATTATTGAATAATATATATATATATTTTATATATTTGGAAAATTCATTCTAAATCCTAGGATGTGACAATTTCCCCAATATATTAATTTATTCATCATATTTTAAATATTTTAACTAATAAAAATAATTAAACAAAATAAAAATATATATACTACTCATCATATTGTTTGGAATTATATCTCAAAGATTTTATGTTATGTAATATTTGATAGTACAAATTTTCCATCATGATAGCCCTATCCCAAAAATTATGTTTCATAAAAGCAATTTAATAAATATATGCTTCAGGATTCAGTGTTACTACCTATATAATGGGATTAATTTTGATAAACATTTCATAGTGATTCATTCTCTAATATATGACCATAGGATTATTTGGAATATAATTTGTGATTTCACTATGTTAGTGATTAATATAGAGTCTTTTTAGAGAAAGTAAACACTTTAAAAAATTCCCCTCCTATTTATCAAATGGAAAAATTATAAATTTTTATTGAAGGAATTTCCAACTTACATCATATTAGGATCTAATATTCATAAAACATAATGTTTCCTTATAAAATTTAATATCAAATAAATATGGCGGTGATTTCATATTCTTATAAAATATACAAGATTTGAAAGAGATATATGAAATAGAAGACAATATTAGATCAAAAAATGTTCAGTGGAAAATAAGTATACCTAATCAAGGATAATAATATAAAAAAATTGTTATTGAATTTATAAATTACATACATCAAATATCATAGAAGATTATAGGGATGATTTTTATTATTTTCCATAGGTTAGGTAAAAAATTTAATTATTTACAAAACATCTTTCATTAGAATCATTGATGTGTGGGTGGTGAATTAGTTAGTATGGTATTATCCTCTATTGAAATGACTATCCTATATTACAATTTTTATCAATCCTATGTTTTATGACCAAGATTCCCACAGTGGAATCATCTGCCAGATCCTTTGATGAATCTCTATATATCCCTCCTCTCTCAATTTATTAATATAGAAAAAAATTTCATCATTCCTCCATATAATTTATCTCTTATAAATTTATTCAAACATTATTGTAATATTATTTTGAATCTATGATAATTAATTTAGAATAATTCTTGTAATTATAACTCAATATAGTTTTTTTTGGAATGAGAAAAACAATCATGACTCCATGTCCTATAACATTTTATTGGTTGTTAGGATTATCACATCATTTTACATCATATAAAAATATAACATAGTTTCTCCAGCTTAAGTCCATTAATGTTATTAATGTAATGATTAGGTATTAGAGTATTTAAATTATGAAATGAATAAAAATTAAACTATGAAAAATTATGATGAAACACATAAATGATGTGAATAACCTGATATATGAATTTATAACATTTAATTTGGGGTGTCAATCACTATATTCCTATTATGTTCTTATACCTGAATACAATAATATTAAAATATCAATTTTTAATTAAATTATTGACATTATTCTATAAATTTAATGTGATTCTACCAATGAATGGAGACTAAGAGTGTGAAACCCTGAAAAAAATTAGGTCCATAAATTTTGTACTAAGGAAATACCATTTTAGAACTAAACTAATATAATTTATGTTTATTACCATAATTACATCTGTGGAAGATCATTTAACAAAATATTTGTTTTGAGAGAGGTATATCAACACTAAGAAAATGAGCACACTAAATTATTCGAAATGTTACTATATCTTTTTATCTATTAAATTATCATAGTGTTTTTCCATTTTTTTCTTAAATATAAAAATATATAATAAAAACCCTAATACCAAATTTTGTGCCATATACCAGTTCTCCTTTTCATTTTGAGAATGATACTAACATTACATTATATAATTTATTAAATGATAGATAACCCAACATAAATATTCATATATTTCACATAATGTATATAATATTACCATTACATATCAAATATAATATACACCCGAGATAAATAGTGGATTAGTTCCATTGTATAATATTTACATTAAATATTTCTTATAATTTCATTATAATCACACCAAAATAAAACTCCATCTATATATCTCATATGTTTAACTCCTTATCTAACCTAGGGAATTGATTATTTTTGAAAAAAATGACCCATAAGGGGAAAACATAGAAAATATAATCAATTGATTATACCCTCAATTTTTATAGTACTTGATTAATGGAGAAGTATAGGTTTAAAAAGACCATCTAATGGTAAGATTAAACAATGAGTCAAGATCAGAAGACAGATAATCAAAATTGATAAAACATAAACCATAGGGATTGTGTACCATGAAATGAGGGAAAAACAATGATCCACGTGGTGTATTGTTGAAATATAATCATAAATGGGGCTTAATATTAATAATATAAAATCATAAAATATTAAACATGGATAACCATGATCATTTCCATGGTTATTCATGTCATCATAAGTAACTAGAAATTGTCTTGATAGTTAATATTGTGAACATTGATAATTGTAATCAGGTTTACACTCAATCTTTGGAATATTGATATGTGCAATATGGTTCCAACCCAATATTTGGTATATAGAAAAAAACTATTAGTATATGATCAAAATCATTATATTTGTAAATATAAATTAGTATCCAATACATTATAGGTATATATAGGACCCCACCAATCATGAAATGATAATACATATGCATGTGTGGAAAGAAAATTCATTTATATATAATATATTAAAGAATCTATAGATTTATATTTTTAAAATTTATAAATTGTCTCCCATAAATAACCAGAAGAGTTAGAGTAGTGGATACTAGAAAATCCAATAACACAAAGGGTTAAACTCATAAATGGATTTTGAGGGTGATTCATGAACATATATCTTAATAAGATATATGTTCTATAAATAGTATAAAATAAAATAATATTCATAGAAGGATATTTCATAAGTTATTTCAACATTGATTTAATAATTTAATGTTACATGTCACTATAGAACACTATGAATTATTTAGCATTTTTAATAGGGTTTATCTATTGTTAATAGTGAATTTTATATTTGTAATCAATTTTACAATTAGATATGTAATTTCTAGTAAATTTCTACAAAAAAATATATCACTAAATGGATTATTGCAAATAAAATCATTATGTTGAAATTATAATAACAACAACAGATAACATATATTTTGGTATAAATATATTCAAATAGATTCATATGACAAGTCTATCAATTATAATAATATTAGTAACTTTCATAATCAATACCAACAATATATATATTTGTAAATTATATTTTAAACAAGATATTATATATTGGTTATCCATATTTTAATCTAAAAAATTTATATTATTTATAAAAATCTAATTTTATATAATATGTCTGCTATATTTATTTTATATTAATTATAAAACAATCATATTCAAAAATATAATGGTGACATATAAAAAAATTCCAAAATATAATTTAAAAACATGTTCAGAATCCATGAGAATACATGATGTTTAAGGAAATACATCACCAATATATTAAACCATAATCAAAATCCAAAAGTATTGATATGGAACACCATCAATATTATTACATTATCTATATCAATAGATAATTTTTTTATATATTAATCCACCCTATTGATGAGATCAATGCATTTATTTTACCCAATTACTCATAAAAGGTATACAATGGTGTCAGTCACCTATAAAAGGATCAATATCAGAAAAAACGAGTGAATAATCATCCTCATTATTGGGAATTGAGATGAATATCAAAAGACCCAAGTCATGGACAATATTCCTTGAATTGAGATAGAAAATAATAGAAATGTATTCTTTATAGGATTTAATAATGAATATTAATTGTAATCAATGATACACATATAATAATCTACTACACACGTTTTAAAAAATACTGAATATTCTAAATTAACGGTATCTTATATAACACATATGGATTACATCAATAACACATATTTTTATTATATTAAATATTGATATAGTTCACACATATTTAATGATCCAAATACCGATGCATGAATAAATAAGAAAAAATAACTACAAAATGAATAAATAGATAAAATATAATAATACAGTCCAACAACACATAATTGTGAGTATATTCTTGATAGTTAAACCAGTTTTTTATGGAAATATACAAAATTAGAAATCACCTAAATTTTCCATGATGTATCAGGGAAATGAACCTTCACATAAAAACGATTCTTCCTACAAAATTATACTATGATCTATTAAAAGGCCTCACCATATATTTTTTCCTTATGTATTTTTATCATCAATAAAAATGATATTGTTAACAAAGGAATATTTGAAAAACAAAATCCTCAGTTTTGTGGAGACTAAAAATTCCATAATCATGTATCCAAGCCTTTTGTTAAAAATTCCAAAAAATATCTCTATGAACAGTCAATTTTAGACTAAATTGTAGAGATAAAACCCAAAATGATCTCATGCCTCACATTGGTATAGATCACATGTTTCCAAATTTGAGAAACCATCATTATCCATTGACCCTCATCAGCATACACTCTATTACACATATTGATATAGGAAACATATTACATAATATATAATGATATATTTATAGGATGACAAATATAAGACAAACATATGATATTATAATGAATTGTACTCTATTCATGAACTATAAGGAATGATAAACATATGATATTTTATAGGGATTAAATAGATAACATGTTACAAAGGTAACATATATATACTATTTATGAATTAAAATAAAGGACTCATTGATAATGAATGAATTGTAATATGATACGTATAATTAATGTATTGTAATATGAGACTTATAACAAAAAAATTATAATTTATTTATATAATGAATGAATTATTAGAAGATAATGAACTTATTTGAAAATTTTAAGGAATTAGATTATGATACATAAGATAATGTAACTATTTTATGACGTAAATGATGAAAGAAATAAAATATGATAATAATAATGGATGATTTTTATGTAGATAATTAATTAATTGTAAACTATTAATAAATTTTTTTCTAATATATATATTATAAGAATTGTATCTAAAAATATGATACATATATAATGTTTGATAATGTTTTATCGATAGTTTGGGTTGTGATATTTTTGAAGATGAATTCATATATTTTTTGAGATAGTAAATGATGTCATTGGAATCATTGGACGTGGAAATGTGATTCTCCTATGACAAAGCACCCACATGAATCATAATGAACATAGTGGGATCCTGTAGTGGTGGAAAGAAGAAGAATGGAATGTTTACCTAATATAATGCTTCTTACATCTTATATACCATCCCTCACCTCACGAAACTAATTAGTGTTATATAGATGAACATTATTCATCATGGATTCATAATTACATGTGACTATGTATAAGATCCAAAAATTTATTGATGTAGTTAAATAAAAAAAATTAAAAATTACAAGTAAATAATATTAATAATTTAAACAACATTGGTGTGTTCAGGGATATGTTTCAATTACTAAGAATAATAAAGTTGTAAATTAATCAAAGTTTCATGACCTTCCCATCCAAGAATATGAAAATTAATAAAACAATACTATTGATTCATGACATAAAAATAGTATAAAAGAGAAATTATAGGTTATAATTAACGTGATTCATGTGTACAGTCGAAGCCTATGATTTTATAGGAAAGTATCTTATAGTTTTTAGTGAATAAAAACTAGAAAATAAATATATATTAATTAATATAGGCCGAAAAAAATATAAAAACAAAAAAAACATGTCACATTTAATTATAAGTATTAAATACAAAAATATAACACAATAAAAACATTATAATATAAGAAACCATCATATTGAAAATATAACCACTAAAAAGCATTATATGAACAAAATTTACTAAAAAAATACAAACATTATAATAGATTATACAAAATTATTGAGAAATAAAACCACAAAAAAATACCATTCTAGAAATAAATCACTTGACATATATATTATAAAGACTAATGAACCAAAAAACCAGGGACCACCTATTTAGGGGAAGAATGAGCCATCACAAACCCATGACCAACTCCAATTGGCTTGGGGAATGTGAAAAATGTCGAGGATTCGTAATGTAAAAAGGATTCATTTACTAGTGTACATTTACTAATATAATAAAGTGTCTCCATGATATATAGAAAATAAATAATAAAATGGGTTTTAACATTTTTAGTAAAACCGTCAATGTAATTACCACTATGGAGCACAATAGAGTAATACGGAAGAAAATAATTATGTAAATTAGAAAAATAAATACCCACAAAATTTGAAGTCTGAAACTATAAATAACAAAATTAAAAAAAAGAGAATAGAGACTTACTCAAAAATTCTAATCCCCAGACACCATACATTTTCAATGCACTCATGTATCCCTAATCTTTGTTGTCTTTCTGTCCATTGGTTGTATAATACATAACCCATGGGGAAATATCCCAAGATGGATTGAGTATATACATATACAATATGAGACCTATAAAACCAAGAGGTTGAAATATAACTTTTTTTAGAATTATTCATATCAAACTATAGGAAAATGTAAGGAAACTCCATAGATACACACATATATGATCAAAAGAGAATTATAATTGAGATAATGGTAGTCTCCATCTCAGAAAACACCCCAATGATTATAAATCTTCCAAAAACACTAATGTGTTTATCTTGGACGCCCATAATCTTGTGTAATTGTAGATGTTGCTGTGTGGAGTAAACACACCTCACCAAAGTGTGTGATATTCCTCGGGGGATTATCTCCAATATAAGATCCACACAATAGTGTCTTATGGGGGATCCACTCAAAAAATAGAGGAACATTACCTAGTGAATTAGGGGGTTCCACTCAAAAAGTATATGATCCATGTCCTAGTTTATCACAGATGTACTACTATATAGGTAATGTGCACACACCATTATGAAATATTGGGGTTCTACTAGGAATTTGTTAGACCCACACCATTGTGTTCCAAGGAGGTGCCACTCAATAGGTTGAGGACATATGACCTATTTTTTCGTTGATGTTCCACTCAATTGGTAGAGGACCAAAAACGCTATGCTTCATGGGGTTCCATATAGTATATAGAGTAATATGGGGAGCCATTATATATTGAGGCATGGTGGTTTCCATCCCCTACTTCTCTCAAATGATCATTCCCAATAACATTCACCATCAGGAATCGCCTAAGGATGGGTCATGTTATGAACATTCCATATAATATCACAAAATCTTCAAAAAGGATATTATAATTCACTAATCCTCCCAGATGATAGGTTGTTTGATCATTCTAAATATCACCCCAGTAATGTAGAATTGTGACCCCATGGGATAACAATGAAGAACATGGAGAACATAGAGGTCAATATCACTGGAATGAAGTCGAGTTTCTATCAAGAGTTATGGAAAAAATTTAATTAGGGGGATATTATGGATTATATAAAGGATTTTAAGTAATAAATTAATATAATAAATCAATTTACTATAATGAGATAATTTGATGAATTGTTAACATATGTCAAAATCATATAAATAAATATCCATGATAAAATTTATAATCAAATGGGTAAGATTTAAAATTGAAGAACCCTACCATGTTTATAATTTTTTTATAGGTGAAGAACATATTTTATAGTGATGGAGAAGACAAGATGCATTTTAAACCTCTGATCCACCTGAATACAATCATCATTTTCATTTTACTTAATTCCTCAAATATGAAAAATATCCTCATACCATCATATCTCATAAGTTTTATCTAATTACACCTATAAATTTAACATAAAAAAGTATTTATTGGATGTATTTTAGGGAAGGATTATAAAATAAAAAATAATATTACTTATTTTATTCACATTACCCACCTTCTAACAACTTCCTCATATGAATATCCACCAATATACAACCATAGGATGAACCTAGGGTAATCCCAACATTCTATATTCCACCGCGGTATAATATTTCTTATCTAAGGATCTACAAATCAGATATTCAATCATTTATGAAATTTTATTTCATGTGATATTAAATTATCTAGTAATTCTATAAAATCAATTTCGATATCACCAGTCCATAGAATCTCATGACATATCGTAACCTAGATCTAATCATAATTCTTAATGTATATTTACTTTATTA
Source organism: Viscum album (assembly GCA_963277665.1). NCBI lineage: Eukaryota > Viridiplantae > Streptophyta > Magnoliopsida > Santalales > Viscaceae > Viscum > Viscum album. The sequence continues at coordinate 1,682,949,550 of OY728126.1, read as the reverse complement.
ATTGAAAAAATATGCTCAATAATGTATTCACTCAATTATGGATTTTTATACCCACAAAATAAAAATAAAAATAAAAAGGTACTGATATCGATCTCACAATTTGGATCTCATAGTTTTTGGAACTCTCTTGAATTCTATTATTATGAATCATCCCACAAACTATGAGAGTTTTCCATATTCAAATGATCCTCTCCGGCTAATCCATAATTACTACAATGTACATGAAAATGGAGGATCCATACACAATATCTATTTTGACACAATCAATAACATGTATTAGATCATTCAATAGTCCCCTTGAATTTGATCCTGGGATGATGTCGTGAACACACTCTAAAAATTGGAGTAATTAATGGTTGTAAGAAACCCAACCAACACACATTATTTTCCCAAATGAACCAATAAAAGTTGAGGATATCCTACCTCCAAAGAAAACCCACTATTATTTTCACTATGTGTATATTCTTATGAAAACATTGTCTCCCTTATCAAACACTATGGGACAATTATTTCTACTTGCATAAGCTTCATATTATCTATGTTGTGTCATTATAAACTCATTTATCCACTATATCTTCTCCTCCTTCTCCTTCACCATCAGTAACCTAACTATAGATGCCTCAACAATCTCTTTCCCGCACAAGGGCTACATTTCCTGGTGTCTCGTAAAGGGCCTAGAATGGTTCCATTCCCATCATACTGTGTAATTAATAATTATAAGATAGATATAATGTTGTAAATTTATCCTATATACTCCATAAAAACTCCAAAACATAATATATTAATATATCCTCCAATAGATATATTGTATGATCATTGTTCCCATTCTATTGGGGATTAAATGTTGTAATCTTCTAAAACTAGGTCGTGAATGTTTTCTTTAGGTCTCTCTACAACCAAGAAATAAACTGTGTATATAGTTATGAAATAATCGTTAAGGATACCCCATGTATGCAGATGACCTACCAAACATTAAACTTCCCCAAAATCCTAAAGTAACTATACTCCTTAATGTCACAGAAGTGTGTCGAATTCATGAGTTGGTTTACAATCACTCTGAAAATAACCTGACCTCTCAGGGGCCATGGAAGAAATGATGAAATGTAAATGGAAATTCAATCTAATATCTACTCTAGGATCAGAATGGGTTCTATGATTCATTTTACAACCTAGGAACAATATTTGATCTTCAGACATGTTAGACATCGAGTGGTGATCTCGACTATTCTCCACACCACGCTAGTCCCAAAAAACTCTTCACAAACATCCTTTTACATATTCAACACTTTACTATGTACAAAAAAAGGAGAATTGTGGAACTCCATAATCATATACACACACATCATGGTCAGAACCACCATATTTCCTTGGAAATGACTCAAATGGTCTCCGACTTTGGAAAGTTCATCTATTAATTCACATTATAATATCTTATCATAATGAAACTCAAGATCAATGTACTCAAACTGAGCAACCCTTGAGCACTAGAGAATATGATTCATCAAATCGATTAAATGAAGACAAGATTTATCCCACTCCTACATGAGGTTTAGTTATTATTATTCCACCTTCCCATACACCTCCTCAAAAAAACAAGAATTTTACTTCTAATTAAGGGAATATTCCACCAAATTTCGATTCCATGGAGTATCAAAAATCTAAGTCATATTACTACAGGAGTTAGAACTAGAACCACTATATCATATTCATATCACTCTATGGGAATATTTAACTAATAATATTATGGTCTGAGTGAATATTAATGTTCTCTACTAGATTATTGTTCCTCGACATCATTCGAGAGGATACTATCAATAAAATTTCATGATTCACATAGTTCTTCTAAAGTCCTCTCAACTTTATTGATGCACATTTGATCTATTCATTTCTCTACATCAACATTAATACAAGATTATATTTAGAGGAATCATAATACACTACATTATCCATTCCCTCATCTATATATCACAATATATGATTACTATTTATCCTCATCCTTATAAATATGAAGGCACCCTAAAGGTAGTGTTCCTAGATAATCATCTACCATTTACACATCAGGGTACCCAATTGGTCTACAATCCTTGAGATATTTGTCATAAAACTGTATTAGTACAAAAATAGTGAAAATATACAAAATTGACATACTATTGGGTGGATCCAAAGAAAGAACTACCTCAATATTCTCTAGGTCCATAAATATCACATTATTGGAGATTACATACCCAAAATGTGTACATTCATGTTTTATATTTTTCACATCAAAAGCTAACTATAAAGCTGGTGCTCCCTATGTAATTATATGACCCACCTCAGATGTTCTAATGGGGAATTCCCTAATGTATTGTATAATAGTATGTTATTGATGAGGTCAATAAAAAATTGGTGGATCAATTTTAGGATTATATGGTTCATCAAGGACATAATCAGTGAAGGGGAGTTAATCAAACAAAAAAGGTATCATCAGAAACACACATTGTCTGTAACATTATCATAATATAATCTTCAGAATATCAACTTCACATGCTCTCAACCATTAGTAGTTGGTTCTGAAATATTAATTCAATAACCAAATCATGAAATATTACTCATATATTTGTTTTTCAATCCTTTTAATGGAATAATTATTATTCATCACTACATGGTTCAAGTGATAATAATCATGTTAGACCAACAATCACATATCATACTTTTTCCTAAAAAAATAAATCCGACCAGGGGAGGCACTATGATTTATAAAATACTTCTCTCAATGGTAATCACAATTATCACTATTATCCTGGATATTGGAATGTTTAATATTATATTTGACTAAAGATATCCTCATGGGGATCAGGGTTATTTATATGAAGAGTTATATCTCATAGATAAGAGGCTAATGCCCCTAATATTTATTTAGCATTTATAATGTATTTAATTACCGAAAATTAAACAAAATAGATCTGGGAAAATTTAGAATTCATGTTTATTTTTGAATTCGGTATGTGGAATAAAATCATTCACATGGGATTGAATGATATTTTTGAAAACTTTCTTAATAATCTTTTAACAATTCTGTGGCTTTTGAAACTCCACGGGATAACCTGGGGACATACAAATAAAAGAGATATATATATATCTATGTAATAGAATAAACATGTAATAAGGTGATATATATCATTAAATAGGAATTTAAATATGTAATAAATGGTGACATAATCATAAAAATGGAAAATATGTCTTGATATAGCATGATAATCAAAACTTGAGAAAATTGGAAATAACATGATACACGACATCATAATCATAGGTCGTCAATAACTGTAAATATAGCAGTACTAAATAACTCCCATAAAATAAGAATTTTCAGCTCCTATCCAAACATGGCACCTCATGAGACTAAATATTTTCCATTTTATTGGAGATTATATAATTTTGGGTTCACCCTTCACATTTGTTTCATTCCCATGCTTATGTGTTCCACATAGATCATAAAACTTGGATTCATTCAACATCATATTTTATTCCAAGATAAATGAGTGTGTAATAAAAAAATGTTTCTTCCATGAAAAATAAATATACATATATAAAAGATAAAAATGGTAGGAAATGGGAATAGAATTTACTACACAAGGGTTTTGTCATGAAAAATCATTATTAAATTTCATCAACGCAACGCCATCACATTAGAAATCATGAAATGGGTTTATAAGAGAAAAATGGGTCTCTCATAGTTTGGAAAACATATTTTAATTTATGAGAATGATAAAGAAATATACCAACAAAATTAAATGTAAAGATAAGTAATATGATAATAAAAAATAATGAATGATAAAGTCAAAATGGGGGTCCCTTACTAAATTCTGGCATTGTAATGATTGCACATAATGGTTAATGGGAGGGATTAATGATATTGAAAGGTTCATCTCATCATTCATATATAAAATTTATTGTAATGGGTTTTATGAAAACATTACCAAACAAAAAATAGTTTAAACTAAGTATTATGGCATAAAAGAGGTTCTTGAATTGAAATGAAAATAGACAAGTCCCTTACATGAGTGTGATTCTGAAATGATTGTTATGAGCTTCTCAATAGATTTGAGGTACCTTGGTAGGACTCTATTAAGGTTATGGTAGATAAAATATATGTTACATGGATTTTAGGTCCAAATAAATGGGAAATCAGTTAGGTTTAGGTTGGAAATTTGTGTTAATTTAATTATTATTTATCAAACATATGATTAGGACACTATATAATAAAATATCGAAAAAAACAAGAATTCCAATGGGGTTTCACATGGAAACATCCATATATGAGGGGATTTAGTTATTTTACAAGGAAAATGGCATAATATAATAAAACAATGACCATTATTATGTTTATGTGAGTCATATCATTAATTAATTTATTTCAAATTCTTAAGATATATTATATTTATTGGAGGATTCAAAATGTCATTATAAAATAAATAATGTAAATATATAATAATATTATATTAAATTTAAAACGTTTTTTTATCATGAATCCCATTAATAGTATTTATTACTCAATTTTTGGTCATTATGATTTCATTTTTAATATTAATTTTTTCTAAAAAAATTCTAATTATTATAATTTTTAATTTTTAAAAAATAACTCATATTTATAGAAAATATAGGGTTTTAAAAATAACAGTTATAAAACACATATAGAAATTACATTTACTTCATAAAAATTATATAATCAATTTTATCTAGTTAATTTTTTGTAATAATAATAAAATAATAAAATTTTATCTATTTCAGGAATCCATTAATTCATCTAAATTAACATCTTGATTGAAATTGAATAATAATTAAAATATAATTTTTTTATTGAATAAATAACGCATTTATAATGTAAGGATAAGAATAAAATATTAACATTGTTATATTGAAAAATAAATTATACATATTCATATTATTGTGGTCTTGATACGTGTACCTTTAGTACCCCATCAAACTACCTAACATTAATGTGCATGATGGAAACACTTTCATGGGGTTGTTCGATGAACATGGTTTGGGTCGTAATCCCAATGATCTTGAACATATCCCATAAATAGTCTCACTCATGCTGAAATATTTTGAACATATATTATTATCCTTCAAGTGATGATCACATCGAATCCCTCTCCCTCAGATGCAAGAATAAATGTGCTTAATAGGGTATTGCCAAACTAGTTGAGGTCATCACTTCCTTTGTATGAGTTAATTGAATTTGTTAAAAATCATTATTTATACTAATCACGTGACCACTATTTTATGTAAATATAATCAATGGTAATTATCATTAACATTAATTTAAATATAATATAATTATAATTAATATGTGTTTTTGTTTTCTATAGACATTATTCATAATTATACATTTCAATAAATCGTAAAGAGGAATTATATTTATAACAGTATTTTTCATTAAAATCTTCACCCACTATGAAATTTATCACATGAAATATTTTTTCCCACATGAAAATAGATATTTTAATCTCTCCTTAGAAATCTCCAATAGTTGCAACATTTATTATCCTAACTATTGACATCTATACAACACATTGAACAATTGAATTGTCTTATTCTGTAGAACATAGTCTCGTTGATCTATGATCAGAAACACCTTTTACTCATAGGAATGGTCATTATCCAATTGTACCACCTATGGATTGTGTACATTTGAGGATTATGTTATGTACTTTCTAATGTTGGATATATGGGATACATAATGTACTTGATATAGTTTTTTTGGTAGAAAAGATCAGAAGGACACCAATCTGACGTGATCAAGGATCACAAAGGGGATGATGTATCTTAGATTATGTTTTACATTATTCCCAAATATAATGAGTTTCTTCCATGGATATATGATGATGAATACCATGTCTCTAAAATCAAGTGTTGGGTCTCATCTAAGGTTGTTAGCATAGATTATCAACTAAATTGTTTTAGCCTTGATGTGTATATTGATGGACATAACCTTTTCCACCAATTTTTGACCTGGTAGTTTTCATTCGCCAAAAACATCCCAACATGTAGGTGTTCTTCACATCTTTCCATAAAGTGCTTTATAGGGGGGCCATTTGGATGCTTGAGTGTAAATTATTGTTGTATGATGTCTCACCCGGAGAAAGTTGTTAGTCCCATCCTCCTTTTAAGTTCCTAGAATATGATATCAACAGTTCTTCCTATGGCTAAATAGTCTTCTCAGACTATCCTTATGTTTATGGTTGATATGTTGTACTGATGTTTATCATGGTTTTCATAGCATGTTGGATAATTTTCCAGAATTTAGATGTTAATCAAGTTTCTCGATCATATATAATCGATAGTGGTATTCCATATAGCCTCAAAACATATCTAATGTACAGCCATGCAAGTGGATCTAGTGAACAATGATCTTGAATCACAATGAAATGAGAAATTTTTGTATGATGATCCCCCACAACTCATGTAGAAATATTCCCACATGATTTCAAAAAAAGATCAGGGAAAATTTCTACAGTGATGTTTTCCCATTTCCATGTATCTAATGGTAATTTCTGAATAATCCCCTGTGATTTTGGCCTTTTGACTTTCACCTACTATCATACTAGAAATCGTGATGTATATTCTGCAATATCCTTCCCCATATTTTACCACCAATAATGTTATTGGAGATATTGATAATTATTTTTCCTTCCTGGATGGATATAGAATGGTGTGATATGTGCATCACCAAATATCTCATTATATTACATTGATCTTGATGGTACACATATTCTTGACCTAAATATCACAACACCTTATTCATTAGCAATTATTTTGAAGGATTTACCTTTACTTATAGCTTCACTTATAATCAGAATTCCAACATAATTCAATTTATCATCCTTTAACCTCTCCAAAAATAATGTGAAATTAATTTTGAATTCATTTAATATGTTGATTCATTTATGATTCACATGCCTATCCTTTTCAAATCATGGAAGAATAGTGCCATCTCAATTATCATCAATGATAGAAATGATGGGTCCTTTTTACATAGATCATCTGAAACCTTATTTATTATCCTAGTATGGTAGTTAATTGATCAGTTATAGTCCTTGAGTAGATCAATCCATCTTCCTTTGCATATATTAAACTCTTTTAGTGTGAATATATATTGGTTGATTTTGTGATTTATATATTTCATAATTCAGTATAGAGAAATACTGACGACATATTTTCAATGATTGTAACTGTACATCTAACTAACTATAAGGTATTGGGTTGATATATTTGTTAACATTCAACTACCTGGAAGAATAGGCTTTGAATTTATAATTATCCATTAACAAAAAACCCAATCCCTTTATTAAATCATAACTGGATAACACAAAATGTTATCCACTTGTAGGAAGTATGAGTATAGGGGTTGTGATAAGCCTCTTATTCAGTTCCATGATGATATCTTCACACTCATAATTCCATGAGAGTATGACACCTTACAATTTATCTTGGTAATAGGGTTTTATAATCATGATAAATTTCATACATATTAATGATAATAGCTAGCTAATCATAGGAAAATGTTGATATATGTGAGTGATTTTTTACTCGACCATCCATTAAATTCTAATTTTGAAGGTTCTATATATATTTCTGATTTCTTGTGATGATATGCCCCATGTGTGAGACTTCCATTAACTAGAACTCACTTTGTATGTACTTGAAATAAGGTTTATACTTTCATAAGGTCATTATCATAATGCACAGATCATCTTCATGCTCCCCCTTGATTTTATTGAATATTATAAAATCATCAATAAATAATATCACAAATTTCATGAGGAAATATTTAATTAATTTAATCATCATGTCCATGAACGTTTCTAGAAGATTAGTGAGCCTGAAAACCATTATAATGAATATCACTTTGTATGTACATTATACGAAAATATGTCATGGTGATATCCACTATCTTTAACTTATCACAGTAATATCTATAATAAAGATTAAACTTCAAGATGTATTGTGCTCTATAAAGATGATCCAACAATTCATCAATCCATTGAAGAGGATAGTTGTTCTTTATCATGTTCTTTTACATCACATTATAATCAATACAAAGGTGCATTGACCTATCCATTTTATTTATAAAGAGAACTGTATTACCACATTGTGAAGAACATTAATGTACGAAATCATTATATATATCATCATTTAGTTGTTTAATAATCTCATCAACTTCCACGATATCCATTATATTTTAATTGTAGGATAATGGAAACTCCCCTGGTATTAGATTCATTTAAAATTAAACCTCTTAGTTATGAGAAAGACCATGAATTTCTTAAGGAAACACATCAAAATATTCACACACGATGGGATTTAATTGAAGGATGGCTCTTTACCTAAGATAAAAAATTTTATCTAGATATTATTAATTTTAGGGTAATATTATAATCGTATGATATGATGGTTCTAATGAAGATTCATCCTCATACATGTAGTTGAAGTGAAAATGGGGTTAATTCACTATAAGGAGAGTGATTTTCTTCTTGTATAAATTTATGTTGGATATATATATCTATATATGGAAATCCAATCCATACAAATTATTTTGTCCAATTACACCAATGGGAGAAAAATAATGTTCATTTGGATGTCTATCCTAACTTTTTTTTTGTGATGGGATATATAATCCAGATGAAATGATATATCTATTTTCCATTTTCACTAATAACTACACTTCCATTCAATGGGGTGGGGGTTTAATAGTTATACTAAACATTCATGAAATTATTTAACACATTGAAACTTAATCAAAATGTATGATCATGATACATGAATGAATATCTAGTATGCATGTCACCACTTCATGTTCTGAATCCACCATAGTGGTTGTGATTAAAAAATCTCTCTCCTTCATCCATGGAGGATATTGGTTATCTTTCAAAACCATTAGATTAGTGTATTGATTTTCAATGTTTCCTAGTTCATTGTAGTTAATTCATTGAACACTTCACATAGGGATGAATAGATCATTCCATTCCTCTAATTCATTATTAAATATTCCTTGTCGATAATCGCTTGATAGTTTCCCTTCATTCCTGCACTAAAATCAATTCCTTATCCCCTTAATTTAATTTCTAGTCATCTTCATTCCTAGCCTTCATTGTAAAGACCTGGAAATTTCAAGGAAATTTTTTTCTTAATTTTCTTTGGAATTTTACAAGAACGCAGTTTCTGACGGCGTCTGATTCTGAGGCTCGGTGTGCCCGTAATCATTTTCCGAAGTTTGGCTTGGGTTCGTTCAGTGAATGAACGAGCGAGTTTTTCTATCTTTTGAACCGGTACTCGGAATTGAAATCTGAGGGCACTGATGAACTCGCAGCACCAATAATTGCTTAAGGGGACCATAAGCGCAGTTGCGTTTTTGTCGCATGGGGTGGTTAATTTTTGGGGATTCGATAAGTCTTAAATAAATTGTACTGTTACAATTTATTTTTTGTGGAAGTTAATTTCTTCATAGAGAAGTTGGTGGTGGGGCCACACCCCACCTAAATTCCCATGAGAGGGTATGACCAAGGGTGGTGGGGTCTGCACAAAACCCCAACCCTTCACCTTCCCTTTAACCCCCACTAACTTCCCCCCCCCATTTAACACCCCTTTTATTTAAATGTATAACTCTACAACCCCCCTTAAAATCCCTTTATTTTAATGTGAAAACTCCCCATCAATATCCTCTTACATTAAGTTTATTAACTCCTCTTATTTTGTGTAACTCTTCACCTTTTCCTTCCACCATTAATTCATGCCAACATGCCTTAATTAATGACATGACTCCCTTCATTTGTTTAATTAAGTGGTTTGGTTTGAATTTTAAATCTTTGTGGTGTGAATAAAAATAATATCATGGGATATTATTTTGAGTCAGAGCTTTTGGTGTGGGAGAAAACTTTAGCAAAGTCCTAGAGTTTTTGGGAGATATTTGGTGCGAAGAAGAAGAGAACATTCCTTCGACGAAGAAAGGTTCTTCTTCGATTAAGAACACCTTCCCTTCAACGTAGAATGACTCGGTGTCCACGGTTCTCCATCCTCTTCTTCCATAGAAACAAGTGAGGAGACGTCGTTTCCTATTCGGATGCACCCCGACGTCCACAGAATCTACGTCTGACCCCGCGATGTCATTCTCGTGACACTGATTTCTGCACCGACGACGAACAATCCTTGGATCGAGGTAGGGGAATTTATTTTGGTGTTCTCTTATATTTTGAGAATAGAACGACGAGCGCAGACCAACCAATTCCAGGTTGATCCGCGGATCGATCGTTCATGCGGATTGATGTTGAGGATTATTGTTTTTGTCCGCGAATTATTTCTTGTCGTACGTCAACTTCTATTAGATGGCCGCTTTCTATCATTATAACGGGAGGAGTTTAGACTGCATGAACATGGCCGACCCTCCTCACCCCTTGTTGTTTGAATTTTATGCGGCACGTGAAAGGCGGCGCGGTGCTGTTGCACCACGCAGAAATTATGAGGAAGGGCTAAGAAGCGCGGCGCCGTCGCGGCGCACCGATGAATTTGAACAAGCCACGGCGCCGTCACGCCGCGTCGGAAAACGACAAACGAAGCCGCACAGGTGTTGTGGGATCTTTGCAGCGAAGGTCGGGTCCCGGGATGTTGAATGGAGAAGACCGCAGGCAAATCAGACCACCGGAGCGCGTCTGGTGGTCCGCAGAAGCCCCTGTTGGCGCGCCGGCGGTCGGGGGCGGTTGCGCCCAGAGCGCCGCCGGAAGAATCCACCGCGGCTGAAGCCGCAGCGGCAGTGCGTGGTCCCGAGACCGCGCGAGACCTGAGGGGAGCGGCGGGACGCGGCTGGCTGCCGCGTCCGCTGGCACGGGCGACCCCACGCAGGGCCGCAACTCTTCACGCGGGGGCACCCCCCCCCCCCCGCACGATTCAGACGTTCGCCTGAACCCCCGGCCGAGCCGGGATGGCTTGGGAAGACCAGTCCGGGCCACGCCCAGCCAGGCTGGGCCGCACCGGCTGGGTCGGACCCGCACCCGGGTCGGGTCGACCCGGTTCGGGCTGACCCAGGGGGTCTCGGGCTGGGTCGGTACGGGCCCAAAACACCAGTTTTCGGACACCTCACAGTCATTCGCCCATATCTTGTGTTGTAGACCTCCGATCGACGCACTGTCAGTGGCATGGGGATCCTTGGATCAAGACGGTCGTTTTCGCATATTGCACTCAAGGTTTTGGAATACTTTGGGTTCAGCCGGGTTGGTTCAGATACGAAACCAACCGGGCCCCCGGAGCGGAAACGCTTATATCTTGAGCTTCGGACGTCCGATTGACGTTCCGTCGACTTTGATAGATTCCTCTAAGTTAGACGGATCTTTTGGCTTACTCCGCTCAAGGTTTGGATGCCGTCAGAGTGCGGTCAGGTTGGTTCTCTCACGAAACCAACCGGGCCCCTAGAACAAAAAAGCCAATAACTCACAGACTGGGCGTCCGATTGACGTGCCATCTGTCTCGTTGAATTTTTCTTGATGATACGGAACTTTTGGAATACTTCGCCTGAGTTTCGGTTGCTGTTGGATAGTGTCCGGGTTGGATCGTACCCGAAATCAAACCAGGCCCATGGAACGGAAAAGCTGATATCTTTCAGAACGGACGTCTGTTTGACAAACCGTCATCGGCATTGGTGATCACGTTTAGAAACGGTCCCTATGAGTATACCCTATGAGAGTTCGGGGTATAGTTGAGATACGGCCGGTTTGGTTCATTCACGAAACCAACCGGGCCCCTATGACGAGGCGGTCCTTTGAGATACTTATTCGTGGGACTTTAAAAAACTTGAAGTATCGACCTATAGCTTGTGGAGCGGACCCTCCTAGAGACGAGCGTGCGGAGTACGGAGACCGTGTAGACGACTGAGACCTGACAACTGTTTGACCGACTCGACTTGGAGTGAGTCGACTAGCCCAGTGGACGGAGCGCCCGGTATTTGGCGGCAAACCCACGACGGACGGATCTCCTGATAGTTGGAAGCAGAACCACAATACTCGACCGGAGGAGTACCTCTATAGGAGATTAGGGGGAGCGCCCTGTATTTGGCGGCAGACCCATACCGGATGGAGCGCCCGGTATTTGGCAGAAGACCCGCGGTACTCGACAGGAGGAGTACCTCAGAGACTTGGATTTGTGAGCAGTACCTCAGAGTCGTGACAGGACCACTATACACTCCAGAGACAGGGCTCTTCAGCAGTTACGGTTTCGATAATGAAAATCTGGGTTTGAGCTGAGTCTATGACCTTGTGTTTGCCTCATGATTGAGATGTGTCACTTGATAGCTTAGGTATATGTATGGGCATATACCTGGGTAGTGGTTATCCGTTGATTTCATAATCTTTGTGTTTTCTCATGATTGAGATGGGTTACATGATAACATAGGTATATGTATGGGCATATACCTAAGTAGAGGTTATCTATTGAGATCTTCTTTGTGGTTATCCTTGTTGGTTTTAGTGAGACCTTGAGGGTCTCAGGGTCCCTACTGAGTATCGTTATACTCACCCCTGCACGGGTTATGCCCACACCTCGTTGTCTTGGTTACAGACGACAAGCAGTGCTGATGGAGGTCGAATGTTCGAGGACTGGATGGTACCCAGAGGCGGACTACACGACGAGTCAGTATCCGGAGGTGGACTTCACGGTTAGATGACACTCGGAGGAGGTTGACGGGCGAGAGCGTTGTGGAAGCTATCTGTACCTACCCTTCAGGTAGGATCCGTGGTGGATGATCTAGGAGCTGCGCCATCTGTACCTACCATTCAGGTAGGATCCGGGGAGGACGTCCCAGGAGCCGCTTCCATTCTTCTATCTTTTGTCTTTTTCTGTTATACTTTTTTTAGTTGTAGTTGTACTTTCAGTTGGATTTGTATTCTGCCCCATTTACTTTTCATCACTTTCTTTTGTACTTAGTGTTTTACTTCCGCTTGTACTCTTTGGTGTTTTGGTTACTTTTATAAAGGCAATGCCTTCCCAGTTATCGGGATTTACGCCTTTGGTGCTAGTCGCCAGCCCCTGGCCAATGGAAGGCGAGCTTGGGGTAGTCACAGCATGGGCCCCGAGGACAGGTCATGACAAATTGGTATCAAAGGAGTCGGTTCTACCGCAGAACTTATAACTCTGATATTTTATATCTGTGAACCAATAGTGTTAAGAGTACCGAGTGTGGTTTTCAGTATAGGGAGACCAGTGTTGGTGCGGGCGACCGATGTATCCATACACCAAGACCCTAACAACTGATTTCCGACTTTGTTCACGAAAACACTAATTGCGTGTGTGTTTCCAGAAGTTTTTAAATGTCAGCTCAAACCAGGTCAGCTCACCAAGTATAATCGTTTGACCGTGTCACATTGATTTTTTAAGGATGCCTCCCCACATACGACCAGCTAGAGCCCCGAGAGTTGTTTGTACTGACAGCCCGTCGAGCGACGTGGCCTCAGTACAGGGCCCTATCCCAGTTGAGGAACCAGCAGGCGCATCAGCTGTACTACTACCCATTGGGCCACCGATGCCACCAGCCCCAGCAGCAGAGGGTGCATGTCGCATAAGTGCACTGCACGAGTTCCAGTGCAAGAGGCCACCCAGGTACCGAGGAGAGATGGACCCGTAGGTGGATGAGGATTGGATGGAGGATGTGGTGACAGTCTTCAGGCTAGTGGGGACGTCGGCGGACTTCACGGTGATCCTTGCTGCCAGCCATCTTCAGGCAGCAGCAGGCAGATGGTGGAGCCTGATGCTCCAGATGCATGACGAGGCGACACTTATTTGGGCAGAAATCGAGAGCCTGTTCCGGGTAGAGTTTGTACCAGCCACCCTTCGAGCAGTGCGTATACAAGAGATACTTCAGCTACGGCAGGGCAGCATGACAGTGGCACAGTATTCAGCGAGGTTCACACACCTCTCACGCTACTCCACATATATGGTACGGGACCCGTTCTTTAAGGCCCGAACCTTCTAGCAGTGGCTCAGGCGGGAGATTAGAGCCTTTGTTGTTTCTCACAGCATTCTGACCCAGACATGGGTGTTGGAGAGAGCCCTCTTAGTGGAGAGTGTCCTTGCTGAGCAGTCTCCAGCAGCACGACCCACCACTAGCCGGCTTGCGGCGGATTCTTCTCCAGGAGACAGTAGAAAGATGACGCAGAGGTCCAAGAGGACTAGACCTACCGGTGGCCGACTGCACGACTCAGGTTCAGTTGTGTGGGGGAACCGGGGTGGACTCAGAGCCAGTCGTGCCGATAGTGGACAGTATTACTCCTGCGGCGGGATTGGTCACATGGAACACGACTATCCGACCCTCCATGCAGATGACCAACAGTTAAATGAAGAACCTCCCAGGCAGAGGTAGAGGTTCGATCAGGGCATACCGCAAGGAGCAGGTAGCCATGGAAGAGGAGCTGGCCGTGCAGCTGGAGGTGGACGACGCTTCGGGGTGTTGCCACCACCACCACCAGGAGGCCCACCCCGACCGCATGGGACAAGAGGACATTGGAGAGCTCAACTTCAGGCAGTTGAGGCCTATGGTCATGGAGCTCCAGAAGCAGATGGACAGGAGCGGGACTAGCTCCAGACCTGGAGGCTATTGATCATGTTGCTTCTAGTTTTGTTGTTTTTACATTTGTGTCTTTGTACTATGAGCTGCAATAATGAAAAGACACTTATCTTCATAAAGTTTGCTTTCCTGTCCTTTTGTTTGGTTGATACTGAGTGGTCCCGGTTAAGATGGTTAACTTGACCCTCACATTCATGATTTCTACTGGAGGAGACCTAGTGACCTCACACTGGTGCCGACAGTGTGACTCGAACCTTGGAGGTGAGAGTGATAGTTGGTTATCTTGGTAGTTACGTTGAGGTCTTGCGATGTTTTCCATGGCATGAAAGAATCATTCAAGTTAGGATTGACTGTATTAGGCAATGAATGTGGTTCATCCAGGGGATGAGACCAGATTTATCTTATCGGCAAAGAAGAAATCATAGCAGCTCTTTTGAGACTAGAGAAGGTCCAGGTCATCCAAGAGCAGATGAGGACAGCACAAGGCTGACTAAAGCCTTATGATGATAGGAATTGGAGGCCTCTAGAGTTCGAGGATGACGATCACGTCCTTATACGGGTTTCACCTCGACAAGGTTTACGGAGATGTGGCCAAGGTGGCATGTTATCCCTGAGGTTTAGTGGACCTTCTTAGGTCCTCTGCTGGGTAGGCGATGTGGTTTACCCCTTGATGCATCCACCTCAGTTGCACCAGGTGCACGACGACTTCCACGTATCTCAACTGAGGAGATACGTGCTCAACCCTTAGCATATCATCGACCATGGGGACCTGGACTTTGGCGATGGGGTGACTTTCACGGAGGTTCCAGTGGGAATAGAGGATCGACAAGAGTGGATCCTATGAGGATGGACAATTCCTCGTGTGCGCTTTCACTGGCAGTATGGGAACCTCCAGGTGAGCACATGAGAGCGGGAGGATCAGATGCATGCTCAGTACCGCTTTTGTATCCTTAGTTTGTGTTGAAGCTTTACAGGGACGTAAATCCCTAAGGAGGGGGTAATGTAAAGACCCAGAAATTTCAAGGACATTTTTTTCTTAATTTTCATTGTAATTTTACAAGAACGCAGTTTCTGACGGCGTCTGATTCCGAGGCCCGGTGTGCCCGGAATCATTTTCTGAAGTTTGGATCAGGTACGTTCAGTGAACAAACAAGCAAGTTTTTATATCTTTTGAACCAGTACCTGGAATTGAAATCTGAGGGCACTGATGAACTCACAGTGCCGATAATTGCTTAAGGGGACCTTAAGCACAGATGCGTTTTTGTCGCATGAGGTGGTTAATTTTTGGGGATTCGATAAGTCTTAAATAAATTATAGTGTTACAATTTATTTTATGTGGAAGTTAATTTCTTCATAGAGAAGTTTGAGGTGGGGCCACAACCCACCTAACTTCCCATGAGAGGGTATGACCAAGGGTGGTGGGGTCCGCACAAAACCCCAACCCTTCACCTTCCCTTTAACCCCCACGAACTTCCCCCCATTTAACACCCCTTGTGTTTAAATATATAACTCTACAACCCCCCTTAAACTCCTTTTATTTTAATTTGTCAACTCCCCATTAATCTCCTCTTCCATTAAGTTTGTTAACTCCTCTTATTTTGTGTAACTCTTCACCTTTTCCTTCCACCATTAATTCATGCCAACATGACTTAATTAATGAGATGATTCTCTTCATTTGTTTAATTAAGTGGTTTGGTTTGAATTTTAAATCATTGTGGTGTGAATAAAAATAATATCATGGGATATTATTTTGAGTTAGAGCTTTTGGTGTGGGAGAAAACTTTAGAAAAGTCCTAGAGTTTTTGGGAGAGCTTTGGTCTGAAGAACAAGAGAACTTTCCTTCGATGAAGAATGGTTCTTCTTCGATTAAGAACACCTTCCTTTCAACGTAGAATGACTCGGCGTCCATGGTTCTCTATTCTCTTCTTCCATAGCAACAAGTGAGAAGATGTCGTTTCCTCCTCGGAC
The DNA here is from genome assembly GCA_963277665.1 of Viscum album. Taxonomy (NCBI): domain Eukaryota; kingdom Viridiplantae; phylum Streptophyta; class Magnoliopsida; order Santalales; family Viscaceae; genus Viscum; species Viscum album. Next base: position 1,682,932,995 of record OY728126.1, on the reverse strand, counting down.
AAACCCCGACGTCCACAGAATCTACGTCCGACCCTACGGCGTCATTCTCGTGACACCGATTTCCGCTCCGACGACGAACGAACCTTGAATCGAGGTAGGGGAATTTATTTTGGTGTTCTCTTATCTTTTGAGAAAAGAACGAAGAGCGCGGACCAACCAATTCCAAGTTGATCCGCGGATCTTTCATTCATGCAGATTGATGTTGAGGATTATTGTTTTTGTCTGTGAATTATTTCTTATCATACGTTAACTTCTATTAGATGGCCGCTTTCTATCATTATAAAGGGAGGAGGCCGGACTGCACGAACACGCCCGAACCTCCTCCCCCCTTGTGGTTTGAATTTGTTGCGGCACGTGAAAGGCGGCGCGGTGCCATTGCACCACACAGAAATTATGAGGAAAGGCTAAGAAGCGCGGCGCCGTCGCGCCACACCGATGAAGTTGAACAAGCCACAGCACCGTCGCGCCGCGCCGGAAAATGACAAACGAAGCCGTATGGGCATTGTGGGATCTTTGCAGTGAAGGTTGGGTCCCGGGATGATGACTGGCGAATACCATAGGCAAATCGTACCCCCGGAGCGCGTCCGGTGGTCCGCGGAAGCCTCTGTCGGCACGCCCCGCTGGTGCGGCGGTGCAGGCGGTCGGGGGCGGCGGCGCCCGGACCGGAGGGGAGCGGCGGGACGGGGCCGGCCGCCGCGTCCGCTGGCACGGGTGGCCCCACGCAGGGCCGCGACTCTTCACACGGGGGAAACGCCCCCCGGCACGATTCGGCCATTCAGCCGAACCCCTGGCCGAGCCGGGCCAGGCCGCGCCGACCCAGGGGGTCTCGGGCCGGGTCGGTCCGGGCCCGAAACCCCCGTTTTCAGACCCCTCACGGTCTTTCACCCATATCCAGAGCTGTAGACCTCTGATCGACGCACTGTCAGTGGCAATGCGATCCTTGGACCAATACGGTCGTTTCAGTATATCGCACTCAAGGTTTTGGAATACTTTGGGTTCGGCCGAGTTGGTTCGGATACGAAACCAACCGGGCCCTCAGAGCGGAAACGCTTAAATCTTGAGCTCTGGACGTCCGATTGACGTGCCGTCGACTTTGATGGATTCCTCTAAGTGAGAAGGATATTTTGGCTTACTCCGATTGAGGTTTGGATGCCTTCAGAGTGCATTCGGGTTGGTTCGCTCACGAAACCAACCAGGCCCTTGGAACGAAAAAGCCAGTAACTCACAGACCGGGCGTCCGATTGACGCGCCGTCTGTCTCGTTGAATTCCTCTTGATGAGGCAGAACTTTTGGCTTACTACGCCTGAGTTTTGGTTGGTGTTGGATAGTGGCTAGGTTGGATCATACCCGAAATCCAACCGGGCCCCTAGAACGGAAAAGCTGATATCTTTCGGACCGGACGTCCGTTTGACGAACCGTCAGCGGCGTTGGTGATCACGTTGAGAAACGGTCCCTATGAGTATACCCTATGAGAGTTCGGGGTACAATTGAGATACGTCTGGGTTGGTTCACTCATGAAACCAACCGGGCCCCTGGGACGAAAAGGCTAATAACTCACAGACCGGGCGTCGGATTGACGCACCGTCTGTTGTGTTGAGACCCCTATGACGAGGAGGTCCTTTGAGATACTTCTTCGTGGGATATTGATATAATTGGAGTATTGAACTGTAGCTCGTGGAGCGGGCCCTCCTAGAGACGAGCGTGCGGAGTACGGAGACCGTGTAGACGACTGAGACCTAACGACTGGTTGACTGACTCGACTTGGAGTGAGTCGACTAGCCCAGTGGATGGAGCGCCCGGTATTTGGCGGCAGACCCATGACAGACGGAGCGCCTGGTAGTCGGCAGCAGACCTGCGGTAATCGACCGGAAGAGTACCTCTATAGGCTATTAGGGGGAGCGCCCGATATTTGGCAGTAGACCCACATCGGACGGAGCGCCCAGTATTTGGCATCAGACTCGCGGTACTCGATTGGAGGAGTACCTCAGAGACTTGGATTAGTGAGCAGTACCTTGGAGTCGTGATAGGACCACTGTAAACTCCAGAGACGGGGCTCTTCAGCAGTTACATTTTTTATAATGAAAATCCTAGTTTTAGCTGTGTCTATGACCCTGTGTTTGCCTCATGATTGAGATGGGCCACTTGATAAATTAGGTATATGTATGGGCATATAACTGGTTAGTGGTTATCTATTGATTTCATAATGTTTGTGTTTCCTCCTGATTGAGATGGGTTATTTGATAACTTAGCTATATGTAAGGGAATATACCTAAGTAGAGGTTATCTGTTGAGATCTTCTTTGTGGTTATCTTTGTTGGTTTTAGTGATACCATGAGGGTCTCGGGGTCCCTATAGAGTATTGTTATACTCACCCCTGCACGGGCTATGCCCGCACCTTGTTGTGTTGGTTGCAGACGACGGGCAGTGATGACGGAGGCCGAATGTTCGAGGACTGGACAGTACCCATAGGTAGACTACACGACGAGTCAGTATCTGGAGGTGGACTTCACTGTGAGACGACACTCGGAGGAGGATGACGGGCAAGAGCATTGTGGAGGCTATCTATACCTACCCTTCAGGTAGGATTCGTGGTGGATGATCTAGGAGCAGCGCCATCTGTACCTACCCTTCAGGTAGGATCTGAGGAGGACGTCCCAGGAGCCGCGTCCGTTCTTCCAGCTGTTGTCTTTTTTCTATTGTACTTTTGTTCAGTTGTAGTTTTACTTTCAGTTGGGTTTGTATTCTGACCCATTTACTTTTCATCACTTTCTTTTGTACTTAGTGTATTACTTCTGCTTGTGCTCTGCGGTGTATTGTTTACTTTTATAAAGGCAATTCCTTCGCAGTTATCGGGATTTACGCCTTTGGTGCTAGTCGCCAGCCCCTGGTCTATGGAAGGCGGGCTTGGGGTTGTCACGACATGGGCCCCGCGGACGGGTCGTGACATTCATCAAGTGAGATGTTGAAATTTTTTGGCACCATTATATTTCTCAATCGAACAACCAGAATTAAAATACACTTTCTATTTATTATCCCTATGATACCCCTGTGTTTCTATGATCTCTATTTTGAATTTGACCTCACATTGGAAAATTTTATCATATCTATCAATGTATAGGATTGAAAAATCTTTTCTTTAATTAATTACATATTTTTTCTTGAGGGAAAGAAAATACCTTTCTATTTTATGACAGTGAGTGTAAGGAAAATATTTTAAGAAAAACATTTTCCATAAATCCTTCTACCCCATTAAATTGATGTCTTCCTCAGGATTTGAATTGTTGATCAATGACCTCCATTCATGTTTTCATCCCTCCATATGATAACCAGCCAGTAGAACATTCAATTTTTCAAAACATTAAGGTTGAAGAATATCTTTTTAATAGATTTGATTCATTGTTATATGATTAAGGGATCATATGATCCATTGAAATTAAGAGGTAATTGTCCTATAAGATAATCTATTGCAGCTTGATCCTTCTTGGAGGGGGTTGAGAGTTCCCCGTGAGACATGTATTTATTCAAAACATGAGTTATCAGAGAGAGTATCATCAAAATGTTATTTTCAAGCTCCCATATGTTAGGGAATCTTTCTATCCAGTCATCACATTTCACATCTCATTGATTATTTAATGGATTCCACCTATTTTCACATATTTTATAGATCAAAATGAAAATTATGAGTAAATATTTTTAAACTATTACACATAAAAACATGAATTCAATGAAATTAAAGGGATATCATATAACTGGCATTTATTTCATTATATTTTGAATTTATAGGATTCAATATATGTTTTCCATGATCTATTTACTAACATATATGCTTATGGGAGTTTTTAAACATAATAACGGTTATTAATGAGATTATAAATTTTCCAAATAATATTCCCCATGAATGTTACATTAGGTGGACAATTAGGCCCGTTTTCATGTTCTAGGATACTCTATGTTAGGCCTGACACACCTTATTGGTGTCTTTACCCCTGGTTAAATATGTTCCAGAACCATTCCCACTTGTAGAGTCCAGATAGTGATGTATTATATTAATAAATCACTTACTCTATACTTACCAATATTTTGGGATGTTTTATTATTCATAGTGTTATCCTAGATGCCACTGACGTGGTTTTCTAATCTAAATAACAAAAATAACTAGAATTTCATTTTATATCATTTACAAACAACCATCTCATTATTAAACATTAATTAATTATTTGTTACATAAATATACACATAAAACATTCAAGTTAGATAAATATATATGGTGAATTTGGGAATTATGTACATATAAAAACATCATTCACATGGGATACACAACAATATTGAAAACATCCTAAACATGCTTCTAAAATTCCATGTGTTTTAAAACTGCATGGGATATCCTTGGGACATCCTTAAAGAATGGGTGAGCTATAAATACATGTAATGGAATAGAAATGGAATATAGTGATACAATCCAGTAAATAGGAATATAAATAAGGAATAAATGGTTTGATAATCACAAACATGAATAATAATTCATGATATAAAATATTAATAATAACATGGGAAATATTGAAACAACATAAAACATTGAATCATAACCATATATATGTATAACATCAAATTAATTATTTTGAAAAATACCCATAATGGAATTATGTCTAGTCCCTATCCCAACAAGAATTCTCATGAGACTAAACATTAACCATTTCATTGGAGAACTATATAAGTCTTGGTTCACCCATGACGTTCTATTCATTCTCATGCTTGTGTGTGTGCCTCAATGACCATACAAAATAGATTCATTCATAATCATATATAATTATATAATAATGTAGTGTAGAATGGATAAATTAATGTACAATGTAAATTAATTATAAGTGTATAAATATTGAAACCCATGATAGAAAATGAGCATGGTATTTAATACAAATATGTTTTGTCAAGGAAAATTGATGTGAATATTTGTAAATATAATAACGTCACATAAATATTCATAAAATTTTTTTATGGGAGAGAAAGGGGTCTATTATAATTTTGAAATAAAATGATCATTATAGGTATATGTGATTACATTTCCCAAAATTATTATTATTAAATATATGGAATAAAATAAAAAAGAAACATGAATAATGACTAGAAATTGTGGATCCCTTACTAAATATTAGTGAGATAATGACTGTAAATAATAGATCATGCAAGGGATTAATGATATTGAAAGCGTATATATTCATTTATACATCAATGGTAAAATATATTGGTAGTATGAATGCAACCCAAAAAAATGAAAACTAATAATCATGATATAAAAGATATTCTTGAATGGAAATGAGAATCATGAAGTCCCTTACATGAGTCTGTAACTAAAATTTCTTGTGAGGAGACTTTTGAGATATTGGGGGAAGTTTGGGAGGACTCTATAAAAGAGGTGGAAAATTATAGACATGCTACATTGAATCATAGGGGAGAAAAAATGGAATATGTGAGGGTTTATATAGGAAATGAGTGGGGATTTCTATATTTTATCTCAAACATATGTTTTCAACTCTATATAATAAAATAACCAACACCATAAATATTCACATGGTTTCCACATGGTTTCTGAAAAATGGTATTGAATTTAGTTATTTAATATGTCTAATGGTATTGAATTTAGTATTTATTATATCTATTTTGGGTAATAATGACGTCATATTACACAACTTATATTTATATGGTATTTAATTTTACCGGAAAATTTCACTATCACAAAAAATTCTGAAAAATTCAATGCTGTATAATTTTAAAAATTTGATTCAAAATATATTATTAATTTTTCAAAATTACTCCCTAAATATTTTAATTTTTATATTTAAAATAATTACTGATATTTATTTAAAATGTTGTGTTTTTCACAGTAACACATTCAAACCCATATAAAATTACATTTGTCTTTAATAAAATTATATGATAATTTATATTTAATAAATGTTAGTTAATAATAATATATTATTAAAATAATATTTATTTAAAAATTTCATTATTTATTAAATATTATTTTCTTAATAGAAACTGAATACTAAATTAAATATAATTAGTTTTTTGTTGTTGAAAAATCAAAATCAATTATAAATTAAAGATAATTAGAAAATATGAACATTATTAAATTGAAAAATAAAATAAAATATTCATATAATTATGGACTTCATACATATTGTTTTAATATTCTAGAAAATTCCATAAGAGTAAGGTTCGCGATAATTAAACATTCATTGTGTTTTTTAGTATAAATTATCTAGGTCATGATCTTGATGAGCTTCAACATGTACCATAAATAGTTTCTAGGATACATTAATTTTGTTGGATCTCATAATGGAATAGGTTAAGGAAAAAACCCATAGATTATATCTCTTCAATAAGCTCTGATAAATGGGATATATAGGGTATGATCATAGTGGTTAAAAACATCACTTCCTTTCTCTATGTCAATAGGATTTGTTAATAACTTATATTTATTCTAATCATCTGATCATTGTTAAATGGCTATATTGCCATTGTTAATGGTTATTAAAGGTCATTTAAAAAACATATAATAATACCCAATAAGTGAATGTGTATTCTTTTATAAAAATAATAGTAATAAATTTAAATAAATCAAAATAGGGATATATTATTTATACCACTTATGGTCATTAAAATGGTAGTACCAAAAAGACCTCATGAAAGGCATTTGTAAATTTCCCCACTATTAAAAGAACCATGATTAATAAAGATACAAATATACTAAGGGATAAACTCTCAAACTGATGGGTGTTGGGTTGTGGCATCATACACATAAGGCCCACTCGCATAGACATGAGATCTCACTGTCCCTCAAATGGGAATATAATCCCATCTATCTGAAGGAGCATAACTCTTCTATAATGAAAATTAAATAGGGCATGATAAATAGAGAGCATATCCATAAGAATAATTACATCATTTGTTTTCATCATGAAAACTATGAAACCTCCTTATAAACTCTCACCTTCAAAGGAAATCTCACAGAACTAGTATATAAGCGATGAAAATGAATCCCACCGAGTGAGAAACACTAGAAAAACTACTATGGTATATTATCAATAGTGATATCTAGCCATAAAATATTGGATACATTAATGGTCATGTACCACCTGAATGTTTTTATGAAATATTTTCTTTAATTAATTTTGATTCTTCACTAGATTTAACTGAATATAATCATGAGTTCCAATGAACCTGGAGATGCACTTAGTATAAAATGACCATTTAAACCTGGAATTTAGGTTATTGGGAATATATATAACTAACTTATGAAAATATATGGTGAGTTCATTGGCTTCAAAATATTTTTTCATAAAATGTAAATACATTTTGTATTTTTATTTTTGTATTAATAAATTAAGTGATTTTCTATTATTAAATGAAAATAATCAAATATATATTTTATATAATTAATATTTTATTAATATTTATCCATGATGTATTTTTTCATAGGGTACGAATAAACATTATTTTAATTTATAAAAACTGATATTTTTCAAAAGGATTATTATATTCCATTTAATGGAGAACACCTTTTAAATTATGATTTTGACACATTAATAATTTTTATATGGAAACATAATCATTATCCTGAAAAGAGGGATTGAAAATTTAAATAAACCTGTTTCATACCAAAATTTATATGATTAAATTACAATAATTAATTTTTTTAAAGTATAAATGAACATATTTTTATCATTCAATATAATGTATTTCATTTTAATAAATTATACATTGAATTAATATGTTAATATATTTCAATGTTCTATAATGTTGTAAATTTAAAACATGCTCCATTTTGGAAAAAGGGATTTAAAATTAAATTAAATAATAAAACATCTATTCTTTTAATTTTATAAAAATAGATTCCATATTTTTAAATAGTCATTTTAAATTATGTTAATAGTTTATGTTAATTTTTGGGCATTATTTATAGTAAATATGATACTTTATATGAATCTGATAAATGGGTAAATCTATTAATTTATGGTAGTACTAATATTATGAAAAATCATAACACTTCTCCTAATAAAATTGGATGAGTTTTTCATGAGCTGAATCATCCTTGGGATGAAATGGTGTTATTTGGAATCAACTTTGATGTTATTAAGGGAATGTATTTATTTTTTCTAATGAAAAGATAAATATGTGTTACTCAAATTATTATAAGTATATCAATTTTAACAAATGGATATACAAAAGATAAAGTATATTATAAATACTCAATTTAAATCTGAATTTTTTTTCTATAAATTTATAATTTTTTGGTAATTTTTTGTAAATAAATAATTACTATAATAGAATATAATTAAATGCCGAAACAATTATTTAATTGATGAGAAATCAATAAATATTTATTATTAAATTTACAATAACAATTAAATGATTCAAACACGTGACCAAATCATATTTTTAGAGTATATTTAAACCATAACCATCCATGTGTCTAGTTATTGACCATGTGGACCCTTATTTAAGAGATTATGACAATTATATTATTTTATTTAAAATAAGGATAAACTTTTCAGATTCATGTTCTAATAAGTATAATGTTATTAATGATGTATTATACAGAATATATATTTAATTATAAGTAATATTATGAAAGTAGATATGACTTATATTTTTCATAGTTTTTTTTAATTTTTATTCAAAAAATATAATTATTAAATAGTTAAAAATCTGTTGTTGTATTTATTTTATTAAAGTAAATATAAAATAAATGTTTTTAAGAGTACTATAATAAATATTATTTAGAATAATTAATATATAAAATGATGTTTCAAGATCAGATTGACCTCATAGGAGTATAAGAAAATAATTTTTTTTAATTTAACTTGTTATTTAAATATTTTTTAAAAATAACTGATGTTAATAGTGTCAAAATTTACAATATGGATTGTTTATCAAAATAAAGTATTTTGTAATTTTTATAAGTTGTAATTTTTTTTAAAAAAATATATTAATTACTATATGGTCTAAAATTATCTATTTTATTTATTTATAGTCTAATTGATAAAAAATAATAAAATATTTCACCCTTTTAATATTGAAAGTTTTGTTACACTGGTTGAAAACTAAATAGAATAACTAAGTGTTAATTATAATTTTATGGTTTAAATTTACAAAACTAGTTATATTTAATTTATTGTTTGACAGTATTACAAACATATATCATATCATTTTTGAAATTGGGACTTTTTGGTGGTTTGTTTAGGCGGGTTTATTTTATTATAATGTAATATTTTTGGATATCCCAAAATTTTCCCTCACCTCAATTATAAATAGGAAAATCATTACTCCCCTATTCACATCACTTAGTGTCTTAATGTTTTCGAATTCCCTACCAATTTACATCATAAACTTTCATAGTCACATTATAGAGGTTATACTTTTCTTTAAAGGCCATATTTAGTGATTTATGATGATATTTCGGGGGAGCACATCGAAGAAGAGGTAATCTTAACTACTGATTCTTTCAAAATTCATTCTTCATAAAGTTTATAATTATGAATTTTATTATTATAAATTAATAAATACAGTATTATTTATATACATATATGTTATTATGGTTATGAAATAGCCATATTCCATCTTATCTCCATCCTACGAAAAATAAAATCACTTGCATATATATGTAGAGTTTAATATCTCCACGCCATGGGGTAATATTTTTTTTCACCACCACCTTACATTGATGGGTATAATTATGGAAATAATAACTATATATTTTTATTATAACATGATATTTATTCTTAAATATTATACTGCATCAACTTAATTTCCATTTAATAATTATGGTAATTATATTGTTGCACATGCGTACTAACAACCTACCCTCTCCACGATGCGATAATTTTTTTTATACAAGATCATTAATAAAGAATGATTATATAAATCAATTGAATGAAAAAAATATAATATATATGATACTAATTTAATTCAGAAAATTATATAAATATTTCCTTATAAGAGAAACAAGATATTATCCAACAAAACATGTGTAGAAAATATACAAGTTATAATTGGATGGATGTGCAATGTGTTACTAACAATCTGATGATTAAATAATTGTATATGAGATATAAAAGTAATATAATTGAAATTTAAATCAAATAAAGTATTTAGATTATTATCACACTATGTTCCAGTATATAAAAAGGAAATTATATATTAGTTAAATGATTTTTTAACAATATCATTATTATTTGATACTTTTTATTTATAATTATATACTAGGAAATATTTATGATCCATGTCCATGTTTCCAAAATATTTATTTCAAAATATTATTTATATCCTTATATAATTGTTTAATTTGAATTTTACTGAAGTTGGGAATATTAAATAAATGGTATGAAAGGAATCTTTTATCATTTTTGAATGCGAGGTACGTTTTGACTTATTCTAAAAATGTATGAGTATGATGTTTTCGATTAACTTATACGGATTGACATGATGTTACATTTTCAGAACACCATATTTCCATGAAGTGTAAATTAAATTTTTTCAAGGTTATTTTATGAGAAATTATATTATTGTAATTTTGGGTGGAATTTTTAGAAAAAAAATCGGCTTTAAAGAAGAAATGATATTATACTCATGAATTAATTTCAAGTGTTTATTCCAAATTATTTTCCATCTATATTGTGATTATTTAAGGGGAATATATTTCATGTATACTATCCCTCTTATTCTTATTGTTTTATTCTATTTTTTATGGAATTATATTTTGGTAACCCATTTTTTATATGGAATATGTTATGATGCAATGAAATTTAAGAACCCCATTTTATTCCTTAGGTTATTCTATGATGACTGATTTGTGTTTCTGTGGCACACATAAGGGTAATACCATTATTAGTTGGGTGGGACCTATACCTCCCTCAAAATCGTTGTGTAAATATTTATATCTCAAGAGAGAGACATGGTTGTAAAGGAAAATGATATCGATTAAGTAGTACATGGATGAAATGAGTAGTGAACATAGTTTAGTATTTGAATTTATCTTAAATGGTTGGATTGTCAATGAACCATGACTATTAGGAAATTATATTATATAATTATTTTTATGCCATAATATTTTGGGTCTTATATTATAAATTTTTGTATTATTTTCAATGATTCTTATGAAATTTTATGATTTTCCCCATGCCATGATATTGTGATATTTCATATGTAGGATATAATTTTAAAATGTTATGTTCTTGTGTCTTATTATTATTATATGATATACATCTTCCTTTTATACACTAACTGAGAATCTGATGTCACCATTTCATATGGTTATTATCCATAGGACATGAATAAGGTTATTATGTTAGATATGTAAAAAACTGGGTCTAGTTAAGATGAAATAAGATAGAGATAGTAATGACATATTTGGAACTATTTGTTTATGCTTCCCATTTTCTAAATTAATTATTTTCATATGGTCTTTTCATGTATTTTTATATTTTGTGATAAATATTCATCAATTTCAAGATAATATCTATTTATGTAATGTATGGGTTGTTATAGTCAGAATCAGAGAAAACGTATAGTTATCCTTCCGAATCTGTTATGAAAAAACCCTAGTAAATAACCCTAAGGTTATTTGGATGTATAGTATAAATTAATAGTGTATTATAAATAAACATGAATTACCTAGGATAAAACATATTTTGACGAAAAAAATTTATTCTTTATTATATTGTTTTAACATTATGATTTATATTTCTCATAAAATTCTTTTTGGATTTATTAAATGGATGAAACCCATATGAACTTCATTAATGATGAATTTGAATGGAAGTGAAATGCTTTTACTCTAGGGAAATCAAATATTATTTGGGATGGAATGAAAAATCATGTAACTATGATCACACAACATTCTCAAGATATGAATCATGTAGGACTTCCAAATGAGGAATAGAGGGAACAACATTCTATTGAGTCCATCCTGTGGCAGCATAGACCTTCTTTCTGAGGGTCTTTTGATCCATTAGATGACGAAAAATGGATTAGTACAACTGATAATATATTTTCATTTATCCAATGTCATGAAAATTTTAATGTCATCTTATTAGTCTATCAATTGGAAGGTGAATCTGATCAACGGTGGATCCTTCTCAAGAATACATGAAAAAGATATGAAATTAAATCCCTGGAATTGGATTAATTGAAAAACTAATTTTTCAGTAAGTAAAATCCATTAATACATCACAAAAATATGGACAAGTAGTTCCTTAAGCTAAACAAATAGGATGACAAATCCATTGATACCTATGAATAAAATATTAAGATACTTTCCAGGTATACTACTGTAATTATTATTCAACCTAAGATTAACTTTTATTGAATCTTTAGTGGCGTAAAACTAGGTCTCTAACAAGGAAATAGCCATAAGAGACATCAAATATTTATGAGTTAATCGTTTGATGTTCCCTCAATGTTGAGATGTATACTGGAGGATAAGATAAGAGGAGAAAAATTGGATCTAATATAATATATAAATTCTAAACCAAAATGAAGATTATTTTTCTCTTATTCTCATATTGTGGAATTAAAAATAGAGGAAATTCTCTTAAAGGTACCTTCTCTTTTTTTAATTGTCGAAAAGATTTTAATCATGGAGTTCAATGCTGAAAGGATTGAAAAATATGTCTAACTATTCATAAAAAATAAAAGGATACATAGAATGCACCTCTTACACAACAATGATACAAGTTCATGGAAATAAGGCATTATTCCAATCAATGCCCTAACACACTGGCTATTGATGACAATCAATACCAGAAAACTCATATGTCCAATGAAAAAATCAACTGACATTCAATGACTATCAGTGAGGTGGGGAATGATAATGATGTGGAGAAAGGTATACATACAATACACTCAAAAGTAGAAAATGTTTTATCTGATTCTCTATCCACCCACCATTATATATCTGAATAATTTTCTAAGGGTGTACTTGTATTAGATAAATAATTAGATGTTGAGTTAGATTTCAATACCCATAATGGAAGAACCAACACTTTCAAAATTTATATTCTTCTATGGTTGAAGTTTGTGGGATAGTGTGTCCTTCAAATCTTGTGATTCTTCATATTGAATAATTTTAGGTGATTCCAGGCATGGATTGGAATTATCTAGATGGATATCATTTTAATTTCCATGTAAGGGTAGTAATATTTCATGTTATAGGTCAATATAAAACCATCTATCGATGCATGGATAAATATGAAATTTTAGTTTAAATTTGTTCCATCATATTGTTTTTTATTATTTCAAATTATGGTAATATATTTTAAATAACTAGGGAGAAAATCACCATTAGAAATACACCAACTATATTGGAGTATGATGATGTCTTTCCAGAATAATATTTATGTCTTCCCTTAAATTATGTTGTTTGGTTTTTAATATAACTCATATTAGGTTCTATGCCTATTTCAAAGAAACCATATAGAATGTCCCCAATAAAGATACAGTAATTGAAGAAGAAACTATAATAGAATATTGATAATGATTAATATTCCCTAGAGCATCACCTTGGGGTGAACGTGTTCTATTTTTTAAGAAGAATGTTTGGTCAATGTGACTCTATATTGATTGTCAAGAACATAAAAACATCACTATTAAGATAAAAGTATCCTCTTCCATGCATTGATAACGTATTCAATCAACTATATAGAGCTCAATACTTGTCCACGATTGATCAACATTCAGGATATCATCAACTAAGGTTCAATAAGTAGGATATACCAAATATAGAATTCCATATAGGGTATGAACACTATAAGTTTATAGTGATTTCTTTTGGTCTTACTAATTCTCCCACTATATTCTGAGATCTAATGAAAATCATTTTTTTGGGAATATATGGATATGTTATTGGTTTTTATATTGATAATATTCTTGTACATTATAATATTATGGAAAACATGAATATCACAAAATAATTGTACTTAAAACAATAAGAAAAGAGATGATTTATGTAAAATTTACAATGTGTGATTCTAAACATCAGAATGTTATGTTTTTCAGTAACATAATCTCAAGAAAGGGAATACGTATGGTTTCCACAAAAAAAGAAATTTTTAAAATCGTTTTCACACAAAAAAGGGTAACTAATATCCAATATATTCTTGCATTGTATGTATATTATCAATGTTTTTTGAAAGGATCTTCAAGAGTATCTAATCCACACACAATTGGGACTCAGAAAATAGTAAATTTATTATTTATGGATGAATGAGAAGATAATATCAGAGAGCTAATAAGAAGGTTTCATAGTGAATATATGCTTACACTTCCTTGTAGTAGAGAAATGATTATAATGTATAGTGATTCAACATAGAAGGGGATGGGTTCAGTTCTCATGAAAAATGATATACTGATAGGTTATGCATAAAAAATTGAATATCCCTGACAATAATTAACCAACACCTGATTCAGAGTTAGTTTTGGTAAACATTGAACGAAATATATGGAGGAATTATCTTTATGGTGAATGGTTTTATATTTATACTAATAATAAAATAGTATAGTATATTTTTAACACAAAATGATTTGAATATGCGACAATGAAGATGAAATTAGTTTTTTATATATTAATGATGCTCAATACATTACTACACTGGGAAACTGAACAACATTGAAGATGTTTTGAGTTTAATGGACCGTGATTTCATATGAAAGATGGTTCTCTCAAAAGAAAAAACATTTACAGACTTGAAAAATATGGTTCTAGAAATTTTAATTGAAGGGGATAAATATTATACAACTCAAATTAATTTTCAACCAATTGTAAAAGTAATGATTAATTAGGAGAATAAGGAAGATGTAGAGATATTAAATAAGGTGAAAAATGTCCCAAAGTTTATCATTGATTGTTATGGAATGAGTGGTTTAGGAACCAGGTTTATATTTCACCTATACTATATTTAATGAAGGAGTTGTTGGCTGAGGCTCATTGTTCTTCACTATCAATTAATATTGGAATCAAAATGATCTACATGGCATAGAAAGATTATTTATGGTGGGATGGAATGAAAGGAGATGTTGTGGGATATTTCTCTTATATAATGTTTCTTCATCAAGTAAAGGATAAGAGATTTATTTCTAAGGGGATGTTACAACCATTACACATACCAGAAATAAAATTGGAAAACATCACTTAGTAAATTGTCATCAGACTACCAAAAACATCTCAAGTTCACAATTCAATAATTATTATAGTTTATTAACTTTTGATGTCGGCACACGTCATTGTTATTACATAAGATATCTATATTTATCATCATTATAGGTTATATGCAATGAAGTGGTAAGATTTAATTGAGTACAACATTCCATTATATCTGATTAGGATCCAAGTATTACCAAAAATTTATGGAGAAATATTTAGAAGGCTCTAGATATAGAGTTATGTTTCAGAAAGACTAATAAAAAATATATAGAAGGTTACTCTCAGATGAAATTAAAAAATTTATAATCCATGTTGAGAACATTATCTATTGATTTCTAATGTTGTTTTGATCAACACCTGCCTTTGGTGGAATTTTCATACCAGAATTTCGTTCAATCCACTCTTTTGATAGATCCATATTAAGCCCTATGTGAAAAAAATTATGAAATCCATTTTTTTGGGAGGTTGTTGAGGATATAAAGATATCATGACCTAATCTTGTTCAAGAAATGATAGAGAAGGATAGATCTATTCCGCAACACATACAAGCATATAAGAGTAAAAAATAGTTATTCTGAAAAACAACGAAACAACATAGAGTATTAAGTTGGTGAAAATTTGATTCTACAAATATCTCCTAGGAAGTGAGTAATGGGATTGTGAAAGAAGGGAAAGCGGATCCCTAAGAATATCAATCCTTTTGAAACTCTGTATCATGTTGGGATGGTAGCTTTTTTATTATAACTTCAACCAAATCTATATCATATTCATGATGTGTTCCATGAATCTCTCATGAGACTGTATATATCGGATCATTCACATATTGTATTCTCATTAGTTGTACTGTTGGAGAATTATCATTATAAGGATGAACAACCAATAGAGATTCTAGATCACATGGAAAATGTTCTATGAAAAAAAAACCACTTTCTTGGTTATACTTTAACGGTAAACCAACCATTATATGTAAGATAATTAGGAACATGAGGATGTGATGATCCAAAAGAATTATCATCTATTTTTCTGTTCAAATGACAGATTTTGTGGCCGAAATCTAGTTTAAAGGGTGTAGAATGTTATAGTTGGATGTTTTTATGAAATATTTTAAAAAAAAATTATTTCTATAGTAGCTTGAATTTTTATGCAATCATGAGTTTAAATGAACCACATAACACCCTTATTGTAAATTCACCATTTTAACCAAGCCATTAGGTTACTTTTAATGTATATAATTAAATAATGGAAAAGTATGATGAATTCATTGGCTACAAATTATTTATGAAAAAATATAAATCAACTATTTATTTTTATTTTTTATTAAAAAATGGATTGAATTAATATTAGTAAAAAAAATTAATTAAATATAAATTTTAATATTTAATAAAATATTTTTTATATTCATCCATTAGATATTTTTTAAATTGGGTGTGGATATACACTATTTGATGTTTAAAACACAATATTTTTAAAAAGGTAAATTTTACACCCTTTAATGGAGAACCCCTTTTAAATTAATATTTTGAAACATTTATAATTTTTATATGAAGACATAAATATTTATTTTGATACTCGATTTAAAAATTTACTTTTGAATATATTTGTTTATATTTTTCTGATAACTTTCATGTTTTTATACCCAATCTTTTATTGTTAATTGAAAATATTTAATTTATTTAAATTATAAATTGTATATATTTATATAATTCAATATAATTTATGTCATTTTCATAAATGATACATTTAATTCAAATGTAAAATCACTTTAATCATTTGCAATGATTAAGCTTTTAAAAATCATTCTCTCTTTTTGAAAACAGGATTAATTTTAAATCAATTGTTGAAACATCTATGCACTGAATTTCAAAAAATGGATTCCATATTTGGAATCAATATCTTGATATTATGTCAATATATTACCTTTATATTTTGAGCATTATGAATAATAACTTTGATAATTTTTATTAATACTGTAAAATGATAAATCATCTAATAATGGAAAAATATTATAATTAAATTAACCTAACACATTTCATAATATAATTCAATGGACATGTCTCATATAAAAGAATACTTGGGTATAAATGGTGTCCTTTGGAAGAATCTTGGATGAGATTTGGACAATTATTTATTTTTATTTAAAATAATGTTAAATTTGACTAAATCAAATTTTAATAACTATATTATTATTAATATATTTATATATAGAATATAATGTTCATTATAAATATTCATCATAAATCTAATTATTTTTTTATCATTATAATTTATTTTTAATTTTTAGGAAATAATTAATTACTATAAAGACTTATACTTTAATGATGCAAAAATTATTTAATTGATGAGAATTAAATAAAATTATTATTATTAATATTATTATAACCCTTAAAAGATCCAAAAAACATGACCAAATCTATATTTTTGATTATATATTGACCATAACCATCCAAGAGTCATGTTATGGACTATTTTGATCCTTATAGAATAGATTATGACACTTATATTATTTCATTTAATGTTGTGATAAACTTGTCACATTCACGTTTTATTATGTATAACATTTTAAACGATCAATTATTTATGAAATATATTCTATTAGAAGTATTATTCTGAAATATAAAATATTTTACTTTTTCATTGTATTTTATTTTTAAATTTTTTTTAAAAAAATAATAATAATATAATGTTACACAAACATTTGTATTAGTTATTTTATTAATAGAAATATCAAATATATGATTTAAAAAATAATTAAATAAATATAATTTAGGATAGTTAGTATGTCTATGAATATAATAATTTTTTTTCTAAGTTGAAATTTTATCTTAATATTTTTAAAAATCAACGAATTGAATTGTGTCAAAATTCACACCATTTATTGTTTATCAAAATAATGTTTTATTAACAAAATTAGAAATAAATAAAAATTCTAAAAAATAGAATAAATATGATATTGTCTAAAATTTTCTTGTTTATTTATTTATGGTCTAATTGATATCATTAATGTAAATTATTCACCCTTAAAATATTGAAATCTTTGTTACCATAGATAATAATTAAACTGAATAACTAAAAGTTAATTAAAATGATAATTGTTAAATTGATAGAAAAACATGTATAAAATATATTGGTTGATCATATTAAAATCCTATATCATCTAATCATTTAAATTGGGGAATTTTATGGAGTATTTATTAATGGGTGTGATTTTATTTTAAATTATTATTTTTTGAGATACCCAAATTGCCCCAAACCACAATTATAAAGTGGAACACCCCCTCACGTCCTCAATTCAAATTGATCCTTCATTCTCATCCAACCACTTCACATTTCCCTTATCAACTTACCTAGTAACATTATAGGGGTTTTTGTCTTCTTCAATTTCAAAATCTAGTTCTTTATGAGGGGATTTAGATGAAGCACATCGAATAAGAGAAAATATTCTCCAATGATTCTTTCAAACATCATAATTTTTATACATCCTTATCATTAATTGATTCATTATAAATTAACAAATCCAGAGATAGTTTTATAAATATAAGTTTATATAATTATGAAAAAACAATATTCCATTTTCTATACACGCTACGAAAAATGGAATCACCACACATTTATACATATGTCTTATTATCTCCACGCTGTGGTGTAATGTGTTTTTCACCACCAACACTCATAGATGTGTATAATTATGGAAGTAATTACTATATATGAATATTATAACATTATATTTAATATTAAATATTATATACCATCAACATAAATACCATTCAATAAAAATGGAAATTATATCGTCACTCGTGCATCAGTACGACCTACCGTCTCCACACTACAATATGATTCATTTAAAATGATATTCATTAATGAATTATTATACATTAGTGGAATAAATAAATATGATATATATTATAATAATATCAATCGTTAAATTGAATACCAATAAAATTAGAATTGGTATAAAAACTTATCTGAAAAAACCTGTGTACGAAAATTAAGAAGTTAACAACCAATGGATGAGTAATAATGTTACTATCAAAATGGTTATAAAATAATAATATATGATATAATATAAATGACTATGATTCTGAAATAATAAAATTAAATTATTTAAATCATTATACAGGATGTTTGGATATATATAATGGAAATCAGACTTGAGATAAGGGATAATTTTTCAATCTCATTATTATTTGAGATTGTTTATACATATGTCTATACTGTGGTATATTTATCATCCTTTTCCAAATTTCCTAAAAATATATTCCAATTTATTTTTCATATCATTTTAAATTTTTAT
The DNA here is from genome assembly GCA_963277665.1 of Viscum album. NCBI lineage: Eukaryota > Viridiplantae > Streptophyta > Magnoliopsida > Santalales > Viscaceae > Viscum > Viscum album. Next base: position 1,682,913,505 of record OY728126.1, on the reverse strand, counting down.
AATTTCAGTTTTAAACAATTGGTTAGTCTTAATTAAATAGTACAAAATGGAAATTTTTCATTTCTCAATATGATGTAAATTTCAACTTATCGAACAAAAGTATTAGATGAATGTTTAAATTTAACTTATATGAAAGGAAGGGTTTTTATTTTTTTAATAACAATTAATTTCAAGGGTGCATCCATTATAATATTTAAATGTTATTTTCAATGAATTTAATTTCTTTTTAATTTTTTGGCTTTTGGAGGAAAGTAATTGTTTTTGAAAAAGAAAGGGATTTTCCTGATGAATTAATATCAAAGGTCCACAAAAATATATTTTCAATCCATAATGGGATTATTTAAAAGGTTTATGTTTCATGTTAAATATCCCTTTTATTCTAATGGTTTTATTATGTTTTTAATGAAATACTATTTATAAAATCTATATTTTTACATGGCTTATGTTATAACAGAATGATGTTTAAGAAATGCATTTTATTCCTTTGATTATGTTAAATTGAATGATATGTTTTTTTCATGAAGAGACAATAATTACATCCTTATAAGATTAGTGGAGTATATATTTTCATCAAATTCATTAGGTAAATATTTATATCTCTTTATATACACTTGAATGAAAGGGGAAATGTTCACAGTTCAATAGTATAATGATAGAATGAGGAGTGAACTCAGATGAGTAATGGACTTTGTATGTTATTATGGTTTGACAAATGAGATTTGGCGAATATGAAATGATTTTCTAGGTTAATGTGTATTAAAAAAATTGACATCATTTTTTGATATTTTTTGGATTCCAATCATTTTTTATTATAAACATGTATGATTTATCCCAGGGAATTCTATCATGAAAATTCATATCCAGGATATGATTATATTATATTATGTTCTTATGTCCTGTCATTGTAAAATGATCGACATCTCTCTTGATTACCTATACTGTTAATTTGAGATCACCCTTTTATATGTTTATTTTACTTAGGTCAAGATGATTTCTATTATGTAAGAAATGTAAAAAATGGTTCTTCTAAGATGAAATTAGTGGGAGATAATGAATATTTCTTATGAACCAGCTATTTTTGTTTCATATTTTCTAGTGACAATATACCTATATGGTCTTTCTATGAATTTGTTTTATTTTTTGTAAAACATTCTTCAATTTGGAAATAATATATATATGTAGGTAAATTATGGGTATTAATTGAATATGTGGCTAAAACAAATTTATATATATACTGGATAATGTTTAATATATATACATATTATTCCTTGAATCATCTTGTGAGGTTTCAGGTCATTATCCTATAGAGCCTTCATCTACTTATAATCCTATACACCCTCTCTCTAAGAGTGGCGTGGGTATCCTATTAGTGGTAGAGAATGTAGCTAAAAGAATCACCCTCCCCTAATGGATCTACATTCTAGAGCCCCCAATCATCTCTTCGAACTATACATCCATGGGTCCTTCCATGTACATGCTTGGGAGATCCCTGATCACATCAATATCTCTATCATGGTGATCCTTCTCCTTCATGTCATCCCTCCTGATTTTTTTGTGTTGGTAAATCCATTCCGAGTGACCTCTCCTATCACATGCCTAGAATCTCCCCTCTACAGGATAACCTTGTACCATATGTTGACTATGTTCTATAACTCAACATTCCCAATTCTAGAACACCAAAAATATAATGTTCCATGACTATGATGATTTATCCTAGATTGGTTTTACAAACTAATCATCCCCTAAACACCCACTAATAGCCTCACCTACTTGTATTCCAATATATTAGACTCTATATATCGCCAGTGATCAATCAAAAACTACAGTATAAGTGAGAATGAAAAGGAGGAACACAATAGATCAGATGTCTATGAGGACATCATGATCATATATATATTCTTTGAAGTAAAATCTCATACAGTGTTGAGGGGGTTCCACGTAAGGTTACTGATCATTAAGGAATAGTTATAAACAATTACACTATGCAAACCTAGATCACAAAGCTCCTGAATCTGAACTGAGCACAAGAAAAAATGGTAATATTCCTCTTAAAATAGATAATATATGTTATAACACATGTGTATAATTTTATCATGATTATATTCAAATAGACTCCATCCAAATATAGTTTCTCCATGTAAAATAATGGATTTCATTAAAAATTCTGATTTGTCAAGGTACTCATAGTCCTAACAGCTCAGATCCCAAAATCAAATGAATCTTCATCTTTTTGGTGATCTAGATAAAAGTGGATCCTCAGAATCATATTATTATAGAACTCATAGAGTTTACTAAACCTATGTCAATTATCATCATTCATTGTTGGTTATATAAATTTCTTGACAAGATGGGGTGATCCAACGTACTCACATGATGGAAAGACCATGTGAAATAGCCTAGAACTAAGGCTTCAAAACTCATTATATCATCATCAAAATTCGAATAGGTATCTTGGGTGGATATATTCATCGAGGAATCCTAAATCTGCTCAAGACATACAATGGTTCAATAAGAAAATATATATGGCGAGATGGATAATGTATGGTGTTCAAAGGATTTATTCCACATATAATTCATGTACCACTATTAATTTAATCCAATTTCATGGTATTCCATGATTAAAATCCTATATTTATCATCATGGTGTCAATATATGTCATCTATCACACCACCATAGGGTTCCTAGGCATGATATCTTCACTCAATACAAATTGACACAATTACCCCAAATTCTCTAATGATCTTCATCATGTTTCCATATATAAACCCTCATGTGGATAAACCTTCTTCGATACAACTATTTAATAACATGACCTATTGAGATGTACTTATCTTACAAACGAAAACCTCGTCACAATCCAAATAACACCTCTAATATCAAATGGGTTTGACACAAGAACTATGAAAGAAAAATTTAAATGGCAATCCTCTTCATAGTGTATGTATAGACATAAACTACTATGACTAAATATTATAGACCTATTTAATAATTAACAATTCTATAACTTCTATAGTAAATCCATACATGAAATATCATCTAGATAATACATTAGAGTATCATATAATAAAATTACATTGTAATGTGGATGAATACACATCCAACCATAAGTGAAGTCCCAACATGTAAACAACTTAAATAAAAAAAGTTGAGAGAGACCGGCCCCTAGTCTCTATGACTCTACAAATATATGTGGTCAGTGCACCCAAATACCCCTATAATACTCCAATGTCAACACCAATGTATCCTTTTTCTTCATAAGGCATTACATGTGAAGTAAAATCCAATTTAGGGGTTGGAAAATACATACCTTGTAGGACACCCTTAAAATGAAAGAGGAATAAATATATGATACAATATAATTATCTAGTTCAACACAATGAAATAGGGAAATGAAACCCATAGATACACACATATATATAATAAATAAACCCATAAAATAAAGAAAGGTTATCACATTCTTACATCACATATCAATGATGATGATATTTTCAAAATACTTGAAGGGTAAATATCTAATACCCAACATATCATGTATCTTTCGATATAACCATTTGAAAGACCTTAACATTTCCACTATTCTAATAGTTGGGAGAGAAGAATACAAAATAGAGTACCAACACCCTTCTTAATCATGGGGTTATACATAGAAGATATAGTAACCAAATCATATTTTATTTGGGGCTCCACTAAGTATGTAGAAGAATCACACCCTACCACATCAGGGGTATTCTATTCAGTGGGTCACAGACCTACAACCTAGTGAATCATGTTGGTACTAATCAAGGGGTATAGGACCCACACACTATTGTGGATGGATGTTACACATAGTAAGTCATGAACTGTGGGGTATCCAAGCCCTTGTGAGACATGGGTGGTTTCGAAGACCAACATCTCAAAATTAATCCATCAAGATCACATCCATAATTATTATCCACCTAATAAACTGTCACTCATGTAACATTCTATGTAGTATATAGAAGAAAACAAAATTGGATATCACCACATTCTACATGGGTAACTAGTCAGGATAGGATACTATTGATCCAAAATATGATTCTAGATGAAGGAGACAGGGAAGGTGGAATATCTATAAAACGGTATATATGGTGTATGGGGTCCACACAGCTTGTGGAATCACCATGCAAGCTGTCTGTGTTCTCATAAATGAACATATAAGAGAACATCTCATTTTACATGGGATGAAGATATGGTTTACAAGATGTATGGCCTCCCTAGGTCCTTGCAAACGTCTTGGTGGTTCCTGAGTTTATTCTAGCTCCAACATACTCCAAGAGAATATGGACTACATGAATGCATCGAATACTAGTTGTTTACTAGATGGAAACAGGATAACCACCTGGGTATTTTAACAGGAATTTTGTGCCCATCCAAATGTTTTGCACACTATAACTCCCCCAAAAACAATATTGTCATAGCTAGTGGGGCTACATGGCATGTGTTATTAAACTACAAGCCATGTAGTCAGGATTTCTTCTAAAACTCAAGTTCTTATATTTGGATCTCTAGATATGGTCTATATTGCCTGATTTCCACCCATTAACCACGCAAAAACCATTGAAATATATGTATTGGATTTTGTTTATTGATTTCATAGCCTATAATGAATTGAAGATGGAATTCAGCCACTCAGGCAGTGACTACGATGTATTTTGACACAACTCCCATCACCGACCATCAATTCATCAAATATCAAATCAACAAAGGTTTTACCCAAATCCCATAATCGATTTTATTCTACAAAAAAATTAGCATCTTGGCCATAATTCGATATTCTACCATGAATCTAGGGGTTTAATCACTCTATAACCCACCATGGACGTTTCAGAAAATGACCTCATGGGCTAATATTGATAAACATGAACAATAGTAGGGAGAAATGCATATGTAAAATTTAAAATACTTCATTGGCTAAGCGTTTATGTCCAATAGTCTCATAACATTGATTTTAGAGATGATCAAAATTCTTCAAAATCATGATTTAATTTTTTAATTAAATTATTGTAACAAGATCATGTAACAACTGTATAATGAAACCAAAAATAAGATAAATAAAATTCAATGATGATTTTTTGTTCATAATATGAAAATCCACATTTTAAGATCATTTCCTTGATCGTGGATGAATCCTTGGTGAAAAATGTAATCACCCGTGATGGAGAAGACTAGTTGGTTTCAAAACCTCTCGATCAACCATGATGTAATATACACTAATCTTCGGATGTCGATCTTACAATATAAAACAAACTCATAACAAAATAAAATCATGAAACAGTTTTTATTTTAACACTAGAACATATTCATAATGATGTATTTATAGAGGTAGGGTAAGGATAGATTTATTAATCCAATTAATTAATTAAATATTTGAATTATATTAATGAATTTGCAAATAGCTACCCAATGTAATCCACTAGAGCCAACCAGAAAAAGGTCATTCATATGGTAAACACCATGTTATGGATTAAACCATGGTCTCATATTTAATATATGAATCTCCACTCAATATATATTACATTATTTAATAAAACTATTTGTGAATTTTGTTAATATATTTAATATTTTTAAAAATGTCAATTATAGGATTTATAAGAGTTGGAATCTCGCACCATCAATGTTCTTAGCTCCAATAATATTTAATAATATTTTTTTAAGTATTAAAAGAAAAAAATGGTGTAAAAATATACTAGTATATTATTTTACAGAAAATAAACAAAATAAAACAATAAGAATCATTCCATTGTTGCTACTATGTATTAAAAAAACATATTATTGGAGGATAGAGAAAGAATAGAAACTGCCTAGCAGGGTACAAAAAATAATGTTTCATAAAATATCATCTGTCTTTCATTACAAAAATAATCAAAGACAGTCATCAAAAATCATGATTCACCTAAAATTCTCTAAAAGAAAAACAAAATCATATTACTGGAAAAATAAAATTTCTAAAATGAAGTGAAAAGTGATAAAATTTCCCATTTTAATATTATTCACTGAATGGAACAAAACTTATATGATTTAAATTTCTCATAATAGTACTATAAAATATCTATTTGCAATATTTTAAACCTTATAATAATTATGTAATCCTTCAAAAAAATTATTCAAAATAATGAATCTAATACAACTATTGTCAGATAGCTGGTAGAAAACTAGATATTCTAAATGAATTATAATTCTTGACATATAATAATAATCACTAATCACCAAAATAAATCACTAGAGTCCCATATTATATTTCATAAAATTCAATATAAAAAATCAAAATATCGTAGATACAAAATCCTGAAATCAAAAATTGAACGAGATTTATAGAAGCCTGAACTAAGATTCAATTCAAACACTGAATAACCGTTATTTAATTTTTTTAATGATAAAAAATAAATTTACAAGGATCAATAATTTAATAATATAATGTGATTTTTCATAATTAAATGTTTATCTAATATTCTATCATTGTAGTTCAAGGGAACACATATTTTATATCATTTGATATTAGTATAGGTGATGGTGGAGAATCATGTGTTAGAAACCATATTTCTCGTGTTTGGTTGTGAATGAGGTTTTTTGATTCATAGAACTCTAAAAATGCTCCACTAACATCATCATACAAAAAAATTGTTTCCAACCAATAGCTTCGATCGAGTCAAATAGCTCGGGAGGCTCACACAAAGAATCATCCAGTAGTATTAAATGAGATAATATAAAAATAATTAATCACCCAATTTTTTAATTGGGTGAGAATAGAAATAGTAATAAAGTATTATAATAACCAATTACTAGAATTCACATTAAAATACTACTCTATAATCGATCGTTTATCAAAATTGTGATCCCTAAGCACTAGATTATCATAGAACAGTCATTTCACTAGAAAATAATTTTAAAAATATTTGTGATCCATGGGAATTGTGAATAATGAGAATCTCCAAAGAAACCCTAACTGAGTGAAATATGATGATAAGTAATATTCAATTAAATTTGGTTATCTTTTGTTTTTAAATTTATATATATTTTCTGTAGATAATTTTAGCTATATAACATTTTTTAATACATTTCATAAAATACATATTTTAATTTATTTTAATTTTTTCCAAATAGAATATATAATTTTTTTCCAATTTACATTTTTGTATAGAATTATTTTCAATTATCTTCAAATGAATCATTAAATTTGATATGTGATTAAATTATTATCAATTTATTGTAATTATGTTAAAAATTAACAATATAATTAATTTTCATTACCTTATTAGGAAAATAATTTGAATTAGTAATATTGTAATCAATAATGAATGGAAAAAACTGGTTTTAAAATATTTAATAATCAGGAATAATTTATTGAAATCAATTTACATAGTTTAATGATTGTAGGTAATTGGTATTGTTAATAATAGATTCATTTTTTAGTAAATACAATTGTAATAGCATGATCGATAAATATATCAAAAAATCGTAAATATGTATTTTATTATTGAATGCTCAATATCAATAGATATGATCATTAGTAAAAAAATATGGTTGTACTTAATATTAATATTAATAAAACAATATATTTGATTAAATTTATCATCATTACATAAATATATATTATTATTTTGTAAACATATATTTTTCAAGATAATTTTATAGTGTAATTTATTTTTAACATGTTAACATGAAGAATTTTTCAAACATCATTTAGAAATAAAATCAAATTAATGGATCCCGAGAATAAATAACTATTAAATCCAAAAAGGTTGTGATGAAAATAAAATATATGACCATAAAATGAAAAGAAAATTTTAATGTTTTTAAATAATATTTTTTAAACCAGCAATTTTAAGAGGACAATAAAAAATAATTTTTAAAATCAATAAAAAGAAAATATTAGATCCCATGAGATAATTCATTTTTGGGTGTCAATGTATGAATGAATTTTTTTTTTCATTGAAAAATTATTGAAATGGAAGTGAAAAAATTGTTGTAATGGATGAAAATTATTTTTATAATAAATATCTATAAGTATATATAATAAAATACCATTAATTCTAAGGTTCCATGGTGACACTAGGAAATAAATGTAGATACATATGACATAGTTTAATGTACATAAATATAATATATCAAAATAACTAGGGGAATTGTGCCAAGACCCTTCAAAAGTTTAGAAATATAATGGAATTCTTATATTTTCCCACCCTTGAAAAATTATTAGAACCATATTACTACACTTGGGTGCATAACACCCCTATCTATAACCATATCCAACTAGTATCATTAACTTTGGTGATCAAACCCCACCTTAAAACTATATCTATCATAATATATCCTAGTGGGATTAATGTAATGACATATAAACATCTATAGTATATATTTTTATATAATGGATTAACCAATTGTATCATTATAAATAAATAACACTTTAGTGTCAATTATTACGATATTAGAAAAAAATTATATTTATTATACTCATTTTATTATCAACTGAAACCCTACATTAATTTCTCATAATAAATAGTTATAGAATGATATCTTAATGTTATTTGGAAACTGCTCAAACTCACTGAAGAATGGATCACCCCCCATATTCACATTGGTCTAGAACAACTCTAGAATATAGTTAACAGACGTTGTTTTCAAGCACCACTACCAACTCGACCATTAACATCACTATAATTGGACTTTTTCAATGCTAGAAAAGTGTTGAATATAAGATCAAGGTTAAAATAAATGTTCATTTACCAAAATTGAGAAAGAAATGATAAAGGGTCATTTACCGGTGCTAAAAAAAATTGCAGGTAAATGGGGCCTTTATCATTATTGGTAAAGGTTATTTTATCAGCACTAATAGAAGTGCTCAAAAAAGGACTTTTATCTTCTCTTATAGAAGTATTGATAATGGGTCTTTTATTAGTACTTGTAGAACTAATGATAAAGGGTCATTTATCAGCACATATAGAAGTGCTAATAAGGTATACATTTTCCCATTCTTACAAAATCATTCATGAATGACCTTTTATAACCAAAAATAAAGTGTCATACTTTAGTGTGTCGTAATATCACACTACAACACCACTAAAATGTGTTGTAATATCACACCGTAGACTTTATAAACACAAAAAATAACAATAAAAACATGTATGAATACATTATTTAAATGAAATAAAAATTACAATACAAACACAAGAAAAAAACTATATTACAGAAATTCCAAACATTTATTTAAAAAATTACAGAAATGAAAATTATATCATACATTAAAAACAACAATGTTCATTTTTCGTTTAATTTGGACACATCTCAGGCTATTACCAATCAAAACTCCCCCGATAGAGAAAAATAATTCATATGTCTATGAAAAAAAATTCTTATGTTTCTAATAATATAATGAAATAAATTAAGAGAATGTGTTAATTTTTAAAAAAATATTTTAGATTTTTAAATAAAAAGAGGCTAATCAAGTCATATCGGTCACTGTATGCATCCAATTTTGGTGTTGTTGATTCCAAACCATCTCAAATGAAATTTGGAACATTTTTAAATAGTATGAAAACAATATGAAGGTGTTTTTTATTCTTCAGTACGACAATTGTCTTTTTTACTAAAATGTCATTTTATACTGGAAGCATGAACTTTTGACTCATTTTGATCACATCATGTAACCGTTTTATATGAAATTTATTCTTACACGTCAAAAATGAAAATTTAATTAATTTCATAAATTATCATGAAAATAATAGCGTGGTTGATTGATTTTCAATGAGTGACACTTTTTGAACCAAAATTTCAATTTTAAACTAATAATAGAGATTTTGAATCATATCGTTAGCATTGGAAATCAGATTTTGGCAGGGTTTATTCCTACATTTCTCAAAATACAGATGGATATTTTTGTACTGTGTCAAAATAATGGGAATTTGTTTTATCAGTTTTTAGTAGGATAGTTGTCCATTTTACTAAAATTGATGACAATTTTTTTTTAAAAATTTATCTTTTAGTCATAATGGTCACACCATGTTTTAGATAACGGTTCATATGATTAATAAAAATCATAAATTACATAAGGATTGTTTTCCTAAATTATAAAAACAATGTAAATGTGTTTTCATGGATTTGAATATTCCTATTTTACATTTATCTAAATTATTGGTTTAAAAAAACAACATGAACATTTGAATCATTATTATCTTATCGTGTATCAGTTTTACTTAAAACATGTTTTTACACATTATAATTGACTTATGAATTGTATTCCTAAATTATCAAGAAAATCTAAGTGTGTTTGATTAGTTTTTAAGGAGTGATTATATTTTAACTAAATTTAAATTTTAATCTACTAACATACACTATGATTCATACTGGGCACATAATGTATCAGATTTAGGAGAGGATGATTCCAAAACATTTAAAATTTTATAAGTATTCTTATCTTAAATTATAAAAATAAATTGTTGTTATTTTCTGATAATGAGTCAGAAAATTTTCTAGTATACTAAAATTGATATACTTTTTAGTAATAAGACATACATAGGTTTATATCGGTCAAACTATGGGTTAGATTAAGGTGTGGTTGATTCCTATTTATCCAAGATGTCGTATGGATAATTTTCATAAATTTTCAAATCAATGTGAATCTTTTTCATGGTTTTGATAAATTCACTTGACTTTTTTACTAAAATTCAATTTTAAACCAGAAACAGGAATTTTTGACCATTTTGATCACATCCTGTATCATTTTGATTTGAAAAAAGGCTCACAGACATTAAGTATGATTTTAGAATGACTGTTCAATATTATCATTTAAATCCACCTGTGTTTGATCGATTTTGATCTAGTGATACTTTTTGAAATAAAATAACAAGTTAAAATATATAGTCAACACATTGAGTCATACTGGGAACATCATGCATCAGATTTAAGAGTTTCTAATTAATACCAATCAAAAATTACATATGGTTTCTTTTCAAAAATTAAAAAAACAATATGAATGTATTTTTTCTGTTTTGAGTAGGACCATTTTCCTTTTTACTAAAACTGAGGTGTTTATTAAATAAAATATGAAAATTGAGTCACATTTTTGTCACCATGCATCAGATTGAGGTTTTTAATATTCATTCACATCCCATATGACTTATAGATTTTTTTATTAATATATCAAATAAATATTAATGTGTTTTCATAGTTTCTAGTTCGTCACTTTTCTTGTTACTAAAATGCGTTTTTAAAAAATAAAACTTTCACGTTGGCTCATACTGATCACATTGTGTATCATAATGTGGTCTGTCTGATTACTACACGTTAGAAATGTATTATTAATTTTTATGTATAGTATTTACCTAATTAGAATGTCTTTTCTCAGTTTTCAGTACTTCAACATCCCTTTTTACTAAAATTGATGTCAATTTTAAATAAAAAAATGCACTTGGTGTCATACCTGTCACACCAATAACCTGAAGGAGGTATGATTGATTCATTCATGTATCAAATCACATATGGATCTATATCCTAATGTATCAAAAAATTATTATTTTTTATTTTGAGTAGATATGTTTATTTTACTAAAATTAATGCCAATTTTAAAAAAAACACACTTAGAATCATAAAGGTCACACCATGATTTAGATAAAGGTGATAATGATTCATACTTGTTGAAAATTAAAATGGGATTATTTTATTAATGAATTAAAACATTAGTAATTAGTTTGATGAGTTTTGAGTACATCACATCTCTTTTTTACTAAAATAAAGTTTTAAGCATGAGACAAACACATTGACCCTTACATATTACATTGTGTATCATTTCAAATTGATACAAATTCTTATATATAAAAGATTATTTTTGAATCAATTACCTAAATTATCATGAATATCCAAGAATATTTTCTAGGTTTTTAGTGTGTGTCACTTATTAAAGAAAACATCTATATTATACTAATAATTAACATATTTAGTCATATTGGGAACATCATGGTTCATATTGAGGTGGAGCTTATTCTTACATGGAATAAATGACTTATGGAACGTTGTCTTGAATAATAAAAACAATATAAATATTATTTCTTAGTTTTGAGTATGTCAGTTCTCCTTTATACAAACATTAATGTCAAATTAAATTAGAAACAAATATATATATTCATACCGGTCACATCATCTGTCGAATTGAGGTGCGACTGATTATTACACATTCTAACCATTCAAAATGATCATAATTTCTAATGTTATAATGATTTTGATTGAATTCCCTATTTAACAACCAAAAATTCTTGGTCATCATTGAACAAACCACATAAACTCAAAAAAATCAACCACTCTCAGAAAACAATTATTTTTAGTTATAATATAAAAAATATATTAAACAGAAATTTAAAATAATACTATAATTATATTGGAATTTATTTTACCATGATAAAATTAGGATTTACATTATGATTGTGTTGCGGAGGGAACATAAAATAATGTGAAAAATTTCAACACTGTATGTGTAAATGGTTTTGAGGAAGAATAAGTTTGTGGGTATTTTGCTCCAGAAAGACATGAATGATCGAAATATCACCCCAACTAAAACAAAAGTGTCTACATGTATAAGAAAACAATTATTATGTGGGTAATACTAATAATAAATAAATGAATCCTAAATATGAAAAAATATATAATTATATGGAAAATTAATTTATTGTGAAAACCACAATATCAACCCTATAATTGAGCATAGGCAACGTTGTATCTCTACATCCAAAGATAGAAGAGATAACTTGAAAGAAACTGAAAAATTGAACACATCATGAGTGATATTGTTTTATTGTAGAATATTTCTATCAATTTATTTTTTCAGAAGGGTATAAAATATGCACATACAATAACAACTCAACCAAATAAATCCACCTATATAGAAAAAAATTATTATCTAATTTATAATAAAATTAAAAAAACATAAATATAAAAAAATATTCATTATATTCAAAATTATTTTAATCTTAAAATAACAAGATTACATATGTAATTGAGTATAGTTAGCATCGTTTCACTTCTTTAAAATTTATTTGATAAAACATGAAAGAAAGTAATAAATGCAACATTATAATGGTGAAACGTTTTTTAGGAAGAAGAAGTATGTTTATTTTTTTGTTCAGAAAGGCATAAAAAATGGACCAACCACCAAAACTCAAACAAAACACTCCACATAAAAAATAAAATAATTATTATGTTATTAATACAAAAAATAATTATAAAATAAATATTAAACAATATATTAAGTCAATGTAAATTGATTTTACTATGAAAACTTCAATATTTCATCTATGATTGAAAAGAGATAACATCATTTATCTTCATTATAAGGAATGAAACATTGATAGAAATATTCTATAATAAATGAATTCTACAATAATTAAAGGAAATTAATTCAATATTTCATTATATAATTTTTGGTATAATAGAGAAAGTATAATGTAACATTACATTTACATATTCCCAAATTGTTTCCATTATTTTAATTTGTTCTTCCAATGGATTGGAAACATAAGAATGTGTAAAAGATATTATCTTCATGAGTAGTCAAAAAATATGATTTATATGTTGTTAATGGAGTAGAGACAAAAAATTATTACGAGTCAAATAAATATATATATTTAAAAACCATTTACCATATCATTGAGATATATTTATTTTTCAAAGGATTCAAGGATTTGATTCATATATTCTGAATCCAAATCCACTTTTTATGGTCCCATATAACATATAATAGATTTTCTACATTGGGACTAGAATAAAATGATAGTGATGTTCCAATGAAAGGTTCATCCTTGATTGAATTTTCATCTAAAATGACATCTTTTTCAGTATCCATTAGGAAATTAAACCATTTCTTTTCTCTTGGATCAGAGACATAAAATACATTCATGAATTGTAATTCCATTATAAAAATATTGTATTTTTCCCATTCTATACCGAAATTCACCTTCAAAAATACCATTTCATCAACTATCACTCCACAGATCTTGAAAACCCATTTTCAATAGAAAACAGACACTTGAGATGTTATATAATCAAACTCATATAACATTTCCTTATTTCCAATGTATGTAATATTATCATAATTTTTATTTCTACCCATGGAATCAGTTATAAGAATCACATCAGTCACAAATGTAGCACAACTATTTTTCATTGTACCAATGTCATCATGTTATTTTTTATAGAATATATATTCATTTATTAAAAAAAATTGTAGTATATATCATTTTCATTTGGTCTTGTGTCTATACATTGAAGTCATTTTACAATTTAATTCGTATTTTCATATAACAACATATATATTTGAACTCTGAACCATCCTATAAACAACTGATTATGTGTATTTGATATAATTTTTTCAACCTCTACTGGATTTGAATATCTATTAATTTATTATTGGGTTCAAACCATAGATCAACATATTCATTATTTTGTAGCATGTTATGGTGCACTTTCTCCAACACATTCATTGAAACTATAACAACATACATTCCAAAAATTCCCTCTCCCAAATGGAATTTTTACATTGATTAATCAACCATTACTAGAGATGGTGATGTACCTTTGTTGGTATTACCATTTATTGATGTCTTCCAGGATCAATATTTATGTTGTCTTTGTAAAAATTTATAATTTCCTAAAAACACAGTGATGGAAAATTGTTTCAGCATATCATTTGGATGAGGTGGAAACTCAATAGGGGTTGAATTGAGTTCCTACTTAAAATATATGTTAAAAACATTTGGATAAAATTCCACAATTTTAAACATCCTAGTTAAATAATTTATTAGAGATATAAAAGTTCAATTACTCAAGAAGTTTCTCAAAGGTGGATTAGTCCTCAGTTGAATCAGTGTAAAAACATAACCCTCTTTCAAAATAATTTTACTGAATTAATCACATATACACACCAACCAAAACATACTATCATAGTTAATGTAAAATAGTATTTTGTCTCTGAAATTATAAGCATTAGAAAATTGAAAAATAGAGTATTACCAAATAAATTACACAGTATAATTAAACAAGAGGTTTAGTTTCAAGCTGAGACTTAATCCACTCCACTTGGTGATAACCATCCATAATGAAGATTATATGATTAATCATGATACACATCCTGTATTGGGCTTTAAAATAGTTTTCACAAACGTTACAGGTCTCAGAACCTCTACAACATTTCTGCATGTAAAAAAACAACCATTCCACACACATCCCTTTGTATACTTATACATGTGAAAAAATATAGGGATTGTATGGTGAGATGAGTTTTAAAATACACCAGTTTAAGAACATGGGACACGGTGTGTATAACATACAAACACACACTACAAAAAAAGTATGATAAATGAGACAATATAGATAATTTTATGAGGATTGAGTTTATATGGAACTATGTGATTGCAATTCAGCTCTGGACAACATTGTTTGATTAAATTTTAGTTTCAGTCATTCTTAATGTGTTGTATCCAAAACATACTGTCACAACATCCGGTTCTAGATTCCTAGGACTGATGTGTTCATCTTCATGGTTTGACATATATTTGATGAAGCGCAATAAGTAATCCTTGACTTATTTCTCAAAAATGATCTTCGTGAATTAATGGGGTTTAATTTTTTCATTATGGTACATTCTCATTGTTCTTTAGGCCTATCGTATAATATCTCTCACCCTACATAATCTTATATAGACCAATCATGTATTTTATTCTTGATAACCGACAGTATAAATGATCAAGCCATGTGCGTCCTTCCTCGTACCTTGTACGGTCTCCAGATATGTCAAAAATCAACATTAATTAATGTCAGAATCATTAAATTTACAAATTATGATCGTTAGAATAATCATAAGAAAATTGAAAAAGTATATAGTAAAAGAGTTTTAGTATTAGTAGACTGGTAGAGATATCCTTATCAATGGTAGCTTCTCAATGGTAGTCTTATCTGCAATAGAAAAGTGATTTACAATGGTACTTCTTGTAGTAGCCTTTAATCAGTAGACTTCCAACAATAACTTCATAGCAGCAACCCATTAGTAGTAAGCTTAAAACAATTACCTTCAAATAGTAAACTTTTAATGGTGACATTAGTATGTTTCCAATGGTAGGATTCCAATCAGTGACCTTGTAATAGTTACCTCTTGCGATAGCTCTACCACAATATCCCTTTTACTGGTAGACTCATAGTGGTGAACATGCATTGGTAACTAAGTGGTAAGGTTCTTCAGTGGTAACCTTCTAGAGACAACCTTTTAGTGGAAACCTTGTAGCAGTAACATTATAGTGGTTTCCTTCAAGAGGTAACCACTCCAATAGTAGCTTCAAAAGGTGACTTAAACAGAAGGATGTTAAAAAAGACCTTCATATCGGTGACCATTTACATAGAAAATTTTACATTATATACATAATCAAGAACAAAATGAGATTAAAGATATATAATTTTAACATGATAAAAACTATAAAAACTAAGGAATAATTGTTATCAGTTAAATGAAACCTGATTTGGGATTATCAATATAGGTGAGTCCAACAAACACCCTCTTTTTATAATCACAAATTATTTCAGTGAAAATTTTAATATGTATTATTGTTTTGGAGTTAAGTAGATTTTCTAATCGCTTCAGTGGTATCAATATTCATTATATCAGAGCTAAAACCATTCCAACGAAAATATCAATATCCTAATGAAAACATATTGAATCATAGATAGATTTAATATGTAATAGAGAAATGATTAAAAGAATTACAATGAAGAAGAGAAATAATAACATAAAATTGAACCAATTTAATTGTTGAAAATATATTATAGCATAAATTAAAATGAATTTAATAAATTCAAGTGCTATAATATTAAATACTCTCCCCATTTGTGATTATAAAATGAAGACAAAATGATACCAAAAGAGAAATTTGTATTAATGATACAAGAGAACATTATAATAAAAGATTAAAATGATTCATATCAAATAAGATATCTGATGGTCAAACAATTTCAGAGATGTCCATGTGATAATTAACTTTGGGAGGTGTGGATGAAGGTTCAAAAGATGAAGGTACATGTCAAGGTGTAACAGTATGCATGGTAGGAGGAGCAGCTACAGAAGTTTCAGTAGGTCGATAATGAGTAGATCTCTAAGGATTCATAGGAGTAATGATTCTGATGGCCAGTGCATGAGTCATCAATGGGGGATCACTGGTAGATACTCATGCAGCTAAGGAAGATGGCAAGGTAGGAAGGATAAAAATAGGCATACAATCAACATAGAGAATTGGACGGAGGTTCCCGAAATCCATAATGATGATGCCTCCTCTTTCTATATGTGAAATTTAATCATTGATAATCAACATGATGTTTTCTAATGAAGTATTCAACTATCTAATCCTGTTAAATTGATCCTTAATGGCCTGAGTGACATAATATATCCTGAAGTTATCCTACAGAAAATTGAAATTTCTATTCATCTGATTCATTGTATAAACTATTTTATAATTGAATTTAATATACTCTTTCATTTCCTTTTGGTAATGGGTATCCTACCTCATGTAATAAACTCCATGATTTTTAATTTCTCTGGTAGTGGAAATGACCTGAGTCAAAGAGTGAGGATCTGAGGTATGTGCACAATAGATCTTCTCTATTTCATCTCCAACTAATGATCTGAAGGTTGTTATATCAACAGGAGGAGAGGAAGATGAGGATGCATATGCCCACACATGTTCCATTGTAAAATCCACCATCTCCTTAAAATAATTATTTAATCCACTGATCACCCTCTTCACATCACCATTTTGACCATTAATATGCACTTTTATAGACTTTTTAATGTCCTCGATCATAGTTAAAATCAGTTGGAGAACACAATTAATATACTGAATGTCTTTTTACACTATTACTCATGAATCCATATATGAGTCTAAAATCACAACTGAAAGTTTCATAGTCTCCATAGATTCTTCCAAGGATCTTACATGATTATGGTGTTAATCGACTTCATGTAGTAGATTTTATGGAATGTTTAAAATTATTCCTTCAAAAAAATATGTTCTGAGATCTTTATTCAGAGGCACTATTCTCTCAATCCCAGTGGATCTTTCATCAAAGAATCTCTGTAACCATAATTTCAATGAATCAAATTCATCTTTTATTTCATAATCTTGATTTAGAAGAACAAATGGGTGCACTGTCGTGGTCTCTTAAATATACTGAACTGGACGTCTTCTGTTAGGCTTGTCATCTTCAGAGTCATCATAGTCTACGCCCAAAACAATGAATCCAGGGTCCTCCAACCAACCTTGTATTTCATGAATAAAAGAAATTAAACCTATGGAAATAAGTTTATCCTCTCCCATAGAACTTACTCTTGGACAATTGCATTCTCTTGTTTCATTCATCCTTGATCAATTGAATCATCAGAAGAGTCTTCTACTAGTTCATCTACAGAATCTTCAACAACTTCCATTTCAATTTCAACATATTCAACTTCCTATTCATTTTCATTCTCATACATTTCTATACATCATATCAAAAAACTATGAATTAAGAATTATTTTTCACACTAATCATCATCAGCTGTTTCAGATCCCTCATGATCAGAGTCATATTCATCATCCTCCCCTATGGTCTCTCCAACAAAAATGTATCTTAAGACGTTTTCTTCACATTTTTTAGTGGTTTATTCATCTTTGGTGTACTATAGGATAGTATCCTTCTGGGAGAATTCATTTCTGGACTAGGAATCCCAATTGATAAAACAAAAACATGGTGACTTGATGGATGGTTTACATCACTCCTACCATCAACAGAATAATCCTCTATTTCATGCACAACACAAACCCCCTCTTATTAATATGAATACACTAATCCCACTTCATCAGTTTTTAGTCCAGGATCACTTTTATCCTTTGGCCTATTTGGATTGAAAATATGGTTGAAGTCTTCAAATAGATTGGCCTCATCATTCACCCATTCTCTTTTCAAGGGTTACAATTTATCAACTTACACATAAAAATCATTTTGTCAATACATAAGATTTCCTTTACTACTATGGTTTATTCATTGTTTCTATAAACTCCCTTCACATAAAATGTCTATGATATAAACATGGCATAATAAAATAAAATTTACTTGGAACTAGTTCTCGTTGTATCCTCTAACATAGCCATCAAAAATTTTAAATGGTTTATCATTTTTTCATGATTAAACAAATACATCAAAATATGTACTGATATTTAAAACTACCAAAGTCCCCTCCCATGGGAGTGAAGACCAGTTGGATAAACATAAATAATAATCTATTTTCCCCATCGATCTCAGTAGAAATTACCTTTATAGGTTTTCCACTCCCTATCAGTTCGGCTAGAGCCTCTTTATAGTATACAAGATCACTAGTAGAAAGCACCACTCCAGAATAATAGCCAAATAAGCCTTTATGCTGGACTCTTAAACATTCATCCCATTCAATAGAATTAAATGTCCCACTAACTCCATTTATCATTTAAAGAATTTGGTTCTCATCTGATTATTTTTAGAACATAAAAAAATCATAAAAATCAATTACTATCTTTGGGTAATATAGTCCATTTTTGTTTGCGAAGCATTCTACCCACTCCTGAGCTTCGATTCCCTTCTATACTATATAATTTCTTGACAACATAAAATTTTAAAATTAATTTTTTCTTATAAAAAATTTCCAACTTCAAAAAATGAGGATTTTTCAGCTTTTCTATAACATTTCTACCACCACTATACTTAGCTCGAGGCATATTAGGGTTCAGTGCATCACCTTCATCACAAATTATCATTCTCTTCACTCATTCCATTGTGATTTTATGCAGTTCGAGGGTTTTAGAAGTAGGAGGAGTTCAAGGATTTGTGGGAAAAATGATCAGGAGAGGATTTATGTGGATCAAAATGTTACATAGAACATTGTTTTTAACATTTACTGATCAAAAAAAATCTAGTAATTGAAATGAATAAAATTTACATGATTCAGATTCTTGCAGAAAACATGAAGTCCATAACCTATCAGCATGGTTGACTAGAATTATGGTACAAACAGTAAGGTCTATAGGTGACGTCCAATGTTATGGTGTCCTAATAATGAGGTCCAATAGTGAGGTTTTCTTAATAGTGAGTTCCAACTGTGATGTCTAACCGTGAGGAATCCTAATGGTGAGGTCCAATGGTGAGGTGTTCTAACGATGAGGTGACCTAACGATGACATCCAAATGTGTGGTGTCCTAATAGTGAGGTCCAATAGTGCGGTGTCTTAACAGTGAGTTCCAATGGTTAGGTGTCCTAATGGCGAGGAGTCCTTAACTATAATAAATCATTCCTAACTCATTTTTGATGTAATTTATACTCTCAAGATTCAAAGGCTTTGTGAATAAATCAGCCAATTGATTTTTTGTGCCATCAAATTGAAGAGTGATATCTCCTCATTGAAAATGATATATCATAAAAGTGATGTCTCACATCAATGTGATTTTTCCTAGCATGTAATACTAGATTTTTAGAGATGTTAATATCACTTGTATTATCAGAATTTATAGATACAAATCTAAATTGATATCAAGATTCTAGTAATGTTTTTTTCATCTAAAGAATTTGACCCCAACAACTACCGACATCTATATATCCGTCTTCGAAAGTGTAAAATGAATCGCAATTCAGTTTCATAGTACACAATGATAGTAGTGACTTGAAAATAATAGGACATGTTCTTGGGGTTCTCTATCTATCTAACTTGCTACTAGAAAAGTCAAAACATGAGAAAAAAATCAAATCAAAAGATTGTCCTATTGGATAAAATAATCCTATGATGGTAGTATACAAGCTTTATTTAAAGATACTTTTAACATTAGTTAAATGATATTCCTTGGGATTGGATTGAAAATGACAACACATTTAAAAAAGGAACATAATATCAGGTTGGAATGTAGTATGGTAGAGAAGACTCCAAATCATATATCTGTAATTGGTTTGATCCATTGGTTTGCCAGTTTCTCCAGCATCCATCATACAAGTGGTACCCATAGGTGTTTTAGTACCTTTATTACTATACAAACTAAAATCTCTCAATGAAATCCATAGTATATTTACATTTATTTAAAACAATACCATTTTTTATTTTTAAAAATTTGAAATCTGAGGGAATTTTATTTTCCCCATTTGAGTCATATTAAATTCATTTTGGATCATATTTTAAAAATTAGTACGTATTAATTTTTAAACGATCCAAAAATAATTTCATCAAAATAAATTTGTGCTATTTAATCATCTTTGAAAATCATTTTAATAAAATCATTATGTCAACTATCCATTTAGTAGAAAATTTGAAATAACAAAAGAACTGAGTCTATCAAACCAAGCTCTAGGAGCTTTTTTTATACCATATACATATTTAGAATGTATCAAAACATGATTTAAAAAATTGGAGATTTGTGAATCCATTGGGTAGTTCACGAAAATCATCCTCATCTATATACCCATATAGAAAGGAACTATTAATATTCATTTGATAATGTTTGAAATCTATATGAGCTGTATAAGCATGTAGTATCCTAATGGATTCTAGTCCATCTACAGGTGCAATGGTTTCCTCATATTATATTCATTCTTCTTGACTATATCCGTGTGTAACATATATATCATTGTTTCTTAAAATATTTCAAGACTCATCATTTTTGTTTATAAACACACATTTAGTGCTTATGGTCAAAGTGTCCTAGGTCATTGTACTAATTACCAAACATTGTTTCATTCAAAATGATTTAATACATAATGTATATGTATCACCCAAAATTCATCATTGATAGAATCATTAATATTTTTTGGTTCAATATGTTGAAGATAAGCATGCTGTTATCCTGGTTTCTCATAAATGATCAAGATTTTGTTACTCTATTTAGATAACCTACTATAAGCATGTAGTATCCTATCGATTTTTTCTAATCATGATCCATGTCTTACATCCATATACTGGAAATTACTTCAGAAAGCCCTGGATACTGAACTTTGTTTGACAACTGCCTACCACCCCCAAACTGATGGACAATCAGAACTGACTATTAAAACCTTAGAATACATGTTGAGATCATGCTAACAGGACATTCAATGTATGTGGCACCAATATTTTTCTCTAGTAGAATTTCCCTTTATCAATTACTTCCATTCAAGTATTCAGATGGAACCGTATGGAGCATTATATAGAAAGAGATGTTGCACACCAACCTTTTGGGATGATGTTGGTGAAAGACAACTCGGAGGCCCATAACATTTTGAGGAAAAGCTGGAAAAGGTAATGGTAATCCAAACCCACATTAATGCAGTTCAATGTAGGCAGAATATCTATGTTGATAACCGAAGGAGGATATGAACTTTCAGGTTGGAGATAATGTTTTCTTGAAGGTATATCCATAGAAGAGTTTTATATGTTTCGGTAAGAAGGGTAAATTGAGTCCCAGGTACATTAGACCTTTCGATATACTAGAATGAATTGGGGCTGTAGCTTACCATTTGGTAATGCATCCATGTCTCTCCAAATTTCATGATGTATTCCATGTATCACTATTGGGAAAATAATGACTGACGCAACGCATGTACTCACCTATGAGATATTAAAATTGGAACCTGATCTATCTTATTGCGAAAATTATATCAAGATTCATGATACAAAAGAACAAGTGCTGAGAAACCGGACGACTCGTCTATTAAATGTTCTATGGAGAAACCATAAGATGGAAGATATAACGTGGGATCTGGACAAACTTATGTTGATGAACCACCTGAATATTTTTACGTTTCAATAGTCTAAAAATTTCGCTAAAAAATTATTTGAAGGAAGGGAGAATGTAACACCCCATGATTCGACGGTATGCTTCTCTTTGAATAATACAATAGTGTGTGTTGTACACCACTTAGATTTCAAACACACCAAAACCAATCAAAATAGCTGTAATGATTAGTAATACCCACTTTTTGAAATTTAATCAATTATATCATTTTAATTGGACTTCATTTTTGGATTCAACGTATCGAAATTAATATGGGGTGAATTTTTGGTATTTTTCTGAAAACATTGATTTTTTATGAATAATGAAAAATACTATATTTTAATTAAAAAGATATTTTTTAATGAAAATAATTTCTAGTGATAAATTATATTTTTTATTAGTTTTTAAGTATAATTAGATTATATTTTTACAATTTAATCCCTTTTTTCCATTAGATGTAGTTTCATATTAAACTGGAAATATGAAAACACCAATATTTTGATAGTTATTATTTCATAAAAACATTCTTGTTGTTTTTGACAACGAGAATTAATTTCAAATTAATTTATGATACATTTTTGTTTTGAATTTAGAAAAATGGATTCCATATTTAGAATTAGGATGTCCAAATTGTGAAAATAGGTATATTTTCTATTTATACATTGTGAATAATTACTTCGGTAAATATTTTATTTACAATGGTTTAGGGTAAATCAAGAAAATAAGTGTAAAAAAATAAAGTAATAATAATATTAAATTTCCCTAACATGTGTTCTAACCCTATTGGATGATACATGTCTGACCATTGACATCCTTGGGTCAATTTTGGGACACCATGGAGCCACTTGTAAGTGATAATGACACTTTATATTAATTAAGTTAAAGTAAATACAAAAATTACATAAGCATATATCTCTTAGAAATTGTTTTTTACATAGTGTTATATATGTTATCATTTCAACATTAAATAATCATTATAAATCTAAAAATATTTTCTACATAATAGTATTTTATTAATAATTTTTAAACATTTCATAATTAAATTTATTTATGAAACAATAATGAGGGAATATTTTCTGTATTAAAGAATGAATCAAATATATGGTATTATAAATCATACAATATATATAATTTCAAATTTTTGATGCTGTAGGAGAATTTTCAACGTTAATTTGACATTTTAGAATTTATAAAATCAATTTAGTTATAATTAATAATGTATTTATGAATTTAACAAAAATCAATTATTAAATAGTGTCAAAATTGAAATAAAGGAAATTTTAAAACAAATAATATATTATTAATTTAAATAATATTCAAAAAAATATAAGAATCATGAAATTGACTTATATAATGACAGATGTATCTTTAATGAACCACTTGAGGTTCTTTTAGACGTTTATATTATGTTTATTAATCATATAATATAAAAATACAAAGAGACATGGTAAATGTCAAACAATTTAACAATGAGTTAAATAAATAAAGATAAAGTTTATATGGTGAAAAAAACCACTCTAGTACCTATTGGTTGAGGGGATTTCGACTAATCCCCAACTTAGACTTTAAATAATTCATTTCGGAGCTATTAGAAACTGAATATTATTTTATTATGAAATAATATTTCTATCTTTTCCTAAGGTGCACCTCACCCCTCTTATAAAAGAGCACTCACACTTCCCTCAAATTAACACCATCAAATAGTTTTTCCACGACCATCCTCTACCCCAATACCCTCTTAACAATACTTCATTCATCCTAGTGTCTATCGTTTAGTCAGAAATCAATCCTAAGGATCCCTTTTTTCAAATCAAAATGAAGAACCCGAAGAAGAGGTAAATATTTCATCACCATTTCAAGTTCCTTTTTCATCAACTTTATCTTTCTTTGTTTTTTCCATGATAAAATAATTAATCCCGTATATTCCATATATTTTGATGTTATTATAAATATGTTACAACCATATTCATTATTTTATCCATCCGTTGAATGACATGTCACCATACGTGCGTACGTACAACTTACCGTCTCCACGTTGCGGTGTAATTGTTATTCAATACATTATTATTAGGATGGGTATAACAGTGATGTGTAATGCATGAAAATAATAAATATGAAATTATACTTATTATGTATAAATATTATATAACATAAAATTTTGTATTATTTTAAAATCAAAATAATGATATTGTCGCAGGTGCGTACGTACGGATTACCGTCTCCCCAAACGCGATGAGATTTATTCCCCATCGTATCCATTCAAGAGTAATTTTAATTAGATGATTAAAAATTATTTTTAAAGGTGCAATATCATTCTGAATAGGAATAAGATGTATCCTATCCAAAACAAACATTACTTATGTAAAAAATAAAATAAAGGATATCAAATCTGTTAACACCCAAAAAGACGATAATACTAAGAGATTATTATTAAATCAATGATAAATGTTCATATATAATGTCATATTAATGTATATTATTCTGGTATAATTTAATAACAATTATTTCACCATTATACAGAAGTTTAACCACCCTCTACTAAGGAGATTCACAAGCTAAGGGTTAATTTTACAATCTCTTCATTATTCCAGGTTTTTATACAAAATTATCTACTGGGAACTCCTTATCATCCACATCCATGATTCATAAAAATGTGTTATTTTTACACCATTCATGGTTTATGGATAAAATATTTACATTTCATACGCTAGTTTTAATACAATAGTTTATGTTATTTTTATACCTTTTCATATAAAAAATGCATTGGACTGAGTATGTGATGGGTGTAGCCCATTTTAGCTCCTCGAAGCATCAGAAGATCTCATGAGACAAACTAGTGTCTTGGAACAAGGCCTTGACAAAATATTATTTGTCGTCTTGTCACAATTCTTTGACTATGTGGTTATGAAGTCTGGAATTATGCATTCCATCATTATGAATATGGCTATTGATATTGCATAAGATTATTCGACTACTAGAATATCAATGTGAGTAAGTAAATAGAATTATTTTGATTTTATGTTTTCTATATTATGATTAAGTTCAAGTTTAAAAGGATTTTCTTGTAGTCTTGTACATTTCCTTAACTGTTTAGGATTATTTATGAAAGATTACTCAATATTGTTATCTTCATTGAGCATCTATGTTAACCCCTTTCTATGATTTATTTCTCCCAGGATGTGAAGAAGTATATTATGATTGACATGCTGGGATAGTCTATGTGATCTCAGTGTTGTCTATGGAAATAATTTTCCTGTAGTTTTCTATTTTATGATCTGATGTAAACATTATGTGTATATCTAGTACTTCCAAGGCTACTAAAATAATCAACCTTTAGAGGCTTGATCTTTTGTGATCATGACAATGATATGTAATAATGCACCGACTCTGGGTATCTCAGGTCAGGGCGTTACAAACATTGGTTGGTTTTTATAAATATTGATGTTTTATAGTATCATTTAGTTCTATAAAAATTGGAATTCACATACTAATGGCTTAGAACATGATGCTTTTGACCCCCAAATTCTTCATCCTGAATCATAATTGGATATTATAGGACGAAAAAATATACAAAACAGTATCAAATTGATTTATCATAAAGATTTATTCTTGTATTTCTCTTCTCAATTATCAACTAAATATCTAGTAATTGTATTGATAAAAATTTAATTATATACTAGACCATATCGACCCCCTTATGATTCTAGAAAACACAGAAGATTTATTTCATGTATATTAGTGGGTTCACCTAGCACGAGTTCCACACTATGGTATTCACACACAACTCTAGGTACAATGATAATACAATTCATCCTTTTTCCAGGAATAATAATAAAATTTTTCAATACCACTTCTAATATTCACTATATTTTGAAATATTAACTTATTCATGTTTTATTTTACTTAAAATGCTATCTTTTAAACATAAGAAAATTATCATATTGATAAACCATTTAGACTAAGATAAATGTAATTCATTAATAAATATTATTTTTAAAAGGTATTCCTTCGTAACATCTTCAAATATTCATAATTATGGACACATATCTTAAACGAAAATTCAAATCATTTAATTTATAAATAATTTTTTTTCTTAACATTTAATCTTATAACTTTCAGATAATTGTATTATACTAATTGCCTAATTTGACTTATAAATTATTGAATTAAACAATCAACACTCAAAAAATATTATATTTTAATCAATTGATATAATAAGCATTGTTGAGTTATCATACATATAGTATTACACATGAACCTCTTCAATTTATACATCAGATTTGGGAATTTCATTCTAGTATGTGATTCTTTAAGAGAATCATTAAAATCTATTGATTTAATTTCAATATTCAAATTCCAAACATTTCTTCCCTCATCTTTTTTTGTTAATTTTTTATACATAAAATATTCACGAACTTCTCGATCAATTATATAAAAAATATATCTTATATACTCAACATGAATCATTATCTATATTCAAATAGTCATGTTGATTGTTACATTAAATGATGATTATATAAACATCCTATGTAACTTCTAGAATATCAATCAAGAATCCTCAAATTATTCAAATTATAAAATCCTAATGTATCACTTTTATTGTAACAAAATACATTTTACCTTCCATTCTAATACGAATGAAACTATTAATCTAATGTATCAGTATAAGAAGTGTCTTCATTCCGTGATCTTAGTATCTATTAGCTTCTAGAAATTTCTTATAAACTTTTTCTAGGTTGTCTCGTTAAGATTCCATTGATGGAGATACATCTGTTTCTTGTTACATTATCTTTTGTATATATAATATCTTGTTTCATTGAATCATCTTTTGAAAATGAATCTTCATTTTTCATCTCTTCAACATATCATCCAAACTTGAATCTTCTAGATTCACATCATATTAGAATAATTAACTCATCTTTTAACTTTGGGACAAAAAATTCTATAATGTTTCATCCTCTGGGTAATTTCAATATTTTAGAAATAATGCTTCTAGATATCATATATAGATATTCTAACATCATCACATGTAATGCCCACATGTTGTGAAAAATTATATATCATGAACCAATAATTTTTTTCCTAACAGATAGTTTAATAAAATAGAATATATTTTCTATTTGTACACATATACATGGATGCATATCAATTTTTGATAAATAAAAGAGAAATTATGATTTAATAAGATATAATGATACAAATAAATCAATGTGAAATAGTTCTATATGACATGAACCATTCATTACATGAATAATATACATATTATCTAATCAAGTTGATAATTTAAGAATAGAAGTTGTTGGAGATTTTGAAAAATAAATATCATATCTCATGTTGTTTATGAACTACCAAAAGATGATGAAGTAATTATCTTGATGTTGACATTTACCTTAACTGATTTTATAATCAATAAGGTTGTTTGTGAAAATATAATGAATAAGTGAAGAATAGTTTGACACTAAATTGGAATATGTTAATTATTATTGGGATACATATGAATTCTAAGATTCTTAATACATAACATATATATCTTGGTATAAATTTTTTAAAATTAATAACTGATTGAATTATTCAATTTTTATTCTAATAATAAAAATTAATGAGATAAAAATTTAGTTTTCTTTTGTCAAAAAAAGAAGAATAGTTTATTTCCCAATACTATGAAAGTAACAAAATGACGATAATGGAAGGGGAAGAGAAATGAATAATTTTTAAATCCACTATATTACTCAAAATGTTGAAGAAATTTCTATTGTTATTGTACATTATAATGATGGAGAATATATTTAGTGGAAGTAAAAAAACCATCCAATAGAATTAAAACCTGTAAATCCATTTCACTGTAATACATCACAAGTGAATGGTTATTACTTTCTTTTTGTAACCACATGAAGATATAATTTTCTATTGGTTTTTGGTATTACATAATTTCAAAACCATGATAAGGACAAGCTACTCTTGTT
Source organism: Viscum album (assembly GCA_963277665.1). Lineage (NCBI taxonomy): Eukaryota > Viridiplantae > Streptophyta > Magnoliopsida > Santalales > Viscaceae > Viscum > Viscum album. The sequence goes on along the minus strand of OY728126.1, from coordinate 1,682,884,757 downwards.
TAGTAGTCAATACTGTAAAAATATATTATTCTATATACATATACATTTTTATATGTGCATATGAGAAGGAATAAATGATAACAAAATCAAGTCCATAAAATTTTTAGGAGGAAAAATAGATAAACATTATAATTAATGTTAAATGACCCAAAATTGATTCACCCCCTCTGGGTGATTATTATATCATGAATTGTAATAAATAATACGTATTGTTGAAAAGTTTCACATGGACATGATTCAATACATTGATGTTTTTCACTTTATATGATTTGAATTTATTTCATGAATTAATTTTTTACTATAATGTTTTTAATATTTTGTGTCTATGAGATCAATTATATAGCTACTAATACCATGATGAATAAGTGAATGAATGGGGAAATTATGATAATGAATATAACTCTCTAATCATAAGAATTAAAAGTATCTGTATCTATATGAATTTTCAATAATGAAGACATATCAGGATTGAAATTTGAAGGTCGGGTGGATCAATATTCCAACAAGAATAAGGATAACATTCTCACCTCATGTGGTCATGATGTATGTGTCAATTTTTTTAAAAACCTTCCCTCATAATGATGATCATAGAATTTATTACGATTATTATAAATAAATATCTTCTAGGATATATTTTATTTATATACTATGATTTATTCTTAATTTCATTCCAAAAAAAAATCTCTCGTTATTTTAGAGTCTTTCAAAGCATGTTGGAAGAATCACCCACCTTTAAGAATTTGTATTTATAATAGATAGTTAATTCTAATAATAATTTATATAATGTTTTATGGTCTTTAGATATATTGATCCCTGGGAATAAAAACTGATATATAATAAATTATATTCCTAAAATATATTAAGGAAGATGGTGAATAAAAAATTTTCAAAAACAATTTACTATAAATTATCCATCTATATAAAAATAATTTGAAACAAATGATTTATGTCAATGATTTTAAAATTGGAATTAAATTCTAATTAGATCACGGAACATAACATTTTGATTCACATAAACAATAAGTTTCATAATGAGGATGCTGAATTCATAATGATAAATTATTAAGAGAATTTTATTATGATTACTTTTTAAGAAACATTGAATATGAGATTTCTAAAATTTGATTTTCAATTGGAATGTTATGAGAAGACAAAAATTTAGATTTTAAAAGATAAATATATAGTTTTAGTTTCTACATATTGTATACATAAGGGTTAATAGTTTAAAATATCCCAATAATTTTATTATTTGATCATGAATAAATTTTTTGATCAACCTCCTGAAGATACTAATCAATAGGTTCCATCCATACTATAATGTTTTATGTACTAAAATTTTTTATCCCAAATTATCCATGTTGGGAAAAATTTATAATAATGGATGACGAAATGTGATGTTAATAATGAAAAAATTAATATTACGGATAAGAATAATCTTAATGAAGTTGGCTCCCCACATAGTCCCCAATAATAATTGAATATTACCAAAATATCCACACACAAAAATCTCATGTTTTGTAGGCCATTAACTGTACAAAAAAAATCTAGAATTATGAAATTGATTGTTGGTACAATTATGTAAATGAAAAATAATAATGGATCCCCATTTCAAAAGGTAATATTCTAGAAAAAATTATGTAACACTCAAAGGTAATCAAAAAAATATTTTTTTGTTAATAGGTTTGGAATTATTGAAAATTTCATTGATTAATTAAAAACTAGTGGTCAGAAGAATGGTACATACTCAATTCAACATGTCTCCTAATATGATAAATAAATAACATCATATATGTTGACTAAGAATTAATGAGTAATGTTCATATTCATGGAATTTGTGTCATTTTTATGAATCATTACATAAGTGTATTTTCCATTGGATTTGTTTATAGAACCTGAAATTCTATCGGTTCTATATCTAGATATACCGACATTCTAGAAGAAGTCATTCATTAGGCTTGAAGGTACTATAATTAAAACAAACATTTGTTTAGAGGATGGGAGTTCAGGCTCATCAAACCCTTTTAGGGGGAATTATTTTCTACTCTGGGACTCTCGTAGAGATTTGAGATATGTTCATGAACCCTTATTTGTTTTCTATTTATAACATAGGTTTCCCATAAAAGTTTCAATAAATAATTAGAAGGTATGAAATTTTGAATCATCTATATAGTTTTTATGTTTCCCATAAATGGTATCCCCTCATATAAAATTTAGATATTCTTTTAGATGTTGGTATGATGAAGCTGGTTTTTTAAACAACTCATTGAGGCACACCGGAAATTATTGTCATCCAGGGAAAGAGAGGATTGATTTGATGTTATTATTTCACCTATAAATTGGTTTCATATTTATCCTTGTAAAAGTAGTGAGAACCTTCAAATATAGGATTCTCTAATTTGTACACATCATACCTTTTAAGGTCGTGTGGTGAGGACCTAACCATACAGTATGATGTCATGAGGTAAGGACTTCTATGTGGAATGTGATTTGAAAAAGCATGGTGGGGGACTTATTCATAAGATTCCAAAAAAAGGATAGTATATGAGTTTCCATGTTTTATTATAACCTTCTAGGAATATATCCCAGGTACAATAGGGTTTATTTGGAGTGTTGGGTTTGAACCTCAAGGAGGTTTCCTACATATCCCACTCAGATTGGAATCAAATACCACGTAGTTCGGTATGTCTTTCCTGGGTGTCTAACCCTTTAAAGAAATAAGTCATGGCTTACTCCAATGTAGGATTCTTGGATTAAGGGAATTATGGATGGATCATGAAGAAGGTATCGAATGAGTAGGGGCCTTGAGCGAAGGCTTCCTACATTACCCAATTATGGTTGGAAACTATGTTCTCGTAGTTCATGAAATGTGGTGGATTGTTTGGAGGTTTGATCACTAAAAATATCTAAGACCACATGGGTCAATCTCATTGGGAGAAAAAAGATGATTTGAATGATTTAATAAACCACACACTATCTCTTCCGATGATGTATGTGGTCGGGTCTATGGCGAAACATGTAGAGGCGACGATGGGAGGGGGCACAGTGCAATCACCCTTTTAATGTGAAATGAAATTGAAGTTAATTTTTTAGGGATAGAAATACTAAGGGCTAACTCCAGGAGGGATGAACTGTGTTGATCCCCAGAGAGGAGGGAGAATTTTATTTAGGAGCTTCAGTCACCCTATTGTGTACCGGTGGCTCTGGATCAAAGCGATGAAAAGGGGATGAGAAATTCCAATACCCAGAATCCAAGACTTGGAACATCCCAACACTATCTCTATGTTAAGGATCCAAGTGACTATAAATATAAAAACCTACAAACATCATATTGATAACTACTCCCATAGATGTTGAATCTGGGAAACCTCTGACTATAGATATACATACCCAATTTGGAGACACGCTGATGTACCTTTCCCAAAGGATTGATAAGTCATGAGGATTTGGTAAATGCATCAAGAAAGAAACTTTAAAATAATAGAACCATGTAAGGCGATACCCTAAATGAGTATCCATGAAGAGGGTTTACAATATGATATGCATTATTTCTGGGAGATGCAATGCAATTTGGATCCACCACATAGGTATGACATGTAGCATTTTTGCGTAGCTCTACTGGGTAGGTATATTGTGTAGGTGTTCTGTTCAGGTCCTAGCAATGAATAAAACAATTGTCAACATAGGAGAAATAAGACTATTCATTATTCAAAATGTAATACCAGGAAGATAAAAAATTCGGGATATTTAAATCTCAACACCCTTGTTCTCCTTTGGTGTCGTTGGAAGAGCCTCATGTATGTCCTTAAGGAATACTCCTTGTGTAGTTTGAATTTTCATTATGGAAGAAGGGTCCTCAATCAGCTGTTTTGTGTTTCAATATATGAAATGATTTCAGACATGCATATCCCAACTAATACACTATCCAATAGTGTTTTAGAGTGTGAACTGATAATAATTGGAAGACCCAGGTGAAAGAGATATGAAATGTGAGATTCAAGTGTTATTCTAACTTTTTATAGTTAGCCCTCTAAATCTCGAGAGAAGAAAGGATTATAAGGGATAAGAATGTTTGAAATCATTTCATAGTTTGAAACAAAAAATATCAGATTAAGGACCCGATTTCAAAAAAAGAAGAAGATTCCTATGCAAGACATGTTTCTCAAGTACCTACATGAGGTTCTTTGAAAGACAGAAGATGTGACCCGAGGTGTTTAGATTTAAATCTCATCCAAGTGTGGTCCTGTTATTAGTCCTTTTTGAAGCATTCATATTCCTAGATTTCTTGTGCGAATGATTTTTTTCAGTCATCACTAGGACCAGTGTGGAACACCTATGAAACCTACCTATGTTGTAGAGCTACATTGCCAAGCTATGCGACAAAAGTACCTGGTAGAGCCATGTTGCATAGATGCACTTAGTACCTACTCATATAACCTTGTAACCCCTATTAAATGACACTCATGTTATGTTATCCCATTCCACGCTTTCCTTATTTGAATGAGACAATGTATAAGCCTCCAAAAAACCTCCAGACATAAAAAACCTTTGGGAAAGGAACATCATTGTGTCTCATATTTGGGGTTGTCTATATATAGTTAGATGTTTCCCACATTCATATTCTATGGGAGTCAGGATCCTTGGGATGTTTATAGGATTTTATATCTACAGTCACATGGATCCTTACCCTAGCCATTGTGTTTGGATGTTCGTAGTCATCAATTCCGGGGATGGGACTTTTTCCTCCCCATTTCGTCTTTAAGATATGGAGCCTTCGGTTCCAAATAGTGAGAGTGAAGGTCCAAAAGAAATGTCCCCCTCATCTCCAGGGATCTAAAAAAAGGAATACCTCCTAGAATAACCCCAAAGTATTTTGGGTCAGCAAAAATTCCCTTCAATTTCATTTCAGACTAAATGGTTCATAGCTCTTCACCCTCACCCACTATCACCAATGCTTATTTCATCATAGGAATATCCTCTTCCATCATCAGAATAGAAATTTTGTGGTTTTTTTGAATAATTTATATCCACTTATTTCTCACATTGATCATGACTCACATGGGAATAATTTTTTGTGATGTTCACAACATCAATAGAATCCACCTCTTTTCTTGATCTATGAGAACCCTAATTCTCACCATAATTGGGATGTGTAAGTAGACATCACTAATGCCCCAATATCATTGGATACCACATTCATGAATACAACAATAATTCCATTAATTCAGGAATCCCCTTATGAATAAGCACATAACTATTTTCTCAAAGGGTTTTACACCCTATGAGACTTACCTAACATTGTGTGCTTTGATTCCCATCCATGTAGGATACATATGAAGCTTCATAGAGGTTCAAACCGAACACTACACAACAACCCTGTTATTTTTTGGATATATTCCCAATATGTTCTAATCCAACATTTAAACTCAGATCCTTTCCATGTTAATTTAGCTTTATTGGCATAACTCCAACACTAAGATTTTACTAAACACATTCCACTTAGAAGTACATACCACATGACCCTAAATTCTATAGTTAGGTCCTTATCACATAAACCTAAAAGGAATGATGTATCCTATTTATTGGCACTGAACTATGAGGGTTCTGATTCCATTTACAATGATATGTAGGTAACCCATATATGGTATGATTCCAACATCAGAAAAACATTTGTCTACCTGGATGAAAATAAAATCTACAGTTCCACACTACGTTTCCCAAAAAAGAAGCATTATCCTAACAACCAAAAGAATCACTAAATAGTTTATGTATGGATTCCACTAATGGATAACCTTGAATCCATAAGTATTATTAAAAATTTCACACATGCTAATAAATTATTATATATTTTAAGATAAACCATTGATATAATTGGTAAATTAATTAGGATTCATGAAAATATTTGAAATCTATAAATGAGTCCCAAAGTAGGCAATAATTCCCCCCAAAGGTTGTGATGATCCTAAAGTCCCATCATCTCGACCAATATGTCTTCTTATGTATCATTTGTCAAAACATAATGAACATATACCATTGGAAGAAAAGTCCCTGTGGATATAGAAAAGTTGGATATTTCTGGTTCTATAAATAAATCCATTGGAAACTACCCAGATGTATTGTTTCTCAATACAAACACATGTTCTTGGAGGAAGAATAAAAATCGTGAACTTGATGTGAAATTGAATATTGCAACTGGTCCCAAGAATTGGACCTGGGTTTCAATAAGTATCATGCGGAATCTAGAATGATTCCACACATATTATTTTATGTTTATCCACGTATAAATCATGTTTTTTCATGGGGAATAGAAATTTATATTGTTCTTGTTGTGGTTGGGCCCATGATTGGATATCTATCCATCCCTACATAACCCGTTGAAATGAGAATAAAGACAAACATAGATATTTATAAATTCATTCCCCCCGACATTTGAATATGATATGAGTCATATGATCATCAACACATTTCAAAATAATGGTTAAACTTAAGACACAATATGTTGTGAAGATCAAACGATGTATCCTAGAAGAGTAATCTCTATAGATTTGGTTCATATAAAATAGAAAAAAAATAATTTTGGTTGTTTTAGGTTTCATGATTGGAGATCCAGACATCTTTTATTTATTCCATAGTAATGGGAATCAATCCATATAGGGTTATTGAAATTTTGTCTCTATGCAGATCAGATTCAACCCTAGAGAGAAATGGATGTCATGTGCCACTAATGAGTATCAACAATGTGGGTAACACAAACACTCGTAATCTACTAATTTTTTAAGGAACGACAATTAAAATGATAATTTTTGGTTTCTTGGATGATTTCATAACATCAAATGAAGATGATGTTAATCGTAAAATTTAATCTCATGTACAGAGGAAAATTTCGTCATGAAGTTTTAAATCGTGCAATAAGGATAAATATGTTTCCCATTTTATCATTTTGCAGCCTGGATGCATTTAATTTTTTTCCATGTTTAATGTCTTCAATCAATGACATTATGATATGCAGATTATAGTCATTCAGAGAGGACATTAATCAATTGTGATTACATAAAGTACTTCTTCATGATTCTAGAATTTGTTGGACATTTAATTGGATCTAAAAAAATTTATATTAGGAAATAACCTCTATTATAATAAACCTTATCTATGTAATAATTTCCTTATAAAATTTGTTCATGATTAGAGGCTTCATTCATGGTATCATCAGGGTCCTGGGGACTAATACCAATTCTCCTTGATGAAATGAGTGGGGACGAACATTTTTGTTAAAAGATGATGCGATTCTATTACTATAGGATACTAATTGATGAAATGTATGCAATATATTTTCATATAATCATTCCATCTCATTGAAATTCTTCTGAAACAACTCATCTATAGTTAACTGATTATATATGGAAACTCAAAGTACTGTAAACAAAATTTCAATTAGAAAAATTAATTTTTTTCATAAACTAATGAGTGTGGAGTTTCTCATGTGGTTTTATAGTTAGTAGACCTATAATACCATACATCATGAACAAGATAATCAAGACAATATTTCATTTATTTATCCACCATTTTTTGGATTATATATGATATGTTCTTATTTAAAACCTATATTTGTCCATTGGTAGCTGCATGATACCAAGAAGAATGGTTAGATTTGATATTGATCTCATGATAAAACTTTTTTACCACAATTGAACTTAAAATGTTATATTTTCTATCAATATGTTATGAAGGACACCAAATATAGTGATGGTATTGGCTCTAAAACAAATTAAAATGCTTTTGGCTCAAACATCATTAAGAAGTATTACCTGATCCCATTTTTAGAATAAATCAGTAGAGGTAATAATATAACTAAACTAATAATCTGTAGCTAGGGGATGAGGTCCAACTACATCCATTCCCCATGATAAAAATAGACAATAGTATTTAGCTGTATTTAGAAACTCTATGTTTCGATTAATGAAGATGGAATGCACTTGGTAAGGGTGACACTACTTGGGAAAAGTTTGGAAATCTAATTTCATTGGTGTCTAGATGTATCCAAACCTTCAAATTTTATCAAAAATCTTTTCCCAGACTAGTGATGACCACAAACATCTCCAAGTACTTGTTCCAGGATAGCCAATGTTTCATCCCCATCTATGCATCTGAAAAAAATCCATCTAAGGCACCTCTATAATGGAAATTTTGATGATCTGGTCCATTATAAACAGTGAAATTAACAAGTCCTCAGTAGATCTATTCAATTTCTGGAATATCAGGTGGAAGTACTCGATTTTGAAGATATTCGATGATAGGTGTCATCCATCCTATTTTATGAACATAAGGATTAGAAGTTGGGTGTAATTCACTAATTTCGTCCATTCTAATTTGATAAAAATGTGAAACTACACAATGATGAGCAGTGCGAGTGATTGTTCTTCCTGACTGGGATTTTATAGGGATATGAAAGTATTTTAAAATTAACCATCTAGGGAATTTTTTGACTGCGGGACATAAGAAAATGTTGTCCCATTGGAAAATCCAACCATTAACTATCAATCGTAATCACATAGAGGGTTATTTTATTAAAATGGAATAACCACCATTGATCTTCTTTATTATTGGCTCTGAACCACCATTCAATTTCAGGTGGTTAATTTGTAATTGGATTTCTAGTTCCAGACCTATAATAATAGATTGATATTATGCTTAATTGTTGTTACCAAGTTCATATAATAGAACATTAAATATTTAAACACTACCTTTTATTTGGAGATAATAACAATTCCTAACCGAACATGATTGGGATTATGGTTTTCCATTCTCTTCCCTGTTAGACTTTTGGTACCACAATAAATGTACATTTCCCATATTCGGGTACATTTTTGAATAGATATGATTTATTCATCATGAAATTCAGTATTCAGAACTATCGATTCTGTACATGTGTGTTTAGTAATGATGTCTACCATGGAATGTCCTTTTATTACTTTATGAGGCACAAACTGAATATAAAACTATTGCAAAATAACAGTATACTATGAAAAATGTCATATTTGAATAGGATGACTATGGATAAATTTAATAGAGTTATTTCAAGATACCAAGTGGACCTCATGATGTTTTAGGTGGTGCCTCATCTTTTGAACTACAATGATTAATTCCAGGAATCACTTCTCGATACTTGATTATAGTGTCTTTTTGTCGATTATTGTTCTATTATGATAATACTTGTTGTTTTCATTCATGACATCGTTAATTATTTTAAAGATAGAACCTACTCATCACTCTAATGATCATACATAATGAAATATATCCATTCCTTCAAAAATTGGAATTAATAATGGTGGGATCAAGATATATTTCTTGAGATTATAGAATTCCTTTTATAAGCCATTGGTCTATTGATAAGTAACTCTCTTATTCATTATTCTAGTTAAGGGTACATAGTTTCCTACCAAATTAGAGATAATTCACAGAATATAGACCATGTTCCATTGTTGTCATCTTAATTCCTTCGAATTTCTAGTAGGTGACAGGAAAATGATTTATTGTTTCTTCTCATGATCAACATCGATGATATGATGGCGTAGAATGATGCCATAGAATTTTCCCAAGGTAACCACAAAAGTATAATTTATGGGGTTCAAATTTAGATTATGTTTTCAAAGTCTAATGAATATAGATTCACAACAAGTGAGGTTATCAAAATCTTGTCTGGATTTATGAAAAATATCATCCACATAAAATTAAAGAAATTTTTTGGAGGGGTTTGAAGATATGAGGCAATGCACGTTGACACGTTGCACTATCATTCTTCAATTCAAAGGGCATTACTCGATAGAAAAGAAACCCATGAGGAGATATGAAGGTTATAGATTCCACATCTTTTTGGTCCCATAAAATTTTATAATACCAAGAGTATCCATCCATGAATGACATAGCTTCTTATCCAGCTATTACATAAATCAAATGTTCTATGATCGATACCGAAAATTCATATTTGGGACAATACTGGTTAAGATCTCTAAAATTAGTAAAAAGAAAATTTTCCCAATATTAATGTTCACCAAGACAATATTATCCATCCATTTAGGATATTTCAATTCTATGATAAATTTATTTTTGATAATATTGTCAACTTCATCTTCAACTTTAGGTGCATGAGTATGGTAAGTTCTTATTGTAGCATGATTAAATTCTCGATTATCTACAAGAAAAGAAAAATGATGGGTAGCTATATCAGTGTCAAGGACTATCATTTCTAAATAGTTATAGGAAAACACATCTCTTAGTCCCTTTGTAAATGCTGTGTAATCCCCTACCACTTCTGATGTCATGGTGGAACTGATCATAGTGGGGCATGTCACTCTTCTATACATATATTTATTTCTCTATGCTCATCCACAGTGGTGGATATGACATAGATAAATTATAGAGGGGTGTCCTTTGTATCATCTTACTCATCTTACAAACCAGTCACATATTATATTTCTTGTTTAAGGGTAGGTGGTGAAGAAAACATTTTAGTTCTATGAGAGGATTCATTTTTTGGACATCTTGAATAAGTGGAAACAATTTCTGATCCTAATGATGATGAAGGGTCTTCATGAATCATTGAATAGAAAAATTATTAGTTGGGAATCAACATAATTTTCTTCCTATAGTATGGGAGATAACATATTCTACCCAGACTAATGAAGCAAATAATTGTTGATGTTCTATTGATGAAATGAAGTCATTTACATTTAAGCATTCACCACTACTTAGTAGATCAACATTTTCTCCCATGCTGTTAGGTGGGATTGTCACAACTGACATTATAGAAGTTACTAGACTTGTGCTTGTGATTGTGTATATGATTTTAATATGATTTATTAAAACATGTAATATATAATCAGTTTTTTGTATGGGTTAGTTGGGATCACTTCTAGACCATTCAGAGCATTAATTCATATTAAATATTTTTACAAATGGCCTCCTTCCATTTGTGTGACCGAATTATGTCTCAATATACCGAAATTAAATTGTTTTCAATGAATCCTTGTCATCATTAAATGCCCAAATTTTACCATTGAATCAACATTTGAGTCATTTGTGGAAGGAAGAAGGAATGACTGCATGTTGATGTAGACAAGTCCTTCTAATAAGAATGTTTAAAGATGCATCTTGTTAGAAAACCATGAAATCTGAATTAGATAAAAGATCACTAAAATTTGTTCTAAGTGTAATCTCTCATAGAGGTTCTTGTTCATTCATGTCAAAACCTTGCAACATCAATATCAATAAATTTAATTTAGATTCATTTAGTCCCAATCGATGAAGTGTACGGACATGAATGAGGATAACTCCTAAGACATTATCAATGATGTCTCATCAGGTGTTTGTATCATTTATTGTTATAGATAAATACAAGTGCCTAATGTGTCCATTTAAAAAATCATCCTCATCCTGATCAATGAAAAATAAAACTCCATGATTTCTTTAAGATCATTATCTATATGGTATTCCTCAACAACATCATCTTCAGTTTCAAACTCTTCAGGACTTGACACAGCCTCGAGAAGTGCTTAACGAATATTTTTAGATAGATTAAAATCATGACCTATTTACAACATGGAAGGTATTTTGGATAGTTTTTTAGTAACATAATAGATTTGGTCCAATGTTCTATGTTTTCTTTCTTTAATATTCCCTTTTATAGGATCATTTGATATAGATTCTCCTAATGTAGATGTATCATGTGTCGGGGAAGAAGATGGAAATACTACTTCTCGTGGTAGATTAATCTGACTATGTCTATCTATCCACAAATAGAGTGCTGGTATTTCCTCTAATCATCCTTCCAGGATGATCATGTAAGGGATGAGCATGTCATGTGTGCTAGAGTTCCATTGTTCTTACTGAGCCCGCCGAAGGGCTCTCCATTGAGTTTTTTCCTCAAAAATGATTTGAGTATGTGTATAGTTATATTAGTGACTTCTAGAATTTCTTTGGCATCATTTTTATCCTTGACATTGACTTCATTTCATAGTTCCTCAATCATGTATAGGTAATTTATGTTCATAAAAAGAACGATAATTTGAATAGGGGTGAGTAAAGTGGATAATGTTAATAGAATCGAAGATCAATTATACATCTAATGATGATTCTGATTTACAGGCCAATTCTTGTTTTTCATGTTTGCAGGGAAAGTGCTCGTGATTTTGATATAGTTGGCATTAAATCATCCAAATTCACAGAAAACATTATCCATGACATGAGATCATATTCTCCTGACTAATATTTATACTTATAACAATGTTTCTTTATTAAGTATTAGACATTGAAGGACTAATATTTTGATTGTGATGGATTTTATGTATTGGATTTGGTAGGAGGAATTATTGGTTGTCTCAACAATGAATTTAGAATACAATGATTTTGGATGATTGTTTTCCAGACTATCCAATCATCATATTTCATCTCATTTTTTATTTTGACTCATTTTCATCCACCTTATTCCTCTAGATCGGTAGCAGCTATACATGCTACTTGGGGTGATAAACATTTTTTTCACTTGTCAAGAGTCTACCATTTTTTCATCATATCTCTAAAATAACAATCCTCAATGGGATGCCGCAACAATTTATGAATTTGTAATCAACTTTGGAGACCTTCGTCTCCTACTTTATACTGTTTCTGCAGTCTTGCAAAAAAAAATAAATAATATTCTCCAAAGCTAAAATGATCTATCTGAGATCCTATTCATTCGGAAAAAGAATATAATTTTATCCTTAATTCATAAAATTGTATCCACCATTTATATTTTTGGTTTTCTTGATGAGGTGGTCATTGTCGTTGATGCTCTAAAGGTGGAGACATATTGTATGTCGAAGTTTTTGAAGTAGTAGAAGGTACAATTTCTTGTTTAACTATAACTGTAAAAGGAACTAATTTCCATGTTCTCCATCTTGATGTTGATGTTATTACATGAGAAATAGAATTTTTTTGTACAAAAGGATTTATCCTCTTGATGGAAAATTTACGAAAGATCCAAAAAACCAATTGTTTATTTCACATTTAATAGTGGTGTGTGTAGATCATCTTGATGATTTTCCACAATGATTGGAAACAATATTATTGAGGAGTGGTTGATCTAATAAATATGTTAATACTTTCCATCAATAAATGAAATATAAATCCCATTCATTCTCTATATATTTCCATTTTATATGATCAAAACATTTTTATTTAGGAGCATTGAGATGAATTGGAAAATGAATTTTTGACAGAGGCCTTCTCATTCATTAATTTATTGATACTGCAAACATGTAGACCAAAAAAAGGTCATCACCAATAATGATTTTAAAAACCACATAATATTTAATACTTTTTTATGATGAGTTTTCTACATAATTGGATCACAACGAGACATAAAATGTGTTAAGTGCAACTCTAGATCTCCTATGCTATTAATGATTGGAAATGTCATATTAATAATGTTTGGTTGTGTAGGAATCATATCTACACATTTAGGGTAAGCATTAAATTCTGGTTGAATTGGTGAAATCCATTCTTCCATATCTTCCAATAGAATTTTTAATGAATCAATTTTATTCATAAAAATTTGGGTAATATCTGGATGAGAGGGGACCTATATAGGTACATCGTCTAGAGATTGAACATGTGTGATGACTGAAAAAACCACTAGTAGTGGTGTTACTGGTATTTTTCATGGATAACCCATAGGGATAAGGTTGTAAGGATGAGTTATTATCATTTTCATGCTATGTATCCAATATAGGGAATTAATTTACCTCATTAGTAGTTGAAAAAAATCCTCTTTGAAGGGGAGTTCCAACTGGATGTGAAAGCATAGGATCTTCGTGTAGAGCACATTAGGGAAAAGTTCTGTTTCGGAGTAACACTATATTGAGACTTTTCAAAACCTTCATCTCTCCATCTTACTGGGAATATCAATCATAATGATAAATAAATTTGACTTATCTAGATTAAATTTGATACATGATCTAACATTTACATTTCCCCTTATGAGATTCCGTTCAATGAGGTGAAAGTTGGTTTATTGAGTGAATACCAAGGTTCTGTGTAGTCCTCTAATTTTGGGTATGTAAACCCCCTTCATTTTCTTCGGTGTGTACCATATTATGAAATAGAACTTCAACATCTGACTCACATGAACTGTACTCATTTTCTGAAGGATCTTTCATAATGGTATTAATGGAATTCATAGACATATAATGCATTGATGATATTTTGATAGTATATTTGTATGATCAACTCCTTATATTTTTTCCTCCATGGGACCGGGTTCTCCTGTATTCTGATTTCCTAGGAACGGTTTGATGTATAGTAACTGGAAAGGAGTACTTTTATAGATTAGTTGTGCATTGATATTTCAGATTCTTACCAAATCGTGAGAAAGATGACTTCTACTTATGAGGGGATTGTTGATTTGAAATAGACCCCATCCCTATAGGCTTGGCCTATTCATGTTCTTATTCATTAATCCAACAAAAAAGTATTTGTCGAATTTGAATGATGTGATAAATTATCCCCTAAACCTATAGTCTAGTGTGGTTCATGAATTATTATGGCAGATAGAAGCGTATTTTCTCTTCTGATTTTATGAATTCTGGTCTGAACATTGGACATGTGCATTATCTGATAAGAAATTAAATTGCCTATTTTGGAAGACAATTCTTCTTTTTTAGATACATTCCCAATCTGATGGCTAACATACCTTAATATTGGGGTCTACATAATGTTGTTATATTCATGATGAATAAGTATCTTGATAAATTTCTCTATTTGGTCCTGAGTTTGGTGAAAACTAATCAAGGAATGTCCTTTATGATAATTTCTATAGTTATAAAAATAATTTCACTATTGTAGTTGGCCTGGGTTAATAACAATTCAGGAGACCACTTTGGGTGGGTTTTGATAATTTTGTATTTAAGTGAAATAAAATGCTCTATGTGCACCCAATCCTCTAATATTAACAGTATATGGTGTTTTTAAATCAATTTATGAAACATAATTAATCAATTGAGGCATGAACATTAATTTGATACTTTTTATCTAATGAACTTTGGATATTTGGGAACATGGATGGATTATAAGTTTATTTGATGGTGTGTGCCTTATATTACCTTAACATGAATTTTATATTCATCATATGTAAATTATTTGGCTTTCAGATAACAAATATTCTACTATATATTGAGGTGGATATCTGGAATTTAATATTCTTCTATTAATTATGGAATGTTGTATTGACATGTTCTTAATGGAAAAAACATTACGGTTATTTCACCCTAGGAAGTTTTTTTCTCATATTCATCTTATCTTTCACATATTCTTATAGAGGTTTCTCAAAATTCTCTGACTGGAGTGGATACTTCTCAATTTTTCTATCACAAACAATAAGATCATTGGTTTTGTACACTACCATATTAGAAGAAGAATGCCCTTTGGGAGGTTTAGAGAATGAATGTCTCTTTGGGCTATTCTCCGGTTGATAATTTATTTTACCTATTAGTAACATGGCATTGGAAATGAAATAATTTATGTTAAAAAGTGCCTCAAGATAAGAGGGAATTCTCATCACTGCGTTTTTCATTTGGAAAATTCCCTTGTAAATGAAAAAGCTACTATGAGGAAAACATTTTTAGTGAATTTCATCATGGGGGGACCATTATGGTGGATTAAAATAAGGGATAAATCCTTTTTCTCCTTGTTCTTCTAGATACATAAATGGTTTCCACATCTCTCATATACATATAAGTTCTCTAAATTGACTAAAAATTCCTTATGTAAACCTTATTCCGGAATTTCTCGATGGGGAACTTCAAAATTACTTCTTCTACTCCCATAATTTAGTAATGGGATGATTGGATCTTGAGATGAAACAGATTGCTATTTGAGGGAATCAAGAACTAAATCAATAAAAGGAGACAGATCATAGTAATACTCTTTATTTTCCAACTCCACTTGGTTAGACATATTGTTAAATGTTCTCTTACTCGTAATTAGGGACACTACCTAGGAGAAGTTATTATCATGGATATGTGTATGTGCGTACCTTGGAATGGTCATTATAATATTCTGATTATCACCACTTTGATATGGTGTATCATCCAGATCTGTTGGTCTATATGATATGGAGAGTATGCCACATAACCATCATGGACATGAATAGATTTACGCATCTTCTCTGGGATGGTATGTTGAGGAGTCATCCCCGGTGTGGGGACAAAATTATGTTTTTATCCCATTGTTGTTGCTACGGTTTCTGTAGTGATATTCTAGAAGGCTTCTTCAATATGGTAATGCATTTGTGTATCCCCTTTCACTAATTTTTAAATTTTTTTGATGGATTGAGTGAAAATAATAGGAATATAATTATATTATGTATCTGTAGTATTTGAATGTAACTTATTCTACCCTACATCTCATGTATGTGGACGTTGACATCCATCATATGTTGGGGTAGTGGATTGAGTCTTCCCAAGGCCTCTCATCAGATCTTTCTGGTATACTTCTTCGAGTACTGCCAAATGAGATTGTTGGCAAACATTATGGATGAAAGTAGGTGTATTTTTTTGTTGGTTGTTTTCTCTAAACATAGTCGAAGACCATCTTTCACTAGTAACATACGATAATTCTGGTAGGATTGGTGAGTGCAGGTAGGTGTATATTCCTGCTTACAAGTTTTCACCATATTTGACTGGTGTTCTTCCTTGAATTCAACCATATGTGTCTTCTGATGGCTTCTAGTTTGTAAGAAGGTGTTTGATCCTTTTCACAATACTCTTCCTGATCTGAATGGATGGATTTGATGGATGCCACCAAACTAACTTTTTGGCTAGCATAATTACGGTGGATGAGTGTATGGGCACGATTGTTGATTTCCACCAAGTAATATTAATAGACTCCTTCACAGGGGGGAAATGTAGAGACCTGAAGCTTGATGTACATAGATATTACATTACTTTTGTGGAATACATAATAGATAAAAAAATAGACACAAAAGGACCGTAATAGTTTAGTGTCTTTGGAAACATGAAACGTAATCTTCTAATCGCGGTGAAAGATCTTCAACATCTCCCATAAAGATCTTCCACTTTTTTTTCCTTACCTAAAACATTTCTTTTAATCCTGGTGGAAAATAAAACATAAAAAAGGGTGAGCTCAAATGCTTAGTAAGGGTAAGCATGGATAAAATAAAACATACCATATACATTTGAACTTAAAAACATGTACATAATGTTTAAACATCAAAATCTTGAGCAACGACATAAAACATGGAAGTACATAAGGCATAGATGATAATGGTACATAAATAATGATAAAATATCATGGTAATAAAACATGTAATTGTGGCATCCATTAAGAACATGTAATGATTTCCATAGTAACCAAGGCATTTCTGCCAAGACCATCTTAGTGGACAAAGTCCCTTTCTGTATCGAGTTCACTCCTCATTCCTGTCCTGTAATACTGAACCGGATTAACTTACTATTCCAGCCATGTCTATCTCATGAGATATAAATCTTTACCCAATAAATTAGAGGGATATATAGGTTCCACCCATCTCATAATGAATTCATTCTTACTTATTCCACAAAATAAACATACACCATTCATAAAAACCCAATAAATAAAGTGGGTTTCATAAACATCATCCCATCATCACATAACTATATAAAAGAAATGGATATCATTTTATAATAAAAGAAGTGAAACCATGTAAATCATAGATACATTATACTTGAAACATACACATATGAAATAATGTCATCTTAGATGAAAAATGGTTTTGATTAAACACTTGAAATGAATTCTTGAGGAAAATATCCTTTTTTTCTTCAAAATCATTTTTTTTCAAAAAGTGTCATGCAATTTTAAAAGAAAAGGATTTTGTTGAAAACAGTCATGAAATCATTTGGAGTAAGCTTCATGAAAACAAGGCTTTATAAAACCGTAAAAACCCTTTCATATCGTATACGTTAAAAATAACATTCTTCTCGTACTTTTGTCGAAAAAGTCCAAAAGTACCTTGTAGGGTAAATAAAAGAAAGATTTATTCCATACCATTGGGTAAAAGTAAAAATGGGTAAAAGGAAATTAAATATACATGAAACCATTTTTCAGAAACATGGACATGGATGATAACAATAACACTAGTAAATACTTACAAATAAGCAATCTCGGATAAAAATGAGATTTGCAAAATTATCCCTTACCTTAGGTCCAATATCCTTCGTACATATCTGATCATCCTGTATAATTATTTAAAAAATGTCATTGACTTATTAAAGAATCATATTCATTGTTATGATATCATATATGGTTCACTTATGACTTTATATTACTCGTTCTTTTGTAAATTCCATGTTAAAGAGCGTTTTGGGTAAAATCGTTTCATTTGTCGTCCGTGTTTTGACATGTAATTATTCATAAGATTACATAGATCATGATTAATTAATTACAGAATATAAAAATGATTCATATATAATATATATACAGAATATACATATATATAATAGATTGATAAATGGAATGAAATACACCGTTCATGGAGATGGTAGGATGTACGTACGCATGAACGTTGTTTTCGTTTCCTCATTGAATTGAATGTCATTAATTGGATGAAATAAATATATATATACATAAATCTAGTATCATTATTATGTCTTATATTTCATTATTACTTATTATATATACTTTATAATCATTTATGAATGGTTGATCATTGAGAATGAATCTCATCGCGTCGTGGAGACTGTATTTCGTACGTACACACGAGCGATGATATCGTTCCCATGATTGTGGAATTTTATTGGAGTGTATGTATACTATAACATAATAAATATCACTTTAAAATAATCATATATAGTTATTATTTACACCATTATACCCATCAAAGTAAGGTGGTGGTGGAAAACAGATTACACCACGGCTTGGAGACGGTATTCCGTACGTACGCACGCGCGGTGATTTCGTTTTCCGTAGGATGGATAGATGGTGAAATAGGGTTGTTTCATAATTATAATAACTTATCAGTATATTAGTGATACTTATGTTATTACTTAATAATGAAACAACCTATGAAGAAGAAGTGGAAGAAGAAATAAAGTTGAATGAATTGGTAACATACATTACCTCTTCTTTGAAGTTCCTCTTTGAAACCTCCTCTTAGGGAACTAAAAATGGTCTTTGAAGAAGACCAGGACCTCTAGTATGTTTCTAGGGAAGTAGAGAAGAGAATTTTTCAGGGGCTGGACGAGCTTCAAGGCTCAAAAGGGTGTGAGGAAGAGAGGGACGAGGTGCCCTTTTATAAGGGAGGAGATGGGCGCCTTAGGAAAAACAAAAAATATTATTTTATTATAAAGTCGTATTGTGTTTTTAATAGCTCCAAATTCGGTTATTTAGAAGATAAGGTGGGGATGGGTCTACGTCCTATCATCCAATAGAATTTAGACAAGTTTAGGTTTCTATTTTAAGCTTATCATTTAGATTTAACTTTAACTTAAATAATTTTTCTGTTACCCTGTCTTCTTGTTTTCTTACACTATAAGGTTAATAGACTTACTATAACAAGACAAACGAACCCCAAGTTGTTTATTATTTATATATATAACCTTATCTAAGTCATTTGGCCGATACTTAGATTTTTAGGAATAAAATAACAATTAATAATATAATATTTGTTTGAAAAACTATTTGATGTCAATTTTTACACTATTTGGTAATTGATATTTTTGAAAATAATAACAGAATGATTAGTTCTAAAAAAATTAACTAAATAAATACTAACATGTCATATTAACCTAGAAAATTAGTTTAATTCATAAAAAGTCTCAAATTAAATTTATTTGGGTGTTTATAAAATCAATTATGTCAATATTTCATTAATAAGATAATTACTGCATCATCATTGTGTCATAAATAAATTAACTTATTTTAATTTTTAAAATTACAAATAAATTACCATTATGTATGAAATATTTTTCTATTTCTAATGAATATTTATAGTAGAATTTATATTTTGTATAACCCTATATTAAAAATAATTTAGTTATTAAACTTTGATTTTAACTATTTTAACACTTCTTTAAATAAATTAATAATAAATGTTCTAATCTAATCCAAGTGGGCCTAAATGGTCATATATTATTACTAAGTTTGTTTTTGGCCGAATTAAACTTATCAAATATAATTAGGACATGTTATAGGGTAATAATAAAAACATTTTTACCATTAATTACCGTATTTACTTTTAACCGTGGTAAAAAAAGTAAAAACTTACTATTCAACAAAAATTATTTTCATCTCATTAAACCACATTTTAGTCCTTGATATTAACCGTGTCTCTCGGAATTTCTAAATTCCACTCACAAAAGTGGAAAAATTATGTTTTATGAAAAATTCAATTTTTTAACTACCACTTAGTGGTTTCACTATTCATCAAAAAATAAAAGTATCCAGAAAAATACCAAAAATTAGGTCTAAGATATATTTTATATTATGAATTCAAAAATTATGTCTATTTTACCAAATTAAAAACATATTAGTTGCATTAATAAATTTAAACATTAATTCCCGTCGTCAAAACAAATAGCGTGTTCTTAAGAGATAATAACTATCAAAAGATTGACACTGGTTTATGTCTGGTTTAAATGTGAAATTACATCCAATGACCAAAATTGTATTAAATTGTAAAAATATATTCTAAATATACTTTAAAACCACTCAAATTAAGAATTTATCACTATTAATTATTTGGATTAAAAAAGTTGTTTTTAATTAAAATTTAGTAATTTTCACTATTCATCAGAATATAAAAGTTATACGAAAAGTACCAAAATTTCACCCTAAGCTAATTTTGATATTCCGAATCCAAAAATGAATTTCCATTTTGAAAGATAAAATTAATAAAATTTCAAAAAGTGGGTATTACTATTCATAACAGCTAGTTCATAATAATATTATAATAATATCTCGTTTAGTGAAACTCGGTATTGCATACTACACACGCTATCGAGGAAGGTCGTGATTGCATGTAATGCAAGGAAAGTCAGGGATGCGTGTTGTGCAAGCTCCTTTGGGTGTAGTGTACAACACAAGACATTAATTAAAAAGAATATTTTTCATAAAATCTCGGGGTGTTACATTCTACACCCCTTAAAAATGAATTTCGCCCGCGAAATTCATCCTGGTTATACATGGTTTAGTACTCAAAAGTTTCTTTAATATAAACCCACATTGTAAAAAGGAATAACAATACTTGGCTTTATAAAATTAATGAATGCAACGTAATGGTTACCGAAATTAACTAATCACTGGGTTTTCACGTAGGATAACATAGGTGAAAATATGGATATGGAAGAAAAATCTAACCATCGCGTTCTGATGGAGAGTGGGAGAGAACATGGCTATGAAAAAGACAATAATCACAAAGCCATATATTTTTGATGATCTTGGGTACCATCTGATTCATCGGATATAAGGTCCCTAGGACAACATTTTTGGTTTTCAAGATCATTTCCCTAATGTTGAAGAATTTGAATTAGAATAAATACTTAGTTTATTTTGGTACAATCTCACTATTGTTCCTGCCTTGAACAATTTCCACTTCATCTATTAAAGAAATGATCTTGAATTTGTTATCCGTGAAGTGTTAGCAGATCAAGTGATAGAATGAAGGGTCATTCCATCTGTCTCAAACAAAAGGTTAGCAAAAGTTATTAAATATACATAAGTCGATCTATAGTGAGATTAATCATATATGGTTACAAAAATGCTCTTACACATCATATATCATATAGCTTAATATAATAAAACTAGTTTCTACTAAACAGGGAATTCCTGTAGGCCAGTGGTAGGTGATAAAGGCCAGTGGCACTTCAGTTGTGGGTTCGATTCCCACAACCTTGTCCGACACGATGGACTGTCTCTTGTCCTTCTGGTTGTCCTTTTTCTAAAACTACATTACTATAAAATCCCATCAATAATATAAAAAATAGTTCTATCCTTAAACAATACTATCTTATGTCCAACAAAATCCATTCCAATATTTATCTAAAATACTTCGGTCCAAGCTCATAGTATAAAGAAAACGATTAATTGAAATGTCATCAACCAACCATCATTTATCATCCATTATCTTATTGGTCACATTCCAATCATGTGAATACCTTAATCATGTATTCTATTGAAAAATGAATACCCATTAAAACTTAGTTAAAACATGAATGCTGTCAAAATTTAACTCTTTCCACATTCCAAAATCCAAAAATTCTATATAATCAAACCATGATATAACCTTCTCCTTATATCAGTCATGAGCTCATGAATACTAGCAAACATTTAATTTTCTACTTATCGCTTCATTATGCGCATATCATCTACTTTCCAAAAATACTACTACCATTCATCACACACTTTCAAAACATAAGGAAAGACAACAGTGTAACAATCCTTAGATGTCTCTTTATTCCATAGTAGCATGAGATTACTTATACAAAATTACACTTGAAAAACATGGAATCATTCCACTACCTTCTTAAACAATTGACCGAGCTTCAACAATTCATTCATCTCACATATCATTTGTAGTCTCTTCATCATCGTCAACATAAATATTACCCATACGACCATACTGATTCTCTTCATGAGACTTTCCCTTAGGGAATTGGTTTGCATAATGCTCGTACATTCCTCATTTAACACATTTAACCATTGTTGATGTCGTAGAAATACCATTAACCTCATCCATGGTGTTAACTGAACCTTTTCGTTTGCACTTACTAGAATTATGTCCTTCTTTTCCACACCCAAATCATCTTCCAGTTCCTTTGAAACATTCTCCATGATGCCTCTTCCCAGATGATTTACATAGGGGAAATTGAACTTTCTTTCCTCTATGATAATCATGAAACTCCATCTTTCCTTTATTAGCCGAGTTAGGAAACTTACCAAATTTGAGTTTATTGATCATATTATGAGATTCCTGACTCGGCATAATAATGATGTTTGGACTTCCAAATCCCATTTCATTTGGTTTCTCATGAAGAATATCATTCCATTGTCCGTTATATCATCCATTATCGTGAATCTTTCTGTTTCCAGCCATTTTCTAAAACCCAAAAAGAATAGTGTGAGAGGTAAAAATCATGCTAGGGAAAACAATATTGTAAAGGGGGAGTAACCTAAATATCTAAAATCTTAGGTTAAATTATAAGATCGTTACCATAGTTCTAGGACTATATCCTATACGTATACTTATCCTTAGGGACATCCCTAGACATACCTTAGAAATATCTCTAGGGATCTCACTAACGTTTTTGCATCCTAGTTTCCAAAGGTGGACTAAACCTTTCCTTTGATACCAACTGTAGAGACTAGAAGCTTGACGTACATAGATATTACATTACTTTTGCGGAATACATATTACAAAACAAAAATAGACACAAAATGATTGTAATAGTTTAGTGTCTTTGGAAACATGGTACGTAATCTTTTAATCATGGGGAAAGATCTTCAATATCCCCCATAAAGATCTTCCACTTTTTGTTTCCTTACCTAAAACCTTTATTTTAATCCATGGGGAAAATAAAACATAAAAAGGGTGATCACAAATGCTCAGTAAGGGTAAGAATGGATAAAATAAAACAAACCATATACATTTGAACTTAAAAACATGAACATAATGTTTAAACAAAAAAATCATGAGCAATGACATATAACATGGAAGTACATAAGGTATAGATCATAATGGTACATTAATCATGATAAAATAGCATGGGAATAAATCATGTAATTGTGGAATCCATTAAGCACATGTAATGATTTCCATAGTAGCTAAGGCATTTCTTCCAAGACAATCTTAGTGGAAAAAGTCCCTTTCTGAATCATGTTTACTCCTCATTCCAGTCCTGTAATACTGAACCAGATTAACTTACCGTTCCAGCCATTTCTATCTCATGAGATATAAATCTTTACCCAATGCATTGGAGGGAGATATAGGTCCCACCTATCTCATAATCAAATCATTCTTACTTGTGCCACAAAATAAACATACACCATTCATAAAAACTCAATAAAAAAAATGGGTTTCATAAATATCATCCCATCATCACATAATCCATATAAAAGAAATGGATATCATTTTATAATAAGAGAATTGAAACCATGTAAATCATTGAGACATTATACTAGAAACATACACATATGAAATAATGTCATCTTAGATGAAAAATGGTTTTGATAAAACACATGAAATGAATTCTTGAGGAAAATATCCTTTTTTCTTCAAAATCATTTTCTTTTCACTAAATGTAATGAAATTCTAAAAGAAAAGGATTTTTTTGAAAATAGTCATGAAATATTTTGGAGGAATCTTCATGAAAACAAGGCTTTATAAATCCGTAAAAATCCTTTCATGCCGTATATGTTAAAAAACATTCTTCTCATACTTTTGTCAAAAATGTCAAAAAGTACCTTGTAGGGTAAATAAAAGAAACATTCCTTCCATACCATTGGGTTAAAGTCAAAATTGGTTAAAAGGAATTTAAACGTACATGAAACCATTTTTAGGAAACATGGACATGGATGATAACAATAACCCCAGTAAATACTTACGAATAAGAAATCTCGGATAAAAATGAGATTTTAAAAATTATCCCTTACCATAGGTCGGATATGCTTCGTACGTATCTAAACCTCCTGTATAATGATTTAAATAATGTCATTGAATTATTACAGAATCATATTCATTTTTATGATATCATATATGGTTCACTAAGGGCTTTATATTACCCGTTCTTTTTTAAATTCCATGTTAAAGAGCGTTTTGGGTAAAATCGTTTCAGTTGTCGTCCATGTTTTGTCTTGTAATTATTCATATGACTAATTGGATCATGATTACTTAATTCCAGAATATAAAACATGATTTATATATAATATATATTCAGAATATACATATATATAATAGGTCGATAAATGGAAAGAAATACACTGTTCATGGAGACGGTAGGTCGTATGTACGCATGAACGTTGATTCTATTTTATCATTGAATTGAATGGAATTAATTGGATGGAATAAATATATATAAAAATAAATCCAGTATCATTATTATGTCATATATTTCATGATTACTTATTATATATACTTTATAATCATTTATGAATGGTTAATCATTGAGACTGAATCTCATCGCGTCGTGGAGACGGTATTCCGTACGTACGCACGAGCGATGATATCGTTCGCATGATCATGGAATTTTATTGGATTGTATGTATACTATAAAAAATTCAATATTACATTACAATAATCAAATATAGTTATTATTTACACCATTATACCCATCCAAGTTAGGTGGTGGTGGAAAATAGATTACACCACGGCGTGGAGACGGTATTTCGTACGTACGCACGCGCGGTGATTTCATTTTCCGTAGGAAGGATTGATTGTGAAATAGGGTTGTTTCATACTTATAACAACATATCAGTATATGAGTGATACTGATGTTATTACTTCATAATGAAACAACCTAAGAAGAAGAAGTGGAAGAAGAAATAAAGTTGAAAGAATCAATAACGGACATTACCTCTTATTTGAAGCGCCTCTTTGGGACATCCTCTTAGGGCACTAAAATTGGTCTTTGAAGAAGACAAGGACCTCTAGGATGTTTCTAGGGAAGTGGAGAAGAGAATTTGGCAGGGTTTTTGCCGAGCATCTTGGCTCAATATGGTGTGAGGTAGAGAGGGAGGAGGTGCCCTTTTATAAGGGATTAGAGGGGCACCTTAGGAAAAACAAAAAATATTATTTTATTATAAAGTCATATTCGGTTTTTAATAGCTCCAAATTGAGTTATTTCTAACATAAGGTGGTTATGGGTCGAAATCATATCATACAACATAATTTAGACAATTTTAGTTTTCTATTTTAACCTTATCATTTAGATTTAACTTTTAAGTTAAATAAATTTTCTTTTACCGTGTCTTCTTGTTTTCTTACACTATAAGGTTAATAAACATACTATAACAAGACAAAAGAACCCCAAGTTGTTTATTATTAATATATATATCCTTATCTAAGTCATTTGGATGAACCTTAGATTTTTATGAATAAAATAACAATTAATAATATAATATTTGTTTTAAAAACTATTTGATGTCAATTTTGACACTATTTGGTAATTGATTTTTTTTGAAAATCATAACAGAATTATTAGTTCGAAAAAAGTTAACTAAATCAATATTAAAATGTCATATTAATCTATAAAATTAGTTTAATTCATAAAAGGTCTCAAATTAAATTTATTTGGTCATTTATAACATCAATTATGACAATATTTCATTAATAAGATAATTACTACATCATCATTCTGTCATAAATAAATTAAATTATTTTAAGTTTAAAAATTAAAAATAAAATACAATTATGTAGGAAATATTTTTATATTTCTAATGTTTATAGTCGAATTTATCTTATGTATATCCCTATATTAAAAATGATTTAGTTATTAAACTTTGATTTTTAATATTTTAACCCTTCTTTAAATAAATTAATAATAAATGTTCTCATCTAATCCAAGTGGGCCTAAATGGTCATATTTTATTCATAAGGTTGTTTTTGGAAGAATTAAACTTATCCAATAGAATTAGGACATGTGTTAGGGTAATAATAATATCATTTTTACCCTTAATTACCCTATTTACTTTTAAACGTGGTAAAAGAAGTAAAAAGTTACTATTGACAAAAAAATTATTTTCATCTCATTGAACAACATTTTAGTCCTTGATATTAACCGTGTCTCTCAGATTTTCTAAATTCCACTCACAGAAGTGGTAAAAATAAGTTTTATGAAAAATTTAGTTTTTTAACTACCACTTTGTGGTTTCACTATTCATCAAGAAAATGAATGTTTCCAGAAAAATACCAAAAATTAGGCCTAAGATATATTTGATATTATTAATTAAAATTTTTTGTCTATTTTACCAATTTAAAAACATATCAGTTACATTAATTAATTAAAAAATTAATTCCGGTCGTCAAAAAAATAGCGTGTTTTTAAGAGATAATAACTATCAAAAGATTGACACTTGTTTATATCTGGTTTAAATGTGAAATTACATCCAATGACCAACATTGTATTAAATTTTAAAAATATATTCTAAATATACTTTAAAACCACTCAAATTATTAATTTATCACTATTAATTATTTCTATTAAAAAAGATTTTTTAAATAAAATTTATTAATTTTCACTATTCATCAGAATATGAAAGTTCTCTGAAAAGTACCAAAATTTCACCCTAAGCTAATTTCGATATTCCGAATCCAAAAATGAAGTCAATTTCAAAAGATAAAATTTATAAAATTTCAAAAATTGGGTATTACTATTCATAACGGCCTGTTCATAATAATATTATAATAATATCTCGTTTATTGAAACTCGATATTGCGTACTACACATGCAATCGAGAAAGGCCGCGATGGCATGTAATGCAAGGCAAGTCAGGGATTCTAGTTGTGCGGGATCCTTTTGGTGTAGCGTACAATATAAGACATTAATTTAAAAGAATATTTTTCAAAAAATATCGGGGTGTTACAGGAAAGGTTGGAACATACTCCCTATTATACTGTGATTTTCCTCAATGTTTCTTCTTGAACATTCAGGTATTAGGGACATGGACCAAAAAATAGAAGCCAACACCACAATCTTGTTTGGGGTTCACTGCGTCATGATATGGTTGGTTGTGATTTTTGTTTACAACCCTCGAGAAAGGGGACCTATGTAATCAAGTATAGTCCCTGAGTGTCCTCTATATTCACCTCCCTATTGTATGGGAGGTACTAGTTATTGTGTTGTGGGAAAAAAATACCAAAAATGATTCAAGAATGTGGTTGGAACTGTCTTCTTCATGACTACTAGTTGTTTCTGACCACACAATCAGGTCTTCTTATTAACATGGAGTGCATGTCAGGTAGCCTCCAGGAATGTGATAGTACTGTGATGATGGTATTCCTGAACCAATGTAATTGACACACAACGTTGAAGATGATGAGTTGTTGATGAAGTCCTTCCAGTGGAATTGGATAAATCTTGAGCCCCAACACAACCATTCACGGTTGAAAACATCAGGGAAAGCATTTAGAATGAAGCGATCTATGAGAAAATTTAAAAAATAAAAACAATAGACTCCATTAAAGAAATATATTTTTTTATGGACACATGTGTGATTAATTATATTGTTTGGAAATTCTTTATCAATTGATAGAAGACTAAATTATGGGTAATAATCTTAACATGGTTAGGGATTCATGTCAAGTTCAATATTTTTGTTCCTCCCCCAGGAACCTGTGTCTGTATTATCAATCTCTGCATCAGGGCATTTCCATTTTATCTATTTATGGTACCAAAAACATCAAATTGTGTTTTACCCAAAGAGACATAATTTCCAAAATCAATCATTCATTATGTTTGGACCTATGATACATAAGGAAACACATTGATAGGGATGATGGGAGGTTTTCCAATCACACCCTTTGGGGTGAAACTACTGCCTACTCAGGGACTCTCTTATTTATTTGAGATATTTTCATGAATCCGTATTAATTTAAAAAGTATAATATATTTTTACATTGACATTTTCATTCAATTAATATCATGTGTGAATTTTAGAGTCATCTCTATGTATTTTAGGTTCTACATTATCATTATCCCATCATATACTATTTAGTTATTCATTTTGTGGGTTTTATGATATGGAAGGATTTTTTAAGCCACATTGTGAGTTACTCATGAATTTATTGACATATATAGTGAAAAATGTCTTTTTCAATGTTGGGATCATACCCAAAAATGTGGTACCTATGAATCCATTTTAAAGAAATCGAAACCCTCAGAGATTTATGTCGCTTAATGGGACACATCATTCCTTTTAGTGTCGTGTTCTTAGGACCTAAAAATTCAGTTTAATATCATGTGGTACATATATAAAAGAGGAAGGTTCATAGTCAATGATTAGTGTGAGACTTTCTTCTAATAAGCCCAGGGAATTTGGAGTGGTTATGAGTATCTAAATTGGATTAGAACCTGTTGGGAATATAGCTTAGGGAAGAGTATGGTTGATTTTGAGTGTTGGGTCTGAACCTCAATGATGAATCCTATGTGTCCCACTCAGATGGTAATCAAAGCCCACATAGATTGACTAGTCTAATAACGGTGTATAACCTATTGAGAGAAATAGGCTTGGGCTTACTCATATGGAAGATTCCTATATTATGGGAAATAGGTATGGATTCCAAAAGTGGGAATCCAATAATATCTGGCCCTAAGTGAAGGCTTTCTACTTATCCCAATTATGGTGCGAATCAAAGCTCTCGTAGTTCAAGAAATGGGGTCGATTGTGTGGATGTTGTTATCATATAAAATCTATAATAAAAAATGTTCTATGATCTGTGTGAGAAATAAGATGATGTGATATATTCTAAAAACAACACAAATTCACATCCACTAATGGAAGTGGTTGGGCCTACGATGAAAGAAGTCGGGGAAATGGTTGTTAGGGCACAACACAATGAAACTTTTATTGTGGAATGAAAGTAAATGTCATTGGATCCGACATAAAATACTAGGGTATTACTCCAAGATGGATTCCCTTTCTGGAACCTAGAAGAGGATGGATAATTTTATTTTGAACCTCACTCTCTGTATTGGGAATCAGAGGCCATGTATCATAGATACTGAAAATTGAGGGTAGAGTTTTGTCCCTAGAATCAGAGACTCGGAACATCCCAACACTATAGATAGGGAAAGGATCCATGTGACTATTGACATACAAACCGAAAATAACAAAATGATCTTGAATACATAAGAAGGAGAATGTGGGATACCTCTGCCTGTAGATATACAAACCTAAATTTTGGATACACTAATGTGTCATTCCCAACGGTTTGATAAGTGAAGATTTTTTGGACAATGCTTTATCTTAGTCACTTTAAAATAAGCGATCCAAGGAAGGGGATACCATAACATGAGTGGAGTTGAATATTGTTCACATGGTGATATGAATAGGTTCTGGGATCACCTATGCAGTGCAACTCTACCACATAGGTATGTCATGTAGATTTGTATCAGAGCTCCATTGCATAGGAATGAAGCACATTTGTTTTGCGAAGCTCCTAGTGATGACCAAAAATAAAATTCATAACATAGTTTAAATAATTCTATTTAATCTTAAAAAAGGACTACCAATAAGACAAAACATCAGTGAGATTTAAATCTAAACACCCTAGGTCTTCTTTTGGGTCTTTGGAAGAGATCCATATAGGTCCTTAAGGAAATGGACTTGTGTAGGAGAAACTATCTTTATAGAAGAAGGGTCCATAATCAGATGTTTTTTATTTGAAACACTGAATATATTTAAAAAATATTATCCCTTCTAATTCAATTTTCTATTATTCTTTATATAGGTGGATAGAAAATTTGGATGAAATCGTGAAGCTTCCATTGTGTATCTCTTTCACCTGGGAACCCCAAGAATTCTCAAGATGCTCTATAAAAAACAAGGGAATGGATTATTAGATGGGATAATCATATTCTAAATCCATTCCGAGTTTGAAAATCAAAAAATATAACTAAGTACCCTTATTCTATAATGAATAATCTTCTCACACAAGGCGTATTATATAAGGACCTATGTGGGGCTCTTCCAAACACACCAATTGATACACATGGTGTTTAGATTTAAATATCAACCAATTGTTTTAATCTTGGTAGTCTTTTTGGAAGCATGATTAGGCCTAGTAATCTAATGTGAATCATTTTTCCAGTCATCACTAGTACCTGTAAGGAACACCTATGTGATATACCAATATAGTAATGCTATTCTGTAATGCTATGAGACATACCTACGCGATAATGCCATGATGCATAGCTGCGCCCAGGACCTAAAATTTTTACATTTTAAGTCCTATGAAAAGACACCCATGGTTGGGTATCTCCTTCCTTGGATCCATTATTAAAAATAGGCTTAGTTGAAGCATCAACCAAATCCTTGTGACTTATCATACATTTTGGAATGGCACATTAGCTTGTCTCCCATTTGGCTTTGTATATCTCCAGTAATAGTTTTCCCACATGATTCTAATAAGGTATTCAGGGCCATTTGTAATTTTTTGATTTTTATAACTATAGTCACATGGATCCATACCCTAGATATAGTGTGGGTATGTTCCATATCTTTCATTGCGATAATGGGACTATGTCATCCAAGTTTCGTCTCTAAGATCCTAAATAATTGGTTCCAAATAAAGAGTGTGATGTTCCAAAAGAAAAGTCCCCCTCCTCTACTAGGGTCCATAATGAGAATCCCTCCTAGAGTGATCCCAAAGTAAATCTTTCTTTACCCAATGACCATGAATTTTTTTCCCCTTCAAAGGATCATTGCTCCACCACCTTTCCCCCCGTCACTGCATATTCTTTCACAGTAGGACTGTCCTCTTCCATTAGTGGATAAGAAAGTTTGTGGTTTGTGAAATCATTCACATAGTAATGTTTCTCGCACCATGAATGGATCACGTGTGATTATAGATTTATTCTTATCAAAACATCCACATAATCCACCTTATATCTTAAACCACAAGAACTATTATTTCCACCATAATTGGGATACGCTGGAAGCCGTCACATAGGGTCCACGCTCATTGGATACCCACTTAAAGAATCCATCCTAATTCCCTTAATATGATAATCATATTTTGGGGTAACTGCCAAAATATTTCATTCAATGGGTCATACACCACTATGAGACTTCCTGAACTATGTGGACTTGGATTTCCATCTAAGTGGGTTACATAAGAAGCCTCTATGAGGTTCAATCCCAACACTCCTAATCAACCCTATTCATCCATGCCTATTTTCATATAAGGGTCAAATAAAAATTAGAAACTCATAACCTATCCATGGTATTTGGGCTGGTTAGTCATAAGATCCACAATAAGTGTTGACTTAGCACCTTCTACTCAGAAGTCCTTACCACATGACATTAAACAATACAGTTAGGCCCTTATCACACAACCATAAATAGTGTGAGTTGTCATATTAAGAGGAACATATCTATGAGTGTTCTTATTCCTTTTAGAAGGATATGTTCATAACCCATTTATGGTAATGACCCCAACATCAAAAGAAACTTATGTCACCCCGGTGGACAATAAAATCCATAGTGCCTAACTGAGTGTCTTGAAAAACCAGCATTATCATAACAACAAGAAAAATAATGTTTAATTAGTATATGAGGTGATTCCATATATAGAGAACCTCGAATAAGTATGGATAATTATAAATTTCACACATCCTAATAATTGATTGAAAATAAAAAGGGACACTATGTTATACATCTTTAATTAATAAGGATTCATTAAAATATCTCAAATCAATCAGAGAGTCCTAGAGTTGGTATTAATTCTCCCAAAATTGGACTGGTGAGCCTGACATCCCATCCAATCGAAAAATCTATGTTATTAAGTATCATATTTCCAAAGGTAACAATTTCATAACTTTAGAATGAAAGTCCATTTGGCTAGACAACCATTAGATGTTTCTAGATACATATATAAATCTAATGGAAACCATTCAGAAGAATTGATTTTTAATTCAAACACAAATTCTGGGAGGAGGAACAAGGAACCATGTGAAAAAATATGAAAAATGTTATTAAAAAATTATTTGAAGTTATTATATATTAATGATGATAAGACCATTTATTCCAAATTTATTATTTTTATTAATGTTTTATCCACTAAAAATAATTTGATTGTTTTATCCCACATAAGTCCTTATCAAAGATCAAAAAATGATGTCAATGTTCCTAAAGACATGTTTTTCGTGTAGAAAAAATAGGAATGAATTAGAAATATAGAATAAGCACATGATGTGTATTTTTAAAATGAAAATAAAATTATCCTCCATGAAGGTGAATTTCTATATGTGAGGTGAAATATTGGCGAACATTCACTCATAAAATATTCTATAATAATTCTACAATTAGAAGAATTATTTCCGATGTTTCTTTTTTCACCTATTAATACATGTTCATAAATTATATGGAAGAAAATTGATTAAATTAATATAAATTTAAGAAGTGATAATATCCATATATCTTCAAATAGAATTGATGAATATATTTCCATATGTGAATATTAAAGTTAATGCAAAAAATTGTTGAGAAATTTATCTAATACTTGTTGTTTAAAATGATGATGCAAGGAATAAATGTATTATTACATTAATCATAATGTACTATATTTGTGTTAAAAATTAATTGAATTCAAGGTGAAACTAGCTATCATGGTGAATAAGAGAAGTATTTATTAATAAAAATTTGTTATAGGATATCTGATGAAGTGACCATCTTACAATGATTCCTATATTTGGTATTTAAATAAAATTATTATATAGGATTATCATTGATGTAGTCTAAAAATGTTTTGTTTTTACTCCACAAATATTCTATGCAAAATTTCTTTTTAATAACTGTTTGTTGAAGGATTCATTATATATATTTATATAAAATATTACCCTTATGGGTATTTATATTTATTCCTCTAAATATTCTATAATTAAAATATATTAATGATTGTTTTAATCTTCATATATTTAATTTATTTCATTTAATAAAGATAAGTTATAATTACAAGATAATGTATGATATGTAATTTTTTTAGAAAACATAAATGAGAATTATCAATAATTAGATCAGGTTACTAGAATAATGATACATCATGACTAGTAACATAAAAACTATTTAGACTAAAGACTCAGGAATTTTAAATACACAATATCAATTAAAAATAGAAGTTGACACAGTAAAACGAACATGCCAACAAGGATATTGAATCTTTCATCATCTAGATCCATCATAATTTGGATCCCTTCGATGAATACGAGAAAAAAATACATATAAGTGAAAAAACATGCTGCTTGATCATGTGTATAGTAATAATATGCGTGGAGTCAAGATACTAAAACTCTTTCTATGTGGTCTATTTATAGTAAAAAAATGTTTCAAACTATTGGGTCATAACCTTTGAGGTATAAAAATTCATAACTAAATCTAAAATGAGGATATATCCATTGAAATAATTGTAAAAATTATACATATACATGAATATTTCTTTTATAAATATGATTCATTATTAAATTGAATAAAAATATCAGTTTCTATTCATTATCTATGTAAATATCTAACTGAAAGGTTATCGATTTTTGAAATAATAAATATACTCAAAATTATTTTTAGGTTCACATATTTATTTTTTCTTTTAATCTTATATATATTATAACTTGTTATTAAAAACACATATTATAGTAATAATATTTCATAAATATTTTATATACAAAACCATCATTATAAACTACTTATAATTCCTTTTGGTAAATTTCCAATAAAATAATAATCCAACTAATATAATAAAATATTAATAAATTATAATTTATAACAAATAAATAATTAAAATAATTATAATAATAAAAATCACTGGTTATATAAATAAATAGATTAATTTAATAATGGTAAAATAATTATGTGATTCATTAGGATCAAGATATTGAGATTTATTTATTTATTTCAAACATATATTTACATATATAAATAAATATATATATTAATATATTTGATACTGTATAAAACAAGGAACAGAAAAAAATTAAAAAAATGTTGTGTTGTCTTCCCCTTTGGCAGATACATGATCAGCTCAAACCAAATGAAGGACACCATGATAAATCAACCAACAGGCCAACCCAATCTCCCCTCATCCTCCATCGACCAAGGAACTTGCACCACCGGACATGTGCACTCGGATGACCACTATTGAATCCCCTAATGTCGACATCACCTTCTCCAAATACACTCTAGTGAAGCACTAATGAATCTACTATTCAATTGATATCAATCATGACCCCACTACCCTTTTGAGAGCCCACTCTAGAAATCCATAAAGCCTCTCAGTATTAATTTCCCTTTCCTGTATGTTAATGTGAGGCTGACATCCTCACCCATAGTTTTCCTCTACTCCTACATTCATATTTAATGCAATGTTGTACACTATTTATGTTAAGTAATATTTTCCAACTTCTCCTACAAGATAAATGTGTACAAGTATATAAGTATCATTATATTAATGTAGAAACCCTAATTGGAATCCTATGTCAGAGCTCCCTCCTTATTTTTTACACCGTCCTTATTTTCATTTGGTTTGATACAACTCGAACAAGGAAAAATGCAATTACCATCCCCATGGTTCGACCTCTACAATTCGGTTTCGTGTATAGGTAAGGGGACATTTGTGTTTTAAAAAAATAAATATATATAACTATGATTATATTTGATACAAACTTCAAGTTTATTTTAAATGGATCAGTATTTTTCATCTTTGGGATCACACATTTATTCAAGAGTCCTTGTTTGAATTTATAATCATATAAGTGTGTGTTATGATTCTTTACATTTTTCAGTTTTTCAGGTATATACGTATATATATATATATTGAATATAATTTCATGTTTTCAGAAATATATATATATATATATAAATATATATAAATTTATCTATATTATATGAACGTATGATTTTCAATTTCATCATGTTCATGTTCTATAATTTATATATATGACTTATATATTTATATATATATTCATGTCATTGAATTTTTGTCATCCAGATATATTTAAGTTCATATTATAATATATCACATGTGATATACGCAAGTATTATAATTATGCCCTTGCAATTGTGGTTTTCATGGGATACATTATTTTCAATATTATAAATGTTTATAATCATTATGCATATATATGTATCCATACTAAATAAAAAAATCATGTTTTTATAATTATTATATATTCGTTAAATGTCTAATTTGGAATGTAAGTTATTTACATTTCTATATATGGTTTCTTTCATTATATATATATATATGGGTGTGGGAGTATGTGTCTACACACACACACACACACACACAGATATATATATATATATATTCGTTTCCATTATTTAGTGATTTCAAATGAATATATAATTCATTTCAAATCATGAAATAAATAATGTCCATATTTTTCAATTAAGAAAAGAAGATATTTTTATTCTGAAAATATTACTTTTATATATCTAATATGTGTTATATGGTTTTTCTTTTAATGTTATATATTAAGGCTATATTTAATTTTAATTATAGTTTCTCATGATTGTGAAATTATATAAATGTTTTCATATCCTAGGTGGATTTATTTGATGATAATAGTAAATTTTCAATTACTATTATTTCCCCCGCTATTTTATGTTCAAATATATTATGTGTTCACGATAAATCCAAGAAAATGAAATTATACATCTGTTATTTTATTGGAATTTCAAACTACTACTACTAATATAAACAGTTCATTTAATAAATATGTCTATTTTTATTCAAGGGATGTAAAAAATGTCACCCATTTTTTAATGTGACATGAAATTTAAAATTGCTATCATTTAAGGTTGAAGGATTAAATATTATTTAATGTTTCAAAAAATCAATAATTTAATTTTTAAAATGAGTATTTATTATGTTTGATTAAGGATGAGTTTCAAAAGATAATGTTTAACATTTTATAGTAAAACAATTTTATGGGATATTTTAAATATATTACGGTTAAATAATTTTATTAACATAAAAAATATAAATAAAATGATACTTTTTAAAAAAAAATTACAATTTATTTCCTAATAATGAAAAAATTTATATATTTATAAACATGAATATGAATTTAATGATTTCTTATGTTTTTTAATTAAAACCCCCTATGGAAAATGTATATATGTAAAGGATTCTGAAAAAATAATATAAAAATTGGACCCTGGAAATTTTATACATGTAGGATATGATTACTAAACTCATTCCAATGGAAGTGGGTGTCCATAAGACAAAATTCGATTATTAAGAGGCCTCATTATTTTGATTTCAATAGCTTGCTTAATATTTTTTGTGAAAAACACTGTATTATTTAATACTTTTTTCCAATTGTATGTTTCTTGTAATGAAATATTATGTTATCAAAAGAATATCTACTTCCAGATATTTCTAAATATTTTCTAATAGAATAATTATTTTCAAAAGTATTAATCAAATAGTATATTTATTTTACAAGAGGATTTTCACTAAAATCCAAAACCCCCTTACTGGGTATATTTTTTCACACAATGTTTTTATAAAATGTTATTAGGTAAATTTAGAGCTTTAATGGTTTTTGGATTGATATGGAGATATGACTCGAAAATTATCATCGTGTCCTTTTTAATTATTTTTTAAGATTGATAATATGTAACATTAGTCCATATCTCAAAATCTTAAATTGGAGAAGAACCTCATAAGTAAACTTATTTATATTTTCCAATTCATTATTATAAAAATATTTACCAAAATTTTATTTATAAAATTTAGATGCTCCTGTATGGGGAGTATTAGTTGGTAACAAATGAATTGTTAATATAACATTAGAGAATATGATGTTTGGAAATAAAATTTAAGATTATTCTATCCATAAATTTTTAGCAGGAACTATTTTTTCTAACCATTCAGATGTTGAAAATTTTAAGAGTTAGAAATGTAATTTAAAACTATTATGAAGTTTTGTATCCTTTATAAATATAGAACTATAGTAGCTCTAGTTTTCCATATTTTGAAAAAAGGAATTTAATTTTTTTTCAATATATGTCACATTAATTTGGACTAAGAAGTTTTTTAATGGTGTAGAATGTAACTCCTCCAAAATTATAAATTTTTTTAAAATTGTTTATTGAATGAATATATATATATATTTATAAAATATTTCATTTATGGGAATGTATATTTGTTTTTCTAAATTATTTTTTATTAACATCTAATACTGAATGTTTTAATATTCATAAAATTTAATTATTTCCATTAGTATAAATTATTTTTAATTATAAGATAATTTCTGATATAGTATATTATTATATGAAATAAATGTGGCTTCCAAAAAAATTATATAGGGTCAAAATAATGATGATACATGACATCGTACTATTAAAACACATCATTAGACAAAATAATCAGGAAATTTAAAAATACCTCAACTATTAGGAATAAAAATGAAAATTTTAAAATAGACAATCCATTAGATATATTGTATCTTGCATCATTTGGATACATCATCAATAGTAGACCTCGGAATATGATGAAAATAAAAATAAAAATAATCAGAACCCATGAGTCATTCACACTAAAAGAGTAGTGGTATGTCTAGAGTCTAGATACTAACATTCATTCTATGATAAATATTTATTGAAAAACAAATGTTTGGGACCGTTGGTTCATAACCATTGAGGTATAAAAAATTATATGTAATGATTAGATGTAGATATATACATTGAAATACTTTTATAAAGTATACATAAACATGAATAATTCATTTGAAAATATGATTCATTATTAGTTTAAATGAAAAGTGTATATTTTTCAAAATCTATCTAAATATCTTGGTGAATCGATGATAGAATTTATAAATACACTGAACATTATTTTTATATTCACTTATTTATTTTATATTTCCAACCTATATGAATTATATGTTTTTATGAATAAATCAAATTATAGTAAATATTTTTCTTATTTATAAATTTTATTAATCCCTCCTTATAAAATAGTTATTATTTTTTTGTAATTATTTTTAAAAAATAATCATCAAGTTTAATTTATAAAATATATTTCAAATACAATTTTCAAATAATAAATAATAACAATGATAATAATAATATATTTTTTATTATATAAATAAATAGATAAAATGAATAATGTTAAACTAATTATATTATTTCTAGGGATCATAAAATCTTGTTCGATTTACTTGTTTCATATATATATATATATATATATATAACCAATTATTTTAAAAATAGAAAAAAATTGTTTTATCGTCTTCCCCTCGAGTGCCTACTTGATCAACTGTCCCTGAAACCAAGACTAAATTTCAAATCAATTAACATGAATAACATATCTCCCCACATCATCCATTTTCCTTGTATCATTCCACCAATGTAGATGGCCTCACCGATGACCGCCACTAAAACCGTTGATGTCGACACGACCTACTCTGAACTCTCTCCACTGAAGCTATAACTCCTCAACTATAAAATGTTATTCAATTGCTACACCACTACCATTGTATAATCCAACTCAAGAAATCCATCCAAATCCCTAATTATTAATTTCCCTCACACACATGTTATGGTGAAACTCTGAACCCCACATGTTGTCTTCCGGTACTCCTTCCTCAATTTACACAAAGCATAAAACTATATATGTTTAGTAATTTTTTCCACATTCACCAAAAATCTAAATGTGTACATATATATAAGTATCATTCTATGTAGGGAGAACCCCAACATGGAAATTTTAATTTGATAGTCTCTCATTATTTTTTTCCACCCACCTTATTTTAGCCTAGTTTGATCCATCTTGAATGAGGCAGATGTCCACTACCATCCACCTGGTTACTATTATCCAATTTGGATTCCTATTTAGATATTGGAAATTTTTTTTAAATAAAATTATTTAAAAATTATCAGTTTGTTCACATATTCTTACATTGGATTAAAATTCAATTTAAGTTTATACACAATTATATTTAGCAATTCCCGGATCCCTCAATTATTCAACTATTCTAGTTTCAAAAAATTTATCAGGTAATGGTGTGTTATATAATCATTCCATCTTTTCATTTTTGTCATGTATATAAGTACATGTATATATATTGTTTATAATTTCATGTCTTCAAATATATATATATATATATATATATATATATATATATATTGGATAAGAATGATTTTAAATTTCATCAAATTAATGTTTTAGAATTTTAAACTATCATTTATATATATATACATGAATGTCATTACATTTGTATCAAAAATTATATGTAAGTACTTATAATAATATTCCTATTGTGATAAAAGTATATTTCACAAATTTTATTACTGAATTTAGGTGTTCATGGGATACATGATTTTAAAAATCCTACATACTTATATTTATTATATATATATATATATATTCTAATTAAAAAATTATTTTTTTATATGTATTACATATTGTTCAAATAATAAAATTATAAATTATAGTTATTTAATTTTATTTAATGGGTTTCATTAATTTTATTTATATATATTTATATGTATATATACTAATATATTTTCCTTTCCATCATATTATGATTCGAAATAAATATGAAATTCTTTTAAAAACATGAAATTATCCAACTTAAAATTTTTAAATTATGAAATGAACAATTATTATTTTTGGGAATATTCCCATTATATTATTTTTTTATATAGTTTTCCTTTTAATGTTATAAGTTAAGGATATATTTATTTTTTACTTTTAATTTTTTATGAATGTAAAATCATATATATAAGTATATATCAATAATGGAATTATATATTGAAAATATTTATTTTATAATAAAAATTATTTTATTCCATTATTTTACGTTCATCTATTTTATGTGGACTAGATTATTATAATAATGTGACATTATATTTCTATTATTTCATATAAATCTCAAAAAAATATTTCTAATATTTTATGCTAATTTTATAACTATTCATATGGTTATTCAAGGAAAGATAAAATTGATACCTATTATTAGAGATGACCTTATATTTTAAAATGTTATTTATTAATGTTAAAGGATGATATATTATTTATTTTGACAAAACATAAAACTATGAATTAATATAATGAGTTTTTATTATGTTTTTTTAAGGAAGGGATTTAAATGATAATTTTCAATGTTTTAATGAAAAGAAATTTTACGGGATATCTTAAATATATGAATGTTTAAAAAATTTATTATCTTGAAAAATGATAAATAAAAAGATAATTTCTAATAAAAATGAATAATGTGATTTACTAATATATATAATATATATATTTTTATTAATATTCATGTGTATTTAATACATTTTAATGTTTTTAAATAAAAACCCCATATAGAAATGTATATATGTAAATGAAGATAAAAAATTTTAATCAAAAAAATTAAGCATGGATATAGTAAACACAAAGGTTCTGATAAGTGAAATCATTCCTAAAGATGTGGTTAGGCCCATGACAACCTTCAACGTTTAAGTGGCACATTATATATTTTTCAAGAGCGTACTTAATATTTTAAGTAAATGAAATGGATTATTTTAATGTGTATCAAAAGGGTAACTATTTTCAAAATAAATATAATGTTATCTAAATCATAACAATTTTAATAGGATTTTTAATAATTTAAAAAATAGAAAGTATTTTCAATATATTTTTTCAAAATTTATAAGTATTTTAAATGTGGTGTTTTATAAGATTTTAAAATACTCCATACTTGATAACTTTTTTCACCTTATGTTTTTATAAAATGTTTTTCGGTTCATTTAGAGGATTTATGGTGTTTAGCTTGATTAGGATTGATCATGAGAAAAGTTTCAAAGATGCCTTTTTATTTATTGGTTTAATTTTTATAATATGTATGGTTTGTTATTTTTACGATAAAACTAAACTAGAAAAAATCCTCAGATATAAATGAATTTGATTTTTCAGTTTATTTTTATAATAAAAAATATACAATATATATATATATTGGATCCTAATGCACGATTTTATGGTGATACAGTTGGTATGAAGGGAATGGTTTAGATAAAATTTGAGACGATGATGTTTCATTAAAAATTTGTAGAGTCTTATAAGTATACATTTTTAGTCTGACCACCATTTTCAATCCTTTTAGATTGAGGATAATCGAAGAGTTTGAAAACTTCTTTTGAACTTCTAGGAAGTCATGTAACCACTATAAGTTTAAAACTCTAGTAGATTTAGTTTTTTTAATTCTGAAAATTTAATATTAATGTATTCATTATCTGTGAAAAATTAATTTTTAGTATGAAATTTCATTTTAATGGGGGTATAATGTAACACCCAAGGAATTTGAAGAATCATTTTCTTTTAATAAATTTTTTTTAATGAATTTTTTACATTTTTAATAAAATATTACATATATGGGTCTATATATTTCGTCTTCAATATTATTTATAATATAAATATACTAATGAGAACATTAAACTTGTTGAAATTCAATTATTTCTTTTAATAAAGATAAGTTTATATTATAAGATAATTTACGATATATTATTTTATTTCTTGAAATAAATGAAACTACATACTGATTATCAGTGGTTAAAATAACAATAATAATTCCCAACATACTAACATAAATACTATTTAGCCTAATGTCACACGAATTTTAAATACTAGTACTCTCCCATGTTTATGCATGATGTATTGGAATACTAGTACTTTTAATAAGAGAATAATATTTTTCAAAGTTGAGAAGGAACAATAATATTGAATAAATTTTAATTGAAAGGTAGGCATGCAAGATAATTGAATATGAGTGGATAAAATATTGAGACACTAGCAAAATAATTAAAAAATGAAAGCATAAATTAAATGTATTGAAATTTCATATTTTTTAGGATGGAAATTTGAATTCAATTTCATCTTCAATCTTGAAAACAGTAATGCGTGTGGTATGATACCAAGTGAAATATAAAAAAATCAAAATATAGTGGTAGTAATAAAAAAAATGATAAATGTGAAATTCACGTAGCATTATTTTCCAATGCTTATTTTTTTGAAGAAAATTCAATATTTAAATGTAATTACTATATATGAATAAACAATATATTGAAATCTCAATATAGTGACACTTATTATTGGAATACAATTGGACAAAAAAGGATTGAAATGTATTATTCATAATATAGAAATAAAAAAATCATCGAAAGAATATGGATACATTTAGTCTAAACAATTATTTATAGAAAACCATTAATGGAAAATATTAATAGTGTCACAAGATACATATAAATACATAAACAATTTCACGATGGACCACATTAATAAATGGAAAAAAATACCAACTGAAGAAGAATTCACAAATAATCCATCTCGACTAAATTAATCATGTATGAAAAAAATCAATTCAGTTTCATTAATAAATCAAATGTCCCCTTTCAATGTCCCGACTACAACAATTGGGTATCTAGAAAACATTAGAGGCTAAATTAAGTTCTCCTCTTCTACTGATTCAACATCCTGAAAAGATTACTATTAAACAATAATTTGTTGAAATATATAATATATATTGATATGAATACTAAGTAAACTAATATATATGAAAATAAAATAATTAACTCAAATTGGTATAACAAAAAATGTATAATTCTATGGTTACTGAAAAACAATTCAACGATGAAATAGATGAAAAGATTAAAAATCATAGATAAATATGATATTCTTGCAGCATGGTGAAATATCAATGATTTTTTACACTTAATTTTTAATTTTACCTTTGTAGAGGCTTTGTGGTCGTTTGTTATGGTTTATTCTGCCCATGGAGTATTCACACATCATAATATCTCTTTGCACTGCATGCCAACCATGAAAATACTGGAACAAGGTTTTATCAAAATATAATGGAGATCGAAGAATAAAAATAATATATTAGAAAGAAAATTAGAAATTAAAATGATAACAACAACCAATTTAGTAGAAAAAATAAACTATTTCTTTTAGACTTCATTATTGGAAATAACGTCCAAAAATGCCTATTTGAAAATGGAATTTATTGGGTTTTCTAAAAATTTCATGCATAGAAAATGGATATTTTGAAAATAAATTATGGATTAATTACATGATTGAATCACTAAAAATTAATTAAAAATAGCTTCTAAAAATAGTAGAAATAATGCTTACTTTAAGGAGATCTTTGTATTGATATATTTCACGTTATTGATTTCATATTTTATAAATATAACTATATATGTTTAAAAAAAATCCATGTATAATAGATAGTTTAATATATATGCATATTTAATCTAAAAT
The DNA here is from genome assembly GCA_963277665.1 of Viscum album. Classification (NCBI taxonomy): domain Eukaryota; kingdom Viridiplantae; phylum Streptophyta; class Magnoliopsida; order Santalales; family Viscaceae; genus Viscum; species Viscum album. The sequence continues at coordinate 1,682,840,776 of OY728126.1, read as the reverse complement.
AGTGTTGCAATATAATTAATTTCATATAGAATAGATAACTATTCATATAATTTAGAATGTATTTAATGAAAAAAATGCAATTTCTATAGAATATATATTGAATAATCTCTATTAATTTCAATATATGCATTTCACTTTTTTCAATGGTAGTTGTTTGATTGAATGAATGTTGATGGAGTACATAGTTCATTGTCACAACCCTTTGTAGACTGGGAGTCATACAAAACAATTGGTGATGTGATTGTTTATAAATTAAGTTAGCGATATTTTCTGTAATTTGGGTAATGAAACACATTTCTAATTCTTCTTTTTGTATTCACAAGAACAGAGAAATCAAATATGAATGATATTCCAACTACCTATTTCAATGTAATGCCAATATTAACATCCCTAAACCACATCATGATATGTCGAAGAAAATACTACATCATTACATTATCAATCCCTAAAAAATATAGTTATATAATATTAATAGCACATATATAATGAATTAAATCATCTATAAAATATAATAATTAAGGAAAATAAGAATGGGGAGAATAAACATTGAATAAAGAAAATAATACATACAATGTAAAATAAATCCTTGTAGATAATGAATCATAATTTAGAAAATAAAATCATTTAATCATTATTATGTATATGGAATCCTATTTTTAGTTGTATCCTTAGAAGTATCCATTGAAACTTATATCAATTATAGGTGAAAATTTCAACAATAATTTCCTGTAAAATCATAATGATTTCGATAATTCTAATTTGAAATGTTATATTTATAAGATAATGATAATTACTTTTGGTAATAATAGTACGATGAAACATACAATTTAACGTGATGTAGTGATATTTCAACTCGTAATTTTATGTTGGAATGTATGTTGAAAAGGTTCACATATGATTCCCAATGGAATTTGGAGACTAGTAGTCATGAAAAAATGGGTTGAAGTGATAGTTTATAGATATTTTATTGAATTCAACATAATGTATTCATTTTCCACAAAATCAATATGACGCATTGATGAAAGTAGGATTGAATAATTTGTAAGGAATTCAATATTAATAAAAATTCTAAAAAACCAAACTTCACTCAGTGTATCATAAGGAGAAACTAAAAACATTGAAATATTCTACACTGAGAAACATTGTAGGAGATGTGGGGTTTGTCATAGGGTTCCAAGGGAATGGATCACTGGGTAACATTAAATTTTGTCGAATAATTAATAAAAAACAGAAATTTATCTTCTATATTGTAGAAATAATAACAATGATGAAATAAGAGTATATTGAAATAGAGGTATTGTTACTGAAATACATCAAAGTAGTCACATAGAGCACAACCTCAGCAATGTTATGTGGGAACCATATAATGATATGAGGGGAATGGGGAGGATGAATCACTGTATGGAGGAGAATCATTTCTAATGGATTATATTGGTGTTTTTTAGTATGCGATGGATGAGATGTAGAAAACCAGTATCTAGAACCCTAGGATAATTCATGGAATAGCGCAAGATGGTTCATGATTGGATGTATGACACAAAGGTGGAATCATAGAGTCAAAAGATAGGAGGGAAGTGGGTACCTTATGTGGACATGGAGGTCGAGCACATGGAGGTATATCATGCAGTGGTGGTGGTACGTAGAGTTTGAGGTGAAGGTGTGACGAGAGAGGAGAATCAGGAATGGGGGTGGGAGAGGGGAGTCGAGGAGGGAATTGGAAACCGAGTGGAGGTAATTCCCAATCATGTGTTGAAAACTAAATCATTTCTAGGGTTTGAAGGGTGAAATGAATTTTTTGGATGACATGGATCCAGAGAATATTTACATGTATGAAAGAAACAACCGAGGATTATTAAATATATTTGTTACAACAACAATTAGGAATAGATGGAGACAAAGTCAAATAAACATTCCAGTTGAGATATTATTGATTGCATTATCTAGATCTATCATTAATATGATCCCCGTAAAGAATATTAAAATAAAGAAAGATGTGAAAAAATGAATCATGTCCATGACTAGAGTAATCATATGGGTGGATTCTAAATACTAATATTCCTTCTATGTGGGAAATTTAGAGAAAGATAATGTTTGGTAGCATTGGGTCAAAACCACTGAGGTTTAAAAAATGTATTTAATTATAATATGAGGATATAACTGGTGAGATTATATTATAATGTATTCATATAGATGAATATTAAATTTGAAAATATGCTTCATTACTAAATTGAATAACAATAGTATTTTTTATTAATAATTTAGGTCAATATCTATTTTATAGGATTCCATTTTAAGAATTAATTAATGCAATATAAATTATTTTTAGATTCACTTATTTAATTTTTTATTCAAAAAATTTTGAATTATATTTTTTTATTTCAAATAAAATGTAGAGTAAAAATATTTCATAATAACTATATGTTAAAACCCTGTTTATAAAATAATTTCTTATTTTTAGTAATTTTTCATAATAAAATAATAATCATATTGAAATTATAAAACATATATAAAATTCAATGTACAATACATAAACAATGATAATGATAATAATAAAAATAATGATTGATTATATAAATTAATAGTCAAAATTAATAATGGTAAAATAATAATGTGAATTATTTCTATCATAAAATTGTGCTTGTTTTATTTATTTCATATATATAACTTATTCTAAAGAAAATGACACAAAAAGAAAAAAGAAAAAATTGAAAAATGTAGTCTAGTCTTCCCCTTAGGCATGGATGCCTACATGATCTGCCAACACCAACCTATGGTCACTACACCAAATCAACAACCATTACCACCTAATCCTTGGTTATCCATTATCGACCATAGATCTCATATCCTGCAGAGCCGAAGTCTCCAACGACTACCAATGAACCCCCAAATGTCGACACCACCTTCTCTGATCCTGCATTAGTGAAGCCCTAATTCATCAACCATCTAATGAACATCGATCAGGACTACAATTCCCTTTTCAGATCTCACACTTGAAAACCATCTAAACCCTTCACTATTTATCTCACTCACCCTCAATATACAGTGAATTAAACAACCCCACCTATCTATTCCATCATCATCAAGTAATGTAAAGAAAAACACTAATTATGTTTTTTTATTTTTCATTTTGTCACCTACAAGAAATTGATTACATTTATATAATTATAATTACAAGTTGGGAGAAACCTTATTTAGACATACTTTGTCAACGATCCCTCCCTCTATTTTCCACCCTCCATATTTTCATATGGTAAGATATAACTCTAACAAGGAAGAAGGCCACTAACTTCCACCTCATTCGACTACTCCAATTTAGATTCCAGTATAGGTAAGGTGAAATTTTAATTTTAAAACAATTATTTCAAAATATTCAGTTTATATACACACATATATATTTATTTATACTCTTATTATGGATACAAATTTCATTTTTATTTCATATGAATATATATTTATCAATTTTGAGATAACTCATTTATTCGGTAGTTATAGTTTCAAATTTATTAACATGTAATGGTTTGTTATGTTTTCATTCCATATTTTCATTTTATTCAAGTGTATATGAATATGTATATATATATATATATATCTCATAATATCATGTTTTCAAATATATATATATATATATTATGAATGTATTATTTTAAATTTCAACATATTCATGTTTTACAATTTAAATCTACGGTATATGTATAAATGCATTTCATTGAATTTTTATCAACCAAATAAATGTTTTTACTTATAAAAATATACCTAATGTGATATATTAATTTTTCAATGTTATGTTTATGAAAATGATCTGTGGATGTGATATATTATTTTCAAAATCATCCATTTTTATATTTATTATATATATATAAATTAATTCTAAAATTATTATTTTTATTTGTATTACATTATCTTAAAATATTCATATGTTGAATGTAAGTAAATTACAAAAATTTAAATTGTTTTTTCATTATATATATATTTTCATGTATATATATTCCATTTCATAATTTCATGATTCAAAATGAATATATAAATCATTTCAAAATAGGAAATTGTCCAACATAATATTTTAAAATTAATAAATGAATAATATTTTATTTATAAAAATATTACTTTTCTGTTCCTTATATGTGCTATATAATTTTACTTTTAAGGTAAATATTTAAGGGTATATTTATATTAACATAAATTGTTCATGAAAGTCAAATTATATAAATATATATATCTATATGTATCGTTTATGGTATTTTTTGTGAAAATAGTAATTTTACAATTACTATTATGTATTCCATTATTATAATTTATTATATATTATGTGCTCTTGATAATTCTATTAAAATTATATTAGATGCACATTATTTTCTGAGAATTTTAATCTAATATTTCTAATATTTATTGTAAATTTTATAATTTGTTCCATGGATATTATACATAAATAATAACTAAAACCTATTATTTCATTTGATGTGAAATTTATAATTTTTAAACTATTATGTGAAATACCTTTATATTATATTATGTGTCAAAACATCAACATTTGAATTACGAAAATATGGTTTTATTACGTTTGAATAAGGATGAGTGTTAAAAGATAATGTTTAATGTTTTAATGACAATTAATTTTTGGGATATCATAAATATATAAATTGTTAATATTTTCTAAAACATGAAAATTAGAAACAACATGAGATTGGGTAATACCATATGAATACATTTATTTCGTAATTGAGTTTATATTAATATATTTATAAGAGTGAATGTTTCTTTAATAAATGGTTTTGTTTTAAAATCAAAAACCATAGTTTAAAATGTATAAATGAAATGAATGATGCCAATTTATTAACTAAAAATTGTCACATAGACATCGTAAACATTAAGGTGGTGAAGAGTGAATTCATTCCAATGAAACTAGGTATTCCCAAGATAGCCTTAAAAGTTTATGTGGCTTTATTGTTTTGTTTTCAAGAGAATCCGTAATATTTTTTGAAAAACCACTTGACTATTTTAATGTGTTTTAGAATAATACGGATTTTAAAACGAATTATAATGTTTTTAAAAGAGTATCTATTTTTACAGGAATTTAAATAATTTTTAAAATACAATGTATTTTATAATTTATATTTCGAATCGTTTAAGTATTTTCGATGTATTTTTACACTAGTATTAAAAAACTTAATGTGGAACACTCGTCAAACTATGTTATTATTAAATGTTTTAGGTTCATTTATGGAATCAATATAGATTAACATGATATGGATCAAGCATGTTAAAATAATGTTCACTATATTTTAATTTAATTTTTTATCTATTACAATATCAATTAAAGGTCATTTCCCCAAAATACTAAATCAAAAATGATCCATAGATGTAAATATATATACATTATTTTGTTTATTTTTGTAATGAAATATAGAATTTTTATATACCGAATCAAGAATAGTGGGTTTGGGGTGAATCACTAATTATTTTCTAAAAAACATTATGTTGAATTTAACATCTCATTATCATATTATATTTATTATCAAAAAAAATATTAAATAATATCATCATTTGTGATGTTATGGAGGTTTCCAAATCTCAAAAGTCACAAATTAAAGATAATTTTTTATGTGTTATCTACTGTGAAACATCTTGATACCAATTAATTGAGATATCCATCATTATAAACAAATTGAAGACTATTTACCATTAAATGGATACAAGTGTCGAAATATGAAGCTTATCCCCAAATCAATATTTTAATTGGAATGAAATCCAAATATTTTGGAATGTTCCTAAAGATAATGTCATTTGAAAGTGTATTTTTTATCTCTCATAAATATATACTAATATAATAAACATTACACAGTGGGGTAGAAAATGAATTATCCTATAGAAAATGAAATGTTTATGTATTTAATTTATTCATGTCATCTTCTCCTTATTATTACATATTAATGTTTGGACCTATTTTTGGATGATAGTACAAGAGAGTTTGGTTTACAATTCCAAAAAAAGTATTATATACCATTTATGAATATTGAGATTATAATACATGTGGAAAATCCTTAAATAATAGTATATATATTGTCAGTTAATGAGGTATCATGATCAATTATCAAAGGTTATCTTTATTTCTAAATAAAACCCGCTATTTTTTATATAAAGAATGGATCACGTAAACATGGATTTAACGAATGCATGAAACATTACGTCACATCCATTAAATTATTTTGAGTTATCATTATCTAATATTATTAGCCAATCATTCCACTGTAGGTTCCCTCTATCTCCCCATGAATTTGAAAATAAATGAACATGATTTGAGTGGACAAAACCAGGTGCCTGTTTTTCTAAATCATGCAGACAAACCATGTACAAGTTTCTTTGGAATAATGATTTATTCTTTATTCCAATTTTTCCCATACAAAACTAACCCTTGTGAACCTCTTTCATCTACCATTTTATCATTATATCCATGGACGGCTTCCAAGCTCCCTCAATCTCTTTTTGAACCCAATTTTGATTGGTTTTTTAGGGTGGGACTTCAAAATTCTCCAAGTAAGTGAATTATTATCTAGTTCTTTCCATTTACCTTATGGTCTCTTCGATCCATCATAATGTTCCAAATGTCATGAATCTAGGTTCTCATGCATCGGTTATAATTTATGTTTTTTGGTTTAATCTTTTCGATTAGGGTTTTTTTTTCATCCCCTTATGGTGTCGTAGTGGTGCGGGTAATGTTTCAAACATCGATTTGGGGTTTTTTACATATATGGTAGTTAATTCCATGTTTAGACAGTATTTTATGAATTTATATTACATTAATTTTCTATTTACCTATTCATCTTCAATTTTTTCCGTGAAAATTGTTTTTTTGTAGAATTTATTAATTCGTTGATTTTAAAGAATCTTTTTTATATGAAAATGAGTATTTTTCGTGGGTATTCCAGGTTGAGTGTTTTGGGGTTATTTTATAACTCATGGAATTTGGTTTTTAAGTTTTTTTGGGTGAAAAATCGTGTTGGGTGTGGTATTGTTGAGAGTTAGGCAATAAAAATGTATTTTTAATGGATTTTGTGTGAAAAACCATGCCATAACTCTTTAAATTTATTTATAATATCATTAAATGGATTACTAAATTAAATTGACTTTAAATAAAATGATTGTATTCTGTTTCAGAAGTGTATGATTCAAAATGTGTTTTTATGGGAAAATTGTGTTTTTATGTTCAATTGTTATTTTATAACATATGTATCTTGTTTGAGCACAATGGGGGAAACTCTGGTATCTTGGTTGGAGGACTAAGACTATTATTCTACTGATCAAATAGTGGTATTGCCATTATTTCACATATCAAGTTTGAATATGACAACACTAACTAAGCTTTGAATTTTTTTGGGGACCACTAGGTCGTTGGAGATTACCATCCTAGTGGATCCTGGATGAGAAGGATATTGGTTGTGTTTACTTATACACCGAGATACATTAGACCTAGGTCTTCATAACTAACGAGTGTCTTGGGGTATTCCTTTGACTAGTGTTCATTGAATATATTGTAGGTACTATAAACATGTAGTGTGTCTTGTTAGAACATTCAGTAGCATGTGTGTTTTATTTAAATGTACACCTTCTTCACAATTCCCTCTTGAAAATTCTTTTCATTAAATGTTTCCCCTTTTAAAATTGTTCTAGAATTAATTTTTTATAAAAACATTCATGATTTTTGACAAAAAATATTTATCACATGGAATAATTTTGGTGGAATACTATAGGAAATTGGAACAAACCCTATATACACATATGGTTATTTTTAGACTTGAAAGGATTGACTTGGCTTAGTGAGAAAGCCTTTCAGATGGTGGTTTGGGTTGTTAGCTTATTTTCGGGGTGCAGTATTGTAGAGATGGTACAAGGATGATGTCCCCATTCTATGTGGTGTTTTTTATTTGAATATGAATATTCTTTTGAGTTAAGTCACTTTTGGTTTTTGTTTAAATCTTTTTTTCAATTACAAATTTTATTAAATGATTATTGTTATTAAATTATCAAATTCGGTTTATTTATTGTCGTTGGTTGTTTAAATATTCTAAACCCAGGTAAATAATTCTCAAACGATTATTTATGATACATGGGAACATGTTCCAGCCCTCAGGGATAGGTAACACACTTTGGGCCTTTCCATGGCTAGATCGGGTGCCAGTTTGGGAGGAGAACAGATCTTGTTCGTGAAAAAAATGTTATTAGAGCATGGTTAAGTTAATTGAGTCATATTAATTGGGATTATCCTTATTGTATAGGATCTTGGACTCTTGGTAAATAGAGTTATAGTTTCACGTATGGCACATGGCCAGCACCTCTCCTGATAGACCTCGAGTTTCCATGGGATTTTTATTATTATTTGTATGAATTCACTTACAGGTGAGACGTACAGGCTGAAGACTACATGTCGATATTGGGTGGAGGTGAGGTAGTTATTTATTTCATTGTTGGTATGAGTTCTATTAATTTATATTTGATTTAATTTATGAAAATGTTATGAATGGTTTTACTAATTTTCCCTTGTGACAATTAGCTTTTATAGCAACATGCCTCTCTAAAAAGATCATATGCTCCCGCTGGAGGGAGCTGTTTGGATTTTTCCCATACCACATGATCATAGGATTGTAGAATCTGTGGTCTAGGAATTCATGGATATTTTATTGGGATAAAATCCTCCTCCTACTCTTAATCTATCTAGAGAAGCTGGGTCTGGTCCTATGAAGGAAAAATACCATGATTTTCTTGAGGAAGAATCCACCTACATTACGAGGTAGCATGGAACCCCAGGAAGTAGAGGATTGTATTAAGATGATCAAGTGTGTTTTTGAGATCAATGACATACCTAAGGATTTCAGTATGAAATGTCCTTCATTTCTGTTAGAGGGCCCCAACATTAGTGGATGGGAATCAGTGATTCAAGCCGGGAAGCATGAAAAAATGAGCTGGAAGGACTTCATTGTTACATTCAATGATTAGTACTATCTGAAATTATTGGATTATGAAATAAACTATGAGTTTATGGAACTCATCCAAGGGGATTAATCAGTGATGTATTATGCCAATGGCTTCCCTGATCTAGTTTGAGATGTACATAAAATGGTTATCAATGAGCATATAAAGGCCTAGATGTTCGATAGTTGTTTTTAGATGGAGATCTACTATCAGGTATTCATGTAGCAGCTAAAAACCAATGTGTAGGTTGTTGAACGATCTTGTATTTGGATATTGATTGTATGGGAAGGACTGGTTTCTATGCGATGGAATTAGTGATGGGTTGCAGTAGTTCATCTGAGAACGAAATAAAGCGACAGGATTATAGGAAAAATGGAGGTGGTAGTTTAGGCTATCCTCCTAGGATGTTCACATTTGTGGCTTCTGTTGAAAGGTTAGTCATGTGCCACTAGTGAGGGAGGCCAAAGAATACCTGACCTCCAAGTATGTCAATTGAGAGGCACATTTATTCGCATGGATCTAAGGTTCACCAATTGCACATTATTAAGGTGAAACATTCAAAATAGACTGGGGATGGATCAGTGTCTTCCTGGGGGTGTCTGTTCAGCCAGAGCCTTTTAGGAAAGTGGGATCTAGGTTTGGTGGTTGTGCTGGTATGCCGAATCATCTTCTAGGAAAAGCCAGTTCAGGACAAAGCCTCACGAGAGCTATAATTCTCACGAAGAGATGAGGAATCTCCATCCTGTGGATTAGGAACTATTGTTATTAGATGTATATCCTTCAATAGTTCAACATAAGATTTTTATTGCATCACCTCTTACTAAATTTCACTTTTAATTTTGGGAACTATTTCATTTATCTCTTAACTTATTGTAAACCATCTCAATTTTCCAATCATTTTGTTGTATTTTGCGATGGAGTTGGTGACACTATTGGATATGAAGAAGGAGAAAGGTCTCAATAACCCGTCATTTACGCTTTCCGCGTAAACGATTGAGATGGAATTGAACCTCCTAATCCAGGATATGGAACTTTTCTAGGTAATCCTAGGCATGGATTTTTAGTAAACATTCATGTGCTTATATATTGGTACTAGTGACAGGTGATTTTCATAGCACGCAATTAGAGTGCTCTTGTTTTTTTTGGGAATGGGATTCTTTATCGGGTTGTGCAGGACATCCACTACTAGATTTGGGTAATATTTTCTTCTATTTATCGCCACTCATACTAGATGATTGTGGTCGGGATCCTAAGGGATGATTACCTTATGTAGTGGATGAGTTCTTGATGGTAATTCTATATCATTTTCAGGCCTTCCCCCATATCTAGTCTTGGAGTTCTCGATTGAATTTCTACCAGGAACACTACTAGTATATCTTCCCTCATATCATATGGCCCCCACTATGTTGAGGTAAATAAAGTTACAAATTGGAAATTAGGAATCCAAAGGATTAATTATCCAATGCGTCTCTCCTTAGGCAGCTCAAGTTCTTTTTGTGAAGAAGGCCAATAGATTTATCCAGTAATGCATTTATCATATGATTACGAATAAGGTAACAACAAAAACCAAATATAATTTTCTCAAAATATATGACTAGTTTGATCATTTTAAGGTTGAGATGTTATTTTCCATGATTAAATTGTGTTCTGGTTACCACCATGTCTGGGTGGGATAAGAGGATACTCTAATGATAGGGGTCCTAAGTAGGTATGACCACTTTGGGTACTTGGTCATTCCAATCGGAGTGACCAATGTTCCAATGGTCTTTATAGAACTCATGAATAGGGTGTTCCGCCAGTATCTTGACAACTTCATCATGGTATTCTTGGATGGAATCATGGAATGATCTGCATATGGGCAAGAGCATGATATTTATTTGCAAATTATGTTGGGCATTTTATGGGATCATCACCATTTTGAAAAGTTTTCCATGTTAACCATCTAGATCAGATAAGTGAATATCCTCATTCATGTCATCTCATAATTGAGGGTTTCGATGGACCTCAAGAATATCAGTGTTGTTATGACATGGGAAAAGATGAAGAATGTGTTCAAGATCATGAGTTTCATTGTCCTTTTAGGTTATTATAGGTTTGTTGTTTGGGATTTATCTTGGCTTTCTTCACCCATATTCTTGATCACACAAAAGGTGGTGAGGTTCTAATGGGGATCATAATGGTAGGAATTCTCCTAGGAGTTGAAGCGGTGGTTGACTAGCACCCATGTGTTGATCTTTCCAAAATCCAGAAATGGTTATGTGGTGTATTGTGATGATTCATGTATGGGTATCTTGTGCAACCTTATGAAATATGATCGTGTGGTAGTGTATGGATCAATCCATCAATGAACGCATGAAATGAAATACTCAAACCATGACACGTATTTGGTAGTGTTGATTCATTATTTGAATACATGGAGACAGTACCCATTTGGGGAGATGTTTTTAATATACAATAATCATAAGAACATAGCCAAAATCTTCTAAAATAAGGATCTTTATCTGATGTAGTACCATTTGATCATGTATTTTGGGGATTTTAATATGGTATGATATATACCATTTCCATGGGTAAGGTGGTAGTTGATTCCTTGAGTGGTAAAGTACATGTGAAGGCTATAAGTGACTCCATTGATGAGAAGACGTTGATGGGGATATTTTCCCATATAAACATAGAGACTACAGAGTAAAATAGTGGTGCATTCTCTGAGATTGTTTAGTTGACTACTTCCATTTTAGAGCTTCTTCTGCAAGAGGAGCCTAATGATGATCTATGTTAGTGATCGATGTAGTTACTTCATAGTGGGGAGAAATCTTTGGATATGTCTTTATCTCCTTAGGGAATCATGTGATTCAATGGTCATCCAGCAGTTCTATTTTATCTGAAGAAGGTGGTGATGCATGATAGAAAAAAGTCATAGTAGGTCATTCATCATGGGGCTACCAAAATGTATCATGATTGTCATTGGATGATCTAGTGGATAGGTATGAGGTATGGTATAGATGATTTTTTATTAATGTGTAATATAGACCGGCAAGTGAATTCAGTGAATCAATGGATATCTAGTTTTCATTAGCGGTTACCCATTACTAATTGGAAGTGGGACGAGGTCATCAAGGATTTCATTGTTGGCAAACCTCGTAAATCTCAGATTACGAACACTAATTACATAGTGACTGGTCATTTGAGTAAATTATCCCACATAATTCCAATTAGTGATATAACTAATGTAGATGAGATTTTCAGATTCTATATTCAAGATGAGGTAAGGATTCATGGTTTGTAGTTAGTAGTTGTCTTAGATATAGACCCCGGTTTTGCCGTTCGGTTTTTGGAAGGCCTTGATTTTGCATTGGGGTTGTATATTATGATGATCACAAAAATCCATCCACAAATGGATGCTCACATGAAGTGGGAAAACCATATTCTAGAATACATTCCCCATGCATGTTTCTGGTACTATAGAGGATTGTCGGATAACCAATTGGTATTGGTTGAGTATTATTTTAATAATAGTTATGCATCCTCAATTTGAATGGTTACTTTTGAGTTTCACTATGGCCATCCATGTCGATCACCTCTATGTATGGAAAATGAATGTGAGACCTTGCGGTTGGGGTCATACCTTGTGAATGAGTTATCTGAAAATTTCATCTTGATTAGGAAATAGTTATTGAATTCTCAGAGTCTTGACAATTCTTATGTTGACCAGAGGTATCGATACATTTATTTCTCTATGGGTGATCGGGTATTCTTGAGGGATTCCCCATGATTGGAGCATCTTCATTTGGGAAAGCTATGAAATATAATATCATGGTATGTCAGATGTTTTGAGATTACTGAGAAAATTGTAAAGGTAAAATACATGTTATATTTTACCTCTCAGATGACATCTAGTCATGACATATTCCATGTCTCCCAATTGATGAAATACAATCTAGAACCATCCCACATGTTGAATGGCCATGAGTTTTAGATAGATTCTGATTTATTAGTGTTTGAGCGGTCGATGGAATAGTGTACTCCCAAGAGAAGCTTCTTTGGGGGAAGATTATTTCACTAGTCCATGTCCATTGGAAGAATGTGAATTATGTACATTAGACATGGTATCTGAATTCATGGGTTTATAAAGAGTTCCCATTATTGTTTTCCGATAATTCTTTGGTATGACTATCTATGTTGGATTGTTTTAATGTTTGGGTGAATGGTCACGTCCATTTCCTTATTTTTAGGTATCGTTATCTACTATATTTATCAAATAATTATCCCCTTGGTATCCTCTGGGACCCCTTGAGTATAGAAGAAAATGTACATGTTTTTGGTGGACAGAACTAGGCGCACAATTTGCTAAATCATGCAGACAAACCATGCACTGGTGTCCATGTAATAAAAATTTATTTGTTATTTCAAATTATCCTTTCTGTTATTACCAATAGTTATCTTTATTATTACATAATTTGTCCCTTGTACATTTCTAAGGTTCCAAATCTCCCTAAATATATTTTGGAAGGAAATTTGAAAGGGTTTTATGGTGGTCTGAATTGAATGTTCCTCAAGTAAATGAATTACCCTTTTGTTCCTCCATTTTACTTAGGGTTTCACCCAAACATCATGATGTTAAAAATTTATATAAATAATGGTTTCTTACCTATGGTTTAATTTTTTCATTCCTGGTTTAGTATATGGGATTACAGTTCGTCTTCATACCCATGTGGCGTGGTGGTAGTGCAATTTAATTTTCACATAGAGATTCGTGTTTTTTTACATCTAGGGTAGGTTATAACATGTGTAGTCATTATTTGATGAATTTATCTTTCATTATTGACATGTACTTCATGTTCCTCTTCCCTTGGGTTTTTTGAGAAACCGTTTTTAAAGCATTGATTAATTTGTTGATTTCAAAGAAGCATCTTTGTAGGAATATGAGTGTTTTCATTTTTATTCCGTGTTGAGTATTTTGGGGTTATTTTATGACAAATGGAATTAGTTTATTATGTATTTTAGGAATTAAAAATATGATTTAGAGGGGTATTTTTGGGTTTGTTCCCTTAAAATTGGATTATTGAATGGATTTTGTGTGTAACCCCATGTCTTACCTATTGAAAATATTTTATAAAATTGTTAATGGGTTTACTAAATTACATTGAGGGTGTGGACCATGTTTGTGTACTATTTGGGGTATTTATGATTAAAAAATGGTAATTTTATGGTCATAAGGTTATTTTATGTGAAATTGGTATTTTATAACATGTGAATCTTTTTTATCACAATGAGTTAATCCCAGGTATCTAGTTGGGTAAACTATGACTAGTATGCTTGTGACGTGGTAGTGGTTTCTAGATTGTCTCAAAAAGAATTTTTTTTGATGAAAGCACTGACCAAACATTGATAATATTGGGGGAACAATAATTCATTAGGGATTCTAATCCTAGCGGCTCATGCAAGAGAAGGATATTGGTTATTTGTACATATGCACCAAGATATGAAGTACCAAGGGACCCACAACTAGGTAGTGCCAAGAGGAGTTCATGTGAATAGTGATCCTAGGCTATACTGTACATTTCTATCGAAATACAATGTTTTTTTCGATAATTCAGTATCCTGGATGTTTTATTTTAAATTGTATCTTCTTCAGTGTTTCCTCATTAAACCTATTTTCATTAAATGTTGATCCTTTTAGAAATTATTCATTCAATTATTGTTTAAAAAACATGTCAGATTATTTTCAAAAAATGAATATCATATGGATTTTTTTTGTGGAATCCTATTGGGATTTGGTTCACCAAAAAAATACACCATTGGTTTTAGGTAGAGTAGAAAATTTTTGACATTTGTAAGGGAAAGGTCATTGTAAATGGCAGTTTGGGTTATTATATTATTTTCCTTCTATGGTGATATAGAAATGGTTTTTGGCTGATATCCCCTTGTGGTGTGGTGGTTATTATATTGAATATTATGAACCATTTGAGTGATGGACCTCTTGGGATATTATTTAATAATATTTATTTCAATTCTGAATTTTATTCAAGGCAACATTGTAGTAATTTTTCAAATTAGGTTTATTTATTGTTGAGTCATTATCAATTATTTTAAACTCACATAAATCCGTAGCAAAAAATAATTTATTATACTTGGGAACTTATTACAGCCTATGTGGATAGGTATTTTCATTCGGGCATTTCCTTGGATTGGGTTGTGATCTTGTTTTGATGGAGACCATATCTGGTATGTGACACATTGCATAAATATGGACCGAAACCCATTTCCCTATATCATTGTATTTCTTTTAAAAAATGGGGAAAATATAAGTCATATTTTATAAAATTAATGAGGTTATGTTCTCATATATTCATGTTATTTTACATACAACATTGAATTTATTTCCAAAAAATACCAAGGTAGAGATTTTAGAAACCACTTTGTTCATGATGTGTATTTTTTTCAATGTCTGTAATTGGTCTCCAATACAGTTAAACAAAATATAAATAATTATTTTTTTCCCAAAATTTGAGGAATTTTGAAATAAGTTTGTTAGTACAAGTTCTACTATTTAATAATGATTTCAATGTGATGGAATCTTGGATGAGTGTATGAGAAGAAAGTACATATGTATTATTATCCTAGTGAAGTTCTTTTGAAAACTTTGGGCTTATAAATCTACAGAATCTTGAAAAAATATTCATTTCATTTACATCTAACAATGGCGGAACCGTTTTTACAACAATGATGAAGATGATAAATAAAATTGATTGGAGTGTTCGTGGTAATGTACAATTTAAAAAAGATATGAATAATAATAATTAAAGAAGAACATGAAAAAAATAGAATATATATTTATTGAAGTTGATGTCTCGAAATACACCACAGAATTTTTGTTTGTAATTATTATATTATTTAATTTTTTAATATATATTTTCTACATATAATTATATAAAAGGAATCCTATACAACTAAGGAGCTAGTTAGACCATGTTTTTTTTGGAGGATTCCTAAACCACATGGTGGAGAT
This sequence comes from Viscum album, assembly GCA_963277665.1. Lineage (NCBI taxonomy): Eukaryota > Viridiplantae > Streptophyta > Magnoliopsida > Santalales > Viscaceae > Viscum > Viscum album. The sequence continues at coordinate 1,682,824,803 of OY728126.1, read as the reverse complement.
AACTCACATTGAAAGCATAGAGGCAGGGGGTAGTGAGTTACTTTATAGGATAATAGGAGTTTGATTGGCTGCACGATGTGATTTTATGGTGCACATGGCGGATCTTTTGCGGATAGAGTATTTATCCAATCTCTTATGGGTGTGTGATATGTATTCAGGTTCCAAGCCTATTACCCGATGGTGTTCCAATTGGATTGTCGAGTATTATTTAGAAGAGTGATACATATATGCCGATTGATGGGCGATATAGTACCCACCGAAAAGCATCATCCATTTAAAATGTTTCAAAAATTAGTGATGCTATTTTATTAAGATTATATTTAACATTTTATTTTCATGAGATTTCTTCTTCAACCTCAAAATGAACATGGTACCTATGTTCAGCTGATTTTGTGGTCAATCCTTCATCAATATATCCCCAGGATTATATAAAATATTATATATATATATATTGTTTTTGTATTAATGAAGCTTCATGCATAAAATATACATCTTTCATGATTTTACTAACTTGAAGAATTTTTTTGTCATAATTGAAATAAAGTTACATAGGCCAATAATGCATCTAATATGAACGAATAATGATCTACTATGAAATCTCACATGTTCTTCTTCACATGAACATTCAAATCATTATAAAGAAATAAGCCTTTATAACATTAGAAAAGAATAAATTATTTTAGAATCATGAATCATTTTTTTGATTTATAACATACTAAGAACCTTAAGAATTCTAGATATTGAATTAAATTAAATATTTTATATGATTTTATGGTAAATTGGGGGGGGGGGGGGTGAAAAATCACCAATAAATATTGCATCACCATGACAAGGAGGGGTTATAACCATTCAAAATTTCTAAAGGTTATAACGTTTTTTACATAATATATATTACTTATATTTTATTTTATATGGAAGGTGTATGATATATTTTACTATCAGAGACACAATGAACTAAAAATCCCTATAGTCTATTATTTGAAGAAGAAAAAGAATCTTGGAAAATATAATTTTGATAACCCATAGTATAATTTTTAAGATGAAATATTTTGGATTTTTTTTGAGATGTATACACCCATTTTCCTTGTGATAATAAACTATGATTGTTTCCATGAATCCTTTTGGTTAATATCATGAAGATAATAAATTACTATTTTTTTTCAGAGAACAAATTTTTGTTAGATTATATGAATATTGACTAAAAAATATTTCATATGAAGATGAATAATAAGTATCAAGCAGCTATTTCAGTTTAGTTGATGGTGGTTTATAATCAAGGGGAGGGCAATGTGAGTGTGTAAATGAACCCATGAATTAATATTAATGTGAGAAACCCGAAAATGACATGAAAATTTCAAAAAAATAATAATATAAAAAATAAATAATCATGGGTCCCACATGTCGTGAAACATCCATTAGACACTTGATGTCAATTTCATCTAATATGGTTGATATTTTAGAAGGATATGTTTTTGATGAATCTTACACTAAAATTTAATATCTCATATTTTTTGGTAATAAAAAATGATGAATATCTAATTATCATGATACAAAGATGAAAGTACATAGTATAATTAACAATGAAGGATGTTCACTCTCAATAGAAGGAGTAATAGAACAACATCTTTCTATAAATTTGATATCAATTAATTCTTATTTGTGTTAAAGAATAATTTTAAGATTATTAGTTCTCAATAATGTGACTTTATTTTAAATGTTGTTAGTAAAATAAATAAATGGGTTTAGATCACTGTTATGAATATTAATTAATATGTGTAGATTTAATATTTTTTTATGAAAAAAGTAAAATGGTTTTTCCAAATTTTTTCATATAAAAAATAAATGGACAAGATAGTTTAGGAATAAATAAAGACTGTGAAATCCATTAGATATTTAAATTTGAGCAATACAATATTTTTGTGACAAAACATTATAATGGATGGATCAATATTTAGAGGCATTGTAGATAACAATCTGTTAGATGTAAAACTATGACTATTTTTTGACTATATTTCATCACAATTAAATAGTTCTTCCAAACATATGGAAATAAAACCAAATGGTTATTTTCTTGTTTTTTGGATTTAGTATATTATTTCCAACCCATGCCAAAGACTCATTACTATTGCTGAGAAGTAAACCTTTTAAAAATACCCTTCTCCATTTTTACATAATTTCATATACTTTCATTTGATAAGTAAAATAGAATATGATAATCAAGACTCTAACATGTCTAATAGGAAAAAGGGAGAAAAATATTAATTGGGGAAAATGAAATAAACAATTTGTAAAGACCCGTAAAATTCAAGGGAATTTTTTTCTTAATTTTCTTTAGAATTTTACAAGAGCGCGGTTTCAGACGGCACCTGATTCCGAGGCCCGGAGTGCCCGGAATTAATTTCCGAAGTTTGGCTCGGGTACGTTCAGTGAACGAACGAGCGGAAATTTCTAACTTTTGATCCGGTGCTCGGAATTGAAATCCGAGGGCACCGATGAACTCGCAGCGCCGATATTCTCTTAAAGAGACCTTTTCGGGAGTTGCGTTTGTTGCGAGTTGAAAGTTACGTTTTGGGGTTTTTCAGTTAAGTTAAGTAAAATTTGTGTAAGACAAATTTTATTTTAACTTATTTAAAAACCTATCAAAAGAGGTTGGAAGTGGGACCCACACCCACTTAACCTCCCTTGGGAGGATTAAGTGTGGTGGGGCCCACACGAACCCCTTTTCTTTTCAAATTCTCTCAACGTACTAAACCCCCTCTTTATTGGCTTAGGTTTCTCTTAATTAATTTTGGGAGTCAACTCTTTTGAATTTCAAACATTTGAAATCCATTTGAGTTATGTGTTAATAAAATAAGATGTAATCTTATTTGTTTATGGGTTGTTGGTTTATTCCTTTGAGAGCTTTTTGAGAGCTCCTCTTCATCTTCTCCGGCGAAGAACGTCTTCATCCTCAACGAAGAACGACAACACTTCGTCAAGGATCATCGACTCAGCGACCCGGTATCTTCGGACCTCTTCTTCCTCCTCGGACCTTCTTCGTCGGCAAACGAAGATCCGCCAACGTCGTGTCTCTTCGGGCATAACACTTCGTCAACGGATTTGACGAACGACGACCGCGACGCCCGACCTCCGCGACACCGTCTTCCGCGGAACGTAGACGATTCTTCGAATCTTGAACCCGAGGTAGGGGTTGTCGTTTTCTTTTGGTTTCCTTTTTTTTTATTATTCTTGATCGTGATTCTATCAAGACTAACGTGTGACTTGATTTATTTTGAGTTGCGTTATTATTTTAACGTGAGGGGGGGCCGGACCGCACGAACACGGCCGAAACCCCCCCCCCCTCCATCGTTGTTGTTTAATTCTTGCGGTGGAAGCAAGTGGCGTGGTGCCGACGCACCACGCGGATGATCGTGCTTATATTTTACGTGGCGCCGTCACGCCACGCCGAGGGAAAATCTTCAAGAACGCGACGCCGTCGCGCCGCGTTGAAAAGGATCGAAGCACGGCGAAGGGGCGCGGTGCCGACGCACCGCGCCGGATGACGAACGCCGCGGCCGGTTCCGGGCCGCGGCGGGACGAGAAGACCGCGGCCGGTTCCGGGCCGCGACGGGACGAGAAGACCGCGGCCGGTTCCGGGCCGCGGCGGGACGAGGAGACCGCGGCCGGTTCCGGGCCGCGGCGGAAGGGAAGACCGGCGGCCGGGCCGCCGGCGTCGGAAGCCGAAGAGGGGACCGGAAATTTCCGGTCCCGTTGGAGAAAACCGGCCGGCCAGCTGGCCGGCCGGAAGTCATTAAAACCGGGGAAATAAATTCCCCGGCCGTTTTAATAAAACCCCCCTCTTTAAGAGAGGGGGGGTACTTTAAAGGAGGGGGGGGGGGGGGCAAAGCCCCCCCGGTTCGTTCCAGCCGGCCCCCACTTGCGGGGGGGGGGGGGGGGGGGGGGGGGGGCGTTTCCTGCTTTTGGCACGGCACAAGGTCGTGCCGCCTATCAAAACCACGGGGGCAATTAAGCCCCCGGTTCGTGACCAAGCGGCCCCCACGTGCGGGGGCCGTCCCTTCAAAATCGGCGCGGCAAAGCCGCGCCGCCATCCAACAGCGGGGGCAATCAAGCCCCCCGCGTTCCACCCCGTGCGCCGCGGCCCGCCGCCGCCACCGCGGCCCGCCGCCGCCGCCGCCCCCGCGGCCCGCCGCCGCGCCGCCGCGCCGCCGCCCGCCGCCGCCGTCCGCCGCCGCGCCGCCGCGCCGCCGCCCGCCGCCCGCCGCCGCCGGCCACCGCGCCGCCCAGGGGGGGGGGGGGGGGGGGGGGTCGGGCCGGGTCGGCCCGGGACCCGGACCCCCCCGTTTCGAACCTGATTTGGTTTTTGGCTCATAACTTGAGCCTCGGACCTCCGAACGACGAACCGTCTGCGGCAACGCGATCCTTGGATCGAGACGGTCGTTTCGGTATATCGCACTCAAGGTTTCGGATTACTTTGAGTTCGGCCGGGTTGGTTCGTTCACAGAACCAACCGGGCCTTCGGAGCGGAAACGCTCATATCTCGAGCCACGAACGTCCGATTGACGCGCCGTCAGTCGCGTTGCGTTCCTCTTAATGAGGCGGATCTTTTGGCATACTCCGACCGAGGTTTGGACGCAGGTGGAGTACGGTCGGGTTGGTTTTGCCTTAAAAACCAACTGGGCCCCGGAGACGAAAAAGCCAATAACTCACAGACCGGGCGTCCGATTGACGCGCCGTCTGTTTCGTTGACTTCCTCTTGATGAGACGGAACTTTTGACATACTCCGCCCGAGTTTTGGATGCAGACGGAGTATGACCGGGTTGGATTGTACCCGAAATCCAACCGGGCCCCTGGAACGGGAAAGCTGATATCTTTCAGACAGGACGTCTGTTTGACGAACCGTCAGCGGCGTTGGTGGTTACGTTGAGTAACGGTCCCTTCGAGTATACCCTATGGGAGTTCGGGGTGCAGTTGAGATACGGCCGGGATTGGTTTCGCTCACGAAACCAACCGGGCCCCTGGGACGAAAAGGCTAATAACTCACAGACCGGGCGTCCGATCGACGCATCGTCTGTTGCGTTGAGACCCCTGTGACGAGACGGTTCTTTGAGACACTTCTTCGTGGGACCTTGTGATACTTGGAGTATCGACCAGTAGCTCGTGGAGCGGACCCGTGGTACTTGACAGTGGTGGTGCGCTTGGATGCAGCAGCAGATCCTTGGCGGTGGAGCGCTTGGTTGTAGCGGCGGACCCGCGATGCTCTACGGAGTGTGTGCGCTTGGTTGTAGCGACAGACCCGCGACGGTGGAGACGAGCGTGCAGAGTACGGAGACCGTGTAGCCGGCTGAGACCTGACGACTGCTTGACCGACTCGACTTGGAGTGAGTCGACTAGCCCAGTGGACGGAGCGCCCGGTATTTGGCGGCAGACCCACGGCGGACGGAGCGCCTGGTAGTTGGCAGCAGACCCGCGGTACTCATCAGGAGGAGTACCTCAGTAGGCTATCTGGGTAGCGCCCGGTATTTGGCGACAGACCCTCAGCGGACGGAGCGCCAGGTAGTTGGCCGCAAACCCGCAGTACTCGACAGGAGGAGTACTTCAGCAGTCCTAGGTTAGTGAGCGGCAGCCTCGGAGTCGTGACAGGACCACTGTACACTCTAGAGACGGAGCTCTTCAGCAGTTACGATTTCGATAATGAAAATCCTGGTTTGAGCTGAGACTTTTGACCTTGTGTTTACTTCATGATTGAGATGGGTCACTTGCTAACTTTGATATATGTATGGGCATATACCCGGGTAGTGGTTATCCGTCGTTTTCACAATCCTTGTGTTTCCTCATGATTGAGATGGGTTACTTGATAACTTAGGTATATGTATGGGCATATACCTAAGTAGAGTTTATCTGTTGAGATCTTCTTGTGTTTATCCTTGTTGGTTTTAGTGAGACCTTGAGGGTCTCGGGGTCCCTACTGAGTATCGTTATACTCACCCCTGCACGGGCTATGCCCGCACCTCGTTGTGTTGGTTGCAGACGATGGACAGTGCTGACAGAAGCCGAAGGTTCGAGGACTGGACGGTACTTGGAGGTGGACTATACGACGAGGCGGTACCCGGAGGTGGACCACTGGGCGGGACATACTCGGAGCGGATGGCGGGACCCGAGGAGCAGAGGAGCTATCTGTACCCACCCTTCAGGTGGGATTTCCAGTGGACATCTCAGCGTAGCAGCTTTACTTTTCAGTCGCTGTTTTCCCTTTCGAGTTGTACTTTACAGTTGGGCTTGTATTTCCGGCCCCTTTTTACTTTTCAGCTCTTCTTTTTGTACTTAGTGTTTTACTTCCGCTTGTACTCTGTGGTGCTTGTTTTCTTTATAAAGGCAATGTCTTCCCAGTTATCGGGATTTTACGCCTTTGGTGCTAGTCGCCAGCCCCTGGTCTATGGAAGGTGGGCTTGGGGTAGTCACGGCACGGGCCCCGAGGACGGGTCGTGACACAATTATTCAACCTAATATATTCCTTGAGTATTTCCCAAAGTGGTCTTATAGTGAGTCCCAAATAAAAAATTTCCCACCAATCGAAATCTCTAAATGTCACTACCTTCTATTGAGACATGATTTATTCCATATCTTAGTTGTGGTCAAACTTTTCTAAATCCACTACACTCTCTCATAGGTTTGTAGTACTATACTAAGACACAAAACAACTACATGTCTATCCTTATGCCAATAAATAAGTTAATTAATGGAAATACTATTAGGAGCATTATACAGTTCCATTATAACACAACCATGGATGTTATTGTTATATATATACAAAACCGTGTATTGGTGATCATCCCATGATTCCTAAAAATAAATAGAACATTCCAAGATCAAATCATCCAATATAAAAATATTAAATTATAACTATCTATCTACACATGGATTGCTCATTTTTCTCAATATCATATATTTTTATATGCCTCTCTGCAAGATATTCCAAAATAGAGATATATAATATTTCTCTCTTTGAAATAAAATATAATGTAATATTAATTAATTTTTATAATATCACAATCATATTGATTTCACATATCATATAATTAGTGTGGTCCACTAATCATTATGAATTGAGAAACATATATTATCTGGTCAAAAATCACCAAAACAACATCATAACTCCTCAAAATCCACATAAGAATGTCTATCATGAATTCCTACTAAATCCACAAGTGCATAGTATATTGATGGATTATTCCACTGGGGAACAAGTGGTGGGACATTATCCTCCATTTGGTAAGGCATTGTGAAAAAATGTTAATAAATGTCCATATTAATCCCTAGAAACACAAACTACCTCCAATTTCCATGTAGAATATTTTTCCCTATAAGATACACTATACTCCTAAAATATAATTCATCAACACTTCCTTGATAGATGTATGGACCAAAACTATAAACGTAACATGGATCACATCCACTCCATCAAAAAACATGTTTTTTAGTCACCACTATCTACGATTTCCTAAATCAAAAAACACATTGGGATGGATTCCTAATTATCATTTAATTGGAAAACTAAACAAGCTGTAATCACTATTTTTTGACGTAAAATAATTTCAAATTCATCTGAAGAATCCATCATCCCATCATATAATAATATATTTAGGCTCCACAGCTCATCTAAAGGCATTAACCAAGCTCTTGATCTAAAGTCATCATTCAACTAATACCATATTAAACAACATTAGACATTCCTCTTTCATAGTCCATCTCAATGTCTAATGTCTATAAGTGCCCAACTCAAAACCAATTCATAAAATTTAAATCATTTTTTGAAATTATATAGAAAAGGCTCATATGGATTGTGTAAATAAAAATCCTTTTTCCAATGGTATTGTTTCACTAACACATCAATGTGTTGAGAATAGCTTCCAGATGAAATCCATGTGTAGGATAGTTACCTAAAGTGGTCACAGATTATATGACCCATACGATAACACTCGATCAATTTTCACGAAAACATACTTCAAACCTACTATTAATGATCCAAAATATACTACATAAACAAAGCTTTGAATAATATTAATCAACGCCATTTCTAATGTCTTCTATGTACATAGCTACTAAATTGAATATTCATATTTTCTTGACCAATTACAATTTACCACTTTCATTGTCAGTGTAGTGATATGTGATGATAAGTTTATATATTATTAGATAAAATATAAATAATTTCTAATTAATCCTAAAAATATTCTATTCTCTTATTTTTTGTTGACATGTCCATGACATCACATCCTAAACATTCATTGTGCCAATAGATATAATTATCATAAAAAATATTGTTATAATAATATCACCTAAAATATATATAACTGTCACTTCTATGTAATTTCATAAATAAGTTGTTCATTAAGCGTACTCAAGACTATCATGATATTATTATTATGCTACCCTGGGGTTAGTGATTAAATGAGGAAATCGTCAACGGGCACCGTGATCAATTTACCCAGGTTGGGGTGGATTATTAATTTAAGTGATCAATAAAACCTTTTCTTTTATTCATTAATCCATAATTAATCACCAATTACTCCTATATCCTATTCTATATCCTAATAACCATCTATGTAATTTCTTACTTCTTCACCCACAAATTGTGATAGTCTGATCTAACATCAATCTTGTATAAATATTGGGTTTGATGAAACTAATCAAATAGATCATTGATCTTTGTAATAGGTTATATATTTTCTATGGTCAAATGATTTAGATTCTTATAATATAATAGTGCTCAATGAAAAACATATTCTTTCTTGTAAAATAATCATGTACACCACCATGATGATGTACATATTCTATTAATAACATTATGTTCAATGTACTCGAGCTATATATTGACCTCCTTTAATATAGTTGGTTCTATATGAATACCGGGGATCCAAAATGATCTATGTCCTATGAACTCATTCTTTCTAAAACTAAAATCACCATTCAATTGAATGTGATATGAATTCATCTAGGAAGTTAAAACGACAATGAGCAATAATAGTAATAATATATGAGTAGACAAATAGTGATCCTAATGATTGTGTGAATCTTACAATCTAAACAATAATAAATCCATTATGGATCATGTATGGACCAACTATAAATTCTCCCAACTACCTATATTCAATCATCATGAGAATATCTCCCATAGGATAGCTAAACAATACACATCTCTTATAGTAATTAGATTTTTCACTATAACCTATTATCTAGTACATGTCATGAATCATACTGAAGAATTTTATATCATGAATATTTAATTTCTATAGATATTAATAAATATAATATACTATATGACAGACTAAAAATCACCTATTACATAAAAATTCTTTTACAATTGTGTATCAAGGTAATGAAAATGTTAGATAACATAAATTTTATTAAAATTCCAATAATATGATGTGAAGATGTTATTGATTGTGAAGAAAAAATATTAAAATAAGTAGTATAATGTGTTAGAGAAATTAAAACCATACCTAAAATAGTATTTATCACATAAACACCATATAATGGATCATGATCTACTACAAAAAAAATTCATAATGTATTCCATGACCCTATAGAAAAATTTATTGAACATCTTGAGTTATTATTATCTAAGTCATTAAAAGATTATGTGGACGTAATACCTTTGTTATAGACCACATATTTCCCAAAACAATATGAAGACTTAACATCAATTATCTGATGTATATCTACTAGTGATCCCCCATATTTCTGAACTATTGAAGAAACCTCATAGGTGTTTTCCATAACTCATGATTAAATACAAACAACCCTTAATGAAAGAACTTTGGAAATCATTTTGCATAGGATTAAAAAACAATAATATTATCCACCTACTTATTTATACCCCAATTCATGACACCAATCCTCCTATTCCTACTAACATATGGTATACCAATCATAGAAGTTGGGGTCCACCATCTATTGTAATGATTGGTGATATGATACAAATAGCTCATCCAACCTCCAGGACCTTCTAAATAGTGGATTGATTTTATAGTACCTATGGTTTTTTCATAAGTCATAAATGGTAACATATCATATAATATCTACAAAAATAATGATATCAACTTTTAAGAATTTTTTGGACACATTTACCCCCAATAGAGGGAGAATCAATGTAATTTCATGACACTATCAGAGAATAGTGAAAAAATTAGGGATATCCGTAGATACACTATGATATTATTAGAGATATCGATATTTAGTGTGTAAATAAATTTTTATAAGAATAATAGGTTATTCAAGTCTTATAATGAGACTCCATCACATATTCATTCGTAACCCACAAAAATCCACAATCTTATAGCAGGTACATAAATTATTGTAAATGATATATTTTCCAATCAGTCCTCCTTTCCGTGATCATGTATTATATTCACTTAGTTGTATCTATCCATCCCTTAGAGTCATGTGTTCCTCTAGATCCCTAAAAGGATAGTATCTTCTAGAGCTATAAATCATGGGTGTAATATACCATAGTCATCTATATTGATTCACCAAGGGCTTTTTCATTCCAAAATAATCTTTTTTGGAGTTTCCCCAATGGCTATGACACTTGAGAATGTTTTGTAGAACGATAATGTGAATCATCTAGCACAACATGTTTTTGACATGTCACAAAATGTATAGAGAAATCATTCAAGAATCTATGACACCACATATTTCTCAAAATTCAATTGACCATTTAATAACATAAATAAATTAAAAATTATCACAAATAGTCTATGGTTTAAAATGAAGAATTTAAAAGGATTCCATCCAAACCCTCATGCATATCACTATTATAAAAACCAAACATTCTCCATTCATGCTCATGAGTCAGAATTATATATACATATATATATATACATTTATATATATTTTATTACAACATGATAAATTTAAATTAATTAATGTAAATATATATATATTTATTGAATTATGAGATACCAATTAATATAGAACTTGATTATTACACTAAAAATTTAAATATTTATTTCATGAATTACATTTAAGAAAATGTGTGGAACCAAAAATGTTAGGAGTACTGAGATATATCTAGATGCATATGAAACAACTAGATTATTATAGATAATATTAAAATAGTGATAATGGATAAACTATATAGTCACTTTTTGATGGATATAACCTTCAAATATATATTTTTCTTGAAAAGCTCCACGATGTAGAAAAACATTTTTCTATAAGTCTAGATGTGTTCCTCCATGTTAGTTTTCACATTATTAGTGTCATGTATCATAATAAAATTAATTTTATGAACCGATGTAGCTTTCTATTCATCCAGATCTACTGATAGCAGTATTTCAAATATTCTACAGGCATCATCCATGGAAAAATTAGTAATGAAGGGATCATATAACATATATTCATTAAAATGAAGGATAGTCTCCTAGAAATTCATTTATCTACTTAATCCCTATAATATTCCTTTATAAATACAACATTTTCTTCCAAATTTGTGTCATGGAATGATTCCATGTCTTCAAATGATTCCATCAAATGTTCTAGATCGTTTATCCACTTATCCTTGTCCTCATTCCCCAAAACACAGTATATTGGAACTTGATTCCCCTACATACCATTCTTCTATGTGACTTATTTTAAAATTATTGATCTACATAACCTTGTCATAAGACCATGTTTCATTTCATTACCTAAGGGTATGTTAACCACAGTTTTATATTAAATTGAGTAATCCATTCAGGGACTTCTATTCTGATTTATTTACAGTATGTTTTCTATATATTAGGTTACCTAAAATTTTATTTCTCCATCTAGACCTAATTATTATAATTTTTTGTGGATATAATTCACAATATAGCAATTTTTGGAGTATTTTTCCATGTCTCTTACTTCAAATTTTTAAAGGGACATTGACCTGAACTACATCCATTTCCATCATGGAATATATTATTACCAACCATAAGGTCCAACAATTAACATATCATTCACACTAAATAATTTTTAACAATTTCGGAGTTGGATTGACCTTGATGGGACGCTGTGGCATGTGATATGCACCTCATATGAGTAATTAAACCAAAATGAACCTAAATCAGAGAGTTTTATCATAATAAAGTTTATGTTTTAATATAGTCCACCCTAATAGAACATGAATGATTGATCATAAACCCATTTTAATCCATTCTGGACATAACTGTATGAGTAAAATAGTGGGGTACCAATTAGAGGTAAAATTACTTGAAATGGAACACACACTGGAGACTTTGGAATACCCAAATTACATCTCAAACTGGAAAATAATTCAATAAAATGTGGATACAAATATGCTGGACACAATAAATTTGGATGAGGGGAACCATTAAGAGATTATATGAAATAAGAATGATCCTCATAGTTGGTAGCCTATGAATCAGTCCAAATAGACCATGGGTAAGAGAAAACCCACTAGGTAGATCATTGTAACTACATTTTCATGGTGAAATAAATTCACTTATTCATTTAGAAGATAAAACATTTTCACAGACTCATTTTTCACTGATTGTTATAAAAAAAATTCATCTATTCCAATGATCAATAACCAACCCATTGATGGAATAAAAATATCATACATGAAACAAATATGATGGTTAATTTGTTGTAAGACTATATATGTTCTATTATATGATCATAAGAACAACCCAACCACATTTCCAATAATATGAATAATTAAACGGCTTTGAAATGGGGGAGAATAATCATGGATGGTTACCAATAGTGATTTTTTATAGAATCTAATTTCATATGAAAGTCATAGGATCTTACTATTAGGTAGAAAAAATATTTTTTTCAAAAATGAGGAGTAGAGCACCTCGTAAAGGCCAAATCTTCAACTTTTCAAATACAAACAATAATATGTTTATTTTCGAGAAGGCCATAAATCTCCCAACCCTATAAGCCCCATTAAATGAATAATAATATTTTGAACAAGTCAACACATTGATGGAACACAATAAAATGAGCTTCAATGGTCATGTTAATGAGACCTGAGGCATCAGTGAACTCTGATATCGAAAGTTATAGATTTAGAGAGACCTCCAATAGATGACTATATTTAGGGAAAAGATAAATTTCTTCAGATGGGGGGTGGGTAAATAAATGTGCGATAATAGAATAGTGGGAGTAGGTAAATAATATAAGGAATGTGGAGTTATTCCATACACCTATTAGAAGGTAGTGACATAATTGGTGGCCATTAAATCCTTGGTCAACCATGAGTGGCATGAGGTCAAGACATATCTTTATAAACATAATAATGAAATATGATGCATCACACAATATGAATATATATGGAATATGTTATTATGTGGCAAATTGTTCTGTATGAATGCACAAAAATATAGTATAATTTTAACTATAATCCTTTTAATGATAACTCAATGGATTATATACATGTGTTTGTTATGTAAATAGAATCATCTCTACCTATGTTCTCCAAACAACATCTCTCTTATAACATGACCAAGGTTCGAAAAAATAAAATAATATAATCTTATTGTATGATAAAATATTAAATATCCCTAATCAAAACCAACATGTCCATCATAGAGATCCACAAGACAACATTCACACCAGCTTAATTATAAGTGCCATATACTAGGGGAGAGATTATGAATATCCTTTGTTTGGATTATAATGGGAAAAAAATTTACATTGAAATTTAAATATTATTATTATTTAATATTGTATAAACCACATTTAATCACATTTATAACACTATACAATCATTATTAAATATTAATGAATGAAAAATGATGTATTTCTAGGAATTAGGGAATCGATCCCAAAGGAATAGTGACCTGACCCTTGGAATAGTAACTGTATAATTATATATGGGAATTCATCCAATATAATAGTTACATCATATATTAAATTATAAATAAAATTTATGTATCATAGAAATGAAAATTATATATAATTGTAAAATATTATAAGAATATAATCATTTTAAACTATATTAATTATATGTTGGTGTTTCTATATAATGAAAATTTTCATTTATAATATTTTCTTAAAAATATAAATAGTGATTATACATTTTATTTTATTAAAAATGAATCAAAAAATAAATTTTTTTCTTATTATTATATTAAAATTTTATATTGACTTAATTAGTTCTCCAAATAAATCATTATGTTAGTTATAATTTTAAAATACACATTTTTGAAATCAATGATGATTATAATTAAAAATTAAATTACTTCTAAATAGAAAATTAATTCCATAAAATGGATATCTTTTTTTTGGATTCAACATGAAGAAAAATGGATAAGGTGATTAATTTGGAGTTTTCTAGAAGAAATTAATTTTAAGTGAATGGTAATATACGATAATTTATGATAAAAGATAAGTATGTGATTTTTTTATTTACATTTCATGTAATTATATTGAAAGCACATTATATAAATCTATCCTTCATTATAAAAATATTTTAATAGACAAGGTTCAAAATAATATAATTCATGAGCCAAAAATAATTAGATAAGGAATTAAATAACGTGAAAACACCCCACTCCTACCCTATAAATACCTCCCCTCACCACCTCTTCTATTCACACCTAAAAACCATTGAATCTTGTCTTGTTTCAAAAAAACTTATCATCCCATGTAACTCCACCGCATATAAGAGATATTTTTCATTGAAAAAGATAAAAAATAATCCCCATAATGTTTTTTCCAAGGATGAGTATTCAAAAAGAATAATCCTAATAATTTTTTAATTTCCGATAATTTAAATTTTTTTGTTGTTATCGCATAATCTACCATTATCAAATTTTCATGATAAATCTATTATTATAAATATAATTTTATTTTATTTTTTAATGGAATATTCCATCATCAATACCATTCTATTTTCCCTATACATTTAAATTGAAAACATAATATGTGATGTGTGGATTTACCTTCATCATGACTTATGCGCTTTAGTTTTATGATACTGCATTAATGTATTATAATAAAAAAATTATAAGGGTTGGATATATTTTAAAAAAAATTAAATATTTTTTATGTTTTAGAATGATAATATATATAAAATAATAACTAATAAAACAAAATAAGTTCATTGTGATCGAAAAAAGGAAAAAATATTATAAAAAATTATTATTATCATTATAACTAATGACTCATCCACATATATGGATATATATATATATAACCATTTAAAATTATGAAATATCATTAATAACATATAATCTCAATACTTTACAATTATACTCATTTTAAATGAACATCCATACCATTATACAAGTGAACTAATTTTGAAAACCATGAAAATAGTGACTCTCGAATGAAGAAATTGAGCACTATAACTCACCAAAATATTCACACATTATCATAATAAAATTATAATAAATAATATAAATGTTTAAAAAGATATGGTTTTAATAATTAATGAATCTAATTTGATTATCCAGGATATTAAAATGAAGAAATCATTCAGACATAGGGTCAGGGGATTCTCAAAACAAATTTTCTTTCTTTGGGTTATTTTTCATTAATGCCAAATTTTAGTATGGATTTTATTTTAGAGTTTCTAAAATAAAATATAAATTTACGTACATTTTATTTTCAGGGATATACATGCTTCTAGTATGATTTTATGAATGATAATAATATTTTTTTTCTAAAATACCGTTTCCTTCTAAAAAAACACATCTTCTACTTCACTTGAAATTGTTACTTTTTCACTGAAGATTAATGATTCTAATACCATTTTTGTTATTACATTATTGTGTTTTTGTAACACAAATCATAATTCTTCAAATTATTCTTTATGAAATTATGATGAAACAAATTTCTGTTCCATGGGTTATTTTATGGAAATATTGATATATGTTCTATGTGGCATGCATGGTTGTGTAAATACTATAATATAAAAGATACACCCAAAATTATATATCAATTAAATAAATTAGTTAATGTTGTATTTCTCATAGGATAATGTAATGTTCTTGTTAAGGTAATTCTATAATTGTTCACAATGATGATTTTATGATGATTCACCTATGTTGTGCGTTAACATGATGCTATCTTTGTTCACAACTATGTGTGGTATTTGACCACTAAGTCATGATTTTTCTTTTGTATACATTTCCAAATTCCATTCCATTATGTATTTTTCTTCTCATGAAAGAGAAATTGATACTACTTTTATGGTATGATAAAGATGATTATGCTATGCTGATGTTATATTGGTTCATGTTCTTATTTATCCTCTTATTTTTCTTTAACTCACCCCATTATTTGATGTATATCCTTAGGTGACTATATATAGTAAGTATAAAATTATATCCACTATGATACTATATAATATGTAATTAAATAATTTATATGCTATATTATCAAAATGTAATCTATCGTCCTAATTTTTCAAAGACAATAAACCACTGGATCATGGTTTTGTAACAATATTATGTTGCTTATTTTTAAAATGATTTAATAGTTTTATAAGAAAAGGAATAATTTCTATAGATGATATCAGATCGTGGTTTCATTAATTAAGTAATTATGATTATAGATCCAATGGTAGAATCCTTAGTATGATAATCGGTATATTTAAGCATACATGAATATTTTTTTTTAGAAAAAGTTAAACATATGGATCCCGCAAAATATATCATCAGAGTAAATTTTAGAAATTTTAAACTAATTTATTCATGGCTTTTTGAATTTTGTTTTCTTGTAACCTTTTATATTTTATAAAATAGTGTAAAATAATAGAAACCAGGCCAATAATCCATATTATAGAAAATGCAATGACTCCTCGAATGACATCACCAATGAATTGGGAGGTGGTGTTCAAAATTTCATACTGATTATTAACCATCCATCTCAGGTTATAATAATAACAAGAATAATTTCAAATTTCATCCTTCACATAAGAGCGATAAATTAGCAATTGGGTCATTAATATGGAAATGACAACTAACATTAAGTGAATCTTTTGATCCACTAGTCACGAAATAGTGGGTCAACTCGATAAAGAAGATCATTTATGTTCTCTACTATTCATATAATGATATAGTTAATCTAGCCATTTATCTTCAAGATTGATTGGTTTTTCATGGTTTTCATTGTTAGGAAACACCATGCAGAAGGATGTAATTGATGATATGGTGTGGGAAGTCATTAATATAATTATTCATGACAAGTATTTAACATAAACTCTTTATAAAAAGGATGGTAGTGAATTCAATAGACGAAGAAAAAGGAAAGTGAATCTATACCATCCTATGAATAAATTTCATAAGTATTGAAAGGTATGGTTTGGGTTCTGTTATCAAAAAAGATATAACAATAGATAGATTCATTAGAGGTTTATAACCATACCATTTAAAGGATATATAAATTATATAATAATGGAGTTATCAATAAGTTGTATGATGGGCCCTCAAAATAAGGATGATTTTTAGAGAATATTCCCTCGAATATGGATATAAGAAATGAAAGATTGAGTTTCAAGATAGCCGATTTAATCAGAATAGTGAAATGAATGATCATCCACTCAAATGTCAAAAATGTGGGAAAAAGAATCATGGAATATTCATTAAAGGGATACAAAAATGTCATATGTGTGGGAGGTAAGGAAAAAAATCTCATGATTTTTGAATTGATTTTTGGAAACATGAAAATTTAGGGAAGGAAAATAGATAATCACCTGTGGTACAATATTTCATCTATAGAAAGGAAATAGAATTTTAATTCTTGTGCACTAAACCTTTACTCCTAGAAGAAAATAAGAATCAACATCCACCAAATAAAAAAGTGGGATGGAAATATTATGCCATCATTACTTTTGAGGTGGATCCAAACAATGATGTGGGGATTCGAACGCTAGTTATTCATTAATGAATTGTTAATGCAGTACTTGATTCTTGTTATCTGAATTATTTCATAACTTCCAAGTTAGTTATAAATATTCAAAGACCCCATAAAAATATAATGGATTACCTACCAATGATAACATTAAATTAGTAAATTATATCATAGAAAGAATATAACACATCCAATATTAACTTTTTGGACTGAAGCTCCCATAAAACAGTGTCTAAATTGCTTTGTTCATGTTTCAGGCCATATTGTGAATCAATTTCCAAACATTATACAATGAAAACATCATCTCATGGGAAATTGAGATCACTCATAACATCATGAAGTAATATCATATATTGTACAAGTGTAAGGGGGAGGATGAGTCTCCTTTAGATTC
This sequence comes from Viscum album, assembly GCA_963277665.1. NCBI lineage: Eukaryota > Viridiplantae > Streptophyta > Magnoliopsida > Santalales > Viscaceae > Viscum > Viscum album. The sequence continues at coordinate 1,682,806,559 of OY728126.1, read as the reverse complement.
ATAATCTCACATGTTAATATTATTTCCATTTGATTAATCATTTCTAGGTCTAATTATTGAGACAAACGAATTAATATTTTTCAAAGACATTCCCATTGTAAGGGACTACAATAATGAGTTCTGAAAAAAAATCATAGTATTTCTATTGACCAAGAGGTAGAGTTATCAATTGAACTTATTCATGGATCTATGCTTGTATTATTGATACCTTATAGAATGGACACTATTATGTTGGTTAAACTAAAGATGATGTTATAGGATAAATGGGTTTTGTATTTGACAATTCCTCACCATGGGTTGCACCAATCCACATTGTCCAGAAGAAGGGTGGATCTATGTTCCCTTTCATATATTATCACGATATCAATAAATCCATGATAAAGAACAAGTATACCCTACCACCAAGAGATGATTTGTTTGATCAACATTGTGGGGATAATTATTTATCTAAGGTGGTTATTTTGTGGGGATATCACCAATTCAAGGTGAAAAGTTAAGGGAATCCCATTTCTACCTTTTGAATTTGGAATGGACAATCTGTGTTTATAGTGACTTTCTATGGACTTAATAATTCTCCATAAATTTTCATGTATATAATGAATTGATTATTTATGCATTTCCCTTTCTTTTTTAGTATTTATTCATGATATTATGATATAATCTTAGAGTAAGGGGAAAATGAGGTGAATTTAAATAAAAATCTAAATACATTGTGAATGGACATAATTTATGAAAATTATTGTAAATGTGATTTTTGTATGGAATAACTATCAATTGTGGGGCATGTTATCACCAATAAATGAATATAGATGGACCCTTATAAGTCAATGGAAAATGAACATTGTCCCATGTCCACATCTATAATGAATTTACATTGATTCCTTAGTATATATTTGTATTACTGGTTATTTTTGAGTAACATATCATGATTTTCAAACCCACTAACCTAGAAGTACATTAAAGGGAGAATATTTTTTCTCGATTAGTGAATGTGAATATTACATGAAGGAGTTAAAAAGAATCTTATCAGTGCGCTGGTACCCACACTTCTAAAAAGTGTGGATCTATTTATGGTATATATAAATTCATCAATGAACTGTATGGATTGTGTATGGATGAAAAAATGATAACGTCATAGAATACACCACACGGTAGTTAAAATATTAGGAAAAAACTATCTTATTGATGATATGGAGTTGGTAGTTGTAATATTTGAGTTAAAAATCTAGCGATATAATATTCACAAAGAGAATTGTGAGAATTATATCGATCATAATATCCTCAAATATATATTCAAACTGAAGGAGAATAATATTTTCCATCAAATAATTTCATATCCCATCAGGGATTAAGGCTTCTCAATCCAAATCCAATCTGGAAAATCAAATAATGTGGGAGATTCTCTATGTAGAATTAATAAAACATCGTTATCCATGATGAGAATTGAGAAGTATCCAATCATATTATACCCAATTCTTGATGGACATGTGAATAATTAACATATTATAATCATTAATACATTGTCAAATTAGTACTCAACCAAACCTAATGGATAAAATAAAGTTTTATCAAAAAAATTGTTGTTGATATTTAGAAAATGGTGGGAGCTATCAGAAATTTGAAATACATAGAGTAAAAAATAAATGAGGTTGGGGTCGTTATTTAGGTGTTAGGAATATGTGTACCATCCAATCGAGAAATAAATATACAGCTTATGAATGATCCACATATCTCAAACATCTATATTCATCCAGGAATAATAATGAAGTATCAAAATCACTAAGAGATCAATTAGTGGTTCAACACGTAGAAGGAGAACACTTGGAATAAATCAATGTAACTACTACGTAAGAATGTGATTGATGAATGGAAATAGTTTAATTTGATGGTTCAACCATTACTCATACCATCATATAAATAGGAAAACATCACCATGGACTTCTTAACATGAATTTTAAATACATTCATTGGGAAAAAATATATGGGTTATTGTGGATCATCATAATTTGATATTCCACTTTATCACAATTCTAGGGGAATTCTCACTAGATCAACTTGGATGAATATTTGGCATAAATGTTGTAGTTCTACATTGTGTACCACTATCAAATGTATCTGATTGAGATCCAATATTAACCTACATATTTTGGAAAACTCTACTACATTCTGTAAACAATGATATGAATAGCAATATGACTTATCATCCTCAAATTGTTTTTCATTATGAATTGACTATTTAGATGCCAGAATAAATGTTGAAGAAATATTATATTGACATCAATGGAGGATGGGACCAACATAAGACTCTAATTGAGTTCTTATACAAAATCACATTCTACTCTAGGATCCAAATGGTTCTATATGAATCTCTTTAAGTTAAAATATGAAGAACACATACAATATGGGATAATGATATTGAACATAAAATTATAGAACCTGAAATGTTTGAATATTTTTTGGAAAAGCTGAAAAACATTCTCTATCACATTAAGTTGAAATGATTTTCATTATTAGTTTTTTTGTTCTAGAATATACAAATATAAAAAATACTATTTAATGAGACAAAATGAGTTTCTAGTGACAGAAAACATCCAAAATTCATCTAAATTATTTTCATTATTATTATATCTAATTATTCATCCAAATATCTAGAAAAAAATATTTAACTCTATGTAAACTTATGTAAGATCATTAATAACATATAAAATATATTTTGGTAAATTATCCTCATTATATATGAACATCCATACATGTTAAAAAACAAACTGCTCATGAAAACCATGAAAATGAACGTTCTTAAACGATAAAATTGATCACAATAACTCATCAAAATGGATATAAATGACTTGGAAAAAATTGTAATAAATAAAATACATCAATAAATGGTTATTTTTTAATAAATTAATGAATCTAATTGGGTTCTTTAGGATACTAATGTTATTAAAGTATTCATACATAAGGTAATGGGATTTTCATAACCTATTTCCTTTCATGGGGTTATTCATTTTTAATGAAAAATTTCAGTAAGATTATTCTCTTAATATTACTCAAATGTATATTAATTTCCCATACCATTCAATATCTAGGATATACATACTTCTAGTCTATTTAAAAAAATAGTTTTTTTTCAAAATAACTATTATTTCTAAAAAAACTTCATTTAGATCTGTAGAGATCATTTCTACCTCACTCATGATTTGTGATTCATATACCAAGTATGTAATTCAATTATTATTTAGGAAAACCAAATGTTTTTCATGAATATATTCTTTATAAAATTAACATGAAACATATTTTCATTCCATATGTTATTTAATGGAAATTATTGGTATGTGTTCTATGTTGGAAGCATGATTATGTAAAATTTATGATGTGACTGGTGAACCCAAAATTTTAAATCAATCCAATGAATTTTTTAATGTGATGTTTTTAATATATAATGTTCAATATGAATGAATATAATTCTATACTTTTTCACAGTAATGATGTTAAGATGATGCAAATATGTTATCCGTGAACATGATGGTAGCTTTTTTCACAAGTATGTGCGGTATTTTAACACTAACACATGATGTTCCATTTGTAAAAATGTCCACATTCCATGAAATTATGTAATTCTCCGTCACATGATTATGATGATGATATCATGATTTTTTATGATTATTTTTATCATATTGACCACATGTTATATTGATTCATGTTTTTATGTACCCTCTAAAGAGGATATATGATCACCACATTCCTTGATTTATATCCTCAGGTAACAAAATTTTATAGGGTTAAAATTTGAGACACTAAGAGTATAGAGAAGATGGAAATAGATAACTTCTATGTTTAATTTTTTAAATTTAATTTAATTTCAAAATTATCCCAAGATAGTAAACCGTTGGATCCCAGTTTTGTAACACTATTTTGTTTATTATTTTTTAAATTATTTAATAATTATATAAAAAATATAGGGTCACTATAGGGAGAAAATATTTGTGGTAAAATATCTATAAACTGCAAACACTAGTAAAATTTTATTGTTAGAATTTCCGGTGTAAAACTAAGTGTTCTAATATAATAAAAAAAGAACCCATTGTCATAAAAATAACTTGGATTCCAATGTTGCAGGAAATCCACAATTATACATGGTATAAGAAGACAAATTATGAAAATTATATGTAAATACAATAGTTTGAATATATATATGACTACCTAAACCATCCTCAAAAGATCATCAATCTTCTATGGGCCATTTGACATTAACTCGATCTCAAATCATGATTTTTATTTGTTTATTTCAATTATCTTATAGGTTTTAGGTAATAAACCCTAGTATGTCACCTTCAATTCAAAATTAATATGTATGAATATGTAAAACATGTGTATTATATTATATAATGAATTCATAGGAAGGTTAAACAATAATATTTCTAGAGGTTATAGTATATGTAATCCAACAATAGCCCTAGATATAATTTTTGTTGATCTTTATATTATGTATAATAATAATGATATTAGAAGTTATCAATAACTGGCCTCAAGTTTAGTGACATATATCTTGACATTCTCAAGTAATTATGTATGATAATGACATAGGATCTTTATGTCTGTCCACTTCCACATTCCTTTTCTAATGGTGTTTGTATCCTCTCTACTCAATGGGACTATCCCCATGGAGAATATACCCCCAGTTCTACTTCCACGGGTGTGGCCTCAATGATTTCAGGTCACTATTATATGTTCAGAACTATTATCATCACCATCTCTTATAATTCTTAATACCAGTATATGTAATAATGAAAACAAATTGGTCCACATATTCCAGGTACCAAATTAATGAATTCAATATCATGATATCAAAAAACAACATGGTATAGAAATTAATGGAAAACTTATCTTGTCATCATGGTAACCAGTATAGATGTTAAATTATATGTGATCAAAATAATGATAGTTTTATGATATACCCATACATACTCATAGAATCAATCTTTATATACATGTCATAGGGGTTAAAAATTATTTATTATGTTGTCACTATTAAGCATGTTCAAAAAATATATTACAATACACGCATAATATGAACGAAATAAGAGAAAATAAGGGACCAAAATAGTAGTTATCTTCCTACATCAAACTCATTGATGATGTAATCCAATACATTAAAAAGTATCAAATCATGAATAATTATTTAATTTAAAATAAATCTAATTCATTCATCAAGTATTCCTATATTAATTTATATTTTATAAATTGTGATATTTAGAAAATAAACACAAGAAGATTTTATTCCATGAATGGTTGTTCTAGAATAACACAAAACAAAAGATTCTTTAAAAAACAAGTTCTGGGATATGTCTAAGAACATCATGACATTTCACTAGATATATAATAAACCAAATAATGTATCATGAATTACTCTAAAAATATGGAATAAATTATTAGATCATGAAAAAAATATCAATTCAGGATAAAACAATGACACAATTGATATCCATGATGATATCCAATAAAGAAAGGATCTTAAGTTGATCGATCTATGATAAATTACCCAAAAACATCCAATGTTCATAAGAAATCTATCCCATGATATGGTGATGTCGTTGAAACATCTAATAAACCATCACGAACCTAATTTATAATTGAAATAAAGTAGGGCATAATGGATTTAATATGTAATTCTATAGAATTGTAGTTATATCTTCAATCATTCATTAGAAGAGGTCTAAGAAGAATATCCATAAACAAAATACCATATGATATATTTATTCAAATGAATGTCAATATCTGATCAATATTCATTATAAAGGTGCTGGATCATTCACCTCTTCATGTAAAAATAATTTAAATAATCATGAAATCCACATATAAATCATTGATATATCAAATATCTAATCATATAAATTAAGAATGATTTTTAATTTTGTGTAATTTGAGTTAAAAATATTCTATCAATCATCAATGGATTTTTCCAATATTTAAATTATAAGGGAAGAGGAATATTACACATAAAGACTCTATATTGAACATATTAGGTTCTAAAATGGGTGGTTGGGATCAAATATTCATATTATTTAATGGTTAAATAGAGTGTAATTACAAAGATATGAGGTAAAATTTATGCACATACACTTAGGCCCTCTTGCAACCAAGATTGTTGGATTTTATTCCCCAGGGGTCCAGTGTGCACTTTATAACCACCAAGGATCTTCCAACAACACATACTAGTATATGGAACCCAATAATGTTCAAAAAGGTGTCTTTAGCTTTTAGCATAACCATTAAATGTTCATATGATAATTGATGGAATCCTACCATCTAGCTAGTGTTGGTTTACAACCACCACTCTTACTTGCCTCATATCTCTTATAAAACATTAATTATTATATTATTTTAAATATAAGACCCTCATAACCTCAAAAACATAGATGAAAAAATTATTAACTCTTAATTTAATAAACATAAAACACTGTACATTGATGAATAAGAGGATTGTACAAAAGGTGACCAATTTTTACACTGGGAAGATTAAATTTCTTGCATAAACCCATTACATATAACCCCTTACACTTCATTGTATGATTATTCTACTCTAGGAAATTTCCATTCATCAATAATACATTATCCATCCTAATATCATGAATATATCTACAAACAAATCTCAGATTCCCTGAAAACACCTCCAAAAATCATAAATGATGAAAGAATAAATCGAGGTTATATATGATGTAAAGAGTTTGATACTATGATGGAGTTCAAGCTGTTAAAAAATTAACCATCATTCTAGGTAGTATATTTAGTGTTTTGGGTGTTCTAGGATTGACTATGTGTGGAGAATATATTATACCTATTTGATCATTTTTATCAATGTTGTTACACTATCTACTCTGTTGTATTATGATTAATAAAATTTGTTGATTTTATTATTAAAGGATGTTTTTTAATATTTATTTGATAAAATTATTATGGATGTTTTCATTTTATTACTATATGATCATAATATATAAAATAATTAAATATAGTACATGATCATGGTAAGATGTATTGAAAATTTTGGATTATAACAATTCAAATTATTTCAAATTATTATAAGTTAATGTGTTATTAATATTATTTTTAGAAATATGTTCATTTATATTACAATACATTATTAGATAAATGGGATGGTCTGATGTCATTCTAGTAGTATATATGGAGAGTTTATCTTTAAAAATATTCACCTGAATCTTCTTTGTATTAATGATTATCATTAGCTTGTCTTATATACTATTGGTTGTATTGTTTTATTTATTGAAAGGTAATTCATATAATAAAATCATAATCAACATTTTATGTGTAATTTATCATAATTTGGATAATCAATTTAATATTAGTTAAATATATTTAAATTTATATTTAAACATTCTATATATTTAAAAATAATTTCCAAATGGAACTGATTTTAAGGGAGTTAGAAAACAAGTATAGTAATTTAGTGATGCAGTTTAGATATAGTAATTAATAAAAAAATTCAATATTTTTTGATTTTCTCTCATATGGGATAATTTCGAATGCCCTATAATGAGTAATTTAGTACTTGAATATCATTGAATCATTGTATTGATAATTTTGATATATTTTAAAATAAAATTATGTATTCATATTTGGTATAATTGTTATAGTTCATTCAATAATAGAAGGGAGATTTTTTATATTATAAATATTATATTCATGTTTTAGATTAATAATTATTAGTTCATTTTATGACATCTATTTTACACATAGAGAATGTGAACAATTGAAGAAACCATCAGTTATTTAATGGGGCCTTAATTTCGATTATGATAATATGTAGGATTCCATTTGATATTTGTTCATGGGAACCTTGGAATATTGATTTAGTTGATGTCGATATAAGGAATACAAAATAAACTCAATTTTTCTAAATATGTATTGGGAACATTTGATGTGTTGATTATGTGATCATATATGTTTTTTATTAGCTTTAAAAAATACATGGGGTGCTAATGGAAATAATGATATTGATAGGGTAATGGTTTTTATGGTTATCCATCACTAATGAATCTTTTATATTAATCTTGATGAACTGATAGCATAGTTTGTTTATATTGGAGTCCCCTCAAAATTGAACATTTTCTATGGTGGTAGATATAGTATGAAATATTTAATGACTTCTTCCTTCATTGGAAAAAATTTTTTTCTGGTTATCATTTTTGGATTTTTATTTATGGATGTTACCTATCTGATATTCTATTACTTATTAGATATATGATTTTTATTTTGAAAAATATTTTTTTTCTCTTCCCATAAAAAATTGATGGGTCAGGTAGGAATTTGATGAATTATTCATTCTTTTTTAGGATAAGAATTTTTTAAATTACCGCTTATTAGATAGGATTGACCATATATAATAACTCATTTGGTCATTATTTTTTATATTAATTTTATTAAATATATATGTGTCTTTCCTATAGAAAGGGTATATCAGTTCACTAATCAAGGTACCAATTTCTTATGGCTATGAGACAATGCATGAATGAATTGTTGAAAAATGAATGGGGTTTGTTACTAGTGGGGTAATTTTATTGTAATAATAATTTAGACAATATGAATATCATTATGAATATTTAATTTATCTATATCACAATTAATTAAAATGAAATTTGGGGAATCATTATAGTTCATTAGATTCCCCCCTCCCCCAAATGCATAAATTGTATTTTTTATTTCACATATGTGGGAATTTAATGTTATTTAAATGGTTGATATAACCATTCTATCATACAAATAGATCTATTTGATAATCATATAAGATTTTTAGGATTTTTAATGAGTGGATTTACTGAGGTAAGTAATAGGCTGTAGTGTATTTACATGTTAATTTTTTATAATATGTATTGTCTTATATTATTTCTATTTTAGATAAATTCATATTCCAAATAATATTTATATTCAGGAGATATATTTTATGAATTATATTCAATATAGTATTTAGTTTATATTTTATACTAATGTGTGTTCTCTTAGATCATTATTGCACATTAGTACTAATATTTCGTGTTAATTATATTGACGGGAGAAGATTTATTTTATTGAATAATTTAGAAGGACACTTGTCACTACTATTTTATAGAATAACATCCCTATGAGTATTTTTAGCTTCCTCCACTAATTTTTACACTCATTATTATGATGAGGTATTCGTATGGCTAGATAGAATGACATAGCCTGATTGGTTTTTGCAAAGAAGTAGTTGTAATTCCACATTTAACTATGGGTTTTTTATTTTTTATCATTAGTTAATGAAATAATAATAATGGATTTATATAAAGATGATTTTTAATGGAATTTTTTAACATCAGTATTTAAAAAACCTTCAAAATCATGAAATATACAATGATCTAAATGACAATTTTCATTTAAACATCTGATTAAATCATTAGTACGAGGATTTACACATATAATATTAGTAAAACAGACGTGGAAATCCTATCATTATGGATTTTGGAATCTATTTATAATAAAACATATGTTGAATGTTGACATTATGTAATCATAATATTAAAAAAACAATAAAATATATATATATATATATAATTTATCACAAAATAATAGAATTAAATATACTGTTAGAGAAAAAAACCAAAAAAACTCATTAAAAATATCCAAAATACTTTTTATAAATATAATGTTAAATGAAACAACATATATAATGTATTAAAACATATTAAAATTTTCAAAATAAAATGATATTTATATAATGTACATGTTGTTTATAATAATAAATGATCAAAAACCCACAAAATATTTTAATAAATTTATAAAATATATTTGTATAATTTTTTATTTTTATATAGCATTTTTTTTTTAATTTTTTTTTGTTTTTCTAGTTGTGATTATTTTTTTAATTAATCATAAATCATAAAATTCACATTCTAAATTCCATTTATGATTATTATACATTGTTAATGAAAAAAATATTTTAAAAATAAGAAAACTACAATACTTAAAAAAACAATTATTTTCATGTATAATGTTTTTTACCAAAACATTAAAATATTAAATATTTCATGGTTCAAATATTGATTATAAGTCCTAATCAAACTCATTCCGTGAATAATTTTAATGTAAAATATTTAATTTTAAAAAATGATGAAAAAAACAAATATTTTTATTAATGAAAAAAATACAAGTTACTTAATTAAAAAGAAGCAAACTATTAATTTAACAACGACAAAAAAAATCGAATAACCAATACGAATTAACTTATTTTATGAAAAAATTATAAAATCCATTATTCATTAAAATACAAAATATTAAACATTAATAATAGTTTAAGTAATCTTAGATAATAATAATATATTTTTATCACAGTTCAGAGAATGAAAAAAAGAATCACATAATATGCATGTCATCCTATCATTAAAATACTTTTCTTATTTTGTTTTTTAATCAATTATATCACAAATATTTAAATATATTCATTGGTAATAAGACCATAAATATAATTATGATCATATTATATGTAATGAATTTAGAGATAAGTTGAATTAAAATTATTTAAATAATTCAATATAATATATTTTTAACTAATTCAGAAAAAATCAAAATTTAGGTATACGTATATGGACGAAAACTATAACGTTAGTTCATGACGATGATCACCCTTTTCAAAAATCATGATGCCAGTTTTAAAACCTATTACTTATAATATCCTCCATAGATATCATTATTCATCATTAATTTATTATAATTATCCAATATAGAAAAAATGGTATATCGTTGATACATAATAAGTTTTATTTGAAGTATCTGAACATGATGGAACCATAAAACATATTTTCCTTTACAATGATTATTTTTTATTTCAGGTGTGTATAAATAATTAATTTATAACAATATATTTAATGCCTGCTTGTTTATTTATAAATAAAAATAAAAAATACCTCAATTTTCATATATCAACATTGATTATCTGGTCAAAGTAGAAAAATGAAGATAATTTGTTTAACTATGGAAACCTCTATAGTTAGAAGCAACACTAGATTTGTTTGATTTAAAAATAATGAAGCACTACATCTATTTGATTCAATTTTATAGGATTATAATGAAAATAAAACCTTATTTGATTTATAATTATGAATTTTTCAATATGTACATGGGGATCCTTATGATGAATCTCTAAATACATGGTCATGCTCAAATGTGGAGGTGGAGAATCTGGGTAGGTATTTTTTATTTGTTTTCTTTGACTAATGGCTTCGAAAATTATAGTTGATACATATGTATTAATTTTATCACATATCTAAATGTTAATGATTCAAATATCATCCTTTAAAAAAATCTATTTCCCCCTAATATTTCAACCCCATTGATTCCATAATATGACTGTGGACAAAAAAATGAAAACCAGTACCATCAATATACAAAATGACATATCTCAGTATTTCTAATTTGTATAATAATGTTTACAAATCATCTTCATTATATAGTTATTGACAAGAACAACTGATATTATTTTCTCCTTAATGGTGATTGGTAATACTATTTTCAAAGGTAATATTAGTAAGATAAATAATTTAAATCGTAATATTGAATAAATATATCATTTAATTGCAAATAATCATATTGACGGCTGCCATTGATGGATAAGAAACATACATTCCTTTATAATAATTATCAATATTTTATATTTTTATTACGAGGGGGAAATAATAGTGCGAGTGGAACCTCTTTAAATATTCTATATGAATGCACCCGTAATTCACTAACATTTCATGAAATCGTTTGGTTTCTTAATAAGGTAGAAGTTGTATGTGACAATGTTTGAGGGTACACCATTTTAGATTTTGTGTCACAAAGATTATTCCTATAGTAATTCTATATTATGAATTATAATATATGTATAATGTATTTATTATTATTAAAAAAATATTTCTTAAAACAAAAACATACCACAATTGCTGCATCCAATTGAATATAGACAAACCCTTATAATATCTCCCTATTTATAAACCGATGCTTAAAGAATGGATCTTGATTCATTTTACACTCATAAATATAAGCACTAAGTAATCGTTGACTTGAAATATATGTATATTTTCTAATCAATCAATATTTATGTATTTATAATTCAAATATTCTATTAAAATTAAAATATCATCTCTAATTTTAATGATAATATATAATATACTATATAATATTTAAAAAATATGAAAAGAAAATAAATATTTTTTAAACATTTACCATTATGTTCTCAAATAATAGGAAACTCCCTGACTAGTCAATTATATTATAATGAGGGTATAAAATACTTATCCAATAATGTCTATGATTATACAAGTAGGCCACAATCTATGTGACATGTGTTCCATTGGATTTTCTCCCATCATCAATGATAATTACCACATGTGACTCTAAATATTTGAGTGATGGTATTGTTAAATGTGTAATAACACACCTAACATAATTATTTATCATCCTCATGGTATATTAAGAAGCTACAATATAATTTTATACAATATAATTTTAATTTAATTATATAACTTAATTTATAATGTAATATATTAATATGAAAAAATTTCATAGAATAGTTCCCCTGCCTATGATTCTTTCATTTTGAATGTTTTATGCCACGTCAATAAAATAATGTGTCCCTATATTGTAACAAAATTAAATGACTATAAAATTGTTATCATTATAAAAATATATTTAAAATACAATTGACAGTGATAAAATTGTTTATCGAAAACTACTAAAGATGAAAAATTAAAAACAAAAATTATCAAAGTGATCAATATTTAATATTTTTTATTTTTTTGTAACCTTATAATTGTATTATTAAATAAATTTTATATTTATATAATTAAGAATTCAGAATAGGTAAATAATGATATAGATATTGCATTAAAAGTTATACATAAGATGAAGAATATAGAGAAACTGGTCACAATAAATGATGAAGGCCAAAAATTTCAAACTAAAAAAAGTTTATATGGATCTAATTTAAATAAAATATATTTAAAAATACATCGAATGATGAATATCGATATATTTCAATATATAAGATAAAAAAATAAATATTTTAATGGTATAGGTTTCACAAAAAAAAATATTTCTAGATTAATTTGTAGAGTAATGGAGTTTTTTATCATATCTATTCTATATGAGCTTTTTGTTTCATGGAAAATGATAGAAAAAATTTCATTTCATCCATCATGTAAGGTTCCTTATGTCATACTTCTATTGATTTAAAATTTATTTTGTTAATGAAGGAGTTCTTATTTTAGGATAGGGGCTCATCATTTCATTAAAAAATATATTCTCTTAACCTATATGAATTATTATCTTAAAAAAAACATAAAACGTATAATTTTATAGCCAAACATATATTTTATATGTGATACAATTATAACTGATTACCTAGAACGACTACCTATATTCAATTCAGAAATCATAAATCTAGGCTATTTATGTTTCACACAATATTACTATTAGATACATTACAATTAAATATAAGTATTGTTAAAATATAATAATCAATAACCCATATATCCTCATAAAATATAATATATTTTGTCAATACATATATTTTATTACCCTTGGATGTCAATAAATATTGTGCATCAATGATAACCATTAGTCAACTATATTCAAAAGTACTATTTACATTATAGTTTTTATGTAAACATTTAAACATTGTTATTTAAAAAAGACCACATGATGTCATTAACACTTGGTCCACCTATGATCAATTTTTCTAATATGGATAAATAATTGTGAATTTTTTCATAAATCCTGAAAAAAAATCGTTCACATTCGTCAACCACTTTTCAATCCATTTTTTATATCATACCTTCAATATAGTTATATGGGATAACAAATATGGATAAAAATCCCTATTTTTGTTCAATAAGAATTAATGTACATGAGACGCATCATCATATGGATCTAACATTATCTTTAAAACCAAATATATATTTTCTTCTTTATAAACTGTTAAATAAAACTATATAGGGAGATAAAAATACTCTATATCAGGTAGTTAACCATTAAAATACTCAATAATATCTAATTACATATATTTTGGTACAATATATTCTTATGGTCAGTATATATTTTTATAAAAAACATCAAAAAAGTTTATATAATTCAAACAAATTTGTCCAATGTAAATAATTAGGATCACAAATTCTCATCTCACACAAAATATGATTCACCAAATAAAACAATAGATTAAAAAATGAATAAAAATCATTTCATATTATAAAAAATACTTGGAAAACATTATTTTCCTACACATATAGTAGATTTAGATCGATGATAGTTCAAATAATTTAATTGAAAAATTAAAAAAACTAACTATACACTTATTGAGACATATTGATAATATTATACACAAATATAATCATGACTATAGATTCATCAGTACATGAAAATCATGATATTTCTTGCATATTTAAATAAAATACTTTAATGGAACTCATTTTTTTACATTGGATGAAACCCAAATATGTTCATTAATGACTTGAAGTAAATATCAAAAATTTATCTTCTCATTCGAGTATAGCGTGGGACAATACATGTGAAAATATGCTATGTTTCCTTTCATTATGGGAGATAAAAATAGAATCCGTTATAAGGATATTTACACTATTCATTATTTACAGAAATATATTTTTTATTTTTAATAAAACCACTTTTAGGTTGATTAGGAACCACACACCTTTTACCATAATTATAATGACCATATACCAAAAAACTAACACATACAAACACCTAATTTATCCCACCACAAGTTAATGTAGTACATTCAAAAACACCTATCAAACATTGACCAATTGTCACAAATATAATATCCTCATTACTGATAAGAGAAGATGAATGTTTTCCCAATCCATCCATAGAAGCGACATGAAATCGAATGAGGGGTTACAATATGATCCCCATACCACAACTACTTTGTACAAGTTAAACCAAATAGTCCCTAAACCATTACAAAATACCAAATATTACAAATTCAGTATGAATTTAAAATATTATCACTCTTATGGTGATATTAAGATACCAAAGTAATAAAGATAAACATTGATAATTATATAATTATTTTTATAATAATTTTTAATCTATAAAATAAACATCACAAAAATCTATAAAAACATCATAATTGATTAGAAGAGGATTTAGAGAATTATAGAAACAACCAAAGTATAGCTAACCAAATTTGAAGAATGAGAGTGTATAGAAACTACCATCAGTACAAGGACTGTGAGATTATGCACATGTAAATACTTTTAGTCCATCCATATGATATGTAAAGATAGGTGACTTGAATACTAAGAAACTAGTGAGGGGTTATTTTAAGTGGGTTTGGTTTTTGGCCTTTAAGGTAAGTTATTGTGTCATGTGCCTCTTGGCCTTTAGTTCATGCCTCTTTTTTGTTCAGTTGTAAAATGGATTACATATGGGTTACCGCTGAAACCATAAAAGGAAAATTATCAATATATTTATAAAAATATAAGGCCTTCAAGATTTCAGAGTAACATCACAACTAATGTAACATCTCAAATTTATTTTTCAATGTATTAGTTCTCTAAATGACACCATGAACCCAGAAAAAACAACACTTCAATAAAAATTTCTGTTTTTTTAAATTAGTGGACTATTAAATGGGAATAATATATTGAAAAAACAAATTGTATGTCAAATGGTAAACCTCATAGAAATGATTTATCACTACAGTAATCAACCCTCCAACCAACCAAAACAGAAATATTAATGACTGTGTTGGCTGTCTAGTCGGGTAATCCTAGTACATACAACATTATTAATTGATATCATTTATTGTTTGTTAATAAATGTAATGATATAAATTGATAGTAATAAGGTTATTAAAGTATTTTTATGACACCACGTCAAATGGTGGACCAAAATATATGAAAATCAATGACACCATCTATTCTATGATGATATTCTATAGATATCTCCCCTAATAAAGAATATTAAACTCCTCCTATTTCAATGAATCCTACCTATGTCCTTCCGGATTTATTATTTCTATTACATTTGTTCTAAAAAACATAACTTTTTCCATCAATAATTAAAAATGTTGGTACTCAAATAGTCACCATTAGTATGTCCTTCTAATCGTTCACCTCTCTTCGAGAGGTTAGAGTCTAAGGGTAACTATGATGTCAAGGTTACCTTAAGTATTTAGTTTATATATCCCTTTGAGACACCAATATTCCCCATTACTCCAGTAAATAATTTATTTGTATAGTAGGATTTGCCTTTCCAAATCATTTCCTTATTATTGTTTGAGGAAGAAAAGTCCCCAGAATCCATATGATATTTCTCCCATTTTTCGTGAATGAATATAGAAAGACCTTCAAAAAGATAATAAACTTTCCATTATTGTTTGTATGTATAAAAATAATTTACATATCTTCTATTAGGTTGATTAAAATCTATAGAAAAATAATTTTCCATCACATATCATTAATCATTACCCAATACATTCTTCTTCTTCTCAATGGATCTTACTAATTTACAACTACCATCATTCATGGAATCCATATTTTGAAATTAATTTTATGTCTAATATTATTCATTTAAACTCTCAGAATTTGTTTCAACATGTATAGATTCTGTATTATGTTTTACATTTTATTATTCCAATATGATAGCTCATACTAAATGAACTATTTCATTATTTTATTTGTTTTATGATGGACACTTACGTTCATTACAAATTTTGTAGCGATGCTAATAAATTAATTTTAATATTATTCAAAAAACAATTGTTATTGGAAAGATTAAAACTATAGTATACTATTAAATTAAATTATTAATATTTTATAAGTATAAAATATTCATAAAATTCATTGATGGACCATGTATACTATTTTTCCACTCTGTAGTTGATGATATGATGTCCCATTTTCCAAAAAAATCAGTTCATTTATATTTTTTAACAATGTATCAATACATTATTCAATAGATAAGTTATTTGTCTATAGTGAAATTTATAATAGAATTTAATAGAAAATACTATTAGTATCGTGCCTCATATACAATATGATATTTCTCCCATAAATTTTAAAATTAATCAATTAATGGTGATAAATAAACATCAATACCAATTCAATAATTGCTTTGTCCATTACTCATAAATATTTTTATCAGACAATAAATCCTTAAAAATATTTATGGGGAGAATTTATAGATAACCAACATAATAGGTAATGAACTATTTTGTATACTAAGTCGATAATATGGATTCATTCCATCCATACAAAGAACCATCTCTAATATCTATCCTTATTTAGAAATTATGATAATATATGATTAAATATTTTCCACTATGGTGAATCAGTAGGGTAATGTTGGATTCAATCAGACGTGGACTCATATATGTTTCATCATATCCTATTTAAATAATTTTAATTTACAATGATAGATATAAAATTTAGAAATATTGATGATACCAGATTTCATTAGTAGATGGATTGGTGATTATTCGTGAGAATTATTCATTGTTGTATTTTTTATCCATTTTATATCACGGTGTCCCAAATATCATACGTTTGAAAAATTTTAATATTATATTCAGTAAAATTCTTATTTGATAAGGAAATAATTTATATATTTATATTCCAATCCCATTTGTTTAAATAAATTTTGCCTCATATTTTGATGATGAATTCTCATTGCATTCTTCATGTATCCCATGAAACATTTATAGAATTCAGTGAAACATTTATTCATATAATCAGGAATCCTCTTCAAATTGACTATTCTCATCTATAATTATAATACTGTAATTTTTTTCAACCTATGAAAAATGATTGGTCAATAGATTTTATATTTCTCTAACACTTTTATTAAAAAATATTAGGTTTATATCCTGAATAAATTATTCATGATTATCCTTGTTTCATGATTAACATATTTATCTTATTTAAATAATTATTTTTTTATTTCTCTATCCCAAGTCTAGTGTGTTTAATTAAGTCTATTTCCAAATAAAATTATATGTTGTTTGATTCGTCTATAACCTTATTTAATAATATTAAAACGTCAAAATCTGGGAAATAAAATTATGTATTTGATTTCATGTTTTATTTTTTGAAACATTCAAGAAACATTCAATACCATTCTCATATTCATTTATATTTCATTGTTAACTTTTATAAATATTATCCATTAATTACATAAAATGTAAAAATATAAAAATTCTATATAGAAATAAAAATAATCATTAAAACATAAATTTAATGAAAATAAATTAAAACATATATGGATATATATAAATATATATTCAATTTTTTCACAAATAATTTAAACCATATAAAAATTTTAGTTATTATTTTTTTGAAATTTATAATATATTATTCAAAAGTATTTACAATGAAAAACTATTTATAAAAAAATTGAACAAAAATTTCTTTCTAATAATAAAAAAATAATAATTGTAAATATGTTATATATTAAAATTATTATAAATAATTTTTTATTAGTAAAAACGAATTAGATTCATAAATATATTATAATAACAAAAAAATAGTACTTGATTTTTTTTACAAAATAAATTTATAAATGATAAAATAATGCATACAGAAAAAATAAATGGAAAAATATAAATATAATAATTTAAAATTAATTAAAATTTATTACATAAAAAATATTTTTTTCGATGCCAATAATTGAATATAGTATTGGAATTCCCATAAACTCTTGTAAAGGTGTTAGAATTTTTGAATACACTACATGATTGATGTTAATCATTTTCAAAAATGATGATGAAAAAATAATGAACAAAAACCATTGATCATGGTTGTAATTCTTGTTGATTAGTGTTTATGTGGATATAATAATGTTGACGCACATATAATATAGACGTGGGATGGAATATTTAAGAGAAATAATGTAAAAAGTAGTTCAAAATACAATAGAAGTATAATACTAAGCATGGTTGGTTTCCATTCAGAGTCGAGAGGATTAGGGTTCAATAATGATTTTGTAAAAAAAATGTGTCAATTACCATCTATTATGATATTTTAAAATCATTTTGAATCTTTTATATAAAAATAATTTATTAAAAGGTATTTTTAATCAATTATAAGAGTTTTTTTCTAAAAAAATATGTTAACAGTACTTATAAAGAACTCTAATAGTCTTTTTTCTATAAAAAGTAAAGTAAAATATCCCCATTATCCTTTATTATTGTTTTAAAAAATATAAATTTTACATAAATTACTCTAATGCTTGTTTTTATGAAAGTGGATGATGGTACATGGAAAAACATGTAATATAAAAATATGTGTTTAGTTGTGATAATATGAGTTACAACAAGAAATTGGTTTTTAGAACATGGGTGATCGACTAAGAGAATTCCCAAATAATGTAGATTTCAATTAAATATAGGAACCCATGGGAAGGGAATATAAAATAATGGTTATACATACACAGTGGGGGAATATAATCCCATAAATTCCACTAATACCTCAGTTTTAATTTTACATACATGTAAAATAAATAATGTTATATATATATATATATATAAATGAAAATTTATCATTTTATTCAATATTAGTAGATACATAAAATAAAATTTGTGATACTATAATAATAAATAGAATCTATATGTGGAATGAATGTAATATGCCCTCTATAGACCACTATTAAACCCCCTTATGAGTCACATTTGGAAATAATTTCTTTCAAATGACTAAATCCAGGACCGAACCCATCCATTTAAAAACAAAGATAAATAATAATTAAGACATTCTATTCATTATATATCAGTTATCAAGGGTGTGTACTTATATATTAAGTGTGAATTTTTACCTAGTTTTTATAACATTTTAATATAATCATAATCCAATCATTCCGATTTTTAAATATAATTTTTTGAGTAACCATTAATATATTTTTATAAAAAAATAACATGAAATGATTGAATTTGAATATATTATTCGACAGTACTAAATATGAAAATTTAATGGAAAATACATATTGGAATAAATAATATTCTATTAAATAATAAATTATATTTTTGATCTCATTTTTAAACAATCATAGGAATGTACCTTTGGGGACATGACAAGGTTTCCCTAGATCACTGTAAATAATCCAAATCAATAAACATCACTGAATCCTTGTCAAAATCTATATATATCCAATAAAAAAATGAAGATCAATATTTCCTACAAACATTTCACATATTTCTATCTAGAGATTAATTTTAATATATGGTATACCTATAATGGATTACTATGACTTACCGGATGACTATCCACTATATTAAAAGTATCATTGGGATTGGAATGAAATTGTAACACAATCATTGCATTTGTGAGTAATGGAATAAAAACATGGTCAATCCATTGAGAAATATAAATGGTATCATGGTCATTGTATTTATGAGTAATGGAATTGAAACTTGGTCATTCTATTGGGATGTAAGATTGGAAACACGGTCATCTTAGTTTAAAATGTATTATTTGTTACATTGTAATTTATGTGTTAATTTAACAAATTGTAATAAAGGAACTATAATATATGACCTCACATTTTAATATATATAACTCCTGCATGAGTTGTATTAGTTATTATGATATCATATCACCTTTGAATAATTTTTCATGTGGCATTATTCAATGAAGGTATTAAGATATGATATTAACTAGGGAACACTACAGGCTCTAGCAACATCCAATGCTTGTATAATGGTACATGTATCCCTGAGAACCTTGAGTAAAAATGATTAAATAAATGATTAGTTATAATGTAATAATATTATTGGATCGTTATAAGTACCAAAAATGACTATATTGGCATGAATAGTAGTATGAATATTTTTAATCATAGTTACTATATATTATTAGAATTTATAAAATAAAACCTTATGGTTGGAACATTCTTTCAAAAAGATTGATGATAAAGAAAAATAATGAACACAGAACATAGATAATTTCTAGAGTGTGTTTTATATAAAGATTTAGCCTGCTCATCAATCTCCTCTAATCATTGAGGAGACGGGTACCCACTAAACATAATATTTAATGGGGTGATATCCTAATAATATCTCTTCCTTTTACAACACCCGAATGCACAACCAAGTCCCTACTACATAAAAATAAACTAATTTCTTTCTCTGACTTCTGTTTGGGAGTCACAAGCCAGGCCATCCATTTTTCATGTACAATAACCTGTGAAAAATAAACCCACATTTTAAGGGTAAATAGAAAAACCATACACTGATGACAAACAAGAATGATAATACAGAGATACCTAATTTAATGGAAAAAATTGAAATGAATCAGATAATATTATTGTTATTTATGCATGTAGCAAATGATCAAGGGTTCCTTGGAGGAATTTTTGTAGATGATGTATTCAATCTTATGGCCACTAAAAATGGGGGAAGCAGTAGATAATCATGAAACAATTTTAGTGTCAGTATGTATTTTTTAAGTATCACACAGTTCTTATTTTATGGATTTATCTCCCTCTTTTGAATGATCTGCACGACCCATTTTGTAGGAGGCCCTTTGAATGGTTCACTAGGAACATTTGAATAGTATCTAGAAAGAACGCAACTATATTCACTCACATCATGAAATATGTTAAAAAATTATAAAAATAATTTTGTTACATATATGTGACATAGAAACACATTTAATTCAAAAATAAAATAATCAGGCTATTAAATTACAACATATATTAAAAATAAAAAATAATATCAATAATAATGTACTTGTAATCAAATTATAATTTAAAAATAATTTAATTAATCAATTCAAAAAAATATTTCAAACTTGCATCAAATACACATTTAAACAAAGCATCATATGAGATATTAATATTCTACTATAAAGTCTTCTAAAAGCATCTTGATAGATTAAAATAATTATTTCAATTAGGATACAATAAAAGAAATATTCTAACATAAAAATATAAGAAATTTAATTTAAATATATTTTGAAGAATAAAATTTAACAAAGAAAAATTATTTACCAATGGATGACCTACATTGACTCATTTTACATACTATTTCATGAGACAAATTTCGACTCATTTGACATAGTGTTGTGGGTTTAAGGAAAACTAAATCGTTTTTTACAAAACTAACTTCATGATGATAATTTATTAACAAAAAGGAATCATCTTAAACAATAAAAAAAATACCCACTATTAGAAGTCCAACGGTGACTTACTGACCAACTATTGTGTGAATTACTATCCAACCATTGTATGAATCCATTGGTTCCTAGAAACGACGACTCTTCTAGAGGTGACTCATTTAATGGTGACTTGTTTAAATGGTTACTCATTTCAATAGTGACTTGTTTTAATGGTGACTTTTTTCAACAATGAATCGTTTTCCTAATTTAAAAACAATATATATATGAAAATTATTGAACAAAAATTTAAATTAATTTAAGTTAAAATATTTTAAAATTGAGAAAATTAATTTACAACTATTAAATACATTTTAAGCCTAAAAAAACTACCTTTTTATAAATTATAAAATATAAAAAAAATTAATTTTCAACATAAATCTCCCCCTATTGAAATATAATAAAATTTGTACAAAATTTTATTAAAAAGAAACTCTTCTTTTAAAGAAATGAAAATATAGTGTATGAAAACAAATAAATCAATGATAATTAAAAATAATTTTATCATATAAAATTATTATTTTTAATTTCATATCTTCAAATTTAGAATATTTAAGGGTTTCATGTGTAAATCATCTAACAGATTCTATGAGGGAATAAATTCCACAATAATATCACATTTATTAACATGATCTCTTATAAAATGTAATATCAAAACTATATGTCTAGTTCTAGAATGTATATATGGAATTTTAGAAATTTATATGACACTAGAATTTTCCTTGTAAATATGGATTTTATACAATCAAATATTGATATTATACTTATTTTTATAAATCTATATGATTTGGAAGAAACTACTAGTAGAAGTCACATACTCAACCTTGAGTATTGATATTGCTACAGATTGTTGTTTTCTTCATCTTTAAGGAATTAAACATTTACATAAAAAGTGACACCTACGTTGGGTAAAAATTTTTCATGACTTAAACCTCCAAAGTATGAGTCAGAGTAAGAAAACAAATTGAAAAGTTCATGTATGGATAAAAAATCATTCCCCGAAACACCTATAATATATCTCATTATTATTTTAATATCTATTAGGTGACAATATTTGGGTTTATATTGGAACCTAGAACACAAATATACTGAAAACATGATATCTAGAATAGAAGTAGTGAGAGTAAAAATACTACCCATCATGCCTCTATATTTTTTAATGTTAACAGACATACCATATTGATCTAACTCTAAATTATAATTAGTTTTCATGGATTGTTTAATAGATTTAATAGAATATAATTGAAATTTTTTTAGTCTAACATTATCACATTTATCATTATTCATGAAAATATCATCATTCTATTGATTAATATGTAATCAAAGTAAAAAATTAATTCACTCATCTAGATAATGATTTTGGGAAATAATATTTTGGGACATTATATTCAATTTTCATGGATCATGAAATTTCATTATTGGACCAATTTTTTAATTCTACAACACAATTCTGTTGTAGTGTGCTAGGGGATGAGAATAAAATTTTAAATACATTAGATTAACAAAACATATAAAATTATCGCTTTATAAACACAGAACCACTAGAACTTTTGATAAAGATGATTGATGAATTTTATAAATATTGAATAATTTTATAGAAATAAGAGAATTTGGATAGTGTTTCATTTTTATTAGAATTGAAATAGATCCACAATAATCTACTATAATAATTATATATAAAAAAGAAATATATTTTAATACCTAATATAGATGGTCAAATTTGTCCAACCATCTAAATATGCAGTAATTGTAAGCATATAGATAAAAAACATAATTAATCGATTTCAATATATCTTTTTGTTACCTATATTTCAAGCAAGAATCAACAGACATGACTTTATTTTTTGAAGAATTAGAAATTATAGAACGTGTTCATGTTTTTATAGATTATACAACAATCTGAAATTTTCATGCCAAAGTATCCTATTCCAGAATAAATCATATATTTCTACAGAATTCATACACTTTTCATTTTTGTTGGTTAATTTTTAATGATTTATATAGTAAAAATTTTCTTTTATACTATTTGAAAGTAGATCTATGTTATTTTTCAGAACTGTACACTTATCATTTTCAAAACAGAACTAAACCCTAATCAAATAATTATGATATATGTAAATGATTATTATTAAATTGATATACATATAGTAAATTTGAAATTATTATTGTTTTATAAAATCCTACCTCACCCATTCCATTATTTTATCCCTTTGACTGTCTCCAAAAGTGACAAGGCCACCGTCATAAGTACTATATGATTGAAATTTATTGATATCACCTATCACGTGTTCATATTTTCCACAGTCTAAGTATCGTGACTCTATAATACATCCATTATAAATTTCATAAAATTAATCTACGATGAATTTTTTTTGGCACCCATACCAGCTTAGGTCGAAATGGGTTAATAGTAGAAAATTTTGTAACACAAATTGATTTAAATAATTTATTATAGGGTTAATTAAAAATTGAATAATTTGAAATAAAAGATTTGGTCTACCAGAAACATTGGGTGAATCGTAGTGGATAGTCATTTTCATATTTCCATTAATAATTCCTTTAAAACCCATTACACTTGAAATACTTCTTTCGAAATTTTAGAAAAATTAGTTTTATTTAAACCAGGAGTAAAACTATTGTAATAAAAACCAGTCTTGTTTTGATTTATTCTCATTAATGACATCATATTTTCATACTATTTTTACCATTTACAATGGTAGATAATTCATTTTTAATATTAAAAATTCATCATTTATATACAAGTTTTCCATTGGACACTTTTATAATCGGAAAAGACATTTTCATGTGTAGTAGATAGATTATTTTTCAGTTTTTTGTTTTATTATTTAAGATTCATACATTTATTTTCCACATTAATCTATTTATTGTTTTTAAAGTGTAATTTTTGTTCAAAATGATGAGTTTATAATTTTTTTTCAATTATGTAGTTGATGTTTATTTAAATTTTAGGTATGTTAATTTGGAATTTTTTTGGTTGGGTATTCACACTTAATTTAAATACTTATTCCTATATTAATTTTTTTTATCACTGGGTTATGTTTTTATACTTGTTTCTATCACCGTAGGATATGGATGGTTTTGGTATTAGAGAGTGACCCCCTAGGGTCACATGTATATATTGACATTGTTAGGATCTGGTGTGTTTTTTGTTTTCTTTTTTTATGTATTCTAAACTTATATAAAAGATGATTTTCATTTTGTATAATTATAAATTTAAGGATACTATGTTTTGTTTCTATTTTATACTTTATATATTTTTGTTAGGTAAAATCATTCATTTGGTTTCACTGAAGATACAAAGCACTAGTTTCAATCCATTAGGGATCAGGATCGCCATCTGGGCCTTGTTGCAGATTGGCGTGGGTGACTATTTGGGGTTTAAAGTAGTTTAGATTATAAAATTAGATATAAATAGGTTACGAAAAATAATAATAATATCCAATTATATGGAACATTATTGTCACATTATATAAGTGTTATTGAATAAATATTGACTGTTTTATATGAACGTGAATGTAAGATGATTTTTAGGGAAGAAAATTACATTGTTTTTGGAAATCCACATTTTAGATAATATTAAAGACACTGGGGTTGGTATTTTTGGATGAATTGATTGTCTAGATCATGGATATGTTTAGTTTGGAGAAATTTTGGAAAGGTTTTATATAGAAAAATAGACTATAATGTGTGGAATAGTGATGAGGTGTGTACTCTTTTATAAATAATGAAGAGTGGTATTTTTATAAATACAAAAAAATATTCAATAATAGAAAATAATTAAACATTAAGTTCTATATATATTTATATAACATGAATTGAATAAAATATATGCAAATTGAAGACCTCCAAAAATAATATAGAAATTTTTTTTAATCATTTTATTCCATAACCAATATTTTTCTTGTTTTTAACATTTTGGATTTCACCATAGTTACTACTTTGTTATTTATTTATCTTGGTAAATTGTCCTTTATGAATAAAAATAAATATTCCTTATTGGATAACTTATAAAAAATATTCAAAATATTATTTCAAAATCATCAAAGAATAATCATGTGTTTGTGTGAAATTAATTTTAAAATAGGTTCAAGGAATGCACAAAACCACGTGTTAACCTTAATCGAGGAAATTAATCATTAATATCATTATTTTTCATTTTGACAAATAATAAATGTAGAATTATTAACTAATATTAATTATGTATCTTCCCAAAAAGTGGAATCCATTTCGCTGAATTTAATTAATAGATGTGTAAATATTTAATCTACTATTAGTCATGAAGATGTGATGAAAAAATATTTTCCAATGATAATGATTCTTAATGTTTAACCATATTAAAATTAAAATTGATTGTAATGGCATAAATTAGATTATTCAGTATATATTTCAAATGAAATTAAACTTAGAACAAGTTTAGAACTAAATAAGACATTTTATACTCTTTAAATGGAATGAAACTTTTAAAAAATAATAAATAGATTTCACTAATCAGAAAAAATTATTAATTTCATAGAGTAAAAAACAAAATTATATGAAAATTTGTATACTTTTTCTTAAAAATGATTTTTAATTTTTTCAATACATTTTCTAAAAGTGTAAAAAAAATTATAATAAGCACCCCAAAACTAGATGAAACTGCTGTTTAGAAATATTACATTTTAATCCTAAAATGGATTTATTATAATCCTAATCCTATAAAAAATATAAAATAAATGACAAAAAATTTATCTAATATAAAATATAAACTTTTCATTAAAATTATTCACAAATAGTGCTTAATTTATTTATTAATATGAAACAATATTTATTTCAAATAAATAATATTTCAGAAAAACATTTAGTTTGCTTTCAAATGATTTTATTTTATTTCTAATCAATTGATATATAATGAATATATATTATAATCTTCTAAAACATATAATTTTTATATTTTATTTCATTCTATTAATACCCACCAATTTAATGTATTGGTTCTAACAATTTCATTAAATAATGATATTTTAGTAGTATTTCATGGTTCAATAAAACTTGTCGTTGTGTTAAACAAATGAAACTAACGAAATTATATTTATAAGAAAAAATGATTCATAAATATTTTGGGAGATCAAAATATTATATTAAAATATTATAAATATATACATTTTCTTCATTTATTATAAATAATAATTTCATTTTCATTAAAATATTATATGTTATATGTCAAAAACAAAATAATTATTTCAATATTAGTGGAGTATTAGTATGAATATTATGAAATAAAAAAATTAATTAATGGTATTGTTAAAGTTTATTTATTTTAAAACATAAATTATTTTTTGGAGAAACATTTATTTATTTGTTATAAATTTCCTCTTATTAAATTGTCTGGGGTCCTTGAAACACTATTATATATTTTATTTTAAATTTATATTCTTAAAAAATGATAATATAAATGAAATAAATTTTATTTTATAAAAATAACTTTGTTTTTATTAAATTATATCAATATTTTTTAAATTGGGTATTTTTTATTTTTCTGAAATCATCATTGTTTATGTGGATAATAAAAATATTGAATTTTACTAAAGTACATCGCATTCCTATTTAATGAATTATATAAATGTTTATGATTTTTTTTCATATAAAAAATAAATATTAAATTAATAATTAATTAATTTATAATATACTATAAAAATTATAAATCATAAGATTACTATAGTTGAAACACATGTAATATTTCAAACTCTAATTTCATTTTATTCGCTTATAATAAAAACTTATAATTTTATAATTTTAATAAATCAAAAAAAATTCATTCTATTTTTGGTCAATATTTAAATATTTGGTAAAAAATAAATTC
Source organism: Viscum album (assembly GCA_963277665.1). Classification (NCBI taxonomy): domain Eukaryota; kingdom Viridiplantae; phylum Streptophyta; class Magnoliopsida; order Santalales; family Viscaceae; genus Viscum; species Viscum album. The sequence goes on along the minus strand of OY728126.1, from coordinate 1,682,778,527 downwards.
CATTATTTCCGTAATGATCGAATTTGTACCATTAGTTTGAATTCTAGTTATTTTCCAAGAAATTTTTTATGAATTATTTTATTAACATTATCTTATTTATATTTCTACAATAACTCTTATAATGTTTTAATCATAACCAAAATTATATTTTTAATACCATATAAAATAATATTAAAACATATTCAATTTATAGTGAATACAAAATATGATTATAGATGATATATTATATAAATGATATTTTCTTCAATGAAAATTTTATAATATATAATATACTTTAATTTAAAAGTTTATTTTATCATAAAAATAAATTGTATTATATTTAATGACGATTAAATCGGGATTTCAATCATAAAAATATTATATTAGTTATTTTGATATAATTTTATATGAAATATAGTTTACATAGTTAAAAACCTTGTTACCATTTCACAAAAACAAAATTTAGAAATTTAAATACATATACTAAAAGACATTCTACATATATAAAACATGTGTAAAATTTTCTTAATGATTATCTATTGAGTAAATATATCCCAAAAAATATAATGTTATAAAAATTCAAAGTCATGGGCCAAGGTAATGTGTAGTGATTTAATGGAAGTGTAATTGGTAATCCTAAAAGATCAATTTTCATATCATCTAAAAGGGGATCATTTCCACCCATCAAGGACTAAAAATACCATTATATTTTTATTTGAAACAATTCCAAAACTACATATTATATAATCCATTTTATCATATTAATCCCCTTGCCAGTATAAGTTAGGTTCAGCACATCACATTCTATTTAATCACTATGAGAATATTATGTCTGCATGGTGAATATTATTTTCTTCATATCTTTTTATACACAATAATTCTATTCCTAAAATAGTGTATCAGTATAAATATAATTAAATTAGTACAATTGTTATGATGATATTTATTTATACCAAGGTACTAAAAATTATTTATTATTATCCATGTGTAAGGAAAAAAATAATCCTTAGAAGGTTTGTAGACTATCGCCTCCACAAAGCGACCGATTTCTTTTTTCCTTCACTACCATTCATGGACGATTAAAATTTTGTAATGGATGAAAATATTTGATATTTATGAAATTATAAATATTAATAAATTTAAAATTATCCTGAACCACATTTTCCCATCTTTCATTGAATATTAGAATCATTGATCATGTGTACATGTAAATTATCAACTCCATAAGCATTGAAATCCATTTCTCAACTAAACCAATATTGGTCAGAACAAAAAATATATTAAAAATAAAAAACAATTTCCTCTGAAATATAAATATTAGTTATAATTTTAATATTTTTTTAAAATATTTCTGAAATTTTCATTATATATATGGATTTATGTTGAATGTGATTGATTTACATCAAACAAAAAACACATATAATAAAACTATATTTAAACTAATAGACATATTATAGAAAAACTAAAATGTCATGTGTAATATAGATTAATATTATTATTTTTCATATATATAGTAAATATAATTTAATTAGTTGTGATAATGCATTCAATTTTATAGTGCTTTGAGACACAATAAAAGGGTTTCATCTAAAAATTTCTTTAATCAAGATACTTTTTCAATTATGGTCATAACATTATTTTAATAGTGGGTGTGAATTAAATTAGCAATATAATTTCATTTATCATATTTATTTGTTTTACCATTATGTAAACATAAATCTCCCACTCCCATAAAACTTGTTTATATTAAATTTTCTCTAAATCCAGAAGGGTTATAAATAAATTACCTCTTCATTGAGGCATGCTATGATATTTTAAGAAAATATACATTCATTCCGTGTATCTACCACACACATAAAAAATAATATAATTATTTACTTATTTAATTATATAAATCACTTTTTTGATGATATTCCTTATCGTGGCCTATGATTGACGTCTTCACTTAACAATTGGAGGTTTTTATTACTGGAAATGATTTTATGTGTTCTAATGATCCCCCCTTGATTTCTAAGTCCATTTAATAATCTATAAAAAAATTATATTTTTGGATATTAAAATCAATTACTCAATATTTACTGGTGATATAAAATTCTTTTATTAAAATAAACTATGTTAAGTATAATTACAATATATTTAAATGAATCTTTTTTACCCTTGTTCATAATTTTAATTCTTGCTAATTTTGTCATATTTAATTGGAATCCTAATTAAGCGTTTTCTCATGTTAACATCATATTGACCATGTCTTATTTTGAAATTAATTTACTAGCATTTTTTATGATATTGTATTTTAAACAATTATATTCTAATACAAACTAATGGATCCTCAAAACCCCCTACATTATCTTTCAGTTAAACATTTTCATTCATTTTAATCCTTTTATAAAATATTTTTATATTGTACCAATTATATTTTTCAATATATTTCCCTAACATACACACATATTTTAATCTCATTTTGAATTCTCTTTTTATAAAAAAAATTCTATTTCCCTTCTAATTTCCAACATTTATATTGTCCTTGTCTATATGAACATTCGTCTTCATTACCTTCTTGTGAGAATCATAACAATATTTATTTTAACATGATAATCTTATGAAAATATTATTTATTTTTCATAGGAACCATGTTATTGAATAATTATTTCATAGAACATAATAAATTTGTTTCATATTTAAAATGGTTGATTATTTATATCTAATTGAAAGACCTGATTGGATCATTTTCATCCATTACTCTTCAATGTTCTTCTATTTAATTTTCTAAATTGAATCAAAAATTTTAAGAACTATGTAATATTTCCAATTATTCATGATAAAACAATTTATTTTTTTCCTCTTTTTTATCCTAATGATATATCCTATTCATATTCCACGAATCAGTAATACAAACCCAACTGTATTATAATTGGTTTGATCAAGAATATGATTGATATATTGTTTATTATACTAAATTGGAAAACATATGATTTATTTTGATTACGTAATGGGTATTACATCAATTATATATCCCCTTAATTCATTGGGTAATTATTTATATCTCAATAGATATTTATTATGGGATTAGGGAGTAAAACTAAACCATAGTTGGATTCTATCCTTATTAGGATGATGTTCCTAGGCGTTAATCTGGAAATATGTTTATGATCTCATGTCCATTTTTTCTGAACTTTTACGATTCCATGATATTTTTTTATCAGTTTCTTATTTCATGTATCTCTTATTTTGGAAATCTTGTTAATGATATCATATTATTAATTTGGATGAAATTGTTATGATTTATTGGAATATTTATTTAATTGTTGTGATTTCTAGTTCAAACATCAACTTATGTATTTTCCCATTTATATCTTATACATTTTTATTTTTCAATTAGGGGTTATGAAAACCTTGATTTGATTTAAATTAAAAAGATGTTATAGTAAATATGATGTTTTTTTATGTATATACCTACAATGGAACTAGAACACTATATCATGGGAATATATTATTGGAAATGTATTTTAATAATTATAAAATAAATTATGTTAACTAATTGGTTCCCAATATAATCATATCATACGAAGCCTTATTTCTAGTAACAAAAAAATAGGTGTTATTACAGATTGATTGGTTTGCGATATAAGAATATTTGGTGGGCCATTGATCCCCCTATTTAGTATGTTAATGTTGGTATAGTTCAGATGTTATATTACAAAATATCTACCATTATCATCTTTTAATGAACATGAAAACATCGAGGATGTTATTTATCATAAAATCCTTACTACAAGTCAACATTATAATCAAATATTATTTACCCTATCATTGATGATATTTAAGCTCATTTGGACTCATATAAAAAATTTCATCCTACACACCCACAAAAATGTTTTCCCACTATTTGACATGTATCATTAGTAAATAATTTATAATTATTAATTTTTTCATATCTCATTATGAAAATCTCAATTATGATACAATATTTGAGTTAATAAATTATATATATATATATAATTATACAAAAATAAATATAAAATTACATATATATTTCTTTTATAATGTGTAATTTAGGCTTTGTAGGATTGATATAAGAGACATAACCATTTATTTATCTGTTTCTGAATTTTATATTAATATAGGTATATTATATTAGGATTGAAATAATTTTTATCATTTGATAGGTTGATCTTTTTGTTTACCAATGACTCGTTTCAGTGATAATACATATAATTGTTTATAAATATGAGTAAATATGGTTTTTGACTTAGATAAAATCACTAGTATATCTACGATAAATCGAAGAATATAATTTAGTAGATTTAGTGATTGTAAACGTTATTACTATTTTATATTTATTGAAATTTCCATGTTGTCAGTGGACAAAAATGGTTAGTTGAGAAAAGTGGACCATTTTTTACATAGAATTGATATATTATTTCAGTAAGAGATATGTTATGATTTTCTATGTGAGACCCAATAAAAAATATAATTTTATTTATCGTGGTTATACTAATATGTCAATTTTCCATAAAAATCAATTATTAAGGTTATTATTAATAAAACTATTTATAGGTGGCTCATAAAATCTAAAAAAATACACAATTATTAATTGACTAATATGGTATTTGATTGAGAGTTATTTTATTTAACTATATGAGACTAATTTAATATTTTATGATAATTATATATTAATTGTAATTAATTAAAATTGTTCTTTATAATATTGTAATGATGGGTAATAGAATATGGGTTACCTGATCATCTAAGAGATGATAAATTTTCTTCATAAGTTATTTCTATGATACTCATTATAGAAGAATGCAATTTTTGGATTAAAAATATATATTATGTAATAGTTACATGAATTTTTTTTTGTTTGCGTGCATTGAAATATGTTACCCACATTCTGCTTCAGATTATATTCAGAAGATAATATTCATTGTTGTGAGATAACAACTGATAAATATTATCATCTTAATATATGAATGATATGGTAATATAAATATAATAAATACATTATGTTAATATATAATGTAATAAAGGCTAATATGGAAATTTATGATATTATATATAATTAATTTCGTTGATATTTATAATATAATGAAAATGAGTGTAGTTTTATCTCATGACATCCATCAATATAGACACTACAATGATAACATGGTAGGAACTAGAAATCTGTAACCCATTATTGACGGTAATTATCATGAAAATGTATCCCCATAATAATATAGGGACATATTGATTTGATGAAACTATTATAAGAGAGAATATAAATTTTTTAATGTTACCTCATGAAATGCATGAAATGCATGATATCTATTATTATTTATCAAAACTATTTGATATTGGAAGGGATAAGAATCGTGGTGATCTATTTGTCACACGGTTTCACAAAAATATTGTTTATAAATTTTTTTTGTATAATTAATATGAATATATTCTAGGACAACATATTATTAATTAGGATATTTTTTCAACTATTCGATTCTAATATAGTTTCATAATCACACACTTCTAGCACATCTTGAGCGATAATTTTATCATACATGGTTATTTTATGGTTATTGAATTTTCCTTGTCTAAATTTTTTAGTTGGATTAGTTTGATGTGGACTATAAAATGGTTCCAGGGTACATTTATTTTCATTTACGATAGATTATCCATTTAATTATTTTTTTTTCATTTTGAATAGAATGATTTGTATTATTTCCTCATCGAAAAATTACTTATATATTGGATGTAAAATTTATATAGAATGAGTTTTTCAATTATTTCATATAGAATGTAATTCATTATATATATCATATGGATATATAGACATTATTTTAAATTGATTGTATACATAGATGTTTGTTTGATATGTGATATTTATTAATATATTTTTATGGTATTGTTCATTTATAGAATTAATGTTCTCCCAGTTACACATATCATATCATCACAGTTACTGGAGAAGCATTATAATACGAGGTATCCTAAATGAGGTAAAATAGAATTTTATCACTCAGACCCAATGTGTATCATGGAATGAGAGATTATACAAAATGGAATAAAATTATTATTTTCATTATTTTATTTCTAATGTATTTATAGATAATGATAGGATGATTAAAAATTATGATAAAAGTATGGCCTTCCCCATTACAGTACTTCTATACTAGAAAATCATTTAATTTGGTAGTGTAATTTTTGATATTTTTTTTACTTCTCATAAATATGTATTTTAATGTATATTTTACAGGAGTATTATTTATTGATTTAAATTTAGAAGATAATAAAATTATTCCTAAAATGCATGATTTTTTTATAAATGGATTATGTTAATAAATAATTTAATTTTATATTTTTTTACATCCAAGAATAATATTATATTGGAATGTACATAGTCAATATAAGGGTTTAAATTTACACTTCTTCAATACATTTAATTGTGGAGATATTTTCTATATGTACAAGTGATGTAATGTTTGGGTTCGTATAAGTGTTTTTTGAATTTTGAAACTGGTCTAACCAACCCCATCACCAGTAGCATATAACCAATTTTTTTCTTAATTACATTCGAATAGATAAAATGGGGTGGAACCCATATGAATGATCTGTTTAATAGTTTTGTAGAACCATAAAAATACATGATAAAAATTTTACATTTGGAATATAAAATAGAATAAAATACAAAAATGATCTTATTAAATTCCTTGAAAACATAATCAAATGATTCATCATCATATCGAGTGGAATGTAAAAAATAAGAGTTATCTAAAATTGATAGTAATGTTTAATTATGAAATAATATTTCTATAATAAATAAGAATAATTTACATGAAATGAAAAAGAACTAAACAATCATTCTATTTATATAACTTTTAAAAAATGAAAATATAAGTCATAATCAATGTTGTAAGTTAAATTACTAAAAAAATCCTATCATATTATCAATAAATTGGGAATTAAATGAATTAATAGAAAATATCATTATTAAAATCTCTTGGAAATTAGTAAAAATGTTTTCTTGAAAGACATGATAAATTTTGGACATCATTCCTGAGGCACATGATACCCTTACTATTATCATCCTTTATAAAATAGTTTCAAATACATATAGAAACCTATTTTATTTTGATAACTGATTTGTCTCATAAAATACAACAATACATCAAGGGGATATATAATCCTGCTCTTACCCCTCACTACATGTCCAAATAACTCCTCGTATATCATATAAATGATTTAATTCTTGAATCAATATACAATATAATCAAATATCATAATTGGATAAAGGATAAATATTTATCAATATTTCCTTAGTTAATTGAATCACATTTAATGTAAACATCATAAAAAATTTGTTATTTGATTTATGAAATAATAATATCCATCATATTAGATTATATATTTTTATGATAAATTTATGTCTACATAAAATTATCATAAGGATGTGGTGGTTTCTAGATAAATTAAAAACTCACAACATATTGTGAGATAGTTCCTTAATTTTCCCCACATGGTAATTTTCAAATAAAATAGAAATAGATAAAATAATTAAAATTGAATCTTAAAATACAATTAATTATCAATTTATCATAATATTGATGGTCAATGTGGTAGTATGTACATAAAAGAATTTGAATTAGTCCATAATAACAGATAAGTCTCCACGGAATGTAAATTGAGTCCAGATCCCATACATCAAGATTCCTTATTTTATAAAATGATTTAAAAACCTATTTAGTGGGGTTAAATTGGTTATTAACTTATTATATAATCATATTTATATTTATAATATCATATATGTTCCGTTTTAACATCTTATAAATTGTTAATAATATTATAATCTCTTAATTTTTTCGGAGGTTAATTTCCTTATTTTCTGAATTGTGTTTCATTATGAAATATCCAATTCTGGTGAATATTATATTATTATATAATATAAAAATTAGTAATCATGAAATAATTATAATATTTATATATCAATTATATTTTTAAATCCAATCATGGGGTATTTGTTTTTTAAAATAATGCTTGTTACAATCATGGAGCATGTATGTTGTATATAAACATGATTAACCATTCCATTTTCCAATTATAAGATTTTTAAGGAGTTATGTAATATGAAATATTTATATAATTATCATAATATAATATACCCCCTATTATATACTTATATATATCATCAATGTGGTGTGGTGACTAAAATACAGTGGCATTGCTCTATGAAGGCATTAATGCACACATAGAAGAATGGTGTTTTCATCTTTAAGTGAGTAATGGAAAAATGATATATTATCTTTTAGGAATGATAAATATTTCAGGAATATCATAATTTTTATATTTATATCCCATATAATCATTAAATATATCTTTATCAACTTTTTTGTTAATCATTATTGAATGATGAATCAAATTGCTTTACGAGGTGGGAGCTCATTGTACACATGAGTGACGTTGTCATATCTCTTATTAAATATATGGGAAAAATAAATATATTATATAATTACAAAAAATGTATAATTATGTAATAAATATAATATATAAACTTTATATACATCATCATACACTACTTTTAAATATTGAAATGGAAGAATGAATGTCTTTGGTTCATGGGGTACAATTCCATTTACACATGAACATTGGTTTTGTATCACAGTTAATGTAATTAGAGATGATTTTAGGTCACAAAATTAATATTAAATTATACAAGTATATGAATGTTATTGAATTTAATATATCATCATGTTTAAATATTAATAGGAGGAGATGGAAAAAAAATAAAATATTTATGATTATTGAAGAATATTACCTCTTCTTCAGGTTTCCTCCATAGATTTAAAACAATGGTTAAGTTGATGTTTATAATTTACACTATTAATTTTATTTATTATGAAAATTAAATACTCTATTTTAGGAGAGTATTTTACTATATTTTTATATTCCATTTAATTTATAATGATTTTTAGAAAACATCTCTTTCTATTAAATGTATAAATATTTCCTATCAAAATGAATATAAAATTTCCTCATTAATATTATTCATCGGACTGAATAGTTATTTTATCTATCCTATTGACTAATTTTATATCTATTAGACTTACAAAATTCCAATCCATTATACTCAATACTGTTTTGATCCATTGAAATAACCATAGATCAGTTCATATGATTGATAAACTTATAGTCCAATGAAATGTTTATGAATTTTAATTGGAGTGTTTGAATTATATCTATATGAATGAATTTATTAGATAATTTTAATGGTTTTATCAATATTACATTTTATTTAATTTTCTTTTTGATCTATGTTTTTAATATAATACATGTTCATTTAAATATACTCTGTGAATCATGGAATATGACCATTAGTGGGATTATTATAAATTGAAATGAATTATATGACATGAGACCTGATGCATTTTCAACTCAAAACATATAAAGATTACTCTTCATGAACATATCATTCTTAATATATTTAATATTTAAATAATTTTATTTCATAGGTTTCCATATGAAGAATTATGAAATCCATACAACATTTTTTCTTTTGTATTATCTTATCCCAATTAAGGTTTTGATCAAGGGATTTTTGGGATATAAATATAAGTGATACCGATCTGGTTGGACAAGATCATATAAGGTATTTGAATTTAGATATTACATAAATAATCATATCAATGTATTATAGGGTTTTGTAATACCTAGATTTTACAATATTTAGGTTAAGGGATTTGTTGGTAAGGAAAGACAGACTGTAAAGTTAGGCTGAAAACTACTGATATCATATGTTAAGATTTATGATTTATATAACCCTTATAGATAAAGAGTAAAATATATTTAAAATTTTTAATAATTAATTGTCAATTTTTTATAATCATTCACATTAATATTTTTTTGAAATATTATATCTTATAGTGAATTTTATATTTGAGGTGATTTTTACAATTATTTATATATATATAATTTTTTCGGACTGTTTGTAAGCCTGATTAGTTACTCTACTATATTATAATTTTTTTTTCTTGAGTTCCTATACTCTATTCATTGGAATATTTCAATGTCTAATATTTTTATCAAAATAGGTCTTGGTTTTTTATGTCGGTTTAATTTTAAAAATAAAATTCACCCACCCACTTGTAGAAATACTATAATCAAATGATCCAACAATATTACCTTTCTTGGTTTTATTTCTCCATATAATAATGATTTTAGGATTTGGGGAGTGAATTTAGTCAGATATTTGGGATGTTATTGGAAAAAAGTGGTTATAAGGATTGAATAAGAGTGGAGTGTGGATTAACTTTTCTATGTTAGAGAGACGACACACTTGGTGTTATAAAAACCAATTGAGTGATCCAATTCTTTTCAAACGACACAAGGGTCCAAAATGGATCATTTATAAACATTATTGTTTAATGGTCTAAATATTTATATAAATAAATTTTTAGGAAAGTTAATTTTTCATTTTCACTCTTATATTTTTGTTAAACCCATGGTAAACCAACTTTTAAATTAACTATTATAATTTTTTTTACCTTATTTTACTTATCATATTGGTCAAAATTATGGTTTAAATGTTAAAATTTATAAGTTATTATTATTACAAATATGGAATACATTTTTAAATTTTTTTTAATAAAAGTATAAAATTTTATTTTAAAATTAATCATGTATAGGCAACGAGAAAGTGGGGTTTTATAGAGAAAAGACTCAAAATATTACAAAAGTTTTATATTTGAATTAAATATTAAAATAAGTCAAATTATCTAAATTGGATTAATTTATATAAAATTTATTTAAATTTTTATAGAAATCAATTAAAGAATATATTTAATCAATATAAATAATTTAATTAAAAATTCATTTTCAATGAAAATCCCATATAGTTTAATATTCATCAACAAATATAGCTTATAAAATACCATAAATTCACCATAATGTAATTCTGATATACCAATATTAAAAATGTAAATTATTTTTTAAAATATATTTTATCCGTGTATTTAGAAATAATTTGATGTTATGTCTACAATGCACGTATACATAATATTTAAGAGAAAATAATATTTTTTTGGAATATTTTTTTTTTAATTTAATATCATCATTATTTTATTTTTAGTCAATAGAAAAATATATTTTTCATATTTTTATTAGTACTATTCGTTTAATACAATTTAGCATCATGCTAAAATTGATATATTACATTATAATGTTTTAATAATATTTCACATTTCGTTTGTACTTGATGTTGTATGTAACAAAAAATAAAATTATTGTTGTGTCTAAAACAAGTTAGGAAAAGTGTTTGGTATTACATAAGAAAAATTAGGAATTTTCTATTATTAAATCTTTTTAAAATATTTAATTAATTTAATATAAAAATATCATTATGTCTGAGGGTTTTATATTTTATGCTATTCATGGTGTCGTGGGTCACATAAGCTATTAAATACAATGTCCTTATCTTAGGATATAATGGTGGTACATTCTCCCAATAATTAATAAATAGGATCCTCTCAATTTTATATTTATATCTATCATCAATGTTTTTATATTTTAAAATACCAATTATATAAAATACCATATCATAGAAATGATTGTAAAACCTCATCATAATAATAGAAAAATGGAAGTATAAATACATCAGTAAAAATAACATAAATTAGAATAAATGTAGGAGAAGATTTGCGGGAATACAAAATACTGACCTTAATGAAAAAAAATTCCCATGGATTAAATGTGAGTGATATAAGATATTTTCACTATAATCTGGGTGATTTATAAAAGATTAATGACCATAAATCTCTATGAAAAATAGTATTGAAAACGGTCATTGATATCATCATAAATGATTGTAATGGAATAAAACATTATTTATAGATCATTTTACAAATAATTAAGAATTATTATTTAGTCTAAGAATAAAAATAAATATACATGATACATATCTATTTCATACATTAATTTTTATCCTTTTTTAAATTCAACTTTTTCTAAATGAAGTGAATATCCAAAAATGAATTTTATTCCTAATGAAAAAAATTAACTTCTTATGGATCATAATAACTATAATAGAATAATAATTCACTCTTTCTATCTCTAGTTATTATTATGTAAATTTTTTTATAATAGGTCATCCAATTAGAATAAATCTTTATATAATGAGGTAATAAATTATAATACGATACCACATCCAATTTTCAATATATAACATTTGATAACAGGTTAACCTTATGAACCTTCAAAAAATTTAACAGTGAAAACATAATAAATAAGTACACTTATTATCAAAATAAAACATTCTATTAATATCCCCAAACTAAGTATCTATGAATCATGATGCTCAAAAAATATGTACCGAAAAATCCCCTTGGTGGATTTATACAGCATGCATTATATTGTTAGATGGTGATGCTGGAATGACACAAGAATAATGATATTCGAATGATGTTGCTCTAGGAATATGGGCCACATTCATATGACATGTGGCGCCATGAATATGAGATATCTAAATGATCTCCCTACCCCTAGATAAAATGTAGATATTTTGTTTCATAATATAAGTATTCTTCAGCTCTGACTTTTATAAAAATATTATTTTAATAACTTTGTAATGAGTTCTCTTAAAACATTTTAATAAACTAAATTACACATAAAAATACTTGAAAACAAGAATGCCTCATTATTTTGTAAATAAAAAATATATTATTGGATATATAACTAAAATAAAAAAATTGTGTTAACTCAATCAACTATAAAATAAACATGTTTTTCAATAAACCATTAATCTATTTCAAGGTACTATGTATTATATAATTTACATTATCCATATCAATAATCTATTTATCCCAGAATCATTATCTAAATGTGAGGAACATATTAATGGTTATATTTCCCAACATAATTTTTTTTCAAAGAAGATTATATTTCCACTATATAAAATTTCACGATACCATTCAATAGATTCATTCATATCCTTTAAGAAGTAGCAGTGTAGTAAAATACATATAAATTTCATTATTCGTATAGACCTAAAATACATTTATAGAAAATTTATAGGATCTAAATACAAAAGAACATAAATTTTTCTTCTTTGGTTGTATCGATGACATATGATTGATCGTGATCCCAACTTCTTCTGTGTAATATTCCATTGATTCACAGGGAATCCATTAGCATAATTCCACATATCATTATATTTGAATCACTTAATAGCATTGTTTTCATTATTCCCTCTAAATGTTTTCGTCTGGTGACCCTTTCAACCACACTTATAAAAAATATCCAAATACCTTTAAGACATTCCTATGATGATTATTTCAACAGTTATCACATATGAAAAAAAGACATCTCTAACTTAATCAATATAACCATTTTTTATTCTAACCTATTCTTTTATTACATTATTGATATTAAAAATATCATGGATAATTATTTATATTATTTTATACGAAATAAAACTAATTCATTAGATGATTAAATTGTCTATGGTATTTGTTCCCTTCAAATAATTTACATAATACCTTCAATAAAATTGTAAATTTTTTACTCCATGTTGAGTATATAATTTATTGTATACATTTCTAACCATTTAAAGGTATCTTCATTCTGTTCAATATGTTCTGAAACTTTTTTTAATTATGATAAGAAACATTATCGTCATATCATTTTGTTTATCATGATTAATATATTTGGAAATTATTGTATTCATTAAATTCTTCCAATAAATGAGTTCTAGTTATACTTCATTCATGATATTTTTGATCAATAACCACCATTGATCAACATCACATTTAAAAAAATACATTGCAAGTGTAACAGTTACCTTTTCACAATATCTCTAGGACATAATGATTTTCTCAGGAGACATAATCAAATTATATACCACCATTAGATTAGTAGTCCGACTAAATTATGGGTTATTCTAGAACATAAACGAATCTAACATCAAATAATCCATATACTAAATAAGATTCACCATAATTTTAAAGATAATATTAATTACCTAATTAATTTTACCTAATAAAGAAAAAAATTATTACATACAAAACCTTCTATATTGGATTCCTAAATAGAGATTAATATCTAAATTTTCCTATGTATTGATATAATTTTTACTTCTAGGATCTAATTCTAAACAAAGATATACAATTTAATAGATTATAAAATTATCAACGTTAAATCATATTTTATAATTCCCAATATGGTGTTAAAAATAAAATAAATTAAAATGTATTAATTGTTAATATCAGAATCATAAATAGGGTTTCTTTAGGGATATCATTATTTTCAAATCCATCATAGTGGTTTCTAATGAAAATGTGAATTATTCTAACCATTCCCCTAGAAACAGGGAATCTATGTTTGCAGTATGGATCTTTGTCTTGCACGAGGGAAAAATTAGGTCCACCTCAATGTCCCCATTTCGGAACTGTTACCCGTAAGAACATATTTGAAAAAACTAAATGTAACCATTCAAGATAATTATACACTATAGATGGAAAGGAAATAATTTGTGATACTTTTTCATTTATGTTTCCTTGAAAATGAAAAAACCTTCACCTATTATAAAATATTTCAATCCATGTTAAAAAAAATTCCAAAAGGCATCCACAGAAATAAGAGTATTTACTAGGTTCACTATTGTATAAGAATATTTATGACCATGTAATGGTTTGAAAATGGTCAAATATTACACAATCCACTACAAAATAATCCCTTACTGTGGAATAAAAGGATAAGGATATTGTATTAAAATCATTTACAATATTAAAAAAGATACAATAGCGTGTGTGTACAATCTAGAATAATTGTGGTAATACAATGCCCATGAAACAACACACATGTTACCTTTGCATACTTTTAAAATTCCACAAATTTATTTGTTTGAAAAAATTAATCTAATTATTACTCAAAAGCTGGTATAAACTTTATCAACATTGAAAAATAATTCCAATCTAATTCCCTTATTTAATCTTCAATTCGAATCATCACATATAATTTCCAAATTCAATAAATAGAAATTTGTTTCAATAAAATCATGAAAATTCAAAACAAATTATTCATTAGTCCAGAAATCCCAATACATGAATACAAATATTATAATATAGCTTGATACGATGACCTTTTGAATATGATTTTAACTAGAATAAGATAGTCGAAAAAATATGATTATCAATAAAATATGTTCATTAGTAAAATACATTGATATATTTTCTCTTATACATTCACTTAGATCTATCAAAATATATAAAATAATGTTCAATATAGAAATTCCATTCTCTCCCTAATATTATCTTGTGCTCTACCTTCTATTTTCATTTTCACGAACATTACTTCCGTCAGAAAAATTACATAGTACATTCTCTTTTTATAGGTGTCCAAGAAGTGGTTTTGGAACGAATCTTAAATGATTTAACACTAATCAAAATTCTCCAAAATTTTAACGATTACATGAATATTTGGTAGATTTCAAGCATCATTAATGCTTCCTAATTCTTCTTCAAAATTCGTCATCTCTTATATTTTCAATCAGACATTTTTTTTCAACCACTACTCCTATTCTGATTTCAAATTATGATTGGATCTATCTGATTTCTTCAATATGATTCATTCAACCAATTGAATGTGAATATATTAATAAATATGCATCTTCAAAAAAAAATTCAATGTCCATTCTGATTATTCATTACAATCCTTTTAAGTAATTAAATAATCAAAACATGTTATTCAAAATTAATGCTCCCCCTTGAAAACAAAACCATCTATCTTCATCTTCTCTTATATTGGTCCACTAAAATGATAAAAAATTTATGTCAACCCATTTCATTTGGTTGAACACATTTTTTATTAATAGTTTACTATCGTCATTGTATTATACATCACATATTCTTCTTTGTTCCTTTCATTCATTGGTTCTAATAAATTCATTCTTCGATGATTACGATAAAATATCAATCTTGATGAACTGGTATCTATAAATTCAACATCAGAAACTAAATTCATTCATAGAAATGTTTTTATATCATGAAATTCATCATGAAATTTAATATTATGAGAAGAAATTAAACATTATAATATTTACAATGGAATGTATTTCAACATCCCTTCCTTTATACAATTTTCATAATCTACCAGTACCTTCTGCATTATAACTCAACCATAATATGAGTGTCTAGTATTAAACTGGCTTGAATATGATATATATGATTACAATCAGCATGATTATGATCTAGATGAGTATATTCAATAACTTCTTACCATTTCAATAGAATATTTATCTTTCCAACAAGATTAGATCAATTTGAATACTAATGACAAAAACATATTAACTAAGTCATTATATTATCAATAATGCAATCCATTTTTTTCAAATACATGTGAGTTATGATAACTCCATGATCAGAAAAGAATCATCACATTTAAATTATTTTCATACAAACATTGATTCTCCCCTAATAAAACCACACAAACCACACGATATACATACTGAATTCAATGAAAATTTATATCCATTAATAATCATTCTCAATATGATAGACCCTTATCATTTAATGTAATCTTTATTCTTTGAATAATATGGATAGTAGAATTAAAATAAAAAATGGGGTGATTTTCAACTCATCACAAACATTCATTCCTCTTTAATATCCTTTATTGTCATATTTAAACAATCACTTTCATTATCATCATGGTCCTAACAATATCCCCCATTGTATTTTGTTTTAAACCATGTTTTATAATTCTTTTAACTTTTTATACTGAATCTATGGATTATATATCAATTGTTATAATCCTTAGTGATCTAACTCATTATTGCGAAAAATTATTATTGAAAGGAAAACCATGCTCTCTAGAAGAATTTATTTCGAAAACAATCTCAACATTTATTATCAGAAATATTTCTATATCAAGTTCATCACAATTCATGGACCAAATAATTTCCATTCATTCAACCACTCCAACAAACAATAAGAATATTTCATACACATACAATTCTTAATTCACAGATAACCCAAAAATTCCCATTTTTCATGAATTTAAAATTATATATTTATGAAAAAATTTATATAACACCACATGAAAACATTATTAAATGATAATATGGGAGAGGGGAAAATAATAAACTCATCCTTTATGATATATAGGTTTTATTCCTAGGGTAAACTGAATTTAGAAAAATATTCCTTAAAAAAAGTTTTGTGAAAATTTAAGAAACTTGTTAGAATATATGAATGTAGCCCATCACTAATTAATTCCTCTCTAAAAACTCTTTGAAAAAATGATATTGGATATCAATATGATTTGAATGAGAATTTTGAACCGTGTTCCTAGTGATATTTATAGTAAATTGATTATCATAACCCAAGAGAAATGATAACATCACGTTAATATGTAAATATTATAATTATTTTTTCATCCATATATGTTGATTAGTAGCTTGAGGGGAAGAAAAATAATCATCTCTAACCATGATGAGTTTTACAGAATTATGTTCATTTGATTTCAAAATAACATAATTCTATCTCATAATGAATAATACACCACATTTGGACCTTCTATCATCAAAATTTCCTACTCTATCAACATATACAAACCAAAAAAATCAAAAAATTTCGAGTTGTCAAACCTTATTTCTATTTTTTCCTTTGACGTATTTGAGTATTCATTTTACCAAAATTAAATTTGATTCATTAGGAGAACTCTAATATATAGAACATAATGTAATAAGATAGACAATGTCTGGTCTTGAGGCACTCAAATACAATAAACTTCATGTATGCTTCCAAAATCCAATCTCACTATCTGATTTTTCTTCTCCATAATTTTTGAACATTGTTCCCACTAAAATAGTTTTGCAAAATAGTTTTTGGTTTTTCTATGTTAAACCATATCATATGCTCCATATAATTCATTTACTTGTAAAAAATGATATTTTTCTTATTTTGAAAAATATGAAACCCCGAAATGTATTTAATGTCCCCAACATGGATATTTAAAATATCCTCTTAATCACTTTACAAAATATTTCCCAACATCATTAATCATTACAAACAAATATAATATCTTTAAGAAAACAATTATGATGAATGATTACTCTTCACTATCTCTAAGATAATTTTTTTTATCAAATCTTCTTTTCTTGATAGTCATCTTTCCTACGAAAGTATCCAATTTGGAATATCATCCTCTTGGTGGTTGTTTGATCAGATATGATTTCTTCTTTTTTTATGCACTCATTAAATTCATCTTTCCCAAAAATAAATACATAAAATAGATATAATTAAACATCCTCATAATTATAACCATTCAAGAATGTTGATTTATCATCAATTTGAATGATTTGGAAAATACACTATTCAGAAAAAAAATGAAAATTCTAATTGTTTCGAATCATGAAATCAGAGTAATGGTTTCCTAAAAATAAATACCTTTGATTTTTTATTACAATGTAAACATTAATCCTTCATGTACTAGTATTACTTCACATTCTTTATTGAAATTTTTCTGGGTAAAAAATTTTGTACCAGTAACATTTTCATTCTGTATTGGTATGATTTCAAATGTATCATTAATTTCAATATAATAAAGATCGTAATACATGACCAAAACACATTCTAGATACTCAAAAGATTCTTTCACATCATTAAAATTCAATTTTGAATACAAATAAGTATTTGAAATATCATTTATGTTATTATTGTTTGAAACTTATGGTTTTGATCACTAATGAAATTTTATGATTCAAAATGTTTCCTAAGTCTAGGATGATAGTTTTTACTCTCTGCCTCATCACTAGAAATATTGAAGTATGATTCTTCATTGTTAGTATTAAAATTATTTGTATTCGTATCATAATTTTTGTCAAACATTTTTTTCTCAACATAGTTATCAGTCTGATTTTTTTTCTTCTTCAGAACATTAGACTAAATTCACATTAATTAAAAAATAATAATTCAAATTTTTAAGCATCTTTATCCTATTCTATTTAATTCACACCCATTATGCATCCCATATTAACCATTATTCACAAACATTCCAATGTAACCAACATTAATTTTTTATAATGATTGGACTCCAAAAAATTATTATGTATTTCAGACATGGAGTTTTCCATAAATAAATTCATATGGATTAATATGTGAACTTGGTAAATAGAATATGTTTTGAATATACACATAATTACACTTGGATTACCTTCAATAGTAATGAGAAGTAAATTGTTCATGTAATATAGTCCTCCCCATTTAAACCATACTTGTATTCATTCTTTTAGAAACCAAAATTTAATGGGGACTTTATAAGGAAATTTATTCATGCCAAATTCCATGCTCCTAAGATAAGGCCCCAACCTTAAACCTTACTTAATATTTAATTAAATGAGTAATTCACATTGAGGATCTTTTCAGGTTTAGTGTTTTATAGAATTAGGACATAACTATTACATCTCAAAAGATTACAAAGTAGTCGCTTCTACTAAATTTCCATAAAATAAAAACTCTTAAAAAGAAACATTTATAGTTCCATGTTTTAGGTAGCATGACTTTCGCTAGATCCCATCCTTGACCCTATTCCACGCTAAGTCCTGTGAAAAACATTTCAAAAACTTGGGATGAGCATAAAAAGCTCAGTAAGGGATACACAAAGAATGAAAACTGTTAGTTTTTCAAAACAAATATTAAACCATTTATACTTTATCAATGTAATACTTTTCACCTCTTTGAAGTAGTAAAAAAATCTTCTCTGAATAAAAGTTCATTACTTACCCTTTTGTAACCAAAAGATTACCATAAATCCCATATAAAGAACACATAACATATAAAGGTAACTTGGGACATACACATATTTAAGTGGAATAACCATAAGGCCTACTTCCACACATATCACTTAATGGAATAGACATTCGACCAAATTCCATACATACTTAATGGAATAGCTATACGGACGACTTCCATACCCAATGCATTGGAGGTTATAACGTAACCACCCGTCGTGGTATTCACGGCACCACCCGTCATATGGTTTATCACATAACCACCCGTAAAATGTCTAAGTACCATCATTACATATAAAATATTGAAAATATAAACATTTCAATAACAAAATTTCATTTGAAATCACAGTAAGTAATTCCCAGATATTGATTTAATCAATCCATTTTAAAAAACCATTTAAAAGAGATTTTTGAATCAAAGTGTCCCATAACACTTTGAGGCTTTTAATGGATTTATAATTTTAAAACATTAATGTCCATATAAATTAATACTGAAAACCATTTCAAAAACATGGAAATTAAAGATAAAGAATTAGAATAATAAATCTTTAAAACATTTAAAACGATATTTTTGTTAAATAGTTTTTTACAAAATCAGAGACTCTTGAATACAAATAATAGCGGAATAACATTTACTCCGAACTTTATAATATCATGAGAATAAAGGGATTCATGATGTAATATGTCAAAGGACAGTATACACACCATATAAGAGTGAATTGGTGCATAACAACAATGAAGTCTCAAAAAAATGTAAAATGAGATGAAATCCATTATAAAGAAGGTATCCTTAAATTAAGGATAAATCAATCTCATAATTATGTGTGAAAAATTTAAATACACCCAATATAAATGGATATTATGTGTAAAAAAATCAAAGGTTATTCACGCATATTCAAAGGATGACATATTCAATAACTACATGTTGAACCCAAAGAAAATCGAAATTGGGTTAAGAAGTTCCCTTGGTAAAACTCGACAGCCTATCGGCCTCACATAAAATTTTACAAAAAGTGTTGATGAGAGAGATAAAGGGAATCTCATCACTTGGAAATAAAATTTACATAAATAAGGATATATAATAACATATCCCAACATAATATTATGTTAATTAAAAGACATAACAAAAGAAATATTTTAATAAAAAGGAGGGTGAAAGGTCCCCTTACCGAGTTGGGTAACTTTCGAAACATACACCCCATGGAAGAATGGTAATACAATGAAGATGTAAATACACATAAATGAAATTATACTAAAAAAAGTGTATAATATTGGTCATTACATACACCACTCAAAGGAAATTGTGTCAAATGTAGCATAAATCTCACGGGAATAAAAGTGAGATGAAAAATCCCTTATGAAAACTCGGCAGCCTAACGGTGCCACTTAAAACATCCAAAATGGATTGATGAGAGGAAATAGGGTCTCTCATCATATCAACATAAAGTTTACATAAAGAGGAATACAAAATAACATCCCCCAACATAACAATGTGGAGCTTAAAAGAAGTGACATAAAGGAGAGTACTTAAAAAGAAAGAGAGAGGTTGGATCTCTTACGAAACTTCGGCAGCCTAACAGCGCCCCTGAAAACATCCAAAATGGATTGATGAGAGATAATAGAGTCTCTCATCATATGAAAATAAAAATTACAGTAAGATTAATATAAAATAACATCCCAATAATAAGAAATATGATCTTTAAAAGGAATGACATAAATGAGCGTACTTAAAAAGAAAGAGAGGAGTAGGATCCCTTACCTCAAGTCCAATTTGTCTTGTTCCTTTATTTATATTCCTGAATAATAAACTTTGTTCAATTAATAATTACATAAGTACCTCCTCTAGATATTATTATTCAGTTCATATCAAATATTATAATGTTATAATAATTGTTTAATAATGTAATTCATATCAGACGTTTTTGCGATGTTTGGTACATGAGTCAAAAATGAACTTGTTTGAAAAAAGATTGCCCATGTAGTTATAAGTAAATAATTTCCAGAATATTATTAATGATTAAAATATCATATATATCCATTAAATATTCATTTAATACTATTCCATATCATTTGGAGATAAAAAACGAAAATCACCGTTCATGGAGACGGTAGGTCGTACGTACGCATGAACGCTACTTTCATTTTGTTTGTCATATTAATGGAATTAAAACAAAATGAGATATATATATATATATATGTTATAATTCCAGAATTATATCCATAATTTTGATGTAATATATTACATATATATCCATTATATATATGTACTTATAGTATTACATAACATTTTGAGATAAGAAATGAAATGTACCGTTCATGGAGACGGTAAGCCGTACGTACGCATGAACACTACTTCCATTTTTATTTCATATTTAATGGAATTAAAACATAATGATAAATAATAGTATTTTAATTCCAGTATGGTATCATTTATAATATAATTAAATATATCCTTTATACGTACCACATATGGTATTAACGAATCAAATCATTTTGAAGGGGCGGTAGTCCGCACTTCCTTAATTGAATATATCACGTTTACCCATAATGAAAACCATAAAGGTATTCCCAAAATGAAAAATAAATAAGATTAAGGACATAATAAACATATTATATATCATATATAAATATAGTTTCATCTTAATGGCCACCTTTGAAGGTGTTAAAATAATGTTGAACAATTATCGTTTCAGGAGGCCGATATTCTCCATCCACGGAAACAATATGTTCTTTAAGCATTAGATGTAGGTGTGTGAAAGTGTAGCTCTAATACTTCTTAAAACAACATCCTAGTATATTAATGATACTGGATTTTTTATAAAATAAATGAATACTAAGAGTTTAGGGGGTTGGAGAAACAAAATAAAACAAAAGTACTCAAGTGAAGACATTACCTTAAAATCGGGTAACTCCCTTTGGTTTGAGCTCAAAGGCTTCCTTGGGAAGACATCTTCCCAAATTGAGGATTCAAGGAGTAAGAGAGGGAAGTGGAGAGACAAAATGGGCTGAGTTTGGCCGATCCAAATGCTTTGGGAGTGTGGGTAAGGAGGTAGGGTTGGGGGCCTTTTATAAGAGGAGAGGAGGGGCACTCTTGTAAAGTTACAAAATGTTACTTTATTATCAAAATCGTTTCTGATTTTAAAGGTCCCAAATTGATGTATTTCGAGGATAAGGTGATAAGGGTTCTAAATCCTGTCATCCAATATGTTTTGGACATGTGTAGGTCTTAGATATGACATTATCTTTCCATTTTATTTAAATCGTTAAACAATGAGGTCATCGCTGCATCATCATGATGTCATAAATAATTTAATTTATTTAATGTCTAAAAATTATTAAAAAAATACTATGATGTAGGAAATCTTTTTATGTTTCCAACGAATATTTATAGTCAAAAATATGATTTGTATAACCTCTTTTAAAAATTGTTTTAGTAAAACATTTCATGTTTGTCTCATTTTTACATTAACTTTAAATAAAAAGATATTAATGTCATTTTCTAACCAAAGTGTATTCATGGGGTCCCCAAGTTGACCCATGGGTTTTCCTGGTCGGCCATGACACATCCAATGAGGTTAGGACATGTTTCAAGTTCATTTCATGTTATTAAAAGATTATTTTTACCTTAAACTACACTAATTACCTCTAATCGCGATTAAAAACTTAATAAGTTACTATTCACCAAAAAATTATTTTTTTCCCATTGAACCACATTTTACTTCTTAATTACAACCATGTATGTCGGATTTTTGAAATTCAGAACACAAAGATGGAAAAATTTCATTTAAACGGAAAAATCAGTTTTTATAAGTACCACTTAATGGTTTCACTATTCATCAAACATTGATGTTTTTCAGAAAAATCCCAAAAATTCACCCTAATCTATATTTGATATTATGAATTAAAAAATGATTTCTATTTTACAAAATTCAAAACATATAAGTCACATTAATTAATTTAATAAGTAATTCCCGTTGTCATGACAAATAGCATGTTTTTATGAAACAATAAGTATCAAAAGATTGACACTAGTTTAAGTCCGATTTCAAAGTGAAATTAATTCCAACGACCACTATTGGATTTAATGGTAAAAATATATTCTAATATCACTTTAAAACCAATTAAAAAAATAATATAATCATATAAATAAATTATATTAAAAAGTGGTTTTGAATTAAAATACAACATCTTACACTATTCATTAAAAAATGAACTTTATCAGAAAGATACCAAAAATTTACACAAAGTAAATTTTGATGTCCCGATTCATAAGAAGAGTTTTATTTGGTCCAATAGAATGTATAAGATTGAACAAAACTATATTTAATGACTGTTCTCCATAAAAAGGCGATAAGTGAACCTTTAGTGAAAACTAGGGCAGATACGCCTAAAATTGAATTCTTTCCGTATTTTAAGCCTTTATCTTTTATTGGATAAATGTAAAAACATTTAAAAACATATATAATCATATTTTAGTTATTTATATCCATTCCCGCAAATACAATGGCTACATGTTAACTACCATTTAAAATAATATTATTTTATTATTAGAGTGCAACGTAAGATTCCCAAGAAACTCGTTGTTGCGTGTTGGGTACGCCATCGAGCATAGATTCCTATTTAAAGTCTTATTAATATTTTATTCACAAATATGGATAAATATGAAAATGTCATATTCATTATTTACCTGTGGTGTTACATCCTTCCCCCCTTTTGGGAATTGCGTCCTCGCAATTTTAAAATTGGGCTCAGAAACTTCATTGAATATCCCACATCGAAACAAGATTCGGTAAAAAAATCACTTTAAAATAAAGAATGATAAGTACAAAGGTCACCCGAGTTAACCCATACTAGGATTCCATGTAGAAATATATGGACATGTAGGAGAAAAGATAGGGTCATGTTCTGATGGAGAGTGATAGAAAACATGTTTAGGAGAATGTTAACAATAAGAAAATCACAAACTTGTGATGGGTTAAACGGTGTTGGGTTCCCCAGTAAGAAACGTTTATAGAAAACATTTTTGTTTTAAGTTACTTTTGATTGAGGAATTTATTAATAAGGAATCATAATCACTTATCATGTTGACTTTCAACTTTTAGTAGACTCCTTAATCAAACTCATATTTTTTCCAAAAGACGAGTATTTAGGGAGACTTGTTCGCATTAAGAGTACTACAATCAACTTCTAGAGAATCACCTAATCCACAAAAGAGAACTACATACATCCCATGTCTTTAGGCTTTAACCAAATCCAAAACTAGAAAGGTTAGTACAAGGTCAGAGAATCCAAAAAAGGATAACCCTTTATAAAAAGAAACTCTATTCTTAATCTCAAAATTTGTCCAACAAAACCAATATTTCAACGAGGTCCATCCGATAAACAATTTTCCATAAAATTCTTCAAAGTAAACGAATATAATATTGAAACCCAAATATTTGAAGGATTTAGTCACATAGTCTTCCAAGTTAAATCGTAACATTTATCTCCAATCAATATCAGTTTCTCCTAAAGTCTCGTATTGAAAAGTAATTAACCTAATCACATATCCTCCATGATAGGTTAATCATTTTCATAAATAACCCAAAATCAACTTACTCTTAATTCATAAAATCATCTAACTAAAAAGGAATCAGTCAAACTAACCAGGTACTTCACGTAGTCCAGTGGTAGGAGATAAATACCAGTCGCACTTTGGTTGTGGGTTCGATTCCCGCAGCTTTGTCCGACGCGACGGGTTGTCACACGGTCTGCGTGTTGTCCTTTTTACAAAACAATATAATTCTTAAATAATTCTCCAAAAAGAGACAAAATCATAAAAAATGATCATAACATATTTTAACCTCATGTTTATCTCATTCCTTTCATTTTCTAGCATATCATATAATAACCCATAATTACCTCAAAAGTAAGGATCATATAAACTCTAATGGTTACCTTTATAATTATTACCTAAACATCCACATCGATTGGTCATCTCATACATGATGCATCACAGAACATACCAAGGTTCAAGTGGTTGATCATGACTCCTTGATAGTGGGTTTAGAACAACCACGAGTTTCCTCATTGAATCCCCCATTTTATCTAGTATCTTAATCAGAGAACCACCACAGTTTTCCTTCGAACCTGTTGTCTCTTTGGTGCCGGCTTGATCCATCCATTCACTAAAAATAGAAATGTCAGTGTGAGTATATCAACAAAACTATCATGTACTAATGAGTAAGGTAAACACTAATATACAATTACTCATTCACTTTATCTAAACCTAGGACTCTTTCTGAAATCCTAACCATTATGGTAATTTCACTTGTGCTTAGAGAATACCCTAACCTCTAAAGTTATCTAAACCGACATTTGATACCAACTATAAGGCCCCAGCCATAAACCTTACTTAATATTGAATTAAATGAGTAATTTACATTAAGGATCTTTTCAGGTTTAGAGTTTTCGATAATTAGGACATAAATATTATATCTCAAAAGATTACAAAGTAGTCGCTTTTACTAAATTTCCATAAAATAAAATCTCTTAAAAAGAAACATGTATAGTTCCATGTTTTAGGTAGCATGACTTTCCCTGGATCCCATCGTTGACCCTATTCCACGCTAAGTCCTGTGAAAAACATTTCAAAAACATGGGATGAGCATAAAAAGCTGAGTAAGGGATACACAAAGAATGAAAACTGTTAGTTTTTCAAAACAAAAAGTAAACCATGTATTATTTATCAAAGTAATACTCTTCACCTCTTCAAAGTAGTAAAAACTCTTCGCTGAATAAAAGATCATTACTTACCCTTTTGTAACCAAAATATTACCATAAATCCCATATAAAGAACACATAACATATAAAGGTAACTTGGGACATACACATATTTAAGTGGAATAACCATACGGTCGACTTCCACACATATCACTTAATGGAATATCCATTCGGCCAACTTCCATACATACTTAATGGAATAACCATACGGTCGACTTCCATACCCAATGCATTGGAGGTTATAACGTAACCACTCGTCCTGGTATTCATGACACCACCCGTCATATGGTTTATCACATAACCACCCATAAAATGTCCAAGTACCATCATTAATCATAAAATATTGAAAATATATACATTTCAATAAAAAAATTTCATTTTAAATCACAATAAGTAATTCCCAGATATTGAATTAATCAATCCATTTTCAAAAACCATGTAAAAGAGATTTTTGAATCAAAGTGTCCCATACCACTTTGAGGCTTTTAATGGAATTATAATTTTAAAAAATTAATGTCCATATATATTAATACTGAAAACCATATCGAAAACATGGAAATTAAAGATAAAGATTTAGAATAATAAATTTATAAAACATTTAAAATGATATTTTTATTAAATAGTTTTTTACAAAATCAGAGACTCTTGAATACAAATAATAGAGGAATAACATTTAATCAAAACTTTATAATATCATGAGAATAAAGGGATTCATGATATAATATGTCAAAGGAAGTATACACACCATATAAGAGTTAATTGGTGCATAACAACAATGAAGTCTCAAAAGTAATGTAAAATGAGATGAAATCCATTATAAAGAAGGTATCATTAAATTAAAGAAAAATCAATCTCATAATTATTTGTGAAAAATATAAATACACCCAATATAAGTGGATATTAAGTGTAAAAAAATCAAAGGTTATTCACACATATTAAAAGGATGACATATTCAATAACTACATGTTGAACACAAAGAAAATCGAAATTGGGTTAAGAAGTTCCCTTAGTAAAACTCGACAGCCTATCGACGTCACATAAAATTTTACAAAAAGGGTTGATGAGAGAGATAAAGGGGATCTCATCACATGGACATAAAATTTACATAAATAAGGATATATAATAACATATCCCAACATAATAGTATGTCAATTAAAAGACATAACAAAAGAAGTCTTTTAAAAAAAAGGCGGGTGAAAGGTCCCCTTACCGAGTTGGGTAACTTTTGAAATGTACACCCCATGGAAGAAGGGTCATACAATGAAGATGTAAATACACATAAATGAAATTATACTAAACAAAGTGTATAATAATGGGCACTACATACACCAATCAAAGGAAATTGTGGCAAATGTAGCATAAATCTCACGGGAATAAAAGTGAGATGAAAAATCCCTTATGGAAACTCGGCAGCCTAACAGCGCCACGTAAAACTTCCAAAATGGATTGATGAGAGGAAATAGGGTCTCTCATCATATCAAAATAACGTTTAAAGAAATATTAATTCAAAATAACATCCCCCATCATAATAAAGATAAAAACGAAAAGCACCGTTCATTGAGACGGTAGCCCGTACGTACACATGAACACTACTTTCATTTTTTTGTCATATTAATGGAATTAAAACAAAATGAGAGAGATATATATATGTTATAATTCCAGAATGATATCCATAATTTTGATGTAATATATTACATATATATCCATTATATATATGTACTTATAGTATTACATAACATTTTGAGATAAGAAATGAAATGTACCGTTAATGGAGACGGTAAGCCGTACGTACGCATGAACGCTACTTCCATTTCTATTTTATATTTAATGGAATTAAAACATAATGATACATAATAGTATTTTAATTCCATTATGGTATAATATATAATATAATTAAATATATCCTTTATACGTACCACATATGGTATTAACGAATCAAATCACTTTGAGGGGGCGGTAGTCCGCACTTCCTTAAATGAAGATATCACGTTTACCCATAATGGAAACCATAAAGGTATGCCCAAAATGAAAAATACAGAAGCTTAAGGAAATTTTAAACATATTATATATCATATATAAATATAGTGTCATCTTAATGGCCACCTTTGAAGGTGCTAAAAGAATGTTGAACAATCATCGTTTCGGGAGGCCGAAATTCGCCATCCACAGAAACAGTATGTTCTTTAACCATTAGATGTAGGTGTGTGAAAGTGCAGATCGAATCCTTATTAAAACAACATCCTAGTATATTGATGATACTGGATTTGTTACAAAAGAAATGAATAAAAAGAGTTTATGGGGTTGGAGAAGCAAAATAAAACAAAAGTACTCAAGTGAAGACATTCCCTTAAAATTGGGTAACTCCCTTTGGTTTGAGCTCAAAGGCTTCCTTGGGAAGACTTGTGCCCAAATTGAGGCTTCAAGGAGTAATAGAGGGAAGTGGAGAGACAAAATGGGCAGAGTTTGTCCGAGGCAAATGCTTTGGGAGTGTGGGTAAGGAGGTAGGGGTGGGGGCCTTTTATAAGAGGAGAGGAGAGGCACTCTTGTAAAGTTACAAAATGTTACTTTATTCTCAAAAGCGTTTCGGATTTTAAAGGTCCAAAATTGATTTATTTAGAGAATAAGGTGGTAAATGTTCGAAATCCACTCATCCAATAGGTTTTGGACATGTCTAGGTCTTAGATATTACATTATCTTTAAATTTTATTTAAATCGTTAAACAATGAGGTCATCGCTGCATCGTCATGATGTCATAAATAATTTAATTAATTTAATGTCTAAAAATTATAAAAAAAATACCATAATGTAGGAATTCATTTTATCTTTCCAATGAATATTTATAGTCAAAAATATGATTTTTATAACCCCTTGTAAAAATTGTTTTAGTAAAACATTTCATGTTTGTCTCATTTTTACTTTAACTTTAAATAAAAAAGATATTAATGTCATTTTCCAACCAAAGTGGCATCATGGGGTCCCCAAGTTGACCCATGGGTTTTCTTGGTCGGCCATGACACATCCAATGAGTTTAGGACATTATTCAAGTTCATTTAATATTATTAAAACATTATTTTTACCTTAAACTACACTAATTACCTCTAATCGCGATTAAAAACTTAATAAGTTACTATTCACCAAATAATTATTTTCATCCCATTGAACCACATTTTACTTATTAATGACAACCATGTATGTCGGATTTTTGAAATTCAAAACACAAAGATGGAAAAATTTCATTTAAACGGAAAAATCAGTTTTTATAAGTACCACTTAGTGGTTTCACTATTCATCAAAAATTGAAGCTTTTTAGAAAAATACCAAAAATTCACCCTAAGCTATATTTGATATTCAAAATTCAAAAATGAAGTCTATTTTACAAAATTCAAAACATATAAGTCACATTAATTAATTTAATAATTAATTCCCACTGTCATGACAAATAGCGTGTTTTTATGAAACAATAAGTATCAAAAGATTGACACT
Source organism: Viscum album (assembly GCA_963277665.1). Lineage (NCBI taxonomy): Eukaryota > Viridiplantae > Streptophyta > Magnoliopsida > Santalales > Viscaceae > Viscum > Viscum album. The sequence continues at coordinate 1,682,748,553 of OY728126.1, read as the reverse complement.
AGTTTATGTCCGATTTCAAACTGAAATTAATTCCAACGACCACTATTGGATTTAATGGTAAAAATATATTCTAATTTCACATTAAAACCAATTAAAATTATAATCTAATCATATAAATAAATTATATTAAAAAGAGGTTTTGAATTAAAATACAACATCTTACACTATTCATTAAAAAAATGAACTTTATCAGAAAGATACCAAAAACTTACACAAAGTAAATTTTGATGTCCCGATTCTTAAGAAGAGTTTTATTTGGTCCAATAGAATGTATAAGAGTGAACAAAACTATATTTAATGATGGTTCGCCATCAAAAGGCGATAAGTTATCCTTTAGTGAAAACTAGGGCATATACGCCTAAAATTGAGTTTTTTCTGTATTTTAAGCCTTTATATTTTATTGGATAAATGTAAAAACATTTAAAAACATATATAATCATATTTTAATTATTTGTATCCATTCCCGCCAATACAAAGGCTACATGTTAACTACCATTTAAAATAATATTATTTTATTATTAGAGTGCAATGTAAGATTCCGAAGAAACTCATTGTTGCGTGTTGGGTACGCCATCGAGCATTGCGTCCCCTTTGAAGTCATATTAATATTTTATTCACAAATATGGATAAATATGAAAATTTCATATTCATTATTTACCTGGGGTGTTACACCTAAAGGTATTATTCAGATTCATCGCATCTATATTCACCGACATTATCAGTTTTCAAATTCTCCACAGAATACTCAAATTCATGCTAGTGTTCCTTCTAAAACATTTAATAAATTTGAATCATTTGACCTATGTTTCATATACACAATCGAAATAATGAGAGTAAAATAATTCATCAATTTATTGAATTATTATAGAAATTTTTTATCATTTTAACAATAAACCACATATATCTGAATTAATAATATCCATGTATAGTTTTGGACAAATATCATCTATCATGTTCACTACATTTTTAATCATTCTGTTCCGTCAAATAGTGAAAAATCTATTATTGTAGTAAAATCATGAAATTTGTTAACACTATCTCAATTTTTCATATTTCTCATGTTTCATTGAAACATATGTTCCATCCTTTTAATTCTAAAGATGATTCCCTTCCACCATATTCGTGTGAAAATAGTTTTTTATTTAACCATATTGAATCAAATTATATTTTGTACATTGGACTTTTTTAACAATATTTTTATATAATTCCATTTTCACAAAAATACATCATTTATGATGAAAAATTTGTTATCCTCATCACATAATTATGAATGATGTTGAAACTTTTATTACATCCCATCAACATTCAATGCTTTCTTGGATTTCGAATTTTCATATCCAATAAATGTGACTCAACACCTTTAATTATTCAATATTCATCATTTCCAAATGTAATTTATAAATCTTAAAAAACATTCACATTAATCAACAATTTCAAATTTCCTGTCGTATGAGAGGAATATCCCCTTTCAATAAATCATGGTAGTTATCCTTTTCTTGATTTCAAGGCATTTTCCTCCACAATATCATTTTCTTATACAATATCATTCCTAGTTTTGGATTTTGTGAATTGATTAGAAACATTAGTGGCACAAATAATAAATTAAGGCTACCATTTTCAAGATTTTTAGGTTATTCAAATATTTCGAAAATAGTTTCTAAATGTTCGGACATATTTAAAATTAGTACTCCAACCTTCTCAGTTTTCATAAAAAAACCTTTTCAGCTTCTTTCTCTTGAGAATATTTAATCCCCCCAAACATTTTCATTCATAAGTAATTTAATAATAATAATATTTTGGTTAAACCAATACACATTATTCATGTTTATTATTCCACAACAATACAATTGATTCACATAGAAAGAGTACTTTCATCTAAAACATTAATACATAATGAATTTGTAAATTTCTTTTTAATCAACATAATTGTCATTATTTTCAGAGATACCATCCTTTCTATTATCAATCATGATCATAATTTTCTTTTTAACATTATTCAAAAAAGAATTATTGGATTGTTTTCCAAATATATAATTTTATGATTTACAATTTTAGTAGACTTCTAAATTTCCAACATTGTTGGTTTTGGAAACTTACATAACATTCAAATCTCTATACTTCTTAAAAACAGTTACTTTATTATTATCAATAATTTGAGAAATTGGTTTATCCTTTTTTGGATTCCCTTTTCAAGCACTCTTATCCTATTTGGAGATAGACTCTTCTAAATATATGTTTCTATTTTTATAATTATATATAAATTTTGGGACAAGTTCCAATACTTCTTTATTAATTTTGATTCACTTGCAGATTCTCATTACAATTATTGTTTTCATCCAGAGATTTCACGAGATCTTCAATTTCCTTCACCAGCTATACCATAGGAATGTACCTCTGGGGACTTGACAAGGTTTCCCTAGATCACTGTAAATAATCCAAATCAATAAACATCACTGAATCCTTGTCAAAATCTATATATATCCAATAAAAAAATCAAGATCAATATTTCATACAAACATTTCACATATTTCTATCTAGAGATTAATTTTAATATATGGTATACCTATAATGGATTACTATGACTTACCGGATGACTATCCACTATATTAAAAGTATCATTCGGATTGGAATGAAATTGTAACACAATCATTGCATTTGTGAGTAATGGAATAAAAACATGGTCAATCCATTGAGAAATATAAATGGTATCATGGTCATTGTATTTATGAGTAACGGAATTGAAACATGGTCATTCTATTGGGATGTAAGATTGGAAACATGGTCATCTTAGTTTAAAATGTATTATTTGTTACATTGTAATTTATGTGTTAATTTAACAAATTGTAATAAAGGAACTATAATATATAACCTCACATTTTAATATATATAACTCCTGCATGAGTTGTATTAGTTATTATGATATCATATCACCTTTGAATAATTTTTCATGTGGCATAATTCAATGAAGGTATTAAGATATGATATTAACTAGGGAACACTACAGGCTCTAGCAACATCCAATGCTTGTATAATGGTACATGTATCCCTGAGAACCTTGAGTAAAAATGATTAAATAAATGATTAGTTATAATGTAATAATATTATTGGATCGTTATAAGTACAAAAAATGACTATATTGGCATGACTAGTAGTATGAATATTTTTAATCATAGTTACTATATATTATTAGAATTTATAAAATAAAACCTTATGGTTGGAACATTCTTTCAAAATGATTGATGATAAAGAAAAATAATGAACACAGAACGTAGATAATTTCTAGAGTGTGTTTTATATAAAGATTTATCCTGCTCATCAATCTCCTCTAATCATTGAGGAGACGGGTACCCACTAAACATAATCATTAATGGGGTGATATCCTAATAATAGCTCTTCCTTTTACAACACCCGAAGACACAACCTAGTCCCTACTACATAAAAATAAACTAATTTGTTTCTCTGACTTCTGTTTGGGAGTCACAAGCCAGGCCATCCATTTTTCATGTATAATAACCTATGAAAAATAAAACCACATTTTAATGGTAAATAGAAAAACAATACACTGATGACAAACAAGAATGATAATACAGAGATACCCAATTTAATGGAAAAAATTGAAATGAATCAGATAATATTATTGTTATTTATGCATGTAGCAAATGATCAAGGGTTCCTTGGAGGAATTTATGTAGATGATGTATTCAATCTTATGGTCACTAAAAATGGGGGAAGCAGTAGATAATCATGAAACAATTTTAGTGTCAGTATGTATTTTTTAAGTATCACACAGTTCTTATTTTATGGATTTGTCTCCCTCTTTCGAATGATCTGCACGACCGATTTTGTAGGAGGCCCTTTGAATGGTTCACCAGGAACATTTGAATAGTGTCTAGGAAGAACGTAACTATATTCACTCACATCATGAAATTTGTTAAAAAATTATAAAAATAATTTTGTTACATACATGTGACATAGAAACACATTTAATTCAAAAATAAAATAATCAGGCTATTAAATTACAACATATATTAAAAATAAAATAGAATATCAATAGTAATGTACTTGTAATCAAATTATAGTTTAAAAATAATTTAATTAATCAATTCAAATAAATATTTCAAACTTGCATCAAATATACATTTAAACAAAGCATCATATGAAATATTAATATTCTATTATAAAGTCTTCTAAAAGAATCTTGATAAATTAAAATAATTATTTCAATTAGGATACAATAAAAAAAAATTCTAACATAAAAATATAAGAAATTTAATTTATATAAATTTTGATGAATAAAATTTAACAAAGAAAAATTATTTACCAATGGATGACCTACATTGACTCATTTTACATACTATTTCATGAGACAAATTTCGACTCATTTGACATAGTGTTTTGGGTTTAAGGAAAACTAAATCGTTTTTTACAAAACTAACTTCATGATGATAATTTATTAACAAAAAGAATCATCTTAAACAATAAAAAAAATACCCACTATTAGAAGTCCAACGGTGACTTACTGACCAACTGTTGTGCAAATTACTATCCAACCATTGTATGAATCCATTGGTTCCTAGAAACGATGACTCTTCTAGTGGTGACTCATTCAATGGTGACTTGTTTAAATGGTTACTCATTTCAATAGTGACTTGTTTTAATGGTGACCTTTTTCAACAATGAATCGTTTTCCGAATTTAAAAACAATATATATGAAAATTATTGAACAAAAATTTAAATTAATTTAAGTTAAAATATTTTAAAATTGAGAAAATTAATTTACAACTATTAAATACATTTTAAGCCTAAAAAAACTACCTTTTTACAAATTATAAAATATAAAAAAAATTAATTTTCAACATAAATCTCCCACTATTGAAATATAATAAAATTTGTAGAAAATTTTATGAAAAAGAAACTCTTCTTTTAAAGAAATGAAAACATAGTGTATGAAAACAAATAAATCAATGATAATTAAAAATAATTTTATCATATAAAATTATTATTTTTAATTTCATATCTTCAAATTTAGAATATTTAAGGGTTTCATGTATAAATCATCTAACAGATTCTATGAGGGAATTATTTCCACAATTATATCACATTTATTAACATGATCTCTTATAAAATGTAAGATCAAAAATATATTTCTAGTTCTAGAATGTATATATGGAATTTTAGAAATTTATATGACACTAGAATTTTCCTTGTAAATATGGATTTTATACAATCAAATATTGATATTATACTTATTTTTATAAATCCATATGAATTGGAAAAAACTACTAGTAGAAGCCACATACTCAACCTTGAGTATTGATATTGCTACAGATTTTTGTTTTCTTCATCTTTAAGGAATTAAACATTTACATAAAAAGTGCCACCTACTTTGGGTACAATTTTTTCATGACTGAAACCTCCAAAGTATGAGTCAGAGTAAGAAAATAAATTGAAAAGTTCATGTATGGATAAAAAATAATTCCTCGAAACACCTATAATATATCTCATTATTATTTTAATATCTATTAGGTGACATTATTTGGGTTTATATTGGAACCTACAACACAAATATACTGAAAACATGATATCTAGCCTAGAAGTAGTGAGAGTAAAAATACTACCATTCATGCCTCTATATTTATTAATGTTAACAGACATACCATATTGATCTAACTCTAAATTATAATTAGTTATCATGGAATGTTTAATAGATTTTATAGAATATAATAGAATTTTTTTTAGTCTAACATTATCACATTTATCATTATTCATGAAAATATCATCATTCTATTGATTAATTTGTAATCAAAGTAAAACATTAATTCACTCATCTAGATAATGATTTTGGGAAATAATATTTTGGGACATTATATTCAATTTTCATGGATCAAGAAATTTCATTATTGGACCAATTTTTTAAATCTACAATACAATTCTGTTGTAGTGTGCTAGGGGATGAGAATAAAATTTTAAATACATTAGATTAACAAAACATATAAAATTATGACTTTATAAACACAGAACCACTTGAACTTTTGATAAAGATGATTGATGAATTTTATAAATATTGAATAATTTTATAGAAATAAGAGAATTTGGATACTGTTTCATTTTTATTAAAATAGAAATAGATCCACAATAATCTACTATAATAATCATAAAAAAAATAAATATATTTTAATACCTAATATAGATGGTCAAATTTGTCCAAACATCTAAATATGTAGTAATTGTAAGCATATAGATAAAAAACATAATTAATCAATTTCAATATGTCTTTTTGTTACCTATATTTCAAGCAAGAATCAACATATATGACTTTATTTTTTGAAGAATTCGAAATTATAGAACGTGTTCATGTTTTTATAGTTTATACAACAATATGAAATTTTCATGCCAAAGTATCCTATTCCAGAATAAATCATATATTTCTACAGAATTCATACACTTTTCATTTTGGTTGGTTAATTTTTAATGATTTATATAGTAAACATTTTCTTTTCTACTATTTGAAAGTAGATCTATGTTATTTTTCAGAACTGTACACTTATCATTTTCAAAACAGAACTAAACCCTAATCAAATAATTATGATATATGTAAATGATTATTCTTAAATTGATATACATATAGTAAATTTGAAATTATTATTATTTTATAAAATCCTACCTCACCCATTCCTTTATTTTATCCCTTTGACTGTCTCCAAAAGTGACAAGGCCACCGTCATAAGTACTATATGATTGAAATTTATTGATATCACCTATCATGTGTTCATATTTGCCACAGTCTAAGTATCGTGACTCTATAATACATCCATTATAAATTTCATAAAACTAATATACGATGAATTTTTTTGGCACCCATACCAGCTTAGGTCGAAATGGGTTAATAGTAGATAATTTTGTAACACAAATTGATTTAAATAACTTATTAGATGGTTAATTAAAAATTGAATAATTTGAAATAAAAGATTTGGTCTACCAGAAACATTGGGTGAATCGTAGTGGATAGTCATTTTCATATTTCCATTAATAATTCCTTTAAAACCCATTACACTTGAAATACTTCTTTCGAAATTTTAGAAAACTTAGTTTTATTTAAACCAGGAGTAAAACTATTGTAATAAAAACCAGTCTTGTTGTGATTTATTCTCATTAATGACATCATATTTTCATAATATTTTTACCATTTAAAATGGTAGATAATTCATTTTTAATATTAAAAATTCATCATTTGTATACAAGTTTTCCATTGGACACTTTAATAATCGGAAAAGACATTTTCACGTGTAGTAGATAGATTATTTTTCAGTTTTTTGTTTTATTATTTATGATTCATACATTTATTTTCCACATTAATTTATTTATTGTTTTTAAAGTGTAATTTTTGTTCAAAATGGTGAGTATATACTTTCTTTTTCAATTATGTAGTTGATGTTTATTTAAATTTTAGGTATGTTAATTTGGAATTTTTTTTGGTTGGGTATTCACACTTAATTTAAATACTTATTCCTATATTAATTTATTTTTTATCACGGGGTTATGTTTTTATACTTGTTTCTATCACCGTAGGATATGGATGGTTTTGGTATTAGAGAGTGACCCCCTAGGGTCACATGTATATATTGACATTGTTAGGATCTGGTGTGTTTTTTGTTTTCTTTTTTTATGTATTCTAAACATATATAAAAGATGATTTTCATTTTGTATAATTATAAATTTAAGGATACTATGTTTTGTTTCTATTTTATACTTTATATATTTGTGTTAGGTAAAATAATTCATTTGGTTTCACTGAAGATACAAAGAACTAGTTTCAATCCATTAGGGATCAGGATCGCCATATGGGCCTTGTTGCGGATTGGCATGGGTGACTATTTGGGGTTTAAAGTAGTTTAGATTATAAAATTAGATATAAATAGGTTATGAAAAATAATAATAATATCCAATTATATGGAACATTATTGTGATATTATATAAGTGTTATTGAATAAATATTGAATATTTTATATGAACGTGAATGTAAGATGGTTTTTAGGGAAGAAAATTACATTGTTTTTGGAAATCCACATTTTAGATAATATTAAATACACTGGGGTTGGTATTTTTGGATGAATTGATTGTCTAGATCATGGATATGTTTAGTTTGGAGAAATTTTGGAATGGTTTTATATAGAAAAATAGACTATAATGTGTGGAATAGTGATGAGGTGTGTACTCTTTTATAAATAATGAAGAGTGGTATTTTTATAAATACAAAAAAATATTCAATAATAGAAAATAATTAAACTTTAAGTTCTATATAAATTTATATAACATGAATTGAATAAAATATATGCAAATTGAAGACCTCCAAAAATAATATAGAAACATTTTTTAATCATTTAATTCCATAACCAATATTTTTCATGTTTTTAACATTTTGGATTTCACCATAGTTACTACTTTGTTATTTATTTATCTTGGTAAATTGTCCTTTATGAATAAAAATAAATATTCCTTATTGGATAACTTATAAAAAATATTCAAAATATTATTTCAAAATTATCAAATAATAATCATGTGTTTGTGTGAAATTAATTTTAAAATAGGTTCAAGGAATGCACAAAACCACGTGTTAACCTTAATCAAGGAAATTAATTTTTAATATCATAATTTTTCATTTTGAAAAATAGTAAATGTAGAATTATTAACTAATATTAATTATGTATCTTCCCAAAAAGTGGAATCCATTTCGCTGAATTTAATTAATAGATGTGTAAATATTTAATCTACTATTAGTCATGAAGATGTGATGAAAAAATATTTTCCAATGAAAATGATTCACAATGTTTAACCATATTAAAATTAAAATTGATTCTAATGGCATAAATTAGATTATTCAGTATATATTTCAACTAAAATTAAATTTAGAACAAGTTTAGAACTAAATAAGACATTTTATACTCTTTAAATGGAATGAAACTTTTTAAAAATAATAAATATATTTCACTAATCACAAAAAATTATTAATTTCATAGAGTAAAAAATAAAATTATATGAAAATTTGTATACTTTTGCTTAAAAATGATTTTGAATTTTTTCAATACATTTTCTAAAAGTGTAAAAAAAATTATAATAAGCACCCCAAAACTAGATGAAACTGCTGTTTAGAAATATTACATTTTATACCTAAAATGGATTTATTATAATCCTAATCCTATAAAAAATATAAAATAAATGACAAAAAATTTATCTAATATAAAATATAAACATTTCATTAAAATTATTCACAAATAGTGCTTAATTTATTTATTAATATGAAACAATATTTATTTCAAATAAATAATATTTCAGAAAAACATTTAGTTTTCTTTCAAATGATTTTATTTTAATTCTAATCAATTGATATATAATGAATATGTATTATAATCTTCTAAAACATATAATTTTTATATTTTATTTCATTCTATTAATACCCACCAATTTAATGTATTGGTTCTAACAATTGCATTAAATAATGATATTTTAGTAGTATTTCATGGTTCAATAAAACTTGTCGTTGTGTTAAACAAACGAAACTAACGAAATTATATTTATAAGAAAAAATGTTTCATAAATATTTTGGGAGATCAAAATAGTATATTAAAATATTATAAATATATACATTTTCTTCATTTATTATAAATAATAATTTAATTTTCATTAAAATATTATATATTATATGTCAAAAACAAAATAAGTATTTCAATATTAGTGGAGTATTAGTATGAATATTATGAAATAAAAAAATTAATTAATGGTATTGTTAAGGTTTATTTATTTTAAAACATAAATTATTTTTTGGAGAAACATTTATTTAATTATTATAAATTTCCTCTTATTAAATTGTCTGGGGTCCTTGAAACACTATTATATATTTTATTTTAAATTTATATTCTTAAAAAAATGATAATATAAATGAAATAAATTTTATTTTATAAAAATAACTTTGTTTTTATTAAATTATATCAATATTTTTTAAACTGGGTATTTTTTATTTTTCTGAAATCATCATTGTTTATGTGGATAATAAAAATATTGAATTTTACTAAAGTACATCGCATTCCTATTTAATGAATTATATAAATGTTTATGATTTTTTTTCATATAAAAAATAAATATTAAATTTATAATTAATTAATTTATAATATACTATAAAAATTATAAAACATATGATTACTATAGTTGAAACACATGTAATATTTCAAACACTAATTTCATTTTATTCGCTTATAATAAAAACTTATAATTTTATAAATTTAATAATTCAAAAAAAAAATCATTCTATTTTTGGTCAATATTTAAATATTTGGTAAAAAAATCAATTCCATTATTTCCGTAATGATCGAATTTGTACCATTAGTTTGAATTCTAGTTATTTTCCAAGAAAATTTTTATGAATTATTTTATTAACATTATCTTATTTATATTTCTACAATAACTCTTATAATGTTTTAATCATAACCAAAATTATATTTTTAATACCATATAAAATAATATTAAAACATATTCAATTTATAGTGAATAAAAAATATGATTATAGATGATATATTATATAAATGATATTTTCTTCAATGAAAATTTTATAATATATAATATACTTTAATTTAAAAGTTTATTTTATCATAAAAATAAATTGTATTATATTTTATGACGATTAAATCAGGATTTCAATCATAAAAATATTATATTAGTTATTTTTTTATAATTTTATATGAATTATAGTTTACATAGTTAAAAACCTTGTTACCATTGCACAAAAACAAAATATAGAAATTTAAATACATATACTAAAAGACATTCTACATATATAAAACATGTGTAAAATTTTCTTTATGATTATCTATTTGAGTAAATATATCCCAAAAAATATAATGTTATAAACATTCAAAGTCATGGGCCAAGGTAATGTGTAGTGATTTAATGGATGTGTAATTGGTAATCCTAAAAGATCAATTTTCATATCATCTAAAAGGGTATCATTTCCACCCATCAAGGACTAAAAATACCATTATATTTTTATTTGAAACAATTCCAAAACTACATATTATATAATCCATTTTATCATATTAATCCCCTTGCCAGTATAAGTTAGGTTCAGCACATCAAATTATATTTAATCACTATGAGAATATTATGTCTGCATGGTGAATATTATTTTCTTCATATCTTTTTATACACAATAATTCTATTCTTAAAATAGTGTATCAGTATAAATATAATTAAATTAGTACAATTGTTATGATGATATTAATTTATACCAAGGTACTAAAAATTATTTATTATTATCTATGTGTAAGGAAAAAAATAATCCTTAGAGGGTTTGCAGACTATCGCCTCCACAAAGCGACCGATTTCTTTTTTCCTTCACTACCATTCATGGACGATTAAAGTGTTGTAATGGATGAAAATATTTGATATTTATGAAATTATAAATATTAATAAATTTAAAATTATCCTTAACCACATTTTCCCATCATTCATTGAATATTAGAATCATTGATCATGTGTACATGCAAATTATCAACTCCATAAGCATTGAAATCCATTTCTCAACTAAACCAATATTGGTCAGAACAAAAAATATATTAAAAATAAAAAACAATTTCCTCTGAAATATAAATATTAGTTATAATTTTAATATTTTTTTAAATTATTTCTGAAATTTTCATCATATATATGGATTTATGTTGAATGTGATTGATTTACATCTAACAAAAAACACATATAATAAAACTATATTTAAACTAATAGACATATTATAGAAAAACTAAAATGTCATGTGTAATATATATTAATATTATTATTTTTCATATATATAGTAAATATAATTTAATTAGTTGTGATAATGAGTTCAATTATATAGTGCTTTGAGACACAATAAAAGGGTTTCATCTAAAAATTTCTTTAATCGAGATACATTTTCAATTATGGTCATAACATTATTTTAATAGTGGGTGTGAATTAAATTAGCAATATAATTTCATTTATCATATTTATTTGTATTATCATTATGTAAACATAAATCTCCCACTCCCATAAAACTTGTTTATATTAAATTTACTCTAAATCCAGAAGGGTTATATATCAATTACCTCTTCATTGAGGCATGATATGATATTTTAAGAAAATATACATTCATTCTGTGTATCTACCACACACATAAAAAATAATATAATTATTTACTTATTTAATTATATAAATCACTTTTTTGATGATATTCCTTATCGTGGTCTATGATTGACGTCTTCACTTAACAATTGGAGGTTTTTATTACTGGAAATGATTTTATGTGTTCTAATGATTCCCCCTTGATTTCTAATTCCATTTAATAATCTATAAGAAATTTACATTTTTGGATATTAAAATCAATTACTCAATATTTACTGGTGATATAAAATTATTTTATAAAAATAAACTATGTTAAGAATAATTCCAATATATTTAAATGACTCTTTTTTACCCTTGTTCATAATTTTAATTCTTTCTAATGTTGTCATATTTAATTGGAAACCTAATTAAGCGTTTTCTCATGTTAACATCATATTGACCATGTCTTATTTTGAAATTAATTTACTAGCATTTTGTTATGATATTGTATTTTAAACAATTATATTCTAATACAAACTAATGGATCCTCAAAACCCCCTGCATTATCTTTCAGTTAAACATTTTCATTCATTTTAATCCTTTTATAAAATATTTTTATATTGTACCAATTATATTTTTCCATATATTTCCCTAACATACACACATATTTTAATCTCATTTTGAATTCTGTTTTTATAAAAAAAATTCTATTTCCCTTCTAATTTCCAACATTTATATTGTCCTTGTCTATAGGAACATTCGTCTTCATTACCTTCTTCTGAGAATCATAACAATATTTATTTTAACATGATAATCTTATGAAAATATTATTTATTTTTCATAGGAACCATGTTATTGAATAATTATTTTATAGAACATAATAAATTTGTTTCATATTTAAAATGGTTGATTATTTATATCAAAATTAAAGACCTTATTGGATCATTTTCATCCATTACTCTTCAATGTTCTTCTATTTAATTTTCTAAATTGAATCAAAATTTTTAAGAACTATGTAATGTTTCCAATTATTCATGATAAAAAAATTTATTTTTTCTCTCTTTTTTATCCTAATGATATATCCTATTCATATTCCATGAATCAGTAATACAAACCCAACTGTATTATAATTGGTTTGATCAAGAATATGATTGATATATTGTTTATTATACTAAATTGGAAAACATATGATTTATTTTGATTACGTAATGGGTATTACATCAATTATATATCCCCTTAATTAATTGGGTAATTATTTATATCTCAATAGATATTTATTATGGGATTAGGGAGTAAAACTAAACCATAGTTGGATTCTATCCTTATTAGGATGATGTTCCTAGGCGTTAATCTGGAAATATGTTTATGATCTCATGTCCATTTTTTCTGAGCTTTCACGATTCGATGATATATTTTTATCAGTTTCTTATTTCATGTATCTCTTATTTTGGAAATCTTGTTAATGATATCATATTATTAATTTGGATGAAATTGTTATGATTTATTGGAATATTTATTTAATTATTGTGATTTCTAGTTCAAACATCAACTTATGTATTTTCCCCTTTATATCTTATACATTTTTATTTTTCAATTAGGGGTTATGAAAACCTTGATTTGATTTAAATTAAAAAGATGTTATATTAAATATGATGTGTTTTTATGTATATACCTACAATGGAACTAGAACACTATATCATGAGAATATATTATTGGAAAAGTATTTTAATAATTATAAAATAAATTATGTTAACTAATTGGTTCCCAATATAATCATATCATACGAAGCCTTATTTCTAGTAACAAAAACATAGGTGTTATTACAGATTGATTGGTTTGCGATATAAGAATATTTGGTGGGACATTGATCCCCCTATTTAGTATTTTAATGTCGGTATAGTTCAGATGTTATATTACAAAACATCTACCATTGTCATCTTTTAATGAACATGAAAACATCGAGGATGTTATTTATCATAAAATCCTTACTACAAGTCAACATTATAATCAAATATTATTTACCCTATCATTGATGATATTTAAGCTCATTTGGACTCATATAGAAAATTTCATCCTACACACCCACAAAATTTTCATCCCACTATTTGACATGTATCATTAGTAAATAATTTATAATTATTAATATTTTCATATCTCATTATGAAAATCTCAATTATGATACAATATTTGAGTTAATAAATTATATATATATATAATTATACCAAAATAAATATAAAATTACATATATATTTCTTTTATAATGTGTAATTTAGGCTTTGTAGGATTGATATAAGATACATAACCATTTATTTATCTGTTTCTGAATTTTATATTAATATAGGTATATTATATTAGGATTGAAATAATTTTTATCATTTGATAGGTTGATCTTTTTGTTTACCAATGACTCGGTTCAGTGATAATACATATAATTGTTTATAAATATGAGTAAAATATGGTTTTTGACTTAGATAAAATCACTAGTATATCTACGACAAATCAAAGAATATAATTTAGTAGATTTAGTGATTGTAAACGTTATTACTATTTTATATTTATTGAAATTTCCATGTTGTTAGTGGACAAAAAGGGTTAGTTGAGAAAAGTGGGCCATTTTTTACATAGAATTGATATATTATTTCAGTAAGAGATATGTTATGATTTTCTATGTGAGACCCAATAAAAAATATAATTTTATTTATCGTGGTTATACTAATATGTCAATTTTCCATAAAAATCAATTATTAAGGTTATTATTAATAAAACTATTTATAGGTGGCTCATATAATCTAAAAAAATACAAAATTATTAATTGACTAATATGGTATTTGATTGAGAGTTATTTTATTTAACTATATGAGACTAATTTAATATTTTATGATAATTATATATTAATTGTAATTAATTAAAATTGTGCTTTATAATATTGTAATGATGGGTAATAGAATATGGGTTACCTGATCATCTAAGAGATGATAAATTTTCTTCATAAGTTATTTCTATGATACTCATTATAGAAGAATACAATTTTTGGATTAAAAATATATATTATGTAATAGTTACATGAATTTTTTTTGGTTGGGAGCATTGAAATATGTTACCCACATTCTGCTTCAGATTATATTCAGAAGATAATATTCATTGTTGTGAGATAACAACTGATAAATATTATCATCTTAATATATGAATGATATGGTAATATAAATATAATAAATACATTATGTTAATATATTATGTAATAGAGGCTAATATGGAAATTTATGATATTATATATAATTAATTTCGTTGATATTTATAATATAATGAAAATGAATGTAGTTTTATCTCATGACATCCATCAATATAGATACTACAATGATAACATGGTAGGAACTAGAAATCTGTAACCCATTATTGACGGTAATTATCATGAAAATGTATCCCCATAATAATATAGGGACATATTGATTTGATGAAACTATTATAAGAGAGAAAATACATTTTTTTTAATGTTACCTCATGAAATGCATGATATCTATTATTATTTATCAAAACTATTTGATATTGGAAGGGATAAGAATCGTGGTGATCTATTTTTCACACGGTTTCACAAAACTATTGTTTATACATTTTTTTGTATAATTAAGATGAATATACTCTAGGATAACATATTATTAATTAGGATATTTTTTCAACTATTCAATTCTAATATAGTTTCATAATCACACACTTCTAGCACATCTTGAGCGATAATTTTATCATACATGATTATTTTATGGTTATTGAATTTTCCTTGTATAAATTTTTTAGTTGGATTAGTTTGATGTGGACTATAAAATGGTTCCAGGGTACATTTATTTTCATTTACGATAGATTATCCATTTAATTGTTTTTTTTCATTTTGAATAGAATGATTTGTATTATTTCCTTATCGAAAAATTACTTATATATTGGATGTAAAATTGATATAGAATGAGTTTTTCAATTATTTAATATAGAATGTAATTCATTATATATATCATATGGATATATTTACATTATTTTAAATTGATTTTATACATAGATGTTTATTTGATATGTGATATTTATTAATATATTTTTATAGTATAGTTCATTTATAGAATTAATGTTCTCCCAGTTACACATATCATATCATCACAGTCACTGGAGAAGCATTATAATACGAGGTATCCTAAATGAGGTAAAATAGAATTTTATCACTCAGACCCAATGTGTATCATGGAATGAGAGATTATACAAAATGGAATAAAATTATTATTTTCATTATTTTATTTCTAATGTATTTATAGATAATGATAGGATGATTAAAAATTATGATAAAAGTATGGCCTTCCCCATTACAGTACTTCTATACTAGAAAATCATTTAATTTGGTAGTGGAATTTTTGATATTTTTTTACTTCTCATAAATATGTATTTTAATGTATATTTTACAGGAGTTATTATTTATTGATTTAAATTTAGAAGATAATAAAATTATTCCTAAAATGCATGATTTTTTTATAAATGGATTATGTTAATAAATAATTTAATTTTATATTTTTTTACATCCATGAATAATATTATATTGGAATGTACATAGTAAATATAAGGGTTTAAATTTAGGCTTCTTCAATACATTTAATTGTGGAGACATTTTCTATATGTACAAGTGATGTAATGTTTGGGTTCGTATAAGTGTTTTTTGAATTTTGAAACTGGTCTAACCAACCCCATCACCAGTAGCATATAGCCAATTTTTTTCTTAATTACATTCGAATAGATAAAATGGGGTGGAACCCACATGAATGATCTGTTTAATAGTTTTGGAGAACCATAAAAATACATGATAAAAATTTTACATTTGGAATATAAAATATAATAAAATACAAAAATGATCTTATTAAATTCCTTGAAAACATAATCAAATGATTCATAATCATATCCAGTGGAATGGAAAAAATAAGAGTTATCTAAAATTGATAGTAATGTTTAATTATGAAATAATTTTTCTATAATAAATAAGAATAATTTACATGAAATGAAAAAGAACTAAATAATCATTCCATTTATATAACTTTTAAAAAATGAAAATATAAGTCATAATCAATGTTGTAAGTTAAATTACTAAAAAATCCTATCATATTATCAATAAATTGGTAATTAAATGAATTAATAGAAAATATCATTATTAAAATCTCTTTGAAATTAGAAAAAATGTTTTATTGAAAGACATGATAAATTTTGGACATCATTCCTGAGGCACATGATACCCTTACTATTATCATCCTTTATAAAATAGTTTCAAATACATATAGAAACCTATTTTATTCGGATAACTGATTTGTCTCATAAAATACAACAATACATCAAGGGGATATATAATCCCGCTCTTACCCCTCACTACATGTCCAAATAACTCCTAGTATATCATATAAATGATTTAATTCTTGAATCAATATACAATATAATCAAATATCATAATTGGATAAAGGATAAATATTTATCAATATTTCCTTAGTTAATTGAATCACATTTAATGTAAACATCATAAAAAATTTGTTATTTGATTTATGAAATAATAATATCCATCATATTAGAATATATATTTTTATGATAAATTTATGTCTACATAAAATTATCAGAAGGATGTGGTGGTTTCTAGATAAATTAAAAACTCACAACATATTGTGAGATAGTTCCTTAATTTTCCCCACTTGGTAATTTTCAAATAAAATAGAAATAGATAAAATAATTAAAATTGAATCTTAAAATACAATTAATTATGAATTTATCATAATATTGATGGTCAATGTGGTAGTATGTACATAAAAGAATTTGAATTAGTCCATAATAACAGATAAGTCTCCATGGAATGTAAATTGAGTCCAGATCCCATACATCAAGATTCCTTATTTTATAAAATGATTTAAAAACCTATTTAGTGGGGTTAAATTGGTTATTAACTTATTATATAATCATATTTATATTTATAATATCATATATGTTCCGTTTTAACATCTTATAAATTGTTAATAATATTATAATCTCTTAATTTTTTCGGATGTTAATTTCCTTATTTTCTGAATTGTGTTTCATTATGAAATATCCAATTCTGGTGAATATTATATTATTCTATAATATAAATATTAGAAATCATGAAATAATTATAATATTTATATATCAATTATATTTTTAAATCCAATCATGGGGTATTTGTTTTTTAAAATAATGCTTTTTACAATCATGGAGCATGTATGTTGTATATAAACATGATTAACCATTCCATTTTCCAATTATAATATTTTTAAGGAGTTATGTAATATGAAAAATTTATATAAGTATCATAATATAATATACCCCCTATTATATACTTATATATATCATCCATGTGGTGTGGTGACTAAAATAGAGTGGCATTGCTCTATGAAGGCGTTAATGCACACATAGAAGAATGGTGTTTTCATCTTTAAGTGAGTAAAGGAAAAATGATATATTATCTTTTAGGAATGATAAATATTTCATGAATATCATAATTATTATATTTATATCCCATATAGTCATTAAATATATCTTTATCAACTTTTTTGTTAATCATTATTGAATGATGAATCAAATTGCTTTACGAGGTTGGAGCTCATTGTACACATGAGTGACGTTGTCATATCTCTTATTAAATATATTGGAAAAATATATATATTATATAATTACAAAAAAGGTATAATTATGTAATAAATATAATATATAAACTTTATATACATCATCATACACAACTTTTAAATATTGAAATGGAAGAATGAATGTCTTTGGTTCATGGGGTACAATTCCATTTACACATGAACATTGGTTTTGTATCACAGTTAATGTAATTTGAGATGATTTTAGGTCACAAAATTAATATTAAATTATACAAGTATATGAATGTTATTGAATTTAATATATCACCATGTTTAAATATTAATAGGAGGAGATGGGGAAAAAAATAAAATATTTATGATTATTGAAGAATATTACCTCTTCTTCAGGTTTCCTCCATATATTTAAAACAATTGTTAAGTCGATGTTTATAATTTACACTAATAATTTTATTTATTATGAAAATTAAATACTCTATTTTAGGAGAGTATTTTACTACATTTTTTTATTCAATTTAATTTATAATGATTTTTAGAAAACATCTATTTCTATTAAATGTATAAATATTTCCTATCAAAATGAATATAAAATTTCCTCATTAATATTATTCATCGGACTGAATAGTTATTTTATCTATCCTATTGACTAATGTTATATCTATTATAATTACAAAATTCCAATACATTATACTCAATACTGTTTTGATCCATTGAAATACCCATAGATCTGTTCATATGATTGATAATCTTATAGTCCAATGAAATGTTTATGAATTTTAATTGGAGTGTTTGAATTATATCTATATGAATGAATTTATTAGATAATTTTAATGGTTTTATCAATATTACATTTTATTTAATTTTCTTTTTGATCTATGTTTTTAATATAATACAAGTTCATTGGAACATACTCTGTGAATCATGGAATATGACCATTAGTGGGATTATTATAAATTGAAATGAATTATATGACATGAGACCTGATGCATTTTCAACTCAACACATATAAAGATTTCTCTTCATGAAAATATCATTCTTAATATATTTAATATTTAAATAATTTTATTTCATAGGTTTCCATATGAAGAATTATGAAATCCATACAACATTTTTTCTTTTGTATTATCTTATCCCAATTAAAGTTTTGATCAAGGGATTTTGGGGATATAAATATAAGTGATACTGATCTGGTTGGACAAGATCATATAAGGTATTTGAAGATAGATATTACATAAATAATCATATCAATGTCTTATAGGGTTTTGTAATACCTAGATTTTACAATATTTAGGTTAAGGGATTTGTTGGAAAGGAAAGACAGACTGTAAAGTTATGCTGAAAACTACTGATATCATATGTTAAGATTTATGATTTATATAACCCTTATAGATAAAGAGTAAAATATATTTAAAATTTTTAATAATTAATTGTCAATTTTTTATAATCTTTCACATTAATATTTTTTTGAAATATTATATCTTATAGTGAATTTTATATTTGAGGTGATTTTTACAATTATTTATATATATATAATTTTTTCGGACTGTTTGTAAGCCTGATTAGTTACTCTACTATATTATAAATTTTTTTTCTCTAGTTCCTATACTCTATTCATTAGAATATTTCAATGTCTAATATTTTTATCAAAATAGGTCTTGGTTTTTTATGTCGGTTTATTTTTAAAAATAAAATTCACCCACCCACTTGTAGAAATATTATAATCAAATGATCCAACAATATTACCTTTCTTGGATTTATTTCTCCATATAATAATGATTTTAGGATTTGGGGAGTGAATTTAGTCAGATATTTGGGATGATATTGGAAAAAAGTGGTTATAAGTATTGAATAAGAGTGGAGTGTGGATTAACTTTTCTATGTTAGAGAGACGACACACTTGGTGTTATAAAAACCAATTGAGTGATCCAATTCTTTTCAAACGACACAATGGTCCAAAATGGATCATTTATAAACATTATTGTTTAATGGTCTAAATATTCATATAAATAAATTTTTAGGAAAGTTAATTTTTCATTTTCACTCTTATATTTTTGTTAAACCCATGGTAAACCAACTTTTAAATTAACTATTATAATTTGTTTTACCTTATTTTACTTATCATATTGGTCAAAATTATGTTTTAAATGTTAAAATTTATAAGTTATTATTATTACAAATATGGAATACATTTGTAATTTTTTTTAATAAAAGTATAAAATTTTATTTTAAAATTAATCATGTATAGGCAACGAGAAAGTGGGGTTTTGAAGAGAAAAGACTCAAAATGTTACAAAAGTTTTATATTTGAATTAAATATTAAAATAATTCAAATTATCTAAATTGGATTAATTGATATAAAATTTATTTAAATTTTTATAGAAATCAATTAAATAATATATTTAATCAATATAAATAATTTAATTAAAAATTCATTTTTCAATGAAAATTCCATATAGTTTAATATTCATCAACAAATATATCTTATAAAATACCATAAATTCACCATAATGTAATTTTGATATACCAATATTAAAAATGTAAATTATTTTTTAAAATATATTTTATTCGTGTATTTAGAAATAATTTGAAGTTATGTCTACAATGCACGTATACATAATATTTAAGAGAAAATAATATTTTTTTGGAATATTTTTTTTAATTTAATATCATCATTATTTTATTTTTAGTCAATAGAAAAATATATTTTTCATATTTTTATTATTACTATTCGTTTAATACAATTTAGCATCATGCTAAAATTGATATATTACATTATAATGTTTTAATAATATTTCACATTTCGGTTGTACTTGATGTTGTACGTAATAAAAAATAAAATTATTGTTGTGTCTAAAACAAGTTAGGAAAAGTGTTTGGTATTACATAAGAAAAATTAGGAATTTTCTTTTATTAAATCTTTTTAAAATATTTAATTAATTTAATATTAAAATATCATTATGTCTGAGGGTTTTATATTTTATGCTATTCATGGTGTCGTGGGTCACATAAGCTATTAAATACAATGTTCTTATCTTAGGATATAATGGTGGTACATTCTCCCAATAATTAATAAATAGGATCCTCTCAATTTTATATTTATATCTATCATCAATGTTTTGATATTTTAAAATACCAATTATATAAAATACCATATCATAGAAATGATTGTAAAACCTCATCATAATAATAGAAAAATGGAAGTATAAAGACATCAGTAAAAATAACATAAATTAGAATAAATGTAGGAGAAGATTTGTGGGAATAAAAAATACTGACCTTAAAGAAAAAAAATTCCCATGGATTAAATGTGAGTGATATAAGATATTTTCACTATAATCTGGGTGATTTATAAAAGATTAATGACCATAAATCTCTATGAAAAATAGGATTGAAAACGGCCATTGATATCATCATAAATGATTTTAATGGAATAAAACATTATTTATATATCATTTTACAAATAATTAAGAATTATTTTTTAGTCTAAGAATAAAAATAAATATACATGATACATATCTATTTCATACATTAATTTTTATCCTTTTTTAAATTCAACTTTTTCTACATGAAGTGAATATCCAAAAATGAATTTTATTCCTAATGAAAAAAAATTAACTTCTTATGGATCATAATAACTATAAAAGAAAAATAATTCACTCTTTCTATCCCTATTTATTATTATGTAAAATTTTTTATAATAGGTCATCCAATTAGAATAAATCTTTATATAATGAGGTAATAAATCATAATACGATACCACATCCAATTTTCAATATATAACATTTGATAACAGGTTAACCTTATGAACCTTCAAAAAATTTAATAGTGAAAACATAATAAATAAGTACACTTATTATCAAAATAAAACATTCTATTAATATCCCCAAACTAAGTATCTATGAATCATGATGCTCAAAAAATATGTAGCGGGAAATCCCCTTGGTGGATTTATACAGCATGCATTATATTGGTAGATGGTGATGCTGGAATGACACAAGAATAATGATATTGGAATGATGTTGCTCTAGGAATATGGGCAACGTTCATATGACATGTGGCGCCATGAATATGAGATATCTAAATGATCTCCCTACACCCATATAAAATGTAGATATTTTGATTCATAATATAAGTATTCTTCAGCTCTGAATTTTATAAAAATATTATTTTAATAACATTGTAATGAGTTCTCTTAAAACATTTTAATAAACTAAATTACACATAAAAATACTTGAAAACAAGAATGCCTCATTATTTTGTAAATAAAAAATATATTATTGGATATATAACTAAAATAATAAAATTGTCTTAACTCAATCAACTATAAAATAAACATGTTTTTCAATAAACCATTAATCTATTTCAAGGTACTAAGTATTATATAATTTACATTATCCATATCAATAATCTATTTATCCCAGAATCATTATCTAAATGTGAGGAACATATTAATGGTTATATTTCCCAACATAATATTTTTTCAAAGAAGATTATATTTCCACTATATAAAATTTCACGATACCATTCAATATATTCATTAATATCCTTTAAGAAGTAGTAGTGTAGTAAAATACATATACATTTCATTATTCGTATAGACCTAAAATACATTTATAGAAAATTTATAGGATCTAAATACAAAAGAAAATAAATTTTTCTTCTTTGGTTGTATCGATGACATATGATTGATCGTGATCCCAACTTCTTCTTTGTAATATTCCATTGATTAACAGGGAATCCATTAGCATAATTCCACATATCATTATATTTGAATCACTTAATAGCATTGTTTTCATTATTCCCTCTAAATGTTTTCGTCTGGTGACCCTTTCAACCACACTTATAAAAAATCTCCAAATCCCTTTAAGACATTCCTATGATGATTATTTCAACAGTTATCACATATGAAAAAAATACATCTCTACCTTAATCAATATAACCATTTTTTATTCTAACCTCTTCTTTTATTACATTCATGATATTAAAAATATCATGGAGAATTATTTCTATTATTTTATACGAAATAAAACTAATTCATTAGATGATTAAATTGTCTATGGTATTTGTTCCCTTCAAATAATTTACATAATACCTTCAATAAAATTTTCAATTTTTTACTCCATGTTGAGTATATAATTTATTGTATACATTTATAACCATTTAAAGGTATCTTCATTCTCTGCAATATGTTCTTAAACATTTTTTTATTAAGATAAGAAACATTATCTTCATCTCATTTTGTTTATCATGATTAATATATTTGGAAATTATTGTATTCATTAAATTCTTCCAATAAATGAGTTCTAGTTATACTTCATTCATTATATTTTTTATCAATAACCACCATTGATCAACATCACATTTATAAAAATACATTTCAAGTGTAACAGTTACCTTTTCACAATATCTCTAGGACATAATGATTTTCTCAAGAGACATAATCAAATTATATACCACCATTAGATTAGTAGTCCGACTAAATTATGGGTTATTCTAGAACATAAACGAATCTAACATCAAATAATCCATATACTAAATAAGATTCACCATAATTTTAAATATAATTTTAATTACTTAATTAATTTTACCTAATAAAGAAAAAAATTATTACATACAAAACCTTCTATATTGGATTCCTAAATAGAGATTAATATCTAAATTTTCCTAAGTATTGATATAATTTTTACTTCTAGGATCTAATTCTAAACAAAGATATACAATTTAATAGATTATAAAATTATCAAAGTTAAATCATATTTTATAATTCCCAATATGGTGTTAAAAATAAAATAAATTAAAATGTATGCATTGTTAATATTAGAATCATAAATAGGGTTTCTTTAGGGATATCATTATTTTCAAATCCATCATAGTGGTTTCTAATGAAAATGTGAATTATTCTAACCATTCCCCTAGAAACAGAGAATCTATGTTTGCAGTATGGATCTTTGTCTTGCACGAGGGAAAAATTAGGTCCACCTCAATGTCCCCATTTCGGAACTGTTACCCGTAAGAACATATTTGAAAAACCTAAATGTACCATTCAAGATTATTATACACTATAGATGGAAAGGAAATAATTTATGATAATTTTTCATTTATGTTTCGTTGAAAATGAAAAAACCTTCACCTATTATAAAATATTTCAATCCATGTTAAAAAAATTCCAAAACTCATCCACAGAAACAGGAGTATTAACTAGGTTCACTATTGTATAAGAATATTTATGACCATGTCATGGTTTGAGAATGGTCAAATATTACACAATCCACTACAAAATAATCCCTTACTGTGGAATCAAAGGATAAGGATATTCTATTAAAATCATTTACAATATTAAAAAAGATACAATAGCGTGTGTGTACAATCTAGAATAATTGTGGTAATACAATGCTCGTGTAACAACACACATGTTACCTTTGCATACTTTTAAAATTCCACAAATTTATTTGTTTAAAAAAATTAATCTATTTATTACTCAGAAGCTGGTATAAACTTTATCAACATTGAAAAATAATTCCAATCTAATTCCCTTATTTAATCTTCAATTCGAATCATCACATATAATTTCCAAATTCAATAAATCGGAATTTGTTTCAATACAATCATGAAAATTCAAAACAAATTATTCATTAGTCCAGAAATTCCAATACATGAATACAAATATTATAATATAGCTTGATACAATGACATTTTGAATAGGATTATAACTAGAATAAGATAGTCGAAAAAATATGATTATCAAGAAAATATGTTCATTAGTAAAATACATTGAAATATTTTCTCTTATACATTCACTTAGATCTATCAAAATATATAAAATAATGTTCAATATAGAAATTCCTTTCTCTCCCTAATATTATCTTGTGCTCTACCTTCTCTTTTCATTATCATTAACATTACTTCCGTCAGAAAAATCACATAGTACATTAACTTTTTATAGGTGTCCAAGAAGTGGTTTTGGAACGAATCTTAAATGATTTAACACTAATCAAAATTCTCCCAAATTTTAACAATTACATGAATATTTGGTACATTTCAAGCATCATTAATTCCTCTTAATTCTTCTTCAAAATTCGCCATCTCTTATATTTTCAATCAGACATTTTTTTCAACCACTACTCCTATTCTCATTTCATATTATGATTGGATCTATCTGATTTCTTCAATATGATTCATTCAACCAATTGAATGTGAATATATTAATAAATATTCATCTTCAAAAAAAATTCAATGTCCATTCTGATTATTCATTACAATCCTTTTAAGTAATTAAATAATGAAAACATGTTATTCAAAATTAATGATCCCCCTTGAAAAAAAAAACCATCTATCTTCATCTTCTCTTCTATTGGTCCACTAAAATGATAAACAATTTAAGTCAACCCATTTCATTTAGTTGAATACATTTTTTATTAATATTTTACTATCTTCATTGTATTATACATCACATATTCTTCTTTGTTCCTTTCATTCATTGGTTCTAATAAATTAATTCTTCGATGGTTACGAAAAAATATCAATATTGATGAACTGGTATCTATAAATTAAACATCAGAAACTAAATTCATTCATAGAAATGTTTTTATACCATGAAATTCATCATGAAATTTAATATTATGAGAAGAAATTAAACATTATAATATTTACAATGGAATGTATTTCAACATCCCATCCTTTATACAATTTTCTTAATCTACCAGTACCTTCTACATTATAACTCAACCATAATATGAGTGTCTAGTATTAAACTACCTTGAATATGATATATATGATTACAATAAGCATGATTATGATCTAGATGAGTATGATATTCAATAACTTCTTACCATTTCAATAGAATATTTATCTTTCCAACAAGATTAGATCAATTTGAATACGATTGACAAAAACATATTAACTAAGTCATTATTTTATCAATAATGCAATCCATTTTTTTCAAATACATGTGAGTTATGATAACTCCATGATCAGAAAAGAAGCATCACATTTAAATTATTTTCATACAAACATTGATTCTCCCCTAATACAACCACACAAACCACACGATATACATACTGAATTCAATGAAAATTTATATCCATTAATAATCATTCTCAATATGATAGACCCTTATCATTTAATGTAATCTTTATTCTTTGAATAATATGGATAGTAGAATTAAAATAAAAATTGGGGTGATTTTCAACTCATCACAAACATTCATTCCTCTTTAATATCCTTTATTGTCAAATTTAAACAATCACACTCATTATTATCATGGTCCTAACAATATCCCCCTTTATATTTTGTTTTAAACAATTTTTTATAATTCATTGAACTTTTTATCCTGAATATATGGATTATATATCAATTTTTATAAACCTTAGTGATCAAACTCATTATTGCGAAAAATTATTATTGAAATGAAAACCATGCTCTCCAAAAGAATTTATTTCGAAAACAATCTCAACATTTATTATCATCAATATTTCTATATCAAGTTCATCACAATTCATGGACCAAATAATTTCCATTCTTTCAACCTCTCCAACAAACAATAAGAATATTTCATACACATACAATTCTTAATTCACAGCTAACCCAAAAATTCCCATTTTTCATGAAAATAAAAGTATATATTTATGACAAAATTTATATAACACCACATGAAAACATTATTAAATAGTAATATGGGAGAGGGGAAAATAATAAACTCATCCTTTATGATATATAGGTTTTATTCCTCGGGTAAACTGAATTTAGAAAAATATTCCTTCAAAAAAGTTTTGGTGAAAATTTAAGAAACTTGTTAGAATATATGAATGTAGCCCATCACTAATTAATTCTTCTCTAAAAACTCTTTGAAAAAATGATATTTGATATCAATATGTTTTGAATGAGAATTTTGAACCGTGTTCTTAGTGATATTTATAGTAAATTGATTATCACATCCCAATAGAAATGATAACATCACGTGAATATGTAAATATTATAATTATTTTTTCATCCATATATGTTGATTAGTAGCTTGAGGGGAAGAAAAATAATCATCTCTAACCATGATGAGTTTTACAGAATTATGTTCATTTGATTGCAAAATAACATAATTCTATCTCATAATGAATAATACACAACATTTGGACCTTCTATCATCAATATTTCCTACTCTATCAACATTTACATACCAAAAAAATCAAAAACATTTGAGTTCTCAAACCTGATTTCTATTTTTTCCTATGACGTATTTGAGTATTAATTTTACCAAAATTAAATTTTATTCATTAGGAGAACTCTAAAATATGGAACATAATGTAATAACATAGACAATGTCTGCTCTTGAGGCACTCAAATACAATAAACTTCATGTATGCTTCCAAAATTCAATCTCACTATCTTATTTTTCTTCTCCATAATTTTTTAACATTGTTCCCACTAAAATCGTTTTGCAAAATAGTTTTTGGTTTTTCTATGTTAAACCATATCAGATTCTCCATAGAATTCATTTACTTGTAAAAAATGATATTTTTCTTATTTTGAAAAATATGAAACCCCGAAATGTATTTAATTTCCCCAACATGGATATTTAAAATATCCTCTTAATCCCTTTACAAAATATTTCCCAAGATCATTAATCATTACAAAAAAATATAATATCTTTAAGAAAACAATTATGATGAATGATTACTCTTCACTATCTCTAAGATAATTTTTTTTATCAAATCTTCTTTTCTTGATACTCATATTTCCTACGAAAGTATCCAATTTGGAATATCATCCTCTTGGTGGTTGTTTGATCAGATATGATTTCTTCTTTATTATGCACTCATAACATTCATCTTTCCCAAAAATAAATACATAAAATAGATATAATTAAACATCCTCACAATTATAACCATTCAAGAATGTTGATTTATCATCAATTTGAATGATTTTGAAAATACACTATTCAGAAAAAAATGAAAATTCTAATTGTTTCGAATCATGAAATCAGAGTAATGGTTTCTTAAAAATCAATACCTTTGATTTTTTATTACATTTTAAACATTAATCCTTCATGTACTAGTATTACTTCACATTCTTTATTGAATTTTTTCTGGGTAAAAAATTTTGTACCAGTAACATTTTCATTCTGCATTGGTATGATTTCAAATGTATCATTAATTTCAATATAATAAAGATCGTAATACATGACCAAAACACATTCTAGATACTCAAAATATTCTTTCACATCATTCAAATTCAATTTTGAATTCAAATAATTATTTGAAATATCATTTATGTTATTATTGTTTGAAACTTATGGTTTTGATCACTAATGAAATTCTATGATTCAAAATGTTTTCTAAGTCTAGGATGATAGTTTTTACTCTCTGCCTCATCACTAGAAATATTGAAGTATGATTCTTTATTGTTAGGATTAAAATTATTTGTATTCGTATCAAAAAATTTATCAAACGTTTTTTTCTCAACATAGTTATCCGTCTGATTTTTTTTCTTCTTCAGAACATTAGACTAAATTCACATTAATTAAAAAATAATAATTCAAATTTTTAAGCATTTTTATCCTATTCTATTTAATTCACACCCATGATGCATCCCATATTAACCATTATTCACAAACATTCCAATGTAACCAACATTATTTTTTTATAGTGATTGGACTCCAAAAAATTATTACATATTTCAGACATGGAGTTTTCCATAAATAAATTCATATGGATTAATATGTGAACTTGGTAAATAGAATATGTTTTTAATATACACATAATTACACTTGGATTACCTTCAATAGTAATGAGAAATAAATTGTTCATGTAATATAGTCCTCCCAATTTCAACCATACTTGTATTCATTCTTTTAGAAACTAAAATTTAATGGGGAATTTATAAGGAAATTTATTCATGCCAAATTACATGCTCCTAATATAAGGCCCCAACCTTAAACCTTACTTAATATTGAATTAAATGAGTAATTTAGATTGAGGATCTTTTCAGGTTTAGAGTTTTAGAGAATTAGGACATAACTATTACATCTCAAAAGATTACAAAGTAGTCGCTTCTACTAAATTTCCATAAAATAAAAACTCTTAAAAAGAAACATTTATAGTTCCATGTTTTAGGTAGCATGACTTTCCATAGATCCCATCCTTGACCCTATTCCACGCTAAGTCCTGTGAAAAAAATTTAAAAAACTTGGGATGAGCATAAAAAGCTCAATAAGGGATACACAAAGAATGAAAACTGATAGTTTTTAAAAACAAAAATTAAACCATGTATACTTTATCAATGTAATACTTTTCACCTCTTCTAAGTAGTAAAAAATATTCGCTGAATAAAAGTTCATTTCTTACCCTTTTGTAACCAAAAGATTACCATAAATCCCATATAAAGAACACATAACATATAAAGGTAACTTGGGACATAAACATATTTAAGTGGAATAACCATAAGGTCTACTTCCACACATATCACTTAATGGAATAGACATTCGGCCAACTTGCATACATACTTAATGGAATAGCCATACGGCCGACTTCCATACCCAATGCATTGGAGGTTATAACGTAACCACCCGTCCTGGTATTCACGGCACCACCCGTCATATGGTTTATCACATAACCACCCGTAAAATGTCCATGTACCATCATTAGACATAAAATATTGAAAATATAAACATTTCAATAACAAAATTTCATTTGAAATCACAATAAGTAATTCCCAGATTTTGATTTAATCAATCCATTTTTAAAAACCATTTAAAAGAGATTTTTGAATCAAAGTGTCCCATAACACTTTGAGGCTTTTAATGGAATTATAATTTTAAAACATTAATGTCCATATAAATTAATACTGAAAACCATTTCGAAAACATGGAAATTAAAGATAAATATTTAGAATAATAAATCTTTAAAACATTTAAAACGATATTTTTGTTAAATAGTTTTTTACAAAATCAGAGACTCTTGAATACAAATAATAGCGGAATAACATTTAATCCAAACTTTATAATATCATGAGAATAAAGGGATTCATGATGTAATATGTCAAAGGACAGTATAAACACCATATAAGAGTGAATTGGTGCATAAAAACAATGAAGTCTCAAAAAAATGTAAAATGATATGAAATCCATTATAATGAAGGTATCCTTAAATTAAGGATAAATCAATCTCATAATTATGTTTGAAAAATTTATATACACCGAATATAAGTGGATATTAAGTGTAAAACAATCAAAGGTTATTCACACATATTCAATGGATGACATATTCAATAACTACATGTTGAACCCAAAGAAAATCGAAATTGGGTTAAGAAGTTCCCTTGGTAAAACTCGACAGCCTATCGGCGTCACATAAAATTTTACAAAAAAGTGTTGATGAAAGAGATAAAGGGGATCTCATCACTTGGACATAAAATTTACATAAATAAGGATATATAATAACATATCCCAACATAATAGTATGTTAATTAAAAGACATAACAAAAGAAATATTAAAAAAAAAGGAGCGTGAAAGGTCCCCTTACCGAGTTGGGTAACTTTCGAAACATACACCCCATGGAAGAATGGTCATAAAATGAAGATTTAAATACAAATAAATGAAATTATACTAAACAAAGTGTATAATAATGTGCAGTACATACACCACTCAAAGGAAATTGTTTCAAATGTAGCATAAATCTCACGGGAATAAAAGTGAGATGAAAAATCTCTTATGAAAACTCGGCAGCCTAACGACGCCACTTAAAACATCCAAAATGGATTGATAAGAGGAAATAGGGTCTCTCATAATATCAACATAAATTTTACAGAAATAGGAATACAAAATAACATCCCCCAACATAACAAAGAGGAGCTTAAAAGAAGTGACATAAAGGAGAGTACTTAAAAAGAAAGAGAGAGGTTGGATCTCTTACGAAACTTCGGCAGCCTAACAGCGCCCCTCAAAACATCCAAAATGGATTGATGAGAGAGAATAGAGTCTCTCATCATATGAACATAAAAATTATAGTAAGATTAATATAAAAGAACATCCAAATAATAAGAAATATGATCTTTAAAAGGAATGACATAAAAGAGCGTACTTAAAAAGAAAGAGAGGAGTAGGATCCCTTACCTCAAGTCCAATTTGTCTTGTTCGTTTATTTATATTCCTGAATAATAAACTTTGTTCAATTAATAATTGCATAAGTACCTCCTTTAGAGATTATTATTCAGTTCATATCAAATATTATAATGTTATAATAATTGTTTAATAATGCTAGTTCATATCAGACGTTTTTCGATGTTTGGTACATGAGTCAAAAATGAACTTGTTTGAAAAAAGATTGCCCATGTAGTTATAAG
Organism: Viscum album; assembly: GCA_963277665.1. Lineage (NCBI taxonomy): Eukaryota > Viridiplantae > Streptophyta > Magnoliopsida > Santalales > Viscaceae > Viscum > Viscum album. The sequence continues at coordinate 1,682,716,501 of OY728126.1, read as the reverse complement.
TAAATAATTTCCAGAATAGTATTAATGATTAAAATATCATATATATCCAGTAAATATTCATTTAATACTATTCCATATCATTTAGAGAAAAAAACGAAAAGCACCGTTCATGGAGACGGTAGGCCGTACGTACGCATGAACGCTACTTTCATATTTTTGTCATATTAATGGAATTAAAACAAAATGAGATATATATACATATGTTATAATTACAGAATGATATCCATAATTTTGATGTAATATATTACATATATATCCATTATATATATGTACTTATAGTATTACATAACATTTTGAGATAAGAAATGAAATGTACCGTTAATGGAGACGGTAAGCCGTACGTACGCATGAACGCTACTTCCATTTCTATTTTATATTTAATGGAATTAAAACATAATGATACATAATAGAATTTTAATTCCATTATGGTATAATCTATAATATAATTAAATATATCCTTTATACGTACCACATATGGTATTAACGAATCAAATCACTTTGAGGGGGCGGTAGTCCGCACTTCCCTAAATGAAGATATCACGTTTACCCATAATGGAAACCATAAAGGTATGCCAAAAATGAAAAATACAGAAGCTTAAGTAAATTTTAAACATATTATATATCATATATAAATATAGTGTCATCTTAATGGCCACCTTTGAAGGTGCTAAAAGAATGTTGAACAATCATCGTTTCGGGAGGCCGAAATTCGCCATCCACAGAAACAGTATGTTCTTTAACCATTAGATGTAGGTGCGTGAAAGTGTAGCTCGAATACTTCTTAAAACAACATCCTAGTATATTAATGATACTGTATTTTTTACAAAATAAATTAATAAAAATGGTTTAGGGGGTTGGATAAGCAAAAGAAAACAAAAGTACTCAAGTGAAGACATTACCTTAAAATCGGGTAACTCCCTTTGGATTGAGCTCAAAGGCTTCCTTGGGAAGACATCTGCCCAAATTGAGGATTCACGGAGTAAGAGAGGGAAGTGGAGAGACAAAATAGGCTGAGTTTGGCCGAGCTAAATGCTTTGGGAGTGTGGGTAAGGAGGTAGGGTTGGGGGCCTTTTATAAGAGGAGAGGAGGGGCACTCTTGTAAAGTTACAAAATGTTACTTTATTCTCAAAAGAGTTTCTGATTTTAAAATCCCCACATTGATTTATTTCGAGGATAAGGTGATAAGGGTTCTAAATCCAGTCATCCTATAGTTTTTGGACATGTGTAGGTCTTAGATATTACATTATCTTTCCATTTTATTTAAATCTTTAAACAATGAGGTCATCGCTGGATCATCATGATGTCATAAATAATTTAATTTATTTAATGTCTAAAAATTATAAAAAAAATACTATGATTTAGGAAATATTTTTATGTTTCCAATGAATATTTATAGTCAAAAATCTTATTTGTATAATTTCTTGTAAAAATTGTTTTAGTAAAACATTTCATGTTTGTCTCATTTTTACATTAACTTTAAATAAAAAGATATTAATCTCATTTTCCAACCAAAGTGGATTCATGGGGTCCCCAAGCTGACCCATGGGTTTTCCTGGTCGGCCATGACACATAAAATGAGGTTAGGACATGTTTCAAGTTAATTTCATATTATTAAAAGATTATTTTTACCTTAAACTACACTAATTACCTCTAATCACGATTAAAAACATAATAAGATACTATTCACCAAAAAATTATTTTTTCCCCATTGAACCACATTTTACTTCTTAATGACAACCATGTATGTCGGATTTTTGAAATTAAAAACACAAAGATGGAAAAATTTCATTTAAACGGAAAAATCAGTTTTTATAAGTACCACTTAATGGTTTCACTATTCATCAAACATTGAAGTTATTCAGAAAAATCCCAAAAATTCACCCTAAGATATATTTGATATTCTGTATTCAAAAATGAAGTCTATTTTAAAAAATTCAAAACATATAAGTCACATTAATTAAATTAATAATTAATTCCCGTTGTCATGACAAATAGCGTGTTTTTATGAAACAATAAGTATCAAAAGATTGACACTAGTTTAAGTCCGATTTCAAAGGGAAATTAATTCCAACGACCACTATTGGATTTAATGGTAAAAATATATTCTAATTTCACTTTAAAACCAATTAAAAAATAATATAATCATATAAATAAATTATATTAAAAAGTGGTTTTGAATTAAAATACAACATCTTACACTATTCATTAAAAAATGAACTTTATCAGAAAGATACCAAAAATTTACACAAAGTAAATTTTGATGTCCCGATTCTTAAGAAGAGTTTTATTTGGTCCAATAGAATATATAAGAGTGAACAAAACTATATTTAATGATGGTTCTCCATAAAAAGGCGATAAGTGATCCTTTAGTGAAAACTAGGGCATATACGCCTAAAATTGAATTCTTTCCGTATTTTAAGACATTATCTTTTATTGGATAAATGTAAAAACATTTAAAAACATATATAATAATATTTTAGTTATTTCTATCCATTCCCGCCAATACAACGGCTACATGTTAACTACCATTTAAAATAATATTATTTTATTAGTAGAGTGCAACGTAAGATTCCCAAGAAACTCATTGTTGCGTGTTGGGTACGCCATCGAGCATAGCTTCCCCTTTAAAGTCATATTAATATTTTATTCACAAATATGGATAAATATGAAAATTTCAAATTCATTATTTACCTGTGGTGTTACATCCTTCCCCCCTTTTGGGAATTGCGTCCTCGCAATTTTAAAATTGGGCTCAGAAACATCATTGAAAATCCCACATCGAAACAAGATTCGGTAAAACAATCACTTTAAAATAAAGAATGGTAAGTACAAAGGTCACCCGAGTTAACCCATACTATGATTCCATGTAAAAAAATATGGACATGTAGGAGAAAAGATAGGGTCATGTTCTGATGGAGAGTGATAGAAAAGATGTTTAGGAGAAAGTTAACAATAAGAAAATCACAAAGTTGTGATGGGTTAAACGGTGTTGGGTTCCCCAGTAAGAAACGTTAATAGAAAACATTTATGTTTTAAGTTACTTTTTATTGAGGAATTTATTCATAAGGAATCATAATCACTTATCATGTTGACTTTCAACTTTTACTAGATTCCTTAATCAAACTCATATTTTTTCCAAAAGACGAGTATTTAGGGAGACTTGTTCGCATTAAGAGTACTGCAATCAACTTCTAGAGAATCACCTAATCCACAAAAGAGAACTATATACATCCAATGTATTTAGGATTTAACCAAAACCAAAACTAGGAAGGTTAGTACAAGGTCAGATAATCCAAAAAAGGATAACCCTTTATAAAAAGAAAATCTATTCTTAATCTCAAAATTTGTCCAAAAAAACCAATATTTCAACGAGGACCATCCGATAAACAATTTTCCATAAAATTATTCAAAGTAAACGAATATAATATTGAAACCCAAATATTTGAAGGATTTAGTCACATAGTCTTCTATGTTAAATCGTAACATTTATCTCCAAACAATATCAGTTGATCCTAAAGTCTCGTATTGAAAAGTAATTAACCTAATCACATATCCTCCATGATAGGTTAATCATTTTCATAAATAACCCAAAATCCACTTACTCTTAATTCATAAAATCATCTAACTAAAAAGGAATTAGTCAAACTAACCAGGGACTTCACGTAGTCCAGTGGTAGGTGATAAATACCAGTCGCACTTTGGTTGTGGGTTCGATTCCCGCAGCTTTGTCCGACGCGACGGGTTGTCACACGGTCTGCGTGTTGTCCTTTTTCCAAAACTATATAATTCTTAAATCATTCCCCAAAAGAGATAAAATCATCAAAAATTATCATAACATATTTTAACCTCAAGTTTATCTCATGCCTATCATTTTCTAGCATATCATATAATAACCCATAATTACTTCAAAAGTAAGGATCATATAAACTCTAATGGTTACCTTTATAATTATTACCTAAACTTCCACATCGATTGGTCATCTCATACATGATGCATCACAGAACATACCAAGGTTCAAGTGGTTGATCATGACTCCTTGATAGTGGGTTTAGAAAAACCACGAGTTTCCTCATTGAATCCCCCATTTTATCTAGTATCTTAATCAGAGAACCACCATAGTTTTCATTCAAACCTGTTGTCTCTTTGGTGCCGTCTTGATCCATCCATTCACTAAAAACAGAAATGTCAGTGTGAGTATATCAACAAAACCATCATGTACTAATGAGTAAGGTAAACACTGAGATACAATTACTCATTCACTTTATCTAAAACTAGGACTCTTTCTGAAGTCCTAACCATTATGGTTATTTCACTTGTGCTTAGAGAATACCCTAACCTCTAAAGTTATCAAAACCGACCTTTGATACCAACTATAAGGCCCCAGCCTTAAACCTTACTTAATATTGAATTAAATGAGTAATTCACATTAAGGATCTTTTCTGGTTTAGAGTTTTATAGAATTAGGACATAACTATTACATCTCAAAAGATTAAAAAGTAGTCGCTTCTACTAAATTTCCATAAAATAAAATCTCTTAAAAAGAAACATGTATAGTTCTATGTTTTAGGTAGCATGACTTTCCCTGGATCCCATCCTTGACCCTATTCCACGCTAAGTCCTGTGAAAAACATTTCAAGAACTTGGGATGAGCATTAAAAGCTGAGTAAGGGATAAACAAAGAATGAAAACTGTTAGTTTTTCAAAACAAAAAGTAAACCATGTATAATTTATCAAAGTATTACTCTTCACCTCTTCAAAGTAGTAAAAACTCTTCGCTGAATAAAAGATCATTACTTACCCTTTTGTAACCAAAAGATTACCATAAATCCCATATAAAGAAAACATAACATATAAAGGTAACTTGGGACATAAACATATTTAAGTGGAATAACCATACGGTCGACTTCCACACATATCACTTAATGGAATATCCATTCAGCCAACTTCGATACATACTTAATGGAATAGACATACGGCCGACTTCCATACCCAATGCATTGGAGGTTATAACGTAACCACTCGTCCTGGTATTCATGACACCACCCGTCATATAGTTTATCACATAACCACCCGTAAAATGTCCAAGTACCATCATTAATCCTAAATTATTGAAAATATATACATTTCAATAACAAAATTTCATTTGAAATCAGAATAAGTAATTCCCAGATATTGAATTAATCAATCCATTTTCAAAAACCATTTAAAAGAGATTTTTGAATCAAAGTGTCCCATACCACTTTGAGGCTTTTAATGGAATTATAATTTTAAAAAATTAATGTCCATATAAATTAATACTGAAAACCATTTCGAAAACATGGAAATTAAAGATAAAGATTTAGAATAATAAATTTTTAAAACATTTAAAATGATATTTTTGTTAAATAGTTTTTTACAAAATCAGAGACTCTTGAATACAAATAATATAAGAATAACATTTAATCAAAACATTATAATATCATGAGAATAAATGGATTCATGATATAATATGTCAAAGGAAGTATACACACCATATAAGAGTTAATTGGTGCATAACAACAATGATGTCTCAAAAGAAATGTAAAATGAGATGAAATCCATTATAAAGAAGGTATCCTTAAATTAAGGAAAAATCAATCTCATAATTATGTGTGAAAAATATAAATACACCCAATATAAGTGGATATTAAGTGTAAAACAATCAAAGGTTATTCACACATATTAAAAGTATGACATATTCAATAACTACATGTTGAACACAAAGAAAATCGAAATTGGGTTAAGAAGTTCCCTTAGTAAAACTCGACAACCTATCGGCGTCACATAAAATTTTACAAAAAAGGTTGATGAGAGAGATAAAGGGGATCTCATCACTTGGACATAAAATTTACAAAAATAAGGATATAGAATAACATATCCCAACATAATAGTATGTGAATTAAAAGACATAACAAAAGAAGTCTTTTAAAAAAAAGGAGGGTGAAAGGTCCCCTTACCGAGTTGGGTAACTTTTGAAATGTACACCCCATGGAAGAAGGGTCATACAATGAAGATGTAAATACACATAAATGAAATTATACTAAACAAAGTGTATAATAATGGGCAGTACATACACCACTCAAAGGAAATTGTGGAAAATGTAGCATAAATCTCACGGGAATAAAAGTGAGATGAAAAACCCCTTGTGAAAACTCGGCAGCCTAACGGCGCAACGTAAAACTTCCAAAATGGATTGATGAGAGGAAATAGGGTCTCTAATCATATCAACATAAAGTTTAAAGAAAGATTAATTCAAAAGAACATCCCCCAACATAACAAAGAGGAGCTTAAAATAAGTGACATAAAGGAGAGTACTTAAAAAGAAAGAGAGAGGTTGGATCTCTTACGAAAATTCGGCAGCCTTACAGCACCCCTCAAAACTTCCAAAATGGATTGATGAGAGAGAATAGAGTCTCTCATCATATGAACATAAAAATTATAGTAAGATTAATATAAAATAAAATCACAATAACAAGAAAGATGAGCTTTAAAAGGAATTACATAAAAGAGCGTACTTAAAAAGAAAGAGAGGAGTAGGATCCCTTACCTCAAGTCCAACATGCCTTGTTCGTTTCTGTATATTCCTGAATAATAAACTTTGGTCAATTAATAATTTCCTAAGTACCTCCTTTAGATATTATTATTCAGTTCATATCACATATTATAATGTTATAATAATTGTTTAATAATGTTTGTTCATATCAGACGTTTTTGCCGATGTTTGGTACATGAGTCAAAAATGAACTTGTTTGAAAAAAGATTGCCCATGTAGTTATAAGTAAATAATTTACAGGATAGTATTAATTATTAAAATATCATATATATCCAGTAAATATTCATTTCATACTATTTCATATCATTTTAAGATAAAAAACGAAAAGCACTGTTCATTGAGACAGTAGCCCGTACGTACACATGAACACTACTTTCATTTTTTTGTCATATTAATGGAAGTAAAACAAACTGAGAGAGATATATATATGTTATAATTCCAGAATGATATACATAATTTTTATGTAATATATTACATATATATCCATTATATATATGTACTTATAGTATTACATAACATTTTGAGATAAGAAATGAAATGTACCGTTCATGGAGACGGTAAGCCGTACGTACGCATGAACACTACTTCTATTTCTATTTTATATTTAATGGAATTAAAACATAATTATACATAATAGTATTTTAATTCCATTATGGTATAATAAATAATATAATTAAATATATACTTTATACGTACCACATATGGTATTAACGAATCAAATCACTTTGAGGGGGCGGTAGTCCGCACTTCCTTAAATGAAGATATCACATTTACCCATAATGGAAACCATAAAGGTATTCCCAAAATGAAAAATACAGAAGCTTAAGTAAATATTAAACATATTATATATCATATATAAATATAGTTTCATCTTAATGGCCACCTTTGAAGGTGCTAAAAGAATGTTGAACAATCATCGTTTCGGGAGGCCGAAATTCGCCATCCACAGAAACAGTATGTTCTTTAACCATTAGATGTAGGTGTGTGAAAGTGTAGCTCGAATCCTTATTACAAAAACATCATAGTATATTGATGATACTGGATTTGTTACAAAATAAATGAATAAAAAGAGTTTATGGGGTTGGAGAAGCAAAATAAAACAAAAGTACTCAAGTGAAGACATTACCTTAAAATCGGGTAACTCCCTTTAGTTTGAGCTCAAAGGCTTCCTTGGGAAGACTTGTGCCCAAAGTGAGGCTTCAAGGAGTAATAGAGGGAAGTGGAGAGACAAAATGGGCAGAGATTTGCCGAGCCAAAGGCTTTGGGAGTGTGGGTAAGGAGGTTGTGGTGGGGGCCTTTTATAAGAGGAGAGGAGAGGCACTCTTGTAAAGTTACAAAATGTTACTTTATTATCAAAAGCGTTTCGGATTTTAAAGGTCCAAAATTGATGTATTTCGAGTATAAGGTGATAAGGGTTCCAAATCCACTCATACAATAGGTTTTGGACATGTGTAGGTCTTAGATATTACATTATCTGTCCATTTTATTTAAATCGTTAAACAATGAGGTCATCGCTGCATCATCATGATGTCACAAATAATTTAATTTATATAATGTATACAAATTATAAAAAAAAATACTATGATGTAGGAAATCATTTTATCTTTCCAATGAATATTTATAGTCAAAAATATGATTTTTATAACCCCTTTTAAAAAATGTTTTAGTAAAACATTTCATGTTTGTCTCATTTTTACTTTAACTTTAAATAAAAAGATATTAATGTCATTTTCCAACCAAAGTGGCATCATGGGGTCCCCAAGTTGACCCATGGGTTTTATTGGTCGGCCATGACACATACAATTAGGTTAGGACATTTTTCATGTTCATTTAGTATTATTAAAACATTATTTCTACCTTAAACTACACTAATTACCTCTAATCGCGATTAAAAACTTAATAAGTTACTATTCACCAAATAATTATTTTTATCCCGTTGAACCACATTTTACTTCTTAATGACAACCATGTAATTTGGATTTTTTAAATTCAAAACACAATGATGTAAAAATTTCATTTAAGCGGAAAAATCAGTTTTTATAAGTACCACTGAGTGGTGTCACTATTCATCAAAAAATTGAAGTTTTTTAGAAAAATCCCAAAAATTCACCCTAAGCTATATTTGATATTCCGAATATAAAAAATAAAGTCTATTTTAAAAAATTCAAAACATATAAGTCACATTAATTAATTTAATAATTAATTCCCACTGTCATGACAAATAGCGTGTTTTTATGAAATAATAAGTATCAAAAGATTAACACTAGTTTATTTCCGATTTCAAACTGAAATTAATTACAACGACCACTATTGGATTTAATGGTAAAAATATATTCTAATTTAACATTTAAACCAATTAAAAAGATAATCTAATCATATAAATAAATTATATTAAAAAGAGGTTTCGAATTAAAATACAACATCTTACAGTTTTCATTAAAAAAATGAACTTTATCAGAAAGATACCAAAAATTTACACAAAGTAAATTTTGATGTCCCGATTCTTAAGAAGAGTTTTATTTGGTCCAATAGAATGTATAAGAGTGAAAAAAACTATATTTAATGATGGTTCTCCATCAAAAGGCGATAAGTGAACCTTTAGTGAAAACTAGGGCATATATGCCTAAAATTGAATTTTTTCCGTATTTTATGCCTTTATATTTTATTGGATAAATGTAAAAACATTTAAAAACATATATAATCATATTTTAGTTTTTTCTATCCATTCCCGCCAATAAAACGGCTACATGTTAACTACCATTTAAAATAATATTATTTTATTATTAGAGTGCAACGTAAGATTCCGAAGAAACTCATTGTAGCGTGTTGGGTATGCCATCGAGCATTGCGTCCCCTTTAAAGTAATATTAATATTTTATTCACAAATATGGATAAATATGAAAATTTCATATTCATTATTTACCTGGGGTGTTACACCTAAAGGTATTATTCAGATTCATCGCATCTATATTCACCGACATTATCAGTTTTCAAATTCTCCACAGAATACTCAAATTCATGCTAGTGTTCCTTCTAAAACATTTAATAAATTTTAATCATTTGACCTATCTTTCATATACACAATCAAAATAATGCGAGTAAAATAATTCATCAATTTAGTGAATTATTATAGAAATATTTTATCATTTTAACAATGGACCACATATATCTGAATTAATAATATCCATGTATAGTTTTGGACAAATATCATCTATCATGTTCACTACATTTTTAATCATTCTGTTCCGTCAAATAGTGAAAAATCTATTATTGTAGTAAAATCATGAAATTTGTTAACACTATCTCAATTTTTCATATTTCTCATGTTTCATTGAAACATATGTTCCATCCTTTTAATTCTAAATATGATTCCATTCCACCATATTCGTGTAAAAATAGTTTTTTATTTAACCATCATGAATCAAATTATATTTTGTAAATTGGACTTTTTTAACAATATTTCCATATAATTCCATTTTCACAAAAATACATCATTTATGATGACAAATTTGTTATCCTCATCACATAATTATGAATGATGTAAAAACTTTTATTACATCCCATCAACACTCAATGCTTTCTTGGATTTCGAATTTTCATATCCAATAAATGTGACTCAAGACCTTTAATTATTATATATTCATCATTTCCAAATTTAATTTATAAATCTTAAAAAACATTCACATTAATCAACAATTTCAAATTTCCTATCGTATGAGAGGAATATCCCCTTTCAATAAATCATGGTAGTTATCCTTTTCTTGATTTCAAGGCATTTTCCTCCACAATATCATTTTCTTATACAATATCATTCCTAGTTTTGGATTTTGTGAATTGATTAGAAACATTAGTGGCACAAATAATAAATTAAGGCAACCTTTTTCAAGATTTTTAGGTTATTCAAATTTTTGGAAAATAGTTTCTAAATGTTTGAACATATTTAAAATTAGTACTCCAACCTTCTCAGTTTTCATAAAAAAACCTTTTCAGCTTCTTTCTCTTGAGAAGATTTAATCCCCCCAAACATTTTCATTCATAAGTAATTTAATAATAATAATATTTTGGTTAAACCAATACACATTATTCATGTTTCTTATTCCACAACAATACAATTTATTCACATAGAAAGAGTACTTTCATCTAAAACATTAATACATAATGAATTTGTAAATTTCTTTTTAATCAACATAATTGTCATTATTTTCAGAGATACCATCCTTTCTATTATCAATCATGATCATAATTTTCTTTTTAACATTATTCAAAAAAAATATTGGTTAGTTTTCCAAATATATAATTTTTTGATTTACAATTTTAGTAGACTTCTAAATTGCCAACATTATTGGTTTTGGAAACATAAATAACATTCAAATCTCTATACTTCTTAAAAAAAGTTACTTTATTATTATCAATAACTTGAGAAATTTTTTTATGCTTTTTTGGATTCCCTTTTCAAGCACTCTTATCCTATTTGGAGATAGAATCTTCTAAATATATGTTTCTATTTTTATAATTATATATAAATTTTGGGACAAGTTCCAATACTTCTTTATTAATTTGGATTCACTTGCAGATTCTCATTACAATTATTGTTTTCATCCAGAGATTTCATGAGATCTTCAATTTCCTTCACCAGCTATACCATATAATCAACAATATATCATTTATTTGTTATTGAGGAACATTCATCTTCTAATTTTTTTATTATAGTGCCTCGTGACCTCTCTCAAGAGTTTTTTAATCTCTTATTTCAAAAGATATTCAAGTTGATTATCTTCCTCTAATAAACTAATGAGTCTATATTTTTAATCACTCTCTATTTAAATAAAATTATAATCAATACAATACCAAATATATTTATCAAATTCATTATCACTGCCTACTTATTCGTCATATTTAGATAAGAACCTTTTTTTTGAACCACTTTATATATTTCCCTATGGATTATGATTTTAATTTATCTCCTAGTTTATTCAATGTTCTTCCCCACATTATTTATTCTTCATCACTATACTTTTCATTCTTTCAATGTGCACCATTAGCTGCAAAATGTCCAATAGATCCATAGTAAAAACATTATAGGGGATGTATCTCTTTGTATATCCCTATACCTCTTTACAAATTTTTTGAAAAAAAGGATAAGATTTTATCATTGTTTTTAGATACCACATTTTTAGAATTGGATTGACAACATCATCATCAATAAGAATCTTCTTCTACGTCACATTATTAGTATCCATGAAAAAAATTTATCTATCAACATCTATTTTCCTTATCATATCTTTCCCTGGTATCATTTTATATGTAATGAGAGTCCTATGAAATTCATCTAGAGATAATGATTCAGGATATTTGTCATCAAACGAAGAAAAGTTTTAATCAAACATATCATGATGTATTCTAAAAATATATCCAACTACTATAGAATCATTTAAATTTTCAGCAAAACACCTAATAGGGTGGACAATTTCATTCACCCGGGTAATGAATTCCCCAATATATTAATATTCCCCCATATTAATGTAATAAAACATCAATATATAGTTTATTAATTTATCCATTATTAATTGATTATTTCCTTTATATAAATTTTTAAAATTTTCCCCTATACAATTTACCTGTGGAATCATCTTTCAGACTTTGGAATTTACATTAAAATAATGAGGATTTTAATGAATTCTTGTAACCTCTATCATTCCCAATATTAATCTTATCAACAGATGTAAGAGGAACATTATAATCAGTTGGAGGAAACCCATATGTTGCAGCTTCAAGAACATCATGTCCAATATAAATGTGTTATGGAAACATTATATTTTTCGAGATATGATAATTCATTCATTCAAAAATTAGAGTACCAATATTTTTTAGAGAATTAAAATTCACCATCGACATAGAATAAGAAAAGGGATCATTTAGCTGTGATACCAGTTTGATGTTCCATGTCAAGATAATTGTCTTATTGAGAGTGGTAGGGAAGAATTATTCAAAGGTTTTGTTTTCTGTTTCCATTAAAATTAAACAACATTAGCCTCCAGATAAAGATTTCATTCCCTACTAAAAACAAATCAGACATATATCCACAAGAACATAAGTTTTTATATGATTCATTATTGAATAAGAATAGTTATAACCATGGTATGGTTTAGAAATGATAAAAAAACCACAAAAACCACTATAAAATAATCCCTTGATGTGGAATAAAAGGAGTATGATCTTACCTTACACCCATTTAGCACTATGTAATAATCTAATGGTGCATGTGAACCCTCTAGAACAATTAGTGTAAAAATATGTACGTGTAAAAACACATATTACGTATTCGTCCTTTTAAATTTCCCAAAATGTATTCTTCTCAAAAAAATATTCAATTTCATTCCCAGAACCTCGTTAGAAATTCAATGATATTGATATATATTTACAATCAATTTTTCATATCAAATATTCCAATATAATATTAAAATAATATTTCACATCATTATAAATATTTATCTGTCTGAATAAGATCAAAACAATTGAAAACCCTTTATTCATTACTTGAAAAATCACAATACAGAAATACAGATATGATTATCCATTCTAATATGATGACAAGTATAATATATTGAAAATGAAAATACAATAGTTAGCAGAAAATTATTATCACTGAATGAAATGATCACCTGGATATGTTCCAATCTTGTCTCTTTTCCATTCAATTCTCTCTTTCCAAATTTCATTCAAAATGATCAATATAGAAACATCATTACCTCTCTAAAATTTTCCAATGCTCCTCCATCTGTACTATTCAATATGAATATTACTTACATATAAACAAGTAAAAAATAAATTCACCTTTTATAAAAGTCCCATAAGTTGTTTTGATGGGAATATGAAATTGTTTCTCGAACAAGAAAGTTCACTAAACTTCCACGATTCGTTAATTTTCAAGTGTACTTCTGAGTTTATCGATTATTGTTGATTATTTGCGAAACTTATACATGAAAATGATTCTCATAATGAATTTCACTTCAAACACTAGTTAGATTCTGATTTCCCATTATGATTATCTCAATCTGATATCATCGATACGATGCTATGTACCAATAGAATGAAAATATATGAATAAATTGACAGCTTTAATCTTTTCCTAATACCTCATTGTTATTCTTCACTAAAATTCATTGTACCAAATATAGAATAAAAAATTCTTCATTAAAATTCATGATCCCCCATGACGTCACATCAAGGTATTTTCATATACTCTTTTGTTCATACACTTAAAGTCTAAAATAGTAATTCCACTCATTTCAAAATTTTCACTACATTTTAAATTATTTAATTAATTTATTATTTATATATTCCACCCTTATCTCTTATTTTCTTTTGAATTCATTGGTTCCAATTTATTCATTATCTGGTTATTAACATCATTATCTTAGTCTTATGGAATTATATCAATAGATTTTATTTTCTAAAATTCATTATGTCACAGACATGTTATTTTATAGTGACATCATTCATGGATTTTAATACAATCTGAATATCTTTATCATCATATAATTTAAAATATTACCTATTGAAACTTACCATCCTTTCTAGCATCATATAACTCTTCCAGTAGTATACTTATTTCCAGCATAGACATAATATGATTAGCCAAAATTCAACTAACCTGAATATGATAGACATCATTATGATCAACATGATTACGATCATGGTGAATACGATCATCATTATTATCTTACTCATTTAGTGTAATCTTAAATTTCTAACTAGATACAATCAATCTGAATATAATTTACAACATATCTTTCCCCCTATTTCTTTCCTCAAGATTACAAGACATGTTTTCCAAATACATGTGATTTACGAGAACTCCATGATGTAAAAGGTGTCATCACATTTAAATAATACACATATAGAATTTTCTTCTCTTCAAATACAATAAAAAATTCTAAAACATATCTAGAGTGATCATGTTGACCATTTACATCAAATAATATTCTTCCACAATAGGATTAACCCTTTTTAGTTAATGTATTTATGATTCCATGAGTATTCTAGATAGTCAATTAAAATATAATATTAGGTGATTTTACTTCATCTCAACTATCTTTATTCAATATTAAACTTTCTTTAAAATAAAATACAACATCATAAAACATTAACTCCATCATCATCTAGGTTCTAACAAATTATTGGATAATATCTATGAAATACCACATAATGTCAACCATACTAAAACGTTGGCATGGTTTTCTATTATTTTCCTCAAATTCCATAATATGGTTAATATCCCTAATTCTTGTTCTCTAATATCTAGTTCCTAGGGTCTCTAATAAACATCAACTAATAAAAACTATAATGACTTCGAACCAAGTATATGGGAGATAATTCCTTATTTTATTACATTAGAAAAGATATAACGTGTTGAATCCTAATGGAAAGACTAGTGTTGTGGTTTTGGAGAACCAGATACATACATGACACACATTTTACATTAGGAATATAAAATAAAACATAGTACATGAAAAAATAGAATTCCTACCCTCCTGGAAATCTTATTCAAATTATTCATATTCATAACCCGGGGAATGGAAAAAATAACGGTGAACTCAATTGCTCAATAAGGACTGATTATAGTAAAATAGACAATGAGTCAATAAGAATAATCACCCAATAAAGATAAATAACTAAACACTCATCCCATTTAAATAACATTACAACATTAACAGATAATGTATAATCAATATACAAAGGAAAATAACTATAAACTCATGCCATTTAATAAATAACATTAAAAAATGAAATTTATATAGAGATATTATAATTGATAAGATATAATTCATATTAAAATAATACCAATAATGTTTATCCTTAATTATTTTACATTAGGACACATTAACTGGATAAATTAACTCTCAAGACCACTCGCAATAAAATTTAATCTTCAATTTGAACCCCATTTAATTTTGCTAACTGATTTGACACATGATGCATTTTAATGTTTCGGGGTGAAATATAATCATGGTGACCAACCATAACTCCTGGTCTAATACATTACCACCTTATCGAATAATATATTTCAATCCCGAATAATAATTCAACATCATCAAATTTCATTACTGAGTAATGGATATGAAATTATTAATATTTCCTATGTTAATCAAATATCATTAAAATTAACAATTGATTGTAAAAAAAATTATTTGATTTAGAATATAATCATATACATCATACATAATTATGGATATTTTATGTAAATGTGCTTTCTATTGAATATGATCACTAGAATGTCATTTTTTCGAGATAAATTTAATGATAATAATGGAAAGTAAGATTATTCAATAACATTTACCACTTGGAAATTTTCATTTCAAATAGCCTTGGTTGTAATATTTAAAAACTAAAAAATAAAATTAAATGAAATATTAATTCATCCTAATATTAATTTTGAAATGACTATTTTATTTATATCATGAAAATTAATTGCTCAATAATAAGAAATAAATCTCAATGGAGATTAAATTGAAATGAAATCTCTTACCTTATACTTCCCTTTCGTTGAAAATTACTTATTCTCATATACAGTTGATTGAAACATGTTATTAACATCTAATATGTCCATATTGTATTTATTTTATCATATATGATCTTTTTATAAAATCTTGTCACTCGTTAATTAATTATCATTTATTATTGTTTTTTGGGTGCTAATTGCTTATTTCCTCATGAATGTTTACTTATGAAATATCTGGATCATGATTATATTATATTATAATTTTTTTTAATAATTAATAATAATGAATAAATTATCACATTTATATATCAATTGTACTTAAAAATCATTAATTATTTCTTTGAAAATTGATGTATGTTACAATCAATGAGGTCGTTGACCATATGTGTGCATGAGTAACATTCCTGTTTTCCAATGATCATTGTGGCACGATGTTTAGGTAATATATAATATTTAAAAAATTATCACCATATAATTTATAACATATTTTATACTTATATTTATCATCCATTTAGGGTGGTGTTTAAAATAGAGTCACATCACTCCATTAATGTAGTAATCCACACTTACCTGAAAGATGTTTTCATCTCTATGTGAGGGAAAATATAATGACGTGTTATCTAAATTTAATGACTAATATTTCATTAATGAAATAATAATTCAATTTCTATCACATATAATAAATATATGTATCCTTATCATCTTCCATTTGAAGCTTTATTAAATGTTGATTCACATCTCTTTGCGAGGCAGTAGTCTATGAGATACACAAGAGACATTATTGTCTCTTCAATGGAATGGAAGGTAAAATATATATATATGATATAAGGAATCTAGTGTTATAACTAGTTTATAAATATGGTATATATATAAATATATATAATATTTATATAATTCATCAAATAAAACCATTATATTTGTTAATGGAATAACAAATGACATCAGTTCATGTGATGGTGGACCGCCATACACACAAATAATAATTTTGTAACCCATTTGATGGAAGTAGAGAATGTGGTACGTAACTAAATTATTGTAAAAAAACATCCCAATTTATTTAATATAATAATTATATTATATCATCATGGTTTAATAATAATCTTTTGTGTGTAGGAATATATAAAAAAGAAGATTGTTGAAAACATTACCTCTTTTTCAGGTATCCTCATTGATTTTTCAATAATACCTTCCTACGATGATTTTAATTAAACTAAGGAGTCTATTATAAGGGAATGAATTTTTTTAAGTTTCATGTGAAGTTATTTTCAAACCATAATATGTTTTATTGTATGAAAAATTCATTATAGGGTTGGCCTTTTATAAGTAGGGGAGATGACACACATTTTATTTTTTAAAATAATTCAGTTCTACCATGTTTTTATATGTCACTGGGATCCAAAGTTGTCAATCACCGAACCCTGGTGGTTTAATATCCTAAATAAGTCAATATAATAGTTTAAATATATGTTTATAAGTCACATTTACACTTATCCTTTTATATTAACTTCCCGATAAAATCATTTTTCTTATGCATCAACAATTAATTTGAAATATATTCAAAATTTAAATTGTTCATAAATTCAATTGAAATTAATAAAATTTAGAAAGTATAATAATTGAAAATAAATAATCAATTTTCCCCAATTTAATTCATATAATTTGAAATTTTTAATTTAAAATTAATCTCGAAGACCCAATGAGAAAGTGGGGTTTTAAGGGAAAATATTAAAATTTTACAATGTCTTAATATCTAAATTCAACTTGAAAATTATTCCTATGGATAAAATTGGGTTATTTCATATAAAAATTATTTAAATTCACTTTAAAACAAATATAATATATTCCTTTTCATTTTAAACTTTTTAAATCAAATTTGGGTTTTTAGACAAATTCTGTGTTTATCACTATACATCAAATAATGAAACTGCTCAGAAAAATTCCACAAAATCATTCCAAGATAATTTTTATATCCCAAATTTAAAAACATTATTTTTTATAATTAATTTTCTAATATTTGTAGAATTAAATTTTAAATTTTATGTGTAGAAAGAGGAAAAACCGCCTTTTTGAAAAAATAATGTTTTTTTTAAAATATTTTTTTCATTTTAAATACTCATTATTTTTTATTCTTATATAACTATAATATTCATAATTTAGTTAATCATATTCCAACCATGTAAATTAATGACTAGTTTTGGACTATTTTATTAAATAGTAAGATTTTAATAATATATCACTTTTCGTTTAAACACTACATTTTTTTAATACGGGCTAAAATATGTGTCTTGTGTAATGCTAGATAAACATATTATTGAATTTAACATAAGAAAAAACAAATTTTAATACAATATATTAAATATATTTTAATTTTTAAAATATAATTATATCACAAATATTCAGGGTGTAATATTTTATTTAAACCTTGTTGTCATGTGTCGCATACGATATTTAATAAAATGTTCTTATTTTATGATTTTGGGTTGTTTAAATTTTTGTGAATATATATATTTATTATAAGAATTAGATGTGGATTATATTTTTCTTGTTGGTATAGTTTTAAGATGATTACATTGTGTAATTTCTTAATAATAATACCATATAATTTCTAATTGATGAATGAAAATGTTGTATTATTATATTTCTCAGAGTATTAGATAACTCATGTGATACATGTGATTATGATATTAGAACAATTATGTAATGCGTTTTGTTGGAATATAATTGTATTATCTTATGATAATATTTCAATATAATATTTCAACACTTGGAAATTTATAGATATTTATTAGTTCATTAATCTTATGGGGGGAATACAGTGTATCAATGAGATATATGTGTCCTAAATAACTATTGTGTATTGTGTTTGGAATGTACTGTGTATCATTTATAACCATGGAAGAATGTTATTTTTTAGATATTTCATTAATAGGTGTAATGAATCTAATTATTGGGTATAAATATATTAATGGTGTTCTTGGTGATTATAATTTTTTCATGGGATGTTTGATTTTAATGAAATTCTCATTATTATATATTACGTAAGTATTTGGAATGAATCCATGATTACTAAGGAGTTGGGATGGTTTGTATGTCTGATGACTCAAAAACATGATACTAGAACTAAAAGAATATAAAACATAATAATTTTAAAAAATAATTGCTTTGGAGGATGAATCAATGGTTATTTATTTTTTAAATAATCACTCATGATATATCATTCAGAAATGTTAAAATAATATTGAACATTGATACAAAAATGATACTTAACATGATAACGTTATGTATCACAAATAACATTGGATGGGTTACTAAAAAGTTTGTGGAATTTTGTAATTATATTTTTATGAGAATTATTTTTAATCTAGAAAATCCAAGGGAACATTTGGGAATAAATATAATCAGCATGGGAATATAATATCTTATAATAATGTATTGGTAAAAGAATATTATTGAATGATAATATAGAAAATATAGTTATTATATAAAAATGTTGTTTTATAATAGGTCGTTAGTAACATATTGAGTGAATATAATCCTTAAATTATATTTTCATTACCCTTATGGGGTTAAACTTTTTAAAAGACTTATTTATAGTGGCGAATAATTTATCCAAAAGAGAATGGTAACTCTCTATCACAAATATAATGTGTTGGAAAATCATTGAAAATTTACATGGAATATCATAGATAATAATTGATTCTCTAATTTTTATTAATTTTTTCTTCAAATATAAACAATATAATGTCAAATATTCTTATTTTATCTCATTAATAATTATATTAATTTTTTGACTCAATGGTTTTTTACTGATATCTTTTATATTTTCTATGTTTTTGGGATACATGTTTTTGAAAAATATTTTTCATGGTAATGACTAATGATAGTGAACATGGATTAAAAATTATATCATAGGTTCCTACGATATGAATCCATAATTAGCTAATGTAAATAACATGTATTTTTATAAGACACTATCAGTATATATCGAGTTATTTGCAAGATCATTCTTTTTGAGTGATGTAAAAATTATATCTATAAGCATAACAGGGAGAAAAATATATGACATTATATATTTTTTTTAAAAATTTATTAGCGATTTTGAGGTTAGACCCTTTATTCGAATAGCTTTATAGATAATAAGAGGGAATCTAATGTGTACAACAAATATAATTGTAACTAAGGTATAACATTGAATATGGGAAAAAAATTAGGAATAACAAATGAAGTGACTAAGAGATAATAAATTTTGGAAAATGATATATAAGGATCAATTAGAGTAATTGTTACTGGTAATTTATGAGGTGTTGGATTCTATATGATTTATATATATGATATGGGTATTAGGGTATGCTATTGTAAACATTGGGAGTATGATGGTAGAATTACATAAATAAAATTTTTATCTAACAAATAATTATTATGTTAGAGAATATAAATCTATATTTATTATATTTTATATGGTTTTTTACTACTTATAATATGATGATTTATAATATAGATTAAAAAATAAAATACAATATAATTTTTATTTTAGTTGTTGGGTTTTTTTAAAATGTATCCTCAGTGGTGACATTGTTGAAATTGGATACATGGAATATTGGTTCTAGTAGGCTGTTCTATTTTGATTTTGGAATAAATTCAATGTATTAATATATTAGTTGAATCATATCATTAATGGTTATATAAACCATGATAAAATTATTGTTGGGTAAATCATTTCATGAATAGTATGTGATTATGGTATACTAAAAAAGGCACCATTTTATAAAATTTGGGCGGTCATAATTTACTATTATGATTTCATAGTAGTATACTATGGATAACAATTACTAAGGGGGTTGAAACAGAAGATAGTATTATGTGTTGTCTACTTAAATTTTTTACGATTCCTCCTAGTTATTTGTAGTTATATGGTATTATCTTAAAAAAATATGATGATTTCTATTTTCAGACTATGTGGGAAATATAATATTTCTATTTAATTGGAATCTAGTAGAAGTGGAATATTAATAATTTGAATAAATTATAAAAATATATTAGTGCCTTTAAGGATAATATAAATGGGTTTTAATTAAATATATACTTTTGATGAATATAGAAATTAAAAAATATTTTTGGAATTGGAAAATGTCTGTTTTTATAATGTTGATTTTGTCACTAAATCCAATATAAAAGAATCGATGTTGTTGTCATATCTTAAGTGGAAAATTTCAATAATACATGCCACAAAATGGTAGGTTAATGACATTTATAATCCTAATGGTCATTCCTATATTCTAGTAATTACCAATAGTCTTTCAGTAGTGTCTCTAACTTATATAATAAATTAATGGAATTTAAGGAAATCAATGTAAAATTTATTACAAATTCATCTCATTATTACATTTATTAGTGGATTTTAAAATTTGATGGTTCATAATGGTATCCAATCCAATCATATCTTCCACTTGCTCATTAAATTACATTAAACAATATATTAGATCCCTATGAGCTTTATTATACTCTACGATGAATGAAATAAACAAAAATTCCTAACTATTTTCATTATTCAAATATATTTTCATACATAAATCTAATTAAATAATTTTTTATTACTAGAATGAATTGTTAGTACCTATAAATTATAGATTAATCTAGTGGTTGTAATATATGTATTAAATCATACTGATAGAGTATACAGCTTCCATAATTTGTTATACAATTATATGTGTGATCCAATCATGATTGGGAATTAAACTATGGATGATCAGGACATGGAGTCCAAAATGGGTATATATTGATGTGGATTGAAATTTTGAAATAAATACATAGTATATATAATGATTGATCCCACTATTTAACATGTGATGTGACGATCTTAATGTAACTCTGTTATATTTATTCATTCAACGTATTATTTTAGGTTATTTGTTAACAATTATCAATGTATGTCGTAAAAAGAGACATCATTAAATACCTATTATGTATCGTAAATGGTTATTTTCTTGGTATCCTAAATAAGGACTAGAATATTGAATCTCATATAATGTTTTTTATATGAATTTTGGTAAAAATGAGATTTTCATGGTTTATAGACCCCAGATTTTATTTTATAAGTAAACTATTTTTTAGTATGATGTGTTTGGATAGGTAATGTTTATATGTTTATAAACAGTTATCATAGTTCTCAAAGGTTATAAAAATAGGATGATTATATAGATTTTAATATTTCAAGGGAATTTATTGTGTAAAATGGTTTGAGGTGTAATAAATGATATATGAAATCACCATAAATATAATTGAGTTTATGGTACACTACTAAGTGTGGTACTATATAAATAGGTAAGGTAGCCATCTAATGATGTGATAGTTAAACATTGGTTTTTATTACTCAATATATTTGAATGGAATTTTATGACCTTTGATCAAAATCATCATATAAGATATTATATTTGTTATTGAAAAATTAGTTTTTGGTATATTCTTACAATATTTTTTATAGCTATGTAATGTATTCCATACCGATAATACCCCGACCACATATTCCCAGAGGCCGTTCTTTATTTTAATACATTGGAAATATTACTAGGAATCATGCCTCGAAGGACCAATCATTTTAGTAGTATTCAAAAATATATTACAAACATGAAAACTACATTACAATTTCTAACATAAAACACAACAAATATAATCCATTGAGAATTGCATTATTTTAATTCTGTATCCCTTCATATAAATTATAAAACACTTCATAAAATCATGTGAAAATAAAAAATAAGAAATGGGTAAGCATATATTTTCAATAAGTACAAAAAATATAGCATAAGCTATCACTAATTAGAGAAAACTTTTAAGGGAAGGTTCAAACCTAAAACAAATTAATTTTAAAATATTATCTTTACCATAATATGGAATGAATAAATAATATAATATTATTTAAACATTCACATTTATATTCTACTAATCAAATATCCACATTTAAAATCAATATGTAATCTCATACCGAGGGAATACATAATTCCAAACCTCACTATGTCAAGGTATCGTGCAAAGACCATGCTAAAACATTTTATCAAGTCTTTGTGTCAAGAAATTAGTATGACTAATGAGACATATCGATTCATCAAGGGGCTATTTAAATCACCTCACATCACTTAATAAGTCCAATGCATTCCTAATATGAAAAAGGTGATACAAACATAATCATTAATATTAAAACTATAATTCATAATGTCAGTACAATAAACATAAAACATGAATGGTATAAAAATATCACATCCAAAGTCAAACATATAATTACTCAATAAATAGAATATGGATTATTTTATTATAATAAATCAACCTCAATAAAAAAATATCTAGTAAAGGATGTTCACATAGTTTAAAATGATCAGAAATCTCATTGAACAAAAAATATCAATTTTCATGAAATCATATAAATGTATCACAATTTATAAAGGAATTAATTTAAATGATAATATTTGAATAAACGTTTCCCATTCCAATTTTTATCTTTTTAAACAATTCCAAATTTTTAAACAATCAAGTCCATATAAATAAATCATTATAATTAGTTTAAAAACATGGAAATTAATTAAATATTTTTAGAAAGTTAAATCATTAAAAAACATAAAATGATTATCTAGTTAAAGAGCCCCTTAATTGAATAATAAAATATTCCCTTTTCAAATAATTTTTATAAAACATGAACATGGTTGATAAATATTTCCTAGTAAATTCATACATATATACAATCACAGATAATAATGGGATTGATGAATTTACCCTTACCTTTACTATAATACTCTTTATATGTGTCTGAAACTCTAGTATAATGTTTTTAAAAATATAATTAACTTATATCAGAATCATGATATTATTTATGATATCATACAAGACTCATTTATTTATTTATATTACCCTTTATAAACAATTCCATGTTCATTCAATGTTTCAGGTTATAATCACATTGTTTATTGTACATGTTTTGAATTGTTATTCTCGATCATATTACCATGATCATTAATTAATTAATTGTAAAATTTATACTATTATATTTATGTCATATATATTCATAATATAAATATATATAATAGATGGATATATGAAATGGAATACACCGTTCATGGAGACTATAGGTCATACGGATGTAAGAACGGTCTTTCCGTTTTCTTATTGTATTGAATGGAAGTATGTGAATGGAAATAATGTAAAAATATACATATATATATATATCATTAAAGTAGACTAATGTTTTCATATAAATCATAACTATGAATAATATATATTTAAAATAATCATTATGGGATGGTGAACATGGAATATGAGTCTCATCGTGTAATGTAGGTGGTAAGCCGTACGTATGCATGAGTGATGATATAATTTCATTATGGTTAAATGGTATAGAATTGAATGAATTATGAATTTTAAAGAAACAATATAATGTTATATTTATTATTTAAATCAATTATATTCAAATTATATCCATTTCAATAATGTTTATATGATAAACAATTTTCACCACAGCATGCATACAGTAAGTCGTACGTACACAAGCATGGTGATATTGTTTTTATAGGATGGGAAGTATGAGGAATATGGATGTAACATAATTATAATACCATCTCAATAGGTATAAGATAATGGAGATATTATTTTATTATGTAAAAAATAGGGAAATAGGAATTAGAATAAGAAAAGAACTTTGAAATAAGGGATAAAATCAATACCTCTTCATCAGGTGGTTCATTTTGATTTGAACAAATGGGCTCCAAAGGATAGATATCTACTAAAATTATACCCATAGGATTAATTGAGTGAGTTTTGGTGGATAAATGGGTAGGTTTAGTCCAAGAAAAAAGAATTAGATATTTGAGTTTAAGATAAATGGTTGTTTCATTTTATAATAGAGGTGAAGGGAACATTAGGAAAAACCTTGAAATAATAATTTATTATAAAATAATATTCAGTTTATAATATAGAAAAATGGTTTATTTATAGTATAATATAATGATGAGTATAAAACCATTTATCCAATATGTTTTAGACATGTTTAGGTCCTAAAATTAAACATATCTTCTAAATTTAACCCTTCGAAAAATAAGATAACTCTTACCGTATCATTTTGAAGTTTTAAAATACATCGTTAATATCCTTAAAAAATGTAAAGAGAAAATAATGTTGAATATTTATGAAATTTTAATCAATGTTCATGTTACTTGTCAAATCATTAGGTTTTATGATTTTTTAATATCATTTAATATTATATTATTTATTTTAAAATCTCAATTATGTCAATTTTGATACTATTTTTGTAATTGATTTGTGTTAAATTAATAACAACATCATTAGTTAAAAAAAGGGATTAACTCCTTACTAATATGTCAAAGTCACTCAAAAAATTAGGGGATTACATAAAAATGATCAGATTATATTTATTCTATCATTAATAATTCATTTTTTGAATCATTCATTAATGAGGTAATCATTGCATCATTATTTTGTCATAAATAAATAAATATATTATATGTATAAAATTTATAAATAAAATACCATTATTTAGGTATTATTTTTATATTTATAATGACTATTTATATTCATAGAGATCAGTTATATAACCCCATATTAATATTTATTTAGTAAAAGATACATGTTTATATTATATATTTATTTCCCTTAAATTTTATATTCTAAAATGTGATTTCCACACCCTAGTAGATCCCAAATTCCATCCATTCTACCTAATAATGTTCATGGTAGAATATATCTCATAAAATAGAATTAGTACATGTTTTAGGGTATTTTTATAATTTTATAATTTTATGTTTTACCACAACTTACCTGATTTAATTTTTATCAATGGAAAATAAAAATAATTACTGAAGTTAATATTCATAATCTCCAAAAATAAAAGGTGCCAATATACACATTTTGGACCTTCTGATTCCAATTATGTAAACCATTTTTAAAAATTCAAATAACGTAATTGGAATAAATTAATTTAAATTTAATTCACATTGTCAAAATAAGAAAGCGGGTTCCTAAGAAATAAAAACTATCAACATATTGACATGGGTTTATGTAAAATTTATATATGAAATTACTTAAAAGGCCTAAATTGTATTAAATGATAAAAAATATAATTTAATTGTAATTCAAAACCTATCAAATGTATAATTTTACAGTATAAATTTTTTTGATTGAAAAAAATTGTATTCAATTTAAATTTGTTATTTTACAATATTCATAATAATATGAATGTTATCAAAAATTAACAAAAACCATACAAACTAAATTATTATTTCCCTCTTCTAATGTGTAATTTTATTTCATCAAGTTTAATATATAAAAGTTTCAATTATTATTTTTTAAAACAGATCGTCATTAAAAGGTGGTAAACTGTATTTTTTAAAAAATATTTATTTTACCTAAAAAATTGAATTGGTCCTTATTTGACGTCAAATAAATAGATAAGATGAATTTTAAAATTATATAGGATATATAAAATTGAAAATTAAATTAATACTATTCATAATAACTTTTTAACGGCTAATTTGATATGTCGTGGTGCCCTTGAACTCAATGTTGTGTACAACACATGATGTTTAATTATTTAAAAAGGAAGAATACCATGGATGATTGGGGTGTTACATTATACACTCCATCAAAAAATTATGTCCACACAATTTAATATTAGGATTGAAAACTATTGGTTTTGATATTTCAAAATATCATAGATTAAATCCCACATCAAATAATCGGTTAATGAGGTGTCTATTTTGAAATAAAGAAATGTATGTATGAAGGTTACTAAAAATAAAACATAATAGGGTTCCATGTAGAAAAACAAGATCCTGAAAGAATAATATAACAATCATGTTCTGATGGAGAGAGATATAGGACATTAGTAGGAGCATATTAAAAACCATAAAGATATAAATATGTGAATATCTAAAGGACCAATTGATTTATT
Organism: Viscum album; assembly: GCA_963277665.1. Lineage (NCBI taxonomy): Eukaryota > Viridiplantae > Streptophyta > Magnoliopsida > Santalales > Viscaceae > Viscum > Viscum album. Next base: position 1,682,689,477 of record OY728126.1, on the reverse strand, counting down.
GAAAACAATAAAACGATAGAATTTTGTGGTTTGAAGATCCCTTCCCTTGTGTTGAAGAATTAATTTTCTTCATTAAATAAGAAAACAAAGAAGCTTTCTCAATAGACATGTAGAGTTTCATCCTTTATCAAATTCCCACCACAAAGTCGTCATTTTCTTTAAAAGATAAAATTCAAAAATACTTTTTTATATTTATCATATACAGTTCCAAATATAAAATTATACATATAAATAAAGGAAACTATGTTATAATAACAAGTACATCATTTCGTCTCATGGTAGGTGATTCACCCTTGTCACACTTCGGTTTCAAGTTGATGTCTCGCAGCCTTGCCAGATGCGATGGGTTGTCACCCAATTTTTGGGTTATCTTTTTATTAACATTATAACATACCAAAAAAAATAATTTTAAGAAATATTTTACCCTTAAAAAATAGTATTCAATTTCAATCTTAGTATATTTAAACGGTTAGGCTTATCCAAAATACTAATGTCCCAACTCATAGTCCAAAAATTTATAATGATGGTCAAATAACATACAGGTGAATACCATCACCATGTATTCTATTAAAACATGGTAATAAACCGAATTAGAAAAAAATTACATTGAATGCGTTAATTCATCCTTATTACTTATGTAAATCCTAAAATACTGGATATAGACCATAAATCTAACAATATTTGAAACATCCAATAATGATGGTATAAACCAATTTTTAAAAGAAGCATTAATCAATTCCATTGATGTAATTAATATCCTATATTGTCTATCCAAATCAATTATCTCTTATTAAGAATCATTATCTCATTTTCAGAAACATGTTAAGTGTTATATTTCCCACATCAATATATTTTCCCAAAAAATACACTTGAAACTATGTCACATTACTAGGTACTATACAATATAAAATATGTAATTAGATAGTATTGTAGTAAAATTATTATATACTTTATAATTCTTAAAACATGAACCTAATTAACACAATACTAAAAAAAATTCTTTAATAACAACATTAGAATACTAATCATTCCTCTTTATCTACATCTATTTTATAACTTGATTTTTATCTAATAGTAACTTTTGGGGTATACTCTAATGATTGGGACCTTGATTAGCATAGTGTCCCAACTCCATGTAGATGAAGCATTGTACATTTGAAATATTTTTATTACCCTACCCAGTATGAACATTGTTTCCTTTTTCCCCACACGTATAACAAACTACCATTCCCTTCAAGAATTTACAGTGGTGATTCATTATACAATTGTTACATGTGGGAAAATACTTCATTCCCTTATTACATTTATCCATCATTTTCTATTACATCCCCTTATTCTCTTCTTCCCTTGAAATCCATATGACTCGAAGAATTATTTACTTATCTTATTATCACATGATATTATATCTTCATATGATGAAAATATTTAGGAGACAATTTCTCTTCTAAATCTCTTCTTAAGACCATAAAATTTATGATCCTTATTACTCTTTCGATAATTCATTTTCCTAGAGTTATCATTCCTTATGTTTGGGCGCCATTTCTGAATAACGACATACAATAGATTAGATCATATCATAATGTATAATGTAAAAAAAATGACATCATTAATTGCGTATTTACACACATCTACTCTCATAATCATAAAATGGTTTATTTTCTGAATTATTTACTCAAAACCCTTCAAAATGGTGTTTAATGAAAATATGAATTATGATAATCATATCCCCCAGGATTGTCTACTAGGTGTGAAGTAAGTCTTGTTGTTTTCTAATAGGTTACCCATAGTCAATCCCAGTTCAGATTTTTCACCCCTATGTACATTTGTACCAGAACTATATCTACTTATAGTATCTAAACTGGGATGTATTTATTGTAATATCAATGTAATAAATACATTTCCACTCTTCTATGGGGTTCTTCTATACTTATCCTCAAAGTCAATTATAGGCTTATGATCCAATTTCTATTTTCTAAATACGTTTCAAAGGTTGTTGTAAATCTTCCACTTATACTTACTAGAACACTCGGACTCCAGAAGCCCATATCCAGTGCATTATCATAATACATTGGCATGATTATATGGATTCAGTTCCATAAGGACGAATCATTCTAGCAATAATGAAAAATAGATTACATACATGAACTATAAATTATAATTTGTACTGTAAAACATATCATATATAATCCATTTAGAACATTATTATTACCCTACATATCCCTATATTTAAATCATAAACCACTTCTTGGAATCATTGGAAAATAAAACGTAACAAATGGGAGAGCTCATATGATCAGTAAGGATAAAAAATATAGTAGATGATATCAAAAATTAGCATAAATATTTATAGAAATGTACTAAACTAAATAAAAATCATTTTAAAACATTATCATCAGCATAATATGGAAAATATAATCCAAATAATTCCATTTAAATATTCACATTGATATTATACTAATCAGATAGCAACACATAAAATCAATATTTAATATAATAATGAGGGAATGCATAATTTCAAACATCACTAAGTCATGGCCTCGTGACATGACCATTAAAAAAAATTCTATCAAGGCCTTGTAACTAGAAGCTTGATTGTCTTGTTAGACACACTGATGGATCAACGGGCGATTTCGGGCCCTGCATGTAACTTACTATGTTCAATTCATTCTTTATAATAAAATGGTAGAACATAAAATAATCATTCATATTAAAACTACCTTACATAATGTCAATAAAATAACCATAAACCATGAATGGTATAAAAATATCATATCCACAGTCAAACATTTCATAACCCATTAAATACCATATGAATGATTATATTATAATACATCAACCACCATCAAAAATAATATCCCGTAAAGGATGTTGACATAATTTAAAAATATCAATAATACTCTTTGAGAGAAATATCCATTTTTAATGAAAATATTTAAAAGTCACTCAATTTATAAAGGAAGTCATTTAAAAGTGATTATTGAATAAAAGTTTCCCATAACACATTGAAATTTTTGAAATGAATTAACATTTAAAAACAGTCATGTCCATATTAATAAATATTTAAATTCATTTTGAAAACATAGATATTAACTAAATATATTTGGAAATAAAAAACATTAAAACATTTAAAATGATCATATAGTTAAAGAGTGTCTTCCATAAAAACATTAAATATTCCATGTGATAACATTTTTATGATACATTTACATTGATGATAAATATGTCCCCAAAAATAATTACACATAAACAACCTCAGATAATAATGAGATTGAGAAATTAACCCTTGCCTTAGGTCTGATACACTTTCTACGTGTCTGAAATTCATGTATAATGTTTTTAAACATATAAATAACTTTTATAGGAATCATAAAAATAATTATCATATCATATATGAATCTTTTATTAATTTATATTACTTATTATTAACAATTTCATGTTAATGCAACATTTTAGGTAATAATCACTTAGTTTATCATACATATTTTGACTTGTTATTCGTGATCATATTACTTAAATAGTGTTTTCCTTACATATAGATGGTATAATATGATATTTATATCATATATATTCATAATATATATATATATATATTATACGTAGATAAATTTAATTGAATACACCATTCATGTAGACCGTAGGCCGTACGTATGCATGAAAGTTGTTATTGTTTTCTTATCGTATTTTATTGATGTAAGGGAATGTAATATATCTAAATATATATTTATATATATATCATTAAATTAGACTAAGTATTTTATATATTTCATAAATATGAATAATAAATTTTTTTATAAGCATTCATGGATGGGGAACAATGATGATGAGTCTCATCGCGCTGTGGAGAATATAAGATATATGTATGCACGAGTGAAAATATCCTTTTTTAATAGTTAAATGGAATGGAATTTTATGTAATATTAAATTGAAATATAAAATAAAATGATATATTTATTACTTAAATAAATTATATTCATCATTATACTCATATAAATAATTTTTGTATGAAAAAAAATTTACACCATGGCGTGGAGACTGTAAGCCATTCATATGTGTGCATGTTTATATTGTTTTTTGTTGGATGGGTAAAAGGAGGAATATGGTTGTACCATAATTATAAAAACTTCACATCCTTTATTTTGATTCTAGAGTTTTTATTTTAGTATGAAAAAATAGATAAAGAGGAAGTAGAAGAAGAAAATGTCTTGTAATGAATGGCTAAAACAATTACCTCTTCTTCTGTTGTTTATTTTTGATTTGAAAAAAATGTATTTATAGGATGAATATAATCTCAAAGACAGTACACTTGGATGATGTGATGGGGGTTGGGAGGACAAATGGTCAGCATTTGGCCGAACAAAATTGCATTAAAGGATTGAGTTAAGCAGAAAGGGAGGTGCCCTTTTATAAGATAGATGATAGGAACTTTATGAAAAACCATGACTTTTTAATTTATTAAATATTGATTTTCACTTTTTAATAGATAAAATTGATATATTTCTACGATAATATTATTTTTTGTCAAAATAATATAAATAAATTGGTTTTATTCATATTTACGAAAAACATTACCATTATATTTTTGATTTAACCCTTTATAAAATAAGATAACGCTTACCTTGTCCTCTCGTAATTTTACACTACATTGTTAATATCATTACAATAAGATGAAACAAAAACCTAAAGTTAAACATTTATGAAATCTCTACCACTATAAAAGATATTTTTATGAGAATATTTTTTTGGATTTTTATATCATTTAATAAAATAGTATTTATTTTAAAATTCGATTTTTTTCAATTTTGTCACTATTTAGTAATTGAATCTACTTAATGTAATAACAACATTATTAATTCGATAAAAGGAATCAATGTGTCCCTCATATGTTAATTTCTTCAATTAAATTATTTTATGGCATAAATATTTTCAAATTACATTTTTTTAATTTTTATAAATTCATTTATTTTAATCTTTTATTAGTTATGTAATTAGGGCATCTTAAGTGTGTCATATATAAATATATTTATCTAATGTCTAAAAATTATAAAAAATTACCATGAAATTAGAAATAATATTAGATATATATTTACTATTTATAGACATATATATCTGGTATATAACGATATATTATTATTTATTTATTAAAAAATACTTGTTTATGTTATATTCCCCTTTTCTTTCGATAAAATATTAAAAAATGTCATTTTCACACCCAAGTTTCTCCAAAAATCCATACTTTAGGCCTAAGAATTATCATGGAAGAATATATCTCATCCAATGGGGTTTTTACACATGTTAGGGTAGTTTTATATTAATATAATATTAATTATTACCGTTACTTACCTGATTTACCATTTAACCGTGGTAAATACAAATTATTACTAACATTACTATTCATAACATCCAAAAATGAGAGGCACATAATGAAAAAATTTAGAAATTATGATTCAAAATATGGAATCCATTTTTAAAATTCAAATCTCATAATTAGCAGGAATTAATTTAAAATAAATTTATGTTGTTAGAAGAAGAAAGTGATGTTTTAAGAAGTAAAAACTTCCAAAAGATTCACATGTGTTTATGTCCAATTTAAATGTGAAATTACTTCTAATTATCTTAGTTATAATAAATGATAAAAATATAATCTAATTATACTTTAAAACCACTAAAATTTATAATTTAACTCTATAAATTAATTAGATTAACAATGTAGTTTTTAATAAAAATTTGGTATTTGTTCACTATTCATCAAAATATGAAAGTCATCAAAAAAGTGACAAAAATTATTCCAAACTAAACATTTAGGACTCAATTATAATGAATAATTTAATTTATTAGTTTATTTTAAGAAAGATTAATATATTTTATTTAAAATTGGTTCTACTTTAAATGGTGGAAAAAGTACATATTTTGAAAAATACTTATTTTATCTTAAAATTTGATTTAGTCCTTATATTATGTCTATGAAACACTTAATATGAATGTTAAAATTATATTGGATATATAAAAATAAAATTGTGGTAAATACTATTCAAAATCACTTTTTAAACCTACAATTTTATATGTTGTGGTGCGCTTGAAGTCGGTGATGCGTACATCACAAGATATTAAATTATTTAAAATAAGAAGTGTTTCGTAGAAGATTGGAGTGTTAAAACATCCCAACTTAATATTTCCTTTGTAATATTGTCATATTTTTTTATTTTTCATTATATTTTATGAAATATAACTTCATACCTTTGAGAAGAGAGCTTTTATTTTATGTCACATGGATTTTTCATGGTATGATTAAACCTTATTACCCATCCAGTCAATGGCTTATAACTTTTTGTAGACGTGTTATCTAATTTGGTACATAGATTTTTATGTTTTTTGGATAAAACTCTTTAATCAATAATTTTCAACAAGTTACATTCATGTCGTTATCACATTAAATTATAAAATAAACAAACAAACCATGATGAATTATTATATTTTAAAATTGTTAATTAAATAGTAATACAAAGTTATTTTTTAATCCATTTCAGTCTCCCATATAAAAATTCACATAATAATACTTGGGATTATCTAAAGATACTACCTCATCTCAAAATAAATATGATTTTTTGGTTTCTTGTAAAATATCACCCCTTTACCAATTGATTAGGAAGAGGTTGAGGTGATACTAACCATATGAGATATATATTGGAGACCTTTGGGTAAATATAATTGTCATGGTCCTACATTATTATTTTGGAATGATTTTATGTTAATAATATTCAAAATATATAATAATGTGAAAGAAATAAATCCATATTACATTTTGATTAATAAATAAATAAATAAAACTCCAAATACATCAGGATTAATAACAACCAAAGTTACATCAAAACTCTATACAAAATATGAAACCAAAATAACCCATCTGAGAAATTTTCTCCATGGTTCACCACTCAATGTTCCAAGATTGAAAAATAATTAATTCTAACTAAACATTCATCAAAAATAGGAGTATCATGATTCTCTTATTTAAGAATATTAATCATTTATCTTACATGTATCTAGATAAACAATTGTTTACTACTATTTAAATATACTATATAGGGGTAATTATAAAACATATAAGGAAAACCACAAGACATCATAAAATTATATATAGGACATGAAAAATTTAACTCCAAATTTTATAAAAATTAATGAAATTTGATAGAAATAATTTTTATCAAAAAACTATTTAATAATATTTTAATTACCATTAAGTAGGATTTTCAATGAGTAGTGTATCATTTGATTCTAAATTTAATACCTATTAAAAATATTAGAATTTGGATTCATTCATCAAATACAATATCCCTAATAAGATATTTGGGGTAACTCATTTTTTGTACCAATTACTCACTTGATCGTTCACCCGAAAGATCGAATTTACTTATAATTCCATGTATGAATCCATCAGTGAACTTGATTGTACATTAATATACACATGATGACCCTTATATTTAGTTTTCTATAAAAAATATTTCCTTTTAACTATATTCCATTAATTCATTTAGTCAATCACACCATATGTATCTTTTTAATATCATGATTTTAAATCTAAAAAACAACTAATTATTTGACCAATCACTCACTAATTTTTTTATAATGAAAACATAATCATTATATTTCAAAAACTCATGCATCTTTTTTAGAATATATTGTTAGGGAGGTAATGTACACAGATTTTAATTTCATAAAAAACTAGATAAAGGGAATAATAGAAGTAGGATGAGAACCCTCCTAAAATTTCAATTACAGTCAACTTGTTTTAGAGTTAATTTAAGGAGAAGTGGAATGCGGGAAATAAAATAGTCAAAAAATATTTAAATATTTGCACAAGAATAATTTGCATGTTTCTCATTAAATTCTCATAACCTTCCAATTAGTTAAATGTAATATATTATACTATCAAAGAGGTTTTGACTCAATTTTTTTGTTTTTACATTTAGTCATACCCATATAAATGAGCGTAATGATGTCACATATGTTATGTGGGTGTCCAGGGATTGTAAATATCCTAGATCCCTTGATTTTAGTGGATACTGGTGGAACAATATTTTAGAATAAACTATTCCACACCATCCATATGTTTTTTCTAAATCATGAGGTGTGGTCCAATTCTCCCCCTAGGGCTACACAGTTTCACTAAACCATGTGACCCATACCACAAGTCCATGAATACATTCCCATACTAGATAGATTAATGGTTTTCACAAGATGTGCATGGCTAGTCTAACCGTGACCCTATCAATTTGAGGGTTGACTCCCTAAAAGTGAAATGTTTATGGTGTGAGAACGATTCGTCAGATCATGTGCATAGGCCTTGAAAGGGGTCTATAATATGGTCGAGCTAGTTTCATGGTTAGAAATGGTTTTGAAAACCAAGCTGCCAAACAACGTGACTCATTAAAATCTAGAATTTTTTTTCCACTCTATCATATATGTAAACCCACCTTTTTCTTTTCACTTCCATTCATAGAAAATACTTCTATCATGAAGAACTCCTCCAATGACCAACCCATGATTTGGGATGTATCTTCTATTAAGACTCCAATAATACCACTATTCATCTATATAAACTCTACTTTGTACGTTCTTTGATCTTCTTCCTTCAATTATTATTTCCAATAAAAATATTCTTATCAATTCGGGTGCTAGAAATTATTCCCTACATTGAGATAATTTTCATATATTGATAACTTATATCATTCTAGATCAATTACAAGGAATACAATGGAGTAGGGATCTCCAAACAAAAAATGTTTTGTGGTATAGTTTTTTTTTAATCAAAGTCTCATTGAAGTAATCATTCATTGTTTTTAACACACTTCAATCCTCCAATGATTCATCCTAAATTTCTAATAAATTATATTAAATGAAAACCCAAATATAATTTAGAATTATTAAACATAGATTTAACATGATTAGGTTACCACTCTGACATGAGCCACTCGACTTTTTTTCACCCAATAATGGCCTAAGATCATCCTTCCATTAATTGAATTATACAACCTATTGTGGTGTGGGTAATTCCTTTTGTAATAAATTTAATGGAATTGAAATGTGGTACGAATTTTTTTTCAACATAACCATGTACCCATACATTACACAGAGTGTGATGAAAGTGTACTGACAAAAGGATTCCATTGATGGGATTGTCGATCTTCATAAATTATAATTTGAAATTGAATCCCCATCCATTAAATTAGATACATGTTTCATTTATATAATTTCATGGATACGCTATCTAGGTGGATGCCTTGTGTATATTACCCAGGTATGGTACCTGGTTCCCCAGTGAATTACCTTGGAATATACTAGTGAGTAATGTTTTCATATAATTACAGGACTGAGACATGGTTTACATGAGTAATACAATTGATGGGCTCAGAGGGTTATCCCATGAGACTATGGTAAGTGAGATACTTGGGTTACACATTTGGATTGTTTTAGGTGAACACTTATGATTATTGATACATATAGATATCTTGAGAGATACATGGGTTACTCATTACAAATCATAATGGATAGGATCATGATAGATTTTTATTAATAACTAGGGATTCATTTTTATTTTTTTGATGATTTTTCATCCATGTGAAAGAACAATCATAGTTTGAGTCCTTTTTTATGATAAACCATTAGACGCTCTAATTCTTATGTCCATACAACTATAATAGTAATCTTAAATAGTATATATATATTTAATTTTCTACAATATCCTTATTGGATGACCATGGTTCAGATATATCCTACTTAGGATGAAGTAGGTTGTGTTGTTCTGGTGTAACATGGGGATCCTGGACAATTTTTTTTATTTATTTTTCACCTCCACTTAGTTTTACTTCCACATTATCAATTATAAATTAATATAATGGAGAGTTCATGTGACCTTTGGTGGTGGAATTGTGATCATATATCTCATCATATTCAAGAATTTTATGGTTCCTAAGCAAACTTCTTGTTTGTGGGGATAGACATATGGAAGCACAAAAATTTCATTGTTTTATTTTCAATACTGAAAAATAGTGTGGGAGTAGAAGACAGAGATTATGCTCGAGATGTGAGTGAAATAATATTTTGGTCTTATTATGTTTTTTAGTCAGTATGTTTTAAACGGTTATACCCTCATATCTATGGTACTTCTCTTTTTTTGTATCACCATGGAATGATCAACATTTTTGAATATTATATATATTTATTTCCCTCGGTTTAATTTTTTGGATTATGTATTATTCCAAAGAAGGTATTAATTAATTTCTTAATTTGATATAATTAGTAATTACCATTTTGATACACTATGGTCAAGAGGGAAAAATCTCCCCATGTACATGACCTAGGCCCTCATTGTTGGTTGGATTCCTCTAGAAAATTGGGAGGCATTCTTAATGTCTTCTGGCCAACCGAAATAGAGAAAATGTATGTGGCATCTGGGATGGGATAACGAAAATTGGTATCAAATTCTCCATTTTTATCAAATTTTTTTGGTATTATATTGGAAAAATATGAATGTTTTATAATTTAATAAGAATAATGTTCCTATAAGTATCTATCCCATGTATATGTAAAAAAAATTTCATTGGATGAGATATTTTAGTTTTGAATTATTCATATTATAGTAGTAATGATTACATTGTTGGGTGATGAAAATGTTTTTTTAATTTCTTTGATATTATTATAATGAAATTACTTTTTCTCTATCGTTGGACAAAATGAAGGAATAATCTCATTCATCATTATAGTAATTTGAGGATTCACCTGTAATTCATTAAGTCATGACATATGGTTATGTATTCTTAGCCTAATTTATTTAATTACCTATGATTTATTTGAGTTACATGAATATAATTTATGGAAATATGAAAACACATCTTTTAGGGATAATTTAATTGGAGTAATTAATGAGTATGCATCAATCTAAATAGACGATTCTCATATATCATGTGATGACCTAGACCCCCCTTGGTCCCTTCCTTTGCCGAAATCTGGATCGGTGCGACCGATCGGTGAGACCGGTCGGTGCGACCGATCGGTGAGACCGATCGGCGAGACCGATCGGTGCGACCGATCGGCGGAACCGGCCGACGTCGGCCGACCTTGCCAAGATGTTCCAGTAACGCTCTTTTTTCGTAAATAGGGTTTTAAACCCTATTCTGCCTCGTGAAAATGTCTTGGAAACCTGAAACGCGCACAAAAAGTTTTAATTAAATGCTTCATTAATTCATGAGTCAGTTTAAACCACTCAGCACCATTAATGATGAGTCAATCCGCGTGGTCAACCCATGACTCCCACGTCTTACGCGGTTTTGCGTTTTCATCTCAACCGTCCCCGACTTATAAATTAGGGGTTAGGCCGTGGCTTTCCCCTTCTTCGATCGTGGCTCTTCTAGTGCATCGGGACTACCGCGTCGTTATCCGTAAAGTTCCGCGCCCCCGGCCTAAACGTCGATCATCTATCAACAAGTAGGGAATTTTCTTTCGTCTCTCACTTCTGTGTATCATGCGGGGTCGGCGTTATCTTTTGTTCTCATAAGAAATGGTTGAGCCTTTAAATGAAGATAATAACTGGTTAAAGAAGGGGAAGGGGTTGTAATCGTTGCTTATGCCTCATCTTGTGATCATTTTTTTTTGTTGTGATGGTTTATGTTTTCTGAAAATTGAGGTCGTTGGTGGTCGTCGTATGTGCACTGATAAATCCCCTCGTGATGTTTTAAATGGGTTGCTGAATTTGTGAACTCCTGCTGTGAAATTGGTTAATCACGTATATCCAGCTGAATAAGTTGAAAACACCAGGATCAACCCTTCTGTGAAAACTCCCGGTTAGAACACACGGAATTTTGAAATCATGGAGCGTGTTAAATCTTTTAAATCTGAAAGTCCCTGAATTGTGTTGGTAGTGGTAGTTGGTTGTTTTCCCTTCGGGTCGTTTGCTAGAATGTGGGAGGGGTTGGGATCCCCTGTTCTGTTTATACTCTCGGTGGCTGTGTGAATTTGGGGATGGGATCTCCTGTTGGTATGGATTCGGTGGTTGTGAGTTTTAAATCCGGGTGGTTACTTAAAATATCACAAATTGGGGAGAGATCCTCTGTTAACAGAACCGGGTGTGAGTGTTTTGGTTGATCCTTGATTTTGACGCTTTCTTTGGTTATGCTTATGGTAGTTGCCCAGTAGTGCTTAAAATTAAATGAACATTTTGACTGAACGTAAAACAAGAATGGGACAAATGGTTTTGTGGGCAAGGGTTTTGAATTGTGACTCGGACGCAGTGGTGTGGTGTTCTGTAGGTTGGCTAGGAAAACCTATGTTTTGGGTGAGTGTTTGTTACCTATATCTATACTTGTAGCTTTGTGTTTCTTATTCGCGCCCCACCCAAGTTGAGCACTTAGTGCCGAACACCCCCATTTATGGGGGAAGGGTGTTTTTCCCAATGCTATCCTTAGTGGCTGGTTATTAGCTCCTTTTCTGCTCCCTTTCCCAGATATCCCATGTATCTTCGGGCAGGCTGTGATGGCCTGAAGTCCATTATTAGCCCAAGAACCTCCGGGGGGGTGTTGTGGTGGTTGGCCAGGTGTGTGCGGCAGGTGGTTTCCCAAGTGTCTTCGGGATGAGGCCCAGGTGTCTTCGGGCGTGGCAGTGGATCCTTTAGCCCAGGTGTCTTCGGGCGTAGCGGTGGTTGTTCTGGCCTAGGTGTTTGCAGGCATGGTTACATGTGACAGAAAGGCCCAGGTGTGTGCGGGCGGGATTCGGCAGTGGGACTGTGTGTGGTTGTGGCCCAGGTGTGTACGGGCGGGTGTGGCAGTGGGACTGCGGTGAGAATGGCGGGATTGGTCCGATGCGTAGGATGTCTCAATAACCTGTGGGAAAGTGGCGCGGGGTACCCAAACATCGATGTGCTCTTATATATATATTACTTGACTTGCGTTATTTGGGGAGCGAGCCTTGGTGAGGCCTGGGATGGATAGTTGCCTTGTTAGTTTCTGGTTCTTCTCTTTTCTCACGGGACTTTAGTACGTTCCCCCAGTTGTGCATGAGAGTCTTGGTTTTCCCTACTGAGTGTACTTGTATGCTCACCCTACGTATATAAAACTGCTTTCAGGTTTCCAGGAGGACTTCCGGGATCACGCAGGACCTTACTAGCTCAGACTTTTGGAGCAGTTGTAGTTGTTTCTCTTTTCTTTTGGTACTTACCTTGTAGTCACCTTTTGCACTTTGTGGCTTTCAATTTTGAAACATGCATGTGGGAATGGTTTACCTTTGGCTTTACTTTTCTTTCTACCTTGGTGTTGTTGGGTTTTCTCTTCCTTATCTTCCGATCCTATAAAATAAAAAGGGTAATGGCTTCCATTTGCGAGAATTTCCTATACCCTTGGTGCTAGTCGCCACTCCGGGACCTATTGAAGGCGGGTTTCGGGGGTCATTATCTCTCCTTCAACTTAAAGAAGGAAGGGCCTAGGAACCTGCTGACCCTTCCCTCCTTTTGGTGAAGGCGGGTCGTGACAGAATGGTATCAAAGGGCTAGAGGGTGAGAGATAGGACGGAGTCTGGAGTTAGGCACAGTGAGGATTGCATGGGATGGTAAGGCAACGGTGTTGGGTGAACTTGGAGCGTGAATTAGGCCAGGGAAGACCGGCTAGGGCACGGGATTTTAGGGCCCCCCGTGGTCCGATGCAAGGACTCTGGACCTACCAAACAACCAAGTGAGGCCACACTGATTGCAGGGTAGAGACCCTAGGAAAGGTACATGCATCATAAATGACTTGTGTTCTTGTGTTTCTAGGATGTCTTGGGAAATTAAGAATAAATTAAATCTTAATAAGTTTTAAGAACGATTTTCTTTGCACTACTGGGCTTAGGCATTCTTTGTTTACCTTGCAGCTATGGCACCTGGAAGGCGACCACGTGTGGTACAGGCGATCGAGACTCCTGAGACTACTTTGGCCAATCGGCAGAGAGCTGATCGAGAGGAAGAGGACGACCAGTGGCAGAAGACTCTTCGAGCCTTCCAGCGATAGGCCCTCGAGAAGTATGAGGGCAGCACCTCCGATATGAAGATGGAAGGCTGGCTAGAGGAGCTAGTCATAGCCTTCGGCCTGATTCGGGCCCCGACTGAGTACTGGGTTCCTCTGGCTGTTAGCCAGATGCGAGGAGCGGCACGTTAGTGGTGGATGCTTCACCTGGGGAGTAGGAAAGAGTCTGAGGTTGCCTGTGTGGATTTCGAGAAGGAGTTCCGGGCGGAGTTTCTCTCCTCGACAATGAAGGTGGAGAAGAGGCAGGAGCTACTCTCCCTCCAGCAGGGGAGCATGTCCGTGAGGGAACTTGGAATCAAGTTCAAGGACCTCCTACGTTTTTCTCCGGACCTCTTTCCCGATGAGGAGTCTCGGGAAAGACGTTTGGAGGAGGCGCTCCGACCCTCCCTCCAGTATGTTGTTACCCCCTTTACCCTTCCGACATACTTAGAGGTTCAGAAGAAGGCGGAAGTGGTGGAAAGGATGCACGCTCTGGGCGGAGTGTCACGAGAAGGGATCCAGCTAGGACCATCGAAGGGGAAAGCCGTCAGCGCCAGGCCTCCAGCATCGGGACCCTCCAGGTTCCGACCCGCAGGGAGCAGGCCGCAGCAGTTTCAATTTCGATCCTCTGGCCCACGTTTCTTTCCTTCAGGTTCGGGACCATGGTGCTTCATCTGCGGGAGCCCTGGACATCTCCGGAGTCAGTGCCCCGATCAGGAGCAGTACAGTAGTGGCAGTCATCCCCAGCATCTTCCGCAGCAGCAGTTTCCAGCCAGACCCTTCCAGCAGTAGCAGCAGGGACAACAAGCTCCTGCTCCTCCGCAGGCAGACATTGGAGGAGGAGGCCGACCTCAGGGCGCTCCCCAGGGACCTCGACCAGGGCGTGGTCGGGGAGGTGGCCGACAGCCGAGGGGCAGGGGAGCTGGGCGTGGACAGTTACACGCCGCAGAAGCAACAGTTCCAGCAGGGCCAGAGGTTGTTCGAGGTACGATCAGTGTGTTTAGAACTCTTGCTTATGCTTTGTTCGATACCGGAGCTTCGGACTCCTTTGTTGCACCCAGTCTATCCCGCACCTTGGGTCTAGATGCCGAGATACTTCCAGTTCCCATGGTGTTGATCACACCAGTAGGAGGTCAGACCGACTTTCTGTTCGTTTTTCGGGGATGTAGACTAATGTTAGGGCCACATCAGTCGGTTAGGGATCTCCTTCTGCTACAGATTCAGCCGTACGATGTCATCCTAGGCATCGACTGGCTATATTCTGTATGCGCCGTCATCGACTGTTTCCAAAGGAGGGTGGCGTTCTCTGGTTTAGACGGCCAGCGTGTTACTTTCACCGGCGAGCGGAGTTGTCCGAAGGGAAACAGGAGGGAGGAACCTCTCCTCTCCTTGTTGACCGAACTGACGATAGAATCAATAGATGCAGAAATGGTGGAAGTACCAGAGATCGTTCATGAATTTATGGACGTCTTTCCTGAGGAGGTGACGACTCTACCCCCTCAACATGATATCGAGTTCGGGATAGACCTGCAGCCCGGCTCTCGACCAATCTCGATGGCTCCTTACCGGATGGCACCTTCGGAGCTACGGGAGTTGCGGATACAGATTGACGATCTGATGAAGAGGGGTTATGTTCGTCCAAGTGCATCACCGTGGGGTGCCCCAGTCTTGTTCGCAAAGAAGGCAGATGGTGTCATCAGGTTGTGCATCGATTACAGGAGGCTGAATCAGGTAATGATCAAGAATCGCTACCCTCTTCCGAGGATAGATGATTTTTTGACCAGCTGAAGGGAGCAGGATGGTTCTCGAAGGTCGACCTGCGATCTGGATACCACCAGCTGAGGGTAAAGGATAGCGACGTCCCAAAGATGGCGTTCAGGTGAAGGTATGGGCACTTCGAGTTCGTGGTCATTCCCTTTGGTGTTACGAACGCCCCGACCATGTTCATGGGGCTTATGAACTCCATCTTTCGGGAGTATCTGGATCAGTTTGTGGTGGTATTCATCGACGATATCCTGATCTATTCAAGGTCAGAAAAGGACCATGCAGAGCACTTGAGGACAGTTTTGGAAGTCCTCTGACAGCACCAGCTCTACGGGAAGTTGTCCAAGTGCAAGTTCTGGACACGAGGAGTGCACTTCCTCGGGCATGTAGTGTCTAAGCAGGGGGTAGCAGTCGACCCATCAAAGGTTGAAGCAGTTGTTTCTTGGGAAGCACCCAAGAATGTGGCAGATGTTCGGAGTTTCCTCGGACTAGAAGGCTACTACCGGATATTCATACCCAACTTCTCCCGGGTAGAAGCCCCTTTTACGACTTTGACCAAGAAGGACCAGGTTTTCGTGTGGAGCGAGCAATGTGAGTCATCCTTCAGCTACCTAAAAGAAAAGCTGGTTAGTGCCTCAGTGTTGAGATTACCAGAAGAAGGGATGGCCTATGAGGTATTTTGTGATGCTTCAGGACAGGGCCTGGGATGCGTGTTGATGCAGCAACAAGGGGTGATCTCTTACGGGTCCAGGCAGCTACGCCCCCATGAGCGTAACTACTCCACCCATGACCTGGAGCTTGCAGCGGTCGTTTTTGCGCTAAAGTTATGGCGACACTACCTCATCGGGGAATTCTTTGTGGTCTTCACAGATCACAAAAGCTTAAAGTACATCTTCTCCCAGCGGGACTTGAACTTGCGACAACGGAGATGGGTGGACTTCCTCCAGGACTACGACTTTGAAATATCTTATACTGAGGGCAAGGGCAATGTGGTGGCCGATGCCTTGAGCAGGAGGACGCAGAAGGATGCGGTCCGAGAGTCG
The DNA here is from genome assembly GCA_963277665.1 of Viscum album. Classification (NCBI taxonomy): domain Eukaryota; kingdom Viridiplantae; phylum Streptophyta; class Magnoliopsida; order Santalales; family Viscaceae; genus Viscum; species Viscum album. Next base: position 1,682,672,649 of record OY728126.1, on the reverse strand, counting down.
GCAAATGCCTGGAAGGCGATGGAGGAGTTGGCTTCCTTACACCTGGATGCAAAGATGGATAGTGGCAGAGGCTGCCTATATCAGATGATAGTGCAGTCGTCTCTGTTTCGACAAGTGGAAGAGTCTCAGTGGGGAGATCCTGAGGTGGAAGTGTTGCGGGATCGTGTCGATCAGGGGAACGCTCCGGAAGGATGGTCGGAGGACAGCCAATATCGGATGCTCTTTCACGGGAGGTTGTTCGTTCCAGAGGTGATGCGTGATGAAGTCCTTCATGAGTTCCATAGCTCAGCCTTGGCAGTACATCCGGGTGTTTCGAAAATGTACCAAGGCATGAGGGGACAGTTTTGGTGGCCCGGGGTGAAATGGGCAGTGGTAGAGTTTGTGGCTAAATGCCTGGTGTGTCAGCAGGTGAAGGCTGAAAACCATGTTCCTAGTGGTTTGTTGCACCCTTTAGATGTTCCCGAGTGGAAGTGGGACGACGTTTCGATGGACTTCGTCACAGGACTCCCCAGAGCTCAGGGCGGGCATGATGCTATCTGGGTAGTGGTGGATCGATTGACAAAATCTGCTCACTTATTGGCTATCAAGGAGTCAGGACCTGTGAGTACCTTAGCACAGAGGTACGTGGATGAGGTGGTGCATTTGCATGGAGTTCCGAAGTCTATCGTCTCAGATCGGGACACTCAGTTCACCTCACGAGTCTGGAAGGGGTTACAACATACTTTTGGCACCCAGGTACGCCTTAGCACTGCTTTTCACCCTCAGACTGATGGACAGACAGAGCGGACAATCCAGACGTTGGAGGACATGCTTCGAGCATGTGTTCTGGATTTCGGAGGATCATGGGTACGGCACTTGCCTTTAGTAGAGTTTTCCTACAACAACAGCTCCCACTCTACTATCGGCATGGCTCCTTTTGAGGCTTTGTATGGAAGACCATGTCGTTCACCCTTATGCTGGGCAGAGGTTGGTGAGACTGGTACTCTTGGACCAGAAGTAGTGCAGAGCACCACGGAGAAAGTCCAGCTAGTGCGGGAGAGGATGAAAGCAGCCCAGGATCGGCAGAAATCTTATGCTGATCGTCGGAGGAGACCCTTGGAGTTCGAGGCGGGAGATCATGTTTTCTTGAAGGTTTCCCCTCGACGGGGGCGGCGGAGGTTCGAAAAGGGGAGTAAGCTCTCCCCTAGGTTCATCGGACCTTTCGAGGTGCTGAGGTGAGTTGGCGAGGTGGCATATCAGTTGGCCCTACCACCTCAGTTGGAAAGGGTCCATGACGTCTTCCATGTCTCCCAGCTTCGTCAGTACTTACATGATGACTCTCATGTCATCAACTGGGGAGATCTAGATGTGGGAGAAGACGCGACCTTCGAGGAACGGCCAGTCAGGATCGAGGATCGCAAGGAGAAAGTGCTTCGTGGACGAACCATCGGCTTGGTTCGTGTATTATGGAGTCATGGCGGACTCGAAGAGAGTACGTGGGAGAGGGAGGCACAGATGCGTGCCCAATACCCCGTGTTGTTTTGAGATTTGTTCCTTTTGTACCTGTTGTGGTATAACGTTTGACTTTTGGCTATGAAATGTACTTTTCCCTTTCCTCTGTTATGTGTGAAAAGCCCCGTCTAAAGGGAAGAGGGAACCCGACCCCTAATCAAGACACATTAATGTGGATGCGATTAAACCCGTGCGGGCGAGTCAGTGCCGCCCAAAGCGGATAATATCTTGACATGGGGGAGGGGAACTCCCCAAACCCACATGAACGGGTGGTTTGGCGTGGTATGTTGCTTAGTTCATGACAGGGGAGTGTTTTTAGTTAGCAGTGGTTCACTCCTAAGAGGTATCTTTCGAAGATGTTTGTTCGGACCCTCTCTTTCCTTCTGGTTTGTTGTGATTCTCGAGGACGAGAATCGTTTAAGAGGTATCTGATGTGATGACCTAGACCCCCCTTGGTCCCTTCCTTTGCCAAAATCTGGATCGGTGCGACCGATCAGTGCGACCGATCGGTGCGACCGATCGGTGAGACCGATCGGTGCGACCGATCGGTGAGACCGATCGGTGAGACCGGTCGGTGCGACCGATCGGTGAGACCGATTGGCGAGACCGATCGGTGCGACCGATCGGTGAGACCGATCGGTACGGCGGATCAGTGAGACCGATCGGTGTGACCGATCGGCGGAACCGGCCGACGTCGCCCGACCTTGCCAAGATGTTCCAGTAACGCTCTTTTTTCGCAAATAGGGTTTTAAACCCTATTCTGCCTCGTGAAAATGTCTTGGAAACCCGAAACGCGCACAAAAAGTTTTAATTAAATGCTTCATTAATTCATGAGTCGGTTTAAACCACTCAGCACCATTAATGATGAGTCAAGCCGCGTGGTCAACGCACGACTCCGACGTCTTACAAGGTTTTGCGTTTTCATCTCATCCGTCCCCGGCTTATAAATTAGGGGTTAGGCCGTGGCTTTCCCCTTCTTCGATCGTGGCACTTCTAGTGCATCGGGACCGTCGCGTCGTTATCCATAAAGTTCCGCGCCCCCGGCCTAAACGTCGATCATCTATCAACAAGTAGGGAATTTTCTTTCGTCTTTCACTTCTGTGTATCATGCGGGGTGGGCGTTATCATTTGTTCTCATAAGAAATGGTTGAGCCTTTAAATGAAGATAATAATTGGTTAAAGAAGGGGAAGGGGTTGTAATCGTTTCTTATGCCTCATCTTGTGATCATTTTTTTGTTGTGCTGGTTTATGTTTTCTGAAAATTGAGGCCGTTGGTGGTCGTCGTATGTGCACTGATAAATCCCCTCATGATGTTTTAAATGGGTTGCTGAATTTGTGAACTCCTGCTGTGAAATTGGTTAATCACGTATATCCGGCGGAATAAGTTGAAAACACCAGGATCAACCCTTCTGTGAAAACTCCCGGTTAGAACACACGGAATTTTGAAATCATGGAGCGTATTAAATCTTTTAAATCTGAAAGTCCCTGACTTGTGTTGGTAGTGGTAGTTGGTTGTTTTCCCTTCGGGTCGTTTGCTGGAATGTGGGAGGGGATGGGATCCCCAATTCTGTTTATACTCTCGGTGGCTGTGTGAATTTGGGGATGGGATCTCCTGTTGGTATGGATTCGGTGGTTGTGAGTTTTAAATCCGGGTGGTTACTTAAAATATCACAAATTGGGGAGAGATCCTCTGTTAACAGAACTGGGTGTGAGTGTTTTGGTTGATCCTTGGTTTTGACGCTTTCCTTGGTTATGCTTATGGTAGTTGCCCAGTAGTGCTTAAAATTAAATGAACATTTTGACTGAACGTAAAACAAGAATGGGACAAATGGTTTTGTGGGAAAGGGTTGTGAATTGTGAATCGGACGCAGTGGTGTGGTGTTCTGTTGGTTGGCTAGGAAAACCTATGTTTTGGGTGAGTGTTTGTCACCTATATCTATACTTGTAGGTTTGCGTTTCTTATTCGCGCCCCACCCAAGTTGAGCACTTAGTGCCGAACACCCCCATTTATGGGGGAAGGGTGTTTTTCCCAACGCTATCCTTAGTGGCTGGTTATTAGCTCCTTTTCTGCTCCCTTTCCCGGATAGACCAAGTATCTTCGGGCAGGCTGTGATGGCCTGAAGTCCATTATTAGCCCAAGAACCTCCGGGCGGGGTGTTGTGGTGGTTGGCCAAGTGTGTGCGGCAGGTGGTTTCCCAAGTGTCTTCGGGATGAGGCCCAGGTGTCTTCGGGCGTGGCAGTGGATCATTTAGCCCAGGTGTCTTCGGGCGTAGCGGTGGTTGTTCTGGCCTAGGTGTTTGCAGGCATCGTTACATGTGACAGAAAGGCCCAGGTGTGTACGGGCAGGATTCAGCAGTGGGACTGCCTGTGGTTGTGGCCCAGGTGTGTGCGGGCGGGTGTGGCAGTGGGACTGTGGTGAGAATGGCGGGATTGGTCTGATGCATAGGATGTCTCAATAACCAGTGGGAAAGTGGCGCGAGGTACCCAAACATCGATGTGCTCTTATATATATATTACTTGACTTGCGTTATTTGGGGAGAGAGCCTTGGTGAGGCCTGGGATGGATAGTTGCCTTGTTAGTTTCTGGTTCTTCTCTTTTCTCACAGGACTTTAGTACGTTCCCCCACTTGTGCACGAGAGTCTTGGTTTTCCCTACTGAGTGTACTTGTATGCTCACCCTACGTATATAAAACTGCTTTCAGGTTTCCAGGAGGACTTCCGGGATCACGCAGGACCTTACTAGCTCGGACTTTTGGAGCAGATGCAGTTGTTTCTCTTTTCTTTTGGTACTTACCTTGTAGTCACCTTTTGCACTTTGTGGCTTTCACTTTTGAAACATGCATGTGGGAATGGTTTACCATTGGCTTTACTTTTCTTTCTACCTTGGTGTTGTTGGGTTTTCTCCTCCTTATCTTCCGATCCTATAAAATATAAAGGGTAATGCCTTCCATTTGCGAGAATTTCCTATACCCTTGGTGCTAATCGCCACTCCGGGACCTATTGAAGGCGGGTTTCGGGGGTCATTATCTCTCCTTCAACTTAAAGAAGGAAGGGCCTGGCAACCTGCTGACCCTTCCCTCCTTTTGGTGAAGGCGGGTCGTGACATATCATGTTTATATAACCTTAATTAACCTATTATACTATGATTGAGTAACGAAATAATGGTTATATAGCCTAAAATATTACATGATTTGATTTAATGAAATCCAATCTGAATTTATGAATCATTATCTTCAATTAATTCTGAATTTTGATTTGTTTAATAAATTCATTTTACCTGAACTTTTACATCCTGATATAGGATTTAAGGTTCTGGAGAATGTTACATGACATGTAAATTTTAATTTATTTTGAGTTTGTTACTTCATAATTTTAAATTGTAGCACATATTAATTGTTTGTGATATATATATTTATAAGACTACCAAAAAAATAATTTTAAAATAAAAAATGTAATGGAAAATATTAAATGGGGACTCTAATTTCAATGTAAAATATATTATACAATATACCATAAAATTCATACACCATATACCAAAACCCTGGGGGTGTAATTTGAGACCTGGACCCAGACTCGGCCAAAGTATTGGGCTATATTATGTGTCTCTTGTGAATTTTTTGACTATTCTTATAACCTAGGACAGACATAAAGAGAATGAGGAGAGGATTGAAAGATGTATTCAAAATCTATTTAACTATTATTTTATATTATCACTATTAATATATATTTCTAAATATTATATGATGATAGTGTTTTTAAAATTTGAGATATTCGACCATGAAATACTGATGTTCAGCTCCATGATACTGTAAAAACCCATACTCTAGTGGTGGTGGCCCATAAACCACAAGTATCACCACCTTTATTTCCACAAGAGGCACCTAAAATTGATACTCCATTAGAAATTAATTCTCAATTTAGGTAGATATTAATATGATTAATGTGGTATATGTGGGTATCTTCATGACAATCCCATATTATGGTAGAGTTGATGTGAGAATTTTAGTTGTAGCATCCTCCAACCTTTTTAGAGAATGGTTATCATAAGGCTGTAGTGTTCTTTATTGAGTCCATTTCATCAACCCTTTAATATTCGGGGACACCTCTAGGGTTGAGGTTCAGGATCCCCATCAATATTCTTTGTGAATATTTTTAAAGTATATTGAATGAGATCCCATAGGATGATCATCATTAGGCTATATTTAGGGTGAAATTACATATTTATTTTTATAATTTCATATTCCCTCAAAAGCTAATAGTGCATTGTGTTAAATAATTTATGAACATATACCCCGATGATATTATTGAGATGAAGTATCCAACTCATCTCCTTAAGCATCAACATTTTGAAATGACATTAACTTCTGACGCGTTTGTGACTGTGAGGTTATTTGGGGTTGTTTTTATGTATCCATCTGATCACATGTGAATATATCCTTATTGAAAATAATTTTCGGCATAGTGAACCATTACAACATCTAAGTGAGATACTATAGGGATGATGGCAGTGTTTGTCTTGGCATATTGATAGAATAAATTTTTGGTGTAGTGAATCTGACCACATTGCTAGGGGTTTGATCAAAGAGTATGAGATAGTGAATGGATTTTCCCCTTGATATAGGTTGTTATAGAGTCATTTAGACTATTTATTTCCTATAAATGAGACGATTAAATGAATGTATTAGGAGGTAATAGTTTTTTTTTCATACCATGAACATGATGATTTATATCATTAAACTGTGTAATTTTCATCACATGAGGGTATTACCTAAATCTATAAGAGTTCACGTGAAATCCAAGTGATTTTTGGTATACATGGGCATCATTGGATGAACATAGTGATTTAGTTGACAGATAATATCATAATGAGTGATCAATAAATATGACATATAGAATTCCCACTTATGGTGTTTCTCTTCATGGATGTATTGCTTAAAAACAACTATAGATTACCTCAAGATAGATTGGTGGAGTTATCTATCATGATTGCTCATGTAGTGGAACTATTTTTCATTCCTCCCTATAATTTTGAACAAAAAGACATTCTAGAACTCAATAATAAGTTATATGATTTAGAATCTAAGGTATTTATCTGCATTATATTCCATTTTGTTGTTCACCTATCCTTTTTTCTAAGAAGGTAGGTTGTAACCTAATATTTTTTGGAATTATCAATTTTTAAACTAGCATATGATAACAAACTACTATTTTTTTTAACTTTTATAGAATATCACTTTGAGTATCTCTGAGGAGAGGTGATTTTCTAAAATATTGTCTCCAGGCGGGTATGTAATTAAGGGATTGTGAGATATTGCACATTCCTTGTACAACATTCAAATGAATATTACGTATTTTATTGGTATCTAGTTATGTATTTTATCCTAAGGAACATGAAAATAATTTTCCTAGCACTATTGAATCTATTTACCCACATATATATCAATTCATTTTTTGTGTCCATCATGGATGATATCTTTTCTTATTATCATACCTGGAATGACTATTCCAAATCTATTAGTTTCATTTTCAATAAACTTAGAAAGAACCAATTATATAATAAACACTCCAAATTACACTTTTATGGATGAGGGTCACTTGTTGGGTCACATATTCTTATTGGAAGAAGTGTATATAAACTTAGATAAGGTGAGAATTATTGTTTCATGATAGCAGATTAAAAATGTCGTTGATATACAATGTTAATTTCAGATAGATGTACAATCAACGTGATTTATTTAGGATTTTTCATTCCAATGAATAAATTTTAGGGGATTTACTAAAAAATGTGTTATGTTTTTATTATTATATGTGTGTTGGGAAGTATTTTAAGAGTTTTAATGGAGACCAAATGCAACACTAATCCTAATTATTCCTTAGCCAGTCTGAAACTATAGGCATTATTATCAGGCCTCCAGAATCTGGATGGGATCATTCCTAAGTAAATTGATATCTTTCTACTATATGTTTCCTTATATATGAGACCTATGATGTTGAATTATCATATTCATGAACTATGGATTGAAATCATGGTGCATTCCTTATAATGTTAGAGACAATATCTATTGTGATAATGATCCCTCATTTTCATAGATAAAGAAAGTATCAAATATATTTCCATATATCATTACACAAATATATGGCAGTGCATGTGGGTAGAGCACCTTAATTTGTTTTAATATCGACTCTCCTATAAAATTTGAAATGGAAATGTAATACATATTTCACTATGTTGAAATATTGAAACATAGGCCATCAAAGATGCTAATAGTGTATGGATGTTGAGGAATCTGATTTCTGAGATGCACCTAGAGGATTAAGAATATCATTGGTATCATATTCTGATAGAATTATTAGTGACAAATTCTCTTCTTGAAGAGGTAAATCTGATACAAATTTCAAATCTTATGGTATTACTACGGTGGGTGATTGTCTCATTTAGGGACACACCGCCTAGTTAGGTTATTGATGAGAATGAGATCATGCACATTCACATGCATTTTTTGGATGCGACAGACACATGGGAGATCAAAGAATAGCATAACACCATTTAGGGAAAATACCTTGGGATTGCCAAGATGTTGCAAGACAAACATCATCCATATTTGTTTTTGGGAATAACGATATAGATTGAATGATATATCATATGGTGTTCCACCGATCAACAGTTGGAACCTATGAACCAGCGGCCTATAAAACTTCTACATCATTTTTAAATTCTAGAATGGAAATGGATGATGTCACTATGGATTTCATGATCGGTTTTCAAACATCCCTTATAGGTAGTGAAAGAGTTTGGGTTTTCCTCATTATGATGATAAAGGTCACCCACTAATGACATGTACCTGAGACCTTCATAGTAATTTGTCTTGGGAGGATTTTTTTCAGATATTGTGTGACTTCTTGTTGTTTCTCATTATATCATATCAGTCAATGATTCTTGATTTTAATCATGGTTATAAAAAGGGTTTATTAAATAACTTTGTTTATAGGTTCTCATAATTACATCATATGACACCTATGTTGATGGTAAGTCTATGAATACGATTCTTCTATTAGATGAAATAATTTGAGAACATATATTTTATTTTTCTGGTTAATGGTAAAAATATACTTAACTCATCGTGAATTCCTAAAATAATATTTTAAGGAAACTATTCAGATATATCCCAATGAGGACCTGTAATGTAGGCCATTTTGTTATCCCACGTGTCGGTTTGAGGCAGGTGATGTGGCAAAACTAAGGGTGGGTATCATTTACGAGACCTAGGTGTAGGTATAACATATTTTGATGTGTAGGCCTATATCATACTATTAATAGAATTCATATTGTTATTTTCACTCATGGCCTCTTGATTTTGAAGTGGATATTTAGGTTTTACTATAGGGATCTCCTAGATTGGGTTATAGATGGATTTGGAGATAGGGAATGCTATATGTTGATTAATTTTGGAATTCCAATATAATGTTGTTGTTTAGTTTGGTCACCATTCATTTGGATCTATCATAGAGATATCAGGTGTTGTATGACATATTCCATGTATCATAGTTTCACCATCGTTACTCTACCCGATCAAGTTTATTTGATCTGGATAATATTGAGTTAGATATAAAATCATCCATTAAGGATCATATTATATTTATAAATCATTGTATTTCAAGGGTTTTATAAGGTAGTCCAGTTCCTCTAGAACTGGTTCTATAGAAGCACATCCATTTATAAAATGGGACTTGGGAGTTAGAGGATAATATATGTTCTTAGTGGAAAAATCATTTCGTAAATTATCCTTTACCTCCCTCTAGATGGAAACATGATGATGATTTTTTTTGTGTTAGGGGAGGTTATAAGATCGACGATTTTCTATGAGGTACAATCTAGTTTTCTAAGTTATAATCCTTTGAATAAACCTTATAAATGTCCCTAATATATCCATGATGATTATTATGGTGTTTGAGGCTCATTTAGATCCTGAATCCCTAACTATTAGAGGAAATGTTGGGGAAAAATAGATAAAATAATCACTTTATCATTTTTTTAAAGTATTTGTTCAACTCATGAGTGGTATTACATTACTCTACATAGGGTCACATGATTTGAGTAAATTTTGTTCCCCATGCCTCATGGTCATGAAAATTATCTCATACATATGATCGTGGGGTTTCACATGGTTTGTTCATGGTCAGTTTAATTATAATATTAGTAATGTTAGGGGTGACACTCAAATAGTGTTGAGCGCATGGTGTACACACGATTCGATAGAATTTTTACATGGTGTTTGTGAGGGTCATGTTCATTCATTGTTCCATTCACATGGATATTACTTGTTTTGGGGGCCATTCTGTTCAATCAATTCACCTATTTAAAATTTGGAATTTTTTACCTTCTTTCCTATTAGTGAGACCTCTTTTTCTTTTCACTTTGAAACTTAATAGCTCCTCCTCAGGTGAAGAACTCCTCCCATTCATATCCTAGCCTATGGGACTTATCCTTCATTTAGACTCTGATATGAAAATTGATCATCTCCTTGGATTACTCACAGTAAGTGATTTTAACCACTCCATTATTTTATTATTTTATCTCTTCATATTCTGCAGTATTTTGGTTCAAGATAATATAAAAAAATTTAAACTGATATTATTATTTAAATTATTTATTCCATTAAAATAGGATTAAATGTTGAAATATATATGATGTGTTATCAACCAAACTATGGTAAGTGGTTAGTTCTTTTCCATTAATGTTTGTTTATATTTATCATGCACCATTGTGTCAATCACTAGATTCACCTGGTGATGCCATAAAATGTTCTACTAAATTAAATTAAATGATAAACCATTATTATTGTAGTCCTAGTACCTTGTGAAATAACTTCTTAAGGTTTTCACCCCTATGAAAGCCACTTGAAGGGTTTTTTTCATTAGAATACTAATAACCTCAAGCCTTGAATTGATTTAAACCACCAATTGATGTGTGAGGATTCCCCATTGTAAAAAATTTAATTAATTTCATAAGTGGTATAAATTTTAGTCTAGATAAAACCATATCCTTAAATTATTCCAAGGGAGATACAGGGGTCTCAACATAAGGATCCCTTGGATTGATAATAATGTATTATAAATTATAATTTTACACTGATTCCCAATACATTTGGATTAATCCATTGTTTTGTTTATATAATACCATGAATGGGATAACTGAAACAATACCTTATATATATTACCTATGAGTGAAAGAGGGTTTCCCAGAGGATCACCTTGTATTTTCTCAGTGAGTGATGTTTCCAATCAATAAAACTATCTCTACTTGGTTCCCTATGTGGAATACCAAATATTTTTTCATATTTTTATTCCCATAGTCAATTAAGAGAGTGATACTTGGGTTCCATTTGTGGATATCCATGAAATAAATATTTTCATAATGGATGATAAAACTACTCCTAGAATGATACATGGTTTCCTTCAAATATATATCCATAGATGAGCATAGTATTTTTATATATTGAAAACTATGTATTCCTTTTTATTATGATTAAGGATTAATTTCCCTGAAGTGGACATGGTAGGGTTAATTTCATGGTTACACTTGGCCATCCAATGTCCCAACATTGATTTACATATATGTTTAGAATAAAACATCAACTATATATATATATTCACATATATACTATATCATTATATCTTGAAATAGGTTAGTAGATATATAACATAGGATGAAGTGGTATGTGTCAGTCAGGTTTCCAATAATGAACCCTTATCGATGTGATTTTTTTTCTTATACATAATATTAACTTAAATTACCCATTTTAAATTCATATTATAGATAGTTTTATAAAAAATACATAGTGTTATAATAACTATATCTTGGAGACTATTCGAGCCACCTATGGTACCTGAAGAGATTTCATGATTTCATGTATAGATAAATGAATTATCCCAACAAAAAATGGATTATTTTATATACTATGATGAAGTACGTGAGAATAGGAATTAACATTTCTCATGATATAGGTGGAGGATTCTTTTAGTATTGTCATTTTTTTTATTTATCATTTTGTATATTCATATATAGTAACACCCTAAGGATTTGAAAATAAATTTTATATTGAATGTATGAAACACTGAGTCTCTACAAAACTACACTATTTTATAACCTAGCCAACGAACAGAATTTTTTCACTTCTAGGCATTGAATATCAAAAATCGAACATACACTATTTCATTTAGGAGAGGTTTGTTGTTTGATAGAAACAGCGTAATTTTTGGTCAATAGTAAGTTACCCTTATGAATATTAATGTAAAATTACAAATAGTAATATATAACTAGGAATAGTAAACTAACCCATGTATTTATAAATAAATTAGGAACATTATAAATGAAATATTACATTTTATAAATTATTGATTAATTATTGTTATTTTTTGAGTATTAAATGATTAATTAAAATTTTAAATTAATAAATGCATTTAAAATTCCGTTTCATAATATATGTTCCTAAATATATATATTTTTCCAATGTTTTTGGGACAATTTTATGAGGCCATGGTTAATTATTGAATGTATTTCAAAATATGTTTTAAATTTTATTTATGTATTTTTTAATTAAATAAGTTATTTATTTAAAGAATTAATATCACATATTTAGAAAGTTATTTTGATATAATGGACTTCATTTTTGGATTCTACACTTCAATCAATGGTTATGGTGAATATTTGAGATTTTTCTAAAGTACAACAATTTTAGGTAGATTGTAAAAAAATAGAATTGAAGAATAATACTAATCACATGTTTTTTTGAGACATTGTGGATGTATGTTGGGAGTAAATATACTTGTTTAGAACCTACATTCAAATATTAATATTATTGGTCACACTAATCAATACTATTATGGTCTTGAGACAAAAATAATGATTAGGATATTATGAAATTACTCCTCTCATTGACCATAAAACCACCCTCACACACTATTATAATATCTCTTATCAAGACTTATTTCTTGTATAAATAATACTCAAATATGCTCCCAATATCATCCCCCATTTCCAGCATCCCATGGACTATTAAACAGACTATATTCTCTCCCCTAAAGAGGTTATTAAGGAAGATTAATTCAAGAGGTAAATTTCTCTTTTCAATTCTTTTACATTCATTTTAAGTTAATTTTTTTCTTTACTATACTCACATCACCTCATCCAAATGTTATCAAATATCCATTACCATTAATGTATTAGAATTTTTTATTATTATGTAATTTTTTATTATCATTTTTCCATTACAATTCAATTATACTAGTAGTTACACACACCATATATGATTTTCTAGTTTATCACATCCAATGACATTGGGTTATCAATTTCTCTTCCCAAATTCAATTCGTCTCATGAAACCATTATAATAGATGATCTTAACAACAATATATGTATTATGTCTCATATATTGGTTTTTAATATTTTTTAAAATGGTTTTTATTTATAAATAAAAATGAGTTTATTGTCTTCAAAAATCACAAATTATGCCAAACAGTTGTCATTAAATAAATTATATAATGGTTAATTTTACTCTAAGTAACCTAATGAAACATTAAACCATATAACCTTTAGTATGTTAACTAAAAACATATGACATAAATTCTATACAACCATCGTTATTTTACATTATTCTTCATTCACATTTATATGTATACCGTTCATGAATCAGATAGACCGGAAGAATAAAATTAAACTTCTTAACCCAAAAAGGCCATGAATTAAATTATTATTTTTATAATTAATAAATTTCATAGATATGAGGTTCTTTAAATATTTATGAATAAAAACCATATTGATTATTTTTATCATTAAGATCATGTGGAGAACACCTTTGTCCTTAATGGTTAGGCTTTCATTACCTCACATCAATTTTTTTGAGATATTCTGTATTAATTTCTATTACTAGTGTACAGTGTATGTATACCTCCCACTTATTTTTATATCATGAAACAATTTTTTATTATTATATTAAAGGTATTATTTTATTATTATTAACTTGGGTAATATGATTTAATTTACTAATAATTTGTCAGTATTTTCTACATGAACAACCATTTTCAGTATGGTTGCACATATTATCTACTCACCCAAAAGAAATTCTTATTTATTCTTATTTAATTCTAATAAATTCTATTTTAATTATATATATATATTTACCATTCATAATACTTATTTATTTAAGGTTAGTTATAGGTTTTAAAATAATATTTCAAACGTTCTTCTGAAATGAAGGCATGTTTCGAGGTTCTCAAATTCTATCATATTATTATCTTCACAATATAATCTATTTTAATCTAGATTTACCTTTCTAAAATCTCTCATTTTTACATGAAAAATAAATTTTGGTTCCTTTCTAGTTTTATGAAATAAAACATGTCGTTTCACCATAAAATTTCATTACTAAATTCCTTAAATAGCACTAAAATATTTTAATTCTAAATTATCATTTAAACACATTTTAAAATATTAAACATTATTTGGAAATTATTTATGAAAAAATGTAATATAATTATATTTCCCTTTTTCATTTATGGGATATTCATGTTTAAAACCATATTTATGACATATAAAAATGATTTCAAAAAAATACCTACTTTCCAAAGTAAACTAGATTTTTCTCATCTCTGTTTAACTTTTATGAGATATATTCCATGTTCACCACTTATTCCAAGTATGAAGTGTATATAATGCACTATGTTATATCATATAAAAATTATACATATTCTTGTTATATTCTAAGAGATTATTACATGAATGATTCAATGTGGTATGGGAGACATTGGAATGTTTAATTATTATTTACTCAAGAATTTCTTAATCGTTTAATTTAAATGTATCTTTATTTATGTCAACATCCTTTGATGAAGCATGTATTTCATAGAGGTTTACATCTTATGATATCATCTACAATATTTTTTTGAAGGGGTCTAATTATTTTTAATGTGGATGTTCTATATTGATACCATTAAACAATTTACTTCGAATGGATAGTGCTTATGTTTAATGTACATGGAATGTTTTTTATATTTCATATGTTAGTTTCAATATGAATATATATGTCTTCTATGATAATATTAATTAATATTATGAATTCATTGGACTTATTAAATGTTGGGTGGTGTCTTCTATAGCCCTGTGGTGCATCAGTGGGTCTCATGAGACAAAATATGGTCCTAGAAGGAGGCATGAAAAAAGGATAATTATTTTCATGGAACGAGGCCTTGATTTTATGTTAATGATGTCCCGAATTATGAACTCCTTATTTATGAAAATATTATTTGAAATTTCCTATTTTTATTCAACTTTAAGAATATGAATTATTATCATTTATTATAGAACTATTTATTCAACTCATATTGCCAACATAAAATGGTCATGATAATTTTTAATGTAATGTGATTGTAGTTATTAACCATACCTAATGTTATGTTTATGATATCTTACACTTTATTCATTAACCTTACTAAGAATATGAGATAAACCCTTACAAATGTTTCATTTTCATCAAAAAATTCAAATGATTGTTATGAAAAACATTTTGGGATAATCTTAGTGTTGTGGATGTTCCCAATAAAACATATATGTTGTATCTCTCTAAAAGTTGTATTGTTAAACAGATATATGTATCTGGTTTTCTATAACTACTAAACTACACAGTACCTCAATATATGACTTTCTTATTATAATGCCAAATGTAATGAAATAATGCATCATATTTGAGAAAATAGGGTCGGAGAATTATAGTTGGTATAAAATGATTTTTAGTAGAAATCATACAAAACCGATTTAGAAAACATAGATTACAGAAAAAACCTATGATAGTATGTGATTATAATTAATCATGAACTTCCTAGAATTATGTTAATGAAAATATTATGTAAAACATTAAATAAAATATATCTTTTTCTCGATACTACACAATGGTGTTGTTATAGTACAAATGTAACTAGGAGTAACAACTCTGACATGGAGTTTAGGGATTGAATCAGGATATCTTGGTACCCAAAAATTTCCATTACTGTTCATAGGGATTGAAAAACCTATTTGATATTCTTAGGATAATTCACATTTTTATTACCTTTAATTTTGAATTATTTATTTCCAAAAAGAAACCAATGTATATTGTTCTATGATTTATGATGCATTAATTTATTATGTGGTTAGAGTTATAGAGAGTTCATATTTTTTTTAGATACTATATTGTATAGAATTGATTAGAAATGGTTCCAAGAAGACGGAATGAGAACTCCACCAATGCACATGATGAAAAGAGTAAATATTATTATATCTATCATGGTATTATTCCATTATTTCTCTAGATGATAGTATCCCATGTATCATTATCATTTTAGGAAATAGTATCATGTGTTAACAAGGTACATAAACAAATATTTTAGTCCCATGTCTTTTAAGGGAACAAAAAGAAGTAGGAGAATGTATAGAAAGACATGTCAAAGGTAATAAGAGAATGAATGGGGTTCCCACTTGTGATAACTATAGAATGAGTCACCTCGGTAAATTCATGAATGGAATGAGATATTTTTATAAAACTGTATAAAAAGGACACCTATTTCGTTATTTCAAGGGTAGCATAAAGTTGTATAATGTCCAATGCTTCATCTCAAAGGATATGAGAAACTATGTGAATCAATGTCCCAAGATTCAATGGAATATTCCCAAAATGACGTTTATAGATATTGATCAAATCATTATACTAATGTAGATGATGTGGAAGGATTAATATTCCTCCACAATAATAATGTCATTAGAATATTATATCGCCAACTTACAGGTAATAAGAATTATGTAATTATTGGGGAATATACATTAGTATTATTTGATTACGTACTTGAATTCGTATGATGAATTTTACCCATTATATGTGAATCAGTAGAATGTTAACATCATGGGAATGTATATGGTTGAGGTAAATCCCACCGTAAATATATTCTTAATGAATTTGATAATGATGAAGAAATTATTGATTTTTTATTATTACCTACAACCTCAAAACTGATTATTGTCCTTTCATCAAATTATATATTCAATCATTGATGGAGTTTCCAACTTTTATGGATATTGGTAATATATTGAATATCTTATGTAAGAAATAATGCTTGTCTCTAATACGGTATTATTGTAGTATGCGTTATCACAATATTTAAAGAGTACAGATGATAAATATAGTCAAATGATTGGAATGATAAAATTTAGGGCATCGTCGTGTTGATTAATGGAAAAAAAGTTGCAGATGAATTGGGAATGATAGATCATGGAGTTCTAAGAATAATGATGATTTCAATGGACCTTTTATACATCAACATAACAAGGATGGATATGAGAATGATTCTAATGTGTTGTATAATGTTATTTTTGAATGAATAAACAAACATTAAATTGTGTTTTGTTTTTCATTGAATGGGGTTTTAGATCTTAATGTCATTGTATGATGTCATAGAAGTTGACAGATGAAATATAGATAGTTCAAGGAAAAAAGGAGAATGATGTGTTTAGGAAATAGAAATGTATATGTGCACTCTTATAAGAGAGGAATAATTACATAACTCTAGGAAAGGAGTCTTATATTTTAATTTCTTAGTATATATTTTTTTCATGATATCAATGAAATTTTTCATAACTTTGGTTTATGGTTTTTTGGTAATGATTTTTCATATGTGCAAGTTATCTATAACTTTCCATTAGATTATGATTAATAGATTATTCTTCCATGACCGTGTTGTCCAATTCGAATGCATAATTTTGTAGTAACTGTTGCATATAACATTAACTCTTAACAAGAGGAAATTTAAAAAAAAAATTATATGGGCTTCCATGAAAGGAATTGTGAACTATCAAACATTAAATTTTGATGTTCAATTTCAAATTTGAAAAAAAAAACAATTTTTAAGGAGGGAAGAATGAAGCACACAAAGGATTTTCTAATAAATTTAATATTAAATACATGAAACACTATGTATCAACTAAAAATCACTTTTTTATAACCTATCAAATGGATATAATTTTCCCACATATGTGTTTTGAATTTCTAAAATTTAACAAACACGGTTGTGTTTAGGGTTATGTTTGGAGACTGATAGAATCAACATAATTTTTTATGAATATTAACATAGCCTTATGAATAAAAATGTACCCTTATGAACTGAAATATATGATTATGAATACAAACCCCACCCAAAGATGTATTAATAAAATTTATGCACATTATAAAAAAATATAACATTTTATAAATTAATGATTAATTATTGGTATTTTTGTTAGTGAAAGATAAATAAAAATAGTTTACAATTAATAAATTGATTTTAAATTCACTTTTATAGTATAATTTCCTTAATAAATATTTTTCCTAATTATTTTGGTATATTTCTATAACGACTTGTTTAATTTTGGAAGGTATTACAAATTTAGTTTCAAATTTAAAATTTATATTTTTCATTATTATAATGATTATTTTACTAATTAAATTTCAAATTTATAGAAAATTATCTTGATAAAATGAAATTCATTTTTATATTCTACACATCGAAAAACGGTTAGGGTGAGTTTTTTGGATTTTTCTAAAATACTCTTATTTTAGGTGAATACTGAAATAAGATAATTTATGATAAATACTAAATACGTAATTTATTGATTCATAGGTGATGTAAGGATGATGTAAGGAAACATGGATCAGACTCACATGCACATATAACTATTATTGTTCATAATTATTTTTACTCTAGATGGTCTTTATAAAATTAATAAAAAAATGACTAGGATATTCAAAAATTACTCCTCTCTTCCAATATAAAATCCCCTCACTCTCTCTTCTTTTAATCCCTCTAATGCCTTTTGGATTCTCTAAATTATGATCAAATCCCATATCATGATCCCCCCCATGTCCAACATCCCTTACAATCATATAAAAAATAAATCTACTCCCCTAAAGAGGCTCTCAAGGATGATTACTCAATAGGTAAATTACCCTTTTCAATTCTATTACATTTTTTTCAGGCTCATTTTTTTAATTTTTTATCCTCACCTCTCATCATACAACTGTTATGAAATATATAGTATCGTACATATACTATAATGTTTATTTTCATTATTTAAATATTATTATCATATTTCCTTTATCCTAATTTTATTCAAGTAGTACAAAACACCATTTGAGATGTGCTAATTTAGCTCATTCAAGGATAATGAGTTTTTAATTTGTATTACCTTCTTTATTTGTGCTACTAAAATAATTATTATTATTTAACTAGAATATAATATATTTATTATGTCTAGTCTATGGTTTTTTAATATTTTGGTACACATGATCTGGATTTATAAAGCATAATGAGTATTTTTTTTCAAAAGCCTCCATTTACAAAAATCAATTGTCATTACATAATTTATATAATGATTCATCTGCAGTCCATAAAACTAAATTAAATTTACAACCACCTAACCTTCAATATTTTCACTAATATCTTATAAAATAAAATCTGGACAACTATCATCAGTTTACACGATTCTTCGTTCATGTATATAAATATACTGATCTTGAAATAAATGAACCCAAACAATGAAATATAACATGTTAACCCATTAAATAACCATGAATGAAATTAATAAGGCTGAAATAAATAAATTACTTCGATATTAGGTTCTTTAATTTCAAATTAATTAACCTAAATTTTATTATACTGGTGATTACTATAAAGTGTATAACACCATCGGACCTATGGTAAGGGTTTCATTATATCACTTCCATTTTTGTGAGATATTTCATATTTACTATTAAAACATGTTTATGGTGTATGTATACTACCCCATGATGTTTCATATCATGTATATATTTATTTTAATGATATTAAATGTATCATTTTACAAAATATAAATTTTGTGGAATTGGATTCAATTGATTATAATGTTGAATGTATTTTCTACCTGAACCTCCATTTTCATTGAGGTTTTTCTTATTCTCTACTCACGTCGATGAAATTATTATTTATTCTAATGTGCTCCTCATAAATTCAATGTGAATTTTTAATCTATTTTTATAAATATGAATCCTTCTTTATATTTTGGTTACCTACATGTATTAAATTAATCCTTCAAAGTTTCTTACAAAATAAAATCATATTTCAATGAACACCTTGAATTCATACCTATTTTGAAGGTCAATATATAATATATTTTAAGAAATAATTATCTTCATAAAATAACACATTTAAACATGAAAAATATATTAAGGTCCATTTTTTGTTTTATGAAATAAAACATTAGTTTGGGCCTTAAAATCCATTTAATTAATTCTTTATTCTGCACTAAATTATTTTCATTCAAAAGAATCATTAAAAACACTTTTTACGTGATATCCCTCTAGTGGAACATCATTTTTTCTTCAAATGTATTATAAATTTTCTTATATTGTTTTTCAAAGATATAAATTTTTAAAACAATAATTATGAAAAATACAAATGATTTTCTAAAAGAACACTACATTCCAATGTAAAATAGATTTTTCTCACTTCACATTAACATTTGTGAGATATATTCTTTTTTCACTACCTATTATATGATGGTGGTGTATCTAATGACCCTATTTATATCATCTCAAGATTCTATTTATTCACATGATACTCTACGAGATTATGATTTTAATGTTTCATGTTGATGTGGTACACTTTGTATTTTGTAAGGATTATTTCCTCAAGAATTTCTCACGGATATCATTTAAAAGTATCATTATTTATTCCAACTTCTTTTCATGAATCATGTATTAGATATATGATTTTTTCTTATGATTTCTTATAAAACATGTTCTTGATGGTTTTCTTATTAGATCTAATGTGGATGTTCTATCTTGATACTATTGACCAATTCACTTTGAATGGTTTGTGTTAATGATTAATATATATGAAAAGATATTTTCATTCCATATGATAGATTTAATATGAATTTATATATTGTTTTTTTATCCATATTCATAAGAATAATGCATTGGACATAGTAAGTATCGGGTAGGGCCAACCATAGACCCTCGATACATTTGTAGGTCTCTTGAGACAAACTATGGTCATGGAAGAAGGCCTTAACAAAATGGATATTTATATTCATGGCGTGAGAGAATGATGATATGATTAGGATCTACCACATTGTCCATTAACTATTTATGAAACTAGTAAATTAATTTTTTTTTGGATACATCACTAGTAGAATACCCTGTATTATGCTTTATTATGGTACTATTTATTCAGCTCTTATTCCTACCAAAATATTTTCATATTTATTTTTATAGGCATGTGTTGTCAGTTATTGAGATTGCCTAATGATTTTGTTTAAGATATCTTCCAATGAATTTTTTATATTTTATGAGCATCTAAACTCACCCCATTCTTATGTTTAATTTTCTCATTACATGAAGATGTTTATTATGAATGAACTACGGAGATAAAATTAGAGCTTTCGATGTTCCCAATTAATATTATATGTTGTATTTATTTTAATTTTATATTTATGGAACATATTTATGTATATGGATTTCCAAAACTACAAAACTACATGGTTAATCAGGAATCAAATTTCTTATAAGCATGCCAATGTAATGAAATAATGCGCCAACTCTAGGAATCATGGGTCAGAGAATTGCATGAAATAATTTTTCCTATGTACTTCCCATTTTATATAGTATCCTTGACAGATAAGAATTTTTTGTATCTGATATTGATTTAGATTATAAATTTTTATTTGTATGGATGATTTATTATTCCAAAAGTACTATATATTACTATTTACACTACATATAGTTATTATATATTTTTTATAACTTTTATCAATAGGGAATAGTCACCCCCATAGGCAAACCCAATGATATTTCGTTAATATAGTAGAGTCTATTATATAGGGTTGTGTTCTTGAGGTCATGTGGCCGACCCAATCAAGAAACCCCTAGGTGTATTATAGGTAGAGATTCTAAAAAATCACCAAAATTAGCAACATAAAAAAATTATAATATTGAATTATTCCATATTCCCAATCATGGTGAATTCTCTTAGTTCAATTCATGTGGGATAAACCATTCCATGAACCATGAAATTCAACATTTTTCAATGTGTATTTCAAAAAAACACACCAAATTTCCACAACATTTTGTTAAGGTCATTTACATAGGTTGTGAAAATATCCAATAAACACTATTAATTACTAGGAACAAGGTCTTGTGGGAACCCCAATGTCATGGTAAACTCTTACGAAATGATTTCTATCAGTCAGTATGCCCTGATGGCCTTAAATTTTTATTATTTTTGATAATACACCTTTTAAGGGGTGAGGAGAAACCATAACAAGGCCTGAAGGCTTAAAGACAATTACATGACCCGTAGGTCGTAGAAGGATTCACATAGACAAAACAACATGGAACTGATTCTCCCTAGCATATGTCTAGATATTAGTAATCCACCTTCACTGGGCTGGTCGGCTAGCTGTCCTATGCAAAGGTGCATAGGCTTGGTACCGATGGAAAATACATACCCTCTCATTCTTCTAATTCCGGTTAGGTTTTCTCCAGTAAATGGGCCTTCCCTAAATCCCCCTCTATAGCCTTTTCCCTTGTAGTTTGACAGGTATATCCGCATTTCATGTGCCCGGAAGCCTTGGGGTAACCTGGAATACGCCTCAACCCAGATTTGATCTTGGGTCTCTTGGATGAAACTACTATGTCCACACCAATTGGGTTGAGGCTGTTGTGAAAAGGAAATTATTTCTATAATTCATAGAATAATGGAATTAACCGTAGACATTCTCATTGTGTAGTAAATCTCATTTTAAAACTCATAAATCTCAAACACCACATCCTTCATCCACCAAACATCTAGCACCCCAAACATAAAATGAAACAACCTTTTTTAAATATATATACATCCATCATACATGATTTATTGTATTTATAAATTCAATTTTTATTGTATTGTTTATAGATTAGTTTCCTTTTCATCTCATCTATTTTTAATCACTATTCCTCACTTCCAATTCGCATGATTACCTGGTTTAATACTATTTATGTGTTTTTTCTTTTAAATACATGTGAGTATTTATTGGTAAGGGGCTCATATTGTACCGTTGTATTCCATATATACCTTTTCCATGGTTTTCAATAATTCATGATTTTCGTAAGGTAGGTTCTTCCATTTGACACCCTTTTCAAAAAAAAATTTATGAGATTATATATTTTTGTAAATAAATTTCCATTATAAATAGGTTTGTTTTAATATAATTCTGTGAAAAATTATTCAATTACAAAATAAAATTCTGCATTGATTTATAATAAAATGGAGGATTCTTTGGTTTTTTATTAATATTATTTTTATGTTATTGGACATGAATACTTACTATCTAATAAATATTATACGAATATTTCCTCTAATTTATTCATATTTTAAAAGATTTTAATTCTTCCCAATTAATTCAATAGAGGGTATTTATACCATCATGATATTTTTTTATTTGAATTTCATTTTTATTATGTATTTGTGTGCATTTCGATAAAATCATATATAATTTATTGTTGACTTATGTTATAAACTTTCTTAGTATTTTCTAGTATTTTCATTTATATGTATCTCTAAAGTACTGGATTTTATTTTTCTAAAATATGATTTCTTATTTTAAAAATGTTATTTTTTATAAATGCATTAAAACCATGATTTATGAGTCAATTGAACCATATAATATTTTTGTTTCTAAAGAATATGGATGTAATGGTATTATTGGATGGTTATGAATGACTATAAAATGTAATTTTATCATAAGGAAAATAGAGATTGAATTGTGCCTTGTGACATTTTTTTCTTCTATATGTTGGGATATTGATATATAATGTATATTTTATGAATTTATAACTATATTTCACTCACTAGAATAATTTAAATCTTATGTTTGATAGTGTGAGATTTAGATAAAGTTACTATATTATTTTGATAATTTAATATATAGTGTCCATAGATGTATTTTATTCTGAAAAAATATGGTTTCCCCTAGGCGGGGATTGTTTTTGGAATTAATGATGCTATTTTCAAGAAAAATATTCAATAAACTTGTTGTTGGATTCACCTATGTGTTTTTGTGTCTCTAGAATGATATTAGAAAATCCATTAGATCACCATTGATTACATATACACTACT
The DNA here is from genome assembly GCA_963277665.1 of Viscum album. Classification (NCBI taxonomy): domain Eukaryota; kingdom Viridiplantae; phylum Streptophyta; class Magnoliopsida; order Santalales; family Viscaceae; genus Viscum; species Viscum album. The sequence continues at coordinate 1,682,648,963 of OY728126.1, read as the reverse complement.
TAATTCATATCACTTTTTTTGGCTTGATTCAAGTGTAGTTATATTAATTATATAACTATATTAATTCAATGTTCCATTATTGGTATTTAGAGATATTATATACACATTTTTTGGTGTATATTCTTCAGGAATTTTTTCCTATAAAATATAAATATATATATATATATTGATTAAATATATTATTTTTTAAAAAAATTAAAAAATAATGATTTTTCCATTGATAAAATTCAAAAAATTTATTATCTTCTATTTTTTAAACTATCTCTTTCTATATTATTTGATAATATAAGGGAATAGGTTTTACTAATAGTATAAAATTACCTAGTTATTTTGGTCTCACCATTGTTTTAGAGATTATTATTTTTATACCATGTAGTTTTTTATGTTTAGGATCTGGTCTCTAAAAAACTCTTTTTACTGATTTTCCTACTGCGTTTCTCATGTAGTGGGTTCATAGTGATGATGTTTGATAAGGAACATAGTTTATAAAGAGTTCATTAGTTTGGTATTTAATGTTTTTTATTTTTTTGGTAACCATCATGTGTTTGAATATTTTGTTTCTCCTTGTATCTTTAGATAATGGTATATTTTAATTTTACATTTTTATTTTAGTAATATATTTTTTTGGATAATTATATATTTGGAGTTTTTCCATTATAGGTATGAAAATTTATTAAAAAAAATTTCTTCTATTTCTATTGTTGTGGAACTTAAGATTGGGTAATATTATATTTCTAGAGATAATTCTATTGTTTTTTATTCATTATTAAATATGATAAATCATTCCCGTTGATATATATTTGTTACCCCACACTAGTTTCACACATTTAGGGATCAATAATTCTACTTGGGATATGTCACATGATGGCTCAGGGACCCATATCATGTGTAGTTGAGGTTGGTTTTTGAAAATTTATGTTATGTGATGGTTTTCATTCAATAGAAATGTTTTGATTTTTATCTTATTAGAGGAATCATATGATCAATATTACATATTAGGGTGGGTATTTTAATCTACATGACTTAATAGAACTATTTTTATTTCTTAAAATTGTTGTACAGATAATCCCCCGACCCATATAGTTGAGATTTAAGAAAAATATATATATATTATATACAACGTTTGATACCAATAGGAAGTCCCATATTAAATCATTATATTCTTAACATCATTTACATAATTTAAATCAATATTTCTCATAAATAATTTCATAACCCAACTAAAGGATTGTTTATGGTTTTTTTAAATTATCTAGTTTTTCCATTTATAACAATTTTCATAAAATATCACCATACTCGATAATCTTCTAGTTATCGAAAGAGTTATTATAATGTCTTGTTACATTTTTGTGAGGTGTCTTATAATATTTAAAATTTTATACCTTTCTGATTGGGTGATTTTTTATGACCCTACAACATAAAGGATACCTACAATTCTGTTGGGAATGATTTGTCAGAATTTTTTCAATAGCCTATAATTTCTGATGTTCTATGAATAGTTACACAATGAGTAATGGGATTATAAAACATGTAATGGCCATTAGAAAGATCTCATGAACAACAAACACCACATGATAATTTTACACATTTTGTAATCGTTTCGTGTCATTAATTGTGTGAAATCATGTTTTAATCTTGGTATCAACTTTTGGTATTACATAAAATGAAAGGATTTAAGAGTGTGTAATGTATTACATTCCATGTAATACCCTATGTTTTTTATTTTAATTTGTCGTATGTGTTTTAGGATCCAATAACTTTTTAATAATCCTTCTCTCGTTCATATATCTTATCCATGTTGATTTTTGGTGAATCAATTCCCTCTGAATAACTCTATTTAGTTTTTAATAAACATGGATGGGTGTTTTGTCTCATCGAGAAAGCATTACATTTGATTTTTTCTTCATTTTTGGTTGCAACAGCAATTAAATTAGGATTTTTAAATATGATGATGTTTTCTATGAATCCTTTTATATCACCTCAAATGACATTTCTTATGAAGTTATATATTATGGATTTCAATAACTATTTTAAACTTAGGTTAGGTTTTTTATTTTGAATTGGTATATAGATATATCCATACATTCAAATTTCTAAAATTGCCTATTTTTCATATTGATACATTGATATTTGAAAGAAAGTAGTGTGTGATGAAAATGAAAAGGTAATGGGTTCATATTTTAAATGGGGTTTTCTTTGAAAACATAATTACCATTATTTATAATATAATGTATTTCCGAACATTGATGTAGATTGTTACGGTTTTTAAATGTTTTAATAAAACTGTAAGAATAGTTTCTCAAATTGAAATTTAAAATCATTGTATATCAGGATCCATGGGTATGTAAGAATTAATACATGAGTATGTTTATTGTGTGTGACACAACTATGAGGTATCCTCTGGTATATCTATGGACTATGAAAGGGAAATATATTAGTAATATCTAACATTATACCATTTTTTAATGCGACTGTCTTGTAGTTATTTAACCACCAGATAGATACCATTATTAAGGTGTGTTGTTTTTTATATTTTTTTATTTGATGATAGATTATTTCACAAATTTTAGATCACATGTTTATTTACATTTCCATTTGTTTACCAACATTGTTTTATGACATGTGTTTTTCTAGCTTTAGAAAAAAAGATAATCAATATGCAGAAAAAGAATCAACTAATTGAGAAAATTATTCAAAGTCTTTTATTTATATAACATCGTGTAATATTATATTATTTCAAAAGTAAAACTTGTTCATTATTAAAAATATTACTTTTATATATTCGTTGCACCATCCTAATTGGATCCATTAATCCAACCCTAATTCTTCCAATTTGAATATATAAACATTATTTTATATGACACATATAAAGGTAAGTTCATTCTATAGTATGAAGAACTATTTTTTACATCGTTGTTTTTGATCTAGATGTTTTAGAGGTGATGAATGGTCAAATTGAGATGTGTTAGTGTAGTCTTGGTATACATCGTGGTTTAGAATTTTTCTATTGGTTCTATAGAAACATGTTTCCTCTTCGTACACTGATTTTATATCTTTTTTTCTTAAATTTAAGAATTTTTTTAATCATTTTTATTACTCACCTTATAACGGTCTGACATAATTGACTGGTCTAATTGATATATGTTGGTTTATTTTAATTTGGATTCATGGGGAGGCTAAAAAACCAAAAGTGCTTCCCCACTACCTGAGTTGGTTCTTTATCTTGTAAATATAGGTGTATGATATTTTGAATTCTGATAGTTTGTGAATAAATGTGGTTTGTCCAACTCACTCCCTTGACTGAATATGAGTTTCTATGGATGGGTAAAAATTATGCGTATGTCTGAGACCATGTATATAGGCTCGTTTGAATGAATCATATGGGAAATATATTTAAATTTACATGTCTTATAAATTTGGGGACATTGTGTGTGTTAGCTTGTTTGAATAAAATATGGGACGAGATTATTTAGATGGTCATTTTCTTTTGAAGAAGTTTTTATATAGTTTTGGTAGAATTCATATTTTATTTAAATTCATATCATTTTAAAGATTTTTTTTGGATAGTATAAATTTTGTCAATGAATGTTGAGTTTTCTCATGACTGATTTGTTATTAAATTATGTTCAATATAAAATGCCTTTTATAAGATCTCTTCCATATATTATAGAGGAATATGTCTGGTAGGATCATCAAGAAAATTATATAAGGACTAAGCCATAAAACATTACATAATAATGAATTAAATGATTAATTCACATTGAGTATCATTTCAATATTAGAGTTTTAGAGAATTAAGAAATAACTTTTACATCTTAAAAGGTGAAAAACTAGACACTTCTACTCAGTTTCAATTTCTTCAATAAAATAAAAACTCTTTGAAGAAACGTGTCATGCCTAGTTCCATGTTTTAGATAGAATGAAATTTCAGTGATCCCATCCTTGACCCTATTCCTATTTATGTCATGTAAAAACATTTAAAAACATGGTATGGGAACAAAAATCCCATTATGATATACTCAATGAAGGAAAACTGTTAGTTTTTCAAAACAACATGTAAAACAAGAATACCTTATCAAAAGAAATATTTTTCACCTTTATAAAGTAGTAAATACTCTTAAATTAATAAAAGATAATTTCATGCACTTTTGTAACCAAAATATTACCATAAACCCATAGAGTTAACACATAACATATAAAGATAACACGTGACAGAAACATACTTAAATGTAATAATCATACGGTCGACTTCCACCAATTTCACTAAATGGACAAGCTATACAACTGTATTCTATACCCAATGCATTAAAGGATAAAATTTAACCGATCATCCTAGTTTATCACGACACCACCCATCATTTGGTTTATCACGTAACCACCTGAAAATGTCTAAGTACCATAATAAAATTATAACACATGAAGTATTTAAAATACAAAATTTCACTAATAACATTTCATTTGAAAGCACATGAAATCATTTCAAGACATTGAAATAATCAATCCATTTCAAAAACCATTTTCAATACCAAAATATGTAAAATATTATTTGGTATTTATATAACTTTTAAAAACATTACAGTTTGATTAGGAAGCCAAAGGTCAAATAATACTCGTGGTGGCGGAATGGTCATTGTCATCGTGTACGTTAAAATGAAACGTATTTTTTTTCATTTAGTAAAACAATTCATTTAGAAAAGATTAAAAAATAATAAAAGAAAAAATCAAAAGGTAATTATACACTATATATAATAATTTCATGTATAAATTAAAAAACGACATAAACAAGAAAGAAAAGATCAACCCAAAGAGTGGTAATTGGGTTAAGAAGTTCCCTTACCTTGTGTCTTACATGACACGTTCATTCATAAAGATACTAAATAATAAACCAAAGTTAATATCTGCTTGATTAAAAAATTTTTTGTCAATTATTCCATTTATATCTCTTATTACCATGTAATAAACATTATGAAATAATTTACGTTTATAATGGCCGTTTGGTCAATATTTTAACATCAGTCAAAAATAAGATTATTATAAGTACATGTTGTTCATGTGGTTAAAATTACATTATATATAGAATGATATTCATGATTTATATATTATATATATCATATATATTTAGTATATACATGTATTTACAATAGTACGTAACATTTGGAAATAAGAAATGAAATGCCCCGGTCATAGAGACAGTAAGTCGTACATACACATGAACAGTACTTTCATTTCTATTTCATATTTTAATTGAATTAAGACATAATGTTACATAGTTATATTATAATTACATTATATTATCATATATAATATCATTAACTATATATTTTATATGTACCATGTATGATATGACCGAGTCATGTCAATATGAGGGGGAAGGAGTCCGCACTTCCTCAAATAAAATTTCATGTTTACCCATAACGAAAACCATAGTTGTAAGCTATAATTGGAAAATATAGAATAATAAAGAAAAAATAAACATAATATATATCATATATAAACATTGTTCCATCTTAATGGCCACCATGATAGGTGGTATGAGATAATTGAAAAATCATCATTTCGCGAGGCGTTAGTTTACAATCCACGGAAATTGTATGTTAATTACCCATTTGATGGAGGTGTGAGTAAGTGTAGTTAGAATAATTCTCAAAACAACATCCTAGTATATTTAGGATACTGTTTTCGTTACAAAAGAATAGAATAAAAAGATTTTAGTGGCTAGGAGATGTAAAATAAAACAAAATAACATAGGAGGAGACGTTACATTTAAATTGAGTAACTCCCCTTGGTTTGAATGAAATGAGTTTCTTGAGGTGATTTATACCTATGTTAATTCTTCTAAGATGAAGAGAGTGATCTTTGGATCTTATTATAGAAAATTTTTGATGAGCCAAATGGTTGAGATGTGTGAGGAATGAATTAGAAGTTATGGCATTTTATAATGGAGAGGAGGGGCTATTTGGTAACGTTCGAAACAAATATTTTTTTATAAACTCATATTCGGTTTCGAAAGATCATATAATCATTAAAAACTATACTAATATGACTCATGGTCGAAATAAAATAATCTAATTAAATTTTATAGGATTTGGATATTGTATTAATATTTATATTATTATTTATTTAAATCATTTATTAATGAGTTAAATATTGCATTTTTATTGTGTGATATGTAATTTAATTTATATGTAGTCCAAAAAATATAAAAAGATACCAATATATAGAAAATAATTAGTTATTTTCATGTAATTTTTATTGTATAATAGATAAATTATATAACCCCATGTAAATATTGATTCACTAAAAATATATTTTTACATCATTTTTGTCTTTAATTTAAATTAATTAATATAAAGTGTCATTATTACTCTCATGTGGTCCCATGGGGTCCCAAATTTGACCCAGGGATGCCCATGGTATGATATGTATCATCCCATAGGATTATGAAACATTTTAGGATAATTTAATATTATTATAAAATTACATTTTACCCTTATTTACTATATTTATGATTTTAATCATGGTAAATAAAATATTTACTTAAATAGATATTTAAAATGACTAAAAATAAAAATTACCTATTTAAATAATTTGGACCTACTAATTCCCAATATGGAATACAGTTTTCCACTTTCAAAACACATAGGTGGAAAACATTAATTTAAAATTAATTCCCACTATCAAAACAAAAAGCGTGTTTTTAAGAAATAATAACGATCAAAAGATTGACACTTGTTTATGTCCATGATCAAAATGAAATTACTTCCAAAGACTAAAATTAGATAAAACGGTTAAAATATATTCTAATTACACTTTCAACACAGTTAATAAGTTAATATAACCATATAAATAAATTAGAAAAAATGATATTTTTAATTAAGATACAATATTTTTCATTACTCGTTAAAAATTAAATTTTATCAGAAAAATACAAAACGTTATTTCAAATTAAATTTTGATGTCCTGGTTCTAAAATAAGAATTTTATTTTGTCAAATAGAATATATAATAGCGAAAAAAACATGATTTAATGAAGGTTCACGTTTTAAAGGCGATAAATCGACCATTTAATGAAAATTGTACTTAAAAATATATTCATTCACATTAAGCCTCTAAAAATTATTAGATAAAAAGAAAACAATTTAACAAACATGTATAATCATATTGTAGTTGGTTCCATTCATACCTTCCAATACAATGGTTAAGCTTTAACTACCATTTAAAATAACAATATTATATTATTTGTGCGCAAAGTAAGATTTCATAGAAACCCGATGTTGTGTATTAGGTATGCAAACGAACATAGCATACCCATTAAACTAAAATAAATATTTTATTCACAAATATTAATTAAAATTCAAATGTATTATTATTTATTTTCATGGAATTTTACAGTCTTCCCCCCACTTGGTAATTTCATCCTCGCTATTTTTATTCACTTATCAAATATGTGGGGGTATTTATCCTTCATAACATGTTCAAATTCATAATTTCCCCCCCTTCAACTGTGTTGTTTTTTCACGAAACCATTACCTGAAAATTTAACTTATTCTGCAACACATGCCCTCTACGGTCTAGAATCTGTACTAGTTATTCCTCATAAGAGAGATTCACTTCCAACGAAACTACCTTTGGGCTCAACACATGAGATGGATCTTGCATATACATTCTCAACATTGAAACATGAAAAACATTTTGTACCTGAGATTAACATGGGTGTAAAGCCACTCTGTACATAACTACTCCAACATTATCTAGTATATCATAACGTCCAATGAACCTTGTACTCATCATTCCCTTATAATAAAAATGAATCACACTTTTCCATTGAGAAAAATTGGGAAATACATGATCACATGCCAAGAAAGATATATCCTTCCTCCTATTATCTACATAACGTTTCTTCACTCTCTGTGTTGTTCTCATGTTCATCTGAATCAACTGATCTTTTTCTGCCATCACTTATACCAATTCGTGTCCTATAAGATATCTTTCATCTACATCATCCAAAAAATATGGGGTTCGACAATGCTTTCCATATAACACCTCAAATGTAGCCATCTGTATACTAGAATGAAAACTGTTATTACATGAAAATTCAACCATTTAAATATGTTGGTCCCAACTTCCCTTGTGATCCAATGAAAAATCACATAGCATATCCTCTAAGGTGTGAAATTTTCATTCTGATTTACAATCTAATGGAGGATGAAAAGTTGTTCTAATATTATATTCATTACCCAACGACTTCTGAAGTCATTTCCAAAATATAGAAGTAAACTTGTGATCAAGATCAGATACAATGTAGAGGGGAACAACATGAAACCTAACTATCCATTTAACATAAAACTGAGAAATTTGATCTAGATACAATGTATCTCGAATAGAATGGAAATGAGTAGATTTAGTCAACTGAATATCAATAACATAGATTGCATTGTTATGTCTAGATGTCTTTGGTAATCCCACAACAAAGTCCATTGATTAATTTTCCCATTTCCACTCTGGAAACAGAAATGACTGATGCATCCCTTCATGTAACTTCCACTCTACTTTAACATGCCGACAAGTCAAACACATCACAGTAAAATCATCAATATCTATTTTCATTCCATCCCACTAGTAATACTCATGAAGATCATTATAAATATTAGTACTTCCAAGATGAACCGAAAATGGGCAACTATGAACATTACAAAACAACTCAACCTACAACTGTAAATCACAAGGCATGCATAATCCTTTCCCAAACCTCAAAACACAATCATTATCAATGTTAAATTCAATACAACATACCCTTCTGAAACAACTCTACCTTTTTCTACAACTCACTGTCTTCCTTCTGCGCTTCCTTAATTATTTCTGAGAAACATGATTCCACTAACACCTCAAAAAAAAAATAGAATAATTTCTTTTAGAAAAAACATTTATTCCACAGTTCATAAAAAAAGGATCTTGTTCCAAACATAGCATTGTTAATGAATAATTACTTGTCCTAATCAAAGAATCATCCACTTTATTTGCTTCTTCACAAATGGAAATTCATTGTTAAATTATAATCCTTGATTAATTCCATCCATCTCCGTTGTCTCGTGTTCAATTATTTTTGAGTTAATATATAATTCAAATTTTGTGATCATTATATATTTCACACTTTACTCCAAACAAATGATTCCTCCAAATTATTAAAGAAAAACATCATCACCTTATTCCAAATCATTTGTTAGGTAATTTAACTCATGAGGTTTCAACTGTCATGAAACATAAGTAATAACCTGATCATTCTACATAAGGACACAACCATATCCTTTCAATGAAGCATCACAGTAGAAAACAATCTTAACATATCTGGAAGACAGTACCAAAACCAGTTCATTCACCAATATTCTTTTCAATTCTTGAAAACAACTATCACATTCATTTATAAAGATGAACATAACACCTTTTTGAGGTAATTTAGTCATTGGGCTAGATAACTGTAAAAAATGTTCAATAGAACACTGGTAATAACCTTAATCAACTGGTCTATCACTGCAACAAACTGTTCACTTCTGATTCTGACTATCTTAGGTTACTGATTTAGAAGGTTGTCTTCCTCGTGATGTCATCCCAGCATAACATCCTTGTTTCCACTATTAAAACCCATTCTCAATACTGAAATGTCTTAGGTGAAGAAACATGGTAATATGTAAATGCTATATCATTAACATAAATTAATTTAAGTGTTTTAATTTAATAATTCCCTAACTCTTATAGATATCTAAACCAACCTATGATACCAAATATAATGACCTGGCTTTAAAACATTAAATAATGTTGAATTAAATGAATAATTCACAATGAGGATATTTTCAGGATTAGAGTTTTAGAAAATTAAGAAATAACTATTACATCTTATATGATGAAAATGTAGACACTTCTACTTAGTTTCCATTTTTTCGAAAAAAATAATAAATCATTGAAAAAATGAGTCATGTCTAGTTCCATGATTCACAAAACATGACTTTTCCATAATACCATCGTTGAAACTATTCCACTTTATGTACTATGAAAAAATTTAAAAAACATGGTATGATAACAAAATTCTCCTTATGGGATACACAAAGAACGAAAACTGATAGTTTTACAAAGAAGCAAATAAACCATGAATACTTTATCAAAAGTAATACTTTTCACCTTTATGAATTAGTAAATACTCTTCAATGAATAAAAGATAATTGCTTACCATTTTGTAACCAAATTATTACCATAAAACCCATACAAAGAACACATAACATATTAAGGTAACTTGGGATATAAACATAAGTAAATGGAATAACCATACGGTAGATTTCCACAAATATCAGAAAATGGAATAACCATACGTCTGACTTCCATACCCAATGCAGTGGAGGTTAAAACATATCCACCCATCCTAATTTATCACTGAACCACCTATTATTTTTATCACATAACCACCCGTCAAATTTCCATGTACCATAACAAAATCATAACACATAAATTATTGCGAATAAAAACATTTCACTAATAACATATCATTGGAAATCACAAGAAATAATTTCAAGACATTGAAATAATAAATACATTTAAAAAAATGAATACAGAAATATGTAAAAGAGTTTTTGGTATTTATTTACCTTTTAAAGACATTAAGGGTTGTTATGGAAGCCAAATATCAAATAATACTCATGGCGGTAGAAAGGTCTTTGTCTTCGCCTATGTTAAAAAGAAACATATTTTTTGCCGTTTAGTAAAACGCTTCGTCGAGAAAAGATTCCATTTTCATAAAAGTTAAAGTCAAAAGGCGTCATTACAACGTATAAAGTATTGTATTTTATAAATTAAAAAATAACATAAATAAGAAATATATGTTCAACCTAAAGAATGGGAATTGGGTTAGGTAGTTTCCTTACCCTGTGTCTCACTTGACCCATTCATTCTTTTATTTGAGGAATAATAAACTAAAGTTGATTTCTACTTTATTAAGAACCTTTTTCAAGTTAATTTTTCTTTTGTACCAATTATTACAATGTTATAAACCTTATTTTATCATTTATGTTATTAATTGTTGTTCTGTCCATAGTTGGTACTTAAATCAATAATATACATCTTATAATTACATGTTGTTCATGTGGTCAAAATTTCATTATATCCAGAATCATATTCATGATTTAGATATAACATATAATATATATATCCATTATATACATGTATTTATTATATTACATAACATTTATAAGAGATAAATGAAATGCACCGTTCATGGAGTCGGTAAGTCGTACATACGCATGGAAGATAATTTTATTTCTATTTCATATTTTATTGGAATTAAACCAAAATGATACATATTTATAATATAATTCTAGTATATTATCATATTTAATATCATTAACTCTATCCTTTATACGTACCACTTATGGTATGAACGAGTCATAACACTTTGAGGGGGCGGTAGTCCACACTTCCACAAATGAAATGATCACGTTTACCCATATTGGAAACAATAAAGGTATGATATAAACATAATATATTGAAGCATAAAGGCATCATAAAAATAATATATATCATATATAAACACAATTCCATCTTAATGTCCACCACGAGAGGCAGTAAGAGATAATTGAACAATCAACATTTCCGGAGGCTTTATTTTTTCATCCATAGAAATAATATGTTATTTACCCATTAGATGGAGGTGTGTGTAAGTGTAGTTCGAATACATCTCATACAAACATCATAGTATGTTTAGGATACTGTTTTTGTTACAAAAGAAATGAATAAAAATAGTTTATGTGGGTGGAGAAGTAAAATAAATCCAAAGAACTCAAGAAGAGACGTTACATTTTAATTGAGTAACTCCCCTTGGTTTTAAACAAATGGGCTTCTTGAGGTGATTTATTCCAAAGGTAAGGCTTCTATGATGAAGAGAGGAGTCTTGGGAGCTTATTAGAGTAGATTTTTGATGATAAATTGTCTTGAGACATGTGTGGAATGAGTTATAAGTCAGGGATTTTTATAAGGGAAAGGAGGGTCACTTTAGAAATGTTTGAAATAATTATTTTATTATAAACACATCATCTGTTTCAAAATGTCAAATAATCATTATAAACAAATTTAAGATGAAAAATGATCAATATTAAATAATCAAATAAGAATTGGACAGATTTTGGATATTGTTTTAATATTTATAATCTCATATATTTAAATCATTTTGTAATGAGGTAAATATTGCATTATTATTGTGTCATAAATAATTTAATTTATTTGGTGTTCAAAAATTATAAAAAAAATAACAAGAATTATAATATCTATTTATCATTATAATTAATATTTATAGCCTAATTTATAACATATATTACCCCATTTAAATATTTAGTCACTAAAATATTTTGGTTTATGTCATTTTTGTCTTACTTTAAATTAATTGATATATAGTGTCATTATTAATCCCATGTGGCCCCATGGGGACCAAAATTCAACCAAAGGATGCCCATGGTCAGATATGAATTATCCAATAGGGTTATGCCACTTTTTAGGGCAATTTAATATTATTATAATATTATATTATACCCTTATTTACAATATTTACCATTTTAATCATGGTGAATAAAATATATACTTATGTAAATATTTAAAATTTATAAAATTAAAAGCTACCTATATACATAATTTGGACCTACTAATTCCCAATATGTAATCCATTTTTCAACATTCAAATCACATAAATGGCCGAAATTAATTTAAAATTAATTTCCATTGTCAAAACAATAAGCGTGTTTTTAAGAATTAATAACTATCAAAATATTGAAACTTGTTTATGTTCTTGTTAAAAATGAGATTACTTCCAAAGAAAAAAATTAAATTAAATGGTAAAAATATATTCTAATTACACTTAAAAACCAATTAATAATATAATATAACGAAATAAATAAATTAGATATAAAGGCACATTTGAATTTAAATACATTATTTTTCATTATTAGTAAAAAATGAATTTTATCCAAAAAATACAAAATTTTATCCAAAGTAAATTTTGATGTCTCTATCCTAAAGAAGAATATAATTTTGTCAAATATAACATAAAATAGTGATAAATACGATATTTAATGAGGGTTCTCCATTAAAAGGCGGTAAATCAACCTTTTAAAAAAATTACGCTTAAAATTACTTTCATTCGCATTTTAAGCCTCTTACATTTTTTGGATAAATGTATAAATATTTACCCAACATGTATAATAATATTGTTGTTTGTTCCATTCATACTTACCAATAAAATGGATAGGAGTTAACTACTATTTAAAATAATAACATTATATTATTTGTGTGCAAAGTAAGATTTCAAAGAAACCCGATGTTGTTTATTGGGTATGCTATCGAAAATAGCATACCCTTTAATGTTAAACAAATATTTATTTTCAAAAAATTTAATTAACATTAAAACTTATTATTATTTATTTACTTGGGATGTTAAAAATTCTCATGTGGACCCTCCTTTCGTTGAGCCAGCTATCCATACCATTCAAACGCTAGGTTCAATGGGGAATATGAACATTGGATGACAAGTAGATCATTACTCAGAGTTTACTAAAAATAATCCAATATAAATATATGGTGAAAAAGTAACCAATGAATAATAGGAGTTGATTGAATGGATTGAGAGGATCTTTAATTTTTTATGAGTCCATAATATTCTCAGTAGGGTTTTTCAAATATATGCTCGATGGTAGATTTTAAATAACGTGGGAATCATTATTACATGAGATGTTAAATTATATTATTACCTTTATATCATAAATTAAAATATCTAATTATTATTTTTATCATGATATTTTAGGTGTGGTGAGGTCCTGAGAGTTTCTGACCATGGAGAAAGGGAAGCGTACAGTTTAGGAGTACTTATACAAATTTTCAACGTTAGATCATATCACACTAGAGCTTTTCAGTATTGATTACCTAAAGGCTAAGAGGTTTGAGATAGGGTTTTGGGAGGATATTTGGACGATTCGATAAATTTTTTTTTCATCCATACTTTTGTGATGGTATTAGATCAATCATCATTGCATGAGGCAGTCATAGCTGGATGTACTGGTTTTGGTAGTGATTCACATGGGGTAACAATCGTCCAGAGTTCTTTTTATGGTCAAAAAAGGTATAAAAAGTGTTTTCAATATTCATCCAACAAGTTTTAGTGGCATTGTCAGATCCAAAACATGTCATCTACCACTATTTAGGGATATGTAGTCATACCAGACCTCATTGAATGGAGGAATTTAAAAGTTGTCATATATTTTACTGATCTATCCATATAAAACATCTCTATGAAAATATGTCCCAATGAAGTAAGGAATGATATTCAATCACCATGGGTCCAATGGTTCACATTGACACTCCCATTGGTTGTAAATCTCATTTTCAACAAAATAGTAATGTTTATTTGTCTTGGTCTGGATATATTTTCATAATAGAGTATGTGCTTGAGGAATCTGAATCAGAACAATAAATTATTATAGGTACAATGTTTATTTAATTTTATATGGTTCAAGTATTGTTCGATACAATGGATACTAATTATTTTATATTGAAAAAGTTGGTTGGCATGATATTTTTTTGATAGGAGCTTATGTATTTCTTGTTGGATCATTCCATGCTTTTGGGAAAGAGACATGAACAAGGTCTCATGTGCCCCATCTGTTGGGTAGTGATAGCCATCTTTGAGGTGGATTGTGAATTCTTATTTATTGATCTTAACATCATCAACATGATTATTGGAATGGATTGTATTATCAGTGTCATGTCCCAAAAAGACTATTATTTCATTCGGGTATGGTTCTCATCTACTGTCGGGGTTACTCATGTTTTCAATGGTGTATTTGACTCTAGATCCGAATGTGAGGTTCATGTTGTTCCTTATTCCTACATAATTTCATTCTAATTGTCATAAATGTTTCATGATGGATTTTTCTATTTATTAGTTTGAAAGCTACCTATTGTTATTATATTTTTACCCTGAGGTATATCTAGATGATTTCTCTTGTTTAACTCCACAAAGAGAGTTTGAGTTCACTATTAACCTACTCCCTAGAGCGATTCCCATTTATATTCTATCATATCTAATGAAACAAACAGAGTTTAA
This sequence comes from Viscum album, assembly GCA_963277665.1. Classification (NCBI taxonomy): domain Eukaryota; kingdom Viridiplantae; phylum Streptophyta; class Magnoliopsida; order Santalales; family Viscaceae; genus Viscum; species Viscum album. The sequence goes on along the minus strand of OY728126.1, from coordinate 1,682,633,834 downwards.
TGGATATTTTTTCTATATTGAGATCATGGGGGTGAATGGATTTATTCATCATAGGGTTTCTTAATATTATTCACCAATACACATTGCTAAGAAGTAAGATGGAACACCTATAATTTGTATTGACCATCAAATGTGGAATCAAGTTAATAATAAAAATAAGTATCTATTGCCCAAAATCGATGACCTCTTTGGTCGACATAGAGGGTCTATTTGGTTCTCTAATATTGACCTACGGTTCAGGTACCATCATTTGAGAGTCCAATTGGAGGAGATACCCAAGACCGCATTTCATAGTCAATATTTTCATTTCAATTTTCTTGTTATTCCTTATTGACTAACTAATTCTGTTACTATATTTATGGATTTTATGAATTGGTATATGTATCATTTATTAGACTTTTTTTTGTTTTTTTAGATGATTTCATTGATTACATCAAGTCAAAGGATGAACACCTGGACCATTTTGATGACATTATTCAAACCATGAGAGAACATCATCAATATTTTAATCATTCAAAGTGTGTGTTTTGGAAATTATAGGTGTTGTTTTTGGGGCATGTGATGTCTGACGTGGGAATCTCATTATTTCATGTGAATTTATGGGTAGTTATTCTTAAGGAATATCTTGGAAATGTTTTTGGCATCTGATTCTTCATGGGGTTTACTGGTTATTATAAATGATTTCTTCAAGCATTGCTATGAAAATAGTTATCAGGAATCACCTAGGAATGAACCCTTTATGGATATTTATGGGTTTCCATATCAATCACCCTTATGCTGGGTGGAGGTGGATGAGTGGCCCTAGGTTTGGTTGAGTATGTTTCAAGAGATGAAAAAGATGTGGTACTTTATCCTATGGCATTTTATCCCAGAAAAAATTCATCAGAAATAATATTCAGACCGTCGTCATAGAATACTAGATTTTTTGAAGCGTATTTAGTTTTCCCCCATTTTATAACATCACATAAGACATTGTAATTTTGGTTAACAATGTATGTTTTATCTTTGGTTTTTGGTAGCCCATGAGATCATTAAGTAGTTGGGGAGGAAGGACCTGTAGTTAGACTTCTCACCTGGTATGAATTCTATCCATGATGTGTTCCATGATTCCCAATTGGGGTGGTATATAATAGATCTATTTCATTTGATTATGTGGGAGGATGTATAACTTGACCCCAATACCACCTTTTTATTGTAGCTAGTTTATATTATAGACCATAAGGATTAGCTATTGTGTAGTAAAACAATCAAAAAGGTTGAGAATTGTTGAAGTTCAAACAGGATGACCATGCCATGCGATAGTTTTATTTATTGATGTGGATGAATTGGCCTTTTCCATTTGGGGATCCATTATCTTGAGTATGTTCTATAGAGAGAAATATTTTATAATGGGGATGTTGTACCACCATGTTATCTTTTTTCAGGTATGTTCAAATATTTACTTTTTATTTCCATTTGTGTTGGGCGAGTATTTCAGAACACGAAATTGATAGGATACCTATAATGGTATAGTCAAGAATTTGTTGCAATTTTCATCATAAAACAATAGGTTCTATTTATTTAAGGGATGTTACATGATGTCTAGTGGTATTACATGACATGTAGTTTCCTCTATAAAATCCTCTGAACATAATAAACCACCAATGATTTTTTCATGTCTTGTAATGTGAGAAATCATGTTTTTTATACAGTGTGATGCGATTTTCAGAGTGTCTTATAAAATAATATTTTCATTATCTATAACATATAACATTATTTTTAATAAAATAGATTTATTCTTTTGGAGCATTGCAATTGGGTTTGATCATTTATTCTCTTTTTCATCCTCCTCTTCTCAATAAGACCTTGTACTATCTATGACATTGGATGACTCATTCCTATCCAAATAGCTCTATTTTTTGGTTGATCGATTGATATATGAAATTCAACTCTTTGTTATATAATTACTTATGTGATTTTCTAAATTTGTTCTTGTCGAAAATGATTTCGATTCAGATTTGTAATCAAATGGTGTTTTTTTATAAATCATTTTGTGTCTCTTGTCATTAATTATCATGTGAATGAACATATAGTGGTTTTCAGTCGATTTATTAAAATGTGATTAGGTTTATACATCATTGAGGTAGGTGAATATATGCATGAATTATAATTTCAACAATTTCTTTTGTTTTGATTTTCTGATATCTTAAATGGAATTTGTTTGTATCAAAATTGAAAAGGGGACAGATTGTTATTTCCAAGTGGTTTTTCTAAAAAACAAATTTCTTATATTTGGAGAAAAATAGATTATCAAAACCCAAATCATATTTTCTTGGATATGATATCATTTAAAAAAATGTTATAATGGTTTTAAAAATAGAAATTGAAAAAATATATTAATAGTGAGAAATTTGGTTGTGTTGAGCAAAAGACATGTGTAGGCTTAGTTTCTGTTACACCAACATGATGTAAAATATCATATATCGATTGAATATTGAAGGACATGATATTAATTGAATATTTCCTAATGAAATTTATTGATCATGGTTGTCAAGTGAATATTTTATTATTTGATAGAGCTTGACAAGAAGGTGGGTTATTGTTCCTGTGTATTTATTTCATGATATATTATTTCATGGATGTTTTATTACAAGATAAATTTATATTACATTATTATTACCATATTTTATTTGTGACAGGAATGTTTTTGGATTAGGAAAACATGATAATAAATTTTTAGAATAACCTATGACTGTCTATTAAATGTCTTCAAATAGTTTTCCTTAAAAAATTATTTAAAACTATTTAGTTTTAAATCTAAATCTTTTATATTTTATATATTATAAAATTTTTATATTTATTGATGGTTTCATACTTGAATATATTACTCATACCCTACTTCTTTCATTGGGTATTTGTAGAAATTTTTTTCGGAAATGAATGAAGGGAAGAGGATTCAATAATATTCAATCATCTAATTACATTTCTTTTTTTGTTTTTGATTTTTTTGGAGGAGATTATTGGTCACATGGGGACTTGTTAGTGTTGATGTGTCATAAATTATAGTTTAGATTATTTGGCTTAGCTGCATGTCCCCTTTTTATACATTGTACTATTTTGTTGTGTTTTTCATATATTCATGACTTTTTATAATATTTGTTATAACATGACCCATAATGGACTGACTTGATCGACTGTTCTGGTTTACCCTGATTGATTTATTATAGTTATTTTATTCTTAATAACCGAGGTAATGGAAAAACATACAAAAGGGTTCATCTTAAATGATATGCAATTAAAGATATTATAATTGATTCATGTCTTCATATATCAAATGTAAATGTGTAAAATGATCATGGGAGATATATATGAAAAAAACATTACAAAACAAGAGTAATCCATGGGTCATGAAAATTAGAAATATAACCTAAATTGATAAAACATATACAATTTTATATGGGTGGTAAAACATGAGTTAATTTTCATGCACAATGGATCATATAATTAATATATAAGGTAGAAAAATGTGATAATAATATGTATAAGAAATAATACATATGTGATCATGGATACCTATAATAATTCTCATTCACAATCACATAAACATTGTTAACTACATTTTTTTCGATGCTAAATCATGTGAACTGATCTATATGTAATCATAAATAGCTTTATCATCCCCAAAAAACTCATGGAAATAAAATCCTAGATAAATATTTTTATCTATATAATTTTAAAACATTAATCCGTGTAATATAGGTATATTTATGACCGCAACCATCACATATTGAAAATACCTTTGATTGTTTTCAATAATAATTCATTCATATGTCATATCATGAAAAATACATCGAAATAAAATTTCTTTCCAATCATTTTAAAATTATATAATTAATTACCCCTAGAGTTAGATCAATTGAAACCAATAAAGTATTCAATAAAAATGAGAAATTGATATGGAAATTTAGAGGGTGTCTTAAAAAACACATCACCATGATAGATAGATATTATTGAGGAAAAGATGAAAATAATGTTATAAAAAATTAAAATAAAACTCTTGAATCAAAATTTAAAATATTGTAAAAATATGATGTTACAGGTCACTTTATAAATAATTCATAAGAAGTATAATCAAAGAGTTTTCAAAAAATAATTTGAATTAATCACCAATAATGCGTCAGTAATATTAAATACTGGTTACATCCACCAATCTGTGGTGGACAATAAAATATATGGTCATGAAAAAGAAAAAAAATTATATATTTTGAAATATCCTTATTAAAACCCACATATTATAGAATATGGTAAAAAATATATTTGAAATTGGGTACAATGGAAAATAAAAACTATATTTCATGCTACATTTTTGAGTTTTAAAATTATAATGAAAAAATATTTTGTAATTAAATAATATGAAAATTTATGAGAAAGATACTCTTAGTGAAGATGGGAATTATTCATAATAATTACATTTTTTTAATAAGAATATAATGATGAAGTAAGTTTTTTTAAGAAAATGTAAATTATATAGATATAAATATAATTTCTAAAATGAATTAATAAAATTGATGAAAATTTAAATTTATGAAAACATAGTCATGGCAGCTAAATTATTAACAAGTTAAAGTATGATCAATATCACAAAACCCTTAAAAATATCATTCAATTTAATATATTGATTAATTAGAAATTATTAATGAGTATTATTTTTACACATTTTTGAAATTCTGTTTAATGAGAGGATATAATAAATCCAAAATTTGGGAATGGGGTTTATTTAAATACATTAAAAAAATGTGGAAAATTGATATAAACAATACAACACTAGTATTTTATCAATCAAATTGACATGATTTTTTAGCGTGATATAGATTCATAAATACATTAATTTGAATAAATTTTTTAAAATACATCAATATCGATTTATATACCCCACAGTAATTAAAAATACTATTGGGACCACAAAATACGTCTCAATTGAAGAATATTTATACGAGATGAACATTATTTTATGTTAATTCTTGATAAAACATCCTTAAAACTCTTCTATGATAAACACATCCATTTAAATTACATATTTTAAATAATCATTCAAATCTAATATAATTTATTATATTTAATTATTATAATTCATTTTAAAATCACCAATAAATTGTTGTTTATTTTGTTTTTTAGATGGTAATGATTTTTCCTTATTCACACACATTTTTAATGACAATGCTAATCATCATAAATTCTACCTTTTTCGTAATTCATTAATTATTTATGTACTATAATAGTTTATTCATAATGATATATAATGCAAAAATTTCCTCCCTTGCCTTTTTTATTATTATTCATGAATATGAAATTGGTAACGATCATGTTTATGTAATTTTCAACATAAAGTTGTAATATATTAAAAACCAATTTAATTAATAATATTAAACATGAAAAATAATTTTCATGTAATAAATTTAAATGTTATTATGTAAATTAACTATTTTACCCATATAGGAAGGAAGGTGATGAAAATTTAAATATTCCATTCATAGAGGTGATAATCTCAATTTAACATGAGTATCAATTTTTATTAATTGATTAGAAGGACACATAAATTGGTTTTTTCATCAACATAATAAAATTTATTTATTATAATTAAATTTGTTGTATTGTATTTGATTTTTTAGAATTTATTTTTACGATGGGTGGATGAGAAATAAAGAGACTCAAATATTAGGGATTGTAAAATACTCAGATTGAGGATATGAATATTAACTTTAATGACAAAACTGAAATGGAGGATTCAGGATACATTCATGTTGAAAGATTTTTTCAACTATTTAATAGTGCCACGGAGAAGATATAATGAGTTATGATTCATGATGTGTATAAAGAATAATTTTGGAATGATGTGGGTAAAAATCAGATCATTATATAGAAGAAAAATATTATTAGCTTTTAAAATAATGGTATATTAAGGTTAAATATATAATCACATTATATTATTGTGTTATAAGAGAATAAATGTTTGTATGAAATTTGTTATTAAATTTAACATACAATAAATTCTGTTTATAATTTTTATGATTCATGTTCATTTTTAAAAATTCATGTTATGTTTCATTTCATATTTTCACACTTATTAACATGTTTTTTATTTATCCTAGAAATTATTTTTCTCCTAAAAATAAAATATTATTCTACATATTGAATATTATTTAAATTATTATTAATTTTTTATATATTTATTATATATCTATTTCTAAAAATGTAAAATTTTTCATTGAAATAAAAACATCATATATTAAGATTAAATTAATTTCATAGGAAAAATGTTATTAGAGTCCCATATTATTAATATTTTATCCTATCAATTACTTATAAATAATGTGTGACTATATATTTTATTTCATTGAATTATTATAGTAGTGTATTAATTAAAATTTTATCAATTAATTTATATTTAGAAAAATACATAATACATAGACAAATTTATTTCATTTAAAAATAATCATCCTGTTATGGTAGTTAATAATATTCTTGTTAGGTTAATTTTAAAATATAAAAATGAAAATGTACATATTGAAAAATTTATATTCATAACAATAAATTATTATGCTCATTTTCTAAAGGTGATAAATTAATTTTCCTATAGGCACATTTAACATGGGAATATATTTTTTAAGGGATATTTTTATTTAATAATTAAAATATTTTATTATTACTACATGGATTTTAATATTATGGATGAATGATAATTTATTTTAATTCATATATTATCAAAAAAATTCATTTAAAATATTTATTATTAGTGGAACGTTTTATTGAGAATTTTATAGTAGACATTAATTTATTTCAATAAAATAATAGCTTTAAATAGTAGTTAGGAAATAACATTAAAGTTATATGTTTATTTCATGACACATTAATTTTACCAATACAATGATACTTAAATCATTGATTTAGTTTTATAAACACATTATATCATATGAATATATATATATAATATTTAATTCATATATATATATAACTATATTTTTGTTCAATTTATTGGAATTTGTGATTTATATTATTTTATATTTTTTGAGAAAAATAGAAAAATTTCCCATACCTTCTTTATAGATGTATATAAAATTAACTTATATTTTTATGACTATATATTCCATTATAATGAAAACAATAAATCTATTACAATAAATAAATTCCACCCATTATTACTTCGTAAATAATACTTCTAATTACATAAATGTTTATAATCAATTTCAAAACATTATTTATTATTGGATGATTGTATTTATAATTATTTTTCTAGTTCTACTGTTTGTGCTCATAAATTGAGAAGATGATCCACCTTATTTTCTTTCCAATATTATAACCTCATTTAACATTTTTTCAAAATTTAATTTATGACCTTTTAATTAATGTAATCATCCTTTTATATATATATATTATTATGTAATTATATTTTAATGTTATTATATGTATGGGTATTGAGTCATTATCATAAATAATATCATATATAATTTATTTTCAATTGTATTTTAATTCTTTTAAAATAATAGTAAATAATTATTTATAATTAAGGATTTATAATTCAAAGATGACAAATCCATAATATCATTACTATTATATACATCATTAGTTATTATTATAGAAACAATGGTGATTTTAAAAACATTTCTATATTGTTGATGATATATTTATAGAAACTTTATATATAAATTATTCCATCTAGTGATATAATTCCAATTAGGACTTGGCATATAGCATTCCTTGCTTAACATAAAATTACATTACATTATTTTTGTCGAATACAAAATAAATTACACAATCAAATGCCCAAAGACTATATCTGTTAAGTTCATTTGAAAAGATGAAGGCATTAAAACATTCTCACAAGTTACATAAATGTTTTACCACTAGGTTCTCTATGAATATCACCCTTTATATACAAATCATACATAATACATCACATAATAACCTGGGGAAATTAAACATAAAGAGGGGTGATATCAGAAGCTTCGTAAGGGTAAATAAGGGTGACCTATAAGCATAAACATTAGAGTAAGTGTATGAGAACATGATCATAATATTAAAAGATCATACCCAACAAATCAATGTCCATAAACATGAAATACGGAACATTGATCAATAATTCATAACACAAGAAAAATTAGGGAATCAAGAGAATAAATTATAAATTCATATAATTGGAATAAGATATAGAATTTTTGTAAACACATAAACATGTATCATAATTAACTGTATATAAAATTGAATATCAATAATGTTTAAGTAAACTTTGTGTGGTATAAAACAACTAGGTAGGACACACCACCATCACGATTCATATTCCTCTCCTTGTAAGGGATTAGGTTTCTCATTCTTACAATAGTGGATCAATATTCCTAATATTCCCATTGCAGATATGGTTTCCACATAATCCATAGTGGATCAAGATCATAGACATTATTTCCATAATTATATTTTAATATATTACCATTACCAAATGTATTGGAGGGTGATATAGGTCCCAACCATCTCAAAATGAAATCATATATACATGTGCCACAAGATCCTAAGAAGTCATATCATAACAGAAGAAGTAAAATGGTTATCATAAACATGTAATAATAGAACTACCTATGCAAATCATAGTGGTTTAATAATGATTTAATCATATAATTAACTATGAAAAGTGGTGGTTTTCATAAGAATATAACCTGTGAATGATAAATGGGTTCAATAATAAAATCAACCATGGAGAGAATCATCTTTCATAAACATCATTCCATCAAATAATAAACAATTTAGAGAAAGAATACGAATAGGATATTTAGAAAATTTTCAAAAAAAAATTATACATACGAATTGATATTTTAATATATGGGAAATAATTTTTAAATATATTTTAAATAAATTTCGGGATGAAAATATATTTTCGTGTTTGAAAATAATTTTTTAAACATAAAATATTTTTGATAAACATTTTATGTTAAAATTGCAAGAACACTTTTAAAGTAATAGGAGAATAACATAAATAAATTTAAAATCTTTTTTTCTTGAAAATTATATGAAAATATCATTTTAATCACCTTTTTGAAACATTAGTAAAACCATCGTTTTTTAATAAAACAGTTATCCGACTGATGATTGAAAATATTTTCTAAATTTTATGAAGTACCAACGAGTTGGAAAATGGTATTAATACATGTATAAATAATGAATAGATAGAGGAGAATAAAATTAATTAATGTTAATATATTTGTTTCTCAATACCTCATCAATGAATTAATATCGATAAACTATCTGGATAAACGATGGTATTTCTATAACAAAATATTACTATTTGATAACATTGATTCAGAATCCCCATATATTAAAAAGAAATTAAATGAAGATTACAATATCATAATACTAATTTTTCATTAAATAACATGGGAAATGTTATTTTATACACCAAATAGATGAATATTGGTGCATACCATGGAATTTCTCTCAATGAAGGAAAATTGAGACAAATTTATATTAACGATTTGGTAACATTTGAAAAATAAAACACATGAAATGGATATCATAAATTTGATATTTAAATAACCTTTTATTTAAGGATAATAATCATAGAATATATTGATGACAAAAAATCCACCACACAAAATAAATGTGTAGTGAATAAGACATAAATATCATAAAAATTAAATACTGAATAGAAATCCCATAACCATATGTATTTATTCTCATCACACTCACTCAAAAATCATGTATATTAAATATTATATTTTAATAAAACTACCAAATACAAATATTATTTTATCTAATACAATATTTGGATTTATTTATGACAATATATTACACATTTATTAACAATTCCATGCTAAGGATACCATTTAGGTAATGTCATCTTTGTTTTCCCCATGTTTCTTAATATGTAGCATTTTTTGTCCTCATACTAATATCATGATTTGAAAAATGTAAACCATTATGTAAATATAATATATATATTCATGAAACTCTTATTTATAAAAATATATGAAACATTAATATAAAAAACCTAAATATGTTGTTCATAGAAACGATAGGTCTTACGTAAGCATGAACGATATTCCCATATTATTATTGCATTGAATAAAAAAATGAAATGATATATGCATATATATTATAATTCATGAATCATTATTTTTTAATATATATCATATATTTTTACTAAACCAGTCCATATATATTCTATTTAATATTTGAATGAATGAAATCGATTTGAGGAGGTGATAGTTCATAAGTCCACATACAATGTTATCACATTTAAAATAATGTAAGGCCTGAAAGTTTGTTTAATATAATATTTAGTGACACATAAATAAAAAATAAATATCATAAATTGCATAAATATAGTATATTCATCATAATTTCTATAATGATTGGTGGAAAAGGAAAAACAAATTAAATTTTTTCGTGAGGTGGTAGTTTATGATACGCACGAACGGTTAGTTAATAAAATATTATATAGAAGTATGTGTAATTTTATTTCTAACCATTATAGAAAAAAAGATCAGTTTTTTTATGATAATTATTTTTCTATATATTCTTGTATTGAGAAGATTTAATTGGATGTATATTAGATATAAGAAAATATTTTGTGGAATGATATTAACTCTTTTTTTGGTTACATCTTTTGGTTTTCTCCCAATGGCTTCCTTGAGTGAATATTTTCCCATAGGTTGATATTTGTAGTGAATTTAATGATTTTTAAGGGTATTTGGGTAGTTTTTCTATAAGGACCCAGATATAAAACATTACATAATCATTAATTAAATTAATAAATCACATTGAGGATCTTTTCAGGTTTATAGTTTTAGAGAATTATGCCATAACTATTACGTTTAATATAAATGAAATACAATGTAGACACTTCTACTCAGTTCCTATTTTTTCAAAAAATAAGAAATCATGAAAAAAAAAGATAAATGTATAGTTCCATGTTTAAGACATCATGAATTTTCCATGATCCCATCCTTGACCCTATTCAAAATTTTGTCCTGTGAAAAACATTTCGAAAACGTGGGATGAGCGTAAAAAGATCAATAAGGTGTACACAGAGAAGGAAAACTATTAGTTTCTCAAAATAACAAGTAAACCATTAATACTATAACATAAGTAATACTTTTCACCATTATTATGTAGAAAATACTATTCAATGAATAAAAGTTCACTACTTACCCTTTTCTAAACAAAATTTTACTATAAAACCCATATAAAGAACACATAACATATAATGTTAACATGAGACATAAACATACTTAAATGGAATAACAATACAATAGACTTCCACACATACCACTAAATGTAATAGCTATAAGGCTGGATTCCATAACCAATTAATTGGAGGTTATAATGTGACCACCTGTCCTTGTTTACCACAGCACCACCCATCATTTGGATTATCACGTATCCACCCGTCAAATGTCCATGAGAAATTATAAAATCATAACACATAAAACAAATATAAATGAAATAAAACATTCTTACATTTAAATAAAAATATATCACATAAATATATTTAAATAAAAAATCCAATATCAAATCCCTTTTCAATAAAAAAAATTCATAAAAGAGTATATTGTATTTATTTTCGTTGAAAGAAAACAATATGGATTTTTAAAGAAGCCAAAGAACGAATGATACTCGCGGCTATAGAAAGGTCATTGTCAACCCTTACATTAAATGAAACTTTAATTTTTGTTGTTTAGTAAAACGCTTCATAGAAAATGATTCCCTTTGAAATGTGAAGGATGTTTATACAATATATAAAATAATGTCGTGTATTAAAACAAAATGTGCCTCAATGAAAGGAGATTGAGATGAAGTCCCTTACCTCGTGTCTGACATGACCCGTTCGTTCTTTAATATCATGAATAATAAACTAATGTTAATTTATAATTTATTTATAATCGTTTTCATGTTTATTAGTCCATTTATATCAATTATTACCATGTTATACACATTATGTTATTATTCATGTTAATAATGTTCATTTTGTCGATATTTGGTACTTCAGTCACAAATGAACCCCATATAGTTACAAGTTGTTCACATGGTCAAAAAGTCATTATATACAAAATTATATTCTTGATAGATATCATAGATATCATATATATATATATATATATATATATTATAAATATGTATTTATAGTAGTATATAACATTTGAATGTAAGAAATGAAATACACCGTTCATGGAGACAGTAAGTCGTACGTACGCATGAACGCTACTTCCATTTCTATTTATTATTTTAATTGAATTAAAACATAATGATACAAAGTTATATTATAATTAAAGTATAATATCATATATAATATAATTAACTCTATCCTTTATATGTCCCACATATGGCATTAACGAGTAATATCACTTTGAGGGGGCGGTAGTCGGCACTTCCTCAAATGAAATTATCATGTTTACACATAATGTAAGCCATAAAGGTATTCTATAATCAAAATGTAAAGAAGCATAAATAAAAAATAAATGGATATATATCATATATAAATATAGTTCTATATTCATGGCCACCATGATAGGCGATATGAGACAATCGAACAATCATCGTTTCGTGAGGCAGTTGTTTTCCATCTATAGAAACAGTATGTTATTCACAAATTATATGGATGTGTGTGTAAGAGAGCTTTGAATCCTGCTCATAAAAACATCCTAGTATATTGAGGATAGTGGAGTTGTTATAAAAGAAAGGAACAAAGAGAGTTTAGGGGTTAGAGAAGTAAAATAAAATAAACTATGTTAAGAGAAATGGTTACCTTTAATTTGGGTAACTCCCATTGGGTTGAACCAAAATGGTTTGCTGAAGTGTCTTCTGCATAAGGTAATGCTTCTAGGTAGAAGAGAAGGATGTATGGATCTTAATTGGGAAGATGTTGTTCGAGCCAAAAGGCTTTATAGTTGTGATGAATTGGTTAGAAATTATATCCTTTTATAATGGAAAGGAGGGGCAATTTAGGAAAGTGTGAAAATATAATTTTATTATATAATGAAATTCGTTTTATAAAAGTCCATAAATTATTAAAGTCGAATATAAGATGACACAAAGTCCAAATAATATCTTACAATGGTAATTGGAGTGGTTTTGGATAATATTGTAATCTTTTTAATATTATTGATTTAAATCATTTATTAATGATGTAAATATTGCATCATTATTGTGGGATAAATAATTTAATAAATTTGATAATTAAAAATTTGAAGAAAAAATATAATGTAGGAAATATTATTATCTTTCAATATAATATTTATAGTAAAAAATATTACTTATATAACTTCAAGTAAAAATTTATTTACTATAATTTTTTGTTTATTTAAATTTTTCCTTTACTTTATATAAATTAATCTAAAGTGTCATTATCATTCATAAGTGGCTCCATGGGGTCCCAAAATCGACCCAAGGATGACCATGTTCGGGCAGTACACATCAAATAAGAGTAGGACAAGTATTATGGTAATTTTAAATTATTATAATATTCATATTACCTGGAATTACACTATTTAACATTAATTGTGGTAAATAAAAGTCAAAAGTTACTATTCACCATAATTTATTAACATCTTATTTAACAACATTTTACATACTAATAATAACCATGTATGTCAGATTTTTAAAATTTAATTCAAAGAAGTGATAAAATTTAATTTAAATGAAAAATTCATTTTTTTCACTACTAAACAGTGGTTTCACTATTCATCAAAAATTGATGTTTTTCAGAAAAATACAAACAATTCAGCCAAAGATATATTTGATATTATGAATTCAAAAATGACATATATTTTTTCCAAATTTTAAACATATATGTTTCATCAATTAATTTAAAATTTATTCTCATTTTCAAAACAGATATCATGTTTTTAAGAAATAATGACTATCAAAAGATTAACAGTTGTTTATGTCTAAATTCCAAGTTAAATTAATTCCTATGACCAAAATTGGATTAAATGGTATAAATATATTACAATTACACTTAAAAACAATTAATAAGATAATTTATCCTTATAAATATGTTATACTAAAACACAGTTTTGAATTAAAATACAATATTTTTCACTATTCAGTAAAAAATGAACTTTATCGGAAGAATTCCACTAATTTACACAATGTAAATTTTGATGTCCCCATTCTAATGAAGGATTTTATGTTGTCAATTGGAATTCATTTAAGTTAACAATACAATATTTATCGATGGTTCATCATTAAAAGGCGGTAAATCGACCATTTAATGTAAATTATGCTTAAAATTTGATTCATTCACATTTTGAGCCTTTAAATTTTATTGGATAAATGTAAATAAATTTAACAAACATGTATATTCATATTGTAGTTATATTTTTTCATTCCCACTAATACAATGGCTAAAAGTTAACTTCCATTTAAAATAATAATATTATATTATTCGTGTGCAATGTAAGATTTCAAATAAACCGTTTGTTGTGTATCGAGTATGCAATTGAACATAGAAACCCTTTTAATGTAAATTTAATATTTAATTCACAAATTTTAATAAAAATGAAAATATATATTTTTGAATTTACCTAGGATGTTACATCCTTCCCCCCTTTGGGAATTTGAATCCTCGCAATTTTTATTCACTTATCAAATTAAGTGGGGGTATTTATCCCTCAGAGAATTTTCAGATTCCCACATTGATTCTTCAACCATATGGTTTTTTCACAAAACCATTACCTGGTGAATTAACTTATTCCACAAATAATGCTATCTAGGGTTATAAATCTAGACTGGTTGTTCTTGATAAGAGAGATTATCTTCCAACTGAACTATCTCTGGACTCAAAACATGATATGGATCTGTCATATAACTTTTTAACACAAAAACATTAAAACAATTGTGTACCTAGAAAAAACTTGGAGGTAAATCCACTTTTGTAAAGACCCTTAAACTTCAAGGAAATTTTTTTCTTAATTTTCTTTTGAATTTTACAAGAACGCAGTTTTTGATGGCACCTGATTCCGAGTCCCGGCGTGCTCAGAATCATTTTTCGAGTTTGGCTTGAGTACGTTCAGTGAACGAACGAGTGGGGTGTTATAACTTTTGAACCGATGCTCAGAATCGAATTCTGAGGGTGCTGATGGAATCACAGTGCTGGTATTTGCTTAGAAACGCCTTTTCCGGAGTTGCGTTTTCTCGGGTGTGGTTTTTAATTTTTGGGATTAAGTTAAGAAATAATATAAAAGTGGTGCAACAATTTATTTTATTTCACTTAAAGCCACTTAAAGCCACTTAAGCTAAGTTAAGGGGATAGTGATGAACCCAAAATATCCTACCCACATGGTAAGATATTTGTGATGTGGGGCCCGCACGAGCCCCACCATTTCTTCCCTCCTAAGTAACGCACCTGCAAACCCCTCTTTAATGAAAGTCAACCGTGTGTTTTTCTGGTTAAGAAATGCCCCATTAAATTGGGCAGTTAAATTGTTACAATTAATTTTTCGAATAAATTGTTCGTTTCTTATCTTTGAATTTCAAATTGTTGGTATCAGGAATAAAATAAAACCAACACTTTTTGTTGAGGGGTTTCTTGTTGAAAGGATTTGGGGAAAGCTCTAATGTTTGAAGATCTTCATCCTCCTTCGCGAAGAATGTGAAGAACGTGAAGAACGCATCGTCGCCGATGAAGAACGCCGGCCACTGACGAAGGGCGACGAAGAGTGCAGAACCCCTGGAGATCGACGGCGCGACGCCATGTACCGCGATGCCGATGATCCTCCTTCCGCGACGCTCTTTCCATGACGAACGCTCGTTCGACGACAGACTTGAGGTAGGGGATTTATGCATTTCTCTTTTGTGATTTCATCCATCATTATTTTCCCTTCCTTGAGCTACCTGTTATCGCATTAACGGGAGGAGGTCAGACCGCACGAACACAGCTGACACTCCTCCCCTTTTTATCGTGGATTTTGGATGCGGCGAACAAGGCAACGCGGTGCCGAAGCACTGCGCAGAAATTTAAAATGGGAGAGCGGAGGAACGCGGGGCCGCCGCACCGCGCCGTGGGAAACAATAAATTTGAGGCGCCGTCGCGCCACGCTGGAGGACCTCAGAAGCACTGCGGATGGAGCGGGGCCGCGGAGGAGGGGCGTGGTGCCGTCGCGCCACGTCAGACGAACCAAGGCCGCGGCCGGTTCCGGGCCGCGGCTGAACAGCGGAACCGGCCGCCGGTACCGGGCTGCCGGCGTTAGAGCAAGGGGACCGGCCTTGCCGATCCCGTGGTGGGAGAGGCCGGCCAGCCGGAGCGGGCCGACCAGACCATGGAGGAACCGGGGGTTCAAAACCCCCAGCTGGCCGGATGAAGTATCCCCATTAAGGGGCCGCGGTTTACCTCACGTGGGGGCAGCGCCCCCCCCCCCCCCCCCCCCCCCCGCCCCGAAACGGTTCGGCCATTCTGCCGAACCCCTGGCGGCGCGACAGTGCGCCACGCGCCGGGAGGCTGCCCTGGCCGGTCTGCCGAACCGGACCGTGCCTAGGCGGGGACGGGCTGCGCCATCCGGACCGGGCCGCACCCATGCCGGCCGGACCCGGACCCGATTCGGACCGACCCTGGGGGTATCGAGCCGGGTCGGACCGGGCCCGAACCCCCTAATTACGAACCTTTTTCGGTCTGTTGCCCATAACTGGAGCTACGAGCCTCAGATCGATGCACCTTCAGTTGCGATGTGATCCTTGGATCAAGAAGGTCGTTTTGGTATATCTCACACAAGGATTTGGAATACGTTGGGTTCGGCTGGGTTGGTTCATACACGAAACCAACCGGGCCCTCGGAGCGGAAACACTTATACTTTGAGCTTCGGACGTCCGATTCACGTGTCGTCAACTTTGATGGATTCCTCTTAGTAAGGTGGATATTTTTGATTACTCCGCATGAGGTTTGGACACGGGTGGAGTACGGTCGGGTTGGTTTTGACTTAAAAACCAACTGGACCCCTAGGACGAAAAAACCAATAACTCTCAGACCGAGCGTCCGATTGACGCGTCGTCTGTGATGTTGAGTTCCTGTTGACGATTCAAAACTTTTGGATAAATCAAATCTAGATTGTGTGTTAGTTGATTTATCAGCCTCTTGGCTCGTGGAGCGGACCCTCCCGAATGAGCTTGCTGTGTGCGAGAACCCTAGAGCTGGCTACGACTACGACGACGACTATGCAGAGATCCTCAGTGGATTCGACGGCGACGACTACAGCACTAAGTGATCATACATGGATCAGTGCTACAGATCTGGTGTGGTTCCGATCCTGTGTGGGTCAGTGCTCAGCTATCCTGTGTGGGCCAGCGCCTACAGATCCTGTGTGGGTCTGATCCTGTGTGGGTCTTTGCGGGGGTTAGTTAACATTTGATCCTGTGTGGGTCAGATTATTTGTAGGTCAATGCGTGGGTTAGTTACCTATTGAACCTGTGTGGGTCATATCCTTTGTGGGTCAATGCGGGGGTTAATACCTATAGATCCTTTGTGGGTCCAACAGATTAGATGAATCAGTGGATATGTCTGATCATCTCTATCATCATAAGAAGAAGTATACCTGTGTGAGCTAAAATCCTGTTTTCATTCTTATGTGGATTGTGTTGTGCTATCCTGTGTGGATTTACGTTTTTCTTTCCTGTGTAGACTGGGTTGTACATGGGCTCGGAGGTTGGAGTGAGCTGGAATTGATAACTTAGGTATATGTATGGGCATATACCTCAGTAGTGTCGATTGTTACTTCGTGATTCCATCTTTCCTTGTTGGATTATCCTTTGTGGATTCTGGGAGACCTTCGGGGGTCTCGGGGTCCCTACTGAGTAGCTTATACTCACCCCTTCATGGGCTATGCCCGCACTACGTTGTGTTGGTTGCAGACGATGGACAGCGCGGATTGTGGTAGAGGCTTGTGGAGCAGGACGGTACCTGGAGGTGGACCACTGGGAGGGACGTTCTCGGAGCGGACGGCTTGACCCGAGGAGCTGTGGAGGCTATCTGTACTCACCCTTCAGGTGGTATTTCCAGTGGATAGCTCGATTTTGCGGCTTTACTTTCAGTTGTTGTTTTCCCTTTCGAGTTTTACTTTACTTTCTGTTTGGGTTTGTATTCTAGACCACTTACTTTTCCGCACATACTATTGTACCCTGTTTTTACATAGTGTTTACTTCTACTGCTTGCTTCCTCTGTGGCGTTTGTTTACCTTACAAAGTCAATGCCTTCCCTTTTTACTAGGATTTACGCCTTGGTTCTAGTCGCCAGCCTCTGGCCTATGGAAGGTGGGCTTGGGGTAGTCACGGCACGGGCCCCGAGGACAGGTCGTGACAAATTTGTATCAAAGGAGTTAAGTTCTACCATAGAACATTGGACTCTGACTTTTTCTATTTGAAGAAATAATGTTAAGATTATTGGGTGTGGTTATCCATCCAGGGAGTCTAGTGTTGGTGCGGTGACCGACGTATCTGTACACCAGGACCCTGACTTCTGATTTCCAACATAATGCATGAAAACATTGATTGCATGTTTGTTTCATGTTTTCTTTGTGATTACTTTGTGTTAGCTCACTAGGTATACTGTTTGACTGTGGCACACCTGTTTTTTTTTCAGGGTGGCCCCACGACAGCAACCAGCTAGGGTTCCGAGAGTTGTGCGTGACGACATCCCACCGAGCGACGAGGCCTTGGTACAGGGCCCTTTGACAGCTGAGGAACCGGCGGTACCTTTACCCACAGAGCCACCGATGCTACCATCCCCAGCCGCTGACGATGCATGTCGCCTTAGTGCACTACACGAGTTTCAACACCAGTGACCGCCCAGGATCCATGGGGAGACGGACACCCAAGCAGCCGAGGATTGGTTGGAGGCAGTGGTACGAGTTTTCAGGTTAGTGAGGACACTAGAAGACCTCATGGTGATCCTAGCAGCGAGCCTACTTCACGCGGCAGCGGGAAGATGTTGGAGCTTGATGCTCCAAGTGAACGATGAGGCATCTCTTCTCTGGACGAACATTGAGAGCCTCTTCGGCTCGGAGATCATCCCAACCACCCTCCGTGCGGTGTGCATCTAGGAGCTTCTACAACTGCGGCAGTGCAGCTTGACGGTCGCCCAGTACTCGGCGAGATTTACCGATCTCTCGCGCTACTCGATAGACATGGTATGTGACCCATTCTTCTGGGCCCGGACCTTTTAGAAGGTATTGAGGAATCAGATCAGGGCATCACTGATCTCCATCAGCATTCCGACCCAGGAAGGAGTACTGGAGAGAGCTCTTCTGATTGAGAGCTTTCTTGCTGAGTCTACATTAGCAGCGAGACCTACTGACGGGCAGTAGGTAACAGAGTCATCTCCCGCAGGTATTCAAAGGATGACTCATGGGTCCAGGCAGACCAGACCCTCAGGAAGACGACCTCAGGACTCTAGCTCTGCAGTGCAGGGCACAAAGCGCCGAGCCAGTCTTTCGAGAGGTAGGCAGTGCTACACATGCGGTCGGCAGGGCCACATGGCGCGTGACTGCCCGACCCACCGTGCTGAGGAGCAGCTGACGGTTGAGGGTCCACCGAGGCAGAGGCAGAGGGTCGATCGTGGTGGTCTGCAGGGAGCAGGCGGACAAGGCAGAGGAGCTGGCCGAGCAGCAGGTGGTGGGCGACGCTTTGGGGCTTTACCACCACCACCACCAGGAGGTCCACCCCGGCCACAGGGAGCTGGTGGGCAGAGACAAACACAGCTCCAGGCAGCAGAGGCCTACAACCACGACACACCGAGATGATTCGAGGTACTATATGTTTCTATTCCTCCCTTGCTTCAGTTCTTATAGACACAGGAGCGAGTCACTCTTTCATAGCCGCTGCCCTTGTTCGGAGCTCGGAGATTCCGACAGAGCCGTTGTCTCGATCCTTACGGCTAGAGACTCCTACGGGAGCAGACATGATGATTACGCACTGGTGACGGTAGTGTGAGCTTACTCTAGGAGGTGAGAGCTTCGGCTTGTATCTTCTTGTTGCGGCGTCGAGGCCTTACGACGTCATCTTTGGAACGGATTGGTTATCTACAATCTATGCAGAGATTGACTGTATTAGGTGCAAGGTGCGATGTGTACGCACCGACGGGAGAAGGTTCACATTCACCGGCGAGAAGGGAGCCTTCACAGCACAGGATGGACTTCCGCAGTGGAGAGGACAACCCATCACTCAACAGTTGGCTAGCCTCATCCTAGAAGAAGTTGACGTGCGGAGTCCTAGTTTTCCTGCAGTGGTGGATCATTATGCGGACGTCTTTCTGGACAGCGTTCTAAGAATACCTCCTCAAAGAGAGGTATACTTTTTTATTGATATGTACCTCGGGACAACCCCAATATCCACTCCAACATATCGGATGGCCCCCGCTGAGCTTCGAGAGCTATGGGTATAGTTTTAGGACTTGCAGAGAAAAGGTTTCATCCGACCTAGTGTTTCACCCTGGGCTTCCCCGATATTGTTCGCCAAGAAGGCGGCCGAGGGCTTGCGACTTTGTGTTGGCTATCATCGCCTGAAACAGGT
Organism: Viscum album; assembly: GCA_963277665.1. Taxonomy (NCBI): domain Eukaryota; kingdom Viridiplantae; phylum Streptophyta; class Magnoliopsida; order Santalales; family Viscaceae; genus Viscum; species Viscum album. The sequence goes on along the minus strand of OY728126.1, from coordinate 1,682,613,314 downwards.
GACAGTGAGGAACAAGTATCCGCTACTGAGGATTGATGACCTCTTCGATCTGCTCAAGGGAGCAAGGTGGTTCTCAAAGATAGACCTCTGGTCAGGCTATCATCAGCTCAGAGTTCGGGACGAGGACGTGCAGAAGACAGACTTCAGTTGTCGGTATGGCCACTATGAGTTCTTGGTTATGCCTTTAGGCATAACCAACACTCCAGCAGTGTTCATGGGCCTCATGAACAGGATCTTTCAGCCATACATCGGTCGATTTGTCGGGGTCTTCATCGACGACATTTTGATATAATCGACGACTGAGTTGGAGCATGCCTACGACTTGCGTGTTTTACTAGACACACTCTGAGAGCACCAGCTTTATGGAAAACTCTCGACGTGTCAGTTCTGGATACGTGAGGTCCACTTCTTGGGACACGTCATCTCTGAGGCAGGATTTGCGGTGGATCCTGCGAAGATAGAGGTAGTGCTAGCTTGGGATCCACCCAAGAGCGTGACGGAGGTGCGAAGTTTCTTGTGACTAGATGGATATTATTGGAGATTTGTGTCAGACTTCTCCAGAGTTGCGGCCCCACTCTCAGATCTTACGAAGAAGGGGAAACCCATTGTGTGGTCATATAGATGTTAGCAGAGCTTCCAGGAGCTGAGATAGATATTGACCCGCGCATCTATCACGAGGCTTCCGGAGGAGGGAGTAGAGTACGTAGTCTACTGCGATGCATCAAGGATCAGACTCGGATGTGTCTTGATGCAGGAACAGGTGGTGATCTCCTATGGATCACGTCAGTTGAGGCCGCATGAGAAGAACTACGCTACCCATGACCTAGAGTTAGCAGCAGTGGTATTCGCTCTGAAGACATGGCGTCACTACCTGATGGGCGAGTGCTTTACAGTATTTTCTGACCATTAGAGTCTCAGGTACATCATCTCTCTGATGGACCTAAACCTGAGATAGAGGTGATGGCTCGAGGTCCTCCAGAACTATGACTTTGAGATAGTCTATACTCCTAGGAAGGGGAACGTAGTTTCCGATTCTCTCAGCAGGAGGACGGGCATTCAGCTAATTGAGGAGGCGATAGAGCAGCTAGCCTCTTTACAGATATCCTTTGTGGATAGAGATGTACCAGCCTTCCTTCAGTATCTCACAGTCACCCCTCCACTAATGCAGTGGGTCAGAGAGGCACAGCGTGGGGACGCTGACTGTGAGAGGAGGCTTACACATATATCCTCAGGATAGGCACCTGATGGTTTCTCCACTGGAGCAGAGCATGACGTCTTTTTCAGAGGACGTACCTTGGTACCAGTTGCTTTACGGGAAGATGTGCTAAGATATTTTCACAATTCTCCCTTGGCGATACATCATGTAGTGACGAAGATGTACCAGGACCTCAAACGACAGCACGGGTGGCCAGGCATGAAGAAGGCTGTGGCATAGTTTGTTTCTCGATGCCTCACCTGCCAGCAGGTCAAGGCAGAGCATCAGGTACCAGCAGGCTTGGTACAACACTTGGAGGTCCCGGAGTGGAAGTGTTTGGGATATCAATGGACTTCGTGACTGGACTTCCACGCACATCCATAGGGCACGACTCCATTTGGGTGATTGTCGACCGAATCAACAAGTCGGATCACTACTTAACCATCAGAGAGCAAGGATTAGTGGAGAAATTGGGATGTCTCTACATTCAGGAGATTGTACGGCTTCACGGTGTTCCATCATCTATCGTCTCCGATCAAGATGCTCTCTTTACTTCCCGGCTTTGGAAGGGGTTGCAGGAGGCATTCGGGACGCAGCTACGTCTGAGCACCGCCTTTCACCCTCAGACAGATGGTCAGACGGAGAGGACCATACAGACTCTCGAGGACATGATCCGTGCATGTGTCCTCGAATTTGGTCGCAGTTGGGAGGACCACTTACCCTTGGTGGATTTTGCGTACAACAACAGCTACCACTCCACCATCGGGATGGCACCATACGAGGCGTTGTATGGACAACCTTGTAGATCTCTTTTGTGCTGGACAGACCCTGGCGAGTCAGCACTTGTGGGACCAGAGATGGTCCATGCGACACCATAGAAGGTCCAAATCATCGAGGAGTGGATGAGGACAGCCTAGAGCCAGCAGATGTCCTATGCTGACAGGAGGCAGACGCCACTAGAGTTCGCGGATAGCGACCATGTCATCTTGCCTGTCTCACCTCGACGTGGATTACGAAGATTTGGTCAAGGCGGCAAGTTTTCTCCACGCTTCATCGGACCATTCCAGGTCCTCAACAGGATTGGCAGGGTGGCTTATCGCCTGGCTCTACCACCTCAGTTGCACCGGGTGCACGACGTCTTCCACGTATCTCAGCTGAGGAGATATGTGCACGACCCGACACATATCATTGACCATGGGGATCTGGATTTTGATGATGGGGAGACTTTTGCGGAGGTCCTGGTGGATATCGAGGATCGACAGGAGTGGGTCCTATGTGGATGGTCGATTCCTCTAGTGCGAATCAGAATGCATTATGGGAACCTCTAGGAGAGCACTTGGGAGGGGGAGGCTCAGATGCATACTCAGTACCCACTTTTGTTTTCCAAGTTTATGATGTATCTTTATAGGGACGTAAAGCCCTAAGGTGGGAGTGATGTAAAGACCCATAAAAATAACGGATTTTTTTTCTAAATTATCTTTGGAATTTTACAAAAATGCAGTTTCTGACAGCACCTGATTCCGAGACCCGATGTGCCCGGAATCATTTTACGAGTTTGGCTCGGGTACGTTTAGTGAACGAACAAGCGGGATTTCTCACTTTTGAACCAGTGCATGGAATTGAATTCTGAGGGCACCGATGGAATCACAGTGCTGATATTTGCTTAGAAATTCCTTTTCCAGAGTTGCGTTTGCTCGGGTGTGGATTTTAATTTTTGGGATTAAGTTAAGAAATAAAATAAAAGTGGTGCAACACTTTATTTTATTACACTTAAATCCACTTAAAGCCACTTAAGCTATGTTAAGTGGATAGGGTGGAACCCAAAATATCCTACCCACTTGGTAGGATATTTGTGAGGTGGGCCCGCATGAGCCCCACCGTTTCTTCCCTCCTACGTAACGCTCCTGCAACCCCCTCTTTAATGAAAGTCAACCATGCATTTTTCTGGTTAAGAAACACCCCATTAAATTGGGCAGTTAAATTGTTACAATTAATTCTTTGAATTAATTGTTTGTTTATTATCTTTGAATTTCAAATTGTTGGCATCGGGAGGAAAATAAGACCAACACTTTTTGTTGAGGGGTTTCTTGTTGAGAGGATTTGGGGAAAGCTCTAAAGCTTGAAGATCTTCATCCTCCTTCGCGAAAAACATGAAGAACGCGAATAATGCATCGTCGCCGACGAAGAACGCCGACCTTCGACGAAGGGCGACGAAGAGCACCGAACCCTCGGAGATGGATGGCGTGATGCCGTGTACCGCGATGCCGACGATCCTCCTTCTACAAAGCTCCTTCCGCAATGAACGCTCATTCGATGACAGAGTTGAGGTAGGGGTTTTATGCGTTTCTCTTTAGTGATTTCTTCCGTCGTTATCTTCCCTTCCTTGAGCCGCCTATTATCGCATTAACGGGAGGAGTTTGGACCACACGAATATGGCCGACACTCCTCCCCTTTTGGTTGTGTATTTTTGATGCGGCGAACAAGGCAACACGGTGTCGAAGCACCACGTAGAAATTGAAAAAGGGGGAGCGGAGGAACGCGGTGCAGCCACACCGCGCCTTGGGATGCAATAAATCATCGGCGCCGTCACGCCGTGCCGTAGGACCTCAGAAGCACCACGGCCGGAGCGGGGCCGTGGCGGAGGGGCACGACACCATCGCGCCGTGGCCAGTTCTAGGCCACGGAGGAACAGCGGAACCGGCGGCCGGTACCGGGCCGTCGGCGTCGGAGCAAGGGGACCGACCTTGCCGGTCCTGTGGCGGAAGAAGTCGGCCGTCCAGAGCGGGCCGACCAGACCATGGAGGAACCGGGGGTTCGAAACCCCCGGCTGGCCGGACGAAGCGGCCCCCCTAAGGGGCTGCGGTTTACTTCATGTGGGGGCAGCGCCCCCCGCCCCGAAATGGTTCGGCCGAACCCCTGGCGGCGCGCCAGCGCGCCGCGTGCCCGGCGGCTGCCCTGGCTAGTCCGCCGAACCGGACCGCCAGGTCCGGCCGAGCTGCGCCGGCCGGGCCGGGCCGCGCCCAAGCAGGCGGGACCCGGACCCGGTTCGGGCCGACCCTGGGGGTATCGGGCCGGGTCGGACCGGGCCCAAACCCCCTAATACCGAACCTTTTTCGATCTGTTGCCCATAACTTGAGTTACGATCCTCCAATCGACGCACCTTCAGCTGAGATGCGATCCTTTGATCGAGACGGTCATTTTGGTATATCGCACTCAAGGTTTCAGAATACTTTTGGTTCGGCCGGGTTGGTTCGTACACGAAACCAACCTGGCCCTCAGAGCGGAAACGCTTATAACTTGAGCTCTTGACTTCCGATTGACGTGCCGTCAACTTTGATGGATTCTGCTTAGCGAGACAGATCTTTTGGCTTATTCCGCCAGAGGTTTGAACATAGGTGGAGTATGGTCGGGTTGGTTTTGACTTAAAAACCAACCGGGCCCCTGTGACGAAAAAGCCAATAACTCTCAGACCAGGTGTCTGATTGACACGCCGTCTGCGACATTGAGTTCCTATTGACGATACAAATCTTTTAGATACATCAACTCTGGACTATGTGTCAGTTGATGTATCAGCCTCTCGGCTCATGGAGTGGACCCTCCCGAACGAGCTTGCTATGTGCGGGAACCCTAGAGCTGGTTGCGACTACGACGACGACTGTGCAGAGATCCTTAGTGGATTAGACGTCGATGACTACAACACTCAGCAATACTACGTGGATTAGGGCTACAGATCCTATGTGGGTCTGATCCTGTGTGGGTCAGAGCTCAGCGGTCTTGTGTGGGCCAGCTCCTACAGATCCTGTGTGGGTCCGATCCAATGTGGGTCTTTGCGGGGGTTAGTTACCTTTCGATCCTGTGTGGTTCAAATCCTTTGTGGGTCATTGCGGGGGTTAGTTACATATTGATCCTGTGTGGGTCAGATCCTTTGTGGGTCATTGCAGGGGTTATTATCTATAGATCCTTTGTGGGTCTGATGGCTTAGATGAATTAGTGGATACGCCTGATCATCTCTATCGTAATAAGAAGAAGTATACCTATGTGAGCTGAAATCCTGTTTGCTTTACTATGTGGATTGTGTTGTGCTATCCTGTGTGGATTTACGTTTTGCTTTCCTGTGTGGACTAGGTTGTACATGGGCTCGGAGGTTAGAGCGAGCTGAAATTGATGACTTAGGTATATGTATGGGCAAATACCTATGCAGTGTCGATTGTTACTTCGTGATTGTATCTTTCCTTTGTGGATTATCCTTTGTGGATTCTAGGAGACCTCTGGGGGTATCGGGGTCCCTACTGAGTAGCTTATACTCACCCCTGCATGGGCTATGCCCGCACTACGTTGTGTTTGTTGCAGACGACGGACAGCGCTAATCGTTTTTGAGGCTTGCGGAGCAGGACGGTACCTGGAGGTGGTCCACAGGGAGGGACATTCTCAGAGCGGACGACTGGACTCGAGGAGCTGTGGAGGCTATCTGTACTCACCCTTCATGTGGGATTTCCAGTGGACAGCTTGACATTGCGGCTTTACTTTCAGTTGCTATTTTCCCTTTCTAGTTGTACTTTACATTCAGTTTGGGTTTGTATTCTGGCCCACTTACATTTCCGCACTTACTATTGTACTCAGTTTTTACTTAGTGTTTACTTCTACTACTTGTTTTATCTGGGGTGATTATTTACTTTAAAAAGGAAATTCATTCCCTTTTTACCGGTATTTACACCTTGGTGCTGTTCGCCAGCCCTTGGCCTATGGAAGGCGGGCTTGGGGTAGTCCCGGCACGGGCCTCGAAGACGGGTCGTGACAACTTTATGCGCAACTGATCCAACTTTCTGTAGGATTTCATGAGGTCCAATGAACCTCAGACTCAAATTTCCCTTCATTCCAAAATGCATTAAAATTTTCCATGGAGAAATTATTAGAAATACATAATCAATTACCACAAAATAAATACCCTTCCTCTATTTATTTGCATAAATTTTCAGTCAGCTCTGAGATGTTCTCCTGCTCTTTTAAATCAACTAAACTTTCTCTTACATCTCTTCTACCTATTTTGGCCCCATCAGCTTCCTTTCACCTAATTCATCCAAAAAAGATTGTGTTCGACAATACCTTCCATATAATGCCTCAAATGGTGCCACTTGTATACTAGAATGAAAATATTTATTATAGAAAAATTCACCAAAGAAAGATGTTGGTCCCAACTTTCCTGGCAATCCAGCGAACAAGCACGTTGCATATCCTCTAATGTCTCAATAGTTCATTCTGACTTCCAATATGATTGATGATGAAAATCTATACTAAAATTTATTTCAGTACCCAATGACTTCTAAAGGCCTTTACAAATGATAGAAGTAACCCTAGGATTATGATCAGATACAATGGAGAGAGGAACTCCATGCAACCTGTCTATCTCTTTATCATACAACCGAGCAAGTTGACCTACAGACAAAGTATCTCGAATAGGAAGGAAATGACCATATTTAGTCAATCAATCAACTATAACCCAGATTGCATTATTACGTCGATATGTCTTTGGTAATCCCACAACAAGGACCATGGATATATTTTCCAAATTCCACTCTGGTATTGGTAAAGAATGAAGAATCCCATTCAGTAACTGTCGCTCTGCTTTAACCTGCTGACAAGTCAAACACATCAATGTAAAATCAGCAATATCTCTTTTCATCCCATCCCTCTAGTATTAGTCCCGAATGATCTTTGTGTATCTTAGTACTACTTGGATAGACTGATAATAGAGAACTACGAGCTTCACATAACGACTATTTCTTCAACTGTGAATTACAAGGCACAAATAATATCATCCCAAATCGTAAAACACAAGAATTTTCAATGTTAAAATCATTCAACATACACTTATGAACCAACTCTAGATTTTTCTGCAAGTCATTATCTTCTTTTTGCACTTGATTTACTATTTCTAATAGAGATGATCTCACTAACACCTTATACAAAACATAAGGATTATCTACACCAAAAACGTTTATTCCAATGTTTTTCAAATCAAAAAACAAAGGATCTTGTTACAAATGTATCATGCTTAATGAGACATTACATATTCGACTCAAAGCATCAACTGATTTATTTTCATTTTTTGGATGGTAATATATCATGCAATGGTAATCATTGATTAATTCAATCCATCTCCTCTATTTCATGTTCAATTCATTCTATGTGAATATAAACTATAAAATAGCGTGGTTCGTATATATTTCACATTTTACTCCATACAAATGACACCTTGAATTTTTTTAAGAAAAAACAAAAGCAAATAATTCCAAACCATGTGTAGGTTAATTTAACTCATGGGGTTTCAACTGATGTGAAACATAAGCAATTACCTGATAATTTTGAATAAGGACAAATCCATGTCCATTCAATAATTCATCACTATAAATAACAAACTCACAATTTCTGGATGGTGATGCCAAAACTGGATCATTCACCAATATTTTTTTTTCAATTCTTGAAAACAATCATCGCATTCTTTTTTGCAAATGAACTCAACACGTTTTCGAGTTAACTTAGTCATTGGACTAGATAACTATGAAAAATTCTCAACTAACCTCCTGTAATAACCTAACAAACCAAAAAAACTACGGATCTCTTTTATATTTGTGAGTCTTCACAATTATTCTATAAATTTTGTTTTTCCAGGATAAGTAGTTATGCAATTTGTTGAAGCAATGTGACTAGGGAAAGAAATTTGTCGAAAACAAAACCCACAATTACTTAATTTCCCATAAAGATTCTTTTATTTTATGATTATCTATATTACCCTTAAATCTGTTTTATGCTCCTATTTAATTTTAGAATAAACCAAAATATCATTAATGAGCAAAAACACTAACTTAACAGTGAACTCATGGAAAATTGTATTCATAAGATCCATGAATATTGTAGGTTCATTAGTTAACCCAAAAGGCATAACTAAAAATTCATAATGGCCATATTTAGTACGAAATGCATAATTCAGAATGTCTTCTTCATTTACTTTCTACTGATTGTACCCCAATCTCAATTCAATCTTCAAAAAATACCAAGCTCCCTGGAGAAAATCAAACAAATCATTGATATGTGGAAAAGGATACTTGTTCTCAATAGTTATGTTATTCAATGCTATATAATCAATGAAATGTCTCATTGAACCATCATTCTTCTTAACAAATAAGACTGGAGCACCCCATGGTGATGTTCTAGGTCGAAGAAAGCCTTTTTCTAATAACTCATTCAATATATTTTTTAACTCTAAACGTTCAATTTGAGCCATTCCAGAAGGGGGTTTTGAAATTGGATTAGCATAAGGAAGAAATTCAATAGTAAATTCAACTTCCTGATCTAGTATAATACCAGGAAACACATCAAAAAAACATCATGTTACACATTTACCTCTGAAACACCATTAATTAGAACATTTCCATTATTTTCAATAATATGTGTGTGGTAATATTCATTTCCATCTTTTACTAGTTTCTTATCTTCCTGATATGTTATACAAAAAAGGTTTCATTCCTGTACAAAAAATATAACTCTTTCTGAAAGGAAACCTCTTTAGCTCTACATTCAATATTAGTATGATAAACAGACATCTATTCCATTCCCAAAATAACATCAAACTCTACTAGAGGAAAAAAAAATAATGTTTGCAGGTTGATTCTTCCTGCACACAAGGACATGAAGGTTTTTATGTTTTATTTTTGTCTCAAAATTTCCTCTAGGTGTATTTATCATACATTCTGTATTCATATCCTGAGATGGAATTCCCTATTTATTTAAAATATTTTCTTTAATGAATGAGTTTGTAAACCAAGAATCAAAAAACACATTGGCATAATCTGAACAAACCAACATTGTACCTGATACTACATTGTTTTATAGCACAACATCAGCGGAAGTAGTGGAAAAAATTACACCCCCACATTATCCTTGTTGTTTTGCAGCTTTCCCTCAGTTGATTTATTCTCTAGGCTCCAATTTTCATAATAACCCATTTCATTACTCTTAAAACATATTACTGATGGCTTTTCATTTCCTTCTTGATTATCTTCCTTACAGTTACGAGAAATATGAAAAGACTTACCACACCGGAAGAATTTTATAGTCTTTGATATACATTCTCCATGAAACTTTTAACCACACTTCTCACATGTTTGATATGTAATTTTCTTACCTCCAGGGTTATTTGAAGAATTATTTCTCTTTTTCTGCTAACAAGACCTCTTATATTATTTTTTTGTCAAGGAACATATGATCATCAGAAAACTCCTTTTCCACCTTCTTCGCACATCGAACAGGTTTTTCATAACTTTTTATCTCACGAGAGGATAATTCTATTCGATATTGTGGCTTTAGTCCAAAGAAAAATCGATTTATCTTACTATCAAGATCTCGGATGAAATATGGAGAAAACCTTGCCAGTGGAGTGAATTTGTCTTCATAAGCATCCTTAGAGTCATCCTTTTGCATTAATTCCAGTAATTTTTTTTCCATCCTAAGGTGAACAACCTTATGAAAATATTATAAAAGAAACAAACCTTTGAATTCATCCCAATAAAGAGAATCAATCTCCTCATTAGCCCTGATATTTTTCACCAACGACCACCACTAATCAACTTCACCTTCCAAATGGTAGACATCGAGCCTAACCTTTCGTTGTTTTGAACACCCCATGACATCAAACCTTTTCTACAGTGCTTTAATACGCCCTTCTTCTTGCACAAGGTCATATGATACTCTGAATAATGGGGGTTGTTTCCTCATGAAATGACTTACTACTCATATGTTAATTTGTGGTAGATCTGTCGGATCTCGTGCATGGATACCCCCACCAATTATAGATTGAGTAAATTGATCCATTATTGCAACAAACTGTTCAGTTCCGATTCTGACCATCTCAGGTTGCTTATTTGGAAGGTTGTATTCTTCCTGATGTCGTCCCAACATAACTACCATTTTTCCTCTGCAGAAAACCATTATAAACACAGAAATATCTTAGGCTAAGTAACATGTTAATATTTAAATGATATAACATTTCAATATTCCAATAAATTAATTTACGTTCATTTGTATAATAGTACCCTAACTCTTAATGTCGTCTAAACCGACCTATGATACCAACTATAATGACCCGGGCATAAAACATTACATAATCATGAATTAAATGAATAAATCACATTGGTGATCTTTTTAGGATTAGTGTTTTAGAGAATTAATCCATAACTATTACATTTCATTTCAATGAAATTACAATTTAGAAACTTCTACTCAGTTTCAATTTTATTCACAAAACAAGAACTCTTGAAAAAAAGAGTCATGTATACGTTGATGTTTAAGACAACATTACATTTCCTTTATCCCATCCTTGACCCTATTCCAAATTATGACTTGTGAAAATAATTTTAAAAACATGGGATGCCTATAAATAGCTCAATAAAGAATACACAGAGATGGAAAAATATTAGTTTTTCAAAACATCAAGTAAACCATGAGAACTTTAACAGAAGTATTAATTTTCACCCTTAAAAAGTTATAAATAATCTTCACTGAATAAAAGATAACTACATACCCATTTCTAACCAAAACATTACCATAAAACCCATATAAACAAAACTTAACATATAAAGGTAACGTGGGATATAAATATACTTTATTAGAATACCCATAAGGTAGACTTCCACACATATCACTAAGTGGAATAACCATATGGCTGACTTAAATACCCAATGCATTGGAGTTTATAACATTACCACCCATCCTGGTTTGTCACGGTACCACCTGTAATTTGTTTTATCCCATAACAACCAATCAAATGTCCATGTACCATTACATGATCATAATACATAAAACAAATATAAAGGAAACAAAACATTTCCACATTTCCAACACAATATACCACATAAATATATTGACATAACAATTACATTATAAAAACCAATTTCAATACCATAATACACAAAATATTATATTGTATTTATTTTCCATAAAAAAACATTACATCTTGTAAAGGAAGCCAATGAACAAATAATACTCTCGGTGGTGGAAAGGTCATTGTCACCACATATGTTAAAAGAAAGATTTATTTTTGTAGTTTAGTTAAATGCTTCATAGAAATAGATTCCCTTTGAAATGTCAAGGGTGTTTATAAAACATATAAAATATGGTCGTGTATTAAAACAAAATATGTATCAATGAAAGGAGATTGAGATAGAGTCCCTTACCTTGTGTCCGACTCAACCCGTTCTTTATTTAATCTCTTGAATAATAAAATAATGTTAATTTATAATTTCATAATATCCTTTTCAGGTTTATTAGTCCATTTATATCAATTATTTCCATTTTATAAACATTTTGTAATCATTCATGTTAATAATGTTCGTTTTTTCTATATATGGTAGTTGAGTCACAAATGAACACCATATAGTTACAAGCTGATCACATGGTCAAATTTTCATTATATCCAGAATGATATTCATGATTTTGATATCATATATATCATATATATCCCTTATGTACATGTATTTATTATAGTACATAACTTTTGGAGGTATGAAATGAAATGCACCATTAATGGAGGCCGTAAGCCGTACGTACGCATGAACGCTACATCGATTTATATTTCTTATTTTATTAGAATTAAACCATAATGATACATAGGTATATGATGACTATAGTATAATATAATATATAAAATAATTAACTACATCCTTTATATGTACCACATTTTTCATTTGCGAGTCATATCACTTTGAGGGGGCGGTAGTCCGCACTTCCTCAAATGAAATTCTCTTGTTTACACATAATGGTATTCTATAAAAGAAAAATATAGAATAATAAAGAAAAACTAAACATAATATATATATATATATATATATTTCCATCTTTATGTCCACCATGATAGGTGGTATTAGATAATCGAACAATCATCGTTTCGTGTAGCATTTGTTTTCCATCCACAGAAACAATATGTTCGTCACTCATTTGATGGAGGTGTGTGTAAGTGAAGATAGAATCCTTCTCATAACAACATCCTAGTATATTAAGGATACTAGTAATGTTATAAAATAAATGAATAAAAAATTTCACGGGTTTGAAGATATAAAATAAAAGAAATGAAGTTAAGAGAAATCATTACCTTTAATGTGGTTAAATCCCTTTGGTTGGAACCAAAATGGTTTAATGAAGTACCTTATGCCTTAGGTAAGTCTTATAGGTGTAATAGAGGGATGTAGGGGTATAAATTTGGTAGAGGTTGGATGAGACAAAAGGCTTGAGAGGAGGGATGAATTGGTTAGAAATGGTCTCCTTTTATAAGGGGGAGGAGGGGCTCTTTAGGAAAGTGTGAAAATATTATTTTATAATAAAATGATATTAGGTTTATAAAGGTCCAAATATTCTTAAAGCCAATGATAATATTACTCATAGTAGAAATAATACCATAAAATATGAAATGGATAGTTTTTGGATAATATTTTATCATTTTAATCTTATTTATTTAATTCATTTATTATTGAGGTAAATACTGCATCAATATTGTGTCATAAATAATTTCAATTAATCGATGAATAAAAATTTTAAAAAATTATTGTGATGTAGAATTTTTTTAATATTTATAAATAATATTTATAGTAAAAAATATGACCTATATAACCTCATGTAAAAACTGATTTACTAAAGTGTTTTTATGTCATTTTTTTCTTGATATTAAATTAATTAATCTAAATTGTCATTATCATTTATAAGTGTCTCCATGGGGTCCTAAAATAGACCCAAGTATGACCATGGTCGTCCATTATTCATTTAATATGGTTTGGACTACCATTAATGTAATTGTGAATTATTTTAATATTCATTTTACCTTGAATTACCCTATTTACGTTTAACAGTGGTAAATAAAAGTCAAAAGATATTAGTCAACAAAATTATTTGAATTTTATTCAACCAAATTTTAATTTCTAATAATAACCATGTATGTCATATTATCGAAATTTATTTCAAGAAGTGGTAAAATTTCATTTAAATGAAAAAGTCAGTTTTTAAACTACTACTAAGTGGTTTCAATATTCATCAAAAATTGATTTTTTTCAGAAAAATACCAAAATTTCAGCCTAAACTATATTGGATATTACGAATTTAAAAATGATTTATATTTTACAAAATTATAAACATAGAATTTTCATTAATTATTTTAAAATTAATTCCCGTTGTTAAAATGAATAGTGTGTTTTTAAGAAACAATAACTATCAAAAGATTGATAATCGTTTATGTCAAAATTCAATGTGAAATTACTTCCAATGTCCAATATTGGATTAAATGGTAAAAATATGTTTTAATTAAACATTAAAACAAATTAAAAAGATAATATAACCATTTAAATAAATTATATTAAAACACATTTTGGAATAATTGTACAATATTTTTCATTATTCATTAGAAAATCAACTTTTTCTGAAAAATTCCAATAATTTACAAAAATTAAATTTTGATGTCCCCATTCTAATGAATAATTTTACATGGTAAATTATAGTGCATTAAAGTGACCAAAACTATATTTAAATTTGGTTTTCCATTAAATGGTAGTAAATCGACCATTTAATATATATTATGCTTAAAATTAGATTCATTCACATTTTAAGCCTCTAACTTTTATTGGATAAATATAAATATAATTAACAAACATGTATAATAATATTTTGGTTAGTTTTTTTCATTCCCTCCAATACAATAGCTAGGAGTTAACATCCATTTAAAATAATAATATTATATTACTAGTTTGCAATGTAAGATTTCAACGAAACTTGTTGCATCGTATTGGGTACGCTATCGAACATATCAACCGTTTTAAAGTAAAATTAATATTTTATTCACAAGTATTAATATATATCAAAATATCTTATTCTTAATTTACCTAGGATGTTACATTTTATGAGACTATGTTATTAATAGGTGTGAATATGTGGGGGGTGGGGGTTCATTATATAGTGTATGAGGAGTGTCATTTTTGTAAATGATGGGAAAGGGTATTCCACTGACATTTTTTCAATGTAAATTTGATCCAATAATGGTAAAAATCTAATAAAATGTAGTATAGGGTAAATATATGAACATTAAATGAATTTTAGACATGTGAATAGGTCATTTTAGGCCTTAAGATTATTTTTTATTCATTTAATATGCTAATGTTTCCCTTAATCACTATAATTAATATTAAAAACAGCAAGAAATTTTTTTTTAAACAAACATGAAATTATTAAAAAAAATTATTATTAAAAATATGGAATACATTTTTAAAAATTCTAATCATAGTAGTAATAAAAATTAATGGATTATTAATCTTACAGATATATCATAATAACTCATTTTTATGTGAAAAATTTTAGAAGATAAAAATATATTTATTACCAATTTCAACATCAAATTTAATCAAAAGTCATATATTGGATTAATATATGTGTAATTGATATAATAAAACACTAAAACAATATTAAAATAAGATTTACCTATATAAATAAAATATATGTAAAATATATTTGAATTTAAATGATGTATTTCTCACTATTCAGAAAAAATATGTTTTTAAATAAATATCATTAAAATTAACCAAATTATAATTATAATTTTATTAATTTATAAATTATTTTTATTTTATATAATTTAACTTTTGAAATTTTATAATTTTAATTTAATTATGGTTTATAGACGGACGTGAAAATTAGTTCATTTGTGAAAATAGTATTTCCAAACCTATAATAACATTAACAAAAATTATACGTTTCATTATAAATATGGTTTATTTATATATTATTTCTATAAATAATATTTATAATTTATTATTTATATTCATATAACCATGTTTAATGGAATGCTTATATCCATCATGTTAAAAATATTTTAATAATATAATTTTATTTTTTAGAAAATCAGTTTTCCATATAAAGAAATCCATGTATGTGTTGTGGGTAGCACAAGATGAACTTTCTGTTGGATGTAACTAAATATGGAATTAATGTACCATGAAACACAACATATAAATCAAAAGTAATTTATTTTAATAAATGGTTATAAAAACATTGTGTTTTACATTATACCACCTTAAAATGAAAGTCTCCCTCCAAATCCATCTTTATAAGACACAATAACGAGGATAATCAGACCTCATCATATAATAATGTTCCCATGTACCTTCATTTAACTATTATTTTCACTACAATTTTTTGACTATGTGAGGGGTCTTATTACATAGAACATTCACTATAGGATCACTAATTTCAGTTGGTTTTTCATCAAAAGAAACATCTTGCACCAGTGGTATGGCCTCTAAGATCAGTATATGTGAATGGTATGGTATGTACTTTCAAAAGAGATATACAAGGTCCAAATCATAGACATGCGATATATTTTGTGGTTGTTCCATCTGATAAGATACAATTCTAATATGATAAATAATTTCAAAGGGAGTGATATACCTAGGTTTTAGTTTACCATTCCTTTTAAATATCATACCCTTATTCCATGGAGAAATTCATTAAAAAACCTCATCACCAAATTCAAATTGTATACCACTTTATTGGACATTGGAATGATAATTTTTCTGAATTTTAACTTCCTTTTTTAGATTTTTTATAGTTCTAAACATCTCTTCTTTTTCATTAGTGATCATAGGCCCCAATACCTTTATTTCTCAAACATCATTCCATAACATTGGATATCTATATATTTTTCTATATAATAATTCATATGGATACACATTAATACATTAGTGACTGTTATTATTTTAACAACACTAAACTAGGTGATGTTATTGATCCCAAACACCTTTGGAAGCCATAAAATAATACATCAAAATGTCCACTGGGGTTTAAATTTTTATTTTATACATTCAATTCATATTAGTTTGAGATGAAGGATGAAACTCAATTATTTATCAAATTATTGTTGAAGACTTCACCAAAAATTTAAAGAAATCATACAATCCTGATTTGATATAATTGAATTTTCGTACTCCATGAAAATTTATGACTTCCTTAATATATATCTTGGTAAGGAGATCTACAGAAAATTATTCTACGATAGCGATGACGTTTTTTGACATAGTAAGGTGATAAACTACCACCCATGTAGAAATAAGTTATTTAGATGTTTTGGGGAGTCTAATAACAAAATCCATTGTGATGTTATCCCATTTACAATTTGGTATAGGTAATGGATGCATCATCAACATTAGACTATTTTATTTTATCTATTACATTCATGCATACCAAAAACTATGATATGAACTCTCTGATATCCCTCTACATTACATAAAATCAAAAGTATTCTTTGATGTCTGTAAACATCTTCATACTTCCACGATGAATATAGAATAAAGTTTGATGAGCTTCCACTAACATAACATTATTCAAATCTATAATGAAAGAAACACATACATGGTTCTTGAACATCTTCATTCTATTCTTATCATCGTCAAAATACAAAACATATGTAACCATCTTTTTCAGCTCTTAATTATCATTCCACACCACTTTAAATTTCAATTGGATATAGGGTTGAAATTATAATTGAGACTGATAATATATTTGACTTTCAATCTAAATTTCTAATCAATCATTTCAAAATATCTAAATATTGGATCTTTTGTGATCCTCATCATAGACAATATGACATCATCCATTTGACTGAAAGCATTATCCAAAAATTTCCAAATTCTAGGGATGTAATGTAATGATCCATCATAATAATTTATTTTCTAAAAGTGTCTTCTCTATTGAATGTACAAATCATTCGGTGTGAATATATATTTTATACATTTATTCTCGGTATATATATAACACATTTCCCTATTACTAGAATTCCACTGTATCTAAAATAAAAATTCTATGTATAACTCCAAATAATGTGTTGGTTAATTGTCCCTGTTGAAATTAATCATTCATGAGAAATATGTGATAACTATGTTATTAATTTTATGAACACATCTCAATCCCTTCTGGGATGAAGCACTATTGATGAAAATGCCTTATCCCTCACTGGGTAATGTAACCATATTTACACTGAAAAACATTCAGTTTAGTTCCATGAAATATTACTCACATTCATATGTCCATAAGAACATGGAACCCATCCTAGTGAACATTGTCAGAGGATTATATTTTTTTGATAAATAATCCACAAATTGTTAATAATAACAATATAAAAAAAGAAAACTATGGATCTCAGTCAGAGTGGGTTATCTAGTACAACATTCAGTATCATCTATCTTTGATGGATCTACTATTATACCATCTTTTGAGATTATGTTACCCAATAATGATTAATTTTTCATCCAAAAATCAATCATTGTAAATATTTAAAACATATTCTTCTTTTATAGGATATTTTATTACAATTATCTAGTGGTCTTCAGGTTATTACTCTCACATTTAACGGATAAATATATCATCTATAAAGAGTACCACAAACTAATCGATGTAATCTAAAATAAATTTATTCATTAAATCCATAAATATAGAAGGGTAATTAGTAAGAACAAAATACATCACTATATATTCATAGTTTCAATACCTTGTACAAAATGTAAACTTTTTTATATCTTATTTTTGACCCTTAATTGATGATATCAAGAATGAAATTTAATCTTAAAAAAGTATTGAGAACTGCAAATTTGATCATATAAATAATCAATACAGAGAATATGATAATTTTTCTTTCTTGTGATTGTGTTCAACTATAAATAATATTTGTTCAGCTTCATTGATCTATCGTTATTTTTCAAAAGGAGAATAAGTACACCCTATGCTGAGAACCCTGGCCAAATTTACCTATTATTACGGTTTAATTGTAGTTTATTATTCAATTCATTTGAGTCAATTAGGGAGATTTTATATGGATTATTTGTAGTTACTATGGAACTATGTATGAGTTATATTATTAACTCAACATCAGGTTTTTGTTTAAAGTTATGAACCCCTTTTTTGAAATGATTAAATATATCCCAAACAATATAAATGGAATTGTTTTCGAGTTTCTGAGAAACCATTTTAGACAAATACACCGGATTAATTGGAATTAACAGCCAAACTCTGGATTTAATCTCCATAAGAATTTCATCATACTCAACACAATGATAGACAATCATAATTTGGTTCTTAATATTAAACATAACTTACATTCATCAACAATTGATGTTTGATTTATGCACAAAAATCAAATCCATGCCTAAGATGACAACAAATTCAACCCAATGGAGGATGACATGATTCTCAGGAAACACCATCCCAAAACATAAACCATAGAAGAATAAAAAACCATAGATTAAATCATTATACCAATAGGGTTTGGTACATATAATTCCTCATCTTAAATTTTGGGTGTAATCTTAAGACCTATAGAAAACAATTTACATATGTATTAGCGGGTCGATATAGAATAAAATATGAAATTATATGTTCTAGAGTGGATGATATGTGCACCTTTATCAACATCGTTATTGCATCCCTCATCTAAAATAGAGATCACATGAGAATTCTACTTGTCCCTTGCTATAAGAGGTTTTTAACACTGATCATTATCTCTAGGACTTCGTTTTGGTGACTGGTAATCATAATTACCACCGTCCTTACTCATGAATCAATTATGTGGGTGAGGTTAATTCTTTGACTCTTTCCCTATATTATAATCATTGGAAAACTACTTCACATTGGTTTATCAATTAATTTAATAGTGTACATCTCTTACACACAAGAATAATTTATTGGACCCCAGTTGACAATTTTATCTATTATTATTCCACACATAGTTGATAATGGAAGACTTATATACATTCCTCCATGGTTTTAGGATTTTACATTAAACTATGTCTTTATTTTATTGTTATACCATTGATGTTAATAAGTAACTAGAACCTCTATTTCAACATTAATCTCATTATGAAAAATCTACTAATAACAAAAAAAAGTCTCATATCGATAACACACTATCGAGGCTTGGATTTAAAACACTTAATTAATAGTGAAATTTAAATTTTTATTGGATGATAATACCAATGTGTACTTTTCATGTCTATTGAAATTAGTCTCATAGTTACCAATAGATTCATCAATCTTTTTCATTAACTAATGGACCCCCTTTTCAATATTCTTACGATGAACACAAGGATTGAACATATTAAGAAATATGATCTTGATCATGTCACATTCCATGGAATAAAATTCTTTTTAATTACCTATATTACTTATTAGAGTCTACCACTGATCAGATTCAACATCAAAATGAAAAGAAGTTATAATGAATTTATATTTTTCAAAACACTATAGAATAGATAATATCATTTCTATGGTAGTGATCCATTTTTCTGAAAATAATAGGATTGGAATATATGGTGAAATAAGTGGTACATTGCCTCATGAAGGACTTAACATACTTTTGTTCCCTCTTTTTCTCATTTCGAATTTCATTATGATACAAATATTGAGAAATCTATGAGATAATAGGAAGTGTATTTTTTATTATTACTCTAAAATTATTCTGTTTCCTAGGGGGAAAATAACTACATTGTCCACTTAAATTACTAATATCTCATATCAATTAGATTACAAATTTTGAATAAAACCAAAAACCCTAATTTAAGAATAAATTTTCTTGTTGATGATCTACATAATAATGAAAAACTACTTATAAGAATTATAAATTATGAAAAAAATCTTTAATTTATGCCAGCTTTGAATTATCATATATTATTCATAGAAAAACAGTATTTATATCCTCCATGATACTTCATGAGGTGTTTTTGAATTCTCAAATCATATCCCATCGGAGTGTCGACTCTGGTGTGCATCAATGCATGTTGTAATGCACTCCTACCGCATCAATTTTAGCTCATTATGAGGGTATGAGGGTTGTTATCACTATGTGAATATGTGCCAATTCCACATTTACTTTTAGTATCTAGAAATAGATGTTTTTTAAAAACCAGTCACTCTAACCTTTACCTAAATTCCATGTTATTTTTTAATAATTTCATCATCCTTAGACTTATCATTAGAAAATTCCTTAGGGTTATCACTAAGTTTTTTTCATCCTATGTACAAAATATTAACTATTATTTTTCTTATGTATAAACTATCGCTACCCTCAAATTAAATACATTATCATTACATAATTTTTTCAGAATACATAACACATTACAAAAATATATTCCCTAATAATGTATTAGTTTAGTACTTATGAAAACATGGAAACATAAACACAGGTACATAAGTGAGATAAATGATCCCCCACATGGTCCTCCATGACTTGATACCATATTAAAAACATCATACATAGTACATATCTTCATATTTTGTGGAAATGTAACACGGAAGGGGTGATCTGAGATGCTCAGTAAGGGTAAACAAGGGAGAAACATAAGAATAAAAAGATAATATATGTAAGAGAATTTGATAATAACATTAGTATATCCCATCATGCATTTAAAAGATCATAAACATTAATCATCAAATTAATATTGGTAGTTCATAAAACATTAATCATAAGGAAATCAATAGCATAATCTATGTCATAATAATTTAGAATATATGATATGGAATGATGTATGACACATAAACTAGTAATATCATTCCATATAATTCATTGTTATTATATAAATAATATTAGGGAACTTCATGGTTACTACACCTACTAAGTGGGATATGCCACCATCCCATGTGTTAGTCCATTCCTTTTAATGTATCAGGTATTCACATCTTCCCATATTGGATCAGTTTTCCCAATCATCCCATAGTAAGTTGTATTTCACAATCTTCATTAGGTAATCAATTATGTCAAATTTATTTCAATAATTAACTCACGACATAAAAATATTTAACAAATAAATTGGAAGAATATATTGGTATCATCCAACTCATAATGAAATCATACATACATGTTCTATAAATTATAAAAAGTCATATCATGACCCATTAAATCAAATTTCTATCATAACCATTTAATCATATCATAACATCTGGAAAAGAGAACATTTTCATAATAATTTCATCATTTCAAAACCTGTGAAAAGTGTAGGGTTTGATAACCATGTAAACCATGAATGGGAAATGGGTTTCATTAATATATAACTCATGATAGAGAATTGAGTTTTGTAGAAATTGTGCCATTAAAATGAAAACCATTTAGAGATGAAGTATGAATGGAACTCTTTGATCATATCCCCTAAAATGAATGAATAAAAAAAATATGTAATATTATCTAGTAATTAATTTTTTAATATAATTTAAAATCATTTCATGAAGAATATATCATTTCATATAATTTCTTTTTCATAAACATAAAATATTTTTATAATATTTTTATTTGAAAATAGATTCATAACATATAATGTAATATAAGGATACCATAAAACATTTTCAAAATCCCTTTTCTTTGAAAATGATATCAAAAGTTAATTTGAAGAGGAATTTTCACAATATTTATTAACAAAATGATTTTTAATAAATCAAGTGTTCGACTGATGAGAGAAAACAAATTAATAATTATCATAAATACCAAAGAGTGAAAAATTGGTACTAATACCAGTGTAAAAAATGACTAAACATATGATAAAAAAATTTATTACTTATTTTCAAATATAGAACAAAATATTTCAAAAAGGAACGCGAAACTATAAACAATACTGGTAATAATTGGGATTGTTTCATCAAACACCTTAAAAAATAGAAACCTTGATTAAGAATCCACATGTATTAAAATGAAATAACGAAAACATTAGAATATCATCGAAATAATTATATAAATTATTTAACAAGTCAAATGGATGTTTATATTGCTCAAAGAATATTATAGGTTCATTAAATGTCAAATGACTCATAAAAGGAAAATTTAAACAAAATTACATTGCAGATTTAGTAACATTGGAAATGAAACCCCCATCAAAGATATATTATAAAAATAAAATTTAAATATAAATAAATTTATTTATAATATTTAATGTACTTTTTATACACAAAATTAATGAGTGGTTATTATGGTATAATTCTTATAAAAATAAAAGTGAGATCGTAAATCTGATTACCTTACGTATTTACACTCATCGTATTCAATGAAAACTCATGTATAATAAATATAATTTTATATTAAATCATCATAATTAATATTTTATTATATATAAAACCATAGATGGTTTTATTTATTACTTTATATTTCCCCTTTATTAAAAAATCAATGTTATTATAATGTTTTCAGTAATAAATTCTTTGTTTACACATCTTTCATAATTTGTTATATATATTTTCTTAATACTCATATTATGAATTATATAAATTAAACCACAATAAAAATTTTCAGATATAGTGAAAAAATATATTTATAGTAATCTATGAAATATAGAAATTGAAAAAGAAATACACTTTTCATGAAGACGGTTTTCCATATGTACACTTGAACATCGTTTATGTTTTCAAATCGTATTTAAAGAATGAAAGTAGATGATATAAAAATATATATATTATATAATTACAGTATAAATAATTTTTCATATATATTATATATTTTTATTTATTCCTTAATTTATACATCCCATGTAACGTGAGAATGATTTATATCACTTTGATTAGGAGGTAGTCTACACGTCCACAATCAAAGTCCTCATATTTACACAAAATAGAAAAAATGTTATTTTCTTTTATTTAATAAATAATTAAGAATAAGTAAATATTCAATATCATATATATCATATGATAGAATCATTTCATTATAATTACCCCCAAGAGATGTGGTAATATAAAAACAGAAAATATCATTTTTTGAGGAGGTGGTCTGTTGTGATAATAAATTGTTTGTTCTATATCGAATAGATGGATATTTGTGTAAGTATTGGTAGAATAAATACTATAAAATAACATTTTATATTTAGGATATTGACTTTTTAATATAATAATACAATATAAAGTTTTTAGGGGGTGTAGAATCAAAATAATACAACAGAGATTATGGAAGGATATTACTATTCTATGGGTAACTCCATTTAAATTGCACTAATGGGCTTCTATTATTGTATGTATTCCCAAATGGAGGCATATAGGATGACATTACCAATTTTTAAATGGTATTTGGAAATATTTTCAAGGATTAAAAGGGATTTATAGGTGTCAATAAGTGGGGCTTGTAATTAATTTTTTATAGTGGGGGTGGAGTGGTTTTCATTCAAAATTTTAAAAAGGGAATTATAGTAACATTATTTCCAGGTCATGTGGCTTGAATAATCGTCCAAATTCGAGAAATTTTATGATAAGGTGAAGATATGAACATTAAATGGATTTTTTACTATATCAAGTTTGTATTGTGCCTTATATTTTTAATTTATTTCATTGCAAACCTATATTGTCTTTGAATCCATGTAAATAATTTTAATTACTTACAATAATATTTTTAATCGGAAACCAAATTTACCGTATAATGAATTATAAATTATGATGATTCCAATTATTTGAACTTATGTTCATAATTAAAATCTCAATATGGGTCAAAATTAATTTAAAATTATACCCGAGACGTGACATGGAAACTAGTTTTCATGTGAAAATGTTTAAAAATTTGAAATGATTTTATATCCAATTTCAATTTAAAATTGGTTAAAATTAAATAAATTTTAATATTTGATCTAATTAATATTTAAAAAAATAATATATATTTTAACTATATTAATAAATAAGTAGAAAATTAATTTTGGAAATAAAATTTAGTTTTATCTATATTCAGCAAAAAATTACATTTTTCAAAAAGATACCTAAAAATAACCATAAGATAATTTTGAAATTATGAATTATGAAATGATATTTTTTATCAAATTTATTTATTTAATGTTTATAAAAGTTGTTTTATTATTATTAACATATGAAAAAACAAATCAATTCATTTGAGATATTATTATTTTGAAACATATAATGACATTATCAAAATTATTAATTTTTTATTATCAATATGATCTATTTATTAAAAAACATTATAAGTAAATTTTTAAAGATATTTATTATTATAAATATTAATATGATAAATATTTAGTTCATAATTATCTCATTTAAATAATTATAATACTAAAATTATGTTTCATATAAACATCCATTTACATATAACGCTAGAATATTCGGTGTTGAATATAACACAAGATTAAATCGTTGTAATGTATAAAAAAATATTAACAAGGTGTAGAATAAAATTAAATTCTTAAAAATAATTAAATTCCTCAACCTACTATCCTAAAAACTCAGGTAGTTACATGGGAAGAAGGAAATTTTTGGGATTTTAAATAGTATAAATGAAACTATGAATTATGTTCTATAATGTGGGTCATGAAATACCAATATGTAGATGGTTACTATGAAATTAAGTCACATATGTGTCATAGAATCCAATAATGCCTTATTACATTGATGTGGGTACTAATACATTTGTTTTGAAATCCCATGGGGTGGATTAAAAATTATATCATTTTCCAACACTGATCGAAATTTATGTGTTCAGTCATCATGTTTATAAGATTATCTCATAATTAAACTAAAAGGATGAATATTTTATTAGTTTAATGAAAATTAATTTTACATTTTTTATTCACTCATATATATATATAATGTGGAATACTTTAAGGGCCTGTTTTTGTTAACCTATAATATTTTGTACCTGAAAATTTTGTTACATAGTTATTTCAACTCATTTGAATTATTATATATGTTAGGGGAAGATCCCGAGTATTGAAGACATAGTTAGACTATATAGATATGGATTATTTGGTGATATCATGTAATGGATAATGTATTTTATAGATTAATCTATCAATATATTTTAAAAAAAATTATAAAATAAGTTCATGATTACCCCAAGAGGTGAACTCTTATTTGATATTTGAAACACATGATTTGAAATAGATATATCATTTATGATATACTGTATGATTCTGATTAATATTTTCATTCTATACTGATATTATATTTTTTCATAGATGTTGTGCTTCCTTATATAAATCATTAATTAATTTTTTAATATGGTTATGATAACAAAGGATTACTAAACTATAGTAGGGATAAATCCCTCCCATATAGTTCATTCCATTGAGAATATAATGTAGCAAGCACAATATTATATAAAATTCTATATATATAGAACATAGTGTCATGGAAGCCGAGGGATGATACACACACCCTGAAATAATGGTTATCATGTTTATTTTCAATTAAGACATGTTTTAGAAAAAATTATACATGTTTTAAATCTATATTATAACACATATATATAGAAATTTTTTAGTTCATGAGAAAATAATGTCAAATTATGATCACATTCTATGAATATTGTTGAAATATCTCATATTTACCAATGTAAATATAAATGGAAAATACTATTCAAAATATTATAATAAAATTAGGAAATTAATAATTATTATCTTTAATATGTACATTATAATAAATATATAATTAATGATTAAATAGAAAATTATTAAAATAAATCAAATTAATTATTTTTTGTAAAAATACTAAATAGAAAATATATTTCCAATTTGGTTATCTATATATAAATTATCTAAAATGGACCAAAAATTTATAATTTACAAAATAATTGATTAATGATATATCATTGGTTGCGTAAAATAAAAAATATTTCACACCTAATATAATATCATATGAATGATAATACACTATATATAATGATAGGACTTCAAGCACACAAATAATCAGTTAAAAATGGTGTGCACTAAAACAATAAAACATAAGATTAGAATCCCACTCACTGGTGAAAATTAATGATATCCTGATATGTTATTTCTATATTAGTTATTATTTATAGAGAAATACCCAATCATATTTATATGTCATAAAATACATTTAGTGTATAACATAATATTAACATAAAGATATATTTTCAATATCATTCCAAAATTGTGACCCACAAAATTCATATTTTAAAAAATGATATATATAGAAAAACTTATCAATTGGACATATAGAATTATACATCTAAAAAACAAAAAAAACAAAAAATGAATATATTGTATTCATATTATATAAAAAAATGATAATTGTGTGTGTGTATTTATTATCAATTAAATAATGAAATAATGTTAAAAACATATATGATAACCCTATCCAAAACTATTGAATAATTGTGAATTCCATTCATATTGTTTTTTACCAATTCACTTATCAACCTTCACAATATTCTTAAGAAAATTGTTTCTATGAATATCAATAAACAATTCATTTTCTTGGTGGAATATATGGATCCAAATATTCATTATCCTCAATCCCCACATGCATCAGCTTCAATTCCCTCTCAGGGATAACCATCCAAAAATCATATATATATATATTCCACAATCAATTATTTTTTATTTTATAGTCAGTAAATTTGGTCTCCATATTCACCTATAAGATATATATATATGATAGAACCATTCATACCTTTTGAAAAATATGGATCCAAAAAGATCATTTCAATTCACTTGACAATTGAGATGCCAATGTTTAACCTCTAGAAACTAAAAAGTATAAGGTATTCATGTTAGTCTAAATCCATTTATTTATGAAGATGTGTATAGATATAGAATAGTATATACATATAATGTTTCATAATAAAAATTACTCTTTGAATCATTCACATATCATGGTTCACCAAGACTAATAATCTACATTATAGTCTGCACTAGAGACTATGTATATGTAGTGTAAGTACCACATAGTATATAATAAAAACCTAGTGCAGGTGAATCATCCTATATGATAATTTATTCTAAATTGATCCATTTTATCCTTTAACCACATTTGAATTTTTATCTTAATTCTCTTATAATCATATATCTACTTCATTTACCTACACACACAATATTAAATAAGAACATTACACTGTTCAATATTAAATTATAAATAATTTTCCTTTGTGAAATATGGAAAATAATCAATGACTATGTAAACAACTTGGTATCATCACTTAATTATGTCCTAGTGAGGAAAATCCTTGAAACCTATGTTTCACAACAGTCACTTAGATTGTTATTTAGTGATTTATATATCATATGACTATCTTATAACTTATTTTTAATTATTGGTGTATTTCACTGATCTTCTTCTTTTTCTATTACATTCATAGTAACATGAGAGAAACACATCATACATTTTTTTATATACAATATAACCCATAAACATCTAAAAATCATGTATGAATGTTTCTCTTTATTTCTACTTCTTATATTCATGCATAAATTCGTAACCATATTTTTTTATAAATATTACATCCATATCAAAGAATTATTCTTATTATTCATAATGTGTAGTAAAAATATGAAATACTTATATAATATCAAATATTATTCTTCTTCTCCAACCTATGAAAACAGTTATAAATACACTATTTTCAATTTTTCAATTTTATTCCATCAACTCTTCTCTTTTACATATTTATTTCAAATTCCCTATAATGGTTCTCTAATTCTTGATGTTTAATCAATAAAGGTGTATGCAGTTTATTATCACAAATAAAGTTATCCATATTCTTAACACAATAAAATTTAATTAAGAACAGTAGTTTCAAACATCCCAAATTTATTCTCATACACTATACATTGTGAATATATATATATATCACATTAACATAATATTCTTATATATATATTATTTTGTTTATTTGATATTCATAATTCCTTGTCAACTCATGATTTAGATAAAAAATATAAAATAAATCCAATCCAATTAGATTTTCAAAAACCATTATCCACTAGATACATAGTAATAGGTTATCCTATATTTTCAAATAATTCATGTTTTTAAAAAATACCCTGAATAGATGGATATTGATTCTATTCTTCCTTCATTATTTCATTAATTGAAATATGGAAATATTTTTCATCCATCACCCCATGATATCCATATATTTTGATTATAATCATGTTGGAAAAATAAATATACATGGGTTGCTATTAGGCATCCCTTTATTCATAAAACATATCTCATGGTTCAATATACCTCTACCTCCAATTAAAAACCTGAATTCAATTTCCATCATTTTTTATGAAATTGAAATGAAAATATATCTTCAAGTATTTTCAAAAAAATACACATGACACAATGAGTATTATCATAATATATATGTTTTATTTCCCATATATCACATCTACTGTCTGCTTATTCAATAAATCATGGTCTAAGGAACTTCATGATTTCCTTCATCATATTAATTTATTTACAAATTAATAAAGATAATTATAATGATATATAATATCTTGATGATTTACCTATATGGTATCATCTAAATTCATACTCTCTTTTTTATATTCTTCATCGTAAAAATATCATATAATTTATATTACCATTACAGAATTCATCTATATGAATAATTTATTTTCTTAAGCATGAAATCCGTTATGAAATTTCTAGTACCTGAACATTTATGTACATTGATGAACACTTTTGTACATGGATTCATTTATGAAGATAATAATATATTCAGTTTTATTCATTATTGACTCACATATGTTGTTCGGTAAATGTGTCTTTCCACTTATTTAAACAACTTCTCAATAATCATCTTCATCACATTCATCCTTACTCCTATCATTAAATACTATTGTTAATTTTAATTTTTCGGATCAAAATTGCTAAAATTATCATGTATAATTACAAAAAAATTATTATACCATATATCATCTTGATTTTAGAAAAGTTTGATAAATGTATGTATTAATGTTGACTTTTATAGTGAAATAATGTGTTATATATTAATACTATTGGAGATCATGTTGATGGAAGATTACCAAATGTTTTCTAAGGAAGATAAGTTCCCCTAATATGATTATATGATGTAATTCCACATGGTATGTCTCTCAATGTTTATATAGTAGCTTCGAAATTATTCATGTAGGTGCTTCAGGTCATGGATAATTATTTCATAGAAGAATATAAGACTTCATGTGATTGATCATAATTAATTAAATAATACCATCACATAGAAATTTAGTCAAAAAATTGTCACTTCATATTATTTCATTCAATAAACTCAGAATTCACATATGCTCAATCCACAAAATTGAATTTCATCATTTCTTATCCAATGGAAGCTTAGTTGTGACATTGTGAACTGAATTAAAAAATAATCCAAACAAATCCACAAATGTTGACGATAGATTAATAGAATCCACCTACACATTCAACACATTCCATGAAAGGATAGTAAGTCAATCATCACATGTATTAATCATTGGGTGAAATTCATTAAGGATTCCCAAAAATGATCAAATATTTTTTTCCTTAAAAAGAAAAGAACTAAATTTATCAATATAGAATGAATAATCATATACTAAATCTAGAATGTCTATTATAATATTAATCCACATTATATGACATGAAATTATTTACATGATAACTTTTTTAATATGCATGGATTCATGATCATTCATACTAAATACAATATCATAAAAATTATCAATTTAAATCCAATCTAATTATTATTCACTAATACATGGAAAATTCTTAACTAAATTACAATTTAAACATTTTAAATAAAAAATTGGGATAAATAATCCCCCACATTTTATTTTTGGTAAATAAAGCCAAATAATATGTCAATATGTATTTTATTCATTCTTATATTCACCATTTATCATCAATAATTTATTTCATATTATATCGTAGTTGTTTAAATGAAATATGATATACATGGAATAATGTTATCAATTAAATCATAAGGAATTTTTTATCAATGATATAATTCTATGTATACTTGATGAATCATTACTATTAAAAATATCGGTTACGTTTTAGCCTGAATGTTTTCTATTTTCAATAGAACATGATTCAAAATATTTTAGATCCCATTACCGTTACTAAAATATATGCCTATATATTCTAATATTATATAAATATTAATATAATTATATCATAAAATAAATATACCTAATAAATTTAAACATACTTAAAATAAATCAACCTAAAACATTCAAGTAAAAAATCTGAATAGGAATTCATAGAAATGGATCTAAATCCAATTACAAAATATTTTATAATTTCATAGATTTTAAATAATTTTCAGACCAAGGTGTTTTTATTTTTATATTAGTAAAAACATAAGAGTGATAATGAAATCAAACTTGACAATGGAATATTCCACAAGATCTTTCCATAGTAAATATATATGAATGGAATAACCAATTATTGAAATGTATGAACGCTTCTACATGTATCATCACATAAATGTGACCCTCCACAATATCATCAAAATAATTAGTTTCCTCGATATATATTAATTAGTATCTATATGTTGAGAATACACCAAATTGGATATTTTTCTTATGGGTTTCTATATGTGAGAATATATCCATCTTCACCATGAATGGTCATATTTAAAATATATTATTTGTAATTATAAAATGTTTGATTAAAATGGATTGGTGCCTTATTATATTTACTTCTATATTTTCAATGAAAATAATTCCATAATATTTATAATAGATGGCCCCAAAACTATATTTTCCTAAATACCAATTTGGAGAAAAAAGTTTGATTCTAAAAAATTCTCCATTGTTCTCTAAAATAGATTGTCATAATTATACCATAGATTCTACCCCGTGAACATTATCCATTTTCAATCCCCTAAATTTGAAGAAAAAGTACATCATTTATGTAAATAATGTTTTTTATGTTTTATTATAGAGAACAACAATGTTGAGTGGATTTTCATAACCATTTTGATCATTTATTTTGTCTTTAATATTTAGTTTCCCAAAATAATTTTGTTTATTTATATAATTGATCATAATAGATAATGTATTTATTTTAAATGATAAATTTTTTTTTAAAAAAAATCATAGATGATGCATTCTAATTTATTCTATGGGACGAGTCATAAAATTGAATAATAATTATACATTTTTTCTATCATTGTGAACAATTCATTTCCTTATGACATATAACATTTTCAAAAAAGGTTTTACTTTTATTATAAATATCTCCTGAAATTATGATTCCTCATGTGAAGAATTTTCATATCATTTATAAAAATATTTATATTTTTCTTCTTGTAAGATTTTATATTTACCCAAATTATCTTGTAAAATTAATATTATATCATTTGGATTATTTGAATTGGTTTGGGTATATCGACATGATCACATGTGATTTTTTTACTTATAAGAGACATTTTATAAGTGTCCCTCATTATGTTCTTCTAATAAATTTTTTATTTTAAAAACATTTTGATACTTTCCATTGATCTCTAAATAGTCTCCTTTAACATAATCATTGTTGTATCATTACAGGAATATTAAGGCTTATTCTATTCTATTACCAAGGATACATATTGTTCCTTATCCAACATATTCAATCTTTAATTCTCATCATATTATAAAATATTATTACCAGATCATTCACCATTTCATTGACCATAAATTCTAAAAAAATCATGAAAATATTAATATTATTTCTATATTTTGGAAGGAAATAGTATCTTCCTTATATATGAATGTTTATTTTTATCAAATATTACCACTCATATAATGAGATATAATAATAGATTTATTAAAAAACGATTTACAAAAAATTTTATTTCAGAATTTCCAAAAACAATATAGTAAAAAATAAATATTAATAATCATTATTAAATTGCATTCTGATTTGAAATTATAAAATTTGATGCATGTTTTTTAGGATTTATACAACACTAGTTGGATTTTTATTAGGTAATAATAATCTTAAAATGTTCTTATATCCACTATAGATATTATGGTGGGATGAGCATTATATTTTATCACCGAAAAATCTATATATATTCTTTTTTAAACCTCTAAAATTTGAAAAGAAAAAATTAGAATATTTATAAGAGATAAACAAGGATGGTACATGTTTCCTTATTACAAATTTTGAGTGATCATGGAATGATTTCATGGCCTTCATATCACTTGACATGGTATTTTTATTATTTTAATCCACTATATATCACCAGGTGATAATGGAATCAAATAAATTATTTTGTAAAGACTCAATATTTGGATATTTAAAACAGAAAACTGTAAATTCCATTTAGGAACATCTCATATTAAGGGTTTTATTATGATATTAAATAATATTATCCTTCTTTTGGATAAATAGAATTCGTTAATCCATCCTCATTATAATTAATATTATTTAATTCTAGATCAAATTTTTCATGTTTATTAAACCTATACATGAGTACATTTAATTTTTCATTCAATAAATAAATGGTATTCATATAACATATTACTAGTGATATGAACTTCTATATATTATTTTTTATATAATTCTTCAAAAATAGTAATTGGATTATATTTCTCTTGATTTGTATTAAGGAATTAATCTTCTAATCTACTGAAACATTCTATAATATTCAAATTCATAACATATATCTACCTATTAATTTTATGGAGAAATATATATTCATGAAACTTTCATTATAGATATGTCTCCATATTATAGTAATCAACTTAATTTCAATTAAAATTTTCTTAAATACATTCAAACATACGATAATTTTTATTTTGATTAAAACACACAGAGTCCAAGAAATATCCAATTGAAAAATATATTGATATATGTTTACTGGCATTGATGGTTGGTCCTTCATCAGTATATTTTTAACAAGAATTTCTTATAAGTCATGATTAAATAATTTTCTTGATCCACCTGAGGTAGAATAGTTTTCCATCTCATTTTTTTAATTAGAACAACATGTTCCACTTCTTAAATTCTAAAAATTTATTCAAGATTTTTATGGAATTGTGATACATAGATTTCTTCCTCTTAAAAACTTAATTTTAACCACTTCATATTACAAATTTCCACCATTGCCATATTTATCATTATTTTTATGAGATTTAATTCTAAAAAAAATTAATTGAATCCTTACTAGAACATCACTTCATTAACAATATTGTAAAGACCGTAAAATTCAAGGGAAATTTTTTTCTTAATTTTCTTTGGATTTTTTTTACAAGAGCGCGGTTTCAGACGGCACCTGATTCCGAGGCCCGGAGTGCCCGGAATTAATTTCCGAAGTTTGGCTCGGGTACGTTCAGTGAACGAACGAGCGGGAATTCCTAACTTTTGATCCGGTGCTCGGAATTGAAATCTGAGGGCACCGATGAACTCGCAGTGCCGATATTCGCTTAAAGAGACCCTTTCGGGAGTTGCGTATGTTGCGGGTTGAAAGTTAGTTTTGGGGATTAAAAGATAAGTAAAATAAAATTGTGTGTGAATTTTATTTTATTCTAGGTGGTTAGAC
Organism: Viscum album; assembly: GCA_963277665.1. NCBI lineage: Eukaryota > Viridiplantae > Streptophyta > Magnoliopsida > Santalales > Viscaceae > Viscum > Viscum album. The sequence continues at coordinate 1,682,579,844 of OY728126.1, read as the reverse complement.
TCTCTCATGGGAAGTTGTTGGTGGGGCCCGCAACCACCCAACTTCCCATGTGTGGTTATGAGGGAGGTGGGGCCCACACGAACCCCCCACCTTTTCAAATTCCCTAACCCCTCTAAACCCCCTCTTTAATTTGTGACTCTCCCCTACATTAAAACTTGCCAACTTATCTTTCCATTTAATTTCTTGACAACTCAAGATTTTAATTAATGTAATAAATTCAACTTTTGAATTTTTGAAAGGTGGGCAAAGTGAAAATAAAATAAGGGTAGCTTATTTTATTTTGGGGGTTGCTGTGTTGTGTGGAGATTTGAGAGAGGAAGAGTTCTACACTTTGAAGAACTTCTTTTTCCTCCTTGAAGAACGCGAAGAACCTTCGAACATCGACGAAGAACGCCACGTACTCGGGAATCGTCTTTCGCGACGCCATACCCGCGACACCGACGACGTCTTCTTCCGCGTCATCTTTTCCCGCGACGAAATCGTCGTCAAAGAACTTCGAATCCTCGCTTCACGACATCGACGTCCTTCTTCCGTGACGCCGACCACCGCGACGCGTCTTCCGCGGGTCGTTGACGATCTTCGTTCTTGAAACCAGAGGTAGGGGATGATCTTTATTGATTATTTTTATTCCTTTCTTGAATCGTGGATTTTAGCATGACTTAACGTGTGACTTATTTTATTTAAGTTCCGTTTTTATTTCTTTAACGTGAGGGGGACCGGACCGCACGAACACGGCCGAATCCCCCTCCATCGTTCATGTTGTTCATGCTGGAGGAAACAAGTAACGTGGTGCCGTCGCACCACGCGGATGAACGTTCAGATATTTTCCGCAACGCCGTCGCGCTTCGCCGAGGAGAGATTTCAAGAACGCGACGCCGTCGCGCCGCGTTGGGAGGATTCTTGGCACGGAGAAAGGGGCGCGGTGCCGTCGCACCGCGCCGGACGACGAACACCGCGGCCGGTTCCGGGCCGCGGTGAGACGAGGAGACCGCGGCCGGTTCCGGGCCGCGGCGGAAGGAAAGACCGGCGGCCGTGCCGCCGGCGTCGGAAATCAAGGGCGGGACCGGAATTTCCCGGTCCCGTTAGTAAAAAACCGGCCGGCCAGCGGGCCGGCCGGATATCATAAAAACCGGGGGTTTAAACCCCCGGCCGGCTCTTCAAACCCCCCTCTTAAAGAGGGGGGCGGTTCATTTAAAGAGGGGGGGGGCAACAGCCCCCCGGTTTTATCAAGCCGGCCCCCATTTGCGGGGGCCGTTTTTGTCAAAGGCACGGCCTTGAGCCGTGCCGCTTGAAGAAAAACGCGGGGCTATGCCCCGCGTGCCAATCACGTGCGGCGCCCAGCGCCGCCGCCGCGGCCCGCCGCCGCCGCCGCCACGCGGCCCGCCGCCGCCGCCACGCGGCCAGCCGCCGCCGCCGCCACGCGGCCAGCCGCCGCCGCCGTCCGCCGCCGTCCGCCGCCGCCGTCCGCCGCCACCGGCCGCCGCGCCGTCCAGAGGGGGGGGGGGGGGGTCGGGCCGGGTCGGCCCGGACCCGGACCCCCCGTTTCGGACCAGATTAGGTTTTTGGCTCATAACTTGAGCCTCGGACCTCCGAATGACGAACCGTCTGCGGCAACGCGATCCTTGGATCGAGACGATCATTTCGGTATATCGCACTCAAGGTTTCGGGTTACTTTGAGTTCGGCCGGGTTGGTTCATTCACGAAACCAACCGGGCCTTCGGAGCGAAAACGCTCATATCTTGAGCTACGGACGTCCGATTGACGTGCCGTCAGTCGCGTAGTGTTCCTCTTAGTGAGACGGATCTTTTGGCATACTCCGCCCGAGGTTTGGACGCAGGTGGAGTACGGTCGGGTTGGTTTTGCCTTAAAAACCAACCGGGCCCCGGAGACGAAAATGCCATTATCTCTCAGACCGGGCGTCCGATCGACGCGCCGTCTGTTGCGTTGAGTTCCTTTTGACGATACGGAACTTTTGGATACATCAACTTCGGTCTTCGTGACAGTTGATGTATCAGCCTCTCGGCTCGTGGAGCGGATCCTCCGTACGAGCTTACTGTGTGCGGGAACCCTAGTGCTGGCTGCGACTGTTCTACTGCTACGACTGCTACTGTGACTGCGACGACGACAGTACAGAGATCCTGTGTGGATTCGACGACGACAGTACAGAGATCCTGTGTGGATTCGACGACGACGACTACAGCACTCAGCGATCCTACATGGATCAGTGCTACAGGTTCTGTGTGAGCCCGATCCTGTGTGGGTCCTTGCGCTCAGCGGTTCTGTGTGAGCCAGCGCCTACAGGTTCTGTGTGAGCCCGATCCTGTGTGGGTCTTGCGGGGGTTAGTTACCTATCGATCCTTCGTGGGTCCGACGACTTAGATGGATCAGTGATCATCTTTATCGTCCCTGAAGAAGTATACCTGTGTGAGCTGAATCCTGTTACTTTCCTTTGTGGAATACGTATACTTTCCTGCGTGGACTGAGTTATACTTGGGCTCGGAGGTTGGAGCGTATTTGAATTGATGACTTAGGTATATGTATGGGCATATACCTAAGCAGTGTTGGTTGTTACTTCGTGATTGTACTTTGCTTCGTGGTTTATCCTTTGTGGATTTTGAGAGACCTTCAGGGGTCTCGGGGACCCTACTGAGTAGCTTATACTCACCCCTGCACGGGCTTCGCCCGCACTACGTTGTGTTGGTTGCAGACGACGGACAGCGTTGACCTTAGCTGAGGTTTGCGGAGCGGGACGGTACCCGGAGGTGGACCACTGGGCGGGACGAGCACGGAGCGGACGGTGGGACCCGTGGAGCAGAGGAGCTATCTGTACCCACCCTTCAGGTGGGATTTTCCAGTGGACAGCACGGAGTAGCGGCCTTTACTTTTCAGTTGCTGTTTTTCCCTTTTCGAGTTGTACTTTACTTTCAGTTTGGGTTTGTATTCTGGCCCATTTACTTTTCCGCACTTCAGTTGTACTCTGCTTGCTTAGTGTTTACTTTCCGCTTGTTTACTCTGTGGTGTGTGTTTACTTTTCAAAGGCAATGCCTTCCCAATTTGCTGGGATCTACGCCTTGGTGCTAGTCGCCAGCCCCTGGCCTATGGAAGGCGGGCTTGGGGTAGTCATGGCACGGACCCCGAGGGCGGGTCGTGACAAATTGGTATCAGAGGAGTTCGGTTCTACCGCGAACTCTGATCTTTTCTATGTGAAGCAATAATGTTTAGCGTATTGAGTGTGGTTATCAGTCCAGGGAGTCCAGTGTTGGTGCGGCGGCCGACGTATCCATACACCAGGACCCTGACTTCTGATTTCCGACTTAATGCACGGAAACATTGATTGCGTGTGTGTTTCAAAGTTTTCTTTGTGATTACTTGTGTCAGCTCACCGGGTATACTGATCTGCTTAATGAAAGTCTCAAGTTTTCTTTGTGATTACTTAATTCAGCTCACCAGGTATACTGTTCTGACTATGGCACTCTTGATCTCCTTTTCAGGATGGCCCCACGACGACAGCCAGCTAGGGTTCCGATGGTCGAGCGAGACGACAGCCCACCGAGCGACGAGGCCTCGGTGCAGGGCCCTTTTCCAGTAGTGGCACCGGCGGTAGCTTTACCCGCCGAGCCCCCGATGCTTCCAGCAGCAGCCGCTGACGATGCACGTCGCCTCAGCGCACTGCATGAGTTTCAGCGACAGCGACCGCCCAGGTTTCGCGGGGAGACGGATCCCCAGGCAGCAGAGGACTGGCTGGAGGCAGTGGTTCGAGTGTTTAGGCTAGTGAGGACACCAGGAGACCTCATGGTGATCCTCGCTGCGAGCCTACTACACGCAGCAGCAGGACGATGGTGGAGCCTGATGCTCCAGGTGCACGATGAGGCATCTCTACTCTGGACGGACTTCGAGAGCCTCTTCCGCTCTGAGTTCGTCCCGGCCACCCTTCGAGCGGTGCGTATCCAGGAGCTTCTACAGCTGCGGCAGGGCAGCATGACGGTCGCCCAGTACTCGGCGAGATTTACCGATCTCTCGCGCTACTCGACCGACATGGTACGGGACCCATTCTTCCGGGCCCGGACCTTCGAGCAGGGTTTGAGACACGAGATCAGGGCATCGCTGATCTCCCTCAGCATACCGACTCAGACAGGAGTACTGGAGCGGGCTCTTCTGATCGAGAGCTTCCTTGCTGAGTCTACACCAGCACAGCGACCCACCGCAGGGCGGCACGTGGCAGAGTCATCTGCAGCAGGCAGTCGACGGATGACTCAGGGGTCCAGACAGACCAGACCTTCAGGCAGACGATCTCAGGGCACTGGCTCAGCAGTGCGGGGCACACAGCGCGGAGCCAGTCTTCCGAGAGGCAGGCAGTGCTACTCGTGCGGCGGACAGGGCCACATGGCTCGTGACTGCCCGACCCGCCGTGCCGAGGAGCAGCAGTCAGTAGATGGACCACCGAGGCAGAGGCAGAGGGTCGACCGTGGCGGTCCGCAGGGAGGAGGCGGACGAGGCAGAGGAGCTGGACGAGCAGCTGGTGGTGGCCGACGCTTTGAGGCTTTACCACCACCACCACCAGGAGGTCCACCCCGACCACAGGGAGCTGGCGGGCAGCGACAGGCACAGCTCCAGGCAGCAGAGGCCTACGACCACGGCGCACCCGAGATGATTCGAGGTACTATCTGTGTCTATTCCACCCTTGCTGCAGTTCTTATAGACACAGGAGCGAGTCATTCTTTCATAGCCGCTGCCCTTGTTCGGAGCTCGGAGATTCCGACAGAGCCGTTGGCTCGATCCTTACGGCTAGAGACTCCTACGGGAGCAGACTCGACGATCACGCACTGGTGCCGGCAGTGTGAGCTTACTCTAGGAGGCGAGATCTTCGGCTGGGATCTTCTTGTAGCAGCGTCGAGGCCTTACGACGTCATCTTGGGCATGGATTGGCTGTCCACGGTCCATGCACAGATTGACTGTTTTAGGCGCAAGGTGCGATGTGTACGCACCGACGGGAGCAGGTTCACCTTCACCGGCGAGAAGGGAGCCTTAGCAGCACAGGATGGACTTCCGCGGAGGAGAGGACAGCCCATCACTCATCAGTTGGCTAGCATTATCCTTGGAGCAGTTGACGTGCGGAGTCCTGGTTTTCCTGCAGTGGTGGATCAGTATGCGGACGTTTTTCCCGACGATGTTCCAGGGCAACCTCCTCGCAGAGAGGTAGACTTTTATATTGACTTGTACCCCGGGACAGCCCCGATATCCACTCCAGCATATCGGATGGCCCCCGCCGAGCTTCGAGAGCTACGGGTACAGTTGGAGGACTTGCAGGGCAAGGGATTCATCCGACCCAGTGTTTCACCCTGGGCTTCCCCGATATTGTTCGCCAAGAAGGCGGACGGAAGCTTGCGACTTTGTGTTGACTATCGTCGCCTGAACCAGGTGACAGTGAGGAACAAGTATCCGCTACCGAGGATTGATGACCTCTTTGATCAGCTCAAGGGAGCACGGTGGTTCTCGAAGATAGACCTCAGGTCAGGCTATCATCAGCTCAGAGTCAGAGACGAGGATGTGCAGAAAACGGCCTTCAGATGTCGGTATGGCCACTATGAGTTCTTGGTTATGCCTTTCGGTGTAACCAATGCTCCAGCAGTGTTCATGGCTCTCATGAACAGGATCTTTCAGCCATACCTCGATCGGTTTGTCGTGGTCTTCATCGACGACATTCTGATTTACTCTACGACAGAGGAGGAGCACGCCTATCACTTGCGAGTTGTTCTTGACACACTCCGAGAGCACCGGCTTTATGGTAAGCTCTCGAAGTGCCAGTTCTGGATACGTGAGGTCCACTTTTTGGGACACGTTATCTCTGAGGCGGGAGTTGCAGTGGATCCCGCGAAGATTGAGGTTGTGTTAGCATGGGAGCCACCCAGGAGCGTGACTGAGGTTCGGAGTTTCTTGGGACTAGCTGGATACTATCGGAGATTTGTGCCGAACTTCTCCAGAGTTGCGGAATCACTCACAGCGTTGACGAAGAAGGGGAAACCCTTCGTGTGGTCAGACAGTTGTCAGCAGAGCTTCGAGGAGCTGAGGCAGAGATTGACTAGCGCACCTATCTTGAGGTTGCCTGAGGAGGGAGTAGGGTACGTAGTCTACTGCGATGCATCAGGGACCGGACTCGGATGTGTTCTGATGCAGGAGCGGGCCGTGATCGCCTATGGATCACGTCAGTTGAGGCCGCATGAGCAGAACTACGCTACCCATGACCTAGAGTTAGCAGCAGTGGTCTTCGCTCTGAAGACATGGCGACACTATCTGATGGGAGAGCGCTTTACGGTCTTTTCCGATCATCAGAGTCTCAGGTATATCTTCTCGCAGAAGGACCTGAACCTGAGACAGCGACGATGGCTCGAGTTCCTCCAGGACTATGACTTTGAGATAGTCTATACTCCTGGGAAGGGGAACGTAGTAGCTGATGCCCTCAGCAGGAGGACGGGCATTCAACTACTTGAGGAGGCGACGGAGCAGCTAGCCTCTTTGCAGATATCCTTCGTGGATAGAGATGGAGCAGCCTTTCTACAGTCTCTCACAGTCACTCCTCCACTACTGCAGCGAGTCAGGGAGGCACAGCATGGGGACGCTGACTGTGAGACACGGCGTGCACAGATATCCTCGGGACAGACACCTGATGGTTTCTCCCTTGGAGCAGAGCACGACATCCTTTTCAGAGGACGTACCATGGTACCAGTCGCTTTGCGAGAGGAAGTGTTGAGGGAGTTTCACACTTCACCTTTAGCGGTACATCCTAGAGTGGCGAAGATGTACCAGGACCTCAGACGACAGCATTGGTGGCCGGGCATGAAGAAGGCTGTAGCAGAGTTCGTTTCTCGATGCCTTACCTGTCAGCAGGTGAAGGCAGAGCACCAGGTACCAGCAGGCTTGGTACAGCCCTTGGAGGTTCCGGAGTGGAAGTGGGACGGCATATCTATGGACTTCGTGACTGGACTTCCACACACTTCCAGAGGTCACGACTCCATCTGGGTGATTGTTGACCGACTCACCAAGTCGGCACACTTCTTACCCATCAGAGAGCAGGGCTCGGTGGAGAGCTTGGGACGTCTCTACGTTCAGGAGATTGTGCGGCTCCACGGCGTGCCATCATCTATCGTTTCCGATCGTGATGCCCGCTTTACTTCCCGGCTTTGGAAGGGGTTGCAGGAGGCGTTCGGGACGCAGCTACGTCTTAGCACAGCTTTTCACCCTCAGACGGATGGTCAGACGGAGAGGACCATTCAGACTCTCGAGGACATGCTCCGTGCATGTGTCCTTGACTTTGGTCGTAGCTGGGAGGACCACCTACCTTTGGTGGAATTCGCATACAACAACAGCTACCACTCCACCATCGGGATGGCACCGTACGAGGCGTTGTACGGCCGACCATGTAGATCTCCTTTGTGCTGGACAGACCCAGGGGAGTCAGCACTAGTGGGACCGGAGATGGTCCAGGCCACGACAGAGAAGGTCCAGGTCATCCAGGAGCGGATGAGGACAGCTCAGAGCCGGCAGAAGTCATATGCTGACAGGAGGCGGAGACCACTAGAGTTCGAGGATGGCGACCACGTCTTCTTGCGGGTCTCACCTCGACGTGGTATTCGGAGATTTGGCCGAGGCGGCAAGTTATCTCCGCGCTTCATCGGACCTTTTCAGATTCTCAGCAGGATTGGCGAGGTGGCTTATCGCCTGGCTCTACCACCTCAGTTGCACCGGGTGCACGACGTCTTTCACGTATCCCAGCTGAGAAGATACGTGCACGACCCGACGCACATCATTGACCATGGGGAGCTTGACGTTGACGATGGGGCGACTTTTACGGAGGTCCCGGTGGAGATAGAGGATCGACAGGAGCGGGTCCTACGTGGGCGATCGATTCCTCTTGTGCGCATCAGATGGCAGCACGGGAATCTCCAGGAGAGCACTTGGGAGCGGGAGGCTCAGATGCGTGCTCAGTACCCTCATTTGTTCCCCTAGTTTTTGTTGTATCTTTACGGGGACGTAAAGCCCTGAGGTGGGAGTAATGTAAAGACCGTAAAATTCAAGGGAAATTTTTTTCTTAATTTTCTTTGGATTTTTTTTACAAGAGCGCGGTTTCAGACGGCACCTGATTCCGAGGCCCGGAGTGCCCGGAATTAATTTCCGAAGTTTGGCTCGGGTACGTTCAGTGAACGAACGAGCGGGAATTCCTAACTTTTGATCCGGTGCTCGGAATTGAAATCCGAGGGCACCGATGAACTCGCAGTGCCGATATTCGCTTAAAGAGACCCTTTCGGGAGTTGCGTATGTTGCGGGTTGAAAGTTAGTTTTGGGGATTAAAAGATAAGTAAAATAAAATTGTGTGTGAATTTTATTTTATTCTAGGTGGTTAGACTCTCTCATGGGAAGTTGTTGGTGGGGCCCGCAACCACCCAACTTCCCATGTGTGGTTATGAGGGAGGTGGGGCCCACACGAACCCCCCACCTTTTCAAATTCCCTAACCCCTCTAAACCCCCTCTTTAATTTGTGACTCTCCCCTACATTAAAACTTGCCAACTTATCTTTCCATTTAATTTCTTGACAACTCAAGATTTTAATTAATGTAATAAATTCAACTTTTGAATTTTTGAAAGGTGGGCAAAGTGAAAATAAAATAAGGGTAGCTTATTTTATTTTGGGGGTTGCTGTGTTGTGTGGAGATTTGAGAGAGGAAGAGTTCTACACTTTGAAGAACTTCTTTTTCCTCCTTGAAGAACGCGAAGAACCTTCGAACATCGACGAAGAACGCCACGTACTCGGGAATCGTCTTTCGCGACGCCATACCCGCGACACCGACGACGTCTTCTTCCGCGTCATCTTTTCCCGCGACGAAATCGTCGTCAAAGAACTTCGAATCCTCGCTTCACGACATCGACGTCCTTCTTCCGTGACGCCGACCACCGCGACGCGTCTTCCGCGGGTCGTTGACGATCTTCGTTCTTGAAACCAGAGGTAGGGGATGATCTTTATTGATTATTTTTATTCCTTTCTTGAATCGTGGATTTTAGCATGACTTAACGTGTGACTTATTTTATTTAAGTTCCGTTTTTATTTCTTTAACGTGAGGGGGACCGGACCGCACGAACACGGCCGAATCCCCCTCCATCGTTCATGTTGTTCATGCTGGAGGAAACAAGTAACGTGGTGCCGTCGCACCACGCGGATGAACGTTCAGATATTTTCCGCAACGCCGTCGCGCTTCGCCGAGGAGAGATTTCAAGAACGCGACGCCGTCGCGCCGCGTTGGGAGGATTCTTGGCACGGAGAAAGGGGCGCGGTGCCGTCGCACCGCGCCGGACGACGAACACCGCGGCCGGTTCCGGGCCGCGGTGAGACGAGGAGACCGCGGCCGGTTCCGGGCCGCGGCGGAAGGAAAGACCGGCGGCCGTGCCGCCGGCGTCGGAAATCAAGGGCGGGACCGGAATTTCCCGGTCCCGTTAGTAAAAAACCGGCCGGCCAGCGGGCCGGCCGGATATCATAAAAACCGGGGGTTTAAACCCCCGGCCGGCTCTTCAAACCCCCCTCTTAATGAGGGGGGCGGTTCATTTAAAGAGGGGGGGGGGCAACAGCCCCCCGGTTTTATCAAGCCGGCCCCCATTTGCGGGGGCCGTTTTTGTCAAAGGCACGGCCTTGAGCCGTGCCGCTTGAAGAAAAACGCGGGGCTATGCCCCGCGTGCCAATCACGTGCGGCGCCCAGCGCCGCCGCCGCGGCCCGCCGCGGCCCGCCGCCGCCGCCGCCGCGGCCCGCCGCCGCCGCCACGCGGTCCGCCAGCCGCCGCCGCCGCGCGGCCCGCCGCCGCCGCCACGCGGCCAGCCGCCGCCGCCGCCACGCGGCCAGCCGCCGCCGCCGTCCGCCGCCGTCCGCCGCCGCCGTCCGCCGCCACCGGCCGCCGCGCCGTCCAGAGGGGGGGGGGGTCGGGCCGGGTCGGCCCGGACCCGGACCCCCCGTTTCGGACCAGATTAGGTTTTTGGCTCATAACTTGAGCCTCGGACCTCCGAATGACGAACCGTCTGCGGCAACGCGATCCTTGGATCGAGACGATCATTTCGGTATATCGCACTCAAGGTTTGGGGTTACTTTGAGTTCGGCCGGGTTGGTTCATTCACGAAACCAACCGGGCCTTCGGAGCGAAAACGCTCATATCTTGAGCTACGGACGTCCGATTGACGTGCCGTCAGTCGCGTAGTGTTCCTCTTAGTGAGACGGATCTTTTGGCATACTCCGCCCGAGGTTTGGACGCAGGTGGAGTACGGTCGGGTTGGTTTTGCCTTAAAAACCAACCGGGCCCCGGAGACGAAAATGCCATTATCTCTCAGACCGGGCGTCCGATCGACGCGCCGTCTGTTGCGTTGAGTTCCTTTTGACGATACGGAACTTTTGGATACATCAACTTCGGTCTTCGTGACAGTTGATGTATCAGCCTCTCGGCTCGTGGAGCGGATCCTCCGTACGAGCTTGCTGTGTGCGGGAACCCTAGTGCTGGCTGCGACTGTTCTACTGCTACGACTGCTACTGTGACTGCGACGACGACAGTACAGAGATCCTGTGTGGATTCGACGACGACAGTACAGAGATCCTGTGTGGATTCGACGACGACGACTACAGCACTCAGCGATCCTACATGGATCAGTGCTACAGGTTCTGTGTGAGCCCGATCCTGTGTGGGTCCTTGCGCTCAGCGGTTCTGTGTGAGCCAGCGCCTACAGGTTCTGTGTGAGCCCGATCCTGTGTGGGTCTTGCGGGGGTTAGTTACCTATCGATCCTTCGTGGGTCCGACGACTTAGATGGATCAGTGATCATCTTTATCGTCCCTGAAGAAGTATACCTGTGTGAGCTGAATCCTGTTACTTTCCTTTGTGGAATACGTATACTTTCCTGCGTGGACTGAGTTATACTTGGGCTCGGAGGTTGGAGCGTATTTGAATTGATGACTTAGGTATATGTATGGGCATATACCTAAGCAGTGTTGGTTGTTACTTCGTGATTGTACTTTGCTTCGTGGTTTATCCTTTGTGGATTTTGAGAGACCTTCAGGGGTCTCGGGGACCCTACTGAGTAGCTTATACTCACCCCTGCACGGGCTTCGCCCGCACTACGTTGGGTTGGTTGCAGACGACGGACAGCGTTGACCTTAGCTGAGGTTTGCGGAGCGGGACGGTACCCGGAGGTGGACCACTGGGCGGGACGAGCACGGAGCGGACGGTGGGACCCGTGGAGCAGAGGAGCTATCTGTACCCACCCTTCAGGTGGGATTTTCCAGTGGACAGCACGGAGTAGCGGCCTTTACTTTTCAGTTGCTGTTTTTCCCTTTTCGAGTTGTACTTTACTTTCAGTTTGGGTTTGTATTCTGGCCCATTTACTTTTCCGCACTTCAGTTGTACTCTGCTTGCTTAGTGTTTACTTTCCGCTTGTTTACTCTGTGGTGTGTGTTTACTTTTCAAAGGCAATGCCTTCCCAATTTGCTGGGATCTACGCCTTGGTGCTAGTCGCCAGCCCCTGGCCTATGGAAGGCGGGCTTGGGGTAGTCACGGCACGGACCCCGAGGGCGGGTCGTGACAAATATGGTAAAGATACACAATTCATCATAAAGATGATTCAATATCACATGAACCTATTATTTTTTAAAATTTCATATAAAAATCATTATAAAATCATCCCTTTGATGGTTAGTGAACAATGATTCTATAGATTTGTTAATGTTAAATCCTTTATATCCCATTAAATGAATAAATATTAATGAACACGAATATCTCATTAAAATTCCAATATTTAATTTCAAGTATACAAACAAATTATAATGTATATTTACGGGGATTAATTTTTAATAAAAATATTAGTCCTATTATAAATATTAAATAGTAACTCACTACATCACCCATGAGAAACAATCATAGAGTTACAAATAGGTCTTTTATATCATTGTAAGCTATATTTTAATATATTCTCAAATATTTTTCGTTATCTAATATTTATACATAGGTTCCACATACATTATATCCTTATTATTGGTGTTCTTATTATAGATTATCCTTTATATATTAAATGATAATAATTATGAAATAAATATGTATTAATTTTATGAACACTAGTGAATACATTCATCACATGAATAAGTCCATTTGATTCCCAATCCTTATGTACAACCTATGAAAAAAACTAAAAAACCTTTTTTCTTTTATGAAAATCCTAGATATCTTTCCCAAATCATATTTTTATTCCTACTATGAATCATTATCTCACAAAACACTTCTTTCATTTTATCTTTCCTTCTTTTAATTATTATTCAAAAAAATTATTTACAATATAGTATCATCTTTATTTCTATTATGTTTCATATTCTCTTCAATTATTATTCTTTACGACATATGATATTAAGGGGTTAACTTTTTATAGTATTCAATTAAAAGAATTTGATTGAGGTTTTTCAATATAAGACTGAGTATCCTTTTTCTTCATAGAATATAATTCCCAATTTCAAAATAGTGGTGAACATTATCTTTACCTTCTCACACATACTGCACTGACCAGTATTAAATATATATATATTATAAGTAGTGTCTGTCACCATTATCATCTCTTCTTTCCTCTATATTCTCTCTCAAATTTGAGCACATTATTTGAAAGGAAAAAATAATTATTTTAATTAAAATCAACCACGATATTCAATTAATACATTTATCCATGTCGACATAATTTAGAATTTAAATAATTTGTATGTCCTTGATTATATTAAAAAATTCCTTGAATATATTCATAAATATTTGGTTTATCCTGTTTTATTTCGATCAATGATATATTTAAATATTATGAAATAATGATAAAAAAACTCACACGTAAATTATATATTCAAAATTACATATTAAATATGTATTATTCGTGGTTTTGGATACCTTTCTGTGTAGAGCACAACTCATAGTTCATCATTTACCACTCATAATTAAATAAACAGATCTAAATATCCATCATTATTAGTAATATTTTCCCAAAAATATCAACTTCAACATTTTAATAAAAGAACCATTAAAAAATTAAGTACTATAATGATATTTTTGATTCCATTAAAAAATAACACACATCATATCACCTAATTTTATATAATAAAATATGATACAACTTTATCAATTGATTCTTCTTTATTCATTTTTATATAATAATGATCATTATTTTATTAATATTCGATAAAACAAAAATTTAAATACCTATAATCCATTAAATTTATGATATATTATTCATTTTCTTAATTAACACATTTATAAATAATGTATATTACCAGTATGTGGTTTATTTTCCTACATTGAATATTATATATATCGGTATATATGTATACAATTTATCCTTTTTAAATAATTTGATGAATTGTAGATAATTATATCATATGTATTTTTAAATATGTAAATTCTGAAATTATTATATTTCTATAAAATATATACACATGGAAATTTAAATATGTGGTTTTTAACTTCATTAGAAAATAATAAAAACATTATTTTCAAAAATATATTACCTTTTTCCCTATTTGAATCATTGACTTCAACACATTTTTATATTAAAATTATGTTTAATAATGTGATGTTTAATTAATTCATGATCCATTTACTCTTAATATTCATATTTTATTAAAAAAATATTTAATGAAACGAATTTTTTAATTATGTTTGTCAAACCCACATAATTTCAATGTATTCATTTTGTTCTCTTTAACAATAAATGTATGTGAGGGTTACTCAAGGATGATATATTTTCATTATGGTGGAAAATAAATTCATAAATTATATTAGTAGTATAGTTTTTATTTCATAGTTTCGCTTTTTTTATAGCGATGGTTCATGTCATAGATGCATAATTCATGGAAGCCTAAATTTATTATGTGTCCAATCAATATTAATCTTGTAAGATCATTACATGGAATAATACTCTTCTAATTCTGACATCCCAACATTTTATAATATGGATTCTGAATTAACATATTCTTGTGCCATGGAACTCATTTCATTGATTCCAATCCAATGAATGTTTATTCTTTATCAAGATTATTTTTTCCAAATTTAATCTAAAACAATTCCACTCATGTTGATGAAAGAGTTACAATATCCACAATCACATGTGATCTATTCCTTGAAAACCAACACGACAATAATTTAATTCCATTTTCTTGGTATGCTATTATTTATCTACCACAAAAAATTCTAAATTATTCTTATTTCCAATAAAAAAATAAGAAACAATATTTTTTAATATAACAAGAAAAATCAACTAATTCTTCCAAGATGTGACATCTAATGTTAATTCACATGATTTTATTGGAATTAAATATTTATAACACATTTGAAAACATATTTTATTCCACATTATTCATAATCAATAATTTAATATCACCCTATTCATTAATTATCCATGCTACTTATTTATTATCAATAAATTGGAATTCCTTGAAAATTGTTCCTTAACAATAAATGAAACTCACACTACGTGTCCTAACCATACAGGAAATTGAAGATTTAAAACACCATGTTCTAAAAACCTATTTTGTTGCCACTCAAAATAAAATTAATAGAAAAAATATTCACGAATAATACACATGTGAAAATCATGAAAAAATTTGAATCATCAAGTATCATCCACAATTACCAAATAGACTCGATGGTGACAAAATAACTGATAGGCTTAAAAGTTATTTATGGTACCCAAACAAAAATCATGTATAAAGAGATTATAAAATTAAACTTACATCATTTTATAGTTCTAATTTATTTATAGAGTCTGAATTTGTAATTAGTTTGATGTTTCATGTAGGATAACCAATTAATTGACTATCCAATATACATACGATTCCATAATATATGAACTAAATAGGTAACAACCTCTACCATGTCTTATACTTTTTGTTTGTAAAACATAATTTATAATATTTATGGCATCCAAAATCTAAAATATAAAATTAAAATATATTTTTCCGTGTTTTTAGTATTATAATTATGATTTTCTATAATCATATATATATGAACCTATCCATCTATCATGATCCCACGAACATAAACATAAACTTTTTTATAATGTAATATAAAATCACAATAATGGGATCAAATTAAATTAGACCTTGTCAAATTCATTTGAATATCATTAAATTTTATAATTTAATAATGTAGTGACATGTTATAAAGGTATCTTACATCCACCACTATGAAACATGACACATGAATATAGTGTAATTAAATAGACATGATTGGGCCCATGACCTTGGTAGTATACCCTCACCCTAAAAACCCCAAACCCACCCCCAACCATTAGTAGGGAAATTATGATACATTATATCAATGAATAATTTATAAATGTTTCAAAAATACATAATTAATGACTATTTATATTAAAATTTCGTCAAACTTTTTAACCCAATTTTACTCCCTTATCACAATCAAGTATTCTAAAAATAAATTACATGGAATGAAGAATATGATGAATGTAGTGAAAAAATTGAAAAATATTGAAAGGTGTTTATATATTCATGATTAGAATATAAATTAATTAGATAATTATATATGAAAGTTTTATGTGTGAAATTTTATATTTTCCCTGTCATTAATAACTGAACTAATAGACATCAATAATTATCCAAAATTCCCAAAACAATTAACACATATATTATTAAATCTATTCAATTATATTTAGATATAACCCATTGAAATGAATATCATTCAAGACTATATTTTTCTATAATATTATATTAGATGATAATATCATAATATAATTTAAATGAACCACTCGTTATATAATATAAATGATAGAATATTGCAATGTGATGGTGTGTACTTAGTTTGAAATCTTTTCTCCAATGAAATTGAGGGTGGATTATCTGACATTCCACTTCCATAAAATTAAATTTTAATATATTAATTAATGTAAATTTTATATCAAGACCATATTTATCATTGATATAAAATAAGAATTGTTCAATTACTTATATAAAAAATAAAACATCTCAATAAGGAAAAAAAGTAGTTACATTATAAAAATTTAGAACAATATGAAAATAAAATCATCCTTTGACAACAATGAATCATCCATGAAGACAAAATCCTTCTAATCTGTATTATTATTATTGACATGGAATAAAATTTTCTTATTAAAAAAAATCAGTATATGGTTAAAAAGCATCTTATATTCGGTAATATATATAGATAACTAATTTGATAATAAAATTTATTATCAACACATTATAGTTAAAAACCCATGAAAAAAATAGACCTATTAAATCCAAAGAACAAATACTACTATGAGACCATATTAATATCAGGGGATCATCACATTGATATATAATTATTTATGAATCAATATATATAATGACATAACCTAACATAATGTTAATGAATATCCATTTCATAACAATGAAAAAATTGCATGTAAATACACATTCTAAACTAGAGGCCTCAAACTGATCACATTTCAAATTGTGAATACAATATTTAAAAAATAGGGGGCACACACCATAGAGTTAATGATATTAAGGAGAAAATAATTTATCTGTTAGTTTTTAAGGGGATTATTTCCTTTTGACAATGAAAAGATCCCCAAAAGTTACACATATTATGAATATATATATATATAATATAACAATACATTTTTTCCTTGAGAACATTAATCAGAATTATTTTTTTCTATATTTTCTGCATAGGAAAGCTATTTATTTAATTTTCATATTATAATTTAATTCTATTTCTACATAATTTTTCTTAAAATAATCTTTTAAATAAAAAGGTATACTAGAAATAAATTTTCTACAAACATATTATCAATGATCATTACATTATTTATTCTAGTCAATGAATTATAAATAATTAAGAAACTTATACACATAGTTGATAATATTAATTTTTTTAATACGATGATGTAAATTGAAATACTATTTTATTGATATTAAATTCATAACACATTCCATTTTATATAATCATTTGGAGAAATAATATATTAAGGATAATATTTGACATAGGCTATGAAATTTTTAAATTTAATATTAAAAAACATGGGATACATTTTTTATGATATAAGATTTTTAAAAACATTGGAAATAGAAAATATTATTGGTTTACTATGTATAGTTGTCGATGAAAATTTGACTATTAGAATAATAATATTACCCATATAATTATAATGGAACTAAAATACATAAATGATGAATTTATATACATGTAAATAAATAGAAATTTATGAATATTAAAATATCATCAATTAATATATTAATTACTTATCAAAATTACTCTATTCAACTCTGTCAAATAATGAATATGTACATTAATATTATTTATAATATATTTTTCAATAAATATATAATAATTTTTCTGTCCAATTATTATATTTTTAAAAATTAATACATTTATATCAAGTGAATGGTTTAAATAATTTAATTCCATACATTTAATTTAAACTTAAAAAATTATATTAAATTTAATAATGTGGAATTTTTTATAATCTGTAAATATAATTTTTTCTTATATAGTATATTATATATTCATTAATGAAAAAAATTACTAATAACTCAGCAAATATAAAAGAGAAATCAAAATTTAATAATTTATTTTAAATTTTTTTTTCTGAATATTAAAAATTATTTTCTGAATATTAAATTACAGTTCGAAACCTATAATGAAATTTTAATAGAAAAAAATATATTTCATTGTAATATAAATATCATTGATATATTTTTTTTCCATATTTAATTTGAAATATTATATTCTATTTTGAATGGTTTTAAATTTGATCAAATTATAATTTTTGAGAAATAATGATATTATTATTCATAATAATCAACACTACTTATATTCTAGAGAAAAATGTTCTTATTTAACATTGTCATTCCGAAACACTAACTCCTTTATCGTATACATATCAAACATCATCACGTATTTTTCATCATATCAATAAATAGTATAATCTAATCAACACCATAATATTATTCATACTCCTATAGAATTGTTTTATTATTTTTATCACATAGAAACATAATCTTGTGATGAAAAATGTTTCATTTTAATTTAGTTGTCTAAAACCTCATATAATGTTTAATATATATAATGTACCATTTTTTTAAAATATTATTATACATATTTGAAAATTCTTATATGAAATATTATAACAATAAAAAAAGATATTATTTTAATCTAATAATGAATACACATACTATATAGTGAATCAAATAAATTTTATATATTTTCTAACAATATTCAATTTTTAGACTAGTTAATATATAGAATATTGTTCTCCATTAATAATATATAACTATATAAATATATTAAGCTAATTTTTTATATGTGATTTATAGTGAAAAAAAATTAACATGATTATGTTTATTTACTTTATAATTTAGGTTATATAATTTTTATTATATTCAATATATATAGATTTTGAAACAACATAAATGATAATACATTGAAATGTATTTATATATAATAATTATGTATTAATATTATTCAATAGATAAGAAATATTAGATAATAGTTGACTAATTAATTTATATTAATTCATCCTTGGAATCAAAGTAAGAATATCTCCAAAAAATATGTAATGAAAAATTTAAATATAATTATACTATTAAATTTATATAGGTAATTACTATGAATAAAAATTAATCATTATTAACATCATTAATAAAAAATTTCTGATTTCAATTTGATGAATCCTGAAAATTGAGATTTTTGATAATCATTTTAGGAAACAATGTAAATGGATTATTTTATCAATATCATTCATCAATTATTTTCCCACCTAATTATTTATAATCATAGATATTTAGAATATATTGTACAATAAAATTATTCAACATTGTCTCCCTACATTATATTGATTTCTATACCATTTTTTTATTTCCTCTTGGATGCCTACTTACTTCACAATAAAAAAATTATAAGAATATTTATCACAACCTAATACTCCTTACTTCCACATACTATTAAACTAGAACCATAAAATATATATTTTATAATGAATTCAAAATATTTAATCATTAATATTTGTTTTCTATAGTTGATGAAAATATTTTATTACAAGAAAAAATTTCATCATTAATTTAGACTGTACAATAATGGAAAGGGGAATAATTTTAAATGACATTATGTTCAACATAATAATTCATTTAATAACTATCCGTTGTATATATTTTATTATTAAATTACATTATAAATGATTATAAAAATATTGTTTTATTTCATTTTCATTCTATATAATTATAGGAATTATATAATACTCTTTCATTCATTAAATCTTTATAAAAAACCATGAAATTTTATTATTAGGTTTTTATTAAGTTATGTCATCATTATTACACAGACATCCATATAACTCTCTCCCTTTTCATTCATTTAAAAAAATATTAATCGAATTTGAACATGAATATATATTAATATTCATTCCAATATACTATTTGGGTTATAACTCCTTCATTGTGTGAACTATTATATTTGATATTTATATGTAACCCACGATTAACATGGGTAATGTTTGCATAATTTTGAGAAAATTTTATCATTCCTTTTATAGAAAACTATATACATTATGGTTTGAATTTTTTATATGAGTACTATTTTTCGTGTTCACAGATAGTGTTTTCTTGATGTTTTGGGGAATTAAATGATATTTGTTTCAGGTATGAAGAATAATAGAGAAGGAAACTAGTATTTATAGTAGCTACAATTTCATGGTGATCTGGTATCGAGTACTAGGTTAACCCAAAGAGTGTGCAATGCCACAATTGACACCACTACAAACTTCATGGCTTTTATAACATAGTTTATATAATACAAAGGTATTTTTAAAAATATTTCGATAATAAATATTCCTTTCACCCTTTTATTAATTCCAGAAAATCCCAAATATAGTATTCAACCACTTATATTATTATAATACACAATTTTAGAGATCATTATTAATTTCCATTGCATAATCATCATTCAAAACCATGACCTTGAAATGGATTACCTTCTAAGTGTCAATGAGAGTCCATAATTGCTGAACCAAATGTTGAATATCTATTTTCCTTTTTTTTTGTATTTACATAAGTTTCAGGTGTCTATGAAGCACTATATTATTTTGGTGTTTTTTTGTGGATTCTTTTTTCAAGATATCTTCTATAGGAAAAAGATTGAGGTCTTTTTCATTATTCGTACGGTAATAATACTTCTATATTCAACATATTCATATTATTTGATAAGGTTATCACCCAAAATTTCTCTATAGACATACCAAGGCATAAAAAATTTCTTACGGGTGGCTTCTCAAGAATTGAAATTATTAAGGATTAATGCCTTCAAAGATTATAGTTGGTGATATCTTCACATTTTATGATAATATTATAATATTACCCTTATGTGGATGTGGTGTTAAGTGTGGGAGGAATGAAAAAATAACATCAATAAATAAAATTCAATATAAAGTAGTTTTTATAAGATAAATGTAATGTCTTCATCCTCTACATACCCTTGAGTGTTTAATATTAATTTATATACCCTAAATTTTGACAATGAATTATAGCCCTGAATAAATCAATGAAAAAAAGAAATATATTAATAAATAATGATTTAGAACATTTTATTAGTAGTTTGGATGATAAACTATTAATTTATTTCATCACTACTATATATCATTATATTATTTCATTATATATAGAGTTATATAAAAAATATAATGGGATATAACTGTGACATCCGAAGGGTACATTGTACACACACAATATATTTGTCCCTATGAAATGTTTTCATAACATTTTATATGAATTGTGTCATAGAAATACACCTACGATTGGGGGTTTATGACACCATAACATTGGTATTCATTTTTAATGGAGTGTAATTTTTATGTAAACATTGTTGGTTCTATCTAGGAAAGTAGAAGCAGTTTATTTTGGATACCTATGGGTTTTTCCCATGAGATGTCACACATGAATTTCTTCCTTTTGGATACATATGAAATGTTTTTTTATTAAATTAAATAAATATATAATTTTTTTCAACTAAATCTCAATTTTTTAGAAATTGTGGATGTTTATACTGGGGATGATATATGTTAAAAACCACATATATTTTTAAATCATGATTTCAAAATGTAATTTGATGACGGAGAGTGAAACATGGGTATAAAAGATCTAATGACTCTAGAAATTGTGAGGTGCGACTAATGTCTTGGGGAAATATGGTCATAGAAATATGGGTATCTAGTTAAAGTATGTAAAAGAAGGTACAAGAGAAAACTAAGGCCTCTTATGAATTCTATATAGAGTATTTTTGTGGTTTTTCAATCTAATATTATAATTTATGTCATAAATATTCTTTAGAAACAAAATTATGTAGTGTGATTTTGAATCTAGTGGTGATTCGAGTTTTATTTTGGCAATTTTACTTCAGTTGATCCTTCTACGTCATCTAAAGTATAATGGGATAACCTGTATGGGTAGAATATTATTGGGTGAAATGGAATCTATTAAATAAGAAAATGGTTTTCATTATTATTGTTGGAATAAATATGATGTTTTTATTAACAAACCCATCCCTAATAAATAATTTTTCATTTATTATTTATTAAAAAATTATGATTATGTCACTATATCCTAATTAAATGATTTATAATGGTTTGAAATAATAATTTATTAATTATTATATATTCTTAAAATTTATATTATTAATGTATTATTTTTATAATAAGATGTAAATGATTATCTTAAAACAGTATTAGTGGATTAGATCCATCGAGTAAAATCTTTTGTGTCTTTATGTAGTATAATATTATCAGAGGATACCTAGAAGAGGTATAGAGTAGTTTTAATTATGTATACTGGAATAAGAGAAAACTCATGACCAGGAATAGTTTAATGTCATGACTGTGAGGTTCATGTCTTGGGTAAGGATGATTCATGGGGTGATTCATGATTTGTAATAAATCCAGAATAAATGGTTAGATGTAATTCGAATATTTTCTAGACATAAAACACAATAACAAAACAATGTGACAGGGTTACATTATGTACAAATACATTTTTTAGTTGTATAGATGCCTAAAATAATTTTTTAGACTATTTATTATCTTGTTAATGTAGGATGATTTAGGATTCCCGAAGTTAGAAAATGTGAATAACGAATCGGTTAATTCAATAAGGAATAAAAATGTTCTATGATAAATAAATAATATAGGTCATGATTTTTCCATCATATTTAAATTTTATAGTCTCGTGATGTTGGATCCATGAGCCCTTGTTTATGTGTTAAGGTCAAATTCCTTGTTTTAGGGCCAATATTTTCCTATTAGATATGCTAGTTTGTTTTCAGATTCTTTTTTATGTGATCTAGATGTGATAATCACATTGTAAAATGATATTATCCTAGTATAATCATGTGATGTTTTTAAGGAGTCCTATATGATGTGGTGGAAGTTGAAACATTTGATGGAAAGATGAATTGAGTATGCATGTGGGTGTTAGTGAAAGAACCTGAGATGATAGAACAGGTTGAACCTAGGTATACCCATTGATGTGATATTGATTGATGGGATGATTTATTATAAATATATTTATTGGTAGATGGTCCAGTTAATTTTTTTATCTACATTCCATTCCACACTGATTTAGGTAGTTGGATTTCCTCAGTAACCTATTTCGTGTTGGTGGTAGTTTAGGATGGTTTTCAAAAATTAATTTCTTTTTAAAATGATTCAAATTATGAGAAATTATTTTTTAACACATGGGGTTCATATTGATGGAATAAAAATAGTTAAACGATGTTAATATTTATAAACCATGGAACTGGTTTAAAATATTCATACAGTTCATGAACATTATTGTAGTGTTCAATTAATATATCACGAGAAAATGTTAATGTTTATTTTAATGTGTAATAATTCTAATAATGGAATGGGATTAAAGTAATTAAAGAAGTAGTTAATGTATATCTATCAAATTATTGTGCGCTTATAGGAAATATGGTCTTAGTAGTAGAAGCCAGGTGACCGAGAAATGTTAGTTTTAGATGATTCTAAGACAAAATTATTCCTATAGTGTGTTTGTGAGAAATATTATATCCTGTATATTTATAAATTTCACACACTCCCACATTCATGTCGGTTAGGGAGATTAATACCCATTAGACTATAGGAGGGGATTTCACCATTTCATCTTGGTGGAAATATGGTTGCCCAATTACTCTATCTCCAAACACTCTTCTCAATGTAGTTAATTGTGACGATATGCATGAAGGTTAATTTCCCCACATATGTGTTTTGAGAGATGAGATTTCATATGGAAATTCACACTCATTTATCCCCCAATACAGTATCAAAATGATTATTATTTGTATGAAGTGTAGATGTTCGGATGGCATGTGGTACATACATGGTTTATGTGTTGTGCTGGATCGAGGAATAATACATGATATATGATCCTCATCATATGGGCTATGGTGGATCCCATAAAAGATTTTATCATTAGATGTGTGATAATGTGATAATGTGATGTTTTAGGATCATGTTTTAATACCTTACTTAGGTGACATTTTCATCGATTATTTTAGGGAGATATAGCATCAGGCAGGAAATATTGGGGAAGAGTGGAAAACTAGTGGGCTAGTAGTGGAGGGGTTTCATTGTTGTTTCATTTATATATTATATGATCTCTTATATGAAGTAAATGTCCCGATTTTGACATTGTGAGGGTGATAAATTAATATACCTATTTAGGTGACGATCTAGTTTCACTAATGTACATTGTGCTCTACTATTCACTAATTATCATTTCCACAAGAGGCTCTAGGGAGGATCCAATTGTGTATATTTTCATCCTCACCCCACATATATATAAAGGGTTTTTAGGTTAATTAGAGAAGGTTATAGATCATGTTATATGTTACTAGATAGTGTTTTTAGAGGAAATGTTTGGGAATAATGTTTGATGATATCTATCTCATTTTTTTATTTGTTGATTTCAATCCTCATGATATTGCATTCTATATAATTACACGTGTGGAATTGGTGTTTCAGTATATATTTATCTGTATATTTACATTTTATCTTCCAACATTTTTCTATCTTATTCATGTTTTTTAGATGTTAATCCCACCAATATATATTTTTATTGTGCCCTCAGAACTATCCAACAACTCGGGGCTTACTACAGGCAAGGCTAAATAAGTCACCATCTCCCATCTCACCTTTCTGGCCTAGGAGGGGTTCACTTTTGTGGGATGGGTCAAGAATGCATGGAATCAGAGTATAATGTTTCTATATAGGCTATATTTTATAATTAGTAACATGATATATTGCATTGTATGTTATCAAAATGATGTCTTATAATCATATTGAATGATTTAAACATAAAATACTATATGGGACTTAGTTATTTAAGGAACCCTATTATTTTATGATAATACCATCACGTATATAGAGCCTACATAATAATGTGACACTGGTTTTAGGGTAGAGTACTAGAAAATGAACATTAATTAATATTTAGTTCAACATTGTTTTATAAGGGTAGAAATTGAGATTGGTGAAAAGTGTAATAATAGATTAAATAATTTATTAATAAATTTGATGTATTCCTTAATTTATGTCTAGGAGATCAAATAGATTTTTATTTTTTCATAACATTCTCTATATTAAAATACACATTAGGTTTTCTTTGAAGATTATTTTTAGGATGTTCCATTTGATCATGGAAGTGTGTAAGCATGAAATGAAGACACATGGATGAGGACAGACTAAGAATTTCAATTCTACATTCTAAAAAAATATGAGTGCTCTATTTTATATTTTGTCATAGAAGACGGGTTGGAGGTTAAAATATCATTCATTTTGATCCATTATTCGGAAGAAAAATAGTTATTTCTTTTTTTAGGATGTTGTATGGATTATTGAGTTAGTTATTCACCTTTTTCCTTAGAGTTAAAAAGATGACAATTTTCTGATCGGAGAACATTTGATACTAATTTTGATCATAGTTAATTTATTCTACTACAATGGTGGATTGTTGCATGGATTTTCATATCCTTTGACTGGGGAGTTACTACCGGGGATAGGTGGGGTATCTAATTTTGTAATAGTATTTGATATTAATTAGAGTTGTCAATAGTTGAGGATTCTAGGGATTGTAATTTTAAGAAGGAATTGTGTTTATAGATCATGAGACAATTCACCCAACTTATACCGAATATGTATCTTGAGTTGCTAGAGAGAATTATGGTTATTGAGAGGGTGTTAGACCGAACCGGTTTTTTATCAAAGGGGAGTCATCAAGATTCATCATGAATCATTTATGTGGTCTATGGTTCTTTGTTTCATAGATAAAATAATTTTTTATTAGTAATGGATCAGTCTCATATCTCATCATCTCGTTTCTCTAGGGGTGGAATCCTTCAGAACTATTCCAAGGGATGTGATATTTTTTTCTTTTGGATGCCAATAAAATAATTATCAAGGGTGCCCAACCATTCTATATATTTAGAACTTGATAAGCCTTGATTTTCTTATTTCTACATTGATACAGCTATAACTAAGGTTGCTTGATTACGGCGTTCCAGTTTGGCATTCGAAAATAGGAGATATAGATGGAAGATCATGGCACTAGGACACTATATGTTTATATGGAGCAGATCATTTCCATGGAGGTGGTTATTTTCTGTTTCATATAGGTCATGGGGTATTTAATGGTTAGCTTTAGGCTTTATCCTTGACATATTTTTCTGAGTTAGGCATCGTTACATGTATCAATTTATGTTAATTTACATGGATGGATGATTTATTTAATTAAAAATTTAGTAATTAATTTATTTCCCCTACACTTATCCATTCTATAATCAATGGGAAAGAGATTCTTCTAGTTCCATTTTCATTTACTATTCTAGTTAGATGTCCAGATAATTTTCATGATTTTTATAGAGACTATGATATAGTGCTGGAGTAACACAATAGTTTTTGTTTTGATGTATATATTCATATAACATCAACCCTGGTATGGAGTTTATGTTATTAAATAATGATATTATTTATTAATTTAGCAAGAAGGTTCTTTTTTATGATGCTGGTGGAGAGACAGTTGTGTTTATTGGTGAATGAGACTCTTTAATGGGTCAGGGGCATGATCTTCTATTGTGAAATTTGATGGAATTTTTAATGTTGGCATTTATACCGGATCAACAATTTGTGTTTCCTAGGATTGAAGAAGAGTGAAATTATGTCATTCCTAGGGATTTTATAAAATTATACCCTCAATGGTCCCTTCATATTTTTGAGTTTTATGCGTAAAAAAACAGGTCTGTCATACATATATTTTTTTTGGCAGAGTGCGTGACCTTGGGGTTCAACAATTTTGTTTGTGAATAAGGTTGATGTATGTACTCATGTTTTTATCTATTATAATCTATTAAAACATGTTATAATGAGTAATATGTATCCTATTCAGTGGATTTTTGATTTATTAAATCCGATTAACGGAGAAATTTGGATCATTAATATCAATTTGTATTAAATATATCATCAAATATTGGTGGATGTTATGTATATTTATAAGAATTCATTTAGTCATCATCATGGAAATAAGTAGTTTCTTTATTCCATTTAGTGTGATGGTTTCTATAGATATATTCACATGGTTAATGTACATTGTGTTCAGAGTGTTCCTAGATATGTTCATTATTGATTGAATCAATGAAATCCTTTTGTACTCTAAATATAGCATGGATCATGTTATGAAACTGTGTACCATTCTGGGAGTTCTTCATTATCATAATCTATAAAGGATTTTTTCAAAGTGTGTGTTATGGGATTGTGAATTCTATTTCATAAGGAATGGAATTTGGAAAAAGGAATTATTTATGTATCCTTCTATGATAGTGGTGGTTGTTTCATGGATAGACACATCATGGTGGAAAAAGGCGTAGAGTTTCCCTATAAATTTATTCTATTAGAGGAGGTGCATATCCAATTTCACTTACGTTTCTAATCCTCTGATTATCATTACCCATAAGGAATATTTATTCTAATGGACTAAATAGTGTTAAAGTGGTTTTTAGTCATTGAAATAATTTTATGGTTAGTTCTCTAGTACTTTGTTTTCATGAAAATGAATTTAAGTTAGTTGTATTTTATGATGCTTCATGTGTTATATTGGGTTTTTTATACTGATTAAAATATTAGTTTTTTAATATGTATCTCATCAATTACATCCCAATGAGTGTAACTTTTCCAACCCGGATCTTGATTAAGTGGATGTTTTATTTAGATTTATTTTTTTTGGTTGCATAACATCATTTGTGAGAACATTGTGGTTTTTTCCAACCTTAATATCCTTAGATTTTTTATCCCATTGTGAATTTAACTTGAATGACTATCATTGCACTAAATTCTTATGGGAATACAAATTTGAGATTTTTTATATTACAAAAAATGATAAATTTTTTATCCTATGTTCTAAGAAATATTTCATGTCGTGATGATATGCATTGATCTATAAATTCCTATAGTGTGGTGGAATAACTCTCAGTGTTTCATCATGGATTCATTAAGGTTGGAGTTAGAAGTTTTTTTCACCGATTAAAGTGCAGTCATATTTGGAGAAATAGGTTGTTGAGTCCTAGATATGGGATTATAATGTGGAGGTCTGGTGGTACCATGTTTCTTTATGATGCCTCTAATTGTTTTTTTGAGTATATACAATATCGAGTGTAGTTATAAGGAATTATTTTATTCCCTTAAGAAATGTATGAGCTAATTATCTGTGGGTTTTATTGCTCAACCTTGATCATACATACCATTGTGGAAGAGATATTTCATGATATTAGAGGTCAATTATGGTGTCCTTTGATTAAGATTAATGTATTGATGTTTTTTTCTTGATGATTAATCTTCCAAAAGGAAAAGGCGGAATACCATTTTTCCATTGCTTTTCTCCAATCATTTGATGTTACCCACTAATCTGGGAGGACATTACAATAGAATTCATTATATGTTTACCTCAAATGTAGAGATTGTAAGATATGATATGTTTTATTATATATTGTTTAATGAAATCATACCACATTATAGTGATTTGGGAATTGATATATTTATAGGTTTTTTTGACGTTGTATATGGAGGATGTGATGAAAATCAATAGAGTCATAAAGATGAACATATGTAATCAGGATCCATGTTTTTTATCTAAAATTTTTAGATGTCTCCAACATTATTTTGGATTTCATTTATTAATCATGACTTCAATTCATCTAATTATGGATGGTCAAATAGTATGAGGCATGTAGAGTGTTGTAAATTTTTTTTTCTCATGTGTCTTATATTTTGGAGGATTTTGGATGAGGATCCATCAATTAATTTGGTTATATAAAAATTATAATTTCCAACCCACCATTGGTATAAAACTGTTTGAATATTTAATTCAATAAAATTTATGATCTCTATAGTGATGGAATGGGGTCAGAGAGGAATCATTTTTTTCCAAAACCAAAATTTAATATAATATATGTGGAACATGTAATTTAAAAGAGGATAAATATATTACAGGACAATCAAAAAATTGATTCTAATCAAAGGGGAGACCTCTACACTTTGTCATCGGAGTTCAGAATTCTTGAAAGAAGAACATCATCATAGGTAAAAAATATGTTTCTGCGGTGGTAACATATCACCCTAGTTTTTGTGACCTTTTAGGTATTGTATCATATTGGTTTTATTGCATATGAGACAGCACATCCTACATAGAAGAGTATAATACGAATTTTTTTTTCACCTACCATAGATCTATAATTATCTTTATAATAAGAGGCATTTCATTGGTTGGGGTGATATCGATGTTAAAAATTGTGTGAACTTTGAGGAGTTATGTGATGATATCCAACACTAACAATAGATCACATCGTGTGGCCATATTATTCCCTTGGTTCATTTCATTTATTGGAACAATTCCTTAAAGGACAGTACCTATGAATATGATTTATATATTTTCACAATGTTCCAAAATTAATTTATGTTTATCTCCTCTAAAATAATTTTATTCAATTTATTGACTTTAGAAATTTGTTTTAATGAGATATATTTATCTTCTAACATATTGTGGATGTAGTCGTCATTGATAGTTGACTCCCAAAAGAGAGTGTTTTGGAGTAGGTTGTTGTTGTTTCATGGTTGTGTGCTTGGTTCCTCTAAGTGAATGATTTTTACTATTGTGATGGTGATATCCTTGTGATTTATCTTGCGATGTGGTAGTTCTAATTTCCCATATTGCGTATTTATCTTCAGGATTGTTTTTAGAATCTAATAAATGGGAATTCATTGAGACGTATATAATGTAATGTTTCTATCTATCATTCTAGATCCACTGTGTGTTATTTAATACAATAGTTCTTCTAGGTGGTCTAGATCATGTCTAGATGTGTTCGGATGTAGAATTCTTGAATGAGTATGAATTCAGGAAATGTAAGTATTTCATGTTTGGATTAGGAGGTTAAAAAATTTATGAATTCTAGTCAATAGGGTGTTCAAGGATTTGTAATAGAACAATATTAATGCTATAAGGATAAATTTTTGTCGTGATATTTAACATATGATACTTATATGATATGAATGGGTTCTATGCCATGAAAAATTGTTTTGAATAACACCTTTATAAGATATAGTGCCTTTGGTTTTTTAAAACCATACATCTTTCACATGATTTTCTAGATATTTTTATCAACCTCTCTAAGAATATTGGAATCCCATTTGTGAGGATTGTTTTCAGAATTATTTTATTCTATTTATTGTGATTTTGTCTCGTGGGAGGGGTGATCAAGATATATAATATTTTTCTTTTATCATGTGATTAATATCAACACCTTTGATGTCGGAGACTCTATGCTTATCATAATTAATTATATGTCATATTAAATTTAGAATGGTTATTCCCCATTAAATGATATGTAACTGACCTAGTTAATATTGAACAAAATAAATATAGATTTGTATTGAGATCATATTCCATTTCTTTCTACACTGATAATTTTTTTCCTCTTTATTTTAAAGAGAGTTTTTGATCTATTATATTATTAAGTATTGTGTTGTTAGGATCCTTTAATCATGTTGTAATTTGTTGAAAATTGTAATGAATATTAATAACGAAATAATTATTAATAAATTAGTTGTAAAATAAGGAGACTTGTTTAAGGAATGTAGTGTTTGATGTAATTTGATAATGATCAAATTGATGTTGATCACATGTTTAATTTAATATGTAATTACGTTTGTTTATTTATTTTGATATCAAATGTGTATCATGTCGATGGATGTTTATTTAAAGAATTAAATCCATGTTAATTAGAATCATTAATATTTTTTTGAGAAGAAAACTGTAAGTTGGAAGGCATGTTTAAATTAGTTTATTAATAAATTTAGATTATTATTATATCTTGATTACTTTTATTTTCCGAAGTTGGATCATTTGGATAATGAATCATTTAAATAGATAATTTAAAAAATAGGATGTTTAATAAATACGTTTACTATGTCCTTATATTACATTCTAATTGAATATAATGTATTCCTTCAGTTTGGATTAGTTAGGGCCCATATATGTGTGAAGGTATAATGTCTTGATTTAGGGCCTATATTTTATTATTGGATGCTCCTATTAGTTTGTATCTTATATTATGATGTGCTTATGATGTGATATTTTCATTGTACCATGTTATTGTCCTGTGATGGCTTTTCCAAGGATGGATTTTCACAAAACAACTCGGGTCAACCCTGAAATGATAACCTCTGTAAATCTATGATATGGACCAAGTGACATTTTCAGTCCTCCTTGAATGGAGACTAGTGTTGGGCATAAAAGTTACTCAATTCAAAATTATTTATCATTTGATAAATAGATAAATAAATAAAAAGAATAAGAATGAAATGGAATCATAATATTAATAAAAATGGATGTACATCAATGTGACCTCGTATAAAGCCATTAACCACTAAACCAACATCAATCCATGATGATTGAGACAGATCTGGAAGAAACACCATATCTAAAAACAATGGTAGAGTTATAGTCATGAGTGTTAAAACATTGTAGGATTTCCAAAATAAACTATTCTGTATTCATTACTAATAAAAATAAAACTGTGCCATTCTTGTTTTAAAATAATATATATATATAAGGAGTTTTTTCTACGATTTAATAAAAAAATAAAGAAGAAATTATTTTTATATTAAACCAATTTCATTATATTTTATATAAATATTTATCAAAACATGCTAATTTTTTTTTTGATTATTATTCAAAAATGTAGATAAAAAAGACATGAATGTTAATATTATAGAAAGGAAAAGGAACTGTGGAAACGAACATTTTATAATAGTCTCATAAAAAGATAGAAAAAAGTTTGCAATGATTAGGGGGATTGTCTACGATACATGGGTTAGAAATGTCCTAGGATCCTCATACTCTGGGAAATCAAATCCCATACACAAAGTTCCATATCCTGATATATCCATCCAATAACCATCATAAAATTTTACTGAGTTTTGTAATGTAAACCTTCTAGGGAGACTAAGCATCATCCCTACCAACTCGCATAGTGTAATAAACTAGTATTCCCCCCCATGATTACCATGATTCCCAAAATTCATTCCCAATTAGTGGTTAGTTTTATCCAAAAAATCATATAAATAAGTATCAAATTCTTTTAAAAAACAAATTCCACCATCTCTCCTCTGATCTACCTCCTTTGGTTAATCACCTTTACAAGTCACCAAAAAACAAATCACTAGCCCATCATCATTATTATTTTCCACATAACATATTTTACACATAGATGACACATTCATATTAATAGAGAATTCCCTTATGTTGGTATTCATTTTCATTAAATACAATTTTAGTGTTAATATATCTATACAATATTAATATAATCTTCATTTAAAAATCAAAATTAATATTGAAAATATTTTATGTTTTTTAAAATGAGTTTGAAATCATATTTTAACATGAAGAACCCCACACAATAATATTAGATCAATTACCTAAAATAGATGAAATTACAATTTCCTAGAGCCATAAAAAACATTCATAACATTTATATATGACCAAATATTAAATAATACTTTTAAAAAATTTATGGAATTAAGGGATTCAAATTATATACTAAGACATAGTTAACCTACATCCATAAATAGAGCTTCACGATTATGGCCACTCGAATATGCCCTCTTCCACTTATACACATATAAAACATCATATAAATATATATATATATAATAAAACCTAATCCCCTTTAAAATAATCTCATGGAGTTTAATATTTAATTGATGTTACTTATATATATGTGTACACTTTCATTTACCCCTTTACCCTTACAATCATATTATTTTTTCATGTATATATAAAATCACACAAATCCCCAATATATGTATTCATACTTGGATGATTTAATATATATAAATTGGAACTTAAATATCGATATTATTACGTATTTATACACATGAATGTCTCCTTCGACAATGATTGTTCGAATCCAACTCAATGAGGTCCATAGTACTTCAGGATAATATAAGAAATAAAAAATAAAAAATCCCCAATAAAAATTGTAAAAAAGTGAATATACCAATGATCCTTTTCCTAAAAATAATAAAAAAATTATTCCATTGGATGGTAATAGTAAATGTTTTTCCTTAATTGAGCACCATGAACCCTATAAAAATAGTTAACAAAGAGAAAACAAAAAATTGGTTTTGGGTTTGAGATTTGACATAAAAACAAAATGTAAGAGAAAAAAACAATGAAAATAATGAAGATGAGTATAGATGAAGCATAACAGAAAGGATCAGACATAATATCAAAGATGATAATTGACATCATAGGAAGAGTGGGGGCTATGGTGGCATGTTTGGGGAGCCATTGTGGGCATCAAAAGGGAGAGGGGAGGGTTGAGGGAATCATGTGGGTAATGGGGGAAGAGGAGACCCCTTTAGGGATTATAAAATATAAATAAAAAAATAATAATTATATGATTATGGTTAATCATAATAATTTAATTCAAATTTTTTTTTATTTATTTTAAGCCCTAGAAACTCTGGATTGTTCATCCATGTGGTTGAAAAAACCAGACACCAACTTTTAACCTCTATTAATTGCCCTAGACACCTCGCACGGGTATGATACATGGTTATGGAAGATGTACACTAGCCACATAGTTATCAATACTATAAAATTAAAGAACTTATTTTATAGTTCATGCATGGTTTATACTATCCATGTGCTCACAATGTTCATTTATTGAAAAAAAATCATATTGAAAACCCCGACCAGATCGGAAAAAAAAATGATAAAACTTATTCAATGAATAAGAATAATTTATATTTCAGGGTACAAGTGTGAAAATAATACACATCATGAAACTTTATTCCACAATAATTTACATTATATATATTTGGTTAAAAAATGTGAAAATAAAAAACAATTATATGTGATGAGGCTCTATAAGCCTAAATACCGAGAGCTAATACATACCATAGTCATGAAAACCAAATATAAAAATGACACTAGAAATGTTATCTCCACATAAATTAACACACACTAAAAGATATAATAGTAGATAACCAATAACTCATGACACCAAATAAATATTCAATTAGGAACCTCAAATCCAAAAATAAAACCTCATCAAGGAAAATAGTAATACAAAACATAGAATTCATCAGGGATTTTTCAGGATCTCCATGAATGTTATCCACATTTCCTATTATCTCGTTCAACCAATTACCGTGATGGTGGTTGGGAAAATTAGAAATTATGAATTAATATGTCATGGAAACATTCAATACTATCTCCACAAAAAACACATGCTATGGTGTTCTCCCTATAGTTTTAGAACTATGGTTGACATAGGTTTCGACAAACATGAATAATCTCCCAAAATAAAATCCTATAGACAATAAATACATCAATCCAAAACCACAAGTCTAAAAATAAAATCCCAAAATATGTTTTAATTGAATCATGAATTTCAGTGAAAGGGAGAATGGACTGATTGATCCCATGAAATAACACTAGTCCTAGACAATTACAATAGTAGACATATCCATATCGAACAAAACCTCCATACCAAACCCAAAATTGAAGAATGATAACAAACATGTCATGGGATTTCTGATTCCCAAGAAATACACATCCAGCTACATAGTAAATAAGGAGAAGAAACATGAATGATCTCTATATCATTTTAGAAAAAACTAGAAAAAATGATCCATCAGGTTCACAATTCACAATTCCCTTTGATATATCATCTCTAAAAAGCGCCACCCAAAACCAAAACCACCCCAAAAGAAGGAATATCGTTTATTAGATCACATGCATAAGAAAAAATAAGTTAAATCATATGAAAACAAGGGCACAGTGCTTTTCCATGAATGTGATTATAAAAATGAGATGCCAAAAGAAAGTGAGAACAAAAATAGATTCTAATCTATCATCATAGCAACATGTTGGTTCCACATCTACCACACCCCAAATCTCATCAACTTTGTGAAAAGAATCACTCTGATACATATGGATGAAACTGGGATGTATTATATCATCTTCTACCACACCTTAAGGAGATTGATATCTCTAAAAATAACTTCTTTAAATATCTAAACTTAAATACCCCCACATGTGACCCAAACGACCAAACCGAATGGAACATATTATCATTATCCAACTAATAATGATATTTTATTTTATTTCTTAAATAATAAAGGTGGATCAAAAACCATGATGAAGAAAATGGGGTTTGTAGTCAGTAAATGATCAATATATACTACACAATTTAGATTTTGGGTATAGTCAGAAATAGGTGTACCTAAAGGAATAATTATACATAATTTCCTCGAAGAGTCCAGCTATATCAAATTTAATTTGATCAGATGACTAAACAATGAAAAATACTTATTTCTAAAATTGAACATCAGTTAGATAACTATATGGGGAACCTTGAATGTCAACCATAAATAATTCAAAATGACTATTGTACGCTATAGTCCAATGTCAATAAATAATTATCCATATAGAATTTCATCACAAGGTAAAATTAAATTTCTTAATCTAAAATCCAAAATTCAACTACAATAAAATATCGAATACTTACAGAATAAAAACATAATAAATTGAAAAAACCAAACAAAAAATTGATTATAAGATATCAGTCCCATTATTTAAAATTATTAAATTCCACATTGTTTTAAAAACCATTTTTATAAAAAAAATACCATTAAGAGATTATTTACCCACCCTTGGTATTCCATAGACCGCCCATAGATAAAAACATATAATAACCCAACCACCAATTAAAATATGAATATAACAAATTATCCAAATTACACATATATGGATCCATATGTGAAATCATTAATTGGAATAAAATATTTTAATTATAATCAATTATTCATTAAAACCCAAAAAAATTAACCCAAATTCAAATTCCCAAGCAATTTCAATCCACCCTTTATCACCCAAAGACAAATCATTTTTAAATTTCACATTTTGAAAAAACATCAATTACCATTTTACAATACATTATAAAAACCCTCAAACATATTCCTATATAATTTAGTTTCCAAAACAACTCCCATATGAAAAATTATACCATTTCATTTTCAAATTAAAAAGGATTTCAATTAAAAAAGTGCAACATTAATAACCAATTACCAAATTTGAACACAATGTTAACTCCCCCAAATTCGAATAAAAGCGCAACCAATAATAAACATTTGAAACCTTATAATCAATTAAAAATCAAAAAATATCAATCGAAATTCATTATGCATTTCTTGGTCGCATGGTTTCATAGGATGTACACCAACTCAGTGAGCACATCAGAGGGCGCCAGAGGCTGTTTCATGATCTATGCATGGTTTTCTAGACCGAGAATTGAAACCATGACCCCACACCAAACAAGTCTCTCGAATGTTCTATTACAACCATTGTTGTTTCACTAAACCACCCACAAATAATTTAATTAAATCACAAACTCTAAAATGAAGACCAAAAACCATAAAAACTTTTCAGAGCTAAGCTTATATTTTGAGGTCCAACCATCTCAGTCCACCCTATAAATTATAGGATACATAGGAATTGATGGTGACCAAGAACCTACCATTGAATGACAACATTATTTCAGATTATACTTTATATGAACTACTATTAATCCCCAAATAAAAGGGTCCAATTCCAATAATACCATTTTATCATGATCCACCATGGGTCATCCCCAAACTGATAACCATAGTGGGCCCATGATAAAGCTTGATAGGTGTCCCCACTCCCTATGGTCGAAACTATAGTTGATAATTAAAAACACTCACATGTAAATGATTTAATCCATGATCAATAGATAAATAAATAAATTTGAAGAGAACCGAGAAGACTGAACTGGAAGAGAAAACGAAATAAAAATGAACATATATTTTTGTAACCCAATAGGTCACCATCATCCACTATACCAACTCTACTCCATTGAGACCAAGACCATTCTATAAGCAGCACCAGAGCTAAATACAAATATAAATATATATGTTTGATTATTAAAACACACTATTCATTCTAAAATAAACTATTCCGTATGACATTCTATAAAATAGATAATTGAACAATAATAATTTGAAAATAAATTATTTATATAATTAGGGGATTCTTCTCATTAAAAAACTAGTAAAAAGAATCAAATTATAATTTAATCCATTTTACATTAATTGATTATAAAATTGTTGTAAAAAAAATGCTAATGTGTGTTTCAATATAGATAGACAATAGTAGAGAAAATTGATAGTCATTTTATTATTTTAGATAAGTATTGGAACTATGAAAAATATTTTTCTAAATTGAACAGTGAATACTATAATAAAATATTTTAAGCGTCATGGGATGTCCCTATGTAACTATGGTTAGTGGGGCCCAAGATTCCAAAAACTTTCAGTTTCCAAATCCAATACATGAATATGCATCCACTTCTCAATACATTCAATCCACATTATAATTGATTAGTTATTATTGTGATGTAAACCCGATACAGAGACTAGGCCTTGACCTTACCAACAAACCATGCAAAATAGACCTAGTCTTCAATAAAGATACCATGTATTCCCACGTTACATGCCCAATTGGAGTTGAATTTTATAAATATTCAATATAAATATATATAATATTATTTCACAATACCACACCTCATTCTCACCTATGATGTCCCATAATAATTGAAAGCCATGTAAAATTCACCTATAAAAAAGTACTAGAACATCATCAGACACATTTTCCACAAAACACATTTCACACAAAAATGCCTCATTTTTATTACAAGGGGGATTTTGTTAGTGGGTCCAACAATTCCACCAAACAATAAAAATAGTCCACTAATCCAAAAAACATTTAAAGAATATTATTTTGGGGAACCAGTTGATTATTTAAAATACATTACATTTTCAAAAATGGGGTTAAA
This sequence comes from Viscum album, assembly GCA_963277665.1. Taxonomy (NCBI): domain Eukaryota; kingdom Viridiplantae; phylum Streptophyta; class Magnoliopsida; order Santalales; family Viscaceae; genus Viscum; species Viscum album. The sequence goes on along the minus strand of OY728126.1, from coordinate 1,682,542,343 downwards.
TGCATGATTGAACATTAAAAAAAACCCAGTCAAGAAGCTTAGGTAAATAATCAAAAATTGATAAAAATTCCATTTATCAATTTCAAACCCATTTTCCATATTATATGTTTATTTTATAAGAGTAAATAATAATTTAATGATATTTATGAAATTATGTAACTCAAAATAAAGGATCAGACATAGGGAACCAACCTCAATACATGATGCTTTTGGAAAACAACCACTGGAATCATCTATTGTCTACATAGATTAATATTATCATTCACATATATTGAAGGAAACCAATCCAAAATTTACCTATTCATATTCCATTGAATATATATAGTGTTATATATATATTTATATGTACAATTTCATATTTACATTTTCACAAACACATGTATGCTTTTATCACATATATATATATAAAATCACACCTAGAACCAATACATATATATATATATACTCATTATTCCATTAATGAATATATATATAGTGGGAACCCACAGATATATATATATTCCATCCTATGCATAAACATGTAAGTCTCCTTCGATAATGGGTTATCTAATACAACTCAATGAAGTCAAAAAGTCTCTTGAAAAATATAAGAATACCATGAAATAAACAATCCACAATTATAATTTGGAAAAACCTAAGGGGTTAAAGAATCCATAACATAATCCAATAAATTAATTTAAACCATCAATCACTATGAAAAAAATAGCCGTAATCAATCACAACATGCCTTAAGAAGAATGTTACAATAAAAAGAGAACCCAAAATCGAATTAATGTTCCGGATAAAGAATATTCAAAAGATGGAAGTGAAGAAAACATAGAAAAGAAGGTGTAAAATAAGATAAGAAGATTATTGGAGAAGATATAACCTATTATTAGAGAATAAAATGTATATTGGGGGAAGATACAAGGAGGTAGGGGTGAGCAAAGGAATCCCCTATGGGAATCAAGAAGAATATTGGTGGGGGTGACGGTGACACATGGGTAAGTGGGAAAGCGGAAAAACATTTAGGGATTATTAATATTAATAATATTATTGTTATTATTTTTACTAATTTTTTTTGTTATTTTTACTTTTAAAAGGCCATGAAACTACACCCATTTTGGTTGCATGGTTGTCCAAAAACCATGTACCTCTACTAGAGGCCCTAGACACAACGAACGGGTAGGTTACATTTTTCTAGAATTCATGCCCCTGTCACCAGGTCAGTTTTTGTAATAACTATAGTAATCCAAGCACGATATACACATGGTATATACAAACCATTATCTAACCCTGATCTAATACGAAAAAAATCCTAAAATTTAAAATTAAAACCCAAACAAGACTGAAACTAAAAAACAACACTAAAAATAAATAAAAAAAAAAATAATATTCTAGGGATGGGTCGTATCCTAGATGATATTATGTGGGAGGCGACATAATTATATTTTTTTGGTTGATGATTTTGATGGAAATGTGACTTGGGGTATGGATATATCTGTAAGGGATTGAACTAGTGTAAAATATCAAATGATTTTTAGAAATATTTTATTTATAAATTTTTTATTATTTGTAGCTTGATTTAATCAAAATTATGAGTTCATACAAACCGTGAGAAACGCTAATTATATAATTACCATTATATCATTTCTGTTAGGCTAGCAATAATGATTATATCTAACTTATGAAAATGAATTGTAATTTTATTGGATATCATTAATTTATAAAAAATATTTATCAATAATATATTTGAATTTTTGAGTTAAATACTTTTGGTAATGATATAATGATATATAAATATATATATGAGATATATACCTGATAAAATATTTTTGATATTCATCCAATAGATACTTTAGTCATAATTTATGAAAAATTCCATGTTTTATGTATGAACCCATATTTTTTAAAAAGAATAATTTTACACCTTTGAATGGAGAACCACTTTTAAAATAAGATTTTGAAACATTAATAATTTTATATGAAAAAATTAATATATTATTTTGAAGGTGGAAATAAAAATTTACATTGGATGAATTTCTGATATTTTTATGATAACATTAATTTCTTTATGAATATAAAAAATATACAAAATTTTAATAGAAAATAACTTTTTTCATTGAAAAAACATATATGATTAAATTATATTATTGAATGGTTTAAATTTTTAAATAGAATATATTTTTAACATTTAATATAATGTAGTTCATTGATATTTATTTATCATTAAATTCATTTGTAAAAACATTTCAATCTTTTTCAATATTTTTCGTTTTAAAACTAGTTTTCTCATTTCAAAAATGAGAATAATTTTAAATTAATTACAAAAATTTCTATGTTTTGAATTTTAAAAAATGGATTATGTATTTAGAAATATTAGGTCCAAATTGTGTAAATATATTTAATTTATTTTTGTGAAATATAAATTTTAACTTCGGTAAATTTTATTAACACGATAAAAGGGTAAATCAGGTAAATAAGGGTAAAAATAATTTTATAAAATTATAAAAAAAACTTCTATTAATTTAATTATATGATTATAATTGTCCATAAAAATTATTTTTGTATAAAATGTAATCATTTAAACCCACTTGTATGGGGTTATGACATTTATTTTATATTATTTAATGAAACGTGAAATATTTCTCTCTCAAACCTTAAAAATTAAATTTAATTTACTATAAGGTTATACAGAAGATAAATTCTAATATAAATACTAATTATAAAACTAAAATACTTTTCGTTTTCATGAAATTTATTTTTAATTTATTTGAAATAAATAATTACTTTAAATACATATACATGGATAACAAAAAAATTAATAAAATGATTAGAAATCAGAAAAAAAAAATTATTATTAAAATATTAATTACAATCAAAAGGCCCAAACAATTAACCAAACCTTATTGGTTGATTATATATGAAGAATAAAAACACTTGGGTTGACTTATTGAAAATTTGGTGGTTTATATAAGAGTTCATTGCAGTTATATTATTTTATTTAAAGTGAAGATAAATTTGTCACATTCATGTTTTAAAAAAGTATAATATTTTTATTGTTGGGTTATTCTGTGGATAAATTAGACTACAAGTATTCATATAAAATAAAATGTAATTTTCATCATCATTTTAATTTATTTTGAGTTTTTATTAAAAAATTTAGTATATTAAAAAATTACACATAATGGAGGTAGTAGTTAAATTATTAATTAAGAGATAAAATAAATGTTATTAAATATATTTTTGTAAAAATAATTTGGGAAAATTATTATGTAAATTTGAATATATTTACATTAAAACATAGGGATGTAAAATGTTATTTAGATCTAGGGTTACATATTATTTTTTTATTTTAAAAATCCATGATATAAATTGTAAAAAAATTGACAATATTGATATTTTTTCAAAATAAGGTTTTCATAAAAATTTAAAAAGACATAAAATATTTATAATAATAGAGAATAATTATTATTTTAAACAATATTTAATAAAATATTAATTTATAGTCTAATTTACATCAGATAAGTTAATATTTTACCCTTTTAATATTGAAATATTTGTTACCCCAGAAAAAAATTAAATCGAATCACTAAGTGTAAATTAAAATGAAAATTATTAAATTTCTATAAACTCGTTTTAAAAATTTATTGGTTTAGGAGATTAAAACCCTATCTAATCTTTTCTTTTAAATTCAAGCATTTTTGCAGTTTTATCTGGGGTTTGATTTTTTTATAAATTATCATTTATAAGGTTTCCAAATGTGTCTCTCACCTCAATTATAAATTTTGAATTCATCCCTCTACTCTTCACAACATTTTGATCCATCAAGAATGACTATACCTGACCCATTTCCCATATCCACTAACCTATAAAAACTCTAGAGGCCCGGATATTCTTGAATGAAATATCTTGTTCTCTAAAAATATATTTAGATGAGGCAAGTTGAAGAACACTTAATATCATTTACTGATTCATTGAAACTACTTTTTTCTTTTTCCACCTCATGATTTGTTTTAATATAAAGTATTAAATATAGTAGTACTTATGTATTTAGAATATATTATTATTTTAAAGAACTATATTCCACCTTCAATCCATCCTTTAAAAAATTAAATCACCACACATTCATACGCACGACTTGCCGTCTCCATGTAGTGGTGTAATCCTTTTTTTCACCACAACCTTACATGTATGTTTATAACGGTGGAAATAATGAATATATATAATTATATTGACTCTAATATACTATACATCATCCACTTCAATTCAATTCACCATATAAGGGAACAATATCTTATCTCAAGCATATGTATGACTTACTGTCTCCACAGTTCAATTTCATTCGTTCTAAAAAATCATCATTAAAGCATGAATAGATAAATGAATTGATTTAAGAAATATAAAATATATTTTATTAATTCCATAATTTAAAAATTATACCTATTAATTAAATTAATAAATAAGAACTTATCCTACAAAACATGAATAATATCCTAAAGAGTTTAATACCTGAATAACAAGTAAAAATGAATTGTAACAAAAAACAGTTGAGAATATGATCAGAAATGTTATCATAATTATTATTATGATTTTTTAATAAATCAGTAACATTAATTAAATCAATATATAATAGTTTGAGATATATGCAATGCATATCAAACCTAACTTAAGGGGTAACTTTGGAAATATCATTTCATATAAGATTTATTAGTTGTAAGTATTTTCTGGGGTATATTTATCATCCATGTCCATGTTTACTTAATTATAATTTAAAAAATATACTTTATATCCATCTCCAATTTAACTCATTGATGAATTTTTTCTAAAGTGTATAAATGGAATATATTTTCATTTTCATTGTGATGAAATTTTAGTTTTTTTGAGAAAATGTACGAGAATTATGTTTTTTTAACTTTTATTGATATATAGGTTGTTTACGCTTTAATAATTCATTATTTTCTCAATGCTTGCCCAATATAATTAATAGGTTATTTTCACATAAAATGATTTTATCTAAATGTTTTCTTCCATTTTGATAAAGTAATTTTTTTTGGAGAAGCAAGGATATTATCGTCATGAATTAATTTCAAGTGTATTCTCAAAATTATTTTTCATCTAAGCTGTCATTATTTAAATGAGGTTACCTTTTTATCAATGTTATTAATAGTATTTTATTTTGATTTATTTAGGAAATCCATTAGTTTTATATCAATTATTATGGAATGATGCTTAAGAAACCAATTTTATTTCTTGGGTGGTATTATGGTGAATATTTTTATGTTTTGGTGGCACATTTAACAATGATTTCATTATGAGATGGGTGGGACCTATGTCTCCCTCCAATGCATTGGGTAATGATTTATATCTCAAGGGATCGAAATATCTAGTACGGAAAGAAAATACAGTTCAGTAATATAGGGTTGGAACGAGGAGTGAACTTGGTTTAGTAATGGACATTTTTATCTATGATGGTCTCAACAATGAGACTTGACTAATATGAAGTCATTTTATATGATAATATTTTTAAGCCATAAATATTTCATGTCGTATGTTATGACTATTGGGATTACATTCTACTTTTATGATTTATCCCATGACATGATATTATGATATTTTATGAACCAGTTGTTTATGTTTCACATTTTATAAAGACACTAACCCTAGAAGGATCTTCCATGGTTTTTTTAATTTTAAATAACAACTATTATTCAATTTTGAAATAATGTCATTATGTAAAGCATGGGCCATTATACTTGGAATTAGAGAAAACGTATTGTTATCCTATGGGATCTAGGTTGAGATATGATTAATAAGAACCCTAGGGATATGTCTATGTATATGTTACAATCCAATCATAGTGTTTTAGAGATGATCACGAATAACCTAGGATTAAACCTAAATTATACTAAATAGAATTTTTTTTGTTGAATTATGTTGTTTTCCATTATGATTAGTGTTTCTCGCACTATGCTTCTTGGTTTTATTCAATGGCAGGAACCCAAAGGAATACCATTAACGATGAATGTGATGGGAAATGCAATGATTTTCCCTATGGTAAACCAAATTTTGTGGGAGCTAGAATGAAAATTCATGTAGCCATACCCACTCAACATTATCATGCTATGAATCCGTCCACACATCCAAACATGAAAAGGAGAGAGAATTATTCTGTTGAATCCATCATGAGGTAGCATCCAACATCATTCAATGGGTCATCAGATCCAGTAGTGGCTGAATAATGTATAGTACCACTGAAAAGATATTTTCAGTTCTATAATGTTTAAACATGATAAGTTAATCTTTGTATTATATTGTTTGGAAGGTAAATCTGGTCAATGGTATAATATTATCAATTATATAAGGAAAGGAGATGAAATTGATTCCATAGAATGGGATAAGATAAAGATCTTATTTTTCATCATGAATTTTAATGATATTCTACAAAAAAAAGAAGTTGAATGAGTTCCGCGAACATAAGAAAAAGTATGATGAATACTTTGGTACCTACTAAGCTAATTATACAAGACATTTATTGTATTCTATTATTATTATTATATATACTGTGAGTTAAATTAAATGACTCATTGATCTCTTAAAACAATGAATCCAAAGGGAATTATCCACAACAGAATTCAATAGATACGATGAAATTGATTGACATGCTCTTAAGGTTTATACGGAGATTGGAGTAACCAATTAATCATATGGGTATGATATGAAAAGAAAAATGTAATTAAAAGGAAAATGTAATTACTAGTGTAAAATTTATGTGAATATTTCCTTATTCTCTATTTGTGGAAGGAAACATTGATTGAATTTTCATAATGGGACTAGTAAGTGTTTTATGTGTGGAATACAATTAAATCAAGAATTTGAAATCTGATGTGATGCAAAAAATATTTATAATGATTCAAATAAGGAATATGCTACACCTAATGCACCTACTGCAATACAATGCTATAAGTGCAAGGAAATGGGGAATTATTCCAATCAGGGCACTAATCCAATGGTTATTGATGATGATCTACATCAACAACCCCTTAAGTCCTAACAAAAGGAATATCACATGAAATTGATATCTTCAATATAGAGTATGATAATGAATTAGGGAATGGAACCCTTACTATACTCTCTAATGTATAAAATGTTTTATTTTATTTTGGATCCAACCACTATTTTCATTATGAAGAATTAACTAATGGTATCGGTGAATTACATCAACAATTAAATGTTGAGTTTAATATGACAACTCCTAATGGAACAATGGTCACATAAAAAGATGATAATTCTTATCCAGTTGATTTTTGTTGGAATGTGAGTCCTTCCAATATTGTGATCCTTTATAAAGTGGAATTTTATGTGATTATTGTCATTGAATGGATTTCACTATATGGTTCTCATCTCAACTACGATGGAAGGGAACTCTCATTTTATATTCTATATCAATCTATGATCTTCTATTGATGCAAGGATGAATTTAAACATAGAGTAGAAATATCGTCCATATTATGGGTATTCATTCCTATAAATGAAAGTTATTTATCTCAAATGGTTTCAGAGAAATTAATGATAATAATTACACCCATTTTGTGGGAGTTTGAGGTTGACTTTATAAAGGAATTTCACAGACTTCCACAAAATCGTGAAGTTGTGTTTTAAATAGAACTCATAGAATGTGATATTCTTATTTCAAAGAATCATTATAGAATGGACCCAATTGAGTTTCAGTAATTAAAGAAGAAACGCTAATATAATCTTAATAAAGGACTCATACTCAAATAGTGTGTCACCTTGAGGATCACCTATACTATTTTTTAGAAGAATGAAGATTCATTGGGACTCTACAATGATTATTGAGAACTTTATAAGATCGATATCATGAAAAAACATCATCTTCCCCACTTTGATGAATTATTTGACTAACTAGGAGGAACTCAATAGTTTTCAAAGATTGATCTTGTTTTAGGATATCACCAATTACGGTTTAAAAAGGAAGATATATAAAATACATCATCCCATACAAGGTATGGACACGATGAATTTATAGTGATGCATTTATGACTTACACGTGCCCCCACTATATTAATGTAATCAATGAATACAAATTTATGGGAGTATCTTGATTAATTTTTTTTAGTCTATATAGATGATATTCTTTTGAATTCTAAGAGAAAGGTAGAGCATAAAGACCACTTGAGAAATGTACTGATGACCTGATAAAGGATAATTTTTATGAAAAATCTAACAAGTGTTAATTTTGGATTCAGGATGTTTCATTTTTAGGTCACATAATCTAAAGAGAAGGGATATTCTTGGATCCATAAAAAATACAAGATTTTTTATGTTGGACGAAACCAAAAACAGAAACTCATATACAATGATTTCTTACATTGGATAGATACAATTGAATATTTTTAAATATATTTCATGATTATATAATCCACTCACCATGCTGACATAGAATGAAATTAGGTTTTTTGGATAGAGGAATTTAAAGAGAACTTGAAAGAGCTAAAAATGAGGGTTTCCAGTGCACCTTTTATCACACTACCATGTAGAGGAGAAATCTTTGTGATCTACAATGATGTATCAAAGAAGATGGTGGGATGTTTTCTAATGTAAAATGATATGGTGATAGATTATGCCTCCTTGAAGTTGAAAATTCATGAGAAAATTTTCCAAACTCAGGATTTGTAGTTATTAGAGGTAAAACTTGCATTAAACATATGGATACATTATCATTATAGTGAAAGTTGTGATATTTATAATTATCAAAAAAGTGTAAAATATATTTTCACACAAATGGATCTTACCATGAAAAAAATAAGATTTTTGGAGTTGATTAATTATTGTGACTAATAAATACATTTCCACTATGGAATAGTGAAGAAGGTAGAAAATGATCTGAGACTACAAGACCATGCTAGCCTATCCATATGGAGGATAAAAAATACGCAATATTTATGGATTTTACAAGGATGGATATTAAAGATTTAAAGGAAAGAGAGAAATATTATCTTTATCAAATGAATTATCAACCATATATACAAGTGATGATTAAGGATGCATAGTAGAAACATGCAGAGCTATAAAACAAGGTATGAAATGTTCCAAAATTTATACTTGATTGTAATGAAATGAAAAGCTTCAAGAACATGGGTTGTATGAAGGACCCCGGGACACCCTGAGAGGGGAGGGGTGAATCAGGGTGACCACTTTTTCTTTTAATGTGATGGATCTTGTTCCCGCGTTGGTAGGAACTTGTTGAACCTGTATGATGATTATGATCAGAAAGAAAACATTCACAAGCACAGAGAAGACACAACCATTTTTACTTGGTTCACCAATAAGGGCTACGTCCAAGGAGCATACACCGACATGTTGTCAGTCATACCAAAATCCACTATGCTTCACTAGCTGTAGATTACAAAAGTTCGGGTACAGTCGCTCTGTCCTAGGCTCACTGCCTTTACAAAGGTTCAGAGATAGCTCACTGCTTCCCTCGGGTCACTCCCGTTGACTCACCCTGGCTCACTGCCGTTGGTGAAGTCCCACTCAGTTTATAGACGTGAAGGTCTCTTCTTCATTTGAATAAGAGTGCATCCTTTTTTGTATGTAGATGCTCTATTGAAGTCTGATTCTCACCAGAAGAAGAATATCACTTTTCCTCGAATGTACCGAGTAGTCTCTCGGCTTTCGTGCAGCTCCAAATAGGCCGGTGGGCTTCAGCAAAACCAGGCGCGCTTCTCCAAGACAGTCACACAAGTCCCACTACGGCGCGCAAGTCTAAACTGGCGCGCAAGTGTCATCAATACACCTGCGCGGCGCTTCCTTCCCCGACTTCAAACATGCGCGGTCCACTTCCTTTCTCTTCCAAACCGCCTTGGGAGTACAACCAACAACCGGCGCGCAAGCTCTACTTGCGCGACAAAACAACCACCTGCGCGACTCGACCACCTGCGCGACGAGAGCTCGAACAATCTCGAAGTCTTGAGCTCCATCAGAAATGAGGAGGGGTGGTCCAGTATTTATAGGCAAACTGGACCCCCTGCTGGGTGGCGCGCAAGTCCCTCAGCGGCGCGCAAGTCTTGTCTCCAGTTACCTCTGTTGCGCAACTCACTTGCGCGACCCAACCAACACTTGCACGACCTTCTCTCCATGGCCAAATTTTGATGTTCTGATCCTCAAAAACAAACACAAACCATACGCCAAATCATGCTTTGAAAAACCAGGTTCCAACATTGTATTCCTTCCAAACCAGAATTAAAAAACTAGATATTGGAAAAGGATATTCATTATTAATTATATATTCACCCTAGAAGAAAAAATATATTCATGTACCTGAAAGTGTATTTCTGGTGGGTTGTCATAAAAAGAGATGTCGCTGATTATGTCTTTCGATGCCTGGTTTGTCAGCGAGTTCAGACTGAGAGACAAAAGTCTAATGGGATGTTATAACTATTACAAATACCAAAATGGAAATAAGAAAACATCATTATTTACCTTGTTTTTATACATGCCAAAACATTTCAGGAACATAATGCTTTATGGGTTATATTTGACCACCTTATAAATTAAGTACACATTGTTGATATTAGAGAGGATTTTACTCTTGATCAGCTTTCCAGGATATATGTAATGGATGTTAAATGATTTCACAGAGTAACACATTACACTATATATGATTAGGATACAAGGCATACTATGAAGCTTTGGTGATGTCTTCAGCATTCTTTGGATACAGAGTTATGTTTCTACATTGCATATCATTGTCAAATATACGGTATGTCTACATGTACAGTCCAAACTCTAGAAGATATTTCAGGAGACATATCTTTGGTTTTAAGAGGTGGTTGGGATCAACACCTACCTTTGGAGGAATTTTATTACATCAATAACTTTCACTATAGTACTTATATGCCTACTTATGAAGCCCTATATAGAAGGAAATTAATAATTTTAACATGGATGGATGAATTTGGGTAAATAAATCTATTTAGAACTATTCTTGATGATAAAATGGAAGAAAATGTTATAACTATTCAACAAAAAATAAGATCATCTCAAAGTATACCACAAATATATTCTCACAATTTAATAAAAGAACAAGATGTTTATGTGGGTGATAAGGTGTTTCTAATAATATCTCTATTTAAGAGAGTTATGTTTTTGGGAAAGAAGGGAAAGTTTATCCCTTGGTATATCAGTCCTTTGTAAATTATGGATCGTTTTGGGAAGGTAGATTACAAATTATAACTTCTACTAAGTAATTCTAAAGTTCATGATGTGGTCCTTGTATATTTATAGAAAACGATCATAACTGATTATTCACATGTACTAAGCATAGAAGTCGTACAACAATGTGATGATCTTTTTAATGAAAAAAACTGGTTGAGAATCATGATCGTAGGGAAAAGGTTCTATAAAACAAGGCAACTCTCTTGGTCAACATTTTATAGAGGAACCAACAATTTGGAAAAGATACATTGTTACTTTGTGATACAATATGGTAGAAGTATCATTAACTGTTTTTTTCTATGTGAGGAATTTATAGAGAGAAATTTAGTTTATGGGGGGTAAAATGTAATAGCCGAATGTTTTTATGAAATATTCTCTATAAATAATTTTTATTGCTCATTAGATTTCTTTGCACATATTCATGAGTACGAAAGAACCATGAGACACACTTAATAAAACATTATTTTTATAGTATAGTCTTTAGGTTAGCAGGAATAATTATAGCTAACTTATGAAAACACATTGTGAAAACATTGGCTATTAATTATTTATGAAAAATATAAATCTATTTGATATTTTTTATTTTTTAGTTAATTAATTTTGGTAAGGAAATTAATGAGATATATATTTTTTATATAATTAAAAAATATATATTCATCCAGTGGATATTTTATTCATAGTTTATGATTAAAACCCTCTTTGATTTATCAAACAAAAATTTAATTCAACATTTAATTTTACACCTAGGAAAGTAGAACCCATTTTAAATTAAAATTTAGACACATTAATAATTTTTATATTAATAAATAAACACATTATTTTTATTCAAAATATAAAAATTTACATTTTATGTACTTATGATATTTTCCTAATAACATTCATGTTTTTATGAATACTATTAATACGGTAAATTTTAATTGAAAAACATTTTTTTCATTGAAATAATTTATATGGTTAAATTATATTATTGAATGGATGAAAATTAAAATAATAATATATTTTTACCATTTAATATAGTGTAGAAAATTGGATAAAATTTTACATTCAATTAAGATGTAAAAACATTTCAATCTTTTGTAATATTTTTTATTTTAAAACCCATTTTTAATTTCAACAACATCATTAATTTTAATTTATTAAATGAAAATTTTTTGTTTTGAATTTTGAAAAATTATTCCATATTTCTAATATATAGGTCCAAATTATGTTTCTTGAATTATGTTTTTGGTCAATTTTAATATTAAAATCTACAAATTATATTAACACATTAAAAGGGAAAATCAATAAATTAAGGGTCAAAATAATATTAAAAATTACCCTAACACATGTATAAATAAAATATGATGATTATATTTTTCTATAAATCCTAGATTAGTAGAAATGGTATCTATTGGAACCTACTTGGATGATATTAGGATATTCAGTTTATTTAATTTAATTAAAAGTGAAATATGACTCTCAATTTCAATAATTTAATTATTCATTAATATAACGTTTTACAGAATATAAAATAGATTATAAATAATAATTTGAAAGATAAAATTATTTCACTTATAATTAACATTTATATTTAATTTTGATAATAAAAATAATAAACATAAATACTTATACTCGTAATATGAAAAATTAATTTATTGATAAGAAATCACTAAAATAATTTTTATTAAAGTGTTAATAACAATAAAAATGGCAGAAAACTTGATCCATACATATTGGTTGAGTATATATCAACCACAACCATCCATGGGTAGATTTATTGCCCATTTGGAGACTTATCTAATATATTATAACACTTACATTATTTTATTTAATGTGAAGATAAATTTTTCACAATAATGTTTTTAAAGAGTATATCATTTTTAATGTAATTTGTTTCAGATGATAAAATAAAATAAAAGTATTATTGTAAAATATATTGGATTTATTATCATATTATTATTTTATTTTTAATTTAATCAAAGGAATAAGTATATTAAATAATTATACAAAATCAAGGAAGTGATTATTCTATTAATGAAGAGATCAAATAAATGATAATAAAAATTTGTTAATAAATATTATATGTGATAATAATTTTTTTCAAATTATTTTTATAGATTACCTTCAATCCATAGTAATAATATAAAATATTTTTATTGAGTTTTAATTTTAATTTTTATATTTTAAAAATACATGAATTAAATAGTGTAAAAATATACACTATTAATATTTTGTCAAAATAATGTTTTATGAATGTATTTAAAAATAATAAAACATTTTAAAAAATATTGACTAATTATGATAATGTCTAATATTTTCTAAATTAATCATTTATCTTCTAATTTAGTTCTTATATGAAAATATTCCACCATTTATATATTGAATTAGTTGTTACCCTATTTTAAAATCTAATTGAATTACTTAGTGTTAATGAAATTGATAATGCATCGATTGACAAAAAACATTCATAAAATAAATAAGATGATGAGATTAATACTGTATCTCTTATATTTTTCTAAATTGGGTAATTTTGGGGGTTTTAAATATGGTTTTGATTTCATTTTTAATTAATGTTTTCAAGGTATACAAAAGTTCCCCTAGCCTCAATTATAAAATGAAACTTCCTCCCTCCAATCATCACTTTATTTTGAGACATAAAGATAGACCATAAACATACCATTACCCTAAAAACATCTCTATAAATATTTTATAGGTATTGGTCTTCTTTATAGCCAACTCTAGTGCTCTAAGAGGATATATGGAGGAGGCACATCAACGAAGAGGTAATATCATTTACCGATTCTTTCAAATATATTTATTATTCTTTCACCTATTGATTAGTTTAATAATATTGTAATTATTCCAATAGTAAAGATATACTGATATTCCAGTTTGATTAAGAAAAACAATAGTCCACCTTGTACCCATCCCATTAAAATTGAAATCCCCACGCGTGCATACATACAACTTACCGTCTCAATGTTGTGGTATAATTATTTTTTCACAGTCACCATACATTGATGGGTATAATGATTGAAATAATAAATATATATGGAATTTTATTTATTATTAGATAATCTAACTCATCTAATTCAACACCATTCAATAATTATTGTAATGGTATTGTCGCTCGTGTGTACGTTCGACATACTGCCTCCACGATCCGATTATTATTCGCTATACATAATATTCATTAATGAATGATTATATATTTGAATTTAATAAATAAAAATGATATATATTATAAAAATACCCTGATGTAAATCATATTAATATAACCTAAAAATATGAACAAGAAATTATTCGAGTAAACATTCGTAAGGTCAAAACGCAGTCCATACCCGAATAACGAGTGAGAGTGAAATATTACTAAAAAATTGAAAAGAAGATCATAAAAGTTATCATAAATATGATTATTATTATTGAATAAATCAGAAACATTATTTAAATTATTTTACAGTAGGTTAGGATACATAGGATTCACCACAAACTTAAGGTAAGATATATCATTCCAAATCTTGTTTTTTTCTGAGATAATTTATTTGTAATTATTTACTATGGTATATTTATCATACACATCCATGTTTTGTAAATATTTATTTCAAAATATTATTTATGTAATTATATAATATTTCCAATGGTGAATTTTTACTAAATGGTATTAATGAAATATTGTTTTTATTTCGGAATGAGGTAATTTTTGACTTTTCCAGCAAAAGGATGAGAAGTATGATTATTGACATGTAATAAATGTATAGAAATTTACTATTATATAATTTATTATTTCCATTAATATTACCCTAATGTATTACATGGTTATTTTCACATAAAGGTTTTTCTTATAAAATTTAATTTAATTTTTAGGAAGGATATATTTTTAAGTATAAATGATATTTTCCTCTGGACGTAATATCAACTATTTTCTCAAAATTATTTTCCATCTAAGATGACACACTTTAAATATGGTTATATTTATATCCTAGTTATTAATATGATATTATTTTATGGTATTCAGGAAATCTATTTTTATATCAATTATTATTCAATGATTTTTAAGAACCCATTTTATTGCATGGGTAATGCTTTGTTGAATGTTTTTCTGTTTTTTGGCACACGTAATAATGGTTTAATTATGGGATGGGTGGAACCGATATCTCTCTAAAATGAATTGGGTAATGATTTATATATCATCGGATAAACATTTCTATAATGTTATGTATATCTATTTTAGTAATACATGTCTTCAATGAGGAGTGAACTCGGTTCTATAATGGACTTTTTTTTCGATGATGGTCTCAGAAATGAACCTTGACTAATATAAAATGATTTTCTATGATTTTGTGTGAATGAAACGAAATTTCCAGTCTAATTATATGACTATTAAGATTAAATTAAACTTTTATTATTTATACCTTCACATTATATAATGGTTATTTGTATAATGGATATGATTTTCAAATGATATGTTCTTATGATTATGATATAATTGATATTTACCTTGTTTTCCATTACTGGGCATTTGATCTTAGCCTTTCATATATCTCCTTTAACTTGGTCATGAAGAAGGTTATTATGTAAGATATTTTAAAAATGATTTTAGTTATGAATTAATATCTGGGAGACAATGTGGACGTTTTATAAACCAGTTGTTTATGTTTCCTAGTTTCAAATGACACTAAACCTAGATGATACTAGCATGGATTTTGATAAGTTAAGAAATATATATTATTCAATGATGATGTAAAATTTTTATGTAAATTATGTTTTGTTAAAAATAAAGGTGATGTAACCGGTTGGATATGGGATTACCCATTAATTTGATACTGGGAGATGACATTCTCTCTTATAAATCAATATAATGCTCAATTTTCTAGGATGTTTTTTTATTTGTATTCTCATCCCTACTTATTGATGTAGCTGGATGTTCTTGGTTGAATTTATCCTCTTCATGGAATCCTAGGATAGATTTCATAGACTGCCTTATTTATGTATTGATATAAATAATGAATAAAACAATTCTTAACCCATGGGGTTATCTTTTATGGATATCCCAACTCTGAAAAGATGTTAATCATGATAAAATATGGAATTTGTTTAAATTAAGTATCTAGGGCCTCAAATATACATTTTGGATTAATGAATGTATCTTGAAAAAATTTTACAGTTTAATTTAATTTATAATAAATTATTTAATTTAAGGAAATGATAAAATGTTAAATAAGATATTAAATTACATTTTTTAAATCCTTAGGCGCTTATATGAGATCTAGTCTTAACATTGTCATCTTGGAGTCAGAAATTTTTTTTCTATAGATGAGTCCAAGGATAGGTTATTCACATAGAGTGGTTGTGATATTTATTATATCCTTACTATTTTTTGGATTTTAATGTTGCCCCAACAAAGATAGTTAGGGATACATTAACTTATTGGACTATTGGAGGGTGTTTTCCCAAATATACTGATGGGAGGAAAGATGGATAAGTACCCCCTTTATCCCCACTCACATATTATAATAGTTACCTATTCTTAAATTAATTGTATTAAGTTCCCCCATATATGTGTGTAGTGGGATGTGATGACTTGTGGTTCGAAAAACACATGTATCCATTTATTTGGTATCAAAAGATTTATTATAGGAAGGATGTGTATAGCATGTGTTTTATATGGTACATATTCGATGTATAGGGTGTGATGACCTGAGGTATAATATCCTATTTACTTTACATGTCATACTAGATGTGGTGGCTCCAAAAAACTAATTAAATTATATATTTGTGATGATTGTAAGATTTGATTCATGAGGTTCGTGTGGTGATGCCTTTCCATGTGTCATCAGGCTGGATTATTTGATAGAGTGATGGATTAGGACACGAGATTTTGGGGAAGTTTAAAAGTAATGTGGGGAAGTGGCACTGTGGTAACCATGATGATTCATTACTATATTATTTTATTTATTTTATGATAATCTTGGAGAGAGTTTACCATGGTGAGGCTAGTAACATATTATAGTAATTTTTGTGATGAGTTAACTTCACTCTTTTACAATGTGTTATATCATTCTTTAATTAATTTTTATACGAGAGGATTTATGGAAGATACTACTAAGTATACTATTATACTCAATTCACTAATTTGTAAACTATTTTTTTTGTTCATCCAATGTAGTTTACAGATCGGGGTGGATACCAGTAGCCTCACGTTTTGAAGTATCTCTTTGTGATTCATGGTCTCAACCATCATTCCATTTTTTGGTAGTTTTAGTTTTCCTTTAAACTGTTATATTATATTATGGAATTTTATATTCACACATATAATTACTTTATATATTATTGATTCGGTTTTTATTGGTGTAATCATTATATCATTCGCTTCTAAATATTCTCTTAGAGTAAAATGCCACCATTATGTATGTTTATTATACCCAAGAAGTTATTCATCGATGAAGGGTGTACAAGAGGCGGGAGTATGACAATCACCATCTCCTTTCTCACATTTCCATCCAAAGAAGTGTACACATTGTGCGAGTCAATCACATCAAAAGAAGTTACTTAAAATGAAACAGGTATAAGGGAGGGTAAGGGTTTAATAAATGACTACACCAATACATAGTTAAATGTTGATATTTTTGTTTCATGTAATGGAATATAGTGTAATTCTATATATTAATGTTGATCCATCATTGGTATCATCCGACAAATCATCCACCAAAATATGTAAGAAATATTTGTCTCTCTAATGGTTTTTTTGTTGGTCCTTATGTTTATTATTGTACTAATTAGGATTCTTCATGAAGATAAACATAGTTGATTTATTTTTTAGAGACTTCCACCTCCATCAATTTCAGACCTTTTTATGGGGAAGTCAGTAAATGTGATATAGAATAGTGGGTTTAAAGTGTTGACCAAGTCATTTATATAATCATAAAAATAAATACTCATTGTGCTAGTCAACCCAAATATACATCAAGAGTGATTGTTATTATTTTTGGTATGTGAAAATAGTGGAAATGAATGTTCAATAACTCATTATTAATTTTTATATAGATGTTTTTCTAAAGTATCTTCAAGATAGTATTTTATAAGTTAAATATATAGAATTTATAATACAAAAAATAGTATATTTCTGTAATTTAATATACATCTAGTTTAGTTGAGTAATAGTACAGTATGAAGAATATATCCTATTATTTTCTAGTTAATTTTTTTGTCATCTCTTATAAATTTTTACCCTTGATATGAAAATCATTGATCACTTATTGGGTATAGTCTAGTTGACATAGTTTAAAAATCTTATTGAATATTAATTTTTGTGAAATTTATACTATTTCCCTTTAGAAATAATAATACCATTTTCTGAGAACCAGATTACTATGAAAACAGAGTAATGCATGACTGAAATAATGTTCATGTAATTACATTATTAATGATGGGTTTATCTCCTATAGTGTTGGAACCTAAGAAACATAATGTGTTTTTGGTTTTGCTGGACATGGTTCTTGATGTGTATCATAACGAATTTTTTTGGATACCGAAAAAATTATATATGTATTTATTGACTGAGTAGATACATGGAACCAAATATATTTCAATTACAACACACTATATGTGACTTGTTGTGTTGATATAATTAAAAATATATCTTTAGGAGTCGGTGTATAATGATTTTTCTATATTGGATATTTTTCTTGTTCTACTCCAATTTTCTCTATAATGAATTATGATGGATTATATATCTATATGAAACAATTTAATGATAAATCGTTTAACTATAAATAACTAATATTAAAGTTATCTCCACTATGATTTTAATAGATTAAATGGAAAAATAGTTTTTGTATACTGATTTTGGATCACATAAACATAAAATTTATATAATAATAAAGATTTCCAAATATGTAATGATGAACTAAATATAGTGGATTTTAATTTCCAATTACAAAATTCTACTACACCACTATTCCAAATGTTATTTTAGGAATTTTGAAGAGACACATTCATAAATTCCTCAACTCAATTCACAACATTTTCTACATGAAATTTTTTGTATCCATGATCACAATATGAGAATAATTAGAATTTGGAGATGTTTCCATGGAATTTCATGTAAAATAAGATTTATTTCTGTGCGTAAAAAATTTTAATGTAAATACATTATACATATTTTATTACGATATCAAAACCCCATTGATCATAAAAAAGTGGAAGGATTGATTTTTTAAGAAAAATAAGGAATATCTTTAACATTGAATATTTTTAAGACCTTAATAGCATTATAACTATTTAAATTGTAAAATTGTCCATATATCATCTGATATGATAATTATGAAAAGTATATAGGTAATGTCATTTTTGTTGGAGTAGTGTGAGATAATAATTTCAGAGCTTATTTATGAACTTTAAATGGTAGAAATTTTAATATTCTAGAATTACATAGAAAATATTTGGATTTATGTGACTCTTCATTTAAAGTTATTTTATTTGTGTTAATATAGGAATTTCATACCGAATATTATAATTCATGAAAAAAATTTCAATAATAAATTATTTATCTAACTAAATATATATAGTAAAAGATTTTTAATTTATGCTTAATTGTTTTTGGAAATATTTGATAACTAATAGGTTTACAATATATACTAACAATAAATAAATAAGTTTTTATTTTATCATAGTAATATAAAATATAGGTATCCTAATTGGTTTTTTTAATTATATTCCCTTGATTAGGTTCACCATTGAACCATGGATAAGGGAAAAATTATTGTTAATTCATAGAATATGATGTTTATTCTATAGAATGTGGTGGGAAATTACATTGAACATATAAATAGTATTATTATTTCAATTATACATGTATAAATCCATATAGATAACATTATTGTTTATTTATTCCAATTTTTTCTTCAATATTCCTATTTTAATGTCTGAATGTTTCTAGAATTATTTTTTCTTATTGTGTCTTCATTATTTGTACTGTCAATGGTTACAAGATCCTCGATGGATTGTCTTATGTTCCTAGTTCATTCTTAAATGGTTGGGGATAATTTTTTTGTGCCTGAAAGAAATCATGAAGGGGTTATATGGGAGTATCAAACTTCTTATTGTGCTATAAACACTTGAATATCTAATAGTTATCATGAAATATATATGATAGTATATTGAACTAACATTGAACAAGATATTTCATGATATGTACATCAATGTCTTATACGATGAAATAATATCATGGAGAATCAGATAGTGGATAGTGTGTTACAAAAAAATCATATACCTGAATGAAAATAAATTAAAATAACTATAGATTTTATAATTATCATTATTAACTCAAGGAAGGTAAAATATAATGTATGGTTAACTACTAATCATCTCACCATGGTTCTATATTTTATAAATATCAGGGAGGCTTACTCTATATATTATTTAAGAAGACTCTATATTTCAGATATTTTAATTCTCTCCAGGTTTCTAACAGATAATCCATATCAATTTGGATATAATATTAGCATATTTTTTATAATGATTGAGAAAATCTCTTGGATATCAAGTGATGTTGATTAAAACATAACATACATATATTTATATTAATTATTAGGAGACCATTAATGTTATTTTTTAAATACTGTGACATTTTATCCTTGATTTTGGGGGATCCTGGTTGTATAAACTACCACATATGATGTTATAATACATTAATAGATAACATTAATCTATCAAGATGGATTTATTTGGGTATCATATCTGAGAGAATTTTTTTTCCACTATTCAAGATTTATATTAGATAATAATTATTTATTTTTCCATACATACTACAGGATACTACTTATGGTGTGAAACTATTTCAAATGAATCTAAAAACTATGAATAGTTCTAAAAAAATAATAATTTTAACCATAGGATTTTACATTAGATTTATTGTTTGGTGATCATGTATTTTTCCATGTAACCCTTGGATTAGGACACCAATTATTAAAAGAACAAGAAAACATGACAAGTTGATTTGTTTCATACTTCAAGAACATGGATCATGTTCAAGAAATAGAAATACTTTACAGTATTAAATAATCAGTTTACGACAAAAATAACATTATCCACATCTCCTAATAGGGAAAATTTATATATACAATGTGCCATATTTTTTGGATTGATTACATGGAATTTTAGAAGGATGTTCCCTGCACAAGAGCCTATGTCCAGTATGTGAGGGCTTTCCATTGGCATCCAAGATACCCAAGTTCAAATCTATTGCGAAGCATATTTCCAGGTACTGATGTAGTATTGTAGTAGTTACATTAGTGGACCCTATTATAGGTACTATTTCATGTAATATTAGTTACTATAGCAGGAGGAACTATTATACTGTTTTAGAGTTCGGGCTACCAGTTTGGTCCTTTTGTCCTCTAAGGTCTTCAGGCCACCCAAGGACTTATGGTCTGCATGGATTTCTTTCCACCTCAAGGAATTCTGGTCACATCATGGACATTGGGCCACATGTAATGAATATGTAACAAAAAAATCAGTTTGATAGGGCAATATAAGAGGAATAAAGTGTTTTAGAATTCATTTGAGCAGAGCTAACCAAAATATGAAGAATAAGAGGGTTTGAAATTAATATTGGTACCAAGGTAGTTCATCTATGAACATGATAGCTAACTGATGAGCCTTGTGAAGGTGGAGACCAGACATCATGATATTTTCTGGGGAGGGGCAATTTCAAGTTGTTTGTTTGGGATGAAATACACTATGGCCTTCAATTCATGTAATGTTTCTTTAATCCTACATAATGTGTATTGGTTCCAACTCATCCCATAAAATGGGAATTATTTAAAATAAAAAATGATTTTAGGCCTTCATGACATTCAGGAAGGGACTGATGGTCGATTTTGAAATAATAATATATTTTACCAATTAACTAATGAGAGAAAAAATTATAGAGAATAGTTATTGATTCAGTTTGAGTATGATAGAAGTGTAATCTAAATTTAAAAAAGTATTATGATTTGTATGAATATAAAAAGAATTAATGGTTTGGATTATATCATTTGGATGAATGTTTAATATAATTAGGGATGAGTTGAAAATGGTGGGTTGGATGTAAATACATATTCTATTTAAAGTTAAAATTACTCAAAAAAATTTAGTGGATAAATTTTAATAATGTTGGTATTTTATGTTCAAAAGAGGTATATGATATTTATTATAAGAAAATAGTTTTTTAAAAAGATTTATTTTGAATGTTAAACACATAACCATGGGGTTAAATAAACAAGTATTTGTTAAAAAAAATATATTATTTAAATATGAACATAAAACATAGTCAATTGATTGGTGGATATGACCAGGGTTAATAACAGTATTCAATATCTCTAGGATGGGTTTCATATATTTAAATTAACTATTTAGTTTCTATAAAATAATAAAACAAATTCAAATAAATCACAAAATATTAAGGGAGAAATATTAAAATATATATTTTTAGGCAGAATGAACTATTATAAATTTAATTTTAGTTAATTACATTACAAATAGGATATTGATGAATTTTATGAATCATTTAGCTAGTAAATTTTATTATATTTAATATAATGTGAATTAAATTATACTAATGTGAATAGATGAATTTCATACAATAATAATAATTTCTCATAGAAATTGGTATTTATTTCACATTGTGAATGAATATTATTATTACATTCTTTCTTTTTTGGATGTTTGATTTGATAAAATTGACATAATTTTAAAATAATAATATGATAATTTTTTTTATATTTATTAGACATCGTTTATTTTTTTTGAATAATGTTCATTATTGGTTTCATAAAAACTATAATTCTTTTATCTTCTAGTCAATGAAATTTCAATATTTCTATTTGGTTTGGGATATATATCAATGTAACATAAATTTAATTTTATTAAAAATAATCCAGTTAATTCCATGGGATTAAAAATTATATATTTTTGGTACTATGTCATATTTTTTTTAAAACATGTATTTTTATAAAAACATGTTTTCATATGTTTCACACACTCCTATAAAAATTATTTTTAAAACAATATTTTCACGAATTATTATAAAATGAATTAATTAATTGTATTTATAATATTTAATTAATATTATAAGTTTAATTACATTTTAATTCATAATTAATAGTAATATTGATTAAGGCTTATCACCCATGAAAAGGTTAAATGTGTTAAACAACTTCAGAAAGGGAAATGAAGACTTAAAATCAATTCAATCGATTCCTATATTATAATTCAAGTGGTTATTTCAAAAAAATCATCATGTATTTGAATCTATTCAATTTTCATCTGACATTAATTTTTAATAACATTTATATTATTTTATGTGATGATAATTTCAAAATGATAAAGTCCCTGTGTTCTTATCTATAATGTGTTTTTTTAGGAAATCAGTTCTTATAAATGGTTCTAGATGTTAATATTAAATATGAATAAATTATTTTTTAAAATTAAATTTATCATTAATTAATCATTATCTTATAATTAATTATATTTCTTGCAAAAAGCTGATGTACTGCTTCTACAAGTATTTGACGAAACTATTAAATTAATTTATAAAAACTATTATTTTCTTGTTTTTCATGACTAATTTTGTTCCATAAATATATTGGATACATATAATGTGAATTGAATGATTAACGATCTTTTATTTTATATTTATTGTTGTACTAATATGACTTAATTGATATATTGTTAATTTTCCTCAAAATAAATACAAATGATATTTATTATTTATTTTTTTTAAATGAAATATAAGTTAAAAATATATTATCTAAGGTTTAGTCGATTTTAATGTGTATCTATGATCCTTAATAGGTCATTACTGAACCATGTGTATTTTTAAAATTTTCTTTTATGCCCCTTATAGATTGAAATTTCTATTACCGCGGTTATCGAAAACATGGTTTACATGGAAATATGAAAAGCGATATAGTACAAAACATAAAATTCACATGTCTAATTTTTTTGGATTATTTTATTGTGGACATATTCTTGTTATAATTAATTTTATGGATATTGTAATACATTTTTCATTTAGAGGACCTAGATTATATGTTTTCATTTCATTTTTCATATGATTCCCACCAACCACACATATAAAAGGCCACCAAATATCCATTCATAATCACACATGTTGAGGTTTTATACACAAAAAAATATCTATACAAATTTCCACGTTGAAATTCCTTTCAAATTAATAGTGTTGTAAACCTCAATAAATGAAAAATATATTATTGTATAATATGGTAAAAAGGGAAAATATCTAATTAATAGGTATAATTCTAAATTGAGTTTTTCGTATTTTTTATCAACATCATTAAACTATTATTTAACAATGTTAATATAATAAAATTATTATCATATATTTAATAAATTTTATAATTTTTATGTATGACCCCTTTTAACTTCAATTTCAATTTTACTAGGAATGAGAAATTTTTGTGTGTGTACATGTGGAATAACAAGAACATGAAGAAATACCGTTTCTTTTTAATCACTATATAATTTAGATGGTTAAAATTATGGAAAAATTAAATTTATATTTTATTTAAAACATGACTTTGATTCATTAATGTTAATGTATCACATACCATCACACCTGTTAATCTTTTTGGGAATAATTATGTAGCTCATCCGTACATGTGGACATCCACATCAAGAAATAATTTTATTTTTTTACATTTCATCCTTAAATGGATGGTAATAAAAATGTAACTAATGAATAAATATAAAAGTATAAATTTTATAGGATTCATAATTAGTACAATATAATAAAATATGAGTTTTTTCTTCCAATATTAAAAATTAGAATGGTGATGATGCATTGGAACAAACTACATTATTTATAAAACAACATGATATGTTAATCATGACCACCTTCTACGGTTAGTTTGAATGTTTATAAAATGAATAAATATGAGAATTATTAAATGTATAATATTTTATATGTACCATCAAAATAACCCTTTTTTCCAAAATCATTGCACTGATGTTGTTTTCAGATTATAAACTGATTGACCCTCTGACATCCAGCAAGATCATAACCATTTTAGTAAGTAAATAAAACATTAATTTTAATAAAATAAAGCGAATTATGATAACAAATAGATACTGAAAATTGATTTTATTAACATCAATAAATAATATAATTTTAATATTTAGTATTTGGAAATATTTTGGATCTATAAAATTCTTAAGGAAAGAGGATTTCCATTAGAATGTTTTTTAAATATTTTCCTCTTGATGAATTTGTTTGATATATTGGTTATCTATTAAATGAATCGATAATGTTGTTATTTAAGATTTAAAGGTTTAAAATGATCATTTCCAACTATAGATGAAATTATTTAAAATGTTATGAAAATAAAATTTTCATCATTTTAACTATGGGTTCAATTGGAATTTCTACATTTTCGACAAAAAATATTTTATTAAATATTTGTAGATTGACAACCCATTCAATCATTTATATGTATCAGTAATTATCTTGAACGATGTTTATATTTAGATATTATTCCTTTTCTTTGGATAGAATTTATTTTTTATATTTTTACGATGAAAAATGATATTTATCATTATGATTATTTGTAAATTAGTAGTGCTTTTATGGGTGTTGTTGAGTTTATCAAATATTTTATGACAAAACATTTCCGGGGTAGATATTTTGGGTCCATGATACAATATTTCATAATTATATATGGTTATTGGTGATATTTGTATAATTAAATATTATCATTATGAAAAATATAGATATATACTACATATTTATTATTATTGTTTAGAGGTGAAAATTCTGTGAGATAAATAGGTATGTTAACCGTGAATAATTGATTAAAAATTAGTTATTTCTATCACAAGTTGAGCATTACTTATCATGAGAGGTGATTATGAATCTTTTTAAAACATATTTTACCTGATATTTTTTAATGATATCATTTGATTTCAAGCGGTAATGAAGGTATATATTCATATATGGGTGAAATTTTTATAAACAAATGATTTCATTTGTTCCCATATTCCTCATAATGCCTGTAATGTTTTATTATTCTTTCCAAATTGGAATTATAAGAATTATTTGATAGAAAGAATATTTTAAAATATTGATATGTATTTTTAATGATCCCAATGATTTATATTTAAAAGAATTCCTTTTTTCATTATTTTTTCTATAGTAACAAGATGTAGCTATTTTTATATACTTCAATGATTTTTTTCTCAATCTGGGTTTTAAAATATTTTATGATATATCTGATGATTACTATGATCTATGTAAATATATATCGTTCCAAAATGGTAAATCATTATATGATAAGTGAATGTTTTTACCAAACTATTACATAAAATTTTAAAAGCACGTTCTTCATGAAAAATATATTTATTTTTGGTGATTTTACTCTATTTTTGTATGTTATTGATATGATTTAATTCTCTACATTTCACAAAGTCTATAATCTTAAAATACCATCACAATTTATGAAAATTAAATCATTTATAATTTACTCATAACTATAGGATATTAATGTTATATCTCAATATATGTATTATTTTGGAACATGAAACTTTTTTGTCACATAATATTATATTAGAATTAAGAATGTAGTGGCCCGATGTCAAGTAACTAATGGTTTAGTAAAATTTATAGGGTGGACCTATGTCTATTGAATGTCTACATACATTATCCTCACAATGGTACTTTTGGTATTATACATGGTAATAATTAGCCTACATTCATATTTTTAAAAACACTGGGAGAAAGATTATTTTCTGAATCATGTAAATATCCATTAATACCGATCTTAAAACATAACCATAAAATTTTATTTCTTTTTAAATAATATACATTCTTCATAATTTTCTAATTTCATCTATCAAACATATAATTTTATTTAAATATTTTCATTAACATGCGTATTTTAGAGTCTTATAATCAACAAAACATTAGGGGACATAATTATCCATTAGTATTATGTTGTGTTTATGAATATATAAAGTTTCTATCAACATCCAGCATTATCTAGTGTTCATATAAGGGTACTTTATTAAACCAAAAATTTTATATCTATTCACTATATATTTTATTCAGTTATAATGAATAATGGATAATTTTTTATTTTTTGTATTTGTATTCAATGATTATGAGGTTTGGTTGAATCTCTATTTGAAACAACTTAATCATAATTACTTTTTTTGGGGTGGAATAATTTTAATTAACATGAATAGGGATTCATATCTACTTATGATTTGGTGTTTTAATTTTGTTCTATTATTTGTAATATTATAGTGTTACCATTTTCTAGGTTCGGCGTAGAGTTAGTTATGGCCCTGTTATAGTTTCCATTAAAAACATAAGAAAAATATTATTAATATTATTATTGTGATAAAAATTTCACTTATAACTCATACTAATTTATATATTAATTTCATACCATTTCATTGGACCATGTATTCATGTGATTTATTAAATTGCGGAATGAATTTCTATTATATATCTACATATATTTTTGATATGTTAAATTGTATCACAATTAGATTTGAGCTTATTCTATATTGAGTTACATGGAATAAAAATATAACCTTATTATGATAACACTAAGACTCATGAAACACTTATAGGGGGATTAGTGACTCTTCATATAACTTTATTAGGATTTTAATTTTATCCCATTAGCCATTATATAAATATTCAATGATTGGAAATCTCTTTTCTTTTTGCCGTTAAATCGGTATACTGAATAAGAAGTTTACGGAAGCACGTTGGAAAACAAGGATATGTTTTTGAGATTTCCCTATCCAATGATGAATAAATACATATAATATCATTGTTATTACCCCATATACACAAATTCATTAAAATTATAAATTAAATAATATTTCAGGGTTTTATATTAAACTCGTCATCGTAGAATCAACAGTGTATATGGAAACGAAAACCTTTAAAATTTTTAATTCCATAAAAAATATATAATTTTTCATCGCCTTTTGATTTAGATTACCAACGAAAAATGAATGTCCCTAAAATAAACTATACATTTGATCATAATCCATGGTTTTAGAAATATAATTTGTTTTCACTCTATTTCCATACTCTAAATCATATCTATACAGTAGGTTATACAATTCATCTTCTCCTCTTGGGTGTTGTCTAATGTTTCGAAACTAAATTCACTTCAATATATTTCTATTACATAGTATACAATATGTTATTTATCTATGTAAATACAAATAGATTTTTATTCTATAGTTCTATAAAATAATTCAATTCATGATTAACTGGTTCAATAAAGCACACATTAATTTCTTCAGTCAACTTGTTGTATATAGATAGGTATAGGCTATTGAGAATAAAACTTTTTTATCTATATTTTCATTACATATTTATTTGTTTCATTTTTAAAATATTATTCCTCATAATTATCACATTAATAGTCATTTAAAATCATATACTACATGTTTCAATGTTCTTAAATCTTTTTGATGACCTGTTCATCATTTCTTATAACATATAGTTCTATATTAAATCCAAAAAACTACATAAAAACTCATTTCATAATACATTGGAATTATCGAAAAATTATAGCTAAATATTCAAAACACTTCATCAAAATAAATATTATAACTTTTTTATAATTATATTTATATTATCAATTAAAAATCATCATTAATCTCAATAAATTCATAAAAATGAATATTTTATTTTAGTATATAGCACATCATTTTTCAATGTGATGTTTGTTATATTTCATATTCATTCATATTTTAGTGATTTTTTCAATCGTAATAAATTGAAAAATAATAATAATATTGATCAAGAATGACAGGTAAGGAATCAAAATCTTTCATTAGTTTTTTGGATATTACATATTTTCAGCGTAATGGCTACAATGTCTGGTTGAACCTTGCCAACATTTATAAAGATAAAATTTATACACTAGAGGCATACATACATGGGTCTATATTTACCTATACATTTGTGAAAAAACCAAATACATGGTATCTACTACCACATAAACATTGAAATGACCAATGATTTTTTCACACACAAATATATTCACTATCAACTCCATACATGGAAATATCCTCTAAAATATTGTCACAGTTTCATTCATATTATTAAAACACCATCCATATCATAGTTTCCACTATGTTATAGCCACTAGTTATTGATTGGTCTTTTCAATACGTATTCACTATTTTATTTACATTCATTTATATTATATCTGGAATATTGAGTAATAAAATAATGATATTCCATTAATTGTATAATATTATTGAATTATCTAAATTTAATTTCTTGGTAATCAAAAATAATTAAATCAAATAAAATCGTATAATATTTTTTTGAAATGTATAATAGCATTATATAGGTCTCTATTTCCTAAATGGAGGAATCACATAACATCAAATAGGTATTTATAGATTGGTAAATAATTTATGAAACATTTGGTACATTCTCATTACATTTATGCAAATGATACATTCTAGATTACTATTACATGGATCAGTGTATACTCTTCTATAAAACATTGGTTACAATATACCAACAAAGAGATCCTCTGATAAATTTTTTACAAGTTTAGAATTACATTAAACATATCCAATAGATATAGAATAACATTTACATACAAATATAAATTTCAATAATACATGTACATGGATAGTGTAGTCTACAGATCTGCCTTAGTAAGAGTTTAGTTTGCACATATTTTGTTCATGTCATATTAGAAATTCCTTTAAAAGTACACATAAATTTATTATTTAACAATACATAACTTAATATTTTCCTAAAATCATATCATTTAACATCAAAAACATTAAATATTATTTATCACATATTGGGTCCTCTAAAATTGTTTATGCACCTCTAAAATCATCTCAAAAACATCACAAAAAAGTGAAACTCATCATTCGCGTCAATAAATAGAACATGCGTTCATAAAAAAATATTCATATAAAATTTTGGGTATGAAATAATAATGATAAACATAATCAATTTTGGGATAATATACTTACATTTCATGTACTTCTTGATATATATATATATAACCATTATTGTAAAAAAATTAAACACACATAAATTTGGTCCATTGAACTACCCCATTGAATTTTTTATTAAAAAATATCATTATATTTTCTCTCTCATTTTTTGAAATAAATTTAAATTTATATAATATTAGATTGTATAATGTCATACTTAAATATTTTTTTATAAATATTTCCAAACTAAGGCTACTATAATCGTTTTTTGTATAGAATTCTAAAGTGATAGATTAATAATATAGTTTACTAATAGTAAATAGTATATAATTATAACTATTATCTTTTTCAATTATATTAATAAGGATTTTTTCATATGTATCTAATATGATGTTACTTGTTGATTTAAATTATTAAAAATAATAATAATCCTTTACATATTGGATTTAATCCACTCACTAAACAAAAACATTAAAAATATTCATGATTAACTGGAGGGTATTAATTTAAATTAATTCGAGGACACCACTAGTTTTAATAACTTTGTTTATTGATGAATTGAATATATCTATATTAAATATTATATTTTATTCTTCAATACCTAATATGTGTGTGTTTGAGCGTATATAATTATTATAATAATTTCATAGGAACCATACCAAAACTTGTGATTTATGTTATTTTAATGATCCGTTAATTATTTTATGAAATATTCCCCATAAAGAGAGGATATCATCCAATGGATGACTAAATTTTGATATACTCAAAATTGTAAGGGGTGAATTAATTTTTGGAACCTTTTCAAAAATTATATATTCTTTCCCTTTTACCTCATAGAGATTATGGGATTTTGATATTTTTTATATTGTTTTACATATCAAATTCATGTATATGAATGTTGGAAAAGATGGAGAAAAATATTTTTATAAGTTTCAACACTCAATAATTGTATTTATTCATTGAGGATAAAAATAGAGGATGTATAGAGTGGGTAAAAACTCCTTTCAAAACATATATTGTGAATATTTATTTCTTTAGATTGAATGCGATCTCAGGTAATCGAATAATCTAGAGTGGGAGAGATCCTTCAACATTGAATGATGAGAATCATCTGCAAATGTGAATGTAGAATTTAGAGAATTATCATTGAGTAATTAAAAAAATGATGATGGAGAATGTGAATCAACTATGAAAGTATCTTCCAAATCATATATTCACAATTATGGACCTTATCCCACAAATAAAATAAAAAATTGTGGGATGTAGTGATTTCTATTGTGAAAGATTCAAAAGCCTTCTCTGATAGGTGATTTATATATATATAATTATTCTAGAATGAGTTACCAATTTTAAATGAGATATAAAATGGTTCTTCTTGAATCTAATGATGAGTATCTTATAATGTTGGAATATTAACAACTAGATATTGATCTGATTAGGAAAACAATACATTAAAATCATCATTAAATTGAAAAATTATACAAAAATTCATTGAATATTTGATGAATTAACATGAATGAAGAATTATTTAAAACATATAAATGGTATATGATCACCAATATTTTCAATTGGAGGAAAAATATGTCAAATGTTATGACTAGACTTTAAGGGTTCCCTTGGGTGTTCTGGGATCCCTATATTCCCAATAAATTTGTTTCATGCATTGAAACCCCACAAAAATTATCCCTCACACCCTGAATGAAGATATTTTTATGTATATTATAATTATTATTTATGTTTAATTAGATTCACAATCCCTTGATGTGATTAATATGAATTTCGATTATAGGATTCTTAATGTTTAGATTAAACATGAATTTTCTACACCATTCTACGAGATATGTAAAATGGTTTGACATAATTTTTTCAAATAGAATGTGGTAATGAAGAAAATAAATTGTGATTAGGATCCAAGGTATGGAGCAGAGGAGAACACGAACAAGATGGTAAAAGAGTATATTGAAGAAAAAATAGAGAATGTTCATAATAATTAATACATATAATGAATGATGGTCCAAATCACACATTATAATCATAGAATTTCCTAAAGTGAAACTGTGTAACATGAATATAATGAAAACCACCCTTTTATAAATACCATGGAATTACATGAATTTGGTAAGGTGTATAACTCCCATAGCGATGGGAATGAAATTAATCTATTTTTTATTTCACAAAAATAAATATGTAATTTTGCAACGACCAAAAATGATGAGGATAAATAGAATGATGGTCCACAAGTAAAAATTAATTTAGAAATTAATATTATTAGCAATAAAAATGAAACAACCACCTCTGATGGTATTTCAATGATGTTTGGGGATCATGTAAAATTACGGAATGATTTGAAGCATGATGATACTAATACTAATAGGAAACAAATTTTTCTGTTATAAAAGGAACACTTGTGATTGAGACGGATCCTGTTGAAAATATGGATGACATTCATGGAAAGAAGATGTTAATTGTGAATAATCAATTAATATGATTGTGGAATGTATCATAAAATCATATATACTTAAAATTATTTATAAGAAAATATAGAGAGATTCGCCCACAAATATTTACCAAGATTAATGTTCTTTTATAGAACTCTTACGGTCTATCCAACCATTACAATATCTGTTCATTAAGGGTTTTTATTCATCTTCATAAACATAATTTTATAGGTATTTTATAACCCAAAATAACCCTCTATCCTAGATACTATTCTCTGAAAATTTTGGGATATCGCCTTTGGGTATGATTATTTATTATATGTATTTTAAATGAGTATGTTTTTTCGATCATTCGATGCATTATGAAGCATCTATTTTCAGTTCCACTGAGAAGTTGTTCAAGTGTAACTAAAAATGATTTGTAAGGAATCATTTTTTCGTAGATAAATATTAATTTAACAATTAATATAATAGGACATCCCTATGGATGTAAATATTCCCAATCTCCATGTTAATTGATTCTTTATGGTCCTTAATTGGTGATTTTAATTCTATTATCAGCATAGATGAAAACATTTGAAACTAAAGTTACAGATGATGTATAATAACATAGCAGGGGGGTCGTATCCATTGTTAACTTTTTATAAGATTCAATTATTTTAAAAACATAATAATTGTATCCTATTAGTATTTATTTCCTCATAAAAATCTATTAAATACTTGGGCATTAAAATATAGGAAAAAGTATAGAATGGATTATTTAAATGGTTTTTCCTCAATGTGAGTACCTACATCTTTTCCATATCCACTCTCATGGGTATATATAAATAAACTATTAAGATGAAGTGGATAAAACAAGAGCCAAATTAAATTATATACCTTTTATCTACCAATATGATTCATTATAATTACATCAGTAGTTCGCAATGTTTTTGTATAAAACAATTGATCCAAAAAATTAAAGGCCTTGTTGAATCTGGTCCACAATTTCTCAGTTGGTATCCTCAGTCTGATTTGAAAGGATTTTATTTTTTCAATATGATGTTTCAATATTTGGGATATGATATTATCAATACATTGATGCTAGATTATGGATATTATTTTCTCAAAACAATTATGCATGATTCCAGATGTAATATTTTGAGAACAGTTATTTGGGGCCAGATTTTTTAATATGATAAATTTGGATCTGATTCTATCAAAGAAATGATGCTATATATGGTTTTCTAAAATAATAATCCCAATCAAAAACTAAAAAAAACAAAATCTGATAGAATTATGAATTCAATTATTCTTCAATAAGATGGAAAAATTAACATTTTAATTTTATAGAGCTCCCACATTTCTGAATCTGCGAATATTAAAAATGGATGAATGAACCAATGATGTATTTTTCAGGGACCTAGATTGCATTGGTAGGGAATATTAGAATATTTCCCCACAACCTAAAATATAAAAATCTATGTAAACATATCACTTTTTAAACATTAACATTGACTTCGTCAAACCACCTTATATTTATTCTAATATTTAAATAAAATTTAAATTCATGTTTGACCATTTCAATTCACCATAACTTTCTCATCATGTTAAAACCTATTTATTTTTCAACAACATTATATTTCTTTCATCTCAATGTGATCCTTTTATTTATCATCTTTAATATGTTCTATTTCTATATCAAATCATCACTATATTTATCTTTCAAAGCTCATTACGATTTTTTTTCTCATCACATTATGATTTTTTCTTTCTTATGTCTTTAAGATCTGTTTTATTCTCAATATAATTTTCTTATTATGAAAATTTGAGTATGATCATTTAATTGGAATGGATAAAATTTTTAGTATTCCTTCTTCTTTTTATATGGTTCTTGACAATCTGTTTATGATAATCTTCTTCTTTGGGGATGCATACTAAAATTGGATAAAAGATTAATCTAGGAAAAATCATGGATGATGGAAACCCCATAAGATCATAGGAATCGACATAATGAGTAATGGACCAACATGGAAAATATGGTGTCCCACAAATGGAACTGTTGGCATGCTGGCACCGGTTGTGGCCGATTGGGGCCTGCGGTGGATGCTGTTGGAGGAGGGAGACGGCGCGCCCGTTAGCCTGCTGTGATGTGGTGGAGGTGTGATGCCCAAAAATGCCACATGGGGGAGGCTTCCTACGTCTGGGCCGCCTGGCCAAGCCCATGAAGTGGGGTTGCTCGACCACAATAGGAGGGAGGCCATGCATCCACATTTCAATGAAGGGTGATGGATGCGGAAAAAAGATGCATCCTAGTTAGGCATACCACCACTACTCGCATGTTAATGCTGGCCCACACCCCCAATAATGTGGGTTTTCCAGACTACTGTCGACGGGCCAAACCCATGCTAGTAGGCCAGAATCGTACCCTTCGGTCCAGGATGAACGAGATTGGGTCACCGGGCCACCCATTTGGGTGGACCCTTGGCCAAACTATGCAATTTCCAATGAGGCCCTAATTGCTTGGCCCAGTGGCCCATTGTACAGGATGGACTAGACCTACCCTGACCCGAACCAGGTCAAACCAGGTCATTCGAATCAAACCGATGTATGTGGGATGACCAAGACGGTTTGGTCAGTTCGGTCAAACAAGGATGGACAGGGCCCAAATGAAACTGACTCCAGATTAGTATAATGATAATTACATAAAAATCAGGTGTATTATATATGATATATTTATATAATTGGGACCCTCTCGATGATTTTGATCATTTTTTATGCTCTAAAGATACATCCTTGGAATATTACTCCCAACATCTGGCTTGTGGGAGTGTTTCTCCTAGGATCCATCACACAGACTAGCTGCAGCCATGTGAACTGTAGTGGCCCAAAAAAATTATTCATGTCGACCTCAGTGGCCTAGTAAACGAGCAACCACATGAATCATATTATCTTGATAGACCAACTTTTGTGTGGAACTCCATGGCCCGAGAGACGGGAAACATCCATGTGGACCTTAGTGGCCCGTCATACTTTAGAAAATAATTAGGGATGAGTCTCTCAATCGTACGAAGCATTGTTACTATAACTGATGTACCTTTTCTACTTTATAATATACAAAGTGCGAGCTATCATTATATTGTGGCTTTGGATGTTGGTTTATTGGTAGTATTTCCCCTTAGTGGATTGGGGACCCTACTGAGTACTCTGTTAATCATCCCTGCATGGGAATCATCTAGACATGTTGTGTCTTTTGTAGAAGGCTGACATTTCGATGGAGGACATTGTGGCCTAGGTGTAGGTGGTGCTCAGTAAGATCAGGCATAGATGACATATTACTTTAGCTTCCATTAGATTCACTAATATTTCAATTAGTTGGGTTTTTCCAGTGGTTTCCCACATGACTCCCTTTATACATTGTTGTTTTCAGTTCTTTTGTTGGGGTTGTATTTAGGCCCCCATGTTTTTATTTTTACTAATAGTAATCACTTTTTTTAGTATTTATATTATCCACTTTTATTTTGTGGATGTGGTTGGGAATTTTTGTGTGTACAGGTACTCATTAAAATGCCACCCACTTGAAGGATGACGCCTTTGATGCTAGTATCCAACCCACAAACATTGGGAGGCTAGATTGGGGTATGTCACGACACAGGCCCTAGGGAACATGTAATTGAAAATAGGTATCAGAGGCTGTATGTTATTCCTCAGAGACCGAGAATTTGTTGTTTTGGTTTTGGGGAAAATTTTTTAAATGATGCAAGTATTAATATCATATTTGGGGAGTCCAATGTTTTTGAAGTGACCGATTTATCCACACAAAATGACATTGAATTCTATTTTTTAGTTCAATACATAAAAACACTAGTTGTAGAACATTCTCCTAATGTTATTTTGTATAAGGTTCAACTGACCATGTGTAATATATTGAATATGACCCATCATGATCTATTTCAGGATTCCACAATGTGGATGACCGTCCCAGATTCTGATATGTGGTCGAAAGGACATATCTCCTAGTGATGAGGCATCCATTCAGGGACCAGTTTTTCCTATGGACCCACTGGGAGGATTTCCTGGGCTACCACCATCCATTGGTCAACATCTACTACTTCTAGTAGCGGGAGAGTATGTGTGTATACTTAGTGAATTCCACGAGTTTTAGTGACAGAGACCTCCTCAGTTTATGGGAGAAACATCCCTAGGTTTCTGAGGATTCCAAAGAGGTGGTGATGTGGGATTTATAATTAGAGAGGACACATCTTGGCCAGATAGAGATCATAGTTGTAAACCTTCTTTAAGGCTCGACCAGAAGATGGTGGAGTCTGATGATCCAGAAACTTGATTAGGCAACAATCACATGGATGTGCTTCAAGTGTCTTTTTCGGGAGTATTTATTCCCCGTGACATTGTGCTCGGGGTGCATTCAAGAGCTACCTCACCATCAACATATCATAATGACGGTATCTAAGTACTCCCTGAGGTTCACCGAGATATTTAGCTACTCTACAGACATGTTGTGAGACCCTTTATTTAGGGCTCGAGCCTTTAATCAGGGACTCGGGTGGGAGAATAGGGTGTCTATGTTCTCTTTCAGCATCCCCATGCATGATGGTGTATGGGAGAGATCTCGAGTAGTAGATAGCTTCCTCATAGATCATGCACTAACATTGGGTGCCACCTCTTTGGGGAAGGTAGCCAAGCCATCCCTTGAAGGCAGTTGACACATGGTGGAATAGTCCAAATAAGCCATATGATCTAGTGGACGCCCCACGGACTCATGATCGGTGGTGTGAGGCTACAAGGATAGTGGGAGACAGTAGAAGAGTAGGGTTTCCTATTCGTGTTGTAACATGGACACATGGCTTATGGCTTCTTGAGCTTTCATGCAGACGATCACTAGACGGTCGAGGGACCGTTGAGATCGAGGAAGAAATTTGAGCGAGGATGGTCATAGGGTGGAAAATGTGATAGGGTAGTATTCTGAGCAGTATGAGGTGGGTGACGGTTCAAGGTACTACTGCAGCTAACTCTATTTGGTCCACCTTGAACTAGGGGAGTAGGTAGA
This sequence comes from Viscum album, assembly GCA_963277665.1. Classification (NCBI taxonomy): domain Eukaryota; kingdom Viridiplantae; phylum Streptophyta; class Magnoliopsida; order Santalales; family Viscaceae; genus Viscum; species Viscum album. The sequence goes on along the minus strand of OY728126.1, from coordinate 1,682,504,663 downwards.
TAGGGGGGAGCTCAGCTTTAGGTAGAAAAGGCTTATGACCACAGAGCTCTAGAGTTGTATCTAGGTATTATATAAGTTTTCCACCCCAATGGCAGTTTTTACAGACAGATGTTCCAATCACTCTTTTTTTCACATCTCGCGTTCAGATCTCAGTTATTTCTATAGAGCTATTGGGTTTATCCATATGGATATAGAATCATATAATAGGGGATTTAATGATTATACACAAGTGTCGATAGTTTGATCATGCTCTAAGAGATGAGATATTTTCCTGGGAACTCCTAGTAGCAGTGTCAAGGCCTTAGGATATCATATTTGTTATAGACTGGTTATCTACATTACATGCACATATCGAAAAATTTGGGAATAAAATGTGGTGTGACCATGAGGAAGAGACCTGGTTAGTCTTCATTATTGAGAAGTGACCCTTTACAAAACTGACGGACTTGCATTGAAGAGGGTATAGTTGATCCGTCATCAGTTGGCTAGACTCACCCATTGTGCGGTGTAAGAGAGGAGGTCGGGATTTCATGTATTGGTGGATGAGTACAGGGATTCTTTTCCTGAGGATGTTCTGGGACAACCTCATCAGAGAGAGGTATAATTTTTCATAGACATATACCCTTGGATGACACCAATATCAACAACTTCATATCAGATGGATCTCATAAATCTTCATGAGTAGAGGGTATAGCTAGAGGAATAACAGGAGAAGGGTTTCAAAATGCGGAGTCTTTCTCCATGGGCATCCCTGAGGTTTTTTTCCAATAAAGAAGATAGGAAAAAAGAAGCTATGTGTGAACTTATGGTGCCTGTGCTAGGTGACTATGATGAACATGTATCCACTGTCGAGGATTGTTGACCTCTTCGATCAGCTGATGATACTAAGGTGGTTCTCGAAGATCGACCTTAGATCAAGATATCACCAGCTTTAGGTACAAGATTTGGTTGTATTGAAGATAAACATAAGGTGTCTGTATGACCACGATGTGTTCTTGGTGATGACTTTCGGCAAGACCAATTCCCCAACAGTGTTCATGTGACTCGTGAATTCGATCTTCCAACCATAACTCAATCGTTTCATGGTAGTATTCATTGAAGAAAAAAAATTTTACTCATTTTTAGAGGAGGAGCATGCTACACACCTGTATATAGTCCTGGATACACCTAGAGAGCACCAAATTTACGGTAAGCTCTCGAAGTTCCAATTTTTGATTCGAGAGGTCCACGTTTTAGGATACATCATCTCGAATTATGGATTTGTAGTGGATCTACAAAATATAGAGGTAGTGCTCTCTTGGGAGTAACCTTGGATCGTGACTACGGTTCAGAGTTTCTTGGGGTAGGTGGTTACTATTAGAGGATTCTTCCCTAATTTTCTAGAGTTCCAGTACCATTATTAGGAATGACACGAAAGGGAACGCCCTTAGTATGTACAATGAAATTATAGTAGAGTTTTCTGGAGCTCATATAGGGACTGACTATTTCCCCCATCATGAAGCTACCAGAGGAGGGCGTTCAGTACATAGTTTTTTTTGAACCATCGGGGACCGGTCTAAGTTGGGTCCTGTTGTAGGAGAGAGCGGTGATTTTCTATGGCTCATAGTAGTTGAGGCAGCATGAGAAAAACTACATGACCCATTTCCTGGATTTAGCATCGATGGTCATTTCATTGATGTTGTAAAATCACTAATTTATGGGTTATTGGTTTTATGTTTACACAAACCACAATAGTCTCAGGTATATCTTCTCCTAAAAGGTACAAAACCATAGATAGTGGTGCAAGATAGAGTTACTCTAAAAATTTGACTATGAGATAGTATATAATTTGAGGGAGGGGATGTTGGTAGAAGACACGCTTAGTAGGAGGATCAGTTTTTAGCTGCTTAGTGAGGTGATAGAGTAGCTATCCATGACGCGGATATCCTTCATGGATGATGATAGAGCATCTTAAATTCAGTCAATGATTATTACTCCCCACTCTTATAGTGATTCAGGGAGGAACAACTTGTGGATGTTGACTGCGAGGCCCGATGTGCTCAGTTATCTATGTGACATCCTCCTAATGGGTATTTGATAGGTGAGGAGCATGATGTATTTTTCAGTCGGAGAACCATAGTAATAGTGGTGTTGTTGGATGATGTGTTGACAGAGTTCCATACATCCCCATTGGTAGTACATCTTATAGTGGTGAATATGTACTTGGATATTCGATGTCAGCATAGGTGGCCAGGAATGATGAAAGTAGTGGAAGATTTCATCCCATGATGCCTCAATTACAGTATGTAAAGGTCGAGCATTAGGTTCCAATAGGCTTGGCTCAGCCTCATGAAGTACAATAGTATAAATGGGATGACATATTGATGGAAATCATGATGGGGTTACCAGGTATATCCATAGGCTATGATTATAGTGGGGGGATCTTTGACTGATTTACCATGTGATTTCACTTCTTACCAATCCATGAGTATAGACTGGTAGAGGTCTCGCGATGCCTCTACATCCAATAGATACTGAGTCTTTACGGGGTCCCTTCGATGATTGACTCAGACTATAATGCATGCTTTATATCCAAGTTGTGGAAGGGATTAAAGAGGTGTTCGGGACTCACCTGCGCTTGAGCATAGCCATTATTCCCCAGTGGATGGACAGATAGAGTATACCATATATACCTTGGTGGACATTCTTCAGGCTTTCATCCTATAATTTGGTCATAGTTCAGAGGACCACCTTACAATGGTGCAGTTTGAATAAAAAAAATTATCAATCAACCATTGGCATGGGACCATTCGAGGAATTGTAGGGGTGGAATGTTAGATCACCTTGATGCTGGACAGACCTAGGGGAGTCAGCACTAATGGGTCCATATATATTATGAGCTACCACATAGATAGTTCAAGTAGTATAGTAGTAGATGAATACTACACCATGTAGACAGAAGTCTTGTGATGAGAGGAGACATAGACCCTTGGAGTTTGAGGAGGGAGACCGTGTTATCCATTGTGTCTCTCCACGATTGAAATTAAGTTGATTTGGTCATGGTAGCAAGCTTTCTCCAAGGTTCATATGACCATTTAAGATCCAATGAAATTTTGGACAAGTGGAATATTGTCTTTCTCTTCCCCCATAGAGGCAGTAGGTTCACGACGTTTTCCTTGTGTCGTAGCTGTGGAGATACATGCATGATCTATTACACATCATCTACTGGGTAGAGCTAGAAATTGATGATGGTGTGATATTTATAGAGATCCATGTGGAGATAGAGGAATGAAATGAGTGGGTCCTCCATGGGTGGTCAATCCTGATAGTGCGAGTTTTGAGGTAGAAAGAGAATCTATATGAGAGCACATTAGAGTGGGATGCTCAGATTCATGATCAGTACCCCCACTTGTTTGATTATCTATTATTTTGGATTTTCTGGAAGTAAAGTTCTATAGAGGGGAGAATGTAATGTCTCGTAATTTCTATGTAATTTTTTTAAAAAATTATTTGGAATTATATCGAGACTACACACTCTGGAATGACATGATTATGAGGACTATTAATACCGGAATGGAATTTTTATCTTTTTTAAGGAATGATCAATAAACGTGTGAGTAGGTTTTCCTAACTATTGAACCAATTCATAGATCAAAAAACTGAAGGAATCGTTGATCTCAGAACGTTGTTACTTTCCCTGAAAGGACTTAACATCAACCGGAAAAGGTAGAATGAAACGGTTTATTCTCATACCTTTTAGAAAAAAAAATCATTAAAAATATATTTTATTTCATTTCCTCAACCGATAAGAAAATATATAGTGATTTTGCAATGCAGCGACAAGGAAAAAATTAATGGAACTCAATAGTGGCTTAAAAATTGATAGCGTAACGACACATTAATGAAGTGTAACTGTGATTTTGTTTAATATATGAAACACCATAATGAAGTGATGATTCAGTATAACAAAAATTCAGTGACATGTTTTCTTTATAATTGTTTTACAGGTTGGTGGAATGAGGACTAAATTGTGAGGATTTTCTGATGATCCTCATCCTGATTTCCTCTACAAGAAAGAAATAAAAAACAGTGACAAGACGTTATCGACTTAGACATACAACGAATAAAAATTAACTCCATTGACCTATTAGAATATTGAGGAATAAGAATTATGGAAAAAAATTCAATGAGGCAGGTGTCTTGTTTATGTTGTTTTTCTCCTTTCTTAAATATAATGATGATAACAGATTAAACAATGAACGGGTTGATCTGTGGATCATGTGTTCTTCCATGAGTGGATTTCATGGGATTTTTTTATATGAGTTTAAAATATTAGATGATTGATTGAATTGAAATCAAAAAACGTTCCCATTATTAAAACCTCTAATGCAGAGTGTGCAGACTGACATGAACAAGGCATGAGTACCTCTTCCTTGTGCATTTTTTGTGGTTGCATCCTCAAATTAGTAGCAAGATGAATCTGTAGAAAAGGATGGGATGGGATGACCCGAGGGGGCCTGTAGATACATGGAGATCAAGAAAAAAACAACTGATATAAATCTTGTGTTGAGCAGAAGGAACCTATAGTACACCGACACTAGTGGCGGTAGCCGCGGGCAAAGGAAGGCAGCGTGCCTTGGTGGTATAGAGCAGCGGCCAACCGGCCGTGACAGCGTGGAGGAGCGGCACCAACCGGTGTCCCATGATGGAGGAGGCCAACGTCCAGGTTTCCTGGGCAAGATTTTCATCCACAATATCTTTATCACTATAGGAGAGAGGGACCGCGTCTATGTGTCAGTAAGGTGGCTCAGATGTGGAAACATGTCATGTTCATTCTAGGCAAACCACCACCAAGCCGCACGGCCGGGCCGAGCTTCTACATACGGGGCGCGCCCCCATGACAGAGGGCCGGTCCGTACCCACACCCATCAGGGCGGACCAACAACATGAGGCTGAACCCATTCCTGGCTGTTCGGTCCGATGTTGGCAGTCCAGACCCGCACCAGCAGTTCAGACCCTCGGCCAAACCGGGATGAGTCTAGTGAGGCCTTTTATGCCTGGCTCACTGGCTAGCCCGGACGAAAACTACACTGAACTGAAATAAGTCAGGTAGGGTTAGCCAAATAGAACATGGTTATGGGGGACCACCTAGCCGGTATAGTACGGTTCGTCTGATAGGGTCAGACCGAGCCTAGACCCAACCACCCCTTGATTACAAAAACACTAATAACATGAAAACTAGACCTCTAATTGACAAGACTATTGTGGCGTTGGCACACTCTTAATGTGGAATAAATTTTGTTATACTCTAAGGGTACCTCTATTAAATTTTAATTTGAAGGTATCACTAGGGGAAGTTCTTCTAGGATCAAGCACACAGATGAGAAGTAACTATGTGGACCTTAGTGGCCCAGTATAACAATTGCTATTAGGACCTCAGTGTCATGGCAGCACTGTGTGGTCCATAGTGGCCTGATAGACAGGCATCACCCTTGTGGACCTCAGGGTACCGAAAGTATTCAACAACTCATTAGGGATGAGTCTCTCAATTGTATGAATATTTTTCACTATAAAAAAACTTTTCATACTCTTCTATATACCTGGTGTGATATGTCATTGATTTGTATATTTTATTTGTGTTTTCTTTGTGGTATTTCTCCTTAGTGGATTGGTGTCCCCTACTGAGGTCTGTGTTACTTGCCCCAGCATGGGATTAACCTGCACATGTTGTGTCTTATGAAGACAACATACATTTGGATGGAGGAATTGGTGACCAAGGGTTAGGTGGGGCCCATTAGGATTAGGTGGACATGACGTACACCTTCATATTCCAATTGATTCACTACTCGAACCATTAGATAGGGGTTTCCGCGGATGGCTACCCGAGTACCCTTTTACTTTTCTCATTTCATTAGTTTTTCTTGGTTTGTATTTTGACCCACTTGTTTTCATTTGTACTTGTACTCATCATTTTATTTTGTATACATGTTTCCCCATTTATTTTGTTGATGTGGTTTGAAATATTTGTGCATACAGGTACTCAGATTAATGCCTCCCACTTGTAGGTTGATGCCTTTGGTGCTAGTTTCCAAACCCTGGCCTTCGGGAGGCGGGCTTAGGGTATGTCAAAAACAAACCCCGTGTGACATGTCATGCAATAGTATATTTCCTATAATATATAATAGTAACTCAAATAAATTATATCCTTAAATAATACTATACATGATTAGGATATTTTGATATTACAATGAAAAAAAAAATTATTTTCATTAAATATTTTCATCATACCCCAAAAGGCATTCACATATATTACCCTATTCTTCTTATCATATGTAATATCCTTCTTCGTAACATGGTGAATGTGGATATATAAGAAGGGGTGATCAAAGAATCTCACTAATTGTAATATTTGAAGATACCAATTAATGATCTTAACAACTCATTAGACAAGAACAAGAGTATGTGGTCATGATCAGAACTTATGGAAATAATATAAAATATAATAAATAATTAATTATGGATTAATTATCATAGAAAATCATAATAAAACCCTGAAATCAAGAATCCATGATCCCGATCCTTTGACCAAAATACGAGGACATAACATTGGAATGTGGTACATGCATAACCAATGAAAATAATAGCATTGTGAACATTTATAAATACCAAAATATCATATGATCATATTATAGACACATAATCAGGTCCCATATTAAAATTATGGCCATGAAACAAGGTCAATTAAAATAATTAGGAAAAGATTATAATATGACTAGGTACACAATTAATGTTGTTAAAATGGAATCAGGTTAGTGCAAAATTTAGTTATCTCATGACATATAAATAATTGGCCAATGAATTAGAGGGATATATAAATATGGGTCCACACATCATGAAATTAAAACCATTCATAAGGGATACAAAAAATGTTAAAAAATTTCATTATTTCTTTATATCATAACTCATGGAAAAGAAACATGTTTTGTAATAATTTAAGTATAAAAAAATTACACTATGAAAATGTAACAAGCTTCGTAGAATAATCCTTAAATTATAATCACCATAAGATCATCATAAAAGGAATATATATTTAATGACTACATAATATTCATAGTGAATAGTAAAAATTATTAATGTATGTCTACATAGATGTAAAATAACATTAGGGGATCATTTCAATATTATTTTTGAGTATTTGGAAATTTTCATTTTCATTTTTTATATTTTAAAATTAAATTTCTCTAAGAATAATTGGAAAATAATTTCTTTGAATATAACAATGGAAACAAAAAAGATAATCGCCAATGAAAAAAATGTAATGAGTATTGACTATGTCTCTATACTATATATAATATAATGGATTATTATTTTAATATATTGTTAATAAGAAAAAGTCTGTTGTGCATAATAAAATTGACCTTATTAAATTTACATATTTTTATTGAAATATTATTTCTGTAAAAATATGTTTAGTCAATCATTAATTCATATAATAAACATCCATTATGTTTTATTATGTACATGGACATGGAATAGAATGTTAATCAACTAATTATGAAATATGGTCAGTTTTTCATTAAAAAATACTCATTAATTTTAATTACTAAAGAGGATATAATTGTATTAATTCATCAGAATAATGTTAATAAAAAGAATTGATTAAAATATATGTTTTTTAATAAAAAATTTCCCTCAGATGAAACATAACATGAACGTTCCCCAAATTAAAAGAAATTATAATATAAACCATTACCTCAAGATAATTATTGATTCATAAATGTCAAAAAAAATTAAGAAATTTATATTTATAATAAATATTTTAAAAATCAATGAATATACATATTACTATATATCATTCCTTTTTTGTAATTTCACATTTATTAACAATCCATTGATAAGATGAATATTAGGATGACATGAGTAATTTTTTCCTTTCATGTTTCTATTCATCTATTAGAATACATTATCTATGGTAGTGGTTTCATCATATAAATAATTGAAATAAAATAATATGTTTGATATTAATTAGTTATATAAAAATTTATAATTGTTCATAAATTGGTTTTTTTAAAATTGAATTTCATCACATCAAGGAGATGATAGTTTGTATGCTTTGAAGAGTGATGTTTTACCTTATTGGTGGATGGAATCAACGAAATGTGTAAAATATTTTTCATGTAAAAAATATTAATTATATCATAAATAAAATATATTTTCAATATATCTATCATTATTAACATCAAAATTAATAAGAATGAAAACATAACATCAGTTCATAGTGAGTGTTGTACAAATTTACAAGAAAGAAACATTATCATTATAAAATGGATGAGAAAGAGATATAAATATAATAAAGTTCACGAATAAATAATTTTTTATAATAAACAAAATGATTCATTATTTTAATGATGAAAATATATCAATTATAAATGGAATATAGTTTAATAAACTTCAATTATATCGTTATGAACAAGTATCTCTTCTTTAGGTATACTACACTGAAAAAAATAAGTGACTCTATGAAGGGTAATTTCATATAAAAAGATCATCATTTAAATATATAAGGATGTTATGAGTGTATTGGTGTTGATATTGAGTGAGATAAGGTGTTCAACTAGTGTGGAGAATAAAATAGAGGATTATCCATTTATCAAAGTTCCACACTTTTTATTGTTATGAATATTAAAATATAATAAACTAAATCACAAGGTAATGTGGCCCCAAATTAATTCATTTTTAAATATAGGATGGAATATCTTATATATAAGTAGATCATATAGTATTTTTAAAATTTATTAGGTTATTTATAAAGAAACTCGTTTGTTTAACATCACATTAACCCCTTTAACATTTACCCCAGTAATGGATCTTTACCTTCGATATTATTTATATGGACCATAAAAGAAATTGAACACATAAATAAATTTTGGAATTATGATTAAAAATATAAATTTTTATTTTATTATATTTATCTTTTAAAATTTATAGAAATATATATTAAATTTGTGCACAAATCACAATGAGAATTGTTTTTAGAAAAAATGGATTTTAAGCATAAAATTGAATTTTTTAATTATTCCATGCCTATTAAATTCCACTAGAATAATGATAATATATTTTCTTTATTATTTTACATATACCTAATATTAAAATAATTAATCAACTCTGATTCATTAAATTATATATAAAATAAATTTATCTAAAGAAATACATTTTTTGTCAAAATTATATGATTTACCATTGAGTAAAATTATAATCATTTAAACCAATTTATAGTTAATATAATAATGAATTTTAATTGTATCACATTTAATAAGAATATTTTTAAATAATAACCTATTTCAGTAGTCATCCAGGCACATAATATATTAAAAAAAATAAAATATGTAAAAAATTGATTATTTAATAAAAAACAATATTGTATTTATTACATATAATTTAGTACATATTTACCAATATTTTTAAATAAGTTTTATTGTAGAAAACGTTTATCATAAGATTTATATTTTGTTTATTTCATTCATACACACCAATAAAATGGAAATGTTGAAATAATCATGTTAAAAATAGTATTAAAATAGTATATCATGGTTCTAATAACCATTGTATTTCATTATAGGTAAAATATAAAACAAAATAATTTTTTGGGTACTAGATTTATAACAAAAAATTGGGGTGTTACAAGCCCCCACCCTCTCATTTCGCCAATATGAAAATGAAAACATATATTTTGATTGAGATGAATTCATCATTTATAATGAAAATAAACCTATACAAATGGGAAACATACTTTACAACTATGATATTTAAAATTTAATGATCATAATTAATTAAAAACCCACGTATAATTTTATGTGGAAAACTTAATCAATGAATATTTATTCAAACACCTAATGCACATAAATTTATATTTTTTATTAATACCATCAGGATTTAGAAACCACATTTATATACAAATAAATGTCATAATGTATTTAACCAAACATATCATTTTATCAATGATAATTTATATATGTAGTATGATAGTCGGATAAATTTATAAAAAAATCAAGTGTCATGTGTTATGAAAAATAAATGGACCTTAAAAGGCCAGATATACGCAATGAAACAATTGTTCTCCCAAAGAATACTGAATGATTTGTAATAAAGAGAATATTTTAAAACTATAGACATAAAAACCCATATAATTTAGAAAAATCCAAACCATAGGTTCACTCACCATGTCTGATTAAGTAATAATGAATGATAAAGTAACAAAAAAGAGTGAAAGAGAAAAGCATTCGTAATGTTGATTACACTAAACAAATCATTATGATAGATTAATTGAAGACACAAAGAGACAATAGGAAGAGAAATTTTGATGTATATATGGCCCCATGAATGATCCTTGATCAAACAAGGGCCAATGGTAGGGAATCAAAATATAGAAAAAGAATATAAATATATACATTCATTTAAAATGCATAGTTTGAAAACACAATTATTGTCACAATCTCATTTTTTTTAAATAATATAAACACCCAATTACAGTTATAATTTATATTTCCATTCTATAAATTTTTTATATTTTTTAGTTAACATATATTTTATCATATATGTTAGGTAATATATAATGGTAATTACCTTTAATGTATACAAAAGATGTGTTTTGGTTGTTATATATTAGATTCTTAGAAATTATAAGTGTTTTGTAAACATATCATAGACACTATATAACTGTAGGATGATTTTTCAGCTACTTCATATGGGTATTTTATTTTCCCAAAAGATTCCATAAGGGAAAACCCTCAATTGTTATGGCTGTGTTTGGGATGTTTAAAGTAATAACTTTTTCTAATAGATTCCTAAGGGTAAAATTGTTTCTACATAATGCATACTCCAACATTTCACATGGTAAATAACTGTAATCCCATGGTTATAATTGTTTCATAGTGGTAAAATACTTACCATCATAGGATAACAATTTTATTTATAAGGGACTAACTATGGTACCCTTACAGAGGAATGTTTTGGGGAAAAAAGTTATTATTAACCAACTTTTTGTTTTCTCACTGTACAGTTTGTATCTTAACATTGATTCATGATTGTAAAATCCTTATCTCATTTGGAAAATATCAATTGACTCATTTGAATTTGTTTCTCCTATTACATAAGGAATTAAATAATTCATTTAAGAATCATTTTAAATTGAAATTTAATTATGATATTGAATCTATGGTTTTGAATGATTTGAACCATAAAACCATATTCATGCATAAATTTATGCATATTTATCCTTCTATTTTGAATTTCGAGATCCCATTCAGTTTAGGTGGCCTATAATTCATTAAACCCTGATCTATGATAGATCATTCCATCCTTAGATATTGACAGATCATTTTTGGATTCAACGATCTAAATCCCATTAGTCAAATATTTTTTCAAGGTTGATTTTCAGTATCTTTTGCACCTTTTTTCTTTTTGGCATGTTCCATTGTACGATTGTTATTTCCATGAGAAAGGTAGTTAGTTAAATTATGATTTCTAAATTAAACTATCCACAAATTCCTTGATTTAAATACAACTATTTTATTTAAATTCAGTTACTTGAAACTGGTTTCAATTGGTTTATTAAAAACCGAATTTCATTTAATTGCAGTATTTGTATTTTATTTGACACTAAATTGAGAAAAAGTGTAAAATCCATAGAGTTGCGGTATTTTTGTTAAATTGAAGGAAAATATATGAATTTAAATTATTTAATTTAAATTATGAAATTAATTTGTTGAAATTTATGTCAATTTTGTATTTTAAATAAATGATTAAAACGGTTTTGATAGAATCACACCATTTTTATCTAGGACAAGGAATGTTTTGATTAAAAACATGTTTCTTATTTTTAAATGGAAAAGTGTAACATTTTAAATTGGAGGTCGTGAAGAATTTTATTTTAAATAGTTTCAAAATAAAATCCCACTCATTGATTTTATTTGAGCACATGAAATACTAGGTAGGTAGTGTGTTATTAGGATATCACTCTTTAAATGTTTTACCAATAAAAAAACATTATGCAACATGTCACATCTATTAAGGGATGGTGAAGAGTCACATTTGGCTAGTGTTGGAGGGCTATGTGTATGCATATATTGTCACGATCACCTTAGAGTATGTGAGGTTTACAATAGCATGGAAGTATCATACAATTTAAAAGGTGACCATGTTTCTCCCTTGTTTATATATGAGATATAAATGTGTTCCAATGTTTGAAAAAAAATCTTCATTAATTTGGAATGTATAATAAATATTTTATAGAAAATGTTTATTAATCCATTTTTAATGTATTCCCATAATTTTAAATGTATACTATAAATTGTTTAAACTATGTTATGAATTTACATACTTTTTTATTAAAATTGAAATTTTTATTTGGTTAATTAAATGTTAGAATCCTATTATGGAATCCATGGTGAGAGCATAGTAGGATTTTATCAACACACCCTACAAATGAATATGCATGTGTTTAGATTATATTCATTCAGGATAGAGCATGGATATGGTACCACATAGTGGTGGAAGAATATGCTGATCTGTGGGATTAGAGAGTTGCATATGATGGGACTTGGGATTTTTTATTATTTTTTGAGACTTTTATATAGTAATTTAGGGTGGATTACATATTTCAATTATATTATAATACTACCTTCATAATATTTCTTGGATTCATATATACTTTCTTATCTAATTCCACAATGTGTGTGGAATGAACATTTAGAACATTCGTGTTGTATGATGTCAGGTGATATTCACCAACCCATGGGGATCCATTTTAATCATCCTTCCCCCAACACGTTAAACTATTAAAAAGAAAACATGTCACAACATTTCTGTTACGTTGTGACATCACGTCGTTACGTTATTACATGTCCTTAAATCGTCATTACGCTATTTGTTTTCAAGCCATTAATGAGTTCCATTAATGTGCCTTATTGTCACCTCATCACTAAAGTTAAGTCATTTATAGGAGAATACCAAATTTTTGAGTTCAACAGTGCACTGAAATTTTCGTTCCGAGAAATGGATAAAATGTTAGAAAAACCCACTCATATTTTAACTAAATGTACATTTAAAAAGGGTCAAAATTCCGTTCTAAACTCACCGGGATACGAAATCACATGTCATTTGAGTTTTTAGTCTCGATGTGATTCCATATAATTAATGAACATTTACCCAAAAATTATAAGACATTTCTTATCATTGATAAAATGTAATCAATAATATTTTATATGTTGGTTTCCTATTTCGTCAAATAAAACGAGTGATTTTATTATTATATAACCACTCCATATATTTATTTTTTCCCAAACACATCATTATCATGTTTTTTTCAATGGTTTCAACATGGAAGAATCATGTTTGGAAAACATTTGATGGAGAATTCAATGAACTTCCATATGAAAAAACAAAATTGAATTGGAGATATAATTGAAAACATTATGTTAATGATTTTTCATCTCACTTTATAAATGAATAATGATGTGAGTCGTATTGATATATTGAATGCTCCATGGAAATTGAATCATGAAATTGAGTATTTTATATAGAAACATACACTTTCCATTTTTTTGGTATTATAATCATTTCATTTCTATTTAATGGATAATTTTTTTATAAGATAATATTTATTCCCTATCTTTAACAACATTATTTTTTAGTCTACCACATTTAAGTCGAAACTGATCAGTAATGGTCTCTTATCTAGAACATAAGGCCTTAATAAAAAACCCATATATTGGGAGGATACTGTGATGATATTTATAACTAATAAAATTATATAAACTCATCATAATAAAATGTAAAAGAACATTATATATTTGAAGATTGAAGAATATAAATCAATTAGTTCCATTTAATCAAACATTACAAGACATGAAAGATATGACCCTGGTTTTATGATAAACCCACATTATAATATTGGTCGATTTTTTAGTGTCTTGAAACTTAATATTTGTCATCAATTATCAATAAGATAATTTTTACTCCAAAAAGATGTAATTTTACTTTCATTCCTTGTAGAAATAGAAGCATTAGAAAATCATTCTAATAAATTGAGTAATATTAGAGGAAGATGTATTTTCATTGGAACTCTATTATTATATCACAATGATTGAAGATGATTCATCCACAAACATGGAACAATTGATGTATGAATAACTCAGTTAGTCAACTAGAGTAAATGAGAATAATTTTTAAGTATACGATATCTGGTAATTGACATTTTCATTATCAAGAGTGAAATAAAATGGATTTCAATGAATGAGTGGTAAATAAGATTCAGACGGGTGAACCAACCACACATAATTCATTTAGAATCATTTTTTCTGGGATGTTTTGGAATCATTTATCTAATAAAAATGGTAATGAGGATAATAAACGAAAAAATTCATTGAATACTTTTGAAAAAATAAGGGATTATGAAACCATAACAACTAAATAGGGTTTTTAGAATTAAGTGGTGAAATTTAAATTTATCATCCACTCTATAATTGGAAATATTTCATTTGATTCAGGTTATAACCACTAATTCATAATTATAAAATATTACAATATTATCACATAACAAAATCTATATTTAGATGTTGAGTTATTTTTGAAAATTGTTTTTTGTATTATGATTAAATATTAATTTTATATCTCCTCATCTATAAGTGGTTGTTGGAATTATCTTCCAAAAAATAATTTTATTATCAATATTAAAATTTCAATTTATATGAAAAATGGATTGTATCTCATTATAAAGTGCCCATACATATTTTTTGGGATTTTAATTCACCTTTAAAACTCGAAATAAACCTATAAAAATATATTAGTGTGAGGATTAACATGAACCTATAATGTAAATTAATTTATTTATTTATATTTTATTACCTACTAATATGATGTATTTATCTCCTATGTTATAGGTCACTCTCAAAATTTAAAACATTCCTATTCTATTAAATTATATTAATACACTATTTTAATTATTTTGCAGTCACCCATTTAATAAGGAAAAATATTTTTCCATATAACTCATACACGACTCCATAAATATTTCATAAACATTACGGGGAATTGCAATAATTTATTTGCAGGCACTGAAAATCAATTCCTATATAAAATAAAAATGGATTTTTATGACTAAATTCATCTTTATAATCATTATATATTATATTTTTATGATTAAAGACGAGTAAATATGTATTTCATTGATTATAAACAACATATCAACATCAATATCAAGAATACATTTGATCCACCTACAATTTATGACTTGTTTGATCATCCACTAGGAGGTCAATACATTTCCAATACTTACCATCAGTCTTGATATCATAAATTTAGTCTCAAATAAGGATGATATTCATAATATAGACTTTCATGTGAGGAATAACAATTAATAATTTATATAGATTCCATTTTGATAGACAAATTGGCCTATTTTTTCAGGGATCAAGGGAATAATTAAATTAGATATTACCTTCATCTAGTTTTTATAGATATTATAAATTATATTCGTATATATCCAATTACAAATGAACAAAATGAATATTATTTATTTATTATGCTAAACCCCTGTGTAAAAAGAATTTCAATGATAAACATAACATGTGTGAATCTCACCTACAAAATGATCCATTCATAGGGCTTGTGATCATAATGGGTATATTCCTGGATGGTGAAATGATATATGGAAGTGAACAATGTAGTATATCATCTATGATAAATAAAAACTATAGTTTTTTTGGTTGGAAGGATTCTAAAAACGATTTGAGGGAAATTTTCATGTCTGGAATGTCTAATAATAATGAAAATATGCAAGGGAGGAATGTTTTTTGGATTTATTAATGTAAAACTTATTTTAATGAGTTTAAAATAAGGCCAATATATTGACATGTGGTAGCAATACTATATTTTTGAGAAGTATTTATGATCTATATCTATATATCAATTTACTTACATGAGTAATTCCTCATATAAAATGATGTGGTCATAACTAACGCCTCACAATAATTGATTGTCCACTAGAAATATCTCCCTACACAACATTTAGAGACAAGAGCATTGATTATTTCATTGATTATATTTAATTATTATCTATAAAGTGAAATATATATATATATATATATCATTAAACAATGAATTATATGTTCAAGTAGAATGATTTGAATATGATCCAAAGAATATGGTTGTAGTGTCTAAAAAATTTATAATTTTTAATGAGTTACTCAATTTGAAGGAGAAGAAGTCTTAATATGGTATATGTATGAAAAAATATATATTTTATTGACGTTGAGGATTCAAATTAGTTAAAATATTCATGCATCTTTACTGGATGGATCATGAAATCAGGATAGATGTATAAAAATTTCTCCTACTCTTGTATGTGTTAGACCAAATTTCCTTGTAAATATTAATATGTAAAAGAAGGGTATATAGAACATTAAAATAATGTGAGAAAATTTTCATAATTTGAACCATGATTTTATGATATTAACAAATTATAAGAAATGGTAATAATTATTAAAAAATATGTAATTATATGAAGGATATGTTCAATGAATCTCATTCCCATAATTCTGTTTTCATCAATGAATTATGACGATATATTGAGATCATAAACTGGATTTCTAGTGTGGAATCATGAAAATGATTATTGAACAATATATTATCTATTATCAGAATATTTATATGATATTTATGAGATTAATTATTCAAATTTAATATTACAACCATGACCCAGAAAATAATGGAAGTGAGGAAACGTCACCCTAATTTTTATTTTTAGTCTCCCCAACACATCTAAAGGAATTGACACCATTTGGGTTGCAGTCACACTAATTATAAATTCATGATATTCTAGTTTTTTAAATACTTATATATATTTATATTTTCCATTGTATACATTAATAAATTGTTAATATTTAAGGATGTATGAGTTTGAACCATATAATACAATGCTTCAATTTTTTTAGAATGTTTAGTAGACAACTTTAACAAACATTTAATACAATTTTGATCATTACAACATTGTTTAATATATAGTTATATGGTTTATTTTTTAGGACCATACCAACACTAAATGTTATTCTAATATATTTATTTTCTATTTTAGTTGATGTTATGATCAACATCTTCCTTTGGTTATTTTTCCAACAAAAATGTCATTTACTCAAGACTATTTATTGATATTTTTGAATCCATAAAATGATAGTAGTTTCAGGCTCTAATATTCTAGGATGATATTGGAGAATGATTTATATTTATTCCATAGTTCTCTATGGAAATGTAAGAGATGTTTAGATACATTAAACATCAATGTTTGGTATCATATAGTCAATAAAAATGTAATAGTGGAAGTCATTGACACGATATAGTGTTCAATGATAGATAAATGGTATTGTTATAAATAAAAAAATGTATTAATATTATGATATTTAGAATGAAGGTAATGTCAAGTAATTGATACATCAATCCCTTTGTTATTATTTATTACATTAGGATCATATATTATCTCATGGTGATTTAATATAACCTCTTCTATGTTCATGATGTGTTCCATGTGTTACATTTTAGTTATTAGAATCACGATCTTTCAAAATAAGTAAACTCAGAGGTTGTACAGATAGATAATGTATTATTATATGAGGAATATTATATGTAAATATTTTATTATAGAGATTATTTTTAATGGAAAAATATATATATTTTAGTTAAATTTCACAAGAGGAATCATACACTTGAAAGCCTACAAGGAATGCTCAGGATGTGATGAGGATGATGTAAATCCGATTAGTTATATCATAATGATCAAATTTATTAGGTTAAAATTTAATATGATGTTATAATTTATATCCAATAAATTTTAAAAAATATTTCTGTAAAATAAAATAAATTGTTTGTCATATTTTTTATGAGTCAATGGTGTGCCTAATCAAACCCTAATATACATTTGAATTATTATTCCCAAATAATATTATTATATAAGTACAATTGGATTGTAAGATATAAATAGAACTAAAAAAATATGAAATGTATGAATAAAATATTTGATTAATGAAAAATTGTTTATTAATTTCTAGGAAATTTGTACTCTATTTTAAATATTGATCGAATATCATTTTATGTTAACAGTTCAATTTTTAAGGTATTATAATTTTTAATGTGTTATTTTTCATATTCACTACCAAAAAGGGGGTTTTGTCATATTTTTTTTATATAGTGTAAGAATATTTATAATAATTCATATAATTGATATAAATATTTTATAATTGAATATAAATTTTTCCAAATACTGTTATTATTTTTCACAACATATTTTATCTTAAAATAAACTAATAAGTCTAGATAAATAATTTTTAAAAAATTATTATATAATATACTCAATTAATTATATTTAAATTTTGTGGTTTTTTACAAAGAATTGAATTTGAATAAAATCAATTTTGTTGATATAAATGTGTTTTTATAAAAACATTTTTAAATTTTTTATTTGCAATTATAATAAGATAAATTAATATCTTTTATTAGGCATGATACTACTAAAATAATTTCCAAATTTAGATTTAGAATATTAATATTAATTAATGAAATAAATTTTATTAATGATCATTTTCAATTGTAATAAAGGAAAAAATTCGTTACTGTATTAATATTTAAAAGGGTTCAGAATGGGGTATTCAAAAGATAAAAGTAATAAAATGTCATTAAAATATTGTATAAATACTATATAATGAATGGATATTAACAAAATATCGACCTATATTATATCATGTTCTAATGTAACCACATTATCTTGAGAGTCTCAATATTACAATTTAACATCCATATTAATTATATGTATCACACAACCATAATATCAAATCTAGAACTACCTCTCCACTCTTATACATATATATTTATTATTTTAGATCATGAAATATATATTGAAATACTCCCACATCACCCTAATCCATTAAATTTTTAATGATCCAGAGTATCTGTGGAATATTGTTTTCATAAATACATGGTAATTTTACGATTCTGTGAAATTTAACGGCGCGTGATTCCGCGGCCCGATGTGCCCGAAATCAATTCCTGATGTTTTTTAGGTACAATTAGTAATCTTATTAGTGGGTTTTTATAAATTTTGAACTAGTGCTCGGAAATGAAATCATAGGGCACCATTGAACTCACAGCGCTGGTATTCGCTTAAGGATAATTTCACCTTGACGACAGTGGTTCAAGAATAAAAGATAGTTTTTTGGAATTTAGTGAATGAATTAAATAAAAATAATGTTCTGTAGCATTATTTCTATTTTTTTGTTAAATCCTCAATGTGGTAGTTGAAGGAGAGGACCACCACACCATAACCTCCCATGAGAGGTTATGGTTGTGGGGCCCACCCGAACCTTACCTCCTCTTCTAGTTTATTATGGTGGGGACCACCTGGGGTTTTAACACCCTTGAAACTCCCCATTAATGGAGACAAACCCTCAAACATCCAGTATGTGTAGGGAGCCTCTTCAACTCCTCTAACACATAATTATTCCAAATCCACTTCATTAATTATTTTGAGAAAACGCTTTCAATTAATTGTTTGACCCATTAAAATTTTGTGCCAACATTTATATAATAGATAAACATAATCTATTATTTTGGGTTGGCATATTCATCTTAGAGGATCTTTGGTGAGGAGAGAGCTTAGGGTGAAAAGCTATCTCCAATTCAGAATAAAGAATGCATTCTTCCAACGAAGAACGGTGGTGAAGGGAATCTCTGTCTTTTTTTCTCGAAAACTATTTTGATGTAGGACGTCTTCAACTACAACGATCCCACACACAAACAAACGGTTTATAAAAATGTCGACGTTCGTCTCTTTTCAATGATACGTCTACTTCCCCCCTACTCTGTCGACAAACAACAAACAATGTAGGGGTTTTATTTTAATATTATATTATTCCTATATTCCTTCCCTTCTAAAAAAAGTATCGTTGTGGATGTTTACCATTCGGGTTGGGAGCCTTCATTTATGGGAAAATGTGGTTTGTTTTATTCTCTCTTATTTCTTTACAATTCTAAAAAAAATGTTTTGAACCACTTGGTACCACCCTAAACGCGGAGGGTTTGGGGAAATCCTATAAGTCTTGGCACCTCCACCGATATTGTTTGTGATTTTCTTCAACAACGGTGTTGTTGGCGACAAAGGTGAAAGGCAATGACCACGCTACCCACGGCCTCCGCGACCCGCACCGCCCTCGCGACGCTCAGGCCGGCGAACCGGCTACGCCGTCCCCAACTGCAGTGCGCCACCCGTCGGCCATCCGGATACTAGCCTCTTGGCTAACCAGCCACCTGCCATCCATCGAGTTCATAGCCGTCAGCCGGGCTCCCGACCGCGCCTCCTACCTTCCGGCATGCGGCCGCCCACCGGCCTCCCGGCTGCGCCACTGGCCTTCCCGCTCCCAGCCGCCCGCCAGCCTCCTGGTCGCCCCACCGACCACCCAGTTCCCATGTCGAGCCTCTCGATCGACGCCCCTCAAGGAGCTGGCCGTACTGACCCCTACTCCAAGGTTGAGCTACTCTCGCACCCCCCCCCCCCACGGCGGTGGCCGAACCAGCCCCGACCTCCCGCTCCACGATGCCCATGTTGTGCACCTTGGATAACCCAACAGTGCAGGCCTCCCACACCCCTCACGGTGCCCTGGCCGAGCCAGCCTCCCGTGCCCATCACAGCACCCAGGCTGAGCCGGCCTTCCACACCCCTCGCGGCGATCTAGGCCGCACCGACCTCGTGTGGCGCTATGCTGGGCCCAGTGGGCTGGGCCGAACCCAACAGGACAGCCCACCCAATTGGCTAGGCGAGACCCAACTGGTTGGGTCGGGACGAACTGAACAGGTTCAGCTCTGACAATGTTGGCCCGAGTCGTTCCGACCAGGTCAGACCGGACCCCAGCCTACTACTGACCCATTACTTTCTTTTGTCCATATCATTGGCCCCAGATGTCCTCATGAAGAACCATCAATGTCGCCGGTAATCTTGGAGCATGATGGTCCCATAGAGTGTACACCAATAGAGATTGAGGTATAGTTGAGATATAGTCAAGTTGGATCTTGCACGAGTCCAACCGGGCCCCCTGGACTGAAAGGCTAATAACTCACAGACCTGGCGTCATATTGATGCTCCGTCAGTTGCATAGAGACCCCTATCAAATGCCAGACCATTATGATACGTGTTCATGTGACTTCATGATAGGTGGAGTTTTGACTAGAAGCTCATGTAGCGGATCCTACTAATGATAAGTGAGAAGATTGCAGAGACCTAGTAGCTGGCTAAAACATGATGACTTGTGACTGATTGACTCGGAGTGACTCGACTACCCTAGTGGGGAGTGCCTTGGTGTTGCCGCAGACCCCTGGTGGATAAGGTCTTGGTGGTGGTAGAAGACCTGCAGTACTCAACATGAGGAATACCTATGCAAGATATTAGAGGGAGCACCTGTTTTTGGCAGAATAACAATGGTGGGGTGCACCTTGGTGATAGAGTAGACCCACGGTACTCGACTGGAGGAGTACCTCTACAGTCCAAGGTTAGTGGGAAGCACCTTGGTGTCGCAGCATGCTCATAGTACTCTACAGAAGAGGATTTCTCTAGCAGTCATTGTTTTGATAATGTGAATAAAATCCTGGTGGAGCTGAGTCTATTACAATAGTTTTTTCTTAATGATTGAGATAGATTACATGATAACTTAGGTAAATGTAAGGGAATATTCCTAATTGGGGTTATATGTTGATTTCATATTTTGTGGTTTATCCTTGCTGAATTTTGTTGACCTTGAGGGTCTCGGGGCCCCTTCTGAGAATCTTTATACTCACCACAGCACGGGCTATTCTCGCACCTCATTGTGTTGGATGTAGACGACAGACATCGTTGACCGAGGTTGAGAGTACCCGGAATGGATGGTACCCGGAGGTGGACAATACGATGTGTTGGTACACAGAGGAGATGAATGGATGTGGAGAGTTGAGGAGGTGATCTGTACCTACCCATCAGGTAGGAACATCAGAGGATGTCCCAGTGGCTATTTTTCCAATTTCTTCAGTTGTACATGTACTTTCCGTTTAATGTATGTTCCAGTTGGGCTTGTATTTTGGCCCATTTTTACATATTGTACTCTCTTTTTTGTTATACTTTTTACTCGTGTTTGTTTCTATTGCCTATGTTTACAGGATTCAAAGGAAATGCCTTTCCAGTTTTAGGGAATTATGCCTTTGGTGCTAGGCTCCATCCCCTGGAATATTAAATGTGGGCTTGGGGTAGTCACAACATGGGCCTCAGGGGACGGGTTGTGAAAAATTTGTATCAAAGGATTCAGTTCTACCGCATAAAATTTGACTCTAATCATTCATTCTATGATGAAATAGTGTTAAGAGTAGTGGGTGTGGTTCTCACTTCAGGTAGTCCAGTTTTGGTGCGGTGGCCAACGTATCCATACACCAAGACCATGACTTCTGATTTTCCGACTCAGTGCATGAAAAAACATATCACGTGTGTGTTTTCAAAATTTGTCATTATGTTAGCTCAACCTGGTCAGCTCACCATGTATAATATGTTGACCAGGTCACATCTGTTTCTTTCAGGATGCCCCCCCACAGACGACCATCTAGAGTCCCGAGAGTTTTACGCACAGATAGCCCACTGAGCGATGAGGCATCGGTGAAGGGACCTCTTCCAATAGAGGCACCAGCAGATGCACCAGCAGTACAACTCCCCATTGGGCCACCAATTCCACCATCTCTAATAGCAGACGATGTACGCCACTTGATGACGTTGCACGTGTTCCAGTGCCAAAGGCCACCCAGGATCAGGGGAGATATGGACCCATAGGAATGTGAGGATTGGCGGGAGGCTATGGTGAGAGTTTTTTGACAGGTAGGGACACCCTCCATACTCATGGTGATTCTTGATGACATCATTCTACCAGAAGAAATGGGCATATGGTGGATCATGATGCTTCGGGTTCACAATGAGCTGACACTTCTCTAGGTAGACTTCGAGGGCCTGTTTTAGGCAAAAAAAAATTCGAGTGACTCTTCACGCAGTGCGCTTACAGGAGCTACTTCATCTATAGAAAGGCAAAATGATTGTAGCATAGTACTCAAAAAGGTTATTAGACCTCTCACTGTACTCAAACAATAAGTTACGGGACCCCTTCTTTAGGGATTGGACCTTCGTACAGGGACTCAGGTAGAATATCATAGCTCTGATGTTCTCACTCAGCATTACGACATAGGAAGGGGTGTTAGAGAGAGATCTCCTAGTGGAATGTTTCCATATTGTTCTGTATCCAGTAATGAGATCCACCACCAATTGACACGTAGCTGAGTATTCTGCATTAGGCAGTAGACAGATGTCACAGAGGTCCAAGAAGACCATACCTACAGGTGGACGACCACAAGATTCACGATCGGTTGTCTGGGGCACTCAGAGAAGAGACATACATGCAGAAGCGAGAAGTGTTTCACAAGCGGCGGGCAGGGTCACATGGCTCATAACTATATGACCCGCCATTTGAATGATCAGTATATGGTAAAGGACACCCTATGGAGACTCAGATATTTGATCGAGGTGGTCCGCGGGCACAGGCAGACGATGCAGATGAGATGGTCGTACAGTTTTCGGTGGACGACATTACGATGTGTTACCCCCACCACCACCAGGAGGTCTGCCCCGACCGCAGGGAGCATGTGTACAAGCGAGAGCATAGTACCAGGAAATTGAGGATTATCATCATAGCACTCCGGAGATGATTAGAGGTATGATCAATGTCTAATCCACCATAGCAGTAGTACTTATAGACACAGGTTCCAGTCATTATTTAATTTCCACTTCCCACATTGGTGCACGATGATTCTGATAGAGCCGTTGGGACTATCTATATAGATAGGGACTCCTACAATATCGGATTAGATGATTACAAACTCGTTCTGGAGGTGTGATATTACTCTAGGAGGTGAGAGCTTCGGCTGAGATCACCTAATAGCGGTTTCGAGGCCTTATGATGTCATCTTGGGTATGGACTACTTATCTACATTCCATACTCATATTGATTGAATTTGGCACAATGTGTGTTGTGTCTGCATGGACGGAACCATGTTTACCTTCACCGACGAGAAGGGAGCCTTTGAAGTAGAGGACAGACTTACTCAGAGGAGGGTGCAGCCGATCACCCATCAGTTGGCCTACCTTATCCTCAGAGTAGTAGATGTGGAGAGTCCGAGCTATCTTGTAGTGGTAGACCAGTACACTGATTTTTTCTCTGAGGATGTCACTGGTCTACCTCCTCATAGGGAGTAGACTTTTACATTGACCTATTCCCCGGGACGACACAGATATTTACACTAGCGTATCAGATGGCTCCCGCAGAGATTTGCGAGATGTGGGTACAGCTAGAGGACATGTAGGTGAACGGATTCATCCAGGATGATGATTCTCCCTCACAGCCCCAATTTTGATCAAAAAGAAGGAGAATGTGATCTTGAGGCGTTGTGTTAGCTACTAGCGCCTGAAACATGCGACTGTGAAAAATAAGTACCCACTCTCGAGGATTGAAGACCTCTGTGATCAGTTGAAGGGAGCATGGTGGTTCTCAATGATATACCTCAGATCGGGCTATCACCATCTCAGAGTTCGATATGTGGATGTGTAGAAGACATCTTTTATATGTTGGTATAGGCAATACATGTTATTGGTTTTTTCATTCGGCAGAACCAACACTCCAGCAGTGTTCACGGGACTCATGAACATGATCTTTTTTTCGTACCTCGATCACTTTGTCATAGTCTTTATCTACAACATTCTGATCTACTCGACTATTGAGGAGGAGAATGCCTACCATTTGCAGTTAGTACTGGACACACTCCGAGAGCACCACCTATATGGTAAGCTCTCAAAGTTCATGTTTTAGATATGAGAGGGACACTTTTTGGGACATGTCATCTCAGAGTCTGTAGTTGCAGTGGATCCAGCAAGGATTGAGGTGATACTTTCTTTGGATATACCCAAGAGTGAGAAAGAAGTACGGAGTTTCCTATGCCTGGATTGTTATTATCGTAGGTTCATTCTAGACATCTCCAGAGTTGCAGAACCACTATCATCATTGAGGAAGAAGAGGAAACCCTTTGTGTGGTTGGATAGATGCCAACAGATCTTTCAAGAGCTGAGGTAGAGGCTGACTATTTCCCCCATATTGAGGCATCCAGTGGAAGGTGTAGGATATATAGTCTACTATGATGCATCGGGGACCTGACTTAGGTGTGTCCTGATTCAGGAGCGAGCAGTGATCACATATGGTTATCGACAGGTGAGAGAGCATGAGCATAACTATGCTACCCATGACCTGGATTTAGCATCAATGGTCTCCGCCTTGTAAATGTGGAGACACTGTCTGATGGGAGAGTGTTTTACCTTGTACTCTGATCATAAGATTCTCAGGTATATCTACTCTCAGAAGGACCTGAACCTGAGACAACGACGTTGGATTGTGTTCATCCAAGTCTATGAGTTCGAGATAGTCTATACTCCTGGTAAGGGGAACATTGTTATAGATTCACTTTGCAAGAGATATGGTATACAGCTGCTGGGCATGGCGACAAAGAAACTGGCTTCTTTATAGATATCCTTTGTGGATTGAGATAGAGAAGCTTTCCCACAGTCTTTAATGGTCACTCCACCACTTCTTCAGCGAGTCAGGGAGCCACAACATGGGATGCTGACTACAAGACATGACATACTTAGATGTCCACAGGGTAGGCACCTTATGGATTTCTTGAAGATGGGGCACACTTCATCATCATTAATGGAAGAACCATTCTTCCAGTGTCACATCAGGAAGTAGTTTTTATGGTGTTTCACATGTCCCCTCTAGAAATATATCAAGGAGTGGCGAAGATGTACTAGGATCTCCGATGATAGCACTGGTGGCTGGGAATTAAGATGGAAGTTGTATTTTTTTGTCTCACGATGCCTCAATTGTCAGCAAGTGAAGGTGGAGAATCAAGTACCAAGAGGCTTGGTTTATCCTTTAGAGGTTCCAGAGTGGACGTACTATGGGATATACATGGACTTAGTGATAGGAATTCCATGTAAATCCAGTGGTAAGGACTCAATTTGGGTGATCGTTGAATGACTCACCATGTCGACCCAATTTCTACCGATTAGAGGGTAGGGTCTAGTAGTTATCTTAAGACACCTCTATGTGCATGAGATTGTGCAGATACATGGAGTACCATCGACGATTGTCACCGATCGTGACACAAATTTTACTTCCAAGATATGCAATGGGTTTTCGGAGGCATTCGGGACGTAGCATCATCTGATCCCTACCTTCAATCCTTAGACATATGGTCAGAACAAGAGGACCATTCAGACCCTCGAGGGCATGCTATGTGCTTGTTTCCTCGACTTCGGTCAGTTTTGGGAGGATCACATACCTTCGGTGAAGTTTTCATTCTACAACAGCTATCACTCCTCCATTGTTATGGCACCATTTGAGGCGTTATACAAGAGATCTTGTAGATCACCTCTATATAGGACAGACGTAGGGGAGACATCACTCGTGAGACCAGAGATGGTATGGGCTACCACAAAGATGGTGAAGATCATCCAGGAGCGGATGAATACTACATAGAGCATGTATAAGTTATATGCTGACAGGAGATGGAGTCCTCTGGAGTTCAAGGATGGGTACCACGTCTTTCTGTGGGTCTCACCTAGACAAGGTTTACAGAGATTTGGCCGAAGTGGTAATTTATCTCCGAGATTGATTGGACCTTTTTAGGTTCTCAGCAGAGTTGGCGAGGTGGCATACCGCTTAGCTCTTCCACCTCAGTTGTAGCGGGTGCACGATGTCTTCCACGTATCCCAGCTGAGGTGATACATGCACAACCCATCTCACATCATCGACCATGTAGAGATGGACATCAATGATGGGGCTACATTTACAGAGGTTCCAGTAGAGATTGAGGATTGATAGGAGCGAGTCCTATATGGACAATGGATACATTTGGTATGTGTTCCCTAGTAGCACACGAACCTCTAAGAGAGAACATGGGATTAGGAGTCCTAGATATGTGCTCAGTACTCCCACTTGTTCACTTAGTTCGAGTTTTAGTATATATGGATCTAAATCCTCTGAGGTGGGGAGAATGTAATGACCCAGAAATTCGTTTGAAATTTTGTGTTCATAAATAATAGGGAATTTTGTGATTCTTTGAAATTTGACGATATGTGAATTCGAGGCCCGGTGTGCCCAGAATCAATTTTTGGCATTTTTTTGGGTACGTTCAGTAAATGTAAGAGTGCTTTTTATAATTTTTGAACTGATGCTTCGAATTTAAATCTGACGGCATTGTTGAACTCGCAACGCCTGTATTCTCTTAGGAAGACTTTCACCTCAATAACAGTGGGTCTGGAGTAAAAGTTTGTTTTTGTGTTTTTAGTTAAATAAATAAAATAAAATTAAGTTTCATAGATTTATTATTATTTTTTGGTTCAAGCCTCTATGTGGAAGTTGAAAGGGGGGACCACAACACCATAACCTCTAATGAGAGGTTTTGGGGAAGGGGCCCACCAAAACCTAAGATCCTCTTAATGTTTACTACGGTGAGGACCACCTGAGGTTTTGACCCCCTTGAAACTCCTTATTAATGGCAAGAAAATCTCAATCATAATTTATATGTAGGGAGCCTCTTAAACAAACCTAAGACAAAATAATGCCAAATACACTTTATTAAATATTTTGATCCTACACATTCAATTAATTGTTTAACCCATTCTAATTTTTTACCAACTATTATATAATCGATAAACATAATCTATTATTTTGGAATGGCATATTCATCTTGGTGGAACTTTGGATAGGAGAGAGCATAAGGGGAAAAGATTTTGGAAACGAAGAATGAAGAATGGGTTCATCCAACAATGAACGTCATTGAAGAGTGTCTTAGAATTTATTCTTCGGAACCTCCTTCGATGTAGGACATCTTCGATTATGACCATCCCACACACAAACTATGATTGTGGAAAACTCTGACATCCGTCTTATTCCAACGATCCTTCTTCTTCCCCGTGAATCCATCGATGAACAATGAACAAGGTTGGGGTATTATTTGATTATTATATTATTCTTATATTGATTCCCTTCAAAAACAGAGTGTTGTTGTGGATATTTACCTTGCAGGCTGTGAACCTTCATTTGCGGGAAGATGTTGGGTGTTTTCTTCTCTCTTCTTTCATGAAAATTCATTGAAAAATCCAAAATGTTTAGAACCACTTGCTGCCAACCTAAATGCAGAGGGTGCAGGAGAAACCGACATGGCCCAACATCTCCACCAATATTTTTTGTGATGTTTTTCAGCAACGGTGTTGAAGGAGATGTTGTCAACAAGCAATGGTCATGCTACCCGTGGCCTCTACGACACGTGTCGCCCTCACGACACTCCGGCTGAACTGGATCTACTGTCCACAACCATAATCCACCGCCCGACAACCTTCCAGCTCCCGACCACCTAACTTCCCGGCCGCCTGCTAGCCTTCCAACTCCTGGCCACCCGCCGGCCTCCTGGCCCCCCAGTAGCCCCATCAACCTCCAGACTCTCGGGGTCAGCCGCTCACGTTGTGCCCCTCGCGGCGCTGGCTGAACCGGCCCTGGATCCCAGGCCAAGCCACTCGGTCTGTGCCACTTGCAGCACAAGGTGAACCGGCCCCAGATTCCCAGACCGAGATGCGCCCCTTGCGGCGCACGACCGAGCCGGCCTCCCGCACCCCTCACGGCGCCACGGCGGAGCCGGCCTACCGCATATCTCACCTCATCCTGTCCGAGCTGGCCTTCCGCACACCTCATAGAACTCTATGTCGGGCCGAACCCAATGTGCTAGCCCACCTATTGGGTCATTCCAGCCCACCCCAAATAGGGTCGGCCCAGACTATGTCAGGTTAGGTTGGTCCGACTGGGTCAGACCGGACCCGGGTCTACTACCGATCCTTTACTTTCTTTTTTCCATATATTCAGCACTGGACGTCAATTTGATGAACTGTCAGTGGCGCTGGTAATCTGGTAGCTTGATGGTCCCTTTGAGTAAACCCCACTAATGATTAGGGTATAGTTTAGATATGGTCAAGTTGGATCATGCACGAATCCAAGTGGGCCCCGGTACTAAAAGTCTAATAACTCAATGACTGGGCGCCCAATTGTTGTGTCGTCACTAGAGTTGAGACTGCTATGACTTTGTGGATCTTTGAGATAGAACTTCGTGGGACTTCATGACATCTGTAGTTTTGACTAGTAGCTCATGGAGTGGATTCATCCTGTGATGAGTGAGCAGAGTGCGGAGTCCCAGTGGCTGGCTAAGACTTGATGGCTGCTGACTGATTGACTTGGAGTGACTCGAACAGTACAGTGGGGAGCACCTTGGTGTCATGGCAGACCCACAGCCGATGAACGCTTTCTTGTGGTAGCAGACCCACGGTACTCGATATGAGGAGTACCTATGCAAACTATTAGGGGGAGCTCCTGGTTGTGGCGGCAGACCCATGGTGGAGATCACCTTGGTGATGCAGCAGACCCACAGTACTCGACAGGAGGCGTTCCTCAGCAGTCCAAGGTTAGTGGGAATCACCTTAGTGTCACGGAAGTCCCACTATACTCGATAGAGGAGGTGTTCTCCAACTATCCTGGTTTCGATAATTTTAATAAAATCATGGCTGAGATGAGTCAGTAACTTTTGTGTTTTCTTCATGAATGATATGGATTACATGATAACATTGGTATATGTATCGACATCTTCCTATGTGGTGATATCTATTGATTTCATACTTTTTTGATTCTCCTTGTTGAATTTTTTGAGACCTTGAGGGTCTCGGGGTCCCTAATGAGTATCGTTATACTCACCCCTGAACGAGATATACCCTCACTTCGTTGTATTGTATGTAGATGTCGGACATCGCTAACTGTGGCTGAGTGTACCAGGACTGGACAGTACATGGAGGTGGACTTCAGGACATGTCATTATACAGAGGAGATGAACAATGGTGTAAAGCTGAGGAGGTGATCAGTGCCTACCATTCAGGTTGGAACCTCAGAGGTGACCCAATGGCTATTTTTCCTATTTCTACAGTTGTACTTATACTTTCAGTTTCCTATACTTTCTAGTTGGGCTTTTATTCGAGACCATTTTTACTTTCTGTACTCCCTTTGTGGTAATACAGTTTAGTCCTGTTCATATCTGTTATGTGTGCTTATAGGTTTTAAAGGTAATGCCTTCCTAGTTTTAGGGAATTACGCCTTTGGTTCTAGTCGCCAGCCCCTGGCCTATGGAAGGCGGTATTGGGGTAGTCATGGAAAGGGCCTTGAGGGATGGGTCGTGACAAAATTTCGGTTTTATTCTTCCCAAATTTCCAATTCAATAAAAATATATTAACATTTGAATATAGTATATTGGTGTAAGAGTATATGATCTTACCGATACATTCCATGTTTCGCTCTTATTTTATATACATTAAATATTATATTTACATATTTAAATGATTTAATACATTTATATAATTTAATTACACATTTATAATTTAATATGATACCCATTTTTATATTTTTCTGTTCCTTTGTAAAATGATAGAGTTTCTCATGCATGCTTGTGAACTACCACCTCCAAGAAGTGATTTGATTCATTTTTCATTTCCTATATTCTTAGATATTAATATGGATATAAATATTATAAATATATCCTATTTATTATATAATTATTAATATATATGGTGAATTTTTATAAACTTTTTTCCATTCATCTATGTAAAATTGAATGTATCAACAATGTGTACTTACAACCTACCTTCTTCAAGAAGTGACTTATTTAATTTTTCATCACATATTATATGGACGATAATATAACTATATATAATGAATAAATATTATACATATTACATGATTATGTTTATTATTATTACAAAAAAAATTACTGTAGAGTAAGGACAATAACCATGGAATAAAAGCATGAATGGAAAGTTAGCATGTTTCCACCTGAATGTTCATTTGAATGAAGAATTTTTCATACATGTGTAATATAAAATTACTTGGTATTTCAACATATTAATTTTGATATTAATATTTTTATATATTATATTTATAATTATTAAATATATTTTTATTCTGTATGGTTTGAACTCAATGGAAGAAATAACGGACCTCAGGTAACAGTTTGTGTTTCAATCTCTTTCATTTTGAGTATTACAATTATTAAATTTATATTGTGGGAAATTATTTAATCCTTATCCATTAAAACCCATTTATTATATTACCCTATTTTTATTCATGGATTTCACATTAATATACGATTTTACAATTTTTATTTCCTAAATTTTTTAATAATGTATTTTTTAGAAAATTTTACAAATTTTCATCTTTATTCAATAAACTATTTCATCCATGTCTGTTATCCTCGATTCGTTTTATGGATGATATAATCATTAAAAATATTTTTTTTGAATGTATTTTCTTAAAATTTATTATCATTTTAAATTATTGAATTGAATATTTTCATTATGGATATGATCATGTGATAGAATCTATATTCACTATGATGATTTCATATGGTGATGATATTTTAGTATGATTATTTGAAACCCATCGCATTAAAATATGTTATTTATGTTATGATGAGATCATTATAAAATAAATTTATTTTCCTTCGGTTATAGGATATTTAATAGATGATTTATGCAATGATCCTCTAGAAATTTTATGTATTAACTATGACAAGGGTGGGACAAGAATTTCATACCCCTTTATTTCATATGGTAACACATTATATCTTTAATGATTACAATATAATGTGTGAACAATTATTTCTGTTCCCAACATTAAGTGTGTACATGTTCTTATTATGACATGTTGTAAATTTTATGTATGGCACTCTGTTAATGTTAATAATTTTATATGGGGACAAGATTACATGTCTATAATAGGGTGAGTAGACTTGTTAGTTCATATATATGTTCACAATACTTCAATTTCCTATTGTTATTCATGTGAAACATTGCTATATAATATGATCATGGTATAAATAATGGATTGTGATTGTGGAATAATTGTAATGATTATGTAATATGTTGTGATAAGTGACTTATTGCATGACTCATGATGTGTGATATTTACTTACTAGGTATAGTATTTCATATTTATTATCATTTTCTCTCAACCTTGTTCTTATCTTGTAGATATTATCATTGATCTATATCTCCCAATATTATTCTCTCTAGGCATCCACGCTCATAATTTATTTTTTTCACATTTCCTAGGTTTTAATGTAGAATATTAAAAATTATAATCATATTAGTGTACTATATATTATGAATTATGTGTGATATATAAATGATCATTCCTGAAAATAAGTTGTTTACATGTATAATCTCTAATGACAATATTCTTATATAATCCTTAAACATTAATTATTATGTGATGTATATAATATTAATCCTAAATTATATAATATTCATGTATGAACTGATTAGGTAGATATATGGTCCTAGAAAATTAGGGTTGTTCCACAAACAAATTGTGGAAATGTTTTTGAAGATCATAAGACTAGTCCTCAAAATAAAGGGAAATACATCATATATAGAGATCATCCAATCAAATAATCACATATAATGAGTATTGTAAAATAAATTTCAACAATTTTATAAAGTAAAAAATATATTAATATACCAAAGAATCAATATTCAATACATTATTGTTCCAAAAACCACTCACGTCACTTGTGATGAAACAACAATAATGGATGACTACCAACATGATATATAATATTATCCCACTATCAATAAATATAAACATCCAGTGATTACCATATAATAATCCCAAATAAAAAATTAATAAATAAATACACACCCCTATAAATGGAGTCATCGCAGTGAAATAATATATTGAAATATAGAAAACATGAATACCAAATATTAAAAACCATATCATCATACAAAAATAATGATATTCATATAAAACAGTAAAATAAAATGATCTCTCCAAATGGATTTTTAATTATAATATGCTGACAGTATAAATTTAATAGGATTATTAATTATAAATATTCCATCATAATCCCACTTTTTATGGGTTATTATCCCATTTTTTTAGTTTAACTATAATAATAAACTATATTTGAAAATAGATTAAACTCGTGAAATTTAAATACTACTAAATTTTTTGAATAATTTTGGACAAAAATCAAACATTTATTCTTTATTTTTAGATTTTCATCAATGGAATTTATGCCTTGAATGATAAATTTTCATTATTTATTTTTTTGTTATTATGATTTGTTCATGTAGGACTGACCCAAATTCCCAACAAGTTCATCAGATTATCTATCATATAAACTATAATATGAGATTAAATATGAAATCTATGAGATTAACTCCAATGGAAACGAAGTTTTATATGAATAACATGTCAATGGATATTGTTGTGTGTGATTAAAAAATCTAAATCGTGAATAAATTTTATGTAATATTATTTTATAGATGTTAAGAAAACCATTTTATATCCATGGGTTCATTACGATGCAATGAATTATTTATTTCACATGAAAAAAATCTGTATGGATAACTAATGTCTTAGGTCAAATAATTACATTTGATGGTTGGGTTCCAATAAACCTTTGTTACAATCTACTTATAATAAATAATAGTGTTAATCTGGGTCCAATAAAACCGTTAGAATATTTTATTCATTTAAAACATTGATATGTATTTTCTATGATAACCCACTTTGATTTGTTTTCCCTATTAAATAAGTCCAATGCATTGGATATAAATTTATACATAATAAAATATATATACACTAGTGAATTTAGATTTCACCACTGATCATGGTTGTTATAAGTGACTCTAGGAGGAATGTATGGGATTATTAACTCATTTTTAGGCTATGTATTCTAAGGAATGTAACATTTCCCAGCCATATGCCTAACATAGTAATCCATGGATCATTATTGTTACACATTATTCTTTACATCATTGTATGATATACGATTTTCAATTTAAAATTTAATTTCATTATATTCCTATATATGGAAAACTCTTATTTATCTAGATCTTTTTAATAAGATATATCTCGAATACTAATGTTTTCAAAAATGATTATGAAAAAACCATTAATGAAACCTTAAAGAATTTTCACCTTACTTTTGTTTCAAATTTTCTTATTCCACAAGTAATGAGGATGAGTATATTTTATAATAATATTAGAAGGGGGATAGTTTAGTTTTATTATATAAAAATTTATATTAGTATCATTAAAATTAATCTTATATAGCAAATTCAAAAAGATATTAACTTTTCAGTTATTGGGATTGTGTGATTATTTATTAGTTGTAATGTTAAAAATATATAATGGTGTAAAATAATAATCATTTCATCACAAAATATATCAATGTTATTATTTCATGAATTTTATTTTATAATATGATCATGGAATGAATTTTTAGAGATCTAATGTTTATTTTCAAATTAATGATTGGTTATTTTTAAGGCTATAATATGATTTTTTTATTTTTGAGTTGATATCTCTAGTAAAATATCAAGCTATTTATCTAATTATATGATTATATCGTGAATTATTTAAAATAAATTATCATTGTGTTTTTATATAAATTTCATCCGTTTCTAGTTAATAGAATGTAGATTTAGTTTTACCGCAAATCCAGCTAGGTGTAATCACCTTGAAAAAGGTTTGTTTGTCTATCGACATGATCATTACTTAGTGCATAGAGAGTGGGACATTGAATACACACCAGGAAGGAAACTACTAAGAATATTATTTTGAAAAATCACAATGTATTTTTTAATATTCATAAATGATTTAAATACTTATCAGGTTTATCTAGAAATCTAGTGGGATAATTACGGATAACATAGATAGAAACAAATATTTAACCCAGAGTGGTATGGTTTTAAATGAAATCTAACATAATGGTATTAGATATTAATTATTTATCTGTTTTTGATATCTATAATATTTTTATTTATAATACTGTTATGATGTAAATTTTTCATCATTCCATATATCGTCTTTTGATTTATGTAATTTATGGTGAAAGTTGAACATGATTTAAAAATGTATATGTTGGATAAAGAAGATAATATCTCTATGGTTATATAACTATTATAGAATTAATGGTTTACCTTTTTTTGTTATACTCACCTAAATATCATATGTAATTATTGATATCTACTTTATTTCAAGACATCCAACCATAGTAATGAAGAAATGGAATATATTTCATTGAATATCTACTAATAAATACTATAATGGAAGGACGATTTATCCTCCTATGTATAAAAAATGTTGGAAAAATTTCCCAAGTTAATATCTCAATGAAACATGGAAATTTTTCATGTGTTTAATTATTGTTAATACATCTCATTATTATTAGTTAGTTATGAATAGATTTGAAAATATAGTACAATATATCTAGGTAAGAAAAAATATTTCACCAAAAATTCAATGTTTCAAAATGAACGGAATTTCATCATCGTAAAAATTGTTGAACAAATTTATGTGATTTAAAGTATAAAATGTATTTGAAACCTAAAAAATTATACGAAAATGAAAAATATCTTGTAGGTCTTCATAATAATGTGCATATTAATAATTAAGGTACAATATTATTCACTGAGGAGTCATAAACAACATGTTAGATTTTCATTTTAGAAATCGTATTATATCATAGATGATTCCTTATAGAATTAGATAACCACCTATGGTATTTTAATATTAATTAAAAAACATATTTAAAAATATATTTTATTCCATTTTTATTTTTTACCAGTTTTTTATTTGAATATCATTTCACCCATATTTTAGAAGACTAAAATTTGATTTTAGAAATATATTTTATCCATATATATATGTGGAGAATAATTCAAAAATATGATATGAAATTTCATATCTACCATGTTCATAATATCAATCCAAGGTTTACAATAAAAATAATTTCAATATATATTATATATATTATCAGTCTTGACACATTAAAAATTCCTTCTTTTAAACAAAATTTTTGGATTAAAATTCTCCAATATTAATGATCATTATATTAATAAGGAATGTTTTTAAATAATATTTAATAATGGGTATCTATATATAAATAATATCATGATTTATTCATATATATTGGATTTCAGTTTCTCTTTCTGTTGGAAATTGATATTAAAATAATTTTTTTATTCAATTAATGTATTTAGGGAGACTTTTACAATCAAATATTTTGGAATATATTTTTCTAAATTAATACTATGTTTGATATCCTAATACACACAATAAAATTTCCTATAATAATACAAAACATATTAGATTATTATTATTCATAAATAAAAAAGAATAATATGACATCACTTTTATAAATTTTTATTACTAAAATAAAAATTCATACATTTAGAGGAAAAATAAATAATTTGATTTTACATTAAAATGTGTGTTCACTATCAAATAATTGTTTTAATGTATTGTCATTATTATCCTATTAAATTAAATTTAACACTTTTAATATTATATTTGATCAAATAAAATAATTTTTTTCAATTATCAAATCTTGTGAAATAATGATAATATCAAATTAATGTTTTAGTTATGAATAAAAATAGTTATTCTTAAAATTTAAAAATTTTAAAGAAACTAAATGTAAAAATAATTGAATATATAAATATTAAAATTATATTTATATTAGAACTAATAATTTCAAAATTATCATAGAAAAAATTTGTTTTTATTTTTTTGTATATGTTATTTTTAGTTGAATATTGAAAATTTTATTTTTTACAAAAACTATAAATTTCATGATTATATTATTATATAAATAATATATAGAATTTTATGAAAAATATTAATTAATAAATGATTTATTTTTGGAGAATAAATATTCATTTTAAGATATTCATTTTTATATTTTAATAATTTTTTTTAATATTATAAGAAGATATATAATAAATTTTAACAATAATTTTCCAATTATAATTCAACTAAATATTCTTTTAGAAAAAATTAAATTTAGGAAAAATTTGAAAGAAATTTAATATTTTATTTTATAATATGACAACTTATTTCATTTAAAGTTAAATAGTTATAATTTTATCCTACACAAAATTTTTTGAAATAAATTAATTTTTTTTCAAATGATTTAAACTCATTGGATGTATTATTTTCTCAATTAAAATTTTTAAACCTTAAAAATATCATTAAAAAAATTATATTCATTTTATTAATAAAAAAATAGAATATTTTAAAATATTTTAACATGTAAATATGGTTATTAAAATTAATTACAATGGTTAATAATGAGTTAAACAGGTAAAAATTTATTTTTTTAAATGTAAATATAAATAGAAATATCTAAAAACAATTAATTATTTTTTCTAAAATTAGGAATTTATAGTTTTCAATATCATAACACTTATAAAAATATATCTCACCTCCCTTGTTGTGTATTATTTTATAAATTTTAGAATTGAATAATAATATTACATTTTATATTATTATAACAATTCTACTCTCATGTCATATAAATGGGGAATTCAACCACACCTTCAAAGACACTCAAATTTATAATCAACCTTTTACCCTCTATCATTTATAATTCCCCTTTATCCATATCTAATATTTCTTATATCTGGGATCTATGTAAAATTCATAAGTCCCCACTACCAATATGATTATCAGGAGGATTTTCAAATTATCAACTTATGTAAAAATAAATCATTAATATTTTCCCTTATAATAATTATATTACAAGACTCTATTACCCACTAAGCATAGTGAAATACGTACTATCAATATAATAATTATTAAATTTTTTTATGTTGTAAAAAATAACAATTATTTCCCTTTCCACTTTGGATAATGAAAATGAAATTTATGTGAAGGTGTAGAATAAATCCTTCATAAAGATACATGTTCCACAACAACCATGAAATAATAAATTTAAAATTTATTTTACAGAATAAACTTGACGTTTATCATCTTTAT
Organism: Viscum album; assembly: GCA_963277665.1. Classification (NCBI taxonomy): domain Eukaryota; kingdom Viridiplantae; phylum Streptophyta; class Magnoliopsida; order Santalales; family Viscaceae; genus Viscum; species Viscum album. The sequence continues at coordinate 1,682,466,618 of OY728126.1, read as the reverse complement.
GTTTTTCAAAAATTAAATAATTCAATACCATTCCTCATTCAATGGAAAATGTAGTCATAATTTCTGTTTTGGGGTGGAGTACCACATCCATGAAGTGACATATTTTTTTCATCCCTCAGGTGTTTTATTATATATCAAAAAACATTTAAATCCAATTAATCACCTTAAAAATATAGATATGTTATCATTATTCTTGTGTAATAATTAATTTATTCGAAAGGAATCACATTCTTAATAGTATAAAACCATCCAATTTAACATATTGTAGTTTTTTGGATTTTAAATCCCCTAAAATAATAATGTTATATATTTATATCATGGATAACTATGTAAAATTAATTACTCATATAATTATATATTTTTTTGAAAAAAAAATGTGTTTATATTATTTTTTTTGAACTATTATATTTAAATTTTAGTTTTTATTAATAGGGTATCAGTTACCATTTAAAAATTATTTAATCATTAGATTCACCGACATAATTATTATCATTCGTAAATAAAATACTTATGAAATTAAAATTATAACATTATAAATATTTAAAAAAACATATTTTTTTAGTTAAAATAATTATATTATAATGCTTTAATTTCGATCTCAAAAAAATTGAACCTGCATTTAAAAATCTAGTACTAAACGAACATTCTATGAAATTTTGGCCCAGTTATGACTACGGAAGTTATAAAACTACTATATTTTAATAAAATATTATAAATTAATATTGTAAAATTATATACGTATTAGTATGTTTCTAAAATTGGCGAGTATGATTGTTATTTTCTGTAAAAAAAATTAAATATCTATTAAGTAATTGAGGACATTGAGTAAGAGTGGATGATATCAATTTCATTCATTGAATCATATTTTGTTTTATAAATGTTATTTAACATAAAAATTGGGAACTTAATTACAATTATATATAATATAATTAAATTTCTTGTATGGATGGTATTTAATATAAAATTTAAATCCCTCTTATTTATGGAAATTTTATAACAACTGATTTATAGAAATAAAAGGTTCTTCATGAAATAGATTATTTTCATCAATAAAAATGATTCATTTTTTAGTATATATTTTTTAAAAATATTTTTTTTATAATGTTATATTATAAAAAATTAATTCCATTCCTTCTTCAATTATGTGGGTTTCCATTGATGTATTTTTTGTTTTAAATAGTTTATCATGTTATGAATAGTTATCATTCCATAATAAGAAGATATTTTCCCCCATATCCATTGTCACTATGTATTAAAACATTATCCGTAATTATTATTAAATTAAATAATGTTTATATATATTAATTTTAAATTTGTATTCACCACATTTTAAAATAATTATGTATCACTATATTAATAATTTAGTCATAAATAATAAATATTTCGTGATATTAATAATGATTTCCCAGTCATGTTTATATCTTATTATTCAATATCAAATTTTTAATATGAAAGCATTTATTAATAAAAATCTACATTATTTAAAATTAATTTTTTTGTAAATAATTTTAAAAAAAATTCACATAGAATTTTTTATGTCTTCAATGCTGATATTTAATTCAAATCAAGATTTTTTTAATTTCTTATTATAAATTTATCAAAATTTATATTTTCAAATATTATGTATTAATTATTTTTAAAAAGTTTTATGAAATTTTGTGTTAATAATGTATTTTCTTATACTTCTATATTCTTATTTTTATCCATGTATTTTACCTCCATGGGTGTTATGATTCATTAATAACCATCTATATTCTTTGATGAGATACTTCTTTTGTGTAGTAGAATTTTATTATCTACGATTAAAATGATTGATTATATTTTATATAAAATCATTTTGATGAAATTATAAAACACATTATCATTTATTGGGTTCATAATGATGTGATTACTGATTTATTTCAAATCAGACATCAATTTATAGAGGAAGTATGGGTTTAGTATGATAAATAATTAAGATGATTTGCGTTAATTAAATCATTCAAATGTCTTAGGTCATGTAAATAAATAATATGGTATTAATTCATTAACAACATTAGTGTATTTGGGTCTGATAAATCATTATTATGGTTTTCCTCCAAAAATTTTAATATTGGATTATGATGGTTAAAACCATTCAATGAAATGAATAATTTATTATATATAATCAAATGTGTGTTTGTGTAATTTAGTTTTCCCACCAAGTGTGTGTGTGATAAGAGGCTCACTAGGTAATGAGTATGAGTAATTTTTCATAATGATGTTGTAGTGTATAAAGACTCATGATTTATTGGGTGTTTATTGTTACTCTCATAGTAATGTGGGTGAGACTTGATTCAAAATTAAGTGGATGAGATTTGTGACTCTTAAATGAGATGATACCATGTGTTTGTGTATTTGATAAATTTAATTGTTATTGTTTATGTTCAATTTAATGTTTCATTTACACATCATATTTCAATGATTAAATCTTAGAACCTTTATTTGTTTATGTTGGAAAATTTCCACTTTAAATTGAATTTGCAACAACTAGTTGGTTAAAATTTTTATTGTAGTTTCATAATAGAATCCTTAATGTTGTAAATCCTCAATGTTATGTATCTAAACATGGAACGAGTATCAGAAGGCATCACTGATATTTTCGAGCATCTAGGTGGTTTGAGGCCCAAATTGTAGTTTTTGTAATGTGAATACTATAATGCATAGTTGGTGAAAGGTTACTTTTTATTGTTTGTCCTAACCATGCACCTCATTTTTTAAAGGAACACAATTTGGTAAATCATGTGAGGGGGGGTCATAAAATCACATAGTCTGGGGTAATGGTTCAAATTGACTCACACAACTGGTTTAGGGGTTTCCTAAAAATACAATACAATCATGCAAGCTTATGGCATTTGAATAGTGATATATATACAATTATTGTATTGTTTTCCTAGCCATGGGGCCTAACCATGATCGTCATTAAAAGTGGAAACACTAAACAATTTCCCCAACAAACTGTAAATATGTGAACCCCATTTTATTTTTAATTTTACTTAGTATATCCTCCATGAACTCCCTCGTATTTCTATCTTCCATCATGGGTGATTTCCATCATTTTTGGTCTGAATAAACCATTTTCATTTATGTTTTAATCCTCGTGGTAAATCTTACACTATGTTAGCCTTCATTTTGTTCAATTACATATTATTTTATGCTTGGAATCTACATTTATGGGTTTTAATTTTTATTCCATCGTATCATGGATGAATCATATAATGGTGATAAGGATATTGTTATGTCTAAGTATATGATTACTTATTAGTCCATATTCATATTATAGGGTGTTATTTCATTGAGGAATATCACCATAGTTAATTTCCAAGTATTTAGATCGAATATTAAATTTATAGGTTGTTTTTAAAACCATTTATTATGTCTTATTCAGGGTTCTAGCATTAGGAAGTGTCATCTAGTGTTGGTGGGCATTAGGTTGTGATTATGGTTCAATGGGATTGGTTAGTATGGTTTAAATCATTATTCCTTTGTGTCTAATTAATTGTTGCATTAATATTATGATTAAATTTAATAATTAATTATAATGTAATGAAATGTAACTATCTTTTGGTGTTTTGTTGTAATATATGATATTTATATGGATTTTGTATGCATAGATGTACCTTGATATTATCATTCATCCCTTAGAATGTAAATGGAGAACTCTATAAAAGGTTGGTGGTATATCATACCTAAAATTTGGTATTTATTATTTTTATTTGTAATATGGGCTCTCATGCTTTCCCCTAAGGGAGGAAACCCATTTTAACATATATCCCAATGATTTATATGATTAAATTTAAATTGGTAATTTAAGATTGATAAATACATGGTTCAAAAAATCCAGTGATGTATCTTTATTCTTTGTTCTGGTGGTCACGGGTATGACTCTATCCTAGAGAATCCCAAGTTGGATGAGTCTATTTCTATACTATTTATGAAGATCTCAAGTGGATGACTTTGGTTTTTGTTCCCACCTTGAGTTTCCTTGATGGGAGTTGTTTATTAACATAGGGGATGAAATTTGGTACTCCAGTGGTTGACCAAACCTAACCTAGATTGGCATGGGATTAGGATGAGATGGTAGAATGTCTCAATAAAAAACTCATACTGATCATATAACTTGAATGGTCTTATTTTGTATTTTTAGGTTTAGGTATTCATCTAGTCTCACTCATTTACTCTTCCATTAATGGTTTATTATTGATGAATCTATGATTGATATAATTTCTTATTATTATCTAGATGATTATCCAAAATATGTGTCATATACTACTGGGATTCCCTAGCTACTTACTAGGATCTGAATATTAGGTCTTATATGATTGACTAATATTGTTATAAAATATCACATTACCATAATGATTTCTCCAAATATGTATCAAAAATGAAATATTTTGAGTACTCTTAAAATCCACTAAATTCAATACCCTTAGAGATTTATGATGGTCTCCTCATGTTGGGAATAAGATTCACCATGAGAATGGGTGGATGAAATACTATGGTATTAAAAATAATTAATAAGAGAATTTTATTGAGAATTTTATGTAATATAGTCCATGTTATTATCTTGGGATTTTATATAATTATTTATAAATACTCTAAGGTTAATCCCCATTGTGGATTATCTGAGTCAGAATGTCATGATTACATATTGAACGTTTCATTGGACTCAAGAAGTTTCTAGATTTACAGGGAATGAGTGGCCTGACTTCAATATATGTACCATATATACATTATATACAAATATATTAGGGAATTTATCATCAAGTCATTGGTGGATATTTTGGGTGATCCAATGTTTAGTATATGCATCTAACTATTGTAGAAATGCTTTTTCAATGATATTTTTGGCTATATATGATACTAGAATCATTGATCCAGATTATGGTTCCCATGATCGAACTAATTACACACAACATGAGTGGTAAGAAATCCATATCAAATAATTTTCCAATGTATTTCTAGTTGATCATGTTCATGAACCTAATGATCAAAAATGATATTATTTTTTTATTATTTCAAGTTGGGACTCGGATTGGTTGTGCACATTACATGAGCATTCCCTGGATAAAATTGTATTTTATTTTATCTTAATTGTTAATATATTATTTTTGTATTTATTATATTGAGTCGATATAATATATATAAATTTAATTTATAACTTTGTATGTGTCTACATAGGTGGTTACAGACTAATATTTGTACTTACAAATTGATCTAGTCACTATTTCACTAGGGTAGTTGAGAAAATATTCATTTGGATGTAAGCATTCAACATGATATGGTTTTGAGCCTAATTGATCATAATGGACCAGATGTATATATGGATATCGGGTATTTGAAATCACTCGGTGCTGGAATTAGCTCCATATACTTTTATTTTCATTTCAATAATTTTTTCATGTATGTCACCCCAGTGGGTGATCAGTGTTATATGTATGGAATGGTTTTCTGGGCCATCACTACATTTCATTTTTACAACATTATTTATATATATTATTTACACACTATTATTATTTACATGTATCTATTATTTTTTGTTATATCAACTAATTTATTACAATTACATGATGAATAGTCTACCAACTATCACACTATAGGCAGTCACTACTAGTTTAGAACCTATTCCATATGGGGAGGAATACTTGGGCCCTTGTCTCCACCCGATTAGGATGCTATTTATAGTGTGATTTAGATCAGGATGTGAATAATATTAATCAAATATTATTATTTTAATTTTTTAATATATTAAATATGGTAGACAGAATTAATGGGTATTTGTTAGGGTTGATGATAAATATAAGTCTTGTTCTTCAAGAACACATGTTCTTGAAATATGTATAGGTTACCAGGGAAATGAGTTTACTATTGTATATATTAAATGTGTCATTTGTATTTGACTTTCACTTTTATCAACCCAAATATATTATTTAATTTATTATTTACTATGGATTTATGGCTCTCAACCTGTTAGTGAGAGGCCAATGATTGATATTGATGATTGGATGATAGAAAAAATAATTGTCCCATGAAACATAATTTTAATGTATGTTCCTTATATTATAATCCATTTGGTATATGATATTATTATTGACAATTGAGGTAAACTATTTGATTTCTCCAAATAGAGTAAAATTCTTTTTACAATATAGTTTCTTTTTTGGAATTATTATCAGTTAGAATTATATATATATATATATATATTATTGAAGGCTCTGTGGATCTACGATGAGATTTTGGATGACTAGAATGTTAAATTAGTCCTTTCAAATGGGAGGTTTAGTATTGAGCGGGAACATGGTATATATGTTTCGGACACCATTAGGGGTATTGTTAGATCTATTTGGTTATTTAATGTTTTAGTAACAACATATATAGTGTTTTCCAGTATAGTGTGGAATGAAAATGTACATAATAGAATCATATGGGTGTTCTATGAATCAAATCCCAGATATGATGTTTTTTGCATATTGTTGACCCTTATTGGTCAATGTCAGCAACAAATTCAATCTAATAAGATCCCTTGTGTATTTATATTTTTTTCTATTTGGTTATCTAATGATTAATTATAACCTATATTGTGTTCTCCCATATAGCATCCAATAATTTTATAAATTACTCACATTCCTTTATTGGTATCTATTAAGATCATCTATTGTGATGTTCATAATCTCTTAAATGTTTATATTGAAATAGGAAACTTGTGGAAATAATATATTATTCATTTTTCCAATGAGGATCAATTCAGTATCCTTTCAACTTTCTTATCAGGGCCCTCTAGGGAAAGGTCCCTTATAATAGTACTCAGAGTGTATATTGCCCTTGTAAAAAATAAATTGATGAAGATTCCTTATTGATCGGTTAACCCCTTTATGTCGATGTTATCTATACCTCACATAGAGAGGGCTGATAATGATGTTATATGCCTTACAATTAGATGGGTTCATGGGTGAGACGCAGTGAGTTGTAAACATGGTTTTAGGGTGAAATTTCGACTAGGTGGTAAGATCTAGTGACACATATATAAGAACTGATAGTTACGGATAGGTGGGAGACCAAGATACACTTACCCGTGACATAGAAACTTTTTATTCAATGTTTGGTATGATATGGGGAAACTAGTGGGATGGTATATCCTAGGATAATAGATCATGTTTGTTAGTGATCTTGGTTGTACACTCAAGATGAGACTGATTCGTCGAAATTTATCATGTATTGAATTATTATTAACCTGATGCCTTCGATTTCTACAAAAGATCCTATAGTTATTGTGTTTTAGTATTTTCATGAGTGAGAATCACTATCAATGTCTATGACCTTGTTTGTAGAGACCCGAAGCATGATGTACATAGATATTACATTACTTTTGCGGAATACATAATAAATAACAAAAATAGACACACAAGGACCGTAATAGTTTAGTGTCTTTGGAAAAATGGAACGTAATCTTCTAATCGTGGTGAAAGATCTTCAACATCTCCTATAAAGATCTACCACTTTTTGTTTCCATACCTAAAACCTTCCTTTTAATCCTAGGGGAAAATAAATCATAAAAAGGGTGAGCTCAAATGTTCAGTAAGGGTAAGCATGGATAGAATAAAACATACCATATACATTTGAACATAAAAACATGAACATAATGTTTAAACATCAAAATCATGAGCAACGACATAAAACATGTAAGTACATAAGGCATAGATCATAATGGTACATAAATCATGATAAAATAGCATGGGAATAATACATGTAATTATGGAATCCATTAAGCACATGTAATGATTTCCATAGTATCCAAGGCATTTCTGCCAAGACCATCTTAGTGGAAAAATTTCCTTTCTGAATAGAGTTCACTCCTCGTTCCAGTCCTGTAATACTGAACCGGATTAACTTACCATTCCAGCCATGTCTATCTCATGAGATATAAATCTTTACCCAATGCATTTGAGGTTGATATAGGTCCCACCCATCTCACAATTAAATCATTCTTACTTCTGGCACAAAATAAACATACATCATTCATAATAACACAACAAATAAAATGGGTTTCATAAATATCATCCCATTATCACATAATCCATATAAAAGAAATGAATATCATTTCATAATAAGAAAAGTTAGTCCATGTAAATAATAGATACATTATATTTGAAACATACACATATGAAATAAGGCCATCTTAGATGAAAAATGGTTTTGATAAAACACTTGAAATGAATTCTTAAGGAAAATATTCTTTTTTCTTCATAATCATTTTCTTTTCACAAAATGTCATGAAATTTTAAAAGAAAAGTATTTTAATGAAAATAGTCATGATATCTTTTGGAGTAATCTTCATGAAAACAAGTCTTTATATAACCTTAAAAATCCTTTCATACTGTATACGTTAAACAAAACATTCTTCTCGTACTTTTGTCGAAAAAGTCAAAAATTACCTTGTAGGATAAATAAAAAAAAAAGCTTCCTTCCATACCATTGGGTAAAAGTAAAAATGGGTAAAAATCACTTTAAAAAAACATGAAACCATTTTTAGGAAACATGGATATGGATGATAATAATAACCCTAGTAAATACTTACGAATAAGCAATCTCGGATAAAAATGAGATTTGCAAAATTGTCCCTTACCTTAGGTCCGATATACTTCGTTTGTATCTAAACCTCATGTATAATGATTTAAATAATGTCATTAACTTATTACAGAATCATATTCATTGTTATGATATCATATATGGTTCACTAATGACTTTATATTACCCGTTCTTTTGTAAATTTTATGTTAAAAAGCATTTTGGGTAAAATCGTTTCATTGGTCGTCCATGTTTTGACTTGTAATTATTCATATGATTACATAGATCATGGTTACTTACATCTAGAATTTAAAACATTATTTATATATAATATATATTCATAATATACCTATATATAATAGATCGATAAATGAAATGAAATACACCGTTCATGGAGACGGTAAGTCGTACGTACGCATGAACGCTGTTTTCGTTTCATTATTGAATTGAATGGAATTAAGTAGATGACATACATATATATATACATAAATCCAGTATCATTATTATTTCATATATTTAATGATTACTTATTATATATACCTTATAATCATTCATGAATGGTTAATCATTGAGAATGAATCTCATCGCGTCGTGGAGACGGTAGTCTGTACGTACACACGAGTGATGATATCATTTCCATGATCGTGGAATTGTATTTAAGTGTATGTATAATATTTAAGAATCAAAATCTATTTACAATAATCATATATAGTCATTATTTACACCATTATACCCATCCAAGTAAGGTGGTGGTGGTAAATAGATTACACCACGGCGTGGAGACGGTATTCCGTATGTACGCAGGCACGGTGATTTCGTTTTCCATAGAATGGATAGATGGTGAAATATGGTTCTTTAATACTTATAATAACATATAAGTATATGAGCGATACTGATTTTATTACTTCATCATGAAAAAAACTAAGAAGAAGAAGTGGAAGAAGAAATAAAGTTGAAAGAATCGGTGACAAACATTACCTCTTCTTTGAAGCGCCGCTTTGAGACCGCTTGTTAGGGCACTAAAATTGGTCTTTCAAGAAAGCCAAGACCTATAAGATGTTTTTATGGAAGTGGAGAAGATAATTTGGTAGGGGTTGTCTGAGCTTGAAGGCTCAAATTGGTGTGAGTAAGAGAGGGAGGAGGTGCCCTTTTATAAGGGAGGAGAGGGGCACCTTAAGAAAAACTAAAAACATTATTTTATTATAAAGTCATATTCGGTTTTTAATATTCCCAAATTGAGTTATTTCTACGCTAAGGTGGGGATGGGACGAAATCCTATCATCCAATAGAATTTAGACATGTTTAGGTTTCTATTTTAACCTTATAATTTAGATTTATCTTTAAGTTAAATAATTTTTATTTTACTGTGTCTTCTTGTTTTCTTACACTATAAAGTTAATAAACTTACTATAACAATCCAAACGAACCCCAAGTTGTTTATTATTAATATATATAACTTTATCTATGTCATTTGGCCGAACCATAGATTTTTAGGAATAAAATAACAATTAATAATATAATATTTTTTAAAAACACTATTTTATGTCAATTTTGAAACTATTTGGAAATTGATTTTTGTGAAAATCATAACAGAAATATTGGTTCGAAAATAGTTATTTAAATCAATACTAACATGTCACAATAACATTTACAATTATTTTAATTCATAAAAAGTCTCAAATAACATTTATTTGGGTATTTATAACATCGATTATGTCAATATTTAATTAATAATATAATTACTGCATCATCATTGTGTCATAAATAAATTAAATTATATAAATTCTAAAAATTACAAATAAAATACCAATATGTATTAAATCTTTTTATATTTCTAATGAAGATTTATAGTAGAATTTATCTTATTTATAACCCTATATTAAAAATGATTTACTTATTAAACTTTGATTTTAACTATTTTAACCCTTATTTAAATAAATTAATAATAAATGTCCTAATCTAATCCAAGTGGGAAAAAATAGTCATATTTTATTCCTATGTTTTTTTTGTCAAATTACACTTATCCAATACAATTAGGACATGTGTTAGGGTAATAATAATATCAATTTTACCCTTAATTACCATATTTACTTTTAACCGTGGTAAATAAAATTAAAAAGTTACTATTCCCCAAAAATTATTTTCATCTCATTGAACCACATTTTACTTACTAAAATCAACCGTGTCTCTCATATTTTTAAAATTCCATTCACAAAAGCAGTAAAATTAAGTTTTATGTAAATTTGATAATTCTCCTATGAGGTGGGTAAAAGACGGTCAAAAGTTCAATAAACTTTTTATATATCTAAAATTATTATAAAATGACTCCAATGAATTACATTGAACTTATATAGGTATTATGTGAAAATTTTGAACTAAAATAAAATTAAATAATATAAATAATTATTTAAATAAAAAGTCGGTTTTTAAATAGTAACCCAGTGTTTTCACTATTCATCAAAAATTGAATGTTTTCAGAAAAATACCAAAATTTCACCCTAGGATAATTTCGATATTCCAAATCCAAAAATGAAGTCCATTTTGAAAGATGAAATTTAAAAAATTTCAAAAAGTGGTTATTATAAATCATAAAGGCTTGTTTTAATAATATATTAATAGCATGTCTTTGTTTAGTGAAACTCGGTATTGCATTCAACACACGCTATCGAGGAAGGTCATGATTGCATGTAATGCAGCCATGTTAGGGTTGCATGTTGTGAAAGACTATTTTTTAGTGTACAATACAAGACATCAATAAAATTAAAAAGAATATTTTTCATAAAATCTCGGGGTGTTACATTCTACCCCCCTTAAAATAAATTTCGCCCTCAAAATTCGTCGGGGTTATAAATGGTTTACTACTCAAAAGTTTCTTTAATAGAAACCCACATCGTAAAAAGGAATACCAAAAACATTCTTTAAAAACTATATTATGAAACATAATGGTTACCCAAATTAACTAATCACTGGGTTATCACATAGGAGAACATAGGTGAAAATATTGATATGGAAGAAAAATATAACAATCAAGTTCTGATGGAGAGTGGTAGAGAACATGGCTATGAAAAAGCCAAAAATCACAAAGCCATAAATTTTTGATGATATAAGGTACCATCTGATTCATCGGATATAAGGGCACTATGACAACATTTTTGGTTTTCAGGATCATTTCCCTAATGTTGAAGAATTTGAATTAGAATAAATACTTACTTTATTTTGGTACTATCTCACTATTTTTCATGCCTTGAACAATTTCCACTTCATCACTTAAGGAAATGAAGTTGAATTTGATATTCGTTAAGTGTTAGCAGATCATGTGATAGAATGACGGGTCATTCCATCTGTCTCAAACAAATGGTTTGCAAAAGTTATTAAATATACATAAGTCCATCTGTAGTGACATTAATCATATATGGTTCCTAAAATTGACTTATATTTCATATATCATACTGCTTAATATAATAAATCTAGTTTCTACTAAACAGGTACTTCCTGTAGGCCAGTGGTAGGCGATAAAGGCCAGTCACACTTCTGTTGTGGGTTCGATTCCCACAGCATTGTCTGACACGATGGGTTGTCGCTCATCCTTCAGGTTGTCCTTTTTCTAAAACTACATTACTATAACATCCCATTAATAATATCGAAAAAAGTTCTATCCTTAAACAATAATTTCTTATGTCCAACATAATCCATTCCAATCTTTATCTAAAATACTTTGTTCCAAGCTCATAGTATAAAGAAAACGATTACTTGAAATTTCATCAACCAACCATCATTTATCATCCATTATCTTGTTGGTCACATTCCAATAATTTGAATACCTTAATCATGTATTCTATTTAAAAATAAATACCCATTAAAACATAGTGAAAACAAGAATACTGTCAAAAGTTAACTCTTTCCACATACCAAAATCCAAAAATTCTATACACTCAAACCATGATATAACCTTCTCTTTATATCAGTCATGATCTCATGAATACTATCAAACATTTAATTTTCTCCTTATCCCTTCATTATGCGCATATCATCTACATTCCAAAAATTCTACTACCATTCATCACACACATTCAAAACATAATGAAAGACAATAGTGTAACAATCCTTATATGTCTATTTATTCCATAGTACCATGAGATTACTTATAAAAAATTACACTTGATAAACATGTAATCATTCCACTACCTTCTTAAACCATTGACCAAACATCAACAATTCTTTCCTCTCACAAATTATTTGTAGTCTCTTCATCATAATAAACATATATGTTACCAATATGACCATATTGATTCTCTTCATGAGACTTTCCCTTAGGGCATTGGTTTGCATAATGCCCGTATATTCCACATTTAAAACATTTAACCATTGTTGATGTCGTAGCAATACCATTATCCTCATCTATGGTGTTAACTGAACCTTTTCCTTTTCACATACTGGCATTATGTCCTTCTTTTCCACACCCAAAGAATATTCCGGTTCCTTTGAAACATTCTCCTTGATGCCTCTTCCCACATGATTTACATTGGGGGAATTGAACTTTCTTTCCTCTATGATCATGATGAAACTCCATCGTTCTCTTATTAGCCGAGTCGAGAAACTTACCAAATTTGAGTTTATTGATCATATTATGAGATTGATGATTTGGAATAATAATGATGTTTGGACTTCCAAATCCCATTTGATTTGGTTTCTCATGAAGAATATCATTCTATTTTCCATCTTATCCTCCATTATCGTGAATCTTCCTATTTCCATCCATTTTCTAAAACCCAAAATGAATTTTTTGAGAGGCAAAAATCATGCTAGGGAAAACAAAATAGTAAAGGGGGAGTACCCTCAATATCTAATATCTTCAGTTAAATTCTAAGATCGTTACCGTAGGTCTAGGACTATATCCTATACGTATACTTATCCTTAGGACATCCCTATACATACCTTATAAATTTCTCTAGGGATCTCACTAACATTTTCACATCCTAGTTTCCAAAGGTTGACTAAACCTTTTCTCTGATACCAATTGTAGAGACCCAAAGCTTGACATACATAGATATGACATTACTTTTGCGGAATACATAATACATAACAAAAACAGACACACAAGGACCGTAATTGTTTACTGTATTTGGAAACTTGGAACGTAATCTTATAATCGTGGTGAAAGATCTTTAACATCTCACATAAAGATCTTCAACTTTTTGATTCCTTACCTAAAACCTTTCTTTTAATCCTGAGGTGAAATAAAACATAAAAAGGGAGATCTTAAATGCTCAGTAAGGGTAAGCATGGATAAAATATAACATACCATATACATTTGAACTTAAAAACATGAACATAATGTTTAAACATCTAAATCTTGAGCAACGACATAAAACATGGAAGTACATAAGGCATAGATCATAATGGTACATAAATCATGATAAAATAGCATGGGAATAAAACATGTAATTGTGGCATCCATTACGCAAATGTAATGATTTCCATAGTAGCGAAGGCATTGCTTCCAAGACCATCTTAGTGGACAAATTCCCTTTCTGAATTGAGTTCACTCCTCGTTCCTGTCATGTAATACTAAACCGGATTAACTTACCATTCCAGCCATGTCTATCTCATGAGATATAAATATTTACCCAATGTATTTAAGGGAGATATAGGTCCCAACCAACTCATAATGAAATCATTCTTACTTGTGCCACAAAATAAACATACATCATTCATAATAACCCAACGAATAAAATGGGTTTCATAAATATCATCCCATCATCACATAATCCATATAAAAGAAATGGATATCATTTCATAATAAGTAAATTGAATCCATGTAAATCATAGAGACATTATACTTGAATCATACAGATATGAAATATTGTCATCTTAGATGAAAAATGGTTTTGAAAAAACACTTGAAATGAATTCTTGAGGAAAATATCCTTTTTTCTTTAAAATCATTTTCTTTTCACAAATTGTCAGGAAATTTTAAAATAAAATGATTTTGTTGAAAATAGTCATGAAATATTTTGGATGAATCTTCATGAAAACAAGGATTTTTAAAACCGTAAAAATCCTTTCATGCCGTATACATTAAAAAACATTCTTCTCGTCCATTTGTCGATAAAGTCAAAAAGTACCTTGTATGGTAAATAAAAGAAAGATTCCTTCAATACCATTGGGTAATAGTCAAAATGGGTAAAAAGGACTCCAAAAATACATGAAACCATTTTTAGGAAACTTGGACATGGATGATAACAATAACCCCAGTAAATACTTACGAATAAGCAATCTTGGATAAAAATGAGATTTGAAAAATTATCCCTTACCTTAGGTCCGATATGCTTCGTACGTATCTGAACCTGCTGTATAATGATTTAAATAATGACATTGACTTATTACAGAATCATATTCATTGTTATGATATCATATATGGTTCACTTATGACTTTATATTACCCGTTCTTTTGTAAATTCCATTTTAAAGGTGTGTTTTGGGTAAAATCATTTCATTTGTCATCCGTGTTTTGACTTGTAATTATTCATATGTTTACATAGATCATGGTTACTTACATCTAGAATGTAAATCATGAATTATATATAATATATATTCAGAATATACATATATATAATAGATCGATAAATGGAATGAAATACACCGTTCATGGAGACGGTAGGCTGTACGTACACATGAACGATGTTTTCGTTTCCTTATTGAATTGAATGGAATTAAGTAGATGACACACACATATATATATATACATAAATACAGTATCATTATTATGTCATATATTTCATGATTACTTATTATATATACTTTATAATAAATCATTAACTGTAATTCATCGAGAATGAATCTCATCACGTCGTGGAGACGGTAGTCCATACGTGCGCACAAGCGATGATATCATTCCCATGATCATGGAATTGTATTTAAGTGTATGTATAATATCTAAGAGTAAATAAAACTTTACAATAATCATATATAGTCATTATTTACACCATTATACTCATCCATGTAAGGTGGTGGTGGAAAATAGATTACACCACGGCGTGGAGACGGTATTCTGTACGTACGCACGTGCGGTGATTTCGTTTTCTGTAGGATGGATAGATGGTGAAATAGGGTTCTTTAATACTTAGAATAACATATCCGTATATGAGTGATACCGAAGTTATTACTTCATAATGAAACAACCTAAGAAGAAGAAGTGGAAGAAGAAATAAAGTTGAAAGAATCGGTGACAGACATTACCTCTTCTTTGATGCGCCTCTTTGAGACCTCCACTTAGGGAACAAAAATTGGTCTTTGAAGAAGACGAGGACCTCTAGGATGTTTTTAGGGAAGTGGAGAAGATAATTTGGCAGGGTTTGGCCGTGCTTGAAGGCTCAAATTTGTGTGAGGAAGAGAGGGAGGAGGTGCCCTTTTATAAGAGAGGAGAGGGGCACCTTAGGAAAAAACTAAATGTATTATTATATTATAAAGTCATATTCGGTTTTTAATAGCTCCAAATTGATTTATTTCAAAGATAAGGTGGGTATGGGTCAAAATACTATCATCTAATAGAATTTATATAAGTTTAGGTTTCAAATGTAACCTTATCATTTAGATTTAACTTTAAGTTAAATAATTTTTCTTTTAGTGTGTCTTCTTTTATTCATACACTATAAGGTTAATAAACTTACAATAACAAGCCAAACGAAACCCAAGTTTTTATTATTAATATAAATTACCTTATCTAAGTCATATGGCCTAACCATAGATTTTTAGGAAAAAAATAACAATTAATAATATAATATTTGTTTTAAAAACTATTTTATGTCAATTTTGACACTATTTGGTAATTGATTTTTGTGAAAATCATAAAAGAAATATTTGTTCGATAAATGTTATTTAAATCAATACTAACATGTCATATTAACATAGAAAATTATTTTAATTCATAAAAAGTCTCAAATTACATTTATTTGGGTATTTATAATATCAATTATGTCAATATTTCATTAATAATATAATTACTGCATCATCATTGAGTCATAAATATATTAAATTATTTAAATTCTAAAAATTAAAAATATTATACCATTATGTAGGAAATCATTTTATATTTCTAATGAATATTTATAGTCGAATTTATCTTATGCATAACCCTATATTAAAAATGATTTACTTATTAAACATTGATTTGAACTATTTTAACCCTTTAAATAAATTAATAATAAATGTCCTAATCTAATCCATGTGGGCATAAATAATCATATTTTATTCCTAAGGTTGTTTTTGGTCAAATTACACTTATCCAATATAATTATGGCATGTGTTAGGGTAATAATAATATCATTTTTACCCTTAATTACCCTATTTACTTTTAATCGTGGTAAATAAAAGTAAAAAGTTGCCATTCAGTCAAAATTATTTTCATCTCATTGAACCACATTTTACTTACTGACATCAACCTTGTCTCTCAGATTTTGAAATTCCATTCACAAAAGCTATAAAATTATGTTTTATGTAAATTTGCAAATTCTCCTAGGAGGTGGGTAAAAGACGGTCAAAAGTTCAACACATTTTATATATATATAAAATTATTATAAAATGACTCCAATGAATTATATTGAACATATATAGGTATTATGTGACCATTTTGACTTAAAATAAATTTAAATAAAAATAATAATTATTTAAATAAAAATTCGGTTTTTAAATAGTAACCCAGTGTTTTCACTATTCATCAAAAATTGAAATTATTCAGAAAAATACCAAAATTTCACCTTAGGCTAATTTCGATATTCTGAATCCAAAAATGATGTCCAATTTGAAAGTTGAAATTTACAAAATTTTAAAAAAGTGGTTATTACTATTCATAATGGCTAGTTTTAATAACATTTTAATAGCATGTCGTTGTTTAGTGAAACTCGGTATTACGTACAACACACGCTATCGAGGAAGGTTGTGATTGCGTGTAATGCAGCCAAGTTAGGGTTTTTTTTGTGCAAGACTCCTTTGTTGTAGCGTACAACACACGACATCATTAAAATTAAAAAGAATATTTTTCATAAAATCTCGTGGTGTTACATTGTTGATAAATATATTATATATAATATCATTTAAGATCATAGAATGAAATTATCAAATATAATGATTTCTAGTTATGGGATGTTGTGGAATAAATCATGGAATGGATGATGTGATAAATTTTGAAGATGATTTCCCTGGAATCTCCTGGCATGTAAATACTAAATTTTCATGTATCATTTCCCTCTTGGATTCCTATATTTCAAATCATGGGATCTGATGTCATGTGTTATGGGTTTTAACACTCTCTATGTGTATAGAGTTTATTTCTCACCAGTTTTGGGTGTTAACTCATATGAATGAAACATCATTGAGAGAACATGTGTGAATCAATGGTCGATGGTTTTGAGTATGACGTTTGTGAGTTTGGTAACCTAGTTCATTGTTAAATATTAATTAACTTCCACACTATGATAGGAATTTCGAAAATACCTAATGTTCTATGAGGCGATTAATCGGTGTCTAGGACGGGATAAAGATTTTTAGGAGACATCCTTTTAGGGGTTAGTTAATAGAATTTATATCTGGGTTTAATGTGAGATTGTCTTGGGAATAGTGATATAGACTTATTGATATAATTTTAGTATACTAAAATCCTAGATATGACCATGCACAATAACAAGACATTGTCTAGGGTATGATGATAGATAATCATTATTGTTTTCAGCTATGAAAATATATTTTCTTGTTTGATGAGGTCACTCCATGAATGTTCTTCTTGAGGAGTAATATAAGGTATATCATATGGTGTGGAGTTCACCATTGTCCATTTGAGGGTGTTAACCCCCATTTCTAGTTGAAATATGACTTATTATATGGAAAGTGTTCTCATGATGTTGGAATAGAAAATGTAATGATTTGTTACTCAAGAATGAGAAGGATCATATTAATTCATAATTTTTTTTGGGAAATGGAAGAGGAAAGGACTACAATGATAATGTTATTATTTCATTTATGTAATGACTAGTACAGTCCAATGGGGTTATGGGATATCAAGTGATTTTGAGACTTGTAATATTAGACATCATATTCTGTCAAATGAAGAAAATTGGGTTTATAGATGTTTTAGTAGTGGATATTAATGGTTCTATATAATAGTATTATAGGAGTGCTTCTACATCAGTTCCCATGAATATTTGGATGTGGTCAGTAAAGAACAACATTAGGCAGACCATTGAGGTAATATTGGTGTACGATAATGGGTGGAATTATATTTTCACAAAAAATAGAGAATCACCATAGTATTCTTCGCTAATTCGAATTCGACGTTTAGTTTCAAACTAAGAACTAGTATAAGTATCATAATGTTTTATAAGGTTAAATGAGTTCGAATCATTTCAATAACAAATTTTGGACACTATGGGTGTGATTACATTGGATGTTATAATAGTCCTAGTACCATGTCTTAAAATTTTCCATTTAAGGAAAAAAGATATGTTGGGGTGTACAATATGAATGTTAAGGAATCAGATGGTGAAATAATTATAGTTTGACTCATAGGTGATTGGGCATATTACTAATGTATGATTCAATAATTTAAAATAATGTTGCCTTAGGTTTTGGAGTTTTAACCAATCTATGTACTAAGTGGAAATGAAAGCGAATTTTTTGTTATGATATGAAACACGATCATATTAATTGAGTCCAAAAACCTAGAAGGTTTGGTTTCACATTATTATTCCCACCAATAAATCTATGTGATGAGAAGCATTAAAGTGGGGCTTTTGAAAAATAACATGTCTAGAAGTTGAATCCTTTCGATAGAAATATAAATTACAAAAAAATTATAGAGATCAAATTTATTAGTGATTCAGATGGAATAAATAATATTTGAATTCCTATAAGTGATTTATAGGCATGGAATGAGGTTCAAAAGGTAGCTCAGACGATGTAAAACAATCATTTGTGTTTGAGACATGAAATTTTGGTTTTTTAAAAGTGAGACATATGAAACAGATTTGTAATATGATTAGTGATAATTGTGAAATATAACCACAAGACCCATTCTTTGGAGGCTCTTAGCATGTTCAACTATGAGATGGGGATTAGGAAGACAATTAATTTGGTGTAGAGGTCCAGAGGGACTCACACTATTGGTGAATGGTTTACCTAACCGTACACTAATACTATGTAATCATAATGTTATTGGATATTTATGATAGAATTGTTAGCACATTGTTATCCTAATCATGTGATCTAACCAAGAACCTCATTTGAAGTGGAAAAAACACAAAATTTCCCCTCTAATCATTTATGATTTTGACCCCCCATTTTCCCTAATTGGACCAAGGATATATTTCATGTGTTCCCTCGTTCTCTATTCAATGATGGCATATTTCATTCATTCTTAGTAGGCCTGACTTTGAATGTTTTAGAAAAATTTGTGTTATTTAACATTTTTATCTAGTATTTGTTTCTAATGTTTGTTGTTTTTTATATTCTACCATATCTTAATGTAATTAAATATGGGTGATTGGGTATTTGGTCAACAAAGTAATAGGATGAATCAAGAGGCCTCTTCCCTTCACTATGTATTGTTTCATTATTATAGTTCACTATAGTTAATTTCTAAATAATTATATAGTAAGTTAATTTTAAATGTATTGTTTTGGTTTTTATTCTTAGGGATAATCCTTTATTCTATGTTTATTAGGTTTTTTATGATGTAAGTGAGTGTTATGTCTTGGTTCATCTATGACAATATTGACCAGAATGATTTTAGGGAATATTCAATTAAATTTATTTCGTTATTTATTTTATATTTTTGTTTGATGTGTAAGTTAAATATAATGAAATTATAATTTTTAATATTTTTATATATATTTTTAAGACAATATCTTCATTTGGGTTGAGAGATATTTTGGGTGAGCATTCCCAATAGCTACCTTCACATGGGAAGAAAGTAAAAAGATTCATAGAAGTTAAGTGGCCTATCATACTCTCCCACTATTTTTTTTGTATTTTATTGGTAATGTGGGTTATCTTGATCACCCATGAGAATGGTTCCCCTTGTTTACTTATGTTCGAATGTATTATTTAATTATATAAATGTGTTCAGTTGAAAAGGATAATTACATGGGTTTCTAAATACCAATGGGTGCTAGATTTATTACATAGTCTGTCATGTGAGACTATAATGATTTACTAAATGACCTGAAGATGTATGCCCCTTCTCTAATTTTATTTTCATTGGTTCCATGTGGTATTCCTCCACCACTTCTCTTACCATAAGGATCAATTATTGGATTTATCATAGTTAATAAAACTAGTAGAACCCAACATATTTTTGAACTATTGAACGACCATGATCTAGTATATCAAGTGTTTGGGTTAAGAATGCATTGGCTGTCACTTATTACATATTCTGAAAATTTATGTAGAACTGGATGATGTAGTAGTGATGGTTTTTATTTTCATTAATCAATCAATATAATATTTATTCTATCACATTGTTATTGTTGATTCAGTTATAATTGGCATAGATTCATTTCTGTATCATGTCAATGAGTCTAAAGGAATATGACATATTATAGGAAATCCTAGAGGAATATCTTATGTTCCTGATATTAAGCCTTGCATGATTAATTGAAATTATTATGGAAAATATCATTATCACTTTGTTTTATTCCTTAAATGGTAACATAATTTGGTTGATAAGTGATAATAGAAACCCCTATTTCAAGTACTATATAAGAATGATGATTATTTCCACAACTGATGCCTATACAGCTCCCTAGGATGGAGTGAGTGAACAATTACTGTAGTCTACAGACCATTTTAGTAGTGGTTTGTTAGGAATTTTATAAAAAGGATGAAAAGTTATTTACATGATTTTATAGATAATTCCATACAAATCACATAATGGGAATCCATATTTGGAATTATCCTAGTCATAATGTTGGGAATGACTATGGACCAAGTCCTAAGACCTCAAAATTGAACATGATTTATTTGGAACGAGTTCTATGACATGTAGATAATTTCTATATTTTAATTATTTCCTTATATTACATGGAATAATTTATTATATTTATTTTATATGAGTATTATTAATCGCTATTGTATTATATATATCCTAACTATGGTGATATAGTTTAGTTAGAAAAATTTCCTGTATTGGCTAAAGAAGGAATCATCGATCAGGATGCCGACCCAATGATCAACTTGATTACACATAGGTATTTTGGTATAACATCAAGTCCAATTACTTTATCATAATATTTACAATCACATAACTTCATAAACTTAATGATAGACTATGTATTTATATTTTTTATATCTTGGTGAGTCTCAGCTACACTGAACACATTCAATTGGAATTCCATGTATGACCTTGTATATTAGTTTTTCCTCATATTTATAACAATATTATTATTTTTATCCTAATTCGATTATATTATAAGTATATATAATACATTTACTATATTTGTGTGGTAACATGTTGGTGGTTCATTTTTGAGTTCTTTACTAACAACCTACATGGGGTGCCATTACACCAGGGTACCAGAGCATTCATTCACTTAGTTGAAAGCATAGGGTGCACTAATACCATGATATGTATTGAAGATATTTTTTTATATATGTATATGGGTATATGGTATCTAATATAGCTCAGTGAGGTTATTATATCCATGTAAGCTAATTTTCGTTTCTTTTATTTAGTCCTATATATTTTTTCAACCTAGTGTGTGATCACTCTTGTATTTATGACATATACATCAATCCCTTTTCATAATTTCATTTATTACATTCTAGTTTGAACTTATTTATTATGAAATAATATTTTTTAGTTATATGGGTGTTTTTGGTATATTTCCTTTTTCATTACTCTGATATATGAGAATTCTCCCCCCATTGTCACACCATAGGTCCATGAAATTAGTTTTATCTTATGAAATTTGTGGATGGAAAATGAGGTCTTTTCAAAAAACAAGATCACCTACTATTTATAGAGTCAATCATGAAAATGGGTGAAATTATACTCTTTGGATAGTATTTATTATCTCATGATGTCTCACACTTTTTTTTATGAAAATAGATTGTCAATTAAAAATATGGAATACCCTTTTCATTCAATGGTTTTTAATAATATATTTATCAGGTGATTAAGTTTTCTTATATTCTCCTATTATAATCCTTTATGATATTATAGTGACTTTTTCTATTAATGAGCATTTGGGATTACTTTTTACTTATAATTCCATCTTCCAGGTTGTGAAGATGTATAAAAGTTATTATACTTAATGATGTGGGTCTAGTGTGGTAGGATTATATTGAAATGCCATCTACAATAAAAAATAATGTTAATTTTACATGTGACAATTAAATACTCTAAATCATCAATTTTTGAAATATTATGGTTATTTATTATATTTTATGTCTAAAATAATGAAATGATATAATGTAATGAGAATTTATGGTGCCTTGATTCAATTATAGTGATTAATGAATGTGTATTTAGAATTATATCTATAAATTCGTGATGGAAGAAAATCCTTTTTGGAATAATGACGATCCTATTGAATTCCTATACCAAAAAATAAAATATATGATTTTATAATCATTAATATAACATTAATTTGTGTATAAGTTACCAAATTTTGTTCCAATTATAGGGATGATAATAAAAAACATATTGAAATTGTTTTGAGAAATATATTTCATCATAATTTTTTTGAATAGATTATTAATGGATAGTTTTGGTTCTATTATGTTAATTTTTCGAGTCATTTTATTTCTAAATAAATATGTCCATACTTACATGGAAAATTATAATTATATTAAATCCTATGAAAATTAATTTTTGTAAATCAAAATCATTTCTTGTTTCACTAGGTATTATATGTGATTTATTTGTCGTAATTTTTATTATATAATTTTAGTTATAACTACTTTTAATTTTAATGTGTTTTAATTTTAATGTAGAAATGAATTTAGAATATTCATTTATGATTTTATGAGGTGGATAACAATTCTTATGGTATTCATTGTTCCAAATATTAATGATTGTTTCTCTATATTTTTTGGTATTACAATTAGGATAATAGTGATGTTATTGTATATTATGATCATATAGTTTGAAATTTCTCTCACTAGTTAGGCTTTGATGAAAAAATTACCCAACATGAACCCCATTTTGATTATCAAGACTCATGAAATGAGATATATTTTATACTACCATTTTAGGGTGAAACATATAATTTGTAAATATACTTACATTCAAAAATATATTTAATCATAGATGTTTATAGATCCCAATAGTATATACTTTGTATAAAATTTTTATAAATTTTAAATTGTTTTATATTATACCACATGTAATAAAAACATGGTTATTGAAGCTCATTGTTATTTTATAATGAATATTGTATGATATTGTCTGGAAGAATGGGATATGATGAATCTTTTCACTAAGATAAATATCCTAACAATATTTAAGAGGATGGTTAATAGTTCATATTTCTTTTGAAATTCAATCCACCCTTCGTTGGTAAAATTTATAAATGAATGTTGTTTAATTAAAAATATTATCATCATTCTAAATTTATAATTGGCTAGATGACCACCATTTATTAATAGCATTATTTTAATGGCCTTATCTAATTAAGTATGGGATGAATGGTCCCTAAATTCTTATAGAAATTGATTATGACTGTTGCGAATTGCTTTCATCGGTTTTCATAACATATACCCCAAATATATAATGTGATATCATGCAAGAAAACTGGAGGTGAGGGATGTAACAAGGAATTTTTGATATCACATATCATGTACACATATTTTAAAAAATGATATTTAAATATAAAAATTTACCTTAGTTATTATAATGGACGAAAATTCCAATTTGATAAGGAATTTTGATTTTATTGACAATTTTATTTTGGTTTTTTCATGCTTCTATGGGAAATTATACATTATTAATAATCACTGATCACATTACCAAACGTTGACCACTATTTTTTTATAATTGTGATAATAGATGTGTGGGGAAATTTGGAGACCTTATGTTTAGTTAATGTGGAATTGGAATGGGGTTACCACTGAAATTTTTCTTTATTTATAATATATCTACCTGGACCCTAGTATTTTTTTTCCTGTGGTTTTTTAATTATATTTGGAATGGATACAAGTGATTTTGTCATAATGGATAGAGTTGATTAGTAGTATTGAAAAAGTACTTAAATGTTTGAATCTCACATTACTTTTGATATTATAATAATCAACATAGAATTTTAATTATGAGTATTATTATTCCCTCTATCATATCCTATCATATTAATCATAACTAACTTCTTAGAATTCTGGGGAATGTAAACAAAATTAAAAGGTTATTTGAAATAAATAGTTGTGGAATTTTTGTAGTGGATGTGATCATACTATAAATATGTGATGAATAATATGGAATTAATAAAATATAATTAAATAATTTCATATTAATAATTTCATTACATTAAATCATATCCATGGGTGACATAACTATTCAAATAACCACATATACATGTACATATTTCATAACGATTAAATATAAAATGTTGGGCATAATAAATATACAATAGAGGCCTTATGATGAGACATCTTACATAATGTTTATGGCTATGGCCAAATACCCATCCAAATATATTTCAAGAAACCAATCAATCCATTGAGGGGATATGTATTTCTTTTCCCCACAATTGAATAGTTTATTTCAACGGATTTATTATATAAATAAAAAATAATATATAATAATTTTTTTTGATAATTAATAACTATCAATATTAATATAACCTCCATAAGTAATCTCAATAAAATATTCATTAAAAAATAACATATTTTTTCCATAATAATATGGTGGATGGTATTATTATATTACATCTTTATTAAATAATAATTTTAATTAAATAATTTTAATTTGATGAAAAAAAAATTATCACTATAACATTTCTTATAGAAAATACCATTTTAATATTGAAATTAATTATTTAGAAAATTAAAAATTTCAAAATAAATAAAATAATATAATCATTGTAAGAAACAAAAAAAAATATGACGATTAGAAAAATTAATAATAAAGGCCCAAATGTGGTTTTTTATTAATATGTTAAAACAATTATATCATTAACACCTTTGTTAAAAAGTGCTTTATTAGGAAAATGAGAGGATGATACTTTTTATAAATTTCATTAAAAAATATAACATGGTTAAAAATAATTTAATTATTGATTGTGTAATTGAGAAAACATTCATCAAAACATTTTAAGCAATATATGTATTGTGATGAAATAGATTCCCACTGAATAGAAAAAAAAGATTATTGTATGTAGAATTATTCAATCATCTTTTATAGTACGTAGAGTTTAGAATATTAAAGGAATAATTTTAGTGGTTATAAATAAATATAGTGGAATAAAAATTAAAGGTATTAGTATAGAAATTTTTTATAATTCCTCAAGTGGTAGCTTTTATATAATAAATCCTGAATAAGGATGAGATTTCCAAATAAACCCTTACCTCATGACTGATGTTCTCAGATGTGATATTAACCACAAATAAAATAAATAAAATATATATTTTACATATTTACCAAAACCATATAAATAGTAATAAAATAAAATATTTTTTCCATAAAATATTTTAAAACACATATATTAATAATTTTTTAAAATCATCATTTTTGAGTGGTAACTATTTCATTATTGATGTATGTATCTATTATATAGATTTAGTGTTTTCATATTGTTCATTTTTTATCATCTCCATCATGTTAATCAATATATAAATGTCTTATATTTTAATTTCATACGTATATTTAGTCATCAATAATTTCCTTACATGGAAAGTGACATACATCACATCATGGAGGTGGTAATCCACACGTACACATGAGAGACATTACCATTATGAATGGGCAGAGGTGTAATAATCTAAAATATATAATTTATTTCCTGAAAAATAATTATTTAATAAATATTTTATTTAATCATAAGTTCCATATTTATAAATATAAACGTTTTGAGGTTTTTTAAAATGAACTAAACTATTATATGTGTATATTATTCCATACATATGCAGAAGTAATGTTTTCATTTTTCTGTAGAATTGAATGGAGATTGATATGGGGTTTTCGACGAAAATAAAAATATTTCAGTATATGTAATATAATTATGATATTATATGACTATTTTTATTTAATATTTTAAGGATATGGAAGTTGGAATAAAATTAAAACACTCGGTCATATTTTATGCCTCTTCAATGGAAAATAACCTATCGTTTATACTATAATCATTCTTTGTTGGTCATTTTATGATAGAATGTCCTCAAGGACATAATTGGGAATGCTTTTAATGGTGTATACAAGGACCTTTTCAAAAAAAATCATTTCTAATAGGTGTGATGAGGATATGAGATGTGGTTCTTTTTTATAAATGATGGAAAATATTGACATTGAATTACAAAGTCATTTTTAATAATATAAATAATTTTTTCATGGTCATGTATCTAAAAAATTCATTAATTTTATGGATATTAGAGTCCAATATAATCCAATAAAAATGATTATTAATAATGTTTTTTTATCTTCAATCATTATCCATTTATTATTTTATCTTTAATACATTTTACCAATAACTGAGGTTATAAATATTTAGAAGGTTTAAAATTAATTATCAAAAATTTATGTTGAACATATTACCTAATATACAATATTTTTATTCCAAATATTGCATAAATTTTATAAGATTTTATTTTCAGAGGAGAATGAAATTAATTTTAATTAAATTTTTAAAAAATGAAAAATATCTTTTTAGAAAAAATATTTTCTTTATACATATGAATGATATTGAAGAATAATAATGTGTAATTTTTATAAAGATTTTAATGCATTATTTTTAATTAAATGCAACATAATTAACTCCACAACAAAAAAAATAAATACATCATATAAATAAAATATTAAAAGAAAATAATATGAAACATTTTTTATTTGGAAATTTTTTTTCATAGTTTTCTATTGACACCCGCCAAATTAAAATAGACAGGTCTAGATTTGAAGAAATACTCGATGTATGGGAATTGTTTTCCCTATGCTATAAATGAAGTTGTATCATGGAGACATGGAGATAAATTGGTTTCCTCATGTAGATCGCATGACCCCCAAGAAGACACGTGATCATATAACCCTATGAAGGTCATGGGAATGAGTTATGTACATTAAATGATATGTTCATAGTCATGAAGATTCTCTCTGACAACCCTCAGATTCTTGGTACTGTGTCTATAAAAACTATGATTATCATACAAACTCTTCTCTATGATATCCTCCTACCATATGACATATCAAGTGATAGGCTGTAAAAAATCACCCTAATCCCCATATAAAATAAGGAAATAATGTTCTCAAAGGTTAAGGCTTCAAGCATTAAACGTAACACAATATTCATGTTAATGGTTCATGTGAATCTTGTGATCATCAAAGATCATGATGATGTACATTGGGATGCCATATTAATATCCCTAAATCTATTCGACAAGATATCATTATCTCATATAGGATAAATGAATAGTTTCATTGGTCTTCATAAAGACACCACGACATGTGTCCATATCTCTTATAGACTCCCATATAATTCATCATGGTTAAGAGGAATCCCATTGACATGTGAAATTTATCATTCGTAGCCTCAAAATAAAGTAGAGTGATTGTTTATAAAAATTCACACACATCTTCATGATATCCTCAACTATTCATGTGACACACTATTGGACAACCAATTCGTAAAGGGAGGATGTCTTAAAAAGTATAATAAAAGATAGAAATGGTGGAACCCTATCTCTAAGGTAATAGATGATAATATTCATGAAAATGGTTTACATAATCATGTGATCCCCGAAAATCATGTGATGGGCCTATAAAAATCCATCTTCATCTTGTTAGTGGATTATAAGAATACAATCATACCTTTTTAATGTATCATGACCATTCTCCCATGATCACATAAAGTCATCTTCCATAGCTATCTTGGTCTCCTGAAAGATCTCATTCATGTTTATATGATCTCCCGATGAATATTTGACATCTCAATAATACCATGTGAAATCTAATTGATGAGATGAGAATTCAATTTAAATGATTGTGAAAATGTGATATCACAGTGTCTATTGATCATGTTCCACCATATATAAACCATGGAAGGATCATGAAAGCAATGTGGTGAAAAACTCCATACACAGAATGAAGCCCATATATAAGAGATATAAAATATCAAGTGTGGTGTATAAACATGGAAATTATGTCTATGAATTATTATATATTGGCACAGAAAAACACACTCGCTTTAGCATTGAAGAGAAGAATTCGTGAAATGGAAGTCTACACAATCGCAAGGGTCATACAATAGAAAAAATATAGGGAATGACCTAAGGGATTCAGGGGCATGAATATGTTCCTTGTCCTATCACCATTTTTATACTGAAAATGTCATATAGTACACTGGACAGATTATCTGAATGAATTTCAACATTTATTTATGGTCACTCAAAAAATAAATAAGAAAATTCTTGAAATACATTATGGAATATATGTATGAATTTGTGAAAATGGTAGAAGACTTAGGTGAATATCATTAGAGTTATTTTCATGAAATGGAATTTTGTTCTTCTCCAAACCTATAATGATCATGGAAATTTGCTCGAACATATCATCTAGGACTTGTGAAATATAATATACATAATAGCCATTCCACACGGGGGTACTCTAGACAAGTTACCCAAATCTTTTGATGTTTTGCAGATAGGTCATCCATGTCTTTTGAAGTCCTCCAAACCTGATGGGTGTGTCTTGTGAAGTCCCCTAGAGATATCATTGAAGTCATAAACATCCCCATAGACTTTCCAATATGATCATGAGGCAACCTTCCGGCATGTCATCCTTGATCATGCAACACCATAGAATGTGTTTTTGTGGATTACAGTAATACTCTATGACTTGTGAGCTGATTCATACAATAGTTCTATAAAAATTTCCCTCAGATCAAGTGATAGGCCTATTATTTTCATGTTCTAACTTTGATAAACATCTTGAAACATTTCATCAATGATTGAAAAATACTCAAGACACGTCAGATGTGAAATCGGGACATGTCAGGTTGATTCTCATGACATGTCAAGAAGACACTCAGGACATGTCAAACAAATAACATGGCCATGTCTACCTAACATCCTCCAAAATTCAATCATTTCATACATACACCAGGAAAATCATTATTATTTTCCAGAAATATTACGTGAGTATATAAAAAATCAATCAATTATAAATCGGATTACTTCTATAAGAAGGATAAATATTAATACTTTAATAGATTTGATATCCAATGTAAAGATACCTAAGTGTAATTTACTCCATGTTAACAACACTCTAACCCATTTTACCCAAACGTTCCAAAGGGTTAATTATTCTACCTAATCCAATAGATGATTCTGAAGTCAATAAAAATATGATGAATCTGATATATGTTGTAAAGATGATACAATTGAAGAGTTAGAAAGGACCAATATTCATACCAAACACCCCATATGGAATAACCAAGTGCATAATTCATGTACTTATATGCAATGAGAATGGTGACTTTCTATCCCATGTTTCTCACACTGATATTAAATCATGTTCTATTGGGGATTTTTAATGATCATATCACATAGAACATAAATTTCCTACAACTATTGAAACCTCAATGTGTATTCTTGATTCGTTGACATAATATAATTTCCCACATATAAGTGAATCCACATCATCATAAGTCCCATATGAATTTACATATTGGGGAACCCTGGGTAAATAATACTCCTAGTAATAATATATATATATATATACCTCTACCCATTACTGCATTGAGGAAGATCAAACTATGATGACTCAAATTCCTATTTCAAATATGATACATAGTACTCATTCAAAAGGAGCAATATCAATACCATGTGTCTGAGTTCCCATATATATATCATTTCTATAATATGATAAACAGTATGGATCAAACTCAAACAAACTACATGAGTTTTGTTTTGATTCAAAAATATGATATGTAGGATGCCTCATAAAAGTTCAATACCATCCTTAAAACACCAAATGCCTCACATATGGATAGAAAATCCATATTAAATCATTATATATAATAAAAACATAATAATCAACCAATTCCTATTAAATAATGGGAATTACATGAAGAAGCACAGATACATATAGATGGTCTCATTAATAAAACCCCCAGACACATAGAAGGATTTGACATCGCTTAATTTTTTAGGCTAACTATATACATATGTAGATTTCAATGAAATTTGTGAAGAAATTTTAAATCAATATTTTAATCTCAAAAAAGGAAAAAATTCACATCAAAAAATTTTTAGGTTCCCAATCACCCATCCACTCAAAAAATTAATTTATTAAGGTTTTTTAGGTTTGAATCCTAAAATATACACCTACATTTGGAATGAATTTATGTACCTTGTTATTGATGTGGATACCATTAAGAGTTTCTATAAATATGTAAATGGTAAACTTCAGTGATAACCATACTAGATATACCATCCTTCATATTTTAATGGGAAAAAATGCTGATTCAGACCTGAATCAGTCAAATCATAAAAATGATCATTTGACCATTTTCCATGACATTTTATTCTTCACATACAATGGAAAAAATGGTATTCCCAACATGAAATGTTTCCCTAATAAAATATAATTAGAACTCCAATGAATGTGTCCATTCTCTCCATGAAAAATACATACATTTAAATTGGATGAACCAAGAATATGAAAAGAAAAATGTGTTATCTATGCATAGATTACTTAGCATGTGTCACAGTTGTGATGATGACATGATCAGTGAATTTTTTTTTCATTAAATTTTTGACATAAGATATTAATCTAAAGAGTAATTCATTATCCTGATATCAGTTCATCATTAATTTATTGTTTTTTATCCTCATCTACGTTGTTATCTTCCAAAGGTAGCAAAACAACCCCACCCACCCAACACCATCAACTATGAGAGGAAAATTCAATTATTCAAGAATTAAAATTACATGGAATGATCCTAACCCTCAATGATACTCATAATGGTCATAAAAACATATGCTAAAAATTCGGTCACATTCAAAGAAATATACAGTAAAACTAGTGTAACCTATCACCACCAACAACAACTTCAATATCATATCCCCAAATCATATTAATCAGTACATTCCATATTTGAGGGAAATGTGTGAAGGAGTTGAAAACATATAAAATCTTAATGAAGAGCGACTATGCAGGGCTCAAGAAAATTAATGATAATGTTATGGTCCCATAGGTTCCCCTCTGTCACTTTCTTAGGGAACTACATGAAAAACATCAACAATAGACACTCACACAAGATTAGTAAGGAAGTATCATTGGAAATGGAAAACATTAGTTATATGGGAGTGGTTTCATATACCATCTCCCCCTTATGAAACCCGTCAATAATATATAGTGGAATCTAGTGGGTGGGATAATATCCTTTCCCACAAGATTTATTTCTTCATGAATATTCCTATAGAAAGCATGGGGTGCATATCCTAACCAAAATAAGGAATCCCATCAGTACATTTAGATGCAAAAATGTGGATAGGGGTGGAATTATACCCTTGATTCAATAAAAGATATCTGTCAGCATAATTTGGAGATGGATTTTGTACAGGCCTGCATTCATGTGCACACATTCATTCAGTGTCACTACATTTTAGAAATAGGTTAAAAACCCCTTCAGTATATTTTAACACTAAAATGTGTATAGGGATAGGAAATATTCTTAACTAAAAAATTACACTAGAACATCACTATAATCCATATGAATAGGTGGTTACTCAGAAGAAGGAACACATTCTTACTACCAACAATTAGTATTATCGATATTTTCTCGTAATAGACGATGCACATGACTAGGATCATATACCAGTTCCAATCATGGTGCACCAAGGATGTTTGGAACATACCTCTAGATAATAAAAAATTCATTACAAATATGGTCAGTGACATAATTAAAAGGGAAAATGTGAGGCTCACATCCCTATTCCTATAAAGGATCAACATTGAGTATGGTGCGTGCCTCACGATGGGCTCATATTCAAGCCAAAAAAGACATGTTTAATAATCCAATTTCATGGTGTTGGGATAAAATTCCATTTTCTAACTATTTTTAGTTCTAAAACCATGGATGTTACCTTAGATCATGATAAAATCCCAACTAATGATGCTACTAGGAATATTCTATTGTGTTATGAAAACTAGGATCATATACCAACTTCTTCTGCTGAACAAATGATCTAGCATTATTAAGAGGTGATATATGAGGAATGTCATATCCATTATCCCATTCTAGAGGCTATCATAATCATTCACAGGGGAATATATGTTTCAAATAGACTAATATACACAATTTATAAAACATTGATTAATATATTCTATAAACTAAACATATAAAGTTTCATATTCCTACTGATAATAAAGAAACATTCAGAGAATTTCAGCATTTTATTTGTTGTGATCTTATATTCCTTAAGTTTTATAAAGTTATCAAAATATTCTTAAAACTAACATAAATAATGGTAATGATCAAGTTCAACCACAAGAATAATGTCTCCATAGTCCATCCATGACAAGGAATGAGGCATGTATCCACGATTGTCTCAATGGTAGTGTCATTGAGTCTATTTGACGCATATCAACAACACCACAAGGGTTGGTCGACTCTTTAACCATCTAAAAAGGTAATCATTACCTTAGTAGTCATCCTCATGATAGTGAAAAGATGGATCAAAGGGAATCTACTTTAAACATCTTTCGTAGTCAACCACATCGCTATGTTATCTCTACGTGATAGGTAAATCCTCCCCGTACTCGGAAACCTCCATGTAGATAGGTGATCAATACAATGATGTATTCATATAAAGTGGTACTTGAAGACCTATGGATGACCATATATCATGACCCATCAACTATTAGCAGCACATCACCATAGTCATATAATTACCTTGGGAAGTAACCTCCTCAGTATGACCAAGTGGATACATATAACAATGATGAATAAGTTGGTAACACGACTATATATAGAGGGTTATCCAAAAACACCCTTGTAACCATATTTCGTACCATTTCCACTGATGATGATGAGATATGAGATGCGCTATAGAGGGAGTTCATTTCATACTTATGCCAAAATATTTAAAAGAATCGTCATTTATAGAATTCTACACACCTCCCCTATATAGTATTTGAGGATCGGTTTCAGATAATGTATATAATATGTTTTCTGATGGACATGACCGAATTTTTCATAACCAATATCATTGGGATCGAAGAGCTTGAAATATTCCATTGTAGTATTTGTCTCTATATTATAATAACAATTGTTCAGCTGATTTCCAATGTCTCTTCAAATATATGTATTTGAGGGTGGGGAAAATATCGATCATTCCATATCATTATGTCCCAAAAAAAGAAAATCCAGCCATAAATGAAATGATGTGATGAAATATCCATAATAGAAATTAGCAGAGTTGAAAATTCCCATGACATATGGTCAATATGATGAAATAGTCCCACATTAAAATTAAAATACAACGTTAATGGAGTGAGTGGACTACTAAAAAATTTCCAAGATGGGCCCCTCAAAATACTGGGAACAAATATTAGGAACGAAATCCAATGATGTCTCCATCCCAACAACATCCCAAGTAAAATTACACATATTAAGGAATTCCATTACACCCAACTCTTACATGAGTACAATTGAACCAAAATCAAAAGTACTTTAATAGTATCTTCCAAAAAAAATTCTTTGAGTGATCCTATATGACATGGTTGGGGGAATATTTTACACTTAATCCACCATTTTGGTCATAAAACCCTTATCGGTTCCATGAAGTATTTGTATAATCTTCAATCCAACACCATACCATAGGGATGAGAGAATTTTTTATCTCAATCTCAATCTTCAGGTTCACCTCACCCAAGGTGGGTCTCGAAGAAATCAATGATTGTTCTAGATAAAACCCATATCGTATGGATGGAGGAATTTTAATCTCAAATCATGTAATATGAGGAATGAAATACTTTACTGAAATCATACAATATTCAACCATTTTATCAACTAGTGCAAATAGTTCCCAAAATCCATACATATCCCCTTGGGATGGGGGAATTTTTATTATTATCATCACCTAAAAATAAGTTAGTATTCTCTATGTTTGGAGATAAATATCGATAGTCTTCATCTCATATGGTCCTCCCACATAAATAAAATACTTTTATATTCCGGTTCTATTTAAAAAATATCAAAAACAACCATAATAACACAATTCAAATATCCTGACTTGAAAAATTTATGGAGAAGGCATTCAAGCATTGTATGGTTCATAAGAAAAAATTCTCAAAAATATCTTCTGTTCAAATGAATGCCCCTAATAGAACCATCGATGGAGGATTAATCTATTCATACTCACCATATTATGTTGAGAGTAGTGAGAGAACTGGAATTAACTAATACGCCACAGTGAATGTTTCCACTATCAATGTTATAGATGATTTGGAAAAAGACGCAAATGTAGAGGGACACATTTAATAAAACATCACTCAAGAGGAGGGTATTCTAGAAGCACCAATTCAAGATTCACGCATATGGAATGAGAGGAGGATCCCAAACCTAAAACCTATTTAAAATGAAATTCCACCTCTATAATGGAACACCACCAGTGAAAAAGGGAACGGTTTTACTACATCCAACTCACCCTGTAGAGGTGTATAAATTCTTTACTTTTGGGAATAACTAGAACAATTTCAGCATGAGATTATAAATCTCTGATATCTCTATGTAGATCGAGTCAGGTGAAAATTTCAGTTAGGGTATCATATTTTGATAGAGATAAATATCCATCCTTTCACATGTTAAGAGAGGTCAAATATACCAACAAGAGTTGAATATAAGAATTTTGTTGGCTCTCGATCTTGGTAACCAAACCATATATAGGAGTAAGATGACATGATTATTAGTTTCATCCATTATTGTGGAAGCCTCTCCCCACTTATAATGATCATTAATTAATAAAATTAATTGAGAATTCATAGGATATGAAAATTGGACCACATCTCTTATCCTCACCCACTCCCTATAGAATGAAGGCATCCATGAGAATGGTTCCATCACAACCTCTTAATCATATTGAATCCTTGGTTGATAAAGTGTAATCTAGGGATGGGTTGAACATAAACTTTCTTGAAATATAGAATCCATATCCTAAATGGGTGGATGAAACATTTATGTCTCCCGATTTCAGTAACATGACTTCCTAAACTATTGACAGTGCTCGTGATCTTGAACATCATATCACACACTTCATGTCCAAATGTTGTCTAATTATGGGACCTCAATATTAGAAATAGGAATCCAAACTATGATGTTTTTTACAATATATTGTAGATCTAGTATTCTATTGTAACATCATCCTTCTATCAAGATCCTTTTTTTATGGGAATACCTTCTTAGTCAATTCCATTATTAGTTTAATTCCATTGTAAGAAAAATGACAATTTTCCACCACAAAATCAAAAACCATTGTGAAAATGAATGGATTTATAACATTATCTCCAAATGGAAGGGTATATCGTATTTCATTAGTATCCATCTTTCTCATGTGTAATTAATAGTTTTTTGTAATAAACATATTCATGATGTGATGAAAAAAAATTATCCAAATGAAATATAAAGGTGGATTATGTGAGTTTACAGAAATAGAACCTTGCCTACATGATTTCATTTAGCAGCCCCAAGATAAGTCTCCAACCATTCCCTCAGCATAGGGAAACAAACTAGTTAAGGAATAGACTACCACATTTAATATAAAAATAAAATAAATTCTCATTCAATATCCCAGTTAGGTATGGAATATTCCATATCCTCCCATTGAGTGTTGTAGAAAAAAAATTACCATCTTCTTGAAGAAAAATTAGATCATGGTCACCAATGATTTAAGGACTGGTAGAATAAATCATACCACTTGTTAAGTGAGATGGTAATTTTTTATTTACATAATTCCATGTAAAATAATCTACTCAATCTACCATTTCCTATGAAACCCAATGAGGCTGACCTCACTAATTGTCCTAACTACACCCATTTCTGTTGGATGATGGGTCAAACCCTTCATGATTTCCATTCCTTCAATAATATACTTCAATGAAATATTTATTATTTATATGTTATTATACAATATTCAAAATCATTGGTGACAATTGAAACAATTAACCTACCAAAATATAAGGTTATCTAGAAAGGGGATCCAACCAGGCATTCACAAGTGTATGATCACTGGATGATTCGAATGAAAAATGAAAGAACTCATGAAACTGTAAGAGAAAAGATTCAAAAACAAAAAATTATTCCTTCATATTGTCAGGTTGCTTTAAATACACCAATATGATGTGGATGAAATCATTTGGAATAGTAAAATAAAGAATAGGAAGTATAATATTCATCTCTTTCATAATCTCTATTTCATTGATAAATAATTCCTTAAAAATATGGTGTATGGGAAACACCACACCAAATTTACTCCCCATAATATAAAGAGATAATTTATGATTTTTTTAATTTATTTCACATAATATAACCCTCAATTTGTGATGTATAATCCTCTAAGTATGAGTTAATTGTATGTGACCAGGAAGCTGGATGCCTGAGACATAGGAGTCGAAGATATACTAAATGGTACATGAATGGTTGAAAAGAATATTTTGGTCACATCCCCATTAAGGAAACATATGAATATAACACCATTGGTATATAAATCTAGTAAATCTAATACAATCAATGATATTACTTATATAACGTGATTTTTCTTCCAATACCATCCATCTTACACATGTGACTGGTAGGTGTTTGATTTTCAATTCATCCAAAAAAATGAGGAATGTTGGAACAACCAAAACAACCTAAATTATATGATACTTTGAACACTTATATCTATCAATTCTTGTTAAACTCAAACACCTCTACTCCTATGTGTCATAATAGAGAGAAGACCCACCTCAGGAATCATTTTCCTCTAGAAAAAATGTATGAAATTCTAAATTTGTTGGTATTTGTCCAATATAAATATTTCATCATTGAAGTGCTCCATATTTTAAAATAGAATATTGAGGTCCGTACCGAGGACCTATATAACATAAAAAAGTTTTGTATGGATGTCTCTAGATTAGAGTTTTATCGATTGGAGTCTATTCGATCAGAATTGAATTCCATAATCACGTTCCTAGAACCAAATCACAATGAAGTTATCCCAAGACATATTAGAACCATATATGTTTCTGGTAAACATATTTATGTCGAAATATGATGCACTCTAATAATGTTTTTGGGATCAAACTCATCCTAATTTGGACCCTCCAACATTTGGGATATATAAAGGGGTACTTATTTCTTAAAAATATATCCATTCATGTGTAGGATAATAGTAACAAAAAACCACTTTAGAAGAACAAGTTGAAGGATTAGTTTGGGCATCTCCCATATAACATTGAGTTGATTTTCATCAAACAGGGCACAAAATATAATTTCTTAATTGGATGACCTTGCCTTCAGATCCATGTCCTGGTATCTTCAATATTTTATCAATGATTAAAATACTCAATTGATGGTACTGTTGGTATGATACATGGTGAAATTTCACCCTTTAGAGTACTAGGATGACATATATCTTGACAATGTTTTCTATTTAAGGTAATGAAAAAAAAACAATGGTGGATGATTATATATAGGTTACAATCCAAAAAAGATTGGTGACTGCCCCGAAAAATCCCATGAGTATTATATATAGCAATTTTTCACTACCATTAATCCTTTTTGGGAGTTCAGACAGAATCCTTCATTTCTAGGCTCCACCTACCCCAAACAAAAGAATAAAAGAAATATTTCCAATTTTGAATCCCTCTATAATCCATCAGTTCATTCTGAAAGATTATGAATCTTCTCAGGGACTCTATTTCCTAAACAATGATAGATATTCCCTCAGATTACATACCTTCTCTGAAAATTTATCAACACACTCAAAGATGTACGAATAAGAGATTTTGACATCATAAAATCCCCTCCTACATATAAGAAAGGAATATATTCCACCATACATGAGTTCAATTTGGTGAATATGAAAATATTAGAATACATGTGACTAGTTTTTATAAGTAAATTCCTTCTTCTCATGTAGTTGATGGAGCTTATGACAATTATAAAAAAAACGTTGATATGTACTCTATTTGAATTATACATAAATTAATGAGTGAAACCATATGTGGATAAAAATTAGCTAGATTACCAGATCTCCATTCTGTTTTCATGTAGGAAGCTAGGAGGATGAACTCCTCTCATTATACTAATGTAGAATCAGAACATGAAAAATTATCAAATCAATCATTATTCTGGAATTTCAATAACCAAACTTTTTCTAAAACATAATCCCTAAAATGGAACTGAATTGGATGATCTGTGTCTACATAGATTTTAGAGACCTTAACAAGTGATTCTGGATGAATTATTTCCCATTCATGATCACATAACCATTGATCGATGAAACTCCGTACTTTTAAAAGAATTCCATATTAGATGGGTATTTGTGGTATAATGAGATAATGATGGCCCCAAAAAAAGGACGCCTCCTCCATCTGATCCCCTCATGGGATCAATTGTTGATAGCTAATGAACATGGGATTCAATAATGTTAGTGTCATATACCAATTCTTCATGAACCATATCATTAATAAAAAATTGAATAAACACCATAATATTACATCGATGACTTACTAGTCAAATGTCAACATCGATGTGATTTCATCTTAGTTCTTCAATCAATCTTTAGAAATTTGTACCAAAAATGTTTGAAGATGTATCCTATAATGTTTGATTTTAGAGTAACATTATGGATATTTATTAAATTTTTGGTATACCACCAAGGAATTGAGGTAGGTCTTGAAAAGACTAGTTTAATCCTAGAGAACCTCAAATTACATATTGGTGTTCAAGGGGAAACTCACTTACATTCATTGTTTCATTGATAAATTATTCAAAAAATCTATATTCTTCACCCTATTAATGATAAATGGAATCACATATCGATGGAATGTAGACTACCAATATTCCATTGATAATGAAAATAAGTTCATACTTCACCCACTAGTATTGATACCTCAGGTGGAAGGAAATATTACCATACTATATGTGGACACTAAGGAATGTTTTATCGATGCCCTTATCAAATAAATAATCGATGCAGGGAATGAAAAATGTATCCAATTACTTAATCAATAAATGTTGTTGACTACTACATTATACTATATTATTGAGAGGAAAAACCTCACACTCATCTTGGATGTGAAAAATATTAGGTATTAAATATTGCACCAAAAATTCCACTTGGTTTTTCATATTAACCAACTAAAGTTCATTATTGGATACCCTCTTTTGACTGGTTTACTTCAATGATTGGTTTTTATTTAGAGAAAATAGGAAATGCAATTCCTTTTATAAAATTCAGTTAAGGTAAAGGCCTTGGAAAATTAGCATGCGGAACATCCTACCTCGGATTTCACACCAATGGAGAGCAAACATATATAAGGATAGGTTTTATATTCCCATGAAACTCCCATAACATGGGAGATGTATTTTGAATGTGCCTTTTGATGTGTTATCATAAAAAGGATGGAAAACCCAAATCAGAATTGGGTTAGTTAGTGGGTAGTATTTTTTTATCATAAAAATATCATTTTCCCCACTCATCCTCACTCTCTAAAGTATTCACTAATAATGAGGAAGAATAAAATGTCATCATTATTGGATTGAAACATTCCCTGCAGTTTTAGATATCCAAAATGAGCATCAAATTATATTCAAAGCTAGTGGAAAAAAATCAACAGTTAATATACAATGAATAGATAGGAATTGGACCCTCTCATTAGTAAAGATGGAGGATTGATGAAAGAGATTTATTTTTAACCCATATTTCATCATTTCCCTCTATCAAAAAATTATCAAAATGTTTTATATCCTACCATGTACATTGGACTCATTGATCCTTATGAAGATGAGGTGGTATTATTCATTACAAACCAATGGATGATCACATCCTTTATAATAAATCGAATGTATGAAATCAATCCAATTAACACTACCCTAGAACATAATAAACTAACATCCACCCCTGTATAAATTGATCTTGTAGTGGATTACCTTAAAAAAGGGACCCCCATTTGATTGATTCAACATGGATGAAATCTGACTTCAACCAATGAACATTAGCCATCCGGATGGGCCGTATGAGAATATTTTCATCTTAAAATAAGTCTTCGATGGAATCATAATTAAATACATAAAATAAGGATAGATTCCCACTAATATGGAAGAAGTCCTTGCGGGTTCTTATGGTGGTCATCCGTATGGGACCAAACTCTCCTTCCAAATCCTAAGGCTTGGTTACTAATTGAAACCAATGATTCAATGTTTTATTGATTTCACCATCAAATTTCATGTCTAGGAATATCATGTAAACATCATCATCCAACCCCAATAATTTCTACATACATGTAAATATTCTAATCCATTTTATATAATAGGGATTTAGGTTGTAGGGATATGTCACCAGATCATTGTTAAATATTTTATTTATATCCTACTACCACCAACTTCTTTTCCAAATGGGTTGAGGAAATAAAAGTCTGGTAAATTGAGAAAATGAATAACATTAACTTCGTAATGTTCAATATCTTCACCATAGTGGAACTCTCTCACAATATATCAATGGATAATGGCCCCAAATGCCATTCAATTGAATTAAAGAAATTATTCCAAGAGTAAAAAATAAAATCAAACCAATAATCAAGATATCATGTACACGAAAATGTATAGATAGAGGTTTTTATTAATAATCTATCGAATGTACTCTAGGTGATGGTGAGTAAGGATTATAATTCTTTTCTGCACTGGTTCTTCCATGATTAATGGTCCTACCAAGCAACCACACACATGACCCCATAAGTGAGTCCTTATTCATTGCTATATAGAACCATGGAAATATTTCACATTGATGTATACTTCTCGTCACTCTGAATATCTCTCTATGGAATACTCACTGAAAATGAGGAATTGAAAAAGTTGTTGGATGAGATGGAATGGAAGAATGAGAAGAGGTTTCATTCAGTGAAAAATCATGAGGTCCATCAGAATTGAATAACCTGATCCTTCAATAATAATTTTCCATACCATTCCTTCCTTCCTAGAGAACTAATATTGCCTCTCAATACCCCAAAGGTTCTAGGAAACAATCATGAAAATCAAGAACTGAAAATGGAAAATGCAAACATAATACATAAGGTTTATCCCAATGGAGATTACAAATTTGATATAGTGGATCGTGAATGTGATGAGACCCCACCAATTCTTAGTTTGATATAAATTATATTTTATAGAATTATTAATGTATCTATAATCATGGTCATGTGTCATTAAACTATGAGATAATCCTAGGCTACAGGAAATTACGCTGCAAGGAAAAATTTCCTTATCACGGGTCTTAAAATTGAATGAAAGGTAAGTCCTTAGCGCATGATGTAAAACTCCACAGAATAAGTCCTAGGAGAAAGACATTAAACTACACATCATCCAAGGACCTATTCACATGACATTAAATAAAAATAAAACATCCACCTTTGACATATGACACTACACTTCATAGAGAGGTCACTGTGGAACAACCCTAAAATGAATGACCCATATTATCTCAGTCATAAGACAATAAACTATATGAAAATGTATTTAACACATGACATTAAAATATAGTTGTACCATGTGTTCCATGAATATGATTCCTTTAAAAGCCATTATAGAATGTTTCATGTTGCAAACACAGGATACCACTCAAGATAAGATTTCATGAATTCATGGATTTCATTTATAAGGCCTTGTGTTTTATTTTTCATGTCATCCAGCACTTATCTGTATCATAAGATGTTAAATAGATTGGTTTCTGAAATCTCTGTATATCATGAATATCATTTTCATAAGATATATATATATTACCAGATATAAAATAATTTTCCAAATAATACCTAATAAAATTACCAATTAAATTAATTAAATCACTTATATGTGGTGAAAGAATGATTTTAAATTCCTTATTTCTATCATTGAGAAGAGATCAAATGGGATAATTAATTTTGGTAAAGGATAGACCGCATGATCAAGATATATGAGATCAGTT
Organism: Viscum album; assembly: GCA_963277665.1. Classification (NCBI taxonomy): domain Eukaryota; kingdom Viridiplantae; phylum Streptophyta; class Magnoliopsida; order Santalales; family Viscaceae; genus Viscum; species Viscum album. Next base: position 1,682,423,679 of record OY728126.1, on the reverse strand, counting down.
TATGGTTAGCATGGTCTTTGATACAAGACCTTAAAAAGGAAAACCATAATCACATACCTCTTGAAGTTAATATTTCTGATTTTTGCCATTTTATTGAAATAAAATATCATATAACAATAAACCTCACTTGATAGGTTCACTATCCTTGATGTTGGTCTCCCACCACACCTCTATTGAAGAACTATGTGTGTATTAATTCCTTCCATATTTGGATTCACAATAATTCCTGAATATCCAACCCGATGTCCATCAAAAATAATAACCAGGAAAAATTACCACACTACATATGGTTCAGTCATGTGCGGATAGTTTCCCATTTAAGAACTATGTGTGGATTGGTTCCTACCATAGCAAGATTTGTAGTTGTGCTCATATCACCAATCTTTTGTACATCATCAAAAGTAAATTGAAAAAATAACCCCCTATTAATATGATTGAGACCTACAGGTAGAGTTTCCAATTCAATAATATTGTATTACTTGATTTCATTGATCATAAGATTCATAAAAATTTCCATATCTAAAATAGTATGTTCAGTAGTTATAATTTGTGGGAAAATCTCTTATTTTTTATTTTTTAGAAAAGCATAGATAATTTCTCATTCAATAACATTGTGTTTCTTGATTCATTCCATCAATAGATACCCAATTATAGTTGAATTTCCAATAATGGGTCCATCTTTAATATTTAGTTGGAAAGATTCCCCCCACTATATATGATTCAGACTTGGGAAGGGATTTTTCAATTCAAAATTAAAAGTGGAATGATTCTAAATATGGTCAGTTTTTTATTAATTCAGGATATTCAATTCCGAGAATAAATTAAACATAAAAATATTTAATTTCCCTTTTTATAGGTCATACTTGAGTGTGGAACTTTTATACAAGAAGTACATGTTGATTGATTATTATCGTCATAGTATATGTAGTGACACTCGTATTGTCAATACTCTGTTCATATGAAATACATAGAATGATCCGGATTAAACTGACTACAAATGGGATATAAATATCCTTGTAACCAACTAAAATCCTTAGTGCATGTTACTAAACTACAATGAAAATTTCCATACAGTATGATGTTATGTTTGAATGAATTTGTTTTTTCATGACATTAAACTGAATGATAGATATGTCCCCACTACATGATATTAAAGTGTATATATTGTCACCCGTAATCATTTCATATCAAAGGACCATTACAAACATCAACTAGGATAACCATAGAATATGGTTCTTCAATCATCATTAAATCACCTAAATCAATAAATAACACATTATATCACAAGAAACTCTAGTTAACACAAATTTTTACATCCACTATAATGGGGAAGAGATCTTTGTGTTTGAAAATTCAAGATGTATATATAAAAAAGGTCTTCGATATCCAAACTAGTAACATTTTGACTCTGTATGAAGGGATTTTTGGATCTATTAGATCCTTGACGTCATTATGGGTGAACTCATCACCTTAGTGTGTTTTGTGTCATCCCATAAATTCTTTTGATATAACATTACACATGAACTGAGAACCATGATCAATTATTTAAGAAATTTTGATATCCCAGTCAAAAAGATGTTTTCGTACACATGATCTTGGTTATCCTAATTTTTTTATTTGTTGTCATTCCCCTCATATCTTGTCCACCTGCATCCCGACCATAAAATTAATGTACATTGGTATAATTTGTACATCTGTAAGAATTATCATTTGATAGTCCAAATCATAAGACCATAAACATCTATTGAATGAAATAAAAAACCTGGTAGTTTGAAAACCATAATATTCTATCATGAAAAAAAATAATGTCACCACTCTCTAAACTCTTCATATCTAGAGTTTATGAAAAATTTAAACTAAAAAATAAAAAAGTAATACAATTAATAGGGTCCAAATTAAGGCCCTGTTAAAATCTTATACATTCTCACAAGACCCTTGTCCTTGGAGTAGGTTATAGTAATAATTTTTCACATCTCCTCACCATGATAATGTGTTCCCTATGTGGTGACATAAATATTAAGGTTCTCAAACCATTATTAAATATTTCATTTTCAAAAACAACCTTCAATTCTATGATGTCTAACCTAACACATCCAGTTCATCAATTTCATATACTAATCTTGGAACCCCATAGAACATGGTCTCCCATACTCATGGTTCTTCTATATAAAAAATTAGTAACATGTAATAGATAATCATGAATGGACCTACTAGGATTTAGTAGAAAATTATACCATGTCTAAGATAATATGAACACGTTATTCTAGCAAGCACACTATTACATCCATGTGTTATTATCCTACTTATGTGTAACATGGGTTCAATGAATTATTAATTTTAGACATTTACTGATAATATCCCTCCTCTAGTTAGAGTAAATATTCATATAATCTGATTTACAATCCCAATAACCAGATAATTCAAGTGGATTTTATTGCCTCAATATTACGTCACCTTATGTTCTAACCTATTTAGATTTAATAAATGAAACTCGATTCTCAAAAAATTTTATGGACTAGACCAGGTGACTCAAAAACTACATGGTGTAGGGTATTTCAGTCCCAACATAATGATTAATATCACATGGGTTCATATATATTCCAATATAGCTTTAGCTTCATATCCCACTTCATCATCTAGATATTTGTGTCTTCACTAATTTTTCCAATCCCATTGATAAGAGTGGGGAATACCATACTTTGACCATGAATATAATCCATATATTAATATACATAAAGGATTATGACCTACCACCTAGAGGAAACACCTGAATAAATGAAATGAACTCTAATCCTTATGAGCATCGGAAGAACCGTTGTGGAAATTAGCAACTTAGGGTGGTTTAGGTCATCCAAAATATGTCATAAAAATTCTATACTTATTTATTCATGCATCCCAAAAAATAATTACAAAATATGTACTAAAAAAATGCTGATGTACATGGATTCCATTATATTTTACCAATCACCAATATATCATATTTAAATATTTTATTTCCCTTGGAAAAGATTTTGGATCCCCTTAACTGAAAAAAAATATTCCCTATGGGATAATGCATTGCGCCCATTGTACCAAATATTAGAGGCATACCCTCCTTGTATAAAGTGACCTATATGCTCCATGAGTGTGGAATATTCCATGGGGGAACTCATCACCTTACGGTGGTTTGGGTCATCCCCAACATGTATACCTCATTCCCTTATTCTTCTGAAATTTTATTAGTAAGAAATAAAATTATAAATAATTTCAGTTCCTTAACACATGACAATATACTGCATGGAATATGTATTTACTAAAAGGAATTAATCTACATGGATAACCATACATCAAAAACTGTACACAACTAACAACATAAGGTCTGAACTGGTAGTATTTAAACCACATAACTAGATGTATTGAGTTGTGAGAACAAAAACTAAATCACATCAATGGAATATATTTCATGAATTTCAAATATCCCATTTAAAGAGAAACCATGTTTTCTAGGTTGAAAAAAGGGAACCCTATGTATGAGTCATGTCTATGATCATTGGATATACATATTATGTGATCCAATTAATAAAAAATTATATAAAAAGGAAAATGAAAGAAACTATCAGGTTGAATAACTGTAAAAGGGTATCACAAAAAAATTATTTACATTACCTATAATAATTCCCAATATGATTTTTGGAAAAAATACATGGAAATACAAAAACATTTTTATACAATTCTTGTAGGGAATTTTGTATGTCCCTAATAAAAATATTATTTTTCACAAGATTTCCATTAAAAATGACGATATTAGAGAATTCTATACATGATACATTTATTTTAAAAAAAATTACAATTATAAAGTAGGTGATCCAAGGATCACACAGACATATACATCAGTTATGATAATCATGTTTCTGGGAATTCATGATGCATTTTTATGGGAAATCTTTTGTGAGTAATGAATTCAAATACTATTATTTGATTTTACATTATATTATAAAAATTATCAAGAATAATTGTTTATCTATAAGGTATCAAATAAAAAAATTCATGCACTTAATGAATGAAATAATTCCCAACAATCATAATATAATTTCAGAATATTAATTCATCGATAAAGTGAAATTGGAGTAGTCTCTACATATCAGTGTTGTTCAAGTGGATACACAAATATGATTGGATTATTGAACTACATTCCCATTTGTAAAATTTTAATAGAATATTCCTTGAGGTCCACATACTCGTTCTCAGTGGAGGTAATGTATTGGTTTAACTGAACAAAAGAATCAGTTTCTTCCACCAAAATCTAAATCAATGCATCTTCCATGAAATAAAGAATCAATTGTTTCCTTCTTCACCACTTCAAGGATCCCATGGTACTCCAATAACATTGTCTCCAATATTTTAGGATCATTTTAAATTTTTTTTTTGTAAATAAAAATGTTTATTTTATTCAAATAATATAAAATTTGAACCTTCCTTGTGTTTATCGTGTTCTGGTGATCTCTTGCCCCCGCAGCACACTAGGAAGCATCCATCATGCCATTATACTAACTTTTTTCTTACTAATGACTCACATGACACTACAACCCTTAATTAAAGCTCTCTCCATTGATGCATTATGGATATTAATACCTTCACCTGAGTATAATGAATATTATAGCCAAAAACCTCATAGAAAAAAATGGAAAAATTAAAACTATGATGATATAGATAGTTCTTCATCTCATCCATAGGGGCATCCAAAATTAGAGTAGAAATATCAATTCATACATTATGCTACATTAGTTGATACATTGTAAAATACACAAATACATGAATGAAATCCAATAAATGAATATGAATATATTCTAGATCAATATAACTAAGTGATGGACTCTTTATCACAACCTACAATGAAGTGGATATAGAGTCATCTTTTACAATTGATTAATTAGTATGGGGAATTACCATGGAATATGGGACTAGAAGATTTGATCTCTTATGAGAAGGTATTTAAACATGTGTCAAATTTCTTTTAGTAATAATGTATGAAATATGATTATATTAGTATAAAATGGATGTGATCGATGTTTGAACCATAACTTTTTCAGTTGCATCACAAGAAATTTATTTCTCCCCATCCTCATCTCCAGGTGCATAGATGATGCCCTATTACAACAAGTATTCTAGTGGAAACAATAAATTTTTGTCCATTGGTGTACTTCACATTTTTCCTTCATGTTTTGTAATAGTGAAATAAATATTTTATGACATGAAACTATGTAAAAAATATGTACTATTTCTGAAGGAGTGGTCAGCCACTCTAATAGATGCCTCCAACTATTCTATTTTAGTCGTGGAGTAGCTACTAACATCATCCTCATCTATAAATATTCTCCCCTATGCCGGGTCAAAATGTATTAGTAATTGAACATCATTAGTATGTTCCATGTCTTACTAGGCCAACACTTAATCCCTTATTACTTATTTTCGGGTCGGGCCCATTTGTGAAGGATATACTGGAGCAACATGATTTTCAACCATATCATTAGGAGTAAATGTATGTTTCAATAGTTCAGATAATAGTGGAACTGCACATTTTATACTATCTAGAATGTGTTAATAAAATGGTATGGAATAGGAATATATGTAAGGATAAAGACTTACATTATGATTTTTTTATAGGTGATTCAAAATTTTGTGAGCACTTACTTTTCCATTTCCACTCACAAGATGTTTCAGCTAAAAGAGATCACACTGAAAGCATTAACATTGGTGATGATAGATGTATAAAACATGAATCCTAAATATTGGAACTCCACACCTTAACAAATGCCATTTTACCCAATGAAACCTCTTATTTAGTTCCCTAGTAACCACCTATGTCAACACTATTAGATGTACCAATGGGGGTATATTCCAAGGATTCCATGGCTGCTCAGTATTTTGAAGCTTCTATCCATATCAATAGAACTACAAAATCTATTAGTAAAGTCAAAACATTGTAATAGCCATTAGAATTTTGTATCAAGACTTTTCATAATATTTCCCACACAGTTCGATGGATGTGTTTATCAATGGAAATATTCATCATTAAAAGTTCCACTCTATGTTGCACTAATTGTGTGAAATGGACTTCCCCCTTGATGATTTCCATATTACATTAAAATCACAAAGGAAATCCCAAACCATAGTGGTAAATTCATTGAATGAGATAAATGGTAGATAAAGGATACATGAAATTTATAAATGTTTTTATTTCCACCTGTTGAATTATTCGTCATAGCTCAGTATCTGAGTTCTCAGAACTCTTTATCATCAATGGCTAAAATAAAGTGGGAACTAATACTGATGGAGCAACATCACTCACAATTTATTCACTCACTATAACCATGCAATTTAATTCTTCCCCAAATAATTAAACTGATGTTAAATGTCTCACTTCCATATGAAGAATATCGTTGTTTGTTGGTCTTCTTGAAAAAAACTACTTTGTAGGATCATATTTCCTTCTGTGATGGAACATATCATCATAACATCAGGTGCTGATGTGGATTGTTTCCCTCTTGGATATGAGTAGATCCATATATAATAATATTATTAGTAGAGGCCAATATTATCATCATTAAAATTAATATATACAATGACATGTGTCTCTTTTCTAGTGAACATCATCTAGAACATGCGATACACCACTGGATTATTCTCAGACTGATCAAAATAATGGACGAGAATTTTTAATAAATAAATAAAAACTGATGACTGAACTGATAGGGTGAGTAGATTTCAGAAATAATGATCTCATCAATGCCAGAATAAATTGAACCCTCCTTAAAATTTATCATATAATACCAATCATTTGGGATAGCCCCATAATTATCACTTATACTACTATTGGGAATCTCAAATGGTTTAGAAAAAAATATGTCATGAGGTCATAGGGTGTCCCTAATTTCCAAAAAACATGAAATTCAATCGACAAAAACATCAAAATGTATTCTTGTGTCTAAATAGTCCTTCCTGACTTCTCATTAGTTTTAGGATGAATGGTTGTCCGAAATTGTCGATCTATGTTTAGAGCCTTTTGAAGACTCCTTGATAATCTCAATGTAAACTATATATCATAGTTATAAACAATTGAATGTGGTGTAGCATGACTTCTCAATGATCTAACAATATAGATTCGTGCATAGAATAGAAATTCATGATCTTTCCATAGAGAGTGGAAATTGACTTAATAAGGTGATCAAAAATTTCATATTTAAAATCATTCTTTCTATGATTCATTGGAAATATAGTGAAAATTTACATATTAATATCTTCCATTTTCCATAAAATAATAGTTAGAGGATTCATAAATCTATTGGAATGTTTTCTATTAACCAATACAAATTGAAAATCTAGTATTTGGATACATAGTCTACAAATTCATATTTTATATTATCGCACCCAAAATGTTCCATTAAATACATATCCATTTTTTTCAGATCATGGGTATATAGACAAATTAGATATATGAGATTCATCTTATAATTCCATCTTCATCTCATCTATGGATGGAACACATAAACATCTTAAAATTTTCATCACACCACCTCGATATAATTTTTTTTTATCTACACATCATCAAAAAAAATTACCATACTTTTCAACCTCTTATTATAAAGTAAATAACAATTCACATTTTGCGATATGGACGGGTTTGAACCCATTTAGAAATGGGGTGATGTTTTCACTTCCCTAATAACTCATATATAAATTATTATGATGTCCCAAAATAAATATTCCTTCTCAATCCTTATATTAGTCAGAAATATATGATCATTCAAACTCAATGCATCAGATTCCTTATTAATATTTAAATTGTGGTATTGTATTGGTAAATGAAAATCCATGAGTTGTTCTAGAATTATCATTCACATAATGATAATATATTTCTATGATAAAATAAATATAAATATATTGTGATATTTATATATCTCACATTATTCTCCATAGAGATAATTATAAAAAAAAGTATAATATTATTGCTACCAACACGATATTAGGGATTGTAATTTTCTATTCTGGTATCATTATCTACATTGATGAATATTAAATAAACTTATCATTTTAAAAAAATTCTCCATCCAATTCATTGAATTCATGAAACACATCATATAATAAATGCATCCCCTCTCAATGTTAATATCAATATTATCTTTTTGGTTAATCATCATATTATTTCTCCAAAAAATTATTCACATTCCTTTTATATTATAAAATATCCCACATACAAGAAAACATGTTTAATGGGTTTTTAATCATGTAATTTCATTAAAAAATTCTTTTAGTAAGCTTATAACCCATATAAATTTCTTACATCAGTTATTCTTGTATGAATATCCTATTCTTTCACTGCCATTGTCATTGGTGGATTATCTGATCTCCCATACATAGAGACAATATTTCGAGGAAAACTAACTCCCTGATGCCCTAATTTAAAAATGAAACATTTACCATATAAATCCTTTTTTATATGATTCTAGATAATGGTTCTTAAGTGAAACTTATGACTTTATAATAATTTGATGTATAACAATAAATCATCAATAAATACAAATATTAAATTCATTATATTCCTTTAACACTATATTCATTATTTTTATAAAATAGTATGTTTATTAGTCAATCGAAGAGACATTACTATGTACTCATTATATCCATAACTAATAAAAAAATTATTTGGAATATCATCCTTTTTTACTTGTAAATGGGTATAACCATAATGGAGATCTATGATTTAAAATTTTTGAGATCATTGATGTTGATAAAAATATCATCCATCAGAGAATGAGTATAATTTCTATTCATAGTAGCTTCAGTCATTTCACAATAATAAAAACACAACCTCATTTCCATTCATTTTTTTTCATAAATAAAATATGTTATCCCCATGTGGAAATAATTGGTCATATTAATCCCTTATCACATTACTCACGCAATTTTTTAATCAACCCCCATAGCTCGGTGGTTTCCATTTTTTTATAGTTTATTATATATAAGATTCATGTTATGAATGACTTCAGTATAAAAATATATTATATTCTTAGTTGGATATTATGGTGGTTTTTCATGAATCGCATCAATGAATTTATGCATAATACAGAAATCATATATCCTAGGGTCACCTTTCCCATATATGAGTTTTAGTTACTCTTCATCCTAATAATTTCATTAAGTAGAGTTGTTCATGGTGTATCCAACAATAATATAAATGTATAAGACACTTTTATATGGTCATGGATTTCCATATATTCTTTTAAATTCACTATATCCGTCTCTTGTTATTAAATTTTATTCATTACACAATGAAAGAACATATCTATAAAGGATTATATCTTAGTATTCAATAGGTTTTATAATAAAATATCACAATAGGGTATTTTCATGTATCAAAATGGTGATACATTGACATGTATTTTTTAGAATAATATTTCACTATGTGTCTTGATTGATAAATTGTTTCTTAATATTCTAGAAAAATACTTAATTTTCATAGGAAACAATAATTATTTAAAAATATTCGTGGATCCAAAATCAAATTAATAATTATCAAACATTGAAGAAATAATGAAATTACCATCCACCACATAACCAAGAACTATAACATCATTTGTATTAATTGAATTTCCTTGGGCTTCCCCCATTTTTGACTTCTTTGAAAAGTTCTATAGATAAGTGTGGCATTGGTTTTCATATTTATTCTCCATAATAATGTTAGTGAAATTTACATTGATGGATTCAACATAATAGATGTTGTCATGAAAATTATGGACTTTATATCCATACCTGAAAAAAGATAATTTTTTCATATTCATGATTTTATATTTATGAGTTTTCTTTTTATTTTTTGTCTTCCATTTCCACTTTGATTTCCTTTTATTTTAAGTGTAAAAAGGAAATTTTTGATGAGCTAACCATAGTTCATTTTTGGAGAACTTTGAGTGACATCCATGTTCCATGCCTAGGTAATCGGCCTATATGTGTTTGGGTGATACATAACCCAATACAAATCCATTTCACGGACATGATTCTTAGACCAGGAACGCAAGCAGTCACTGGCCAGTTGAGGCCGTAGCTAATGCATGACTAGCGCACAAGATGAGAGATAAATAAATTTATCCATATGGTATTTCTTTCTTGGAAACATCACATGGTTCTGTCACAACACAATTTAGAAAGCTATGTGGACTAACCATGCACCCTATCTATCTCCTCTAAAAAATCAGGGTAATCCCTCCTTTATTTTAAATCCATAACCCATATTTTTTCTCTCCATTTAGTATCTCCTTCCCTTGGAACACCTACGTCTCTATCCTCCTCCCTTAAGGAATCAATTTTGAGCATTATTTTGCACAGTTCCTCTTGAATTCATCAAGTTCGTGTGTCCATCCTTTCTTTCTTCCTCTATTTTATGACTTCTTCACTCTTTTATTGGGTCTTCTCTTCTCAAAAAGATAGGGAAACACTTTTAGCATTTCATCTTGTCTTTTTTGGGTTCCATAATTTCAATTAGGGTTATATTTTTTCCTCTTTGGGGTGTTATTGAGGTGTTTATATAGATCTTCACTAGTTTTTCTGGATTTTTATACGTGATGTATGTGTTTCCAAGATTAATATTTATTTTATGAATTAAATATTATTACTTGAGTAATTTGGAATGTTCTATGATTTATGGGTGGGGTGAAAGAGTGGTTTTTTACAGGATGTGATATGAATTTTGTTTGAATTTTTTTATATGATATTGGGTGTATTTATTTTGTAAACCCTAATTGTGATACTTGGAAATGTTTTATAAAGACTATAAAGGTTTTACTGAGGTATCCATGTGATGATAGTCATGTTTGGGAATGGTTTGATGTTTTTATGATTTTTAAGAGGAATTTGGGTGTGAAAGTGGTAGAATATTGTATGTATTCTTCAATTTTCGGATTATAAAACGTCAATTTGGATTGTTTTGTAAAATTTGGAACATGATTGAGCAGAAATTGGGATCTCGGGTAACTAGGATTGTGTTCTAGGAATATTATTCTAGTGATACGAAAGTGTCTTTGTCCTGATTATACTTTTCGGTTTTGATGATGATAAAACTAACAATATATTGATGCTAATTGGAGACTAATAGTCAATTGTGGGTTCCCATCATTGTGGATCGTGCACGAGAATTCTATTAATCATCATTTCAAATACCTATTACACTATGATACGAGGTACCTGGTGTCCCATTACTGGATAGTTCCTCATGGGGGTTTCCCATGACTATTGCTCTATTGTTATATAACACATATAGTCAGGATAAAATATAATTTTTTGGTAATTCAAAATCACGAATGATTTTATTTATAGTTTTTTTATAATTTTTTCCATAACATTTATTCTAGACTTTTGTTATAAAAAATTTCATGTAATTTATCCTTTAATGTTTCTTTTTCATAGATACCTTATCTGGTGTATCCTACTAGGAATTATATCTCACTCCACATAAAACATTGGGTGTAAGTATACTGGATTACCTTTGACACATGTTATGGAAATGAATTTGAAGAAGGTGGTTCAGGTTGCTTATGGTTCTCTGTGGCGTGGTGTTGTGGATTTGTCTTGGTGGTGATTCTCCTCTTTCCACATAGTCGTTTTTTGAATTGATTTTGTTTCCATTGGACTGTATCAATCCTGTCATAACATTAATTTTGAAATCTCTACTCTAAATTTTTTTAAGGCTTGATTTCTTATGAATTTTTAATCATATTTTATTGAATTTTTTCTTATTTTATGTTTATAAATTAAGGTAAATGATTTTAATGTTGTAACATTCACTTTAGGGTACTTAATTGTAGCCCATAGAAATTAAAAATGCCTTTCGGTCCATGCCACAACTCATTTTAGGTGTCGGTTCAAATGATTTACGAACATGGTTCATGAAATAAATTTATCTGATCTGGTTAATCACTCTGGGTCATGTTATTTTGGGAGAGTATGGATATACTAGAGGTAAGACTATTGGGGATTGATTTTTTTTATACAAGTGAGGTGCCTAGACATCGCACCTAATGACAGACCACGAGTCACCATGGGATGCTGGTATATCTTCATGACTTCCCTACTAAGTATTATGTGTAGGCTATAGAATGTGATCAGGAACTGGTTTGGAATGAAGTGGTTTGGTCATTGCATTTCCATGAAAAGTCCTTATTATTATTATTTTTTGTTTTTTCCCAAAAAATTTAGATTTTTTTTAATAATTATTTTTCATCAGATTTTTTCTTTTTATAGAAACATGAAAAAAACTAAAATTCCATTACAACCACTTGAAGAGGAAAGAGACAGTACTCCCTCACCTTTTAATTAGATGTTGGTATATGTTTTGTTCTAGGATGTTCATGATCTATTAAAAGGAGTGGGTCCTCATCTAACTTGAGTTAGAGAGGCTGAATATGGTCATATGATGGAAAATGCCAATATTTTATCAAGAAAAAACCTTATTCTATCTGAGGTATCACATAACCTCTAAAAGAGGAGTATGTATTATGAAGATAGAGTGCATTTTTTAATTCCTAGACACACTTGAAGAGGTCTGGGTGGAATGTGTCCCATTTTTTCTAGAAGGCCCTAGTCAAATGTGGTGTGACTCACTGAACCAAACATGAAAGCATGTGAAGATGAGCTCAAAAGACTTCATGTCGATCTCTAATGACTAATACTTCTTTCAGTTCATGGCCCATTCTAGGTCTTAAGAGTTTGCAGACCCTGTTCTGGGGGATGATATTGTGATGGAATACACTATATTATTTTCTAAGATAGTGTTTTATGAACCTAAAATAATTTCAAATATGAATATTAAGTCTTAGAAGATTAAAAAGTGGTTTCAAGAGGAGATATATTCTCAAGTCTTTGTTTTGAAGCTAAAGACCACTATTAACGTAGTTTTTTGAAAGTGTATGTTTAAGATTGATAGCAAGGGTAAGTATGGTTTCTCTAGGGGCATGCCTGTAATGGGAATCTGTAGTACATATGTGAATATGAGGATTTTAGATGAGAAAAGGAAAAATGGAAGTGGTAGTTTGGGTTTACATTCCCAAATTTCTTCATATGTGGACTCTAATGCAGGGCATATTGTTTTCCATCAGTGCGGAATGGCATGATAGATCTGAACTGTGTCTAATTCCCCTCGGATACCTCTCCATAATTTTGTAGGTTTGTGACACCTACATTCTTTTTTCATGATGTAGCTCCCATATCAATGTTTTTTTTGGCATTTATTGATTATAGGGTAGGGTCAAGTTAGTCGTTGTCATCAGGGATGAAGGGATCTCATTTTGGTGGTCATGGTGGTAGGAATTTAACTTCTTTTGGTCTAATTTAATTCTAGGTAGATTCATATGGTATTGATTGTGTTCATACTCAAGAGAAGACCAGACAAATTAATGGTGTGGGTTAGAACCCAGCGACACCAGATGTAGGGACCTTTTTAGTTCGAGGTGCCATTCTGATTTCTTCTTCTACATAAGTTCTTCCAATTGATATTGGTGCGTCAATTTATTTTATATCCTCTAGTGTTTTGAATCAAGTGAATTTTACTATCAAGCTTATTTATTTTTTGATGGAGTTGGAAAAACATTTGGGTAAAATTAAGGAACATGGTCTTAGGTGACCATCATGTGTGCTCACTATGTCAAGGATCAAGATTGAATTGCATTTCCTAGTCTATGGTATTGATCTTTTTGATTTAATCTTTGGCATGGATTGGATGGTATAATTTAAAGTGCATATGAATTTATATCATTTGTGGGAAATTTCCATGGAACCTGATTGGAGTGCTCATGTTTATATAGGTGAATGAGATCATCGGTCGAGTCATGTTGGACCAAAAATCATAGAGTTGGGAAATAAGTTTATTAATTAATCATCACCCACATAGGAGGATGATGTTAGTGATAATGACAGTGTATTACCTTCTGTTGTGGATTAGTTCTTAGTGGTATCTCTAGATGATCGTTCTGGTTTCCCCCGGAGAGGAATGAGGAGTCCTCAATTGATTTGGAATCAGGGACACTAAAAATTTCTCATCCCTCATTTCATATATCCCCCACTAATTTGTGGGATTTAATGATATATATTGATAGTTTGAAATATGAATGGTTCATTCTCCAATGTGTATTTTCTTATGCTACAATAATTTTGTATATAAAGAAGGCCGATAGATCTCTTCGGCTTGGTTTTTATTACTAGAAGTCAAATAAGGTAACCATCATGAACATGTATTGTTACCCCTATATGGATGAGTTGTTTGATCAGTGATGTAGAAATTCTAAAAAGAAAATTCTGAAGAAGGTACGACCACCTCGGGTACTTCGTCAGGCCTTTTAGATTGAAAAATGATATAGTGGTCTTCATGATGGCCATAAACATTATGTTCCACTAGTATGTGAAATAAATTTTTTTGGTCATCATGGAAGATGTCCTAGTTTATTCTAGATTCTACGAAAATAATAAACATCATTTTTGCATCATGTTGGGAAATTTTTGGGATCATGTTTTATATCAAAAGTTTTTGATGTGTACTATTTAGATTAGGGATGTGATTTTTCTGGGCCATGTAATCTCCGAAAAAATGGTTTTAGTGGACCTTGAGAAGACCAGTGTAGTAGTGACATAGAAAAATCTGACTAATATTTTTGAAATCGAGATTTTCCTAATCCTGGTAGGTTATTATAGGTAGATGTTTTGGGATTTCTCCCGGAATTCATCATCCATGACCGCACTCACTCAAAAAGGGCTGAATTTTAAGTGCACGGCAGAATATAAAGCATCCATTGAGGAGTTGAAGTGGTGGATTAATCTACACCCATGTTGATATAACATGAATAGGGAAAGGGATATTTGGTTTACTATGATGATTAAGGTATGGGCCTCATGTTTGTGCTCCAGAATGATGACCATGTGGTAGAACATGGTTCTCGCCAAATCCGACCACATGAAAAGAACTACCTGAACAATGAATTAATGTTTGCAATGATGATTTATTACTTGTAGATGTTTCATCATTATATTAATGGGGAGAAATTCATTGAATATTCTGATCATAATAGTTTATCCTAAATCATCTCCAAAAAGGATATGAATTTGAGGCAATGTTATTGGATCAAATATCTATAGGAGTTCGATAATGATATTTTCTATACCCCAAGAAAGGGTAATGTGGTGGCGAATGACTTGAGAAGAAATGTACCAGTGCATTCATTGAGGATGTCCAGTGATGACTAAAATTTAATGGAAATCATTACTCAAATGCACTTGGAGATCAAGGAGCATAGTGGATGTTTATTCTTGGTGAGTGTTCTGCTGTATCCTTATTTTATAGAGCAGATTTAGTAGGAGCATCCATGTGATGAGCTATTCTAGAATTATATGTAGTTCCATCATGGTGGTGTGACAACATGTGGTGGGTCATTATCTTAAAAGGAAATATTATGATTTAATAACAATTTCTTGGTGTTTTTATCTCTTAGGACGGTGATGATGAAGGATATCCCCCTATATAAATGGTCCATTCATCAAGGCTCTACTGTAACGCCCCGACCCCAGTTACATAGAGTTGGTGCATTATTGCTTAAGATTTTATAAATAAACACAAACATTTAAGGAAATTTATAACTTAAACAAAATCCTTTTAAACATGAACATAAACATAATATGGCAAATGTAAAAAATAGATAATTCCATTTACTTCTTCACATCGATATTCTACTGGTCGAACAATCACATGCAATATCAATAACCACTTTCATAATGATGGAATGCATAACGCCAGACTATCATAACCACGTAGCCAAGGCCTCATGCCAAGACTACTAATAATATTTTGTCAAGGCCTCGTGCCAAGACATTAGTCTGTCTCATGAGACCTGCCTATGCATTGAGGAGCTACAGCGGGCTCCACCCATCACTTATTATGTCCAATGCATTCCTCATATGAACAAGTTTAAACATATCATAAACCATAACATAAACGTATCAAATAAATTGTGCATAAAGGAAACATAACATTTCCACATTTCAATCAAATGATATCAATATAACACATTGATATAATAAAACATTTTCAATACCATTTTCAATACCAAAATAAAATCGATTTAAAACTTGGTATTTATTTTTCATTTTAAAAAAAGTTATGGCCTGTAGAGGAATCCAAAACTCAAATAATGGTCATGGCGGTGGAGAAGTAGTTGTCGCCACATACGTATGACAAGAAAAACATTCCTTTTTGTTGTTTAGTAAAATGCTTCGTATAAAAAGATTCCTTTTTAATAAACGTAAATGTCAAAGGGGTTTATAAACCGTATAAAAGAAATTTGTGTATAAAACAAAATATGCCTCAATGAATGGAGATTGAGACGAAATCCATTTCAAAGATCATTTTTTAACTAAAATAGATATATTATGTGTATTCACTATAAGTACACATAAAGAATGAATAAATAAAACATAGTACATAATAATATCATGACATAATTTGAAAGTATGAGATTAACCCAATGAACGGAAATTGGGTTTAGAAGTTCCCTTACCTCGTGTCCGACTTCACTTGACCGTTCTTTAATCTCATGAATAATAAACTAGAGTTAATTTATATTTTCGTAAGAACCTTTTTCATGTTTATTATTCATTTTCTATCACTTATTAACATGTTATGAACATTATGTAATTATTTTAGTTAATAACGGTCATTTTTCGATCTTTGGAACTTGAGTAAAAAATAAACATCTTATAATTACAAGTTGTTCATGTGGTGAAATATCCATTATATCTAGAATTATATTCATGATTTAGAAATCAAATATATCATATACATCCAGTATATACATTCATTCATAATATTATGTAACATTTAGAGGTAAGAAATGAAATGCAACGTTCATGGAGACGGTAAGCCGTACGTACGCATGAACGCTACTTTCATTTCTATTTCATATTTAATGGAATGAAATCATAATGATATAAAGGTATATTATAATTACAGTATAATATAATATATAATATCATTTACTCCATCCTTTATAAATCCCACATATGTCATTAACGATTCAAATCACTTTGAGGGGGCGGTAGTCCGCACATCCTAAAATAAAGATATCGTGTTTACCCATAATGGAAATCATAAAGGTATTCCATAAATTAAAAACAGATAATCATAAGGAAAACAAAAACATAATATATATCATATATAAAAATAGATTCATCATAATGGCCACCATGAGAGGTGTTAAAAGAAAATTGAAGAATCCTCATTTCGTGAGGCAGAAATTCGCCAACCACGGAAACAATATGTTCTTTAACCATTAGACGAAGGTGTGTGTAAGTTTAAATCAAATACATCTCATAAAAACATCCTAGTATATTGAAGACTCTGGTTTTGTTACAAAATAAAGGAATAAAAATATTTTAAGGGGTTGGAGTAGCAAAATAAAACAGAATAACATAAGAGAAGGCATTACCTTAAAATCGGGTAACTCTTTTTGATTTGAGCTAAATGGCTTCCTTGGGAAGACTTCTGCCCAAAGTGAGGCATCAAGGAGTAAGAGAGGGAAGTTGAGATAGTATTTGGGCAGAGTTTGGTCGAGCCAAATGTCTTTGAAGGTGTGAATAAGGTGGTAGTGGTGGGGGCCTTTTGTAAGAGGAGAGGATGGGCACTCTTGGAAAGTCATGAAATGTTACTTTATTATATAATGATTTTCGGATTTTTAAGGTCCCACACATTTATATTTCGAGTATAAGGTGATAAGGGTTATAAATATACACATACAATAGGTTTTTACAAGCTTAAGTCTTAGATTTTACATTATATTTTCATTTTAATTAAATCGTTAATTAATGAGGTAATCACTGCATCATCATGGTGTCATAAATAATTTAATTTATATAATGTCTAAAAATTATAAAAAAATTATCATGATGTAGAAACTATTTTTATATTTATAATGAATATTTATAGTAAAAAAATATGACTTGTATAACCCCATTTAAAAATTGTTTTAGTAAAATAACTCATGTTTGTGACATTTTTATTTTAACATTAAATAAAAAGATTTTAATGTCATTTGCCTACCAATGTGGCTCCATGGGGACCCCAAGTTGACCCATGGATTGTCTTGGTCTGCCATGATTCATCCAATAGGTGTAGGACAAGTTTAAAGGTATTTTCATGTTTTTATAACATCATTTTTACCTTAAATTTCATTAATTAACTTTAATCGCAATTAATTAAACTTAAAAGTTACTATTTACCACAAAATTATTTTAATCCCATTAAACCAAATTTTACTTCCTAATGACAACCATGTATGTTGGATTTATGAAAATCAAATCCCAGAAGTTTTAATGTTTCATTTAAACAAAAAATGAGTTTTTTAACTGCCACTTAGTGGTTTCACTATTCATCAAAAATTGAAACTTTTCAGAACAATGCCAAAATTTCACCCTAAGATATAATTGATATTATGAATTCAAAAATGATATCTATTTTACAAAATTCAAAACATATAAGTTTAATTAATTAATTTTATAATTAATTCCCGCTGTCACAACAAATAGCGTGTTTTTATGAAACAATATATATCAAAAGATTGACAATTGTTTATATCCAATTTCAAAGTGAAATTAATTTTAATTACCACCATTGGATAAAATGGTAAAAATATATTATAATTAAACTTTAAAACCACTAAATATTATAATTTATCACTATAAATTATTTTGATTAAAAAAGTTGTATTTAAGTATTTTTCAGTATTCATAAAAAAATTGGAAGTTCTCAGAAAAATATCAAAAATTCAACATAGGATAATTTGGATATTCCAAATACAAAAATGACTTCAATTTTGAAATATAAAATTTATATAATTTCAAAAAGTGGGTATTAATATTCACAATGGCTAATTGATTAGTCGTGGTGTGTTAGAATCTCGAATTTGCGTACAATGCAAGCTATCGCTTTATTGAAAAAGAAGAGTATCATGGAAGCTCGGGGTGTTACATTCTCCCCCCCTTCAATAAATTGCATCCTCGCAATTTGAAATTTTTCTTTGAAAATAAAAGGATACCAATAGAAAATAACTTTTTGGAAAACACACATCGGAAATAAGGTTAATAAAATTTATCATTAATAAGAGGGAAAGGGAAATGAAAAAGTCACCACCAAATTATGATCTTGATAAGGAGAAAATTGGTGGCAATTAGAGACATATAATTGGAGGAAAAACATAAATATTTTTAGGGAGTGATTGAGGTTATCAATCACAAACAAGTGTAAAATTGAGGGTCTCAAAGCCTTCAATATATGTTGATTTAAAATATTATCAGTTCAAAAAGACATAAGGTATTAGGATAACACATTTTTTATTTTAATATCCCTTTACTAAAGTTTAATAATTAATTTATTCATAGAATAATAGATAGGTATATATATATTTATGCTTGATAGGTATATTTTCAACCATCAACCAATTTCTACCACAAACTCATCTTTCACTCAAAAAGATTATAGAACTCAAAAATATTATATTTATCCTAATCGTACAAGGTTCAAAATATTAACACATACCATTTAGATTTGTAAAACTATTTTGTAATAACCAGGGACTTCCTGTATGATAGTGGTCGGTAATAAAGGCATGTCGCACTATGGTTGTGGGTTCGATTCCTACACCTTTGTCTGACGCGACGGGTTATCCCCCGACCAACAGGTTGTCCTTTTCCTAAAACTCTAGTATTATAATGTTCCAAAAATAATATTAAGAAATGTTTTAACCTTAAACAATACTATCCAAGGTTCAACTTAATCCATTCCAACATTTATATTTATCCCAAATACATCTGTCCAACTCACAGTCCAAGGTAATCATAATGAAGATCCTTCTTTTTCTGTGTAACAACATGTGAACACCTTTATATTGTATTCCTTTAAAACACTGCAACATCCTGAATTACAATGATCCCTTATTCCTTATAGAATACTAGATATACTCCTTCTATCCAAAAATGTATTCAAATCAGTAACCAGTTTCAAGGAAGTTAAGAATATCCAATATAATTTATCCAAATAAATCATGTATTATTCCAAAATCACTATCTCGGTATCAGAACCATATTATGGTTTATCTTTCTCTTAACTATATGTTTTCCAAAAATTTAACCTGCTTTGGAGTCACATTTCTTGGTTCCACACAATCTAAAGTCCTTGATGGAATAGTACTGCAGTACAATCTATATATACTCCATAATTATTATAACTAGTACATCATTTATGCAACAATCAAATGACAAAATTCTTTAATAACAACATAAGAACTATAATCATTCCTCCTCATATATGGTAGTATCATAACATGATTATTATCCAATAACATCATTTGGGGCATACTCTAATTATTTGGATATTAGTTTTCGTAGTATCCCCACTCCTTGTAGATGAAGCATTGTACATTTGAAACCTTTTTCTTACCCTTGCAGTCACGCACTCAGTGTCCTTTTTCTCCACACCTGTAACAAACTCCCATTCCCTTCATGCATGTTCCAAGGTGTTTCTTCCCACAGTTATCACATATTTTAAAAGTCTTCTTTTCCAGCATCCCTTTATCCATCCTTCTCTCTTCCATCTTTTTATTCTCTTTCTTCCCTTCAAATCCATAAGACTTAGAGAATTATTTACTTGTCTTATTAACACATGATAATATTTCTTCATATGTTGAGAACACTTGGGAGACTATTTTCCTTCTAAATATTGGCTTAATACTGTGAAAGATGTGATCCTTCTTACTCTTTGGATCATACGTATCGATGGAGTTAACATTCCTTCAACTGGGCGCCATTTCTATACAATGGCATAAAATAGGTTAGTTTATGAATTGCAATGAATAATTCCAAACATGTAAAACACTTAATGTAAATTGAGCTGTTTATGGATATAATCCATAATCATAAAAAATGTTTTCTTTGAGGAATCTTATACTCATAAACCATTCATAACAGTTTGTAATGAAAATGAAAATTATCCTATGCATATCCCTCGGGAGTGTCGTAACCAAGAGTGCAGCAAGGCCCGTTGTCGTGCACCAGTTCCCGTTAGAGTCTATATCAAAGTGGTATTTTTGGGATTAACCCCTAGGTACATTTGTGCTAGAGCCGCCTCTACCTGCTCGTATACAGACAGAGATGTATTGTTGGGAAAACTAAAAAAATCTCTATAATACCAAAATTCATGGAGGTTATTCTATACTAATCATCATAGTCTATCTTAGGGCTACGTTCTCTACTCAGATTTTATCTAAATCTAGCTTCCAAGGTTTGTACAAAACTTTCACTGATACCAATTGTAATGCCCCGACCCCAGTTACCCAGAGTCAGTGAATTATTGATAACATTGGCATGATCACAAAATATCAAGTCTCGAAAGACCGATTAGTTTAGTATCCTTGAAAAAATTAAAACATTGGAAGGGGTGATCTCAGATCCTCAGTAAGGATACCAATATAGAAGAAGATTTTATAAATAAACATAAACATTTAAGGCAATGTATAACTAAAACAAAAGCCTTTTAAACATGAACATCAACATAACATGGAAAAAGTAAAATGAGATAATTCCATTTACTTCTTCACATGGATATTCTACTGGTCGAATAATCACATGAAATATCAATAACCAATTTCATAATGATGGAATGCATAATGCCAGACTATCATAACAACGTAGCCAAGGCCTCGTGCCATGACTACAAATAATATTTTGTCAAGGCATCGTGCCAAGACACTAGTTTGTCTCATGAGACCTGCCGATGCATCGAGGAGCTATAGCGGGCTCCACCCGTCACTTATTAAGTCCAATGCATTCCTCATATGAACAGGTTTAAACATATCATAAACCATAACATAAATGTATCACATAAAACATGCATAAAGGAAACATAACATTTCCACATTTTAGTCACAAGATATCAATACAACACATTGATATAATAAAACATTTTCAATACCATTTTCAATACCAAAATAAAAGAGATTTAAAACTTGGTATTTATTTTTCATTTAAAAAAAAGTTATGGCTTGTAGAGGAATTAGAAACTCAAGTAATGGTCAAGCCAGCGGAGAAGTCGTTTTCGCCACATACGTATGACAAGAAAAACATTCATTTTTGTCGTTTAGTAAAACACTTCGTATAAAAATATTCCTTTTGAATAAATGTAAATGTCCAAGGGGTTTATACACCATATAAAAGAAATTTTTGTATAAAACAAAATATGCCTCAATGATTGGAGATTGAGACGAAATCCCTTTAAAATATCATTTTTTAAATAATATAGGCATACTATGTGCATTCAATATAAAGAAAAATAATGAATTTATAAATAAAAGATAGTAAATAATAATATCATGACATAATTTTAAAGTAGGAGATTAACCCAATGAACGGAAATTGGGTTAAGAAGTTCCTTTACCTCATGTCCGACGTAACTCGACCGTTCTTTAATCTCCTGAATAATAAACTAGAGTTAATTTATATTTGCATAAGAACCTTTTACATGTTCATTATTCCTTTTATATCACTTATTACCATGTTATGAACATTATGTAATTATTTAAGTTAATATCGGTCATTTTTTCGATCTTTGGTACTTGAGTCAAAAATAAACATCTTATAATTACAAGTTGTTCATGTGGTGAAATATCCATTATATACACAATTATATTCATGATTTAGATATAATATATATCATATACATCCAGTATATACATTCATTCATAATATTACGTAACATTTAGAGGTAAGAAATGAAATGCACCGTTCATGGAGACGGTAAATCGTACGTACGCATGAACACTACTTTCATTTCTATTTCATATTTAATGGAATGAAATCATAATGATATAAAGGTATATTATAATTCCAGTATAATATCATATATAATATCATTTACTCCATCCTCTATACATCCCACATATGGCATTAACGATTCAAATCACTTTGAGGGGGCGGTAGTCCGCACTTCCTAAAATGAAGATATCGCGTTTACCAATAATGAAAATCATAAAGGTACGTCATAAATGAAAAATACAGAATAATAAGGTAAACAAAAACATAATATATATCATATATAAAAATAGTGTCATCATAATGGCCACCATGAGAGGTGTTAAACGAAAATTGAACAATCATCATTTCGTGAGGCAGAAATTCACCAACCACAGAAACAGTATGTTCTTTACCCATTAGATGAAGGTGTGTGTAAGTTTAAATCAAATCCTTCTCATAACAACATCCTAGTATATTTAATATACTTTTGTTGTTAAAGAAGAATGTAATAAAAAGAGTTTAATGGGTTGGAGTAGCAAAATAAAACAAAATAACATGAGAGAAGACATTACTATAAAATCGGGTAACTCTTTTTGATTTGAGTTCAAAGGCTTACTTGGAAAGACTTATACCCTAAGTTAGGATTCTAGTAGTAATAGAGGGAAGTTGAGAGAGTATTTGGGAAGAGGTTGTTCGAGCCAAATGGTAATGTTTCATTTAAACGTAAAATCAGTTTTTTAACTACCACTTAGTGGTTTCACTATTCAACAAAAATTGATGTTTTTCAAAACAATGCCAAAATTCCACCCTAATCTATAATTAATATTCCGAATATAAAAATGTTGTCTATTTTATAAAATTCCAGACATATAAGTTTCATTAATTAATTTGATTATTAATTCCTGCGGTCACAACAAATAGTGTGTTTTTAAGAAACAATATATATCAAAAGATTGACAATTGTTTATGTCCAATTTCAAAGTGAAATTAATTTTAATGACCACCATTGGATAAAATGGTAAAAATATATTATAATTACACTTTAAAACCACTAAATATTATAATTTATCAGTATAAATTATTTTTATTAAAAAAGTTGTTTTCAAGTTTTTTTTACTATTCATAAAAAATTGGAAGTTCTCAGAAAAATACCAAAAATTCAACATAGGCTAATTTTGATATTCCGAATCCAAAAATGAAGTCAATTTTGAAATAGAAAATTTATATAATTTCAAAAATTGGGTATTACCTTTGAAAATGGCTATTTTGATTTGTCGTGGTGTGTTAGAATCTCGAACTTGCGTACAATGCAAGCTATTGCATTATTGAAAGAGAAGAATATCGTGGAAGCTCTGGGTGTTACATATATAATGATTTAATATGATGTTTTTAGTATTTCTTATGGCCTAGTAAGAGATTTGACTTAATTGACATTTTATCGAGGTGTTATATCTACTAGCATGTGAGATTAGAAAATCAATTTCTCTCAAATTTTCTTTAGCCACTACCAATTCAAAATTGGAAGTGGAATGTGGTTGAATTGGATTCCAATATTGTATTCCCCTATACACAGTGGGTAAGGAACCCAATTTGGGGCGAAATTGACCATTTGAGAAAATCAAACCACATTATTTTGAAAACAGATAGAGGAAAAGTGGATGATATAATACAATTATATGTTCATGATGTAGTAAGTGTTCATGGTGTACCTCTATAAATTGTTTCTGACGCAGTCCATCATTTCATATATCGGTTTTATAGAGGCCTTTAGAAGGAATTTGCGTGGAAAATAAAAATGATTAAGGAATACCATCATCAAATATATTGTTAGATGGAGCGAGAAAATCCAATTGTGGAGGAAATTATTCATGCGTGGGTATTGGATTCTATCTGATTATAAGATATCCATTTCAGATCGGCCAATTATTAATTTAAAAATAGTTATCAATAATCAATTAAAATGGATCCCTTTGGATCACTCTAATTTCATCCATGTTGGTCTCCTTACTATTGGGATGAATTTGGTGTGACCTCACTATTGGGACTAAGCCTTATTAAAGAGACATCAAAGACTGTCAAGATTATCATGAACTGATTATTTACAGCTTAGAGTGATTTAAATCATATGTGAATCATAGGATATTAGATCTTGAGTTTTTTATGGGTGATGAGGTGTTCTTGAATGTGTCCTCCTACATGGTTCACCACCGTTTAAGAAATCATGTGAAGCTATTGTTAAGGTTTGTCAAAATTTTAAAATCACCAGGCGGATTGGACTTGTGGAATAAAGGTTAGTATTTTCATCTGAATTAACTTTAAATAATTTTTTTCATGTATCCCAATTGAATATTTATAATCTAGACCCATCTCATTTGTGGAATTGGGAATAATTTTAGTTTGATACTGATTGATCAATGTTTAAATGTCCAATGAAGAGAGTAGATTCCTAAAACAAACTATTTCATGGGAACTGTATTGCATTAGTATGAAACCTTTGAAATCATGGTAGTGATGTCCATGAGTCTTTGGAGAAGAGTTCATCGGTTGAGAAATAGTTCACGTTTTTGTTTTCTGAATAATCATTGAGTTGAATTTCTGTGGAAATTTTTTTTTCATGGTGGGGATAATTATTACATCCGTGATTTTCATTTCATGTATTTTTTTTATATTAAGTATACATTTTCCACTGAAATTTCGACTGATTTTTGGGAAAAATTGCATTTTATTAGATGAACATAGAGCACATTTGGAGAAATGATAGTGATAAACATGCACTCTCCCAGAGTAACAGTGTTGTAGGTTTCTGTGTGATACAAAAACTTCCATAAGGACATCACATGGCAATGTGTTTTTCCATAGGTACTCATATGGTCACTAGTCGTTTGAGTTATCAGCTACTACCCAACCCTTTCATGATTAGATAGACCGTGTGGGGTATTTGTTTTCTAAATATCCTTCTTCTATAGAGCACGTGGCATATTTGCAGCATGGTTTATCAAATCATACACCCTATCCAGATCACTAAAAAAATGATTTCTTGGGGCTCTCTACACATGATTCTAAATCCCTAACCACTATTTTCTCTTTCCCATTTTGGATCTCCCTCAATCATCAGGCCTACCACTCCATCCTAATCCCTTAGGGATATGATTTTGTGTCAAATGTGGTGCCATTCCTCCTTGATTCTTCATGCATGTTTCTTATTTCTTTCTTTATCCCAATATTTTACTGTTTCTAATAGCTTTTCATGGGTATCCTCTTCTTCATGTGATAGGGATACAATATTAGGTTTCCATCATGACTTTATTGGGTTCGATTTGTTGAATAGGGTTTAATTTTACATCGTTGTTGTGAGGCTGAGGTGTGGTTGGTGATTCGCACCAATGTTGGGGATTTCTACAAAAGAGGTAGGTTATTTGCGTTGGAACCATGGTAATCTATGCATGACTTGTAGAATGGATTGTTTTTTGTCAATTCTCAGAGGATGTTCAGACAGTGTGCCAGCAATGAAATCATACAGGTCAAGAATATAACAGTATTGAAGGTGGCACAATTTTACAGTGTTTTCCAAATTTCTGGACCTCAAAACTAACAAAAGTGAAAAATAATGCTTTCTGGGAATGAGACTTGTGCGCCGGGTATGTGTCGCACAGGTGACTTGCGCGCTAAGAAAGGACTTGTGCACCAGTGCCTGTGAGGACTGGAATGTTGCACGCCATATGTTTTTCAAGATAAGAACTTCAAAATACTGCAAAGGAAAGATGTTCGTGCAAGTATTGGACTGTTCCTGCAAGTGAGTAGCGCAAAATATTCTAGGCCAGTTGGAGTTGCGAGTGGGAACTTGCACACCGAGAGGAGGCTTGTGCACCACCATGCATGGTGTACAGTTTGCCTATAAATAGTGGACCACCCCTCCTAATTTTCATCGATGATCGA
The DNA here is from genome assembly GCA_963277665.1 of Viscum album. NCBI lineage: Eukaryota > Viridiplantae > Streptophyta > Magnoliopsida > Santalales > Viscaceae > Viscum > Viscum album. The sequence goes on along the minus strand of OY728126.1, from coordinate 1,682,396,895 downwards.
GACTTGGATAAATTCAGTGCTCCCATCGCACAGTTCTAGTGGTCGTGCAAGTGGTTGTGGGTCGTGCAAGTATAAGCTACATGACAGTTGTTTGCTGTGCACCCAAGGTGGTTTTGGTGGAAATAATGTGAGTCATGCCAGTTTTTTATTAAAGAAGGTTGAGTCACACTAGTGTTGGAGGTGGAATTTCACGCTAGTTATAACATGCATTCCATCCTTGAAACATGTGTGCCGACATGGGGATGCGCCCTTTGTTTTGTTGAAGTATGCCTGACTATTCGAAGCTGCACGAAAGCTGGGAGATTGCATGATATCCTCTGTGAAAAGTGACATTTCTCTACTGGTGAGATTTGGACATCAACAGAGCATCTACATACAATAGAGGATGCATTATTTTTCAACGATGAATAGACCTTCATGTCTATAAACTGAGTGGGACTTCACAAAATTTAGTGAGCCAGGGGGAGTCAACGGGAGTCACCCGAGGGATGCAGTGAGCTATCCCTGAACATTTGTAATGGCAGTGATCCTGGGACAAAGTGACTGTGCTTGAACCATTGTAATCCAAAACTACTGAAGAATAGTGAAATTTGGTATGACCGAAAAGCTGTCAGCGTATTCTCCTTGGATGTATCCCTTAGTGGTGAACCAATCAAAATGTGTTGTGTCATCTCTCTACATGTGAATGTTTTATTTTTGATCATTTTCATCAAACAGGTTTAACATGTTCCTAACAATGTGGCATCAAGATCCACCTATTTAAAAGAAAATATTCCCACCATTATTCACCCCTCCCCCCTGAGGGTGTCCCGGGGTCCTACAAGTGGTATCAGAGGGTAAAGGTTGCTGGTGTTGAATCTGTCCCTTGTCGTCAGGGAGAATGCAGTCAATGTTAGGGGAGTACCTCCCTTCGATGGAAGAAATTTTCATATTTGGAAGAATAGAATGAGATCTCATCTAAGATCCCTTGGAATGGATGTTCTGTCTTCCACCATGCAAGGTGTACATGTTACTGATCCAATAGGGCTGGCTAAGACTGATGCCGATAGGAAAATTCTTGATGCTGATTCTAAAGCGCAAAATTCTCTCCCTGCAGCCCTTTCTAATCAGATCTATCTAAAGGTAATGAGTTTCACCTCAGAAAATTCCATGTGGGATAAACTTGAAAATATTTATGAAGTAGATAGAAAAGAGAAAGAGGAAAAACTAATAGTCCTACAATACATGTTAGACGGTCTAAAGATGCATCCTAATAAAAATGCAGATTCATTCTTCATTCGAATATATGAAGTTTTCGGAGCAATTAGAGGCCTTGGAGAAGAAATCAAATACATTGATATCATAAATAAAATATTGAGAAGACTTCCTCTTATGTACAATGCAAAGGTGTCAACCCTTAAATAAAGAGATCAATCTAAACTATATCTGGATGATATTTTATGTGGCCTAGTGTCATAAGAGTTGAGAGTCAAACTTGAATATCCCACGACTCATGTAAGCAAGTAAATGACATTCAAGGACATGGGAAAACTGAAAATTTCAGAAGATATTAGTGGTGAAGATGAAGAGGAAATAAAATTCATTCTCTCATCGCCAAGAAGATGAATAAGGGAAAAGGTAAATTCAAAGGTAAGCTTCCTCTGTCATGTTTTCATTGTGTATAAATCAGGCACATTTCCTCTCAGTGCCTAAGAAAGTTTGATGATAAAGAATTTGAAGCAGAAGGCATTGTTACACATCAGAAAAGGTTTTTCAAAAAGGGAGACTACAAATCTGGGAAGAAGATACAGAGGAAGAGTTTTGTCTATGAAGAGGAAGATGATGATATTAAATTTTGTGATGAAGAAGAACCAAAATTTAATACTTTGAACCATGCATCCATGATGGGCAATATTGAAAAATAAAAAGATACTGGTGGAGAAAATCAGTTGAAAACTAGTTCAGATCCTGAGTTGCAACTTAAGGTTGATGTTAGTAAGCTCAAGATTAAATGTTAGAGTTGAAATAAGTGGAAATCAATTGTATTAGAATCAACTGAATATGATGATCAACATGATACTAAAATTGAATGACTGTATGAATTGGTTAATGTACAGTCTAAAGTACTTGAAAGCAATGAAGATGTAGTGGATCTAAAGCTGAGAATGGAAGAGCAGGAACTGTTCATCGATGAACTCACCTCCATACTAGAAGAAAAGTCCAAGACTGCTATGAATCTTAAAGAGGAAGTGTTTACTATTAAGAGTAAACTTGAAAAAGATTCAATTTCAAAAGAATCAAGGATGATAAGTCAGTTTGGAAGGTTCTCAGATGTTGAGATGTTAGAGAGAGTAAAACTTTTCTCTAATGGAGTTGAAAATATTTTAAATGATCAAAGACTTGCCAGCATGGGAAATAGTGGAATTAGTTGTGAGGCAGAATCGCCAAATGATACAAATAATGGTGACCAGAATAAAGGCATGCTGAATTTGGGTAATGTTGGAAATTCTTATAAAGTGATGAAACATAAACCACTAATTCAGTCTAAAAGAAGAAGAGAAGATTATACTCGAGCCTTATTTAAAAAGGATCCCTCATACTAATTTCCCACAGAAGAAGGTATGAGGAGAAATTAAAGTGAGAAGACATTTCCTCTCATGAAGAGTCATTTCTGTGGCTATTTGGGACATACAATGTCATATTGTGAAGAATCAAGGAGTTACTTGAACGAGGATGATCTAGGAAGTCAGCAAAGGAGACATATTTCATATCCTCCATCTTATATAGGAAATAGCTTCTATGGTTACTATATTCATTGTTATAACTTTGGACATAAATCTATGTATTGTAGGAAGAGGTACGACCAGAGAAACACATAAAACTCTCAGAAACGGGCATGTTCTCACCCTCATGATGGTATTGTTATCACAAAGAGTATTTAACCTTGGGAAGAATATTATGGGTATGAAGAATAAGATTATGTGGAGGAAAGTTTTAGTAGGCCATTAGTATCTTATACTCAATCTATTATCTCATGGATGGAAACGAGAAGATAGAGAAATCCAATCTTGTAGAAGTAGCCCTCAAAGCTACAAATAGCTGCAGCACCTGGATTATTGATCGTGGATTATCTTCTCATAAGACGAGAATACTGACCTTTTGAAGAACATTAAAAAGAAGGTTGGTGGAATAGTGAGGTTTGGTAATGACGGTGCTTTGAAGATTAAAGGCAGTGGGAATACTTCTCTCGCCAATGGAGAGATAAAGAAGACTGAGGATATTTATGTGGACGATCTACATCACAATCCCCTTAGTATGAGTCAACTCTGTGATTTAGGGCTCATAGTAACTTTCAATAAAAAAGGATTCACTATAAAGGAAAAAATAGTGAAATATCTTATGAAAGGCTGTAGAACAGATGTAAACATATATCAGGTTGACAGCAATGTCAACTCTAGCTATTTATCTATTGAAGAAGAAAACAATTTGTGTCATTGAAGGCAAGGTAACATTAACCAAAAAGACATGGAAAATATATCTATGCTTAAGATAGTCATGGATATCCCCATTCTTAAGTGTCAGTGCAAAAATTATTGTGATTCATGCATTCATGGGAAGCAGTTCTGCAGTTCATATCGACGAAAGTAGAAAAGTGAATCTCATATTCTTGATCTAATTCATACAGATTTGTGTGGGCCAATAAATTTTGCTGGAACTCATGGAGAAAGGTACTTTGTTAATTACATTAACAATTACACTAGAATGACATGTGTTATGGTCCTTCATAGGAAACAACATGTTCTTGACGACATGAAAACCTATCAGTGAATTGCCGAGAATGTTACTGGACGAAAAATCAATGTGTTGTGATCTGACAATGGAGGGGAATACACATACATTGAGTTTTAGAATTACCTAAAAAAACATTGAATACAACATGAGGTAGTTGCTGTGAAAACACCACAAAAAAATGGAGTTGTTGAGCATCGGAATCAACAGGTCAACAATATGGCCAGAACTATGCTGATTGAGAGTCGTATCTGTAGCCATTACTGGAAGGAAGATGTTGATGTTTCTATGCACATTCAAAGTCGAACAGGTATTTATATTGGAGAAATGAATAAACAATAGGAATTGTGGCATGGATGGAAGCCTTAATTAAAATACATTTTTGTTTTCAGAAACAAATCATTCATCCAAAATAAAGAAGGAAATCAAGGAATGTTTGGTGAGAATGCTGATGAAGGAATTTTTTGTGGGTATCCAATGAACTGCAAAGCCTTTAAGTTTTTCAAAAAGCAATTATGAAGGATTCTAGAAAGCAGTGATGTTATGATAATGGAATAGAAAAGAAAAACCGCTTCAAGGACGTCATATACAGATGATATGGAAGGTGAGGAAGAATGTGAACGTGGAGAAAATAAAAATACAGAAATAGAAGAAGCTGTACAAAACACTCAGTAGTCACATCATGATGTCGACTCAGAAGAAGAATCTAGAGAATAAGTTGTGTCCAGAGAGAATGCACCTGAATGACACATGATAAATCGTAGAGATGATATTGATCCATCTAACATAATTGGGGCCATTAGTGCACCCACACAAACAAAGAGGATGAGGAATAACATGCAATCTGTATTTATGTCAGTTTCAGAGCCATTCTCATTTGAATAAGTTGCAATGGATGAATCATGGGTGAAATATATTAATGGATAGTTAGATCAGATTGACAAGAATCAGACATGGGATCTTGTCCAGAGACCCTAAGGTCAAAATGTGATTGGTAAAAATGGATCTTCAATAACAAGTTTGATGAGCGTGGAAGTGTTATAAAAAACAAGGCATGACTGGTATGTAAAGGATACTACCATATTGAAGGCGTTGATGTTGAACAAACCTTTGCTCTAGTGGCTAGACTGGAGTCAGTTAGTCTTTTCCTTTCCATGGCACTCCAAAGAGGATATAAAGTATATCAAATGGATGTCAAGAAAACATCCTTGAATCGTGTCCTCGAAGATGAAGTCTATATTGAACAACCAGTGGCTTTTGTTCTTGGTACTGATGAAACAAAAGTCAGAAAACTGAAGAAATCTCTATATGGTTTGAAGTAGGCACCACCGGCATGGTACTCCCGATTAGAACCTTATCTCAAGAAGCTGGAATTCAAAAGAGGAGGACTAGATCACAATCTATATGTGAAGAATTCTCCAAAAGATATATTTATGGTTCTAGTCTACATTGATGATATCATATATGGTGGCAGCAGGTAGAAATCAGTGGATGAATTTTCCAATTACGTGAAATCGTAGTTTGAAATGTCTATGTTTTGGGAGCTCACATATTTAATGGGGCTGCAAGTGATTCAAAATAAATATTAAACTTGCATTTCTCAGGAAAAGTATGCAAGAGAGATTCTGAAGAAGTTTAATATGCAAGACTCCAAACCAATGTCAACTCCGATTGCAGTTGGAAGTAAACTAGGAAATCATGAGGATGAGACCTCTATAGATCCCACCATGTACTGGAGGATCATTGGAATCCTACTGTACATGAATGTGACGTCTATATATGGTCTTTGACACTTGTCTTGAAGCCAGCTTTCAGAGTAATCCAAAGGAGGAACATATGGAAGCAGTAAAAAGAATCATGAGTTATATTCAAGGTACTCACAATTGTGTCTTATACTTTATTGTTGGAAAGAACAGTGAATTATCAGCATTTTCTAATGCTGACTGGGCTGGCGATGTTGTGGACAGAATGTCCACCAATGGTGGAGCATTCTATATTGGGAATAAATTTATTAGGTGGTTGAGAAAGAAACAAGAATGTACTTCTCTTAGTGCTGCTGAAGCTGATTATATCTCCGCCACAAAGGCATGCACTCAACTGATATAGTTGAAGCAACAATTAACAGATATTGGTGATGAGGTGAAGTAACCAATTGTGATTTACAGTGATAATAATAGAACAATTGATCTTACGATGCATCCAGTTCAGCATTCTCATACAAAGAATATTAAAATCCGGTATCACATTATCAATGAGAAAGTTGAACAAGGCATGATTAGAATGGATCATACGGGAACTGATGAGCAAGTTGCTGATATCCTGACCATGCCACATTCAATGAATGTATTTGTGAAGCATCAGTTGAACCTCAGTGTTCAGCTACATTCGAGTGCATAAGGAGGTTACAGAAATCCCCTCTCCCCGGTAATATTAACTATTTTTAATCTGTATATGGATGTGATGAAGGTTTGTGGGGGAGATACCATCCAGGGGAAGTGTGGATTGAGCTGAACAACGAAAAATTACCCGTCTTTGGATTTATTGTCAATGGGGGAGAAAGGAATAAATTTAGACATGTTCAGGCATGTAATTATTTTGTGAAACTGTATGAGAATTTCATGGGAATCATTGTGAATTCCAATAAACAGGGTGTCAATGAGAATTCCAAAACACAAGAACCCAATTTAAGCATTCTCTCTTATTTTTTACATCTAGCATTTCTCACGTAGACTTAGATGTTGGCTGAGGTTATTCATGCATTTTTGGTCTGCATGAGGATGGTGATCTATTGAACTTATTTGCTAATTTACAACAATCCAAAAGGAGGAAATTTTTGGAACCATGGTCATCTATGCATGAATTGGAGAATGGGTTGTGTTTTTTGTAAATACCCAGAGAAAGTTCATAATGTGTGCTAGCAATGGAATCATACTGGTGAAGCATATAACAGTATTTATGGTGGCACCGTTTTATAGTGTTTTCCAAAATTCTTGGACCTCAAAACTGACAGAAGAGTAATATAAAGCTTTTTGGGAATGAGACTTGTGCGCCGGGTATGTGTCACACAAGTGACTTGCGTGCCGAGAAAGGACTTGTGCACCAGTGCCTATGAGGACTAGAAAGTTGTGTGCCATATTTTTTCAGGATCAGAACATAAAAATTATTGCAATGGAAAGAGGGTCGTTCAAGTATTGGTTTGGTCGTGCATGTGATTAGCACGACAAAGGCTAGGGCAGTTGGAGTTGTGCACCGGAACTTGCGCACTGAGAGGAGGCTTGCACGCCACTGCGTACGGTGTCCAGTTTTCCGATAAATAGTGGACCAGCCCCTCCTCCTTTTCAACGAAGCTCGAGACTTGGTGAAATTCAATGCTCCTATCGCACTGGTGTAGTGGTCACGCAAGTGGTAGTGGGTCGCGCAAGTATATGTTGCACGACAGTTGTTTATCATGCGCCCATGGTGGTTTTGGTGGAAAAAATGTGAGTCACACTAGTTTGGTATTAAAGAAGGCTGAGTCACACAAGTGATGGAGGTGGACTTGGACGCCAGTTATAACATGCGCGTCATCATAGAAAATTGTGTGCCAGCTTGGGGAAGCATGCCTGGTGTTGTTGAAGTATGCCCGTCCTTTTGAATCTGCACTAAAGATGGGAGATTGCCCGGTATCCTATATGAAATGTGGGATTCATGTACTGGTGAGAGTTGGACTTCAACAGAGCATCTATATACAATAGAGGATACATTATTTTGAAATTATGAAGAGACATTCACATCTATAAACTGAGTGGGACTTCATCAAAGGAAGTAATCCACGGGGAGTCAACAATAGTGACCCGAGGGAGGCAGTGAGCAATCCCTAAACCTTGGTAAATGCAGTGAGCCTGGGATAGAGTGATTGTGGCTGAACCATTGTAATCTAAAACTAGTGATGAATAGAGGAATTTGGTACCACTGACAACCCGTCGGCGTATGCTCCTTGTACGTAGCCCTTTGTGGTGAACCATGTAAAAAGTTTTGTGTCATCTCTCTGAATGTGAATGTTTTCTTTCTGATCTTTTTCATCATACAGGTTTAACATGTTCCTACCAACGTGGGAAAAAGATCCATCTCTTTAAAGAAAAAGTTTCCCCCTGATTCAACCCTCCCCTCTCATAGTGTCCTGGGGTCCTACAATTTGGTTCTTAACCATTATTTGATGAATTAATTAAGCTTGGATGAGTAATTTACCTTATTTTATGATTTATTTGTGGTCTATGGATGTGTTTTCTTTTTGAAAAGATCAATTAATAATTTAGTTTGAAATTGTGTTCTCTATTGGAAATTGGGTGTAGTTTTTGTGTAAACCCTTGTTATTCAACTTTTGAATATTTTATAAATTGGGTAAATGATTTATTGATATATGCATGTTATATGAATATTATATGGGTAATATATTGGTGTTTTTTTGATTATATAGAATTATTGGGGTGGGGGTGAATGTTTTGGAATATTGTGTGAGTTTTTAATTTTTTGGTTAATGAAATGATGACGTGGTTTGTTATTTTAAATGTGTAAAATGATTGAGGACAAAGTCGAATCCCATGTAACTATGTTGGAAGAATAGGGAAATTATGCATGTAATAAATAAGTGGCTTAGTCATGAAATCAATTAGGAAGAATAACTATGACAAAATTAAGAAAATATTTTTGATGATTGGAGAACACTGGGACATTAGGGTGTCCTCTCCAAGTGGATCATTCATTATAATGATGTTTGCCATGGTTTCTATGAGACATTTCACTATGAAATGAGGTACTTGGTGTCCCCTTGATAACTAGAACCTAGAGGGGTTTTCCTAAAACTACTTATATTTGGATATATTATAGTTACAATAATCATTCTCCATACTTTATCTATTATTCAAATTAAATCATATTTCATTTCATGTTTTTCCCATAAAAGTTTATTTCCAACAAAATATTTATATTCCTTCATTCATGAAATAGTTGTTTTTTTTAACTATTTTCATGGAAACTTTGTTGGGTGGAATCTTATTGGTTGTTAGCCAACACAATACTTAAGACATTGGTTGTACATATACTTGTTTATGTAGGACACGGGTAAGGGAATGGCATTTGGAGAATGTGGTTATGGTCTCTAGAGGTTCTCTATCGTGCAGTGTTATGGAGGTGTCTTTGTGGTGATTCTCCTCTTTCTATATCATGGTTTTTTGGAATAGTTGTTGTTTCCTTTTTGATTTAGGCCTTTTTATTTTGTTTATTATTGAAATTTATATTGTGTAATTTTTTATGATTCGTTAGGATATGAATTTTTACTTTCATTTTTCATTGTTGTTGAATATTTTAGGATTATAAATTCAGGAAAATCATTCCAATGTTATATCATTAATACCCCAAAATTTTTTCCCAGCCCGTGGGGATCTGGAATGCCCGTTTATTCATGCCACAGATTGGTTTGGGTTCCAGTTTGGATGATGACCTAGATTTGATTGTGACATTATTCCCTTTAATAATATATTATGTTTTTTCCTTACTAAATTATCTCTTGTTATAAATCCCCCCTTCCCCATTTAACATTATATATTTTTTCTACCTAAGGATCTCATGAATCATTTTATTCACTTGATTTCCATTATATACATTTATCTATGAGAATAGTTTTTCTTTCTTTTATAGAATTATAATATATCCTAATATAATGAGACTTGTTGATATAATAGAGGGAAATATGATTTCATTACCACATAAATGATATTTTCTTTCCTAATAATTTAATTATATTCATGTTTTTCAATTTAAATGTCTAACCATATAATATTGGCATCATAGTCACTATTATATTCCACTTCATTTTTTCATGGACTCATGAATTATGTCTGTATATCTTATCAATGTTCACTAGGAATCTAATTTTCCAAGAAAAGATCCGCAAAATCCTTCCACTCAATGGTCTCTATTTACTAAAAATAATTATTTTTCATAATAATTGAACACCAATTATGTCCACATCGATAATATTATACACTTCCAAGAACACCTTATCTATTTCATTAATTCCTAAACCAAGAATCATTTTTTATAAGGAAAATTTATAATGTTATGATATTATTGGTTTTTTGATTTCATTTATTGGAGTAGGATTTTTCAAATTGAAATTTTTACATTGGTATATAGTATTATGGATTTGTAGGATGATAATTACTTGAATGGTTATTGGTTATATCCTCAGTTATAATTCCTAATCTGATTATAATTTTTTCATCTCTAGTTCCATCTAAAGTTGTATCTTCATTTTGTTTCCATGTATTTGAATCCATGGACACATTATGTTTAATGATACAATTACTATTCCTTATAATAGGATACATTTTTAAACAATATCTTATACTATATTATAAAATGACCATATTACTCATAATTTATAATTACATAAATGGAGAAATAATTAATATAAATTGAAAATTTATACATATATAATCTCATAATCCTAAGATTAGTATCATTAGTAATATAATAAAATAAAAAAATCAATATCACATTATTAACTATAATGATGATGTCAATAAAACAATCCATATCCAATGGAAATGTCTTTCCATGTACATAGTGTTACACCCAACCATTATACACTAGTGAAGATCGGTCTAACTACCAATAAAACCATTCAGGAATTGAAATCCCAATGTAATGATCCTATACAACCATATCCACATTCGATTAACCTGATAGGGGTTTATTTCATTTAAAAACAATCATTATTCACTTTATCAAAATCTAAATGAAATTAACCTATACATATACCTAACCCCCAAGTATTGCATAATTTTATATACTCTTTTATATATTTTTTCCATATCTGGTTCCCAAGGGTCCTATGAAAACTTATATAATTTTAACAATAACAACATATTCCCTAGTATCTTAGAACTAGTGGTAACATTAATACAGTGGTAGTAGATACATTTAGTTACTTTCTAAGGGATTTAGAGGATTAGTAGCATTAGAAGATAATATAAATTTTTTAATAACATATTAGACTTGATGGCATAAAATACAATATAAAATATAAATTGAGAGAATTATTATTCCATCTATAATATCATTTTATATCAGTCATGGTAAAATTACAATATATATAGAGTAGGGGGTAATAGTATACAGATAATATATGACCATTAATCCAAAATTTATAAATAATAGTTAACATTTAATAATTAAGGTATTAATAATATGGTTAAAAAATGTTGATCAAATAATTCCATAAAAATATTTTAATTCTCTTGTTTCTTATCGTTGGATAAACTAACAATTATAATAATATATCAAATATCAATAAAAGATTTAATAATTATGTAGTTTGTAATGTTCAATATATCATATTTATTTTAGGACTTATGAAAAGACATATTATTTAAATGGTCATTTCCATGTCCATGTACCCTACTATTTTTTCACATTACACCTACCTTTGAATTAAGAGGATATGAAATTATGGGGAAAACATATCATATAATAATTTAAATTTATTCATCATATGAATAACTAATAAAACATAATGATAATGTATTAATAGAAAATAACTAACTATATTATAAGAACAAGCATTTTTACTATTAGTACTCTATCTATTTAGAATGAATACAATCTATTTAGATAAATATTTTTGATGAAATCATTTGTTTATAAAATTATAAAATAATAATAATCATATAACAATTTTGTAATAGATAAAATGTTCTAAAAAAGGTCACTCAAAAAGTTTTTAATGAAAATAAAATTCTCATTTTTTAATTAGATTTTTGAAAAATTATAAATTAAAAAATATTTGGAAATAAATTTACATTTTAATGAACCATGGAGACATAGATTCGAAGCATCAAAATAGAATAAATTGTTGATGGTGGGAAAAATAATTTTTTTGGTGTACGTTAAAATAAATACCTTATTCTCCCATTCGGTAAAAAATGGGGCTTATTTGGAAAAACGCATAAATAATCCTTTTTAAAACAATTTCAATAAATTAATATTTTAAGAATACTAAAAATGTAATTGAAAATATTTATGAAAATTTGGTCATGGAAGAGGAGAATTTCTGACTAAATAGGCTAACAATATTTTTCCCACCAAAAAACATTATCTTTGGAATTTTGTGTACATATAATAGGTAATATGTATAAAAATACTTATTTTCAAAAATAATAATAGGAGAATAATATTTATGTGGTTAATGATAGAAGTATCAAATAATTACCCAAATAAAAAAATAAATACAATCACTCTCGAATAAAAATGAGATTGTATAATAATACATTTTCTGAGTTCCAGCATGATTTTTAATTTATTTTAACCTCAATTATGCTAAATTTAAATTTATTTTACATAAATAAACTTTCTAAAAACATTCGTAAATATAATATATGACCCATATGTTATATTTCAACACATGTTTACTAATAAAACTTAATTTAAATCATCTTGTATGGGTACTAAATATTTTTGTTTTCTTATATATTTTCTTTTAGTAGATTTGGTCTTATCATAATTAATATGATTATGTAATTTAAATAATGTTAATGATGATTAAAATATCATAAATATTCATTATATTCATAATTAAAGACATTAATTAATATATTATATGAAGAAAGAATTGCACCACTTCATTGAGGTGGTATTCCACACGTACGCATAAGAAAAATGGTGATTTATTATTAGGTGGTAGTGTAAGTTGGTAAATTTTAAATTCTATTTAAATAACAAAAATACATTCATAATTTTAATATATATATATATATATATTAAATATTTCCATATTTATTATAATAAAAGTAATGTGGTGAGGAAAAATAAATTATATAGTTACATAGTGATGGTAAGTTGTGAATATGCTTGATTGGTGTTTTTAGAATTCTATAGGATGGAAATGAAATGAATATTAGTTCCTCACCGAGAATAAATATTTTATAATTAATGTAAGAAATATTTCTATATATTCCTAATTATATAATACTTTATGTATGTATGAGTGGAAATTAAATAAAAAATCCAGTTACAAGTTGTAACACTTCGTTAATAAAACATATTTGGCTTTCAGATTAGTCCAACTAGTATGTTCCTTTTAGGATAACAGATCTGAAAGGGTATGATTAAGAAGATTTATCTATGTTTTTTTGGGGTCTTGGTTGAGCTAATTGGTTCAATTGGTTTGATGTAGAGAATATAATTTCTTCCCTTTAATAATTGATGGAAATTACATAGATTTATTTACTTTAAAGATATGGATTATATAAATTATTTTTAATTTTAATGTTTCATAAAATTGAATATTTTTAAAGGTGATATGATAATGATAAAAAGAAATCCAAAAAATGAGGTTTCATGGAATATTGGTTTAATCTTGAAGCTTTTTCAATTTTTTTACCAATTTTGACAATGTTAACCCTTAATCGTGATAAATATTTACCATATTTACTATTTATTTTGACCAAAAATTAGTCTAACCATACTAGATAACATTAATAATGATGAATAACAATTAGAAATCCATCTTAATGTATTTAACATGAATATATTTCATTAATAAATATTATTATATCGGTAAAAAATGCAACAAAATCTATTTCCCAAAAAAAAATTCTTCAAATAAAAAAATTATTTAGAAGAAAAATAATGTATAATATTTATCACAATGAAATTAATTGGATTTTTTTAAATAAATAGAGAAATAGTTTAACTTCAAGAAAATTAAAAATATAGAGTAACATTGATAATAACTGGTTATTATAAAATAATGAAAAACTATTTTCATATGGACAAAGATGTTACTTAGTGTTCAAAAATTTAAATAATATACTTATATGCACAAAATTATATAATTTTATGAACAATATTAATTTATTAATAAATATTTTATCTATAAATAATGTCTAATTAATATTAATGTGATTTATATGTCATCATAAAATCATAAAATCGAGATTTATGGTTATATCTATATATTGTAATATTCACCAAAAACTATATTCTTCATGAAATGTGATAAAATATACCTTGATTCTAAATTTGAAGAAATTAATTAAAAAAATCATTTTATTTAATAAAATTAAATATATAAAATTGTGAATTTATTAATTAATAAAATTATAGAATAATTTTTTTCATCATAATAATTTTTCACAGTAAATAAATTGTTACACTAATTTAATTTCTAGTGAAATAAGAACCCATATTTTACTACATGATATTAGGTAGGACTCTATGAATCCCTATAAACATAGTACATGAATAGAACATCCCATCAATGATTGAATTAAAATTTGATGAAAGGTCCTATTATTGAATTTTTAAGTTATTCTATATGCTTTTAGGATTACCTTTGTAAGTTTATGGGAGAACCAACTATCAATTATTGAGTTTTTTTTTAATATTAGATAATAATAACAATAAAATTTGGAAATATTTAAATTTTTTTCCATGCCTCCTTAAAAACTGTTGGATGGATATGTGTGAAATGTCTATGTTGTGGAAATGTATCATTCTAGAGAGAACATATAAAACCAAATTAACTGGTAAAAGAAATGAAAATCTATAATGTATCAAGATGTAAAGAACATATAATTTTCATTAATATACAAATTTATTATCTTCCATCACTTATTCATCAATGATTCTCCTCCACATACATTTTATAAGTTTTAACTTCATCATAAATATTTTATTACTTTTTGGATAAATTTATATATTCTAAAAATGAGGTATATAGATGAATTTACCTCATTATATTACATTAATTAAATATGTATTCAATATAGCTTTAAGGAAATTATTAATTCATGATTTTTATCAGGTGGTCCAACAAAATTATTTCTATTCAGAACCAAATACTATATAATGGTGAATCATGTTTGAAATATTATTCATTATAAGAAAGGTTCTTAGGTAAAATCTAATCCAATATCCCTAGAATTATGATATAATGATATTATTTCATTTTTGTAAATAATTTTCTTAGTAATTTTTCTATTTGAACTCAATTATTCAAGACACATCCAAGGGACCAAAGTTTTTTCAAATTCCCACACCCTTCATTTTATATGTTTCATCTTCCCTTACATCTATGTTATTTAATAAATGTAGGCATGTAGTTTCTCTGTTTATTATTTTCCACTATTCCTCTCCCCACCTATTTTTTTTATCATTTCCCTTAATAGACACGTTGTTTGACCATATGAATAAAATTCAACTAAATAATATAGATTTTGATTTATAATATTTGAGAAGTATCTCCCAATTCAGATTCTTTTTTTACAAACACAACATGTTGATTTCATTATATTGAGGATACTGTTTATAAATAATTATTTTAAATTGAAATTATTGTAGATTGTTGAGTTTTATAAACATTTACTTTATCATTTTAATACATATAGAAATAATTAATTATGAACTTATAATAATTTTCCAATTTCATTATGAATTTAATTTTTCCATAAAATGTATTTTATTGGCACATTGACATTAAATTTCATAAAATAATTTTTTCTCCTTAAATGTGCTTCATTAATAGACTTCAGGGATAATATTGGTTTATATGAATTTTTAAATCAAATTTTATGATATTCATTTTCTAATAGGTGAATTTAATGATTTTATATTAATTAATGGTTTATCAAGGAATTACAGGAAAATTTTCTGTAGATATTGATAATTTAATGATCTATTATTTATTTCAAAAAAAAATATCTTATAAAATTTATTTACTTATTGTTATTTTTCATATTGTTATGAATTTGATATGTGATGAATTTTCTATATGGAGCATTAATGTAACATTATTGTTTAATTGTTTATATACTTGATTAGATTTTATTTATTTCGAATGGATGAAAACTACATTGAAATCCATAGTTAGAAATCGATAATATAGTATAGAGTGTATAACTTGTTAATGATTAAATAGATTTTAACTTCCCCTCTATTGGATTAATTAATTGCTTGAGGATAATATCCATAATGGATAATTATTATATTTTTAGGATTATTACTATAAGTATTACATGTCCGGATTTTATATTGGTATTATATGATATGTATAAGGATATAGCTTAGTATATTGGATTTCATTACGTATTATTATTTAAATTATATATTTTATATATTAGGACTTCCATTTAACTTTATTATCAACATTAATAACAATGATTCCATAAAAGTATTTGTTTATTAATGAAATTAATATATATAGTTATAATTTTGTTCTATGTCATGCATTTGCAACAATAATTTTGTAATTATTTTTTATAATAGAAAATTTAGTTCTAAAAAATGAATTATATATATTTATAGTGGTAGCCAATTGAAAATTGACCCACACTCTATATATATACTCTTATATATAAATATATAATTAGATCACATGACGGATGATATATGAAAGGCTCTTGATTATTTATTTGTTCTTGTTACTTATATTCATTGTATATTGAGGTTATATATTATTCAGTTTTGATTCTATGTCATGTGGGATAAAAATTTTCGATTTTTTAGCCTTTAAAATTATTTTTGGATATGATAATAAATATCCACATAAATCCCTTCTGTTAGATTTTTGATTTTATATATTTTTATATTTATATTATAATTCTATTATAAATTATATATCAGTTTATTTATTGGTGGTTTACATCATTTAATAAGGTTATACCTCATTTGTAGAAGTTCATATTTCGAAAGTTCTTATTAGTTCTCATAGGATACTTATATAACAACACTGCATACCCTAATGTAATTATAAATTTATTATATAAAATTATTTGTATTTAAATGTTTGTATCATTCCCATTGTGTATGATTCATAACCACAACAATTTATTATATCCTATAAAATTTTTGAGTGTGTTCTATGCATTCCAGTAGATCATATCAGATATGATACTTTGATGATGCTAGATAGTTACTTAGAAAACAATAATGACTAGTGTAATATTGAAAAATATATATCATTCCAAGTTGTATAAATTGAATAGAAACACAAAATATTATCTTAAATATTTCTTATTAGTGATCAATATATCATTATATGATAACCTATTCACACTGAACATATTTTCGAATCATATCCTTTGTATTTCATTTATGATTATTGATCCGAAATAAAATATATATTTATCATTAATGGGTTATTAATTATTCAATTTTTTTAATATATATACCTCACAGAACTAAAAGAAAAAAATAGAAATGTATTTATTTTATATAAAAATATTATAAGATCCTAAATGGATTTTAGAAAATAATTAAAATAATATCTATAATTTATAGTTCAATAATTTAAATATATATATATAACATAATCAATATAAAATTATTCTGTTTAGTATGATTTTCTGATGAATGATACAATATATTTAACTCATACTATATCACTATAATAACATCTAAAACTATCAAAAGTAACCATTTTTATGGAATTAATATAAATATGTAAATATTTATTGATAATTGTGAGATTATGAAACAAAAGAACAATATGTAATACTTTGAAAATTTTATATAAATATATATACATCAAAAATTAAAATATTTCTTACTTCTAGTTTTATGATTCCTAATCTTTAGTAATCCTTAATAAATAAAATAATTATTTGATATCAACTTTCATATGATTTAGTGTAACAGATTTTAATAGAAAACTAACTGATCAAATTATATTAAAAATAATTTATAATGTTGTAATATTATATTCATTACTAATCTTTACATTAGTATAAATTTTAAAGTTATAAATTCCATATTATATAATATTTATTTGTTTTTTAAATTATGGAACATAGAAAATCTCAATACTAACGCCCCTAATCAGATTGGAAAACATATTTCTAAAAATAATATTTCTAGTACACACAAAAACTATTTTAACTAAAAACTATCTGTCATGTTTTTAATTTATGGGAAAAATTTCAAATTTTATCTCATAAATGATTCTCGAAGAACATTTAATATATAATTATTGAAAAACGTAAAATTAATATTAGAATAAGAAAATATTCACATTTTATAACATGAATATTGTATATAATAAATATCCAATAAAAATATAACCATCTAAATCTTACATTTTAGTGTATATTATAAAAATGGAATGAAAATAAACAAAACTACTATATCAAAACATTATCTCTAAATAACATGTTTTATTATTTCATCAAATATACACCATTATCATATAAAGGAGTATATTAAATAGATACATATCATTAATTATTATCTGACATGATTAATAAATATGTTTTCCCCTAATATAAAACCAATTTCATATTCTCTATATACTAATTCCTAAGTTACTGCATGAACTGTTCCTTGATTTAGATCAATAATAAATATTCATTACTATTATAAAATTAAAAGTTGATATTAAATACCCACTACATATAATAAATCCAATTATTTAAATAAATATCTTATGTGGATTCTTGATGTTTTTTCGTAAAATCATTCATATATTTCTAGAAATATCATCTCTATTATAATGTCCTTTCTTATTTTAATGACATTGTATAATCATATCACTTCCCAAAATATTATATAATGAAATATTAATATTGAAATATCCTGAGGAATTGTTATTTTATTGATTTTACCTTATTCTATAATAGTTTAAATATATTACATTATATTATACATTCCATAACCTACTCGGATACCCAAATCATATTTCTTAAGCGGATATTGGATTTTTGTAACTCATTCATTATATAGTTCATAATAAATTATTAATACAATAACTTTTTAAATAAAAATAAAATGAAATAGATTGAAAATTTCCTATTAATACAATATTACAATTACTCTAAATCATTAGAATACATAATGGTATTTTACACTTTTATAGAGACTAATGTTAATTTGATTACGGAGTACATAAACATTTCTCTTAAAACAGAATACCTATCATTCTTGTAATTGATCCTCCAATTAAATAATACTTTTAATCTCCAAATTACCATGTTTTAGCTAAATTAATTGTTCTATACAAATACTATAAGAGATGAACCACTCAAAAAATACAACATATTCATATGGTATGAAACTATATTGTTTTATTGAATTTTGTTCCCATAAACTATTCAATAATGGTTTTCTCAAAGGATAATTTTTTTTATCAATCTTGAGAGAGAATAATAATATTATAGAACATTATAAATTATTATTATATTATTCTATTCATTTATTAACGTACTTTAAAATGAATTTTTTGATGATTTTGTTTTTTAATAAAAAATATAATTAGTTGTCATGTGATTATCATATATTATATGAATTTAATTTAATTTTAAATATGTTCCCAAAAAACTAGTAGCCAAAAATAATTATCCATTTTAATTGGTAAAAAAATCTATTTCTCAAAATTATGGTTCCTGAATTGTATATTAATTAATTTTTTAATTAAATATGTAGAGTATCATGTATACTATATCATATAATATTCCTAGATATATTATTGGAAATATGATTTCCATATTCCAATGGTTTTTTATACCAACTCAAATCATATAGGTACTAATACTTTATGGTTATTATGTTATGTGTTCTGAAATATTTATATAAGATATATAAACAATTTTTTTGAGACATGTATTCTTATTTCCCTATAAAATATTATTTAAGGGAAATCTTCATTAGCATGGACCACTTTTAATAAAAGATTTTGTCCTAAAATATTTCACATTTGTGTGAATGTAACACATTTTATATTGAAGGGGTATTAAATTTTCATATTTTTCTTATACTATGTATGACTTATATATATTCATCATTTTTAATAAAAATAATCAAATGAAATGAAATTAATTCATATATTCCTGATATATTAATGTATAAAATATTATAAAATCATGGATTTGAAGTGCATGCCAAAAAGAAATGTTTACCACAATTTTAAAAATATAAATTCAATTTTATAATATGTTCTATATAAATCATTGATATAATCATATAGAATTATATAAAATCCAAATCCAACGGAATTAAATTTATCATTATATCGATATCTAACTAAGGAATGTTTGAAGAAATAATATTCTTTTAGAATGTATTCCATGGTTGTACTCATAATATCCATAAATCAATACCTGTTATAGGAGACAATTAAAATAAAATTGTATAACCTATCATTAATGGATAAAAATGAAATATTATAAATTAACTTGTATCCAAAAGTGATTCAAATTCATAGTTGAGAAAAATTAAATTTCATCTTATACAAAGCATGTAGGTACTTATATTAATAATATATCATTTTAATAAGAATTTTAATCACATTAATCCACTGAATAAAATAATTCAATACATAAAAAATATGTCATCTAGAAAGAATAATTAACTAAAAATTAAATAAACATATTATAAACTCTTGCAATTAGACATCATGTATTCATTTATTAAGTAATCCCATATTTAATAAATTATAATTCATTAATAATTTTAAGGCTTACATTATAGAAATTTCAAAATGATTAATAATATAATCATTTAATTATATCCAAATATAAACATTTCTTATCAAATACTCAGATGGAATATTATTAAATTCCTGAAAATTTAAAAAAATATATCTAAATCTCATTGATATATAAAAATTTCATATATTTAGGGATATATTTCTTCTATAATCATATATATTAACATATTATAAAAATAAATTTAATAAAAATTGCATCCATTGAATAAAATTTTTGTATAGTCTAAATTCACCTATGAGTTTTCTTGATCCCTTTAGGAGTTATTTCGTTATGTATTTTACTATTTGAGAAACAGTTTAGTATTTTTTATTTTTGTTGAATATTTTAAAAATTATTCATAATTAAATTAAAATATATCATTAATCAATATATAATATTTTAATAAAACTTCATTACTATATTTTAAAATGATTATATAAAAAATTAAATATCCTAAGTAATTATTAGGAAATTACTCAATTTCACTACATACATTACAAATATAAATACATTAAATATTAACAATGTTTTAATTATCCTATATCAAGATATAAATTTACATGGGTACTGATATAACATATTTTTCATCCATGTTTTAGAAAAGTGTAGTTTTTTATCTATATAATTTTCCAAAAATACCAGAAACACATATTTTACAACTAAAGAATAAATTAGTATATTCAAAACATAGAAGAATTATCATCCCTTCTATAGGGAGTCATGGTAATGATATATCCCATGTAATATTATTATACATACCCCATGATATATAGTAGAATTGTTTTTCTTTTTTATTAATTTATTCATTACTAACATTTCAACATACATATAAACATTCATAATTATCATATTAATCAATATTTAATATAATTAATATTTCCCATAATCATAAAAAAGTGGGTATACTTATCTTGATTTATTTATGGTTTTGAATGGGTATAAATAAACAATTGGTTATGAAAATAACAAAAAATGTCATTCCCATGAGAACTAACTGATACATCATTTAATTGAAATCAAGGTATTTAACGAGTACATAAATGTATTTGATGAAGAAAAAGGATTTTCACCTCCGTATATCTGAAATTTAATTCAGATATATTGCATATCTTACATCCCAACCCCTCTTGGACTCCACCAATATAAGAAATGAGAAATTTTGATACCCTCAATTGAAAAATTAACATTACATATTTTATTTCTCCAGACCATGGTTTGGTCTAAATCTATTTAAATAAAATAATTTTCGATTTATTACTTCTCTATAGGTTTTACCTCATAATTGGGGATTTTATGTAGAAAAAAATTAATTAATAGAGATTTTTTCATTCCCATATTAATATTGGAGTTCTTAATGCCTTGGAAAAAACAATCCTTACATTTTTTTGAATTTTATCCTTTATTCACTATTCCTTCCTTATATAACTCAATGATATTTTTATTTTCATATTTTTCATGGTTAATTTATTTTTATTAAAATTTATATGTTGTTAAATGAATATATTTTTAATTTATATTAATGTGGACCTAAAAAATTTTATATTTAGGTTCCTTCATCTGGAATTGATGTAGGGGATTGTTTCATTAAAAAAATCATGTTGGGGTTTTATTGTATTTTTTTCTAGTAGTTAAAGGACTCGTCATGTTTGAGACACCATTTTTTCATATCCCATTAAGGTGTTTTGCAATGGGGATTATTCGTGGAACTGTAGAAACCCAACAGTTCACAAATTCAAAATGTTATATGAACCTACATTCCAAAGGTAGGTCTTTATTGGGAAATGTTTTCAATAATACTTAGGGACTCACATTGTCCTAGAGTATGGGAGGTCGAGACCATAAAACCATTTTCAATAGTATTAATTCTACTTTGAGAATAACTTATATATTTATTACAAATTCATGATTTATTTATTAAATCCAACATATTGACCAGATTTCCCTTATAATAACAGTCAACTGTTAGCATGTCTTCGATTTAGAATCATCATTAAGTGAATGAGGATCATCATTGGTGGAGATATATGTGTGTAATTGAGGTTATCCACTGATGTAAAACTTTTCATATCAGATAGATATTTTTATTTCACATATTATGATGATATTGTTTTTAATTCAAAAAGTGAATCACCATGGAATTTATTGTCGTCCAAAATAATGAGTTTTTTTATGTCTATATTTGGAAATGAGAATGGGTTCATATTTATCCATATGATAACATTATGAGACCATGTAGTTTATTTTAAATTACTGGGATTCACTATACCATTTAGCATCATGTGTCATGGACTAAACAGTGATGATTATTATCATATGGGAAGGATGTCCAGATAGATGTTTCATATCCATAAATTGTGTGATAATTAATCCAAAACATCATAGATGACATATAATGATATAGAGACACCTAGTTCATATGAAACTAACAGTAGTATGAATCATAAAATTTTAGGGTGACTTTGTGAAGCTCGGTTTTAACCTTAGGTTTTAATCATTCGTATCTTGTTTGGATAGGATTCAAAGCCCATTTGTTCAAATGGTTAGTGCTTACAGCAACACAGGAGCCCTAATTTGTTGCTCCATTGGGAATAATCCCATTTTATGAATTGTATTATAGGGAATATGTCCCTTTTTATAAAACTTTTGTTCTTTATTACACATTAATACATGTTTTATACCATATTAGTACACTTAAAACAACCATGATGATTGATAAGTCTAGTGCCTTGAGAATTTTGATCATTACATTACAACCTAAAAAATTGAATACAACATTTCAATTTAAAACATCTTGAAAATACTCAAAATACTCATTGGATCATAAAACTACATGGGATATCTGAGGTAAAAAAATATAAAAGGGGTGAGTTATATAAAATATTAAGGTTATAAATTAGAAATAACATGAAGAAGATAAAATTTTTTTGACAATAGGAATATCATTGGATCCTAAAAGAAACATGAATAAGAATGCAAGATATGGCATGATAGTCATGTCACGATAAATTGGAAAAAACATAAAACACTACATCATAAACATATGTTAATCCTAAATGCACCATTAGATCCTTGTGTAAAATGTACCATATACAAAATAGGTAAGACACTATCCCAAAAAGAAAAATAATTATACTAAACATTACCAATTGATTTCGAGAGCTATCAAGGTGGACCATTCATAATTATATCACTCTCATGTTTAAGTGTTCCATTTAGAACATATAACATGTAATTGTTCAGCATAATAATTTATTCCACAATCATTTAATGAAGAATAAATACATGTATATCCCCAATAATTATTTATATGTTCGTAAAGGTGAATGCATTTGATATATAAATGTTTATGGTAATCATTTTAAATTTATTTTTGTCATTTAAAATCATGGCGCAATTTTGGTTGTATAACATCATCATAGAAAAATTTTTAAGATGGGTTTATGAGAGTGAAATGGGTACCTCATCATTTATACATGAAATTTAATGTAATATGGACATGGAAATAGATTCCCCAACACATGGAATTGGAAACAAAAGCCATAACATAATAAAGAATCATGGAGAAAGAGGAGACATGAGTGAACCCTTATTTGAATGTGTGACTCCAGATGCTTAGGAGGGGCTTCTCAAAATATTCAGTTGCCTTTAGATGACTTTTGGGAGTGGATATAATATTTTTTTCATGTTCCAATGTGTTTGAGTGATGAAAAATGGTATATTTTTTGGGTTTATATAGGAATGAAGTCTGGTTTCATTATTATTCAGGTTTTGGACTTGACATTATATAATATTAAAAACCAAAAATTTCCCCATGGTTTAAAAAATGGAGTTTTGTACATTATTCTATTACCATTGGAGAGGTGGTGGTGATGAACACTCTAAAATATATTATTTTATAATACAAACAATTATTTAAAAAAAATGGAATATTGAAATTGGATTTTCAAAATAAATAAAATATACATAATTTGAAATTAATTTAAAAGGAACAAATACATGGTTGTGTATGACATTTAGTATACTTATTTTATCACTTTTGGGTCATTGTGATGTCATAAAAGAAAAAGTATATTTATATGGCATTTAATTTTTACCTGAAACTTCTACTATATCCAAAAATTATGAACAACACACAATTGGATACTTTCAACATCCTCCTTCAATAAATAATATTCATTTTATATAAATTATTTTTTTGTGAATTTGTTTTAAAATAATAATGTCCATTTATTGAAAATGATGGATTTTGACAAATAATAGTTTCTCAAACTCCTTTATAAATTAAATTTTTCTTCATAAGTATTATTAAAAATTTATATTTAATAAATAATATTAAATAATATTAATAAATTAATATATTACATATTTCAAAAATCAATAAATTCATTAATTCATTAGTTAAATATTAATATTAATAAAAAATACAATTTCTGATTTAAAAAAATTACATAGAACTAAAAAATCTATGAAAATATATTAAGTATTTTATAGAAAATAATGTTCGTATTTCCATTCCTAGGTTCATAAAACATATCCCTTTAATTATCGATCATATTACTTAAGATTAAGTTTTTCATTGGTGGGTCATTCATGTGGACATTCTATAACACCTCGACACCATAATCTTAGAGAGAATGCATTACTTTATTACATTGGAATGATCACAAGAAATAAAATCCCGAAGGACCTATAATATTAATAGCCATGTAGCAACCATATACAACCCTTAGTTTTACATTATATTATGAAATGAAAGACCACATATTATCTCCATTAAAATCTATTATCTTATAAACTATCCCTACATGTTATTCAAAATATACCTCTATTAACGCCAAAATATGTGTGTGAGAAAAAATTTCAAAGGAAACAATCGTTCCAAAAGTTTCTTCTTCATGAAGAAGCTTTGTAATGATCATTTGCACAACAGCTGGCGCATAGCCAGTCAGCACCACGGTCAGTGCAAAGACAAAGCATCATATGCGCCCACTATAGAGGAAAGGGACAATATACTATGTGTTTAAGATGAAATTTTCTAAAGTCTTCACACCCCAAAAGGAAGAATATAACCTCAATGAATCCATAGTTATTGGAGGACGCCTCTTCATTTACAAAAAAAGAAGGAATTAAGATTCTAATCCATAGGGGGGATTATGGTCAACTACGTGTTTATGAAAAATATGATGCAATCTACCTCTGATGGAATAGTGCATGTTTCTTCATAGTGGACCATCAAATTTTTTCACCGACGGGTGCCTATAAATACCTTGCAACCCTCATTCAAAAGGAATCGACACCCTAACCTTCACCTTATATTTTCCCAAATTACAATGAACCATTTTCTCTATAAACCATCAGAAAAATGAATCATCCGAGGTACTTGAGCATTACGAAATACCTTTCCGTTTTCACATGTTTACAAAATATTCATGAAGGGATTCTCTTCATGGATCCTATGGGTCATCACCAAGGATGGATACCCATTTCAGCACTTGGGACATTGTGAATCACTCAAGCATCATGAATAACCCTCCAAAAACAAGTTTAATCCATGTTAAGGCAATGAAACTATGATATACAATGTTTTCATTATATAGACGTACCCTCTTCGAGCCTTTCTGCTCAGTGAAGTCCCAGCCCCTGAAAAGACAAGGGCTATGTGAGCCCTTCTTCATTTCAAACCAATGATCTCTGTGAATTCTAATGTTCTGTGACCCCTTAATCATTGTGAAGACTCTCTCTGTGAAGCCACATGCATCACAAATCCTTTTCTTATGTGGCCCTCAAGGGTTTGAGAAACTTATTTCAAGTACTATGGGGTGGTTCTTCATGTTTAGTTTCTTTTCCACATACTTCTTGTAATTGGAGCACTAATCTCTATTTCTTCTTTACATAGCCATGCTAAAGCGAGCCCTTCAATATAGCACTCCACAAACACATCTTCAAACAACATTGATCCTACCTTCCCTTCAGAAAGGGTTAAAGTGTTTCGGTTATACAAGTCCTAGTGGTTAGGATAGAATCCTCATCATTTGAGTTACATAATGATAAATTCCCAAGAATCATCATCCCTAAAACATGACATTAAACTATAACCTCACCTCGTACAATCTAAATGGGGTGCCCCACCTCAGACATTTTAAACACCCACTCGCCTCCACACGAGTGAGATCTTACTTACAAGGAATGATAACCTCCTTACATGGAGCGACATCTACCCACAGAGAAGGGAAATTGTCCTATTATTATCCCAAAACTCTTCATGAAGGTGGTATCACCATTGATCCTCCTTGCCTCTCTCGAGCACAAAGAGAATAGGGGAGATAGGCACAAGGAACTCTTGATACCCCATCCTTCTCCCTTTGGGATTTATTTCAATCGGTCCACCATCATGGTGTAATTTCCAATCTGCATCTCCCTATGCCGATAACCATTCATAATCCCTTCTGTAATCCTCACAGACTCACCTTTAGTGATTCGATCGCCAGGTGTTTGTTGCCTCCGGTTTCTCACACCGATCATGACTCATGTGGGCATAGAATATGAATCTACCATGAAACCCTCAATGGGCCACCTTAACGTTTAATCCACATATCCCCATCTATCCAAACTATGTGGACATTGATCCTTAACCCTTCAAATAAATGTACTTAGGAAGAATCCTAGTTGTTCAAGACCATCACACAACGATACCGACCACTTCACGTCAGTTTTACCTCATCTCACATGATTTTAAATGGTATGCCACTTCCATATCACATGAAATTAAATTATATTCTTTATAAATCATGGGGTTTTATCCCAATTTATTAAAAAATGTATACAGGATTCCTCCCTAGGGTTCAACCCCAAACATTGGTAAACAGCAGTGTCCCCATTGTTGGGACACCCATATTCGGTCCATCCCTTATGGGTGTTAGACTAGTTCCCAGGAACCTAACCAAGCATAATACCAACACTAAATTCATACTACTCCAACCATGAGTGTCCCTATTATGATTGAATGCTAACCATGCATACACCCCAGTGTGTCTTCAGGTCACTATCCCTTGGGTACACCTCGATTTTATTCCCCATCATGAACTATATGGTGTATGATTCCCTATGATGGGGATATGTAGGATGCCTCCCTAAGGTTCAAGAAAATTACTCATTTCTAATATAGGTCTCTCCCTTGAACCTTTGTGTTTTGGGAAGGTCATGCCCCCAACATGTTGATTCTACATCCTCCTCTACCCATCTATTCATCCATTATTAGAAGCAACCTCCTCTCGTGTTCCATTTACCCACCGAACTACATGGACTTTGATTCCCTACACTGAGGATACATAGGTATCCTCTTCGAGGTTGAATCCCAACATCACTTTCATATTCCTGATTGTTCCATATCATTCACCATCCACGTCATTCAAACCTCCACCATTCATCCTGGTTCTTATACAGACCTCCATATCCGAGTAAGATTATTCCATCCACCCAGGTAGCTTACCATTCAAAATCCCCAAACGATACATAACCATCCTTCAAAATGTATTTGTATTTCAACATGCCACTATCTATGTGTAATCACCAGCATGACTCTGGTTATTTTTACTTTATGTACACCTTGATTCCATGTTTCACCTATCGAACTACATGGGGTTAGATCTCTGTTGTATATAGAGGGTACATAAGAGGCCTCCTCGAGGTTCAATCCCACTCAATGATAAAACAATGTGTCCCCTTTTTCAGGACCCAAGAATCCCTGAATCTGTCCTTATCAGACATTTTGATTCACTCATTCAGTAAACCCCTCAGATGCTCCCTAATAGGTATGTACCCATCGGATCCAATACCATCAGTGTTTTGATCTATATGATCCATCTCCACTAGATATTAAACTAATGGAATACCCCATGTTTAACATGGAAATTTAAGGAGAACATTAGAGGCTTTCCAATGGAATATAATTCCTCTCACTTGACCTGGTATTCCCTTGGGATTCTACCCCCTCGAGAAGCCCTATCATAAGGGAATGAAATCCAAGTGTACTAGTGGTTCGGCATCCAAAGACACCAATGAATTCCAACTTGACTATTCCCATGAACGAAGGGTTTTTCACGGTCAAGACACATTGGAATTTTCTTTCTGATGCACCATAAGTAACCAATGTTCACAAATATGTGGAATATAGAAGAGTTTCATGAACTAAGACTCAAATATATTATGGATACAAGGACTAGGAAACCAATTACAAGGATGAATCCTCAAATGGATAGAATGACATCAGATCATCCTTTTCCAATCCAGGTGAAAACATCTCCAAATAATCTTTGGATTATTCCTGACATTGGAGTACCACAATGCGGTTTAACAGCCATTTCATCCCTACAGAAGGATGAACTCCCCAGTGAAACCACATGAAACAGAAATGGTGAACCCGACGTGAAAATTCTCCTCAATATAAATATTTGTGGAATATAAGACATAATTAGATAAATGTGTCACCAGATCAACCTATCCAACTCTATGTCATTCCATGAAAATAAGTAGTCCTGATGTGAAACTAATTAATGTTCGGGTAGTTAATCATTGGGCATTCTAGTCTACAGCGTTGTTAGTGATGATAAATATATCCATCCATGGACGATTCAATGGTGTTGGGGAACTGTGCATCAATTTCCGATTGTCAGTACTGATGGGTGAATTTTCCTACTTTGCGGGACCCAAGATAAATCTATAGATATCTGATTGTATCCCACATGTAGATGTTGGGGCAGGGTTCTAATGAATGTTGAAATTCTACATGGATTCACCTCCTTTGTGATGGCTTCCACATCAGCAGAAACTATTCAATCATTCCCCCTATCACGATATGATTCAATTCATATTAGTTGATTGTTATTCTTGTGTGTCAATATGACCAAAATGTGGTCATCCTAATGAGGTTCATGGCCAGAAAGACACAGATGCATCGATGAACCATAAATTCTGAATCCCTAAGGGTTGCATAGGGAGAATCTTCTCCCCACTCTGATCTCCAATAGATTTGGTATCATATCCCGGAAGCACTCATATGACTCAATCACTTATGCTGACGAAGTAATGAATTTTTGAGTTCACCATACTACGAAATTTCTAGGGAGCCTCCATGGTGGACTCCCACCTGGATGAATCATAATTCTATGTACGTCCTATAAACTGAATAGATGTTTGTACAACCTTCTGCATAGCAGGCTCTAGTTACACTGACTCGATGTTAACACTGGGTGAATGATCAAGAGTATTCATTCAAGGGGGAATCAACGTTACTGACATAAATGGAACAAGATAACAACTACATGAGCTATTATACCTATATCTTCATAGGGTAGGGTAACCTCTTAGTTGTAGAGAAGCGTAATCTCCAAGCCTAGACAAT
The DNA here is from genome assembly GCA_963277665.1 of Viscum album. NCBI lineage: Eukaryota > Viridiplantae > Streptophyta > Magnoliopsida > Santalales > Viscaceae > Viscum > Viscum album. Next base: position 1,682,367,228 of record OY728126.1, on the reverse strand, counting down.
GATGATGCACCAGTCACCCTGTGAGCAGGATGAACTCATCGTCCTAGTTATCGATGCAAGAAAGAGTAGTCGTGAGCCAACCCATGAGGAGGAAATCTATTACAGAAGTCCACCTCATACCAGTATTAGATATATTAGAGGTCTTACCCACTCGAACATTTAGTTTTGATATCATTTCCATGCCACTAACATCAACTCTGTTGGAGGCCATCCCCACTTCATCAAAATTCTGGACAAAGGTCATCCCCATGCTCCTACCCTCAGGTTTGAGAATTTCCCTCACATACCAGGTTCTCACCACAAGGGTCTTAGCTTCCTAGTCACACAATAGCATGGTGGCCCTCCACATATGCTCATCGATTTCGGCAGAGGTACACCCCATTCCAGCAATCACCAAAGTGGAGGTCCTCTACTATTCATCAATGAAGAACACGAAGGTCCTTCTCATGTTCAGTATAATCCGCATAAAATCGACCTTTGTACCAATACTTCTAGGTTTAGCCAGCATGAAGGTCCTCCCCATGTGTTTACCAAACCATTGGTGGCCCTCTCCACTCCAAAAATATCAAATATGAAGCTCCACTGAGGGTTTCATTTGAAATTTTTTCGGGTGACCCTAAAACCCCAAATCATAAGAGTGGAGGTTCTCCTCGATTCAACATGAGCCAATATTATGGCCCCCCTGATATGACATCCAGTGCAGGTGGAGTTCCATATAATTCTAGAACCAATATGTTTGAGGACCTACGATTGTTAAAAATCTACCCTTTTCTAAAGAACCATCCCAGGGCTTGAGGGAGGGTCTCCACCTAAAAATAAAGAATCCGGATAATCATCAAACCACAATCAATCACATATAATTACAGATTTTGAGGTGGAGTTTTCTCATCGATGGATCCCTCACCCTGATCTTCTGTGTCGGGGGTTGGGGAAAGAAGAATTCTCATAAGCCTCATTCCCCTATAAATTGAGGACCATTGGATCCATGTATCCCACCATAGATACATATACGAGTAGGAATATTTGATCACATTCCCGGTCCTGGCCATGCAATAATCTATATTGTCAATAGGATCATTCTCTTCCTCAATCGTAGAACACCAAGAGTTATTCTTGGGACCAAAATAGGATGAGAAAGAGTGTGACCCACCACCAATGAATGAATCCCCTGCATGGGATGTACTGGTTGTTATTCCATATTACAGGGATGTGGTGGGGCAATCGTTTCATTTTTTGGATGACATACAATGATTTAGTGGCTTGTAAGCTCATGCTCTATACTCTCCATAGATCAATATATCACCACAACGTTCCTCTTCAGTTCTGTTACATGTTCCACAAACACTTCTTATCAATTTGTGGGGTAATCAAGGACAAGAACCCATTTTAAATCCCAAAACATTGTAAGAAATTCTCACCAAATATCACCTTCTTGAGATGTTCAGGACCATTGAAATTGTGGGTTGCAGTATTCCGGAATCTCTCACACAAGAGGAGGCCATGTGCTTGTGCAAAAATCTCTAGGAAATTATCTTCTATCTCAATCATTGACTGGTAGATTAACCTAAGTTCTAGAACACCTCGACATCATTAACAAGTAATGTTGCATGGTCGACTACGATGTGCTCCCCGTGGATCTGTTCCCTCAATCAACTGACCATCGTCTGACCATCCTTCAATGATGATTCCAAATATTTATAGTGCTCCCCAGAATTATTAAGGATTCTTCCCCATGTCAAAATATGTGTTTGGGTCAATAAGTTTTTCTTCATTTCAGTCTTATTCGATGTCATCCCAACATTCCAGTTGATATCAAGGATAATCCTAGGGGTACGGTCACCGTTAAATGGGAAACCTATGATAGGATGAAATTGATCTAGGAATCAATATGAGAGAACCTTTTATGGGAATGGTTCCACACTTGTTGGATCCTTTGGGAAGTGTTACATTCCGATAGAGAAACCTATTGTGCCTCCATACACATTCTGACTCATTCTACATTCTTCGGGACACCAATAATTGTAATGAGCATGCTGGGACCTTCGAACCCTCTGACTCATCTTGATTAGAGAAAAAGATGAATGATGACCGTGAAATGTTGTGTTGTGTCAACAGCACACATAACATAAAAATATGGTTTATGACCATCATGATGAACGTGTTGTGGAATGACGTCCAGATTACAGTGTTCTCCAACTAGCGAAGCATGGGTAGGTACAGCCTCCCCCTGGGGAGTTTCCCCAAGTGAAATTGAACATGATTCACATGTCGATAGTTTAGAGTTCAGAGTTTTTGAAAATTGGGAACTATTTTCATCACCAAATACACTCGATTTTCATAATAACCTTCCCCGGGACCTTGCACTGGTTCCACAACCACTCAATAGGTCGTTCCACCAGATGTCTAGAAAGACATCCCCCCATCCACCCTATAAGACGATTTTCATACTAATCATGTTAAAGAAATTTCCAAGGAAATGGTGGTCATATATCCTCTTTACGATAGGATTCCCTGCAATGATGTTAAAATGATCACTCTCATTACCTCCCTTGAGGACCTAGAAATTCGATGGGTGGAAATCCTGCCTGATGGAAATCCATATCTGGCATGGATTCATAATAATCAAGGAAACACGGGTTTTAGAAATCATACATTCACACATTTTAATGGGTCAGGTGACCCAATGAATCATTTGGACAACATTATTTCATGATGTGGTCCCTTGTTGGGAATTCCAACATAGTAGGAAGCTGGCAAAATTTGGTGTTTTGTTCAAACATTATAAAGGCCTATGTTTTTATTGAACCACTAGATACCCCTTGGGTATGCATCTAGTTGGAGGATCTTAATATGAATTTTCTCATCCAGTTCAATTTCATTACCTCGAAGAAAAGCATTGCAGACCTCTTCATGTGCATTATGAGTCCTGATGAATGAGTTGCATAAATTTTTACCAAGTGGAATGAAGTCACATATTCCCTGAATATTCCACTATTTAGAGAGGAATTACTACAAATGTGTGGGGGGGATGTAAAAACAAGAGTGGTACCTTCTCTCATAAATCATAACTTCCAGGGGTAGTTTATCATTTCTCTAAAATGCCATAGTGTCTAGAGAAAGCCTTAAAGAAGATAAGAAAGAACATCCATTTCCTAATGTGGTTCCTACAAGAAATGTCTCATATGGAGATCTCGTAGTGTTAGCACCAATAAAGGACCCAAGGTAGATGGAATTGTTATCGGCATTTCCACCACCACAGATCCATCAAGGCCCACCACGTCATGTGCAGCCTCTGGCCCAATAGCACCCACCTTCAAAATGGATGGCTCCACCATCTAACACACCACATCCACCTAGGCGGGATAATTTGGCTACCCCTCATCGAAAGGTTCTACCAGCCCCTCATTACATCATCGCTTCCAGAGCTCGTTTCCCATATCGATGGAACTGAACTTACAGATATTTTGATACATATGTCCCTGTCTATTTTCAAAGTTACATAGACCAGGGAATTTTGAAGCATATAGAATGAAAGAGGCCTAATGAAAGGGTCCGCATCGATCATCCCAACTACTATCCATATCACTGGTTCAACGGTAACACACTTTTGAAGTGTTATGTTATTAATGACTCACTTTGTGAAAATATCGATATAAATATAGTTAGGTCGGGTCCATCCCTAACACTGGTGGCAAGTGGGTAAATAAATCATGATATCTAGTGTGAGCGTTAATGGATGTAGGTTTCTAACAACAGTTCTAAAAAATATGAGGACTTGAGGGATTGAAAGGCAGTTCTGTAGACACATGTTGTTATCTTCTCATGTCTAAATCAACTAGAGACATATGAAGCTGTCATGTTACCAATTTCTAGTACTTCTTCATCAATATCCTATCTTTTCTTTTCCCAGAAGGGCATGGATAAACAACACTGGGGAAAGATAGTTTTCCCACTATTTTCACCATCATCTCGTACTGTCAACAGTTTCATGAGACTAGATATGTAAATTTCCCCAATAGTTTTTCCAAGGAGGGGGATTCCAAAAGTTACAATAAAGGGTTCACTTTGGTCAATGACATAGAGATGGTAAATCCACATGTGTTTCCTGATCACAAAAAACATTGGAATACCCTCCCAACTTTCCAATCTGATGCCAGCGTCGATGGAGTAATGTGTATGTGAATCACTAGAACGCATTGGTCAGTGCTTCCATCTTGGATCTTTCTGCCACCGAGAGTAGATCGTATTTCAAACTTCGGGCTCATTACAGGTAACCTTCTCATCTGGTTTCATCAAATATCCCTCCACCTCCATTTGTTCTAATTCATCAGGAAGAGTCATCACTAACGTGCGATGACATCCACGTACGGTCATGAATATAACTCAGTCGTCTGGTGCTCAACATGTTGTCACACTATGCGATTAATCTATTGAAAAATGGTACATTCCCATCACCATCTAGGATCTTTGGGTTTAACCAGCAGCGCCCAAGAAACCTCATTCCATATATTGACCACTCGTCAGAAGCTGTTTATAACTGACATGAATGTATGATATCCTAAAACATATTTCCATCATTCTAGTGAAGCTCTCAATAATTGAGTGTCTCCACCTATGGATAGATATGAATTATGACCTTGTAAAGACATTAAGAAGTCTCCTTTAGTTTGAGACAGAAGTAGGATGCGTATAATCCTTCCATGGTGAGGTAGTCGAGCATGCTTAATGACATGACATCATATCATTATTTGGAGAATATAATGGTTCATCTTAAAATATGAACATATCCCCACTGTACATCACTGGCCATTTCAATGAAATGAATTTCTATCATTGTCTTGTCGATACAGGATCTTGTATCCACAATATCTCGACCTTGACACTCCACAAGATAGGGTAGTCTGAAACAGATCTTAGTCTCTATTACTTGAATATTCAAGGTTCTCATTGGACACAGTAGACTCTAGTGGGAAATTTTATCCTGGAAACCTAGTTTGGTTGCCTAGTTGATATCAACAAGTTCTTGGATGTCTCATTGGACACTGAATTCAAGACATTGATGGATATACCATGGCTCCACCTGCTTGCGTCAGTCCATTCCTTATATCACTAGTGCCTTATGTACTCCTTTAATGGCCGAGTAGGAATGATCTATGGTTATGGGTCCTTATTTTCTTCTTTTGAATCCTTCTACTTGGATGTTGACTATTACAAGAGTAAGGGAAGGAAAATTCATGCTAACGAGGATGAACATGCTACAACTATGACCGACCTGTGGACAGACCTAGATAACACATACATTTTCCTAATACATTGATTTGAGGCTATGATCCCAAAGATGGGGAAATTATACATTTCCAACATAAATATGGGTAGGAGAATTCACAAGTGTATGGAATGCTGGTAGATCAGATAGTATTTTTACACTAATCTGGCTCATGTATTTACAAAGTCCCCTACCCCTATAAGGTGTAGGTATGTCTGACCCATGGAAAAAGAAATACGTCATCCTTGCTTGTTTCTCCCGATTGTGATTTTCTAATTCATGTCAACATCCCAATATTACTATTATATCATCAAACGTGGACCCTTGGGTCAAATTCCATATGGAATTGGCTCAACATTTTTCGTCACCATGATTTCGATAGTGCCGGAACCCCCTAATGAGTGTCCACCACTGCTCAGGCTGGCACCAATGTCCCGTCAAGATCTATCAACTTGGAAGAATTTCTTTCTTTCGATGATCCTCTCACAATGTATGATGATGTGTATTTGTAATATGAACCTCCCGCATTTGACCAACGTTTCTCCCCAATAATGGATAAATTTGTACATGTGAGCTTTGGTACTAAGACAGATTTTATACTAACACTGATCAGTTCTTCTATGTATGTAGAAGTGAAAAATCAAAACGTTGATATCCTAAGGGAGAATTGTGATGTATTTTCCTATAGGTATGATGAGATTATAGGGATATATAACATGGTCACCATCCACCTTATCAGTCTACACGACTATCATCATGTGTTCTATTATCCTCCCAGAATGATGCATGCTTCTCACGGTGCCATGATAGAGGCTGGGGTTGATAAGATCATCAAATCCATCTTCATCAAGGATTTCCATTTCCCTATGTGGTATGTTAAAATTGATCCAATTAGGATGAATAATGGAAATATCAAAGTCTTCATTGACTTTGGGGATCTCAATTGTAACTATCTGATGGATGACTTTCCCCTTCCTGCGACTGACCTGTTGAATGATTCCACTATTAGGTTCTAGGATCTCACCTTTATGGAGGAGTATTCTGGTTATAATCAAATCCAAATGTATGCCAAGGATGAAGTGTCTACAACCTTATGGGAATGAAAAGTTACATTTTTCTTCCCGGTAATGCCTTCTGATCTGAAGAATTCAAGTTCGACCTATCATCATTCCATTTACCTCATAGTCAAACGGATCCATGGGAAATTAGTTTAATTATACATTTATGATCAGTTGGTTAAATATCACCAATGCTGGTCCCATCTAATAGATATTGAGAAAGTGTTCAACGTACTACGTTCCCATAATCAGAAGATGAACCCCAAGATGTGTGCCTTTGGGAACACCTCTGAAATGTTTATCAGCTTCATTGTTAGAAATGGAGGCATGGAGATCGATCTGGAAATGATCAAGGCCATCAGTCAGGTGTCTCCTCCGAGAAAAAATTTGGAGATCTAAGGATTCCAAGGCCACATAGACTTCATACGTTGATTTATTGAAAATATGGATTTCATGTGCAAGACCTTTCTTGGGATCATGATGAATGGGGCCGATTATATGTCGGATGAGGAGTGTTAGATTTATTTTTGAGGAAATAAAATAGTACCTGCTACAACCTAGGGATTCTAGATAAACTCATTTCATGAAAACTAGTGTTCCTCTATGTGACCTCTCTGGAATGGCCCATCAGTGCCCTTCTCACCAAAATGAATAAAGAGGGAACATATAATATTTTATACTATCTCAGCTGCATACTCATTGAAATGTAGAACATATATTCCTCTATCGAGAAGAGATACCTCGCGTTGGTATTCGTAGTGCATAAATTTCTACATTACCTGCAACATATACCATTTCAGACCAATGTCCTAGAGGGTATTTAATGACAATTTGACACAATTCTCGCATTGCGAATATGGTCAGGGGTTAATGCTCAGTTGTTTTTCCCTCTCAAGGTCACATGAGATGGATACTGTGTGAAAAACATGGTTAGTAGTTATCCTAAATCGTTATTGACATCCCCATGGTTTCCAAAACCGCGGGTGTAGTGATTCACATTCTTCTGTCCTTATTTCCCATGCACATTAAATCAAATTTCATGTCTACAATATGATCTCTATGACCAAAAATTAATATCTCCCACCTCATTGACACATCATGATAAACTACAAAACATTTTCTAAACTTCATGTGGTTGGATTCTCACCCATACGAGATACTTATAAATGCCCATACCTATAATCGGTGTCCAAACCCTATGTCCCTTAATCATTCCGGCCATCTGTCCTAAGTTCTCACTTAGGAAAATGCGGTGGGGTGTGGAATCTTCATCCTCATTCAAGATAGGTTAGTTCTTTTCACCCCACCACATACATCCCCTTGAGATACTCCTCCATCTTTATCCTTATTTTATGACATTAAAATTCATAGATTTTGAGAACAACGTAAAGATTTTCCTCATCCTCTTGGAATACGAAAGAACATGTAGACATTTTTTTCAGTTCCATCATAGTTTTTATATACCTTACCATCCTTCTCGCCCCTAATACTATGTTCTCTATGTGGTATGTTGTGTGTTTTGGCCTTTTTTCCTCACTAAAGTTTTGTTTTGAACATCTATTCCACATTCATCTATCATGAGAACCCTTCAACCCACTTTTCTACACTCATTTCTTTGAGTCGTATACTCCTAATTGTGCCCCTTTACCCTATTTGTTTCTTCACCAATGTGCGACGATGCACAAGGATTTGGGACCTAGAGGGATGAATTGTAGATGAATGTGCTTTCATCCCAAAACCTTTCTTCATGTCTTCCTTCGTCCAGGGTTTCCATAATCATTAACAAAGGAATGGACCCCTAAATGACATGTATTCTAGGCCTTAGCGCTATCATACCATCTTGGGCCAACATCCTGGAGGATATCGAATGATAATACGACACATGTCTGACATTGCGAATGTGGTAAGCGGTCGATGCTCATTTTTTTTCTCATTTCATGCCACATGGTGTGGATATTTTGTTTTTAAAATAGTCCACAAATCCATCCGATTTCCACCCCATTGTCCCAAACTCTATCAGACGCACATAGTGTGGCATATGTGGACTTTTGTTCTTATTCCCATCAGGTTTATTATATTAATGACACATACATCACTTTGTGGATCTCCCATACATTCACCTTTCATCCACATGACATTAAATTGTGTGGTATAGCCACAAGAACTATGTGTGTCTTGATTCCCTATCTATATGGGATACATTGGATTGCCCATACATTGTGTCTGGGAGTCCAACCCTAGATTCATCAAAAAAAATTCCACCTTATCATTTGGAATCCTCAAACATGACTACTATTCCATTCCAACATGGTCATATGCACTATGGATTAGGTCCTAGAGTGTCTGATTCATAATAGACATGATTTCTTATATTTCAATGCTTCACTCTCCTTTTATTTGGGTTTCAATCATCTTTCACATCTAAAAGGACCCCCATATGGTAAGGATGGCAAACCTTATGGATCTCCTACTACAGTGTGCCAGCATCCTAGTGTATTTTGGATGACAATATGTGATAGGTTCCATGTTTCAAAAACCGTTAGTGGCCAACCATAATTTGTTGTTCCCAATTTAGAAGACATGATACAGGTGATGTGATTCAAAAATTGTCAACAGTTATCCTCCATCGTTCTTCCACCCCCATAAAAATAAAAATAATGGTCATGTTATTCAACTCCATTTCCACTCCATCATGTTTATGTCAAATTTAAACTCTATTGGTGTTATTACTTTTTTCTTATATGTTTGTTTAAGTGGAAGAATCGACATCGTGAGGTTCATCATCGACTCCACACCATCTTCCCCAGCTGTATATTCCATGTGGGGAAAAGATATTATATGACATTGTTACCCACATAGAGCATAGGTCATCTGGGCTTGTGGATTTTGGTAATGTTTGTGGATAAAGGGAAGAACCACACTCTCTGAGTTAGAGCATCACGAATTTAAACTGTGTGAATTTTTATAAAAATTTGTGGTGTTTAATTGGACATATGATCTCATTGACATCAGGTTATGAACCAGATCACATGTTTCTTCTATGGGGTACCCATGTACTTGACACATGAATTTAAACTACATCCCCTACCATGATGAAGTTCAGTATGCACCATGATAATTTTGGGGGCCATCAGCTTCCTCACTAGAGAAGTTTTCCACATCCAACATTTGTCTCTGACCATGATATGATCCATAACTATGTATGCCTTGATTCTCATCATTATTGGATACATAGTGATTCCAAAAAAGATTCATATGGTCAAGATGCATCACCATGAGCCCTCTTTTTCCCTTTCATCTAGAGTTTTCTCAGGGGTATTCGGTATCATGTGGACATATGCCTTTATGCACGTCATGTTTCCGATAACCACACTACATACCATTTTTCCTAGTTCCCTATTTTCCTATATTTACCACAAGAAAATAAACTACATGGGAATGACCTCCCTAAATGACATTAATCTGTAACAGTAATTATCATTCAATAATTGGATGCATCTTGTTCAAAATAATTTATTCCTTATGTAAAAAACATAAGACCCATCATTTAATGATTGTAGTGGCATAATTTCAAGAGGGTTTGAATTTATTGGAACATTCCATCACTCCACCTCATTCATTTTGTGTCTTTCATTCAAATGTTCATTATTTTTCTTATCTGAAGGGACCACATAATGTCTTGGTCCCATGCCACTTGGTCTCACCTATATTTATTCACTAATGCCCCAAAACACATTGGACGGCACTTCGTGTTTGGAATTGTGTTTTGAATTCAGTCAATGGTTGGAACATTATTGTTGGTTTACAAATTATGCTAATGTGATGTAGATGTTGAGTTTGGAATATGGTCAGTAGTTACCTCCTTTCTTCATTCCTCCCTCACTAAATTCCAAATTTCTGCCATGTAATTCACATTTATCATCTTCCTTTGTTCGGATTGTTTCTAACACATCTTCCATTATCCCACTCATGCACTATAGCATGTTAGGAGAGCATTGTGTGGTTTTTTTGATAAGTCTTACTAGAAACTCATAATGATAATTCAATTTGAAGATGTCCACTGATTGATATGAACTCTCATATCCAAAGGCATTAGTTATGTATTTATCCCTTGTTTCTCTACTCGGGCATGACCCAAGTGATCAAGGGGATTGATCATTGGATATTTCACACGTATGTTGGATATGTAGTAAAAAAATAGATAATTAAAATCACGAAAGTAACCAAAATAAAAATAAAAATCAATGTTTGTTAATGAGTTAACACAAGTTGTAATGCACAGTGATTGGACCCTACAATAGATGGATTGACCCCTTTAATGGAGCTTCATAGCTCCACCACTATTTTTCTTGTGGCGTGATGGATCCAATGTCGCATGTTAAACTCATACTCCTCTTCAATTGCAATGGGGAGAAGTTCATCAGCTATGATCTATAAATAATACTCATTGTGCCAGATAGTGTCAATCACTTGGGTTTATCTCCTCATCCGTTCCTCATCCTTTTTCAACTGATATTTCAGTTGTAATATGAGTCCTGATTGTGCATCGAGGAAAGATAAATGTCCATTTTCCCATACCATCAAGAACATGATCCTTTTATTAGCCTCCTAATGTTTCTTAATGTTGAATGAAATCCTCCACTTCCAAAACACTCTAGTGTTGCGCTCATTTTACCATATTTTGTCTTCCATATAACCTAAAATTAGCATACGAGGATGTTGGTGATCCGCTACTCCAACACATTTTTTGTGAAACTGGTAACAAACCCTCTCCATTATTCTTATCCAAGAATCTTGAGGGGTCACCATCATGTAGCTCTTGATTAGTTTACATGATTGATGACTGAATACTTTGTTAGCCTCTTCATCAGAAGCAATCCAATCCCGATCCATGGGGTCAAAGTGTTCATATGTAGTGAAAGCCTTCAAATTTTAATCAGAAGGATCCTCCTCTAGTGTATGGTCAGGTTGGATGGGTCCCATTTCATCTGATTGATTCTATTAATCAGATTCCAACTCAGTGATCTCTGCTTCTATCCATCCAATGGTCCAAACTATAATCGAGAACACTGTGGAATGATCGTTACGGGAATGCTCTTCCACAACCGTTGGTGTTCCCCTGTAAAAGGCAGTGATGTGGGCCCCAACCATTATCGCCAATGAGGTCCCCAACAATTGACGAACTATTTATATAAAAATACACAGATGTCATTTGGAATTTTTAAATAGAAAATAGTTATAGATTCTATGAAGAAGTGGACATGCATTGGTCAAATAATTGGTCTCACACTTGATCTTCTGCTATCAGAACGCCAAGGCATGGATCCTTATATAGGATTTGGAAATATGAAGACTCTAGGAGAACCACCATGGGTGGCTCACCCATTCTTGATCTGGTAATCACTATTTTCACTTTTCTAGACCCCTATTCCACTTCAACTCTTTTGTGGGTAAAACTTTTACATATCATGTTATCCTTCATAGGTAAAATTTCAATTGAGAAAGCATATGTTGCACAAATAAGGACCCCAAAAAATAGTTTAGGTTTTACCGCAAGATCCTAGAAATACTCGTCCAGCTCTGAGTTTTCAACCACAACATCCTACAAGGGGTAATCTCTAATATCCTCTTCCCCCCTAGATAGACTATTATAATTTTTACCATAGGGGGAAGTGCTCATTCAATTCAGCATCAGAAAACAACATCAGTATTGTTTGGTTGTGAAAAACATTCACTCGGTCTATCATTTGACACAGTGTACCCTAAGTGTGCATGAAGTCCTATAGCTCAAAAATATACTAATCCCCTTCCACTTGGGACACTAGGAACCCAGCCTTGCATGCCCAATATCTGACAGATCCATCATGAGATAGTAATGATGGTGAAATATCAATGAAGGATAAAGAAATTGTCTGTTAACAACCTAGGTGTCCCAAGCCATCGGGAAAACAAAATCATTAGAAATTACAATGTGGGTTAGATACTTCACTAGATCTAGACTGGGTATCCTATAGAACCCCCTAGGTTCCCTCCCTTCCTTTCTAGCTTTCTCCTCTAGGACTGTTAGGTGTGCCACTGATGCTCATCTCTCAATCAGTGCTGGTCTTACCACAACTACTGTCTCTCCACTACGGAATGTTCATGACTCTATTTTTCCACAACATCATTGTTGATAAGGCAACCCATCACTAGAACGTATGGTTCTCCATTTCAAAATTTCCCCTGGGTAGGATACCTCTTAACTCTAGAATACTTCTTTACTAGCATGTAGGCAGCTATGGGTGGATGCAACTCATTCTGCATCTTTGCATCCTCTTGTGTTAACATGATCATCATTTTCCACATACATCATGGATGATCCACATGGATTACTCAAAAGTAGACATGCATGGCTAACCTATGCATTTACCAAAAATGCCTCTCAAACTCGTGTGTGGTGTATGACTCACAAATAGGCTCGTGATTGATCCATCCTAGCAGAACTCCACCCTGAAAGTCCATGAGATAAGACTGATGATCCTAAGTTCTTTGGATGTCACTAAGGAATACACCTATTGACAATGGGAATGTGTGGAAATTGAATTCATCCACACTCTATACATTGATCATCACTAGCTGTGGAATTATCTTGGCTAGGAAACACCCCACAACGTTCAAGATAGCTCGTTGAATGTCTGTCCTAGTAGGTGAAATAGGGTTCAAATATTCATAAGTGACCATGTGTGATGCTACCCATCTATAAAAAAGATAAATAGGTCTACACAACCTCTATGACTTGTTCCCCGAACTAATCTATTATTTCACACTTTATAGTGTGGCCATCACAGAGATATCCTAATTGACCCGCTACCCCATCGCCAGCACAGATTCCATGATGAATGTGCTCAGTTTAACACATGAGTTTATGTACATGACCTATAGCATCCATCCTAAGATCACTGCAAAAATAAACATATCCAACATAACCATCGTCCATTTCCTAGTGTTGATGATGTACCCCCACAACATCCATTGGTTTTCCTCTAGGGTTATCCAAAAGTAATTAACTTTACTCGGCGGGGATCCCATTGGACAGGTGGGAGGCTTGATTGGTAGCATCCTCTGTGATCCATCTGCATCAGTAGTGGGTGTTGACTGGATGTTTATGATGTTCTTGAACAACAACATGATGTGGATGTCCTTTACATAATTAATTTCCTCACTCAACACCAGATCCATCAACAACATTTCTAGCCAAATAATCTGATCTAGATCTTCCTCTATGATCTCAGAGGTGAGGAACTCTTCATACATCACCCCTAAATTCAGAATCCCAAAAATCATGTGAAGGTCCCAGAGGCTGATGATGACCTACCTATGGTGAAGATGAAAAGTATTGGTTCTCGATGACCACCTACTGAACAATTAAGTAATCAGGTGTTTCAACAGATAAATGTTGAATTTGGAGGCCCACAAAGCATTATACGGCCATACTGGCTTTAGATCATTCTCAAATTCATCTTATGACAAAGAATCCCATTAATTCCAAGACTAATCCTCAATAGAATAGGCACACTGACACATGTTCCAATAATCAGATTACTCCTTCTCTAGGTTCCCCATAGAAAATTTGATGATGGTGGGGTATTGAGGGGTAGATACCTCTAGCTCCTACCCCTTCCAATCCATATCTTGACGTGATTATTTTGTAAGTCATCTTCAATGGGTGTGTGATACCCCCATATACGACAGTCGGAAGACCATAACAAATAGAGATGGAAAATCATATTCCTAACCTAATTGACTGGTTTCTTCTTTACTCGCTTTAGGGTTGAGAACATCATCTTCAGTCCAAATACTTATAGTGAAAATCTTTTACATAGAGGATGGTTCATTAAGAATTATCGCAAGTTCTCCACTAGGGATTAATTGTCGGGATGGATCCAAACACATTCTCCAATTCTGAGATTATCCTATATCTATTCCCTTTAGGAATAATATTCAAGGACACCCTGAGAAGTTTCTTATTTGGCCATTATATCCCAAGACCAAAAAAAAATTTGTTCTAGATTTTGAATCTCGATCACGGAGCTCAATCACAGAGACCAACAGTAGAGTTATTCCATTTACCTTGCTGACACAAATCATGGAGTGCACAATCAGAGAGTCTGACGACTAGATATATGGAAGAGGGAAAAAGAGATCTCGGATCATAAAGAACAGTCACAAAGCACATGGAACATAGAAAATTAATACCTCAAACATTGAATATATGGTGAAATGTAAGGACATAAGAGGGATTACCTTCCCGAATTTATAGGCGACAACCCGCATGCTTCGTTGCTTTCATAGAAACGATGAGCTTCATGACGTTCTTAAGTCGCACATCGCCTATCCGCATTGTGACCCTACATCAGAATCTCAATTCCTGATCTACCTAAAATTTCGGTGATCTACTCGTAGAATATGACCCTCATTTTCTCCTCGGCTCCTTGTCTGTGGTGGGAATTTTATTGTGCAAAAATATGAATGAGGGAAAAATATGAAAATGAACCAATAGTTTCATAACAGAATGCATCATGAAGAACATTTTAAAAGTTATTTATCACCATTTATAGCACAATTAACTTCAAAACCTTAGCAAAAACAAGTCTTTAACCTCCACTGTGACTTCTGTAGAGGAAGGAGATGGTCAATACTATGTTTATAATGAAATTGACATAATTATTTGTGCTATGGAGAGATGAATATATCCTTTTCGAGTACATTGAATTTTTCAGAAGCCTCTATATGTTATGTAGAGGGAAGGAATTAAGCATCTGTTCCATAGATGTGATGACAGTCGACTATCTGGTTATGAAGAAACTGACTCTATCTCCCTATGATTTCAAAGTGGAAGTGGATTTGCAGCCCCCAATTAGTACTGTGTGCCCCCTTTACATTATTATATAACCCGATCCCCACATTCCAAATTGATCAACACACCGACCATTCACCTTACAAGATAAAAATTGAATTCAACTTTTTCTCTATGAACTATTCTAGAAATGATTCATCTGAGGTACTTGAGCACTGATAAATCCCTTTCTCTTTACTAATATTTTCCCCCTCTTTAAGAAGGGTTTCCATTTACTGATCCTATTAGCCATAGCCAAATATTAAGACCCCTTTGGGTGCTGAAGACTTTACAAGACACTCATGTTTTAACGAAGAACCCTCGAAAAACATGTGTGCTACATGCTGAGGTTGAGAAACTATGCTTCACAAAGACCTCAATGCATTGTCATATCCTCTAGGAGCCATTATGCTCTACAATGACTGAGGTTCTGTAATGAAAAGTGCTCTGTGATCCCTTATGTTTTCCGAGCCCATGATCCCTGTGAAGCACTGATATCTATGTATCCCTATGCTCTATGACCCCTTGATATTTATGATTCCACTTTCATTGCAAACCCTTTTCCCAAACGGGCGTCCAGGATTGTATAAAGTGATTCCAAGGTCCCTTAAGTGGTGTATCATGTTGCGTTTATTTTAATCATTCTTCGTTGCATATGTAGGATAATATCTCTTGATTCTTCACATATACATGCTAACACAAACCCCACAAGGGATAACTATACAACCCCATATCCACACGAAATTACTGATCCCTTCCCTTCACCCATGGTAGAAGAAAACAAGTTATTTATGTCCTACGATTATGGAGAGAATCTTAATCATTCAATCAATAAGACATTAAAATTCCATGAATAAATATCCCCAGCACATCACGTCAAACTATAGCCACACCTCCTGCAATGTACACGTGGTTCCCCACTTCGGAAATTTTCTACATGAACTCGTCTCCATGGGAGTGAGCTCTTCCTCACATGAAATGAGATCATACATGCATGGACAAACATATTCCCATGGGAAAGGGTAAACATAATCATGTAAGACCCTAGATGGGAGATAGGTAAATGGATATCTCGAAACGCCTTACCTCTCCCTTTGGGATTTATCGCCATATGTCCTCCATCCTAGAGTGAGTCCCAGTATCCATCTTCCTCGGCCGCTAACCAGGCATAAACCCTGGTCCTTTCCTTGTAGATGATAATTTTGCATCGCGATGTTTAGGGAATTCTTGAATCTTTTTTCTCACACCGGGAATGACACTTGTAGGGTTAGAGTAAGAATCAACCATGAAACCCTCTATGGGAAGACTAAGAATATAAGAACCATTTCTAAATTAATCTGAACTACATGGAGTTTGATCCATTCCATTTCTAATCATGGTATGTATGAAGCCTCTCTAAGGTTCAAGCCCATCACCCATCGGTACTGACCACATCATGTTAGTTTACCTTTGTCTTGCATGGCGTTAGACTACATTCCCTTTCCATCCCGCATAACAGTAAACTGTATGATTTGATCAATGTTACTTTCGATCCATGAATCATAGATAGGTTATGTAGGAAGCCTCTTTGAGGTTCAACCCCAAACCCTAGTAAACATTATAGACCCCTTTAGTGGGACCAAAATCCTTGTTCAATCCCATTGTGGAGTTATACCGGTTTCCAATCTTCTAACCATGCATAAAACCTTCATAGAATTCATACTCCAACAACCAAAAAGTGTCACCATTTTGATGAAATACTAACCACATTTAAGTCGTAGTGTGTCTTCAGGTCATTGTCCCTTGTGTACAACCCGATTACACGCCCTATTGTGAACTACTTGGACATTGATTCCCTACCATGAGGATACATAGGAAGACTCCAAGTGGTTCACGAACATCACCCATGTCCCATACTAGTCTCTCCCTTGAGTCATTTTGTTCCGAGAAGGTAATACACCCTACCTTGAGGTTCTACTTCTTCCATGTACAATACATGGATCCATTATCACGGGACACCTCCTCTGGTGTCCTATTTCCAAACAGAACTATGCAAAAATTGATTCCTTTCCATAGGGATACGTAGAGAGCCTCTCTGATGTCCAATCCCAACGTCACTTCCATCTTCATGACGGTTCCATCTCAATCACCTTAAAATTCAATCAACCCTCCACCATCTCTCCTAGTTCATACCCAAGACACCAAATCCCGATAAGATTATTCCATCCACCCAGATAGCTAACCATGCATAATCCCCACATAATCAATTACCATAAATCCAAGAGTTTTCCTATCGTGACAGGCCACCATCCATGCATATGCCCTAACATGACCCTAATTTGATATACTTTTTGTACACCCCGATTATCTGTTTCACCCTTAGAAATATATGGTTTTTGATCCATTTCATAAACATAGGGTACATAGGAGGACTCCCAGGGGTTAAATTCCAACCAATGGTAAACCTTGGTGTCCGTTTTTTCGGTACCTATGCATACCCGAATGTGTCCTCATTGGATATTTTGATCCACACATTTAGTAAACCACTCAGCTGCTCCCTCAAATGGATGTACTCATCTGATCCACCCACATCAGTGTTCTAATCAATATGATTCATATCATCTAAATGTTATACTCATGGAAAACCCCATGTTAAACAAGGGGAGATGGGGAAAACCTAGGAGAAAATTCTATAGAATATAACTACCTTCCTTCGATGTGGTATTCCATGGGATTTTGTGCCATAGAAAATCCCTACCATAGAGGATCGTAACCCACATGTACCTTTGTTTTAGACTACAGACACACCAATGATCTCTAATATGACTACTCCCCTGACCGAAGGTTCCTTTCCTTTCAAGACCACATGAAATGTCCTCAGAGAAACAAAATTCATAACCTTTGCGCACAAAGATATGGAACAAGGAATAGTTTACCAAACCATGAATCAATTATATGAGGGAGACTTGGACTATTTGAATAAATCCAATGAGGAATACATGGAGGTAGAGACCGATATCCCATAATCCCTTTTCGATCAAGGATAAAATTTCACTGTATAAGATACAAATTCCAGTCACCTTTGGAATGTTGGAATGCCAGGAAAAATGTATGTGTGTCCCTACGGATGGATGGGCGCTCCAGAAAAAGCATCATAAAAAACATCTTAACATCCTAGGGAAAAATGAATCATATGATAGGGGAGAGTTCAGACGATCAACAAGGATAAACAAGATAATGAAAACTATCATAAATAAGCATAAACATTTAATGAAATTTATAAAACTAAAACAAAATCCTTTTAAAACATAATAATTAGCTTTATATGGAAAAAAATAAATCAAATAATTACATTTAAACGTTCACATGAATATTATAATAGTCAAATAATAACTTGAAATATAAAATAATTTATCACATAATGTGGTAATGCACAGTGGATGACATTAAACCCACATCGTCACAACCTCATTCCAATACCATACATAAATATGTAAAATCCAAAACAGTTTTCTGTCTGGATACCTATTGATGCATTGATGGGATATACTTGGCCCCACCCATCACATACTATGTCCAATGCATTCCTTATAAAAAAAGGCTGAAAATTAACATTGACATTCATATTAAAACTAGAATATGGATTGTTAATACAATATCTATAAACAATTAATGGTATAGAAATAGATCATCCATAGTCAAACATATCATACAATGTCTAATACCAAGTGTATGATTGTATAATAATAAAACAACATCAATCTAGCATTAAACACATAAAACGATATAGAGATATATGAAAATAATCAAATATATTCACAAAAAAGCTTTATGAAAAATATATCTCTTTTATATTGAAATCATTTAAATGCCAAAAAATTATAAAATGAGGCATTTATTTTGAAAATAACATTTTAATATTTTATGTAAAGATTCATGATATTAAGGCTTCACAATGATGGAAAATAGTCGCTTTCACCGTTTAATTTAAATAAACATTTTCCTTAATTTATCAAAAAGGACATAAACTACCTCATTTGAAAAATGACGGTAAAAATACTTTCAATACATTTTAATGAAAAAATGACTTCATAAATTGTAGACAATATTTTGGAATAAATGGTAATGGGGATGTATGATATATATGTCCTAATATATTCTTACATATAAACAGCCTTATATAGTAATGAGATTTGAAAAATTAACCATTACCTTGTACATTCCTTTATAAAAATGTGCGTTAAGAACTGGTATAATGGTTATAGAATGTAATTAAATTATAACATGCCCATATCCATATTTATTCTATCATATATGATCCTTATATATCCTTTTGTTAATAATATATTAGTGTTAACATTGTAATGGGTGTTAATTGCTTCATTTTCCTATGTATATTTTGTTATATAGGTCATGTTTCTTATACATATGATATATATTTTACATATCCAGAATGATATTAAGTTAATTAATATTATATTTAGTTATATTATAAATATTATGATCATTCTTTAATTGTTAATGTGGAGAATGAATCTCACTGCATCGTGGAGATGGTAGGTTGTAACTACACGCGAGTGA
The DNA here is from genome assembly GCA_963277665.1 of Viscum album. Classification (NCBI taxonomy): domain Eukaryota; kingdom Viridiplantae; phylum Streptophyta; class Magnoliopsida; order Santalales; family Viscaceae; genus Viscum; species Viscum album. Next base: position 1,682,347,469 of record OY728126.1, on the reverse strand, counting down.
TAATATCATTCCCTTGATGGTTAAATGGTTTAGAATTTGATGGTATATTAAATATAAATAGTAATTAAGATGTAATATTAATTAATTATATCTATTATACTCATCATTATGACTATACAAATAATATAGTATTGAATAGAATACAACACCATGATGTGCAGACAGTATGTTTTACATACACATGCATGGTGATATTATAATTCATATGATAGTTTAAATGAGGAATATGGTTGTCCCGTAATAAAAATAACACATAAACATGAATATTATACTATATTTACTAAATTTTTATGGAAACAACATAGTTAGACGATATAGAAGAAGAATATAAATTTAAATGAAATGGTAAAACAATTTTGTCTTCTTTAAGAATCTCCATTTGATTTTTAAAAATGGACTTCTAGGGTGGAATTAATTCCAATGTATAGCCTACAGAATGAGGTGAGGGATGCTTGGAGGACATTTTTTCATGGGTTGGGCAAGCCAAATGGATTTATATGGTGAATAAAATTGAAGGAGTTGTTCCTTTTTATAAACGAGTGTATGGGTACTATTGGATACTCCCAAACTATTAGTTTAATATAAATTGAGTTTTTCATTCAAATTGCTCCAAAATGTGTTAAATCAAGGCCAAGATGAGTAAGTACTAAAATCCGATCAACTAATGATTTTTATATATGTTTTTGTCATAAAATAATCCATATCGTTTTGATTTATCTTTAATAAATCTATTAAATTTTAATTTTTTTATTCATATTTTAAATATTAAAATGATTTAAATATCTAAATATATGATTTCAATTGTCCATAAATATAGAATTAATGATATTTTAGACCATTAAATTATCAAATTTTTGTTTTTAATGGTTTTTATAATATCTAAATAACTAAAAAAATTCTATATTTATAAAATATATATAACGTCCATTATGGTACAATTTGATACATTGACTTAAATATATCATCGACCAAACCATTTAAAATACAACTAAAATGTTTTATTAACCTAAAAATGAGTTCAAATTATATTTATTGATAATTTTATAAAACCCTTTATTTGATATTATTTTTAATAAAATAATTTCTGTGTCTATTTTGTGTCATAATTAATGGTAACTATTTAAACTGTAATAATTATAATTAAATTAAAATGATTTAATAATTATTTTATCTTACCAAATACTAATTAAAATTGATTTCATCTCAGAGTGATATCTTTTTTAAAATTACAATACTTATAATCAATGAGAGTTTGAGATTTTGTCAAATTCATTGATTTTAATAATATCAATCTCATATTCCTGTAAAATTTCCCATACAATGATTTCATTTAGAACCATAGATGATAAGGGTATTATTTATTAATATAATTATATTTTGATAGTTGTTATTGTAATTTTATAAATTATCTTAACCCTTATTTACCAGACATACCCGTAACCGTTGAAATAACTAAATTACTAACGTTATTATTCATACTGTCAAAAAATTAAATAATAATATTTACATAATTTGGACCAAAATATTATAAATAATTAATAAATTTTTCATAATTTAAAACACTGATGTTGTAGTAATTAAATTAAAATTAATCTTTTTCGTGGTATGAGAAAATGAGGGTTTTCAAGTAAACACCATAGAAAGATTAACATTTGTTGATATCAAATTTTAATTTGAAAACAATTTGAATGACCTATAATATATTAAATTTTAAAAATATAATATTATTATAGATTAATACAATTGAAATTTTAGAATTTAACACTGTAAATCATTTCAATGAAAAAAGTTGTTTTCAATTAACAATATTATATTTTACAATTCATCGAAACATGAAACATATTAAGAAAATACCAAAGAAAGAATAAAAGTTATCAATTAAATAATTATCCCAATTATGAAAATTAGATTGAAAAATTTATTATATTAAAGTGTAAAATATTATATTTAAAATTTATTCTCTATTAAATGGAATAAAAAATACATTTAGAATAAACATCCTTTTAATGTGTAAAATTGAATTAATTCATATCATATGTATATAAAATCATATAGATGTATTAAAAAGCATTATTTTAAATATTTAGTATTTAAATTTCTAATTTTTGAATAATAGTTATAAAAAAATTATATTGCTAGTTGGATAGGTAACGGTGCATGTCGTACTCAGTGTTGTGTGACACATAATCTATTTAATTCTTTTAAAAATAAGTATATTGTAGAAGCTTGGGGTATCACATTCTTACACCTTTAATATTATATTTTTCTAAAGATTTCTAGGATTTCATTTCATAAAAATATATTGGTGGTTCATAATCATATGTTTCTGAGCATTCCATATCACATTATCCCATTTATGGTTTCTCCAATGTACTTTTACTAGACGAGTGATATGTTTTATCAACAGCTATTCTCTTGTTTCAAGAATCCTGATAGGCTGTTCACAATAACACTAATCGGGTTCCAATTATATTTATTCATTAGAGATTACATGTGTTGGGTATGTCATGTATTCATTTAATAGTGATATATGGAACACATTATGAACAACAAAGGGACTTGGTAGCTTTTCCAAAAGTTAAGCTTCAAGTAAAATTTGTTCTAGAATTTCAAAATGTATGATGTACCTGGGACATAATTTATTCTTACTACTGAATCTTATGACAACCTCCCATGGAGATATCATCAAGATAACATGATATCCCACTTTAAATTCCAAATAATTTCATCACTTATTTACATAGATATTTTTCAAACATTCAGTATTTTTTATATTGGTATGAATATTATTTAACGTTTCCATCATTTCCCCAACATGTTCTTGGCCTAAAAGTTGTAATACACCAAAATTATCCCAACATGTTTGTGTAAGACATATCATTCCATATGATGCTTCATTATATTACATCTTAATACATTAATGGTATCTATTGGTATATGAAAATTTCGAATGTTGTAAATACTAATGACACATACATTGAAATACAAGGGATAATGATCTCAAAATGTCTTATAAATATTTAATAGACCATTCTTATTGTCCATAATTTTGAGAGTGGTAGGCCCTGCTAAAACGAAGCTCAATATCTTGGGTCATCTAAAGACCTTTCTAGAATATTGATGTAAAATAAGGATCGCGGTCAGAAACAATTGATAGGGGTATAACATGAAGTCCTACAGCCTAATTATTTTAAATTATTTCTTAACATCCAAGTGGTAAATATTTTCTTATGTAAATAAAATGTGATGATTTGGTAATAATATCAACAATATCCCATATCGCATAATTTCATCTAGGAGTCTCATGTAACCCCATGATAAATTCAATCATAATATCAACCCAGTTCAACACAATTAATGGAAGAGGCTGCATGCATCATCTAGGATTTTTTCTTCCACCGTTTACCTGTTGAAATACATGAATTCTTGAAAAATAATCATCAATATCCCTCTTCATGTTGTCTCAGAGAAAAAATTTCATTCAAAGAACTATAAATTTTAGTGAAACAAGGTTATATAGAAAAATTGTTGCTAGTAGAGTCATCCCATAATTCCCTTTCCAGGTTATGTATATTTGGAACACAAATCCTCTTCCTTAATTCAAAAATGTCACCTTCAAATGAGAGTTCAATAAATATACCATAATTCAAAACATTTAATTTATTTTGATACTCATCATCATCAGTCTGCGAAATTTTTAACCCTTCCAGTAATGTTGGTTTGGAAACCATTGAAAAATGTAGCGATATTTCACTTTCCATGATGATTACCATATCCATATTTTCTAGATACATTATCATAGGATCCTTTTTAACTATCAATTTGTTTAAAACTCCATGGTCCTTCCATCTCAAATAATTTTCCTCCTTATATTCCTTCCCTAGGTTGTTGTGTTGTGTAATTATAATACTTGAGTAGTTCAAGACATCACCATTGTTTGATGTTGACATATTTCTATGAGAAATAATATTTCAAACTCTTTTGATCATTATATATCTCACATATTTACCCATATGTATACTATATCCATATCTTTAGAGAAAGGATTACTACAAATATCTCAAGATCATGAGTGGTATTTTTTTTATCATGAGTTTTTAATTTCATTGAAGAATATGAAATATCCCTGTCATTCTTCAAAAGAACACCATGAAATCATTTCGTTGATGCATCACTCTAAATCGAAACCCCATTCTTTTCATATTGTAAAGTCATTATAAGAGCATTGAATAATATTCTCTTCAATTATTCAACAAATTTTCACACTCTTTTTATTATATGTATTCAACCCCTTTACATGTAGACATGGTTAATGGTTTTAAAAATTGGGAAAAATTATGTATGAAACACAAATAGTAACATACTAAATAAAAATTGCTTACGTTCATTATGTTCATCAGTTATGAACATTCCTAGATTTCAATTGTTTTTAAGGATTAAAAGCACTCCATCCTTGGGAAAAAATTTCCGTGAAATGATATTTCTTAAATCTTGAATTCACACTTGCTAAATTTTCCATATAATTCATCCCTTTTAAGTGTTTGAATAAGGATTCACATGTGATTCTCATGGTCTATATAGATTTTAGAATATATAATAATATCAACAATGAATACCAAAAGTAATAATCATGATATTCCTTGAACACTCTATTCAGGAGATCCATTAAAATTAATGGTGTATTAGTAATTAAAAATGGCATTACATCAAGTTCTAAAAGACCATAACTCATGTAATAAGTTTCCTTCACAATGTATTCCTTCTTCACTCATAATTGATGATATCCATAATGAAGTTAATTCTTTGAAAATAATTAATATAAATGATGTTTATCCAAAAAATCATTAACATGAGAAAGGTAATACTTATTCTTTTTTATAATTGAGTTGATTTCACTATAGTCAATGCACAACCTCATTTATCCATCTTTCTTCTTAACAAAAAAAACTGGGGCTCCCTATGGAGAAACATCGGGGAAAATAAATACCATATTACTAATCACATATAGTTTTTTCTTCCATTATACTAATTCTATAGTGCACATTATATGAGGATTCATTGATATTTATCTTGAATAAGAGAATATGTCAATAGAAAACTCAGAATCCCACTCTGGAGGATGTCCAGGTAAGTCCTCTCAAAATACATCAATGTATTCTTCTAAAATAGTTATATCATAAATTTAAAGATTATAATGTTTTATCGTCTCTTATTCCTTTTGAATTTAATATATATGAGCTATATGAGGTGGATCTAGATTAGAATAATATGATTATATTTCTTCTATTAAGATAATGGATTCTACATATTAGTCATAAATCATAATTCATTCTTATCGTAAAAATATTTGACATCATTTTTTGATATCCAACCCATAAAGTAGATCATATTGATGTTGACCATTGTTATAATGATAAAAAAATTCTATAAAGAACTATTATATTATATAATAGGAACTGCCTGACACCTCATTGTTGCAATGATGAATCTATCATTTGTTTTTATTTACAACTCCCTTGTTAATGTGAATTACAAATATGTATTTTTAAAGTAAAATGCGATAATATAAATGAATATGAGGATATAGAATAAATTAAATCTTCTGATAAATGAAATGAAATGAATGATGTATGTGACACCGCATTATTAAGAATCTCAATCTCAATAGTAGTGATCCTAAAAGCTTGGCCTGAATCTCTTTCCCATTTCAGGGGAACATATCCCTGACAAATTGGAAATTACTTTCTATTATCTCCCATATCCTTACAATTGTATCATTTAACCTTGGTAACTTGTTTCATTCCCATGAAATCATGATCAGGAAGGCCTTTTACCCACAATAGTAACAAATTCACATCCTCTTTATAAATTAAACTGGATGTTTCTTCACACAATTACTGTAGAATGGAATGTAAAATTTTACCTTCTTCCCTTTATTTTCATTTACAGATTATTCAGAGGACCTATTCTTCACTTTCATAACATTAAGGTCATAAGTCATAATGAATTAATTTTTTTATTGATAGATCATCACACTATATATACATACGATGAGAATGATTGTGAGATTAATTCACACATTAGGAAATATTTTATCTAATCAATTAAATGATCAATCATACATATTGGGTTATGTATGTATTTTTTAGCATGCCTTGGTAGCCTTGTGATTATTTCCTCATAAAATGGAACATTATAATCCTCATTTTTCATTATACTGATAAATTTCCTTTTTATATAATCTCTCTATTCTTGAGGAATTTATTTTTCAAAGATAAGTCAATTAAACTCCCTCAATTGAATATTTTCTTCTTCTTCTTCTTATTATTTTTGAATATGAATTATTTTCCATCAATTATCCGCAAATCTTGAGAGATTATAAAATTATATGAAATTTTTTTCCCTTTCTCTACTCTCCAAAGCAATGAAAATTTTCACTATTGAACTTATTTATTGCTCCGCAAAAAAGGATTTTTAGTCCAATTAAATATTAGGGGATATTTTCTCATGAATAAGTATAACCTTGATCCCCCATATTTTGGATCAGGTTAATATGAATGGGTATGTATATTCCTCATAACCTAAGTCAGTTGTTCTAGTATAGTTTTGTGTTGTTTAGCTTCAGTTGTATGACCATCTCAACTATCATTATCTTTCATTAGGAAATATATCCCTAAATTGATTATGTTTGTTAAAAAGGATTCCATTATTTCGACTTAGTACCATTTCTAAACAATGAGACACACTAGATGAGATAATGAATGATAATACATAATTTAAAAATAGTAAAATACAATATGTAAATAGAAAAATATATGAATATATAATCCATAATCATAAACATGATTCCATTGGGGACATATTTACTCATAAATCCTTTATAATGGTTTTAAGGAAAATTAAAATTATCTTAATAATATACAATTTTACTGTCACTCAAGGCATGTAGTAAGTCCCATTATTGTATAACAGGTTACCCCATGAAAAGGCCAGACCACCTTGTTGGAGTTGTTAGTCCTAGGTGTATTTTTTCTAGAACCATACCCACTTTTAGTATCCAGACATGGATGTATTTTGAGGAATACCTACATAATTTAAAAATTGAATTTTTTTTTGAATTGTACTCTATATTTATCTTCAAATTCCATATTATTGTAATATTCCTTAATCATGTTTTTCCTAAATCTTCGTTCCATGGTTTGTGAAAAACTTCCTCTGATACAAACTAGAAGGCCACAAAAACAGATGCTCACAGCCAATGTATTGTTTTTTAACATTGGAATTATTAAATGAATTCAAATATCTACATTCCAATCATCTTCGTAGCCATGTAAAAACTATATATGCACATAAAATTTAAATTATTCAATGGAATGAAAAACCATCTAATATATCAATTAAAATAATCATATCCCTTAGACTATCCGAATAGGTTAGTCCTAATACACCTTCTGGAATCATGGTGTAAAATGAAATATAATAAAGGGGTGATATTAGATGCTTAGTAATGACAAAATATATATCGAAAGTTATCATAAATAAGAATAAAAATTTAATGTCAGTTATAAAACTGAAAAAAATATATCTAAAACATAATATTTACCATAATATGAAAAAAATAAATCAAATAATTCCATTTAATCATTCACATGGATATTATAATAGTAAAATAATCACATTTAATAATAATGATAAACATCATAATGAGATAATGGATAATGTTAGACATCATAACCAGAGTGTCAAGGAGTCATGAAATGATGATACATAAATTGGTAAAACACAAACTAGTTTGCCTCATGAACCCAACCGATGTATATTGGGACCGAAGCAAGATACACCTATTAATTACTATGTATAATACATTCCCCATAAGAAATTGTATAAGAATAACATAAAAATTAATATTAATACTGTTATATGATATTTTAATTAATCAATAATAAAAAATGAATGGTATAAAAATAGATCATCAACAATTAAAAATATCATTAAACATTCAATACAATAGGGAATATTGTATCATAATAAATCATCCTCACTAAACTATAAAATAAAATAAATGATGTTGACATGGATTAAAATATTCTAATATATTAATTAAAACACTTTTAGATAAATATCGTTTTTTACATTGAAATCATTTAAAAGAAATTCAATTATAAAAATACATTTCACTTGAAAATAACATTGTAATCTTATAAGGTAAGATTAAAAATGGAATAGTTTCATAATGAGATAAAATATCCACTCATGTCATATAATGCAGAAAAAAAATTCTTTCATTAATTTGTTGAAAATTTCATAATGTTCATTGTTTGGAAAACGAAAAAAAAGTTTTCTTTCAAAATATTTTATAAAAAGTCACAAATGGGTAAAAATGACATTAAATAATTTTAGATAAAATTTTCAAATACATTTTAATGGAAATTTATGATATATAAGTCTCAGTAGATATTTACATCCATATAACCTTAGATTAAAATGATAATGTGAAAAATTAACCATTAACATGTACTTTCCTTTATTTGAGGGTTAAATAACCTCATGTATAATGGTTAAATACTATTATTAAATTATACTAGGACCATATCTGTATTTATGATATCATATATGATCCTCTTATATCTTTTTGTTTGTAGTATCTCAGTATTTTCATTGATTCGGTTGTTAACTACATCAATTCCCTATGCATTTTTAGTTAAATAAGTCTTGTTTATTATGAATATGATATATTTTATTAATTTATTGAATGATATTATGTTCATAAATTATATATTTACTAATATAATAAATTTTATGATCATTATTGAATGGATAATGTTGTGAATGAATCTCACCATGTTGTGAAGACGGTAAGTTGTATCTACGCACTAGCGACATAATCATTCCATTGATGGTTAAATGGTATGGAATTGTATGGAATTTTAATTATCAATAATCATAATCATGTCATATTAATTATTAATATCTATTAAAATCATTATTATACACATACTAATAATGAATTGTAGAATTGATAATTACACCACAACGTGGACATGAAAACTTGTACGTACGCACACATAGTGATATTGTTATTCGTAGGATGGATAAAATTTATTACATGGTTTCACCATATTAATAATAACATATCATAATGTATATTCTACTATATTTACATATTTAAAATGGAAAAATTGGATGATAAGTAGAAGACGAAAATAAATTGAATTGAAATGGTACAACAATTACAACTTTTTCGAGTATCTCATTTTGATTTTCACCGAAGGACTTCATATATTGTCTATAATAAGAAATTATGTTATATAGGATTGTTTTAGGGAATTTTGGTGGAGAAGTGGTATGTATATTCTGAGCCAAATGTCTATAAAGAAGTGATCAAATGAGAATGAATGGTTACCTTTTATAAGAGAGGGGATGAGATCATTTGAAAACACCAGAACTATAAATTTTTCATATAAGTTGATTTTTGTTTTTCAATTTTGAAAAAGGGATTTATTAAAATGATAATATGAGGATGGGTTAAAAATACTCTTGCATAATGACATTTAAACAGTATTATGTAACAAAATTATCATTATCATTTTGAATTATCCATAACTAATATATTAAAAAAAATTGTTAATAATATTCTAAATATTAAATAGTTTTAAATATTTAATTATATGGTTTTTATTGTCCATAAATGGAAACATAGTGTCATTTTTGGACTTTTCATTGTCACATTATATTTTTTTAATTATTTTTTTAATATTTAAATAATTTAATAAAATGATAATTTTATAAAATATAAATAGTGATAATTTTTTCACTATTAGATAGATTGAATTAAATATTTTTTTAAACCTAACCATTTATTATACTCTTAACATGGAATATTTTCTTAGAAAATTATTTGATCTGATTAATAATTTTAAATTATATTTATTTTCGTATTTTTAAAACCATTTTTTTGATATTACTGTTACTTATGTTATTTCCGTGTCACCATTGTGTCATCAATAATAGTAATTATTGAATTTTTATAAATAATAAATAAAATAATATGATATATTTAATAATTAAATATTTCCATATAATTTTTTAAATCATTGTATAAATACTTTTCATACGTATATTAAAAATATTATACTTATAGGAATTGATAGTGTGTCATTTTTTCACATTCATTGATTATAATAATATCCAGTCATATTCATAGGAAAGTGTCCATTAAATGATACCAATTGAAACCATATATGATAAGGGTTTTATTTAGTCACCTAATAGGATTTTAATATGTGTTAGGGAAATTGTATAATTTATAATTATCTATAATACCCTAATTTACCCTTGATCATGGTGATAAAAAAATTACTTAAATGCACTATTCATAATTCAAAAAAATAAAATAATATTATTTACATAAATTGAACCCACTATTTCATAATATAGAATCCCATTTTACATATTAAAAACAATGAATATGAAGTAATTAAATAAAAATAAATCTAGAAGATGGAATGAGAAAATGGGGATTTAATATTGAAAACCCTAAAAAGATTGACATGTGTTTATATGTAATTTCAATGTAAAAATAATTGAAATTACCTAAATTATATTAAATGATAAAAATATAATCTCATTATAATTATTGACCAAAAAAATATAATTTACCCCTATAAATTATTTCGATGAATAAATTTTTTTTTCAATTAAAATTTACTATTTTTCACCATTCATCAAAACAGGAAACATATCAGAAAAATACCAAACATTTATCCAAAGTAAAAATGTTATTATTATTTCACTGAAGAAGATTAATTTTCTAAATTTATTATTTAATATTTTCAAATATTGGATTTAAAATTTTTCCTCTATTAAAAGGTTGTAAAATTACTTTTTGAAAAAAATATTCTTTTAATGTATAAAAATGGACTAATTCTTATCTTATGTCTATAATGTATTTTGATGGATTTATAAACGTTTCATTAATTTTATAGTATATATATTTCCTAATTTGGTTAATTCTATTCATAATTGATTTCTAAATGGATTGTTTGATAGGACATAGTATGCTTGACCTCGGAGTTCAGTTCATCACAAGCTATTGTATTGTTTTAAAAAGAAGCATACATTGGATGATTGTGGTTTTACAGGTTCAATGAGCATTGTTTGGATCAAGATATCGATGATATCAAACATCATCTATAAATGGTTTCGATCAATATTATGTTTTTTGATATCTTTTTTGGCTTGTTCTAGGAAATACCAATACATCTTATCATCTTTAAAATCTATGATACGTGTAATTCTAAGGTCTTGATACTACTATATGAGGTCATCACATCCATTTTCAACATAAAATGAATTTTTAGAAAACTATGTTTATATTATTCATGTCATCACTATTCATGATCTATATTATCAATTGTAATGATTCATAACGATTATTAAAATCCAATTGTATATAATAAAATAAAGGAAATGCTTCTGTTTTATATAACCATAGGAATTTTTTTTAAATCAAATGGGAAATTTTATTCTCAATAGTTTTGGTCATTATAAAATATCCCCCTTTATAACATTCACCCATTTTTTTTCCTACACCAAAACAGATGACGGTAACTCTAGTTCATCACCTCCTCTGAATCCAACATTGTTTCTTCAATCTTTTGGTTTCTCCATAACACTCTGAAGAGGGGAATTTTATTTTTTCATAGAAAATTTTCTATATGATGTAATATCTTTATTGTATGATCATCATATGATGTTTCATTATATATTGGAAGCACATCTGGATTAAATACATCAGATGTAATTTCTGAAGTGGGATAAATGGAATGAGCCATGTACATGAAACACGTTTGATGAGAGTTCTAGTTGTTAGGCCACTGCTTTCATCCAATCATGGATCTGAAATAGTCTGATGTTCCTTGGTCTAATATATAAGAACTTTTGAAATTTCATCAAATTTTCCCTGGAGATATTTGGAGGAATATAATGTATCTGATATCAAACTCTAGGTGTCATCATCAATTTTCATGATATCTCTTATGTTTATTCTAAGAAACCTTGATGTATTGTTGAATGGTCTTAATAAAGTCGACTATTTCCACAAAAATTGGTATACCAAGATTCTTTCATTCCCAAACATCATCCCAATGTTCCATTGTTCTTCATCTCTTCCAAGAAATGGATTCATATGGAGTCATTTGGATGCTCATTTGTAAATAATTATTGAATGATAACTAATCCAAAGTGTTTTATTAGAATCATAATACATTTTAGTATATAAAACATAACAAAAACTATTATTCTAATGTATGAATTTCAGGATTATATTTGTCATGATATTGATAATTATATGTCATCTTGAAACTTTTCTCAGTTTTTATAATGTCTTGGACACTTTTACAGAACATGGAGAGAATCTTGGGTGTCAATTGGATACAATTGATTGAGGTAATTTGTAAAGCCCTGCCTATTCTTTTATCTATATACATTCTAGTGTTTATAGTTATAAATACTCTCTTATCTCAATTAATTGTACAGTTATTATATAACTATCCACAATAACCCAGGTAGCATTGATTCCATTGGAGGTATTTGATAGACCGGTGACAATGTCCATGGTGGTGTATACCGATTTTCAATATTGTAATGGATAATGGTTTCATCCTCCCCATATAATTCTACCATTAATCCATCACATGATAATAAGCTAGTAACTATGAAGTATATTCAGGGATCACCTTCTTCATGTATTCCTGTAAATAGTGCTCTCAGATATCTCGATATATCTTTGTGTTTCAAGGGTTAATAAAGAATGTAAAACATTGTGTTTCATAAATTATTTACTTCCTTAACCTATGATTTGATGGAACATGTAGTCCTGACCCAAACATTGATATTCCTTCTTCATTGACACCAATCTCTAATGATTTCACTTTTTATGTAGTTTCCAATTTATTTTGAATTACAACATAACTTTTTTGAGAATCATTAACCCTTTCCAAAAGACACAGTTGAGAAATTATTTCTGAAAGGACTGATGAAGTTCCTTTATTTTTTATTCACATTTCCAACATCATCATACCTAAGATGGTCGAATACTTTTAAGTTATTATAAAGTAAAAAAATTGGTTCATTTCTACTAAGAGCACCTACCACCATATTTTCATTAGCAAGGTTGTAGTGGATTGAGGATTTTTAATACATTATGAGATCTGACATCTTTGTTGGTCCATATTATGTTAATTCTGTTTGAATAGGTATTTGAGTATCCTATGACAATTATATTTGTCACACTTCGGCACATAGAGAAAATGTTGCCATGTTTTGAATTTAACGATCATAGCTTCAAACTACATATCAAGTGTGGGATAGTTTTTATCAATTATTTTTAATCTGGATTAATGATTATGTAATGAATTTTTAATTTTTCATCAACACAAATCCTAAAAACTTATTCTTGGAATTTTTTAATATTATTAATTGTTCCCAGATGCGGGTAGTGAGAGAACATTGGAATTGATAATCCTCCATTTCAACTACATGAATATTTCTTCACATTCATCATTCCAATAATTCATAAATTTATTCTATGTTTTCTTATTAACAAGGATTGGAAATCATGAGAAATATCTCACAAATCAGATATAATATCTACCTAACACATAAATTTTACATATATCGGTCATGGATGTTGGACACAACCATACTTCAAATACTATTCTCTTTTAAGGATGCACATATATCCCATTTCATGTGATGATATTCCCCTATAATGAGACTAACTTCAACCCGAACACACACTTGATGTTCATTGCAAAGCGATTATCCTTTCTCAAGGTTTTTAGCACTATTCATAGGTGTTCCACATTCTCCTCATTGGATTTATAGTAAATTAGAATATCGTTAATAACGACTACCACAAATTTGTCATGAAAATATCTAAAGATTCCATTAATCAATTCAATGAATAATTCATTAGAATTTGGGAGTTTCAATGGAATTATTATAAACTTGAAGTGGATATACTTTCTATAAAGAGAAACCCTACTGATATATTTCTTCTTTACTATTACATGTTAATATCCTTACTGAAAATCAACATTGGTGATGTATTTTTCTCCATGTAGTTGATCGATTCAGTCACCAATCTGGGGAAAATGATACTTATTCTTTATCGTGATCTGGTTAAGATCACGATAATCAATGAATAGGCACATTGAACTATCATACTTATTTAGTATTAGGACATGTACAACCCATGGTGACACACATAAGAATATATACCGATTATCCATATTCTCGTAGAGTTGTTTCATTAGCTCGTCAAGTTCCATTACAACCGTCCTATATGGATTCATGATATATACAATGCCCTAGGTATAAGCTCGATTGAAACCAAAACATCTCGACTTAGAGGAAGACTAGTAAATCCTCATGAAAAAAATTGTCATATTCCCTCATAATTAGAATGTGTTCATGGATATTCATTTCCATCGACCCAATCATTTGACATAAATAAACATTATCATTGGGAAATAGTATCCATTCATAAGAGGGTGGTCCAAATATTATTCATCATCCTCCTTTCACTTGTATATAATCTGGGGATGATTCTCGACATAGAGAGGTATTTATTTTTCACAGTAATTTATGTTGGATTTATATAGGGAAATCCAATCCACGACCAATATTGCTTAGAATTTTACAAAAGAAAGTGTGAAAAGTTTCTCCAGGAAGTTCAACCTACAAATTGTTATAGTTCATGAATTATATGGCAATAATTCAATAATTTACATAATTTCCTTTTTCAACAAAATATTTAATGAAATGTTCTATGATTGTGTTTTGATGGTTCTTCTATACTTTTGCGACCGAAATAAATTCATATAAATAGAAAAAAAACTTATTTTATATTTTATTGAATGAATAACTAGAATACATATAAAAACATCTATCATAGGATTCACATTAGTGTAAATGACGGAAAAATATCTCCCTTTATATATTATAGGTTGTTGGTTTCCTCCAAAAACCCTTATATTGTGGAATTTATTAAAAAAGTACCAATGTTTCTTATACTTTAAGAAATATAAAAATTTTCTTATTTTGATATGATCATTATTTTACATCATCACCTTCAAAGGTTTCCCTCTTCAGAAATTATTAACCAGTTTTATTTCCTTCCCATACATAAATAATTTATTTTTTTCCCTTTATCCAATATTAAAGGTGCCTCATCCTGCACCCTTGACTAGTGGGATGATGAAAAATCAAAACACTGTTTGATCTCTCTATCATACACCCATAAATAATCTGCACTTCATGATACTTATCCTCATGATACCCTTCTGATTTATCGATCTCCATTTTTACTTTAAGGTAACATCATAAAATTTCATCACATCTTTCATTATGATAGTTCACCAAGGGATTTTGTAGAATATATTTTACCCCACCAAATAAGTTGTCAACCATGCATTTGAGGATAATAACATAATGTAAGTCTATCATTAATGTCATGTAATGTTTTCTTCATAAACACAAATAGAATATTCATCCCTTTTCGTGAGTGAATGTAAATCCCTTAAGATTTTATTAAAGAGAGAACGAGGTAAATATTTTGGGGTACACAATTTCTAGAAATCCTTCCACTCCAATTCTTCAATCTCTTCACCATTATACATATTCTTGATCAGTGTCCCCCATTGATCAACTTATTATTTTATATGATAGACATCTATAATAACATTATCTTGACTGAGGTTTATATTCATATATTGAGTTATCTAATATTTTATAAGGAAAATTTTATTTTATTACCCCTCTCATCGGGTTTGTAATTTCATTGGGGAAATCATTACCCTCCCCTTTACATCAAATTTTAATAAGATTCATCATATTTTTGACAATTTTCATGAATAAAACTAACATTATGGATGGATATCTATAAAAATTAAACACAAAATGCGGAATCCAATTACATTAAAGATATAACCTACCAATTACATGAATATCTATAGCTTATATGTTTTCGGCTACAATTTATGACATCTATGGTATATTTCCTAACATATATTCTTATGATACATTTTTTGATCCTATAATAATGTTTCATAAAGTTATTATGAATTTAAAAATTATCATTTTCCAGGAGTTTCATAACAAGTTCACAGTAATGCATGTTTATGTGTACTAGTTTACCATGAGTTGGGCTTAAAACACCTTGTCAGAGTTGTTACTCCAGGGTAAATCTATGCCAAAACCTTTTCCACTTGTAGTATCCATAAATGGATTTGTTAGATTTTAAAACCACTTTTTATATATATATACCAATATTTATGGATATTTAATGATATTTATTATTACACATAATTATATTTCTATATTTTTATATTCCTAGTAAAAAAAATTAACTTTTCCTCTGATACATACTATAAAAAACTTAATATTTATTAATCATTAATAAATATTTTTTTAAATAAGACTAAAATTAATACAATATTGATGATAAATAAGCCTAGTGACTTTGATAATTATGTACCGTACATCACAATAAATAATATGGAATATAAATTCTTCATTGGAAACTGCTTTAACATGCTCAAAATAGTCCCCCAAAAATAAAAATGCACAGAATTTCATGGTGAAAATCATAAAAAAGGGGTGACATATATTTCCATATAAGGTAATAAAATAGGATTAACATGAATAAGATAATAAATTTTATAAAATAGGAATATAAATGCTGGTATAAAAGTAATGTGAATAATAAGGAATTATATATCATGATAATCATAACATGGTAAATGTGTAAACAAAAAAAAATACAACATCATAAACATAATTAAAGGATAAATCGATCAAGGTAACCAGGTAGAAAAAGTTCCATAATAGAATTAGTTGAACCACTATCCCAACATGAAGCATCATGAAACAAAAAAATACCCAATTCATTAGAGTGATATAGCCCACTTCCTTTATAATATATTCTTTTTCATGTTCAAGTGTGCCACAAAGATAATATAAAACATAAGTAATTCAATATCAAAATTTATTACAAATTAATGGAATGTGGAATACATACATTTAAGTCCCTAATCAAAAAGAATATTTTGATAATGGGTAAAACCCTTGTTGGAGAAATGGGCATGGTATTCACAACAAAATTTATTTCTCATGGAAAATATAGGTTCGATTTCTGGAGCATAAGAACAACATACAATAATTCATAAAATGATTTCCTAAGAAATAAAGGTCTATCTAATCACTTATACATGAAATGGAGTGTAATAGGGACATGGAAATTCATTCCCTGGCATACGTAATTTGAAATAGAAGGCATAACAATTCAAAAAAACATGGAGAAAGGGGAGAATAGAAATAAACATTAGATGAATGTGTGACACTATGTTCTTACGAGGGGCTTTATGAGTGATCTCGGTAAATTGGTAGGAAAATAGGGAGTGTATGGAAGATTTTTTTATACTCCAAGGATTTTGAGGGAAGATAGATGAGATCATGTATGGGTTTATAATGGAATGGTGGGGAATTTATTTTTTATTTATGTTTTGGAATCTACCTAAAAAATATTCAACATCAGAAACAGTCTAATGGTTTTTCACAGTGTTTCTACCAAAGAGTACTGGTTAAAATTAATATATATTTTCAAGAGTGTATTTTATTAAAATATTACCATTTTTGATTTGGAGCTGAGTCACACTCTTAAAGAAATTGTTTTTAAATAAATAGATTTATTATTAGCCTTGGAGGATTCAAAATGGATTTAAAAAATAAATAAAATAAACACAATATTACATTATTCTTAAGGTAAAAAATTTATGTGGTCGTTTATTCCATTAATATTACATACTTCATCACTTTTTGGTAATTGTGATGTAATGATATAGTAGGTATATATATATGGAATTTAATTTTTACATGAAAATTTGATTGTCTCAAAAAGTTATGAAATATTAAAAATTGAAAAATGTTGACATCATGAATTAAAAAATTAAAATATTTTTATCTAAATATTTTTCTAAATATTTTAATTTTATCTTTTAAAATATTAATCAATATTTAATGAATATGAAGGGATTTAACACACAATATTTTGTCGAACCCTTATAAAAATTACATTTGACAACATAATAATTATATAATCATTTATATTTGATACATATTATTTAATAATAAAATCCCAATAAAATATTCCTTATTCAAAAAATATATTATTTCATACATTAATTAATTGAATTTGAATATTATTTAAAAATACGATCTCTTCTTCAAAATTAATTTAAAAATACGAAATAATAGGATGAAAATGTTGTCATTATTTTATAAAAAATAATGTACATATTCATATTGATTGGATCTTCATACGTATCCCTAAAATACACCTTCACACTACCTAAGAGTAAATTTTGTGATGTTGGGGATTTCATGTGGTCATTCTCAGAGTGTTGTTTGGGTCGTGATCTTGATGAAATTTAACTTCCCCTATAAACAGTTACTCGCAGTATTATGTTATTTGATATCAGCTTGGGATTGGTCTAGGGAAAATCCCTAAAATTTTATCTCCCTTAGAACCATTGATAGATGGGATTCATAGGGTAATGATCCTTTAGGTTGAGGACATCACATTATTTTTTTGTGTCAAATGGATTTTTAAAAACCCAAAATTTATACTAGTCATGTGATATTTATTCAATGTCTATATTACCAACGGTAACGATACGTAATAGTCATTAAAATACAACTGGATATAATAATAAAAATTTAGTGAAATTGTTTTCTATAACCATAAGACCATTAATTTTATAATGAGGGGTATTTTTTCATAGTAGTCGTGTTTATTACACTTTTATAGGATGTTAAACAAATTTGGGTCTTATAACAAGTATGAGGACCATATGGTGAGTATGGTTGGGTATTATAATACATAGGAGGCCCATGATGAAGGTTTTTTATTATTTTAATTGAATTATAGTCATTAACCTCTAATACCAAGTTATTTGTGGTCATTATGAGAAATAAGTATAAGTAGAATATATGATACTCATCACAATATCTTTCTTATATTGGTGGACTAGGGAAGGGATATTAAAGGTAGGGTAATGTCCTGCATGAAATGCTAGGGGACTTCACTAGAACGGATGACCTAAGGGTGATTTTTTTCAATTCATATGATGCTTCGATATAATGGTAGCAATTTAGGGGATTCTATAATGAGAAAAATTGCTTAGGTTTTCTCATCTCCTCTATTTTTTTCAAATCCCGAGGTCTGGGATTTCATATCCATATAGAAGCATCCCAATTCATTTCACATTTTGGGGAGAAAATGTGGAATAACATCCCAAGAAACCACTCATCAACATTCCTTTGATTTTGATACTAATTATAAAGGTAATGTATTGTTTAGATATCTATAATTATCATACCTATTTGTTATGATAAAAGAGTGACTTACATTAATAATAGAATATATTACTGAGTGGTCACCCTGGTATCCCCTATTATTTCATCATAAATATGTTGAGGCTTTAGGGGAGGTATTAAATTGGTCTCTATTAGAAGTGGGGTCCATGGAATGGGGAACCTACTATTGCATAAATGAAATATGACTTAATTGGTGTATTTTGTATGAGAGGCCCAAGAGATCCAATGTTAGGCATGCCAAAGGTGGCTCGTGTATAGTGTACAAGGGGGAGATGGAGATGCCCCAAGCATGGTTTACCTGGACAAGATGGATATTCCTCTTAGGTGATACAAAACATATGTAATATATCATGGGAGAGTCCTTGTTATAAGCTCTATGGTTCTCCTCAGGTGTCTTTGTATGTCTAGAACTCAAGTATCAAGCCATTAAAGGTGTCTTATCACTTTTTGTTTTTATAATGGTATGGATGGTTCCTCTAAAGGTTCTTGGTATTCTAGAAATGGAGGGACATCAATCCATTATACATTTCTAATTCATTAAATTTTTGGATTAAGTGACTCCATCAAGGTTTATAGGAATTGGGCAAGAGAATTGGGTGTTCAAATTATCTGTAGAAATCCTCATCTCCCAATTCCCTCAAATAAGTATACCAAGGGTCCAATTTACAGGATGTAAGTGAGACCTATGGTGACAAAGATCATCTATGAAGTTCCATCGCACATGTTTGTTGCACATGAACCTTGTGAGTGTAGTTGTTTTTCATGTCAAGCTACACAGTTTGAGCCTATGTGAGCCTATTGGTGCACATGTTGTGTTCATGTAGGTTAACAATGGGGAGTTATTTAACACCCATTTTATCCTCTAATAATTGAGTTATTTCCCCCTAAATAATTTCATCCACATGTTAAAAGGGTGTGTTAAAATTCCCCCCACATTCTTAATTTGGTCTGATCGGGTGAAGAGGATATGGTATCAAAGTAGAAAGGAATATGGATGTTGATTATTTCATTACACAAAGATTGAGTTCTTCCAAAATTCCCTAGGGTTTTCTTCAAACACAAATCCCCACATATTTCACCAAATAGGGATGAGAGCTAGAGTACATATGTCCAATGCACAAGCTAGTTGTGCAGGTTGTTCATAGTATTCATCCTTGCTAGTCACCTGCACTAGTCAGTTGTGTAGGTGATCTCGAAACTATAAATAGAATCACATATCTGAGGCATTCATCAACAAGTTAACATGAATTATTTTCTCTCTCTACACTAGTGTTCTGCATAACAATCTCATGTAACTTTTTCAACCTAGTTAACTCTTGTACCCATGATGTATATGTTATGATGACGTTTAATGACAAACCTATGTGATGTCACTTGAGTGAGAGACCAACAAGAGGATAATTGAAATATTTACCTATGTAAGGTTACTAAATTGAGATACCTCAGCTATTTTACATTACTGAGAGGCTTTTGAAAACCATCTAGAGTGATAGAAATGAATGATGTCACTTATGAGAGTGAACTGTGTGAGTTTTCTTGAGCATATAACATTCATGAGGTAACTCCTTTCAAAAAATTGATTCTCATGAAAACTAAAAAAATCCTTGAGGTAATGATCAGCTTGGTGTTTTCCTTTGTATATTTCCTAGTATTAATTTACTAACAGTTATCAATTGATATTCCTTTATTTTAATGTGGATAATTACACCATCTATAAAGAGAATTTGGTATTCGATTCTAAAGGGGGGTTAAACTGGAATGGATGGGCGATTACATAGTGCACCAAAATTATAAAGAATTTGGAATTGAACTGAAAATTGATGGGATTTATGAATTCATCTGAGTGGACCATACAATTGTGTAAAAGAATATGGACACCATCCCTAATCTCTTGAGTTGATGGATAACTTAATAAAATACATTCTATATAACAAATGGTGAAGTCAACATCTGTTCATGGGATGACTAAATGATATCTACAGTGTCTATTCTTATATAAATATATGCAAAATTTATCCTTCTCAATGAAACATGGGATAAAATTAAAAGAGTTCTTAATTGATATTATGACGTGTTAATGTATTCCCATAAGGATCATAAAAAGGACTGCCACCAAAGGGGTGATGTTCATTTTAAAGCATGTATTATTTTCTTCTCGGAGAAACAATGAGAGAATCATAGTCAATAGAACCCAAAAAATATCCTTCATTAGAGAATTGGGATATCCCTAGTGTTTTTTCCAATATTTAATCAAGGCATGCATGATCGGTGGGGTATGGATTCAAGTATGATGTCCCTGTGAGAACCCTCCATGGAAGAATCATAAAAACGTGGTTAAGTGAATACCAATTGTTTTTATGTGAATCCAAAGGTGGTGTGAGTCTAGTAAAAAAAATTAATGTCTCCAAATTATCATAAGGAGATAACATTGTGATATAGTCCCCTATTATTTGAAAAAGAAATTAATTCTTATACATGTATACATAAGGATGGACCAATTCAAATTTAATGGTCATTTTAGGAGATATGGGTGTGGATTGTTGAAAACATAAGTTTTTATATCATTATGATTGGAGTAGATGACCTTGATTGTAATTTTTTTCATTCATTTAGGTGTTATCTAGTATTCATCTATTTTCTATGAAGTATGGTGATTCTTTAATGTGATGGAACATACTCAGATATTTCAAATTCTTCTCATATAGTGATCCACATACTATAACGTTCATTTTAATTTCCCATGGTGGGGATGAACTACTGTTTTACATGATATCATTCAAAGATAGGGTTAAGGTATCTTGTATTGAGAATTAGGTTATATGTGAATCCTACCCTCCATTAATATTGCCTTTTCAGTTTAACTATCTATAAAATTAAAATGTATTTCCACACCCCACATGTTCAATTTGAGAATCAAAAAATGGTGGCAGGAAATTTCATGATCCTCATGGATTTGGAGGTATCATAGTAATCTTTTATTATTCCCCTACATGATGAATATAATGGGTTATAATATATATATGAAAGAACTTTGATTTTTTCCTACCCTAAAGGGGTGTTAAAAATTAGTGTCCCTTGATTCATCTCACAATCACTGCTATAAATGGAAATAATTGTAGGAATGATTATCAATTTTGGGGTTATAGTAGATCTCCAAAATATTATAAATTATCTTAGACATTGGAGAAAAATAAAGAATGATTTGAAAGAACCAAATTTTTTATCTAAGGAATTCCAGTCATCTACTCTAGGTGGAAGCCCAGACATTGGATTCTGAGTTTCCCCCAAAAGTAGAGTGGACCAGAAGGGAATTAAAGTAAAAATACACAGGGTTTTTATAAAAATGGGCCACATTATCATTTGATTATGGGTAGCTTATGGAATTCTTGAGTCTGGTATGACATAATCTATGCCATTGGATATTGATTGGTATTTATTCATGACAACATACTTATCCTAAAACTTGGCGATATTCAAGCACCCTATGATTTTTTCTCTGAAATATTTTTTCCAAATGAAGTATTGTATGTTCTTGACATAGAGATGTTAATAAATTCTACAAATTATCTGATCTTGGCCACAAAGTGGGTAACTATTATTCTAGATCGTGGTTCTACTGAGGGAGTCGATGACCAATCCATCAATGACTGGGTTGAATTATTAAATTTTGTTGATTTAATATTATTTCCCTTTACATTGAATACAGAATCAATTTTTATGCAGATGATACACTATTAATGATAAACATGGACTCGTAGAAGGAGGAGTCATTAGAACCTTCCTCCATGAAATATAATTCAATGGGTACCCCTATTGCGGTTGAGTGGTCTATCCCTAATCATAGGGAGTTATATCTAGGACAATGATTTATGGAAAATGGGATGGAGGGGGATCTTTTCCGTCTCAGGTATCCATTTTTGGGATAATCAAGAGGGACCCCTCATCATCTTAGGTGTTTAAATAAAGGATGTAAAAGATGTTGTACATGAATACATGTTGTAATAAGTATTAAAAAATTCATGCAATACTATAAATCACATGATATACCTATATAAACATGTTTTTATGTTGTATTAACTTATTAACATTCTTCCCTCAAGGGTGTCTAGTGATGATCTTTCAATATACAACGAAAACAATCCAAATGAGGTTTGAACTCTTTCTGAAATGTATTAACCATTGATAGGAAAAGTGTCGAGGGAACAAACTTCATCTATTATTATCACAGTAATAGGATATGAATAGCCTAATGATTCCAATTATCAACAAAAATACATCATACAATTGGTACTAACTCTTTTTATTATGTCATTTTAGGAACATAAAAGGTTTTAGCAGAACCAGAAGTGACCACTACTAACCATGTCACTATCTCGATAGAAGCTAATTGTTGCCCCAGGTCATCAATGTAGGGTGTTTTGGTAGGTCTTAACAATGATTTCCCATGGATCCCCACAAGTGAGTTATTAATGACTAATAGAAAATTAATTCCTTAAATTAGGACTTTTTTATTAAAATTTATTATATTATTGAAAATGTTAATATATTTATTTATTTAGAAGAGTTGTAGATTTAAATAATGATTTAGGAATATGTGAGTATTTATTTTTAGAAAACGATACATTATATCTTATATTTTAATCATGACTAATTTATTCATGTATATTATTCTGTGGAAAATATTAATGTGTCCATTGAGTGACAAAGATCCATGATTTAGTACACTTCTTAATAGGAGGTGTAACCATCACCATATCATTATGAAGGGAATCACAAATAACCATATTCCATAGACTCTAGGACAATATAAAGGTGTTAAACATATCTAGAGGTCCTCTCTCATGATTTAGATGTTATTGATGTAGGGGATATTTCAGATCAATTGATCGAACTACCAATATATGGTTATTATTAATTTCTCTTATTATATAACTTTTCTTTCAATCTATTATTCCAAATTTTCAATGGTTTTTTCCAACGGTTATCTAGTGACATTGAATTTTGAAGTAGATCATGAGAGTGATGCTTCCATTCCCAATATATTAACAATATAAGGTGAAGTTTATGATGATTTGGAAATATCCTGGCATGGTATATCCTTGAGCGCATTAATCCTAGAATATATATGCCCCTTTGAATTTATCTCCATGTCAGACTTATGGGATCAATATCCCATTAAGGAGACAATAAATATAATTTGGAAACAATTTTTTATATTTATATTAATGATTCCTCTAGATGATCTACCATCACAACTTCACTGACTCACGTACATGTCATCTGTTTTGGGGTATGACATAACTGATTAAAACATGATCCATCATGTCATGAATTCAATCATTATTCAACTAGTAATGGAGATCATATAGTGGTATGATGAGGCATATCTAATTGAATAATTTGAAACTCTTAGATATGTTTTATTTTAGGAGGATCTTATCTATTCAATGTAATTTGAGTAGAATCTCCACCGCATTGATGAGATGTATGTCTAGATGCTATGCGTTCATGAAGAATTATATGTTGTAATGAATGATATTTTCCAAATCTAAATATCCTTGTAGAGGGTCATGTAATAAGGAAGTAATTTCATTATTTTGGTGAAATGGAAACTTAATCATGTCGATGAATCCATCCCCACAAAACTAAATAGGATTTAAAAAACACTAGATACATCTTTAGATTCACTTCAATAGATCAAATCCTATATCATGGAATTATACTAAAACCTGATAGAGGGAATCCAACATGTGAATCTTCCTCTGAATTGGGATATATATAAAAAATAATTTTTTTAATATTAATTTTTTCCAGCCTGATAGATAATATTACATTATAAAATTCCCATTTAAATGAATGTACATGACCTTATGTTTCTAAACCATAGTGAATGGAATAGAATAATTCTTCAAATTGTTATTCGATCAGTAGACCTTGTGAGTATTATTTTATTATTTTTGGTGCCTTAAAATTACCCTCATAACCTTTTCACCTTCACATACACTAAATGAGGTTTTTGTAGGATTATGAATTCATGTGATGTATTTATGTAAAATATCATTATAGGCAACATTTTGGGGAACTCATTATACATGTCCTATTTGAGGAATATTTTGCACAGTCAGAAAAAGGTATCTGTCAGAGTTCAATACCATAACCATCAATAGATTAGGGAATCCCAGAATTTATTGACTTCCCTTAAGTCCATGATGTTTGTAACAATGAATGAATGGTATTTTGATATATTATGGGAGGAAATCTAGGATTGATCCTATCATCAATTCAGAATCAACAATCTAATTTTTATGTTTAATTGGGTTACATAAGGATTTACATACCCTTTTAAAATCCATGGAAGGGTGTAGGGGATATTTTATATTTTAGATGACCTATAATATGGAATTAGGGCATCCCCACAAGATCTATGTCTTTTAATTCCATTATAATAAAAAACTTCATTCCATAAATTTTGTTATGACAGAGTTTGTGTAATTAGAAATGGGAAGATCACATGTTCCCTCTATGATAATGTGATTTCTCATAAATGTGAGTAACAAGAGGTGTTTGGATGCTTACCCAGAATATTTGAGATTTTCGGTCAAGAATTATATCCGATGAATGCCACATGATTTATTGAAGAGGAGTTATCTCATATATTATTTTGATGTGACTAAAACAAATAGTTTCTATAGATTATGTTCACTTGGAACTAACTCAAGGTATTGTGGATAATTTTCAAAATGGGACCTTTTGGTCCTAATACGATGTCCCAAATTATGTGGAAATTGAAGGGGAGGTTGTAAACCATTATTTTGGAGGCTTTCAAATCAAGAGGAATGTGATGGGATGAGTGTGTAATAAATGACCATGGACCATTTTTGAAATCCAACTTCAGTTATTCCATTGTAAAGTGTACAAATATAATATAATTTCATCACAAGGATGATAGAACCTCTAGATGAAAGTCTAGTTTGTGTACTCATTGTGCATAGATTATTTGAGATGTATTTTGTAGACAAAAAATCCATTCATTGGAGTAAAGTTCTATAATCACTATTAGAAAAATTGATTATTGTGAAGATATGTGGTCACCCAGGATAAGTGGAGTGATTCATGGAGGGGGAAGTGTTGATGAAAAAAACATATGGACAACCATTGTACATGGAGTTATAAGTTCACTGCATTGATCTAAATCACATGCAAGTAATGCGGAAATTTTTATTTACAATGATATATTTCTAAATGAGGGAACTCAAATTTAGATCTCTTCCATGAGCTGTGATTTTATATAGTAGGAAAGGTAATCGTGATACTTTTTTATTTATTGGCCTATGTTAATGATATTTTTTATCAATGCGTATCTCATTGAATTATGAAGCAATAAATAGATAATTTTAAAGAAAAATTGGTTTGTGATGTGGTGGGATACTGAAACGATGATCTGTGAACTCTTTGGTGGGGAAAAATGTGTTACCCAGTTTTATGGCATGCATCATGGAAATTAACCATATATTTTAAATCACATGGTTAGAACATTTTCCTAAAATAATGTACATATGATAATGATGTCTTCCATAACATTTATTTTCATGTTATTTTGACAATCCATTTCATGGGGATTTATCCAATAACACTTTTCAATTTCTGGCAGGAAGAGGGGGCTATATTTTATGGCTTTAGGTTTTCTAGATTTGAGGGATTGATTTGGTACACATGTGCAGGGGATGATCAAAGATATTTTTTGAAGAGGAAATTATATTGAAACAAATTTATGGTTTACCAAGATGAATTAATTGCATCATAAATAATAAGAATCCTCATATTATAAATACATACTTAGATATGTATCATGATAATCCATTTTGATTAATATCAAGCATAGTAAAAACAATTTGTTTATTTGGAGTTGTACTCTTTTCCACTAATAGATGTGGAAATATTATGTCTATCGGAATTTACAAATTCATGATGTATGTTTTTATCAAGTAGTATGATTGAGTATAATGGGATAATTGTGGCCATAATTTAATGAGGAAGGGATGATTTTTCTTTGTACATGTATTATTTATGACCTACATATAATGAAGTGAAAATTTGTCTCTTGACCCAATATTTTGATACCAATACATCATTATATATAATGTTTTAATAAGAATATATTCATACATAGTTCAAGATGGAAAAAATCCCAAGTAGGACTGATTAAAATGTAGCACGGAGAATTATTTCCTTTTTTAAATACAGACTCATGAATCAGGTGGGAAAACATGATTCTATCTCCCTTATAAATCTATATCATACATAAGAGATTATTGACATTTTTATATTGCGGTTGGATTAGGATGAATAATATCAACATCACTATATATCACATTGGAATGAAAATCATGCCATATAAAAAAGGATGATAAAAAATATCAAATCCCAATAGATGAATATTAACTATATTACATAAAGACCCATTATATCATTTAATTGATCTAGTGTCTTTGGAAACATAGACACAGAAACAATATTTTCATGAATTATTTACATTTTATCCAACTATGTTTTTCATCACTAGTACCCTTCATAGTCACATCATTGGCTAGTACACTTATTTTAATGATCAAAAAATCAAGTTTTTTATGATATAAAGAGTCTGGTGTGTTATGGAAGTATATTTAACTATAATGATGATTGGAGAAATTTTTTGCTCAGTCTTGGAAAGACTCACAAATTCAGATGTGTCACAACTATGTATGACTTACCACTAATGTTGATTCACTACCCGTAATGAATCACCATTGGGCAGACTAACCGCCGAATTAAAATTTTGAAAATGTGTTTGAAACACTAACAAGAAACCTTGTCTCACTGCTAGAACTGATTTATAGAAAAGGATGTGAATTTAGTCCTATCAAAGGCTTAAATTCCAATTAGAATTTAAATTTGTAAAATTATGGGGAACACATACTTTTAAATAAGATTCACCATTGATGATGACCTTCCACCAAGAAACATGTTTAGAAAAGTTTTAGAATGTCCCACCACTAGCCCAAGTCCCCATTATGAATAATCATCACTAGTGTTGTGTCACCATTCAGGTGAATTACTACCACTATTCTTATTGATTTTGAATTAAATATTAATGATGTCTATATTATCGGATTTAAGGTTTTAACTTATTTTAACGAATGTTCTACCATTTCATGTTGAGATGAATTAAATTTTGTGTTAGTCGTATATTAGGAGGCCGAAAATATCTAGATTATTATTCTAATATGTTGTTGATTAATGAAGTAGGAGTCTAATTTTTATTTCAAATCTATCAAGTGACATTCATGGAGCCTCTGAGAGGAGGCTTCCCCCATCCCTTGCATGCTTAGGTTTTCTTCTTCAAGCCATATCCTCCACTCATCCTGTATGGCCCAGCCTCAGTGGTGGTTGTCTTCTCTCAAATCGGTGCAATTGAGAGATTGATCTTCTTGTTCTAGCATCTCTATGGGATCAATGAGAACATTGTTTCTGCTTTGGGTTCTTTCCCCATCTATGGTTTCATTGCTGGCTTTGGTATTTAGTGATGACCTCATAGCTCCTAGATTCGAGATCTCAGCTCGATGTCAGTGTGAGACTCTATGTGTTCTGGCATCGGGATCTCTTCGGGGATACTACTCCAAGTGGCTTAATGACTGCTCTGTATGGGTATTTGAGATATCTTCGCGACTACGGATCATCATCGACACAGTGCACCCATCAGCTTGCTCTTCTTGTTCGGGATTTCAACACAGCTGTAGTGTGCTCAGCATCGGTGTGTCCTACAATGGTGGATCTGGCTCATGTTTCCCTACTCATCTTCATCCCAGCTCGATGTCAATTTTCATATGCTATTTCAGTCATTTCCAGAGGCTTGGTGGGGTCATGACGTTCCTTTTGGTGTTTTGTAAGTTGTTTTTAGGTTCTGATTTGTTTTTGATTAGTTTATGTTTGAATGGATATGAATTTTTTGTATTGGATGCTCTTTGATTGAGTTTTTGGATGTGAATTGGATGAAATGTTGGGGAACCCAGACACAATTCAAGGATTTTCTTCTGACGAGGATAGAGTTGGTCGTCTTCACCGCACATTACTTTTCGTATATGGATTATTTAGAGGGTATGGTGTAACCATCGGTATCTTGCCCAAGAACTCTTGCATGGGACTGCTTAATGAGTAGTCATGATTTGGAGGAAAAGTGCCTTAATTATGTTGATGCTGGGTTGAAGCACTACCTCATTGTTTTGTTCACGGTTGCAACCCCCTTGTTTCATGATTTTGTTAATTTCTTGATGCCCTTGAAGTATTGGATTTCTCTCCCTTTACCCTTAATAGGGGTCTTATCTAAAATCAATAAAAATTTCGGACTTCCTTCAATTTATGTAAAATTATGAGTCACCCATATATGTATATGAGTTTTTAAATGTTAACTAAATCGAGAAACATATAGACACATAGTGGGATAGAGTTGAAAAATGAAAGATAAAAGATGATATTTGTGCCTCACATGAAGCAATTTTACCAATGATTAATATTAGAGGAAGTTGATCTTTATGATCATTTATTTCCATTCTATAGTTGGAACATGAAATATATCATGAAACTCTATTCTAATATAATTTTCCAAATTTTACATTAGATTAATTTCAAGATACATTAATGGAGTCAAAAGATTCACACCTTATCATATAATGCAACACATCTGTCTTCCACATTTTTATTTTATACTTCAATTTATTGTCATTATATTACGAGAAGTTTGTTCTAACTATGTTTTTAACATACACACTATATTCGGTGATATTACATTATGATACATTTTGTATTCTGAAACACTCTTTACAACTATTTTCCCATGTGTTTTGGAAGAGGTCCTTGGGTGACCTATATTTGTTTTGTTCCCACGGGTATTGTGGATGAGGTCATTATATCGACTAGACATCTTGTGTTTTGTTGTATACCTAATCTAGGGGGTGTATTATTGGATGATTTATATAATATTCTTAGATGTGGGTGATTTCCTAGTGGAGAGGATTAATTAAATGTCATGATTCTAAACCTCTTGTATTTATTTAAAATGTTCATTTTTTTATTTCTTTTATTTTTATTCATTAATGTTTAACCTATTTTAAAATATTTATAAATATTTTATTCTGATAGTTAGAAATAATTATTGTTTATATATGTTTTTAACTATTTAAATATATTTCAAATGTTATTGTGGTTTCCAAATTTTTTTTAAAAAATAATTAATAAATATTTTGGAAATAAATTAATAGATAAGAACAAATATCAAACTACTATTTTTTTAATTGTTTAATTGGTAAATTAATTTGTGGATTTTATTTAAATGTGATTTCAATATACATTTATTAGGTACTAAATTCACCCCTAACCCTTGTTGGGTAACTCACTGAGTAAATAATTTATAGCAGAGTAGTTTTAAAACATTTATAATGTGAATTTATTTATTTTAATTATTATAAATATCTATCATTTATAAATCTAGTTATTTAAATGGTTAATAGACAAGAATGTTATTCTAATTTTATACCTACCCTTTTTAATGGAAACAACTATGATCAATGGAAAATAAAGATACTGGTGCTTATAGATGGGATGTGTTTTGAAATATGATCAAGTATGCAGGATAAGTATGAGTTTTTTAATTCTTATAGAAGTGTTTTTGATGAATCTAATAAGATTTCTCATAACAATAATTAAAAATATATGAATGTCCATTAATGTTCCTATGGATTTTAAGAATTCAATATAATATCTTCTTGTAAAATTACTGATAAAATTGGATTCAATTTAGAAATTTCACATAAAAGAAAATATTATCACAAAATTATATTAAAAACATAAAAAATTAGATATGACACTTTTACGGTGAAACATGATAACATAATTTTTTATATGCTTCTCATTTTCAATGATATTGTCAATTGTGTGAGCACATTGGAAAATCTAGTGTATGAAAAATATCATATAATGAGACTGCTGATATGTCTTCCAGAAAGATGGTTAGGGACATGAATTTAAATAAATGAATATTAGAACATCTATAAAATACCTATCCGACAATTTATTATGGAAATTATGATCTATGAATAAGATTAGAAATTAAATCTTAAAGAAAATCATGAACTAGAACGGAAGTCAGTATCTTTCACTTCAAAAGCATTAACACGGAGTGAAAAGGATAATGCACAAAATGAATGCTTCAGTGATGAATAATGACCGTCATATATTGTTGAATAAATATCCCATTTATACATAAGGTTTAAGAAATTAAACAAGAATATTTTTTTAATGTAACCAAACATAAAAGGAATGCATGATAGTAGAGGAACATGGAAAAGGGATAAGAAGAGAGATGAAATCTGAAATGAGTGTACGCATTATAAATGTAAGTAAAAAGGACATGTTTATGCATACATTCCAATGTTAAAATAGGACAAAAAGTATGATGAAAAAGATATAAAATATACCAAATAAATGAAATACATGTGGGGTTAATTTTAGGATTGCTCTAGTGAATCTGATTCAACTAATGAAGAAAATATTGATAGAGTAAACAAGTGAACCATCTGAAATGATTATGAGGAATATTATGTATCTATGGTACATAATTATGATCACATTGAAAATAAAAATGACAATGACCTATCCAAATAAGATATATTTGAATACTTTAACATGATTTAGGATACGGTTATGGATATTAAATACTAATATAGTCGGAAAGGATGGGGGAAAGACCCATTATTAAAAAAATATGAGAGACTAAAGAACTTTTGAACTGGGGAAGGGGGTCCCCATATAACCCATAAACACGGATGAAAAAAATCCTAAACAATTAATGGTCGAAGTGAGGGAAAAACACCAACACAATTACATTCCCTAAAAAATTCATGAACACAAATTATATTATATGAAATCCAAGGCACCAAAACCCGAATCATCATAGGAATAAAACCATTAACGTGAAACTGATACAATAAAACACTCCAATGATGAAATTTCCATCAGTGCATGCTACACTATCACCATCATGGAAAGTTTCTCCACCCCAAGACTCTATGGATCTGTACTGCCACCGTGGAATTGTGTCCCTTTCCTGTCATTGATATAGAGACCCTCTAACCTGGAGGTTGTTTAGGGAATGTTCGTTCATCCCAAAACCTTCTCATACAACCTATCACTAAGGGCATCATGGCATTATTTACAACATATATCATCAATATTTCCATGAAATATGAATAAAACCACCCCGTCAAAATCTCAACACCATAACCCGATCCGTAGAGCATTTCATGCTTCCACTAAAACATTGATCGACCACCCAAGGCCACCAACCCATCTAGATCTGAATCCAAGTGAACCCCACAAAAAGATCTAAGTGATTCAAGAAAAGAAACCTAAAATGAGTGGATACCCTCTCGGGGGAGATGGCCATGACAAAAAAAGAGCCATTCTATGCTCTGAAATACAAATATAAATTTTTTTTTAAAAAAAATGTATTATTTTTTAATGTTAAATATGATCTTAATGTGGAAAATTAAAATAATGCTAAATTAATAATGAAAAATATTTAATTGAAAATGTTAAATGAGAAACATAAAATATACATGAAGAGGATTAAAATTGGTCAATAAATTGAAACATGGGTTTTAGGAAAATAGATTGATCCTTAGTTAGTTATAGGTATAGGTTATCGACCTATATAGAGAAGAATATTTAATAACACCATTTTTCCTAAGTGAAAATCTAAAATTTATGCTACTAGCTATTATTCAAAATGAAAAAAATAAAGTGTTTATTTCAAATGAAATCAATCTGTTTATAGGAAATCTATAAGGAAAATAAGTGTTCCTAAATCCGTAATTTATAACATATATAGGCCAAATAAAATATTGTTATCAATTTATTTTCTGGTATAAATTTTTTTTGGTTAATATAGATCAAGAGATCATATTAGGATATATTGTACATAGACTATTGATTCTCAAGACAAATGAAAAGTGACTACTCCATCATCAATAACCTTATAAAGGTTAAGGGTCGTCATGTCACCTATGGGGTCAATTATAAAGGAAATATCTTCATTCATATCCAAATTGACAACACCATGTCAATATTAATTTCTAATGTAATTTATGATGATGGATTAAAATATAATATTCATTTCATTTCCCAATTTCATGATGATGGATTTCATGTATAATCTGAAAATAAGGAATTTAATATTTTTAATTCTAATTTTTTTATTATATACTATGTTAATAAATGAGAATTTTTATGTTGTTAATCATGATTCTTTGATTTCATATAATGTTTCTTTATTAAGTGACTTTCATAGAGAATATAGGCAATAGAATTAGAGGCTAGTTCAATGTAACATTTACTCACTTATAAATATTACAATAAAAGGGTTATTAAGGAATATACTCTTATATGAATTCCAAAATAAAAATGTATGTAAACCTTATTAAATCGAGGAACAACATAATATTTCCATTAAATAAAATAAATAATTCTCAACTTCTCTACCTCTAGCGTTTGTTTACATGGACTTGTTTGGACAATCCAGTGATTCTAGTTTAAATAGAAATCTTTATGTCTACAAATAATAGATTTATTTTCTAGGAATACTTGTTTATTATTTTTACCTCCAAAAATTGATATTGGTTCTTATTATACCTTGTTTAATAAATCTGTATAAAACTTATGTGTACTTATAATTAACCCCATAATAATTTACCTTGTCTGTGAGCCTGAATGTCAAGACATTAAATCCTTCTGATAAAAAAAATGATATATTCTTAACGTATCTAGTCATAGGATACCACACGATAATGGATTTGTAAAAATAAGAAATATAAATCATCAATATGTAGACTATAATATTCATAATTAAAATGAATGACCTTCCTACTTTTGGGAAGAGGTTATGAATACATCATGATATATAATTAATATAGATTTAATTATGCATTCATTGAACAAAATAACATTTGATTAAAATAATAACTATCCAGAGGAAAATTAATTAATTGTTTTTTGATGCAAATCCTTTATTATTAAAACTAATTTTTATGTATACAAGTTTTTCTCCAAGAGAGTTGAAGGAATTTTCCTTGGTAATTAATCCTCTAGTAAACCCTTGGAATTTTTTAATAAATAACTAAGACAATAGAATTGTCTGTTCATATATTAGTTTTTGAAAAAGGTCCACATGAACATAAGAATTATTTAGAAAACATTTTGGTGATTTATGCAATTTTAACTAATGTGAAGATCCGCTTGACTCTACGAGAATAAAAGAATAAAACCCATCTTATTCTAAGGAACATTAAGATCATGAAGCTGAACATGTATATCACATTAACGTAGCCATCCAATCATTATATAGATAAGTTCAGAATCTCTTATACCATCAATCAGATTATACTTTTGGAGTCATTGAGAGGGGTACACAAACTAGAGATTATCTATGAAACTAGCTTAGAAAAAACACATTCTGGTCACATCATTATTTTAAGAACATCATTGATGCTGTCAATATTGGGATCTGTATTGTGGATATGAAATATGAATTTAATATGTTTTAAATAAATAAATTCTTAGTACATTTTTATAGATCCAAAGACACATTGACTATAGGCTCTAAATGTGTGTTTAAAAACAATGTTTATGAATCTAGAACTATAGTAAGGAACATGTATTGTCTAGTTGTAAAAGGATATATTCTATATGAGAGTATTGAATAAGAAGAAACCATTTAACCTGTATCAAGACATTAATCCATTAGAATAATACTTGCCGATGTAGAACATCTTGTTATAAAAATATACAAATTCAATGTCAAAATTGAATTCATAATTTTTTGTTTAGTGTATGATATTTTTGTTTAACATCCCTTTGTATTTTAATATCCCAAATCTCCAAATAGTGTTTTTAAAATAAAAAAATCCTTGTATGGATTAAAACAAATTCACATAGCTTTAAATGATCGGCTCATCTCCTTTCTTATTTCAAAATCATTTTCAAAAGTTATAGCTAATCCTACATGTTTAATAAAAATTAATCCAAAGGATGTTTTATTTTTCCAAATTTATGTAGATGAAGTAATTTTTGAAATTCGAAAAATTCATTATATATTTAACATTCCAAAATGATGAAAATTTAGTTTGGAATGACTTTTATTGGTGAACTAAAATACATTTTTAGTGTTAATATTTATCAAAATCAAGAATTTATTATATTAATTCAATGTCAATATAAAAAATACCAATTAAAAATATTCATTTAAGAAATCAAAATGATAAGTGATACTCCTAATATAAATAGCTATAAATTTAATATTGATAATTCTTGGAAATTAGTGGATAAAACTCATTACATAGGTATGATTGTATGTATTATCCACCTAACAACAATTTTTACTAATACTATGTTTAGTGTGTGTATGTCTGCTCATTTTTAATATAACCAAAAATATTCAAAATTCGGTTTTGTAAAAATAATTTTCCCATTCCTAAAATGTACTAACAATTTATGAATTTTATATTCTATTGGAAAAACATTTTACCTTGTTAGTTAGTTATATGGTGGTTATGGTGGTTATAAGTTAGATAAAAAATAACCTTTGGAACATGTCACATTCAGAAATTTTTCCAGATTCATAGTGTAGTATGAAACCCAATTATGTTACATTGTATACTATTGAAGAAGAATACATAGTTGTTGGTAGGTTCTGTTAGAGAATTTTGTTTAGGAAACAAACATTACTAGACTTTGGGTACCAATTCTAACATTTACCAATAAATTTTAATAATTAAATGGCTATAAACAATTATTATAATTTTGTATCTTACTAAAGAGTAAAATATATTGATGTAATACATCAATTTTTGGTAGATAATTTCCAAAATGGTGATATAAATCTTCAATAAATTGGTAAATAACATTATCATGGGGATATATTAACTAATCTTTTGAATTGAATGATAATAAAGTAAATCAAATAAAAATTAGGCATGATTAATTTATATTCTGTTTAATTTTATTTTACCCATCATTGAGTTTTACCTAACATTGAGTTTTACTGACTGTTAGGCTTTACCCAATGTTGTGTTTTACTCATTATTGGAGTTACTCACCATTAGAATGTCTCAGCATTTATTTATTACTCATTTATTTTCTTTTTAATCACCATTGATTATTTACCCACAAGTAAAATTATTTTTTCATTTTTGAATTTCTTGGTGTTTATTTTTAGGCTTATATTTTTAATTTCATTTTATGGATTAATATTTCATTTATATACATGTTTATTGTATTTAAAAAAATTCATGATTAAATTTTTATTATTTTAATTATGAATAAGTAAAATTCCAAAATGAAATAAATTATTCATTTTTATAACATCAACACTCACCCTCCTCTTACCATTTCCATATATCCCATTTTTGTCCTTTTCAGTCCTGACTATCATCATTACCTATCCTTCACCCAAGCCATCATAACTAATCTCCATTGTTAGATTGAAGAGATATTCAATTTCTTCTCAATATGAGTCACATACTACAATGATGCCGAAATGGGAGTCGAGTCATTATTATATTGATTTAATGAACTCGGATCTTACGAAGAGAGTCGTGGTTTCTGAAAAAGATTTTTATGAAGAATAGTTGTTATTTAGTAATTTGTTAGTTATGAAATTCATGCATGACCAGGGATGGGTAGAATTGTTTTCATCTAGTCAATGACCATTCTAACCGAGGTTGGTCCACAACTTGCACCAGCTTGAGGAGTTATATTTTGAAAAAAAAATGAATATTAGATAAGAACTGGAATTAATGGTTGTATGGTTTTATTTTCATCATGACTGTGGGATGATTAATTTAAGGACGTTCATGATGGAGTTGAAAATGTTTATCAAGGAACCATTCTAGATTATAGTGAGTCTTTTTTTCTATGATGACACAACATATGTCTTTACTAGAAATGTAATTTTTATATGATTTGATTCATATGAACATGATAATAAATGCATGTTTTTTTTCATTATTATTCTCAATATGTTTTTTTGAGAAAAGGATTAATTTCTACAATGAGGTTTTAAGATTTTTACCTATTATTTATAATGAAAATAATATAGAATATCAACCTATGTTGTCATATAATACATCAAATGGTTTAAATAAAAAAATCCTTCATTGAGATCCATTTCCAAAATCTACCCTACTTTAATTTTAGCTAAGATTTATTTAATAGTTCTAGTCAATGAAAATGATCAATTAATAGTGGATTGTGGAGGTTTTAGCATCAAATTTTTGATTTTTATAAGAATTAAAATTGGTTGGAATCAATGGAAGGTGAAATGGATCAATGATGTTGAAGGACTGTATGACGATTCCAAGCTGGTTTGAACTTCTTATAGACCAAATGACCTTTTAGATCTTGTCTTATAGGAATATAATGTTATTAAGTATTCTTATGAAGATGAAGATGAGTTTTCTACAAATAATTATAAGGAAAATAAATTTTCTATTGATGAAGTATGGGACCTAGAATTACCTCATATATCCCCTTCAATATCATTTGGTTCTCTTAGTCCACCGAGGACACTTTCTCTAAGGTAATTTTTCAGAGTAATGTATCTGAAAATACCTCATGCACTAGAACCCTTTCTAGGAGTATATGTATCTTGATTTTAAGAGATAACCATACTTTTCGATGGTGTTGGTGTGACATAAAGATAAGATATGGAAGAATCAATTTAGGGGTAGAAATTTCAATTTCATCACAAACACCATGCTATTGGGGATGACCTTAGTGTGCATGATGATGTTGTTAAGAATGACATTGTGCAGTCATTTATGGATAATCTAGATAGTGAGTACATAGAAATAGATCTTATTTTTGTTTAGAGGTTAATAGTTGGGAAGTGTTCAATATAGTAGTTACGTGTTGTGCCTACTTTATTTGTTTATATAGTTTCTAGTTCTCATGTTGTAAAATCTCTTAATATGTCTTCTGTTGGCCTCATGGGTCCCATGATTAATGATTGGAATATGTTTTCTGGAAATTTTCATAGTCCAAAAAACAATGGTGTACCCGTTAATGGAGAAACAACGGATATTGAGGGATCACAGTTTAATCAAAATGATGTTTTGGGACAATTATATAGTTTTTCCCCTGATGTGCCTACTAGTTTTTCGCATTGTGTACCATTACATTACCCTATTGTGCCTTTATTTTTGGTTAATGTTGACCCTAGATGTGACCTGGATTTTTTTATAAATTCTAATTTCTTATTTGGGTGTTCTATTAAAAAATAAACCTAATTTGATTACCAAGATAGGTTATTAAGAAACAAAAAAATTCAATTTATTTTGATTCATCTTATCCAATCTAATGTGATGTTTCATATTATTGAATTGTAGTAAAAATGTATATGGTTGTAAAATGAGTTGAATTCTATGAGAGACATAAAGGATGAAATGCGGTCCTATTTTGTAGAGTCCATGGCTCCTTTTCTACAAATGGCAGAAAATATTGCATCATTGTCATCTTCATCTAGATTCCCTTGTCCTCCTCCTATTCATGTTGAGTGCTCTGATCCGTTCTGTGAGAAGATCATTGAGAAACTACAAGTGATTCTAATGACCAAACACAAGAGATATTGATACGAATTTTGAATAATTGAGACAATATCCATATAATTTACAAATAATACCAGAACGACATGAATATTACTAAGATGCAATCAGAAAATATGTAAAATAGTATCTATCTAGTATAATCAAATAGAATGAGGTAAATACTACTTTCATGTTCTTTCATGAAAATATGAGGATGCCTCCTATTACCCAATAATTTAAAGATAAATTTAATCAGTTAATGGTCCTGAAAATAGTGCTTATGATTTTTTGTGAACATAAAAATGACTTATTTAGTGTTATATAGATTGGTGGAAATAACATAATTTATATTATTAATATCATGATAATTTATCTACGTGTTTTTAAACTACCTTAGTGTATAAGGATTTCATTACTATTAAAGATCATCTGAATCCTCTAGCCACTAATCCAATGTTCATCTAGCTTAGTGTGACCAAAGACCTACATACTTATCTACTAGCTAGTTTCTAGCCTTTTTCTTCTCTATCTCCTAGGGAAGTAGTTTTTCTCCTCAAAGTAATCATAATATGATAAAATTAGTCACTTACTGATCTTTCTTTATATTATTCCCCGAGTCCCACTATCTTATCCAACTAATCATTCAAATCTATATAAATGGAAATGAGAAGTACCATTGATTCCTTTAACCCAACCTAAGAAGCATTAATGACTGTATTTTTATTTTTATGGGTATTTTTGTATTTTATATATAAATTTTTATTATATCTGTTTTTTATGAGATTAATGTAGATTCATTTATTCATTTTTTTGTGCTTCATATTTTATTTATATTTAATAATAATACTAAAGCGGGATATGATTATATGGAATTTCATTTATTTTTTTAGGAATGTTTCTTTAATTCCTTTCTTATTGAATATATACAAATTTTTTCTTATCTAATTTCCTTTGATATCTTATATTTTACACCTAGTGTATCTTTATTACCTATGATAAAATGGTTCATAAAATTACAAGATTTGTGATCATCAAAAAATAGAATATATTTTTGATCCATTTTTTAAACGAATAAAAAAATCATGTTTCATATGCTATTGATGATTTTTGTGTGTTATCGAATCATTTTTCTTTATATAGAGGATTTGTAACTTTTTTCATTATGTTAATGAAAGAATAATTATTTTAGACGATCCACCACTATATATGACTTTCTAATGTGGTTGATTCATAGCTAATATTGACCCACCATTTTGAAATAGTCTCTGTCGAAGTGTTATTTTAAAAAAGATTTGGAAATACTCACCATTAACCTTGTCTCACTGCAAGAATATATATTTGGAAACTTGGGGGAAATTATCACCTTTATTGGAAGACCCATAGATTGGATTAGATATTTGGAAAAGTAATAAAATCACATAATGCTAGAGAAAATCCACCTTTGATGGTGAACATCATTCAGGATACACATTTGGCTAGGTGTCAGAAATACCTACCACCAGCCCAAGTAACCATTAAGATGAATCACTACCATTAATTTTTCACCAATCAAAGGAGTCATGATCATTGTTTATATATATATATATATATATATTATATATCTCTAACGACTAGATAATCAAATTTAATTTTTTGAATTGTTTTGAGGATTGTTCTAAACAGTTTTACAATGTTTAATTAATGTGTGTTTCAGTCTTAGAGTACAAGGAGCATATGATATAAATGGCTCTACATCCAAGTTATTGTTAAATTACATAGAAGACTCCCTGGTGTGTATATGAATTTGTTAATAAGATGTAAACCAAGATATAGGTAGACAAACATTGATATATTGATGAACATTGAAAGGTCAAAGAAGATTTTGTTTCCATACATGTTTCATCTGTACTAGTGATTAACTATATATAAAGAGGAGAATCCTGGTCATTCAGTTGTGTTATATATTTAAGACTATAATGATTTTACAACACTCTGTTCAACAATTGTTTTCAAAAACTCTTCTCAACCTTCATATCAAAATATTTCCAATGATTCAAAGTCTACAG
Organism: Viscum album; assembly: GCA_963277665.1. NCBI lineage: Eukaryota > Viridiplantae > Streptophyta > Magnoliopsida > Santalales > Viscaceae > Viscum > Viscum album. The sequence continues at coordinate 1,682,306,314 of OY728126.1, read as the reverse complement.
ATATTATCAGATAGGTAAACATATTCCTCTTACACAATTTTATTTTCTATTCATTTCTATTGTCTTTATATTATGAGCATTGTGTGATTAATATAATTTTTGACACACAGTTTTTCCTAAACATTATCTAGAAGATATATTAATTCTTATCAATCAATCTGTAAACCTTTTTTCTCACAGGTTATTGAAGAGTTCCCAATGTGTCTTGTTTTTATATTGTTCCAACATAGATTTTGGAAGAGGTCCCTATGTGGCCTGGATAGTTTGGTTGATAATGTGTACCTAATCCAAGTTATGGATAATAGATTATTTTTATCATCTTCTTGGAAGTAGGTGATTTTCACATAGAGATTAAAATGTCTCACCATTAGACTAAACCTCTTTTATTTATTTTTGTTATGTATTTATTTCTCTCATCTCTAATATTTAATGCTGATTCTATTTTAATCAATGAAAAAATCGAAAATTAAGATATATTATCTTAATAACAATTTATTTAATTTTTTGATTATGTAAATATATTTAAACAGTTAAATTGTTTTTGAAAATTGTTTTCAATGAGACATAACCAATATTTGAAATTTTTTAATCATATATGAATATATATCTATCTACTAGTTTGGTTAACTATGTTATTTTTAAATTAATAGGGTGATTTTATTTGAAAATATTTTAAATATATAGTTTATTGGGATCTCAATTCATCCCATCCATCTTGTGTTGCTCAATTGGATTAACATTAATGTCCGTACCATTCTCCATAACATAGGGAAAGAAAACATAAAAAAGGTGATCTCAATTACTCAATAATGGTAAACAAGGGATCTATCCATGATTACTTGGGGACAAAATGAATACCACGGTATAATAACATAGTAATAACATTTTAAATTCAATCCTTTAATATCATATATCATAATCATCAATCATGTAATAAATCCTGATAGTACAAAAGACATGAATCATAAAATAACAAAATAACATGACCCATGATGGCATAACATTGGCATATGTCAAATGTTTTTTGACACAGAAATATGAATATAAAATAATTTACATAATAATTAAGTCTCATTTCCAATACTATCATAGTGTAATGGGTTATTTACTTAATCCATTATATCAACAAGGGATCATAATCAAGAATAACATAGTGGACAATGTCCATTACCAAACTAGGATTGTTAATAATTCCAGTCATGTTTTCCTCGTGAGATATCAATATTACCTACTGTATTGGACGTATATATAGTTAAAAGTCATAATTTTTAATATAAAGACCAAAATCCATTATTATAAACAATTTACCATCAATTGTTATAACATAGTTGTCACACTTCATTATAACGTAACCATAATCATATAATTAAAAACATATATATGTGTTCTTAAATATCATAAAACATCCATCATATCAACACATAATAATTCATAAAATGAAAACGGGTTTCAAAAAATTTTCATCCATTCACCAAAGCTTTACCCATTAAAAAATAGGTTTCACAATCAACTCATCCCCATGGTCATTAACCTCCATGAGAAAGAATAATAATGGGTCCATTTGATTTTGTCCCCCTTAAATCATAATTGACATCAATAATTGTAATCTAATATGAAATTTTATTTAATATATCTCTGAAATATTTCATGTTTGAAATAAAAATTACATTTTTTTAAAAAAATATTAAGAATATAATCAATTGCAAATTATTATAGAATAAATTATCATTGAAATTAACCATGGTAACGTATAATTAATGCTTGGAAACATGGAGTGTTAATGATGCCGGGAAATTATTTCTATGCCATATATTTTAAAAGAAAACTTATCTTTCACATTTTTCATAAATATTAAAATGAGGGTAAAAATGAATTAAAAAATTTATTTAGGAATATTAAAAATCATCATCAAAATATTATAATAATACATTGGTAAAAAAGAAAAAAATTGTTCTACTGAAGTGAATAATAAAGTCGATTTTCCTTAAATATACAATTTTGGTATCATGAGTAAATATACTGAAGAAAATGAAAGGAAAAATGAATTCAGTATAAATAACCATTGGAGATCATATTTTAGAGTTAGTTTAAATTTATCTCATATTCATTCATCATCATATTTATAACCATAAAATGTCTTGATAAAAAATAATATAGTGACATAAAACCATTTATACATTTGTATAATTGGGATCATAATAACCATTAATGAAAAAAAATTATAAAATTTTTTAAATAAAAAAAATTTATATATATAATCATAAAAAACATTCATGTGTAGAATATGCACCACATAGATGAAAAAAAATTTAATATGGAATGTGTCTTCCAGAAATAACAATTAGAGGAAAATACCTTACCATAGGTCCAACATCCTTAATAAACAATTACATATTCTTTAAAATAACTATATATATATATATTATAAAACTATTTAGAAATCAATCTGAAGTTTATTAAAACATATATGATTTATTAAAAAACTTTTACCACCCTTTTGTAAACACTTCATTATTAAAATCATTGTTTCGGATTATATTTGAATCATTTTTAATGTATATTATTGTTTATTAATATTGGTCCCTGTATTTTCAAAATTAAGAGAGCATATAAATAATTATAATAATTATATAAATGTAATATATATTAATTATATTCACATTCTTATTCAATTATCAAATACAGAGACGGGAAAAAAATTACACCGTTCTTAGAGATTTTAGGTTTTATGTACACCAAAACGTTATATCCATTTTTTGAGGATGGGAAAAGATAATATAAAATAATAAAAATAAATTCTAGAAAATTTAATATAAGTTATAGTTCATATATATTTATTAAATCCACATTTATTAATATCAATGTAAAGTGGAAATAAAAAATAAATCACATCATTTCTTTAAGGTGGTATTCCACATTTACGTATGATCAATATTGTCTCTTTTAAATAGTTTTGATGGAAAGATGTTAGATATTATACAATAATTATAAAATTATAAGTATTTCATAATTATCATATATAGAAACATTAAAATAATTGAAATACCTATCCATACAACATTGTAATGAGAAATTAATTGTTTCTCTACCTGGAGTCAATAAGACGTATGTTCTCATGAGATATTTCTCTACTTCCCATTTATAGAAATGGGGTGAATAAATAATGTATAATGAAAGTAATGTAAATTCTATTATATTTATTAAAATAAATATATTAGATTAAAAATAATATTATATATTTTTATTTATGTAAAGGAATAACTGAAAAGAATTTGATCAATTATAGATATTACTTGTTCTTTCAAAAAACTACATTAAGTATTAACTTAAGGTGACTAGGGATGGTTATATGGGAGTAATTAAACCACAATAATGTTAATAAAAAATTTTAGAATGTATTTTTTCTAGTTACGGTATATCTGGATGACTCATTGTGATTTTAAGAAGATAAAATATGGGTTCACATTTATTATTGATGGGAGGGGCACTCATGGAATTTCATAAAATATTAAATTAATATTAATTAATATTGAAATGAAATAGAACAAAATGGATAATATTTTAAGATAAAATAATTATTAGTTTAAATTTTATAATCCAAGAAAATTTATACATTTTTTGGATCATAATTTTATCCTCATCTTTTGGTTTTTAGCCTTAGTTAACCATTTTTGACAATAAGAGCAATATTAATGTTTTATACAATTTCAGGGTTGATAATGTTGAATCAAAATAAAAAAATAACCATTAATGGAAAAACTATGATGATAGAATATATATACCATTAATTTGGGAACATATTAGGTTTTTATGATGATTAGAACATTTGATAATAGAAAATTTATTATGAAATATCATTAATAACATTTTTGACACTATTCATTTTATTTGACATTAAATATCTCATGAAAAAATCATAAAGTGAAATATAATTATTAGAATATTACATAGTATTTCATATAGATATATAAAAAATTTTGGACAAATTAACACATTATTATTATCTGAATATTAATATTTTTAAGGTAATTTATTTTAAATTTATATTAGTTAAGGAAATATTGTATTAGTGTTCCACTTCCATTGATAGTAAAAATAGAATTTATAATTATTATAAATGAATTATATAATCAATATATTTTAATAAATCTCTATATAGACACATATTGTCTATCATAACATGTTTTTCCCTTTGTGGACAAATAAGATATATTTAAAACTAATTTAGTGACATTTTGTAGATTTCATTAATTTAAATATTATATAGGACTATTTAATAGACAATTGTCCATTTTACAACTCATTTTTGATACATGGGAAATAAGGGTAAAATTAACTTCTTCCATTAATAAATTTTCTGAAAATAGTTCCCTATTATCACTTAATTTTAACATATATTATCTAGGTTTACCTTTTACCAAGGTGATAAAATTTACCATAGTTACTACTCAAATTGACCAACAATAATAGAGTCATTGTTAAAAATTATGAATGTACTAATTACAAAAATGAAAAAAAATTAAATAAGTAAAAGTATCATCAATTAGGTTTAAAAAAAGTACAAATTCTTTTATCAGTACCACTTCTTATTAAAATACTGTTTTTAGTGTAAAATCAGATATATTTTGATCTCGTACTTAGAAAAATATTTTATGAATATTAAAAGTTGTTACTATTTATATAATATATAAATTAAATTGAAAACATTCAATAATAGTGTTCAATTAAATTTATTAAAATAAAAAATCACTGCATAGATAAAAAAATGGTTTTCATGAAAGTTCATTTTTACCTATAATAGTGTTACTATACTAAATCAAAACATAAAATTGATTATAACAGACATAAATAAATTATTTAAAATATAAAAAAACAAATTTTACTTTGAAACCAATTTAAAACAAAATGAACATTGTGACGTTTTGAAAAAAAATTATCAATTTTTTACTATTCACTAAGAGTCAATCACTTTTTAAAATTCAAAAAACATCATCCTATGATAATTTTAATATTCAAATATCAAAAAATATATTTATCATTAAAAAAATTAATAAATTTCCCAATTGTTATTCAGAATACATTTTCTCAAATGAAAATAACATTATTTTTTATAGAAGACCTATTTTTGATGAATAAGTTGAATTTTAAAAATTGAGTGGTTATTTAAAAATAATTTTTATATAAATTATATTGAGTATAATATTTATATATATCATAAAATAGTTAATAATACTAATCCTTTAGAAATTAATTACAATGTTACAACTATCACACATAATAATATTCTTATACTATATTTTTGTTTGATAAAAAATGTTGTTTCATATAGGAAAAGCTATCAATGAAATTAAAATACATAAAGAGAAATATTCTTAAAAAAATTATATTTAAATATACTACCATATATTTAGGGAAAATAAATTGTTAAATTCATTATGTAGATGTCATCGTACAAAATTATCTATGAGGATGACTAAGAAGGATCTGATCATTCTGGGTATACAAAGGATGAACAGGGAAATTTTGAAGAGAAGAACATATTCATACCATTCCAAAAAGAATACACATCCATCTCTATTTGAGATGATTAAATAATATAAAAATGATCATTTGGAGACACAAAAAAAGGTGGATTAGATGGGGAATAAAAAAGAAAATATGTTCACGGTTTATGATGCAGAAGCTGTGTTTTTTTTGAAATGGATATTTGTACCAACTAAACTTGAGTTAAAGAAGGATTTTTTTAATTTTTTTCATACAAAAACATTCTGCTTCCACCCCAAAATAACAACAATTTATAGATACCTACAGGATAACCACTGGTGGTACAATATGAAGAAGTTAATTGTGGAACAAACAACAATGTTCCGGGTTTACAATAAATTTAAGGGTGGGAGGGAATGTATAAAGGTATGAGGTGACCATTTATACTTAAAATATTGTAAAGGAAAACCTAATAATTGAATTTTCTGGAAAATCCCAATAAATCAAAAGATAAAAATTATATTTCAGTTGTATTGGACCTTATTACAATGATATCATTCTTCATTTCAATTCAAAATGATTTCTCACCCAATCATTTTATAATGATTTATATTAGAGAAGTTTTGAGGCTTTGTTGAACAACCGTATACATTTTATTTGATCATGATTTTAGTATCCCTTGAATATTCGAGAAGAGTATTGAGCGTGATCAAAACACATACCTAAATTATAGTACAATATATCATCCCCAAACTGGTATCCAATCTTAAAGAACTATCTAGAGACTTTAGAAAATTTTGAGGGATTTCTCTATAGGTTTTAATGATGGATGATATAAACAAAATATGTAGGTTTTCTCATACCACAATTTTCTTCCCTCAAACATTAATATTCCCCCATATAAATCAATTCATTGGTTGATATGTAGACCACATTTGTGTTGGTATAAAATTGGGGAAATAATGTTTATTGGTACTTATATTAATTGGAAATATTATTGAAGGTCAATCCAATTCAATGCCACTACAAAGAATAAGTGAGTCGACAAAAGAGTTATCCTGATAACTAGCAATGATACCTAATGATCGAGGATGGTGATATTTTTTCTCCAAAAATATCTATGTAATATAATAATAATATTTTTGTTGATTGGTGTTCTATGTTTGATATGGATCATCCCCTTTTAGATTATTAATCGCATCTGAGCTATGGAATTTCAACTATTATTCACTCTAGAACATAAAAAATTAAATTATTATTTTCAATGTATCACTTTTTTTAATGTACATACATGACCCCTAATATGTTTTGAATCCATAGGTTGAACAATAGGAAGATTATCTCTCTTAATAAGAGTTATTTCTGAGTATCTATAACCATATAGACAGTCCATTGTACAGTAAAACAACTAACCTTTCCAATGTACATTGGATAGACCATATGTTTATAGTGGAAATGTGTATACCAGAAAAGAACATGAAACAAAAGTACAGTCATCTATTTTTTCCTTTTTATACGCATTAAAATTTTAGGGAACAAATTTCTTAATTGCGGAATATTGTATCATCATATTATTATGGTTCATATAATTTCGTTTAAGTTATTTTGAGTCAAATATCATTCCGCAATAACATTAAAAATAATATTCTTGATATGTTATTTTTTTAAGATAATGATCATTAAATAATTATTATAAATTTATAAAAGATAAATATATAAGATATAAAATATTATCAATTTAAAAATTAAAAAAATTATATGAAATAATATAAAAAACACATACTATTTTGGAAGGGCTATTTAAAATCATTTTATTTTTTTCCTATTGAAATTAAAATATATATTTTAATATTTATAAATAAATAAAATTAACTGCAATTTTTAATTTTTAATTCCAAAATAATATAATTATATCTTTTTTCTCAAATATATGTAATTTATTTGTTGAGTATTTAAAAATATCGGTTCTTGAAAACATTATTAAAACATAAGATATTTTCATAAGAAACAAATGACTTAAATATCTAAAAATCGTGTTTGTAATATATATATATATTTCATATCTATCATGAAAGGCCAATATTATAAATTTTTCATATATGTTGTATGGTTTTATAAAGGTTTGTTTTTAATAATGTATATATTTTAAATAAACCTAAATTTTCCCTTCTTTATAAATTGAATTATATTAAATGGAGTAAATACTTGGGTTCAAAAAATTAAATGAATTTGGTAGTATCCCCTTATTTTTTAATATTAAATTATTTACCACCGTTGATACTTATTGATGTATAATTAGTTTTTATGAGAGTAATCTTATTTGGCCTGAATCTTCCAATGTTATCAAGACCTATACCACTACTATAAGTTATTTTTTATATTTTATGATCTTACCTACAGTACCTATCAACATTCCATCATCTCTCCCAACTATGTTTCATGAAATTCCATTACTTATCTTTACTAATCATTCTTTTTCACAGAAAATAACCTTTTTATCTGTTGTAAAAGGGATCAATCCCACACTAGAAAGGCATAGTATTTCATTCTTTTTATTAATAAAAACACTTCGCATTTACTCATCCTATAACAATCTCCCATGAACCTAAGACTTCATCCCTATTTATTAGTCTTAATAACTTCATTTCCACATATATTTGTGATTGTGTCCCAATGTTGTAAACATGGTATAATGAAATTTGATTATTTTTAAATCCAATTAAAAAATATCAATCTAGTGAATAATGTTTTATATATAGGGAAGAACATCCTTGATGTTTGTGTGACAAATTATATGTGATAAAAATAAGAAATTAGTGTCAATAAAAAATTAATAGATATGTAATGGATGAAAATTGTTGTATTGAGATATAGTGATAAATAGTAAGGGATGAGAAAGAAACACATAAAATGAAAAATGAACTAGCAACAAAAGATAATTCATATGTGAAGAAGGGGAATTAAATTGGATGATATTATTTTATTATTACTTTTTTGTGTTGTGTGTCATTGTTAGTACTGAAATATTTCTGGTTCCTATGAAAATATGAAGGTCAATTTTCTAAAATTTCTATACTTTGGGTGAATATCTAATATTGTATCTCAAAAGAAGAATCCACATATTCACTCAATAATGATATTGATTATACATCAGAATCAACATCTAATTTTCTAACATTTTTTCCATAGATGATATCCTCTCTTCCCTATTGTATTTTCATTTTAAATTTTTTTTAAGATAAATTATACTATTAATTGTTCTCTCTAGTTACAAACAATTAATGTATATATTATACATGTAGAATTAAAATGGGGGAAATTTTAACACATAAAAATTGAATTAATTTATATTTATAACCATTTAAACCTCATTCCCCAACAATTTCTCATCCAATTACAATTATAATGTTATCAAAAATTTCTCAATAACTTGTGAAAATCAATACAAAAAGATTGACAAAGGAAATAACAATTTATATGATGGTCTCAATTAGAGTGATTTTATATTCATCCGAGTCTCCTCTAATAATATTCTGTAGGGTCATATAATGATCTCATCCATGGGTCATATTTAGTTTCCATAAAACCGATCCCCCAAACATGCTCCATATATATATCCCACTCCCATTCACTATTAGTCTCTCCTACTATCCACTCATATTGTTCATTTTTAAATAAAATAATTACTTCTATAATTCCCCCTTAAATGGTTATATTCACATTTCATATATTTTATATCTAGTATCCATGTGGTGCTATCACTATAGACATTATTCCACACTAGTTATACAATCCAAATAATTCATAATATGATGTGTTTCCTCGTGAAATCCCACCCCTTGTAGTGACCACAATCCCAATCTTGGATTCCCCCAAACTGTTACGTTCTTGGGATGTAATTAATTGAAAAGGGAAGGCATGAAATATTCATCCCTTATTAAACTATATATATACAAGGAATAAATATTAACTCGATCCAAGATTATTTGGTTTAGTAAAATACACTTTCTCCCAACATTGAGCTCTGATAATTTTGATTATACTTCTCTAGGAGACAATGTCAACTTAGAACTCATCCAAAATTCACTATGTCATGTGTATTATGGGCTATATATTTTTTATAAATGTGCTTGAAATTCCTCAACTCCATAATAGTCACGTCTTATTTTCCAAAATATCATTAATCAGACTAATATCTTTTAAACACGTGATCATAATTTCATCCAATGTATAAATAGAAGTTCTCATTCTATGTGCAGATGACATGAAGCATCAATCTTATTTAGTTTTTTATAAAAAATTCACACAATAATATATTTCATTCATATGACAGTAATAGATTCATATTCAATCTAAAATCATAAAAAACAGAAGATAAAGAACATATATTTTCTCCAAGAATAAATTTTTATCTCTCTGTAGAAACCCAATTGATGCTTCTGTTGAAAAATTAATTAACTAAAACTTCATCAATTAAAACCCCTATTTGTCCATTATTTCTAAAAATTCATCACCATTTTTCATCAAATAAATTTCACCAAATCATTTATTTTTCATTCAATAATATATATTATCAGTATTGATAAGAAATTATGTTTAGTGATGGTCCAGAATTATAAAAATTGCAACAATGAAAAAACACCTTAAAAGGGGGAAATCACAATTCCACATTAATATATCACCATAAAACAATGATTAGTCAATATGTAATTATAATAAAAATCCCAAATGAGTGTTTTTGTAGCCTAATATCCATAATTATGGAGATATGTGAGGGAACCACATTATATAAATTCATTCCCCAAATTACAAAAACACACAGTGCATAAATTTCATTTTCAAAAATTGATTTCATGTCTACATATATATTCAATTCAGATGGTGGGGGGCTCCATAGTAGCAATAACATATACATGAATCCTATTAGTTGGAATGTTATGAGAATATACTCTAACATCAGTTGTTCCCCAAATAGATGATCTGAATGATTCAACATATTTACTAAAGAACATATATTCTCAATATGGTATTTCGTGATTATGTTTGCCTTGGAGCGATTATGTATTAGGTTTATTTAAATAGACCAAATTTTCACCTCAATTTTCCCATATTCAAACATTTTTAATGTATTCATCATAATCTAATGTACATTAACATCCCCAAATTCTCTAATTTTTTAAAAAAAATCATGTTTTTCAACATTCAAATAACCTAAAATTTACACTTCTTTGTTCATGGTTGGACACATCATTAAGATCCCTAAATTATTTAATCTCTATCAATAGTTTTTCTCTTATTGATATCTAATCCTATTAGACATAAATATCACAAATTTTTATATGAATATTCAATATAAAACACTATTATCCACTACATAATAATATTGGTTTTGTGTCTTGGAGAACATAGATAGGGAAATAATATTTATAAGATATTTATATCATCTTCCACTAATATACTCATAATTAGTACCCTTCTTTGATATATCATACATAAATTTATTCTTTCTAACCATTGGAATGGATTCCTTTGAAAAGTTATGTATAATTGAGTTGTAAAGGTGTAAAGGGAGATATCGATGACAACTTAATAATAACATAAACAGATTCCTATGAGAACATGATATTAACATTTGAGAACCATAACCATAATATAAAATATCATAATTTTGGGGTGTGGACTATATGTTGGATGTTTATAAGGAATGCATCACAATGGAGTTAAAGACTCTGATATATGATAGCATAACAATGGAATAAAAGAAATATTTTTGGAATACACATTAGACTAGGAAACCAATTACATATTCAAGGCTCTATAATAAAACAATAATATTTTACACAGTTCACTCCATATTATATTTTATCTATATTTAATGATCACACAAATTACTATCATATGAGATGCATTATGTCACTGAACATGGTTCTCTACACATTCTATTTTATATAATCCCATGAGGTATCCATCAGTACACAATTCATTAGATGGATATATAATTTCAGTATAACCCATCACATAATAATAATCCAATCATATGTGCCTATAATGACTTGGCCGAGGTGCCACACAATGGTGCCTCGAGTTGGTCTGTCACATAACCTCAAACACACTTCCCCATATTCTGGAGGCCACTGACTAGAAGTGAGGGTCTAACAAATCAATCATGTGGTTTATATACACTATTTTATCATAGTAAAACACCATTTTTAGTAATAAACAATATTAGAATCATATATAAAAATAACCATTGCCAATATCTCAATATAATCAATGAAAGATAATAAAATATACAACTAAAATTGAAAACATACCATATTAATGTATGTGTTAAATGTCTAAACTGAAAAACTAAAATAAAGGCACTGAAGACTCCCAAGAGGCTCTTGAACCATGTACGGTTCCCTTATCCAAGCTCAATTCGATCAAAGCCATCTAATACTAGGACATTTCCCTATTCTTATACGGTGACAATAAGATATATTTGGATATCAATCTGGTAGACTTATAAGAGTGTGAGTACAACCTAGTTGGCTACTACCAATACCGTCTAATGAAAATCTAGTCAATAATAATTTATTCTATTATATAAATAAATAATTACAATGCATAGATAAATAGACATCACATTATTAATCTATAGTTTATATAACCACATAAAATCCCTATGTTCATGTAGACTTTTAAACCTCAATGCATACTGAGGCATATTACACATCCCAATGTATGTCTGAGGGGAATCATGTCTCATAATACCATTTTTACTATTATTTATATCAATACATTCGAATAACCATGTCCACATTAATTAATTCATATCTAAATTACAATGTTATCATTCATACATCACCCATTCAAATGGCCATGTTCACATCCTTTAATTCACACTTCAGTGACCATGTTACCAATCATTAACATATAATAGAATGTTCATGTTCCCATTGATTAATTATGACTCAAATTACCATTTCCCCATTTATAAATAATTAATTTATTTAGAAATTATTTATTAGCATAAATTTCATTAATAATTCAACAATTATTTAAAAATTGATGCTATTAGTTAATTCAATAAATACGTAATCTTATTAATTAGATTAATTAATTAAAAAAGTAATTAACAACCCATATTTCATTGATAATTATTTAATTAATTTATAACAGAATTACCATATATTAATTCACCAATTAATTGAGTCATAAAAGCCATTAATTAATTTAATGACTAATTAATAAATATTCAGAACTAACAATTATGTTATTATTTATTTATAAATAATTATCTAATTCACAATCTCAAATATTCATAATTAATTCCCAAATTAAGTACCTCCATCTATGATATCAATATTTTTTTATTAATCCCATAATCAACTATCTAAATTAATGGCATCAAAAGTGCATAATTAATTCTATAATTACTTATATCAACTCATGAAATTAAATATCTCATATGTAATCCCAAAACTCATTATCTAAATAAAAATCCATAAATATCATAACTATTTCCTTAAATAATTATCTTATTCAAAACCCCCTAAATATCATAATTAATTCGAAAATTATTTAACTATATCAACAATACATCAATTAAACAGTTGACAACATTAATTAATGCAATTTAAGAATTATAATTGATAAAGAACCGCATAAATTATTCAATTTCTATACACATATCCAAATAATGGATATGGGAATTTAATATTATACCAGTTACCTCAAATTGTGGAATAATTTTCCCCCAACAGAAATCCCTGAAAATTGAGTGGAACAACTATGTAAATCTCGATTTGAATCTCAAAACAATAAATCATGATTAATGAAAAATCAAAATTTGTAAATCTTGATCTATATATAGAATCATAGATTTATATCTCATCAAATAGATATAGATATATTCATAACAGAAGATTACATCCGAAAAATAAAGAGAGAAGAACAGAAAAAAAAGAATAATAGATGAATCGAGATTAGATTCAATTACTAGGATTAGAGAGGATGTTTGATCCATACAGTGAATTGAAAATAATGAATTTCAGGAGGTATTGGATATTATTAGAGAGATCCAAAAACATGAAGGACCTCCAAGGGTTAAATGGGGGTCAAAAAATATTATTATATTGGGATCTATGGATTTTAAAAAATAATATTTGGTCATATTTAAATTCATGAACAGTTTTATGGGTATGGGAAGAAGGTTTTCCCTAAATGTGTCCCTAAACCATGGGAATATTATTTTAGAGGTTCACCGTTACACAAAATTTGGTTCATGTTTTCCCAAACTATCCTCCATCCATGTGAATCTCATCTTCCTCGGATCGCACAGATTTCCAGGTTGGGGAAACATTTAGGGAAGATCATCCCCCAACCAATAACATTTCTATAATTTCTATTTCACTAAAAATTAAAACCATACACATCCCATAACATAACACAAAAATATACTGAAATAATTAAATAGAGTATATTAATTGATGCCCATCTCAACTCTACAAAAGGTCGTGATATTATATTCTCCCAATGTCATAACAACTCATCAATGAGTTGCACTCCAAAACCTCCCTAATATTCTATGAAAAAAATATTATTCAACTAATACTACATATTTTTCTATCTTTACCATGTATCCTCATGTGCATGTCCAAGCTACCACAACATAGAAACTATCAATATGGTATTTCCCTACAATAATTTGTCACTACGGTGCAACACATGTATTGGATGATCCTAAAAGGTTATTACTACCTCAAGATCAAATTCATCCACATAGATCACATAAGAATGGAAATTGTGATTGTAATTATTTTTTGATAAATGGAAAAATCATGAATAGATATATATTTTTTTGTAAGAGCCAACCAGGATGCCACCGATCCATTTCTCTCAACAACCTCAATTGTTCTGAAGATTATTGTCACCATCATTCCATATCTATATGTCCTATGGCGACCCAGTCTAGGAGACATCTAAAATAATACATGAATACCACTTATAAACAATATTTGTCATCAAAATATATCAGCCTATGAGTTTTTTCTACTCTGATTAATAGTGATACCATTCTGTATTATCTATCCCTTCTGCGATGTATCATGCACGAGACTCATCACATCAATTAGGACTCACCTTCCTCCAACCATCATACGGGTGATATACATGACCTACTACAAAGCGACTCATATGGTTCTATATATATTGGTTACTGGTAACTATTTTTATAGGAAGAATAAAATAAATACAAGTGATTCGCCCAAGACACGCTGATGTCATGAACACATGCTCGCAACATATCCTTATAAAATGGTTTAGTATTTTCAGATTTCCCATCTATCTGTGGCCGGAATGACATACTCTATAATACATGTGTATAGATCACCATCTACACTCCCTACTTGAAGAGTTAAGTGAAACATTATTCATTTTATGAAACTATAGTTGGTGACACACTGTACTGATATACTCACTCCCAATCATACAAATCTCCCAACTACTCCACTAATAAATTCACCTATATTTGAAATAAAGGTGAAACATTCATTATTTGATCCAAAAAAACACATATTGTGTCATTATACTTTGTCATAATTTGGATAAACAAAAAAAAATACATGGTCATGACATCCCACTTCTACTCTGGAATGGGTAATGTGTGTAGAAAACCTCTAGTTTTTTGATTCTCTGCCTTCACCTCCTGATAGGTGTATCCTAAAGTCATGAACACTACTATCTCGTTTTTAGTTCCTTGAAAAAAAAAATATTTTCATAGGTCATGGTATATTTTTTCAAAACTATATATACCCCCTCTTTGAAGAATGAAATTCCCTCGTGGGAACCTCTCACATGATTGTAGCCACATCAACCAGAATATTGATGTATATGACATTGTCATCATCTATTGACTTGTTTGAAGGTGATTCCCCACCATCAAGGGTTTCCATGAAAGAAAAACCTTAAGTATCCTCATAATTAATATATCAAATCCTAATGAAAAAAGTAGAGTCCATTGAATATTATAAGAGAGAAATCTAATCCTGAATTTCCTAAACCACCACAAGCATCTCATCCAAAAAGGTCATCGTCATCCACTCAACACTAGAATCATGATCAATCTGAGTCTTATTTTTCATGCTCAAATTATCATCCAAAGTATTTCATTTCTGATGTCTATATTCTATCTAAAAATAAAATGAATTCATATAGTCAACCCATCCCCACAATCGAAGATGCAAATATAAATACGAGTAGATATTCATTAATCTTTTGTGATCAATAAACATCATAAACTTATCACCAAATAAATCATTCTACCATCAGTTAAAATATTGAACCAAATTGCCTATATAAAGTCCATGCATATATTAGTTCCATTCATGCAGCCATAGCTACCTTGACACAT
The DNA here is from genome assembly GCA_963277665.1 of Viscum album. Lineage (NCBI taxonomy): Eukaryota > Viridiplantae > Streptophyta > Magnoliopsida > Santalales > Viscaceae > Viscum > Viscum album. Next base: position 1,682,290,434 of record OY728126.1, on the reverse strand, counting down.
ACACCACAACTTGATCTCCCTACATAAACATACATCTGAGTCCAAACCTAGAAGCATCACAATGCACCATGTACTCCCCACATGAAACAATTAGGATCAACATTATTGTAAATGTAGAATTTATATTCATCTATCGCGTGACCTTCTCACATATTTATAACCAATAACACATTATCTCCCTATTAATAAATCTAAAAAATGGTTCTTCTAAATGGGAAAATTCTTGGATGAATCTACAATAATATCCAGCTGACCACAACAATCTATGCATATCTAATATGTTCTTGGGATACTTCCAATAAACTATTTCCAACACCTTTCTCGAGTCCACTAACATTATTTCCTCATTGATGATGTGTCCCAAGAAGTGTACCAGATCAATACAAAACTGATACTTAGACAACATATCATATAACAGATGTTATCTTAGTGTACTCAAGACATTGTCAAGGTGTTTTGTATGATCATCATGAGTGTTGTAGTATACCACCAAGTCATCTACAGATACTAAAAAAATATTATCCATGCTTTGGTGGATGATTCTGTCCATAAAGGCAATAAAAACGACTAATTCATTAGCCAAACCCTAAAACAACATGATAAACTCAAACAGGTTATACATACTTCTAATTTAATTCCATGGTATTTGAGAATTTTGAAATATTAGTTAATAATACTCTATTATCAAATAAAAAATCAATAACACATAGGATAATATCAAATGGTTGAATAGATCATTGATTCGTGGAAGATGATACAATTCTTCAAGGTCATTCAGTTCAACATCCAGTAATCAATGAATAACTGTAGAGTTTGGTCATCCTTCTTTGAAAAAATTTGAAGAACACTAAGTGGGAATACATTTTTGTATAGACCGCTTATCCTACAACCCCTCCAACTATGTCTTGATTTCTTATTTCCCTTTCGGGGTCATTCTGAATGGTATAATAGAAACTATCTCAGCTCTTGACATAAGCTCAATAATGAATTCCACATCTCTATTTGGTGTCAATCGAGAGAAGTCTTTAGAAGAAACATCATGAATTTATTCTCCAATGGTGGAAAGATATCATTCTTTATTCCTCCATTATAAATCAATAAACATTCATCATTGGCTTTGTGCTCTCCCCATTACTGAGTTATTTTCCCTGATCGACTTACCTAGATATCACACTCTCCACAATGAATATAATTGTCACCAATAAGAGAAATTAAAGTAATTATCCAATGGTAATAATTAATGGGGGATCATTTTGTGACTAACCAGCCCATTTCAATAATTTAGATGATTCCTGACATTTCATGGATATTAATTTCCCATAGAAAAATATACTTACCTATATCAAGAGACCATAATTTTTACAAATAGATTTAACTAGAAATTACATCCAACAATTTATCTATATTTATTGTTCCTCTTACAAACTCCGCCTCTAGGCCAGACCATTAACATGTTTCATAGATATAAAGAAATTAGCAGAACCAATATCAAATAAGGCACTAGATAAAATAAATGATATAAGAATAGAACCTCGAACTGTTTAAGCTCCATCCTCACTACACATATGTGTATGTTTAACATCATGTAGTTGTCATGCCCCTCTCTACTATGATTCAGTATGACTCCCCATAGTGGAACAACTTTATTGATATTAGTGATTTTTCCTAGATACCCCTTGAACATCACCTACACTTCCTTAGCCAGTTGATTTTCTACTTCAATGCAGATATGGTGTAGTATATCCCCTTCCCGGAACTTGGTTCTATCCTTCTCCTCCATCACTAATTATCTGTCATTGTGTCCTACAAAAGTTTTGTAGATGTCCCATATTGCTGGAAGTTTATTACTTCATTTATGGTTAGGGAAAATGTGTATGATAATGGCTAATCCTACCACACAAAAGGAAAATCACTCTAGTAAGGTCATGTTCAGGTGATCCCTCTAAAAATGCACCATTCTTTCCAATTCAATAGGAAATACTATCAAAATAGAGTGTTCTTCTCTCAGAAGTCTCACCTATTGATCATCAAGTAGCCAATATTTGCCTATAACTGGAATCCTCTTTTATGGTCTCATCATTTTTGAGAGTCAGATCCACCCCCACAATAATAATCATTAACTGAATGTGGATATTGTGCATATTACTCTGGTACATAATTCCATCAAGAATTTTTCTCACCAAATCTATGGAATCTACCTCTAAAGCACAATTAATACACTGCTAGACTATAAGGTTTCCATCATAATCCATCATGTAATTTCTCCCCATAGTCGTCTAGGTGAACTACGTTACTCTCCCTTACCTCAACATTATAGTATGTAATTACTCCAAACCCCTTCAAAGAATCCCTTCAAAAACATACCATCAATCTATCGAGTTTGTTCTTGAATGTCCCACAAGAACATCCAAGTTCATTATACCATATTAGTATCCAACATTACCCTATTCTCAGTAGTATTATCTAAATGATCATGTATCACCCCAATGGACTCAACCCAAAACTCATCTCCCTCGTGTCCACCATCTCTTGTAATATTTGTAGTAAAAATTAACTAAAAATCCCTCATCAGGTCAGACATAATCCTCACAAACCACCCAGGTTCTATTTTATTGAATTGCAAAATTTGAGAAAAGATCACTCAGAATGTATTCTATGATTCATTACCTGATACTATTAGATTCCTCTAGATCCCCTACAAGTAAACAATCGTGGCCATATCCTATCATTCTACTCTAAATAATATTCATATTTGACACATAACGATATAATGAATAGCACACATTATAGGACTCATAACACAACTTAATAAAATTTATTTAAAATGATTTTATCAAATAATATCATAACATGTTTTTCCCATACATCACAATGCGGTCGAAACTGAGGTGATATTACTACAAGAAACCATTCATCTCTTTGGTCTTGGTTATCAAGGGTAGAAACAATCTCATATCATGTTTGTCATTTTAACACACATTATTACACATTTTTTAACACTTTACAGTTTTAAAGTTTCAAACTATGATCTAATTTAAATTTAACTTCCTATGTAAGGAAAATAATTTGTGATCAACCCAAAATTAGATTCCCCATGTGTGCCTACAATTATGACTGTCAAAAAATAATCATGAGCTCCTAGAAGGATCCATGTAGGATCAACTATCATTCTATTTCAAGATGTGATTTAGTTCTCATTAAATATCAAAAAAAATCTTGATAACAGACAAGAAGTGTGTCACCCAAGGTTAAATAATTTTCAACTAAAGTAGAAAATATTAATAACAAAAATAAAACCCTCAGAACTTGGTTTTCCGACCATAAATGGTTTTTAATCTCCTATACACAAGCTCATGTCTAATAAAATAATCCTCCTAGTCTCATATCGATTATTACCTAAATAATAATACAATAAAACCCCTTTGATACCACATTGTAATGTCCTGGACAAGATGCTACACGTTGGTGCCTCAACCGTATGAATGACATGACCTCCAGAGTTCCTCCCATATGATAAATGCTACTGACTAGTAATGAGGGACTGATAAGTCGATCATGGAGAGTCAATACCCTCTTTGATCATAATAATACACCAGTAGAAATAATAAAAAATAGAAGAAACATATATAAACCTAAACAATACGAATATCTCAAGATAGTCAATTCATGAATATACAATATACAACTAGTCAAAAAATCTTGCCATGCTAATGTACGTGTCATGTTTCAAAAAATATAATTTAAAATAAAGACACTAATGACTCCCATACAGGTCTTGAACCAAATTTTTTTCCCTCATCAAAACATCATCAGAACTCAACCAAATATCATAGGGACTTTTCCCTCATCCTGTAATGCATCAAAAAATTCTATTCAGCTGCCGATCAAGCAGCCGGAGTCGGGTGTCAGTATAAAACAGTAGGCCACCACCAATCATTTCTAAAATTAATCCAGTCAAAAAAAATATGATGTTTTATAAAAAAATAAGTACTATGAATAAATAAATAATTATCACATTATAAAACTATTCAATATTTGACCTCATAGACTCCCCATGATCCCATAGACAGTGTTACCTCAATACTTTCTTTGTCTATTGTCCGAGCCTGATATATATTCAAGGGATATCATGTAACATAATTCCATTGTAACAATTATTTATTTTCATACATTATTATTAATATTTTCCCATTCATTAATTCTTACATGAATCCCCATGTTACCATTCATACTTCACAAGTTAGATTGAACATGTTACCATTCTTTCATTCATACTTGAATGACCATGTTACCATTCACAAACAGACATTATAATGACCATGTCCCCATTATTTAAATGACACTTTATTGATCATGTTACCATTCATAAACACATTATTAGTTTAGAAATTAATTATCCACATAAATTTCATTACTAATTGGACAATTATTTGAATACTACAATCCCATGAGTCAATTAAACAATCAACTAACCAATTTAATAATATTACATATTTAAAAAATTAATTAATTACCCGTATTTTATTACTAATTAAGAATTAGTTTTCTACATAATTACCATTAATTAATTGACCGATTAAATTATTCGTCAAATCCATTAGTTAATTTGAATACTAATTAATTAATATTAACAAGTATAAATTCAAAAAATTATTTTCAATATTTAATCAACTCATTCAAAATTTGAATAATTCATAATTAATTCCACAATTAATAACCTCAATCTATCATATCGGTATCACACCATTAACGGCATAAATAATTATCTCAATTCATGACATCGAATGCACATAATTAATTATTAAGTTAATAAAATCTATATCTCAAAGTTAATCCCTATATTAATTACATAAATAAAAACACTTAAACCTCATAATTAAACCCCGAATTAATTATATTATTTAAAATCCTCTTAAATCTCATAATTAATTATTAAATTACTTATCTATTTAAAATATACATTAATTAATCAATTAGAAACATCAATCACCCCAATTTATAAATTCCAATTGCTAAAGAATAATAAAAATTATACAACTCACAAACATGTATTGAACTTATGACTATGGTTATTGAATATTATATCACCTACTTCAAATCATCAATGAATAATCACCCAATAAAAATCCTAACAAATTAAGCCTCATAACGTTGAATAGGTTGATCCGAATCTTAGGACACTAAATCATGTTTAACGAAAGTCAAGATCATATAATTCTATATCAGTATATAGAATTATAGATCTAGATACCACTTTATATATTTCTATCTTTCTATAGTATATGATCACATCACAAAAAAAATGCTTGATGAGTGAGTGAAGAGTAAGAGAAGAACAGAGAATAGATTCACTTATCAGGAGGGGAGTGGACCTTCGATCGGTGCTTCAAATAACCAATAATGATTTTTGGGATGGATTGTATTTCTTATAGAGATCTCCAAATACATGATATATCTCATAGGTTCTAATGTGGGTATAAATAGTTGAGTTTAAAGGGCTCATGGGATTTTAAAAAATAAAACCATTTGAAAATTCAAATTGTGCATTGTTTATTGTGTAGGGGCACAAGGCATTCCCTAAATATGCACCTACACCTTGAGAATATAATATTAGGGCTGGTCAATTACATCTATGAGGGGGAAAGTTTTTCAAAATTGTCCACCATCTATACAAATCCCTTCTTACTAGGTTTATATTGGTAGCAGGTTTGGGGTGCACTGTTTGGAAGATAATCATCCAACTATGAAAAGCCCTAAAATTTTCGTCTTTATTAAAAATCCATCCAAATACACCATTAGTCAGAACCCAGAAAAATTAGTAAAAATGAACCAATAATTAACTGCTTTCAAGTCTGAGTAAACTGTAAAAAATTTCATTATATTACATTATCCTACAAGATCATAAAAAATTCCTCATATGTTATTCCCATTCATAATAAATTAGTTTTAAAAAAATTTCTCTAATTCCTCAGATCATATCCCATGATTTATAAATTAGTTTGATAAAAATATAATCATCTATATCATAAACCATCCATATAAAGGATAATTAAGGATTCATTGGATCACGTACCTATGTACAACAATTACTATCAAAGTGTGTTTTCATATATTAAAAATAACTATATAAGATAAGTGTAAAATTTCTTCAAATAAACGACCTATTATATTTGAAATCACATAATTAAAATCTACCTATATATAATATAATATAACAATTATTTTTTTTAAATATAATTGAAAAAAATTTCAGGAATGATATAAATCATTGACAGGTCACAAGGCCATTAAATATTTTTGGTGTATTATATGTTAAAATAAATAATATATTCTTATTTTTAATAAAATGAAAAAATAAATAATTTTAAAGAAATAAAATATTATTTTTATAACATTTTATAAGAACTGTAATTTTTTTAAATGAATTTATAAAATCATAGGTTAATTTCATAATATTTCATGAAATCTTTTTTTAGAAAATAAGGATAATGAAGGGATATGATTTCGAATAGAAGATAAAAATAAAGTTAATTTTCTATAAAAACAGTCTTAAATAACATATAATATTAATGATAAGAAAATTACTAAAAATAATTATTTATATAAATATCCATTATATAATAAAATTTACACGTTTTTTATAGGTAGATCATGAAATTCCATCATCATATATTTCATCCTAAACTATCTCAAAATCAATGATATTATAACATGAAACCCTTAGTAATTTTATAATTTCCATTGGAAAACATATTGAAATACCAAAACTTATATATATTCTTTAATCCTCAAAAAACATTTACGAATTAAATATAATATATAGTCATATATAGTATAAACAACACCCAAATGAATCCAGTGGTTAGTATGGAAGAAGTCTCACAAAAATTAATGTTGGACGGAAACCTCATTCCTAATGATCGGATTTGTTAAAAAGTTTTCTTAAATCTTGTATAATATATTTTAATATTTTATAATTATATTTAATTATTATTTATATTCTTGTAATATCATATAATACACACATATTACTTTTTAACTACAAATTATTTATAATTCGTTATTAATAAAATCAATTTTAATTGTTTACTACAACCTTTTTCAATAGATTTTTTGTATGGCAGTTCAAATCCTTTTACACTTATCACATGTACATAATATCATGAATTTTTAACTTTTTATAAATATAATATCTATTTATTTTATTTTTATATATTTTGATTCATCAATATTAGATAGATATTGAAAAATGTATTACACCATTCATGGAAATGGTAGGTCATAAGAATTCATGAATGTTGTTTTAATTTTCATATAGATAAAATAAAAGAAAGGAAAACAATTATTCAACACTATAGAATATTATTAAAATATATATATTTATATAATAAATAATAACTAAATTTTTTATTATTACAGTCCATGAAAAATAAAAATGAAAAAAATGATAGTGTTTCATGGAGGATATAATCAACACATACGTGCTAGTGAGGTTATCATTTTTCAAAGGATGTGAAATGGTGGATTATGATTTTTCCATAATCATAAATATCAGTATATTTATTATTCGATGTTAATTATTTAAAAATGTAAATAATGAATTTATAGGTACTATATGTAAAAATAAATTGAAAGAGTTCATTTAAAATGATTACTTGTTCTTCAGTGGGCCTCTGTTAGATTATTTCTTATAGAGCCTGAGAAAGTTCATATAAAAATAAACCCATATCTAATTCATCAATATATATCATGATAAGATAATTTTCATTTGTTGTTTCCAGATATATTGCTCATGAATTTTTTATAATTAAGGGGATGAGATTTCCTTTTATATTTGATGGGAGGGGCACTCTTGGAATTACATGATTTTTTCAATTAATATAAATTAATTTTAATTGGAAAATCACAAGAAATTTATAAAAAAAAATATTATAATTAGGGTAAAAATACTTATTAAATAAAATTTGGAGATGTTTTGGTTAGGTTTTTATGATAATATCTTAGTTTGAACCCTCTGTTAAATCATTGAATAATTATTATGATATCATGGTTTGTTACTCTTTAGTGAAAACAAAACTAACTATAAAATTGCAGGTGATCCATAAATGTACAATGGTGGATATTATTCACCATATATAATTCTATTGTCCTACGATAATTTTATTATCAAATGTAAATATTTTAATAAAATATTATTTATTATAAAATATCCTTAATATCTTTTTTTTGAGATACTAGTAAAAATATAATATAATATGTCTATAACAGATGTAAAATTATTTAAATGTTTAATTGATTCAATGATAATGTAAATATACTATTAATAAATTCGTTAAATAATATTTATTATGTTTTAGTTATCATTTTAATCCTTATCAGTTTGTTTAAAACCTTGGATTTAAAATTTTAATATTAACCATGATAATGGTGTTTTTAATATTAATGATTTAATAATTTACATATAATTTAAATAATTTATTATAAATTTCCATGGGATTTTATTCTGGTACATTTATCATGGTACATGTCCCCTTTTAAGATTTATATGATTTTTATACTATTTAACAAACTATATTTAGCATAAAATACTATTAATTCTATATTATTATATATTCATATAACTTGACAGTCAGAAAATATTACATTAATGTAATTCAAATATATAACATTAATACATCTTTAATATAGTATAATTACCTTAATAATTCATGTTATAGTTTTTATCACACAAGAAATTATTTTTATTAGACTTTCTAAAAAAATTTACTTGTTTTTTATTCTCCTTATAAAAGAACTATGTTATTGTTGTGTAATTATTTAAGGTAATTATATCATAACTGAAACCTAATATTAAACATTCATAAAAAAATAGTCATATTTAATATAACCATTTTGAACCAAGAATATGTATTTTTCATGTCTCGAATGATATAAAAATTGAATTCTATAATGTCGCATTTGTAAACTATATATTTTTCTTTAATATTATTTACAACATATTAAAAACCAAAAGGAACAAAATGGAAAAATTTTCAAATTATGGATTATTATATATGATATATTATAATCCAATGAAATAATTTTATGTTTTTTGAATGAATTTTCTACCTTATAACATTGTTTTTATCTCTAATTAACCTATATTACATTAAACATTCTATGAAAAAATTACAACAGTTACTATTCATAATGACCAAAAATTAATTATATCTTATTAGAAAATAGAAATTTTTTAGAATAAAAAAATTATAATTTATTTAAATCAATTTATGTATGTGGTGGAATTTATATTAAAATAAAATTTATAAAATATGATGAAAATAATTTTTTTAGAAATATGCCTGTTATTATTAAAAAAACTTATAACAAATTAAACAACAAAATTGTTTATAATGATCATAATTGGATTATTAATAATACAAGAAAAGTAACTATTATTTTGAAACAAAATATTTTTTTATATTTTGTGTCAAGAAATAAAAGCAACAGTTTAATAAAAATTAATTTTTTTTACTATTCATTGTAAAATACGACTTTTTGGAATATTATAATAAAAATAAATCTATGTTCATGTTAATATACTAACTTCATAAATGATATTATTTTTGTAAAATAAAATTTTTAAATTCTATAAAACTAAATTTAATAATGTTTTATAAAATGATATAAAAATGTTTTCAAATAAATTTTAATTTGATGAGTAAAATTAAATTACTAAAAAATGTTTTCTTATGTCCTAAGAATTATCCAATTAATATATATTTTTTAGAATAATTATATATATTTTAAATAATATATTTTATTCATATCTACCAGTTCAATGGCTATGTTATAATGGGAATATAATAATAATAATATTTATTTTGTCAAAAAATGATGTTATATGTTTTATACGATATTGGATTTATATTTGAAAATACATTTATTGAATACCTACATCCTAAAAATTCATAATAAAACTTCCTCATTAATATATGGAAAAAAATACAAATGTCATCAAAAATATCAACTTACATGGATTAAAAATAGTATAAAATTCATTGGAAGTGAATATATGGGCATTGAGGAAAAAATAATTGTCTAATTAATGAAATACAATTATAGAAAATAATAATGATAAAAATATGAATGATATTCAGAATGAAAATAACCAAAAAACCATAAATCAATGAGGTGTGGAAAGGATTACTGATTCCTTGAAAATGACTTAACGAGGGTCACAGTTATGTTCAATATCCATTTCATAGTGAGTTAAACATATTTTACCTTATATTTTATGATAATGAGTCAATATACTTATATGAAAAGTATAATTCCATACATTAATAAATTTCAAATCCAATTTCATCAAAATGATGATTAATCTAGAAGAAGTTTTCACTCTAGAAGTACAAAAATAACATTCTAGTGGATTACATAATCAAAAAAACTGCACCACATTATTCCTTAGTTAATTATATATCAAAGAAAATTACTTTCTTTTAGAATATTAGATAATATCCAAAATTTAAAAACCATTCTAGGAAGAAATAATCCATTTTCCATTAATATTTCCAAAATAACAACAATGCTAGACCATAGATAATTATAATAATAAATAACCATATATCCTAATTAATTTCAATAACCTCAAATTAAAGAATGTTTTAGCCTAAAATATGATCTCATACATTTTATCATACGTCCCAAAAATATAATTTAATTATTCTGAAATAATATTTCATGTTAAACAACATATCAAACCCTAAACGATCCATATACCTCATACTAATGAAGTATCTCAATAAATACAAGTAATCATTTTGATAAATAAATATTTAATCTTATAAGGTCTTTAACATCACCAATATATAATGAATCAATAATAGACACTATCCTAAAAAGAAATCTTTACATAGACCATAAATATCTCCCAAAAAATATTTATGCCAATAAAAAACATTCAAACAATCAATACTATCTCTATCCCACTATACAATAGACCATAATTAACCTTACATGAAATTATACATACCCAAATTTTGTTTTAACCACAAATGATTATGCTTCCATAAACCCAATATTAATTTCAAATTACCATAATACCCAATCACATAATACATGGAAGGGAAAAAATGAATTTGAACTGTTGATTGTCCATAAATTATAAACTCTTAATGTTATCCATAACACTTTTTTTTACATACCTAAAACATATATCATCTCCAATACTACCATAATCCTTATTCATAAAATTGAACCATAGAATATTTAGTATATTATTCAAATCTAAAAATGATATAATCATCATTATAAATGAAAATAATAATTTAAAAATTTTAGGGTTAATAAATTTTTTTATTTAATTCATTAAGGTAAATAATCCATTTATTACAACATTTCATTATAACCGTACCAATAAATAACTATTGTGTGATATCGATTCCATTGAAAATAAATTTTAATATAATATAATAAAAACTATTTTGGAATAATAAAATTAGGTTTCTTGATTATTATATCATGAATGTAATTGAAAAAACACATCAAAAACATAATTATTGAATAGGTTCTTCCATGATCAGGGAGACAACCATTTGATTATGGAATATTCCCTAATAATTTCCATATTCCTAAAAAATAATACATTGAACAATAAATGGAACCTTAGGGTGATCATCATTTCCCTCTATTGAAATCCATGGTTTTACACCGAAATTAATTTTCATATAATATTCTATTCAACATGTGCAACATATTTTCATTAATCTGAGACTTTTTCGGAGTATATATTCCCACAAACAAGACATGTTGGAATATAGATATTTTTCCCTCCATGGTATTCCTAAAACTCCATTATTCTTTTATTTTGTTTGTTTGGAAAATGAATCACATTAATATTATAAATTATTTAATTACATTATTGATTATTAATGGTCGAATGTTTTATCTCTATAGCATTTTTTTAATTTGGTTTCACATGACAATAATTAATTTTTTTTCATCACATTTTGATTAACATGAATCCTCCTTGTTCTATACACTGAAAAAAACTATAGTTTGTGAAATAATACTCATAGTGAAAAATCATATAATACGTAGAAATAATTCATATGATTTACAAATAATGAAAAATTATTATCAACCTATGAAATATTAGGTATCACATTTTCTATCCTTTTTTAACATATATTATAATCCTTCAAAATGATTCACCTAGAAAACATAACCAATAAAAATCATATCCCCTATGCGTGTTAAACATGGAGTGTAGCAAGGGAATCCTCACTGTGCACCAGAATGGCTGATGATATGATCATAAAAAAATTGGAATATTTCCATTGAACGAATCTTTTCCCAAACCATGATATATTGTCACATTATCTAGAATCCTATCACTTGGGAAAATTAGTTTCGTTATAGGACCTTAATAAAACCACCATATAAACCAAATGTTGTATAATAAAAGTGAGGTAGTGATTATTATATTGGAGATACATAACTTTTAGTATAAAGCTACAAGAAAATAGAAATAAAACAAAAAAATAAGTATTAGAGTGATATATAACAATGGAAACAATATATTATAAAACTATATTGTAAATGAGAAACAAATAAACCAATAATGATTAATCAAATTGTCTTAATAATAGATGTATCAAAATATAAAAATGAAAATAGTAAATGTAAAAGAAATTATATGACATAAGTAATCTCAATCCCCTATTCCTGAACACCATGTTATTCTTTTCATGAAACTATATCCCATCAAGTAACCAATATTCAGCAAAAAAGGCATATTTCCTTTTCAAAACCTGTAACCATATAATCTTCTTGGGTACGAAATGGCATCCCATATATGCTGTGAGTAAAACTATTTTGTTCAACGCCACCATGTCTAAAAAAGTAATTTTGATAATAAATTCATGCTATAATGTGATTAAAATAGGTATTAATTGGTCAATTAGTTCAATACATAAATCAACATGATAAAATACCATGGTAGAATATCTCTAAGCATGTAACACAACCATGCCAACTATAACCATATACTATAGCATAATCTTGAAACTAGGGAGATCCCGCTATATAATCATTTTATTATCTAGGAATATTCATTTATATAATTATTTCAGTATCAAATAATCAAATCCAACTATATAAAAATTTTAGTTTATACCACTACGCCAAGAGGGATATATAAGAATTCAAAAATCAATAAGAATAATCATATATATAACTATCTCATTGTCAACTAGTTCAATATTTCTATATAATCCATTAACCATGTAACACTAGGGCATTCCCAACTGAAAATACATTTTGTATCATACACAACAAGTTATAAAAGCTAGTATATCTCAATATCACATCATATTCCACAGTGGTTAATTATAACTATTTCCATTTTTCATTAAGTTAAAATTCCATTAAAATATCAAATAATCTATATTCTAATCAATATAAACATGTCTCTTACCAAAGTGATTCAATATCAAGAAACCACTTGAGATCTCATTCCATGAAAAATTCACGGTAATCCATTCTCCAATTCCTTCTTCATTGACGAGTTCAATCACCCCATCCAAAGTCATAAGCTTGGTCTCAATAAAAATGAATCCAAATAGATCCATGGAATAATCGATCACATTATTTATCATTATTCATTATTATCATAAGTAGTGTTCATTTGGAATCAATGAAAATTGGAATATTTAACATAAATGGTAATTAAAAAATCCATAGTGTTATGTTGTAGACCCCCTACCTTTTTCCAGTGATTAATGATTGCTTCTAAATAGTATCTCCAACCTGAAAACAGGTAAAGATGAATACAAGAAGGAACCTTGATCCCAAAATAAAATTACCCAAACCCAAGACAATCATGTTAAAGATATTTACAATTAAATGATGAAGAACATGGTAAGAGGGGTGAAAACAATATAAAAACAAATAATCAGCGATGAGATGCAAGATGATGACACATTTAAGGGATTAAAGGGACCCAAAATTGAATATAAAAGCATAGTATTGACAGAATAAAGTGTTTCAATGTATGAAAAGTGAAAAAATAACAGATTTGATCCCATAAAATTGTTGATCCTTTGGAAGACATGCTGAATAAGTATATTACACGGTGTGAAATAATTAATTAAGAGTTACAATGAAAATAATATATCATAATGTTAAATAACCACTACCCTAACATCAAACAACATTAAATGAGAATTCATAGCATGTAACTAGTTCGCAACATGATGTGGTTCCTAGATAAATTCACACAATGTGTAATTAATTTACACGACATGTAAATGACCTGTAGATAGCTTTCATAACAAATTATTCAAAATCATCCAAACAACATATTATACCATTAAAACTTATTTAAAACCCTCATTATACAATTTAATACATTTACAAATATATTCCATTAATTCATAATAATATCCATCTCTAAAATTTGTGTAATTTTACCCAATAATGGACATGTGTCTCTAAATAAAACTCATCCACCGATGTTTAATGATAAATAAATTCTCAAATGAAAGTTGATTAACAAAAAACAAAAATATGTTTGTATCTATAACAATATGGGATCTTACAACCATCCCATTGTATAACAACTCATCCCCAAGATACTCTAAGAATCATTGTGGTATCCTGACCAACATGTTTATCAATTTTTCTTCCATAATAGATTCCCGATCAAAGGTATCCTTCTGAAAACTCTCGTGATTCCACTGCACTCAAACAAGAGGCACGGTATTAACCAAGAGATAATTCTCATTATGGTCCCTGGTTTTCATCATATTTTTTTCAAATGATGCATCTACATAAAAATGATGTCCTCAATCTGTACTACATAAATAGGTCGACATGATATCTATCAAGTTGTGACATGTGATACACATAATCCAAAGAATTGTAGCACTATAGAAGTGCTAATCAGTGTTCTACTCGATGGACCCTTTGCACTGTATCAAAAGTTTATACAAATCTGGCCACTATCATTCCATGTTTCCAAATACATAGTGCCCAAAACAATGTTTTATTCGAAGGAAAACATGATCACCATCGAAGAAATTTAGAGGCCATATATGATTATTAGTGTATGATTTCTACATTTCATACATATTCAATAACATCCTCATAATCAGATAGACCTACTCAGATGACTATTTCTTGGGACAAGGTCTAATATTCCTTGAATCACTTTCCTTGAGAAAAAAAAATTCTCGAATGGAACATACTAGAATATAAATCCTCAAAATGGGTCATCTTTTTCAATTCCTAGAAGCTATTATTATATGAAAATATCATTTGTTTAAGTAGAGGCCCCAATAAACCATTTAAATATAAAACAAAGTCTTGTAAAATATCCTCCAAAAATTTAATAGTCAACTAATATTAATACTTAGTTTGGGGATAACGCACTGTCATCAAAAGAACCAATAATCCAATATAATTATGAATACCGAGATAGATCTGAGATTTGGAACACAATTATCTATCAAAAAATACTCTTTGGAACACCATGCAATTAAAAAATATTCGAAACGTTAATACTACCTAGGTAATCAATGTTGAATGCCTCACAAATAGAAAATTAATTGTTTACCTTTGTCAATCAAACCATGATTACCCATATTGGATCATTCTTATGGATTTTCTTGGGTAGCCCTATCTGAAAATCTATAGTGACATAATCTCATTTCGACTAAAAATTGGAAGAGGCTACAACAGACCAACATGCCTCTGATGCTCAATAATATACTTATGAGAGGTGAAATATATCACCATAGAGCATGCTACCTTCATATTCATTCATGTCCATGAGTATTATAAATTTATATCATGATAAATCATTGTAAAACCCGGATGTATTTCCCATATAAAATCATAAAAATCTCTCATCAGCCCCTTGCACAATCCTATAGGAACTCATACTCATTCATATAAAATAATATAATTTCCATTACCAAGATATTGTCTAGATGTTGTCTCCCCACCATATAAGATGTTTCTCAAAATGAGTCCCTCCAGATTTTATAACTACTCTGAGTTTATCCAGTCCAAAATAATGTGTATAAAACATGTCGATGTCAGAACTACTCATCATGAGGACTCATAAATATCAAAATACATATATATATAAGGGTTTACATCATCTAGTACATTTTTCAAGACTCTTCCTCTATCTCTTTTTCTGTCTTCGAGCTCAAGGTGTCGGAAATTATGTCACACTTTCATATTGCATAAGCCATATCAATGTCCAAATAAAGTAGATACTCAATCCACATTCTCTGCTAAATGATTATGTCCTATAAAGAAAATATTTAAATGAATCTCATGTGTTCCATGTATAAAATAATAATCTAACCCCGAAAATAGTTTCTCTAGCACATTCGGCCATGTACCTCCGCTACTATCTCATGATCACGAGTTAGGTAATTTCACGCATGCGTTCTCAGTTTTCTACAAAAATAAGAAACACCTCTATTTTTAGACTTTAGAACCACTATGAGTCCTAATTTAGATTTTCAAGAGTTAAAGGTATATTCATTACCCAAAATATTTATTGTAAGGATAGGTGCTTATTTCATCCTATGTTTCATCTCTTGAAAATCAACCACACATGCATCAGACCAAACAATCATTAAAACCAAATTGTTCATCAAGGAAATTCATTCTACCATATGGGATAAGTCTTACATATTGATTAGATAATAACCAGATAAACCTTGAAAAATATAAATCTCAATGAAATGCATGGGCTTCTCACAGGATATCCTTGATGCAACATTATTTGGGACGACTAACTCTCCTTCCTCTATGATGACATATCCCAAGATGATCTCATTATAAATCTAGAAACTACATTTAGTTATCTTGGAATAAATTTAATTGACTCTGAACATACATAGGAAAATATAAAGATGATTGGAATAATAATCTACTTATATGGATTACACTAGGAATTCTTCAACAGAAACCAAAAACAAATAATCCAAAAAAGGATGAAAGCTCTGATTCTTCATGTCAAGGAATATTATTAGTGCATATGTCAATCTTACTAGAATTACTATGAACTCATACAATCAACACCTAATCTGAAACAAATAAAAACCTATTATTGAATTAATTTTTACTCAAAGGGTTCACTCACCCAATGTTTATCCATAATCTAGGTTACAATACCATTGAATCCAATGGTATCAAAGTAATAATATATCAAATCATTTATCATCATTCATTCTTCAATTAATTACGATGTTTGTGGAATCCACGCAAACCAAAATCTTACACATACACTATTATTATATAGACCATAGGGATAGGTCTATGATTCCTACAATTATTTGTAAATTAAAAAATGATTATGAGTGGAATCACTAATAAAAAATGAGGTGAGTAAGAACCCATTAAGGAACCTCGATCACATAACAACAAGGAAAACCCAAAACCACTATAGTCGAGATATTTACACCAAAATGATTGAGAAAAAAAGAAGAGGTTACAAAACATAATAAAAACAACTAGATGGGGATTTGACACTTGATCATTACATTTGGAAGAGATGGAAGGGCACCAATATTTCTAATAATCATGTTGTCCTATGAAAAGGAATAATTACTCTGGATGAATAATGGAAATAGAATAACTATGTTCCCATAAAACATCTTATACTATGAACTAAAAATCATGTATGTATAATACATAGAATGAAATCCTTACTTGTGAGGTACACCAAAAATATCCTCCACTTAGATGAATTAACCCCAACAAAAACATTACAAGTCATTTAATGAGGATTCATAATGAAAAACAAGTTCATTCAATGAACATGTTCATGGTGGTAATTACATAGTGTGTAATTAATTTACATGGCCTGAAAATTCCCTACATATAGCGTTTAACCTAGGTTCTCTAAAATACCACAAATCACCTATGAATCCATCCAGACTTACAAAAAATCTTCTTGATCCCATTTGACATTTTTTGACCCACACTCCATTTATATAAACAATCTTAGATCCTAGAACACTAGGTAATTGTTTCGATAAAGGATCTATATGTCTGAACAACACATAGCCACCAAGGTTTAAAGGCAAGTAAATACAAATAATATATATGTTTAAAAAACTCAAAGTGGGATGTAGCTACAAATAGAAGGAATCATACACATTCTTGCTTATATTTTAAAGACATTGATTCAATTAAATGAAAACTTCATAATCAATTTCTCACCATTAAAATAGTTTTTCATCAAATACATTGGCTTATCCACAAGTATTTCAATTATTTCCTCTAAACCGAGTCTCAAATAATTGACTAAAACCTTCTCTTATATATGATATAGAAAAAAAATCCATTAAAACATAAAAATTTCATCTTTTTATATTAATATAAAATATATAACTTTATGATACCTAATAGAGTTATATTTGTTTAGGGTATTTTCAATCATAGACAAAAATAAAATTGTATATCGAGATCTACATCATAACCAACTATTTAAATTATAACTATAACACTATGAAATATCATTCTTAAAAATATTCTGTATTAACTAGAGAGAGTAAACCTAAGAATGAGTGATCTTAGATTATTTGTAAGTGTAAATATATTGAGATATCATTTATCACATATACGTGACAAGAACAAAAGGGTTTTGGAATTATGGATGTTATTTAATAATCATACCAAAATAAGGGAGATATCAATGATAACATATGCTTTGGGAATTGAACGAACACCTTACACTCATGAGACCTCCCCCACTTCATTATGAATCATTATTACGGTGAAAAAAATAATTTAAATTAAAACAACCTCTCTGTACCATTATGAAAAGTCGAGATGTTACTTCGTTGTATGTTTACAATGGTTTAGACAAAACAAATATTTATAAAACATATTAAATACAACTATAGTGGTTAATAGGAGTCTATCAATAGGGAAAGAGTTATAAGATATGTTTGAGCACTTGTAAATATGGGAAAACTCTCATAGAAATAATTACACGGATAAAACAAATATGAGGTGATGGAGGGAAACAATGATGATTTGATACAAAAATAAACAATCACTCCTAGGAAAGGAAAAAACAGGAAGGAGAACATGAAAGGGAAACGTGAAAAAACCTAAAATTTTAGCAAGATAATTAGATTGGATTTTTTTATTTCCTTAATATTTTTTAATTTTTTTTTAAATTTATTAATAAATATTAATGGATATAATTTCATGAAAACTACACATCCCCTCATGTGTCCAACCTGGGAGATAGTGGATCCTACAACATATCAATAGAAAAATCAACTAATCCACTTAATAAGGATTCATCTTGTACATCAAAAGGAACTTTTCATCGTTTTAGGTGTGACCCTTAGATGAACTACTTACTTTTTAAATGAATTTTCATATCACATGTTGTTGGGAGGAATGGGTATCTTAAAATGGTTGTCACTAGTTCCCAATAATTGAATGATATCTAATACATGTAAAATGAGAATGAGGTTTCATTCCCTAAAAAAATGATTGATAAATGACGTTAGGTTTCTATAAAGCATAATATTGTTTAAGTGTATTTTTCTAGACAATGATTATGCTTTCGTTATAAAAATATTCCTGAAAATTCAGGAATGTTAATGAAAATAGTGAAAATGATGAAAAAGTAGGGATTAGAAGTTCTATTTGAGAGAAAGTAAATATTTATCCTATTATCTAATGGTAATATACCGATTTATATTCCAGTGACCTCTTCACTAAGATATTTCTAGTGTCGATAAATTAAATCATCCAGGCTTGATCATTCCATCCATCACATGGCCTATCGCTCATAATCACTCAACCTCTATGATCAAATTTCCCATCACTATTTAAAACTGTGTTTACAATAATATTGCCTTATCATAAATAATTAAAAATTCATTGATTTTACATCATACATTCACTTGATAATATCACTATACACCATCCACATTGACAGTGACAATAAAATCACCCCATAACAGAACATCATACCTTATGAATGTACATGTCATGAAACACCCATGATACTAATCCTAAATGCTCTCCATTTGGAATAATCAATCATCATGAATAATATTGAAGGTAATTATAGAATGCTTATTCACTTTTTCATCTATACAAAAAAATAAGTTGAAACTTTGACTTCAATTATGATTTCCAAATTTAAAATTAATCCTTTATCCCCACTTAGATCATCGATACTTTGGAATCTATTTTCCAATCCCACAAAATAAACATAGTCCTCGTAAAAAATTTACTAGTAAAAGTTCATTTTTTTCTTAATCATTATTTGTGAAAGAATTTAATGAAATTACTAATCTATATCATTGTCATGTTTCCTTTTGCAACAGATCCTTAATTGTAATATGAAGTTTCATATTTTTGATCATCAATTCATCCAATGCAACATGTTCAGTTCTAATTCCATGTGAAATTAAATTCCGGTTATATTCTACTTTAGTTTTATGCACAAAATATATATTGAAAACTCTTGGGTTCGGTCAATAGATACATATTAACCTTTCATGTATCATCTTCACAAAATATGAGGCCAAGTTTGAAAACCTGTTCCTATCATAAATTCTTATTATTTTGTTATAGTAACCAAAACAAACTATCTATTTCCTAATAAATTACATTATACATCCTCAATTAAATTCCCACTAACTCCATTATTTCCAAAAAATCAGTAAGAATCATCATCCATGAAATATTGTAAACCTAAATGTACTTCATTTAATAATCTCCATGATTTTATTCAAAATGTAATGAGGTACAATGATGAAAATTACTCAATGATTAGATAGACCTGTCCATACACCATTGATTAAGGAATATCATAATTTAACTTTAATATAAAACCATGTATCGTGGTGTCTTTAGTGGGGAATTATAAAAAAACAAATTGTTTTTTATTTTTTCACACTTTATCACCAGGAATGATGTATATTTTTGAGGTCCCCATATTTTCTTCAATACGTTACATGTACAATAATAACATGTAGTGATCAAAATACATCATAAAAAATGGATTTCATACCCTCATATTCAGTAATTCTTCCCGAATACGGGTCTTCGTTAGCACTAACACCCACTTGGAAGCATCATGTTTTAAAGTTCTATGCATCTTCTCTAACAGAGGTTCTTCCTCAACTAGTCGATTCAACCTAGACTTGGAGAATAAGTCAAATCCCCACTGTGAAACATCCACCAAATATTGATGTAGAGATTTGACTTGTTCCATAGAACTAGAACATCCAATAGAATCTTGTAAACATGAGAATATAATTAAAAACTGAGTTGTAGTATTGTAAGATACGTAATAAGAGAATAATGGTAGAAGTAGAGATGTGTAAATTCTCTTGTGAATATCCAGTCCAATTGAACTGGGCTAAAATTCAGTTGGAATTTTCATTGTTAATCAAAACAGTGAAAATGTTCCACGATGATTTTAGCCTTATTCACAGGGATAGATCCACCCACATGTCAAAAACATATGATTCTTCTCTGGAAGTGTGGAATAGTGGAGGTAACAGATGTATATTAGGGGAGTAGTTGAACAGGATTTTGAAATAAGGATTTTTGTGAAAAAATAAGAGTTGGTTGGCCATACTGAAATTAGGGGGATATGAATAATGTATTTCAAAAATATCATACCATGTGGTTGCATCGAAAAAAAACGATCACAAGTTCCAGTAGACTATCCGATCTAGTAAAAAAATTTAACTATACATGATTGTCTACATATCCCAAGGTGCTAAAATGGAATAGTAGCGAGAGTTCATTTTTCTAACAGTATCACCCGGACAAAATGGTAGGATAATCTGGTGTTGGATGAAATCACAAGTAATAATTTAGTATTATTCTAAAAAATAATTTTATATAATTATCATAGAAATAAAATATATATAGGCCAAAAAATCATTAAAAATTATTGAAATAATTCCACATGTTTTTTTCAAAATAAAAAAAATTATTTTTTTATTGAATGAGTTACAAAATTTGAAACATTTAAATACAACTCCAAAATTAATGTCAAATACTATTCATTTGATGTTCATTATTTTAGCTCAATTTCATAGAATTAAATGTTCATGTAATTAAATATTATAAAATGTTCCATGGAAAATGAAGTAATTATAAACAAAAATGGATTCATTTCATATTTATATGGATCAAAAAAAATATATTTTTCGCAGATTATATAAATTTCAAGTGTCGATCGGATAACCCATAAGAACAAAAAAGGCCAATTTTATAAAAGAAAATAAATGAGTGGGAAATCCATTACAACAGGATTATGTCTATAATAATACCAAAATTAGAACATTTATTTTCAAAAAAAACTTATTTATTCCATAAAATCAGATGTTTAAATGTGTGTAAACTCAACAAACATAATGTCCCAATATATAAAAAAGTCTACTATCCGACTCTTTATTATTAATGGTCTTAATTTTATAAATTTTTCCATTCTTGTCTTACCTAAACACATTAATATAATTATGATTGTTTACATTATATTATGATTTTAAAACTTTATTATTAATCACAATTTATTCTTCCCTATGTATCCAATATGAAAAACATAAACATCAATCACGCATTTGTGTGGACTGCCACGTCCATAAGGGATTATCGTTTGTTACATGATAACTGATTTTATTGTATGGTACAATGGATAAATATGATGAATATTTTTTTATTTTTATGTCCAAATATACATTGATTTTATTATACATTTTTTATACCTTCCACATATTATGGAAATTGAATATGTTTTCTGTTTTCATAGATACAATACAATCACTAAGTCAATGTGACATTTTAGATTCCATTATCACCTAACTTGGATAAAACTAAAAATATTAATGATATATTTAAATTATATAGATAATTATATTTTATTTCAAGTGTATGGTAAATTATTTATGAAATATTTAATAATTTTCAATATGTCATCATGATAACCTAAAAATCGGCCTGCGGACCTCATATATCCCAAAAGAGATGGATCATTTAATAAATATAAAAATATGATAATATATACACCATGTGGAATAAATGCTTGAAAAAAGGTTATTACTACGGTTTTTATAAACATAATATAATTATACATGACATTATGTAAAAATTAGAATTATTTTAGTCATAATGGTATGGGATCTCCCATACCCCCTTTAAATGTTCCAGTTATATTTTACCTTTCATTTCTCCCAGTATTGCTAAAATCATATCATATATTTTGTCTATTTTTTAAAACATATATATATATATATATATTCACTATGTATATAACTATTATAATATCCATTCCATTTCTAATGTCATACATATCATATTTTCCTTGAAAATATGATATTTTAAGGTTTTATTTTTTTAAAGGTTTTCCAAATTTTTATTTCACATAACCTACCACCCCCATTAATTATTTTAATGTGTCAATAGGGTTTAAAATTACTATTTACTTTATATTGAACCCTTTAGGTTTAATAATTATTTTAATGAAAAATTACTATCCAAATCTCTAAAAATACGATTTCAAATCCTAATGAATCAAAAAAACATGGTATATTTTTTTTATTCTTACCTCTTCATACCATATTAGTTAGTTTTATACCATGGGATTGATGATCATGTCTTATGCTCTATTCTGTTTTCAATGTCCAAAAAATTCAATTTCATTCTTCACAGGAAAATCTTTATGTTATAGATTTCAGTTATACATTGACACAATGTAATGAATCCTAGTTCATTCTAATTAGTTTTAACTAAGTCTGTGACTAATTTTTTGTTTATTTTCTTAATTTGTGACACATATATAACATCTTAATTATATAATGTATATTGTCCAAAAATTATATATCCATTAAATGTCATGAGTATTATTTCCATCTAATGTGATATCATATTTTGTGGGTAGTGATCCTTGAAAACTACTTTCTTGGGTAGTTATCCTATTAATCTATGTTTTGATAAAAATGAATGGAACCGTGAATTATGGTTGTGATTTCAACTAATATCTTGTCTCCTAATTTCTAATGGTTCCATGCTCTGATGATATTATCATATTTACCATGTAGTATTATATTTTACATTTCTTTATTCCTTAAATCCATTATAATTATCATTTCCTATTCGATATAATGTTATGGATGTAAATTTATTCTCCATTATCATGTTTATTCGCTTAATAGTCATTCTAGCTCACCATGTTCCTTATATATGTCCATATCATATCCTATTCCATATTTAGATTAAATAAGGTATTTTAAGAAACGTTAAGGATATTAAAAAAATACTTTATTATTTTATTTTAATATAATTTTATTATATCAAATAATCCATTTACAAGAGACACTATATCATTGGATTATATTAATTTTAAACTATGTAGTTTTTTTTAATTCTTAGGATTCTATATCCTGTGAAAATAGGACATGTAAGCTATGGAGGTGGTGCCATAGATAATAGTTTCAGTATTCTATCATATTTAAACTCCACTTGAAAATATTTTGGGGGTAGAAAATGACCTTATATATTGTATAATGAGATATATTTTGATTTCTATTATATATATGATGGATAAAATGATGCTCATGTGGGTTGAGTCTGAGAATCTCTTCATTGATGAGTATTTAAGAGTGAATCATTGATTGATATGGATAAATTATTTTATTGATATGTATTAGGGTGGAATTACAGTCTCTTAGAATAACTATTGGTCTGTAAAAATTATAAGATATCCACCGAACATGGTTAATGGTGGATACATCCAATCATAGAAATTTGGGAATGTTCATATAATTTATATTTGTGTGGGATAAGTTTTCATCATCATTCATAACTATTATGAGTTATTTTAATGATCAATATTTTTGAAAAACATTCTATAAAAGGGATAAATAATAACATGATAGTTAAATAAGAATCATGAAGTAGTGTCCTTAGAAACAACTAGTAAACCAGAATATAAGGGATCATAGTATAAGAGGCAACTATATTCACCAGATCGTATATAGTGGTATGTAGTGTTGGGAACCTGGAGGGGATTGAGATATCATTTAGATAAGATAATCCTTAATACTATTGGTTTTAGTAATATCTCTTGAGACTTCCCCACCAACCATCTGAATAATGATTGGAAGACAGTTGATATATTGTCGAGGAAGAGCATGTGACATGGGGATGGTGACCATCATAAATGAATTCATGACAGTGGATATGGGAATTCTATAGCTATTGGAAGAAATTAAAATCTATTAATACTTCCCTTACCTCAAAGTTGTCTTCCTATGACTAATTCATCTAATGTTTTGAGACTCTATCAGTTTTATATAGACTTTGTTTATAACTTATAGGCTCCCGTATTGATACATGTTTTTCTTTTTTTCTTCTCTTATATTAAATAATATTTTATTTACACGTTTTTAATTCATTAAATTCTGAATTTACCAATTTTTCAAGAACTATAAAATCCAATAGAACATCTAAATAATCCACTAATGATGAACACGCCCCCAAGAGGAGAATCTGTGATCACGTCCTTTTCACATCAATATGATTTAGTCTATAGTGTGGGGAATTATCTTTGATTATTTTCAGACATGTGATAAGAACAAGTGATCTTATTAGTTACATTGTCATGTTATTATCATTCATTCTCTATTAGAATATTTCTAGTGGAGGATGTTGTTGAACCAGATAGGGATGTCTATATTTTCCTTCCCTGTTGTAGAGGAACTCTAGGAGGACTAGATTAGGATCGTGTTAATGAAGCTTAAATATCATTCTCATAAGATAGATATATTTATTCTTGGTTCAATGAATATAGTGGTAGATTGGTTTCTTGCTATAGTGAAGGTGTACTAGAACATCAACCATGAGGATATACATCTTTTACATCTCATTGGGAGGTCATAATTATTAATAAAATTTGATGTGGGTCTACTTAGGTATCTTTAGTAGAATATTAGTTTCCCCCACTAATCTTCGAGATTATGGCATGTATTTGGTGGTCCTTGAGTTGAATGGTTTCATCAAACCAGTGTGTCCACAGGGTCAACTGTGATATTATTCACTATGATGGTATATTGGATCATGAGTATAAGTATCTAATATCATATCATGAATCGGGCTATTAAAATGTGTAATTTTACACTATTGAATATAGATGAACTATTTAATAAGTTGAGATATTACATGTGATTCTAAAAAATATATATGTAATGATATCACTAGTTGTCGATATATGAGGAGGATATACCAAATATTACGTTCATATGTAACTATGGTTATTAAGAGTATCGATGCATGGCCTTTGTAATGAAAAATTTCCTCATATAGATTAAGAAAATAATGAATTACATATTATAGTCTTTCCTAAAATAATTCACAGTAATATTTACTGATGAAATTTTCATTTACATGGATGAAAATATTATTTATTAAATTATTTTAAGGATGGTTTTGGATGTAAAATGAGTGCTTCATAATTATAGAAAATAACTGAGAGTTCCAGTTTTGGATTATAGATTTCCACATTCTATGACATACCATTTTAGATGGGGGTATAACTATGGAGCCAATAATGATTTTGGAAGAACATATTTTTGGTTCCACTAGGTTAAATACCATGAGGGGGGATGAGGGTATGATAGATTAAAACTACATTCTATTTGGTTCATGTTTCATCATTAAAAAACACACATATCTCTTTGTACCATAGAAATATATTAACATAAATTAAATCATTCACAAGACATAATTATTTTAACGTGGTTCACCCACAATGGGCTACATCCAAGGAACATAAAACATCAATGTGATGATTTTACCATATTCACAATGTTTCACTACCAATAATGATGGTTCAGGATAGATCAATTATATGACAATGATAACTTCTTTTATAAGGTTTTGGTAACTACTGAATACATTCCAATGGGTCACCCCTATGTTTCTTCCTATGGCTCACTACTAGTGGGAAGGATCACCATATTCTTATTCCTTCACTCACTAGTCTTGGAAATCATCCACTCATTTTTATGGGTTTTACATTGCTTAATTTTCACTACGGATTTCATCATCAGTTGTAGATGAATGCACTATTGATGTCCCACATTCACCAATTGCTGAATTCCTCTTTACTGCAATATTAATGTGATACCTCATATCTTACACGCATCCCTTACTTCAACTTGTGTGCATGTTTTATTCCTTTCATGAAAAACCCATTCTTATGTGCACACACCTTCTTACCCGCAACACCAACACTTCACGGAACATCCTTATATTGTGCACAAATCATATCTTATGTGCAACTTCTTTAGCACCAATGGAACTCAAATCATATGTGAAACATACTTTTATTGTGTGAAAAAATAATTGATTCAGACAACTCCATTTGTAAAAATTTCTTACCTATTATAGAGCTCATATTCTCTCTACATGTTTTCAATCCTAGAATTAGGGGGTCACCTCTTATTTATATGAATCACTAACCCCTACACGTCAAACCCTAATTCTTTGTGAAAATACCTTTTCGAGCAAGAAACAAAATGACCTCCCATTGGGAGTGTTTGCAACATTTAAAAAAACTAATATTCCATGCACAGTTCCAATTATTTCATGAACTTCATTCCATTATCATTTTTGAGGTTTTGATAAAAAAAAATTACTTCTGCGCATGATTACAAACATTATATTTCTTATTTTTTTCTAATTTTAAATCCAACATTAATTTTTCAAGGGTATTTGTTAACCTTTGTTTTGATGAATATATATAGAACCTCATTACATACAATAGATACCATATTTTTTAACAAACACAGTCAACCCAAAATGATTCTATTTTACCTTGAGATATTTTATCCCCGCAACATTAACAGTAGAGTCTTAAAAAGATGTCATTTTTTAGATCTTCCATGGGATGGTTGGATATAACTAAAGATTCATACTAGATTTATCGAGTATTTATACTAAATTATTTATGTATACCAATTATGGGAATCATTTTTTTTCATTGAATTACCTAAATGTTTTCATGGAACTATGGTAGAGGTCAATGATCATGCCACATATGAGGATGTTAGTGGAGGGGTAGATTACATACTATTCTAATATTAATTATGACCTATACATGGGTGTAATGTATTGTTCCTTCCTAATCTATTTCATTTCTACTTTTAGTTATTTGTGATTTTTTGGAATGTGTCTATCATAGGGGGTGGAGGATGGGGCTGCAATTGTGTTTCAACGTGTGGATCATTGTGTGAATCAAGTTCACTTCTGCAGTGAGTCATTTATAGGTTTTCATGTTGAATGTTTCCATGGATTATATGCAGGATAAGGAATATTCCATAGAATAGATCCGTATTGTAAAATGTGAATTTATGATCTGTATTAAATCAAATCCAATGTTACATCATTTTGTAAAAAAAATTTAATAATTGGGAATTCTTGTGGAAGTCGTTTCTTGGTTTTAGTTCATGATTTGAATGAGGAGAGATCTATGTTTTTATAAATTTTATTTAGCCTATTATTATTCTCATTCATCCACCAACTCACTTTTAATTTTCATGGATCTATATGAAATTTAGAAGGATCCTTTATCCATCATTATCCAAAATCAATCCTTGGAATTAAATGATGTTGTTTTTTAAATTATTCGTCAATCCTATTCTATTCCACATTGTTTTTTGTTCCATTATTATTCATAAATCTGTTAAAGTGTTTTATGAAGTTGGTTTGAGCTACATTCTATTATTTCTTTTGTGTGCTATAGGTAAATCTATGGTTTCCCATATGCTGTTCTATTTTACATGTGTTTCTTCTTCTCAATTAATTATAGAACGAGTTACAAAATCTTCATCGACATATGGAATCCCTCATTTATAACATTTTTGTATAATGTGGGAGGGAATTAATCTTGTTCATACATTGGGGCTACCTTTCCCTTTCCTAATCATGATAATGAAATGTGAAATTGAATTTGATTTGGAAATGTTTTTATCTTCATATTGTTGTATCTTTTATATTAATTTCATTATATTGTGAATTGATGGTAGTTATGACCCGCTAAAAATCATGGTTTTTGTGATCCTTTTATTAGGTTGGAGTCATTTTGATATGAAGAAATTATTGTGTATTATTATGATATTATTCCTATATGTAAATATAATTACCACCTATATTAGGATAATAAAATGATTCCCACTTGATTTATTTATTGCATGATAATTCACCCAAATTAATTAGTGGAATGTGATAAAAATATAAATTTCTTAAATATGAAAAATGAAATGTCTGTGTGATAAGTTTTGGGGTTCCACTAATATGAATGAAGTGATCTCTAGAATATATGTAGGGGATCCAATTTTATTTTATTATCATATCGTGATGTTATCATTTGGTGTTGATGTGATGTGTGTATGAATAATGAAATGTGCTGTTGTGTGGTATTTTTTAGGATGGGATGCATATGAGTGGTGTTTCGTTGGTTTTATTTTTCTATACTTTCTTGTGATGTTTGGTTGGTTTCAGATCACGCTAGGGGGATGTAATAAGTGGTTAGTATAATGTTGTATTGTCGGGTGGTGATGTGGGTTGATGTTATGTAGTGGATGAGTCAATAATGGATGTCTTGTTCTAGTCACTTGTTTAGTGTTATAATTGAATGATATAAATAAATTAAAATTATATGGGTTGGTTTTTTTAATGGAATAGAAATTGTTATTGAAAAAATTAATGATGTGTTGTGTGGTTAAATGTAGCAGTTGATAAATAATGAACAGAATTGGATGTTTAAATTAAATTGGCATGGGTCGGAAATTTCATGTGTAGTTGCGGCTTGTATTGTGTTGTGCATTTTGGGGTTGGGGAAAAATTGGTTATTTGGTGAGTTTGATGCTACCTTTTTGTAATACCTAGGTTGTTAATGTGTGTGTGTTATATGTATGTATTTTTTATTTTTGAATTTTATACACACCCTATGAGATTGAGAACCACATTAAAATACATATACATGAATATGCGGGTGTTTTTTACAATATCTCAGTGGTTAGGATAGATGTATGGATACTCTTTCATTCGTTATCTTTCATAAGTGTTAGTATATATTCATAATATGAGATAAATGGGGTTATGATAGTGAACTTGGTGGTGGCCCAGGTGTAGATGGGTGAGATGTGATATTATTGTTCTGTGAGGTGGTGTGGTGTCATGGCCCAATTTTTATCGAGTGGGAGGTAATACGGCCATGATGTGGGATATATTTTTATGGATATCATGCATGGTATGAGGATGGATAATGTGGATTTTATTCACGATCAAGATCCCCTATATCATTGGTTATAGTAGTATATGTGTTGTGTAGGAATAGGTGTCTATATGTGAGGCATTATTTGACAGTGGTGTGGGGTAAATTATGGTGGTGTTTTTTCATGTTAGCAGGATGGAATTAGGTATATGTCATTCATGTTCATTATAACCTAGTACTCTTGTTATGGTAGTGAATGTGGAGTGAGTTAACAAGTATCTACAGATGGTATATGATTTAACTATGCTCAACGATTGTGGTATATGTTATACATGAGATATTGGAGTGTTGGGACGTATGAAGTTGTTTTGATATATTTTAAATTATGAGATAATGTTGTGCATTCTAAAATTTATCGACATGATAAAAATTATGCTATTATACATAATTTATTATGTGATTTTTTCTTTGGTGAGGCTGGAGTTTACAGTTGATCATTTTAGGTGCTTTTTTGTTTTGATGTTTTCTCATGGATGAATTAGTTTGATCTTTTCAAAGGAATGTTAGAGACATTAGTTTTCAAACATACTAAACATGAATGATCACCATAAATATCAAAATAAATTTTCTATTTCACATGAGTATTATGTGGGCAATGGAGGATATTACTAGAATGGATCCAAATTTATCAATGTGTCATGACATGATATTTTACATTAGGGTATTTACATTTGAGGAATTTATAAGAAATCGTGTTATTTATACATGCATTGTGGGATGGATAATTTATTTATTTTATATTATTTTATTGATATTCTTGTGGTTTATTAATCATTCATCATAATCCTATACTAATGTAGAAGACAATTCTTATAATTTATCAAATTTAATTACCCTTATTTCTAGTATCCAATAAGGTTCCTAATGGAGGCAGGACTTGTGTTTCAATATCTACCTTCCTTTATAGAGGTACCTTTAGAGGGATAGGGGTTCATGATTGAGAGGTCTCAGAGGTTATGGTTGAAATATAGTATTGATTATTGAGTTAATCACTTTTATATTGTATTTAATGAATTTGAAATAGTACTTATCGACCATAGTGTGTGATATAGGATATGAAGATCTACTATGACATGGAATTTTTTTCCACTCCTAATCCATTAAATGAAATGTATGATTATGGAATAGCCATGTGAGGTGAATCTATTTTTAGGGTAGTGACTCTGGTGTGGGAAATTTATATGGATGAATTTTTTTCTTGTATAAATTGGTTTTTTTGGTACTCTAAAAGATAACAAAAGATAAATTTAATATAATATATAATAATAAAATTCTATATTACCATGGTTTGGAACTTCTTGTTTTCATTTTAATCTATGGATCATTCTTACTGTATATGTGTGGCCCAGGTAGTTGAAATTTTGTTGCTTAATCTATATGATTGCTGGTGGGTTTATTTAGTTATTGAGGATGACTAGTGTCATTTAATGTGGAATACAATTCAGTGACACAATTTGGTAAACGATGTGTATAGTGTTTCCAATAAAGAGATTAAGATCCATCATGGGGTATCAATATCACCTTTAGTTGGAATTGGGATCTGATAGGGTATTGGGTCCAATTAGTAGTCAATCAAATGCAAGGAGTGATGTGTATGTGGTGAGATCTGTATCATAGTGTGTGTCATATCTTGGTGAGATAAATAATGTATATGTATAATGTGCATACTGTTTTATTTGTTCCAAGTATGGTTCATTTCATTATAAATAATGGAAGTTATGTGGGAAGATATTTTTTCCCTTTATGAGGTGTATGTCTGTATGTGAGATTGGAATCAAGTCTAATAACTTTATTCATATTCTTCAAATCTATTTCTAGATGAGGAGTCTCATGTAATATGTCTAAAAAAAGGCACTCCAACCTTATATCTGTTACGAAATTACAATTTTTACATTTCCAACATACGAGGTTATGATAACGGAAGAGGGGATTGACAAGATGCTCTCATGAGGAGTTATACCAAGGGATTGGAAATAATAAGGATTCACGAGTATATGTTTTTCCTATATAAGATATTAGGTTTTATGATCTTTAAGTTTTTACCCAACAAGATGGTGACCATAGTAACTTCCTTTCCAGACATAATTGTCTAATGATTTATATGATTTTCATAGATTTATTTTGTTATAATTATTATTTTTGTGGGATTTTGAACAGTCATTAGAAATAGGTCCTAGTGTTTAATCAAGGTTATTTTGGTGGAGGAGGACAGTTTCAACATTAGCCTCCCTGTAAGTTACATGCAAGGGCATTTTATTTGTAGTTGTAGCACGTTTAAGCAATATAGAGAGTGGATATGTAAGGTAGTTTACAAACTCAGGATTTCTCTTAACGTAACGGTTCTTGTATTGTATGTTGATGTTGAGTTTTCCATCAGTTGAGAGGTATGCGAGATTCATGTAGTCAGTTGCAGGAAGTAGAGGCAGTGAGGCCAAGGGGGTGGTTATCATTCAAGAGAGGTTTATATTTTCAAATACTCTTCATTATGACTTGTTTTATTTAGAATATTTTCATTACACTATTTCAACAACCATGTTCATTTTATAGGACAAAACGTAGAGAGAATACATATGTCCTTTGTGTTTAAAACAAATAATGAGGGAAAGATAAGTTTTTGTAGTATTTTTGGGAGTTGTATACTTACTATGGGGACACATTAGTCTCATGCATATTTTTTCATAATACCATTTCATCTTTTTGTTGTTATCCAGGAATAAATGGTCATTCGGTGTGTGTTATGTTATCACATTCATCTAAAGGAATGTCATATTTGTAGATCTGGATGGAAAACATGTAGTTTTTATTGGTGAAAATAGTTTTCAGGCGGGAAGTATTAGTGTTGATCCCCTTATTTATTTTTTGGCCAATTTTTCTATAGAATTAGTTGATGTTAGAATAGTCAAGGATCCGAGTGTTATTAAAGAGTTTTGTATATTTTCTCGAATATTTTTTATCCTACCCACTCAACATTTTATAATTATTGGGATAGTCTTTCATTGTGGTGATTCTCCAATAATGATATATCCAAATTAGATTACTCCTTCTTTGTTATAGGATTTGAGTTTTCAGATATAGTCTATGATGACCATGGTTTCCATCAGGCCTATTGTGCCATAATGGGTCACTGCATTATTGTTTTCTATAAAGGTAGAAGATAGTATATGGTTGTTTATAAACTATCAGTTGTTGAATAAAGTGATTATTGATAATATTTATCCTCATTTGAGGACTTATTATATTTTTATCTAGTATAGGGGATAAAGTTAGTATTATATGATCAATATATGGTCTACAAATCATAATTTGCTGTTTGATGTGTGTGATATTCTAAAGACTATATTTTGATGAAGGTGTGGTAAATTCATGTTCTTGGTCTTGTTATTTGGTGTCACGAAAACATAACTTATATTTATCAGGACTATAAACCACATGTTTCTTGAATTTTTTTACTATTTCATAGTTGTTTTCATGGATTACATATTGATCTAGTTTATGTTAGAGGTGGAGAATTTCAATCATATAAGAGATTTTCTAAATGTTCTTTAAATCCACTGTATTTATAGAATTTTTTACATGTAAAAAATCATGATAGGGTAATTTCATTAACTCGAGAATGTAGTGTTTCATTCTTTTTTTTCAGAGGATCCATCTATGGTAAAGTAAGTTGTTTCTTGTGTAATACCTAAGACGATGATGGAGCTGTGATGTTTCATCTGACATAAAATATATTATCATATGTTTTTAACAGAATTATCTATACATTCTTCACATCTAACAAATTTTAACATTAAGGTTTAATATTTTTATATACTTATATATGTTAATAAGTGTTCATTAATCTAAAATAGAAGTTTTTTAGTGCTCTAGTGGTCATGTTTTTATAATAGGGGGTTGTGTTTTAGGTTTTTTGTCATGCTTGAAGTTTGGTCATATGATTCTTGTTTTTTAAGTAGGGAGTATATAACTCTAATGGATTTAAGAAACTACATGCACACTAGAGTAAATATTAAAACCAAGAACTAGAGATATCATTGATTGTGTTTACAATGAATTTTTGGATGCCTGAACATATTGGGGAGAAATTTTTTGACTTCACTAACCATACAGGTTCATTGTATATGTTTTCATATCATGGTATTATTCTATGAAAATGGTTGAAGATTAAGTTTCTCTTGGATTATGACTACTTTATTTGATAAATATAATGAAAAATAAAAGTTTGGATGATTCCTTCATCACTGTGTAGTATAAGTACGTGGATTGAGTGTGTACATATGAATGGAATGTGATGGAGGATCATGAAATTTTATATCTCGACATGGGAGAGACCAGTTACTGAGTATATCATTTTAAAGTTATAGTGGAATCATCCATATTAGGGATGGTGGTGGTTTATAAGAGGGGAGGCTCATAATAAGTGGGGATGCATGATTGTGTGTTGACAATATGGATGCACTTTTGTGATGGTTGGAGGATAGTTTGAAATGGATATTATCTCAGGGGTGGATATTTATCCAAGTGGTGATGAAAAAGTGAATACATAATCATTATCATGGATCATCTTCAGTGGTACAATCATTATTTTTTAAAATCTACCATTCCTTCAAGATTCAATTTTGGGGGCCGGAAATAAAACTAGAATTGGTGGTGTTTGTTCCCCAGTGATTGTTTTTTCAGCAAGTAAAGGTTGAGCACTATCTTTTGTAATATTTGATTAGACCATTGTATATTATTGATTGTAAATGGGATGAAATATATACTAAATGAGTCAATTTACTACAATAATCCATGAGTTATTTTGATTCCATCTGGTTAATTAGAGATCACTTTATGAAATCTACAATTTATATGGAGATATGTGAGTAATGTGACATTAATGGTTCGTTGATAGACTATTTGTATTAAGTAGTGTGTTTGTAAGATGATTGATCTTCTATTATCTAAAACTAAAAAAATAAATTATATTATGATTATATAGGGGATTTAATCAAACCTTAGGAACTAATTTATGCCTTTGCAAAGATTTCCAACATTAGATAGATGGGAAGACCAAGTGTATTATCCATATGCTATAGGATATGTTGTTGGAATGAATATTAGACTTTTATAGATCACGAGGTTGATAATTTACCTGGTATACATTCACTATAAAAAATTATAACAGTCATCCATTAGAAAATCACTATTCTAGTATTTATTCATGCTGATATGTAATTATATGTTGTGGAATACCTTGGTTATGAGTTTAATTTTTTATGGTCCTAATTTTTAAAAAATCACAACAGAAATGATAAAAAAATTCATGAAGTCCTTGATGTTTCATAGGATGAGAATATGTCATATTATTATGTAGAAGGAGGCTCTTGGAGTTTGAGGATAGAGACCATATGTTCTTGAGAGTATATCCATGATATATGTAGCAGTGGTTTGGTAGGGGATTAATTGATCATTGAGGGTTTGTAAGAAATTTGAGGTGTTTGGTAGAGTTAGGTGGATCAAAGGTTGGAATTATCACCACGGCTAGAATTCATACATGATGTTTTTCATATAACTCTTATTCATATCTTCATGATGACTCAAATCTCATTGATGTGGAGAGTCAATTAATGAGGATGCCATGGTATTAATGGAGTGACTAGTAGATATCTAGGATATTTATGAGATTGTTCTATGAGGAAATATGATTCCATTTCTTCTCCAGTTATAGAGTTATACTGACATATATGATAGTAAATGGCAGTGAGAGATGTATATTTATTCCCATTACCTAGATCAATTTACTTAGTTTTTATGTATATTGTTATATTAGGATATAATGTTTAGAAATTTTTGTTTAATCAGAGGATCTCTTTCCCTTCACATGTGATGTTTGATAAATCATTTGACTTATGAAAAGGGTAGGACCTGATTAGTAAATAATATGAATTATACATTGATGCAATTGAAATTGTGTGGGTGAGTTAGTACAACCCAAATCACATTGTATATGAACATGGAAGATTAGTTTTCATAATCTGTATACTAAATTAGTACAGTGTTTCATGATAGTAATATAGGAAATTTTCATGGGTTGTGTGGAGGTTGAAATGGTTATACATTAGTTTTATGGATATATGGACTTTTTTATGGTACTGGAAGGTGTGGTAGTTTTCTCAGTAATAGGTGGTGATGTGGTTGTGCGAGGGTTGTTATGGGTGTTTTGGATTGGATTTTTGGGTGTAGTAGTAGTTTTTTAGATTTATTCATGTAATTAGTAGATATCTTATCAGTGGATGTCTGGACCCATTCATTTCTCAAATTTGTATTTGAATCTCGGGGATGTAAGTCATTATGGTGGAATCCTGTTTAATGGCATCTTCCTTCCCGAAACATTAATTTTCAAATTCTGGTGGATTAATAGTGGTTGGAGAAAGTTGTAAAGACCCGGAAATTTCAAGGAAAATTTTTTCTTATTTTTTTTGGAATTTTACAAGAACACAGTTTCTGACGACGCCTGATTCTCAGGTTCGGTGTGCCCAGAATCAATTTCCGAAGTTTAGCTCGGGTACGTTTAGTGAACGAACGAGCGAGTTTTTTCTATCTTTTGAACTGGTGCTCAGAATCAAAATCCGAGGGCACAGATGAAATCGCTGTGCTGGTAATTTTTTTGGAACACCTTTTCCGAAGGTGCGTTTTCTCGGGTGTTGATGAAAAAAAAGTGGGGAACAAAAATATAATTGTTTTATTTTTATTTCTTCACTAAGTGGTTTAAGTGAAATAAAGTTGTGTCTCAACTTTATTTTTCTTTTCTTAGTGTAAGATCATACGTGTGGGAGTTGGAGTGGGACCCACCGGTTTTTAACTTCCCTTGAGAGGATAATGGGTGAGGTGGGGCCCACACGAGCCCCCACCTTTTCAAAATCCCTAACTCCTCTAAACCCTTTATTAATTAAGTGACTCCTCCCCTCCTCACCTCCCACATTAATTCATGCCACCTAAACACTAATTAATTTGACAACTTAAGATTAATTAATTAAGTATGTTAGGTTTGAATTTTGGATTTTTGAAATGCATGACTTGAGTAAAAAAATAAGAGTTGTCTTATTTTATTTGGGTTTTAGCTTGTTGTGTTGAGTTTTTGGGAGAGTTCTAGTTTTTGAAGAGTTTCATCCTTCCACGAAGAACTCTATCCTCATCATTGAAGAACGCAAAGAATGACAGTGCCAACCTCAGATTCCTTTTTCTAGATGCTTCACGAAGCGACGTCGTCATCCCGTGGAAACATCTACAGAACAACGGACCATTCCCTTTATTCGTGATGCGATCAACCATTGTGAATCGAGGTCGGGAATTAATTTGTGAATGTTAATGAAACCATGTTTATTTCCTTCTAAAACAAAGAATGCGCATCAACTAAATATTAAGTTGATTTGTGAAAGAATAATTTTGAGAGTTGGAAATATTTGATTTCGGGGAAAATTGTAGGGGTTTATTAATTTTTGTTCGTGAAAAATACTTTGTCGTTCTTCGTCTTTTGGTATGCTTGTTATCAACATAACGGGAGGAGGTCGGACAGCACGAACATGACCGACTGTCCTCCCCCTTTGTTGTTTTGTTCTTTGTGGCACGAACAATGGCGGTGCGGTTCAACGCACCACGTGGAAATAAGAAATAATGCGACGAAGAAGCGCGGTGCCGCCGCGCCGTGCCGTAGAAGCCGAATGAACCCGCGGTCGTAGTAGGGGCCACGGAGGCGATTCGAAGACTCCGCTGGTTGATCATTGTTCGCGGAATGATGTGCGATGACAAACAGGGCCGAAAATTCAGCTTTAAGCCTCCGTAGTGAAGGTCAGGTCCCGGGAGGACCGTTGGCGAAGACAGAAAGAAAAACGGACCACCGAAGCGTGTCTGGTGGTCTGCGGAAGGGCCTGCCGGCGCCGGCCGGCCGCCAAGAGGCGGCGGTGCCCGGCGCGCCGCCAGGAAAGTCTGTCGTGGCGACAAGCGGTGGTCCCGCGGCCGTGCGGGACCAAGGGAGATGCGGCGGCCAGCGCCACGTCGCTGGTAGGGAGCGGCCCCCACGCGGGGGCTCCGGCTTCAATCAGGGGGCCACCCTGTTTTGCTCAGCTCAGCCAGCCGAGCAGGCCACGCGGGCTGCGCCAGCGCGGCAGGCCAACCGGCCGCCGAGCCACGCCAGCCGGGCCGGGTCGCGCCCTATTCGGCCGGACCTAGACCCGGGTTGGGTGGCCCGGTTCGGGCCGACCCAGGGGGTCACGGGCCGGGTCGGACAGGGCCCGAACCCCTATTTTCAAGAAGTTTTCATTCAAACGCCCATAACATGGGCTACAGACCTCTGATCGACGCACTGTCAGTTGAGATGAAATCCTTGGATCGAGGCTGTCATTTCGGTATATTATACTCAAGGTTTCAGAGAACATTGGATACAGCTGGGTCGGTTTGAGCAAGAAACCAACCAGGCCCTCAGAGCGGAAACACTTATAACATGAACTCTGGACGTCCGATAGACATGTCGTCGAATTTTATGGTTTCCTCTTGATGAGACGGAACTTTTGGTATACTTCTCTTGAGTTTTGGATGCAGTTGGATAGTTTTCGAGTTGAATTGAACCCAAAATCCAACCGGACCCCTAGAACGGAAAAGCTGATAACTTTCAAACTGGATGTCCGTTTGACGAATCGTCAGCGGTGTTGGTAATCATGTTTTGAAACTGTACCTATGAGTATACCCTATGATAGTTCGGGGTACAGTTGAGATACAGCCGGGTTGGTACGTACACGAAACCAACCGGGCCCCTGGGACAAAAAGGCTAACAACTCACAGACCAGGCGCACGATTGACGCGCCATATATTGTGTTGAGACCCCTATGACGAGGCGGTCCTTTGAGATACTTCTTCTTGGGACTTTGAGATACTGGGAGTATCAACTTGTAGCTCGTGGAGCAGACCCTCCTGGAGACGAGCGTACAGAGTACAGGACTGTGTAGCCAGCTGAGACCTGACGATTTCTTGACAGACTCGACTTGGAGTCAGTCGACTATCCCAGTGGACGGAGCACTACTTTGTTTGCGTGCAGACCCATGGTAGATGGAGCTCTACTGATTTTGGGTGCAGACCAGCAGTACTCGTCCAGAGAATACCTCTGCAGGCTATTAGGGGGGATGCACTACTGTGTTTGGGTGGTAGACCCCAGCGGGAAGCACTACTATGTTTGGGTGGCTGACCTGCGGTACTCGACAGGAGGAGTACCTCAACAGTCTTAGGTTAGTGAGCAGTACCTCGAAGTTGTGACAAGATCACTGTACACTCCAGAGACGGGGCTCATCAGTAATTATGGTTTCGTTAATAAAAATCCTGGTTTGAGCTGAGTCTATGACCTTTTTGTTTACATCATGATTGAGATGGGTCAATTGATAGCTTAGGTATATGTATGGGCATATACCTAGGTAGTGGTTATCCATTGATTTCATAACCTTTGTGTTTCCTCATGATTGAGATGGGTTACTTTATAACTTAGGTATAAGTATTGGCTTAAACCTAAGTAAGGGTTATCTGTTGAGATCCTTCTTTATGGTTATGCATGATGGATTTATTGAGACCATGAGGGTCTCAGGGTCCCTACTGAGTATCTTATACTCACCCCTGAACGGGATATGCCCACACGTCATTGTATTGGTTGCAGACGACAGGAATTGCTGACAGAGGCCAACTGTTCGAGGACTGGATGGTACCCGGTGGTGGACTTCAGGATGAGATGACACTCAAAGGAGGTTGATGGGAGAGAGTGTTGTGGAGGCTATGTGTACCTACCCTTCAGGTAGGATCTGTGGTGGACGATCTAGGAGTTGTGCTATCTGTACCTACCCTTCAGGTAGGATCCGTGGTGGATGATCTCGGAGCTACGCTATGTGTACCTACCCTTCAGGAAGGATCTGAGGAGGACAACCAAGGAGCTGCTTTCATTCTTCCAGCTATTTGTCCTTTGCTTTTGTACATTCGTTCAGTTTTATTTGTAATTTCATTTGGGTTTGTATTCTGGCCCACTTATATTTTAGCACTTTCTTTTGTACTTAGTGTATTACTTCCTCTTGTACTCTGTGGCGTTTTGTTTACTTTAGGCAATACCTTCTCAGTTATCGGGATTTACACCTTTGGTGCTAGTCGCCAGCCCCTGGCCTATTGAAGGCGGGCTTGGGGTAGTCACGGCATGGGCCCCGAGGACGGGTCGTGACAAATTTGTATCAGAGGAGTCGGATCTACCGTAGAACTTATAACTCTGATATTCCCTTTCTTTGATGAAATAGTGTTAAGGGTACCGAGTGTGGTCTTCAGTTCGGGGAGTCAAGTGTTGGTGCAGTGGCCGATGTATCCATAAACCAGGACCCTGACTACTGATTTCTGACTTTGTTCATGAAAAACACTGATTGTGTGTGCGTTTCCAAGAGTTTTAAAGTCAATTCAAACCAGGTCAGCTCACCAGGTATATATCATTGACCATGTCGCATCTTTTCATGATGTATCCACGTAGAAAATCAGTTAGAGTTCCGAGAGAGTACTCGATGATAGCTCACTGAGCGACGAGGCTCCGGTGCGGGGACCTTTTTACTATGTTGGACCCCTCTGGTGGTGTACCAGCAGCACCACCACCTCTTGGGAAGCAGATGCCACAAGCCATACTGGTGAACTGTGCACGCTGGTAGAGTGCATTTCTTGAGTTCCAGTAGTAGAGGCTTCCGAGGATACGAGGCGAGGTAGATTCCCAGACAGCAGAGGACTAGTTGGAGTCGATTTCTAGTGTTTTCTAGTGAGTGAACATGAGGATGGTCTGCATAGTGATGAGGCTTCAGTACGTGGACCGATACCTGAGATAGTATCTTGAGGTATTGTTCCAGATATATCACTATCTGTTAGTCTGCAGTTACAACTGGTGGTACCGGTAGGTGACACATGTTGGCTTACTGCCTTACACGTGTTCCAACATCAGATACCCTCATGTTCCGAGGCGATCCCAACTCACAGGCAGCTGAGGACTGGCTTGAGGAAGTGGATGAGAGTTTCCTAGAGCTTATACAGCTTTTTCAGGATGACATGTCGGTTGTTGAGAATTCATCGGCGCATACCAAACCATTCCTGGTACTCGATGAATGTGATGTGATCGGTGCTTCAGGGCTCGAACATCAAAGCCAGTACCTTTTCTCTATGAATTCCTACTTATTCTAGGGTGCTAGAAAGAACCTTTGTGTTTGAGAATTATTTTGTTGAATGGATGCAGTCAGTGAAGGTTAGTAGTGGGAAAGCTAGAAACTGGCGCCAGTCTTGGAGACATGGGCATGTAAAATTTTTCAAGAAGAAGAAATGTTAAGGACAGATAAATCTGTAGAGCAGCAGACATGGATGAAGAGCTAGGAGAGCAGAATGGGGTGGTGTACTTTTTGACAAGTTATAATCACACGCCTTTGTAGTCCCCGCCAGGCTCAGGGTGCTAGAGGGAAGAGGAAGAGAGCAGCTGCATGCGGTCAAGGAGTGTGACCCAATGGCTCTAAGAATGATTCAAGGGACAGTTTGTGTCCATTACTAACTGTCTTAACATCAAACATGATACAGATCATTCCTTCCATTAATATTATCCCAGTTCTAGAGCTTTCGGTAAGACGTAGACTTGACCCTCACGTCTGGAGATACATTGGGAGGACACTCGATAATCACACTTACGCCGATAGTGTGATCTGACCCACGAGGCGAGAGTTTCACTTGGAATCTCTTGGTGGCAGTGTCGAGGCATTATGATGTTGGTCTGAGTATGGATTGGATCCACAGTTCATACACGGATTGACTGTATTAGGAAAAAGGTAGTGGTTTATCTACAAGGTTGGCATGGGGTTTCGCTTGGTCATAGAAAAGGAAAACCCATTCAGAACAGGATGGAATCATGCATATGAAGGTGTATCTGATCACTCTTGAGTCGACCAACTTCACCCACGTGGAAGCATGAGTTTTGAGTTTCTGTTCTAATCAGTAATGGGAGACCTCTAGAGTTTGAGGATGATGATCACGTCCTTATATGGGTCTCACCTCGACGAGGTTTGTGGAGATGTGGCCAAGACGGATAGTTATCTCTATGGTTCAAGGTACCTTTCTAGGTCCTCAGTAGGGTATGCGTGGTGGTTTAATTGTTTACCGTTCCACCTCATTTCCACCGGGTGCATAATATCATCCACGTACCTTAGCTGAAGAGATACGTGCATGATCCTTCACATATCATCACTCTCAGGGATTAGGACGTCGATGACTAGACGACTTCCACATGGATCCAGTAGGGGTCGAGGATTGACAGGAGCTGATCTTTGGAGGATGGTCGATTCCTCGGGTGCGCTTTCACTGGCAGTACGGGAACCTCTAGGTGAGCTCATGGGAGCGGAAGGCTCATATGCGTGCTCAGTATCACTTTTGTATCCCTAGTTTGTGTTAAATCTTTAAGGGGATGTGAAGCCCTAAGGTGGGAGTAATGTAAAGACTCGGATATTTCAAGTAAATTTTTTCATAATTTCTTCTGGATTTTACATGAATGCAGTTTCTGAAGGCTCCTGGTTATGAGGTCCGGTGTGCCCGGAATCATTTTCCGATAATTAGCTCGGGTACGTTCAGTGAATGAATGAGCGTTTTTTTCTATCTTTTGAACCAGTGCTCTAAATCGAAATATAAGGGAACCGATGAAACCGTAGTGCCCGTAATTTCTTAGGAACACCTTTTTTGAAGGTGCATTTTCTCGGGTGTTGATGTAAAAAAAAAGTGGGGAATAAAAATATAATTGGTTTGTTTTCATTTTTTCACTAAGCGGTTTAAGTGAAATAATGTTCTGTCTCAACATAATTTCACTTTTCTAAGTGTTAGATTCTAAGTGTGGGAGTTGGAGTGGGACCCACCAGTTGTTAACTTCCAATGAGAGGATTAAGGGTAAGGTGGGGCCCACACGAGCCCCCGCCTTTTCAAATTCCCTAACTCCTCTATACCCCTTATTAATTAAGTGACTCCTCCCCTCCTCACCTCACACATTAATTCATGCCACCTAGACACTAATTTATTTGACAACATAAGATCAATTAATTAAGTATGTTAGGTTTGAATTTTGTATTTTTGAAACGAATGGCTTGAGTAATAAAATAAGAGATGTCTTATTTTATTTGGGTTTTATCTTGTTGTGTTGATTTTTTGAGAGATTTATAGTTTTTGAAGAGTTTCATCCTTCCATGAAGAACTCCATCCTCATCGTTGAAGAACGTGAAGGACGCCGGTGCTAGCCTCGACTTCTTTTTTCTCGATGCTTGACGAAGCGACACCGTTATCCTGCGGTAATGTCTACGGAACAACGGAGATTTCCCTTTCTTTGTCAAGTGATCAACTATCGTGACTTGAGGTAGGGAATTAATTTGTGAATGTTAATGAACCCATGATTATTTTCTTCTAAAACAAATAATGCGGATCAACTAAATATTAAGTTGATTCGCGAAAGAATATTCTTGCGGGTTGGAAATACATGATTGCGGGAAAATGTGTAAGTGTTGATTACTTTTTGTTCTGGAAAAATCCGTTGACGTTCTTCATCATTTGGGCCGCTTGTTATCAACTTAACCGGAGGAGGTTGGACCACACGAACACGGCCGCATCTCCTCCACCTTTGTTGTTTTGTTC
The DNA here is from genome assembly GCA_963277665.1 of Viscum album. Lineage (NCBI taxonomy): Eukaryota > Viridiplantae > Streptophyta > Magnoliopsida > Santalales > Viscaceae > Viscum > Viscum album. The sequence goes on along the minus strand of OY728126.1, from coordinate 1,682,246,420 downwards.
ATTGTGGCACGAACAAAGGCGGCGTGGTGCAACAACACCATGCGGAAACAAGAAAGAATGTGATGAAGAAGCGTGGCACCGTCACACCACACCGTTGAGGCCGAACCAAACCGCCACCGGAGTCGGGGCCGTGGAGGCGATTCAAAGACTCTACTAGTTGATCATTGTGCGCAGAATGACGAGAAATGACAAACAGGGCCTCAAAGTCACCTTGAAGCCTCTGCAGTGAAGGTCGGGTCCTGGGAGGACAATTGGTGAAGACAGAAAGCATAACGGACCACCAGAGTGCGTCTGGTGGTCCGCGGTAGGACCAGCCTGTGCGCCACGCTGGCACGGCGGTACCGGCGGCTGCCAGGAGGTGGCGGCACCCGGTGCGCCGCCAGGAAGGTCCGTCGTGGCTTCATCCGCGGCGGCAGGCGACGGTCCCGCGGCCACACGATACCGAGGGAGACGCGGTGGCTAGTGCCGCGTCGCTGGCAGGGAGCGGCCCCCATGCAGGGGCTGCAGCTTTAATCAGGGGGGCGCGCGCCTCCCCCTGTTCTGCTCAGCTCGGCCAGCCGAGCAGGCCGCGTGGGCCGCGCCAGCCCGGCAGGCCATCCAGTCGCCGGGATGGGCCGGGTCGGGCCGCGCAGGCCGGGCGGGGCCGATCCAGCCGGGAAGATCCGTGCCCTAGTGGTCCGGACCCGGACCTGGGTCGGTTCGCCCCGGTTACGGCCGACCCAGGGGGTCACGGGCCGGGTCGGACCGGGCCCGAACCCCCTATTTCCAGGCAGTATTTGATCAAACGCTCATAACATGGGCTACGGAACTCCGATCGACGCCCTGTCAGCTGCAATGTGATCCTTGGATCACGAAAGTTGTTTTGGTATATTACACTCAATGTTTCAGAGAAATTTGGATACGTCCGGGTTGGTTCATGCATGAAACGAACCGGGTCCTCATAGCGGAAACACTTATAGCTTGAACTTCGGACGTCCAATAGACGTGCCGTAGACTTTGTTGGTTTCCTCTTGATAAGACGGATCTTTTGGTATACTTCTCCTGATGTTTGGACGCAGTTGGATAGTGGCCGGGTTGGATTGAACCCGTAATCCAACCGGGGCCCTGGAACGGAAAAGATGATAACTTTCAGACCAGACATATGTTTGACAAACCGTCAACGGCGTTGGTAATCACATTGAGAAATTGTCCCTATGAGTATACCCTATGAGAGTTCGGGGTACATTTGAGATACGGCTGTCTTGGTTCGCAAACGAAACCAATCGGGCCCCTAGGACGAAAAGGCTAATAACTCACAGACCGGGCGCCTGATTGACACACCGTCTATTGTGTTGAGACCCCTATGACGAGGCGGTACTTTGAGATACTTCTTCCTAGTACTTTTAGATACTTGGATTTTCAACATGTAGCTCGTGGAGCGGACCCTCCGGGATACTGGCGTATGGAGTACGGAGACCGTGTAGCCGGCTGAGACTTGACGACTGCTTGACCGAATCGACTTGGACTGAGTCGACTAGCCCAGTGGATGGAGCACTACTTTGATTGGGTGAATACCCATAGCGGACGGAGCGCTACTGAGTTTGGGTGAAAACCTGTGGTACTCATCCAGAGAGTACCTCTGTAGGCTATTAGGGTGGATGCACTACGGTGTTTGGGTGGAAGACCCCAGCAGGAAGCAATACTGTGTTTGGGTGGCTGACCCATGGTACCCGAAAGGAGGAGTACCTCGGTAGTCTTAGGTTAGTGAGCAATATCTCGTAGTCGTGAAAGGATCACTCTACACTCTAGAGATGGTTCTCTTCAGCAGTTACAGTTTCTATAAAGAGAATCCTGGTTTTAGCTGAGTCTATGATCTTTGTGTTTACCTCATGATTGATATGGGTCACTTGATAACATAGGTATATGTATGGGCATATACATAGGTAGTGGTTATCTGTTGATTTCATAACCTTTGTGTTTACTCATGATTGAGATGGGTTACTTGATAACTTAGGTATAAGTATGGTCTTATACTTAAGTAATGGTTATATATTGAGATCCTTCTTTGTGGTTATCCTTGTTGGATTTAGAGATACCTTGAGGGTATCGGGGTCCCTACTGAGTATCGTATACTCACCCCTGCACAGGCTATGCCCAGACCTCGTTGTGTTGTTGCAGACGACGGGCAACGCTGACAGAGGCGAGTGTTCGAGGACTGGACGATACCTGGAGGTGGACTTCACGACGAGACGAAACTCGGGGGAGGTTGACAGGCGAGAGCATTGTGGAAGCTATATGTACCTACCCATCAGGTAGGATCCGTGTTGGATGATCCAGGAGCTATGCTATCTGTACCTACCCTTCTGGTAGGATCCGTGGTGGACCATGCAAGAGTTTCGATATCTGTACGTACCCTTCAGATAGGATCCGAGGAGGACGACCCAGGAGCTGCTTCCATTCTTCCAGCTGTTTGTCTTTTTCTGTTGTACTTTCGTTCAGTTATAGCTGTACTTTCAGTTGGGTTTGTATTCTGGCCCACTTACTTTTCAGCACTTTCTATTGTACTTAGTGTATTACATCATCTTGTACTTTGTGATGTTTTGTTTACTTTTATAAAGGAAATGCATTTCCAGTTATCGGGATTTACGCCTTTGGTTCTAGTCACCAGCCCATGGCCTATGGAAGGATGGCTTGGGGTTGTTATGGCACGGACCCCGAGGACTGGTCGTGACAAGAGTCTGTGTTGGGATGGGGTCTGTGGAATGTTGTTCATATAGTTATAATGATGTAGTTAGTTCATTATGTGAACCATCTTCACATCATGAGTTAGCAGTTAACATCTCGATTAGCTAGCTTGTTTCAAGGCTTGAATATGGGCTATGTAGGTGTCCATGAAACATATTCACTTTGCGAAAACCTAATTCACAGTTACTATAAAATCCAAGACTATATAACTCAATTAAAAATAATATTATTTTTTTTCTAAAAGAACTCCTACATTTAAATATTCTTTATTGTTTGTTTTAGTATAATTTTTTTGTTATTAAGGACATGATATTTTTTAATGGAGTTCTTATGAGAATAATTATTATACTTTTTAATCAATTAAATAATCCCAAGAATAGGAATTTTTCAAAAAAAATTATATATTATATGTCAACTAATATGAATTGAAATTTATACAAGTATTATTACTAGTCATATATGTGATATAAAATAATAATTTTCTTACAAAATAGACTTCTCAAAAAACAAATTTCTTTTCCAATTTCATTCGTTTTATTTTCAATTAATTCATTCCACACATATAATTTGAATTCGGAAAATTATATTCTGTATTCTAAATCGAAATATTTAATTTTTTCTAATATATCACCCTCTTTGTTTTACTATAATGAAAATTGAAATTAGTAAAAAAAATATCATTTTAAAGATAAAAATGGGTTCCATATTTATTAAAATAAATATATATGAGATAAAAATGACCCAAAAATGTATAATTACTATTTTATGGTAATATTATGACCTTATCCATTCAATGGACTAAAAAGTATCCGTTTTCAGGCCCTCTAACATGAAACAAATTAGAGTATATTTTATTCTTTAAAAAATCAACGGGTTCTCTGTTCCCCATACATATATGGATATATACTCTTTTAACCATTACACGCATTAAATAACTAATTTTTAATAATATACCTAACCAAATAACTTACTTACTTATCTATAGTCATCCTAGATTCCATGGATTGGTCCATATTATAGCTTTAAAGAATTTTTACAAACCAAAAAAAAATATAATGAAAATATTATATCCTTAATCACTTGTTTTATTTTATTTTTTTCTTCCACAACAATAAAATATTATTAAAATATGATTATATTATATAATTAATATACTCTATATAATGATATTTTAAATTTTAATGTAATTAACTACAATCATCTCTTCTTTCCTTATATGGTAAATGAACACATAGATCATGTGTAATACAAAGTATTGCTTATCGAATGAGCGTAATTAATTTTACACTAACACTACAAACATATGGATATAATGAAGTATATAATGTTTTCATAATATAAAAAACATAAAATTATAATTATTTTATTATAATATCATATATACATTTATACATTTCATTCAATAGAGAATACTATAATGTTGCTTGTGTGTAAGACAGATTACCACCTCTTGAAGTGATGTAATGTGTTTTCCATATATGATTTACATGGAAGTAAATAAGGATTAATTTTATTTTTATATCATATATTAATGAAATATTTTAAATTCTATAAAATAAAAACAACATATAATTTTTTAGGATGGAATTAATTGAATAAAATATATTGTCGTTTATGTGTGCGGCGGACTACCATCTCACTTCATGATGTGAATTTTTTTACATTATTACATGAATATTATGTATAACGTTATTTAATGAAATAATATCTTATATACTATATATGGACCCTGCCTTAAAACATTTCTTAATATTTACTGAAATCCATAATTCGAAATGTGGATCTTTTTAGGTTTACTGTTTTATATAATTTGGCCATAAATATTACATTACATCTAAAATATTACAAAGTAGACACATATACTCTATACAATTTTTTTCACAAAAATTAAAATTCGCAAATAAACAAGAAGGATTTTCATCAAATAAATATTTTTTAATTCTTCCTTCCTCATTCCCATCCTTATACCGAGTGAATAACATTTAAAAACATGGTATGAGAAAAAAAAGCTCAGTAAGGTTATAAAAAAGGAAATAAAACATTATTCCATCAATAAATACAATTCCATGAAATCATATTTTTCAAACATAACACATATTCTCTTTAACATACCTCACAAAATCATAATATTTTTGAATAACACATAGAAATAATAAATCATAATGGTAACTTGTGGATTCCATAAAACACATACATCATAGAATTCATAGCTATGTAGGAAGTTATATTTAGAATATCCATAAGAATATATTTCCTAAATATCTTAGGAGAAACATTAATATATACCTACTTCACATTACCCAATACACTGAAGATCTATTTCGGGCTCAACCACCCAAGTGTTACCCTAGAACCACCCCTATATGTAATTAATTTCAAAAAACCATTACACATAAACCAAGAATGATGGAATGATAAAATTTCCACATTACGAGGAAATTATATCATTTCAATATAATGAAATTATAAATGATTTTTCAAAACCATTCTCAATACGAAAATACATAAAAAAATTTATGGTGTTTATTTTTTCCTTTTAAAACACTACATCTTGTTAAGTAAACCAAATATCATGTAATACTAGTGGCGGAGGAAAGGTCATTGTGACCGCATATGTTAAAAAGAAACATTCCATTTGTCATTTAGTAAAACACATAACAAGGAAATGATTCCCATTTAATGAAACTAAAAATCACAGGTGTTTATACACAATATAAAACAATGACATTTATAAATCAAAATATGTATCAATTAAAGAAGACTGAGATGATGTCCCTTACCTCATATCTGAATTGACTCGTATGTTCCTTTTTCTTTCTAAATAATAAACTCAAGATATTTTATACTTTCTTCAGAATCTTTTTGAATTTAATTAATCATTTTATAACACTTATTACAACATTATAAACATTAATTAATTATTTGTCTAAATATCAGTTTTATTTTGATATTTTGTTCTTGAGTCAAAAATGATTTTGTTATAATTAAAAAATGTCTATGTGGTCAAATTTTTATTATATCCAGAAAGATTTTCATTATTTAAATATCATATATATCTAGTATATATATGTATATATAATAGTAAATAAAATGTGGAGATAAAAAAATGAATACCAACGTCCATGGAGACGATAGGTCGTACATACACATGAACATTACATTTATTTTTTAACATATTTAATTGAAAGAAAACAAAATGATACAAATATATATTATAATTATAGTATAATATCATATTTTATATATGTTAATTACAATAATTAATTCCATCCGTTATTTTTACCATGTATGGAATGAATGAGTCATTTCACATTGAGAGGGTGGTAGTCCACACATCCTCAAATAAAATTAAAATATTTACCCATTATAGAAACCAAAATTCTATTATATAAATGAAATATACAAGAGAATAGAGAAAATAGATATATATTATAAATAAAATATAAATGTATTGTCTAATAATTTCCACCATGATAGATGGTAGAAGAAAATTGAACAATCATCGTTTCGTGAGACAATAGTTTATCATGCATAGAAACAGTATGTTCGTATCAATGAGAAATAGGTGTTTGAAATTTTTTTATAATAATTCTCATAATAACATCCAAGTATATTGAATATAATTATTTTGTTAGAAATTAATTTAATATTGAAATTATAGTGGGTAGGAGTAGGAATATAAAGGGAAGAAACATGAGAGAAGACATTACCTCCCATGGGGTAACTCCTTTTGATTTATGCCAAAAGCCTTCTTTAATTTCCTTTTTCTGAAAGTAAAACCTCTTGGAGGAAAAGAGGGATGTTGGGGGATCATTTGGGTAGATTTTAGACCATAATATGGCGATGATCTGTGTGAGTAACGGTTTGATGTGGTTCCCTTTTATAAGAGGGAGGTGGGGTACTATAGGAAGTCATTAAAAGATTATTTTATTATAAGTTTAATTGGATTTCAAAAGGTCTAAAACAAATTTCATTCAAAGATAAGTTGATTATTGATATAAATAATCTCACCCAATAGGTTTTAGAAATTTTTGGTCCCAAATTTATCCTTGTCTTCTAGGATTAACCCTTTGATAAATATTTAACTTTTACCATGTCTTCATGTATATTTATACTATATGGTTAATGAAGTTATAATAAAATTACTATAGAATCTAAATTCGTACATTAAAGAAAATTTATACCTTATCTACGAAATTTGGTGAATCTATTATTTTTATAACTATCAAATCATTTAATAATATATAAATTTTTTGGAAAAAATCATTAAATTCAATTTTTATTCAATTCAAATAATTACTTTTTAAAAAATCCATAACAAATTTATTATTTATAGAAACCATAATGATTTAGAAGAAAATTAGTTGTAATCATCCCTAAAATTTAAGGTTGTGATAAAATGTTTCAAAATAAATTTATTTTAATTTTTATAATAACATTTATGTAAAATATTTAATTATAAGTTAATCAAAACATCATCATTATGTCATAAATACATTCATTTATTGTTGAGTCAATAAGGTTTTCCTTATGACTTTTCCATTCCTTCTTTTTTTGAAAATCACAAACACCTTTCTTTAAGGAAAATCTCTTTTATAAGGAAAATCGCTTTTGTAAGAAAAATTATCCTTATCATATTTTCATCCATATTTTTCTTATGTATAAGATTCAGATTCATTTCTATATTCTAGGAATTGTTTGAAACTTTGATATGAAGTATTCTATTTTGGGATCCGAATTTTGGATAAGAACTGTAATAAAGTTCACTCCGAATTCCAAATGAGAACTATAATAAAGTTTCATTCCGAATTCCGGATACGAACTCTGATTAAGTTCTACTTCAAATTCAGGATACGAATCCTTATGAAGCTCGACATCGAATTCTCACTACGAATTCTAAAGACGAATTCTCTTTACGAATTCTGATGACAAATTCTCATTCCGAATTCTCATTCCGAATTCACCTATTAAACAGAATATGATCATCTTTGTTTTATACACTCCTAATTTATTTATCATCCAAAAATATTTTTTGGTTAGACTTCTAACTTTAATTTTGCTTACGCTTTTATAATTTGTCTACTTTTTAATATATTTTTACACTCCGAACCTTCACTCCGAATTTTCACTCTGAACTTTTTAGTTAGCCTTAAAATGATGTCATACATTCTGTTACATTTGTTTTGTTATAAAACGATGTCATCTGTTATGTTATAAACTAACGGTTGGTTAAGTTATGCGTGTACAGGTCCCTCCGATTTTTTAGGAAAATATGACTACTGGAAAGGAGGCCGAACTTGCCTATAAATAAGAGCTCATTTGAAAGATCTCGAGGCTGACTGCTGACTAATGTACTGTGCATACATGTTGTTGAAGTGATTTCTAGAGAGAGAGAGGCTCTTATTAACTCTCAAAGCTTTGTGCGACTCCGAATGTTGGTGATTACATTCTAGGACTTCCGTGGATAGGAAGACATAGGTTTCCAACACCTTGAAGGTGAGGTCTTCTTTGTTGGGGAAGACAGAGGTTGCAAACTACCTTGAAGTTGAGGGCTTGCGGGGATAGCAAGACAGAGACTCTGATCTTCGTATTGAGGCCTTTCCCTAGTGTGGGTAAGACAGACTTTCTTGAAAGTATAAATCAAGAGACCTTTATCCAAGGTTGTTGGTTACCCTTCTCTTTGGGTTAAAAGACTTATATCTTGTTACTTGTAGTTTTACTACTTGTTTGTTTCCGCTGCATTTTGTATTATAAGGAAAGTATAACTTTCTTATACTTCCATACTTGTACTCTATTTCATTTAGATTCTATACGCTTTAAGGTAGAATCTCATATTGTAATCTTTTGTTAAGTTTCAATTTCCGGATCCATATTTCCGGAACCTACTTTCGGAATCTCTTTCCATGTTTTCATTTGGTATTAGAGGTATTGTGAATTTTCTTAGTTTAACTTTGTTAAACATATCCCTTTCCTTTACTTAAGGAAAACATAGTTATTCATAAACAACTTTAATGGTTCCAAAGGAATTTTTAAAGTGTACAATTCACCCCCCTCTTGTATTTTGAGCATCTATATCATTATTTCGATCCTACATTTATATGGTGTCTAAAAATTATATATGAAAAACCATAAGGTCAACAATATTTATAACATTATAATGATAGTTTATAGTCAATGATATCCCTTATATAACACAAAATAATGATAGTTTTATGAAATGATACATGTTTCGTTTATATTTTCCTTAACAATATATATAAAGTAAATAAATGTCATTTTCCAAATCCAAATGGCTCCATGGGGTTCTAAAATAGAGAGAAGGTTTCCCATGGTCAGACATATATCACCAAATATGTTTAAAAAACATGTTTGGGTAATCCAATATTTTTATAATATTATATTTTACCCTTATTTAACAAATATACCATTTAACCATGGTAAAGGAAATATTTACTGAAATCACTATTATTAATTTCTAAATATAAATGGTAACTATTTACACAATTTGGAAATCATGATTCCCAATATGGAATCGAATTTTGATAATTAAAAACATATAAGTTTCATAAAATAATTTAAATTTATTTCCCAATGTCAAAACCAAAAAGCGTGTTTTTAAGAAGCAAAAACTACTAAACAATTAACATGTGTTTATGTCCAATTTCAAAGATAAATTAATTCTAATGACCAAAATAAGATTAAATGAAAAAATATAATCCAATTAAAATTTCAAACAAATTAAAAATAAAATCTTATGAAATAAATAAATTAGATAAAAATATACGTTTGACTTAAATTGCAGTATCTTTCACTATTCATTAAAAGATGAACATTATCAGAAAAATACCAAAATATTAAACAATGTATATATTGATGTCACACTTCTCATGAAGATGATTATTTTTTAAATTGAATATATAAAAGTGAGAAAAGTATATTTAAAAAGGTTTCATTATCAAATGGCAGTAAAATGTCCTTTTAATGATTATTCGAGTATTTCATGATTAAAATATGATTTATTATTATTTTAAGCCTCTAAAATTTATTGGATAAATGTAAATACTTCTAAAAACTTGTATGACTGTATTTTAGTCAGTTATGTTCATTCCCTCTAATATAATGACTAGGTTTTAACTACCCATTAAAATATAATATTATTATTTTTTATGACTCGTCATTGTGAGCCACACAAGATTTCTGACAAACCCATTGTTGTGTTTCTAGTACGCCATTGAACATAGCATCCCCTTTAATGTAAAATTAATTGTTAATTCATGGATATTGATAAATATAAAAATATAATATTCTTTATTTACCTATGATGTTACATCCTTCCCCCATTTTGGGAATTGTCTCATCACAATTATATTCACTTATTAAATAAGTGGGGCTATTAATACCTCAAATTATTAATTGATTTCCATGTTGCCTCTTCAACCGTATGATTATCAAAAAAACATTACTTGATGAGTTACCTTATTTGGTAACACATTCGCTTTTCGGTCAAAAATATGGACTGGTTGTTACTCATAAGAAATATTCACATCCAACTGAACTACCTCTAGACTCCAAAGATGAGATAGATCCAAGAAATACATTTTCAACATTAAAACATGAAAAAAATTGTGTAACTGGGATAAACATTTTTGTAAATATAATCTATAGGAAACTGATCCAAAATTCTCTAGAATTTCATAGGATCTTATGAACCTTGGATTCACCTTTCAGTTTTAGAAAACCCATTACACTATTCCTTAGATAATCATTGAGAAAAAAAATGGTCACCTACCTAGAAATAAATATCCATGCTTTGGTTATCTGCATAACTTTTTTTCTTCGTCTGAGCAGTTCGTATGTACTTATGAATCAAATGATCTTTTTCTACTATCTCTTCTACCAATTCTACTCCCATCAACTTTCATTCACCTAATTCATCATAAAAATATCGATTTCGACACCACTTTACATATAATGTCTAAAATGGTGTCGTATGTATACAAGAATGAAAAATTTAATTATAAAAAAATTCATCCAATGAAAGATGTTGCTCACAACTTCTTTGGTTATCCATTTCAAAATCACATAGCATATCTTCCAATGTTTGAATTGTTCATTATAACTATCCATCTGATTGCTAGTGAAAACCTATACTAAAATTCAATTATGTACCCAATGACTTATTAAAGTCATTCGAAAAGTTATAAATGAACATGGATCCTGATCAGATATAATTTAGAGGTGAAATCTATGAAAACCTACTATCTCTTTAACATAAAACAAAAAAAATTAGGATTTAGAGACAATGTATCTTGACTTTGAAGTAAATGAGAAGATTTATTCAATCCATAAACATTAACTGAGATTTCATTTTTATCTCAAGATGTATTTTGCAATCCAACAAGGAAATACATTGATATATATTCCCATTTCAACTCTCACACTGATAATGACTGAGGCATCTCTCTCAGTACATGTCACTCTTTTTTAACTTTTTGACATGTCTAACACTTCCTATTACAGTCAGCAATATCTATTTTCATTCAATCCCCCCATTAATACTCCCAAAGATCTTTGTACATTTTAGTACTACAATTATGAACTGAAAACATAGATCTATGTCCTTCACATAAAAATTATTTCACAGTCTATGAATAAAAAGTCACACAAAATATATTCTGAAATCTCAAAACACAATCTGTATCAATGTTATATTTTTCTTACATACCCTTCTAAACTATATCTACCTTTTTATACTACTCACTATCTTCATTCTGTGCTTTCTTTATTCTTTCACCTAGATATGATTTCACTTCCACCTAATTCAAAATACATGAATTCCAAGCACCTACTACATAAAATCCAAAATTTATCAAATCCAAAACCAAATAATCTCATTCCAAACGTAGCATGGTTAATGTAGCTTTACTCATTCGATCAAAGAATCAATCACATTATTTTTCATTCAGGGATGGTAATGGACCATGTAATAATAATTGTTGATTAATCTTATCCATCCCCTATGTCTCATGTTTAATTCCTTCTAAGTTAATTTATAATCCAGAATATTTTGATCAGTATATATTTTACACTTTATGCCACACACATGATGTCAAAAAAAATTTAATGTAAAAAATAAAATATAATTCAAAATCATGTGTAGGGTAATTTATCTCATGAGGTTTCAACTGATGATAAGCACCGGAAATTTCCTGATCATTCTCGATTTGGACGCAACCATGTCCTTTCAAATACGTATCATTGTATATAACAAACAAAAAATTCTTGGAAGGAAATGACAATACTATGACACTCTACAATATTCTTTTCAATTATTGAAAACAATTATCACATTGTTTTTTCCATATAAATTTAACACCTCATTGAGTTTAATTAGTCAGTGGGCTATAGAACCGTGAGAAATTTTCAACAAAACTCTTATAGTAACATGCTAAACCAAGACAACTATGAATGTCGATAACATTGGTTGGTCTTGGACAATAATTAAAAACTTCTGTTTTAGCAGGATCAATTGTAATGAAATATTTAGATACAATGTGACAATAGAATGAAATTTTTTTAACCAAAACACACACTTTTGGAATTTCCAATACAGTTTATTTTATTATAATGCATGGAAGACAACCATTAACAGAATATCACGATCATTTTTTGCTTTTAGAATATACCAAAATACAGTCAATAAACACAACAAAATACTTATCCATGAACTGACAGAAAATTATATTCAAGATTTGCATGAATACAACATATGAATTAGTTAACCAAAAAATATTAACTACAAATTCAAAATGGCCATATCTAGTTTGAAATTCTGTTTTTTGATTAACTTATTCCTTTAATTTCAATTGATAGTACTGATACATCAATTCAATCATCAAAAAATACGGAGCTCCATTGAGCTGATAAAAAAACATTTTAAATGCTTATTATGATCATTAAAATCTCAGTAAGTGTTATAAAACAAGGAAACAAAACATTAGTCCATCAATAAATACAGATCAATGTAATCATAAATTTCAATCACCAAACATAATCTCTTTAAAATCCCTAAAAAATAATATGATTTATGTATATCACATAGAAATTTTAAATCACAATAGTAACGTGTGGCATCCATAATATACTTAAATTGTACCTTTCCCACCTACGTAGTGAGTTATGTTTGGAATACCCAGCACCGTATATTCCCTAAATCACTTAGTATAGACATTACCGTTTACCTATATCATGATACTCAATGTATTATAGATATATCTCAGGCACACCCACGCTAGGATTATCAAGGAACCACTCATATACATAATCAATTTCCATGATCAATAACACATTAAACAAGCATAATAGAAAAATAACATATAGAATTTTCAATCATTAAATATAATTTCAAGATATTTAAAAAATAAATGATTGCTAAAAACCATTTTCAATACCAAAATATTTGAAAAGGGTATATTTTATTTATTTTCCATTTTAAAAACACTTCATCTTGTTAAGGAAACAAATATCAAATAATACTCGCGACAGCAGAAAGGTTGTTATCACCACGTATTTTAAAAAGAAACATTCCTTTTGACATTTATTAAAATTCCTCATCGAAAAAATATTCCCTTTGAATGAAATTAAAAATAAGTTGGTTTAATATACCATAAAATGAAATTCTTTTATAAATTCAAATATGCCTAAATTAAAAGGAGATTGAGACATTGTCCCTTTACCCATTGTCCGACTTAACATGTAAGTTCGTTGTTCTTCCTCATTAATAAACTTAAGATAATTTCTACCTACATAATGACCTTTTACAATTTTATTATTCATTTTATATCATGTATTTACACATTATACATGTTACATAATTATTTTAGTTAATATATGTTATTTTGTCGATATATGGTACTTGGGAAAAAATGAATTTGTTATAATTATAGAATTTTCATGTGGTCAAAAGTAAATTGTCACCAGAAAGATATTCTTGATTTAAATATCATATATATAATCTATATATATTTATTATTAATAGTACATAATATTTGGATATAATAAATGAAAAGCACTGTTCTTAGAGATGGTAATCTATACGTATGCATGAATGCTACGTTCATTTCATTTAAATATTTAATGGAATGAAAACTAAATGATACATAGGTATAATATAGTTCCAGTATAATATCATATTATATATATTTTACATAATATCATTAACAATATCCTGTATATATTCCATGAATGGCATGAATGAGTCATATCACTTTGAGGGGGCGGTAGTCCACATTTTCTCAAATGAAATTACAATATTTACCCATTGTGGAAACCATAAACATATTATATAAATTAATAATTTAGAAGCATTGAGAAAATATATATATATAATAGATATTACATACAAATATAGTTCCGTCATAATGGTCACCAAGAGAGGCGGTAGGAGATAATTGAACAATCATCGTTTCGTTAGGCTGCAGTTCACCGTCTAAACAAACAGTATGTTCGTATCGATTAGAAAGAGTTGTGTGAATGTGTAGTTAGAATAAATATCATAAAAACATCATAGTATATATATGTTACTTTTTTGTTATTAAATAATTAAATTAATATAGTTTAGGGGGTTGTAGAAGGACAATAAATGGAATAAGCTAGTGATAAGACATAACATAAAATCAGGTAAATCCTTTTAATTTACGCTTAAAGGACATCTTGAATTGCCCTCTACCTAACCTATGACATATAGAAGGAAGATTGGGATTTTGGGAGCTTATTTGGGAAGAAGATGGCTGATCGAATGGGGATTGAGAGGTGTGATTAAGGGTTAGAGGTGATTCCATTTTATAAGAGGGAGGAGGGGTATGATAAGAAGGAATTGAAAGATTGTTTAATTATATACTAAATTTAGATTAAAAAAACTACCAAACTCATCTAATTCGAATATAAGTTCATTATTATTTGAAATACTCTCATCCAATAGGTTTTAGACATGTTTTTCTCCCATATTTATCCTTATCTATTATCATTAACCCTTACTTAACTAAGTTAACTCTTACCATGTCTTCTTATATATTTACACTATATGGTTAATATAGTTACTATAAAATCCCAATAGAACCTCGGGTAGTTCATTAATGAAATATTAAGCATTATCTATGTTATTTGGTCGAATCTTAGATTTTAGAAATATTAAATTGTTTAATAAAATATTATTTGATTTAAAAACTCATTTATGGCTATATTTTTACTATTTATATCACGAAATTTAAAAAATTACCTAAAATATTTATTATTTCAAAAAAATTATTAATTCAGCGTTACCAAGTCATAATCATCCCTATGGTAATTGTATACATTGAAATGTTTCAAAATAAATTTATTTTAATTTTTATAATCACATTTATATAAAACATTCATTAATATGGTAATCTCTACATCATGATTGTGTCTTAAATATAATTCATTTATTTGTTGAATAAAATTATAAATAAGATACCCCAATGAAGGAAATATTTTTAGATTTATAATTACTATTTATATTCGAATATATTTCTTATATTACCCCATATAAAAAAATTTTACTTAAAAATACTTGTTTAGGTTATATTTTCCTTAACTTTAAATTTATAGTAATTAAATTCCATTTTCACGTCAACGTGTATCCATGGGGTCCTAAAATAGAATCACGAATTCCCATGGTCAGAAATATATCACCCAATAGGTTTTAATAAATGTTTTAGGGTAATATAATGTTATTATAATATTTCTTATACTCTTATTTATCATATTTACTCTTTAACCGTGTTAAATAAAATATTTACTGAAGTTTCTATTCATAATGACTAAAAATAAAAGGTACCGATTTATAAAATATGGACCTATTGATTCTCAATATGGAATCTATTTTTCCAAATTCAAAACACATAAGTTTCAGAAATTAAATTCATATTAATTCCTATTTTCAAAACCAGAAAAGTGTGTTTTTAAAAAGTAAAAAACTAACAAAATATTGATATGTTTTTATGTCTGATTTCAAAGTGAAATTACTTCATATGACCATAATGTAATTAATTTATAAACATATAATCCAATTACACATTAATTCAAAATAAAAGGAAAATCTAAAAATATATATAAATTATATGAATAGATAGTTTTGACCTAAAATACATTATTTATCACTAGTTATTAAAAAAATGAACTTTATTATAAAAATACCATGAAATTAACCAAATTAAATATTTATGTCGCTATTATAATTAATAATCTTATTTTGTCAAATGGAATATAAAAAAAAATACATATAAAGAGGGTTCTCCATCAAAAGGTTGTAAAATGACCTTTTACTGAATATTTCAGTATTTTATGATTATAATAGGAAACATTATTATTTAAAGCAACCAATTTTTTTTGATAAATGTAATGAAATTTAGAAAACATGTATAATTATATTTTGGTTATTTCTATTCATTCCCACCAATACAATGGCTCGGTGTTAACTACAATTGAAAAAAATAATATTATATTATTATTTTTGCATGACTCATCATTGTGTGCTATACAATATTTTGGAGATACCCATTGCTGCATGCCAGGTACTCCATCGAACATAAAATCCCCCTTGAAGTAAAATTAATATTTAATTCGGAAATATTAAATTAATATAAAAATGTCACATTCTTTATTTACTTATGATGTTTTTTATTATATATTATTCATCATGGAGTAATATTTATGAAACATTTCTTTTTCAATCATGATTATTCAAAAAATGAAAATGTACCTCTTGCATATATATGATCAATTGTATCTATGATTATAACGTAGTTATTTTTTCATAAAAATATTTCATGGCTTATTTTAAATGTATATTATTTGTAAAAAATTATAATTATTTCAGTATTACCAATATATATACTATTAATTAATTATCTCTTTGATCCTACTTAACATAACGAAGTGATTTTGGAAAAATTAGTTGAACATCATAAAAGAGATTGACAAGAACCAAAATGGTGATATAATAAAATCTATGATGTTGAGGAATAAAAAAAGTAATAATATTCATGATAAATGGAATGAATAAAATAATTAATTGAAATATTTTTTCTTTTTATAGTGATAAATAATGAACATGATGAATCTGTCTCAAGGTAAGGGATCTCTCTGAACCATCCTTTTAATCATATTATGCCTATTCTCCCTATAAATCCTTGTATCTCTCTCTTAATTTTATGTAATAATTATAATTTTTCTATATATTTCCCTAGCATATATACCTATCATATTATCCATTTAATTGATGGGTTAATAAATTTATTATGATCATTTACCCAATGCCTTCATTTTAAAATTTTCAATTTTTTATGAATCAAGATTATGGAACCCCTTTTCACTGAATGGATTATTATTATGTCATTCCATATGATTGATTCCATTATGTGGCACACATAGATCTTTAACATGTTTAAATGGGTGAACCCAGATTTAAATTCAATACATTGGGTAATTTTATTGCATTGGGAGACATCATGTATGTGATTGAGGAGTAAAAATATTCCATTATGGGATATTGGCCACCATGTCATATTGTAAAAAATGTTTTCCTTGAATCATGTTTATTTAATGTTATATAGTAATTCCAAATATCCTATAATTAAATGATATTATGATACAATGTTAATTATGATATGATACCATGAAATTAATCATGATAATTCTCTTTTATGATATCATTTTATAATATTTTATAACTTGTTTTGTTTCATTATAATGATTAATCCCTTATTCAGTTTTTTGAGAAACCCTTTATTTCTATATTCTCTATGATATCTCATGTAGTTTTTGGATATAAAATAGATTTTATATGACCACTATTGGAGATAAAATAAATATTCACATGTTTTAATTTTATTTTGATTTATTATAAACCTAGTATTCCAAAAAAAGACATTTATAGTTCTTGTGTTATAATTATGGGATATTTATTTTTCATATATTGAAATAATATTTGTAAATGAAATGATTTCTCACAATATAAATCATTCAAAATATGTAATTTAAATATTCTATTTAAAATATCCGATATTAAAACATGAAGAAGATTTCATAAGTGTGGCACACTTAAACTCATTTATATTAAAAAACATGATGTTTGTATTTAAAAATATTTTTATAAAACCATTATTTTATATATTATAAATATATATAAGGTATTTTTTCATATAATTCACATCCAAATAATTCTATGGAATTATTATCAATGTAATTGGAAATGATATATTTTAGACATTGATTGCTAGTGCATCCAGTCATAGAATATCAGAAACTAACTATTCCACCTCACCGTAAGAAACCATATCGAATTCAAATTTTACCTACAGATAAATAATATATGATTTCTATATGATATATATAATACCCAATTTATGAAAACAAAAAAAATCATTTAATAATTAACACTAAGAATCTTCACATGGATTTTTTGTATAGTTCACTTATTTTACACATGCACCTATTTTCTATATTTAGAATTTTTAACATCTAATTTTTTTATTTCCCCTAGATCATCTTCATATTATAAAAGAATTAAATTTTTTTATGGAGATATCCTTATGGAAATTATCCATTTCTTTATGTTATTTTACACTTGTATATATGTATTATCGAGTCCAATGTTTTCATCAACCTGGTGAATTTGAGTGAAAATATTAGGGAATAAAATAACTATGATGACCACATTAAAATTAAAAATAAAGTTCAAGAACCTTTGAGGGTGTGATAAATGTATTAAATATATGTGAAATTAATTAGGTATGTTAATCCCATGGATATAAATATTAATTATATATATATGTGCATCATTAAAATATGAGGTAATTTTTTCTCACTATCTAAATGAATGCATGACAAGAGTGTCTTGGAAATATAATACCACTCTAACATTTTCCTCCCATAATAATGATCATAGAGATTAAATATCATTGTATATTCATGAAGATTTTTATACAGTTTTTTATTTTTAATAAATTTAGATGATAACATCAAACAAAATATTTGCATCATATCATCCATGTGTTTTATATAGATAAAGATTTCTTCCATGATCATGTCCTTAGAGGGAATATCATAAATTGGAGACTCGAGCATGTAATGGTTATATTCATTTTATTGTATAATAAACAAGTTATTATATCATTCATTGATTTTATTTTTGGTCAGGAGTATTTATTTAAAGTTTTTAGAATGTGTATATAACAAAGTGAATGAATTATATATTTTTTCTACATAAAAAAATGAAAAATTAGTTCATTATCATGATTATGAAAACATTTTGGATTAAATTTTTTTTCATAATAATATCAAATTATTCTATAATGTCACCATATCCATCAGTATTAAAATTGAAATATATTAAATCAAGGAAACCTTTATTGAAAAGAAACCATATTTCCCTTCTCATGACAAGTACCGGGGTTTAGTTATCTAGTGAAAGGAAATTGTGTAGGTGGTATTTGAAACTAATAAATCAACGATCCTTGATTTGTGATAGTTGAATATCCAATTATGAAATAATTAATAAAATTTCCTCAACACATACATCAATGTTTTTAAATATCTTTAAAGGGATACCCCTCTCGATGTCATCTTGGTTATGTCATCCGAAAAATGTCAGTAAAGTTACATGATAAAAGAATGTTACCAAAAATGAATGGAACGACACATTGATATTGGTTTCAATTATAATTCAAGTCACATTAGTATTTTTCAATATAAAATTACATTGATGGATTTTTTTCATTATTATAAACCCTCGTTATGTTATCCTTCATATTCTTAGTTCATAGTATGATGATTTTAAATATGTAATTAATAAGGCATTGAAAAATAACATAGTGAAAATAAAATTATTTTACATTATCATTCTCAATTTTTATAATATTTAATTCATGTGACCTCATTTAATATTTATAATCGAGAACCCCAATAAATAAATAAAAAAACATTCACTCGTGAGAATGATAATTATACATGATTATGATATTTATAATGGATGATTTTTTAAGGGATTGATAAATAAACCTACAAACCTCTAGGAAAACCCCCATGAACCTATAATAAATCATGATCAAGCATCATACAATTGACATTCAAATTTTTTTATTATTTTTACAATCAATCCGGGTTTTAAAATACCTCTTAAACATTTAGCCATGTCCATTAAAATTTTTCAATAAAAAGATGATGAGGGGAAAATGATGGGTGGGATACTTAAAAAATTCCATGGGAATTCTAGTACTGCATAATAAATGATTGTGGGTGACACACACACCATTGGATATAATATAATAAAATTTTATAATAGAAAAAAATGAAATAATATTTTTTTGAATGAAACCCAAATACATACATTGATCAGTTAGGCTCATGATAATCCAAATATATTAAAGAGCTTCAAAATAATTTTTCATTACCATAACATGAAATTCAAAATTTTAATTACGATAAGTTGGTCTGGTTTTTATATCTAATGTTTATATTAATTAATAAATTACTTATATTAATTATTAATCGGGTAGCAATTAAGACACAGAATGCTCCCACAAATGATATTTTTTAAAATATATAAATTAATTTATATTTCTATTAATATTAAAAATGGTCCTGGGTTATACTAAATGAATGATGGTGTGCCCAAATCTGATTCGTATACAAAGAGTATTGTTCCATTAAAATAATATATTACTAAAAAATATGTAATCATACATGTTGTGTGATGATGATACATCAATTGTTATTCTTTATCTCAACTCATGTAGTAATCATGACTTGTGTCACTAAATGTAAATTCATAGTATGTGTGGAATGTATAACTAGATATACTTTGTTTTAGTAAACTACATGTAAAGAGACATTACCTAGTAATATGTATAATATAAAATAAAGAATATTAATTAAATCATTTAATAAAAAATTTAATGAAAAATAAATCATCATGTTTAAAAAAAGACTCACATTTCATATAGATCCCGCAAAATAATATATAGTTTTTTTTCTATAAAAAAATTATCAATCTCTGTGTCAATTTAAAAAAATGAAAAACAGATAGACATTATACAATCTATTAGTATTCTTGAATTACATAATTTTTACAATATAAACAAGGAATGATATTTTTCCCAGATATATCACAATTCAAACATAGGGACATAGTACAAAATTTTTCTTCGGTAAAACCACATCACATTTAATCCACAATAGTTATGTTCCCTATTATCTTATATGGAATGGTTAAATTATATATTATTCAATAGTTAGTGTGTCTAATAAGTACACAAGGATTAGATTTAACACATGAATAATGTGTCTCATGGTGTTGTTAGGTATTTATGTAAGTAACATGTTGTGTATCCCTAAAAACTACATGGAAACCAGGTATTCAAGACATGGACTAATTAGTTATAATGTGATGAAAAAACTCATTTAAATCCATGATTAATGAAACCACATATATTTATGGTTGATAAATAAAACATATAATGTATTTTGTTAAATAGTTTATAATAGAGTTGTTTATAAAAAATATATATAAATTGTCAATAAAATTACCATACATTTCGAAACTAATCTTGGCACATTATAGGTTATATATTATAGTTAATGGGGACCATACCAAAATTGAATTTGATTATAATTTTCAAATAATATTCATATACATTTTGAAAATGGTTAATTAATAATATTTTTATAAAGAGAAAAGATAAAAAACCATGAAATCACTAATAGAAAATCATTCATATTAAATTCATTATAATTTTAATACAATGATAATAACTCATCCGTGATGTATTTCACCAATGTAGATAATGATCACTCAGTCCCCATATAAGTTATACAATCACATTTCCATGATTATGCTAACTAGAATAAATTTATCTATATCCTCATGTTCCTGATAATATAGAAAACATGTATATAGAACCATAGGTTCATGTGTTAATGTTCCAATACCATTCATAGTTCATTATGATTATAACAGAATCCTCCTAGTGTAATATGTTGCTTATATTGTTCAATTGGTTTTTAGAATGTGAAGGATGTGTAAGAACACCATTTCACTCTAATTAATCCATATGTATGGAATAAGTGATGTTAAATATCTTAGTATATGATGTTTTACACAACCATAAATAAATCAATATTTAGTTGAAATCTTAAAAAATTATATTATATGTTAATATGCACCTACGTTTTATTATTTAAAATTAAAAAAATTTATCATCCTAAAATAATAAATTTATTGTATTATCCATGACTATAAATCAATTTTTGTTCTGGAAATTAGCAAAATACCAAATCAAACAAAATACTATTAATCATAATTTTAATTTGAATAAAGGACGTTTGAATTTGTGTTTACACATCATACTTTATTTGTATGCTTGGAAAATGAATCAGAAACATTCCCCCCCCCCCAATATAAGTTTTTATCCAAAAAATAATATTTTTAATATAGGTAATATAATCCATTAATTCGTTGTTGAACTCCCAAGGTACATGATTAGAAATATTCTTGATAAGAGTAAATACTAATATTTAATCACATTCAATCTATATATTTCTCAGTATAATGAATTTATCACTGCTAAATTCAAAAACAACATCCAATATTTTAGATTCACATGTAATTAAGGTGTTAATGAAATGTTGAAAACAACCCTTACTAAATTCCCTACTAGTTTTGAAAACTCTCTACTCTTACATGACCTGACAAACCATGGGTTTCTCCATCCACATTATAATTATTCATGTGTGTGAGTGGTGGGTTAAACCATATATTTTTCTGATAGTATTCAAGAGATCACTATAAATTTAATTCATGTTACTAATAATAAAAATAATAATATAATTATATCATGGTATGTGATAACTCACACAAACTAAGAAAAAAATTATCAAATAAGTACACCCATATTTATTTGAATTCAATTTATGAATATGTCTATAACATTATCAAGATATTATGTAACCCAATCCACCAACATCATAATTTACTAAACCAAAGAAAATAAATTGAAATTATTATTTCAATAAGTAATTATAAAAAATATCCATTTTCTTGTAAATACACATATTTTTAATATAAAACTCACATAGAAATATTAAATCGAATATATATGATGAACTAATATTTTTTATTATAAATTCATAAATAATAATTAATTCTTGGCCTTGAGAAAAAAATTTATTCAAATTGTTAAATTAAAATAGACATTTATATGATTAATGGATGCACTAGGTGTGTTAAACCCTAAGCCTTTTTCGTAGGTTCAATAGGCGGGTGATTCAAAAGACAATGATTAGTGTTTAACTACACATCATGGAACCCATTAAAGAAGAATCTAATGTCACTATTAAAACAATATCATATGAATTATCACTATTTAATATTATTTCATTATCTAAATATCTCATTGTCAAGGTTGAATAATATTATCACAAACCAATAATAATGACATTTATTTCATTATCTTCAAGAAATGAACATATCGTTCCTCTTATAAATGGAATATATTTTGATCCACTTCAAAAAAATGGCACAAGATATAATATTCCAATATTTGAAGTTATAAATATTATATTAACAACGTTATTAATTCCATATCACTTGTGATGCCCAAACACATCAAAAATTTCAATAAAAATAAAGTTTCATTTTTTTCGATAATATATTGAAGTACAAGAAAAACAAAATCAATTAATAATAATATGATATTAAAGGACCAAGTCAAATGTTAATATATCATAATATACAATGACACATTATAGTTATGAATATATAATATTTGGCATATCATTATAATCTCCCATCATAGATATTTTCAATTGATAAAGTCAATAGATGAATCCTCGTCCATTAATGAGAATTTAGAACTGAATAGTGAAAGCATATTTCTCCCATCAGATGATGAAGACAAAACATATGATATATATGTATGAGAATATTTTCATAGAACACCACATTTTTCATAATACTGTGGAATTTATTTGATCTGTTATTTTTAAAAACACTCAAATTACATTATCACATTAATTTTATAAAAAATAAAAACAATATGTAATAATAAATATGTTAATATTCATGTTGTTAACATTATAGAAATATAATATAAAAATGAGTAGGTTTATGGAAAAAAATTACATAAAAATACTATTAGAATTAAATTTTAATAATTTATCGAAATCATGTATTCAATAGTATTCCAAAATATTTCCTCACGGTGGAAGTGGGAATAACTATGATTTGAAGTTATACTACAAACCAAAGTCATTTCATCCTCCATTATTAATATAATTTGGATATATCTCAACTGTATTGAAATTTTTCATTACTTGGAAGGGCTCCTTCTATAGAATGATTCATAATGAATTTACCCTAAAATACATCCATGATTTATCATAGAATTGTATCTATAAAATTTCCTT
The DNA here is from genome assembly GCA_963277665.1 of Viscum album. Lineage (NCBI taxonomy): Eukaryota > Viridiplantae > Streptophyta > Magnoliopsida > Santalales > Viscaceae > Viscum > Viscum album. The sequence goes on along the minus strand of OY728126.1, from coordinate 1,682,222,210 downwards.
GTGCACTTCAGAATTTGTAGTTCCTTTAAAAATTAACTAAATCACTTCATGACTTATGAAAACATCTAAAAAGTGTTCTTTAGTAAATTATACTTCTAGTGTAATGAGATTAAGGTAAATTATGGTGTGGATCATCTCATCACATCATGTGGATCTTGTTTTTTTCTTCTATACATAAAATTACTTATTACATTAACATTATTTCACGGATCTATGAACACATATTCACAAATAGAATCCAAGAAAGGATGAATCAATGAAAAATTTACCAATATATAGTATCTGAAATATTCCCACAGGAATATTACATTTTCATTTCATGATACAAAGGAAATAAAAAGTAATAATGCAAATTCTATTAATTTAATCTTACATAATATTAAATTGTGTGTCATTACAATTATATATTTGAAAATTAATCATACAAATCATTAAATGTTGATAATTTATAATTTTTATAGTTTTTATGAATAAAAATCATGTGTATTATTTTTAATAAATTTTATTAGATAAAATGTTTAATAAACTATTATGAATTAACCAATACTTTTCTGAATATCATCCCTAATACTAAATAATTACATTTATATATATTGTGAATAAAATATACACATAAAATGTATTTTTTAATATCATTTTCACATATTAATAATTATTCTTATTCATTTAATAGACTTTAAAAATAAGATGAATTTATGTAATATTTACAAATAAAAATATTCAATATATACGCAAATACTAAATATGGGTTTTCCAATAAATCCTTAATATGAGTTGAAAACTAATAATTGGGAATTTCATTTTAAAAAAATTTAATGTATTCCTAAAAATTGTAAATTATTCAATGTCTCATAAATTATAAAATCATGGTAATTGAAACATTGTATTTTAAAAAGTTGGGTATAAAAATATATTCTATATCAAATACATAAGATGTTATAAGTGTATATTTAATAAATTTCACATAGATTTTAGTGAAATTTATGAATAAAAAACATGCATTGATATATAAGACATTTGAATCATATGTAATGTTTTTTACTGGGTTCTCAAATAAATTTGGAAATGGAAAACAGATTTTTGAGATACGTATGTTTCTTATAATCACATGTAAAATACAATTTTAAATTCATAAAACATTATTGAAATGGTTAATTTTGTACATTTATACAATACAATAACTTCATCCTAATACATAATTGTACCCATACCATGAACATTTAATATTTAAAAATTTTATATTTTAAATTATAATATATAAGAGAATCATTATCATTACATAAGTTTTAAACTAGTTATTCAATGGAAATAAATAATTGTAATTTGAGGTCCTGATACTAGAAATCATAATTTTTTCTAGTCTCGAAAATATATTTTACTATTTTATTAATCATATATTGAGATTTATGAGATTTTAAAAATTCAAAATTATATAATATAGTTGAAAATTGGGTAATTAAAATTTATTTTATAGTACATAATATCTTTTTCTAATATTTTCCATTTCATTAATAATTTTATCTTTTTTCAGAAAATATTTGATTACAGGAGAACAAATAAACTATTTTTTTGTGAATCATCATCTAATAAATATCACTATGCATTGTATTTAATTTATTCAAATAAATTATAATAGACCAAATATTTCAGGAAAAGGGTTGTTTCCAAAGGAGTTTTCCAATTTAGTGAGGGTATCAATATAATTTCATGGAGACATGTATTAATGATATTTTGATATGAATAAAATTGAGGAGGAATAGAAATAATAGTAATATTATGAGATAATTCAATGAAAAATACAGTGATTAATATTTTAATATTATAAGACAATCAATGAATAATTTTATTAATTAGTTTTATTTTTATTAATTGTCTATTGATAAATGAGAGGATCACATTCTAGGTTTTTAAAAGAATTATTTGTTTAAATATTGAAATAAATTTTATGTGATAATTACTAGATAAAAAGGAGAAATAGTTGATAGTGTAAATAGAGGGGTGAGAGTGATGAACCGCATAAAATACTATATTAGTTAATATCAAAATAATTAAATCAATAAAAATTGAATCGATCTTGATACAAAATTCAACTACTAAATATAATTGGATTCAAATATATATAAGTTTTTCATATTTTATACTACATTCACATAGATGACTATGAGTGTTAATGATATAGATAGCAATAGGAGGAAATTATATCTTTCATAGAGGATCCCATTTAACTATAAATTAGAGGATTATATGTTTTTTATTATATTTTATGAGTTATAATATTATATACTCCATATAGTCAAAGATATAAGAGATGATAGAAATTGAATAAGGATAAAGAATGAGGTAATTATCGAGGATTATATTACTATTATTTATTATGCTTAGAATATTGAAGAATATATTTTTTATAAACAAATTTTCAATACATATTACTCATTTTGGAATAAGGTTGATCAATAAGAATAATGTGGATGCTACATTATAATAAAATAAAATAGATATAGAGAACATGATTGTCAGGAATATGATATTTTATTAGGTATATAGTTACATACTGGTGATTACTAATGATATTGTTCATGAAATTATCTTGGATATGATTTTATGATTACATGGATCTACAATAATCAATTTGAAATAATTACAGTCAGATATATTTTTTTTAATGAGAGTGAATGATGTATTTTTTTATAACTCATGCAACAATTAAAATCATGATAGGTTTCATTGATTTATTCATCCCCTCCACTATAGACATCATTATATTCTCAAATGTAGAATAACATATTCATGTATTCATATTTCCAATAAAAAAATATGAATGTCTATCAATCATTACAAACATATTAAATATTTCACTCAATCAATGGGTTCAATCTATTTATAAGTACTATGATCTAGATTTTTCAAACATTTTACTAATTTTATATTTACTTTATTTGGAACGCATAATAATCCTGATAAATCATAACTTCAATTGGGGATAGTTTATTAAGTGGGGAAACTAAAATAAATAAAATTATTAGAAAAAATGTTTAAATTATTCCCCTTTGCTAAATGTGACTTAAAGATATACTTTGAACATCTAGTAGAATTAAAGATAATATTATTTCTATATAATTAGACATTATTTCATTGAATTATTTTTATCAACAATGTATGATTTCAAGATTTGAATATGGTTCTGATCAACCATTTAAAAATAAATATAGTTCACATATTGAGCTATATAAATATATTGGTTATAACCAAAACCCTAATGAATGGGAAAATGAATTTGTAAAATTATTTTAGAAAAATATTATTAGATAATGTTGGTGAAAAAAAATTTTATGGTACATAATGTGATCATATATTTATAGAGATTTTTCCTCATAATGAATATTTTTATACCTTTTATTGAAATAAATTTAATTAATCTAATGAATCTATTTAATAAAACTAAATTGATGTTAAATATTACATGATGAATGATCAAATAATATTTTCATAGATATTTTATTAATTAAAAATAGTCAATTAGAAATATTTCATGACTACTGATAGAAGTACAAGCAATGAGAAAACATCAAAAAAATATAAAAGTTATAAACTGTCTCAAAAATTATTGTAACTAATGAACATTATTTTTATTTTGAAATTAAAATTCATCACTAACTAAAGATGAATTATGGAATGAATTTTTGAAGTAACTATATTGGTAATGAAAATTTAAATGATGGTATCCCGCCATTGGATGCTATTATTGTTCTAAATGAAAAATAATTTATGCTAAATGAAAAAATGGAAATGGATCATGACAATCATTAGATGGATTAAATAAAATAATTGACGAGATATTTTTGATGATATATGATTTATAATAATATATTTTATTATTGGATAAGTATGAGAATAATATCATCAATAATATATTCACTTATGCATGAATTATTTGTAATGGAAGAAAATATAGATAATGTATAAGAATTCAAATGTTCCTATATAGCCATTTTGATTCATCAAATTCCATGGATGATTAAATATTATTGTAATATAAGATCATTAATCCCAACAAAGGGTAATATCTAGAAAATAAAAGGATATAAATGAATGAGGACTTCTCACAAGACAGAATCCAAGATGAAAGGTTTCTACTAGAATATAAGAAAATGTCCCTCATGTTTTTCACAATATATAGATTAAAAAAACTAAGAATATACATATTTAACTTTTTGGTAATATATATATATATATTCAATTAATTTTGTTCCACAATGTGTGTGAAATTAAAGGTTATTGAATGTTTATAGAATAATAATTTCTAATAACGAATTGTTTTGATTTATGAATCATTCCAATACATAATTTTTTTTCAAATGAATATTCATAGAGTTCATTTTTATGAAGAGTATCCATTATAGAAATGATAGAATTTTTTCCTTTATAGGTGGATTGTATTAAAAGGATACACACACAAAAAATTATAGTCAATATATAATCTAGAAAACTGATAAAAAAAGATGCTTATAAGGATTGATAACCATTTTAAATCATTATTTTGAATGAAGAAATGATTTTTTAAAGATTTGTTTTTTTTTTGACATAAAAACTAATGATCTTTGGAAAACCTATTAAAAATTTATTTTTTTGATAATTTTATTGAGATGATTGTATGAGGTAAATTATTTATTATATACACATTCACTACTAATGGAATGAGAAATTTTATTTTGAATCACATGCTGATCATGTATATGAAAACTATTTATCTATAGGATAATAATTATTTTTTAAAAAATTATTAAGATCATGCAAACATAGACTTTATTGTATAATATCTAATTTCATTATTATTATTTATCAAACATACCTTAGGTGGGTTAGGTGTTATTGTGGTATATAATAAGTAATTTCATGTAATTCTATACGGATGACATGAAAGGGAATCTCCCTTACCCTTGTACATTTTTCATTATTTTAAAAAGATTAAGGTACAGGGAGAACTACATATGAAATATTTTTTGCGATATATTTTAGGATCCTAATGGTTTTAAAAATATATATAGAGGTTATATATTGAGTACCCTAATGGATTGTGATTATTATATTTATTCTAAAGTCAGTGATGGAAATTAATATTTTACTGGTGATGGTGGAAGAAATAAATTAAAGTTGTTGTATAAATTTTTTAGATATATATTTTATTTTCAGTAGATCATTTCCATTAATGCTATATATCATCTTATATTCTATTGGAGATCTATTAAAATTTCTTAAAATATAAATTCTAGATGTTATATAATTATGATTATATGAAACGAATTAAAACATGATATTTATTTATATACTTCATGGATTTTCAGGAAGTATCATATTAATATATAAAGATTAAAAGTAGGATAATGTAATTTCAATTATTCAAATGTGATTATATATGGAGACAGAAGTTTCCATCACATGTTTTTAATAAATTATAGATGCTTATAGTGATTGAATATTATAGAATAAGACCGCAACTATCTAGAATACTAGAGTAATATTGATTAAGAATTATATATCTCTAATTGAGTGATTTTGAAATTATAATAAAAAATCTATTCATATGAAGTAATCACTATGTGTGCAATTGTATTTAGAGGTTATGTGTGCTAGATCAATTTAATAATGGGGTATATATTGAAAAATCCAATTTGTAATTCCAAAATAATCTTTCTGGAAGATACATGATTGTATTTGTATAGTAAGATGATATTTATAAAAAATGGAGACAATATATAAATAAATATATATGTATGTATGGAATTTGATAATTCTATAGATGACTTTATGATTCATAAAATATTTATTGTAATATTTAATCATGTAACGGAATTCTATTTTGTGGTTTGAATTTAGAAAATATAAGTGTTATGTCTCATATATAATAAAAGTATTGAAAAGTTAATTGAACACATTATGACATATAATATTTATGGGATTATACAAAGAATAATTTTGGGTTCATCATAAATATTAATAACATAATTTTACAATTAAATATTATAAATATGTTGAATATCTAAGATTAATATATTATACATTGATATATATGATATAATAAGATCAATTTTAAAATTATATTTCAGGAATATATAAAAATCCAGAAAATGAAATATCATATAGAGATATCTAAACCATTTAATAAATAAATATCATATTTTGGGGAGTTCTAATAGATTTTCCTAAAAGTTAAGATAATAATAAAGATATGTATGATATTTTAGATTACATTTATGTTATTTTATGTAGTGAATATAGAAATATAGTTCGGAAAAAATATTACTTTGATACATAAGATTACATTTTTACTAATACGAAACTGTATCCAATGCACTGATCACAAAAGTGTACTAAAATTAATCATGTGAAATTATAATTTGTAATTTAAATACTCTCAACAAGTTATGGTTGTAAAAATTTATTAAAATAAAATAAAAATTTGTTTTCAATGGGAATAGGTTATGATATTCTGATAGTATCAAATCATAGTAAGATAGGTGTTATTTTACAAATGATACATATGTATTTATAAATATTAAAATAATATTTAAGATATTACATTGTAGAATAATTGAATGGTATTATAGTTGTTCTGATATATAAATTATTTTTTCCAATATGTATTTTAATATACTTCATATTTAAGGTAAATTATATTTTGAATATGTGAGACTACTGGAGAGAAAATCAAAAAATAGTAAATAAATTATAATTTCATGATGTTGGAAACTCTTTTAATAGTTATTGATTTTAAATAATAATGATCAAAATATTTCAGAAATAATTATTTGTTGTTAGTATGGTTTCAACAATTCAAGGTTGTTTATATGTCCATGCAGTCACATAGTATCGAGAAAAAATTATTTTTTAGATTTATTAATGACTTAAAATATCCTGATTTAGTGAGACAATTTAATTATATTTATGGGTTTTAGATTACAAATATATAAAACTAATCAATGAAGATATAATATAAATATATTCTGTTTAATTATTTTATTGGTAATAAATGAGAGGATCAAAAGGAAGTGGTTTTCATGGTATTTCTATATTATAATATGAAATGGTTTTCATGTGGTTTTCAAATGATCATAAAATGTTGGATATTGGTAGAATTTAAATAGATGGGTGGGATAAAATATCTAGATAATACATTCAAAAAAAATATCATGACTATAAATTAATTATAAATAGAGGATAAAGTGATAATGATGTTTTATTCCATATATAATGAGTAATATATAATGTAAAAGGGAAAACTAATAACACAACATTCCAATAAGAGACATTGAGTATCATAAATATGTATTTAAGGACATGATTATGATATTTTTAACTATTAATTCTAGGTGATGCTAGATTATAATATGAAAATAAGAAGGAAGTCATTGTGACAATAATAATATATACCCATTATGATTGATGATATAAAAAATAAATAACTAGAAGAAAGAGGAATAAAAGATATTTAAAAAAGGCTTACAGTAATTTTTCATGTTCATTGTTTCTGTGCTTATTCATTGGAAGAATAATGAAGAGAGGATAATTTCAATATTTTTTTCAATTTAATTTATCATTTAATTATTTTTTACACAATATCACAGATAAAAATGATTTATAAAAGAATATGGGTTGGATTTCAATTACATTTAGTAGAGGAAAAAAATTAATTTTTTGTGTAGTTTCATCCTTTATTATTCCAAATAACTTCTTCCATAGACTAATTTGATGGAATTTATAACACTACAAAGATTCATTTTCATTTTATTGATGAAACTGCTATTTTAATATTGTCAATTTCAACTGATTTTTTGACGTATAATACCCTCTTATTTTTATAAAAAATACTCATCAATGAAAAGAATGTTATTACCATATACTATTTACATCAAAACATCCAAAAAACTTTTTTTCATTTATAATAAATTAAATTAGTATATATATATTATTTATGTATCTTTGTGATGAATATATCAATAAAATTAGTATATTCCTACATTGGGGTTAAGAAACAAAATTGTTGCATTATTTTCATTATTCTATATTTATTAATATTGATTTCATGGTGTCTAGAATAAATTAAATACTATATTAATACAATATAACATTATCATAGTTCAAAATATTAATAGGGGAAACTAAAACATGGAAAATTTTGATGAATTGGTTTTCATTGATTCATCCCCCACAACTCAGAGAGTGACTCCAAAATCTACTAGGTACATAAAATCACTTGTATATAATCATATCACAACCTAAATCAATTATTTAATTTATGTTTCTAAAACAAAATATACTATTTAAATCAAGAAAAAATTGATCAAAATATCATAAATCCGTTTACTAAATTTTATACCACAAAATATTAAAAAAACACCCATTTAATTAAATTATAATTATATAATTTACATTTTGATGTTTAAAATTAATATTTAAGATCAAATTAGTCTATATTAAAACAATTTGACTATTTTTTTTAATATATTGATATCAATTATTACAATTTTACAGACTCTTTAGCCATGAATCTAATTTTTAATATCTCATGCAATTTGTTAATTAACTATAAATATTAATATATTTAAATAGGAAATATAATGTTTAAATTGAATATTTGAAATTAATTTTTGACATAATAAATTAAATTAAATGTAATTAAAACAAAATAATGAATTTATTAACCTCCATTCCCTAACATCCTTTAAAACATACATATAATTTCATGTGGAATGAATAAATTTAAATCACATTTTAAAGAACAGTAATTGATATTAATTAATAATTTAAATCAAAATTATTCACAATTGTAGACATCCTCAAATCATATTAATTCATTTCCAAATAAAAATATTTAATTTTAAATCCATAATTGACATCAATATAAACATCATTATTGTTTATATAATAATGATAAAATTTTCCCAGATTTGTTAGCATAGTAATTTAGTTGTATTCAACATGATATCAATGATACTACAAAAATATTTTATTAACGTCATAGGAAACATAAATATTCTAAAACTAGTCATTAATATAATGTCTCATTGTTGAATTTTATTCAATATGTAATCCATTTAATGCATACAATTCTATAATCACAATAGATAATCATAGAAATCTTATAAATAATAAAAAAATCCATAAATAATTATTGTATTTAAATAAATTGTTTTATAATACATATTCACCAAGAATAAATATTTTATTCTATGAAAACCATTTAAAATAAACATTTTAACTTGGTTTAATGAAGAAAAATTGTATTAATCAATCTATGACACAAAATACTAATACTATAGGAAAATCATAGATCATACCCCCCAAATTATTATAGTACAAGAAATAAAAAACCAAATAATAAACATGTTTTAAATTTCAGAAATCAAATTAGAAAAAGAGAAAATAAATATAGATTTACTTATTTTATAATTTATATTATAAGGATAAAATATTTGTTTAATAAAAATTACTCAATTGTGAAAATAAAATAAATATCAGAAAATGGATTGCCTAATGAAATGATTTTTATAGTTATAACTATTATCCCAGATTTGGATAATTTCAACCATGTTATTTTATAACGACCACATATTAGTAGTTTCTTCTATATCTGTTTACTTCTCAATAAATATGGCTATATGGTTTCTCCACATTAGGTACCTTAGGGTTCTATAAAATAATGTTTTCAAAAAACCACCAACAGAGTAATCCCACTCTTTATTGATCATAACAATCAAAACAAAACCAAATGATACAATATAATAATAAATTTCATGAAAATAAAAAATAAATTCAAACTGAATCCCCATACTTGTTACCATAGTCCCTAATATGGTTCTTATCATCCCGAAAAAATCATTATTGATAATCTATGTGTAAGAAATCAATTCACTGATATCTCATATCAAATCCTAATTTATATGTACACTTTAATAAAGACTATCCTAATACAACCTAAGAAAAATTCTTATAATGTTTCACCATAAATACTTCTCAAATCAAGCAATTGTCTACAAAGGTTTCTAAATAAAATGATAATTTATCTATAATTCAACATCATCACAAGTATGTATTATAGGAAACTATATATTATATTTCCTTGACAAATACACTTGAGAAATTCCTGAATACTTATATATTTTTATCAAGAACTAACATCCCTTGGTAGTGTATTTGGTCACTTGAACTCATGGGTCTCCTGTAATTCATCGGATTTATTCCCAGACAGAAAATAGATTTTTTATTTTTCAATACATTTTTAGGGAAATGGTGGGAAACCATTATAGTTAAATATAGACAATGAACTGACACAATCAATAATAAATGAGTTATTAACATCATTATTATGATGATTAGAATCCTTACAAATGTAATGACTAAAATGTAAAGGAATGATCACAATATATAGGTCATCTATTATGAGGTATAAAAAATTTTGGGCCATCTTGTCCCACACATAGATAAATTCTGTCACACCAATCTTCCTCATATTGAAGTCAATCATGAAAATGCAATTTCTCTTTTCAATTAAAGTACAATATTCCTATTTATGGTTTAATTGAATCGTTATATCAACCATAATTTAAAATTCCTCCTATGATGTTTTAGATCCACTATCTTCTATAGCATATATTTTTTGGAAAGAAGGATGATCTATAATTGTTACCTTTATTCCCCGAATAAAAAATTGCATACAATTTCTGAGGCCTTATCATCATCCTATTATTGTAAAAAATTGTTGATATGATAATCATATTGATTTGGTTCTATAAGATCTCCAATATTAATCGTATATTTATCATTCTAAGTAAATTAACACTCTTGTATAACTAGCACATAATACATGGTATCATTATCCACCATCATATTCTTTTATAAGATTGAGTATCAATTAGCATCAGTAAATGTAAATAGTCATTGAGGCATTTATTTTTATTTCTTTTTAGTGTAATGAATCACCACACATCACTATTTTCATTCCTTAATTTATTTATCTTTTGAATATGAATCCCTCTCTCATGTCTTTCTTAAATACTATTCACTGATACTTGGCATCAAATTACATTCTCTGATCTAGTTTGATAGTAACTATGTTCCCCCATGATGTTCTACGATAGTGTTGTGATTGGATTTGTTTTTGTAATACATCCCCTTTATCTTGTTCATTACCTTTAACCATTAGGTTCCCAAATTGGTGTTTACCCCTAATAATCGGCAAACTCCATATCAACATCATCCTACCAATATCCATCACCCTCTCCTCTATGGCTCCACTCAATCAACTGGCATTTACCTAGACTTCCACTACATCCTAATTGATAACATTTGAGTATGAAATTGTATTTTATATAACATTTATGCTCCATCACCCATAACCACTATATTGATATGTCTTGATACAACCCCTGAAGCCCTCATCCCCTCCATGTCACTTTTCAACATACCATAGATATCTACAATTTTTTGATTAGGAGGTATACCATGATCCTTATTGTTAGTATCAATTTATACTCTCCATTTATTCATGGGATCCTCAACCTGACAATACTGTAGGTCAATCCCTAGAAAATTTTGACCATTATGTGTTCCATTGTGTACCAAATCCATGAAACTAACACAAACAATAGTCACTCAAAATGATGCTTAACTATTCTTGTTTTCACTATTGATGGATTCCAAATCATTAAGACTACATCCCTTTCCGATGAAAATCTTCTCGTTTAAATTTTCACAACTTCACATTACTATAATTTTACCCATTTTCATGTATAGAGATTAAAAATGAATACATTAATTGAAAACAACTAATTTTTTTTAATGTAAGTCTTCTCCAATAGAAATTAAAAGAGACTAAACATGATGTCTTGAAGCATCAAAATCAATGAAAATTACAAGAAAAATATTGTTATATACCGATCTAGTCCTGCTATCATAAAAAATAGAACTCCCTAATATATTTTCAAACATAAAAAAACGATGGATTCTGAAATGGAAGAATGAGTTCTTGAAATCTCACGCAAATCATCATAGTTGGTGAAACATGCTTCTTGAGGAAATCATACATCCCCATGTAAAGGAAGAATCTAAATCAATTATAGGTGCATAGAGAACTCAACTAGGCCAAGATCAGGTGATCTTCTAATTAAAACTTTACTATTATGTGCTTATAATGGAGAATACCCACTATATATTTCTCATATAAACCCCAATATCCTAAAATGTGCATGTCGAATGAAAAAACTAATTGAAAAATTCCTTGAAAAATTCAATCAGCGTCAAATTTAATTGGGAGTATGATTCTGTAAATCCTAAAGGAAAATTTGACAATTTTGGGTATCTAATGAACCAATCTACAACTACGAAACTAAGGAATAATTGATGGAAGTAAATAAGGTAGTTTGGGTTAGAATATGATAAATGGTGTGGGGTCAATCACCGTGGATGTACTACTAAGATCCATCCCCCAACTAGGATAGAGGGGATGACAAGTTGTGCATCACTATCTATAGAATGAGAATAGAGGGAAATCGATAGCCCCTGATCACCCCACTAGTTTCCTTACGCCACAAACTATTAGCTATTATGGTTACATATTAGACAAATAAAATTCAACATATTCCTTGAAATTATCATTCAATGTGCTTCATCCTCACACACACACACCCTGTGAAAATTCATATGAGGGCACCCATAATGAATATATGATTGTCCATGCATTCATATCTTGGGATTTTATAATAGGTAGGTTCCTTAAAAGAAAATTCAACTTGTTGACATGGTTAGTAATATTTAGGTCATTATTATAAACCTTTACAAGGACATTAAACTATCCAAAACCTTCAACATATATCACCACATTAAGTGTTTCAAACCTCAAACATAATAAATGAAACTACAATTCAATATGGTAATTTTATTTGATACCATATCCCATGCCTCGTCCTAACCGAGCCATTAATATGTTCAACTGACATCAAGGATCTTCTTAATACCTTGGTAACCATTACAGTCCACCAAAGAAAATTTCCCACTATGGGTAATTATTATAGTAATTATTTTCCACACAATTCAACACATTTAGATTTAGTTTCATTTATCCTCACTCACACACACACAGGGAAATTTTCTAGGGGGTCAACAATCCAGAAAATACTATTGGCCAACCATGCATGGTTGTTTATTTCTATCTAGGTGGTATCTTGAAATGGATGTTTCACCATATTGAAATGGGATGTAACATTTACCAATTAATATAGCTCTTTTTTTATTTTAATCGTTTACAGGTAACATCTTACCATAATAAACATTTTAAAATCTCTCTAGGAAAATAGAAGGTAAAATAAATAGAACAAAAATATAATTTTTAATAAATTATAGGTTTAACTTCTTAAATACTTTAAACAGAAAGGAATTTTATGCTACTTATAAGATAAAAGGGTAACAACATGAGATTTTATGACAATTATTCTTTTCTATTGATGTCATGTGTTTTACGCTACACCAAAGGGATCTTGCACTACATGCATCCCTGACTTGGCTTGCATTACATGCAATCACGAACTTCTTTGATAGCGTGTGTGGTATACAATACCAGGTTTCATTAAACAACAATATATTATTTTAATATTATTATGGACTAACCGTTATGAATAGTATTAACTGCATTTTGAATTTTATATCATTATTTTTCATCTTACTCATTTTCTAGAACATGGTGTGAGAACAAAATAAATGTTTCGGGTAAAATAAGTATTTTAAAAAAAATGAAGTTTTGTCGGCTTCTGATAGCGCACCCACATTAAATATAGTTTTTGACTTGATTATAGGTTCTATTTGACAAAATAAAATTTTTCCTTGGAATCATGATATATAAAATTAATTTGGATAAAATTTTCATATTATTCGGATAACTTTCATATTTTAATGAATAATAAAAATACGCTATATTATAATAAAAACAAATTTTATCATCGAAATAATTTATATGGTTATATTAACTTATTAATTGGTTTTAAAGTGTAATTAGAATATATTTGTACCATTTAATCCAATGTTGGTCATTGGAATTAATTTCACATTGAATTTGGACATAAACAAGTGTCGATCTTTTGATAGTTATTGTTTCTTAAAAACACGCTATTTTTTTGATAATGGGTTTTAATTTTAAAATTAATTAATTCCACTTTTATGTTTTGAATTTTGGAAAATAGATATCATTTTTGAATTCGGAATATCAAATATATCTTAGGCTGAATTTTTGGTATTTTTCTGAAAAACATCAATTTTTGATAAATAGTGAAACCACTTAGTGATAGTTAAAAAACTGACTCTTTCATTTAAATGAAATTTTACCACTTATTTGAATTGAATATCAAAAATCCTACATACATTTTTGTTATAAATATGTAAAATGCGGTTCAATAAGATGAAAATAATTTTTAGTGTATAGTATCTTTTGACTTTTATTTACTATGGTTAAAGTTAAATATGGTAATTCAAGGTTAACAGAATATTATAATAATTCAAAATTACCTGAACACTTGTCCAAACCTTATTGAATGAGTAATGGCCGACCATGGTCATTCTTGGGTCAATTTTGGACCCCATTGAGCCACTTGGTAGGGATAATGACAATTTGGATTAATTAAATTAATGTAAAGACAAAATTGACATTAAAAAAATATTTTACTAATTAATTTTCATAAGGTGTTATATTAATTATCTTTTCGACTATAAATATTCATTGGAAATCTAATGATATTTCTTATATTGTGGGGTTTTTTATAATTTTTAGGCACCATATAAATTAAATTATTTATGAATAAATAATGATGCGGTATTTACATCATTAATAAATGATTTAAATAAATAAAATTATAATGATTAAAATATTATCCAAAACATGTCCAATTCGAACTGGATGATTTTATTTCTACTATGAGTCATCATATTTTCATCATTAATTATTTTTGGATCTTTTGAAACCGATGATATGTTTATAATAAAATAATATTTTCACACATTCCAAAGGTTCCCCTCTCCTCCCTTATAAAAGGGCACCTCCTCCCTCTTCTCTTTACATAACCTTGAGTCTCCAAGCTCGTCCAAACCCTGACCATTTCTCCTATACACATCCCTAGAAACATTCTGGAGGTTATGTTATCCTCAAAAGTTGAACTCTTGTACCTTAAGAGGAAGCTTAAAAGGGGTGCGTTGAAGAAGAGGTAATCTCTTCTACCAATTCTTTCAAAGTTCTTTCTTCTTCAACATACTCTTATTTAGTTGTTTCATTGTAAAGTAATACAATAAGTATTTATAATATACTGATATGATATTAAAAATATGAAACAACCCCATTTCACCTTTTATCCATCCTATAGAAAACGAAATCATAGTGTGTGCGTTCGTACGGAATACCATCTCTACACCGTGCTGTAATCAGTTTTCCCACCACCACCATACTTGGATGGGTGTAATGGTGTAAAGAATTACTATATATGATTATTATAATATCATACTTATTCTGATATATTATATCATCCACTCATATTCTATTTAATAATTATGGGAACGATATCATCACTCGTGCGTACGTACGGACTACCGTCTACATGAACACGATGAGATTCATTTTCCATGATTAACCATTCCAGTAAGATTATAAAGTATATATAATAAATAATCATGAATGGTAATACATAATAATGATATTGTTTTTATGTAAATATATTTTTCATTTACTTAATTCTATTTAGTTCAATAAGGAAACGAAAACAGCGTTCATGTGTACGTACGGCCTATCGTCTCCAAGAACGGTGTGTTTCATTTAATTTATCTATCTATTATATATATATATACTTAATATATTTTATATATAAATCATTTTTTAAATTCAGGAAGTTACTAAATCATGATATAATTAATAATAATATCTAGAACAACAAGTCCAAACATGTACGATAAATTAAATGATTTTACCGAAAACACTGCTTTAACATGGAATATACAAATGAACGCGTAATATAATGACATAATTGAACCATATATGATATCATAAAAATGAATATTATTCTTCAATAAGTCAATGAAATTATTTAAATCATTATAAAGGAGTTTCAAATACATACGAAGCATATCAGACTAAAGGTAAGGGATAATTATTCCGATCTCATTCTTATCCAAGATTGTTATTCGTAAGTATTTAATGGGGTTACGTATATTATCCACGTCCATATGTTCTCAAAATAATTTCATTAAATGTTTAATTTTATTCCATGTATGTTTAAAGACATTTTTAAACTTTTTATACTTTGACCACATCTTATGGAAGTAATCTTTCTTTTGTTTACCATATGAGGTTCTTTTTGACTTTTCTAGAAAAAGTAAGAGAAGAATATTTTTTTAAATTATATAGAAATAAAATATTTTTATGGTTTCATAATGCCTTATTTTCATGAAGCATAATATACAAGATTTAATGACTATTTTCAACAAAATCCTTTTCTTTTAAAATATCATGGAATTTTCTGAAAAGAAAATGATTTTGAAAAAGAAAGGATATTTTCCTCAAGAATTCATTTCAAGTGTTTTATCAAAACCATTTTCCATATAGGATTGAATTATTTCATATGTGTATGGTTCTAGTATAATTTCACTATGATTTACAAAGTTTCACTTTTCTTATGATGAAATGATGTCCATTTTTTGTATGGATTATGTTATGATGGGATGATGCTTATGAAACCCATTTTTATCCATTGGGTTATGATGAATGAATTATGTTTATGTTGTGGAACAAGTAATAATGATTTCATTATGAGATGGGTGGGACCTATATCTCCGTAAAATGCATTTTGTAAATATTTATATCTCATGAGATAGACACGGCTGGAACAGTAAGTTAATCTGGTTCAGTGTTACAGGACTGGAACGAGGTGTGAATTCGATTCAGAAAGAGCATTTGTCCACTAAGATGGTCTTGAAAGAAATGCCTTGGATACTATGGAAATAATATGATGTGGTTAATTATTTTCCACAAATACAAATTTTATTGAGATGCGATTTTATCCTAATTGATGATCCATTATTTTCTATGCCTTACATACTGTGATGTTTTATGTCATTGCTCAAGATTTTTATGTTTAAATGTTATGTTCATGTTTTTTTAAGTTCAAATGTATATGATTTGTTTTATTTTCTCCATGCTTACCCTTACTCTGCATTTGAGCTCACCCTTTTTATGTTTTCTTTTCCCCAGGATTTAAAGAAACGTTTTAGGTATGAAAACAAAAGGGGAATATTTTTATGGGAGAGGTTGAAGATATTTCACCATGATTAGAAGATTATGATCCAAGTTTCCAAAAACACTAAACTATTACGGTCCTTGAGTGTCTATTTTTGTTATGTATTAAGTATTTCACCAAAATAATGTAATGTCCATGTACGTCATGTTTGTGGTCTCTACAGTTGGTATTAGAGGAATGGTTTAGTTAACCATTGGAAACTAGGATGCGAAAAATTTAGTGATATCCTTAGAGATATTTCTAAGGTATGTCTAGTTATGTCCCTATGGTTAAGTATAAGTATAGGTTATAGTCCTAGAATTACTGTAACAATCATAGAATTAACTGTAAAGACCCTGAAATTTCAAGGAAATGTTTTTCTTAATTTTCTATGGAATTTTACAAGAACGCAGTTTCTGACGACGCCTGATTCCGAGGCCCGTTGTGCCCTGAATCAATTTCCGAAGTTTAGCTCGGGTACGTTCAGTGAACGAATGAGCGGGAATTTTTATCTTTTGAACCGGTGCTCGGAATAAAATTCCGAGGGCACCGATGGAACCGCATTGCAAGTATTTTCTTTTGAACGCCTATTCTGGAGTTGCATTTACTTGAGTGAAGTTGATAAAAATTGTGGAAGTTAAAAATAAAAATTTAACAACAATTTTTATTTTACTCTAAGTGTTTAATCCTTTGGAACGAAGTTGGGTAACTACCCAACCTCCCTTGGGAGGTTAGGAGGGTTTTGGGGCCCACAAAAACCCCACCCTTTCATATCCTCTAACCCCCTCAACTCACCATTAATATTGTTAACTTAAGTTAATAACTTATGACATTAATGTAGTAAGTTTAATGTGAGTTTTTGAAATTCAAACACTTGAATTTAAAAAAGCCACGTTGAGTTAATAAGTTAAATATGTCTTAATTTATTTTTGGTTAGTTCCTTTGTTGCTTGAGAGGAATTGGGGGAAAAAGAAGTCAAGGAGCTTAGAGATCATCTTCTTCATCTTTGACGAAGAACACCATCCTTCCACGAAGAATGACGATGTGCCTTCCTTCCTCTTCACCGCAACACATGAGGAGACACCGCTTCCTCCCCAGACGCACGTCGACGTCGTCTTCAAATCCTCTTTCCGCGACTCTGCTCTTGAAACCAAGGAATATCACGCGGTCCAAATATCGCGGTCCAAATATTGAGGAAGGAAGTGGCGGCGCGCCACGCCGGCGCAACAGCGCCGTCGACCGGCGGCGGCGGCGCTCCCCCAGAAGGCTGGTGGCGGAGATTCGTCGCTGGCTTCAATCAGCGGCGAGGGGGGGGGGGGGGGACTGCACACCCCACTCCACGGCTTCCGCGCGGCCGCGTTGGCCGAGCCGCGGCTGTCCGGTCGGGCCCCGCCGGGTCAGACCTGGGTCGGGTCGACCCAGGGGGGTCGGGCTTGGTCGGTTCGGGCCCAGACCCCCCGTTTTCAGACCCTCATTGGTCTTTTGCCCATATCTTGGGCTACAGACCTCCGATCGACACACCATCAGTTGCGTCGCAATCCTTAGAACGGTACGGTATTTTTGGTATATCGCAATAAAGGTTTCAGAATATTTTGGGTTTGGCCGTGTTGGTTTGGTTACGAAACCAACCAGGCCCTCAGAGCGGAAACGCTTATATCTTGAGCTCCGGGCATCCAATTGACGTGCCATCGACTTTGATGGATTCCTCTAAGTGAGACGGATATTTTGGCTTACTCCGCTCGAGGTTTGGATGTCGTCGGAGTGCGGTCGGGTTGGTTCGCTCATGAAACCAACCGGACCCCTGGAATGAAAAAGCCAATAACTCACAGATCGGGCGTCCGATTGACGCGCCGTCTGTCTCGTTGAATTCCTCTTGATGAGATGGAAAATTTGGCATAATTCTCCCCAGTTTTTGATGTAGTTGGATTGTGGCCGGGTTGGATTGTACCCGAAATCCAACTGGGCCCCTTGAACGGAAAAGCTGATTTCTTTCAGAGCGAACGTCCGTTTGACAAACCGTCAGCGACGTGGGTGATCACATTGAGAAACGGTCCCTATGAGTATACCCTATGAGAGTTCGGGATACAGTTGAGATATGGCCGGGTTGGTTCACTCACGAATCCAACTGGGCCCCTAGGACAAAAAGGCTAGTAACTCACAGACCGGGAATCCGATTGACATGTTGTCTGTTGCGTTGAGACCCCTATGATGAGGTGGTCCTTTGTGATACATTTTCATGGGACTTTGTGATACTTGGAGTATCGACCTGTAGCTCGTGGAGTGGACCCTCCTGGAGACGATCGTGTGGAGTACGGAGACCGAGTAGCCGACTGAGACCTGACGACTGCTTGACCGAATCGACTTGGAGTGAGTCGACTAGCCTAGTGGACGGAGCACAACTTTGTGAGGTGCAGACCCATGGAGGATGGAGCACTACCTATATGACAGTGCAGACCCGCGGTACTTGTCCGGAGAGTACCTTTGCAGGCTACTAGGGGGTGTGCACTACTGTGTTTGGGTGGCATACCCTGGCAGGAAACACTACTGTGTTTGGGTGGCTGGCTTGTGGTACTCGACAGGAGAAGTACCTCAGTAGTCTTAGGTTAGTGAGCAGTACCTCGGATTCATGACAGGACCACTGTACACTTTAGAGATGGAGCTCTTCAGCAGTTATGGTTTTGATAATGAAAATCCTGGTTTGAGCAGAGACTTTTGACATTTGTGTATACCTCATGATTGAGATGGGTCACTTGATAACTTAGTTATATGTATGGGCATATACCTTGGTAGTTGTTATCCGTTGATTTCATGATCTTGGTGTTTTCCTCATGATTGAGATGGGTTACTTGATAAATTAGGTATATGCATGGGCATATACCTAAGTAGAGGTTATCTGTTGAGATCTTCTTTGTGGTTATCCTTGTTGGTTTTTAGTGAGACCTTGAGAGTCTCGGGGTCCCTACTGAGTATTTTTATACTCACCCCTGCATGGGCTATGCCCGCACCGCGTTGTGTTGGTTGCACATGACGTGCAGTACTGACGGAGGCCGACTGTTCTAGGATTGAACGGTACCCAGAGGTGGACTACACGTCGAGTCAGTACCCAGAGGTGGACTACACGATGAGTCAGTATTCGTAGGTGGACTTCACGGCGATACGACACTCGGAGGAGGTTGATGGGCGAGAGCGTTAAGGAGGTTATCTATACCTACCCTTCCGGTAGGATCTGTGGTGGACGATCCAGGAGCTGCGCCATCTGTACCTACCCTTCAGGTAGGATCCGAGGAGGACGTCCCAGGAGCCGCTTCCGTTTTTTCCAAATGTTGTCTTTTTCTGTTGTACTTTGATCAGTTGTAGTTGTACATTCATTTAGGTTTGTATTCTGGCCCATTTACCTTTCAGCACTTCTCTTTGTACTTAGTGTTTTACTCCCGCTTATACTATGTGGTGTTTTGTTTACTATTATAATGCCAATTCCTTCCCAGTTATTGGGATTTATGCCTTTGGTGCTAGTCGCCAGCCCCTGGCCTATGGAAGGCGGGCTTGGGGTAGTCACGACATGGGCCCCGTGGACGGGTCGTGACAAATTGGTATCAGAGGAGTCTGTTCTACCACAGAACTTATAACTCTGATATTTTCTTTCTCTGATGTAATATTGTTAAGGGTACCGAGTGTGGTCTTCAGTTCAGGGAGTCCAGTGTTGGTGTGGGCGGCCGACCTATCCATACAGTAGGACCTTGACAACTGATTTCCGACTTCGTGCACGAAAACACTGATTGCATGTGTGTTTCCAGAAGTGTTTAATGATCAGCTCAAACCAGGTCAGCTCACCAGGTATAATCGTTTGACTATGTCACGTTGTTTCTTTCAGGATGCCTTTTATCGGACGACCAGCAAGATCCCAGAGCGATGTGCGTACTGAAAGCCTACCAAGCGATGAGGCTTCGGTACAGGGCCCTCTTGCAGTTGAGGCACCAGCGGAGGCACCAACGGTACTACCATAAGTTGGGCCACTGATGCCACCAGCCCCAGTAGTAGGCGATGGACGCCACTTGAGTGCGCTGCATGAGTTCCAGTGCCGGAGGCCACCCAGGTTATGGGGAGAGATGGCCCCGCATGCGACTGAGGATTGGTTGGAGGCTGTGGTGAGAGTATTCAGGCTAGCAGGGATGCCTGCAGACTTCATGGTGATCTTTTCTTCCAGCCTTCTTCAGGCAGCAGTAGACAGGTGGTGGAGCCACTTGTTCCAGTTTTGCGACGGGATG
Organism: Viscum album; assembly: GCA_963277665.1. Taxonomy (NCBI): domain Eukaryota; kingdom Viridiplantae; phylum Streptophyta; class Magnoliopsida; order Santalales; family Viscaceae; genus Viscum; species Viscum album. The sequence goes on along the minus strand of OY728126.1, from coordinate 1,682,200,645 downwards.
ACCTTCGCATGGGAAGACTTCGAGACCTTCTTCAGGGTGGAGTTTGTGCCAGTAGCTCTACACCTCGAGCATTTTCAGGAGATGTTGCCTTTGCCGCGTGTTATTCGATCTGTAGCCGAGTCATCTGTAGGTAGTAGACAGATGATGCAGAGGGCCAGGAGGACCAGACCATCAGTTGGGTGATCTCGGGTTATAGGATTGGTGGTGCGGGGCACCCGAGGTGGGGACAGAGCTAGGTGTGCCAGAACCAGACAGTGTTACTCATGCGGTGGAAAGGGTCACCTGGCACGTGACTGTCTGACTCCTCGTATAGTTGATCTGCAGGCTTTGGAGGAGCCACCGAGGCATAAGCAGCGGCAGGTGCTTGAGCAACAGCCGAGTAGTGGACAAGGAAATAGAGCTCTGGGAGTAGGTGGAAAATAGTGGAACTAGAGGATACGTCCCTAGTACTTCTAGTTCCATATTTTTGTTGTATTCGTGTCTTTGTACTATGAGCTACAATAATAAAAAGACAGTTATCATTGTGATGTTTTCTTTCCTATCCTTTTGTTTTGTTGATACTGAGAGGTCCTGGATAAAAACTATTGACATGACCCTCACTTTCGAGATTTCTACTGGAGGAGACCCAGTGACCTCACACTGATGCCGACAGTGTGAATCGACCCTTAGAGGTGAGAGTGACGGTTGGATCTCTTGGTAGTTACGTCGAGGCCTTGCGACGTCATCCATGGCATGAATGCTTCGTTCATTTCAGGATTGACAGTATTAGGCAATGGTAGTGGTTCATCCATGGGATGAGACCAAGTTTCTCTTTTCGGCAAAGGAGAAATTTTAGCAGCTCCTTCAGATCGTAGGCAAAGAAGGTGCAGATCAACCAGGAGCGGATGAAGACTGCACAGTGCAGTAAGAAACCGAAAACTGGCGCCAGTCTTAGAGACTCGAGTGTGTTAAATGTTTCAAGAAGAGGAATCTTTAAGGAGAGATGAGTATGTGAAGCATCCTATGTGGAGGCAGATCTAGGAGAGCATCATGAGGTAGTGTACATCTTAACATGCTACAACCACCCGCCTTAGTTATCCCCACCAGACTCAGGGAGCTGGAGTGCGGAGGAAGAGTGCTGCTGCATGCGGTCAAGGAGTGTGACCCAATGTCTCTAAAAATGATCCAAGGGATAGTCTGTGTCCACTACTAGCTACTGTAGTAATAGACATTGATATGAATCATTCCTCGCTTTTACAAATCTTGTCCCAAACCTAGAGTTTTTGGTAAGCCGTGGACTTGACCACCACGTCTGTAGATACCTTGGGAGGAGACTCCATAATCACACTTACGCCGACGATGTGGTCAGACCCTCGAGGCGAGAGTTTCGATTTGAATCTATTGGTGGAAGTGTCGAGGCCTTATGACGTTGGTTTGAGTATGGACTGGGCAATCACAGTTCATACACAAATTGACGATTTTAGGCAGACATCGGGATGGGTTCCCTTGGTTTGCGAAAAGGAAACCCTAGGCCGCACAAGTTAAACTCGTGCATGGGAGGGTGTAGCTGATCATTCTTGGGTCAGCCAACCTTACCCTCGTGTCAGCAGGAGTTTTGAGTTTCAGTTCTAATTTGAAAAGGGAGACCAATAGAGTTCGAGGATGGTGACCACGTTCTTATACGGGTTTCCCCTCGACGAAGTTTATGGAGATGTAGCCGAGGTGGAAAGATATCTCATAGTTTCAATGGACCTTTCTAGGTCCCCAGCAGGGTAGGAGAGGTGGTTCACTGCTTCACCCATCCACCTAAGTTGCACCGGGTGCACGATGTCTTCCACATATCTCAGCTGAGGAGATACGTGCATGTACCGACACAAATCTTTGACCATGGGGAGCTGGTCTTTGATGATGGGGTGACTTTTGTGGAGGTTCCAGTGGAGATTGACGTTCAATGGGAGCGGGTCCTATGACGATTGTTGATTCCTCTTGTCCATTTTTGTAGGGAGCTCGAAAACCTCCAGGTGAGAAAATGGGAGCGGAAGGCTCAGGTGAGTGCTCAATACCGCTTTTGTGACCCTAGTTTGTGTTGATGTTTTACGAGGACATAAATCTCTGAGGTGGGAGTAATGTAATGACCCAGAAATTTCAAGGAAATTTTTTTCTTAATTTTCATTTGAATTTTACAAGAACTCAGTTTCTCACGGCGCCTAATTCTGAGGCCCGGTGTGCCTAGAATCAATTTCCGAAGTTTACCTCGGGTACGTTCAGTGAACGAATGAGTGGGAATTTCTAACTTTTGAACTGGTTCTCAGAATCAAATTTCGAGGGCACCGATGGAACCGCAGCGCCGATATTTGCTTATGAACACCTATTCTGGAGTTGCGTTTACTCGAGAGAAGTTGATAAAAATTGTGGAAGTTACAAATAAAAATTTAACAACAATTTTTATTTTACTCTAAATGTTTAATCCTTTGGAAGGATGTTGGGTAACTACCCAACCTCCCTTGGGAGGTTATGAGGGTGGTGGGGCCCACATGAACCCCACCCCTTCATATCCTCTAACCCCCTCAACTCACCATTAATATTGTTAACATAAGTTAATAAATTATGTCATTAATGTAGTGAGTTTAATGTGAGTTTTTTAAATTCAAACACTTGAATTTCAAAAGCCATGTTGAGTTAATAAATTAAGTGTGGCTTAATTTATTTTGGGTTAGTTCCTTTGTTGCTTGAGATGACTTGGGAGAAAAAGAAGGAAAGGAGCTTAGAGATCATCTTCTTCATCTTAGACGAAGAACACCATCCTTCCACGAAGAACGATGACGTGCCCTCCATCCTCTTCACCGCAACATGTGAGGAGACATTGCTTCCTCCTCAGACGCACCCCGACGTCATCTTCAAATCCTCTTTCCGCGACTCCGCTCTTGAAACCGAGGTAGGGGGTTTACGTGATTTTCCTTACGTGATTCTCTTCCGTCTTTTATCCACGATATTTGGACCGCATGATATTAGTTAACGGGAGGAGGCTGGACCGCACAAACAAAGCCGTCCCACTCCCTTATTGTTTTTCTTTTTGTTGTGGATCGAATGAAATTGATGCGGTGCCATTGCACCACATGGGACCGAGCGGCAAGTATGCGCGACATCGTCACGCCACGCGGGATCGAGCGGCAAGAATGTGTGACGTCGTCACGCAGCGCATTCAAATTTTTTTAAACTCTCGTGTGTGGGTATTTGATTGCAAGGTGTTCGTATAATTTATTTTGGAAAAATTATACCCTCGTCAATGATTAAAATCATGTGTTTATTATTTTCCAATTGATCACACCTAACGCGGAGGATGTGGGCCGAACAAACAAGACCTGACAACCCTCCACAGCTTGTTAGTCGATGTGCAGATCAATGGACGACGACGAAGAAGACCGCTATGCCGTTTGAATCCCTTCGCAGTGAAGGTCGGGTCCCGGGAGGACCATTGGCAAAGACGAAAGGAGAAATGTACCACCGGAGTGCGTCTGGTGGTCCGCGGAAGGCGGAGGCGGCGGTTCGCCGCCGGCTTCAATCAGCGGTGGGGGGGGGGGGGGAACCACGCACCCCGCTCCGCGGCTTCTGCCCGACCGCGCTGGCCGAGCCGCGACTGGCCGGTCAGGCTGGACCGAGCCGGACGGGCCGGGCCGGGCCCTGCCGGTTCATGTTGACCCGGTTTGTGCCGACCCAGGGGGGTCGGTCCGGGCCCAGAACCCCCGTTTTCGGACCCTTATTGGTCTTTTGCCCATATCATGGGCTACGGATCTCCGATCGACGCACCGTCAGTTGCGTAGTGATCCTTGGAAAGAGATGGTCGTTTCGGTATATCGCACTCAAGGTTTTGGAATACTTTGGGTTCGGCCGGGTTGGTATGGATACGAAACCAACCGGGCTTTCGGAGAGGAAACGCTTATATCTTGAGCTACGGACGTCCGATTGATTTGTCGTCGACTTTTATGGATTCCTCTATGTGATACGGATATTTTGGCTTACTCCGCTCGAGGTTTAGATGTCTTCAGAGTGCGGTCGGGTTGGTTCTCTCATGAAACCATCCGGGCCCGTGGAACGAAAACGCCAATAACTCACAGATCGGGCGTCCGATTGATGTGTCGTCTATCTCGTTGAATTCCTCTTGATGAGTAGGAACTTTTTGCATACTCCTCCTGAGTTTTGGATTCATTTGGATAGGGGCCGGGTTGGATTGTACCCAAAATCCAACCGAGCCCCTGGAACGGAAAAGCTGATATCTTTCAGACCGGACGTCCGTTTGACGAACCGTCAGCGGCGTTGGTGATCACATTGAGAAACGGTCCCAATGAGTATACCATATGAGATTTCGGGGTACATTTGAGATACGGCCGGGTTGGTTCACTCATGAAACCAACCGGGCCCCTCGGACAAAAAGGCTAATAACTCACAGACCGGGCGTCCGATTGACGCGTTGTCTGTTGCGTTGAGACCCCAATGATGAGATGGTCCTTTGTGAAACTTCTTTGTGGGAATTTGTGATACTTGGAGTATCGACCTGTAGCTCGTCGAGCGGACCCTCCCGGAGACGAGCGTGTGGAGTACGGAGACCGTGTAGCCGACTGAGACATGACGACTACTTGACCGACTCGACTTGGAGTGAGTCGACTAGCCCAATGGACAGAGCACTACTTTGTGAGGTGCAGACACATGGCGGACGGAGCACTACCTGTGTGACAGTGTAGACCCATGGTACTCGTCCGAAGAGTACCTCTGCAGGCTACTAGGGGGTGTGCACTACTGTGTTTGGGTGGCATACCCCGGCGGGAAGCACTACTGTGTTTGGTTGGCTGGCCCGCGTTACTCGACATGAGGAGTTCCTCAGTGGTCTTAGGTTAGTGAGCAGTACCTCGGAGTCGTGATAGGACCACAGTACACTTCAGAGACAGAGCTCTTCAGCAGTTACGATTTCGATAATGAAAATCCTAGTTTGAGCTGAGACTTTTGACCTTTGTGTTTACCTCATGATTTAGATGATTCACTTGATAACATAGGTATATGTATGGGCATATACATGGGTAGTGGTTATCCTTTGATTTCATGATCTTGGTATTTTCCTCATGATTGAGATGGGTTACTTGATAACTTTGGTACATGCATGGGCATATACCTAAGTAGAGGTTATCTGTTGAGATCTTCTTTGTGGTTATCCTTGTTGGTTTTTAGTGAGACCTTGTGGGTCTCGAGGTCCCTACTGAGTATCGTTATACTCACCCCGGCACGGGCTATGCCCGCACCTCATTGTGTTGGTTGCAGACGACGAGCAGTGCTGACAGAGGCCGAGTGTTCGAGGATTGGACGGTACCCGGAGGTGGACTAATCGACGAGTCAGTACCCAGAGGTGGACTACACGACGATTCAGTATCCGAAGGTGGACTTCAAGGCGATACGACACTCAGAGGTGGTTTACGGGCGAGAGAATTGTGGAGGCTATCTATACCTACCCTTCAAGTAGGATCCGTGGTGGATGATCCAGGAGATGCGCCATCTATACCTACCCTTCAGGTAGGATCCGAGGAGGACGACCCAGGAGTCGCTTCAATTTTTTCCATCTGTTATCTTTTTCTGCTGTACTTTGTTCAGTTGTAGTTGTAATTTCATTTGGGTTTGTATTCTGGCCCATTTACCTTTCAGCACTTCTCTTTGTACTTACTGTTTTACTTTCGCTAGTACTTTTTGATGTTTTGTTTACTTTTGTAAAGGAAATGTCGTCCCAGTTATCGGGATTTACGCCTTTGGTGCTAGTCGCTAGCCCCTGGCCTATGGAAGGCGGGCTTGTGGTAGTCACAGCACGGGCCCCGAGGACGGGTCGTGACATGAACCCTAAGATGTTACATATTGAAGGTACTCTCCCTTTATTATGTTTTTTTCCCTATAATTATTTTCGCATCTCACACTATTCTTTTTGGGTTTTAGACGATGGCTAGAACCTAAAGAAACCGTGTTGATCAATGTAATGGAAAATGGAATTATTGTCCTCCTGAACAAACCAATGTTATAGGAGATGGAGTGAAAAATATTATTGTTATACTTACACAAACTATGAATTATTCTAAACTTTCAAATGATCAGAGAAGGGAACAATATTCTATTGAGTCCTTAATGAGGGAACATCCACCTTCATTAAGTGGGTCTTCTGATCCACTTGTTGCTGAACAATGAATGAATAACATTGAAAAGATATTTTCCATAGATCGATGTTCAGAACCTGAAAAAGTCATTTTGCTTATTTACTGTTTAGAAGGTGAAGCATATCAATGGTGGACTCTAATTAAGAATACGATTCCCCGAGATGAAATTGAATCCATGGAATGGGATGAGTTCAAGAACGTATTTTTCAATATTTACTTCCCTCTTATTCTTCAAACAAAGATGGAAAATGATTTCCTTAATCTTAAGAAAAAGGATGATGAATTTGTTGGTTTATATGAATATAATTTTACAAGGCTTGAAAGGTAAGCATATGGATTTATCATCCAACCTAAAAGTAAAGTCGATCGATTCATCAGTGTCTTAAAACCAAGTCTTCGAAGGGTATTTACTATAATAGACTTCAGTAGAAATGAATAAATTGTGTGTTGTGCTATCAAAGTAGAACTGGAATATGGTGTTACATATCTCTCTCATGGTTTTGACAAGAAACGAAAGATCGAGTTCATGGAGATATCTCCGAATAATTGTGAAAAGACGATGACTGTTTCATCATGCTCACGGTTTGGAAAGAGGCATGGTGGATATTGTCTTAAAGGGAATACAAAATGTTTTATGTGTGGAAAATTAGTTCATTGAGTAGATGAGTATTTAAGTAATGGAAAAAGGGTTCCTGATGATGTGAATAAATACAATACTATAGAGAACGCACAACCAACACTTCAATGCATCATGTGCAAGGAAATGGGGAATTATGCTAATCAATGCAAAAATCCAAGGGTTAATGATGATCAACATGGGCAACCTATTAAGGTAAAGGATAAAGGGAAGTCACATGAAATCACTATTTCTGATGTTGATTATGAAAATGATGTTGTGTAATGATAAAGTGTTTATGTAATGGGATTTAAAAATAGTATCATGGAATCTAATTTATGGGATCGTGGAATTTTGGAATTTCTATGTATTGGTTTTCAGTAATTATATGGTACCCATAACCATGAAAAGTGATTGAAATATTTTTGGAATGAAGATGATATGTGCATAATGAAGGGATAAATAAAAAATGAAAGGATCCCATGACTGATATAAGACATTGTTATATCATGGTTTGAGTATATAGAATTTTTGGGATTTTGGTATGTGGAAAGTGTTAAATTTTAACAGCATTTATGTTTTCACTAAGGTTCAATGGTTATTCATTTTTCAATAGAATACGTGATTATGGTATTCACATGTTTTTAATTTAACAAAAAAAATATGTCGTATGATATATGGGGGATAAATGATGGTATTCACATGCTTGATAGATGACATTTCTAGTAATTGTTTTCTTTATACTATGAGCTTAGACAGAAGTATTTTGGATAACCCTAAAAATTGGAATGGATTATGTTGGACATATGTTGGTATTGTTTAATGCTAGATATTTTTCGATATTATTTATGTAATGTTATAATAATTTAGTTCTAGAAAAAGGATAACCTGCAGAACGGGCGACAGCCCGTCGCGTCGGACAAGGCTGTGGGAATCGAACCCACAACCAAAGTGTGACATGCCTTTATCGCCAATCATTGGCCTACAAGAAGACCCTGGATAGTATACACATGTTTTATTATATTAAGTTGTATTATAGATGAAATATAAGTCCATTTTAGGAACCATATATGATTAATCTCACTATAGATGGACTTATGATTATTTGATAACTTTTTCTAACCTTTTGTTTGAAATAGATGGAATGACCCATCGTTCTATCACATGATCTGCTAACACTTCACGAATAACAAATTCAACTTCATTTCTTTAATAGATGAAGTGTAAATTGTTCAAGGCACGGACAACAATGAGATTTTACCAAAATCATCTATGTATTTCTTTTAATTCATCAACTTTTGGGAAATGATCTTGAAAACCAAGAATTTTATCCTAGTGCCCTCATATCCGATGAATCAGATGGTACCTTTGATCATCACAAATGTATGTCTTTTTGATTGTTGGCATTTTCATAGCCTCCTCTACCACTCTCCATCAGAACATGACGGTTATATTTCTCTTCCATATCCATATTTTCACATATGTTATCCTATGTGGAAACCCAGTGATTAGTTAATTTGGGTAATTGTTACATTTCATTATTTTGTTTTTAATGTTATGTTTTAGTATAACTTATTACGAATTGGGTTACTATGAAAGAAACTTTCAAGTAGTAAACTATTTATATCCTACATGAATTTCGAGGGAGAAATTCTTTTTAAGGGGGGTAGAATGTAACCGAAGATTTTATGAGAATTATTATTTTTTATTGATGTCATGTGTTATACACTACACCAAAGGGAGCTTTCACTACATGCGTCCCTTACTTTTCTTTCATTACACGCAATCACGACCTTCCTTGATATCATATGTAGTATGCAATACTGGGTTTCACTAAACAACGAAATATTATGATAATATTATTATAGAATAGCTGTTACGAATATTTTTAATTTTATAACATTATTATTAATCTTACACATTTTCTAGGACATGGTATGAGAACAAAATATTTTATTCGAGTAAAATAAGTATTTTAAAAAAAATGCAGTTTTGTAACCTTTTGATGGTGAAGCCACATTAAATCTAGTTTTTGACATGTTTATAAGTTCAATTTGGAAAAAATAAAATTCTTCTCTGGTATCAGGATATAAAAATTAAATTTGGATAAATTTTTCTTATTATTCTGATAACTTTTATATTTTAATGAATCGAAAAAACACGCTATATTTTAATTAAAAAGAACTTTGTTCATCGCAATAATTTATATGGATAGATTATATTTATAATTGGTTTTAAAGTGGAATTTAATATATTTTTACCATTTAATCCAATTTTTGTCATTGGAATTAATTTAACTTTGAATTTGGACATAAACAACTGTCGATATTTTGATAGTTATTGTTTCATAAAAACACGCTATTTGATTTGATAAAGGGTTTTACTTTCAAAATTAATTAAATCCACTTCTATGTATTGAATTTGAAAAAATAGACATCATTTTTGAATTCAGAATATCAAATATATCTTAGGCATATTTTTTGGTATTTTTCTGAAAAACATGAATTTTTGATGAATAGTGAAACCACTTAGTGATTGTTACAAAACTGACTCTTTCAATTAAATGAAATTTTTCCACTTTTGTGAATTGAATTTCAAAAATATGACATAAATTGTTGTTATGACGATATAAAATGTGGTTCAATAAGAGGAATGTAATATTTGGTGAATAGTAACTTCTGACTTCTATTTACTGTGGTTAAAGGTAAATATGGTAATTCAAGTTTAAAATAATATTATAATAATTCATAATTACCTTAACACTTGTTCTAACCTTATTGGATGAGTATTTTCCGACCATGGGCATCCTTGGGTCTATTTTGGTCCCCCACTGAGCCACTTGGTAGTGATAATGACAATTTGGATTAATTAATTTAATGTAAAGACAAATTTGACATTAACAAAAATCTTTAAGTAATTAATTTTAATAATGGGTTATATAAATTATCATTTTGACTATAAATATTCTTTGTAAAGATAAAAATATTTTCTACATGGTGGTGTTTTTTTATAATTTTTATACATCATATAAATTAAATTATTTATGAAAAAATAATGATGTTGTATTTACCTCATTAATAAATGATTTAAATAATTAAGATTATAATGATTAAAATATTATCCAAAACATGTCCAATTCTGATTGGATGATTTTATTTTCACCATGAGTCATCTTATCTTTATATTTAACGATTTGTTGACCTTTTGAAACCGAATATATGTTTATAAAAAAAATATTCACACATTCCAAAGGTGCCCCTCTCCTCCCTTATAAAAGGGCACCTCCTCCCTCTTTTATTTACAAAACCACGAGCCTTCAAACTCGGCCAAAACATGCTCTTTCCCATATAAAATTTCCTAGAAATATTATGGAGGTTATTGACTCCTAAAAAGACCAACTATAGTGCCTTAAGAGGAAGCTTAAAAGGGGTGTGTCGAAGAAGAGGTAAGCACTTCTTCCAATTCATTCAAGGTTATTTCTTCTTCAACTTCCTCTTCATTAGTTGATTCAATGTAAAGTAATAAAATCAGTATTAAAAATATACTTAAATGATATTACAAAAATTAAAAAACCCCATTTCACCTTTTATCCATCTTATAGAAAACGAAATCACCACGCGTGCGTACATACAGAATTACGTCTCCAAGTCGTGGTGTAATCAGTTTTCCCACCACCACCTTACTTGGATGGGTATAATGGTGTAAAGAATAACTATATATGATTATTATAACATAATACTTATTCGGAGATGTTATATCATCCAATCCAATTCTATTAAATAATTATGGAAATGATAGCATCGCTCGTCCGTATGTATGGACTACCGTCTCCAAGAACGCGATGAGATTCATTTTCTCATGAATAACCATTAAAGTATGATTATAAAGTATATATAATATATAATCATGAAATATATTACATAATAATGATACTTTATTTATGTACATATATATTTCATTTACTTAATTCAATTTTATTCAACAATGAAATGAAAACAGCGTTCATGCGTACGTACGGCCTACCGTCTCTATGAACGGTGTTTTTCATTTCATTTATCTATCTATTATATATATATACTGAATATATATGATATATAAATCATGTTTTACATTCTATAAGTTATTAAATCACAACATAATTAAAAAAAATATCAAGAACAACATGTCCAAACACGTATGATAAATGAAACGATTTTACCGAAAACGCTGCTTTAACATGGAATTTACAAAATAATGGGTAATATAAAGTCATAATTGAACCATATATGATATAATAACAATGAATATGATTCTTTAATAAGTCAATGACATTATTCAAATAATTATATATGAGGTTCGGATACATACGAAACATATCAGACTTAATGTAAGGGATAATTATTCGAATCTCATTCTTATCCGAGATTGTTATTCGTAAGTATTTACTGGGGTTATGTTTATTATACACGTCCATATGTTCTCAAAATGTTTTCATAAAATGATTAATTTTCTTCAATTTATGTTTAAAGTCATGTTTACCTGTTTTTTTACTTTTATCACATAGTATGGATGAAATCTTTCTTGTGTTTACCATACAAGGTACTTTTTGACTTTTCCGGCAAAAGTACAAGAAGAATGTTTTTTTAACTTATACAGCATAAATATATTTTTACGGTTTCATAACGCCTTATTTTCATGATTCATACTCTACAATATTTAATGACTATTTTCAACAAAAAAAATTTCTTTTAAAATTGCATGGTATTCTGTAAAAGGAAAATGATTTTGAAGAAGAACGAATATTTTCCTCAAAAATTCATTTCATGTGTTTTATTAAAACAATTTTCCATATAAGATGGAATTATTTCATATTTGTATGTTTCAAGTATAACTTCTCTATGATTTACATGGTTTCACTTTTCTTATGATGAAATGATACCCATTTTTTGTAAGGATTTTGTTATGATGGGATGATGTTTATGAAACCCATTTTTATTCATTAGGTTCTGATTAATGAATTATGAATTATGTTTATGTTATGGCACAAATAAGAATGATTTCATTATGAGATGGGTGGGACCTATATCTCCCTCCAATTCATTGGGTGAAGATTTATATCTCATGAGATAGAGATGTCTGTAACTGTTAGTTAATCTGGTACAGTGTTACAGGATAGGAATGTGGAGTTAACTCCATTCAGAATGGAACTTTTTCTACTAATATGGTCTTGGAAGCAGTGCCTTGGCTAGTATGGAAATCATATCATGTGCTTAATGGTTTTCCACAATTACATGGTTTATTCCCCTACTATTTTATCATGATTGATGATTCATTATGATCTATGCCTTACATACTTCCATGTTTTAAATCATTGCTCAATATTTTAATGTTTAAACATTATGTTCATGTTTTTTTAAGTTAAGATGTATATGATTTGTTTAATTTTCACCATTCATACCCTTACTGAGCTTTTTAGCACACCATTTATAAGTTTTCTTTTCCCTAGGATTTAATTAAAGGTTTTAGGTAAGAAAACAAAAGGGAAATATTTTAATGGGATGTGTTGAAGATCTTTCACCATGATTAGAATATTATGTTCTGAGTTTCCAATGACACTAAAATATTATGTCCCTTGAGTTTCTGTTTTTGTTATGTATTAAGAATTCATAAAACGTAATGTAATGTCCATGTACGTCAACTTTGGGGTCTCTACAAAAAGGTTGAATTCATTTATTGACATATTCATTGTAATTAATTTTCCATTGATGATCCAAATGAATTACTTAAGTATCACACCTCTAATCATAAAATGGCACACCTTGAGATTTTCCATTTTATTTCATTGAAACAAATCAATATGATTGAAATATGGTGAGACATGAATCCCCAATCATATGTCAATAATTTATTAATAATGTAAAATTAAAAATTTTATATTGTACTGAAATGAATAATTATTTGTGATAAAAAAGTCTATCCCATATTGGAATTAAAATTGATCAAAACAAATTATTTTGAAGTATAGTTTTTTATCATAATTATTTTATCTATAACACAATTAAAAAACAATTTATATTATTTGAATAATAACAACGTAATGTATATACATTTTTAAAATGATTTAATTTGTATATAATTGGTTATAAATGAAAATATATGCATTTGATGGTTTAGATGATGGTATAATAAAAAAATAGTTTTATGAATTCATTGTGTTGTTTCATAATAAAATAAATTCATAATAAATTAATGAATAATATAGTTAAATTTATGATAATATATTCTAAAAATATATTAACATTCAATTAATGTATTTTAAAATAAATGGAATTCGAATAAAATTAGTTTTATGAATACAATGTATTTTTTTAAACCATTGTGTTTTGATTTATTAAAATGAATTTTCTATAATCCAAGTTATTAAATATGATAAAAATTATTCAACATTTGAAATAATTTCTCCCAAATTTTGTAATGATAAAGATTTCATTTTTTATCATAATTAATATTCAATATAGTATCATTTTTAAATTATGTTAAGGTTTTAATGGGTTAAAATTTTTGTGAAACTAAAAGGAATGGTTTTTAATATCACATAAACATGATCAAATTAGATATTTTTTAAGATATATTCACCTTATAATATCATATATTAAAATAATTTTCCATATGGTTCCACATTCATTTGAATACTATGTTATCATATTTTATTTTATTAAGTATATACATGTTTAATGACCACTTCACCAATAAAAGGAGGTCATGTCCCCCTTTCCCCTTCACACCTTTTGAAAAATATTTCATATTGAATTCCTACTTAATAATCTTTCTCTACTCCTTACCAAAGTATTGTAGATTATTTTATTTCTAATAATATATATATATATATATATAGTGTAATCAAAAAGTGGTTTCCTATTGAAGAGTGACTCACCTGCAGGCATAATTCAATATGCATGATCTATCATCTGATAAGAATTTTATTTCTCCAGAAATGGAATATTTCACCAAAAACATTGTTTCTGACGCTTTCTCTAGGGCGCACACACATCCGTCACACAGAGGATGCGCTGCTGTTACACTGCGTTCTAACTTTCCAAAGTCCGGCGACATCCGCTCCTTATTCAGGGACGTCTAGTCCTTGATCAAAATGGGATAATGGGATGTCACTCCTTCCTTCTGTGAATTCCTCCTCGGTGCTCATTTCCTAGTCCGTGTCTCCCTCATAGATTTTATACATTGTTCGTGAAACTCTTCCCGGTGCCATAATTTCATGGACACTAGTTTATTGTGTCGCTTCTGTCAGGACAATCCAAGGAATCCAGTCAGGGCAGCAACCTTCAGTTATATGTGTAGTCATGTTGGGCATCACTTTCATGTCTTGATGTTGGGGCATTAGCATGTCTGTATTCTTTCCTCTATTATATGGATTCTTGAGGGTGCAGAAGCCCGAGGCATCCCACATTGGGAGCAGGGAATTTCGTACCATGGGCGTGTAACTGAGGTTTTTCTCAGCATCCCATGTTTAACCCAGGGTATGAAACAAGTTTAACATCCAGCGGAGATGGAGCAGACCAATAGGAACACTGGTTAGAGTGGATCAGATGGGCGAAACACCCGGAGTGGACACCGAGGATGGGGCCGACGCGTGGGTGGCTTCCCGAATGTTGTAATATGGAATGGGATATGAGGTTGAATGATCTTACGGGGATGTGGTGACCTAGGTATGGATCATGATGGGCGATGGATTTGGGCTTGAGCCTCGAAGAGACTTCCTTTGTATCCCAGTGAAGGAGAATCAAAGTCTGCGTAGTTCGGTGGAATGATGGGACACCAGAAGAGGCGGCCCGTGAGAATGGACGCATGGATGAGACCGAGAGGAAGTGGAACATCCGGGTAAAGGAATGAGCTTCCCGGGACATGTGGGCTCGAGGGAGAGATCAGGATGAGACATGGGTGTTGGGCTTGAACCTCATCGAGTTTACCTACGTATCCCCGTGGTAGTGAATCAAATTCCATGTGGTTAGGGATGGATCAAGGATTACACTCTATGGCGGCCCAAGATGTCTGTAAAACGATGTGAAGGTGGACATGGGGTCTAGATGGATGGTTTGTTGGAACCTCGTGGAGGCTTCCTACATACAAGGCCTTTACATGGAAAAATTACAAGTAGTTTTGGATGATGGATACAATTTATCATCACGTGGGTTGGGGGTGAACCTGACGTTAAGGAACTATCGGGTGGTGGGCTTCAACCTCGTGGAGGATTCCAACGTATCCCCATGGCAGGGAATCAAAGACCCCTTAGTTTAGGATGATTGGGGATTACACTCTATGGAAGACTAAGGTGGAAATGGGGCATGACACACCGACAAGGAGACTTTTTGGGCCAATAGTTGTTGGGATTGAACCTCATGGAGGCTTCCTACATACCATGCCTTGACATGGATCAAATTTCACATAGTTTCAGATGGGTTGGGGGTTACAATATGAGATGACCATCATGGTGGGGATTGAACCTCCTGGAGGATTCATACGTACCATGCGTTGACATGGATCAAAGTACCCATAGTTCGGGGCAATTGGGGCTTACACAATGAGGAAACCCAAGGTGGTGGGGCTTCATACTCGGGGAAGCTTCTTACGTATTCCCATGGCAGGGAATAAAACTCCGAGTAGTCCGGGATGGATTGGGGCTTATACGCTGAGGCGGCTCGAGGTGGTGGGGCTTGAACCTCATGGAAGATTACTATGTATCCCCGTGGCGAGGAATCAAAGTCTGCATAGTTCAGGATGGATTGGGGATTACACACTGTGGCATCCCAAGGTGGTGGGGCTTGAACCTCGTGGAGGATTCCTACGAATCCCCCGTGGCATGGAGTCATGTTTCACATAGTTCAGGATGGATTGGGGTTTACACTCTGAGGTGGCCCATGGCGTTGCGGCATGAACCTCTTGGAGGCTTCCTACATACCATTCCTTTACATGGATCAATGTTCCCGTTGTTCGGGTCGAATTGGGGCTTACACTCTGAGGCGGCCCAAGGTGGTGTTACTTGAACTTCGTGGAGGCTTCCTACGTATCCCCGTGGTGGGGAAAGAATGTCTGCGTAGTTTGGGATGGATTAGGACTTACACTCTAAGGTCTACCAAGGTAAGTCATGGTCAGTGCCCACTCTAAGCTCACATGAGTCATGAACGATGTGAGAAACAAGATGTCGCAGAGACCTGACGATCACATCGCGAAGGGTGCATTCGTTGGAAATGAAGAGGGGCCTACGCGGTGAGTGGCCTAATGGGCCGGGGATTACTCTATGATGGAGGCCCGAGAGAGAAAAAGCATAGAAGTAGAGGGATATGGGACAGAAGAAAGGATAATCCCCATTCCCCATCACAACCTCGGCTGGCCTTGACGCCGAGGGAGTGAAAATGAACATGGGTGATGCCTCCTACAATAAAGGATAGGGGCTTACTCTAAGGCGGATTCCCATCCCCGTGGACAAACGCCACTCCAATAAGGAGGATATCAACCCCTATGAGGGATGATCTCATCCCCGTGGAGACGAGTGGGCATGGAGAATGTCCAAGGTGGGGGGAACATGCGTGCGAGGCACATGGAAAGGTCCTAGTTTAATGCCTTGTGTCGAGGACATTGTTCTTGGCAGTTTAACATCCTGAAACTCAGACGAGGTGGGTTCGCTCCACACCTCTAGGGCTTACATAACTGGTACCCTCTGCCCCTTGTGGGAGGGAAGGCATCGACAACACCGTACTGAGGGGGTGTCGTGGAGCGAACCACCGAGGGGTCTACGTTATCATGGATATGTAAAGAAGAAATAGCGGTTATCATGCCTATGTGAAGAAGCATGAGGCAAAGCAACGCAATGAGAATAATTGTCCAAAGGACTTTGAAGTTACCTCGTACGAGCCTTGAAGGTAACACGGGGAGACAGTGTAGGATGTGGATACCTGGGGGACAAAAGGCACCTACGAATGGCACCAACAAGAATAGCATCGTGGTGAGGGGTCCCATGGAATTGCACGTGACCTTTGAGGTAACGACCCGAGATTTTGAGTAAATCTTGTTTCCTAATTTTCGTGTTCTATTTTATTTTATTTTTATACTCATCAAAAATGGTTCATTTGATAAAATAAGTATAATTAAAATGAGACCGTTGGGTTTTTTACTTTTATATGACCGTTGATCAATATGACCGCTGTGAACTAAAAGTTCTGATTTTTGTCTCAAAATACAAGTGATCTTTGTTAACTAATATAGAAAAAATATTCGATGGCATCACCCAGTAGTCCTCGACCGATCGAATCCCATCTAACAGAACTTGGGAAGGAGGTAGCACCATTGGTCTTTGCTCTGGACCAAACCCATTCCAAACTTCATCGTGTGAAGCAAGAACGGAATCGCCATTGCGAGAAGTTCAAACTGATAGAAATTACTACTCGTGTGATGTTGGCTGAGCCTCTCTTTGATTCTTTCACCCTATCACACCTTACACTTAGGTCCTATGCTGGTGTGATAAGGGGCTATGTAAGGATACCATAACTACCTTGTGTAATCCTTTGTTTTAAATAAAAATTGGGATTTCTTCTTATGATGAAGTTTATGAATTTTCAAATGACTGGATAAATATACTATTCATATTTTTGATGAATTTTAGAAAAAAGATATTTATAAAAAGTTTATGTAAACCTTAAAAAATTAAAAACGTATAATGATATTCATAAAAATGGTCTTCTACAATTATGTCCAGTACGAAATTTAGAGTCTAATAAGAACAAATTGATTTTTGATGAATAATAAAATAAGAATAGTGATTTTCTGCTTAGGATTAGTAAAGTGACCAAATGGATTAGTAATCTCATTTAAAGAAAGTATTAATACAATCTAGGCACCTTGATTAAGTAATATGATTCAATAAAATGGTTAAATAACAGTTTCATAAATTATTATTGAAGTATTAGTATTTTCTGGTGAATAGTGTTTTTTAATTAAAAATTAAATTAAAATTATTTATAAAATTATTTTTATAAAATGGATTTCATTTTTGAACTCGGAACATCGATATTATGTTAAGGTAATTTGGGGGGGGTTTGAAAAAATGAATTTTCAGTGAATAGTGTATTTTTTTAAAAATTAAATTAAAAATATTTAGAAATTTTTTTTTATAAAATGGAGTTCATTTTTAAAATCAGAGCATTGATATTTGGTTAATGTGAAATTTTAGGATTTTTCTGAGAAAGCTGAATTTTCAGTGAATAGTGAAAATACAGTTTTAGGGTTTCGGTATGTTTAATGACTTCTTAACTATGTCATGATGATGCCATGATATATTTTAAGGGATGGTCGACTAAAGGGGATTAATTATTGTGTGTGGTGTCCCAAGTGGCCAATACCATGGGAAAATACCATGGGCAAGACCATGGTTTTTTCAAATCCACCAATGAGGTGTCCCTTGGCCATTATTGCTTTGTCGCCTCACTTTCCCTATAAATACAAAGCAATCCTCTCATCCATTCGACTCCACACTCTCTCCAACTAAGATCAGGTCTCATTACCTCCCAATTAGTCCTCCCAAGTTGCCCCCAATCCCTCAAGGTCCCAACCTTTGAGTTTTAAGAGTTACGTTTTATGGTAAGGGATCTGACCTCTCTCTTTCTTTTCAAGTAATCTCTTTTATGTCATTTCTTTTATGCTCCATGTTCTTATCTTAATGTATTTTCTTTTATATTCCTATTACTTCCCTTTTCATTTTCATATAATGATAGATCCCCTCTTACTCTCATTATTTCGTTTTATGAAGTTTTAAGTGGCGCCGTTAGGCTGCCGAATTTTTTAAGTGGTTCTTTCACCCTTCTCGTTTTCAAGTTCTACTTTCATGTCATGTCTTTCAAGTTCGTTTTTTTTATGTTTGGGTATGATCTCTATATCTATCATACTTATCTTTTATGATCATATTTTGAGATACCCCATTTGATCTCTTCAATTCAGTATTTTGAAGTTTTAAGTGGCGCCGTTAGGCTGCCGAATTTTTAAGGGATTCTTTCACCTTTCTCATTTTTCAACGTTCTAATTTCATGTCAAGTCTTTCAAGTTACTTTTTATTATGTTAGGGTATGATCTATAAATATATCATACTTATCTTTTATGTCATATTATTAGAGGCCCTATTTGATCTCTTCAATTCATTTTGTTGAAGTTTATGTGGCGTCGTTAGGCTGCCGAAGTTTTAAGGGATTCTTTCACGTTTCTCTTTTTTCAATGTTCTACTTTCATGTCAAGTCTTTCAAGTTCCTTTTTATTATTTTGGGGTATTAACTCTATATCTATAATACTGAAATTTTATGTTCATAATATGAGAGACCATATTTGATCTCGTCAAATCATTTTTGTTGAAGTTTAAGTGATGTCGTTAGGCTGCCGAATTTTCATAAGAGAAATCTTATTTTTGTCTTCCTTTCATGTTCTTCTTTTCATTTGGTATATCTTTAAAATTTCATTACCATGTTCATATATCCTTCATATTATGTCCCTCTACTGTTTTATGGGTCATTTATGAATGTTTGACCCATGTCCCCTCTCTTTTCAATGTTTTCTAGAACCCTGAAACATAGTCGTTAAGCTGCAGAATTTCCGTCTCAAAATGACTCCTTCTCCTGTTCTAAAGATATTTTATTTTATTAAGTGAATACTCAATGATCTCTCTTCTATATGGGTATTCACATATATACCAAAACTTTCTATTTTAAATTCTGGGATTTACATACATGAGACCCACATACCTTTTCTGTGGGATTTAAAGTGACACAAAGATCATGTCTTTAAAGCTGTTTTTAAAACGTTTTGATTATTAAATGAAACCCATTACTTTTATGCTATATGGGTTGTTTATGAAATTATTTATGGTTATATATGTGTCTCACATTATAATAAAGGAAAATTTAAGGTTTCGCCCTAATAGCGCTCCAATGCATTGGGTAAAGACTTAATCTCTAGAGATGATCTTTTAGACTGATACCTTGGTGAATAACCTTGGTAATTTTTAATGACACCTTGCAGATGGACCTTGGTGAAACAAAATGATTGTCAATATTAGATTTTGTATCCTCATCTATAAGTTATGCAAAATGTTTTTTTTTATTATGATATATTTCATGATTTCTTTCTCAGGCCTTAAAGTTCTTTTCATGGCCTTATTGAAGTATCTCAAGTTCACATGTAAAATGTTCCTCTTGTTTCCCTTACTGGGCCTTCTGCTCACCCTTTCTTTTGATGTATGTCCCCAGGTTATTAGATGCAGTAATTAACCTTGGATGAACATGAGGAGAAGCCTTTCAAGTGTTTAAGATTAATGTTTTGTGTTTTCATGTTTTATGTTCCTGGTTTCCAAGACACTAAACCTTAAAGATCCTCAGTTGTGTAAAATGAAATTAAAGTTTATGTGATAAAAAGGAGGGATGATATAGTTTGTATCAATGTATGGTTTAGTTATTTGTGTAAATTAGGATATGAAAACTTTAGTAAGAAGCCTATAGAAAAGTTTATATATAGGAAATCTTCCTGGTATTTTGGTGAGTATTGAGTAATGGGTTGCCAAGCAAATACATCCCTGTCTGGATACAAGCAGGTAGAGGTGGATCTGGCACAGATGTACATAGGGGTAAAACCCGAAAACACCGCTTTGAGCTAGACTCAAATAGGAACTGGTACACAACAATGGGCCTTGCTTCACTCTTGGTTACGGCACTCCTGGGGGATATGCTTTGGTAAATTCATAAGCTTAGTATGAACCATTCTTAAAGGAACAAAGATAAAATAAAATAAAGATTCACATAAGAATATATGATCATGGATAACCTAGATGGGAACCTAGGGGATCACGAGTTAGGGTATACTTTTCTTTTACAAGTTATCCTTATATGTTTTACGTTCCTTTTCATGATTATTGGCAAAGTATTTAAGCCCCTAATTATACTTTCTCTTCTTAGTTAATGGTGGGAAATTGAAGAACATTTCCCAACAACCAATGTGATAGGAAATGCGACGATTTCCATATTAATATGACAGAGATGATTATGGGATTAAAAGATGATTATTATTTTATGAAGACGTTCACTATTTTGTGGAGCTTATATGATCGAGGTAAAAAGATTACTACGGTATTTTCATTGAGGAGTAAGGTTGAATTATATTTTAAAGAATTGATGAATTTAAGGTGGACTTATAGTATTTTAGGTTTCTTATGGTAATGATTAACCTATCTTGGGTAAAATAAGTTTAGGTTAGCTACTTTTTTTATAAGATGTTAGGAGTGGTTGATGTTTTTTGGAGATGAACAATGATGTTTATTTTGGAAGACTATGTTATCAAATACTTCTTTTATTTGGGTTTCAATATTAGTTTGGTTTATTTTGAAGAATTTTAAGGACTGTTATTTATGGAATGGTCTATGATGAACTCTGGGTAGTACCGTGGAACTTTTAAGATTTAAAATTATTTTCCATTCCTATGGGATTATTTCTTTTTGAAGAGTTGTTTTACCTTACCCTTTCTGTTTTTGGGATAATGTTTAATGATAGAAGAAATAGATAGTTAATATTTTGTGGATTATGTTATTATCTAGAAGATGATTCTTGTGCTTTTGACGAGACCAAGTGTTTTTGAATTCTCATCATTTGGAGAAAAGATTAGTTTTGGTAGAGACTTATTAAAGGATTAAACACTACTTGAATGTAGGTATATTTTATTATGTTTTTGTTCTATGTAGTAAATGAATTCCTCAAAATTATGAAAAGGAATGTAAAACAAAAATTTTGTTGGTTTACGTTTCCTACTAGGTAATCAAAGACCGTTTACACATATCACAATTCTGGGATTTTCTTATCGTTTACTTTCTCCTAATCATGTTTTCTATCACTCTCCCTCATAATGTGACCCTTTGTTTTCTCCTCCATGTCCATGTTTTCTTACATGGAATCCTAATGTGGGTTAACTCGGGTGACCTTTGTACTTCCCTTTCTTTATTTTAAAGTAATAGTTTTACTGACTTCTTTTTCTGATGTGGGACATTCAATGAAATTTAAAAACCCAATTTTAAAAATTGCGAGGATGCAATTTATTTAGGGGGAACATTGTAACAACCCGATGTTTTGAATAAATCTTGTTTCCTATTTTTGTGTGTTATTTTATTTTAGTTTTATACTAAACAAAAATGATTCATTTTATAACATGAGTATATTTAAAATGAGACCATTGGGTTTTTACTTTTATATGACCATTGGTCAATATGAAGGCTGCGAACTAAATGTTTCGATTTTTGTGTCTAAATACAAGTGATCATGGTTAATTAATATAGAAAGAAGATTTGATGGCCTCACCTAGTAGTCATGGACTGATCGAAGCCCATCTAATATAACATGGGAAGGAGGTAGCACCACTGGGCTTTGCTCTGGGCCAAACCCAAGCCGAACTTCATCGTGTGAAGCTAGAACGGAATCGCCATTGTGAGAAGTTCAAACTGATAGAAATTACTACTCGTGCGATGTTGGCCGAGCCTCCCTCAGCTTCACTCACCTTTGCACACCTTACACTTAGGTCCTATGCTGGTGTTATAATGGGCAATGTAAGGAGACCGTAACTACCTTCTGTAATCCTTTATTTTAAATAAAAATTGGGATTTCTTCTTATGATGATGTTTATGAATTTTCAAATGACTGGATAAATATAGTATGCATATTTTTTATTAATTTTAGAAAAATGATATTTTTAAAAAGTTTATGTAAACCTTAAATAATTAAAACCATGTAATGATATTCAAAAAAATGGTCTTTTACAATTATGTCCAGTACGAAATTTAGAGTCTAATAAGATCAACTTGATTTTTGATGAATAGTAAATTATGAATAGTGATTTTATGCTTAGGATTAGTAATGTGACCAAATGGATTAGTAATCTCACTTGAAGAAAGTATTAATATAATCTAGGAACCTGGATTAAGTAATGTGATTCAATAAAATGGTTAAATAACAGTTTCATAAATTATTATTCAAGTATTAGTTTTTTCAGGTGAATAGTGTTTTTTAATTATAAATTAAATTAAAAATATCTAGAAAATTATTTTTATAAAATGGATTACATTTTTGAACTCAGAGCATCGATATTATGTTAAGGTAATTTTTGGTGGTTTTTTCTGAAAAAATGAATTCTCGGTGAATAGTGTATTTATTTATAAATTAAATTAAAAATATTTAGAAAATTATTTTTATAAAATGGAGTTAATTTTTGAAATCAGAGAATTGATATTTGGTTAATGTGAAATATTTGGATTTTTCTGAGAAAGTTGAATTTTCATTGAATAGTAAAAATACAATTTTAGGGTTTCGGTATGTTTAATGACATCATAACTGTGTCATGATGATTCCATGTGATAATTTAAGGGATGGTCTACTAAATGGGATGAATTATTGTATTAGGTGTCCCATGTGGCCAATACCATTGGCAAATACCATGGGTAAGCCCATGGTTTTCCAAAACCACTAATGAGGTGCCCCTTGGCCATTAATGATTTGTCCCCTCACTTTCCCTATAAATACCAAGCAATAATCTCATCCATTCAACTCCACACTCTCCCCCAACGAATTTAGGGTCTCATTACCTCCCAATGAGTCCTCCCAAGGTGCCCCCAAGACCTCAAGGTCCAAACATTTGAGTTTTAAGAGTTATGTTTTAAGGTAATGGATCTGACCTCTCTCTTTCTTTTCAAGTAATCTCTTTTATGTCATTTATTTTATGCTTCATGTTCTTATGTTAAAGGATGTTCTTTTATATTCTTCTTACTTCCCTTTTCATGTTAATATAATGAGATATCCCCTCTTACTCTCATTATTTCGTTTTATGATGTTTTATGTGGCGTCGTTAGGCTGCCGAATTTTTTAAGTGGTTCTTTCACCCTTCTCATTTTCATGTTCTACTTTCATGTCAAGTATTTCGAGTTCCTTTTTATTTTTTTGGGGTATGATCTCTATATCTATCATACTGATCTTTTATGATAATATGATGAGAGACCCCATTTTAGCTCTTCAATTCTGTATTTTGATGTTTTAAGTGGCGCTGTTAGGCTGCCGAATTTTTAAGGGATTCTTTCACCTTTACCATTTTTCAAAGTTCTACTTTCACGTCACGTCGTTAAAGTTAATTTTTTTATGTTGGGGTATGATATATAAATCTATCATAATTATCTTTTATTTAATATTATAAGATACCCTTTTGATCTCGTCAATTCATTTTTTTGAAATTTATGTGGTGCCGTTTGGCTGCCGAATTTTTAAGGGATTCTTTCACCTTTCTCTTTTTTCAAAGTTCTACTTTCATTTCAAGTCTTTAAAGTTCCTTTTTATTATGTTGGGGTATGATATATATATCTATCATACTGAAATTTTATGTTCATATGATGAGAGACCCTATTTTATCTCGTCAAATCATTTTTGTTGAAGTTTAAGTGATGTCGTTAGACTGCCGAATTTCCATAAGAGAAATATTATTTTTGTCTTCTTTTCATGTTCTTCATTTCATATGGTATATATTTAAAATTTCATTACCATGTTCATATATCCTACATATTCTATCCCTCTACTATTTTATGGGTCATTTATGAATATTTTACCCATGTACCCTCTCTATTCATTGTTTTCTAGAACCCTGAAACATAGTCGTTATGCTGCAGAATTTCCGTCTCAAAATGTCTCTCTATCTTGTTCTAAAGTTCTTTTATTTTATTAAGTGAATACTAAAATCTCTCTATTCTATATGGGTATTCACATATATACCAAAACTTACTATTTTAAATTTTGGTATTTATATACATGAGACCCACCTTACTTTTCTGTGGGCTTTAAAGTGACACAAAGATCTTGTCGTTAAATCACTTTTTAAAACTTTATGATTATGAAATGAAACCCATTCCTTTTAGGATATATGGGTTTTTTATGAAATGATTTATGATTATATATGTGGATCACATTATAATAAAGGAAATTTTAAGGGTGATCCATGATAGCGCTCCAATGCATTAGGTAAAGACTTAATCACTAGAGATGACCTTTTAGACTGATACCTTGGTGAATAACCTAGGTAATTTTTAATGACACCTTGGGGATGGACCATGGTGAAACGAAATGATTGTCAATATTAGATGTTGTAGCCACAAATTCAAGTTATGAAAAATGTTATTTTTATTATGATATATTTCATTATTTTTTTCTCATGCCTTAATGTTCTTTTCGTGACCTTATTGAAGTATCTCAAGTTCACATGTAAAATGTTTCTCTTGTTTCCCTTACTGAGCCTTATGCTCACCCTTTCTTTTGATGTATGTCCCCAGGTTATGAGATGCAGTAATGAACCTAGGATGAACATGAGGAGAAGCCTTTCAAGTGTTTAAGAATAATGTTTTATGTTTTCATGTTTTAAGTTCCTGGTTTCCAAGACAATAAACCTTAAAGATCCTCAGTTTTGTAAAATGAAATGAATGTTTATGTGATAAAAAGGCTGGATGCTATATTTGAGGCTGGCGCATGAAATAATGGACATGCTTGAAAAACACTGGGCTGGCACAAAATCATTGATGCTTGATCAAAATTGTGGGAAAAGGTTTTGTGCGCCACTAGGAGGATTATATACAAGGAGTATGAATTGAACGCAAGTGGAAGAGGCCGCGTTCAAGGACATAGTTGTGCGCAATGAAAGGAATCTATGAGAAATTAACCAGCCTCTGCGCAATGGAAGGGATTGAGCACAAGGGGATACCCCAAAGGGATTGTAATTTAGTCTAAGCCATGGGGATCTCATGTGAAGGCAGACCCCAGGGTGACATGGCACAAAAACAACCGTACCTGAAGGCCATATTGTGTATGCAGAATACGGATTTCGCGCATGGGAGCTGGTTCAGATTATTTTTCCCTAAAATGGGAGGGGGTTGCCTTCTATTTATATTTGTTTGCGGGCACATAAAACCGCTCGGTGCAAAATAATTTCACGCCATAGGTAGCAGCGCAAAATGTCAAGAACACAGGGTGTGGGTGTGAAATTATTTCAGGCCTCTACTAGGGACTCTTTCGGGAATCTTGGAACTTGTTGTGCAGCAGTCATTTTTTTGCGCCCTTCACCATTTATTTCATGTAATATCTCTGCCCCCCTCCCCCCCCCCGACCCGAGTCTCTAGGCCTGAATATGACTTCTCTTTGTCTTTTTGAAACATTTTTAAACACTTAAACACTTTTCAGAATTTACAAATTCCCCCCCTCATAATTGGATCGGCGAGGGGCCGAAATTGTCGGATTATGAGGGAAACGTCAAAGTGATGGGCTCTAGAGGGTCTATGAGCAAAAAAATCTGAAGTTGTATGAAAAACACAGAATTGCATGGAATTATCTTTTCTTTCGGGTGCGGAATCCACCTTACACCCGGCGTGGAACCTAGGCTTAGCCTATAGAATCCTCCGTGGGTCCCAGGATCCATACAACATTTCTCGTGTGATAGGATTCGAGCTCTTTCACGCATAAAGGTCATCAGTTCTATGAGAAAAAATGCTCTGCCTGCACGTAATTCCACTGATATCAGGTATAATTATATGTGAAAACCATGGGTTTTTTCACGCCACAGACTGAAATTTTGCGATGCCTGCAAAAATTCCGCGCCACCCTCCCATATTTCGCGGTAACATCTGGGACACTTTGTCAGAAGAATATGGCTACCAACCATGTTATGGTGGAAGAATTCACTGCTTGTAGAGCTAAAATGGCTACAAACCCAGAAGTTTATGGTGAATAAAGGATTGTCACCAACAAACATACTCTCATCAACTTGCAAACCCCTTCCCAAAAAGTCTATGCTTTGTCTAATAACCTTCCATTGTGGGACATTGGTTTTCTGGAGGAGGTCCCTCTACTGGGCTTTGAGGTGGATACACCGCAGTCCTGGGTGACCCGTGAGGATGAACTTCCTCAAAACAACACCACCAAAACCGGTCATCCTGCCGGAGAAACCAGGCACGTTGATGTATATGTTCTGAATCTCATGACTAGGACCATTGCTGGGGGTTACCCTTTTAAGGAGAGGTCCCTGGTCCTCTATGAAAGCAGTTTTCTTCAGAGCATCACTAACGAGACCAAAGGATTGGTGCTAGACTATGATCTGCAGTCCATAGGTAACTTCACCAGCGAGTGGGCCTAGGCATACTAGGTTTGCCATACATGTGACCAATTTCAGGTTGTACTGTGGAACATTGGTCAGTTTGAGGCGGTATGGACATCGCAATTCCACTTCTACCTCCAACCTGAGCTTGGGCCAGAGATATTCACCTGGTGGTCCCCTGATACCATCAAATTCCATCTTTATCATGGAGAATTCCACATCAGTCTCTGGGTCATTCACTGCATCGGGGGTATCCCATTGGAAGGGAATTAATATGATTAATTCCTTCCACAGATGAACATATGGCGAGATCGATCACAAACCCCCATACTGACTTGGAACCTACTAGAGCTGGCCAAGGAGAAGTTGGGGGTCAAGGGATTCATGAAGGATATCGCCTACAAGGACTGGATCAGCCTATTCCTTGGTAGGGATCTAGATGTCA
This sequence comes from Viscum album, assembly GCA_963277665.1. Lineage (NCBI taxonomy): Eukaryota > Viridiplantae > Streptophyta > Magnoliopsida > Santalales > Viscaceae > Viscum > Viscum album. The sequence goes on along the minus strand of OY728126.1, from coordinate 1,682,173,236 downwards.
AGATGTCAGGGCGGGGGAGACAGTGTCCAACTGCGACACAGAGGAGCAAGAGCGGATCATAATAAATGATCTTGGAAGCGGGGCAATACTAGTCATGGGCATTCAGTATAAATGAGAGATGTGATCTGAATGTTCAGTATGCCAGAATTCTCGATACATTACTAAGCGGGTGGCTCCAGCCTGTGAGGGACGCAAGGATGGGAGTCCGTCCAATGACTCTGGGGATGGATAACATCATGGCTACCAACAAGAGGATCAACCTGGGGGTCCCCGTGATAGCCCAGTTATATGCCATAATGTGATGCATCTCGAGAGGTGGATCACCTAGGAGAGTATGTGGCCCCATCTAGTTTTTCCATGGTTGGGTTCTTGCTCATTGTATAGGATACACTTTCCCAAATTTCATCCGTCCCTCAGGAAATGGCATGTGACCCTCTCTACTAAATATTTTCATGGTCATGATGATGACGCTCACCAAGGAGGGAGTAAAGATCATGATTGGTAACCATTCCAACTTCACCATTATCCCATTCTCCACCCTAATAGGTCAGCTGATAGACGATGGGCAGGGCTCATTAGTGTAGAAGTAGTACTTCCTGAACATCAGAGGCGGGGTGCTTGTGGCCCGGATTGATCGGAATATCTTCTACGAGCCTTATATGATGTCCAGGTTCACAAGGCAGTTTGGATGACTCCAGAGAATGTTGAAAAAGGAATACCCTGACGTTCGGGAGGAGAGGCATCCTTGTGTTCATTGTCAGCTGTGGCTGAAGATTACGACCTACAATTATGGTGACATCATCACCTTTCCTACCACCAGAGTCGACTCTGGCCTCTCAACCAAGTATGTCGAACATTGGGCCATAGCATACCCTCAGGGGCTTCTACGGATGTGAGTTCTACAGCTCAAGGTCGCCAGTGTGGAACCTGGGTGGCAAGAGAGCAGGCAAGGTGCCGCTAGGGGGTCAGATCAGGAGCGCGTCAGGAATCGAGGCCCACGCATGATGGAACTTCAGCAGCGGGGGAATCATATATCATGGTCGTTCCATCGTGTCCTAGAGGTGGAGGGTCCCACAATGCGCCCAGATAACATCCTAGGAAGCAAATAAGATACCTGATTCAACCTTCTCAAGATTCCATCTTCCCTACACCATGGTCGGCAAGGCATACCATGTGGCATTATACGAGTAACGAAGCCATCTGACAATAGATAGTGCGAGACGAGATCCAGCTACTAGAATTTAGGCTCGATTGGGTTTCTGACAGAGGTACCTTCCTTCGACGACATGCATATCTGACTTCTTTGCAAACGTACACATGTCAACTGGGTAGGGGTGTAGAGCCACCTCTTTTGGGGATGGTGATTCTCGACCAGGAGCATGATTCAGAAACGATGCCCCCGGGGGAAAATGACAGTGATGATGAGATTGAGGGAGGTGAAACAAGAAAGGTGGAAGAAGGAGAAGGGGAAGGTGATGATCAAGGAGAAGGAGAAGGTGAAGGAGATGGGTAGCCTGATGTTGAGGGGTCTCAGGGAGCATACCACCAAGGTATCTTCGGGGGGAGCGATTAGATCATCGGATCTGAAATAGATGTAACCGAGATACTCGAGGTATGCTTCAACCCTTGTCTATCCTCCACCTTTAATTATCATTCCATCGCTATCCTTAATCCACCCTTCTTGTCCTACTCAGGATTATATGGGTGCTGATCAAAAGTCCCTAGCCAAAGGAGGGGAGGATGCGCTAATTGGGAAAGGTGGAGCACCGATGCCCATTATTGAATTGACATGTGAGGAGGGATCCCCCGCCACTATAGTTGTTGTGGTGGCCAGAGCACTATAGGCCGATTCCTTGGTTTCCTATAAGTTTCTTGCTTCGATATCGGTGTTTACTATCAAGAAATAAACTGATTAGGGATCTCCATGTATGTAAAGTGATAATTGAATTAGAGGCTCGTCGGGCTACTAAGCCCTGACCATCCGCGAGTGTGCTGATGGAAAACGTACAAAAACATCCAAAACATGCCTCCCAAACTGAGTTGGTCCCGACAATTGGTGAGCAGGGAGCGGAAAAAACCAGTGGCGTTGCCTTCAGGGCAGGGTCGGAAGTCGATAATAGTGCCACCAGGATAAAGGGGAGAGAAGAAGGTCACCCAGATGATGAGGAGCTTATTCCCCTTGGAGAAATCACTGAGAAAGACCCAACTGCTAGCATGTTGGATATCATCCCAGTCTATCGGCCCACTCACCCCGAAGAAAAAGGTGATTTAGATTTAGATGAGGTCGAGGAGAGTCGAATGACATGACACAAGGGATGGATGTGCATCATGAATTTTCTCAGTCAGCCTCAGGAGGAATGACTGATGAGGATGTGGTCACTCCACTCCTATTTACATTTTCTATGTGCTGGAGGGGTAGATGATCAACACCTTCCCTTGATGTTTCTTGATTACATGGCTGAAAAATGCGTGAGAGAAGCTATATCTCCGACGTTACCTAGTGTCGGGAGGAGTCAGGGACTACCCAATCATTTCTAAGGGTGGAGCAGGTGGTCCAACTGCTCAAGGAACAGGCGAAAGAACATGAGATATTCATAGAAAACTGCTCTGAGCTCATGGAGCAGCTAAGGGACTTGCTGGAAAATGCCCAATAACAACTCATGGAAGTGAGTCGCTAGATAACTGAGCTCCAAACTAGAAAGGGGCGGGCATGGTCCAGGTTCAGCAAACTACACTCTGTGGCTGCTGATGAATAGAGAGTCTTTAAGAGACGGGAGGCAGTCCTGGAGGCCACCAGCAAAAAGGTGGCATCATTGGATAGGTCAATCAATGAAACTGACCCTTAAGGTCCTTGTTTTGGCCGAACCCATAATCATACCTCTCCTTACTTCTTCTTTTCTCCTTTTTTGAACAATATGTATGAAAAAATTTACATAATTTCCCCTTTTCATAACATAATTGTCCCTTTGGTTTTACATGCTCAACCATAAACCCAAAATAAATAGCAATCCATCCCTAAGCTCATGTCGGCTGTACTCGATGTTAGAAACAAGGGATGCTCTTATAATCACTTCGTTTGATCATGGGAGCATCAACCAAGATTCGGGAATTCAAAAATAGAACCCAGTATTCCTAGGGGAAGAGGAAGGCTCGATCCACGGAAGAGGACCTCAGACCAATCGATGTATCATCATGTCAATGTGTTCTAGCGCACAAGTAGGAAAATGTTAGGTGAATTGGAATCATTCCAAACATTCGACAGTGAAAAATTTGAATCACGTTACCCAAATTTGGAACACTATTGGAAGGGCGTGGAAATAAAGGATGATAGTTGACCGTGTTCAAAACACAACATACTTATTGAATTAGCCTGAATTGGGGAAAACAAATGAGATTCAACCGATGACCATGTTCACAACACGGTACCTAACTCAAATATCGTCCATTATTCTTCTGTAACGTTGGCCCATGATAGCAGGCAAACTATAGGTCATGCATCCATACGGTTAGGGGGACCCTTCACACATGATTGGTCTTTCGAAACATTGGCCCAAGACAGTAGGCGGACCATAGGTCAAGCATCCATACTATTAGGGGGTCCCTTCAAACATGAATGAGGATGAGGGTCCGAATAAAGGGGAACGCGAAGCGTGGAATGTGAAGTGGTGGTTTGTTCACATAGAATCCAACACACCAAAAATTACACCACCGTGGTGGAAGAACATTAAGAAGTCACATTAATCTGATCATTGATCATCCCTAATTTTACGCAAGACCTCTCTGGTGAGGGAAGAGTCACTTCCCAATGTCATCATGGGGAATCCTGAACTTGTTCAGGGAAAATGCAGCAGCAACACCACTCCCCGGGGGGGAATGGACAAGAGGCCGACGGTGGGGGAAAGGATGGGATTTGTGATTCCTGGGGTTGGACCCTAGAGGAAATGTCCAGGTGTTCCTATATATCCAATAAGGATGGGAATCAATCCACACATTGTTTTGGGTGAAAGGAAATGTAAGGTACCAGTGTAAATGATTAAAGTGGCTTGAAGGTCTATCCCTCGCACCAAAAGAAGAGGTAATTGATGTATCATGTTTGACCTTTAAGGTGAATGGGGTTTCTTTTGTGAAGTGACCGACCAAGGGTCGATATTCACAGCATCGAAAAAATAATCAAGTTGTATACAGGCATTGACAAGTGGTATGGTGGATGAATGATACCCAACGTAATGCCCCCTATGACAAGTTCATCAAAATGAAATGTCATTTTTTGTCGTGTGGCCATGAAGATATTATTACAGTTTTGTGTCATGTGATTGGACCCAAAAACACAGTTTAAGTTCATATGGCTTGGACCTGAGATAATGTGAACAATGTGATAAAGCACACCCAATGTGAATGAGGACATGGTCTACATCACCACCTTGCACGATCCGGGAGAGGTAGCATGAGACAAGAGGCTAGTTAGGGTCAGAGGATAAGGGGCAGGAGAAACTAGCTCCCAGCTGAGAAGGACCCGGGAGCATGATGACTAGGTGATCCCACGTATCCCATGGGGATGAGGATTGAGCCGCACATAGCCCTTAATGAAGATTTTAGTTTATGGTCTTAGAGCTCAGACCATGGGGGCCCTGAAGGATGTAGTTTTACTGCTTTGTACCCCTGACGTGCAGAGGAGCATAGAGGGATAGTGCCAAGAGTGTCGAGAATCCACCTGGACATGATGCGATCGAACAGAATTTGAATCATTCAAATGAAATTCAAAACCTGAAGGGGCTGGCGGGATGATGGAGGATTGCTACTGACCATGTTCGCAACACAGCATCCTATCACGTTAGACTGAAATGGAGAAAACAAATGAGCATCGACCACTAACCATGTTCACAACATGGGATTTTTATCAATTTGTTGTCTGAAACCCACTAGGGCATTGGCCCGTAATGGTAGGAGATCCCTTAGACGTGCTATCCATGCCGTTTATGGGGGTCCCTTCGGGTGTGAAAGATAACAGGGTCCCAAGTGAAGGGGAACACAATGGTTGAAATGTGGAAGGAAGTTTCCTAAGTTGAATCTGACAGTCCTGGTTCTAGACCAGAGTACAATTAACAAAATGGTGAACCACTGCAAGGGGTCGAGGGACTGAAATTGAGAGTGGCCAATATATGGAATAATCCCGTGAGAAGGGGTAAATGGTTCCAAAAACCAAACATGAAGGAGGGCCTAACCCTATACCACCCCATATATATCCCCCTCGTGGGGAGGGACATGCCAAGGGGCCTAGGTGACTAGAAGATCGGGAGATCTCTAAGAGATGTGGCTGGACCCAAAATCTAAATGTTCAGGAGTTCCTAGGTATCCCATAATGATGGGAATCAAGACACATGTAGTTCTTGAAGATACAGTTTAACTTCAATCATGACGACATACAATTTAATGTCATGCGGGACGACATACAGTTTAACGTCATGTGAGGACCACATACAGTTTAACGTCATGCGGGACGAGCGTGCAGTTTAGGGTCATGTGGGACTGACAGTTTAAGGTCTTGTGGGACCGTAATACAGTTTAAGGTCATAAATGGTCAGGAAAAATATTGGTTGAGGAACCTGGAATTGGTGGGAGGAGTTATACGCTCACTATTCATGGTCGCGAGGGATTATGTTCCATTGGGATAAACCTTATGCACAATGAAAGGTGCTTCCCATTTCGGCTCCAACGAGGGTGGTTTCCTTCTGAGGATCAATGGTGCCATGAGGGATATTACCAAATCTCCTTGACTGAAAGAGTGGAGGTGAACCTTCTTGTTGAAAGCTCGAGCCATCCTGCTCTATTGCCTTTCTAGGTTGTGCAAAGCCCGTAGCCTGTTCTCATCCAGTGCATCCAATTCAGCTAGATGGATCTCAGTCACTCTATCTGCAGCTTTCTGATCATAGACTGATGTGCGCAATGAGGGAAACTAAATATCAATGGGAAGTGCTGCCTCAATCACGTAAACTAGGGAACATTTGGTCACCTTTGTTGAATTACGAGCTGTCGTCCGATAATCCCATAGGGCGTTGGGGAGATTATCTAGCCATCTCGTCCTATTCTGACAAACCATTTTCTACAAAATGATATAAAGGGTTTTATTGAATTCCTCAATCTATACATTTTATTGTGTGTGATAGCGTGATTTATGGTTAGAGAAAATTTTGTACATGGAGTACAATTTCTTCATCTTAGACACTCAGAAGTTGGTGCCGTTATCGGTGAGGATAACGTGAGGTTCTCCAAACCAATGGATGACATTGGAACTCACAAAGTTGATGATATAATGGGCCTTGACTTCCTTGAGTGGAACTGACTCTTCCCACATGGAAAAGAAATCTGTGGCAGTTAGAAGGAATAGGCATTGGTGAGTTGATGCTGGTGGGTATGGTCCTAAAACATCTAATCCCCAGAATACAATGGACCAAGAGTACTTGGTAGTGTGGAGAATCTCTATTGGACGATTCACAAAGACAGCATTAACATGGCACACATGGAACCTCTTGGTGAACTCGATGCCCTTGCAGATCATGTCGCGCCAAAAATAACCTAATCTCTAAATTTGGTGAGACAGTTTTGGCCCAGCCTGATGAGAAACACATGAACCTACATGAACCTCCTGCATGACCTGTGGAATCTCAACCACTTCAATGCAACAGAGGAGAACACCATCAAATCCACTTTTATAGAGGATCAGCTCAAGGCTGGGGCCACTGTGGAGAGTTAAATGTAGCGCCTAGCGTCAGATTCTCTCGTGCTCAGCCAGGTCTGATGGGAGATTACCGTGTTGGAGGTATTAGACCATGGGTGTCCTCCAATAGGCAACTACTATGATCATGACACTTTGATGACCCAGGGGTCCTGACGTAGAGTCACCGACAGTAAGATGGCTTACCTGTGGGTCGTCATCACCATCTAGGGTAACATGAGCTATGATTCTCTGATGCGCCACATGGATAATCATATCATCATGTACATGCTCTACAATTGATGCAGCTAAACTTGATAAAGTATCCACTCGACCATTCGGTGACCGAGGGACATGGATAACCTCTGGTCGAGCAGGGAACTGGACTTTTAGCTCGAGAGGGCGTTCTAACAAAGGTATGAGCTCTGGCTTCCTGACAACATAGTCACCAATGAACTGCTTAATAACTATCTCATAGTCCCCTTTCATATGAAAATTTGGAACGTCAATATCAAGGGCCAGCGCGAGACTAGTAATGAGGGCCTGATACTCTATCTCGTTGTTAGTGTAGCCTTCTAAAAAAAGGAATGAGTATGGCAGAATTGCTTGCACCGGGGTGATAAAGACGATACTTAGGCCTACCATGTTGATCCTAGGATCATTGTTCCTCCTACCAGTGGGGCTCTAGGAGGCACCATCGAAGAGAATTTTCCAACAGAGGAAGGCTTGATCGACTGGGAGGATTGCCTCATCAGGAAAATCTAGGTCTAGGGACTGATCCACATAGGTTGGAAGGGCAGCTAGAATGTCTTCCAACCCATGTCCCTTGATAGCCTTCTATGACATGAACCTAATGTCGAAATTCTAGAGGATCCCAACCCACCACACAGGTCAGCCAATAAACATGTGTCCATTTAGAATATACTTCAGTGGGTCTACTCGAGACACCAGCTATACGTCGTGGTGCTTCTGCTAATGAGACAATTTTTGTACGGTGAATACGAGCGCATGGAAACTCTTTTCGATGGCAGAGTATCTGGGTTCTATATCGAGGAGAATGTGTCTGAGATAGTAGAGGATGTTCTCTATCCCCTAATTGTTCTTCTGGGTGAGAAGGGAACCGAGGGACCATTCCAGGGCGGTGACATAGAGGACTAGTGGCTTCCCAAAGACAGGTGGCATCAAGACCGGAGGCTGGAGTAGATAATGCTTGATTTCCTCAATGGCGGTCTGGCACCTTTCATCCCACTCATAAGCGGTTCCCTTCTTCATGAGATGAAATAAGGGCTCACACTTTCCGGCGAAATTTTCAATGAATCAGTGTATATAGGCTAAGTGGCCTTGGAGACTTTGATGATCCCGAATATTACTCGGGGGCCTCTGGATGATGGACTTGATCTTCTCCAGGTTGATCTCGATACCCCAAAACTGAACAACAATGCTGATAAACATCAAAAAAGTGACGTCGAAGGAATACTTCAATGTGTTTATCTTTAGGTGGCGGCAACAGAGGAAAGTGAACAATTTCTCAGGGTCCTTGAGATGGTCCTAACACTAGAGAGATTTGACCACCAGATCATCCACATAGAATGTAAAGACCCGAAAATTTCAAGGAAATTTTTTTTCTTAATTTTCTTTGGAATTTTACAAGAGCGCAGCTTCAGACGGCACCTGATTCCGAGGCCCGGTGTGCCCGGAATCAATTTCCGAAGTTTGGCTCGGGTACGTTCAGTGAACAGACGAGCGGGTTTTTCTATCTTTTGAACCGGCGCCCGGAATTGAATTCTGAGGGCACCGATGAAATCGCAGCGCCGGTATTTGCTTAGAAACGCCTCTTCCGGAGTTGCGTTTGCTCAGACGTGGTTTTTAAATTTTGGGGCTTAAAGTCAGAAATAAAATAAAATTTGTGCGACAACTTTATTTTATTTCACTTAAGCTGCTTGGAAGCCACTTGAAGCCACTTAAAGGAGGCTTGATCTGAGTTGAACTGGATAGGATGCTATCCAGAAATATCCTACCCCCTTGGTAGGATATTTGTGAGGTGGGGCCCGCACGAGCCCCGCCGTTTCTTTCGCTAAGTAACACACCCGCAAAAACCCATCAAAGTAACTGAAAAGTCAACCGACGCGTTTTCTTAAATTCTTAACAGACCATTTAATTGAGCGGTTTATTTCGTGAATTAAATGGGCTGTTTCGCTCGTTGAATTAATTCAACAAACTGATGGGTCGTTACTTACGCTTTTGCGTTTGTTGGCATGTTTATAAAATAAGACCAACCTAAAAATCCTTTGAAAGGATTTGAGAGGATCTTTGATTCTTCATCTCCCCTCCTCGCGAAGAACGCGAAGAACGCGAAGAACGCGAAGAACGCGAAGAACGCCGGCGACCGGAATTCGACGACGCACACCGTGATCTGCGACGTCGACGAGCTCTACCCGCGACGTTCTTCGGCGACGCCTCTTCTTCCGCGGCCGATCCTCGTTCGGCAATTAAGGTGAGAAACGAATCGTTTATTTCACCCTTTTTTTAATTTCAATGACAATGGATTTAATTAATTAAATCCGTTTGATCTTGATCCGGAGATTGGCAACGCGACGCCGGATACCGCGACGATGCGACGATCCCCCTTCTTCCGCGACGAGCAATCCCGCGACGATCCCTCGTTCGGCAACGACAGCTGCGAGGTAAGGGTTGTTGGAATTCTTTTATTTTTTTCCCGTGTTTATTCATTTGGAATAAATAACCCGACCTCAGAACAATTTTAAATTATTTTAAAATTTTTGATTGGTTGTTTTTATTCCTCCCGTTGTTTATGACTAACGCGGAGGGTGCGGGTCTAACGAACAAGACCCGGCAACCCTCCGCCGATCTCTTTTGTTGTGCGGATTTGGCGGACGACGACGAACCGCGCGGCAGGGGCGATCTGTTGATTCCGCAGTGAAGATCGGCCCCCGGGAGGAGCAACGGCGCAGACGGGAGGCAAAACGGGCCACCGGAGCAACTCCGGCGGCCCGTGGAAGGCGGCGGCGACGCGGGTCGCCGGCAAGGCGGCGCCGGCGACCGGAGGCGGCGGCGCCCGGCGCGCCGCCGTGGAGAAGATCCGCCGTGGCTGAAGCCGCGGCGGCGGCGGCCGGTTCCGCGGCCGCGCGGAACCGGGGAGGGACGCGGCGGCCCGGCCGCGTCCGCGTGACAGGCGGCCCCCGCGGGGCCGCGTTTTCCTCCAAGCCGCGGGTCAAACCCGCGGCGGCGGCTCCTTCGGCCGCTCGGCCGAAGCCGAGCCGGCCGGTCCGGTCGGCCGGGCCGCGCCCAGGCCGGACCGGACCCGGCCTAGCCAGGTCGGGCCGGGTCGGGCCGACCCGGTTCGGCCGACCCAGGGGGGGTTCGGGTCGGGTCGCCCCGGGCCCAGAACCCCCGTTTTCGGGCCTTCTTCGGTCTTTCGCCCATATCTTGGGCCTGGGACCTCCGATTGATGAACCGTCAGCGGCTACACGATCCTTGGATCGATACGGTCGTTTCGCTATATTATACTCAAGGTTTCGGAAGACTTTGGGTTCGGCCGGGTTGGTTCGTACACGAAACCAACCGGGCCCTCGGAGCGGAAACGTTCATAACTTGAGCTACGGACGTCCGAACGACGTACCGTCAGCTGTGGTAGTTTCCTCTAAGTGAGACAGAACTTTTGGCATACTCCGCCCGAGGATCGGACACAGGCGGAGTACGGTCGGGTTGGTTTTTCCCTAAAAACCAACCGGGCCCCTGGGACGAAAATGCCAATAACTCTCAGACCGGGCGTCCGATTGACGCGCCGTCTGTTGCGTTGAGATCCTGTTGTCGATACGGAACTTTTGGATACATCAACTTCGGACTACGTGTCAGTTGATGTATCATCCTCTCGGCTCGTGGAGCGGACCCTCCTAAACGAGCTCGCTATGTGTGGGAACCCTAGTGCTGGCTGTGACTTCGACGACAGAGCAGAGATCCTCCGTGGACTGCGACGACGGCAGAGCAGAGATCCTCCGTGGACTGCGGCGACGGCAGAGCAGATATCCTTCGTGGACTGCGGCGACGACTGTGCAGAGATCCTCAGTGGACTGCGTCGACTACTGCACTCAGCGATCCTACGTGGATCAGTGCTACAGGTTCTGTGTGAGCCCGATCCTATGTGGGTCCTTACTACCGGTTCTTTGTGAGCCACTGCCTACAGGTTCTGTGTGAGCCCGATCCTACGTGGGTCTTTTGCAGGGGTTAGTACCTATCGATCCTTCGTGGGTCCGACGACTTAGATGGATCAGTGATAATCTTTGACGTCATCTGAAAAAGTATACCTGGTTGAGCTGAATCTTATGTTACTCTCCTTTGTGGATTGTGTTGAACTATCCTATGTGGATTTACTGTTTACTCTCCTTGTGGATTTGAGACTTGCTTTCCTTTGTGGATTGAGTTGTTCTTGAGCTCGTGAGCAGAGCTAGAATTGGGGACTTAGGTATATGTATGGGCATATACCTAAGTCGAGTCAGATGTTACTTCGTGATTGAATCTTTCTTTTGTGCTATATCCTTTGTGGATTTCGGGAGACCTTCGGGGGTCTCGGGGTCCTTACTGAGTAGCTTATACTCACCCCTGCACGGGTTATGCCCGCACCTTGTTGTGTTGGATGCAGACGACAGACAGCGCTGATCGCGGTTGGGGCGTGGAGCAGGACTGTACCTGGAGGTGGACCACTGGGCGGGGCGTGCTCGGAGCGGACGTGGGACCCGAGGAGCCTGGAGGCTATCTGTACCCACCCTTCAGGTGGGATTTCCAGTGGACGACACGAGGCCGCCGTCTTTTCTTCAGTTGTTGTACTTTACTTTTCAGTTGTACTTTCAGTTGGGCTTGTATTCCGGCCCCCTTTACTTTTCTGCACTTTGTAGTTACTTTCCGCTTGCTGACTCTGTGGTGGTTGTTACTTATAAAGGCAATGCCTTCCCTGTTTACCGGGAATTTACGCCTTGGTGCTAGTCGCCAGCCCCTGGCCTATGGAAGGCGGGCTTGGGGTAGTCACGGCACGGGCCCCGAGGACGGGTCGTGACAAATTGGTATCAAAGGTGGTCGGTTCTACCGCAGACTCTGATCGTCCTTTCTTTCTATATGAAGCAATAGTGTTTAGTGTATTGAGTGTGGTTATCAGTTCAGGGAGCCCAGTGTTGGTGCAGCGGCTGACGTATCCGTACACCAGGACCCTGACTCCTGATTTCCGACTTAATGCATGAAAACATTGATTGCGTGTGTGTTTCAAGTTTTCTTTGTGATTACTTGCGTCAGATCACCGGGTATACTGATCTGCTTTATGAACGTCTCAAGTTTTCCATGTGATTACTTGTGCCAGCTCACCAGGTATACTGTTCTGACTGTGGTGCTCTTGTTCTCCTTTTCAGGATGGCCCCGCGACGACAGCCAGCTAGGGTTCCGAGTGTAGGGCACGACGGCAGCCCACCGAGCGACGAGGCCTCGGTGCAGGGCCCTTTTCCAGCAGTGGCACCGGCGGTAGCTTTACCCGCCGAGCCACCGATGCTTCCAGTACCAGACGCTGACGATGCACGTCGCCTCAGGGCACTGCATGAGTTTCAGAGCCAGCGACCACCCAGGTTTCGCGGTGAGGCGGACCCCCAGGCCGCCGAGGACTGGCTAGAGGCGGTGGTACGGATCTTTAGGCTAGTGAGGACACCAGCGGATCTCATGGTGATTCTCGCGGCGAGCCTCCTGCAGGCGGCGGCAGGACGATGGTGGAGCTTGATGCTCCAGGTTCACGATGAGGCATCCTTGCTCTGGGCGGACTTTGAGAGCCTCTTCCGCTCTGAGTTCATCCCGGACACCCTCCGAGCGGTGCGCATCCAGGAGCTTCTCCAGCTGCGCCAGGGCAGCATGACGGTCGCTCAGTACGCGGCGAGGTTCACTGACCTATCTTGCTACTCGACTGACATGGTACGGGACCCCTTCTTCCGGGCCCGGACCTTCGAGCAGGGCTTGCGACAGGAGATTCGGGCGTCGCTGATCTCCCTCAGCATTCCGACCCAGGCGGGAGTGATGGAGCGAGCCCTCATGATCGAGACCTTCCTGGCAGAGCCTTCTTCAGCGGCGAGACCTAGCGCAGGGCGGCAGGTAGTTGAGTCTTCGGCAGCAGGTAGCCGACAGATGACTCTCGGGTCCAGGCAGACCAGACCCCCACGCAGACGGCCTCAGGACACCGGCTCAGCAGTGCGGGGCACACAGCGGAGTGCCAGCCTTCCGAGAGGCAGGCTGTGCTACTCCTGCGGCGGGCAGGGTCACATGGCTCGTGACTGCCCGACTCGCTGACCAGAGGAGCAGCAGACGGTGGAGGGGCCACCCAGGCAGAGGCAGAGGGTCGACCGTGGCGGTCCGCAGGGAGGAGGCGGACGAGGAAGAGGAGCTGGCCGAGCAGCGGGTGGTGGGCGACGCTTCCAGGCTCTACCCCCACCACCACCAGGAGGGCCACCTCGACCACAGGGAGCTGGCGGGCAGGGACAGGCCCAGCTCCAGGCAGTGTAGGCCTACGACCCCGACCTGCCAGAGATGATTCGAGGTACGATCTGTGTCTATTCCACCCTTGCTGCAGTACTTATAGACACAGGAGCGAGTCACTCTTTCATAGCCTCTTCCCTTGTTCGGAGCTCGGAGATTCCGACTGAGCCGTTGGCTCGATCCTTACGGCTAGAGACTCCTATGGGAGCAGACTCGACGGTTACGCACTGGTGCCGGCAGTGTGAGCTTACTCTAGGAGGCGAGAGCTTCGGCTGGGATCTCCTTGTAGCGGCGTCGAGGCCTTACGACGTCATCTTGGGCATGGATTGGCTATCCACGGTTCATGCCCAGATCGACTGTTTTAGGCGCAAGGTGCGATGTGTTCGCACCGACGGGAGCAGGTTTACCTTCACCGGCGAGAAGGGAACCTTTGCAGCATAGGATGGACTTCCGCGGAGGAGAGTGCAGCCCATCTCTCATCAGTTGGCTAGCCTCATCCTAGGAGCAGCGGACGTGCGGAGTCCATCTTTTCCTGCAGTGGTGGACCAGTACGTGGACGTCTTTCCCGACGACGTTCCAGGGCTACCTCCTCGTAGAGAGGTAGACTTTTACATCGACTTGTACCCCGGGACAGCCCCGATATCTACTCCAGCATATGGGATGGCCCCCGCCGAGCTTCGAGAGCTGCGGGTACAGTTGGAGGACTTGCAGAGCAAGGGGTTTATCTGACCCAGTGTTTCACCCTGGGCTTCCCCAATTTTGTTCGCCAAGAAGGAGGACGGGAGCTTGCGACTGTGTGTCAACTATCGTCGCCTGAACCAGGTGACAGTAAGGAACAAGTATCCGCTGCCACGGATTGATGACCTCTTTGATCAGCTCAAGGGAGCGCGGTGGTTCTCGAAGATAGACCTCTGGTCAGGCTATCATCAGCTCAGAGTTCGAGACGAGGACGTGCAGAAGACGGCCTTCAGGTGTCGGTATGGCCATTATGAGTTCTTGGTTATGCCGTTCGGCGTAACCAACGCTCCAGCAGTGTTCATGAGCCTCATGAACAGGATCTTCCAGCCATACCTCGACCGATTTGTCGTGGTCTTCATTGACGACATTTTGGTATACTCGACGACTGAGGAGGAGCATGCCTACCACCTGCGAGTTGTGCTAGACACGCTCCGAGAGCACCAGCTTTATGGAAAGCTCTCAAAATGCCAGTTCTGGTTACGTGAGGTCCACTTCTTGGGGCACGTCATCTCTGAGGCGGGAGTTGCAGTGGATCCCGCGAAGATCGAGGCAGTGCTAGCTTGGGAGCCACCCAGGAGCGTGACGGAGGTGCGGAGCTTCTTGGGCCTAGCCGGATACTATCGGAGATTCGTGCCAGACTTCTCCAGAGTTGCGGCACCACTCTCAGCCTTGACAAAGAAGGGGAAACCCTTTGTGTGGTCAGACAGATGTCAGCAGGGCTTCCAGGAGCTGAGACAGAGATTGACCAGTGCACCTATCTTGAGGTTGCCTGAGGAGGGAGTTGGATAGGTAGTTTACTGCGATGCATCAGGGACTGGACTCGGGTGCGTCCTGATGCAGGAGCGGGCCGTGATCGCCTACGGATCACGTCAGTTGAGGCCGCATGAGCATAACTACGCCACTCATGACCTGGAGTTAGCAGCAGTGGTCTTCGCTCTAAAGACTTGGCGGCACTATCTGATGGGCGAGCGCTTCATAGTCTTTTCTGACCACCAGAGTCTCAGGTATATCTTCTCTCAGATGGACGTGAACCTGAGACAGCGGAGATGGCTTGAGTTCCTCCAGGACTATGACTTTGAGATAGTCTGTACTCCTGGGAAGGGGAACGTGGTAGCCGATGCCCTCAGCAGGAGGACGGGCATTCAGCTACTTGAGGAGGCGACGGAGCAGCTAGCCTCCTTACAGATATCCTTCATGGATAGAGACGGAGCAGCCTTTCTTCAGTCTCTCACAGTCTCTCCTCCACTTCAACAGCGGGTCAGAGAGGCTCAGCGTGGGGACGCTGACTGTGAGACCCGGCGTGCACTGATATCCTCAAGTCAGGCGCCTGATGGCTTCTCCCTTGGAGCAGAGCACGAAATCTTTTTCAGAGGACATACCTTCGTACCAGTCGCTTTATGAGAGGAGGTGCTGAGAGAGTTTCACACTTCTCCCTTGGCGGTGCATCCCGGAGTGGCGAAGATGTACCAGGATCTCAGACAACAGCACTGGTGGCCGGGCATGAAGAAAGCTGTGGCAGAGTTCGTTTCACGATGCCTCACCTGCCAGCAGGTGAAGGCAGAGCATCAGGTACCAGCAGGCTTGGTACAGCCCTTGGAGGTCCCGGAGTGGAAGTGGGACGGCATATCTATGGACTTCGTGACTGGACTTCCACGCACTTCCAGAGGTCACGACTCCATTTGGGTGATTGTCGACCGACTCACCAAGTCGGCACACTTCTTACCCATCAGAGAGCAGGGCTTAGTGGAGAGCTTGGGACGTCTTTACGTCCAGGAGATCGTACGGCTTCACGGTGTGCCATCGTCAATCGTCTCCGATCGAGATGCTCGTTTCACTTCCCGGCTTTGGAAGGGGTTGCAGGAGGCGTTCGGGACGCGGCTCCATCTGAGCACAGCCTTCCACCCTCAGACGGATGGTCAGACGGAGAGGACCATACAGAAACTCGAGGACATGCTCCGTGCATGTGTTCTCGACTTTGGTCGCAGCTGGGAGGACCACCTACCCTTGGTGGAGTTCGCGTACAACAACAGCTACCACTCCACCATCGGGATGGCACCATACGAGGCGTTGTACGGCAGACCCTGCAGATCACCGTTGTGCTGGACAGACCCTGGGGAGTCAGCACTCGTGGGACCAGAGATGGTCCGAGCCACGACAGAGAAGGTCCAGATCATCCAGGAGAGGATGAGGACAGCTCAGAGCTGGCAGAAGTCATATGCTGACAGTAGGCGGAGGCCACTAGAGTTCGAGGATGGCGACCACGTCTTTTTGCGTGTCTCACCTCGACGTGGTTTACGGAGATTTGTCCGAGGCGGCAAGTTGTCTCCACGCTTAATCGGGCCTTTCCAGGTCCTCAGCAGGATAGGATAGGTGGCTTATCGCCTGGCTCTACCACCTCAGTTGCACCGGGTGCACGACGTCTTCCACGTGTCTCAGCTGAGGAGATACGTGCACGACCCGACGCACATCATCGACTTTGGGGAGCTGGTCGTGGACGATGGGGCGACTTTTGCGGAGGTCCCAGTGGAGATCGAGGTTCGACAGGAGCGGGTCCTACGTGGGCAGTCGATTCCTCTTGTGCGCGTCAGATGGAAGCACGGGAACCTCCAGGAGAGCACTTGGGAGCGGGAGGCTCAGATGCGTGCTCAGTACCCCCATTTGTTCCCCTAGTTTTTGATGTATCTTTACGGGGACGTAAAGCCCTGAGGTGGGAGTAATGTAAAGACCCGAAAATTTCAATAAAATTTTTTTTCTTAATTTTCTTTGGAATTTTACAAGAGCGCAGCTTCAGACGGCACTTGATTCCGAGGCCCGGTGTGCCCGGAATCAATTTCCGAAGTTTGGCTCGGGTACGTTCAGTGAACGGACGAGCGGGTTTTTCTATCTTTTGAACCGGCGCCCGGAATCGAATTCTGAGGGCACCGATGAAATCGCAGCGCCGGTATTTGCTTAGAAACGCCTCTTCCGGAGTTTCGTTTTCTCAGACGTGGTTTTTAAATTTTGGGGCTTAAAGTCAGAAATAAAATAAAATTTGTGCGACAACTTTATTTTATTTCACTTAAGCTGCTTGGAAGCCACTTGAAGCCACTTAAAGGCGGCTTGATCTGAGTTGAACTGGATAGGATGCTATCCAGAAATATCCTACCCCCTTGGTAGGATATTTGTGAGGTGGGGCCCGCACGAGCCCCGCCGTTTCTTTCGCTAAGTAACGCACCCGCGAAAACCCGTCAAAGTAACTGAAAAGTCAACCGACGCGTTTTCTTAAATTCTTAACAGACCATTTAATTGAGCGGTTTATTTCGTGAATTAAATGGGCTGTTTCGCTCGTTGAATTAATTCAACAAACTGATGGGTCGTTACTTACGCTTTTGCGTTTGTTGGCATGTTTATAAAATAAGACCAACCTAAAAATCCTTTGAAAGGATTTGAGAGGATCTTTGTTTCTTCATCTCCCCTCCTCGCGAAGAACGCGAAGAACGCGAAGAACGCGAAGAACGCCGGCGACCGGAATTCGACGATGCACACCGTGATCTGCGACGTCGACGAGCTCTACCCGCGACGTTCTTCGGCGACGCCTCTTCTTCCGCGGCCGATCCTCGTTCGGCAATTAAGGTGAGAAACGAATCGTTTATTTCACCCTTTTTTTTAATTTCAATGACAATGGATTTAATTAATTAAATCCATTTGATCTTGATCCGGAGATTGGCAACGCGACGCCGGATACCGCGACGATGCGACGATCCCCCTTCTTCCGCGACGAGCAATCCCGCGACGATCCCTCGTTCGGCAACGACAGCTGCGAGGTAAGGGTTGTTGGAATTCTTTTATTTTTTTCCCGTGTTTATTCTTTTGGAATAAAGAACCCGACCTCAGAACAATTTTAAATTATTTTAAAATTTTTGATTGGTTGTTTTTATTCCTCCCGTTGTTTATGACTAACGCGGAGGGTGCGGGTCTAACGAAGAAGACCCGGCAACCCTCCGCCGATCTCTTTTGTTGTGCGGATTTGGCGGATGACGACGAACCGCGCGGCAGGGGCGATCTGTTGATTCCGCAGTGAAGATCGGCTCCCGGGAGGAGCAACGGCGCAGACGGGAGGCAAAACGGGCCACCGGAGCAACTCCGGCGGCCCGCGGAAGGCGGCGGCGACGCGGGTCGCTGGCAAGGCGGCGCCGGCGACCGGAGGCGGCGGCGCCCGGTGCGCCGCCGTGGAGAAGATCCGCCGCGGCTGAAGCCGCGGCAGCGGCGGCCGGTTCCGCGGCCGCGCGGAACCGGGGAGGGACGCAGCGGCCCGGCCGCGTCCGCGTGACAGGCGGCCCCCGCGGGGCCGCGTTTTCCTCCAAGCCGCGGGTCAAACCCGCGGCGGCGGCTCCTTCGGCCGCTCGGCCGAAGCCGAGCCGGTCGGCCGGGCCGCGCCCAGGCCGGACCGGACCCGGCCTAGCCGGGTCGGGCCAGGTCGGGCCGACCCGGTTCGGCCGACCCAGGGGGGGTTCGGGCCGGGTCGCCCCGGGCCCAGAACCCCCGTTTTCGGGCCTTCTTCGGTCTTTCGCCAATATCTTGGGCCTGGGACCTCCGATTGATGAACCGTCAGCGGCTACGCGATCCTTGGATCGATACGGTCGTTTCGGTATATTATACTCAAGGTTTCGGAAGACTTTGGGTTCGGCCGGGTTGGTTCGTACACGAAACCAACCGGGCCCTCGGAGCGGAAACGTTCATAACTTGAGCTACGGACGTCCGAACGACGTACCGTCAGCTGTGGTAGTTTCCTCTAAGTGAGATAGAACTTTGGGCATACTCCGCCCGAGGATCGGACACAGGCGGAGTACGGTCGGGTTGGTTTTGCCCTAAAAACCAACCGGGCCCCTGGGACGAAAATGCCAATAACTCTCAGACCGGGCGTCCGATTGACGCGCTGTCTGTTGCGTTGAGATCCTGTTGTCGATACGGAACTTTTGGATACATCAAATTCGGACTACGTGTCAGTTGATGTATCATCCTCTCGGCTCGTGGAGCGGACCCTCCTAAACGAGCTCGCTATGTGCGGGAACCCTAGCGCTGGCTGTGACTTCGACGACAGAGCAGAGATCCTCCGTGGACTACGACGACGGCAGAGCAGAGATCCTCCGTGGACTGCGGCGACGGCAGAGCAGAGATCCTTCGTGGACTGCGGCGACGACTGTGCAGAGATCCTCAGTGGACTGCGTCGACTACTGCACTCAGCGATCCTACGTGGATCAGTGCTACAGGTTCTGTGTGAGCCCGATCCTATGTGGGTCCTTACTACCGGTTCTGTGTGAGCCACTGCCTACAGGTTCTGTGTGAGCCCGATCCTACGTGGGTCTTTTGCGGGGGTTAGTACCTATCGATCCTTCGTGGGTCCGACGACTTAGATGGATCTGTGATCATCTTTGACGTCATCTGAAAAAGTATACCTGGTTGAGCTGAATCTTATGTTACTCTCCTTTGTGGATTGTGTTGAACTATCCTATGTGGATTTACTGTTTACTCTCCTTGTGGATTTGAGACTTGCTTTCCTTTGTGGATTGAGTTGTTCTTGAGCTCGTGAGCAGAGCTAGAATTGGGGACTTAGGTATATGTATGGGCATATACCTAAGTCGAGTCAGATGTTACTTCGTGATTGAATCTTTCTTTTGTGCTATATCCTTTGTGGATTTTGGGAGACCTTCGGGGGTCTCGGGGTCCTTACTGAGTAGCTTATACTCACCCCTGCACGGGTTATGCCCGCACCTTGTTGTGTTGGATGTAGACGACGGACAGCGCTGATCGCGGTTGGGGCGTGGAGCAGGACGGTACCTGGAGGTGGACCACTGGGCGGGACGTGCTCGGAGCGGACGTGGGACCCGAGGAGCCTGGAGGCTATCTGTACCCACCCTTCAGGTGGGATTGCCAGTGGACGACACGAGGCCGCCGTCTTTTCTTCAGTTGCTGTACTTTACTTTTCAGTTGTACTTTCAGTTGGGCTTGTATTCCGGCCCCCTTTACTTTTCTGCACTTTGTAGTTACTTTCCGCTTGCTGACTCTGTGGTGGTTGTTACTTATAAAGGCAATGCCTTCCCTGTTTACCGGGAATTTACGCCTTGGTGCTAGTCGCCAACCCCTGGCCTATGGAAGGCGGGCTTGGGGTAGTCACGGCACGGGCCCCGAGGACGGGTCGTGACAAATTGGTATCAAAGGTGGTCGGTTCTACCGCAGACTCTGATCGTCCTTTCTTTCTATATGAAGCAATAGTGTTTAGTGTATTGAGTGTGGTTATCAGTTCAGGGAGCCCAGTGTTGGTGCGGCGGCCGACGTATCCGTACACCAGGACCCTGACTCCTGATTTCCGACTTAATGCATGAAAACATTGATTGCGTGTGTGTTTCAAGTTTTCTTTGTGATTACTTGCGTCAGCTCACCGGGTATACTGATCTGCTTTATGAAAGTCTCAAGTTTTCCATGTGATTACTTGTGCCAGCTCACCAGGTATACTATTCTGACTGTGGTGCTCTTGTTCTCCTTTTCAGGATGGCCCCGCGACGACAGCCAGCTAGGGTTCCGAGTGTAGGGCACGACGGCAGCCCACCGAGCGACGAGGCCTCGGTGCAGGGCCCTTTGCCAGCAGTGGCACCGGCGGTAGCTTTACCCGCCGAGCCACCGATGCTTCCAGTACCAGACGCTGACGATGCACGTCGCCTCAGGGCACTGCATGAGTTTCAGAGCCAGCGACCGCCCAGGTTTCGCGGTGAGGCGGACCCCCAGGCCGCCGAGGACTGGCTAGAGGCGGTGGTACGGATCTTTAGGCTAGTGAGGACACCAGCGGATCTCATGGTGATTCTCGCGGCGAGCCTCCTGCAGGCGGCGGCAGGACGATGGTGGAGCTTGATTCTCCAGGTTCACGATGAGGCATCCTTGCTCTGGGCGGACTTCGAGAGCCTCTTCCGCTCTGAGTTCGTCCCGGCCACCCTCCGAGCGGTGCGCATCCAGGAGCTTCTCCAGCTGCGCCAGGGCAGCATGACGGTAGCTCAGTACGCGGCGAGGTTCACTGACCTATCTCGCTACTCGACCGACATGGTACGGGACCCCTTCTTCCGGGCCCGGACCTTCGAGCAGGGCTTGCGACAGGAGATTCGGGCGTCGCTGATCTCCCTCAGCATTCCGACCCAGGCGGGAGTGCTGGAGCGAGCCCTCCTGATCGAGACCTTCCTGGAAGAGCCTTCTTCAGCGGCGAGACCTACCGCAGGGCGGCAGGTAGCTGAGTCTTCGGCAGCAGGTAGCCGACGGATGACTCTCGGGTCCAGGCAGACCAGACCCCCACGCAGACGGCCTCAGGACACCGACTCAGCAGTGCGGGGCACACAGCGGAGTGCCAGCCTTCCGAGAGGCAGGCTGTGCTACTCCTGCGGCGGGCAGGGTCACATGGCTCGTGACTGCCCGACTCGCCGACCAGAGGAGCTGCAGACGGTGGAGGGGCCACCCAGGCAGAGGCAGAGGGTCGACCGTGGCGGTCCGCAGGGAGGAGGCGTACGAGGCAGAGGAGCTGGCCGAGCAGCGGGTGGTGGGCGACGCTTCCAGGCTCTACCCCCACCACCACCAGGAGGGCAACCTCGACCACAGGGAGCTGGCGGGCAGGGACAGGCCCAGCTCCAGGCAGTGGAGGCCTACGACCCCGACCTGCCAGAGATGATTCGAGGTACGATCTGTGTCTATTCCACCCTTGCTGCAGTACTTATAGACACAGGAGCGAGTCACTCTTTCATAGCCTCTGCCCTTGTTCGGAGCTCGGAGATTCCGACTGAGCCGTTGGCTCGATCCTTACGGCTAGAGACTCCTACGGGAGCAGACTCGACGGTTACGCACTGGTGCCGGCAGTGTGAGCTTACTCTAGGAGGCGAGAGCTTCGGCTGGGATCTCCTTGTAGCGGCGTCGAGGCCTTACGACGTCATCTTGGGCATGGATTGGCTATCCACGGTTCATGCCCAGATCGACTGTTTTAGGCGCAAGGTGCGATGTGTTCGCACCGACGGGAGCAGGTTTTCCTTCACCGGCGAGAAGGGAACCTTTGCAGCATAGGATGGACTTCCGCGGAGGAGAGTGCAGCCCATCTCTCATCAGTTGGCTAGCCTCATCCTAGGAGCAGCGGACGTGCGGAGTCCAGCTTTTCCTGCAGTGGTGGACCAGTACGTGGACGTCTTTCCCGACGACGTTCCAGGGCTACCTCCTCGTAGAGAGGTAGACTTTTACATCGACTTGTACCCCGGGACAGCCCCGATATCTACTCCAGCATATCGGATGGCCCCCGCCGAGCTTCGAGAGCTGCGGGTACAGTTGGAGGACTTGCAGAGCAAGGGGTTTATCTGACCCAGTGTTTCACCCGGGGCTTCCCCGATTTTGTTCGCCAAGGAGGAGGACGGGAGCTTGCGACTGTGTGTCGACTATCGTCGCCTGAACCAGGTGACAGTAAGGAACAAGTATCCGCTACCACGGATTGATGACCTCTTCGATAAGCTCACGGGAGCGCGGTGGTTCTCGAAGATAGACCTCCGGTCAGGCTATCATCAGCTCAGAGTTCGAGACAAGGACGTGCAGAAGACGACCTTCAGGTGTCGGTATGGCCATTATGAGTTCTTGGTTATGCCGTTCGGCGTAACCAATGCTCCAGCAGTGTTCATGAGCCTCATGAACAGGATCTTCCAGCCATACCTCGACCGATTTGTCGTGGTCTTCATTGACAACATTTTGGTATACTCGACGACTGAGGAGGAGCATGCCTACCACCTGCGAGTTGTGCTAGACACGCTCCGAGAGCACCATCTTTATGGAAAGCTCTCAAAATGCCAGTTCTGGTTACGTGAGGTCCACTTCTTGGGGCACGTCATCTCTGAGGCGGGAGTTGCAGTGGATCCCGCGAAGATCGAGGCAGTGCTAGCTTGGGAGCCACCCAGGAGCGTGACGGAGGTGCGGAGCTTCTTGGGCCTAGCCGGATACTATCGGAGATTCGTGCCAGACTTCTCCAGAGTTGCGGCACCACTCTCAGCCTTGACAAAGAAGGGGAAACCCTTTGTGTGGTCAGACAGATGTCAGCAGGGCTTCCAGGAGCTGAGACAGAGATTGACCAGCGCACCTATCTTGAGGTTGCCTGAGGAGGGAGTTGGATACGTAGTTTACTGCGATGCATCAGGGACTGGACTCGGGTGCGTCCTGATGCAGGAGCGGGCCGTGATCGCCTAAGGATCACGTCAGTTGAGGCCGCATGAGCATAACTACGCCACTCATGACCTGGAGTTAGCAGCAGTGGTCTTCGCTCTGAAGACTTGGCGGCACTATCTGATGGGCGAGCGCTTCACAGTCTTTTCTGACCACCAGAGTCTCAGGTATATCTTCTCTCAGATGGACCTGAACCTGAGACAGCGGAGATGGCTTGAGTTCCTCCAGGACTATGACTTTGAGATAGTCTGTACTCCTGGGAAGGGGAACGTGGTAGCCGATGCCCTCAGCAGGAGGACGGGCATTCAGCTACTTGAGGAGACGACGAAGCAGCTAGCCTCCTTACAGATATCCTTCGTGGATAGAGACGGAGCAGCCTTTCTTCAGTCTCTCACAGTCTCTCCTCCACTTCTACAGCGGGTCAGAGAGGCTCAGCGTGGGGACGCTGACTGTGAGACCCGGCGTGCACTGATATCCTCAAGTCAGGCGCCTGATGGCTTCTCCCTTGGAGCAGAGCACGAAATCCTTTTCAGAGGACATACCTTCGTACCAGTCACTTTATGAGAGGAGGTGCTGAGAGAGTTTCACACTTCTCCCTTGGCGGTGCATCCCGGAGTGGCGAAGATGTACCAGGATCTCAGACGACAGCACTGGTGGCCGGGCATGAAGAAAGCTGTGGCAGAGTTCGTTTCACGATGCCTCACCTGCCAGCAGGTGAAGGCAGAGCATCAGGTACCAGCAGGCTTGGTACAACCCTTGGAGGTCCCAGAGTGGAAGTGGGACGGCATATCTATGGACTTCGTGACTGGACTTCCACGCACTTCCAGAGGTCACGACTCCATTTGGGTGATTGTCGACCGACTCACCAAGTCGGCACACTTCTTACCCATCAGAGAGCAGGGCTCAGTGGAGAGCTTGGGACGTCTTTACGTCCAGGAGATCGTACGGCTTCACGGTGTGCCATCGTCAATCGTCTCCGATCGAGATGCTCGTTTCACTTCCCGGCTTTGGAAGGGGTTGCAGGAGGCGTTCGGGACGCGGCTCCATCTGAGCACAGCCTTCCACCCTCAGACGGATGGTCAGACGGAGAGGACCATACAGACACTCGAGGACATGCTCCGTGCATGTGTTCTCGACTTTGGTCGCAGCTGGGAGGACCACCTACCCTTGGTGGAGTTCGCGTACAACAACAGCTACCACTCCACCATCGGGATGGCACCATACGAGGCGTTGTACGACAGACCCTGCAGATCACCGTTGTGCTGGACAGACCCTGGGGAGTCAGCACTCGTGGGACCAGAGATGGTCCGAGCCACGACAGAGAAGGTCCAGATCATCCAGGAGAGGATGAGGACAGCTCAGAGCCGGCAGAAGTCATATGCTGACAGGAGGCGGAGGCCACTAGAGTTCGAGGATGGCGACGACGTCTTTTTGCGTGTCTCACCTCGACGTGGTTTACAGAGATTTGTCCGAGGCGGCAAGTTGTCTCCACGCTTCATCGGGCCTTTCCAGGTCCTCAGCAGGATAGGAGAGGTGGCTTATCGCCTGGCTCTACCACCTCAGTTGCACCGGGTGCACGACGTCTTCCACGTGTCTCAGCTGAGGAGATACGTGCACGACCCGACGCACATCATCGACTTTGGGGAGCTGGTCGTGGACGATGGGGCGACTTTTGCGGAGGTCCCAGTGGAGATCGAGGTTCGACAGGAGCGGGTCCTACGTGGGCGGTCGATTCCTCTTGTGCGCGTCAGATGGAAGCACGGGAACCTCCAGGAGAGCACTTGGGAGCGGGAGGCTCAGATGCGTGCTCAGTACCCCCATTTGTTCCCCTAGTTTTTGATGTATCTTTACGGGGACGTAAAGCCCTGAGGTGGGAGTAATGTAAAGTCCCGAAAATTTCAAGGAAATTTTTTTTCTTAATTTTCTTTGGAATTTTACAAGAGCGCAGCTTCAGACGGCACTTGATTCCGAGGCCCGGTGTGCCCGGAATCAATTACCGAAGTTTGGCTCGGGTACGTTCAGTGAACGGACGAGCGGGTTTTTCTATCTTTTGAACCGGCGCCCGGAATCGAATTCTGAGGGCACCGATGAAATCGCAGCGCCGGTATTTGCTTAGAAACGCCTCTTCTGGAGTTGCGTTTGCTCAGACGTGGTTTTTAAATTTTGGGGCTTAAAGTCAGAAATAAAATAAAATTTGTGCGACAACTTTATTTTATTTCACTTAAGCTGCTTGGAAGCCACTTGAAGCCACTTAAAGGCAGCTTGATCTGAGTTGAACTGGATAGGATGCTATCCAGAAATATCCTACCCCCTTGGTAGGATATTTGTGAGGTGGGGCCCGCACGAGCCCCGCTGTTTCTTTCGCTAAGTAACGCACCCGCGAAAACCCGTCAAAGTAACTGAAAAGTCAACCGACGCGTTTTCTTAAATTCTTAACAGACCATTTAATTGAGCGGTTTATTTCGTGAATTAAATGGGCTGTTTCGCTCGTTGAATTAATTCAACAAACTGATGGGTCGTTACTTACGCTTTTGCGTTTGTTGGCATGTTTATAAAATAAGACCAACCTAAAAATCCTTTGAAAGGATTTGAGAGGATCTTTGTTTCTTCATCTCCCCTCCTCGCGAAGAACGCGAAGAACGCGAAGAACGCGAAGAACGCCGGCGACCGGAATTCGACGACGCACACCGTGATCTGCGACGTCGACGAGCTCTACCCGCGACGTTCTTCGGCGACGCCTCTTCTTCCGCGGCCGATCCTCGTTCGGCAATTAAGGTGAGAAACGAATCGTTTATTTCACCCTTTTTTTTAATTTCAATAACAACGGATTTAATTAATTAAATCCGTTTGATCTTGATCCGGAGATTGGCAACGCGACGCCGGATACCGCGACGACGCGACGATCCCCCTTTTTCCGCGACGAGCAATCCCGCGACGATCCCTCGTTCGGCAACGACAGCTGCGAGGTAAGGTTTGTTGGAATTCTTTTATTTTTTTCCCGTGTTTATTCTTTTGGAATAAAGAACCCGACCTCAGAACAATTTTAAATTATTTTAAAATTGTTGATTGGTTGTTTTTATTCCTCCCGTTGTTTATGACTAACGCGGAGGGTGCGGGTCTAACGAACAAGACCCGGCAACCCTCCGCCGATCTCTTTTGTTGTGCGGATTTGGCGGACGACGACGAACCGCGCGGCAGGGGCGATCTGTTGATTCCGCAGTGAAGATCGGCCCCCGGGAGGAGCAACGGTGCAGACGGGAGGCAAAACGGGCCACCGGAGCAACTCCGGCGGCCCGCGGAAGGTGGCGGTGACGCGGGTCGCCGGAAAGGCGGCGCCGGCGACCGGAGGCGGCGGCGCCCGGCGCGCCGCCGTGGAGAAGATCCGCCGCGGCTGAAGCCGCGCGGAACCGGGGAGGGACGCGGCGGCCCGGCCGCGTCCAGGTGACAGGCGGCCCCCGCGGGGCCGCGTTTTCCTCCAAGCCGCGGGTCAAACCCGCGGCGGCGGCTCCTTCGGCCGCTCGGCCGAAGCCGAGCCGGCCGGTCCGGTCGGCCGGGCCGACCCGGTTCGGCCGACCCAGGGGGGGTTCGGGCCGGGTCGCCCCGGGCCCAGAACCCCCGTTTTCGGGCCTTCTTCGGTCATTCGCCCATATCTTGGGCCTGGGACCTCCGATTGACGAACCGTCAGCGGCTACGCGATCCTTGGATCGATACGGTCGTTTCGGTATATTATACCCAAGGTTTCGGAAGACTTTGGGTTCGGCCGGGTTGGTTCGTACACGAAACCAACCGGGCCCTCGGAGCGGAAACGTTCATAACTTGAGCTACGGACGTCCGAACGACGTACCGTCAGCTATGGTAGTTTCCTCTAAGTGAGACGGAACTTTTGGCATACTCCGCCCGAGGATCGGACACAGGCGGATTACGGTCGGGTTGGTTTTGCCCTAAAAACCAACCGGACCCCTAGGACGAAAATGCCAATAACTCTCAGACCGGGCGTCCGATTGACGCGCCGTCTGTTGCGTTGAGATCCTGTTGTCGATACAGAACTTTTGGATACATCAACTTCGGACTACGTGTCAGTTGATGTATCAGCCTCTCGGCTCGTGGAGCGGACCCTCCTAAACGAGCTCGCTATGTGCGGGAACCCTAGCGCTGGCTGTGACTTCGACGACAGAGCAGAGATCCTCCGTGGACTGCGACGACGGCAGAGCAGAGATCCTCCGTGGACTGCGGCGACGACAGAGCAGAGATCCTTCGTGGACTGCGGCGACGACTGTGCAGAGATCCTCAGTGGACTGCGTCGACTACTGCACTCAGTGATCCTACGTGGATCAGTGCTACAGGTTCTGTGTGAGCCCGATCCTATGTGGGTCCTTACTACCGGTTCTTTGTGAGCCACTGCCTACAGGTTCTGTGTGAGCCCGATCCTACGTGGGTCTTTTGCGGGGGTTAGTACCTATCGATCCTTCGTGGGTCCGACGACTTAGATGGATCAGTGATCATCTTTGACGTCATCTGAAAAAGTATACCTGGTTGAGCTAAATATTATGTTACTCTCCTTTGTGGATTGTGTTGAACTATCCTATGTGGATTTACTGTTTACTCTCCTTGTGGATTTGAGACTTGCTTTCCTTTGTGGATTGAGTTGTTCTTGAGCTCGTGAGCAGAGCTAGAATTGGGGACTTAGGTATATGTATGGGCATATACCTATGTCGAGTCAGATGTTACTTCGTGATTGAATCTTTCTTTTGTGCTATATCCTTTGTGGATTTCGGGAGACCTTCGGGGGTCTCGGGGTCCTTACTGAGTAGCTTATACTCACCCATGCACGGGTTATGCCCGCACCTTGTTGTGTTGGATGAAGACGACGGACAGCGCTGATCGCGGTTGGGGCGTGGAGCAGGATGGTACCTGGAGGTGGACCACTGGGCGGGACGTGCTCGGAGCGGATGTGGGACCCGAGGAGCCTGGAGGCTATCTGTACCCACCTTTCAGGTGGGATTGCCAGTGGACGACACGAGGCCGCCGTCTTTTCTTCAGTTGCTGTACTTTACTTTTCAGTTGTACTTTCAGTTGGGCTTGTATTCCGTCCCCCATTACTTTTCTGCACTTTGTAGTTACTTTCCGCTTGCTGACTCTGTGGTGGTTGTTACTTATAAAGGCAATGCCTTCCCTGTTTACCGGGAATTTACGCCTTGGTGCTAGTCGCCAGCCCCTGGCCTATGGAAGGCGGGCTTGGGGTAGTCACGGCACGGGCCCCGAGGACGGGTCGTGACATAGAACTCAACAAATGTCATAAGGATCGGCCTAAATATGTGATGTGTGGCCATCTAATCGGTGGAACCTACATTTTTCAAGCCAAATGGCATAACCTGGTAACAAAAAGAACCTTGGGATGGCCTGAAGGCTGTGGTCTCTTCATCCTTAGGGGGAATCTGGATATGATTATATCCAGATTAACCTTCCATTAAAGAGAGTGGATGGAACCCAACCGTAGCGTCAATCAACAATTCTGTCACATGATGGGGAAAATCATCCTTCGAACAATGGCGGTTGAGATCTCGGTAGTCCATACAGACTCTGATCTGCTCATTCGTCTTCCTGACTGGCACAATGTTGGCTATCCACATGGGGTACAAGATCTCCTTGACGAATTTGGCACTGATGAGCTTGTCAAATTACACAGCAACCATGGAACTGTTATAAGGGTGCATCATTCTGGGAGGCTTCTTGAACCCCCGACGGTTTGTTGGGAGACCGAGGTGGTGGATGGCTAACTGAGGATCTAGTCCTGGAATCTCATCGTAACTCCAGGAAAATACATTACGGTGTTGTTTACGGAAGTCCATGCCCCACTGCTGCTCCTTGAGGGACAAGGTGACACTAATCAACATCGGTCTCGGATCCGCATAGCTACGAAGGTTCACTTGTTCCAGATCATCTGTTGTGGATGATATGCCTTCCATAAATGCAGGGGGGAGTCATATATATCTTCTTCTCCACTTATGCAGGGAACCTCAGTGGGGGAAGCTACTTCTGAGCTACCAAACTCTGAAGGGAGGCTTCTACCAGCTTGTGTGGCATTGGCAATTGCATTGGGGATCTCTAGAACAGCCGAGACCATGGCTATGAAGGTTGTCGACCTGATCCCATCTATTCTCTTGCACAAGGTGCCATGCTTGACAATATAAAAGCACTAGTGGCACGTCAGCTGGATATGACTTATTCCATCCTGGCTTAACAGTCATGTATGTCGTACCACCATTACCATGAGTCTGACATCCCAGTACATGATGGGCGTGGGATGTTCTAGGACCACAGGTTCCTGATTCGTATAATAATACGAAGTGATCTTTCGATGATGCCTGGATTTGTGAGAATTATTCCACCTTGTCCTAGAAATGACAAAACATTTCCCCATATTGGGGGTTGTGGCCTCCAACTGATGGATTGGGAAGATGCAGACATCATTTACGCCTGCCCAAGGGTTGGTCGTTTCGGTGAGAGGCTCAACATAACTTTCCCTGACATGTTTATCCTTTATCATATAAAAATTACCATCCAAGTAGTGTGCTTCTTAAGTGGAGAAAAGAGATGCATCACCTTATAGTACGCCTAATCTACCATTAAGGGAGTACTTGAGGCATTGGTGATATGATGAGGGTATAGCCGCATACATGTGGAGCCATGGACTTCCCATCAATGCATTATACACTGTGTCCTGGGAGAAAACCACGAACTCGGTGCTGGAAACTAGGCCACCGAACATGGTCTTCAGACTGATCTTGTCGACTGGGGTCTTCTCAGTCCTGTCATATCCATGGATTCTTAGATTAGAGAGGGTAAGGTCATCTTCAGATAATCCTAGCTTCTGCAGTGTTTGCATCAGGATAAGGTTGATCCTGGAGCCGGTGCCAATGAGACAACGGTGAACATCCATGCCATTAAATTGGCCGGTGATGTACAGTGTGTAGATGATCCCATGTATGGGGGAGCCCTCTTATTCTCTAGATAATGACATGATGGCATGAAATTCATCATCCTCAATTAATTCAACAAGGAAACCTTCTGTATCTGCTATCTATGTATCAAACTGGAGGGGGCACTTCAAAGCCTTGGGGAGTGCATCACCCATATCCAGCAATAGTTGAAGGGATTCAAGTACAGAAATCCTCATTGGGATGTCGGATAGGTTCATGATAATTTCATACGTCCGTGCCAGGTGGACAAATATTCTTTTTGGCAGTCGCTCTGTGATGGAAGGCTTGGCGGGCCCTGCCGGTCGGATCAGCGACTAACTGGTACTGGGAATAACCCACTTATCACTAGTCGAAGCCCAGATGGTAGCTAATGGATGAGAATTAGATGACTAAGATAGTATTGTAGTGGGGTGAATCTGTTCGCGACATTACTGAAGGGGGTCTTTCTGATCCGGTAGCAAAAATGGTGGTGGAGGCGGACCTGTTGACACTGGATGGAGAGGTTCCGAGTGCTAATCTCTAGGTTAGGCCTATAGTCTAGTCTCAGCAGCATGCACAAACTACCTGGAGGTGCCAACTGACGTGCCCTAACAACCCATATGGATGCGGCTCTGCCGACGTCGGCATCACCTGGGGATGTTGGGGGGGTTTTTCTTGCGCTCCCCCTCGTCAGAAGTCTGATTGTTGTTTACCAACTCGATGGTGTTAACCGAAGCATACCCTTGTCTATCACTTGATGACTCATCCTCCACTGGGCAGATCCTAGGGGGAATCCCCATCTCCAGGGGCATAAATTCATCGAATGTGTGGAAAAATGGCGACATTGGTGGGGCACACTGCTTTTTTTACACCTCTGATGCTTTCTCTTCTTTGAAGAGGATGGCTGAGATGATGATGCAGGGGAGGTTGCTGAAGCTTGTTAAGGCTCCGGCTGATTCAGGCGTGCATGGATAATGCCATGGGCATGAGCAATCATCCTGCGAGCTACCCAGTCGTCAAAACGTCTGGGACCCATGGTCAGAAACCTGCTGCTACTCACCCTCGTCGTCACTACCATTATCGGTCCTAAAAACGTCACATGCCACATGTGTCGGGGCCATGACCAACCAGACTATGTTTTTTTTAATCATTTCGTGGATCTAGTCCTTGAAAACATAGCACTACTTGATGATGTGCCCCTTGATCTGTTGATAAGGGTATTAGTTTGGGTGATCAGTGAGATTCATCTCTTCTGGCTTCTGGCACTTAGGCAGTCATTCAATTCTCAGCACTATGATGTTGTTGAAGTATCCAAGACTTGAGCCTCATCGAACGAGTAGGCCTGATTACTTCTGTCTAGAAAGGGGGCTCTAAGAGCCTGACCCTCATGGGGGGCCGGAGGAGCCTACCGAGGAGGAAGAACTTGATTATCTCGCCTAGGCGGTGGAGGTGCGTTACACAGGTGCGCCTGCTGATTATGGGGTGGGCACTACTGGGCTGGAAGCTGTGCCATTGGCGCTGGACCTCTGTGGGGATGTAGAGCTGGCTCCACTGGTAGAAATTATAGCTGCCTTGGGGCCTCTAACTAGGCCACCGTGGTGGGCACGGCTCTGGAAGCCCTCCTTGTTTGGATCACATGGGGTAGCAGACGTGCCTGACTTGCCTATTGCAGAGCTTCTTTGAGGTGATGGGCCATATCTGAGATGTCTTGGAACCATACGGGATAATTCTATGTGATCAAGGTGGGAACCAATTCGGTCTTGATATTCCCCATGCACAACTTCAGTAATTTCTCCTGAGTCAGTGGCATGTTGAGGGAGTATGTGGGACCCTTCTACCAGGCAACACAGTCATCGAATCTCCCATCAGGCCTTTTCTTTCACTTAAAGAGGTCTTTGACATTCGTTTTCTGGGTAGTAGAGCAGAAATGGTAATGGAACTACCTACGAAGTTCCTCCCAGCTAGTCCCGGATCTGATGGGGAGCTGGCTATACCAAACGAATGGCGGCCCTTCCAATGTCTGAACAAAACAGTGCAGCTTGGCGGCCTCCTGCTACACTGCGGTCCCTAACATAGGACCACACCTTGAGTTAAATTGGGATAGATGCTGCAGCGGGGCCCCTTTCCCTTTAAAGGGCATGAATATGGGGTTTTCTAATACTGGGGGTGGTGGCATGTCATCCAACCATGCCGTATATGGGTTTCCATCAGGTGGGATGGCCACATGTGGAGTTTCAAAAGCCTCTATGTGGATGATGAGTGCCTCCATATGATCATCTGGACATGGTTCCCTGTCCTGAAGGGGATCCATGACTATGAGTGCGTTTTTGGGTGTTTCAATGTGGTATCCATTCTCAATGGCTTATGGAGCTGCTGGTGGTGAGACCCGTGGGGCTTCCGGGTTTAAGTGTCATCCTCTACCCTTTCTTCACATACATGATGTTCAACATTACCCTGGGGGAAATTCGTCGAGGAGAAGCTGCATCTATCCCTTTTGTACTGGAAAAGGGTCACTATAATCTGAAAACTGTTCTGCATTGCATTCTACCAAGAGGTCATCAACTAGTTTATTTTTCATGGAATGCTACTGGTGCAGTGTGACCTTCTCAAGATCCACCTCTTTATTCTGCACTAAGACAAACGGGTCGAAGTGTTTGGTGACACCAATATTCTCCATGCCCTTACCGAGATTTCGGATGAGTACTAATGCCTCAGTGGGTGGAGGGATTCCCAAGAGGTTCCTCTACTAGAGAGTAACTCTCCATGACAGGTCCAACATTGTGGGAACGTCCTCAGGGATGAGGTTTTCACTAAGAAGATCCATCTTGTTTTCCCCTCTCGATAGATCATTCATGTTGACCATGACTCTTCATGGGTAATTTCCCTCGATGTCGCCATGCAAGTCGGGTTTAAGAAGAATAGAACTGAAGAAGAGGGCATCGTAATTCACCTATCCACAGAAATGCACATGGGGGTATCCTCGTTAATAAATTTTTGGAGTACATGGAAACTCTAGATGAATTGCTATTGGAGGGTCCTGGGGTGACCAGGTGAATCGGGGTGCTGGACCACAAGGAGTGTGTATAGTTCAACCAGACAGCATTGTACGCCGTTGTTTTAGAGTTTCTCTTTGCTCCCGGGATAAGTCACTCGCCGGTGATGATGATGGAAGTGAGTCACCCAGAGGTTTTGGTGGAAACATTCATACTTCTCTGGGTTGAGTGATTATGGTATAACAAAATTTTGTTCTGTGATCGGTAAAAACTTCCCAAGGAAGTGGCCCACTGCGAGGATGGACCAGAAGCTCCTCAACTCAGATTAATGGTTTGGCCATTGATTTCCCCACTCTCCAACTGAGGTTGGCTAAGGAACTTGGAGCGTCACTAAGGCAGGCCGCTAGGACGGTGTGATGGTTGATGGAGAATATGACGAGCGTGCTAATTGGCCACCGAATCGTGGGTTGACCTATAAGGATTTTAGTGACCTAGATGCCATATCATGATAGGATGGACTAACGACCAATGCTCCTGACACAGCATCAGCATCCACCGAGGGTGTGCTATTCGGCGACTCTTACACCACTGACCCCCAAAATAGCTCTCTTTCGTCACTAATCGAGGAAGAAGACACTTCTGAAGATGGTTGTGGTGACTGTGTCGTCAGTCCCTAGGGACACTCCATGTTCTCGTCCTCCTTGATATTCATTCGGATGGAGGAATGGATCTTATGAACCTTGCATTCCAAGAGTACAAAGCTAAAGCGCCTCGTTCTGGCCCCATCCCTAGACTCAGAGGGCTGAGGAGAGGGCTCCAGCGCCGAGTCGTACTCCGCCTTGGATTATGATAAGTGGACTGGTTTGATTACTTTCGATCCTTCCCCAAAATTCTTCTTGCGGCAATGAAGACCCGCCTTCCTTCCCCTAGGTGGATCCTCGGGGCAGGGCAGATTTCTGACATGGGGTCCTCTAGTCGCACTGGAGCTATGGAAGATAGGTTTTCCACATGAGAAAGCTGGGGTGCAAGGACCACCATGACAAATATCGAAAGGGACATGGGTAGGACCTCCATGATGGGCTTTGGTGATGTGTGGTTGGCCTCCACCTCTTCGATTGCTGGGGCGAGGAGGACCTTCACCGATTGGAACAGGGACATGGGGATGAGCGCCATGTTGGGATGTGACCAGACATGCAATGTCTCTATTCTCGTGGTCAGTGGCAGGGTGCTTGACCCCGTCCCTAGTGTAGTGAGCATAAGACAGACCCCCACACAGAGTGTTTCTATCCCTGGGAAGACCCTTACATGGGCTGCAGGTGGTGTGAGGTAGACCTCCAAGATGAGGTTGTAAGCATGAAGGGCTCACACATTCCTTAGTGGTGGCATGGAGTAAGCCTCCACAGTAGGTGGCATTGCTGTGGATTGGACCACAGTGGCTGTCTCTTGTGCTGGTAACCAGGAGAGTCAACTAAACCAGCCTGTGGGGCAGTTGCGTCCTCGATCATGGTTGGGCGTATAGCTGCACCTGCTCAGCGTATGTGGGGAGTTTGTGATATGCGTCAGCGGTGGCTTGGTACATATTATTCACTGACATGGTTACACCATGGAGGGAACACTCTTCCATTTTTGTCTGACGCTAGTGCCGGGATAGCTGAACTAGAGCCGGTGGTGCAGGTGCATGGAATTCCTGCTCCTTGGCTTGGGGAACCAGGCGGTGGTGCTGACATGGCCTTGTGGGGGCCCTCACCGAGAACCATTGAATTGGGAGTCCGAATAGGCCAACCCAAACATCCCCTACCTTTTCAGCATAGGGAAGGGAGTTTTCCAGGCATTCTGGGGACAAGGTACTGAAAAATTTGAATTTTGGGGTGGGGAGCAATTGCTCCATGTGCAGCCCGTGGGGGAGGAATTGACATCAAGGCTCAGCTGCCTCGAGATCCAAGAGGGCCATATCCCTAGTGGTGTTACCCCCTCCTCCTCGTACCTACGTACAAGGTAAATAATTACCCTTCGCTGGATAATCTCTAATGGGGAGAGGGGGTGTGTGTGCCCAGCAGTCATGGCGGTCGATGCTGTCATGGAAGAGGCAGAACCGCATGGGGTATCCGCTTTGATATTTCCCCTGCTCCTGCGCAGGTGGGCTGGTGATCAGGCTATGGATTCAATAACATGGTTCCTTAAATCACAGAGATGATATCACTATTAATTCTATGAAATGAAATCGACAAACAGTGCCCTAGAGTCATTCCGTCTTCCATGACCGGTAAGAGGGATCCACGCTGACAATGTCATAGGAAGGAATGTTCAACGTCCTTACTATCCCAACATTTGGCGAGTTTCATGTTAGGCCTTCTTGGTGGGACCTAGTACCGGATGACGGGGCCAGATGAAATTCTTATCCACTGATTCCTCGAATTCTACTCGCCTCCATACTAAATAGAATACCCTTCATGTCGGGTTCACCATTTATATTTATAACTCTTTCACCGGGGCGTGTGTGAATCCGTCATGCAGAGGACGTAATGTTGTTACCCTACATTTTTTCTTTCCAAAGGCGGGTGGCATCCGCTCCTTATTTTGGGATGTATGCTCCATGATCAAAATGGGATAATGGGATGTCGGTTATTCCTTACATGGATTCCTTCTCAGAGATCATCACCCAGTCCGGGGTCTCCCTCATAGATTTAAGATGTAGTTTGTGAAATTCTTTCCAGTCCCATAGGTTCATGGAAACTAGTTAATTATGTCGCTTCTGTTAGTACATTCCAAGTAGTCCGGTCAGGGCAGCAACCTTCGGTTAGTAGAGTAGTCATGTTGGGCATTACTGTCGTGTCTTGTTGCTGGGGAATTGGAATGTCTATCTCATTTCCCATATTATAGGGCTTCTTGAGGGTGTGGAAGCCTAAGTAATCTCACATTGGATGCGGGGAATTCAATTCCATGGGCATATATCTGAGGTTTTCCTCATATTCCCATGTTTGCACAATGTATACTGCAAATATAACATCCAGCGGAGATGTTTCGGTCTGATCATAACACTGGTTAATGCAGATCAGATGGGTGAAACCCCCGGAGGTGACATCGAGGTTAGGGTCGACGCCTGGGTGGATTCCCAAATGCGGTTAAATGGAATGGGGTATGATGTGGCATGATCTTAACTGGATGTGGTGGCCCAAGTGAGGATGAGGATGGATGATGGATTTGGGATTCAGCCTCAATGATACTTCCTATGTATCCACACGTCATGGAATCTATGTCCGCGTAGTTCTGTGGAACGATGAGACATCTGAAGTGGCAAATCGCGAGAATGGATGCATGGATGGGACATAGAGGAAGTGGAACCTCTGGGTTAGGGTATGAGCTTCCCGAGACACATGGGCTCGATGGAGAGGAAAGGACGATACATGGGAGTTGGGCATGAACCTCATGGAGGTTTCATACATATCCCTGTGGTAGGGACTCAAAGTCCACGTAGTTTGGGATGGATCAGGGCTTACACGCTAAGGCGGCCCATAGTGTCGGTAAACTGACGTGAAGGTGGACCTGGGGTCCGGATGTTGGTGGGATTGAACCCGGTGGAGGCTTCCTACGTACCATGCCTTGACATGGATCAAAGTACCCATAGTAATGGATGATGCATACAGTTTATCATCATGCAAGATGAGGGAGAACCTGGTGTGAAGGAACAACCGGGTGGTGGGCTTGAACCTCGTGGAGGCTTCCTACGTATCCCTGTGGTAGGGAATCAAAGTCCCTATAGTTCGGGATGATTGTGGGTTACACAATGAGGTAGTCCTAGTTGGAAATGGGGCTTGGCACACCGATAGGGAGACATTCGGGGCCAAATGTTGTTGGGCTTGATCCTCATGGAGGTCCCTACGTACCATTCCATGACATGGATCAAAATCCATGTAGTTATGGATGGGTTGGGGCTTACACTCTGAGGCGGCCCATGGTGGTGGTCTTGAACCTCGTGGAGTCTTCCTAAATACCTTACCTTGACATGGATCATAGTCTTCATAGTTCGAGATGATTGGGGCTTACACTCTGAGGCGGCCCAAGGTGGTGGGGCGTGAACCTCACGGAGGCTTTCTACGTATCCCTGAGGCGAAGAATCAAAGTCCACCTAGTTTGGGATGGATTGGGGATTACACTCTTAGGTGGGGCAAGGTGGTGGGGATTGAACCTCATGGAGGCTTCCTACGTATCCCCGTGGCGAGGAATCAACGTCAGCATATTTTGGGATGGATTGGGGAGTACACTCTAAGCCAACCCAAGGTGGTTTGGCTTGATCTGTGTGGAGGCTTCCTATGTATCCCTGTAGTGGGGAATCAAATTCTGCGTAGTTCAAGATGGATTGGGGCTTACAATCTGAGAGTGACCATGATGGTGGGGCATGAACCACGAGGAGGATTTCTATGTACCATATCTTCACATGGATCAAAGTCCCCATAGTTCGGGGTGGATTGGGGCTTACACTCTGAGGCGGACCAAGGTGGTGGGGCATGAACCTCGTGGAGACTTCCTACGTATCCCAATGTTAGGGAATAAAAGTCCTCATAGTTCAGGATGGATTGGGGCTAACACATTAAGGAAGCCCATGGTGGGTCATGGTCAGTGCTCACTCTAAGCTCACATGAGTCATGCTCGGTGTGAGAAAAAAGAGCTCACATAGAGCTGACCATCACATCACGAAGGGTGCGTCTGTGGGAAATGAAGATGGGCTTACCCATTGACCGTCCCATGGTGATGGGACTTACTCTAGGATGAATGTCTGAGGGAGAAAAAGCACATCGAGAGATGGATTTTGGTTGGAAGAAAGGGGAAACACCATTCCCCATCACACCCTTGGGTAACCTTGGTGTTGAGGGAGTGAGGAGGAGTAGGGGTGTTGCCTCTGGCAAGAAATATTAAGGGCTTACTAGACGGTGGATTCCACTCCCAACGGAGAAACTCCACTCCAATAAAGAGGATATCACCCCCTGTGAGGGATGATCCTATCCCTGTGTAGACAAGTGGGCATGGACAATGTCTGAGGTGTGGGGACCATGCGTGCGTGGCATGGGGCCAAGTCACATATTAACATCATGTGTTGATGATGAGGTGATTGGAAGTTTAAAATCCTGCAGCTCAGACAAGGTGGGTTCTCTCCACACCCCTAGTACTTACAAAACCAGTACACTCTACACCTTGTGGGAGGGAAGGCATCGAAAAGGACATACTATGGGGGTGTCGCAGAGTGAAATATCGAGGTGTTCACATTAGCGTGGATATGTGAAGAAGCAATAGTCATTAGCATGCATATGTGAATAATCATGAGGCAATGCAATGAAACGGGAAGAATTGTCCAATGGACATTGATGTAACCACATAAGAGCCAAGAAGATCACATGGGAAGACGGTGCATGATGTGGATACCCGGGGAACAAAAGGCACCCACGAATGGCACCCACTAGAAGAGCATCATGGTGAGGGTCCCAGGGAATTATGCATGACCATTGAGGCTGGAGTGGACAATAATGGACCTGTGTGAAAAACAACGAGCTGGTACGAAATCAGTGTTGCATACGCATAATTGGGGGAAGTGGTTTTTCGCGTGTCTAGGTGGATTTTGCGCAAGGAGTATAAATTGTGTGCAAGTGGAAGAGGCTGTGCACAAGGACAAAGTGCGTACAATGAAATGATTTTGCGCGCAATTGATCAACCAACCCACAATGGAAGGGATTTCGTGAAAGGGGGTACCCCAAAGGGATTGGAATTCAGTCTAAGCCATGGGGATCTCACATGAAGGTAGACCCCGAGGGGACATGGAGCGAAAAGAACCGTACCTAAAGTCCATATTGCATGTGGAAGACAGATTTCACGCACAAGATCCGGTTTAGATTCATTAGACATGAAATAGTAGGGGGGATCCTTATATTTATATTAGTATGTGGGTGCGGAAAACCGCTCGGTGCAAAAATAATTTCGTGCTAGAGGCGACAGCCTGAAATGTCAACCACGCGGGCCATGGGCACGAAATGATTTCACTAGTGCGCCGGAGACTCTTTCGTAAATCCCGGAACATTACACGTGACAGATATTATTTCGTGCCCTTCACCATTTTTTTGGGGCAACATCTTCGGGCCCCTCGGACCGAGTCTCTGGGTTCGAATATGATTTCACTTTGTCGATTTGAATTATTCTTCAACACATAAACACATTTCGGAATCTACATACATAGAATAGATAAAATATATGCTTTTTCACCTACGGGGTTTATATGTCACTAATAAATATGGAATTGAACCCTTTTTATAGGTATCCTTTAAAATTGGTTGAGTTAGGGAAATTTCTTTTAGGATGGATGATAGTTTACTTCATGAATAAGAGAGTGATCGGGATCAATTTCTGGGATTAATAGAAAATCTGATCTTAGTTCTAACAGGATAGGATCCTAATGTATAGGTTCTAATGCATGAAGTGGTGTCTTGTTCACTATGATAGAATCCACTGTTTATACCATATAGGAAGAAATTCCATTATAGAGAAATATTGATAAACTAGATTCATTAAGAATAACCTCAAAGGTAGAATGTATTTTAGGCTCTTATTCATAACCTAATATACCACAACCAAGATAAGTTTCTTTAATATAATAACACATGGTCAGAGATGTTTGAACGGATTGGATAGAGAATTGAAAATTATAAAAAATACAAATCATTAATGTTTATTGAATTTATATACACCTACTCTAGATCCCTACATTAGGTGTTTTAGAAACTCATGGTAGGAATGAATAAAGGAAAATTAAGTATCGAAATATTTCTTAACATGCTTAAAATAATTGAATTTAAATGATATAAAAACAATGATGATTTTTTTTGGAATTACATTATGGTAAAAACGTTTTAAATATAATAGAATTTAAAAACTAATTACAAGAAATAACAGTTCGAATGAATGAAAGAAAAACATTGAAGAAGACTGGGTTGAATGTCCATGGTGAGAAAATTAATGAAGAATTCTAATTGAAAACAAATCTCATTAAAATAATTAAAATAAAATAATAAATGGAAACATAGAAATTTAATGTTAAGGGAGAGGTATTAATTAGGAATGAGATGGGCATGAAAATAAAAAAAAAATTATTTACCTCGAGATCAGGAATTATGTCTAAAATCTGTAGTCATGTTGTTGAATATACAAGAAATTTATTACATGATGTGTAATATAGATTAACATTTTTTAATTTTGATATGTAGTTTTCCCCATTGGATTGGAATCTCCATCTGTATCTTTTATGATCTAGGGATTTTGCTCATTTCACGATGTGTATCATGGACTCATGACATGCACCCTCATTTGAGATTTATCTTATGTGCATGACATCTGTTCAATGGATTCAAGACTTGTAATGATGCATCCCATCACAAAAGGGATCATTCGCTTTTAGATTTTATAATTATTCTAAAACCATTCATCACAACTTCTAGCATGTGGTGAAACAATACTAACTGATATAAAATCATGTTTTATGATGGGTAACAAGTAAATTTTCTCATTTTATTTATTTTCACTATTAGATTTTTGTAAGAAGAATTACAATGAAAATTATCACATACTATGAGAATTATGATATAAATCATTAAATATCATCAACTAAATGATAGAAAACAGTTTATAAAATTTTATCTTCTCAAATACCCCCCACACTTGAGCAACTTCTTATTGTGGTGAAAAATAATATCAACACTAATATAAAAAATATATTATATTTTTAAAGTAAGAAAAAATTAGTATGTACTAGAAAATAATACAAACAGTAAGAAAAAAGGGTTCAGTTTTCAGAATCACCCCTATATAGAAAATAAGTCATGGCTCATAACACAGTTATTTAAAAAAATATAATTTTTTTAACTTCAATATATTAATTGTTCCTTAAATTCTATAGCCATTTCCAATCTAGTAGACATTAAATTTTCTATAATATCATAGGGTAAAATGAAACTGGATTAATTCTCTTTACCTAAGTGCATTATCCTATCTATTGGATTGCATTGGTTCTATTATCACTAAATTTTTATTATAAATAAAAAATTAATCACGACGGATTTAGAAATTAGGTTCTAATGACTTTGAGGTTGTGGGTAGGAGGGTAGATAGTGAGAATGATGATAAAAAAGGAGGGTAGGATCTAATTTATAATGAATTAATGTCATGAAAAATGTAATAATATGACTCATCCATTATAAAACCATTCACAATCCAATCAGGACAAATTAGATCTTGGGATATGTCATGTATGTTCCAAAAGAGGTATCATATTCTGTTATTTTTCTTTTGTAATTATATTTTTTAGATATATTTTATAGGAAAGATCTCACATCCATCCACTAACCACATATTATCCTTCAGGGGATTCATCTATTAAGAAATAATAATTTTTGAACTTTATAATACAAAACCCTTGTCGTTTCTTCATTTTGTTGTTTTTCAAGGAACTCGATAGATGTGAATTAATAAAAGTATTAATGGATCATAACAAAAATGCCTATTGAGAAACATAATAAAAATATATAGTAAATCCTTATTGTGCTATATATAATCCTCCCCCACACCTATTTAAAGTATAATCATGTAGTATTTTAAGAGAAGGATAGAAAGGGATAATTATCTTGTGATATATTCATCCTAAAAGGTGTATCATGGTTACTATGGTTTATAAAAAGCAATTATGTAAGTTGGGTCGTAGAATAAGACTACTAATAAATGATGGGATCAATAATTTTATAATATTATTTGTTCAATGATATCCTCAATAATATCTCAACCATAGTTTTGATAGGTTTACATGTACTATGTTTCACTCATGAAATATTCTAAGAAAATAATATGAATTTTTAGGTTTATAATCCTATAAGTAATGAAATTGAAAAAATAAACTAGAAATCACTAGGAGTATAAATCCTTTTATTAATTCAATTAACATTAATTAAAAAAATTTCTAATTTTAACCTAGTCAATAATCTCGGGAATCATTCAAAAAATATAAATAGAGACAACACATAGTTTCCCATAAAATTCATCCTTATATTTTCTTTTATTTAAATTTTATAATATTTTCTATGTTTAATGTATTATTTTAATATAAAAGATTACACTTTGATATATGAGTACAGAAAAAATCCATTTTTATTTGAAGTTAAACTAACAAAAAAATCCCACACATATAGAAAAAGACAATGTCTGGACTATCCATGTAAGTGTTGTTGGAAGGGAGTATCTGAGATAAATAGAATAAAATTGAAATGGAAAATTAAAATTTCAATATAAAGGGAATATATATATCATTATAAGAAATTTAATACCATGACGGAACATGGGATTTCATGATGTTGATTACTTTAACCTATATAATGGTTTAGTAAAAAAAACATGGCACTTGATGAAACATTAATCCATATGTTTAGGGATTGAAAAAAATGAATAATATAATGGTGTTCAGTATGATGATCTTGGGAACCTAATTTGATTTAAATTCATAAAATTTTGACTCTAAGACATAAAAGGGACTCAAAAATAATAATAATATTCCCTCATAATGAATCAAACTATAAAAGAGCTAAACTATGGTTTCCCTTCAATATCGAACCATACAAATCTCATAAGCCAAAAATATGTAAAAAAATACTTGGTAGTGGTTCCCATTTGTTCAATTTCTCTCTATAGTAGACATATACTTATGATAGTTTCCTCCAACTCCTTAGGTATCTTGAAATTTTTGATGACTTTAGGAGCATTGTGAGCATGATTCAGATATGGAAGGAATGATATCATAGATAATGGTAGTTGCTGATGTGCATGAATATCTAGTGATATTTTCTTATGTAAACATCATGTTTCAGCCACATGATGAGTCACTCATTGAACTAGAATTTATGGAAATATAGGTACACCAACCAAAATATTGTAGATAGAGGATCTAGAAATGGATATAAAAAATATCAAAGATATGAAAAAATAAACAATTAAATGTGATTAAAAATTCCAATATTTTCATCTTTGTAGTAGTAAAAATTGTGGAAATTCATTGATGAAAATGGGAAAATAATAATCCTTGTAAAAATATTCTAAACAAAAAAATGAGTATGTCGGGAAAATAAGATAATCAATCAGGACCAAAAAAATCTTTGTGGTCCACTCGCAATTGGATAACAGTGGTGTCTGATTGGATGGATCAGTGAAAGTGGTGGTAGATAGGGAAGGTGGATCAGCGGTGTAATGTGGTTTCATGGTGAATATAATAGAGGATAGGGTAGATGGTTTATATTCACTGATCCTTATTGTAAATTTCATTTAGGTAGTTGGATCTACTAAGGGTAGCTTACTTGATGCATTAGTTTTATGTCCCATTCCCTATCAGGCCTGCTCTGTGAGTTATTGCTACAAGGAAACAGGGTCTGAATGCACAGTGGGATAGTTGGTATGGGTTTTGGGTGTGTAAGGGGTGGTTTTTCACTAGTAGAGAGGATGGGGGGGGGGGTCGGTTGGGTGGTGGGGCGACAAGGATTGTGGATAGCATTGTTCAGTTAGATGGTGGTGAAGCACCAATTGTAAACCCTAGGTTCACGATCGGGAAGGATTCA
Source organism: Viscum album (assembly GCA_963277665.1). NCBI lineage: Eukaryota > Viridiplantae > Streptophyta > Magnoliopsida > Santalales > Viscaceae > Viscum > Viscum album. The sequence continues at coordinate 1,682,129,474 of OY728126.1, read as the reverse complement.
TTTAAAAAAACAATTTCAAAGGATTATATGATCTATAACTGAGTTTCCCATCATGTAATTTGAGATTTGAGGAATTTATTTTATAAGAAATACACATCATGTAACAATGCTACATGATGTGTAATTTGATTCTTCGGCTTAGAATTTTAAAAATCTTTGTCATTATATCTTATAAGTTCATATGATTCCCTTAGGATTATTATAAAATATTCCAACCAACGATGATGTACCAAAAGTTTCCTCCTAGACAACTCTCCCATTAATATCACGATCTTAACAAATTTAATGTTCAAAAAAAATAAGGTCTAAAGAAATAGCCTTCACAGATAGTGTTCATCATATATTTTTAATCGTTGGCCATTATCATTGAATAGTGGTCAACATTCCTTTTGAATTTCTATTTTTACATATGGTAAAACTGTAATTACATTTAATGCGATATATGATCTAGATTTTTTCTTCCTAGTGAATAATTTTAGTCTAGAATTGAATAAGGGAACCATGTTCCTAAAAAATTGATGTGTCTATCAATTCATTGAACATTAAAATTTTTGTATTCTCTATATAGATATTGGTATATGATAAGACTTTTTTTTGGATATCATCCATGTTTGTAAATTATAGCATCCAAGATTCTCCATCCTTCTATGAATCGATATTTGGATTTTTAATATTCCAGTATGGGTGATGTTCTAGTTCAACAAGAAAATGAAATGTCGTCCATTAAACTAGAATAAATTGATTGGTCCTAATGTGTCTATTTTATGTAGTGGTGTTACACCCATAGAGCATAATCTAGTTTCGAATTCTAGTCACGTCGGTTTGGGTTCACAATCTTTACCATTGTTTTCTTATATCCATATTTGAATGTTAGACTTTTCCAACTGTTTTTGGGTGGTAGGGAGTTCCATTGTTGGTCATGTGTTGTGGATTCAACTTCTTCCCACATTGAGACATAGTGAACACCAAAAATAATGTAGGAATTTCCATGTGAATTGTTAAAAGATCCCATGGATTCTATTCCCTAAATGTCAAAGATTTCAACTACCAAGATTATATTTTGAAGAATTTCATTTTTCTTCCCAGTGGTTGTTGTTCGATAGAACCACTCACATATTTGACCAAATTCTATTACGTCTTGATGTAGAGAAGGATAAAAAAGTCCACATTTCTAGATCATTAATACAATTCACTCATGTCCATGATTTCTTCTATTGGGTACGTTTGAAATATTTCCAATACATTTGGTTTTCCATTTTTAGGAATACAACATCACGACAAGCCATCAGTGCAACAGTTGAATCAGTGTGGTTCATACCAATAGTAATATTTTGATTTAGCTAAAAATATTTTCTATTTGTGGTATGAGTTATATTGATGAAAAAAAATATCATGGTGATAAAATTTTCAATAACATAAAACCACATATACACCAAAAATCTGAAAATGGTTTCATCCGACAAATTGACTTCGATGATAAGATCATCATCATTGTTGATAAGTAATTGAAGGAGTTGGGATAAATGATAAATCATAAAATTTTCCATTCCATAATTATCCTTGATGGAAGTATTAAATTCTTGTTGAAAAATCATTCATAATACCATCCTTGGAATGAAATATTTTTTTATCATGGAATACATGAGGGAAGAACGGTCAGTGCACATGGTCACCATGTATAAGGAAAACTATTAACATAAAATTTCAAAATAATACAAAACCTATAATATTTCATTATATGTAGTTGTATAGTTTATTTGAGATTCATTATGTGTGTTCCTATAAAAGTACATATGACATAATATGAGACCAACTCTTTTTCCTAATAAATCACTAATAGAAAAATCGATGACATCACCCATTAATTAAAATTTGAAAGCCTAATCAAGTAAAATTATTATAGAGGATAATATAAGGATTTTATTTAAGTAATTGAATGATATATGACATTATTTATTGAATTCTAAATGAACATCTTTTGAAAAACATGTGTGTTAGTGTGTGGGAATCTATGGAAGTGTATTTTAAAAATCACCTGTAGAATCCAACATGTCCAGATAATCATCATATATCCTAAACATTTGAAGGTTCCACGAAATTATTTAATAACAATATAATATTTTTTTATTCATCTATTAAATCATTTGAGATATTATTTTCATGGAATATTCACCTTGAACTATAAAAATCAATCATTACCCAATTCAATACTAGGAATTTCTTTTCATAGAATCATAAGACTAAATATAGATTGATTAGGTAGGCCATGATAGAACTTCCAAAAACTGATTAGTCCTTAATGAGGTTTCTAATGATTCCTCTTCCATATCATGTAATATATGACTCAGGAATCTTTTGAGTGTTTTTGGAGTATTACACATTCCTAATTACATGCACATGTTGGGGAAAGTTCCAAATGGACATGTGATTGTGGAATTTGTGTAATCAGCATGTTCAACTGTAATCTGATTTTGTCTTGAATATCGATCAGTGGAATAGTAAAATTCATGTCCAGAATTTCCATCCAAAAATTAGTCCATAAATGAAATGGAAAAATGATCTATTCATGTTGCCACATTTATCCATCTATAATCCATTAAAACTCTAAATCTTATGATGGTTTATATTGAGATCAAATTATTTTCACCATTTCACTCCAATGTGAGTCCACATTTTATTTGGAACTATATGTAGTGGGATCACCCACTAAAATTTAATGAATTATTACGAATATTTTAAAATCTATATGTAAAATTCTTTTTTTAAAAACTACAATAATTAGTTTTGTGAGAAACATTTTGGGTTTGGTGTTTTGATTTTTCATCTTCCTTGGGTATAATTTTTTGGGTGAATATATAAGAATACATTCCTTTGATGTCAGCCACATGCTAGAATGTTGACTAATTTTTCCTTATATAGACTCTAACAAAATTTTCTTATTTTGACTGATATAGTTCAGAGTTGACGATTATTGGTAGACAGGTTCAAACTTTTATGTATGAAAAAATAAAAATATTGGGTAGAGGCTTCAAATATAGTATTTGTATGTGGATAATTGAGGGTGTTAAGGGTGTGAATATACCCAATGTGAGAGGATCGTTGAATCTCACATCCGAAAAATAATATTTTTATCCTACCTATGAGGGTGAGTAATCATTTCATTCTTCTATGAATATGTATTCACTTATTCTTTCGGTAAGAGAGATAACATTGAATTCACCAACATCAACTAATTGTTTGGAAGATTAGACGAGGTTGAAGACCACCATCTCATCTCTGAAATGAATAATTAAATTTCCTTGATTAACATCTATTAGATCCATTCTTATGGATAAGAAAGGCCTTTCGAGAATAATTAGTGTGTCGCCTTCTTTTTACATGTCGAAAACTAGGTTTTCTGTGGGATATGGGAATTCTTGGAAATTTGAAAAGAAAAACCTCGAGAATTAATCTATGCCTATTTACTAAAAAAATAGATTTAGTTGCATTTTTTGTATATATTCCAGCACCAATGAGAAAAATACTCTCATCGGAATTAGGTTCATAATTGTAATGAGATCTCATAATAATCTTCTAAATTCACACTATCAAATAGTACATCAGATTGAAAAACATTCAGGGTCTCTCATATTTGGTGTGATTTTCTATTAAACTATTGTATATCATTTTTTATTCTCTAATATGACACTATGATCATCGATTATTCCATTATATGAAAGCATATCCTTCTTGAAATTTTTCAAAAACTAGAATATGAGAAATTAAATATGAAAATGGTACGTTGATATGAAATTTCATGAACATTTATTGGAACTTTATGTAGTGTGAATCATGTATATAATGTCATTCACTTTCTATAATAGTACGATGTAGATTTTATGCTGGTGGGGTAACATGAACTATATCATTAGGTTACTCAATTTTTTGGTGTTTGTAGCTCGAGATGCATCCTGGGGTATCACATGAGTAGTCGTATCAAAATCTTCTTATAATACTAGTAAATACATCTTGGGTTCCATAGTTTTTCCTTCATCTCTTGTATATTGCTGTTGGAAATAAATTTAATCCCACTTATACAAACTGCTTCTTTAGCTTCTTCCCTTGGGTATCTCTCTGTATTACATGGTAGAGTACCTAGTAATCACTCAAAAATGTATTTGAGATATGACCCATATAAACTATGAGATTTCACAATAAAGCTAATTGGTTCTACATATCTGTACCTTTACTTTTCATTTGTTTGTTTGATTATTTTTTTAAAATTAGCAAGAAGTTTTTCCATGTTATTCTGAATAGGAGAAGGATGATACCAAGATCTTTTTTTAGTTGGTTGAAACTATTGTTTTTCACTCTGAGATAATGTTTTTTGTTCCATTGGTTGTTGAGGTAATCTTATATGGTTCATGAGTGGATACCCTAGTGTTTCGTGATTAAATAATGGTTCTTGAAAACTTTTCTATGGATAATAGCACTAATTGTTTTGTGGTTTCTACAAAGCTGGACTCTCCAAAAAAAAATTTCCGCTATTCTAATAGAGGATTATGTTTATTATAATTGATGTAATTACAATATTATGATTAATTTTCTTAAACTCCTCTGATAAAGTCTTTGTTCAAGTGTGGGAACACACATTATAAATGATTGTTTATCCATAATTATATCAGGAGAGGGTTGTGTAGTAGGCAACTGGAATGATTTATGTTTCCTTGTGAGCGATTTAACATGAATGGATGGTTTGTTATTCTCATACACATAGTGGATTCCATGTGAAGGTGGTAAATTATCCCTCATACAATTAATATTATTGAGAGACAGTTCTTCCAAAATGGCTCTTCTTGTTTCATGTGTTTTTTTGCATCGGTCATCCTTCTACAGTAGCATCAAAAACAATACGTATGGCTGGCTGGATACCTATGTAGAATGTATAAAGAGGGATCCAAATACCGATCCCATGGTGTGGTACCTTCCTTATTAGTTCTTTTAATCAATACCATTATCTTCATGATGATTTTCTATCACAATGTGAAAGGTATGGAATTTCATTCCGTAGTTTCCATGTCAGTATTGGTGGGATGTATTTGTCTAAAAACATCTTTGCTAGATATTCCAAGACATGATTCACAAAGAAGGTTGAATTTTATGAGAATACATGTATTTATATTTTGGATATAATTAATAAATGTGGAGTCTGGTTGTATCTAATGGTTCTCTTTGATTGAGAAATACATCTCAAACTTCTAGGAAGTTGGAGATATGATCATGCAGATCTTTACACTTAAGTCCACTGAACTCGCCCATGATATAGATCATGTGAACGAATCAATGATTTATCTTGATGGTATGATATTGAATAATATTTAACACTATTATTTTTGTTACACCAAGTATTTATGGAAATTCCTAACCCATGATAGTTTTCACAGGTTTCATTGGGTGCTCTCCAAGAATCAGTTGTTTCATGTTTGGAAGGATTGGAAGGTTGTGTCCAACTAGATTATTCAGATCGTCCTTGTTTTACCGGCAACATGAAAAGATTTACCTTATTATATTGGGATTTAAGGCTAACTACTCTTTGTCTTTAAGGATACATTATTGAGTTGAATTGATTTGTTAAATTAACTATTCTGTAAAAATGACAACGTAGAGGTTTCATGAATGAGAAAAAAAATAAATTGTGTTAGGGAAATGTAATCATTGGTCTTTTAAAGAGGTTTCACTATGCAAAGAACAAAATTACTATTACCCATAAATAGAACTCAAATATTACTTTTCTAAATTCATTATTGAATTCAAATGGTCCTTGTTCAGAGTATAATTTTTACTTTTTCACAAAAATGAATTTTCTACTAAGGCATAGTATAGAGAAAGACCGGGGTCAATCCCAGGAGGATTTAATCTCGAACAAGAAACATATTTCTTTTAAACCATTTTTTTATGATTCCTTAAAAATTGGTTTAGTTTTTTAATTCTATTTTTATAGGGTTGATGTTGTAATATATGAATAAAAGATGCATCATTATCAATTTCATTGATCTTATGAATAGATTATCATAATTTTAACTTCGAAGGATTCGAAGGATTAGTCTATGATGAATGTAGAGGATTCTAGTTGTCTATTTTCATACAAACGATTTTTACCTAACAAGATACTATTTCTTGATCTTGAAATAGTTACAACCATATTTATTTATTCTTAGGTTCTAAAGAATATAATATTTTTGGTTATTGGTTGTAACCTAATCGACCACAAAAAGGTTGAGGTCCTTCACTATATTATCAAGATGTTAGGGATGTTAAAATGAATGGGATTGAAAATTTAAACTTATCATGATTAAAAATATTTAAAGAAACCATGTCATTAATTAAGTGTTAATTGAATTGAGATACACCAACTCTAGATCCCTACCAAATGTATTTTAGTTATTCATTGTATGATTGAATGCATGTAAATGATGAATTGTAATTCTTCTCAACATGCCAGAAATAATTCGATTTAAATTACTAAAAAACATTAATGCATTTAGATTGGGAATTAAATTATGATCTAGAAGATTAATATAATACACAATTAAAAAACTACTTACTTGAATGAAGATTATTAGTTAATACAAGAAAATTTCTTCCAATGTTGGTGTTGGATGTGGATGGAAAAAAAGAAATGCTGGATGCCTATTAAAAAGATTTTTGATGCTTGAATTTATGTAAAATAAAAAAAATCATCGAAATACTGATTTTAGTGGAGAGGGAGTAATAGGGAATTATACAGGAATGAAAACAAAAAAATCCTCTTCCCGGTGCTCTAGAATTTTGTATAAAATCATTATCCCTGATGCAATATATAGAGGGTAAATATTACCCGACATGTAATCAGTATTCATGTAATGTAATTTTAACCTATGGTTTTCTCCATTGATTTGAAAACATCACACATATCTCACATATCTCACCCATGATATGATTATTTGACTTCTTTCATGATGTGTATCATGGACTCACAACGTGCATCCCCTTTTTAGATTTATCTTATGCATGGGAATTGTGTTCACATAATTCACAACGTGTACTTATGACTCATTTTGATGATTGGATTATTCACATATTGTTTTTATGAATTTTCCTCAAGTCATTATTCAAGAGTTAAGACATTCTTTGATACTCTAATAAATGAAATGAAATTAGTTTTCATGAACTATAAAAGGTAAAAAATTCATTTCTGAGTTTTTTCCTTTTAAACATTGGAGGAAAAATTCCTATAAAAATAATCACATAATAGGTGCCTTATGAGATAAATCATTAAATTTCCTAAACTAAATTAGAACAAATAGTATATTAAATTTCGTTTTATCGATTAGGTATTAGTATTTACAAATATATTTTTAGTTAATTCTTTCATTTTCCTCCTTAAAATATTTTATTACAATATTTTCATGATCAAATTTGTTTCTTAGCTCTACTGTGATGTGTTTACATTAATGGTAAAACCATTTTATTATCCTTTTTATCCTATTAGAACATTTAACAACAATTGTTCATATATGTTGACTATTACCTTTATAAAGTGACATGATTTGTTTTTAATATCTATAGAAAATGCCTTCTATTTTATAAGGATTTAAATAATATATATGACTTTGTAATATTAATATGATACTTATATATATAATATTTTGTATCTCCATTTATCTAAAATAATTGGAAATTAAATAAAAAATATTTATGCATATGTATAGACTACTATCTCATGAAGTTATGTAATTCATTTTTCATCACTGTCGTATATGAATTGTTTTAAATGTTTATGTAATAAGTAAATTTTATACTTTAAACAAGAGTAATTTTCAATATTATATGAAACCTTAACCAAGGTAGAAGGACAAAAAAGTTCCAACCAACACATGCCTAGAAAATGAACAACAACTCACAAGGATAAATTTTTTTATTTTTATTTATTAATTAATAAAAAATGGAAATTATAGTGGAAATATATAATTTATTCATCATATCCCAATACATAAATTAATTATATTTTATAATATTTTCCATTATTTTTTAAAAAAAAACTTAATGTTCATGAGGTATACTATTTTTGGAGAATAAGACATTCTAATACAACAATATAAACTTATATACGTAACCTCTATTTAATACTCCATGATTTTTTTGCTAAATATCATAGATTTACTAAAATTTGTTATTATATAATGTGGAAAATACATAAGTAAATTGTTGATATTGAAATTCTAACTAGGGGGAAAATTTAAATAAATTTTCACATAAGAATCGAGTGCCATACCATAATATTATAAAGATGGTGATCCTGTGTATAAAAAATAAGAATTGGGAAATGATATCATATAATAATAAAAATATTGAAAAAACATATGACATGATATTAAATCATAATTCATAGGTGACTCCCAAAACCATCATTATTAGGAGGACAATATCAAATGGGGGATTTCGCATCACCCCCTAATCACTTACATAACATATAATAAGATTTATTGTATTAAATAATGCATTAAATATATATATAATATTTGTACCACCAATAAAATTAATGAAAATCATACATATGTATGTCAGATTAATAAAATAAACCATACATAAATCATAATATTGATTAATCCCACGATTAGAGATTTAATTTATTTTTTCGTATTTAATTCTTAATAGAAAGCTATACTGTAATGTTTCATAGTAGAAGAAGGAATTAAATTATATTTGAAATTAATAATTGAAAAGGGTATATATTGTGTTATTATGGAATTATAATGTGTGAAATCTTTAATATTTATTAGGATAATAAGGAATAAAAATGAACAACTTGGTTGAGAATTTTGGAAATAAAAAATTAAAATTTTACAGACTGAATGTCCATATTATTTTGAAATAACCCAATATATCCCATGAGGGTTAACCATTAATTAATTATTATTTTTATATTCTATTCAATAATTAGAAAAATTTTATTATGAGATTCTTGAAATGAGTTATGAATCAGGAAATATACCTTAAATCAAGTTTTCTAATATTTTGAAATTTCAAAGGAATATAAAAACATGTATAACCCCATAAATGAAAATGATAATTTAGTTAGTATATATAATTAAAAAAATATATGTAACTTACAAAAAAATTTGAAAATATAAAATTCATTGAAAATTATAGACTATAAGTAACAAAGGTGGTCTTGAAGATCAATTATTATGTTTTAAAAGAACCTATTGAAAATATTAAAACATAATTATTAAAATAAAAAATATTTTTAAAATTAATATAATATAAATATTAACTTTATATGAGATATAAATTAATTATTTATCCAAATAACAATTATATCATTAGTGGTAAAAGAATCTATTTCGAAGGAGGGGAACCTTTTTTTAAATGGATGAGAATTATTCATTGCATAGTTTGTTTTCAAAAAGGATTAGAAGAGAATGTAAATGATGATTTAAATGATTTTATAATCCAAAATTATAATTATGATACTCTATATGAAATGAAATTTTTAAATCATGTAGAAAAATTATTACTCTTTAAATGAGATTATGTTATAATGTCACCTTGTATTTTAGGGAAGAAATCAATTGTTTCCTGAAATAAAGAAGATCGGGATTGGAAGTATTGTTTCTATGTTAATTGTTAATTTATGAAATTATGAATCTTAAGGGTTGAATATAAACCATAAAAATTAATATTTGTTCAAAATATAAAATCATTCTTCAATGAATAGTGATTTCAGAGACTCACGTTATGTATTTAGTAATTTTGAATTAATGATCATTGGAATAAATAAAATAACCCGTTTTTGTAAATTCCACGAATTAAACCATGTATTAATCCAAAAGATATTATTGGGTATTGTATACACTATATAATTAATAATCAATTCCAAAAATTAAAAATATGTCTCAATAAGGATAAATTGATATAGAAACCATTATGTCTTATGATAATTTTTATTAAATACCAATTAAAAGAGAGATGTAGAAATAATATGAAGTTAAAATATAATGAATAATCAAAATAAGTTATATTAATTATAAAATTTGGAATATTAAAACCATTTTAATCAACTACTTGAATAATTGAACATTTATTAAAGAATTATTTTCTTGAAGAAACTCTTACCTCATGTCTGAAAGGGCATGACAGTTGCAATTAACATTTTAAATTATTTAATTATGATCATAATATAGATAATGAGGAAAATTATTTTATATAATATATTTTAAAACACCCATAAAATATAATATATTAATTATTTGTAATATATTTTTTTGGGATAAATATGATACATGAGGTTATTTAGTGAATTGTAATGTAGCATCTAATGTCTGTTGAAAATGGTAGAAATAAGTATAAAATAGTTTCAAAATATCAAGAATATTAATAGTATTTCCAATATTTTAATATTTATTAATTATATTTTTATGTTAAACCATGATGGGTTCTGAATTTAAATGATTCTCATTGCTTGTGGAGGTTACTATTTGTACGTACTCAAGGATAATCATTCCATTTCTCAAATAATGAGAGTGAAACAATGTCTTTTTTAATTGGAAATTTTATAAAAAATATTCATTATAGATATAATATTTATTTTCTAAATATAACAATTTTATAATCCATTAAATGAACAATTAAAAAATAGAATATTTTTCTTCATAGAGCCTATAGAATGCAAAATACACATACGATGGTTTTGTTTCTCTTAGATGATGGGAAGGAATAAATAACATTTACTCAATTAATAACATATTAAAATAATATTTATAATGATGTCAATTTTTTTTGGATATATCAGATTTAAAATTGATTCATTATGGATAAAATGATATGAATAATGTAATACTTAAATTTGATACATTATCATATAATTTATATTTTCCTAGATATGTAGGCCTTGAGCTAAAATATATATACTATAGGACAATGGATGGGGAAAGTAAATATAGTAGAGGTTGTATTGGAATATTTTCAATGGAAATTCAAATTGAATGTGTATCCCTTGAGGGGTGTATGTGATCCCCTTTTATAGGTGAATAAGGGAAATTTTGTGAGTTCCCTTGAAACATCCATGATAACATGACATCATTCCATTGAAAATTGCTTCAAAATTTATTAATTATATACTGTGGGTTGTATATTGTTTGGGGAAGACTCAAAAAACTCATTCCAAACCTATTTTAAACAATTATATTGTTTTCCATTGTGTTTTTACATTTTACATTCTTTCTTTTAACTAGGTAATTAATTTTTTAACAAAGGGATTTTATGTTTAATTAAAAATATAACATAAACGAAATAAAAAATTATAGTGTTCTAGAAGTAAATTTAATGACAATTTAATAAAATTAATATTATATATATTATAAAAATAACACATACATTAAAAATGGTAAGGTAAAAAGTTTATTTTAGTACAAATAACATTTTTATCATTATTAATTATTTTTCTTGTTAATATTAATTAAAAAATATATAAGTGTTAATATATTTAGTGATTCGATTTGATATAATATAATAATAATTGTTTAATAGTTTTAATTTAAAATTATTTTATATAAATTACATAATATTATGAAAATAATAATTATAATTGAATTTTCTTCCACTCTCATGTTAATTATCATTTATCATAATAATATAAATTTTATTCCTAATAATAAAACATTTCATATTAAATAAATTGAAAATTATTATCTAATATTTATGATTCATTTTATTTAATTATCATTTTATTAATAGTGTAATCAATCCTAGAATTTTTATTTAAATTAACATTAACAATCAAATTTTATTGTTATTAACAATGATTATGTATATTTATAATATTTTAATGTTAATTATTCTATGGACATTAAGAATATATTAATTATTGAAATAATATTTTTGTAATAGAAAAATGAATCCCAAAACGTAATTTCAACTTAGTAATTTTAATTAAAGAAACTAATGTAAAATTGTTTTCATAAAATATTACATTATATTCAAGAACTATATTGATGATTTTTATTAATTTTTCATAGTAATTTTACATTACATTATAGGAATATATTTATTATTTAAAATGTTTAAAAAATTAATTTTCAAGATAAATGATAATGTATTAACAAAATCCTTATTTTCACTATCCACCTACAAATTCTTTACTTTTAAAAAATCATAAAAATTAAAACAATGTAAAATTTAAATTAAAACCCTAAATTGTTTTTATATTAATATAAATTTATAAAATTCATTTAAATTTTTTAATGTATAATTACCTAGGGCATAAAATATTTTTTTGGGAAAACATATTTTTTATGTATAGTGAGAGTTAATAAATATTTACATTTGAGGAAATATATCTTGGATGGATGATGAATAATTATTAAATATATTAAATTCATATCTAAATGTTATATAGAATCATTTTAATATAATAAAATATAAAATAGAAAATATTTTTTTAATATAAATTATACTACGATATTGATTAGTTAAATTGATTCAGTAAATAATAATTACATGTTTATATATTACTAATTTATAAATAAAAAACCTTTATACACTCTAAATAATATTACGGATAAGATAATCAATAGTAGATGTTCTAGGTGAAGGTTTATCTGGAATACATTTGACAATGAGCTCTAAAATCATTATATTTTCCTGCCAGTGACTTCACTTAAGACATAAATGCACTATATTGACATTATCTTGGTGTAGGGAAATACCTTGAGAAGAAACCTCCCTTGTGAGACCAGACATTTTTTCATTCGATGGTGTAATTCCAATTCCAATTTTCATTTCTTTATAGTTTCTTTAATAATTTTGTGATACAATTACTTCAATTTATGTCATCCTATTTAATAGAAATGCATTAAAATAAACATTTTATTTGAAAAATGTATCAACATTTTATTTCTTTTTAGTTTTCTATAGTGTATGAAACATGTGATTTTGATATATTATTTATTTAAGGATAAATCTAGTGACATGTAAGGTCATTAAATTTCCACCTTAAATAAATTCCTTCATTGCAATTTTAATTTCTCCTAAAAACTAACTGTTGGTGGGGGTATTCTATACATATTCATCATTAAACATGTAACATATAATATTATAAATAGATAAATTAATTTTTCTATAATATTTTTATAATATTTTATAAATATACATTGATCATTCATACAATAATGTCTTTTAGTATGTATAATTTTTTTTATTTTTCCCATTACATTCCTTTAAAAAATAATTTGGATGTTAATTGAATTAAAACATGGTGAAATACCTTATTTAATCCAAATTTACCTCTATATTTAACCCTAAATTTGTTTTAACCAAAAGTTTATAAAATTACATGCTTGTATATATATATATATGATATTCCCAAAAAATAGTTAAACATCAGTAAAAAATAAATGTATTAATTATCAATACCATGGTAACTAATACTCACCCACTAAAGTTTCAAAATTAGATAATCGTGTATTATATAAAAATAAATGAAATATTAATCCTAATAATTTTCCATTCCTCATCCATGATTTCTAAAATATTTTTCACAAAAAAAATAACCTTGTTATAAAATTACCTTTCAGGGACAATGATATAATTTATTATTCAATCAATAATACAAAAAATCATATATATATATATATATATATTTCACATATTATCCATAAAATTTAGAATAGACTAGAATATTAATTATGGATATCAAATTATATGAAAAATAAATGAGAGTATTAAAATTTAATTTTTATTAAGACATGAATCTCACAAACTTATGTATGAATAAACAACAATAATCTCACATCATAATTGGTATATACCATGATAATCAATATTTTATGTATTCTCCATTATTTTATTACATGATAATATTTTTTCAGATACAAACCTTTCTCATCATCATTTCATTGGTATGTTTTTTACAACGTACTAAAACACAAAATGGTTATTATTATAAATAGAGTAAAAATCACATGAATATTACTGGTCAATACTTTGATGTATTCTCTAATGAAACCTTTATTTTTTCCAATGATACTTTCATTAAAAAAATCCACATATAGATCATCATACATCTCCCTTGTAGGGGCTACATAGTAGTATATTATCAACCAAATCATAGCCCCTAAATATTATATCTAGATGTTGGGTTTGGATTCCTTTTCATGGAATTGGTTGTTAGTGAGTTAATGGAAAAAACATTTTTTTGGGAGTTGTAACCCATATTGAAAAAATTTCTTGATCCTAAATCCATTTAAAATGTCCTAACATTGGATTAATTTCACAGATAACCTCACAATTACTAAATTACCAAAATAATTTATGTTTACATATAAATGGAATTATCAATCATCTATTGTCTATTGTTTTAACTATGTTTCTATCAATGTAATTACAAAAAAAATACAACTTCCTATGATTCCACATTTGGATTCCCATGACAAACAATCATAATATTTTATTATTTATTGCATATTTTACGTAAAATTAATGTGAAGGATCTAGAGTTATAGTGTCTATGTAGGATTAGAAATTAAAATAAATCTACAAAAACAAATAAATCATATTTATTTAAATCCCCAAAAAGTACTCATAACCCCAATAGATCATCTATAACTGTATATGATATATTAGTGGAAAATACATAATGAATCATTGATGTGAATGCACTATAAGGGAATAAACATGTAAATAAATAATACCTCATCAATCATGTGAAATGACATAATATGTATAAGTGGATAATCATAATAATGATGAAATTTCATAAATAAATTATTACATTAGATTAAAATAAAATAAACAATGTAAAAGATGATGTCATGAACATAAGGTTATGGTAATTCCAACTACATCATCCTAATGTAGAAAAATTCTTATAATGTATTTATGTTCACAAACTATTAACATAAATAAAATATAAAAATATATAATGGTTTACATAATTCATTAGATGGGTATATAATTTTAGGGCCTACTGTGAAATTACATAAAATCATATATTTATAAATGTGTGACATATTACAGAATTAAAAAATAAATAAATAAAAAGAAAAACCATATCCTTGATAATGAATTTGGTTTCATTTTTCAAAATTATGGAATAACTAATGGCTACAACATAAATATTTGAAATAGAATATATAAATAATTTTATATACTATCAGAATTGAAAAATAAACATCGGCATTATTAATTTACTTAAAATATATTAAATTTATATTAATGATCATTAAACATGAATAAACATTTCCCACTTTGCTGGAGCTATTATATATTAACTAATGGATATTTTTATGAAAAAAATAGATTATTATATTCCCATAAATAATAATTAAACCAATCCAGTTCTATTTAAAATAATAAGGATACTTTTTGTTATGAAATTTATTAATATGTTTGATAGATAAGATTCTTGACGCGATATGAGAAGCATTAAGGATCACTTAAACAAATTTTATTTAAAATTTATAATTTCAAAAGGGACCAACACATGTATAAACCTACAAATTTAATGAATATTTAAAATGGTATAAATTTGTGGGATATATATACTAAAATTCGAGAGTTTCATGAGATCAAAAATTCATAAAATGTATAACAGGATAGATAATGTGTAATCGACAAGTCATCAATGCGTATTAGAGTTCAATTATTATGTTTTGAAACAATCTATTTGAAAATAAAATATTTTAAAATTTATATTTGTTTTTGAATTTTAAGAGGATTAATATTAATTTTAAAATAAATAATAATTAATTATGTTTCAAATCAAAAAGGGTATAATATTGTTAGGGTAAATTGTGTAAAAACAAAGGAAACCATTATAGAAATGGATGTGAATTACTCTAAATAGAGTTGAAGTGAAAAAATGATTTGAACTAAGAAGAATATATTTTTTGACTCAAATTTATCTTCCAATAGAGAAATAGGTTAAACCAAATGAAATTATATTTCAAAATAATGGAGAAACAAATTAACTCTAGAAAACAAATTGACTTATAAAATACCATTATATATTACAAAGGATCTTAATATTTTCAATATATACGTAAACGAATGAATGGTATTGATATTTACATGTTCGATAATAATTTATGTAATAACCCGGATATTCTCAGACCTAACCTTTGATTAAAACCCACATTTAGGTTTTTCTAGGAGGAAACGTTTGCACATTTATAGAGTTTTCCATATTTCCAATTTTCCTTAAGCATGTCAATGCATTAGTATGTTATTAGGCCATCATGTAAGTGTTCTGGTGAGTCGAAGGCATAATCGTCTTTGAATCTTAGGTGACAACATTAGTTAGTCGAGGGTGTTTTCATCGTTGAGTTGGGGGAATCAGTATTGGTGAGTCGACCACATCGACATCAGTGATTTGAGGTCATCGATGTTAGATGGTTAGGGTGTCGATAGGTCAGGGTGTCAGTAGGCCGAGTTGTCGGTAGGTCGAGGCATCGGTAGGTAGTTTTTTGGTAGAATGTGGCATTGGTATCTTAGTGTCTGTTGATTAGCATCAGTCAACCATGTCTGTTGCTCACCCATTGGTGGATCAACATTGATGACTCACACATCTGTGACTCATTTGTGGTTTTCCCAGTTCTTCCATGTTTTCTAGTTTCGTGGTTCTTAAGTCTTATTTTATGTTAAAAAAATTAAAATCCTCCTTTATTCATTTTAAATGGTATTAATTATTTATTTTAATATCCTATGGTCTCATGTAATTAGAGATACTCAAACTGCAGAATCCAAACAACAATCCCATGATGATGTCTTTTAAAACTGTTCCTCCTTTAAAATTGGATCATAGTCATAAAGGGTGAGATCATTCCTTTCTTTTGTGTCATCATTTTCCCCTTGGTTCTCCGAGATCCATCATCCCTGGATGAGTTGTGTGCCTGGTTTGGAGCCCAAATTGCATATTTTTCATGGAAGTTCTTCCATGATGATCATGTAAAAAATGTTCATTATGCTATAAGGAAATTTCATTCATTGATCATCTAGTATGTATTCATTATATCACCTTTTATTTTTGAATCATTGAGGGTGGGTTTTCAAATGAATCCTTTTAAAGAATATCAGAATACATTTTTTAAACAAGAAATAAACAGAAAGTTAGTATGATCAAATGACAATAAGGGTAAATAAAATAACTAAAGGGAGTGTTTTCATGTTGGTGTTAGGTTTTATATGTTATCATTGATTCATTTATCGATTATGATGACTTTATTCCTCCTTAAAATCATGAATTTTGGTGGTCTTTTCTTTTGCAGAAGTGATGATCTATTTTTTGTTTTTCATTGATAAATTAATACAACATGAAAATCTATTAAACCCCATATTCTTTGTTAAATAAATTTATTCCCCAGGATCAATCCTATTTTATTCTCATCCTAGTTATAATAATGTGGAATTAAATAACCTCTTATGATTTAATTTGAATTTCTATACACATCTTGTTGATAGGTGCGACTATGTTCTTTGTTCTATTGAGTTTGGTAATATTTTGTGTGTTGTGCGGTGCTGCAGCTGGAATAATAGTTGTTGGTAAAAGGTTTGAAATATGAATTGGTTCTATAAAAAGGGTGTGGTATGTGTGTATAGTATGGTTGTGTGTTAAAATTAGTTGTAATGGGGATTATGTGTGTGGCAGTATAAGGGGTGTGTTTGTATCTTAATTTGAGAGACTTATTGATTTCGAAATGGATGAACATGTAGGTAGTCGATCTTCCTTTGTTTGTGTCATGA
Organism: Viscum album; assembly: GCA_963277665.1. Classification (NCBI taxonomy): domain Eukaryota; kingdom Viridiplantae; phylum Streptophyta; class Magnoliopsida; order Santalales; family Viscaceae; genus Viscum; species Viscum album. The sequence continues at coordinate 1,682,111,714 of OY728126.1, read as the reverse complement.
CCATTGAATGAAATTGGGATGTGGGACTGAGGTGTGGTTACGAACATGTATGTAGTGGGACACAATCTAGGAATTGTTGGGAAATTGGGATGTGGAGTTGTGTTGTAAGAGGATGATTATGTTCCCTAATTTGGAAGAATGATTATTGTGTAGTGGGACTGTTGTGTGGTTTGTCTTGTAGTATTATCATAATTGTAGATTCAAATATCCTGGTAGTGCTGGAGAAGCTTAAATTGAATCCCTAAATTTTTAAATTCCATGTTCTTTAACGATAAATGTGTTCGGTTATGCATTGAAAATGGTTGTTATGTGGTTGTGCATATACGTATAGAAAAACATGTGGTTGTATATGAGTTGGTTGTTTTTTGGGATCCCATATTTTTGGAAGATAGTTTCTTATCTATATGTATAAATTGTAGATCATTTTAATTTCTATACACGTCCTACAATTTTTATCACTCTTTCCCAAACACCTCCACTTCATATTGGATGGTGTTTTCCCCAAAATCTCAATGGGAGGATGGATGGATGGTTACTGACTATCGTCCACCTACCCTCTTTTGGTTTCTTACCAATCGGTCATATTTGGGAGGGATATAATGGATTGATTCATACCATTTCCTAGGATCATTTGAAAAATGGTTTTTTTTAATGAGAGACCGAGGTGATTGTGGGAAAAGAATGTTTTCCCAAATTTCTTTTTGATGAGGACCAAGTGTCATTGAGAAAGAGGTGGGGTTGTTATGGCCCATTCGCATGTCGGTGTGATTGTGTGTGGTTGGGGCGTAGCTCTATGCGGGTGGGTTGTGTCAGTGGGACATCATGTGGGAAGAGTGGTAGCATCATGACACTAGTCATTATGGATAAGTAGTAAACCTGTGAGGAAGTGCTGCAAGGTACCCAAATTTTAATGTTATTATACTACTACATTACATGAGTTGCATTATTTTGTGATTGATACATGGTTAGTATTCATTGTAGATTCTTTGAGGTTCTACTATATTCACATAGGGACATTAGTGCGTTCCCTCACTTGTGTATTGGTGAATTTATTTTTTCTACTGGTTATACATGTATACTCACCCTACTAATATAAAACTATTTTCCCGCTTCTAGGAGTACTTATATGACCTTGCTGTACTTTACTATCCCTGTTTATTGGGACTGGTTGCTCTTGCAGAATATTTTTATTTTTCATTGGTACTTACTTTGGAGATGTTTTACCCTGTATTAGGTTTACTTTTGATCATGCTAGTGGGAAAGTGTTTTTGTCTTTACTTTTACTTTTCGTACATGGAGTTTATTGGGATTTACCGTCTTATCCCTTGATCTTATTCTATAAAAGGAAAATGGGAAATTCCTTCCATATTACATGACATTTAATACAATTTGTGCCAGTATCCACTCTCGGTCCAATCAAATACATGACTCGGGGGGTCATTATATCTCTTTTAGCTTGAGGAAGTGAGGGTGTGGTATGTTGTTACCACTTCCATAATTTGGAGAAGGCGGTTCGTGACAAAATTGATAGCAGAGGTAAGTTGACATTTATGGATATATAGGAGTTCAAAGTTACAAATAGTGTAAATTTCATGTGATTGTGGGGCATTGGTGTTAGGTGACATTAGTGCATAAAAAAGGCCCCAAAATACAGGCAAGGACATGGGATTGTAGGGCTGCCATGATATGATTCAATGAATCTAAACCTACTAAATGAGAATGTTATGCAACTAGGATTGTAAGGTAGTGACCCTAGTAAAGGTACAATCATCATAATGACATGTTTTCTTGGGTATCAGGGGTGTTTTTGAAATTTAAAACAAATGAATAGTTAAAAACAAATTGAAATTAAAAATTTCCACACTAATCGGGATAAGGATTTTGTTGTTTACTTTTTAGCTATGGAACCTGGATGTTGTCTAAATGTGGTACGAGTTGTTGAGGCTAGAGAGGTTGTCTCAGTTAATCAATGGTGGGATGATCGAGACGAGGAAGATGACAAGTGGTGGGAGACTCTTCATTCCCTCCGGTGGAATACTCAAGGTAAGTACAAGGAAAGCCTCTCATTCATGAATATAGATAGTTGGATCAAGGAGCTGATGATCTCTTTCAGCTAGATCTGGTCTCTGAAATAGTATTCGGGTCCTCTGGAATTGATCTAGATGTGAGGAGTAGTGCTTTAGTGGTGGATGTTTTACCTCATGGAGAGGAAGGAAACTGAGGTTTTTTGGGATATCATCAAGATGGAATTATGTGATGAGTACCTTTCTTCCATGATGATGGGATTGAAGAGGCTGGAGCGAGTCTCCCTCCAGTAGGAGAGTATATTTGTGAGGTAAATGAGAATCTTGTTCATGTATATCATATGCTTCACACTGGATCTCCTCCGGAATGAGGTGTCTCAAGGGATATTCTTAGAGGAGGATCTCTGACCATCTCATTAGTGTTCCATAACTCCATTCACAACACCAATATACATAGAGGTTCAGAAGAAGGCTGAGGTAGTGGAAAAGATCCCCTCATAGGGAGGTGTACCGCGAGAGGGGAGTCTGCTGAGTATGTCAAAGGAGAAAATCGTCAGTAGTTGGTCTTCGACGTCATGGGATTCTAGGATTCATGAAGAGGGACGTAGGCCCCATTAGTTCCAGTTTTGCTCTCCTAGTCCCACTTTTTCTCCATGAGACTGGGACAAAAGGTGATTTGTCTATAGAGGTCTTGTGCATCATTAAAACTAGTTCTTATTTCAAATTCTATGCAATATAGGTTGAAATGTTCAGCGCCCACCTAAGGAGTAGAAGTTGTCTGTTTGGCCCTTCCATCAGTAGGAGTAGCGAGCTCCCTATCCCCAATGGATAGATGGTTCTAGGGGTGGCTGACCTCAGGTTTCTCTAAAAGGACCTCAAACAAAGAATGGTCAGTAGGGTGGTCCATATCAGAGTGGTGGGGGAGCTAGGCATGATCATTTTCATTCCATAGAGGTATCACTTCCAATATGTTGATACATTGTTCAGGGTATGATGAGTCTGTTTAGTACCCATGATTTTTCATTGTTTTATTAAGGATCCCCTCACTCCTTTTGTTGTACCTGGTCTAGCATATTATCTTGAAGTATACAAATAGAGACTTCCCATTTCCCTATTTTTGAGTATGGAAATTGGAGGTCAAATCAGTTTGTTTGATTTTTTTCAAGGATCTAGACGGATGTTGGGGCCAAATAAATCTAGTGGGGATCTTCTACAACTACAGATGTGGCCATAGAATATCATCCTAGGAATCAATTGATTGTTTACTATACATGCTGTAATCAAATGCTTCTTGAGAAGGGTCGTGTTCTCAAATATGGCTAGCCATCACGTATCTTTTGATTGCCACCATGTTTTCAGGATGGATGTTAGTGAGTGGAGCCTCTTAATTTTTTGGTAGTTGACCTTTCAAAAGAGTCGATAGATGCATAGATGGTGGATATTGCGGGGTTTGTCCATGAGTTCTTGGATTTCATCCTCAATGATGTTGTGACTCTACCCCCATGATGTGACATTGATTTTGGGATAGACTTGAAACTCGATGCTCGTCCAATTTTTATGGCACCCTATTGGATGAACCCTTTTGTGTTTCGGGAGTTGCGTATTTAGTTTGACGACCTGATGGAGAAGGGATTTATCCAACCATGTGTGTCATAATGAGGTTCTCTTGTGTTTTTTCAAGAAGAAAGAGGATGGTGGTCTATGGAAGTTCATAGACATCCAAAGATTGAATCAGGTGATGGTCAAGAACTGTTACCCAAATCTGAGGATTGAATAGCATTTTGAACTGTTTAAGGGAGAAGGATGGTTCTCTAAAACCGACCTATAGTTTAGATATCACCAGTTGAGGGTAAAGGATGGTGAAATCCTTAATACTACTTTCAAGTGAAGTTATGGGCACTTTGAGTTATTTTTTATTCCCTTTGGTGTCCTGAATACACTAGAAATGTTCATGGACCTCATGAACTCTATTTTCTATGAGTATCTAGACCTGTTTGTCATTTTTTTCATCGAAGATATCCTTATCAAATCAGTTTTTAATGAGTAAAGTGATGAGAATTTGGGAACTATCTTGGAGGTCCTACGACACCATGAGATCTATGGAACGTTCTCCATGCGCAAGTATTGGATGTGAGAGGTGAACATCCCCAGACAAATGGTGTATCTGTAAGGGATAAATATGGACATGCTAATTATTTATGTGGTTGTTTCATGGCCATCACTGAAGAATGTGGTGGTGGTTCATATTTTCAAGGGTCTGTCAGGCTATTACTAGAGGTTCATACCCTACTTCTCCCATTTTTCATCTCCAATGATAGTTTGGACCGGAAAAGACCAAGTCTCTGTCTAGAGTGAAAAGTGCCTATTTTCATTCAAATATTTGAATGGGAAACTGGTCATTTCCCCAGTTCATAGTTTCCAGAACATCGGTTGATGTCTGATGTGTTTTGTGATGCTTATGTCCAATGATTAGGATGTGTATTGACAATGAAGCAGGGAGTAATTTCTTATGGGTGTAAGAAATTATACCCTCCAAACATAACTATTCCACCCATTATCTAGAGTGTGATTTAGTCATGTTGGGGATAATGTCAGGGCAAAATTATCTATTCAGGCAGCACTTTGTGGTCTTCCTTGATCACAAGAGATAGAGGTTTATCTTTTCCCAATGATACGTGAACTTGTGGCAGAGAAAGTGGGTGGATTTAATCCATTATTTTAAATTTGAGATGTCTTGCACTCCAAAAAAAGTGGAATGTAGTGGCTGATACATTTAGAAATATGTCACATAAGGAGGTATTTTGGGAATCCAAAGATGATACGAATGAAATAAGGAAGTTATGTGCTTTAATCCTGCATACAGGGGAGGATAGTGGAAGAGGATATTTGTATCAGATGACCATGAAGACTTCCTTGGTGAAATAGGTAGAGGAGTCTCAGTGTAGAGACTCAGAGGCAGAGGTGATGTGTGATCGCACCGCCCAGGTCGATGCTCTCGAGGGATAGTCTGAAGATACTCATAATCGGATTTTGGTCAATGGGAAGATATTTATCATGGTGGAAATGTGTTTGGGAGTTTGCTGTGAGTTCCATAGATCACCTATGACATTGCATCGAGGAGTATCCATGATGTAATGAGGCCCGAGGGAGCAGTTTTTGCTGATCAGGATGAAGTAGGTAGTGGCATAGTTTGTGGAAAGATGTCTGGTGTTTCTGTTGCTGAAGGCTAAGCATCATGTTCCTTTCTGTTTATTGTATCACTTAGATTTTCCCATGTGGAATTGGAATGACATCTCAATGGATTTCATCATAGGATTACCTTGAGAAAAGGTAGGATGCGATGCTCTTTGGGTAGAAGTGGACCGTATGATGAAATATTCACAATTTTTAGTGATAAATGAGACGAACATAGTGGATTCCTCAGCACAGAGGTACATAAGTGAAGTGGTGCCTCTATATTGAGTTACAACATCAAATATCTAGGATTGAGAAGCTCGGTTTACCTATTGAATTTATTATTGATTAGAACATGATTTTTTTCATTCAATTACACCTTAGAAATTCATTACACATTCAGGCAGAGGCTCAGGCAGATATGAACATAAAAACATTTGAAGGCATGTTGGAGGCATGTTTTCTGAACATCAGAGGATAGTGGGTATGAATCCTACCCCCGTTAAAGTTTTCTAACAATAATATCTATCAATATACCTTTATAATGGAAAAATTAAAATCCTTGTGTTGTTGACCGTGTTGTTCACACGTATGTTGGTCAAGGATATGGGAAGTAAACCTTCTTTTAACAGAGGTAGTACAGAGCACGAAATAGAAGTTTCACATTGTGCGTGAGAGGATGAAGGAGTCCCGTGATCGGTATAATTCATATGCCGATCATTGGAGGTGGCCGTTGGAGTTTGGGGTTGTGGACCATGTGTTCCTACGGTTCTCCCCAAGTAGTGGAAAGTGGTGTTTTGGTAGAAGAAGTAGGCTTTCTCCCAGGTTCGTCAATCCTTTCAAGGTATTTGGGAATGTTTGTGAGGTGGAATATTATTTGATGTTGGGACCATGGTTGTATAGGATCATTGAATTATTTCTTTTCTCCGAGAACCATGGATATCTACATGATGAATCCCATATCAATCACTGTTTACACTTGTATTTCTAGGATTACATGATGTTTGTTGAGAGACATAAAATAATCAAGGATATTATGGAGAAGGTGCATTAAGAGAAAATCAATCATTTTTTCGAGTGTTATGGAGGCATGGTGCCCTCGAGGAGAGTGCATGTAAAGGAGAGGAACAGATGCATGCCTAGTACCCAGAGGTGTTTTGATTATAACATCTATATTTTATTTTTGGGCTTCTTTTCATGAAGTAATTTTTCAACGTGGTTGTTGTATGATAAGTTGTTTCCCTGTAATGTGATTTTGTGTGAAAATTTTTAACTATGGGGATCGGAGAACCTGATCCCTAATCAATAGATGTTAATGTGGATGCGATTAAACCTGTATAGGAATGTATGTGCCGCCCAAAGTGGATAGTATCTTGACAAGGAGAAAGTGGCCCCCAAATCTATATGACTGGATAATGTGACATTTGGTGATTGTGTGGTCATTCGGGGCAGTGTGGGGCCTTATTATTTTCATTTTTTTCAATATGATATACGTCAATGAGTCTTTTGGGATGTCAAGGTTTTCATTACATCTTTGGTATCACATAAGGAGGTTCTCTCCTAAGAGATTTCTTAATGGGAGCTTTTTTAGACCCCCTTTATACTTGTTTAATTTTGAAATCATGAGGATGAGAATAGATTGCGAGGTATCTGATGTAATAACACTGATTTTTCTAGACACTTCCTTTTTGAAAATCCAGTTTTTAGGGTGTTTTGGGAGGAAATATTCTTTCTTATAAGCTGTTTTCAAAATTTCCAGTTTCCCATCAGCATGTTAGTGAATCGGCATGTCAATGCATCGACATGTGAGTGCATCTGTGAGTTGAGGGCCTTAGCTTATGTGAGTTGAGGGCATCAATATTAGGGAGTCTAGGGTGTCGAGATTAGTGAGTTGAGGGTGTCGACTTCGGTGAGTCGAGGGTATCAAGATCAGTGAGTTGTGGGAGTTGTTGTCGGTTGGTCTGGGCGTTGATAGGTCAGCGCTGTAGCAGGTCATTGCGTCAGTAGGTCAATGTGTCAGTAGAGATTTGTGTCGGTAGGTTGTGGAGTTGGTGGATCAAATACAATGGATCAGTGTTGGTTGGTCACGTCAGTTTCTCATCCTATTGGTGGCTCAACATCGATGACTCACCCATCGATGTCTTGTTTTCAGTTTTCCCAGTTTATCCTAGTTTTCTATTTTCTTCCGTCTTATGATATATTTGATTTAAAATTAGGTAATATACATCTTCAGGTGTTTTTAAGGGTGGTTCAAAGGGTATTGGTTATATCATTAAATATCCTAACATTTCGAGAAAATTGAGATACTCAAACCATGTATTCAATACCATGGTCCCACGATGAGGTCTTTTAAAATCATTCATCAATTAAAATAATATATGACTCTTTATTGCCAACATCCTCTAATTCATGTCTATTTTTTCTTTAAACATGGTTAAGCTAAGGCCTTATTCCATATAAGAGTGGTTCTCCTATGTTAGAGCCCCTCCATATCAGTTTTCATGGAAGTTATTCCCTACTACTCGAACAACCCCTATTCTTGACAGAAGCAGGAACCTTGATTGTTTATCAGCCAGTAGAGATTGAATCTGTCTCTCATTATATGTTCATCATTCATGGTGGATTTACTAATGGTTCCTTATGAGGAATAATTGAATACTTTTTTAAAAATGAGAAACACAAAATATAGTGAATTTGATCAAAATATAACATGGGTAAATAAACTAATGGAAATATAGTGGATTGATGTTGATATGTTGTTTTATTTGTTATCTCCGATTAAATTATGGATTTTTTTTGAAAATATGCCCCTTCAAAATCATTATTCTTGGTGATATTTTCATCTGCATTAGTGATGTTATTTTTTTTTGAGATAATTAGATAAACAATTGTAATAGTAAAAAACTATTAAACCACATATACATTGTTAAATAAATTGATTCCCCTGGTCAAACCTATTGTGTGTTATTCCCGGTTATAATTAAGTGTAATTGAAGAACCTATGATGATTAAATCTGAATATGTATACACATCATATTTCTAGGTGTGGCTGTGTGGAGTGTTCTATTGATTTTTTAATACATTTTGGGTTTTTTGGTGCTGCTATTGGGAACATAGTTGTGGTTACAAGGTTGGATAGAGGAATTGGTTCTCTGATAAAGGTGTTGTATGTTTATACATCAGTTTTGTGGGTTAATAGTTATTGTAGTGGAATTTTTCTATTGGGAAGTATAATGTGTGTGTTGGTATCCATGTCTGAGAGATTTATTGAATGTGGAATTGATGGAATTGTAGGAAGTTATATTGCATTGGTTTGTGTCATGACTGTTGAAAGACATTGGGAATTGGGGTTGTGGTGTGGTTATGAACTTTTATGTAGTTGTAATAAATCTAGGAATTGTGAGTAAATGGTGTTGAGGTGTTGGGTTTTGAGAGGAGGTCTGTGTGGTATAATTTTCAATAAGGATATTTGTATACTGGGAATGTAGTGCGGTTTTTCTTATTGTTTTGGTATAATTGTGGTTCGAAGATTCTTGGTAGTTCTAGAGTACTATAATGTGAATACCTAAAATAATAATAATTATTTTTAAATGAAATAGTGGTTTGGTTATGCATTGTTAGTGGCTATTGTGTGGTTTTTTATATAGGGGTAGCAGCAACTGTGGTTTTATATGAGTGGGTTGTTGTTCGGAAGCCCATAGGATGGGATGAGTTTTTTTATCTATATGTACATGGTGTAATTCCTTGTGATTTATATATGCACACCACCATTGTTGAGATCTTTTTGTTGGACACCTCCATTTAATGGGAGAGGGTGTTTTTTCCAACATCATGGTGGAAAAATGGATTGATGGTTACTGACATTCATCATGGATCCCTCTTCCACATTATTATGTCTCGAGCATATTCAAGAAGGATGTAATGTCTTGAGGCTTACCATCACCCAAAATCCTTTATTCATGGATTTTTCAGGGATGAGTGTCCTAGGTGTTTGTAGGCTTGGACTGTTTTCCCATGTGTCTTTGGAATGAGGCCCATGTGTCTTCGTGTGAGAGGCATAATTGTTGTGGCCCAGGTGTCTATGGGTGGGATTGTGTGTGGTTGAGGACAAGGATTGTGTGAGAGGGGTGTGGGTATGGGACTGTGTGTGGGAAGATTTGTAGGATCATGAAGTTATTCATTAGGGATTTGTATTTAACCAGTGCATAAGTGTTTCAGGGGAGCCAATATCGATGTTCTTATACTACAACATTACTCGACTAGCGTTATTTGGTGAGTGTTCCATGGTGATCCTAGGATGGTTAGTATTCCTTGGTTGATGTTTTGAAGTTATAATATTTTATCATAGGGAAATTAGTATGTTACCTCACTTGTGCATGAGTGGAATTAGTTTTATACTAGTTATACTTATAAACACACCCTATGTATGCAAAACAATTTTCAGGTTCCCAGGAGGACTTTGAGGACTTTTCTATACTTTACTAGACCATGTGTTGGGATTAGTTGTTGTTACTGCTTAAGTATCTTACCCATTGCTACTTATATTGTAGTTTTTTGTACCTTCTATTAGCTTTTCATTTGAACATGCATGTGGGAATGTGTTTTGGCATTAAATTTACATTTGGTAGTTGGATTTTATTTGGATTTACCATATTATCTCCCGATCCAGTTCTATAGAATTAAAAACTAGTAATATCATCTTTATTGTTCTATCTATACCCTTTGGTCCAGTGTCCACTCCGGGGCCTATCATATGTGGGATTAGGGGGTCATTTTCTCTCCATCATCATGAGGAAGGGAGGGTGTGGAACTTTTCTTCCCCTTCCCTCGTCTTGGAGAAGGTGAGTCATTACAATTGATGATATTATAGATCATTGAGGTAGTATATAAACATTAAAAATTTATATTTGTGTATAATTTAAAATTATTCGTTAAATATATTTGATTTGGATAAAACCATTAAAACAATAGTAATTTTGAATCATTGTTCATTTTATGAATGATAATAAAATGGTTATATAAGAAATTAAATTAAATCATGGATTATGTGGAAAATTCTTATTGTAAATTTGATACATCATTGAAATTTGGAATTGGTGTATAAATTTTAATAATGTCTTAATAAAGAAAAATCAAGATGAAATCTTTTAAGGCTTATGAATCATTCTAATAAAAATATATTGAATGAAATATTATTTTATGATTAAGTTCATATACAATTAACAATGATAATAAATTATATACAATATCTAATGGGTACTATAATCACCATTTATAAAAAAAATAGTACCATAGAAACATGTTTCTCAAAGAAGAAGATTTCGAGATGAGACTCATACCCCATGTCTGAATGTATTCTAAAGATTCACTTAACATAATAAATAAATAAAATATGTCCATTATATAAATACCATGGAATATTATTTATCTATAATTTATATTCCATGATACATAAATATCATATTTTATTTATTAATTATATAGAATTTATTTATAGGTAGTTTACATGAGGTTCATTTAACAGTTTTCAAATAAATTTTTATTTGGGTTGACCTTGGTAGAATTCATTGTAAAAAAGAATCATAACAACAAGATTATTTATTTGTAAATGGAAATAATTTTTAGATATTAGAAATATATTAAAGGTCGTTGATGTTGAGTGGTTATGAGAAAGGAAACTCATTTCTCATGAAGGTTATAGTTCAGATTTAAACATGATTTGTGTTTCCTTTTATAAACAAAATACATGAAAATAAATTAAATAAAAATTTCAAATTTCATAAATATATATCTTTTATATGTTTCATATTTATATATCTCATATATCCATTATATTATCCATAAATGGTGGTAATGAATAATGAGAGATGTCACTTTGTTGAGGTGATAATTTGTGCTATGCACTAACCATAGTTTTGTTTTTAATAGAATATGGAAATGAATATATAATGGTTAATAAATTAGTAAAATATATGTATATCATGAATACTTATATTTCAATATTATTTTGGATATAATAGATATATAATAAAAGGAAAATGGTGAAAACATTTCTATAAAGATAACACATATGTTGGAGACTTGATCATCTACTTCATATTTCCTTTGAATATAAGGCATTATGAAAACTACTAGAGACCAGGGTATTATGATTGAAGGATAGAATAATTTTATATTAAGTTTGGGTAAATTATTATGTGTAATTACAATCGTAATTTTACCCATGGAATGGTATATTTGGTCCTATATTATTTGAGAACAAATGGGATATTTTGGGAATACCCTTTATACTTTTTTGATAAAATTACTCTATTACATGGTTTGTGGATCATTATTTTTGTATTTATAGTTTTTGGGGTGTCATTGGGTCAATAGAGAACCAATAAAGACATTTCAAACACATTTTAACATATTTTTATGTATTTACCACTACGTTTTTATATTTTGACCTTATGTTTAATTTTGTTAACATGTTATTATTTATGAGATTTTCTGTTTCACTAAAAATTTACGTAAACAATATACTTTTTTTTGGGTCTTCTAGAATTATTTTATCCTGTATTTAATAAAATTTAATTTCTAAATATAATTAATGTAGACTTTAAACTAATATAAGGAATGTGTTGAAACACTATTTTATTAGAAAAATCAAATTTTGACCATTAAGAATTGTTAATTTTATTTGGAATTTACAACAAATTAAATGATGTTAATATATTTATTTATATGTTTCCACATCATATATGAATAAATATTAAGTTGAGTTAATTTTTGTGGATTCGATTGAAGTCCCATGTTATTAATAAAACAATAATAATTTGATTATTATTTCACCAATATCACTATACTTAACATTTATCCTGATAATTAAAAATTTATATTGGTAAATTAAATTTATAGTCAAATACATGACATATTTTAAAGGTATTTTTTAATTTAATTTCCTGTCATTTAATTTTTTGTGGAATTCCCAAATATTTTTGGAGGAAATGGTGAGTTTTCAAGATATGGGCCAATCCATGAGCCCATTTCAGATTAATTTTTTTTTCTTTTATTACTCTCAAATTTGTTATCATTTTATACCAATTCTAGTTCCCAATTAAAATCCACTTTTATATTAAAACCACCATATCCATTTGGATCTCATAAAATATATAATCATGGTAGATTTTGGTTTTTCAATTAAGGTTTTGAGCCAACCCAAAATCCCATTCCATACATCAATTTTATTTAATTCATTAATATCTCATTAAATTATTTGGGTTTTTTGGTGAATCCAACTCTAACCCTAGACCACATAACGAAGGCGTGCCCTCATTCTCCTCCCCTCTTTGGATCTCATGTTCATTGTGGATTAGGGTGAATATTATCTAGATTTTTAAAATCACCCATATATGAAAAGGTAAACTTTTATATAACAACTTCAATTTTTACACTCCCCCCCCCCCCCATTTTAGTTTCTACATGACCTCCTCTTACTTTTTTGATCCAAACATGAATTTTTGGCAGTTTTCAAATTCATATACTTGTGTATTTTGGTCATTTTACTCAAGATTGTTTCAAGTAAGTGTTTATCTATATATTTATTTCCTTCTCCTTATGATTTCCTCACACTTTTAGGAATTATTGAAATGTCTAGAAGTTAGGTTTCGTACCTAGGGTTTTGGTTTGGTGTCTTTTTGGTCAAAAATTATGGTTTAAGGCTTGATTTCACTCGCTCATAGTGCAGTTGAATTTTTGCACAAATAATTAATGGTTTTTATTCAAAAGGTAAGTGATTCCATGTGTAGTAATTTCATGATGAGTTATCATGCTTTATTTGGTTATTTTTCATATTCCCCATATGAGTTTTGTGGTGAAAAAACTGTTTTTGATGGATTTGGATAAGCATTTAATTTTAGAGATTCATATTTTTAAAATTGAGAGTTTTCCATGAGTAACTCTTGTGGAAATATTTAAATTTATTTTATAACATATAAAAGTGGTTTGTTAAATTATTTTTAGAAGAAAATTATGATTTGGTAGGTTCTGGGTGTGGTTTTGGAATTAAATAGCGTTTCTGAATGGCTTTTAGGTTAAAAACCTTGTCATGTTTTTTGAAAGTGTTCTATGAAAAATCTAATAGGCTTAATGAGTTACACATAGTGTGAAAAGGATGTTGATGTACAATTTTTGTGGTTATATGTTCGTAAAATAAAAATTGGTTATTTTTTAGGTAAATATTTTTGAGAATGTTTTATAATTTTTGGAGATGATTTATAAAATTGTGTTATGGGTGCGAGACAAGTTTGTGAGATGTTTCATGTTTGTATGATGTTAAAATGAATTTGAAGGTGAAAAGTGTATTATGATGAATGTATATTTGGGTTTTATATTTTGTGTTTGTTATTTGTAAAATGAATCTTCCTGTGAAAATGGTATTTTTAAAATGTGAATCATGAGAGAGATCAAAAGGGAAAACTGGGTATTTAGGTGGGTGGAAGTGTACTAATATGTTATTGATCCCGTGGGGTTTGGACCCAGTATCATAGAGAAATATTGACGATGAAAACAAAAACTAAACTATGATTATGATGATTATGATGATTATGATGGGGTACCACTATGTTATCGGTATGATCCCTACTAGTTTCTCGTGTGCACCGGAACATATATTTGTATGGTTTCTTTCACTGTGATTCGATGTACCTTGGACCCACAGTGAGCTTGGGCCAAGAGGTTATTTCCCATTTCTTGTTTTCCTTAGATGATTTATTCATACCATCAACATACAATATGTTTGGATGGAATATTACTTAGCTTTATAATTCTATTTAAAATTGGTTATTATTTAAAGTATCCCGCATGAAAACTATTTTTATTTAATGTTTCTTCTCCTTAAAATTCTGATTAGCATTTCTGTTTTATCATAATTTGTGAGATTTTTATATTTCAATGTTTTTTAAATGGTATCATCTATTTTTGTCATCCTACTGGGCTTTGGTACACACCCTACATACACCCTTGGGTGTAAGTAGACTTGGTTATTTTTTTTTGATGGTTTGGGTAGATATTTTAGTCACAATGGTTCTGGTCTCTATTAGCCCTTTGTGATGTAGTGTTGTGGAGATAGCTTGAGAGAAGTGCCTCTGGCCATGAGCAGGTTCTTGGGATATCCATTTTGGGTTTCATCAGTTGATATATTCATATAGAATTCTTTTAAATTATGTAATTAAATTCTAATTTTTCTAAATCATTGGTTGTTTTGAAAAAAACAATATTTTCTATATTGGATTTGGTTGTTGATTTCTATTTATAAATTCAGGTAAATCATTCCAAAATTTCATTTTATGATACCCAGGATGTTTTTTCCCATGGGGATAGGGAATGACATTAAGGACATATTGAAGACCGTTTAAGGTGCTGTTTTTGATGGGGACTAGATTTTGTTCGTGACAAAATTGTATCAATGGAGGTTTGGTTCACACTTTGGATTTTATCTGAGTCTTTTTTTTCTTGGTTTAATGACGATTATGGGAAATGAAATGAGAGTTGGTATAATGGTCTTAGTGAGCTCGTAGGGACTAGAAATCCATCTATATTTAGGGATATTTCCCTAAAACACTCTCTGTGATTGTGAAGTTATTTTTGTAAGGCCTCTATACATATGTCCAAGTCACCCACCAAAACTAGGATATTCATTCATTGTATCATGTATCTCTATGTTAGAATATTGGAACATGGTTTTTATTAAAAAATAAATTTATTTAATAAACAGAAACATTAATGAAACAATTTAACAATAAAGAGTAACTGTCTTGATTTAGGATATGGTAGAACTATCTTGTGAGAATTTTTTGAAATGGAAAGCAGTGTATTTAGACCTCATTTGAATGTTAAAACTGGATTAAAGTTGGTTTTGAAAAAAAACCATTTGATTTTACTAAACTATTGAAAGGTGTTTTAAGGGGATGGAATGTTTTTAGGTATTGTGTGGAGTTTAGAAATTTATTTTGATTTTGTAACTAGATATCACTTGAATTTTATTATGAAATTTTGGAATCATATTTTAAAATGAGAAGAGTTGAGTTTCTGATTTAATAGGGATTTATGAAATGGAGTTTGTCACGAAATTAGACTTGTTTTAAAATGGGCAGAAATGTATTGAAAATAATTTTCATGAATTGAATGTGAGTTTATATTGAATGATTGATGGTCATTTGAAAATTTTTAAGAATCATTGGAACCTTCTTCTTAAACTAATGAGATGAGTTTTCAAAAGGATGGAGGTTGATGAAAAGGTGTTTTCAAAAAAATCGAGATTGTATCGAAATGGGATGAGATGTTTTGAAATTAATGTGTATGACTGGAAATTGAGTTCTTGTTTGAATGATTATTACTTTATAAAAAATTTTGTATGTAGTAAATTGGGATTTGGATATTGTGGTTAGTGGTCTTGAGAAACAATTTCATATTGGATGAATTTTTTGGTTTTCAAAAGTGTAAAGAATTTTTTTAAACCTTTTGTATTTAGATGAGTGACCACATGAATGGGGTTACGTGAGATGATGGATGGTTAATGGATTGGATGGATGAGTGTCATGTTGGATATGAGGAGGGTGCTGAGTGTGGCATAAAAACATGCATGTGTGAGGAACATGGGGTAATATTGGTGGATATTCTAACTGGTGAAGCATTTATTTTCAATTAGATGATATTAAAGGAAAAATGGTTGTTTATATGACTACATTGGGATGGTGTGTCTTATGTGTTTTTGAATATTTTTTTTGTTGTGGGATGTTTTGAGTCCAAGAACCCCTCTATATTGAATTATTTTTTTGTGTTTTTGTTTCATTGGTATGATGGGTTGAAGGACTGGTTAGTGGTCTCTTTATGGGAAATTTTTTGTGATGTGTTTACGGGGGTTCCCTCCATGTGTTCGGATCTGGTTTGTGGAGTTTTTTGGAGATTAATTTTACACCCTTTCATTTCATGGTTTAGTGTATCCTCTGGTATTAGGATAATGTTGGTGGAAGGTTAAAAGAGACCTTAGTTTCTTATGTTACCTGATTCTTTGAAGGTGTATGTTATCTGGGGTTGTCAGTTTAGATAGTGTATAAGAGGGACTCTACGTCATTCATAGTCTCTATGAAGTAGGGGTTCACGTTAAACTCACTGTGTGAAAAATCTGGTCATGAGAGGCCATTACAGCCACATTCTAGAATTTTGTGATTTCTGGGAATGTAAATCCCCTGATTTTCCATTTAATTTTTTAATTATATAAAATTATTACATGTCTAGGAAAATTAAAGGTTGTGTTTTCGAGGCCCGGAGTGCCCAGAATTAATTTCTGATTGTATTTTCGGGTACATTAAGTAAATGCAAGAGCAACATTTTCTATATTTTGAAACATTGCTCAGATTAAAAATATGTGGGCATCATTGAATCTGTAGTACTGAGATTCACGTAAGGGAGGCTTTACTTTGACCATAGTAGGTTTGGGGAAAGAGATATGTTCTGTGAATTTTTATAATAATTGAAACAAAATTGTTTTATAATTATTTTTCATTAATATCCTCCAATGGACAATCATATATTTGGGCCAGCGATGTGTCAAGCCAATAAACTGGTTGACCTGACAACACTATGTAACAACATCTATGGAAAATTAGGATGGTTCATAATTTATGAGACCCCATTAATTCCCCTCGTCGTTACTTAGCCTCCCCCTATCTGATTTATATGGAGATTGGGGGTAGGTACCGAGATAACTTCGCCAAGCAACGAAGTGCTCAAGGAGAACCGCGACGCAAACCCCTTAGAGGACGGTGCTGATCCTAGTGGGAGGTGACGAGTGACACCGAACCACAAACTGATGGATGAAGAACGTGTGGCATCATTGGGGACCAGTGGTGGGAACGAAGAACGTGATCCACCGTCAAGCGTGGACACTCTCCAAAGGGTTATCGAGGTAGGGTTTTTATTCGTCTATACACTTTAAATGAAATTTTCTTCCCCATTCTTGAATAAGACAAAAAATTAGGTCCAAATGACTAATGGGTTGATTTGAGACTCATTTTTATTTGTGGGAGGTTGTTTTGGGCTATCTTTTAGGGTTTTTATTGTTTTTAATTCAATTGATTATTAAACCCTTAGTCCCCATATTTTTTACGAGGTAATGAGGAGGGTGCGGTCCTAATGAACCTGAATCGAACTCTCTGTTATCATTCTATCCATGTTCTTCTTTGGAAGACCGCTATTAGGGTGACTCTAACAAGATACGTTGGGGGTAGTGTGTTGACACACGCCGCAGGAGGAGGCCGCAGCACAAAGCCACGATGGTCATCGGAGCAGCCGACACCGGCCGACCGTGGAGGAGGGGTTGTGCGCTGTCGAATGCCACCGGTGAGCAAGGGGCCATATCTCGTCAACCATGATGGTCAGAGAATGTTGCTGGATTATCAGCCCACCGCGGATGGGAAGGGCAGGGTGTCGTCATGTGCTATCGTGCGCCGCCGGTGAGCAGGAGACCGCGGTGACCGGGTGACTCCAACGTGGCGTCACCGCTTCAAAGGTCGAACATCCTTTAGCCGTTCGAGATTCCAGGTCATCGGATCCCCTAAACTGCTTGGAGGAAGCCCCTGTGGGCCACGTACTACAGAGCCAAGCCACCCTCTAGTGGTCCAGGCCGCCGAACTAGCGGGTCGGGTAGTTCCATTCCGTGTGTCGGGCAGCCTCATTGCAGGCAGGGTCGCCCCACCACGGGTATGGCAACCAATTTCCAGGTTGGGCGACCCCAGAGGGCTTCCCCTTTTAAGGGTAGGGCTGAGTCTGCTGCGGCCCAGACTATACCGAGTCAGGCAGGGTCATTTCGATCCAGTCAGACTCGACTCGGGCCTAACCGGGCCCAGATACACTTAAAGGGCCTTATCTTGAGAAACAGACATCCATTTGATGATCCGTCTGCAGATTTGGGATCCCTAGAGAGATACATGGCTTTTTACATACTCCATGTGTCTTTTGGATAAACATGGTGTGTGTCTTGGTTGGATCACTCCCAAAAAAAACTAGTCCCTCTGCATTGAAATGATAATAATGCACATACTAAGCGTCTGATTGATGCGACGTCTGTTTCATTGAAATACGACCAATGAATTGAGAAGCAGTCTACAAAGCACGCTACGTACAAAACCCTAAAACGAGGTTAGACTTTATGACTACTGATTTTATTACTATGTGTGACTCAACTACTTAATGGGAAGATCCTCTATGTGATGCGGAAGACCCACAGTGGGGAGAACCACTGTGTGACGAGGCAGAACTACGTTACTCAACATGAGGAGTACCTCAGCTGGCCATAGTGGAGAGCACCTCTGTGTGATGTGAAGGACCCATGGTACTCGATAGGAAGAGTTCCTCAGGAGACCATGGTGGGGAGTGCCTATGTGTGATGCATCAGACCCACAATAATCAATAGGAGAAGTACCTCAGTAGTCTAAGGTTAGTGGGAATCCCTTCCATGTTATGAGACAGACCCACTATACTTGATAGAGGGGGAGTTCCCTCATAGCTATGGGGATCAACGTTGTGACTGGGGATGTTACTCATTAATATCTCAAAATAATCTCATGGATGGTTATCATCATTCATAAATATCATGTGTGGGACACCATAATAATCATGTCTCACTATGTTGTATACCTGGTTTGAGTTGAGTCTTTCCTATGTGGTATTTTACCATTGTGATGTTACCTTCGTGGTGATACCTTTGTGGTTTTTCAATTGTGGAACTCTAGGAGAACATCGGGGGTCTTGGGGTCCCTACAAATTGTCGTTATAGTTACCCCAGCATGGGCTATGCATGTACCTTGATGTTTCTTCTAGAGACGATGAGTAGTTGGGATGAGGATTAAGGGAGTCAGAACTAGGTGGTATGTAGAGGAGACAAGAAGACGTGGTGTGCTGAGGAGGCGATATGTACCTACACATCAGGTTGGGTCCTCAAAGGATGAATCAGTATTTTTTCCACTTTTTCAGTTGTATTTGTACTTTACAATTGTACTTGTATTTTTATTTGGTCATGTGTTCTAGCCTTTTTACATTCAGCACTATTTTACTCCAGCAGTTTACTTCACAGTTGCTTATTGTTGTGTTCTTGGTTCATAAGTTTTTACATGTTTAAAGGAAATTCCTTCCCATTTTGGGAATACACCTTTTGGTTCTAGTCACCATCCCCTAGCCTATGGAAGGAGGGATTGGGGATGTCATGACATGGGCCCCGAGGGACTGGTCAGGACAAATTTGTATCAAAGGAGTTTGTTTATACAGAAAAATTAGGACTATGATCCTTTCTGCATGGAAATAATGTTATTTGTTATGAGTGTGTTTTTCAGTTTGGGTAGTCTAGTGATGGTGCGACTACTGACATAACCATACACTAGGACACAAAATTCTGATTTCTGTCTCAGCCCACGAAAACACTGATTGAGTGTGTTTTGAAAAGTTTCCTTTTTTGATATCTTGAGTAAGCTCACCAGGTAGAACATATTGAACGTGGCACACCTGTTTTATTTCAGGATTCTTCCACATATACAACCAGGTAGGATTCTTGAGAGAGTGTGTGATGAAGGTCCACCGAGTGATGAGCCATTTCTACATGTCCTTCTTAGGGCGTTATCACCTTTCGGTGGTGGACCAGTCACACCACTACTCATTTCACATCTGATTCCACCAGCTCCACCAGCAGTGGATGTACGCTGACTGAGCGCATTGCATGAGTTATAGTGGAAGTGTTCCTTGAGTATCTGAGGCGAGATAGATCTATAGGTGGATGAGGAGTTTATTGAGGCTGTGGCCAGAGGTTTTTACATTTTTGGGACAATATATGATTTTATGGTAATCCTAGCAGCAATCTTTGTTCAGGAAGCATCATGGAGATAGTTGAGCCTGATGCTTTAGATATATCATTAGTCGACCCCCATTTGGGCAGACATTGAGGGCCTATTTATGGAAATGTTCATCCCAAATATCCTACACTCTGTGCGTATACACGAGCTGCTGCACTTACAGTAGGGCCGCATGACTACGGCCCAGTACTCGATGTGGTTCACCGATCTCTCCTGCCACTCCACCGACATTGTACAAGGCCATTTCTTAGGGCCCATACCTTTGAGCAGGGTATTATTCAAGAGATTAGAGAATCAATGGAATCACTTAGCATACCGAATCATGCTGGGGTGCTAGGATGAGCACTTTTGGTGGAGTGCTTCCTAGCTGAGTAGGCACCGACATAAGGACCCACCACCGAGCGACACGTTGCATAGTCATCTGTGGATGCTAGTAGGAAGATGAGATAGAGGTCCAAGCGGACCAGATCATCTATAGGATGACCCCAGGATGCATGGTCAATTGTGTGGGGCTCGCGAGGCCATGAAGGCGAGATGATGGACAAGATGTGCTACACATGCCTCAGTCACGGTTAAATGGCATGTGATAGCCTAACCCGCTGTTTGGGTGACAAGAAGACGGTCGAGGGGCCACCGAGGTATAGGAATAGGATTGTGAGAGGAGGTATGCATGGTGATGGATGTGGATTAGGACCTAGCCACGTAGCAGGGGGGGGCGATACGATATTCTTCTCCCACCACTGCTAGGTGGTCCACCCCGACCATAGGGAGAAGGAGGAAAGAGATGAGCATAGATCCATGCAGCTGAGTCCTATAATCACGTCACTCCAAAGATGATTATAGGTTTGATCAATGTCTACTACACCTTAGCAACAGTACTTATAGAAACAGGTTCTAGTCACTTTTTTATTTCCATGACCTTGTTCAAAAGTCAGATATTCTGGTAGAGTTGTTTACTCGATCCTTACGGATAGAGACTCCTACGGGATTGGATTCAGTGATTACACACTGGTGTTTCCAGTGCGAGCTTACTCTAGGAGGTGATTGTTTCGGCTGGGGTCTCCTAGTAGCAGCATAGAGGCCTTACGACATAATTTTGGGTAAGGACTAGTTATACACAGTCTATGATCAAATTAACTTTATTAGGAACAAAGATTGGTGTCTATTCATGGATGGGACATGTTTTTCCTTCACCGGAAAGAAGGGAACCATTTTCATACATGATGGATTTACCTAGTGGATGGTGCAGCTTATTACTCATCAGTTAGCTTTAATTACCCTCATAGCAGTTGATGTTGAGAGTCTAAGATATCCTGTGGTGGTGGACCAGTATGCCAATGACTTTCCTAATGATTTTCTGAGACTAACACAACGTAGAGAGGATGAAATTTACATTGAACTATACCCTAGGATGACAACGATATCTATATCAACATATCAGATGGATCTTACAGAACTTTTCCAGTTACGTGTAGAGTTGGAGGATTTGTAGTGAATGGGGTTCATAAGGCCCTCTATTTCTCCATGGGTAGCCCTGATATTGATTTCCCAGATGGATGTTGGGATTTTGAGACTCTTTGTACACTATCGGTTCCTAAACCTGGAGATCGTTAAGAACAATTATCCACTTTTAAGGATTGATGATCTTTTTGTTCAGCTGAAGGGAGATCGCTGGTTTTCGAAGATAGGCCTTATATCTGTCTAACATTATCTAAATATATGAGATAAGGATGTACTGAATACTATCTTCAGATGTTGTTATGACCATTATGAGTTCTTGGATATGCCTTTCTAGGTGACCGACAACCCAACATTGTCCATGGGATTAATGAATATGATCTTTCAGCCATTCCTTGATCTCATTGTGGTGGTGTTCATCGATAACATCCTGATCTACACTATGACAGTGGAGGATCATTCTTATCATAGGTAGATAGTTCTGGATACACTCTGAAAGCATCAGCTTTATGGTAATATCTCCATGTTCCAGATCAGGGTATGATATTTCCACATTCTAGGACACGTTATCTCGGAGGCTGGAGTTGCAGTGGATCGAGCGAAGAAATAAAATCATGGGAGCCACCCATGAGTGTGACCAAGGTTCGGAGTTTTTTGGGGTTGGATGAATACTACCAGATATCTTTTCCCGACTTTTACAGAGTTTCATCACCGTTTTCAGTGTTTATGAAGAAGGGGCAACACTTCGTGTGGACGGAGAGGTGCCAGGTGAGTTTCTAGGAGCTGAGGTTGAGACTGATGTGTGCCCCCATCTTGGGGCTATTAGAAGTGGGTGTTGGGTATGTAGTCTATTGTGATGCATCATGTACCAGACTTGGGTGTTTCTTGATGCAGGGGCGAGTAGTGATTGCTTATGGCTCATGACTGCTGAGACAACATGAGTATAACTATGCTACCCATGACCTGGAGTTAGCAGTATTGGTCTTCTCCTTGAAGGTATGGTGACATTACCTAATTGAGAACTTTTTATAGTTTCCTATGATCTCTAGAGTGCCAGGTATATATTCTCTCAGAAGGACCTGAACCTGAGACGACAAAGATGGATATAGTTCTTCCAGGACTATGACATTGAGATAGTCTATAATCCATTAAAGGGGAATGTGGTAGTAGATGCACTCTGTAGGAGGTTAGGTCTGTAGTTACCGAGTGAGGTGACATATAAGCTAGTTGCATTATAGATATCCTCTCTGGATAGAAATGGGGTAGCATACCTCATGTCCATTATAGTCACTACCCCACTGCTTCTACGATTCCGGGAGGCACAACTTAGGGAAACTAACTACGAGGCTTGACATGGAAATATTTCCTTAGGAAATGTACCTGATGGATTTTCATAATGTGGGGAGAACATAATCATCTTTATCGGAAATACTATGCTACCTGTGGTTCTACTATAGGAGGTGTTGAGGGAGTTCTGTACGTACCCTCTAACAGTACATCTTGGTGTGGTGAATATGTACCATGACCTACGACATCAGTTTAGGTGGCCAGGGGTGAATAAGGTAGTGTCATTGTTTGTTCCATGATGCCTCACTTGTCTGCAATTGAAGGTCGAGAATCATGTTCCACTAGGATTATATCATCCACTAGAGGTGTTATAGTGGAAGTTGGATGGTATCTCCATGGACATTGTGAACGTTGTTCCACTTAATTCCAGGGGACATGATACCGATTGGGTGATCATTGATAGACTCACCAAGTCGGACCACTTCCTACCTATCCGAGAGAAATGATCAGTAGAGGGATTATTCCTCTTTGTACAAGAGATTGTGCGCCTCCATGGGGTTGTATCGACTATCGTCTCCGACCGTGTTGCACGTTTCACATTGTGGTTGTGGAAGGGACTTCAAGAGGAGTTAGATACTAAGAAAAATTTGTGAACCATCTTTTATCCTTAGACAAATGGTTAGATGGATCAAACCATTCTGACTCTAGAGGACCTGCTTCGTGCATGCGTCCTAAATTTTAGCCACAGTTGGTCAGATCACATACCCTTTATGGAGTTCTCATACAATAGTAGTTATCACTACACCATCTGTATGTCACCATTTGATGTTGTGTACGATCGACCCTAAAGATCACCTCTATGCTGGACAGACCCAGCGGAGTCATCACTAATCTTTCCAGAGTTCGTATGAGCTACAACTAAGAAGGTGCATACCATCCTGGAGCAGATGGGAACTGCACTAAGCATATAGAAGTAATATGATGACAGAGAACAAAGTCCTTCTGAGTTATAATATGGGGACAAAATTTTCGTGGGATTCTCTACTCCATAGGGACTACAGATATTTGGATGAGGCGGAAAGTTATCAAAAATGTTTTATCATGCCATTTAAGATAGTTAGGAGGATAGGTTTGATGGCATACAGCTTGGTACTTCCACCGTAGTTGGAGAGGGTGCACGACATCTTCTACATTTCCAATCTAAGGAGATATGTGTAAAACCTATCTCACATCATCGAACATAGTGATCTGGACGTAGAAGACAGGGCGATGATTAAAGAGGTTCTAATAGAGATTTAGGATCGACAGGAACAGGTCCATTGTGTGTGGACGATACTTTTAGTTTGCGTTTTCTATCAGAATGGAAACCTCAAGGAGAGCACTTGAAAGAAGGAGGCTCAAATTGAGGCGTAGTACCCCCATTTGATTCCCTAGTGTATGTTGTGGATTTTAGAGAAAACATTGCCTAAGGTGGTGAAAATGTAAAGACCCAAATTTTCCAAGTAATTTCTTTAGTAATATGGAATTATTACGAGTCGGGAAAATTGTCGGCGCATGACTTCGAGGCACGGATTTCCCAGAATGAATTTCTGAACATTTTTTCAAGTACATTAAGTAAATGCATGAGGTTAATTTTATCACTGTGGAACCATATGTCACATCTAAAAGATGAGGGCACTATTGATGGACAATGATGAAAATAAAGGTTGGGTCCATACATTGACCACAGTAAGTATGGTGAAAAAGTTATGTTCTGTGAATTTTTAAAAGAAAAGAAGTGAAATAATTTTATTATTTTATTTTCATTCCTATCCTCCAATAGAGAATCAAAGGGTGGGGTCAGTGTTGTTTCAATCCAATAAACGGCTTGACCATCCAAACCTATGTAAAAACATCATTGTGAAATTATGAAGGTTTCTAATTTATGTGCACCCAATAGTTACTCATATTTTTTACTTACCCTCCCCCGATCCTATTTAATGATGTTTTGGGGGACGTAATAGAACATATTCTCCATGAAATGAAGTGCTGAAGGAGCGTCATGATGCCAATCCCTTATTGGAAAAAGCCGAGCCTAGCGGGATGTGACGGGCGACATCGTACCATGAACTGAAGGATGAAGAATGAGTGGCGTCGTTGGGAACCAGTTGTGAGAAAGAAGAACATGATCCACCATTATGCATGGATTCCCTCCAACGGGGTTTCGAGGTAGGTAATTTATTCTTTTACCATTTTAAATGATTTCTTCTTCCTTGTTCTTGAATAATACGAAGAATGCGGACCAACTGACTAAGGGGTTGATCTGCTATTTATTCGTAT
The DNA here is from genome assembly GCA_963277665.1 of Viscum album. Lineage (NCBI taxonomy): Eukaryota > Viridiplantae > Streptophyta > Magnoliopsida > Santalales > Viscaceae > Viscum > Viscum album. The sequence goes on along the minus strand of OY728126.1, from coordinate 1,682,086,567 downwards.
TTTCAGGAGGTTGTTGTGGGGTATGAATGTAGGGTTGTAATTATTATTAATGCAATTGATTATTAAAACCTTAATCATCTTCAGGTTTATGAGATAATGAATGGGGCGTGGGCCTAATGACCTCTACTCGAACCCTCTGCTATCTTGCTATACTTGTGCCTCCATTAAAGACCACCAACGCGGTGACACGGACCAGCTTCGTTGGGGATAGCGCGTCTCTGAACATTGTAAGAGGTGGCCGAGACACAAAACCATGATAGTTTTCTGAGGATATGGCACTGGCCATCCATAGAGAAGGTGTGGAGCATCGTTGCGAGTCCCTAGTGAGAATTGGGTTTCCGCTCATCAGCCGCGATGGTTAGAGATGGAAACTGGCTCATCAGTTGGCCGCAGAAGGGAAGGGTGGCACACCGTCGCACGCCACCCCTGAGCAGGAGACCACATCAGATGCTGTGGTGGAGGAGGCGGACCCGCCACTCTGGCGGGTTTGGCGACGACTTTCAAGGGGCCATGTGGTGTCGATGCTTCAAAGGTAGAACAATATTTCGTTGTTCGAGATTCCAGGGGAGTGACTCTCTAGTGTCGATGGGTGAAAGCCCCGCGGGCCGCCCCCAACATAGTTGGGCCACCCTCCTGCAGACTGCCTCCAGAGGAACGAGCCGCCTGCCTGGTGGGCCACCACCCAGTGATCTCGGCCACGCCCCACCGCGGGTAGGGGCACCCCATCGTAGGATGACCCTTTGTGGGACCTGATTCACATCCAGGTCACCCCATTTGCGGGTTGTGCTGAACCTCGGCCCTGTGGGCCGACTTTGCCACAGTCTCTCCCAGACAGGGTCGGGGTGGGTCGGTCCGACCGGGTCGGAATGGACATGGGCCCAACTTGGCCCAAATACACTTAACATGCCTTATTTTGTGAATCAGACTTTTGTTTGATGATTCATCTATGGTGTTGGGATCCATAGAGTGAGACCTTCCTTTTTTACTTACTTCATCAGAGTTTTAGAGAAACATGGAGTGTGGATGGGTTGTATCACACCTGAATCCAACCGGGCCCTCAATACTAAAATGCCAATAATTCAATGATCGGGGATCCGATTAAAGCGTCTTCTATTGAATTGGAACCATTATAGTGAGGAAAATAATTGGGTTACTCCGTTTTGAGACATTGTTCCAGTTCTAATAGGACTTATGGCTTCAGAAGTGTTCTCTCAAGCACGCTAGGTACATAACCCTGTGACTGGATGAGACATGATGACTGCTGATTTTCCGACATTGTGTGACTCGATGGCCTAGTGGGGAGAACTTATGTGTGACGCAGTAGACCTAAGGAAGGAATGGGTAATTGGAATAACCAATGTGTGATGCTGAAGTACCAATATACCCGATAGAGGTGGATTTCTAAAACATCCAAGGTGTTCAACATTGTGACTAAGGATGTTAGTCATTATTATCCCAAAAGAATCACGTGGCTTGCTATCAGAATTCATAGTGATCCTATGTGGGTCAGCATCATAATCATGTTTCTCTATGTTGTATACCTGATTTGATCTATGTATTACCTTCTTGGTATTTTACCTTCGTGGTGTTACCATCGTGGTGATACCTTTGTGATTTTTCCATTGTGGATCTCTAGGAGACCTTTGGGTGTCACGGGGTCCCTACTGAGTATCATTATACAAACACCTACACTGGCTATGCCCGCACCTTGTTGTGTCTTGTGAATATGACAAGAAGTTGGGATGAAATTTGAGGGAGCCAGGACTCAGTAGTGTATAGAGGAGACATGCGGACGTGGAGTGCTAAGGAGGCGATCAGTACCTACCCTTCAGGTAGGATCCTCAGAGGATTACTCAGTAGTTGTTTTCAATTTTTTAGTTGTATTATTCCACTAAGTTGTATTATTACATTTCATTTGTTCTCATATTTTCAGATGAGCTTGTATTTCGTCCCCTTTACTTTCATCACTCTATTACTTTAGCAGTTTACTTCAAATTTGGTTATTATTGTGTTCTCATAGCATGTGTTTGTTCAGGTTTAATGGAAATGCCTTCACGTTTTAGGGAATATGCCTTTTGGTCCTAGTCGCCAGCCCCTGGCCAATAAAAGGCGGGATTGGTGTAGTCATGACATGAGACCTAGGGGGTGGGTCATGGTAGGGAACATTGCATAAGGTACATCTCCATGTATTCTCTCAAAGAGTTCCAATGGTCATGTTTTTGGACACATTGTGATATCTTGTTCTCATTTGACTATAAATCTGATGTTGTACCATATTTGTTGAGTTCTTGTTTTTTTATAAGTGTGTCTCATTCTAGAAATCTCGACATCCTTTGTTTTTTTGAACATGATTCTATATATCCTTTCCTCTTTTTTCCCCACACGAACAAACAAGCCGTGATGTGTGTGTTTATTCTAAGCACTTGTTTTAGTGAAATTCCAGGTTAGGGAAATGAGTATTTTGAATGTGAAATGTCCTGGTTAACCCCTTGAGGCTCATGGTATTGTTTTCATGGCTCCAAATTGAAAATAATCATTATGGGGTTATAATTAGCATAAATATGAGGCTGAAGATGCTTCAATACTTTGAACCCCTTCTATAGGTCCTAGAGTGAAGTTGACGCATAGTCAGGAAGAATATCAAAGCCGTTCAAACCCATGTTCAATATCTAATACGCAGTATGATAGAAGGGAATTTATTAAACCGCTGATGTTATTAACTTTCTTTTTTCCTCATTTTATGTATAGAGGTTGGAGGAACTCGTGTACATGTTATCGCCCAATGTCATTCCTTAACCTTTGGTTTCCACTGAGTTTTTATAGAAATGGTTGATATTTGGCTAGACAGGTTGAACACACTGTTAGTATTAACAATTCCCTAGAAAAGCATGCATATAGAACAATCCCCATAGTTAGTGCTTGATTTCCCAAACCATGCGGACTAACCTTGTGGGTGTCCGAACACCTTAAAATGTTTGGGTCATTTTTTGTCTCTACAAGATGGTCAATTAAGATGGTAGGTTCTTATGGTATGGAGAACCACTATGAGACTTATGTATGTTCTCTTTCAATGTTCTAATATAAGTATACCCCTTTCATCGGGGAGTCTATTAGGGCCTCTCCTATTAGTGTCATGATTATGGCTCGGGAAAAATTTATGTTGTCTCTTATGGTGGGTAGCCCATTTGTGTCCCACCATACTAGTTACCCTGACTTGTTATTGGTATTGTCTTAGAGGTAGGTAGTCTTATTTAGAGATATCTAAATACAGGAATATTCCATTAGTAATTGTTGGGATTGGAGTGTGCCTGATGGGTTATTTATTTTTTGAAATGTGTAACCTTGTTCGATGTTGTTCATTAGGATAAATTTCTTGAGTCTTTTTAGGATATTGTTTGTGGAGTTTTGTTTTGGGATGTAGTAAGAATGTTCTTGATTGTTTTAGAAATGTAGTTTATGATTTTTTATATGAGTATTGTTTCCATATTTGATCATTGGAAGTTTTTTAGCCTTTGGGGGAGAAGCATTTCAAAGTAGTCCATTTCAGCCTTTTAGTTGGGTTTGGTTTTTTATTTTAGAATACTGTAGATTTCCAAGGGTGGAATGATTTATGGTGGGGAGAATTTCTATATCCATGAATTCTTTTAAAGTTATTTTTCATTTAATTTTAATTATTTATTTGTTGTGAGGGTTTCTCATACATTTTTGGAGAATGTGTGAGTTTTCATGATTTGGGCGAAACTGTGAGCCAATATCTAGATTTAAAAACCAATTTTGTTTCTTCTATAACTCTTTCATTTTTCTACATTTTACACCCATTCCACTTTTTAATTTTTAAAACATTGAATATTAAAACCACCATATCCATTTTGACCACAAAGGGAACCATAATAATGATGTATTTGTGTTTTTTATTAGGTTGTTGGGCTAACCCGAAACCCCAATTTTTACTATAATTTTTTTAGTTTTTTAATATCTCATTCAATTTTTATGGTTTTTTGGTTATTCAAACCGTCACACAAGACCCCTATACCAAGGAACTCCCTATACTCTCTTACCCCTCCTTAGAGCTCATATTCATTGAGAATTTGGGTAAATCTTCTATGGATTTATCAAATCGCACAAATTTGAAGAGGTAAATGGTTTCATTCATAAATTCTTAAATTTATAAACATTCCTCCCATTAATGATAAAAAATGATCTCTTTAGAATTATTCAAACCTAACTTAAATTTTTAGATTTTGTTTTCAGTTAATGATGTATTTGGGACGTTTTATTGCTGATTTTTCACAAAAGTGTTTCTCTCTTCATTTACTTCCTCCCCCTTAGACTTTCCTACCACTTTCATGGTGTTTTAAAATGTCCAGAACATAGGGATTGTACCTAGGGTTCTATTTGGGTTATTTTTGGTCAAATATTGTGGTCTAGGGATTTATTTCTCTCCCTTCGGGTGCGATGATGGTGCGGTTAAATATTACCACAACTAATTGGGGATTATGACTCAAAAGGGAGGTGATTCCATATAAAATAATTTCATGATGACTTATCATGATTAATTTACTTATTTTTCATATTACTCATATGATATGTGTGGTGTGAAAACATTTTTTATGGATTTGGTTATGTTTTTAATTTTATAGTTTCATTTTTATTTAAAGTGTGTGTTTTACATGTGTTACTCTTTTGGTAATATTTGGTTTATTTTATAACATATGACAGTTATTTATTAAATGATGATTTTGATGAACATTCAGAATTGATATGATCTTAGTGTAATTTTTGGGTTTAATAGTTGTTTTTATTGGGTTTTAAGTGAAAAACCTTGTCATGCATCATGAAAGTGTTATATGAAATATCAAAATGGTTTAATGAGTTATAAAAATGGTGAACATGATATTTATGTAATGTTTTGGTGGGTGTATGTTATTAATATTAGTTCATGAAAGATAAAGTGATTAATTTGGATGTCCAATGTTTTGAGAATGTTTTATAATTTACCAAGATTATTTATTAAATTGTTATGTCGGTGGAATCATGTTTGTGGGATATTTCGCATGAGTGTGATGATAAAATGAATTTGAAGGTGAAAAGGTTTTTATGTGACATGTATATGTAAGCTGTTTGTTATGTGTGTGTGACTTGGAAAAGGAATAATCCAACGAAAATAGTATTTTTAAAATGTGGAACTTGTTTGATAACAAAATGGAATCTCATGTATGTATGTGGGTGGGCGTGTACTAGTATGGTAGTGATCCCATGGGGTTTGGACCTAGTTTCACGTACCTAAATTAACAGTGATAATGATAAAAACAAAATAAAATGTGATAATAAACAATAAATAATGTGTGATAATGATGCTGATGTTGGGGGAATAGTAGGTTATGGGTATGATACCAATTAGTGGATCATGTTCATGAGAACATATGTTTATATGGTTACATTAATCGAGATTTGAGGTACCTAGGACCCAAAGAAAGCTAGTTCCTAGAGGTTATTTTCCATTTCTTTTTCTCATTAGATGCTTAATACTTATCATTGGCATACAATATATTTGACTGGAAAATTAAGTATATTTTGCATTCTATTTAAAAGTGTTGATTCGTCTATGTATCCCACTTGAAAATAGTTTTTATTTAGAGTTTCATCTCTTTACAATTCCTATTATAATTTCATGTTTATGAAAACATGCTAGATTTTAGTCTATAAATGTTGATCACATGGAATTATTTCATGGTAACATCCTAATGGGATTTGGATCACAGCCTACTAACACCATTGGGAGTAAGTACACATTAATATTTTTGTTGCGGGTTTGGGATGATCTTTTAGTTCCAATCTTTCAAGTCTCTAGTGGTCCTTCGTGATGTAGTGTTGTGGAGATGGATTAAGGGAAATATCCTTTTCCATGAGGAGGTTCTTGGGCTGTATTTGTTTTGGGTTTATTCATTTGTTATAGCCTTTGATAATTGTTTTAAATTTTGTAATTCAATTCTAATTTTTTTTGTTGTAAAATATGGTTTGTTTTGAAAAATCCATATGTTCTAAATTTGTTTTTTTTGTTTTATGATTAAAAACATAGGCAAATCATTTATAAATTTTATTTTATGATACCCAGGTACTTTTGCAATCATGTGGGATTCAGGAATGCCCTTCAGGCATTGTCGCAACCCGTGTTGGGTGTTGGGTGTCTGTTTTGATGGCAACCAGATTTGAATCATGACATTTCCCATATTAAATAATGTGGTTATTATTATCTATTATATAATAATAATTTATACTAAATAAAATTTTCTCTGTTGGAAAATTAATCTTAATGTTATCACATAAAATCAAAATGTTAAGAAATATGCAATTTAAAAGATAGTGTTTATATATAAGAAATAATTATCAGTGTTATTGAATCTAATAATTATTAAAAGTTTATTATTGTATGGAAAAAATTTATGTGACATAAAAATAAGTCCAAAAACAATATTTCCCAATTTTTCTATTAAAAAGGAGAAATATGATAACTTTTTTTCATAAAATGTTACATAATTTTCTAAAATGTTTTTAATTGGTCTTAGAAATCAAATATATAATTTACAAATACATTTTTATAATTTATAAATATAATTTTTTATATGAAAAATGTTTCAAAAACATCTATACCAAATAAAAATGATTATAATTTCAACAAGGTTCTTTTAATTATTCACCTAATAATCGATTATTTTAGAAAAACATCAAAAATAAAACTATGTAAATTTATATTTATTGAATTGAAAAAATTAAATTAATTTTAAAAAAATTATAAATTTAAAAATAAATGAATTTTTTTACTACATAATTGAAAATTATACAAAACAATTTATTCCAGAATAATATATTTTTATTTTATTATTATAATGAATTATTATTTAATTTCATAAAATTTCCATTTAATGGATGATATATTATTTGAATTTGTAATAAATTAATATATATATATATATATATTCATTTTAATATATACATTCATTACTCTAAAAAGAAATGATAATATTATTAATAGGAATTTTTAATTGTATACACTTCTAATTCTATAAATTAAAATTACATGTTGATATTATAGTAATTTATACATAAAACCCCAAATAACATTCACATTAGATCAATGGGTTAGACGACTAATAGTTGATGTCATGAGAGGTAATTTCGGCAGAATGTATTTCATATTGATCTCTACAAGTATAATCCTTTCCAAAAATGATTTCATTAAACTTATAATTTCTTATTTCCAAATTATCCATTGTGCAAGGAAAACCTCTTGTATGCTTCTAACCTTATCAACCCAGAAAAAGGGTTTCATAAAGAATAATTTTTTTATGTCTTTTGTTAATACTTACTGATTTTTTGATATATTTATTTTAATTTATATAATCTAATTTAGTGTCTATGTTTCAATATTCATATATAATATAAAAATATATCAAGGAATTATTATTTTATTATTTTAATGATTTAAAAACGAATTATTTAAAATATTATATATTTCAATAGAAATTCCATAAAATATAATTTTTTTAATTTTTGATGTGGATGAATATGTGTCTTCGTAAGATGTATAATAATTCTTAATTTTTGATTGAATATATTAAGAGAAAATTTGGAGAATATCATGACATGTTGTAAGGTTTTATGATACAATATCATTTGTTTTGGGTTTTATATGTTTCATTTCCAATGAGGATGATTATATTATCTGTATCTATTATAAACAATCTAAATTCATCTCCCCTAGTTATTTTAATAATTTTCATGCACTAATACTATAACAGCAAGATAATTTAAAAGAAGAAAACTATATTAGATATATTATATTACAAACAAAACTGAATTTAGATGAGAATATATCACCCTATGACATTACATTTTTTTAAAAAAATTAAAAATAATTTTGATTTCATACAATAAATGTGAACCTGATAATTTTGGGCTTTATTAAAAATTCCCCATTCAACACCGAGCCTAAATAACCATGATAATATATATTTTTTATAACTTATCTATTTAATTAGATGGAATTAATAGTTTCAACTAAATATATATATATATATATATATATTTGTATATTTCCTTTAAAAATATGAATATCAAATTTTTTTAGCATATAAAAATCAATTTTTAGTAAAATAATTTTAATCATCGATTTTTTTTCACAAATTATTTACATTGGTTTAATTTAAAAAAATTTTAAATTAATTTTTTGAACATTTAAAATATATATATTTTAAAATTAACTTTATTTTTGAAATCATCGTATCAAAATCAACTAAGGTGAAACATTCTGATTTTATAGAAAATATTTATTTTTCAATGAATAGTAAAATGAAGATTATTTATAATTAAATATGAATTATTTATTTATTTAAAATATTGATTAATATTTAAATAGGATTTGAAATTAAATTTTTATTCATTATTCATTTGTTTAAACCTAATGAAATTTTAATACTATTTTTGTAGAAATTATTTTATGTTTAATTTTTTGGATAAAAAATAAATTTTTACACAAATATATTAAAGTGCATAAGGTTTGTCCTTTTTTATTATTTAAAGTAAGACATAATGTGGTTTAATATAAAATAAATTTAAAAATTATATATCAGTATATATAAATTAATATTCAAAATGTTATTATTATTAGCCATATATTTAAAATAATGTGATCTTTTTCTTGAAAAACACACTCTTTGAAAACCTTTATTCTTCGCGTTTATGGCCCTAATATTAAATTAATTTTTCAATAAAATTTAATCGAATTTGGTACATTAGATTCCATATTTTATATTAATACGATTTATAATATATAATATGGGGAAATTAATATTTTACTATAATGAATAGTTAATATAATAAAAAATTAATGTCCCTGATTAAGGTAAAAACAACTTTACCTGGGGATTAAACTAGAAGATAACCGTGTGTTTTTCATATAAACATGTAAAAAACATATTGGATCTACATATTACTATATAATAAAAACCAATAGAAAATATATTGTAATATATATACTTTTGGCATTGGAATTAACTTGTCATTTTGGATTGATTTGGGAAATTTATATGTAATTTACATGTAGTTTCCTTTTTCCGAATTATAAAAGGACACCCTCTAATATCTCTACTTCACACTTCCATTGTCCTTGGGATATGACATGATGTACCAAAATAACATCATAAATTCCGTCAAAATTACTTATATATCTTATTTTTATTAAAATTCCTTTTTAAGATGTCTTTTGGTGCTTAACATTGGAGGTTTTCCAAAGAATATATATAATGAATAACTAGGTGTTTTTTTATTTCTACTTCCACCTCCAAAATATCAATTTCAATTATTATTATATAATATAAACTATTTACCCTAGGTATAGAATTTTATTATTTTAATAGAATAACTTTATTCGATATCCTCTTTCCACAAATGGGATAAAAAATAATCATTTTTTGTGTATGGAGAAAAAATACCTCATGATTCTATGTCATTTGTTTTTTCATCACATATCAGGGATTGATATAGTTATTTTTTTAATGTATATATATGATACTTATACCATATTAATTCTTATTTCCATAGGATATCCAATATAACTTATATCCTTACTTGTTGGGGGGAATACGATAACTTCGCTTTTGTGTATGGATGACTACTGTCTCACGAAGCGATGCTATTTTTTTTCACTAACACATTACATTGATGGTAATAAAGATAACATTAATTAGAATATGTGATATAAATTAAATAATTATAATATTAATGACATGATTATCAATATAAAAGGACAATATATCATTTTACAACTTATAATAAAAATGATAACATCATTCGTGCGTACGTGTTAACCATCATCTCCATGAATTGTTGTGAAAATATTTTTATAAAATAATCACATGGATTATGTATATATTTATATTTAAATAAATAATATACTATTTAATATTTTATTATAATTATGGAATCAAAAAATAATACAAACCTTCTTTCCATAATGATCATTTAAAAATGGAAATGTTACTCTTTTGTTTGTACAACCTACCATCTCAATTATCAAAATGTTGTTTATTTTTTTCAAAACCACTAATAATGATTGATTTAAGAAAATTAATATATATATATATATATATATATATTATAAATGTTTAATAATTATAAATTGATATATTTTGAAATAATGACCTCGTTGACAAAGGTCCACACACCCAAGTGATTTTGAAATAGCCAACCCAACATCCAAAAACTGCATAACAAGGATTTAAATGATTGAATATTTAAATATATAATAAAAATAAAAAGAACATTTCATTATATAATAATGTATTGAAACTATAAAAGTTATTTATAAATAAAAAAATTTATAAATATTATTATAATTTAGATTAACAACCCACACTGAACATCTGGACTCGTGGTAAGTTTTTTAATCTCATCCAAAATTTTAATTCTGTGATACATATGCCTCAATCAAAAAATATTATTATTTTTTCACATATTAGTAAAACCAAGGGTCATTATAATTTATTATATTTTAAATAAAACCAATTTCTTCAATATCTTTTGACGTACACAAAATCTGATTTAAAATAATCACAATACTCTATACTAATATTACATAAAAATTAATATTATAAACTACAAATATAATTTTAGTGTATGAATATGAATAACTAAAACATGGAAAATATATTTAATTTAAAAACTTTTTTATTATCTATTTATTATAAGTAAAAATAATAATCATTTTAATGTATACAATATTTTTCTGAAAATGGTATTTTATCAATGAAAATGATTTCTTCACTTCATGAATGCTTTGGATATAATTTATTTTTTTAAATGATATAATGATTATTTGATAAAATTATCTTCAATTTTTATATTATCATATCCAAATTTTTGTATGGTGATTTTTTTGGTTGTTTATGAAAACATATATTTTTTCACCGAATGCTGAAGAGTAATGAGTTCTATTGAAAATGGAACATTCGTTTAAATTATTTACAATGATATATTAAATATAGAAAAGTTTTTAAAGTAAAATTAAATAAAATATTTTACAATTTATCTAATTTAGTTCATTTTTATTTATTATATGTTCAATTATAATATAAAAACATTCTATACATATTGGAATTGTTTTTTTAGAAACCCATTTTTCATCACGTATGTGAGTATAATTGTAATTTGGATTCTAATAATTCATTGAATTATATTTGAAAAAATTGACTCAAAATTTCTAATAATAATTTTTTTGATATCTATATTGTTAAACATAATTTTCTAACATTAAAAATAGCACAATTATTAAAATTTAATTACCACTGTTAAAGTAAAAAAAATTCTTTGGGGTAACTAATAAAAATGGGTTATAATTACCTACCAAATCACCTAACTCCCATTTTGGGAAATTTTTAGTCTATTTAAACTCTAATATAAAATAATTATTCAATTTTTAGTCACTTAGGATTCTAATAATGTGGGAGAAATTTTTTAATAAAAAATTAAATCTTTATCCTTTTCTTGACATATAAAAGGCCACCCCTTATCCTCATTTATTTACAATTCCAATTAAAATTGTGTTATATAGGACCTGAAAAAAAAATTATCCATACTTATATCCTTTCATTATAGAGGCCTTGGTTTGATGAAAAATTCATCCCATGAATTATTTGTTTGTATACCTATGGATGTCATCAGAATAATAGGTAACATTCCCAAATGAGTAGTTAATATTATATTTCATATTCCACCTCCTTCAAATATTATTAAATCATTATTTTCTAAAATAAACTAAGTATCCTCTATAATAATATTTTATTATCATAATTTATTATCCTATATCAATTTTATCTTCCATTAATTGGGAAAAGAAACTATCAATCATGTGTATGACAGACTACCACCTTACAGACCAATTTAAATTTGTTTTTCACCGTCACTTTTGAAGGATTTATATAATGTTGGATTAAACACCTTAATATGACAACAATGATAATATTATAATTATTTTTATTTCGTATCATGTATAAATTTCTACGTTACATTCCATTTAAAAAATGATAACATTTATCATACATATGAAAGACTATTGTTTTGCGAAGCATTGTGAGTCTTATTTCACATATTATTTACAAGAAATGTAATAATGATACAATTAATGAATACGTGAGATATATATTACATTATAGTAACTTTAAAATTTTAATGTATCACACAATGCCTTACCCTTTCAGAGTTTTAGGTAATAATATCGTCCATTGTGCGAATGTATGGTCTTTTGTGTCCTTGATGTGATGAGACTAATTCTCTATGTATAACATTCATAAATGGTTCTAAAAATTTATATAGTGGATATATGTGATATTTATAACATTAATATCAATCTAGAGATGATTGATATATATCCAGTGCATAGCAATGGTGAATTTCTTCAAAAAATATATGAGAAAACATGAAACAAGGAAAATAATGAAATATTATTAACAAACTAGTGGTAAAATGTAACATAATGATAATATATGGAATTTTATGTTCGAATTTGGATTTTTAATAGATTAATTACAATTTAAAAACCATTATACTAGATTTTAAATCATTTTATACTAATATAAAGTGTGAGGTAATGTAACACCCCGAGCTTCCACGATACGCATCTCATTCAATAATGCAATAGCTTGCATTGAACGCAACTTTGAGTTCTAACACACCGCAACTAATCAAAGTAGCCGTTATGAATAGTAATAACCACTTTTTAAATTTATAGAAATTTTATATTTCAAAATGGACTTCATTTTTGTATTCCTAATATTGAAATTATCCTATGTTGAATTTTTTGTAATTTTCTGAGAACTTCCAAATTTTTATGAATAGTGAAAAATACATAAAACAACTTTTTTAATCAAAATAATTTATAGTGATAAGTTATACAATTGAGTGGTTTTAAATTATAATTAGAATATATTTTTACCATTTTATCCAATGGTGGTCATTAGAATTAATTTAACATTGAAAATGGACATAAACAATTGCCAATCTTTTGATATAAATTGTTTTTTAAAAACACGCTATTTGTTGTAACAGCGGGAATTAATTATAAAATTAATTAATACAACTTATATGTTTGGAATTTTGTAAAATAGATATCATTTTTGAATTCGGAATATCAATTATATCTTAGGGTGAAATTTTGGCTTTGTTCTGAAAAACTTCAATTTTTGATGAATAGTGAAACCACTAAGTGGTAGTTAAATAACTGATTTTTCGTTTAAATGAAATATTACCACTTCTGTGATTTTATTTTCAAAAATCCGACATACATGGTTGTCATTAAGAAGTAAAATGTGGTTCAATGAGATTAAATTAATTTTTTGGTGAATAGTAACTTTTAAGTTCTTAATCGCGATTAGAGGTAATTAGTGTAGTTTAAGGTACAAATAATGTTTTAATAATAAGAGATGAGCATGACACTTGTCTTACTCCTATTGGATTAGTCATGTCCAACCAAGACAACCCATGGGTCAACTTTGGGACCCCATGGAGCCACTTTGGTTGGAAAATGACATTAATATATATTTATTTAATGTTAAAATTAAATTGACACAAACATGAGTTGTTTTACTAAAACAGTTTTTAAGTGGGGTTACACAAGTCCAAATTTTGAATATAAATATTCATTATGAAAGTGGTTATTGATATTGAATGTGATTATTCGACCAGTAGAATATCCATGTGAAGAAGTAAATGGCATTATCTCATTTTACTTTTGCCATATTATGTTGATGTTCAAGTTTAAAAGGCTTTTGTTTTAGTTATAAATTGCCTTAAATGTTTATGTTTATTTATGAAAGCTTCCACTATATTGTTAACCTTACTTAGAATCCGAGCTCACCCCTTTCAATGTTTTAATATTTTCCAGGATGTGAAGAAGTATTTTAGGAATGACCTGCAGGGATAGTCCGAAGAGGATAGAAGTGTGGACTATGGAGACTATGTTATTATAGTTTTTCACTTTGTGATGTAATGTAACATTTATGAATGTATCTAGTGTTTCCAAGGCTACTAAACTAATCGGTCTTTCGAGACTTGATCTTTTGTGATCATGCCAATGTTACGAAGTAATGCACGGACTCTGGGTAGCTGGGGTCGGGGCGTTACAGTTGATATCAGAGGCAGTTTAGTACTAACCTTGGATGCTAGATATAGATAAACTCTGATTAGAGCACATAGCCGGAAGACAGACTTTGAGGATTAGTATAGAATAACTTCCTAGAATATTGGTATTGTAGAGATGTTGTGAGTTTTCCGAGCAATACATCCATGTCTGGATACGAGCAGGTAGAGGCGGCTCTGGCACAGATGTACCTAGGGGTAAAACCCAAAAACACCGCTTTGAGCTAGACTCGTACGGGAACTGGTGCACGACAACGGGCCTTGCTGCACTCTTGGTTACGACACTCCCGGGGGATATGCTTAGGATAATTCCCATTTTCTTTACAAACCAATATGTAGGTTTTATGAGTATATACTTCCTCAAAGAAAACATTCTTATGATTATGGATTATATCCATAAACCGTTCAATTTACATTAAGTATTTTAAAAGTTTGGAATTATTCATTGTAATTCATAAACTAACCTAGTTTATGCCATTGTATAGAAATGGCGTCCAATAGAAGGAATGTGAACTCCAACAGTACGTATGATCCAAAGAGTAAGAAGGATCGTATCTTTCACGGTATTAAGCCAACATTTCGAAGGGAAATAGTCTCCCATGTGTTCTCAACATATGAATAAATAGTATCATGTGTTAATAAGATAAGTAATGAACTCTCTGAGTCCTACGGCTTTGAAGCGAAGCAAGAGACGAAAGGGATGGAAGAGAGAATGATGGATAAAGGGATGAGGGGAAAGAAGAATTTTCCAATATGTGGTAATTGTGGGAAGAAACATCATGGAACTTGCCTAAAGGGAATGGGAGTTTGTTATAAGTGTAGAAAGAAAGGACACAAAGTGCATGACTGCAAGGGTAATAAAATGGTTTCGAATGTACAATGCTTCTTCTGCAAGGATTGGGGACACTACGCAAACCAATGTCCAAATCATCAGAGTATTCCCCAAATGATGTTATTGGATAATAATCAAGTTATGATACTACCACAGATGAGGAGTAATGATTAGAGTTCCTATGTTGTTATTAAATAATTTTGTAATTTTAGTGTTGTATCAATGATGTACTGGTTATAATAATTACGGTGTATATAAGGATTGTACTGCAGTACTATTTCATCAAGGACTTGAGATTGTGTGGAACCAAGAAAAGTGACTCCATAGTAGGATTAAATTTTTGGAAAATATATGGTTGAGAGAAAGATATAACATAATATGGTTCTGATACTGAGATTGTGATTGTGGGAATAAGACGTGATTGATTTGGATAAATTATATTGGATATACTTAACTTCCTTGAAAATGATTGATGTTTTGTATACATTTTTGGATAGAAGGATTATATCTAGTATTCTATAAGGAATAAGGGATCATGGTAATTCAGTATGTTTAAAAAGAATACATGACGAAGGTATTCACATGTTGTTACGTGGGAAAAAGTATCTTTATTATGTTTATCTTCCTTATAAAATTTGGACTGTGAGTTGGACAGAAGTATTTTGGATAACTATAAAGGTTGGAATGGATTAAGTTGATCTTTGAATAGTATTGTTTAAGGTTAAAGCATTTTTGAATATTATTTTTGGAATATTATAATACTATAGTTTTAGGAAAAGGACAACCTGCAGGGTGGGGCATAACCCGTCGCGTCGGACAAAGCTGCAGGAATCGAACCCACAATCATAGTGCGACAGGCCTTTATTTCCTACCACTAGCTTACAAGAAGTCCCTGGTAATTACAAAATAATTTTACTAATCTAAATAGTATGTGTTAACATTTAGAACCTTATACAATTAGGATATGTATAATATTTTTGAGTTCTATTATCTTTTTGAGTGAAAGATGAGTTGATGGTTGAAACTCTAATTGTCAAGCATAAATATATATATACCTATCTCTTATTAAATGAATAAATTAATTCTTAAACTTTATTAAAGGGATATTAAAACAAAGAATGTGTTATCCTAATACATTATGTCTTGCTGAACTGATGATATTTTAAATCAACATAGATTGAAGGCTTTGAGGCCCTCAATTTGACAGTTGATTGTGATTGATGACCTCAATCACTCCCTACAAATATTTATGTTTTTCCTCCAATTATATGTCTCTAATTGCCACCAATGTTCTCCTAATCGAGATCATAATTGGGTGGTGACTTTTTCATTTCCCTTTCCCTCTTATTAAGGCTAAATTTTATTAATCTTATTTCCGATGTGGGTTTTCCTCAAAGGTAATTTCTCTTTTCAACCTTTTATTTTCAAAGAAAAATTTCAAATTGCGAGGACGCAATTTATTGAAGCAGGGGAGAATGTAACACCCCGAGCTTCCACGATACGCATCTCATTCAATAATGCAATAGCTTGCATTGAACGCAACTTTGAGTTCTAACACACCACAACTAATCAAAGTAGCCGTTATGAATAGTAATAACCACTTTTTAAATTTATAGAAATTTTATATTTCAAAATGGACTTCATTTTTGTATTCCTAATATTGAAATTAGCCTATGTTGAATTTTTTGTAATTTTCTGAGAACTTCCAAATATTTATGAATAGTGAAAAATACATAAAAGAACTTTTTTAACCAAAATAATTTATAGTGATAAGTTATACTATTGAGTGGCTTTAAAGTATAATTAGAATATATTTTTACAATTTTATCCAATGGTGGTCATTAGAATTAATTTAACATTGAAAATGGACATAAACAATTGCCAATCTTTTGATATAAATTGTTTCTTAAAAACACGCTATTTGTTGTAACAGCGGGAATTAATTATAAAATTAATTAATACAACTTATATGTTTGGAATTTTTTAAAATAGACATCATTTTTGAATTCGGAATATCAATTATAGCTTAGGGTGAAATTTTGGATTTGTTCTGAAAAACTTCAATTTTTGATGAATAGTGAAACCACTAAGTGGTAGTTAAATAACTGATTTTTCGTTTAAATGAAATATTACCACTTCTGTGATTTGAATTTCAAAAATCCGACATACATGGTTGTCATTAAGAAGTAAAATGTGGTTCAATGAGATTAAAATAATTTTTTGGTGAATAGTAACTTTTAAGTTCTTAATCGCAATTAGAGGTAATTAGTGTAGTTTAAGGTACAAATAATGTTATAATAATAAGAGATGAGCATGACACTTGTCCTACTCCTATTGGATGAGTCATGGCCGACCAAGACAGCCCATGGGTCAACTTGGGGACCCCATGGAGCCACTTTGGTTGGAAAATGACATTAATATATATTTATTTAATGTTAAAATTAAATTGTCACAAACATGAGTAGTTTTACTAAAACAGTTTTTAAGTGGGGTTACACAAGTCCAAATTTTGATTATAAATATTCATTATGAAAGTGGTTATTGATATTTCATGTGATTATTCGACCAGTAGAATATCCATTTGAAGAAGTAAATGGCATTATCTCATTTTACTTTTGCCATATTATGTTGATGTTCAAGTTTAAAAGGCTTTGGTTTTAGTTATACATTTCCTTAAATGTTTATGTTTATTTATGAAAGCTTTCGATATATTGTTAACCTTACTGAGCATCCGAGCTCACCCCTTTCAATGTTTTAATATTTTCCAGGATGTGAAGAAGTATTTAATGAATGACCTGCATGGATAGTCCGAAGAGGATAGAAGTGTGGACTATGGAGACTATGTTATTATAGTTTTTCACTTTGTGATGTAATGTAACATTTATGAATGTATCTAGTGTTTCCAAGGCTACTAAACTAATCGGTCATTCGAGACATGATCTTTTGTGATCATGCTAATGTTATGAAGTAATGCACCGACTCTGGGTAGCTGGGGTCGGGGCGTTACCGGTAATGGACTAGGTCTCTATTTCCATTCATTGGGGCATATTTTATTACAATTCACCTGATTTATATTATATTTTTTATATAAAATACCAATTACATATAATATCATAGTTCCTTTATAGGTAATGGTATTTTATTGTTCAATTATAATTAATTCACCCAAGGTGATTCTACACGAACGATACCAAGTTGTATTTTATTCTTTTTCATTTTATTTATTATCACTATCACGGATATTTTCATTGTGATATTATCTATGTAGGAATATAATTATCAATTTATTGATTAAATAACATGTGTGTTCAGATTTTTTTCATTCCATATATATTATGCCTTATAAAATTCTAATATCCAAATTATTGGTTAAATTTCATATATGTTCATTTAATTACATTTAGTTTTTTATTATTATTTATTGATTCATTATAGCTTTCTCGGTATGTAATACTTACTCCTAATTTGAGATCACCCTTATTATTTTCTTTTCCCCATGATATAAAAATAAATATATGAAAGATTTCTCAAGAATTAATTTCATTTTATATTGTTATGTATTATATATTATTTTCTATTCCCAAAGTAATATAGTTGTAATGAATGGATATAGTTCTCTAAAACCACTTATCTAGTCAGTTATATGGGTTTAAACACCTATGTAACTCTTCTAATGTAATAATGTATGATCCAACACTGGGTTATGGGAATAAGGTGTGGTATTGTTGGTATCAAATTAATTTTATTAAAACCCATGTGAAGGAAATTATGGAAAAATAGATTAGGGATCATAGAACAATGATAGAATTTTGGGATAAAAATAGTAGAACATCCTATCATTTTTGTATGGAATAGATTATTCATGTACCTATTAAAAATTAATCCATATAAGAAAACTAGTGTGGGTGTCATCCTTTGACAGATTTACCTAAGGGTAAAAAATATGAAAATGGAGAATTGTAATTGAGTGGAGTTTCATTTGGTGAAAAAATGGGCCTAACTACTTACATAGTAAGACACTCTTGAATGATATTATAAGGATAAGGCATATGTTATTTAGAAACCATCATGAAGGTTATGAATAATGATATTACAAAATAAACCATGTGTATGATTATGAGATTAAAAATCCATAAATTTTAAATTTATCAAATGTGTTACAATATAGTAGGAATAATAAATTATGAATTAGAATTCAAAATATTATGAGCAAATCCATTATATCCAATTATTTAGAAATGGAACTTGGATGGAAGAAGGGTATCGATACTCAGAACCTATGTATAGATATCCCCACTACAGAATCCAATATAGTTGGTATTAGAAATGAGATAACTGTTGATATATTAACCCATCTTAGTATGGTTGTGACAAGTATCATTTCATTGATGGAGAAACCTATTCCCAAAAATTATTCATTAATTTTGGATCACTTAATGTGATAGATTTCCCCATTAGTTGTGGAGTGTACTAATCTAATGATTTCTAAGAAATGTATTATGTATGGGGAAAAGAAATATATGGCCTTAGAATGCGATGAAAATTAAAATATTACATTTTTAGTGTATTATATCTAGGAATATGATAATAAATAATGGTCAGTGATTCTATATATAATAGATTATGGTGCAATAAAACCCATTGAATTGAAATCATTTAAGCTTAAATTTGTGAACTAATTTTTCCCCCATTATAAAAAATCGAAAATGAGGAAATTATTCATCATATTAATGAAAAAAGAGAAGGAATTTGTTTCTGATTATGACACTTCCTATAAAAGGATACGTCAGTATTATAAGGCCCCGGCCTTAACCCTTACTTAATCTTGAGTTTTTACAAGATTACACATTGAGGATCTTTTCAGGTTTCAATTTTTAGAGAATTAGATCATAAAACTTGCATTACATTCCACATTTAAACAAAGTGGTTACAGAAAGATAGTATTCATTTTTCCCATCAATAGAAACATATTCAAAATAAAACATGGATTCTTTCTTGACACTTCCTTGACACTATCATCATATCATGCACCTTTCCCTTGACCTGTGAAAAACATTTCAAAAAAACTTGGGATGAGCATAAAAAGCTCAGTATGGGTTATAAGAATATGGAAAGGAAACATGGGTTCATATATACATAAGAATGAAATCATACATTAACCATGAAACATAAGAACTTTAACATACCTCATCAAATCAAGAATAAAACATAGAAATCATAAGACATAAAGGTAACTTGAGGCATTCATAACATTCTTACGTAGGGAGAAACCCTCTTGGTTACGTTTGGAATACCCTTCACAGTATATTCCCTAAATCTCTTCAGAGAAACCTTAACGTTTCACTCCTTTGTGTTACCCAATGCATTGGAGAGCTATATCGGGCTCACCCGCCCTTAGTTTATCACGGAACTACCCGTCTTCATAATAATACCCAAGAACCTCAACATAATCGTATCACATAAAACATGCATAAAGGAAACATAACATTTCCACTTTTCAATCACACGATATCAATATAACACATTGAAATAAAAAGATTACGAAACCCATTTTCAATACCAAAATAAAATAAAAGTAAAACCTGGTATTTATTTTTCTTTTAAAAAAAGGTATGTCTTGTAGAGGAAGCCGAAACTCAAATAATGGTCACGGCGGCGGAGAAGTCGTTGTCGCTAAATACGTACGACAAAAACATTCTCTTTTTTCATTTCGTAAAGGCTTCATATAAAAAATATTCCTTTTGAATAAACGTAAAGGTCAAAGGGATTTACACACCGTATAAAAGATGGTTGTGTATAAAACAAAATATGCCTCAATGAAAGGAGATTGAGACGAAGTCCCATACCTCAGGTCCGACATGGCTCAGTCATTATTTAATCTTTTGAATAATAAACTTGAGTTAATTTCTACTTTTTTAAGAACCTTTTTCAAGTTCATTATTCCTTTTATATCACTTATTTCCATGTCATGAACACTATGTAATTATTTAAGTTAATAACGGTCGTTTTAACGATCATTGGTACTTGAGTCAAAAATAAACCATTTATAATTACAAGTTGTTCATGTATCCATTATATACAGAATTATAATCATGATGTATATATCATATATATCATATATATCCAGTATATACATGCATTTATAATATTACATAATCATTTAGAGGTAAGAAATGAAATGCACCGTTCAGGGAGACGGTAAGCCGTACGTACGCATGAACGCTACTTTCATTTCTATTTCGTATTTTATAGAATGGAATCATAATGATATAAAGGTATATTATAATTCTAGTGTAATATCATATATAATATCATAAATCCATCCATTATACGTCCCACATATGGTATTTAATGAATCAAATCACTTTGAGGGGGCGGTAGTCCGCACTTCCTTAAATGAAGATATCGCGTTTACCCATAATGGAAACCATAAAGGTATGCCCAAAATGAAAAATACAGAAGCTTAAGGAAAACATAAACATATTATATATCATATATAAATATAGTTTCATCTTAATGGCCACCTTTGAAGGTGTTAAATGAATTTTGACCAATCATCGTTTCGGGAGGCCGAAATTTGCCATCCACGGAAACAGTATGTTCTTTAACCATTAGATGTAGGTGTGTGTAAGTGTAGCTCTAATCCTTCTTATAACATCATCCTAGTATATTTTATATACTGGAGTTTTTACAAAATAAATTAATAAAAAGAGTTTAGGGGGTTGGAGAAGTAAAATAAAACAAAAAGACTCAAGTGAAGACATTACCTTAATATCCGGTAACTCCCTTTGGTTTGAGCTCAAAGGCTTCCTTGGGAAGACTTCTGCCCAAAGTGAGGCTTCAAGGAGTAATATAGGGATGTGGAGAGACAAAATGGTCAGGGTTTGGCTAATCCAAAGGCTTTGGTAGTTTGGGTAAGGGGGTAGAGTTGGGGTCCTTTATAAGAGGAGAGGAGGGGCACTCTTGGAAAGTAAAGAAATATTACGTTATTTTAAAATGAGTATCGGATTCAAAAGGTCCCACATTGATATAATTAAATTTTAAGGTGATAAGGGTTCGAAATCCACCCATCCAATAGGTTTTGGACATGTGTAGGTCATAGATGATAGATTATCTTTTCATTTTATTTAAATCCATTATTAATGAGGTAATCGTTGCATCATCATGATGTCATAAATAATTGAATATATTTAATGTCTAAAAATTATAATAAAATATAATGATGTAGGAAATCTTTTAAGAATTATAATGAATATTTATAGTAAAAAATATTACTTGTATAACCCCATGTAAAAATTGTTTTAGTAAAATATCTCATATTTGTGTCATTTTTACTTTAACATTAAATAAAAAGATATTAATGTCATTTTCCTACCATAGTGGCTCCATGGGGTCCCCAAGTTGACCCATGGATTGGCTTGGTCGGCCATGACACATCCAATAAGGGTAGGACATGTGTCTAGGTATTTTCATTGTATTATAATATCCTTTTTCCTTAAATTGCACTAATTACCTGTAATCGCGATTAAAAAACTTAAAAGTTACTATTCACCAAAAAAATATTTTAATCTCATTGAATGACATTTTACTTCTGAATGACAACCATGTATGTCAGATTTTTAAAAATCAAATCACAGAAGTGGAAAAGTTTCATTTAAATGAAAAATCAGTTTCTTTATCTACCACTTAGTGGTTTCACTATTCATCAAAATTTGAGGTTTTTCAGAAAAATACCAAAACTTCACCCCAAGATATATTTGATATTCTGAATTCAAAATTGCTGTCTATTTTACAAAATTCAAAACATATAAGTTGCATTAATTAATTTAAGAATTAATTCCCGTTGTCAGAGCAAATAGCATGTTTTTATGAAACAATAAGTATCAAAAGATTGACACTAGTTTAAGTCCAATTTTAAAGTGAAATTATTTCCAATGACCACTATTGGATTAAATGGTAAAAATATATTCTAATTTCACATTAAAAGTAATTCAAAAGTTAATCTAATCATATAAATAAATTATATTAAAAAGCAGTTTTGATGTAAAATGCAGTATTTTGCACTATTCATTATAAAATGAACATTGTCAGAAAAATACCAAAAATTCACACAAAGTAAATTTTGATGTCCCAATCATAAGGAATAAGTTTATTTTGACAAAAATAGATTATAAAATTGTTAAAATATATATTTGAAAATGGTTTTCTATCAAAAGGCAGTACAACAATCTTTTAAAAATAGTAGTGTATTCCATGCTAAAGATTGGATTTATTTTCATTTTAAGCCTCTAAAACGCTATCCAATTCATTAATAGACATAGATAAAAATATCTATTATTCATTACTTACTTGGGATGTTACATCCTCCCCCCTTTATAAAATTTTGTCCCCATAATTAATTTATTTATCTAATAAATGGGGGTACTTATCCCTCATTGCATTTTCAGATTCCCATGTTGCCTCTTCCTTCATATGGTTTTTCCAGAAAACCTTTACCTGATTAATCATCTTATTCCGTAACACTTGCTCCCTGTGGTCAAGAATCTGGACTGGTTGTTCCTCATAAGATAGGTTCTCTTCTAGCTGAACTACCTCTGGACGCAAAACATGAGATGGATCTGGCATTTACTTTCTCAGCATCGAAACATGAAAAACATTGTGTACCTAAGATAAACTCGGAGGTAAAGCCACTCAGTAAGCAACTGATCCAACTCTCTCCAGAATTTCAAAAGGTCCAATGAACCTTGGACTCAGCTTTCCTTTCTTAACAAATCACATCACACTTTTCAATGGTGATACTTTGTGAAAAACATGATCACCTACCTCAAAAGAGAGATCCTTCCTCCTGTTGTCTGCATAACTCTCCTGCCAACTCTGAGTTGTTCTCATTTGTTTCTGAATCAGCTAAACTTTTTCTGCCATCTCTTCTACAAATTCTGGTCCCATCAACTTCCTTTCACCCACTTCATCCCAGAAAGCTGGATTTCGACACCGCTTCCCATATAATGCCTGAAATGGTGCAATCTGTATACAGGAATGAAAACTGTTATTATATGAAAACTCAACCAAAGAAAGATGTTGGTCCCAACTTACCTGATAATCCATAGAGCAAGAACGTAGAATATCCTCCAATGTCTGAATTGTTCGTTCTGACTGCCCATATGATTGAAGATGAAATGCTGTACTAAAATTTAATTCAGTACCCAATGACTTTTGAAGGACTTTCCAAAAGTTAGAAGTAAACATGGGATCACGATCGGATACAATGGATAGAGTAACTCCATGCAACCTGACTATCTCTTTAAGGTACAATCGAGAAAGTTGATATAGAGAGAAATTTTCTTGTATAGCAATGAAACGAGCAGATTTAGTCAAGCAATCAGCAATAACCCAGATTGCATTATTACCTCAAGATGTCTTCGGTAATCCCACAACAAAGTCCATGGATATATTCTCTCATTTCCACTCTGGAACTCGTAAAGGCTGAAGCATCCCTCTAGGTAAATACCGCTCTGCTTTAACCTGTTGACAAGTCAAACACCTCACAGTATAATCAGCAATATCTCTTTTCATTCTATCCCACCAGTAATACTCCTGCAGATCTCTGTACATCTTAGTACTGCTAGGATGAATTGAAAACGGAGAACTATGAGCTTCACATAATAACCCTCTCTTCAACTATGAATCACAAGGCACACAGAATCTCTTCCCAAATCTCAAAACGCAGTCATTATCAATGTTGAATTCATGCAACTTACCATTCTGAACCAGCTCTACCTTTTTCTGCAACTCATTGTCTTGCTTCTTTGCTTGCTTAATTCTGTCAGATAGAGAAGATTTCACTGATACCTAAAACAAAACAGAAGAAAATCCTACACCAACAACTTATATGCCAAATTTCATCAAATCCTTAACCAAAGGATCACGTTCCAAATGCAACATTGTTAATGAAGCATTAATATTTCGACTCAAAGCATCGACCACTTTATTTTCTTTTCCTGGATGGTAATGAATTGTACAATAATAATCCTTGATTAATTCTAGCCATCTCCTTTGTCTCATGTTCAATTCTTTCTAAGTGAATATATACTTTAAACATTTTTGATCACTATATATTTCACACTTTACTCCATATAAATGATGCCTCCAAATTTTGAAAGCGAAAACAACGGAAGCTAATTCCAAATCATGTGTAGGGTAATTTACCTCATGAGTTTTCAAATGTCATGAAGCATAAGCAATTACCTGATCATTCTACATTAGGACACGACCAAGTCTTTTCGATGAAGCATCACTGTAGATAACAAACTCACCATTCCTAGAAGGAAGTGCCCAAACTAGAGCATTCACCAATCTTCTTTTCAACTCCTGAAAACAATCATCACATTCTTTTGACCTGATAAACTTAACACCCTTCCGAGTTAGCTTAGTCATTGGAATAGATAACTGTGAAAAATTTCTAACAAATCTTTGGTAATATCCTGCCAAACCAAGGAATCTATGAATCTCAATTACATTTGTGGGTCTTGGCCAGTCTTCCACAACCTTTGTTTTTGCAGGATCAATAGTTATCCCAAATTTTGAAACAATAGGACCAAGGAAAGAGATTTGTTGCAACCAAAACTCACACTTGCTGAATTTCGCATACAATTTATTTTCTTTTAATGTTTGAAAAATAACCCTTAAATGCCTTTCATGCTCCTCTTTACTTTTATAAAACACCAAAATATCATCAATGAAAATCACCACAAACTTATCCAAGAACTCATAGAAAATTCTATTCATTAAGTCCATGAATATAGCAGGTGTATTGGTTAGCCCAAAAGGCATTACTACAAATTCATAATGGCCATATCTTGTAAGAAACGCAGTCTTAGGAACATCAGATTCCTTTACCTTCAGCTGATGGTACCCCGATCTCAGGTCAATCTTTGAAAAAATCTAAGCTCCCTGGAGCTGATCAAACAAATCAACGATATGAGGCAAAGGATATTTTTTATTAACAGTGATGTTATTCAAGGCTCTATAATCAATGCAAAGTCTCATAGAACTATCTTTCTTTTTAAAAAATCAAATAGGAGAACCCCATGGTGACATGCTAGGTCGAATGAAACCTTTCTCTAATAAATATTGCAATTGGTACTTAAACTCTAAAAGTTCAATTTGATCCATTCGATAAGGGGGTTTTGAAATTGGCTTAGCATCAGGAACTAAGTCAATAGTAAACTCAACTTCCCGATCTGGTATTATTCCAGGAATCTCATCAGGAAAAACATCAGGAGACTCATCTACCACTGGCACATCATTAATCTGAACAGTTCCCTTGTTTTCAACAATATGTGCAAGGTAACATTCATTTCCATCTTTTACAAGTTTCTCGGCCACTTGATATGTTATCAACAGTAAGGGTTCATTCTTGTACACAAACTGAAAGTCTTTCTGAAAAGAAACTTCTTTATCTCTACAGTCAATCTTAGTATGGTAAATAGAGACCGATCCATACCCAGGATCAGATCAAACTCTACTAGAGGTAGAACATTAAGGTTTGGAAGTAGGTTCTTTCCACAGATAAGGATAAGAAGATTCTTATAAATTCTATTTGCCTCAACATTTCCCCCCGGTGTTTTTACCAAAAGTTCAGGAGTCATTTCATGAGATGGTATTCCCATTTTACTAGAAAAGGCTTCAGAGATAAAGGAATGTGTAGACAGTGAATCAAACAACTTACTGGCATAATCTGAAAAAACAATCAAGGTACCTGATACAACTTTATTTGATGGCCCGACATCTGCTGAAGTAGTTTCAAAGGTTTTTACCACCCCTTTCTGCTTGTAGTCTAACTGCTTCCCAT
Source organism: Viscum album (assembly GCA_963277665.1). Taxonomy (NCBI): domain Eukaryota; kingdom Viridiplantae; phylum Streptophyta; class Magnoliopsida; order Santalales; family Viscaceae; genus Viscum; species Viscum album. Next base: position 1,682,059,694 of record OY728126.1, on the reverse strand, counting down.
CACTCAAGCTCTTTTTCGGACACTCATTTACATAGTGACCCATCTCATTAAACTTAAAACATTTCACTAACTGTAAATCAAATTTGTATTTACCATCACCATGATCTTTTTCAGTCCAATCACGAGCCTTATGTCCCATCTTACCGAATCGGTAGCACTTTCTAGAATTCAGAAGACATTCCCCAGTATGCCTTTTACCACATTTATCACAAAATGGAAACATAGATTTCTTACCATCATCCTTTTTTGAAGAATTATTTCCTTTCTCCTTCCACCTCGGTCTCTTCTTCAATTGGTTATTATAGAACACTTGATCATCAGAAAACTCCATTTCCACCTTCTCAGCACATCGAACAAGCTTTTCATAACTTTTAAACTCACGAGAAGCTAATTCCATTAGATATTTTGGCTTTAATCCTGAGTAAAAACGATTGATTTTACTATCATGGTCTCAGATAAAATTTGGAGCATACCTTTCCAATCGAGTGAACATTTCTTCATAGGCAGCCACTGAGTCTTCCTCTTGCCTCAATTCCAAAATTTTCTTTTCCATCCTAAGTCGAACAGCCTTAGGAAAATACTTCTCAGGAAACATACCTTTGAATTCATCCCTGTCAAGAGCATCAATCTCATCGGCGTCCCTGATATTTTTAACCATCGACCACCACTGACCTGCTTCACCCTCCAAACGGTAAAGAGCAGGACTATCCTTTTGATTTTATGAACACCCCATGACATCGAAAATCATCTCTAGTGCTTTAATCCACCCTTCAGCTAGCACAGGGTCAGATGATCCTCTGAATGATGGGGGATGTTGCCTCATGAAATGTTCCACCACTGACATTTTCCTCTGCGGTTGATCTGGCTGATCTCGTGCATGGATACCACCACCATTTATCACTTGAGTCAACTCCGCCATTACTGCAACAAACTGTTCAGTTCCAATTATGACCATCTCAGGATGCTGATTCGGAAGGTTATTTCCTTATGTATGCCTTCCTAGCACTGCTGCCCTGTTTCCTCTATGGAAACCATTCTGAACAAACCTGTCTTAGATGAAGCAACATGGTAATCTTCAAATGCTATATCATTTCAATTTTACCATAAAAAAATATTTTTTTATAATCATTTAATAAAATTCTAACATCTAAAGTTATCTAAACCGACCTTTGATACCAACTATAAGGCCCCAGCCTTAAACCTTACTTAATTTTGAGTTATTACAAGATTACACATTGAGGATCTTTTCAGGTTTAGAGTTTTAGAGAAGTAGATCATAAAACATGCATTACATTCCACATTTAAAAAATGTGGTTACATAAAGATAGTATTAATTTTTCCCATCAACAGAAACATATTCAAAATAAAACATGGATTCTTTCTTGACACTTCGTTGACACTATCATCATATCATGTACCTTTCCATTGACCTTTGAAAAACATTTCAAAAAAACGTGGGATGAGCATAAAATGCTCAGTATGGGTTATAAAAATATGGATAGGAAACATGGGTTCATATATACATATGAATGAAATCATACATTAACCATAAAACATATGCACTTTAACATAACTCATCAAATCATGAATAAAACATAGAAATCATAAGACATAAAGGTAACTTGATACATTCATAACATTCTTACGTAGGGAGTAACCCTCTTGGTTATGTTTGGAATACCCATCACAATATATTCCCTAAATCTCTTCGTAGAAACCTTAACGTTTCACTCCTTCGCATTACCCAATGCATTGAAGAGCTATATCGGGCTCACCTGCCCTTAGTTTATCACGGAACCACCTGTCTTCATAATAATTCCCAAGAACCTCAACATAATCGTATCACATAGAACATGCATAAAGGAAATATAACATTTCCACTTTTCAATAACATGATATCAATACAACACATTGATATAAAAACATTATGAAACCCATTTTCAATACGAAAATAAAAGAAAATTAAAACATGGTATTTGTTTTTCTTTTAAAAAAAGGTATGGCTTGTAGAGGAATCCGAAACTCAAATAATGGTCACGGCGGCGGAGAAGTCGTTGTCGCTGCATACGTACGACAAAAACATTCTCTTTTTGTCATTTAGTAAATGCTTCGTATAAAAAAATATTCCTTTATAATAAACGTAAAGTTCAAAGGGGTGTATACACCGTATAAAAGAAGGTTGTGTATAAAACAAAATATGCCTCAATGAAAGGAGATTGAAACGAAGTCCCATACCTCGGGTCCGACTTGACTCGGTCGTTCTTTAATCTCCTGAATAATAAACTTGAGTTAATTTCTACTTTTTTAAGAACCTTTTTCAATTTAATTATTCCATTTATATCACTTATTTCCATGTCATGAACACTATGTAATTATTTAAGTTAATAACGGTCATTTTAACGATCATTGGTACTTTAGTCAAAAATAAACCCTTTATAATTACAAGTTGTTCATGTATCCATTATATACAGAATTATAATCATGATGTATATATCATATATATCATATATATCTAGTATATACATGCATTTATAATATGACATAATCATTTAGAGGTATGAAATGAAATGCATCGTTCATGGAGATGATAAGCCGTACGTACGCATGAACGCTACTTTCATTTCTATTTCATATTTTATAGAATGGAATCATAATTATATAAAGGTATATTATAATTCCATTATAATATCATATATAATATCATAACTCCATCCTTTATACGTCCCTGATATGGTATTTAACAAATCAAATCACTTTGAGGGGGCGGTAGTCCGCACTTCCTTAAATGAAGATATCGCGTTTACCCATAATGTAAACCATAAAGGTATGACCAAAATGAAAAATACAGAAGATTAAGGAAAACATAAACATATTATATATCATATATAAATATAGTGTCATCTTAATAGCCACCTTTGAAGGTGTTAAAATAATGTTGAACAATCATCGTTTCGGGAGGCCGAAAATCTCCATCCCCGGAAACAGTATGTTCTTTAACCATTAGATGTAGGTGTGTGTAAGTGTAGCTCGAATAATTCTTATAAAAACATCCTAGTATATTGAAGATACTGGATTTTTTACAAAAGAAATGAATAAAAAGAGTTTATGGGGTTGGAGAAGTAAAATAAAACAGAAGGACTCAAGTGAAGACATTACCTTAAAATCGGGTAACTCCCTTTGGTTTGAGCTCAAAGGCTTCCTTGTGAAGACTTCTGTCCAAAGTGAGGCTTCAATGAGTAAGAGAGGCATGTGGAGAGACAAAATTGTCAGGGTTTGGCCGATCCAAAGGCTTTGGAAGTGTGGGTAAGGAGGTAGAGGTTGGGGCCTTTTATAAGAGGAGAGGAGGGGCACTCTTGGAAAGTAAAGAAATGTTACTTTATTTTAAAATGAGTGTCGGATTCAAAAGGTCCCACATTGATATAATTAGAGGTTATGGTAATGAGGGTTCTAAATCCACCCATCCAATATGTTTTGGACATGTGTAGGTCATAGATGTTACATTATCTTTTCATTTTATTTAAATCCTTTATTAATGAGGTAATCACTTCATCATCATGATGTTATAAATAATTTAATATATTTAATGTCTAAAAATTAAAAAAAATATAATGATGTAGGAAATCTTATTATATTTCTATTGAATATTTATAGTAAAAAATATTACTTTTATAACCTCATGTAAAAATTGTTTTAGTAAAATAACTAATGTTTGTGTCATTTTTACTTTAACATTAAATAAAAAGTTATTAATGTCATTTTCCTACCAAAGTGGCTCCATGGGGTCCCCAAGTTGACCCATGGATTGTCTTGGTCGGCCATGACACATCAAATACGGTTAGGACATGTGTCTAGGTATTTTCATTTTATTATAATATCATTTTTTACTTAAAGTTTAACTAATTACCTCTAATCGCGGTTAAAAAACATAAAAGTTACTATTCATAAAAAAATTATTTTAATCTCATTGAACCAAATTTTACTTAATAATGAAAACCATGTATGTTGTATTTTTAAAAATAAAATCAGAGAAGTGGCAATGTTTTATTTAAACGAAAAATCAGTTTCTTTAACTACCACTGAGTGGTTTCACTATTCATAAAAAATTGAAGTTTTTCAGAATAATACCAAAACTTCACCCTAAGCTATATTTGATATTCTGAATTCAAAAATTTTGTGTATTTTAAAAAATTAAAAACATATAAGTTTCATTAATTAATTTAAAAATTAATTTCCGCTGGCAGAGCAAATAGCATGTTTTTATGAAACAATTAGTATCAAAAGATTGACACTAGTTTAAGTCCAATTTCAAAGTGAAATTAATTACAATGACCACTATTGGATTAAATGGTAAAAATATATTCTAATTTCACTTTAAAACCAATTCAAAAGATAACCTAATCATATTAATAAATTTTATTAAAAAGCAGTTTTGATGTAAAATGCAGTATTTTTCACTATTCATTAAAAAAATGAACATTGTCAGAAAAATACCAAAAATTCACACAAAGTAAATTTTGATGTCCCAATCATAAATAATAAGTTTATTTTGACAAAAATAGCTTATAAAATTGTCAAAATATAGATTTAAAAATGGTTTTCCATCAAAAGGCAGTAAAACAATCTTTTAAAAATACTAGTGTATTCCATGCTTAAGATTGGATTTATTTTCATTTTAAGCATCTAAAACACTATCCAATTCAGTAATAGACATAGATAAAAATATCTATTATTAATTACTTACTTGGGATGTTACAGGTATAATAAGAATTATATATGCCAAAAAAATTTCTAGATTGGAACTTTTTTGAAGGAATAAATCAACGCCTTATAAGGGTTCCAATCTCTCACATTTTTTATCATATGATTAAATAGTTTCAAGAAATATCAAAACCGAGTAGTAATTCTCAAGATCATATATATTCAAGATAAATAAAGAGATTATGAGTTCATATTTACACTAGTAAAAATTAATGAATCATATAATAACAAGTGAATGAACAAATTTCTACCTTTTCTAAACTATATAATGAATTATCATAGGAAATAATTGAATGGTATGAGAGTTTATTATATGTTAAGATGTAATGTTCATATATTTCATGAATATAAGAGTAAAAAAAATTAATTTTTATAGTTCTTCAGATGTAACTAAAAGAGGAAATTTTCACAATAATTCTCCATGTGTCAAGGGAATCTACCACAAATGAGATCAAGGGGAGAATCCCCAGAATATGTGATTACTATAGCTAAGGTGGATATTAATAATGTTTTGGTGGAAATTAGTATTTTAAAATAATCAAAATTATCAATTTTTTTTATAATTATATAACCTCACACTATTTTATATCTAATCAGTTTTACAAAAAAATTAGACATTCACCTTTTAATTAATAATTTAGTGTTCAATAAAACTCCATGGATAAGTTTAATTATTACAAATATGTGTCAATAAATCCCTATTATGACACCCAAAAATTCCCTATTTGTGTAATTTATTTTTATAAAAATGGTTTAATATGATATAATTCTTAGTATGGACTATATTTCAAAATATATTGCAAAAAAAATATTTTATTGAGAATGATATTATGATACGTGATGAATATGGGTAATTCCAAATTTCTAGATAGGATACTTCATCATATGAGTTGTGGTCAAATCCACCCCAATTTGTTATTCTAAATTTGATTCTTTGGGATGAAGAGAAAAAAAATCCACAGACGGACATGATAATCATAAAATTGTGGATATACATATTGTATCTGAATACAATAACATATTACTTGATGAATTACCTGGAAATACACTCTAGTATAACGTCAGGATTTTCATAATTTATACCATGATAGAAGAATAATATAAAATACCATTTAAAGAATCTCCACTACCAAGTTAGTATAGCTAATGAGAAAACCAGTGGAGTTGTGTGATAAGATATTTATATGCCTTAGTGTTTCACTTTGGGGATTCCCAATTATATTTATTTTGGATGTAATATGGATCCAGGATTCTATGTATGGATTATATGGAATTCATTAATAGTGCAATAAATATCATGTGTAATCTACCACAAATTAATGACTTATTCAACCAACATCACATAGATCAGTATTTTTCAAATACTGAACATTGATATGGGTACCATGTATTATGAGTAAGTAATGAATAAATTCAAAATAAAACCTTACAAATGAGGTATTAACATTATGAGTTTATATAAATTTTATTTGGATTGAGCAATTCCCCAAAACATTTTATAGATATATGGAACATAGAATATAATAACTATTATAATGATTATGGTTGGGGTATTAATTGATGATATTATAGTGTATTATAAAATCTACTAGATTCATGAGAATCAATTGATTATAATTCTTTATACATTTAGAGTAAAAGAGTCATATGAAAATTTTATTAAGTCTGAATTTTTTTAAAATGAATATTATTTTAACAGATATATTTTCTCTAATGATGTAATATTAGTTGATCCCATGGATACAAAGGAAGTAATATAATAGTCTAAACTAATTCATATAACCAAGGAATATAATTTCATTGGTTTGGAAAGATATTATCAGCAGTTGGTTTGTTATTTAATATAATTTTAAATCCCATTAACCATCCTTACACATAATGAATACATGCTCATTCGGAAAAAGGAATTTTAAGAATTTTTTGATAAAATGATTATGATATTATTCAATTCCCCGATTATAACTTTACCATCAATAAATGATGGGTTTGATAAATAAATTGACGAATAAAAGAATTTGTTGGATTGTTTCTTAATATAAAATGATAATTTTTTTCATATAAAACCATTATGTGGAAGAGTCCTGAGTATAACTATCAAACCCATTATCTTGAGTCGATAACTATAATCATTTATTTGATATTATGGACACATTATCACTATTGTGAAAGTTGCGAGATATAAAAAGAACATAAAATATTGAAATAAATATTTTTAATGGAGTATCTCAACATAAATAAAAGGTGATGGCTTGGGCTAGAAAAGGATTTTTATTTCCATACACACTACCTCATAAAGAATGTAAATAAGGTAGAATATTCATTGACATTGAATGATCATAGAGTTATTACCAATTAGATATAAAGAGGGATCCAAATTTCAAGTATGTACTAAAGAAGGATATGATAATTATTAATTAAGGGGTGGCTACTCATTTTTCAATTTAATTGAAAACCAACATTATTGGAAATGACAATATGTTTTCAATTTTTTGATGATAATTTTCAGAAGAAAATTATTAATTTGAATTATGGGATGTTGGAAATTTTTTTATGTGTTGTAGAATCCTAAAATATGAAAAAAGAATATTTGTTCCATATTTATGTAGGATAAAATGGAATTTTTGAATTATGATCATAGATCAAATTTCTCTATATACCTAGGTAGCACCGTGATGTGTAGGGATCTTAGGGAACATATTCAGTGGGATAACATGAAGCAGAAATTTGAAGACTACATATCAATATGTTTTTTTTGATAAAAAAAAGGATGATAGGAAACAATGTATTGGAGTCATGAAATATCATCTAATACATATATAAAAATTAAAAACATTTATATGAATTCTGTTAATGGTAAAAAAAGAAATAAAAAATGAATGATAAAATATGGGATATTTTTGATCTCCTAGACAAATTTGCACATATCATTTCAATAATAGGAGATTTACCTTTTGAGTGCCTTGATTGGATCTTAATTTTTTATGTTGTAATAATTTATGGTTCACCCTTTTTTATTCTTCTAAGAAAGATCTTGATTTTATATCAAAATTATATAAATGTCATTAGAATTCTCTTGATATAGAGCTTCATTTGAGCACCAATTAGCAACATAAAAGATATGGATAGTCCAAAATGACTATTCAAATAATGGAAGAAATCCTGAGGACATTATCACATTAATTTCGATACATATGGTCACATTTTATAAATTTTGTAGAATTTTCATATTATAATAGTATCCATTCATGCACACAAATGAATCTATTTAATGCATTATATAGAATGTGATGACATAATAAATATTTTTGTGATATAGTTGATTAATTGAAAATTATAGTATTATAAATTTTTTAAGATAAAAAATAATTGTATATATTATTTAGGACCACATTGAATCAATTCAATATAGTATAAAGTGTCATTAGGATACTCAGTGGAAGTATATACACATTTTTGTGGGAGAACAAATTTTCCTAAAATATTCTCTTTATAAGGGTTTGATAAAATTCATAAAGAATGGAAAGTTTAACCCCAAGGACAAAAGAAATGTAGAAATTCATTAAATAAATTGAATTATGGATAATATGTAATAAGTTCCATCATATATCTCAAATGTAAATGAAGTCTTCCATATATAACGGTAGGGAGTATATTTAAGACACAACATATGTTCTTTACTCTATTAAAATATAGTTAGAATATAATATATCATACAATAAATATCTGATATTGAATTTTTATACAATAGATAATGTATTGTGTAATTGAACAACTAGAGAAGTAATGTTAATTTAGAAGAATAAAAAAAAGAGGTTGCAATGTGAGACCCTAGTTGGTATGATGAAGAACTAATCACATCTGTTTAGATGAAAATATCCTTGAAATTTGGAGGAAAATATTTGTTTAGGTGGGAATAAAATAACACCCTAATAATTTTTTATTTATTTCATAGAAAATGAAAGCATACTTATCTATAACATGTGATGTATACAACAACAAGTTTTATCAAATCATGATATTCTATTGAAATATTATTTACACATTACTATTATAACATGGGCATTAAATTAGTGGAAATGAATATGAAAAAACACTATATGAAATAGAGATATTTATTAAACAAATTATTTGGTTTTATAATTATTATAAACAATAAAAATGATATTTTGAATGTAAAATAAATTTTTTCTAGGAAGCTGTATATTTTAAACAAAACAACTTTATGACATGTTGTGTATTTATTTGGGTAATAATTTTTTAAACAAATAGATAAATAAATAGGTAAAATTTAAATAATGTTTTAAATAATATTATAAATTATATATTATGTTTTGTTTATATTTTTCTGAAAATTTCATTAATCAACTATTAGTGAAAAATATAGATACTTATTGAAAATTTATTTTTTAATAATTTATTTATAAAATATAAACAGTTTATAATTTTTTAAAAAATAAAATTATATCAATTATATTGAAATATATTTAATTTATTTCATAGGGGATAATTTTATATTCAATAAATATATAATAACATTTTATAATTATGTGATTTATCTTCTTGGAAACCTTATTTCTCGGTAGATCTGTAGTAAAAATTTATAATTGGATTATTTGAATTATTCTATTTGAATTTTGAAAAACACATTATATATTGGAAAACAAAATAATTTATACTATGTAAGATGGTCAATATAATTTTGGACCATTATTAATAATAATGGTAAAAAAGTAATTACCCCGTTTAGGGTAAAAAATGAATTTCAGCGGTAAAAATAGGATGATAAAGGTTAAAATGGCCTAAAAATAGATAAAACCAATATTATTTCCAATTGTATATATTATAACCTACAATGGTCTAGAAATATAAATTTTTTTATGGTTTTTTATTTATAAAAATATCAGTGTAGTTGTTTCATTTCTGACATACAACGTTTTTCCTCACCACCAATTTCAAAATTCCACACACATTCCTACACACATCACACAAGAAATGAAATTTTATGAATCCATTATTTGAGAAAATAAAATTAGAAATTACATAAAATAATTCTATAATTCTTGGATTGATCATATATATATACTAGTATGATTTTGGTGTAATCCTAAGGAGGTCTTCGAAAGAAGAGTTAATGTTCCTAATCTAGGTTTTTTATTATATTTAATATATCACCTACATTAAATATTATTCAATCATTATATAATAATAAATATATATATATATATATATAATATACGGAGATGTTATTATTTTATTTGAATTATCTATATCAATAATTTCATCCATATAATGGGAAACAAAACTATTGCTCATGTGTACGACAAACTGCCATCTCAGGAACTGATTAAATATGTTTTCAGTCCCCACATTTCAATGATTGATATAATTTCGGATTAAATTGATGAATGTTATATTAATGTTATTAAAATAATTATACAAATTTTATATCACATATACATTTTTACACTCCGTTATGTTTATAATATGATAAAATACCATCGTGTGTCTTGTAGAATACTGTCTTGTGAAACGTTGTTATTCTTTTTTCACAGACACTATACATGGAATATATTAACGATAAAATTAATGAATATATGTGATATATTTTTTTTATTTTTATTCTAAAAATTAATATATTTCCCTCATACATATACTTTAACAGGTTAATATATTTATATTATCACTCATTCATATGTACAACCTGAAATCTCCAAATTCGATGTGGTTCCTTTTACAAATCCATCATTCATAAATGGTTATGAAAATGTATATAATGAGTAAATATTATATTATAACCCTAATATTATTAATTATATGATGGATATATTTCTAATAAACAATAAACATAATATTCATGATCTATCATACATGAGAAAACAAGGTAATTTACTCTAGAAACATTGAAAATGATCAAATATTATTGACAATTAGGATGTAAAATGTATTTAGATGAAAATATACGACATTATAAGAATATATATTTTTCTATTATGAATTATAATTGTGATAATAAACCATTATACTATAGGATAATTCATGCTTGAATAAATTAAATCATGAAGTAAGGGTCTTCGTCTCAATTTCCCATCGTTAAGTCATATTTTATTATTGTACACATAATTTATTTTTTATTGTGTAAATAATAACCCATTTATATGTAATATAATTTTTAATATTATATTATATTATTTTATGTTTCATTTTTAATTTTCCCATCCATGGATATTTTACATGAATGTTACCATGTTGTAGTGATTTTCATAACTCAATTTCATTTAATTGGGTCATATTACTTATTCATTTTCCTTTGATATTATTTGATTATGTGTATAATGTTTTTTAACTATAATATTTTTTATTCCAACTTTTTCCTTGTTTATTTACATTTGGTAGAATAATATATTAATTTATTAATTCTCTCTTCCTCATTGTGATCCTTATAAGTGGTTTTCCCTCAATTATAATTTCATTGAGACATATTTGGTTTTTTGTTCATATTCATTTTTTGGTGTATATAATAACACATTTATGCATTTGAAATGATGATAATTTATTTCCGATTTTTAATTTTCAAATTCAATATTATCCATTTTAATTGCATCATGGATATTAATTTTCCCCAAACTTTATACCATTCAAACATATGATGTTCTCTTTGATATTTATTTGATTGACTAGGGAATATTGATAAATATAAATTTTAATCTCAATTAATATAATTTTTAATTATAATTATTATTGAATAATGAATTATATTATTCTATATGTGAAGAAATTTTTGGACATGCAGTGATGGGTTGGGAAAAGAATTGTATTGCCCCTTGATTCATCAGTATGACTAATAAGACAAATTCATTTCCCCAATTAAATGAATTTATACCTATTGTTTTAAACCAACTTTTGAATTTTCCTTATTTTACAGGTATCATAATTCATGATATCCTGAAATAAAATAATAAAGAATTTATTTTTTTAAAAAAATTATGTTGTTATTATTAATCATTATATTTTTACAATCGTATTATATCTGGATGAATTGATTTCTTAGTTTATTGATCAAATGGAATTTGTGGTCCGTTATTCACCTTCACAAATTTATTATGATTTATAAAATTTGGATATAAAAGTTATTGATATGTTGGAATGTTTGTTTAGTTTTATACCTTGTCCTATATACTATTATTTATTGATTCGAAATAGTTTCAACAATATGTATTCTTTACTGTGTATTTGAGAATACCCTTATTTTTTTTACGTTCTCTAGGATATAAATAAGAATACATATATTGAGTTTTCAAGGACGTTTTTAATTTTATTTTTTTTATTTATTATTTATTGTTCTCCTTTTAATAATGTATAATTGATTTCAGGTTTTTATCATGTTATCTAAAATGGATAAACAGATCGGTCCATGGGGTTTTGAACCCCTGTATTAATGCCAAAATAAAAAAGTAGAAACTATATTTATGTTACTAGATTGAGGTTTGTTATAGTATATAATACACTTGGATGTCCATTAGAATTAATTTCAGGAAATTTATTGTGACTTAAAATTCTTTAGGTTGTTATCTTTTTCATGGGGTTTTAATCTAGTGATTACCAAATCCAAAAGTGATGTTATCTCAATTTACCACTATTGATGAATATTGTGATGTTACAGACTAATATTATATTATGAGGTTTAATGAATAACAATATTAAATTATAAATCATTAACATAATTATTTTCTTCAGATTTAATGTTTCATTTTATGTAATTATTTTAGGGGGATTGGGATTCCATTGTTACAAAAGTGGAAGAATTATATGTTACAATCACCTTTATTTCGAGAATTTTTCTGTTTATGGTTACATTTTAGGAAATAAAATGAACTTATATTATTGAAAAATCAATATAATATTCCTTATTGGTTGTGAATGTGGTTCAAATGTTAAAGATAAATTTTATGTATTATTATTTAACTAAATATAATTAATTCCATTTAAAAGTGATAATTTTTTTTATATTAGAAATATTTATATTCCATATCCATGTTTTATAAAATGTATTAAAAAAATAATTGAATAAAAATGAATTATTTCATGAGGTCATTATAATAGATATTTTACCCACTTTTAGATGGATTTTAAATAAAATTTATTATTTCCTTCATTGTTGATAACTTTTGACCCTATTTTTTAAACAATGTAATATTTTTAACATTTACTACATGAATAAAATATCTCATAACTATATCAGTTATTATCACTAAGGTATTAATTATATAATTAAATGTTTTTTTACAGTGATGATTATTTTCATAACATTTTTTAATTTTTTTAAAGTGGATTTTCAAACTGAATTGTTTATTTTACTCAATATTATTCTTATTATTCATTTAATGGTATTTCCATTTTTTATTGTCAACATCCGTTTTTTTATTATTCCATAATTGAGATATTTTGTAATGAATAAAAATGAATCATTCTCTAGATGGATTAATATTGATTCAGAGAGATTTATATTTAACTCATTAATTTTCAATGAGTTATTCATTTTTAAACAAGATCGTTAAGGAATCCATTTATTTTGAATTGGTTAACCATATATCAAAAAGATTTTTTTGTAACCTCTTTATTTTACATGGTTCAGGCTTTTTTCAAAATGATGGATTTTTAAATATTTTTCAATGGAAGAATCATGATTGAAATATATTTTTGTGGAATTTTGTTCATTTAAACATGAAAATCATGTCTTGAAAACAATAATATTTGATTATATTTGTTTATAATGAAGTGATTGGTATATTTATATTACCTATGATTGTAACCTATATATTTTGTATGATCATTGGGGTGTGAAAATGACATTAGATGATCCCATTATATATTATACTATGAGTTCTACCTAATATCATTGTTTCATCCTATTATATAATTTATGATGGGTGAACCTAGATGGAACCAAGTGATCCCAATATAGCTTATATGATGGTTGTTCCAATATAACACTTCAATACATTGGAAAATGTTCCAATTATTAATAGACAATAATGATGGAGTTACTAGTGGGTTTCTTTTATGGATTTAACAATGATATAGTTATTTCTGACATGGGTATAAAAAGCATTCTGATGATGATCTTCGAAGATTCCAATACATTTTATCAATTCATTCTATTAGTTTTTAAATGTTTCTTATGGTCAAATATGATATAATTATGCTGGTGATTATTTATTCTGATGACTATTACCTTTTTGATTTCAATATTTTCATGATTTCATGTTTGATGATCTATGTGTTGATGGTTATTAATATTAGATTGTTTCGCTAATGTATGTAACACCCCAGGTAAACAAAGAATAGTACATTTTCACATTTATCCATATTTTTGAATAAAATATTAATATTACTTTAAAGGGGACTCTATGCATGATGGCATACCCAATACGCAACAATGAGTTTCTTGGGAATCTTACGTTGCACTCTAATAATAAAATAATGTTATTTTAAATGGTAGTCAACGCCTAGCCGTTGTAATTGCGGGAATGAACAGAACTAACTAAAAAATGATTATATATGTATTTCAAATATTTTTACTCTTTACAATAAATGTTATAGTATTAAAAATGAAAATGAATCCAATTTTAAGCGTAAACTTTCCAATATTCTTTAAAAGGTCGATTAACCACCTTTTGATGGAGAACCTTTTTAAATCCACTTTTTGACAATTTTATGTGTTATATTGGACAAAATAAAATTATTCTTTTGAATCGGGACATCAAAATTTACTTTTTGTAAATTTTTGGTATTTTTCCAAAAAAGTTCAATTTTTAATGAATAGTGAAAAATGTTGTATTTTAATTCAAAACCTCTTTTTAAATTAAATTATTTATATGATTAGATTATCTTTTGAATTGGTTTTAAAGTGAAATTATAATATATTTTTACAATTTAATCCAATAGTGTTCGTTGGAATTAATTTCACTTTGAAATCGGACGTAAACTAGTGTCAATATTTTGATACATTTTGTTTCATAAAAAAACGCTATTTGTTTTGACAACGGGAATTAATAATTAAATTAATTAATGTGACTTATATGTTTTTAATTTTGTAATATAGACAAAACTTTTGAATTCATAGTATCAAATATAGATTAGGGTGAATTTTTGGTAATTTTCTGAAAAACTTCAATTTTTTAAGAATAGTGAAACCACTAAGTGGTACTTATAAAAACTGATTTTCCATTTAAATGAAAATTTTCCATATTTGTGTTATGAATTTAAAAAATCCGACATACAGGGTTGTCATTAATAAGTAAAATGTGGTTCAATGGGAGTAGAATAATTTTTTTGGTGAATAGTAACTTATTAAGTTTCTAATCGCGATTGGAGGTAATTAGTGTAGTTTAAGGTAAGAATAATGTTTTAATAAAATGAAATGACCTTGAAACATGTCCTACCCTCATTGTATGTGTCATGGACGACCAAGAAAATCCATGGGTCAACTTGGGGACCCCATGGAGCCACTTTGATAGGAAAGTGACATTAATATCTTTTTATTTAATGTTAAAGTAAAAATGATACAAACATAAGTTTTTTTACTGAAAAAATTTACATGGGGTTATACAAGTCAGATGTTTGACTATAAATAGTAATTGGAAAGCTAAAACGATTTCCTACATCATAGAATTTTTTTTATAATTTTTAGAAATTAAATATATTATATTATTTATGACATCATGATGATGCAGCGATGACCTCATTATTTTACTATTTAAATAAAATGGAAAGATAATGTAAAATCTAAGACCTAAACATGTCTAAAACATATTGGATGGGTTTATTTCGAACCCTTATCACCTTAGCCTCTAAAAACATCAATTTGGGACTATTAAAATCCGAAACTCATACTATAATAATGTAACATTTCTTTACGTTCCAAGAGTTCCCCTCCTCTCCTCTTATAAAAGGCCCCCTCCTCTACCTCCTTACCCACACTTCCAATGCCTTTGGCTTGGAAAACCCCTTCACATTTTGACTCTCTAAATCCCTCTCTAACTCTTTGAAGCCTCACTTTGGGCAGAAGTCTTCCCAAGGAAGCCTTTGAGCTCAAACCAAAGGGAGTTAACCGATTTTAAGGTAATGCCTTCACTTGAGTCCTTTTGTTTTATTTTGCTGCTCCAACCCCCTAAACTCTTTTTATTCATTTCTTTTGTAACAACTCAAGTATATACAATATACTAGGATGTTTTTATAATATGTATTCGAGCTACACTTACACACACCTACATCTAATGGTTAAAGAACATACTGTTTCCTTGGATGGTGAATTTCTGCCTCACGAAACGATGATTGTTCAACACTCATATATCACCTTAAAAGGTTGCCATTAAGATGTCACTATATTTATATATGATATATAATATGTTCATGTTTTCCTTAATCTTCTGTATTTTTCATTTATGTAATACCTTTATGGTTTCCATTATGGGTAAACACGATATCTTCATTTTAGGAAGTGCGGACTACCACCCCCTCAAAGTGATTTGATTCATTAATGCCATATGTGGGACGTATAAAGGATGTAATTAATGGTATTAAATATTTTATCCTAATGGAATTATAATATACGTTTATATCTTTATTATTTCATTCAATTGAATACAAAAAAAAAGAAATGAAAGTAGCGTTCATGCATACGTACGGCTTAATGTCTCCATGAACGGTACATTTCATTTCTTATCTCCAAATGTTATGTAATATTATAAGTACATATATATAATGGATATATATGTAATATATTACATATATATTATGGGTATCATTCTGTAAATATAATATATATATATATCTCTCATTTTTTTTAATTCCATTAATATGGCAAAAAATGAATGTAGCGTTCATGGGTACCTACGGCCTACCGTTTACATGAACGGTGTTTTTAATTTTTTATCTCCAAATGCTATGGAATAGTATAAAATTAATATATACTGGATATATATGATATTTAAAACATAAATACTATTCTGGAGATGATGTAACTATAACTACATGGAAAATTCTTTTCCAACAAGTTCAATTTTTACTCATGTACTGAACATCGACAAAAACATCTGATACGACCTCACTTTATTAACCAATTATTATAAAATTATAATATGTGATATGAACTGAATAATAATATTTAAATGAGGTCCTTATGAAATTATAAATCGAATAAATTTTATTATTTAGGAGATTAAAGAACGATCGAGTCATGTCGGACACGAGGTAAGGGATCCCACTCCTCTCTTTCTTTTTAAGTACACCCTTTTATGTCATTCATTTTAAGAGCATATTTCATGTGATTGGGATGTTCTTTTATATTACTCTTACTGTAATTTTTATTTTTATATGATGAGAGACTCTATTTTCTATCATCAATCCATTTTGAAAGTTTTAAGTGGCGCCGTTAGGCTGCCGAGTTTTCATAAGGGATTTTTCATCTCACTTTTATTCCCGTGAGATTTATGATACATTTGCCACAATTTCCTTTGAGTGGTGTATGTACTGCCCATTATTATACAATATGTGTAGTATAATTTCATTTATGGGTATTCACATCTTCATTTTATAACCCTTCTTCCATGGGGTGTACGTTTCGAAAGTTACCCAACTCGGTAAGGGGACCTTTCACCCTCTTCTTTTAAAAGGCTTCTTTTGTTATGTCTCTAAATTCACATAATATTATGTTGGGATATGTTCTTTTATATCCTTATTGATTTAAATTTTATGTCCAAGTGGTGATATGCCCTTTTTATCTCTCATCAACTCATTTTCTGAATATTGAAGTGACGCCGTTAGGCTGTCGAATTTTACCAAGGGAACTTTTTAACCCAATTTTGATTTCTTTGGGTTCAACATGTAGATATTAAATATGTCATCTTTTTAAAATGTTTTAATGAACTTTTATTGTTTTACACTTAATACCCACTTATATTGGGTGTATTTATATTTGTCACACATAATTTTGAGAATTATTTATCCGTAATTTAAGGATACCTTCTTTATAAGGGATTTCATCAGATTTGACATTTCTATTGATACTTCATTGTTGTTACGAACCAATTAACACTTATATGGTGTATATACTGTCCTTTGGAATATTATATCATGAAACCATTTATTCTCATGATATTATAAAGTTCTGAATAAATGTTATTCCTCAATTATTGTATTCAAGTGTCTCTAATTTTGGTAAAACCCCATTAACCAAAATATCGCTTTAAATGTTTTAATTATTTGTTCTTATTAATATCCATGTTTTCAAAATGGTTTTAAGGATTTATATATATGGATATTAATGGTTTAAAATTTTAAAAGCTTCAAGGAGGTATGGGACAAATTGATTCAAAAATCTCTTTATTAAATGTTTTAAATAGTTTTGGAAATGGTTTCTTTTTGAATGGATTCATTATTTCAATATACTAAAATGTTATATTGTGATTGAAATGTGGAAATGTTATGTTTCTTTTATGCATGTTTTATGTGATAAGTTTATGTTATAGTTCTTGGGAATTTTAATGAAGAGAGGTGGTTTCGTGATAAACTAATGGCGGGTGAGCCCGATATAGCTCTACAATGCATTGGGTAACGCGAAGGACTGAAACATTAAGGATTCTCTGAAGAGATTTAGGGAATATACTGTGGTGGGTATTCCAAACGTAACCAAGAGGGTTACTCCCTATGTAAGAATGTTATGAATGCCTCAAGTTACCTTTTATGTCTTATGATTTCTATGATTTATTCATGATTTGATGAGGTATGTTAAAGTGCCTGTGTTTTATGGGTAAAGTATGATTTCATTCTTATGTATATATGAACTCATGTTTCCTTTCCATATTTTTATATCCCTTACTGAGCTTTTTATGCTCATCCCATGTTTTTATTGAAATGCTTTTCACAGGTCAGGGGAAATGTACGTGATATGATGATAGTGTCAAGGAAGTATCAAGAAAGAGTCCAGGTTTTATTTTAAATATGTTTCCGTTGATGGGAAAAATGAATATTGTCTTTCATGTAACCACTTTGTTTAAATGCGGAATGTAATGCAAGGTTCATGATCTAATTCTCTTAAACTCTAAAACTGAAAAGATCCTCAATGTGTAATCTTGTAATAACTCAAGATTAAGTAAGGTTTATGGCTGTGGCCTTATAGTTGGTATCAGAGGTCGGTTTAGATAACTTTAGAGGTTAGGGAATTCTTTAAGAATAAGTGACATTACCATAATGGTTAGGATTTCAGTAAGAGTCCAAGTTTTAGATAAAGTGAATATGTAAGTATATCTTAGTGTTTATCTTCCTCATTAGTACATGATGGTTTTGTTGATATAATCACACGGACATTTCTGGTTTTAGTGAATGGATGGATCTAGAAGGCACCAAAGTTACAATAGGTTTGAAGGAAACTATGGTGGTTCTCTGATTAAGAGACTGGATGAAATGAGGTATTCAATGAGGAAAATCATGGTTGTTCTAAACCAACTATCAAGGAGTTATGATCATCCACTTGAACCTTGCTATGTTCTGTAATGCATCATGTACGAGATGACCAATCGATGTAGAAGTTTAGGTAATAATTATAAAGGTAACCATTTGGGTTTATATCATCCTTACTTTTGAGGTAATTATGGGTTATTATATGTTATGATGGAAAATAAAAGTCATGAGATAATCTTGAGGTTAAAATATTTTATGATTATTTTTTTGCTGATTTTATCTATTTTTGGGGAATTATTTGAGAATTATATAGTTTTGGAAAAAGGAAAACATGAAGACCGTGTGACAACCTGTCGCGCCAGACAAAGCTGCGGGATTGGAACCCACAACCAAAGTGCGAATGGTATTTATCGCCTACCACTGGACTATGTGAAGTCCCTAGTTAGTTTGAATAATTCTTTTTAGTAAGATGATTTTATGAATTAAGAGTAATCTGATTTTGGGTTATCTATGGAAATTTATTAACCTATCATGGAGGATATGTGATTAGGTTAATTAATTTTCAATATGAGACATTAAAAGAAACCGATGTTGTTTGGAGATAAATGTTATGATTTAACATGGAAGACTATGTGACTAAATCCTTCAAATATTTGGGTTTCAATATTAGTTTCGTTTACTTTGAATAATTTTATGGACAAATTGTTTATCGGATGGTCCTCATTGAACATTGGGTTTTTTTAGAAAAATTTTGGAGATTAAGAATAGATTTTCTTTTTATAAAGGATTATACTTTTGTGGATTATCTGATGTTGTACTAACCTTTTTGGTTTTGGTTTTGGTTAAAGTCAAAAGACATTGGAATTATATAGTTCTATTTTGTGGATTAGGTGATCCTCTAGAAGTTGATTATTTTACTCTTAATGTGAACAAGTCTTCTTAAATACTCATCTTTTGGGGAAAGTATGAGTTTGTGTAAGAAATATAGTAAAAGTTGAAAGTCAACATGACAAGTATGTATTTTTCCTTAAGATCAAAAATAAATTCCTCAATGAATAGTATCTTAAAACAAAGATGTTGTCTATTAACTTTTCCTACTGGGGAATCGAATTCCGTTTAACCCATCACAAGTTTGTGATTTTCTTATGGTTAACTTTCTTCTAGACAAGTTCACTATCACTCTCCATCAGAAAATGACCCTTTTTTCCTCCATGTCCATATTTTCATACTTGGAATCCTAGTATGGGTTAACTCAGGTGACCTTTTTACTTATCTTTCATTATTTTATAGTGATTGTTTTACTGACTCTTGTTCCGATGTGGGATTTTCAATGAAGTTTCCATGCCCAATTTTAAAAATTGCGAGGACGCAATTCCCAAAAGGGGGAAAGGATATAACACCCGAGGTAAATAAAAAATATGACATTTTCACATTTATCCATATTTGTGAATAAAATATTAATATTACTTTAAAGGGGACACTATGCACGATGGCGTACCCAATACGCAACAATGAGATTCTTGGGAATCTTTCGTTGCATTCTAATAATAAAATAATATTATTTTAAATGGTAGTTAACGCCTAGCCGTTGTAATGGCGGGAATGAACAGAACTAACTAAAAAATGATTATATATGTTTTTCAAATATTTTTACTCTTTACAATAAATGTTATAGGATTAAAAATGTGACTGAATCCAATTTTAAGCGTAAACTTTCCAATATTCTTTAAAAGGTCGATTAACCGTATTTTGATGGCGAACTGCTTTTAAATCAACTTTTTGACAATTTTATGTGTTATATTTGAAAAAATAAAATTCTTCTTTAGAATTGGGACATCAAAATTTACTTTGTGTAAATTTTTGGTATTTTTCTGAAAAAGTTCAATTTTTAATGAATAGTGAAAAATGATGTATTTTAATTCAAAACCTCTTTTTAATCTAATTTAATTATATGAATAGATTATCTTTTGAATTGGTTTTAAAGTGAAATGATAATATATTTTTACCATTTAATCCAATAGTGTTCGTTGGAATTAATTTCACTATGAAATCAGACTTAATCTAGTGTCAGTCTTTTGATACATTTTGTTTCATAAAAACACGCTATTTGTTTTGACAACGGGAATTAATTATTAAATTAATTAATGCAACATATATGTTTTTAATTTTGTAAAATAGACATCATTTTTGAATTCAGAATATCAAATATATCTTAGGCTGAATTTTTGGTAATTTTCTGAAAAACATCAATTTTTGATGAATAGTGAAAACACTAAGTGGTACTAATAAAAACTGATTTTCCGTTTAAATGAAATTTTTCCATATTTGGGTTTTGAATTTCAAAAATCCGACATACTGGGTTTTCATTAATAAGTAAAATGTGGTTCAATGGGATTAGAATAATTTTTTGGTGAATAGTAACTTATTATGTTTTTAATCGCGATTAGAGGCAATTTGTGTAGTTTAAGGTAAGAATAATGTTTTAATAAAATGAAATGACCTAGAAACATGTCATACCCTCTTTTTATGTTTCATGGACTACCAATAAAATCCATGGGTCAACTTGGGGACCCCATGGAGCCACTTTGGTAGGAAAGTGACATTAATATCTTTTTATTTAAGGTTAAAGTAAAAATGACACAAACATAAGTTGTTTTACTAAAAAACAATTTACATGGAGTTATAAATATCAGATGTTTGACTATAAATTGTCATTGGAAATATAAAAAGATTTACTACATCATATTAGTTTTTTTATAATTTTTAGACATTAAATAAATTAAATTATTTATGACATCATGATGATGCAGCGATGACATCATTATTTAACGATTTAAATAAAATGGAAAGATAATCTAAAATCTAAGACCTAAACATGTCCAAAACATATTGGATGGGTGTCTTTCGAACCCTTATCACCTTATCATAGAAACACATCAATGTGGGACCATTAAAATCCGAAACTCATTCTAAAATAAAGTAACATTTCTTTACTTTCCAAGAGTGCCCCTCCTCTCCTCTTATAAAAGGCCCCCACCTCTACCACCTTACCCACACTTCCAAAGCCATTGGCTCGGCCAAACCCTGCAAATTTTATATCTCCACATCCCTTTATAACTCCTTGATGCCTCAATTTGGGCATAAGTCTTTCCAAGGAAGCCTTTGAGCTCAAACAAAAGGGATTTACCCGATTTTAAGGTAATACCTTCACTTGAGTCCTTTTGATTTATATTGCTTCTCCAACCCCCTAAACTCTTTTTATTCATTTCTTTTGTAACAACTCCAGTATCTATAATATACTAGGATGTTGTTATATGATTTATTCTAGCTACACTTACAAACACCTACATCTAATGGTTAAATAACATACTGTTTCCGTGGATGGTGATTTTCTGCCTCACAAAACGATGATTGTTCAATACTCATTTATCACCTTAAAAGGTGGCCATTAATATGTAACTATATTTATATATGATATATAATATGTTTATGTTTTCCTTAAGCTTATGTATTCTTCATTTATTTAATACCTTTATGGTTTCCATTATGGGTAAACGTGATATCTTCATTTTAGGAAGTCTAGACTACTGCCCCCTCAAAGTGATTTGATTCGTTAATGCCATATGTGGGACGTATAAAGGATGTAATTAATGGTATTAAATATTTTATCCTACTGGAATTATAATATACCTTTATATATTTATTATTTCATTCAATTGAATACAAAAAAATAAAATAAATGAAAGTAGCGTTAATGCGTACGTACGGCTTACTGTCTCCATGAACGGTACATTTCATTTCTTATCTCCAAATGTTATGTAATATTATACGTACATATATATAATGGATATATATGTAATATATTACATCTAAATTATGGGTATCATTCTGGAATTATAATATATATATCTCTCATTTTGTTTTAATTCCATTAATATGGAAAATAAATGAAACTAGCGTTCATGCGTACGTACGGCCTACCGTCTCCATGAACGGTGCTTTTAATTTTTTATCTCCAAATGCTATGGAATAGTATAAAATTAATATATACTGGATATATATGATATTTAAAACATAAATACTATTCTGGAGATGATGTACCTATAACTACATGGAATGTTCTTTTCCAACAAGTTCAATTTTTACTCATGTACTGAACATCGACAAAAATGTCTGATATGAACTCACTTTATTAACCAATTATTATAACATTATAATATGTGATATGAACTGAATAATAATATTTAAAGTAGGTCCTTAAGAAATTATAAATTGACCAAATATTATTATTCAGGATATTAAAGAATGATCGAGTCATGTCGGACACGAGGTAAGGGATCCTACTCCTCTCTTTCTTTTTAAGTACACCCATTTATGTCATTCCTTTTAAGCTCATATTTCTTGTGATTGGGATGTTATTTTATATTAATATTACTGTAGTTATTATGTTCATATTATGAGAGACCCTATTTCCTCTCATCAATCAATTTTTGAAGTTTTATGTGGCATCGTTAGGCTACCGAGTTTTCGTAAGGGATTTTTCATCTCACTTTTATTCCCGTGTGATTTATGCTACATTTGCCAGAATTTCCTTTGAGTGGTGTATGTACTGCCCATTCTTATACACTTTTTGTAGTATAAATTCATTTATGGGAATTCACATCTTCATTTTATGACCCTTCTTCCATGGGGTGTACGTTTCGAAAGTTACCCAACTCGGTAAGGGGACCTTTCACCCTCCCCTTTTTAAAAGACATTCTTTTCTTATGTCTCTTAATTAACATACTATTTTGTTGGGATATGTTATTTTATATCCTTATTGATTTAAATTTTATTTCCATGTGATGAGATGCCCTTTTTATCTCTCATGAACTCATTTTCTGAATTTTGAAGTGACGACATTAGGCTGTCAAATTTTACCAAGGGAACTTTTTAACCCAATTTCGATTTCTTTGGGTTCAACATGTAGTTATTGAATATGTAATCTTTTGAATATGTGTGAATGACCTTTTATAGTTTTACACTTAATATCCACTTATATTGGGTGTATTTATATTTTTCACACATAATTTTGAGATTGATTTATCCTTAATTTAAGGATACCTTCTTTATAAGGGATTTCATCACATTTGACATTTCTATTGAGACTTCATTTTTGTTATGCAGCAATTCACTATTATGTTTTGTATATACTGTCCTTTGGAATATTATATCATGAATCCATTTATTCTCATGATATTATAAAGTTCTGACTAAATGTTATTCCTCAATTATTTTATTCATGTGTCTCTAATTTTGGTAAAACCCCTTTAACCAAAATATCGCTTTAAATGTTTTAATTATTTGTTCATATTAATATCCTTTT
Source organism: Viscum album (assembly GCA_963277665.1). Taxonomy (NCBI): domain Eukaryota; kingdom Viridiplantae; phylum Streptophyta; class Magnoliopsida; order Santalales; family Viscaceae; genus Viscum; species Viscum album. The sequence continues at coordinate 1,682,035,111 of OY728126.1, read as the reverse complement.
TTTAAATGGTTTTAAGGATTTATTTATATGGATATTAATTGTTTAAAATTTTAAAATCTTCAAGTAGGTATGGGACACTTTGATTCAAAAATCTCTTTATTAAATGTTTTAAATAGTTTTGGAAATGGTTTCTTTTTTAATGGATTCATTATTTCAGTATACTAAAATGTTATATTATGATTGAAATGTGAAAATGTTATGTTTCCTTTATGCATGTTTTATGTGATACGTTTATGTTATGGTTCTTGGGCATTGTTATGAAGACGGGTGGTTCCGTGATAAACTAAGGGTGGGTGAGACCGATATAGCTCTCCAATGCATTGGGTAACGCGAAGGAGTGAAACATTAAGGTTTCTCTGAAAAGATTTAGGGAATATACTGTGGTGGGTATTCCAAACGTAACCAAGATGGTTACTCCCTACGTAAGAATGTTATGAATGCCTCAAGTTACCTTTTATGTCTTAGGATTTCTATGATGTATTCATGATTTGATGAGGTTTGTTAATGTGCCTGTGTTTTATGGGTAAAGTATGATTTCATTCTTATATATATATGAACTCATTTTTCCTTTCCATATTTTTATATACCTTACTGAGATTTTTATGCTCATCCCATGTTTTTTTGAAATGTTTTTCACAGGTCATGGGAATGGTACATGATATGATGATAGTGTCAAGGATGTGTCAATAAAGAATCCATGTTTTATCTTAAATATGTTTCCGTTGATGGGAAAAATGATAACTTTTTTTCATGTAACCACTTTGTTTAAATATGGAATGTAATGCAAGTTTCATGATCTAATTCTCTAAAACTCTAAACCTGAAAATATCCTCAATGTGTAATCTTGTAATAACTCAAGATTAAGTAATGTTTAAGGCTGGGGCCTTATAATGCACCTTGATTATTTTTCTCATAACCATACTCTCACACTATTCATACTGATAACATTAAATTTTTAATTCAAATAGTTACCCTTACATAGAATTTTAGCTCATGATTATTAATATTTATTTTCACAATTTTATCATAAATGGTTCTAAATAAATTATGTCAGGAAGGGTTCACATGTATGAATATGATGATAGACTAACTTAAAATAATAAATTTCTAGTTATGTAGGAGAAATGATCAATTGTGAATTTGGGGATTATTTTTATATGTTTTTTTACCGATTCACTAAAACACTAAACATAAAGGTAAATGAGATTGTACGTTATCCAATATTTCATTTTCATTTTTCAATTATTATTTGGATTGTGGAAATTGGGTCACCTTCATCAGTATAATATTCAAAAAAGTAATGTTAAGGTTTTTAGAATCTGATTCATCTTTGTAGTTCCATTTCTAATATAATTGGTTTCATATGTGGATTGAAATAGATTAGGAGATTAAGATGTTTCCATTTTAGGTTATATTATGACGTATTGATCCCATTATTGATTTATGGGTTAAGGATTGATCATAAATTTGTTGTACTAGAAAACCATTTTGAGGATTTAACTAATGATATATTAAATTTATTAGGGATTTTTAGGAGATTTTCTTATTATTTTGAAGCATATATAATTATTTACATTAATGTGAATTTTGGAAATACAATTTCATGGGAAACCGTTTTATGGTATTGATAATATTTAGGGTTAATATGATATTTTATATAGATGTTATTATTGTAAAAAAGTTTTATCATGTAGATAACCATTACATTGAAAATTATTTCATGAGAAAGTGATTAATGTTATTTAAAATTGATATTTTCCTATTTTGGCTTGATTATTGAATGGTATGTGATACCATTTTTGTATGAAACAATCATTAATATTGATTTTATTTATGATGGATTTATTTTAATGTATTGTAATTATTGTATAATTTCGGAGATTAATATAGTATTTCTTCATATAAAGGTGAAATCATTTTCTAAGTTATCTAATATGTGAAATTTGTTTTTATAGTTAATTTTTTACAAATTTAATATTGGAATGTTATTTGTTTTATGGTGACATGATTAAATAAAATCTACTATTTAATAAATCAAGGCATGTAATGTAATTCAAATTTAATAATCATAATTTTAATTAAATGACTATAATATGAAGGAAAATTGCTATAGAATGGAATCAAACCATTCAAGAAATTATAATTCACTAATCTAATGGTCATTATAGTAAATAAATTCTACAACTCCAGGAAAAGGATCTTGAAACAAAAAAATTATCATAGTACCATTATTTATTATTAACAAATGGTATTTTAATCATCATTGATTTGGTGGTTTTAGTTCATTAACATTATATTAATTGTTCACTTTTATATTGTCAATGATCTATATCACTGTCTATGATAACATAAGGATTTCAACCAAGTCCAAATCATTCAGTTCCACCAATGACGACATATATCGAATCTAAATAACATGTTTCCATTTTTATTTCCCTTTACATATTTTAAGAGAATTTTTAATTAAAAATGTTTAAAATGTGGATTAAAATGAAAAGGAATTTCAAAAATCTGTATTTTATTATCATGATAATGTTCAAATTGTGAGGATATAATTTATTAAATTGGTAGCGGATTCAAAAACACGATATTTCAAAAGAAATAATTTATATTTAATACATTATAGGACACAAAAAACAAATATTAATATTAAATATATGTCCACAAGACATTAAAATAAATTTATTTTTATAAAAATCGTAACTTCAATATATTTAGGTAAATGAAATGATAATATTTTTGTCTTTGATATCATATAATACATGCAACAATGGGCATAAATGCCTGAGAAATGTATAACCGTTATAACATCGTTATTAAATTAGAATATATGAGTAGAATTAACTTATTTATGAAATATATATATATATATATATATATCCCAATTAATATTAATTAATAACAATTTATTAGTAAAAAATAAAGAAACTTTTTGTAGCGAAATATTATTATTTAAAAATATTTTTCCTTCAAAAATGATTTTTTTTCATTTTAATGGAAATAAATTATAAATAATTTTATGATGTTTTAGACAAATAATTGAAAAAATTATCTTCATTTACTAAATAAACATATAAAAAATAACATACGTTTGAATTTTATGATTCATAAAAAATTGATTTATCAATTAATTGTAAAAAATAATGTATTTTGTAAAAATATTATTTAATTTCAATGAATAATATAAATTTCATAATCTCTCAAAAGGATTTTAATATTATTCAAAATTAAATAATTATATATTATTAATATTTAGTCAAATTAGATACATTTTAATCAAATTTTTATTGGAATTTATATTATGTATATTTTTATATGTTTAAAACCTCTATAAAACAATAGGGTTTTATGCACATAATAATAATACTTTTTAATTAATTATGACAACTACTAATGATAAGTTACTTAAATTAAGTGTTTATAGTATATAAATATAAACATTATTTAATATTCATACAATTATTATTATTATTAATTTATTTTACATGATATATTATTTTGATTGAAAAATACACATTCTGAAAACACGTTTTTCATCTAGTCTGCATGTTTATATTTGAATAGATTTTAACAACATTTTTGAATGGAATTTGGAAAAATTTATTCTATATTTGGAATAATTATAATATATATTATATATCAACCTGAAAATATTTTTTTACTATAATTAATAATTAATACAGTACAAATTAATTACTGCATTTTTTTTAAAAATGGGTTTATAATGAGGTTAAAATAAGAAGATAGGGGTTGAATTTCAAGTTAAACATGTAAAAATACCATTTGATGGAAATATTTAAATATAATAGTTATAAAGATAAAAATATATTTTCATTTGGTTGATTTTTTCACATGAATTACTTTATCATTTTGGATACATTTAAGAAATTTCGTTACATATTACATGGGGTATCCATTCCCCATATATAAAAGGTAACCTCATGTACTCTACAATTAAAACATTACAATACCATTGTACCTAAAACGGACTTCCAAAATTCCTTATTAAAATGAATCCCCTGATATAGATCCATTTTTTCAAAAATCCATCCTATTAAGGTTATTTTTGTGTACCAAAGTATGTTTTCCAAAGAAGAGGAATCATAGTTATCCATTCATTTATATTTTATATATTCCTCAAAATCCGTAGAATCATTGAAATTAATGATTATATAATTTCAGTTTTATCTCCATTTTATTGATATATTATTGTGTTAATGGGATATCCTTAATCCATCTCTACTTCAATCAATTGGGATATAAAATCATAATTCAATTGTATAAAAAACTAGAAAATTTAGAACCATTGTCATTTGGTTGTAATCATTGATTCTCAAAGATTGATAAAATGATTTATTTAAAGTACATATATTATAATTTTAATAAAATTATACATATATGGTTATGATATCAGATATAACTTATTAAATTCGATTTCATTGGGAAATTAAACTATCTCCCATATGTATTGGGGACTACCACCTAGTGATGTTTGGTGATTCGTTTTTCACTAATGTTATTCATGTAACTTAATATATTTATATATAATATTAATTGATATATGTTTCATTATTAGTATATTAATGGTATATTAATCATTCTGAAATTACAATATAACATTTTTTCTTATAATTGATATTGATAATTTCATTCATGCATACATGTAGACAACCACCTCCACAACGCTGTTTCAGAATATTTTTATCAATAAATCCCATGTATTATTTACAATTATATTTATATAAATAACATTAATTTTATTACATTATGATCCTTTTTAGTGATATAAACACATAAATTATTTCCATAATGATTATTGAGAAATTGAAATGTTACTCATGCATATGTACATTCCATCATCATCTTAATTGTAACGTAGTTCATATTAACATATCAAACATTGATGATTTTTATTAAATATAATTCATTTATAAATTTGATAAATACTTATGGAGTATTATTATTGATATATTGAAATAATGAAATGTTTGACCATAGTAAAAAGACCACTATTTTTTTTCAAACAACGAACGGTACGATAAAAAAATCAAACATTGAACTAACTATTTTAATATATACCGATTTAATTAAAATAAATAATCTAAATTGTTTATGTACTAGGTATTAATACTGTAAAAGGATATTTTAAAATAAAATAGTTGATATAATATTATACTACATTTGTTAATGGATGCACATGGATGGTCCAAAATCAAGGTAAGGTTTCTTTTCTCATTTGTCTTTTTATTTTTATGAGAAGTTTACCATATTAAACATTTTTTTATTCATTTCTTTATATATTTCACGTGAATTTCATTTACATTTCTTTCTAGAAAACAGTTAGTATTTACAAATCTATATTGGTTACTCACTTTTTTGAGGTGTTGATACAAATATTTCAAATGTTGTAGGGGACATCATATCAATTTCCATTGATTGAGGTATATCGAAATATAGAAAAATTTCTTAATTTACAAGTTTAATCTACTTCCCCTTAGACATGTTATATCAAGAATATCATTATGTTACTTTTGTTTAATTTTTTCATTGAATTTATTATATCATGTCTATTTTGATTGAAATGTAATACATGTGGGATATGTCCTATGGTATAATTTAGGTTAATTTGAGTTTGACTATGTTTATGGTTACTCTAGAAGAAATGAAGTTATTTTATTTTCCTGCACCGTATCATTTCTCTCCTTTTTTTTATATGTTCGTCATTTAAATTTCTATTTCCTCAATTATTTATTGATTAAATATCAAGACTTTCAATTATAAGTAAAAATATTTTTCTATTTTAAAAAGAATATATTTTTATTCCATATAGATATTTTATAAATATAATTAAAAAAATGTTATTTTAAAAAATAAAATAATTTCATAAATACATTATAAATTATCTTTTACCATATTTAAAAAGGATTTAAAATGAACTTTTTAATGTTTTCAAATTGTGTCAACATTGAATCCCTTTTTTAAAATGATTTGAAAAAATGTATACATTTAACATTTATTACGTGAATGGATTTTTCATCATTCATGTAAATTATCTTGCATCAAGATACCTTTATATTATTTGGTTGATTTTTGTTAAAATAATGTTATTTTCATTATTTTTCATTATTTTTTATTTTTGAAATGTCATATTCAAAATGAATACTCATATTCCTCAGAAAATGTTTTAAATGATCTTTTAATGGTATTGGAATTCATCAAATGACAAAAAAATATTATTTTTACTTGGGATTAAATGGGGAAATTATTTAATTATATCATTCACATTCATTATTGGAATTGATTAAGATTAATTCAAACATATATAACAGAAACCTATTTCTTTTCTTCAAGTTAATAAAATTATATGGAGATTTCTATATACCCCATTTATTTTCCATGGTTTCATCATGAATAAAGTATATTTTTATTGACCTTTTTATTTTTCTTCTGTTATTCATTTTTCAATGATATTGTAATATAATTCTTAAATTTTACACTTTTAAATCATGATTAAATGTGATTATTTTGGATAGTGAATCTTTTCCACAAAAAAACAATGTTATAAAAAGAATAAACATTTTTCAATGATTTTATGATTAACTAAATTATATATACACTTTATTCAAGAATGGTACATGAAAATTATTGATGATCACGGGTATTACCAAATTTTATTGGGTGGGATTATTGTATCTTATAAAATGGGTGCACCTAGATAGCTCCATGTGAGGTTGATATCGTATATATGATAGGTGGTCCTGGATAATAATATAATGGATTGGGTAATTTTATTTATCTTAATTGACTGGAATAAGCGATTCACAAATTGGTTTCTCCTGTAAATTTAACTGGTATCTTCTAATTTCTGTCATTGGTTAAATAAGGATTGTGAAAATGATGTTTTCATATACTAATATGTTTTATCATTTATTTATATGCGTTTATATCTGTTTATTGTGATCCATATTGATATATTATGGTTCATGATTATTGTTTCCCAAGAATCTTCTCTATGTTAATTCCTTATTCCATGTTTTCATGATTGGTGATTCATTTATTATTGTATATGAATATTCTAATTTTATGATAATGAAATTACATTATGTCACCATAGATTAATTCTCATCATATTCTCATTAATTACATTCAATTATTTATTTATGGTTACACATATTGAGAATTTTAGCATTCCCTTATTATGTTTCACTTTTTATAGTTTATCAATAATGATGATAAATAAATTATGTTTATACGTGTTTTATAATGATAATGATGATGATTTAATGTGATATAATAAATGTTGGGATATTTTGTAGAAATTATCATTTAATGAAATTGTTACTTTGTTGGAATATTTTTTTTATAATTATGAAAAACAGTAAACATAAAATGACTACGATAATGTATGTTATCTAATATTCCATTTTGATGTTGTAATAATTTCAAGGTAAAAAGTTGGCTCAACATAATAGATAAAAATAAAAAATTTATTGATTAATTCCATAACACTAGATAAAGGAGTGCATGTATGAGACTAGTATAAGTACCATTTTATTCTCTTTGGTTCCAAAAACTATGGAGAAAATTCATTATAAAAAAAATAAATTATCGGAATTATTTAATGAACTATTTCATCCATATTCTTTTTTATTAATATATTGTCATGAATATTAATTTCTATTCTCATATGATTACAAAAGTTCATTTTCAACTAAATTAGAAATTTTATAACAATTAAAAATGAATATTTTTGTGAGTTTGTGAATGATGTAAATTTAGAAAAAATTTCCATTGCTATTAATGGAATAGTTTTTAATCATTTACTACAAAAACTAAATTTATAACCATAATGTGCATTCTAAAAATTTGAATTATTCGTTATAATTTTCAATGATAATTTTTTTTCTCAATATTTTAGAATTTTTTTATTATTTATAATGAAGGAAATTATATTTTACCATATTTTAAATGATTCTTCCAAATTCAGTTTTAAATGTATGTTTATTATATGTCAACATCCATAGATTTTCATTAGGTTTCCCTTGGAATATTATCTTTGGATATCATTCATGTTAATTTTCATAAGGGATTTTGATTAAGTGATCATTAAATGTAGATAAAACCCATATCCCTACCATTAGTTTTATATGATGAATTGATAAATATTTTTATTAACATTTGTAATGATATATATTGTTTTATTTATTTTATTTATGGGAATGTGAAATCCCTCCAATGTATGAGGTAATGATTTGATCTCAAAATATAATATGGACTCTAATAGGGAGTGAATCCTATTCAGTAAGGGACTATTTACAAAGTGATAGTCTTAGAACTAAACCATGACTGAGGAAATTATAGATTTGGGAGTTAAACCAATCAACTATGGGACATTATCCACTATATATATCTTGTATGTGATCCTTTACTAATAAAATTAATTTTTATGGTTATGATTATACAACTTTTTGAATGACTTTTTGTTATAATTTGTGATATCCTCACATGGATCATTATGGATTAATAATGAATCCTCAGTCTTAAGAAACATGTCATTTGAAATGCTAAATCACTATGATATGAATCATGATTTATGTTTTTGGATTGATTTAAAATAAGTAGTGTATTTCTTGATCATACTATAATACCTTTATTGAAATCTTATGATTTCCTATGGTCATTATTTGACATATCTCATGTTTATAGTAAATGTGTATATTGGATCACACTATAATATGTTTCCACTTCCCATTAGTTATGAGGAATGGAAATTAATTATAAATTTAAAATAACTGTGCAATTAGAGAAGGAATTTCGAATGTATGTTGAAGAAATTTCATTCCATATGTTGTGTATGTATCTAATTACAAATATAGTAAACCATTTTGGTTATGGGGAATGAATTAGTGTGAAATCTATTAAAACTCCATATAACATGTTGAAATATTTAGGTCTATTATGATTGGTTCACCTCAATTGATATCAAAACACGGATTAATAAATATTTATTTTAGGTTAAGATCAATATTTTGATTGAACATATAACCATTGAAGAACCTAAAGTTATATTAAATGAACGAAATTTTTTACCAGGATTATTATAATTTGTCATATTTTTTGACATAATATGAATGATTTTCTTTATTATATGAATTCTCACTCTAATTAACGTTTTTTGAAGCATTAACAATACTTGTTGATTTCATGAGGAAAAATCGATCTTTATTCAGCACGTCCTCTGATCCTCTAATCATCAAAAAATAGTTCTTTACCACTATAAAGATATTTTCCAAAATAAAATGGTCATATCATGGAATATAAATAATATAAGTGTCTCTTCTATAAGGCGAATATTATTAATAGTGGAAAAATATTAAAAAATTGCCTATTTGGAAAAAAATTTGTCCTTTTAATGAGAATATTTTAAGTGTTTATTTTATGTATTCTTGTTCCCTAAAATTATCATAAGAATATTTATAAGTAATTACTTCATTATATGTATAGGGATTATGAATGTATTGGTTAATATGATATAAATTTCATATGAATTGAATTTTATTATAATATTTTTATCAACATCAATGAAATAAAATAACATATTCTTCAGCATTGAGAAAACATTCCATTGAAAGCTGTAATCCATATGGGAATTTACTATTCTAAAAAAAATATCTTATAAAATAATGGTATAATTGAATACTGATGATTTCCATTAGTCTAATCATAAAAATAATAATGAATATTTTTAATTCTAAGGAATCTCTTATAATAAAACCTCATGAATAAAGAAAATGATCCTTCATTTGTTTTGAATATGTGGAATAAATAATGGAGGAAATAGTCAATAGAGGACTTGTAAAATATTCAAGTCTGGAAAATAATTCCCTTGAGAAAGTGAAAAATAAATAGATGTAAATAAAAAGGATAAATCTATATTCACTACATAATTATCCCACTTGTGATGAAAAATTAGTGAATGTGGTTTTTATACAATTATGTTCTCGATTTTGAGTGTTAATGAAGGAAGTTGGTATAAAAAAACACTAAGTCCAACTGATAAAGGGAATTATTACATGATCAAAACTATTGAAGTGGGACCTGAGAATAAAATTATGAAAGGTATACTTATAATCATCTCTAAATCAAGAAATATATTTTTTATAGCCTTTCAACCGAACATTTTATTTATTTAGAATTTTATCAGTGAATCATATCTCCACATCAATAATTAGATATTGAAAATTTTATTAAAATTACTCTTGGTAATACTATTGAATCTTATGTCTCTAACTACTCTTTGGTATATTTTTGATAGAATTTATATATTTAAATTCGTTACATTCTCCCTCCAATGGAAATTTATGTGATTTTTAGTATCGATTGCCTCTCTTCATATATATCCCCTATCAGTTTTTTTGGATGTTTTGTTACATTTTATATTCATAGTAATCCTATAATTTTATTTTTGTGTGAGAATAATTATTGTTTTACAATGGAATATACACTAATATTAGTTGTCATATTATAAATTCGTAAGATGAATCTATCTCAAATAGAGCATTATAAAATAAAATTTATATATTTATATATTTTTGGATATATTCTACTCTATTTCATATGGAGTTCCTAATAACTTTATTAAATCATGATATTTAATTTTCAATATAACATGTACCCAAAGATGCACTAATTTTATGGTCTCTATATATAATGGTCCAAATTGAGTTTCACAAAAAGGGAAAATATCATTAAAAGAATATTCTTAAGGGTTTTATATGGCCAAGTGTGTTACTATGTGGTTCACAAATTCATTGTGTCGAGATGAAAAATGGTTCAATGTGTATAAGAATTAATTATACGTAACATAGAAATATTAAAATTATAAAAAAGTACCCAAAACATTTAATAATAATATTGTGAAGGTGATGATGAATGGAATTTGACCCCAATTTAGATGGGTTGATAAGGCACGCTATTCCTTTGATGGAATATACTAAGAGCTTGTGTTTTCGACATTTCATGTGGATTGGAGGAACATTTTGAATTTGTAGATGCCATTTATAAAAAGAGTTATCACACTAATATTGGAATGACACCTTTCATATCATTAATGGATGGTCATACATGTCACCCTTGTACTGGACTAAGATGATTGAGGCATATCTTGTATTAAAAAAATATGCTAAAGGTGATGATGAAGAACATACTAACGATCCTCAATTTATTGAGAAAAGATCTTAAATGAAATAAATATTATGTAGATCGAAATTATAGTCCCATGCAGTTTGTGTAAGGATACCATGTTTTCCAAAGAGTCTCTATGTGGAAATGATTGTATATATTTGTCTACGAGTCATTATTTCCCTTAGTTTCATCATGACATTAGTGATCCTATGTAGTGTTTTCGAGGTTTCATACCACATCTCCTTACCGAAAAAGTTAGAGCATATACATAGAGTATTCATTGATCTAAAGTTGAGCAGATATGTGACTGATCCAATCAAAAACATTGACTATAGTGAGATGCAAATCAAGTATCGAACCACCTTAACATATTATCTTGTTGGGATTGATTATCATTTAGAGATGATCATGTAAGGATTTACTATTCCATTGGTTTCAATGTTGTGGATGCATAAGAGAATACGAGAGAGATCCTAGGAGAGAGAGAGAGAAATTAAGGCTCAATAACCCCCATAATTGTTTTCTCTTTTGGTGTAAGGGGAGAAAATTCATTTAATTGGTGAATAATTCAGTGAACCTACATTTTTATATTATGGGTTTCAATATATTTATACTTTTATTCAGGCTGGTGTGTTGAGGAAACCTGAAATTCAAAGGACCCATGAGTCTAGAATTAATATTATAAAAACATTTAATATGTTAATATTTACAACACATTGTTTATTATAAAAAATATGTTATATTTTAATAAGATCTCCATATCCGTATTCTATGACCATGGATGAATCATGAACATCTGTTTTAATCTATACATGAATTAATGGCGATCAGTGCTAGACATTATGATTAGTTAGCTGTTGGAGGGCATGTTATGTGATCAATTAGATAAATTATTTAATTTATTAATTTAATAACCAAGACTTTATTTACTCTATAAATAATATATTATGTAAAATTTATATTCTTAGCCACATTACCATTTTGGAATTTGAGAGGAGATTTAGATGAATCTTTTTTGGATTATCGACATCGAATGACGAACATCAATTAGATTAGGGTGGATCGAAAAATATTGAATGCATCATATCATTCTCTTCAAATTTTGATTACATTCATCACCAATGATTGCGCCTTTTTTGAGGTCAGGATAACAAATTTTATATTTTTCACTTTTTTTAAAAATATTGAAGATGAATAAGTAATTTTATTTTGATATATGATTTATTTATTCTCTATAATACACCATAATTATTTTTTGTATTATTGATCCAATAAATCAATTATTTATCTAGATATCACCATATTTATTTAATTTTTGTCCATGAAAAGGTGACCAATGGTAGTAAAATTTTTCTTATTCTTTTACCCTCTCCTTTCATCATGGTCTTCATCGTTGGTGTATGAGGAATAAATTTGATGATGATGGGGAGGATTTTACTGCATTATTCACTTGGATTCATTAATACAGTATGAATAAACACAGGTCAATGATTTTTATACATTTTCATGAATTATGTGGGATACAAGATATAATATAATGTTCTAAGAAAAGTAGGGTTGATGGTATCTAGTGGTTGGTGAACAGGAGGCGCATGTGGGGATGTGTAGTTTCTCTGGATGGATATGGATTTGTTTCGAGCATAGAAACATGTAGAATTTAATTTTGGACTGGTCGTGGAAGGAGTTGTGTGTTAAAAATATTTTGGAAATAATAAAATGGTATATTAACTTTTATAATATTAAATTTAGAGTTTTATGAGGGGTTATCCAAGTATATATTTTAATCAAACAAGGATTATAATAATAATAAAGATAATATTATATTTTATGTGATAGAATATTGTGGATCTATACATGAGGTAATTTGGGGAATTTCCTTATATGTGCATCTCAACTCAAAAAGGTGGTTCATTATATATAAATATATATTATAATGGTTATAAAATAAAAAAATTGTGAATGTGGGATAAATTGGGTACTACAGAATCCCCATTATGAAATGCAGGGATTGTCCCTTTACAATGATAGATTATAATACCATAAATAATATTAATAATAATATCAATATTATGATTAATACGTTAATTTTGATGAATATACTTCATTCGATGTTGGATTGGATATCAATATGTGGAATCATGAGAATTTATTTTATGAGACTAATTCCAATCCAATGTTTGATCCTTTTTTCAACTTGGGGATCTATTACATGAAGTGACATATGTAGGTGTTATTGTTATTTTTTTTTCAATAGGATATTTTTGGGTATATTTAGTTGCCTGTGTCAATTATTTTCTATGAAGATTGTAGCGACATGTTATTTTTTTTCTATTCATGTTTATTTTTTGTGTCGTATAATTATATTAAAATTTTATCCTTGAATATCAATGATGAGATTCATGTGATCATTATTATTTTTTCCAGAATAATATTTTTTCTTATGAGCCGGCTATCCTGAGTAAATATACATGTAAGAAGTGATGAAATAATTTCTACTGAGTCTTTAGTTACAATGACTAGAGTTTGGGGTCGAGATATTCCTCGAGTGATCCTTGATAATAAACAACATATTGAAGGATCCTATGAGATATATTGTTGTTGGAAACCTCGTTTCAAACAAGGGAATGACCCCCCCATATTTTCGACATTTTTTTAAAGACCCGTATAATTCAATGAAATTCTTTTCTTAATTTTCTTGGAAATTTTACAAGAACACTGTTTTTGACGGAACGTGATTCCGAGGCCCGGTGTGCCCAGAATCATTTTCTGAAGTTTTGGATCGGGTACGTTCAGTGAACGAACGAGCGGGTTTTTCTAACTTTTGAACCGGTGCTCGGAATCGAATTCTGAGGGAATGGATGGAATCGCAGCGCTGGTACTTTCTTAGAAACGCCTCTTCCAGAGTTGCGTTTTCTCGGGTGTGGTTCTTAATTTTTGGCGTTCAGTGAAGAAAATAAAAATAAAGTGGTGCGACAACATTATTTTTATTTCACTTAAATACACTTAAAGCTACTTAATCTAAGTTGAAGCGGATAGGGTGGAACCCAAAATATCCTACCCTCTAGGTAGGATATTTGTGAGGTGGGGCCCGCACGAGCCCCAACGTTTCTTTTCCCCTAAGTAACGCACCCGTGAAAAATCCCCTTTAATGAAAGTCAACTGGAGAGTTTTCTAAAACTCTTAAATGCTCCTATTAAATGGACAGTTAAGTCGTTACCATTAATTCACCAAATTAATGGTTCGTTTCTTAACCTGTTTTTCAAACTGTTGGCATATTAATAAAATAAGACCAACACCCTTTTCGTTGATGGGTTGCTTGTTGAGAAGATTTGGAGAAACTGTATCTTCATCCTCCTTCGCGAAGAACACGAAGAACGCGAAGAACGTGAAGAACTTGAAAAACGCCGACATTCGACGAAAGGCAATGAAGAACGCCGAACCCTCGGAGATCGACGACGCGACTCCGTGTACCGCGACGCCGACAAATCTCCTTCCCTGACGTTATTCTGCGACGATTCTCCTCCCGCAACGAATCTTCGATCAACTGCTTGAGGTAGGAGATTGCAGATCTTTTAAATTTGCGTTGTGTATTTTATCCTCAACATGAATTTAATTCGTGAAATTAAATCTGTGTATTTTATTTAACCCTAGGAGATCGTCGACGCAACGCCGTGTACCGCAACGACGCGACGCCCCTTCTGCGACGCGACGTTCCTATTCTTCCACGACGGTCAATCCCGCGATGAACTCACGTCCGACGACAACAACGAGGTAGGGGTTTGTTTTATTGAATCCTTGTGATTTATACCTGCGGCGTTTCATTATTAGAATTGTTGTGAGACTTTTAAACCGCTAACACGGTGGGTGCGGACTAACGAACAAGTCATAACCCACCGCCCCTTTCGTTCTTGGTGTGAAATACAGCGGACGTCGACCAAGCAGGCCACACAGGCGATGCGGGGTCCTCGCCGTGAAGGACAGACCCTGGGATGAATTTTGGCGAAGACGGAAAGTATTTCCGACCACCGGAACTCATCCGGTGGTCCGCGGAGCAAACCGCCGGCACGCCACGCCGGCACGGCGGCGCCGGCAGTGGAAGGCGACGGCGCCCACCGCGCCACCGAGGAGAACCGCCCCGGCTAAAGCCGCAGCGGCGGCCGACAGACCCACGACCGTGCGGGTCCGGTGAGAGACGGGACGCAGCCGGCTGCCGCATCCGCTAGCAAGGGTGGCCCCACGCGGGGCAGCAAAACTCTCACGCGGGGGCAGCACGCCCCTCACGCCGCTCGGCCGTAACTGGCCGAGCCGTCCCCTGGCGGCCGGGCCGCGCCCGAGCCGGCCCAGCCGGGTCATTCCCAGGCCGGGCTGGGCCGCGCCGGCCGGGTCGGACATGGACTCGGGTCGGGTTGACCCGTGGGGGTTGGGTCGGGTCGGTCCGGGCCCAGACCCCCCGTTTTTGGACCTTTTCGGTCTTTTGTCCTTATCTTATGATATGGCCTCCAAACGACGCTCTGTCAGCGGCGATGCGATCCTTGGATCGAGATGGTCGTTTCGGTATATTACACTCAAGGTTTTGGAGTACTTTGGTTTCAGCTAGGTTGGTTCGTACACGAAACCAACCGGGCCCTCAGAGCGGAAACACTCATATCTTGAGCTACGGATGTCCGATTGACGTGTCGTCGACTTTGTTGGATTCCTCTAAGTGAGACTGATCTTCTGGTTTACTCCTCCTAAGGATTGAACGCAGGTGGAGTATGGTTGGGTTGGTTTTTCCTTAAAAACCAACCGGGCCCCTGGGACGAAAAAGCCAATAACTCTCAGACCGGGCGTCTAATTGACGCGCCGTCTGCAACGTTGAGTTCATGTTGATGATACAGATCTTTTTGATAAATAATCTATGGACTATGTGTCAGTTGATGTATCAGCCTCTCAGCTCATAGAGCGGACCCTCCTGAATGAGCTTGCTGTGTGCGAAAACCCTAGAGCTTGTTGTGACTGCTACTGTGACGACGACGACTGTACAAAGATCCTCAGTGGATGCGATGACGATGACTACAACACTCAGCGATCCTTTGTGGGTCAGTGCTACCGATCATGTGTGGGTCTGATCATGTGTGGGTCAGCGCTCAGCGGTCCTGTGTGGGCCAGCGCCTATAGATCTTTTTTGGGTCCGATCCTGTGTGGGTCTTTGCGGGGGTTAGTTACCTATCGATCCTTTGTGGGTCAGATCCTTTGTGGGACTTTGCGGGGGTTAGTTACCTATCAATCCTTTGTGGGTCAGATCCTTTGTGGTTTATTGCAGGGGTTAGTACCTATCGATCCTTTGTGGGTCCGATGGCTTAGATGAATCAGTGGCAATATCTGGTCATCTTTATCGTCATATGAAGAAGTATACCAATGTGAGCTAAATCCTGTTTTGCTTTCCTTTGAGGATTGTGTTGTGCTATCCTGTGTGGATTTACGTTTTTCTTTCCTGTATGGACTGGGTTGTACTTGAGCACGGATGTTGGAGCCGATCGAGAAATGATGACTTAGTTATATGTATGGGCATAGACCTAAGCAGTTTCGGATGTTACTTTTTGATTGTATCTTTCCTTTGTGGATCATCCTTTGTGGATTCTGGGAGACCTTCGGGGGTCTCATGGTCCCTACTGAGTAGCTTATAATCACCCCTGCATGGGCTATGCCCGCACTAAGTTGTGTTGGCTGCAGATGACGGACAACGATGATCGTGGTGGAGGCTTGCAAAGAAGGACGATACTTGGCGGTGGACCACTGGGCGGGACATACTCGGAGCGGTCGGATGGACCCGAGGAGTAGTGGAGGCTTTCTGTACCCACCCTTCAGGTGGGATTTCTAGTGGACAGCTCGACGTTGTGGCTTTACTTTTCAGTTTCTGTTTTCCCTTTCCAGTTGTACTTTACTTTCAGTTTGGGTTTGTATACTGGCCCACTTAATTTTCTGCACTTACTGTTGTACCAGTTTTTACTTAGTGTTTACTTCTGCCTACTTTCTCTGTGGTGCTTGTGGTTTACTTTATAAAGGCAATGCCTTCCCTTTTTTCCAGGATTTACGCCTTGGTGCTAGTCGCCAGCCCCTGGCCTATGGAAGGCGGGCTTGGGGTTGTCACGGCACGTGCCCCGAGAATGGGTCATGACAAATTGGTATCAGAGGCGTTCGTTTCTACCACAGAACATGGGACTCTGATCTTTTTCAATGTCAAACAATAGTGTTAAGCGTATTGGGTGTGGTTATCAGTCCAGGGAGTCTAGTGTTGGTGTATCGGCCGACGTATCTGTACCATGGGACCCTGACTTATGATTTACCACTTAATTCATGAAAACATTGATTGCATGTGTGTTTCAAGTTTTCTTTGTGATTACTTTGTGTTAGCTCACCAGGTATACTATTTTGATCATGGAACAACTGTTTCCTTTTCAGGATAGCCCCACGATGGCAGCCAGCTAGGGTTCCGAGAGTTGAGCATGATGACAGCCCACCGAGCGACGAGGCATCGGTACAGGGCCCTTTGACAGCTGAGGCACCGGTGATACCTTTACCCGCCGAGCCACCGATTCTTCCGGCCCCAGCCGCTGACGATGCACGTCGCCTTAGTGCACTGCATGTGTTCCAGCGCCAGAGACCGCCCAAGTTCCGCAGGGTGACGGACCCCCAGGCAGCCGAAGACTAGCTAGAGGCAGTGGTACGAGTTTTCAGGCTAGTGAGAACACCAGCAGACCGCATGGTGATCCTCGCAGCGAGCCTACTGCACGCAGAAGAGGGTCGATGGTGGAGCATGATGCTCCAAGTGCACGATGAGGCATCTCTCCTTTGGATAGACTTTTAGGGCCTCTTCCGCTCAGAGTTCATCCCGGCCACCCTCCGTGCAGTGCGCATCCAGGAGCTTCTTCAGCTGCGGCAGGGCAGCTTGACGGTCGCCCAGTACTCTGCGAGATTTACCGATCTCTCTTGCTACTCGACCGACATGGTATGGGACCCATTCTTCCGGGCCCGGACCATTGAGCAGGGATTGAGAAATGGAATCAGGGCATCGTTGATCTCCCTCAGCATTCCGACCTAGGCAGGAGTACTAGAGTGGGCCCTTCTGATCGAGAGCTTTCTTGCTGAGCCTTCATCAGCAGCGAGACCTACCGCGGGGCGGCACGTAGCAGAGACTTCTATGGTAAGCAGTCGACGGATGACTCAGGGGTCCAGGCAGACCAGACCCTCACGCAAATGACCTCATGACACTGGCTCACCAGTGCGGGGCACATAGTGTGGAGCCAGTCTTTCGAGAGGCAAGCAGTGCTACACATGCGGCAGGCAGGGCCACATGGCTCGTGACTACCTGACCCACCATGCCGAGGAGCAGCAGACGGTTGAGGGGCCACCGAGGCAGAGGCATAGGGTCGACTATGGTGGTTCGCAGGGAGGAGACGGATGAGGTAGAGGAGCTGTCCGAGCAGCAAGTGGTGGGCGACGCTTTGAGGCTCTACCACCACTACCACTAGGAGGTCCACCCCGACCACAGGGAGCTGGCGGGCAGAGACAGGTACAGCTCCAGGCAGTGGAGGCCTATGACCACGGAACCCCCGAGATGATTCGAGGTACTATCTGTGTCTATTCCACCCTTGCTGCAGTTCTTATAGACATTGGAGCGAGTCACTCTTTCATAGTCGTTGCCCTTGTTCGGATCTCGGAGATTTCGACAGAGCCGTTGGCTCGATCCTTACGGCTAGAGACTCCTACGGGAGCAGACTCGATTATCACGCACTGGTGCCGGCAGTGTGAGCATACTCTAGGAGGTGAGATCTTTGGCTGGGATCTTCTTGTAGCAGCGTTGAGGCCTTACGACGTCATCTTGGGAATGTATTAGTTATCTACAGTCCATGCTCAGATCGACTGTTTTTGGCGCAAGGTGCGATGTGTATGCACCAACGGGAGAAGGTTCACCTTCACCGGAGAGAAGGGAGCCTTTGCAGCACAGGATGGACTTCCATAGAGGAGAGGACATCCCATCACTCATCATTTGGTTAGCCTCATCCTTGGAGTAGTTGACATGTAGAGTCCTAGTTTTCCTGCAGTGGTGGATCAGTATGGGGACGTCTTTCCTGACGACGTCCCAGGGATACCTCCTCGTAGATAGGTAGACATTTATATTGATCTGTACCCCGGGACAGCGCCGATATTCACTCCAGCATATCGGATGGCCCCCACTGAGCTTCAAGAGCTACGGGTACAGTTGGAGGACTTGCAGGGCAAGGGTTTCATCCGCCCCAATGTTTCACGCTGGGCTTCCCTGATTTTGTTCGCCAAGAAGGCGGATTGGAGCTTGAGACTTTGTGTCGACTATCATCGCCTGAACGAGGTGAAAGTGAGGAACAAGTATCCGCTACCGAGGATTGATGGCCTCTTCGACCAGATCAAGGGAGCACGGTGGTTCTCGAAGATAGACCTCAGTTCAGGCTATCATCAGCTCAGAGTTCGGGACGAGGACGTGCAGAAGACTGCCTTCAGATGTCGGTATGGCCACTATGAGTTCTTGGTTATTCCATTCGGCGTAAACAATTCTCCATCAGTGTTCATGGGCCTCATGAACAGGATCTTTCAGCCATACCTCAATCAATTTGTCGTGGTCTTCATCGATGACATTTTGATATACTCGACGACTGAGGAGGAGCACGCCTACCACATACGGGTTTTACTAGACACACTCCGAGAGTACCATCTTTATGGAAAGCTCTAGAAGTGTCAGTTCTGGTTACATGAGTTCCACCTCTTGGGGAACGTCATTTATGAGGCGGGAGTTGTGCTGGATCCCTCGAAGATCGAGGCAGTGCTAGCTTGGGAGCCACCCAAGAGTGTGATGGAGGTGCGGAATTTCTTGGGACTAGCTGGATACTATCAGAGATTTGTGCCAGACTTCTCCAGAGTTGTGGTACCACTCTCATCTTTGACGAATAAGGGGAAACCCTTTGTGTGGTCAGATAGATGTCAGCAGAGCTTCCAGGAGCTGAGATAGAGACTGACCGGCGCCCCTATCTTGAGGTTGCATGAGGAGGGAGTAGGGTACGTAGTCTACTGCGATGCATCAGGGACCGGACTCGGATGTGTCCTAATGCAGGAGCGGGCGGTGATCACCTATGGATCACATTAGTTGAGGCCGCATGAGCAGAACTATGCTACCCATGACATGGAGTTAGCAGCAGTGGTCTTCTCTCTGAAGACATGGCGACACTATCTGATGGGCGAGCGCTTTACAGTCTTTTATGACCATCAGAGTCTCAGGTACATCTTCTATCAGAAGGACCTGAACCTGAGACAAAGATGATGGCTCAAGTTCCTCCATGACTATGACTTTGAGATAGTCTATACTCCTGGGAAGGGGGTGGTAGCCGATGCCCTCAGTAGGAGGACGGGCATTCAACTACTTGAGGAGGTGACAGAGCAGCTAGTCTCTTTGAAGATATCCTTCGTGGATAGGGATGGATCAGCCTTCCTTCAGTCTCTCATAGTCACCCCTCCATTACTACAGTGGGTCAGAGAGGCACAACGTGGGGACGCTGATTGTGAGATGTGGCGTGCATCGATATCCTCAGGACAGACACCTGATGGTTTCTCCTTTGGAGCAGAGCACGACATCCTTTTCAGAGGATGTACCTTAGTACCAGTATCTTTATGAGTGGAGTTGCTGAGAGAGTTTCACACTCCTACTTTGGTGGTACATCCTGGAGTGGCGAAGATGTACCAGGACCTCAGAAAACAGCACTGGTGGCAGGGCATGAAGAATGCTGTGGTAGAGTTCTTTTCTAGATTCCTCACCTGCCAGCAGGTGAAGGCAGAGCATCAAGTACCAACAGGCTTGGTACAGCCCTTAGAGGTCCCGGAGTAGAAGTGGGATGGGATATATATGGACTTCGTGGCTAGACATCCATGCACTTCCAGATGTCACGACTCCATTTGGGTGATTGTCGACCGACTCACCAAGTCGGCTCACTTCTTATCCATCATAGAGTTGGGCTCAGTGGAGATCTTGGGATGTCTCTACGTTCAGGAGATTGTACGGCTTCACGGTGTGCCATCATCTATCGTCTCTGATCGAGATGATTGCTTTACTTCTCTGCTTTGGAAGGGGTTACAGGAGGCGTTCGGGACGCAGCTACGTCTGAGCACCGCCTTTCACCCTAAGACGGATGGTCAGACGGAGAGGACCATTCAGACTCTCGAGAACAAGCTCCGTGCATGTGTCATCGACTTTGGTCGTGGCTGGGAGGACCACCTACCCTTGGTGGAGTTTGCTTACAACAAAAGCTACCACTCCACCATTGGGATGTCACCATATGAGGCATTGTACGACAGACCTTGCAGATCTCCTTTGTGCTGGACAGACCTTGGGGAGTCAGCACTTGTGGGACCAGAGATGGTCCGGGCTACGACAGAGAAGGTACAGGTCATCCAGGAGCAGATGAGGACAGCTCAGAGCCGAGAAAAGTTTTATGCTGACAGGAGGCGGAGGCCACTAGAGTTCGAGGATGGCAACCACGTCTTTTTGCGTGTCTCACCTTGACATGGATTACAGAGATTTGGCTGAGGCGGAAATTTGTCTCCACGCTTAATCGGACCATTCCAGGTCCTCAGCAGGATCAGCGAGGTGTCTTATCGCCTGGCTCTACCACCTCAGTTGCACCGGGTGCACGTCGTCTTCCATGTATCCCAGCCGAGGAGATACGTACACGACCCGACGCATATCATTGACCATGGGGAGATAGACGGTGATGATGGGGAGACTTTTACGGAGTTCCTAGTGGAGATCGAGGATCGATAGAAGTGGTTCCTGCATGGATGGTCGATTCCTCTAGTGTGCATCAGATGGCAGCACAAGAACCTCTAGGAGAGCACTTGTGAGTGGGAGGCTCAGATGCATGCTCAGTACCCACATTTGTTTCCCTAGTTTATTATGTATCTTTATGGGGATGTAAATCCCAGAGGTGGGAGTGATGTAAAGACCCGTAAAATTCAAGGAAATTTTTTTCTTAATTTTCTTGGGAATTTTACAAGAACGCAGTTTCTGACGGCACATGATTCCGAGGCCCCGTGTGCCCGGAATCATTTTCCGAAGTTTTGGCTCAGGTACATTCAGTGAACAAACGAGTGGGTTTTTCTAACCTTTGAACCGGTGCTCGAAATCAAATTCAGAGGGCACCGATGGAATCACAACGCCGATACATTCTTAGAAACTCCTCTTCCTGAGTTGCATTTGCTCGGGTGTGGTTTTTAATTTTTGGCGTTTAGTGAATAAACTAAAAATAAAGTGGTGCGACAACTTTATTTTTATTTCACTTAAAGCCACATAAAGCCACTTAAGGATACTTAATCTAAGTTGAAGCGGATAGGGTGGAACCCAAAATATCCTACCCTCTAGGTAGGATATTTGTGAGGTGGGGCCCACACGAGACCCACCGTTTCTTTTCCCCTAAGTAACGCACCCGTGAAAACTCCTCTTTAATGAAAGTCAACTAGAGCGTTTTCTAATACTCTTAAACACTCATATTAAATGGACAGTTAAGTCTTTACCATTAATTCACCAAATTAATGGTTCATTTCTTAACATGTTTTTTAAACTGTTGGCATATTAATAAAATAAGACCAACACCCTTTTCATTGACGGGTTGCTTGTTGAGAGGATTTGGAGAAACTGTATCTTCATCCTCCTTCGCAGTGAATGTGAAGAACATGAAGAACGCGCAGAACATGAATAATGCCAGCCTTCGACGAAAGGCGACGAAGAACGCCGAACCCTTGGAGATCGATAACGCGACGCCGTGTACCGCGATGCCGACGAATCTCCTCCCCCGACGTTCTTCTGTGACGATTTTCCTCCCGCAACGAATCTTCGATCAACTTCTTGAGGTAGGAGACTGCATATCTTTTAAATTTCCTTTGTGGATTTTATCCTCAACATGGATTTAATTCGTGAAATTAAATCTGTGTGTTTTCTTTAACCCTCGGAGATCGTCGACGCGACGCCGTGTACCGCGACGACGCGATGCCCCTTCCGCGACGCGACAGTCCTCTTCTTCCGCGATGGTCAATCCCACGAAGAACTCACGTCTGACGACAATGATGAGGTAGGGGTTTGTTTTATTGAACCTTTGTGATTTATACCCACGGCGTTTCATTATTAAAATTGTTGTGAGACTTTTAAACCACAAACACGGTGGGTGTGGACTAACGAACAAGTCCGAAGCAACTGCCCCTTTAGTTCTTGGTGTGCGAAACGGCGGACGTCGACCAAGCAGGCCGCACGGGCGATGCAGGGTCCTCGTAGTGAAGGATGGACCCCCGGGGGACTTTTGGCGGAGAGGGAAAGGATTTCTGACCACTGGAACTCATCTGGGGGTCCGCGGAGCAAACCGCCAGCGCGCCACGCCGACACGACGGCGGAAGGCGGCGACGCCCGGTGTGCCGCCAAGGAAAACTATCGTGGGTGAAGCCGCGGCGGCAGCCGGCAGACCCACGACCGCACGGGTCCAGAGAGAGACGGGACGCGGTCGGCTGCCGCGTCCGCTGGCAAGGGCGGCCCCACGCGGGGCCGTAGAACTCTCACGCGGGGGCAGCACGCCCCCCGTGCCGATCGGCCGTAACCGGCCGAGCTGTCCCCTGGCGGTCGGGCCACACCCGCGCCGACCAGGCCGGGTCACGCCCAGGCCGGGCAGGGACAACCCGACCGGGCCGGGCCGCGCCGGCCGGGTCGGTCCAGGCCCAAACCTCCCCGTTTCCGGACCTTTTCAGTCTTTTGTCCGTATCATGAGCTATGGGCCTCCGAACGACGCTCTGCCAGCGGAGATACGATCCTTGGATCAAGTCGGTCGTTTCAGTATATTACACTCATGGTTTCAAAGTACTTTGGGTTCGGTCGTGTTGGTTCGTACACGAAACCAATTGGGCCCTCGGAGCGGAAACACTCATATCTTGAGCTACAGACGTCCGATTGGCGTGCCGTTGACTTTTTTGGATTCCTCTAAGTGAGACGGATCTTTTGGCTTACTTCGCTCGAGGTTTGAAAATAGGTGGAGTATGGTCCCGTTGGTTTTTCCTTAAAAACCAATCGGGCCCCTGGGACGAAAAAGCCAATAACTCTCAGACCGGGCGTCTGATTGACGCGCCGTGTGCGACGTTGAGTTCCAGTTGACGATATGGAACTTTTGGATACATCAACTCTGGAATATGTGTCAGTTGATGTATCAGCCTCTCGGCTCGTGGAGCGGACCCTCCCGAACGAGCTTGCTGTGTGCGAGAACCCAAGAGCTGGCTGCGACTGCTACTGTGACGACGACGACTGTACAGAGATCCTCAGTGGATTCAACGACGACAACTACAACACTCAGCGATCCTTTGTGCATCAGTGCTACCGATCCTGTGTGGGTCTGATCCTGTGTGGGTCCACGCTCAGCGGTCCTGTGTGGGCCAGTGCCTACAGATCTTGTGTGGGTCCAATCCTGTGTGGGTCTTTGCGGGGGTTAGTTACCTATCGATCCTTTGTGGGTCAGATCCTTTGTGGTCCATTGCCGGGGTAAGTTACCTATCGATCCTTTGTGGGTCAGATCCTTTTTGGGTCATTGCGGGGGTTAGTACATATCGATCCTTTGTGGTTCCGACGGCTTAGATGAATCAGTGTCAATATCTGGTCATCTTTATCGTCATATGAAGAAGTATACCTGTGTGAGCTAAATCCTGTTTTTCTTTCCTTTGTGGATTGTGTTGTGCTATCCTGTGTGGATTTACGTTTTTCTTTCTATGTGGACTGGGTTGTACTTGAGCTCGGATGTTGGAGCCGAGCGAGAATTGATGATTTAGGTATATGTATGGGCATATACCTAAGCAGTGTTAGATGTTACTTCGTGATTGTATCTATCCTTTTTGGATCATCCTTTGTGGATTCTAGGAGACCTTTGAGGGTCTCAGGGTCCCTAATGAGTAGCTTATACTCACCCCTGCATGGGCTATACCAACACTACATTGTGTTGGTTGCAGACGATGGACAACGCTGATCGTGGTGGAGGCTTGCGGAGCATGACGGTACCTGGAGGTGGACCAATGGGCGGGACGTACTCGGAGCGGTCTGCTGGACTCGAGGAGCAGTGGAGGTTTTCTGTACCCACCCTTCAGGTGGGATTTCCAGTGGACAGCTCGACATTACGGCTTTACTTTTCAGTTGTTGTTTTCCCTTTCCAGTTGTACTTTACTTTCAGTTTGGGTTTGTATACTGGCCCACTTACTTTTCCGCACTTACTGTTGTACCAGTTTTTACTTAGTGTCTACTTCTTCCTGCTTGCTCTGTGGTGCTTGTGGTTTACTTTACAAAGGCAATGCATTCCCTTTTTTCGGGTATTTACGCCTTGGTGCTAGTCGCCAGCCCCTGGCATATGGAAGGCGGGCTTGGGGTAGTCACAGGACGGGCCCCGAGGATGGGTCGTGACAATCTTATTGTGTTTGGCCACTCTAGAGTCTATGGAATGGGCCCCCTATCTTGGAGTTGAACACCATATTTTACTATGGAGTGGATCCGATACCTACATCAGGTTAACCTCCTAATGGAATGGGCTATGTTTCCTATTCCTATTAAGTGAAACCCCATAATGTACTAGGGAGTGGGGCCTGAACCTATTGATTGGTAACCCCCTAATCAATTTTTTCATGGTTGATCAACGTATGTAATTCCCCCCAATAAAAGAATAGGGAATAAATTTAATATCCATTGTGAGGAACCCCCTTATGATAATGGATTTAGTCCTCTACCTATTATGTAGAACCCCCCAATACAATAGGCCATTGGCCCTCTATTCGAGATGATTTACCCTCAACTGTGTTGTATTGTTGAAAATTTTGGGTCACCCTTTTGGTTACTTTGATGGATACAAGAGATGCTTGGGATCAACGAGAGACCCTTTGAATATTTTTCTTATTTCATCGATATGGGCTGGGTTGTGATAGGGAAATATACTATCTATCTCATCTAGGTTTCTTTTATTATAATATATAATTGTTGTTGGGATTCATTCTACACTTTATATGTGATTATATTACTTCTTCTATGGTATCATTTATTTCTCACCTATTGGTTTTTGGGGAATCCTAAGTGTTATGTATACACTAACCCCATCATGAACATTTCAGACATGTGTCGTGTATTGTGTATATGATGGACATATTAAATGTGATATTGGTGGAGTTTAGTATACTTGGTTACATTAACTACATATGATGGTTGCGATTAGAGATCATGATCTAATCTCTCACATATTTTTTAATTCCAATTTATTCAGGTTGGGACATCATTTCCTGTTGGGTGTATATATTTCCTATTAAAACATTGGATTTATTCTACCATAATCATAATTATTAAATTTTGGCTATAGTATAAATTGTTTTAATCAATTTTTTGTAGAAATTTTTATTATCCCACTATGAAGTTTCCTGGAGACGGATTGATGCATGTGTAAAAATACATCGAAAAGGACACTTATTTTTATTATGCCTTCACGGGGAAAGTCTCCATACCAAAGCATATGGAAAGAATTGTTGAGGTAGTGGCATCATTTCCTTATGATGTAATATAAGGTCCCGATGTGTCAGATATATAGAGTAGTGTAATAATTACGTGGTATATAGGTTTGATGATTTTTGATTATTTAAGGGGATGTTGTATCATTTTTTATGGGAGGGATATGTCACAATTTATATTTTTTAAAATATGAAAATATAATAATGTCTTACTAAAGTAGAGAATCATCATAATGGAAAATATTGGAAAAAAGGACCTATATTTTTATGAGTCCTTCTTCCAAAAATATTAATTCAATTTTTGTTGGTGTTACAAAAATTGTCTCTTAGATGACCCCTCTCTCGTTTAAACTAATTTTAATCATAATAGTAGTTAAACATTATTTACGTATTCACTATTAAAAATGACAAAAATTTGTGTTAAAAATACTAAATTGGATAAAATATTCATATTATAAATAATAATTTAATTTTAAAAAAATCAACTTCTATAAGTGTTATGAATTAATTTCATAATGAGTCTGAAGAATGAAAAAAAGTATTTTTAGAAAAATAAATTATATGCATTAAACTGATATTACTTTTATTCCATATAGTCTAATTCTTTGGATGAATGATAATATATTTTATTTATTATATTATATAAATATATCAACAAAATCATTTATCAATACATAATAGGTTTATTTATTTTGATAATGAAAAATTGTGTGTATAAAAATATATATTACTATAGACATCCACTTTTTTACTATTAAATTACTTTATTTTCATTTCAAACAATTTTAAATATTGATGATTTCATTTTATAAATTTTATATTTTTATTTTTTATTTTTTATTTTAATATATGTACACCCACCATTCACATTTCAATGTGATGACTATCATATTAATAAATAATATTTATATCTTATTATGTTTAAACCCAATGTTTCTTAAGAAGTAATGTATATATTAAATAATAATTATTTTAATAGAATTTTATGATTAAGTATTGGTTTACTAAATTCTACCGCCATGTAATAATTTATCCAATGAAAATATATTACTTTTAAATAAAAATCATGGGGTACATCCGCAATATAAAAACATTTTATTACAACATTTCTTTCTACAATTTATGGTTTCACCAAAAAACATTGAAATTGATAGTTTTTTCCACAACACATTATCTATTTAATGAGGAATATACATTTGAATTTTATCATAGTATTTTTCAATATGTATTCGTTTGACTGTTGTGTACTGTACATATAAATTATAGTGAATGTACATCCTCATAAGAGATATAGGGAACACATTGTGAACATGATATAGATTTAGTTTAAATGATGATATATAATAAATTTTACATATATGATTATTAATAAATAAACTAATGATTTATCTAGTTCTATTTTACTTTAATTCAAAATATTAAAACATTATTCTATAGAGAAATTAATATTAATACCTTTTCACTAACATCTCACACCAGATCATAGTAATGGTTTTTAGTATAACTATTCTATAGAAACCGAGTTATTCTAATGTTACTCTATGTATAAAAATGTTTTGATTCTTTTTCACAAGCTATATTATGTCGAACTAGGAGTTTTATTCCAACCTCATCCCATCATGTTGGAGTTCAACCATTACTTCCATAGAGTTATTTATGAGGATCCACATAAACACCCCTATTAAATATAATTTTTAAGAACAATGTGATCTTATAATGGTTTTGATCTAATCCCCATTTAAATACATAGAATAGTCTTGAAAAATATATTCTTGGGTTTTAATGTCTACAAAGTGTATCCATCTTTCTATTAATGATATTCACTACTAATCCCCATATATGTATTCAGAGCCTACTGAAGATTTCTCTATAAATTATAGGTAAACCTCATTCATCGATAAGATATAATTGATAGTGTTACTTCATGTAATCTAAAAGCATCCTCAATTTATATTTTGAAATTATAATCAATAGATTAATAAAATATTATGGAAAATATGTGTGCATCCATTATAAGACTACCAGATATAACTGAAATAGAATTATTCCCATTAGATATTTTTTGTACGATTGATGGGTAATTCCTCGGTATTGTATTAACATTTTCATTAAAATATGAATAATTGTTTTAACATCTCTATATGGATATATACCCCATCCTTAATATGAGGACATAGCGGTGATCATGATATGTACTCTTTAATATCAATTTAAATGTTATCCCTCTGGATATACACTTTAATAAATCAACTTATCTTCATTTATACGTGATTAGAATCAAAATTTGAACTATTATATTCATCCATTAGATCCTTCATTTTTTCTAATATTTTGAGAAAAATACTCAGTTATAGAACCATATCATTCCATTAGAATTATTGGTAATCCTAGTATCATTTCTCACCATCTTCTAAAGTCCCACATATTCATTATTTCTCTCATTAATTATTACAAGGATTTATTATTCAACGATCATCTATTAATTATATAATATGTAAAAATTCATCATTATTTAAATATATATATATATTCTATAAATAAATTAATAGTGTATCTCCTTCAATCATCATCATGGAAAAACAGGTATGGTCTTTCTAAATTTGAGCTTCATCCAACCTGTTAACCTTCTTATGGAGGAAGTGTATCTCTTAGACATAAAAATATTTAAAATAAAAACATAAAAATATGATCATATTAAAATATATCTATTGAAATATATAATTAATTATTTTATGGATTGAATATATATCCCCTCAGTCAACATAATGAAAATGATTTGATATTCAAACTGATTAAATCAGAACTTCCAAGTCTAAATAATGAGTTAGGTAATTTTGATAATGAATTTATAATTACCACGATGAATACAATATAACCGTATCGTTATTTTTGAGGAAACATCAAATCCCTATTATTTACTATATTAATAAATATTTTAGACAATTTATAACTTTAGGTTTTTATAAGTACCAATTCACTAACCAATAATATTTTCATCTCCCTAATATTTTCCCAATATAGATCATCCTTAAATAATATGAATCACCTTATAATGAACAAGGTTATTGGATTAGATTGACATGATAAATATATATAAATGAATCAATAATATTCATCCAACACAGTTAAATTCTAGAACACATTTACCATGGACAGTCTAGGGCATTGTTTAATAAAATTCATCTTTAGATGATCCACCAATATTTCCACAATTGAGACTATATAAACAAATTACGTTTATATTTACAAATTTCAAACATTTTAATTTTTTCCTAAATATAATCCTTCATCAATTTATTAAAAAATTCCCCAAATAATATTTATGATCAACCCTTTATTTTGAATAACTAATAGTATAGAATATATATATTACTCAACATGCTCAAGGTAAATTCTAAATACGCTGTTAGTTTAATCTATAATGATATGAATGGAATTTGTATCTCTAAATGTATTCACTATAAATTAATAATTTCCAAAAAACATATGAATGGTTTGAATAGATATATCATTCTTCATAAACCTCAATTGTTGATATGCAGAAGGTAGGTGAATCGTGGAAATGTAAAAAGATATGCACAACTAATGAACCATGTCATTAATATGGGGTATATGATACATGATAATGAATGTTATGTAATTTTGTTCTTCATAATAATTTAAAAGATGCAATGAACAATATTTATTGTTAACAGAAATAGTTGGCCAACTCCATGGTGATTAACATGGGTGTATGAATCCCATATCATGATACACCTATAGTTTATTTTATAATTCATTTTCATATATTATATGTGGTCTCCTGAAAATAGTTTTAGCACCAGGATATATTTCTATAGAAAAACAAACATCAAAATTATGCTGATGATTGGAAATTTCATTAATAAATACATTATCATAATCCCAAACAAATGGTATAACACAAATTATTAGTTTCAGCCCAATAATTTTAGATAATTATCATTAGTAATTGGTATTGAGACTGATAAAATAAATGATCACCATAGGATTATTTTGAATATCTAATGTGACATAAATTATAAATAAATGAATAAATAATTTATATAAAATGTGATAATCCATGGGAATAATCAACTAAAATTCAACTATAGAGATAATAAAATGATTTAAATAAAGAAAATTTAGACACACATTTTTTGGTGTTGATATATAGTCTATAGATACGATAATCATATCACCATTAGTTTTTTACTTCTAAATCATCATATATTTATTATAGTGGTGATAAGAAATTTTTATAAAATTCTCCAGTTATAAAATATTTGGTAGATCAAAATGAAATAAGACATTTGAAGTTATAGAGTGGATGGTACATTTTACCATCACTACATTATTATTGTGAAACAATAAAATTGTTGTAATAAAATGTGTTTTAATAATATATCTTCATGTGATATAATTCATACATCAATTTTCATCATTAAAACATTTAATATTTCACTGATTTGAATAATTTATGTAATCTTGAAAATTATTTTATTTTAGTGTGTGTGTTATATTTAGCAGGTATGTTTCACTATTCCTCTCATAGGAGGGCCTCTTCACATTACATAGGTATAATATTTCTCAATGGACATCATTTAAATAAATAAAATATGCACATAGAACCATATTAAAATTTCAAAATGCTTTCGTTAACATTTTTTACATGAAGGGAAATTAAATATCTTTATAACATTGTATTTATTAATAAAATGTACTCAAAAATACATATTTTGTTTTTTAACCAAATCAATGATAATATAGAGAGTGCCATATTTCCAATTAAATCTTGGAAAAATATATATTTTTTATCTCATCTCTAAACATCACAATTAGCTAATACCTCATGGTGATTTGATCTCAAGAGAGAAAAAAAATCGTCTAATTTAAATTCCCTATTGATGATAAAAATGGAATAAAAAATTCCATGTCAGGTGGTAGTTTTTGAATTGGTATGGATGTATTCGTCACACATATGATATATTTATAATAATTCCATTTAAATTTTAATTAATTATGTTTGTAGAAATTGTTTTAGAAAAATAGATTCTCAATCTTGTCCCATGTTATGTAGTAGATTTCCTATAGTTTCTTCATATTCATGATTAGATTCCACTATTGATATATTTAATCTTATAACTTATATACTTGTATGAAAAAAATCATGTCCCACCCACTATTTAATTGAGGTTATCAATTAAGTGATACTTATAAATTGCTTAGTAATTAGTTTATTGGAGATACTACTAATAGAATGTTGATGTTTCTGTATAAAATAATCAGTACATATTTGTTCCTTCATCGTTCCAATTGGAATATATACAACATATGAGTTACTGTATATAGCAAGAGTTTTACATTATTTCATTTTTATGGGGAATCTTAGGTGAAAATACATGTAATGTTTTTTATTTAAGTACCTTTGGTGGGAGTTATGACTTGGGTTGTGTTTGTGTAGAGTTTAAGAAAATTTAGAGAAAAGGGGAATGTGCATGGTTGGTTCATTGTTATAATAATCTATGAGACCAATCCAACTAATCGTGTGAACCTATTCAGTGAGGGATGTATGGTTGTAGCAAGGTTTTTTAAATTATGTTCCCACACACTAGAAAATCCTGATCATTGTTTTATTTCACACAAAAATTTATAACAAAATACACAAAACCCTTGAAAGACCTCTCTTCAACCTTATCTTTGTTATAAATGTTTATGGGTGGTCTTAGAGATTTTTGGATGGGTTCATAGGCCTTCTAATCTTCATTCTTCAATATCCAATGCATGAATTGAGGATCCTCTCTTCTCACATTAAGGGGATGTCATCCCAAACCTTATTTCATCTATTCATTCTCTAATCTTGATCTTTTGGTAGATTTTTTCATTTATTTATTCATATCTAAACCATTTTTTTGCGATATAAATCTAGGATTTTATATCTAGATCAACATTGATTATATCAAGATATCGTTAATGTTGTTTTAGGAATATTAGGTCTAGAACTCAGTTCTATGTCATATTGTTTCTTGGATTTTTGGGATTTACATTGAGAGAACATCCCTAAATAAATTGGGGTAGGTTGTATAAATATCCAATGCCATAGTCATGTTTAATATTATCTTTATTTATTTGTTTAGTTTAAATTAGATGTATAGAAATTGTGTCCTGGGTAAAATTATTTATTTTTTTGAATAAATTAATTATTTGAAATGTATAATTGTGATGTTTTGATTTTAGATCATAAATAATTTGTTGTTAAATTATATATTCGGTCCTTCAGAATTCTGAACATGATTAATAGATTTTTGAATTTATTTATGGAATGGTTTTGGAATTGGAAATTAACATTTGAATAAATAATTATTGAATTAATTAATTATATAGAAATTGTGAGTGAGATAATTAATTAAGGAATTAATTACAGGGTTTTGAGTTGGTGGATGTTGATTAATTAATTTTTGAATTAGTTAATGGGAATGAAATACTTACTTAATTAGGTAATTATTTAAGAATATTTATTTTACAGACAAATTCTTGAATATAATTATGTTTCATAATAGTTTATTGGTGAATTTATTATAGGATGTCGAGTTGTAAAATTATTAATTAATTATTGAATTAATTAATGTAATTTATATTGATAATTAACTTTTTAATTAATAAACTAATGTGTTTTAGTTTTATAATTTCTATTTTAAATAATTGGATAAACATTGTTATGCATTTTACAATTAAATAATTTATTTTATATGATAAATTAATTTTGGAAATTAAATAATTAAATTTATTAATTTAATTAATCAACTTGTTAATTAATAAAAATTGGTTTTGGTTGAATAATTTTTCAATTAAATAATGTAAATTGAAGTAGTAAAATAATTTTTTAATTGATTACTAGAGTTTCAATAACAATATATTTATTTTTTTAATTTGTGGATTTTATATGATTAATTAGTTGTGAATTAATTAATGGAATGATAGGTGAAATGGATCTTTGGTGTGATTATTTCAAAATGACGTTGCACATAGGATAACTGGGCTGTGGGGAAGTGATTAACTTGTAAGAGTAAGAGAGAATCTCTTATTGTTTTATGAAAGA
Organism: Viscum album; assembly: GCA_963277665.1. Lineage (NCBI taxonomy): Eukaryota > Viridiplantae > Streptophyta > Magnoliopsida > Santalales > Viscaceae > Viscum > Viscum album. The sequence continues at coordinate 1,682,001,267 of OY728126.1, read as the reverse complement.
CTATCTAAGACTTCCAAGACGAAGAGGGAATGAATTTATGTTTTTTTCGTAATGATTGTGTGTGAATTCAAATAAAAATACTATTAAAGATTCAATTTTTTGAATGAAAGTGCATGAATTTGATGGAAAATACCTAGAGAGCATTCCTAATCTACCTATAAAGTATTTATGTTCATTTTCGTAGTACTGACATCATAACTTTGAGGTTAGGACCTAGAATGAACATTAATCATACCTATCTGAAATAAATTTTTAATGTAAATGGTAAATTCCTAATAAATTATGATAATTAATTGAAACATAGACATTCAGATTTGTGATAAACCATGGGAATGGACCAGAATCTATTGATAGTCGAAGTAGGTATTTTGGATTTGGTGTCCACGGGAACTCAGGAGAAAATGTGGTTAAATAAAGAGTTAGCGAATTAATGTTAAATTTTTAATTAATTAATTAATTTATTATTTATAAAACTACCAACAATATTGTTGACATGTTTTTTTTAGACACCATTGGTGATTTCCTAGTGAATTTTAATCACACCCTACTCAGGATGCATGATTGCTACCCTAATAAACATTATTTTTTATGGATAGGTTAAGGTAGAGGGTCATGGATTATACTGATGATTAGATATGGGTAATTGTTGAGGAAACCATGCATGGTTCATGACAATCATGGGAGTCTGTAGTGTCTTCACATTTAGTTTCATTTTAGACACTTTGGTATATACTTTGGCATAGAATTTTTATCATCTAGTTGTGTTCTATTGTTTATGAATTTTTATATATTGTGAAGTATGTAATTTTTATTATTAATTATCCTTCCACACATTCTTATTTACATCCTCTAGTGTCTTACTCTTATAATATTGGGTATATTATCCCCATGATTAACCTAAAATATCTTCTCTTATAGTCAACATCATTTGACATATGGGGAGGTGTGATTGAGGTATTGTGATGGTCCATCTTGGGGAACGATTGCATTGATCCAAGAATATGACATTAGAAAGTTCTATTAGAGGTAAAATTTTCATTCTTCTTGTTTTGTCTTATAGTTTGGGGAATGGTAGACATGAGACTAGGAAGAGTTATTGATGGAAATCAGCACGTTCATTTGAGTTTCAAACACATGTATGGGAGAAAACCCGAGTACTATGGGTAAAAATATTTTTATCGTTGTTTCTCTTATAGATGAATATTATTCCCCCTTAAGTAAAATTATAGATTTTTTCTATGATAATTTTGATGATATTTCTATGAATTGAATCATGGCATAGAATAGAAAAAGATTTTGGTCTAGATGCACCATTCATGGAACTCGTGACTATTGTTTTATTTTCACCATATTAGGAACACATGATAAAATGATTTTTTTGTAAGTTGGTAAACAGAAACGTTTTTCCTAGAATAAGAGGTTGAGTGGAAAAGGTGCCTAATAGAAATATGAGTGATGTAAAATGATGAAATAACATGATCAAATAGATGTCTAAATTATATACTTAAACAAATATAATGTGGTTAATCTTGTTATCTTGGCCAACTATATGGTGGTTAAGGATAATAATATCATCTTAGTTTTGACCGTGTGGCGAGGGATGGGGAAAAGGCACATTGTGGATTGTTTTTATATTTCTGTTACATAAATATGATAATGTTGTGTTTTAGTAACTATGTAACATGTTTGTAATAATAAAGATATTACCCCTTGAAGACACTTATTGAGAGGAAGGCTGTAGGACGTGGATTTGGATGGTCTTCTATTGGTAGAATATGGTGAAACAACAATGTTGAGGGAGGAAGAATTAGAGAAGATATGAAAGAACATCACATGTTTCATGAAATTATTGGACATAGACTAAGGTAGGGTTATGGAAATAATGTATAATATAACAATAGAGTTTCATTTGAATCACCATTAGAGCCTTACAGGAGAGGGTGGACCTGATAAAGTTGAGTTTTGGATTAAATAAATCTACACTATATATGACTACATAGAGACTGTCATTGATAATAGAGTCAATCTGAATGCTTACATGTTGTGTGGTTTAAAAAAACATTAATGGGACATACAGTCTCAATATGCATATCTTGAGGCTATGGAGTAGAAGTACTTTTAGGATGTCTTCTTCGAGAACATATACCTAGAGACACTGAGGTAGGATAGATTTGTTGAGTTTATGTGGTTGACTAAGGGAAATATTTTTGTGAGGGAGTTACTAGATGATTTAAATATTTGAATGTGGTAAATTAGGATCTCATTGCAGAGGGGATCATGAGGGAGGCTTGTAGGGGAAGATTCTTAGTTTCTTATTGATTGTCTAAAGGTACATCTTCTGAGATAAGGAAAGAACATTATTAATGTTTTTTTCTAGAACATTGGATAAATGAGTAATCAGGGGTAATGTATTATTATGCAAGAAAATGTCAATGTTATTTTCTAACATTGTGGTAGTACATGGTGTTTATGGATGCATTTCCCACCAACACCAGTGGAGTGCCACAGATGCGGCAATATCGGATATCTACAGTTGTTCTGTAGGAACCCATAGCATACAATATTAGACAGTTTTGCTAGGAAAAATCAGGTTACTGTAATGGGATCTTCCACATCTAATCATGTGGGTAGAGAGAGTTCTTTTAGAAGAGTAGATAGAGGAAGTGTACATGGTGCTTTCGGGAATGAGTTCCCACATCATTATAGCGGTGAAAATGAGGGATGTAAAACATTATAACAAGGAATATTGGTAAGATAAATCAATGTGGTGTAGCCTACACCTGTTGATAGTGATTCTAGGCCATAAACAATGCGTGCACTATTATTATATCTAATATATTATCCACTACCTAATTTTATATTTGTTGCTCACATTCCTTTATATTTGCAAAAATAGTTAATGGTTTGACCGTTGTGGGAGAGTTTGTGAGTAGGGTAATGAAAATATATACACCATTGGGTTAAATATATAGAGACATATGTATTTTCGTGGGATGTTCTATTAATATTGGGGAGTACCATTTTCTATGTAATATATATAGCCATGAAAATATAGGCTTTGAACTAATTATGTGTATGGACTGGAAAATCACATATCGATCGCACAAAGACTATTATCGTAAGAGTGTTTCATTTACGCCTCCTATTAGTGACCATTACATTTATTGAGGATAGTGATATGTCCAGGAAGGTTGAGTAGGGCCAATTACTCTAAAACCCAGAGAGCTCAGAGCCCAGGATGCATTTTGGTTCTACATGACAAAGGTATTAGCTAACATTTCCTTCCACTAGTTGTAGAACTATCTTATAATGACTATACTGAAGACTTATCAGGTCTTCCACCTAAGATATATGTGTAATTAACTATTGAGATATTGTTAGGGGTTAAGACAACATCTATTCCCCCCATACCTAATGGTTCCGACTAAGCTTCATGATTTCAAATCTCTGTAGGAGGAATTGAAGGATAAAGGATTTATCCTTCCAAGTAAGTCGCATTGGGGATCACCTATATTGTATGCACATATGGTTGATAGGGGTTTTTTTATGAATCTATTAACGAATTATGAACAAGATGAATGTCAAGAACTGATATCATCTTTTGTATATCAATGATGTTTTTGATCATTTAAAGGGGGAATGCTAGTTCTCAAATATCAAACTGGGATCGTATTATCATTAGTTGGGAGTTCAGATTTATGATTTTGAGAGGAAAAAATCCAATTGTTCGATTGGGATTTATTAGTTTTTTTAATGATGTTTTTTTGAGAAACACACCAGTACTGTTTATAGCATTGATGTAAATGAACTTTCATCCTTATATGGATCAATTTTTTGTGGTGTTTGTGGATGAAATAATTGGGTACATTAAGAATCATGATGATCGTTCCCAATATCATGAATTTATATTGAGTATACGTAGAAAGAATTAACTATACTCCATGCTATATATGTTTTAGTTTTGGATTTACCATGTACACTTTTTGAGGAACATCATATAATATTTTTGATATCTAAAGAATTCATGTATTAACTAGAGTTTACATGAGTTTCATCCAAGACGTTACCCACATGGCATTGCTGCATTCAGTATTGACCAAGAATAGGATAATGTATGAGTGGAAAAAATCACGTGAAAATTCATTATAGGAGATTAATCAAGGTCTGAATATAGAATCAATTTTGATCTTGTCATTGTTAGAGGAGGAGGAAATTGTTTATTGTGCCACTTCTAGTGATTGGCATGGAGCTGTGAGGATGCATGTAGATGGATGTGTGGAATATGGTTCCCAATATTTGAGGCCACATGAATATTATTCCACAATGCATGATATTGAGTTGTGGGATATTTTTTAATCCATGAGGTGTTGGTGTCACTATCTTTTGGGTATAAAGATTGTAATTTGATCCGATAAAAAAGATTAAGGTATATATTTTTAAAACAATATTTGATTCTTTAAAAGAAGATATGGGTTTAGTGTATGCAATACATTTATATGGATCTTGATTATATGCCTAAAATGGGTAATAGTGTGGATTCCACCATATATAGGAAAAATCAGATGTAGGCATTTTTTGAGTGTAGTTTTGAGTGGAATATGATGAGGTTTCTAGCTGAGATGGGCATTGTTGTTTTGGAGAGACATGATTAAATGACTCTGGTTTCAGTTTCAGATGATACTAAACTTTTGATATCGATCAAGGATGGGCAATTTGATGATCATGTATTATTATCCGTGATGGAATGTTTTGAATGCAGGGGACACCTTTCGATTAGTTGATAGGTGAGGATGAGATCATAATAGTGAAAAATTGAGTTTTTTTCCTGTGAGCATGAAATATGACCACATGTCAGAATTTCATCCCTCAATGTGGATAGTACATCTGGGCATGACCAAAATGTACCATGACCTAAAATGAATGTTTTATTTTCTATGAATGAAAAAGGAGATATTGGGTTTCATTATGCGATGCAACATTTTTCAACAGGTTAATACAAAGCACCAATGACCTTGAGGTTTGATACAACTATTTCCCATTACAGAATGAAAGTTGTATGAGATTACTATGGATATTGTGGTAGGTCATCCAATGAAATAGAGAAAGAATTACTCTATTTTATTTATTATGGATCGATTAAATTTTTTTTCACAATTCATGCCAATATCGGAATCCTTCATAATGGAGAAGTTGGGATAACTATAAGATCGGGAGATAGTCTATATGCATGGGGTTCTACAGACTAAATTTTTGGATCGTGATTTGTGATTTCATTCATGTTTTTGGAAATAATTATAGATGGAAATTGGAACAATGTTTATATTGAGTATATATTTCCACCAACATATGGAGGGGAAGTTAGAGTTTACTATATAGTTTCTAGAGGATATGATACGGGCGTGTGTTCTAGACATTGGAGGGTCATGTGAGAAAAATGTGTCTCTAGTGGTGTTCTCCTATTACAAAATATATCATAAAACTATAAATATAGACCTATAAGAGTCTCTTCATGTTAATCCATGTAGATCACTACTATGTTAGATGGTAGCTTGTGAGTTTTAGTTATTCTTGCCAAGTCTCATGTGTGAAACACCAGAGAAGGTACAGTTGATTTGGAATCATATGGATACAACTAATAGTCGATAGAATAAATATACTAATATTAAACGATAACCCCTAGAGTTTATAATGGTAGGTCATGTATTCATTCATGTGTCTCCAAGGTTGTTTCACCATAGTATAAGGATATTAGGAATGTTATCACTTAGGTGTGTTGGAACATTTGAGATTTCGGAGAGAATCAGGCCAGTGGCATACCAATTGTATCTTCAATAAAAATATTGAAAAATGGATGATGTTTTCCTTGTGTCATAAATGTAGAGGTATCACTAAGACCCTTCTCATGTGACTGATGTAGATGAGGTAGACTTTTAGATAAATGCATCCTTTTAGGACCTTTCGATTCTTTTGTTGGATCAAAGTGAGTAAGTGTTGCAGTGAATGAATACATCGATAGTTCATCTCTTATGGAAACATGAATATTTAAAAGAGGAAACATTGGAAAGTTAATCTGATATGAGGTCTCTGTTGACCGGTATTTTTGGATTAGAGTCCTCAGAAGACATGGAAGCACATATCAAGATTGTGATGTAATAATCTGGGGAGATTTGTAAGATCCCGAATTTTTATAGAGTTTCCCCTGTTAAAAATTATGTTACCATTGATTTATTTATGTATGTTTGGTTGGATTTATGTATTTCGGTGAATTTAGGTGGAGTTTTATGAATCTTATAAATAAAGGGGACTGTGTACTATTAGTGTGCAGTTATAGTAAACCATGCACCTAACCCACCAAACTATGGATACCTAGGTATTGAGGGTAACACAGTAGGTGCATGGATTGTTAAACCTTGCACCCCTAACTAGAAAAAACATGCACAATGTTTTATTTTTCCATAGAATTTATTTTAAAATCACATTAACCGTTGAAATATCTTCATTTAAACCATATCTCGTGAAATAACATTTTTTGGTGATTCTAGAGCTTTTGAGTGGTCTTCCAACATCATCTGATCTCATTTCTTCAATATCCATAGCCATAATTGAATATATTATATTCTCTTGGTATGCAGATCTCTAGCCAATACATATTCCTTCTATTATATTTCTTTTAAACATCCATTGGTTCATTTAATACTTTGGTTCTTCATATCTATACCATTTGGTGAGATGTAGATCTTGTAATGTATATATATATATATATATATCTATATTTACAATATCTCAATATCATTGATCTTGGATTATGGATCTAGATCTGAAACATAGATCTAAATCTTTTGATTCTTGGATTTTGGGAATTTCCATTGAAAGGACATTTATCTACGAATTTCAGTAGGTGGTATAAAATTAAAATCCCATTGTGTTCATTAAAATATTCTGTATATAATTTTATAATTTCTATTAGATGATTAATTTTTTTTTCTTTATTAAATTAATTAATTTGGTGAATTAATTATTTAAAGTATATGTGGAAGTGGGATGTTGGTATTTTATATCTTAAATAATTAATAATTAAATAAAATATGAAGTCATAAATTTTTTTAAACAATATTTATAAATTGTAAAATTAATTGATAGGCATGGTTTGGATTATTAAATTTTTATTTGAAAAATTAATTGTCGATTAAATTATTGATATGTTGAAATTGTGATTGAGATTATTAATTACTTAATTAGTTATGATACTTAGATTTGGTGATATTAATGTATTAGTTGTTGAATTATTTAAAGGAAATATCATAGTAAGTTAATATGGGAATTAATTAAAAGTATTTATATGAGAAACTAATTATTTCATTAGTAATGATGTTTGTGAATAATTAAATACTGAGATGAATATTATATGTCATGTTTTAATATGATTAATTAATTATTTAATTAATTAATGGACATTACATGATCAATTAATTGTTGAACTAATTAAACGAAGGGTTGTGAATAATTAAATAGTGAATTAATTAGTGGGATAGGAATTGTAAATTAATTGATGAATTAAATAAAGGGGTTTTTATGATTAATTAATTGTTGAAATTAAGTAATGAAGTTCATGTGTTTAATTAATCATTTGTTTAAACAATGGAAATTCATTATGGTTAATTAATTCATAAAATCGTTAATGGTAATTAAGGTAGTTAGTTAATTTTTCAACTAATTGAAGGAGTTCCAATAACCAATTAATTAAAGTGTTTTATATGAATAATTAATTGTTAATTAATTAATGGAATGATTGGGGTAATGGATATTGGCTTTGATTATGTTGGAATGGAGTAGAATATGGGATGACTAGGGTGGGAGGATGTTATTTACTGGGTAGACCGAGAGATAATCTATTATATTGTCTTAAATGACCGTGAGAGCTTTAAAAGAAGAAGTTTGAAAGATCGTATTTTTTTAAAGGATGGTGTGTGCCTTTGGGGGAATATTCATAGTTATCATTCTACTTATTCATAGTCATTATTAATTATTTTTTTTGTACTACATACTTTTGAACCTTGAGGTTAGGAACCATTGTTCACTCTACTCATGCATATCTGATTTACATGTTTTTTTATTTGATAAATGCCTTATGAATTTTGATAATGAATGGAAATATGGACATTAAGATTTGTGATATACCTTAATAAGGGTTTAGAATCTAGTGAGGGCCAATGTAGGTATTGTAGTCCAGGTGTCCATGGGAACCAGATTGAAAATGTTACCAAATAAATAATAACTGAATAAATGTAAAATTATTACTTTATATCTTTATTTATATTTTATACAACTATATATACTGTTATTGACTGAATTTTTTTAGACACCATTGGTGGTGGCCTACTATGTTGTACTCACACCCTACATGGGATTCCTCATCGGTACCAAAATATACATTATTGTTTTTGGATAGGCTAAGCGAAATGGCCCAAGAGTATATTTTTGTTTTGTGATGGTTAACGGATGAGGGAACCAGACATGGTCTGAGAACCATATGAAATTAGTTAGTGTCTTCAATTTTAGTTTAAATTTAGAAACAATAAATCATACTTAGGTATAATGCGTTTCCTTTTATTTGAGTATATAATTTTCTTGTTTTCGTAATATTGTGACATTGATACTATTTTTGATTATATATGCTACTTCTATTACATTTTTATTTTCACCATTGTTTTAATATCCTAAAAAATTATATACTGCTCCCATGAATGACTTTTGAGACCCTCATTGCAATTCAATAGCCTATGGAATAGTGGGATGTATTCATGAGGTCACATGATAGTTTGGCTAGGGGAAATGGTGAATGGAACCTAGGATGAGAAATTACAATGAGATATAGAGGTTAGTATAGCAACATGATTTATATTTTAAGATCTAATTTAATTTGGTTCCTTATGAGGTTGTTGTTAAATGGAGGGAGATCAAAGAGAAGAGAGTGCAAGGGGAACCTCAGTTTGGCTTGGATCCTGCGGAGGCTAAGGCCTTGAAGGAAAGAACTATTGATGAGATAGAAAAACAAGTCAAAGAAAAGATGCTTAAGAAGAAGATGTTTGAAGCTGAGGTAGCTCAGGCTTTGTTGAAGTTTAATTAGATGGTTTCAAAAAGCATTCCTTTTCCGAGATCTTTTTCATTGGAATCTCTACCTGAGACTCCAGGAAGAGACTTTGTCGCTCCAGAAGAGACAGCTGCTAAGCCTGTTGAGGAAATAGAGCAGATTGAGCAAGTAGAAGAAGAAGAAGCTGTTGCTGAAGGAAGTGGTGAAACTGGAGATGTTTTAAAACAAGTAGATGATTATAAGGGGACTCCTTCGGAACATTTGTCACTCCGAACCTCAGAAGTTGAGTCTTCTAAGCTAGTCACTCTAGTAATGGAATAAGAGAAAGGAGAAGAAGAAGTAGCCTATCATGTAGAGTAAGAACAACTTCTACAAGATATTGCTCAAATGAAGAATGTAGAGGTTGGTGCTCAGAAAGTTACTGAGGAGGAAGACAATATTGTTCAAGTTTCTGATAGTGAAAAGAGAACTCCGGAACATGATTCCATTCCAAAAATAGAAAAGGGAAAGATAATTGTTGCTGATACTCCGAGCTCAGTAGTGGTGAAGAGAAAGGAAGTTGGTAGTTCTTCAAAGAGAAAGCTTGACCAAGTTGAAGAAGAAATTTCTCCAAGAAGAGTCTCGGATTCAGAGTCATCTTCATTGGGGCATGATTTTGTTGTTCAGTCTTTAAGGAAGATGGTAGGTTCTATTCTGACTTTCTCAATCATTGATTCAAGATGCCAGATGCTCCAACATGCTTTGAATCAGAAATCAGACTCCGTATCTATGGTTATGGACAAGTGTGTTGAGATAGAAGCTCAATTAAAATCTATCTTTGTCGTATATGAATCCTAAAAAAGATCTTTCAAGAGGATGACTATCTAGTCGAGGAAGAATGTGGAAGAAATGAGGCTCTTTGATGAATTTCAAGATAATGTTAAGGATTAATTTTAGACAGAGGATAGGATGATAAATGAGATGACTTCTTCCTTTGAAGAGAAGCTGACAGATGAAAAGAACTTCCATATTCAAGAAGTCAGAGATCTGAATGGGAAGCTGAATTCTTTCTCTCAAAACTAGATGTTTGAAAGGGATCATCGGGTTGAGTTTGAAGAGAAATTGAAGGCTCGGGAAGAAAAGATTAAATCTCAGGAAGAAAAGCTTCAATACCAGGAAGAAAAGATTGAAGCCCAAAATGAAAGAATTGTTGTGTTAGAGAAGCAAGCTGAAGAAGATCATAAAGACTGAAAGAAGATAATGAATATTCTTAAGGGTCTCATGGAAAAGGAAAAAGATCCAAAATAGAATGATCCTATCTTTTGTTGTATCTAAATTTCTTTGTTGTTGAGCTATTCAAACTTAACGAAAATTTGAGCTTGCTCGTTTCTTTTGTTGTTACTACTAATTTTTCAGGTACTTTGTTATATTTTCCATTCCCTCAAATTCTTTTTAAAAATCACAAAGGGGAGAAGGAAAATAACTCTAATGAAAGGGAAAAATAATCTTAACAAAGGGTGAGAAAGAAAACAAACTACAATAGAGTTTATCTAAGGGGGAGTTTCTCATTAAATAAGACTCTCTTATTCGTAATGAAAAGTCATTCCTGAAATCTAGAATACAATCCTTAGAGTTTCAAAGCCTAAGGGGGAGTTATTCGTATTCATCAATATTCTTAAAGCAAGGGGAGATAAGCCTTAATGTTTTCTTTCTTCTTAGAATTTATTTTTTGTAAGGATTTTTGTGCTTTCCAAAAAGGGGGAGATTGTTGAGTCAATAAGGTTTTCCTAATGAATTTTCCATTCCTTATTGTTTTGAAAATCACAAACACCTTATCTTTAGGAAAATAGATTTTATAAGAAAAATAGATTTTATAAGGAAAATTGCTTTTATACGGAAAATTGGTTTTATAAGGAAAAAATTATTTTATAAGGAAGATTGATTTTGTAAGAAAAATCATCCTTATCACATTTTCATTCATATATTTCTTAAGTATAAGATTAAGATTCATTTCTGTTTTCTTGGAATTGTTTGAAACATTGATATAAAGTATTCTGTTTTAGGTTCCGAATTCTGGATAAGAACTGTAATAAAGTTTCACTCCGAAATACAGATGAGAACTGTAATAAAGTTTCACTCCGAAATCCAGATGAGAACTATGATAAAGTTTCATTCCAAACTCCGGATACGAACTCTGATTATGTTCTACTCCAGATTCAGGATAAGAATCCTTATGAAGTTCGACAACAAATTCTCATTACGAATTCTGATGATTAATTCTAAATACGAATTCTGATGATGAATTCTCATTACGAATTCTGATGACGAATTCTCATTATGAATCATGATGATGAATTCTCATTATGAATTCAGATAACGAATTCTCATTCCGAATTCTCATTCTGAATTTACCTATTAAACAGAATCTGATCATATTTGGTTTATACACTCCGTAATTGTTTAGACTCCGAAAAATAATTATTTTTTACACTCCGAACATTCATTTTGAACTTTTGAGTTAGATTTTTAAATGGTGTCGTACATTCTGTTACACTTGTTTTGTTATAAAATGATGTCATTTATTCTGTTATAAACTAACCATTGGCTATGTGACACGTGTATAGGTCCCTCCGATTTTTAAGGAAAATATGACTGTTGGGAAGGAGGCCGACCATACCTATAAATAGTAGCTGATTTAAAATATCTCGTAACAAAAATTAAGTTGATCAATCTAGAGACCGCATACTACTAAGGTGATTTCTAGAGAGAGAAATATTTTCATGCCTTGTGCGTACTGAACCGCTCGTCCAGTTTTTGCTTCATGTGACTCCGAATGTTGGTGATTACATTCGAGGACTTTCGGGGATATGAAGACAGAGGTGCCGACTACCTTGAAGTTCGAGGGATTCCATACTGAAGAAGACAGAGGTTTCCAACTACCTTGAAGTTGAGGGATTGTGGGGATAGCAAGGCAGAGACACTCCGATCTTCGTATCGAGGGCTTACCCTGGTGTTGGTAAGACATACTTGCTTGAAAGTATAAATCAAGGGACCTTTATCCAAGGTTGTTGGATACCCTTCTCTTTGGGTTAAAAGACTTATATCTTGTTACTTGTAGTTTTAGTACTTGTTTATTTCTGCAGCATATTGTATTGTAAGGAAAGTATAACTTTCTTATACTTCCCTACTTATACTTTGTTTCATTTAGATTCTATATGATTTATGGTAGAATCTCATATTGTAATCTTTTGTTAAGTTTCAATTTCCGGAACCATATTTCTGGAACCTACTTTCGGAATCTCATTCCAAGTTTTCATTTGGTGTTGGAGGTGTTGTGAATTTTCTTAGTTTAACTTTGTTAAACATAGCCCTTTCCTTTGCTTAAGGAAAACACAGTTATTCATAACTAACTTTAAAGGTTCCAAAGGAATTTTTAAAGTATACAATTCACCCCCCTCTTGTGTTTTGAACATCTACATCATTATTTAGATCCTATAATAAGTTCATATGCGTAGAGAAATATAACAATATTTAATGTATTTTTACTTAGATTAAAATGCAAATTAAATGAAAATTCCAACATTTTCTAGAAAACATGAGAAAATATCATTTTCTTGAGATAAAAGTTTGATCAAATATCCCAGAATAATGTAAATTCCATTTTCTTTTAAAATAAATAATAAAAAATGTAAATTAATCATTAAATAAGAGAAAAATTGTGATGGGGGACAAATATTTTCATGTCATATACATTGAAAAAACATTCTTTCCATGAATTTTTTAAATATATAAATAAATTATTTTGAATCTTTCTAAAAATATAATTCTATAAAATTTTAAATAAATGAAGTGGTAGTGAAAAAATAAACTTTTTTAGAAATTTCATGTAAAACAAATAATACATTAAATATAATTTTTAAGAGTAAGACATCGGAGAAAATGTTTTTTGACCAATGATAAATATGTATTGATTTTATTTAAAATCATTTTCATGATAATTTTAAGAAATTAATATTGTAAAATGGTAATAAATATAAATACAACATAAATAATAATATTAGAAAAAATATATTTAGTTTTTATAATTATTTCAAATATTTTTTCATAATTGAAAATCGACTATAAATAGACCCGATAAAAATGGCATTGAAATATATTCCCCTTGCCTCAAGATTTATAAATCAAAAAACTTATTAAAATTTAATGTATTATAAGAATATATTTATTATAAATATATCATAGATTCATATTCAAACATAAATATATAATTTCAATTCATTTATAATTTCCAAATTTACATTCATCAAAAATTTCACTATTAAAACCAACCTTTGAGTTAATATTGGTTCGTTTTACATGCATGATTTATTTGAATGGATATAATTATTGCACGTTGGACATGTTATTATCATATTCATAATATAAATCATGAAATAAATATCTTATTTATTAATTGTATAAACAGTTTTCATTACTCATATAAAGAGTTCATAGAAAATAAATTGTGCCCCAACATCAAGGTAGTAATTTAAACATACAAAATGAGACTTTATCACATTCCACGTATTGGAATGGAAATTGGATAGATAATATCCTATAATTAAAGAATAAATTTTTAGAAAAAAAACATTACACCGATCATAAAATATCATAATAAATGAATGTGTTGGAAAATGATTTGTATTCCATCATGGATGTTATAGCCCATATGTATGCATGAGCAATACTTTCATTTCATATTTGATGAAATGGAGGTGGAATATCAATGATCTATAATCCTGGAAACAATTATTTTTGTTTAATATATTTTGGTCAATAATTTTTAATGTATAGAATATATTTTTAGGTTGTAAAATAATATATAAAATTGAATGCACTCAGTTAAGACTTATACATATTGGTTGAGAAACCTCCTTTCTCCTACACTATATGACATGAATGGATGGAATTTTCACCAATACATGATCTCTAGAATGTGGGGAGGGATGTAATAATGTGGTTAGGTATTTTATTTCATGACCTATAATTCACATGATGTATCATCAAGATAAAATAGATGGTATCGGTTTATAATGTACAAGATGACATATATAGAATATATCATAGGAATAAAATATAATATTGACCTAATGAAGTTATTTTTCTCCATAAATGAAATTAATATAATATTGGAAATATGTATTATTTAAAATTTACCAATAAAATTAAACCTTTTATTTTTTTTGATGTTATTTAAATTTAATATTCCATTACCCCTCAACAAATATGTTTTAACCTCAACTATTGTAACCTGTTTTTTACTATTTTAAATATTCTATTTGAAAAAAATAAGTTGATATTTTAAATTTTTTTAAATATGATGAACTAAAATATAAAAACTATTTTAAATGATTTTAATTATTTAATTTTGTGGAAATTCATTATAAAATAATTGTAAAATTTCATGAAAATCTATTTCTAGCAAAGGTAATTTTAAATCATAAATATAATTTTTACATGATTAATTTCCATGGGAAAAAATATTCAATGGAATGAAAAATATTTTATTGAAAAATTTTATTTAATAATTAATTATAATTGTTCACGTGTAATGATTAATTTATTTTATTAAGAAAAAAATGGACCACATAATCACAATTTTTGCGGAAAAAATATATTTTACTCTCAAATAATTAAAATTTTTCACTTTATAAAAAATATAATCAAATTAAATTCTTTTATATATATTTAAAATATTATATTTAATACATCATTTATTTTTACTTGTAATATTCAATCCAAGGGATTTGTGGTTATAATCAGTTTAAATAATAATCCTCATATCAAAATTCATTTATACTCGGTGTTTTTTGAAAAAATGCTATCAAATAAATGTAATTATCATAGATTGAAATATAAAATAAATTTATTTTTTGTTCTAAAAATGAAACCAATGTTAATAAATCCCTATATAATAAATAAGGATCCGTGAAACAGGTCCAATTATATATCTTAAAGTTTCTTCAACTATTTCATAATCAACATTTTATTTATAATAAATAATTGATATAATTATTGAATAAATTTCTCTTAATAATAATTTTAGTATATTAAAAACATTTCAGAAAAAATATTTGTTACTTTTTAATATTATATTGTACTCATCTTTTCTTGATCTACCAATATTAACGACTATGAATCAAATTCTTGATGTAATATTGTATCTTATATATAGAAATGGTATTAAAAAATTCCCTCTTAATAAATTTGTGATGATAAGGTCCCCATGATATATACTAAACAATATCTATTATACTCATATCATTATGAATAAATAATTATACCATAAATTAAAGTCAACTAGAATGTGTTAAAATATGGATGAAATACATGATTCATTATAACCTAGAATATGGATATAAAATATATTTCCAAAAGATCATCACTAAAAACTAAATATGAAAATATTTATTCCAAAAAACAATATTTAGTGCATTATTATCTTTTCTTATAAAATGAATATAAAACTAACTACATTATAGATATAGCTTATTTGTGCCTTGTAAATACTATATTTAGGTTTCTAAGTATTTGAGGGACTAGTAGATGAAAACATGAGTTTTAGAAAAAACTAGAAAAGTTACAAGATAGTTAAACTATGAGGTATTCCTCTATGATGCACCAGTGGAATGCTTCATATTTTTATATGGTTATTCATACCATGAAATATCTATATGGAAAACCATGATGGGATTCTTTTTTTATCAAGGGGTGTCACAAAGTATGAGCATGGTTCTCCCAAACCATAAGACCTTTAGTAAAAATCATTCACCCCCAATAAGATTGGATTGTTAGGGTATACAGTTAGTCCCATATTTAGTTTAATTGTGTGGCCTCATCTAACATATTGGGGGACCCCCCATCCGAACTATTAAAATGTTTGGATTTACTATTTGACCATGGTTGTTTTAAAGTATAATCACTCCAAATCTAAGATTGGCTCACCCAACACCTTCCCTAGTTATTTGAAGATCACTCTACAGGGATTCATGGTGTTATTCCTACATTAATGATAGATCAAATCGATTTATGTTTCATTTTATTATTTGGTTTCCCATTTTCATTGTAGATATATGCTATATCTATTCCATATCATCTTGATAGATAGGAATAGGGCTATGATACAAGATCTACATAGTCTGAATGGAGGATTAACCTTTTTTCTTATGGATCTTGGATTTTTAGGACCCTATCAACTCTTCCATGGTTATTATTTTCAAGGGAATTGTGTTTTGACATCATTTTAGGAAGGTGTATCTATAATATTGGTTAATTCAATTAATTTATTTACATTATCATGTAATTATATTAGTTTATTCCTTATATTTATGTATTGTTGGTCTTGAAATTTTTATGGGATGAAGTATGTTTTTAAATAGTTTAATTTAAAATTAAATTTTGCACACCAAGTGTTTGAATAAATTCATTGAGGGTGGTCTTCAATTAGAAATTTAATCTCAATCTTATAAGAAAGTATCTTATATTTGAAAATTTTTAATAATTTATTTTCTGATTTTATATGAATGGTTTTTGGCAATGGAACATTGTGAAACTTTGGTGCATCAGAAAAGGGACATTGGTAACCCAGTGTGTGTTACACCACAAGAGGTTACTTTTTGGGAAACGATAGAATATGTAGATACTTCATATACGTTGGTACCAACAAATATTTAGTTTAAGATCATTTATCTCAAGTATGTATTTACACAGTCAACTGACAAAAATGTAGTTATTTTTAATTTATGGCTTATATAATAAATGAATTATTTTTTTATTGATTATGAATCACATGTTTTCTCATGTGGTTGTTTAATATGGTTTCACCTGAAGGGTTATTTCTTGAATATTATTTTTAATTTATTACCATATAATTTGTTCATATGTATTAATATTTTATCATATATAATTTTCATATTCATGGATTTTTTATATGAATTGATTTTACAAAATTCCAAGGTAAATGAAATTGAAAATGGGTTGGGATTTTTGAAATACATTGTAAACATGTTTTGTAATAAATGATATAACTATTTAATTAAGGATATTAGTAATTGAATATACTATTTTGTGGTATACTAGTACGATTTGTTCTCATACCATACTTATTATCTTTGATGATTTTAGATTTTTTATTGTTGGATTCAAAAAACATGAAGGGAATCTTGTAGTATGTTGGATTCTATTATTAATGTGGCCATTAGTATGTTATAGTTTGGAGGTGATTGTTGATATCCTGGTGATTTTTTATTTTTGATTTATAAATACATTCTAGTTATATAGAATATATTTGATTTCTCATTACTGGTATGTATCTATTTTTTCATATTACACTATTATTTTATGGCATGGTTGGTTATATTCATGTATTATTTTTATAATCTATATTTTATCACACCTTTACTGGATTGATAGGGTGGCATGTATTGTTGACTCAGGTTTTTATGTTATAACTACGTATTAGATGTATGCTCATCCTAATATGTGTTAAAAACACATGATATTGGTTCCATGTATTTGGTAGAAATTAGTTAGGACAACTAAAAATATAATTTTATTAAATAAGCTGTGAGGTGGGTAAAAAATCATGTGGGTGGATTGAAATAGAGACCAATAAAATTCACTATCACATGAGACATCCTATTTGATGGAATGGATACATGGGAGAAAAATTCTATGATGGGATAGTCTGGGGTAGCCAACGGGACCAAGAAATCTGCCACATAATTGCCTTTACGATAGATGTTGAAAACCCCCCATATCACTATATAATAGTGCCTAACATTCACAGATCATAAATTTGAATGTGCATGAATTAATATAGTCTCGAGTGAGAGAGCTTGAAATGATCATGGAATTTGATTCCATCAAGGATTTGGAGATTTTCTTAGACCCTCATAAAGAAATTCTACTAAAAATGGACATAGCCTCTGCCTTCATATAGTTTCTAGGACCATAATAGGCACTGAAGGATTAGCACCTCGATCCAAAAGAGTCACGATCAATTTCACCACCATGTATTCAACATTTATCACATGAGACATCCTTGTTCAGCATATGACTATTGGTATGAGTAGACCAGTGAACCCACTACCTGCGAACTCTGGGAATGGCCATGTTTGAGGGACAACGGGCAGTCTGGAAGCATCTAATGAAAAGAGAAACATTCCCCTGCCCTATGATCCCTAATATCTACATATCCATGAACCCAAAATTCACAATGATAGATTACATGGGGTTATTAGAGCCATTCATAGTTCAGTTACGACCTTGAAAAGAGTCCAACACCCCTCTTCTAAAAGCGAAACCCTCGGGGTTTTCTCCTATATGATCTCTATAGAGCCACAGAACCACCATAGAAGGAATTAATTAGTGGATTATACGGAAGGGATAATGTTCATGAACTCACCTATGTATCTCTAGATGATACCCACCCATCTAGTCTGAAAAAATAAGTTCACCACCATCTCATAAACGTGTGTCGAGAAAAACATTTATTTTGAGGCCATATGAACACAATTGTGCATGATAGCCATATTAGCAGGAGACTCAATGTAAAAAATTCTCCATAGTATGAAGATAAACATTGATGGTATTTAATTTCACAATAGATAATATATCAATGTGTTGATTTGAGGATGGATATTGAACCATAATTATATGTCTTAGTTAAAACCCCCCACTCACAGCACTAGAAAAAAACACACTGATGAATGGATTCATCCAAACAAATGCTATCGAATTCTTCATACTATGTGGGATAAAGGAATACCGGGTTGAAGTAGGGTTGACATCAGGTCTCCCTAACAGAAGTATTGATAACATAATGTCATAGAAGGTCAAATATCACACCGCTAAAAATATTTTCATAAATTAGCCTCCCCCTAATATCCAATTGTAGTGGATATTAAGATTACAAAAAAGAAGTCATGAAGTTTTCTACTACTAATAAAGATACATTCTATTCTCCCTAGATTTTAAACTATGCTTTCCTTTGATGAAAAATCAATATAAAATATTACAATAAAAAACCTCCCAATTGAGCTTACCTTGAAAGAATTGAATATAATTTCTTATGTCCCAAGAACTGATACCCCTGTGTGAAATCGATTTAGAAATACCAAAACAAGTGGCCCACTGACAATTTCCCTCCCCATGGGAATCCAATATAATGTTTTTCAGAATGCTCTGAATTTTTTTGATAGTGTACTAGGTATATTTTTAGATAGAAATATCATGCATGGGTATGGATGACAACACAAAGATGACAAGAGTAATTCTCCCACTAGTGGATAAAAATATATTATTCTAGCTGATAAAATGAATAATAACCTAGCGGTTCATCCATTAAAAATGAGAAAAACGGATCCTACTCTGAGAGGTGGGAGAACCCATGTGGGTCGTAAGGAATCCCATGTATAAAATATATATGCTAGATTAAATATAGGCCTTAGATTCATGGACGGATTATATTCACATGACCTTCAAGCGTCTAGAGACTCCTCATGGGAGTAGGTTCTAGCTCGCTATATACATTCTAGGTGATTGCATCTAGAGATGGAGGGATGATACCACCCAGACTAAGAATCATCGACACCCAGTGTGGAATGATTTACATGTAGTATTCTATAACATTTTCTTTCTAGATACTCTAAGGGCAGATCGAGCTCAAGAGTTCATGAATCTGCAGTTGGGCGCCATGTCAGTGTAGGATTATTCTTCTCAGTTCACGGATATAAAATGTTTTTCACCTGTTCTGATGGGTGATGAGATGTTGAGGGTTAGATTCCTTGAGCTTGGACTTTGATAGGACATCTGAGCGATGATGAATGTTTTCATGTTGCCTATAGTGCATGCTATTTTGACCCTGGAGTTCATTATTGCACGGATCCAACAGGAAACTAGTGGTACAAACCATGGTAGTTTGGAACGAGTCTCTGGTACTATTTCTACCGACAAGAGGAAGAGGAAGGTGGATTTCTCTCATGGTGGCAGTACTAGTCAGGTGAATTCTTTAAGAATCCATGTAATGTGCTACCATTGTGTAAAGAGTGGCATAAGAGACCTCAGTTTCCATGTGACCTAGTGGAGTGCCGAGCGTGTGACAACATGAGTCATATTAATTGTTTTTACAGGGCTTTTCCACTAGTGATTAGAGAGAGGGGATCTATGCAGACTTTGCGTGAAGGAGCAGGGCTAGAAGCTTCTTACTAGTTATGGAATTGGGATATGTTAGGACATTTAGGCAGAGGTGGTGGTCATGGTAATGGTATCCATACACTAGTATCTTAGAGATAGCTGGGTGGGTCAGCTCATGGTAGCCAAGCTGTGTCACAGGTTCAAGGAACTAGGAAGACATATGTAGTACAACTGACCTAACATGAGAAGGATCCTAGACCTTCCACTTTTAGAGGTACTATTATAGTTGTTCTATTTTATATTCAAAACTTTTGGATAATGGTAATACACAAAGCTTTATATCTATGCCTGTCGTGTATAGCATAGGGCTCTATTTTTCATCTTCATTGGATATCATAATGCTAGACACTCCATTGGGAATTAGAACGGTAGGAGTGCGTCAGTGCACGAAGTTCCCCTAGAGGTTGGTGGGTGTCACTTTCTATGAGACCTCTATGTCTTAGAGATGAAATGTTATGTTTTCATTCTATGGATTGAATGGTTGGTAACCTTTGGAGCCTTTTTATATTTCTAGCATCACAGGGTGAGTTTCATGTCAAGAGAGGGAGGAGAGATTCTATACAAGGGATAATGAGATGCCTAGGCGAGTCGAGATGCACCCGAGCATCGTGGGCAAGGTGAAGTGAGATCCCAAAATGAGATTTTATATCTAGATGACCAGGGAATATGTCATAAGGATTTCCCTAAAGTGGTTAATCAATTCATGTATGTATTCCTAGATGACTTTTTAGGTCTAACTATTTAGAAAAATGTGGATTTCTATATTGATTTTGTTCCAGGATCAACACTGGTGTCCATTCCACCATATAAAATGGCTATGCCAGAATTGAAGGAGCTAAAGAGGCATTTAGAGGAGTTACAAGACAAAAGTTTTATCTGACCCAGTATTTCTCCCTGGGTTCATCTATCCTCATCACAAAGAGGGCATATGGTACTCTGAGACTCTACGTGGATTATCAGAAACTGTACCAGTTGACGGTTAAGAAATGACATCCCTTACCGAGGATTGATGATCTTTTTTATTAACTTCGAGGAGAACGAGTGTTCTCAAACCTTAACTTGAGATCCGGATATCATCAATTGCGCGTTAGACCATCGTACATACCTCTTATAACCTTTTGGAGCACATATGGTCTATACGAGTACTTGGTCATGCCGTTCGGCCTCACCAATGTGCTAGCTGTTTTCATGGATCTGATGAATAGTGTGTCTCACCCATATTTGTATTCTTTTGTGGTAGTCTTCATGGACAATATCATGGTGTACTCTCACACTCGGCACGACCACGCCACCCATCTTGATATCGTACTGAGTACATAGAGAGAGCATCAGTTGTATGATAAACACTCAATGTGCCACTTTTTGATGGACCTGATTCACTTCTTGGGTCATATTATCTTAGAGGTGGGAGTTGCAGTGGACCCAGAGAAGGATAGAGTAGTAGTTTGCTGGGAGCAGCCTAAGAACGTGTTTGAAATAAGGATTTTCATAGGGCAGGCTGGTTACTACAGGATCTTTATACAGGATTTCTCTCGCTAATCCATGTCATTGACAGGTTTGACTAAGAAGGGTGTGAATTTATTGTGGTCAGAAGATAGTGAGACAGCCTCTCAGGAGCTGAAGGGAAGTATGACATTAGCCCCAGTCCGGATACTTCGTGATCAATGGAAGAGCTATACATTTTACTATGATGCATCAGATATTGGGTTGGGAGGAGTGTTGATACAAGGAAATCGAGGAGTTGCGTACGAGTATTAGCAGTTGAGGCCAAATGAGAGGAATTATATGATGCGTGATCTCAAGTAGGCTGGAGTTGATCATGTGTTACGCTGTTGGAGACCTTATCTTTTGGGAGAACATTTTGTTGTTTTTACGGACCAAAAAATTCTTAAATACATCTTTACCCAGCGTCACATGAATTTAAGACAATGAAGTTTGGTTGAAAACCTTCAGTCATTTGCCTTTTTTCTTTCCTATACACCTGGTAAGTGTAACACAATACTCGATGCACTGAGTAGGAGGACTCAGATACAAGCAGTGAAGGAGGGCAGTGGTGAGTGGCATCTTGTGGGTTTGTAGTCTGAGATGCATTTTTGGGTGCACGATAGTCAGGTTTCAACCTACATTTAATCCTTAGTTGTGATTTCTAACCACCTGGATAGAGTGAGGATGAGACAACAGTCATATTCGAAAGGCCTAGTCCTATGGTAGTCGATGGCTAATGAGGACCCTCTTCCTGGTTGGATGATAGGAGACAACGAGGTACTACATATCCTTGGATGAGTGTGGGACACATGGGATATACGCAAGGATTTGATGGAGGAATTTCATACTTTAGCTTGGGCAGTTCATCATGGAGTTACCAAAATGTACTGTGAAATCACACATCATTATTTGTGGCTGGGTATTAAATGAGAGTAGCTGGTTTTGTTACGAGATGTTCCCCTTATTAGCAGGTGAAGGCAAAGCATCAGAGGAAAGCCAGACGGTTACAACAGTTACCCATTCCGGATTGAAAATGGGATGATGTCATGATGGACTTCATGACTGGGTTGTCGTGGTCACATTGAGACAATGATGACGTATGGGTTGTCGGGGATATACTTACAATGGTGGATCATATTTTGTCAATGAAGGAGACTACTAGTGATGACGAGCTCGAGAAGTTATATATCTGGTAGGTATTAAGTCTTCATGGGGTCCCTCGTTATATCGTTTCAGATAAGGAAACCCATTTTACATCTCATTTTTTACAGAGATTTAAGAGCACATCATACCACCCTCAATTCAATTTCCAGTTAGATCATATAATACAGGTGCTAGAGCACATGCTGCATTCATGATTTCTGGACTTTTGGGGCTCTTGTGAGAAGCACATAACATTGGTCGAGTATTCATACAACAATAGTTTCAAGGAAACTATTGAGATGGAACCTTACAAGCTTTTATATGGTAGGCATGCTGACCACCCATGTGTTCGTTGGAGGCACGTGAGGCAGAGGAAGCTATACTTGGACCTTGTCTCATGATGGAGACTTTAAAGCAGGTCGATTTGGTTCATAAGTGGATGGATACTGCATAGTCTTGTCAGAAATCTTATGTTGATCGTTGTAGAAGACCCATAGAGTTCGTGGTCGGGTATCTGGTTTTCTTGCATGTTTCACTGAGGTTGGGATACATGCGGATCAGGAAACAGGGTAAACTTTCACCTAGGTATGTAGGGTTGTTTGAGATCATGGACAAAGTCGGGTTGGTTGCATATTGGTTTCAGTTACCACACAGGTACCAGGCCATGCACAACATCTTCCATGTATCTTTGCTTTGCCGTTATCATTTTGACACATCTCATGTTTTTCATCCTGAGGAGGTTTAGATTTAGGTAGATTCATCCTTTAAGGAGAATCAGATTATTATTGTTGATAGGATCATGATGGTTTTCTAAGGCCAATCAGTTCATCTCAAACAGGTTCTATAGAAGCATGGACTAGTGCAGGACAAAACCTAGGAGTGGGAGAACAACTTACATGATAAGTGGCCAATATTGTTCTCATCTTTATCATCAAAAACCCTGGAAGGGAAATTCATTGATGAATTGCTTTAAGTGGGGAAGTTTGTAAGAATCTGTATCTTATTCTTGAGGTACGGGTTTCTTATATTACTTTTCCTTAATTATTTTTGAGAAAAAAGGGAAATGTGGGGAAAATCCCAAATTAATTGGTACATGCCATGTAATTTCGTATACACGCCATGATCTAGGGCTATGTGGGATGAGAAAAAAGGGCATTTAGGATTTGCTGTAAAAACTAACTACACGCCATGCACTTTTGTACACACGCCGTGTACATTTTCCTTGTGGGATGATAATACAAGGCGTTTAGACTCGTTGGCGATTAAGGGTGTAAAAACTAACTAAATGTTGTGTAGTTTTTAATACACGCCGTGTAATCAGTCAACAGATGAATAGTGAGGTGGTAGAAATTATCTGCTAGAGGAACAATTTAAAAGGAAAGTACATGTCGTGTACTTGATAGTACATGCTGTGTGGTCATGTTATTTTGTTAAAATAGGCAGTCGCATCCTCATTCATCACAAGAGGCAGTGGGCTCTCCTAGAGTAGTGGGAGAGAAGTCCGTGATTTTGAAGAGCTCATGATCGCACACTGGTGCTATGATTATTATGTCGTCGATCTCGTCTAAACTACATGGGTAATGTCTAACATCTTCTTGAATCCTTACATACAATTCATTACATAAGAGATGTTATTTAGGTTTGAACGAGTAACCATTTATCGCATATCTACGACATAGTTGGTTGTTTTGGGCGGTGACATTGATGTTCATCTATCAGTGGAGATCGAGGTAGGTGATCGTGTGTTTAATTAAAGCAGTCAGGTTGAATTTGTGTACCATTGTGCCACGTGCCCACGTTCAGGGTGTCCTGTGACTGAGAGTTTTACTATTGAGATACCTGGAATTTCATATGTAATCTAATAAATGAGTATAAACTGCTGGTAGGGATCGTTGCATTGATCCAGGGCTACCCTGAGGGTTTGGTTGTGCCCAAATTTACCATACCGGTAAAAGCGGTCGTTGAAGTACATGTAGGGATCGAATCCACAGGGACCGAAGAAGAAACATTGAGACACTTTTATTAGATGCAGGATTGGCTATGAAGTGGCCAACTATGGTGTTGATTGATTTGAAGAAATATTTATTTAATTTAAAGAACAAAACCAATTAAATTACTTGAATTAAAACAACTAATAAAGGTAAGTTGATCCTAGGTTGTATCTTGGGCTTGATTGGATGTATTTGTTTTTCATTTTATTTTCTGTTCATCAGTTCAAGAGGTATCCATTAAATGAAATAATTCCTCGATATCATTCTCCGATTTAATCCATACAAAATTTCAATGCTAATAACCAATTCACTTAGAGGATCAATTAAATGAGCATTCCAAGGAATTGGATCGTACTAGCACTCAAAATGTGTCATCGTTAAAGTCGGTGAAGACAAAGAAGAAGTTAAATCAAAGAAAGGAACTCTTAAAATAAAGAACAAATTTAAGAATTTAAGAACATCAAATAACATTCAATCTAGCCCATGAAACACCTTAGGATCAACTCATTAAATTTTATCCCTCCATTTATGCTATTCAATCAATGGAAGCGGGTAGTTGACTTAAAGAAGCAAGATTGAAGAAGAAAAACATCAATCAAAATGAACACTCTACCATTGTGTGATGAATTCACAAGTGTGGGTGTGAATAAAATCACCCATCGATTCAAAGGTATCAACGTGTGAAGAAAAGGAAAATAAAAAGTGAATAAGAATAAATTTTATTAAAATTCTAAACGTGAATGAAAAAATTACATTATAGAAATTGACGATGCCATTACAAAACGAAAGCGGGAAATTACAATTGAAATAAAAACATGGATTCAATGAAAAATGTTATATGATAATTCCCTTAACCACAATCTCCTTATATAGGCATATTAGGAGCCTTAGATCCACTCCAATAATTAATTCACCCCACAACGATTAATAGAGTCAAAATGAGGGTGAATAATCAAAAGGAAATTGACGTTTGGAAGTTGACCCGGAAAACTGTCCAGATTCATCCACCTTTTTGAAGTTTGAATCTTTAATTTATGGATGCCGAATCATGAGGTGTCTTAGAAGACAATTATATTATTAAATGTTTCCTCTATCTGATGTAAACATTGCAGGGCATTTGGATAAGCCGTTTAGAAGTTATGGACACAATGGTGGGACGACTTTATGTGAATTAATGCCGGGTCCACCATTTAAATCTCAGCTTCAGATCCATTTATCATCATGAAAACTTTAGAATTATCTCTGTCCATAGTTTAATAAAATGATCCTCATCTATTTATCTTTCTATTATATAAATTTGAGCTTCATTGGGATTTTTTTGTTAGCCCCAAATTTTTTTGATGGGCCTTAGGCCCATTATGCTTTCTCCAGTTAATTTCTGCATTCGGGAGAAAAATTATCCATCTTCCCTTGGAATTCATCCATCGGACATAAAAGATAAAATCTTCGAAACAAAGTGATAAATAATATCCCAAAATTTAAAATTCACAAAATGAATATAATGTTGTCCACAAACAATTGAATGATTGGGCCAAAATTTGCATTTTAAACATGAATTGCATTTAAGATGAGAAATGAAGTTCTATTTATGTAATGCACTAAAAAATTGTTTATGGAATTTTTAACAATGAATATAAAGATATTAAAAATGAATATTAGCCACTTCCACGGACTAATCACATCCCCCAACTTGAGTTTTACTAGTCCCGAGCAAAATAAATTACAAATATGAAATTCAAATCCCCTTTTCCAAAAACATATTAATAAATATTGCTCACCCAAAGACCTCATACCAAAAAAAATTATAAAACCCATCAAAATCATTTAAAACAAGCTAGGTCCGTAAGCATATCCCAAGCCCAATCCCATTCATTTGTTCAAATATATCGCCACATTTCATCCAATTCCAATTAAGCATGATAAAGTGTTGTGCATCATAAATGATATGGGGCCCATTTTATTGTTCAATGGGAATAAATGGAAGTGCTACGTGGGAATCACATTAATCCTTAAGACGAGTAACCATTTTTTTTGTTTTAACCACAATATATATGAAAATACTAACTCTGGGAAAGACAACTATGGAGTCACGATCCCCAAGTGCCGGACGCCACATATTTTGTCAATACCATTGTCTACAATAGAGATATAAAGCCTAAATCGGGGCAAGAAAACAATAGAGTCACGATCCCCATGTGCCGGACGCCACAAATTTGGACAAAACATTGCTCTATGTGGTCATTATTTTTTTAAATTTTTTTGGATACTCAAATAAAATAAAAGTGACCCTAGAACCCTATGCTATAATTAAAGGGACCCAAGAACTCAAACTTACACCCATTATCCAGTAGATGTTAATTGTGGCATTTTTACTAAGAAGATGAAAATGTAAACTTTTGAAAAATCACATCGGACAACTGCACATTCAAAAAATATGCTCATGAACTTAAACTTGCATTAAAATCAGAATCAAGGCATGCAAAATTATTTGATATCCAATTTCAGAGTTTGCAATGTGTGTTATCATGTTCAAGGTTAATGGAATTTTTCTTTCCATGCATGTTCTTGTTAATAAAAAATCATTTTTTATTTCATCTCCCCCAAACATAGAATAACATTGTCCCCAGTGTTTAAAGAAAGGAAAAGTTAGAAGGGGGTAGGGGAGGATTTCAAAGAGTAAATGATAATCATGGAATGAAGTCACCTGGTGGTTGATGATGACAGTGCGTGCCACAGTCTCCCTTCACTCCTAGATTTGATTCTCAGTGGCTTGGATGGTGGTGAATGGATTATCCTTATGACTTACGACATTCCTTTTATTTTTTTAACCTAAAAAAACATAAAAATAAAACATAACAAAATAAACTGATGATACATTGGCTTCTTTTTAGATTTATGGGTAAGGTATTACTCAGATATCACGCCACGTGACATGGATGAATATGGCACTCCCCTTTAATATTCATCCTTACTCATAAAAGAAGAACATGACAACAGTCTATGTTAATTTGTTATTTGAAAAAGAATGATTCAAAATGATTAGAAACATGAAAACCATGGGTTCCCTCCCATGCAACGCTTTTGTGTAACGTCGTTAGCTCGACTTGAACCCCCCAACTTATCCAATCCATCTTTCAAAATTTTAATTAACCCATCTTTCTCCACTTCAACAAGATTGAGATTGATTGTTTTTTTTTTAAATTTGTTTCGGATGAAATCCCGTTTTCTACAGTGATTGGTAAAATCCAAGGAATATCTAAAATGGTTGATCGTGTTTTATCTGGAGTATTTCTATTGATTTCAATGTTCATTACTACATGGTGAGATTCTTGATGAATGTTGATGATAATTTAATGGTCTTGGTTATCATAAATAGAGGGATTATTGAGTAGGGAAGGAAGTATTAAAACATCGAGTTCAGTTTGATTGAATTTTCCTAAAGAAGAATGATAATTTGATTAAAAAATTGTTTCTTCTTTAAAAACATTTGAATGAATTGGTTCTTTTTCAAAAGATGATTCATCCACAAAATTTTCCATTTGAATTTAATGAGTGGTTATAGACACAATATTTGTTATATATCCCAATGGTTCAATGATCGGTGATTCTAAAAAATTGTTATAGGAGCAATATTCTGAACACTCAATCCATGAAGACAAATTTTCCCCTTGTGAATCCAAAAAATCAATTTCATCCTGATTTAAATACCCTTCAACATTTCTTTGATTTTGTTCAGTTATCCCATATCCAAAGGTTAGTTCTTTTTTCAATTCATGTGAGGTTTTTGGGATAAAAAATTCATCTATCAATGACGAGGAAAGAAAATATTGAGTGGGAACGGGTTCCTTAAAAGTCTTAAAGATTTGTAATTATAATCTGAAAGATGAAACTTCTGAATTCATTTTATCCATTTTTTTACACAATTGTAGATGATTTTTTTTAGGATTAGGGTTTATATATGTTTTTACATCATGGAATTCCTCATTATTTATCTTTTCAATCATTCTTGATAGGTACGGAAATTGATCTTTTAAAAATTCGGCATCCCATTGATTTTACATCTCATCTGGTGTTGTGTATTCAATTAAGGTTTGGTCAATGAAATTACCTAAGTGAGGTGTTTCAAAATATTTATTTTCTAGTTGATTATAGCCTTGGTATATTAATGGGTATTGTAAAAGATAATCCATTGGAGTTGATTGAAAGTAGTTTTGGGATTTTTCGGACACACAGAAACAGAAAGGGGAAAAGAGAAGAGAAATTAGGGTGAGAATAGAGAATTTGGGGTGTGAAAAGAAGATGAGGGTCTGAGGTACTAACTTGGATCCCCGGTAACGACGCCAAAATTTGGATGCACCCAAATTTACCCTACCGGTAAAAGTGGTTGTTGAAGTACAAGTAGGGATCAAATCCACATGGACCGAAGAAGAAACCTTGAGACACGTTGAATAGATGCGGGATTGGCTATGAAGTGGCCAACTATGGTGTTGATTGATTTGAAGAAATATTTATTTAATTTAAAGAAAAAAACCAATTAAATTATTTGAATTAAAACAACTAATTAAGGTGAGTTGATCCTAGGTTGTCTCTTGGGCTTGATTGGATGTATTTATTTTTCATTTGATTTTCTGTTCATCGGTTCAAGAGGTATCCAATAAATGAAATAATTCCTCAATATCATTCATCGATTTAATCCATACACAATTTGAAAGATAATCACAAATTCATTTAGAGGATCAATTAAATGATCACTCAAAGGAATTGGATCGTACTAGCACTCAAAATGTGTCGTCGTTAAAGTCGGTGAAGACAAATAAGAAGATAAATCAAAGAAATGAACTCTTAAAATAAAGAACAAATTTAAGAATTTAAGAACATAAAATAACATTCAATCCAGCCCATGAAACTCCCTAGGATCAACCCATAAAAGTTTGTCCATCCATTGATGCTATTCTATCAATGGAAGCGGGTATTTGAATTAAAGAAGCGAGATTGAAGAAGAAAAACATTAATCAAAATGAACACTCCACCGTTGTGTGATGAATTCACAATTGGGGGTGTGAATAAATTCACACTTCAATTAAATGGTATCAACGTGTGAAGAAAATGAAAATAAAAAGTTAATAAGAATAAATTTTATTAAAATACTAAACGTGAATGAAAAACATACATTAGAGAAATTGACGATGCCATTACAAAACGAAAGTGGGAAATTACAATTGAAAGAAAAACATGGATTCAATGAAAAATGTTAGATGATAATTACTTTCAACAAAATATCCTTATATAGGAATATTATGAGCCTTAGGTACACCCCAACAATTAATTCACCCCACAACAATTAATAGCGTCAAAACGAGGGTGAATAATCAAAAGGAAATTGACGTTTCGAAGTTGACCCGGAAAACTGTCCAGATTCGTCCACCATTTTGACGTTCGAATATTTAATTTATGGAGGCCGAATCATGAGGAATTTTATAAGATAAATATATTCTACCATGTGTCCTATATCCTATGTAAAACTTTCAGGACATTTGGATCATCCGTTTAGAAGTTATGGCCGAAATGGTGGGACGACTTTATGATCATTAATGTCGGGTCCACCATTTATATCTCAGTTTCAGATCCCTTTATCATAATGAAAACTTCAGAAATAGCTTTGGACACAGTTGAATAAAATGATCACCATATTGTTATCTTTCTACAGTATAAATTTGAGCTCCATTGGGATTTTATTGTGAGCCCCACATTTGTTTGATGGGCCTTAGTCCCATTATGCTTTCTCCAGAAAATTTCTGCATTCGGGCGCAAAATTCTCCATCTTCCCTTGAGATTCATCCATCAGACCTAAAAGATAAAATTTTCCAAACAAAGTGATAAATCATATACCAAAATTTAAAATTCAGAAAATGAATATAATGTTGTCCACAAACAATTGAATGATTGGGCCCAAATTTTCATTTTATACATGAATTGCATTTAAGATGAGAAATGAAGTTCTATTTATGTAATACGCTAAATTTTTTTATGGACATTAAAAAAATGAATATAAAGATATTAAAAATTAATATTAGCCACTTTCAGGGACTAATCAGGGTTCATTTCCCTTGTTTAGACATATGGAGAGGATAACCGTGGGTATGCTGTGATTTTAGAATGTTTTGAGTTTTCTTAAGAGGAATCATATTTAAATTTCTTGATTATGGGTTGGGCTCCACCGGGTTACTTTTTCTTCCTATGGAATGCCTGAGGGTAGTTTATGTTTAGCCTAAGGGCATTGTTTTGTTTAGCCTGAGGTAAACTTTTTTTATGCCTATGGGCAGTAGCTTCCGTGCCTGAGGGTGATATCTCGTATGCCTGAGGTGAATATTCGGTATGCACGTGGGAAGGTTCCTAAGGGTTTTTTTTATATTGCCTATGTTAATGGATACACATGTCTTCGGACAATGATTAATTTGAATATTCACTGTGTTAATTTCTTATGTTTTACCTACCACTCTAAATCACAGGCTTGGTACTATTGTTATATTTTTTATATTAGATATCTGGTTTCTATTGTGGCACCAGTATAAGAGATTTTCTGTCGAGGCTGAGTCTCTGAAAACTCACGTGTTATTAACAGGAATTCTTAAATAATCATTAAAATGACTAAAATTTGTTTGGAATGGTTAATTTTTGAGTACTTCCTACTTTACTACATTTCATTATAGCACACTACTATTGCACAGTTTCATGGACAGTTGGGAATGGGACTTTGGTGGTTTCCTTCTGGGATTTATTTCACACACCCTGTTTGGGTCATGTCTTGGGGCCAAACAGATTATATTACTACAGGTGGCGATAAGGGAAGGAGTCCCTACACAGGCACATGATTGTTGTATAAGAGTATGAGAGAATGGGACCGATCTCAGTCTTGCGATTTTGCTGCATTCTAGTTGCATTGCATTGGTTTTTGTTTGTTGTACTCTGTACCATATGTTGTATTGTATCACATTGGAGTGTAACCTATGTTGGCTACTTTCTTAGAATTAGAGACATAATGTATCATCATATATATTACTTTTGGATATCTTTTACTTTAGTTCCATTGTCAATTTCAGTTCAACAATGTTTACTGCATCAGCTTTTGTGTGTTTATATTTTAATGCTTCCCTACACTTTGACAAATGAGGGCATAGTTTCCCCACAATCTGTCTTGGGTCCTTGAAGCTAGTCGGAAGCCTCTGGTGTTTGTGGAAATGCATTCGAGTTCTCGTGACCGACTTGGTTCACGACACCCGTTGTGGGGCACACGGATCGAGGATTCTATATATGATTTGAAATACCAAATAAAAATATAGGTTTCCAGGACTCTTATTTTTAATGATTAAACATCACTAAAAATATGCTATCATATTATATAATAATAAGGCTCCATGAAAATGGGAAGTATGGACCAAGTAATAAATACAATTTTTTTGTAAAAGTTCCAAAAGAAAGTATGATTGTTCATTAAAAACATTTTTCATGAAAACATCATTATTATATTAAAAATTTAGAGTTTTACATCAATGAACCAAATCTAAATAAAAGGAATTCCCGTCCACGCAACAAGGGAAATTAAATTTATTGTTCTAATTGTGGGGGAAACACAGGAATACCTAGGAACTCATAAGAGGACTGGAACATACTAATACATATGTCTCATCCCAAAGGCATGCCCTATCTGATGGCATTATAACTCCCCAACGCATAATCATTACCATACCTGGAAAGGCTGAGTGGCCCAATCCTATAGTAATAAACCCAATTGACCTCCTTCTATGTCACACTAGCTAGTAAAATAACCTAAAAAGTACAAAAACTGTTCTAATATTTCCTCTTTTATATGATATGTTCCTAGGATATGATCACAAGGGTTGTGCCAAGTCATTCAAGGAACAATTCACAGATATTTCATAACACATTCACACAACCACATCCACCCATAAACCCTCATGGATCCACCCCATTCCTTAGAAAATAATTACATAGAACGAGTCTGAAACTAGGGTCATTCACCCATATAATCCATCACAATCAAAGAGACTCTCTTGGATGGGTTTCCCAAAAGAAACCACTTAAATGTTTCAATGAGGCCTCACATAATTTTCAACAAATATATATTTTCCCAAAAATAACCTTGCATGACCATTTTTTGGAACCATAGACTCCATTAAAATCCCATATAATAAATAAAATTACTACTTTAATTATAATTTTTTAAAAAAAAAATACCAAAGAGGAATCACCTTGAGCACTTATCATGAGAAACTTAATTCAAAACATAATTTATAATTTTTAACCTCTCAAAAACACTAATAAAAAACAAAACAGGATTATAAAATTCATAAAACATATGGAAGAGACAACTAAGAATCTTAACCCAAAAATGGTGTGCAAACCCCAATTATAATTTACAACATGTCTGAAAAACATTTAAAAAATAATGTGCCCCTATAAAAAATTTTTAAACATATTTTTCACCCCTTTCACAATATAATAATCCCATTAAAAAGTTATAAACCATTTTCAATTAACTAAACAAGGATTTTATGTCAAAAAAACACAACCAACCCTCTTGAAAAACCAATTGCACACCCAAAACCATTTCCATAACATGATTCAAACCACCGAAAATTATTTAATAAATCAATTAAACTAATTATAAATACATTTACAAATGGACCATGATGGGTTACATTAAAAAACACCCTATTTATCATAAAAGATATTTCCTGGAATAAATCAATTTTATAAATAACATTAAAACTCGTTTTCCTAATTTATATAATTCATCAAAATTATTACTCTATTTAATAAATCATTTTTTCACATTGTAAGACATTTGAACGACGAACCATAGAGTAAAATCTGTTAAAACGGAAAAACATTATATAAAAGCCACTCAAAAAATAAAACCACTATGAATAATTTTTCAAAATTCAAGAAAATCTTACCAAAAATCATAAACAAAATTCAAAGGAAATCCCTGATATTTAACAAAAAATGTTTCTATAATTTTAAACAAACGGACAACAGACATTCAAAATAATAAAAAAACACCCTAATTCACATGAAACAATTTTTATATAAATATTACATCACTAATTAAGTATCAATGAATATGTGAAAAATAACCAATCAACAATTCTTTGATTTTAAAGGCTTTGTGAAAAATTGGTCCTACTTCAATCATCGAAGGGCATACTGAAACCAATAATAAACCTCATTCAAAGTATATCAACATCTTTTAGGATCATGAACAAACCCAAATCATTAAAATATAAATCCAAATCTTGGTATAAACAGAAAAATATAAACCATATCCATAGAGTAACTACAATACAAGGGGATAATGAAAATACCATAGTATTACACATCGAAATAAGCGATCGTTGTAGGTGGGTTGGCTAGAGTGGAGGGAGGTCGTGGATGAGATGTAGCCAACCATAGGGGTTGGCGTTAGAGACTGGCCAGTAGGGGGTCACGTCGAGTGTTGAATGGAGAAACCTGAGGGTTCGGGTCACACCATGAGGTCAATAGAGATTGGCTCGCTCGCCAGAGGAGGTGGGGTCAATAGTGAGGGGATTCTTCAGTTATCTGATGTGTAGGGGTCATACACAAGAAAAAAAGGGATGGGGTTGGTGCTTCAAATGTGGGTAAGGGAATTAGTGTTTTGGCATATTTTCCTTATTATTATTTTCTTCTCTTTCATTTTTTTTTTAATAAAAAATCCAGTAATATTAATACATTAATAATACTTATAATAATAATAATAATGAAATAATACTAATTCAATAATAATAATAATAATAATAATAACCGAAAAATAATAATAATATTATTATTATGGTAAAAGAATATTTTTATTATATTTATTTTTTATCTCATTTTCTTAATATTATTTTGTGGATTTCAACAACACCACTACATGGGTTTCCCACAAATCAAGTGACCATTCACGGATCATGCAATAGATTTTGGCTAATCTAGAACTGGCCACACGTGTACCTATGATGACCACAAGACATTTGATAACCATGTGGTGCCCACGCACCTACCTAAATAATAATAATAATAATAATAATAATAATAATAATAACAACAATAATAATAATCATCATCATCATCATAATATTAACAAAAAACAAAAACAAAAACAATAATTTATTTATTTATTTATTTCATGATAATAATAATATTAATAATGGTAATGGAAATTTTAATGCTAGAAATGATAATAATAATGTCATTAATATAATATTAACATCAATTAAGATAATAACATATGTTACATTATAATATTATTAATACCATTAATTATATTATATTTAATTTTTCTTTTATTTTAATAGTAATTGTATCATTATTTCATTATAAATATCACTTTTTTAGTTCATCTTTCATAACGGGCAGGTTGTCCGCTGACTAGGGCTTAGACACATGGTCTCCTAACCATGATATTCCCATGTGACGGACGTCGCACAACCCAAAATATACATTATTTTAAACAAAACTCAAAATTTTAAAAATGGAATCACCCGATCCTCGACCCAAACTAGAACCAAGGAAAAATTAAAACATGGGTGTGAAAATTCTTCCCACTATAACACTTTCCTCCCCCAAAATCCACAATAAGAACAAACCCCAAAAAAACAGATACTTCATTACAGTTCACAAAGACCACAAAATATAAAAAGATGAAGAGACAACTAAAAAAAACCAATGAGAGAAAAGCTAACAAGAAGAACTCATAAAACTAAGAAGGAATCCCTGCTAAGTGTCCCCCACCCTCAGATTCATAAACACCCTGAGTTGATTAGTCCAGCACACATAGAACTTTCACAATGCACCATCATTACAGAAAATATGTTCACCTTAAACATCACCAGAAGAAACTCAATGCCTCACCCCAATCAAAAATAATAAATTGAAACCCCATCTTAGGGAAACGCCCAATATCATACTTTAATGAAACATTAAGAGAACATATATCTTGACACTCACTCGATGGAAAAATATAGATTTAGGTGGCTTTGTACAAGACTATCCACCACTAAAACTGTACGTGGAAAAGAGACACAATATTGGCATGGGGAGGCCCAAACAGACTCACCACCATAAAAAAGAAGCTAAATCTGAATTTGATGAGACATGTGATGGGTTTCCCCGCTATAATAATTAACATTGTATGAAAATTGGGAACATCCCAACACAGACCAAAAACCCCCATCATAAGGGAAGGGGATGGATGGACCCAACTAATGAATCATCAAAACAATAACTAACACACCATCAACTACACACCCCTAGAAGGACACAAACCATGCTACACTAAGGATAGTAAGTAGACCAATGTATATTAATGCAACTGGGGTTCTCCAAACAATGTTCCAGCTTGACTCTGGGTCTTATGGCTACTGTTATAATGTTTGAAGCATCTCCTACCTCGTAGTCATGCTTTAGAACCCCAGATTGTATATTATCCTCCCAGTTCCACAGGAAATAACCCCATATACAAGGCCGATCCAACAGACCCCAGCAGAACACAAGTCTCACTCTGCCTCATCATAGTAAATTACAGCGACATAGACAAAGAATTTTCACATCTATTATCATTTTCAATTCATATAGGGAACATTAGATGAGGTGATACAAGGAGATGCAATTTCATATAGAATCGAGAAATTCAGAATGACCGAATTAATGATATGGTTTCGTCATAATATAATTCCCAAAAGGATCCACAATATACATATATTAATTTAAAGGACAACACATCACTACCGAACCCTTCTGAAAATTCCATCTGCAACCGATGGAATCATTACAGGGAGAGGGATCTTATCCATGGTCCCAACAAGCACAAGATTATAGAAAACATCCATTACTGCCTCATATCTTCAAAATCACCACCACGCTTCCACTATAAGAGAATACACCAAAACAAAAAAAAACATTTTGATTCTACTTCCAAATTACATTATGGAAATATTTTCATTGTTCTACTTTGGGGTTTAAAATTGGGGAGGATACCCATTAATGCATTCTAAATATACAATGATTCTTTATGGGGGTGCACTCTTTCAAATGAGGAAAAACCAAGGACCGAAACGAATTAATAAATTTGCCAACAGAATGCCATTACTGTTTTAAATTAAACTTTTTGGCACTCCAATAACAGGATATTCAAAACAACATCACGGATTATGGAAAACAAAAATATACCACATGGGGGAAACTTGTTTCAACGGGTGACTCAGACACATAGTTGGCGACCATATGACAACCTCACCACTATAAAAGATAGCATTATAGGTTAATGTTAGTGGATCTATTGGGAATTTTAGGCACTGAGATCTCATAGAGGCTACACTTCCAACTACTTTTTCATTTCCAAATACCAAACAAAAAATAAAAACCAAAATCCACTACCAAAGCTAGATATCTCAAGGCAACCCAATGTTTGGAATGAGAAATGTTTAATGACATCCTTCCCATTCTTACAACTATAATACTGTCAATCAAAATACTTCTACCTTGACACCCCAAAACAATAATATGTACTTGGAATATCATGGTCCACTAAAGAGAAAACATCATATGATACCATTTTCTAAAAACTAGTTTTTGTTAACCATGAACCCGTCACCAAATACAATCTGCAACAATGCACGTGAGGCATTCAAGATCCTCCTGGTATGGTGAAACATTCAATGGAAATAAAAATATTGATTATGGGAACAATTTATCCCAATATAAATAAATACAAAATGTGGAACAAGAGAAGATCATACCAAAATAAATACACTAAAAAATTACTAAATGAGAACTTTATAATATAAATCTAACTGAACATTATGACCCCTAATGCTCTATGTGACTATGTGGGTAACTCTATAACTCAATGATAAACCATATCCAAAATAGAATGAACCAATAAAGAAACCTACAGAAGAAACAAAAAACAAAGCAAACTATTGGTGTCTTTGATGATGTTCATGATTTAGGCCAGAATAATTCTATTCGCAATCCTCATGATTTAAATAATGATTCATGGAATTTCATGATTAAAATACGATATATAAATATTTGTTTTCCACACTCTTCATTTTAAATAATAAAAATAATAAACAATAGACTACCCTCTTGTTTAAAAATAAGGCTCATGGGAAAAGTGAAAGATTACCCAAGTAAGAATGAATATTTTTAATGATTGTTCTAAAATAAAAGTTTCTTTTTCTTTCAAAAAATTATTCTAAAAAACCTCATTAGAAAACCACAGAATATTATTTTTACAATAAAACACTAATGCAATGTAAAATGTATGTCAATCCTCATAAAAAGTGAAATGACAATAATTGAATTGGTAATGGGGGAAACATAAGAATAACTAGGAAGATATATGATAACTAGAACTTAATAATACATGTGACTCATCCCAAATTCATTCCCTAAAAGATTTCTTCATAATTCATTAATGTACAATCATTACCCTACCGGGGATGATTGAGGGGCCCAATTCAAAAAAATAATCCCAAATATCCACCTAGAATGGGATACTATTTAGTAAAATAGCGTAGAATAGTGTGGAAAATGTTCTCATAATTCCTCTTTTCAATGCTAGGATCCCTTGCATTATTCGTAAGGGGGGGTTCCAAATAATGCTAGCAATAATTAACACATATATCATCACATATTCATAAAACTAAAACCACCCATTCCAACTCATGGATCCAACCCTTTCCTTAAATAACCATTAGTCAAATGGATTACCAGAAAATGGACATTAACACCACAGAATCCTTCACAAGGCAAGAGATTCCCCCTGAGGGGGTTTCTAAAAGAATCCACATAAAAGTACCAATCGGGCCTCAAATAATATTCTTGAAGTAATCACTTTCACAAAAATAACCATGCACAACAATTTTTAAGTGTCTAAAAAACTATTGTACAACAGTTTCATAAATAAATGCCACCACATTATTTCTAAAACATTCTTCGAAATGGAAAAGAGGCATTTCATCGAGCACGTAGGATGAAACCCCCAATTGAAAATAGAAATGAACATTTCTAACATCTCAAATACACTAATAAAAACCAAAACATAATACAAAAAATCATAATTTATATTCCAGATCCAACTGGGAAACATAACCACACATGGTGTAAGAAATCCATAAAAAAATACACCACACATTTGAAATCAATTTTAAAAATATAGCTTACAAAAAAAAATTACAAAAAGTTTTTCTCCAATTTAATAATTTAATAAATAATTAAACGAATTTATAATACATAATCCATAAAAAACCAAGGGTTTTACATAAAAAATACACCCATACCTTTTGAAAACCAAACACACCCGAAACCATTTTAAAAACATGATATGTACCAATAAATATAATTTAATAATTCATTTTAACAAATTATAAAGTCATTTAAAAATATTCAAAAAAGGATTTACTTCAAAAAACACCGTATTACACATAAAAATCATATATTAGAATCATTATCATTGTAAATCATCTTTTAAACACCTTCACCTAATTTATAAAATTTAACATAATGCTTAAACAATTTATTAAATCACTTATTTACTTAGTAAAACATTTTCCAAATGCACCATAATAGTTAATACCATAAGAAAACCAATTATATTATATAAATGAAACTCTAGATACTAAAACACTAAAAATACATTTTCATAATTCAATACATGCTTCCCAACAATATTAAACCAGTTACAAAGGAATACTGGTCTATTTTACAAAAACAATGTGTGCACAATTTTCTTTAAACTACCACTGCACATTCATAGTTATCAATACAAACACCCTAAAACATATTAGTTTATATCTAAAAATCATAGGTCCTAATTAACAATAAATGTGTATCACAAATATAAGAAATAATTATGTTTTTGATTTTAATGGATTTCTGCAAAAGTGGTCCGACCTCAATCATCGGAGGACTTCAAAATCACGTGTGAAACATTGTTATCAATGCTTCCACACCATTCAGGGTCATGAATAACAATAATAATTAAAATATAACTCAAAATTTATGATTTAACCATCATGTTGAATCCCTATTCATGGAATAACTCCAACTGTAGTGGAAAGTGATGTCGGGACAAGGGAATGTCATAGGTAGGTCAACAATAGATGAGGGATTTAATACATGAGGTGAAGCTAGATGGAGGGGTAGTCCCCAAGTACCCATCTATTTGGGTGTCAATTTTTATGTCGAACTGTGCAATAGATTGTTTCGGGTCACTTCATGGGGGATAAGGAGGCGGGCTGGCTTGTTGGAGGAGGTGGGGTCGATGGTGAGGTAAAGTCACACCCAGGTGGTGCACATGGGTCGTACTCAGGATGGGGAAGGGAAGGGGGTGATCCTCATGTTGGTAGGGGAATTAGTGGGTTGGTATATTTTAATTTATTTTAATTTTATTTTCTTTCTTTCCCATTTTATTAAAACCAGAAAAAACCAAAAATATTATTACATTAAAATAATCTTAATAATAACAAAAACAATAATATAAATTCATTAATAATAATAATAATCGAAAACTAATTATATTATTATATTTTGGATGATGCACTTATTATTCTATATATTAATTATTATCTCATTTTTATAATTTTATTTTATTGATTTGAATACCCCCACCACACGATCTGCCCACAACTCAAACGACTGGGCGCAGACTGTACTGTAGATTTTTTCTGATCTAGATGCTACTGCATAGGTAACTGAGCTAACCGCACGGCTTCCACTAATCGTATTGTGGCCGCTTACTTTCCAAAATAATAATAATCACCATAATCATCATAATAATAAACAAAATATTAATAATAATAATAATAATATTATTAATTTACTATAACATAATGATAAAATACATTATAATGACAATGATAATTTAAATGATACTAATGATAATAATAATTTTAATAAAATAATCCATACATTAACAATGAGATTAATAATAATGGAATTAATAAAATTATCAATACCTTTAATTCTTTGTTTTTTGATTATATTATTTTATCAATCATTTTAGCTTCATTTCATTATTTATTTAACTTTTTAATTCATCTTATATACCTAAATGGTCTTGTGATGACCAGGGCATAACTTCAATGTCTCATGATGGTTCACTTCACATGCACTAGATGTCGCCCAACCTAAATCAAACATTTATCTCCAGAAAACA
The DNA here is from genome assembly GCA_963277665.1 of Viscum album. Taxonomy (NCBI): domain Eukaryota; kingdom Viridiplantae; phylum Streptophyta; class Magnoliopsida; order Santalales; family Viscaceae; genus Viscum; species Viscum album. Next base: position 1,681,960,100 of record OY728126.1, on the reverse strand, counting down.
CAACAATTTAAACAGGGACTCACATGAACCTCCACCCGAGCCAGAACCAAGGGAAAAATAAATCACAAGTGTTTTAGAAAAAATCAAAACCTCCCTGAGATATGGGTAATACAATAATAAAATCCATTTATATTTTATCCATGTTAAAATGAGGTTAATCGAGGGGTGTTAATAAACCACCAAGAATATGATGCCATACCTTTTGATGTTGGAAAAAAAGTATCATACCACAACCCTTGACACTACCAGACTCATCCAGAGTGGCCAAATATTCATCCCCAAGACATGGTAAATCTTATAAATTCTCATGTGTACCTCCATGGTTGAGCTATGGAACTCATGAATAATTTCCTTGTGCATTACTTCTTGAAAAAACAACCTTATTTGAGACAAAATCTGATTTTGACCCCCCTATAATCATCCATTTGGAGCTTCACCAAAGCCGTCAAGATCACACAACACCTCTACCTCTGAGTATCCCCACTAGGACTCCTCTACCTACTGCATCAATGAAGACTAAACCATCATCTAAAACAAATACCATACACCAAAATTGTTTTTAAATGATTCACATGTTCCCCCTATCATATACTGAGATGTTTTTTTGGGATTGGGTGGTGTTTTCATTTTAAATTAAAAACTAAATTGAATTATAGAATGGTTAGGTGGGCTATTTCAGGTGGTTATGTTTTTTTCACTCAGCCCATGTTGAGTATGATGTCCTTATATTTTATCCAACGTTTTTATTCGTAGAGCCAGAAACACCCATCGACCATTTCATCCATGATTCAAGGACCTAATTTCCATTGGAAGGTTCTCATTGGATGATTTAGCCTATGAAACCTAAGGACTCCATTGGTCAAGATGATAGGATTTTGGGCTCATCACACAATTGTTTTTGGGTATTATTGCCTATTATAGGACTCTATTATATATTATATATCTGAGTATATTTTCATGAATCTTTTTTTCATTACCACGAATGTCTCTCCATATTACTCATGGGTCAAATGTTCAATCAACGATATACATGGGTTATAAATTGTTTTAACAGTTCTATAATAATATATGAGATGAGATAATATGGATTTTATATTCATATATGGGTGAGTAGAGTTTATGTGATATCGAGATCGAACCAATAAGATGGGACTCAAGTTTATCATCATGAGATGAATCAGAACACACATTGTTTGGTGTTGTTATACTAGGCACATCACATTTTATGGTCGTGTGATAAGGACCCATCCCTGAATTTTAAAATAATACAAAAATGATGTATAGGTGAATGGTTCCTAGTAATGGTTTGGTGTGAAAATTATACTAAAGAGACCTTGGATACAAAGAAGAGATATGGTTTACTCAGTGGATATGACCCTACAAGGGATATTTCCCATAGAACATTAGAGTGATATTTGTATCATGTTGTGACTTGAGGGAGGCTTCCTATTTATCCCAGTTGGATTGAAATCAAGTACCACTTATTTAGGTTTCAGTTCAGACTTACACCCTTTAAGAAGTCCATAACAGGGGCCTTATGTGAGGATTACATCAATATAGAATTTCCATTTTGTGCCAGAGTTGGGACTTACACTACATATGAGGCCTTGGTAAATTGGGGGTCATGATTTTGGTTAACCTTTGAAAAGGACCAAATTTCAGATCATGACTTTTTCAACATTCATACGTACCCTGTTTGGGGTAGGAAAATGAGTTATCACAGTTCAATGCATTTGGGGATTACACCTATGATGAGTCCCATTCTTCGGGGCTATGTAGATTTCATCATCACCTCAAAACTCTAATTCCACATGAATCATTCTCTGTTTGAGAAAAAAGTGGCGTAAGTGGATCATAATATCAAACGTCCCACATCATCTATTGTTAGATGGTATTATAGCCCAAAGGGAGAGAGATATTGAAGGATTTGAATTTTTCCAATACACCCCCTTTGTTTTCATAACATGGATATATATATTAACCATACCACGAATGATCTTGATTGATGTAGAGAGAAGCATTGGCCCAACATCCTACATGAAATTCTAGTGGCTTAACAGAGTGGGAGTTCCTTGAAATTGGTTCTGGGAATGGGGGTAAAGATGCATCTTTTAAAAGGGAAATGGAAGCATCACTTCCCACAGATATCACTGAACCCCATCTAAGGGAAATACATGTGATTAACCATGATCCCTATAAAAGGGATTTCATGTTAGTATCCAATGGATGACCTTGGGTTACCATGGGAATGTAAGCTTATGGAAATTATTGGGGTCTTCATCAATCCTAGGATTGTCTATGTGGCACCGCATACCCTTATTATGTAAGCACAAAAGGGTGCACTAATGTGAATAATTGTTTTATTATAAGGGTTTAGTGGATTAAATGAGGATTTGGACTAATTCCATTAAACTAGTTGATGGAGGGACTACGAATGAAGATATTAAAATGTAGTAAATAATCGAGGTGGGAGGAAGGAACACCCAAAGTTAACCCATTATGTATACCATTTTTCAATTCCGGATGGGGGTATCCCTCTCATAGCATGTTTATATACATGTGGAGAGGATATTTGAATACCGAAGTGATACACAAAACAATATTTGGTTCACATACCATTGTGTTAAAAATCCCCATTTTCCATCCACAGAAAGATGTGTAATGAAGTGGAGGATTCCATATGTGTAGTACGACCCCGCACATGATTATTTTTCATCCGCATATCGATTACCTATGTGGGACACTAGATTGAAGAAGGTTAATTGACAATGCAGTTCGATTGAATTTCATTCACCACATGGATATGGTTCATGGATCACCAATTATGTTCAAATTATACGAATTAATATTATTACCCTTCAATTATGTTATGAAACAAGCTATATCTGTAAGAAATTATCAGAAAAGGTCCGTATTTATGGTACTTTCTTATTCCATGCCTTAGAAGATCTAAAATCTATTATCCTTAAATATCCATTGTCTCCAAAATAATATCTCTTCTCAGATACCGTTTTTCCTCCCTTAATATAATTTAATTGAGTGTCAGGGAAGCATGATCTAGGGGTCGCATGATAGATTTTGAGGAAGCCCACATGGAAATAACCAGTCCTATGGATGACTTTTTCAAGAGAGTCCAATGTGGTTGTAGTTTGCATTGGAAGAAATCACCACCTCAATGTCATGTATGAATTAATCTCATTCATGGGACATCGCTAGTTATTCCTCACTCATGAAACGTTTCGTTTGTGGGGACGTTATGCAGGGGTGAATTTTTCTACCTCTATTCCCACAACGATTCTATTCAAAGGGGTGGAATGCAGTGTAAATTTTATCCCTCTGTTCTGCCAACCACATGGTTTTTGGGAGAGGAAATCATCATTTTTACATGAATTAAATTGTTCGTAACTACTTTTTGAGGTCATGGACCACCATGGGGAGTGGCGTTTCATGATGTACATTCATCTCCTGGTATATTTCCTTCCATTTTCCAAAACTAGGATTCATAGATATTACTATTAAACCCATCAATTGAACATATACATTTTTAATTTACCAATTTTTTTTGGAGTATTTAAAATCTCTTTGATATTACATCAAGACACTAGAAATTCCCCCAATCAGAATGGATTCTGATCTGGACGAATATGAGGATGCTCCGATATAGAATATAGTATTGACATGAATTGGTTTGAGGTATTACGGTGGAACCAAAGGGGTATAATGCCATATACAGTTGTCCTGAGTCAATTTTTATTTACCACATTTCATAGTGAACTCTACACTATCAATTATCTCTTCCTTGTCTGCTTCTGCAAACCATCGTCCCTTACGGCTGCCCTCATCGGCTAACTAATCCTTGTATCCCATGAATTGAAAACACTTCACAGTTGGTCTATTCCACATATTAAATTTTAAATACATGAATGGGAAAATGAATAATCAAATGGTGAGTTATCATGTCATTATTTTATGGTTCAATGCATGGATTTCATGATCTGTGAACTCCTCTGTTCACTGGACAATACCCTGTGAGATAGTTACCCATGGGATTCCGTGAATTTTTTTTCATGGTCAGTGCCTTTGGTGTACTGTTATAGGGCTTCAGTATGAGTAGTGATTCATTATAAAAAATTCTCTTTGTCCTTTTTCATATATTCAATAATTTAGAATACATTTTGATTTAATATCCTTTTGTATGGTTCTTTTGATACATGATGTCAATGGATGCTCAACTTATTTCAATGCGAATGACCAGAAGAAGATGGTCAAGAACAATTAAGACAAAAATCATCCATTTGATTTCCCTCAAAGGAGAACTATCTGAGCTCTCATTTAACTTGATCTCATGGAATATCCATTATCTTACCAGCTACCACTTTACAAAATTTTAATCCAACATTATTCTCCTCTATAAGGGTGAATCATATTAACCTTATCGTTCTCCTTGAAACATCTCGTGAACATAATATGGAAAATATCTATTCCTTGGGGGAAATAATTACAATATCAATACATGAAGATACATTTATTTTGAAAGGATCCATGTGGATTCCAAGTAACCGATGTGGTCATCAAACTTCTCTCTAACCAGTCATCAAATACTACCCATATATTGTCAACCTATATCATTAGAATCCCAATGGATAGTGGATCTCCAAATTGGGCATATGATCCGACGGTGATTTTTCAATGACATGGAATAGGAATTATTGGTGTTCCAAATCATTTTAGAATCCTTTGATAGTTTGTATGATTCAAATTTGTATGAGGTAGTATGGGTTTTCCAGTTTTTGATTTATTCATCTGGTGAAATAGAACCCACACTGATGTGTCATTATTGTTCAAACAGCAAAACCATCCACATTCTACATGGGATGTTGGAATTATCCTAGGGCTTCTAACAACATTTTGGAAATCAATTCATTATCAATATGTTTAAAGGGTTCCATCAGGAAACCAACACTTGTGAGAATATCAAACACGTATATCCTATTGCGAGAGATTTAATGATTATTTCATAGGGACTGCATGGTTAGTCTCTATATGATCAGTCACTTATTTCATTTGTGGACTGCATAGGGTTGTTATTAAATGTTATTGGATGGAAGATAAAAATTATCCGTAGTCGAACACATCCAACTCAATAGTCGCTTCATATTCTAGGATCTTACTATGGAACCATCAAGGTGGGCCAATACACCACATAGCTTTAAAATATTCTCTCATACTTATCGCACAAGCTTTTGTAAGTGGGTTTATTATCCATGTTAGTGTTTGGATTTCTTTTCCATTCCTGTGATGTATACACTAATGTCAGGTCTTGCACGATAATGATGGAAGATATATTATCATAGGGAAACCCATCAAATTTAATATCCATATCATTGGTCATATATCCAACGTATTTTTGAATAGATTGGAGGGTTCTCCTCTTCATCACCATAGCTTCCCATTAATGTTTTTTATTGTAAGATAATGTGCCACGTCCCATTTTATGAGTGTTGGCATACTGAAAATGTTCCTCATTTTGAAATTCATCCAACTATTATCAATATCACTTCAATTCATCCTAAATCATTGAGTGTTGATAGTGTGTTTGAATTATTGATTTTAGTTTCTCATTTTTCTTTGGAAGCATATGTTGTGCCTTATGATTTAGTGAGGGGTAACATTAGGGGATCCCCTAGATAACATTGAAATATCAAAGTGTTTTGGGATGGATCCTTGACCATGTGCAAATACAAAGTGACCATTTGTAAACCCTACCTCCCTTAAATGATCTACATACAATTTGGATGCTTTCAACCAATAACATCTCTCTCTCCAACCTTGGATACGATGGATTCTCATCCCGTAATCCTTCATGAACTATGTATGATGGTGATGTGGTAGGATGGTAATGTGGTAGTCCTTATTCCCCACTATTGTGGCCTCATCATACATGTCACCAGAATATGCTCAACTATGGGTGGATTGTTGTCATATTGTACTACTGGATAGACCAGTCTGATGGGTGAAAAACCATTGAATACTTCGGGTACAATTTCAACCATGTCGACTGCACTATCTTTCTCCATTCCTATTACAAGAAGGATCTCCATCTGTTGTCGCATTCATTCTTATGGGGCTTCGTTTTCTAAACCTATATTCTAAGAGAGTGAATCATACTTCCTATCCCTAGTGGATACAGTTCATGGCCCTACTAATTTCGATCTAATTAGTACATCACTATGTGTCTCCAAAGATGTAGTTAGTCTCCCACACCTAGTTTCAATGATCGACTTGTCTCGTATGAATGAAATTACTCCTTCTTTGGTGACTCATCTCCGGGTTCATCCATCTCCTTTGATTGCACATCAAGGTTATATTCCAATTGCGGTGGAGGGGAAAACCCAATATTCAGATGGTAATAAGATGCATCGAGACGTGCAGAGACCGAAAAAACATCAAAACATTAATATTTCCACAGAAACTCCTCCAGAATATTTTTCTAACAAGGGAGAGAAATCTGAACAATTATTAATTGATTTTGTTTCGGGTGGATTCGACAATCGAAAAGTGAATCAATTTTTATTGAATATTTTAATATCTTCAATGGATCTCACTGCATATGAAGGAAAAATTACTACGTTTAAAAATTCAAAAAATCAAAGGAATAACTGTCATGATGTTACCGATGAGTTGCACCATCAAGAGGTTGAGGAAGAAAATTCCCAAGATAAGGTGACTACCCATGAAATGGAAATGTAGGATATCAAGGATTGTTTAGCCAGACTGGAGGCACAACATTTTTTGTCTAGTAGCAATTATGAGAATATCAAATAGATGGGTCACGACCTCAGGGATTTCATGAAATAAGTAAACTTAGTCGTTGAAGTTGGAGATAAACGTGGGACTCATTTGGAATAGTCCATTGAAAACACATTTCAAGATATCATCAATCTACTATATATATAATGTTGGTAGTTTTTTAATCCCATTGGATCACCCTATACTACATTTGTGTTAATGTTAGGGAGACAATCGATATTGTTTTTGTTCTGCTATTGTTGTTTCATTTGATTGAAAAGAATCATTTTTATCTCATGTTCTTCTCATTAAACTTTTCATGTACTTCCAATCAATCATAATTTAACACATTTGAACTGAAATATCAATAGTATGTCAATTTGAAATCATATACCGGAGAACTAATTTGAAATTATTAAGTCATGATCTAATATTTTCTCGCAAAATGGAACTCAAGGAGTGAAGTTTAAATATTATTAGGGATACATGAAAACCCCTATAAGAATTGAATTATATATTTTATAATTTTTTTTCTGACCACGTTATGGTAAGGACCTAGTGGATATAACATTAAATTTTATTAGGAAACCCTTTACGAGTTTTTTACCAAACATTCTTTGTGTCTCTTTATTTTTGTTTGCTCAATATTTTTTCCAAAACTGTACATAGTATAGGTTTAGAGAAGTTGAAATCATGTGTTATACAAGGTTCCCATTGTAGGTATTCATATTGGCGACTGTGGTGTCTCTCTTTCATGGGTAGTTTATGGTCTTTCCAGATGGTCTATTATAACCATTTTTAGCCAAATAACATTGACCATGATTTGTAGGGAAAGGTCCCTACTAGGTCCAAAAGATTACTAGATTCCCTCATAGGGGGTGAATTAGAGTATGGATATTATTTTATAAATTATTATGACCCCATTAGATGTTTTCTTCTTTATTATAAGGTTCTCTATGTTTCACTTAAATATAAGTTCTAATATTGTTATTTCAATTTTTATCTGATGATTATGATTGGAATATAATATAAAAATGGAAGGACAACGATGATGTGATTTTTCCTATTTTCACCCTCACTAGGCTACATCCAAGGAGCATACAGCAATGATGTTCTGATTGTTCCAAATTCACAAATTCTCATTACCAACAGTAATGTTTGGGACAATCACTTATATGCCTGGGCTCACTTCATTTACATGTTTTATGATCTTCTCAATTCATTCCAATTGGTCACTCTCTATGTCTCTTCCTCTATCTAATTTTTGGTGTAAAGGATTATTATCTTCCACTTACAGCACTAAGTTCACATGAAATGGATCCACACACATTTTATAGACTTCTAGGACCCTAAATTATCAATAATAAATACATCCTCAGTTATATTTTGATGCTCTGTTGAAATTAAACATTGAACAATATATGAATACCTATTTACTCTAGTATTATTGGTCAATCCAAAATCATTAATGCAACTCTTATTATTTATTATGTGAATGTTTTATTCATTGGATACAATACATTTTTTAAACAAAACCACCTTCTTATGCACAATATTGAACATATATATGACTTTTTTAGACGGCATACAACTCAAATCATATTAAAATAATCCTTAAATTTCAAAAAACATAAATTATTTCCTCAAACTCTTGTTGAACACAATTTTTTATTGAGATCTAGAGATCATATTATCTCTATTTTTTGTGCTTCATCTAATGAGGTGTTTCACCTCTTATTTATAGGCATTGTTGAACCGTTCATGTAAACTCCGAACTCATTTTGAAAAACCCTAATGTGTCTGGAAAACCCATCTTTGAGCGTGAAAAACAATATTTGACATCGTATTGGGTGATTATGTTTCTTTCGTGAAAACGCATCTTTGGAACACATTTCACATTATTTCATGGACATCATTGATAAACCAATTTTTAGAATTATGATCCTGAAACATGACATGAGTTAAATATTTCAACATTTATTTTTAATTGACCTTTTTAATCCTATATTTTAAAAAATATCTCTCTAACTCACTAAAATACCTTGGAAACCATCTTTTTCAACAAACACAATCAACTCTAAAATGATTCAATGTTTCGTTGAGGGATTTCTTCTCAACATTCCCCAAATTTTGACTAGTTAACAAATAATGTCCCATCAACATTAAGACATGGATTATGTATTTTTATTGATCATGGAACTTTGGTTCATTTACATGGAACATGATATGGAGCGTGTATGGTATAGAGAATACAAATGTAGCGAAATCCAATCTATGTTGAAAAAATTGCATTAGTTAATTGGACATTATTATTGTCCATTTATAAAGATATGTGGAGGAATTATGTGCATTAATCAATGAAAAGTGACCTTAAGGAACTGACTTCCGAATTTCGATAGCTATAATGAATTAACAAAATTTGGATTCGGATAGTGGTTGTAAACACACTATAGATTTCCATTTCATGAAATGATTTATAAAAGTGGTAAGGTAATTTGTATTGGTTTAATATGAGAATTCCACCCCACATGAGCTTGAATTGGGTAAAGGGGTGGATAATTCATGGTCACATTTAAAATCAAGTTACTGAGACATTTGAGACACATGATTTAAATTATAATTACACATAAAAAGTGGAATTCAAATAGGCTCATCTCGAATGATGTTTTTAAACTAGGAATGCTCCATCATCATCAGGAATGAGAAGGGTGGAAGGATGTAATCGTTAATCCAAGGGGTTTCTAAAACCATGGAATGAGTTGAGAAATATATGTCATAGGGCATATAAAATTATGGAAATCATATCCTGAGGAATAATTTATCTTTTGGATGATACTAATTTTTATGGGAAATATTTGATGATTTTTGGGGGTATTGTGTGCATAGTAAAACAGAGGTGTCTTGAGGACACTAACCTTCCATCATTGATATTGATGAAGGATTATAGGGATTCATATCAATATAGAAATAGATTTGGGGTTTTTGGGGATGGGGTTCCTGAACCAGAAATGGGACATTTCAGGATGAAATCTCCTTGGAATAGGTAAATAAGTTGTCTTTATACAGGCGAGATGGGTCTTCTTACGGAGGTATAACCCTTATAATGTAAAGGATGGAACAATATTGATTCACGGTTGGCCCTGAGATATGGGACTCAGGTGTCCCTATGTATCCATGTGATGATATGAATAAATACAAACATAGTTAATTTAATGTTTTTTACATATGTGGATCTGAGTCACACATATTAGTGGGGAAATTTAGTTTTCTACACGATGTCATCAATATTTAGAGACCCATATTGGACATTCCATGCTGGATTCACATCATGAACATGAACATTGGGGACAATATTCTTTGAAATGTATAGACCTAATGGTGGAAATTTGTAATGAATTATCATGAACATTAAATGTCATACAATTATGAAATTGTTATAGAGGCCCTCTAAGACAGGAGGATAATCTAGATGAGGTATTCTTACTTGTCCAAGATGTGGGTAAGAGTGAATGTGTATGCTATGATTTCAATGGATTTATGATCAGGAGATATGATACAGGGCTTGGAAGCTGTTGTGAATATAGAAGTATAAAAATTATATATTTAGGATTAATTTTCCTTTGGTTAACAATGAGTTTTTATGGGAAAATTATGCTGATCTACTTTGGAATTCTGTGTATAGTAAAAAAAAAGTTGTCTGTATGACACTGAACATCCAGTTCTAATGGATGGGGTTGATTATGAAGACCCAAAATCACTCTAAACATGAATTTTTGAGAATGGACCAGTTGTTTCGTCATAATCTAGAAACATAAATGATATGATTATCCATGAAGTTAGGAACTCCCATACATAGATCTGACTAAAATTTAGGGTGGTTCATTCAGACATATCTAGTAGAGCAAGACTCATGTTCAATGATTCAGGAATCCAGGAATTCGACTCTCTGTATTGGTTTAATCCATGCATAGGGGGAGTAACATTTTAACAATATTTTGTGTTCCATGGAGTTTAATGTCATAGAATTATGAATTTTAGGTCTCTATCATTATGAAAAGATACAAAATGTTCCTTTTATGATCCTACCACCTGGACCATGTATCATGGTTTGGTTTTCCATTTATCTCTAGGGAATCCCCTGAAGAACTCTATATAATACCATAGTTCTTGCTTGTTGTGAGAAACAAGTAGTGGAAAGGGATTCAATTTTCAAACATGGGATGGGAAAAGAAAATAAATAATAATTTTATTCTTGGGGTGATATTGTGATGTTTATCATTGTGAAGATGAAACATTACATCATACTATTTAATGTCACATGATTTGGACCATTTCCATAAAGTTTATCATAATGTGGAACTGATGATCGAGAACCTAATCGAAAGAGGTACATGTGACTATTCTTGAGAGAGTCCTGTGAATATGTCTTGTTTGGGAGCATTCCACTTTGTTATCATAAGTGTGTGGAATGGAAATTTTTTCCTCCATTCTTCATCCAGATATGGGAGATAGGATCTAGGTACCACTATGTATCCAATGAGACAATAATCATCACACAAAAAATAGTTACATATAGAAATTACTATTTGTATGCCTGACCATTGTGCAGTGGGAGGGAATTATTTTAATATCGGGGTGGTTGGACTAGAATGTTATTCAAGGAATTTAGACATATCTAAAGAGGGAAGGAATCAAGATGAATGTTTTTCTAGGACACAACATCTTATGTCACCTATTTTGGATGTGATGTCCTTTTAGGTTAGAATATTGTTGGTCCTTTTAGTTTAATGTCATGTTGTGAGGACATTGGTGGCACAACATGAATGATATAGATGTTATGGGCCAATGAAGATTTATGTCTTGTGGGAAAGGCATTGGTAACATGGATTAACATCAAGTTATGTGGAATAAATTTTTGAAAAATTACATTGATATGTATGGACTAATCGTGATGGGATATTTTGGAATGCCCCGAACATAAGGGGGAATGAAATTGTAAACAATGGTCCGAGGGAACCTTGGATCTGGAGGAATGAATAGGGGCTAGGGAGTTGACAGGAATAAAAGGGTACGAAATGTCTCTTATAAGTATTAATTTTCATTTGGTTAATAGGATGTTTTTGTGGGAAACTTATGCAGAGCTGCTGAGGCATTGTGCACATATTCAAACTATGGTTTCCTCATACACTAACTGGTTGTGCCCAAATTTACCCTACAGGTATGCGGTCGTTGTAGTAAAGGTATGAGTCAAATCCACAGGGACTGAAAAAGAAACCTTGAGACACTTTGATTAGATGCAGGATTGGCTATGAAGTGGCAAACTATGGTGTTGATTGATTTGAAGAAATATTGATTTAATTTAAAGAAAAAAACCAATAATATTACATGAATTAAGACAACTAATTAAGGTGAGTTGATCCTAGGATGTCTCTTGGGAATGATTGGATGTATTTTTTTTCATTTGATTTTCTGTTCATCGGTTCAAGAGGTATCCATTAAATGAAATAATCCCTCAATATTATTCTCCGATTTAATCCATACACAATTTCAAGTCTAATCACCAATTCACTTAGAGTATCAATTAAATGATCACTCCAAGGAATTTGATCTTACTAGCACTCAAAATCTGTTGTCGTTAAAGTCGGTGAAGACAAAGAAGAAGATAAATCAAAGAGAAGAACTCTTAAAATGAAGAAAATATTTATGAGTTTAAGAACATAAAATAACATTAAAACCAGCCCATGAAACTCCCTAGGATCAAATAATAAAATTTTATCCCTAAATTGATGCTATTATATCAATATAAGCGGATAGTTGACTTAAAGAAGCGGGATTGAAGAAGAAAAACATTAATCAAAATGAACATTCCACCGTTGTGTGATGAATTCACATGTGCGGGTGTGAATAAATTCACACGTCGATTCAATGGTATAAACGTGGGAAGAAAAGGGAAATAAAAAGTGAATAAGAAGAAATTTTATTAAAATACTAAATGTGAATGAAAAACATACATTAGAGAAATTGACGATGCCATTACAAAACGAAAGCTGGAAATTACAATTGAAAGAAAAACATGGATTCCACGAAAAATGTGAGATGATAATTCTTTCACCACCATCGTCAAATATAAGAATATTAGAAGCCTTATAGAAACCCCATTAAAGTAAATTCCATCCCCATTAATTTATAGAGTCAAAAGGAGGGTGAGAATATTAAGGGATTTTGACGTTTCGAAGTTGACCCGGAAATTTCATCCAGATTCGTCCACCATTTTTACATGTGAATGTGGAATTTATGGAGGCCAAATAATCAGTGGTATTATAAGACAAATATCTTCTTCCATGTGTCCTCTGTCTTCTGAAAACAATTCAGGAAATTTGGCTCAGCTGTTTGGATGTTATGGTCTAAATGGTGGGACGGATTTAAGTGCATTAATGTCGGTTCTATGATTTAAATCTCAGCCTCAGATCCATTTATCATCATGAAAACTTCATAATTAGCTCTAACCACAGTTTAATAAATTTATCCTCATATTTTAATCTTTCAACTGTAAAAATTTGAGCATCATTGGGCTTGGTTTTTGGGCCCCATATTTTTTTGATGGGCCTTAGGCCCATTATTCTTTTCCAGCAAATTTCTGAATTCGAGAGACAAATTCGCGATCTTACCTTGGGACTCATCCATTGGACCTAAATTATAAAATGTTATAATAAAAGTGACCAATAATATTCAAAAATTTCAAATTCAGAAAATGAATATAATGTTGTCCACAAACAAATGAATGATTGGGATCAAATTTGCATTTTAAACATGAATTGCATTTAAGATGAGAAATGAAGTTCTATTTACATAATTCACTAAAAATAATTTTTATGGACTTTGGAAAAATGAATATAAAGATATTAACAATTAATATTAGCCAGTTTCAGTGACTAATCACACCCCCCAACTTGAGTTTTGCTAGTCCTGAGAAAAAAAATATATTACAAATATGAAATTCAAATCCCCTTTTCCAAAAACATTTTAATACAAATTTCTCACCCAAAGATCTAATACCAAAAAAATTATGAAATTCATAAAAATCATTTAAAACAAGCTAGGTCCATTAGCATATCCTAAGCCCAAGCCCATTCCATTGTTCAAATTCATCGCCACATTTCATCCAATTCCAAGTAAGCATCATAATGTGTTGGTATCATAAAAGATATGGGGCCCATTTTATTGTTCAAGGGGAAAAATGGAAGCGCTACGTGGGAATCACATTAAACCTTAAGATGAGTATCCATTTTTTTCTAAATTTTTTTGATTTATTTTATTTTATTTTTTAACCACAATAGATATGAAAAGACTAACTCTGGGCAAGACAACTATGAAGTCATGATCCCCAAGTGCCGGACGCCACACATATTTTCAATTCCGTTCTCTACAATAGTGATATAATGCCAAACTCTGGGCAAGACAACTATGGATTCGTGATTCCCAAGTGCCAGATGCCACGCATTTGGACAGAACATTTCTCTATCTGGTCAAATTTTGTTTTTTTATACTCAAATTAAACTAAAAGTGACCCCAGAACTCTATGCTATAATGAAAGGGACCCAATAACTCAAATTTACACCCAAAATACAGTAGACGTGCATTGTGGCATTTTTATTAAGAGGATGAAAATGTAAACATTGAAAAATCTCATCAGACAACCGCACTTTCAAAAAACTATTCTCATGAACTTAATCTTGCATTAAAATCAGAATCAAGGCATACAAAATTATTTGATATCCAATTTCGTAGTTTGTAATGTGTGTTATAATGTTCAAGGTTAATGGAATTTTTCTTTTCATACATGTTATTATTAAAAAAATCATTTTTTATTTCATCTCCCCCCATCATAGAATAACACAGTCCCCGGTGTTTAAAGAAAAGAAAATTTAGAAGGGGGTAGGAGAGGATTTCAAAGATTATATTTTAAATGATAATCATAGAATGCAGTCACCTAGTGGTTGATGATGATAGTGTGTGCCACAGTCTCCCTTCACTCCTAGATTTGAGTCTCAATGTTTTGGATAGTGGTGAATTGATTTTCCTTATGACATATGACATGTACTTTTATTTTTTTAACCTATAAAAACATAAAAATAAAACAAAACAAAATAAACTAATGATACATTTCCTTCTTTTTAGATTTATGGGTAATTTATTACTCAGAGATCACGCCACGTGACATGGATGAATATGGAACTCCCCTTTCATACCCATCCTTACTCATAAAAGAAGAACATGTCAACAGTCTATGGTAATTTATTATATGAAAAAGAAAATGATTCAAAATGATTAGAAACATGAAAACCATGGGTTTCCTCCCATGTCGTGATTTTGTTTAACGTCGTTAGCTCGACTTGATCCCCCCAACTTATCCAGTTCCAACATTCAAAATTTTAATGAACCCATCATTATCCACTTCAACAAGATTGAGATTTATTGTTTTTTTGAAATTTGTTTCGTATGAAATCCTATTTTCTAAAATGATTGGTAAAATCCAAGGAATATCTAAAATGGTTGATCGAGTTGCTTCTGTAGTCTTTCCTGAGACACCAAGGATCATTCCTACATTATTGATTTCATGAGATGGAAGAATTACAGCTGAAAGGTCTTGTTTGTACCCTATAAAGTGATAGTTTAGTGGGGACGAAATGTTCATAATTTTTAGGTTGGGTTGATTAGGACATTCAATCATAGATAAGGAATTAGAATCAAAATCAATTTCATTTTCATAATTTCCACACATAATTGGTTCCCTTTGAATTGATGATTTAACCCCAAAATTTTTTAGATGAGTTTCATGAATTGGTATAGATTTGGTGTTTGTGATTTCTCCTAATGGTTCATTGATTGGTGTTTCTAAAAAATCATCATTGTAGAAATATTCCAGACATTCAATCCATGAAGAAAAATTTCCCTCTTGTGAATTCATGAAATCAATTTCATCTTGATTTAAAGACCCTTTAAAAACACCTCGACCCTCTCCAATTATCCCAAATCCTAATGTTGGTTCTTCAATAAAGGTATGAGGGGTTTGTGTGTTACAATATTCTTCTATCAATATTGAGGAAGAGGCAACATGAGTGGGAATGGGTTCCACAACCATTTCAATGCTTTGTAGTTCTACTCTTAATGATGAAACCTATGAATTCATTTTATCAATTTTTTCACACAAATGTTCAAGGATTTTTTCAGAATTAGAATTGATAGATGTTTGGACATCATGAACTTCATTATGATGGATCTCTTCAATCATCCTCGAGAGGTATGGAAATTTATCCTTTAAACAATCAACATCACATTGATTGTACATCTCATCTGGTGTGGTGTATTCAATCATGGTTTGGTCAATGAAATTTTTCCATATGATGTGATTCAAAATATTTATTTTCTAGTTTATTATAGCCTTCGTATATTAATGGGTATTGTTGAAGATAATCCATTTGAGTTGATTGATAGTTGTATTTGGGATTCATTGTACATGCAGAAATAGAAAGGTTAATAGAGAAGATAAATTAAGGTGAGAATAGAGAATTTGGGGTGAGAAAAGAAGACGATGGTCTAAGGTACTTACTTGGGTCCCAGGTAACAGAGCCAATATTTGGTTGCTCCCAAATTTACTCTACAGGTATGCGGTAATTGTAGTACAGGTAGGGGTTTAATCCACAGGGACCGAAGTAGAAACCTTGAGACACTTTGATTAGATGCGGGATTGGCTATGAAGTGTCCAACTATGGTGTTGATTGATTTGAAGAAATATTTATTTAATTTAAAGTTCAAAAACAATAAAATTACTTGAATTAAAAATACTAATTTAGGTGAATTGATCCTAGGATGTCTCTTGGGCTTGATTGAATGTATTTATTTTTCATTTTATTTTCTGTTCATCGGTTCAAAAGGAATCTATTAAATTTAATAATCTATCAATATCATTCTCTGATTTAATCCATACACAATTTCAATGCTAATCACCAATTCACTTAGAGGATTAATTAAATGAGCACTCCAAGTAATTGGATCGTACTAGCACTCAAAAAGTGTCGTCGTTAAAGTCGGTGAAGACAAAGAAGAAGATAAATCAAAGAAAAGAACTCTTAAAATGAAGAACAAATTTATGAGTTTAAGAACATCAAATAACATTAAATCGAGGACATGAAACTCCCTAGGATTAACCCATAAAAGGCTAGACATAAATTTATTCTATTATATCAATGGAAGCGGGTAGTTGACTTAAAGAAGTGGGATTGAAAAAGAAAAACAATAATCAAAATGAACACTCCACTGTTGTGTGATGAATTCACAACTACGGGTGTAAATAAATTCACACTTTGATTCAACGGTATCAATGTATGAATAAATAGAAAATAAAAATTGAATAAAAATAAATTTTATTAAAATACTAAACGTGAATGAAAAACATACATTAGGGAAATTGACGATGCCATTGAAAAACGAAAGCCAGAAATTACAATTGAATGAAAAATATGGATTCAATGAGAAATGTTAGATGATATCCTTCACCACCAGCTCCTTATATAGGCATATTAGAAGCCTTATAGACACCCCACCACAATAAATTCCATCCCCATTAATTTAGAGAGTCAAAAGGAAGGTGAGAAAATTAATGGATTTTGACGTTTCAAAGTTTACCTGGAAATTTCATCCAGATTCATCCACCATATTGATGTGTGAATGTGGAATTGAAGGATGCCGAATCATCAGTGATCTTAGAGTACTAATATATTCTCCCATGTGTCCTATATCATCTGTAAAAATTTCATGAAATTTGGCTCAACCGTTTGGATGTTATGGTCGAAATAGTGGGATGGATTTATGCGCATTAATGTCGGGTCCACCATTTATATATCAGCTTTAAATCCCTTTATCATCATGAAAAATTAGGAATTAGATACAACCACAGTTTAATAAAATTATCCTCATATTTTTATATTTCTAATGTATAAATTTAAGGTTAATTGGGCTTGGATTGTGGGTCCCATATATTTTTGATGGGCCTTAGGCCCATTATGCTTTTTCCAGCAAATTTCTGCATTCGGGCAAAAAATTATCCATCTTCACTTGGGACTCATCCATAATATCTAAAAGATAAAATGTTCCAATAAAAGTGATCAATCATATCCCCAAATATCAAATTAATAAAATGAATATAATTTTGTTCACAAACAACTGAATGATTGGGCCCAAATTTGCATTTTAAACATGAATTGCATTTAACATGAGAAATGAAGTTCTATTTATGTAATGCACTAAAAACAATGTTTATGGATTTTAGAAAAATTAATATAAAGATATTAACAATTAATACTAGCCACTTTCAGTGACTAATCACTGACCTTCCAAATCCGATGGTTGTGGATGATTGTGTATATCAACAATTTCATGAGTTTTGGATTTTTAAGGATGAAAAGGGAAGGAATGGGAACATTGGGAATATACATACCATGATTAGTTTTGTACAATGGGATCCCCTACATGGATATTAATTATATGTAAAGGGGCCATGATTCTTTGATAAACCCATTCTGTGGGAATCATGGTTTGGACTCTCTACCTAACTTTTCATATTGTTGTAAGAGGTGGGTAAATTTGTATTTTCAAATTTTGTGTAGATGGACCCATATTTCTATATCTTAATCATACTTTTTATATAAATTTACAAAGATTACTTCCACACATTGTTCTTATCATACCGTAATGTTTATTTGTTTTTGGTTAGGACTCAAACCACAGCATTTTACATAATGTATTATGGGATCAGGCTTGTAGGGAATTGATATATCTGGTAGGAACCCTCTATTAATATTCCTAAGCCCACATGAGTGACAAATTTTTAGGAATAGAGGACATCATATTATTATTTATCAACAAATGGGGCATGGTGAATGATGGGGTAATTTTTTCCGCAATATTATTCTATAATTAGGCCCATATTTGAAGAACCTAGTGTTACGTACATACCCTGTGTAGATGGGAATCAATATGAAAGATGATATATGGATTTTCCAGCATAAGTCAGTCTTCTATGAAGCATAATTTTATTTTAACCTAGTGGAAGATGGGACAATGAATGTAAAATTGAGGCATCACTATTAATCATGTAGAGATAGGAATATATCCACATGCAGTTCAAAATTAGATGTTCTTTGTGTCGCTATGACCCATGAAAAGGGAGGGGAAATATCATGTTATAGGAAGCAACTAGGCTAGGATATATGATTCAGGCATCATTACATATCCATGATTGGCTTGTATCAAGCCATATGTATTTACATAAGTAACTTATCTTCATAGTTTTGATCCATATGCAATAGAAAGAGGAATTTTTTATTTTGGTGGTTGATAAACTAGAATGTAAGATCTAGAAATCACTATGTATCATAAAGATTTTAGGAATTATGCTTCATGTATTTATAAGATGGATGTTCTCTACACTGGTCTGACCAATGAATAAATATGTGGCATCTCTAGTTTTATGTAGCGACTGGGCCATGATATTTTATTTGGGAGTCACTATATATCCTGTATGGGATGTAATAAACCCATATGTTGTTCTAGAAGTAAATTCTCTACATAATTTTGATCCGTATACATGGGGAAAAGGTATTTTTAACTTTTTGGTGGTTGAATAAGGAAGAAAATTATGTGAGTCACTGTATATCCAAATAGATCAATTATCATTCTCCTTGTAGTTATAAGGATCCCTTTACCAGTCGATCTTGTGCATAGAGAGGCAGAATAAAATCATTTTTTTAGAATATATTGTTCTGTTACCATTTGTTTCCCTGGGTAAGAACCCTTATCACCATTTCTATGATTAAGTGAGCTATTCTCATTGTGAGAATCAAGAAATATAAATGTTTTCCCTATGGCATACAGTTGCATGGGGTTGCTATGGATGCATTGTGTAACATGTGGTGCATGGAACAAGACCTCAGATCATGTAATATCTTGGTATCTAATTGGAATATGATAATCAATTCACAAATAGTTCTATGATGGGACGTCTATCATAGGTATGGTCTATAAACAGGGAGGGGGAGAATCATTGTTTAATGGTGGGTGGTGACTGAGCCTGGTATTTGATTCACTACATATCCTATATAGATTGGAATAATCCATATGTATTTCTTTAAAACACTCCCCATATTGTTCTTCTTAGTATTAAAGGATAAAGGGATTGTTTTTCTATGGTATATTGGTGGGAATGGAAATAAGATACAGGCATCACTATTTATCCTACATGGACCATAATCAATAATTATATAGTTAGAATGAAAGTGATCTCATGTGGATGTGACACTCACATGGGAAACGTACATGAAAGTTGAGGGAATTTTACCTTTCACACGTGAAGATATAACCATGTGTAGAGAATCAATGTCTAGAATATAATTGACCCCTATAGTTTAAACTGTTTTAGTTATGAAGATAAATACCCTGACGTCTAATGTTAGTTAGTAAGGACACTTCATCATGTAGTTTACCATCATGCGATCGGGTATATTTTCACCCTGACATGAGTGGAAGGGATTTTTATATCCAAGAAATTTATTTTCATGCATCTTGAAAACATCATCATACAGCATAACTTCATTTTAATAGGACCATAGTGATGATACATTTAACATCATCTATCGTAGACATTCATGGCTCTATATAGTTTAATTTCATGCAACTAAGATGAAAATTGAATAAGTATACAAATTATTTATTTAGGAAACTCTTACAGGTTGAAGTTGTGGTGATATATCCACCTATTCAAACTAACGAAATATGATTATTTGGAGTAGACCATGTGTAAAAAAATCATCCTTAACATTTTGGCTATAATTTTGGAGGACTCATTCTAAATGGCATCAGATTTCTAAATACCATCACCATTTTTACGTGGAGGAAACACTGTAGGTTATCCTATTTGATGAAGTCCCGTGCCATCTTGTTTTTCTAGACTTCCAAAGGTTTTGCATAATGTGTAATCTTTTCTCATCTAATTGCTCCAACTCATCGAGTCATTTTTGAGACATCTCATATATATATATACTGATGGTCAGAGATGGATACACAAAGAGATTTTAGTTGAACATCAATGGGTAGAACCACCTTCGGACCATATACTAAGGATTATAGGGTTTCTTGGGTTGTGGTGTGAGTGGTGGTCAGGTAAGCCCACATGGCATGGAAGAGCCTATCTGGAACATATTTCATATCTATCTCTACCATCTTCTGGAGTATATTTGATATGGTCTTTTTGAAGGACTTTATATTCATATTGGACACTTCATGGTAGTAGGATGAATGGTTGGTCCTGATGACATACTCATGATATAGATTATCCAATTATATAGAGAATAATATTGCTTCGATTGTCTGTAAGTATTGTATTAGGGACACCAAATCTGGTGTGATGTTTCCATTCGCAGAGATAAAATTGAATCTTCCCCAAACCACTTAATGGGATACATTCTTTTCTAATTTTGAAAATATGTCAGTTAATTTGAGAATAATCATGTACTATTGGGATGTAACCTGAGGAAATGCTCCACAATATACATTTCCTATATGAAAAAATGTCGTGATGTATATGGATATGTGAGTAGCTCTAATGGTTGGTGGATGAAATTAGCATAAACCAAACATGGATCAAATTTCATATTGAATTAAGTGCAATCAAGTGTCTTAGTTGGACAATAGTATCCAAGACACCAAATTTGATGAGATATCTTGGATGATGACGGATGCAACAACATGCTCGTGAGTGAAATTATTTTATTATGGTAGTTTCCTCTTAACCATATATTAACATGATAAGGATCTCTTCAAGAAAACTCTTATAAAAGTAAATTTTATGGATTTTTCCATCATACATCATGAAGCTGATTGCCCACATTCTGATTTTATTCCATCTATCCATATCTGGTGGGGTGTTCCATTTTAATGGAAATTTTATATGGGAATCATCCAACTAGTGGTAAGACTATAAACTTTAGTGAAAAGACTATTCTCAGTGATTTATACATTCTTGGTCTAAACAAATGGATGGACCATCTAATGATTTCAAATACTAATAATATTATCATCTCGATCTAGATTGGAAAATGTTGTGGATGCATTTCTTAATGCATTGTATTGCACATTTTGTGACCATGGAATGTAAGTAAATGGCACCTCTATTGGGAATTATTCCATCATTTCATGAACATGGTTCATTAATGGGATCAACTCCTCTTTCTTGATAGCACTATTTCCATTGACATTCATCACACACAACTCTGGATATCATTTTATCATTAGGTGATCATGTTGTACATGATGTGCATAATCTATGGATATAATAAGGGCATGATTTTATACATCATAATTAGGGAATCTGTCTATGACTAGGAAGGAATTTATAAGGATAGACTTTTCTTGTGAAACAATTATGACTCACAGCCTCACATTGTTTAGTATGGGGCCAAAAATCATTAATCTTATCAGAATTATAGTGGGACTTTGTAGACACCCAAAGAATGAAGTACATGGACATTAAATTACTTTTTCGAAATACTTAGTACATAAAAACAACAAAGACACAAGGACCGTAATAGTTTAGTGTGTTTGTAAACTCAGAATATAATATTCTAATCGTGGTGAAAAATCTTCAACATCTCCCATAAAGATCTTCCCCTTTTTTTTCTTACGTAAAATATTTCTTTATATCCTGGGGAAAATAAAACAAAAAAGGGGTGTGCTCAATTGCCCAGTAACGGTAAACATAGAGAACATAAAACAATTCATAAACATTTGAATGCATAAACTTGAACTTAAAATCTAAACATCAAAATATGTAGCAAAAACCTGAATCTTGGAAGTACATAAGGGATATATCATATGGTAACTTCAATCATGATACAATAGCATGGGAATAAAACATGTAATTGTGGCATCCATTCAACACTTCTTATGATTTCCATAGTATCCAAAGCATTGCTACCAAGACCATCTTAATTGACAAAGTCCCTTTCTGAATCGAGTTCACTCTCGTTTCAATCCTATAACACTTAACCGGATTAACTTACCATTACAGCCATGTCTCTCTCATGAGATATAAATCTTTACCCAATGCATTGGAGGGCTATATAGGTCCCACCCTTCTCATTATGAAATCATTATTACTTGTTCCACAACATAAACAGAAATCATATATCATAACCCAAAGAATAAAATGGGTTTCATAAACATCATTCCATCATCAAATAATCCATATAAAATAAATGGATATAATTTCATAATAAGAAAAGTGAAACCATGTAAATCATAGAGACATGATACTTGAAACATACACATATGAAATAATTTCATCTTTGAAGAAAAATGGTTTTGATAAAACACTTGAAATGAATTCTTGAGGAAAATATCCTTTATTCTTCAAAATCATTCTCTTTTCACAAAATGTCATGAAATTTTAAAATAATAGGATTTTTTTGAAAATAGTCATGAAATATTTTGGAGTAAGCTTCATGAAAATAAGGCTTTATAAAACCGTAAAAATCCGTTCGTTCTGTATAAGTTAAAAAACATTCATCTCGTAATTTTGCCGGAAAAGTCAAAAAAGTACCTCGTAACGTAAAAAAAAGAATGATTACTTACATACCATGTAGTAAAAGTCAAAAATGGTTAAAAAGGACTTTAAACACACATGAAAAAACTTTTATAAAACATGGACATGGATGATATAAATAACCCTAGTAAATACTTACGTATAAGCAATCTCTGATAGAAAACAACTGAGATTGCAACATTATCCCTTAACTTATCTGCGATATGCTTCGTATGTATCTGAAACTCCTGTATAATTATTTAAATAATGTCATTGACTTATTACATAATCATCTAAATTGTTATGATATCATATATGGTTCATTTATGACATTATATTACCCGTTCGTTTGTAAATACATGTCAATGTAGCGTTTTGGGTAAAATCGATTCGTTTATGGTCTGTGATTTGACTTGTAATTATTAATATGACTACATATATCATGATTACTTAATTGCAAAATATAAAACGAGATTTATATATAATATATATTCAGAATATACATATATATAATAGATCAATAAATGGAACGAAATACACTGTTCATGGAGACGGTAGGCCGTACGTATGCATGAACACTGTTTTCGTTTCCTTGTTGAGTATAATGGAATTAAGTACATGACATAGATATATATATACATAAATCCAGTAGATTTATAATGTAATATATTTCATTATTATTTCTTATATATACTTTATAATCATTCTTTAATAGTTAACAAGGAGAATGAATCTCATCGCGTCGTGAAGACGGTAGTCCGTACGTACGCACGAGCGATGATATCGTTTCAATAATTATTGAATTGAATTGGAGTGGATGATACAATATATCAAAATCTGTATGATTTTATAATAACTATGTATTGTTATTATTTACACCATTATACCCATCTAGGTATGGTGTTATTGGAAAAACAGATTACACCATGTCGTGAAGACGGTATTTCGTACGTACGCACGCGCGGTGATTTCGTTTTCTGTAGAATGGATAGAAGGTGAAATGGGGTTTTTTCATACTTATAATAACATATAAGTATATTAGTGATACTGATGTTATTATTCCATAATGAAACAATAATGAATAATAAGTGGAAGAAGAAATAAATTTGAATGAATCGGTAACGGACTTTACCTCTTCCTTGAAGCGCATCTTTGAGACCTCCTCTTAGGGCACTAAAATTGGGCTTTGAAGAAGAACAGGACCTCTAGGATGTTTCTAGGGAAGTGGAGAAGAGAATTTGGCAGGGTTTGGTCGAGCTTAAAGCCTCAAAATGGTGTGAGGAAGATAGGGAGGAGGTGCCCTTTTGTAAGGGAGGAGAGGGGAACCTTAGGAAAAACTAAAACTATTATTTTATTATAAAGTCATATTTGGTTTTTTATAGCTCCAAATTGAGTTATTTAGAAGCTAAGGTGGGTATGGGTCGAAATCCTATCGTCCAATAGAATTTAGACAATTTTAGTTTTCTATTTTAACCTTATCATTTAGATTTATCTTTAAGTTAAATAATTTTTCTTTTACCCTGCCTTCTTGTTTTCTTACACTATAAGGTTAATAAACTTACTATAACAAGCCAAAAGAACCCCAAATTGTTTATTATTAACATATCTAACCTTATCTAAGTCGTTTGGCTGAACCTTAGTTTTTTAGGAATAAAATAACAATTAATAATATAATATTTGTTTTATAAACTATTTTATGTCAAATTTGACACTATTTGGTAATTGATTATTGTGAAAATAATAACTGAAATATTAGTTCTAAAAAAGTTACTTAAATCAATAATAACATGTTATGTTAACCTATATAATTATCTTAATTCATAAAAAGTCTAAAATTACATTTATTTGGGTGTTTATAACATCAATTATGTCAATCTTTCATTAATAAGATAATCACTGCATCATCTTTGTGTCACAAATAAATTAAATTATTTAATGTCTAAATATTATAAATAAAATACCATTATTTATGAAATATTTTAATCTTTTCAATGAATATTTATAGTCGAATTTATCTTATGTATAACCCTATATTAAAAATGATTTACTTATTAAACATTGATTTTACCTATTTTAACTCTTCTTTAAATAAATTAATATTAAATGTCCTAATATAATCCATGTGGGCCTTAATGGTCATATTTTATTAATAATATTGTTTTATGTCGAATTACACTTATCTAATAGAATTATGACATGTGTTAGGGTAATAATAATATCATTTTTACCCTTAATTATGCTATTTACTTTTAACCGTGGTAAAAAAGTAAAAAGTTACTATTCACCAAAAATTATTTTCATCTCATTGAACAAAATTTTACTTACTGACATCAACCGTGTCTCTTGGATTTTTGAAATTCCATTCAAAAAAGCAGTGAAATTATGTTTTCTGTAAATTTGCAAATTCTCCTAGAAGGTGGGTAAAAGACGGTCAAAAGTTTAATAAAATTTTTATATATCTAAAATTTTTATAAATTGAATCCAATGAATTACATTGAACATGTATAGGTATTTTGTATAAATGTTGACCTAAAATAAATTTAAATAAAATAAATAATTTTTTAAACAAAAAGTCGGTTTTTAAATAGTAACCCAGTGTTTTCACTATTCATCAAAAATTGAAAGTTTTCAGAAAAATACCAAAATTTCACCCAAGGCTAATTTTGATTTTCCGAATCCAAAAATGAAGTCCATTTTCAGAGATAAAATTTATAAAATTTCAAAAAGTGGGTATTACTATTCATAACGGCTAGTTCTAATAATATTTTAATAATATATCATTGTTTAGTAAAACCCGGTATTGCGTACAACACACGCTATCGATGAAGGTCATGATTGCATGTAATACAATCCATGTCAAGGTTGCGTGTTCTGCAAGACTCCATTTTTGTTTCATTATAATAGAATCCAACCGTTTTTCATTTATACATTTAATATATATATATATATATACTCAATGTTGCGTATAATGACTATTATCAAATGAACTTGAAATTGTGTGTAACACAATCTATGAATAGTGTTACATATACAGCATGCTAATACTGTGTTGCATAAAGCACAAGAAAATCTTGTTGTAGCATAAAACAAATGACATCCAATAAATTAAAAAGAATAGTTATAATAAAATATAGGGTTGTTACATTCTACCCCCCTTAAAATAAATTTCGCCCTCGAAATTCGTCGGGGTTATACACGGTTTTCTACTTAAAGGTTTCTTTAAATGAAACTCACATCATAAAATGAAATACAAAAACATATCTTTAAAAACTAAAGTATGAAACTTAACGGTTACCCAAATTAAGTAATCACTGGGTTTCCACATAGAAGAACATAGGTGAAAACATGGATATGGAAGAGAAATATAACCGTCATGTCCTGATGGAGAGTGGTGGAGAACATGGCTATGAAAAATCCAACAATCACAAAGCCATAAGTTTTTGATGATCTAGGGTACCATCTGTTTCATCGGATATAAGGGCACTAGGAAATTTTTTTTATTTTCATGATCATTTCCCTAAAGTTGAAAATTTTGAATTAGAATAAATACTTACTTTATTTTGGTACAATCACACTGTTGTTCGTTCTTTGACCAATTTCCACTTCATCTCATAATAAAATGAAGTTGAATTTGTTATTCATGAAGTGTTAACAGATCATGTGATAGAATGATGGGTCATTCCATATTTTTCAAACAAAAGGTTAGAAAAAGTTATCAAATATACATAAGTCCATATATGGTGAGTTTAGTCGTATACGATTCAAAAATGAACATATACTTCATATATCATACCACATAATAAATTAAAACTTGTTTCTACTAACCAGGGACTTTCTGTAGGCCATTGGTAGGTGATAAAGGCCAGTCGCACTTCGGTTGAGGGTTCGATTCCCACAGCCTTTTCCGACGCGATGGCATGTCGCCCGTCCTGCAGGTTGACCTTCTTCTAAAACTATATTACTATAACATCCCATCCATAATATA
Source organism: Viscum album (assembly GCA_963277665.1). Classification (NCBI taxonomy): domain Eukaryota; kingdom Viridiplantae; phylum Streptophyta; class Magnoliopsida; order Santalales; family Viscaceae; genus Viscum; species Viscum album. The sequence goes on along the minus strand of OY728126.1, from coordinate 1,681,932,690 downwards.
GAAAAATGTTCTATCTTTAAACAATACTAACTTATGTCCAACATAAACCATTCCAATATTTAGTCTTATCTAAAATACTTCGGTCCAAGCTCATAGTATAAAGAAAATGATTACTTGAAATTTCACATAACAATCACATGAATGCCATTATTTATCTCCCATATATCATAATATAAATCTTGATGGTCAAATTACAATCATGTGAATACTTTAATCATGTATTCTCTTGAATAATGGATACCCATTGAACCTTAGTGAAAACATGAATGCAGTTAAATGTTAACACTTTCCACATACCAAAATCCTCAAAATTCAATATACTCAAACCATGATATCACTTAGTAATTATATCAATCATGAGATCATGAATACAATCAAACATCTCATTATCTTCTTATCCCTTCATTATGCGCATATCATCTGCTTTCCAAAATATTCGAATCACTTTTCATGGTTTCCGGTACCTTTCAACATATACTTTCAAATACTTTAGGAAAAACAATAGTGTAACAATCCTTAGATGATTCTTTATTCCATAGTACCATACACTATTCTTTATAAACATACAATCATTCCACTAACTTCTTAAACCCCTGAATGTGCTTCATCATTTCTTTCTTCTCATATTTCATTTTTAGTCTCTTCATCATCATCCACATAAATACTACTCATATGACCATGCTAATTCTCTTCATGAGAAGTTCCCTTAGGGCATTGGTTTTCATAATTCCCATACATTCCACATTTAAAATATCTAATCATTGTTGATGTCATAGAGATACCATTATCCTTTTACATGGTGTTAATTGAACCTCTTCCTTTACAATTACTATCTTTGTGTCCTTATTTTCCACACCCAAAGAATCTTCGTAATCCTTTGAAACATTCTCCATGATACCTCTCCCACATGATTTACATGAGGGGAATTGAACTTTCTTTCCTCTATGATCATCATGAAACTCCATATTTCTCTTATTAGCTGAGTCAGGAATCTTACCAAAGTTGAGATTATTGATCATATTATGAGATTGCTGATTACGCAAAATAACGATAAGTGGACCTCCAGATCCAATTTCATTTGATTTCTCATGAAGAATATCATTCCATTGTCCATCATATTATCGCGAATCTTCCTGTTTCTAGCCATTTTCTAAAACCCAAAAAAGAATAGTGTGAGGGGAAAAATAATGCTAGGGAAAACAACATAATAAAGGGGGAGTACCTTCAATATCTAACATATTAGGTTTAATTCTAAGGTCTTTAGCGCAATTCTATAACCTATTCATATACTTAATCTTAGGGACATCCCTAGAAACACCATAGAAATATCTCTAGGGATCTAACTAAAGCTTTCACATCATAGTTTCCAAAGGTTGACTAAACCTTTCCTCTGATACCAATTTTAGAGACCCAAAGCATGTCCTACACAGACATTACATTACTTTTGAGGAATACATAGTACATAACAAAAACACACACACAAGGACCCTAATAGTTTAGTGTCTTTGGAAACTCGAAATATAATCTTCTAATCGTGGTGAAAGATCTTCAAAATCTCCCATAAAGATCTTCCCCTATTATTTCTTACCTACAACCTTTCTTTATATCCTGGGGAAAATAAAACATAAAAGGGGTGAGATAAAATTCTCAGTAGGGGTAAACATAGAGAACATAAAACAATCCACAGACATTTGAATGCATAAACTTGATAAACAAATCAAAACATCAAAATCTTTAGCAAAGACATGAATCATGGAAGTACGTAAGGAATATATCATTAGGGAACATCAATCATGACAAAATAGCATGGGAATAAAACATTTAATTATGGAAACCATTCAATACTTGTTATGATTTCCATAGTATCCAAGGCATTGCTGTCAAGACCATCTTAGTGGACAAAGTCCCTTTCTGAATCGAGTTCACTCTTGTTTCAGTCCTGTAACACTAAACCGGATTAACTTACCTTTCCAGCCATGTCTATATAATAAGATATAAATCTTTAATCAATGAATTGGAGGGAGATATAGGTCCCACACATCTCATAATTAAATCATTCTTACTTGTGCCACAATATAAACATAAATAATCCATCATTACCCAAAGAATAAAATGGGTTTCATAAACATCATTCCATCATCATATAATCCATATAAAAGAAATGGAAATAATTTCATAATAAGAAAAGTGAATCCATTTAAAACATAGAGACATGATACTAGAAACATACACATATGAAATAATGTCATCTTAGATGAAAAATGAATTTGATAAAACAGTTGAAATGAATTCTTGAGGAAAATAGTCATTCTTCTTCAAAATCATTCTCTTTTCACAAAATGTCATTCAATTTTAAAAGAAAAGGATTTTTTTGAAAATATTCATGAAATATTTTGGAGTAAGCTTCATGAAAATAAGGCTTTATAAAACCATAAAAATCCGTTCGTTCCGTATAAGATAAAACAACATTCTTCTCGTACTTTTGCCGGAAAAGTCAAAAAAAGTACCTCGTAACGTAAACAAAAGAAATATTCCTTAAATACAATGTAGTAAAAGTAAAAAATGGGTAAAAAGGACTTTGAGAATACATGAAAACTTTTTTATAAAACATGGAAATGGATGATATAAATAACCCCAGTAAATACTTACGTATAAGCAATCTCGGATAAAAAACAATTGACATTGCAACATTATCCCTTACCTTATGTCTGATGTGCTTCGTATGTATCAGAACCTCCTGTATAATGATTTAAATAATGTAATTGACTTATTACATAATCATATTCATTGTTATGATATCATATATGGTTCATTTATGACATTATATTACCCATTCTTTTGTAAATTCATGTTAATGCAGTGTTTTGGGTAAAATCGATTCATTTATGGTCTGTGATTTGACTTGTAATTATTCATATTATTACATAGATCATGATTACTTAATTAAATAATATAAAACATAATTTATCTATAATATATATTCATAATATACATACATATAATAGATTAATAAATGGAAATAAATACACCGTTTATGGAGACGGTAGGCCGAATGTACGCGTGAACACTATTTTTGTTTCTTTTTTGAGTATAATGGAATTAAGTAGATGAAATAAATATATATATATACAGAAATCTTGTAGCTTTATAATTTCATATATTTCATTATTTTTGATTATATATACTTTATAATCATTCTTTAATGGTTAACATGGAGAAATAATCTCATCGCGTCGTGGAGACGGTAGTCTGTACGTACGCACGAGCGATGATATCGTTTCCATAATTATTGAATTGAATTGTTTTGGATGATAAAATATATCAGAATCAGTATGATGTTATAATAAAAATGTATAGTTATTCGTTACACCATTATACCCATCCAAGTAAGGTGGTATTGGAAAAACAGATTACACCACGGCGTGGAGACGGTATTCCGTACGTACGCACGGGCGGTGATTTCATTTTCCGTAGGATGAATAGAAGGTGAAATGGGGTTGTTTAATACTTATAATAACATATCAGTATATCAGTGATACTGATGTTACTACTTCATAATGAAACAACTAAAGAATAAGAAGTGGAAGAAGAAATAAATTTTAAAGAATCTGTAACGGACTTTACCTCTTCTTTGAAGCGCCTCTTTGAGACCACCTCTTAGGGCACTAAAATTTCCCTTTGAAGAATACCAGGACCTCTAGTATGTTTATAGGGAAGTGGAGAAGAGAATTTTTCCAGGTTTGGCCGAGACTCAAGGCTCAAAATGGTGTGAGGAAGAGAGGGAGGATGTGCCCTTTAATAACGGAAGAGAGGGGCACCTTAGGAAAAAATAAAAATATTGTTTTATTATAAAGTCATATTCGGTTTTTAATAGCTCCAAATTTAGTTATTTCTAAGATAAGGTGGGGATGGGTCGAAATACTATCATACAATAGAATTTATACATGTTTAGGTTTCTATTTTAACCTTATCATTTAGATTTAACTTTAAGTTAAATAATTTTTCTTTTACCGTGTCTTCTTGTTTTCTTACACTATAAGGGTAATAAACTTACTATAAGAAGCCAAACGAACCCCAAGTTGTTTATTATTAAAATATTTAACCTTATCTAAGTCATTTTTCAGATCCTTATATTTTTAGGAATAAAATAACAATTAATAATATAATATTTGTTTTAAAAACTATTTAATGACAATTTTGACACTATTTGGTAATTGATTTTTGTGAAAATCATAATAGAATTTTTAGTTCTAAAAAAGTTACTTAAATAAATAATAACATGTTATATTATCTTATAAAAGAATTGGAATTCATAAAAAAATCTCAAATTACATTTATTTGGGTATTTATAACATCAATTTTGTCAATATTTCATTAATAAGATAATTACTGAATCATCTTTGTGTCAAAAATAAATTAAATTATTTAATGTCTAAAAATTATAAATAAAATTCCATTAGGTAGAAAATCGTTTTATCTTTCTAATGAATCTTTATAGTCGAATTTAGTTTATGTATATCCCTATATTAAAAATGATTTACTTATTAAACATTGATTTTACCTATTTTAACCCTTCTTTAAATAAATTAATATTAAATTTCCTAATCTAATCCAAGTGGGACTAAATGGTCATATTTTATTCCTAAGGTTTTATTTGGTCGAATTACAGTTATCCAATAGAATTAGGACATGTGTTAGGGTAATAAAAATATCATTTTAACTTTAATTACCCTATTTACTTTTAACGGTGGTAAAAAAAAGTAAAAAGTTACTATTCACCAAAATTTATTTTCATCTAATTGAAACACATTTTACATACCAACATCAACTGTGTTTCACGGATTTTTGAATTTCCATTTACAAAAGCGGTAAAATTAAGTTTTATGTAAATTTGCAAATTCTCTTAGGAGGTGGGTAAAAGACGGTCAAAAGTTCAATAAAATTTTTATATATCTAAAATTATTGTAAAATGACTCCAATGAATTACATTTAACTTTTATAGTTTTTATGTATCTATGGTGACCGAAAATAAATTTAAATAAAATAAATAATTATTTAAATAAAATGTCGGTTTTTAAATAGTAACCCAGTGTTTTAACTATTCAATAAAAATTTAATGTTTTCAGAAAAATACCAAAATTTCACCCTAGGCTAATTTCGATTTTCCGAATCCAAAAATGAAGTCCATTTTGAAAGATAAAATTAATAAAATTTCAAAAAGTGGTTATTACTATTCATATCAGCTAGTTCAAATAATATTTTAATAATATATCGTTGTTTAGTAAAACTCGGCATTGCGTACAACACACGCTATCGAGGAAGGTCTCTATTGCGTGTAATGCAAAAAAAGTCAGGGTTGTGTGTTGTGCAAGAATTCTATGTTGTTTCATTATAATAGAATCCAACCTTTTTTCATTTATACATTGAATATATATATATTTATCTATACTCAATGTTGTGTAGAATGACTATTATCAAACGAACTTGAAATTATGTGTAACACAATCTAAGAATAGTGTTGCGTATACTGCATGCTAATACGGTGTTGCGTAAAGCACAAGAAAATCTTATTGTAGAATAAAACACATGACATCAAATAAATTAAAAAGAATACATATCATAAAATATCAGGTCGGTACACACTTTCATCGTGAACATTACATATATGGGAGTCCTATTGAATAAGGAACAAATCTTCACCTGGTAGTTTAGTATCCAATGGGGGTTACCCCTTTTATTTAATTATTTACCATGAAATTTTCTAATTCCTAGCCTTTGACAGATTTCTTCAGTAGGAACCATTTATCATACTATTGTAGGATGATCGCACGCGGTGATATGATCCCTATCAAAATTCCACAACTAAGAATATACTTAAAAGGGATGATAAATGAGACTAAATTGAAATCATGGTGCAACATTTAATTCCACATATTATATAAAACAATGATTAAAGTCATGAAACTGTTCTCGATATGTGAATATTGAGTGTCCGCATTAATTAGGGTTTGACTAACAGAATAAGGACTATTTTCATTGTCGACATCATTATTCTATTCCAATAAGGAACATAGGGATTGTCCAAGGAATTCAAATAATTAATGAGTTCTCTTCCTTAAATATATATCATTATAAATGGTGGGATTAAAATATTTATCATGAGATTATCTAATGCTTACATACAATCATCATTCCAATGGTATTCCTCACTTTTTTACATCAACATTGAGAGGTAAAAAGATTTCCCTATGAGGTTTGGTATGTATTCCCAAATGTAGGAATGGTTTCCCTAGATTCCACTAAACTCATTGAGTTGGAGAGGAGCTGAAATTTTAAGGATATCTTTTGTCTTCTCGAGATCATCTTTAATTAAACAATGATGTACGACAATGACAAGGAATTTCTTTGATGTTATGCCGAAAAAAATTCCATGGGGATTATTTTTTGTCTTTACTAATAGAATTTGTGGGAAATGGTATCAAGATGTTAGAGGTGGCCCAAAAGTTATTGTGAAATAACCCCTAAATCATCCACATATCATTCAATGATATTTCCCTAGAAGGGTATGAAAATGTCGTGCTTGGTGCATTGATATGTCGAGGCGACGATTTTCAAACAAGAGTGCATTATCTTGTAGAAAAATACCCCCTAGGGCCCCGATTGAAATGTATTATTCAACTTCATAGTAAATTTGGATTTGGATATGTCCTGAGTAGTTATCCATGAACAATAGAGCCTCATATCTGATAGCTGCATCGATCAACAATTATGTGATCTGTATCGGGAAATCATATTTCAGGCAGTGCTGTTTGAGATCCCTAAAATCAAAGCCGAATATGATTGTATGATTTTTATTCTTAATAAGTAATATGTTTTCCATAAATATGGGATATTTCACTTCCCAAATTCCATTATCTATGAGGTTCTTTTTGACTTTGGACTCTATTTTGGAAGCATGTGCCGTGTGAGTCGTTCTGGTGGCTTGCCTCTTACCAGGGATGTTTTTTGGAAGGCTTGGGTGGTGAGTGGGCACATTGGGATCGAGGATTGACATTTAAATATAGTTCAAAGTGAAATCATATTGATTATTATTTAGTAATGATGTATATATCTCTTTCTATTTTGAATACATAGACACAATAGTTAAAGTGGGCCACAAGTTTTCTTCAGTACCCTGGTTTATTTTCTTGAGGTCATCAAATGTGGTGTGACAACCATCTCAAATGCGGGAGGGGAATCCATAATTTCTTCATCCTAGAAATCATCGGCATTCCCCATTTCCTCATAGGGTTATTATTGGGTGATAATTCACAATATGAGCTCTTCATAATTAAGAGAGGAATAACAATTATGGTAATTGGAGGCTAAATAATCTTCTTCTATCCCAACTAACTATGAAGAAATATATAGAGTGGGTAGATTGAATAATGAAAGATTTTACATTCCTTTTTTTTCGGGATATGGAATCCTATTTTTCCTTTTTTAGTGAGGTACGAACCATCTGGATTCCAAATTATGGGTTAAGGTCAATTTTATTTTACCACACGCCATCATCTTGGAGGCCCATGCACATTTCAACACAGTTGGGCTCAATAAACATGTATAAGATCATGAAGATGGATAAATTATTGTTTTAATTTTCACCCATACACTCCACCTGATTGATGTGAAGTATGTATTATTCATTGATCTATTGGATAGATTTCACAAGGACCAGCTACAGACTGATTGGTGCATCAACCCACTCAATCCCATCAGCTGATGATTGTTTCCCTTTCATCTCATCGAATCCTGCATCGATGTAGTGTGACTAAAGAGATTAAAATGGTGGATTATTAGTTGGAAATATATAATTCTATCCATTAATTATATACTTGATGCACTTACGTAATAATTATTGAATTTATATGTGCTATTGTAGTCAGGGAATTCCAAGTAGGAAATTGATGGATGCGTTTTGTCAGACTACTGAAAATTTTGAGTAAACAATGTGGTTATCATGATATATTTTAATATTGATTTATCCCAATGTATTTTACAAAATTTAATCATCATCCAACAATGTAATATTGTAGGGCATGAGATTTCCATCATTGCATCCCAATCGATGAAGTATTTGTCATAGAAAGAAATAAACTCAGAATACATTGCCAATGATGGATTTTCAAATTTCGACCACATTTATCTTACCAAATATATATATGTATTTTATGTGATGTTTAATAATGGAATATTTATCTAGGTTTGTAAATGATATGGCACCATGTAATTTTGTAGGATCTTTCACTATCTAATGGACTTTAGTGGCAGCAACATCATGTTCAAAATCCAAGGGGATCAATAGAGCATTGATGATTGCTTCCTTGAGTCCTAATGATAGATTCCATGCATCTAAGATGTTATTCAAGGAAGGTACATAGGATAACACTTTCAATATGTATTTTCTACTATAATTTATGCTTCTTCCCAGCTTGGGGTTCTCTTTTATAAGAACATTAGAGGATTGAGAATTTGTTTTATGCGGACCGGCTCCTAAGAGTGGAGATGGTGATACTTTTATCCATTATTGATTTGGACCAGTAGGTATAATGGAATTACATAAGAGGTTATACATCTATTACTCTTCTGAAGTATTCTCTATGATGATTAGGGTAGTGTTTAATCCAACAACGGAAGAGAAAATTTCATGTTTCTATTGAGTCGGCTAAATGGTTCTTTTTTGTGTTTCTAGAACATTGTCGGTTTGAGCGTAATTGGGTCTAGGAATATAGTTTCATTCATGGAAGATTCTACATGTGTATCTTTTAATTTGATAGCCTATTCCACCAGCTTTACAATTTGACATGGGGAGTTCGGGTTCATGTACATACTCTTCATTGGGCATATAATCCAATATGAGAATGACATTGATGGTGCCTAAGATCAGTTCCTCATCTGATGATGACATTTCCCAATAAACTTCTTTCACACGTTCCACATGGCAAGGTGATTCCCATAACATCATCTATGTTGGAATTAAATTTGAGAGTGTCAAATCTAGTAATGGATAGGTGCATATACTTCATCTTTCACGTGATCGTCTAAATTCTTGATTGTTCATGGGGAAGATGATTATGGTTGTGCCGCATAAATAGTTATTGGGGAAATATGTGGTTGATTCAACAATGCGTAGAGGACCCCATGGGATTGGAAGATTATTTTATGAGTCATCCAAATTTCAAACATCTCCTTATTTTAACAAAAGAACTTTTTCAATTCCCTTCAATCATAAGGGACATTGGTGGAATCATGCATCACTAGTTCCTGAAGTTTCCCCATTTGGACATGTCAAAATACATATAATCCTTATCAGGATGTCTTTGAAGATGAAACACTTCTCGATGGTGTGTCCAGTATCCAATGGTATTGAAAATTAAATTTTCAGTCATCAAGACATTCTAAAACATCCCTCTTCAGTTATAGTAAATGATTCTAGGAGAAATTCATTTTATCTACAATGTATCCAAGGAAATGATCATGCAGAATGAATACACATTATTCTTTAACTCATGAAATTGGTTTCTTTTGGCACCGTTCGATTGTTTTGACAGGGCAAAGGTGGTTGTTGACGTCCAGGGGGCCTACATTTATGGGTGATGGCCTTTGATATGGAGCTAGTGTAGGTGGTGTATTACGCATAATGGAATCTGATTAATCTATTCTTAACCGTTTAACTGAGGATGATGGGGTTTCTCGTGACTTAGGAATTGTACATTGTATGGAATACTCTATTATCTGAGCAATGGATGTGAAATATTTGAACCCACATTTATACATCACTAGTATATTGGGGGTTCTCAGGTCATCATGGATATTATAGATTCACATAGAAATCATCTCATCTTGGGGACGAGGCTAGTTCAGAGAGTAAGTTATTCTTTTGCATAAAGTATTGAATTTTTTAACTCATCTGTTCTCCTGTTTTTTCTGTTCATCAGGTCACTAACTCTAGTTTTCCTCAATGATGAATAGAACTAGAAGATTATATACCACCAGAGGACCTCCCCACCTGTTATCAAAATAACTAGAATGATAATATACCATAAAAGGCTCAACTTTTTAGGGTGCACATATATAATATTATTTTCACTGCTTCATACTATTCTCGAGTTACCATCCTGGGATCATAGTATGATGCGTAGTGCATCTGTTGTTTCTCCTAGACCCCTGAGATATCAATCATTGGAATATAGGGTTCCCAAAACATTGTAGTGGTGGGACATTTCTGACCATTTTAGTGTATGGTTTCTTTTCTATTTGTTTCAAATAATGCAGTCATTCAATGGATTATAATCGAGTCATCTGTGACTCGTCCGCATTCAGTTGACCATGATGTATTTCCAGTTGAACATGATCATGAGTGAGCATATTAGGGGTTGATATTGGAGGTGTTCGAACATATTGATCATAAAGAAGTAACCCATCTAGGAGAATCCATTGTGGTTTTTTTGAAATCTATTCTGGTTCATCTCCAGTGGAGGGAATCCATGATATCATGACGATATTTGCATCAGGTAGACTGATTGTGTCAGTACCGCCTTTAATGATCATTTTGGCCTTTTCTAATTTGTCTTTATGGGGCCTATTAGAAGATACAAATCTTTTGGAAGTGTTTGAGGATTCTCTAACTATGTAACATATCTTGTAGGATGGATCTCTTATATCAAACGAGCGTTGATTCTCGTTATATTTTTCATTTCCTCCTCTTTCTTAGCTACCGCCTCCTCAATTGTCATTGAAGAATTCGCCTTAAGGGGGGGAGGTGTGTGTGGTATGATACATTTATCTTTTAATTCTGGTTTTTTGGGATTTTCATGGGAGTTAGTGAGGAATTTACTGAGGGAGAACCAAAATTTAAGGAATCCCATTAGTTTTGGGTATGAACACAGTAATGCTCAATGTTGACCACCTTTAGGAGGGAACTATCTTCTCCTACATCCTAGTCATATGTTTTATCTTCAGTGAGATATGTGAAATTTACATCAATAAAATTCAGGGATGCATTCCACATTGGGGGAGATATTCCATGTGTTGAATGGTAGAAGATCTTATTGAGTGTTTTTTTGGATTTTCTCCTTCCATTTTGAGGACATCTTCGGCTTTCATAATGATTGGTAACTCGAAGTGAAATTTTACATGTCCCGCCTATGAATATCCTTTTGGGGGGATATGAATCACATGGAAGGATAGAATGGGTGACCCGTCTATTCCCTATTCTCCCTATGTGGGAAAATATTTACATCCATTGGTCCTTTTGTTGAGGTAAAAATTCCACAAGCCCTATAGGATGAGGTTTCTCCAATTCATTAGTCATTGTACCTAGGGATATATTCATTGGTATTAAGTGTGTATTTTGTGTTAAAACACCCCTGTCCCTACTGGGTGGGGATTATCACGTACTACAGTCATTTTGACAGATATGGCCTCATTCTTAATCTCGTGCATTCCTATACAGATGTTATCCAAATATAGTGTTTGGTTTGTACGTGAATTTATTTCCTTCTAATACATTAGAAGTTATATTTGAATGGATTATGGTAGTGGATAATCATACTAAATTGTTTTTAGTGTCCTACTATAGGTGCTTCTAAATGGCTCATTCTCATTGGGGATGGCGCTTTTGAGACATACTCTAGACTGATTCTTTCCGAGCATGTTGTCTTCCATAAAGAATAGTTTATTTTTTTCTATCTTAGGACAATGAAATTAAAGGATTCCATCTCATGTAGCCTCTACTAAATAGGGTGTGGGTGATGTTTAATACCCTATGTTCTTCTAATCCCTTGATATGAACACCAAATGGTGTGTTCCATATGATACAATGGAACTTGTGGAGAACATGGAGACATGTTAGTTCATGGCCTTTCTTCTTCCTCTTAGATTGTGCACACAGTGAATAAAGGATCTTCTAGGTCGATATGATGATGAATCTCCCCAATATATTGACATGGTCTATGTACCCATCCAAGGGAAAAATATTACGTTCAATTGGTAGATGGCTCTAGATATTGAGGTTAATGATATGCATGTATTCATTTGACAACATTCATGGAATGGTGAATTGAGAAGTGGATGTGGACCAATACATCACTCGTATGTCATCCCTAGCAAGATGAATTCTCATAAACAACATTTAAATATGTTTTTGCTACATGTAATCCTCTTCTTTATTTTCATAGTTAGAATGATTCTTAGTTATTTCGTTCCATGTTATGGGGCTATTCGGGGTATCATTCTTATGTGAATGGGAAAGGGCTGGCTCGAAGATTAATAATTTCCATGGACCATCCTATGGTTGGGAGATGATTTCTCCTGTCAAATAAATAGTGAATACCATGACTAACTCCTTCTTTTCATGTACCTCATCATTTGGGTGCTTCCTCATATCTGGTTTAGCGAGGGGATGTCCTTTAGGTCTATGTGGATTTTGATTGCAGGGACGACCTTCCCAGATAATGATACAATGACGATGGCTACCATTTACTCTTACAATCCATCCATGGGGAGTTTCCCTAATGTGTATACCCCAGGGAATACCTTCATGGAGGTCTGTAGTAATGGAATGGCCTACATGCTTCCTGCTGTCATTGTGGGGAGGAACTTCACCGAGACTGCCATTTTGGTGAGGAATACCATCATTTCTTGATATCTAGATAATGGGAGAATTTATGCAGTGTACATTATAAGGAGGAACTTGGGGATCTTTTTCAATGAGGGGAGTTACTTCGTGTTACCTAATGTCACTACGATGACGGTATTTGCAGTGAATTTCAACATAGAGAGGACTACCATCATAGCGTGACATCCAAATATAAGGATAATAATATATGATTTGTGTACCATGGGGAGGACCATCATGGAGGAACAAAACAAGGAGATGTACTTATTGTTGTTATATATTCTAGATCACAGGAGGGAATCCCTGACACACATCAGGTGATAGGATCTCATGATCGATCATTTTGGCCTATAGAGTAAGTCCCCACTGGTTCTATGGGGAGGAACATCAGAACTACTAATATCAACATTATTGGGGGGAAACTAAATAATACTACTGGTACATCCATAATTTTTCTATGGATTGATAAGATCATGAGCCTATATTGTCAGATTTATTTGGGAATCAAGTACTCCAGCTTCTAGAAGATAAGGTTCATAATTATTCTCTTCATTTTCCAATGGAATTTGGAGAATTTACTTTTTAGTGCCCTCTTACAGGAATCTAGGGACACCTTTTGTTGGTAATGAACTTCATATGTGGTTCACTATTTGTTTGGTTAAAAAAATGTATATAGGATACACCGACTATCATATTGAGTTTTGGCTAGGATATATTTCCACACAAGAGTTTCCACCATATTTGAACGGTGTCCCCTGTTGGGAAATTTATTATCTTTTGATCTCATTGTCCTTGTATAATGGAATATGGTTGTCAAATCTCTTGTAAAGGTTTATGGATGTTGTTCTGCTCTGGAGGTACTGTATTCTTTTGTGGATGAGTCACCTCGATCGAGGTGACTGGGTCATGGTCCCAAATCTAAACCTTTGATGAATATTCAATTACTTCTTGACAGCTATAGAGAATATGATCTAGGTTAGATATCTGATCCTCTATAATTTCTAGGACGTGTTGAGATATTTAATTTATTTTAATGGGTATAAATTACATATTCTGATACCATCGCTAGAATGTTTTCCATCTCCGGTCCTCCACATGTTTCCAATGGGTACTAGAATTTATTATGTGTAATGGAAGAGGAGTGAGTCTGATCTTGAATTGTTGCTGGGACAGACCAATTTTTTTCTCTGGTTTCCACTATAAATGGTCAGAGGATTTATATATGGGAGTAGGAATTTTCACGGTCTCATTATCAGTTATATTTCTCTCACAATCTTTCTATTCATCCAAATGAATTTGACTACTCTTATAAATTATTACTACCACATTTGACTGGTGAAATTTATTATGGTTGGTAGGAATTTTAATCACCTCATCGATTGTCATTGTAGTTCACTGGTGGGATTCATATGCATTGGAAATATTTTATGACTACCCATAATTTTAATCCCTAGTTGAATGGTGGACATGATGTGAAATAGATGTAATTTGGTAATTCTTTTATTTTGTTTCTAACCTATATTAATTATTTGATTCTTGGGAATCTCCATGGATTTTCATCTGATTTTAATTTTCCTTGTATTTTTGTGGAGGGGGTGTCAAAAATTGGAGGTAATTTTCATCTTCTAATAACGTGTCACTATAAATCCATGATGGACTTCATAATAATGAGCGGGAATATGCTTCCTCTTATAGGATGTGCCATATTTCTCTGGAGGGCTTTAGAAAAGAAGGTAGAGTCATATTTCTTTCTGTGGTATGTTGTTGTGTTTGTATAGTAAATATCCTCCTTAGGAACTACGGTGATGAACAGATCATGGTCATATGTTTTCTTCCTTCAGAAACAATCCCATGTGGCATATGTCACATGGAATTTAGCGGGACCCTTCAATGTGGTATCTTTCTCAGAATGAGGATATGAAGGTTGTGTGACATCAAAAATGATGTTCAATGATAGTGGATATGGCATAATAACCCCATTTAGTTGGGATGGATTCATCAGTATCGACATCATCTACCTCCCTAAGATAATGTAGGTACTCGTAGTCACATTCCAGGGACATGCACCCAAGAAGGTTGTAGACTACAAGTGGGGCTTCCCAGTTATAGTCCATTAGTGGCTGTTGGGAAGGGGACTGGGGGGCATTATGGCATGGAAGGCTTGTCTTTCTACCTTCATATTGGTGATCATACCATTTTTATGGTACTACTTAATCTGTGCATTTTTAACCAAGAATTGAAGACACAGTGTTATAGATGGTGTATTACCCATTGTTGAGGACCATATTTTCTATGCAGTTGTTAATGTACATTATTTAGAAAACTCTTTGGATGTTATTTGATTGAAGGTATATCTATATAATTCCTTAAATTAATATGAAAATAATATAAAATTAAAACCCATAAAAGTATCACCACATGATCATATGTATAATTGATGATCTCATTGGGCCCTCATGCTTATGATTGTGAAAGGGGATTGAGGTGGGGTAACTCGCCACCTTCCTGAAAGATTAACATTAGGAGCACCATTTTTATTTCAACGTGATTCACGCCATAACCCTTTAATGTACTTATATGGTCCCTAAAGGACTAGAAAATGTGTCCTTTTTTGACAAGTTGGTTCCATATTCAAACGGTCCTAGTAGGTGATTATATGGGGTTATATGTTTTTGAAATTTTCCAACATCAATTATGATGTCCTCAGATGGTCTCCACCACGTTTATTCATAGTGATAGAAACATGCAATGTCCCTTTTTTCCACGATTCATGTTCCTACATTCCAATGGAATGTGATCATAGGATGGTTTCACAAAAGACAATTAAGGACCCAATTGGTCAAGAGGATGGGAGTTCGGGCTCATCACATCCATCTGGGAAGAATGATTTCCAATTTAAGGATAATCTTATATATTTAAGCTAGGTTCATATGTTCATGAATTATTGTTCCATTCCCAATCATGAGTCTGTGGATTACTCCTTTGTCACATGATACATTGGTCAAGAATTGCGGAGACAATGCTATATTAAGCAGTTCGAAGATGCACTATGGAGATTATTGTTATCCATGGGGAAAGATTGGTTTCAATATAAGGATTGAACCCATATGATGGGCTTCCAACATATCCCCAATAAATGAATTATAACCCACATTTTTTCGTGCTATCTAACTAAAAACAACACCTTTTACGATCATGTGATAATGACCCATCCATACTGTTTAATGTCTTGCAACATTGAAATCTTGGCGAACGTAGCATAGTCCTGGTTTGGTGTGTCATATACACTAAAATATCTCAAAAAGTATATAAGGGGAACAATCTCGTGTCTTGATATTCCCATTCTGGGAATATGGAACAAAAAACATTAGGGTGAGATGGGTGTAATGTTTGGACCTTAGGAAGTCTTCCTACATATCCTAGTTGGTATGGAATCAAATCACTCGTAGATCAGTTTGAGAACATACATACTCCATTGAGGATGGACATAAAGGTTCCATGATTCGGGGTTTACATTGGCGGGGATGGCCCTTTTTTACCTAGAGTTGGTACTAACACAATAAATGAGGCCTTGAAGGATTGGGGGTCATAACTGGGGTTAACCATTGAAAATTATCCCCTTTGAGATCAGGCCCTACACATGCATCCTATGTATTATATTAACGGATGGAATCATAGTTCTTATAGTTCCACGTATTTTGGGATTACACCTAGGATTAGGCCCATGCTTTAGGGTTATGCATATTTCATGATCTCGAACAACCACTATTCCTACATGAATCTTGCTCAGTGTGAGAAACTAGATGAGTATGTGGATATGAATATCGCACATCCCATATCATCTGTTCACCTCCCATTATTTAATACCATGGATAGTAAAATTATCCTATCTTGTTATGTATTGGGAGGACATAGTTTGGTTAATTAATTCAACCTCCGGTAAGAAAAGAAATGGTCTTAATTCATTCAGAGTACCCTGTAGTTGTTTCTTGGAAAGGGGAGGAATGTTTTTTATTTTCAAAGGGAAAATCAAGCTAGTTTCCTATCTGATATCACTAACCCACATTAAAGGGAAGGAAAATTTATTACCCTTTATCTCTAGATTGGTATTGTTCACATTATTATCTAATGGTTGGACTATATGTTACCTTGAGAATGTAAACTTATAGACATTCCAGGGGTCTACACTATTATAGGGACTACCCACGTGACACTAATTATCATTAATATATAAACTCAACAGGGTGTACTGATGCGCTTGATGGTTTTATCATACAGTTCTGGTTCCTTTGGGAGAGGCTCTGGATGAATGTTGTTTGACTAGTTTGAAGGGGGACTACGGATGAGGCAACTGAAATAGAAGTAAATGATCAAATATGAAGTGTGGAAATCCCAAAGGTACACCATTATGCATACAATTATTCCATGGGGTGTGGGGTATCCCTCGCATGAAATATTTCTATGCGAGGTTAGAGGCTATCAACATACATAAGTTGTACGCTGACTAGGTTGTGGTCTATGTACCATGATGGTATGTTTCACCAGGTTCCATCAACATAGTGTGGTTCTATGTGGTTAAATATTCCATCAACATAGAAGGACACAGTACATGTCATGGCTTCATCCACATAGTAATTCGTTTTGTGGGATGCCAGATAGATGAAGTGCTATTGATCCTGTGGTTCATGGGGAGTTCATCTACTTCCCAGATATGGTTTTTGGTTCACCAATTACGTTTCTGGTATGCCAATTAATATAAATTTTCCATCTTTTACGGTATGAATCAAGTTATACATGCTACAAATATTCCAAAAAAGTGTATAATTGTGGTACTTTATTCTTTCGTTCCTTTGATGCTCTGAAATATGTTCTCCTCAATTCTCCACTGACTCCATCATAAACTCTATACTCATATCCCATTTTTTCCTCCCTCAAGATCCCCTTATAAATTTTTAGGGAATTTGTATCTACGGGTCACATGACACTATTTACAGAATCCCTCAAGTAAATAATTCATCCCACGATCAACTCGGTCAATCGAGGTCTGCAGGGTTGCAGTTCAGAGAAGCATAAATCTCCCACAAAATTCATTGAACAACTACATCTTGTTTGCAAGACACCATCAACTTATCCTCACCCATGAACCATTTAGTTTGTGGTGATGGTATATAGGGGAGAATTTCTCTGCATCTATTATGGGAATGACATTGTTCATGAGGGCTATATGCGGAGATGATTTTTTCATCTTCATTCAACCAATTATATGGTTTACAGGAGCATGAGTCATCACCTATTTCCTTTGAACCACCAGAATAATGTATGATTTTTGAGCCCATGGAATGCCTTGCGATGTTTCAGTCTGTGAAGTAATTTCATATCTAGTTTCCTCTGCATTCCATTTCCAAAACTACACATCATTGATATTATTATTCAATCATTCCATCAATAATTTTTCTACCAATATCAAATTATGAGGAGTATTTTATTTCCCCCATCATAGTTTTCAAGACCCAACAATTTTCCACCATTGAATTTATTTGTAGGGATTCCAACTCGTCAATCTCTCTTCTAGAATCTGCATATTCCCGAAAAGAATCCTTTTGTGACATTCTAATCAATACACAATCCATGAAATTCCCTATTCCCGATGTATATGAGATCATAAAATTATAGTCCTGAAGGAACTCCATCCACCTTCTATATCATAGTTTTATGTCAATCTATGATTTGATAATCCTAAAACTATTATGATAAGTAAAGACCAAAATGTGCTCCCACTATGGTAATGACTCCACAAGAACAACTACAACTATCTCTATATTATTGGTGGGTGAGTTTTGTTCATTAGGGTATAACTACCTATACCCATTTGTTATCACTTTCTTTTGCCGCATCAAGAGACATTCCAAGACCAGATTGAAAGTGTCTCAAAACACAACAAACATTACCCCTTACTCTATAAAACAAAGTACTGGATCACATACCAATTTAAACATTAGGTAACTAAATACTTAATAGAATTAATTGATCCACACAACATCGTGGTCCTTCATTTTTATGTGGTTAACAAGGCTACAACATGATAGAAATACATTACAACCCTCCAATAATATCTTGAGAGAATAAGGATGCTACAAAAATCTATCTCATTATTGGGTGATTCCCATGAATCAACTAATTTTATCTTCATTAACTGAATTCCCACACCATATGTAGATTCCACATTTCCATGAAAATGTACCTCTCATATCCAAAAAAAATCACCTGGGAATATTTTCATAGAGATAATAGAACCAAAGAACACGCAAAATATTCCAAAGATGTTCGACATGCTCCCCTTATGTCCTTGAGTAGATAATTATGTAATATATGATGACAATTAAAAATGGTCATGGAAATCATAAAATATTGTGTTCATATGCCCCATGAACATGGATGGGGAATTTGTAACATAGAAAGGAATAAGAACAAATTCTATGTGACCATACATGTATCTGAAGACAATATTCAGTGTATCACTATCCTTTACCCTTAACTGCGGATGTTTCGACCAAATGTATATTTTAATAAGTCACATTTCCCTTATTAGCTGGTTAAAATGATCATAGATATTAAAAAGAGGATAGCGATTCTTGATCATCACATGGTTCAACCACCAGTATTGTACACCCAGCCTTAGACTACCATCTGCCTTCATGGGAAACAACACTGATGCACCCCATAATGACTCACTGGGATAGATAAAACCCTTATGCATCAAATCATCCATATGAATCCACAACTCCCACTATGTTGGGAGTTCCATCCAATAAGGAGCCAAAAAATATGAGTGTCACCATGGTTCAATTACATCACAATGTCATTGTCACATAGAGGGGTTAGAGTCTCAGGTTAATTAGGGAAAACATATAGGAACTCCAATATGACCCTAGAAACCATTACAACCCCTACGTTCACTATACCACTAACCACTCTAACAAAAACCAAATTAGAGTCTCCATACACTTATTGATCACCAAAAAATCATATAAAAAACAAATACCATGTGTTGTCCATCCATATATGAAATCATGATTCTCCTCAAAAAGTAGTTGATAACAACAATAATAGAATTCAACAATTAAATTCCACTGATGAATTCATATGGATGTATCTATGGAAAGGATAGATCTACATAGGACCGATGTGACCCATAATTGTCATACACCCCTGATACACATCAAATAAGTTGGTCTTGTATCCGACATGTGTAGTTAAACATAGGGTTACATAAAGCCTCTCTCTGTGTAGTACCAAATAGCATACTAGTGTGGTTTCAAAAAAGTGTTTTAATATGAAAAACAAAAGAAAATCCTAGACATGAATAGATGAAAACATATCATACCACTAACGATATCTATATCATCTTTTTATAAAATAATTTTTTTATGAAACAAACCACTATCGTAACCTCTTCATCATTGTTGATGTCAAACTACATAACCATGCTCGAGTCGAGGTCCCAAAGATTGTGGGACATCTTGAGGTCGACTTCTAGCTATCACATCTGCAGTAACATGACCATAATCCTACTGCAACTACTATTGTAATGACCACACTAGTAATTTCTACATAGTCTGATTTTGAACATATCATCCTTGACCAAAATGAGCACGAGTTTTTCCTATGAACTAGTCCTGAAGATCGCCATGAGCCTCATAGAAAAAACTAATATGTCCCAAGCCCATAGGAATGGTACCAAAAATATAAGTTCAAAAGAGACAGTACTGAAGTCAACTCATGGTTGTTCCAAACCTCAAAGGCCCTAGAACCTGAGTCATACAACTGAAAACACTAATGCTAGGGAAACTCTACTGGTTACCCTCACATAGAAAACCACCACATGAGTGCATCCACTCAATCATTTATTTTTTATTCTGAAACTCTATGTATGTTAGAAACATGAAAGGTGTTACAGCATACTGGATTAAAGGACAATGTGCCTCCTAAAGATTCCAATTTTTGGTAATCCTCATCTGAAAACATATCTAGGGCGGATTGAAAAATGTCCATGAACAATATCCCAAGCTCCCATATAAACATAAACCCCTACTGATAGGAGAGTAGATCATGCCTATGACCATCCATCATGGTCTATTAGAGGATCCCTACAAGAAATTGTTTCTAGAAGTCAACCCATACAACATCTGCCTGCCATTTCCCACAAAGGTACAACATCCAAAACTAATGGAAAACACCTCACATCTGACAAACCAACAATGGACCCTATACTCTTTCAAGGCTCAAATAAAACAAAAATATTTCTCCAACACCTCTATACAACTCTTAGTTTTAAAATAAGAAAATCTCCCCTAATATTGTTCTAATGTCTAATGTTTAAAAGATTGAATCATACTCTCCAACTTATCACCATCCTCAGTCTGAAAACACTTCATTGATCAACCAGGTCATCATACTAAACCTCCACAGCATGAGACGCATACATATAATGACCAGGAGCCAAAGCTATAATAAATAAATTGATTTAGAAAGACAAAAACTATATATTTTCGTTATTATATATTTTAATTGACTTTAATACATTTAATTTTTTTTATCGAATTTATCTTTCCCCAAAAAACACAATTCAAACAAGAACAAGAGGAATAATGTTGCATGAAAATTTCTTAGGTCTCTAACTTGAATGAATCAACATCCCGCATGGTTATTAAAAAAGAAAGAATTCCATAAACTGATTCACTGGATGCCGTAATATCCAATGTCGTAGCTATTATCTTGTGCTTCTATAATAGACCAAGGTAAACTAACATCGTTTCCATAACAACCCATGGATTCCACACCATGCCAAATTAAAAAATCCACCCAATACCTCAAACATCACCATTATACCACTGTATCTTGACTCTCTCCATCCAAAGATACCACAAAGTGGGGAGATTGGTAATGAACAATGATTCATTGCTCCAGTAGGCCCCATGTAGGTGACTATCACTAAGGGTGTTCAATTCGCGGAATATGGGAGGCATTACCCTATATGAAGAAACAAGATAAAGATATAGTGTGTATCAAACATATTAAACTAAATGTAATATTTATATAAAAGAAAAAAAATTTCCATACCACAATACATGTATAGTTTAAACTAATACATATAAAATTTTACAATTTAAAAACCAAAAAACAAGAAATGCTACATAGAATATGTCATAGGGTATGACTAGTAACACCCAACATGGTACATTTAAGACTCCTAAAAAGATGAATTTTTTATATATACATGTGATGAATATACATGTATACTTAGTAGGAAGAAAAAATCAACACATGAACAAGTGGGTAGGGCATACTAATTCACCTCTTAGAAATGAACCGAACATAACAACTCCTAATAGCTAGACTAACCAAAACCACAACCTTACAGTGGATCACTCAACAAATAATAAATCCATATAATATAATATAATATAATTCACATCGATGATAGGGTACCCTTGACCACATTCCCACTGATTATCCACTCTCACACCCCAAAGGAATACATCATCGAGCTCCCACCAATTAAGATTAACATAACATCACATACTGCCTAAACCAATATGTCTTCACCTCACAACACATACCTCCCTCACACACCTGGGTGATCACTACAAATCAAATCCCACCCTCACACAACCAGAACATTACAACACATCTAATTATATGCACACCAAGGACCACACAACTCATCTCATACCGAAGAAACTTGATACCACACATGGAAACTCATCCAAATACAACTAGGAAATTATCACCTGGAAGTGGGACAAGGGAAGAGGTGGTGAGAATCCATTAATCCTCACAACATATTATTGAAAACGACACACCCTGTTTGACAATGCAGTTTCTAGAAAATAGTTTTCTTTATATCTATGGTGAATATCAAAATGAAAATGAAAATAAACTCTATATATATAAACATTAAAAATAAAAAAAATACCCACCAATGGGTGTCAAAGAATATCAACAACGAACTCGAAAGGTCCCCCATATCTTCTAAAAATACTAAAAGAATAAACCCACAAAAGAAGAAACCAATCCATTATTATTATTTTTAATATTTATTTAATATTAAACCAATTTTGAGATTCTACACGACCTACTAGTTCAACTAAATAAATTTTTTCGATTTATAGTTAAATCAAATCATCAACTCCTTCATTAAAAGTTTATTATAAATCATTATCATGTAATAATTACATTTCATGAATATTATTAATTTATTAAACCAAACCAACTGAAAAATGAACACATTAAATAACACATAAGGAAATATATCAAATCCAAATCCAGTAGTAAGACCAAATCCATCTTCCACATTAGGCACGATGCACATCCACATCATAATTATCACAAAACCAATGCAAAAACCATATATCATAAAATTCCACCAATATATTTCATATCACACACCATAACACAACATACTATTAGATTTATGAAGTGATATCTTATTCAATTCCACTTTTTAATTAATGTTTTTGTCATAGAAGTTGTATGATATTGAGGAATCCATTCTATGAATTGAATGTACAAGGTCATCCAGTTGAATAATATGTGAATTGAATAACCACAAAAAATCACGTGTCACACAAACCATGAAATAGTTCACAAAAAATGACCCCTAAAACAATGATTTTAAATGTGTAATTATACAATGAGATTAAAAATATGACTAAAATTTTAATAAAATAGTAAGACCCATGATCAAATTCTTGTACACCATTTTGTATTTATTTTTGGCCAATAATATTATATTTTTTTATATTATTCCTTATTCCCATGGATAATCATTAATATACCCATACCACATGATACACATTTGAGAAAGAAGAAGGAAACCATACCTAGAAGAAATATGATCAACACTGTGTTGTTTGACCAAATATAGGGGTGCATAAACAACATGAAACCATATATGAAATTAAAAAACAGACTGCAACAATTATATTTCACATCTCTTATGGGAAAAATGATTTGGGACATCTTTTCTAAATAGAAATCCAGGATGAAATGCATTAGGAAGTATATTTTCTAATGAACATTTAAGTCATGAATATTTGGGATTAGATACAGTTTTGAATTTTCATTAATGGATGACCCCAACAAAACCATGTGGTTTGACAAAGAAAAAAACCATCCTGAAATTGGAAAAATATAAGATATGATCAATGTAATTTGAATCGGTCTCAAAGATTATGTAATATTTCATGAAACCAATTTCTCGTCAAAATAGATGTAAAAGAGGTGATAATTGAAAAACAGGAAAATTAAGTATATATGGAAATTTGTTGAAATGAGTCACCACTTGACGACTCACATCCAGTGAGTCACCACCAAATGGGTCACTGCCAATGAGTCACTACCTGTAAGTCACTACGAGATGATTCACATCCAGGATGAGTAAGCATCAAGATAAGTCCCTACCACCAATTCATTTTTAGTGACTCACATCAAGTGAGGCACGAGAAGAAGAGTCAATACTAGGATAAGATACCAATCAAAGAGAAACCATCAGGGTGTTTCATGCATAGAAAATTGGATATTTTAAATTTTTTTGAAATGAATCATGATTTAAATGACTCAATTGTCCAAAATACAACTCATGATACCCTTAGACTTCCCAAAATTTAGATTCATGGAAAATAAAATGGATATAAGTTCTAGGATGTTACATCTATTGATGATAAAAATTTATGAAACTCACATATTTTTTCAAATCCAACTGAATAGATAAATAGACCAAAAATTTAAACATCATATCAAAATCTGATAGAATATAATGTTGTACTCCATTAAATATTACCACTTCATTAATGAATTTCCTAGAAAATATATCATTAGAATAATCTTATCCAATGATATTTAATTGTGTTGACATCATGATGTGATCAAATAAAACACAAATAACAATATTGAATATTTATGTTTTTTGGATTTTAAAGACATACCCAATGATTGTGTTTTCCAATTTCTATTTTGGTATGTGGATATTTGTAACACCCACATTTACTAATTCCTATAAAAATTAACATTCTAAATTACTAGAAATGTGATACAAATTCTATAATATAAATTTCTATATTATCCCACCACAAATACTCTTTTAGTTCAATAACATATTTGAACATTCAGAATGAATAAAAAATGATATATGATGAGATTCTCACAATGGTTTAGAATTCATGTCTTATATTGAATAGACATAATTATTGTTCCTGAAACATATTATTCCATCATAATCATGGTTAAACTCAAGAGTATTTCACACCTTTTTTAGTTTTGGATATTCTTTCTATGCCTCATAAATAATTACATTGATTTATTGTCTAAAACTCATTTTATAATAATATTACTTCCCCTCCCATTAATATTTTAGATAAATTCTTTACACATCCCAAATTATTGTATATTTTTTTACACTTCATAGTTATGCTAGAATGATCCTCATTACTATGTTGATATTCAAAATGTTTTCCTTTATACGGAAGTAATGTATTATAATTAAAAATATTTAATTGTAATATATGTTTAAATCATTGAGATACCCATTGAATCCGCTTTTCTAACATTCTTGGTATGGGAATAATGTAATAGTTTTTTGGACAAAATATAATATTTTTTTGATGTTTTCTAGGTTATTTAGGGTTGGCGTACATTTTCCTGACCCATTCCACCAACCAGTGGAATCATTTCAAACCCAAATAGAGATAGTATTCATGAATGGAAACTGATATGAAAAACAATTTTCCCACATTATAGAAATCATGATCCCCACATCAGTCATTTATTAATTGGAAGCCTAGTTTTTCTAATCATGCATCCATTCATGGCTAACTATTTGAATAAGGATTTATTATTTTATTATTTTAAATTTTTAAAACCCTTGTTTTAACTGTCTGATGAATCCATTCAACCCTAACATGAATTATTACTCCTTGGAGGCTTCTTATAAGTGATTTTGTAACCTCAAACCATTTTTGGAAAGTATATAAGATAAGATTACATCATTAAATATCCCTTGATTATGTGAATCTTCTCCTCTTCAACACTCTTGATATTATCCCCACTCATCCTTAGGGTTTGATAGATATCAGTTTTGTGGGAAGATTTAATATATGTTGTTTTAAATCATACATATTGGTTTGTTTCCTAGATATCCCTTTATGAAGTTTTTCAACGGAGTTCTTTCTTTTAGGTGTTGTGATATGTGATCTGTTTGTTTTGGTAGATGGTTCTATTTATTTTTGTCCAATTAATTTTACCGTAAAATTATTGATTAAAAATAAATTACAGATAATTGGATTTTAGAAAAACCCAATATTCATTGAAATTTGATTTTTATTTTCATCGTCTTGCGATTTGAAGAAAAAATTTTAATTCTAATTTATGAGTGTTTCAGTGTAGAATTTCATGGAAATTATGAATTTAAATCATGGAATTAATTTCTAAACATGATTTTTTTAAATGAATTCAAATGTTTATTATAGAAAAATGGAATATTTTTTTTTCATCTGAACAATGGTAATTTTTATACAGGAAATGAATAAGGTTATTAAAATCACATTTTGGGTTTTAAATGGAAATTGGCATGTAGAAGTAGTGTAAGGATAAATGATACATTGAATAGTTTAGAGTTAAGATTCCCATTACTAATTATTTTTAAACACATTCAAGACTATATAGTTATTGGGTTAATTGGGAAAACACTATATTTACTATTCTAAACATTAATAATCAATGTCAAGTAGGTCATATCCCTAAAGTGATCCCGATGACTCATCTTTGACCCATATCTAGGGGCTGTTTTTTTCACATTTTTCCACGATCACCTATTCGAGTTTGTACGGATCCCAATATAATGAAACATCCCACCTCTTTGAATATGAACATGTTTATCCCATATGATAGTTTTGATATATATATATTTATATTTATATATTTATATATACATTTTCCCTTTTTTCTATACTATTTTACACATTAATTGTGAAATTATAAAATTTTTTATTTTAAAAACTTAATAATTCATTTTTTGGAATATTTACATGAATTTAAATATAATGAATGATTTTTTTGAATATGATTTTGTATTTTCATTCTTGATTATCAAAATTTGTAATAATTATTTAGTTAATTAATATTGGATTCTTAATATGGAATCCTTGGTGAGAACCTACTTGTATTTTATCTCACACCCTTATAGTTCCTTTCTATGTTTATATGTTTCCTTATTCCATGGTTACACAAGGGAAAAACACCACATATGGGGTTTTCTTGGTGTCGACTCATATGATATTGGATCTCTATGTCCATTTTGAAATGGTTTGTCTGTGTTCCTATTTACTAGAACATTAGTGGTTTAATTTCTATTTTTAATCCTGCATGACTTATAGTATAGTTCTCCCTATAGATTTTTATTTTGAGAATACCGACATGTAGCTGTTTCATCTACTATTTTTCTAGTAAAAAAGTTCCAACCATTAGCATATCTTCTTTTTGTTGGTAGTCTCCATTCTGTGGGGATCAAGAAATCCTTTAAGGGTATTTTAGGACAAAATCTAGTATCATGGTACAATGGTACCCACACCTGTTCATGAAAAAGTGGTATCTAAGGTGCAGGATAAGTATCTAGCCTTGATGTCTATATGATGTTGGGTAATCATGTACAAAATTATTAGGTATTTGTGACTGATTTCCTATCATTAAATCCCCATAAAGAGACTTATTTAAATATGGGTGGTTTCCAAATTATGTCTTAATAATTAGTAGTATTATTTTCCCTGATTTTAATTTGAATAAGATGAAATCAAAATAATTATATCTTTCATATGGGAAAAATTTCCCTTATTTCTCTATTTGAGTGTTAAAATGATGTACATAGTTATTTATATTGATTTTGTGTGTCATCATGCGTACAAGAATATGTATGAATAGTATCTATTAGGATGATACTATTGTACCACAATAAGAAAATCCACCCATGGAGAAAAATATCATTGAAGTTGTTGTGTATATTGTACAAGATCTATAATAGGGACCTATAACAATCATCGTTTAGGATAAATCCACATACACTCAGTGGGAAAACATTTGGTTTTCTTCTTCGGTGTTCCATCAACCAAATCCAGTATCCTTCCATTGATCTAATTATCATCAACTAGTTGGTGGTTGGTTATAAAATATAGAGTTTTAGATTACAATCATGGAAACAGTTGATGAAATGAAGGTAAAATATTCCACATTTAGGATATAGATACCAAGAATGAGATACTTGTAAATGATGGTGAATGTTAAAAAAAAATAGTGATTAGAGTGGATATAGTATATATTTACTTTCACTGACAAGTTTTGTCCATAACGGATGTTGTTATCTATGTCTATTGATTTTTTCAATGTCGAACTGGATGACATGACCCTAAGAAAATATGAAAATTGTTTGGAAGAGTTTGTACATTTTACATGAGATTTTGTCTAATGAGATTATGAAGGCTCGATGAATTGAGATGGTACATTGAGATGAAATTTTTTCCCATTTTTTCTTTCTATAAAATAATTGTTATGCAGATGTGTTGGATAGAGCATTTATGGATGAAATAAACATGGATGGTAAGTCAATTTTTATTATAGTTTCATTCATTCCATCCGAATATTCTTCAAGTTCCCATAAATGGAAGAATAAAAATGAAGATTCTCAAGATGGTTCTTGAAGTAATAGATTTTCAACAACTCCCTCAATGCCTTGAATATGCATTTTGATTTGTTACTAGTGTGGAAAACTGAGGAAGTAGTAACATGTATTCCAAAAGGGACCCATAATATGTAATTCATGAAGATTCTAATGTCACTTGAAATTTTTTTACCATAATTACATGAGTACACATAATGGTATGTGATCATCAACACCTATAAAATTAGTGGCATACGATTATTCAGAAAACAATTTTCTTCTCAAAAAAGACATCCAAAATAATTATATTTCATACAGTGGAGTAGTCTCCAGAGGAATAAAATACAAGTCCAGTAATAGTGATAGGTAAATTCATTATATTATCATATTCAGTGAATAAATTATTAAATACTGGTGTATCTCATTCATCAACTGTGTCACACATTATCAGTTGCATAAATCATTATATAGATCTTTTATCTTATATGACATATATTACTACCCCCCAGAATGAAGAGAGAAAGGGGTCTCCATTTTCAAGACTGAATTTTCCAATTATCAGATATCGATAATTTTTGGGACTTTATGGATCTTTTCATGAAATCACTTGAAACAATTTTTCATATGGATTGGATGATTTCAATTAAATACCAAATATATTTCTATCTTTAATGCACCTCTATTAACATACCCAATAATGTTTTTCATATCGTTTGGGGGAGAAGGGACCTAAGGTCGAGATGAGAAAGACCTTATAATATATAGTTGTGGATAGTAATATCATAGTATGTTTTTTACCTAGAGAAATAATCCTTTTTGGATTATCTATTTCAAGTTTTCATTGCGTATACCAACGTTTGTTCTTTTGAGTACTCTAGTGTTTCACATGTACTAGAGGTAGAGTTTTCTATTGACATAGTTCCTTATACTCAACTTGTGTATACTACTTATTACCACATAATAATAGCTGAAATTAAATAGTTGAGGTATCATATGAATATTATTTTAGATAATTTCTTTATAATCGGGATTATTTGACCTTGGTTGGAACCTTTTATCTTTGTTAAGAATGATTACAGGTCACTTTCCCTTTGTGCCGATTAGTGAAAACTCAACCAAGTTATGGTGAAAACCAGTATTTTTATCCAAGGATAACTAATATGTTTAACTATTTGGAATGGTTTAAGTGGTTCTCAAATAAATATTTTTGATTTGGTTTCCATGAATTGAGAAAAAAATAATATAACAGCCATAAAACCTCCCTTCTGATATGAAATGGCCCTTATGAGTACCTTTTCATTCCATTTCATATATCCAGTTATTCTATAGTATTAAAAGATTTAATTAATATGATATTCCATGCGTATATTGATAATTATATGATGGTTTTTGTGAAGGACATAATTTTTTACTCTATGTCTAATAAGGATCAGGTGAGACATCTATGAATAGTTCTGGAATCATTGAGAAATCAATGATTTATGGAAATCTATCAAAATTTTATTTATATATTTGGGAATAGAATATCATGGAACACATGGTGTTGTAACATGGTATATTAATTGTTTCATATAAGATGAAAGATTTTATGACAGTAGTTCAACTAGGAAATGTTTTCATGGTTTAGAGATTCATAGTCTTATATTTCTATTATAACTAGTTTGTTGAGGATTTCATTTCACTGATTCTCCTATGATATTTCTTAAACTAATGGAAGTAATGTTTGTGTGGGATGATGAATTTAAGGGTTCATTTTTCATATGAATTTGGTTGTGAATTTTACACTATTTTTTACTATTTTAGAGGCTGGACATGGTTTCACTGTCTTTTGTGATGCATTTGGTTCAGGTTTGGGATGTGTTATTATGTAGGGTGATCATGTCATTGGATGAAGATCTTGAAATCTTAATCCACGAAAGAAGAATTATCTAACCCATGGTATTGAAATCACATCTAAGATGAACACTCATGAGAGTTAGTGGATTTAAAATTTTGATTACTGTTTTACCATGTATTCTAACCATAAGATGATTGGTTATGCCTTCTCATAAAAATATTTTAATATCCACTAGATGTTTTGGTGGAATACCTGTAATCTTTTGACATAAAAATCTTCTATACATTGGGTAAAAAGAATGTTATTGAGAATGGTTTGAGTATGAATCGTCTAACCTCGTCCATGAATGATTCATTAGATTAGTGGGCCTTGATGGATCATTTTGAATAGTATTATATTTTCATCTGTGAATCAAGGGATGATGTTAGATTGTCTAGTGTTTAGTAGAAATATTCTCTTCTCAATATTATTTTTCTAGAATAATATATTTGTGATAAATTCTACAACATTATAATCCTTTTTAATGTTGGGTATACCAATTTTGAGTTGTCCTTCTCCATGGAGGTTTCCCTATGTCTGTAAAACTAGTATGTTTTTGCTTTTCCTGTGTGGAAAGATGTTATCAGGTATTTCCATAATACATTGTGATAACTTCTCCCAGTAACCACAATAATTTTCAATGAAATATGTAGATGGTTGAATTATCAATATATGTTATGTGGAATGGATTATTATTTTATCTTATTTTTATACTAGACAACAGGTCACAACCATGCTCCAGATACCATCAATTTTTCTTTAACCAGTACCAACACTAAAATAGATGTGGGATGTGATCTCAATGAACATTACGGTAGGGTTTCTATTTACCTAAAAAGTATTATATGGGTTATTATCGATCGACTGGAAAAATTGGATGACAATATAATCATTCATGATTCAACAATAATTGTGGAGTTATGAAATTTCTATGTGAATTATATTTTTTATTTTCATTTACCTTAATATTTTATAGTCTCTAATAGTGAACCATTTATTACTTCTTAAATTTATTGAGGTCTTGAGGTGCCACTAGGACCATATGTCCCTTTTAATATGTAATATCATATACAATAGGATAGATAGAAAGAAGGAGTTATATATATTCATAAGGATATGCTTCATAAATACGACCAAGATTTTACAGGTATATGATATAAATATTTTGGGATTTTTTAGTATTCCAATGACAATATTTAGCAGTCCACAATCAGGATGACTCATTTTTAAGATTTATATGGTTAGCCTTGAGAATATCCATTGTTTTTTTCAGAGTTGGATTAATGTTCTTGGGATAAAATTATCTTGGTTAAAGTGATAAATATAATGATTCTATTGATTCATTATAGAATTTTGATGTAACAACGCTGATGTTATTATTATGTTGATCATACATGTTTATTGTTGGAATTTTTATTTGGGGAATATGTTTTCATGAAAATTTCACCTCAGTCGGGTCATTATTGAATTGGTAGGAAAGGGAAATGTTCTCATAATTTTATGGGAGATTCTGAGGTTGTTGAGTTTTTTGATAACATTTGTATCATTTAGATCATCGTATAAATTTTATGTTGATACTTAATATGTTCTCTATATCATATATATGAATATCGCATTCTGATAAATGTAATTTTTAGGATTGAGTGGGGATGATGTTGAACCTAATTTATTTGTGATAGTGTATCAATTTTAGAGAGTTGATCCTAAAACCATGGTACTTAATGGTTGTAATAGGAATTTGGATCATGTTATAAGGAATTAAACTTCTCGTTCTCATGATAAATTGGAGAGAGAGACATTGAGGAGAGAGCTGTGTCTTTATTTTTGGACTTTTAATCTTCTTGAAAGGATTTCTGGGGAAAAAATGATTCCATAGTGGGGAGATTGTGACTTGATGTTAATGTTTTCAGGTACTCATTGACCCCACTTCTTGAACATTATTTTACTGGGTTACATTTCAGGGTACATAAGATGTAAAAATGTAAATTAGTCGATGTAATCTATGATGTACTCAGTTGGGGAATTGTTTTCCCAAACCTTGATCCCAGCCACTATAAACTGTGAAAACCATAATATTGAGGGTCTTCATAGTTGGCACATGGTATAAAAATCCATTTACAAACCTTGTTGTAATCAGGGATCCCACTATAAGAATTTGTAGATGTGGTGCACATTTTGTCTAATATTTTTTCCTTTCCCAACTAGTTATTTGTACCCAAAATTTTTATACCAAAAAAAAATAGAAATCCTAAAACATTGTTTTATGTTCCTGATGGTACCACTAAACCCTAAAATTTATTCAATATTCTTGGAGGATATATAGAGGTCATTTTCCCTCCTCCTAACCCTATAAAAAGGATTGATTATAGGTGAATTTCATTAGATTTCCTCCATGTATGTGAATCATCTCAACATGGTCTCTCCTAATCCCTTCCTCTCCCCACCTTAGGGTGTGATATATCATTGTGTTTTGGGATGTTATAATATCCATTGTTATGGATCGTGAAATTTTATTTGATTATAATGACATTTTTTGATGTTCTTCCTTAGAGTTCCATTTTTTGGTTGTTGTGACACATGTTCAATTTTTTTTATCGATCGTTCCATTTTTTATTAATGAATTTATTTTACCCTAAATTTTCTTTTTTAAATTAAAAAATTCAATTGGAATAAAAAAATGAAATTCTCATAAAATTGACATTTTTATTTCAATTGGAATGGTATTTGGGGAAATCCCACAATTCTTAAATATTGGGGTGTAATTGATAAATTTTAATGAAATTGTGAAATTATTTTTTCAAATTAAAATTTGATATTTATTTGTGAAATTGATTTCCAAATTGAATTTGATAAAAATAGAATAAATTTTTTAGATAATATCATTGGTTATTTTAACCCTATAAAATTCATTAATTTATTAAAAATATATTTTGGTTATTGAATTGAAATTGGAATATTGATGTTGAAAATGGTTTAATTGTTTTTTAAAATATTTGGAGATAAATTTCACATTATATTTTTTTTATTTGAGAATATAAAATCTAGGGTATTTAGTGAGTTATTTGGGACAACACACAATTTTTGATTTGAAAAATTAAAAATCATAGTTCACTAGGTGAAAACCCGAGGTGATGGTGATGATTCCTCTTTTATTGTTGTTTGTGGAATGTAGGTAAACATTTTTCTGTGATAACCAATTCAAGATTGTGAGGATCCCATAAACTGTAATTATCATATGTATAACGACCCATACATTACACACATTGTTATTACTTCAGAATTGAAGCACACCTATTACAACATATAACAAAACCAAGAAAGGACCATACAGGTATAGTGTCTTTAGAAACTGGGAAACATAAACAACTGGTTCATAAAGCATCTACTTTGCCTCCCATTTATTTCATCATATCTAGAGTACCTTTTTGGCATATTCTACTTAATAACCTTCTTCCTGACCTGAGGAAGTAAAATATACAAAATGGTGAGCTCAAATGCTCAGTAAGGGTAAACAAAAGAAATATAAATCACATCATATACATAAGCACATAACTTTTGGAAATCGTAACCTGCAAAAGAGATCATAATTTCATAACATGGGATAAATCATAGTAGTGAAATGTAATCTCAATAATCATAAAATAAAACATGAAACTTTGTGGCATACACACATAATCATAGAGAATAATTTCTTATTAGTAAAACTCATTTCCAAGACTATCTTAGTGGAAAAAGTCCCTTTCTGAACTGAGTTCACTCCTCGTTTCATTCATGTTTCACTGAATCGGTATAAACTACCGTTCCAGCCATGTCAATCTCAAGAGATATAAAATCTTTACCCAATGAATTGGAGGGAGATATAGGTCCCACCCATCTCATAATTAAACCATTCTTATGTGTGCCACAAAAATAATAAATCATACATCATTTCATAACACATGTAATAAAAATGGAATTCTTAAACATCATGACATCATAAAACAATTTATATAAGATAAATGAATTTATAAAAATAATTCCATCACAACATAATAAAATCAATGTAATGATAGGGATATAATCATAACCCTATATTATCTTAGATGGAAAATAATTTTGATAAAACACTTGAACACCATTATTGAGGAAAATATCCTTTCTACTTCAAAAACATTTTCCTTTCTTAACATGTAATACAATTTGAAACTAAAAGAAGTTTATTAAAAATAAACTTGAAAACTTTTAAAGGATGCTTCTTGGAAATAATGTTTTAAAAATCCATTCATGTCGTATAAGTTAAAAAAACATTCTTCTCGTACTTTTTTCGAAAAAGTCAAAAATTACCTCGTACGAAAAACGACAAAAGATTCCTTTCGTATATTTTACTAAAAACTCAAAGAAGGGTAAAATTGGATTTAAACAATTTTAGGTGGATGGAAATAATATAACATATTGAGGAAACATGGATGTGGATGATAAAATACACCCCAGTAAATTTCAAAGTATAAAAATTCTTGGATAAAAATGAGATTGTGATATTTCCCCTACCTTAGGTCCGATAGGCTTTGTACGTGTCCGATCCTCATGTATAATGATTTAAATAATGTTATTGACTTATTACAGAATCATACTTATTTTTATGATATCATATATGGTCATATTCTTAGCTTCATAGTAGTAATATTTCATTGCTACTTCTTATTCAGGTGTTTATAACTTTTTGTTCTTATGCGTGTGTTGTCGAATAAATTCTTATTCTTCTCTTTAGGTTATAGATACATAATTTCAAGAATTTTATTAGTGTAATATATATCATATCCATTCATTCAATTCATTTATATAATCATTATGAAATGAAGATCATGTAGAACGAGTCTCATCACATCATGGAGACGGTATTCCGTACGTACGCACGAGTGATGATATCGTTCTTATGATCGTGGAATTGTATTGGAGTGTATGTATACTATTTCAGAATCCTTATCACTTTATAATAGTCATATATAGTCATTATTTACACCATTATACCCATCCAAGTAACGTGGTGGTGGAAAATAGATTACACCACGGCGTGGAGACGGTATTCCGTACGTACGCACACGCGGTGATTTATTTTTCCATAGGATGGATAGATGGTGAAATAGGGTTGTTTAATAATTATAATAACATATCAGTATATGACTGATACTGATGTTATTACCTCATAATGATAAAACTAAAGAAGAAGAAGTGGAAGAAGAAATAAAGATGAAATAATCGGTAACGGACATTACCTCTTCTTTGAAGTGCTTCTTTGAGACCTCCTTTTAGGGAAATAAAATAGGTCTTTGAAGATGACCAGAACCTCTAGGATGTTTTTAGGGAAGTGGATAGAAGAAATTGGCAGGGTTTGGCCGAGCTTGAAGGCTCATAGTGGTGTGAGGAAGAGGGGGTGGAGGTGCCCTTTTATAAGGGAGGAGAGGGGCTCCTTTGGAAAAACTAAAAATATAATTTTATTATAAAGTCATGTTTGGGTTTAAATAGCTCAAAATTGATTTATTTAGAAGCTAATGTGGGGATGGGTAGAAATACTCTCATACAATAGAATTTAGACAATTTTAGATTCCTATTTTAACCTTATCATTTAGATTTAACATTGAGTTAAATAATTTTACTTTTACCATGTCTTCTTGTGTTCTTATACTATAAGGTTAATAAACATACTATAAGCATCAAACGAACCCAAAGTTGTTTATTATTAATATATATACCCTTATCTATGTCATTTTTCCGAACCTTAGATTTTTAGGAAAAAATAACAATTACTAATATAATATTTTTTAAGAACTATTTTATGTCAATTTTGACACTATTTAGTAATTAATTTTTGTGAAAATCATAACAGAATTATTAGCTCGAAAAAAGTTAATTAAATCAATAATAAAATGTAATATCAATCTAGACAATTAGTTAAATTTATAAAAAGTCTCAAATTACATTTATTTTGGTGTTTATAACATCAATTCTGTCAATATTTCATTAATAAGATAATTACTGCACCATCTTTGTGTCTTAAATAAATTAAATTATTTAATGTCTAAAAATTAAAAATAAAATACCATTATGTAGGAAATCTTTTTATCTTTCTAATGAATTTTATAGTCGAATTTATCTTATGTATAACCCCATATTAAAAATGATTTACTTATTAAACTTTGATTTTAACTATTTTAAACCTTCTTTAAATAAATTAATAATAAATGTCCTAATCTAATCCAAGTGGGGTAAATGGTCATATTTTATTCCTAAGGTTGTTTTTGGTCGAATTAAACTTTTCAAATAGAATTAGGACATGTGTTAGGGTAATAATAATTTCATTTTTACCGATAATTACCCTATTTACTTTTAACCGTGGTAAAAAAAAGTAAAAAGTTACTATTTACCAAAAAATTATTTTCATCTCCTTGAACCACATTTTACTTACAGAAATCAACCGTGTCTCTCAGATTTTTGAAATTCAATGCACAGAAGCGGTAAAATTATGTTTTATGAAAAATTCAGTTTTTTAACTACCACTTACTGGTTTCACTATTCATCAAAAATTGAAAGTTTTCAGAAAAATACCAAAATTTCACCTTAGGATAATTTCAATATACCGAATCCAAAAATGAAGTCCATTTTGAAAAATAAAATTTATTAAATTTCAAAAGATGGTTATTACTATTCATAACGGCTGGTTTTAATAATATTTTAATAGCATAACATTGTTTAGTGAAACATGGTATTGCGTATGACGCAAGCTGTCGAGGAAGGTCGTGATTTCGTGTAAAGAAAACCATGCAAGTGTTGTGTAGAAAAAGATTCCTTTGATGATTTATATAACATAAAAGTCTCGGGTGTTACATTCTACCCCCCTTAAAATAAATTTCGCCCTCGAAATTCGTCACATTGTAACAAATAGTTGAGGATACCTCTCTCTCATCATATCCTCAAGCTCCCATGTAGCTTCTTCTAGTTGGTGGTTCCTCCATAAAACATTCACCAATCGAGTGGTCTTGCTTCATAGGACCTTTTATCTACGATCCAGAATCTCTATAGGCTGTTCTTCATAAAAAAGATCTTGCTCCAGCAGTACAACTTCTGAGATAAGTACATGTGAAGGATCAGGTATGTACTTTCTCAGGAGAGATACATGGAACACATCGTGAACTTGAGAGAGATTTGGTGGAAGCACCAATCGGTAAGCTACCTTCCCAACACGATCCAGTAATTCGAATGGACCGATATATCTAGGGCTCAACTTCCCCTTCTTTCCAAATCTCATGACTCTCTTCCAGGGAGATATTTGTAAGAACACTTAATCACCCACTTTAAACTCTTGGTCATTTCTTCGGTTGTCGGCATAAATTTTCTGTCGACTCTAAGCTGCTCTTATGTGTTGTTGAATAGATTTGACCTTTTCTGCCATTTTATCAACGAGATCAGGTCCAAATAGCTTTCGTTCCACAAATTCATCCCATCAAGTCGGAGTCCTGCATTTCTTTCCATAGAAATCTTCATTAGGAGCCATCTAAATACTGGAGTGAAAGCTATTATTATAAGAAAATTCCACCAAAGGTATGTGTTGATCCCAACCACCTTTGAAATCCACAGAGAAAGCTCTCAACATATCTTCTAGAGTTTGAATTGTTCTCTCAGACTGACCATCTGTCTGAGGATGATAAGAAGTGCTGAAACTCAACTCTGTATCCAGAGTATGCTGAAGACTTCGCCAGAAATTTGAGGTAAATCTTGGATCCCAATCAGATAAAATAGAAAGTGGCACTCCATGCAATCTTACCACTTCCTTTACATATATCCTGGCAAGCTGATCCAGAGAGAAATCCTCTCTAATAGCAATGAAGTGCGCAGACTTGCTAAGACGATCAACTATGACCCGTATAACATTATTGCCTTTTGGATGTTTTAGGAAGTCCTGTGACAAAGTCCATAGTGATGTTTTCCCATTTCCATTCGGGTATGGGTAATGGTTGTAACATCCCCTTAGACTTCTTTCTCTTAGCTTTAACTTGCTGACAAACCAAGCATCGAGAGACATATTCCGCAACATCTCTTTTCATGCCATCCCACCAGAAGTACTCTTTTAGGTCCCTATATATCTTCGTGCTTCCAGGATTAATAGAGAATGAAGAACTATGAGCCTCATCCAGCATCTCCTTCTTTAATTCGGGGATGGCAGGAACACAAACTCGATTCCTGAACTTTATTATCCCATCACAATCAAGGTTTAATTCAGGAACATTTCTCACCTTCTTTTGTAACTCAAAATCTTCTTTTTGTGCCTCTTTAATCTTCACATGTATAGATGGTTGAACATTCATTTGAGAAAGATAAGAATTTTCGCCATCCATTATAATTCCAAGATCCATCCTTTGTAAATCCATAAATATTGGATCTTTTGTGATCCTCATCATGGATAAACTGGCATGGTCTTGTCGACTTAATGCACATGCCACCTTGTTTTCTTTCCCAGGGTGGTAATGGATTGAGCAGTCGTAATCCTTAATCAGCTCCAACCATCTTCTTTGGCGCATATTCAGCTCGTTTTGTGTGAAAATATACTTTAGACTTTTATAATAAGTATAAATATCACACCTTTCACCATAAAGGTAATGCCTCCAAATCTGTAATGCAAAGATTACCGCAGCTAACTCCAAATCATGAGTTGGGTAATTTTTCTCATGTATTTTCAAATGTCGTGAGGCATAAGCTATCACCATATCATTTTGCATATGAACACACCCCAATCCCTTCTCGGATGCATCACTATAGATCACAAACCTTTCTCCACTACAAGGCAGTGTGAGAATAGGTGCACTGGATAACTTTCTTTTCAACTCCTTGAAATTCACTTCACATTCTTCCGTCCAAACAAACTTAACTCTTTTCAGAGTGAACTTGGTTAGTGGATTAGATAATCGTGAAAAATATTTCACAAAACGTCGATAATTTCCAGCCAAACCAAGAAAACGTCGGATCTCGGTTACTGTTGTTGGTCTCGACCATCTTTCGATAACCTCTGTTTTTGCTGGATCCACAGATATCCCCTATTTTGAGATTATGTGATCCAAAAATGCAACTTTTTGAAGCCAATATTCACACATGGTAAATTTGGCATAAAGCTTCTCCTTTCTCAGGGTCTTCAATATAATTCTCAAGTGATCTTCATGTTCTTCCTTGCTCTTTTAATAGAAACGAATATCGTCTATAAAGACTACCACAAACTGATCAAGATAGTCTCTAAAGACTCTATTCATCAGATCCATGAAGATTGTAGGGGTATTAGTAAGACCAAATGGCATCACTATAAATTCATAGTGTCCATACCTTGTACGGAAAGCCGTCTTTGGTATATCCTCCTATTTGAACCTTAATTAATGATACCCTGAACGAAGATCAATCTTGGAAAAGTATTGAGCTCCGCGTAGTTGGTAAAATAGGTCATCAATTCGCGGGAGAGGATATTTTTTCTTGGTACTGATCTTGTTAAGTTCTCGATAATCAATGCAGAGTCTCATTGATCCATCTTTCTTCTTAACAAATAAAACAGGTTCTCCCCAAGGTGACGCACTAGGGCGTATAAACCCGTTATCAAGATTCTCTTGGATTTGCTTCTTCAAATCCTGCAACTCAATTGGGGCCATTCTATAAGGTGTCTTTCAAATAGGAAAAGCACCCGGTACGAGTTCTATTGAAAACTCAACTTCACGATTTGGTGGAAGACCCGGTAATTCCTCCAGAAAGACATCATCAAACTCCTGTACAATGCGCATATTCTTAATCGTGAGTTTCTCACCAACCATCTGAGATAAATAAACTTCATTTAGTGGAATCAATACCCATAAAATGGAAGAAATTTCCACTGGAAGGTTATGTTCATCCTTGCATCGATAGACGATCATAGATTGATCTGGAATATGAAATGTGACTTCCCTTCTTTGGCAATTGATATGAGCTCCATGTAGAGATAGCCAATCCATGCCAAGAATCACATCAAATTCCACTATAGGAAGGATCACAAGATTTGAAGGAAGCAATTTCCCACAAACATCAATCAGAGAATAATTATA
The DNA here is from genome assembly GCA_963277665.1 of Viscum album. Lineage (NCBI taxonomy): Eukaryota > Viridiplantae > Streptophyta > Magnoliopsida > Santalales > Viscaceae > Viscum > Viscum album. Next base: position 1,681,892,362 of record OY728126.1, on the reverse strand, counting down.
AACTTTTGATGCGACTGTTGTGCCATTAGATGTTGTCACAGCTAACTCAACATCTAATTGTTGAGGTAATATGGTGATACCCTTAGAAAATTCTTCAGAAATAAAGGAGTGGGTGGATCCCGAATTAAATAAAACATTTGCTACTTTAGAGTGGATGGTAAGTGTACCATTCACCATCACTGATAGAAATTGCATGTGACTTTCCTTTTTCTTTAGCCTTAAGAGTTTGTTTATGTCGACCATCATCATCAACCCTTGGATTAGGGAATTTATTGGCATAATGTCCCATCTCCTTGCACTTGAAACATTGAAGTATAGTAGGTTCATTATGTGTATCCCTTCCTTTGTTTGCATCATTAGACATCTTCTTCCCATCATCGCGGCATTCAAATGTCTGATGACCTTCCTTTCCACTATTGAAACATTTACATGTCCATTTAAGAAAACTCCCTCCATGTTTCTTTCAACACTTTGAGCATAAGAGAAATCTCATCTTCTTTTCAGTGTGCTCTTTAGATTTACCTTTGAATTCCATTTTCCTCTTCTTATCAAATCCATATGACTGATGGGTTACTCCAATCTCCATCTCAACTTTGAGAGCACATCGAACGAATTCCTCGTAGCTATTGAAGTCCCTTATGGATAAGGCCGTTCGAAGACTTGGTTTTAAGCCACTAAAGAATCGATCGATCTTACTCTTAGGTTGGATAATAATACCAGAAGCGTACCTTGCATGTCTTTTAAAATTTACTTCATATGTACCAGTAGATTCATCATCCTCTTACTTCAGTTGAAGAAACTCGTTCTCTATATTTGTTCGAAGAATATGAGGGAAGTAATTATTGAAAAATAAGTTCTTGAAATCGTCCCATTCCATGGACTCAATTTCATCCCTTTTCCTCATATTCTTAATAATATTCCACCATTGATCAGCAACACCTTCCAAACAATACACTGCTAAGATGGCTTTATCATGCTTAGAACATTGAAGAACTGAAAATATCTTTTCATTAGTACTAATCCATTGTTCAAAAACTAATGGATCAGTAGACCCGCTGAATGAAGGTGGGCGTTGTCTCATGAAGGATTCAACAGAATGTTGCTCCTTCCTTTGCTCGTTTTGAAGTCCTACATGATTCATAGCTTGATAATGTTGTTTGAGCATGGCTACAAGATTTTTCATTCCAGCTCCCATAACGTTTGGTTGCTCAGGGGGACAATCATTGCATTGCCCATCGCATTCGGCATTAACACGGTTCCTTCGGGTTCCATCCATTGACTTAAACCAAGTAGAATAGTGTGAGCAACACTAATTATAATAGGAAAACCACATAATCAAGAATAAAATTTCACACTTAAGGTCTTATCCTAGGTTATTCATGGCCATTTCTAAAACACTAAGATTGTGTTCTATGCTTAGACTTATCCTTAGGGTTCTTACTAAGGCTTTCACATCCTAGTTTCCAAAGTTTGACTATACCGTTCCTCTGATACCAACTATAACGACCCATACTTTACATACATTGTTATTACTTCAGAATTGAAGCACACTTATTAAAACATATAACAAAACCAAGAAAGGAACATATAGGTATAGTGTCTTTAGAAATTGGGAAACATAAACAACTGGTTCATAAAGCATCTACATTGCCTCCCATTTATTTCATCATATCTAGAGTCCCTTTTGGCATATTCTACTTAATAACCTTCTTCCTGACCTGGGGAAATAAAACATACAAAAGGGTGAGCTCAAATGCTCAGTCAGGGTAAACAAAAGAAATATCAATCACATCATATATATAAGCACATACCTTTTGGAAATCTTAACCTGCAAAAGAGATCATAATTTCATAACATTGGATAAATCATAGTAGTGAAATGTAATCCCAGTAATCGTAACATAAAACATGAAACTTTGTGGCATACACACATAATAATAGAGAATCATTTCTTATTAGTCAAGAATCATTTCCAAGACTATCTTAGTGGACAAAGTCCCTTTCTGAACTGAGTTCACTCCTCGTTTCAGTCCTGTTTCATTGAACCGGTATAACCGACCGTTCCAGCCATGTCTATCTCATGAGATATAAAATATTTACCCAATGCATTGGAGGGAGATATAGGTCCCACGCATCTCATAATGAAACCATTCTTATGTGTGCCACAAAAATCATAAATCATTCATCATTGCATAACCCATGTAATAAAAATGGAATTCTTAAACATCGTGACATCATAAAACAATTTATATAAGATAAATAAATTCATAAAAATAATTCCATCACAACATAATCAAATCAATGTAATGATAGGGATAGAATCATAACCCTATATTATTTTATATGGAAAATAATTTTGATAAAACACTTGAACTCCATTCTTGAGGAAAATATCCTTTCTACTTCAAAAACATTTTCCTTTCTTAACATGTCATACAATTTTAAACTAAAATAAGTTGATTAAAAATAAAATTGAAAAATTTTAAATGAAGATTCTTGGAAATAATGTTTTAAAAATCCATTCATGCCGTATAAGTTAAAAAAACATTCTTCTCGTACTTTTGTCGGAAAAGTCAAAAATTACTTCGTACGAAAAACGACAAAAGATTCCTTTCATATATTTTACTAAAAACTCACCGAAGGGTAAAATTGGATTTAAACAATTGTAGGTGGATGTAAATAATATTACATATTGTGGAAACATGGATGTGGATGATAAAATACACCCTATTAAATTTCAAAGTATAAACAATCTCGGATAAAAATGAGATTGTGATATTTCCCTTACCTTAGGTCCGATATGCTTTGTACGTGTCTAAACCTCCTGTATAATGATTTAAATAATGTTATTGAATTATTACAGAATCATACATATTTTTATGATATCATATATGGTCATATTCTTAGCTTCTTAGTAGTAATATTTCATTGCTACTTGTTATTCGGGTGTTTATAACTTTTTGTTCTTATGCGTGTGTTGTCGAATAAATTCTAATTCTTCTCTTTAGGTTATAGATACCTCATTTAAAGAATTTTATTAGTGTAATATATATCATATTCATTCATTGAATTCATTTATATAATCATTCTGAAATTAAGATCATATAGAACGAGTCGCATCACATCGTGGAGACGGTATTCCGTACATACGCACGAGTGATGATATCGTTCATCTGATCGTGGGATTGTATTCGAGTGTATGTATACTATTTCAGAATCCGTATCACTTTATAATAGTCATATATAGTCATTATTTACACCATTATACCCATCCAAGTAAGGTGGTGGTGGAAAATAGATTACACCACGGCTTGGAGATGGTATTCTATACGTACGCACGCGCAATGATTTCTTTTTCCATAGGATTGATAGATGGTGAAATAGCATTGTTTCATAATTATAATAACTTATTATTATATGATTGATACTGATTTTATTACTTAATAATGAAACAACTAAAGAATAAGAAGTGGAAGAAGAAATAAAGATGAAGGAATCGGTAACAGACATTACCTCTTCTTTGAAGTGCTTTTTGAGACCTCCTTTTAGGGCCCTAAAATAGGTCTTTGAAGAATACCAGAACCTCTAGGATGTTTATATGGAAGTGTAGAGAAGAAATTGGCAGGGTTTGGCCGAGCTTGGAGGCTCAATGTGGTGTGAGGAAGAGGGGGAGGAGGTGCCCTTTTATAAGGGACGAGAGGGGCTTCTTTTGAAAAACTAAAAATATTATTTTATTATAAAGTCATGTTCGGTTTTAAGTAGCTCCAAATTGATTTATTTAGAATCTAAGGTGGGGATGGGTCGAAATCCTCTCATACAATAGAATTTAGACAAGTTTAGGTTCCTATATTAACCTTATCATTTAGATTTAACATTAAGTTAAATAATTTTACTTTTACCGTGTCTTCTTGTGTTCTTATACTATAAGGTTAATAAACTTACTATAAGCAGCCAAACGAACCCCAAGTTGTTTATTATTAACATATATAACCTTATATAAGTCATTAGGAAGATCCTTAGATTTTTAGGAATAAAATAACAATTAGTAATATAATATTTTTTAAAAACAACCATTTTATGTCAATTTTGACACTATTTAGTAATTAATTTTTGTGAAAATCATAATAGAATGATTAGTTCGAAAAAAGTTAATTAAATCAATACTAAATGTCATATTAATCTTGAAAATTAGTGGAATTCATAAAAAGTCTCAAATTACATTTATTTTGGTATTTATAACATCAATTATGTCAATATTTCTTTAATAAGATAATTATTGCATCATCTTTGTGTCATAAATAAATTAAATTATTTAATGTATAAAAATTAAAAGTAAAATACCATTATGTAGGAAATATTTTTATAATTATAATGAATATTTATAATCGAATTTATCTTATGTATAACCCCATATTAAATGATTTACTTATTAAACATTGATTTTAACTATTTTAACCCTTCTTTAAATAAATTAAGAATAAATGTCCTAATCTAATCCAAGTCGGCCTAAATGGTCATATCTTATTCCTAAGGTTGTTTTTGGTCAAATTACACTTGTCCAATAGCATTAGGACATGTGATAGGGTAATAATAATATCATTTTTACCCTCAATTACCCTATTTATTTTTAACCGTGGTAAAAAAAGTAAAAAGTTACTATTCACCAAAAAATTATTTTCATCTCATTGAACCACATTTTACTTACTAACATCAACCGTGTCTCTCGGATTTTCGAAATTCCACTCAAATAAGCGGTAAAATTATGTTTTTATGAAAAATTCAGTTTTTTAACTACCACTTAGTGGTTTCACTATTAATCAAAAATTGAAAGTTTTCAGAAAAATACCAAAATTTCACCCTAGGCTAATTTCAATATTCCGAATCCAAAAATGAAGTCCATTTTCAAAAATAAAATTTATAAAATTTCAAAAAGTGGTTATTACTATTCATAACAGCTGGTTTTAATAATATTTTAATAGCATATCATTGTATAGTGACACTCGGTATTGCGTACGACGCAAGCTGTCAAGGAAGGTCGCGATTTCGTGTAATGAAATCGAAGAAAGTGTTGTGTATAAAAAGATTCCTTTGATGATTTATATAACATAAATGTCTCTGGTGTTACAATATGTATTGTATGATGCCTATGTTTCACTACATTGATTAATTTGACAAATGTATTTAATTTTTTAAACTTTTTTACACATGCCTTGTCAAATTATAAAATCTCTTTTATATAGATTGTTAATTAATCAATTTTTTGAAATATTTCCATCAACATTCTTGAAAATAATGATTTTTAACTATTATTTTCTAAATCCATTACTATTTATTTAAAATTGATAGCTTTATTTGGTTAACTAAATGTGCGATCATCTCATGGAATCCTTGGTGACACCCTACTATGATTTTATCTCACACCCTAACTACTCCTTTTGGTGTTTGTAGATTTACTTCCTCTAGGATATAACATAAGTAATGCACTACATAGAGAGGTAAGTTATTGTTCAATCCATTATTATTGGATTGTTGTGTCCAATTGGATATGGGATGTTTATATTATTGTTTTTATTTCTTTTATGGTGTGCTTTGGGTTTCATATATATACCAGATTTCTCTTATAGTTCTATCTATGGTTTCTTCAACTAAGAATGCATAATTTTAGATTTTTATTTTTCTTACTTTATGTAAAAACAATTGTCAACCATTTCATCTATGAATCAAGGTTGTAGTCACCAAGAGGTGGGGATCCGGAACACCTTTCATTCTTTGTCATCACTAGCATAGATATTGGGGCACCAGGTCATCCGGGGTGGATTATGATATTAATCATCCCCTACCATTTTTTATGAAGCATATTCATGTATATTTTAGTTAATTATTTAAACTAGGATCTTATTAATGGTGTATATGTCAAATATATGTAAAAAACATTCTCTACAAATAGATAGATTAAAAATAATTTTGTTTACTATGCCTCTCTTCATCTCATTGAAATTTTAATCACATTCAGTTTAATAAAGGAACATGTATCTCTTCTATGCTAAATATGTTGTTATTTAAAAGGAAATTAAAAAATTCTCAACAAGGATCGCATAATATACCTCAGAACCCATAAAACTAGTGATATAATTTACAATGTATTTTTTTGATAAAATGGTCAATAACATCCATCATAAAGTTGTCAAATTTATACCATTTCTTGAAATTATATGAACTATAAATAAATCTTATATTATTTAAAATGAACAATTGAAAAATTCTTTATACATATTAAACTTCTATAGTTACTTCAATAAAATCATCAATTTATTTTCATTAAATTCATTTAATATTGAATATATATGAAACTAAGATATGAAAACTAAGACAGACTAATCTATGTAATATCTAAATATTATATTCATTAAATCAATGAAAATATTACGGGTATTAATATGACCAAATTACCTCACTATAAATACATCATGTCCATACCTTGAACAAAATGATATCTTATGTATAACAGCATTCTTCACACAAAATAAATGATTTCCAAAAACAATGTAAATCATGGAATAGAACATATAACTATTTACATGATAAAACATGTCATTAATATAGTTTATAAGATACTTATTCATTACTATGATTTGCATAAGTTATTGATTATCAATAATGAGTCACATCGAAAATATTTCATATTTGTTAAAAGATGTGGTCTTCCCCATGGTGATGATAACGGTTGAATGAATCCCTTTCCATGATACACGTATACATTCATCTTTAATTATTGTAATTTCATCATGTCTGGTTTATCTTTAGTATATAAAATAGGTGGACACCCACATATGAGTTCTATTAAAAACTAAACATAAAGAATTAATGGAATACTAGGTATATATTCTTGAATAACATTATTAGACTCACATATAATAATAATATCATTGATGATGATCTTCTCTGAACCTCCTATGATTAAAATCCATATTAAATTGGAACCATGACCCATAAAACGAAAGAAATTTCCATAGGATGTTTTTATTTATCATCACAATAATAGATTCTCATAGTATTGTTTATAATATGAAAGGTCACTTCCATTTATTGATAATTGATGTGGTATTAAAGTATTAAAATCAAATCCATTCCTATTGAAACATAAAATTCTACTACTTAGAGAATTGAAAAATTTTAAAGGAATACTTTCCAACAAACATAAAATAATGAATAATCACTTACATGATATGTGATCATCATTCAATTATATGTTTACAATATTAATTAAAACTGTAATAATTTTGGTGGTATTATTATAACCTTATAAAATTCATAATTTATACATGTGTTCGTGGTTATATACTCAAATTAGTCATTGGTAGTTCTAGATTCTATAGTAATTGTATTTATCACCACATTATTATCATACCCCGTGTTGGGAGTAGTGAATATTTCATTTTCTCAATATCTCTATGTTTATGTGGTTCAAGAAATAATATCATCATCATTAACTATACAATTTGATCATTGGAAAAAATAAATCACATAATCATCCCACTTGAGGCACTAGAGTGTTGTTGGTGAATTTATGGAGTTTCTTTGGTATTAGAATCATTATGAAGTTTTTTTCAACATATTGGAATTATACTCCCCAATGGTCATAATTTACCCACATAATGAATTTACATGTTACCTTATTACAATTTCCTCCTTATTTCCTTTGACACATAAATAATAAAAAAATTATCATCAAAATATCTATTTTTTTATAAATAACATTGAATTAATTGTTTATTTATTAATTTAACCACAATGTTTATAGGTAACACCAATATCAATCACCCTCTTGTCAGCACATCGAATGATTTCCCCATATCTACGGAATCACCTTATTAATAATTATCTTCAATGATTTTTTTTGTAGTATATGGATCAATAAAAATTTCATTTATGTTGGATGATAATTCTAGAATCATACATAACATGTATTGTAAAATATTCCTTTTAGGAGAAATTAATTACATTATCCATTGGTTTTGTCTCTATTAATTCATTCACCTATTTTATATGAAGAATATATGGCAAATACATAAATAATAATATTCTCTTAATCTCATCATAGTCCTTGGTGTCAATTTATTATTATTTTCTATTATTCTTGAAAAGATCCCACTATTGATCATCATCACCTTCCAAATGGTAGACAGTTAAAATAAAATATACATGGGTTTACCATTGGAAAACATAAGATAAAAATTTCTATATTATTTTAATATTTATCATTAAATAGTTGATATGTAACCCAACAAAAAAAAATGTTGTTTTTTTATCATGATGAATATAATAGAATGTTGGCTCTTCCATTATTAATTTGAAATAGTATCATGATTCATAAATCAATTCTTTTTTTAAAATGATAGAAATAATTTTTCTCATTAAAACACAAATAGAATTTTTATTCTCAAGGTGGAAATCATTTAATTATTTTTTATATTCATTATTTCATGATTCCTTCATGTTTCTTCCATTAACTAATACAAAAAGATAGTTATGAGTAATAATAATCATTATTGGAAATATCATAATCATGGAAAACATTTTATAATTTTTCAAAATCTTGAAAATTTATTTTAAATCAATGAGAACATAATTTTAACCTGATTCATTTATGATAATCATCTATTACAATCCATTTTAATGATTTTTAATGAAAAAGCGACATAACCCGATAACATCTCTCATGGGCGTAAAACTATGTGAATAGTAGGGGGACAATCGCCATTAACCATAATGATGTACTTGATATAATTGAATAACTATTTTAGGGGTAATTAACCCAAGGTACATATATTTCAAAACAACATCCCTTTATAATATCAAGATATGGTAGTTATTCTTATAAATTCACACTCCATTATTTACTTTAACATTGTATATTCACTTATATGATGGATTATCATAAGGGGTGTACCAAATGATGTCTCTTCCTAGTTTCCAAATATTAAATGTTTTTCTCTAATTCCAATTTAGTAACCCATTTATTTTGTTCAAAAATATCAAATATTTTCTGATTAATATTTAATACAAAAAATTACAGGCCATGATATAAAATTATATGACTAAATTCATTTTAAAAAGAGATACATAAAAAATCATTTTCATGAGCGATCTACTTTATCTACCACTATATACATCATAACTATATTCCTTCATAGAAATATCATGATTTATTCAATTCAATAAAATATTGGATTAGAAACATAAGAAAAGGTGATCTGTAGTTCACATTAAGGGTAAAAAAGTGAGATGTCGATGATAAATTACATATCACATGATCATAAGTTTGTGATTTCATGATCACATCATTTTTTTTAAAAAAAAATTTATAAAAAAGGTCATATTCTTAAGTAATTGATTCAATATATATTTTTAATATCACAAGAACCATAATATATAAAATAACATTAATCCTGAAATCATGCTTTTGAATAAAAAATATGTTACTGTAATAGAAATAAGAAAAGAATATCATTTTCATAGTAATGTATTACTGCCATTTCTAGAAATGTGGTATATGTTGACACCTCATTCATTCATATCCTTATTAATTGTTCACTATAATGAATTTCATACTAGAAAATGTCCTCTACAAAACATGGTTCATGATTTATTATATTCATTATTATCTCATAAGATATCACTCTTTATCCAATGAATTGGAGGGATATATATTTATAGGACAAAATTTTACATAATCTAAAATATATATATGTTTAAAAGTAGTTTATAAAATATTAATTATATCATAAACCTAGAAAATGAAATAGGATTCATATAATTTTTTTATTTCATCCTAGAAGCATATATTGAAAATAAGATGTTTTAATAATATAATTACACATCAGAAAATGGTATTTATTTAAGATCGCATTAATAACCATAATTATAAGACACCCACATAATTTAAATGGAATTATTTCATGTTAATATATCAATATTATTAACATATATGACATCAAATGATTTCATCATTTGTGAAAAATTATTTTAAAGAACACTTGGAAAATTTATTGACGAATATAAAATTTTCAATATGATATCACTTCATTAAAAACATTATAACATCAAAAAAAATAATTATTAAATTTAATATAAATATAAACATGCAAAAAAATTAATTCACATGAATTTTCTTGCTCAGTCATTTTGATGGAATATTTAAATCATGTTGTGTATGTTAAAATAAATAATCATTTCCAATTTTCAATAAATTTTCACCAGTACCTAATTTATAAAATGAAAATAATATCCCTATTAAAAAATTTGGAAAAAAATAATACATGACTAAAAATGACATAAAAATAATATTATGGAATGAAATACATTCTTAAATGCCTTTTTTAAAACAAAGTGATAGAATATAAATGGGTTTTTGACTAAAGAGAGAAATAATGTTGATTTTTATTATAAATAATCAGTTGGCCTCTCATGTTCATACAAATTTGAAATGAATTTAAAAAATTAAATCATCATAAATAACCATAATATAATAATATTAATGATATTTTTGAGATATTGGTCATGAATTATCGTCACATAAATATATTCATTAACATTCCCCATAAATACATGGATAGTAATATTATTCCCTTACAATGAGTTCAACATTATTTCATGTCATATTACCCTATTAATTCATAAATTTAAATTTATTATTTTTATATAATAAACTAATATATATCCATATTATATCTTAAATATTAATATTATTTAATTTAAATATTAATTCAACAATAATGTTTTTTTAAAAATCATTATTTTCATGTAATAATGGATTCTTTTTTCATGAGATTTTCATTTACATAGTCTTGGTCTTGTACTTGGATCATGGTTCCATAATACACATAATTTTTATAATGATTAAATATCTTATATATTCATAATATATATAAGATCTTCCATAAATGGTAGAGGTATAAAAATTAATAAAACCATTCATGGAGATAGAAAGTTCAATGTACAAATGAACGTTGCTTTCACATTTTTATGGATGTAAAAAAAGATAAACAATAATTCGTATTTATAGAATAATTTTTATGAATTATATACCATATATATCATATTTATTAAAAAATTATATCTATATTAATACGTTAATAGGAAATATAAAATGAATCACATCGCTTTCTAGGGGAGTTTCTCCAAATGTATACCTAAAAAATATTATCATTTACGATAGATTTGATTGTAATAAGGTAGTTAATTTTTTATAATTAAACAATAATAATTTAATAAGAAATACCAAATCAAATTTTTTTTATTAATCATAATAACCATCCAATCAATATAGTGATGGAAAAAGGATTTGTATCACTACATGGAGGTGGTAATCGATATGTGCACACAATCGATACGTTCACTTCCCATTTGATGGAATAGATAAAGGATATTGGGGGTTAAAAAATTATAAAATTTTATCAGCATAAGGATATATTTAATATTATTTTATAATGAATAAAATATATTATAGAAGTTATAAAAATATGTAAATTGAGAATTGTCTGGTAAGATGATTACCTATTCTACGGTAGGCCAACTTTAAATCCTTTATTAAGGACCCTTGTAATAATATTTTTTAAAGTAAAAACAGTAATTAATTATTAGGTAACTCCTTGAATTAATGTGGGGAGTATTTATTTTGGGATATAGGAATCAATGATGTGTAATGAATAGAAATTAGGGGGGTAGTTTTCTATACAGGGTAGAGGACAACCATATAGTTTCATAATTAATTAAAATATCTAAATTTCGTAATAAAAAAATGCTACTAAAAGGATAGATAATTAATTTTTCGATATATTGAGGCTGAAATATTTAGAAAATAATATATTTATATAAACTATATTTTTTACTTTCACCATGATCTATTTGATTATATCCATGGTAAACTCATTTTATCCTTATCTAAAGTTACAAATTTTTGACCTCTTTTACTATTATTTATGTAAAATATTGAAATTTTCCTATTAAAAAAATGGTAATTTAATTTTACAAATGTTGAATAAAAATTACCAAAATTAATCACTATGTTATTAATATATTAGTTTTAATATAAACCAGTAGAAAATGATAAATTCATCTGTTAATAAAAAAAGGTTATCTTATGTATACAATCTTTTTAGACAAAGGCCCACAAAAAAATAATAATATTTACAATAAATTGATTAATAAAAACATTATTGAAAAATATTCTTTAATATAATTTTAATATAACAATGTAATTTTATAAATTAATCAATCAAAAATATTTTTTTCAATAAATATAATTTTTCTTCATTATTAATTATAAAAATAAACATTTTAGAAAATTTAAATATAATTACAATAAATGAATAATAAAATGATGGTTTCAAAAATCAATTTCATTTTTGAAAATGAATTTTATTTAATTGGTATAAATTCATTATGGTATTTTCTAAAAAAAATGAAATAAAAAAATTAGGGACAAAGATTTTCCATACCACATTAACAAACATTAATAAAAATTATGTTCATATTTATCAATATATTTTCATAATCGGAAATTATTAATCATATTTTAATATTAAGGTTTTTTGTATCCATAACGCCAATTTAATTTCTATGTGATTATAGTATACTATATTTTAGTTCATTTAATCCTGGAGCAGCAGTTATCATAATAAATAAATGAAATTTCATTTATTTAGAAATAATTATATCATAAAATATTTCGGTGTAAAATTATACAACATATTAAATAAATTTCACCCTTAAAATTATGTTACAATAATTAAAATGAGTATATCCTAAATTCATCCCATCCTTGAGTTATTATGTAAGTTTTTATATTATAAATTTTATTAGAGAACATAAAACAAGTGATTAGTCTTGGTCCTTTCTACATTATTTCTACAATACATGATTTATAATATTTTTATTCATATTTAAGATCATGATCCATTAATAAGATCTATGATATCATTAAATGTGAAGGATCATGTATATAATTAATCAGGAGTGATTAATGGAAGACATCATAAATATAATAGAGGTTCGATTGATGAAATAAATGATATTATATCATTGATGCATGATAATTATTCTCTATGTGGAATATATATTATGGGATTGACTTTCATTTCTTTTTTAAAATTACAACCTTCTTCTATGGATAAATTCATTTGAATAACTTCTCATCGACATTGAAATATACATTTCATTGATGCCTATTTGCATAATTTTTCTGTAGACTCTTACATGCATCGATGTTCTATTGGAATGATCGGATTTTCAATATCATTCATATAGCTATCTGAAGACCTAATATCCTAATATCATTAATTTTATCTTATATTGTAGAATTCCTATTCATATTCCTATATATATATATAAGGATCCATATAATATGTTAATTGAAATAAATTATTAAAAGAAAAATTGATTAGAGGATGGTATTTATCCAATCATACATTGAAATCCATAAAAAATACCCAAAAATATCCTCTATTGTTTGAAAGGTTATCTCATATTGAACATAGTTATGGGAATGATACGTAGTAATAAAACTAAACTCTCTCTTTATATATATATATCATATTGATAATTTATCCATAAAATTGTTTTAAACTGTAGATTCATGTTAAATATAATGGAATTTCGAAATCTTCAAAACATTAACTGTAATTTATTATATATTATATAAATTTAATCAAGATATAAATCATATATGATACTAATGATGTGTACTATTAATGTAAGGATAATGACTGCAATAAAATTTTCTTTGTGTCCTATTTATTTTTTGGGGTGTAGGACGAAAAAATATTTAGTGATTTTTTCCAATTTATATTTTTTTATGGATAATTCATGTATCATCCCATCATAATTCTATATTTTATACTAAACATTAATACATTGAATGAACAATGATACATAATCTAAAATATATCATTTCATGTCTTATAATAATAAATGATATTTCATATATATATATATATTATTATTATAAATCCTAGAATCTTAAATAATGATAAACTATGAGATTCATTCCATAGTTCATTCTTCAAGACTGGTATTTATGGGATGCATAAATAGTTAGTGAACCTTAAATTTATGTGAAATTCATTGTTGAACATTGACAAATTCAAAAAATTCTTCAATTGTTATAATTCTTCCATTTAAATATCATTATACACAAACTGAATAAATGGTTTACAACTAAATTTAGAAAAAAATTCCACTTCCATCCATTTTTCTAGATCCATTTTTCATAAATCATGAAATATTGGAAATTTTATTGTCCTAATAATTATTAATCCACCTTGTAACTTCTAAATAAGAGTATATTCCTCTTTATCTACCTTAATGTTGTGGTAATTTATGTTATTAGTCATAATCATTAATCAATTACAACTATATTCTTTAGGAAATATTAATAACTTTTTGTGTGAATATATACCATAGTATTTTATGATCGGTATATATTTCCCAATTTTCTCCATAAAGAAAACTCATAAATATATATAATAATAAAAATACCATAACCTACTATAAATCATGATTTGGCTAATTTTATTCATGAAACGTCAATTATTATAATCTATTAGGATAAAAAATGATATTATTTATGAGGGAACATCTGAGTACATTATTCATTATGTTATTATAATTCACAAACACATATCCACTTCAGGGATGTGTTGGAATATGTGAACATACGAACCTTCTAATTTATTGCATGTAATTTTCCATACATTCATATTTTCAAAAGATCATGGATCTAATCTGAGTTAACATGGTGATTGTATTAGAGATCCATGTAAAATTATAGTAAATGTGTTGATAATATCATGTAGAAAATGAAAATTATGGATCTTACTCACAATGGTTGGCCTCAACCAATGATTAATAACATCTTTCTTTGATTAATCCATTGATATGCCATTAATTGATATTCTATGATACAAAATGAATCTTTTTACAGCCAATATTCCTATATGATAAATTTTTCATTCAACCTATCCTTTCACATATTGATTAGTATAATCATCATATGATAATAATGATCATACATATTCATTTAATATACAAGAACATCATCTATATATATAACCAAGAAATGACCATTGTATTGTGAAATGACTGCATTCATTAAATCAATTATGATATTAGTTGAATTTGTAAGACCAAATGGACTCTCTATAAATTTATAGTCTTTATACCATGAAAAGAATGTTGTGTTGTGTATATCCTCATTCATGAACCCTAATTAATGATATAATGAATTTTTTTATAATATTTGAATTTTTTTAATCTCAAATAATTTGATCACACAATAATCAATATATTTTATATGATAATTTTTATTGACTATGATCTTGGTCTATTATTGACATTCAATGCAGAGTCACAATGATATATAATTTCTCTTTATAAAAAGAAAAAGTGAACCACATATCGATTCACTCATTTGAATCAATCCCATGTTAATATTTTTTTATTATTTTATAATTTAATTATAATAACTCAATGAGGGAGATTTATTTATAGCCATTAAAATTGATTTATTATCTGGTATATATTATAATATTATCTCATTTATTTATTTTACGGACTTGAATGAAATTATTTTATAAATATACCATTAAACTCTTATAAAATTACAATATATTTGATATTGAGTGTCTCGCCAAAAATATTAGATAATGACTCCATTTTAATATGATTCATGATCCATCCATTCTGATCAAATTCCATAAGGTATTTATATTAATCATCACACTATTAGTTCATCATAGGTTAGTTCATAATATCAATTGTGACTATTATTCATCAGGAAATGATGTGGGGTTTTAGTAATGATATCCAATCCATGTCTATGATAACATCCAATTCAACTATAATGGGGAATAATCTTGTTTATAAAAATAATATTAACCCATATTTTTATAATAGAATAATCATAGACATTCTATGAGATCATATTAACATTAATTCATTCCCATAATAAATAAAAATATAGTCCTTGAGGTGGTATATTATTATTGTCAAATATAAATGAGAAATAATATAAATAATCAAAAAAAATTATTATTTCAATTGTTATTATTATGTGTACCTTTCACCAATATATTTTTATAAAATATATAAAAAAATGATGAAGTGAAATTTTGCTATTTTCTAGGATTAGATGATATATAACATTTCTCATCGTCATAAAACATCATATTTCATCAATGGTTACTATAAATCCATCACCCTTTGAATATAAAAAATATGAGTGTATGTGATGAATTTTTTGAATATTTTTACTTATTTTCATCATTATGTATATTTTTCCCATCAAATCATCTTATTATTTCATGATGAAAATTCATTACAAAAATAATTCATTTACTTGTTCCCATGAGACAATAACTAACTTTTATTGTTCCCGAAAATAATAATTCATGAAATAATTTCTTATAATTTCAAGGGTTTTTAAATTTTCCATTGAATTCAATCTTTCTTTAAAAATCAAAATCATGATATTTATGGGTAACTCTATCTTCTCTCTCAATGTTGATAGTATATAAAACAATTAAATCCCAAAAACGTATGTCACTTATGGATAATTCCTTTCGGAGACATTGTTTTTTAAATAATGATGAATTTGTAAACCTTAAATTTTAGTTGGATGGAAATACCTGATGACCTACTTATAATTTATTTAATATTTATCACCATCATAATAATCGATTAATCATCTAACATATTTAAATTATATAATTACTTATCCTTTTTCATATTAATATTATATGTAAAATAAATAATGTACAATAAGAACCAAATCTCATCCAACTCCATATATTGAACCATAGATAATGGGAAAAAAATTAGTGGTATTCGATGCATTACTCTGAATCTAGTGGGCCATTAAACACACTAAAGTGGTTAGATATTTCCAATTTATGGACTAAATAGAGAATTGTTACACTATTTTATTTTGATGGTGATTCTAATTCCAAGCATGAGAATGTTGTGTAAACATAGAAACATGTTATTTCGTTAAATATCCCATAATAATTGTTTTATCCTGATGAAAATCATTTCATTTTCAGAAATTTTTATTATTATCAGGGTTCCTTTGGGATATGGGATTTTACTAAATCCAAAAATAATATTGTGATAAATAATAATCATATTGGTAATCAATATAATAATTAAAACTCATCAATAAGATTTATAAAAAATGAAACATTCTTTTTCAATATACAATACATTATATTTTTACAAGGTTATTCATTGCCATTATCTATTCATACCCTTATTAATATTTCATAATATAAATATGAGTTATTCCAATAATTTTTTCTAGTTGTATCAGACTAGGTGCACAGTAAGGGAACTATCACTCTAAACCAGAATGATGACCATGATAAACCTGACCACCATTTGATAGTGTTATTACACAAAAAATGGATCTATACGAAGACCATTTATAATTACATTATCATAAAAATTATTTTTTTCTTGAAAAACCACACTCCTTTCCTTAACGTAACATAAGATATTATCATATAATTATCAATATCATAAAGGTTATCATAATGATTTATCAACCACTGATTGAAAACTAGGTTTATCCAGTGCTAAAGATTTTACAACACTAGCTAAAAGACCTTTTACAGGCCCCCTTTGGTAGTTCTATAAATAGTGTTGTTAAATGTGTTCTTTAACAAACCGGCTTTAGACCAATTAAAAGGGGACTTTAATAGCACAATGAAACTGTTAAAAGGGCCTCTTTATTTCTGCATATAAGAAAGATAATTTAAATCCACTCCTATAATAGTTAGATTAAAAAAATCATTACTGAATGTGTCTCATTATCACCTATAGAAATAAATCAGTTATGGGGGTGATTAATCAGTGCAACTAAATAAGTGATGATGGGGGGTGTTATTAGAACTTTTTTAGAGGAAATCAGAAAGACCGCCCATTAGAAGCTCATTTTTACTAGTGATGAAAAATAATGTATTCAAAATAAATTCATATGCCATTACAAATAATATATTAATATATTTCTATATTAATTTTTATTAAAATATAATATATATATTTTAAATATTTTTAAGATAAGGATAAAAATTCATTTACACTTAATATGTCACATATATAGGGAAAATGGCTTATAAAATAAAAAACTAATTTTTATTTGATAATTATATCAATTTATAGTCATTTGATAACATTTATTTGAAAAAAGGGAAAACAATAAGTTCATAAAGTAAATCAAACATCAAAGGACCATAATAGTTGATCTGAGTGTTGTTTTGGGATCTACACCTGATCAAATCAGATATTCCGATGATATTTATTCTCTTGTGACATTGGATAACCCACTTTAACATTTTAGGTATCCAAAAAATAACTAAAAGGCATTTAAACAGATTTTTTAGCCGGTGTACAACAATATTTTATCGCATTATGGAATTTTAGCCTCATTTGAAGTTGTATTTTTTCTTGATTTCAGTGGGAACTGAATTGTTTCACAGGTATTTCATTCATATCTATATTATGTTTTTAAAATATTGTAAATTTTCAAAATTTAGTTTTTATTTTTAAATATATGCATATTTTCATATATATACTCATATGAAATCACATGTAAATATATATATATATCATCAGATTTATATAGAAATATATTATTAAATACGTAAAATAAATAATTATTATTCATTTTATTTAATGTAAAAAATTAACAATTTTATTTACCTTATAAAAATGCATTCATATGTATACATATAGCTGTAAAATTAATGTTTATATATAAATATTATTGTATCAATAATTAAGAAATGTATATGTATATGTATATTCTAATATATGTAAATAAATAGACATTCCAAAAATTTATTTATAACATTATCTTACAATGTTTTCCAAAATAAAAATATAGATAATATTTATATATTAATATATCTTTTTAATAATAAATGAATATATATTTATGATATATATAGTCTATGTAAATAAATATAATATCTAATATCTTTAAATATGATCAAGTATATTATATATCGCAAACTTACACACATACATTTTGAAAATGAATATAAAAACAATTATTGAAATATATGCCTAAAAAATATTTATATATATATATAGAGTAATATCAATAAAAAGAAGTGAAAAAAACATGTTACAATGGTAAAGGAGATCCATCATAAAATGACAGGTGCATGGTTCAAATCTAGGCTGGCCCATGATGTTTGAAATTTATTGAACACTAATAAACGGACACTGAGGTGAAAAGTGCTAAATGGGGGGGGGGGGTTGTGGGTGGAGATATTCTAATGAGGTCATAGATGTACTAATTAATGGGTTGGGCTCATAAATATCTGAACAAATATTTGTACCCCCTTTAGTTGTGTATTTTATCATTATTATAGGTGACCTTTATAAGTGTTAAAAAAGAACTGTTAAATGGGCCTCTCTTATAAATCTCTAAAATAAATATAATTTTAACCCATTTAACAGTTATTTTTTCTTATAATTGTTATTGGGGATCTTTATTAGTACAAAATTGAACTGTTAAATATAACATTTAATATCACTAAAATAAGATCTCTTAAAATGGTCCTTTAATAGTGCTAAAAAAGCACTGAAAAATGGTGATTTATTAGTTCTTATTTTTATTATGGAAAAACAATCTATTTATTAGTGATTTTCATTCCTGGATGAAATCCATGGACATTTAACTATGCTTCTATAATTACAACTTTCTATCATTGATAATGGATGATTCTAGTACGGTTAAAGGACTCTTTAAAAGTAGTGAACCTACTATCCAATTTATCTAAAGGTTCCTCTTATACCGACTGTTGTGTCCCATACTATACATACATGAATATTAGAACATATTATATTAATAATCAATGCATAAAGTTAAAAACATTATATTATTATAGAGTTATATTGTCCTTGAAAACATGGATATATAAAACGATTTTTCATAAGATATCTACATCATCTCCCAATATATTCATCATAACTAGTACCCTTGTTAATAATATCATTATAAATTCATTTCATCATATCATAGGGAATGAAAACATAATAAAGGGGGAGTATTTTTTTTAAATAATGGTAAATAAATGGGTCTATAAATGATCTGTTAAACATAAAATTAGAATGGGGGTATGACAAAATGAGAAAAAAATTAAGAGTATATAATAATTAAAAAATTTAATAATTTTATTTATGTCATAAATCATGTAAGTTAATAATACCTGAATCATAATATAATCAATGAGAATATTTTCTTATATCACAGGAAAAACAAAAAACATACTTTTCAGTAATATTTTGAAGAAAATAAATTCATATATTATGTTATGGATATCTTGCAAGACTATCATGGATTCAAAACCCAATTCATCATATCCGTAGTCAATACTCAGTCCCAAGTCTGTTTTAGTGAATATATTAACATAATTGACAATTTTCATCCCTTACTAGAGTCCATATTCACTCATAAGATATCCATATTTACCCAATTAATTAGTCAATGATATAACTCATGGACCACCCATAAAATATACGAAATCATACATACATCTGACATGAGATCATATGAAATTCATCATAACATTATCAATGAAAATGAAGTGGGTTTTATATAATTTCATCATTTAGTCAATGGATAACCAGTGGAAAAGAAATGTTGTCCAAAATTATATTTCCAAAGGAAATGAAATATGATTCACATAATCATCCGTGAATCTTCATAATCAAAATCCCTCCATATAAAGAATGATGATGGATCATTGGATGATATCCCCACAAAAAAATATGTTACATTAAATAATGTCACCATAGAATAAAATTAATTTAAAATATCACATGAATTATTTGTAAGTGAAATATAAATTTCACGTTGAAATAATTAGTCCCAAACCCACCGGGGGAAACCCTAAAATGGTAACTTGAGCTAACTCCTACAACTATCAAGAGTGATTATCTATCCTCTGAAGATGGAAACTAGTATAATTCATCAGATTAAATTTTTTTGGGAATGATTTAGATCATAAATGATAGGTAAATAATAAATAGATAAAAAACCGAAAATATTACTTGTATAAGTGAAAAAAGAAATAAACATCTATATGTACATCCATGTTACCTCATGGACCACCTCCCACCACATGATCACACTCACTACATTACAAAACAATTCCTATGTAATAAAATGTAACTGAATAAAATTAAAAAGGAATATATGAATTGGTGTTGAAACTTAGTTGGTATTATTGAATGATTTACTCACTATACATTACTATTCAAGTGAAATTCCAAAAATGGTAGTATGAAATATATATATATATATTTAAGATAAGGTATTCATTACCTTTTATACACAATTAACCTGTTATTGATTCCAAATAATTGTTTTTTATTTTTTTATAATTTTTTATCTAAATATATAATTTATTTCTAAAAATTTCATTTAAAAGAATATATATTTTGGGAATAGAAATTTAAACAAATAATAATGAAATAATATCACATATTCTAATGTATTACTATCCAGAAAAAAATAACAATTTAAATTATTTTATGAAAAATTAAAAAACGAGGTATAATAGAAAAAAGTGAGACAAATATCATAGGATACACCAACAAACCTTGTGAAGAGACCCTCAATATACACAATTCAGAATCCATCATGGAGAATATCAATTTAATCCAAAATATATAACCAAAAAATCTACTCATAACTATGTAACAACATACATGTCTACTCCATGGGGATATAGTCCGCATAATCAGGACTAAACTGAAATCATGTCATGAATCTCAGTATGCTACCGTAGAACCAACAGCTATTGAAGACATGGTATGTGAAGAAGAAATCATGAACTAATGGATATCCAACACTCATACTAAACCACATATCCTGACATCATCCATTTGAATCCCCCTGGAGTAGACTGTATCCATGATGTTTCCCTCCATTCAAGAAACCATTCAACGGTTCCAAACTGGACATAGAATATGAAAAAAAATCATTTGGAAATCCCATTTATAAATACCTTTCATATTAAATAACCATTAATAAAATAAATCCATCATCAATGGTTCATTCCATTATAATCAAACATGTATCCATTCATTAATAGAAGTAATCAATGATGAAAACATATGAAGAAAAGAAAAAAAAAATAATCTTATTCTACTCACCTATATCATTTCTTATATTATATTTACTTCATGTTAAAATGTTGAAATGTAGATAAATAAGAAATAAATCATTGTTTCTAAATTATAAAATTTTATATTGGGAACCAATATCAAAACATGATAACCATGATGTGGAAAAATTCTATCAACTTCAAATGGATCGACAAAAGTAATAGAGACTATCCTTTTCAGCCAAAAAAATATTCATATATATATATCGAAAAAACATTATATGCAATGTAGATATTCCCCTATCCATGTGTGAATAATAACAATGATGAATTATATATATATATATATATATATATTTCATTACTTATGCTTAATCGTTTTATTATCCTTTATGAAAAATGATGTGAAAAGAAATGGAAATATATTATGAACACAACTATTGTAAATACAATAAGTAAAATTGAGTACAATTATAAGAATTAATGTAACCATACCACAAACTATTTGAGAATCCAATGAATTCAACAATAAAATAAATATCCAACCATAACAGAACCTAGGAACCATATATATTAAGAATCAACAACAGAAATTCCAAAAATTGGGTTAGGGTTCATCCATGTCTGACATACAATATTGGTGAAAACCAAAATATAGTTGAAGTAGAAACAAGACTAAGAGAAGTTAAACTAATTGGAGATGCATTCCCCAAATATAGGAAGGAATAAATATCCCACATGAGGGAGAGGATCATGAGGCACATGGTTGGGGAGACCCTCCTAGGAAGCATCATGTGAATGGGAGGGGGAGGGGGTTCGACCTCATATGGGGTAAGTTAAATGGGGGACAATAGTTATTATATAATAATAATAAAAACAACAGTAATGAACTTAATAAAAAATATCAATATTAAACATTTTTTCTCTTTTATTTTTAAAGAAATAGTTGGCTAGATAGTATGGCTACATGATCATTCAAAACATGCCAATATTTTGTAGTCATCTTTTTCAGGCACCACATGGAATACAGAGGTTGGAAAATGACCATGTTCCAGACCATGTTTATTGGATGTAAACCTTATATGTGATGCACTATTTTCCATATATGGCCACATAATTTTCCCAAATTATGCGATAAATGCGCACCGCCATAAAACTCTCCAAAACACCCATTTTTTTGGATGACCACAAGATATTCAATCCGTATAATGAAATGAAAAAAAACAATCAAAATAACAGAGCTGTGTCGAGTCAGTGTGTGACAATTCTCCCATCCATTGTCACTTTATAACCTCAAAACATCCCCAAAAGTCTCATTTGATCATGTTATGATTCACAGATGGAATTCCTCACAAAAAGATACCACCACCACTGAGAAATTCGAATATGGAAAACTTAGTTCTCTACTAAAGCACAAAACCATTGTATCCCAATCGAAGCTAAGAGGACATACGTGAAAAAAACAAAAAACATGGAATAAAAATTACGTGAAAAAATATTATCAAACATAAAATTGAATAATAGATGAAGGAAATTAATATCTCTAAAACCTCCAACATGGTAAAAAAAACTCTTTTCATAAATATAAAAAATGAAACACATCTAATTTGGGTATAATGAAGAAAAATTATAACACATGGTTAAATATCATATTCACTATGAGTCCCTTTTTATAATGGTATCCCCACCATTTTTTGGACTTTGTTAAAGCACTCATTCATTGAAAAAATGATAAATATTCATGAAACCATTGACATATGTGGTATATATTAATTTTTTGAGTGACAATCATCCTTAATAAGATAATATGTTAATGAGACCCATAGTGGGTATCCACACAATTATTGAATACACTAACATGGAAAATACACCATGGGGAATTCTCAACAAACCAACATCCAACGAAAAAGTCTCCAAACCCTAGAAATTCAATGTAGTTATCCAGAAAAATCACAATTCATAATTTCTCATGATAGATAATCTGAAAATATGTCCCAACAGAAACTATAACCACTCAAAAATAAATTTTACCATTCCAAAGATCATATTTAAAAGGAAATAACCCAAAAATATCATGTAAATAGATTCATCAAGATTACCTAACAAGAATTTTCAAAAAAACATGCACAAAATTGAGAAACATAAAATTTTTCCACATCTATAATAGTTAAAATAGTTTTTTTCAATGTCCACCACACCTTGAAACTCAAAAGCTATGTGAAAATATTCACTCAAAGAACTTTAGATATAATCTTAATGTCAAGGATCTTTTCTTTAATCGTAGTTCAGATATATTAATCCCTGATCGAAACATCATCTATTTGCAGAACAACTTATAGATCCCCTTTCAGGTGACTCTTGAAACAACAACAAATAAAACATATTATCATAAACTGACTATGAATAAGGTAATACTATTTTCGTCTGTTTTAGGTAGATGAACACCCTAGAATATCCATGTGTGGTCCAATGTCTTAAATGGATATGGCTCTAAACTCAATGTGGAGACTGTGTATAGTATTCAATGAGAATACCTACTTAAAAATTCAATCAAATTTATATTAAATACAACAACCACATATATTTTGAAACTCAAAAACCAAAAAATGATTACTAAAACAAATCAGTGGAACCGAAACTTTTATAGGAAAATAAAGAATCCACCTCATATAGGAACAATAAAATACTTTTACTGAGAATCATATATAGAATTCAATAAAAAAACAAACATGGAACCAACCTAAAGTACATTAGATATAAAATCTCTACATATCTATCATAATTCAACAACTCAAACTCGATAAATAATTTTTATCAACCCCAAATTTTTTTATCAAATATAAAAAAGTATAATACAAAATATAGAATCAAATCACTCCAACATTTTTTAAAATATAAATCAACCTTTTTTGAAACAATTTTCTGAAATCATTACAATACTTACAAAACAAACACCCACTATTAGTATTCCATGACTCCTCACACACACACACACAAATATCCTAATTCTATCTCACTAACTCATCTTCAATAAAAATAAACATTCACAAACAAAAAAATTTAGTATTTTTTAGCATTTATAACAATAAAAAAGTACAATTTAAAACATTCATCATTCCATTGAAAAAAAGTTCAACATAGAATCAAATTACAAAAAAAAAAATTGATTCCAACCCTTATCACCCAAAAATAATAATTTCCACTATCCAATTTTTTGTAACATCTATTTACAATTTAAAAAAAAAACATTCCAAAATACCAAAAAGATTTCCAAAACTATTAATGATTCAGAATAAAGAAAATATGGACCCAAAAAATACCAAAAACACATTCTATTATAGAAAACACTTTTATTTTCATGAACCCATTATTTTTTATAAGGAAACCAAATTTTAATAAACAAAAAATTAATTTAAAATCAATGTGAATATCCATAATTAAACTAAAAATATACTAGTGAGAAATAAATGAAACCCAACAACTCAATAAAGATATATTTCAAAACCTCAGAAGAAAAAATATTATAAAAGGGTGGGAAGAATGATTTTACAGTCCATGCACTAACATATTAAAGAAATTATAGGTCATTAGTTGTATTTTTCTAGTATGACCATGGTTTTCCAAACTGTGCATAAAAATCATGCACCCCATTGAAATCATCCAAAATAACCACTCTATCCCATGTATTTTCAAAAAATAATAAACCTATTCTCAATGAATGAAATATTTAAATAATAATGTATTTTTAGGTCATGGTGTCCCCTCAATTATTTAATATATAAAAATTATCCAAATATTAAGGTAATCATTTTAATTGAAAATAACCTTTGAATCATGTATTTCATGCATCAATAAATTTAGTAGTTATGAATGTTGGAAATTTCTCTATTGTTTTTATTAAAAGAAAAATGATTCCATTGGAATTTAAAAAAAATAAAAAGTACCTCATTAGAAAAATCTCAGGAAGATTCCTTTTAATTGATTTCATAACAAATAGACATTATTATATTTCATTAAAAAATTATTGGAATATATTAGAATTATTAGTGATTTATTTTTTGAAAATCATTGTAATTGGAATAAAATGTAATTTCATCTATAGGAGGAAAGAGTGTTTGGATTTGTTAAAAGAAATGTTTTATAGTCATGACTATGTGAAGAAGAAGAAATTGAATGGGAAATAATTTAACCTAAAAATAATCATATTTTATTAAAAAAAACATGTGAATATTAAGATATAGACAACAATATTTTATCATTATAACCATAATCATAAACAATCCAAACAAATATGGATATTGTTACATAAATCCCTTACCCTGAATTAGAATTACAATTATATTATATTAACCAAAAAAATATTTTCCTAATAGTTATTATGAATATTCATTATGTTAATTTATATAATAAAAATATAATATTTTTCCACATATTAATTTTTAGCACTCATTTATTTATAATTTTTCAATAAAATCATTGTTTTTGAGTATTAACAGTTTCCTTTTTCTTTGTAACTTTAGTTATATAATTCAGTTTATTGTTAATTGATCATGGATCGCAAATATTCAAAATCTTATTCATGATATAAAAATATTATATATTAATTATATATATAATTATATTCTTCCGTATATGTAATAGAAATAAAAATTTATTATAATATTCATGGAGATGAAAATATATATGGACACAAGTAATGTTATTTTACTTTTTGAGGGATAGAAAAAATATTAGTAAATAATAATAATTAGTTAAATAATAATTAAAATAAAAATAACCAAATATATATTCAATATGTATATCTATATTATTATCCATGTCATTATGAAATTAAAAAAGGAATCACATCACTTCGTGAAGGGTGTAGTGTTCACGTACGCATGAGCGACAATAACATTTTCTAATGAATTCAAGTGTAAAAGGCAGATATAATATTATAAACTAAAAAAAATTCTTATAAATATTTTTCATAACAATTATATTTTTAATAATCACCATTAATAAATGGTGGTTATATAAAATTAATTGTAAATTTATGTGGAGGTAGTAATAAACATCTATGGAGGAGTGATACATTAACATAACATTTGATTCAATATTGGTTGAATATTAGACATTCTAGAATGATAAAAAATTCCATTAAATTATGGATACTTAATTTTTTATTTAATGATGTATTGAGAATTTTTATAGAATTTATTAGAATAAATAAATTTAGAGGTGTTAATATAGTTAATCATCTCTTCTTTGGTACAATTCCATTTTGTCTTTTATTAATGACCAATGGAATAGTGATTTGTGAAGATGAAAACCTTTAATTCATGTATAGGGATGTTGATAAGATAATTTTTTTGGATATGAGATTTCATGAAGGGTTAATGAGGTGTAAATAATAGATTGGATGTGATTCCATTTATAGGTGGGGGAGAAGACACTCATGGAATTTTATAATAAAAAAATATAATAAACTCAAACAAAATTAAAATTCATCCAAATGGATATAGGTTAAATTTGGGAAATGAAGGGGTAAATTTAAGGATATTAAATAATATTTTGACATTTTAAATAAGAAATTTAACTATTGTCTCATTTTTATCCCTTGATAGAGACGTATATCCATAACCACATTGTCATATTTTGTATCACGAACCGAATCTGGTCTCCATCAAAACTAACATCAAATCTGGCTTGTGAGAAGGCCCATATGGTATTCCTGATCACCATGGGGTAGCAGAAGTTCCTATGTATCAAATGATGGAATTTTGGAACAATTTACATGTGTTTGAATACATTAAACAACAAAAAATTATAACAAACTAAATATGGTTTTTTCAAACAAAAACACATTTCAAAAAAAATCATTATTGAATTACACCATTTAAAACATGAATCAAAGTCTAACAAGAAGGGACAACACAAAATTATAGCCCAAGAACCTCCTCATGTAATGATGATGCTCCCTCAATCTATATATGAAACACTCCAACATGATGGATCGTTAAAAACCCGAACCCAAACAAGTGACAAAACATCCACCTATACTTACACCCATATGTGTATATAGGGTGTGAGATAAATCTGTGTAAGATTACGTCACTAAATTATTCCATTTCATAATCATTCAAAGACAAAAATATTTCAGGTTTTCAAAAGATGAAATTTTACTAATAGTCACTAAATGATGAAACTTTAGTTGAATATATTTTCAAGTGGGCTACATTAAAAGAAATCCACACATTAAAATGGGAATTTTTTTTCTGAATTTTCCATCCATATATAATATATGACGAATTTATTTACAATGTAACTAAAGGGAAAATGAAACCCATGAATAACCTCTAAGCGCTAGCTAATGGTGGGTCGCAGGTTCCTCGTATCTCGGTGAAAGTAACTATCACAATATACATTCCCATGAACTTGAGCAACTAGTAGGTATCATACCCATAACCTAGTGGTCCCACAACATCATCATAAATGTCATCATATTGTAGATAGATTTTTCATAGTCAATATTGCTATGTGAAACTGAGGCCAAACCTCACGAGATCACTAGCATACTAGTACATGTCCGCCCACCAAGGTACTGAGGTTTTCCTCTGGTTCTCAAACAAGATTAACAATCCATGAAATATAATCTTCACGTGAAAATACCACTTGCACATAACACATTCACCGAAACAGCCGACATGTAAATCACATAAGTAAAAGAAAAAAAATTTCTTTCAAATTCATTTTGGAATCATAGTAACACAAAAATAGCTCATGGCAATTTTCACATCTTTTTAACACATCAACGAATCATTTAAAAAAATCAATAAAACCATTCGAATATAGTAAATTTCAAATAAAATCCCACAAACATATCACATAATACTTCTTTCATAAACACAATTCATTTCATACATCACATTCATAAAAAATAGCCCACAAGCATGTATCACATCTTTCTTACCATTTGATATAACATTTCTTCCATTTATAAAAAAATTCTAAAAAATTTCTTGACATCTAAAATCAGAACGTTAACATTAAAAACCCAATATTGAGTGAACACAATCACCAATACTGTACATTTTCATCCTTTACCAACATTTTTTATCTGAATAAATCATTTACAATTTTAATAAAACAATCCCAAGTGGTATATCTTGGTTTTTCACACTAAGCAAATTTCAAAACCCTCTTTCCAAGCCAAAATCACACCAATACCACCACAAAAAAGAATTTATAGCCCTAGGAAAATTTATTAAACCACTATGAAGTTATATAAAACAATCTCAAATAATTCCACCAAAAATAAACACGAAAAACAAACATTATCATAAAACACCTTCAAGATGTATAATGTGGTTTTACACATAAACCCATTCAAAACCCCCTTTTTAAGCCCATGTGAAACTAACTCATTATAAAAATTGAATTGGAAGCCCTTTTCAACATCTAATAAATCACTTTAATATTTTATAAAACTACCACAAATTATATCAAATGATTTACATTTTAAAAATACACAACATCAAACAAAGATGTAACTTTAATATTAAATTCTTTTATAAATCTACAAAAAATGGATTTTTCACCACACCCAACATATTAATAAGATGGTAAATCAATAAAACAATAAGAAACCTCATCAATAATTTCATACACATGGGATCATATACATTTCATTTTGAAACCCTCAAATCATTATTTGAAACATCAACCATAGCATCACTGAATATCAAGGAATTAAAAATAACACAAAACCTCATGATTACTCAAAAAAGACACAAGTTTAAACAGTAGGCACGGACCCAAAATTCTATTCATGAGGAACTTCATGAAACGAGGAATGAAATCCTAGGGAATATGGTATAAATGGTGGTAGAATCACTAATCATGAAGATTGCAGATTTTCCCCTCAAAAAACCCCATCAAAGATTGGTTCAATGGGAGATTGAGGTATTTAAAGACCTATCATGGATTCTAGGGTCGAATGAGGGATGATTGGTGTGGATTATGATTATTTACCAGAGTGAAATTTTGAATTTGAAAATGTTTTTAATGACCGGGACACCCTTTCTTGGTTTGGCTACACTTATTAATAAATAGTGCGGTGAAACCGTGAAGCCTATTCGGGGTACCCAAAAACCATCCATTTGCCTTCATTTTCCAGGGTTTACAAGTGGGAAACAAATGGGTAATATATAATCTATGTATATGGGGAAAAATTCCCAAAACAAATCACTCTTTTCAACCCAAAACACATTCATTGAAGGGTAAACCACCTTAATAACTTACCCTTAAAGTGGTGCCACAATGATTGTCACTAATAAAACAAAAAACACCACAACCTCACACAATATCGTTGAAAAATGTGGAGGTCAATTTCCATAAAATACCCCATGGCCATGTTACTATCCCAATAACACATGAGACACCAAAAATACAAACCTAGAACACATGAAAACCATTAGAAGGATAAGAGGAAAAATAGGATTTGAATCAAATCATGGAATTGAAGTTATGAGTGTGAATATTCTCCACACAAAAAATTCCTTCTCTCAGAAATCCATAACAAGGACAAAAAATACCAAACCCAAATAATAAACCATGATAGATATCCATGCCGTATTTCTCCCCCCAAAGTCAAAACACCTCCAATGAGCAGTTAAATAATGTATACTATCACAAACCAAAACTAACACCGCTTTCCTGAAACAATCATGAAAATTCAGACCTCTTCCAAAAATGAACTCCTCAGACACCATCCAACCAAGACTCATTTAATTTACCCAGATGAAGAAAAAAATGAACAAGGCTACAGTTATATGACATTAATTAAACCCTTAGGCGCCTTCCAATTTGATTTTTTACCAATGGAAGATGTTGGTAGTTAGATAGATCTAAATGAGGTACCCTACCACCACTACAGTATCAAGGAAAAATATGAGTTACTTGTATGGGGTGACACAAATGCGCTCCCTACCTTAATAGACAACTTTTATTTTTCCCGAGATAGAATCATGACCCTAACAGGAGGAGGCCCGAACAGACTCCCCGATAGAAGGTGTAGACTTCCATAAGACCATTCAAAAATTTCGTAAATAAGACGCATAGTGGATAGCCTCTCCCTAAAAACCAACCACCTTAACCAAGATTCATGTTCTAACATAAAAAGACTCCAAAATTCAATGAAATGGGATGGTAGTACAGTTATTTTACATTGGATTCAAAACCATGCACTATCCATGGGGATCCATCCATCTACATGGTTTTCAGGTGTTGGGTTACTACTAACTATGAACTCAACCTATCTGGAAAAATTTAAAACCATTCTCTAAAAATAGAAAGGAAACCAAAGGGAGAATGAATGAATTTTGGAAATAACATGGACAGGGGGTCCCCCATCCTCCTTCCACTAAATTGGAACATCAAATGAAATATGACACCACTATTAGTTCAAACTATTCCAATCATTCATACTGAGGATACAAATTTTGAAAAGCTTTTGAATGACCATAGTATTTCCCATATCTATACACTAGCTTCACATTGAGACCTATGGGTATAGATCAAATGATTGAAGCATTATCGACCTCTTTTATAGGCATTGGGACTCCATGAATGGAATTTATTCTTCTAGTGCTACCAACAACTATAATGATATCCCAGAAAGGTGCACCAAGACATAACACCCTCCAAAACTGACTTTATCAAATCCTGACAATTCACTGAAACAAGGGCATATAAGATTCCCACACATCACACCATGATTCTTCAGGTGAAAAACAACAATTGGAAATACGCATATAAACACCATCCCCTAAAATATAGGATTTGACGTTTTTCCATAGGAGACATACTCCCAACATAACAGAGACTCTCATATGATTGTGTGACCTTCACCATTATAGTCAAATGAGAAAAAATATCACAAGGAATCACCGAACATGACCATTATATTTGATAGAAACAATACTTGGAAAGGGACCATATTCCAAGTCCCCAAACAACAAAAAATTCAAGAAAGTGGCCATTGTTGCCTCTCATGAACATATTTCCCACACTGGTTGTTTAACATGAACTCCTTCATCGATGGGACTATGATGGAACTAGAGTAAATCTTATACACGATCCACACTAACCACCTCGTACTACTTCCATCATTGACGAATCATGTAGCTAATGAATCTAATGCCTCCTTGAACCTTACACGAGCACTCTGCTAATACTAGAGGATCCAAAATACCAATAAATTAAATGGTGTAGACTCAATCTCCAAAGCTCTAGAAAAATATTATTTATATTGATCAACTAAAGGGTCTTGTAATAGAAAAAAAAATCAGGGTTTCACTTCAGTTATGCACTAACTGTTTATGGGGTGTTCCTTATCCAACGAGAGAATCCAAAGTCCTAGCCAAGCTGGTCCATTTGTTAAAACAAGCCTCAAATCAGATCAAAACACATGAAGGGAACCACAATAAAGGCATCCTAAAACATTTCTTAGGAGAGATCACTTACCAGTCCTTCTACCCATCCCACTAATGATACATAAACCCAAAACATCAATCAAATAATATGAGTACTTTAAATGAATCCATACCTTGATATTTTTTAAAAAACAGATAAGACACACCATCATGAACCATTCATCAAGACATCATGTTTCCCTTTAAAATAAACTCTTTTAAAACAAATTGTTCATATGTTAGTGTATCCACAAACAATACCCCCTGGACCTCACACAAGCAAGTTTCCATGCCACACCAGGAACCCACCTCATATCAATCCCGACACTCATCCATTCATTCAATAAACCATCCATCGTCCCATATAACCTCATGATTGTGGCCTCTCATATAAATTTAAATGTTTATGATATAAATTATTTACACTTTTCAAAACCCAAATAGTTAACCAATACTTACTTTTCCTCATGACCGATAATCGGGAAATCAAAATCCCAATTTGCATCTCATTTTTTTAAACGGTTGAATAAATCAATTAAGAACCCACTCTGAAGTCTTAAACATTAATTTCAATACATATTATCCCCTTAAAAACTGCCAATAGTATAGAAAACACTATTGAAAACACTTTTTCAAAATCAATTTTAACATAATTTACTGCCTATAAAAGAGGTGTAAACACACCATTTTCCATTTCAAAACATTTCCCAAAATTCAGTTACACTATTTCAAAAACGTAACCCTTCCCTCTTTATTATAAAATTATTTCACAAAAACATTACGCTTCTTAAAACCATGTCATTTTTTCTTTAAAACCGAAAATCCATTATTTTAGAACTAAATATCACAAGACAATGTGAGAGGAAACTAGTTTCTATGGGTGACTTTGAAATATTGTTTGTGGCCACATTCTAATAAGTCCACCATCAAAGAGAAGTTTATATTGAAATATGCACAGCTCCCCAAGACCTTCATGGCCCTAGGAGCTCGCTGAGACCATTATCCCACCTCTCTTTTCATTTACCAAAATCATCATCAAACCAAGAAGATAAAATGACTTAGATAAAACCTAACTTCCCCTCGTGAGCTGAATCCTGTCATGAGGTCATCTGGCAAGGCCCAATACCCATAATCCTAATGTCAAGTTCCGAAAATCTAAACATTACACTATCCCAAATCTTATCCAAATGACATGACCCAAATCTTGAACACGAACCTCCATTAATACAATTTTTTCATGTATTGAATCTTTTCGCCATCAAAACCATTACCAAACCCAACACGTGACAGGTTCTGAAAGTCATTGATGATCCTCATGGACAGGCAAAAGTGTCCAGTGTTGGAACCATGGTCCTCTATGAATTAGAGTATGGTTTGTGTTTATTGTCAATACTCAGAGTAAGTTCATAATGTGTGCCAACAATGTGCTCATACAGGTCAAGAAGATTTCAGTATTGAAGGTGGCACTATTTTCCAGTGTTTGACAAATTTTTTGGCCCTGAAAATTGAAAAATGCAGAAAAGATGTTTTTGGAAATGAGACTTTTGCGTCGTGTACCATAAGATGATATAACTTGTGTGCCTAGTGGTTTTTAATATTAGAACATGGGAAAATGGAAAAGGGATAAGGGTCGCGCAAGTATTGGTTGGGTCATGCAAGTAACCTGCACACCAAGAAGGGACTTGAACACTGGTGCCTATGATGCTTGGAAAATTGCACGCCTATTTTTCTTCATGATCAGAACTTCAAAATATGGAAAAGGAAAGAGGGTCGCGCAAGTACTGGTTTGGTCACGCTAGTGAGTTACGTGACAGAGGCTAGGGCGGTTGGAGTTGCGTTCCACGAACTGCACGCCGTGAGGATACATGCGTGCCAACGCGTAGGGGGTTTGGTTTGACTATAAGTAGAGGTCCACCCCTTATAATTTGTAACGAAGTTCAAGGCTTAGTGATTTTTCGAGCTCTCATCAAGTGAAGTGGTTGAGCCGCACAACTGGTAGTAGGGTCGCACAAGTAGAGGTTTCGCGCCGATTTTTGGTTGCGCATCCAAGGGGGATCAGGAGTTAAAGGTGCAGTGTCGCACAAGTTCAGAGTTAAAGGAGGTAGTGTCGTGCATGTGGGTTGGTGTCACATGCTATCCAAATTTGTGCTCCACAAGTGACTTGCGTGCTGGGATTGAAACTTGTTCATCTGGATTGGAGAAGCGCACCGGGTGAGGTTGAAGTACACCGGTCTTTTTGGAGCTGCACGAAAGCTAGACGATTTCTTGATACATTCGGTGAAAAGTTAGATTAGTCTACGAGTGAATGTTGGAATTCAACAGAGCATCTACATACAACAGAGGATTCATTCCATTTCAACAATGAGGATACCTTAACGTCTATAAACTGAGTGTGTCTACACCAAGGGCAGTGAGCTTGGGGGAGTCAACAGGAGTGACCCGAGGGACGCTGTGAGCGATTCTTTGATCCTTTTGTAAAGGAAGTGAGACTGGGACAGAGTGACATTTACCAAACCATTGTAATCCACAGCTAGTGATCTTTAGTGTAATTTGGAACGTCCGACAACATGTTGGCATATGCTCCTTGGACATAGCCCTTAGTGGTAAACCATGTAAAAAGTTATGTGTCCTCTCTCTGCATGTGAATGATTTCATTTTGTTGATATCTATCATACATGTTTTACAAGTTCCTACCTTTATGGGATCAAGATCCATAACATTAAAAGAAAATGTTGACACCCAGATTCACCTCTCCCCTCTCAGGGTGTCCCAGGGTCCTACATGTGGTATTAGAGGTAGGATACTAGTGTTGAATCTTTACTTTGTCATCATGGAGAGTGCAGTCAATGTCTGGGGAGTCCCTCTCTTCTATGGAAGTAATTTCATGATCTTGATGAATATAATGAGATCTCATCTAAGATACCTTGGAATGGAAGTTCTATTTTCCACTGTGCAAGGTATTATTGTTTCTGATCCAATAGGGATGGATATAACTAATACAGATAGAAAAATTCTTGTTGCAGATGCTAAAGCACAGAATTCTCTAACCGCATCACTATTTGATCAGATTTATCTAAATGTGATCAGTTTAACCTCATCAATTTCCATGTGGGATAAAATTGAACATATTTATGAAGGTGATATCAAAGTGAAGGTGGAGAAACAACAAGTTCTACATAATAGGTTCGAGGATCTGAAGATGCATCCTGATGAGAATGCAATCTCATACTTCAATCGAATTACTGACATAGTTGGATCAATTCGTTGCCTAGGGGAAGAAATCGGCGACATTAACATTATGAATAAAATAATGAGAAGAATACCACCCTTCTACAATGAAAAGTTGTCATCCCTTGAGGAAATATATCTTCACAAACATTCTTTGGATGATCTATTGAGTAAATTGGTGGCATATGAAGTGTGAGTCAAACCAGAAGATGAAAATACATGAGTAAGAAAGGAAACGACATTCAAATCCATGGAGAAACTGAAAATCTCGAGTAATAAAGTCAGCAGCTGTGTTTGAGAAGCATCGGTTGAACCTCGGTGTTCAGCCACCTCCCAGTTCATAAGGAGGTTACGCAATACCCCTATCCCCAATTATGATAACTATTTTTATCTTTTTATTTATTTGATGTAGGTTTGTGGGGGAGATACTATCCAGGGGGAGTTTGGTTTGAGCTGAACATTGGACAAATTACCGGTCTTTAGGTTTATTGTCATTGGGGGAGAAAGGAATAAATTCAGGCATGTTCAAGACTGTAATGTGACTGTAACACGATGCGAATTTATTGTCAGTGATAGGATGAGATGGATGAGAAGGAATACATCAGTCATGTAATTCTTCTTGGGCGTCATTGAGAATTCCAAAACACTGGAACCCAATTAAATATTCCTATCTTCTTTTATACACCGAGCATTGGTCACATAGACTTAGAGTGTCAGATGAGTTGATTCTTGTGTTTTTTGGTTTTCATATGGATGGGGATCTATCAAATTTATTTTCTGATTTCCAACAAACCCAAAGGGGTTATTTTTAGAACCATGGTCATCTATGAATTGGAGTATGGTTTTTGTTTGTTGTCAATCCTCAGACTAAGTTCATAATGTGTTCCAGCAAAGTTCTCGTACCGGTCACGAATATTACAGTATTGAAGGTGGCACCATTTTACAGTGTTTGAAAAATTTTTCAGCCTGAAAATTGACAAATGGAGAAAAGGTGTTTTTGGAAAAGAGACATGTACAACATGTACCTTAAGTAGAGAGAACTTTTACGGCTAGTGTCATTCAAGATTAAAACATGGAAAAATGGAAAAGGGATAAGGGTCGCACAAGTATGGGTTGGGTCGCGCAGGTGACCTGCGCACCGTGAAGGGACTTGCGCATTGGGGCCTAGTATGTTTGGAAACTTGAGAACCTATTGTTCTTCATGATAAGAACTTAAAAATATTGAAGAAGAAAGAGGGTCGCGCAAGTATTTTTTCGGTCGTGCATGTGAGTTACGCGACAGAGGATAGGGTGGTTGGAGATGCGCGCTGTGAGGATACTTGCGCGCCACCACGCATGCAGTCTAGTTTTTCTATAAATAGAGGACCACCCATAATCATTTTTAATGAATTTGAAGACATAGATATTTTTCAAGATCTTGTCGTGAAAGTGGTTGAGCCGTGCATGTGGTAGTTGGGTCGCGCAAGTAGAGGTTGTACGTTGGTTGTTGGCTGTGCATCCAAGGTGGTTTTGGAGTTAATGGAGAAGAGTCACGCAAGTTGGAGTTGAAGGAGGAGGTGTCGTGAAAGTGGGTTGGTTCCACCTATGTGAAAAATTTGTGCCGCACAAGTGACTTGCACACTGGGATTAAAATTTTTGTACCAGGCTTGGAGAAGAATTCCAGGTGAGGTTGAAGTACATTGGTCTTTTTGGAGCTACCTGAAAGCTGGAAGATTTCTCGATACCTTCGGTGCAACGTGAGATTAGTCTACGAGTGAAAGTTAGACCTCAATAGAGCATCTACATACAATAGAGGTTGATTTCTTTTGCAACAATGAGGAGACCTTTACATCTATAAACTGGTTGTGTCTACACCAAGGTCAGTGAGCTAGCGGGAGTCAACGAGAGTGACCCGAGCAACGTTCTGAGATATCCGTGATCATTTTGTAAAGGTAGTGATCCTGGGACATAGTGACTATTCCCAAACCATTTTAATCCCCAAATAGTGATGTTTTGTATAATCTGGTACGTCTGAAAACTTGTCAATGTATGCTCCTTAGAAGTATCCCTTAGTGGTGAACCATGTAAAAAGCAATGTGTCATTTCTCTACATGCGAATGTTTGCTTTCTGTTCATATCCATCATACAGGTTTAATAAGTTCCTACCAACGTGGGAACAAAATCCATCACTTTAAAAGAAATAGTAGACACACTAATTCACCCCTTCTCTCTCAGGGTTTCCAGGGGTCATACATCCAGGTATCATAAAATAGAATTTGGAAATCATTATCCTAAGTTTGAAGACTTCAAACAACAAATAAATCCAATAAATCAAATCTGGGGATTTGAAATGATAAAATCTATTACAAAAAATCAGAATTGAATTAATCCATTTAAAACAAGATTTTATGTATATCAATAGAAGACGAAACCAAATGAACAACCCAAGAACATGTTCAAGGAATGAGGCTCCTCCCTCAATCCATCTCCATAACAATGCATCATGAAGGACCACTAAAACCAAAACCAAAACTTATGAAAAAATAACCAATTATACTTACAACCAAAGGTTTATGTTATGTGTGAGATAAAGGCCAATAAGATTATACAACTAAAGTATTCCATGTGATATACATCAAAGATGAAAATCTTGCAAGTTTTCTAAACATGAATTTCTAGTAACAGTTTCTAAAAGATGCAACTATAATTGAAAACAGTTTCAAGTGGGCTACATTAAATGAAATCAAAAAATTTAAATTAAATAAAAAAGATACATAATTTTTCATCCAAACATACCATGTGACAATGGTAAGTAAAATGTAACTAATGAGCACATGAAACGAAAAAATAAACCCTTGGTACTAGCTCATTGTGGGTCACATGTACCTTGTATCTCCGTGTAAGTAACCATCATAGTATCTATTCTCTTGAACATGAGCCACTGGTAGGGATCATACACAATAACTATTTTCCCACAACAGCAAAAAAATCATCATCATAGTTTATTTAGAGTTTTCATCGTCAATAATTCTACCTGAAATTGAGGCCAAACCTCACAAGATCACTAGCATACTATTACAGATCCACCCACCAAGATACCCGAGTTTGTCTCTTGTGCTCAAGCAAGTTCAACAAGCAATGAAATACAATTTTCACATTAAAATATCACTTCCACATCACAGATTCACCAAAAATCACACATGTATATCACACATGTCACCTAATCATATTTTTCATTCTAATTCATTTTGAATTCATAATCACACAAAAATGGACCGCAAAACTTTCCACATCTCTTTAAAACTTCAATGAATCATTAATAAAATTTATAAAACGTTTCCATGATAGTCAAGTTCACATAAAATCCAACACTCATATAAGATAATAGTTCGTTTATAAACCAAATTATTTTTTGACATCACACTCACAAAAAACATCCCACAAACATGTTTCACACCTTTCATAACATTTGATAAAACATTTCAGCAATTTATAAAACATTCTATAAAAATGTGTCATATCATAAATCACAACTTTAACATTCAAAAACCCATAATGTGTGAGAAAACACATCAAAACAGTACTTTTTCATCCTTTACCCACATTTATTAACATGATAAATCATTTACAATATCCATAAAACAAACACAATGGGTGTAACTATGTTTTGAACACATAACCGATTTCAAAATCCTCTTTCAAAGAACAAATCACAGTAATACTAACCCAAAAAAGAATTAGAATCCCTAGAAAAATTTATTAAACAACTCTAAAGTGTTATTAAATTACATCATACAATGCCACATAAGATACACATGAAAACACACACTTTCATTAATCACCTACAAGAAGTATAACTATGATTTACACATAAAACCCATTCAAAACATCCTTTTAAGCAAAAATTACACTAATGCATTAAAAACCAGAATTGGTATCCCCATTAAACTATTATTATATTACTTTAATATTTTATGAAACTACCAAAAAAGATATCACATGAGTTAAATTTGGAAAATACACAACATCAAACAAAAATATTAATTTAATTGTAATTTCATTTCAAAATCTACCAAAAATGGGTTTCGAACAACACCCAACATATTTGAAACATGATAAATAAATAATCAAAGAATGATATCACATCAATACATTCGTACACATGAAATCACCTACCTTTTGTGTCGAAACACTCAAATCTTGGTGCAAAACATCCACCACACCACCACAGCACAAAAAGGAAGTGAAGAAAAACCAAAAACATCAATATTACACCAAAAAGACATAAGTTTAAACCCTATGCATGAAAACGTACTTACTTTCGTGAGTAAAATCATAACAATTGGAAATAAAACCAAAGGATGATGAACAAAATGAAGGAGGAGTAACTAACCTTGAAAAATCTTAATGTTTCCCCTAAAAATACCCCATCAAAGATTTCTTCCATGGTTGATTAAAGGATATTAGAGACCTCCCATTTCTGATAGGTTATAATGGAGGATGAATGGGGAGGATTATGATTATTACCTAGAGGAAAAAATGGGAAATTCATAATTTTTTTAATGACCTAGGCACCCTTTCACACTTTGACTACACAGTTTAATAAAATGTGCAGCCAAACCATGCGGCATGTTTTCAGTACCCAAAAAAAATTCATTCTCCTAAAATTTTATGGGGGGGGAAGGGGGAAACCATGTGGGAAATATAGGCCAATGACAGGGGATGAAAATTCCCAAAACAAATAACTCTTTCTAACCAAAAAATCATCCAACACAAGGGTACAAACCACCTCCACAAACTAACCCACGCGTGGTGCCACTAAGAGTTTTACTAATCCAACTCCAAGACACCACATCCTCAAACCATCCTATTAAAAATAGTGGAAGACAATTACTATACAATAACCCAAATACCATGGTCATCGCTCAAGAACAGAGGGGAGACCAAAAATTCAAACCCCGAACACCCGAAAACAAAGAGAAAATTATGAACTAAAAGGGGATTTGAATAAAATCAGGGAATTGAAATTGTGTGTGTGACATTCGGAATATTTTTATATTTCATTATATGAAAAAAAAATCCCTATTTAATTTCTGGATAATATAATTCCAAATTTAGAATCTATTTTATGAAATATCGTATGAAAAATGTGTAATATATTACATTTTGAATAATCATCTAAAAAATGATCAAAACCAATTTTCAAGATTTTTTTTTTCTTATGTATACATTGTCATCATACAAAATGATAGATAAAATTAAATTAAATTACCCAAAATATATTATTAATAATTTAAATTAAATAATTTTTCTTTTTAATACATTTAAAAAATAACATTTAACTTAGTAAAAAAAAAATATATTTTTCGAACAAATTATCTTATTTCACAATTCATTGATAATATTAAATTAGTTATTAATTACAAAAAACCACTTTATGTTAATTATGAATTTTTTATTCAATAATATAGTTCATTTTTACAAATAAATTCTCTATTAGTTTAAAGAAATATTATGATTAAAAAAATAACATTTTTTGAGTAAATGATATATTTTTTATGCGTATAGAGAATTAAATAAAAATTGAGTTCTTATTCACAATATATTTTCCTTATGTAATTTAATTAGAAAAATTGGAAATATTTTTTTTTCAAATTCATAACACTAATTTATCATCCAAATTCTAGAGTTATATTTTATTATGATTTATTTAGACTATAAGTGGTGTTTATAAAAAGAAATAAAATAAAATAAATGTATTTTAATGAAATATATCATAAAATATTAGGTTTTCACCAAAAAATATTATGAATGATTAATACAACATAAATTTTTGTAATCTATTAATTACATAAAATATACTTTTCATGGATGTATTCTTGTGAATAATAATGATAACCTCCATTTAGTGAACATGTAAATAAATAAATGATTGATATAAAATGATTTCACTCCCATTAATAATAATGGAATAATGATCTTGGTATCATTGAAGGAATAATGAAATATCCATTATGAATCATGCATGAACAATGAGAATTACAAACATTGAATGAGGAATAATAATATTATAAAATAATCCCATGCATACTGAAAGAGTATAAATATATATTATGAATGGAAAGTAGGTATATATATGGTTTTAAAATAATTTATTGATATGTTTGTTTTCATTATGTTGGAGGTTTAAGATAATTTATGTTATTTAGGATAAAGGGTAAGGGATTGCATTTCCAATCTTGTTTTCATTCAATAATGGTTTTGAATTCATTTTGATCTAGGAAAATCATATGTACCATAACTCTAAATATAATCTGTTTTATTTTACAATGTATATTCTTGGTGTTTATATGTATTAAAACCATATCAACTATATAAATAATTATAACAAACCAAGAAAACCTGTTAATTTCTTTTGGTTGTTAGTCAGTGTAGTCCATATCCATATTCATATTATTTTATTATGTATGTCACATATATTATTATATATGTTAATTTTGAAGTATCCTTGATATTATTTACAAAAGTATCAAATTAATATGATTAAATGGTTTACCAATGAGTCATGTTATGTTGAATTTTTTTAAAATTGTTAAGATAATCATCCATTATAATTATTTTCATATGAAATAATTTAATATATGTTTGAATATATTTTTATTTATGTGTATTCTTCTTGAGTATTTCATTGGTTTCCATTGTGATTTATAATCTAGTTTTGATATAACTTATTTTATTTTGTTATAAACAAAATAAATTTAAAAGGAAATTTCATCTCATTTCTCAATTTTCTAATGATATAATAAAATTATATTCCTTCCAGTTGAATATCATTTAATATTTTAAAGGCTTAATTGTGGATATTATTTAATGATACCATATACCGTATTTTCCTTCATGTATTATAATATTTTATTATGTATGTTATTTGATGAAATTATTTATTTCCATTTGTTTTATTATGATATCTTGAAATATTAATTATTTCATTTTATGTGATAAAAAATATATTTCATATCATATTGTGAATGGTAGTGAAAATTAGTGAATGGTGGGTACTTCATAGTCCAACAATGGACAAGTTAATTTATTTTATCTGATGAGATAAAATGTTACTTATTTTCATTAAAAATAATCTATTAATGAACCATATCAAAATTTGTATAATATTAATGATGGTATCATTGACATAATGGATTATTTTCTATGCCAATGTATAATATAATTTATTTTTGTTTTTTTCGTGGAACATGATTATTTTATTAGGTTTCTAAATTTACAAACATACATTCTAATGTTTTTAAAAAACCCTTAAATCAAAAATCATATTTTTATATATTTTTTATGACTTGGATTAAATTTTTTAAAACTATGTACTATGATTTTTATAACATAATCACACAATCATATTATACTAACTTGTGATAATAAAATAATTTCTATAATGTTTACCCTTAATGAGAATATTATATCACCCTCTAAGGTTTCCCTTGAAATTTATTTGAAGAGGTCAATTTTATATTATTTTGTTATAAGGGTATAATGAAATAATTCATTTTCATTGAGATGTTAAAAATTATTTCGTATAAGACAATTGTGTGTGTAATGTGAAGTGAAACTAAACCTATATGTTCTTGGTTTTGTTTTATTATGATATCTTATGAAATAATACATTAAATTTATTTCTTTTGTATTTTTCATATTATAGGGTTACATCACGCTATATTAATCATTCAACATTTTTGAGGCTCATGCTTCTACTAATGAAAAATACCACAGGAACATTCATTTCACCATGGGTCTCACTATTATTTTCCTGATGGAGAAATAATAAGATACTTACATTTTATGGAAATTTAAAAAAAATATATATATATTACTATAATAACTGTATCAGTGTACATATAAACCTTAGTGATAATGTTTTTGGGACCATCTTCATCCTGATTCGGAACCAACAACATTTGGGTTATAGTGATTTTTTTACCACTCCTTCTAACATTTATAACAAACTATATTATAACTGTATTGAAATACATACTTGAATAAAGAGCCATCAACCTAAAATTTCACCTCTCACTTCTAAATCTATATTCTCTTTTATTATTCATGTTAGAACATTTACAATATTAATTTGAAATTTCAGATTACCTCTATCATTTGATAGTACCTTAATCATACCATTGATCAATCTGACACAATATCAACAGAAATGACATAGTAAATTATGTTTATAATTCCTCATTTGATTTAGTGGAAAATGAAAATATTAATTTGGGGTTCAATAATTGGAAGGGGAACTATATT
Organism: Viscum album; assembly: GCA_963277665.1. Lineage (NCBI taxonomy): Eukaryota > Viridiplantae > Streptophyta > Magnoliopsida > Santalales > Viscaceae > Viscum > Viscum album. The sequence continues at coordinate 1,681,848,220 of OY728126.1, read as the reverse complement.
ATGGTAGATATCAACATTTTTATCAATAAATAGGATGATGTGAAAGATAACCCTACATTTCTATGTGGAAAACTCAACATTTTATATTTATTTTTCACCAGAAAAATGAGGTTATGAATCATACTTTTTTTTAAATATAGGCTAATGTGAGTTTACCTTCAAAATTAATTTTATCATATAGTTTATTTTATAAAATACCATGTTTTAGATAATTTCATATTTTTTAAATTTACATCAAGGAATATTAAATCACTACCATTGGTTTTCTTTATAATCATGACATATAAATCATTAATCCCATGAAGGATTGATTAATATTTAGAAAAGGTATTTGAGATTATTTTAGAAAATGGATATGAATCCTCTCTATACATAAAAAACATGAGGATCAGGCACATTCTCCCTCATCACTATTGTTTCATTTGTTTAAGATGTATCAAACTATTTAATGGAGTGGTTTCATGAAGATTCACCAATATCAACTATTAGAGCTCAAAATTCTCTTCAATAATTCATCTTTTTAAATAAAAATGATTAAAAATATGAAAAATAAAATAATAGGGATTCCCCTCCACTATTATAATATTATGTCTCCACAAACATTTATAAGTTTTAGAATGGAAATCTAGGATAATAGAATGATCTATGGAAAATTTTTAGATATATTATAATGAACTATGATGAATATGTTACGTTAATTTATTTCCTAAAACTGAATGAAGATGTATTTTTAGGGAACTACCGTTTTATATACTTGTATGATACTTAAGTGTATTCTCATTATTTTAGTTTTCTATATGGACAATTCATTGATAAATCAAAATCCATGAGAAATAACCAATCACATGATTCTTAATTAATAAAGGATGTCAATAATGTGATAAATTCAAAATTTATTACCCTTGACAAATAATTGACGTGTCATAAAAATATCCTCCCCATTAAGTAAATGATTTTAAGTATCTAAATCAAAATAAATTTTAGTGATCTTAATGAGCATTTCCCAAAGAAATATTTATTTTTAAAGAACATAAATATAATATCAATTTGATTCAATGGTTTTAATTAATATCCCTCAATAATAAGTAATTCATAAAGAAGTAGATTAAATTACCAAGAATGATGATGATGCCATTATTATGAAGGTTTAATAGGGCATATATTATTTTAAGTTAATTCAATTTAGGTGGAATAATATTTGTTCCATATATCATCATGCCATTAACCATATAATTAAAAACTTTAGATAAGGTTTATTATAATGTTATATTGAAAATATAGTTATAAAATATGAAAAAAAATTTATCCTCATTCTGATCCAGAAAAGGATTAAAAAATTGTGATATAAAATCTTGAAGAAAATCCATATAATTGGTGATTCTAGGTATCATTGAGGATGTTCCTTTTCTCCATAGTACAAAAACATGGAACAAAGTTTTTACCTAAAAGAATAATTTGATACTCCACATCACTCCTAATAAATACTGCATATATTAGAGAGGATTTGTTGTAAATAAGGTCTATATCAGGTGATTTATATATAACAACCCTAAAAATTACATTCCTTTTAATAAAAATGATGATGTACATGTTTATTTATCATTGTTATGGAGATTAAAATAATCAATTTGATGATCTCAAAACATTATTTTATTATTCGATAGTACTAATGAATCCTAATGAATGGAATCTTCTAAAACACAAAGTAGTTTCCTTCGTGTGAAAATTTGTTTCTATAACTGATTAATGTATTATATTAGAAAATAAAATATCATATACTGTCATATATGAACTATAATAGATTCATATACCTTAAAATAAAATATTGAGTTGTACAACATTTCAAGGATCATTTCATTAAAAAAATTATAGATATTTTCTTTCACCTTGATATTAAAATTACATTATGTATTTATCCACTCATATATTTCATTAGATACATGTTGTAAACAAGGGGACTAGAATATTTTGTGATTATTATAATGTCGTTTGATAAATAATTATTTCCATACAAACTTATTAAAGGATAAGTGTTATCAAATCTTCTTATAGTGTATCATGTGATAGTGAAGTCTATTCTAAACATAAAACACACTTTTAAATGATTGATTTCAATCCTTGACAATACCCAATCTTGAGAGATGTAATTGGACTATTTTTCTAGTATCCCATACTTATAAAGGATAGAAAATAAATAGAACAACTAGTTCATTATGATTAATATATTCTTATATAATGAAAAATAAGTTATGTCATTGATATTCTAGATATATAAATGATAATCATTACAACATAAAGAAATTTTTCACTTTTTATTTTAAATTTATTGATGAATTTTTTATTTTAATTTGTAAGACATGAGAAGAATATCAAATCATCATGTCTAAAAATTTAATTGTGTAATACATTAAAAGTTTCCATGAATATGTTCAATTAAAATGTTTTCCTAAATATTTTTGAATTTTATGTCTTATAATTGATATTTTAAAGTCTATAGTATATTTTCCACATGAATTATTCTTTCGATAATTTAAAATATTTATTCTTTTATGATTACATCCATGGATAACAATTATGCTTCACTCTGGAAAAGATATAATTATACCTTCGTTCTTATTTTGTAGTATTTTTATGAATATGATGATGATTTGTTTTTTAAACTTTTTATTTTAATTGGTTTTCATATAATGTCATGATTTATAATATTATATAATTTTTATGAATGATTTTTGATTATATTGTTTTATTGTCCGTTTATTAAATTTAATGAATTTTGTAAATATATATAACTAATTAGTTAAATATGATATGTTTGAACCATATTTTACAATCACACTATTATAAATGAACCTCTCTTTATTTTACATATGTTAATACATGGACTTATATTTCTTGGAAATAATATTTTTCATTAACATGGTTTAAATATCAATAATATTATGAATGGAAATGTGTTTCATGTCAATGAAATTACTTGTTGACATAGTTTTATATCTAATAGTTTATGTGAGGCTTTCATTTCATGTCCCAAGAATAATGGGAGAACCTATATATATTTATACATGTTCACGATGTTATAAGTTTATATATTCCATGTACTCATGACCTATGATAAATTTATGCTCCCAATGGATCCAATAATTTGATTCTAGTTTGATTAAAAAATTATAAATTAAAGATATTTGAACCACGATTCAATATTATTATTTAATAACCTAATTCCCTTTTTATATTCAATATATCATTGATGTATCCCTTTTTTCCATTAACCTACATATATGGTTTCTGTTTATTATAGATTATTTATCAATTGTTATAACGAAATGTTATATAAATGATATTACAATGACCAATCATAGTTATGAAGAAATAAGTTTGAGATAACATATATTTATTATGAACCTACAATTAAGGTCATCATTCTCCCAAATATACAAGAACTATACAATTATGGATTGGATCATTATGTTATTATAAAATATTAATATAATAATATATAATATCAATGTATAAAAGGTATTGGTAGCTACATTTGGTATCATTATATGTTTTAGTTATCCTTTGAATAAAATTATGATAAAAATTCCTTGAGAGCCCTATGGGTATGTTTATATATATGATAACATAATATGGGTTTGTTAAATATATTCGTTAATGTATTTAAAAACTGTATTTTAATAGATTGAAAATTTGGTGTTTTGATTAGGAATACTAGAAAATATTTTTCGTAACACATAACATTTTTCCACAATTTGATTTTCTATAATATTAAATTTTAGGAACCAAAAGGAACTGGGTGAACGTTGAATGTGTTAGACAATGTGTTGATGGGAAAACAAATTGGATGATAACATGAGGGACATATATTATGATTATTCCTAATAGGTAATGACCATAAATTATTAAAAAATTCATCATAAAAATATTGTAAAAATTATAGAAATAATTGATAGAGTTTGTGGAGATCTTTCGGGGTGCAGATAATGGAGGAATGTAGATTCAGTTTCCCATATTTTTTGAACATGGGATGAAGCACTTAAGGTAATTCCTCAATGAGATGTGAATATGTTTTATCTCTATAGATAAAGGGAATAGAGAATTTAATTTCTAAGGAAAAATATATAGTTTAATGATCGAAATTAAGATAACTTGGATTGACATTTATAGTTTATTGTCTTATGTGTGGGACAAATGGGAAATATTTGAGTTAATTTGCTAATCAGAGAGTTATCTCCTATAGTATAAAAGAACTATCTTTTTCAAAAAAATTAAGTGGATTTACTAAATCATTTTTCTATTATAAATATATAATTATTTTGATTATGTATTGTTATAATGATATTATGGTTATAATATATGGGAATCGAATGAATACTGTTCTACAGAGGGTTCTATTTGAGGATATTTAAGGAATTATTTAATGGTATCGATGATTCTGAAAAGTGAATTACTATTGAGGAGATAATTTTTTCCAAAAAATTATTAGGGTAATTAAAACCCTTAATATGTGATTTATATTGATATAATAATGAGATAAAGATAATTATGTTCATGATAACAAAAATTGGATAAAATTAAAGGCTTTGTAACTTATTTTTGATTTGATAAAGAAGTTGTTTATGTTATTTTTGACATGAGTTTACCAAATTTAATGATTTATAAATTATAATTGATAAACAATGATTTTATTTAATGAATTATAATATTGTTAATTTTGTTTATGAAAAGAATGTTTTAATTCTGTTTTCTGGTTAATAAATATTTTACCATGTTTCATGAATATAAATTATTAATTACTTGAGACAAATTTGGTATGTGATGTTAGAAGATGAGTTAGGTTTTTTTGGATGATTAATTTTAATTTGATTTGGAAACATTAGAAAAATTATTTACAAACTTTTGGATTTTGATTTTGTCCTTACATATTATCGAACTATTTTAAAATTATCTATTTAACGAATGGGTTATGTTGAAAATTAGATGATATATTAGAGTTTAATGTATTATTATCAATATCAAATATATAAGGATAACAATTTTGGTTTTGGGAAAAATTAATTGGAAAATGAAATTAATTATGGATCTAATTATTTTCTAAATTTTCTTCATTTATAATAATATTAAATTGAATATCACTTTCATGCCTTATGAGATGATGTGGAAATTGATGGAAGCACAACTGAGGGATGCATTTGTTCTTATGACATAAAAAAGAAATTATATATGTTAATTTTCTCAATTGATTTATCTATATTGTAAACTAATGTATTTTCATTATAAAAATGACCTCAATTTAAATAAAATTATCTATTTTCTTTCATTTTCCTAGATTAAATAGTCTTGTAACTGATCATAATTTTATAATTTTGTGGTGGTTAACATTCTCATGACTATGCTCTCTATAAAAAAAATTTAGTAATTTTAGATAGTTTTCTATTTCTTGTCCATATTGTATCTACCCATAAATATATTCTAGATATGGTAACCATATTTTGTGTAATTTTAGTTGACCTTTATGTCCCCAAAATTTCGTTTTTATGAGATGTTTTATTATTCCATTTTTGATCTGTGTTTTGAAAAAAAGAGATTTGAAATTACAAAACACTGATTAACATTAATGTTTCTAAATTTTGAGGGAAAATGTATTATGTGGGGTTGGAGAATTTAACACCCCAATAATATTAATAATGGTATAATTTTTATAAGATGAGTGATATGCAACACCAAGACTAAAGGAACATGAAATATTATCATTTAATTATATCTATTATAGACTACCTATTAAATTAGTGGTTATAAAATCGATTATAAAATTTATGTTATAAATATATATTAAACAAATAAATATAAATATATTTTTAAATTTATATTAAATAATAAATTAGTTTTATTTATTCTGTTTCAATCATAAATAATATAATGGCATCAAAGAAACATTATTGTTTTTTGTCTAAAATTTTGTATAATTTATAACTAAATCACTTATAATTTTTTTGATATAAAAATATTTATATTAAACGATATTAATATAAAATATTTCATTGGTAATTCCTTTTTATTTTTCATAAAATATTGATTTATCAATGAGTAGTGATAACTATAGATTTCTATAAAGCGGTCATTTTTTATTCATTAAAATTATCATTATTCATTTGATTTTATATCAAAGTTGTGTATGTATTATTTAATTATATGTAATATAATTAAAATCTTTGGAATGATCTCTATACTTTATTTTTCTATGACATCATTCTGGGATTAAAACATATTTTAAAAAACTATTTTTCATAGCCATTTAACCAGTTATATTAGTACTTAGTTGTGGCACTTCTATTGGAAAAATATTAAAAACATTGGAATCTATATTTTCAATCATGGGGTAAATATTTTATAAATTAATTACATTTATTTTTATAAATTATTTATGGTAATTTTAGTAGTATTTTAACACGGCATAGGTCAAGTTAGATAATTGCCTTAAAAACTAAAATGAAATAGACTAATGAATACACTAATCACTTTCCATAATTTTTTAGATGATTATATATCATTAATAATAAAAAATTATTATATGTCTTTTTTGAATTTTAATTTCCTTTTGATCATTATAATATTTCAGTGAATATAATGACAAAAATACCACACAATTTTTATAGGGTATAATATTTTTAATATTTATATAAATACAAGATATATTATATTATAAATCAAAATATAAGTCAAAATGAATTATTTTTTATGTTTATTAATTTATTAATTTTATTTAATCAAAAATTACATATAAAACATACACAATAGTGAGAAATTAAATATTTATTTTATATAAAAAATAAAAATATGATATTCAATATATTATTTGTGGTATAATATGAATTATTTACTATTTTCTTAATGTTTTATAGATTTATATTAGAAATTATGGAGTTATTAAATCATTATATTCTAATTCCCCATTTTCTTCAATTATTTATGTTCAAATTAATGAATAGTGTAAATAATTACATTAATGATATTTTGTAAATAATAATATTTTATTTAATGATATAAAATTCATAAAGATCATTGATTTCGAAAAAATAATTGGATATCATTTTATAATAATACATTCAATATTTAGGCCCCATTATTGTAACTATATAAACATCTTAAGAGTAAAGTACACCGAAACTATTGTAATTATTAAAATGTATACATAATGGTTAAAATAAAAAGAGAAGGGAAATATTGTGATTCAAAATATTTCAAATATTATGGACAAAATTATTTTTAATAATACAAATATTAATATTTGATGTTATCAATATTGATATATGTATAATTAGAAATAAATTTATATTGAATTCATATTTTATGAAATCACAAATATTCCCCTCCTAACAATTATAAAAGGGAACAAATACTTTCGTTTCATTATACTATATTTTTACATATAAATTGACCATCCTTAGAATAAACAAATTATAGAAATCCCTATCCAAATTCTAGAAGTTTTGTTCTTCAAATATGTCCAACCCAATTTTCCTTATGTGGTGATCTAAATTATTTAATTCCCATGAGAGGAAATATCCTTAACTGATTACATTCATTTTAATTAATCTTCCACATCCCAAAAACATGATAAAATTTTTCATTAAATAATTATATTAGAATATAAAATATACATAAAAAATATTATTATGGTTAAAAATCATTTATTCAACCACATTCCAACAAATGGGAGCATAATTTATTATTTTTGTGTACATATAGCTTACCGTATCCACATAACGATATATTTCATTTGTCATTACCATCATTTATAAATAATATTTCTGTTTTTTATAATATTTATGTAATATAATTATGATTTAATTATACCCATGAAGTGAAAATATCATAACTACATTATTATATTTATAACTATTTGAAAATTATGTAATCGCTTATATATAGTTGAGAACTACCACCTCTATGATGTGACGTGACTCTTTTTTTATTTCTGTATTATGTGGATGGTGATAAATATTAATATAATTATTATATGTGATGTAGATTATATAATGATGAATATTTAAATTTTCTCTATTAATTATATTTTATTCATTAAATATCTTGATAGAGGAAAGCATCGTTCATCCAAACAAAGATCTAAATGTCTTTATGAACAGATTAAATCGTTTGGAATTCTATATTTTTATTGATGACTCTAAAAATGAATAAAATGAATATTAATTATATATTTATAAGTATTAAAATTATGGATACCATTTAACTATTAAAAAATTACACATAATGAATCTAACAAAACAAACATTATTTGAATAGAGAAGATTATACAACCTCTACTTGTGATTCTAATATAGAATTATTATTAAATGAGTGACTTAAGAAATTAATTAAAATATATATGTTATGGTATATATTATTACGTATCAAGAATATATTTATAATTAATATACTAATAATATACAATTGGTACAGAAATGTATAAATGAATCTATGCACGAGGTAAGGTATTTTCGTCTCATATTCTATTATTTGGGACACATTTCACTTTCACCACTTGTTTCATTTCAATGGAACATATTATAAATGTTAATGTTATTGTGATTATTATTTTCATTGTGGTTTGTATATAACTATCAATATAATTATAATTATTTCATGGTAATTAATATTTAAATTTTATAAAATACATTGTTAATTAATGTTTGAATCATATTTTAATCGAGATTTTATGCTGTTGAATTTCCATTACAGAAAATTAAATTATTTCTAACAGATTAATAAACATAATTTTTATTATCTTATTTTTTGATCTAGTGAATACATATTCCAAATTCGTTTTCCTCACCTGATGTACTCAAGTGACGAAGAATATTTGTTAATGATTACCAACATTATTTCTATCTTTAATTGAAAAATAATTTACTTCCATATAAATTTTAACTAATTAATTTTTTAAAAATATTTTCAATACTATATAATGATTTTTAATGTAAATTATATTAATATTTTAATTTTTATAAACTATTGTATATTCACTCGCCTTTATTTTTTGAATGATGTACATTTTATCATTTGAAAAATAGTGTGAAAGAGATATTTTATTTTATTTAATTCCACGTGAATAGAATTTCCCACCACCATCAAAGATCAATGAATTAAATATTCTATTAATTTTTTCTAAGGTATGTTTTGGATAATGTGTTTCGTATTATTAATCAATATTTAATGTATTAAAAATTTTATTTCAAAGTGAAAATGATATTTTCAAAATGACAAATTATTTTCATCTATTAAATTATTTTTCTTATATGAAAACATCCACATATGATCATTTTGATTTACTTGGAATATGATTCACTGATAAAATTCAATTATATCTTTGGGTACTTTTTATTATAATGATTAAATATGAAGGAAAATTTCTCTTTTATATGGGTAATGATAAAATGCTAAAATTTATAATCTCATGGAATTTTAATGAGTGAATTATTACTATATGATGGTTGTGTCCATTAAAACAACCATTGAATGGGGTAAATATTTATTAATCACGAGGAAAGGATTTTATATTTGAACCTAACTTCATGTTAACAATTTTATTCATGGAAATGGATTATAATTTTATATGTTTATGAATTATCTTATATTTAATGTCCACAATATTATTTTTTGTTAAGTTTTTATTATAAATGATTTTATGCATGGACATATATGCTTTGTTAATAATATATAATATGGACTTGGTTTCATATCTATATGTTAATGTGAGGGCCTATTTTCATTTTTGTAAATTAATAACTGAACTTGGTTCTATTTATAAATGTGTAGGAAGATATAAAAAATATGTATTCCTGAAAATACTTTCAAATGATAATGTTGTACACTCATAATTAATTATATCCCATTCATTTATGAAAAAATATTTAGGAACTACTAATAATTTATAAATAAATGAATATTATGATCTATAATATCTATGGAATGAATTTCAAATTTAAGTATAATGGTCTGATACCCTTATACTCATGTTATACAGATGTGATCATTGATGTAAAACTTATTTAATCATACTATTCATTTTACCTCAACCATTATTATGTTTCACATTACAATTCTATAAATAAATGAAATATATATGATACGTCTAATATTGATTCATGATATGGAGGTTTAAGAGGGAGATGTTATAAATATCTAACAAACCCATTGTTTATATAACTATGTTTCTAATGATACTAGGATGATATGATTCTAGTGTAGATCATTATGTTATATGTTGAATATTCATATAGAATGAAATAATATCGAGGTATGGAATATAAGGGTCACAATAGGAATATATAAGTAACCTATAGAAATTTTATGAATTGTAGTTTAATGATAGTATATTATTCATTTTACCACATGTATTCAGTTTAACTGACTGTATTGTCTTGTATAAATATACATGGACCCATAAGAAATAGTTATTATTAAAGTAAATTAAAAATATTTTTTTACATTCCTAATTTCAATTAAGTTTTATCATTTTACCATTTTATGTCGTAACTATTACATTAAAAACACACACTCTCTTACACACACACACACACACACATATATATATATATATATAATGGGTCTCACGATTGGCTCACAGTATGATAGTGTGATAGTGTGTGTATAGTAGGGGCTCTCACGATTGGCTCACAATATTATATTGCGTGTATCCAAACGATGAAACAGTTCTAGTATCTCTTTTTTAGTGAATAGTTTGATGCATGTTTATTACTAACTGTGAAAATAAACCTTTGAAACCAATAATTTAGTAATTAAATCATTTAAAGTATTAATTAGAATCTTGATAACCCACTAATTAACCCCAAACCCCTCTCACACAAACATACTCTTATCATTAGTCTTTTCGGAGCCCTCTGGATGAATTTTGGCTCCCCAAACATAAAACAATTATGGATGAAAGCACCAATTGAAGAAAATACATTCAATCTCTATGATTTTTTATCTATGTCTCTTTGATATACATTATCCTCTTGATTAATTCTTCATATTGGAGGTGAAATAATTGATTTTTTTTATATTGATTGATTGATGTGGAATTATATATCTAGGTTGTCCTATCATTTTGTTACAGATATATCTTCATAGATCTGGTGATCACCATATAAGGAAATACATATCAAAAACATTTCCCCAAGATTCTTAATATTCCATATATGAGTTTCTTTTCTTTAATTTCACTTTGGAATTTATATTTTCTTATTAAATTTTTAGACATGTGTTTCTTAATTTCTAACACATCATATTTGTTTTTTTATTTAATTCCCCATCATATATTTTCTAGAACTATCCTCTAGGAATTTAATATTCTATGAATTAATGTATTTGATATTGATTTCTTTCACATTTTTTGAATTTATAAATTCCATGAATTTTTTAATTTTTTTAAAAGTCATATTAATATATTTTTTGGTGAAATTGTCATATTTGAGATAACATTTTACTTATATGATAAACTTACGAGATTATAATTAATTGAATAACACAATTTGATGTTTTTAAATTAGTATTAAATGAATGAATTTATTAAATTTTGAATAACAACTTTAAATTTTTTGTCCATTATTTGAGAAATTTATGTACCAAGATTATATTAAATAAATGATTTATTAGAATAAAAATATTGTGTTGTAACATGTTTTTCAAAATTAAATCATTCATTTAAAAATAATAATATATCATTAAAAGGATATTTGGATGCTTTGAAATATTTTAATATTTAAAATTCCTAATTGGAATTTTTATGATTATTTTTATAATGAAGTTGGTATAATTTCCCATTTTATTGTTGATTTATATAAAACTTTTGAATTCAAAATGAGGATTGTTTTAATGGATCATTTTTAATTTTTATGATTAGTAGTGATAAGATATTTGTATATTTATCCAATTTACTTATTGAATTATTAAAAAGGTTATGGGATGAAATTGATGGAATTTGTTTGAAAATTAAAATCTTGAAATAAATTTTGAAATTGTAATGTGAAATTGAATTGTGAATTTAATTCAAATACCTATTTTTGAAAATGGATTAAATTGGTTTTGATAGAAACCTTGGGGGTCCTCATGGGGAAAATGCATGCTTTATCTTAATGACCCAAAATTATTTTTATGATAAAAATATTCATATTTTAAATTGATATTGTTATGAATATTATTTTAATGATTCTTGAAATAAAATTTCCATTGATTTTTCGTACTTGAGAACATGAATGACTTATGTGGTTAGTGATTTATGAGGATGGAAATTTATGACTAACAATTTTGTAAAACATCATATCAGTTCCTCGAATCCCTTATGTTATAGAAATGTGTCAATATTGAAATTGGTTAAAAGGGGAGTATGTACATATTCAGTGTATCACCTAGAATGTGTGGTCTTTATTGCAAGTTACTGTCATACCTTGTAAGTCATAGAACCAAAATTCTCATGTTTTTCATTTCAACTAAAAATAATCTATTATTTTAAATTTTATATCATGTCTTGTAAATTTTTTTATATAAATTTCTATAAAAAACATTAGGAATATATATATTTTTAGAAATATTCCATCATATGAAATGTGAACCATTAGGTTGTTAAATATTTATTTGTACTGAAACACATTTTTATTTTAAATTTAATCTTCATTAATTCAGTGTTAAACCATATTACACCAGAGTTTCCTTTTTTGATCAAATTATTGTTTTTATGAACCATGAATGTATTGAAATGATTATTGTTCATATTTATATTTCATTTTCATATTCTCAACTTTTATTTATTACTTATCGTTAGCTTGTCAAATGGTCGTCGAATATTTTCATGAATTTTTATAGTTTATAAATAGTCAAATGGAATGTTTTAATGGTTTAGTTTTATAAATGAATTTTTAAATATAAACAAACTATTTTTAAAACTGATAATCATACATTCATTTTTTAACCCATCCTTATCCTATATTATTTCTATATGATGTAATTTCATAGAATATTTAGCGGAATCATACTAGCCCAATTATCTCCCAACCTACTTGTACCATTTGGTGTTTGAATATCATTTTTGTCTTAATGTATGTGATCATTATATCTCCTCCCATTGTGGGTTTTGAGTATGTATGACCATGGGTGGGTAACTTGGGACATGGTGGGAGGCTGTGTACCACAAAGAGACAAGATTTGGTTGTTCCATTCCACTATCAATTTTATTAGTGTGTATTTTTTCTATTATATTAATGTATTGTTATATATATTTATATATGATGGTTCCACATTGTAATCTATTATTATAATACATTTAGGGAGAAATAATTTACAATAATCATTTTTAACGCCCAGGTGCTTTTTACTTACCCGTGAAGATCAGGAACACTATTTGGGTTAGTGAAAAATTAGTTCATGTACTAGTTTAGATTATATTAATAAATGGTTCATTAGGATTTGTATAAGAGGAGGCCTTTCCTAAAATGTAAAAACATGACTACAAAATACTTAGGTTATATCTGGTGAGACATTCTATAATGGGGAATAAGAATGTGTCAGGACTAATGAAGTAGTACATGAGCAGGTTCTTAATCATCGACCCTTCATGATCATACTTGAGTTACTATGGATGTTGGAACATGAGCATTTATTTTGAGTTATTTCATTTTTTCATAAATTATATTTATATTTCTGATGAGGCTATATTTAATTTGGGGAATCATATATGAGTTTTTAAACCATAATGGACAGATTAACAAAGTGGTACCATGTTTTCAAGTGTTGGTAAACTGTGTGGAATCGGTGAAGCTAATTTGGAAATCCATCCATGAAAATTAATGTGGATTGGGAATGGTTTACATACCAATTCAACGAAAGATTTTAAAATATATCATGGATATAGAAATTATTCCTTCTCCATTTTCTTAATATTTAATACAAGTATTTGAGTTTTGTTATGTAGTTTATTGATATGGGGTGCTTTGTGATATTTTGTTGTATTTTCAAATTTAATCTATAGATAATAATATTAAATACCTTGTGAAAAAAATTATCTATCATAAAAATTGTTTTTCTATATTCATTGGGAATTTTTCTGAATTACCAAATACAGAGTTTTATGATTTTTTTATTTGGAAGATTATTTATCAAATAATAGTATTTGGCGTGGTAAGACAATGATTTAAGAATAAACTTTGGATTATAATGTATTTAAATAGAAATAATTTTTATAATATGAAAAGGGGTTAATTATTTTAAAACCATGGAATATTTTCAAACTGTATGAAATGGTTTTTTTATAATGTGGTTTATTTATTAACAGATTTATATTTTTCTAATAAGCAGTTAACGATTTAAAAATAGATCGATATAGTGCATTAGGAAATCTTTAATGATTTGATTAAAAATTTATTGTGAATTCATTTAAAATATATTGTGATATTTTTCAGTATTATTTGATTCCTGAGTTGTTATGATTTTTTTTGGGAATGTTTATAAATTTCTACCATTATTTTCTTAAATAGTGATATAATTTAGGTCATATGGTCTGGTCCTCATGGTACATCATCACATTTTACAATAGTTTAATGAATTTTCACTAACTCTGCCTCGACTATATATCAGGTGGTGGATCTAGAGGCATTACAATCATTGATCCCCATCCTTGTATTCATGGATTGCCATCCTGCTTCATATAAAGGTGAAAAATTTTCTCTTAAGGAACTGAAGTGGATTGAATTAATTTATGCTATCATTGATACTCTCAAGAATCATTAATCACTATTGGTGATCCCATCAACTAATTATTTTGGGTACCTAGCCATTTTCCTTAATAATTTTTTATTATGTATTAAAATTATGATATAATGTTAACAGAATTCACATAGACAATATTTATTCAATGGAATGATCTTTATGAATTTAAGTAAGAGAAAGTTTCCATTTACTCGAATTTTGATCAATATGATCTATCCGTTGAAATGTATTCAATGAATTTCTAATGTTTAGTATTTTTTAAATGTAGAATTTTTAATAATGAATGCAGTAAGCCTGAAATTTTTAGAGAAGGCCTACACCCATATAATATAACATTCACGACAAATAATTCTTGATCTCTTATCCAGATATACTTGAGAGTGCTTTTTTAGCTGATGTGGAACTAGTAAAATAAGAGGAATGTCGGAATTATATATTCCATATTGGGGATGTTTTGTCTCCTTGGTAAAATAAAAGGAATGCTATGTGTTTTCAGTGTGGATCAGCTGGTAATTATAAGAAGATTATATCGAAGGAACTAATATTTTGTAAACGGTGTGGCCATTTGGGTAACCTTAAGAGTTTTATAACTAGTTTATCCATAAAAGATGTTTATGTTGGGAACACCTTCTACGTACTATGAGAAAACATATTCTTCATGATAATAAGGATATATCCATAAGACTCATAGTGAATCCTTTGAAAAAACTGTGGAGCTTATGGTTGGATTTTTTTTTGTCCAAGTATAAAATTGTTGAGTTTTCCTTCTTTTTGCTTGTCTTTTTTGGAAACCTATTTTTATCAATGGGGTGTTTTCTTTTGTAACATGGTTTTGATGATTCTTTGAAGGACAATGTATAAATGATTTCCTTTTTTATATCAATTTTTACTTAGTGTACTATTGTTTTAACATGATGGTTAGTGATCAATTTTTGATATAATGGATGATTCCCCTTGTGGGAGTGTATTAATCTGTTTTGAACTAACTTGGATGATTGAGATCTTTATCATTAAACATAGATAGACCATAGGATGGTACGTGGGTAACTAATAAGATTTGGATTTTTGATATACTAGTCACACAATGGTGATATAATTTTTAGGAGATCATCATGGAATGTGGATCATTTCAAAAAATCATATTTTACCATTGAGTACATTCCCATGGTTGATATATTATCAATTTATTTACCTTTCATGTGGATGTTTGATCACTGATATATATCCATAGTGAATTTTTAATGTCTTTTTGTTTGTTTTAATGGTACATCAATTTGTTATGTTATATTTTTTTTGAATCATTAAACAGTGGGAAGAAATATGATGTATTTCAAATATTTCCCATGCTTAGAGACATGTGATGATATTTGGGTTTTGATCTTCTAATTTTGTGTATTGTTATCCTTTGTGTGAGTCCCTATTTTGGACCTTGGACCCTCTGAATCATAAGAAGATTATGATATTAATTCTTTTTTAATCGAGTTCTATCTTTCAGATAGGATAATTTCTGATGACATAAAGTCCTATGATATTGAGTGTATGACATACAATTTATTTTTTAGGTATATTGACCCACTTATTTGATTAACCAAATATTGGGTATATTAGACGGTTGTTTCTGGGTTTTTTCCAATTTTTTTTATGGATTCTGGCCCTATACATGATTTACGCATGGTTTGATAATAGTTTGACAATGATTGTATCCTATATAGTATGAGGTTGCAAGGTTGTATCACTATTTGTCAAATGTGAATCAAAACTGTGCAACCCATCTACTGGAAATGTTATGGGTGCACCGTTAGGTGGATGTTTTGTATGAAATGTGTGACAGAACCTAAAAAATTTGGAATCAATTGTAACAACCCAGACCTCTCTGGGAAATTCCGTTGTGAAAAAGTGGTGTTGAGGTGTTTTGGAAAGTTAAGGTGGCTTGGGGTGCATTTGGGTTGACTTTTAAGGAAAGCTAAAGGGTAATAGCTTTTGCACAGTTGGAGCACGGTTTTCCTAAACCATGCGGCCAAACCGTACAAGGCTGCTCTTGGAGGCAGTAGCTAACGCACAGTTAGCCCACGGTTTGTCTAACTTTGTAAACTAACCATTCGAAGATTGTTTGATGAGGTAGAAGCTAACGCACGGTTAGTGCAGTATTTGTTAAACCGTGCAGACTAACTATGCGGGCACTTAATGTAAGATCCTAAAATTGTGTATTTAACTCGTTCTGCCTTTAATCACATCATTTAATCCCCTAAGCGGCCATAACTCGGGATTACTCTCTCTTAAAGGTTAGAAAACCTCTCCCAAGTGTTTTGGAGGTGATACGGAGGCTTCTCTTCACGAATCAAATCTAGTTTCTTGAGGTATGTGATCATTCTTGGTTGGTTTCTTAGATATAGTGAGATCTACTCCTCCTCTTCTTTCGGTTTCATAGATCTATGCCCGTTATGGACAGATCTAAGTGTGTGGATGCAAAATATGATGAGATTTGGTCATGATCTTCCTAGGAGGAGAGATCTAAGGTGGGGTTTTTGAGAATCGACCCTCGTTCCATGGTCGTTCCTCAGTCATTGTGGTTTTCGTCAAAAACCATTGAGGTAGGGGATTCAAGGATTCTATAATTGTTTATATGCAATCGTAGAGTTTTCATGATTTATCCCTTTTGGATCACAATGAAATTGACCTAATTAAATACTTGAACTGGATTAAAAGAATTGGTTTGAACACATCATGTTTCTTTTTACCATGACAACATTTTGCCTCTTGATTTTCTAGATAGTGTGATATTTATGCCTTGCTTGTTAGCATGTTGTTCTTGATGAAATTTATAAAGAATGTAAAGCCATAAGAAATTGATAATTAAATGGATAAAGATAAAGAGGCATGTAAACAAATCCGTTTGTTGTTGTTGTGGTTGTTGTTTTCATTTGTTGTTAATCAAATTGAAGTTGATGTACGTGTTTAAATAAGTTGGTTGTTAAACATGAAATCTGTTGTTACTTGTTGTTTGAAGGATAGATGCCTTGTAAAAGGAAATGGAGCCCAATTTGATGTGATGTTTGTTTTTTCTCCTTCTTGTGCTATAATGTGACCTTGGCGGGGTGTTGTGATATGTGAAGGCATAGAGTACTTTTTGGTTTTGGTAGCGGATAACGCCTAGAGTGCCGAGATGCATTAGTTTATGCATGTGGGTGTCGGGGAAGACACCCGGGTTGATGAAATTGGAAGGATGTGGTTGTTGGATTCTTGTTGATTCTTTGGTTGATTATCAGCCTTACCTTTCCCCACTGCTCAAGGCAGCTGGTCTTGCTAACCCTTCTTCCAAAAAAGGCGAAGACACATGGGGTATTCCATGTCCTTTCCGTGATTATCCTCTCATGGGAGAATGGTTCTACACTCTTTCTATAGGCGGGAAAGACACTACAGGTAGTACATCTACTCACTGTGTTGATCCCCCTTGTGTTTAGTAGCATAGGATTATTTTCTTGAATGCTTAGGAATATGGGAATGTAATTCTATAATGAATGTTTTAATAAAGGATGTTAACCCATGGGGATTGAGTTTGTTGAAACATAATGATGAGGGTGAGATCTTTTAAAAGGAAAGTGGAATTTTTGGATGTGGTGATAGTATAATTTAATGTGGAATTTTTCATGGTTAATTAATGTTAGATGAATTAATTAAAGTACAGTGGAATTGATAAAAAGGGAATAAAGTAAACTTATAAAACCATTAAATGGTTGTGTGCTTATATGATACCTAGTCTTAGAAGTGGAAGCCTGGAGTTCGAGAGACGTTTGCTACAGTTGTGTCTAAGACTTGGATTTTCCCATAGTGTGGTTATGAGTTATAGTATATTCTGTAAGTTTTGTGTTTCTATATGATACTCCACCATTTTAGTAAGGGAAACGGACACTCCGGTGATTCTGAGCCCTGGGGGTTGTTTTCCCCAACATTCTGGTGGGGGGATGAATGGATGACTACCCCCTTTCAACCCGCTCTCTTCTCTTGGTAGATACTATTTCCATTAGGAACAATAGTTAGTTTTCCCCATATATGTGTGTAGTGGGATGTAATGGCTTGGGGTTATTCACACACATTTATTATGGATATATTATCATATGGAATACTATAGTTGTAATGTGAATAAGCTATAATGCATTGAGTAATAATTCCTGACTTATGATACATGTTATGCGAGCTATTGTGGCTCTTGAAAACTACTCAGTTACGTTTTGTTGTGAGGATGGTGTGGTGCTTCGCCCAGGTTTCTGCGGGAAAGCCTTTGTGGTCCATGTGGTGCAGATTGTGGATCATAGCACATGAGTCTGCGGGAAAGCCTTTGGAGAGAGATGCACAAGACGTATATCATTAGGGAAATGCGGAATACCAGTGGGGAACTATTAGTAGGTTACCCTTGATATTATTTATTATTTGCTATATTCTTGTATGTGTTACTTAGTGAGAGTATCCATGGTGAGGTTGGGATCTTAGTATACCTTTTTAGGTGACAAGTTAGTTTCACTTATTGTTCACTATGCTTTAGCATGTTTTCTATAGCATTGCATGAGAGGTTTCAGGGATGATCCTACTAAGTATACAGATATACTCACTGTACGTATATATAAACTGTTTTTTAGGTCACTTGGTGTAGGTTGGAGATCATGCTGGTTTCTACTAGTGTGGGGTTCCAAGAGCTGTTCGGGCTTGTGGTTGCATTTGTTTTTTACATTCTTTTCGGTACTTTCATTTTTCCCATTCAGTTGTAGTACTTTTTCATGACATTACATATTTTCACATGGGTTTTCTTTTATAATTCAATTATGAGTTGGAGTTAGTGGGTGTCTATCTTATCTTTCTCTTACGCACATGTTCTCATAGGGGGTAATGCCTCCCATTTGTGTGTTAATATACCCTCAGTGCTAGTCATCAACTCGGGGCCTACTGGAGGTAGGACTTAGGGGTCATTATCTCTGTTATCACATTGCCGACCTTGGAGGGGTACACATTGTGGGGAGTGGTTCTTGAAAGAGTGTTATCAAAGGGAGGTTGTGAGATAGGATGGAGTTTGGAGTTAGGCATAGGTGAGGTTGCATGGGTTGGTAGGGCAATGATGACATTCATGTTTGGAATGTGAGGTAAGCACTGGAGACCGGATGGCACATAGGCATTTAGGGTCCCCTATGATCTGATGTATGGACCTTTATGCTTACATTGGCTACTAAACAAGGTTATACTGGTTGCAGGGTAGAGACATAGGAAAGGATCATGCATTATTTTTCTTTGTGCCTCCATTTGAATGGGTAGACCATGGGATATGTTAACCTAAAATTAATAAAAGAAAAAAATAAATTAATTAATGTTGAGTCTTTCATATTCCATGTTTAGGAGCTCTAAGTGTTTGTTATTTTCAAGGCATGGCTCTAGGTCGACGTCCTAGTCAGGCTCGAATAAAAGATGTCCAGTAGGATGTTCCAACCGATCACAGTAGGGTAGAGGTTGAAGATGATGACACTTGGAGGATGACACTCCGAGAGTTTCAGTTCCAGAGTCTGAAGAAGTACAAGGGCTCCGTTTCAGATGTAGTCATAGAAAACTGGTTGGAGGAGGTCAAGATAGTCTCCACTTCGATCCATGTTTGGAAGAAACACTGGGTGTCCATAGTTGTGACGATGTTGCGTGGAGCAGCAAGGCAGTGGTTGTTCTTGTTCCTCCGGGATCGTGTGGAGTCAGCGATCTCAGGGGAGGAGTTCCAAGACCTGTTTAGAGTCCATTTCCCTTCCTCGAATGTGTAGGCATCCAGTCTCCATGAGATTATTACCCTTCGATAGGGGAGATCAACTTTTTGAGAGTTTAGAATCCATTTGAAGAACCTTTTATGATATTCTTCAGACCAGTTACCAGATGAGTATGCTAGGGTGAGGAATTTCGATGAGGCCTTGCATCTAGAGATCAAGTGCCAGGTCACCCAATTTATGATGAAGATATATCTTGAGGTGCTGGTGAGGGCATAGGTTGTTGAGATGACTTTGGCCAGAAGAGGATCATCACGAGAGGGGGGTCGTCATGATCCCTCGCGATGTAAGGCTGTGGTCTGGGGTTCCCAGTTTTCAGGTCAGAAGAGTTTCCGTTCAGTCGGGGGTAGGTCCAAGCCCTTCACATCTTGTTTCTCAAGAGGAAACGACTCTCAGTCTTATCCCAAGGGATCAGGAACTTGTTTTTTATGGTGGTTGTGGCCATCATTAGTGGGAATGCCTGACCTTTCAGAGTGGTCATTGTGCACCGGGCTCTACGCTTCAAGTGCCTCCATTGAGGTAGCTCTAGCCGAGGCAGAAGCCACCAGTCGCACCAGCTTTAGATCAGTAGAGGGTAGATAGGGCAGGTAGAGGACAACACCATGATACTCCCCATATTGAGAGATTAGAGTGCGACCATGGTGGTGGTCTTCATCAGGGTTAGAGAGGCCGTGTGGGAGGTCGTGGTAAAGTTCATGCGCTATCATTTCCAGCGCCAGACGAGCCAGATGTTGTTTGAGGTACCCTTTGCTTGTTTTCTACCTTGGCATATGCCTTGTTTGATTCAGGAGATACAAAATCCATTATATAACCTACCCTTGTCCATGATTTTGGGACTTGAGGTGGAGAGGCTTCCAGTGCCCTTGGCGTTGACTACGCCTATTGGAGGTAGACCTAGATTGTTTGATGTATGTAGAGACTATGAGCTATTGTTGGTGCAACACCACTATTTTTGAGATTTCCCATGTTTACGAATACAACCATATGATTTCATCCTCAGAATTTATTGGTTGTATTCGGTGTAGGCTATTAGGGATTGCTTCCAGAAGAAGGTCATTTTCATTGGTGCGGATGGAGAGAAACTGGTGTTTGTTGGTGAGAGAGATCATCAGATGGGCCATAGGAACGCATCATCCTTATTTTCCATAATGTCCAAGACGATGCATAGTTCTTCAGAGGTTCTATAGTTGGTATTTCCTCATGTCGTAGAGGAGTACCCTGATGTCTTTCCAGAAGAGGTTGT
Source organism: Viscum album (assembly GCA_963277665.1). Taxonomy (NCBI): domain Eukaryota; kingdom Viridiplantae; phylum Streptophyta; class Magnoliopsida; order Santalales; family Viscaceae; genus Viscum; species Viscum album. The sequence goes on along the minus strand of OY728126.1, from coordinate 1,681,826,425 downwards.
AGCCTTACCCCCTCAACGAGAGATCGAATTCAAGATTGAGCTATAGCCAGAAGCATCTCTTATCTCTAGATCTCCCTATATGATGGCACCTTCTGAGTTGTGAGAGCTATGTACACAGCTTTATGGTCTGTTGTAGTGTAGTTTTGTTCAGTCAAGTGTGTCACCATGGGGTGCACCAGTTTGTGTGTGAAGAAGGCCGATGACAGTTTGCGTTTATGTGTCGATTATCGTCGCTTAAACAAAGTGAAAATAAAGAATCGCTTTCTTATTCTGCATATTGATGACTTATTCAATGAACTAAAGGGTGCAATTAGGTTCTTAATGACCGACTTGTAGTTTGGATGTCATCAAATGCGTGTGAAGGATTAGGATATTAGTAATACTGCTTTCTGTTGTCATCATGGGAATTATGAGTTCGTTGTAATTCCATTTGGTGTGAATAATTCTCTAGCTATGTTCATGGGATTGATTAAGGATATGTTCCATTAGTTCCTGGACAAGTTCTTTTTAGTTTTCATCAACGACATCCTTGTGTACTCCACATCTGAAGAGGAGTATGAAGAACATCTACGAGCTGTTTTGGGAGTTCTTCACCAACATCAGTTGTTCGGAAAGTTGTTGAAGTGTGAGTTTTGGGCTCGAGAAGTCCATTTCATGGGGAATGTTGTTTCACAAAAGGTATTGGTTGTGGATCCATCGAATATTTAAGCAGTTGTGTCTTGGGAAGCCCCCAAGATAGTGTTATAGGTACAAAGATTCTTTGGTCTCGTAGGCTACTAGAGGAGGTTCGTAGAAAATTTATCACGAGTTGTGACTCCTCTAGCAACATTAACTAGGATGGATAAGGCATTCATATGTACTTATCTGTATCAGGTAGCTTTTGAGTATCTAAAGTAGAAGTTAGTAATTTCTCCAGTCCTTTGTCTTCCAACTGAGGCAGTTCAGTTTGATGTTTTCCGCAATGGTTCAAATTTGGGGTTAGGCTGTGTTCTTATGCAGTAGAGGTTAGTAGTTTCTTTTGGGTGTCGGCAGTTGCTTCCCCCTGAACGTAACTATGCCACTAGTGATCTTGAGTTGGCAGCCGTGGTGTTTTCTCTGAAGTTGTGGAGACATTACCTCATTGGTGAGCGCTTCATGGTTTTCACCGATCATAAGAGTTTTAGGTATGTTTTCTCCCATCGTGACTTGAAAATGAGACATAGTTAGTGTATGGGGTTCTTACAAGAATATGACTTTGAAATATCATATACACTTGGAAAAGGAAATGTTGTAGCTGATGCGCTGAGCCGAAAGTCACCTAGTGATGTTGTGCGTGAATCCGGTGATTCCATGAGAGTATTGGAAGAACTGTCAGCTTTGCATCTTTTTATGGAATAAGTCATAGGTTGATGTTATCTTTTCTAGATGGCGATGAAGTCATCCATCATGCAGAAGGTGGAGGAGTCCTAGTTGGGTGATCTAGAGGTTGAAGTCTAGAGAGACCGAGTTGTTTGTGGTGAGGCCCCTTATGGTTGGAATGAAGATGAACAACACCGAGTGTTGTATCATGGAAGGCCTTTTGTCCCTTTGTCAACAAACGAGATTATTCTTTGAGAGTTCCATCGTTTAACTTTATCAGTACATCTTGGCGTGACAAAGATGTATCGATCCTTGAGGAGCCATTTTTAGTGGCCTGGGCTAAAACGTGCGGTTTCAGTGTTTTTGTCTCGATGTTAAGTCTGCTAGAATGTGATGGTCTAACACCGTGTTCCTAGTGGTATTCTCCAGCCATTAGAGATTCCTCAGTTGAAGGGGGTGGACATCTCAATGTACTTCATTAATAGCTTACCTTGTGCTCTGGGAGGATATGATGCTATTTGGGTTGTAGTGGATCGTTATCAAAATCGGACCACTTCATAGCGATCAAGGAGTTGAGGTAAGTGTAATTTTGGTCGAGGAAGTATCTGGAGATGGTGGTGAAACTTCATGGATTCTCTAGGATGATCATTTCTGATCGAGATCCTCGGTTTACCTCCAGGGTTTGGAGGGGTCTCCAATATGCTTTTGGTTATCATTTATCCCATAGTACTTCTTTTCATACTCAAATGGATGGCCAGACAGAGTGATTTATCCAGAATCTTGAAGACATGTTATGCTCTTGTGGTCTTGATTTTGGAGGCTCATGGATGAGGAACTTACCCTTGGTGGAGTTCACATACTTTAATAGTTTTTACTCCACCATTAGTATGGCGCCATTTGAAGCCTTGTATGGCCGGGCATGCCATTCTCTGTTGTTCTAGTCTGGGGTCGGAGAGTCACCAATTCTCAGACTGAATGTAGTGCAGAATACAACAGAGATGGTTCAGGTGATTCTTGAGAGGATGAAGGCGGAACAATATTGTCATAAATCCTTTGCTAATCGAAGAAGGCGACCCTTATAGTTTAATGTTGGGGATCATTTGTACTTGAAGGTGACTCCTCGTCGTTGCAGGAGAAGGTTTGGTTGTGGGAGTAAGATTTCTCTGCGGTTTTTTGGGACCTTCGAGAAGTTATCTCATTTGGGGCTATGGCGTATCGAGTAGCACTTCACATACAGATGAGTCAGATACATGATGGTTTCCATGTATCGCAACTCCGACGTTATCTTCATGATTACTCTCACATCATCGATTGGGGATAGATCAATGTTTATGGTGATGAAACCTTTGAGGAGTAAACTGTGGAGATACAAGACTAAAAGTAGAATGTGGTTTGTTGGCTTTCTATCCCCTTAGTTCATGTCTTGTGGTGACACTGTGTCTTAGAAGAGAGTACCTGGTAACGTGAGTCACAGATGCATGTCCAGTACCCAGATTTGTATGATGTTTGACTCATTAAATGTATCATTGTAACATTTGTGTTTGTGAAATTTTCATTTTAATGAGATGTCTCCCTTTGTTGATTTGGTGGCTTGCTCTCTTTTGAGAGGTTTCTCGAGGTGTGTTTGTTCAGACCCTATTTAATTATCACTTTATGTGGGTTTTGGATTCTCGAGGATGAGAATGTTTTGAGAGGGATATAGTGTAATGTCTTGAACCTCTCTGGTCTATTCATTTGTGAACATTTGGTGTTAGATGTGTTCTGGATGGTTAAGGTGGCTTGAGGTACGTTTGGGTGGACTTTTAAGGAATGCTAAAGGGTAATAGCTTTCGCACGGTTGGCGCATGGTTTGCCAAAACCATGCGGCCAAACTGTGCAAGGTTGGTCTTGGAGGCAGTGGCGAACACACGGTTAGCACATGGTTTGTCTAATAGTATAGACTAACCGTGCGAGGAGTGTTTGACCAGGCAGAAGCTAACGCATGGTTAGCGCACGATTTGTTAAACCATGCAGACAAACCATGTGGGCACTTAAAGTTAGATCCTAAAATTGTGGATCTAAATCGTTTTTCCATTAATCATGTCGTTTAAGCCCCTAAGAGGCCATAACTCAGGATTACTCTCCCTTGATGGTTAGAAAACCTCTCCCAAGCATTTTGGAGGCGATCCAGAGGCTTCTCTATGCGAATTGAAGCCGGCTTCTTGAGGTATGTGATCGTTCTTGGTTGTTTTCTTAGATCTAATTAGATCTACTCCTTATCTTCAGTCGGTTTCATAGATCTACTGCCAATATGGGTAGATCTATGTCTGTGGATGCCAAATATGATGAGTGATGGTCTTGATCTAGCTAGGAGGAGAGATCTATGGTGGGGTTTTGGAGAATCGACACGGGTTCCTTGAGAGTTCCTCGGCTGTTGTGGTTTTGGTCAAAAACCGTTGAGGTAGGGGATTCGTTGCTTCTCTGATTTTTTATGTTCAATTGTAAAGCTAGTGTGATTTAGCCCTTTTGGATCACAATGTCATTGACCTAATTAAATACTTGAACCAGATTAAAATAATTGGTATGATCGCATGGTGTTTCTTTGTACCGTGATAACTGTTTGTATCTTGATTTTCTAGATATTGTGATATCTATACCTTGCTTGTTAGCATGTTGTTCTTGATGAAATTGATAATGAACGTAAAGCCGAAATTAAATGATATTTAATTTTCAATAGATAAAGAGGCATGTAAATGAATCCGGTTGTTGTTGATGTGGTTGTTTTTTCCATTTTATGTTAATCAAATTGATGATGATGTACGTGTTCAATTGAGTTGGTTGGTAAACCAGAAATCTGTTCGTACTTGTTCTTTGAAAGCTGGATGCCTTGTAAAAGTTCCAAGATCCCAATTTGATGTGATGTTTCTTTGTTATACTGCTTGTTTTGTAATGTGACCCTAGATGGGTGTTGTTATATGTGGAGGCATAGAGGCCTTTTTGGTTATTGCAGCAGATGACGCCTAGAGTGGAGAGATGCATCAGTTTATGCCTCTGGGTGTCGGGGAGGACACCAGAGATGATGAAATGGGATGGATGTGGTTGTTGGATGCTTGTCGTGTCTTTGGTTGATTATAATCTTTACTTTTCCCCACTGATCAAGGAGGTTGGTCTTTCTTACCCTTCTTCTGAAAGCTCCTAATACACACGGGGAATGCCATGTGATTTCTGTGTTTATCCATTCAATGGATAATGGTTCTACGCTCTTCCTATAGGCGGAAAAGACTCGACGGGTAGTATATCTACTCACTGTGTTGATCCCCCTTGTGTTTAGTAGCATATGATGATTTTCTCGAATTCCTGGGTATAGGTGAATGTAATTATGTAATTAATGGTTGAATAGATGATGTTAACCCATGGGGATGGAGTTTGTTTAAACTTAATGATGAGGTTGATAACTTTTTATAGGATAATGGAATTTTGTGATGTGGTGATAATAGAATTTAATGTGGAATTTTTCATGGTTAATTCATATCTGAAGAATTAATTATTGTACAATGGAATTGATTAAAATGGAATAAAGTAATCTAATAAATCCCTTAAATGGTTGTGTGCTTATAGGATTCCTAGTCTTAGAAGTGGCAGCCCGGAGTTCGGGAGACGTTAGCTGTAGTAGTGTCTCGGACTAGGTTATTCTAATAGTGTGGTTGTGAGTTATAGTATATTATGTATTTTATGTGTTTCTAGAACCTAATCCACCCTGTCAGTAATGAAAACTGACACCTTGGGGATTCTGAGCCCTGGGGGTGTTTTCCCCAAAATTCTGGGGGGAGGATGAATGGCTGACTACCCCCAATTCCCCTACTCTCTTCTCCTGGTAGAAACTAGTTCCATTAGGCACATGGGTTTGTTTTACCCATATATGTGTGTAGGGGTCTGTAATAGCTTGTGGTTATTCACACACATATATTCTGGATGTAGTATCCTATGGACTACTATAGGTGTAATGTTTATAGGCTGTAATGGCTTGAGGTATATTACCCAACAAATGAAACACATAATGCAAGCTGTGGTGGATCCTGGAAACTACTTGGTTACTTTTGGTTGTGAGGATGGTGTGGTGCTTCGCCCAGGTGTATGCGGGCAAGCCATTGTGGTTCATGTGGTGCAAATTGTCGAGCTTAGCCTAGGTGTCTATGGGAAAGCCTTTGGAGAGATAAGCACAAGACGCATGACGTTGGGGCAAAGCGGAAAACCTGTTGGGATGTAGTAGCGAGGTACACTTGATATTCTTTATTATATGCTATATTCTTGTCTGCGTTACTTGGAGAGAATATCCATGGTGAGGTTGGGAACTTAGTATACCCGTTTATGTGACGAGTTAGTTTCACTTATTGTTCACTATGCTTTAGAATGATTTCTTTACCTTTTCACGAGAGGGTTCTTGGGGGATCCTACTGAGTATACTGTTATACTCACCATACATATATATTAACTGTTTTTCATGTCACTTGGAGAAGGTTGTAGATCAAGATGGTTTTTACAAGATTAGGGTTGCATGAGATGTTCGTGCTTGTGGTTGCAGCTATTTTTACATTCTTTTGGGTACTTTCTGTTTTCCATTTCAGTTGAAGTAATTTGGAATGACATTATATATGTGCACTTGGTTTTTCTTTTATACTTCATTTATGAGATGGTGTTGGTTGGTGTTTATCTTATCTCTCTATTTCGCATGTGTTCTCTTAGAGGGTAATACCTCGCATTTGTGTGTTACTATTCCATTAGTGATAGTCGCCATCCCGGGGCCTACTGGAGTCAGGGCTTGGGGGTCATTATCTCCTTTCTCACATTGCTGGCATAGGAGGGGTACACTTTTTAGGGAGGGGGTCGTGACAAAAAAAATTAAATCCCCACAAATCGTAATTAATCTCATGAAACCCACATAATTAACCCAACATTTTCCCAGTTTACTATAATCTAATACTTTGGATTTTTGGATCCCTCTGGAGGCACTTTGGATCCCCAAACCTCATATCATGGTCTATCAAATCACCAATCAATGGATAAACCTTCTATTTTATGGTGTTGTTATATTCTTCTCTTGGATCTCCCTTCTCATCATTAATCCTTAATCATAATTGTTCTGAAAGACTTGTTTTTTTGGATCGTTATTGATTGATGTGTAATTGTAGATATAATATCTCTTCCATCTTCATTATTTATTTATTTTTATAGATTTGGTGATCTCCATCGATGTAAATACATCTCAGATTCATTTTTGTTGGATTCTTAATATTCCATGCAGAAATTTTAATTCATTTCCTTTAATTTTAAATTCATAATTAAATAATAAATTCATAAAGGTGTGTTTATTTATATCTAACATATGTTCTATGAATTTTTAATTTAATTACTCATAGAAAAATCATTGAACATATCCTATTCGAATTTAATATTCCATGAATTAAATTGATTTGTCTCACCTGTTTGTGAATTAGTTAATTCCATATTCATTGTTAATTATTTTGAAAATATATTTTAAATTGTTTTTTTTGTTAAATTGAGGTCTTTGGATTGTGTATTCATTTATAAAAATTAACTTCTAGTATTTGTATAAAATTGAATTAAACTATATGATGATTTAAAAATTTATTTAAATGGTTTAATTTATTAAATTACCCAGAACCCCTTTAAAATATTTTTCCCATTGTTTTGGTAATTTGTGTTATTTGTTTCTTTTTTGAAATGAATGATTTATTAACAGGGGAAGTGGGAATGAACCTATGTTATTGAAAAATATTCAACCATTTTAATGATTTAATAAATATTGTTAGTGATTTTGTGTTTCTTTAAAAGAAATTATTATTAAAAATGACTATTTGGAATTTTGTGATGAACTGTGAAAGGAAGAGGGTATTAATAACCTTTTGAATATTGAATTTTAAAAATGGTGTGGTCTTTAAATTATTGATTTTATAATGGAATATTAGGAATTTTAATAATGAAATTATAAAGGAATAAGGTATTATTATCCTTTTAAAATATTTAACTGCTTAAAATATTTTTTTCGTAATTGATTCAATTTGGTTGAAAATTGAATTGTTGAATAAAATTGTGAAATTTGATTTTCAAATGAAATAGTGAATAGATTTCAAAACCCTATTTTTTTAAATGACATATAAATTTTTTTCACAGAATCATTGGGGTTTTATCTTTAGTGGAAATTCATTATTTATGATTAAAACCACGTTGGGTGTTCTTATGGGAAAAATTGGAATATCTGAAATATATAATGAGATGAATATTTTGTTATGGTTTCGTGAAATAAACAACCCATCGTTGTTTTGTTTTTCTTGAACATAAATGAATTAGTAGTTAGTGAGTTATTTGGAAAACAATTTACGAATTACATCATTATCAAACACAATATCAAGACATCAAATCTCTTATTCAAGGGTGTTGAGTTCTCTTTGGCCCCTATACAATGGGGTGTATATTAATATTTTATATATAAACATGAGTGTGGGGTCCCTATATCATTGAACTGTCATACCATCATACCCATATCACTATGTTTCTCAGTTGATTTTATTTCAAATGCATATATTCTATTTTTTAATTTATTTTTTCATGCCTTCATTATTTATACACAATTATTTATAAAAATGTTCCATTAAGAGATTTTTTTTGAAATATTCCTTATTTTGAAATGTAATGTATGACAGATTAAATATGATTTTATAATAATTTTTTAAATAGAAATCCCATTATGTGGTAGTTAAACCATCTAGAACATGAGTTTCATTTCATACTTCATTTATTTTTATTATGCATATTTGAAACTATTTTATTGATTCCTATTCATGTTTAAATATATGGTGTATGTTCTCATATTTTCTTGATTACCTGACCTTAGTGTGTGAGAGGGTGTTCAAAGATTTTCAATAAAATGTTTAGTTTGTAATTGGTGAAATGGAATGTGTTAAAGGATTAGATTGTAAAATTAATTTGAAATGATTAAACATATATTCTTAAAACATATTCTCATACTCACCCATTTAAACTCATCCTTTATCATATTTGAATTTCCTTATAAAGAAATTTTATAGGATCATGGGATGAATTCTATAGGGAACACTATCTCAAAACGTACTAATACATTTGGTGTTTGGAACCCTTTCATTAATGGTTGTATTTGGGATCTATCCTTTTTGGGTTTTAATTGAGGATGACCATGGGAGGTTGACTTGGGACATAGTGGGCAGTCGTAGATGACCGTGAGATGGGTTTTGGTTGTTATGTCCCCCTTTCAGTTTTATATTTGTCTCCTTGTAATATAATATGTTTTTATTATTTATTATATATATATATATATCTAATTATGGTTCAATATTCTACTATATTATTTTAATAATTTGAGGTTTAAATCATTCAATATAATAATTTTTTAATTCCATGGTTCTTGTTTATAACTCATAGAGATTAGAAACTCACATAGAGTTAGTGAGGAATCAGTTTTTGTACAAGTTTAGATAGTATTTTAGATTCATTAATTACAATTAAATAAAATATCATTTCCATAATATAATAATAATTTAAATTTTAAAATAATTCATTTATATTTTATTTTACAACTCCATGAATTTAAATGAAATTATGAGAAAAATTGTACACCTAAAATGTTATATTAATCTATATAATTTATGGGTTATGTTAATTCATTCATATTATAGTACCTTTAATTTTTTTTAATTTAAAATTCCATTAATTGAAGAATTATTGTGTTAGTGTTGTATACAAATTTAAGGTAATTATGCATTTACTAAAACCAAAAAATAACATTCCATAATGATGTAAAAACATTTAAATTTCCAAATAATAGTTGTAATTGAATATAACTTCGGTTTATCCACAAGAAATATATCTTATATTTACTAATCATAGGTGTCAAACATTTTATACTTTTCATAAATATATATGGAAATGGACAAAACCAATCATAAATGGGAAAATGAAATATAAATTAATATTAGATGAGTAGGTATTATATGAAGTCATATAATAAATTTGATATATGTGTTAGTGTGATTTTATAGTCTTTATAATTTTATTCGTAACTCTAATAACCTAATTTACCCATTACAAATGATCAAATATTACAATGGCCACTATTCATATGAACAAAAAATAAAATGGGCTTATATACCAAATTCAGACTCTGGGATTCCAATTATGGAATCTATTATCATTATTCATGTCATATAATAGGAATAATAATAATTTACAATTAAATAAGAAAAGAATAATTATAAAAATCTCCCAAAACATGGCTTAATTTAGGTATTAAATTGTTTTCATAAAAAAGTCAAAATTAAAATTAATTCCATAGAATAAAAAGTAATTTTTTAATCATAATGAACATATGGAATTTTAAAACAATTGAAAAATGTAATTCCATAATGAAAATATTTTAAATTAAAAAAATAATTATTTAAATATCATTTCTTATCACTATTAATTCTAAAAATTCAAAAAATATATTAGAAATTATGCCCATGGAAAATAGTACATTTTGAATAAAAATTTAAATATATGATTTTAAAATTACAAGTCTCTTATTTGGATACAATGAATTTAAATATACCGATATTTTTCCTAAAAATCAAATTGGTTTAGAAATAATGAAATTTAATTTTGACTAAAAATTTATTTAATATTTTACAAATATATAAGGAATATTTGAAAAGTAATTACATAAACATTAAATGGTGTATTAGATCCTTCCACATTATAGAAATCATATCCCTAAAATTTTATTTTATTACTAAACAGGTGGGGATATCATTCCCTCATGACATTTTCATATTCTCATGTTACATCATCAAGGATATAATATCTCCACAAAATGATAAGCTAATGAATTTAGTATATAATTTATTATCATGTAAAAATTAAAATCATTGTGTTACAAGGATTAAAAAATGAAATGAAACTCAATATGAAACATATCAATGTTTTTTATTTCATATGGTCCAATATTCCATTGAATTATCTTCCCCATTTTTTAAAAAATAATAACACTTTTAATTTTATATACATTAACAAAAACATGGTAAACTACATGAATGAATGATCATTCCTATAATTATCCACATAGATTTTCCAACTCTTTTTTGTTTTCCTAATATTTCATTGAATTACCATCAATGGATCAACCATTTCTTATACGAATTCTACTCCCATGATCATTATTTCTCATATATCAAAAAAATCTAGATTTTTTCACATCATTGCATATAGTTAATGGATGGTTACATATGTATACAATAATGAAAACTATTGTTATATGAAAACAAAAAAATAAGTATGTGTTGATCCCAACATTCTGGGTAAAATATTAATAAATAAATATTTAATTATTATGAGGAATGAATTGTTCATTTATACTATCTATCATAGTGACGATGAAAGGTAGTACTAAAATTTACTTTAGAACCAAATGATAGATGATATCATTTCCCTAAATTTTATGTGAAATTGTGATCATTTTATTAAACAATGGATGAAGCAATTCTATATGACCTAACTACCACTATATGATACACGCAATAATGTTTATATAAATATATAAAATATTATATGGTAAAGTGACGTACATAATTAAGCAATAGATCAATAATTAAAAAATCATATTATTATATCGAGAATTATTTTCAAATCTGACTATGATATCCATGGATATTTTTAACAATTTCCACTCTGACACTATAAATTGGAGAATCAACACCATTTTCAAAAATCAATTTACTTTAACCTATTAAACCATAAATCATTCAAAGGTATATTAATCAATATTGTATTTCATTACATCCCACTAGTAATAAAACTGATGATATCTGAAAAACTTAGTTATGGTATTCCATAATTCATTTTGACAGATACAATTATAATGATACTTGAATCAAAATATAGTATCTTAATCCATAAAAAAATATAGGTAAAATTTTATCAGATCATTACTAAAAGGGTCATTTTCTAATATATTAAAATCTAACAAAGCATTATATTAATTTATGAAAGAATCAACTAATTATTTTTATTTTATAAAATTATAAATAATTTTTCAATAGTTATCCATTACTATTTGTACCCGTATAATATTTCTCATGTTAAAAACAACTTTTATTAAATATACACTTTAAAATTTTATTTTCGAAAACTATTTAACTATTGGATAAATATAAATAATGTACCAATGTTGTAAAACTATATCATATAGATCATTATTGGTATAAATATGAAATTTTTTTCATGATATTTTAATTGACATGTCTCTTGATAAACTACTTGGCCATTCTAAATCAAGGAACAATAAAGTCCTTTTAACAAAGAGTAAATTCATAGGAAAAAGGTAACCAATTTAAGGTAACTGAAAAATTATTGAGCATCACCAATCACATTTTCAGTTCCCATATACAATCATCAAATAATTATGTCTATATAAACCTAACACCATTTATGTTAACATATTAAATGTGTTATGAAATGTTTTTAGAAATAATATAATAATATCATGTTAACCCATAAATGAAATGAATCTTAGTAGAATTTATTTGTCCTAGTGATTCATCACCAAATTTTTTACAATTATAAAATATTACACCATCATTAGTTTTGATGTGTCCTAAGGAACAAATATTCTATAATGAAAAATATTGTTTATTTTTATTCATAGTTTAATAAAATCCTTTGATGTTTTTAATTATCCTTTTTAAGATTTGAATTAATTAATATATCATCAACAAAAAACAACCAGAAAATATCAAAATAATCATGGAATACTATATTCATAAGATCCATATGTTTTTTTATTTTATCACAAGTGGAAAAATCTCATATTTCCCATATCAATTCTCTTATTTTGTTCTTGGAATTTAATCCACCAAAACCTTGATCTAATAGTACATGGACCTTACGTAGTTCTTTTGAAGAAACTAATATCCCTGGAGTCAAGCATAAATCACATCAATATGAGGATAAAATTTCTATTCATAATAAATATGTTAATAATTTTTTTTATTAAATAAAAATACTCATGTAGACATCATTATTTTTATGAAGTAATATAGTGTAAAACCATGGTGAAGTACTCAGATGAATTATTCCATTATAACGAAATTCATAAAACCACTATTTCAATTCTAGATGTTCTACATGATCAACTCAATAATAATGTTTTGAAATTGTATTATAATCTTGAATAAAGTCAACAGTAAACTAAAATTATCAAACATGAATAACAATAATAAAAACAATTTTTTTTTCGGTTATAACATTGTTTAATAGGCTTGAATATACTAAAGTACGTGAAATTGATTTCTTGAAACCTTTCTATATATATTCTGGTTCCTTTCCATTATTCTTGTTATTATTTAGAAACACATGTTTATTATTACCCAAAAAATTATATTAAAAAATTAAACAACATGTTTATTATAATTGTTATTAAGATAAAAAGAAGTTTTCCTTGAAATTATCAGCCAAATGACCAAACATATAAAATCATATTCACTTACTAGAAATCATTAGGTATTCATTGATTACTTTTTACAACAATTCATAGAAACTGATAACATTACTTTCATATAAAGATATTTATTTGATCAATTTTCCCGTTTTCCTTCCACCGTGAACTCTTTGTCTCCTCGTTTTTAAATTAATAATGATTAAAATTCAACACTATTTCCCAATTATCCTCATAATTTTGTTTTTTTAAAAACATTTATAATTTTTATAATCTATATCCTTTCTATATTATGGCAGAAATCTAGTGTAAAATGTATTAATCTGACATTCATGATCATATATAAATATTGGTTTTTATATTGCCAAGAATGTGAACTTGTCTTCATTTCAAACAAATAAAAATTCCACAAATTACTTCAATTCCATGAATTAATTATCCATTCCATGTCAATAATCTTTAGAAAAATATTTCTCAATGAATACATTTTAAAATGCTACACATTCCATATCATCCATTTTCTCATATTCCAAAAATATTCATGACCATTTACAAATAATATTTGGAATCAAAATCATAATTAAAAATTTAATGGCATTCTATTTGAAGATATAAACATCCCATGAAATTGAATTTATTTTATTGGGATTTAATCTTTACATCATCAACTACTATTTCAGAATATCCACTGAATGCTTGAGGTTGTTGTCTTAGAAAATGCTATATTATCATCATGTATCTAGGTGGTAGATTTTGTTGCTCTCTTCCATAGCGACAACCTCTTTATATACCCTTCACCAATTTATCCTAATTTAAATCCCAACCATTTTTTATTGATTGTTTTGAATGATATTTTCCCTTTATTGTTTTCTTACTTCAACATCAGTATACCCTCAATTGAAAACCATTATAATTAGAAATTTTTGTGTCAAATAGACATGGTAATAAAAAAATGTTACATATTTTCAATGTATTGATAAAAAATATTTTCATGTGTATTATATTAAAATTGATATAATACATAATATTATTTATTCATTTTATTTGTTACCAACTATAACGAAAATTTTGTTTACATTTAATTTTCGAGTAACTCTAAAATAGAATTACCATTCTTACATTCCCAATAATATTATAGTTTTCATCTAATAGATAGATATAAAATTAATCATATATGAAAAACCAATATATATATATGTATTCAGAAATTGTAATCATTATAAATTATTCTCATAATATTCAACATATAAAATGAACTATGTTTTTTTTATGAAATTTATTAATAAATTTCAACATGACTTTTTATTTTCCCTAACTCATCTTTTATACCATTGAAACAATATATAAATGTGCGTATGGGAATAGAAATCACATTAAGGGATATAAAACCAATGAATTAAAATGACTTCACAATATTACATATAAATTTTTATCATTTTAACAATAAACTTCTTGCTCAAATGTTTTTTTTCTATAAATGAAATCAAACTTCTCTGAAAATAATTTCATAAAAAATTTCAATTTAAATTTTCATGAAAAAATAAACGTCATAATATCTCTATGAAATCTAGGAAACCTTGTAATAATTTTTTTTACAAAGGAATAAATTTCAACCTTATAAAGTATAACATACATTCTTTTTACATTTGAAGTCATTGGATTTTTAAAGAAATCTATTGCAGGATCAGATAAATCATATTGCTAATTTGTGGAAGGATATTTATATTAAACATAAAAACTAGATAAAATTCACAGTTAAAAATATAAAAACCATTATGTTTACACATAAAATAATTATAATAATTATAATTCTAATAACCATCATAATATATTCATATAATATTTCAAGAGAAACCAAATCTATTAATTTCATTAATTTAGTGAATGTATTGGTTATATAAAATAGGCTCAACCACCAACATTATATTAATAAATAATCTTTACTCATATATAATTCCCACCAATAATAATATGATACACAAAACATGGATTATAAAAATGATTTTCACACCAATAAGAAAAAAAAATTCGATGTTAATATATCCAACAAATGTTTAAATCATTTCATTGAATATAACCTTATCACACTGAAAGTGGTTTTTTATCTTACAGAAAAATGAATTTTAATAATAGAATAAAAGAATAAAATAATGGTTATATTTGTGGGAAAGTTCGTTTTCAATGTGTACATTAAAATTAAATATTCCATTTCTTTATAAAGAACGTTAAATCATTCAATAATAATATTTATTTTAAAAACAATTGAATGAATTCCAAATTTTTTTTTATTTTTAATATTTCCATAAAATATTATCCATATAATAGCTATAAAATTATTTATATGTATGAAAAATATATTTATAAGGGAATGGTTAAAATAATATTTCTGAAAATAATTTATGTAACCATTAGTCTGATTAGCCATATACATTCATTATCATTATGAATAATAAAATTGGGATAATTATTCTTTTTACTGAGACCTTATTTGATACTTTTTATAAAGTTTATATAAAATAGTAGAATTTTATAACAGTTATTATATAATTTATGTTCATGGAAGATGTTTTCATGATATTTGGTTATATGTGAAAATTACTTCATTATGTGGACTATAGTTAATTAGAATATTGTTCCACTCGACTGAAAATGATAATAATAAAATTATTATCATTATTAAACATAATTTAATCATTTAAATACTTCTATTAAATAGATTCATGGAAAATAAACATGGTTAAAAACATGTAGATGGTAGTTCATATGTACTAATGTGTAACAATTAAATTTTTCAACGATCACTATAGAAATAATGTATCTTAAATTTTATCTATCTAGAAAGAATATAATTTCATAAAATTATCATTAAATATTTAAATATAATTATTTATATCATTCGTGTGATGTGGTGATGAGAAAACCAAACCACTATATGGAGGATGTAGTTCATACGTATGTACAAAGGACATTATCATTTTTCAATTAATAAAAGGGTATCATAGTAAATGTCATATTATCACTTTAGGATGATAAAAATTTCATGAATATCATATCAAAAAATTTATTTCCATGGATATCAGATATCTTTGAGGGTTTTGGATTGGAATTTAATTTATAATATTTTACGATCTAGTAGTCCTGTGTATACACGATGTATGATTTCATATAAAATTTTATGTTAGAATATAAGAATATATGTATTTATAATTACATAATAACATTTGAGTATATATATAATATTTATGGTATTAGTTTTTAATGGTTTCATAATATTATAATGATGAGTAAGTATAATTAATTATAGAATATATGGTCAAAAACGGTACCACTTCGTTTGAAAAACCCTATCGAATAACACCTCAATACATCTAATTTTTTATTATAATAAAAATATAACCTATAAAACCTAAGGATAGATGTTCAGAATGGATTTTCGTAGATATTAGATGAATCTAATATGATTTTATGTGTTATTAAATGATATAAAATTATTCATCTTTAGATGAGAGGGGGTCACTATTTGAATTTATTGAAAAATTCATTTAATATATTTTATTTTTGACGAAAAATGAATACAACTCGATATTATTTGAGTATAAGATAGGGATGAGTCTAATTACTATCATAAAACTAGTTTAGGTAATTTCTTTATCAAAATGTTATTTTTATCTATTATCTCTTTTCACATTCACAATGAATATTTTTTTCTTTTTAATGGTTATGATAGAAAAAATAAATGGAAAAAGGTCCCATAAATAGAAAATGAATGATATTTTCTTCCATATTTTATTTACATGGACTATGAAACTATTTTTACTAATTTAATGTCATTTAATGAAATAATATTTTCATAATATAATAATGAGAACTATTTCTAAACTATTCATTTAATTTAACTATTATAACATCAAGAAGATAAAAATAATTTTTTTTGAAAAATTTAATATATTCATAAACTATTATATTCAGCTACAAAATTTGTGTCCCACATTAATTCTAACCAATTACAGTAATTGTATATTTCCAATTGATTTTATCACAATATTATTTAAATAATTAAATCACCAGTATTTTTTAATCATTTTATGTAATTGTTTCTTGACTATAAATAAAAAATAAATTACCATCCTGATGATATATCATTTAAATTTAAAAATAATTTTTATAGTTAAATATTTCTTTTTTTGGTATCCCTGTTAATAATATTATGTTTATTAAAAACAAGAGTGACATTTTCTACTTTTCCATAAATATAATATTATAAAGGTTATAATCACATCCAAATCGAACTAATGGTACATATAACTTAAAATCAGATGAGTATAGATGAAATTTAATTAAATAACAAAATAATTTAATATTCATACATCATTTTCAAGTCATTATCGTTTTATTTATTAACATTAATTTCATGATTGACCCTTTGTCATGCTTTCAAAATTTTTAGGGTTACATTTCATATTTACCATTTATAAAATGAAACTCTTAACAAAATATAGAACTCTTGATTCCAAATATTTTAAAATTTTAAAATTTTAAAATATTATTTGTGTAAGAAGTTATATTTAATATAAATTAGATATATTACAAGATAAAATGTTCTTTTCTAAAAAAATAATTTTGTTATGTATAAACACATTTTTTAAATAAAAACAAAGAATAAAAGTAATTATAAATACTATAATATAATATTTATAATAAAAATGAACGAATTATATTTTATTAGTAACCAAAAATACAAATTTACATTGTTAATATTTGACAATAAATTAAATATTTCAATAAAAATAATTAGTTTTCATTAATTAGTTATTTTTCTATAAATTTATAATAAATTCATACTAAGATAATATTTAAATGATATTAATTGGAATTAAATTTTGAAAATTAATATTCAAAAACTTAGGAATAGTTATTTAAATAAAACTATATAATGAAAGAAAAATAAATTTGGTTATAAATGATTATTTTTTAACTTTTCAATATAGAACTATTTAATATATTTTTATTACTTAATGAAAATACAAAATATTTATTTGAATAATACTATGTCTATTACATGAAATATATAATCACAATTATAAAATTTATTATCATTGTGGTCAATTAGTAAACCAAATGTAATTATAATGGAAACAAACCATGTAAAAAATTTATGAATTGATTTTGAATATAAAGAAAATAATGAAAATTTAAGCTTGAAATAAATTTATATTATTCCCTATATTTATTAAATAAATACAAGGAGTATGAATTCTAATCCTTATTCACCCAAAATATTTTATGCATAAAATCATCTAATCAATGAAAGACATTTTTTATCAAAAGTGGTAGGAGTGTCACAAACAAAATTAGGTTTCCCAATTCTAATAACAATGATGATGTCCATAACTATAAAACAATTGGATGGAATATCATTTTTTGACACACAAAATCTTATCATTTTGAGAGAGCTATAAAAACTGTCGTCCATACTAGAAGCCCTTAATCATAACATATGAACATTAACCTCAATATAAATGTATAATTTTTCTACATATAGTGCACACAAAAAAAATAGATCATTAAAACACAGATAATCAATAAGTATAACATTAATAGTGTATGAACTAATGATAAAATATAAGAATAAAAAACTATAAACAATGAAATCATAAATACGACATTCAATGCCTTAAAATATATTGTACAAGCTCTCCAATATTAATTTTTTGTACACATGTACTTCTATGAATTAATGTAGCATATATATTTATAGATAGTCCTCCAATGACTCTATTCTATAGTATTATGGTACATGTATAACTATCTAAAATGATTCTTAATCAGTACATGATGAACTCAATGTATTTCCATATAAACTATCGAAATCCTACCTTCACCACAATGGTGAAAAATAATTTGTTAAATGGTTACTGAAATAAAATGATAATTGAATGAGTTTTTTTTTATAATCACAAACTGATGTGTAAATAATTTCTAATATAAAAATGATATTTTCATTATGTATATTACTAAAATAAATAAAATAAATAAAATTTCATAAAATTAATAGGTTGTTTATTTTTTTATTTTAAACAATTGATAAATTCATTGACCAGCATTACAAAATAAAAAATGTTTAATAACATAACAATTAAATAGAATATTAAAATTGAACTAAAACTTAAAATAAATATCTATTTTGTATATGTAATATCTTCCAAATAAAAATTTACATACGCATTGATTCATTTGTCCAAAATTCCCAAAAATAACTTATATCAAACTATTCTCAATATGAAAAATCATTTAAAGAAAAACATGTTCATAAACAGTTATTTTTAAGTTTATTTATTTCACATTTATAATATGAAAAAAAATACTATTGAAAAATTAACAAATTAATGAACTATAAGAAATAGGAATACACTGAAACCATTAATTTATTTAAAATTAAATACCTTACGAACAATCATGTGAGTATAAAAAGAAAAATATAATATTATCTTTCACCAAAATCTATTAAATTTTTTATAATAAATGAATGAAAAATGTTTAATATATAATATATTTTGGATGACATATCATGATTCTTATGACTCATGTCCTATTTTTTGATAATGGATCTTCTAGAATTTCAATAAAAATTCATACGTTTTAGAGGGAAAAAATTGAGTTTTTTTAGTAAGAAATTATTATAAAAGTAAACAAAAAAGAAGAATGGTGTATATTTATTATAGAATATATTTATTAAAATTTTTAATTTTCATAAACAAATATTTAAAATTAATTACATGAGATGTTTAATGGCTATTATTTTCAATATTTATAATAACATCTAATATTTTATTGTGATATTGTTAGTTAAAAAATTAATATATATAATTTAAGGTCACATTATTCCAAATAGAGTGTTATTTTAAAATATGTAAATTTGAATTTTTAAAATATTTTACCCCACCATTCATAAAATTTTATTTAATGTAATGATATATTAATATATAAACGAAAGAAAATAGTTTTTTCTTTTAATATTGATAACACATTTCATTACTTAATTGTATTCCGTTCTATAAGAATAGTATTTTTTGTAAATATATTATGAAGATAATTTTCATTTCTGAGAGACAATAGATAAATATATAATTTTAGTTGTGATTCCAACAAATGTGATGTCTTATAAGTGTTTTTAAATAATTTATCCCATGTGAAATGTTCTTATGAAGGGAAATATTTATTTTTTTATAAAGTAGAATTTTATTTTGGGGATAGGATGGTGTAGAGAGAGGACTCTCTCTCTCTCTAGAACCCGCGGGTTCTAGGGTTTCGGCATCTCGTTCTTCTCCACGATTCAGCTCTGGTTCGGCGGTACCTAGAGGATCTAGGCGTCGCTTCTTCTTCTTCTCGTTTTTCTTCAGATTTCCGCGGTTTTTGTCCTCGGTGGTCCGGCGCCAAAGCTGGAGGTCTTGGCGATTCGGCTCCTACGCCTTTTCTTCCTCGGCGTCTTGACTCCAAATTCGGTGGTCTCGGCATTTCGGAATCAGGGTTCTTGGTGTTCAGCTTCACATATCTCCAATAGCTCTTCGTTTGTGGCGATTCGGTTCTGGATATACGGGTGCTCTTGGTTTTTTTCCCTTTATGGCTTTTCCGCACTACCTTGGTTTCAACCAGATCGATGAGAGGCGATCCTTTGAAAGGGCTGATTTCCGAGCACCAGTCCGGCTATTTGGGGCTGTGCAAAAGCATGATTGTGCGGCTCAGCCTCTGACCAACGCTGCTCGGTCACTGACTGGTGCTAATCAAGGTCCAGCTCGGCTGGATGTGGTTGTGTAGGAGCAGGCAAGGGCGGCTTGTCCAGTTTCTTCCCGACCTCGAGATATAGCTGAGGCTAGGGTTTTAGATAGAGATTCTTTGGGAGCATCGCGCAGGAAGTGATCCTTTTTCATGAAGGGATCGGCACCTGGGTCTATGAAAGAGGATCATAGGAGGATTCTTTGAAAGGGATCTCTTGCCCATGTGGAGGCTAACCCTGGTGTCATTGAAGAATGACTGGCACTAGGGGAGAACTCTTTTATTGCTCGTGTTGCTCTTCCTAAAGGTGTATTTCCATGGAAATGCGAAGATTTATTCCAAAGGATTTCAACATTGTGGGGTTTTGACAACTGGAAATGTGTCTCTCTGGGTTTGGATTTCTTTCACTGTCTATTTTCATCGGATGATGTGATGATAAAATCTTGGAGCTTTGGATCCATGTTTCTAAAGCCGGGATAGATTCATCTACATGAATGGTCATTTGATTTTAATGTATCAAGTTCTAAAAATACCTTCACCCAGGTATGGGTTCGTCTTCATGGGCTGAATGGGGTCCTTTGGAATCCAAAAATAATGCATGATATTGGAACAGCAATCGGAACACCCATCTGTCTTGATAAAAAGATGACAGATGTCAGGTATGGGCACTTTGCCAGAATGCTGGTGGAGGTGGACCTCAGGTCCACTCTCATTGACACGGTCACACATTCTATTCCCTCTGATCAAATTCTGATTGATGTTGAATATGAAAACAAACCCCTCTTCTGCACGAAATGCATGGCTGTGGGAAACTCTTTGGATTCATGTCGTAAAAACATTACATGCAATGAGTGTGGACTACGAGGGCACCCCTCCATCATTGTCGCCGTAAAGTGAATCTAAAAGAACCGCCTTCCCCAAAGCCTGTCACCAGGGACAGTGACCCGCTTTTGGAATCTGACACTCGTGAGCTGTCATTTTCTAGGAATGGTAAAGAGGTGATAATTGATGCTTCTCCGCCTCGATATTCTGATCATATTGGAGCTCAGGAGCCTCCCTCTGAAAAGGATCTGAGTACAGCTCCCGCTATGATGGTTATTGATCCTCCACAACAGAATACACAACCCTCCTCCTCTACATCTGAGAAAGGAAGGGCGGAGGAATCCACTCCTGGAGTTGGGGACCTAACCCTCTGCAAAGGGGGTGACTCTCATGTTGAGACCAAGGGAGGAGATATGGATGCAAATAAGATATCATATAGTTATATTTTCTGAGGAGAAAATAAAAGAGGCTCTGACAATGAGGGTGTCAGATCTACCCCTGTTTCAAGGAAACCAAGGAAGGACTACTCTACAGTACTGAGGACCGTGACCACTAGGGCATCTTCCAAGAAAGAGATCGAGAAGCTATCGAATGAGCAACTAGACAAACAAAAGTTTTATAAGAAGTTTCTTAAACAATATGAGACTCAATCAGAATGGGAATCAGCTGATGTTGATGACACGATCGGGTATGGAGGCGGTGACTATGAATATTTTGACATGTAATCTCTCTCTCTTCCTTTCTCCTGTCTCTGCACTTTTATTTTATTAATAAATTTTGTGGTCCAAGCTTGCTTAGATCAGACCTTCTGGCTAGAATTTTATTTTGACTAAAAAGAAATATGATTTGGCTCGGTGTTTATGCATAAAAAATAAATTGTCCTACAAGATAATGACTTCCACATACTCAAAATCAGTAGTGGAAAGTAAAATTGATTTTTTTATATTAACCATTAAATCATAAATTTTCTTATTAATTTAAATTTTCAAAATGTGATCTTCAGTTACACTATACCTCCACCAATTTCACTTTTAGAATAATTTTTTAATGAAAAATATATTGTAGATGAATAAACAAATAATTATTATGATGTTCCGTTAAGATAATAAAATACATTATTAAACAAAATGATATGTGTTTCCCTTATATTATCTTGAAATATTGTACACAAAAATATAGATTACATAATATGCAGTAAACATGTTTCTTAGTATAGAAATTGAATAAGCAGTCATCAGTTTTATTGATTTACTAGTTTATTTGATTCAATGTGATATAATTTTTAAGATGTATGATATGACATAATTATACAAGAATTATTATCCAAAAACAATTCTTTTTTTACGTATATTATTTTCCAACGAGCTTGTACCCTAGTGGTACACGCTCCTTCTTGGCATCAAAAAGACCCAGGATCAAATCCGGGCAGGGGCGAATTTTCGGATTACTATAGAAGTAATGTAGCAGGGCTCTGTAGTAGTACTGTAGTAGCGGCAGAACAGTAGCAGTGGTAACATTGTAGCGGCGGAGGGACGGGAGCAGGAACTGTAGCGGCAGTTATGCTGTTGGAGGACTGTAGCAGTGCGTGTACTGTAGCAGTATTGTTCACCGAGGGGTCCATTAGGACAAAAAATTAGATTTCAAGCCTTGTATTCAGGCCAATTGGCCTTGGGCCTTCGGGCTCTGTAATGGGTCTCCCTCTACCTAGTCTAAAGAGGACTTTTCTTTAAATAATAAATTGAGGCGTCAACCCCAACCTTTAAAAAAAATTAGCTCATCAATCATTTATTGTTCAGAATTACATTGAATATATTTTGAGAACCAGACTACATGTTATCTATGGATTAATTGAAAAATTATGACATTTTTATCCCAATGTATAGAGTTTTTATATTTTTTTAAAACAATCTATAATTAATTAATTAATTAATGTATCAACAATAACATACATCACTAACCAATTGTAAATGAATATCAAGTGGAATTCACAAAACAAAAATTGAAGAAATGGATCAGTAAAGAAGTGGATTAGTGCTTGACATAATATAAATAATATTTCTTAGTAGAAGGAATAATATATGGAAGATCATTATACAAATCATCAATCACCCTCCTAGTCCTTATCAATTTCCCATCATAGGTCTGTTTTTGTACTTTGAAACCCCAATCATAAATTCAAAAATTTAATCAAGAATTAAAAGTTGGGTATGAGTGAGAATCCTATTTGAAGAAGACCAAGGGTTCATTACATAAGTGAGTAATATATAATGTTGAATTTCATGTAATAAAATAGAAAATAGAAAAAAAATCACATAATCAAAACATATTTTTCTTGTACTTAGAGACCCTCTCTACCTATATCGTCTCCACACTAGAAGGAAAACATCGAGCCACATGACACTTCCCCCTCAATGGGATTTCCCAAAACATATTAAACACATCCCCCATGATGTAATATCCAATGTACAGTCAAGGAAAATTTCATAAACATCCCTTCTAGGGGATAGTTCACATTTATTAACCTCTAAAATCATCATTAAAATAATTAATAATAATGCATATTATAATATATACTGGATGAAAGATCAAATATCGTTTCATGTGAGATAATGAAATCATAACCACTAAAAATTCATGTGATAGGAAAATACTATAAAATTTCTCTCATGATACATATGAACACATTATGTAATCATACATCAAAGAAAATTATCATGATCTAATCACACACATCATGTGAATAGTCATCAAACTTTAGTCCAACGTGAAACACAAAAAAAATTTAATTCCATAATATATAAATATATTCTAATGATATGTAAAATCTAGATGATGGATATTTACATCAATTCAATGGTTTTACCTTTTTTTATCACACAAAAAACGTTCAGTCACCATCTAGGATGATCTCTAAATCCATAAAGTCCCAATATTCAACACCAACAATGGAATATTTCACATTTGGTTAGGTAATGAAGAAATTATTCATAAAATAAATGATTAACAAATTAGATGAGGTTTATGTGTCAAACTAGTAAAAACAATTTATAATGGGTGTCAATAATCAATCTTTTTTTCTCCCAATGAGGTGATAGAATTACAAAACAGTTATTTTTTAGTGTGTTTGAATTTTTATTAGACTTCAAGTGGATCATAATGATGAAATAAGAATCAGTTAATATGGGAAAATAAATGATTAAAATCACATTAAAAAACACCATTTATGTTTTTCTTGAATCCCCCAAAAATAATGTCGAAATCATACAATGTTGGTGTTACTGTTAGAATATTCAAACCCCATGTGACTACCATAATTGATTCTAGAATGTTTTATCGTTGATAGATGTGTTTTTTGACATGGAAGCCTGAAATTGATAGATTTATATCATATAAACTCATCCTAAGACTTTTTCCGTCACCACACCATCCAAAATATAAATGGGGAGATTTCTAAGGTATAGATCATAGGATGTTCCCAATGAACAATTTCAAGGCTATTCCCATTTCTAATTTACCCATTTTATATCAAAGGACACCATGTCAAAAACATGTTTTATTAGGGAATTATATAATCCAATTTCTATTGAAACATAAAAATGAACAATTATTTTTCCAAAAAGCACTAAAAACCCATAACCACGTATTAACCATCTAAAATAAAATAAATCTCTAAATACATTCTAGAATATACATTATAAAATTTACTAAAATGGTGTTTAAAAAATACCCCTCTCATGAAATTTCATCCATGATATGTGTATTTTGTGGTCTCCCCAAAAAATGGGTCATAATTGTTTAAAGTACATATTACACCCCCTTGGTTCCTCTTGTACTCCTTGCTTCCATAATAATTTAACACCAGAAATGATATTCCCTTACTAATTCTAAACCCTTTAGCATTCACTCTAAATTGGAATCCTAATAAAATATGAATCCATTTAAAACCTAATATCCCCAATGTAAATACATGATATATATTAGCAGTGAAAATACAATTATAAGAAACCTAAAATACATAAAGAGTGTATTGATTCTTAAGGGGAAGATCCAACCGTTATTCCATTATCCCAATATATTGGATCATCTCATGTAGCCCAACATATAGTACTAAATATTTACCTTTCTACAGAAAATCCCTCTTCCAAAAAATATTGGACACATTCATGAAAACCACATTACCCATAAAAACTGCTTGGGTTCTCAAATTCAATCACAATATTATTAATTCCAAAAATGAGATATAACCTTTCACATATAAATCAACTACATATTCTCTGAGAACTCATGGAAAATTCTATGCCAAAAAACATATGATTTATTAGTTTTATGGAAGAATATAATTGAATGACAATGTAGTATTTATAGACCCTAAAATAGATCAAAATAATCCCAAAGTGTAAACTATATTTGTATGATATCTCTATCGTTATCATGAAATAATACTATGATCCTTCGAAATCCATAGAAAATGCTCAATGTATATCCAGTACGGTCCAGAATATTCCCTTAGATTGACAATTATTTTGAGAATGATATCTCTTACTCATCATAAACTAATTTCATATCTCTATTGAAAATCCATTCCAAATATATTATGTAAATTTATTATATAAGTTATATAAGTTTCTCATCAGAACTCTATGCATATGAAAAATATACCGAACATAGTTCTTTCCTAACTCATCAACTGTGTTAGTCTCTCATATTAGCATGAAATGATCCACCATGGTGAACCTTTCAACTAAAAAATAGATGGAATCTATAACACAGGGTCTCCATGTATATACTATAAAAATTATATCATTAACTCATCCCACATTGAAATAAGAACTACATGTCGATAGGGTAACTCTCAAGGTCAAGGATTCTCTACCATGATCCTCTAAAGCATCAAATAATGGGGGATTGACAATTCAATGTCACTATTCATATAGGGCCACTATAATTTCCATAAAATATCATGATATATCCTAGTGATGTCGAGTTATGTACACATTATGAAACATTGGATTCATTCACCAACCGATCAGTCTTTGAATAATGAACCGTGGTTTTTCATTGAAATCCGTTTGTGTTTTTTCCATCTAATGTCTTTCCAATAATTGATCCATTTATTGACAACCTCTCATATATCACCATAAAATATTTTCCAGACTCATTATCATTCTTATATAATTTAAAAAATGAGGATGTCATCATCATGGTTGAAGAATTCCATTCCCCTCCATCTATAGTTACTCCCACCCACCAATTCACCAGCAATATTTTCATCTTCCCAGCTACTTAAGATTTACACTGTCATGCTTCCTCAATACTCCATTTTAATGAATATAAAATTAAACCCTCTTCTAGGAGGATTAATCCATCTTAAATAAAAATGTCTATAAGTATTCATTGAAATTGATTTAATTCTTATTTTGGTCTCACTTGGATTAAATACACCATTGTCTCTCTTGTTCTATGTAAATGATAAATATATCCCTAAAGATGTTTTTTCACAATAATTTTAATTAATTAACCATATAACCCAACTATAATTTATGTTTAGGGTATATATACTCATGGGGTCGTCAGTGAAGATACTTGTAGGTGAATACAAGATCATTCTACATCAAATGTCTCGTAATCTAAAAATAGATGCATCTCAAAACATACCATACCTATCACAAAAATTAGGAAGAATGAGAATTAGAGTGAATGTTAGTATTCTATTTAACACTAAAATTTCTAGTCATACTTCTCTTTACATTATAACATTACTCCTTTTGGGTGAACATGTTCATAGGTTTTTTTGCCCAACAATGTCTAAAATGAACTCCTATAGTACCCAACCATTCTAAGGAATCACTGAATATCAAACATGTGCCTTCATTATTCCAATGAGATAAATACTTCTACAACATTATGAAAAACATATATTCCTTCTTCAGACAAAAAAATTCCTAATATAACCCACAATTTGAATCCAAAAGATACATTATATAATTTTGCGTAATTACTATGTGCTCAGATTATACTGAATACAATATATAAATGATTTTTATGTGATTAAATGGTCAAGGATTATATGTATATATTATGAATAAAATAAATGATGATGTAGTATATTTATATGAGAAAAATATTTTGACATAGGGTTATGAACACTAATGGGGGATTTTTGAGACAAAAAGGCATATTGAGATATTCATACAACCCATACCTTCTCTAAAACACCATTTATGGTATACCTTTAACATTGGCATGAGGATGAAGTTATATAAAAGTATAAAAATCATTGGAAACCATTATATTAGAAATTATTAATCAAACATGAAATTCATACAATGAAATAATCCCCATTTTTAGTTGTCATATGGTTTAACTTTCTATAATCTACACAAATTAGAGTACAATCATTTGGATTCCTAGAGATCAACACATTAGATCACTAAGGGTATGTACGTGGTCTGATGAATTGTTTAGTATCAATATTTTCAAGCAATACATTGATTTTTTTTACTAATATAGTTTTATATGATTCAATTTTATTGATAAAAGTTAGAATATTTTCATAAGTATAATATATAACATAAAATTATTTTATGGAGGTATTTTTATTAAATCACCCGGAAAGACATATCAGAACTAGTACACATTAATTCTATCAAATTATTGTACTTTTATAACATCATTAAAATAAAAGAAATTTTATTGAAAATTTTAATATATTCCTTAACGGTTATATTTAGCTATAAAATTAGAGTCCACCATTAATTCTATAAAATTTCTGCACTTTTATTTTTTCGAAATTTTTATCATACAATTATTTTAAAAACTAATTCACCCATATTGTGTAATCGTTTTATGTAATTATTTATTCACTATAAATAAAAATTAATTTACAATTATGAATATATATCATTTAAAATTTAAAATATATTTTACAAATGATTATTTACTTTTTTTTGATACACTTGTAAATAATATTATATTTATTAAAAAAATGAGTATTTTTTTTACTTTTCCATAATTATAATATTATAATGTTTATAATCCCATCCAAATCAAATAAAAAGGACTTATAACTGAATATTAAATGAATATAGATGAAATTTATTTAAATCATAAAATTATTAAAAATGCCTACATCATTTTCAAATAATAATAATTTTATTTTTTAACATTAATTACATGATTGACCCTTTACCAAGCAAAGAAACATAGTAAGGTTACTATTCATATTTTTTCATAAATAAAATGAGGTTGTTTACAAAATTTAGACATATTGATTCAAAATATTCTAACTATTTTTAAATACTAAAAATTATATTTTTAAGAAATTATGTTTAATGTAAATTAGATATATTCCATGATAAAATGTTCTTTTTCAGGAAACTAATTTTTTATGTATAAAAACGTAATTTAAATAAAATTAAAGAATAAAATTAATTATAATTACTATAATTGAATATTTATAATCAAAAAGATCTAATAAAATTTTAAAAGTAACCAAATATATAAAATTACGTTGTGATTATTTGACAACAACTTAAGGATTTCAATAAACATAATTATTTTTCACTGATTAGTGAATTTTTATAAATTTATATCAAATTCATCCAAAGATAATATTAAAATGATAAATAATGATATTCAGTTTTGGAAATTAATTTTAAAATTTTATGGAAGTTAATATTTTAATAATGATATATAATGATTGAAATTTAAATTTGATTAGAAATAATTATTTTTTCAATTTTCAATACAAAACAATTAAATATATTGTGATTACTTAATTGATATAAAAAAATATATTTCAAAAATATCTTGGATATTAAATGAAAACTAAAATAACAGTTATAAAATTGATTATTATTCTGGACAATTTGTAAAACAAGTTCAAATAGAATGGAAATAAAACATGTGAAAATATAATAAGTAGATTTCTAATATAAATAAATATTGATAATATATGATTTAAAAAAATAAATATGATTATCTTGAATGACTAATTAAATCCATGTCGTATGAATTATGATCCTTATTCACCATAATTATATTTTTCATAAAATCTTCTATTCGATGAAAGACATTGTTTTAATCAAAAGTGTTAGGAGTGTCACCGAAATATTTTTGGTGTCCCAATTATAATAATAATAATGTTCATAACAATAAACCAATTGATGGTATAACATTTTTAACACACAAAATACTATCAACTTGAGAGATCAATAAAATACTATCTTTCTTACTAGAATACCATTATCATAACATATGGACATTATCCTCATTCTAAATGTTTAATTCTTCTAAACATAGTGAACAAAAAAATTAGAGCATGAAATCATGTATAATCATTAAATATAAAATTAAACGTGTATGTTATAATAATAAAACATAAGAATAAATAAATATAAAAAGTGAAATATGAAATTAGACATTCAATACCTTAAAATTTTAAGTACTATCACTACGATATTATTTTTAGTACGGTGGTAATTCTATGAATTAATGTTTCATGTCTATTTATATATGGTCCTCCAATGGAAATATTCTATAGGATTATGGTACATTTATTACTACCAAAAATTATTCATCATCAATATTTGATGAACTCAATATATCTTCATATAAACTACTGAAATATTACCTTCACCACAATGGTGAATAATCATTTTCTATAAGTTTAATGAAACAAAAACATAATTCTTTGAGTCTATTATAATCATAAAATCTTGTGATAATAATTGGAAATATAAATATGATATTTTCTTTATGTGTGTTATTATTAATAGAAAATATTCTATAATAAATATAGGTTTTTTATATATTCATTTTTAAAAAAATGATAAATTCATTGTTCAGCTCATCAAAATCCAACATTAATAATAACATAATAATTAAATGGAATATTAAAATTCAACTAAATATTAAAATACGAAATTCATTTTGTATATTAATACTCTACCAAATATAAATTCACTTAAACATTGATTCATTTCTCCTTAATTCTCAGTAGTAACTTATATCAAAATATCCTCAACAACAAAAATCATTTAATGAAAGACATGTTAATTAAACAGTATTTATCAACTTATTTTTTTCACATTTATAATATAAAAAAGAATACTATTGATAAATTCAAATAGTATACAACAATTACAAATATGCATACTCTAATGATATTATGTTATTAACATGTAAATACCTTATGGAGAATCACATGAGTAAAAAAATATAATATTATCTTTCATCAAAATCTATTAATTTTTTTAATAATAAATGAATGATAAATGTTAAATATAGAATATATTTTGGATTACATTTTTTGATTCTTATGACTAATATTTTATTTTTTATTGTTGATATTCAATAATTTATAAAAACATTCATACATTTTGGATGGAAAAAATGGAGTTGTTTTAATAAGAAATTATTATAATATTAATAAAAGATGAATGAGTATATTTATAATAGAATTTATTTATAAAAATTAATAATTTTCATGAAAATTATTTTAAATTAATTCCTTGAAATGTATAATTTATAATAATTTAAATATTTATAATAACATCTAATTATTTATTTATGAATTGTTGGTTATAAAATTAATATATATAATTTAAGGTCAGATTATTAAAAAGAGAGTGTTATTGTAAAATTTATGAATGTAAATTTAAAAAGATTGTACCCCACCATTCATCAAATTAAATTAAATGTAGTGATTTATATATATAACATAATGAATAAATTGTGTTATTTTATTATTGATCATACATTACATCTATTTATTATATTCAAGTCTGTAATAATTCGATTGTTTGGTAAATATATTATGATGATAATATCCTTTTCTGATAAAATGTAGAATGATATATATTTTTATTTGTGATACCCAAAAATGTGGTTTATTATATTATATTTTATTTCATTTAACCCATGTGAAGTATTTATAGGAATGATAATATTAATTTTTTTATAAAACATAATTCTATATTGACTATAAAGAAAGGCCATTTGGCTAGGTATTTATGCATACAAAATAAATTGTCACAACATATTACGACCGCCACATATTCAACATTAGTAGTGGAAAGTGAAACTAGGTGTATCTTTATCTTATCCATGAAATCATTAATTTACCAAATATTTTAAATTTTCAAAATGTGATCTTCAGTTCAATTCTTCCTCCACTATTTTGACAATTAGAATAATGATTCATTGAAAAATATATTATATATGAATAACAAAATTACTATTATGTTGTTCATTTTTGATAATATAATGCATTATTAAACCCATTTATATTTTTTTCCTTTATATTATCTTTAAATGTTGTACAAAAAAATATAGAATACCTAATTTGCAGTCAACATGTTTCCTAGTTTAGAAATTGACTAATTAGTCAGCTATTGTGTTGATCTACTACTTTATTTAAATAATTAGGATATAATTTTAATCATGTATTATATGATATAATTATACCCAAATTATTATCCAAAACAATGATTTATGTATGTATATTATATAAATATGTATAATTACGAAATTTTCATTCATATTTTTTTTGAAAACTTTTATGATTACTTATCTCATCAATCATGGACTGTTTAGAATTACCTTGATTATTTTTTGACAAAAACAATTACATTAAATTCTTGGGAAAAGGGAAAAATTAAAAAAAATTCACCCCATCTATGGAGTTTTGAGAGTTTTAGAAAACAACTAATAAAAAATTAATTAATTAATGTAGCAATAAATACATACAAAAATAACTCATCATATTGGAATATTGAATGACGTTCCCAAAAAAATAATTTAATAATAGGATCCCAATATTAGTGGATTAAAGCATGGGATTATATTACTAATAATATTAAGTTGAAGGATTGAAATCTTGATGTCCATTATAAAACATATCATTCCCCTTCCTACTCCTTATCAATTTCTCATTATAGTTTTGTTTTTTGTACTCAGTAACCCTGATAATAAATTCCACATTGTTATCATGATTTATAAGTAGGGTATGAGTGATAATATTATTATAAGAACACCAATGGTCTATAGAATAATTGAATAATATATAATGGTGAATGTCGTGAAATAAAATATAACATAGATAAAAAAATATATCACATAAAAAAAATAGATTTTTCTATTACTATCTGACCCTCTCTACCTATATCGACTCCACATTAGAATGAAATCAACAATCCACATGCCACTTCCCCATTAATGGGATTTCTAAAAAAAATTATACACATCCCCCAAGATAGAATATATGAGGTACAATCAGGGAAAATTTCATGAACATCAAGACTATGGGATAGTCAACATTTATTAACATGTGATATCATCATTATAAGAATAAATAACAACACATATGAGGATATATATAGAATGAATGATCAAAGACAATGAAACATGAAAACATAGAATCATAATCATTAAAAAATTATTTGACAGGAGAAACCTAAAAATGTCTCTCATGATACAAATCAACACTATATATTATCAAACATCTAACATTATTCTCTTGATCTACTCACCCACATCATGTGAAAAATAATCCATAATTAGTCCCATGGGAAACACACACAGAAATTTATTCCAAACCACAAAAAATGTTCTAATGGTATGTAAAAATACTGCAAGAATATATACATCAATTCCAGGGTTTTACCTTTGTCTTATCACCCAAAAAACGTTCACTCACAATCTAAGACGAGCTCACATTTTATGATGTCCCGAATTTTGACACAAACAATGGAATATTTCACCTTTGGTTATGGAATGAGGAAATTATTCATAAAATTTATGATTAACAAAAGAGATGAGCTTTATGGGTTAAACAAGTAAAAACTTATTATAATGGGTGTTAATCCTCAATGTTCTTATCTCCCAATGTTGTGAGAGAAATTCAAAACCATGGTTTGGTATAGTATTTGAATTTTTATTGGATGTCAAGTGAATCACAATGATGAAGGAAGAATCAATTAACAGGAGAAAATAAATGATTAACACCGCATTAAAAACCCCAATTTATTTTTCTCTTCAATCCCCCAATAAAAGTGTTGAGATCCTAGAATGATGGTGTTTGTGTTAAAATATTCATAGCCCTTGTGATTGCCATTATTGATTCTAGAATGATTTATCCTTGATAGTGGTGTTATTGGACAATGCAGCATGAATTTGTTAGATCTATTATCATATAAACTCATCCTAGTTACTTTTCCATCACCACACTATCAAAAATAAAAATGGAGGGGTTTATATGGTTATGGATAATTGGATGTTCCCCATGAACAATTTTGAGGCCTTTCCCATTTTCAGTTTCACCATTTTACATCAGATTACACCAAGTCCAAAACATCTTTTATAATGGAATGGTAATATCCAATTTCAATATAAACAAATAAATGAAGAATTATTTGTCCAAAAATCATTAAATACCCTGAACCAAGTATTGACCATCAAGAATAAAAAAATCCTCTAAATACATAATACAATATACATTATAAAAAATAATAAAAACGGTGTTATAAAAATCCCCCTCAAATGACATCTCATCCTTGATAAGTGTATCTTGAGGTCAACCCAACAAAAATGGGTCACAATAGTTGAAATTAAATATTACACTCCCTTGGTTTCTCTAAGTCGATAGTGCATCCATAACATTTGAATACGAGTAATGTTATACCATTACTACTTCTCAATCCTTTGGTATTCAATCTAAATTGTTATATCCATTAAATATGCATCCATTTACAAATTAATTCCCCAATGTAAATACATGATCTAGATTATCAATGAAAATATTATGAAAAGAAACCTTAAATAAATCAAGAGTTTAATGATGCCTAATTGTATGATCCAACCATTATTCAAGTATCCCAATATGTTGGATAATCTCAAATAGCCCAACATATTGTACAAAAAATTTACCTTTCTACCAAAAACCTCTCTGCCCAAAACTATTCGACACTTGCATGAGGACCATGTCAACCGTTGAGAACTCCAAGGGTTCTCTATTCCAATATTCATATGATAATTTCCTAATATTATATATAAACCTTCACATATAAATAAATTAGAATTTCTCAAAGGAGTCTTGTAAAATTCTATGCCAAAAAATTACAATTTACTTGCCTAATGGAAGAATAAAATTGAATGATAAGGTAGTATTTATAGAGCCTCAAATGGAATCATCATAATCCAAAATTGTAAACTATTGTTGAATGATATATCTATCACTATCACGAAATCATCCTAAGATCCTCCAAAATCAATAGAAAATTCTCAATGGATATCTTCTATGGTCTGGATCATTCCCTCAGACTGACCATTAGTCTGAGGATGATATATCTTACTCAACATCAATTAATTTCATATCTCTTTGGGAAATCTGTTCCAATCCCATTTTGTAAATTGAGAATCTATGTTAGATAAATTTCATATATTAACTCTATGCATCTGTAAAATCTACCAAAAATAGTGCTTTTATAACTCATCAACTGAGTTAGACACACATATTAGTAAGAAATGATCCACCATGGTGAACATATCCACTAAAACACACATTTAATCTAAAACACATTGTCTCTATGGATATTATATCAAAATTATATCATTACCTCATCCCACATAGAAATAAGAACTAGAAGTGGATGGTTAACTCTCAAGGTAAGTAATTCCTTAACATGATCCCCTGAAACATCAGATAATGGGGGATTGATCATTAAATGTCATTATTATAAAATGGAAACTAGAATTGACAAAGAATATCATGATACATCATTGGTGATGTTGGGTTATGTTCAATTTATGAATCATTGGATTCCCTTTTCAACTCCTTGGTATTTGAATAACGAACCATATTTTTTTATTAAAATAAGATTGTGTTTTTTCCATCAAATGTCCATCATAGAATTGAATCATTTATTTAAAACCTCTCACATACCACAATAAAATATAGACCAGACACAAGATCATTCTTCAATAATCTTAAAAATGGGGATGTTATCATCATGGTTGAACAATTCAATTCCCCTCCATCTATAGTTACTCTAACCAACCAATTCACCATCAATATTATTATCTTCCAACCTACATATGATTTAAAATCACTTTATTCTTCAATATTCCACCTCAATGAATATAATTAAAACCCTCTTTAAGAAGTATCAATTCATTTTAATTTCAAAAATCTATAAGTTTCATTTAAATTGTTATGATGATTTTTAAGTATCACTATGAGTAAATATACAATTGTCTATATTGGTATTTGTAAATGAAAATTATATCCCTAAAGATGTTTTTTCACAATAATATAAATAATTTAATCATATATCCAAACTATAATTCATTTTAGTGTGTATATACACATGGGGTGGTCAATGACGATACTCGTATATGAATACCCAATTATTCTACATCAAAAGTCTCATAATCTAAAAATAGATGCATCTCAAAATATAGTATACCACTCTCAAAAATTATGATGAATCTGAATTAGAGACAATGTTAGTATTATAATTAACTCTAAAATACTATTCATACTAGTCTATCCATTATAACATTACTCTCTTTTTAGTGAACATGTTAATAGGTTCTTGTAGGATCGAAAAGTCAAAAAAACTATTATAGTACCCATCCATTCCAAGGAATCATTGAATATCAAACATGATCCTTCATCATGACAATGAGAGAAATTATTAAACATCATTATGAAAAAAAAATATTTCTTCTTGATAAAACACATAACCTATATAACATACAATTTGAATTCTAAAGATACACTTCTATAACTTAGTGTCATTTCTTGGTTCTTAGAGTATACTAAATACAATCTCTAGATGTTTTTATGTGATTATAATGTCATGGGAGATATGTATAGGTTATGAATTAAATCAATGATGATGTAGTCTATATATATGTGAAAAATATTATCACTTAGGGTGATGAACACTAATGGGGGATTTGTAATACCAAAAGGCATATTGAGACATTCATACAACCTATACCATTTCTAAGACACTATCTATGGTATACCATGATCATTGACCTAATGATGAAATTTTATATAATTTATACAAATAATTGGAAACCATTATATTACTAATTATTAATCAAATAATTCATTCATAGATGATAATAATCCATGTATATAACATTGATATGGTTTAACATTATATAATCTACACAAAGTAGAATACCATCATTTGGATTCCTAGTGAACAACACTATAGATCACTAAGGGAATGTACATGGTATGAGGAATCCATTAGTATCAATATTTTCGAGACATACATTGGGAAATTTTAACTAATATAGTTCTATATGATACATTTAAATTGATATATGTTACTCTATTTTCATGAGTTCAATCTAAAACATAACATTATTTTATAGTGGTATCGAAAATAAATATTCCTGAAAGACATATCAGAACCAGAAACCCAAAATTGAAATAGAGGATTGATTAAATGAGTGATCTTATACAATTATAATTCTAGCCACATGTTCTAAAATGGTTTATCCTCGAAATGTATCAGGTCCACTATATATGCATAGACACACAATTCAGTAGTCTATATGAATATCTACTATTAAGGTGCTCTAAAATCCACTCACCTCTAATTGAAAAATGATGTATGTATAGCAGTTGGTCATCTAATCCAATCAAGTGATTTCATCAAAACAAAACACATCAATAACTATGATTCTTCCAACAAGCTATAAGCCAATAAGAATCTATTCAAATTTACGTTATATATAACGATCATATAATTTATTTCACTAATCTATATCGATATATGACAATCTAGTGGATAACAGTGCTAGTATTCCAATCCCAATAACAACTTTAATAGACATCAATGAATGAGATAAAAAATAGCCAGCAATGTAATAGATAACAGATACATAATTACTATCATAAATATAACTATTGAAGATTCCTTTCCACCATCATCCAGAGCCCAGTCAATAGTATATATCCAACTATCATTCACACCATGAAATATTTTGATTCTAATGAGTAACCTAAATCACCAACCATTGTGGAAAATGAACTTGCTATTATTTTCCACAAATAGAATCATGGTATGACCTTGTTGCATGAGAAAATAAATAATCTTAATAGACATACACCAGACTTCTAATGATTCCACAGCAGTGATAAGTCATGTGAAATGTTGAACAATAATTTTGATAGTTTCATTTACACATATATTTATTGATCTTCGTAGATTCATCTTAAAATGGGTGAGTCAATAAAAACCATATATACTCTTACTATTTATCACATCTCTATAAAGAATCTTCAAACATCCTCCTCTTAATTATTAAATTTGATAATTGTATTTTTATGATTAAGATTAATGTAAATCCAATTGAAATTGGATGAAATATTGTAAATATTTAATCCTCAATGAACTTCTTTATCATAATATATATATATATATATATTACACATAAATTTATATTGTTTGATTAATAATCTGGACCTTTATTATTATCTATGGATTATTAATTGTCAATAACATTTTCTCATTTTGTTTCTTGTTTTATCCATAAGTGATGAAAATAAAATTAACTCTGTGAACCACACTAAATTGGAAGTCAGTAATATAATATCTTACTAGATATTAATTAACTCTTAAGCATTGTGAAAAATCATTACATTTTGGGAAAATGAATCACAAATTAGAAGTTATATGGTAGCCCACATCAACCCTTCACAAAATTAGTCATAATGAATAAATCCCACTCAATTCAATAACATCCCTAAGTGATAATTATCACCGTTTGTAAATTTTGTTTCACCATAATTCCAAACAAAAAAATTACATATTTTTGACTCATATAATGTAAAAAAATACTTTGTGTGTCAATTTTCCAAGAAGGATGAGTGATGTTGGCTATCAATATTAAGAATATAGTTCTGTGTGATTAGAACACCCCTATGGGCTCCTCCATTGTGTAATAGAATACTATAGAATAGCTCTAGATAAGATATTTTTATATTTATAGGTCCCTGATAAAATATAAGATCTCATTAAATATTTTGTGGTAATTAACTTCTATTCTGTTGATTTCCTATTTAATTGGGTTAATCTTGGGACTCATATTGATGGATAGTATTTGATTTCAAAAATAAAACTATGATTCATGATGTATGGTTTCTTGAATTATTGGATTATGGGTATTGATATTTTAATGAATTTTTGTGTTTTATCCCATGTTTTATGACTCACAAGTTGTTTTTTAATTTTTGAAAAATATATTTAGTTTTTAAATTCGAAGGAGAAATACATACTATGAAGTGGGAGTATATGATGTGTATATTCTTAAAGGATGATTCCATGATCCTGGTACATATCATACTAGGATTAAATTCCAGGTAAATGTTACACACATTAAAATATTAATTTTTTTTTTGGAAAATACTGAAAATTTCATTTTATTTTCATTGGAAATATATCCTATCTACTTTATCAATTCATTTGATCATCATAGAGACGTTTCATGAAGCTATTTTTTTATCTGGGGTGATTTTTGTTCTTTAATCTCTCTATATTTGTTGTGTGATCTTATTCTAGGGGACAATACGTGTTTGTTATGGTGCGATGGGTGTGTTTTCTAGATGTGTGTGTTGTTTTCTATTCATAACTGAACATATTGTTTAATTTAATAAATTATAAGAGGTGAATTTTGATTCTATAGACTCAATTGTCATTGTTCATTTTTTTTGTGTGGTGGATTCTATTTTAGGCTTGTGATACTCAAGTTTTTATGTAGCTGGTTCTGCCTCTTGCTTACGTGGTAAAATTGTGTAGCCCATGTTTTCAGAAATTTTTTATTAAATGAATCATATTTACATAAATAATTGTTTTATGTGAGTGGAATTATGTTTTCATAATATATGTTCTTCCAAAAATTTTGGTAAAAGTAAAGGGTTTCAAATCATTATTAAATGATTTACGGAAAAGGTTTTCGAAGAATGGTATGATTAACAAGGATTGAGGAATAGTTTTTTTAAAATAGAGAACATGATATCACTTGGGATCTTAGGTGAAATGTATAGTAATTGGTCTCGTCCAAAATTTTTGGTGTATTCACTTGGGTTTACCTCTTCTTCATATGGTTGTTGTTCAAGGGACATGTTAGAACAATTGGGAGGTTTACTTGATGGGGTATTCCACTTATAGCTAGAATCAATTAACATGTATTATAGATTTATGCATATATAAATGTATATAGTATATAACATTTTCCAAGATATCCTATAATATTGTGATTATTTAAATGTGTTACCTATGATTCACGACTGAATTGGACTTCCATTTTTTTAATGTATTTATTTAACTAAAATTGATTTTTTATGATAAGTGATGCATGTTTTGATTTGTCTTAACCAGATATATCTAAGGATATATAACCATTTGAAATGATTTGAAACTGATGTACCTTATTAATTTAAAAATGTGAAAAATTCAAAAATTATACTATTTTTATTAAATTATGTATTTAAAAAATAAAAAATAGTACCATCTGTAAAGACCCGTAAAATTCAATGGAAATTTTTTCTTAATTTTCTTTGGAATTTTACAAGAGCATCGTTTCTGACGACACCTCATTCCAAGGCCCGGAGTGCCCGGAATCAATTTCCGAAGTTTAGCTCGGGTACGTTCAGTGAACGAACGAGCGGAAATTTCTAACTTTTGATCCGGTGATCGGAATTGAAATCCGAGGACACCGATGAACTTGCAGCGCCTATATTTGCTTAAGGAGGCCTTTTCCGAGGTTGTGTTTTATGCGGGACGAAAGTTAGTTTTGGGAGAAATTATAAGAAGTTAAAGAAAAATGTGGAAACACTTTTTATTTTTATTTTTTTGGTTAACTTCTCCCAAAGGGAGTTAAAGGTGGGACCCACACCCACGTAACCTCCCTTGGGAGGATTAATTGTGGTGGGGCCCACACGAACCCCAACTCCTCATCTTCTCTCAAAAATCCCCTATAACCCCCTTTAATTAATGTTTGACACTTGGTTTAATTATTTAAGGTGGATTGATTTGAATTTCAAACCTTTGAAATTCAAGTTGATGTTTGTGTAAATAAAATAAGCCTTGGCTTATTTTATTTTGTTTAGCCATCTTGAGAGGATTTGGGTTATCCTTATTCTTCTTCAACTTTGATGAAGAACGCGAAGAACCTTTGAGCTCCGACGAAGAACGCCGCTCCTCTCTTCTTCGTAGCCAGTTTGTTTCCGAAGATCGACGACGCCTTCCGTGTCAATGAAAGAGAACGCTGCTTCCTTCTCGGATTTCCTTCGCCGGCTTACGAAGATTTGCCAACGACGTACCTCTTCGAACATACCTCTTTTTCAACAGAATTGATGAACGATTACCGCGACGCCCGACCTCCGCGACGTTGTCTTCCGCGGGTCGTTGACGAACATCGATCTTGAAACCAAGGTAGGGGTTTGTTTTTTCTTATTTATTTATTCTCGTTCCTGGTTATAGCTTGACAATTTTGAGGTTTATTGTTAAGTGTTATCGACTAACGAGAGGGGGGCCGGACCGTAAAAACACGGCCAAATCCCCCCTCCTCTATTCTTGAATATTATTTCCTTGTGGATGAACGAGATGGCGTGGTGCCGTCGCACCACACGGGAATCGCAAGGCTATAATCGCGCAGCGCCGTCGCGCCGCCCCACGTAAAGTTTATCATGAACGCGACACCGTCGCGCCATGTCGAAGGGAACCGAAGGCGCTGCGGCCGGAGTGGGGCCGCGGCGGAACGAGAAGACCGGTGGCTCGCCAGGCCACCGGTGTCGGAAGCCGGAAGGGGACCGGCTTTGCCGGTCCGTTGAAGAAGAACCGGTCGGCCAGGTCAGGCCGGCCGGAAGGGGAAAGACTGGGGGAATTAAATTCCCCCGGCCAGGTTAATTACCCCCCCATTATGAGGGGGGGGGGGGGTTCATAATGGGGGGCAGGCGGCCCCCCGGTTTCCTCAAAGGCAGGCCCCCCACGAGGGGGGGGGGGGGGGTTTCTCTAAAGGCGCGACTTTTAGCCGCGCCGCCAGCTAAGAAGAAGCGGAGGCCTTGCCCCCCCATGCGTGGCACCGAGCGGCGCTAGGCCGCGCCGCCGCCGGTCGGGCCCTGCCGCCGTGCCGGACCGCGCCGCCGGCCGGGCCGGGTCGGACGCGGGTCGGGTCGACCCGGTTCGGGCAGCCCCTAGGGGGGGGGGGGGTCGGGCCGGGTCGGCCCAGACCCGGACCCCCCGTTTTCGAATCGATTTCGGTCTTTTGCCCATAACTTGAGCTACGGACCTCCGATTGATGAACCGTCAGCGGAGATGCGATCCTTGGATCAAGACGGTCGTTTCAGTATATCGCACTCAATATTTCGGAATACTTTGTGTTCGGCCGGGTTGGTACGTACACGAAACCAACCGGGCCCTCGGAGAGGAAACACTCATATCTTGAGCTACAGAAGTCCGATTGACGTGCCGTCAGCTTTGTTGTGTTCCTCCTAGTGAGACGGATCTTTT
Source organism: Viscum album (assembly GCA_963277665.1). Classification (NCBI taxonomy): domain Eukaryota; kingdom Viridiplantae; phylum Streptophyta; class Magnoliopsida; order Santalales; family Viscaceae; genus Viscum; species Viscum album. The sequence continues at coordinate 1,681,784,455 of OY728126.1, read as the reverse complement.
TGCATACTACGCCTGTGGTTTGGACGCAGGTGGAGTACGGTCGGGTTGGTTTTTCCTTAAAAACCAACCGGGGCCCTGAGATGAAAAAGCCAATAACTCACAGACCGGGCGTCCGATCGACGCGCCGTCTGTTATGTTGAGTTCCTGTTGATGATACGGAACTTTTGGATACATCAACTCTGGACTTTGTGATAGTTGATGTATCAGCCTCTCGGCTCGTGGAGCGGACCCTCCCGAACGAGCTTGCTGTGTGCGGGAACCCTAGTGCTGGCTGCGACTGTGACTGATACTGCTACTGCTACTGGTACTGCTACTGCTACTGTGACTGCGACGATGACAGTATAGAGATCCTTAGTGGATTCGACGACGACGACTACATCACTCAGCGATCCTACGTGGATCGGTGCTACAGGTCCTGTGTGGGACAAATCCTGTGTGGGTCCGATCCTGTGTGGGTCCTTGCGCTCAGCGGTCCTGTGTGAACCAGCGCCTACAGGTCCTGTGTGGGCCCGATCCTGTGTGGGTCTTTGCGGGGGTTAGTTACCTATCGATACTTCGTGGGTCCGACGACTTAGATGGATCAGAGATCATCTTTATCGTCTTTCGAAGAAGTATACCTGTGTGAGCTGAATCCTGTTGCTATCCTGTGTGGATTGAGTTGTGCTATCCTGTGTGGACTTTGTTTTTCTTTCCTGTGTGGGATACGTTTACTTTCCTGTGTGGACTGAGTTGTACTTGGGCTCGGAGGTTGGAGCGTATTGGAATTGATGACTTAGGTATATGTATGGGCATATACCTATGTAGTGTCGGTTGTTACTTCGTGTTTGTATCTTACCATTGTGGTTTATCCTTTGAGGATTTTGGGAGAACTTCAGGGGTCTCGGGGTCCCTACTGAGTAGCTTATACTCACCCCTGCACGGGCTATGCACGCACTAAGTTGTGTTGGTTGCAGACGACGGACATCGTTGATCTTGGCTAAGTCTTGCAGACCAGGACAGTACCTGGAGGTGGACCACTGGGCGGGACGTGTTCGGAGCGGACGGCGGGACCCGAGGAGCAGTGGAGCTATCTGTACCCACCCTTCAGGTGGGAATTCCAGTGGACAGCTCGGAGTAGCGGCTTTTACTTTACAGTTGTTGTTTTCCCTTTCGAGTTGTACTTTACTTTCAGTTGGGGTTTGTATAATGGCCCATTTACTTTTCCGCACTTTCAGTTGTACTCTGTTTTCACTTAGTGTTTACTTTCTACTTGTTTACTCTGTAGTGCTTGTTACTTTTCAAAGTCAATGCCTTCTCTTTTTACCGGGAATTACACCTTGGTGCTAGTCGCCAGCCCCTGGCCTATGAATGGCGGGCTTGGGGTAGTCACGGCACGGGACCCGAGGGCGGGTCGTGACAAATTGGTATTAGAGGAGTTCAGTTCTACCGCGAACTCTGATCTTTTCTATGTGAAGCAATAATGTTTAGCATATTGAGTGTGGTTATCAGTCCAGGGAGTCCAGGGTTGGTGCGGCGGCCGACATATCCGTACACCAGGACCCTGACTTCTGATATCCGACTTAATGCATGAAAACACTGATTGCGTGTGTGTTTCAATGTTTTTTCTTTGTGATTAATTTATATCAGCTCACCAGGTATACTGTTCTGACCGTGGCGCACCTGTTTCCTTTTCAGGATGGCCCCACGACGGGAGCCATCTAGGGTTCTGAGAGTCGAGTGTGACGACAGCTCACCGAGCGACGAGGCCTCCGTGTAGGGCCCTTTGTCAGCCGTGGCACCGGCGGTAGCTCTACCCGTCGAGCCACCGATGCTTCCAGCACCAGCCGCTGAAGATGCACGTCACCTCAGCGCACTGCATGAGTTTCAGCGCCAGCGACCACCCAGGTTTCGCGGGGAGACGGATCCCCAGGCAGCCGGGGACTGGCTGGAGGCAGTGGTACGTGTGTTTAGGCTAGTGAGGACACAAGCAGACCTCATGGTGATTCTCGCTGCGAGCCTACTACATGCAGCAGCAGGACGATGGTGGAGCTTGATGCTCCAGGTGCACGATGAGGCATCTCTACTTTGGACGGACTTTAAGAGCCTCTTCCGCTCGGAGTTCGTCCTAGCCACCCTTCATGCGGTGCGTATCCAGGAGCTTCTTCAGCTGCGGCAGGGCAGCATGACGGTCGCTCAGTACTCGGCGAGATTTATCGATCTCTCACACTACTCGACCGACATGGTACGAGACCCATTCTTCCGGGCCCGGACCATCGGGCAGGGTTTGAGACACGAGATCCGGGCATCGCTGATCTCCCTCAGCATACCGACTCAGACAGGAGTACTGGAGCGGGCCCTTTTGATTGAGAGCTTCCTTGCTGAGTCTACACCAGCGTTGCGACCCACTGCAGGGCGGCACGTGGTAGAGTCATCAGCAGCAGGCCGTCGACGGATGACTCAGGGGTCCAGACAGACCAGACCTTCGGGCAGACAACCTCAGGACACTGGCTCAGCAGTGTGGGGCACACAGCGCGGAGCCAGTCTTTCGAGAGGCAGGCAGTGCTACTCGTGCGGCGGGCAGGGCCACATGGCTCGTGACTGCCCGACCCGCCATGCCGAGGAGCAGCAGACGGTTGAGGGACCACCGAGGCAGAGGCAGAGGGTCGACCGTGGCGGTCCGCAGGGAGGAGGCGGACGAGGAAGAGGAGCTGGCAGAGCAGCAGGTGGTGGGCGACGCTTTGAGGCTCTGCCACCACCACCACCAGGAGGTCCACCCCAACCAGAGGGAGCTGGCGGGCAGAGACAGGCACAACTCCAGGCAGCAGAGGCCTACGACCACGGCGCAGCTGAGATGATTCGAGGTACTATCTGTGTCTATTCCACCCTTTCTGTGGTAATTATAGACACAGGAGCGAGTCACTCTTTCATAGTCGCTGCCCTTGTTCGGAGCTCGGAGATTCCGACAGAGCCATTGGCTCGATCCTTACGGCTAGAGACTCCTACGGGAGCAAACTCGACGATTACGCACTGGTGCCGGTAGTGTGAGCTTACTCTAGGAGGAGAGAGATTCGGCTGGTATCTTCTTGTAGTAGCGTCGAGGCCTTACGGCGTCATTTTGGGCATGGATTGGCTATCTACGGTCCATGCACAGATTGACTATTTTAGGCGCAAGGTGCGATGTGTACGCACCGACGGGAGCAGGTTCACCTTCACCGGAGAGAAGGGAGCCTTTGCAGCACAGGATGGAGTTCCGCGGAGGAGAGGACAGCCCATCACTCATCAGTTGGCTAGCCTCATCCTTGGAGCAGTTGACGTGCGGAGTCCTGGTTTTCCTGCAGTGGTGGATCAGTTTGCGGACGTTTTTCCCGATGATGTTCCAGGGCTACCTCCTCGCAGAGAGGTAGACTTTTATATTGACGTGTACCCCGGGACAGCTCCGATATCGACTCCAGCATATCGGATGGCCCCCGCCGAGCATCGAGAGCTATAGGTATACATGGAGGACTTGCAGGGCAAGGGGTTCATCCGACCCAGTGTTTCACCCTGGGCTTCCCCGATATTTTTCGCAAAGAAGGAGGACGAGAGCTTGCGACTTTGTGTTGACTATCGTCGCCTGAACCAGGTGACAGTGAGGAACAGGTATCCGCTACCGAGGATTGATGAGCTCTTTTATCAGCTCAAGGGAGCACGGTGGTTCTCGAAGATAGACCTCAGGTCAGGCTATCATCAGCTCAGAGTCAGAGACGAGGACGTGCAGAAGACGGCCTTCAGATGTCGGTATGGCCACTATGAGTTCTTGGTTATGCCTTTCGGCGTAACCAATGCTCCAGCAGTGTTCATGGCCCTCATGAACAGGATCATTCAGCCATACCTCGATCCGTTTGTCATGGTCTTCATCGACGACATACTGATTTACTCGACGACTGAGGAGGAACACGCCTATCACTTGCGAGTTGTACTAGACACACTCTGAGAGCACCAGCTTTATGGTAAGCTCTCAAAGTTCCAGTTCTGGATACGTGAGGTCCACTTCTTGGGACACGTCATCTCTGAGGCGGGAGTTGCAGTGGATCCTGCTAAGATCAAGGTTGTGTTAGCATGGGAGCCACCCAAGAGAGTGACTGATGTTCAGAGTTTCTTGGGACTAGCTGGATACTAACGGAGATTCGTGCCAGACTTCTCTAGAGTTGCGGCACCACTCACAGCTTTGACGAAGAAGGGGAAACCCTTCTTGTGGTCAGACAGATGTCAACAGAGCTTCCAGGAGCTGAGACAGAGATTGACTAGCGCACCTATCTTGAGGTTGCCTGAGGAGGGAGTAGGGTACGTAGTCTACTGCGATGCATCATGGACTGGACTCGGATGTGTTCTGATGCAGGAGCGGGAAGTGATCGCCTATGGATCACGTCAGTTGAGGCCGCATGAGCAGAACTACGCTACCCATGACCTGGAGTTAGCAGCAGTGGTCTTCACTCTGAAGACATGGCGACATTACCTGATGGTCGAGCGCTTTACAGTCTTTTCTGATCACCAGAGTCTCAGGTATATCTTCTCGCAGAAGGACTTGAACCTGAGACAGTGGAGATGAATCGAGTTCCTCCAGGACTATGACTTTGAGATAGTCTATACTACTGGGAAGGGGAACGTAGTAGCCGATGCCCTCAGCAGGAGGACGAGCATTCAGCTACTTGAGGAGGCGACGGAGCAGCTAGCCTCTTTGCAGATATCCTTCGTGGATAGAGATGGAGCAACCTTCCTCCAGTCTCTCACAGTCACCCCTCCACTACTACAGCGGGTCAGAGAGGCACAACGAGAGGATGCTGACTGTGAGACACAGCGTGCACAGATATCCTCGGGACAGGCACCTGATGGTTTCTCACTTGGAGCGGAGCACGACATCCTTTTCAGAGGACGTACCATGGTACTAGACGCTTTGCGAGAGGAAGTGCTGAGAGAGTTTCACACTTCTCCATTGGCGGTACAACCTGGAGTGGCGAAGATGTACCAGGACCTCAGACGACAGCACTGGTGGCCGGGCATGAAGAAGGCAGTAGCAGAGTTCGTTTCTCGATGCCTCACCTGCCAGCAGGTGAAGGCAGAGCATCAGGTAACAGCAGGATTGGTACAGCCCTTGGAGGTCCCGGAGTGGAAGTGGGACGACATATCTATGGACTTCGTGACTGGACTTCCACGCACTTCCAGAGGTCACGACTCCATCTGGGTGATTGTTGGCCGACTCACCAAGTCGGCACACTTCATACCCATCAGAGAGCAGGGCTCAGTGGAGAGCTTGGGATGTCTCTACATTCAGGAGATTGTGCGGCTCCACTGTGTTCCATCATCTATCGTCTCCGATCGAGATGCTCGCTTTACTTCCCATCTTTGGAAGGGGTTACAGGAGGCATTCGGGACGCAGCTACGTCTGAGCATAGCTTTTCACCCTCAGACGGATGGTCAGACGGAGAGGACCATTCAGACTCTCGAGGACATGCTCCGCGCATGTGTCCTCGACTTTGGTCGTAGCTGGGAGGACCCCCTACCCTTGGTGGAGTTTTTATACAACAACAGCTACCACTCCACCATCGGGATGGCACCGTACGAGGCATTGTACAACCGACCTTGTAGATCTCCTTTGTGCTGGACAGACCCTAGGGAGTCAGCACTTGTGGGACCGGAGATGGTCCAGGCCACGACATAGAAGGTCCAGGTCATCCAGGAGCAGATGAGGACAGCTCAGAGCCGGCAGAAGTCATACCCTGACAGGAGGCAGAGGCCACTAGAGTTCGAGGATGGCGACCGCGTCTTCTTGCGGGTCTCACCTCGACGTGGTATACAGAGATTTGGCCGAGGCGGCAAGTTATCTCCGCGATTCATCAGAACCTTCCAGATCCTCAGCAGGATTAGCGGGGTGGCTTATCGCCTGGCTCTACCACCTCAGTTGCACCGGGTGCACGACGTCTTCCACGTATCTCAGCTGAGGAGATACGTGCATGACCTGACACACATCATTGACCATGGGGAGCTTGACGTTGACGATGGGGCGACCTTTACGGAGGTCCCGGTGGAGATAGAGGATCGAAAGGAGCGTGTCCTACGTGGGAAATCGATTCTTATTGTACGCATCAGATGGAAGTACGGGAACCTCCAGGAGAGCACATGGGAGCGGGAGGCTCAGATGCGTGCTCAGTACCCTCATTTGTTCCCCTAGTTTTTGATGTATCTTTATGGGGACGTAAAGCCCTGAGGTGGGATTAATGTAAAGACCCGTAAAATTCAAGGGAAATGTTTTCTTAATTTTCTTTGGAATTTTACAAGAGTGTGGTTTCTGAAGACACCTGATTCCGAGGCCCGGAGTGCCCGGAATCAATTTCCAAAGTTTAGCTCGGGTACGTTCAGTGAACGAACGAGCGGGAATTTCTAACTTTGGATCTGGTGCTCGGAATTGAAATCCGAGGACACCGATGAACTCGCAGCGCCGATATTCGCTTAAGGAGACCTTTTCCGAGGATGCATTTTATGCGGGACGAAAGTTAGTTTTGGGAGAAATTATAAGAAGTTAAATAAAAATGTGGAAACACTTTTTATTTTTATTTTGTTGGTTATCTTCTCCCAAAGGGAGTTAATGGTGGGACCCACATCCACTTAACCTCCCTTGGGAGGATTAAGTGTGGTAGGGCCCACACGAACCCCAACTCCTCATCTTCTCTCAAAACTCCCCTATAACCCCCTTTAATTAATGTTTGACACTTGGTTTAATTATTTAAGGTGGATTGATTTGAATTTCAAACCTTTGAAATTCAAGTTGATGTTTGTGTAAATAAAATAAGTCTTAGCTCATTTTATTTTGTTTAGCCATCTTGAGAGGATTTGGGGTCTCCTTCTTCTTCAACTTTGACGAAGAACGCGAAGAACCTTCGAGCTCCGACGAAGAACGCCGCTCCTCTCTTCTTCGTAGCCAGTTTTTTTCCGAAGAACGATGACGCCTTCCGTGTCAACGTAAGAGAACGCCACTTCCTCCTCGGACTTCCTTAGTCGGCTTACGAAGATTTGCCAACGACGTACCTCTTCAGACGTACCTCTTCGTCAACAGAATTGACGAATGATTACCGCGACGCCCGACCTCCGCGACGTTGTCTTCCGCGGGTCGTTGACGAACATCGATCTTGAATCTAAGGTAGGGGTTTGTTGTTTCTTATTTATTTATTCTCGTTCTTGGTTCTAGCATGACAATTTTGAGGTTTATTGTTAAGTGTTATCAACTAACGAGAGGGCGGCCGGACCGCACAAACACGGCCGAATCCCCCCTCCTCTGTTCTTGAATATTATTTCCTTGCGGATGAACGAGATGGCGTGGTGCCGTCGCACCACGCGGGAATCACAAGGCTATAATCGCGCGGCGCCGTCACGCCGCGCCACAGAAAGTTTATCATGAACGCGACGCTGTCACGCCGCATCGAAGGGAACCAAAGGCGCCGCGACCGGAGCGGGGCCGCAGCGGAGGGGCGCGGTGTCGTCGCACCGCACCGGACGATGAACACCGCGGCCGGTTCCGGGCCGCGGCGGAACGAGAAGACCGAAGGCTCGCCGGGTCGCCGGTGTCGGAAGCCGGAAGGGGACCGGCTTTGCCGGTCCATTGAAGAAGAACCGGCCGGCCAGGTCGGGCCGGCCGGAAGGGGAAAGACCGGCGGAATTAAATTCCCCCAGCCAGGTTAATTGCCCCCCCATTATGAGGGGGGGGGGGGGGGTTCATAAAGGGGGGCAGAAGGCCCCTCGGTTTCCTCAAAGGCACGCCCCCCACGAGGGGGGGGGGGGGTTTCTCCAAAGGCGCGGCTTTTAGCCGCGCCACCAGCTAAGAAGAAGCGGGGGCCTTGCCCCCCCGTGCGTGGCACCGAGCGGCGCCAGGCCGCGCCGCCGGCCGGGCCGGGTCGGACCCGGGTCGGGTCGACCCAGTTCGGGCCGACCCAAGGGGGGGTCGGGCTGGGTCGGGCCGGACCCGGACCCCCCCGTTTTCGAATCAATTTCGATCTTTTTCCCATAACATGAGCTACGGACCTCCGATTGACGAACCATCAGCGGCGATGCGATCCTTGGATCGAGACAGTCATTTCTGTATATCGCACTCAAAGTTTCGGAATACTTTGAGTTCAACCGAGTTGGTTCGTACACGAAACCAACCGGGCCCTCGGAGCGGAAACACTCATATCTTGAGCTACGGACGTCCGATTGACGTGCCGTCAGCTTTGTTGTGTTCCTCCTAGTGAGACCGATCTTTTGGCATACTCCGCCCGAGGTTTAGACGCAGGTGGAGTACGGTCGGGTTTGTTTTTCCATAAAAACCAATCGGGCCCCTGGGACGAAAAATCCAATAACTCACAGACTGGGCGTCCGATCGACGCGCCGTCTGTTGCGTTGAGTTCTTGTTGACGATACGGAACTTTTGGATACATCAACTCTGGACTTTGTGACAGTTGATGTATCAGCCTCTCGGCTCGTGGAGGAGACCCTCCCGAACGAGCTTGCTGTGTGCGGGAACCCCAGTGCTGGCTGCGACTGTGACAGATACTGCTACTGCTACTTCTACTGCTACTGCTACTGTGACTGCGACGATGACAGTACATAGATCCTTAGTGGATTCGACGAAGACGACTACAACACTCAGCGATCCTACGTGGATCAGTGCTACAGGTCCTGTGTGGGCCCGATCCTGTGTGGGTCCGATCCTTTGTGGGTCCTTACGCTCAGCGGTCCTGTGCGAACCAGCGCCTACAGGTCCTGTGTGGGCCCGATCCTGTGTGGGTCTTTGTGGGGTTTAGTTACCTATCGATCCTTCGTGGGTCCAAAGACTTAGATGGATCAGAGATCATCTTTATCGTCTTTCAAAGAAGTATACCTATGTGAGCTAAATCCTGTTGCTATCCTGTGTGGATTGAGTTGTGCTATCCTGTGTGGATTTCGTTTTGCTTTCCTGTGTGGGATACGTTTACTTTCCTGTGTGGACTGAGTTGTACATGGGCTCGGTGGTTGGAGCGTATTGGAATTGATGACTTAGGTATATGTATGGGTATATACCTAAGTAGTGTCGGTTGTTACTTCATGTTTGTATCTTACCTATGTGGTTTATCCTTTGTGGATTTTGGGAGACCTTCAGGGGTCTCGTGATCCCTACTGAGTAGCTTATCCTCACCCCTGCACGGGCTATGCCTGCACTACGTTGTGTTGGTTGCAGACAACGGAAAGCGTTGATCTTGGCTGAGGCTTGCAGAGCAGGACGGTACCTGGAGGTGGACAACTGGGCGGGATGTGTTCGGAGCGGACGGCGGGACCCGAGGAGCAGTGGAGCTATCAGTACCCACCCTTTAGGTTGGAATTCCAGTGGGCAGCTCGGAGTAGAGGCTTTTACTTTACAGTTGTTGTTTTCCCTTACGAGTTGTACTTTACTTTCAGTTTGGGTTTGTATACTGGCCCATTTACTTTTCCGCACTTTCAGTTGTACTCTGTTTTCACTTAGTGTTTACTTTCCGCTTGCTTACTCTGTAGTGCTTGTTTACTTTTCAAAGGCAATGCCTTCCCTTTTTACCGGGAATTATGCCTTGGTGCTAGTCGCCAGCCCCTGGCCTATGGAAGGCGGGCTTGGGGTAGTCATCGCACGGGACCCGAGGGCGGGTCGTGACACCATGTCTTTTATTTAAATTCCACAATGTATATATTAATAATACCATGCTTTGTATGGAAAATTGGGGTGTGACCCTAGTGATCATATTATTATAAATACTAAACATAACTTCAACTATTTGTAGACATAAATATTTTTTTGGAAATATAATGAATGGAAAGGTTCCATTGTGAGGATGTGAGGTTTTCTATTAGCCGAGTTTGGTAGCTATTGGTTATATGGTTAGAGACTTCCCATCCTATAACATGAAGTGGTTGGTTTTCATTTTTTGGTAGTCCATTGTGGTTTGACCTATAATTGTATATTATTACTAATCTTGAGTTATTTATTTTCCATCATTATTTTCAGAAATGGAATATATTTACCTTTTATTTTGTTACGTTTTTTGTATATATATTCCATGTTTTTTTTCTAGGTGGGTTAAATCATTTCCTTTGATTATTAACTGATTCTCAATTTATAGTCGTCAGTTGATGGTGTAAATACCCATGCATGATTTACATGGACATTACATTACATTACGTTTGTAGAATAATTAATGTATGAAACAAAAAGATTCCAAAAGACCACATTAGTATATTTCCATTGGAAACATGGAATAGATTATTCTAGCTTGGTGAAAGATCATAAAAATTCCAAAACGGGATCTTCCCCATTAGTTATCCTACATAAAAAATTCATTTATTCCTAGGTAATGTAAAAAGTAAAAAGGGTGATCTAAAATGCACTATATGGGTAAACATGGAAAATATCAAATAAAAGATAAACATAAGAATGTAAAAACATGGAAAAAAATTTTAAATATCAAAATTGTGAGTCTTGAAATAAGTCATGGAAGATCATATGCATTAATCATAAAGGAATCATGAACCATGAGAAAATAACATTAGATAAAACATGGATCTTTGGAAAACATTTAAGCACATAATATGATTTCTATTGTATCCAAGGCATTGATGCTGAGGCCATCATTGTTTAAAAAATCTATATCATAACTAGGTTTTCATTCCATTTCATCCATGTATTACGGAACATTATTTACATGTTGTTACAATTGTTTATTACTAAATTGAATGTACATGTTATTCCAGTCATGTATATCGCCTTATATATAAATCATTACCCAATTCATTTTAGGGTGATATATGTCCCACCCATCTCATACATAAATTATTTTTACATGTTTCAAAAAAACATTAAATATTTACCATAGCATAACCCAAAGAACAAAAAATGGATTTCTTAAACATCATTCCATCATAAAAGAATATATATAAGATAAATGGATTTAATAAAAATAATTCCATCACAAAAAAAATGAATTTCATAATTCGGATGGATAAATATCTATATTTCATTGTAGACGGAAAATAATTTTGATAAAACACATGTACATAATTATAGAGAGAATTATCATTTCTTCATCAATAATATTTTGTTATAAAAATGAAAATAAATTTTAAAATAATGGTATTTAGTTGAATGTAAACATGAAATAATATAGAGGAATCTTCTTGGAAATAAGGTGTCACAAAACTATCAGAAATCCAATCATCTTGTATATGTTGAATTTAGATACTTCATGTACTCTTGTCGGAAAATTCCAAAACTACATAAAATGGAAAATAAAGGACTTATTCCTTCCATAACATTTAAAAAAAATTCATCGATGAGTATAAATGACATAAAATAATTTATATAGGAATACAAACATTATTATATATTTAAGAAAAATGGATTTGGATGATATATATACCCCAATAAATACTTTAGTATAAAAAATATCAAAAAATAATGACACTACATAATTTACCCTTAAATTTGGTCTGATATGATTTTGATGTGCTCGAACCTCATATATAATGATTTAGATAATATTACTAACATATTATAGAATCATGGACATCGTATATGGTCATATTCTTCTTCATTTGTTACTAACAATCCATTGTTACTCGTTATTCGTGGTTTAACAACTTTATGATTGTAAAAATGTTTTTTCAAATATATTTTGGTTCTATTTATTATGTAATATTTTATATAATTTTAAATATATATAAACATGTATAACTACCATATATATTCATTCTGTACATTAATATAATCATGAATTAGTGGTTATCACGTAGAACAAATCACATCACACCTTAGAGTGAATATGTTGTACAGACGCAGATGAAAAAATATCATTCCAATAATTATTGAATGGTATTGAAATATATGGTTTAATGTTTTCCTTCTTCAATTTAATTTTATAGTAATAATATATAGTTATTGAATCCATCATTATACCCATCTGAGTAAGGTGGTGTTGAAAAACAAGGTACACCACTGCATGGAGATTGTAAGCCATACGTACCCACGTGTGGTGATTTCAATTTTCAAATGATTTATAGACGATTGAATATGGTTTATTCCTATTAATAATAACCTATATGTATATAATTACTTCTATAGTTAACACCTTGTAATGAAACAACTCAGGAGATGGAAGTAGAAGAATAAATAAGTTTGAATTAATTAGTAAATGATATTACCTTTTATTCAATGTGCCTCATCTAAATGTCTTCTTAGAGCACTAGAGTTTGACTTTGTTGAAGACCAGGAAATATAGAATATTTCAAGGGATGTTTATTAGAAAAATTAGTTGGGTAAAGATGATCATTAAGTATTCATGAGTTCTGGGGAAATTAGTGAGGAGGTGTCCTTTTATAATTGGCCCGAGGGACACTTTTGTAATTTCTGAAACAATTGATTTATAACAACATGAAAATAAATCCAAAAATCTAAACAATGAGAAATATTCGAAGATATGATATGATACGATTTATAATTAATCAACCAATATAGTTTATAAAATCTATGATGTCCATTTAAAACTTATCATTTTAATTAACAATTATTTATTTTATATAATTTTATTTAAGATAACAAATGATTCAATATTAAAATGGTTAAATATTTACTTATTTGATGAAAATTATACTATAAATGAATAATTTAGAACATTTAAAACCATATCATAATTATTAAATATTTTTTTAAATTGTTTTATGTTTTTTAAATTTTTTATTAATCATTATGTTTACAAAATAACAATTGTGTAAATTCTGTCATTACACTTTTCATTAATTTTTAGAAATATCAAAATAAGCTTTATGCCTAATTTATATATATTTTAATATTTTTATTAACAATTATTTGATATTTCCCTTAATCAAATAATTACTAAATCAATATTTTATAATTATTTAATAAACATATTTGATAAATAAAAATTGAAGATAAATTACAATTATGAATATAAATTTACTATATTTCATTTTCATATATGTAGTTTCATTGAACTTCTTGAAAATAAAACATTAAAAATCTTATACTTATTAATGAATGAATATGAGAACTTAAACATTACTTTAAATAAAATAAAATAATTTTCCTAATTAATTCTATATGGATCCAAATGGTCTATAATTTTACCATTGAATTATTATAGTAGAAATATACTTGAAACATTAGATTTGGTAAAGTGTTTTGGAATTTTAATGGTTATTTTCATTCCAATATAATTTAATTTATTGATTTTTCCTCAATTAAATATTTTCTTCATCATCCATATATAAATAATTATGGTAATTAATTATTTCCCCAAAATTACAAATAAAATTCCATGATAAATATAACCATTTAATATTTTAAATACGAATTTATAGATGAATTCAGGTTCCATATAACCTTATATTAAAATGATATAATATTTAAAACCTGAATGTTACATCATTGTATTTTCATTGGATATAATATTATAAATACCATTAGATCTCTCAAATGGCCCCAAAACGTCAAAAATGAATTTTTATCAGCTAAATATGTTTATTAAGTTAAAAGTTACAATTTATTTTTGTTGATACCACCCATTTTTTGATTTGTCGATACATAATAGATTTCAAATACAATGAAAATGACAATTTGTGTCTTTCATATATTTAAATATTACTTAAGTCATTTTCATATGATAACGTCCATTAAATGACATTATTTTTTTCCTCAGGTGTTATGGGTCAAATTAAATAAATCAAATAAAATTTTATTCACTTGTTTTGGTCATTTTATAGTCATTATAATTTTGTTAAACCTAAATTACCCTTTACTGTTGCAATAAAATTTTCCATGGTTACAATTCATTTTTTTCAAAACTAAAAGGGACCTACATTCAAAAATTATACCTCTTGAATTCAAATATGAATTACTTTTTTCAAAATTCAACAGAAAATTTTGGTAGAATTAAAATTAAAATAAAACTGTTAAAATATCACGGAATTTTTTTTTTCAAAAAACCCCCCTTTTTAAATAGGATAAATTTTTATAATAAATTCATGTATAAAATAATTTAAATAAAATTATATAAAAATGATAAAATAAAATTTTAAATCTATTCAAAAACATAATTTTACCATCTAATTTCATTAAATGAAAATTACATTTCCAATAATAATCTGCATTTTCAATATTCTTCAAAAAATTAAACTTATCATAAAAAAACCAGAATGTCAACAAACGTAAATTTTTTATTACCCGAAGTAAAGTAAAAGGTTTATTTTTTCATATTCAATAAATTGAATTTCAAAAATTAGATTTAAAATGGATGCACCATTAAAAGGTAGTAAAACTGAATTTTTTAGAACAATAAATATTTTATCAGAAAATTGAATTTTTGTTATATCATATTCTTGAAAAAAAATAATATGAATGATAATGTTATATAAAAATAAAATTTTGGTTAATATTTATTCAAAATGGATAGTTTATATCCCATTAAATAATAATATTTTAATAATATATCATTGTTTAGTGAAACACGGTATTGGGTATAACGTAATATATCATGGAAGTTATCTTTTTAATGTAATGCACGCCTAGAATAATGTTGTCTATATTGTAAGATAATACAATGTTTTTTATAGCCCAAGATTATCATGGTGTATCATACAACACAATACATCAATTAAATTGAAAATAATTTCTCTTATAAAATCTAAATTATTACATTCTACCCCCCTTATAAATAATATCTCCCTCAAAATTAATTGGGGTTATAAATGGTTCATTATATGAAAGTTTCTATAATGGCAACCCACATCATAAAAAAAGGATACTAAAAATAATTTTAGAAAGAAATTTTTGAAATAATATAGTAACCCAAAGTAACTCATCACTGGGTTTCCACATAAAAGAACATATGTGCTAAGTGAAAAACATAGATAGAGAAGAGAAATATAACCATCATGTTCTGTTCGATAGTGATAGAGAATAAGGTTTGGTAAAAGTTAATTATTATAAATCCAATAATCATCGATGATTTTTAGGATCATCTTATTCATCAGATAAGAAGGTACTAGAATAACATTTTTTGTTTCAATATTATTTTCCTAAATTTGA
This sequence comes from Viscum album, assembly GCA_963277665.1. Classification (NCBI taxonomy): domain Eukaryota; kingdom Viridiplantae; phylum Streptophyta; class Magnoliopsida; order Santalales; family Viscaceae; genus Viscum; species Viscum album. The sequence goes on along the minus strand of OY728126.1, from coordinate 1,681,769,364 downwards.
TAAATTTTTTCAAGAGGATAAATTCTTACTTAATTTCAGTATAGTCTCACCATTGGTCATTCCTTGAAAAAATTCCTCTACATCACTTATTAAAAGAAATAAAGTTGAATTTTTCATTCTTAAAATATTTGCATATCGTGAGATAAAATGATATATCATTCTATTTGTCTAATAAAAAAGGTTAGAACATGTTTTCAAATATTTATATGTCCATGTATTGTGAGATAATACATTAATCTGACATTATTAAACCAAAATATAAATTATACTATCTATAGATGGATGAAATTACAAATTCTTCAAAAAACTCAAAATATTAAGCCTTATAATGATGTGAACTAAATTGACTTAACATCTATCTCACATATCTCATAAGGTATATATTGGTTGTAACATTCCAATCATATCAATAGATTAATCATGTGTTCTCTTGAATCATAATAATAACATTAATTGTCGTAGAACCATATGGAAAACACACATTCATTAACAATTATCTCATTCCAAAAAATAAAAATACCAAACTTCTATATACCCAAACCATGATATAAATTTGTCCATTCATCATTGAGGAGCTCCTTAATACTATCAAACATTTCATTATCTCACTATCCCTTAATTATGCACATATCATTTTCTTTCTAAAAATATATCAATCACTTTCAATGGTAACATGTAACACATATTTATGAAAATCCACAATGGACCAATACATAGATATTCTAATATTCCATTATACCATAAATGAGATTGTACAACCCTATTTTTGAATCCCATTACATAAACACGTAATCATTCCACCACATCTTTGTCATACTCATCATCTCTAATTGTGATCACATGTGATTTTCCTTTGTATTTGGATTTAAGATAATGTTTATGCCGATCATCCCCATTAACCATTAAATCTGGGAATTGGTTATCATAAATCCCCATTTCCTTGTACTTATAGCATTGAAGAGTGGATGGTTCATTATATGTAGTATTTTATATATTCTCATCATTAGAAAACAAAAATCTCATTACATCGGCACTCGACTAATTGATGATCTTATTTTCGAAACATAAATATTTTTTTCTCCCCATAATGAAATCTCCACCATTATTCTTTCCACACATTGATCATAATGAAATATTCATCTTCTTTTCACTATTTTGTTTTGAGATTTTCCTATGAACTCCATTTTTCGATTCTTATCAAAACTCTAAGATTGATATTTAACAAGAACATTCATTTCTACATTGATATCACAATGAAAAATCTCTTCATAGCTACTAATGTCTCTTATAGAAAATTCCCGTCAAAGACATGGTTTTAAGCCACTGAATAATATATCAAAATTAATTTCAGGTTGGATGATAAATCGAGAAGAATATATTGATTGTCTTGTAAAATATTCCTCATATGTACAAAAAGATTCATCACCCATTCTCTTAATCTAAAGAAAATTCATTTCCATATTATCTCTAAGAATATGAGGAAGGTAAACAATGATTTTTTTTGAACTCGTACCATTTAATGGATTCAATTTCATCTTGCTGCCTTGTATTCTTGATTACAATCCACCACTGGTTTATTTATTCTTAAAAAACATAAACAACCGAAATTAGTATTTCATGTTTCGAAGAGTGAATGATGGAAAAAATATTTTCAATTGCACTGATCCATTTTTTATCTATAATTGGAACTGAAGACCCACTTAATGAAGGTGGATGTTCCCTCATGATGGATTCAACTGAATGTTGTTCCATTCTCTGCTCATTTGGATTTCCAAAATGATCATATCTTGAGTAAGTATAGGAATAAGATTTTTCATTCTATATCCTATAACATTTGGTTGTTCAGGAGTAAAATTCTTTCATTGACCAGGGTATTGATCAATAAAATAGTTTTTTCTGGGTCATCCATTGTCTAATACCCAAAATATATAGTGTCAGAGGTAAAATTCGTACTAAGAAAACTACATATTCATGGGGGAGTACATTCAATTTCACATATATTAGGTTTAATCCTAGGTTATTACTGATACTTACCATAATTCATGGACTGTGACCTATAGATACAAACACCCTTACAAACATCCCTTGACATACTATATAAATATATCTAGGGAACTGACTAATGTTTTACCATCATATTATCTAATGTATAACTAAACATTTTCTCAGATACCAACAGTAAATAACCAATCATGAAGTACATGGACATTACATTACATTTGAAGAATACAAAATACATGACATAAAGAGATTCCAAAAGTGAATATTAGTTTGGTGCCTTTGGAAAAATATAACACATTCTTCTATCTTGTTGAAATATCTTCAACATATCCCAAAATGTTCTTCCCGATTCATTTTCCTATATGAAACATTTTTTCATATCTTAGAGAAAATAAAAAATAAAAATGGTGAGCTCAAATTCTTAGTAAGGATAAACATGAAAGCATCAATAAAACATAAATAGAACAATGTTAAACATGAACATAAATTTTAAATTTCAGAATCGTTATTCATGAAATAAATCATGGTAGTTCATAATGCAGAAATCGTAATGGAATCATAAACCATGAAAAAATAACACTGGTATAAAACATGAAATTTTTGAAAAAAAATAATCACATAATATTGTTTCTATATTAAACATGTCATTGATTCCAAGACCATAATAGTAGATAATTTCCATTAATGAATTGGGTTTACTAGTCATCACATCCATGCATTTCTGAACTAGATTTACTCTTTGATCTAGCTCTATATTACAAAACTGAATATACATTTATTTCGCTTCATATCTACCTAATGAGATATAATTCTTTTATGATTGATTTAGAGGTAGATTATGGTCCCACCCATCTTATAATGATATCAATATTATGTGTTCCAAAAAAACCTAATCCTTTCACCATATCATAACCTAAGGAAAAAAATGGGTATCTTAAACAGAATTTTATCATAACATAAATAATATATGATAAATGGATTTATATAAAAATAATTTCACCATAAACATAATGAAAAATATTAATAATAGTGATTTAAAAAACACAATGTCATATTATATGAAAAATAATTTTGATAAAGCACATCAACTAAATTCTTAAGGAAAATAACATTTCATATTTAAAAATGATATCTATTCTCAAAATTCAATGAAACATTAAAAGAAAATTATTTCAATAAAATTAAAATTGAATTCATGTATAGAAATACTCATGGAAATAAGTTTTCATGAACGCATAAAAAATCCATTCATTCCATATAAGTTAAAAAAAATACACTTATCATAATCATTCCAGAAAATTATAAAATTACATCGTAAGAAAAATTAAAGAATGATTCATTTCATACAGTTTAATAACAATTCATTGATCGGTAAACATGTCATTAACAATAAGTAGACTAATTGAAATAATTTTATATATTTTGGAAACATGTATATGGATGATAAATATACCCCTATAAAATACATACATAGAAACAATCTCAGAATATAATGAGATTGTGAAATTATTTGTTAACTTATGTCTGATTTGATTCCTATCATTCTGAACCTCTTGTATATTGATTATGATAATGTTATTAAAGTATTCTATAATCATGGTCATCATATATGGTCATATTATATTTCATTTTGTTTTGTAAAAATTCATTTCTAGTCGTTATTCGGGTTTTAACCGCTTTATGATCATATGTATGTTTTTTGGAATATGTCCGGGTTATCCTTATTAGTTCATATTTTTTACATTAGAAAATGATATTTACATAATTAATATCATATTAATTTATTATTTACCTTTTTACATTCATTATTTAGTGATTATCATGTAGAACGAATATCACTGCATTGTGGAGTTGATATGTAGTACATATGAAAGAGTGACGATATCATTCCCAAAATTGATGAGTGGTATTGAATATCATGCTGTAATATATTCCAAAATCAATATAATTTTAAAATAATGTTATATAGTTATGACATACATCATTGTAGACATATAAGTATGTTGGTGGTGGAAAATAGAGTACACTATGACGTGGAGACGATATTCTGTGCGTATGCACATGTGGTGATTTAATTTTTCATATGATTGGTAGAAGGAGGAATATTTAAGGAACCAATAAATGATATTACATTTTCTTCGATGTGCCTCATAAAAATCTCTTCTTAATGCACTATAGATTGTCTTTGAAAAGAACAAGACCTATAGAATATTTATATTAATGTTTAAAAAATATATTTACATGGTATATAAAAATTTTAAGGCATAAATAATAGTGTAGAAATGAGGCTGGAGGTGTTCTATTAAAATTCGTGTGACAAAATGTTTTGAAATTTCTAAAACTATTAATTTATAATATTTTTAAAATAAATCAAAATATATCAAAAATATATATATTCAATGATAAGATACAATTAGATTTAAATCTCAATCATCCAATAGAATTTAGAAAATCCTGTATTTCATTTTAAACATTATAATTTTAATTAACAATTAGTTATGATATTTAATATTTCTTAAGATAATAAAATTTTTAACATTAATGGGGGGAAATATTTACTTATTTGAATTTAATTATTCTATAAATGAATAATTTATAACATTTTAGACTATATAATAATTATAATATATTTTTTAACATTTTTTATTTTTAAAAAAAAAACTATAATACATTATTTTAACAAAACATCAATTATGTCAATTTTGAAAATACTCATTTCATGGATTTTTAGAAATATAAATATAAGGTGTTATACCAAAACTAATTATTTTATTATATCAGTAATGGGTCAATGCAATCTATAAAAATCATTTTGAAAATTAATTGTATCAAATTATATTTATTTTAATATTTATAAAAATATTTATTTGAATTTTCCCTTAATAAAATAATTACTACATAAATATTTTAAAATTATTTATTATAATTGTTAGAGGAAAAAAAATTAAATACAAAAAATATTATGAAATAAATTTACTATATTTCATAATAATTTATGTACAAAAATTTATGTACTTGAAAATCCAAAATTACAAAATTTATGTTTATTAAAGTATGAGTGTGAATATTGTATCATTACATTAAAAAATAATATTATTTTATTAATCAATTACATACTGTTCCAAATTGTCCATAATTCGACAATTGAATGATTATGGTCGATATATACTTTACCAAAAAAATGTTAAGTTTTTTGTCCTTTTAGTAGATATTTTCATTCTCATAAAATCTTGTTTATGGATTTTTCATACATTAGATATTATTTTCATCATTAATATATAAATATTTTAGTTAATTATTTCATCCTAAAAATTACATATAAATTCACATGATAAAGATAAACAGTTTATATTTGATATAAGTATATATTGTCAAATTTACCTTGTGTATAATCTTATTTAAAAATTATATTTTATTTAAAACATTAATGTGAAATAATTGAATTTTTATTAAATAAAACATTATAAATACCATAATATCTCCAAAATGGCCCTAAAATGTAAAAAAAAATTTATATCAGGGAAATATTTTTATAAAGTTAAAAATTTATATTTATATTTCTTCATAAGTCCCATTTTACCATATGTAGATACACAATAGATATGAAATACATTGAGAATGACACTTTATGTCTTTCATTGATTTAAATATTATTTAAGTCATTTTCATTTAAAAGATTCCATTAAATGGAATATAATGGATCCTTTTGTGTTAAGGTAATATTAAATTCATCAAATAAAATCTTTTTCAATTCTTTTGGTCATTTTATAATTATTATAATTTTATTTTTAACCCAATTTAAATAATTACTATTTATCGGGGTAATAAAATTTGCAATAGTTACTATTCATATTGGTTAAAAATAAAATAGACCATCATGAAAAGTTTGGATCTCACGAATATCTATTTCACATACATTATTCAAAATTCAAAACAGGGATGTTTCAGAATTTAATTTCAAATAACAGCGTTAAAATGTCATGAAATATGTTTCTGAAAAAATGCCCCCTTTTAAATAGAAAATGTTTTTATATTAAATTCCTGTATAATATCATAATCAAAAACCGTAATTGGATAAAAATGAGGTAATTAAAATAGAAAACTAATACAAAACATATTTTTACAATGTAATTACTTTAAATGAAAATAATTTTTTCATTAAAACCCATTATTTGAACTATTAATGAAAAAATGAAACTTATCAAAAAAATACCAAAAAGTCATCCAATTAAAATTTTTTATTAGAAATAAATAAAAAGTTTAATGTTATAAATTTAATATAAAATATTTTCCAAAAATAGATTTAAAGTGGTGGCGCCATCAAACCGATGAAAAATTGTATTTCTATTAAAATAATTTATCTTTTATATGAAAATTGTTACATTGTCCTTATATCATGTTCTAGAAAATACCTAAGATGAATTTTAATGTTGTATAAAATTTAAAATTTTGTTAATACATAATCCAAATGACTATTATATATCCCATAAATTAACAATATTTTAATAAAATATCATTTTTAGTGAAAATATATATTGAGTACAGCCCATTCTATCAAGGAATGTCACTCTTACCTCTAACACAAGGCAATATTATTTTAGCGTATACTACAAGAGAACATGGTTTTGCATATAGCGCAAGATAATCACAGTGTTCCTTAAAACACAAGGCATCAAATAAATTAAAAATTATATATCACATAAAATCTCAGGGTGTTATAAATGGGATCAGGAACACACATTGTGGTTGAAATGGATTAGGCCGGAAAACAGTTTGAGTGGGTGATTAGTGTTTTTCATTATAGATTGGAATCGAAGTTGGTATGTCATCAATTGTTTATTTCATGGGAATTTTGGTAAACTTGAGATATGATTGGTAATACATTAGTGGTAATTTCGTGTGAGTGCCTATCCATTTCATTCTATGTGGATAATCAAGGTACCCAGGGATATTGGGATGTGGTGGCCTTATTTTTTGTTATTTATTTAATTCATAGTTATTTCATATGGGTTTTCCAGTTTGAAAAATGATTTTACACTTTTCTGATCACTTTTTTTTAGTTTTACATATAACTGATTTCGATATTGTTATTCAAGTACAATAGGGGTGGTGCAGCCGTTGCTACTCGAGATAAGCCTCTTAATGATTAGAAAATTATAATGTATATCAGGTGGGATTGTCATGTTGTCAACTAGAATATAACGCAATATTTGAAGACTATTGTTGAGGTACACCCAAGGTGTAATTTATAAGGATATCATCCTGGGGATTACATTGATGAGAATCCACCATCCTTTTATGGTAACATCAAAACTCAAGAGGCATGGGGATGGGTTGAAATGATTGAACATATCATCGAATTCCTTGATACACCTCATTGTATGACTGTAATGCAAGAAATTTTGAGACATGATTTTACTAGAAAGCTATGGTTGGACCCAATTATACACTATGATAAGAACATGAAATTTTATTTAAAGTGTTCAATGACTCACTTCATTCATCAGATTTTTGTAGTGTAGTAGATGATGGAAAATATAGTGTAGTTACACTATTTCTAGTAGGAATTTCAATCAATGTCGCCAAAAAAATCCTATTTCAAATCAAAATAAGACTAATCTCTATCTATATTGGGAGTCTCCATTCGATCATAATTGGTTCATTAACCATTTGATCATCGATGTAGTTTTGTTACCTCACTTTGGGTCAGTTATCTATTTTTCTTCTAATCTACCTTTGATCATGTTATTTTTATTTCATTTAGGTCTTGGATTTTTTAATAAATGGTGATGTTACTTATTTATTATATCTAGATCTGTTGTGTAATCACATATAGGGGATAAACCTTCCATGTTGTGGTGTGGTGTGTGTGAGTTCATGAGGTATGTGTTGTTACCTATTCTATGACATCCCTTTTGGTCAATATAGTCAATTATAAGATGTTTATATAGACTATAGGGTATTTGTATAATTTTAGTTCTCCAATGTTCAGTGTATTGGGTTTTAGATGTGGGAGAACTGATTTTTTATGTAGGTAGTTCCATTAGTAGACAATGTTTGTGAACTTCATTATAGTTATAATTATAAATTAATTCAGAAATTGAAATGTAATGGGTCGATTGAATTTTATCTATGTGTCAAATTTGGTTTTTTATAAAATAACTTTTACCTTAGTTTTGGTAAACTGAAATGGTTTTCAAATAATTATGATTTTTTTTGAAATTTATTTTAATGAATATTCAAATGGAAATGGACTTATGAATTGTTATAGAAAATAGTGATCTTGTAAAGAATTAGTCACTTAGGTGGATTTATTTTAAAATGTCTCATACACTATCATGGGTTTTTTTCTCATCGTACATTTCAATGTTTCCAAAGCCTATTCTTCGGTTGAGTTGATATTTTTATTGGGATGTTCACTTGTTGGGGTGTTCATATACCCTCTGGAAATGATGAATATGTTAATTAGGATGATTCATATAAGATTTTATATGTTATGTTGGATTTTACAAGCTATACTAACCTAGTGGTATCCTTGGCCTCTTGTTATCTAGTCCTCTTCTCCTATTTGGGTTTCTTTTGTTTTTTATGTTATGATTTTAAATCTATGGATTTGATAATATATTTGATGCATGATTCAGTTTTTGTGAAATGTGATATCTTGTGTGATATATGGATTTAGTAATCATTAAAATAAATTTACCCACTTTATTAGTAAATGTGGGTAAATGGGAAATATATTTTTTCCTTGATTTTGTTATAAAAAAATGTTAATAAATTTTCAAGCCTTTTTTCACTAATGATTTCAATGTGTGGATCATTGTTTAAATTATTGATAAAAACATTTGTGAGGTAACCTAGTGACATTTTTATCTCATACCCTACATACTAATTATATGGTTCAATTATCGGGTTTTGTCATTCAATTTTGGGTAAGGACAAGCACATCGTTCAGGAGGCACGATTTTATATCAGCTGAGATTTATATATGGTAGTGAGATGGTGGGTGTATTCCCACACTATCATATGGAGTATATGGTTTTCCTATTTTTGTGGTCCCAGATTGTTGGACCTTTATTTTTAGACTATTACTAGTATTGAGTTCTTTGGATTCATCTTTTTTTAATTATGGAATATATTATGATTTTCTTAGTTTTTCACTATTTTATATATATTTGTCATGTTGTTTCTTTAGTTTGGGTGAAATAATTCTCTCTGAACACTGATTAATGTATAGGTGCTAATCGGTATCCTATTTTTATCAATATTTCCCATAGGGTACAAGTTGGATCTTCTTAAGTACCGGTTTGAGTGTGTATTCTGGTGGGTTAGTTATAAAAAACAATAGATCATTCATTTTTAAATCAAAATATAAATTATATACTGAAAAATGGGCTTCCTTCCATGAATAATAATTATGATCAAATACCCAAACTATATGAAAATAATCTATACATCATGAAATTTCATGAAATATTGGACAAAATAGTCACATATGTCTAACAAGTTATCCAATAAAACTAAAAAAATCATAGGAATACAGAAGGGATAAAAAAATAATTAGCTTAAGAGGATACCCATTAAAGAAGGAATAACCCCCTGAGTACTGCCCAGGTACAATGTAATTCCCATGTTAACTTATTTTTAGTAATATCAATGTAAATAAACACAAGTATTAATGTCAATCACAAAAAATAACAAATCATTAAATAATAAACCAAAAAAATATCATGCATTTCAATAATAATATAAATTACATAGACTTAATTGAGTATGATAAACATTCACATCTAATGTTTCCCTATATTCCTATATATATATAATGGATTAATTCACATCAAATCACATAAATCTTTAGAAAACATTTATGTGCATCATTGAAGTTTAATTTCAATTTATTATAATTGAAGTCCAAGAGCATCAATATACATTTTTATGTAATCATTAATGATCACAATATTATTATTGTCATGCACTAATTTAGTTCCCATATCTATGTTTTAACCACTATTAATCCTATATACATTGAAAAAAATTATGGATTAGAATGAGAAAATATAATGAACAAGATTATAATTAACAATTAATAAACACGCAAAATGTAACAATTTTCACCGATATAGAATTACACTTGTCCTCATCCACACATACTAATAAATATATTTTTTACTAGATATGAGGTCTAATATGGACATTAGGGGATGAATGTTCCCTGAGTGTTGAATAATCATATGATATAGAATGAATTTGAAAACAACAATGAACATGTAAGGACTAAATAAATAATCCTAATAGCAGAAAAATAAACCAACATGTAGAGTATCAATATGTAATATTATACACATAGAAAAAAATGAATAATATAACCCCATAAAAAATTTAATAATGTATGAGATAATGCAAAAAAGAATAATAGTATAACACCCAGTCCCAAATTTTATTTTATATATTTACCACTATCCATCTATTCCTTCTCAACTACCCACCATAATTCACATTCCCTTTACTGGATCAATGGTCATAATATCTATGTAAACACTAATATTCTAGAGAATTATGTAGGAAGGAAATCAAATAGTATTATACTAAAGTTCCTTTAAATATATTAATGATAAATTCTATTACATTTCGTGAAATTTAAAATTGCATTGATAAAAATATTGTGTTTACAAAAACTAAACATTTATGTTTGGTAGATATATATAAACTCTACCAACATTGAATCCAAGTTATATTTAATTCAAACAGCCTCCTAAAAGATCTACCATGACGTGTTTATACAAATAAATGTCTTATAAATCCACTATAAATGGATAAAAAATGTACAATCCTGATAAAACTTTGGAATTATCCCTTTCAGGGATAGAATATTTTGACCACCATTCATGATAAACTATAATAGTTAGAAATAACCACACATGTTAATGTAGATACTTGATGATAGATAATAAGTAAATTCTTATAATTAAATATTAATCATCATCACAAATAGAAATTTTATTTAATATCCATCATAGGTCTCTCAGGAAACACCTAAACACAGGATACGATCAATTATCAATTAGAGGTCACATATGCTATAGAGGAGCACATAATGTGATAATGAATCGAAAACTTTTATCACATTCAATAAACATACACATAAAATAATCCTACTAAAATATATAAACAATTTATAATTACGAATATATATACGAAAACTGTGATTAAATAATCGTATTTGTTTAAAAGTATTTCATGACAAAAACGACATTATCTCACCAACGTGTATGTTCTCACACGCCAATAACTTATGATATTCAACTCAATCAATGCATATTTTAGATTTTGGTTTGGTGAGGATGAATATTATCATACAAGGACGAAAAAACTAATTATAAGTGTGTTCAGGTCCTAAAATTATAAATTAATTTAAATCGGTTTTTGCAATCAATGATTTGATATCCTGAAATGGTCACATCAGTTGAGAATGTTGGTTTTATATGGAGACTAGAAAACATTTATAAAATTTTGGGATTTAATTAGATGAGGGATTAATTAACAATTAATGGATGTGAAATATTTAAAGACACATTAGATACCTACCATTTATTATGGACTCTTTTACCCCTTTAAAATAGATAAGACCCCTGAAGAGATGTAGTAGTTTTATTCATTTTCCTAATATTTGAAACCACTACCAGAGAATACACCATGACCTCTCCTTTGTCATGCCATGTTTGAACACATCATTCTAATATGACTATCCCTATAAAATGTCACCTCAAACTAGGAAATTCAAATCTTCACTATCCAAAAGAGATAGGGTGAGGTTTCACATGTCATGGGGAAAAAGTAAAATCTTTTAAAACTATTATTATGGCCACACCTATTTCCCCATTACCTGTGTTACAACAAATCACAGTAGATCAAAAATTGATTTTATCGAGGTGTGGTATTTTACATTTTAATATAAATACTTGAAAACCCACTACTATGATTCCAAACACCCCAAACACAGAATATACACATTTTTCCCAATCCCAAGGATCTAAATTATCCATTTAGACATGTAATAACAATCATTAACAAACAAACATAAAATAATAGAGTTATAATTTAAATATATATTTGAAAATTCAGGATTTCATTAAAATCAATTTGTAATAAATTATTTCTCACTATAATTCCATTAATAAATAAAATTTAATACAAAACATTTTGATAATTATTAATATAATTCACTAAATGATAAATCATTTACATAAAGTGGTCTAGTATGCTTGAAAAAAAAACTTTATTTTTTTTATAACTACGTGAATGATCTATATAGACCTCAAAAAATTCACAATACATAAAAAAGGAACATTAAAAATAAATTATAAAACTAATATTGTTTAAATTTATTATAATAGAATATGATATTTTTATATATTTGATTCTATATTATATTATAATTTTTTCTGGATAATAAATTCCCAATTCTTGATTTCATTTATTTGATTTAAGCCTGCAAAAAAAAAATTTAATATACCCATTTTACTACAATATCTACGATATTTCTATTTCTGTCAACAAAATTCCAAATATTTTTCTTCTAAATTAGAATTATTATAATGTTTTTATAGTAAAAAATATTTATCATTTACAGTTTCTTGATCCATTTAGGATATATATGTAATATAAATTAATTATAGTTATAGAAATTTCATAGATAACTATGAGATCTACATTATTGAGAAAAATAAATAATGAGAAAATTATTCATATATTTCATTATCATATAATAATATTTATCTAAAACTAAATCATAATATTCTTATACAGATGTATTTATATTTTTTATTCTAATGTAATAATATTTACTTCTATAGTTCTAACATCCATTATGCTAATGATTGCTAAATAATGTCCTTCATAAAAATTATTTTTTTTAAAAACATACTTTTGATGATTAATTTTATAATTTTTTGATCTCGAATAAGGTAATGTTTCATATTTTTTCACATTTATATAAATTAATAGATATATTTTCTTTTCATGAAAACTACATAAGCCTTGCTCTTATGGAATAACCTATGGAAATTTCATCATTTTTTTGGAATAAAATCATTAAGATGATCATTAGTATTCAATAGAAATACCATTCATTATGAAACTCTAATAATAAGAATCATTAGTATTAATAAATTTCAATATTTCAAAAGGGATTTTAATTAAATATAATTATATGTAAAATCATCGCTTATGAAGTAAAAATAAGTATTAAACTATTCTGTCAAAAAAAATTTCCACCGAACAATCATTCATCATAAGAAATGTATATTTTTAAGAGTTTTATATATAAATTAAAGAATTATATTATATTAAGAAAAAATTGATTGAGGAATATTTAATGTAATTCATCATTTTTCATAAAATAATTAGAAATTAAAATTCCAAAAATTTAATCCACTATCTTTTCCATTAGTATAGATATATTGGAATTAATAAAATTTAATAGAAGATATAGAAAGTATATTTATATAGGGTTATTTAGTTTTAAGCATTATGAAATAAGTATAATAATCTAATATAATAATAAACTAAAAAAATTATATATTTTTTAACTAATATAAAAATAATTTTTATGGACTAGAAATATCTATGTGTAATGAAATTAAAGAATCAAATATCGAGACATCAATAGTTTTCTAAAAACAAAACTTTTATATCATTACATACTGACATGAACAACATACCTTTGTCGAATTCGACATTAGTTCAAGAAAATAATTATTTAATATTTTATTCTAAATCTTATATGATATATATATATATATTGTAGTGAATTTATTTTTCAAAACCATGAATTATATTTTACAATGGTAAAATTTGATAGATTCTTACTAAAAATGTATTCCACGATTTATTTTTAATCATTATCATTTATATTTTATGATAGAACGTGATCCGTATTTTATTATAGAAATGTTGAATTTGTATTTCAAAAATATATGGTGTATAATTTATAAAATGATTTTATTTAATGATGCGATTTCGATTATGTATTAAGATAAATATAATATAGAAATAATATATTTTCAATGTTTGAGAACCTCTCAAGTACCTATAATAAAAAATGAGTGTTTTTAAAAAAAATTAATGCATCCCTCCTTGAATTTTTGAAAGATACAATAATTAGACTCATATCTGGTCAGATGGAATGAACACTTAAAATATATATACTACAATGTTGTTTAATTTTTTCCAATTCATTTTACAATTAAAAAATTAAAGATTTTGGTACCCTCACATGTGTGGAAACTTAAATTTTATAAAAAAAGAATATTATGAACCAAAATTTTCAATCTCATGATTTTTTAATCACTAATAATTCCATAATGTTCTAATATTTTAGAAATAAAAATTGGATAATAGTATTTTCAACATTTATATTTTCAAAAAAACTCAAATAACCTTTTTATAAAAATGTAATTACAATGAAAATATATATTACATAATTTAAAACAAACTTCATAAGATATATTTTTTGGTTTTAATTGTTTATGATATTTATCAAAATTAACTCCATTTCATTTTAAATGTCACCAAAAATTTTTTAAACTAGAAACACCATACATTAGATTAACCATCAATAATTAATTACTATTATGAACATATAAAATATATTTTTCACTAAACTATGAAGCTCAGTGCTTAATTTTTCATGTCTATTTAGAATTATTCTCTTCATATTTTTCCAGGTCACCTTTAAGAAACTAAATTTCTAAATTTATCATTTTGTTATTTGTAATTTTTTTCAAGACATGTCATATACATGACAATATAATAATGTTGTGGAATAACTTCCTCATATCTTGATAATAATGAAAAATTACCATCATCTGATTTAAAAGTAAAATATGTGTAATGGGGCATTTCCAAAATATATTCAAGAATTTAATTTCCATTTAATAAGATATTATTAAGAATAAACATGAATAAAATCCATCAATATTCACTAAATTATTTCTACAATTTCACTATTTACACTAAAACATAGATCCTCTCATAAAATAAATGTATATTTATTAATAAAAAAATTCTATATGTTCTTTTATAATAGTTTTTTCATATCAATACATTTCTATCATTATTAGATATCCCAATCATTTATTCCCTCAATGTATACATCAATAAAAAAATTATATGAATAATACTTATTATATGTCTTTGATTCTACATAATTAATTTGATCATAAAAATATATATAATATAATGATTTTATTCATATATAATTCATGATATTGATGTTATCCTTCTCTATCTTCTGAATGAATTCATTTGGATAATGTTCATAACATATCATTATATATGAATATAAGTGTTTTAGAACACTTAATGTTAATTTACTATATGATGAATTAAAAAAAAGTATTCATTATTTTCAAAATCTCATGAAATATATTTTAGTAATTTTTATATTTAATCGAAGTACCAATCTGATTATCAATACTCTTATTTGTAAAATTCTTAGCATCCTCAAATTAATTTTTTTATTTCTATTCAATCCGAGTAATATTGACAACCAATTATTGAGGTTTCTAATTTGTTATTTATTTCTCACCAAAATATTTTAATCAATTTACTATATTTAGGATCCTTTGATAATTTTTTATACATATTCACCAAGTCAAAAATTAAAAGGATTTATAATCATCTCATAATGTATACAGATGAGAAAAATTCACATTCTACATTTCAAAATGAGTGACTTAACAATTTTCACCATAATTACCCCCATGAAGATATCAGGATGTATCAAGTAGTCATACACAACCATATATTCAATACATTTCTATTTACCAAATATTCATGTTTTTCTGCATGAGTAAAATTTATAATATACTTTTCTAGAAAATTATGTAAAGTATTCATAATATATAAGTTATCTAAAATATTATTATTAAAAAATAACTTTATTTTATTACACTAGTATTGATAATAATATTTATAAAACAAGGGATATTATATGATTCAATTTATCTATAATAATATATTTACATCCTAAAATTGAAACAAATTTATCAACTTTTCTATTAGAGTAGGTAAAACTGATATGAAATTAAAATAATTCAATGGAAATGTAAAATAATAATAAAAAATACACTCTCAAATGAATATTCATACATTGATACCAATGGTTTCCATGATAAATATGATAGAAAACCCTACATTTTGGAGTATGAATTTTAGTTTCATGCTTTGTTAAAATATGCATCCCCCTAAATTGATTATTTTTAAAAAAATTATGATCATCAAATAAAACCAATAATCAGAGATAGAAAATACTGTTAAATTTGAAAAATTTAAAATCCAATGTATATATACTGGAATGAAAAAAAATTACTAAAATATGTACATAATGTTGGAATTTTAATAACTAAATTTTTTAATCATAATGAAAGTTAGGAAGAAACAAAATTATGTTTAAAAATTTATCCAATAAGGAATAAAATCTATAAACTCCAAAATAATCTTATTACTAGTAACACAGAATCAATATAAGTGTTCAATTTTATACTTAACTATACGGGGATTACATTCCAGATATAGCTTTCCTCTTTCCAATTACTATAATATACCCAACATAACCAATAGAATCTCACCTGATTAGATTTTTTTTATCTGTGAAACCCCGATCCTACCACCAATTGTCCATTATTTTTTAATATAATCTAGTAGGAGTAATAATGACATGGGATGTGTTTGGATATTTCACTTTTATAATCCTATAGATATACCGATATATAATACTATAATGGGAATGTAAGTAAATAAATAATAATTTCATTCAAATGCTCTATATCTCCAATCATTTACTATTATAGTATATACATATATATTTTGAAGTTATTTTAGGCCCAAATACTATTAAGGTGGTCCAAAAAGATAAAAAGATGTAAAATAGTCCAATCCAACAACCAGTAATCCATCTAATATCTAACCACTATATCTAAAAAATGACACTAAGAACCACTCACATCAATTCTCCAATATTTTACATATAATATTCAATAATCAATATAATAAAGGACACAAGTTGGTGGAGACCATGTAGGATTGGGTATATATAGACCAAATAAGACATTATGAGATCATTTATGACTAAATAATAAAAATTAAAGTGTGTCTTCTCAAAACCATTACTAAGAGTGGAGAAGAATGGTTAAACCTATAAAACACAATGGAGATACACATGTTATATTTTATGATATGAAATCACTAATATCAAGAGAACATTGTATTCTAATTATTTAATAAAGGATTTAAATGAAGATCATATTGGCATTCAGTTAGATAATGTTGGATGATCCCTTTATAATTGTTTTTTGTGAAAGAATCACTACTATATATGTTACTTATTCCATTATAGGTATATAGATATTTAAAAAACCACTCCATAGAGGGTGGATCCATTACCTATATACATATGTAATATTATGTATAATGACCTAGAATTTTCAATCTAATTTTTTTATATGAAAATATTACGAGTTAGAGAAATTTGAAGGCACGTGATTCCAAGGCTCGGAGTGGCTGGAATTAATTTCCAAAAATTATTTTAGTAAGTTCAGTTATCATGTGAGCATGAATTTTTAACTTTTGAACCAGTTCTCAGAATTGAAATATAACGACACTATTGAAATTTCAGCGCTGATATTCCCTTAAGGGATCTTTCACCTAACCCATAGTATGTTGAGGGTGGGAGTTTGATTTTCGGTTTTTCGTGGAACAATTGAAGAATAAAATAAATATCTTTTACTTTTTTTTCTTGAAAACTCTATTTTTTGGAATTTGATTGTGGGGACCACCTGACCTTGAAAACCCTCTTTTAATGTGGTGTTACTCTATGAAACCCTCCCCAAAATAATGAGCCATCATTAATTTAACAAATATTGAACTCTTAAACTTAATTTGGGTGATTGTATCCTCAATTACTGGGGGAATTGATTATTGTTGGAAAAAAACTTTTGCTTGAGAACTCTTGGTGGAAGAATATCGTCCAACAAAGATCATCCTCCAACGTAAAATGAATATTCAAATCAAGAAAATGGATCCAACATTTGATCATGGATTAGAATTGTACTATGGGAGTGAATAACATCATATTGTTCTTCATATTTTTCATCATCTTCCTCATGTCGTCTCCAACGAACAATCTAGGTAGGGTTTTTTTGTGAGTGTTCATCCTTAATTGAAGTTGATTAAATATTTTTGAGCCACATGATATCGGTCTAACATGGTGGTTGAAGGCCGAATGAATGTTGTATGATCCCTCTAATACATCGTTTTTTGATGTGTTTTTATCTGGTGAAACTTCAGGTTGGGTGTAACTTGACCGTGATGTAATTGATGGGACAACGATGTCCCGAGCTGATCATTAATGCATTAGAAATGGATAACAAGGCATCAGATCTCACCTAGTGAACCATGGAAGACCACTGGTATGATGGCACCGGTGACTGGCACTGTCGACTTGAGCTGGCATGGTACAAGGTAGTGGCCAACACATAACCGCAATGGGCGTGGAATTGCAATCCTGCCACCGAAGGATGCCGTGGCCCTTCTGCCGTGGCAGAGAAGGGTGGAGGCCGGCACACCGGCCACCCGCATGGATTTCAGGTCAGCTCGCGTCCGCACTGCCGATATTGGAGGACATGGCTATTGAGCCATGATGACACACCTAGTGTGCGGCTGACACCTGGCCATCCGCTGAGGCAATAGCGGCGCATGCTCGCGATGTTGGAAGGGGAGACGGGGCTAGGAGTACCCACTCACAGTGGGTCCATCGTGCAAGCAGGAGACACCACGTGGTGCCGCTGGGTTGGCCAGAGCCGAACAGTCCTCGATTCGTTTGAGAATCCCATGGTTTTCCTCCCCCGAGAGGAGGCCAAGGTCGGCCCTGCCATGTGGGCCACCTTGGCCATGGGCCGCACCAGCAGGTCTCACCCAGCACGGGCCGACCTGCCCCCAATGGGTCGGGTCGTTCCCTTTACGGACCGGGCCGGACTGTGGCCCTGTTGGTCGGGCCCACAACATTCCCTCCCATTTAGGCCGGATCCAAACCGGGTCGGGTCATTCCAGAACCATGTCTCGTCGACCCATGTTGGGTCGGTCGGACCTGAGCCGTGACCATCTAGACCGAGATAAGCCTTTTTGTAAATATCATGAGAACCTAGAATCCATTTGAAAAGTCATCTACAACGCCTTAATCCTTGGATTGAGATGGTCCTTTTGATATAATCATTACAGTTTTGTATAAATTTGTAGTATGACTAGGTTGGATCGAACCAGAATCCTACCAGACCCTTGGAACAGAAACACTAAAAACGTATAGACTGTGTGAATGATTGACAAGCCGTCAGTGGTGTTGTGTCCCTTATGATGTGAAGGACCTTCATGATACTTATTCATTGGTTATCATGGCATTTTACGTATATACCGACGGCTTGAGGAGGGGATCATCCCAGAAAAAACTTGCTTAGTGAGGAAACCTCGTGGTTGGTTGTACTAGAAAAACCTTCCGATCCTTTGTGGGCCAACATCTACCGATCCTATGTGGGTCATCTTCAGATCCTGTGTGAGTCATCGTCTGATCCAATGTGGGTCAGCATATAAAAATCATGTGTGTGACATCTTCGGATCCTATGTGGGTCATCCCAAGATCCTATGTGGGTCATCTTTGATTCTATGTGGGTCGAAATAAGATCTTCTGGATGAAGGAAGACGATCTAGAAATAAAACTCACCATCTATACTTCCATACTTATGTTATACCTAGTGAGATATGTGTATTTAACATTTTTTATTCTTCTGTGTTGTGCTACCCATGTTGTATTCGATCCTTTGTGGAATAGTTTTGCTTTTGGCTAAAAGTTGGGCTATGTGTTCCTCTTGAATTTGTTGTGTAACATGATAACATAGGTATATGTTTATAAATAAAAATATATAGGTGGTATTGTTGCATAATAATTGTAATTGTGGTCTTGATTTGTGGGTTATCCATTGTGGATATTGAGATACATTCATGGGTCTCAGGATCCCAACTGAGTATTTTTATACTCATCCCTACACAGGTTATGCCCGCAACATGCAGTGTCTTGTGAAAACGATGTACACCATTGATTGAGGCTAAGGGTGCCATGACTGGAGTCTACATAGAGGTGGAACATTAGACAATACTTACCATAGATATGATCATTTCATATCTGTACCTACACTTCAGGTAGGATCCATGATGTGTGTTCAAGGAGTTGTTTTCAGTTTTACATGTATATTCTAGTTGGGCTTGTATTCTGGCCCCTTTACATACATTACTCAACCTATTTACTATATGGTTTACCTTGTTCTTGTATCTGGATGTGTTCATGGATTATGTGAGTCTGTACGTTAAAAGGAAATGCCTTCATGGTTTTAGGGATATTCATTTCTGGTTCTATTCACCTTCCCCTAGATTATGGAAGGCGATATTTGGGTAGTCACTGCACAGGACCCATGGGATGGGTTGTGAAAAATTGGTATCATTAGAAGGGGTCCATTAGGCCCAGTTTTTCTCCTTAGGCAGCCCTAATTTTTTTTCCATGAAGGTGAATCAGATTTTTAGATTCATTGTTGACTATCATTTCCTGAAGTAGATGACTGTGAAGAAAAAGTTCCCACTACCGAGGATTAATGATTTTTTTGATCAACTAACGGGATCACAATGGTTTTCGATGATAATACTCAGATCATGATTTCACCAACTCAGGGTACGAGAGGAGGATGTGAAGAAGACGACCATCAGATGTCGTTATGGCCACTATGTGCTCTTGGTTATGCCATTCGGCATGAACAAAACACCAATATTGTTCATGGAACTCATAAATCTGATATTCAAGTCATTCATTGATATAATTGTGGTAGTCTTCATCCACGACATCCTGGTATACTCTGGTGCATAGGAGGAGCATGCCTCTCATCTGTAGGTAGTTATGGTCACACTCCTGGAGAAATAGTTTTAGGGTAATCTCCGGAAATGAATGTTATGGATCCGAGATGTTCACTTCCTGGGACATGTCATCTTTGAGGATGGAGTTGTAGGGGATCCATTGATGATTGATGATGTTCATTCTTGGGAGCCACCATAGAGTTTGATGAAGGTGGGTAGTTTCATGGGTAAGGGTGGTTATGACCAGAGGTTTGTTCCTAAATTTTCTAGAGTTTTGTCACCATTATCACCATTGATGTAGAAGGCGAAACCATTCATGTGGTTAGAGAGATGCCAGTGTAGTTTCATGGAGATGATTTAGAGACAAACGAGTTCCCCCATCTTGAGGCTACCTGAGGAGGGTGTTGGTTGTGTAGTCTACTGCGTTGCATCATAGAAAGGGCTCAGATGTGTCCTGATGCTGGAGTGAGTAGTGATTGCATATGGTTAATGGAAGCTGAGACAACATGAGAAAAACTACTCTACCCATGGCCTAGAGTTATTATAAGTGTTATTTTCATTGAATATGTGGTGAAAATACATGATGGGTGAAAATTTTACTATCTAATATAATTATAAGAGTCTCAGGTATGTATTCTCTTCGAAGGACCTGAACCAGAGATAGCGGCGTTGCCTTGAGTTCCTCAAGGGAAATGACTTCTAGATAGTCTATACTCCTGGGAAGGGGAACGTAGTGGCGGATTCCCTCAATAGGAGAAATGGTATATAGATTCTGAGTGAGGAGACATAGGATCTAGATACTTTTCTAATATCTTATGTGGATTGGGATAAAGTAGCTTATCTTCAATCTCTGATAGTTACTCCCCACTCCATCAGCGAGTTAGAGAAGGGAAGAATGGGGACACTGACTGCAACGCTCTAATTACACAGATATCCATAGGACAATAACATGATGGATTTTATGAAAGTGGGTTGCATGACATACTCTTCCGAGGATGTACTACGATACCTATGGTGTTATGGGTGGAAGTGTTGAGGGAGGTTCGTGCATCCACTCTAGCCGAACATACAAGAGTGGTGAAGATGTACCATGGACTTCGACGTCAGAACTGGTGGTATGGAATGAGGAATTTTGTGCCAATGATTGTCTCATGGTGCCTCACTTGTTATCATGTGAATTAAGATCATCAGGTTTCTGCGAGATTTTCTCATCCACTTGAGGTGCCAGAGTGGTTGTGTTTTGGAATTTCCACAGACTTCATGATTTCGCATCCACACACATCCAATGGAAATGATTCCATATGGTTGATCATTAACCGACTCACCAAGTTGGTACACATCCTACCTATCATAGGGAAGACATTATCAGAGATCTTGAGATGCCTCTACATTCAATAGATTGTACAGATTTATGGAGTACCATAGACGATTGTCTCTGATTGTGATGCACGTTTTACTTCCAGGATATGAAAGGAGATGAAGGAGGAGTTCGAGACTAAGCATCGATTGACTACCACCATTCATCCTTAGACGGATGGTCAGATATATAGGACCATTAAAACCATTGAAGACATGTTGCATGCTTGCATCATTGATTTCGGTAGTAGCTAGGAGGATAACTTTCCCTTAGTGGAGTTCGTGTACAACAACAACTATCACTCCACCATCGATATGGCACCATTTGAGGCTTTGTACGATAGAACTTGTAGATCACCTCTATGCATGACTGATCCTGGGGAGTCCGCACTCATGGGACCAGAGATAGTACGAGATACCACGGAGAAGATGCAGATCATTCAGGAGAAGATGAAGATTTCACAAAGCAGGAAAAAGTATTCTACTGAAAAGAGACAGAGACCTATAGAGTTTTAGGATGGTGACCATGTCTTTCTATGAGTCTCTCCTCAATGAGGTTTTCAAAGATTTTTTTTCAGGGCGGCATGTTATATCTAAGATTCATCAGACCCTTTCATGTCCTCAGCAGAGTTGTCAAGGTGACATACCAGACAAACATTCCAACTCATGTTCACCAGGTGCAAGACTTTTTCCACATTTCCCAGCTAAGGATTTATGTGAATAATCCTTCACACATCATTGACTGAGGAATGATTGACATTGAGGAAGGGGATACATTTTTAGAGGATCCAGTAGAGATTGAGGATCAACAGAAGAGATACATTCATGGGTGATTGATGCCTCTGGTTTGCGTATGTTGGAAGCAAGGGAACCTGCAGGACATCACATTGGATAGGGAGTCTTAGATTCATTCTCAGTACCCCCACATGCTTCCCTATTTTGTATTGTTGTTTTTGGGGATGTAAAGCCCTGAGGGGGGGGGATGTAACGACTATGATTTTTCCCAGTAACTTTTTATTAATTATATGGAAATATTAAGAATCTATGAAATTTGATGGCATGTGATTCCGAGGCCCAGAATCAATTTTTGAACATTCTTTAGGTTCATCCAGTTAACAAGAGAGTGGGAATTTATAACTTTTGAACCAGAGCTTGGAATAGAAATATGAGGAAATCATTGAACAAGAAGAGGAAATATTCGCTTAACAGAGATTTCACCTCGACCGTAGTATTTCGAGGGTGGGATTTTGATTTTAAATATTTCATGGGATAATAGAAAAAAAATATCTTTTATTTTTTTCTTGGAACCTCTATTTTTGGAATTTGGTGGTGGGAACCATCCGACCGTGAAACACCTATTTTAATGTAGTGTAACTCTTGGAAACCCTCCCCCATTTAATGAACCATAATTAATTGAACAATTAATGAACACTTAAACATAATTTCATGTATTGTCTCCTCCCTTATCGATGGAATTGATAATTGTAGGAAAAAGATTTTTCAAGAGAACTCTTGGTGGAAGAAAATCCTCAAAGGAAGAATGAATCTCTGGATAATGAATGTTGAACCAACATTGGAGCACATATCAGAATCGTATTGCTGGCACGACGAACGCCGACGTATCCTTCATTCTCTTCATCTTCTTCCTCCCACCATCTCCAATGGATGATCAATGTAAGGTTTTTTCATGATTGTTCTTTGTTTATTTATGTATATTCAATCTTCTTGAGCCACATGCTATCGGTCTAACACAAAGGGTGAGATCCAGTCAAACACGGTATCATCCCTCTAGTACTTCGTTGTTTGACATGTTCTTCATGGGGGAAACTTATATTTGAGTGGGACTCGATGTTGATGACCATGATGCGACAACGACATCTCAAGATGATCATTGCTGCCTTCAAAATGAATAACGGGCCACCAGATCTCACTCAGTGACCCACGGAAGCCTGCGGGTGTGACAACACAAGCGACCAACACCGATGACTTGCGCCGGTTGGTTATAAGGTGGTGGCCGACACACCAGCTAGAAGAAAAGGTTCCAGTGGGGCAACCACACCGCCGAAGGAGGCCGCGGCCCGTCAGCCGTGGCGGAAGAAAGTGGTGGTCGACACGCCGGTCGGCTACAAGGAAGCTGGGGCGGCACGCGTCCACGATGCCTGTGTTGGAAGCAGAAACTGTCGAGCCATGGCGGTTCACTTGGAGGGCAGACGGCACCCATTCGAACACAGAGGAAATATCGACGCACGTCGGCGCCACTGGAGGGGAGCCAGCTAGAACCCCAACCAGCCGCATCATGTAGAGCATGATTTTCTCCTGCGTGTCCCGCGTGCCAATAGGTGATGCCACGTGGTACCATAGGGTTGGCGAGAACCGAATGGACCTAGAGCTGTTCAAGAATCCCATGGGGCGGCTCCCTCTGGTGTCAACTATGGAGGGCCCTGCCATGGCTTGCCACCACGACTGCGAGATGTACCGTGGGCCGCCCAGTGGGCCGGGCCTGCCACAGTCCAGCCCATCCGGGTTGGGTCAATCCGACCAGGCCGGATCGGAACTAGGCCCATCTAGACCCATATAAGCCTTTTATAAATATCTTGAGAACCGGGTATCTATTTGACATCCATCTGCGGTTCCAGCATCCTAGGATCAAGATGACCATTTTGGTTTACTCCACGTGAGTTTTGGTTAATGGTGGAGTATGACTAGGTTGGATCAACCATGAATCCAACCAGTCCCTTAGAATGGAAACACTAATAACATACAGACCAAGCATCTAATTGACACACTATCAATCACATTGGATCCCTTATGATGTTATGGACCTTCGTGATACTTTTTCATGGTACTTTATAGTAGTTGAAGTATCAAACGATGGATTGAGGAGAAGATCCTCTTGGAACCATGCGTGCTTTGTGCAGGAACCCTGTGGCTAGTTTTACGTGATGAATCTTCAGATCCTGTGTGGGTCATCATATAGTGATCTTGTTTGGGACATCTTCATATCCTAGGTGGGTCATCATCTGATCTCGTATGGGTCATCATTTACAGATCTTGTGTGGGTCATCTTCAGATCTTGTCTTGGTCTTCTTCACATCCTATGTGGGTCGTATTCGAGCATGTGTGTGTCAACAGTAGAGCTTCTCGATGAAGTAATATGGTATATCAATATAGATAATCATCTATACTTACGAAAGATATACCTGGTGTGATCTGAGTCTTTACCTTTTTGGTATTATTTTGTGTGGTGCTACCTATGTGGTATTCTTTCATCATGGAATAGTTATACTTTTTCCTAAAGAGCTAGGCTACGTGTTCCTCTTGATTGAGTTGGGTTACTTGATAACCTAGGTATATGTGTGGGAATATACCTAAGTAGGGTTGATTATTGCTTCATGCTTTCAATTATGGTCTTTCATTGTGTATTATCCTATGTGTATGTTGAGAGTCCTTCGAGGGTCTCGGGGTCCCTACTGAGTATTGTTATACTCGCACCTTCACAGGATGTGCCCTCACCTTGCTGTGTCTTGTGCAGATGACGAACAATATTGATCGAGGATAAAGGTTCTAGGACTGGAGGATTCTTGGAGGTGGACCGTTATGATATGCATACCGTAGAGATGAACGTTTAGGAGATTTACCAACCCTTTAGGTAGGATCCTTGTTGGGTGGTCATAGGAGGAAATTTTATTTTTACTGGTTCTTTCCAGTTGGGCTTGTATTCCAGCTCAGTCAGATACTATAATCACCCTATTTACTATATAGTTTATCTTGGGCTTGTATCTTATTGTGAGCATAGATTTTGTGAGTTTTCAAGCTAAAAGGAAATACCTTCCAAATTTTAGGAATATGTCTTTCTGTTGCTAGTCACCAGCCTCAGGCCTGTGGGACGCGGGCTTCGGGTAGTCACGACATGAGCCCCATGGAACAGGTCATGACATTATGAAAATGACATATTTTCATGATTGTGGATTGCATCTATATTATCATGGTATTGAAATAAAAAATCTCAAGGAAGAACCAAGTTCAAAAAGGTGATTTAGAAAACATTGTATGAATAATGAGTGATATATTACATGACATATCAAAATATTGAAGGGTAATGAGATTTACATGACGTGACCTAGAGGTACAAATAATGTGGTCCCATGTTCAATGAATAGTTTTTTTGTGTCGTTCTATATCAAGAGTAACACCCCAACTGCATGGATGTACGTGTGTTTTAAAAGAATTGTTTCACCCTTGAGGAATATATAATGCACCATTTTAACCTAATACATTTACCTATGATGATACATGGGGTGGGCCCCAACAAATATGTCTGGTGGTCCAACACAGATCTCTTGGCATGTACTACCTGAATATGTAAACCTTCAAGGGAAGGGATCACATAAATTGTTCCTTATCCATAAATCCATAATATACATAACACCATTAAAAAACCAAGAGACATAAAATAATTGACAATATTGAATGTGTTCATTCAAAAACACATTGTTTGAATTTCAGAATTTCCATGAAGATCACATTCAAAATGTTCCTTACAATTTCCTTACAACATCCTTAAATATTGGTGAGAAATATTTCTATAATTCGGAAAAATGTGTTGAATATAATCACAAATGGATATTTGATTTATTCTACCCATTATTCATTTGAGAAAAAGAAATTTGTTTCTCATATTTAAGATTCTCTATTCCAAACTATATGTATCTTGATGAAAACATCACCCAATCCATATTAAAATTACCATATTCAATATAATTCCTCTTTGAAGAAAAATTAATTGATTTTAAAATGATAATATAAGATTGAATAACCCATTATTATTCACATAAATAATGGTGATCCTGAATTTCATAGAATGACTATCAAAATGAATAATTCTGATGAGAGCACATATAATGGAGGGGGAAGTAAATTAAAAAGTGGGAAAAAAACAATAACCATGTTTTTAATAGTCCTCATTCATTGATAGAATCTAAAATGATAGTGTGTAAAAATAATAATATAATACATATATATACTATTATTAATTAAATATAAAATAATGGTATAAGAAAAAATCCAATACTAATTTTTTAGGATAAATTTTAATTGAAAATAGCTTTATGGTTGGGTAAAATTCAATTATAAAATTCATACAAACATATCAAATTGATTTGTAAACATGATTGACTTTCTAATGATGTATTCCGTGATCACCATCAATTCTATTAAATTTGATGTTTTTCACGGAATCTATTTATCAAAATTAAATCAACTATATGATATAAAAATATAACTATAAATATATCGCACCTATTCTAATGTAAAATCATATAACACCATCATATAATTATAAAATTTTATCTTAGTTTTCCCATATTATAATTCAATCACATTTTTTAATCATTCTAGTCACCAAAGTTTTCATCAAATTTTTCATTAAAAGGAGGAACATAATGAATTATTCAATATTTTGAGGTATTTATTAGTGTTTCATAAATTATAATCATAATAATATATATACCCTACAACTTGTTCAATTTTAAATGTTCATTATCCTGGAATATGAATTTTAGTTCTTATTAAAAAACAAAGATTGTAATATTTATCAACATATTTATACACATTAATTTGTTCAAATACTTTCCATTATTGGATATTTTTTTTGTATATATAGATTTTGTTATGATATTTCCATAATTAATAATTATGAAAAATAAAATTTATGTAGTGAAGGAAAAATTATGTAATTTTCTAAATTTGATAATGATGAAATATATGTAATTATATATTTATTAAATTAATGTTTAAGTTAAATATATATAAAAAAGTATAACATTATACTATTAATAAAAAATGATTACCAAATTTTTAATACAATAATAATTTCAACATATAATGTTATGAAATTTATATATATAAAATCTATAAAACATATAGAGGTGAGAAAAATATGATCCTGGGAAATTACCAAAACCACCATAATAAAAAATATATTAAATTGATGATACAATTAACTATAAAAAATAATTTTTTATATTAATGATTAAAAATCATTTAATAATGGAAAATAATATTGTTTTATTTTGTTTTATAAATATAGATCGTATAATAAGAAAAAGTATGTAATCATATATTAATCATGTTGGGAGTTAGTGAACATTTGACACTATTGTATACAATTTGTAGATTTTTCTTAACATAGCATTTATTTATTTAGTCACACTGATTATTTATTTTTTATGATCATCTATATTTTATATAATCCATCAATTAGCATTCTAAAAATACATTCCATATATTTTTTTTTGAAATTAAAATATCAAATTGCAATATTATTTTAATTAATTTATTAGTTTATAAAAGTATTATGTGGTAATGATTAATTATCAAGATTAATATTTGGTTTCTAAATTCCAGGTTCATATTAATGATTACCCTAAAATAATTATATTGTTCATTTTAAATTTTTTCTATTAAATACATTTATTAGATCTCTTTAATTATTTATTAATGTAAATTTTATAACCTATTTATCGATTCGAACTAGTATATAACTTTAAAAATAAATGATCAAAAACAATTATTTCTTCTTATAATAAATTTTTTAGAATTAAATCCTTATTTATTTTAAATTTAAAATATCATTAGTCAGGTATCCATTATTTGAAGGTGTATTATAAAAAATTACCATTAAATTTAGTTTTTTGTCACTATGAAAATGTGTTGGAAAAGGTAATATGACATTATTTTTATGAAATTGTATATATAGAGATATAAAATACATTTCTAAATTATGTTTCCATTTCCCTTTTTTCATATCCATTAGCCACGAATATTTCATAACATCCATGTATCATCACTTATGTCTAATTATGACATGTCTATTTTGAGTGATGGAATTTTTTTTATAATTAGATCTAATACATACTAGATTATATTGTGATTACCTATATATTTATTTCTTTGGAAGTTATATATAAATTGGTTAATTATGAAAATATTTATGGTTAATATAATGTTGCATAAATATATATGGTTCTATCCTTATGTGATAGATAGTACTAGAATTATTTGTCCAGCTAATGTATTTGGTAATTTACTATATCTTAAGTGAAAACTATTGGATGTTGGTAGTGATTACTCACCCACTATGTTATACCATGTGTTTAGTGATTCTAAATCTACTATATGATGGGTTATTAGTGTTGATGCTGAATCCAATAAATTTTTATGGTTTTTAATAGATCCATAATAAATAATATGATTTTTTGGTACATATTCATATGTGAAAATCGTTATTTATATTTCCTGTGTAAAATTATATTACCTTTAGATTAATATATAAGAATATATTATAATATACTGATATTTTAAAAGACCACTCTGTTCAATAACATTTTTAACACACACAAAAAATTATGAAAGGAATTGTGATATTCAGATAAAATAATATTGTTTTAGGCGACCATTATTACCTGGAAATTGTATTGGAAATTAAGAATAAAAATTACTAAATCATAAAATACTTGTATAAATGATTTATATCATCAAATATTTTGATTTATTAAAAAAATAAATGTTTTTTTATATTTACTAAATTAATTTTATACTTTGAAAAAAAAAGAATTCTAAAAAATTTGTGTTTTACTATTTTTTTAGTGAATACTGATATTAATTTCTGAAATATATAGAAATTCTAATTTAAAAAATGTAACAATTTTTCAAATATTCATGTCAATATTATATAACAGTGAATATTTGGGTTTTTCTAATTAGAATGATTTTTGGGCAATGAGTGAAAGTAATGATATTTGTAATATATTAACTCCTATTATATTATATTGGTATAAGAATGAATTATAAAATTTGAACCATTTTTAAAATAAAAAAACATAATTAAAATAATTAAAACATTTTTTCAGTTATGTTATTTACAATTTCGGAACACCATATTTAAATTAATGAAGATAAATTGTATATTTTTCCTATTATTATCAATTTTTGGTTCATTGAATTTATTTTTATGAATGGAAGGATTCATTATTATTTTTAATTATAAAAGAATCTACGAAACCTAAATTTTTGTATTAAAATAAAAAAAATTCTTATAATTCAAACATTTCGTGATTTCTAGGGGAAATAGTATTTATTCATAAATAAAATGTTTTCATAAAATAACATTATTCATCTCTTTTGAATATTGTATTAATTTTAGTTTCTTCCACATATAAATTTCTAACATATTTATATGAATTCTTTATTTGGAATCAAAATTTCAAAATATTTTGAATCAATCAACTATATATTTTTCATAATGAAAACAAGCTATAGAATTTTTTTTCCAATTAGTAATCATAAATCGTGTAATTGTGTTATATAATAATGTAATTAGGCTTTAAAAATTTATCTACAGGTTAAATTATTTCTAATTAATCATTTTATTTTAACCACCAAATTCCTATATTCTAAAATATGTAATTGTTTTTTTATTTTTCCCTTTTGGATTATTTTATACTAATATAGTTTATAAATATTAAAAAAATTAAATCTATGGATTTGATTTTTTGTTAAAAGTTCACATTCTTATAGGATGATGTTATGATTGAATATAAAATTTTACTTTTATCATAATTAATTAATTCTTATTTATGTATTTTTATAAAATTTCAAGGATGTTATAATTAAAATTTATTTTTAAACAATGTTGATGTAGTTATTATTAATGGAATATAAAAATAAAGTAAATTATATTAAAATATGTAGACTAATGTAATGGACCGGGTTTTTGGGGTCCATTACTTTGTGAGAATCTCATTTTGGGTTTTCAGGTTTGGGAATCATAGTGGTGTAGGCCTACCGGTAGCCTTAGACTACCGGTAGGTGGCCTAATGGAGCTCGGTCTATCGGTGGCCACAACCAACCGGTAGCTCTGTCTACAGATAGCTCGGTCTACCGGTAGCTGTAGCTACCGGTAGCTCTGTCTGCCGGTAGCTCGGTCTACGGGTAGCTGTAGCTACCGGTGGCTCTGTCTACCGGTAGCTTGGTCTACCGGTAGCTACAGCCTACTGGTATCTCGGCCTATAAGTCGCTGCAGCCTACCGGTAGCTCTCAAATACCAGTGGCTCTGGCCTACCCCGCGGGTTATTTCCAGTAGCGCTCTCTTTTGCGCAAATAGGGTTTTAAACCCTATTTTGACCTGTTTGAGCGTGTTTTAAAGGCCCGTAACGCGCATAATAGTTTTAATTAAATACTTAACCAATTAATGAGTCAGTTTAAACCACCTGACCCTTTGATGACGAGTGGAGCCGCGTGATCAACCCACGACCCCCACGCCTTACGCAGTTTCGCATTCTCACCTCAATCGTCCTTGGCTCTTATAAAATAAGTGTTAGCTGTGGTTTCTCCTTTCCTCGACCGCAGATTTTCACAAACAGCTTTTGGTGCATCGGGTGCATCGTTATCCATAAAGTTATGTGCCCGGCCTAAATGTCGATCATCTATCAACAAGTAGGGAATTTCTCCATCGCCTCACTCTTTTGTGAATCATGCGGGGTGGGCGTGTTTCTGTTCTGTAGAATTGGATAAACCAGACCTAAATGATGATAATTAACTGGTTTATATAAAGAAAGAATGGGGGGATATGATCGTTGATGCTGTTTTATATTATGATCTTCTTTCTGAGTTGTGTTGGCTTACGCCTTCTAAAAATCGAGGCCGTTGGTGGTCGTTGTTTGTGCACTAATGAACCCCTTCTGATGTTTTAAATGGCTTGTTGTGGTAGTAAACCCCTACTGTGAAATGTAAATTGGTTAACCACGTATACCCGGTTGAATAAATTGAAATCACCAGGATCAATCCCTTCAATGCTAACCCCGGTCAAAACATGGAATTGAAGCCATGGAGCATGTAAAATCTTTTAAATATGAAAATACCGGCAAATACCTGCTTATTTTTGGTGACGGTGGTTTGGTTGTTTTCGTTCACGAGACGGTTACTGGAGATGTGGGAGGGGATGCTATCCCCGGTCTTTATACTTTCAGTTGTTGTGAGTTTTAAGACGGGGTGGGTACTTGTTTATATCACGAATTGGGGTGGGATCCTCTATTGTTGAGAACAGGGTATGGGCGTTATGGTTGTTGGTTGATTGTTTACTTCCTGGACTTGTGTCTATGCTTACTAGTTGCCCAGTAGTGCTTAAATTTAATTAAACATTTTTTTTGAACTTGAAACAAGAATGGGACATATGGGTTTGGTTGGCGAGAGTCGTGACTTGTGAATTGGACGCAGTGGTGTTGTGTTCTGTAGGCTGGTTAGAAAAACCTGAGTTTTGGGTGAGTTCTTGTTACCTATATCTATACTTGTAGTTTTGTGTTTCTTATTCGCGCCCCACCCAAGTTGAGCACTCAGTGCCGAACACCCCCATTTCATGGGGGAGGGTGTTTTTCCCAACACTATTCTTGGTGGATGGTTATTAGATCCTTTTCTGCTCCATTTCCCGGATAGCCCAAGTATCGTCGGGAAGGCTGTAATGGCTTGAGGTCCATTATTATCCCAAGAACCTTCGGGCGGTGTGGTGTGCTTGTTGGCCAGGTGTGTGCGGCAGGTGGTTTCCCAAGTGTCTTCGGGATGAGGCCCATGTGTCTTTGGGCATGGTGGTGGTTGTTCTGGCCTAGGTGTTTGCAGGCGTGGTTACAAGTGATAGTTGTGGCCTAGGTGTGTGCAGGTGGGATTCAGTAGTGTGACTGCGTGCGGTTGAGGCTCAGGTGTGTGTGTGGGCGGGATTTCGGCAGTGGGACTACGTGTGGTTGTGGCCCAGGTGTGTGCGGGAAGGTGTGGCAGTGGGACTGCGGTGAGAATGGCGGGATTGGTCCGATGCGTAGGATGTCTTAATAACCAGTGGGAAAGCGGTGCAGGGTACCCAAAAATTGATGTGCTCTTAATATATATATTACTTGACTTGCGTTATTTGGGGAGTGTTCCTTGGTGAGGCATGGGGTGGATATTTTATCTCAATAGGTGTTTAGTTTACTCCTTTTCTCACGGGACTTTAGTACGTTCCCCCACTTGTGCACGAGAGTCTTTGGTTTTCCCTACTGAGTGTACTTGTATGCTCACCC
This sequence comes from Viscum album, assembly GCA_963277665.1. NCBI lineage: Eukaryota > Viridiplantae > Streptophyta > Magnoliopsida > Santalales > Viscaceae > Viscum > Viscum album. The sequence goes on along the minus strand of OY728126.1, from coordinate 1,681,735,951 downwards.
TACGTATATAAAACTGCTTTCATGTTTCTAGGAGGACTTCGGGGACCACACAAGACCATACTAGCTCGGTCCTTTTTGGAAGTTGCAGTTGTTACTTTTCACCTTTGGTACTTACCTTTGTAGTCACCTTTTGTACTTTGTGGCTTTACTTTTGGAACATTCATGTGGGAATGGTTTCTTTTGGTTTTACTTTTCTTTTACCTTGGTGATGTTGAGTTTCAGCATCTCATCTCTCGATATTATAAGACAAAAATGGGCAATGCCTTCCATTTGTCAGAAATTTATATACCCTTGGTTCTAGTCGCCACTCCGGGACCTATTGAAGGAGTGTCTCAGGGGTCATTATCTCAACTTCAACTTAAAGAAATATGGTCCTGGCAATATGCTGACCCTTCCCTCCTTTTGGTGAAGGAGTGTTGTGACAAAATGGTATCAAAGGTGATGGTTGAGAGATAGGATGGAGTATGGAGTTAGGCATAGTGAGGATTACATGGGATGGTAAGGCAACCGTGTTGGGTGACCTTGGCACGTGAATTAGGCCAGGGAAGACCGGCTAGGACATGGGATTTTAGTGCCCCCCGTGATTCGATGCAAGGACTCTGGACCTACCGAACAACCAAGTGAGGCCACATAGATTACAGGGTAGAGACCCTAGGAAAGGTACATGCATCATAATGACTTGTGTTCTTGTGTTTCTGGGATGCATTTGGAATTAATAATAAATTAAATTTTAAGAAGTTATGAAGACGATATTCTGCACTACATGGGCTTAGGCATTCCTTGTTTACCTTGCTGCTATGACACCTGGAAGGTGACCAAGTGTGGTACAGGCGATCGAGGCAACATAGACTAATTTGGCCGATCGGCAGAGAGCCGATCGAGAGGAAGAGGGAGACCAGTGGCAGAAGACTCTTTGGGCCTTCCAGCGACAGGCCCTCGAGAAGTATGAGGGCATAACCTCCGATATGAAGACGGAAGGCAGGCTAGAGGAGCTAGTTATAGCCTTCGGCCTAATTCGGGCCCCGGCCGAGTACTGGGTTCTTCTGGACGTTAGCCAGATTCGGGGAGCGGCACGTCAGCGGTGGATGCTTTACCTGGGGGAGAGGAGAGAGTCTGAGGTGGCTTGGGCGGATTTTGAGAGGGTGTTCCGGTAAGAATTCCTCTCCTCGACGATGAAGGCAGAAAAGAGGCAGGAACTACTCTCCCACTAGCAGGGGAGTATGTCCGTGAGGGAGCTAGGGATCAAGTACAAGGACCTCCTACGTTTTCCTCCGAACCTCTTTCCCGATGAGGAGTCTCGGGCAAGACATTTGGAGGAGGCGCTCCGACCCTCCCTCCAGTATGTTGTTACCCCATTTACCCTTCCGACGTACTTGGAGGTCTAGAAGAAGGATGAAGTGGTGGAGAGGATGCATGCTCTTGGAGGAGTGTCACGAGAGGGGATCCAGCTAGGACCATCGAAGGGGAAGGTCGTCAGCACCATGCCTCCAGCATCAGGACCCTCTAGGTTCCGACCCGCAGGGTGCAGGCCACAACAGTTTCAGTTTCGATCCCTCGGACCTCTCCCTTTTCCATAGGGCCCAGGACTGTGGTGCTTCATCTGTGGGAGCCCTGGGCATCTCCGGAGTCAGTGTCCCGTATGGGTGCAGTACAGCAGTGGCAGTCATCCACATCACCCACCCTAGCAGCAGCTTCCAGACAGACCTTTCCAGCAGCAGTAGGAGCAGCGAGCTCCCGCTCCTCCGAGGGAAGACGTATGAGGAGGAGGCTGACCTCAGGGCACTCCATAGGGACCACGACCAGGGCGTGGTCGGGGAGGTGGATGACAGCCGAGGGGCAGGGGAGCTGGGCGTGGACAGTTACACACCGCAGAGGCAGTACTTCCATCAGGGCCAGAGGTTGTTCGAGGTACGATCCGTCTGTTTAGAACTCTTGGTTATGCATTGTTCGATACCGGAGCTTTTCACTCCTTTGTTGCACCCAGTATAGCCCATGCCTTGGGTTTAGATGCCGAAAGACTTCCAGTGCCCCTGGTGTTGATCACACCAGTCAGAGGTCATACCGACTTGTTGTTCGTTTTTCGGGGATGTAGACTGATGTTAGGGCCACATCAGTCGATTAGGGATCTCCTTCTGCTACAGATTCATCCATACGATGTCATCCTAGGCATCGATTGGCTATTTTCTGTGTGCGCCATCATCGAATGTTTCTGAAGAATGGTGGTGTTATCATAATTGGATGACCAACATGTTACCTTCACCGGCGAGCGGAGCAGTCCGAAGGGAAACAGGAGAGAGGAACCTCTCCTCTTCTTGTTGACCAAGCTGACAGTGGAATCAGTAGATACTAAAATGGTGGAAGTGCCAGAGATCGTCCGTGAGTTTATGGACATCTTTCTTGAGGAGGTGACGACTCTACCCCCTCGATGTGATATCGAGATCCGGATAGACCTGTATCCCGGCGCTCGTCCAATCTCGATGGCTCCTTACCAGATGGCACCTTCAGAGCTACGAGAGATGCAGATACAGATTGACGATCTGATGAAGAGAGGTTATGTTTGACCGAGTGCGTCATCGTGGGGTGCTCCAGTCTTGTTTGCAAAGAAGGTAGATGGTGGTCTTAGGTTGTGGATAGAATACAGGAGGCTGAATCAGGTAAATATCAAGAATCTCTACCCTCCTCCAAATATAGATGATCTTCACGACCAGCTGAAAGGGGAAGGATGGTTCTCGAAGATCGACCTTTGGTCTGGGTACCACCAGTTGAGGGTGAAAGTGAGCAACATCCCGAAGACAGCGTTCAGGTTCAGGTATGGACACTTCGAGTTCGTAGTCATGCCCTCCGGTGTTACGAACGCCCCGGCTATGTTCATGGGGCTTATGAACTCCATCTTCCGGGAGTACTTGGATCGGTTCGTGGTTGTGTTCATCGAAGATATCCTGATCTATTAGAGGTCAGAAGGGGACCATGTGGAGCACCTAAGGACAGTTTTGGAGGTCCTACGACAGCACCCTCTCTATGGGAAGTTGTCAAAATGCATGTTCTGGACATGAGAAGTGCACTTCCTCGGGCACGTAGTGTCTGATCAGGGGGTAGCAATTGACCCGTCAAAGGTTGAGGAAGTTGTCTCTTGGGCAGCACAAAAGAATGTGGCAGAAGTCCGAAGTTTCCTCGGGCTGGCAGGTTACTACCGACGACTCATACCCAACTTCTCCCAAGTAGCAGCCCCTTTGATGGATCTAACCAAGAAGGACCAGGCTTTCGTATGGAATGAGCAGTTCCAGTCAGCCTTCAGCTATCTGAAGGAGAAGTTAGTTAGTGCCCCAGTGGTGAGGTTACCAGAAGAAGGGGCGGCTTATGAGGTGTTCTGTGATGCTTCAGGATAGGGTCTGGGATGCGTGTTAATGCAGCAACAAGGGGTGATCTCTTATGGGTCCAGGCAGCTGCGTTCCCATGAGCGTAATTATGCCACCCACGACCTGGATCTTGCAGAGGTCGTTTTGCACTAACGTTATGGTGGCACTACCTCATCGGAGAACGCTTTGTGGTCTTCAAGGATCACAAAAGCATGAGGTATATCTTCTCCCAGCAGGACATAAACTTGCGACAGTGGAGATGGGTGGAGTTCCTCCAGGATTACAACTTTGAGATCTCTTATACTGAGGGAAAGGGCAATGTAGTGGCCGATACCTTGACTAGGAAGACACAGAAGGATGCGGTCCGAGAGTCGGCGGATGCCTGGAAGGCAATGGAGGAGTTGGCTGCCTTACACCTGGATGCGAAGATGGATAGCGGAAGAGGCTACCTATATCAGATGATATTGCATTCATCCCTGTTTCAGAAAGTGGAGGAGTCTCAGTGGCGAGACCTAGAGTTCTAAGTAATGCGTTGCTAAGTTGACTAGGGCAATGCTCCGGAAGGATGGACAGAGGATGGTCAGAACCAGATGCTTTTTTCAGAAAAGGTGGTTTGTTCTAGGAGTGATGCACGACAAGGTTCTCATTGAGTTCCACAACTCACCCATGGCGGTACACCCAGGAGTTTCCAAGATGTACCAGGGACTGAAGAGGCAGTTCTGGTGGCCTGGAGTTAAGTGAACGGTGGCAAAGTTTTTGTCCAAGTGCTTAGTGTGTCAGCAAGTGAAGGCTGAACACCGAGTTCCGGGCAGCCTACTACAGCCCCTAGATGTCCCCGAGTGGAAGTGGGATGACATCTCGAAGGATTTCGTCACCAGACTACCGAAGGCCCAAGGGGGATACGACGCCATCTGGGTGGTAGTGGACAGGTTGATGAAATCGGCTCACTTTCTGGCGATCAGGGAGTCGAGTACTGTTGACGCTTTGGCATAAAAATACATGGATGAGGTGGTTCAGTTGATGGAGTTCCGAGGTCTATAGTCTCGGATAGGGATGCACGGTTTACCTCGCGAGTATGGAGAGGATTGAAGCATACGTTTGGCACCTAGTTACGCCTTAGCACTACTTTCCATCCCTAGACAGATGGACAAACAGAGCACACCATCCAGACCTTGGAGGATATGCTACGGGCATGTGTTCTGGACTCAGGAGAATCATGGTTTCCATACTTTCCTCTGATAGAGTTTTCCTACAATAATAGCTACCACTCTACCATCGGTATGGACCCCTTTGAAGCTTTTTACAGGAGGCCATGTCATTCACCTGTGTGTTGGACCGATGTAGGAGAGGAAGGCATCCATGGCCCAGAGGTGGTGCAGAACATGATAGAGAAGGTTCAGCTCATACGGGAAGGGATGAAGGCGGACCAAGACTGACAGAAGTCATATGCTGATACCAGGATAAATCCCTTGGAGTTTTAGGTTGGGGGCCACGTGTTCTTGAAGGACTCCCCTCGACGTGGGTAGCGGAGGTTCGGCAAGGGGAGTAAGCTTTCTCCCAGATTCATCGGACCCTTCGAAGTGTTGCGGCGGGTCGGCGAAGTGTCTTATCAGATAGCGTTACCACTGCCGATACTAAAGATACATGATGTCTTTCATGTGTCCCAGCTCCGTCAGTATCTGCACGACGATTCACACGTCCTCGATTGGGGTGAGCTGGACATCAAGGACGATGTGACCATTGTGGAGAGACCAGTGATGATCGAGGATCGCAAGGAGAAGGTGCTTCGCGGGCGAACAATTCCCTTGGCTCGTGTGTTGTGGAGACATGGTGGTCTTGAGGAGAGTAAGTGGGAGAGGGAAGAATAGATGCGTACACAATACCCAGAGTTTTTTTGAGTTTTGTTCCTTGTTGTACCTGTTGTGGTAGAACATTTTGTCTTTTGGCTATGAAATGTACTGGTTTTCTTTCCTCTATTTGTGTGTTAAAAGCCCTGGCTATGGGGGAGGAGAGAACCCGACCCCTAATCAAGACGCATTAAGGTGGATGCGATTAAACCCGTGCGGGTGAGTCAGTGCTGCCCAAACAGGATAATATCTTGACATGGGGATGGAGACTCCCCAACCCACGTGCCTGAGCAGTTTGGCATGGTGTGTTTCTTGGTTCATGGCGGGGAAATGTTTTAGTTAGCATGGGTTCACACCTAAGAGGTATCTTTCGAGGTGGTTGTTTGGACCCTCTATTCCCTTCTTGTTTTGTTTTGATTCTCGGGGACGAGAATCGTTTAAGAGGTATCTGATGTAATGGCCCGGGTTTTTGGGGTCCATTACTTTGTGAAAATCTCATTTTGGGTTTTCGGGTCTGGGAATCACGGTGGTGTAGGCCTACCGGTAGCCTTAGCCTACCGGTAGCAGTCCTACCGGTAGCTTGGTCTACCAGTGGCCACAACCTACTGGTAGCTCTGTCTACCGGTAGCTCGGTCTACCGGTGGCTGCAACTACCGGTAGCTCTGTCTGCCAGTGGCTACAGCCTACCGGTAGCTCGGTCTACCGGTAGCTGCAGCCTACCGATAGCATGGCCTACCGGTAGATGCAGCCTACCGGTAGCTCAGCTACCTATGGATGTCACCCACTGGAAGATCTCAACTACCGGTGTCTCTGGCCAACCCCGCGGGTTATTTCTAGTAGCGCTCCCTTTTGCACAAATAGGGTTTTAAACCCTATTATGAACTGTTTGAGCATGTTTTAAAGGCCCGTAACATGCATAATATTTTTAATTAAATACTTAACCAATTAATGAGTCAGTTTAAACCACCCGACCCATTAATGATGAGTGGAGCCACGTGATCAACCCACGACCCCCGCACCTAACTCGGTTTCGCGTTCTCGCCTCAACCGTCCATGGCTCTTATAAAATAAGGGTTAGCCGTGGTTTCTCCTTTCCTTGATCATGGCTTTTCACAAACAGCTTCCGGTGCATCAGGCACATCGTTATCCGCAAAGTTCTACGCCCGGACTAAACGTCGATCATCTATCATCAAGTAGAGAATTTCTCCTCCGCCTCTCTCTTTTGTGTATCATGCGGGGTGGGCGTGTTTCTGTTCTGTAGAATTGGATAAACCAGATCTAAATGAAGATAATGAAATGGTTTCTATAAAGAAAGAAGGGGGGGACTGTGATCATTGATGTTCTTTTTTATTATGATCTTCTTTCTGAGTTGTGTTGGCTTACGCCTTCTGAAAATCGAGGCCGTTGGTGGTTGTTGTTTCTGCACTAATGAACCCCTACTGATGTTTTAAATGGATTTTTGTTGTTGTAAACCCCTTATGTGAAAAGAAAATTGGTTAATCATGTATACCTGGATGAATAAATTGAAATCACAAGGATCAATCCCTTCTGTGCCAACCCTGGTCAAAACATGGAATTGAAACCATGGTGCGTGTAAAATCATTTAAATCTGAAAATACCGGAAAAGCCCTGGTTAGTGTTGGTGATGGTGGTTTGGTTTTTTTCATTCAAGAGTCGGTTGATGGAGATTTGGGAGGGGATGGGATCCCCTGTCTTTATAATTTCAGTGGTTGTGAGTTTTAGGACCGTGTGGGTACTTGTTTATATCACGAATTGGGGTGGGATCCTATGTTGTTGAGAACCGGGTATGGGCGTTATGGTTGTTGCTTGATTGTTTACTTCCTGGACTAGTGTCTATGCTTACTAGTTTCCCAGTTGTGCTTAAACATAATTAATATTTTTCTTTGAACTTGTAACAAGAATGAGACAGAAGCGGTTTGTTGGCGAGAGTCGTGACTTTTGACTTGGACGCAGTGGGGTTGGGTTCTGAAGGCTGGTTAGAAAAACCTGAGCTTTGGGTGAGTTCTTGTTACCTATATCTATACTTTTTGTTTTGTGTTTCTTATTTGCGCCCCAACCAAGTTGAGAACTTAGTGCCTAACACCCACATTTCATGGGGGAGGGTGTGTTTCCCAACACAATTCTTAGTGGCTGGTTATTAGATCCTTTTCTGCTACCTTTCCCGGATAGCCCAAGTATCATCGGGTAGGCTGTAATGGCCTGGGGTCCATTATTAGCCCAAGAACCTTCGGGCGGGGTGGTGTGGTGGTTTGGCCAGGTGTGTGCGGTAGGTGGTTTCCCAAGTGACATAGGGATGAGGCCCAGGTGTCTTCGGGCGTGGTGGTTTTTGTTCCGGCCTAGGTGTTTGCAGACGTGGTTACATGTGATAGTTGTGGCCCAGGTGTGTGCGGGCGGGATTCAGCAGTGGGACTGCGTGCGGTTGAGGCCTAGGTGTGTGTGCGGGCGGGATTTCGGCAGTGGGACTGCGGTGAGAATGGCGGGATTGGTCCGATGCGTAGGATGTCTCAATAACCAGTGGGAATGTGGCGGGGGGTACCCAAACATCGATGTGCTCTTAATATATATATTACTTGAGTTGCATTATTTGGGGAGTGTGCCTTGGTGAGGCCTGGGGTGGATAGTTTACCTAGATAGGTGTTTAGTTTACTCCTTTTCTCATGGGACTTTAGTACATTCCCCCACTTTTGCACGAGAGTCTTTGGTTTTCCATACTGAGTGTACTTGTATGCTCACCCTACGTATACAAAACTGCTTTTATGTTTCTAGGAGGACTTCGGGGACCACGCAGGACCATACTAGCTCGGACCTTTTGGGCAGTTTCAGTTGTTGCTTTTCTTCTTTGGTACTTACCTTTGTAGTCACCTTTTGTACTTTGTGGCTTTACTTTTGGAACATGCATGTGGGAATGGTTTCTTTTTGTTTTACTTTTCTTTTACCTTGGTGTTGTTGAGTTTCATCATATCATCTCTCGATCTTATAAAAAAAGGGGTAATGCCTTCCATTTGTGAGAAATTTCTATACCCTTGGTGCTAGTCGCCACTCCGGGACCTATTGAAGGCGGGTCTCAGGGGTCATTATCTCTCCTTCAACTTAAAGAAGGAAGGACATGGGAATCTGGTGACCCTTCCCTCCTTTTGGTGAAGGCGGGTCGTGACAAATAAATATTTCATTTTCGTTTAAGGTCTTCCATAAATTTTACAAATACATATAATATTTTTTCCTCATATAATATCAAAATCAAATGGACTTCATGATATGATGTAAAGTGACATTTTGTGAATGGACCCAAAAATACCACTAATGGTATTTAATAAAAAATAACAAATTTTTTAAAATATTTGAAATTCATAAAAATTATTTTTTAGGTGAATGATATGTAGTAATGAATATAAAAAGTTCTATATTTATATAAAATATTTCATTTTAATGATACTTTAATGAGCCCAAAATAATATGTATCATTGATATTGTAGTTATCATCAAAACGGTTAAAAAGGGGTAAACAATGATATGATGTTAAAAAGAATACTAAAACATGTAAAAATAATTATTTTTCATGAAAAATTTGACTAAAATAATCCAATATTTGAAATATTTAAACTTTTATAGTATTTTAATGAATTTTTATTTTATTTTATTAAGTCCAATAGTGTCCCTCCCAACACACTGCACTACCTCTTTTATCATACTCACACATTATGAGACCTCATATTCATCCATTAAATTACAATGTTTATTCATAACATACAATCAAAGATTCTATAGGTCTTGGTCCCACTATGCGACCAAACCTATGAGGCATACTATGATATATAATTTTGATATCTGCTAAGAGTGTATTAATCCTAATCAGAAAACTTGATTATTAATAAATATTATACATTAATAAAATACTCATAAACCATGATGTTATATGATAAAAATTTTATCCATTATAATGATTTGTTTTTATGAATATGTTAATATCCTGTTTCATCTCATTTTCCCCCTAATGGGAAAACAAAACATCATTCATACATACGTGAGGACTACCTCCCTCTCAAAATGATGTGTAAAATTTTCATTCACCGCCTATCACAAATGATTATAAAGTGGGGTTCATTCAATATATATGAAATATATTAGACAATAAATATTATATAAAATAATTATATATCATAGTTTCTTTCACTTGATTATATTGAAAAATGAAATTATAGTTAATGTGTACATATGGATTACCACCAACATGACGTAATGTGATTTTTTAATGTACCCATTTCATGGAATGTTTTAAAATATTATTAAAAATATATAATTTTAACTATTTCATGAATAATATTCTACTAATTATAGAATTGTTAAAACTATTACAATGTTCAACAAAAAAATAGTTTTCCTGACATTTATCATATATTCCTCGAAACCCGAGAAATAGAAATAATCAATTATGTAATTAAATATTTCATTTAAATAAATTTAATAGTTATTTTATTTATAATATAATAATAATTCAAATTGTTATTATATTATTAAATAAACAATTTACGTTTATTCTAAAGTATTTTAATAACATATGTAGAGAGTCATGACAGAGTGTGTGGAGTTTATAAACTAAATTTTCATTAATTACTCTAAAATTCAACTTCATTTAAAATATATATAATAATATTTTGTTATTAATTACATATGATTATATTACGTTCTATTTAAAAGTATTTAATCCTTTAGTAAAATTATTACACATATTTTTTAATGATTACATGATACCGATTGTGAAATTAAATAATGAATGACTATTTGATCATGGTATTTAAATTTATTTTTATGACACATATCAAATGAGATAATGTCTCCAAAGTAATAAAAGTTTTAGAGATTCTTCATTGATAGAAATTTAATCCATTGAGACGTAATTCATCTTATGCATCATATATTATTTTCACTATATAATTTATTTTTCATGAAAAAGATTTCACATTTTTTATTGTAAAATATTATTTTTACATAATAATTATATGATTCTTCATTCAAGTTTAATATAAATAATTACCCATTCCGAAAAAGGTTCTAATCTCAATAATCCATCATTGATACACGATTATGATTGATGAAATTTTTTAATTAATATGGAATTTAAACCACCTCAGGATATATAATATTTTTAAAAATATATATATTCATTGTTTTCTAAATCAAATATTATTTTATTAATTTTAAATAAATTTGTATTTTAAATTATATTAAGGTGTTTTCATCAATATCTTGTTTTAATGATTTTAAATAAATTTAAACAATATGTTTCTCCGTGTTCTGTATATCATTTGATGAATATTAATTTAAAATTAGAAATTATTTATACATTTTATTTTCAATATTCTCTATTATTATTTTCTGTTCTTTAATGGAATATTTTTTATTGTATTTATCATGGACTAGTTTTTAGTCACATTATTAATGTTTGAACATAATATTTATATTTAATTATTATGATTTCATTATATGTAAGGACCTAACATTAATCATTACATATTCTTAGTTATTTTACTTATAATTGTCATTAATATAATCCAAAGGATATTTTTGTATTAGAGTTATACTGAATTTTTAAAAATTCATCCATACTAATCAAATAAATTACTTGTGGACACATATATTTGGTACACATTTTCCAACCAAACAAAAAATTTTATAAGAATTATGGATTCATTTTACGTTAAATCATAAAAATTACCATAATGAAATAATATGTTCCTGAATCATCCTTAAACCATATGAAAAAAATTTTGGGATATATATAAAATTAGCAATATGAGTAATTACAAATAAAAAAACAATTAGTACATGAATACTTATAAAATTGAATTTCTTTAAAAAACAAATTGGTTTTGAAAAAAAAATTCTTACTCAAGAAATCACTTTATAAGATGAAATACCTCTATTAACAAATTAAAATGAATATTATTGGAAAAATAAAACTCATAATGGTTTATTTGAAAAGATGATAAAATAATGAAAACATGTATATAATGTAATACTTTTCACCCTAAATTAGTAACACATACTTTTCCATGAACATAAACTCAATAGTATACCATGTGAATACATTAGATTTATTTAAAAATATATGATGATTAAATAAATCATAGATGTAAGTTTATGGTTAATTTTCATATCATACTTACTTTTATATTAGACCTCATGGAAACATATATGACAACCCTTGTGACTATATGTGAAATAAATCCCAAAGTTATAATTGTTGTAAACATAGTAGTTACACTTAGAATTACCATCATGTTAAACATGAAACAAACCAAATTAATTTTGAGGATATCATATACCCACTCATTGTTTTTTATAATATAACCATATATCATCATAAAACACATCCTAAAACCAAATAATAATTATAAAAATACATTTATTGCATCACAAAAACATTCATAGGCGAAATTCAATAATTTAAAAGTAAATGTTTCATATAAAAAGGGATAAAAATTAATTGAAAATAACCATATATATTTTTAATGGTAGATTCAATGAAAACAAAAGTCACAAATAAAGAAAAATATGCATGTTCTATATAAGTTAACAAATTCCCTAAAGATTTTTTTAGAAACATAACAATGTACATCATTTGAAACACAATAAAAATTTTCATTTGAAATCAATTTGTAAAATGTATAACATGGGTGAAAATGAATTTAAAAATCATAGAATAATTGTAAAAACCTGTATTTATATATTTCATTACAAAAAAAATATGCGTAAGGAATACAAATAATTTTTAATGCATAACAAAAAAATGATTTTTTATAAGTCTCTTACCTAGAGTATAACTCCTTAGCTTCATTCTTTATCATCCTAAATAATAAACATAGTTTAATTAATGGATCAAATATCAAAATATACATTTTTATATTCTATTTAATATCACTTATTATCATTTAATATGAAATTAATTAATCATTTATCTTCACTTTGGATGTTTTGATGATATTTGATCCATTTGTATATAATTACATTGGTAGGATGACTATGGTCAAATAGATCATGATTACATAATCTCTATAAGAATATTAGGTACTAAATTTTAAATTTGATATATTAATTTTAATTTCAAATCAAACCATTTAATATGGTTATGAGAAATGAACTATGTTATTATCATAGAGAATGTAGGTCATCGGAACACATGATTGACACTAACTTTTTTTAAAATAATTATTGAATGATCACAATTATTATTTTATATTTCTATTATTTTTATTACATAATATATGATATATTACTTATTAAAATATAAATATAAATATATATATCATCAATATGAAATTATGATGAAAAAGTAATCACATCGCATTGTGGAAGTAGTTGTCTACACATACACAAGAGTGATGTTATAATTTTTTTAATCAATAAATTGTTAGAATGTAGATGATATATTTTCATTTTTTATAAAAAATTAATTTATTTCATATAAAATATTTAATTAAATCATTATAAACTTTTTAATATAGGGGATGTCAACATGTATTTTTTTAAAATAGTAAATTAAAATAAATTCATTTTAAATTCCAAAACACTCAATAGTGATTTATTTTGAAGATAAGTTATTGGTGGTTCCAAATAGAGTCATCCAATAAAATATAGACTTATTTTGACTATATTTATACACTTATCAGTAGACTTTATCCCAAATATAACCCATTTAACTTTTATTGTCACTACATTGTTTTTTTCACATTGACGGTTAATATTGTTACCATAAAATGAAAAAATAACCATAAATGGACAATGGTAGATATTTTAAAATTTATTATATTACCTTTGATGAATTTTTTATTTTTATGAATATTATCATTTAATATTATATTATTTACATTAAAATATCTATAATATCATTTTTTTAAACTATCCATCCCATTGATATTAATAATATCAATACCTCATAAAATATAATTTTTTTTATTAAATCCCTAATATTTAATTGTAAAATATAATTTTTTTTAAAATATTTATCAGATATTTTATTTAATTTAGTATTTAATATTCTAGTATTTCATTTTTTTTAATTAATTATTAAATTAAGATTTGGAAATCATTTCATATAAGTCCCTTATCACATAAAATTACAAATAAATTACCATAATGAACATATTTTTTTTCTTCCAAAATAAAAATTATAGTTGTGTATTTCCTTAGGATAACTCCAAATTAAAAATATTACCCATATTGAAATAATATTTACATGTTTGAAATTTCACTAATTTAAATCTAGGAAATAAATATGGTTATATGTGAACTGTTTATAAAAAATTTAGAATATGAACCCTATATAAATATATTGCGATATACATTGGTAGAGGTATGCTATAGGTAACCTATATAGATAGTTTGATCAAAACAGTTTGTATAATTATTTATTTTGGGCATTTATATAAATATTTTGGTTAAATCATGGGTATCGGATAACAATACCCATGGTTTTTACAAACCATTCGTATAGTTATTTTTTTGGGAACAAATTTTCAGATCAAAATGTTGATATATATGCTCAATTATATTATTTTAGAGAATTGTAGGTTTTAAAAAATAATTTTATCACATAAAAGGATTTAGTTACAAATTATATAAACTAATTTGTATTCACAATAAAAATTATATTAAAAAAATTAATTTGGATAGGGCCCCGGGCCTGGTAGTTGTCATAGTTAGCGTGCCTATCATGATATTTGACATGTCTCTATTTATCATAATCACTAATTACTGGTAATGAATCATATTCACAATGGATACTACAATCATAATATAGAAAATAAATTGATTCTACCATATATTGTATATAATCAGATTACATTGATTGTCAAAGATCATAATCAAAAAATGATTATAAACATGTAATTGATTGTAATCAGTGTAATTTCATCATAAATAGTATATAATAGAAAATTAACAATTGAATAATTCACATTCTATCACCTACAAAAGAATGAAAAAATAAAACTAATGAAATACCAATCATTTAACCAAAATAGACGAGTATCCAACAACATTTGATAATAGTCACTTAATTTATAATTTCAAGAATGTCTGTTTTACCCAAAACAGTGTAATCCCATGATATGATGATAAGAGTCTCTCTTGTTATCCCTTCAATCCATCAATCAATATGGTAATCAGAGCCTTCCCACTTCACTTCCACTTAATCTTTCAATTTTATTCAACAACAATCATAGTCACATAATGAAAAATAATGTAATTTAAAATGAAATGTTTATTAAACAAGATTATATCACCTATATTACTTCAATCCTATTTGAACAAATTAAATTTTACAGTGCGTTAGAACATTAAAAACACAATAACTCTTTTAGCTCGTACAAATGACCTATTATTTATACCCTTCACCCCAATGTTCATATTTCCCTCGAACGATCAAATTTCTTTTTCCATTCACTGTGGGAATTTAAGATGTGTCACACTGAAGAACATACTCTAACTGAAACAGTGGAAACATTTTAATACATTCAAAATTTGAACATATGTTTTTTTTGAAGTCATTTTTTGTAAAAGACAACTTTCTAGATGTGATAGGGTGAGTATGAAATGAATATGAAATATAGGATAATATAAAATAGTAAAGAGTAAATCAGCATAACTATATTCATCTGAAAAAGTGAGTAATATTTTTTTATTCCATATCCTATGAAATACAAGAGTGAATAGTAAATTTGTATGCGTGTATTCATTTTAAATAGTGAGTACAAAATGAATATGGAATAACAAATAAAATAAAAGATTGAACAAATCAATATGACTATATTCATTTGAAATATTTAGAATGAAAGTCTAGGTAATATTTTTGTATCGCTGTGTATGAAAAAATTCATAATAGTGAGATCGATTAAAAATTCATTTATATATTTATTGGATTTTTACAATGAAAAATGTATCTATAATCATATTAATAGTCAGATGAAACTATCTTTTTATAAAAAATTTGATGTTATCATTATTGTACCCATTTAAAAAATAATAGTTATAAACAAAATAAAAAATCTTACATAAAAAATATGTATTCATTAAAAAAATTGTTTCTCAATTCATAAAATAAAAGTAATAGAAGAGTAAATAGAAGAATTTTTAATTAACAATTTCCACCTTTTTTGAAAGCAGAAACCAGACATTAAAATAAGAAAAGAAAAAAAGTGGTAAATCAATTTTGTATTCAGAAAAAGTATATTCATACCTCTTTCAGTATTAAAAACACATCTACACATGATAATAATATGACAAGCTTCCCCATTATGATAATAAAATACTTCTGGATCGTACTCTATAGTAATAAAACCCCCCTTTCTATGAGTATTATATTTTATAGAAATTATCCCCCAATATATCCTCTATAATTTCTCCCTTTATATATTCTCCCCCTAAATAAACCAGTCTACCCCATTTTGATTTACATTATGGAATGGTTAGTATCATTTAATACTCAAAGAAAGAATAGAGAAAAAACATATATACAATGAAACAAAATATTTTACCATCTAAAATTATTTAACGAAAATTCATAAAAAATGGAAAAAATTAAAATAGAAATATTGATTTCAAAACTATGCATCAATGTTTTATAATAATACAGTAATACTTCAAAACAAAATTTTTGTTTCCTCGAATAAATCATTTTCTTTATCCATTTCATTATTTATCTGTTTTAAAATAGTCATCCTCATCTACATAAACTATTTACAGTCTTCCAATTACATTTTACATATTCCATTTATGAATGATTTATTTTCTCCGTGACTGTAAAAAATCGCTCCTAATTTTAAATTTCATTTATCTTGAGAATGTATGTTCTCTTTGTGAGACTGAATGTGAACTACCAGAACAAAAACCCTTTCTTCCTGGGATTGATGACTTTCTTCTTAATCATTAGTGTTCATTTCATATAGTTTAATCATTTCTGAATGATTCCTGATTAGCTTTTATAGGGTTTCAACTATTCTGGTTAGCAAGACATTTTTAACATTCAAGATAGATACATGATCCTTAAGATCATTTTATTCTCAAATGTGAGAGTATATTTATTTACAGGTTTTTTAATATTTCTTTACATTAGCATTATATTCATTATATGACATATTAAAACTGGTTTAGAGATCAAATACCAATACCCTTATATCTTCAATTGTAACAAGATGATTCATATAATTTTAATAAATTTTATTAGAACATTAGAAAGCCATATTTCAAGCCTTCTTATGACCCATAGAACATTATTTATACACATTGAATTGTGGTTCTATTGTCATAAATTTATCCAACTTATTTTTTATTGAATCTAATATTTTATTGTGACCATTGGAATTAAAATCAATATTTGTATCTTTCTTTAGTGTATAGATAATTATCCTCTCCATCCAATTTAAATCTTTTTCAATTTGTTGAACTCCTTTTATTTCTAATGTTCAAATGGAATCAGTGTCGTCTTTGATATAAAAAAGATATGCATAATAAGTTTCTATTTCTACATTGTCAATATTTTTTTCCACAATTTTAATAGGATCTTCACTATATTTTTTATATGTTACTTGAATCACATTATTTTATTATTTTTTCTCATCAGCATTTAATGTGGATTGAATTCCAAGTGATGGAAATTTTCTTAAGGTTTCAACTAAAGAATAGACTATAATTTTATCAACATGATTTTTTATTTAACTTTCTCTATTAACATTTTAATTTATTCCCTTCCTCGGTAATTTTCTCTTCAATTTATTGTTCTTCAAAAATGTATTCATCTATGAGATGAATTTTAGGATCGTATTCTTCTTTTAGATTTGAATCTTTTTCATCATTATCTTATTTTCATTCATTATCCATAACATAGGTTGTTACTAACTTATAAGGTATTGGATTCCTAATATTTACATTAGCACTAGGTTTCTCTATGGGCATTAAAGGACTACAATTTACAAAAATCAACGAATTTCCTTTTTCCAAATCCTTCCAATATCTTGATCATTAACTGTTTAATTAATGTTATTATTTTTATCCTAGTCCTCACCTGGATTGAGACTAAATTATGGATAACCTAATTTTCTGTTATCACATTCTCTCCAACCTATTTATTTCATTGACTAACCATAAAAACATTTCTTTTTCATTTGTTGAATGATATAAGACATTTCATTCCTTTTTCATTATGATGAAATTGACAATAGAGTTCATCTTACTCTTTCAATCAGAGATCCTAATGAATCAAACTAAAAAAACTTTTTAAAATCTGAATCAAAATGAATGGTAATCATTCTTAGTGTATCATAAAAAATCCTATAAATTATCATATTTCTCAGTAATTATGCATGAGTGATGTTAAAAATCCTACAAATTTAAAAATTATGCCATATTAGAATAACTGGGTACATTAAAAACTATGACATAATATGTACATATATGAGATATTTTTCCGTTATAATGATTTTACCCATTTGGTTGATCTTACTCATATTCACAATGTAATCAATTTTAAATACATCTGACACCTTTAGTGTTTTTTATCGCTATTCATATATATTAAAAACCCATACTTCCAGAGAGTAATTAATCTATTATCTATTGAAAAATGATTTACCTCTATTTTATCACCATTAATGTCAGACAATGTTATCTTGGACTTTTCTCCGTTAAACAATACTAAATTATTTGGATATTTGTGCGATGAACAGAATGAATCTCACTTAGATGGAAGGACAGGTAAATGTGGTTCCCTGGTGGCTGATAGACTTAATTTACTGTAATTTTTTAAAATGAAACTGTCAAATTATCATCAACAACTTTACACTTTATATATAATTTAATTACCACATATAAAATGGTTCATATTTGAGATTTAAATTTCCCCATATATTTTTCTTCCCATCCTTGGAATAGAATAATTGTCTTCAATGTAGAATCATACTTCTAAATGAAATCCATATTACGCATCCTTTCACTATATATCTTCATTTATGAACAATATTTTGGTTCCATATGTTTGGGAGAGGTTGTTGAGGACTCAGACATTAATAAAAATGATAAACTCTATGTTTGAAAAATATTGGAAATAGCTAATGTAGTAGGGGAATAGATTTTCACAATTGCTGTAATGATTTGATGTGTTTTAGAGGGGTCCTTATTTATAGGTTTGGAGTAGTGGTCATTATAATTCTACAACCTAAATTAGATCACATAGAATTTACGGTTGATATTTTTTGAAAAGTCGATGGTTTAATGAAAAATTTATTTAGAAAGAATATGAGAGTGGTTAAAAAAATAATAAAAGATATGAAAGCATTAAAATAAATATGAAAATTATAAATAATTTTACCCTTTATGATAGTATCATATAATTATTTGATTCACTATATTTTTTATATTAAAAAATGCGATTGACAAACATATGATATCGATAAGAAAGTGACATAAATGAAAAATTTGATATTGATAAAAAATGTGAGGACAAAATTAATATGATATCATTAAAAATGTGATATTGATAAAAAAAATTTGAAATCAATAATAATTTGACATTGAAAAATAAATGATTTCAATAATACAATGTGAGATTGAAATAAATGTAACATCGAAAAAAATATGACATCGGAAAAAATGTGATATCAATAAAAAATATTCCATATTGATAAAAAATGAGATATCGTAAAATATGTGTTATCTATAATAAATGTATTTTTTGGAAAAAAATGAGATTTCGATAAAAATGAGGGATCATGAAAAAATGTTACATCAATAAAAATGTGATGTTGAAAAAATGTCATATGTACTCTGAGCTAAATAATGATTATCTTAATATCAGGATATTATTTACACAATAAGTAGATGTGAATGATTAAATTATAGTGAACATTTCTAGATTTTGTTTTACATATTCAAATCTATCAGAAGGTAATGGTTTTGTAAATACTGAACAATGTTTTTCATATATTTTGATGTATTTTAAAATGATTTCTCCATTCATCGTGTGATCCTTAAGAAAGTGATTCTTAATATCCATGTTCTTTGAATATGAGTGATGTGGATGTTCTTTTTTTATTACAATGGAACTAGTGTTAGAAAATAGTATTTGAGAGTTGGTAATACTTGTTCTATTGTATGTGAGTGTGTGTTACATTCACAACACTTGAGAACAACAACTATTTTCTGAAACATATGCTACAATAGTTGGGGAATGTGATATCGAGTGTTTTTTATTACATTACCAAGAAACTACTTTATCTCCTAATGAATGATAGGTTCTGGGTTTACAATTTCTATCAATTCTGAAACCAAAAATGTCATCATTCAAAAAAATAATAAAACAAAATCATATCTATAATTGTAAAATAGTCCAAAATCCCTAGTTCCAGGAAAATAGTGAAAATTTCGTTTAACTACTTTAAAATGGGATTCTATTTGATTTTCATGATATCTTGCACTTACGTATTCTATAAATATTATGTTTGGTCAAGTAGATGTTAATTTTAGTAAAAAATCGATCATAACTCTAAATATTGATTTAGAATTTTGTTGTCCAGCTTCATCAAGATCAAGGGTATTTGACGTAACAATTGGTGTACTAATAATCATAGTTTTTTCATATCCATCCTTTTGGAGATAATATTTTATATAATTATGTTCAGGTATATAGGTCCCTTCTGGTACTTGAGAAATTTTAAAACCAAAAATAATGTTAACTCACCTACCATAATAATTTCAAATGAACATATTATTGGATTCAAAAAAATTAATTAAGGATTGCTTAGTTGATCAATATATATTTTCATTTACATAAATTTTAAAAAGTAAAATATTTTTGTTTTCATATTTAATAAATATGGTTGGATCAATTATTCCCTCCAATTTTATTTTCGTAAATAATGTCTTGTATGTCTATTATACCATTATATATGTGATTTTTTTATGTCTATATAAAAGGTTGTGGTAATATTTTAAAAATATTCAGGATGTTTTCTATCTTAAAAAACATGGTTTGTTCTATAAAATCATACTTTTATAATTATCTATTTAATAAGGAACACATCATACCCTATTTAAAATGATAGAAATTAAAAAATTATACAATGTTTAATTGAATAAGAATAAATTCTTATATTTCTATCATAACATAGGTTTCATCATAATCTATTCTTTCTTATGTATTATATCCTTTAGAAACTAATCTTTCCATATTTCTATTAATCATTCCATTTTCATAACATTTATTTTTGAAGACTAACATTACTCAGAAAAAATATATTTATTTTGGTCATTTAACCATGATATATAATTTGTTACTTTCAAATTCATTTATCTCATATTATATAGTTTAAATATAATCTTCATCACATAAAACATCATCAGGTATTGTTAGTAGATTATGGGAATGAAATGATATATTATATACTGCATTTCATAAAGAACAAGTAGTCCTTATAATTTTGTTTACTTCACCAATGAAACTATAACTTGGATGATTCCTTATAAACACAAATCATTTGTAAAACCTATTCATCATCAAAGGGTATAATTTTTTCTCGATTGAATAATTCAGAAACATTTTCATAAGAATTATCATGGAAAAACGAATAATCTATAAAATTTTGATAATCAGTTTTGGAAAACACATATGATGATGTAGGGAGGGATTGTTCAAAAATAAAGGGATCATTTTCATCAAATATAAACTGATAATTTTCTTCAAAAGTAAAATACTTTTTAATAAAAAATACAAAATCCTTATAGGTAGTGGAATATCCTATGAAAATTCTTTCATCTTATTTGGATGTGAATTTTTGTACATTAACTTTTTTTAGTAAAAATGAATACATTATATCCAATGAATCTGATGTACAAAATTTTTGGTTTTAGTCCTATCTACAATTCATAATGTTTTTTACTAAGAAATTTCATGATTAATAATCATTTTATAGAATAAAAAAAATTAATTATATCTTTAACATAATAGTTTTTAGGAATTGAGTATTCAATCAAAATGGTTATTATTAACCCTTGATGAATTCGATTTCATCTTTTAACAAACCCATTTTTCTCGGGAGTTCTAGTAGATAATAAGTTGAGAGTAATAAATTTTTTACTATAAAAGGATTCAAAATCTATATTTTTTAATTCTGAAACATGATCATAATGAATCGTTTATAATTTAATATTTTTCACATTTTTAACATTTGTCACAAATGAATTGATATAGGAAATTGATTTATATTTCTTTGGTAAAAAATAGGACAATGTAAATAATCTATAATAAACTTCAAAAATTATGTAGTATTTCCCTTAAATACATCCAATTTTTTTCATCCCAAACATGTCCATGTTTACTAGTTATAATCCATTAGAAGTTGAGATTTCACTTTTATAATTAATGGTTGAATTATGTTTCTTGGCATATTGACAAGGGATAAAGAAATTTGATGAATCAAATTTGATATTTGGTAGATCCATAACATGCCTATTATTAGATAGTTTAGATAATTTATTTAGGTTATTTTTTTATGATATTCAATTCCATTACCATGATTAGTCTTCCGTTTCCATATGTCAATGTATGTCTTCGCACCTCAGGTATTTTATGTTTATTTTATAGACATTCAAATACTAATGGGATGAAATATTGAACTCATCATTGTTAGTGTGAACTATGAATTTATCCTTTATAAAATTCCCATGGTTACCTTCATCAAATTATTTACTTATACATATATTGTCGTGCTTATGAAATTTAAAAAATAATACATTTGAAATCAAGGATTATCATAGAAGAAAAATGTTACTTATACTAATAATATCATTGTTGGAATCATCTCCAACAGTTTGTCATCCACCATTCAATATACAAATATTTTAAAAGATGTTTTAGTTATCAGTCATGTGCTATGAATATCCAATATCCATGTACCATGTATTATTGTTGTTATTGTTTTTTTTCTAAAAACAAATCATTTCGGTTTTTGGGAAACCAATCTATCATGGATTAATAATTAGCACAAAGTAAAATATAATAATTTCTAATTTTACATGAAATGTAAGAATTATGAAAGCATAAGAATTGGATTTTGTTCATAGAATAATTTTTCACCCAATGTCCACCTCATTGCAACTTATACAGAAAGGGGAACATTGAAGTATAAAATATTTTTGACTAAAAACTAGTTTCCAGTGAGTATAACCAATTCTTGAATGAGTATTATGGTAACGATGTTGTAAATAACATTTATGAAAACCTTACTTAACAAAATTCAAGTTTTTATATGTTTTTGAGTAAATTATTTTATATTTTAGTCTAATGAATAAATTATTATCCTCACAGTTATTTGTCAAATGATTTGAGTTTGTTTCTAAAACATTTTTCATTTAAAAAACTATTTCAACATCCTAAAAGTATTTATACTGTTAATAATTAAATTACTTATATTTTTTTAAAATAGAAATTTTTTAAAAGTATCTTAATTAAGATATTAAGGCATATGTAATATTTTTTTAAACAATGATTCTAGATTTTTCATTGACATGTAACATATTGATCTTGCTAAATTTATTTTCAGGATACATGGATAACCTATATACATAATTATAATAAGATAAAGAATTGTCTTCTATTAAAGAATATTCATCCTCTGTGGATATAGAATTTTTTTAATCTAGATAATTAGAACATAAAGATATGTTAGGTAAGGATTCAGTAGTGTGTACCTTATCCAGGAAATAATGGGTTTCAATATGTATTATGCAAATAAGACCAATATTATACAATCATAAAGATTCATTATCTAATGATTCATCAGATGAGTCTCCACAACTTGAAATCCAATAATAATATTACATTAAGAAATACTTTCTTTTAGGATTGTAATATATTTTATAATTCCTTTCAAACAATCTATCCTTCTTGTCATTTCATTTATGCCTTTGAAAATCTGGTTTGATGTGTCCCTCTTTATTAGATTCATAAAATGATACTTCCGAATATTTATTAAAATTCTTTTCCTTTTTCATATATCTGTATTTTAAATCATTAATTCAATCAGTCATTTTCGTCCTTCATGAAATGTTTGATAACTCATTATCGAAGTGATATATATCAGCAGAATCTAACAGAATAAATTTTTTCTTCTACATTATTGACTTAGCTACATTTTCTGTAGTCTTGGATTTCATTTTGATTAGGGTATTACTAAAATAAACACTAACATCATTCTTTTTTATATTCCCAACACATCTCTTTTATATATTTTCATATTGTAAGATTGTTCTAAATAACTAATCAAGAGTATGAATTTTAAATTTCCATGACTCTTCAATAATAGTTATTATTGAATCCCTTTCATTATGAATGATGTCAATAATTATATTTACAAACATATCATCATCTAGTAATTCTTTACCAATTTATTATAGAAATATTACAATTGGGATAAATATCTATTGAACATCAATTATAGGCTCTCTATAATGTAAATACATGATTATATTATCAATGCACGACTCTCCTAGTATAAATAAAATAATCAGTAACCTTATTTATGATTTCCAGTTTCATCCAAATGTAGTTATCTGAATAAAAAGTATATATTTATGTATATAAATTCCTAGTCATAGAATATTGAAATATATTAAGTACCTTATATTTTAGCTTATATTCTATCATTTCTTGATTAATAAATACTTTTACTTCATTAACATGAATTTTATATCCTCTAGAAATAATGGAAAAAGTTGTCAACAATAGTATAAATGATAAAATTATTCATTATATATCTCTAGTATAAGTAATCATTCCCATCAAAGATAGATTATTTCATGGTGTTCATATTGTATATGTATTAGATAATCATTCCTACCATTGTAAAATGATACAAAAAGATAACTTTTTCAACAATACAAGTATGTATAAAAAATATTTATAAACAAGTAGAATACATTTTTTGAAACAACATGTAGAAGTAAATAACATTTTACTAAAATGATTAGTGAAATTATACATTTGATATTATGTTTAATTGTCAATATATCAGAGACTTACTCTGATACCCATTGTCTGATCACAATGTAGATGTATATTCTCAATTACAAGATAGGTGGGTGAATTTTTTGTTATCAAAATATCATTTTTATAGCTTAAAAGGATTTATTTTATAATTATTTAATGTAATTTTAATTGAAAACAACTATTTTATTAAAAAAATCACTTGGACATGGCCATAGGATTAATATTAATTGTAGTTATATTGACTACGATGATATTCCATATGTCATTATTTCTCGTAATAAAAAATGCAAGGTAACAAATCATATTCACAATGGATTAGATAATCAGAGTAATGTAAATAATGTTATTATACAATATAGAAAATATAATCATATTTCACATATAGTAATGTATAGAAATCTAAAATTTATCATAATCAAATAATTGAGCACAATGACAGTAATTATAATGTAAACATTAT
Organism: Viscum album; assembly: GCA_963277665.1. Lineage (NCBI taxonomy): Eukaryota > Viridiplantae > Streptophyta > Magnoliopsida > Santalales > Viscaceae > Viscum > Viscum album. Next base: position 1,681,711,234 of record OY728126.1, on the reverse strand, counting down.
ACAATAGAAATCATCAAGTGAATAATTCACATTATATTTTATATTGTGTAATATAAAAGTAAAATTAAAAAAATACAAATATTTTAACTGAAAAGGAAGGATATCAAACAACCTTGGATAAGGGTACCTTAATTTGTACATTCATGAATGTATGTGCTTCCCACACATGTGTAAGTCGTCGATACGATAACCATAGTGTATCTTTATCTCAATGAAAGAACTCGATCAATATGGTGACAGATGAATTCTATATTCCTATCCTTGGAATCCCATGATTATATTCAATAATAATTTGAGCTTCATGAATAAAAACAATGTAATTGAAAATTAAAAGTGTGTCGAACAAGATCATTAAATCTATATCACTATAATTCTTTTTGTACAATTTTTTATGGAAAAGTTTCTGTAAATTCAAAATTGTAGAATCCCTTTTTAGTCGTATAATTGAAAAGATACTTATATACTTCATCCCAATGTTTGTATTATCCTCCAAATGTTTGAATTTTTGCTGAATTATTTGATAGACTAAGAATAGTTGTCACCCCAATTTTCATATTGTAACTGAAATAATGAAATCAATTTAATAATTATCAAAACATAATACATGAAATCATTTTGATTTAAAGTTAATTTTTTAATAAAATACAATGTGGTAGATCTGATAAATTGCATACGAAATAAATATATCCTATTCGATAAAATATAAGAGTGAACAACAAATTGAAATGACTGTATTCATTTTAAGAAGTGATTACGAAACGATTATGGAATATCTAATAAAATGAAAGAGTGAACAAGTAATTGGTTTTATGGAATTCATTTAAAATAGTTAATATTAAAAGAATATACCCTATCTGGTAAAATACAATAGTGAATAATAAATTAGTATGAATGTATTCATTTCAAATTTTGAGTAAAAAAATTTAGGCATAATGGTTTTATCGGTAAGTACGATGAAATGCGTAATACTGTAATCGATAAAAAACTTATTAAAATATTATCTAATTAGTACAATGATAAATTTTTCTCTATAATATTTATATTCATATGAATTTATTTTTTATAAAATGAATTGTAAATATTATTATCATATCCATATACAAAATTGTTGTTATAATCAAAATAAAAATCTATAATTTCAATATATGTATTCATTTAAAAATGATTTTTTGATTTATAAAACATAAATGGAATAAAAGAGTCAAAATAACACTATTAACATTACACCTCTATTAATGGGTTAGGTAAACCATTGGTGTAGGTCACCTATACCCACAGTTTTAATGAACTATCAGTATAGGTTGGTCAATTATTTTTTCATAATAATAACAAAAACAATATATATTTAATAAAATATTTTTTTGTATACATATATATATTTTTAATATTAGATCATAAAATCCATAGTAGGATATTGTTAATGAAATTAGAGTATATCTGTAAGGTTATCGGATCAATTCCATGTGGATTAATTTTTTTTAATATACAACTTATACCAGTGGTTTAACCAAACATTGGGTATAGTTTTCCAAAAAAAAATTCATAGTAATAAAAATAATAATATATTCAATAAGATATATATATATATATTTAACTTTCTTAATATATCAAAATATCATTTGTTTTAGGATAGTGGTAATGACATTGGAGTATAGGCGAAAGGTGATGTAATCAATTTTCTCGGGTGGAATTGTTTTTTAATACAGAACCAATACCGATGGTTAGAACAATCCATTTATATAGTTCATTCCATTGAAATGTGCTATACCAAATATTTTATAATTATTGTAACAGGTGGTATATTTTAAAGGTTTGGTAAAACGGTGGCTACGGGTCTATACCGATGTAGTATCACCCCACGGTTCTTCAATATGTGGGTATAGGAAATTCTAACTATTTAAGTGGTTATACTAATGGTTAAAAATAGTTTTTATAACCTTTTTCCATTAGTAATACATTATAAAGTAACTATAAAACCCATAATCTCATCTAACTACATCAAAAAATCATTAATTACACCATTCAATTAATATTATATATATATATATATAATAATAATAATCCAAATCAATTTAGTTAAGTGTTTATGTCATTTAATTGATATTTTTATTTTATTTTTAACCTAAATTTCATGATTTACATTTTAAAATTGTAATAAAAATACTATGTTAATAATTATATATGACAAAAAATAATAGTGATATATTTAACAAATATGTACCCACTTATTCCAAATATGGAAACAATTTTAAAAAACTCGTATTATAGTAGTTATATAATATATGTATAATAAAATATGCAATACATACCAAAAAAACATTTTTTTAATAAATTCTTTATTACATATAAATCATTTTGATATTAATTCTTCTATAAAATCTATTTTTTAAACCGTATTTTTTTTCTTATAAAAACCAATTAAAAGTTGAAAATTTAGAAATAATATATAACATAAGTTGATATTTTTATTAACTTGAAAAAAATTATTGTTTTCAATAATAGTCATTATTTTTTAGTTTTCTTGGAGAAATATTTTTTTTAAATTGTCAGAATTTTCAATTAAAAAATTCAAGATAAGGTGAATTAAAAAGTGAAAATAAATGTTTTAAAATTATTTTTTAGAATATCAATAAATAATAATGATCACTCAATAAAAGAAGAATTTAACTTATATTTAGTAAACGTATTTGTTATATAAAAAAAGAAATTAATAAAAATTCTGTGTTATTATTTTTATTATAAAAAAAATAAATTTATATTTTGATGAAATTTTATATTAACTCTATAAATAATATATTTTTATTAATACCCAATATTATAATTTCTATATTATAAAATTAACATTGAAATAATAATATTTAAAATTTCATTTAAGATCGATGTGTTTTAACTTGTACTCAATCGATCTAAGTTTTTTACTTTTAAAATATTGAGATGAAAATTTACCCCTAATTTATAAAATATCATCCTTTCACATTGAAAACAATTTTTTCAACAACGGTTTTAATTTTAAAAATACAACTATGGATGTATGAGATATGAAAAAAATAAAACATCCACATGATAAGAGATAAAATGAATTTACAAGGTCATTTTTAATAACACATATTAGGTTTATAATAGGAGAACATATGTTAGAAGTGAAAAATGGATATGGAATAAAAAATGAATCCCTGGGACTGATATGGGGTAATATAGAATATGTTAATTAGAAATTCAATAACAAAAAATCATATATCTATGACGGGTTAAAATTCCATTGACTTCAAGATAAGAAAAATAAATTTATATGTCATTTATTTCAAAATTATTTTTCCTAAATACAAGGAATTATTTTACTTCCATGAATATTATCTTATAAAAAATAACATACTTTAAAAGTAGATATTCTTCTATTAACAAAATTTACCTAATAACTCATTTATTTCTTGAAATGATGAGTTTGAATTTTTATTTTTTACTCCATTAAAATAAGCTTCCATGGATTAAAAAATCATTAAAATAATAACTAAATATTAATTATTTAATTATAAAAATAAATTTTAGTATACTATATGATAATTCAACAGAAAAATATTTATATGATGAAGAACTTCCCTCAATCCAAAATAAAATAGTAATATTAGAATTTCAAGGTACAAAAATCAAATTTTAAATAACCTTAAAATTACTAAAAAATTTATATACTAATATTGAAACCCTAAAGTCACAATGATTTGATCACATTTACATCTGTGGTAAATTAAAATATTTATCTCAATATAAAATTAATCACTATCAATGTTTCATATCGTAAAATGTAATTTCCGAAATCATATAATCTATATAATATTATATCCCTTCAAAAAATAACTATATATAATAAATAAAATCCCATATAAATAAAAAAATTTACTCATTCATTTTTTCTAAATTAAAATCGCATAGTATTCTTTTTAACATAATAATATAATGGTCACTAAACATGTATTTCTATTCAAATGAAATGACATTATTCCTCAAGTCTATTTTCCATCACCATTTTATCTATTTAATTAATAATTTTTTCACAAAATTTACTAATAATTTTTCAATAATTTTATTAAAATAAATGAAAACATTTTTATACTAACTAGGAAACCATGTAGGCCATTGGTTGGTGATTCACCCTTAACTCCCTTTAGTTGTCGGTTCAAACCTCACATCCATTCCAAATGAGACATGTTATCACCCATCCTATGGGGTTTCATTAATTTATAAATACATTAATATAATCCACATATAAAATTAGAAACATGTAGAATATAAAAAAAATAACATTAATATTTAAAATATTATTGAAATTTTTTAAACAGTAATATTATTTCATACCATTCCTTTTTCATCCCAAAATATAATTACCCATAATTACTGAGTAAATAAATGTCTCCACATATATCATTGGATAGATTATTATTTTAGAACATAAACACTAAAAATGATATTCTAAGACATAAAACTTTGGATCAATCTTAATATTATAAACAAATGAAAATATCTATAACTATTAAGAAAACCAAAAAATATATATCATATTATCAAATTATGTTGAAAACCTCTTATGATAAAAACTATAAATCCAGAACAATAGCATGACTAATTGTGTGTTTTTCATATATAATTCAAATTTTAATAATCATGAGGATCATTATGGTCTACTATTTTATATAATTAGTAAAAAATATTACATAAAAATAGTATAGAGTACAACTAGATACTTATACTCAGTAAACTTCTTCAATCCAAAAGATCCATTTAAATAAAACATTGATTCATTTCATGATGAACCATCAAAATTTTTATCTGGGACCCATTATTTTTCCTACCCTACCATAAAAATGATTAAAATGTTTAAAAAATATGGTATGGGGATGAAAATTACTATAAAGTACCAAAAGTGAAATGGAAAAACAATTAGTCCATTAATAAATTTAATTTAATTTATTTTCCAAAATAAAAACTTCTTATAAAATAAACAGTGTCATATCCATGAACATACTTTTTTACCAAAACATTTCCATAAAATATTTCAAAAGAAATATTATGGATATATAAAATTCAAAAATGATTCATTGAATACATGATAATTTAATCAAATCTTTTTTTTGTAACAGATATAATATTCACCCTTCAATAGTAACATATACTTTCCATTGAATATTAAATAAATAAATTACCCTATGGGGACATGATATTTCAGTCAAAATGATTAATGTATAAATAAAAAATTAAGATAAATTTTATAATAATTTTCATATAACACTAAGATATGGAGAAAACATCATTGGTACACATGAAATAATAGTCAAGGTTACAGTTTAAATAACCATATGGTATTACAGAGAGAAACTATCATTGATACACTGGGAATAAACATCAGGATCATAATTTAATAAACCCAGAAAATTGTAATGATATCATTGAATCAACCAAATTTTTTTTATAATAATTTCCCTTCCCCCAAAAAATATCAGAGGAACCAAATAATAAATATAAATTAGAATGATTTCAAAAAAAAATATTCCTTCACAATAATAACATATTTAAAAATAAAACATGGCATATAAAGAGGAAACTATTATATTAAAATAATTAATTTTTAAAGAAAGCATCAATTAAAATAGTTTCATTTAATTTGGTAAATTCCTACCATTCACTATAGGTAACAATATATTCCTTCAATTTTTTGGTTAGATAAGTCCCATAATACATCATTTGGAAAATTAAATCATTATTCCATTCAAACAAATTTATTAAAAAGTAAAAAATATGAAAAAATGAATTTGAAAATTAATATAATAATAGAAAACAAAATTAAATGATATTTTGAAAATTAATCATATGGATATGTAATAAATATATTATTTAATGGAAAATGTTACAAATTGATTTTTTTCAACAGAATGTCCCATACCATGAGTCCAACTCATCACATAAGTCATTTTTCATCATAATTAATAATAAATGGTCAAATAATAATTTTATAATAAACTTTTAAATCTTAATTAGTCCAATTTTATCATTTAATATCATGTTATATACAATTAATTTACCTATTGCGTTCTCATTGGATGCTTAGACGATGTATGGTTCATTTGTCAAAAAATGACTTTTGTAGCTTGACAATGTTCAATGTTGTCCTTATTAAATAGTATATAAAATAATATAAATGATATATCTATAACATTTATACATTAATTATACTTTTAAATACAACTATTATTTGTGGTTATGAACAATGAACTATGTTATAATAATGAAGATGAGATGTCATACAAATGCATGTGTAACATTTCCATTTTGAATGATTATTTCAAAAATGAGATAATTATTAATTTATCATTACATAATGATAATAATATAAAATATATCATATTAATTCTTTAATTGAACTTATATATATATATTTCATCTATGTGTTTTTTTGATAAATAATGAATCACATCACATCATAGAGGTGGTAGTCCACACATACGCTTGAACTATGTAATAATTTTTTCAGAGCTTTGAAAGGTATATATTAAATAGATATATTATAATAAAATAATGTTAAATATTTCATGAATATAATAAATAAATATTAATTAAATTATTATAACCTATATTTACAAATAATCATTGAAAATGAATCAATAAGTTCATGATATGGTGGTCCACCATATAAATATATGATGATGTTTTTTTACATTTGTTGGAAGATAATACAGTTATAGGTAATGGAAACAACCTAATAACATGTAAGTATACATATTTTAATATATTTTATATTTATTCATGGTTTAATATTTTTTTCCGGGTGCTGAATAATAAATAAATCAAAAAACATATAGAAAAAACGATACATATTCTATAGAAAACTACCTTTAGATTATACCTTCAGAACCCTAATGTTTTTATTATTCCTAAAATAATAACTCAGGAATTTGTGACGAAAATAATTAAATTTCTTTTGTATGTAATGATACATACCAAATGTATTGTTTATTTTGATTACATTTGATGAATATGTTCCCCTTTACAAGAGAAGGGTGCAATAATGTTGGAATTTATTTACGTAATAAAATAATATAAATTAATTTTAATTTCAAAATTCCACCAATGTAATTCATCTATAATATAATATTATTTTGTGTAGTTATAAAATTCCAAAACAATAACTATACAAATTTTTACCGTATTATATTACCAGTATTTTGGTTTTCTTCCCAATTGAACCCCTTTAACTATTATCATTACAACATGGATTTTTAATTTTGAGAGTTAATATACATACTATAAAATGATAAAAGACCCATAATTGGAAATTTTTGAAAAATTTCTTCCCTATCATTACAACCCGTAAAATTTTCCGAATTTTAGGAATTCTATATTTTTTAATAAAATATTTTTTCTCTAAAATATCAATAATATCATTTTTTAAAACTAATCATTACATTGAAATTAAAAATATATATAAAAGATATAAATTTATAAATAAATATTTTACTATATCAATAACATGTAATTGGAATCTATAAAATGTTTTAGTTGTATTATTTATATGTAATAATATTTATATTAATATTTAGAAAATATATTATTTTATTTTCTAATATTTAATCAATTACTACATCAATTTTGTGAAACTATTTAATAAAATTAATTTTCATAAAATAATTAATATAAATATTTTATCTTTAAAAATAGTATATATAGTCGAATATAGCCTTTGGATTACAACATAATAAATATATTACTTGTTTTAAAAACAAGAGTGTGACATGTTTGAAATCTAATTAATTTTTTTTATTATGGTCATAATATTATACAAGTAGCCTAAATGGTTATAAATCATAACCTTAGATGATTATGGTTGATATATACACATAAAGTATTTCTTATGTATTTTTCTATGTAATTTAATAGTTTTAATCAATATATTTTTAAACTAATTTTCTTGATTTATCTACTAAGGTTGTAATATAAATAATATGTTTTCTATTCATATTTACCAAATATAAAATAAAATTATTTAATAAATTTGGAAGCATTACATCCAAATATGGAATCCATTTTTTTAAAATTAGGAAAATATACTTTTAAGAATTTAATTTAATATTTAATTTGAAAAGTTAAATGAATAACAATTTTTCCAAAAAAGAAGCCTTTATATAAATAAATGTATTTATTAAAATAGAATATTATCATATTAGTTTTTGAAAAAAGAATTATATTATTTTAAATAAAAATGAACTAATTAAAATTTCAAATGAAATAAAAAATTTAAGTCTAAATAATTTAAAATAAAATATTTTTTACAATAAAAATTTGATTTTTTAATGATTCCATGAAAAATAATTATTTTCAAAAAAATCAAAAATGTAATTTTTATATGATATGTAGATTTTTAATTTTAAAATTATACCATTATTTTTTTAAATTCATTTTACATAACTTCTATAAAATATAACATTCACCCAAAAGAACTCATATTTGATGAAAATATATAATTGAAGAATAAAATTACACTATAAAAAATATTTGTGAATATTTTTTCTAACCACTTACTAATACTATTATTTTGACTAAAACATTATATTTATTCCATAGATATATTATTCCTATTAACAATCTACAGTTTCACATAGATTTTATAACAATCACATTTTAATAACAAAATTTAGTTGTATGCATATGCTCAAGGTGGTGTATCTTGTAATTTATAGAACATAGTATTTTTATTTTAAATCCATATAAAAATAAATTCTCCCTCATTTACGAATGTTAATAACATCCATTTTAACATGGATTTGGTAAATATGGTTTAAATTTTCTAAATAACTTTTTTTAATCCCACCTAAATAATATTAACAAAACATCCACATGATATGAGAGAAACGTATGTAGGAAGGTCATCTAGAATACCACATATTAGGATTCCAGGTATGGTAATATAATATGTAAGTGAAATCATAAATTTTGTAGAGAAAAGTAAATCCCTAAGAGTGTTATACAATGAAATAGAACATTCTAATGAAAATGTTAACTATCACAAAATCATAAATCCATGATAGGATAAAAGGAAACCGTTTACTAATAAAAAAGTAATCTTGTATTTTTTATTCAAATTTATTTCATTAAATATATGGGTTTATTTTTCTTCGAATAATATTAAAATAAATGAATATACATATGTTGAATCTATACTTCAATCCATTAATAAATTTTTATCACCACTCATAATTTTTACCAAATGATGTCTATGAATTTGTCATTACTAATGAAGTATAATCCATATGTATTGATCAAAGTATACATAACAATAAGAACAATCTATTTATGTTGTCATTACAAATAAACCAAAACCAAAATATTTCATATAATATAATATAATTATCCAAAAATAATAAAACTTTATATTATGAAAAACCAGAATCATATCCAAAATTAATATGTAATTCATATGTATCAACATAGTTCATTGAAAGATTATCTATCCATAAAATTATATAGGATGTTTTAGAAAATTTCTGAATCAAAAAAAAAAATTGATCATAGAGTCATACATGATATATTCAATCATTTATCCAACAAGAAAATTTAATGTCTCACACATAAATATAAAATCGACTAAAAAATCCTAATTATATGCTAACCATTTCTAGAATCACCAAAAATACACAATAAAATAATAATTTAATAAAAAAAAATTAACCATTATTTCAAATTCTTTTTACCATAGTGGTATGTTTCCCTTAATCAGGAAATTATATCATAAAATTATATTTTCCTTTTGATCAAATTAAATAATTCAAAAAAATAATATTTAGTCACATGGATATCTATATTGTGAATTATATATTTGAAAAATGAACTTATCCTTTATCATTTTGTATGTTTAAAGAAAAGAAAATAATGTCATACTATGCAACACATTATATAGTACAATGTTAGTAGATTCACCCTCCTAACCAATTGGTTATGCTTTCAAACCTTGTAGTCTTGCAATATGAGATGGGTTTTCAATCATCATACTGATTCCCCATTAAGAAAATCTATATTAATATAAACATTAAAAATTTCATGAAACTCAATGCACATACATAAAAATGAAATTATTATTTAAAACCTTAATGAATTTTTTTTTATCCTCCATGGTTTTCACATTCAATTAATTTTACATCCAAAAATTTAGTAACACATAATATTTTGAAAAATAATTTCTCAAAAAATAGCATTATAGATCATAAATTTTTCAGATTGTGATTCCTAAAAATGTTTTTATAAGTCATTTTAGTTGTGATTTACATTATATTTTACCAACTATGATGATACCCCTATCTCCAAAGAAAACCTCCGAAGAAAACATCGTAATCACCAATGTTGTCTAAAACCAAATACGATGCAAACAGTAAGGAACTAATGATAATAATTTATTGTTCTAGAGTTTTTTATCTAAAAATCAATTTCTTACAATTGTAAGAGTGTTTTTAGTTAACATTATTTTATAATAAAGAAAAAATATTACATATGCAGCCTATAAATTAAAAGAGGATACTTATACTTATTTGTCATTTTGCACACTGAAGAAATTTTTTATGTAAAACATCTTATAATTTCATAATAAATCATTAAACAATTTATCTTTACATCATCCATTTCAATGATGTTCCATAAAACCGATAATTTTTTAAAACATTGTATGAGAAAAAAAATCCCAATAATGGATTTAAAAATTGAAAAAAAAACTATTAGTCATTCGATACTTATAAGAATTTTTTTCCCAAAAATTGACATTTGACTTGTGATAAAAAAAATTTACCATGGAAATCACTAATTGATAATAAAATATTCTATGAAATATTTCATAAGAAATAATATTGGAAATATTATATTCCAGTTGGTTTATTTGAAATCATGATAAACTCAGGAAAACATTTTAAAAAGTTTATACTTTTTACTCATAATAAGTACCATATAAAATCATTTTAACATAAACATAATAACATAAATTTTAATAAACATGTGATTTAAATATCAATGAATTAATAAAAATCATATAGATTGATTAGGGTATCATTTTATTTTTATACTTACTTATGGATTAACTCTCATGAATACTTGTGAAATGATGATCATGATTATAAATGAAATAAACCTCATAGTTATACTTATATTAACTATCATAGTCACACATGGTGTAAAAATCACAATCAACATCCATAAAAAAGAATGAATTAGCGGGATATCATGAACTAAGACATATTTTCTTTTCTAAAAGAAACTATTATCATCATAATCAATTCTCATGATTTGTATCAAATGCATAAATCATGAATGCATTTACTATAAAAACATTCCTTAAGGTAAATCATATATTTGAAAATACAATTATGGACAAACAAATAAATATATTTTTTATGGAAAATGAAATTTTTGATTTTATAGAATGGTTAAAGGAATAAAATAATAAAATGGCATAAAAGTACACTTATTTATATAATGATAAACTCCTTTCATTCCATATTTTTTGGATGTGTCACAGTGTACATTGTTTAGAAAATTGAAAAGTGTTTCCATTTAAAACAATTTTTTAAATGATAAAAATACATAAAGATTGTATTAAAATATGATAAAACAACAGATAAAAAATATTCTATAATTTATTTTAAAAACAATTAATTCTATACTGATTAATCAATACTTTAAATTAAATCACTATTAACTTGTTTTTATTAAAAAAATCTCATAACCATTAGACTAACTCATCACATGCATTCGAAATTTTTAAAAATAATAAATTTTGTTAAATTTATTCAATTTTATGAGTATTTTTCTTGGTTTTTATTCCTGTGATACCACATATTACATTTTTATATACAATTACTTAATCATTTAGGAATATATTGGACATTTTGATCATATTAAACTTATATGTCCATAATGACATAGATAGGTAAAATTTTATAAAATTTATTAGTACACCATAATTAAAAAAATAATTATCATAAAATAATTATAAATTTAACAAATTATATATACTTTTTAATAAAATAATTAATTATGGTATTGATAAATGAACTGCAGTAAAATCATGGAGACAATATTTCGAACCTAAGCATAAGTTAAAATTCAAATATTAATAAATATTATCTAAATATTGTAAGTATATTCTATATTCAATGAATAATCATCATATAAAATTTATATTATTAATTAAATAAATATAATTATATATAAAATATATTTTCTGTTGTGATTAATAATGGATCACTTCACATCATGTAGGAGGTATTCCACATGTACGCACAAAATATGTTATCATTTTTCTCTGCATGGATATGTAAGTATATAAATGACATATTAGAATTTAGGAATTATAAATAAATAATTTATTTTATATATAAACCTAAATTCCATCATTACATCATATATTGTGAGTCAGTGATGGAAAACAAATTACATCGGTTTAAGAGGCGGTAGACTGCCACACTCATGAATGATGATTTATTTTCTCAAGTAACTGAAGTGGATATGGATTTAGTTCACGAAAATAACATAATAACATTAAATAATTTTTCATATATTTAATTTATTATTTTACATGTTGAATATGTTTTTAGGGATCGGGAATAAAAAAACATGCAGATATTAATTATATCGCTTCTTTGGAAACCCTTAATTGTATAATAAAGTATGACCCTTATGATTATATTATTCCAAAAAAAATATTACTATAATGATTTTTGGAGTGTTAAGAAGTTATATTTACAATTAATGGATGAAGAGAAATTGTTTTTAAATGAGAATAAATGAGAAGATGATATACTATTTTATAAGAGAGTGAAGGGGAACTCTTAGAATTTCATAAATTATTAAATTAATATAAATTAATATTCAATTAAAAATGTTTTAATAGAGACTTATTTGGAATATAATATGATTATTTGTAAAAATGACCAAATCCAATAAAAATTAGCCTTTTTTACTATATTTATACAATTATCTTTTAGTTTTAAACATTTTAACCTCGTTTACTCTTACCATGACAAAATAAATTCTATCTCTTTGATAGATAATATAGTTAAGATAAAATAAAAAGAGTAAAATAAAACAACCATGGTATAAATTTTAAAATCTATCGTAATAATTTTGGAAAAATTTTAATTTTTATGATTTCTATATCATTTAATAAAAAAAATACAATTAAATATCTATAATGAAAATTTTAAAACAATTCACCATATTAAATCCATTAATATGAGTAAAACCTATGAAATTATAATTTAATATTTAAATATATACATAAATTTAATTCTACTAAATAAAATTAGTTATTAATAATATTTATCAAAAAATATATTACTGTTAATATATTTTATATATTTTACTTGATTAGTTCCTTAAATATATAATTCATACATACACAATATGAAACAGTTTCAGGTAAAAATTTCTTCCATAAAATATTAAAATAAAATAACTTGGTTAATTTAATCATATATATTGAAAAATACTATTTATAGTTTAATATATCCTCTTATGAACACGCTAATAAAAATATTTCTCTTGATAAAAATAATAGTCTTCTTAATTTAAAAATTCATTAAATAAATTTCTATAAAAATCACATACTTAAAAAAGTGCACTAAAAATAAAATAAAATTTCCCTTGGATGATTAAATTCAAGATATTCTCAAACAATGGGATTTTTGTAAATTTTATGATCATTTAGTTGTTATATTCATTTTATTTTAAACCTAAATTACTTGTTTTATCCTTTGTGGTTATAGTAAAATATATATGTTTAATTATCATTTTGATAAAAAAAAATTGGTTGAATTTAAAAAACAGGATCATGTAATTACAAATATATAAACCATTTTTTAATTTAAAAAACAATATTTTTCATTATTTAATTAAAAATCTAACCAAAAAATGAAACAATGAGTATTTTTTTGGAAGAATGATATACAAAATTTTAAAATGTTTTTATATTAAATTAATATATAAAATAAATTTTAAAAACAATAATTATATTATTTATTTAATTTAAATAATAATTTAAATATAAAACTTATTAAAAACATAAATTTTCATTGTAAATATTTTAATTTAAAATAATGTTTCCAATAATAAGTTGTTTTTTTCAATATTCAATGAAAATTTAATATTTATAGAAAATTATCAACAATTAAAATTAGGATTATATACAATTTTTCAATTAAAATATTATATTAATAATTTCTAATACATTTTCTTTAAATTGAATAATTTCTATTATTCCATAAAAAAAGAAGGATAACAAATATATAGAGAAGAAATGTTTCTAAAAAATAAAATGATTTCACTAGAAATTGTGTTATTATTTTTATAATCACATAATAATTAATTTATTATTAGTTTAATATTTTTAATAACTTTTAAAATTAGTATTCATATTCATTCTCTCCTAATTAATAGTAAGGTTATAACGACAACCTTTAAATAATGATATATCTTTTTTCATTTAAGTAGGATATGGTGTTCCTAATACTTTAAAGAATATAGGTTTTTTCGTTTAATTATATCATAATTATAAAATATAATGTCAAGTATTTATAAAGATTGTTTATTTCAATTTTAACATTATAATTATCCAATATTATTTTAAATAAAAATCCTTTTATCAATATTTTGGAATTTTTATTTTTAATGTTATAGAAAAAAATGGTTATTTATCTATAATTTCATATGTATATTTTAAATGTTTTTTACGTAATTTTCATTTTTTAAATATATTCATTTATAACAATTTTTCATTGGGGGTGAACCTATGTAATAATTCAAAAAAATAATTATGAATGATTTATAATGTTGTTTAAAAAATATTTTAAAGAAAACTATTCTCCAATCGATATGTAAAGTTATAAATTAATTCAATCTTTGTTAAAATATTGATAATAAAAATTATTGCTTCCATGTATCATATTCACATAAGATACATATAACTTATTCACTGTAATAGTTTTTCTATGGTAAAATTTATATGAGTGGTGCGTTAGATATATATTATATGACATGTTATCCCTAAACAACTTATATGAATGGTGTGACTCATATAACTCTCAAATTCATTAGGTAATGTTCCTTATCTTCAATGGAAATATTGGGGATGTAAATTTGGCAGGTTCCTCATTTGAAATTTTATGGTCTCTAGTTATATATGAAATGGGTCAGCATGGATCATGAATATAATGTTCCAAGATTCTATCACTTTTTTTTATTTTTTTTAGTTTTGATGGGTCACTTTGATTAGTATTTACATTACATGACTCATGATTATAGATTCTAATTTATCATTCAGTATATAAATTGATATTCCCTATCACAAGCCAATAGAATTGGGGTTTTGTAGTTATTAATTACTTTATGTTAAGATTATTAAATTACACTATGTTATCATGCAAGTATAGTCATAATATACTAACGAATTAAATTCAATTACTGAAGCTTAAATTTTTCATTACAATGTATTTTGACGACCCTTAACATTTTATCAATTTACCATTGTTATGAATAGTGATATTAAATAAATTATGTTTTAGGTTTTATCTTTTTTGATTAATTTAATGTGAGATGTTATATAAATTATGTGAAATATTAAATGTTTTGTACATCATAAATAGTTTTTAGTATAATACATGTGTATTTTTATGTTAGAGTTTTTCATGATTATATAAATAATTAAACCTAAATGTTTATTGGGTTTGTATTTGATACAATATTTTTCTTTTTTTATGGTATGTTTTCGAAGGATATATTTGGGGAATGTTAATAGGTATCAATGAAAAAATGTAATGATTATGTTTTTAGCATCGGATCTAAGAGTAATGGTTTGAGGTAATAATTTTATTTCGGAGAGCGTTTTATATATTATTGGATATTTGGGTTTTTACATATGATATTAACTTATGAGTTATGTATACCATCATGGTTTTATATGTTGAAGTTTGATAAAAATTAAAATGACATAGAAACACATTTCAATGTTTTATGTGATGACATTTTGATGGGATTGATGATATTTTGGGAGATTTCAATGTTTATTTCATACGATTTCAATAACATTTTGAATGATCATTGAGAAAAGGCATGAGACGAAAAATTTGGTTTAAAATGTTTATAATGTTAATATTGTTAAGGATAATTACTATATATTGATACATATTTTTTTATTGACCTATATTGCACCACATGAATTATTTTTTAATTTTGGAGAATAGTGTACCATTTAATCATACGATGTTATACTCATTGTTTGTATCATATTATTATTTTATAACAATTTTTATTAATGTAATGAATATAAAAAATATTTCCATCTATTTATATAAAAATATTATATCACAATGTGATTGAAGTTTTTCCAATATAGAAATATTCATAGTCATTATCTATTGTAAAAGATTATATAAATGTGGGAATTAATTAAAAAATTCATCAAAATGATGAAATTTAGTTTCAGGAATTGATAAATAGAAAATATTTGTATTTCCTATTATTCATTATCTGTATTGTAAAATAATTACTAAAATATTTGAAATATATTTGGAAATAATAATTTTAACATTTGACTCTTATTTGTAATTAATTTATAGCCATTTTAATACCTCAATGTTAATAGCTTTTTGGTCACTAGCTTTCTCATGATAATTTACATTCTTGTGATGAATTTTATCTTTCACTCTCCATCATGATTTTGACAATATTTTTTAATTATATTTCATATTTTTAACATCCAAACAATGTTCCTTTATATTAAATCCAAATTATGTTCAATTCCATATGAATTTACTATTTCAAATTCCCACATTTCATAGTATGGTTTTATTATTCTATTTTTTTCATGATTTTTAACAAATGTTTTTTGATATATTATTTCACTGATTAACATGTTTAAAATAAAATTTCATGTAAAATATTAGTTAAATGGTGGTTAATGTCTTTACTTAATATTTATCATAAACACCATCCTAGATAAAATTATTAACATGTTATAAAAATCTCTTGGCAATTTTGATATAATGTAAAAATAATATTATTTAAACGTGGTCAATTTAAACTAGAAAAAAATTTACTGGAATAATTTTTAATATAAAAATTATGAGTTATTTATATAATTGATTTACATAAACAAATTTTTATTGATTAATACATAACCAAATAATTACTCAATTTATAGTAATTTTTTTATAATTTAAGAATACGTTTTCCATAAA
The DNA here is from genome assembly GCA_963277665.1 of Viscum album. Classification (NCBI taxonomy): domain Eukaryota; kingdom Viridiplantae; phylum Streptophyta; class Magnoliopsida; order Santalales; family Viscaceae; genus Viscum; species Viscum album. Next base: position 1,681,693,976 of record OY728126.1, on the reverse strand, counting down.
ATGTGTTTTAATTTCAATTGGGAAGAGAATATTTTTACTCATTTCTATCATATTTTTATCTTTTAATAGATATAAATTATATAATTCTTAACATTAGCATGTTAATGTTATCTTATTCTTAATTTTTTTAATGTACTAATAGCATTTTTTTCTTTAATAGTAAAAATATTGATTTTTCAAATACATCAAATTTTTGATATTTTTTCTATAACCATGAGAAAATAAATTTTAAACACCTTTGATTAATTTTTTAAATAAACTTTTACAATATATGTTAAAATATTATATTGATTTTTGGTACCTTTTAATGACGTTTATGATCAAAATATATTTTCTATTAAAATTTTTAATTTTTTTTGGGTATAGTAATTTAATATTTTATTTATATGGAATATTTAGGGTATTCTTTAATAAAGAAGTAAAAAAACCATTTTTTATACAACCATTTTTTTGAAATTAATGTTGTAAAAACCACAACCCTAGACTTTTATAGTCAGAGGTTACATTATTAAATTCAAACTATATAAAAGGGATCACATCCCAATTTATCAAGTAGAAAATTATACTAGTTAAACATGATACATACATGATTAACACATTAAATTTGAATACAATATTTAAAAAATTATTTTTTCAAGAATTTATTTATTTCATCTAGCTAATCCAATCATATATTTCATAGTATACTTCCTAGATAACTAGAAATGGAATGAAATAAGGGTAACCTAAAATTCTCAGGAAGTGTTATGTAAATTTCAAACAATCATGAGTAATTATGTGTTATCAATAACGAATAATAAATATGACAAGGTAACTATCTAAAACAACATAACATATAATGAATAACATGATTATCATAATTCTATAATTAGTAATAATTATGGAAAAATAAATATATGAACACAAATTTAACACAATCAATATCATGAATATATTTTTTAGTTAATAGAGAATAAATATGGACATGTAATTAAAATAAAACATGTTTTATTGATTCATTTAACAAATAATGAAATGAATATTAAGATAATATCATTACTAAAATATAATGTATAATAATAACTAAATTATTAAATAACAATATTTAAAATATTTAGACTATATTATCTCATCCAACATGATACATGTAATATCAAGGACTTCAAAAAGACAGTTTAAAATAGATGGGTACTTATAAACAGGAAACTCATTTAACTAATGTTATCTAACTAATTCATCCCATGAGATTGCTAATTCACAGAGTGGAAATCAATATCTTTTCCTTGCTAGTAAATTCATTCCTAGATAATTTGTGATATATAAAATAGTTAATTTAATTCATGAATACATATTAATTTTCATTACATATGTTTATGCAGTAAAGGATTATGATTTATCATATTTTCACTATCGAATTAAATAATTTATAGAGTATAACAACATATATAGAAATGAAATATTGATTAATAAATAATTCTATTCAGGATAAATAATATAGATATTTATATGAAATTTAATTTCTGATGATCTTAACAAAGTTAATATTAAAAAGAAATGATAATGACTATAAAAATAATCAATAATGCGAATAGAAATTCATTTCATGATCAAAATGAGGTTAAAACATCCATCTAAGAAATAATAACGATATCATAACAAAATATATCCATTGTTGTGTATGAAAAATATAAGGTTCTTATTATTTGTTAACATAAATATCATAATGATGTATTTAAAATCATTCATGGGGAAGATATACATTTTTTCATGATATTTTTATTAAAAATAAAAATCCCTAAAATTATTTTGAAAATTTCATTCTTTAAATTATCCTTTCAAATGTATTAAGGATGATCGAAATCATTGAGTGGTCATGATGGAAGAAATTTCATACAGGCCATACATGTTAAAAGAAGTTTCTTAGTCACATTTACAGTAAAATCTAAATAGTAAATTTCTGGAAAACAACATGAATATACCATTTTAAAAAATTTAAATATTTAAACATGCCAAAAAATTTGTTTAATGACCGAATTAGGGAATGTTAAAAATATTATTACAATTTTTTTTTTCAAAAAACATTGTTTTAGAATAAAAATAATTTTCACCATAAAGAGAAACATTTTTTCATTATAGTATAAATCATTTTCTATATAATTTAATTACCAAAAGAGGGAAAATATTATTATTAATTGAAAATTCATGAATAATAAGTGGTTATGAAAATTATAGGGGTTTATTATCCAATAATGAAATAGTTTTCATCAATAGAAATTCAATCATAATAATCCTAATTAAAATTTTATTGGGAAATAAGATATTTCAAATATCATAAGGTAAATATTTATTTAATACTAGATGTATAGAATGTAAACAATATTTTTACAAAAAAAATTCAAATACATTAATTTAAAAGAAAAACAATTTTCAACTAAAAATATATATATATTTTTCTCATAAATTAAAATTAGTTTTTTCAATCATTTTAAGTACCAAGTAAAGGTAAAATAACAGTATATATTTTAAAATATATAAATAAATAAAATATAAGAAAAGTAAAGGGGTTTACATTCCATTAATGAAATATTCCGTTTCAATAAAAATTCATTAATAAACAATCCTGATTAATATGAGATTGTGAAATGAAATATTACCATGATTATAAGTTGGAAGTGATAATTGACCACTAAATCAACTATATATATCGAATATAAATCCAAAAAAGATAAATTTTTAATAATAATTTATATAGTTCAAATTAATTACACAAAACATTTATCATATCCAAGACAATAGAAATGTAATATAATCCTAAGAAAATAAATGTACTTATGAAATGTTTCACAACATGATATCATTTAATAAAAATATACAACAGTAAAATATTTCAAATTTAATCATAAAATTCTATGAATTATTATGTAATCATTATATTATACAAAAATGTGTTGTACACGCACCATATAAATTAAATTAGGTGTATAACCTTACAACATTCCTCTGGGATGGGAAATTGAGTAAAAGTACATTTCTAGACACTTCCTATTAATTTAATGTTTTTTTACCTCATGTATAATGGTTTTAGGAATTTTATTAATTTACTGTGAAACCATATGAATAATTAAAATATCATATGTGATCCATATAAAAATTTCATCATATTTTTATTCATATTATTTTGTTATATTCAGTTTTTTCTAGTTACAATTGCTTTATCTTCCCATTGTTGTTCTATCATAAATTTATTGGTTATATTGAATCTGATATTGATACATAATCTATAGAATTTTTATAATTTGTTAATATAATATTTAATCATTTCAAATTTTTGTAAAATAATTCATGAATTTTGGACATAGATAATTAATCACATCGTATCATTGAGATGATAGGCTATATGTATACACATGCAGTGATAAAATTAATATAAAAACATATATTATAATAAATTAGTGGTTATATTAATATTATAATATAAATATCATTTAATGTATTTCACATATGTTATTTAAAATTAACCTTTATAAATTCTAGGTAAAGTGTAAGAGAAAAAATTAATCACGTTACCCAATGAAGAAGTGTTCCACTGTAAACAAGATCAAGATTGTCAAATTTTAAATGAAATGGAAATTAAGAAGTTACTGTTTCATCTAAATTTGTATATGAATATGGAAAAATACAAGAGGGTGAATTTCAAGTTTAAAACATTCATTTTTATCCTTTAAAAGGATTATAGTGACAAAGGATTTAAACTAATTCAATTCACTATTCCTCTTATCGTATAACAAAATTTAATAAGTTTTGACCTAGGTCAAGTAAATATTGTAATCATATAGATTGTGATGATGTATTTAATAGGTCGTAATTTAAATTTATCGTATTCATAGATTAAATGATCTGATCAGTGTATGTATGTAGAAGATCATAATCATAATGGATACAATTATTAGTATAAAATAATGCAAAAATTCAGTCATAAAGCACAATGAATTGTATTGAGTAATTAAAAAGATAGTAATATGTGTATTACTAAAGTATAAAAATCACATTTATTAGATCAATAAAGATGTTTTATATAATTTTGAATGACAAATACAATTCTATTTAATGTATAATGTTGGGGAAATGTAAAACAATACTACTATTTTAACATAAATATAAATGTATCCATTGCCCGAAGATATATATCCCTTCATTTATACATTCAAGAATTTTTATCTTACCCAATATTTGGTATTCCATTGATATGATTATCAGTTTCAATCTGTCTAAATATCACAGTAATCCATCAATTAAGCATGATATAGATAACTCTATCTTCTTATCACTAGAAATCATCGATACTAAATTGATCAGACTATCTGTCTTTTTATGAAAGTAATACCACGATAACAATAACCCATGATTAGTGTTACAAAAATATATATATATATATATATAATAGATTACAAGTATGTTGACTGATCTTTTAAAAAAATGATCCCATCAAATCAATCTCATTAAGAAAAGAAAAATGTATTCGATAGAGAGAAAAATTTATAAAAGGATATTTTTTTTAAATATAATCATTATGAATTCTATTATCACAAGTGGAGGTTAGATGTATTCATGAATTATTCAAAAGGGGTTTAAAACCCAATGAGAGATATGTATAAGTCTTCACTTCTGAATAAAAAAATCTACATACATTTTTAATCTTTTATTTTTTATCTCATGGATTGTGCTTTTCAAAAAGGAAATATTGTTAAGTCAAATGTTATCTTTTGAAATTTCTATTCCTTTTGTTTTAAAATCAATAAAGATTACTTTTAAATTAATTTATATTTTTCTTTATTGTGTTTACTTTATGAATCCTGTTATGCATGTTTTTCATTAGATTTTGTATTCTCTGTACGATAAATATCATACTCACTATGAAACAAACAATGATTGTTTCATTGTTTATCATAAAAATAATGAATAAGATTTACATAATACTCACTAGATACATGTTTTATCAATAACATTGAATAAGATTTACATCATACAAATAGTTCAATATCATTCATTCATGATAAATTGTTGTCACTATTCTATCATTAATCATCATAATCATTTATTGTTTTCATTTTTATTTTATCAAAAGATTTGTATTCTCTTCATAACCACATTATCATAACATGAAAATAGTGTTATATAGAAAATAAAATTTTAAAATAATAATGATTATGTGTATTCTGTTTTGATATTAATGGTAAAAAATGTCATTTCTCTAGTTACAATATGACCCTTGGAGTGCCATGTCTCCAATTCCCTTTGATAAATCATGAATAAATCCAACCATTTAGCCATAATATGACCACTAGGATGATTCATATAAATGAAATGTCATTTGGATGGTCTTGATGTTGGAATGAATTATGCATGAATTATAATTCATTGATATATTTTCCAAATATTCTTAATATGAAGTATTTTAAGTGATCAAGTTATGAATAAGTTTTCTGATGTACTTATAATTTTAAATAGTTTTTTCGCTACATGAAGAACCGATCATGGATGATTACAATCAAGGGACCCCTATCCTATGAAAATGGAAACCCAGATATTATTGGGTCAATAAATTTTTATTCTTTTATATTTCCACTGCATTATAAAAAAATAGAATTGTGTTAGTTAGTCATCGTCCTATTCAACATTTTGAGTAACGTAATGAATATGTTTACGATAATTTGAAAGTCTCTAATCACTATATTAGTTAATTATTATATTTTTTATTTCTCAATATGATTAAAAGAACATAATGATTAAATGGCCGTATTATTTTATTCATATCATCGTAACTATTGTGATGATGATATTTTACAAACATTCTCTAATCAAATCATGTCTTCTGTTAATTCAATAAATATAAGTTATGATCTGTGATATTCATTATCAAAATCACAGTGATTATATTTTTTACCAAAACTAAGGCCATTAGGATTAATTATATCAATAAAATAATAAGTCTAATGAATTTAATTAGTACAAATTAATTTAAACTATGATCACATTAAAGGATAAAAATGTATGTTTTTAAACCTAAAATGTATCGTTCTTGTATTTTTCCAAGTGCATATATATCTTTTGATCCAATTTTTCTATGTGATTTTATAATTTCATGAGTATAATAATATAATAAATATTATATATATATATATATATAATATAAATCCATCATTCTATATAATCTTATTATGTTTAGATGAAAAAAGATCCACATCAATTCATGCAGTGGTAGATTGCATTACACATAATCGATGATTTTTCCCTCTTTCAAGGAGTATGATATTGATAAATTTTATGATAAAAAAATTATAAATCTCAGTACATGGTATGTACTACTGTTTTTATGTTGGATTTGGTATGATATTATTTATGGTGGAAGAAGAATAATGTCAATTAAACATCATCATAACTAAAATTGCATACTTTTTGAGAAGCATCACATGTTTCTCTTATTAATGACCATAGAGTTTGTATTTATGTAATTATAGAAGATATAGAATGTGTATAAGGATTTTGTGGATAGATTTTTTATGTTTTTGTTGAGCCAATGATCTTGAGAGTTTTGAATAATTAAATTGAAGGAGTGTCCTTTTATAAAAGGCGGATAGGAGATGATTGAACATTTGACATGAATAATGTGTTATTGTAATTTTCACAAGATATAAGGGTAAAAATTGATATAATAACTGAAATTATATGAAATAATTTAGAAATATATCTAGAAAATATGTTTTGTAAATTTTAAATTATTTTAAAACTTATCTTCTTAATTCAACCCTCTGTAAACTTGTTTTAAACATAATCATGATATTTAACTTTTTTCATTTTTATCTATTTATTGTATTATAAAATATTATTAAACATATTATACAATTAAAAAAATCTAAATATTCATATTGAAACAATTTTTAAAATATAATTCATAGAAGTGGGATAGTGATATTTATAATTATTCTCACAAAGGCATTGAAACAATGTGATTTCCAATGAAAAACCTTTGAAAGTATTTACAATTTATAAATAATAAGTCACTACGAATTCCATTTCAATATCCTAAATTAGATAATTTGTTTTTATCATTTTACTAATCTTACTTTAAAATAAATTTAAAATATAATTTATCCTTGAAAATTATATAAATGAGAAGATATTTTTGAATAAAAATAATTTTTTTTCACTATTCAAAAAAAGAATTGTATTTTGAAAAATAAAATAAACCACCCATGAATAATTTTCACATATATATTTATAAAATGGAAAAAAAGCAATTTTTTTCTAATATTGGTAAAAATAAATTTTAAATTACATTCTCAAGAATCAACTAAACCACATTTTTGAAAAACACATTTTCCCAAAAATAATTCATCTTAATTCATATTATTCTTATTAACTTTTTAATAAATAGATATGCTTTGAATTTATATATTAATTTTCTATAAAATATATATATTTTAAAAATAGACAAATTTATTTTCCCCAATATCTGTGTTATTTTATGAAGCCCATGTTTATGTAGTATTACTTAACATAGTATCATGTTTCATTTATACGCATTATTATATACACTAAAACTTAACAATGAGAAGAAATTATTCACAAAATAAATATATAATACTGTATTAGGCTGTTAAATTCTCTTCTAATATTAGTTTCATATTTCATATATTCTATCGAACTAAAAATTACACTATTAACTCTATGTCTGTTATATTTCAAACCTAACCCTATTAAACTTTTCCTTTGAAATTATATCTTTATAGAGATAATCATTTCATTGATGTTTTTAAACCAAAATTTAAAAAAGTGTTATTAAAAAAATACACTTAATTAGATTGAATGGGATGAAAAATGTCTTGTTTATTAACACTCATGGTTTCCCAAAAATGAGATCATTAGTGGAGAAATATGGACATGGAAGAAAATCATAAATAATTATAAAGAGTAAAAAAAAACATCAACCATAAGAACGTTAATGATAAATGAAATTTTAGGGAAGTAAAAAAAATATAATATAGAATAATTTGAACTATAATTTGAATCATTGATTATGAATTTACCATGAAACAATTAAAAATTCCTGATTATTTATCCTAAATTCCATGAAATACTTTACCATTTGGAATATGAAAAAATGACATATATATCCTTCATATATTTATATTTCAAAACCAAAATTCAATCATTTGATTGTGCATCGATCTAATTACACATCATCACTCAATATAATAAATTAATATAAAAAAACTAATTCCTTGGGAACTAATATTGACATTAAGAGATCATCAAATCCATAAATGAGTAACACATCAATCGATCTAGCCTTATATATTTTACGAAACTGATATGGTTTGAAAATGTTATCAAATATAAAAAAATTAATATATGAACCCGAAAGTAACATGAATGGTTCAAAATTAATATTTATCCATAAAATTGTTTAAATAAAAATTATATAAGAACATGAACATCATGTATTACATTTTTATACAGAACAACCATTTTGCCCTTTATTATGAGTTTATTCCCCATGTCCCTTCCCTATGCGTTGAATAGTCGCTACACATATTGGGTGTTACTTTTCTAATACTATATTAATTCAATTATTATAAAAATTAAAAGGTGTAATAACCAAATATTTCATCATCATCATAAATATAATATAAATCAGAGAGGATACCAATATATTTAAATTTATTCCCACTAAATATAAGGGAAAATTTTTAAAAAATAAAATTTTCAATTAACATATATTATACTAATGTGTTTTATATCCATTACTGTGTCCAAAAATATAATTGATCATTGTACACTCACTACAAATAATACATTATAATGGATTTTATAACATTCATCTCATTATTAGTCTTAATCTCATAATCCCATGATGGTAAGCATAAATCTTAGGATAATGAAAAAAATCATTCTGATATTTGAAAAAATACATAGACGAAACCTGATTTATATATATCTAAAATAAAATTTTCATAAATACTTCTAAAATTTTATTTTTGAAAACTAATACAAAAATAGTTAAAACACATTATTTCAAAATATTTCCTTATGTAGTTTATTTATTACCATTTAGAATATACAAATGACATAGAGAATTATCTAGATTCTCACATTTGGACAAAAAAGTAATAATTGATCCATAAGAAGAAATTTTTTTCCATCCAATAAACAATTCGATTTTACATGAAAAGTCATTGAATTATGATCTTCTTTTTCACATATAAATTATTTTACCATTACATTAAGTAACATTACTAGGTATAACTTCCATCAGTTATTACATTATAGGAAAAAAATATTCAGTCATCCATTATGTCCATCATTCAAGCACATAGTTAAATCATTCATTTTCTTCAATGGTGAGTCTGTTGGATGGATAAGTTATATGTTGTTAATGATATTTTTTATAACATTTTAATAATAATAATGACATATTTCACACCTATAATCATTCCATTTAGTATCTCTGAGTCACCACATTATCATTCATATTAATTTTTAACATGATTCCATAGTATTAAAACCATTTAATACACTAAAATTTATATTGTGAACATCTATCATCATATATAAGTAGCATTTAATCTTGAATATCCCCTTATGGAATTTTTAAAAAATGTAAACTTATTTTCAATATATGAAACATTAGGTAAAACCAATGACTTTAACTATGATAACTAATTCAATTCCATTATAATAGTTTTCAAATAAACCTGAATTATTAACAAATATATCCCCTATGAGTTATAAAATAAATGTTTTGTAAGGCCAATTTTTATTATCATCTAATCTTGGATTCAAATATAAAATTAATTTTTCAGAGTCAGTATAAAACGAAGCGTTGATTCCAGAACCACATTCATTTTTTGTTGCTAATTAGGGATGTATTTTTAGGTAAAACCATATTATTTGTTCCATAAAAACATTATTATGTTCATTAAATATCTATCCTTAGATTCTATCAGATTATTCATTTTTGTAATCTATTTTATCAAAATTTTAATTCCCATGGTTTCCAATTAACATCCATTTACACAAATTGTAATGTCCCTGACCACAGTACTCAAGAGTCAGTGTTTACATTCTTACATTGGCATTGGATACAAGTGATTTAATCCTAAAAACATCATATTTTAGTATATTTTGAACATGAGACACATAAAATATTACCATATTACATTTGAGTTAAAAAATTAATTCTTTTTTTAGAATTTCATTATTCCCTATAGTATATACATTTATATAAATCATATGAAACATCATGTATTATAGGGAGAGGAAAAAATTAAGGGTTATGAAATGAAATCTGAAAGAGTTACGTAATGTGGAATCTATCAAAAATAAATGAATAATAATAGATAATAAATAATAAATATTGAATAATAACTATATAAATAGACATTAAATTTAATCAATAAATTAACTATCATGGCTAGATTATGATTAGCCCATATAGAATGAAAATTTTATAAACACACAATACATTTATTCAATAACATGACTATCATGATTATATATAGTATAAACAATATGACATAGTAAATACCAACATTTCATTTAATCAATAATTATAAAATGAATTGAATCTAGAGATCATATAAGTTTGAAAATTTCTTGGATAATAATTTATATGTTATCAATTAAAATATGCTTAATTACTATATTTGGTGATATCAATAATCATTATACTTCAATTGTGAAGGTAATTCATAGTATATATTAAAACTAATGGTTCATTATACACCATAAACCCATTTTTCTAATGCTAGTTGATTAAATCATTTCATTAAATTATCGATGAATCATAAAAATAACAATAACATCAACCCACATATCATTGTTGAACAAATCATTCATCATATATATTTTTTTCAATTAAATAATTAATTTTTCTTATAATTCAATATACATATTGAGTAAAGGATACAAATTTATCAATATTTTCCAGATAAAAAAATTATATAATGTAAAACACTGTATCTAGAAATGATATACATTTTAGGAATTATTCTAAACAATGATAATATATATATATATATATATATATTATGGGATATTTAATTTTTAATGATCAATTAAATGAGAATATTTCAATGGAATGTTAATGGAACAAAAAATGATTAAAGATTGTGAATTTCAAAAAACGTATTTTTTAAAATTATCTTAAATAATACATATATAAATATTTATTTTAAACAAAATATATATACGTAGGTGAGTAAATTTTATATAAAGGGGTTTTTACCAATGATAAATAGAAATACCCCATAATGATCCTTAACGACATTCTTGAGGATAATTTTCATTTTTAATTTGATATTTTTTTTAAAAATGTTCAGAAAATATTTTCAATATGATTTTCTATTAGAATAATTTCTCATACATATAAATGAGTCATTAAAAAATTGGGAGTTCATGAAGCTATAAAATTCATTATTTTTTGTACATGATAAAAAATTGTTTAGTCCACATTTTTGGTACAATACATATAAGCAATATTTTTAAAATGACTTGAAGATTTTGTAGAAATTTATTGAAATATAAAATATGGATAAAAATGACCACATTCAATAATTTGGTTAATGAGAAAAAAAAAATTAATCATATCTTGAAAACATTGTTTTTTAACAAAAATCATTTTTATAGAAAAGATAAATAATATTTCCTTTTCATAACAACATTTTCTGAAAAATATTTATTAAAGAAATGTGGGAGACTATAAATATTACATTAAAAATTCATGAATAAAAACATTTTATGAAAACTAATGTTAATTAGGAATAATATAATGAAAAATCTCCTTCATTGTTATTTTATGAATAAACAATATTGATTGAAATGAGATTGTGAAATAAACCTTTTAAATGATCATAATTTTGAAGTGATAATTAAACAATGGATGAATTATGTGAATAAATTCTTAATAAACATATATCATGTTTTTATATAGTATAATATTATCCAAATTCATTACATTCATAGTCATTAAATATTAATGATATGAATAAGTAATATAGCTCCATAAAAATAAATTGAGTTATGAAATTCCTTACCACATATAATCATTTAGGAAATATAAACATTGATTAATTAATTAAAATAAAATCCTAACAAATCCTGAATTGTTAAGAGAAATTTATATTATATTTAAATTTGGATATATATACACCATATAAAAAAATTATGTATAAAACAATACTATATTTTAATATGAATGGAATTGAGACAAATTCATTAACATGATGCTTTATTTTGGTAAATTTTATTAAACCTCATGTATATTGGTTTTATGAATGTAATTAATTTTAAATAGAACCATTTTAATATATATTATATCATTTATTATTCTTTAATAACATGTCCCACATGTTTTTTTATAAAATATCGTTGTATTTTTTATTTTTTGTGTTAATTTCCTTGTTTTCTCATGCATGTTTTATCGTGAATGTAATTTTAATTATTAAAATTATATATATAAATCAACTAATGAATGATAAAACATTTATATGTATCATTATTAATAATTAAATAAATTATTAATATTATCATTTATGTTAGGACCTGGAAAATGAGTCGTATCACATTGTTGAGATAGTAGGCCATTCATAAACATGACCAAAAATTTAATTCCTTAATGAGTGAAACAATAAGTTAGTGTATGTTATTTTAATTTTAAAATAAAAAAATAATGTAACGGATATGAAATATAATTGTAAAATATATCCCCATTAAATTAAATATAATTTGCTTCTAAAAAAATAATTGCATCGCTTCACGAGGCATTAGTCCACCATACACATGAGCATTCTTATCACATTTTCAATGGCATTGAATGTATGATGGTATATGCTATATTATAATTACGGTACAATAATAATATCATATATATTATATATATCGAATTAAATCTGACATTATATACAATAATGATTTGGGTTGATGGAAGCATTATTGCATTGGTTTGCGAGGTGGTAGTCCACCATACATGCAATCGGTAGATTCATTTAAAATTGATTGGGGAATGTATGTATAAATATTAGTCCATGAACATAAGATAAAATTAAAATATATTATATAATATATTAAAAATATTTAATGTTTTAGTACATTATTTATGTCACAAAATAATAATGAATACGAAATATCGTTATGAAATAAAATTACCTTATATTAGATAAACCTCATTTTGATATCCTATTATGGTCATTAGGGTATGTAATTTAGGAAATCCATAAGACGTAGAATGTGGATAAATATTTTTTAGATATATTTTAGGTAGGTTCTAGTATATCCATGTAAAGATCCAGAAATTTCAAGGAAATTTTTTTCTTAATTTCTTTGGAAGTTTACGAGTACCTAGTTTCGGACGGAACCTGATTCCGAGGCCCGGTGTTCCCAAAATAATTTTCTGATGCTTTGTTAAGATTAAATCAACGTGTGTAAGCAGTTTTACTGAAAAAGTGGAATAACTCCTAAACGGTTACTCAGATCAGAAATTCGAGGGCACTATTGCGCTCAGGACGGTGGGTTTACCCCAGGCGCTACTTAAGTTTAGTCGGCGCGGGCCTCCTGTGAGAAATTACAAAAATGGCATAACCGTAAATAAAATAATTAAATAAATTTCTTTATTTTTCAAATGCTTATAAATCACAAACGGTAGATAGGATTAAAAATCTGAGACCACCGATGAACTTGTGAGGGCATGTTTTATTTAATCAGATACTAACTTTGGCAGGCGCGGGCCACCAAAAAAAGATAGTTTTTGGCCGCATATAAAATAATTAAATGACAATTATTTTATTGTAAAATTCATAACTTTTAAACAGTAACTCGGATTGAAAATCTGAGAGTACCTTCGGGTACTTTGGGGCGTGTTTTACTTAGGTAGAGCCTAACCTCGACCGGTGCGGGTCGAGGGTGACTGATAATAATTTTACGAACATATTCTCAGATACGTTCATTAAACGTACGTTCCGAATTTTATAACTTTTGAACTGTGCCTCATAATTGAAATCTGAGGACACCGATGAACTCGCATCGCCGATATTCGCTTATGGGGGCCTTTACCGCTATTGCGTTTTATACGGGTTAAAAATTAATTATTGGGGATTTGTAAAAAATAAATAAAACAATTGTGAACCATTTTATTTATTTGGGTGGTTATATCCTCTATGTGGAAGTTAGGGAGGGGCCCACACCCCACATAACCACCCATGAGAGGATATTTTTGAGGTGGGGCCCACACAATGCCTATCCCTCCACCTCCCTTAAACCCCCCTTTAACACCCCCTTCCATTTAAATGTGCCAACTCCCCCAAATTAAGAGACTTCTTCACATTCTCCACTCCAATTTATTATGCCAACAATTTATTTAATTAAAGTGGTTTGAATTTTTAATTACATGGATTAATAAAATAATATCCATAGTCTATTATTTTAGTTTGGCACTTTCATTGTGTTAAGAAGAGTTGGGAGAGAGATATTGAGAAAGATTGAAAAGTTTTCCTCTCTTCAATGAAGAACATCTTTCTATCTCGACGAAGAACGCTCTGCGATTCGAAGAATGTGAAGTCTCCTACACCTATTACTCCTTAGATGCACCCAGACATCCACAGAATCGACGTCCGATCTCCGCGACGCCTGACGTGCAACGATAATTATCGATGTAGGGTAATATTGTTTGTTTCACATTTAAGTGGTTTTATCTCACGAGCATGAGCGTTTATTTATATGAGGTTTGTATAATTTATTATTTAATAAATTATACCCCTGTCGTAGTTGAAAGAAAGTGTTTGATTATTTCCAATGGATAACGCCTAACGCGGAGAACGCGGGCCGAACAAACACGGCCCGATGACCCTCCGCTAGTTGTTCGTTTGTGCACGGAGTCGGGGCGGCTGATGCGAGGGTGAGGCTGGGATAATGACACGCGCAAGACATCACAGGTATGCGCCCGATACAGCGGTCCAGTGATATGATCGAGCAGACAGGAGGCACAACTGTCCGGAGGCGGCGGGTGCACAAGACCCTTGGCAGGTTGGTTTTTATCCGTGGCTGAATATTTAGGTTGACGAGGCATGATTTTGGGGAAGGAGTTTTCTTTATTTATTTTTGAGCATGAGGATTCGAGATGAATGAAATACTATTGGAGAGAGGATAGAAAATAAGAGATATAAATTAAAAGGAAAATAAAAAGAGAAGGAAGAAGATATGTATAAAGGGAGGTGTTACCCACATGCACCAAAACCTTAACTGTGAATTTCAAATGAGATTGGAGAGAGTATTTCCAATCAAATGAAATAATAATAATATAATAATAATATTATTATTTATGGTTGTCAAAAAAATAATTCGATCGTAACTTCTTCGTGCGATCTCGGTTTCACGAACAGTTAGCGGCAGTGCGACCCTGACATAGAGATGGAATTTATGAGCCCAATATTGAATGTATTTTTCTGGTTTTTTGATCAGGTACCCAAAGCGCTCGGAAAATTATAGATTTAATATTATTATTAAATCATTGACCCGCCATAACTCATGTGGGTGACGTCCGATTGACTTGCCGTCAATGGCGATGTAATCCTCTCTTTAATATGGTCAGTTAAAGTCTAATGTTGGATACTA
Source organism: Viscum album (assembly GCA_963277665.1). Lineage (NCBI taxonomy): Eukaryota > Viridiplantae > Streptophyta > Magnoliopsida > Santalales > Viscaceae > Viscum > Viscum album. The sequence continues at coordinate 1,681,678,331 of OY728126.1, read as the reverse complement.
AATTCTGGTTCATGGCTCGGGCCCACGAAACACTGAATAATAATAATATTATTATTATTAATACAGAATATTGTATCAGACATATCTCTGTCATACGTTGTCGGAATGATGAACCGTCTATGACGTTGCGACCTTGGAATTAAGATGGATGTTTCAAAACCAATTTTGGATATTTATGTCGAGGTCGAGGTGTGGGCCCCATGAGGCCCGGTTCGCGCATGTTTTGGTGAAATGCAACTTTTTCACCGGATATCTATTTTTCACTAATGGGTAGTCCATCTAGTGTATTTTTCCATATTGATAGCAATGGTGTGACCAGTTTGGTTAACCGGGGTCATTTGAAGTACGACCGGGTTGGTTCGAACTATAAACCAATCGGGCCCTCGAAGTTGAAACACTATTAACTTAAGGAACGAACATCCGATTGACGTGTCGTCTACTTTGTTGGAGTCCTCTTGATTATATGGATCTGTTGGTATACTTCACCTGAGGTTTGGACGCAGTTGGAATATGGCCGGGTTGGATTGTACCCGAAATCAAACCGAGCCCCTGGAACAGAAAAGCCAATATCATTCAGACCAGACGTCCATTTGACGAACCTTCAGCAGAGTTGGCGATCACGTTGAGAAACAGTACCTATGAGTATACCCTATGTGTGTTTGGGGTACATTTTAGATATGATCGGGTTGGTTCATACACGAAACCAACCGGGCCCCTGGGATGAAAAGGCTAATAACACATAGACCGGGCGTCCGATTGACATCTCGTCTGTTGCGTTGAGACCCCTCTGACGAGGCAGTCCCTTGAGATACTTCTTCATGGGACTTCGTAATACGTGGATTATCGACCTGTAGCTCATGGAGTGGACCCTCTCGGAGATGAGCGTGCAGAGTACGAAGACCGTGTAGCTGGCTGAGACCTGAATACTGATAGTACGATTCGAGTCGGAGTGACTTGTATAGCCTAGTGGGGAGCACTACTATGTTTGAGTGGCAGACCCACGACAGGGAGCACTACTGTGTTTGGGTGGCAGACCCGCGGTACTCAACAGGAGGAGTACCTCTGCAGGCTATTAGGGGGGGGGGGGGGTTCACTACAGTGTTTGGTTGGAAACCCTGGTTGGAGCACTACTATGATTGGGTGGATGACCCGTGGAACTTGACAGGAGGAGTACCTCAGCAGTCTTAGGTTAGTCAGCTGTGCCTCAGAGTCGTGACAGGATCATTGTACTCATCAGAGACGGAGCTCTTCACCAGTTGCTGTTTCAATAATGAAAATCATGGTTTGAGCTGAGTCAATGACCATTGTGTTTTCCTCATTCTGAGATGGGTTAATTGATAACATAGGTATAGGTATGGGCTTATACCTAAGTATGAATTATCTATTGAGAAATTTCTTTGTGATTTTCCTTATTGGATTTAGGGAGACCTTGAGGGTCTCGGGTTCCCTACTGAGTATCGTATACCCACCCCTACACAGTCTATGCCCACACCTTGTTGTGTTGTACACAGAAGACGGACAGAGATGACTGAGATCGAGTGTTCGAGGACTGGACGGTACCTGCAGGTGGAACTCACGGCGAGTCATTACCCGGAGGTGTAGTTCACGATGAGACGGTACTTGGATGGGGTTGGAGGGCGAGAGTGTTTAGGAGGCTATCTGTACCTACCCTTTAGGTTGGATCCAAGGTTGACACAACATGAGCTTCATCTATCTTCTAGCTGTTAGTCTTTTCTATTGTTCTTTCGTTCAGTTGTAGCTGTACTTTTCTGTTGGTTTTATATTCTGGCCCATATACTTTTCAACACTTTCTTTTGTACTTAGTGTATTACTTCCGGTTGTACTCTTTTTAGATGTGTTTATGTTTTATAAAGGCAATTCCTTCCTAGTGAACAGGATTTACGCCTTAGGTTCTAGTCGCCAGCCCCTGGACTATGGAAGGCGGTCTTGGGGTAGTCACGGCATTGGCCCCAAGGACGGGTCGTGACAAATTGGTATTAGAGGAGTCAGTTCTACCACAGAAATCAGAACTTTTATCATTCTTTTCTATGAAGAAATAGTGTTAAGGGTGTATGCCGACTGTGTACCAGCACCACCACCACCTATTGGGCTGAGGATGACACTTTCCACACTAGCAGACGGTGCATGCCGACTAAGCGCGTTGCACGAGTTCCAACAGTAGAGGCCTCTGAGGTTACAAGGTGAGGTAGATTCCCAGACAGAAGAGGACTGGCTGAAGGTGATTGCTAAAGATTTCTGCCAAGCTGAGACATCAGTAGAGTGGATGGTGGACTTGGTTACTAGTGTTTTCCGGTGAGTGACCATGAGGATGGTCCGCATAGCTATGAGGCTTTGGTACGTGGACCAATGCCTGGGATAGTACCTTTGGGTAGTGTGTCAGTTACAAATCACTACCGGTTGGCATGCAGTTACAACCCATGGTACCGATAGGTGACACATGTAGGATTAGTGCCTTACACATGTTGTTTCATTAGATATCCCTCAGGTTTAGAGGTGTTCCTGACTAACAGGAAGCTGAGGACTGGCCTAAGACGGTGGATGAGAGTTTTCTAGAGATTATATAGCTTCGACAGGATGACAATTCAATAGCTGAGTATTCGTCGAGGTGTACCGATTTTTCTTTGTACTTGATGACAATGATATGATCAGTGATTTAGATCTTGGACCACTGAGAGAGGTGTGTTTAAGGATATCCCAGTAAGCACACTTTCTTATATGCATTCCTATTTCTGTTAGGGTGCTAGAGAGAACCTTTGTGGATAAATTTTCTTTGGCTGATCGGTTATAGCCAGTGAATGTTAGTAGTGGGAAGATGCGAACTGGATCCAGTCTTAGAGACATGGGCGTGTAAAATGTCTCAAGAAGAGTAAGTGTTAAGGACAAATAAATCTGCAGAGCAGTAGACATGGAAGCCGAGCTTGGAGAGCAGCATGAGGTGGTGTACATTTCGACATGTTACAACCACCCACCTTTGTAGTCTCCTCCAGGCTCAAGGAGCTGAAGGTACGGGGAATAAAATAGCTGCATGCGGTCACAAAGTGTGACCCATGTTCTCTAATAATGAATTGAGGTACGAGCTGTGTCTAATTCGAGCTTCCATATCAATAGACATAGGTGCCAATCAATCATTCCTTCCACGAATCGTGTCCCAGACCTAGAGTTTCCTAATAAAACCACTCACTTGACCCTCACATCTGGAGATACCTTTGAGAGGAGACTCGATAAACACACTTACACTGATAGGTGTGATATGACTCTTGAGGTGAGAGTTTCGGTTGGAATCTCTTGGTGGCAGCGTCAAGGCCTTACGATGTGAGTTTGGGTATGGACTGGGAAACCATAGTTCATACACGAATTGATGGTATTAGGAAAAAAGTTTTTGGTTTACTTACAACGATGGGATGGGTTTTCCTTGAAAGGTGAAAAGGAAACCCCATGCAGCACAAGAAACTCTAGGATAGCACATGGGAGCGGAAGGCTCAGATGCGTTCTCAGTACAACTTTTGTTTCCAATATTGTGTGTTGAATCTTTACGGGGACGTAAAGCCCAAAGGTGGGATTAAAGTAAAGACCCAGAAATTTCAAGGAAATTTTTTTCTTAATTTCTTTTACATTTTATGAGTACAGATTTTTTAACGGCACCTGATTCGGAGGCCCGGTGTGCCCGGAATAATTTTCTAAAATTTTGTTAAGCATAAATTAACGTATTTAAGATGTTTTACTGAAAAAGAGGAATAAATATTAAACGGTTACTCAGATCAGAAATCTGAGGGCACCGTTGCGCTCAGGATGGATGGTTTACCCTAGGCGCGACTTATGTTTAGTCGTCGTGGGCCTCCTGTGAGAAATTCCAAAAATGGAATAACTGTAAATAAAATAATTAAATAAATTATTTTATTTTTCAAATGATTATAACTCACAAACGGTAGCTCGGATTAAAAATACGAGACCACCGATGAACTCGTGAGGGCATGGTTTATGGAAACAAATACTAACTTTGGCTGGCGCGGGACACCATAAAAAGTTAATTTTTGGCCGCAAATAAAATAATTAAATGACAATTATATTTATTTTAAAATTCATAACTTTTAAACGATAACTCTGATTGAAAATCTGAGTGTACCGTTGGGTTCTTTGGGGTGTGTTTTACTTAGGCAAAGCCTAACCTCGATTGGTGTGGGTCGATGGTGACTGATAATAATTTTCCGAACTTTTTTTTAGGTACGTTCAGTAAACGTACGTTAGGAATTTTATAACTTTTGAACCGGTTCTCAGAATTGAAATCCGAGGACACCGATGAACTCGCAGCGCCGGTATTCGCTTAAAGGGACCTTTACCGCTGTTGCATTTTATGCGGGCTAAAAGCTAATTTTTACAGATTTGTAAAATATAAAAATAAAAAGGTTGTGCACCATTTTATTTATTTGGGTGGTTATATCCTCTAAGAGGAAGTTAGGGGTGGGGCCCACACCCCAAATAACCTCCCATGAGAGGATATTTTTGTGGTGGGTCCCAGACGAGGCCTAAACCTCCACCTCCCTTAAACCCCCCTTTAAGACTCTCATGCATTTAAATACGCCATCTCCTCCTTAATTAAGAGACCTCTTCACATTCTCCACTCCCATTAATTATGCCAACACATTATTTAATTAAAGGGGTTTTAATTTTTAATTACATGGGTTATTAAAATAATAGCCATAGTCTATTATTTTATTTTGGTACTTTCATTGTGTTAAGAAGAGTTGGGAGAGAGCTCTTGAGAAGGAGAGAAAAGTGTTCCTATCTTCAACGAAGAACGACTTTATTCCTCGACAAAGAATGCTCTATGATTTGAAGAACGTGAAGTCGCCAATGCCGATTTCTCCATGGATGCACCCTGACGTCCACAGAATCGACGTCTGATCTCTGCGACACCTGACGCGCGACGACAATTATCGAGGTAGGGGAATATTTTTTATTTCACATTTAAGTGGTTTTATCTCACGAGCATGACTGTTTATTTATATGATGTTTGTATAATTTATTCTTGAATAAATTATACCCATGTCGTACTTGAATGAAAGTTTTTGATAATTTCTAATTGATAACGCCTAACACGGAGAGCGCGGGCCGAACAAACTCGACCCGACGACGCTCCGCTGGTTGTTCGTTTGTGCGCCGAGTCAGGGCGGCCAATTCGAGGGCGAGGCTGGGATAACGACACGAGCAGGACATCGCAGGTAGGCGGCTGATACGGCGGTCCAGCGATATGATCGAGCAGACATGAGGCATAGAATTTCGGAGGCGGCGGGTGCGCAAGGCCCTTGGAAGGTTGGGTTTCATCCGCGGCTAAATATTTGGGTTGAGTAGGCGTGATTTTGGGGAAGGAGTTTTATTCAATTATTTTTGAGTTTGATGAATCGAGATGTTTGAAATAATATTAGAGAGACGATAGAAAATAATAGAAATAAATTAAAAGGAAAATAAAAAGAGAAGAAAGAAGATATGTATAAAGGTAGGCGTTACCCACATGCACCAAAACCTTAAGTGTGAATTTCAAATGAGATTGGGGAGAGAATTTCCAATCAAATGAAATAATAATAATATAATATTTATATTATTATTATTTATGGTTGTTAAAACCATAATTCGACAGTAACTTTTTCGTGCGATCTCGGTTTCATGAACCATCAACGGAAGTGTGACCCTGACATCGAGACTGAATTTATGAGCCCAATATTGGAAGTCTTTTTCGGGTTTTTGGATCAGGTACCCGAAGTGCTCGGAAAATAATAGATTTAATAATATTATTAAATCTTTGACCCGCCATAACTCATGCGTGCGATGTCCTATTGGCTTTCCATCAGTGGAGATGTAATATTGTCTTTAATACGGTTGGTTCATGTCTAATATTGGATACTAAGTTCTGGTTCATGGCACGGGCCCACGAAACACCAAATAATATTAATATTATTATTAATACAGAATCTTGTAGCAGACATATCTCTGTCATACAGTGTCGGAATGACGAACCATCTGTGACGTTGCGACCCAGGAATTCAGACGGATGTCTCAAATCCAATTTTGGAAATTTACGTTGAGGTCGAGGCGTGGGCCCCATGAGGCCAGGTTCGTGCATGTTGTAGTGAAACGAAACTTTTTCACCGTCTATCCATTTTGGACTAATGGTTAGTCCATCTCGTGTGTTTTTTCATATGGATTGCAATGGTGTGACCAGTTTGGTTAAACGGTGACATTTGAAGTATGGCTGGGTTGGGTCGACCTAGAAACCAACCGGTCCCTTGGAGCGGAAACGCTTATAACATAAGGACCAGACTTCTGATTCACTTGTCGTCGACTTTGTGGGATTACTCTTGATGAGACGGTTCTTTTGGAATAATTCTCCTGAAGTTTGGACGTAGTTGGAATATGGCCGGGTTGTATTGTACTTGAAATCCAACTGAGCCCCTAGAATAGAAAAGTCGATAACTTTCCGACTGGACGTCCGTTTGACGAACTGTCAGTGGCGTTGGTGATCACGTTGAGAAACGGTCTCTACGAGTATACCCTATGTGAGTTCGGGGTACAGTTGAGATATGGTCGGGTTGGTTCGTACATGAAACCAACCAGGCCCCTGAGACAAAAAGGCTAATAACTCACAGACAGAGCGTCCGATTGACGTGTCGTCTGTTGCATTCAGACCCCAATGATGAGGTGGTCCTTTGAGATACTTCTTCGTGGTACTTTGTGATACTTGGAGTATCAACCTGTATCTCATCGAGCGGACCCTCCTGGAGACAAGCGTGCAGAGTACGGAGACCGTTTAGCTTGCTGAGACCTGTAGACTTCTTATCCGATTCGAGTCGGAGTGACTTGTATAGACCAGTGGGGAACACTACTGTGTTTGGGTGATAGAACCACGACAGGGAGCACTACTGTGTTTGGGTGGAAGACCCGTAGTACTCGACAGGAGGAGTACCTCTGCAGGCTATTAGGGGGGGGGGTGCACTACTGTGATTGGGTGGTAGACCCCGGTGGGAGCACTACTGTGTTTGGGTGGCTGACCCGTGGTACTCGATAGGAGTAGTACCTCATCAGTCTTAGGTTAGTGAGCAGTACCTTAGAGTCGTGAAATGATCATTGTACTCTTCAGAGACGGAGCCCTTCAGCAGTTGCAGTTTCGATAATGAAAATCCTGGTTTGATCTGAGTCAATGACCTTTGTGTTTTCCTCATGGCTAAGATGGGTTGCTTGATAACTTAGGTATAATTATGGGCTTATACCTAAGTATAGATTATCTATTGAGAACATTCATTATGATTATCCTTATTGGTTTTAGTGAGACCTTGAGTGTCTCGAGGTCCTTACTGAGTATCGTATACTCACACATGCGCGGGCTATTCCCGCATATCGTTGTGTTGGACGCAGACGCCAGACATCGCTGACTGAGATCAAGTGTTCGAGGATTGGACGGTACCCGGAGGTGGACCTCATGATGAGTCAGTAACTGGAGGTGGACTTCACAACAAGATGATACTTGGAGGAGGTTGGCGAGAGAGAGTGTTGAGGAGGCTATCTTTACCTACCCTTCAGGAAGGATCTGAGGTGGACACCCCAGGAGCTACTTCTAACTTCCAGCTATTAGTCTTTTCTGTTGTACATTAGTTTAGTTATAGCTGTAATTTTCAGTTGGGTTTGTATTATGACCCATTTACCTTTCATCAGTATCTTTTGTACTTAGTGTATTACATCTGCTTGTACTTTGGTTGGATGTGTTTATGTTTTATAAAGGAAATTCCTTCCCAATTAACAGGATTGATGCCTTAGGTGCTAGTCTCCAGCCCCTGCCCTATGGAAGGTGGGCTTGGGGTAGTCACGAGACGGGCCCCGAGGATGGGTCGTGACAATCCAAATTGATTCAATTTTATAAATTTATAAAGGGAGTGAGTGGAATTTTATAAGTGGGGGAGAGGACAAACATTTCTTGTCTTAAATGTTAATATGTGCGTATGTTATTGACATGCCAAAAACATCTATAATGGTAAATTATCAATCCATGTAGATTATATGGTCAAAATATTACAATGAAATGGTTGGTATATGTTTTATATTATATTTCACCATTATATTCTTAATTTTACCACTTGTAAACATGGATTTGCTTAACTTTGTTAAATAATTTTAATTATTTTCACTATTCATTACAGTGTAAATGTATCTTGAAAATATTAGATAATATAAATAATTATGACACCAAATTTGGAATCAATATTTTCAAATTTTATTCAAGGAATTGGGAAAATTAAATTTTAAATTGAACCCAATGACACTTAAAAATATTTACTTCTAAAGAAAATAATTAAAATCAATAAAATGTTTTTATATTACAAAAAAATTTAAATTTATCAAAAAGAAATAAATTAGTAAAATAGTACTGTAATTGAACTAATTTTAAGATATATTAAATTTAAAATATAATTTTATATTTTAAATAATTAAAAACGTTTTATATAGGACTAAACCTTCTTTTTATAAAAATATTGTATTTAAAATAATTTATAATTCTTACAAATGATTATTATTTTATTCTAATCGATTAATATCCATTTAATTAATTTAATACATGTGTATAACATATGATTCTAATAATTTATTTATTCCCATTCAAACCATTTAATATTACAGATATGTTATAATTATTATGTTAGAATAACAATGATTTAATAGAGGACCAGGTTTTGTTTAAACTTATTTTTGTTTGCACCACAATTTATCATATAAAATGAAATAATTGAAAAATAAATATATCATAAAGTATTTGGGTTTAAAATTCATATCTAATATTGTATTATAGTGTCATATACTCTTTCGAACCCAATTTTAATCTTTTAAAATCTCATGGTAGTACAAATATCATAATTGATTTCAAGGTGAAATAATTATTATGATTCAATCAAGTATTATTTTAAAAATTATTTTTTTAAATTTTGTGTAACTAGATAAAATTTATCTTAACCAACTAATTTATTTTGATTTGGAAACAAAATTCTATGTTTTTTATAAGTATATAACAATTTTTAAAATTGTTTAAAATTATTTTTGTTGATAATGAATAGTAAACCTTGTAAACAATAATTGTATCATTAAGTGTAAATAATTCAATTAAGGAAGAAAATATTATGATAATGATTTAAAAATATATCTGACCTAAATAATTCTTATATGATGAATTTTGTTCATCCTCCCCTTCATATACTCTAATATATAAACTTGTATTCTATTTTCATTGATAAATACCATTATTTAATTTTATATAAAATGTAATTCATAAAATTATAGGCATTGATTTTTAACTTTTCCAATATGTTCACATAGGGATAGTATGTTCTTATTAACTAATGTAAAATTTTATTTTGAAGAAAATTATTGTTTTTTAATTTTAGTTTATTTTTTATTTTTAAAGATTGTTTACTTACCATAAATTCCACCAGAAAACAAACATGATACTTGTGAGTGAAGTAAAATATTCATATAAATTTTTTAAAAAAAATTAAAAACTATTTATTTATTGAGTTACTGTGTAACAAGACTGTTATACATAAATATAATATATTTTTAATATTTGAAATTTAATATTAAAAATACACTACTGCCATGATATTTTGTAATGTCGAATTACATGAATAGTCCCAGGAAGAACATTAAAAATATTTTATAAAAAATATTTTTTTATTACATTATTTAAGAAATATAAAGATCATAAATTATTCAACGTGAATTTGATGTAGTGTATAATATATAAAAATTCAACTTATGGTAATTTTTTCTTTTATTGAAAATATGTTGAACCATAATATGTAAAAGACAATGACATAACAATACTCATTAAAGGGATGATGGTGGATAAAAAAAGAGAAAATGTATAAAATATAATATAATAGTTTAATATTTTTAATTTATGAAATTATTTTTAATCATAAACATCATATCAGCTGAATATATAAATTTTCCCAATCATTTCCAAGAAAAATAATTTATATTACATATGTAATTTTCTAAATTCAATGCGTGATTCTCCCCTAACATATAAAATTGAACCTCCTATCCTCTTTTCATAACACGTTATTAGTGTATTAGTTAAACCGATATCTTCCAAAATAACATAGTAAGATATAATCCATCATCTGGGAAGTCTTGGTATCGCGATATAGTAAATAAATGCAGGTTTAAAGTGCAATACAAAGTGCTTTTTTTGAAGAGATGATATATGACCAAACCAACCTATTAGATGTATTTTTCTTATTTTACATTTATAAAATATTATTGAACCATGATGATAGAATTACATTATTTTCTCTAATTTACTAATTTTTTATTTCAACAATTATAGAATCCTTTTTCATCTCCTTTTAAAGGAAATGGTGACTGAAAGAATTATTCATTCATTGGAGTGGATAATCATCTTAATGAAGTGATGTTTTTTTATTATTCAACCACCTATAAATAAAATATATATAGATTTATTATATATATATATATATATATTATCTATAGAATAATTTAAAATATTTAATGTTAATATATCATCTATTTTTTCATATCCTTAAATATTTTAAAAAACTCTAACATATTTCATACATATGTGGGCATTTCCACCTCTATAATGTTGTGTGATTCAATTATCATGTATGTAACCCATGATCCGGTTATGAAATTAATTAATTTTCTAAAAATTATATTTATCTCATTATTAGTATTCAATATATTATGAAAAAATTATCTAATTTACAATGGTAGACATATAGATTCCGTTTTTGTTATTAATAAAAAAACCTTAAAAGAAAAATAACATTCATAACGAATTAAAATATTTAATATGTTATTGAAAAAAATTAATGGTTTTATAATAAGTAAATAAATATTTAATTTTTTAATATATAACTAAATAATATATGTTTATAATATTAAAATATATCGCTATACAATGAATGGGGATACTCATGGTAAGGGGTTTCCTAACTAAATTTCTAATCATTGGGTTATACTTATACTTCATTAACTAAATTATTCAAGGATTATTTATCAAATAAACCATGATTTATTTTTTTTGTTTCAAATTTTTTTGTTGTCCTATAAATGTTTCAAAAATCCTCCAAAAACATTATTTCATATGTTAGTAATTTAATTTTTTGTAGGATAATTTGTCAATATATTTTGTTTTCTCAGATACATGTTTCTTATTGTGAACTTTAAAAAATTGATAATATTTATATGGTTCCTTTTATGATAATATATAATTAATTTATATTTTATAATTATAATTAGAGTTTTTTTATTTCATATTATTCATGACATAAATATACACAATCTATAACATTTTAAATTGTTTTATTAGTCTCAATTTGAATTATTTGAGACATATTTCATTACATGGATCACGATTTGTTATATATTTTATAAATAACACAAATTAAATTTAATTTAACATACTGTTTCATTTAAATCAAGGTCATTTCATATTAATTTCATTTACCTCAATTCCCAATTTATTATTCATATTTTGTAATGAATCACGTGTTTCTCATCTCACAGTAGAATCATTGAGACACGTTTTTATAAATGTACTAATATAAATTTATAAGGTATATCAACTGACAATAAATATATAATATCATCACTAATTTTATAATAATGGAATTTTATAATCCTTCTCATGTATTTTAATTTATATATTTTTTTTAAATTGTAATATAGGGGTTTTATTTTATAACATTTATTTAAATTTGTAAATACAATTTACAAACACAACCATGAATTTCAATAAATTATTTTAAAAATGATATTTTTGATAATTAAATTATTTAATAATTTTAGTTTCCAAGACCACATAAAACCCCATAAATTTTTTAATAGAATATTTCGTATTGTTTTGCTAATGTTCCATAGTTGATAATATTTATATGAGTTTGGAAAATATGTTTCTCTTTAATATTTCTCATATGAATATATTTTACCAAATTCATAAATATTATGTTATATGATACATAATATATATTTTTTCAGGATTATATTCAATGAAGACCCCCTTTTCAATGTTTTGGGATTTTTCTAGTATTTAATGTTACTGAAGGAAATATGTATTTTCCCCTATTTTCTATTAATTTTTATAATATTTTATTAATGGTATTCTAACATTTGTGATCATATATAATTATTTTTATATTATATGTATATATATTAAAAAAAAACCTTTCCTTTAATATAATTGTCGATAATGATGTTTAAGGGGTATTTTTAGGAAATCTATTTTCATTGCCACATGAACGTATCAATATAATGGAATTAATGTTGTTGATTAAATATTGATAATGAAATTGTAAGATTAAATCAATTATATTATTCTATGTTAATAATAAATTATTGTTGTTAATGGGTTATCCTGATATGTCTTTTAGGATCTATATACATAACTAAACATATATCATAGGTGTAAATAATATTTCTAGTATCACTTCATAGCCCTATATATATCGGCAATTCATATTTTGTGTTACATATTTTCAATGGAATGAGAATGTGAGTAAATTATGATGGTGTATCATAAGGATTTATCTAGGCTCTTGTAATTTATTAATTCATATTAAATGGGTTATTATGATAATCCTTCAAGAAACCAATATTCATTCTTCATTATTTCTATAAGATTTTTTTCGATAATTTTATTATGATTTACATTGAATGGATAATGATTATTGATTATTATAAAACATTCTTTTGTGATATAATTAATATATATATTGTTAATTTATCATGTGATTTATTGGTATTAAATTTTTTATTCTAATATCATGAAGATTGATTATTCCATCACTTCATAATGATCATCTTATAGTCAGTGATAATATAAAAATATTAATTACATTGATTAAACATCATAAAATTTTGAGCTGTAACTTTTATATTTTATATTTTCATAGTTTTATGATGAATAATGATAAATGAAATATTTCTAGAGTGGATTCATGTATGATATTTTTTTTGAGAGAGGCTGATGATTTTTTACAAAATATGAAAAAATATGTATAAAAGAAAAAGTGATCACTATAATATATCAGAATTATTATGCCAAAATTTTCATATTTGTATTAAAATAAAATCTTATAACGTTCTTCTATAATTATGTTAGTAAATCTCTATATTTTATGTTGAATGTTTTTGGATGGAATATTTTTGGGGAAGGTATTTCAGTATCCAATCCATAAATATAAATATTAGGTTTTAAACATAGAATCATGGATTGAATGTTATTGTTTATACATGTATTCCATGATTTCATGATTATACATTCAAGGATAAACTATTTTTTTCTATGATATATTATTTTAAAATAATTTTCAATGAAATATTTCTATGATTTCATGGTCATATTCAATAAATCATTCCATTATACCGATTTTTTATTTTCTAACAAATTCATAATCTGAAAATAATTTCAATATTAATGAATGATATGATATTCTCGAATGATTATTTTATTTTATCATTTTCTTATGTTCCAATTTACCCTTTATAATTTATAATATTAAATTGTATAATATATTAATAAGGGAATCAACACTGAATTATTTTTTAATTAAATTTATTTTGTATCATAAAATAAAATTGTTATGTTGTATAATTTCTAAACACAGTACACCTTTTATTTTATATGTAAATTTTAAAAGATATACATATGGGATAATTATGGGGAATTTTAATAGATATAGTTATATATAAATTTTATGTTTGGATCATATCACTTAATATAACAAAATAATATTCATGATGATAATGAATCCATATGGAAAAATATATATCAAATTAATATTAGACAATTGATTTTAAATACATTAATGAACAACTTATTAGCGTAGTAAATTTCATTTTTATACAATCTTGAAGAATCAATTTTTTTATTTTAGTAATTTAAGATTAATATCATTGAAGATGTAGATAATGGTTTTATAGAATTTAATTTTACATATGTAAATATAATTTTAGTTTTATGTTAGTAGTAATAATTATTCATTAGGTACTTAAGAAGTCTTCTAGACATAATTTACATGTAATAAAACTAATTAAATTTCTGGAAAAAATAATTGATTGAAAGTTAAATGTAAAGATATGATTTTATATAGATTTTCATGCTCGTGGACTGAATGAAAAAATCAAATGGAGAAAATAGAAAATATATATCTTTATATTCTTGATATAGTATTATTATAATCAAATAATTTTGTATCCCATAATATATATTAATTATACCCTAATAGTACTTCCCTATAAGACAATAGTTTATCTTGAAAACAATTATGAAAATATATATTTTAGCCTCTCCATGTAAGGATTTGATTGGAGAGAAATGTAATGATAATAAATTTTTTAATTTTATTATTTTAATAGGTATTTATTTAATTTTTCCAATACAATTCACTTTAAATTATTATATTATCATTAATGTTTGTACTATATGTATTTTAAAATCATAAATTACGATCGAGTAAATAAAATTAAAAATTAATTGATGGTAATTACAGAATTAAATAATTTATTTAAAATTTAAAATTAAATTTAATAGAAAAAAGCACTCATTTAAAAAATTATTAATACATTAAACTAAATTAAGTTGAAATAAAAGTGGGGTATATATAATAAATTATTTAATATATAAAAACTAGCTATAGTATATTAATTTCAATATTTTTAGTTGTATTATTTGTCAAAAAACAGATTATAGATATATTTTAATGTGTAAGAAGATAAATTTAAATATTAATTACTTATTATTATTATATAAACCTTTTTTGTTGGTAAATTCATGATGTGGAACTTAATATCTATTAATTTCCTAGATTTATGAGTTAATTTCATAAAACTGGGAGTTTGTTCCATTAACCTAGCAACATTACTAGTTATAATTTATGATATTTTGATTTTTATGAAATTTTGTTTATTATAATGATTTATTGGTAATTGAATCAGAATTTATGAATTGTTATTTTTCAAACATTACTATATAAATATAATCATATGAGAATGATCATTTTATATATTAAAATCACTTTGATATTAATCCCTAGAAAAATCAAAACTGTGTTATATTAACATTAATATTTTTGAAAAAAAATTCAGTAGTTATTGTTTCATATTTTTGATAAGATTTAGTATCAAAATTCAACTGATATTATCTATAATCTATTATATTTATTTCATTATATGAAGAATTAATTTTCAAAATATGTTAAATGATATTTAAATACTGGTTATATTTTAAACTAAGGAGTTTTATTTGATGGAATGGGTTGAAATAATCTATTTATTCATATTAATATTGTAAAAGGGGATTACTAGAATTAGGAATCATAAAAAATTGA
Source organism: Viscum album (assembly GCA_963277665.1). Classification (NCBI taxonomy): domain Eukaryota; kingdom Viridiplantae; phylum Streptophyta; class Magnoliopsida; order Santalales; family Viscaceae; genus Viscum; species Viscum album. The sequence goes on along the minus strand of OY728126.1, from coordinate 1,681,662,918 downwards.
AATTTATTAACAATAAATTTTTATTTTAAATAATTTATCATTTTATTTAATGTATAAACTAAAATTGAGTGAAATTAAATAATGTATTAGTTGGATGATTACATTTATATATATATGTAAATTTGAATAAGAAAACAAAATTTTTATTTTGTTTGGAAGGATACGAAATTTAATTTTTCCAATAATGAATATATCATGATTAATTTCATGTATGATTTTGAAAATTATTATCAACTATTTCGAGAATGCATGACCAAGGATAAAAATGTTTTTTTAATTTTAAAAAGAAATAACAATTATATTATCTTTTTGTTAAAACATTGAATTAGATAATAAATCCCTTGATTTATATATATGAAATAGATCACTCATCAATATAAAAATGAAAGACAAATTTTATGTTCAAAATAAAAATTTTTAAACGTATAATTTATCATTAAAAATTAAAACTAATATTAAAATTCATCTAATTAGGATACATTAAATTTTTCATGTAATTAAAAATCTATGATGAAAAATTATATCTTGTATCATAAATGCAATTCAATAGTAAATTTAATACAATTCATAAAAGTTTAAATATTTTGAGGTGTAAAGATTGAAAAGGGAAATATTTAGATGATATGAACATTTATACCATTAGTCATGTTGTGATGCATTAAGGAATATGGTTTTAAGATTTTGGTATTTTATAAGACCTTATTGTTTTTATATAATTTAGTTATGAAATGAATTATTTGTTATAAAATATTTCAAAGAATAATATATTGAATTAATAATTACAATCTCATTATGGAGTTAGATAATATAATTTACTTATAGAAGAAACTATAGGGAATATATGACCAACTAGGTCATATTTATGATGATTATTTCCATATATATATATATCACTTTTAATTATAAATAAATTGTACTCTAAATATTCTATTACAATATAAAAATTATTAATATTAATAGGTTATAAATGGATGAATAAAAATATATATGAAAATAAACATTTATGTTTTATTTCAATTATTTATCACATATTATAGAAATTATAATTCAATTTATTGAGTTTTAAATTTTAATATGAGGATCCATGAAATTTTTTATGATTTACATTTTATGATTAAGGAAGTGATATTACACTAAAAAGGTTCAAAATGAATGAATTCGAGTAGTTTTTTTATTGCTCCCTGTGTATTTCAAATAAAAGTTCAAAGCATTATTATGATGGAAGTGAATTCAATTACATAGGATATAGGTCAATATTAAAAACTTAAATTAATCCATTATCATTTTATAAATGTCAAACAATTCAATGTAATTCAATTTCATGTGGTTGAACAAAATGAATAAAGAGATATCATCGTGAAAGTGGAAGTTTCATTGTAGAAAAATATTCTTATCCAAATTATACAAAAAAATTGAATATCTCAATGACGATGAAATTCATATTGAAATAAATATTCTATAAAAAGAATATAATGTCAATGGGTAATAAATTTTAAAAAATAAAACATAGTGAATTTATTAAATAATATTATATAGATAAAATTAGTTTATATTTTAAAGGATAATATTATTTTGAACTTTTAAACATATAAATACCAATTACACTAAATAATATAAATATTTTATATATTTTTATAAAATTATAAAATGATATTCAAACAATTATATTAATAAAATTCCTCAAAAAAAATTAAAATATAAAAATATAGATCATCATCTAGTTGAATTGATTCTTTATTGAAAATTTAGTTTAACAAAAACTATATATATATATATATATATATTATTATCTTAGGAATCATTGTTTTCCAAATTTCTATTGTCCTACATCAACCCCTTAGAATTATTTTCCTTTCAATAAATTATTGATATCATGTAAAGATAAAATTAATTATTATTTTTTAACATTGTACATCATGACATGTTTATTGAAAATCAGTACAATGATAGTGCAGAACAAAAAAATATAGTTTATATTTACATGTTCATACATAAAACCATGGAAATTATAACCATGTTCAGTATAATTTTCATTTTTATCAATGAGATTTAAATATTTTACCTCATAAAAAATATTGGAATGAACTGTTAAATGATTAAAAAATAGAATTGTTATGTATCATCATACAATATCCACCTAATACAACTGGTTTTCAATTTTAAAAAAAGTTCCATGGGAAAGTATTCTATATTTTATATTCATTGAATATTTAACGAGAATTTCTTTTTTGTTGAATGTCTATAATATTTGTGGAATTTATTATTCATGGTTTTCAATTGGATGAAAATATATAGTTTATTTAAAAATTCATGATCCCAAAATTGATGATGATATTTAATTTGGTTTTTAGGACTTATCTATTTATTATAATCAATATACAAAAATAACATGAACAATTATATATAAAAGAAATTCATGATTTGGATGAAACATTTTACATTAAATATCAGGATTAAATAAATTATGCTATTTTTTATTATGGTATAATAATATAATATAAATTGACAACAATATTTCAATAGAGGCATATTAATAAAAATTATTAAATTTGAAATTGAAAAATGACCAAAATGAAAATAATAGTATTAAATAAGTATCCATCCACAATTTCTCACAGTATATTTTTACAATCATGTATTACTATAAAATGAAAAGAATTAATTAGTAAAATGGTTCACAATTTTATTGAAGTAAATAAATTAGTTTTTTAATATAATAAATAGTAATATAAATGAATGAAATAAATTCAAACACAATTATATGTTTATTGGATATATATATATATATCATTGTTGGGTATATATATTGGTTACATAAAAAATTTTATAATATAGGCATATATATGAAAAAATAATTAATTATAAATAATAAATAAAAAGTCAATACAAATAATTATCATACATAAAAAATCATAGAATTATAGAAAATAAAAAACTATTCACACTGTATATATGAAATTTATATCAATCTAATAATTTATTTAAATTTTAATTAAATATATTTATTAAAAATATTCATTCAAAATTTTATTTTATTGAATTTATCTAATGGGAAAATATATTTTAAATAAGAACTTCATAATTATTTTTCATGGATAACTACACTTAAAAAAAAAATTATAAAAATATTGAGACATGTCATTATACATTAAAGGAATTTGTATTCATTCCCTTTTTTCTATGTTTCTTGAGAGGCTATAACCCTGACAATATATAAACCCCTAGGAAGTATATCAGGTCTTTTTAGAACATCAATGTTTTTCATCATTTTGTATTAGTTGTTAGGTAATAATTGGAACTGGGTCATACTATGTGTAACATACCACTATTGAATTATGGACAATATTTTTATTTTTATCATTTTTTGGCATGTTACATCTAATGGTTTCGGGGTCTCTAAAAATAAATTAATTTTTATTGTAGGGGCGTTGATTGGGGGTTTTCATTAAAACCAATACTATCATGCTTCCAGGGGTTTTATTAATTTATATTTATATGGAATTAAATTTAATATTTTAAAAATAAATCAAAAAAAACTATGATACTATTTACCCTTATTTTGGTTCTATTCATGGTCGTCTTTCTAACACATAAATGTTATTCCCTAAACATTAGAGTATAATAATCGAGAAATATTACACTAAAACTTATTAATATTTGTGCACATTCTATTGTAATTCCTATTATCATTTCAAGTTATATTTGAACTCTAATATATAGTTATTTTCTCTAATAGAAATTCATCTATTGTATTTGTGTATATTTTTTTAAATGGTTATATAATTATTTATTATGATAATGATATTATGACATAAATGTATTTTTTCATGTAACATTTATAATGTAATTTTCTGTATTCCTTTTTTTAAAACAATATAATTTCACATTTATATTCAATTATTAATTATACATTGTTTCTGTTTAGGTTGACTGGACCATCTTAATGGGAAATACTATACAATATTTATCATTTTTAAAGTAAATTATAATAATATCATAGATACTTGTATGATATAATATTTTTTGATAACTCATTCGATATTATTATTTTCTATGTTTTATTTTCAAAATTAAAATCATTATTCAAATAATATGTAATTATTGTATGAAAAATAATAAATAGTTTTTTTTTTAATTTTTTTACTCATTGATTTAAATTCCATATAAATATATTCAGAATAAAAAAGCACTGAAAAATTAATTTTACTACACATAGAGTTACATGTTGTTTATTGACATCCTTAAAAGGAATCAGGAATGACACAAATGTACTAAAACACCTTCCAATCAATTGACATCACTACAACATTATGAATATAACAAAGTAAAATATATTGGAAAATATGAATTAAATATTATTAATTTATTAATATTTTCCATTTTAAATTAAAAAAGGTTTTTATTTTGATTATTAAAAATAACAAGATGATTATAAAAAGAGTAAATTTATGTTCAAGAATGTTATGTTTTATATGAATGATAATATCCATTATCTCTCTTTATAACAGGATATTTCACTACCTTATCAATCTTCATTATCATATATTCAATTTAATTAATGCATCTTAACAAATATAAAATATTATATGGTTTTTTCAATCACATTTTTCACCTTATATGTTTGGATGATTTTATTTCTCAATTTCATACTTTACATTTGAATCCATGGAAATTTCACTCACATAATTATCTTATTTTTTTGTGTATAATCCTTTAGAATATTTTTTATTTAATGATCTTATAAATATATTTTATTTCCTTTCTCTATACGTTGTATTCAAAGTAGTCAAAAAGAATTTTCTAATAATATTTGAACTTATAAGAATGTAAAACATATGAAGGATTAATTTTTTTGATAATTTATTTTCTCCCAATATAGTATTATTCATATATATAAATATAATATTAATTTTTACCCACTAAATATTTTTTTGGATTGATAATTATAACCATGTGTATATATTCATTGTCTCATCCATGTTCATTCTTTAGATTATTTATTTTAAAACATAAATAAAACATTCAATAATCCATTTTATATTTATTAAAAAATTATACATCCTATTTTTTGGATTTATGATTAATTTAATATTTACGTCTCCCACATATATATTTATATAAGTTTTTGTTACATATGATCAATAATTTAGATATCTATCCCCCAAAATTCTTAACTAATTAGTAATTTTAAATTATTATGAATGGGACATGAAAAAATACATTTTTATAGTACATCAATTTATATTTTCGTATATCCAAGTTCATAATGTTATAATTATATTTATAATTATCCTTTAAAAGTGATTATTATACCCTATAATTTTTAATTTTTCATATATTTATGATATACCCCACTAATATTTTATGTTTATGTTTTTATTGTTCATGGTCCTTTAATTATGAATTTGAAATTATAATTTCATATAAAATGATCATGTTATTGAAATGAACATTCTATTAGGTAATAACTTATCACCTATTGATATTAAAAATTCATTCCCTTTAATTAGTATTATAGTTCATCCTTCTATTTTATTTTCATTCAACAGTTGGATTTCATTAACAATGATATATATAAAATTATAACATTATGGAAGTACTTAATCAAAGTAAAATTCATTATATTTTGTAATATGATAGATATTAATCCAATCTGTTAATATATGAAATTGTTTGATTTGGATGAATGTTTTTTATTTGGAAATTTTTTGTATATTGAAATTAAATGTTGTAAAATATGATTATTTCCTCATAATATTTTTTACTTAGTATTGGAGTGATATTTAGTTAATTTTTTTATGTTATGAAAATTAACATAAAAAAAATAAATCCATGTATAAACCTAATGTGTCGACAATTTTTTCAGAATTGGATAGGTCTATCATATTCATACAGTTTTTAATTTTCATTTGTTAAATAACTATTTTATTGAGGCTATTTTTTTAAAAATTACTAGATATATAGCCATTAAAATAACATTTAAATATTTACATATTGTATTCCATCATGAATTATCCATTATTCAATTTCAGAAAAATAAAATATTCAAAAATATCTATATAATTTATAAACATTTAATTTATAGATCACTCATAATATTAAATGTTATCATGAGGAATAAACATACAAAATTATACACTAGGTGGTATAAATTAATAAATTCTACATGAATTGCCGTGTAAAATTTTGTTATAATACCATGATAGAAAACTTGTTCTCAAACAAATTCAATGTGGTTCAACATAATTTTTTTTAAAAAAATTTACTATCTTCCTCCCTATTGTCCTTTAATCATGTATATAATCCCTCTACTACTTGAATTGGATAAATTTATAGGTTTTTATACAATAGATAATATAAATATAACATGAAAAATTCCCTAATAAGAATAACATTACAATTTCATTGTCTATTTTGACAACTGTCCCAATAAAATAGTATTGTTGCTAAAGTTTTTACATTTAAGTATAACTCATACACCTGGAACCAGTATTTTTCATTTTCTATTGAAAACAATGAAATTCAGGAAAATAGAACCCATACTAGCATGAATTATCCCCCGTACTTTCTTGGTTTCAATATCACAATGATCATTTTTATTATTATTAAGAATCAAATAGAACGTGTTAAATCACACACTACATATGTAAAAATAATTATCCTATAGTTGTGTGTTGAGAATCACTATTAAATAAAATTTTGAAGGATCATGAGATATCAATACATATTATTCGAGAATAGAAGTTTGTAATTAGTGAATGTGTTTTAAAATTTATGCTAAATAAAATGATATTTTCTGTCTATTGAAGTGATGCATTATGAGCATACCAAATGATCAAAAAACAATATATAATTAGAATATATGATTATTTTAATTATTATTTATTACCTTATAGTATTGAAACCATTTTGTGTGTAAACTATTTAAATTACCCATGTATAATGATATCTTATACTTTCTTTGATGCAGCAACATTAAAATTAAATCCCATTATCCTTAGAGAATGACATAGGAAAAATATTATTATTTTTTATTCAATTAAAAAATTTAAATGATGGTTTTTTATCATATAAGTTATTATCAATCTAAATGGGAATTTAATGTTTTAAAATATTATAAATATTGAAATGATATATTTCTATAAAATCATTCGAGTACATGAACAGAGCCCATGATTCTATTAACTTTTTCAAAAACGATGATTTTAATATATTTTTAATTTGGAAAAAATTATGTTCTATTTTCATTATTAGGGTCAATGTTAGGGAAAACCACGGACTCATCGTTCAAAGTAAGAGATCACTACAAAATTTACAAATTTTCGCCCAATGAACCCCTAATCGATTCCCAACCAAATCATGATCAAAAAAATGGTTGAGAATTACCTAAAATAGAATCAATATGCTACAACCTCCCAACCATAGAATATTTTTGTCACCATAATTTCTAGTGACATGTTTAAATGTCAGAAATAGAGGGTCACTATTATCTCACCAGTATCTCCCTATCACAATTCTCGTGAGAAAATAAACCAGGACGTTATTGAACTAAAAAAATATATCATCCTACACGGAAGTACATTATTTTCTAAATGATCTATAAGGACATGATGCTTAGTAATAGATAAACTAGTCTCGATGTAAAAAATCACTATATATCAGAATATATGATGGATTAGAATGATGTAGTGCCCTGAACCTAAAAATCATTGAGCTGGTGTCATCCTACAACTATAATAGAATGAGATACAAGTAAATCGAATACCAAAGGACAATATAGTTTTGAAATATTTGTAAAAAATATACATATATGTGTCTAAAATTTAAAATGAATACACTAATTACAAAAATAATTGTTGAGGATAATAACATTATTCTGTCTAGAGTATTATAGCATGTCATTCTTAGTAAACTTCATAGAATCCTTGGAAGGAATCAATATAATGGTTATATCAAATATTTAGTATGTTCAATGTTTTGTGGAATAATTAATTATTCAATAAGAATAATAATTCTGTAATGTTATAAATCATAAAGCATATATCTGGCATAGGAAAACAGATATTGAAGTGCATAAATAAAGGAAATGGTAATAACTATAAAAAAATTTCATTCAGTTATATAAATAATTTAATATCAATAATTAATGGTAATATACTAAAACAAATTCAATTTAATCATTATAAATATGACTAATTGCATCCATATAATTTTTTATAGTGAAAATCTCATGGATAATAATTTCTGAATCTAAATGGAGGAAATGCTTATTTATCGGTAGTCAAGTCGGAGGAAAATCAAACCATATAATGTTTTGATTCATCATCCAGATAGATTAAATTTATAGGTTGAAACCGATTTAATTGTGGAAACATATTATTCTCATGAGAACATGCTAGTCCATCAAGGGGCTATATAATGTATTAGACCCACCTGTCAATTAATGTCCAAATGAATTCATCTTATTGAGTGATCAATTAAATTAATAAACAATATGTTCTATAAAATATATATATTCATCAAATGATAGAGATTAATCAATATTTCCCTAAATTATCTAATAACATTCAATATAAATATCCTGTGAAAAATGTTATATGGTTCATGTAATAATCATTTCCCTGAATAATGTTATGGAATTTTAGTGGAAATTACAATTCAATTGATTATAATAAATTTAATGTTTCAAGGGGACTATAATGGATCCAGGATTTGAAATTCTATACTATCATTGGCCAAATAAATCATAAACCATCTAATAGAAGAACAGGGATGGTTATAGTACAACGTATCCCATGTGGATTAAAATAAAAGGTTTTTGTTTATAAATATAAGTACAATTAAATGATCATAAAAAAATTTTGATGTATAAAATATCATTTTTTATAAGCATTTTTAAAGACATTTTATTTTAAAACATATTTTGTAAAAAATTTCATTAAAATATATCCATTTAAACCTAAAATGTAAAATAAAATGAAATGATGTTGGGTCAATATAAATATTATATATAAGCTAAAATTAAAATTCTGTATTCAGGGTAAAATGGTTAAAAAAATATTTTTTCATATAGTTACAAGAATATTACTCTGAAAAACTGGGTAGAATAAAAAATGGGGAAAATATAATTAATAAATCATATTTTATGGGTTAAAAACAGTTTTTTGGAACACATTTTTATAAATCATGGTTAATGAAATATTTGGTTCTCCGAGAAAAGGGAGAATGAAGTTGGGTTTTCATCAAAACATTTCTAGGACATTAGAGCACCATAGAGAGAAAAAATGTTACTCTTAAATTTATAAATTCATGAATAACAAAGAAATAAATAATTAATTTTTTTTAGAAAATGATCAAAAAAGTTCCTCAGACAGAAATTCATGTGTAAACAATCTCGAGATATTGAGATTGTAATGTGTACCCTTGAACTAACCATAATTTATCATGATAATAAATCAAAGAATCGATTTTTTTTTATGAAATTTAAATCCACATAATATAAGTGGAAGGAAATCATTATATTTTACAAATTATTTATACATATAATTATCTAATATTAAATACAACATGGAAGTATTATAACCCAATGAAAAGGAACCATATTAATAGATTCTTCACAATATGGTACCTTTTAAGTCAAACACCCTTTGAAAAAATAATTCAAATTGAAAATCAAAATACCATGAAAAATTAATCAATAATGATATTAAAGATAAATGCGAAATTATGTACACCATATATTAAAAATTAAGTGCACACAAATAATGTAAATTTTTTAATAAAAATTACCAACCACTAAATCAAGTGAGATTTCAATGATAATAACAAAGAATAGTTTTGTGTAATAATTATTAATGATTTCATTGTGACCCATTGCACTGTAAAACAATGGAATCATAATAAAAATGTAGTAATGTAATGAAATGAAACACGTAAAATGATTATAATAATTTAATTCGAGATATAACATTTCAATATGTAGTATAAATAATATATTAATGTTAATTATTACAAAACAACAAATAAAACTCAATGAAATTTAAATTGAGACACAATCCCATACCATTCATTTAAATTTTAATGAATATCCTTTAAACTAATGAAAAAAAATTTAATTGTAATAACAACATGTTTTAGAACCATGATAATTTTTAGAGGATGTTATTTAATGTTTGATAACTGTATTTCATTATTTTCAATATTTCTTGAGTTAATTGCCTTATCATTAAAGTATGTTATGACTTGTTACTTATTGTTCTTCAAAGATAGATCATGATTTCATCATATCTAGGTTGTAAAACATGATGTAATTATATATATTCATTATATATATGTTTATAATTATATATAATATGTTTTGAAAAGAATGGAAATGCACAATTCATGGAGACAGTAGAATACATATATGCATGAACTCTACATTCATTTTGTTGCTGTATTAAAAAAATGAAAAAAAATTTATATATTTATTTGATAATTAAATTTTAATATACATTTTCAAATAAGTTCATTGTTTTACTAAAACCATTCTCTATAAATTTCATGTACATTATGAATGAATCACATCACATTGAGATGGTGATTTTCGACACTTCCACAGTAGATATTATTGTATCAACACAAAATAGAGTTGATAATGATATGTGTTATAAATTAATTAAATAAGAATAAAGACACTAAAATTAATATATTATCATATGAAAATATATTTTACATAATATTTCCCAACCATTAAATCTTGTAATGGAAAAATGAATGACTTTGTCTCCTATGGTGGAAGCTATCCATAAACAAAAATAATTAGTTCATTACATATTTGATATATGTGACTTTATGGATACGTTGACACCATAAAATAAAAATAAAATTATATATTGTTATATGTTTGTGTTATATAATCATTCAAAAATAATTAATGAGTGTACTTATATAGTGTTTGAGGAGTGGAACTCTTATATTTTTTTGGAAAATGGAATTTCACCAAATGTTTTCCAATTAAATTGTATCCAATAATATAAAACAATTCAAGAAAAGATATAATTGGGTAGAAATATTAACATAAAATATATATTGGAAATTTTTATAGGATATTTTGGGCACTATGATCCATTATTTTTCCATCATTAAGATAATATATATTTTAATCACTGTAATTAATTTTAATCACATTGACTAAAATTTCATGTCAACAACTAAGTTGATCATATTCGAAATTATAATATATTCATAATTCTAATATATAATCCATTTTTAGAAATTACAATCAACTTATTATTTGAAATTAATTTAAATTTAATCATGCATATTTCACAACAATGTGGGATTTTAATGTTACAACATTAAAAAATCACGACGTTTTTATATTAATTTTTCTAGTAAACATGATTAAAATAACGAAATTTATAATAATTTAAAAAAATATATCTAATTAAAAAATAAAACAAATTATAATTATAATTTTACCATATAATTAAATTATGAAAAAAGATGTTCCGAATTTAAATACATTACTTCCCCTCAATATTTAGAAAATTAAACTTCATATCGAAATAAAAAACCAAACACAATATCATTTTCATGATACTATTTATCATTTTAATTTTTTTATATATAATATTTATAATGGTTCAAATATTTATTTTCTATACATGTTCTCAATTAAATGACATCAAGATATATTTTTCAAAAATATAAATTCCTATATTAAAAATACAATGTATTATTATGTTAGGCCTATTAAATCTTTTGGTTGAATAAAAAAATTATTTTGTTGGAAATATAAAATAAATATTTCATTAATATCATTTATTAATAAAAATTTATATAATTTATTAGAATAAAATGTATTTTTTGTCATATAAAAGTATTTAACAAAAACATTTATCTTATGTCAAATTGGTTATTATAATCATTTCGATTTTAATTATGAACAATGAATTCATTTTATATTTGTATAAACAATATATTTTCATTAGTTAGTTAGTATTATTCAAAAAAAATTATCTAACTTCTTGGTTATAACTTAATAACATAAATAATAATATTATAAAAATATCTCGTTTTTCAATAAATACCATCCTTGGATTTAACAAAAGCTATCAAAGAAACACATTATTTCGTGACACAAAAGATTACTCAACATCATGTCCATTTCAAGCTATATAAGATATTTAATTAAAACAATAAATATATTTTAAAGGATAATTATATTATATACCCTTATGCATGTGGTCTTGTGTGTTATACAAGTTATTGAATAAAATATTCTTATAATAGTATATCATGGTGGTACATTTAACCCACCATATATATCTCATCCTCACAATTTAATCTCAATCAAGGTGATATATTGTTTGATATTTAGTATATTTAAAATAACATATAATTAATAGGGTTTGTAAGAAATCATATATAAAAGAGAGAATATGATGTAAAAAATGGTCACATTGAATATCATATTACTGGGTCTCTAAGTAGGAGTAATTAGTGGTAAGTAGAGATACATACGTTGATGAAATGTTTAAATATTTATTGGAAGTGATTGAGGCCATAAATCATATATATGTGAATGATAAAATAATGGTAAGATAATTAAAACAATAAATCTAAGATGATTTAGAAGACCATCACATCCACAGAATCTATGATATAAGGAAAAATATATCATGATCCATTACTTCAAGTTTAGAAATTCATTCACTTCCTAAGAATCTAAGAAAATTTTCTAACATGATAGATTTAATATCATATGAAAAATTCCATATTTTGGTTCTTCTTCGATAATTCATCTCTAATATCATGGAATTGATTTCTAGAAACAAAATGTTATCACTGAAGCATTTAAATAAAAATTTAATGGATTGTAAGGCCTATAAAAGAGTACGAAGTATTTTACTCATTCTCTAAATACTCTCCAATTCCAATATTTTTTATTCAATAATATCTATTCCTAAAATGTAACACTAATGGTTCGTCATTAATATTTATTCATCAATGTTTTCTACTAAATAAATGAAATATTAACCAGGACATTACATAGGTTAGTGGATGTCATTATAAACATTTCATCCTTTAGTCAGGGGTTCATGTCCCATATCCTTTATATATTTGATTTGTTGTCACCCGACATGAATATTTTCCATTCAAAAAACCATATTAGTAAAATTTCCAAAATATGATGGACTTCCTTACAAGTTAATAATTAAATATACTTATCACTATGGTTGTTAATAAAATCTCAATAAATAAATATGTCATCAATATATTTCCATATAGGCCCTTCCTTGGAATAACATCTATCCTATATGTAATTTATTAAAATTGAATAGTATTGTGTGAGAATATATTATTTAATTAGAAAAACAATAAAACCTTTTTTGGATATCTAAATCTTGAAAATTTATTTTCAATCTATAATAACTCAGTTTTAACCTATGTAAATCATTTACATCATTAATCCAAAATAAATCATAATGGTTGGAAAAGAATATATAAATTTTTCTAATCATATACAACGTGATTGTCAAACTATCTATATAGTAAAGACTATTTTCATATACTAGGCTATTTTGTGCTAGCCTTGAAACAACTTGTTAGAGTTGTTACCACTAATAATAACTTTTCTAGAACCATACTGACATTTTTTATCCACACATGGATGTATTTCAAGGAATAAAAACATAATTTTTACCAAACAAAAATAATATGATGTTATTATATAATTAGCCTCAATTTATATTTTATTATTATGTTGCCTAATCTATTTTTTTACTAAATATACTTCCCATGTTTCCCACCAAATATAATCTTATACAATCTACAGTGACCTGATCCTAGAATGATCAGTGACAATTTCATGGAACCATTATATTTTCATAACATAAAAATAAATTGAATCCTAAGGGACAGAACATTTTATTATTCATCTTAAACCCGATACATAAATGTGTCTTAAAATAAAACTAAAAACACACATTAAAACATAATTTCTTAATATACAGATTATAAAATTATTCTACCATGAGTATCCTTCCATATCATTCATAGAAAATATTTGGCTATCCTGGGGAAAGGAAACATAATAAGAGTGAACACAAATTCTCAGTAAGAGTAAGGGGCAATTAAATAGATATAGAGTCAACTGAAAAAATAATTATGGATTGTTAAATACATGATCACATATACAATTTATCAAAAATATGATATGGAAGTTAATGTAAATCATAGGAAGTTAATAATTATAAATTCATTCCATTCAATTAACTTGAGAAGAAAATGATGGACCCCAAAACATGGTACACATCCCATGTATTATGGTATTTCGTTCACAAACTTTACCGATTTTCTTCAATATTCATCATACAATTTATTCCTATGAAGAAATCCATTACCAACATCAAACTACCGATTTTGAGGACAAAAAAGTTTAAAAGCACTGGGAAACTGCACTGCCTTCAATAACACTTTCTTCCTCAGTCGTATGAGCTCTGTCCTTAAAAACTTCCTCATTATCCATGTGCCGATTAAACAACAAATACAAACCAAAATCCATTACGATAATAGAACAACCTTTCTTATAATTGAAAAAATATATAAAGTTTGAAACTAAGAAAATTCCATTTAATAAATGAAATGCTAATGAAATGCATCAAGATACACTTCATAGTGAAAATCACATGAAAATAACTACTACATCAAAATAAAGTAATTTTTTATTTATTGGATGTCATGTCTCAGGTATATGATAACCTCAACTATCATGATCCAACATCGAGATAGTTTCAAACTATATGTTGAAACGTGGTAACTTTTCATGAAATAATTGACTCATGTGAACCTAGTAATTCATTGAGTATCTATATAAAGACCATGATATACCAATCACTATATTTATAAATAATTCCTCATACAGAGTAATCAATTTATTTAATAAAATATATGCGTTTGAAAATATCCATATTGAATAAGGGGAATTTTTTTATCCATATTTACCCAAATAATCAAATGATTTTTAATATTTAAACACATGAAAAATTTATACAGTTTAAGGAATAGTCATAAGTATCAAAAAGTTTATGGATAATTAGGGTAAATTCAATGTCAAATGATGAAATAAAATTTAATATTTAATGGGGACTAAAATAATTCAAATAATTGAATTTCAATCCCATACTTTTACAAATCAATCATAATCCATCTATAGGAAAAATAAGTATGGTATAAATACAACATAATCTATATTTTGTAAAATTTTGTGTTTTAGTTATTTATAAATAGAAACAATATATAAATATATTTCAAATTACCCATTATGGAAAATATTCTTTTTTTAAAATTCTTTAGAAAAACCATTTAATTGAAAATTTATTTTGAAAATAATTTCTTTGAAAAGAAACGTTTTAACAATGTAAAGGATCCTTCAATGAAATGTTGATTTATAAATCCATACATGATGTATGATGAAAAAAGTAAATTACTTTACCAAGATAATTGTTTTAGATAAATTTCTCGTTTTTAAAGTGACAAGATGATTTCATTGAAAATTTGTAAAAGAAAATGTGTAATTTTTTTTTATCAAGTAATTTTTGATATTTTAATTCTTTAAAAAACCTATTTAGAAAAATATTGGTTTTAAATGAAATAATGTTCTATGGATAATGAATGAATGAATTCTGGTTTTCTAAAAAACATTTTCCAAATTATTTTTAATGTGAAAGAGTTTAGAAATGTTAGTATTACATGAAAAATGTTAGGAATAACATATTATAGATATACTTAAAGGGTTTATTATCTATCTAAAAATTAATTTCCTCTATTTTAAATTCATGTGCAATTAATCCTGATCATAATGAGATTTTTAATGTAAACAAATGAAAATAAAATAATGTTGAAGTGCGAATCAATAATATAAAAGATTGTCTATATCAATTTTAAATCTACATTATAGATGTTGAAATACATATATATATATATATATATAGGAAAAAAACTTATAATCATTATCATTAAATATTAATGATAACGATGAAGTATCATTTCCCAGAGAAATAGAATTGGGTAATTCAATTACTTATAGCTTAGAAACTTTTATTTCAAATCATCTTAAAAATATTCAAATTTATACTCAATATAGCATGATGAATTAATGAATCATTAATGACTAATCAATGTGGATATATATAAAACATATATATGAAATTATCTTCAAAATATTAATATTATTGTTTCAAGTTAATGTTATCAATAAAAAGGTGATGTGAGATTGAAAAGTGAATCGTTAGGATCATTAAGTGGAAAATAATATTTAAACATTCCACGTCTCCAATACCACATTAAAACATTTGAATAATAATAACCATGCATGGATATTATAAAATGATACTTATTATATAATGATAATTAGTAGATTGAAGATATATCAAATCAAAAGAAAGTATATACACCCTATAAATGTGACCTAGTTCAAAAAAATAAACAAATTCTCAATGAAATATAAATGAGATGAAATACCATAACAAGAATTTCCGTTCGTGGGAATAAACATTTACCACCTATATAATTGGTATAATAGTGTTACTAAATTTTTTATAACCGTATTCATTTTTATAATATCTTATCACCCATTTGATATATATCTTTCATTATTCTCAATACTTCAGGTGTTAATTAACTAGTATTTAGAGTATGTAATTACTAGTTATACATTGTTATTCTTATGTTAATGAATATCACATCATCTAAAGGATGAAAAAGGATGTGATAATTTACAATCCGTATAAATTTATTAAAAATTATCTATTATATTTTTAAAAACAAATGAAATGCAACGTGAATGAAGATTGTAGGACATATGAAGATATAAATGCTAATTTCATTTTTTTATCTTATTAAAAGTATGAATAAAAAATAATATGAATAAATAATATAATTCTATAATAATATCTATTTCATATATGTTTAATAGTTTAATTAAATTCATAATTTATACATTCCATGGATAGTGTGAACGAATCACATCTCTTCTAGATGCGGTAGTCCACACTTCCACAAATGTTGTTATCGTATTCTACAAAATGAAGAACATAAAGGTATGATTTATATAGTAATTAATAAATAATAAATAAATTTTAAATATTATATAAAACATATATAAATATATTTTCTATCATAATTCCTATCAATTAAATTTATTAAATAAAAACAAAAACTTCATTTCGTAAGGCAGTAGATTTTCATAAAGAGGAAAGGTATGTTCGTTTAAAATCATATTGATGTGTGTGTATGTGTAGGTAAAAACCATAACATAACACAATATAATTATATTAAAGATTCTATTGTTTTTATATAATCATTTAATAATAATAATTAAATTATTCTTTAGTGAAATAAAAATAAAGAGCATGAGGAAGGGTTTTACCTATTAATAAAGAAAATCTTTTTTGTTTTCAACAAAGGGATTTGATGGATGGATTTCTGACCACCGTGAGGGCTCTAAGATGTGGGAAGATATTTTTAGGTCTTAATTTGGTAATTATTTTTCAATCCAATGTTTCTTTATATGATTCAGGAAGTTAGAGTCTTTAGTGCCTTTTTATATTTGAGGAGGTGTGACTCCCATGTATATTTTTTTTTAAAAGGGAATTTAAAGAACATTTTTCACACAAAATGTTGCTAAAATAAGGGGAATATATAGATAAAATGGATAATATGTTATGTATATATGCATAAAATGGATTTTGTACATGTTTCTATGTTATTTTGGATCTTATTCTTATGTTTTAGTGCATTCATAAGCAAATTTTTCTCTTAATCATTGTCATTAATATTATTCACATTCACTAATATTTTACATCGAAATGAATGTTCAAATAATTATAAATTTTAAATTATGATTATTAAAAATATTTTAACCATGTTCCCTAATTCAAATCACAAATAGGGTATAAACTAATTTAAATTTAATCCTATGAATGGGATGATAGAGCATGTATTTATAGTAAAGCAGATAAAAATACTACTACGTTTTTTTATTAAAATTTAATGTGAAATTAATTTACATAAACAGAGTTGGAATAATTAATGAAAAATTCATATAATTAAACCTAAAACCCAATTAAAATTATAAATTAACCTTATAAATTAAATATAATAAAAGGTAGTGTTGAATTAAAAATTAGTATTTTTTACTATTAATTATGTAAATGAAACATCATAGAAAACTGTAAAAACAAATTCTCTATATAATTATAATTATGATTCTATATCATGTATGATGTCTATTTTTCAAATAAAATATATAAATTTTCCCTAAAATAGATTTAATATAGGATCACCATTAGAAAGAGGTAAATTTTCCATTATAAAAATACAGATTTTTATATAATATATTTTTCTTCATATATTATGAGTAAAGAATTTATTTGTTGAATGTGGATAATTTTACTTTATATATAACATATATATTTTATCAATATCATCAACTAATTATAATTATCATAATTTATTCCAATAAAATATTTTTTTGGCATAAAAATAGTTTTCGACAGATTTATACCCATTAAATTCATACAGTTATTATGTTAACATATAACTAATTTATAACAATTTATTTAATTTATTATTTATGTAAAACATATATTTCAATAAGTTAGTAATTACTATTTATAACTCTTAAATTAACTGTTGAGTTATTTTTTATTATATTAAATAATGACGTTTTAATAATATAATGATGTTCAATAGAACTCATCATTTCCTGTAACACATGTCATCAAAGAGGCTCATTGATGCATGAAAAAAAAACTATAAATCACGCTCATTTATAGCTATATATATAATTTTATTTGATATATTAGTTATATTTTAATGTATCATGATATTATTTTACCTTATTCTCTTTGTGTTGTTTGTCATACACACTTTCGAATACAATGTTTATTATTTTTAATATTGGGGGTGTATCAAAAGTTAAATTCAGAGATAAAATTTGTGGGACACATTTTGCATTGATGTAAGCTATATTTCTAGTTCTATCTGGTAAAACACATAACCAACCTTCTATAAAACCTTAAAATATCCCAAAAAATGAGGAAATAGTTTCCCTTTCCTCCTAATCAATCAATGAATCAAACGTGTTGATAAATTTTGGAACAAATGATCACCAAATGAGAATTACAATAGTCTAAATTGATGATATAGATATGATATATAATAATTTTCTACCATAAAAATTCTCAGATGAATCGAATATATATTTTCTTTCATATCATTAACCACGCTTGGTCAAACAATGAAACATTTTCTGATCACAATCCTACAGAATAATGATTTTAAAGGTCATCTATACAAAAACCTAAACGGATCTATTTTGAGTGTCTAATATTAACTATTGTTATATGTGAAGTCACCCAGTCCCAAATGGTTATCAGAAACTCCACCATAGTCAAGGAAACATCCACTTATCATATCTTGAAGAATATGTATATCCTGTTACATTTGGCTATCTGACATCGGATGGTATGTCTTACTCAAAATAAACCACGATCCTAGTACCTCTTGATGACCCCTAAAAAGAAAGATGTATAATATTGATCAATATCAATGACTATAGCATATTGAAATACATGAAAATGAAACATATCTTTCACATATCAATTTTCTAACTCTTCAGCTTTTGTTTTACCAGGAAATGGTATAATTTTATTCAATTAATTAAACTAATTGATTACAACCCATATCACATTCATCATTCTCTATGAATACTGAAACATGACTGAAAAGTACATTGAGATCCTATACAACATTCATGTCGAAACTAGAAGTGTCAAAAGAAAACCATTTGGACTTTGGTGATTATCCTTTACCATTTTCAACATATAAAAGGTGAGACAAACTTAGAAATTATTTATCTCATTCCTAGACCCCAGAATCATCGCTGCATGTCATAGTACATCATCGTATATCATAGGTGCACTTCCCAATAGGAATTGTGGAAATCCACCATAAAAAATTTTCTCATAGTTAAATGGAAAATTTACATATTCTAAAGAAATATTGTAAACTTCTAAAATAAAATCACTCAACCCTATTATTTTCACCATAAAGAGAGTCTCTAACACTAATAAACTCATTGAACAACTATTCTTCTAAGAGAATCATATCATAAATATTGTGGGACAAATAAACACTATACAATTAAACATTATCACCTAGTTCTATGACTCAAATAGCGAAATATGAAAAAAGAAATCGAGTTCCACTATTCTAATGATTTTTTCATGGTCTAGGTCTGAAGATTTACTCACAATGAATCTACAAAAATATTACCATTCCATGGGGTATATGATATGTAAAATTTAAAATATTTATGGTACTCCACCCAATGACTGTAGAGAGGATGAAAATAATTTTGAGGGAATATATAACTCAAGATATGCTGTTAAAAAAAATAGAAAACCTTTCTCCAAAAATTTATTACTAGAAAATCACAATCTCATGCATCACAACTACATGTTCATGTTCATGGTTTAGGTAATTATTCTCATGAGGTTGGAGAATCCATTTGTTATTATAAAAAACATGATCTGTATTAAAAATAATATAGAAAAAAAACTATACACAATGATTCACATAAGACCACATAGCCATTCCCAAACTATGGAAGATTCTAAATTTATGTAGTAGTCAGAAGACATTTTATCTCCCCAAAATAACTATGACATTTTTAATCACAAAATAATATTACACCCTTCTGAGTTAAAGAATTTCTGGGAGAATCTATATTGAATAACTCCTTTAATAACCAATGACAATAGCTTGTTAAAAATAGATGCTCTGAATCTAAAAAATATATTATTTTTTTATCAAATTTCATAACGTAATTTACATTCTCAATATCAATTGATATACCATGTTGTGACACCATGTTTCACATAAACATCACTTTATATCTTTGGAAATATCATTTAAATATTTTTACCTAGTGTGAGTGATTTCTAAAAAATTATAGATCTAATCTAAAATGACATAGATTTTCCTCCTAGGACATTGAGTAAACTATAAATAAATCCATTAATATTAACATTGAATTATTAATAATTTCATTTAAAATAATATTAATTAAACCCAAAAATACTTCAGTAGAAATTGTTTGACCAAACAGAATGATTAGCTACTAATAATGTCTATACATTCTCCAAAAGGTAGTTTTTAGAATTTAATAACATTTTATTCTATCCAAATGGTTACAATTTCTAATAAAAATATTCAAAAACCAGTTTTCCATATTAAACTACTGTAACAGATCAACAATACATGGGAAACTATTGTTTTTCTTTAACATAAATTGATTTAGTTTTTGGTAATCAACACAATGTTTATGTGGACCATAAACATTCATAGAAATAATAACTTGTACTTCCCCTAGTGACACACTCAGCTATATAATTCATTTCCCTAATAGGTCATAAAATAGATACATCAAATCATTCATTTTAGATGGCGTCATGTGTTATAAAATAATATATATTGTCCGATTACCTAATAATAAATTAATAGAGAACTTTGTATATCATACAGGTGTAAGGAGACAAATATGTCAAAAGAAAAATGGACGGGAAAATTGATGAAAACTGGAGGGATATCACCACTCAAATATTCATTCTCAATATAAGATGAATTTTTTTATTAATTATCAAAAAACTAGATAATATGGTCTGACTCTACTTGAACTTGTGTCACATTCTTATAGAATGATACAAAACACCCCCATCATGTATAATAATGGAAACCCACTAAATATATCAGTCAATACATGAATTATTAGTAATGATCCAATCCATTATGAGAATGTTGAAAAGAATTATCATATTTGGAGCCAAAAAAATTTATGTAATATAAAATAATGTTTTTTATGAAACACAAGATAGCTAACAAAGACACTTTTGTCTATTCATTCCTAGGGTTGTTTCAATATTCATCACAGAAGATAAAAGTTCTATATGATGACTATGAAGATTTTAAATTCGACTATACATAATTGTTTAACAAATGATGAAGTTATAGTGACAGTACATCCCACAGTCACAAGACCTATATCTACATCCTATGGAGACTATTTGACAACATGGGAAAGAATTTATATTGATGCATGTGGCTAGACCCCATTTGGTCATAAAGTATATTACTGAATCATAGTATTTTTTGTTCTAATATTCATGTTACTATACAAGGAGTAGAATAAAAATGGAATATCTCCTACAGTTAACATGAGAATCCATATGATCCACATTTTTTAGTGCCTCAGTTCAAACCAACATCGAGTTCCCATGTTTTATTCAATTGTGACTAATCAATGGTTATCCTCAAATCACTATTGGAGGTCCAAAAACCCTTCCTTAATAAACCATGAAAATCATTAAAAATAATATTCCAATAATAGTATTTAACTAAGATTTCATTCGGAGAAAACAGAATTCGTGTCACCATTGACATACCATTTAGGTGCATCTCAACAATTAACATTCTATCTAGAACATCATAATAAGAAGGAATCTTCATCAATATAACCTTTGAAATAATATTAGAATTAAGTCCAATCTTGAACCATTTAGTCTAAATACATAAATTTGATAAAATCTCATGTAAAAACAAAACAAGCTCAGGAAAGTGATTTGTCTATTCTTGTCGCAGACCTCTCTAACTACATGAGTTTGAGGAAATCTAGATCTGTAGAAAACATCACCGAATATTTGTAAAATTGGTCATTACAATAAATATAAATTCATTCCCATTTAATTCATCATTATTATTTTTCATCACCATCATGTCTCACCAAATCCTGTTTGGTCCCTCTAGCATGGAGGTTCCATATTCCACCTCGATTTCATCACGCGTTTTTATGAACTCAAACAGAAACATTATATATATCAAATAATCAAATGGTATTTTAGTATTATTAGAACCATCTACTTATAATGGATTTTATTTAATGTGCTCTTGAAAATGATTTCAAAAAATATACCTTTTTGTTTTTATAGATATATCATAAATGGGAATAGGTGTAGGTTTTGGTCCCTCATCCTATACATCACGTATGAAAACCTCAATAGGATTAAGGTCCACGAGAGTACTTTCACAGTGATGTTCATCAAAAATAATCATCGTGGATCCAATTTTCATATATTCATGGAGGCATGATGTTGATAAACATTACCAGATAGCATTGAACAGATCATTTAACAACTGAAATAGAGATACTAGGGAAATTATTACCAACTAATAAGAACAATATATATGTATTTCAATATATCCAAATTAAAATAAAGGAAAGGTCATGAAAAAAATACTCACAAACTATATTTGAAACCACCTATAGTTACGTAAGGATCGTTACAGTGATATATGGATAGATAGAAAATCACAACTACTAACAAATTTTTGAAAATATTGATCAATTTCATACTAACATCTAGGAAAGAGAGATAACATATACCTTTCATACTACCTTTTCATTTACTGCCCCTGATACCATGGTACCCAGGTACCCTAACAACTGTAAAAACATCGACATGTCCCTAAAGGTGCTTCCAATCCCAAGGGGGTTGGGGACTAGAACCTAGTATTTTGGGTGACATTGGGGGAATGGGTTTTCATCAAAAATATTGAAATAAATAGTTACATGTCTACACTCCCAAACAAAACTCCACATCTAGAATAGTACATAAAGTCATACATGTAGAAAAAATCCCATATTTTAACCACAATATACCTTTCAATGTGATGATATCAAAACTCGTTTCAATAGACACATATCCTTGGGCCCAAATATCATCAACCACCACCTCCAAGTGTTTCATTTCCTTTTCTCAAACATAGTAGTAGGAAACAGATAATCACCCAATAGAACATGTACGGTGGTGGATAAATGGCTTGTATGGTCTCACCATGGATTCTGTAAAAATATGATGCACTAATTACCCATATAATATATTCAATTTTAAATAAATTATATTTATAATACATCAAAATATTTAAATCAAATAATTCCTTACATATAAATTAATATAAATATTTCAAAACAATGGATTGATAAACATTTTATATAATGAAATTTTTATTAATTTACAAGTAATTTATAAAAAAAATTACAAAAATTAGAAGATATATTATGTTAATAAAAAATAAAAAATATGGTTAATTTAAAAGAGGCACGATAGTTCAAGGATAAGTGATCCCCACACCCCCGAATAGCTGAAAACAACAATATGTGTACACAAATCCCTATGGGATTGGTCAAAGAGGACTCATCACCACACTAGTGGGGAATTGAGCTATTGGATTTGTTTTATTGTAGTTAAAAAACATCAAAAGTGTGGTGTACCGAATAACTCCATAACTACTTAGGATTGATGTTATTACTAGTAATGAATAATGGTAAATTTATTAACCCATTTCCCATTTCAATATGACAAATTTTAATTAAAAAGAAAAATATTTTTTAATTAATTCACTTGTTTCTCCTAGATAAAACTATAATGTTATTATCAAAAAAATATAATCTATTTTTCTCATGACTAAATTGAAATCAATTTCAAAAAAAAAATCATAATTTAAATTTAATAATTTCTTTTAAATTCAACTACCACACCCCAATTTTTTAGAATCTGTGTTTTTCTCCAATTTTCAAGAGAAAGACAATCCAGATCACAATCATCAATGAATTTTTGTGTCACAATTTAAATAAATCTAATTTAAGTCATATTTAAAAATTTAGGGATAAATAAAATTTCTCATCATAAATGGGACCACCGACCAAAAAAGACATCACATCTAACATCACTCACAAAAATACTCTAATGAAGATCATTGGAAAAGGAGATATAAGAATAAAAATAAAATAAAAGATATACAAAAACTTATAATTGATCATATAAAATCATATTTATCTAAAAAACTTAATATAGAGAGATAGATAGAGGGAGTGAGGAGGAATGATTAGAGAATTCTAATTAGGATGTAAAAAACGGTTATATCCAAGCTTTTATCAACCTTATAGAGGTTTTAGAGGATCCAAAATGGTTCCTTGAGTTCCCTCATGGACTATTAATGTGAAATATCCCATGTTAGGGTCATTTAAGGGTCAAACACAGGGAATCGTGAATTAGTTAAAAATATTCAGGATAAATATATAATGCGTTCATAGTTATATTGGTTGGGACACCCAATTTTTCAAATTTTTCTCCCTAACCAGCATCCACTATTATGGGAATGCACTGTTTCTCATAGGTTGTAGAACCATTTGAAATACTATGCTCTAAATGTTATGCCCCCACATCATCGGATTGCACAATTTTTCGTATTAGGGAAAATGATCTAGAAAACCAGGACCCAACAAGGCACATCCCAAGACCATAAAATTTTTAAAAATTTCTCACAATTCACCCAAATGATCCCAAACAAGTAATTGGTCAAAATAGGAGTTTTGGAGTTCCTAAATATAGTAACATGATATTATAACATGTATAATATTTTCATTGAATATATAGAAAAAATATTTACATAGTGAATTATGTGAAATATAGATGGGTTATAACAGCCTAAAATATATTATTTCATATAAATTTATAAATATGGTGTAATGGGGATTACTTGAGAGAATCATGGATTGTGATTTCACAATACACCTCCAAACAGAAAATGAAAATAAATTAGCATATTTGATGAGTATGAATGATATATTCGTTCATCCAAAAAAATTATATTTAGAGATATCTTATGTTCATGGATCTTGTGTATATAGATATTGAAATTATTTGGGAATTTGAAAAATCACTCATATTTTAAATAGTTTGAAACATATATTTTTTAGAAAAATAAAAAATTATCAAACTAATGATGTGAAATTTCTGATGAAAAATATTTTTGTGATGATAGGCAATTTATATACATCCATTATAAATATGGTGACATAAAATTTGGAATGATATAATGTTCTCCATAAAAATCTGATCTAAAACTGAAATTTTTGGAAGGTTTTTATAGGTTCAATTTCATTATACATTCTAGTTGTATAATGGACTATAAATAATTAGAGGAAAAAATTTCCATGATAATATGAAGGAGTAAATTTAAAAATCTATGATGAAAATTTTGGTTTTTAAAAATTATAAATACATGAAACAATATACTATTTTAGAAATGTTAATTTTTATAATGCATTTTAGTAAATGTGATGAAATTGCTATGGAAAGTTTCGTAGGACTACCAAAGGAAATGAGAAAAGATAATTTATTATGGATTACAATTAGTCGACAAAAAAAATATACACACCTAATCCATATATGTGAATATTTAAATGTTGATCACATCATAAAGAACTATATTAATGTTTTTTTCATGGTATTGTGGAATACAATTTTCACTTTTTTTTTCTAATTGTGATTTCCATTTTACCAAGAAATTCCAGATTATTCATTAGAGGCCTCTTTATATTGAGATTCATTTGATAATGACATACCATCCTCTAAAGGATTTGTGGCACGAAAGTACTATTCAAACAATAGAATACATGTTTAGGTCATGTTCACCTTACATTCATGTAATGGGTGATTAATAATAAACAAGGATAGAGTTATCCTTTAATAATAGTTTCTATTCAATTATTCAAATAAAATAATGTGATGAATTATATGGATTAATTTTTTATAATAAAAAATATTGGGAAGATTTTGGTGAATGTAAACTCATAGGAACATAATTTTTTGGGGAGAAAACAACAAAGTTAATGAATATTTTGGCTTACATTATACCTGATCAAGGTATGAATAATAGATTACCCATAATAAGATAAAACAATTGAAATTACAAGTGGGATGTCATATTTTATTGAATTTATCTATATGGAAGGTTGATACATGGATTTTTAATAATCTAATCCTTATCCATAGTCTCATTGGAACATTAAAAATCCTTGAAAAAATTGTATTTGTTTCTTTTCTTTTGGAAATTCCCGCAAGTCACTCAGATATAAATAATGTGTTACACAATTAACTTTTAAGTAATTACATACTTGAAAAAACATATATGATCATCTCTGATTATAGATAATTGGATCCTGATCTATATTCCTATATAAAAACCATCCATATACATGATACTCGAGATCATGTATTGAGGAATCATATGATTCTCCTACGAAAAGTACATTAGAGAAATCCTATAAATAGTGGACGTTCTATGGGAACTAGAGGATGAAATAAATAATGAGTAAACTAATCATATTAGATGTATATATCTTTGAAATTTGTAGGAGTAATTTTTTTAATATTTATAAATGTAACAACAAGAGACATTATGTCTTATTTCCATTTTAATAAATTCAGTCTCTTCGATAGCATGTAATGAACACAACAACAGGTTTAAATGAAAATAATTATTTAAAATATTATATTTACATGACCGTTAAAACTTATTAATTAATTTTTATTGTATGAATAGTATTGAATATTTTTTCAAAATTATTGTTATCTACTTATTTGAATTAAAAATAATAACCATTTAATAGAAAATGAAACATTTTCTAAAAGTATATAATTTTCCTAAAGGATGGTTTAGTCCTTAATTTCACACATAATTAATTTATATTACACATTAATATACCATATTTTATAAAATTAAATTGAAATTTTAAATCATAAATTAAAAAATAGATTGGATAACATTTTTGTTCAATTTTTATAAATGATTTCATTGAACTGGTTATTGAAAAAATATGATTTTTTATAGGAAACTACATTTTTGATTAAATATTTCATATGTTAAATTACATTTTAAAATATTTTCTATTAAAATTAGTTAAAATTTATTAAATTTTTACAAGTTTAGGTCCTTCTAATTAATTTCATATTGAATATTTATAATAAAATCATTTAAACATAATATAATTTTATCATTCAAAACCCTCGATTCATCACATATGTTGGTATAATGTTATATTTGATTATCCCAAATCTATGAATTGAATTTATAAAAATAAATTATATACTTTTTATCCGTGAAAAAAATACTATTTAATATTTTCATGTTTATTTTAGATGAAAATGACTCGTGATAATAGTAAATATTTATTATCATGGTTAATATAATAATGGGTTTAAATGGATGTCAAAATACTAAGATTAGGGTCAAAATTACCAATAAACAGTTCTAAAATATATTTTATTTAATTATATAAAAATTTAAAATTTCAATTATATATTTTAAATTATTTTTGAACATTTTTATATGTGAAAACCATTGGTACTCATTTTTCCATTAAATACATATTTTCAACATAGCTCACTTATAAAAGGAATCCCTCTATCCTATTTTGTTCACTCCATGAAACCCATTTTGTTTGTCTAATAACTAATAAAATACATTAAAATTTACATACAACCTCTTTGAAGACATTTAATTTTTATAAAATAATTCTTTGAATAAATTATATAAAATCTGATAGAGGTGGTCTATAAGGTGGTTAAACTACTAAGTATACATTTTTATTGTATTTATCATTACAAATCATTCTAATATTAATTATTTATACTTATTAAATATCAACGGTTTCTAAAATATATTTCTATGATGTTAGTTTAAGCTAATACTTATATCATACTCTTCTTCAATCAAATGGGAAAAAAATAATCGCCCAAATGTACATAGAACTACCACCCCACGAACTAATGTTACATGTTTTCCATTGACATCTATCATCATTAGTTAGAATTATGGATAAAAATTATATATATAAATATATTATATTTTTATATTAATTATTATTCATTATTCATTATATCATATATAACTATTTAAACTCCAATCTATTCTAGATGTGATAATGGTTCTTCAGTGTATTGCGGACTACCGCCTCACAATATGATGTGATTTGGTTTTCACTAGCACATTAGACAATATTTATTAAAGTTAAACATAATAAATATATATTAAAAGATAAAAAAATAATGGAATTAGTTACATATTTATTATTCTTAAAATTTAATATATCATTTTCATTCTTATTTTTTCACTCATAGAATGATGAATGCGCTATTCAAATATTTGGGTACCACAGCCGTTACAAAGTTATGTGACTCTATTTTCATCCTCACAAAAATACGGTGATATATATAATAATATTATATGATGTTATATTCAATTTTTTATATTATTATCATTTTTAAGGATAATATATTACTTACATCATTTCAATGATGATCCTGTATTAATAAAAATGTTACTCATGAAAACGTATTTGTCCTACCATCATAATGATCATAACATACCTCATTTATCATAACCATATTTCATTATTTATATTAAGATTTAAATTTATATCTTAATATGATTAGTAGTTCAATATTATTATTCTAAATATTTTGAAATAATTTTTTATCAAATAAATTTCAAACCAACTGATGTTATTTTTGATACAAAAGTCAAATATCATTGAACTTGCAATGTAGACAAAATTGGTTTATTAATTACAAATAACATCATAATAAGTGAAATTAAATGAATAATAAAATTTCTAAAAAAAATTAATCATGTATTAAATTTACATATGTTTCTTGTTCATGGTGATAATGAATGTATATGATGAGTTGGTCTCAATGTACCAGCATCCATCTCAATTTCTAATCATTGAGTTATATTTAATTGTTATGAAACTAATTTATTTTATGGGGATTATATAAATCTAAATATATAAGTATTATAATAATTACATAATATATTATGATTTTATATATTTCAAATACAATTATTTCACCCAAAATGATTTCCCAAGAAAATTAGCATGAGGAAAATAATTTCTTAACTCAGTTTCATTTCTTTGGGTCATACTAATTCATCAATTTTTATTTATATAAAATAATTCTATTTATAAGGTATAATTTTTATTTTATTTTATAATTTTACTTTTTCAACATTTACTATCATTTGGTACAGCTAATATCTTCATTGATTACTTTTCACATTAATTTTAGGAAAATTATTTCCCATTTCTGTCGATATTAAATTGATAAAAATTTGTTAGTAAACCTCTATTCACATTCAGGTTGATATTATACTACCCCATTAATGTATTTTACTTGAAAAAATATTTCTTCATCCAGTTTACTGATTCAATAGATGTATATCGATATTATTTTAATAAAGGATTAATATATTTCATAACTCATATATTAATTAAACATATTGGGATTACTATGAATCCTCTTTCAATATCTAGTGGAATATATACAAATCTTCATTCATTACTCAATAAAGAATCTTTTTTGTTTAGAAATATTATTCCTGAATTAAATCTATTATTCAATAAATAATTAATTATTAGTTTATCAAAACATTGTTGGTTCCTAGAATTTTTTACCCCCTCAATCAATTAACACATCTTATAAGACAAATCAGTTTGAAATATTTAAATGGTTTTCTACATATATTTTTAAAATGTATAAAGAATGGTATCGATGGTAGACATATCATGATATTAAGAACATTATGTTATCTTATTTATCATTTCATTCATCATGAATTCAATTATTATTACCCCTATGATTATAACAATGAAATATTATCTGGATTAATTTAATTCATATTTTTTTACATAAATAGAATGTGTTTATAGTTATTCAACAAAACATATTTATTATTAAATATCATATTATCAACAATATTTTATAATCTATTCTATCTACGTATATATTTCAATTTCATTTTATTTTATTAACGGAATATTTTTTTGTAAAAGATCAAGATATTTTTAATATGTATTATCTTATCATGACAGTTATTTAATTTAAATGGAATGTGTGTTCAATTATATACCATTACATGATTATTATTTATATTAGATTATGATATAATCAGAGATACTTATCCCTTTCTGATCATTTGATATCACCCATTACTTTTTAGGATATAAAAAATAATCCCATAGATGAGTTTAATGATGACATTTTATTTAAATTTTTATGCTTTTTATTTTACATGCCATTGAAAAATGGGAATCATATATGTATTTGGTTCTAAGAAAAAACTATACTAATAAATAAATTAGTATTTTACACATTTTAACCATTCCAATATAATAATGTGTGAACGATCATGGGGTCACCGGAGTTTTTTTATTTACATTAAATTAATAGATTAAATTTTTGATAAATAATGAGAAAATTTAATGACGTATTTGGATCATCATTAAATTATAACTATTATAAAGGGTTGAGTTAACATAATTAATATTTTAAATAATTAATTAATACTTATAAGATAATTTTTATTATGGTGTACCGTATTTCTTCGTAGATAATTCATATTTAGAAAATTTATATCATTCATTATAAGAATGTACACTCGAATGTCTTGAAATTAAAATAATTTTATGACAAATTGTTTTAAAAAATCAATACATTTTTATGAACATGTTAATGTGAAGAAATGTGTATAATTTTATGGATGAATATTACTCTCATTCGGGATGTAATTTTTATATTTATTTACATTCATTCAAAATGATTATTTGTAAATTGAGACATATATTATTTTAAACAAATAATCAATATGATTATATAAAGGTTTATAAACATATTTTAAATGATCCATATGTAAATGCTATTGAGTAAAATTATAGAGACCCGAAGCTTGACATACATGGGCATTACATTACTTTTGCAGAATACTTAGAACATAACAAAAACACACACACAAGGATAGTAATAGTTTAGTGTCTTTGGAAACTCGAAATATAATCTTCTAATCGTGGTGAAACATCTTCAACATCTCCAATAAAGATCTTCCTTTTTTTACCTAAAACCTTTCTTTATAGCCTGGGGAAAATAAAACATAAAAGGGTGAGCTAAAATGCTCAGTAAGGGTAAACAAAAGAAATATCAATCACATTATATTCATAAGAACATAACTTTTGGAAATCTTAACCTGCAAAAGAGATCATAATTTCATAACATGGGATAAATCATAGTAGTGAAATGAAATCTCAATACTCATAACATAAAACATGAAACTTTGTGGCATACACACATAATCATAGAGAATCATTTCTTATTAGTCAGGACTCATTGACAATACTATCTTAGTGGACAAAGTCCATTTCTGAACCGAGTTACCCTTGTTTCAGTCTTACTTCACTGAACCGGTATAACCTACCATTCCATCAATGCCTATCTCCTGAGATATAAAATCATTACCCAATGCATTGGAGGGAGATATAGGTCCCACCCATCTAATAATGATTCCATTCTTATGTGTGCCACAAAATCATAAACCATACATCATAGCATAACCCATATAATAAAAATGGGAATCTTAAACATCGTGACATCTTAAAAAATTCATATAAGATAAAGGAATTCATAAAAATATAATTCCATAACAACATAATCAAATCAATGTAATAATAGGGTAGAAACAGAACCCTTTATTATCTTAGATGGAAAATAATTTGGATAAAACACTTGAACTCCATTCTTGAGGAAAATATCCTTTCTACTTCAAAAACATTTTTCCTTTATTAACATGTCATACAATTTTAAACTAAAAGAAGTTGATTAAAAATAAACTTGAAAACATGTAAAGGAAGCTTCTTGGAAATAATGTTTTAAAAATCCATTCATGCCGTATAAGTTAAAAAAACATTCTTCTCGTACTTTTTTCGGAAAAGTCAAAAAGTACCTCGTACGAAAAACTACAAAAGATTCCTTTCATATCATTTACTAAAAAATCACCGAAGGGTAAAATTGGATTTAAACAATTGTAGGTGGATGGAAATAATATTACATATTGAGGAAACATGGATGTGGATGATAAAATACACCCTAGTAAATACCAAAGTATAAACAATATCGGATAAAAATGAGATTGTGATATTTCCCTTAACTTATGTCTGATATGCTTTGTACGTATCCGAACCTCCTGTATAATGATTTAAATAATGTCATTAACTTATTACAGAATAATATTCAGTGTTATGATATCATATATGGTTCACTTATGACTTTATATTACCCGTTCTTTTGTAAATTCCATGTTAAAGAAGCGTTTTGGTTAAAATCGTTTCATTTATCGTAGGTGTTTGGACTTATTTTTCATGACATTATTATTAATTATATCATGATTTACATACTTCCAGAATATAAAACATGATTTATATATCATATATATTCAGTATATATATATATATATAATAGATAGATAAATGAAATGAAACACACCGTTCATGGAGACGGTAGTCCATACGTACGCATGAACGCTGTTTTCCTTTCCTTATTGTCTTGAATTGATGTAAGTAGATGACATAAATATAAATATACATAAATCCAGTAGATTTAAAATGTCATATATTTCATTATTATTCCTTATCTATACTTTATAATCATTCTGGAATGGTTAACATGGATAATGAATATCATCGCGTCGTGGAGACGGTAGTCCGTACGTACGCACGAGCGATGATATCATTCCCATGGTCGTGGAATTGTGTTGAAGTGTACGTGTACAATTTCAGTATCAATATAACTTTATAATAATCATATATAGTTACTCATTACACTATTATACCCAACAAATTAAGGTGGTGGTGTAAGATAGATTACACAACGATGTGGAGACGGTATTCCGTACGTACGCACGTGCGGTGATTTCCTTTTTCCATATGATGGATAGAAGGTTAATTAGAGTTGTTTCATATTTATAATAACATATCAGTATATAAGAAATACTGATGTTATTACTTTATCCTAAAACAACTAAATAAGAAGAAGTTGAAGAAGAAAGAAATTGAAAAAGATCGGTAATGGATATTACCTCTTTTTGACGCGCCTTCACTTAACCTCCACTTAAAGAACTAAGGTTGGTCATTGAATAAGACCAGGACCTCTAGGATGATACTAGGGAAGTGGAGAAGAGATTTTGGTAGGGGTTTTCTGAGCTTTAATGCTCAAATTGGTGTGAGGAGGAGAGGAAGGAGGGGCCCTTTTATAATGTAGGAGAGGGGCACCTTTGGAATAACTAAAAATATTATTTTATTATAAAGTCAATTTCGGTTTTAAATAGCTCCAAATTGATTTATTTCGAAGTTAAGGTGGATATGGGTCGAAATGCTCTCATCCAATAGAATTTAGACAGGTTTAGGTTCCTATTTTAACCTTATCATTTAGATTTAACATTAAGTTAAATAATTTTACTTTTATCGTGTCTTCTTGTGTTCTTATACTATATGGTTAATAAACTTAATATAAGCACCCAAACGAACCCCAAGTTGTTTATTATTAATATATATAACCTTATCTAAGTCATTTGGAAGAACCATATATCTTTAGGAATAAAATAACAATTACTAATATAATATTTGTTTTAAAAACTATTTTATGTCAATTTTGACACAATTTAGTAATTAATTTTTGTGAAAATCATAACAGAATCATTAGTTATAAAAAAGTTAATTAAATCAATAATAACATATCATATTAATATATAAAATTAGTGAAATTCCTAAAAAGTCTAAAAATTACATTTATTTGAGCATTTATAACATCAATTATGTCAATATTTCATTAATAAGACAATTACTGCATCATCTTTGTGTCATAATAAATGATAATTATTTAATCCCTAAAAATTCTAAATAAATTACTATGATGTATATAATTGTATTAGATTTCTGGAGACAATTCATGTTCGATGTTTCATGAAGTTTTTCACTAAATAAAAATTTTTATACTAATAAGATTTAAGAAAGTGACATGTTGTCACATTCTTTGGTTTTAATAATAATTAAATTATTTTCATGGAAAAAAGTTCATTAAATGAATATAATCCGACCCTTAGGTGATATGGGTCGACATTTAGTCATCAAATAAGATTTTTACATGTGTTAGTGTAATTTTATAATATTATATTTACCCTTAATTACCCGATTTACCTTTAACTATGGTAAATAAAATTTACCGTAGTTACTATTCATAATTTCCAAAAATAAAAAGTAGCTTATTAACATAATTTTGATCCACTGATTCCAAATATGGAATCTATTTTTCCAAATTCAATACACAAAAGTTTCAGAAATTAAATTAAAATTATTCCTATTGTCGAAAGAAAATGGGTTATTCTTTAAAACATTGCAAAAGATTGAATTGATTTAACCTACGAATTCATGGTAAAATCAATGCTAATGAAAAAAATTATATTAATTTGTAAAAATATATTCTATTTATATTTAAAAAACATTCAATATTATAATTTAAGCACATAAGATATGACGATGAAAAAAGTTGTTTCTAATGAAATTATATCGTGTTTTTACTAGTCATTAAAATATGAAAGTCATCAGAATAAAATGAAAAATTTATCCAAAGTAAATTTTTATTTCATGATTCCAAATAATAATTTTATTTTGTCAAATGGAACTTATAAAAATGTCAAAAACTATATTTAATGTGGGTGCGCCATCAAAAGGCGGCAAAACTGTATTTTTTGAAAAATACTTATTTTACCCAAAAAATTTATTTTCTTCTTATACCATGTTCTAGAAAATGTGTAAGATGAATAATAATGTTATAAAATTAAAAATTTAGTTAACACTATTCATAACAGCTAGTTCATAACAACATTATAATAATATATCTTTGTTTAGTAAAACCCGGTATTGTGTACAACACACGCTATCGAGGAAGGTCGTGATTGCGTGTAATGCAAGCCAAGTCAGGGTTATGTGAAGTGAAAAAATCCTTTTTTGTTGCATATAACAGAATCCAACCATATTTTATTTATACATTTAAAATATATATATATATATATACTCAATGTTGCGTAGAATAACTATTATCAAAATTGTGTGTAACATGATCCAAGAATAGTGTTGCGTATACTGCAAGCTAATACGGTGTTGCGTATAGTGCAAGGTAATCTTGGTATATCATACAACACAATACATTAATGAAATTAAAAGATTATTTTTCATAAAATCTCAGGGTGTTACATTCTAACCCCCTTAAAATGAATTTCGCCCTCGAAATTCGTCGGGGTTATAAATGGTTTACTATTCGAAAGTTTCTTTAATAGAATCCCACATCGTAAAAAGGAATACCAAAACCAATATTTAAAAACAAAAGTATGAAACGTAATGGTTACCCAAATAAACTAATCACTGGGTTTCCACATAGGTGAAAATATGGATATAGAAGAGAAATCTAACCATCATGTTCTGATGGAGAGTGGTAGAGAAAATGGCTATGAAAAAGCCAGCAATCACAAAGCCATAAATTGGTGACGATCTAAGGTACCATCTGATTCATTAGATATAAGAGCACTAGGAAAAAAATTTTGGTTTTCAAGATCATTTCCCTAAAGTTGATGAAATTGGAATTAGAAGAAATACTTTCGTGATTTTGGTATAGTCTCACCGTTGTTCGTTCTTTGGACAATTTCCACATTATCTCTTAAAGAAATGAAGTAGAATTTGTTATTGGTGATGTGTTAGCAGATCATTTGATAGAATAATGTGTCTTTCCGTCTCTTTCAAACAAAAGGTTAGAAAAAGTTATAAGTCCATTTTATGGTTATATTAATCGTATATGGTTCAAAAAATGAACTTATACTTCATATATAATACCGCTTAATAAAATAAAACTAGTTTCTACTAAACAGGGACTTCCTGTAGGCCAGTGGTAGGCGATAAAGGCCAGTCGCACTTCGGTTGTGGGTTCGATTCCCACAGCCTTTTCCGACGCGATGGGCTGTCGCCCGTCCTGTAGGTTTTCCTTTTCCTAAATCTATATTACTATAACATCCCATCAACAATTTCAAAAAAGTTTTATCCTTAAACAATACTAACTTATGTCCAACATAATCGATTCCAATCTTTAGGCTTATCTAAAATACTTCGGTCCAAGCTCATAGTATAAAGAAAATGATCACGTGAATGCCATTATTTATCCCCCATATATCATAAGATATATCTTGTTGGTCAAATTACAAACATGTGAATGCCTTAATCATGTGTTCTCTTAAAGAATAAATACCCATTGAACCTTAGTGAAAACAAGAATGCAGTCAAAAGTTAACTCATTCCACATACCAAAATCCAAAAACTCTATATACTCAAACCATGATATAACCTTCTCCTTATATCAGTCATGAGCTCATGAATACTATCAAATATTTAATTTTCTACGTATCCCTCCATTATGCACATATCATCTACATTCCAAAAACATCTGAATAACCTTTCCTGGATACTGGTACCATTCATCATAAACTTTCAAAACTCAAGGAATGACAACAGTGTAACAATACTTCGATGTCTCTTTATTCCATGGTACCATGAGATTACTTATACAACATTACAAATTATAAACATGTAATCATTCCACTACATTCTTAAACCATTCACTGAGCTTCAACAATTCTTTCAACTCACATATCATTTATAGTCTCTTCATCATCATCAACATAAATACTACCCATACGACCATACTAATTCTCTTCATGAGACTTTTCCTTAGGGAATTGGTTTGCATAATGCCCGTACATTCACATTTAAAACATTTAACCATTGTTGATGTCATAGAAATACCATTATCCTCATCCCTGGTGTTAACTGAACCATTTCCTTTGCACTTACTGGATTTGTATCCTTCTTTTCCACACCCAAAGCATCTTCCAGTTCCTTTGAAACATTCTCCTTGATGCCTCTTCCTACAAGATTTACATAGGGGAAATTGAACTTTTTTCCTCTATGATCATCATGAAACTCCATCTTTCTCTTATTAGCCGAGTTAGGAAACTTACCAAATTTTACGTTATTGATCAAATTATGAGATTGTTGATTCGACATAATAATGATGTTTGGACTTCCAAATACCATTTCATTTGGTTGATCATGAATAATATCATTCCATTTTCCATCATATCCTCCATTATCGTGAATCATCTTGTTTCCAGCCATTTTCTAAAACCCAAAAAGAATAGTGTGAGAGGAAAAAATCATAACAAAGGGGGAGTAACTTCAATATCTAACATCTTTGGTTTAATATAATATCGTTACCATAGTTCTAGAACTATATCTTATACGTATACTTATCCTTAGGGACATCCCTAGACAAACCTTAGAAATATCTCTAGGTATCTCACTAACGTTTTTGCATCCTAGTTTCCAAAGGTTGACTAAACCTTTCCTCTGATACCAACTGTAGAGACCCGAAGCTTGACGTACATGGAAATTACATTACTTTTTCGGAATACTTAGTACATAACAAAATCACACACACAAGGATTGTAATAGTTTAGAGTCTTTGGAAACTCAGAATATAATCTTCTAATCGTGGTGAAAGATCATCAACATCTCCCATAAAGATATTACTTTTTTTACCTAAAACCTTTCTTTATATCCTGGGGGAAAGAAAACATAAAAGGGTGAGCTCAAATGCTCAGTAAGGGTAAACAAAATAAATATCAATCACATTATATTCATAAGAACATAACTTTTGGAAATCTTAACCTGCAAAAGGGATCATAATTTCATAACATGGGATAAATCATAGTAGTGAAATGAAATCTCAATAATCATAACATAAAACATGAAACTTTGTGGCATACACACATAATCATATAGAATCATTTCTTATTAGTCAAGACTCATTTCTAAGACTATCTTAGTGGACAAATTCCATTTCTGAACTGAGTTACCCTCGTTTTTGTCCTGCTTCACTGAACCGGTATAACCTACCATTCCAGCCATGTCTATCTCATAAGATATTAAATCTTTACCCAATTCATTGGAGGGAGATATAGGTCCCACCCATATCATAATCATACCATTCTTATGTGTGCCACAAAATCATAAACCATACATCATAGCATAACCCATATAATAAAAATTAGAATCTTAAACATCGTGACATCTTAAACAATTCATATAAGATAAAGGAATTCATAAAAATATAATTACATCACAACATAATCAAATAAATTTAATAATAGGGATAGAAACAGAACACTTTATTATCTTAGATGGAATATAATTATGATAAAACACTTGAACTCCATTCTTGAGGAAAATATCCTTTCTACTTCAAAAACATTTTTCCTTTCTTAACATGTCGTACAATTTTAAACAAAAAGAAGTTGATTAAAAATAAACTTGAAAACTTGTAAAGTAAGAATCTTGGAAATAATGTTTTAAAAATCCATTCATGCCGTATAAGTTAAAAAAACATTCTTCTCGTACTTTTTTCGGAAAAGTCAAAAAGTACCTCGTACGAAAAACCGCAAAAGATTCATTTCATATCCTTTTCTAAAAACTCAGCGAAGGGTAAAATTGGATTTAAACAATTGTAGGTGGATGGAAATAATATTACATATTGATGTAACATGGATCTGGATGATAAAATACACCCCAGTAAATACCAAATTATAAACAATCTCGGATAAAAATAAGATTGTGATATTTCCCTTACCTTATGTCAGATATGCTTTGTATGTATCTGAACCTCCTGTATAATGATTTAAATAATTTCATTAACATATTACAGAATAATATTAATTTTTATGATATCATATATGGTTCACATATGACTTTATATTACCCGTTCTTTTGTAAATTCCATGGTAAAGAAGCGTTTTGTGTAAAATCGTTTCATTTATATTAGGTGTTTGGACTTGTTGTTCTTGACATTATTAATACTTATATCATGATTTAATTACTTCATGAATATAAAAAATGATTTATATATCATATATATTCAGTATATATATATATATATAATAGATAGATAAATGAAATGAATCACACCGTTCATGGAGACGGTAGTCCGTACGTACGCATGAACGCTGTTTTCCTTTCCTTATTGTCTTGAATGGAAGTAAGTAGATAACATAAATATATATATACATAAATCCAGTATATTTAACATGTCATATATTTCATTATTATTCATTATATATACTTTATAATCATTCTGGAATGGTTAACATGGATAATGAATCTCATCGCGTCGTGGAGACGGTAGTCCGTACGTATGCACGAGCGATGATATCGTTCCCATGGTCGTGGAATTGTGTTTAAGTGTATGTATACTATTTAAGTATTAATATCAAATTATAATAATCATATATAGTGTCTCATTACACCATTATACCCATCCAATTATGGTGGTGGTGGAAAATAGATTACACCACGGCGTGGAGACGGTATTCCGTACGTACGCACGCGTGGTGATTTCCTTTTTCCATAGGATGGATAGAAGGTTAATTAGAGTTGTTTCATATTTATATTAACATATCAGTATATAAGAAATACTGATTTTATTAATTTATCATGAATCAACTAAATAAAAAGAAGTTTAAGAAGAATGAAATTGAAAAATATCAGTAATGGATATTACCTCTTTTTGACGTGCCATCACTTAACCTGCACATAAAGAAATAATGATGGTCTTTTAAGAAGACCTAAACCTCTAGAATGATAATAGAGAAGTGTAGAAGAGATTTTGGCAGGGGCGGGCCGATCTTGAATGCTCAAATTGGTGTGAGGAGGAGAGGGAGAAGGTGCCCTTTTATAAGGGAGGAGAGGGGCACCTTTGGAATAACTAAAAATATTATTTTATTATAAAGTAAATTTCGGTTTTAAATAGCTCCAAATTGATTTATTTCGAAGATAAGGTGGGGATTTGTCGAAATACTCTCATCCAATAGATTTTAGACAAGTTTAGGTTTCTATTATAACCTTATCATTTAGATTTAACGTTAAGTTAAATAATTTTACTTTTACCGTGTCTTCTTGTGTTCTTATACTATAAGGTTAATAAACATACAATAAGCAGCCAAATCAACCCCAAGTTGTTTATTATTAAAATATATTACCTTATCTAAGTAATTTGGCTGAACCTTATATTTTTAGGAATAAAATAACAATTACTAATATAATATTTGTTTTAAAAACTATTTTATGTCAATTTTGACACTATTTAGTAATTAGTTTTTGTGAAAATCATAAAAAAATTATTAGTTCGAAAAATGTTAATTAAGTCAATACTAACATGTTATATTAATCTATAAAATTAGTGTAATTCATAAAAAGTCTAAAATTACATTTATTTGGGCATTTATAACATCAATTATGGAAATATTTCATTAATCAGACAATTACTGCATCATCTTTGTGTCATAATAAATTATAATTATTTAATCCCTAAAAATTATAAATAAATTTCTAGGATGTATATAATTGTATTAGCTTTCTGGAGTCTATTCATTTTCGATGTTTCCTGAAGGTTTTCACTAAATTAAAATTATTATACTTATAAGATTTAAGAAAATGACATGTTGTCACATTCTTTGGTTTTAATAATAAGTAAATTATTTTCATGGAAAAAAGTCCATTAATTGAATATAATCAGACCCTTAGGTGATATGGGTCTAATTTTAGTCATCTAATAGGATTTTGACATGTGTTAGGATAATTTTATAATATTATATTTACCCTTAATTACCTGATTTACCTTTAACTATGAGAAATAAAATTTACCGTAGTTACTATTCATAATTCCCAAAAATAAAAAGTAGCTTATTAACATAATTTGGATCCAATGATTCCAAATATGGAATCCATTTTTTCAAATTCAATACACAAAAGTTTCAGAAATTAAATTAAAATTAATCCTGTTGTAGAAAGAAAACTGGTTTTTCTATAAAACATTGCAAAAGATTGAATTGATTTAACCTACGAATTCAAAGTAAAATCAATGCTAATGACATAAATTATATTAAATTTTAAAAATATATTCTATTTATAATTTAAAAACATTCAATATTATAATTTAACCACATAATATATTAAGATGAAAAAAGTTGTTTTTAATTAAAATATAGCGTGTTTTTACTATTCATTAAAATATTAAAGTCTTTAGAATAAAATGAAAAATTTATCCAAAGTAAATTTTTATTTCTTGATTCCAAATAATAATTTTATTTTGTAAAATTTAACTTATAAATATGTCAAAAACTAGATTTAAAGTGGGTGCGCCATCAAAAGGCGGCAAAACTGTATTTTTTGAAAAATACTTATTTTACCCAAAAAATTTATTTTGTTCTTATACCATGTTCTAGAAAATTTGTAAGATGAATAATAATTCTATAAAATTCAAAATTTAGTTAACATTATTCATAACGGCTAGTTCATAACAATATTATAATAATATATCGTTGTTTAGTAAAACCCGGTATTGCGTACAACACACGCTATCGAGGAAGGTCGTGATTGCGTGTAATGCAAGCCAAGTCAGGGTTGCGTGTAGTGCACAACTCCTTTGTTGTTGCGTATAATAGAATGCAACCATATTTTATTTATACATTGAATATATATATATATATATAGTCAATGTTGCATAGAATAACTATTATCAAAATTGTGTGTAACACGATCCAAGAATAGTGTTGCATATACTGCAAGCTAATACGGTGTTACATATAGCGCAGGGTAATCTTAGTCTATCATACAACAGAAGACATTAATGAAATTAAAAGAATATTTTTCATAAAATCTCGGGGTGTTACAAAAATGATTCTATCAGGATTAAAAATTAGTTTAGGGTATAATTTATTGATTTTATCAAATAATAGTTAAATTTATTATATATTTTGTTTCAAGGTTCACTGCTAGTATATTAGTGGATATGATAGTGGGTATGTTATATATTATAAATAATCAATGTTATTTTTTTTACCTCTTAATATTATGACATATATTTATATTGGATATCCTAGTATTCCATAATTTGGTATCCATGGACTATGTACATATTTTTATGAGATGAAAATATTCCCCTTTTTGAGATATAAATTATCATTTTATAATTCAATTACTTGATATTGAACAATTAAAAATAATAAAAATAACAAAGGTCTGGTATATATTTAGGTAAATATAATCTAAAAAAATCATGTATATTTGAAAACTTTTGAAATTGAAAACTAATTTCATAATATGGGGAAAAAATATTACTGATATAAACATTAAAATAATTTATAAT
Source organism: Viscum album (assembly GCA_963277665.1). Lineage (NCBI taxonomy): Eukaryota > Viridiplantae > Streptophyta > Magnoliopsida > Santalales > Viscaceae > Viscum > Viscum album. The sequence goes on along the minus strand of OY728126.1, from coordinate 1,681,619,836 downwards.
TTTATGTGGAATTAAAAAAAAGATTAATAATAAAATTATATTATTTAACACCCATGATGATGATTAAAATTTTTTATAAACAGTAATGATTAAATTATATATGTAATTGAAATTAAATAAAAAAATTCAATATAATGATTATTCAGAAATAATGAAAACAAGAAGAATAAGTTTTCACATAAAATAAATGTTTAATAATATATCAGTTTGATATAATTCAAAATGAATTTTATTTGGTGTTAATAGAATTAAAAATGATCCTGATTTCACCGGAGTGAAATTTTATAACACTTAAATTATTATTTTGTTAATCGGTGGGAGATATTTATGGGTATTTCATAAGGTTTGAATGAATGTTATTTGATTTATAAATATTAATTATGAAGAACATATGTGAAATTTTTTCCATAATGAGGGATAAATTTTTATTATGGTGATTCTATAATATCTACTTCAACAATAATGGATGTCCATAAGGTTCCTAGATTCTTTGAAAATAATGATGAATCACTTCACTTTCCATGAAAAGGTAAATGATACACAATATGGTTATAATTTTAGGGAATTTTGATCCCAGTTCTCATAAATTAATTAAAATAATATGCAATATACACTGAGTTTAATAGAATGGACTACATATTATGATGATTATTGTTTTTTATTTTTATTTTATTACTTTTAAATCTTACTTGGGTGTCTTATCATTAGGAACCCTATAGAGGAGAGCCTTGAACTCACTATCTCATATTCATCATCTCCTTATTCCACCATTATTCAAGGTTGTTCATGAATTATATTTTTTTTGGTGTCTTATTATAATAATATATTTTTAATCCATATGAAAATTTTATATTCCCCTAATTGGGTTATTAGAGTTAAGGATTATGATATGTGAATTCAGTAATGTTTGATGAAATTACACTATGGAAATGTTATTTTATCTATTTTTTCTAGAAGTGTCACAATTAAGATGAAATATCTTATTTATTATTATATAACTGATGGTATTCATTTTTATTATGTTTCCTTAAATTTTCAAAATTTTAGAGATAGATTGAATAATGATTGTAAAGATAAATTAAAAAAAATTATATTGGGGAAGAAAAATATAACTTTACATGATCAACACATTATTTTTTGGGATAATGATTTTACTATACTATGAAATATTTTCTTAATTTCGACTTACTATGATATTATTATTCCATTTTATTGGTTTATATTTTTTACTATTCTTGTAGTTATGTGTAAATTTTTTAGTTTAATATACCTAGTTAATGTGTATATTAAAAAGGGCTAATTTTCATTTGATGCAATTATGCATTAATTATACAATTGATAATGGTTTTTTGTTTTTGTTATATTGGTCTGTCAAAATTTAATTTTATTTTTGTCATATCTTTTAAGATTTTGTGACAATATATAGCTACAAGAAATAATTTATACCCATGTTATCTTATCAATAACAAATGTACCAAATATAATATCATAATAATTAATTTGTTAAATATGTTGTTTAGGGATTTTCGAAAAACCAATGATCTACGAATAAGGTATAATAGTCATATAGAACTATATATGAACAAGATATCACTATGAACTGTGATTTTATTAGAAACATGTCAACAAATATTTGACAAATAGATATAATAATGTCACATATGAAACGATATATATTATTATGGTGGTTTGATATATTTATATATCATCGATATTAATTATAGAGGAGTTACAAACATGTATGATAGAATTCAGACTATAGGTTTTGGATTTTCTTGCCACGCTAATTTAGGTGGGACACATACATACTATAATAATTATATCTATTGTGTGATGTGTATAATAACCATTAATGTTTTTATGATGTTTAAAAGTATATATTTTATGGTTTACATATCTATATAAGGATATTTATTTAATAGTTCATATGATTAAAATGCTAACAACTTGGTATGTGTTTTTATGTTGCAATCTCATACCATATCGATGTTATTTATGATTCTGTTTCTAATGATGAAATGTTGTAAAACACCTCTTTGTAAACTAATGAATTTTATAATAATATGTTAATTTCATGAAAGTGGATGTTTTTATTTCCATTAATTCACCATCAATATTCAAGAGAAACAAAATGAAAAAAACCTCACGTCACTCATTAGATGAAAGGAAATTCTCAATCATTGTAATGTTTTATAAATTTGATTAACAGAATTATTTTAATATCATAAAATTAATATTCAATGAAATCATTACACATGATTTAATATTTAATAAATGGTCCAAAATTAAAAATCATTACCCATTGATAATGTGTTAATTTTTTAAATATTTAAATAAATTGAAAGAAATATAAATTGTATAACTTATAATACAGGAATAGACTTTCTTGCACAAGGAGTTCTCAATGGATTTAAGTTTCAATATTAATTAACATTTATTATTCTGAAAATATAATGTTTTTCTTAATATTTTGTTAAATACTTATTCCAAAGTGGGGATTTCGAAATTGGTAGGAAATTTTCCAAAGGATTTTTTGAAAGAAATTTTATTTATATTTATATATCTCAATCTAGAGAAACATTATTATTAATTATGATTTAGTAGGGGTATACTCAAAATACACCATACAAATTTGATAATTCGATGTTTTATTTTTATGTTGTGATGATGTTTATTAAATTCAATCATTTTTGATAGATTATTGTAATACCCTTGTAATTTTAAGAAATAATTATAATTAAACAATGTTAAATTTTTGATAGACTTCATTTAAAAAAATTAGAGGGTTTAAAAAAAACAACGATATATTATTAATATGGGTTTTTTAATGATAGTTATATCCTTGAAGTGGGATTTATAGATAAGAATATGAAAAAAAAATCATAAAAATATGTATACTTATATATGTTTAAAATCAACTAAAGTAGAAAAATATTTTACTGAAATATAGTTATTACGTGAATATTTTTTTTATATAAATAAATTAAAATAATCACTATATAGGTATTATTTACAAGAAATATATATTAATAGTAATATTTATAATGTTTTAGACAATCTGAATATAATTTTCAATGTATTTGAAAAGATAAAATTTAATATTATTCTTTAAAATATATTTTATCTAAATATAGCTTCTATAATAGTATTGGAAATCAATAGAAAATTAATTTTCATATTTTATATATAGTAAATTAAATAAATTTAATTACATATTTACAATAAGGGTGTTAATATTTTCTATATTAGACCCTTTATGTTTCAGTTAATATGAATTGTAACCATGAAAAAATGATTCCCCTCATTATTGTGTAAATCATGTTAATATATATGAAAACTAAGTGATAATTATGTAATTATTATTCAGAACTTTTAATAGAATAATTTCATTATTCCCTAAAAACCCGAGGCTCAAAATTGAGATGTTTAATAGGAATTGTTCTAAGAAAAAGAAAAAAAATATTTAAATAAAATATGGTTCGAGAAATATAATCAATTTCTAATTTCCTTTATGTGTACATAGAAGGATAAAATTATGATATGAATGAATGAATTTTTTTAGTTTGAGATTAATAAAAATTTGTTACTGATATAAATATTGCATTGTTTTTTAGTAATTATGGAATAACGTTATCTGTTATGCATCACCAATATTCTATGTCTCAATCTAATAAAGAATGTATTATAAATAAATTTAATAATATAAAAAATATATAATTTGAATGAGTAATTGTGACCTAATATGTTTCTAGATGTATAAGTCATATTAAGGTAGTTTGAAATAATTATATCCAAATTCCCCCCCTTTCGTTGATGAATTTAATTTTAAATGAAATTAATATTTCAAATATTAAAAATAATGATATTTCATCAAAATTATATTTTAATAAATTAAATAATATTCATAAAAGTATTTAAATAATATAATTTATATATTATATGGTATAAAATGAATTTATTTGGCCATTTTGTTTAATCTTTACACCATAAATGTAAATATTACACCCCTACAAAAATTAAAAAGGTGTTACCATAGAAAAAAACATAACTAAGTGTTAATAAAAATAATGGGTTAATAATTATATAAGAAAATTTACAAATTCCAATGAATGATAATATAAAATATTAATTCTATATTTTCTTATCTTCCAAGTACATTATGAATCATATATATTGGTAATGAATTTTATATAAACTAATATGTTTGGAAATTCCAAAAGTTACCCTCATCTCAATAATAAAGGGAATATCTTTTCTAACGTATTCAAACTACATTAATATTTCTTGGTTGAAAAAATATAAATAGTGTTCCTTATAATATCTCTCTATATTATAATGGTTCTTGTATTCCTATATGACCAACCCTTTACATCTTTAGAGGCGATCTAAAAGAGTAGTTTCCAATAACATGTAAACTCCATTACCGATCATGTTCTTTTCTATTATATTTTACCTCATCAAAATCATTAGTAATTAAAATAAAAAAATAAACTAAGAATCCTAAATATTATAAATTTCTTTATAATTATTAAAAAATATTAAAAAATATTTTCTATTAAACTAGAAGTTAAATTTTCACTCATTGATGTGTATGTCTTATCATATGGACATAATTATACAATTCAATTATCATCACCATATATTATCTAGGGTTATTATGATTAGTAAAATTTGTAGAAGTGATATTAATCACACAATTTTACTTCTGGATTAATAATGTCATATCTACATTATTCCAATAAAATCCTTTATGAAATGTCAATTTTCATCGTCCATATGTGTGGGATACTAATTCAATGAAGGGAAGAGATTGGTTTTTCATTTATATTTATCATGGATAGTAACAATGATTAATTTTATAGATATATATTATATATTTAATATAATAATTATATTAAAATAATTAATTATTAATTACATTTCTTTTATTCCATCTCTCAAAAAATTAAATAATCATTCTTGCATTAGTATGGCATACCTACTCTATGAATGTTGTAATTAAAATTTCTACCCATAAATTTTATAGGTGACTGTAAATATTTATATAATTAATTTATAGGAAATTTCATTCATTACTAATATTATGGATATATTTTTCACAGAAACAAGTAAAAATACTACAAAAATTGTGTGGAAACAGTCAAGATAAATAAAACAATTAACACAATGAAATATCAATTTTAAGGTGAAATTATTAATTAAAGGGTGTGATAAAAATATTAAAGGGATAATATATGATATTATATTATTTAAATTAAATTTTGAGTATAATTTTAAAAAATTAACATATATTGTGAAGAAGGTTATTATTCTTTCAAAAAAGGATCAACCGTGGAAATGTTTTATTTTTCAAAATCTCATCAGTATTCTGGATGGAATTTTTTTAGACTCCCTTATGGAATATTTATCTTCCATGTAATATTTATCTATATATTATAAAATTAACGTTCTCCATTAATATATGATTTTTAGTTTCTTTTTTCACAAAAGATTGACTTTTTATAAAAAGGATTCAATGAAATCGTATAGTCACTTTCTAAATAAGGAACTTTCTGTTTTTAACCAATGTATGGGAAATTATTTCTTAACATGAGTAGAATGAATGTATATTCAAACCATAAAAATTAATATTATCTTTAAATAATTATTTATGTGTTTATAATGTTGATTTCATAATAACATCCTTTGTTATTGAGTATATTTTTAATGTAAATGAACAATTTCAAAATGGATGGTTTATTTTACTCAATAAATTTTTCATTTTGAAATTTGAAAATTATTTTTTCCAACTATGAATATATACTTTTATGTTACATAATATTTATAGGTTATATGATCCTAATAGATAAATTTTATTTTCTAATGTGGATGGGTAAAATTTATGACGAATAATGTTTTTCAAAACTCATTTCTTTTCATGAGTTCTGATAAGATGAATGCTTTATGATATTGTGATATACATATAAATATTTTTATTATAGGAATGGTGATCCTTATATATCCATATTTTTAATAGTGTAAATATTGATATCTTATGTGATAAAATGTATTATAAATTGATTAATGCCATTCCAATTAAGGATATTGAGTATTATTATAGAAATAAGAGTAATTATTGAATACTATGATGGTTTGAGGAGTGAACCCACATCAATATGATATACATGGAAATGTGCCTACACTCATAGGGAAATAATTTTATATAAGTATGTGTATTCAACAATTCTATGTCTTTTGACTATATTGCGATCTCAAGGTTTATTTTCTTAAATTAATTTATGATTCAATTCATATGAACTATAAATCCTTATCACATGACTCGTGATTATGATGTATGATTAGTATGGTATGGTTTTCCAAATGTTAAAATAATGTTATCTTTAAATTATTGTCATGTAATGTTTATATTATCATTATTTATCCCTTCATTACCCTTACAATGAAGCATATATGACACATTATTTTTTCCTTTCAAATTTTTTGTAGAAATATATTATGTATGATTTTTCTAATAAGGTTTATATTAAGGAACATATATGTGGGTTATGGTGTAGATATTTTATGAACCATGTTATTATTTTTTCATGTTTCAAATGATATTACAACCAAATGATTGTGGTGTGGATAAAATGTTTATGAAATTAATATTCAAATATTAATATTGAATTTGTGTATATTAAAATAAGGATAATATATAATTAGTCTCAAATTATTTTCATGCTAAAATTTGGAAATATGGATGACAAAACAATAGTAACAACCCTATTTTTAATCATACATGTAGAATACCATACAAATAATTTTTAATGATCATGAATGCACTAGGACAAACGTATGGCAACATAGAACAAGGTGACATTATGTGGACCAAATATAAATCAACTTTCCTGATTACATGGTCTCTCACAATTATTATTATTCCACACAATATTATTTTAAATTTTAGTAAATGGATGTAACACAAAATAATATTTTTATTAATTAATGAGATCAAAACTAAAATGATATTCCTCCTGAAAAATAAAATATAATTGTATATGGAATGAAAAATATTGTAATGTTAAAAAAAATATCAATCTAAGAATTATATTGAGAAGAAAAAAATTAAAAGGATGGAATAATAAATATATTCAGTGGTTCAAGTGGAATAAACCACATTATTTTAGTGGTTCTACTGATATTATTTTTACTATGAAATATGTCAAAAAAATAATAGTTATTTTTCAGGTTCTAGTTTACTAAAATTGAAAACCTATTTAGATGGTTAAAATTTATAATGAAAAGTATATAATTAGTGTAATCTTATAAAGAACATGTGAGAAAAATTACATACTGAATATATTGAGTGGGGGAAATTTTAATGGAAAATTTTTAGCCAGAAAATTATACGTACTATAGGATTCTAATTTAAGTGGATAATTAGTGGAATATCATTATAAATTATATAGATCATGTTAGTATGTTGTAAACTATATTTAACTTTATATTTTTTAATAAATTTCAAATTTATATCACATATTATAATATCTCTCTTTTCAAAGGATTCTAATTTTATCTATTAAGTTTACTATGAACCTTATTCTATTTATAAATTATTGATTAATTGGATGCTTCATCAAATAAATTTATAATTCATATGACATAGTCCAAAGTAATTTTATATATATATAAATAAATATTCTTATAAATTATCAATTTTATATGATATTTAATATTTTCTATTTTGAAAATAATCATTATATTTAATAACCTTTTTAATGTTAATCTGTTTTCTAAAAAAAATTGTGACATTTGAATGAATTTCTCCCATTATAACTAGAGAATAATTTATTCAATTTAAATAATTATTACTCTACCAATTACATCCACTATAATTTGTAAGGATAATATGTTCTAATTTATACAAATCCATTAATTCCCTATCTTAATTTTCAAAATAAATATTTAATACTATGTTTATGATGCTTATTTTCAAACAATTGTACATCCATGTTTTTAAGGGTTTTTAACACATTAAATATAATTGTTTTTATATTACACTCTACTTCTATTTTAAAACTGTTAGTTTTTTTAAGTATCTCTTAGTGTAGTATAATTTTTTAAATTTAAATTTAATCCATATATTTATTTCATCCTTTTGAAAAAAAAAATTTAAAGTGGATCGTACGTTTTTTGTGTGGAAATATTAAAACAAATTATATAGTGTTTTTAATTATTTATTTATGTAACAACATCATTTCATAAGAAATATTTTATTTATGAATCAATATTTCAATATTTTTATGGTTTTTAAAAGAAAAATATTTTCCCCTAAAATTTTATAAATATATATTTTAAAAGAACTTCAATTGATCAAGGATTTTTCTTATTTCCAATGTGAATTTTTAAAATCATTATTAAAGTATTTCTCATCTGTGTAATTGGCCTATGGAATACCTTATGAATGGTCAATTATTTTTTTCAAGTAAAACAATTCACATTATTTCTATGTATGGAATATGTAATGTCCCACACCATTGGATAATATTATTAGGACAAATTTATTCGTTACTATTAATTTTTTGTGTATATAAAAATTTTAGTTCAAGGGTGTTGAATCATTAATACCCTATTATTAAATCCTTTTATTGAAGGATGTAAAAAAATATTCCATTCTTCAAATTAATGGGTATGTTATTATATTTGGAGCGTAAAATTTGTTTTTTATAGTTTAGTTACCATATGATTTTATAAACATATTTAAATGTTATTTGAATAGATTGTCAATGAATATATTTAAATAATGATTTATTTTCCATTGGATTTTTATGATTATCATTTCTTTTTGGGAATTTATTAGAATAATTTATTAACCACATTTCCTTCCAAAATGTTCTTTATGATGTTATAAGTGAATTATTTTTAAGTGGCACTCACATGTGTACATGATGATGGGTGGGGTACTATAATTACATCTAATTTTTCGGTTAAGAGTATATATCTCATGAGATATGTACTCATGAGTTTATACTAGTTTCTCATAAGCATATGAATATTAAGTGTGGCTCATCAATTTTCCATACACTGTACATATGGATGTTTTATATTTGAACAATGTTTTTTTTACTTTTATGACTATTATAATGAATTTTTTTTTCATGGAACATTTTTTCTAACTCAATATTTTGATTAAATTCATATTTCGGAATTTTAAGATTTATGGAATTATTTATGACATATTATTTATTGGATAAGACATTTTATTTACCTTAATTATACCAATATGATAATTTTATGATGAATTATGATCATTTGTTTTCATCACTTATGTCTACCCATTATAATAATCTAAGGATAACCATTACGGTTTTATGCATTTCACAATTATATGAATATAACAAATTGCTTATTAACATTTTTATAAGACTGTTTATATTATGTAGAAATGTCCACAATGGTGTAATAATGCTTTTACATTTATAGTTTCCAAATTAAGGTAACCAATTATCTTCTTATAGTTTTGTTAGAAGTTTACATAATGTTATTTATAATATTTGGAATATTTATGTAAAATTATTTATTTTCTAAATATATTTGTGTGTATAATATTAAGTATTTGAATGATTTTTTTTCCTTTTTAAAGAATATATTTTTTGATTTGTTATATTTATTGGTGTCCAAATAGACTATATTCATCTATTGATTATGGAATTTTTTTATAAAACCATGGATTGAACTCACCCAACAGCGACCAGGCCCCAACTCATCAATCCCACCTCTAATAGACATGTTTTTGGACACTAGTGATGTGTAGGAATATATCATTGATTTATGGAATTTTCCTAGAATACATATATTCACACACATAAAAACACCCCGATGAAACAATAAGAGCATATAAAAAATATGTATTTAATATCCATGTATACAAAAATACCATTATAGAGTGCGCTAGAAGAAATGAAAGAGAAAAATGGGAAAAACATATTACTACCAAATGAAATATATAATAACTTAAAACATGATCATAAAGAAGGCATTGTTATGAAATGAAAATTATGGAAAGGTCTTCAACCTATCTTTAATAAACTCCTTGGTCAGTCTAGCTCTATATACTCCACCTTCCTCAGGTCATATGAGGACTCCAAAAAAATGTTTGTACTCTACACAAGGAAAAACATATATGGGAAAATCCTATGTATGAGTATGTATAATAAAAATAATTATGTTACAAAAAAAACAAAAATTAAAAAGGAATCAACTGAAAACAATGTTCAACCAAATTTGAGGGAGCCTATATCATGAGTGAAATGTCATTTCAAACTATATTCAGTTGTATTTGACTAGTCAGTTTAGTACAAAAGGGGGTGTCAACCGATAGATTTGACAAAACCGCAAGGAGTCCTATAAATCACCAATATATACCCACATCAGTCTACCTTCCTCACGAGGTTATGCAATTCTAACAAGTGGTAATAATATACACACATATATAGTGTTAACAAAAAATTCCACCATAGCATTCGAGATTTCTTTGTTAACTGTAGAAATATCATTATGTATCACTAGGTTGGAATTAGGATGGACGGTTATGCATCCCTATCCATTGATTTAAATGTGTTTTCAATCTTGATGATATTTTCATGTCAATTGGAAAAACATTGAGTAATTTAGTTTTATAATTTGTTATTGATTGGTTCTCTTTACTATAATAGTATATATATAATAGTTGGTGCAGATAATAAATTGATATTTATGGGTTTTAGATCATTTTTTCACTAATAGGAAAATATAGGATTTAATATTATTAATGAATTTTTTTAATATATAGATTATGGATGTCATTAATTAGGTTTCTACATTAATATCAAATCATGGTGTCCAAAAATATTCTTGTATACTCATGAATGAAATATTATACATCATATTTCTTTTTAGTGGAATTTACTGAAGTATTATTTTGATCATTTTGATTTTGATGAATTTCCTATATGTTATTCAATTCCCATGTCCTTATTCTTATTATAGTGATCAGTACACCATGTTTTTTTTGCATTTTTTAATAATGATATATGATTCATTACATTTAATATTCACTCGTGGATTAAACCTAATTAAAAAACGGGTTCATTTGGAGGTTTCATTATTAACAATGTAAAACTACCACATGTTATTGTTTTTATGGGTTTTGTTGGAGGATTATTTACTTTATTATCATTATACAATAATTCTAGATATTGAAATAGATGATTTCAAATGAAATTTGTTTTAAAATTTTCATTTAATGAAGTAGTGTATGTAAAATATAAAATTTCATACATGTGATTTAAAAGGTAGAATAAACGAATTAAAAATATGTGTTTTTTCTGATTTTTAACATGGAATTGTACACATAAATTTTTTACATACTGTAATTTTTAATGAATTGTAAAACTTTTATTTTATATCTTGTTTTTAATCAATTAAATTTTTACTTCTTTGAATAATTCATCGGGTATAATTAATATCATGTTGTTGATATCCAATTTTCAATGAATGTGTTCTTGGTTAATCATATCTTCTTTCCTAACATCCTTTCACAGTTTCTATTTTATTGTGATGACAAGGATCTATGTAAAACCTCCCTATGTAGGGATAGTTTGATAAACAATGATATCATGTAAACAATAATTTTTTGTTATTTTATATATTCTGGAAATTGAAATGTACCGACTAAAGTTATAATATTTTCAAGAAATTATTGAATCCTTTGGTATATATAACTAGTAATAAAATCATAAAGATTCATGTGGAAACTCAAAAAGGTGTTTTTATTGATTTATGTGATGGACCTATAAATGGTGAGTGATATAATGTTTTGATTTATTGTCCTTGTTGGTTGATGTGGGGGAAATACTTATATTTTTACATATTAGAGAGGGGGAATATAATCATAGTAATATATAGAAGGTTATTTACCTAGATAATGTTTGTTTATAGAAGGTGATTGTGTTAAATTAAATATGTTACCTGTAATTTCAGTTTGATATAGATTTAGTTGTAACATTGGCCATGAGGTACTAATCTTTTCAAATGGTCCTTTTGATTGATATTTGTCTCCATGGAAGATAATTATTTGGATTACCATAGGAGTTTAATTTTATATTGAAGATGATTATTTATACTTATGTATGATCGATCAATAACCAATTTTTTCCATAGTTGAAAATTTTACTCTTGTTATATTCAATCTTCTCTATGGGTGTTTGGATATAGTACCATGGTGGATGTGGCTCTTATATATATGGTGGTTGATTTCTATAGAGTTGGAACAAATTTCATGTGATATAGTAGATGAGATAAATATATTATTTAAGTAATATAAATTCATTGGTCATTATACAATATTTTTTATTATGATACTGATATATTATCTTAGGGATCAGTGGTTAGTTATAGTGTTGTTTGATAATAAAGTGGTATTGATATCCTATTATATCTCATTATTATTGAGGTATAGTATGAGGTACTCTGGTGTTATCAAAATTATATATCAATGGGGATATATTTGTATAATTTTTTCTTCTTTTAAAACATTTACATTTTATATAGTAATACTTTGGGTCTATGAATAGAGTCGTCATAGGATTAATGGGATCTTGGTGGAATGATATTGTTATAATAAAAATATAAAATAACATTTACCTAGTGAACATATTATTTCTAAAATAATTGAATAACTCTAAAAGGTATTCTCAAATAGGAAATGTAAAACATCTATTAAATTTTGAATATTTTGTTCACTCTAAGTGTGACATTAAGTTTTTGTGCATCTCATATTTGGGCAATGTGTAGTTGTGGGAGGAATATTAGTTTACAATATTAATTAATTTATAGTTTATTATATAACTAGATACAATATACTATAATTAAAAAAGATTTTCTAAAACAAAATGTGTTATCTATATAACCATGTGGATTATAAGTGATTTGATGGAGGAAACCCTTAATGAATAAAAAATTTTCTTAGTCCGATTATCAATTTTCTTTGGACTTGGTCATAACCTTCAGAATTTTTTAATCACACCCAATGACGTCGACATAGAATCAATTTTCATTATTGTATAATCCGAATTCTAGGTAGGATATTTTTTATATTTAATAATCCCATTTTTTAATCTCATTTTAGAAAAATAATAAATTAACCTATAAAAAATTGAATCGTGGATCGATGATTGATTATAGTTGATGATATAATATTCCTAGATTCCGGAATGGATATTATATCATTAATATCTATTTATTTAAGAATGATAAATGAGTCCATCATTAATGAATATAATCTAATTACGATAATTGATGGATTCATGCCCTATTTTTGTGATTTGTTTTCTTTCTACACATTCATTATGTGTTCATCACTATAATTCCCTATGGAATGTGGTTTGATAAATTCCCTGAGTCTGATCATTTAAATAATTATATATGGTGAAATATATAATTCCCATAGGTATTGTTTTGAGGTTAATGGTATTATTGTGGTGTTGTTATGTTGAAGAATAATATTTTAAAGTGACAGAGGAGGTTGTTTCATAAGTTTTTTGTTTTGGGATTTTTGTGATATATAGAATCAACTAATTTTTTCCTATTGATTTTTTTTTGGAATATATCTACTAAAAAATAACATTATCATTTAATCCCAGATACGTCTTTATCAATATATATAGTAGAGAATTTTCATGAAGTGGAGAAAAAAACAATTCAACGTTGAAAACCAATAGTATCGATAAAATCATAGAAAACGTGTGTTTTTTTCAATAAAACAGAATCCATGTAGTCAATGGGTTGTAGTGGATAGGGTTTCATAATAATAAAATTTCACAAGACATATGGGACCTACCATTCGTCATGTGGACCATGTCAAGCTACTTAGTATGTACCTTTGGGGCACACTGGCACAATCATGACAATATATATTTTTTATGACCAAAGTATATGGGAATATCCTAATAATAGAACACATACGTAATACCCATACACTGAAAGGTACCCAGGGATGACCTAGTACCCGTACATGAATATAGTACCTATAAATGACTATGATCATGGGAAAATATATATTACTCATGCATGAATAAGTACTTATACATGGTCATGGAACCCATAACATGTCCATGTACACGGTCCTTCCCAAAGTACATGGGAAGGATCTGAGGTACAAAAGCTTTTGATGGAGTATATGGGAAGACTATGATAGCTGTGAAACATTTTTAATTCCACATTATATGATATTTTCATTTCTAGGAAATTTTGAGGACCTTATACAATTTTTTGTGGACAAGTTTCTCTGGGATGCTTCTTGTAACTCTATTCCAATAAGGAAAATGTTAATAATCACATCATGAGAATATGATGTGATTACCCCTACATGATTTGTCTCATATAGTGTATAGGAATACATCCTTGTAGTCTAGGTGTTTTCCTCTACCATTATTTCATCCTGAGGTTGTGATATGAATATTGTTACTGGTTATCATGGAATAGGATCCCCATCATAAAGGGTTATCCCAGATTGGGTATGAATTCTCAAATAATCACAAGGTGTGATATTAAATCTATGTATCAAGAAAATATAATCTCCAATGAGTACTATAATACGGTGATTCTTGATTAGAACAACATCTCATATGACGGCCATCGGTGTTATCAGATTCATGGAGTAAATTATCTTCCAGGAGTATTACCTTTGATCATCGATCAAGAATACAAGGTTACTATTACATTGTATCATTATATTAGACTCAAGGACTACAATGAGATTATATAGGTTATTATTATTATCTCATATATTCTGACAAACATTACATTATAATGATGTTATAAATTTTTTCTTTTGGATTTATGTTTTGTGATTTTATAGTATCATAATGGGTATGTGTATACTCACCATAGCATGGGATAATACCTCAAATTTCACGTCATCTACTAATTAAAGGGCTTTAGAAAAGGTCTTGGTGGTCTATCTGATGGTGGATCAAAGTAAAATAAATAGTGTGTGGTTTATATAGGGTGATTTATTTTAATGTTGTTCCCTCCATCAAATAAGGTTTAACTATTTTTAACACATTATTGGTATTTTAACTTGTCATTTATGAATTTTGTAGCATTTATCATAATTTTAGGTCGGATATATATGCATTAAATTTTTCTTGGTATAAATTTGTATTCAAATTTTCTCATTCTCTTTGTATTAGGATATGTATGTTTGAAATGGTACCCTAGGGTAATTAATCCCATGTGTAACACCCTGAACCTAGAATCCATGAGTTACTGCATTATTTTATATCATTGGCATGATTAGAAGGACTCAAATCAGAAAGGATCTATCAGTTTATAAATATAAATAATATAGACTAAATACATGAATCATATATTATAATTTAAATAATAGAATACAATAATGAGAATATTTTTATATCACCACCATTCTCCTAGATTAACACTTTATATAAATTACTATATTCTTCTTGGAATCCAGCTAAAAAATAAGAACTAGAGATATTATATTCACATTAACAGTACCTTATAGAGTAGTAGTTGTCATAAATTGGAATAAATGATTATTTCGAGGCTATTAACAGAAAAAAACATTCAATGAATAATCTGAAAATAAAATGTATAGAATGTAAGATGATCAAATAATTCCTTATAAATAATCACATGAGAATTAATCTGAAACAAATATATTCAGCATGTTTAATAAATAAATGGAATTTCAATAACTACTATAATAATGATGGAATTCATAATGATGGACATAATAAACAAATATTCAAGGATTTGGCCAATACACTACAAATTAATGGGTAATACCATACCAAGTTCATCTCAGGGAATATACAGATGCATTGACAGAATATAGTAGTCCCCAAAAGACATTTACTAAGTCCAATGCATTCCTCATATTAATGGGATGGAACAAAACCAAAATTGGAATTCTTAATGAATAATAGTCATAATAAATGTGATTACTTTATCCATAAACAATGAATGTTATCAAAATAGCATATCCACTGTCAAACTGATAATAAAAACTTAAATAAAATATGTTATTATAACACATCATCCTATATTAAACATAAAATCCAATAAAGGATGTTGACAAAGATGATAATAGTATAATAAACTCCTTAAATTTTATTGATTTAAATTCCCCTTTTCATAATGAAATTATTTATTTAAAATGATATTATATTTTAAAATAAAACATTCTCATTAAAAGGAATATTGTAAATTATTAATTTATGTTTCAAAAAATTAATGATTCATGATGTCATATAAATAAACTTATATTGTATAAGTTAAATAACAATCAATTCTATCTTTATTTTCTGAAAAAACCTCATAGAAAATTGTTTATAAAATGAAAAAATATAATGTTTAATGAAATTGTAAACTTTTAAAAATGGTTAATAATTAATATAAAAAAATAATTGTATTATACTAAAAACATTATATTAAACATTTTTTTTGAAAACATGGACATGGAAAAAATGATGTTAAAATTAAATCATTAAAAATTCATGGTGTACCCCACCACTCTCAATATTCAAATAATAATCCCAATGAAAGAATAAAAATTAAATAATTTCAAATATTTGTATAATAAACAAATTCATTATATTATATGTTAAATGGGAATTTTATACACCTCAAAAAATTTTGTGGGTGTATAACATCGAATTATTCCTCAATGAAAGGAGATTGAGATGATGTCCCATGCCTTGTGTTTCATTACGTGACAATGTTCTTTAACAACGTATATTTTTGTTTTAAAAAGATTTATAACATCTTCCATAACTATTTTAAAATTTATGATATCATATAATATCCCCATGTAATTTTTTCATACTTTTTGTTAGTAATCCTTCATTGCTTTTAGAATTTCATGTTTTCATTGCCTATTTTCTCACGTATGTTTTGAGATGTTATTTGTGGTTAAAATTACATAGATCATGATTAAATCATATAATTAATGTAAAAAATATTAAAATTTCATATATATTAAATATATGTTAACATATATTCATAAAAATCAATTAAATGTTACGATAGTTAATTTAATGCACCATTCACAGAGATGGTAGGTCGTATGTAAGTATGAATGCAACATTAATTTATTTTCCCTATTAATATAAATAAATGTAAACGATACAAATGTATAATATAATTATAGTGTCATTTATATATTTCATATATATAAAATATTGATCATTAAAGAATCCTTTATGTGTTTTAAATATAGTTTGAATGAATCACATCGCGCTAAGGAGGCCTTAGTCCACACTTCCGCTAACAATGTTATAGAATTTACTCAAATTAGAATCATGATGATATTATTATATAAAAATATTTTTATAATTAAAATAATATAAATATCATCTATATATAATATTAAATCATTATGTCCATCATATTGACTAACCAAGATAGGTAGAAATTGATGAAACCAACTACATCATTCCATGAGAAAGAAGTTCATCGTACAAGAATGCAAATTTTATTACCCATTTGATGGAATTGTCAGTATGTGTAGGTGAAAAACATAACATAACAAAATAAAATTATATTTAGGATAATGATGTTACTATATGATAATGGAATAATAAAAGACAATGGTGAGAGGAAATAAATAAAACTAAAGTGATCATTAAGGAATTTTCCATTATTTGGGTAACTCATGTTTTATTAAAAAAGTCCTTCATTGGAATATATTATGATCAAATTTATTCTTCTAGGATGGATGGATGAATTTTTTTTCTTATTTTGTATATTTTTTTCAATCTAGATGGCTCAATGAGGTGTGATTATGTGAGGGAGGATTTTCTCTTTTAAAAGTAATGTGAGGGGTGATTTTCAAAACTCCAAATCTAATAAATTAATCTAAAATAAATTTCTTATTAAATTTTTTCAGATGTTATTTATTTATAGAATAAGATTAATATGGGTCAAAATACACTCTCCCTCTAATTGTTAGTCAATTTTAGGTCACTTTCCTAACCTTAAACTTTAGCTTTTAGCATTAGTAAAACATTTTATATATTAATGTCAATACATGGTTTTTTGATAATTATGGTTTACTATAGTAACTATAAGATGCTACAATAACCACTAATGAGACATACATGAAACTGTCAAACATATACAAATAATTTTTCAGATTTATAGTTTTTTATGAACATTATATCATATAAGAAATATTGTTGTATTTAAAACAAATTAATGTCAATTATAAAACTATTCATTTTAAAAATATTATAACAATGTTATATTGTGAAAAAAAAATTAATCTATCACTAATAATTCTATTAAATAAGTCAAATTATTTTATGTCATTAATATTCTCAATTTAAATATATTTTATTATTTTTTTATTTTATTATTTTCATTAATTAAACAATTACAACATCACCATTTTCTAAACGATAATGGTAATTATTTATTTTTTACTGTTCAAAAATAAATTATAATGTTGAATATAATAATTTTATATTTTTAAATACTATTTATAGTCAATTATATCCTGAATGTAATGCCATATATTGATATTTATCCTATTAAAAACAACATGGTCATTAATTTGACCTTTGTTTGAATATAATATTATAAAGGTAATATTATCTTCTAAAATCTCAAAACATGTCTCACAATTGATCTATTAATTAATCATAAAAAAATTATTCATCCAATAAACTTTTTAGATGTTTTATGGTAATTTTATAATATTTAAATTACTATATTTACCTCTAATTACCTTATTTACAGAAAATCGTGGAAATTAAATAAAATTACAAATTTTACGATTAATAATGTTGATAAATTATTCTGATCTCATTAGGATATATATATTATAGTTATTAACATAGATTTTCCATTATTTTAAAATTTTAATCACATATCTTCCAAAATTATGTGTAACGCTAATCCCGTAGATGTGGTGAGATAGCGGGTAGATGTAAATCTATTCAAAAGTTCAATATGTTTTTATGACAAATTTTTATGTAAAAATCATAAAAAGAGCTAATTTGGATTATTATATGTCTAATATAAATTTTTTTAAATTTAAATAATAATTTCAAATAATATTTAACAATAATAATTATTTAAATGAAAATACTTTTTTTACTACAGTGCAATATTTTTCCATATTTATCAAAAAATAGAATTTCTCATAAAAATAAAAGAAATCAAATAAGAAAAAAAATATATTTATCATTAAAGGATTATGATTATTTTTATTAAAATATAATATATGTAAAATTATAAAAAAATTAATTTAAAATTGGTTCTCTATTAAAAGATGGTAAAATTTTATTTATAAAAATATAGCTTTTCATGTGTAATATTGGGGTTGTTGTTATATTATTACTATAAAATTTAAATTAGATAAATTTAAAACTATTTCTTTGGAAATAAAATATTAAAATTATTTATAAGATTATGAATTTAATTGAATGTGAAAAATGTGGCTAAATAGTATTTTGATTAAACCGTATGTTTCATTCATTATAATCTTTCAAAAAATTTAAAATTTATTGTAAAAGTAAAAAATACGGAAATGTAATGTTGTAGTGAACCTTGTGATTGAAATTCCAAATTGTTCTTGGTAGTGGACCCCATGACTATAATAGGAGTTCATGGGGTGGTACCTTTATATTATTGCTATCCATAGATAGACTAGTGTGTTATGTCCGAACATTGTTGTATTAGACAAGATGCATCTTAAGACTAGTGGTTGAATATTATATAGCTCTGAGGGTTGTAATGGTAAAAATTAAAATGGTGTAAATTTTTATAAATATCATATTTATCACATTTAATCCACTATTTCGGTCAAGAATGATGTAACCATTTAAATGGAATCATACAATATTTATATCAACTCATCACATAAAGGAACATGTTTTAGGTTAAAAAATTGACTCATGTAGCATATAATAATTTCATGTGAGTTAAATTTTCATTTTTTGATAAATATCCATATATACACTTTGAATATGGTTCATTTTTTCTAGTCCAGGATTCCACCATAATGAAATATAGAAACAATCCCATGGATGGATAAGGACGATGACCCTTTATGTGATGAGGATTTAGTACATGGTCCTATTATGGTTGTCAAATGTTGTGGTGGGTTTATATACATAACAACACATATTGAGTTGAATTATTCAAAAGTAATAGTATAAATTAATGTTATAAGGCTTATTGAACATCAAAAAATTTGTAAAGTGTGATCACATTTGTTTTTGTAAGAGCTCGACCCTCCTGGAAGTTGAGGACTCGAATGTGGTATTTATGTGAGTGTTTTTCCTTTTGAGGACCCCACCATATCAAATGGAGGTCCATGTGGTGGGCCAGTATCATGGTTCCAAAATTTTTATTTGGTGTTTGGTGAAACATATTCATTATGATTAATCACTATCTTGGACATTGTATATGTGTCCCTATACAGTTTAGTTCAATGAAACCACCATTCAATTGTTATGCATCAATGAGATACTAGAGAATATTTAGAGATGCATGTCTAAACTTGAGTATTCATCAAGGTTCACTAATCTCTGAAAAAACTCCACGATTATGGTTTAATATACGTTTATCTTACCATGTTCTGTTGAGAGGCTATTAAAAAAAATATAAAAATTAGAATGAAATTTCATTGTTTTACTATGTATAATTGAGTTCTCTTGTCTGATTTGGTAATATATACTTTCTTGGTAAAGTTGCCACCAATTAATCATGATGGAATTATCCACACTTGATTCGAGAATATGGTTTCTGAAAAGCTATGGATGAATTAGGATTCTATGATTAAGAAGTGATAATGAAGATATTCCCAAAACTGTGGGTCTTCCGTTTAGGTATGTTTGGAATGTTTTAGCAATCCATGAGAGGGTTAATGTATGTCCTCTGATATGTGGAAAAATCTCGGTGTGTTTTTCAAACAAATATCTTGACTACTATGGATATATTAAATGAACCACTAAGGTAGAGGTAGCGACCATAGAAGATTGTTTCATATTTTTGAAAAAAAATTAGAGGTGTTGGGATATTAGTAGGAGGTGTTTAATTATTTTATATATCCCCCCATGTGGTCCATCAAGGGATTAGTGAGTTAGTGTCCAATAATAAGGGAAACTGAAAATTATAGAGGATTATGAACAAAATTCTCATATTAGGATTCAAAATATGATATTTTCCCTATATTAGAAACAATATTTAATGAAATAGGATGAATAAGTTAATTTTATCACACATCCCTTGTATGAGATATAAATATTTTAGTTTAACCTTTATTTTGACCATTCCATATGAAGACTCTTATGATATGTTTTTTAGTTATCACATAAATCTACCAAAAATGTTACATGACTATTGTAGGATATTATTTCAATTAGAATATGTATATGGATTAAATGATACATTACTTAATCATTCAAGGTACGGAATGAAACTCTAAAGGACACATCCATATTGAATTTTTTTTGGTTGGGGAAATGTTGTGTCCAATTTTATGGGAAAATTTTTCCTTAATAGGTGAAAGAGGAGTCTAGAGAGAGTATGATGTACTTATTCATTATAGGCTATTTTTAATTATTTATCATGTGGCTGGTATTACAATTTGAGTAGTGTATGTTTTGATCTTTCAACATCATATTATAGCAATTGAGTTTGACGATGTATTCACAAAGGATGTTCATGGATTACCACCCTTATATGTTATTGAAATATATTTATACAATAACCCAACAACTTTGCAAATATATTATCCAACATATTGAAGTGAAATCATAGAGAATCACATGATGATTTTTTAGTTGAAGGATTTATATAAAATAGGATTTGTTATTCCCAGTGTGTCACCGAGGGGGAAATCAGTATTGTTCATAAAGAAGGAATAATTGATCATGAGGTTATCTATGGATTTTTGACTCAAACAATTTTTTACAATCAAGATTATGTATCCACATTTATGAATCAGATACCTTTATGAAATAATTAATCGGATTATATTTCCATTTAATATATATCTGTGGTGATTTTATCACTATCATAGATATTGTATTAATGATATATAGAATATAGGAATAAAATATATATAGAGTTACTATGATTATATGGTGACACCATATAGAATAAAAAATAAAGTATTAGTATTCAGGGGATTATGAAATAGATATTCAATATCTATTTTACTAGTTCATAGTAGTCATCGTTGATGATATCCTAGTATACTTATCATGAGGAGTGTACCCTAAATGAAACTGGTGAAAAATAGGAGATAATATAAAAACACCATATTTTTTGGATTCTCTCAATGTGTCAGTTATATAATTGACTGGTCCAGTTCCTCAAACATTTCATCATAAAATTGAGAGTTGTAGTGGATTGTGAAAATGTTGAGGATGTTCCATATACAGAGAAACCCAAGAGTGTGACCGAGGAGAAGAGAATACATGGATTTTAAAATAATTATATGATATTTATACCTAATTTCATTTTCATTAAAGAACTAACATCGATATTGAACTGAAATGGTTAACATGTTTTATTTATTGAGTGGTGACATCCATCTTTTTCAATGTCCATTAGGGTTTGAATGGTTCCCCATATCACTGAATTACAAGAGGATGATGTCTAGTGTTTATGGTTATGTGATCCATCTAATACTAGGATAGTATGTGATTAGACATATAGGAATTAATTGATTGAAATTTTATCCAATCATTTTATACTATATGATATGAGCTACATAACCAATAATATTGAGCTTGAATCATTTGTCACTTTAGTGATGATGGGGTTAAACAATAATATGGGTGAGTAGTTTATCATCAATTCATACAGGAATTGTCACAAGTAACTCTTTATTGATTTATCTCAACATGAGATAGAAGAAATAACTATAGTTCTCCATTGTTATGACGTAGATATAGACTATAATTTTGGGATGTGTAATGTGGAAGTAGATGGTCTCAGTGATAGATAATTTTCACACATGTTGAGAATGTCATCAGGGTAGTTTTCCTCATTAAACATTTTAATATTGGATAAGTATGGAGTTTCTTACCTCTAATATATATTTTTTCCAATTCTCTGATACAATTATCCGAAAAAGACCATCATAAAAATATCGATTATGGTACCTTATGTGAAACGATTGATATATGAAAAGCTCTTGATGGATTTTATAAAGGTGTGTTTATATTGTCCATCTACAAGGTGGTCAACCCAGTTATACAGATGCTATATGATGAGTATTTTACGTAGTTTAATATATACACTTTAATGATATGTTTAAAAGTGTATAATATGTAATTGTACTATACAAATAAATTATAATTTTCAGGAATTTTTTTTGTTTCAATTGAGTTTATCTCTTGATACCAACCTATTTGAATGTGATGGTTGAGTATTATGTTATAGTACATTTAGATAAACCCTTTAATACGTCTAAATGAATGTGATATGTTATGAATATGGAAATAATATCAGAGGTTCCATTATCATCACATGGACAGGATGCTATCTGTTAGATAATTGAGTGAATTTCTTGTTGGTCCACTTCATACAAATAGAAGAAAATAGTTCAGTATATATATTAAGATGATGTTATATGTAAGTGGTACTCAAGCTTTAAGGGGTTCCCTTGTTGATAAGTTTAGACTATGATTCTCATATCATATTCATATTATTTAGAGGATTATATGAGGAATTTGGGATTTAGTTATGTTTTAACATGGCATTTCAACAGCAAACAGAAATTTATACATAGTGGATTATTTGGTTTCTATAGAACATAATTGGGTCTTGATGTAGGGACTTCTTCTATATTTGGTACAATCATGTTCTTTTGGTGGTTCTTGTGGATAACAATCGTTTCCATTGTACCTTTTTTATTACACCATTTATGTCCTTTTAGAGAATACCATGTAGGTCACCAATATACTAGAATGATCTAAGAGTGAATATAATTAGTGTAAGATATTTGGTGTGAGAAACAACATAAAAATACAATATCATCTACAAGTGAATAAGGACTACACTAAGCCTTTATATGTCTTATAAGGAAACATGAGGAAGGCCTTTGGAATTAAATGTGGGAGACCATGTGTTATGGAAGGTCTCACATCAATGAGGATTATAGGGAATTTTCTATGATGTTATATTATCTCTTGGATTCATTGGCCCTTTCTAAAGAGTCTGTAGGATTGGTGATGTGATTTACTATATATCCATACAAAAAAATTTGTCATGGGTAAATGATATATTCCATGTCCCTCGGCCGCGGAAGAATTATTGAGGCCCATAACATGTTTTCTATTTGGTAAAGAAGGATATCAATGATTGATCAAAATTTATAGAGTACTTAGCATATGTAGATGATAAGCATATTAGGATCCATTATGGGAAGTTGATTCATTTAAATCATGTATTTAGGATGAATTAAAATAATCAAAAGAGAATGTTATAGATTAAGAACGAGAGGGAATTTCAGTACCCTCAATTATTCAATCACATTTTCTCTTTAATGAAGAAAATAAATTGATAATAATATATAAACATCTAGGTTTTTTCCTACTAAAATGTTACAATATCTGAAAATATATATTCAGCGCTACTCACTATGTTTGTGTGGGATTATATGGACCAGAGAGCTCAATATTATTTTGAAAAACATTCAATTATATTATATCAGACATGAGATGTTTTTATCAAATAATATAATAACTTGTAAATAGATTACATAAGCATTAATATTAGAATTCCATTAAATCTATAATTAATGTTTTGATCTAGGTGTGATATATTAAATTTGTATGTTACTTGTTTGGGTAATGTTCTGTCTTAGGGGTAATAGTAGTTTACAAAATTAATTAATTTATTATTTGTTTGTTATATCACTTCACCTAATATCCTTCATTAAAAATAGATTATTGGAAATCCATAGTTTTACCTTGATAACCCTAGTTATTTTAGAGGGGTTTTTAGAGGAAATCCGTGATGATAGAGAAAAATTTAGTGGGTTGGCTATTAGGGTTCTAATGAATCCATTATCACCAGTGGAGTTTTTAGATATCACCAAAAACGTCAATGTGGAACCATTATTTTCAACTTATTGATTCAAACTAGAGGTTGGAAGGTTGTTTTACATCCAATAATCCTATTTTTTATCCCTTGTGAAACACTAATGTATAAACCTAACAAGAATTTATTCATCCATCGATGAATGATTATAGTTTACATTTTTTATATTCATAAATTCAGAATTAATATTTCATTCTTGACAACACTTTATTGATGAGATTATTTTCCCTCCCACTTTAATGAACAGATGATATTTTTATAATTTCATGAGTTTTATATTCACCTATTAATGTAATCATTTATCCCCTTATTCATCAAGAATCAATCAGTGATATGAAATTTGGATGATGGTTTGAATGATAACTATAGTCCAATAATTTGAGGTATAAAATTTTCTACAATAGATCATTTACATTTCGATGATATTGGGATTAAGATAATGATAATGTTGTGGAGACAGATATGGATGATCTAGTTAATTATCTATGGAGGGTTGTTCCTATGTTTGGATAATTGTTGATGTAGAGAGAGGGTGGAATATTCATATGAAAACTGATAACCAGAATCCAACCACTAGTGATGTCCCAACACGATGAAAAATATATCTTTGTTTATTAGTGAAGTTGGTTTATAATTTAAGGTTTATAATGCGTGAGAGGAATCATGTGGGAAACAAATGGGTTTTGAAAAAAATGAATACATGGAATATAGACTGAAGAACACCAACCATGTTGTCTCTTGTATATTGTTTCTGGGATTTAAAAAAAAATTCACTTGCCCTGTGGGGATAAAAATGCATTATTTGACCCATTCCTAGTGAATCAATAAAGAACATTAGTGTATACATGCATAAACATGACTGAGTAAAAAGGAAATACTAGAGTACACAAGTAATAGACAAGTACATGGACACATATAGGGTACTCAAACATGGATATGTACATTGACAGAATTTGAGAACATGAGAATGGCATTTTACAAAGACAGAGTTGGAGGGTCTAGTCACTAATAATATTGTGTCCATTTCCTATTTAAATGTGTATAACATGGTGCTGGGACATGATTCGGGTACTCAAACAAGGCCAGGTACACATGCACAACGAAAGTACATAGGAAGAACATGTAGTACATCAGAATGATTTTGAGTACATTGGAAGAATACGGTAGACAATATTCATTTTTAATACCACTATAAACAACATTTAGTGTATATAAAAAATATTTATTCTTTTGTTCTCTTCAATGTAGACTAGTATATCTATGGTGCATCCCCATGGTCCATCTCGTTGATGATACTATGTGGTCTTCCATTCTAAGCATGGGATGTGATTCCCTATATTGAATTAATATTACATAGAGGATTGGAGTCCCTATATGAGGCCACTATGTGATCCTTTATATATTTTATTACAATGTTTGGGTCATGTATCTCATTACCAAATATCAGAGTGTCACGTCCCCATCCAATAGGGTTATCCTAGTTAGGGTCAGTAATCCCCCATAATCCTGGGGTGACATCCTCTTTATGTGTATTAAAATATTCGTTGATATTATTTGTAATTAATCATGGTTACTTTCAATAATAAAAACCTCTTAAATGAGTGATATCAATGTCATCGGAATCATTGAGTGATTTATCTTAGAATTTTTTATCTTTAATCCTCAAGAAAAAATCATAGGATAGTAGAATGGTTTTTTATTTACCATGATATATAGTTTCAATTTTAATAATATTTTGATTATTATTTATGTCTCATATTCTGATCAAAGTATATTTATTATGACAACATGATTACTCTATTGAAGATTTATTTCTTGTAATTTCTTGGTTTTTGACAGTGTATGTATATAATAGACCATTTATGGGATCCTTCTATAAATCTATTATCAATATAAATGACAATAATATAATCAATTTCATAAAAGGACCAAGTGTATGAATAGCATAGTGAGACAGACTAGTCCTAGAATATACCATGTGATTCATTTGACAGTAGTCCCCTCCTTCCTAGGTTCATTGACTCCTAAATATTTTCTAGGATTAATTATTTCACATTATAATTTCAATTACTTATATTATATAATAATGTGGGATATTAATGTATACATAAATTCTATATATAAAATTAATTTTACACTTCATCATTTTTTGAGTATTTGGGAAGTTGTGAATGTGAAATTAACAATCGACTAATTAAACATAATTTTTTTATATTCCTAATCGACACCAATTTTTATCCTCTATCCAATTATAGGAAACATGGGTCTGTGTCAATTTGTCCTCTGAAATATATGTGGGTATTAGTGGGTTAGGTTATGATTACCTGGGATATAAGATATGGATGGTATTGAGAGGACGTTTTATCATTTCATCTGGTCATGTCTAGTTCTTTCCACAATTTATTTTTTTCAAGAGATTTTTATTTGGTTGTGATTTGTTTTTTTCCTTAATTATTTTCCCTTTTATATTTCATGTGATTATTTATTGGTGATAAATCAAAAATTTTATTTATTTGTTTTATATTTAATATTATTATGATTTTAATAGTTGTTATTATGCATGTGGTTATTTTAATGAAATTGATATGGAAAATGGTTCATGGGAGATATTGATGAAGGGATCCATGTAGATAATAGGATTGAAAAATTTGTGATTGTATCAATATATAAGCGAGGGACAATTTACTACACCAATTTATAAAATTAATGTACATCAATCATTAGTAATAGAAATTTGGAACCCAACAAATTTTGCGTATTCAAATTGTATATCTTTATGGATTCAATTCATTTTTTCCAATGATTTACCAATTTATGTGTTTTTCCTAGATCCTTGATGGATTATTTTTTTGAGCGGGATAAGCAATCCAACATATAAAAGCACGTTATGAGATTATATAACTATAACACTATGAGTTGAGGTGATTCAAAGATCCTATTATATCATCAAATTTAATATCCTCCTATACACGTGAAATTTGTTTGGATTATATGTGGAAAAAAGACGATTCTACATAATTTTTATTTTATTATAGTGGATATAGTTTTATTTGTTTTGAAATGTATAATACAATAGTTCAATGATTTTCATAGATATTTAGTGAAGTTAGGTCATATGATATTTATTAAATTATGTAAAAATACTATATTTGTATTTTACAATTGGAATTTTTTTTATTTAAATAAAAAATATAATATATAATTATTTTATTTCTTGATGATATGGTTGTGAATTCCATGAACTATTATATTTATTATAATAAACTAAAAATACTAATTCTTTGTTCGTATTTCATTTTACATTATGTTTATATAATCAAACATGTGAACATTCCATTAAATGTTTTTAGATGTTTATGCAATAACACATAAATAATTGTAGTTGAGGAATAAAATCTCAATATACAACTTATTCCAACTCTATTAATATGTCACAATTCACATTTATGATTTCATTCTAGATATTAGGTTATTCTCTGACTCATGTACAATTCTGGTAAACTGAGATGAAATTATATTAAATTTTATCCATGATTACATAAAATTGTATATATATTGATTGACAATAAAATTATTTATTGATTTGGATAAATTCATTTTTATATGTAGTTTTGAGTTATTCTACAATTTCTATAAAGTGAATTTATATAAAATATTTTGGTAATGACCTATAATGATTTATATTTTCCATATACTTATTTTAATTGAAGACCCATGGATTCAAATATGAAATAAAAGAACTCATTGGGGTTTGGGTGATTTTAATATTATTTACCTAATTTTAATGAGGTGAAACATGTGTGTGTTTGTGTATGTGTAATATTATTGTGTTATTTTTTGTTAGATGAATGAGTGGTTGAACTATGTTTTTTTAAAAAAGTTACATGATATACACATAAAACCATTTTATTTAGATAAAAATATATGGATTTCAATGTTTAGTTTCAAAATTTGGAAATTATGGGTTTCATATTTCATAGGAAAACCATTAGAAAGGGAGAATAATTAAGTAGATTATATTTTAGTTATGTTTATTTATAGAAGACAGCACCATAAGGATATTAGATGACTAATATTTACTTTTTAAGTTACATTTTCCACTTTTTTGATATGGTGAAATCTATTATGCGATGTGAGATTTTGTTACAATAATTGTGCAATGAAAACATGGTTGGGTAATATCATGTAAAACATCATCAAATCTATTTGAGAATCCATGAATATTTAAGGGGAATCTTAATAGTTTTGATGATAAATAATAAGTTTGTTGTTTGATTAGTATTGTGATACATTTTTACAACGATTGGGGAATATTATAGTATAGATAATAACATGGTTGTGTATATTTGATTTTAGGAATTGGTCAATGTTCATATGAAAGTGATTATTGAATGTCTGCTGTGATAAAAACTACAATAGAGGGGAGTATTTTATATATCATTACATTTCATGTTTGTGAATTTATATAATCAAAGGTCTCCAATTTATTTTAATGTATTTCAGATTTTAATTTTGATATTTAAATAAGAATACGGATTGTTTTGATAAGGTTTGTATACTTAATAGGATGACTATTTTATCTAGTGAGATGTATTAATTACCCTGAGATTTTATGGAGTTTATGAAATTGAATATTGTTTAGTGGATTCTATCGGTATTCATTTGGTACAAGGTATATTTTAAATAGGTACCTACTACTGACATTATATAAGATTTCACAATGATTTACCGATCTAAAGATCATTACTCATCTTTAAAATAAAAAATATTACTATATATTTGATATCCTCGTACCCACATTTCATTAAATTGATTCAAATTATGGAATTAAAAATATGGAAATAAAAACCCCATTAATGTATTATTATGATTTTTAATAAAAAAATATCATGATACACACTCCCTCTTCTTCTCCTACAAAAAATCATTCTTCAAAAAATCTAGATCGTTATTAATATTTCTCAATGTATATAAATGGTAAATATTTTTCTTCCAATACACCTTGTAATGATCCAAAGATATATCTTTTATATACTCATCCAGGGTATTTGATTTTCTTATTTCACATATGTTTGTGGGATAAATTTTTTACCATTGTATTTATATCTTTATTCACTGGATATGTCTTGGGGAAGATAATTCAATTCTCACATTATTTGATCTTAAGTAAATATATTCATGAATTTTTATGTTATATAATTATAATTTTATGATATTGATGAAAACTTTTGTTTAATACTAAAAAATAATTCCTCTTGATCGATTTGGTCTATGTTTGGAGTGAGATATATATATCACTAGGTTTCATAATCATTGGATATAATTTTTTACATTACATTGGTTATATAAATTATAAAAATTAGATATTATAATTTACATTTGTGTTTGAATTTGTATATGGTTTGGTAATTTATAAATAGTGATTCATTGAACACATAGGAAAATTTTGATGTGGAAAAGTCTAGTAATATCATAGATGAATAATTGTATAGTATAATTGTAGTAGGGATATATATGGAATTGATTTCATTGATATTTTTAATTCATGAGTGATTTTATTGTAGTGATGTTATTTTTTTCGGATTATTAACAATAATGAATATTATTTCAGGAAATATATGTGTCTATTCGATAGCGGAAGTCACATTTTATCACGTTTTAAACTAAAACTACAAGTAAACTTTGAAAAGATACAAGTAGAGTCAATCCTATTAAATTATGAGTTTGATTGATCTGAGGCTTCTTCCAACACATACAAAATTAAATATAGGTCACTTTTAGGCATTACGTAAAAAAAATTGAATGTATATTATAAATTCTGAGTATGTCACATTCCATTTTAATAAAATAGAATTTTAAAAAAACCACACTTTGAGTCATACCGGTCACATCATGTGTTGGTATGACATGAGACAGAAACATAAATGTCACATATGAATTTCTAAACCTTGAATTCAATTATCAAGTCAATATGTACATTTTACCAGGGTTTTCAATGACTGACATTTTTGATCAAAATGGACAATTAAAAACAGCTAACAAACAAGTTGAGTCATACTAAGAAAATAGTTATTAAAGTTGAGGTGCGGCTGATTCCAACATGTGATAAATTAATTATAGATCATTTTTCAAAATTATATAAATATTAATATTTTTATTACTCATTTTTTGTGTATTCCTGCAGTCATTTTTACAAAAAATGTGGTCATTTATAAATAAAAAGAAACAATTGAATCCATACCAGTCACACTATGGGATAGATAGAGACTAGGATGATTACACATCCCAATATAATTATCTCACATTTTCATAATGTATAAAATTAATTAAAATGCCTTTTAGTTCTTTTTGTGTGACCACTCTTTTTAACTAAATTTGAATCTTAAAATGGTTACACACAAAATTATTCACAATGGTCACATTATGGGTTATTTTTATGTGAGACTAATATTTAAACATCAAAAATTAAATCTGAATAATTTTCAAAAGTTATCAAAGAAATTTTTTCGTGTTTCGTATTCTTCATGTGAGTGACACTTTTCAAAAATAATGTTAGTTTTAAAATACTAAAAGAATTTTTCATTCGTTCTGGGAACATTGTTTATCAAATTGTGGAGTGGATTATAAAATCATGTTACCTTGATCAGGTATGATTTCATTTTTTCTATAATCCCTTCTAGTTTTAAAAAATACATTGATGTGATAATTTGGGTTTACTCATTGTTCAAGAACATGTACATGTCATATTCATGAAGTACACGTCGTGTACCCATTGTAGGATTCATTTCCTAAATGCAGAATCACACTATGAGGAGGTATTATGCTGGTACACACCATGTACATGAGGTATAAGTTCAGAAGGAGTTATATAAGTGATTTTAAACTAGAATCAATGTGTTTTTTTAGCGTAACATATCCATCATGGACTACATGTCATGACCAATGCGTACACGTCATGACCAAGAACACACCCATGATTAAGTCTTTTATTTTTCATAATCGCTTGGATTTTTTCTTCCCATGCTCTTTGATATAGGCCTTACACTTGTAATAGGATTTATTCTGAGGTGTCTCACTTTCAGGAATGATCTGATCGAATTGGGTCCATTATTGATTTTATAGTGCATCTCTTAGGGTATGTGTTCACTCTAATTCTTCCATGTGGTTAATCGCAATATTTCACTTGTGTTGCATCATCATATCCGCTAATTAAATTTGGATGTTTCTTGTTGTCATCATCTATATAAATTGTTTTATATTTTCTTGATGGTTGTACAATAGATAGTTCGAGTGTAGTAGACGTTCTTTCTTGCGGTCCTTCATTGACAGTTCTGTTGGGTTTCTTTTCTTCTAGATTCCATTGTGGGCGTGTGTGACCCGAATTATGATTTTGGTGGTTTCATATCTAGAGTATGATAATGAACCTACTTGTTTTGATATTTTAATTACCTAATGAAATTATTTATGTAATTATCAATATTTTCATGTGTGTTGGAAAAGGGTTGTCATTGAAAATGGGTTTTCCCAAGATTTTGATAAATAGAATATTCAATGGTTTCTAGGGTTATCAATGCATTGTAATAGGTTTTTGAAATTGAGAACATGGTTTACATTGGGTATATAGTTGGAAGGTTTATCTTGAGGCCATTTTCCATTTCATTGTTATTGTCAAAGAGTTTTGTCTTTGGGATGTCCTCTTTTTCCATGGCCTATTGTTCTAGGGGACCAATATTGAAATTTTTGGGGGTTTACTGTTGGGGTATTCCTCATATTCATGGTTCAGTTATTCTAGGATCAGATGTGTGAACATGATTCATATAAGACAAGTAGTCTGCTTCCAATACCTATATAATTCCTTGATGTGTCACACTTTTCTTATGTTTGGTATTTCATGGATTTTTGAGTTAGCATTGATATTATTTTTTATTCTTATGGAAACATGCTATGGAAAATATTCATTGAAACTATTGTACCTATATTTGTTTAGAACTATTGAAAAGGAAAATATTTACCATGATTTCTATAAAAAAATATGTACAACACATCATGTAATGTTTCATTTTAAAAATGAGCAAAAATGATTTTTTATACAGAGACATGCAATGGAAAACCTGGGTGGGATCCTATTGAGCATGTTAGCTCACATCTTGTGCATTGCATTGCTGGTTCATAAACATCTATTTATTTTATATGTAAGGGAAATGAATGTTTATATAGTGAGGATATGGGGCTCATGTATGTTGGGATGGGTAGTTGGTGGTGATATGGTTAGAGTATATCCATCCCATTGTTGGATTATTTGTTTTTTTTTTGAGAACTTGTAGTTAGACTTTTCTTTCAGAGTTTTTAGAAATTGTTTCTGTTGTTATGTTTGCGCAGTTTTCCATATAGTTATGGAATGTATAATTGTTAGTATTATGATATTCATTTATTTCTTTAGATTTTTATTCTATGTAATTGTTTAGATTATGTGAAACTATTCCCTTTCTTTTGTTGTTTGTTGCCCAGGTTCTTGTCCATATTCTGTGGGGATCAGGAACACCCTTCAATTATGTGTATCATTGAGTCTTGTGTCGAGAATAAGGGAAACCCATGACAGTTCTTTACAATTTTGTATCAGAGGATGTTGTTCCCAAGAATAGTTTATGGAATGTTGTGTGGACTATAGATATGACTGTTAGGACTTGAGATGTATGTTATCATGACTATCAAGATATCTTCTTTTGTAACGAGGCACAAGTTACCATGGGATGTTAGGAAATTTGTCCCTATTATTTGTTTTTTATTTTAAAAATATCAGCTTTTTATTATGGTTACTCTAGTGTAAATTGAGATTTGTTTTGTGTCTGATCATTTTTTGGTTTCGTTATGTAGTAGTATGCCTCTGAGACAACTTCAATAGGTTCCTTATGTACGTTATGCTAATTTTCCTAACGGAAATCCAGCTATGGATCATAATCTCATAATGAATATCATACGTGTAGTGCATTATATCAATCAAAATGTGCCACGAGTCATAACAAAGTCATTTAAGTACAACTAGGAGGTTGAGGAGAACGAGATCGGTTGTAGTAGTTATTGTGTTATAATCTACCTCCCCTTAAATGGAAAACTAAAAATAATGATATTGTGGTTTGTCTGGATTGGATCGAACAAACATCTTGGAGGACCCTAAGAATTTCTAGGTGATGTTCACAGGGTGCAGACTCAAGGGATATAACAATCGTTGTTGGGAATCATTGGTCAAGGTAAAAAAACATGTCGGCTTTAATTTGACGGTTTTCGAAACCCTATTCCTCCAACAATTTTTTACATAGTCTCTATTGTTAGAAAAATTATTTTGAGTTTCCATCGTTACTGTAGGGAGAGCATCAGGTATCTTCCTACACCAACCATTTCATTGAGCTTGTCCGTTTTTTCTCCATAATGGGTATTGAATGACAAGATGAAGGCATAGAAGTAACGTCACGGTTTGAAACAGATCATTATATAACATGTGTTCATTTTTAGTCATTTTACCTAAATAAGGATTGTGTAGGGATTAATGATGGAAATATGTAATTGGAAGGCATGGTTTGATTTACGACCTATTTGCATAAAATTGGTGATAACTTTAGTGGTGTGCATGATCTGAAGTGGAAGTGGTGGGATTATCGTTGGAGTAGTGGAGGTGCAACTCAGTAAGGTGTCTTTTCTACATCATTTTTTTTAGATAGGTGTATGCCTCTTACTTGCTAATAGTGCGACTAGGGTGTCACAATAGATATTCTAGTCATGAACCATGAAGAAATACAATAGTTGTCGATTTTTTGGTCATCTACAACGTATTGGTATTTCTATGAAAAGATAATGTTATGGTCTGGGTTCATCAGTTACAAAGCCTACTATGGTGCAATAATAACATTAAAAGAATATTGGGATATATCCATTAGTTTAATGCGTTAAGAATTTACATGTAGAAGATGAGTGTCCAACATAAGTTGATGCTGGTATGAAAACTGTGAGAGGTACGCACCTTATTGCAGCTTATGTAGCTACTTCTTTGTCTGATACTTGTTGATCTAGCTAACATATATATTCACATTTTTCTGATATTATTAAACATACAACAGAACCAATTCCCTTTACAATGGAGTTATATATACCTCATGGTAATGGGAAATAGTAGGGGTTCTTGTGTCCTTCGTCTTTGTCCATGACAACTGACATAGAGGTGGTCAGGGAATTTCTATTTCTCTATCATGATCTATTTGGCTTCATCTTCGGTATGGATTTTCTTGTTGCTCATCGAGATAAGGCATCATGTTATCATCGGCGTGTCTAATTTCTTCTGCTCAATGGGAGCTTTCATGTGTTTCATGTAGAGTGGAACACGATGTTAGTGCGTGCAGGTCTATCCCACCTAGAGATCAAAAGTTTTTTAGTTGCTCTTTCGTTTGATCCTGATGAAATTTTTTATATTGAGGATCTTCCTGTTGTGGTCCATGAAATTCTTGTCATTTTACCAAATGACATATCCAGTCTTCCTCTAGAGAGAGAGGTAGAGTTCCTAAGTGACTTAGTTCTAGGTACACATCCTATATCGATGCCTTCTTATAGAATGGAACCAATGGAGTTGATAGAGCTCAATATTTAGATGTATGAAAAATAAGAGATGTGTTTTGTTCCACCTAATGATTCTCATTGGGGATCCCTTGTTATCTTTTCCATGAAATAGGACGGTACAGTTTTGTTATGTGTGGACTATCAGAGGATACACTAGGTAATAGTTATGAACATATTCCATTTGACACGTTTGGATGATTTGTTTGATCAGTTCAAGGGATAAAGGTGGTTTCCAATGATCGATCATCGACTAGGTTATCATCAGCTCTGATTAAGGGAGTTCTATATACCAAATAAGGCCTTCAAGAGCATTTTTTCCCATCATGGGTAACTTGTGAGGCCTTTCAGTCTGACTAATTATCCTATAGTTTTTATATCCTATGTGAATCCGATATTTCACCATTATCTTGACATTTTTTGGGTAGATTTCATATATGGTATTATGGTCTATTAATAATCCAATTTTGGGCATGAGTACCATATATGCTTGGTTTTGAAGATTCTATAAAATCACTATCTATATGGAAAGTGTTCAAAATACAGTTTCTATATTCGCGAAGTGAATTTCTTGGGGAACATAATTTCTATAGATGACTATTTAGTTGATCCATAGATGGTAAATTCTATTTTTTCCTAGGTGGAACCCCAAAATTCTTTAGAGTTACGAATCTTCCTTGGTCTTGTTAGATACAACCAATGGATTGTGAAGGATTTCACTAAGGCATTGTCACCATTTAATAATATTATTAAGATGGTCGTAAAATTCTCAAAGGATGTGAAGTGTCAGTGTTATTTAGATGAATGAAAATGACATCTGATATCTACGCTAGTTCAGATGATACCTTTACATAGTAAGGGGAACATATTGTTCTTTGATGCATTAGGTTCTGGTGTGGGTTGTGTGCTTATGCAAGATGATCATTTGGTAACTTAGGGATCTATTTCGATACAACCATATGATAAGAAGTATCCCACTCATAATTGGGATGCTAATGTGGTGATGCATGCACGTAAATGTTGGTGGCACCATCTCTTGGGGGAGGTGTTCATGGTATTTTTTGACGATAAGATTCTGTGCTTTATCGTTTCTAAGATGTAATTTAATCTATTACAAAGCTTATGGATAAAATACCTTCTGAAAATTTACTTCTACATCGCTTATACGTTGGGGAAATGGAATGTTGTTATATACACTCGAAGAAGGACGATACTGTCACGGGATGTTTTGGAAATGAATGAATAGTTGAATCATATGGGGATTTTCACTTTGTTTCACATGGATTATTTGGATGATGTTTCAAGGTTAGTTATAAATAGTGTTTAGTTATCATAATCACTCATGAAGTCTTTATTATAATGTTTTCATTAGGATGATGAGTTTTAGAAGATTCAAAAAACACTTTCAGGTGGGGAGACACATCCTTGTTTGTCTCTTTCTTCAGATGGTATACATCACCTTCAAAAGTGAGTTGGCATCCTAGAATCAATGAGATGATCTGGTTATTATTTTCATATCTATTCTGGGTTATTTCATCTAGGAACAATAATTATTTTTTGTGATATGAGAAGGCATTTCTGGTGGCTGGGTATAAAGAGTGACATTGTAGATTTTGTTTCCTGTTGTTAGACTTTGAAACGGTTAATGGTAGAGCACCTTAAACATTTTGGATTGCATTGTCCATATCCAGTGGTAGTTTAGAAGTGATTGAGGTGATCAAGGATTTTTTGGATGGGTTACCATATACACGTGAAGGAAAAAATGATATCTGGGTGGTTGTTAATCAGTTGACAAATTCTGATCACTTCATTCAGACTAAATACACCACTAATGGTAAAGATCTAGGTAAGATGTATGTGTATAATATCATGAGGTTACATGGTATTCCTTCATCTTTTGTTTCATATATGGATCCTAGGTTTACCTCAAGGTTCTAGAGGAGTAATCAAAAGGTAATGAGGAATTAGATCATATTGAGCATAGCATACCATCCATAGACAAATGGCAAGACTGAGTGTGTAATTTAGATCCTTGATGGTATTCTTCATGCATGTGTCTTGGATTTCACTATATCAGTGGATATCCATCTTGGACTAGTTTAATTTTTTTACTGCAATAGTTACCATTATTTGATCATAATGGATCTTTTTTGAGGTGTTGTATGGTCTCTCATGTAGATCACCTCATTGTTGGAAAGAGGTTGGTTATGTTTCATTGGTTTCACCAAGTCTATATCATTAGTTGTTGGAAATGATTCAGGAGGTGTGATGACATTTGAATATAACCCATTATCGACCGAAAATATATGTAGACGGACAATATCATTCTTTGGAGTTTTCCATTGGTTATTAGATTTTCTTTAATGTGTCTCCACATTTGGCTCATCAATGTCTTGGAAAATAGGTAATATGGGATCCATGATATGTTGGACCATCTGAGATCATTGAACGTCTTGTAAAAGTTTCTTATTAGATAGAATTTCTGGCATATTTGATGGGAAAACATGAATTTTTCTATTAATCTCATCTCATGAAGTATCTCCCTGACCTCTCTCATGTTATATGTTTTGAGCAAATTAATTTAGAGCCAAATGCTTCTATTTTTGAGAAACCAGTCAAGATCGTTAACACTCTTATGAAAGACTATCATGGGATGTCGATCTAATTGGTCTGAGTTCTATGGAAACAATGATCGTATTATCATGTGACATGGGAACATGATTCGTTGGTGAGGGAGTAGTGGCCTTAGTTTTCCTTTGAGTACATCATATACATGACTTATAGGGGAAAAAAGTCATTGTGTTGGGGAGATTGTAACATCCAGTTACCTTTATCAGGAATGCTTTCACTTTTTCTATGTACCCATCGAGTATTAAAAATACTTAGATTTGATTTTATGGGTTTAATATAGGTTGCAGAAGAGGTACACATCTTGTAGTTGAAATACACATCATGTATTGGTTGTAGGATTCATGTTGTGATTGGGGGATCACGTAGTGAGTAGGTACTGAGCATGTTAATTCTTTATAACTTAGGTACAAATTTTGTTGTTGTTAAATATGATATTTTTAAAATGACTCGATGCCTTTTTTTACACAACTTGTCTTGCATGGACTACACACTAGGACCAAGGTGTACATGTCAGGACCTGCCCCACACCCTTGTTTAAGACAGTAATTTTTCATTTTCCCTCAACATTTTTCCTCCGAAACAACTTGGATCCCAACTGTAAACTACTCCTAGTAAATTTTCAGATACATTTCCATGTCATCATTGATTTTATCAACTCAGAATCATCATTTCTTCTAGGTTGTGTCTCTATGGTTAGGTGTTCTCTCTGATTCTTCTTGGAAATTTATCACGATATCACACTAGGCTTGAGTTATGGGATCCAATAATCCAAGTTTGATATTTCTTATTTTCCTAATCAACATCTAATGTAATACATATTCTCAACGGTCGTTCCATAGCTATATTGGGTGAAACGGACATTCGATCATGAGGGCCTTCATTGATGGAATTGTTCACTTTCCTTTATTTTTGATTCCTTTACGTGCATGTGTGAACCAAACATTGTGGTAGCTAGTTTTATCTCTGTCCTATGATAACGAACCCGCATTTTTTTCTTTTCTAATTATTAAATAAATTGATTTATGAAATTTTCATGATTATCATGTGCGCTGATAAATGGTTTTCAATGATAATCAGTTTACGCTAGATTTTTATAAATGGATTGTAAAATATTTTTGAAGGTTATAAAATCATTGAAATTGGTGTGTGACTTTTAGAAAATATGTTACCATGGGTACTTAGGTGGACGGTTTATCTTGAGTCCATAGACCATAGGTCTTTGATTATCATGGATGTTTATCTTGGGGCTTTCCCATATATGTTAGGACCATTGTTCTAGGTGAAAGATGTTGAGATTGGGGTATGGGTGGGTTACTCATGGGGTATTCTTATTCTTCATAGGACCATTGTTTTTGGATCAGATTTGTGCACGTGAATATTGTTGTACGAGTAGTATACTACCTAGACCTTTTGTAATCCTTGTTGTGTGGTTCATGAGATTCTGTTTTGTATTTATTTGATTTTTGAGATAGAAATGTTATGTATGATTATGATTTTGTAAAAAAGGTAATTGAAAATGTTATTTAAAATGATTATACTAACTATTGTTTAAACCTTTGGAAATAGGAAATTTTTACAATGTTTTCTATAAATCATCATTACTATTTATCAGGGAATGTTTTATTTTAATTATTTAGATAATGGATTTGTTATATATAGTCATTCTATAAAAAACATGGGTTGGTCTTATTGAGCATGTTATCTCACACCCTGTGCACGAATTCAGTGGTGAATACATCTTGGTTTTTATTCAAGTGAAGTGAACTGAAATGCCCCATAGTGAGGTGGAAATGTTCATGTCAACAAGGATGGGTAGTTGGTGGTGAGATGGTTTGAGTTCATACCTTCCATAATTAGATTATTATTTTTAGTTTAGAGTCCATTATAGTCGGACATATCTATTAGAGTTTTTAGATACAATTTATATTGTTATATTTGTGATATTTTCCATATTTTTAGAGGATATATTCTTATTATTATTATAATGTTCTATTAATTCTTTATAAATATATTTCATGTGGTTGTTCATGTTAGGAGACATCATTCCCTCAGTTGATTTGTTTCATGCTCGAGTGTTTGTTGGCAGCCTATGGGGAACATGAACGACCATAGGGTATGCGACAGATTGGGTCGGTTTCCAGGATTGAGGGAAACATAGGTCATTTCGTTACATGTCTTGTTACTAATAATCACATATGAAATAAGGATAATTTTCATATTTTATCAAAAAATCCAAATTATTTTTCTCATTTAATTAATTTTTTTCCTAAAATTTGTGTCAATTTTAAATAAAAATATGCAACTGGAGTCATACCAGTCACATAGGGAATCATAATGATGTTTCCATGATTCCTACACTTCTCAAATGACTTTTTGGATAAATTTACAAAAGTATAAAAAAAATATTAATTCTTTTGTCAATTTTTAGTATCAAACTTGTCTTTTTTTTAAAAAAAATCATTTTAAACATGAATCACACACATTATTCATACGAGTCACATCCCTTATTTATTTTACATTTTATTGATTCCTAGACAACTATAATGAGTAATGAATCATTAAAAAAATTATCATGATAAATCAGGCATGTTTTCTTGTTTTTTAATTGAAAACACATTTTAAACTAAAATGTAAATTATAAACTGAAAATAATACAATCGATTCATTTCGGAAACACCCTGTAGTAGATTAAGGATAAATTAATTATTTCAAGTCACAAATTACTTATGGATTTATTTCCTAATGTATTAAAACAAAATTTTTTAATTTTATTTGTTTTGATTATGTCAGTATTCTTTTTTTACTAAAATTATATTAAATATTAAATAAAAAAATCACTCGGAGCCCTACACATCACTTGGTGTTTCAGATTGAGGTTCTAATGACTCATACACATCCCAAAGTCTCATCTTACAAAATTTAAAGGTTTCCTTGTTTTCCACTGTAATAAATTTCAAATTTAATATAATACATATGGAGTCGATGTTTTTAGATGAAAAGGTTTTTTATCAAACACAATTGAATAAAAATGTAGTGTTGAATATTCAATAATAAAATGGAATCAAAATCAAGGAAACTATGGTAAAAAGGAAAATTATATATCTTTAGGGGGTTTTATGATTATTGACTGAAAAATATTTATTCCAAAAATATTTGTGAAAAATATTAATAATTATTAGAAAAAAATGAAATGTAAAAAAACATATAAAGAGTAGATAAAATGATGAAAATCATAATTAAATAAGTATTAGGAACTCATCTATTCATGATGGTTGAATATATTGTTGACCCATTTACATTTAATAGTTATATAAGATTCATCTCCTAAGTCCAATCTCTCACGAGAAAGGAAATATTCCTAAAAACCACTTCCACTTGAACAATAGAATCATCCTGTATAAGAAAAAATTTCTTATATGAGTAATAAAAAATTAAGTAAATTAAAAATAAATCTGAATTAATACATTAATTCTATGTAAAATGACATTAATATTATAAAATAATTGTTATCTTGTTGATTTTGTATAGGTACCATTGTTTTTATTCCAAAAAAGAAGTGTATAGAACATGATGTAACAAGATTAATTCCAACAATACATGGGTTTAGATGTATTGAGGTAGAATAGGTATGTGCATGTTTTGGTGTAGAAAGTTATGAATTATGGATATAAATAATTAAAAATAATTTATCTCTTAAATTAATAAAGAAAATTATAGCAAACATTTAATATTTTTTTCGTAAAATAGAGAATGTATATCATATCATTACCTTTATATCTACCCAAAGGGTTTCCATCAATATAGTTGTTTCTTCAACAATATTAAGACCGACAATATTAATAGAATAATTTTTTTTCAGGAGTAGTGAAAAATTTAATTTATATTATGTTTATGCACTGGAGAATAAATGATAAAATGACGACAATCATATTATATTTCACTTTACATTTTTACAGCTTTTAGGGTTTTTCCTTATTTATCAAGAATCTAAATCCCCTCAGTGTGGTCTCCTTTAACATAAAATACATTGTCTATATTGGGACCAATATGAACTTATTTTGATCACCCAATGAAATGGTCATCCCTCATATAATTTTCATCCTACCTGATGTTTTTCGAGTCTCTGGTAGGACAATAATCAAGTTCTTGTATTCTAGAACTGACACAAAATACACATTCATTGATTCATATACCAATATGAAAGGTTCATTGTTTTAACCATCAAAAATTTAATTAACCTTCATTATCCCCATTTAATAAAGGTTTACTGGAATACTATTATCCCGAAAATTTCAATAGAAAAACATCAAAAGAAATGTTTTGTATTAAAACACATATATCTATTTTGAAATTCCAAAAAAGGAAATTTTTATGAAAATTGGATTTTATTACTTGGAACAAGATATGTGATATTTTTATGACCCGAGTGTTATTACACATTTTTTCATCATTCTAAAATAATAATTTTCATTTATACGTAATGTATAATCATTTATTACTAAACAAGTATAATATATATCATTTCCATTTGGTCCATTGGCTAGCCATGAAAGTCATTCTAAAATTGGGTTCATATTTCTATATAACATCTTATAAATTTGATCTCAGAACCACCAAGCATAAAATTATTTATTTGTATTTCATATCCATTATTCATATCATGATGGATTACAACATCTAATAATTTACTTTTGGACATCAACATATGGATTAGCATCTACGCTATTATGTTAATTGAAGATGCACTCTTTCTTCTGCTTTGTGATTGTAATTATAACACCATCTATTTTAAAAATCACTACAACCATAAGGTGTCAAATATGATGAGACATCAGGTGAATGGTCATATCAAAATTAATATAGGTAATTAGTAAATAAATCAATATCTTATTTAAAAACATATTTTTCTGACATACCCTTAAAAATCATCACATACCTTTCATGGGGTACATCCTTCTATAATGGACAATACCACATATGTGAACCTTTCAGAGCAAATGAACCATCAAGGGGACCATTATATTAAATGATGGTAGTGGCAAGAATATACCTAATTAATATAATATGACTAAAACCTAATTTTTTTGGATTAGAAACATCATCGAGTTCATATTGTTGCTGTATATGGATTTTTAAAATAAATACTCCAAT
This sequence comes from Viscum album, assembly GCA_963277665.1. Classification (NCBI taxonomy): domain Eukaryota; kingdom Viridiplantae; phylum Streptophyta; class Magnoliopsida; order Santalales; family Viscaceae; genus Viscum; species Viscum album. Next base: position 1,681,576,345 of record OY728126.1, on the reverse strand, counting down.
TGATGTCTGGTGTAAAATGATTGTATGAATGAAATGGAAAGAAACAAGCATCAAATCCAAAATCAAAAACTAAAATTGTTTTTATTTTAGTCCATCTGACATCAAATTTTACATTGACATGAAATTCTTAATCGTTGATGAATTTAGATCTGGAAATTTTAAAATATTATAAAATATAAAAAAAATTAAATTTTCCTATCTAGATAGAGAGTAATATGTTGAATGATTATAATTTTAGACAATACCCTTCACTACTGCAAAATATTACCTTATGCTCAGGGAAATCACATCCACCAAAACCATGATTCCGACTTTCTATTTTCTAGAATAATTAGTAACTTTCCAATAACACTATCAAAAACATTTTCTCTAAATTCATGACATAATGATAATGTATAGTGTATGAAAAATTACAATACCTCAATTCCATGAAAATTGATATCTTCATGCAACCTGATTTCATAAGTTAATGTGAAAATGGTTTACTAAAAATTGTTTCAATAAAATTTACTTTATCGAATATTTGATCAGTCGATAGTGGAGAAAGTGTTTTGCCTTATATGATATTAGCATTGAATGCAGTTTTATAGGATCAATATTTATGTTTTTGAGGTAAAAGTTTCAGAATTAATAAAATCCCCATCTCCATGAAATATTTCATCGAAACCTAGTGTCTTTATTATTTAAAAATAGGATACTCCAACATTCCATTAATGATATGGCCTAATAAATTTCCATAAGTTGGAAAATCAATTATCATCATACACAATATGGAACTCAATGTGAATTATTCACCTACATTAGAATTATATATTGTAAAAAATGTATACCACATCAACTTTAGATTTTATAAATAGGATCCAATGATAAATAAATAGCATTACTAGGTTGATTTTTCATTATATAATAAGAAAAAACATAATGTATTTTCACATAATACATATCCATGGAAGAAAATTATAATTTACCAACATGAGAGGTCATGTAATATGAGAAAAACTCATTAAAAAAAAGGGTTCTTTCAATATATATATAATGAATGATGAATGTTTATCATTCACTTATAAATTCAAGATACTCATGACCAATATTATTCCACTGAGGAGAATATTTTGGATGATATAGGTCCCTCCCATTAATTATTGTATCTAAATTCCATTACAATTAACTCGTGGTTTCTTGAAATCCATATAGTCTTCTAAACAATGGAGTGATATGAATGTACCATAAGGCTTTTGAAGGACATGAATAATTTTTCGTGTATCGATCTGTTCCACACATATGTAATATTATGAGTTATTTATGGTCCTTTCAAAAAAATGCAATCATTTGGACAATCATGTTTTTTTAATGATCATTCACATTGAACACATAATTGGTTTTATGTCATTTGTATGGCAAGCTTTTTCAATTTCATCTAGTACAATATCATTCATGAGAACAAGTAGTTCTATAAACTTTGTGTTATTCCATATACTCCGATTCTTCAAATTAAATAACTTCAATATAGTTGACAATGTTGTGTATTTATACAATCAATATATAATAGTCTCTTAGAACAACAAATTAACTTATCAAAAAAATAGCAATCATAATTTCCATCTTCAAAACCAAATTTCACTTTTTTCTAAGGTTTGTCAATCATCATTTACATAGGTGTTCTTATCAAATTATCCATAAAAGACAATATCCTCCTAATAAATACACATGTTCATGTTTTCCCTGTGTTTAGTAGAAAATTTATTGTTGTAGTATATTCTATGTTAAATCAATTTTTTTCATAATAATATAGAATAATTTATCATGATTAATGAAAAATTGAACATGGAAAAAATATTTCCAAATGGGAGTATGCATGCTCTACTATAAACATGGAGAAATATTTAACTCGATTAAGAATCAACATTCTCAAATGATTAGTGTGCATCCATTTTTTATTCATATAAATCGTATTACGTTCCTAAAATATTCATCGTGTACAATAAATAAATAAATACACATAATATGTACAATATGAAAGGATAATGTTATAGATATTTCTAAAAATTGGAACTCAACATTTGATTATTTCAATGAATTATAGTATACACAGAATTGAATGAGTAATTGAATTTAAGAAAATAAGTACTCAACTATGGTATGTGTAATCATTTGAATTGGTCGAAATATTAAGGTTATAGAAATCAACCATCCACATCAATTTAATCACCCAAAATCTTATTACTAAAAATATTGTTTGAGGCTCATCCTCTATCTCCATTAAAATTGAAACCTTATTTGTGGAACTACTATAAAAAGTAGTCATCTATGCGGTAACTAATACTGCGAATTTTTCATGAAACATAAAAATATGGGGGATGAGTCACAAGTAACAAATTGAAATAATAACTTTTTTGGAGATGAAGCTAATTGGGATAACAATTATACTATATTATGTTCTCGAAAAGGGGTAATTCCTTCCATTTGTGACAATTATTCCACCTGAACTAGTTAGTAACTTATATCATAATAATAGTGATATTTTGGGAGTCATACAAAATATTTTGTCTCTATCAAAGGGTCTCTAAGAGGTCATGGGATGATATATTCATTATTAGGGCCTCTATGAATTATTTATTTATATGAGAAATTCCATTATAAATATGTTCAATCCTTTAACTAAGACTAGTAATACATCTATTAAAATGATCTATTATGTATTTCATAGATCCAAAAAACAATTGATAATATAATATAAGAAATTATGGTGTAATATAAAACCCAAATATGATAAATAATAATGATAAAATCTCATTAAAAAAATAAAATATATAAAAATGTATTGAAAAATTATTTTAATAAATAGAGGGAAATTTCATATAAATGGATGGTATTCATAGATTACTAGGTGTGGAACCGATAAATAATGAATAAAAATGATGAATACCTAAAAATAATTTCTAATAATTATTCCAAAAAATTATAAAATTTAATATCCTCTCTTATATTTTTTAGAAAAAGTGATGTGACAACCACTGGAATTAAAATATTTAATTCCGATGAAATGTGAAATATCATTATCCTAAATACCTTCAATAAATAAAAATTTTCACCTTATTAACTGGTATTTTATTAAATGAATAAAATTATAGACTCTATAACTATTCATGGGTTTTTTAATATTCCCCTTTATAATGGTACTCATGATGAATAACATATAATAATCAAATGAAACATTAATTTGAAAAATAACTAAATAAATTTCATAATAAAAAATATAAAAAATAGGTCACCTTATAATGGATCAATATTAAATATGGAGTAATTTATAAATAATATACACATAAAAATAGTAAATGAATAATATGTAATCGTTGGAAATATCAAAACATCATGTGAGGTTACTCTGGACCTAGCTGGGTTTGAACCACCTATAATAGTGAGGATTAAATATTTATGTTTATAACATATTATAGACATACAAAATTAAATCATTATTAGTCTCCCCTATGGACTTCGATATATGTAGGGACCCATACAATCTTATCAGGACTACATTATTACTATATTTCAACCCTCTCCAAGATTCATATGATCCCTATAATGATAGTAATGGCAGGTATGACCACCTTTTCTGAAAAAATATAAACCAACAAACAACCATACTCAAACATGTCTATTGAAACATCCTTCCAACACCCATAAATATGTTCTCATTATTTGAAAGAAAAGGTTATTACCTCATCAAAACTAATATAGACAACATCTATTGATGTTAATAAAATTTTATTAAAATAGTTCCATTGTACAAACAAGGCCATAACACATGATATTACATATATATTTCAAAAGAAAAAATAATTAATTAAATATTATTCTAAATGAACAACGTATAATTAATGTAGTTTTAAAAATTTCCAAACATGACTCAATACCTTAATTTTTCAAAATAGACCATTATATTCATTCTCCGAATTCATTATTGAATCTATGAAAAAACATTATCATTTTATTTATTAAATGAATAAAATATATATTTCATATTTCTACATACATACATATATACATGAAAAAATGAGTACATATATATATAAATATGTGATTATTTAATAATTAATATAGATATATGTATGTCAATATAGTATATCAAGATAAAGGCAAAGAGATAAAATTTTGGACACTTAATGTAAAATACAAATCTTGATTTTATATCATTGACGATTCCAAAAAAGAAAAACCAAGTCAAAACACAAATTTAATTCAAGAAATAATTAAAACAAATCCATTTCTATTTAATAAAAAACATAGGTATGATTTTTACAAGCACTTTGATTGCATTATTTACATGGAAGTATTTTAAAAACATTTATACTTAACATGCTGAGAGGATGAAATTATGGACTCGAATTATTAATATGTTTCAATGCATTAATGAAGGCCCTTAAATGGTCAACAAAAACTATAAATCATAGACATAATGAAATTTAAAATAATTTTATAATTGAAATAAATTATGTAAAATTAATAACCTGAGATAATGAACAAAAAATACAAATAGATACTGTCAAAAAAGAAAATAATTAGTGAGGAGGTGAATAAAATAATGTATCATGGAATGAAGTATTGAATTATCCAATAGAAATTCAAGAAATCACCAGACCATTGATTTTTTCGATACATGGATTCGTAAAAACCTTGAATCATTTGAGACTTGTAATTGTTTGATCCTTGATTTGATCTTGGAGTAGATGAGGATAATTTCCAATTATAAGTGACGTATGTAGAATGTCATGAACCAATCTTAGGTCGACCTTGAGCCCGTCACTGAGTTAGTCCGCAACATGTCCTGAGGGGAGTTCTCGATCCCTCAGGGATGATAATTAGTGTTGGTTATCAATTTATAAATGAGGGAACGATTTAATCCAATGAAATAAAATAAGGAAAAAAAATTTAATAAAAAGATCATGCAAAAAATTGAAAAATGAATCTTAAATTAATAATGAACTGATCCACCAAAAAAGTAATAATAAAAATAACTAGACTGGAAATAAGACCTAGAAACAATGATCAATGTGTGACCCATTGGTCACCTCCAAAAAAATCCCAAAAGTGCTCCCACATGATCATCCACTAAGGTAAATCATGAACAACAGCTGAACCTATAACTAAAATAGTAATGGGTAGGCATAAACACAAAAATAATCTATAGGGATTCCAAAAGTAAACCACTAAATCCATGTGTTTCCCTAACCATATTTTACTGAGGACATTTGATTGGAAATATAATTATAAAAATAAGGGTTTTAAATTAAAAAAAAATAAAAATTATTCTACTACGTGATCCTAATCACAACAGATATTTTTTAGAAAACAGTTTTCCATTATATAACCATAAACAAACATGCAATATTAGAGTTGCGAAAAAAGGAGACAAGTAAACAATACAAGATGAAAATAAACAACTGTAGCATAAAATAAACAAGCAGTACAAGCTATAACCATGGGAGTTCCTAATCATCCCTTGGAAACCCCTAGATGCTCTCAGTTTGGAACCACCAGCTTGGGTATGGTGAATCCCCATATTCTATAACCCACATATTTCCCTAGCATCAAAATCAGTGTAAATCCCCCCCCTGAATCTCTATCTACAACATGGATCCAACACCATTAATCGGGGATGGTGAGTAACAATCCCTCGATAATCTATACTATTCCTAGGAGCCCATTGTGGTTATAGTAATACCATGTATTTAGGAGGCCCTTCCACATGTGACTCATCTCACCACACATTCTTACCCAAAACACAGACACCAATATAGGATAACCCCTAAGTGATATACCTATTATAAAGGCTCCCCATATTTGTATATATAAATTTCATATCAAATGAAGGTTCCAACTAGGCTACTATAACATATAATCATTAAAATATTTCATAAAACTTTTATGGTTTCCAAACGGGGACATAAATTTATTCAAAATATTTTCTGAACACCACTCTTACATTTATAAAAATAAAAGGGCCATTCATTTCTAAACACCCTTTAAAACACTTCACAATTATCAAACATACTTTTACCCTTTTACAACCAACAAAAAAAAATATTTCAACCTGAATGAAAAAACTATAATGAGAACATTATAAATCATGATTGTCAATACACTTAAAGTAACCCTTTTTAAAACCACATTTAAAATAATCTTTAGAAACCACTCATGAGGAAAAAAATTATCTGAAAACTAAAATCCATTTAGAAAACTAATCATCTAAGAAAACAACAATTACCGTAAAACCATAGATGGAAACATACTTTATTTATAGAACACAAAAAAATTAAATAAAATATTAACCCCATTCCAACACGTTTTAACATGTTTTTTCTGCTATAACAACACCTAACCATACACACCCGAAATCCTCTAATGAAATAAAATGCACACCATGAAAAACATTTAAGCCTTGCCCATAAATTCACCACTTACCAACATTATTTTATATGAACACCAACTAAAAACATCAAATTCATTAAACCCATACGAAATTCTTTTAACATAAAACCCAAGATGTAACACAACCAATCCAAATTCATTAATAAACAATGTTGTTTCAGAATAATAATGGAGATACATTTCATAAGGTCCCAATTGCTTCTTAAAAAAACATAATCAATTTAAACAATGTTTTTAGGTATCATTAAACTATTTAATTGACACTAAAACTTATTTAAAAACAATTTTTAACAAATATAATAAATCACAAATTTCTATAATAAATTAAAAAAGGGTGTCAGAGATCTGATGAACTAGTTTATAAACATATCTAAAATAGAAATCATCAAATAAAAGGATTTAGGAGTTAAAAACATCAAAACACTAACTGAAACCTCGTGCGATTGGAACTAAACTTCAATGAGAGGAAGAACGACACCATATAGATAAATCATACACCCTACATCCAAAAGAAAACTGAGATACATATTAACCCTATCCATTATTTTTAATCCAAAAACAAACCCTGCATGGAAAACCCTACAATTTTAGTGATAATTGGAGAATATAGGAAAGAGGAATCACTGAATGGAACCATCAGAGGGAGGAGCGGCTACCGGAATGGGATCCAGATGAGAGGATATGTGCGTGAGGGATTAGAGAAGGAGATGTGTGAGATGGAATATGAGGTAATGTGGGGTTTTTGTTAGGGAAAATTGTTTAAAGGGGGTTGAGTGCGTGAGGGATAAATAATTAGAGGGGTGTGCATGATGGGAAATAAATAAGAGGGTTATTATTGGAGATAAGGTTGATTTGAGAGAGGTGTAAAAAGAGAAAAATAAATGGTAGAGAGAGGTAATTGTGGAGAGAAGTGTAATTGGATAGAGGAATAAAACATTAATGGATTAAATGGGATAGAGGGGTAACGAACGGAGAGAGTGGTGATTAGAGAGAGAAATAAAAAAATATGAGTTTAAATGAGGGGAGGGAGGTGAGTCATGATGGATAAAAAAATTGGTTTTGTGGTTGGAGAGAGGTGTGATTGGAGAGAGTAATAAAAAATGAAGAGTTTAAAAGGGTGAGTGAGGGGTGAGGCATCGAGGATAAAAAAGGGATTAAAACCCTCAAAAATTTAACAAAAATAACAAATAAAAAAATATGTTAATAATATTAGTGATAATGATGATGATAATAATAATAATAATAATAATTAAAATATTAATAACAAAAAAATTACTGACAACATTTTCTATAATATAAATAATTATATAATCATATCAACATCATTAATTTTCTTAATGATTATAATATTATTAATAACAATAAAATAGTAATAATGATAATCATTTGTTTATTCATTTTTTTAATAAAAAAAAATAATAGACGAATAATAATTATATTTATCACAATTATAATGATAATAAGGTCATTAACAATATCAATTAAAAATACACTTTTATCTACACAACAATGTTATTATTATCTAGTCTCAAATATTTATATTATATCATTCTCATAATGTTTTATTATTTTATGTTATTGGTTACTACATTGTATCCGGTCTGACAACACAGTTACCGCCAACCTTGCGGTGCCCGTGAACTGGTCCGAGACCCACAAAAAACATCAAATTTCAAAAAAATTAAACATTAACTCAAGTTGCACCTTGTAAAAGCTAACCAAAACCAAGAAATCATAAAATCAAATAATTTAAAATGTCATGGTGTGACAATTATCCCCACCAAAAAAATTTCATCCCCCAGAAAGTCACCAAGCTTATAGACAACTAAAACATATGTCAATGACCAAACAAACTGTTTGGAAATAAATACGATCCTTGAGCTGACTATACACTCTGTATGGTACACATGACGGACTCAAAGAAAAAACAAAGAACCAAACAAAGTCGAAAACGAGAGGGTTCTCCCCACCATAATAATTCTCGTGGCAAAAGAATTTAGAACTCAAACACACCACACTGTCGGGGACCTAGAAACTCCAAACCAAACATACAAATTTATCCTCATGTGTTCAACAAGAACATTGAGACATAAACAGAAAACCACTACAAGGAAACATGACATAACATGGAACCAAAATTAGGAACTCTCTACTACAACATCACATGAACTATGAATTCCCCACACTATTCTAAAATTCCCCAACACCTCACATCTCCACATTATCACTATTAAAACTAGGACAAATCCACACAAGTTCCAAAAAAAACTTTTTAAGAAAAACTAATGATTATAGAGGTCACATTCAGAATAACTCAACTACTATGATCATGAAATGATATGATCATCTCACTATAAGGCCAAAATCTAAACTTATAAGAGTAGTGAATCAAGAAAATGGGACCCTGAATGTCACTCTTCTATGATGAATGATAACGAATGAATTAATGGTCTCACATACCTCAGACAAGATGACATTGCGCAGGCTTTACCTCGAGACCTGAGGCTAGGGATCCAATGGCTAAAGAATATTATGACTCACAGTCAGACACTATAATACCCCTATCAAAACTCCTTCCTTTAATGACACTTCCCACAGAACTTACCCCAGTGACATGAACATCCTAAACAATGATAGGGCTTTGGAGGGATGCAGCCTAAAGGCTTGGAATGCTCGAACCATCCATACCGACGGAATGCCCGATGATATCCTGGAAAACAAGGTTCTTGGATCAACGATGTTATCCTTGTAGGGAAGGCTCCTCCTACACACACTCATAACCAAATAGACCTTAACAAAAACCAACTATCACCAACTACTCCCCTAACTCTAACGATGATAAGACAACCAACCTCCAATGGTCCCAAAATGAACCCTTAAACAAACATGAAATTGAACATACCTTAAAAACCTTGGGATTTCCCAACCAACCAATGACACAGTCCACTTACCTCAAGTCATTCAGCCACCTCTAACAGACCTCCAATACATCAATGGGTGATGACACATAAAAGAACCCAAACATGGGCATGACTCAACAGCAACACTAGGGACCTATCTTTGTGGAACACTCCAAAGAACACAACAAACCCAAACAGAATCATTCATAAAACAAAAACACAAATGAAAATAAGACCCCTTTCCAAGAAAAGTAGCATGAAATCCAATCAAATATTAACACAACCAAAACCCTAGTTTCCAATTTCAACATTTTTATTTATATTTCACAACTGCCTTATCACACATTCATTTTTTAAATACAAAAACGACTTTTCAGAAGCCAAAAAAAGTCCACTCCCCAAGGAAAAACCAATTTCCAAAATCTATTTATTTTAAAACACACTCAAGGAATCCTATGGATCCTCACATGTTAATCCCCTAGTTTTTATCCACATGCCTTATAAAAAGGTTCCCCCACACACTAACCATACACACCCACTCTAATGTGATCTTTCATAGAGTGTACAATGCGACGCATCATTTTTCCATCGAAACCCAAGAATTTATAAAAAAACATCTTATTTTAAAATGCCCTTTACCAATTAAAAAAACATTAGACAAAACATTTTAATTTTAAAAATACAAACTTTTATTTCCAAATGCACAATGTCACCAACTAGAACTAAACAAATTAAAACATACAAAGAACTAGTGGAATGATCAAATGGAAGTTACAGTTAACCATTTGACATGGTAGTGAGCCACGCCCCAAGAAAGAGTCAACAACTATGAGGTACTTATACCGTGCACTCAGACTCCACATGGGACAGTACTCGATGTGAAGTCACAGCGTGGAACATGCTTGCCTCCGTTGTCATCCCTAAATCCAAAACAAAGACACGAGACTCAAATCTCGGACAACCCCTGTTAACTCAATGTTCTTAATGATAGTGGTTTTATAACACCCTTTTCACACCTACCTCTTGATTCCTGAAATTCCTAATATCTAACTACCAGTCACCCCTAAATACAAGGGCCTCATCTAATACCATTTTTTCACCATCCATCTCTTGTTGACCCTAAACCGGATACCCAAGCCAGTCTATGACATGTCCCAAGAGAAGTTCTTGATCCCCCTAGGATGGAAACTAGTGCTTGTCATCAAATTATACATTAGGGAATGATTTAATCCCATGAGATAAAACCAAGAAAAAAATATATAGAACAAATAGAGCATGCATAAAAATGATAACTGGATCATAAATAAATAATGAACTGATCCAAATACAAAGTACCAATAAAAAAATCGAAATAAGACACCACTACAAAGATCACCGTGTGACACCATGGTCACCTACAACCAAAAGCCCAAAATTTCTCCCACAACAGTAGCCACCAAGGAAAATATTGGACAATACCTGGACCATAAACTATTGTTGTAATGGATTTGAATGACAAATAAAATTCTCAGTAGGAATTCCAAAACAAAACCACTAAATTCAAGTGTCTCCTTACCCAACGTTGTCTGATGACACAAGTTTGGAAATTCAATTAGAAAAATAAGGTTTTCCAATTTAAACAAAATAAATTTTTTTCTCCACTATGAAAATCAAATCATGCCATATATTATTTTATAAAATAGTTTACCATTTTATAAACAATGCCAAACAAGAGATATTAGAGTTGATCAAAAGGAAGACAAGTAAACAATGCAAGATAAAAATAAACCAGTGTATTATAAAATAAATAATCTATACAATCTATTACCATGAGTGATCCTGAACATCGCTGGACAACCCATGGATGCACTAGGTTCAGAACCACCTACTGGCGTGTGGTGAAGGCCCATAGTCTATAACACATTGATCATCCTCGAGACAAAATTAGCAGAAAATCCCACCTAGCATATTTATATACCGAGAGCCCCAACCCATCTAATCGAGGCTAGTCTGTAACCATCAATATTTAATATATAAGATGCCCACGACCCCATGGTGGTTATAGTAATAATGTCTATGTAGGAGGCCCTCACACATTTGACTCATCTCATCAAATTTTCGTACCACAAATATAGACACCAATATACGATAACACCTATGGGATATTCCCCCTATAAATGTAACCCATATTTATATACATATATTTAAAATCTCATGATGTTTCCAAACGGGATGCTATAACTTATAAAAATTAAAACATTTCATAAAAATTTTAATGGATCCAACTGGGAAGACTCGTTTATTAAAAATATCTTACAAGCACCACTCATACATTTACAAAGTTAAATGGGCCATTAATTTCTAAACACACATTCAAGAACTTCATAATTATGAAACATTATTTGACCCTTTTCCGACCTATACCAAAATATGTTTCAAACTTAATGTCCAAACCATAAAGAACAAATTATAAAACATAATTTCTAGAAAACATAAAGAAATCGTTTACAAAACCACATTTAAAATACTATTTAGAAACCACTCAAGGAGACCAACATTATTTGAAAACTAAAATCCATTTATAAAACTAAACATCCTATAAAACAAAAATTTCATTAATACCATAACTGGCCACATACATTATTTATAGAACATATAACAAAAAAACATAAAATGCTTCCCAAAACATTTTAACATGTTTGGAATGCTAACAAAACATCAAACTATACGCACATGAAATCCTCTTTTCAAATAAAACGCACACCATGAAAATATTTTAATGACTTGACCCTAAAATCACCACTTACTCACATTATTTTAAATCATCACTGACTAAAAACATTGAATCCATTAAACCCATACAAAAGTGTTTTAACATAACAAAAAAGAAATAAAATAACCCAACCAACATCATTAATAAACAATTTCATTGCAACATAATAATGACAATACGTTTCATTAGGTCCCCATAAATTTTTAAATAAACTCAAGAAATTCAATCATGATTCTACGGTATCAAAAAAAATGTAATTTACACTAAAACTCACTTTAAAATTATTTTTTAACAAATAAAATAAATTCCAAATTGCTATATTATTTTATACAAGGGTGTCATATATTTGTGAAACTAGTAGATAAATTTATTTAAAATGGAAAAAATAAGTGGAATGGATTTTTTAACGTAAAACATGGAAAAACATACTGAAACTGCTTACGATTGGAATGATACATAAACAAGACGAAAAATGACACTCATTGGATAAATCGCACGCCCTAAATTCAGAGGAAACCCGAGATACACATTAAACCTACATTTAGGGTTCACCCAATATGAAACCACACATGGAAAGCCCAATAAATTAATTGAGTGGAGGAGAATATAGGAAATAGAACTCACCAGAAGGAAATGACAGAGGGAGGAGAGGTTGTTGGAAGGAGTGCCCGATGGGAGGAGGAGTGCACGAGGGACTAGGGTAGAGATGTGTGTGATGGAATAATGTGTAAAGATGGGTTTGGGTGAGGGAAAATATGGTAAAGGTGGGATAGTTCGTGAGGGATAAAAAATGGGAGGGGGTTTTTATGACTGGAAAAATTAAGAGGGTCGTGATTAGATAGAGGTGTTAGTGGAGAGAGGGGTAAAAAAGAAAAATAAATGGGAGAGAGTGGGGTGTGTGGAGAGAGGTGTGATTGGAGAGAGGAATATAAAATGATAGGATTAAATGGGAAAGAGTGGTGAGGTGTGCAGAGAGGGGTGTTTGGAGAGGGGAATAAAAAATAAGAGATTAAATGGGGTAGAGAGAGGTGAGGCGTGATCGATAAAAAAATTGGGGGTGTGATTGGAGAGAGGTGTGATTGGAGATAGGTGTGATTGGAGAGAGTAATAAAAAAAGAAGAGATTAAATGGGGGAGTAAGGGGTGAGGCGTGGATGATAAAAAAATGGCGATTATAACCCTTGAAACATTTAAAACAATAATAAATAAGAAAATATGTAAATAATATAACTGATAATGATAATAAAAATAATAACCATAATAATCATAATAATAATAATAATAATTTACATAATAATAACAATAAAATTTTAATGAAAACATTTATATTTATATTAATAATTATGTAATTATAAAATCTTTATTAATTTTCTTCATAATAATAATATTAGAAATAAAAATAAAAATAGAAAAATAGAGAATCATAATTTTATTCATTTTGTTCTAAATAATAAAATAATTAACAACCGAATAATAATTATATTTATAAAAATTTTAATTATAATAAAGTCATGAAAAATATTAATTAAAAATATTATTTTATCTACACAATAATGTTATTATTATCATCTCTTAATAATTTTGTTTATTTCATTATAATAATGTTTTATTATTTTAAATAATGGGTGACCCCAGGATATCCAAGGTGAGTACATGATTACTGCCAACCTTATGGTGCCCGTGCACTGGTCCGAGACCAACCAAAAACATCAAATATCAATAATATTAAACATGAACTCAACATGCACCTTTACGAAGCTAACCGAAACCAAGAAGTAATAATATGAAATAATTTAAAAGGTAGGGGTGTAAAAATTCTCCCCACAAAAGAACATTATTCCCCTATAAATTCATCCAGCTAAAAGGATACAAAAACTATGTTCTATTACCGAACAAAACCATTTGGAAAAAAATATGAGCCTTGAGATAACTATTCTATCTATAAGTAACACCTGACTGAATCAAATTAAAAACATAGAACAAAATAAGGGGGAACAAAAGAGGGTTCTCCCCACCACAATAATTCCCCTATCAAAAGAATTTGGCACTCAAACTCCCCACACCGTGGGGACCTGGAAACTCCCAACTGAATTTACAGATTTCTCCACATTAGTTGAACAATACCACTAAGACAAAAATGGAAAACCACTACATGACCACCCGGCATACTGGGGAACCGAAATAAAGAACTCTATTAAACAACACCACCAGATCTATGAATTCCCAACACCAATCTAAATCTCCCCAACAACTCACATCTATAATCTATCACTAAAAAACTAGTACTAACCCACACAAGGGAAATAACACATTTAAGAATAACTAATGATTCTCGAGGTCACATTCAGAAAAATGAAACACCTACGATCATGAAAAGGATTATATCATCACCCTATTACCAAAAATAGGTACTTATAATCGCATGAAAAAAAGAAGAAAGAAATAAAATGTCATTATTATAAGAACAAAGTTAAAAAATGAAGAAATGTTTTAAGATGCCTATGACATGCTAAGTGTGCACAAGCATCACCCCAAGACCCAAGGCTCGGGCTATGATGGATGAAGCATCATATGGAATATAATCAGACACGAGAATACCCTGATTAAAACTCCTTCCTCAAACGATGCTTCCCACATAACTTCCCCAGGTGACCTGAACAGCAACAATGATGAAATGACATAACAGGGTTATGGCCTGAGGGATTGGAATGTCTGCCACAGCCATACCGATGGAATGCAAGAATGCATCCTGAAGAACTATGTTCCAGGATCAATTAAGATAAAAAAATAGAAGGTTCATCCTACACGAACTTCTTACCATTTTGTCCTTAACAAAAACAATCTATCACCAACTACTCTATGAACTCCAACGATTATAAGAAAACTAATCTCCACTTATCCCAAACTGAACCATTAAACAAACTCGAAATAGAAAAACATTAACAACATAGGGATTTATCAACCACCCATAGAAAGACACCACATCCCTAAAGACATTCATCCACCTCTAACAGACCACCAACACCTCAAAGGGAGGTGAAAATTAAAATAACCAAAACACTGGCATGACTCATCAGCAACACTAGGGACCTTTGTGGGCGGCATACTGTGATGAACATAAGAAACAAAAGACCAAAAAATTCCTCAATCGAAAAAACTATCGAATATAACACCCAAATATAAGACAAGTATCCCTAAATCCAATAAAATATAAACACAACCAAAACCCTTATTTCAAAAAAAAACATTTTAAAAATAGAAAGAAACCAAAATAAACTGCGCATAAATACAAGAAATCCTCAAAACAAATAAATTTCTATTTATTTAAAAAACATGGGAATAATATTTACAAATGATTTGTTTATGTTATTTCCATGGATTGAAGATCAAAACACTTATACTTAACAAGCTAATGGGATGAAATTATTGTGTGGAATAATTAAAATGTTTAAATTCATTAATAAAATCCCTTAAAGTGTTAATAAAAACCATCAATCATATAGACACCCAAATTTAAAATAATTAAAGAAGGGAAATCAAAGATGTAAAATGAATAAAAAGTGATTACTAACAAAAAATAGAAATGGATATTTTAAAATAAGAAAATTAACTAGTGAGAAGGTGAAGGTAATAACGCATCATGGATTTGATGCAATGAATTATCCAATAGAAATTAGAGAACTCACCAGACATTTGATTCGTTCGAGAAATGCAATCTTATTAACCTAGAAATGTTTAAGCATTGGAAATGTTTGGTACTTTATTTGAGCTTGGATCCGATGAGGATAAGTTCCAACAACAAGTGGCATATGTAGAACGTATCAGATATCACAAAAATTTCATTATTTCTTGGGGGTTCTTTAAATTGATCGGGGAATCTTCTATCGGCACATTAAAAATACTACTCATAAATATCCCCTTTATTAATAAAAAATTAATGAGTAATGATAAAGGATTTAAAGTTACTATTATTTTCAAATATATTTGAAATATTTATATAATTTTACATATTTTATAAAATATATATAGGTAAATATAGTGAATATAAAATTTATTTAAAAATATTTATTATTAATGTTAAATTACTAAAACATATATATATATATATATTTATTTATTTATAATTATATAAATACTTTAATATTATATTGTTACTGTATTCACAACATTCAACCATTATATATAATTATATAATTATATATATACATCTATATTTAATATTTATATATATAGTAAATATATAATTCATTTTAAAAAATTATTATTAAATTTTAATTATTTAAATATATAAAATTATATATTCATAATTTTATATATATTTTTTAAAAATTAAATTTATTTATTTATAATTTATAATTTATAATTTTATAAATATAGTAAATTCACATATATATATATATATATTTCATTGTAAATATTTATTCATGAAATATTCATTTTATCATCATTAATTAATATATAGTCTTTTGTAGATGAAGTTAAAAATGAGTGCAATTGAAAAATTAAAAATAAGAATTCAATTGACAATATTTAATAAATGGATATGTTTTATTACTTAAATAAATATAGTTATAATAATATGTATATGTATTGAATTAAATATTAATATATAATAAAAATATTAAAATGTAGTAAATATATAATTATAAATAAACAATGAAAAGTGATTTAATTCATAAAAAATGAAAACTATCACCTAAAAATATTAAAAATGAATTAATACTCATCTCTTATAAAATTTTAAAATACCCTTACTGATTAAAGACATAATATATATAATTTCTCATTTTAAAATGGATTTATAAATTCCACACAAAAATATGAATAAATCCCATAAATACGAGGTGTATGTGTTACTCTTATAGATTTGCATAGTTACGTAAATATTTTTGTATGAGTGTTATATATAAATATACACAAATTACTTATATGTCCATGAAATTAATATGACACATGTTTATTAGATATATATGTTAAATTTATAAATAAATGTATATTCAATTACGTTGATTACCAATTGTAATTAGTCAGTATTTTTAATTCACGTAAATTTTTAAATATACACCATTCTTCACTAGATATATCCCTTATTTAATTTAAAGCATAAATATTTTGTGTAATATAAATCATATTTATGAAATATTACATTCATTAATATATTTCTTCATTTAATATAAACTATTAATTAATTTTTATAATTTATATATTTATATTAAATTTATTAATTATTATCGCTAATTATTTCATAAATAAAATGAATAATTTGTTTTTCATAATTTACTTATTTTTAAATTTTATTTGTATAATTATTTCATTTTAAATATCAATGTACTTAATATATACTAATTTATATTATTTATAATTTATATTTATTATATTAATTATCTTCATTTTTATCAATATTTATTTAATTATTAATTTATTTAATAAAATCAATTTTGTTATTTTCTTATTATTTCAATTTATTAGGAATGTATATCAGTGAAAAAAATTAATTCCTAATAAAGGGAAATTTTTATCAGTGCAAAAAATAAAGCGCTGATAAATTGAACCATTCATAGTGCATTTTTCTAGCGTTGATAATTTCCAGTGCAGTTAGAGGCATGTTTTGTATTACTACTATCACGTGATGTTGTAATGATAGTGACATTGAAATTTTTATATATACAAACCAATGAGAAACAACACATAAAAAACACCTGATGGTCTGTGATATATCACAAATAGTTTTTTTTATTTTTAAATGTGAGGATTCATATAGTAATTGATTTTATAATATATTATTATCAAAAGGAGATGTATTATTCAACATCATGGATGTCTGGATAAATTTTGATATTAAATGGGGATAAAAGAGTGATATTAATTAAGAATGGGTGGGTTAATTAGAATCATATGATATAAAAGGGATGATTTCCTCATAATAATAAATATATTATGATTGTAGACAATAAAAAACATTTCAATGATGGTGGACAGAAATGATCTAACAGATCATTTTGTTGCACTGTTATCTTATGGAAATTTTTTTCCACTGTATGTCATGTATTCAGATATATGTGATAAATTATGGGCTTCACCCAAGTATTGTACATGATATTCAAGTCAATACAATAAAATAATATGATGACAATGTGAGTTATATGATTTTCATTTAATGTTTTTTGTAAAAATTTAATATTTAAATGATTATTATTTTTATATTTTTTGTTTATAACTTATTTCATTCATCATGTAATCTATTATTAATCTTATTATTTATTATAAATTATACTTTTCTCCTGGATGGATGTGACATATTTAAACTTCCAACAATTTTTTCGTGAGAACTATCATTATTTCCATTATTATTTAAATTTTGATTATTTAAATTTTAACAATATAGATAAGTGTTATTTTTGGACTCTTATTAGTGATTCATATTGGATATATAATTATTCCTCTTTCTTATAGTTTACATTTAGATTATTTTGACTCTATGGTATTAAATTTTTGGAAATAAAGGTACTCACAACCTCTATTATAGGGAGGTTGAGTTGGCATATGTTTAGTTGTATCGGTCTATATATTTCAAGTTAATTTTCCTATTTAACATTATTCCTTGAAGATAATAAATATTATATTGGAATTAATGTGATATTTTACTTAAAGTATTAACTATATCTCACCAAAAAATATCTCATGTATCCCTCATATAAATATAACATAGTGAGTGAAGGTTTGCATCATACAATGAGTTTGGAATTACCTCTACATATGCACATGGAAATGAAATCAATGTAATTAGATAGAAATATATGTTTCACTTTTTTCCAATGTATTTTTAAAATGAATTTCTTATATATAAAGTCATTTACTGTTGTGGTGGTTGAATATCTAGAAGAGGTGTTGAGGGAGTTGAGTTATATTTTATTTCATTTATTATTATTTCATTACATAACAATTGAACCACCCTTATGAGGTACCAAAATTATATCATTTGTGATCTATTTTGTATATTTTTATTATTTTCACCAATTATATATAGGTTTATTATGTAAAAAAATTATTTTTTATAAATGGATAGATCATATAAATTAAGGAAGATCATTTTAATTTTAATTGTTTTAGGTATGTGAGACAAAAAAATGTTTCCAGAAGACTTTTTACTATATTTTTTCAGGATCATTATGTATTACCATTTCTAGAATACTGTCTGGAGGAAATAATTTTACCCTATTAACTATATAATAAACTTTTTCATATTTTAATAAATTCATAAGGTCTTTTAAAAATTTGTATTTTAAATAATTTGATGTTTATTTTTCAATGTGTTATACAAAATATTGTGGAAAATTTTATGAATGTTATGTGCTAATGATGGTCACCTATTACCACCATATATAACAGAAAATAATAAATAATTCATTTTAAGGTATTGCACATGCTTACCATCATTCTATCACAAATATAGAAAGTGGATAATCTAATATTGATAAGATCACATAAAAACAATTGAAGTTAATTTTCCTTTAAAACTATTCATCTTATTCAATGAAGAAAACCATTATATAAATAAATAAAACACCGTATATTTCTTAATGGATATATGATAAAGAAAAATTTCATGATTAATAAAATTTCCATTATTTTATTACTTTCATTCTCTAATATTATTAAAATGACCATCATTAATTTATGGATGATTCTCTTTTTTCATGTACTAGATATATCAATGCACCCACAATATGGGATCCATATAAATTTAACAATAATAGTTTATTTTGTAATGAGAAAATAGGAAATTTAATTCAAATACCCATTATCAATAATTAGAGATGGATTTATATTTTAATTTTATTGAAAGTTAAGAGTTATATATTTATTTAAATAGTTACTAATTGAATAACATTATCTCAAAACGTAAATTCAAATATCCTTTACAATATTGGAATCTTCCCATTTTTAAAAAAGATACATTTATATGAGAAAAAAATTATCCCTTATATAATGGAGTGAAATAATTCATTATATTCAAATAATTAGGACCAAATTATATCTTCTGAAATCATGGAATAATAATTTCTATATATTGCAAATCATGGAATATGAAATTAGAAATATAGAAAAAATATGTTTATTAAATTTTAATGAATATTATTATAGATTATTACATTCAAGTATTTTGAAATATATATTCTAAATAAAAACTTACTCACCTGTGTGTGATCCCTAACACCCTTTTATACCCATATTTGTTTTCTAAAAAATATAGATTACAATAAAAAAAAGCCAGTCTAAATGAAATTTTAGAGGGCCAGATCTCTTTTCCTGTTGCTTTTTTATATTATACCATCATTTATTTTATCATTATAATCATCCTGAATTATATATTTCTAACATTCAGTCGTACTAATACAGCCCATGGTGTGTGGATTTGACACTATAACATTTTATTAATCATGATAACCAATATTTTTCTATAATATTTCTACATAATATAAATGAAATTTACTAAATATTCTTACATCATTTATTCATTCTTCCACTAGTCATTTACCAATCGTCTCCAGTCATCTATATATCCTATTATTCAACATTCAATACTGAAACATATATAATAATGAATAATGAATCATAATATTATTTTTAAAAATATATCATATTTCATCATAAATTTAACCATATTAATATTCCTTTAAAAAAATAAACTATTATTCTATATTCTTACACACAAAATGATTAAATTAATTGTTACATTTATGATACAAATACATGACCTTTTTATCATACAATATCTTTTATGTATATCAATTCCTTTTACATCTTTATTTAGCTCTAGGTAAATTTTATTAAATTTTATTCTTCAATCACCGTATATTTATTCACTATCCTACGTTTAAAATATATATAATCAGCGTTGTTCAAATATATATCTATAATGAAAATTTTACTCATTAATAATTTTTAATATACATCATGTTGTTAAATAATAATTAACAATAAGAAAATAAAAAATACAAACAGTTTTAATTATTGTTAATTATATTTTTATTGAAAACTATTGTATAAGAAAATCTTATACCCACTAATCCTTTAATATGAAATTTTCAGCAACTTCATTTTTTTAATCTATGAAATATTTCATCTCGAAATCAATCCCTTTTTTGATATAATTGGTTTTCATATTAAAAATGAATTAAATCTTTCTATATTAGAATATATCCCCATTTTATTAGGTATATATATTTTAATTTATATTGTGATAATTATTAAAAGAAATCTACCCATTTAAAAAAAATCTAATGTTTCATCAATAAAAAAAGTTCAGCACTCAATAGAAAATATAAAACTCAATATATTGTTATTTTATCATTTTCCAATATTTATAAATGACTTTAATAACAATTCCTATGAAAAAAATTAAATATTTATTCTACAATTAAACACATCATTTTCTCAAAATTTAATAATAATATAAGTAACAACCCCAATTGTTTGTCAAAATGATATATTAGAATCCTTTTATTTTATACTGGGAATATTATCATCTATTAAATAATAATCTTTATATATATATATTTATGTTACTAGGACCATTCATATATGATTCTACAAATGTTATTTTGTAATTAACATACCCCCTCAAAAAGAGTTATCAAAAAAATCGATGAAGGCTACAAATGTAACAATATATATACAAAACATGAAAAAATTAAAAATTATTATCTCATATCATCCCTAAAATATATAAAATGTTAAAAAACATTTTCATCAATAAAATAACATACTCTAAATTTATCAATTGTACTTGAAATAAACCATGGTTGAAATAACATTAAAAGACTATTTTTAGACTTTCCACTTCAATAAAATAACTAGAATCCTTGATGGATTCCTATGTGGATGAATCATGATAGAGAATCAAGATGAACCATAATAAATTTATTATACCATTTTCATTAAATATTAGTCTAAAGGATCATAATAAAACACACAAAGGCTCAAGTAACTGGTTTATTAATGTACCCAGTCGGAAAACAGAAATTAGGGTCCTGGTGTTTGGATATGTCATCCTATGGAACAGAACTAGACTCCATGGTCTGAAATCAAAACATGAATCACATAACAATGTTTCCCTATCAATATTTACAAAAAATATATTCTTATGGTACAACCGACCACCTATGATACAACATTGTCAGAACCCGTAACTCAGGGCCAGTTCTCTGACACACCAAGACCTCCATCCATATGCTAGGGGTTGGTGACAAACACCGATTAAAAATGTCCCAATGGGGAAGGAATTTTCCTTTAATCTTATACACACTCACAAATCACAAACTATAGAAATTAACCAATAAGTAATCACAAACAGTCCTTGAGAAAAATACACAGAGTATAGTACCAACCAAATGTAAATAAGGAACCAGAATAAAATCCCTAAAGCACAAGAAAAGGTTCAAATTCCAGAGTCCATCATCTCGAGACCAGACCTAAAGGGTTATGGTCTAGGTAGATTCTTTTAAATGTAGAAGTACTCTTTTCAAGACCATTTTATCGGGAACTACTTGGTCTTAGACCACTATTGTATTCATCGATGCATCTATCTCTCCCATCTAACCGAGAACCACTTGGCCCATGACATTTATGGACTTTGTCGAAACATATGTCAGTCCAGTCTCACTGAGTACTACATAGTTCCAGATATCCAAGGTCTCCATTGATGGATTGATCACCGGTACACAACATGAATTGTTCTAGAGAATCATGTTCTAGGGAGAGAAATTGAATTCTCAGAAGGTACCCCAAACAACCATGTAAATACCCCAAAGAAATCCACAAATGATACCATGAAGCATGATCACAAAGCAATCTAACACATATAGGTATAACGCAATGTATGGAATGTTTGACTATCATACATTACAGTGAACAACATGGACTCCTAGAGTAATATTCCCTGATGTGTATCGTGGGTATGTTGGGTCACACAAATCCACCCCATGCCATGGGATTACCAGGTAACACATAGGCGCTCCCCATATTTTCCATAATGCTAACGTACTCATCCTTGATGAGTACCATGGGTCTGTCGAGTCACACAAACCTCTCCATACCATGGGCTTTCTAGGTCACACATAGATGCTTCCCACTGGGTCATAAAAGTTGATCAAACAGGGTCACTAGTATCTAATCCACACCATATGTCATGTCATCAGTCTTAGGGTCCTAGATTGCCACAGGATTCCCGCATGTAGTGCCCATGATTATGAGAAAAACCACCCCTAAATATATTAATCTCTTTTCAACACAAATTAAGATCTCCTTTAATAAATATAAAGAAATGTCTCTTCACAAGGGTTATAATTCCTCAAAAAACATGTCTTTTGGATTCCTGACCTAAATGATAATGTAATTTTAGTAATCGGGGGATGGTCATGTATTGGCCCTATCCGAACAGGTCGGACCGACCCAACCAAAAGGGCCTAGGGGGGCCATATTACCCATCCTAGTTTGACTAACCCATACTCACCTTATTTTGGTTTGGGCTGGCATGATATAGCTAGGCCCATTGGGCTTTAGAGGACCCGCCTAGGATCGACTAGGGCTCCAGCATGATGAGTCACCCAGTGACCTGGATTTATCTAGCTAGACCTGTACTAGAAGGATTTTTTCCTTCCTAACCTGGGCCGCCAAGCATTATGATATTATCCAACTGGCCCTTCCAGGAAAAGTGGGCCGAAATTATTCCATCTTATGATGCACCATGGGACGATTCGTACCTTTAGCATTGCACGTAACGTGGGAAGGTACCCTTCAACCTGAACACCACGTGGCATCCGGTTTGTGTGCCATGTGACTAGAATGAGATGACTATCCTTCTTCCCACACACAAACCATGTTGACTGCTTTCCTATGCACCATTGCTCTCACAGAAAGAGCCACACTTTTGAAGTGGACGGAAGGCCATGTCCTGCCTCTGCCATCCACTAGGATAAGCCTCGACGTATCTTGTTAATCATTCACTACCAAGGATAGAAGAGACTCTGTCTTGGTGTGCCATCCTGGCCAGGCGCCACCTACCAAGGTATTCCTCCTTGTGACCCTGTTAGTGACAGTATGATACCTATGATTTCCATGGACCACAGGGTCGGCTCTGGTGGTCCGTTCTGAGAATTGTCTAAGCTGGTGGTCTTCTTGGGTTGTCTTCCTCCCTACTACGGTCTTAGTACCGGCTTGATATCAATCCAGATTTTTAGCCACAATGAAGACACAAGAGCTCCCAATGGGGTAGGGGATCATGCCTTGTTCATGTCAGCACACACCATCCACATTTGTCTTTTAGAAACATGGGTACGTTTTAAGGATTCATCCAAGATCTATCCCAATGCAAAACCCCGATAAAAATCACCCCACCCCACACACACACACACCAGGAAAAGAGGCAAAAAAATCTACATGATCATTGGTTGATCCAGGTATGTTATTTTAGAAATAATAAAAGTGAAATATATATAAATAGTAACCTTTTCTTAGGATAGATGAGTAGGATAGGGAAGATCATCATATTCCATTATTCTCCATTCTTGATCAGCCACCCACATTGATAGATATACTTAAAATGGAGTAAGAAGAATTCATTTTTAGCACTTCGATACAATTCATCAATGTGCATCGTTCTCCCTCGCAATTTTTTGGAATTCTTCATTGGAGAGAATTTCTTCATTGATCATTACAGATATTGTATCTTTGATTCTCCTACCAATTATGTAATTAAATAAGAAACACATTGCAACATTTCTATTATGATACTTCATTATGTCGTATGCTATTTCATTTATGAAATAGTCTATCTATTATGTTTCACTAAATCATTCATTAAGTTGTATAATTTATGGAATTAAAAAGTCATATTATAGTTGCGTTCTAATGAATCATTTATTGAATAAAGTAATCTTTTAATGTTATTTTCCATTTTCATATAAATACTTAAAATTAACATTTTCCCACATCCCACATCGGTCGAGGTCAGGTTCATTAATAGTTAATTGAATCATTCGATAGGAAACGATGCCCTCATATTATTTAGATGGGTTACAATTAAAAGATTCAATATCCACAAACACGTTCAACTTTAATTTTCATAAAAGGACATAAACTATTTTTCACCCTTGACCAATGTCGGTCAAGGTTAAGCTCTGCCTATGGAAACATTCCATTATGATATCAAAGGTACTCTTAGATTTCAAATCCATTAAAATGTTTTGGACTTATAAGGATTTTAAAATAAAAAAAATTATTCAATTATATTATTTACGACCAAAAACTACTTTACATTGATGGCTCATTCCGGCCAATGTTAGGCTCTGCCTAATAGAATCATACACTAACGAGCTAAATGATGGTATTGGATATTTATTATGAGTCAATATTTTAATGATTTATGGATGAAAAAATAAGATAAATAAATTATTTTATTTTATTTATGGTTATTTAATTTTTAGGTTTTCTCACTAGAGGCCCGTGCTGACTATAAATTAGTCGTGACTAGGGTAATCATGGAAACCTGAACACAATTTTTCCATAAATTCTTTAATCCAAACACATGTGTAGTATTTTTTCCTATTTTTCAGTAAAACGACTCACGAGAACAATTTAATTCTTATCATTTTTTTATAGATCATTTCGACCACTATGGACCTCAGACTTTCATGCTACCTCGGCTCCTGGTCTAAAAATAATCACAATAAATCATGGAATTCTAGGGTATTTCATGATATTCTATACCGATATCAATGTCACGTCGAGGGGGTAGGGTCACGACTTGCTCAGGAAAAACATCCAAGAACTCCGAAAAAACTATTGGGACCCCACATACACATCATCCACTAATCCCACTAACAACACGTCCAACATTGAGTGAATATGATCCACACCGTGATTTCCCATTAAGAAACTATTCCCTCAAATTAATGCCTCACATCGCCAATTTGTGACTAAAACATGTCTCTTCTCCAGAGGAAGTGGTTAACAACATGCATATATTACAACCACTAAATTCCAAGGATAACACTATATAGATGTATTTTTAGCTGAATGAGATCCATGTAAGACTGATGTGTCCCCAACCCAAGCTTACAACTGTGGAAAAAAATCTAGAATGATCGTATGAACATGGAATTGTGTACTCAACCATTGGGGCACAAAACACATCTCAATTTTTAGTCCCTGAGTATGGGCTAGAACGAGTGAAACAATGTAATGTGAATCTTCTGAATAAAACAAGGAACAAACAAGAGCACTAAACAAGCTGATCGTATCTTGAATGATCTATAGCCCCACGAGATGTATGACCACTACATCATTCAATTGATCAGGCCCAGATCATCTTCCCAACATCATTAAATAGAATCCTCGACCATGTACAGGTTGAGGTCCATAAGGAGCACACTAGGTTCGGCCTCTTCCTGCTCAGTCTCCCCTTAGTGATGTAGGAGTCTATTGTCCCTAATTGTCACGACCCATCCTCGGGGCCTGTGCCATGACTACCCCAAGCCCGCCTTCCATAGGCCAGGGGCTGGCGACTAACACCAAGGCGTAAATCTCGGTAAAAAGGGAAGGAATTTCCTTTGTAAAGTAAACAAGAACCACAGAGTAAGCAAGAAGAAGAAGTAAACACCAAGTAAAAACTGAGTACAACAGTAAGTGCGGAAAGTAACTGGGCCAGAATACAAACCCAAACTGAAAGTAAAGTACAACTCGAACGGGAAAACATCAACTAAAAAGTAAGTCGCAGTGTCGAGACATCCACTGGGACTCCCACCATAACGGTGAGTACAGATAGCCTCCACAGCTCCTCGAGTCCAGCCGACCGCTCCGAGTACGTCCCGACCAGTGGTCCACCTCCAGGTACTGTCCTGCTCCGCAAGACTCAACCACAGTCAGCGTTGTCTGTCATCTCCATCCAACACAACGTAGTGCCAGAATAGCCCGTGCAGGGGTGAGTATAAGCTACTTAGTAGGGATCCAGAGACCTCCGAAGGTCTCCCAAAATCCACAAAGGATATTCCACAAAGGAAGATGAAATCACGAAGTAACATCCGACATTGCTTAGGTATATTCCCATACATATACCTATGTCATGAATTCTCCTTCATCTCCAACATCCGAACCCAAGTACAACCAAGCCCACACATGAAAGAAAAACGTAAATCCACACAGGATTTCACAACACAATCCACATTGGAAAGTAAAAAAGGATTCATCTCACATATGTATACTTCTTCGTATGACGATAGAGATGATCAGATATATCCACTGAATCATCTAAGTCATCGGACCCACAAAGGATCGATATGTACTAACCCCTGCAATGACCTAGGAAGGGTCTGACCCACACAGGATCGATAGGTAACTAACCCCCGCAAAGAACCACACAGGATCAGACCCACACAGGATCTGTAGGCGCTGGCTCACACAGAACCGCTGAGCACTGACCCACATAGGATCAGACCCACATAGGGTCGGTAGCACTGATCCAGGTAGGATCGTTGAGTGCTGTAGTCATCGTCGTCGAATCCACTGAGGATCTCTGTACAGTCATCATTGTCGTCACAGTCGCAAACTTAGCCAGCTCTAGGGTTCCCGCACACAGCAAGATTGTTCGGGAGGGTCTGCTCCATGAGCCAAGAGTCTGATAAATCAACTGACACATAGTCCAGAGTTGACGTATCCAAAAGTTTTGTATCGTCAACAATAACTCAACGTCGTAGACGGCGCGTCAATCGGACACCCGGTCTGACAGTTATTGGCTTTTTTGTTCCAGGGGCCCGGTTGGTTTTTCAGGAAAAACAACCCGACCATACTCCAATTTCGTCCAAACCTCGGGCGGAGTAAACCAAAATATCCATCTCACTTAGAGGAAACCAACAAAGTCGACAACACGTCAATCAGACGTCCGGAGCTTAAGATATGAGTATTTCCGCTCCGAGGGTCCGGTTGGTTTCGTGTACGAACCAACCCAGCCGAACTCAAAATATTCTGAATCCTTCAGCGCGATATACCGAAACGACCGTCTCGATCCAAGGATTGCATAGCCACTGAAGGCGCATCTATCGAAGGTCCGTAGGCCGAGATATTGGCAAAGACCAAAAAGGTTCTGAAAACGGGGGGTTCGGGCCCAGAGCAACCCGACCCAAGACCCCCTAGGTCGGCCCGGCCTGGCAGCCCGGCGCGGCGACCCGGATGCCGGCCTGGTGGTACGGCACGCGGCGCCAGCTGGCTCGGCCAAACAACCGAGCCGTTCGGTTTAGTGGGGGGGGGGGGGAGCTGCCCCCTGCGATTTGTAACCGCGGCCCCCCATAATGGGGGCCGCTTGCTGGCTGGCCAGGGGTTTGAACCCTCGGCTGTTCTCCTGTCTGGCCGGCCTGCCTCGGCCGGCCGGTTTCTGCCACCGCGGGACCGGCGACGGCCGGCCCCCTCCCAGCTTCGACACCGGAGGCCCGAAACCGGCCGCCGGTCACCCTGCTCAGCCGCAGCCCAGAACCGACCTCGACTTGGTTCGTCCGGCGCGGTGCGACGATGCTGCGCCCCTCCGCCGCGGCCCCGCTCCGGCCGTGGTGTCTTCGGATCTCTTCGACGCGGCACAACGACCCCACGCATTCTTTACCGCACGATTCTTCATGGTGTGTCGGCACCACACCATTCCATTACAATCCACAAAGAACCAACAAGGATAAAGGAGGTGGGTCGGCCGTGTTTGTGTGGTCCGCCCCCCTCTCATTAATCGATAGCATTTGGTATTATTACACGAAGAACGTAAAAGTAGTATTAACGAACAAAATAAAATAAACAAACCCCTACCTAGAGTGTAGCTTGAACGGAGGTTCGTCGAACAAGGATTCTTCGCCGAAAAAGACGTCGTGGAAGGAGACGTCGCGAAAGAACCGTCGCGGTCTACGGCGTCGCGTAGTCGGTCTCTGAGGACTCGGTGTTCTTCGATGGAGTCTAATGTGTTCTTCGTGTTCTTCATTGAAGATGAAGAAGTTCGTCAATCTTTATCCTTTTCTCCCAAAAACTCCACCACAAGGTTCCAACCCCAAATAAAATAAGCTCACCTCTTATTTTATTAACATAACATAACTTTTGAATATCAAGAGTTTGAAATTCAAACATCCACACTTAACTCACTTAATTAATAACATATTTTGTCAAAACAATTAATGGTGATTTGAGGGTGTTTAATAATATGAAGGGGTGGGGTTCTTGTGGGCCCCACCACCATCATATCCTCTCTTGGGAAGTTGGGTAGTTACCCAAATTCCACCCAAAGCCTTAAACCACATAATGAAAAATAAAAATTGTAGTTAAATTATAAATTAAACTTCCCCAATTTTTATCATATTCTCTCATGAAAATGCAACTCCAGAACAAGTGTTCAAAGAAATTACCAGCATTGTGGTTCCATCAGTGCCCTCAGAAATCGATTCCGAGCACCGGTTCAAAAGATAGGAATTCCTGCTCGTTCGTTCACTGAACGTACCCGAGTTAAATTTCGAATAGAAATTCCGGGCACACCGGGCCTCAGAATCATGTGCTGTCAGAAACTGCGTTCTTGTAAAATCCCAAAGAAAATTAAGAAAAGAAATTCCTTCAATTTTATGGGTCTTTACACTACTACTTCAATGTCCTGGACAGAAACAACTATCGATGTGATTGATGAATTTTCCCACCTCTCCCATAATGATCTCAAACTGTGTAATAACATTTATGGTGCTTGCAACCTCCACAATTGAAACACCATGACCCCAACCATTGGGAAAATCGGAGGACCAGTGAGTAGTAACTAAAAATACTAGGGTTGAAACCCCACTAGCTAAAATAATGAATGTCATGGAGCAATAGAACTGCATTTGTTAGCCATTCCCTTCGTAGAACCTTGCTATCTCCCATCTTGTGGTATACCTCCTCCCAAGTGGATCCTCTCAACCACTTACTCCTTCTTTTGGATGTCTACATAAGTCATCATAGTTAATGGAGTAATTTCATATAGGATAGATGCACAAAGCATTTCCTCTTAGCATGTCACCAGAGAATCCTCATCTATAATGATATCCAGAGGTATGAAAAAGAGATCCTTTAACATTATTCAACAGTATCCTTCCTCTCCCCTTGGTTCAACATCCATTACAAATGACCAACTTCCATCATCTAACTAACTTCCAATAGAGCATTGGGCTCTATTAGAACCTCGAGCTCTATCAGAGCCCCAATCAAGATGAAGGTGATCTAAGGAATCTATTACCAACTCTCTATCTCCATCATTCTAACACTAACTTCATACATTCCCAGAGTATTCCACTGTAATTAGAAATGAAACATCTAACATTGGTTTTACTCATTATCTGGATCAACCCTCTTCCAAACTACTTTATCAACTTGTTGAGCCTCCACATCTCGTACCACACAGGGACAATGGCCAGTTGTAGTATCTAGAATGTAATTTGGGAAATCCTATGCTCGAGTAGTATGGAATTTTATTAGAGGTTAATTTTAACTCATTGATTATGTTAATTTCAGAAAAATACTAAAATATACAAGAACCCATGTCATCATGATTCATATACCATCCCATGGTTCTATTCCCCTAAAATAGTGTAACCCTACATGGTTGTTCATTATGACTAGATTCCTTGCATCAAATCACAGGGGATATAAAATCTTGTGTCCTAGCC
Source organism: Viscum album (assembly GCA_963277665.1). Classification (NCBI taxonomy): domain Eukaryota; kingdom Viridiplantae; phylum Streptophyta; class Magnoliopsida; order Santalales; family Viscaceae; genus Viscum; species Viscum album. The sequence goes on along the minus strand of OY728126.1, from coordinate 1,681,545,549 downwards.
AGTCTAAACTAGAAAATGTGACACACTAATATCTCATAACATTTATACCCTTCCATATTATGAAATCCCCACTATTCCTAACTCTAAAATCCACCCTATTTCTCAACTAACATCCTTCTCAAACCAATTTTTCATGAAATTCATAATTCATGATGAGTGATGGGATGGAAAAGAGTCGTGACATTCCTTATTCAATATGAAAAAGATATAATGACATCCTGAGTCCCATCCATATTAATCACCAGGTTGGTGAGAAGCACTAATTGTATTCAACCTCACAACGTGTGATGTAGTATACTTTTTATAGTATCATGGATTGGGAGATAATATGTACCTTCCTAATAAAACTCTATGATATATATATATATAAGAATCCAAAAAATCCCTCGAAAATACATGTTTAATGAAATAATACTTGAAATAGAATGAAAATATCCAATGTAAATACAAAAAATCCTAAAGAGTGACACAACAATTGTCCCAAACATTCAAGCAAGAAAGGTCCATCATGGTCCACATAAACTCCCTGAAAACCTAAAAATGTTTTATTTACATAGGGAGATCATTCATTATATACTCAGTAGGAAATGTTAGGTATCCAGAGAAAATGTTTTCGAATCATGATAATTCCCCTATGAGAGAACAAAAATGAAAACAAAATCTCTTAATAAGTTATACAATCTACCGCAACCTCACAATGGAACACAAAATATATAACACATGTCAAGTAATTTAAATTGTATGAATATTGATATTTGGGTACACCAAACCACTTACCACTAGTTAATTTTTCATCCCTAGTGGCGAACATTGTGATGCTACCATGCTCTTCCAAATGCCCCACTATCACAACCTACCCACATAAACATGGGCCACATACCACATCCCACCTACAAACACCAGGGCCACAATCACATCACTTACCTCCCACAGATTACTGGGCCATAAAACCACAACCTCGTACCAAATCCACATGTGAAAGTAAAACATATCTCATCCCGTATAAACTTGGGAATCACCCATCACCTGTAAACATCTGGACCTCAAAACCACACAAAAACATGCCCAAAGATTATGGTGTTACGAATTTGTAAAATAGGGGCAAGAGAAGACCCAGTAACTAGCCATTCATCCTCCCACTAGGATGCTGGGAAAGAACACCCTCCACATAACAATGGGGGTGTTCAGCACACATTTCTCAACATGGGTGATGTGAAAATATAAATCACAAGGAACAAAATGTGTATATATATATATATAAACCAAATTCTTCCTAACTTTTGGGTTTTCAAAAAAACAACCAGAACAAGAAAAAACATCCCTTCTACTAAACCTATATGTACATATGACTATGAGTGACCATCACTTATATATGTTAACAAATGAACATATATCACTACAAGATATGACTCAAATCATACCATCATCCAATTCATTTAATAAGTTTAAATTCTACAATATTAAAAAAATTATTTATTAATTTCATCGCTTTGCGTGATATAGTAGACACATCACAACATAAATATAATCATATCCCACTCACACTTCAGAAAGTCCTTATAAAATAGGGTGAATAGACCACACAAGGAAACACCTTCCTTATTAAAAACTATCCCCTTAAAACCATATTGGGTAGCCTTGCTACTCGAAAACAACCACATCCATAAAATTAACAAAATCCAACAAGCATAAAGTCCCACTGCACAATTCTCTTTCCTGAACACCAGTTCAATCACATCAACCATCATTCATCAAAGTCATGCATCCATGTCATTCTTATCAAGAAATAAACCCCAATCACACCTTATCAAAACAATAATTTGCAACCTCACTACAAAACAACATGGCACCCAACACATCCAGAAACATAATCATAACACTACTAGAATATGTATCTCCACTACCTGACCACTACTGATAATTGTTCCCACTGCATAAAAAGTCCATCCATTCAACAGTAAACAAATATCTCAACCAGATATTCCAATATACCACTTGTAACAACCATAAATCTCAACCAAACTCTCGTACACAACACCATATGATAAACACATGACTGATGGTCGAACAAACCCACACCCAACACACAGCCACACCAAACAATCAATGTTTATTCAGATTTAGCAGCACCTATTCTTTCATTTCAATTTCACCATTTTGGTTTGATCATTGAAACAATTCAATAAATGGTAATCCATTATGATAAATGGGTGTATGTGCTTAATCAATTTCATATTTTTAGTCGATCGACAAGGAAACAAAAAAAAAATTTCCAATGTCATATAGGTGGGGAAATAGATGCAACGAATGGCTATGATTATTAAATGAAATACAACCCTTAAAAACACATCATGGTTCAAGAATAACAAATAAAAAATGTTATCATCATTATTATTTTCCCATAACCAAATTTATTACTTCTTATTATATTTTATAAATTAGTTTAAACTATAACCACAATAATACATTTGTACACCCACCCCGCCTGATAGAAATATAAAATAGAGATGAGGGGATCCGTACTTAGAAACAATAGCAGTCCGATGATTCTTCCTTTTTCCGAAAATAGGAGGATCACAAAAGCTACCTGAGACTCCAAGGGAAAACTGAATTCATGGATACATCACATATGATACTTATCAAGAAATAATAATTATGGTCAAATGAAGAGAAAATTAAAACACTTGGGGAACATAATATTTTGTCTTACAAGAGACTGATCATATATCAATGGAATAATGGTTTCAAAATTCATAAAAAGTATAATCATTATATGTTCTATACGGTTTAATGATTTCAATGTTCTAAAAGCATCATGATTTTAATATATAGATAATATCCTTTCATATTCCTTTAGAAACGGTCAAACATGGATTTAAACAAATTTTACGTCTAATAAAATGTAAGACAGGAGATGCTGGAAAAATTTGAAATAACTCATAAATGGATCTGTCACTGACAATAGTTACTAACTGTGATTCACTGATAGTTGTCCCACCGAAGGATGATCCATAATTACTGATTCACTGACGCGACTTAATGACATAACTCGTTAATTCCCAAATAACTAATTCACATCCTACTAATGACTTAATCTATAGATGCATCGACCTAAAAACACCTCGAAATACTGACACACTGACTAAACGATGCCCAAACATCTTGATGCCCAAAATCATCGATGTAAGGCCTATTTACGCCACGACCTAACGAGGCCTCGATGTACTAACACCTCAACCTATTAACACATTGAACTACCAACACCCTGACATTATGATGTCTCGACCTACTGACGCTGTGCTTCCTACACAAATATACTGATGTTGAGCTACATAAAATGTGTTATAGACGTTTCCAACTATTGGGAAAACAAATTATTTGGATAACTCTTAAAATGAGATATTGATACCTCAAAAAACAACCCAAACTATGGATTTTTGGCAATGTAATGGATCCGAATGGATAGAGGAATTACAAATGTAAAAACCACTAATGTATTTTTTTATGGTCATTTATATAAATTATGCATGAAAATATCATTTTAACATTGATTTTAAAATAAATAAAAAATAAATAGCTGATGATAAATATATTTCTTTACCATTGAAATCTTTTTGAGACGATTTTTATAATTCCAATGACAAATTTATTCTTAATTTTTGAATGAATTAATAAATTATTGTATTAAAAATTTAGGAGGAAAAATAGAATATCACACTTTCATTAATATATAACATGTGACTATAGTTGACGATGGTATTATTAGTACTCTATATAATGTTTGAGTGTGATATAAAATATTATATTTCTTACTACATAGAAAAAAAATTTATGAGAATGACTAAATTTTTATTGATAAATCTAAAGTAACATATAAATAAATCATTATTTTGGAGAATGAAATATATTCTAATTAATATTTTTATGGTTACAGTGAAATAATTACCATTATTATGTGAGAGTATTTTCATATTTTTGTTGATATATATAATACATGATAAGAATATATTTATTTTATTATATCTGACATGATATAAAATATAAAATATAAATGTTAAAATATAATATATTTTCCAAGTCATCTTTTTTTTCACTTCAACTCTCTTATTTTAAGTAAATAAGAATTTTTTAAATAGATAAATGTTTTTAAATAGTTTTGTTAAATAAAAAAATACACCTAAGGATTTTTATATTCATAGCATATTTAAATTATTTAACATGTAATATAATTAATAAATTTTCCATATAATATTTTACATAAATATTGGAATTGATTTAACATTAATTATAAATTATATATATTTTTTAATGTAATAAGAATTAAATAATCTATATTTTTTAGTATGTCATGAATTTTAGATATATTATTTGTCAATTATATAAATAAATAATTCATTTTATTAACAAAATGTTATTCGGGTTCACCTATCAGTAGTGGATAATATGATTCAATCATATATTATGTTTTTTAAAAGGTATAATGATACAATAGAGAAAATTGATAAATCTAAAAAACATTTAAAATGTAGTATAACTAATAATAAATCTATGCATAGTATTGATATTGAATATTATACTGATTTATCAAATAATTCTGTTTCTATAAGAAAAAATACTAATAGGATGAGATCTAAGATTGAAAAATTTAAGAGTAATCTGAACAAACACAATTAAAATTTATAGTTTTGGAATGATTTTTTATAAATGAAGTGAATAAATTTCATATAATTTTAGATAAAATTCATTATAATTTGTGTAATTTCATTATTATTATTCTCATAAGTATCTTCACAATGAAGCAGTCAAGGTAATGCATGATTAATTATATTTCAATATTAAACCATAAATAAAATCTATAAATTATCACCATAACTATACAATAAATTATTATATTTCATTATTGTAAATGAGTTTAAAATTTATTGATTTATTATTAAAGTATTAAAAGAATATTTCTTTTAACGTATTAATATTTTCACATAGTCATGGAAATGAATTTGGAATGAAATTTTAAAAATAGAGAAAATATTTCAATAGGCATTAATAATCTATATCATAGATTACTATAAATTATATTTTTCAAGAGAGATATTATAATTAAACATCGATTAAAAAAATAGAGACTGAAAATATATCTCATTGGAAAAACCATATATATATACATATAAATATATATATATATATATATATTACTTGTGACATATTCAAAAAAGGATACTCATACTAGAAAAATGTTAAATTCCTAGAATTGGAATGATCAAACCATATTCACCCTAATAGAAAATAAGAATCATCATTTAATTATATTTAATTTAATGGGTTTTTTTATTATATCATTTCTCCTATTTCTTAGTATATTAATAAATTTATTTATTTTATCTCTATTTTAAATAATTATAATTATTTTAAATATTTTATTTTATTGTAGTCAAAATATATTAATAAGGTATATTATCAAATATAAATTTATTAATTTATACTTTGTTAACCCACATGAATATCAAAAAAGTAGATGAAAAACGTATAGAAAATTTTATACTAGTTAATTATTATTAAAATATGAAAATAATTGATTAATATTATGCATCGTTTGACAACCAAATTGGGGAAGAATCATGATTTATTTTGTTATCATATAATTTATTCCAAATATAACCTAGTTTAAAAATCACAATAACCCAAATTTTTTCCTATACATTTATTTTAATTTTTCAAAATCAACATAATATTTACTTATTTTAGTAGTTTATCAATGTAACTGTAGTACCCCCGGTTTCAGGTACATATCCCCTTTCATCACATTTTTTTTAATTTGATGTGTATTAAAATAGTTATTTTCCATAATATAGAGTGTTTCCATTAATTTGGATGTTTCCATAATGTTTTTTGTTTCCATAAATTTGGATCTATCCATAATGATGGTTGTTTCCATAAATTTGGATATTTCCATAATGTTAGTTGTTTCAATAAATTGTGGTGTTTCCATAAATTGTGATGTTTCCATAAAAAATTAGCTTCCATAAAATTGGTATAGGTGAAGGATTGGAGTGTTTGGGGATTTTATAAGGATTTTTGGGACAATAATTTAGGTTGCACGATCCACACAATGTTGGCACAAACCATGTGGTCAAATCTTGCGCAAAGGTCAAATCTTGATCCTAATTTATAGGAGTTTGCTCATTTTTTCTCTATTTATTTTGTTTTGTATTAGAAACACCACTAATCCGATATTAATCTCCCTATAATGCGGTATAACCCTACCCACGAGAGTTGAAGCCATTATGGAGCATTCCCTTGGTGATTTCGAGCCCGATTCTTGAGGTATGTCGCCATTCTTTATGGATTTTCCATGATTTCATAGATCTGCATAGATCTACTTCTCCTATCTCCATTAATTCTATGATATGAACCTATAGTGGGTAAAGCAAATTATTTGGATGCTAATTAATTCAATTTTGAGTTTTTATCTTGCTAGTATAAGAGATCTAAGGCTGCTCTTTGAGAATCTACCCGCTTTCTTATGCATTCTTCGTCAGTTATTGATGTTCCGCCATGAGATTCTTGGTAGGTGGATTATCACTCAAATCCTCTTCATTGAATTGATAGGATTAGATTAAAATTGGTTTAATGATTTTGAAATTCACGGAATAATATTCATTTGTTATGATTTATGGTTTTTTTGAAATTGCCTGATCTTGGTGAATAGTTGAGAAAAATTGTTGTTTAATACAAAATAATGATTTCAAATTATGGATATTCTGGAAATAATAAATTGTTGATTAAAAAGTGGTTTTCAATAGAAATTTTTTTCAATAAAAAAGTGGTTTTATTGAAATGTTTTTCTTTGAAATGGTTTTTCATTGAAATGGATTTGACGGAAATAGTTTTCAATAAAAAGGTGTTTTTATTGAAAGTATTATTTTGGCTTGATCTTTGGGCATATGTGTTGCAAGTTCATATTGAATATACAGGTCTTGGTTGAAATATGACCTTGTTCTAGGTTCCAATGGTTTAATGGCACATAGGAATTACATATACAGGGCTTGGTTGCAAAATGTACTTGTGCTCGGTGCCAAAGGATTGATGGAACATGGGAAACAATTACATTTTGACGACTTGGTAGATCGATGAGAATCCACTCATGATTCTGGAAATGTCATAATGTAGCATGAGTGGTTGGTTACATTGTTTTGAGAAATGGTTGGGTTTTCTAATATAGGGATATAGGGAAATGGCTGTAAATATTGTTCGTTATTTTTCGTGAAAAATAACATACTGGTAAATTTGATTCAATTTCACATGTTTTGTTTTGGTAATGAACAGTTTTCATAACCAGTTTATATTTATCTATAAACTACTTTTGAGAAATTTTTCTATATATATTGTTTTATATAATTTATTATAACTCGTCTATCATAGTGTCTTGGGTAGGGAATTCAATGGGGAAAATCTACTATGTTTTATACTCACCCCTGCTCTGGGACTTTTGTTCTTTTGCAGATGTCGTATTCTGTGACATAGGTAATGGTAAGGAATCTCATTTCTAGTGGTCCGTGGTGATTCTAGTTTTCTTTGAGGGTGATTAGAGCGTGGATCTTGCTGTGGAGCAATTGACGGTTTCTTGGGGTATTTTGAGAATATTGAGTTGTTTATCCGCTGTTGTGTACTTTGATGTGTTTGACTTAAATGAAGATGCTTAGCTGTCTTTCAATTTTTCATAAACCATATATTAAATGTTTGGTTATTTTTGGTTGGTTCGTTGGGTTATTCCTTAAAGGTTAAATCATCCCCCTCTTGTATGTGAAACCTTTCGGCATTTATTTTCATTCTTTTTGAATCTTGGGGATGTCGCTTAAGGCCTTGTAATGACTCGTTCTGCTCTCAAGTCAATGAGAATTGGCGGGTCATTAAAAATAGTATCATCATGTTTGGTTCTTTCCTAACATGTATTATTTGATGATCCTAGTATTGGAGAAGAAATACCTTCTGTTCTATTCCTTGGGGTTGAATCTCAGAAAGGAGTAGGATTGTCGAAACATGAAATGTATTTCATAAAATGACGTAGCTATCCCTTTATGATGAACATCAAGTAACTAGGGAGTCGGGTAGATAAGTGTTTTTAGACACTTCTAGTATTATGAAACCTCATTTTCATTTGTTTAGCCAATGATACGGCCATGAAAAGAATTATAGAGGATTGACTTCCCACTAAGAGTGAATACATCATTTCGAGAAATGATCACTTATGAAAAGTATGCAATTGGTTTTCAAATGAACGATTTTGAAAAATTGAATGATTGTAGTATTTTGAAAATGGTTTCATTTTTAAAATCATGTGAATTGGTTTCAAAAATAGTTGAACATGGGAAAAAGTATGTTTTAAAAAACAATGTTGTGATAGTTTATGTGATAGAATTTGAAAATCTAAGCCAAAAGTTGTTATAAAGTGAGAATAACAGAGTTTTTTTGTTAGTTTAGAAAATGGAAACTGGTTTGCATCGTCGAACCCAACCTGAAGAAGCTGTGGAGAATATGGTTGCAGCAGAACAGTATTTGAACCAAGAGCTGGTTCAGAGTATTGTTGATGATTTTCAATATGTGGACACAAGGAACTGGAGGAATTCTCCACGACATGATGATCATACCATCCAGTTCATGAAGCAGAATCCACCTAATTTCTGGGGTGATTCTGAACCAAAGAAGGAAGAGTTGTGGTTATGTATGATGAATCGTATCATCGACTTCTTCAGAACACCAGTAGAGCTAAATGTTAAAAGTGAAACGTATGTGCTTGAAAATCTTGCAAGTCAGTGTGGGGATTTATCCTTGTAGGCTAAATTGGATGATGGACTTACAGGGGAGGATTTTGAGGAATTGTTCAACAAAAAATTCTATCCTCACGCATTTAAGATCCAGAAAACGACAGACATCTTCAGACTAAAACAATAGAGTCTCTATTTCACAGAGCATGATTCTATGTTCCTAAACATAGTATGCTTTTCACTAGAAGTTGCGGCAAGTGATTCTTTGAAGGTATGCATCTTCGAAGCAGGACTACGACATGAGATTCGATTAATGATATTAGTTCTTTGTATTACAGACTATACCGAGATGGGGAATAAAGATATTGTGGCTGAATATGATATCTCAGGATCTATGGGAGGAGGCATGGTAATACCTAAAGGAAACTGTGGGAACTCTACCACTGGGAACAACAGGAAAAGGGACACCTATTTCCACTGTGCAAGTGGAAATTAGAACCCGATAGCTAGATGAGTAAACCTTCCTCCATGACCCAGAGAAAAGAAGGCTTTTTTCAATGTTGTTCGCTTGACCAAATAAAGGGAGATTTTACCACACAACCAAGAGCATTTAATCACTATAACATGATGGAAAATTATTAGCACTATTGTCACAGTACTCCAAGGTCAGGTGCTCGAGAAACATCTCAGTTATCGCAATCATCATATGCTTTGATTAGACGAGGATAGTAGAATCAGTCTCATCAATACTGAAGAGCTAGACATGGTGATTCTAGAAACACCATGACTCCTCCACCATGGAAACCTCAGCAAGAAAATAATAGAACTGAATAGTGAAGAAGAAAATGTATAGATTTGAGCAGATGATTGTCGATGATCAGACTGGGCCATCTACAATTAGAGGTAAGATTGTTTTGAATTCAACCTTTGTTCAAGTGTTTTTTGATACTGGTGAATCACATTCCATCATTTCTTCTCATGTTTTAGATTTTCTATGTTAAAAACTAGAAATGATGCCTTGTGTTTTGAAACTGCAAACCCCTCTTGGTGATAGATAATGTCAAGCCTTTGTGTGTAGATCATGTGTTATAATTGTTGATGGAGCTGAGTTAAAATCAAACTTATCGATGTTGGATATGGATGTCTATGATGTATTCATGGGTATGGATTGGTAAACAATGTTCAAGGCTCAAATCGACAGTTATAGGAGAACATTAATTTCATGACAGAGGAAGGTATCGAGCATATCATTAGAGGAGAGGGGATTATAAAGAAAGTTTCAATGAGCTTGTTGGATCTAATGGATGGAACGATATCATACCAATTGGAAGCTTTGGATTTGGAATCAATGTAAGAGACTGAGGAATATATTTTTCTAGTTGTTGTGGATCAATATTCTAATTTCATTCCAAAGAACTTCTCTGGGATACCACCACTAATGGTGGTGGAGTTTACGATCGATCTCCTTCTAAGGACCAGTCTAATTTTCCTTCCATCTTATAGGATTGAACCAACAGAGTTATGGTTATTGAAAGTGATGTTAGAGGAGCTGGAAAGCAAGGTTTTCTTTCAACCATGTACATCTCCATGGGCAGCACTGGTTTTGTTCATAAAGAACGCAGATGGAACTCGTCAGCTATGTGTAGATTATCGTAAAAATAACAAAGTTGGGATAAAGAATAGATATCCACATCTAGGCATTGATGATCTCTTCAATCAATTAAGGGGTGCTCAATGGTTCTACATGATTGACATGTGATTAGGATATCACCAATTGAGAGTTTGGAAAGAGGATATTCCAAAGACAACTTTCAAAAGTAGATATGGCCACTATGAATATGTAGTCATGACTTTCAGTCTATAGAATGCACAAGAAGTCTCCATGGAATTGATGAATCTTATATTTCACCAATATCTGCATACATTTTTGTTGTGTTTGTGGACGCCATTTTTCTCTATTCAAAGGCAGGGGATGATCATGAGGTGCTCCTGGAAGCAGTGTTACAAATCCTGAGAGATCATCATTGGTATTACAAATTATAAATGTGTTAAGTTTGGATATAGAAAGTATGATTCCATTTCCATGTCATTTATATGAATGGAATTTATGTTGATAATTAAAAGATAGACACTGTTATCTCTTGGAAACCACCGAATAATGTGGTCGATATACAATTTTTTCTTGGTCTAGCTGGTTACTACTGACACATTGTGCATGATTTCTCACGACTAGTTTCACCAATGAAATCTTTGACAAAGAAGAATGCACCATTTCAATGGATAGAGGAATGTCATAAGTCTTTCCAGGAACTAAAATTTTGGCTTACATCGACACCTATTATGATCATTCTAGAATCAGGACTAGGATATGAGGTGTATTGTGATGCTTCAAGATCAGGGTTGGGTGTTTTTCTCATGAAAATAGATTACATGGTTTCTTATGGTTCAAGGTAGTTGAGGGTTCATGAGAATAATTACCCAACACATGATTTAGTGTTTGCTACAGTCTTCCATGCTTTGAAAACATGGAGACATTATCTCTTTGGTGAGAAATCTACTCTCTTTAAGGATTACAAAACCTTGAAACACATTTTCTCATAGCGAGATTTGAATATGAGGAAATGTAGGTGGGTAGAGTATCTCTAAATGTTTGACTAAGACTAGATGGACACACCGGGGAAAGGAAATTCAATGGCAGAAGCATTGAGTAGAATGCCATATGCTCAATTGGCGAATGGAGCTTTAGATGAATGGCAGTTTAGGCCGGTTTTAGCCGACATGCATGTGGAATGTGAAGACCGAGGTGATGTAGCCATTTTCATTTCATATATGCTTGTTCCGAGTTTAGTAAAAATAGTCAAAGAGGAACAAACATATGATGCATAATGTCTAGTTGTAAGTTCAAAACTAAATGTTGGGGAGGCCATTGATGGTTGGAATCCTAATGGAGGGGTAGTTTTGTGTTTCAGAGATCGGATGGTTGTACATATGGTTTGTGAGGAACAACTATTTCATTCTTACCACCATTCAATATAGGTTGTACATCCAGGTATATAGAATATGTATAAGGCATTGAAGGCGTAGTTTTGGTGGAGTGGAAAGAAACAGAAGGTGGCTGAGATTGTCTCGCGGTGCTTAACTAATCAGCTGGTTAAAGCATATCATCAGAGAGTGGCGGGTATGTCACAATATTTTCCCATCCGATGGACGAAATGGGATCAAATAACAATTGATTTTGATATAGGTCTTCCATGAACGGTCCAGAAACACGATTCCATTTGGGTGAAAGTGGATCGACTAACCAAGTCGACCCATTTCATCCTGAATTGTGGAACTCATACGGTGGAGGATCCTTAAAAAATCTATATCTGAGAAGTGGTAAAGAGGCATGGTCTACAAGTATCAACAGTCTCAGTAAGAGATTCGAGGTTCAAATCTCTTTTTTAGAAATCATTATAGGAAGCCCATGGAACTCGGTTGACTAAGGGCACTGCGTATCATCCTCAAAAGAATGGGAAATCTGAGTGGAACCTATATACATTGGAAGAAATGTTGTGGTATTTTGTAATGGATTTTTTTTGCTCATGGGAGGATAATATACCATAAATGGAGTTCTCATATAATAATATCTATCACGCCTCAATACACATGACTCCGTTTGAAGAATTGTATGGGAATCCTTGTCGTTATGCACTATATTGGGTGGAAATGGGTGAAACATAAATAGTTGGATGAAGCCTTGTCCATGAAACAATAGATAATATCCAGTTGATTTGAAAGAGGATGGAGACAGCTCCGAGTCATCAGAAATCTTATGCAGATCACCATCAAAGACCGTTTTCGTTCGTTGTGGCTGATCATGTCTTCTTAAGGATCTCTCCAAGGCCTGGACATCGTCATATCAGGGAGTAGTGAAAGTTGTCTCCTAGATAAATAGGCCCTTTTGAGATAGTAGAACGGTTTGGAGAGGTGGAATATCAGTTGGAATTACCTCCACAGTTTAGTTTAATTCATAATGTGTTCCATGTATCCATGATTAAAAACTATCACCCTGATCGAGACAACGTGATAAAATTGGATCACATTGAGATAGAACTGGATAAATAACCATTACATATTCTAGTGCGGATCATGGATAGATAAGAGAATGTATTGGGTTAGAAAAGCATCGGCCTAGTGTGGGTTTTATGGAAACATAGTCATATTCATGAAGAGACTTGGGAATGTGAGAAGGAAATGAAAGAGTAGTGGAAGGAAATCTTTTTGGCCAGTATTGGTTGTCTACATTCCAAGAACGGAAAGACCAATGGTGGGGTAAATGTAGTACCCCAGATTTCTGATGCATAACCCCTTTCCCCTCATTTTTTTAATTTGGTGGGTATTAAAATAATGATTTTCCATAATATAGAGTGTTTCCATTAATTTGGACATTTCCATAATGATGGTTGTTTCCATAAATTTGGATATTTCCATAATGTAGGTTTTTTCCTTAAATTAATCTATTTCCATAATGATGGTTGTTTCTATAAATTGCAGTGTTTCCATAAAGTGTGATGTTTGAATAAAAAATGAGTTTCCATAAAAAGGGTAGAGTTAATGAATGGGAGAGTTCGGTGGTTTTATAAAGAGTTTTGGGAAACTAATTTAGGTCACACAATCCATTCACGTTTGGCACAAACCTTGTGGTCAAATCTTGTGCAGCGGTCAAATATAGATCATATTTTCTACGAGCTTTCTCTTTTCTGATCTATTTATTTCGTTTTTGATTCAAAAAGCCCCTAATTAGATATTACTCTACCTAAAATGCTGGAGAACCCTTCCCACACAAGTTGAAGCCATTCCTTAGCCTTCCCATGGTGATTCCATGTCTAATTCTTGTGGTATGTCCCCATTCATTATGGATTTGTCATGATTTCTTAGATCATCTTAGATATAATTCTCTGATATCCATTATTTCTCAGATCTGAGCCTATAGTTGGTAGATATACACATTTGGATGCCAAATAAGTCAATTCTGAGTTGTGATCTTGCTAGGATAATAGATCTATGTCCGCTCTTGGAAATTTGACCAACATCATTTTGTGTTCTCCATATATTGTTAAAGTTTCCTCAAGACCATCGAGGTAGGATGCTTCTCTCTCAACTCCTCCAGATAGAATTGATTGTATTAGATTCAAATTGGACTATTCATTGGAAAATTCATCATAAAATATTAATTTGCGATGATTTACGGTTTTTGTGAAATTGTGTGATCTTGGTGAATAGTTGTGAAAATGGGGGATTAATTTAAAATGATGATTTTAAATTATGGAGTTTTTGGAAATTCTAAATGGTTGATGAAAAAGTAGTTTTCAATATAAATGGTATTCAATAAAAATGGATTATTATTTAAATGTTTTGGAATTGAAATGATTTGTCCTTGAAATGGATTTGAGGAAAATAGTTTTCAATTAAATGGTCTTTTTATTGAAAGGTTCAGTTTGTCTTGATCGTTGGGCATATGTGTTGTGTGTTCATATTTCTTATACAATGATTGGTTGAAATATGTCCTTGTTCTTGGTTCCAAAGGATTAATTTCATATGGGAATTACATATACATGGCTTGGTTTATATATGAACTTGTGCTCGGTGCCAAATGATTGATGACACATGGGAAAAATTACCTTGTGAAGACTTATTAGAATGATGGGAAACCGATCATGAGTATGGAACTGTCATAACATAGCTTGCCTAGTTTGTTACATGGGTTTGAGAAATAATTTGGTATGCTAATATAGAAATATTTAGAAATTTTTGTAAAGATTGTTTGGTAATTTTTTGGGAAAAATATATTGATGTAAAATTGGTTTCAATTTCACTTGTTTGGTTTTGGTAATGAACGGTTTTGGGAACATGTTTATATTTATTTCTAAATAGATTTTGAGAAAAAAATTTATATATATTTCTTTATAGAATTGTTTATAACACTTCTATACTAGTGTCTTTAGTAGGTAAGTCATTGGGGGAATCCTACTGAGTTATATAATCACCACTATTTTGGAACATTGGTGATTTGCATACGTCATATTCTGAGACACAAGTAATGGTAAGGCATGTCAATGCAAGTGGTTCATGTTGATGGTTGGGTGATGTGGTGGCGCTTGGAGCATGGATATTTATGTGGAGCCATGGAGGGTGTCTTGGTGTATTTTGAGAGTATTTATTAGATTATTTTTTGTTATATACTTTGATGTGTTTGACTTAAATGAATTTGCTTAGCTTTCTTTCAATTGTTGATTCATCATATAATAAATTTTTTGTTATAGTTTGTTGGTTCATTCGGTTTTCCTTTAAGGGAAAATAATCCCCCACTTTTTTTGAAACCCTCCGGCATTTATTGATAGCCTTTGGCATCTTGTGGATGTCGCTTAAGACCTACTAATGATTCGTTGTTCTCTCAAGCTAATGAGAATTGTTGGGTCATTAAAGTTACAATTTAATGGAATATTATGATGTACTGTATTTTTCATGGTTTCTATACAAATATTTTCTTCATAGTTGACCCAAAAATTCATCATAAAGAATTATCAGTATTTTACATGGTTTAATGAAGTATCATTCATTATCAATTTCACTAATCTATATGTTTGATTAATAGAGTTTGATATCCAAGTCATCTCTTATTCATATATAACAATTAGTCGCCTAATTTTAATTATCATGGAAGATGTATATTGAAATATTCAAGAGTCTATGACATTCATTTATATTTAAAATTTTCAATTTTTAAGAACATCATTAATAAAAAACATTTTAAGAGAAATAATAAATATAGAATTTTAATTAAGTGTGATTTATAGTTCATATCAGAAAAATATCATTTATAAAAAATATTTTATTATTATGTAATCAAATATTTTTTGTAGTCTTACTTACATAACATATTTATCTTCATGTTAAAATTCAACAATAATGTTATTATATAAACATTTCGAGGGCATTCTAAATATTAAAAATTTTATGAGAAATAGTTATTCAATTTTATGTTCTGTAATAAAATATTTTCATGCATTATAAATCATATTTTTATTACCATATGACCCAATGGATTTATAGTGAAATAAAAAAATATATTATTATACTATTTTATTAATACAATACAAAAGAAAATTATATTGCACTATTTTGAAAAAAAATATAATGAAAGTTTTCACAGAATTTTGTTTTACCCATATGATAAAATTTATGTATTTATTTGTAAAAATTGTTTCTGAAATGAAACGTGCATTTATTAAATATTGTAATCTTGTTTTTACATATATATATGTAGTGTTAATGATTTTTTTTAATCCTTATTAATTTTTTATAATATAATTTTTTCAATATTATAAATATTATAAAATGAATTCATTTATATATAATTTCATATCATTCAATAAGTAAATAAAAATTTCCACATTGATGACAATCTGAATGAAAATAAAAAATTTTATCATATATATGATAATATGACTTTTAAAGAAAACTATTCAATGATAGAAATAAATGATTTTCTCAGGTTTTATATTTTCATCATGAAGTTATATATTGAAGATACCTAGTTGTTATCATTAAATTATATAACACATTGATTAAAATTAACTGATAGTTCTTGATTTCTCAATTATACTCTTATACAATTTATTTAATTCAATTTAAATTTTAAATTAATGATTTTATTTTCTTTTATATTTTTATACACATACACAATACTATAAATAGTATAAGGCTTCATGAAATCATTTTTTAACTTGTTTCATAATAAAATATCTATTAAAAATTAGATATTAGTTTTTGGAAAAGAGATATAAAGTTTCATAATTAAAAATATCATCCAACTAAATTATAGAAACCAGTATTTATTATTGGTGAAAAGGATTAGATGAATATTTTGATCACCAAATTTTTTTCAAAATTTCCAACATTCTAATATAATTTATTTATTAATATTAATTTTATACATGAGATAGTTATTTTACAAAATATTCAAATGATTGTAAAATTATAAAATATGATGGTCCAAAATATTTATTAACTCAAATATCCAGATGTGGGTCATTTTATTTCTGAAACCGAACAACAATACATATTTATAATGTATATTGCCTCAGTTTACCATTACTATACCATTATTTAATATATGGACTAATTAATGATGAATTTATGTTTGGGATAGGTCAGTATTAATTTCTTAATGATTGGTGTTATATTTTTATTGAAACTATAATTATGATATGGATTCTAAAACACCATCAATTTTTATATATCAATTAAATTAGTAATTAACAATTTTTAATAGTTTAGATTTCTATATGAGACAATATTTTGTAATTGTCTCAATAGAATGAACTTTTGTATACATTTCATGTTTTTCATAATATTATTTTGATATATAATCTATTGTTGGTAAGAATACGAAAACATTTTCGCCAAAAGTTATAGAAATTCGATTTAGTTAGAAGATTTGATAGCCCCCAAATCCATTTTGGTATCTTTATAAAATCATAAAGCATGGATTAGTGGTGGTGTTCCTTTTCCACTACAACTATAGGAATGGTGGAATTATAATGAGTGCTCACCGATATAAATATATTTTTTAGGTGGAATAATAAAAAAAAGTAGTGTGATATCCTTCAATTAATATTAATTTTGATATATTGGACATTATGGATTGTTGTTAATTTAAAAAACTATAAAAACTAAGGTTCTATGATGGTATTATGAGATAGAGATATTTCCATTACCTTTCATAAATATATTTTTAGATGGGTTTATTTTGAATGATTTGATTCATCAAATGAAATTATAATCTGCACATTTCTTCACCCCATAATCTAATCGAAATTCTATATATAATAATGGAAAATTATTCATGGTTTTGAAATTACATTTCACTAAATGAGGGTGAAATCCATCTATATAATGGTGGATTATTTTTTGAAGAATAAATGATCATCAATATATATAAACTCGAATAAATTATAATAAATATTCTGTTTGTTTTTTATGATATAGGTAATAATTATGTCAAAGGATAGTTTTTTGTGACCATGGATTAATAAATGGATTGTTTATTGATTTTGGCATCATTTATTCACTAATTATCTCGATGGTTTCAATTATTCATGCATGTATGAGAGTTATATTGGTTTCTTGTATGATTTTTATTAAATATTTCATAATTGTAAAACATCTTCAAACATTGAAAATTTTGATTCATTTTAATTATATAAAACAAAAAAAATTATATACTTTTATTGAATTGATTACATTATATAACCCAAGAAGAGTGAGTATCATCGACATGAGGCACACAATAAATGTGTGTTCTAATTTGATGATTTGATTATTTATTATATAAATAAATTACAACTAACATTAGAAATTTATTTGAAAAGAAAATAATTAATTTTAAACGATATTTTAATGTAATTAATTTTCTATTTTAATAAATTTCTACAAAATGGGATTTCAAAAAAATTCAAATGAATTGAAACTTTTTTGTAGTTTATAGTTATGAGAGAACATGGGGATCAAAACAAAAAATAAGATTATTTTATATCTGTATAATAATTTTTATTTTATATTTATTTTAATAAAATTATTGATTTTTTATATATAATGTTCTGATTGAATTTCCATTATTTCTGAAATTTATAAATTTCTCTTCGACTATACTAGCGATAATAGTATATACGGGTATTTTTTTTAATTCAAAATAAATATGAAACTGTTTAAGAAAATTATCTAGATAATTTTAATGATTCAAAAAAGTGATACAATTTTGAAATAATATAATGAAAAAAATTTCCAAGCTTAGTCCATCAAATATTGTGATTTAATAATGTGTGTATAATATATGATTAGTCATGTCGTTTTGTAAATTATTTTCATAGATTTTTTTTTCCTTTGATTCTCATTGAAATTATTTAATGTTACTTTTATTATATGCATGTACATTTGATTTGTTTTTGTGCTCCATTACCAAAGTCCATCATTAAGAATTACCACTCAAAGTAGACAAATTTTCATTGTTAAATCATAGGAACAAATTAATGAATTAAAACTGATACCTCCAACAAATTTTTAATAGATATTCTTTATAAATTAAATAAGATATAAAAAATATTAATTTAAAAATTGATCAGGTATGAGTATTTAATAGATTAAACATCTCATAATTAAACTCCCTTTAATAAATAGCTCAACACTAAAGAATTACCCCATCATAATAATCATGAAATAGGGAAATTCCATAAAAATGACAGAAAAAAATTACTAGAACCTCCTGAAAACAAAAAATGTTATATTTCATTTTTAGATGATTCCATGTTCCACTATAAACATAAAATAATCATGGATATTTTAATTTTTATATCTATATCCCACCACACATTATCCTTCAAGATCAGAAATATGTAAAACCAGTTGTCATTGAGCTCTATGATTTATTCTAAATACAAATTGACCCCTCTAATTTCAATATTAAACTCTTATTTCACATTGTAGATTACTTTTCCATGATTTTTTAATGTAATATTGATAATAATCAATTTATTTAATAAAAATTATCAACCACGTAAGCGTAATGACTCTTAACACAATTGATACATGTTATTTTATGATATTCTACATATTATATATCTTTAAACACATTGGAAATAATTTTTTTAATGAATACTATTAAAAATTATTAATAATAAAATTCAACCATAATAAAAAATATATAACACCACAATATACATGACCTTGATTGGAATTATGATTATCAAAACCCAAAGAATATATAATCAAAGTTTTATCCCAAGGATCTTCCATGAACATCATATCCCCAATCATTTAATAGTGTCACTACTAAATGATCCACCCTAAAATAATCCCATTCTTATTTGGGAAATTCAGTTTTACCATGATTTTAGCTCCCTGTGAAATATGAGTACACATGTCAATAAATAATGCACTCCTATATATTTTAGCATGTCACTACCACTGTGGAATCCATGGTCATCTATGTAACTATTAAATATCAAGTCTCATATAAATAATGGTTACGTGAGTTTCATTCAATTATGAAAAAAACTTTTATTTCTAAGATCATGTAAAATCATCTCTCATGGGGTAATTTTACACTGTTTCAGTTTAGTAGTCAATCAACACTGACATGATCTCACTTTGTTTAATTTATAAAATACCCCCATCTATGATTCATTATCATTATGAATGTTGAATAAACCTATGATCACCTTAAAAGTCTCTAAGAATAAATTTTATTAATTATTGGATAGCCTATTAAACAAGTCACATAAATTTTTATGATCCACCTCTCACTTGATTCACCTCATACAACCCATTCTCCAATGGATTTAAACTAATATGTATTGGATGTTTTTTAATTAAATATATACATGAATAATTTATCATTTTAAATTCATTCAAATGTACCAAAAATATATAATAAAGAAATTAATTCTAATTCAAAAATTAAAATAAATTAAAAATTAGAAAAAATATATTTCATTTAGATAATTCATTATAAAAAAATTACTAAATTGCTTTTTATATAAAATGATCAAACACACAAAAAATTTCATTTCAAAAAACTCCACACCATCACTAAAATACACCATTATTCAATAGTTTTGAAAACATAATAAAAAATTCCAAATAATTATTACACAAGAGATGAAATTCCATATATCACATAAAATACAATCGTTCGACTATTTACTTTTCTAGAAAATCAATATGATTAATGTTTATTAAATAAAATATCACAGTTTACAATGGGAATTGACTATTGTTTATTAGATTAAAGTGTTGCATATTTCACAAGGTCTTAATGTACAAGAAAATTCCTAAAGAATATGTTCAATGAATAAGTATGATCTCTTTTAAATGTTTATGTTTTTATCCTTAGGGTTTTATAGATGTTAAATGTGGTTTAATTGTGTTTTAAGTGGCATTCCCTAAGATTAATGTATGTTGAGGGCCATCGACCAGTTAGTGGCATACATAGAGAATGTGTTTCCTACAACAACACCACCAATAATTTGGTGGAGAGACAAAAAATATATGAATTATTCTGATGTCTACCACCTAGATAGTGGGCCTCCTTATGAAATTAAATTTCCACTAAACATATTTAGTGTCAATTGGTCCTCTAATAGACATAAGATGGCCTGGATATTTAAGGTAATTTAAGTACTTTTATAACCATAAATAAATTAATTAACTACTTGATTTATATTTCTATATCCTTATCTATATAGTTCACATAGATTTTATTTATTTTTTATATTTTATACTCCTATTACAAGTTCCACTTTGTGATCTTATCATCCTTAGGTTTTTTTTTGTCACATAATTTATTTTGTTCAAATTTTATAATAATAGTAATTTATTTCATTTAATTGTAACTATTTATATTTTTTCCCTGATTATACTAATCATTAGGGTTTATTTCTCTATTTCACATAGAACTATCTTGTGTTTATATCTAGAAGGATGGAAATCTTACTAAATTTAATGTGTCATGTGGGAACATCATGGAATGTATTGATCATTATTATCTTCAATGTTTATTCATCAGAAATTTATTTTTATTGTTTTTTAAATTTTTAGGGCCCAATATTTGTTAATATAATTTTTTCATTCACTAAAATGTAATTATACCAATTTGGTATGTGTACAACCAATATGTGAGACTTTTGGATCCATCTGTAGCCAATTTTTGTTGAATTATGAAAAAAAATCTTTCAAAAATGCTCATATAAATTATAATTTTAATTAACCATTAATTTTGAATATTTGTATTTGGGTTTATGTTTTATATAAAATAATGTTTTATCACTTATTTTTATAAATGAATGATTTTTCCATGACATTATATATATATTTTTTAAATATATATTTACAGATTTTTTTGGAAAAATGGTTGTTTCAGAATTGTTTGTAATGAGTGAAAATCAATTAAATATTATATGGACTATGTATGAAATTAAAACCTTGGGGACATAGGTGGATGGATTTTTAATTGGGTTGCATCCAATAAAACCACACATATGTTAACTTTTTGTGGAGTTCCCCAATTAATACATAATATATGTATTACTTGTTTGCTGATTATCATGACACTATCGATAGTAAAATTTCTAAAGTTTTCCATTATCCATAAATTGACTACACATTGGCTATATAAACATTTTGTGTGCCTGATTAAATTTTTTGTTAGTGTATGAGTAAAAAAGCTAACCTATATCTTTT
Organism: Viscum album; assembly: GCA_963277665.1. Taxonomy (NCBI): domain Eukaryota; kingdom Viridiplantae; phylum Streptophyta; class Magnoliopsida; order Santalales; family Viscaceae; genus Viscum; species Viscum album. Next base: position 1,681,523,506 of record OY728126.1, on the reverse strand, counting down.
TAATCGTTGTATTGATGTATAATTTTTTTCACATTGTATTTGTTTTATCATTTATATGAAATATGATTCTCTCGTTGATGGATATAAAACTATTTATTCATAACATTACTTGAAAAAAATATCTAGGTTTATATTGGAATTGAAAATGATATATATTTTTAACATGAATTTTCTATTATTCTGGATATTGTTTATCTTGTCATGTTTTCATTTAAATCTATAATATTTTAATTCCCCATCAATGAATTTTTATTGAACATAATTGATGGATCATACTCTATTTATTTAGATCAGACCATACATACTCTCTTTTGTGTGCATATTGATATATATAAAAATAAAGAAAGGAAAAGGACCTATAGATAGATGGAAAGGATTATGAAAACTAGTCATGGGTATGTAGTTTTGAATTATTGTGGTTTTTCCCATGTATCACAATGAGTATATATTTTCAATTTTGGTTGTACTTATTATTATTATTTTTGGAATGTACATTGGTAATTATGTTGATAACATTGTTGTTATTAAATGTTTTTTACTCATTAAATCTTTATTATTTATTATCTTGTTATACATAACTATGTGTCTTCAATGAATCTTATTGTACATTGGTAAAATCATTCTCTCATGTCATTTTTTGGATAATGTGTGAATTTTCCAATCCTATGGGGATCTATAACACCCTTTTGGTCTAGTAATTGTATAATTAAGATCATATTTTAATGGGTTATTAAGGATAATATTATGAAATGTTGTTTTAATGTAGGTTACAATCCATGTTTTGATGTTATATAAATGGGATAAGATATTTTAGACTAGAGAGGTGGGTTATGCTTTGATCGTGGAATGTTATTATTGTGGCGATTCTCGTGTAACCATGGGATTATTGGTTGTGTGTATCCTATATCAGATTTCTATCGAAATATTATTATATGATATTTTATTGGTTTTATAATAATATTTTTTCATTTTCTAATCATACTATTTTGATGATTCTCATTTAGTTACTAAGTACACAAATTTTTTTATTAGCTGTTCAGTTTCTCACTATATTCTCCATAATGATTAGATGAACAATCATAAATACCTATAATATTTCAAATTAAAATATAATAATACTTTTTTTATGATGAAGATTACCACCTATGTTTAGATGGTCGATAGGGAAATTATTTTAGATATTGACATGGGTGTATGACAGGTTTCCTTAGGACATCCCTTCCATAGTGTGGAAATTCTAGTGGCACATTGGGGAAGTAGAGTAAGTTTCGTGAAAATCATGATAGTATTTGAGGTGGAAATTAGTATAATTTTTTATTAAATCATTATTATCTTATATAGTACATTTTAATTAGAACATGTTTTGAATTCTGGTTCATACTTGACAATCATTCACCACAACCCATAGGTATTTTCGTTCTTGTGGCTTCCATGATCATATAAAAAAATTACTAAAGGATCCATAGACACCCGTGATATTTTCCTGAATATTTGGTAATAAAATACCATTTAGTGTAATAATTACAATATATTCCATCAGGGATTCATTCATAGGAAACTAGAGTTTGACACCTCAAGCTTCCAAGTCATGTTTCCCATGGAATAATAATATAGTGTGCGATGTACGCAACACCGAGTTCAAGCACACCACGACTGATCAAACAAGACATTTGGAAAGCTGTTACGAATAATAATTACAAAAATTTTAATTTTATATATATCCCATATAATTTTATCATTAATCATTTATGTTCTTAGGCACAATAAAAGGAAAAATTGAATTTTTCATATTAAAAAAGTTTTTTTCAAAAATACTGTTTTCCGCCTTTTTGCGACAAACCCTTTTAAAATCAAATATTTTACAATATTATATATTCAATTGGATTGAATTAAATTTTTCAATAGAATCGGAACATAAAAATTTATATTGGATAAATTTCTGGTACTTTTCTAATAACATTCATGTTTTGTTGAATTGTGAAAAACACTAATTTTTAATTAAAACCAATTTTTTAATCGAAATAATTTATAGTGTTAAATTATAAATTTAAGTGATTTTAAAGTATAATTATATTATATATTTTATCATTTAATATAATTCAGGTCACTGGATGTAATTTAACTTTTAAATTAAACATAAACACATGATAATCTTTGGATAGTTTTTACTACTTAAAAACCCGCTTTTTAGTTTGGAGAACAGAAATTAATTTTAAATTAATTTCTAAAACTTCGGTGTTTTGAATTTTGAAAAATGGGTTTCATATTTGGAATCATTATGTCCAAATTTTATAAATAGGTAACTTATAGTTTTAGTAATTATGAATAGTTTCTTCAGTAAATATTTTATTTACCTTGGTTAAAGGGTAAATCCGGTAAATAAGAGTAAAAAATTATATTATAATGATATTTAAATTAACCTAACATGTGTCTTAAACCTATTGTATGAAACATTACTAAGAATTCACATCTTTGGGTCCTTTTTGGAGCCCCATGGAGCCACTTGAGATTAATAATAACATTTTATATTAATTAATGAAAAGTAAAGGAAAAAAACATAATCATGTATTTTTTGTAAATTTTTTTATATGATGTTATATATTATATCTCTTCGACTATAAATAGTTATTATAAATATAATATGATTTCATATATGACGATATTTTATTTATAATTTTTATAAATAAAATAAATATATTTATTTGTGACACAAAAATGACGTAGTATTTTCCTTATTAATGAATAAATCAAATAAATGACATTATAAATATTAAAATAAATATAATTATAATGTTATTATTCCATACACTAATTTTATAAGTGAATATTAATTGTTATGGTTGATTAAATAAATATTTTTCTATTTGATAAAGTTGTTATGACTTACAAAAAAACAAAATACCAAATAGTGTCAAAATTGACATAAATGAGTTTTTTAAACAAATTACTATATTATTAAATGATATATTATTCTTAAAAAAATATGGATTGGAAAAATGAAATAGATAAGGTGAGATATGTCAATAAATAACCACATAGCATTCTTTTGTATTTTTATAGTATGTTTATTAGCCATTTATTATAATAATACAAAAAAGACATGATAAAAGATAAAATATTTTACTATGGGTTAAAACTGAAAGATAAGGTTAATATGGTGAGATAAAATTGTCTAAAACATATTGGATGAGAGGATTTATACCAAAACCCATAGTATAATAGAAATAAATTCTTTTGGTGGCATTATAAACTAAAAATTATTTTATAATAATATGATATTTAAATCACTTCCTAAAGTTACCAAAACCTCTCTTTAAAAAGGTTACATACCCTTCTCGGAATATCAAAACTCCAAATCCATTTGTCTCATCCAAACCCTACTCAAATATCATCACATTTACCTTACCTTAATCCTAATGGTATTAAATTGAAAATAAGGTAATTATATTGATACGTTTTGATCAAATCAAAAGGAAGCACCTGAAGAAGAGATAATAATTGCATCACCTCTTTAAAAGTTATTTTCTTCTTCCACATCCTATTTATTTTTTGATTCCATAAAAAAGTAATAACTACAGTACCTTCAACATAAATATATTTTATTACATACATGGTACAACCATATTCATTTTTCTATCCATCCTATGAATGACAAAGTCACCATACGTGAGTACTTACAGCTTACCGTATCCATGTCATGTAGTAGATTGTTATTCAACACATAAATATTTTGAAGTGGATAATAATGAGTAAAATTGAAATAAATAATAAATATAAAATTTTATGTATTATTTATAAAGTATATAACATCCAATTAAATATGATTTTACCATCAATATAATGAGATTGTCGCTCATGCGTGGGTACAAATTACGGTCTCCACGAATGTTATGAGATTCATTTCACCATCTTAACCATTCAATAATAATTTTCATTTTATGATTAAAATAATGATTTAGAACATAATATAACTATTTATTTTAATCTAATAAATCATATCCATAACAAACATGATTTACATAACAAAACATATAGTGGAAAATGGATCAGTTAACACCCCAAACATCGATACTAATGGAATATTATTAACAAAGAAGTATTTGAAGATTATATATGATATCATACTTCTATATGTGGTTATTTTATAATTTAATAATAATTAAAAATCTATTATAAAGGTTGTTAATGTTCCCTTGACCAAGGAAATTTACACGGTCTGTGTTAATTTTTCAATCAGTTTATCATCTGAGGTTTTTAATACGTAAGTATCTATTGGGACCTCTTTATCATCCACATTTGTGTTTGTTTAAATTGTATTTCAAAACATTTTTACTATTTTCTAGAATATTGGATAAAGTCATATATAGCCTTGTTAGACATTATATAATTTTTTTTAAAATCAATCTTTCCGTCATTTTCCAAAGAAGGCACTTTCTGACCATTTTCGTAAAATTGTGGTAAGAATGTTTTTTAACATATACGGTGGTTGTGGAGATTTTATGACGATATAAAATCTTCAAATATCCCCTTAATATATTATAAAAATATATTAATTATTTTTCAATTATAATTAAGTGAATTTTAAATGATTTCAATATAGAAAGCGATATTTCTCTCAAATAGTTTTAATTTCATCATAGTCAACATCCTTTGATGGATTTTAAACCTGTTTGATGTTTATTTACTATGATACAAATATTCCATATCATATTGTATGTTTTTTGATATTTTTTTCTTTGGATATGTAATTTTTTAAACCATTCATGGTTTATTGTAAAAGTATTAACATTCTGTATACTAGTTTTATTATGAATGTTTATGTTGTGTTTCAACCTTTTATATGAGGAATGCATTGGACTTTGTATGTAATGGGTGGAGCTTTCAACTTATCTATGATGCATCGGTAGTTCTCTTGACACAAACTAATGTCTTGGCATAAGAATTTGAATAAAGCTTATTTGTAGTCTTGGAACAAGTCCATTACTATAGGGTTATTATGTTCGGCATTATGCATTCCATCGTTAGAAATTTGGATATTGATATTGAAAGTGATTATTTAACTGGTATAATATCCATGTGAATAAGTAAATGAAATTATTTCATTTTTCTTTTCTATATTATGATGATTTTTATGTTTTAAAGTTTTTTTAGTCTTATACATTTCCATACATGTTTATGCTTATTTAGGAATGTGTCTTTGTATTGTTATCCTTACTGAGCATCTAAGCTCACCCCAATCTATGTTTTATTTTTTCAAAGATGTAATGAATTATATTATTATTGAATTTTATGTATTAGATAAGGTATATGAGTGTGCTCATTGGAGAAAAAATGTTGTTGTTTTTAATTTCATAATGTATTGTTAATCCTGTATACATATCAATTACTTCAAAGGCTACTAAATTAATCAGTCTTTCAGGACATGAATCCTTATATCATGCCAATGTTATGTAATAATGCTTCTACTCGGTGTAACTGCGGTCTAGAAAATATAGTTGGTATCAGAGAAATATTAGTAAAAACTATGGAAACTAGATTTATAAAAACATTTATTAGAAAACATCATTCTATGATAGACATTGAGGATTTATATAGAGGAAAATCATAAATTTTTTGTTAATATATAGATATTGTGAGTTTCTAAAAAAATGCATCCATGTCTGGATACGAGTAGGTAGAGGTGGCTCTATCACAGAAGTACTGATGATTGAAAACATTGTGAATGAGTTTTGGGATTGACCTGGGTGATCATGGTACATGATAATGAGGCTTGCTACAATTTTGGTTACAAAAATCTTGGGGTATATTCTTAAGATAGTTCAAATATTCTTTATAAACCATTATGAAGAATTTATGATTAAATAATTCATCAAAGAAAACATTTTTATGATTATGGATTATATCCATAAATTGTTCAATTTCTTTTAAGTAATTTAGATATTTATAATTATGTATTATGATTCATAAATTAATCCACTATATGCCATTTTTTAGAAATAGAGCATAGTGGAAGGAATTGAAATCATATCAAAGCATGTAATCCATTTATGGATTTACCTCCAACTCAATATAATTATTGTTGAGCTATTGATGGAAATGGTGTTGATCAACTTATAACCATACTATGAATACTCACTCATGTTATGAATAACAGCCTTACCCGTATGGAGCACCAAGATCCACAACATAGAGGATCATTGTTAGACCGATTCATGAGGAATAATCCACCAATATTCAATGGGACTAAAATACACATGTATAAGAGCAATCTAGTAGTTCCTTAGAAAAAAATATTTCATGCTTTGGGAAGTAGAGAAAGGGAAAATGTTTTCATTGAAGTTTATCACCACATGAGAGATGCAGATCAATGGTGTTCAATAATTCAAAGCACGAAGGATGATCAATAACTATCAAATATGTAATGTTTGGAGTTTAAATATCCTTAATTAGAATAAAACATTCCTCGTGACCGTCGAGCAGAAATGGAAACACAATTTCTAAGTCTGAGGAAAAAATATGATTAGAATGTTGCAAAGTATGAGGATAACATTACAAGGTTAGAAAAGCTTGCAACAGATTATATACGTAACACAAGAAGTAAGATTGGTTGATTCATTAATGATTTAAAACCATTTATCTATTGAGAATCAGTGTTACAATCCTTCTCGACGTATGAAGATATAGTCTCATGTGCTATCAATATAGAAAAGGACTTCTCGTAGTCATATGACATTAATGTAATGCAAGGGAAGAAGATAACAGTTGAGAAAGATAAAGATAAAGGGAAAAAGGGAAAGATGGATTTTCCATTATGTGATAATTGTGGAAAGAAACACCTCGATACTTGTCTAAAATGAAAAGGAGTTTGTTAAAAATGTAGAGAAAAAGGTAACCTGTCTCATGATTACAAGAGGAAATGAAAGAGGTTTTCAATGTTGAATTCTACAATTGTAGATAAATTGGGAATTATTCAAATGAATGTCCAATGATCAAAGGAAACATACCTCAGAAAATGCCAAGCGAGCAACGCCAAGCTTATGTACTTTATATAGTTTAGGTGTAATAATTTATGTATTTTATTTGGATTGAATAATTATATTCTGGTTATCATAAGAATGTGATATATATAATGATTGTATTGAAGTATTTTTTATTATTAATTATGATTTTAATATGATGAAGGTAATCATATTTTCAACATGTGACAATAAGAGAATATTTACATTGTTTGGGGAATGTGATGTTACATTTTTTTTTTGCAATTTAGAGACCTTTTAGAGAGATTTTGGAAAGAACTATTTTGGATAACTATAAATATTAAAATGGATTATGTTGCTCATTGGATAATATTGTTAAAGTTGAAAAAATTTGTAAGTTAGCTTTTGGAATAATATAATACTATAATTTTAGAAAAAGTAAATACTACAAGTCAGTTGATAACATGTCACATCGGAAAAAGCTGCAGAAATCGAACCCACAAACAATGTGTGACATGGATTTATAAACTAACACTATCCAACATGATGTCCCTATTTATTAAAAAATAGTTTACTTCATTTAAATGGTATATGATTATATTTAAAACCCTATATGATTAGGATAAATAGATTATTTTTTAGTTATATTATGTTATGGAGTGAAATACGAGTTTCACACCCGTGATTTTTTAAAATTAATTTTTCATTTAATATCCATTCCTAATTTGTTTTGGGGGTTTACCACTCATTTTGGTGAAAATGGTGGGTTTTGAACATTTGGGCCAAACAATGAGCCCAATTTCAGATTTAAAAACAAATTTTGTTTCTTTTATAACTCATTCAATTTTTACTATTTTATACCCATTACACTTCCCAATTGTCATAGCCTGATATATTAAAATCACCATATCTCTATGGGCCTCATAAAAATCCATAATCATGAGGGATTTGGGTTTTTTATTAAGGTTTTGGGCTATCCCGAAAGCCCATTTTCTACTGTAAGTTGCAATTTTAATATTTTAATATCTCATTCAATATTTACTATTATTCGGTGATTCCACCTCTCAATTGAATCCAAATACCTAAGGATCTCCCCCAATATCTATTTATCCGCTTTGGAGCTCATGTGTGTCACGAATTTGGGTGAAACTTCTCTAGATTTCTCAAATCATCTAGATTTGAAGAGGTAAATAATTTCTTTCATAACTCCTTCAATTTCTGCTCTTTTCCCCCCATTTTAGTCTCCACATTACCTTATCATCACTATTAGAGCCTCCATATCATGTTTGGTTTCTTGGAGATTCATGTGTTGTATTTGGTTCGTTTGATTCAAGATGTTTCAAGTAAGTGTTTCTTTCCTTGATTTCTTCCCCTTCCTTAGGGTTTTGTTCACCATTTCATGATGTTTCTCATGTCCAGAAGTTGAGGTTCAAAACAATGGTTTGATTTTGTGTCCTTTTGGACAAATATTTTGGTCTAGGGCTGGATTTATATTCCTTGTGATGCCAGGTTGGTGTGGTTGATGTTTCACACCATGTTTTGAGGGTTTCGTCATAAAAGGTAGGTGATTCCATGTGTAAACATTTCTAGATGAGTTATTTTTCTTGAATTACATATTATTAATGTTCCTAATATGTTGTGTGTGCTGCGTGAACTGTTTATGATGGATTTAGTAAAGCATTTGTTTTTATAGTTTCATTTTAGCTTAAAATTAGGTGTTTTCATTTGCAACCCTTTGGGTATTGTTTGGGATTGTTTTATAACATATGAATTTTGTTTAATAAATCTTGTTTGGGATGAAAATTATGATTTTGTGGGGTATTTTTGTGCCACTAGGTCTTAAATATGTTTTTAAGGGTTTAAGGTGTAAAACTTTATTGTACTTGTTGAATGTGATTTTGAAAACGGGTGCGTTTCATGTGGATCTTTTGTACTATTGTTTGAGGTGTTAGTATACCACATGGGAGTTGTTTAATAAATGTTTTTGGGGATTAAAATTCTGTTTTGAATTTTTATTGGTGTGATTTTTCCCTTGAAGTATGGTTTTGAAAAGGGTTTTAATTGAAATTCTTTGGTGCACTATTTAGAATTGTTTTATGAATGTTTCGAGTGGTTTAATGATTTATGTAAGAGGTGAAACCATATTGGAAAACTGTTTTGGATTGTTTATACTTTCAAATGAACCATTTTAAATGTGAATAGTTCTATTATGTGATGTTTATCATATTTTTAAGGACTTCATTAAATTGTTAAAGGATGAGTTGGATTGTGGATGTTATGAAAAAAAGTGTTGTGGGCTATTTTGGTGTGAGTTTGATTTCAAAATGAATTTGAATGAAAAGTTAAATTTGTTACTTGTGTGATGTGCATGGGTATGTTTCGATAATGTGTGATGTGAAAGTGATATTTTCATGTGAAAATTATATTTCTTGGCTTGTTGAACTTGTTTGAGCACAAAGGGAAATCCTGGGTATCTAGGTGGGTGGACGTGTACTAGTATGCTAGTGAATATGTGGAGTTTGGCCTCAGTTTCACATAGCAGGATTGACGCTTACAACTCTATCTAAACTACGATGATGATGATTGTGGACCACTAGGTTATCGGTATATTCCCTACTAGTGGCTTGTGCACGAGAACAGATAATTTTTGTGGTTACTCTCACCGAGATATGAGGTACCTGGGACCCACAACTAGCTTGTACCATGGGTTATTTCCTATTGCTTGTGCCCATTAGATCCTTTATACATACCATCTTCATACGGTATATTTGGCTGGAAAATTCAGTAGCTTTTGAATTTATTTTAAAAGTGTTTATTCTTTAAATTAACCCACATGAAAACTGTTTTTTTAAGATGCATCTTTTAGAAATTGTAACTCGAATTTACATGTTTTTGAAAAATTGCATGCTTTTTGTCATTTAATGTTTATCACAGAGAATCTCTTAGTGGTGGTATCCTACTGGGAAATGGCTCACACCCTACAAAAACCCTTTGGTGTAAGTAGACTTGGTTATTTTTGTTGTCGCAGGTTTGGGTATAACATTTGTGCCAATTGTTTGGGTTTTCACCGGTCATTCATGATCCGGTGTTGTGGAGATGAATTGAGGGAAATGTCTCTTGCCATGTTGAGGTTCTTGGGATGTTCATTTTTTTCCTTTGTTATAGTCTTATTGAGTTGTTTTAGAAAATGTAATTCAGTTCTGATTATCGGTAAAACATTGTTTGGTTTGAAAAATCCAGATTTGTTTCATTGGATTCCATTGATGTTTTATGTTTATAAACTCGGATTAATCGTTCCCAATTTTCATTTTATGATACCAGGGAACTTGTGCCAGCCCAGAGGGATCAGGAACGCCCTTCGGGCCTTGTAACAGGCTAGGTTTGGTGATATTTTTGGTGGCGATCGATTCCGTTCATGCCAAAATGGTATCAGAGGTAGGTTCAGGTTAACACTTTGTGTCATGTTATTTGGGGAAGAGTCAGGATATTATGGAGTTAGGATTGTAGGGAATTTTTATTATAGTTATGGGTAGTGTTCCTAATCACCACACTTCATGACAGGATTAATGTTTCCAGGGGAAGTCAAGTTTTATCTATGTCTTTTGTTTTTCTTGGTCTGATGATGATTAGGGGAAAAGATAAGAGAGTTGGGTTAATGGTCTCAGTGAGCTCACAGGGTCTGGAAAGCCTTGGGGAGTAGGGGATATTCCCTCGAACACTCTCTGTGATGGTGAAGTGATTGGAATATGGCTACCAACCATATTTCCAAGTCACCCAAAGAAACTAGTTTCCTCTCGCATTATCTCATGTTCTTTAGTTACTAAATCTTGGACTTTGGTTTTAAAGTGGCTTGGTTTTAAGAAGCATAATGTTTTTGTTGAAAATATTTTCAAATAATGAGGGAATTGTTTGATTTTTGAAATGGTGGATCTGAATTTTTAGAATTATTTTGAAATGGAAAATGATGTTCTTACACATCATTGGAAATCATGAACTATATTGAATTTGGTTTTTAGAAAGTTTTTCCAATAGAGTTTTCTAAACAATCAATGGGTGTTTCAATGGGATGAGATGTTTTGAAATTGATGAATATCAATTGAAAGCGATTATTCATTTGAATAATTGTTTTTTTATTACATGGTTAGTGGTCTTGAGAAAATGGAAGTATTGGTTGACCATTTTGGTTTTGAAAAGTGGAAAGAATCTTTGTTTTGACATTTGGTATTTCCATGAGTGACCACATGCATGGGGTTATATAGGATTATGGATGGTTGATGGAATGAATGGATGAGTTCCGGGATGGATATGAGGAGGGTGCCCAGTGTGGCACAAAAACATGCATGTGTGAGGCCCATGGGGTACCATTGGTGGATACGTTTACTGCTAACCAATTTGTTTTCAAAGAATTGGTTTTAAATAAAATCATGATGTCTTGATGAATTTTTTGGGATGGTGTATATGGTGTGTTTTTGGAAAATGTTGATGTTGTGGGATGTTTTGAGTCCAAGAACCCCTCCTGTTCGAACTGTATTTTGGGTTTGTGTTTGGTCGGTAAGCTGGGTAGAAGGACAGGTTAGTAGTCTCCTATGAGATATGTTTCCGGACACCATTATGGTGGTTCCATTAATGTGTTTGGATCTGTTTTGTGGCATGTTCTTACCAATGGAATAGCTTGGTTGGGTCCTTGGGTTCTCTCATTGGATAGGGTACGCCCCCATTAAGGGTTAGGGAACACCTAAAGTGAATCCCAGATTGTTTCGCCGTTGGAAAATCCTCTAGTTGATCAATGTAAGGAATCTTTTCTAGAGGTATGTAGAATTAGTCTACACCATTTACATTCTTGGTTTTTTTCAGATCCTCCTGGTGCGGAAGAGTACTCGTGGATGGTTGAAGGAGACCTTAGGTTCTTAAGATACCCGATTCTTCGAAGGTGGAAGTTGTCTAGGGTTGTCAATATGGATAGTGTCTAAGAGGGTCTCTGAGTGATTCACAGTCTCTTCGAAGAAGGGGTTTATGTTAAACCACCTGTGTGGGAAATTTGGCCACGAGAGGCTATTATAAACACTTTATGGAATGCTGTCTTGTTTGGGGATGTTGTACAAGGCCCCCTCCTTGTATTATTTCTATCAGTCACTTTGGTCATGTACGTTAATGCATTGTGATGTTGCGTGCTTGTTTGATTGTAAAGGTGAAATTTTACAATATTTTGTGATTCTGTTTTTTAGCAGTGTTTCTCCTTTTAGGAGATCTCGACGTCCTCTCTTTTAGAGGAAGGTGTTTATATGTGTCCTTTATTTCTTTTGTTTCTCACCTGAAGAAACAAGGTTTGATGTGAGTGCATCCTCTAAACCCTTATTTCAGTGAAATACCAAGTTAGGGGAAAGTGAGTTTTGGGTTGTGTTATGTCTTGGTGAACCCATCTAGGAGTTCATGTATTTTTTTGCAGTATCGGAAGAAGAAATTATATTCGGGGGTTTCCAAATCCTAAGTGCGAGGACGATGATGCTTCAATCAGTTCAACTCCAGCCATAGGTCCCGGAGAGAAGCTGGCACGTAGTCAGAGGAAATCCTGGTGTCTTTTTTAACCTTTTACAATGAAATACTCTTAGTATGGGAGATGGGAATATTTTAAACAATTGGTGTTGTCATCTTTCTTATGTTGTTCCCGTTCGGTGGAAATAGGTGGAGGGCCTCATCCCCATGTTGTCTCCCAATGAATATATTTTCCCCTTTGGTTTCATTTGGGTTCAGGGGAAGGGTTTTAGGTTTGTCTAGAAATGTTGAGTGAACATTTAGTAGTAACCATTCCCCATAAAAACATATAGGTGTAAGGATCGACATGGTTAGCGCACAGTTTCCCAAACTATGCAGGCTAACATTGTGGCCGCCACAACTCTTTAAATTTTGGGGTCTTTCTTTACCGACCAGTGCTGGTTGGTTAAGATGGTTGATTCTTATGGTGGGGAGACCCACTATGAGTCTTATATAAGTTATTTTGTAAATTTGTAATGGAAGTATATCCTTTGTACTTGTGAGTCCATTTAGGCCTCCCCCTATTAGTCTCTAGATTCTATCTCAGAAAAAAAATTATATGTTGTCTCTTCTAGTGGGGAGAATATTTGTGTCCCCCCGTTCTAGTAACATAGATTTTTCCATGGTCTTGGATTGGTGTAGATAGTCTCGTTCGGAGCTATATAGCTTCCAAAATCATTCTTGAGTAATCATTGGGACTGGAGAGTTCCCAATGGTTTAGTTAATGTTAGGTAAATGTAACATTGTTCGATGTTGTTATTTGTTTGGGATAATTGCTTGAGCCTTGTTCAGATAGTGATTGAGGTGTTTTATTTTGGGATAAAGTTTGAATGTTCTTGATTGTTTCAGGAAAGTGGTTTAAGTTAGTTTTTTTAGAGTATTCCTTCCATCATTGATCACTGGAGGTGTTTTAGACTTTGGGGGAGAAATCTGGGAAAGGAGTACCTCTTGGTTTCTCAATGGGGTTTGGTTTTTTTATTTTTACTTGATGTAGATTTCCGAGGGCAGGTGGGGAGAATTGTCACACCCATGATTTTTTTAAATTTATTTTTCATCTAATTTCCATTCCTAATTTTTTGGGGGTTTACCACTCATTTTGGTGAAAACGGTGGGTTTTGAAAATTTGGGCCAAACCGTGAGCCCAATTTCAGATTTAAAAACAAATTTTGTTTCTTTTATAACTCTTTCAATTTTTACTATTTTATACCCATTAGACTTCCCAATTGTTATGCCCAGATATATTAAAATCAACATATCCCTTTGGGCCTCATAAAAATCCATAATCATGAGGGATTAAGGTTTTTTATTAAGTTTTTGGGCCATCCCGAAAGCCCATTTTCTGCTGTAAGTTTTAATTTTAATATTTTAATATATCATTCAATATTTACTACTATTCTGTGATTCCACATATCACACGAATCCAAAAACCTAAGGAGCACCACCAATATCTATTTCGCCGCTTTGGAGCTCATTTGTTTCACGAAAATGGGAGAAACTTCTCAGGATTTCTCAAATCGTCCAGATTTAAAGAGGTAAATCATTTCTTTCATAACTCTTCAATTTATGCTCTTTTGCCCCCATTTCAGTCCCCACATTAAATTATCATCACCATTAGATCCTTCATATCAGTTTTGGTTTCTTGGATATTCAAGTGGTGTATTTGGATCATTTGATTCAAGATGTTTCAAGTAAATGATTCATTCCTTGATTTCTTCCACTTCCTTAGGGTTTCTTTAACCATTACATGAAGTTCCTCATGTCCAGAAGTTGAGGATCGAAACTACAGTTTGATTTTGTATCCTTTTGGTCAAATATTTTGGTCTAGGGCTGGATTTATATTCCTTGTGGTGCCAGGTTGGTGCAGTTGATGTTTCGCACCATGTTTTGAAGGTTTCGTCATAAAAGGTAGGTGATTCCATGTGTAAACATTTCTAGATGATTTAGTTTTCATGAATTACTTATTATCAATGTTCCTAATATGTTGTGTGTGGTGCGTGAACTATTTATGTTGGATTTAGTAAAGCATTTGTTTTTGTAGTTTTATTTTAGCTTAAAATTTGGTGTTTTCATTTGCAACCCATTGGGTATTGTTTGGGATTGTTTTATAGGATATGAATTTTTCTTAACAAATCTTGTTTGGGATGAAAATTCTGATTTGGTGGGGAATTGGTGTGCCACTAGGTGTTAAATATGTTTTTAAGGGTTTAAGGTGTAAAAATTTATTGTACTTCTTGAAAGTGATTTTTAAAATATGTGTGTTTCATGTGGATCTTTTGTATTATTGTTTGAGGTGTTTGTATAACACATGGGAGTTGTTTAATAAATGTTTTTGGGGATTCCAATTCTGTTTTGAATTTCTATTGGTGTGATTTTGTCCTTGAAATATGGTTTTGAAAAGGGTTTTAATTGAAAAGCTTTGGTGCACTATTTAGAATTGTTTCATGAATGTTTTGAGTGGTTTGATGATTTATGTAAGAGGTGAAACCATATTAGAAAACTGTTTTGGATTGTTTATACTTTCAAATGAACCATTTTAAATGTTAATAGTTCTGTTATGTGATGTTAATCATATTTTTATGGACTTCATAAAATTTTTAAGGGATGTGTTGGATTATGGATGTTATGAAAAAAAGTGTTGTGGGCTATTTTGTTGTGAGTTTGATTTCAAAATAAATTTGAATGAAAAGTTAAATTTGTGACTTTTTTGATGTACATGTGGCTGTTTGGATAATGTGTGATGTGGAAGTGATATTTGAATGTGAAAATTATATTTCTTGGCTTGTCAAACTTGTTTGATAAAAAAGGGAAAACCTGGGTATCTAGGTGGGTGGACGTGTACTAGTATGCTAGTGAATCCGTGGGGTTTGGCCTCAGTTTCACATAGCAAGATTGACGCTTACAACTCTAACGAAACTATGATGTTGATGATTGGGGACCACTATGTTATGGGTATATTCCCTACTAGTGGCTCGTGCACGAGAACATATAATTTTTGTGGTTACTCTCACCGAGATATGAGGTACTTGGGACCCACAACTAGCTAGTGCCTAGGGGTTATTTCCTATTTCTTGTGCTCATTAGATCATTTATACTTACCATCGGCATACGATATATTTGTCTGTAAAATTCAGTATCTTATGAATTTATTTTAAATGTGTTTTTTCTTTAAATTAACCCACTTGAAAACTATTTTTTAAGTTGCATCTTTTAGAAATTGTAACTAGAAATTACATGTTTTTGAAAACATGCATGCTTTTTGTCCTTGAATGTTTATCACAAGGGATCTCTTAGTGGTGGTATCCTACTGGGAATTGGCTCACACCCTACTTACACCCTTGGGTGTAAGTAGACTTGGTTATTTTTGTTGTCGTAGGTTTGGATATAACATTTGTGCCAACAGTTCAGGTTTTCACTGGTAATTCGTGATGCGGTGTTGTGGAGATGGCTTGAGGGAAATGCCTCTTTCCATGTTGAGGTTCCTGGGATGTTAAATTTTTTTGTTCCTTTGTTATAGTCTTGTTGAGTTATTTTACACAATGTAATTCAGTTCTGATTTTCTGTAAAACATTGTTTGGTTTGAAAAATCCAGATTTGTTTCATTGGATTTTTTGTTGTTTGATGTTTATAAACATGGGTAAATCATTCCCAATTTGCATTTTATGATATGCGGGCACTTTTGCAAACCCATGGGGATGGGGAAAGCCCTTTGGGCCTTGTCACAGGCCGGGTTTGGTGCTATTTTTGGTGGCGATCGATTCAGTTCGTGACAATGAGTTTGTGGTAGAAATTAGTAAAAGGATGTAACTATACTTGTCAAGTATTTTTTTCATTATTTTATTAATAAATTAATTCTTAAACATTAGTAATGTATCTTAAAAACAAAAATGTGTTATTATAATACCTTTTTTTGTTGAACTGCCGAAATTTTAAATCATCAATGATTTACATCTTTGGGGCCCTAAATTTTCCATTCACTAGATAGTGATTGATAAACTCAATCAATCCCTAAAAAAATTTACATTTTCCCTCTAATTATAATTTACACCAGTGATCTCTTATTCGAAATCCAAATTTTGTGGTGACATTTTCATTTCTGTTTCCCACTTATTATGAATAAATTTTATTAACCATATTTCCAATGTGGATTTCCACAAAGGTATTATCTATTTTTTAACCCTTTATTTTTAAAAAAATAAAATTGCGAGGACAAAATTTATTGAATTTTGAAAAAATGTAACACTATAAGCTTCCATGGTACATTTCTCTTTAAATAATACAATAACATCTGATGTTTGTAACACCCAGTTCAAGAGCACTACAACCAATAAAACTTGTTGTTTAAAAAGAGATGATGAATAGTAATAACCACATTTTGAATTATATTTATATCCCATATAATATTAACTTTCATATTTTGTGCTCTAAGACATAATATAAGGGAAAATCCTTTTTTTAGATAGAAGGATGTTTTTTTACGAAAATTCATGTTTTCCTTTTTTTAATGACGAACCCTTATTAGATTCAATATTTGAAAATTTAATTTCTTGAATTTTATGAAATTAATTTATTATTTATATTCATTAGTTAAAATTTTAGTTGGAGAATTTTTTGGTAGTTTTCTGATAACTTTCTTATTTTTTTGTATAGTAGAAAACAATATATATTAATTAAAAAGAACTTTTACAATCGAAATAATGTATGGTGTAATATTATACATTTGAATTAGTGTAAATTATCATTCTATTATATTTTAATAATTTTATATAATTTAGTACATTGGATTTAATTTTAAACTTAAATAGTACAGAAACACATGTAAATCTTTTGATATTTTTTACTTCTTAAAAACTTGGTTTTTTAATTTTGACAATGAGAATTAATTTTTTCAACTTCTGTATTTTGAATTTTGAAAAAAGGACTCCATATTTAGAATCAGGAGGACCAAATTGTGTAAATAGGTAAATTGTCTTTTAGTGTGTAAGAACAGTTACTTTAGGAAATATTTTATTTACCATGGTTAAAGTGTAAATCCAGTAAATAAGAGTAAAAAATTAATATTATAATAATATTATAATTAAACTAAAACGTGTCATAACCCTATTTTATGATACATTACCGATCATTTGCATCCATGGTTAGATTTTGGTAGCCCATGGAGCCACTTGGGAGTAATAATGACATTTTATATTAATTAATGTAAAGTAAAATAAAAATAACATAATCTTGTATTTGTTTTTGTAAAAACAAATTATATGAGGTAATATAATTGATTGATTCACCTATAAATATTAATTAGAAGGAAAAGAATATTTAATCCATCTTCATATTTTATTTATAATTTTTATACACTATATAAATATATTCATTTATGACACAATAATGGTGCACTATATTCCTTATTAATTAAAGAATCAAATAAATGATATTATAAATATTAAAATAAATATAATATGAATGTTTTGATGACATACAAGAATTTTATAGGTTAATAATATATGTTATTGTTTATTCAACAAATTTTTGTTCAAAGTGATAATGTTTTTTTTACTTTCACTAAATCAAAACACTAAATAGTGTCATAATTGACATAAATGGGTTTTTAAAACAAATATTATATTATTAAATAATAGTATTTTCATAACAATATAAGGTTCTGCAAAAGTTCACAGATAAGGATAGATATATCAATAATGAACCACTTAGGTTCTCCTTTATTTTTATTGTATGTTTATTAATCATTTATTATAACAATACAAAAATACATGATAAAGTTAAACTATTTATCTGAGAGGAAAAACTAAATAATATTATTAATATAGTGACCTAAAATTGCCTAAAAACTATCTATTTGAAAGATTTTAGACCCAATCCAACCTAATCTTTGAAATAAATCCTTTTGGAGCCATTATAAACCATAAATGATTTTATAATAAAATAATTTTTTTAAACTTTTCCTAAAGTGACACTCACCTCCCTTATAAAAGTGTTCTTCCCCTTCACACGAAATGACACCTCCAATGCCATTTTTGTCTGCCAAATCCTTCTCAAATATGCTATAAACTACCTTAAATTAATTCTAGAGGCCTTAATTTGATAAAAAATCCAACCAATGGAACACTATTGATCAAATCAAATGGAAGCACTTGAAGACGAGGTAATAATTTCATCACCTATTTGAATGTTCTTTTCTTCTTCAACATTCATCATTCTTTGTTGTTTCCATACAAATGTTATAAGTCAAATTTTTTCTATATACAATGAATTTATTATATATATGGTGCAACCATATTCATTATTCTATCCATCTTATGAATGACAATGTCACCATACGTGTGTACGCATGACTTACCGTCTCTACATCGTGGTATAGTGTGTTATTCAACACTTAATTATTTGGATGGGAATAATAATGAGATTAATTGATGTAAATAATAAATATAACATGATAATGATTCTGTATATATGTTATAAAAACCAATTATATGTGATTTTACCATCAATATAATGATATTGTCGCTTGTGCGTACGTATGGACTATCGTCCCCATGAACGTATTGAGATTCATTTCTCCATCATAACAATTCAAGAATAATATTAATTTTATGATAATTTTTTTAATGGACATAATATAATTCAGTATATGAATAAAATACATCCTATCAATATCAAACATGACTTATATAACGAAACATGTAAGGTAAAATGAATCAGTTAACACCCAAAAGAATCATACTAATGAAATTTTATTAACAACGAAATATTAGAATATCATATATGATATCATATTTATGTATGTGGTTATTGTATAGTTTAATAATAATTATCTAACGATTATATAGGTGTTTAACGAAACCTCTACCATGGAAAGTACTAGAGAAGGGTTAAGTTTCCAATATCATTATTATCTAGGGATGTTAACATGTAAGTATCAACTGGGACCTCTTTTTCACCCACATCCATGTTTCTAAAAAAGGTATTTCAAAACATTTTTTCTATTTAATAGACTATGGTTTAAAGTCATTTATACCTTTGATGACCTTCTATAAAAAATTTTGAATGGAATCATTCCATCATTTTCCCAACAAGGCACTTTATGACCTTTTGGCAAATTAAGGTAAGAATGTTTTTTTAACTTATATGGTGGGTGCATCTATTTTCTCCTATTATAACATCTTAAATGTTTTCCTTATAATATTATAATATTAGTTTCTAAATAAATGTATTATTTTATAATTATATGACATTTAAATTACTTCTAAATAGAATGTGATATTTCTCTCAAATAGTTTTGATTTCATCTATGTCAGCATACTTTGATGGATCTTTTTACTATTTGATGTTGATTTACTATGATTCAAATCTTCCATATTGTATTGAACGTTTTGTCATATGTTTGACTGTGTATGGGATATTATTTATACCATTCATGTTTTATGATAATTGTATTGAGATTTCCTATGTTATTCTGGATATAAATTTTTATGTTATGTTTCAACCATTTCATGTGAGAAACGCATTGGACTTCGTAAGTGATAGGTGGGGCCCTCTATAGCCACTGGATGCATCGGTTGGTCTTATGAGAAAAACTAGTGTCTTGGAACACGGGATAGAAAAAATATTATTTGTAGTCTTGGAATGAGGCCTCGACCATGATGTTATGATGTCTCACATTATGAATTACATCATTTTGAAATTGACTATTGATATTTCATGTGATTATTCAACTAGTAGAATATCAATGGGAATATGTAAATGGAATTATTTTATTTATATTTTCTATATAATGATAATGTTTTTATAAAAGTATTTTATTTTAGTCTTATACATTAACTTAAATGTTAATGTTTTTTATGAAATCTTCCACAATATTGTTATCCTTACTAAGCATCTGATCTCACCCCTTTATAAGTTTTATTTTTTCAAGGATGTGGAAAAGTTTATTTTTACAGTATTTTAGGTATATGATACGGACATTGGGTGTGTTCAAATAAGACACAATGTTGTTTCTTTTCAATTCATAGTGTAATGAAAAACATGTGTATATATCTAGTAATTCCAATGATACTATACTGATCAGACTTTCAGGACATGATTTGTTGTATCATGAAAATGTTATGGAATAATGAACTAACTCTAGGTTACTGGGGTTTTGGTGCTACACGGAGTAAGGGAAATTTTTTTAGTGGGTCAATTTATAGTTTTTGTTGTTTTTGTGTCAACTGTATTTATAATATATTTTTTAAAAATATTATATATATATATATATATATTTTTATAAAATTTTCTCATATTTAATTTTCTCTACACAATTATTGGATTTATTGATACATTATATTTGTTACATTTATTTTGATATAGGGACAATTATTCCCATTTGATATACTATATAGTAGGGATTTATGTTTCCATAATGTTCAGTTTTTGGTGTTAGTCTGGGACTTTCTTATTATCAATCTAGATCTATTCAAAATCATCCCCTAAAATGATTGAGTGTTAACCAATCAAGATTATAATTATTTTTATCATTGGTTTGTTATAATATTTCTATAGAAAAGGGAAGCTATGCGTTTCATGGATAGTGGGATATAAGATTGATTTAAGAAGAAGACTCTCACTTTTATCATAGAGAATAATATAAAAACATTTTTATTGATCCTAAATTTGTTTAACCTAATTTTGATGTTCCATTTATTGTTAAGGATTCCGATTACATTTTAAAATATTACATCTAATGTCATCCTTTATAAAGGGATGTTATGTTCTTGATCGATCATGTGTAAGGTAACAAAAAAATTATATTAACTATTATTATGTTGAACATATTGAGATAAATGAATCCATGATCTACTAGGAAAACCAATTAGATAAGGGATTTGTTCATGGTACTAGTTCCTCATGGGTTGCCCCCCATACACATTTCCAAAATTTATTATTGTTATCTTAATCTCGGTAAAGGGTACTAGAAGTTGAATCATGTAGCATTTAAAATTATTATGTTTCCACATATTGATTCAAATATTTACCAGTAAATTTTAAGAATATGATTTTAATGAATTTATCAGGGGTATGGTTTTCATAAGATCGGGTTTTAGGAATCAGATATTGTAAATCCAACTTTTTTGAATAGATATATAAAATATAAATATATCAAAATTTATTTTGAATTTAATAATTATCATATAGTTTTTGGATGTTTTGATAAGGATATTGCGCCTTTTTCTTGCTATTAATGATTGATTGTTTATGGATGACATCTGAGTTTATTTTTTACATTTACAAGAACATGATAACTAATGAATTTGGTCGATATATTGATTTCTGGGTGAATTTATAATATTATATTAAAATATGTTAAATATATTATGGGTGGTGGATACCATTGAGGAGTTTTTAGACATTTTTTTAGATGAATAGTTAATAGGTATTATTTCATTGATATTTCAGTGGGATTTCATGTATATCTCAGGGGATGTGGCCTCCTTTGAGGAGTTTCTTAAAAAATGGTTCTGGATCACTGTTAACTGATATGTGTAGTAGGCTCAAATGATCCTTCTAAATGCTAGTTGATTGTCCTTATGTGAGGCATGCAATTATTAAATACAATATACCTCAATCCATTCAAGATAGGATATTTTTGTTATGGACATATTCCTCTTAGTTGATCTAGAGGTCATGTTTAACCACTTGGAGGAGGCTCCCAATATGAGTAGTTACAGCACTTGCGGACACTCATATATTCCCCATCCCACAAGATAGATGGGGCGTTGGCTTAATTGATTCCCACCATCGCCAAGTGTCAAACATATAACTGACGCTGAATGAAACCATAAGAACTTTTAGGGTTGAATATTGGTATGTTACTCATCTGTTTCAGTTGTTTTAACCCTCAGTACATTTTACAAAATAGGAAAATCATTAATGACTAAGGCTACGACCATTATCAATGATCTATTCTTATCGAACTCAATGAGCATAAATATATCTGTCATGGAAACATACTCTAAAATTTTATGCAGTCCTTTCAAATATGTCTCAGATTCTCCTTTTCAAATCATCTACTTGAGTCACAAATGCATGGGACTTCTCTCCAAAAACACATAGATTCTATATACTTAGTGTGAGGAAATTGGGTGGATTATATCTTGGTCTATAAATCTAAATATAATATCCACACACATGGAGTTTTTTACCCTTGAAACCCTTCCCCCAAGAGATGTGGATATAGTGTCTATGTTTCTCTGAGCCTCAACTTATGTAGGCCTACTTTATGTTTTCTTCGATCACAATTTTCTAATAAAATGAGTTTTTTGATGAAAAAATTCAATTTCTGGGAGGTGATGTTATCTCATATTTGGTTTCATAAAATCAGTTCCCATTCGGTCACCCAAAGGTGAATATATTCGTATAATAAATATAAACACTAAAACAATTCAATTTTTATAGATTATTGTATTCTTTCTGGAAAAATTAAAGTTTTTTTGAGGACTTCTTGAAATAATCATCACTATAAAAATATCTCAGCATGCATGAGGTGATGACCACATAGAATTATATTTTTTAGTAATATTTTGTTCACATAAAATGAAATTCGACATTAGATCATTTTCAATATTACTAGAACATGGTATGTGGTACATGTTATATTTTTATGAATCTAATTATAGTCTAGTTTTTGTGTTTATATAATATGACAATGTTGTGGTGTATGGTTCTCATCAACATTGTAAACATTGGAAAAATCACACCACTCATCACTTAGAAATTTTTTTGATAATGGGAAATTATAATTGTTAGGAAAGCGTTCAATGTTGAGAGAGGTTGTAGTACTTTATGATCATAAGAACTTAATTTTTTTTCATTTCTAAAAAATTAATAAACCTCATTTAGAGGTGAAAGGTGGAGTACATATATTATTTTTTACATCCATATCTCATCTAACATTGTGAATTGAGAATTTCATATTCTATATAGGATATTCCTTTCATATTATATCATAAAATCAATGTATGTGTGGAACCTTTATTGTATTTTTTTAGTTTCATATATTCAAATATGAGGGTTATTTAGTAATTTTACTAACTTGTTTTTAGTTTTTATCAAATATAATTGAGTATATTATGGAGGACTATGAGTTGGTTAAAACATTAATTTTAATCATTGAATCCATATGAGTTGTGGAGACTATCTTTGGTTGGTAGCTCCCAATTGATGAAAATTTCATCTTTGTGAGTTGTCTCACAATCACATTTTTATTATGAATTTTGTTTTCCATGATTTCCATATCTCTTTTGTGGTTTAATTATACTACATGTATAAATATATATTATGATAGGTGATGTTGGTTATGATTTCCAGTTATGAAATGTGTCATTAAATATTGAATATATCATTCTTCCACATTCCAAAAAAAAAATAAATCCTTAATCCTTATATTCAACGCCCAAATCATATTTTTCAAATTTAGAAGTTTTAAGAGTTATAAATGGTATTCATTGGTATATTATAATGGTATTTCCACCAAAGTAATTCTATTTGGGTGGTGATTTATTGGTTTATGAAATTAACACCCGTCATTATTTTTATGGAAACCCCCATGGATGAAGATCCTACTATGTTTTTCATGGTGGAAATTAGGTTTTTTCATGGAGTCCCAACATTCATTATTTATAATATGGATCCCTAGTTTACATAATGGTTTTAGAAATGAATTCACTAGAAGATGTATAATTCGGTCAGGTTGAGAACAAAAAACCACCAACAGATTGATGAAAATAATGAGGGTAAAAAAATATGAAGAATACTTTCTATTTATATACCTATGATTTCAATGGATCCTGGGATAGATATCTTTGACTGGATAAATTTTCATTTAATAATAGTTACCAATCATCAATCTAAAACACTCCCTATGATTCATCTTATTGACTCATGTGTATGTCACCTCATTATTTGTATTAGGTTGTTGAGGCCTCTCTCTTGGGAACATGAATCATAAAGTTGAATTTTTTCATGATTTATAATATACAAAAATGATTTATTATAACTCAGATTCACAACATGTCAGTTATGGTTCATCATTGTCATAAACTGGATGTTAATGTTTTCTACAATTTAATTTTAATGGATTACCCAAGGTTGGTTCACCATAGTCAAGATAAATATGGTAAATTGGATCACAATGTTTTTACCATTTAAGATCAAAACGGGTATTAGTTAGGTTTATTATCAGATCAAATTACCATCTTAGTGATTGGTATTACTTTTTTTCTCGAAATATCAGGGCTCATGAATTACTACTGCGATAATTTCCATGTCCTGAGTTGAGAGGAGATTATGTTGGATAAAGAGATTTCAATTTTTGAATATGTATTGATTATTGTTGACTATCATATGTATTTCCAACATGTGAAGTATATTAATATTTTCATGGTGATATATATTAATATATAATGTTCTCAAAATACATTGTATCCTAAATAATTGATGATGGGGTTGTGTAATCAATATTTTCCAAACCATACATACTTTTTCTTGACATTATAAGGATCAATTTTAAAATAAAAAAGAATATTTTATCATCTTAGTCTAGGTATGTTCCATTTCTATGATTATCATGTTATATTTTTTTTTGTGTGGTGTTTTTGATGAATCATGGTGGAGTTTAAATTGGATTTATCGTACATCGGTGGATATAACAAGCTATCTTCCATCCAGTGGGTGCCACATCATGAAAAAAGAATACTACTAGATTGGGGATTCAATATGATCTACATCATCTAACTAGTGGTATTTTACTTTTCCATGGATGGTGATCTACATTATATAATGATTCTATATGTATCCAACATCCCTTTAGTAGGATATCCTATAACCATTTCACATATACCTTTTAAGTCTGTGAGACAAAATATTATCCAATTAAGGACCAATTTTCAAACCCTATCTTACAAGGGATACAATATATGATTTCCATTTTTTATTATAGGTTCCTTCTATTTTCTCTACTCAGGGATTCAATTTTGTTTTGATCTGTAGATAATAACTACAATTGTAAATTTTAATATCATCTTTTTTCCATCATTATCTCTGGGATTTCAAAACGAATTTGAGCAGTATTGGTCCAAAATACGGATTATTTTTTTCCTATTTTTCATGGATAATACATGTTCATTTCTCTCAAAAGTGATAAAAAATGTTGTTTGTAGAGTGGAACAATTAACATATGATGTATTTATCGATCTATCATATCCACTAATATTTTTACATTATGATTCAATTATATATTATGGGAATATTTATGTATGTACTAATATTATATTATAATATTTATTCAATTTCATTTGGAATGTGGAACCCATAGTGTATGGTGTGAGGCCCAATTATGAGGTGGTTGTTTCTAACTTTTTCCTTTTTATGAAGGATCCATTAATACTCTTATTTTTCTAAACTATTTTATAAATGAAATTTGGAAGGATTTTAGAATTAATTTATGTCTATGTTTATGTTTTTAATATTATTGATTGGGTTTCACCTAGTTATAGAACATGAAAACAATTTCAAAGCATTATAAATGGTCTGAAAAATTAGTTTTCATATAATGTGTTTGATGGAAAACATGTTTTTTGTTTATTTCTTTTAACATATGATGTAACCTTTTATTTTTTTAAAACAATTTAGCATATGTATGACATCATTAAATATGTAAAGGGATTTGTTATTGGGAAATATCCTTTGAAACCCCATGGGGGATTACATTATGATTTGACATTTCATGATAGTAAATGCATTAACTCTATGAAATACTATTAAAATTTTATAGAGATCACATTAAAGGGTGATCCTATATCACTATATCATATATTGTTTAGATGTAGGTCAATATTTTGAAAGTAGTCGTGTTTTATTATTGTGATATTAGTAACCAACATATCCCAATCATATATTATCAACAATGTGATCCCTATTATGCATATCATAGTAATTTCATGAATTTGATATATTATATAACACTTGTTTAGATAAATATTTATTATTTTATATATAAAATTCTTCTAAAATATATAATCTTGTTTTTTGAACTATTACTAGTTGAAATGTTTTACAATTATTTTGATATAAATGTTGAATCTATTTATCATTCCATGTTTTTCCATTTGAATTGAACATATTGGGACTATTTAATTGATAATTATTTTGAAAAATGTGGGTGGGATACATCTTAAAATTCATACATAAGAATGAACACTAACTTAGGTGCATGTCATCCTCTTCCATTCTAATTCATAACTGAGAAAACGGTTTCATTTAGGATTTAATGTTTATTTTAGAAAATTATGGGTAGTTTGAAATGAAATATTGGGTTATTTTAGACATATCATATAGTTTATATGTTCTCAATTTTGGGTTATATCTTTAATTCATTTTTTTTGCTAAATATACCTTGTTCTTTGGAATACTACGTTTTTGTTTTTTCCACGTTATTCTATAACTATAGAAAATTTCATTTTTTTTTGTTCACTTTCTCAATAATTATTCCTTTTATCTTGTTTATTATGGGGAATATCAACACCTATGGTATTTTTTGTATTACTAGGTTCTTATCATCAACCCATGAGGATTGATAATTCCCTTTAGGCTGTATGTTTTTTGTAGTTACAAACTAGTATATATGATTTATCTAATCCATGTCAAGAAAATATGTGAATAAAATAACAATAATCGGAATGTTAACATGGAAAAGTGAATATAAATATATCTCACTCATGTATTCTCCAAAATCCATATATTTTTATCCCATCGTTAGGATTCCAAAACTATATCTTTTAGGGTGTTAGAAATTAATTAAATTTGGGTACGATTCCATGCTTCCCATGTTTTATATTTGGTGTTGTATATTTATTTTCTCCCATTTTCATGTAATTCCTTCAATGATTTTTTATTGTTTCTCCCATTTAATGGTTCATATAATGTATATTTATCTCTTTTAATCTCAAAGATTAAATATGGTGTTTTTCAATGTGTTTTTTGGTACGATGTCCTTGGATGGTAGTAGATTCATTATAGAAGAGGTGACCAGAGCACTATGTTGTTGAATTATCATTCAAACAATGATTAGCACATTGATGTTTGTAATTTTTTTTCTCAAATTTTGTATTTGTAATAGTAGTGTATTCATGTTGTATCTCCCTATAAGATGGTGGAATTAACCATAAATAATATTAAACCATATTAAGGGAATATGTTTTTCAAAACATATAAAATATGTGTGATTATGTTCACATAATATTTATCCACATAGATTTTTATACGGTGTCCTATCAATTTTTAAAATATGGATAATCATTATTTTTATTTTTATTTTAAAATTCATAATTAAACTAAAATTGGTAAATTCTATTGTCTATAATGAACAATGTTTTATTTTTTAAAATTTATTATTCTTAATGTTTGATAAAACAAAAAATCTAATCTAAATAAATTGTTTACATATCGTATGGATTTTAATTAATGATTCATATGGTAAATTATGATAGTATATTTGGATAAAAAATATTTTAATTCAACATAGTAATATTTTGGTTATATCATAATTAAAGAAAATCGAAGATTGATATTGTTTTCTAATAAAGGATGAATAATAAATTTTTTATTCCTACACTACCTCATTAATTTGGATCATTTTATCAAAAATTGTGTCCATAAACTGGAGTATGAGTCTTTATATGAAATATGATGTATTTCTGAGATGGATGATGATTTGGAAGAATATTAGTTGTGGGGATATGGTGTTTGGTAGCACATGGAACCATTGTTGTCATGATTTATGATGGCATGAAATGTAGTGTTGGGGATGGAAAAAGATCGGATAGAATGGGTTGAATTTGAAAATGTAATTTCTATTCTATACTCAATTTTTAAATTCATAACAGATAATGAATATTATTGAATGCACACAAAAATGTGTGATAACTTTTTCCCATCAATTCTAGGAAACGTGAAGCCTCTATTTGTGTAATGTTTATGAAACTTATGTGTAACATTGGATAAATCCTTATATACCAAGATTTATTGAAAAATAATTAATTGAAAATTATTAATATCATGGTATTCAATACATAGGAAGGAGTAATGGTGATAAATCATGGGGAACATTGGAATGGATTTGATTATTTTCTGAGGGAAGAAAAATTATTTTTTTTCATTTTAAATGAAATGTTAAACATAATAAAATTATGAAATGTTGAAAATTTGAAATAAATATAAGTCACATAATATAATTATTATTTAAAAAGAATATATATTCATTGATAGTGGATGTTTAGTTTCCAATAGGCAATTATTGTAGTTGATGTTTTAGTTTGGTAGATACGCTTACTATTGTTTTAAGATATATATAATTTTTCGATCTTTTTTATTTCTTGTTAAATCCCACCCATGATTTTAGGAATTTTAAAATCAAAGGAATTTGGATTTTTTTTCATAATATCCATGTTTTCAAGGAAGGTATGGGGAAAACCCACTTTATTCCCCACCCTCATCTCACAATAGTATTATATGTTTAATTACATGTTGGTTATCATTCCCATATATATATATATATTAAGATGAATGTAATGTATTATATTTATTTAAGAGACATTTTTCTCCTAATATATTATCCTATGGATTATTATATGTATTTTGAAAAGGGTTTTAGATGTATAGAGTTATAATACATGATGATCCATTATAGTGTTTCGTATTCACTACTTAGTAATAATCAAGATATTTTGGTGTGGATTATTATATGATGTTTTTCACATGCTTCATAATAAAAATATTTTACATGGTTTTTTTGAATATTATATTATATATTTGGGGAGAGATGTATATGGATATGGAATATTAGTATTGAGTATAAAATAAGTTGGGAAGTGGTCATGAGGGACATTCATTGGATTTTTTGATTGATATTGTTACAATAATTATATTTGAAATATTCATAAAGCCTTGGTGAGACTATGAAAATAGTATATCTATTTAGGTGAAGATTTATCTACAGTTATTTATTCACTCAATTTTAGTATGATAGAATAATATTAAAAATAATTGATTAAAGGGGGATACTATATACACCAAAAGACTAATGATGTTTGAAAACCAATACGAGAATATTTTTTTAAAAACATAATGGTTAATAATTAAATTGAAATTTACAAAGGTTAGAGTAAATCTCACCATGATTATCTGCATCCACAAGGGATGTTAAAAACCGAGTATCCTAAAAGATAAAATTTATCCCATTTCCCTTATTATTATTCTTGTTATGGCATAAAAAACATGATTATATTTCCTATATAAATAAATACAACTATTATTAGATCACTAGTGACATCAATACAATCATTCCATTATGGAATAGTTTTTTAGGAGCCATTTCTAGATGTGTAATTCCTTGATTCAAAAAAAAATTTAAATTATGATTCGATCCAAGTATAATTCCATCCATTATAGAAAAAGGTATATTATAACATATTACATGGAAAATAATTAATCTTTTTGTGTCATTAAAAGACAAGTGTACATGTATAATATTCATTTTATGAAACCTTGATGAGTCCAAAAGATAGCATAGTACCAAATGGTTCAGAAATTCCCAGGGAAGACAATCGAAATTCACTATTTTCCATGAAGAAATTAGATTAATCAATTGAATGTATTAAGAAATAAGTGGTGTTTTGATAAATTTATTAACACCCAAAAGCTATAGAATATAAAGATCAAAATGTTTTTTTCAATAACATTTCTTTTTATATAGGAATTTAGGACGAAATCCATTTGTATGGTCACAATTACCGCATAATTTGAATAAGTATTACTACAAAAAAACAAGATCATTATTATCATTCAATTTGTTATAGAATGTATATACTCTAGTTGTCAACAAAAAGTCATGAACCTGTTCACTCATTTTTATAGCTATGATTAATTGAAGGAGACACTGCAACTGTTCATTTTAAAAATGATATGTCCAAATAGGTCCTATAGGTATTCAACAAATATGGATAAAAAAATATATCTAATGAAAATATTCCGAGAATATACAACATCTTTGAAACATAGATGACACATAGTGGAAGTATATTATCCAACCCCATTTATTTTATCAATAGTAGGAATGTGGTATCTCCAGTTTCTCATGATAATAATTCATTTGGAGGTATGAATGAGGGGAGTTTTTAATGTAAATATATAATGAAAAAGTCTACCATTATAGTAAATTGTGATATTTTACCTTGTGATGAATATCCATACACAATTTGGATTTTATAGTGGAATATCCTTATCAACAAAAATATATCGTTATAGGTCATAAATTACATGAGGATGAAATTTTGTATTTATGTGGTTCCTACAGTGAAGGAATTAAATAATAAAAAAATTTGGTAGAGTTAGTGGCACATCTATGATGTCTTTAAGAATCCAATCAAGCTAGGGTCTACCCCAACATTGTTGAAACCAAGGTTGCTCATTGCTGGAAATGGATTATGGTTTGTGTTTGTTTTCAATCCACATTGGTTTGATCAAAGAGTATTCATTAAATGGATTCTTACAGTACATTCCAAAGTAAGTGTATAATGTGGAATAGTTTCCATATATTTTCCATAATTTTTGGGCCTCAATTTATGGAGTTTATCTCCTTGTAGGAGGAATGTTTTTATGAAAAAGAGTCCTCTAAGTATGATTCTCGGACCACAAAACATAGTTTAATGACCGCTAAGGGAGGTATAAAATATGTGATTCAACAATGAAGCATGGTACACAGACTGTGATCGAAAAACTCTTAGTGGGAAAAATATGATTCAAGGGACTCTCACAATTTGTAGAAGAAAAATAGATCAATAGATAATTCATCATTTATGGAAATGAGGTAGATATTTGAGAAGTCTTGAAGGGAGTAATTTATAGAAATGAAGCAGTGATTTCTGCCTCCGCATAGGGAGAATGGATGTATGGAGACTGCATAGAAAAAATGGTATGCATGAGACGTATATAACACAAAAAAGGATGTGTCGAATTAAATATTTTGTAAATATAGGCTTAGTGAATTATGTGGATCCATTATCCTATATATGTAGGACTAATCCAACCATTACAGCATGAGATTTAGATTAATAATCTAGGAGAAATTAAATGATGTCTAGATGTGGTTCATTGGAAGAGGACCTTGCAAAAAGGACATTGATTAGGAATATGATAATAATATGGTAATGTCTAGTGTGGTAAGCATAAGACAATTCAAATAATATGGTTTTTGGAAGATGGTTTGCGGAATAAAGTTAGTGGAGGATGATATGGTCCATAGAAGGAGTTGGTACATATATAAAAATTAGTACAGAAATGTACTTTTAAGAGGAAGAAGGCGTACATGGTTTGCGAAATAATTACGTGGTTATGGTTTTCAGAGGCAAGACATGGATTTTTTATAGGGATTAGTATAGTGCATAGAGGATGAAGGACATTTCCTCTAGGATGTGTTCTCGAACTAATAGAATGCTGAAAAATATATTAAATATACAAGGGAAAACAAGACTTCAATATAGCATCTATCCATTGTTTTGTATGTAATATATAATTCCAGCTTATTGAAGAGGATTTCATGTTGATAAACTGAGTTTAGATTTTTCCCAATGCAATGTGCACGGGGGAGTCAACATAAATGATCTTAGGGATGTAGTGTGTCATCCATAAAACAATGAAAAGTAATTTCTCTTGGCACCAAGTAGTAGCACTAAAATTTGGTACACCAAAACAAGGGATGATTAGATGAATTTTGACATGACCAACAAACTATTGGTGTATGATCATTAGAAATATCCTTTAATAGTGAACTATGTAAAATTTCTATGTCTTCTCATTTCATGTGATTGTTTGTTTTCTACACATTCTCAACAAATAGATTTTACAGTTTCCTACCAAAATGGGAACAAGATCCATCATTTAAAAAGAAAAATTGACACCGTGATTCACCTCTCACCTCTCATGCAGTTTCGAGGTCTTTCAAGTGGTATTAGAGGGTAATGGTTGCTGGTGTTAAATGGCCCCTAATTTATATCATGGACAATACAATGACTATCAGTTGTATCCCCTCCTCTTCGTTGTAAGTTACCTTAAGACATATATGAATAGTATGATATCTCATTTGAGATATCATGGATTGGATGTCCTATTTTCCCCAACAAATATATTATAGGCCTCTGATCTGACAAGATTATATATAACTGATACAAATAGGAAAATATGGGATGATGATGATAAAGAATATAATACACACATCGCAACTCTTTTAGATAATATCTATCAAATGATGATTAGTTTTATGTCAACAAAGTTAATTTGTGAAAATACATATAATATTTTTGAATGTGAAAAAATGTTATGGAGTTGAAGAAACATGTTTTTCATAATAGGGATCATGATAGGAAGATCCTTCCTGAAGAAAATGGAGAGACCTTTTTCAATCTAATTACTGATGTTTTTGGATCATTATGAGGACCTGGTGATAAAATGATTGAAATTGATATTTTAATTATTATTATGAAGATTATTCCACCACATAACAATTACATTGTGTCAAAATTTTGAGAAAGGTGACATTCCAAAAATTATATTGTTGATCTGCTGAGTATCCCGGTGGGAGAAGCGAAGAGAGTCCAACGAGAAGATTCGATGACTCAAGCATGAAATGAAATGGAATAAGGCCCAGGCCTTAAAAATTAATTAATCATAATATAATTAATGAATTTTACTTTAACTAACATTGAGGATCCATTCATATTTAGACAATAATAGAATTAGTTCATAACTCATATATAACAACTTAAATATTACTTATAGACAATTATACTTACTATCTTTTTTTCAATAAAACAAAAACAATTTAAAAAGAAACAGTGTATCATTTAATGTTTTAATTTCATAAATTTTTTTGTGATCCCATCCTTGAATCAATTTTCCATTATTTCATGAAAATAACATTTTAAAAATATGGGATGTGCATAAAAAATCTCAATAAGGAATATATAATGATTTAATACTATTTGTTTTTGAAAATATTTAAACCATGAATACTTTATCATTAAGTAATATATTTCACCTTTAAAAAGAATAAAAAACATCACAGATATAATGTAATTACTCACCCTTTTTGTAACAAAAATAATACCATAAAACCCTTATAAAGAAACCTATAACATATAAAGGTAACATGGGACATAAACATACAGAAATGGAATAACCATACTATCGACATCAACACATATCACTAAATGGAATAGTCGAACGACTAACTTCATTACCCAATGTAATGGACATTATAACATAACCAATCATCCATGGTTTATCATATAACCACCTATCATTTGATTATCACATTACCACCCATCCTTGGTTTGCCACGTAACCACCATTCAAATGTCCAAGTATGATTATATAATCCAAACACAAAAAATATTTCAATTATAAGCATTTCACTCATAACATTTCATTTTCAATCACTAGAAATTATTTCTATATATTGAACAACTAAATCCATTTAAAAGTTATTTAAAACATTTAAAAAAATACTTTCACATCATAGATTCACATTCCATTTTGAATCTTTAAACATTATAAATAATTCATTTCCCTATAAATAAATTCATAAAAACCATTTTAAAACATGGAAAATAAATATAAAGGTTTTAGAAGAATAAATCATTAAAATATATATTTAGATGTATTAGTTAAAGTGTCCATTGCCACTTGAGAATATAATTGAATAAAATTAATTAAATAATAACATAAAAAAACACAGAATGTAAGGATAACTATGAGAATCATGATATAATATGTCAAAGTAATGTATATACACCATATAAAAGTGAATTGGTGCATAACAACAAATAGGTCTCAATAGAATGTAAATTGAAACGAAATCCCATACAATGATTGTATCCATATATTAAGGATAATTTAATGAATTAATTATGTGTGTAAAAAATAAATAAAAATTATAGGTGGATATTCAGTTTAAGTAAATCATATTTCAGACACACATATTCTTGGAAAAACATAACCAATTATATGGATATTATACGCAATGAATAGATATTGTGTTATTATTTCCCTTACAATGTTCGTATTAACGATGTAAGAATTAGTCAACGGGGTTATTATGTGTAAAACGAGTATATCCATAGAAATATTTGTGTAAATTAAAACATAAATAAATAAATAGTTATTCCACACATAATCATGGGATAATAGATTAAATCAACTATGTGGAAACCCAATTTATTGGAAAATGAGTTCATAAATTTGTGTACCTTTAGTCAAAATCATCATGTATATTCTTTGATCATTATGAATAATAAACATAATTTAATTTATTCTTGTTTGGGAACCATTTTTAATTTTAAATATTCCTTTTATATAACTAATTACCTTGTTAAATCACATACTTAAATATTTATGTTAATATCAGTCGTTTTGTCAATATTGGGTTCATGAGTCGAGAATGAACGCGTTTTGATTTATATTTTACATTTAGAATAACGATGATAATGTAAAAAATGATATTAATAATTTATATATCATATAAACCTATTATATATTTTAATATAATATTACATAAAATTTGGTGATTAGAAATGAAATTCAATGTTCATGGAGACGTTACGTCATTCGTATACATGAAAAATAATTTCATTTATTTTTTCATATTAAAGGAAGAAAAACATAATGATAAAATTATATGATATAATTAAAGTATAATATATTTTTTATATATCTTTCATATGTTCATTAACATCATCCTTTATATGTTCAATGTAATGCATTTACTAGTCATATCTCATTTAGTGGGAAATAATCAGCACTTTCTCAAATGACATTACCATATTTACACATTTTGGAATGAATAAATGCTATTTTTAAATAAAAATTATTGAAAAATAAAAACTATATAAATATAATATATATCATATATAAATTCATTTCCCACATAACGTACACCATGAGAAGTGGTTGGGGAAAATTGAACAATCATCTTTTTGTGAGGAAGCAGTTCACCATACGCTGAAACAGTATATTCGCATACATTAAATTGAGGTGTGTGTAAGTGAAGATTGAATATATAATAAAAGAAATACTATTATATTTAGGATACTGGTGTTTTAATGTAATAACATAGTAATAAGGTAATATGCAATGGATAAGGACTATAATGTAAATAGACATAAGGGAAGATGTTACCTCTAAATTGGGTAACATACATTCATTTGGTCCAAAAGGTTTACTTGAATTTCATTATTCCCAAGGAATTTATATATAATTAAGGGAGGTATTTTTTTAGATTATTTGACCAGATTTTCGAGAATCCAATGGGGATGAGA
This sequence comes from Viscum album, assembly GCA_963277665.1. Lineage (NCBI taxonomy): Eukaryota > Viridiplantae > Streptophyta > Magnoliopsida > Santalales > Viscaceae > Viscum > Viscum album. The sequence goes on along the minus strand of OY728126.1, from coordinate 1,681,487,583 downwards.
GGTATGCCTTTGGGGGGACAGCTAGTGGCATTTTATAAGAGGAAGGAGGGGCACTTTAGGAATTTCTGCAAGTATTATTTTGTTATAACTTGATTATATAATTCTATTAGTTACAGAGTGATATATTTAGAGGAAAATATAAATATGTGTCGAAATAATCTCAACCAATATACTTTTTACTCGTTAAGGTGACAAAATTAACCTCATATTTTAGAATTACCTCTTAGTTAAAAACTTGAATGTTTACTATGTCTTCATTTATTTTCAAAATATATGGTGACTATAGATTCAATAAATTACCCAAGAAAAACAAAAGTGGATCATTTATGACATTTTATAAAATTATATAAGTCATTTGGAAGAATTTTATGTTTTTAGGACTATTAAATCATTTAATGAAATAGTATTTGTTTTAAAAACACGTTTATTTCAATTCTAACACTATTTATTATTTGATTTTTGTTAAATAATAAAATCATGATTCACTCGAACCAATAGAATTAAATGATAGATAATATTTAATAATATTCATGATACATTATATGTGGCATTAAAAAGTAATATTTTATTTACTTTAATATTTATAATACCATTTATTTGAATCTTTCATTAATAAGGTAATTAATGCATCATCCTTGTGTCACAAATAAATTAATTTATATAATACCAAAAAATTATATATATAATTTTATACTGTTGGAGATTTTCTTATACTTCTAAATAATTTTTATAGTAAAATTTATTAGTAATCTAACCATACATTAATATTTCTTTAGTAAAATATATATCAATATGTTATATTTAACTTTACTTTATATTAATTATTATAAAATTTCATTATCACCGCCATGAGGCTTCATGGGGTCCTAAAATCAACCCAAGGATGAAAAAGATAGTAGATATATCATCTAATTATATTAGGACATGTGTTATAGTACTTTAATTTTGTAATAATATTCTTTCCTCTATTTACCATATTCATATTTTAAACATGGTATATAAAAATAATTACTGAAGTTACTATTCATAATTTCCAAATATCAAAGCTACATATTTACAAAATTTGGACCATATGATTCCAAAAATGAAATGATTTTTTACAATTTCAAAACATATAATTGGCATAAATTAATATAAAATAAATTTTCATTGTCAAAACAAGGAAGAAGGTATTTATGAATAAAAAATAATCAAAAGGATGACTTGTGTTTATGTAAAATATCAATGTTAAATTACTTCAAAGGAAATAAATCGGATTAAATAATTAAAAAATAATCGAATTAAACTTTAAAAAAAATTAAAATGACATTATTACTATATAAATAAACTATATAAAAAGGTGGTTTTGAATTAAAATTTAGTATTTTTCACTATTCACAGAAACATTAATTTTATCAGAAAATAACATAAAAACATCCAAAGTAAATATAGATTTCTCGATTATAAATAAGATGTTTTTTCTCAAATATAACATATAATAGTAAAAAAACAAGATTTAAAAAGTTTTCTCTATCAAAAGGCAGTAAACCTATATTTTTTGTAAAATACTTCTTTTTTGAGGGAAATAGATTTTGTTCTTATATCATACTTATAAAACCGATAATATGAATTAAAAAATTACATGGAATATATAAAATATAATTTTCATTAAATACAAAATTAAATAAATATTTCTAATATTATATAAACATAATTTTTCCCTTTTATGTAGGTTTTCATAAGAACACATCCATTATATCCAATTGGTTTTCATTTCCATTTCTAATAAATTAGGTAACCAATGAATTGTTATTTAAACATTTGTAAAAAATAATTAAAAATATATATGATTTTCTAAATTTCCTCTATTCCAATATCTAGGATTTACCCTTAATAAAATTAATATTAATATATTATTTTTCTATATAACTCAATGTTATGTGTAACATAAGATTTCTGAGAAATCTGTTGTCGCGTTTCGAGAATGATATAAGATAAAGCATCCCCGTTAATGTAATATCTATAAATTATTAATAAATTTTAATAAATATGAAAATTAATTATTCTATTAATACTTATATCTCTACAACATTACCCCTTTAGGAAATTTCATATATGAAATTATTAAATTGGGCGTGGAAACATCATTGAAAATCCCACATCGGAAAAATTGTAAATACAAATTTCACTTTTAAAAAAGGAAAGATAATTAAAAAAGATCACCTCATATAAAATATTCTAGTATTAAACAAATAAAAACATCTATATGGATGAAAAACTAACCATCATGTTCTGATAGAGAGTGATAGGAAACATGATCAGGATAGAGATAACTACTTCAAAACCATAAACATGTGATGGGTTAAATGGCTATTGATTTCAAAGTTGGAAAGATAAATGGAAAATATATTTTTAATATAATTTCCAATAATTTTATAAATTAATTTACTACCTATAATAAGAACATAATTAAATATACTTACATGACAAATAGAGTCTCTTCCTTTAATAAATTTCTACCACATACTTTTCTTTTCTCTAAATAATTACATATTCCCTAAAAGATGTACTATATATTACCATAATATTTGGAAATTTACTAAAACCAAAATTTTAGTACCATACCAAATAATATCTTACAAATAATAATCCTTTATAAATATAAATACTATAGTTAATCTCCAAAATTCAATAAACAATACCCAAAGTTAAATAGAGACCATTCACCAAAAAAGTGTCCATGTAATTCTTAAAAATGATTAATCCAAACTAATAATGAATCCCAAAATTCAGTAGTATTTTATCACATATACATCAATGATAAATAAAAAAATTTATCTCCAAATATCATATACTACTCTTAAAGTCTCAAAATTAAAAGTAATTAATCTTATCACATATTCTCAAAAATATGTTTATATCATCCATAAATAATCTAGATATCCAAATGTAAACAATAAAAACATAGATTCTTACAAAATAAAATTCAAACATTACTCCTCAAATGAGATCCCACATTTTTATTGTTTTCATTAGGCATATAGAGTTCCTAAAATAGTAAACGTCTTGTAAAATAACATTTACTACATAATCACTAAGCCATTTTCATATACTATGGATATCTATTTGAGAAAACAGAAGTACCCAAATCAACTTATTATTAATCCATAAAATCATTTAACCAAAAAAAATTAATTCCTATTAACCAGAGACTTAATGTAGGACTATATTAAGTGATGAATCATAGTCCCACTTTTGTTGTGGGTTCAATTCATGTAGCTTTGTTTGAAGTGATGGGTTGTTACACTGTCTTCATGTTATCGTTTTTCTAAAACAATATAATTTTTATAACATTAAAAAAACTAGATAAAATCATCAAAAATAACCATATCATGTTTTTTTCCTCAAAGGATATTTCATACCTCAATTTTGCATCACAAAAACTAATAACCCATAATTTCCCCAAATGAGAATATCTCCAAAAATACTGTTAATCCCCTTGAAATAACAGAAGACTCAAAAGGGGTTTCTAATCCATTTAATATACAGTATACTATAAAATTATAAACTCATTATCATATACCAAACCCTTAAGAAAAAATCATAATCTCCAACATTTTCTAAACCATCCTATAATACAAAACAGAAGGCCCCAACCATAAAAGTAACACAATATTGAGATAATTCAGTAATATTATGTTAATTCACATCGAGGATCTTTTTAGGTTTATAGATTTTGATAATTAAGTTAGAACTCATAAATAAAAAATTAAATACAATAATTACACAAATATAATCACTATATAGTTTTTCCAAAAAACAAAAATTCCTTAAAAAACATTGAATCGTTTCATGTTTTAATTTCATAACTATTCCATGATCCCATACTTGAATATATTATTATTAAAGTTTAGTGAAAAACATTTCAAAACATGGGATGTGCATAAAAATCTCAGTAAGGGATACATAAATAATGAAACCAGTTGGTCTTGAGAGAATATATAAAAACATAATACTTTCTCAAAAATTAATATATTGCACCTTTAAGAAGTATAAAAAACACTTCATTGGATATGTTCTCATTTATTAAAAAAAATTTAACCAAAATATTACTACAATTCTCATAGACAACAACATATAACATATAAAGGTTACTTAAGAAGTAAACATACATTAATTGAATAACTATAAAATCGACATCCACACATATCACTGAATTTAATAGTTATACGATTGAAATCCTCACCCAGAGCATTGTAGTTTATAACGTAACCACTTGTCCATGATTTATCATGTAACCACCAATCCATTGTTTATCACGAAACCACCTGTCATTGATTAATCACTTAACCAGCCATATTTTGTTTATCTTGTAACCACCCATCTAATTTCCAAGTACTATTATATAATATCAACGCATAATTTATTTTAATTATCAGAATTTCACTCATAACATTTCATTTTAAAACACAATAAATCATTCTTGGATATTGAAATATTAAAACCATTTCAAAAAAATATTTAAATCATATAAAAATTATATTTTTGAATAAATGTGTCCCATAACACTATTAATGTTTAAACATTTTAAATTATTAATTTTCATATAGATAAATTCATAAAAACCATTTTTAGAACATGGAAATGATATAGAAGGTTATTAAATAATATATCTGTAAATCATTTAAAATGATGTTTTAGTTAAACAGTCCCATTCCACTTGAGAAAATACACGAATAAAAATAATCCAAGAATAACATTAATGAAAACTTCAAATATCATGATAATAAGATTATTAATGATGTAAAAAGTCAAATTGAAATATATAAAACATATAAAAGTGAGTTGGAGCATAACAACAAAAAAGGCTCACTGTAATGTAAATTGAGACGACATCCCTTACCAAAATCAAATCCATAGATTAAGCATATATCAATGACATAATTATTTTTGAAAAATATAAATACAAAAAATATAATTGGAATGTCAATGTAAAATAGTTAGAGGCAATTCACACATATTATTGAAAAAAATCAATGACATGGATATTTAACTCAACGCATAGAGATTGAGATAAGATTTACCTTACAATATTCGTATAAATGACATATTTATTTATGAATAGGGTGATTATGTGTAGAGATGTGATATCCACACAAAAAGAAGTAGAAACTAAAAAATATGTACGTATATAGTGATTCCACACATAATTGTGTCATAATATAATGAATGACATATGCGTAAAACCCAATGATTGGTTATTGAATTTAGAAATTCCCTCACCTTTAGATCAATTATTCACGTATGTTCCTTTTCCTTCCTTAATAATAATCATAAGCTAATTTATACTTGTTTTAGAACATTTTTTTGTGTGTATTATTCTTTTTATATCAATTATTACCATGTTATAACTATTAAATAATTATTTATGATAATATTGGTCGTTTTGTTGATATTCGGTACTTATGTCGAGAATAAACGTGTTTTGACGTAAATTGTCCATGTAGTAAAAATTTCATCATCTATAGAATGATATTAATGATTTATATATCATATATACACAGTACATATGAATTTATAATAGTACATAACCTTTAGAGACAAAAAATGAAATGCACTTTTCATTGGGATGGTAGATTGTTTGTACTCAGGTACGCTACTTTCATGTCCTTGTAATATTATAGGAATGACACCTAAACGATACATAGGAAGGATATAATTATTTTATATTATATATTTTATATATGGTACACAATTTAATTAACGCCATAATTTATATGTTCCACGTATGGCATGAACAAGACATATCACTATGAGGGGGCGATAGTCTGCACTACCTCATATGAAGTTATCATAATTACACATTATGGAAAGAAAAAAGGTATGTTGTAAAATAATTATAGAATAATTTATAAAATATAAATATAATATATATCATATATAAATAATCATCCATCATAATGGTCACTATGAGAGGTGGTAGGGTAAAACTGAACAATCATTGATTCGTGTGGTAGTAGTTCTCCGTACACAGAAACAGTATGCTTGAAACCATTAGATAGAGGTGTGTGAAAGTGAATTTAGAATTATTATCATAAATAATTATTATTTTATTTAGGATAATTTTTTGTTTATATATTCACATAATATGAATGAAATATTTAGTGGAGAAGTAAGATAATGAAAAGAAATTTGAGAGAAGATGTTACCTCTTAATCGGGTAACTTTTTTTGATTTGAGACAAAAGGCTATGTTGAATTTTCTTATTCACAAGGTAATGAATTGAGGACGAAATGAGGGTTGATGGGAGGTTATTATATTATAATTTCGATGATACATGTGTCTTTAGATGTGTGAGTAAGTGGTCAGATGTGATAGTATTTTATAAGAGGGTGGATGGGCACTCTATGAATTTCTTTTAATATTATTTTATTATAAACTGATTTTAGAAATATATGAGTTCAAAAGTAATATATTAAAAATATAATATGAATTTTGTTCTAAATAATTTAATAAAAATGGTTTTATATATGTTTAGGTCATAAAATGGATCTTGTATTATAACATAGCCCTTTGTTAAAAACATTAACACTTACCATTCTTTGGGTATTTTCATAATATATGTTTACCATATTTATTATAAAATTACAAGAAAACCAAAAGTGGATAATTAATAATATTTTAGACATTTTAAAAGTAATTTTGTGGAATATTATATTTCTATGACTATTATAACATTTAATAAAATATTATTTCTTTTAAAAATTCAATTATTATAATTTTGAGAGTATTCAGTAATTAATTTTTATAATATTATAAAAACCTGATTCCTTTGAGAAAAAAGAATTAACTAAAATATAATATTTCATAATCAATAATAAAATTAGTGTCTTGAATACATGTTATCATATTATAATTATTTTAATATTTATATTATTTTGTATTTGAATATTTTATTAATAAAGTAATCATTACATCTTCATTGTGTCATAAATATATTTATATATTTAAATTTTAAAAGTTATAAATAATAAATAATGATTTAGGAAATAGTTTTATCTTTATAATGACTATTTATAGTAATAGAGATCAGTTATATAACTCTATATTGGAATTGTTTTACTAAAAGATAAATTTTTTTATTTCTCTCTCTTATAATTCATATAACATGTCATTAGCTAACTGAAATGGTTCCAAGGGGTCCCTAAATCTACCTAATGTTGTGCATAGTCAGAAATATTTCATGAAATATGATTAGGAAAAGATTTATGGTTGTTTAATATTTATATAATTTTTCCCTTATTTACTAGATTTTATCCTTTAACCATGATAAATAAAAATAAATACCGAAGTTACTATTAATAATATCAAAAAAATGAGTCGATTTAAAATATTTGTTCCTTATGATTCCAAATATGGAATCCATTTTTATAAATTAAAAACAAATAATTGGTTGGAATTTATTTAAAATTAATTCCTGTTTTCAAAACCTAAATGGTGGTTTTTAAAAAATAAAAACTATCAAAAGATTGACATGTGTTTATATCGAATTTCAATGTAAATTTATTTCCAATGACCAATATTGGATTAAATTATTAAAACATAATACAATTATACTTAAAAATAAATTAAAAGGAAAATTTATCTATATTAATCAATTACATGAAATGGTAGTGTTGAATTAAAATGCTGTATTTTTCACCATTTAAAAAAATATAAATTTTATCAGAAAAATACAAAAAAGTAATCCTAATTAAACTTTGATGTCCCACTAATAATTGATATGTTTACTTTTTAAAATAGAAGATATATATTTGACAAAACTAGATTTAAATAAGGTTCTCCATCAAAAGGCAATAAAAATACATTTTTATAATTATACATCTTTTATCAGAAAAATTTAATATGTTCATATATTATTTGTAGGAAAAATATAAAATGGATTTATATCATTACATTGAATATATAAAATAAATATTTTTTAATTAAAAAATCTATAAAGGGTGATATTATTTTATAAAAACAACTTTCTTCTTTGAAATATGTTTTAATAAAAACACATCATTTATATAGAATTGGTATATATTCTCATTTAAAAAAAATTATAATCAATGAATAATTATATAATAAGGTGTAAAAAATATTTACAAATTAAATTTATATTATTTTGTCTAGTCATTCGAATTACTAAGAGTTAACTACCATAATAATATGATTATTTTATTATTTTTCTTTAGAACTCAATGTTGTGTGAATTTTTTTTAGAGAAACACATTATTTTATTTTGAGAATGCTATTAGAAAAAGAGTCACATTTAACATAAAATGAATATATTATTCATAAATTTTAATATAAATGAATAGTTATTGTTCTATAAATACCATGGTCATTAAATATTTCATCCAAAACCTTTGAAAAATATCAACCATCATTAGATAATATTGTTAAATTTAATGAGGAAAATGATATTATTTGTCTCATTAATAATAATTTCAAGAAGAGAAAAGGGAAATATTAAGGAAAGCTACCTATGTATTCTTTTCATTGTGGAAGTGTTTGGAAAATTATCTCTTGGTGCATAAGAAACATTGATGATGATGATAGGGAATATGGGGACATGTAGAAACCTCGAAAAATATTTTTTAAAACGTAGACTTCATGTATGCTAAGAAAATATAGAGAAATGTTTTTTCCTTGATGATGAATATGATGATATAGAATTAATTTAGGAAGTAGAACTATAATTTAAATATAGAACCAAAGAATCATTGATGTATACCATTGAAAAAACAGAATCAATTGTTGATGTGCCTAGCGATAATTTGTTTACCACTAATGTATATATTAATTTGGAACATAAAGATTCTACTAGTAAGATGTAGAATAAATGAAAAATATTTGAAAAGTGTAAATAAATAGAGGAGGAGTCGTCTGAATGTATTCATTTACTATAAGCTATAACATATCGGCATGAATATTTAATAAAAGAACATTTAACAATATTGAAAGATATGAAGATATAATCGAACAAATGATAAGAATTTTTGAATAGGAAAAGGTCATTAATGACCTTAAATAAATACAAGATTAGAAGACTGAAAATAATGAGGGATGTGAAGAAGATGTTGTTACTCTTAGAAGTAAACATATATGTAAATCAATCCCAAATGAAACAAAGAATAAAATTCATTTTGGAAAATTCTCAAAAGAATATCTACAAGAGACAGCTAATCGTGGTTTGGATGGAGTCGAAAGGGATATGAATGATCAAATAACATTAGCAATGGTACACATATGAATTGTTTTAAATGATTAATTATTTAATGCTGGATGTAAAAAAGGGTCATAAAAAAGGCATGATGAATGTAGGACTTGCCAAAATATCTCTTAACATACAAACAGATAATGAATCAAATCCAAAAGAAAGGAGAACTAAATTTTTTTCTTGATTTTCCTAAAAATATATAAAATCAATATATCCTATTAATACGGTTAACATGAGGATGATAAAAGTTATAATTTATTTCCACTTATGAAATTCCAATTCTTTGGGTATCTGGGCCCTACCATTTCATACTATGAAGAGGCCAAGGTTTATTTGAATGGGAATAGATTGGAAGTCAATAATAGATAAAAAATCGAATAATTATTTTTGAAAAAGATACAAATTCTTTGGATATATTTTTTATAGTTCTAACTTTATCTATAAATCTGTGGATTGTAGGCGGATGAATTTCAAGAGAAATTAATATAGAACTCAGAGACAAGACAATACTCTCTAACCAGATGATGTTGTTATTAAAAACATGATATATCCTCTAGAATAAGATAATATGTATGATGAAAATATTCACAAAAAAAATATATTTTAAAATCCATATTTATCCTTCAATTAAAATAATATTACGTTGATGTATATAAATAAATTTTAAAAATACAACCATGTAGAAGTATACTTAAGAGCTATGAAGAACATAAAAACATGGATTCTTGATAGTGGATACTCATCCCATAGGCTGGAAAATGCTTGCCTATTTATGAATGTAATTAAAAAGGTTAATGGAAATATAAGATTCATAAAGGATGGTTCATTTAAGATAAATGTATGTTGAAGTATTGAACTGGCCAATGTCGAGCTGAAGAAGGCCGATTTTCATTATGTTGATGGGCTAGGTCACAATTTAAAATGTGCGAGTCAACTCTCTAACACAGGTCTTAGAGTGACATTAAACCAAAATTAGTGAATTATAAAAGGAAGCACAAGTAATAATCTAATGAAGTAATAATTAAAAAAATATAAACTTTTATCAGGCATATATTAAATAGAACAATTTTTACATGAATGCTGCTGAAGTGAAATTTTTTTTCACCTAATGTTGGGTCACATCAAATAACAAGATATTTAAAACATATCTAAAGTAATTATTTTCATGGATATCCAAAATCAGAAGTGTGAATAATTGAATACATATGAATCTTTCTTGTGAGGAATGTTTGTGAGAAGTTCATATTGTTCATAGGAGAAAATAGTATCAAATCTTCTAAATATAATTCATACATTCATATGTGGTCCAACAAATTTTTCTAGAATATATGGATAAATCTATATAATCTTTTTTATTGATGATAATAGTATAATGTATTGTGTGATTATCATACATAGGAAATAACAAGTGCATTATTTCATGAAAAATTTTTGTCATATTTATGAGAATGATACAAGATGGTAAATCAATGTTTTCAGTCACAAAATGGAGTATAATAGATATCCATTGGGTATGAATTTTTTTTAGAGAATCATGGAATACAGCATGAAGTGGGTGTTGTGAGAAATCTGAAGAAAAATGGATTTGCTGAGTGCCAGAATCGATTGGTGAATAGTATGGGTATATTTAAACTGATTTAGATTCATACCTCTCACCATTACTAGGAAAAGGGTTTTCAAGATATATGTTATTTTCAAAACTGAACAAGTATTTATATTAGAGAAACCTGGACACAATTTGAGTAGTGTCTTGGAAGAAGGTCCACATTGATGAATTTTCATGTTTTCAAATGTAGATGATTTATCTAAAACAATAAATGTAATCAATTAATGTATGGTTCTAAAATATATGAATTAATATTACATAGATATTACACGAATGTAAAATCCTATAAATAATTCAATAATCATCTTGGAAAAATTGTGGAAAGTAGTGATCTGATATTAATTTTAGAGGAAACCAAAATTTCATCATGAAATTCATCAACTGATGTGATAGATGATGAGGAAAAATGTGGATATATAATGGATATAAATATAGAAGTAGATGAAGGCATGGAAAACGAAAAGGAATCACTTCATGATGTTGACTCAGAAGAAGAATCAGAAGAGGAAACATGAATAATGAAAATTCATCTGAACCACAGAAGGGAAATTAAAGAGCCAAAATTTAAAAATCCAACATAATTGTGGTCTGGATAACTCCCATGTATTCAAAGAGAATTAAAAATAATTCACTATCTATATTCCTATCAGCAATGGAACCATACACATTTGAATAATCTTGAAGAAAAAATAATTGGTTAAATCAACGAATTATGACATAGATCAGAACGAATAGAATCAAACATGTGATCTAGTTATGAGGCCTAAAATCCAAAATGTGTTTGATATGATGTGGAATTTACAAAAAAAATTAATTATAATTGAAATATGATAAATAATAATAAAATTTTGGTCTTAAAATTCTATTCAAATATTGAAGGTGTTGATGCAGAAGAAACAATTGTTCTAATAGCTAGATTGGAGTCAATCAGACTTTTTCTTGTCATGATGATTCATAGAGTATAAAAAGAATTAAAAAAATAAATACAGATTTATTAACTAGTTTCATGAAAAATACTTCTACTTTGAACAACCCATATGCTTTCTTCTTAGTAATGATGAATTAAATGATTGGAGATTAAAGATATATCGATATGTTCTGAAACAGGTACTACAAGGATGGTACTATCGGCTGTATTCATTACTAAAAAAGTAAGAATTTAAACGAGGGTGATTGGATCAAAATGATTACGTAAATAAATCATTGAAATATCAGGCCATGGTTCTATTGTATGTGTATGATATTATATCTTGAATAAATATGTATGGATTAGTGGATAAATTTTACAATCACAATAAATTAAAATTTGAAATGTATATGAATGGTAAAATCACATACATCTTGGGGATGCAACTGATTCAGATAAAATAATACACTTTTATTTCTCTGGAAAATTATTCAAGAGTGTTTCTAAGGAAATTTAATATGACTGAATACAAAACAATTCCACTCAAATTGTGTTTGGAGTTATAGTAAAATATCATGAGGATGGGATGTCTATAAATCCCACCATATACACAAGAATAATCTTATGTGTATTGCGCAAAACTATAAAATTAAAAGATATATTCTTTTCTACGTGCTTATTGAAGAACATTAAAATAAATCCAAAGGGATAACATATGGTGATAGTAAAATTAATCAAGAGGTACATTCATGCTACTCAAAAGTATGAATTATAATCTGTTGTAGGAAAATATATTTAATAATCATGATTTTATGATATAAACTAAGCAAGAGATATGAGTGCTTGAAAATTTAAAAATGTTAAGCATTCTTAATTAGAATGAAATGTATGGGATGCTTGATTATTAAATTAGAAATCACATCTCTTATTACTGCTGAAGATGAGTATATCTACACTAAGAAGTCTTAAACTCAACAAATTTTGATGAAGAAATAACTGACTAATATTAGAGATATGGTGAAAAAAATAATGGTGATTAACTATGATAACAATATTTCAATTCAAGTAATGATGATTCATGTTCATCATTCTCGTATGTAACACATTGAAATCAGATATCACTTCATCACAGGAAAAGAAGAACAAGGAATGATTAAATTGAATCAGGTTTGGACTGATGATCAAGTGGCTGACATTCTGACCAAGGCACAATCGACAGTTGTGTTTGAGAGACATCAGTTGAACCTAAGTGTTCAATAACATCCCAGAGCATGATGATTTTCTGAATGGCCCCTATTCATAATTGTTATAAATATTTTAATATATTTTTGGATGTGATCCATATTTATGGGGGATATATGATCCAGGGGGGGTGTGTTTTTAGATTTTCCATATTCAAATATTTCTCATTGGGGATATTATCAATGAGGGATAATGGATAACATTAGTAGTACTGAGAATCATTAATGGAGAAAGGAGGAAAATGAAATTTATTTATAGTGACCACATAATTTCAATGGGTTAAAATATGGGAGAATTAGAATGAAAAAATTTAAGTTTTATTAGAAATCCATTAGATATTACTCTTACATAGAAAAATGTAATGAATTCCAGGGAATGAGAGTCCAATTAATGATTTCTATGTTGTTTTATACAATGAACAGTGGTCACATAGACTTAGAGTGTTGTTTTCTGAGTTATTCCTTTGATATCAGGTTTTGATTTTTGTAGGTACTTCATTGAATTTATATACATATTTTTAAAAAAGGGTGATATTTTTGGAACCAATGTTTTTCTATGATAAAAATAGACTACGGTTTGTATTTTTTTCAATAAACATTTGTTTTAACATGGGGTTTTAAACACAATGATTCATATAGTATAAGATAAAGCTTTTGTTCAAGGTGTCACAATTTTCCAATGTTTTACATATTTATGGGCCTAGATATAATTAGTTTATATTTTTGAAAAAGGATTATTTTTTTTACATGAGTTTGAAAAATATGGTTCTCAGACCGCAAAACACAATTCGTCGATATCAAAAGAATGTTCATGGAATGGGATTTGGTATAGAAAATTGCACTTGGACTGTGATTTAAAAATGATTTGTGGGATTAATACTATTGAAGTAATTGTCATAGATCATGGAAGGAAAATGGTTGATGGGGGAAATCATTATTTAGAGAAGTGAGGTTGAGTTTTGAGACATCATGAAGGGTTTCAATTTTGGAAATGTGGAGGTTATATGTGATATAGGGTATAGAGAATTGTGGAACATGGACAATGTAGGGAATATGGTTCGCTAGAGATTAATGAAATGCTATAAAGGAGGTTTCATATAGATCAATTTTTTTATCTATGTTATGATGATTGTGTTGATATATTTTACAATATATGTTTCTAAAATCCCTTCATTTGGGGACGTGACTGAAATTAAAAATTCGCTATGAATTTTATGATTTCTAGAAGTGGTTTTCATGAAGCTAACCCTACAAAAGGGGAATCTGATTAGGAATCTGATAGTAATTTGGTGAAGTCTAAAATGATTCATGAAATATTATTCAAGGAAGACAGTATGAGGAAGAAGACATGTAGAAGATAGTTCAAAGAGGATGATTTAGACCACATGAAAACATGGAATGCCTATAATAAGTATTAAAAAGATGTGGGTTTTGAAGGCAGTATAAAGATGTGCTTGGAGAAAGAAGTATGTTCTTGTTGGTTGCAGAAGCAATATGCATAGGTTGTACATGTAGCACTTTTATACATAGGAGAAGAAGGAAAATTCCAAGTGGAATATTTCAGGAATTAACATTACGCGGAATTTTATATAACATCTACAGGGTAAAATAGGACATCAACAGAGCATTTATCCATTGATTTGGATTCATTTTTTAATGAAAACAATTGAATCTTATATAAATTTTATAAACTAATTTCATATTCTTCCCAATGCAGTTAGCCATAGGGAGACATTAGAAATGATCTTAGGGACATACTGTAGTATTTTCTAAATATTGTAAATGCATTGTGTCTCACATTGAGTGATTGTGCTAAAAATTTGGAATACCAACTAGTAAATTTTAGTGGTCTTAGGTATGAACGACAACCATTTGGTGTATTAATTATTGATGTATCCCATAATGGTAAACCAAGTTAAATATTGTGTATTCTCTTTTCATGGGATTGTTTTCTTTCTATATTTTCTCATCATATAGGTTTAATAGGTTCCTATCAACAGGGAAACATGATCCATCGGTATAAAAAATTTTGACACCAAAATTCAACCCTCCCCTCTCAGGTTGATTTAGGGACTTTGAAGCCACCCATGAAGGATTTACTTCACAATATCCATTTTCACATATTAATAATATCAATGTTACTTCTTCATTGGGTAGTACATATATATGAGGTGAGGTATTTAATGGAGCGATTATATTCCATTAAAATAAACATATTTTTTAAGATAAGGAAAAAATCCTAATAATTAAAAATATTGAAGGTAAATTTGGAAATAATTTCATTATAAAAAATCATATGATCCTTGCTACAAAGTCACCCCATGGAAAAGGGGATTATGCACAATATCTAGGATTCATTTTTAAGCATATACTCATGGATGGAACTAATCCAAATCAAATTTGTAATTATGTTTCTCACATTTTTGAGATGACCCCATGAACATTTTTATAACCTAATGGAATATAAAAATCTTCTAGTGATCAAAGAGTTTACCAGAAAATTACTTCTATTATTATTATAGATTTTTCATTCCATCTAGACAATTTATTAATGAATCATGAAAATTTTATTTCAAGGTATCTATTTTTTATTTTTCTCTAAAATTGTGTAATACAATGATAGATTAAAGGTAGTGTTCCTATATTCATTTAATCATTCATATAAATTATACACTTCTTGTTATTTGGATTTCAATCTCAAAAGACAAAAAATGACTTATTCAAAGTAATTCCATCACCTAATACTTCGTCATAATGCTTGAATATTATATTGTTGAATGGAATAGTATTTTTGTAGGCATGTACAACTAGAAGGATTTCAATGCATGTAGAATATGAGATGGGGTGTGTAAATGACTACCTGTCATTGGGAATTTGTAATGGAAAATTTTAGTTATATCATTAATGAATATTCTTGTATATACTTTAGCAATATATAATAGATGTCATAACAGTGGGTCAGCTTGTATCAAACCCCTATAGTATTTAATGAATCTTCTTGGGGGTCCATTTATAAGAATGGAGATTCTCACAGTTATAATGATGGTGTTATTGAGTATAATAAATAGAGTTTATAAATCATACATCATAACAATAAATAAGGATTTCCACATAATAGTGTAAAATTATTTTGAGATGTAATATTCTAGAAAATTTTTTACATCATTCACTTTTTTTATCATTATATTTATACATTCAGAGGAATTATAAAATTATTTTATATAATCTATCCTTTAAAAAATAATATATAATTTGGAGTGATAATTTAACTCATAATATAACTCCCCTAGACATAATTCCTATCTAAATGTTTTTTATACATTATTTCCAATTGATAATTTCATGAATAATTTTATTTAAGATTAACCTTATTTATTTGGGTTATGGCCAATAATTTATGAGTTGATTCAATTTGTATTATAGGGTTTATTAAAATATTTTATAATTATATTGGTCAATATATCATATAATTTTTCCTAGTGTAACATAAAAAAATTATTAGTGATCCCATTTAGTTTAGGGGAACTATCAGTGTTGAGGGACACGAAAAATTCATTAGTGTCCTCTAATGAGGGGTCTGCAGTAAGGAAAATATTTTGATGGTCCTTAATGAATAATTGATATTTTGAACCGTCATTTGTGTGATATTAGATCCATGATCAGATTAGAGTGTTTGACCATAAATAATCATTTCATTGGAGATATCATTTTCAGATTTCATAGTGCATCAATTGTGGCTAATTTAATTTTATCCTATCATTCCAATTTTATTTTTCTATATAAAATTAAATTTTATTGAATTTCACTCACCATAATATATCCATTTAAAATTGATATTTTTTTTCATATCGTTAAATTTACCGATAGAATATCATCAGTCATGGAAAGGGATTGGATTTATCTTATTGAGATAGTGTCATAGTTATTATTTTTTATATTTTAGAAATAATGGATTTCTTCAGTAGCATTGGTATAGTTTATATATTTGGAGAATGATTTCTGGATCATTATTTTTAGAAATCATATAAAATTTTAATCCTCACAACATGTTTCTATTATGGGATTCTATCTTCTAGGTCTCAAAGATAATCACCACCAGCCAGGAATGACAATACTTTCATTGATAAATTTAAATGGAATCAGGGTCACATTTGTTAGTTTTATATGAAGATAAAAAATAACAAGCTTCTGATATGAGTGACTATTTGGGATGGTGAGAACAAATACTCCAATGGGAATAATTCAAGCATCAATTAGAAAAAAATAAGTGCAGTTTACAATTATTTCTTCATTGTATAGTAAATCTATTATAGGTGAATTATTCAATATAAATTAAAAAATCAGACAATTGGAAATGGATAATTCAATTTGACAAGTCATGGGATGGAATCATATTGAATTTTATTAATTTTTTTCAAATAGTTTTAGGATATAATTGATGTCCTATATAATAATCTTGTTATGGCATAATACCAGATATCATTTCATCTCCATCCAATGGTCTCGTCTATTGATATAAGAGGTGAAGGAATAAAAAAGTGGATGGATGTTTTTTCATTTTATATGAAAGGATGTGTCATATTTTTTA
Source organism: Viscum album (assembly GCA_963277665.1). Taxonomy (NCBI): domain Eukaryota; kingdom Viridiplantae; phylum Streptophyta; class Magnoliopsida; order Santalales; family Viscaceae; genus Viscum; species Viscum album. The sequence goes on along the minus strand of OY728126.1, from coordinate 1,681,469,997 downwards.
CATTTGAAACATTTATTTATTTTAAATATATTATGTTTATTTACACATCGATTATAAACATCACTATCACGTACATTGTTTTAGAAAAAATAATATTAAATGGTTGACGATTTGAAGGATTTTAATTTTTTGACAAATATTATGGGCTCAAAAATCCCAATCCTATTTGGAACATGGGTAATAAGGTAATTCATATTGGCTGTGACTACCATATAATTCCCAATACCATAAAAATTACATTATAAAATTATAATTTATTGGGGGATTTTCCACATTAAAGAGGTACCCCATGTTTATGAGTCATTATATTGTATAACATTCCTTGGAATTTTACATTATTTATTCTTCTTTGAGGTGGGGCATCCCCTACATGTTTATCAATATTTTTAGGCATTCTAGTTCCATCCTTATCATATTTATGAGTATTTATTTCCTCTTTATCATCTTCCGAAAATGTTACGTTAACATGGGTAAACATGTTGTTAAAATAAAATGTTTGAAATGTATTATCATCAAATTATATTCTAATGGATGACTCGGTATGGAGAACCTCGATAAATGGTAAATCTATATTCTCATGAAAATTCCTCTTTATAATCACATCTCATATGGATGAATATTTGGTAGAATAAGATATATCAACCTCTATAAATTCCTATATAAGATTTGTTAACATCATAAATCAGAGTCTCATCGCCACTTTCTGTTGTATTTATTAACATAACCTATTCAAATATGGGAAGATCATATTGAATCTAAGTATAGGATTAAATATGTATACAATATTATATAGAATTATCCACCATAAAAATATATTTTTATTCATTATTCTTAATTCATTCCTCAACATAGTGATCTTATTTATATGTTTATGGAGCCAATATTTAATCTTTTGCATTTTTCGTAGCAGTTATTTTAGGTGGTATGAGGAATCAATTATCAATATAATTAATAACTTTATTATTCCATTCATACATTATATTATCATATTATATGTTTTATATAGAGGGGATATCAATGATTTCAAATTATAAGGAATAAAAAACAGTTTAGTACACTACTAATCCAATTAATGTTGTAAACATACTGCATAGAACCACTACCAAATTTGTAGTGGTTGGGGGTTTTGAAACCACTTATAGACTAGGGTCATGATTTAGGTTCTGGGGAACCAAATCCTTATACATCATTCATAAGGAATTTGTGTATTGTACTATAATTTCATTATGGATTAGTTATAGAACATTTCCCGTCACATTTTCCTTTTGAATGAAAGTTCTTCTTGTAATTTTTCATTGAAAAATATTCAAAACTTTTTTTTATTTCATTTAAAATTGTCTTGACCACAAAATTTGTTCTTATATTATTTTTTTCTTCACTCATAATGAATTTTCCGGTGGATGCTACCTCCTCTCATGGTCAACACAACCTCATCCACAAATATATTATCCAACTCACTTCTAGAAAAACCCTCTCATAAAAATCAAAACATGTTTTTTTTTCTATCCAACCTAATCAGGTTTCCATGTAAGGATGCAATACCCTATAAGATTATTTCATTCAAATGATTTCATTACATATTGTAGATCAATATTCATTACATAAAATTATGTTCCATTTATGTATACCATAGGAATAGATTATTTTGAATCATGTATATACAAAAAACATGTTCATATGAGATTTATATAATCTCTCTATATGTTGAAAATAACTAAATCTATAGTGAACATTGATATTTACATATATTATTATGTTGGATTATGAATATTTGACCATATAATTTAAATCATTTTTGAAATTTATAATGTCTTCGTAAGAATAGGTACATTATAATAAATAATTAAACTAGAATAAATCACCTTTTTATAATTACAAATTATTAGATCATAACTCTACATGAGATCTAATAGATGCATAAGATAGTTCAGGGGAAACATAAAAAAATAGGATGTTCTAAAGATCCTATTATGGTAACAAATATTAGAATAAATCAGATAATATGAGTAATAATGACAGACATGAGAGCAAAAAATAATGTGAATAAACTTAAGGAAACATGATATATTTAACATGGAATATAATGATAATGGGAATATAGTAAACTGGAAGCCACATATAACATGCCAAAAAAATGAATCTAGGATCACATCAAAGCCTAAATTAGATTGTGGATAAAGTCCCATAAAGGAATAAGGTTTACTCCTTATCCCAACATGACATATCATGATATTGTAACATTTACTAAAACATTGTATAACTACTTGGGTTCACCCATTACAAATTACTCATGCATATGTGTTCCACATATAGAATAAAACATAATAAATAATCATATGGGGTACCAATGGATTTAAATTAGTATGGTAATATTTCGATAAACCATAACAAAAGGGAATAATCCAATGTTTTCAATGAAATAAATGGTTAAATAAATATTGGAAAATCACAAGGCATATAATTGATAATACATAACAATTTAAAACTAAATTGAATGAATGAAAAACATTGGTTATAAATGTTCTCCTTTTGTGTGGTTTTAGAGAAAATAAAATGTATTATCAAAGCAGAAAAAGGAATAAGTATTATCATAAAACAAAAAATTAACTACTATTGTTTTTCATGAGACAAATAGTTATTTATGAAAAAAATTTAGAATAAATTTGTTCAAGGATTGTACTTGAAAAACTATGGAAAACATATGCTCCCTTTAATTGGGGTTTCGTATCAAGGATAATTGAGAATAAAAACACGGAAATAATGTAACTCACAAAAAATTATTATTAATATAGATAAATAAATATATGTGGAAAATATGTACCAAACTTATGAGTGTGAAGAAGGGATAAACTGTAGAAAATAAATAGAAAACAAAACACAAAGGTAATAGGGAGGTTCAAGGAAATCCCTTACAACTTTATAATCATTCGATGTGTATTCCCATGGAATTAATAATTTTTAAATATAATATTTAATCCCTTTAGTATACATAGATTCATGATATGATATATCAAAGTGTATTATATACATAACATAAATTAAATAAGTTTTGAATAGGACAAAAATCTCATTGATGTAAATATGGGATGAGATACCTCTTCCCTCGCACATCCTTTTAGTGTAGCATTATTTGAAAAAAAATTATAAATTAAAAGTCTTATTTCATTAAATATTTACATTACTGAATATTTTGTAGGATTAAAAAATAGATATACCTCTATAACTAGTAGTCTATCCCAATATATGACATTGAAAAAAATAAAATTTACTAAATTTTTTTATAACATCACATCATTAGTAAAATAAATAATTAGATATATGCATGAAAAAAGTGTATATATAATGAATGTATCATACATATGTATGTTTCAGAAAAAATTAATGATTTCATGATTCTTATAACCAAAATAAAGTCAAGATGTCCATGTACGAATTGAATTTTTGGACAAGTAAATTTCAAACATGACATAGGATAAAGATAATTAACAACATAATTAGGTGACTGAATTAGTTTTTTTCCATATCCCTTCATCAAGATCATTATATTCCTCATTATCTACGACTAACTTATATTCATTTTAATCATCCTGAAATCGTGTAATAGATGATTATGACTTGTGAAAATAAATAACCTAAAAAGCATCATCCTCATCACCGAAATGGTATCTTTTTCCTTGAAAAATGATGGACCATTGATCATTAGATGTATTAATGACAAAGAATATCTCTTTTGAATATGTTACCTTGAAAAATGGTGCCTAATTATAATTAAATTTTTTCAAATAAACCACTATAAATCCACAATCATCATGTTTCAACCATTATAAATATAAACCCAATTACACTTAAACACATTGTCTCAAAAATTTGATTAATATTTTATCAAATGTCCTCTTGAACTCCTAAATTTGTAGATGAAGAATAAATTGGGTTTTAAACTTTTGAACAAGAAAAATTGATTTCATTAGTGATGGCCTTCACACCACTATTTTCAATGGTACTCTTATCATCTAGTTTTTTTTTGTGGAAAATCAATACATATTAATATAAAAACTAGTCCTTGTTATCAAATTTTTAGGTGAACCCACTTCCAACCTTTTGAACATTTATAATGTAGCTATGTCATAAACCAGGATGGGTTGCCATCCGACCCGATGCCTGACCCAATCCGCAACATGGCCCGATGGGCGTTCCCGATCCCTACGGGCTGGCACAAGTGCCCGGGTATCAAAACTAACACATGGGAATGATTTTACCCGAAATAGTAAACACAAAACAACTGATAAGATAAAGAAATTGAAACTGAATGTAGACAACCAAACATGGCCTTAAACTGAAAACAAAATCAGGGGTTTACAACTTGAACCCAGAAAAAAATAAGCGACAATAAAATAAACTCAAGCTCAACCCTCCAAACAACCAGAGAGATGCAGCATCCACATGCCACAACACCAACCTACATGAGAGGACCATCCCCGACCAGAACCACCATCGCTAATCACGAAGTCACAACCTGGAAACAGAAGAAATATGATCTACATACACCCAAGGGTGTATGTAGGGTGTGAGCTAAAACCCCAGTAGGATGCCACCGAGAAAAGGTTCCGTGGTTAATTATTAAAAGACAAATACAATTGCAATTTAATAGAATAAAAATAAATAAGTGCATAAAAAATGTTAATGAAAACTGTTTTTAAGGGGAAACTTCTCTAAAAGGAAAAAAACTAAAATTTACATAGAAAATTGCACGCACACACGTACACACGCACACACACCTTTCATGGTTACCCAAACATCAAACTGTGTGCCGACGGTGAGAAGAAAGCAAAAGAAGAGAACAATACATGGGAGAGACCCGAAAGATACTAGCGAGAAGTGGGACCCTAGAACCTTACATCTTGGTGAACCATATCATACGTTCTCATGCATGAGACATTGGTAGGGAAACACTTCATTCCATAGTGGTCTCCAGTAATCATCCAATGTTTAGTTAGTGTTGTAAGAATCAATCCCGCTAAGTGAAACTGGGCTGAGGCCATTCCCATATCACTAGCACGCTAGTCTAGTTCGCCCACCTAGTACCCAGGCTTCCTGTTTGTGCTAAAGTAATTCAAAGTTCATACCACATGTCATAATCATACAAACAACCCATGAAAGACATCACACACACCAAAAACCACCATTCACACACACAAAAAGTATTTGAAATAATATGCACACTAAAATGTTCCAAAACTCAATCTTCATTTCGTACACATCCAATTAAAACAACTTGTATCCTTAATAACTATTTAATAAAATATTTAAGATTTGTTAATAAACAAATTTTTAAGAGAGAGCGTGAATTTACACATAAAACCATCCAAACCTTCTTCTGTAACCAAACACACACAACACCACATCAAGAGTTCAATCCACACCACCTACACCAATTAAAAAGAAAATGTTTCAGCAGTATAACACAAGTACTAACAAACGACACAATAATGATTTCAGTAACGATATGTTTGTTTTTATTTAAAAGTCCACTTTAGAACCAAACACATGACATAATATTATCGAATCATGATTTTCACCAGAAATATCATTTAATTAAAAATTTATCAATTTATAAAACACTAAACCAGCTTGACATGGGTTTCCAGAAAATCACACAAATATCACAATAACACTTTAATAACAAATAAATTCATATGAGATCTGAAGATAATAAAATAAGACCACTTAGAACACTGAAAAATAACTACATAATATACTGAATTAATTAAACATGCAAATAAATTCATTAAACATTAATTATGAGCGAAACCACCTACCTCGGTGTGGCAGACTTCACAAATATGGTGCACAAGGATTGTCGCACCCCAACCTCAACTCAAACAAACCAAATTTGAACATAAAACAATAATTCAATCCAAAATAAATCAATGTAAAACCCAAAAACACTAGAATATTGGCTATAAAATCATAGCAGAGAGGATATATTCACCTTGAGGGCAGCCATCGAAGCATCGCCGGGAGGAAGGAAGAGATGTCGTCAACAAGGGGAGGGGCCTCGGCTGAGCTGCGGCCCGAGGTGCTGTGCAATGCGGGGAGGAAAGTGGATGGCGGTCAGCAGACATAGGATCTAGAGGGAAGAAGGGCGACGACATCAGGTTTTGTTTTGGGATAGGTACATACCTTCCTGGAAGGTGGGTTCGGGAGTAGAACTGATTGATGTTGAGGGTTCCAAGGGAGGAGTGATGTCGCGGCATGAAGGGAGAAGGGCAGTGAGGTAGTGGCGCGACATCAAGAGAGGGGGCACAATGGGGTAGCCCAGAAACACATAAAAGACGAGGAGGAGGGAGGACCCGTGATGCAGCTGGGAGAGGGGAAAACACCGGAGGAGGAGCGAGTGAGGTGCAGCACACAGGGGGGGTGTGGTGCGATTTCCAGCCGGAGTCCATGGAGTGCGGCGCTAGGGCATAGAGGTGTGTTATGGGAGGGATGAGGAAGGCCGACTGCCATGGGAGAGGGGTTTGAGGTGTGAACCAGGCAAGAGGAAGGTTGACCTGGGGGGTGGAATGGTGCGACAGCGGTCCCGGAACAGTGCGCGCGCGAGGAAGCTGGTGCGAGGTGATCTCTAGGGGGGAAGGCGGGGCGAGGTTTCTTGGGGGAGGCACTGAAGTCAGCCGAGTCATTGGGTTAGGGGTGGATAATGTGGCGCGAGTGTAAGAGATAGGAGAAAGGGGGATACTTCGACGGAGAAGGAGAAAAAAATGGTGTAGGGGAGCTAGGTCTCAATGAAAAAAAGGATGAAAAAAAGAAAGAAAATAAAAATAAATAAATAAAAAGAAATCCAAAACAAATAGAAATAATAATATAAATACTAATGATAATAATTAACATGTTAATAATAATATTAACAAACTAAAACCATTAGAATAATATTATTATTATGATTAAAACACAATTTATTAAATCGACACATTACTATCATTTTTTCCACACATTAATTTTATTTTGTTATTATTATTAATTCATTTATTTAATTAGTTAACCATCGAGCATGGCCATATGACAGCCCTGGCGAAGCCGAACGGCTTCTCAATTATGCTTCGCCCGTGCGTCACATGATGACAAGCCCCAAAAACTCATTTAAATTTTTTTGATTTATAATTAAATTCTTTTATTTAATTAGTTTCACATCGGGCAGGTGAGCAGGGAACTGAACGAGGCCGCGCGGTGACCCATGCGAGGCCGCATGTCTTCGACAGTAGCACGTTGGAACGTTTTCGAGGCCAAAATGCTCATCTACCATAACAAAATCCCAATCGGGCTCTGCCCGTATTTCATATCAAAAGAATAATAACAATCAGAAGATGATAAAAATTATAAGATGAAAATAAAATTCAAAACATGACGTAGCGCAAAAAATCCGTATGTAACAATTATCCACACCATAAAGCTTTCCGTCCCCGGAAATCCACAACTAGGGTTGAGACTCAAAGAAGGAGTTTCTACCCCACAAAGTTTCAAAGAGGATACCGACAATCAATAGGAAAAAAGAGGCGAAAGAATCGTGATCAGAGAAAGTGACTCAAAATAATACCTTAAGAAACACGTAAAAAGACTTTCTGATATATGTCACCTACCCCGAAGAGCTAGAATGCCTCTAGTTGACTGATCAAGGAAGGGAACTCTCGCACCCACGGGAACCAACTTCACAAGCCGAAACACCTCAAGAACTATTAAACTGAAACCAAACCATTTGGATAGAATTAGAAAACAAGGTCAAACCACATCCAAGGAACACCCTTATCGCTTATCACCAAGACATATTAAAAAACATGGGAAAAATATAAACATGGGGAGGCCTAAGGGGCTCCCCACCATAAGGAAATCATTGGTGCTTGAGACGAGACAGGAAAACCGACACTGGGTGGATCGAGTGGACTCCCCGCCATTAAAGAAAAGTCCAGCAATGATTCATTCTAGAGACATTCATGCGAGACCCAATGTGGGTCTCCCCACCATTAAGGAAATTCCATCACCGATTTATTCGAGAGACCTTCGTACGAGATCCAATGTGTGTCTCCCCACCATTGGAACTAACCACAGATAAAAAACATTAGAAATATTCCGATGGGGACCAGGCACCCCACCACAAGGGGCGGGGAGGGAGGGGCCTGACCACCAGGGTGTCAAAACCACAACCTAAGTCCCAACCAACACATCCACATCCCGAGATGAGCATTATACAATTTTGGGACTGATTTCCCCAAAAAACTCTCAAGGACCACTAAAAGTTATTACTTCCAATGAGACATTACCCCCAAGACTGAAGGAAATGAGGCAGACATGCCTCCACATAGTCACTGAAACAGTACGCAACTAGATGGTTTATTCGAAATTGAAAAACCATAGAAAACAATTTAATTTTCTTTCACTTTCTATACCGATGGCAGAAATAAAGTCGGGGTCCCATACACCCCCAGGGTTCCGGACCATGCGACATCTTCACTCCAAGGCCTATGGCTGGAGCCCTGAGGTTTGAAGCATCTCCTGCCTCGCAGTCAGGTATTAAAGACTCCTGAATGATGCTTCTCCTTTTTGTGTCACACGCAACCACACTGCAACCGAGACAACACCAGCAATCACAACTCATTACAACATCTAACTAATCATACACAGAGAATTCACCAACACCATAGCTGAAATGGTGCATGCACATCACCCTTGGTCACACTGAATGGGAACACGACACCACAAATCATCAGTAGAACATGACCATTGCTATAGAGAGGAACATTATATGGAGAGGGACTTCAAACTGAGTCTTAAACAACAAGTGATTCCTGCAATTGACCGTAGAATCCCCATGTAACTGGGTGTGCCACACTAGTGGCCTAACGTAGACCCTTTCATAAATGAAACCAACTAAGAACCAATGGTCATTTAGAATAGTGGTTAGCACCGACTGCTCCAGTCTGCTTCCACCTTTCCCCACTGGAATCGTCTTCACCATTTCCAAACAGAACATTAAAATTAGTTAGGTCAAACTTCACCCTTGACTGTCAATGAAAACTCATTCTGCAAGACGTCACCAAACATGACCCTTGTAGCTGATGAAAGCACTATAATCCTTTCAAGACATTGGTCATCATGGATAATTCTAAACCACCTTAAACCATCCCTGCTGTAATTTCCTTTCATCATTTCAAGGGGAAACCTTCAAACATGACAGTCTTAAACATCATACACGATGAGTCAGACACTCAAAAGACCAAAACTCCTTTCAACTACCCTTGCATCTGTCATCCCGCTGTGAGAGGATCAATATAGTTGTAAAAAGGAGGGGTGTGTTCAATTATAGAATTCAATAAGTGATTCCTCTGATCAACCGTAAGGTCGGCTAATCGCGAGTTATATGTGGCCACACTACGATCACATGTCAACAGTTTATGGGGGGCATACACTAGTTAATTAAGAAAACTATGGACCCCATCAAACTGGTCAAATGGTCAAGACATACCACAAGTGAAAACTACACATGCAGTGGGTACCACTACAAGGAGTTCCTGAAGCACTTCTCAAAAGGGACCATTAACCACTAACTTTCGCACCAACTAACCAACTTACAAGTATGAATTCAAAATCAAGACATGAATTAGTCAGAAAAGATCCTTTTCTCAAAATGCCTAACACACAACATTTCCAAAACACAAGGACTCACCACTAAAATACCATTTACTAAAACACCAAATTTTTATTAAACAAAAAATTTTGAAAAAAATAAGAAAAGCTAGTGAGTTTGACAACAACAATGGTCTCCCATGGGCCTCGCAAATGCATGTTCTCGTGCCGCACTGGCACCCACCTCATATCCATCCATGAATTTACCTACTCATTCCAATAACATTTTTTTTCCAATATACCCTCAAGCGTGTGGTTTCCCATGAGAACACCATGGAACAAAACCGGACCTTTCGGTTTTTCAAAACTAAATTCAACTCACTCCTTTCATACCTCATACATCATTTCCTTTTTAAAGTGATTAATTTCAAAACATTTTCCAAGTCAAAATCATTTTTACATAAAAACCAAATGTCCACAATTCCTAAAAAATGAAATGAGGAATGGTGCAAGAGAAAACTAGAGTCAGCGGGTGACTAGAACATATGGTTCACGGCCATAAGCCAATCACGCCACTGCCACATAGGGTATTCTAGGACAGTGTCCCAGGTTCTGCATGGCTTCCCAGACCCTGCGAGCTCACTGGGTCCACTAACATTACTTATTTTTCATTTCCCATAAACGAAATTATCCACACAGACCAAAGATGTAGACAAACATCAACTTACTTTGGAAACTCGAGTCATTCCATGAGGTGTGCTGGCCAGGAACCTTACTCGTAACAAGAACGTCGAGTCCCGACAACCTTAACTATAGTCTACCGTGACTCTATCCCAAAAGATCACGACCCAAGAGAGAAAACTTGACCACATATGATACCATTTTTTCACGAACTAGGCTAGGTCGCCATCGAACTCGACGCCCGACCTGGTCGGCGACATGGCCCGATGGGCGTTCCCGATCCCCACGGGCTGGCACAAGTGCCCGGGTATCAAAACTAACACATGGGAACGAATTTACCTGAAATAGTAAACACAAAACAACTGATAAGATAAAGAAACTGAAACTGAAAGTAGAAAACTAAACAGGTCCTTAAACTGAAAACAAAAGCAGGGGTTTACAACTTGAACCCACAACCAAAAATAAGAGACAACAAAAGAAACTAAAACTAAAACCTCCAAACAACCAGAGAGACACAGCATCCACATGCCACAACACCAACCTGCATGAGAGGACCATCAATGACCAGAACCACCATCGATGAGAACAAAGTCACAACCTGGAAAGTAGATGAAACATGATCTAAATACACCCAAGGGTGTATATAGGGCGTGAGCTAAAATCCCAGTAGGGTGCCACCGAGAAAAGGTTCCATGCATAATTATTAAAAGACAAACAAATTTTCAATTTAACAGAATAAAAATAAATAAGTGCTTAATGAGTTTTAATGAAAATTGATTTAAGGGGAAAATTCTCTAAAAGGAAAACAACATAAATTAACTTACACAGATGCACACACACACACGTACCCACATACACACACACTTTTCTTGGTAACCCCAACGTCACACCGTGTGCCGATGGTGAGCAGAATGCAAAAGAAGACCACAATACATGGGAGAGACCCAAAGGATACTAGCGAGAAGTGGGACCCTAGAACCTCACGTCTTGGCAAACCATATCATACATTCCCATGCACGAGCCACTGGTAGGGAATCACTTCGTACCATTGTGGTCTCTAGTCATCATCCAATGTTTATTTAGTATTTTAAGCATCAATCCCGCTATGTGAAACTCGGACGCAGCCACTCCCGTATCACTAGCACGCTAGTCTAGTCCACCCACCTAGTACCCAAGCTTCCTGGTTGTGCACAAGTAATTCAAATATCATACCACATGTCATAATCATACACTCAAACCAAGGAAGACATCACGCACACCAAAAACCACCATTTTCACACACATAAGCTATTTGAAATAATACGCACATTAAAATGTTCCAAAACTCAATATGCATTTCTTACACATCCAATTAAAACAACTTGCTTCCTTAATAACTATTTAATAAAATATTTATGTTTTTAAAATAAACAAATTTTGAAGAGCAGAGCATGAATTTACAAATAAAACCAACCAAACCTTCATTCCTAACCAAACACACACAACACAGCATCAAGAGTTCAATTCACACCACTTACACCAATTAAAAGGAAACCATTTGAGTAGTTTAACACAAGTGCTAACAAATGATTCCATAATGTTTTCACTAACGATAAATTTGGTTTTATTTAAAATTCCAATTTAGAACGAAACACATGACGTAATATTATTGAAACATGATTTGTACCACAAATATATTTTAATTAAAAATTTATCAATTTATAAAACACTAAACCAGCTTTACATGGGTTTCCAAAAAATCACACTAATATTAGAAAAACATATTAATAACAAATCAATGCATATGAGATCTCAAAAGAATAATATAAGACCACTTTGCACCATGAAATATAACTAAATAATATACTTAATTAATTAATCATGCAAATAAATTCATCAAACAATAATTATGAGCGTAACCACCTACCTCGGTGTGGAAGACATCAAAAATATGGTGTGCAAGGATCGTAGCACACCAACCGCAACTCAAACAAACCAAAATTGACACTAAAAAAGTAAATCAAACCAAAATAAATCAATGTCAAACCCAAAAAACCAAATTATCGGCTTTAAAATCCTAGAAGAGAGGAGATATTAACCATGAGGGAAGCCATCAAAGCTTCTCTGGGAGGAAGGAAGAGATGTTCACAACAAGGGGAGGGGCCTCGGCTGAGCTGTGGCACGATGTGCAATGCGAGGCGGGGAGGACAGTGAATGGCGGTCACCAGATATAGGATCCAGAGGGAAGTAGGGCGACACCGTCAGGTTTTTGTTTTGGATATGTGCAAGCCGGCCTGGCAGGGGGTCGGAAGTAGAACTAATTGACGCTGAGGGTTCCAAGGGAGGAGTGATGTCACGACATGAAGGGAGGAGGGCAGCGATGTAGAGGCGCAACATCAAGAGAGGGGGAGAAACAGGGCGGCCCAACAACACTTAGAGGAGGAGGAGGGAGGGAGGACCCTTGACGCGTCTGGGAGAGGGAAAAACACGGGAGGAGGCGTGAGAAATGTGCGTCATGTTGGGGGGGGGGGTGTGGCGTGATTTCCATCCGGAGTTCAGGGGTGTGGTGCTAGGGTTTAGAGGTGTGTAATGGGAGGGATGATGAAGGCTGAAACCAATGGGATAAGGGTGTGGGGTGTGAACCAGGCAGGAGGTAGGTCGACCGGGGGGTAGGGGTTGGGGGTGGCGTGGCATGGTGCGATGGCGGTCCAGGAATGGTGTGCGTGCGAGGAGGCTGGTTCGAGGTGATCTTCTAGTGGGAGGAAGGCGGGGCGAGGTTTCATGGGGGAGGCACTGAAGTCATCCAAGTCATAGATTTAGGGGTGGATATATTGGCGTAAGGGGAAGTGATGGGAGATAGGGGGAAGCTTCAACGGAGAATGAGAAAAAATCGAGGTAGGGGAGCGAGGTCTCAACGCAACAAAGGAGAAAAAAAATAAAGAAAGAAAAGAAAATAAATAAATAAAAAGAAACCAAAACAAATAGAAATAATAATAATAATAATAATGATAATAATTAACATGTTAATAATAATATTTATAAACTAAAAAAATTAAAATAAAATTATTATTATCATTAAAACACAATTTATTAAATCAACACATTAATATCATTTTTTTCCACACATTAATTTTATTTTGTTATTATTATTAACTCATTAATTTAATTAGTTAACCATCGATCAGGGTCATACGACATCCCTGGAAAAGCCGAACGTCTTCCCAATTATGCTTCACCCATGCGTCTCAGGATGACAAGCCTTGAAAAAACTCATTTAATTTTATTGATTTATTATTAAATCCTTTTATTTAATTAGTTTCACATCGGGAAAACGAGCAGGGAATCGAACGAGGCTATGTGGTGACCTATGCGAGGCCGCACGTCTTCAACAGCGGCACACTGGAACATTGATGAGGGCAAAAGGCTCATTTATCATAGCAAAATCCCAATCGGGCTTGTCCAGTATTACATATCAAAATAATAATACTAATCAGAAGCAGATAAAAATTATAAGATGAAAAAAAATTGAAACATGACATAATGCAAAATATCCGGATGTGATAAGATATAATTATCATCACTTTTTCCTTAGTACTTGAAAAAAATTTATGTTATGATCAATCACCAATAACATTTTTATGATTTTTGGATATCATATATTTAATTCTGAAATATCAGTTGATATTTACAAGTGAACATCATTTGCATTGTCCAAAATGTTTAAATTTACTAGAATCACTTCATCACATGGAATGAACATCACCTTTAAGCCACAAATCCCTCTACCAACACAATCAATTTACTATTCTCAATATATAGAGACTTAAATATGTTATCGTTCATAAAAATAATTAATATAATATTCAATCACATATTATGATACATTTTTTTTCCAACAGAGTCATCTGGTTGATAAGGATTTTAAACATATCCCATTAAAATATACATATAGATTTCAAATGGATAATCCAATGTAAATAAATAGGCCCTAATTTTGAAATATAATGCACTAGAGGAATCACTAGATTGAGCATTAGATCAAAAAAAGTTGGTGGAAAATATATTTCTACTTGAAAAAGAAAAAAAACCGCTTGATTCACAATATTATCGAATAGATTTGGATAAAAAAAATCTACTAAAATATTTGAGTAAATTACATATCCTTTTGATATTCATTATGAAGGCTACTTGAAATATATAATGTAGTGTGACAAGTATTTTTTGTTTCATCAAAACAACCCAATCATTATATTTCATACCTAGTAATTTGCAATCCTTCACTGACCTAAAATTCAAAAAATTTGAAGAATATGCAATGGGTACTTTTATACCCTACATACACTGAAAAAAATACATTTCCCACTCTTTATTAATGTGGGAATAACCAAAGGAAAATATTTTATGTTTCTATTAATAATGGGGAATAAAACCAAACGTATTCCCATGTATATCAACTCCAACGTAGCATTAAATAAATATTTTATATTTTATTTTAAGTAGGAAATTTTTCCAATAAAAATATATCATATATTTTTCTCAACATGCATAACTTCATTGTTATATTATATCTCTAATAATATATAATAATGTAATTAGAAAAAATACATTGTTTCTTCTGGTTATTTATTTGATGAAAATAACTTATTTTCATTCAAAATGTCAATTAAATATTTTTCACCATGTCATAATATTGTTCATTTGAAAATGGTTGGTGGTGAATATTTTATTTTTATGATCTTTATATGATTATTTCAATCGATGATAATGCTGCAAAATTTTAAAAATTTATTTAATATCCCAAGTACTCTTTTCGTCTTCTTTTCTGAAATTAATAATCAGAATACGTTTCTCCACAAATTGGACATGGTTTATATACCTTAACACTATATCATAATAATCTTACATGTGTTGGAATTACATATATACTAAACATTACCATATAACAGAAATGTGTAAATTTTTTTGAATGCACAAAAACCATTAACTCATTCCTCCCAATTGATGTTTCAAGTCATCAATCAATAGTAAATGATATGAATCAATATCATTTCCAATATATTTTGGACTAAAAATCATTATTTTAATCATAATTTCTTTTCCCAAATATATATATATATATGGGATTATGTTTTAAACTACCATAAATATTGGCCATGAACCATGATTTCTATTTAGGTTATGAAATATATTCGTTGTATCTGTACACACTGCCATTATGATATTTCTAACAACACTTATAGAATAAGGAAATTAATTTTCAAATTTCTTCAATTGTGATGAGTTAGTAGGGTAATTTAATTTACCATCAAATATGAATTCATATAAGTGCCATCTTAACCATGATTATCAATTTAATTTCAAAATATTTTCTTCTAATGTTGAATTTTTGGAAGGTACCAAATATATTTAGAAGGATATTTGATTTTTATTCCTGATAATGAATTGTATTCAATTTATTGGACTTAAATAAAGGGGTTATTAAAAAGAAATATTTAATTTAGCTTGATTTAATATGTCAATACATAAGAATGTATCTGATTTGACCCTTTCATCTATCTTATAACATGATGTTCCACATGTATGGTTTTTTATTAAGATTTCTATTCTTTACTACAAAACATTCAATAATTGTGGAAATCATGTATTTTTTTCTAAATACCATTGGGAATAATATTTTTTCGCCTCATAATTTTAATCTATAGATCTGTTGGATATTGGAAGTATTTTTAATAAAATTTAATGAATGTTAGAGAAACATTTATCACATAAAACATTACCTACTTTCTAGTAATGTAATATTAAATGTAATAATAAAAATATATATTTACTACATCCTAAGAATAAGTGTTGTTTAGATTATCTATAAATTTTTTTAATATTTCATATTTTTTAATGGTTTAAGAACCTGTATAATGAATTAAGAAATCATTATGATACTCTACCTCCATATAAATATTTTCATCAATATTAGATGTTTAATTTTCAATTCATTCACCATGCCTGATCCAATTTGTATTATTAAAGATAAAACCATATAAATTGATATGATCCTTGTTTTCTATAGATTTATACTTTATCAAATTCAACCCTGGACACATAGATATAAAAATAGATCTATGTTCTAAATATTGTTTTTTAAAATTACAAAATATAATCAACTTTATTTTCATATTAACTAGTGGTTCTTCATAAATTTACCCAATTATGGTACATTCAATACCTGAGATGAAAATAAAATCAGTTAATATTTCAGAACATATAAAAATTTAAAAAATATATATATATATATATATATATATATATCGATTAAATTTTAAAATAAGCACATCTAATAAAAATTATTCGTAATCTGATAGGAAATATCAAGGATTATTATGAATATAATGAAAAATGAATCCACTCAAGTTACTTGTTTGGAATGATATGTGTCATGTTAATTCTAATGCATATAATTTGGATAGAATCAAAACCTGAAAATATTATATGTATACTAATTTCAACTAATTTATATAAAAATAAACACACACATATATATCAATATATAAAAATGTGTATATTTCATTTTTTGGAACATTTTTCTATAATATCAAAAAATATAATATTTATCAATAAAAAAACATTAACAATAAAATTTATAATTAATTGTAAATTATAACACAAAAAATGAATCAGTTACTCCAAATAATTTCTAAATTATAATTAATTATATGTAAAATTTTAAAAAAACATACAATATTTGGATATCAATAAGAATGTTTGATCCATAATCTAATTTTTATCACTAGAATTCATTTCAACAGCAATGTTAACAATAATTAACAAAAATCAATGTAGAAAAGAAAAATATAAAATACAAAACTCGATGACGACAATATTGAGAGAAGAATTATTGATGTGGGTGGTCAAATAAATATTTAATAAGAATGAATGAGTCACGATGATAATGAAATCATGATTATAACTAAATAATCTATAGAAACACTAGAATCATGGATCATGAAATAGTCATCAGAGCCCTCTCAAGTCAAGAGACAAAGGTTTCATAGATCTGAAAAATTAGGGTTTCACTACCCACATGTGTTTCTACATTATTATTTATTATTTTTTTTAAAAATGAACTGATGCCAACGATTTATTAAATAATAGCGTGATTTTTGAAATTTTAAATCCCAAAATTGATTTCTTTTAATTATTACTTTTTTGGTAAAAAAAATATTCCAAATGTCTAACATATATCAATATGATATCAGTTCTACAAAAAATCAATGAAGAGAATGCTCCAAAAATCATTTCATACATCAGATTCTTATAAACTAGTGTCATATTTACAATGTTAAATCAATAATATCTACTCATTGTACTCATTAAATGTTTCTTATCACAATCAACAAATTAATTAATCATTCATCCTATAATACTAACTACAGAGTCCCACTCTTTTTACACATGTTATTAAATGGGTTTATGCCTATATATTCATGTAATACAAACCAATGATCAAAAATTATATTTTCATTGTTAGATTATTTACATTATTGTAAATATTGATTATTAAATTAAAAAATTTGTTTTAATCTCAAATTTGATCTCTTATCATCAATTGATCTTTTATAGCTGCATTGGATAACTTTGGGGAATGACATAAATATGGGATGATCTAAAAAAAATGCAAGGGATTAAAATAGGAATAAATAATATAACATGAGTTAAAATGCATAACATTATATCATAAAGGAATGTATTAGGAATGACCATATGGAATCATGTCGTATATAACATGGAATCTGACAGTCATGAAAATATAGAAAATTGGATGTGACATATAACTTGATACAGACATGAGTCGAGGAGAACATCCATGATTATATCACACGGTGGACAATGTACCATTAATGAATTATGTTTACTCCCTATCCCAATATGATTGCTCAAAAGAAATAATTATTACCCAATGCATTGGAGTACTATCTGAGCTCTCCCATTACAACATGATCATTCATATGTATTCCACATAACGAATCCAACATAATGAAATGGGTATGGTAATACTATCATGAACCATAACCAAATGGAATATAGAAAATGTATCTCTGAAATGAGGGGTTAAATCTATATCATAAATTCATAAGGTACATCATATATAAAAGAAAATTATTTTAGAATAAATTGGAAGCATGAAAAACTGTGGATAGAAATGATCTAATTAAGTGTGATGTTTTGGAAAATAAAAAGTGTATTTATAGAGTAAAAATAAAATGTGTTTTCATAAAACCATAAATGAAAAAAATAGTCTCAATGAATAAACTTAATAAATTTTCTAAATAATTATGGTTAAAATAGTTTATGTAGTGTAGTGGATAATTGTATGGAAATGGAGATGTTTTCATTAATTGGGTTTTCTTATCATGTATAATTGAGCGTGGGACCATAAAAATAATATAACAACTTTAAATGAATGGTGATTTGAGATAAATAAATATGTGTGTAATGTATATAAAAATCATAATAGAATTATTAAGGGTTATATTGCGGCCAAGGGATAGAAAACGTAACCCAAAGTTAATAGGGATGTTTTTAGAGATCCTTTACCACATTGTAAGCAATTGTATCGTATTACCATAAAATAATAATTATAAAATGAATGATATAAAACCATTATGATTTTGAGATTAATGGTATATTAAAAAACATTGATTATAAAAACCATATAATATAATTATGTGGTTAATAATAAATATATCTCATAAAATTAATAGTTAGATGTGGAACCCATTACCTCACACATCACATTATTGTGTCATTATTTAATCTCTTTTATTATTGTTTAAGGAATTATATTAACTCATTCCAGAACAATATTAATATTTATAATAAATTATTTTTTCAGATTTTATAACATATTATGACCAAATAACTAATAATATTTCATAATATTCATGGTTTCAGTTTAGTTAGTTTCATGGTTTCATGATCTGTTCAATTTTGTAAAATTATTGATGTTCTTGTAGAATGAGATTAAAAGTAAATAAATTTTATTGAACAATATTATTGAACATATATATGTATTAATAGTCCATATATCATTTTTATTTAATACATGATGATGATTCATTAATGATAATGTTAATGATAAATGATTAATTTATTTTGGAGGGTTTTCTAAACATCACAAACTAGTTTTGTATTTTTTAATATTATATATGTATATTGGTTCAAAAACATAAAATATGATATAATATATTCATTACAATATAATTTGAGTACAATAATTATTTTATGACAAGACATGAAGGTGGTAATGGAAAAGGATCAAAATAATTTTTTATAGAGATGGTCAATCACAAAATCATGGGAAATGGTTTTGTTACATTAAATAAGAGGAGGAATTAAAATTGATTGATAATATATAATATTATACACAAATATGATATACTATATACAAGATTTTGGAATTACCATTCCATGATATATGACATATCTGAGGAAAAATTTGAAAATGAAATGAAATTTAGATAGGGGTTTTGAGAAAATTACATATTGTATATCTCCACTTTGGGAGACCATTGAGGACCTTGAATTCTATTTTTGTGTGATTTTAATAGCCATATGACATTGGTAGAGTGTGGATTATATGTTTTGTAATATTTTTTTCGATATTCATTTATTTTTATGTAAAAATGTGTTGGTGAGGGGTTGTTTATAAAATTAACGATAAGTTAGTTTAAGTGATTATAATATTTATTAATTTATATTTAAACCAAACAACATTAAGGTGGGATTATTTTACATGAACACGAATGATAAGAAAATTTTTCAAGGATTTTTTTCATTAATAAATACCTCAAAGAACAATTAAATGTTCAATGTTTTTATTATGTTACACATTTACCTTTTAACATTATCCCTTATGATTATTTAACTTATATCATAGAAAATAATTTTTTTACGATGGAAATAATTAAATTCCTACAAATTATATTGAACTTAAATAATAATTGCAAACAATTGGTTCAAAATATTGAATATATCTAACCATATTAAATCCATATAACTGGAAAAATTAAATTCAAAATTAATACTGGAGACACAATGAAAATTAGTGTTTCTATAGTGAAAAATTCAAATGTTTGAAATACCTAAATATAAATTATCAATGTGAGATTGATTAAATTGAAATATATTATATTTATTTATGAATAATTTATTTATTTATACTATAAAATCTCTTTTAAATATAATTCAGAACATTGGAAAAATAAGATGTAAATGTAATTTTCAATTACAATTTATTATTTTTCACTTTTCATCAAAAATTGAAACATCTCTAAAAAATTACAAATTTCAGAGTTAGATAATTTTGTTATTCAAATTTCCAAGATGATGATTATTTTGAAAAATAAAATGTATTATGTTGTTCATATTTAGTATTAAAACATATCCTCCCTTAAGAGTGAGTAAAAATGCCATCGGTAAAATAAACCATTTTATGATTAAAAGTATACTTATTTGTATCCTAATATTATAAAAAAAATTGGATTAATTAATTAAAATTATAAAATAAATAAAATATAAATTTCAATAATATCTTTCACTAAAAGTGATTAATTTAATTTATTAACCTAAAATTTCCTTACAAACATAGTTTTTTGTAACAAACACACCTTTTATATTTAATTATTTTTTATTTTAATTTGTAATTAATTGGTAGAAATCGAATAAATATTATAAACATATTAATACTATAATTTAATATTTACATAATCTGATTAATTCCCTCCAATACAATGTCTAAGTCACCATAAAAAATCATATTTAATTTTTTGTTTATGCTTGGTGTTCAATGTAATTTAAGCTATGGAAGAGATTAAATTTTGTTAAAAAAGTCATACTATAAAATTTTTGGCCTCCAAAATAAACCATAAAATAAATATCAAAATTAAACAATCTATTGAAATACTATGGAAATGATATTAATGAAAAATATGGTCTTAGATTCTCTGTAAGGTCAATCAAGTGTGATATTAATGATAGTCTAAATGTAAGATGAGCATAATTGAATAAGATCATGACAGTAAAATTTGAAAATCAATACAAATAATATAAAACTATATAGGATTTACTTATATTCTTTTATGTCCTTTTTAATTACATTCTAGTATTAAAATCACTATTTTAATTAACATCTACTTCATTTTCATGTATGTGTTGCTTTGGTTATTTTTGACCATGTACATCGATATTGGTTACATATTTACTATAATTTTATGAATATTATAAATAAAATAATTATTCCTCAAACAAATATCTATATAAATCCGTTATGTTACTGATATAAAAAATGAATTACACGGAACATGGTGATAGTTTGTCATACCTGTGCACGAGCATTGATTTCTCTTTTCCATGGACGGAATAAAGAAATTTAATTTATAATTTACCTTTGTAGATTAATTTTAATATTATATATATCATTTATAAACATTATATATATTATTATTAATAGACATTTAGTGTGGAAATTTCAAATGAATGACATATCTTTATGGATGTGTTAAATGAAAAGTACTCTTGAGCGATGTTATTATTTTCTCATTAAGAAAAAATAACAATGATAGAAATTATATTGTCATTAAAAATCATAATAATTTCATAAATATTAATAATAATATCTCAAAAATTAATAAAATTAATCAATAATTGTTGATGATGGAAAATAAATTTTATTTCTATGTGGAGGTGTTAAGTAAATCATCAGATGGGTGATAATTTGAAGACCAATTTCATGGAAAGAGGGTTAATAAATTTATATTAACAATCATAATATAATTTTAATATATTGGTGACAGTGAAAATATTATTTAATGATCATTATAAAATAATTATAGGGATAAAATGATTACTAAAAAATAATGATTAGTTAAGGTGATTACCTCCTATTTGAAACAACTCCTTTAAATCTATTCTTAAGATTCATAGGATTGAACTTTTCTAATGACCATAAAATTTTGTATATGCATTGAGGAGTGGAGAACATAATATATATTGGTTCTATGAATATAGTGGGATTAATGTGTTTTGATGATGAGAAAATAATTTAGGTTATTTTTAATTTACTTTATGAAACTATTATATTTTTGTAATGCATTTAACATTATCAATGTAATTATCATGAAAGAATATATCAAATTGATTTTTATTTAAATATAATGCAGAATGAGGTTAAAATAACCAAAACCTCTAAAATTAGGTATTGTTAACTTGTTTTTTGAACAATATCATTGGGATTATCCCCTTTGATAATATCTTTTTACCATAAAATGGTATCTTATTTATCATATAAAAAGGATTATAATTTAAATTATATTGGTTAAATTGTAACTTGAATTTCCAAGAGGTTACATTTTCAATAATATCTTATTCAAATTTCCCTACTTAAATATATATATTTTTATTAAATAATTTAATATATTATTATATTTCCATATTATTATTAATTTAATATCCATTCATTTATTATTTAATTTGAAATTAAATACAACAATACCAAAATGCAATTCAATGTTAATCAACATAAGTATCCATACTAGGATATATTAATCTAAAACAATCATGGTAAATATTAATTTTATGAATTTATTTTACTATTAATAATTTTAATCTCAATTATTTCGTATTTATTTTAATATAATAAATACATTATTTTCATTGTGTAACAATGTATGGGCCCAAAATGTCATATATTTTGGAATTAGATGGTGCTAGATGAAATAAATTATGACCATCTGATAAATATACATTTTTTGTTTATTTTGTGACTTTATTATATTAGTTTTATTCATAATTAAACCATTTAGAATTACAGTGAATATTTACGATAGTTAGTATTCATTATGGCCAAAAGTTATTGTGTCTAATTTATGAAATGTTCCATCCTAATTAATAATATGGAAACCATTTCGGATGATTCAATTCATATATGTGGTATAAGTAGTAATATATTCGGTTTTTTAGGTGGTAAAGATCATTTTCCAGTTAAAGTCTATATTAAGATAAATTTTTGGCTAAAACTCTTTGTTGGGAAATGGGTTTATTGGGTTTTTAATGAAGATGAAGGATGGATCAAGGATCTATGTCATCCAATTACCTGACATATAATTGGGATACATACTGTATTTTCAATACATGAAAAGTAATGGGATTTTAGACTAATTCTTGATGAATAATGGGTTTCTCCTAGGGTGAAGACCCTAGAAATTGCATGATATGTAAATAATATACATAGAGAATAAATTCCAAATGATTGTTTTTTATATGATAATAATGGCATTATTTGGAGAGAATCCCACACATCTATCAAATAATAGAGTTTTCAAGCATCCATCTCAAGACAATATATATTATTTGACATTGTTTCACCATATAGACTCTATTTCATAAACTATTTATCTCATTAGATGTTTTTATAGTATCATATCTATTTCCCTTTGACAATTATTTGTTTTTCTTCCACTAAAATGAGTTATTTTGTTGTAGTCTCTTCAATCCTTTTTTGGTGTGGTCATACATTATTACATTTTCATTTGATCTTGACTGAATAATAAGTCAATATTGGATTAGTGTTCTCCCACAAGTATACATTAAATGTTATATACCTTTTCCCTTATAGTTTACTTGTGTTAAAACATTTCTCAACAGTGAGGAATTCCATAACATTGTGTATTTCCCATATAATTAATTAAATTCCTCGATATAGTTGTTTGGAACCTATTTAGGTTTTCATATTAGTGTTAATTTAATGGTTGGATTTTGATAGACTCAGCAATGGAAACCCATGAGGTCTTCCCTTATATAATCCATATGATGTACCACTTCATTTGGTTCTTGTGATTTCTCCACATTTATTGTGAACCATAAAGATAAATTAATTAATTTTTTAAGGTTTTTCTAACCTTTATTTACCTAGTCATATTTAAATGAATGGAATAAATTGAAAATATCTTATAGTATAATTATTTTTACCTCCATTTCATTTTTAGTATTATTTTCAAATGGTTTAATGGATTATATGAAAATATATTTAGTGGGTTGGAGGAAATAAATTTTTTAAAATAGAAAATGAATTTATTTTGGAATTGATAATTGTAGTGGATTACTTGGATGATGATATTGGATCCAAATTATATTATATTACATGGATATTTATACACCGTTTATCTTGATAATGGTTTTGGATTCCTTAGATGATCTCATGAGACCTTGATTCCATTGGATTCTACATATATTTTTACTCTAAGGATTTATATTTGTTGTGGTAGTTGATTCCTTATATGTTTATTCTCCTTGGATCCCTATCCCATGAGATGGTAAGGGAATTCCTTCCCCTTCGATCAAACTATCATGGATACAAATGGTACATAATTTTAGAACATGTTCGTTAGACCTCACTAATGTCTATAACAACTTTTCATCGAGAATCTAGATAAAATTGAAGAGGATTCCACAATATTCTATACATTTGATCTGACCATTTTTGGTATGGAACATGAAAAAATAGATAATAAATTGTGGATATTGAACTACATTACATAGAATTGACATTGAGGTTATTTTTATATTCATATGTAAAGAAAAAATAATGATATCAATTTATAATTTTTTGACTTGAAAATGTCACATGAATATTTATATTTATAACTATCCTTTTTTATTGGAGGTTAACTAATTTTTACAGAGAACATTGTTTGTATGGATAAGATAAATGTTTTATTTTGAGACATTATTTTAGATTTTTTATATAAATGATATATTGTAAAACTATAATTTAGTATTACAATGACCAAAATCATTGTAGAAATCATTAGTGGTATCCAATTGAGTGTAATCCCACTACCTTATTGGGTGTCCATTTTGTACCAAAACAGAGTTCATGGATGTAGGTATGGATTGGGGAAGGATCTCCTATTATGATGTTGGATTGGTTCTTCATAATATCATAGGAGAACAATTTCAACATATTCTTGTGATTCTCATTTGGATAGTAACTTTTTTGGATTTTTTATATTTTGATTCAGGTATTGTATTGGATTCATGCAAACCAGTTTTCCTTATTTATAGAGTTATGACAATATCGTCATATTGTACATGACAACTTATGGTAATTTCATATTATAGTGTTTTTGATCATTATCTTCTGTCAGTTATCTGTATGATTATTCAATTTATTATTCTTATTGGTCCCCTATTATATACTCTAAACATGTGATTATAGTCTCTCCAATATACCACCACATACCCTCAGCTGTAGTCACCATCCTCTAGAATGCATGGAGTACATCTTGAGGTTATATGACCCACTGTCTCCTGGAACCATTGGGTGGCTCCCTAGTTTTGATGTTACAAAATGGTATTAGATGTTTTTTATTTTGTTGTTTTACTATTTTGAGATCATATAAATTATATTACAATGTGAAATAATTTGTTAATGAGAAATGCAAGGGATCAGTTAAACCATGTTTAAAAAATACAAAAATTTCCTAGAATATGAATTAATATTTAATAGATTTTTCATATTTCTATTTATTTGATCCCCCATTAGGCGATATAATTGTGACTTTATGTCTATTATTATTTCATATAATCATACATAGATGAATTATATGAGGGTATACCATATCATGTATCATTTTAGTCACTTTACGAGATTCACATGCCGTGAAATATAACATTCCATAGAGAATGTATTGCTTAAAAAATTATATTTATTATGTGTTCCTATAGTTATATACCGCATTTCTAATAAAATGATTTTATAAGGAACTGGAAAATATGGTTGTTAGTTAGTGTTTTCTATGTGACATATATAGTGATTTATTTTATATAATACATAAGACACCCTTTGTTGCTAATTATTTCAAATTATTTCGTGGACCAATGGTCTCATCAACAAGAACATGTTATGGTCTAGATTATGTGAATGCCAAATATAATTTCATTAGGTGTATGGCCCCTAATATATTGGATATGGTGACCCATTTATTTCTTCCATTTAATTTAATGT
This sequence comes from Viscum album, assembly GCA_963277665.1. Lineage (NCBI taxonomy): Eukaryota > Viridiplantae > Streptophyta > Magnoliopsida > Santalales > Viscaceae > Viscum > Viscum album. Next base: position 1,681,443,665 of record OY728126.1, on the reverse strand, counting down.
GATAAAATTGTGGATTTCAACTACATTTAATTGGGGAAGTTGATATGTTGTTCATTATATTGATTTTATAGTGGGAAGTATATATTGTCTCTGGTGCATTATATGATTTTTACTATTTAATCAATAATGTATATAAGTGTACGTATGTTGTGATATTTTTTATAGGAATTATAAGACCTATCCTATGAAATTATCTTTCATAATATTGTTATCACTCATTTTGGAGGCATTTGATAGGAATTGTACATTCATGACACCATGATGAACTATATTTGAGCACCAAGAAGGAGGAGATGACTAGGATCTGGAGGTGGTGGTTCATAGGATACCGCTGGATCCTATTATATTTTCATTTGTGGGAACATTGGTTTTTTCAGATACATGTACTGAGGAACAGTTCCATGAGTGTTTTGTTCCATTCATGTTAACCATATCGGGACAACTGAATCCTGCCTTTTCAATGGAAGAGTTTAAATTTATGTTCCAGTAGTTTCATTACACCGTGTTATCAGTGGATGGGGGTCCACATTAGATTAAACTACAACTATAGACTGTTATATATATATATATATATTATTATATGGAGACACCTTATCATGTGTGAGTAAACCTTGCTTCATATATTCTTTTAGGATCATCTAACCACTGGTAGGATGTAATGAACTATGTTGATTAACTTCGAGATACTGTTTGGATTTATTTTTAACAAATCATTTATGAAAACTTATTTATTTGTACCTTGATAGATGAATTAGATTGTTAGTTTGTGACTTTGGAGTAGGGAATATGATCGGTATAGATTATTTTTCTTGGTTTATAGTGAATCACCATTTTTCACTGATTTATCTCGCTAATGCACCATTAAGTGAGAGACGCATTGAGGAAGGTCACAAGAATGTCATAAAATCATAGGTCAATGTGTTTTAGTTTAAATCTATTTATGAGATAGTAAATGTTTTGTTTAATACTATGTGGAATCTGAGTGAATCTAGGGTATAGGTTCTGGTCATTCAGCCTCTCAACCAAGTGGTTTTGTTTCAGATATAAGAATGATTCTTTTTGAGATCACTCATACATGGAGTAACATTGATGATTTTAATGACATTAGTGTTATGTTTTTTCACTAATGTGTAGAATTTGGACATATTAGGAATCAATGTGATCAAGAACCATTCGAGTGTTGAGAATAAATTGGGATGGGACATATAATGTGTTTCTGCAAGACAATACGTTTAGAAGTTAGTGGAAGGGTTTAGACTCAGAGTCATTGTTCTAGAGAATGATTTGAAACTCCATGAAAGACTGAGAGTTGGAGTAGTGTGGACCAACTAGTCTGAGGGGGTGGTCGTGTATGATAAATCTAGGCACTAGATGTACTTATATAGTAGGGTGGACCTACTATCAGTATTATAGTTGTTTTTCAGGATCATTATTAATAATAGATAAATTATTTACAATATAAACAATATTATAAGAGTTCATGTCAATCTATACCGAGAGGTATGAACAGAGGGAAATCTACCATTGTATATTGAATTTTTGATATAGATAATTCCCATAGTTTTATATTTTAACATGTTCGGTAGATACAATGGATCTTTGATTATTTTTATGGTGTTATGACGACAAATACTACTTTGTGGATAAAAACAGAGGGTTTACCCCAATGAAGAATGTTTCCCTTATGATTGGTTAGTGTCACATCATTGAAATAATTTTTTCCTCTATATGTTAGAGTTTGACTTCATAATTTAGATATTCTAACTAGTTTCTTATCAAGACCATGTCAATTTATATGATCAAAGGTTTTCCATCACATCACCATATGTATGAGGTTTTATTCACAATGAAGAATATGAATTCTAGTAAGGTAGATCTAGTATAAAGAATAATAGGATTTACTATATGAAAATATATATTTCTAGTTAGTATCATGATGATCAGGTATCAGATCAGGGTGATTTATATGCTACAGTTTATCATTTCAAAAATGTTTTTCCATTTGAATTTTCTATTTTAGCTTCTAATATAGTGGTGTAGATCTCTATAAATCTAAATTTAGGAGCTCCATTTTTTATATATTACACCTTATAGGATGTATAGTATTGAGTCTTATAAGCTCAATAGGCTTTTAGTAGACCTGAAATTGAAGAGATTTACAGGACCCAATATGTCAATGTTGGGTTCTTTTGTCCTTTTTGAGAAAAATGTGGATGGTACCCTATGTCTATAAGTGCATAATACAAAATTGATCTATTTATTTGTTATTAAATGGTTTCCCTTACCTTGGAAATATGATATCATTGACAATATTTAGCAAGAATAATATTTGTTGATAAATTTTTTGAGGTCTGTTTATTACCAGGTATATGTTCGACAAACATAAATATTCAATGCATATTTTTTAGTAGTTATGGTCTATAAGAATACCTGGTCATGAATATCAGTCTCATGAATGAACCAAAAATTTACATGGAGATGATTACATGGTTTTCCATCAATATATGTATTTTTTATGGTGATATTAATGGATGATATAGTTGTGTATTCTCTGAATCGGCAAGACAATTCCAAATAGTGTGAAATCATTTTTGACACCCTGAGAGATAATCAGTTTTTGGATAATATCCAAAACTAAAAATTCTGGATATATTATCATCACTTATTGGGTTATATAATCTTATATATGGTATTATTATTTGACTAATATAATTTTAGAGCTATAGGTTCCTATGAGAAACCCAAGAAATTCAGTGACATGTAGTCCTTATTTGGGATAGTAGGAAATTGGAAGGATTTTCATAAAATAATTATCAAATTAGAGACACCACTTGTGGGAGTGATTATGAATGGTGTGAAGTTTTAAGGGTATATACCTATGAGATTCCCTTAAAGAGAATAAATGGAGACTAACTTCGGTGCATGTCCTTATTCATCTATAGTTGGGTAGGAGCTACACTATGTATTGAAATGCATGAGGAATCTGAAAAGGAGAATTTATTATTTAGGAGGATAGATCCAGGGAATACATGTATCATTATTAGAGGCCACACAAGAGGAAATATCTGACACATGATCTGGAGTCAGGAATTTTTGTTCAGGTATTATGCTATGGGAGGAATTATTTTTTAACAGGGAATTATTGGGTGTGCATTAATATCAAAATCCCCTAGAATATTTTTACATAGGGTGACTTATATATGTGTTAGTTGAGGTCGGTTGGATAAAAAAATATTTTCAATTCAGGATTGATTATACACATGGTAAGGTCAATGAAGTTGTGAATTCACCAGGTAGGACGACATAGATACATGCATTTCTTAAGGCTAGTTTCAATTGGAAGATTATAAATTTATTCTCTATGATTGACATGGAGTTGAAGGATGGCCCATGAGATAATTTTATCTCATCCCTAGTTGTGAAATACAATCTTATGGATAATGTGAGGATGATATAGTAATCATGTTCTAAGGTTCAAGTCCCACTAGACTGCAAGGCAGGTGAGAACAGTCCTTCTATTTAAACCATGTGAGAGGATGAAATTTTATAAATGCATGGTATTTTTCTTGTTTCAATATACATTTGTAAGGAGTATATATTGTAGTTTTAATCCTTTTATTATTAATTACATCTTTTCATTACCAGTATGTATCATAACATGCACAACTAGTACTTGTGGCCATATATGAAACCTGATATTTTTGGTTTTGTTACGATGTCTTCCACCAGTCATTTGGTGATGGTAGAACACTAGTTACTAGCTGGAAATTTACTGAATTGTCCCACTCTCATGTGGAAATGAGAAGATGTTGTGATGGGTTTTGGGACCAAAATTTTGATCTTGCTTAAAGGTATTTATTCTTTTTTGGATTGGATATATAGGCTTATAATGGGATCACAATTATTATCATTTAGGGAGACCTTGTCTATAGATGAGCTATGTAGATTCTATATATGTGAGACTTTTCACCTTCAATGGGTTACTCAGATCATGGGACCATATAGGGAATTACATTTTACATCATGATTCTAACTTATTTTGACAGGTAATTCCATACACATGTGTTTCTTAGAATGAAATACCACCCTTATATTGATGGATATTCAATGAACAATATTTTGGTGCTTTAGGGGATGCATAAAGAATGATTCGATGATTGAAAGGGATCATGGGAGAGGCATATACCCATGTATGAGTTCTCATGCAAAAATAGATATCATGTGACAATAATGATTGAAAATTATGAGGATTAGCCTGGTAGAACATGTTCTTCACCTCTAATCTGGTTAACAGAAGGAGAGTCAGTTCATCATGGACCTTGTCACATTGGTAGACATAAAATAAAATTTAGTTGATTATAAATTGGTAGGATTCTTCATATTGTTTAACAAAATCATAATACGATTTCCATAAATGACCTCTGGAGTTCGAGGATACTGATCAGGCATGTCTATATATATCACAATGTTTGTGACTCAAATGGATCAGGAGGCACAATATGATTATGCCACAAGATGTCAAGATATTTGAGAATCTAAATAGTGTCGAGTAGGTATCCTATTTATTATAGTTACCTCAATTGTACTTATCCACATAAGAATATCTCAATGTATCTCATCAATGTGTTTATTAATCTGACACATCTCGCACATTGCTACTATATTGGGTTAAGTTGCATATTTATGGATCTATGATGGGAATCCATTACATATTATTGATTTAAGCAATAATTATATATAAATATGTTTATTTCCTCTAATAGGGGTTCTCAAAATGTATTTTATCAGTAATAGAGGTGAGGACCTCATTTTGAAAAAATCCCTTACCTATCATTCATAGGAGAGACATTGTGATGTAATTTCAAGACATGATATGTGATTTTGTCATGTTTCACCATCTTAAATATATTTCTCTATTGTCGGTGTCATTTGGTCAACACTTGTAATATCATTGTTCCAATTTTTACCTTCATTATTTTTAATTCTTCTTGAAAAAATTATTTTGTATAATGATCACCCACTATATTTTAATAATGTTTGCCCCTTTTTCCCTTTCCATATGATCTTTAACAAATATGTGGTTGATACGAGATGAGTGTTCAACCAAATTTATACAGCAGGATTTCTAAAATATCTACCTTATGGTATTAATGTTCTATAGATTGGAATATTTTTTTTACACACCATATCATACAGTGTTTCTCCATAAAATAATTGAATGTGTTGATATAATTTTTTGGAACCATTTTAGGTTTCCTTATTACTTATATTTTAATGATTTGATGTTGATAGACTCAACCTAGTCCACAAATGTTCTCATCCATTATATCTAAATTATTATTCCCCACCCCATTTGGTGCATCTAATCCCACCAACATCAGTGGGAGCGTTAATGATAATTTAATGAATTGTTTAATGTTTTTCTCTCCTTGATTTACCATTTCATCAATAAATTAATTTAATGAATTGAATTGAATTAATAGGTTATTTTTATTTCCACCATTACATGTTATTTCATATGTTTAAAAAATAAATATGGTATATATAGAAAAATGGATTTTGATGAATGAAATCATTGGTCGAAGTTAGTTAATGAATTAATATGGTAATTGATAATGGTACTGTATTCCATTGATGAGTTCCGTGGATCGTTATTCGTTTAGATACCATAGACATTTCTACTCAATGTATCTTTATTATGGTAGTTTATGTCTTGGGGCAGTTCCATAGTCTCTGATTATAATCTATTACATGGAAATTCTAAATCAATGGAACTGTTCTAGTTATATTAGTGGATGAATTTTAATTTTTTACTCATTGGAAAATGATTCTAAAACATGTGGAGGTCCATCCTACCCTTTAGATTAGGATTTTATTGACATGAATATAACATGTCCTATTGATGAGATCATTGGACTCTGCCTTATATTCCATCAAGATATTCATGGGACTAGATGAGGATTACATGGTCTTAAATTCATATGTTTTATCCCTTTATAGTTTGATTCATGAAATCATGGTAAGGAATTTTGGATATTTAAAATTTATTACAAAATTTGGACATTTTCGATGTCATTCTATGTTTATAGACATAATTGGTATGGGTATCAGTTTTTAGTTGTTATACCTAATAGTATCAATTACATATTTATTCTCACATATTCCCTTTTATATTGAATCAAACTATTATTTATAGGCAACTATACATTGCAGTAAAAGATTTTTTTTTCATTTTGACCATTTTTTTGAACTACTATACCTGAGATATATTACACACAACATTTTTATATTATATAGACTAGAATTCTTATATAAACGAATGGTGGTGTCCTTCTAAGTGTTATCTCACACCTAGATTATCCCACTTTTGGTTATTCAAATATACTACACACAATTTTTTCACCTTCATTTACTATTTCTTTATTAAAGTAATGCAATTAATTGGATTTAATTGATAAGAAATTGACATTTCATCCATTTAATGTTATGTCTTATGTTTAAAATATAAAAATGTTTTATATATAAATCTATGGAGTGTATTGGAAGAACTCATGGGTCAATGTTGGTTAATGAATTGATTAGTTAATTGATTATGGTAATTAATTCCTTAAATGAGATCCTTGTATCTGTATTCCATCATATACAAAGGAAATTTGCAATAATATTTTGATTTATTGGTTCTACATAGGATTAGGGGCGGACTAGAATGATCTATTCTGATGATGCTAGCTAGGATTGTTTCATTTTTTCATTTTTTGTATGTATATTTTTTTGGATGCGTGTATATAAGTTTTACTACATTGAAGAGACATGACATGATCATCATTTTGTACATGACTACTTGGGGTTGTTTATAATTTTAGTATGTAGATATTTTCCAGCTATAAATTATTTATATTCTTCTTATATTTTTTATTAATATTATACCATTATTCTATACTCTTATAATTAGGGTATAGCCTCTCTACTATACCACTTTTATCATCACTTCTAGTTTGTAGCCTCTTACGTATTGGGAGACACTCAAAAGGCCATGTAACCCATTGGATCTGGGAATCATTTTATGGATCTTTTCTGAGGAAATCTATTAATTTTGTATTACGTAAACCACCAAACTCAATAAAAATCATGTTTTCCTAAAAATTGGACTTCTAATAATAAACATGTTTTTATTAAAAAATAAATTATAAAAATAAGTCAAAATATATTAATTAAAAATACCATAATCTATAAGAATTTATTATTTTTTAAAAATTATATGAATATAATGTTCCTTATTAAATTCATTAAAAAATATAAAATTTTATAATATAATATTTTTTAATATTCAATGAAAAAAAAAATTCAAAAAAAATTTAAATTTTTACAATATGATAATTTTTATGCTAATTTTACAAATTATAGAGATTTTATCAATTAAATATTTAAATTTTTTAAAAAAAATTTATAATATTTTCATTGAAAAATAAATATATACATGTTTTAAATAAAATATATTTTTTAAGCAAAAATGGAAATTAATAAAAAATGAATGACTATTCGAAGATAATTATTATATAATTTTTTATTGATTATGATGATAATATATAAATAAATATTTCATTTTATATCAATCATATTCATTTCCTATAATTATCGAAGTATGTTTTAGAAGTAAATATTTTAAAATTATATATATGGGGTTCATTTATGATTGGTGTTATGTGTCATTTTAACATCCTTGATCTAGGAGACCCCATACCAAATCACAAGCCAGATCATCACATAAAATCAAGAGTTCGTAACCACACACTAGACGATGATGACTAGCAGTGAGGGTCAAAAAAGTCATGTGTGGAGGAATGTATGAGTATTAATGAGATGGAAAAATCAGTTTAATTTTCGAATGTGCCTTACACTTCGTCCCTCATTTCAATTTTTTCGACCATTACTTCTACATCGGTTTGGTCTCCACCATGTCATGAAGTCTCACATCCCCTGTATCATGGCTTCTCTTCAGTCTTGGTTCCTCAACTACTACCCCAGGAGCAGCTTTCTCCTCCCCCATAAGATAGATCCTCCTATAGGTATGCCTTTACTGATCCTCTCCAACATCCCTCATTATTTTTCTTTCTAGAACATACCCTACCCTTTACATAGGGGTTGAGGGTGGGATCTAGTATCACCTTGGTTTTTCTTGGCTGTGACTTATTCGGATGCCTCGGCCTTCCTCATGTGGATACAGGTGGCATGATTTGGGGGCGTGATGCTGTCTCTACAGACCTCCCATCGGCTTGTTCTTTCTTGGGGATTGAATGATCAAGTCCTCATTTTTTCAGTGCATCAGCACTCTTTCTACATTATCCTTGGATCAAAGGAGGATTTCATTGTTTTTGTAATGTCCCCCGTGTGTGGGGTCAATGTTGTATTAATCTGTCGTAGTGGTTATTGGAGGTTCACAAGGGTAAGAAGTGTTCCCTCGTAGCTGTTTAGATTTCTCACCCTAGACATTCCTTTTTGTTTCATAATGAGGTATTTCTTAAGATTTTTGGTGATGCCCTCAGTTGTATTCTCTAATCGAATGATCAAACCTATTGGTGTTAGGAAGTCTCTGCAGCCCAAATTTGTGTGAAATTTGGCTCTTGTTCTCCTCTCCCAGATAAGCTTTCTTTATTCGTGGAGGTTTCCTTCTGCTGGGACAAACCCAATCTCTACCAAGTTCTTCCAAGGTACTACTCCAACTGTCTAATTCATGGACACTCTGTGCATGTTTGTCGAGAGATTCATCAGGGCGCTTGCCACCAACAGCCTCGAGAGGCCAACTGGGTCACTTCTAAGGTATCACTGCTACTGGACTTGGCTAATGAAAAAGAGCCTCAACCTGTTTCTCTTGATGACCCCTCAGTGGATGATCTTCCCATCACCAACCATGTGAGGGGTGATGGTGTGATGGAGTAGACATTGGTTGGTTCCACCCCAGGCTTATCCCTTTTACAGCTTTATCCCCATAGCATTCAATAAAACCCAATTCATCTTCTCGACCCCTTACTCTCCTTTCTCAAGAGGTATTTTATTGCCAATGTTATGAAGGTCTTGATGGTGGTGTGGTATCTCTAGGGACCTCTCCTATAATGAGACTTTTTTTTCAAGCTTCCCTGCCAAATAGATGTTTAGGGGTATCCTTCTTCCAAGGAGCCTCACCGTCAAGTAGCCATTTCCACCATTTCTGGGACTCTGGCCCCTCAAACTCCCAAACACCATAATCGATTGGATCTTTCTAAAGAGGAAGGTGATTATGAAACCCCTCTTTCTCTAATCCTGATCCGGGGTCTGGGACTGATGGATTCCTAAGAATTGAATTCTTCTACCTCTTGTCCTCAGATGATTATTGAGAATTCAAGTATATACACAAGTTCCAAATCCAGGAAATGTAGGGAGTGTTCTTCTTCCCTCGTCACCAAGGTCTAGAACCATGGGTCCACTTCTAGGGCTCTATCAATTTAATGATAGAAAAACGAAATTTTCAATTTTTGTGTACCTTCATTTTAATAAGTTCCATATGAAAATAAATGGTTTTGATAGATAACATAGGATGCATGGATTCAAGCATGATGATCCCTCCAATAGTCACATTTGTATTTTTTAGCACAATAATTATTCGGTGGAAAATATTGAGGTGGATGACCCAAAAATCACCATGATGGAGTCTCTAGGGAGAAGGTTCATATTCATATCATTTATTTATTAGAGATGTGATTTCCAAAAGTCGGAATCTCTATGGAGTGGTATCAGTGCTTTTGATTCTGGAAATCTTCCCTGGTTCATCAGTAGTGATTTTAACATTGTTGCGAGTACTGATGAGATGAAAGGTTGCGATCCTTTTCCTAGGAAGGGAAGCTTGTAAATTGTGCAGTTTAGGGTCAGAAAAGGGATTATGGACATGGGATTTTCAAGGGACCACTTCACATTGTGTAATAACCAAATGGAAAACTAGCACTCATGGAGCCACATTAATCACTACATCACCAACATGCAAGCCATCTACATGTTCAATGATGCCTAGGTTGATAATTTTGCTCATGGGATCTCTAATCATTCCCCTCTTCTGGTATGGCATGCCTCCAGATAGGATAATCATTCGAGGATCATATTCAATAAGCACTGGATCCCTTAGCCTGATTTTCATCATCTAGTAATTATGGTCTGGGTAGGCCCCCACCAGGGTCATCATTGGATAGCTCTGCATAATAAACGAAGAAGGATGAATAAGGCTATAAAGGTTTGGTCTAACTCTCATCCACCCATTGGAAAGTATCTTTAGGATCATATGGGTATATTTAATTGACTTGAATCCTTCTAAGAGGAGGATTGGGACGATCGTTCTTTTAAGGAGTTATCATTGAAGAAGGATGCCTTCATTGATCACATTCTTGGGTATGAAAGAGTGGTATGGGAAGAATCTAGAAATAAATGGATTAGGGTTGGGGACAAAAAACAAATTTTTTCCATTCATACATCATGTAATTCAAACTTCATTCGAACCACTCAACTGTTCTGGATAATAGCACCTCTTCAGCAGTCCCGGATATTGGGTGGACTAGTGCTCATACCTTCTTCACTGATCACCTAGAAGGTCTTAATCCAAATATTCCAAATTGATATCCATGAAAGAATGAGGAAATCCTCCATGTTATTCTTAATGTCGTATCTCCCCAGATCGATGATCTGTTAGATTCCATCCCAGATGATGTTGAGATTTATGTGGATATGCACAACATTAATCTAGAAAATGTTCCTGGCTCGGATGAGTTCATAGGATTGTTCTATAGAGGTTCATGGGTTGTGATTAAAGATGATGTCACTAACGCAATTCAATATTTTCTCATGGGTTGGAGCCTGACGTGAGTTTCATATTCTACAACTTTGGTTCTCATCCCCAAAATCAAGAACCCTTCATCCCTCACACACATCAGACCTTTGAGTATATCTACCATTCCTTGAAAATTTTTGGCTAGTATCATCACCTCTATGATTTCACCTCACCTCCTGGAATGAGAGTCTCTTGAAAAAAATATTTTCAGGATGGGTGGGTCCATCGAAAGATAAATCATGAGGGCTCATTATCTCTTCAGGGACATTGATAGAAAAACTCATGGATCCAACATGGCCGGTAAGTTTGATCTGAATAATGTGTATGATCATATCAAGTGGATCATCATAAACATGGTCTTGACAGGTATTTGGTTCTCTCCCTGGCCTATTGATATTTTCATCATGTGTTTTAGTTCATCATGGCATGTGGTATCCTACATGGGTAAACTGCATGGTTTCTGCAAGGCCTCTCGCGGCCTAAGACAGGGGGACTCCTTGTCCTTGATCCTCTTCATCCAAGCCCATGACATTTTGAGTCGGCACATCAAAAATTTTGTGTCGAACCGCAAGAAACAACCGTATCACAAGAGATTCAGTTCACTTTATATTACTCACCATATGCTTGTGGATGACACCACAATATTCATGAAATCTAGTAGTAGATCGATTAGAGACTTCACCTATGATTTGGAGACCTTCTTCCAATGGGGTTTCCAGAATGTCAAAAATTCTACGAGAAACCTTTTTATTTCCAAAAAGTTCCCTATAGGGAATTCCCCATATTTGTGCAATTCCATTAGCATGTATAAAGGTAGTTTTCCGATGGACTACTTGGGATCTCATAATTCTGCAGGCAGGCTCGGGATTTAGGACATCGACAGTGTAGTTAGTAGAATTGTGGATAGAGTTCTCAACTAGAAGAACTAGTTCCTTTCCTTTGGGGGGAAAATTGCACTGATGACTAGCATCTTGTTATCCACCCCTGTTCATGTGCTTTCCTTTGTTAATGTTCCCAAGTTAGTTTTTCCGAAAATTGATGCTATCTTAGGGAACATTTTTTGGTGCCCTCTCCAGAAGGGAAAATGGAATTGTTCCTCATGGAAAAAATGGCACATCATATCCAGTAGGGTGGTGTCAATGTTTGGAGCATGGGTGATACTATTTGTTTCATGCATGAAAAATTTTCAATGGAGGTCCTAGAGCAGCATTCGCTTTGGGGAAAAGGCAAGGAAGGACGATGGAAAGAGGGTTTGTCTCGGGATGAATGGCCTTTAATCCCTTCTTGTCTGAGAAAATCTCACTCATTCCAGTCATTCAACCCTTTACACAATGTATTTTGGGGAATGGTACTATATTGTTTTGGCACAAATATCGGATTGGGGTTTCTGTTGGATTTCTAGCGTGTCATGCTCCTGATATTATGTTCAAGGAAGCTTCCATGAATATTTACATCATTTCAGATATGCATGATAAGGTACATAAGGTATTATTTGATCTCATTATTTTCACTGATAATGCTGACATATGTGTCTCCACTCTGTCTTGATCGAGCAAATTCTCTTCCAGGGACATTCGCAGAATCTCACCTAAACAACCTTTTTCAGATGGCTGGTATGATACCATGTAGTGCAGGTGGATATCAACAAAGTTTAACATACTTCCTTGGAAGATTATGATCAATTCACTACCCTTGGAGGATGATATCAGATTATGCAGAATCATGTTGGACTCCAGGTGCTGCTTTAGTTGGAATAACTACGACGAAATGGGGGATCACATCATTTTTGAGGGTGCATGGGTGTTGCAGGTCTGGATTCATTTTGGCCCGTTTACTTCCTGCTTGATTTTGAATATGTATGTGGCCTATTTCCTGGAGATTTGGTTTAGTGGAACATGTGTTTCTAGCGTGGAGAAGACGGGATGCATGCTAGTGCTGCACTAGGATTGTTGGTATATTCGGCAGGCTCGAAATAAGATGAAATTTGTGGGATTTAAATCCTCTGGAAGGTCAATCATTGTGCATATCAGTATCCTGCTGCTGGATATGGTCAAGCATTCTGATGAATGGCTGGTTGCTCATACATTGTATCACCTACTTCTCAATTTCCCAGTATCCCATATGCCTAGTAATGTACGATGACCCCTCTGGGTGTGCTGGATTTCTCATACTTGTGGTCTGAAACTTAATACTGATGGTTCCTATATCATTGGAACCATTCATGGAGGTGGGGTTGTTCGGTATGCCAAAGGTGTATCATTATCACCTTTTCTATGCAGTGGGTCCTCTCTCCTGGTAGAATCCAAGGCCGCTCATACTGGCCCTACTCTTTTCCAACAAGCCAATATCTGTCTCTCTGAGGTGGAGACAAACTCCCTGATTTTTCATTATTCCCTTATGGGTATGGGTTCCATCACATGGCCCATAACCTACACCATTAAAAAGTGCATGGGTATGCTTCCCAACGACAATATCAAAGATCTTCATGCAGGGCGTGAAGGGAATAAAGTGTAGGAACACCTTGCCTCAATGTCTGAGCCCAAAGCCAATATCTACTGGGTATCGAATGTGAACCTCTTAAAACTGGAGGGTGTGGATCTCATAAAGGGGGATTCCATTGGATTTCATAACATCAGACCGCCTTAGGCTTGTTCCTGTTTTTTTATTTTTCCCTGGAGGTGTTTGTTCTTCTTTATCCCCTTCCTTTTATTTATAAATAAATAAATGATGATGATGATGAGGGGAGACTATGAACTCTTTACTGTATTATCCCCCTACATACCAAAATATAAATTGTAGAAACAATATGTATCAACCAATAAACATTAATATCTAAACAACCCGCAAAACATGGTTCAAACCAAAATTCTGCCTTAACCATGCCACAACATGCTTATAGTGCCAATGTGAATAAAAACCAATATAAAGATGAATGAATAAATCCCCGAAACGGGTCACGACTTCATGATTGGATCCTCTTCTATGTATATCCCAAGACCAACTCGACATCTAAACATAGAGACTATTCCATATTCCATACATTCAACCATAATATCCACTTTGTTACCAAACGGTGGCTAGAGCATGGTGTGAGTACAAATCAATGTAGGACACCATCATTAGTGAATAAAAAATATTTAGTCTAAATAGATATTTCATTCTAGTATGAAGAAAAATATATGATAAAAAAGTAAAACTCATGATCGATTTGATAACCATGTACTCTTAAACCATTTCTATCATTATAACCATTTCCATTAGTTATCCCAACTTCAATTTTTAATTCCATTTAATAATGTGTTTCATGGGTTAGGAACATAAATCATCTGCACATGGGGCTGAGGAAGTCAATAAATATGAAAAAGGGAATAAGTCAAGTTACCTATCTCACTAAGGAATAAAATTTCGTTACAAATAAATTACACTTACCTAGGAGCCTCAGTCTAGGTAGTTCATCAATGAAACCAATGGGGAATAAAGCATCCAAATGAAATGTTAACTTAAATTCTAAAAGCACATTGGTAGACACAAAAGGATCCTCGGTCCATGTCTCTAAACAGGATCTGGCATGCCATGTCATTCCATCTCAACCAGTTTGTCACAAGCCAGAAATCCTAGAGCATCATTCTGTAAATCTAACCGAGACTCAGAACTCCATGTCTGACCATCCCAACCTCGATATAGAATTCCATTTCCATACACTTGGGTTTAGGAGCATTAGTCCATCACATAAAAACCATAGTACATTGGGGAGTGGATCATCAGTCCACCCTCCCAAAACAATTCATCACATATTACCATATAAAAAAAAACATGACCAATACATATTGTAATAACATAGCACAATCGTCAACATGTGAACTAACACTATACCATAGCCCATCAACACATTTTACATGTATGTTTCATATCCATATATTCCAATTCCCATTATAATTCCCTAATCTATCACCTATATTATGAAGTCTCATCCATTAGCCAATATTCACCAATTACCATATGTTAGCATATTTATCATTTCAAACAAAATTTCCCTCACTTATACATTTCATGTACAATTCTTTTTTCACATAGCATAACCACATTATCAGATTCAACCTGTTTGGTGTACCTCATAATTCCCATGTATTTACACATTCACCATTCTCATTATTTCCCTTATGAGACCCCATTTACATGTTCGCCATTTCCCAATCCATTCAAAATTTACTATATTCATCATTTCATATATACAAACCCTTTTTTCCATTTCAACACAATTCATGACCCATTTAAAACTGTCTGAATTACCCCAATAACCCATTTCCATGTCTTCATAATAACACTTTCTCGATTATCAAATCCAAGGAAGAACTATAAATATTTATTTTTGGCTCAACCAACTATGTTCACTTACTCTTCATTGGATATACATTATCAAACATCAACAACAAAATAAATCTTAAAAAATAATACATTTGGGAATGCCAGTGAACCACATGGTTGGCCATAAATTATTGTAATAATCCTCAATGCACCCACCAGGGTCCAAGAGGGGTCTAAATAGTTAATTATATAATCATTTTACCAAATAATATTCATGGAAATTAATGAAATATAATAAGGAATCACGAAAATAACAAACACAATAAATCTAAATCAAAGTTATGGAATATAACTTTTATACCGCCAACCTAAAATTTTAAGATGAACACGCTACCATTCAATACATAGGAATAGATATAAACCCTCTCTAAATCCTTAACCTATATTCCTCCAGAAAATGTGGTATTTTGAGCTTCAAATGATGATTTTTAAAAATAAATCCTTATTCCTGATAAGGGAATGAAGGAGAAGATTAGACATACATTGATCTATTATCCACAATTAACATTTCTCCAAATGGCTATGAAGTGAGGGAGATTGATCCTTGGAAGCTATTGGATTACTTGGATTATAACTAGGGATCTATAGAGGAAAATATGGGAGGAAATATAGTAAAACATAAATATCCTATAACTATTATTTTTAAATTTTTTCCATCATTACTAGGTCTCACGGTATACCCACTTTGTTTTTCAAACCGTGTGTGATACACTATCTAAGCGGTGTAGGTTCACATGATTACCTGAGTCAGTTGCACGATTTTCAAAACATTGTGCCATTCATCTAATATAACACTCTTTAAGGCTACTTGTATTTTTATGGATAGGTCGGATTATTTCCTTAACCATGATCCAACCAAGCACCATGTATAGCATGGATCGGTTTCCCTCCCGTTCATGCCCTCAACACTCAAAAACACCCCATGGACCCTCTTACTCCAATGAATAATTTCATTAATATGATACTCGATATTGAAACCAAAATTATACATCTACATACCATAATGAGGTCAGTATTCTTTAAACCTCCCCACCTTATAATGGTTCTTACTCGAATCACATACTCAATCATTACTATGACTCAAAAACAGGGATATCAAGACATATGTCCCAGTTATCCATTTCAATTAACCAAATTTTTTCCTAAACCTCCCCATGCTATCATTAACATGATGGAAGGAATTATATCCCCACAATCCTACCTCCCTAAAATCCACCACACTATCCAGAAACCCCTTTAAGGATGTATCGACAATAACCATACCTCATCCATTAGCATATCCTAGGTAAAACATACGAAACAATTCCAAATTCAATGAACATAGAATAATTATAACACAATATCAAACCACCATGGAGGAATCAATTGGAATCCCATAATTTGGATCCTCCTTGCAACCCATGACCCAGATCACATGGAATCATTTTACTATATTTTTAAAAATCTATCAGTGGAAAAAACCTGATACAACTTGAAGGAAAACACACGGTCATTCCAACCAAATTCCCTGAATTTTGATGATCCACCAATCATTTCTTGAAGATATGATTCCATAATTGTCCATCCAAGAAGAAACTGAACTCCTAGGTACTCAATTTTTCAAACTCCTTCAACTACTAATTATTAGTTAAAACTATCCCAAAAGATGATAACATGAGTCCCTCAAACCCAGAATTGTGATCACACCATCAATCAACCACTTACCGAAGTCTACTTATGAATTTTATTGTTTTATGGAACCCAAAAACTCTTGACACAAACCATTAAAATTTCATACCACCCCTCAATAGACTTAATTAAGACATCACAAATTTCATTTGGAAATACACTGAACACAATGCTACGAGTTGTCTCATACAAAAACCATAAACAATCCCCACATTGCTATCCATGGTGACCCAATGTGCACCTCACTAGTTCTGCATTGCAATTCTAGTCTCACTACATCAACTCAAAATTATCCTCCCCAATCCAAGACTAACATATCACTCCCCCCCCCATAGGAGTTTCAATTCCATTGTACTCAATGAGGGATTCCATCCCCACATATTACACTTGATCTCAAACTAAACCCCAAGATATAGACATGAATAACTATATTTATTCCAAATCAAGAAGATGAATGTCACCCTATGCCTGTTTCCAGCATTAGTTAATTAAACTCAAACCATTTTTAGACAGGCGATCTATCTAGAGGACCTTACCGATTTTTTTTTTGATTTTTGTACATCCCATCATCCTGCACTACATACACTACACCCATTATCATAAATTACATGATGTCTCCCATAAAAAACAACTTTCTATCACCCATAGTGATTACTAATCTTCAAAATGAATGAGGGATGATGTCAAGATGTTGGGAATGATCTTCTGTTTATTGGTACACTAATTTGATATTGATTAATAACAACACCAACTTTAGCATCACTGATGTCACCTACCATTATGGGACCCCACAACCTATCTTGGATATCATGCCTCCTTGTTTCACAATTATATCTAGTTCTTAACCATAATATCTCCAAGGCCATTCACCAAGGAGTTGTTACTCGACGTTTATATTGTCACTTCTACTACCACACCACTCGAGCACATTCAGCACAACTCTAAACATTATCAACCGAAAACAGTGTTTTTCCACACAAATAATTCCAAAGATCTCTCAATAATCAACCTCTACATAAGTATAGCCAATAAATCTCTTATAATCGTATTAATGTACCTTGGTCAGTCATCATCACCACCCCCAAGGAATTATCAACCTATCACTCAAAAAACAACCATTCATACAACAAAATCATCCAAATGAACAACCCTGTAGTGGGTGTTATCTTCACAATAGAAGCATCTAACTGCACTTCAGTCGCCATTGTGTATCTTATATATAACAACAATGAGGCCTCCATTAGTCATCATCCAACCTAGTGGGCCAGACATTAATTGTATACATCCCATCAAAACTAACCTTTCAACAAATCACAAGCTTTAGGGAGACCTTGTTAATGTTCACGGGAACAACTATACAATTTACTAGATCATGGTGGTTCTCATTATGCAATGATTCCACCTATGATGCATCAATCATACTTCATAATCCGACGTACCCACATCACAGGGTTATCCACCAATGATGTCTCCCTCTATTTACCCAAGACCATCAATGCATAACCAGAAATCATATCACTTATTGAACAATAAAATGTCTCATTTATTTCCATATTTCTAAAACACACTACGAAAAAATTTGAATATCCAACTATTAGGGAAAAACCAAACACCTATATAACACACATCCAAAATCACTAATATTATTGTTTTACCTATATCTTTTTTCTTAAATAAGGTTGAATGATTCCAACTGCGTAAACTTGAGTCAAAAAATTCAAAAGTGATTGGTCTTCGTCTCAAACCAAAAACATTATGTTACCAGAAAAAAAATTCATGAATGGCACTCTCACTCGTGTTACGATACACACTATGCCTAGAATACTATGTGACCATCCCATCCATCTTCAAAACCAAATGTAATTATACACATACATTGGAATTACATTCTAAAATACTTATATTGAGTTCAAAGAACAACATAAAATGTCCCCACTCACATGGTTCTCAAAACCCTGGTTCTATCGCTACGGCCTACCATGCACCCCACACGATCACGATCCACATGGATTTCCACATTCATATTACCGAACAATTCATCACTGCCCAAAGGCCACATATCTACCGATAGTGTCCTAAGAACATCTCATATTTCAAATCCTACACAAAAAGGCCTCAAAACCAAAATAATAGGTCTCAAACTAGGGAACTCTCACTAGAAAATTCAACATATACATGGTTTAAATTGTCAACTAAAGGAATAACTACTACCCAGTTCACTCAAGGTTCCATCATTAAAAAACATTGTATAATTGACATCACCATTTTGGAACTCAATGATCGACATTTTAAACTCCCCATCCCCCCATATTTTTAAAATGTAATACCATATTCAAAACCATAATTCAAAACATTATACTCAATAGACACTTAAAATAATGATCGATAGGATTACATTTTTTTCCCAGTGGCATCCCATTTTTGTGTGAGTAAAAAAATCATTAGGACAACACCAAAGGTCACTAAAGAATATATATAATATATATAGGTAGATAAAGTAAGTGTGAATCAAATAATATGATAAAAAGGGAAACTCATTTTTCATTAGATTACCACATAAACATAAACCATTTATATCATTATTAAAATATCCATTACTTATCATATATTAATTATTTTAACCATTTTCATCATGAGTTTCACAGGTTAGACACATGTATCATCTACACATGGGGATAATTAAATAAATTTTTATGCATAATGAACTGTTCAATGTTCCCAATCTTGATATGGATTAGCATTTGATAATAAATAAATCTCTCTTACCTAGAATCCTCAATCCATGTTGTTTTTTTAATGTAACCATTGGGGAATAAGACATGTCTTAAACATCATAAATATATTTTAAAAAGGTCAGTACTTGAATAGCTAAGAAACATTCTACATGAATCCAACCTAGATCTGTTATGGCTTATAGGACCATCCCAACCACATGGTCAGAAGTCGAAAAACATAGATCTTAGGTTCATGAGGCCAAACATGAAACGGAACACCATTCTTAACCATTCCAACCTCAATATGGACCACAATTTCCATACCCCTGGGTTTATGAGAATCTTTCATTCCCCCAAAAACCATAGATCACCAAGGAGTAGAGAATCAGTCCAACCTCATAAAATGATTCATCACAAAATACCACATCACAACAAATCACAATAAATATAAATAGAAATCACATTCCACAACCTAAAACAAGGAAACTAACACTATTCCACAACTCATTATAACCTTTAAAATTAATACTACATAGATGTCTTTTCCAATTAACATTACCATGAACTATCCCATCATGTATATTCACAAGTATCTTTAATTACCCAATATTTACCAAATATCATACATTAGCCCATTTATCATTTCACATGAAATTTTTCCCACTTATGAATTAAAATTACAATTCATATATCACATAGTGCTACCACGTTATCATGTTTAACCCTTTATGTTTACCTTAGAATTAATTTGTATTAACCCATTTAACATATTCATCAATTCCCTTATGTGACCTCAGTTACATGTTCTTCACTTACAAAGCTGTTTTTAATCTAAAATGTTCATTATTTCATATATATATATATATATATATATCCGTTTTTAATTTGAAGATATGTCATGAACCATTTCACACAATCCTAATTAACCCCAATTACCCATTGTCATGTCTTGCCTATATAAATTTTTATGATGATCAAATTCTAGGCACAACTATAAAAATTACATTTATATTCAATCAACCATGTTCAAAAACTTTTCATATGTTCTATGTTATCAGACACTAATATCATAGATAACATTAATAATTTCTAGTTTCAAGAATTCCAGTACACCATATGGATTGTGTTAAATCATTCTAATCATCCTAAACGCATACCACCGAGATCACGAGTGCTCTAAATGGTTAATTATTCAACCATGTTATAACATCATAGTAGTGGAAATTAATTCAAAAAAAAGGAATCATGGTATTGACACACATTCATAAACCTATAACAAAATAGAGGGATATAACTTGTAGAAAACCTACCTAAAATCCCAAGATGAACGCAATTCAAAACAATTCGTTTGGTTTTGATCCAAATTCCCTTTGAATCCTCAACCAATATTCCACTAAAAAATGTGGTATTTCGAGCATATGAATTTGATTTCCCAAAATAAAAACCCTAATTTTGAAAATGGATGATAATAGAGGATTAGACATACCTGGATCATCGATTCGCAACCAATGACGCTCCAATTTCCCATAGAGAAAGTGAGATTGAAGGTTGGAAGTTGATTGAGGTGTTGGTTATTAACTTGGGATTAATAGAGAAAAAGAGTTATGATAATTTGTTAGAACCTAAATATATCATAATGTAAATTTTTTAAATTTCCCCAACTTTATGTGGCCATGTAGTTTACCTGCACAATTTTTCATACCATGTGAAAACTGTGCACAATCCACTATCAAAGGGATGGTTAACTACATGGTTACCTAGGTCAGTGAATTTTTTTTCATGACATGATCTATTTGTACGATATTCCACTATCTAAGGATGCACGTTTTTTCTAGGCCGACTGCATGGTTTTCTTATGCATGCGCCAACCTTGCACCTTCAACATCGTAGACCGATTTTAATTACATTAATGTCACAAACTATCCAAAACAACTCCAAGGTACCTCATCCACCAACAAACAATTTCATTAACTAGATACAAGACATTAAATATAAAATCTAACAAGAAAAAACATCCACAATGTTTGGGTTCTTATAGTCATATATGTTATTTAACCCAGTTTCCATCATTAAAAATTTGTGGAAAAATATTATACCACCCATTATAAATTTTATAAACACAACATGAACCAAAACAAGACATTCAATACTTTTATGTCTAAAAAATATTTTCATAAATCGAATGTATTAAAAATTGATAGTAAAAAAATTAAAATACAAGTAGGAAAGATATATTTATTGTTAATATATAATAACAAATAACATTGACTCAAATTTATGAATCATTAGTTAGTCATAATAATATTTACATGTAAGATAAGAAAGATGCCAATTGACTAATAGTGTGTATTGGAAAACCAGATCATGAGAATGTTAACCCCCAAAAAACTATAAACCTATAATGGGTAATACGGTAGGTGATTCAATAAATATGAATGTAAATGGATAATGTGTCTATTTCAAAATATATTTCTTAATATAAATGTATTATTTTAATATTTTGATAAATTAATTAAGATATTATAATTCCATTCTTTATATCCAGTTTATATGAAAAATTTCATTACTTTGTTTAGTGACAATCAATTACATTGTTATCTAATCCTTTACCCCATAAAATGGATATTAATAATCAATATTTTATACATGATTCTGTAAAAACAAAATTTATGTAATAATAATATCAAAAATTCATATATTCAGCCACAAAAAATTTATGAAATAAAAAATTATTTCAAAAAATTATCCAATAACATTCTGTGTTAAACTTAATACATTCGATAATAAGTAATCCTTAATAATCCTATAAAATATTTCAAACCAAAATAGAATCCCTGATATTATAATTATTTCATCTCATATCCTTATATGATCAAGGTAAAACCAATTCTACTCATTTATAATGTCTAATACCAAAACCATTTCACATAATTAATGTTACTGCAAAAAAATATGATTCGAAAAGATAATTCAACTAAATTAATCTAATATCTATGAAAAACATTCCCTTAGATGTTAAAGTTCTTACATGAACTGATAA
This sequence comes from Viscum album, assembly GCA_963277665.1. Classification (NCBI taxonomy): domain Eukaryota; kingdom Viridiplantae; phylum Streptophyta; class Magnoliopsida; order Santalales; family Viscaceae; genus Viscum; species Viscum album. The sequence goes on along the minus strand of OY728126.1, from coordinate 1,681,421,029 downwards.
ATGGTTATAAGATCATTTATAATATAAAATTAATTTTTATTATTCTAATATCGATTTATGGAGTTCTAGTAAATTCACATAATCACAAATAATTTCCTTAAAGGATTAAAAATATTATTATCTATGTTCTTATTTAGATATACACCATTTTATAAATAAAAACTCTTGAATGAAGGGAAAATGTTCTACAATATTAATTATTCGACTCAACCATTGTGATTTCATACTATTTATCATATTATTTTTTTATTAGATTTTGTTTTCACAAAATATATTATTTATCCCTTGTATTAGTGAATTTATTTCTATATTTCACAAAATTATTTATTCTACTGATATGATGTTTGGGTAGTGTATTATGTTGAACCCTATGCTAGATATATTCTATAAATTTATTATTGACATTACATTTCCACAATTGTTATGTATTAACAGGTTTTCTTTAACATAGAATATATTCATTATTCTATATAGAAATAACTTGAGTGTTCCATAAAACTTTTTTGGCATGTCGACAGTTAATATTCCTTCTTCCCTCAATGTGATATTCCACAAGAGTTTACATGATTCTCTATTTTAATTTTTTATATCACTAGATCTATGAGGGAATGAATATTTAATTTTTACTATGGAATCTAATCAAACAGATTCATTAATGATTTAAAATTTTAATATGGATAATTTCTTTTGAAAAATAGGTTCCAAACAACTAATGAATCAATCAATTTTTCCACTAGTTATGATGATTAAACTAGAAACATAACACACAAGTATTGTAAAATTTTTTAATTATCACAGATATATTAATAATATTTTTTGTAATGCTCTTATAATTCCTTCTCATTTTATTACATAAAATGTGAGATATGTATTTTATTAATAATATCCCTTAATAATCATCAAATTTAATTGAGTCAATTTAATCCTCTGGTGATATATTATTAATATGATTCCATCTGGGATCTTTTTTATGTTACAAATGATAAATAGTAATGATGAAAAACAACATGTTCAGATAATAGATGAATATATGATATATTTTATATCACATTTATACATTACTAATTATAAATTGGATTATAATCCCAATAGTGTGAGGGTGGATTTTGTCCAATGTAGGATACAATGGAATGTTTCTACCTCCGTGGAAAATTTAGATGTTCTACATCACCCATGATACCACATATAGATTTATTATTTTGAGTGGGAATAGCCACAAAAAATTAAATTCTACCTTCAAAACAATTTGGTTTATCATGTTAATTTTTATTGAATTGTACATCACATTCCACATTTTAACTATTCCATTAGTTTCCAAAAATTGAATATAACTATATCATGGTGTGCCTATAGTGTTATAAAATTATAATTAAACAATTATATATTCATTATTATCATTATTTAAATTAATTAAATAATACACTTAGGTTATTATGTTCATCATCTCTTCAAGTTCGTCTAAATGGGTTATAATTAAATATGAGTAAACCCATTCATTTCCCTTAGGAGATTCAAACCAAGTGTGTAGTAATGGAAAACACACCCTAATGTAGATTAATGGTCATTATATTCTTGTCGAACTCTTATCGATTTTATTTCCCATTGATTAATATGTCTCAAAACAATATCAACATATAATATCCATACATGGATGTATTTCCTGGAATCCTGTAATCCTTTCGTTATCATATCATAGTGATTTCTCTTATAAATATTAATATCCCACAGGTTCTTATTAAGGTTATATACAATTAAATTGCACTTTATATCCAATACCTACTTTAATATCATGATTTTCATACTATTAAATTCATATATAGTAATTATATCTATTTATAATAATATTCAATACTTCAAATAACGATATTTCATGAATTATATATTCCTAGTTCTTTTTGAATCAGTTATACGGAAACAAATTATAAAAATGGGCTTAGAGAAATATCTAATTTTGTTATTCATCAGTAACTCCTTCATTTGATATATCACATATAAAACATCACTTAATACCCTTGGGAAAGTATATAAAATAAATGGTGAGATCATATTTTCATTATGGATAAAGAAGTGATATATTAACTATAAAATAAAATTAATATGAGAATTATGATATGAGAGCAAGAAAATAACATTTGACAATACATACCCATATTATCAAATATCATAATCCTAATTCCTGGCATAAATCATTGTAGTTCATTAGACATTATTCATGGAGGATTCTAAAAATATGCGTAATTAGAGTATGAAATAGACATAAAAATGTGAAAACACATAATATTATCACATTTTAAATATTTCTAAATAGATTTAGGATAACTCATTACATTAAAAAAATTAGGACCTCTGTAAAAATTATTTACATGAAACCTTGCCTAATAATACACTTATGGGCAAGAAATAGAGGTCTGTGAATAAAAATATGGGTAAGTTAACTTGTACCACCCATAATATTTTGGTAATAAAATCCATGCCCACACAAAAAAATTAGAACATGTAATATTGTTCAAGCATAATATATTTCACTAATGTTGTATCCCTCTTTTCCCAATGCATTTAAGGTATTTAATGGACCTAACCATCACATATTTTAATATATACAGATAGATTTCACAATGTAATAAATCATTCATCTAATCATCATTAGATAATCTATAAAAAAACAAAATTTAACAAAAATATTATCATCAAAATCATAATACAAGAAGATAAATAAGACAAATTTTATGACTGGATCTTTTTCCCATAAAATAATAATTAACACAAAAGGATTTTATCATTTATGAAAAAAATCGTAAACAGATCTCAGGATTTTTCATGAGGATATTACGGTTCTAAATTTGAAATAATTTTATTAAAAAATTAAAATTCCAAAAATATTATGTGAAAACATTTCCTCTAAATAAACCATTTTTATATGTAATTTAAGCATGAAATAATTTATTTTTTATTGTATTGGTAAATTATTTACAATCTATATAAGTTAAAATAAAAAATACCTTCATAAATGTTTTAAAATAACAAAAAGTAATTCATTATGAAAGTGAATAATAATTTCCATTTTTAAAAAACATTAAAAATAAATCTTTAGAAAAATTGAATTTAAAAATTAAAAGGAAAATATATTAAACATTATTGAAATAATTATTGTAAAACAACTATATGGGTGAAAATGTTATGTTGTTTAAATATATTAATAGATTTGATTTTCTTTAAAAAATGATTTTCTCTCTCTTGTGTACATACTATGATAGAAATAATATTGAAAAAATGTATTCAAATAAATAGTTATATAAAACAAATTCATCATATTATTGACTGGTATATTATAATATTTCATCATCGTAATATTAATCATATAAAATCCTAGAAAACAATGGGATTTTAACATAAAACCCCTACGACATTGGTATCATTTGAATTGGAAGACCCATCAAATAATGAACCATATTTGGAAATTTAAATCTCTATAACATTCATAATTATCATAATAATAAAAATTCATTGAATTTTATAAATCACATAAATGAAATAAGTTATGAATATTTCATGAGTCTCATTAAAGTAATAGTGAGATGAAAATCACTTTCTTATGGTATGGAATCATTCATACATGATCAAAAATAAATTATAATAAATATATATTTCATATACATATATTCCAAAACCATAATAAAATATTTAAAATAATATATGGTTTACTTATAAAATCTTATCACCCATTAATTAATTATTTGTTAATAAAATCAAAGTTCTGGGTTCTCATTCCCTGGATCCGAAAAGGGAAGGTGAGTTAGGTATCACAATGCCTCATGTTTATCCTTGTAATTATATCGATATCATGGATATGGAGGAGGACATCATCATGTTGATCATTCATTTTATCAGCAATGTGAATAAAGGTTATGTTTATGAAAACCTCATGTCAATCCTTGTCCATAGATTTATGATAGTGGATATAGAGGCTGTGTTAAATATGTTTAAAAAGGTTATAGAGTATGTAAAAGTTGGATTCATAAGCTATAGTATACATCACTAGGTGACATAGAATGAATTTGAGGTTCTGTTTTCATGGTTTCCTCATTGGGGAACACCTTGTTTAATATTTGATCTATTAATTCATTCAAATTACCCTTATTGGTACATGAATTGAGATATGATGTAGGAAGAGTTATTGTGATGTTGGTGGGGACTAATATAGTTATAGGATGATCCTATCGGTATGAATTATATTGAGACTATAAGAGACTATTGGGGAAAAACCACTCTTAGGGAGAAATCCTCAGTATGAGGATGCATCTATATTACATAATTAATAGAATATTATATATTTATTAACATTATACTTTCATGGATTTCATTAAGATGTATATTTAGTATTATGATATTGATGAAGTGTTTACCATGTTCATTGGTGAGAAATACCCTTATTTGTGTTAGATCCATGTTTTGTTCTAATCATCCATAATAGGATACTTAGTGTTCTGTTTTCTATGTGTTAATAAATATGTGTTTCATATGGTATTGTAAGAATATGTCGATGTATTTCTATAACTGGTTTTCTTATCCCCCTCTCTAGGAGATATCATGTTTGGGATTGAGTTACAGTTGGGTGCATGTACGGTTAGAATGTAACCTTTTTGGGAGAAACCTTCTAAGTTTCAGGATTTGTAGATTTATTTCAATGATATCTCATGGTCATGATGTATTAATCTATTAATATAAACATGGGATGCACCATTTTTTCACAAAAAAAATTGGTGAAATTATTCTCTTATATATTTATTATTTTTGCATGAATCATGTAAAATAATGAATTTCAATATGCTTTCGTGAATTGATGATTTATTCAATTATATGAATGTTTTTAAATTGTTATATATGGTCAATATATGATTAGAATATCATATTATTTGAGTAATGGATATGAATATATAAAATACCTCATTCTAATTTCATCATTTTCATAACCTGTTAATCTTATTCTCATATGATGTAATGAATAATGTAGCCATGTTAAGGTGAATTATAGATGATGTTCATAGGGAGTTATTGGATCAGTTTATATTAGTGTCTATATATGAAATTCTTTTTTTCTAAAAATTTGAAGAATATGGAAGGTTTTATTTTATGGTATTTTTGAGAGCTGGTCGTCCTTAGTAGCTAATCTAGAAAATGTCGTTGTAAGAATTATAGAATCAAGAAATTCCATTTCTGGAGAATTTCATGATTCATCATGGTGTATCCATGGATCCTTCAATGATAATGTTAGTTGTTTCATGGTAATAACCCATGAAAATAATATAAGTATGTAGTTACTATGGTGTTGAAAGATATTATTTTAGGTGCATTCCAAAAATCACTCATAGATGTACTCCTATGAAAACAATTACTCAAAAATATTAGATATTTTACAACTCTATCTCATTTTAGGTAGTATTAAAATACCATATGGTGTTGTAGATTGGTGATCAAGTTCTTTATTTTCATGAAGTGGGACATTAGTTTGAGGTCTTCTATAAAGATTCAGGCCAAGGATATAGATTTTTGTTAACACATTAGAGGGTGTTTTTCTTATGGGTCTCAGTAGTGATATCCCCATGAAAGTGGATATTGCACCTTTAGTCATATGTTGGATGTGGAAGAGTTTTTCAAACTGTTATAGTGATACTAACACTTCACCAAATTATTGGTGGTTTTCATCAGTCAAAATATATATAGTTTTTCAATACAATATCTAGACCAAAATATGAAACATTGACAATGTATACAAATATTAGATTACTGTGAAATTGTCAATTCATATACCATGGGAAATCATAATGTTCTTGCATATTCACTAATATGGAAAACACATTCAAATATCATTTATAATTATGAAGATTTTAAAAAAGAAATCGATGATATATCATTGAAAAATCCTTCTATGGGTGGAGGATGTAGAAGATAATGTCTTTAAGATGATGGAAAATTCCTAATTAGAGAAATGAATTGAATATTCCTAGATTTGGGAATACATAGTGGGAGTTCAGTGAGATTGAGTTGCAAGTAGTGATTACTAAGAAGGCTAGTCTCAATATGATCAATACTGGATGTTATTATAAGGGAGTACATTCATTCATTTGGGGATGTAAGAGTTTTTCCCTATGTGTTCCATAACTGATCCAATGCATAAAATTATGGATTGGAAATAGCATATAATAATTTAATAGGTCTATTTTTGTGTCATATATTGAATAATCCAATTGAGAATTTCATTTCCAAATCCATTGTGTTTCATAGGTTTTATACAAACACCTTGTTCTCAGTATCATTGTACAACCATTATATATTACAACATGGATGTTAGAGGAAATTTCAGTGGGTAATATAACCATTCATATTTACGATTAGGGATCCATTAATGGTATATGACTTACTGTGGAATAATTAATGATATACTTTCAATTAGCAGTTATCATTATATTAGTCTGTGGATATTTTGTTAAGGCAGTATTAGGAGGATATTTATTTTATTATCACATTCCTGATGAGGATCATTATTGATCGCACCCCTCACATTACCTCTATGGTGTGGATATAAATTTATCATTCATTTAGCTATAAAATTTATGTTAACTCTACATTTCATATATTGATGAATGGTTGAATTGGTAAAACCATAAGTTATACTTAATTAATATTCCAAATTTGTACAATGGATTGATTGTTCTTGGATAATGAACCTTAATTTTTTTATGTTTCATTACAAAAATATTTTTGAGTCCACTATTGGTATGAGAAAATTAAATATTTTTATGACTGATAATTTAATTATTTGTTGTGATGTACATGGGTAGAAGAGTCATAAATTCATTTTACGAATTTAATATAGATAATGTTATAGACAGTTCAATGGATTATCTTAATGATGATCGAAGTGTAGGATCATGAAAAGTAAAATCCATCAATATGAGATATAATCTGTAGTATAAAATTGGATATCATGTGATCTTGAATGAGATTCCTCTTCCATTGTTGTGGGAGTTTGGTCTTGGGATTAATTTTACTCCCCTTTTTCTGGTAAATTTTATTTTTTAGATCGTGTAGGGATCATTTTGTGTTATATTAAACATACCTCACAAATGATATGGGTAAATAATTTCATTCATGTTTCTGCACCATACTATTATCTTCATAATGACTCTCTTGTCATTGATTTTGTTTATAAAGATGATGATAATGATGAAACTGTCATGGATAAATAGGTTGAGATTTATATACCCTATTAGAAGGTGTTTTATATGTAATTTATACCGTTTGTCTTATTTTTTGGATGGCACATTGTGATAAATAATAGCACATGGGGATATGAGTCACAATGAAATGCTCAGTATCCTAATTTTTTTACTTTATTGTTCTAATTTTAAAAGAATGTTTTTTCTCTTATGAATTATCTAGTTTTTGATATTTTTATCACTTCATAGATTCAATATTTTTGTATTATCTCATGTTTGATAGGGTTCTCACCAATGGTAGTGATTAGGAAATCATTTTTATTGTTGTTTATACATATTCTCTGTTCCATTAATTGATGTTTTTTCACTTATAATATCATAATCCATAAGAGTTATCTCATGTTGTTTGTTTTTTGGTATTCCCCTTTCTTTTCATCTCTATGGGATTGGTTTTAATTAAAAATTGTCAAATTATTTATCATGAATCACAATTAATGGAATTCACACTTCAATGCGATGAGATTTCATGTTTCTGAGGTAAAACAATGTTTGAGGATGTGATAAATAGGTTTTTCTAAATGTGGGAGATGGAATATTAATGTAGTATTGTTTTTAATGTAAAAATTTACTATTCATTTGAGACTTTTTTCCATCCCAAATTATAATTCATGGATTGAGTAAGTTTGATTGACATGATGTGATTTTTTTCTTCAATTAATGATTTACTATGTGAATTGGTTATTTATAATTATTAATTAATTTTTTCATAAAAATTTAATTTGTGGAAAATAATTTCATGAAATTAATAGAATAAAAATTATTTTACTAAACAAATTATTATTTTAGTGGTCCATGATACAAAAGAAATTCTTGATGTGAATGTACAATTCATGATATAATTATTCTAGAAAAAGTGGCCATAAATAATTGGAATCCAAATATTATCCGGAAAACCTAAAAAAATCTCCCATATATGTCAATCATGAGGATCTCATGATCGATATTTTGAAGACCACTCATTTGGGGTTTTTCTCAGGTTCCAATATTAAATAATTGGTCATACGTGGTTAGTTTTCCCAAATTTACATCAGGTTTCTTCTATTATATACTATGTATTGTCATGTTACATCATTAAATTAAATATAAATTAATACCAATAATGCATGTTGATGTAATTTAATATTATCGATTGTTTTTATACAGCGAACAAAAAGAATAATAAAATCACATTTTCTTATACAAATATTCATTACTTAAAAAATGATCCAAGAATGAACCATAATGATGTATTTTATTCTGAAACGTTCATAAATAAAAAAATATTTCATAAAATAGTAACATCATCTACCACATAGTTTCTCTTAATTATCACCATTGTTATATATATCATACATAAATCCATTATACATGGTTTATGGAAATAGGAATTGAATAATGGTTGATCACAGATGATTAGGTTGTTTAAAAAGGCAATATATCAAGGATAATTTAAAAATAACTTGAACATAAGTGTATGTTAACATGTGATATATATTTTATTATTCCTACACATTAAAGAATATATAAAAATCATAATCGAATGAATAAATAATATATGTTCATAATTATTGAATAAAAAAATCAATGAATATGATCTATGAGATAATATAATTGACATAAACATTATTTTTTAGAATACTCATAATTTCATAACATAATATCCAAATTAATGTCTCACTTTGAACATTATAATAGTGAAATATGTTCACTCACCATTCTCATGTATCATTCATCAAGGTTCACTGATAATACTTTCATAATTTACATAGTCTAATAATAAACTATCTTCACTCACCATTTTATTCCTTATTATCTTATGAGATATCCATATTTACATAATATATGGAGGTATATATGATTCCAAAACCACACTACACATAATAATATTTCATTCATTTTTGTACCATAATAACATGAAACATTCAATGTAATTCAGAACATATGTAATATAAAAAAGTTTCATAACCATATTTTCATTAAATTCATAAACAATAAAAAGAATCAGTAATTACATTTTCATTGGATGATATCACAATTTAATTAAAAATAACATCAATGAATGTAATCTCATATTAAAATTCCATTAAAATATCTTAATGAATATTTCACGAAGAAGATACTCCTTTCATATTAAAATTAATTATTTAAAAAGAATTTTCAATAATAAATTTTCATTTAAAATAAATATAGAATCATTATAAGGGATAATAATATAATTACTTTTCATGATGGTGGAAATTTTATTCATGTCGTTTAAATTAAAAAAGTTATTTCATTCAAATTTTTAGTAAAAATTAAATTATACATCATCCAAAAAAGAACTGAAAGATTTTACGTAATCATTTTTTGTAAAAAACATTACCATAGTACAGTATTGTATTATTTAATCAAATGAAAATAGAAAAAATATTCTTGAAATCATATTTATAAATCATGGACTAAGAAAAATGAATTTTGACTGAAGAGAGAAACGGTAACAATATTTCATAAAAATATTATTTTGGAATCTAGTGTTCTTAAAGATTGAATGATAAAAGAAAAACATGAAATGTCATGAAATAAATATAGGAGATTAATTTTTTCATGTTTTTGAGCGATTTATTAAAAAATTTCATCATTATAAAATTAAATATATAAAATCTATTCAAATAATTAGACTTTAAAATTAAACATTTATAGTTTTTTGAATAATATTATCAAAATAACATGAAATATAGAAACCATGTTTGATTTATATATTCACCTAATTTTAATTAAATTTTTAGAAAATTATTTCATTGTATTTATACACACCCCACAAATGAAAGATGCAGATAATATAACATACGTCTAATTGAACTAATAGTGAGATGGGAAACCCTTGAATAAAGTTTGACATGATTTCGAAGAGCTATAGATTCATAAAAGTTACATTTAAATTTATTATTCATATATAATTTAATCCTTTATTTCTTAGAAGGTCCAATAAAATAATAAACGCCACATTTTATAATAATTATTTATAAAATTACCCTTTTCTAGGGTCAACTGTTTCATTTTTTTCATGGGAGATTTTTTCGATAGATCTTGTCCTTATACACAGATCATAGATATCTCATCTAAAAAATTATAACAATTATATAAAACATATTATATATATATAATCGTTAATTTTTAATGAAAAAAGTAGCTATATCATTTATGGATATGATAGGACGCTTGCACACAAGAACACTCTTTTAATTTTTGGAAGAATTTACAAACTGAATGGTAAATAATATTTCCAATTTTGGGGATAATTTTTTATCATATATATATAATACTAATTAAATATAGTTCTATAACAATAAATTTGACTTGTATATGAAATATGAATAACATTACTTTGTTGATGGGGTAGTTTACATATACACACAGGTGACATTATCATTTTACAAAGGATTAGATTAAGTTGTGTTGTGGATATTACATAATCATATATATATATATATATCATAATAAATTAATTATTTTATAATGTATTCCATTTATTTAGAGAATTTATATTAATAAATAGATTTAAAAATGCCTGATATTATGGTTATTAAATCATCAATTTTCCAGTATTAGATTACTTCTTAAGGACCAATGGAATTATCCATTAATAGTAAATAATGACTCTAAAGTATGATTATTTAATCTCATAATATAATTTTGTAGATTTTTGTTTTTATAGAATGAGGAAAATGTGAGAGTATAATATTGGCGAGGGGATAATTTAAAGCTTAATAGAACATTATTTTGAAAAATAAATTATATTAATTTTCATGTTTATCTTCCCCAAAAATGATTTTTTTAGTAAATTATAATTATTAGTATAAATCCTGTAATGAATTAAAATTTGAAAAAGTTAGGTGTTTTTTATCCCTTATCACATAGTTTTAACCCCTCTTAAGTATATTAAAAATTATGATGATGCTTTATTATTTCACACATTAGGGGTCATGAAATATTATATAAAAATAAATACAACAAATAATTATACTAGTGGTTATATTTTAAACCAAATCTCATTTAATTTCACTAACATTAGGTTCTTATTAATTTTAAATCTAAAAATATAACATTATTTTTTGAAAAATATCATTGAAGTCATTTTTGAAAAACTGAAAATAATATAATATAATATGGGTCTAACACATATAAAGTAATATGGATTCAAATATATTAAATTTATATTATCATTAAAAAATATCATCATATTTATATGGGTATTTATATCTTTTTAATCATTATCTTTTGGATTAAACCCTTTTTAACTGTCTTTTTAAATTTATTATGTTAATGATTGTTTTCAATATTAAAAGGTTAAAATTTTTGATATAAGGAGATAATTGGATCATAACTGGACATGGTAAATAATTTGGGAATATTTTTATTTATACATATACATTTTCATAATTATTAAGATTTCTAATTCATTAAAAAAACATGTAAGAGAAAATATTATTAATGTTAATGTAATAACTATTCACATAATTAGAAATTGACAACAACATGAAAATAATGGAATTATAATACAAGTACATAAATCATAGTTAATATGTTATATTAATCATCAAAATAGATGGTAAACTTTTTATAAATAATAAAATTACATTTTTTGTTTTCAAAATAATATTATCTATTTTTTAGGCCTTGTACGAGCATTGTCTCTTAATTGCATAAGATTATTTGGTAATTATTTCCTCATAAAAAATTATAAAAAAATAGTTTAAATAAATTATATTAGATGAAGAATTATAATTGTAACAAAGTAATTTTTATTTCTATCACATAATAATATAGATATTAAAATCCATTAAATTACATTTTATTAATTATCTTTCACTAGAATATTATAAATGACAAAATAAATTCTAATGAAAATATAACTAAATATTCATAATATTTATTGAATGTATTGAATCCATTTTATAAAATTAAATTAATATAATTTGTTTAATTTAGATTAAAATTAAATAATTCAAACATGACGATAAATATTTTTTAGATAAATCCAATTTAAGTATAACAATGTTTTTTCAACCAATTCAAACATTAATTTGTTTTAGATGAAAGTAATTATATTTTATTAATATAAAATAAATAATTTCATTTTTTTCTATAAAAAAAATTTATACTTTTTAAACTCATTAAACAAAATTATCTTTAGACAAATTTTAAATTTCACTATTCATTATAATATCAATATTTTATGACAATTATCACTAAATATAAATAAAATCATTTTGGTATGATGATATAAAAATTGATTTTATTTATGAAATATATATGTTCATAAAATTTTATAAAATATAGATTATATTATCTCACAATAACCAATAAAAATAATTTTTGAATAAAAAATATTTGGAAGAATAAAAAGAAAATACTAAAAATTGAGTTCTTATTTCCTAATAATTTTCAATAAATTCTTAGTTATTTTATCCAATATATATAATTCATAGTTCATTTCATTTTATTCATATATACCAATTTAACAACTATGTTATTAGTTTCCTAATATAAAAAAATTTAATGGTTCATTAATTCATGGTGACTCGTGTTGTATATGATATAAAAAATAATACTCTTTTAATATATTGGTGTGTAACATTCTTACAAGCCAATTTAATAAAAAATGTATTACAAATTTAAATTTTTTCTTTGAAATTATGTTTTTTATATTTTAATATTCTTTTGATGATTCCCAATTCAAAAAATGGTTAATAAAATATACTCTTGAAAAATGAAATGCTGAAATACAATGTTCTTCTATAATAAAACTTATTTCGAATTCCAAATAAGGGAAAATTGGTAGGATGAGAAATCTTGTACATGGATTAAAAAATTTCAATGCCAAAATAAATATTTTAATTGATAAATATATTTATTCATAATAAAGTGAGTGATCATTAGAAACATAATTATTATAAAACCATGAATCAGTGACTTCTGAAAAATTCTATAAACACAAAAAAAGACTTTAATAGTGAAGTATTTTTATTCAAATATAATTATTACTATAGTTGAGGAATTAATATATCATTTATAATAATTATATAATAATTTATAATGATGTGTAATCTATTTGTTGATGCTTTAATGAATTTCTACACCAATCTCATATTTTCTTCCAAAAAATGATTTTCATGATGAATTTCTCATTCTTGAACAATTAAAGAAACATTGTTTTTTAAAAATATATATAATTTTAATAATTATATAAATATAATATTTATTAATTATTTAAATATATATTTATATATATCAATTAATTATAGAGATATAAAAATGATATATATCGTCCATGGAGATGGTAATCCCCACGAACGCATGATCAATTTTTTCAATTTTACACGGATCAAAATAATTAAAGGTAAATAATAATTAATATTTTTAGGATAATTATTATATAATATATTTTAATATTTATCATATTTATTAATTAAATCAACCCCTCCTTTCATCAATTTAAATTCGAAATGAAAAATGAATTGCATCACATCGTAGAGGTTGTAGTCCACATGGATGCATGAGAAAAATTATTTATTCCAAACTGATGGGAAGATGGTGGAATATGGTTGTTAATTAATCATATTGATAATTCATAGTATTTAATATAAAAAATAATAATTTAATAGTTCATACAATTTATTAATAATATTTATAAGCTAGAATAAATTTAAAATGGTCGTGTAAGTAGATTACCTGTTATTTATTATTTATCCATTGCATTCCAAGATGTCTGGTTTTCTATTTTTTTCCAAACATTAATGGTTTAAATAGATGAGTATAATTTATATGAAACATTATGTGAATATTATATTTCTAATAATTTAGCGACATATGGATGGTGATTCCTTATTTTGTAGTAGTTTTTTTCAAATGATCATGAGACAGATCTTGATATATTTGGTGGTGTAAAATATGGAACGAGGAAAATGTAATTTGATGAAGATGGTATTTATTTTTGTCCGGTTTTAGGATATTATGATATTCTTACATGATATTGACTCTTATTTATGAATAGATATATAGGATTCTTATTTTCTCATTATTTTTCTAGTTTCATGAAGATGATTGTCTTCCATTGTTTTTAACTCTTTTATGGTATCAAAGGATGGATCCTATAATACATTGAATTTTCAAGGATTATAAATGATAAATGGTTTACCCTAAGGGTTTTTATAATTAATATAAATTATCATGAAAATAAATCATGTGTAACCTAGGAACTAGCTGTAATGTTCCTAAAATGGAATAAAAATTGATTGATAAAAATATTAATAAATTATTATAATATTGTTATTAGGAAATATTAAATGAAATTAATAAACAATAGACAATTAATATGATTTTGTTATTGTATGATATTTATTCCATAGTATTATTAGTGGGGTTTCGGAGAAAATAAATTTCATTGAATTTTTGGAAAAGGAAGATACCTAATTGTGGATGTGAGATTTTTTTTTGTTATGATTTTATATTCTACCCAACCCATCTATGTAAGGTTAATGAATCTAATTAAATCTTGATGAGATTTAATAATATTAATGTTTGTAATGGATACATTGTTGATTACCAACGCATTCCCCCATCTCTTCCATCACTCATACGCATGGTGGTTATCTTTCACACACACACAAACACAAATATATAAGGATATAATGAATTATTGTTATTTTATACACAAGTATATCTATATATAGTTTCCAAATGATTTTTTAGTATACTATGGGTCGGTTTATATTTCATGATTTATAATACATGACATAAGAGGTGTGATTGTTTATGATAATTAAACTCTTACAATCTGTGGATTTCAATATTCCGATATGAGAAAACATGATGTATCGGGTTGATGGTATGTTATAGTTTTAATGGTTTCTATGCGTAGTAAATTATTTATTGATAGAGATGGATTTGGATTTGTGACATTGGGGATGTGTAGAAAACCAGTGTTCTAGTGGTAGTAGGGTATGATCATATAATTTTATGATAGTTATTTTGTGGTTACATTTTGGTGACACATGGTTTGAATGACATTTTTAGAATTTTGTGAGTTTCAGTAGGACATTATTTATGAAATTTTAAACATGTTGTTTTATTGGGGAGAATTTTGGGATTTGTGTTCACTTTTGAGGATTATATTTTTTTTATTCTTGTAGTTATTTTTAATGGTTATGTTGAATGACATAACAAGAATGTATTGATATATTTTATCAATTATTATATGGGATTGTTAGATGATTTTACTATACCTCAAGTTATTCATGTTATCTATGTCACGACCCATCCCCTAGGGCCAATTCTGTGACTACCCCAAGCCTGCCATCGATAGGCCAGGGGCGGGAGGCCAGCACCAAAGGCGTAATTCCCTAAACCTAGGAAGGCATTGCCTTTATAACCTGTAACACACACACAATAAAGCACACAGGTGGACGAACCAAAAAGTAAACTGTATAACAAAGGAGTTCTAAATGTAAAGGGGCCAGAATACATTCCCAACTAGAAAGTACAAATACAACTAAAATAAAATACTACTAAAGAAAATGAAATGATAGCTACTGGATTGTCCTCATAGTTTCCTACCTTAAGGGTAGGTAAAAATTATTTCCTCAGCACTCCATGTTCTTCCATCAACTCTGTGTACCAAAAATTCGTATGGTCCACCATTGGGTACCATCCAGTCCTGGTACTCTCAGCCTCAGTCAATTTTGTTCGTCGTCTACATCCAACAAAACATGGTGCAGGCATAGCCTATGCAAGGGTGAGTATAACGATACCCATTAGGGACCCCAACACCCTCAAGGTCTCACAAAATCCAACAAGAATAAACCAAAAATCATGAAATCATCAGATTACCTTACTTATGTATATTCCCATACATATACCTATGTAATTATGTGATCCATATCAATCATGGGGAAAACACAAAAGTTCTTACTCAACTCAACCAAGATTTTATTCACATTATCGAAACCACAACTTCTGAAGAAATCATCCTCTGTCGAGTATAATGGGACTTCCGTGACACCAAGTGCGCTTCCCACTAACCTTGGACTGGTGAGGAACTCCTCCTGTCACGTATCGTGGGTCCGCTTCCACACCCTGGTGCTCCTAACCGTGGGTCTTCCGCCACACCCAGGCTCCCCCCCTCATAGAATATATAGGTACTCCTCATGTCGCATACTATGGGTCTTCCACATCACACAACTCATGGTCCTCCACCACGGGTCTGCTGCGACATCCAAGCACTCCCCACTGGGCCAGTAGCGTATCTCTAAGTCAAATGGTCAGCAGCCGTTTGGTCTCAGCCAGCAACTAGATCTCCACACTTTTCTCGCTCGTCACTAGAAGGATCTTATCCATGAGCTACTGGTTGATACTCCAACTTTCACGAAGTCTCAAGAAAAGTATCTCAAAAGTCTTCCACGTCATAGTGGTCTGAAGTCAATAGATGTTGTGTCAATCAGACGCCCAGTCTGTGAGTTATTTTTCATTGAGTCTAGGGGGACCAGTTGGATATTTGAATGACCCAAACTGAATTTATCTCAACTATAACCCAAACTATAATAGGGTATACTCAAAGGGACCATTATTCTCTTGAATTACCAGTGCCACTGATGGTACATCAAACAGATTGTTGGTGCCAAAGATATAGACAAATGAAATTAAATGGGGTCATATTGCGCCTGGGTCTGATCCGACCCGGTCAGACTGAACCAACCCAAACTAGTCTTGGACAACCCATTGGGTCTGGCCCAGCCCGTTGGGTTCGGCTCGTGGCATGTGAGGGGCCACGGAAAGCCGAGAGAGTGCGTACCGGCCATGAGGGCACAGACTGACCGTGTGTCGGCATGAGGGAGATTCAGCCCGGAGGGCCCCATGAGGGCGCGACTCGTCCCTGAGTGCACCATGAGGGATATTTAGACCGAAGGGAACCGCGAGGGGGCAATGCTCAGGGCAGCTCAGCCCGGAGGATGGGTCCGGTTCGGTCGGGGCGTCATGTGGGTGCGGACTAGTCCAGCTAGGGTGCCGCAAGGATGCGACAGGGCGATGGGACCGCTGAGTTTTGCCATGCGTTGTTACCTTTGTTGAGACCGACAGTGGTGTTGGCCACCGTTCATGTGCTCCCACATGTAGTTTTACTTCCTTCTCCATTATGAAGAATGACAATGGAGATCGGCGGAGGGCACGTGCCATGTATGTTTGGCCTGGACCCTCCACATTTAGAGTGTTAGGAAGAAAATATACTTTAATCATGAACCATGAAAGAGGATAATAATAAATTATTCACGAATACATTAATAACCCCCTACAACCTTTAGCAATAATTTATTCCCAGCCCGCATGGAAAACATCCACGGATCAACACGATAATAAGTTAATCCACGTTTTTTAGAAGGAATGTATCAAGGGAATAAAATCATACATAATTAAAAACCCTACCCTGTTTGTTGTTCATTGACAGAGTCATGGGGAAGAAGACAGATTCTTGGGAAAAGTAGGACGTCGGTGTCGTCAGCTTTTTCCTCGATCGTCGGTTTGTGCTCTGACTCTCCGTAGTCGAAGAAGTCCTACTTCATAGGATGTCCCGATGAAGAAGGTCAAAGTCAATATTTTTCTTCCTCGGGAGAGCTTTCTTCTTCATGAAAACATGTTCATCGTTGGATAGCGTAATCCTCCATGTGTTGGGAATCGCATCACATTACATGCACATCGTCACTTTGTGAAGTAGTCCCAAATCATCCTCCCAAGCTCCACAAATATTGGAGAGGGGGAAGGTAGGTAATGATCATTGGAATTTATGATGGTTCATTTATTAGGAACCTACCTAAATTCCAGCAACACTGTTACATAATTTAAAAAGGGGAAAGGAAATTAATTTATGATGGAATAATGATGTGGTGGGTTGGAATTATTAAAGGTATGTGTGTTGGAACAATTAATGTGGAGGATGTCAAGAGGCTATCCCTCATTAATTGTGTGAGTTGTTGATTTCTCAAAATTAATGGGGGGTTTCATCCCAAGGGGTCCCCACCTCCATAATCTCTCATGGGAGGTTATGGTTCTGGTGGTCCCCACCACCATAACCTCTCATGGGAGGTTATGGTCAAGTGGTCCCCACATACAACTTCTACCTATTGTTTTAGTTCTGGTGGACCACACCTGAAATATCAACATTGAAGCTCAAATAAAAATAAAATGATGTCTATTTTAATTTTATTATATCCACGAAAAACCAAAAAACTAACATTCACCCTTGAATAAATGCCATCACGATGAATGTCTCCATAAGAGAATACCAGTGTGGTGAGTTCAACGATCCACTCAGATTTAAATTCCGAACACCGGTTCAAAAGTTATAAAACACCACTCGCTCGTGAACTGAATGTACCCGAAAAAAAGTTCAGAAAATTATTATCAGTCACCCTTGACCCATGCCAGTCACGGTTAGGCTCTTCCTGGGTAAAAAACACACCAATTAACCCAACTGTACTATCATATTTTCAATCTGATTTACCATTTAGAAGTTATGAATTTTAAAATAAAATAATTTTCCCTTAATTATTTTATTTGTGGCCAAAAACTAACATTATCAGGTGGCCCGTGCCATCCATAGTTAGCATCTTCATAATAAATGCATACCCTCATGATTTTTTCAGTGTTCTAAGATTTTTATTATGATTTACCGTTTGTGTGTTATAAGCATTTGAAAAATAAAATAATTTATTTAATTATTTTATTTAAAATTATGCCATTTTTTGGTTTTCTCACAGGAGTCCCATGCTGACTAATATTAAGTCGTGTCTATGGTAACACCGCCATCTTGATAGAAATGGTGACCTCAAATTTCTGATCTGAGTAACCGTTAAATCATTATTACACCTTTTCTAGAAAATAGATTACGCGCATTAACAAAAGCTTAACAAAACTTTGACGGATCATTCCGGGCACTCCGGGTCTCGGAATCGTGCGCCGTCAGAATTTTAAGACTCCTAAAATTACCATTTATTTAAAAATAATTCATGTAATTTATGGGTCTTTACATTCACCCCACCTTAGGGCTCTATTTCCCCATAAGCCACAACTCTTCTAGGAAAACAAGTGGGGGTACTGAGCACGCATCTATGCCCCCTTCTCCCATGTGCTCTCCAGGAGGTTCTCATGCTTCCAATGAACTCACAACAGAGGTATTTCACCTTCCACGAAAGACCCGCTCATGTTTATCCTAAATACCTACTAGAACCTCCATAATACTCGCCCTATTGTCGATGTGAACCTCTCCATGGTCGATGACTTTAGAAGGGTCATGCACGTATCTCCTCAGCTGGGATAAGTGGAAGACGTTTTGCACATGATGCATCTAATTTGGAAGATATAAGCATTAAGTAACCTCACCAACTCGGATAAGGACCTGAAAAGGTCCGATTAATGTCAATGATAACTTGCAGCCTCAACCAAATCTCTATAGACCTCATTAGTGTGAGATCCGTAGGAAGACGTGGTCGCCATCATTGAAATCCAGAGGTCTCCATCTCCAATCATCATATGACTTGAACTTACTCTGTGTAGTCTTTATCTACTTTTGGATGATTTGAACTTTCTATATGGTATCCCGTACCATCTCTAGTCTCACGAGTGTTGACTCCCCTCGGTTAGTCCAACAAAAAGGTGATCTGCAAGGTCTCCCGTGAAACACCGCAAAAGGTTCCATACCTATGTTGTAGTGATTTTTGTTGTTGTATGAAAACTCCAAAAAAGGAATTTGATCCTCCTAGATACGACTGATGTTGTGGAAAAAAAACACATCATGTCCTCGATGGTCTGAATGGTCCGCACATTATGACCTTCCGTCAGAGGATGGAAGGCGGTGCTCAAACGAAGTTGCATCCCGAAAGCCTCCTGCAACCCATTCCATAACCAAGAAGTAAAACATGCATCACGATTGGAAATTATCATCAAGGGTACAACATGTAACCTCACAACCTCATTCACATAAATGTGTCCCAAGCTCTATACTAAACCCTACTCTATAATCTTTAGGAAGTGGGCCGACATGGTGAGTCGGCTAATGATCACCCAAATCATGTCATGTCCTCTGGATGTATGTGGATGTCTTGTCATGAAGTCCATGGTTATCCCATCCCACTTCCACTATGGGTCTGGTAAAGGATTAATAAAGCCTATTGTACCTGATGCTCCACCTTCACTTGCTGAAATGTGAGGCATCGAGAGACAAACTCAGCAACTACTTTCTTCATTCACAGCCACCAGTGCTGTCGTCGGAGCTCCTGGTACATCTTCACCACTTCTGGATGTACCGCTAGAGGGGATGTGTAGAACTCCCTCAAAAATTCCTCTTGAAGTGACACTGGTACCATAATACATCGTCTAAAAAGGATGACATGCTCTCCGCCTTTAGAAAATCAATCAGGAGATTGCCATGTGGATATCTGAGCATGTCTTGTCTCGCAGTTAGCATCTCCATGTTGTGTCTCGCTGACTCGTTGAAGAATTGGGGGAGTGACTGCAGGATACTGAAGGAAGGCTACCCCATCTCTATCTATAAAGGATATATTTAATGAAACTATCCGCAATATCACCCCACTCAGCAGATACATTCCAGACCTCCTTCTGAGTGTGTCTGCTATAGTGTTCCCCTTCCCAGGTGTATAGACTATCTCAAAGTCAACTTTTGCTGCCACGAGGGTGAGGTTGGCTGAATCATGAGTGATTGGCTACACCCTCCTATGCATGAGATTATCCTATGATTCATGGGTTTCCTTGTTCACCAAATAAGGAAAACCCGTCCCAACATTGTAGGTAAACCACAACCTCTTTTTCTAATATGTTAATTTGATTGTGAATTTTGGATGTCATGTCCAAACACAAACTAACATCGTAAGGTCTCGACGCTTCCACCAATTGGTTCCTATCGAATCTCTAGACCCAAGGTTCATATCACATAGTCAGCATAACTGTGATTATAAAGTCCCCTCCCAATGGTATCTCTAGATGCGAGAGTCAAGTCAACGGTTTAACCAGAAACTCTATGTCCTGGACAAGATTTGTTGAAGGAAGGAAATATTGGTGCCTATGTCTATTGATATGATAGCTAGTAGTAGACATAGACCGTACCTTGAATCATTCCTACTGACCTTGGGTCACATTCCATGACCACATGAAGCAACTCTCTTCCCCTGTCCTCCAGCTCCCTAAGCCTGGCATGGTCCACAAAATGGTGGTGTTTGTAACGTGTCGAAAAGTACACCATTACATGATACTATCCTAGATCTGCTTCCACGTCTGCTATCCTACCTATTCATATATCCTTAACACATTCACTTACTAAATCATTTTACATGCCCAAGTCTCTAAAACTAGCTCTGGTTCCATACTTTCCCACTCCTAACATTCACGGGTTGTATCTGTTCTACCAAAGAACATTCAACCACAAAGGTTATCTCTAGAACCCTAGAATAAGTTGGAATTCCTAGAAGAATAATACTAGCTCATATTTTATTTAATCACACCACACTCGGATGTTGGATCCCTAATGTTCTGATCGTATAGTATTCATCGAGTAACAGGAATGATCATTATGCCATGATGAATTCTTAGCTACTAACATGTCGTCCTGCTAAAGCTGTAGAGGTTATAGAGGACACTCAGCCACCTCCTTGAGCAAGTCCTCAGCCGCCTTTGAGTCAGGATCACCTCAGAACATAAGGGGTATCTGATGCTGAAACATGTGTAAGTTACTAAGCCTACATGTTTCATGTACCAGTGACACCAGTTGTAATAGATGAATAACGAGAAGTTGTATAGCTTGAACACTACTTGAAGGTACTATCTTGGGCAACATTCCATGTACCAATTCCTTTTCACTAAGCAGACCATCTTAATGGTCACTCATAGAAAAAGACATGTAGATAATATAACTGTTTTCTCTAATAGTGTCTCAACTATATGGGAAACTCTAGAAATTGCCTCTATCCAGCACTCAACTGTGTTGGAATCTGTCTCACCATGAATCCTCATAAGCCTCTACTGCTGGAACTCGTGAAATGCAGTCAGTCAGCATGCACCGTCCTCCTTTGTGGCTGGTATCATCTGCAGCCCAATGGGTGGTGTTGCAAATGGTACACCTCCCGAAGGGTCTAATATAGTAAGAGGGCCCTGCATCGGAGCCTCGTCGCTCGGTGTGCTATCAGTGCATACAACTCTCGAAACTCTAACTTGATATCTCCATGGAGGCATCCTAAAAGAAACAGATGTGACACAGTCAAAATATTATACCTGGTGAGCTGATCTAGTTAGTTTACATAAAAAATCACAATGAAAACACATGCTCAATTAGTGTTTTTGGGCACTGAGTCGGAAACCATAATGCAGGGTCCTGTTGTATGGATATGTCGGTCGCTGCACCAACACATGACTCGCTGAACTGAGAACCAAACTCAATACCCTTAACATTATTGCTTCATAGAAAAGAAAGATCACAGTTCAATGTTATACGGTAGAACCGAATCCTCTGGAACCAATTTGTCACGACCCATCCACGGGGGGCCCGTGTTGTGACTAACCCAAGCCCGCCATCGATAGAACAGGGGCTGGTGACAAGCACCAAAGGGGTAATTCACTAAAACTGGGCAGGCATTTCCTTTATAACCATTAAAACAAACATAATAGATCACATAGCTAGATGAAACACCATGTAAACAGCATAACAAAGGTGTGTTGAAAGTAAAAGGGGCTAGAATACTAGACCAACTAGAATGTACTAGTACAAATGAAATGAAATATAACTGAATAAAATGAAAAGAATAATATATGATTGTTCTCCGAGGTTCCTATATAAAGGATATGTACAGATCGTCTCTTTATCACTCGATTTCCATCCATATCCTCCATGTATCGACATGTCGTACGGTCCACCTCTGGGTACCATCTAGTTCGGGTACTCTCAGTATCAATCAGTGATGTCCGTCGTCTTCATCCTCTACATCAAGGTGTGATCACATCACATGCTGGGGTGAGTATAACGATACTCAGTAGGGACCCCTAGATCCTCAAAATCTCACAAAATCCAATAAGGATAAACCACAAATCATGAAATCAATAGATATACATACATAGGTATATGCCCATACATATACCCATGATTTCAAGTGATCCATCCCAATCATGAGGAAAACAAAAAAGTACTGACTCAGCTCAACCAGTATTTTATTCAAATTATTGAAACCATGACTGTTGGAGAACTCCTCCTCTTTCAAGTATAGTGGGCCTTTCACGACACCAAGCGCTCTTCCCACTATCCTTGGACTGCTGAGGTACACCTTCTGTTGAGTATCATGGGTCTGCTGCCACACCCACGCACTCCCCACTACGGGTGTTCCGCCACACCCCAATGCTCCCCCTCATAGGCTAAATATGTACATATACTATCGAGTATTGTGGGTCTTCCACATCACAAAGATCATGGTCCTCCACCATGGGTCTACTACCACAACCAAGTGTACCCTACTATGCTATTAGAGTCTCTCCGAGGCAAATGGTTAGCAGTCATCAGGTCTCAGTCAGCTACTATGTATCCGCACTCTGATCACTCATCATAGGAAGCATCCGCACCAAGAGCTATTGTTCGATACTTCAATTATCAAAATGGCCCACGATGAAGTATCTGAGAGGTCTTCCATGTTATAGGAGTATCAACGCAATAGACGACGCTTCAATCAGATGCCCGGTCTGTGAATTATGAGCCTTTTAGTCCCTGGGGCCAGGTTGGATTCGTGCACTATCCAACCAGACCGTATCTCAATAAAACCCCAAACACTCGTGGGGTATAATCAAAGGGAACTTTATGCTCCATGATTACCAGCTCCGCTGATGGTTCGTCAAACAGATTGTAGGTGCCAGAGATATGGCCATAAGAATGTAAAGGGGGTCGTAGTGGGCCTGGGCCCTGTCCGACCCCGACCGACCAACTCTGGGCCAACCAATTGTTTTTGGCCATACCCGTTCTGTGGGCCTGCCTTTTGGGTTTGGCCCAACCTACTGGTCCCATCCCAGCATGAAAAAAGGGTAGCGAAGAGCCAAGAGAGTGTGGACAAGCCGTGATGGCACAGATCGGCCTTGAGGTCGTGGACTGACCGCGGGTTGGCGCGAGGGCGGTTCGACCCTGAGTGAATCATGGGGGCACGACTCAGAACAAAGGGCGCCTTGAGTGTGGTTAGTACTAGATGGCATCGCTAGGGGGAGATGATCGGGGTGGCCCGACCACGTGGCTGTGACTGGTTAAGCCAAGGTACTGCGATGGCGCGGGCCAGTTTGTACAGGGCACTCCTAGGGTGCGGCGGGGCACCGGTGTCACGGAGCAGTGCCATGTGTTGTTTCCATTATCTGGACTGAGGGTGGTGTCGGCCTTCATTACTATGCTCCTCCACGTAGGTTTTCATCATTCTCCATAGCAAAGAACACCAATGGAGATAGGAAGAGGGGTCGGGGCATGTTAGTTTGTCCCTCACTGTCTGCGTTTAGAGTGGTAGCAAAAAGCTATACTTTAATCTTGAACCATGAATGAGGATTATAATAGAAAAGTTTCAATAATTTGTTAATAACCCCCATAAAACATCCCGTAAAAATTTATTCCCAACTCGCAAGGAAAATATCCACAGGTCAACGTGATAATAGGTTGATCGATGTTCTTTGTTTTTTGAATGAATGAATCAAGGTAATAAGATCAAACATAATTAAAAACCCAACCTTGTTTGTTGTTTATTTACAGAGTCACGCATAAGAAGACGAATCATTGGGAAAGGACAGATGTCAGTGTCATCGGCGGTTTCCTCGACCATCAGTTTGTGCGCCGGATCATCGTAGTCGAAGACATCATACATCATAGGATGTCCTGAGAAAGAAGGTCGAATTCAGGGTCGTTCATTGTTGGGAGAGCATTCTTCGTCCGTAGAACACATTATTCATTGGAGAGTGTAATCCTCCATGTGTTGGCTGTCGTGTAACATTACCAGTGCTTCATCGCTTTGTGATGTCGTCCCAAATCTTCCTCCAATGCTTCAGATATATATGAGAGGGAAGAGGTAGGTAAGGATCATTGGAATTTATGACGATTCATTTATAAGGAACCTTATTAAATTCCAACGACGTTGTTACTTAATTTAAAAAGGGGAATTACAATTAATTTACACTGGCACAACTATGCGGTGTGTTGGAATGATTAAAGATATGTTTCTTGGAACAATTAACATGGAGGAGGTCAAGAGGCTCTCCGTCATTAATTCTGGCAGTTAAGGGTTTCTCCCAATTAAATGGGGTTTCATTCCGGGAGGTCCCCACCACCATAACCTCTCATGGGAGGCTATGGTTCGGGTGGTCCCCACCTCCTTATCCATTCGTGAGATGTTATGGTCTGGGGGTCCCCACATCCAACATCCACATGAAGGTTTAGTTCTGGTGGACCCCAACTGAAATATCCACATGGAAGCTCAAAATAAAATAAAATGATATTTATTTTATTCTATTATTTCTATGAAAAATCCAAAAACTAACATTCACCCTTAGATTTCAATTCCAATTACCAGATCAAAAGTTATAAAACGCTGCTCACTCGTTTCCTGAACGTAACTCGAAAAACGTTCGGAAATTTATTATCAGTCACCCTCAACCTGTGCCAGTCATAGTTAGGCTCTACCTAGGTGAATGACGCCCCAAAAAACCCAACTGTACTCTTGAATTTTCAATCTAAGTTACCATTTATATGTTATGAAATTTTGAATAAATTAATTATCACTAAATTATTTTATTTGCTGCCAAAAACTAACTTTATCTGGTGGCCCACACAAACCAATGTTTGTATCTACTTAAAGAATGCATACCCTCACAAGTTTTGATGTGTTCTCAGATTTTTAATACGAGTTATCATTTGTGAGTACTAATCATTTTATAGATAATTTAATTTATTTAATTATATTATTTATGATTATGCCTTTTTTGGGTTTTCTCAAAGAGGCCCGTGGCGACTAATCGTAAATCACGCCTAGGGTAAATCCACCATAATGAGTGCAACGGTGCCCTCCAATTTCTAATTTGAGTAACTGTTTATGAGTTATTATAATTTTTAAGGAAAACTACTTAGGCGTTTTAACATAATCTTAACAAAACGTTGACGGATCATTCCGGGTACTCTGGGTCTCAGAATCGCTCGCTGTCAGATTTCACAGACTCGTAAAATTCCCATTTTTTATAAAAATCGTGGACATTCCGGTTCTTTAAAATATATATGTGTAATTACTCCTATTCATTTTTATGATATTCTCTAGGTGTTTTCTCCTTTTAGTATCCTATTAGAATCGGGTTTTGAGCACGATTTCATCTATTCTCTCATTTCTAACCCTTGTGCAGAATTTTCACATAAAGGTGTACATGAAAATTAGATTTAATAATATTTATACTCAGAACACTTGAAACATATAATAAGTCTTTATATCAATAACATTTCACATATATAGTCATGGAAATGTTTTTATGGAATATTTATAATAATCATAAAATTGATGAGTCCTTAGAACAATGAAGAGAACAACCTCATGGCGTGAACATATTAATTATATCTTAATAAAATAATTTTATATGATCATGAAATTATATTTATAAATAAACAATTAATGAAATTATTTTTAAAATATGTATTAAATATTCATATTTTTCTATTTATTAGGTTATATGTGTTCACAATCGTAGTAGGGCCTGAGGTAAGGGGACTGTTGCACCTCCAACTTTTTCTTTTTCAATAAAATATCAATTTATTGCCCTATTTTTCAATCTCTATATCTCTTATTAAAATTTATTTTTTCAATATTGTCAATATATGATCCTTATATATCTACAAAATATTTCCCATTTCTTTTCATAGGATATAAACAATTTCATTATTCCCTTGATAATTCATTATTTTAAGAATATAGATAAATGAGATCTTCTCTATTATTATTTATTTCCAGGTACCATTCCATTATTTTAATTAATCCTATACTATTGAAAAATAATATTTAGTTAGGTAAACACTGTTTAGGTCATATATTATTTTATAAAAAACATTATGATCTTACATTCTCAGATGGTTCTTTAATAATTTCATAAGAAAATTACTTCATCAGTTAATATATAAACCTACTCCTCTACTCCTTTATTATGAGTCATTCATAATTTAAATAAAATATTTATCATATTAGTATTTATTTCAAATATGAAATTCAATAAATAATTAAATCTTTCTTATCTTGGAAATAATTGTTATATATAATATTTTTATTCAATTTTATAAGATAATATAACCTATTTAGTATTCACAGTCTCTCCAAAAATTTTCCAAATGTATGATTTCAAAATTTGGAATTGATATATATATATATATATATATATATATTATTATAGGTAGTATTAAAACTATTAAATCCCCAAATGAATATTTTAATGTTTTCTAAAAATGAGATACAATTTATTGATCAGTAGAAACAATAATGGACCCCAGTCTTAATTTTTTTTCTAGTGTGTAGTGACTTATATTGTTTATAACATCTTGTATTTTATTTACAAATTATAATGACAAAAACTCCATTATTTCAAGATTAATTATTATTATATATGATTTTCTTATTCTACAACATTATTTTTTCCTCTTACTCGTACATTTTACATTATTTTTTATTCATTTGTTGAGATTATTAACTCAACCATTTCATTTATGTTTGTTCCTATTGTATCTTATGAAATAATTGATGTTTAAATATATATATTAGAAAATTATGGACATTCAAATAAATATGGTGTAGATTAATTTATATTTGATGTATTATGGCTCCGAGTTAACTAATAAAAAAGATCTCTAGATATTTTGGCTATCATTTATTGATTTTTATATTAATAATATTATCACAAAATTTATCAAACAATGGATTTTTTATTTGGTATTATAAAATTGTCTACTTATTTTTGGGGATTAGATTATAGGTCAAAATAGGAAATACAGAACTAAATACCAAAAAATGATTCATATAAATTCATACCTGAGGATTTGCATGTCATTAATGAGATATTACTTGTATATTAATAATTTTCCTTTTATATTCTAGATATTTTCATATTCTTAACCCTAAATCTATTTTGATTATAGTAAATTATATAAAATTGAATTTAAAACGTAAATGTTATCTTATAATATATAGCTAAAAATTAAATTATTTACATTATTATAATTCTATTGTTTTCTTTTATATGATTAATTTTTAGTGTAAATAATCAGACACCACAATAATAAATAGTTGTTGTGTTATCAGATAACAAATTAGGTGTTTAAATAGTATAATCATAGTTATTTAACCATCCCTATTTTTAATTTATCTTATGAAACTCATAATAATACATTTTCTTCTCCCATTGGAAGAATTTTTTATTACGACAGCCTTGGATTGGATGAATTTATATATATCCATCATCATATAATGGGAGAGTAAAAAACATTTCATATTGAACATCATCCTATGAATATATGAATATAAAAGGAGGATAGTTAATATCCTTTAAATTTTTTTCTCACATATGGTTTTCTTTATGTAATGGGAAATAGTAAATACATCCAAATATTGAGATATAAGAGAGAATAATCCATGAACTCATTTATATTATAAGAAAATATTGATTTGTTCTAGAAAATTGTTTTATGGAAAACTTCCTTATAGGGATGATGAGTTCTATATTGAATATATACTCATATCTATTGCAATATAATAGATTTCCCACAAAATTTAGGAAACGCTTCAATAAAACGGTCATATTTTGTAATAACGAAAAATAATAAATTAATATAATATAACTCAAAACAGTTGATTGTATATATGAATTATTATCTAATGTATGATCAATAATTGGATACTAAAATCAATAAATTGAACATATGAAGAAAATATATCTACAGAGAGACTGAGGAAATATTTATAGATCCAATGATCAAGATATATACACTCAATGTGATGGAGTTCCATATGTGAAATTGAATATACTTATATCTCATGAAAGACTACAATAATCAATAAGTGTACAATTAAATATAGATTTTTCAAAATTTATTGTGGAAAATAGTGAGAGGTGATCATGTTCTGTAACGACATCATCCATTACCATTATCAGTATGAGAATACTATGTAGAAACTCATTGTGTAAAATATCATTTAAAAAACATATTATTAGGTTTTTAAAGGATATAACCCTATATGATATAAAAATGATGCACATGGGAGCCACGAGGGAATGAATAATTTCCAAAATTTCAGAAATTCTTTCTAAAACATATATATTTTTTGAATATTAAGATAATAAAAAGAGTGGATAATGAGAAATAAAATATTGTGAAAAATATAATGAAGCGTAAAGCCTCATATTATAATATATATATAGAATGTGTTGGATATTTGGGATTGAATTATGTGTTCCCAAAATCCATATATTATGAATGTGATATAATATTTTGATGATTTTTCATTACTCAGTTACCATTAATGTTGAAAAAAATTTGTACAGATCTAAAATATCATTTCATGATGTAATTTATGAATACAGATGTAAATGAGTATATGTCAATGTTTTTTTTATGAAAACATGGGATGAAATTTGAAAATAATTCTAAATAGATTACACAGCCAACATAGATACCTATAAAGAAGTGGAATAAAATCAATATCAATTTTATGACATTTATTTTGCATACATTCAAATGAAATAAAATCATATGGGTTTTATTTGACCATAATATTAAGGCTTTATACTTCATATCAATTTGATACAACTATTCACTCTATCATCCTACAATGATATATATCAGTGAAGTGAAAGCTCTTTAATAAATATGACTATCGACTATATCTGATTAATATTTGTGTTTCATATAAAATATCAATAAATTTATTCAATATGACTTGAAAATAATGTTGATAATTCTATGAAATATCACCCAGCGATGGGTAAAAATAAAAATATTCTGTAAATACACATGAAAAAATACTATAATCCTTCCCAAGGTACATCAATGGACAATTTGATCCAAATATTCAAATGGATTAGTTATTATAAAAAAATAGATTCCATTAAATATTTTAAATTTACCCTTTGGAATATCATAATAGTTATAATATTATAAAAAATAAATGATTTTAATATGATGGAGAATGAATTTTATATGTTCCCAACCTTGTTGAAAAAATGGATAGATAATATCAAATTCATTATGAAACACATTAATGAATCACAGAGATGATAGATAATTTATATGCAAAAATGATAATGAGACCCAAATATTGATTTTGGATATAATATTATCTATTATAAAATAATACAATATGGGAGTTATGTGGTTTGAAAATTTGGAAATTCATATTCCAACATACATTGGACCCTTTAAACGATTTTCCCATAGGACCTATAAACCATCAACAATTACTCCCTCCAACTCTATCTCTGATGAATGATTTGTTCTTGATGTCCATAAGACATCATAAATATAGAGTTAGTACATTTTAATTATGATACATCATACAAGAAAAGACAGTTATGATATTAGATTGTAGAGAAAATTCATTGTGAAACAAGACAACTCACTTACTTTTCTTTTGAAGAAAGAAGGATTCTATTAATGGTGGATATCAGCAGCCGTACATAAGCAGAGCCAAGAGGGGAAATTGTCTATCCATAGTTGGATGACATCAAAGGGGCCTGAGGCCTCTAGCTGATGGGATGCATTGTTTCCTTCCCTTTTGGTAATAAAGAAGGTCCAGTAGGAGAAGTCATGGCGCAACAAGAGGATTCTTCTGAGGATAAATCCAAAGGCCTGGAGTTCGGCGTCACCGTGGTTAATATAATTGATAACTGACTGGCAGTCATACTCGATGATGATATTGGCCCATCCACCTTCCATAGCGAGCATCATCCATGCATGTATATAAAAGGCCTTAGCAAAAGCCGGTTCCCAGAAGGCATAATGTGGTTCATATTTTGCTGCAATGATATGCCCCATATGATTTCGAGCCAGGAGGCTGAGAGCGGCAGGCCCATCATTGGGGAGAGAAGCATCCATGTTAATCTTATGGATCCCTTCCTTTGGTAGGATCCAGTGAGGGGGCCAGGAGGGGGCAGCGCCTGGCATAAAGTGTCCTTCATGGTCCTTCTATCCCTCAATCCAATTTGTGGCTCATTCAATCCAGAACTCGGGAGGCTGATGGACATGATAGAAAACCAAATCATTATGCCGGACCCAAATGATCCAGTCTAGGGTGCAATGGGAGCTTGCATCAGACGATGAAAGAGAGGAACACCAGCGCATCAGAAGATCAGGGAGATCAGCAGCAATGTTTAAAGAAGCATCCGGAGTCGAGCCCCATTTATTCCAAATTTCATTGGCACCAGGGCAGTGAAAGTTGGCGTGCCAGGGGGTTTCATGAATATTCGAGCTGAAAGGACAGGAGTCAGCACTGGCCATTTGGCGGTAATCAAGGAGGCTCATGGTAGGGAGGGTGCCCGTGCATACCTGCCAACAAAATTGGTGAATTTTTGGAGGGATGTTGAGCGTCCAGAGCATATTCCATTGTCCGTCATCTCGGTCGAGATAGTGAAAACCAAGAGGCATTCTATATTTGTATCTCACCATGTAGTCGCCTAAAACATCATAGTTCCAAAAAAGATAGTCAGGGCCTGCATCAAGGACATAGGGGATGCTTCGGATAATTCTTTGGTCTCTTTCATTAAACCATTCCTGGATCTTTTCCATGAACCATCCCGGAACCTTGTCTGATAAGAGGAAGTTGACAGTGGCATCCTCTAGCCCTAGTTGGGCGGGGGATGTGGCATGCATACCATCCTTATCGACAAGCCAGGGATCTGTCCAGACATTGACAGATGATCCATTTCCAATCCTCTATCCCACCCCTTTCTCAAGGAGATTTCGGGCCCCCCAAATACTTCTCCAGAGGAAGCTAGGATGGGGGGCCAATAAAGGATCCAAGGAAGTATGTGTGGGGATAATACATGGCATAGAGAACTCTCGCACAATGAGATGAAGGATGGTTCAAAAGGCTCCATACTTTATGGGATAGCAGTGCGTCATTGAACAGAAGAAGATTTAGGAATCCCATCCCTCCCTCCGGCTTGGGTTGGCAGAGTTTCTTCCAGGCCAACCAGTGTGGTCTATTTCATCCATCGTTTTCCCCCACCAGAAGTAGGCAGTATGAGAATGGATCAGTTTGATGATGGCCGCCAAGAGCATAAACATAGATATAAAGTATCTCGGGATAGACTTAATGACAGCTTTAATGAGGATTCATTTGCAAGGTTTAGAGATGTTTTTTGGGGTCCAGCCTTGATTTTTTTTCTCGATTCTATCCACAAGAGCTGCAAAAATTTCTTTCATGGACCGGCCAATCAATGTAGGGAGTCCGAGATACTTTTGGTGTTTATCGACCATTTGGATGCCTATAGAAGCACAAATCTCAGCTCTCTTGGCAAGAGGCACCCCTTTACATAAGGAGATCTCTGATTTGCCGTGATTGATAGAGTGTCCAATAGCCCACTGATATTGCTGGATTGCCTGGCTGATCACCCAACATTCATTAATAGTGGCTCTGGAGAAATGGAGGTAGTAGTCGTCGAAGAAGATATGTGACACTTGGGTGCTCGCAGGGTAGACCATTGCTCCAAGAATAGACTTAGCAGATGCAGCCTTGGAGATAAGGTTAGGGAAAACATCTGACACCAAGATGATGAGAAAAGGGGAGAGAGGATCTCCCTGGCGCATGCCTCGGGATGGGGCGAATCCTCTGGTGATCTCCCCATTGACATTGATTCTGAAGGAGACTGCCGAGATGCATTTCATGATAATATCTGTCCATTTAGTGCAGAATCCGATTCTCGACAACACACCTCTTTGGAACTGCCATTCCACTTTATCGTAGGCTTTGGTCATGTCCAGTTTCTATGACATGATTCCTTTTTTCGCTGTGGGGCACGTTTTCATAGAGTGGAATACTTCATGGGCCACAATTTCATTGTCAGTAATCAGCCACTTGGCCACAAAAGCGCTCTGGTTTTTAGAGATAATATCAGGAAGATAAGGACGCAACCGATTAACAAGGATTTTTTAGAAGATTTTGTATGAGACATTGCAGAGGTTGATAGGTCTAAGATCCTGGATCGCCTGAGGTTTCATGATTTTGGGGATGAGGACGAAGAAATTTCATTGATGGCTGAAATACTTGTGTTCCCCACCCAGATGTTTTAAATCATTTTTCATATGTCGGGACCGATAATGTTCCAGTAATGTTTGAAAAATAGGGCATGGAAACCATCCAGTCTCGGGGCCTTAGTGGGGTGGATTTGTTTCAGAGCCAGGAGAATCTCATCGTTCGTCACATCTTTTGTAAGCTTCAGGTTAATCTCATCAGTAATCACGGGTCTGATGCATTCTTCCACAACAGCCGACATGTAATGTGATCATGTAAAATTAATAAAGGGATCATGTTTTAAAAATTGAACTTTCACATATTGAATTTTACATATGAATTTATATAATATTTATGAATATTGTATCATCTCAATATTTTACCATAAAATTTCATGTAACCTAGTTAATGTGTTTGAATTTATTCTCCACACATAGTAATAAACCTAAATACAACCATTATATATGTTTATATAATTTGATTATATATGTGTTATTTTTAAAAACTAGACATTGAATTAGAATCAATTAATTCGTCTAATAACATTTTGAAATAATTAGTTAAATAAATTAATGGATAATTTTATTATAAATAGAATTCAATTTATTTACATAATATTTATTAATAGGACAGTTTTTAATTAGAAAATTATTATTTTCAACAAAAATTTGTTATGAAATTTTCTTTTTGTAGGAAAAAACTATTAATGATGAAAATTTGGTTTTTTTTATTAAAATGTCAGTAACTCCAATTTTGTGGTTAAATGGTATGAAATAAGATTAATAACATTTAATAATTATAAATTTCATTTTCTAAAAAAATCAATTTATTTTGGGATATCATTAAAAATTTTAATTTATCAATTATAGAATTTTTTTTGATAAAAATAAATTCATTTACTTAATTTGTATTGAAATATTTTCGTAAATTGTCTTTTTGAAAAATTTTAAAAATATATAATTTTATGGGAAATTGTCAAAAAATATTTTGAAACAAAACATATAAATTTTATAATAAAAAATGGTAAATAATATTAATAATTCATTTTTATTTACAAATATATATTTAATAAATAATATAGTAAATTTGAAAATTCATTAATGAATTATTAAACACATGTTTTATATTTTTGAAACTCATGAAATATTTCACTCTAAAACCTACATTCACAGTCTTATATTTAACATCAAATGTTATCGAATTTCAAAATAAATCAAAAAATATATATTAACTATTATATTTCATCCTATAAATATTATATTAAATATATAACTTTATTTTAATTTATATTAATAATATTACTATGATTAATTTTATGTATCACGATAATGGAGATTTTTTTAAATGAATTGTTTCCATAATATCTTAAATCATTTATGTAATAAGTAAAAATGAAATAATAAAATTGGTTATAATATTATATAGATATATATATATTTAATTATGTTTAATATATATTAATTATTAATAAATTATAAATTTTATCAAAGATACATCTTGATTAGAAACCATTTATAAAAAAAATTTATATATTATATTTTTCATTTTAAATATTTATTTCAAAAAAATTATATGTGGAGACACAGACTCTCAGGGTCCATTCCTTGTTGAAAAATCTGGATCCTAAAGGGGTAGCATCTCGATGAAAGACCGATCGGTGAGACCAATCAGTGTGACGGATCGACAAGACCGATCAGCCCGATCGGTTGGTGAGACCGATCGGCGTGACCGATCAGTTAGAACGACCGGTGCGACCGATCTGCATGACCGAATGGCGAGACCGATCGGCACGACCGTTTGGTGAGACCGATCAGCTCCACCGATCGGTGAGATCGACTGGCCTGACCGATCGGCGAGGCCGATCGACACGACAAATCGGTGAGACCCACCGGCTGATCAGTGAGACCGACCGATCGGTGTCACCCAGCCTTGTTGGGGGTTTTCCCAATAACACCCATAAATGTCATTTAATTAAATATTTAATGAATTAACCTAGTGTGTGCTTCATTTTAAACCGACCAACCCTTTAATGACATATGGGGCCACGTGGTCAACCCACGACCCTGCTCCTTACACAGTTTCACATTCTTATCTCAACCTTCCCCAGCATTTATAAACAAAAGAAAGGGTACTCCTAGGTTTCTTTTCTCGATTACCCTGTGCAAGAAGTACCCTTTTTCCAGACGAGCATCTTTTCGTTCAGAC
The DNA here is from genome assembly GCA_963277665.1 of Viscum album. NCBI lineage: Eukaryota > Viridiplantae > Streptophyta > Magnoliopsida > Santalales > Viscaceae > Viscum > Viscum album. The sequence continues at coordinate 1,681,385,274 of OY728126.1, read as the reverse complement.
GATCTGCATCTCTATCCGTGGAGTTCTACGCTTAGTCTTAGAGTCAATCATTGATTAACATGCATGGAATTTCTCATAAGTCTCTCACTTTTGTGTATAATGTGGGGTGGGAATGCTTTTGTTTTTGTAGAATTGGATTAACAAAACCTTAATGAAGATAATGAAAGGACTCTAAGGAATGAATGGGGGATGTGATCGATGATGCTTCTTTGTTTTATGATCTTTTTTTCTGAATTGTGTTGGCTTATGCCTACTGAAAATCATGGCCATTGGTGGACTTTTCTATATTCACTAATGAACCCTTACCTCTTGTGATGATTAAATGGATCGTATTTGTGAACCCTTGCTTTGTAAAGGAATTTGGTGAGTTATGTATATCCGGATAAATAAATTGAGGCACCAGGATAAATCCCTTTTTGTGATAAACCCGATTAAAGCACATGGAAATAGAAATCATGGAGTGTGTTAAACCTTATAAATCTTAAAATACCGGCATGGGCCTAATTGGTGTTAGTGGTGTTGGTTTCATTGTTTTTCCTTTCATGGGCCGTTTTCAGGGTGATGTGGATGGGTATGGGATCCCCTGTTGATATTGATTTTGTGGTAGTGAATTTTAAGGTCGGGTGGTTACCTTGTTTATATCACGAATTGGGGTGGGATCCTCTGTTGATGAGAAAACATTTGGGGAGACACGAGGTGGTGTCTCGCGGTTTCCTTTGGTTCTAGTACTTCGAGGGATCTCACTTATCCCTTTGTTGATGTGACTTTACAAGAAAACCGGATGTGAATGTTTAAATTGACGTTTGGCTAGATCTTTTTCCTTGGTTTGTGATTCTGGTGTTATTTTCCCAGAAGTTCATAAACTTATTTAAACATTATTACTGAACATGAAAACAATGATGGGACAACTGGGTTTTTTTTGAGTGGTGTAAGTTGTAACCTGGTCATGGAAATGATTCTTTTGTTCTTTAGGTAGGCTGAAGAGAAAATTAAACATGGGAGAGTGATTGTTACCTATATATATATACTTTTATTTTTTGTGTTTCTTATTCGCACCCCACCCAAGTTGAGCACTTAGTGCCGAACAACCCCATTTTATGGGCGATAGTTTTTTTCCAACACTTCTATTAGTGGATGGTTATTAGCTCCTTTCTGATCCCATTCCTAGATAGCCCAAGCATCTTTGGGCAGGCTGTGATGGCCTGATGTCCATTATTATCCCATTAATCTTCAGGCAGGGCAGTGCGGTGGTTGGCCCAGGTGTGTGTGGGCAGGTGGTTTTCCCAAGTGACTTTGGGATGAGTCCCACGTGTTTACAGGCGTGGCAGTGGATCTTCTATCCCAGGTGTCTTCGGGCATGGTTGTGGTTGTTCTGGCCTAGGTGTTTGTAGGCATGGTTACGTGTGACAGTTATGGCGCAGGAGTGTGTGGGTGGGGATTTGAAGTGGGACCGCGGTGAGGTTTTGGCCCAAGTGTGTGTGGGAGGGTGCGGTAGTGGGAGTGCGGTGAGAATGGTGGGATTAGTTCGATGCATAGGATTTCTTCAATAACCAGTGGGAATGTGGCACGGGGTACCCAAACATCGATGTGCTCTTACTATATATATTACTTGCTTGCATTATTTGGTGAGTGTGGATGGTGAGTGGGATGGATGAAATCCTTGATAGTGTTGGTTGTTTGCTTCTCATGGGACTTTAGCACGTTCCCACACTTGTGCATGAGAGTCTTTGGTTTTCACTAGTGATTGTGCTTGTATGCTCACCCTACATATATAAAACTACTTTCAGGTTTCCAGGAGGACTTCGATGATCACGCAGGACCATATTAGCTCGGACCTTTGGGGCAGTTGCAGTTGTTGTTTTTCTTTCTTTGGTACATTACCCTTGTAGTAACTTTGTTCTTGGTGGTTTTTACTTTTGGAACATGCATATGGGAATGGTTTTATTGGTTTTACATTCACATCTAGTTTTGGTGTTGTGAGATTTACCATCTTATCTCCTTATCATATGAAAAAGGGTAATGCCATCTATTCGTGTGTGATTTCCATACCCTTGGTGCTAGTCGCCACTCTGAGACCTATTGGAGGCGGGTCTCGGGGGTCATTATATCTTCCTCAACATAAAGAAGGAAGGTCGTGGAAATCTACTGACCCTTCCATCCTTTTGGTGAAGGCGGGTTGTGACAGAATGGTATCAGAGGCAAGGTTGATAGATAGGATGGAATCTGGAGTTAGGAATAGTAAGGAATTCATGGGATGGTAGAGCCACAATGTTGGGTGACCTTGGTGCGTGAATTAAGCCAAGGAAGACCGGCTAGGACATGGGATTTTAGGGCCCCACATGATCATATGCAAGGACTCTTGACCTACCTAACGACCAAGTGAGTCCACGCTAATTGCAGGGTAGAGGCCCTAGGAAAGGTACATGCATCATAATGACTTGTTTTCTCGTGATTCATGGGTGTTTTGGGATTTGAAATCAATAAAACGATTAAGAAAATTTTAAAGAACAGTATTATGCACTACATGGGCTTAGGAATTCCTTGTTTACCTTGCAGCTATGGAACCTGGAAGGTGACCACGTGTGGTACAGTCGATCGAGGCCTCGAAGACTACCTTGGCCGATCGGCAGGGAGCTGATCAAGAGGAGGAGGACGACCAGTGGTAGAAGAAACTTCGGTCCTTCCAGCGATAGACCCTCGAGAAGTATGAGGGTAGCACCTCTGACGTGAAGACGGATGGCTGTCTAGAGGAGATAGTGATAGATTTCAGCCTGATTCAGGCCCCGACTGAGTACTAGGTTCTTCTAGCCGTCAGCCAGATGCGGGGAGCGGCGCGTCAAAGGTGGGCGCTTTACTTGGGGGAGAGGAGAGAGGCTGAGGTGGCATGGGCTGATTTCAAGAGGGTGTTCCGGGCGGAATTCCTCTCTTCGAAGATGAAGGTGGAAATGAGACAACAGCTACTCTCTCTCTAGCAGGGAAGTATGTCAGTGAGGGAGATGGGAATCAAGTTCAAGGACCTCCTACGTTTTTCTCTGGACCTCTTCCCCGACGAGCAGTCTCGAGCATGATCATTAGAGGAGGCGCTCCGAACCTCGAAGGGGAAGGCCATCAGCACTAGGCCACCAACGTCAGGACCCTGTAGGTTCTGACCAGAAGGGATGCAGGAAAGAGGAACCCCTCCTCTCCTTGCTAGCTGAGCTGTCATTAGAGTCATTAGATGCCGAAATGGTGGAGGATCCAGAGATCGTCCGTGAGTTTATGGACGTCTTTCCTGATAAGGTGACGACTCTACCCCCTCGATAGGATATCGAGTTTGGGATAGTCTTGCAGCCCAGTGCCCAACAGATCTCGATGGCTCCTTACCCGATGGCACCTTCATAGCTACGGGAGTTGTGGATTCAGATTGACGATTTTATGAAGAGGGGTTATGTTCAACCGAGTGTGTCACCGTGGGGTGCCCCAGTATTTTTCGCAAAGAATGCAGATGGTGGGCTCAGGTTGAGCATAGACTACAGGAGGCTGAATTAGCTGACGATCAAGAATTTCTATCCTCTTCTGAGGATAGACAATCGTTTCAACCAGCTAAAAGGGGCAGGTTGGTTCTCAAAGATCGACATGTTTTCTGGGTATCACCAGTTGAGGGTAAAGGAGAGTGACATTCGGATTATGGCATTCAGGTGCAGATATGGACACTTTGAGTTTTTCGTCATTCCCTTTGGTGTTACGAACACCCCGGCTGTGTTCATGGGTCTTATGAACTCCATCTTCCGGGAGTACCTAGATTGGTTCGTAGTTGTATTCACCGATGACATCCTGATCTATAAGAGATCAGAGGAGGACGATTCAGAGCACATGAGGACGGTTTTGGAGGTCCTCCGACATCACCAGCTCTATGGTAAGGTGTCGAAATTCTTGTTCTGGACACGAGAAGTGCACTTCCTTGGGCACGTGGTGTACGAGCGGGGGGTATTGGTGGACCCATCAAAGGTTGAGGCAATTTTTTCTTGGGCAGCAGACAAGAATCTGGCAGAGGTCTGTAGTTTCCTCAGGCTGACAGGTTACTATCAGAGGTTCGTACCCATCTTCTCCCAAGTTGCAGCCCCTTTGACAGCCTTGACTAAGAAAGACCAGGATTTCTTGTGGAGTGAGAAGTGTGAGGCAGCCTTGAGATATCTGAAAGAGATGTTGGTTAGTGCCCCAGTGCTAAGATTACCAGAATAAGGTGCGGCATATGAGGTGTTCTGTGATGCTTTAGGGCAAGGTCTCAAATGTTTATTGATGTAGCGACATGGGGTAATCTCTTATGGGACTAGGAAGCTACACAATCATGAGTGTAATTATTCCACCCACATCCTAGAGCTTACAATGGTCATTTTTGCGATAAGGTTATGGAGGCACTACCTCCGCAGAGAACACTTTGTGGTCTTCACAGATCACAAAATATTGAAGTATATCTTCTCCCAGAGGTACCTAAACTTGCAGCAGCGAAGGTGGATGGAGTTCCTCTAGGATTGCGACTTCGAGATCTCCTACATTTCAGGGAAGGGGAATGTAGTGGCTGAAGCCTTGAGTTGGATATCACAGAAGGATGCGGTCTAAGAGTCAGTAGACACCTAGAAGGCAATGGAGAAGATGGATTCCTTACACCTTGATGCGAGGCTGGATGGAAGTAGAGGTTTTACTATATCAGATGGTAGTGCATTCATAAATTTTTTAGTAAGTTTAGGAGTCTCAATGGGGATACCCAGAGTGCTAAGTGATGCGTGTCCGAGTTGAACAGTTCAATTCTCCAGATGGATGGACGAAGGATGTCCATAACAGGATGCTTTTCCAGGGGAGGATGTTTGTTTAAGAGGCAATTCACGACATGTTTCTCAGTGAGTTCCAAAACTCACCCCTAGCAGTACACCCAAGAGATTCCATGATGTACCAGGGACTGAAGAGAATGTTTTGGTTTCCCGGAGTGAAGCGAGCAGTGGCAGAATTTGTGGCCAAGTGCTTAGTGTGTCAGCAAGTGAAGGCTCAACAACGAGTTCCAGGTGGCCTACTGTAGTCTCTAGATGTCCCCGATTGGAAGTGGGACGACATCTCGATGGATTTTGTCACGAGACTACCCAAGGTCCAAGGGGGATATGATGCCATATGGGTAGTAGTGGACCAGTTGACGAAATCGCCTCACTTTCTGGCGATTAAGGAGTCATGTGCAGTGGATTCTTTGGCACGAAGGTACGTGGATGAGGTGGCGAGGATTCATGGAGTTCATAGGTCCATAGTCTCATATATTGATGCACATTTTAACTCAAGATTCTAGAGGGGATTGCAGCATGCTTTTGGCACCTAGCTTCACCTTAGCACTCTTTCCACCCCCAGACAGATGGGCAGATAGAGCGCAGAATGCAGACATTGGATGATATGATGTGGGCATGTGTTCAAGACTCAAGAGGATCCTAGGTGTGAAACATGCCTCTGGTAGAGTTCACCTACAATAATAGTTATCACTCGACTATTGGTATGGCCCCATTTGTAGCCTTATATGGGTGGTCGTGCTGCTCACCTGTGTGTTGGACCGAAGTCAGAGAGGTGAGCATCATTGGCCCGGAGGTGGTGCAGACCACGACAGAGAAGGTTCAGCTTATACGGGAAAGGATAAAGGTGGCCCAGGACCGACAATATTCATATGCTGATACTAGGAGGAGGCCCTTGGAATTTAAGGTTGGAGACCACGTGTTCTTGAAGGTCTTCCTGTGGCGTGGACAACAGAGGTTCGACAAAGGGAGTAAGCATTCTCCCAGGTTCATCGTACCCTTTGATGTGTTGCGGCGTGTTGGCGAAGTGAATTTTTAGCTAGAGTTACCACTGCCTCTACTGAGGATACATGATGTCTTCCATGTGTCCCAGATCCATCAGTATCTGCACGAATATTCACACGTCCTCATCTGGGGAGAGATGGACTTCGAGGATGACATGACTTTTGTGGAGAGACCAGTGATGACTGAGGATTGTAAGAAGAAAGTGCTTCGTGGATGAACCATTCCATTAGTTCATCTATTGTGGAGACAAGGTGGTCTTGTGGAGAGTACGTGGGAGAGGGAAGCACATATGCATGACCAGTACCCAGAGTTGTTTTGAGTTTCGTACTGCTCGGTTTATACCTATTGTGGTAGAACGTTTTACCATTTGGCTATGAAATACTGATTTTATTTCCTCTAAATGTGTCTGAAAAGTCCTGGCTAGGTAGAGGGGAGGACCCGACCCCTAATCAAGACACATTAAGGGGGATGCGATTAAACCCATTCGAGCGAGTCAGTTCCACCCAAAGCGGATAGTATCTTGACCTGGGGAGGGAAACTCTCCAACCCACATGGATGGGTAGTTTGACAAGGTATGTTTCTTGATTCTTGATAGGGAGTTGTTCTTAGTTAATAATGAGGTTCACTCCTGAGAGGTATCATTCGAGGTGGTTGTTCAGACCCACTCTTTCCTTCTGGGTTGTTTAAATTCTCGACGGCAAGAATAGTTTGAGATGTGTCTAATGTGATGACCCAGACTCTCAGAGTCCTTTCCTTTTCCAAAAATTTGGATCCTAAAGGGGTAGTGTCTCGACGTAAGACAGATCGGTGAGACCGATCGGCGCGACAGCTCGGTGAGACCAACTGGCACAACGGATCGGAATGACCGATCAGTGAGACCGATCAGCGTGACCGATCTGTGAGAGCGATCAATTAGACTGACCAGAGCGACCGATCGGTGATACCGATCAGTTAGACCGATCGGTGCCACTGATCGGCGCGACAGATCGGTGTCACCCATCCTTGTCGGAGTTTTTCCATGTAATGCCCATAAATTTCATTTTAATTAAATATTTGATGTATTAACCTGGGTTGTGCATCAGTTTAAACCGCCCAACCCTTTAATGATGTGTGGGTCTGTGTGGTCAACCCACGACCCCGCTCCTTACGCGGTTTCATGTTCTTATTTCAACTGTCCCTAGCATTTATAAACAAAAGAAAGGGTACTCCTAGGTATCTTTTCTTGATCACCATGTGCTAGAATTTCTCCTTTGTCTTTCCATTTGGTGTATCATGCAAGGTGGGCATGCTTTTGATTCTGTAGAATTGGATTAACCGAAACTTAATGAAGATAATGAACAGACTCTAATGAATGAAGGGGGGCTATGATCGATGATGCTGCGCTGTTTTATGATCTTCCTTTCTAAATTGTGTGGGCTTACGCTTACTAAAAATCATGGTCGTTGGTGGTCTTTTCTATGTGCACTAATGAACCCTTACCTCTCGTGATGATTAAATGGACCGTATTTGTGAACCCTTTCTGTTTAAAGGAATTTGTTTAATTACGTATATCCGGCTAAAAAAGTTGAGGCACAAGGATGAATCCCATTTTTTGATAACCCCGGTTAAAGCACACGTAAATTGAAATCATGGAGTCTGTTAAATATATCAAATCTAAAAATACCATCATGGGCCTGCTTTGTGTTGGTGGTGGTGGTTTTTTTGTTTTTCCTTTCATGGGCCGTTTTCAGGGTGATGGGGATGGGGATGGGATCCCCTATTGATATGGATTTAGTGGTTTTGAATTTTAAGGTCGGGATGTTACCTTATTTATATCACAAATTGGGGTGGGATCCTCTGTTGATGAGAAACCATTTGGGGGGACATGAGGTAGTGTGTCGGGGTTTCCTTTGGTTCCAGTACTTTAAGGGATCTCACTTATCTTTTAGTTGTTGTGACATTACATGAAATCTGGGTGTGAATGCATATATTGACGTTTGAATGGATATTATTCCTTGGTTTGTGCTTATGTTGTTAGTTTCCCAGTAGTGCATAAACTTATTTAAAGATTATTACTGAACATGAAAACAAGGATGAGAGAACTGGGTTTTTGGTTTGTTGTATGTTGTGACCTGGTCATGGTACTGATTTTTTTATTCTTTAGGGAAGCTCAAGAAAAACCAAAACATGTGAGACTTCTTATTACCTATATATATATTTATATACTTTTAGTTTTTGTGTTTCTTATCTGCACCCCACCAAAGTTGATAAATTAGTGCCGAACAGCCCCATTTCATGGGGGATGGTGTTTTTCCAATACTTCTATTAGTGGCTGGTTATTATCTCATTTCTGCCCCCTTTCCCGGATAGCCCAAGCATCTTCGGGCAGCTTGTGATGCCCTGAAGACCACTATTAGCCCAAGAATCTTCGGGCATGGTAGTGTAGTGGTTGGCCCAGGTGTGTCAGGTCAGGTTGTTTTCACAAGTGTCTTCGGGAAGAGGCTCATGTGTTTACGGGTGTGGCAGTGGATCATCTATCCCAGGTGTCTTCGGGTGTGGTGGTGTTTGTTCTGGCCTAGTTGTTTGCAGGCATGTTTACGTGTGACAGTTGTGGACTAGGTGTGTGTGGATGGGCTTTGGCAGTGGGACAGCGGTGAGGTTGTGGCCCAGGTGTGTGCGGGCGGGTGAGACAGTGGGACTGCGGTGAGAATGGCAGTATTGGTTCGATACGTAGGATGTCTTCAATAACCGATGGGAAAGTGGCACGGGGTACCCAAACATCAATGTGTTTTTATTATATATATTACTTTCTTGTGTTATTTAGTGAGTGTGGCTGGCGAGTGGGATGGATGAACTCCTTGATAGTGTTGGTTGTATGCTTCTCACAGAACTTTAGCACGTTCCCCCACTTGTGCACGAGATTATTTGGTTTTCCTTATTGAGTGTACATGTATGCTCACCATACGTATATAAATCTGCTTTCAGGTTTCCAGGAGGACTTCGGGTATCACGCAGGACCATATTAGCTCGGACCTTTGGGGTAGTTGCTGTTGTTGTATTTACTTCTTTTTTACTTTACCCTTGTAGTCACTTTGTACTTTGTGGATTTTTCTTTTGGAACATGCATATGGGAATGGTTGTTTTGGTTTTTATTGCACTTCTAGTTTTGGTATTGTGAGATTTACCATCATATCTCCAAATCATATAAAAACATAAAGGGTAATTCCTTGCATTCATGTGTGATTTCCATACCCTTGGTTCTAGTTGCCACTCAGGGACCTATTGGAGGCGGGTTTCAGGGGTCATTATCTCTTCTTCAACTTAATGAAGGAAGGGTGTGGCAATCTTCTGACCCTTCCCTCGTTTTGGTGAAGGCGGGTCGTGACATTATAAATTTAATTACTTTAAATTGAGATTCTTTTTATGTTTAACGTATGATAATTTTTATTCTTTTTTAGAAATTATATTAAAATAAACTACAAAAAATAAATTTATGATGTAGTTAATTTGTTAAATATAAAAATGAAGAACCATAAAAACCTATGGTAAAAGTCTTATGACATTATTAAAACGTTTTTTAAAATTATTATTTCATGATTTAACAACACATTACAACGCCATAATTAATTATTATTATGATTTAGTTTCTTTATCAAATTAATTTTGTAATTATAGCATGGAATTTCCTAGGGTATTCCCTAAATATATTTTTTCTCCACATATAAAAAGAGATGAGTTAATCACCCACGTGTTTAATTATAAATTCATTTGACCATTTAAATTTTCATATTAATTACCTCTATTTTATTTATTTTTTTATGAATAATCCTTTTGTCCCAAGAATTTAGTTTAATTTCGTCATATCCAATTATATCACTAAGAGAAGATGTAGTGTCCAAACAAGTATTTTATTTTTCTTAAAAATTTTCACATAATATTACTCTTCCAATATTATTGTGTACATAAAAATATAATGTTATCAATATAATTATTATTTTGGAATTTTATTATATTAATAGAAAACCCATTATTTATAAATATTCATAAACTATAGAAAATAAGGTTTTAATTTCAATGTTATCATTAAATATCACCTCCACAATGTTACACCTTCCATTTCCCATATCAACCTATATCTATTTTATATTGAATAAATTTATGAATAAAGATGATATCTAATATATATACATTAATATGAAATTTAAAATTTATATAGAGTGTTTTTCATATAATTGATTTAGATTTAGAATTATTAATCATTCATATATGAGGAATACCTGTTTTACGATATATAACATTCATTTTTATTTACCGAAAATAATGGATGCATTTCAAAAATATTTTATAAAATATAAATTTCTATTACAACACTGTTAAAATTAATGAATCTAGTAATATATTTTATGAATTATTTTTCCATGGGAAACAAATGTGTGGAGTTTTGTAATATTTTTTATTTTCATTATGTATTCAACATTGGACAGACAAATATATAATAAATTAATAAAATATGATACATTATGGACCGTAGTTTTTTAAATAAAATAGAATAATGATTAAAACATATTATTTAATAAGAGAAATTGGATAATAATTTATTTTAGTTTAATGAGTATAATGAATCTTTAATAAGGAAAGTGTTTCTTTTTAATTTTTTTATGTTAGATATTTTATAACGAAATAAATATTTTTTAATGGTTTTTGTACAACCAATTGGATTTAGAAAAACATAAATTATTATAACTCATTGTATTTCAACATAAAATTTATGACCACTATCTCATGATATTTTGATAATAATTTTACTATAACACATATCCTTTTTGTGAGTTATATGTAATATTAATATTTTTGAATACAGGATGAGTTACATTCATTGGAATAAAATGGGGTTAACGTTAAAATAGATTGTTTTATTTATTTTGGAGGGTATGGTTATGGATGTAATATCGGTTACGTATATACTAAATACTGAATTTCTCATAAATTCATTGTTTGTATATGGAATACACAATGTTAAATAGATACACGATGTGTAAAAGATTGACAAAAAACCCTAGACATCATTAATTTTTTTTCCTCAAGACAAATGGACTAATGATTTATATGTCATTTCAAAATTTATATTGTATGTATATTTCATGGTAATTTCTTTAAAGGGTATGTGATCATTTTTTGAGAATCCCTATTTTCCCCAGGTGGAGTTGTGTGAGCGAACCACCTCTAGGCCTATGCTACGATCATCCTGATCATCTCTATTTGATCTTTTTTCCATCACTTTTAGTCAGGTTAAATCCACTATGGTAATATTTCTACTCACCTTCTATCCATATTTTTTCCATTATTTTTTGAGTTATTTTGGTGCTAACTGATATGCCCTATTTTTTAGTGTTTTTATCTCATCTTCCATATTGTCAATTTTATAATGATTTAATGACCAATACTAAAAGATGGCAGTTCTACAAGATTATGGTTGTTGGTATAGCACTTTTCCCTATGTATTTTTATCATATATATTATGTGTCATTGTTGGAAAAAATGGAATTCCCCAGTTAAGACTCTAAAATGTTTAAAAAATTAAATTATATATTTTTATATGAATAATATTGCCACCTAAAATGGTAAATCAACATCATTGGGTTACCACAATAATTTGATCCACCATACGGATTTTCCCTTTCATAAAGGCGTAATTCCCTTTTCCCGTATATTTTATAAGCACCATTTATGGGGTTGTTTTCCATTGTAATAAATGTATCATAATTTTAAATAAATGATGAAATATTTTTTTTGATGAGTGAGTACCCTATATAGTATACCATATAATGAATTTCATAAATAAATAAATTTTCCATTTATGATAAACTATTATAGATTAAACTACTTGTTATATAATTCATGGTATTAATAGATATGCATAATTTCCTTTCATGTTAATAGAAATAATATTTATTCCATTTATGGATCGCCTTGGAAATTATCCTCATTATTTATAATAAATTTTTTTTGAAACATGTTAAATATTCATGGTTTGATACTTAAAATTATGAGGATAGGCCACAGTGTAGATTCTCAACCACCTTATGAGTAATAATGGTTCCCTTGGAGAGAACCTATGGGTGGTATTTGTGTAAAGATGGTTATAAAATGTCATAAGGGATACACTATCCCCTCGTGAGATACCGGGTATCGGATATGATGAATTTCACTTCATGACATGCTGTGAGTGATGGTTGGAATTCCATTTATGGATCACCTTGGATAGACTCTTATTTTATTGGGTATTTTTTGATCCCCTTGAGCGATACATGGGGATTTTTTTTAGATCTCATTTGATGGGATTTTCTATCATATGACTAAATTCATGTAATGACCTATATATTAAGGACAAATAATAAAAAATTTGTTATCAGGGGAAACATATTTAATGAAAAATATAATTCTTGGGATTAGTCAAACTATTAATTCGTGTTTTTACATAAATTATAATCATTATATGAAATATAAAACATTTATAGGATCACCATGGTTAACAAAAAATGGCATAGGCAAATGTAGGTTGATATGGTCAAGTATCTTACGAGGATCTGGGTTAGATGTATTTATTTATCTATATATTATTTCCTATAATTTATTAATTTAGGAACACAAGTTATTTTATATAAATAGACTTGAATGATCTACAAATCGTTGGTGGTGGCCTATTGAGTATATCTCACACCCTTCTCATCTTATCCATGGTACCTGAGTATACATAATGATAATAAGAATTGATAAAGGGAAGTTTCTATCATCTAATTCGAGATACTGAGTCATATGGTGGAGTATGGGAGTACAATTCTGAGCATATTGTTGTAATACTAGTAGTGAAAGGTCATGTAAATTTTGTTTTTTTAGTATGAATTTTATTCTATGTTCTGTTTATTGAGTGTAGATAATTTCTGTATAACATAATGACATGATCATTGTAATTATATAATAATTTATTATTCAACGTCTTACTTTTAATTTGTTATCATGTCTTATTATTATTATTCCTCATATTGATTATCAGGTCTTCCACTATTCCCGTAATATACCATATCGTGGTGATTCACATTGTCTCATGGTGGAATGGTATCCAAACTGAAACACCCTAGTCCCTCGCTTCATGTAGTAAACCCACTATAATATGGGAGGTGTTCATGATGTCATATAGTTGACCATCTCAGGGACCACTTAGTGTCTTCTGGGAGGGATGATAAAATGTGATGTGAGGGAATCTTTTTCATGTTTTTGACTATATAGGTATTAAAAAAAGATATAATGATTTACCATTATTTTGAAATGAGAATGTTCCTAGGCATATCTCAACCACATTAAATGGAAAATCAAATTACATTTTATGGGTTATGGTTGTTATTGGTTTGTTCATGTTAAAATTGTATATATTTCATCATCGGGTGAAACACAGATTATGTAAAATTATTAATTGTTGATATTATTATTATGGAATTATTTTTATTATATTGATACCATTAGAATTTATCATTTCATGCATCATAAAGATTTATATGTGTTTCATTATGTTATATATGTGTCTTTAACTATTCAGATAATTCTAGGAGAATAACCAGTCTTCATTCCTCCTCACAGGATGGAACGTACATAGCAATATGAACTCTATAAGTAGTTAGAATTAATTGAATAGAAGGGTTTTATATGACACTATATTTCACAATGGGACTAACCATTCCTTTTAAATGATAAGGATTATAGTACCGATAGGTTGTTCATGTATTTTTGGTGTTTGAACCAACTAACGATAGAGAACTGATATCCACTAAGTCATGTTAAAGAGAACATTGATCAGATCCAAAGAGTTAAAAATATCTCTATTATTGGTTTTTGGTTAGGATACCATCATGTTCATGTTTGAACATTGTAAATACAATGCATTTCATTTAATAATATATTAATCTTATATGATTACCTAATTGTTGCATTCGGTCTAACAAATAGACTAGTAGTTTTCATGTCCATGGTGAATTGTGTTTTCCTCCAAAACCAATATTCTTTTTAGGTGGTCATTAATATATGACATAATGGTGTTTTATCACACTAGATACAACTGTACCAACCATATTTAGATAGAAATGAATAAACTAACAAATAACTAGATGAATGATTAGTTATTCCAATTAATCTTTTTTATTAATTACGTCTACTTCGTAAATAATTTCATTTTAGTGGTAGACATAACAATTAACCCAAATAAGGTGAATTATTTAGGCTTATTGGATCACAAATAGATTCCATTGATATACATAGTTTATTGTGGATGTAATTTTGTAACTCCCCGACCCTAGATACCTAGAGTCGGTGCCTTATTACATAACATTGGCATGATCACAAGAAAGATCAAATCTCGAAAGACCGATTGGTTTAGTAGCCTTGGAAACACTATATATATTCATAAGTCTTACATTACATCATAAGGTAAAAACACAACAACAACATCTTGTCTTCATATCCCCTCATACTGTCCCAACAGTTGATTCATAAATTACTTCTTCACATCCTAGGAAAAGATGAAACATTGAAAAGGGTGACCTCAGATGCTCAGTAAGGATAACAATATAGAATAAGCTTACGTAGATAAGCATAAACACATAAAGGAATTTATAACTAAATCAAAAGCCTTTTAAACATGACCTTAAGCATAATATGGAAACGATAAAATGAAATAATTCCATTTACATATTCACATGGATATTCTACTAGTCGAACAATCACATGCAATATCAATAACCACTTTCATAATGATGGAATGCATAATTCCAGACTATCAGAACCACATAGCCAAGGCCTCGTGCCAAGACTACAATTAAGATTTTGTCAAGGCCTTGTGCCAAGAGACCAGTTTGTCTCATGAGACCTACCAATGCATCAAGGAGATATAGCGGGCTCCACCCATCACTTACTAAGTCCAGTGTATTCCTCATATGAAAAGTTTGAAACATAACATAAACATTCGTATTAAAACTAGCATACAAAATTTCAATAATTATCCACAAACAATGAATGGTATAAAAATAACACATCCACAGTCAAACATAACTCATTCTATACAATATGGAAGATTGTATTATATCATATAAAACTCAATCAATAATGATGAAGGATACTGACATAGAAGAAAATATTAATCAAAACAATTAGATTGAAATATCCCCCTTTTCTTGAAATCATTTAAAAGTCACACTATTTTTCAAGAATAAATTTAAAATAGATTTTCTAATCCAAGTGCCCCATACCACATTGATACTTTGAAAAGGAGTTTTAATTTTAAAACATTAATGTCCATATAAATAAATTCTTAAAACCATTTTTTAAAACATGGACATTAATGAGCAAGATTTAGAAGAATAATTCTTTAAATCATTTAAAAATGGTATTTTAGTTAGAGTTTCTAACCAAAAGAGAGAAACTTGAATACAAATAATTGAGGTAATAAAAACATTTTAATATCATGAGAATAAATGGATTCATGATATACTATGTCAAAGAACATTATATACAACACATAAAAGTGATTTGGTGTATAACAACAATGAAGTCTCAATGGAATGTAAATTGAGATGAAATCTCAAATAAAGGCTGTATGCTTAGGTTAAGGATAAATCAACGACATAATTATGTGTGAAAAATATAAATACACCAAATATGATTGTATATTCAGTGTAAAACAATCAAAGGACATTATCACAAATTCTTGTAAAAACAACACCAATGATTTGGATGTTTATCTCAACAAATCGAGATTGAGTAAAAATTAGTCTTATGAAGTTCATACCGATGACATGAGAATTTATCAATGGAGTGATTATGTGTATAAAAAGTATATCCACAAAAATGGTATTGGAAATTATGACATAATAAAATGAATAGTTATTCCACACATAATCTTGGAGTAAAATTATCAATGAAGAATGCGTAAAGCCGAATGAGTGGAAATTGAAATTTTAAATTCCCTTATAGATTTGGTAACTTATGAAACGTGCAACCATGAAAGAAGGATAATAAAATATTTATGTAAATATCCATAAATTAAAGTATATTTCACAATGAATACAATCATGGGCAGTACACACAACACATGCAATAAATAAGTGGTTAACAATGTAAATCTCACGGAATTAAAAGTGAGAAAAGAAACCCCTTACTTTGTACATTTTCCTTGGTCGACGGTAGGTTAACCTCATGAATAATGGTGAAATAATTGTTATTGAATTATACAAGAATCATTTACATTAATATTATATCATATATGATCTTTTATCATTGATTTGTTAATAATATCTTAGTATTATCGTTGTTTCGAGTGTTAACTTACTCGTTTTATTTTATATGTTCTGTTACGTGAGACATGTTTGTCATAGTTAGGTTGTATCTTATTCATATCCAAAATGATATCAATTCCTTAAAATTTATTTGTAAATAATAAAATGATAATTATAATTGAATGGATACTATGGAGAATGAATCTCATCGCGTTCGTGGAGATGGTAGTCCGTACGTACGCATGAGCAACAATATCATTCTTTTGATGTTAAAATAATATATAATTGGATGGTATATCATATAGACATAATAAGTATCTTGTTATATTTATTATTTACATGAATTACACATCATTATTATACCCATCCAACTAATAATTTATTGAATGACAATTACACCATGATGTGGAGACGGTAAGTCGTACGTATGCACGTATGGTGACATGTCATTCAAAGGATGGATATAATACTTAATATGGTTGTACAATATTTATAATAATATTACAGTATATAGGAGATACTGGATTCATTAATTTATAATGGTAATAACAATGAAAAAAGAAGTTGAATAAGAAAAGAATTTGAAAAAGGATGGTAAAAGCATTACCTCTTCTTCGGGTTCTTCCTTTTGATTTGATCAAAGGGCTCCTTAGGTTGGCTTTCTGATCAAAATAAGGCATGTAGGTTGTAGTGAGGGAAGTTGAGAGAGTATTTGGGAAGGGGTTGGCCTATCCAAAAGGCTTTGAAGGTGTGAAGTAATGAGAAGGGGGAGTGCCCTTTTATAAGAGGGGTGAGGGGAACCTTTGGAAAAGCTAAAAATATTATTTTATAATAAATTCATATTTAGTTTTATAATGGTTCAAAAGTGGATAATTTAAATTTTAATGTGGGTACAGGTCGAAAAAAACTCAACCAATAGAATTTAGATAGGTTTGTGTCATTGTATTAACCTTATCTTTAAGTATTAACTCTTAGTTAATTAGTTTCACTTTTACAATGCCTTTTTGTATTTTTATATTATATGGTTAATAAACATACTATATACATCCAAGAGACCCCCAAGTGGACCATTAATGATACAAATATAATGATATAAGTCTCTTGGCCGATCCTTATATTTTTAAGAATTTAATATCAATTAATAATATAATATTTTTTAAAACCTCATTTAGGTCAATTTTGACACTATTCAACAATTGATTTTTGTAAAAATCATAAAAGAATTATAACTTAGAAAAACGTCAATTAAATCATTACTAACATGTCATATTAAACTATAAAGGTAGTTTAATTGATAAAAAGTGTCAAATTATATTTATTTGGATATAAAAAATATCAATCATTTTAATTTTTCACTATTATGGTAATTACTGCGTCACCATTGTGTCATAAATAAATTAAATTATTTAATGTATAAAATTTATAAATAAAATAACATTATTTAGGAAATCGTTTTTTCTGTATAATTAATATTTATAGTCGAAAATCCAACATATATAACCCTATGTGATAATTGTTTTTCTAAAAGATGTATGCTTGTGTCATTTTTGTATTAATTTTAACTTAATTAAAATTAAGTGTCCCTATCACATAAAAGTGGCACCATGGGATCCCAAAATTGAACCAATGATGACCATGGTCAGACATGTATCATAAAATAAGGGTTGGACACGTTTTTGGGTAATTTTTTGTTATTATAATATTATTTTGTAACCCTTATTTACCGGATTTACCCTTTAACCATAGCAAATAAAATATTTACAGAAGTAATTATTCAAAATGTCTAAAAATAAAAGTTACCTATTTACATAATTTGAATATCCTAATTCCAAATATGGAATCCATTTTTACAAATTCCTAACACAGAAGTGGCAGAAATTAATTTAAAATTAATTCCTGCTGTCAAATCAAAAAGCGTGTTTTTAGGAGATAATAACTATCAAAAGATTGACACTTGTTTATGTCCGGTTTAATTGTGAAATTATGTCCAATGACCAACATTGTATTAAATGGTAAACATGTATTCTAAATATACTTTAAAACAAATCAAATTAATAATTTATCACTATTAATTATTTTGATTCAAAAAGTTGTTTTTAAATAAAATTTAGTAATTTTCTCTGTTCATCAAAATATGAAAGTTAACCGAAAAGTACCAAAATTTCACCCTAGGATAAATTTGATATTCTGAATCCAAAAATGAAGTCCATTTTGGGAGATAGAATTTAAAAAATTTCAAAAAGTTTGTATTTCAATTCATAACGGCTAGATTGATTGGTTGTGGTGTGTTAGAATCTCAAAGTTGCGTACAATGCAAGCCATTGCATTTTTCAAAAGGAAACATACCATGGAATCTTGGGGTGTTACATTCTCCCCTCCTTCAATAAATTGCATCCTCGCAATTTTTTTTAAAAAATTGGGCTTTAGAATATAATGGAATGTTCCACATCGAAAAAAGCATCAATAAAACTATCAATTTAAAAGAAAGGAAGAGATGTATAAAGGTCACCCAAGATAACCCATACTAGGATTCCAGGTAGGAAGACATGGATATGGACGATAAACTAAGTGTTAAGTTCTGATGGAGAGGGATATAAAACATGATCAGGAGAAAGTTAACAATAAGAAAATCACAAACTTGTGTTTGGACAAATATTCATTAGTCTCCCAGTAGGAAAAGTAAAAAAAACATTTTTTCTTTTAAGTTGCATTACATAAGGACGAGGATTTAATTTATGATATTAACTAAGAACATAAAGAGATATACATACTTTTTAAGTAGAGTTTCATTCTATAATAACTTTTTACCACTAACTCAATTTTTTTTGAACAATGAGTATTCAAGAAGACTTGGTCACAATGGAAGAGTTAGAATAAAAATCTATAGAAATACATGATCCACGTAGGATAAACTATATATTTACCTTGCCTTTAGAGATTAATCAAAACCAAAATTGTTAGAATATTATCTGATGATCCCCCAAATGGATATTCCATTAGAGAAAAAAACTCTAATCTTAATTTCTAAAATTAAACCATCAATACCCCAAAGTTAAATAAATTCCATTCAATAATCAATTGTCCTTAAAATCCTTCAATATAATCCAAACTATTATTGAAACCCAAAACATATAATAATGTAGTCTTCCATGTTAAATTGTATCTCCAAATGACATTAATTATTCTTAAACTAACATACTTAATAGTAATTAACCTAATCATTTCCATAAATAACCCAAATCACTATAAATCCACAATAAAAACATAGATAAAAATCCACCATTACTCCTCAAATTAAATCCCTAAATATTCTATTTTACTTGGGCATATAGTGTTCACAAAAAAGAGAAAAAAATCCAAAATAATATTTATAACTTCATCACCAAATCATGTTCCTATACTAAGGGTATTCATTTGATAAGACACGAGATCCCAAATCAAATTATTATTGATCAATAAAATCATTTAACTAAAAAAAATATTCACACTAACTAGGGACTTCCTGTAGTCCAGTGGTAGGCAATAAATCCCCATCACACATTGGTTGTGGGTTCTATTCCCACATCTTTGTCCGAAGTGACGGGTTGTCACACGGTCTGCATGTTGTCCTTTTTCAAAAACTATATTTAATAACATTACCAAAATGAGATGAATTCCAAAAAATAACCATAACATAATGTAACCACAAATCTTATCGCATACCTTGAATTTTCATCCCGAATTATAATAATTTATAATTTCCTCAAACCCAACGATCATATAAAACCAAATGGTTATTTATAACTATATCCGCAAGAGAAAATATAAATCTTCCTCAAATATCATTCTCACATTGAAAGCTGCAGGGATAATAATACAAGAGAAAATTATTCCAAAGAAAACCCATCAAGAAGGAGCACTAATAATTTTTAAACATTTCTCTAACCATTTATTTCCACATAGCTTCTTCTTTGACCAAGAAAATATCCTATATAATAGGCATTCACTCGGGTAATGGCCAGGTCCCCTACATTTACAGCATATGACTATAAATGGACTCTTGGGACCATTTTTATCTTCTTCCATGGTACTCTTCATTTATCTTCTTCAATTCTTCACTTCATGTCCTTACTTTCTACACGTAAATCATTTCTGTGTCCCATTGAGACACTTTCCTGGGTGTCTCCTTCCACATTTCCTGCATGATGGAAATTTAGGATTCCTTTCTCCATGCTCTCCACTGCTGGAGCTCTTATCATTCATCACCTTTCTCTTCTTTGTTGAGTCCAAGAATTGGTTAATATATATATTGTTGATTATTTTATTGGAAAATTGATTTTGAATAAAGACGATATATTTTATGCCTATCAACATTCCATTTTTTTGCTCATTTTCACCACCGTTCCCACCTTGTACATCATTCTCAAAGTCATAATGACTTATTTGGAATCCAGCCATTGACTAAAACCAGAAAGCATTGTGTGAGTAACAGTAGTCACAAAATCATTTAGAAATTAATATGTCACAATATTCTCAATTTGAAACAAATTAGGATTAAACAATGTCATTGACTCTCACCTTATATATAATACTTCAAATCGGTTTCTAAAGAAAATGTAAATTATCTTATTCATATCCCCCGGGAGTGTCGTAACCAAGAGTGCAGCAAGGCCCGTTGTCATGAACCAGTTCCCAATCGAGTCTAGCTCGAAGCGGTGTTTTCAGGTTTTACCCCTAGGTACATCGGTGGCAGAGCCGCCTCTACCTGCTCGTATCCAGACAGGGATGTATTTCTCAGAATACTCACAAAATCTCTACAATACCAAAATTTTAGGAAGTTCTTCTATACTAATCATCAAAGTTCATCATAGGTCTACGTTCTCTAATTAGAGTTTATCTAAATCTTGCTTCCAAGGTTTGTACTAAAATTTCTCTGATACCAACTATAACGCCCCAACCCCAGATACCCAGAGTCAGTGCATTATTACATAACATTGGCATGATCACAAGAGAGATCAAATCTCGAAATACCTATTGGTTTAGTATCCAGGGAAACACTAGATATATTCATAAGTCTTACATTACATCAGAAGGTAAAAAACTACAAAAACATATTGTGTTCATATCCCCTCATAATATCCCAGCTGGTCATTCATAAATTACTTCTTCACATCCAGGGAAATGATAAAACATTGAAAGGGGTGAGCTCAGATGCTCAGTAATGATAACAATATAGCAGAAGCTTTCGTAGATAAGCATAAACACTTAAAGCAATTTATAACTAAAACAAAAGCCTTTTAAACATGAACATCAGCATAATATGGCAAAGATAAAATGAAATAATTCCATTTACTTATTCACATGGCTATTCTACTAGTCGAACAATCACATGCAATATCAATAACCACTTTCATAATGATGGAATGCATAATGCCAGACTATCATAACCACATAGCCAAGGCCTCGTTCCAAGACTACTAATAAGATTTTTCCAAGGCCTTGTGCCAAGACACTAGTTTGTGTCATGAGACCTACCGATGCATCATGGAGCTATAGCGGGCTCCAACCGTCCCGTACTAAGTCCAATTCATTCCTTATATGAAAAGTTTGAAACATAACAAAAACATTCTTATTAAAACTAGCATATGAAATGTCAATACTTATCCAAAAACCATGAATGGTATAAAAATATCACATCCACAGTCAAACATAACTCATTCAATACAATATGGAAGATTGTATGGTATCATATTAACCTCAATCAAGAATGATGAAGGATATTGACATAGATGAAAATATTAATCAAAACAATAAGAGTGAAATATCCCCCTTTTCTTGAAATCATTTAAAAGTCACACTATTTTTCAAGAATCCATTTAAAATAGATTTTAAAATCAAACTGTCCCATACCACTTTGAAACTTTTAAAATGAGTTTTAATTTTAATACTTTAACGTCCATATAAATAAATTCTTAAAACCATTTTTTAAAAAATGGAAATTAATGAGCATGATTTAGAAGAATAAATCGTTAAAACATTTAAAAATCGTATTTTAGTTAATGTTTCACACCAAAAGAGAGAAAATTGAATACAAATAATTGAGGTAATCAAAACATTGTAATATCATGAGAATAAAGGGATTCATGATATATTATGTCAAAGTACATTATATAAACCACATAAAAGTGATTTGTTGTATAACACCAAAGAAGTCGCAATGGAATGTAAATTGAGATGAAATCTCTCATAAAGGATGCATCCTTTGGTTAAGAATAAATCAACGACATAATTATGTGTGAAAAATATAAATACACCAAATATGATTGGATATTCAGTGTAAAACAATCAAAGGACATACACACATATTCTTGTAAAAACAACATCAATGAATAGGATGTTTATCTCAACAAATCGAGATTGAGTAAAAATTACTCTTTTCAAGTTCATACCAATGACTTTAGAATTTATCAATATAGTGATTATGTGTATAAAATGTATATCCATAGAAAAGGGAGTGGAAATTATGACATAATCAAATGAATAGTGTTTCCACGCATAATCTTGGAGTAAAATAATCAATGAAGTATGCGTAAAGCCGAATGAGTGGAAATTGAAATTTCAAATTACCTTATAGATTTTTTAACTTATGAAACATTCACCCATGAAAGAAGTATAATAATATAATGATGTAAATATCCATAAATTAAATTATATTTCACAATGAATACAATCATGGGCAGTACACACACCACATGCAATAAATACGTGGTGAACAATGGAAATATCACAGAATTAAAAGTGAGATAAGAAACCCCTTACTTTGTAATTTTTCCTTGGTCGACGGTAGGTTAACCTCCTATATAATGGTGAAATAATTGTTATTGAATTATAAAATAATCATTTACATTAATATGATATCATATATGATCTTTTAACATTGATTTGTTAATACTATCTTAGTATTATCGTTTTTTGGGTGTTAACTTACTCGTTTTCTTTTATATGTTCTGTTACATAAGCCATGTTTGTCATCGACAGGTCGTATATTATTCATATACATAATGATATCATGTCCTTAAACATTATTTTTAAATAATCGAATGATAATTATACTTGAATTGATACGATGGAGAATGAATCTCATCGTGTTCGAGGAGACGGTGGTCCGTACGTACGCCCGAGCAACAATATCATTCTTTTGATGTTAAAATAATATATAATTGAATGGTATATCATATATATAGAATAATTATAATGTTATATTTATTATTTACATGAATTACACATCATTATTATACCTATCCAAATAATAATATATTGAATGACAATTACACCACGACGTGGAGATGGTAAGCCGTACGTACGCACATATGGTGACATGTCATTAAATGGATGGATAAAATAATGAATATGGTTGTACTATATTTATAATTATATTACAGTATATAGGAGATACTGGATTCATTAATTTAGAATGGGAATAACAATGATTGAAGAAGTTGAAGAAGAAAAGAATTTGAAAAAGGGTGGTAAAAACATTACCTCTTCTTCGGGTTCTTCCTTTTGATTTGATCAAAAGGGCTCCATAGGTTGCCTTTATGATCAATATAAGTCCTCTAGGTTGTAGTGAGGGATGTTGAGAGATTATTTGTGTTGGGGTTGGACGATCCAAAAGGCTTTCAAGGTGTGATGTAATGAGAAGGGGGGGGGGTGCCCTTTTATAAGAGGGGTGAGGGGCACCTTTGGAAAAGCTAAAAATATTATTTTCTAATAAATTCATATTCAGTCTTCTAATGGATAAAAAGTGTGTTATTTACATTTTACGGTGGGATAGGTGGAAAAAAACTCAACCAATAGAATTTAGGCAGGTTTGGGTCAGTATATTAACCTTATCTTTAAGTATTTACTCTTAGTTAATTAGTTTCACTTTTTCAATGTCTCTTTCTATTTTTATATTATATTTTTAATAAACATACTATATACATCAAAGAGACCCCCAAGTGGTCCATTAATAATACACCTATCATGATATAAGTCTCTTGGCAGAACTTTAGATTTTTAAGAATTTAATATCAATTAATAATATAATATTTGTTGTAAAAACTCTTTTATGTCAATTTTAACACTATTCAATAATTTATTTTTGTAAAAATCATAACATAATGATTACGTCAAAAAATGTCAATTAAAGAATTCCTAATATTTCATATTAACCTATAAAATTAGTTTAATTCATAAAAAATTTCATATTATATTTATTTGTGTATCTACAATATCAATCATTTTAATTTTTCACAATTATGGTAATTACTGCGTCACCATTGTGTCATAAATAAATTAAATCATTTAATGTCTACAATTTATAAATAAAATACCATTATTTAGGAAATCGTATTTTCTGTATAATTAATATTTATAGTCGAAAATCCAACATATATAACCCTATTTGATAATTGTTTTCTAAAAGATATATGCTTGTGTCATTTTTGTATTCATTTTAACTTAATTAAAATAAAGTGTCCATGTCACTTACAAGTGGCACCATGGTGTCCCAAAATCGACCCAAAGATACCCATGGTCAGACATGTATCAACAAATAAGGTTAGGACACTTTTTTTGGTAATTTTTTATTATTATATTATTATTTTTTAACCCTTATTTACCAGATTTACCCTTTAACCATGGTAAATAAAATATTTACCGAAGTAATTATTCAAACTGTCTAAAAATAAAAGTTACCTATTTACACAATTTAAATATCCTGATTCCAAATATGGAATCCATTTTTCCAAATTCAAAACACAAAAGTGGAAGAAATTATTTTAAAATTAATTCCCACTATCAAAACAAAAAACATCTTTTTAAGAGATATTAACTATCAAAAGATTGGCATTGTTTATGTTCGGTTTAATTGTAAAATTATGTCCAATGACAAACATTGTATTGAATGGTAAAAATATATTCTAAATATAATTTAAAACCACTAAAATTCATAATTTATCACTAATAATTATTTTGATTAAAAATGATGTTTTTAATTAAAATTTTGTAATTTTCAGTATTAATCAAAATATGAAAGTTATCCGAAACATACCAAAATTTCACACTAGGATAATTTCAATATTCCAAATCAAAAAATGAAGTCCACTTTGAGAGATAGAAATTATAAAATTTTAAAAAGTAGGTATTACTATTCATAACGGCTAGTTTGGTTGGTTTTGGTGTGTTTGAATCTCAAAGTTGCGTACAATGCACGCCATTGCATTATTCAAAGGGAAAAATACTATGGAATCTTAGGCTGTTACAAATTTTATTGCAGACAATTCATTTGGGAGTTCTCATACCAACTAGGTCCACATATGGGCTAGATCAAGAATGACGTGGAGTTCATATTGTGAGAATTTGTCCACATAGACAATCTTGAGATGAATGTGAGACTGACTTAAATTCTTATCTAGCTTCTGATATATTTGGGTAAATACTATATTTTTTGTTGACATAATTCAAAAAGCATTTAGGGAATAGTTATGATGCAAGGTGACTCAGTTTCATGAAGTTTATTTTTTCTAGGAGAGAACCCCATAGTAGTATTACCTTATGCTCAATTTCAATTAATATATTTTGGTTTTTGATATATATTGTTAGAGGAATTATATTTTTTGAGAGACGATATTTGACTAAATATAAAATATAATCCTAAAATGCATTTCCATATAGAGTTAAATGTTTCTTAGGCATCAAAGGTGGGTAGAGTAGCTATAGTCGTTCAACATTGATACAAATAATACACCTGGAAAGCGTAATTTTGTGGACGAATGTGTGACCTAGATGACTCAAACACATTCCATCTAGGAGGACAAAATTGAGAGTAATTTGATGGATTTTTTTCTGAGATGGAAGTGGAGGTTCAACAATATCAGGGGAAACTAATTTCAAAATCATTAGCATTGAAATACCGAATTTTTTAGTTGTTATGGATGAGGTATCTTAATGATCCAATGGGATTATCCATTATAGAGTCTGTTTCAGGAGAGGACCCAAAATTCCTTGGGTTATCAATGGGAGGGAGATCCTTCACTCTTATAGTATTGTATGGGTGCCTACTAAATTATGCAAGAGTCGATTCTAGAATCTCATTCATTTATCAGGTATTTTTATCATGGTATTACCAAGAAGTATTAATAAATTCATTAAAAGTATTGGTTCTTTGGATTACATAGGCAGATTTCATGGTTTATGAGAATTTGTTACACTTATCAGAAGGTGAAGGTAGATCCCTATATCCCTGCTAGAATTCATGAGACTCTATCCATTCCCATGTTTAAATTAAATATCATCCATATGTATTTATTGATGGTATTTTTAGGATCCCCTCGATATATTGATGCATTATGGGTGATATCAATAGGATTACCATGGTTGCACACTTCCATCCATTACTATGTACCACCTCCTTTTCTGTTCTGGAGAGGATTTATATTTTGAATATTGTCTGTCTTATTGGTGTTCCATATTCCATCATATCTAATTGATATTCCCAGTTTACATGAAAACATTTTTAATGGTTAGAGAAGGAACTAGGTTCATAGGTTCATTTGAGTTATACTAAACACCCCCAGATCGATTATCACTCATAGAAGAAGATACTAGTATTAAGGGACATACCGTAAGACTTCATCCTCGATTTTTGAAATTTATGGGGAATCCATATACCTATCATTGTTTGAACGTACATTAAGTGTTTTCCAAAAATGATTCATATGGATCCTTGTGAATAATAATACGGGTGTGCCTTCCATTAACCAATAGTTTTCTTATAGGTAGGTGAGGAAACATCATTGGGTTATCATATATTTTAGGATAAAATCACGAAAGAACTAATTTTTCGAAAGAGATTTTTTTTTCTAATCAGACCTTAAAGAGTTGTGACACCGATCATTACCACAAAAAATTAGAGATTGAGGTGGGACATCAAGATATCATATGAGATTATCCCAGTTATGGTCTTATTAAAATTATGACCGAGGGGAATTTATCACCTCATTACATGAAACTTTTTTTGGATATTGGAGAGAGTCACACTAGTAGCCTACAAGTTGTTATTATTATAGTTGTATCATTAAATACATGATGCCTTCATTATATCATAGCTTATCTATTATCACTCTTAACCATTTCATTAATTTGACCCAAAGGATATTTAGGTAGAGGCATATGTTACTTTTAAGGAATATCTTATAATTATTTTCAATTGGATAACGAATCATATCTAAAGTTGGATGGTTCCATTAAAATGAGTTATATGGAAGCACATGTGTGTTATTTGTGTGACCCATAATAAAGAGTCTTATGTACATACTCAGTGGCTAAAAATTTTCACATACAGAGGATTACCACCCTGATAAAAGAAAATCGGTGATGAGTTATTTTAAAGAGGAGAGTTTTTAACATCCCTACCATTCTAGAAGGTATTTTATTCATTTATTTTTTTTCAAAAATTTATGATTTCCATTATTTTTTTTATGACCCAGTTCTCATTCCTATAATCTCGTCAGTTTTATTTTTAATGTTAATGTTAAATACGTGATGCAGAATGTTTGTTGACCAAATACATTCTATTATCATAATATTTGGTGTGTATTTGAAATAAAAAATGATTATTAGATTGAAAACATGTAATGTTTTCTCAGGGAACCATATAGGGATTGAACTGTGATTCCCCAAGTAATACGAATCCATATATCTACAGAACATGTAAATATTTAAACATAATGTAGATTCCATGTTCATTTTTTTAAAAATAGAATGAGGACTCAGTTTTTACAGAAGCCAAATTTTTTACAGCATGATCCCCATTTGAGAGAACACTCCATGACTAAGGTAGGTATGTGCAGATCTTCTCCATAAAATATCTTCTTCAATCACTGTCAGCTACACTTAATCGATAATGGTGGGCTCTACACATATTCATTACTAACATCATTTATCTTTATGTGTTATTGTATATTTTTTTGTGTACTAACATGCCAAAATTTTTAGGGTTTTAATTTCATTTTATACATTCCCCAATTAATGCTTTATTCAAGGACGAATAATTGATTAGGTGATTATTACATACTGATGGTTGGTGGTATTTATCTTATATCGATGTCATGTTTTATTTATAATATGTTATGTTGTTCAGATCGTAGGGATTCCATACCAACACCTATAAAATGGTTAAAATATTAAATAAATGGTCAGTAATTCTTAATATTGTCTTATAAAATTTATCATAAATTCTATTGGTTGATCACATTCAACTAATCCATCCCATGGGTGTTCTATTAATTGAATTCATAATAAAAATTTCTCATATATTTTTTAAATATTTTTTGGTCTGTGTTTTCCTATATGATAAATTTTTCAGAATGTGAAATAAGTTGATAAATATGATTAGCAATGAGTTATTACCATGATCTATATGACATTGCATGAATTAAATAATTAAATTAATTAGCCAGTTGGATAATGTTTTATGGTATTAATTTTTTGTTATATGATTTTATATTTTGATATTAAAATATTATTTCATATACTTCTAAGAATGATACATCATATTTTATTTATAGATTTCCTTGAATAAGATTTTCATGATTTATAAATATAATTTATTAGATATTTGAATAAATACCATAGATAATACTTTTTATGAACTGGAAAGGTTCCCCATGTATATGATTTACTCTTTATATGTGATACTTATTCCCTTGGGGTTACCCCATGGATGGGATTGGTGGGAAGACGGTTATACAATGCTGTGAGAAATACTCGGATCCTTATGTGGGATTCCAAATATAGGCTATAAGGGCATTTCCTTCACAATATACTGAGAGGTTATATGGGATTCCATTTATGGGTCACCTTGGATGGACTCATATAATATAAGGTATTTTATTATTACCATATAGTGATACATATGATTCACTTTTGAATTACCTTATATGGGATCATGCCACCTCTTATTAAATTCTTATGATGGCGTATATATTAAAGAAAACTAATGAAAATATGTTATTCAAGGATATGTCCTCCAAGAAAAATCACATTATTGGGATCAATCAATCATTTGATATTTCATTTATAATGATTTTTCAGATTTATATTCTAAATAATACACATACAGATTAATATTTTTTTAGATACATCAGCCTTATTCTATTTAAAGGGGTGTTAGTTGGGTATCCCATAATGAACAAAATATGAGGTATTATTTTTTAATTTATCATTAATGTGAAGATATTATTATTGGATCATTGTTAATTTTATATTCCGAAAATATATTTTCTTGACATAATTGGTGATGGAATATTATGTATATCTCACACACTACTCAAGGCTCCCATGGTACCTAAAAAGACTTCATGGTTGTATGTGTAGATAAATAGATTTTTCCAACTTCAAATACTTGATATTTATTTATAGGATGGAGTATGGGAGTTAGGGACCAAGCCTATGTTCATGATTATTATATTGGAATACTTTTCCTTTCTTATATATTGTATAGAATGTGGTGTATTCATACTCCCTTTTATCCTTTGTACCTAAATATTAAAATCTTTATGAAATGTTCATCATCTTTTTTACCTGTTTATTATTAAACTTCATTATGCTAATTTGTTGGTATGTTTCTGATTCTCCTATTGCTACATGATTTTTTGGGATTATTTTATTACCATTATATATTATAATGATTTTCTTCAATTAAACTCATAAGGTAATAATATCCCTGAGAAAACACCATTGTCCCTCGCTTCATTTCGATAGTCTCTATTGTATGGTGAAGAGTTACTAGGGTCATGCACCTGACCATCATGAGGTACAACTCAAATTCAATCAATGGAGGGCGTTATTTTTAATCATGATGTAAATGAATTTTATTATGAAATTCTTTCTATGGATCAAAATCAAATATATTTGACTATTATTATTCAGGATGAATTTTTTTCCTAACCTCTGATGAAATTAAATGATATTATTTTTTAATATAGGTTTTTCCAAAAAAATACAAGGAGTTTTAATTCAAATTATATTATTTTGATCTATTTTTAATTTTAATTTATGATTTAATTACATAAAATATCTATTTAATTGAATAATTATATATCATATAAATGATATCTTCACCACATTACTAAAAATGATATTTCTAAGTTTACTTGAATACCATATCCATTTAATTTTTCATAATTCAAATAAAATTGTACATAATTTTAGTTTTTGATTATTATTTAATTTTTAGGATTTTTCAATAAATTTTTAATGTTTCATATAAAACCTATATGTCAAATTTATTAAATAAAGGTTTTGGGAGATTGATTTCATTGAATCAAATGGTAATTATGATTTATGTGATACTAACTGTAAGTGATAGAAAACAAATTTTATTTCCATGGGTTATATATCATATAACAACTATTTTATTTTATGTTGGAAATATATGAATTTATGATGATGGGTGAGGCCATATATCTTCCTCTAATCGATTTGTTATGGATTATTATCACATGGAATGATTGATTTTGGTGTGAATGGGATTCATTATGATTTTTTTATAATTTACTTTTGTGGATGATATATGGGATGCATTTTTGAAAAGTTCATTTTATGAATGAGATATAAGAATCTTTTCCACAAAAATATAGTGAGGTTGATAAATATGTCTTTCTTTCAAAATAATATTTTTTTACCATTGGGATAAAACTTATTTTTGTGCAATGATTTGATGAGATTCCATATTTCTAAATGCCCAAAATAAATCTATGTGACTCATTTTTAATATAAATTTATTATCCACACATTTTCTATTGTTTATGTTTCTCCATTGGAGATTACATCCCATTATATCATGACTTATGGAAAGCTAAAATTTTACCATGTTACATTAATAAGTAGCATTCTCATGTCCTTGTTTTCTATAAGATTTTGATATAACACTTTATGAGTTGTTGATAAGTAGAGACCATAACCCTAGAATTCCAATTATAGTGTCTTAGAATATTAAAGTCGCATAAGTTTCATGTAATCAATTCATTATGGACTAGATAGTTCATAATTGATGATAAATTTGATAGATAAATGATTCTTTCAGTATGTTTGAGTACAAAAATTATAACAAAATTATATTTTATTCATGAATAATTTATTCCATCAAGATAATCCTTACATATCATTCATAGTACACATCATCTATTATTGGGAGAGGAAAAAATAAGGGTTATCAGAATTTATTATTTAGGACTAAGTGTATTGGATGATATCCTTAACTAACAAACATAATCAAAATGGAAAGGTAAATAACTTAACGGATATTAAATTTTAATAAAAATACTATCATGGTTATATTGGGAAGAATAAATATTCAAATAAAAATAACTATGGAAAATTTATATTTAATCAATAATATTAGAATGAGATACATCCACAGATAAAAAATAGAAAAAATCATTTATAATAATAACTAAATTATCAATGCATATAACAAATAATTCATCGATGTAATTTTTCCCAAGAATATGTTAAAATTACCATAAAAATATATCTTAAATACAATTTCAAACATTGTGGGTAAGAAACCAACTGATTTTTGTCGAACCCTTTCATAAAAAACATTCTATCAAGATCTATACTCTCGAATTCTTAAAAATACTTTGGTTCATATGAAAATAGTTTTTGGACAACTATTTTTTTCCCATTAAACTATTTGATGCATCAAAGAGAATTAATTAAATGGAACCAAACTCGTGTATTGAATATCTAATCCATTACTTATATATTAAAGAACATATTTAATTCCTAATCAATGTTATTCATCATAAAATATCAATATTGATTCAAGGATGCATATTTATAAATATTTTCCTATTTAATAAAATAACGATAAATGAAAACACTATATGTACAAATTGTATATGTTTTTGGAAAAAAATAAACATGATGAATAATATAAACATTTAGGCTAAATTTAATGTTCAACGATTCAAGGAGTGTGAAATTTAAAAGGGGATGTTCATGGAAAAAATAAATGAATCAAGGATGTGAAAGTCAATAATATCATTATTAAAAATATTAATAAACTATCTAGATATAACAACATATAGAAATTGTATTATGAATAATGATATTGTATCACAGGTTAATATAAATAAAATAAAATAATATTTGATAAATTTCATGAGGAAAATATAATTTTCATTTTAAAAAAAACCATTAAAAATCATTTTCATTGAAAATCACTTTTAAAAACATTTTATATAATTTATCATTATAAAATTGAAATGTAAGAATAAAATTAATGATATCAATGATTGTGGGTAATTACATACATTCCATTAAATTAAAAAAATAATTCTTCTTTACTATTTTAATTTTATAACACGTTTTTATTTCAGAATATGCTAAGAATATACCAATCATATTTTCGATAAAATCCAAATAGTCATTATATTGAAAATAAAGTTAGATTATGTTGAATTTTTTTAAAGATTTAAAATAGATAAAAAATCTATTTATAAATTAGATTAAAAATAAAAAATAATATTTTAAAATATTTTTATAAGAATTTTTTTAAAAGAATAATAGATATTAGACTAAAGGTTTAATTGAATGCTTATTTGTTAAAAAACATTTTTTGAAAAATTTAACATACCAATGTGTAGAAATTATGAAGTATTTCAGGAAAATATAATGAATATGTATAGGAGAATAAAATTAATGTTATTATTTAAATAATTTCATTTATTTTTTCTTCAAATAATATTCATGAATAAAAAATATAGATTGGAATGAGTTTGTTAATAAAACAATCAAATTGATTATATTGTTGATGTGAGAATTAATAAATGAACATATTTTGGGTATGAATTGTAAATTCACATAAAAATTTATAAATAAAATTTAATATTATAAAAATATATTATAGAAATTATATTATCATGACATAATAAATGAAGTATTCAGGTAACAAAATAAGTGAAAAATTAGTTTTAAAATCCCTTAAAAATTTTGTATCTTTTAATTCATATCATCTTATATTAAATAATTAATATTATATATTAATGTATAATAAAAATAGATCATTAATTATATTACATATAAATTTGGTATTATATAAGCCTAAAATAGATATTAGGTTCATAATAATACAACATGCCTTAATGAAATGAAACTAAGTGGAAATCCCATAATATATGATTACTTTTAGATGAACATAGATTATCCACTTTTATGGAGGATTAATTTTTTAATTAAATTATTATATAAAATATTAACATTTTAATATCATAAAATATCATTTAAAATAAAAATTATCACTCATTCATTAATGGTCCTTCATTATTTTCATTTTTTATATTTTCATTACCTTATTTTATCAGATGAGTTTCTTAATAGATGATTACGTTCATTAGAAAATTATATTGTAATACAATAGATTGAATACTAATATTGAAATTATTAATATATTTTAAATAAATATAACTTTTATATAAAATCAAAATTTATTATAATTAAATTACATATATTATGATCATGAAGATGGTAGGTCGTACATGAAAATGTGTAATAATTAATTTTTTTTACCGATCCTTAGTGAAAATATGTATGTAATATAATACATTTAAATAATTAAAATTATATCATATATACCACATTTTATACATATATATTTCATCCATGTGGATTTGTGATGGAAATAGTGTCACACTGCTTGGTGAAGGAGGTAGTCTACGAGAACAAGAATGATTTTATCATCTTTGCTAGAGTGAAATGGATAGAAATAAAATCATATGTATAATATTTAAATAAGGATACATTTTTAATTAATATCATATTGATTTAATTTATATCTCATCTGATCATTAAAATTAACTTTATCACTATCCATGTTAAGCATTAGTGAATGAAGAATGACATCTCTTCATTAGACAGTCGTCTGCAGTGCACATGAGTGATGTTGTTATATCTCTTATAGAATGGAATATAAAAACATAAATTTGGTACACATTTTCAATAGGTAAAAAAATTTATATATCATATATATTCTTTATATCCATAATCATAAATAACATTTATATATTTAATAGAAAACCCATTGACATTATTTCAGGTGGTAGTAGTCGTTATACGTATAGATGATGATTTGATAACCAATTTATTGAATGTGTAGAAGGTTTTATTTCATTACACAATTATAACCATATTATAATATATCTAATTAAAAAATTAATCCATAATGGTTTAATAAAAATTGATTGAGGTGGTAAATTATGTTAATATATGATACTAATTTTATGAATATCATCTCTTCTTTAGGTATCCAGCTTATGTATTCAATAAATAATTAAAATTATATATTCTATCATAATATATGGATTATATTAGGAGGTTCGAAATGTTGGGAATAGATTTGGTAATTTCTCG
This sequence comes from Viscum album, assembly GCA_963277665.1. Taxonomy (NCBI): domain Eukaryota; kingdom Viridiplantae; phylum Streptophyta; class Magnoliopsida; order Santalales; family Viscaceae; genus Viscum; species Viscum album. The sequence continues at coordinate 1,681,350,725 of OY728126.1, read as the reverse complement.
GTCATATGAAATTGTTTTTATGTTTAGATGTGGATAAGAGATGGGGTGGACTTTTATATGTGAGTGAGTATAACACTTATAATTATTTTGAAAGACTGAATTCAAAAATTATTTTTTCATGTCACCAAGACACAATAGTGGACCATTATCAATAAAAGAAGAAATAATGCCTAAATATGACCATAAAATGTGTCTTTTACATGTCTTGTGTCATCCCAACACATAATATTCTAGGTTTAACCACTTAATATTTTTTTTACATTCATAATATTAATTAATTTTAACTATTTTGACTTATAACTATTGTAATAATATATTTTCACGCTATTATATAACATAAATTAACCGGATTTAAAATATTGAATAAATATGGAAAATAAAACAATAAATAAGTGGAATAATATAAATTTCAGTTAATCCCGTAAACATGGTAAAAAAGGGGAGGTCTAAAGTGACACTTTTTAATAGTTTATAATGTTATATTATAAACATATAATATGCAAATTATTAAAATGATTACAATTATATTACTATATTTAAAATTTATCTATCATAACATTAGAACCAATTATAAATATAATTTAATATTATTAATTTTCTAGAGGAAAATATAGTTTTCAATTAAAATTTATAATTTAACTGTTCATCAAAAATTGAATTTTCATAGAAAAATCTCAAAAAATCACCCTATCAATTTTGGAATTACAATATATAAAAATAATTTTATTATTTATTATAATAGTTCTATAGATGATTAAAATACGTTTCAATTATGTATGGGAGGTGTGATAGAATCATCCATTATAAGAAATACCATTTTTAAGGAAACATTTCATTTCCTTTTATGAGATTCGTAATTTATTTATTAAATATAGATAACTACAATAAATGTTTAAACAATATATTTTCTAAATTTAGTAAATAAATTCATAAAATCATTTACAATGGATAATATATAACTACCATTTAATTATGTTAATAATATTTTGTTTTTATGTAAAACTCTATCTTGTATATAATTCAATCTATTACTTAAAATCATTATAGAATGTAGAACAAGATAAACCTCGTAATTTCATGTAACATACATTATCAAATTAATTATTATTATATTAAATTTTTTTGGCCATTATATTCTCCTCCTTTTACATATATTACCTCCTCATAATTTCAACTTCAACTATGTAATCTAGAGTATAAAATTTGAAACATCCATTATTGAAAACCCATAATCATAAAAGGTTATTATAATATACTCTTTATAAGAGAGAATGGTATGTGTCATTATCAATGGAATAACATAAAATATAAATTCTACAAAAGGGAACCTCAGTGGACTGTGGATATATGGACATATTGTAATGGTGTAAATATTTATTGGGATATATTTTTGCCATTGAACAAAAGATGCTCACTAATCAATAAATATTTGATAGCATCAATGATATAAGTATATGCTGATTTTACACAACATTTGAGTCATCGAATATCAGTGTAATTGTGTAAATATTTTTATTTGATTAATATTTTGCTAATTTTGATGAATTTTTATTATTATGTATGAATATAATGAAATACACATTCTTGATAGCTTTTTTATTGAATAATAGAATTTCATCATTTGGTTGTTCTTCAATCACATACTCCAAAAAATGAATATCCAAAAAAATTATATCGCTGGAGAAATAAAATTACATTTTAACGGATCATAAAATCTATCAACATATTAATTATTACTTTTTTATGTCTCCAATTGTTTACCTAAAACTAATTTGGTTAACACATGTTATCAAATATAATGAAATAATCCTTAAACCACAAAAATAAAAATTCAGGTTCATCATTAATATTTATTCATTACATTATTTAATAAAATTAATTAAATATTAACTAGTACATTGTGGTGGTTGGTGGTAGGTTCTAAACGGTTATTGTATTTCAATCAAGAGTTAAATCCACATGGCCTTTAAGAACATGAAATGTTGTCACATAATATCCTAGATTTCCTATTTATGAAATATATTCAAATAATTTCTATAATTTTTCTAAAAATATGATGGACAACAATGAATTAATTTTATTCATTAATTACCACTTTTTCTATAATTTTTAATGTAGCAAATTTTTTTAATGTCGAATTATTTTATACACTTCAGTTATTAACATGTCGTTAATGATTATATCAACACAAATAATTATGATTTCAATTAAACTTATATATATAATGTGAAATTGAATATTCATCAAATTACCTTTCTACGAAATCATATTCATGCAATAAATTCATCCTAAAATAAAGTTAATCTAATGGAATTACTATAATATAATACATAACAAGATGTGTTTAATAGTTTGAACTTATGATTAATATTACACTCATTAACACATAATGGTATAAAATAATGTTAATTAATACATGATTTATTCTAAATTTGATCATAATCTATAGTTGTTTCCTAATTCTTAGAACAAAAATACTATTGGTAAAACTCTTCAACAAAATAATTTTTCAATAAAAATATATAAATATATCACCTGTTTTCATTCAAGAAAGGTCATTACATTTTCAATGGTTTAACATAGGTTATTCATGATTATTTTCTATTAAAATCCATTATATTGGTTTGTAAACAAAATTTTAATTGTCTCATGAATATCCCTCAATTGTGACAATATTGGTTCACAGTAAGGCTTATTATTTTGGACCAGGTAATGATCGTATCTAACCCAATATTACCGTTTATGATTTTTTACAGTAGGTTCATTTTTTCCATTACTATTCACACATTTATATCCAAAGAGGGATTTTTTAAGGAAAAACGCACAATATCAAACTTAACAAATCATTAATGTGTTATTATATAATTAACTTGAAGTTACATAATAGGGTTATGTAAATTAATATATGTTTTTATAAATTTTATATTACATGGTTTCTATTAATCAGATTTTGTTACTAATTGATGAAACCCTCAACCAAAATAGCTAGTTATTGACATCATACTACATTATAATGGAATAATACAAAAGGAATCATTTCCTAAAGGAATGGATAGTTTGGTTGTATTGTTATAATATATATGTACATGAGTCTTATATTAAATTTGAATAAAAAATTAAAAGAAAACTTTTTTTAATATTTTTTTCCCTCTAGAATATTGTTTCATATAATACATAGTAAATATATTGGTTTATTTAGAGATGAATCAAAATAACAGTGAACAATAATTATTAATAAGGGTTAAGTACAACAGATGTTATACATATAAATATACATAATGAATATGGAATGATTTATAACTGAACACTGAGTCCATTAAAATTTATATTATGTTTAAAATTTCTTATATCACATTCTAAATGATATGTCAGTTAAAGATGAATCACATCACATCACAATGTGGTACTGTGAATTACACACAAGAAAAATTATCGTATGCGATACAAAATGGAAGGTAAAAAGATATAAATTATAAAGTAATACATAGGTATAAATATTTTTCAATCTCCAATATATAATTTAAAAACATCATCATACTAAACCTGTATATTTTGAAAGGGAAAAAATGGACAGCATCAGTTCATGAGGTGGAATCCCATTATACACACAATGGATGATTTTGTAACTAATTTGATTGAAGTTGATAAGGGCATGGATAATGTCAACATTATGAAAACATTCTATATTATTAATGATTCTATTTTAATTTAATGATCAATTTTAATAAAAATTTAAGGAGGTGGATAATTATGTAAAATAAAGATTGTCATTGTAGATCTATCCTTCTTCTTTGGAATCCTATATAGGGTTGTACAAAGTAATGGAATTGTTGACCTTAATACAATAATAAGAATAATATGATGATTTAGGGAGGTTGGTATGATATTTTGGAAGTGATTTACCAAACCAATGCTAATTAAATCTTTAAATTAGAGGGGGTAGTGGATGTCCATTAATAATTGGGTTGTGTGGAACACTTCTACTTTTTCATGAATAATTAAATTACACCATCATTCTTTATGCTCAACATGAACTAATAATATTCCAATATCAATGATAGAAGTTATTATATCTAAATATGGGCATCCAATATGTTTTTTAAATGCTTTTGTCATTATTACACTGTATATTCTACGTATAACCGTAATGCAAGCCAATTTTTTCCTTGGAAGGGGTATATTATTATATTTCTTCTACTAACCATTATGGTAATAATTTAATTTACCAAAATAGATAATTAAAAATATATTATACCAATTATATAATCAATTTTTTATAATTAATGTCACATATCTTTCAGAATTTAACTTTAAATTAATCATATTGATGTGGCGAGAATGCGGTTTTTAATGTGAAAATGTTCGAAATTATCCAATTTCTTGTATAAAATTGAAATTTAAAATGACTATAATATTCTATATTGCATTAAAATATTTATTATTGAACAATTCTAAATTTATATCAAATTAATAATTTAATAAATATTGATAAGTTATTAATATTTTAAAACAATTTTTAATTAAAATAATAAATTTTTCATTATTCATCAAATACTGAAACATCCCAAATAAATCCAACAAATCAACCTAATCTAATATTTGTATTATAATTTCAAAAATTATAATATTTTCTGTAAAAATTATTATAATTTTTTTACAATAATTTTAAATTATGTGCTCATGTTGTGACACAACATTCATTTAGCATAAATAAAGTTTTTCTACATTTTTTTATTTTTAAGTAAATGTTATTTTATTTATGATCAGTAGAAAAAAAATAAATGTGTGTAACTTATATATTTTTATATGTTATTTAATAATATATATAACTACAATTCCATCAACTAGGGGATTATGACCATAATATAATATCTATAGTATATTATCGTTCGATAAAACACGCTCTTGGATACAACACAAGCTATTACAAAAAACTAGTTGTTGAATGTTGTCTATGATAAAATCAACATTTCACCTTAAATATTATATAAAATAATAATTAATAATTTTATAATTCATTTTTAGTTATATTCTCTTAGTCATAAATAAATTTATTCCACACAATTTAACCTCAATCTCTGTCATCAATGGATTGACATTTGAAAATACCATTACTAGAGAACCCATATCATAAAATGTTAAGAAACATAATCTTGGTTAGAGATAAATTGAACTAATAAGGTCTTATAGACTAACATATAACATAGTTTGTATAGAAAAGAACATTATTTCTAATAGAATACATGTACGTGGAAGAAAAGAGTAAATATTTTTAGACACTAATTCGGGTAATTGATCATAAGAAATTAAATAATCTGAGGACTATTAAGGGCCTCAAATACATAAATAAATGATGATTTAAAATACCATTTTCTTTTTCATATATGAATTTTATTGGTTAATTTTTATTAAACGATCAGTTTCATAATTTTTTTGAATTCGTTCTCTTTAAAGTTATATAAGGAAAATATTACTTGATAACATTCAATTTTATAATTTTTTTTAATTAACTGTGTTTTCAATAAACACTCAATACAATTAATTAAAACTAAAAATTTACTGGATATTCGTAAAAAACTAAAATTAAATTTTAATGGATCATAAGATCCATTAAGAGTTGAATATTTTATAATATTTTTATAAATATTTTCCAATATTAATATGGTAAAAAATTTAATCCAATATAACTAATTAATCTTAAATCCAAAAAATAACAATGATGGATCATCCTTAATATTAATTTGTCAAATTATTTAAATAATAACAATTACATTTTAAATAATAATTATTATTTCCAAGTGTAGGTGTTCATCCATTATCGTCCTTTAGTCATAGGTTCAATCCCCATGGACTTGTCAAACATGATGGGATTTAACCCAAAATATGGGTTTACCATTTGGTAATCTATATTAATAACGTTCCCATATCATTACCAATTGTATGGTGGAAATCCCTTATATAATATTAATCATTAAATACCATTTTTACAATGTATTTAAATAAAAATATTTATTTAATGTATAATAATTCTATTAGAACATTTTTGTAAAGTCTTTAATGAAACTATCCTATATAATTGTTATCAGTACCTTCATATTTTTTATATATAATTTAATTTATTTATTCCCAAAATAATTAATATAGAAAAAATATATTTTTTTAATAAATTTCATAAGAAAATAACCTTAATACTTTTTCATTATTACCACATATGGCCTAAAAAATTTGTTTATGAATTTGAAAATATGATCAATATTAAATTCATTAACTCTTGTTGGTATATATAAATTTTAAGATGATGAGTAAAAAAATATTTCATCTGTTTTATTTCGAAAAATTTAATTTTGTGGTCTATTGTTTAATATAGGACCTTCAATATGATTATATTTTCAAATACAACATAATTATTTTAATATAAAATAGAAATTATCCTAAGAATATCCTCTGATAATGTGACAAAAAAAATTTAGAAGGAATTTTGATGAGAAGAATGAAATGATTTTTCCTTCCCAATGCACCCTTCATGAAGTTATTACCCTTACCAACATATGTACAAGAACCACATCAACTTTTAGTATCCAAGAAGGGATGAATTTATATTAAACAACAACTAATATCTAATTAACGAAAACATTAGGATAATCTTCCATAATAATATTGAAATTTTATCATAGTATTATATATCCAAATTTATTTATTTTCTAAATATAATTCCAATTATTTCTATTAATCATCCTCTGATAACAATTTTAGTGACCTCAACCACAGTAGCTTTATGATGTAATCCTAAAATAATATATTAGAAAATGATTGAATGAATCACATCTCGAAGGATCAAATAGTTAATAAGTCTTGGTAAACAAGATACATACATCGTTTGAAATTACATTTGAATACAAAAAATAAAAAATAATATTTTTTATTTCACTAAAAATTATTTCACTCTCGAATATATTTACATATCATACAAAGTTATAATATTATATTCAAGATAAAAAAACATAACAATTGGGATATCAAATTCTTAGTAGTGGTTATGTGCAATAGAATCTATCATGAAACATCATGCATAACCAAAATGAAAAATATTATAAATAAACACACATTCAATTTAAATAACAAAATTATCTTAGAATGATAGGGAATAAAAAATGACAAAAAGAAAACACTATTAATACATTAAATTTAATAAATAATATAATATTAAAATGCATCCATGGAATAAAACATAGGGAATATATCATGGATAATTAAAACTAAATTTTAAATGTTGGAAATGGTTAATTATTCGACATTTTCATTTCCAATAACCTGATACCTTCACCATCAAGGTCTTCATTCCAAATGTTTTATAATTTATTGTGTTAAACAACATGTTTTTTCTAAATAAACTATTCACAATATAGTTATTGTAATTATCTATCCTCTAGATAGTTTAAAACTTATTTGCTACAAATTTGAAAGGTATATATGTAATTAATGTTATCTCATGAGACTAAGGATAGATCTAAGGATTATATTTACATGGTACAAACCCATATATATGATATACAACTAATATCTTATATATAGAATAATAATATTAATTAATAATTAATTTACTTTTTCATTAAATATGTGTATTGAGTTATGTATATGGATTTATAAATATTTTTTAGTTAATCAAACAACTATCAAATTAAAAAAAATGTAAAAATGGTATTCGGTTTAGAAAATAAAGATATCCATGAAAAACAAAATTTACATTTATGGGATATTTAATGCCTAGATATAATAATAAATTGAATAATATAATATGATGTCAAAGACAATGAATATGAATAAACATAGGGGTTTTCATTAACATTCTTAAAAAAATTAATCAATAAATACAAAATAAAAGATTATGTATGGTTACAAAATAAACCAATTATATTAATAATAAATTTTTTAGTCAACTATTAATATAAAAAATATCATTAATAAATTCATGAGGGAAAAATTATTTTTCATTTTGAAACACATTCTGGAATTCATTTTCTATTTATATCACTTTTAAATACATTTTAATTAAAATAATCCTCATTAACATGAAATTAAATATTAAAATAAATTATTTTTTTGATAGAGGTTCATTAAATAAATATCATAAAATTAAAAAATAACATCAATTTGACACTATAAAATGGTTCGGATTGTCCCTTCATCATAAAATAACATGAATATTCCATTCAAATTTTCAAGATAATCGAAAATGGAAAAGTTATTAAAAATAAATAATATTTCATTGAAAACATTTTGTAAAGATATATAATGTGTTAAAATACCTTTTAAGAATTTTTTTGATTAGTTTATAAGAATTTAATATAATCCTATTTGAAAAAAATTATATTGGTGGAAATAGATTTTTGATAGAAGATATAAATGAATGTGGATTTTCATATAAATATTACATAAATTATGTTAAGTACCAATGAACTGAAAATTTATAATATTTATTGAAAATATCATGATTAAATAGTTTATATTAATCTATTAAGTGTTTATTAATAAAAAATTGAGTAATTTATTTTAAATAATATTATTGAATAAGCTATTTGGATTTGATTGAGAATGTGAAATAAAATATTAAAAATATCATAATGATGAACTGAAAATTACTCTGTGAATCCATTATTTTAATAAACATTAAATCCCCACAAAAAAATTTAATTACCATTTATCGTTAAAAAACCCATCACATGTGTCATTATAGCATGACATAGTAAACAAAAACAATGCTTAACCTAATGAGTTGGAATTGACTTAAGAAATGACATACCAATTGGATACATTTAATTGATATCAACATAATCAAATTTACAAAAATAGAAATTTAAAATAACATTATGAATTATTTATTTATAATTTTACATACAAATGGAGCAGTATATACCCATATAAAATAAATTAGTTTCATAAATATTCAATATGTCTCAATCTAATGGAATCCAGATGGAATGCCTTACTATATGATTTTTTTAGTTGAATAAGATTTAACCTCTCGAATATTGGTTTTATACCTGTTTTTAGCATACATAAAAAGAATATTAATGTTTATAACATAACATTTTACCTTTTTCTAATGATATCATCACCCATTTGTTATTAACCAATCATTATTTTTGGTGTTAATTTACATTCTTATTTTACATGTATCATCATGGAAGATTTTATTCATTAAAATATAATATATTTCTATAATATTCAGAATAAAAATAATCAAATAATTCTGATATTTATATATAAATTTTACTTTACAAATAATCCATTGTGGATATGAAAAATTATGTATGTTGCAATGATAAACATGGTTGGTCATACACACACATATGTAATGTTTAAATTTTCCACCTATAATTGTTTAAAAAAGATAAGTTAAATATTACATTATAATAATTATTAGGATAGAATATATATCATATTTTATTATTATATTTTTTATACATGTGGTGTGGTGATGAAAAATGTGTCACATCACTTTTTGATGGGGTAGTCTTCTCATGCACGAACGATGTTACAATTTTTACATGTTTCTAAAGAATGAAAGAAAATGATATATATTATCATTATAAAATGATATGTATTTTTTTAATATTAATAATATTTATTCTATATATAATATAATAATTAACAGTGTCTTTATAACCATCTATTGGATAAATTTTTGAAAAATGAACCACATCATATCTAGATACGGTCGTACTCCTTACACAAGTGCGACATTATCAGTTCGTGAGGTCATAGTCCACTATATGCATGAAATATTATTTCCTAATCCATTTAATGGATGTGGAGAATTTTTTTAATCCATGTTTATATTATAGAAATATAAAATCTTGTTTTTGACATTTTTTTATTAAATATGAATGTTTGTATAAAAAATGAAGGAGATAGGGGAAGAAGTAAAATTAAGGTGCTTATTTAATTACATTACATCTTCTTCAGGTGTCCTAATTAGGTCTTCCCAAAATACATATAATGTTATATTTACTCACAAAATAAGGATTATTGGATGAGGGTAGGTAATTTTGGATGTTCTTTGGTCAGGTATTGGATGAGATTTTGTATCCTTAATTTATAATTTTGAGAGGATTCAGGGTGTTATTTTATAAGTGCGGTGTGTGTAAAACATAATTTTTTGTAAGATTCAATTTAAAAAAACTTTTTATTGATGTCACTAGGCCCCAATAAATGTAAATTATCAATTCTAGAATATAAAAGGTATAAATATGGATATCCAATGGGGTTTGGATTGATTATGGGAATTTTTAACACCATATATTTTATGATTGACCATAAAGTAAACACTTTTTTACCATAATCTTTGTTATTAATATTAATTTTTTTTACTTACAGTTAGGAAATAAATTTATGTTTAACAAATAATAAATTATAAATTATTTTGATCCAAAAAAATTATATCTATACAAAAAAAATTAATCTCACATAAGTAAAATAATTTAATTTAAAATGAATCTCGTAGACATTGTAAGAATGATGTTTTTTAAGGTAAAGATGTTAAAATGGATATACTATTTTTATATCCAAATTCAACATGAAAATGAATCCAATGAAATAAATTGGATTAATATATTTATAATAAAACTATTTTTACTATAATAATTATTACAATATAATTTCCAATTATATTTTATTTGTACGAAAAGATAGTTTTCAATTAGAATCTAGTATTTATCACTATCAATCAAAATAATGAAACATCTCCAGAAAATTACAAATTAAAAACCCAAATATAAATTTTTCTATTATTGTTTTCAAATATATATATTTTTTCTCATATAAATTTTTTAAATTTGATAAATATTATATTCAAATTGTATGTTCAAGGCATGGCTAAACTGTTATATAGATGGAACTTATTTTTTCCTTAAACAGTCCATTTAATTTTAAAATATTAATAATTTATTTATAATTAATAGATTAGTAATTAACATTTGTATAATATTTATTGTCATAAGTTCGGTACTACGAATAAATACCATAGTTATAATAGCAAGGAAATAACTATCAATTAATAATAATATTATATTTTTTTAGAGAAACAAGATATTGTGTTTAATGAAATATATTTTAGAAACTCACCACGTTGTGTAGCACAATATAATAATAGTGATTGGTGGAATATATTCCATCAAATATAACTTTATTATTTTGTATTTTATGGGGTGATACACGACAATATTTACCTTACTACGAATCAGATGTCACCCTTTCTAATGTTTTAATTTCTTTAGATTATAAGGTTACAAACATCAAGTATAAATATTCAACAGTACAAAAGAGGAGTTATATTATGGGGAAATTATTCTATATTATGATGATATTTTGTATAGTATCTCTATAAATAAAAATTTTCTTCCATAGGTAATGTAACTTTTAAGATATTTATAAAGTAAATGTTGAAATCAACTCAATATTTTAGTTATGTTTTACTTGTTTCAATATAAATGGTATGAGAATATGTTTAGTTATTTATTGAGATTAGTTTTTTTATTTTTAATAAAAACCCTGGTAACAGTATAAGGGATGCGTCTATCTATATGATAACTTTTAATTTATTGGTAAAGTACACATTTTGTGGTTATCATATAAATTTAATCATAATATTTTTACTACTAGAAGATTCTGGATCTAGAATATATAAATGAAGAAGTAAAAATCCCAATGAGGGTGTGTTGGGTATTAACACAAACATTTCATGGTGCATGACCAAGAGTCCTAATATAAAAAATATTTTAGAAATATATATTATATAATTTCATTAACCATAATAACATTAAAATCCATTACATGGTATTTATTATGATAAAAATCTAGAATATGAAGTATGAAATATCACATCATATAAAATATAAGTTTCATAATGTGTGGATTAGGTTGATCTAAAAATATAATCTGATGATTTCAAAAAGTATTGATTTTCATGGTTTTGTTTCTATAAATTCCCTTATGATATAAATTTTTATCAGTCATAAAAAAATTGAATTAGTTATTATAATAGAAAAAAAAGAAAATTGAATAGTGGAAGTACTAGATGATATGGTAGTCCTCCTATTGAGAATCCACATGCGATAGAAGCTATCATTGGAAACCATATTTAAAGTCTCACTGAAAATTTTCATTTTATTATAGATAATATAGCTCTTTAAAAATATAACTTCTCACTAAATAATATTTATTTTTAATTTTTTTAATGATTACGGGATGACAATGATTAATGAGGGAATACTCAACCCCCTACTTATTAATAATTGGGGAAGAAGTATCACAGGGATCTTTTCATAAGAATAAGAATTATTTTTACTATATTAGTATATGAATATGAACTTGTGAATGTTTAAATTTGGAAAATAAAATTATAAATGATAATGAGGTTTTAAATATTTAATGCCTCAATTTTTGAGGTTTTAGAAATTTCAAAAATGATACCATAACTCAATTGACTAAAAATGATTAAAATAATTTATATAATCATAATGAAACAATATAATCAAATTTTATTCCTACTATTGAAGGTAGGTCATGAAAAAAGGGTAAAACAAACACTCACACTCGACTATATATTTTTCAGTATACAAAAGTAATCTATTTTAAGCAACCAATTTAAGCCAAAAAAATATTTAGGCACCATTAAATTTCACCCACAATTATTTTATTATAATATAAAGAATTTTAAAATAAAACAAAATAAATTTAATTTTACAAGAATTTTCCATGTTGAAATGATGATATTGTATTATTATTTAAATATAATATAGTTTTACTGATGTATTATTTATCTCCAACAAGAAGGAAAAAGTATGTGGAATAAATAAATAACATTTCATTTTAACATATGATATTATCATAGTGAATGAATTATGACAAGTACCATCTAGAAAGAATCATATGTTCTAGATTTTGAAAATTAATGATGTCATTCAATAAGCCTAAAAATATATGGAAAAAACTAAATATTATTGATAATATTATTATGAAAATAGTATTTGTTTCATAAGTATTCATGTTTGATATCACTCTATATATTATTCCTCCAATCACATCAATCTACTTGAAAACAAATAAATATTCATTATTTTGTAATAATTAATTTTTTATAAAAAATGTTATATAACTATAAATAATGTATTGAACTAATTTATATATATATATATCTTCAATGAAGTCAATTTTTTCAATATATTCCACACACATATCACCAAATATAAATGAAATCATGATGTAATTAGACATAATAAAAATAAATTAGTTTGAGATTGAAAAAAAAGATATTAAAACTAATATAAATTAATTTTATTAACTAATTTATGAAATATTTATTGAATAGAAATAAATGTTACAAATAATATTAATTAAATTAAATCAGTATAATAAAAAATAATAGTATAAACATTTATTTTTGAAATAATAATATTTTTCTAAAAATTGAATTTTATGGGATGTGATTAGTTATTTCAATAAAAATAAGATTAATTTCTATAAAATAGGATTTATACTAATAATTTTTCTAAAATTTAACTAGTTAAATGGTATAAAATAAGAATTATAATTGTTAATATATAGAATAAATTTTTTAATATAATGTAACGTCTCACAGGTTCGGAGAGAATTCACTTGTGGATCAATGTTTTGGGTGTCTTGGGTTTTATATATTGTGATTACTTATAGTATTTTATCAAGTTATACTTGAGATGGGGTTTGGATCAAGAGGATGTCACTTCTGCGTGGGATATGGAGTGGAAGACTGAGACGTTATGGCTTGGCCATCGGTTCCTTGATGTGCATCGTTGGACGAGAATATTTGTCGAGTGGACATTTATTGGCCAGGGCATGTAACATGATATAGTTACTAGGAAGAAGTATATCCTATATTATTCATGGGGTTTTTCTATACTTGTTCTATTGGATGATTTTCTACATTTTATGGTTTCTCACTTTTCCCTTAAATGTTATTTGATAATGAAAATGAAAATAATTTTCATTCAATATCAAATTATTTTTAATAAATTCAATTACATTTTTACGATAAAAAAGATATAAATAATATATTTTTAATATTAAAAAACTATATTCATTTTTTGGATATAGAATATAGATATTAATTGAATATATATTTTTAGGATGTTTTAAAAATAATTATTTTTTAGTTGAATATTAAAAATAATGGACTTTTTTGAAATATATCAAATTTATAAGACTAGAATGAATTACACCACTAAGAAACTTATTTTAATAAATAAATATATAATTAATATTTATTATAAATCATTTAAAAATATAAGTTTTAATTTAATATATGCATATTTTTCATTTTTAAAAATCAAGTAATATTTCACCGAAAAAACATTAGTTACATGCATATATTAAACCTTAGATATAATTTTTTTAAATAAATATTAAAAAATATATTTAACACTTAATTTAAAAAATAAAATGTTGCATAAAATGTTTAATTTTAAAATATGGATTGAAGATAATTTTATTATTATAAATGTTAAGTATATCAACAATGGTAAAAAAAATTATTAAATGATTTGTTTTATTAATATCACATAATTTATATGTAACAAATTGGAATCATTTAATTTAAATGACTAACTACATGATATTTTGATATAGTGATATAATTACTTTGATAATAGTCCAATTGTTTATCGATATTAACTAATATTAATAAAACATATTATTTAACAAACATTTTTCTAAAAAGGCTCGGTTAATATATTATATATTGGAAGTTAGAATTTAAATATTTCCACTTTTATATATTGAATTATACTAAATTTATATTTATTTAGGATCAAAATAACTATATTTTTTAATATATTATCCTTTATATATTAAAATAAATTAACATTTATGTTTGTAAATACATGAAAAATGATAGAAATAAACATTTAAAAATGTAAAAAAAACCCCTTTGTTAAAGTCCTAGATAATGTTTAAAACATATTTGGATTGTATTTGTCAAGAATGTATATAACCAATAACACCATAAAAACAATAATTATGAATTTTCTTGTGACGGAATAATGTATTACGTAATGGTATCACATTATTGTAATTGGTATTCCCAAATATGCTTTTTTCCTTCATTAATAAAACGGGATCAATTACACCCATTCATGGATGCAATTCCAAATTTATTTATCCTTTAAAACATTAAAAGTAAACATATTTTATAATTCATTTTTTATGGATTACCCATTTGTTCTACATTAGAATTCTTAATGACATCACTACCCCGTATATCTCTAATAGAAGATCTAGTCTCCAACATATAAATTACATATATTGTATTCTTTTCACTTAAATAGACCTATTCCATATCCCTCATCATCATATATATATTATAATTTATAAATAATTAATATATATATTGTTTTTATATTAACCAAAAACCCATTATTTATTCTCATATATCCACTATGGAAATTAAAAGCATCATTAGTGCATGTGCACTAATAACCACCTCCTGGAAGAAATGTCTCTCATTTTTCAAAACCCCCAATTATTGATTTTTATATGGATGATATTGATAAATAAATATGATATCACAAATACAAATTGGATTTATAAATGGAAAATTTTCATTCTATTTATTTCCCTCTCATTAGTTGAATAATGGTATCATTATTTTATTATTTGTGTGAACTACTGCTTCAAGGGGCTATGAGTTTCATTTTTCAACGCTACACATCTCAAATAAATTTTAAAAATATAATATATAAAGAAATTATTTTAATGAAAAAATTAATTTTGCATAGAACGACACTATTTTATTATGTACCCTTCCATTTCCAACATGCAGAAAATTTTATGGAAAGAATAACCAAAAAACATCACAAAACCAACCTAATAAATAAAACAATGTAATAAATATTTGGATATGATAATAAGATGACCATATTTAATTAAATAAATAATTATAAGGATCATAATTTTTCATCTAGCAAACAAAATTTTATTATTCAAAATATTATGTACAGAAACGAAATGAAAATTGAATATGATAATGTTTTAATATAAAAAATACATTATTTGGGACATTTTTTAATATATTTTATTTATTTGGTTGGAATAATTACTATTGGAAATATAATTTCATGAAATATATTTTTTCAGTGCATCTTAACTATATGATAATTCCCTCTCACACTGAACTAGTTTTGAATAATATAAAACACATGTTGTTAGAGGTTTTTGTGGCCCAGAACATTCATTGGGGCATAATATCTTTTACATGAAAATAATCATTCAAAATTTATATTCTATAACCTCTTATTAGAATATTTCATTATATAATTATCTTTCATCTCCATTTATTCATTTTAATACTAATTTATCAACATCCATTTAATGATATTTTTTCAATAATGGTTCATTAGATAAATTAAATGCTTTTATTTTCAATTTTATTATTTCCTTTTTATTAGTAATTTTATATATTATTTCTTCCATTAAATGTATATTTATTTTAATTTGTTTTTAAAATATTATTTAAAATGATTTCACATCATTTTATTAAAAAAATCATGATTTTTGTTGAAGATTACTACTTTTTATGATAATATTTTGAAAATATTTTCTTGAAATAATTGTCTTTTTATTACTATTTTCTTTCCAAAGGATATGTTTCAAATAATTTGTTTGTTAAAAAATTTACATACATGTATTTTCTTTTGAACTAATGATTATTATTCTTATTGAAAATTATTGTTAACATTTTTTTGATACTGTTTGGAAAATTTATGAAACACTTTTTCATTCCATATTTGATTTATGATAAGATAGAAGACTTGATTTTAAATGGAACTCATATGTGTGAATGATGAAGATTATATTCTTATATCTCTTTAATATTCATTTTTATGGACTCAAATAACATTGTAAGGATAAATGTTTCATGAATTAGATGAGTGAATGTTTTTTTATAAGTATAATATTTGAAATATATTACTGATTTTATCTTCAAAAGGTTATTATATAAATGAGATGTTGGAATTTTAATAGCATGTTTTTAGTGAATGTGAATGAAATGTATTTTTCATGAGAATTATTATATGCATTTTTAGACCAAATTAGTTGTTATACTTTGATTTAATTACTCCAAATTTTAATGTATAACTACTATTATTGTAATTGAAAAGTGATTAATGCCTAAATATTCAACACACAATTTCAATGTTATCTGACTGTTCATAAAAGTCTAAATATATTTCTATTATAAATTATAGAACACATAGTTTTTCCATGATATATTAGTAGTTAATTGATCCCAATCCAATGTCTTATAATATTGAAATTATTTTTCACCAAATGACTTAATAATAACTTTTCATTTATTCATGATTTTACCTCATTCATTTTTTATATTTTTCATTATTTGACTTCTAAAATTAATATAACTTTTTGGACTTTTAGAATGTATTCCGGAATAGTTTTATTATTATGAAAATATTATAGATTAATATTCATTGTTGGTTAGTATCCAAAACACTAAACATTTTTGTCTTTTGGTTTTACTACTATTTATGAGATATTTTATCTACCACGAAACTATAGTATTATTTAATTTATTCATTGATTGGGACACTATAAATATCATATAAAACACATATAATAGAAATATTTGTGTTTAAAATTAATTTAGATCATTATATTATAAGGATAAATATATATAATAATGTTGAATTAAAAATGGTGCAATATATAAGTAATTTTACATAATTATGAAATTTTGGATCTCTGTATTCTTCTAGAATAACCATACCCCCAAAAGCTATATAAATATATAAATAATTTGTAATATAAGTAGTATCTTGGATAGAAATTATTATAAACATAATATAAAGTGATGTGATTGATTAATCGGGGTAATTAGATTTATTTTTTGAATATAGAAAACATATATGAGCATGGAATATATTATTTTTGAATTGTAATTATATCTGTTAAAATATTATAACATCTGTTAGAATATTATATGGGCTACTAGATTACAGAAAAAATATTAGATTATATTAATAGAATAATATAATGGATTGATATCATAATACAATTAATGAAAAGTGATAAATATAAAATAAATATCTACATAAAGAATTTGTAGTTTTATTTAATGGAATAGTTCATGTTATGTTTTAATAGAAAAAAATTTCATGGAAAATATGAAAAATTGGAACCAATTAATTTTTTGAATCATTATAAACAACATTATATCTGTATAAAAATGATCATATATATATTTTTTAAAATTTATAAATAATTTTCCCTTTGGTAATAAATATCATAGTGTCCAAATAAACAAGTTATTTTTCATTCAATATTATTATTTGTAAATAAATTAAGGTCTTCCTACTTGTGATGCAAATTTTATATAAAAGATATCATGTGAAAAAATAAACATGTTAAAATTATCATAGTGTGGTTTTGGGGTTTTTCAAGAAATTTTGAAATTTATAATGAATTGTGAAATAGGACTCAATTTTATATTTTACATCAAATTCTAAAAAACAATATTATTTTATTTATATACTTTTTATATTAATTGATCCCAAATTTCAAATTATTATTTTACTTCCTATATAAATTAACCCCTAATACAATTCAATTCTAGGGTAATTTTTTAGTTTTTGTGTATCATGAAAAATCTATAATATAATTTTTAATTACGACCAAATTGTTATGTTACATTATTTATTCATTTTATAGATCAAATATGAATTTATTCATTGATTTAATTGAAATCTAACGACATAATTTATTTTGAATTTATAATTTGTATTCAACAACATGAATATTCGACTTGATATTATTTTTTAAATGATTTTTTTAGATTGAATTATTTTACTAATTTTTTCTTCATTCAGTGAAAATACATACAATGAAATTTGACATGATAAATATAATTTATTATTATAATTTTTAATTATTTATAATAATTTTTTAAGAATAATGATTTTTTTTCAGAATAACATTTTTAATTATTTGATTTATATGATTTTAAAATTATTTGGGACTTGATATTTAGTGGGATTAGATAATGAATCAATTTATTTATTATAATTATAATTTTATTATTTATACATTTTTATATAAAATATGATTATAAAATATAGGTTGAAATGTGGAATAGTTATGAAATTTCCATTCAAAAAGAATTCAAAATTCTTATAAGTGAAATTTTTAAGTGGGTGTACCCACCAACAAATGGTTTATCTCTCACTGATGATATACACATCATTGTAGTAAAAGATACCACATGAATACTCCAACTACCTTCCATGACCCACCAATATAATTCAACATATTATAACTATGTACACTATATTTCTCGATGTGGACTGATGATTTTAAACTAGATTGTTAAAAATCTATGGTATGATTTGAAGATGGGTGTCAAAGAAATCCACCTCAAAAATGAACACATGAATGATGGTAATTTATATGAAGTAAAATTTTTCCCATGATATTTGGAAGCTTGAAGAGTGATCCTGAAGTCTTTGAGAAGATCCATTAGTGATGGTACCTCATAGAGGCCATTCTATACAAACAATATTTTATTGAATATATCTCTCCAAACCAAATATATGGTATTGAAATGATGAATATGAGATGGATATGAATATAAAAAGAATTAATTCAACATTGGAATATCAAGGCCTATAAATCATACCATAAGGATTGGTCACAGTAAAAAAAATTACATCTGTCATCAATTAAATACAAGGGTAAAATGATCAATATCCCTCGTGTAGATAGAATATAAAATTGGAAATGTGTTGTATGTAAATAGAATCCAGTACTTATATGTTGAATTAAACCTCATTGATGTAGAATATAGAAATAGAACATTGATAGACCACATGATTCAGATAAATTCTAGTGGGATGCATGATGATGAAGTTGTGCTACTTGAGTGGGATTTTACCAACTGATTCAAGGGGAGAATCTTAGACCCTAAATAATATGAAATAGAGATCACTAGACATTGAAAATAGACCATGTAGAAGTCTGAACAGAGTAAACGGTTATTATTTAATGACATATAATGAACAATTATGAAAAATCCATGATTCGTTAATAAACCATCCAATCTATTTAAATACTCACAATATCATTTTGAGATAAATTCTATATTAAAAACATTCATAAATGAACATATGAAAATAGTTAAATTCTTGTGAAAATTAAATCATTATCATGAGATTATTTTTCTTCAAATATAGGATTCTCTAAGAATTCATCAACTGAATAAATCATGAACAATTACTAAGAGTCATTGAACATATCTTAGGAAGGGGAACCATGATTATCTCTGCACATATTATAAACAAGTACATGGAAAATGCATGTAAATATTCTTCATCAAAAAACATTTCTAATGTTTTTACCATTCTTGTTTCTAATAATTCATCATAATATTCCCTTTCCTTTTGAATATCAATTATACCATATTTTAAAAATCTATGACTCTTTTATTCCATGTTTTTAATCAATCATTCTCAAACACCTGGTTTGTATCAGTGATATATTTATCACTATAATTACATAGAATAACCATGAGGTATATTTCCTTTGTGGATATCATACAATCCTCCCAAATCCATATTACTTAATTATTTATGATTTTTCATCATTGATGCAGTAGTGAAATGAATGATGAAATATTGATAATATTTTTCTTCTATTTCTTTTTATATATTTCACCCTATAATATATTAAATCATTTTTCACAACCCTCTATAATTATATGATTTACATGGATAGATAAAATTTTTTTTTGGGATGAAGAACCTATGTTGGAGTTGGGTGTTGAGTCATGAAAATCCTCATTTCTGTGTTTATGTTCATATTCACTATGTATGAGGTGGTACATGTTATATAGTGGAATTTTTTTATTTAGAACCACAAAATAGTCATAAATGTGAAATAATTGAATGATATTGGTTCTATTTTTTTTTTGAGAACCAACAAATATATTGTATGAAAATATGTGCTAAAACCTTGATCCATCCATCAATACATATGAGTTATTGTAAATTTAATTTCCATTGATTAAAATATATGAAATCAAAATTTCATAAAATCCTTTTTTGTCACATTCAAAATAAAAAAAGCAAAATATATAAAAGTAATAAAATATTAGAGTTCCCAAACCCAAGTCATTTTTTGAAAACCCTAGTCAGGAACTAGAAATTTTGAAGATAATAAAATTGTTTACTCATGGTACGAGAAAACCATATCATCACAATGTAATAGTTGTTGTGGGGAACGTTTGGGGTTTTATTTTTGATAAGAAAACAATATTTAGAATTTTAATATTTTTAATTTTATGTAATTTAATTTATTTTACAATTTCCATGAATGTGGGATTTGTATTAATTGTTTAGGATTCTTATAATAGACTATCATCCTAATCCCCAAGTTATAGAAATTAAATGAATCTTTACATAGGTCATGGACATATATAGTACTATAACATCCCAGGTAAATAAAGAATATGAATGTTTCATATTTATTAATAATTTTAAATTAAATATTATGCTTAATTTAAATGGGATTCTATGTTCGATGGAGGACCTGACCATAAAAAATGAGTTTCTCCGAAATCTTATGTTGCACACAATGCTGAGTCACACTGATTATATAATTTTATAATATTATTATTCTAATGATAGTTAACTCCTTTCAATTTTGTTGGATTGAAAGGACAAAAAACAAATATATTTTTATTAATCCTGTTTTTAAAATGTTTTTACATTTGTCCAATTAAATTTTGATGCATAAAATGATAATGAATCGAATTTTAAGCATAAATAATCAAATATTTTTAAAAGGTAGTTTTACTACCTTTTGATGGACAACCCTTTTTAAATCCAATTTTTATAACTTTCATATGTTAAATTGGATAAAATAGAATTCATCATTATATTCATTAAAGCAATGTTTGAATTGGGTAATTTTTTGATATTTTTTGGATAATGTTCATTTTCTAATGAATGGTGAAAATGATATAATTAAATTAAAAAACATATTTTCATATTACTAATTTATATTAATATATTGTCCTTTTAATTAGTTTTAAAGTATAATTGGATTATTATAATATCATTAAATCCAATATTTTTCATGGTATTCAATTACTAATTATATTGAACAAAAACACATGTCTATCTTATGGTAGTTTTTACTTCATAAAAACACGATATTAGGTTTTGACAATAATAATTAATTTATAATTAATTTCATTATTTTTTTGAATTCTAAAAAATGAAATACATTTTTGGAATCAGGAGGATATTTTTTTAAATAGCTACTTATTATTTTTATACATTAAGAATTGTAACATTAGTAATTATTTTATATAATATAGTTAAAGATTAAATATGGTAAATAAAGGTAAAAAATAAATTTATAATAATATTAAATTACCCTAACAAATTTTCTAATCTTATTAGTAGATTTTTCTTTGACCATGGTCATCCTCGGGTCGGTTTTTGGGTCCCCATTCTGCCACATGTGTGCAAAAATGACATTTTAATTAATTTTAATTTAAAGTAAAGAAAAATATATCCTAAACATGTTTCTTTTGGTAAAATAGTTTTCATATTTGGTTATATATGTAATATCATAGACTATAAATATTCTTTATCAAGATAAAAAAATTTCTATATCATGGTATTTTATTTATATTTTTTAGACATTATTTAAATAAAATTATTTATGATACGATGATGATGTAGTGATTTTATTTTTTAATGAATGATTAAAATAAATGAGACTATAAATATTAAAATGAATTTTAAAAAAAAATTATACAGTACTCAAATTTGAGGGACGATTATAAATTTTTATCATTTAAATGATTAAGGTTTTTGTAAATATTCAAGTAGTTATATTTTTTAAAAGACTTGATTTGAATAGTATATAAAATGACATAGATGATTTTTTTAAACAAAATATTATTTATTAAAAGATATAATATTCCAAAAAATATAAGATTCATCCAAATGACACATATAAGATTGAAAATGTCGTTAATGAACCACATGAGGTTTTATTATAATTTTATATTAACAATACTAAAAATATAGAATGAATATAAAATAAGACATAGTAAGATTTAAATTACATAATTAAGGCTTAATGCTAAATGATAAGGTTAAATTTCTTACCTAGACTTGTCTAAAACCTATTGGATGAGATATTTTCGACCTAAATCATCATATATTTGAAATAAATGTATTTTTTCTCCTTTTGAACTGAAAATAATTTTATAATAAAATTATTCTTTCGGACATTCCTAAAGATTCCCTCCTCCCTCTTAAACAATGGATATACTCTACCCATTTAATCACGCCTCTCAAGCCTTTTGGCTCATCAAGAATCTACCCAAATAATCTCCCTGAATCCCTTTATATCTTCTAGAATCATTATCTTAGGAATAAGGAAGTTTATGAATGCCTTTTGGCACAAACGAAAGGGAGTTTCCCGATTTAGATGTAACATCTTCTCACAAGTTCATTCATTTATTTTCATTCTCCAATGTCTATTTTTTTATTATTCAATTATAACATAAAAACAGTATCCTAAATATATTTGGATGATTTTATGATTTTTATTATAACTTCACATACACATGCCTTCATCTAATGGATACGAACATATTGTTTCTATGTACGGCGGACTACTTTCTCATGAAACAATGATTCATCAATTTTTCCAGACCACCTCTCATTATAGAAATTATTATAGAAATATATATTATATATATTATTTATATTATATTTATATTTTTACCATGCTTCATTAGTTTTCATTTACAACATACCTTTATGCTTTCCAGAATTTGTAAATAAGATAAAATAATTTTAGAAAGTGTGTAATACCAGCCCTTTAAAGTCATATGGCTCGTTACTACCATACATAGAATTTATAATGGATGTAATTAATAATATTATATAACTTATATAAAATATTATATTATACTAAAATTATAATACACCAATCAGTTATCATTTCTGTAAATAAGAATATGAAATGGAAGTAGTGTTCGTGCATATGTACGAATAACAGTTTCCATGAATGGTGAATTTCATTTCAAATATTCAAATGTTATGTACTATTATAAATACGTATATATATATACTAGATATATATTATATTTAAATCATGAATTTCATTTTCCAAATAATGGACTATATATCACAAGGACAATTTTTAATTATAACACGTTCATTTTCTATTCAAGTACCACATATCTACAAAACAACTGATATTAACTTAAATAATTATGCAGTATTTAATAGATTTTAATAAGTTATATAAAAAGAATAATAAATATTAATAAGGTTCTTATTCAAGTAAAAATTAACATAGGTTCATTATTTAGGAAGAACATGAAATATATGTGACGATTCAGACTGAAGGTATTGGACTTCGTCTCAATCTCATTATGTTGAAGCATTTTATAATTTATACATGATATTCATGTATATGATGTGTAAAACCCATTGAAATTTAATTTCATTCAAAGGGAATATTTTTCTATGAATTTTTGGACTAAACAACAAATATAATGTTTAGTTTTAACATATGTGACGATGACGACATTTCCACCGTTGTAAAAATTATTTGATTTTCAGCTTCCATAACAAGTTGTATCATTTTTAAAAAGAAAATGAATACCATATACCATTTTAATGTATTTTGGTATTGATTTTTTTTAGAAAGCATTTAATATGTCAATATATTGAAATTATATATTATTATTTGAATGTGAAAATTTTATATTTCTTTTATGCTTGATAAATTTGTTATGATAATGTTATGGTTCATGGGAATTATTTACAAATAAAGGTGATTCCATGATAATCCTAGGTTGGGTGAGCCCGATATATCTCTCCAATGAATTGGGTAACATGACAGAGGTAAACATTAATGTTACTCCAAATATATTTTAGTAATATACAATGATGGGTACTCTAAAAATATATCCCTATGAAGCTATGAAAGCTACAATGTATTTAGGTTATGGATTCCACATGTTAAATTTATAATTTATGATTTTTATGTGATATTCATAAATCTTACGATTTCATGTGGTATGTTAAATAGTTTATGTTATATGAGTGAAAAGTATGATTTCATATATTTGTATGATTATATGGACTAATGTTTTCTTTCCTTATTGTATAACCCATACTGAGATTTTTATGCCCATCCAATATTTTTGAAATATTTTTCATAGGATTTAATGAAGGGTGAGATATATGAATAATTCATGAAGATTTATATCAAGAAATAAATACATGTTTTTATGGTGTTTTATTGTTTTGGGGAAAAATGTCTTGAGTAGAAGTGTCTAATTTGTAATATTTGAGATAATGTTTAAAAGATGGAAAAATTATCTAAAAAAATAAACTTGAAAATATCATCAATATTAATTCTTAATTTAACTCAAGAATAAGTATTGTTTTAAGGTAGGGGCATTATTGATGGTATCAGAGTTCTATGTAGACAACAATAGGAGTTAGGATGTTAAAAAATAATATCCACAATTTTTTTTAATTAATGGTAAAATTTAAATGATATAACATATTAAGATTACATTGTTGGTTTGCCTATGATATTTCTATTTTCAGATTCATTTTTCGTAGAGGAAACATGGAAAATATAATGGGATGCCATCAAGCGGAAAACATGCTTACAAAATCAAGAATATGATATGGTCAGAATAGGAAGATGATATTTTGTTGTAGTGATGACATATTTGACTCAGGCTATAATTGGTGGTGGAATCCATGCACAAGACCAGCCAGTTCAACCACAGAAGAATATGTTAGTTGTGCAGAATTTCATGAGGAAACATTTACCATCATTTAAAAAATCATATAATCATGTTCTAGATGAAAGGTTGATTAAATCAATAGAAAATATTTTTGATGTCATGGAGTGTCCAAAACATTAATATGTTACTCTTGTTGTTCATAGTTTTGATGTTGAAGCAGATCAGTGGCGGTCAACAGTGAAAAATATCAAGGATAGTGAGGAGATTGATTTAATTTATTGTGTTGAATTTAGATATATTTTTCTTTGGAAATATTTTTCTAATGCTGTTCGACATAGAATGGAAAACAAATTCTAGTAATTGATTAAGGATAATGACTTTGTGGCTTCTTAAAAAGGAAAATATACTCAACTGGATAGGTATTATCTGAATTTCATATGATATCTTGATAATAAAATATATATTTTTTAATTAGGATTAAATAAAACTTAATTAAGGTATTTAGCTTCTCATGTGTTTTAATGTTATGAAAAACAAGTTCGATGTGTATATAAGGTAGAAATATAATTTACCGATAAGAAGGGTTTCATTGAAAAAGAACATAATAAGTGGTCGAGGTGGAAGATAAAAGGGAATAACTATTTAAAAAACTTTAATGCTACAAATCTTATGATTACATTCTGTGAAGGTTTTGGTAAAAAGAACACTAGATAATCACATTTTAATTCTAGTAAGTGTTGTTGATGTGATAAAAAGGGGCCTATGGATTGTAATTGAACTGAAAATGATCACGGTAATAGTAAGATAAATTCTTATTTATAGTTAGAAGTTTTTTTTAAGATAATTTAAATGGGTCATTATGAAAATGAGTTCCTAACAAAGAAATAAACTGTGGAAAAGAAGCCAAACTATAAGCAGAAAGAGGTGGTGAAATCATTTGCAACACCTTTAGAAGATTTTAGGCCATCAAATGAAGTGATACAGGTACAATGTGTGTTTATTTATATTATGCCAACGTGTTTTTTGATTTAGGGTGTACACAATCTTGCATTTCTATAAAATCTCCTCATAAGTTGGGAATTCTATCTCAATATATGAATCTTGAACAAGTGGTAAAAACACCTGGAGGAAATGTTGAGAAAAAAATGAAATTATAAGAACCTTCATGTACTTGTTTATGGAAATAATATACTTGAAAAATATATTTTCTAACCTCAATTATAGTTTATTATTATTTTTGGTATGGATTGGATTTCTAATTATAATGATCAGATTAAAAAAAGTACAAAAGTAGATTCTTTTCAGAAATATATTTTTAGTATTTACAACAATCTACCACTACTTTTGATAACATATCGTGATGTTAAGAAACATGAAAAATATAGAAATAAATATTACCATTCACATTTATTTTAAAACAAAGTAAACGTTCATATTAATTATGTGCTAGTGGTAAATGATTATCTTAATGTTTTTTTGGATCAGTATCATGATATAATACCTGATTGTGAAGAAGAATTTACTTTTTACTATGTTCTTATTGCTAAGACAATTTAAAAATACTTTTATCAAATGGCTCAAATTGAACTTTTCGAGTCAATGAATAAATTTCTGGAGTTATTCGATAAAGGTTTTATTAGTCCAACAACGTCATCACAAGGTGATCTGTTTTTTTGTTAAAAAGATAGATTCTTAATTGAGACCTTCCATCCATTATAGAGCCTTTAATAATAAGACTTATAAGGACATGTATCCTTTTCCTCATATCAATTATTTGTTTGATCAGATACAAGGAGCATAGTATTTTTCTATGATTGACATGAGGATGGGGTACCAATAGTTGAAAGTATAGAAGGAGGCATTTTGAAGAACACATTTCCTACTAGATATGTTCATTATGAATATTTAGTTATGCCTTTTGGGATAACCAACACACATGTTTTATTCATGTATCTTATGAATATAATTGTAAGGGAGTTCATGGATATGTTTTTTGGTGTTTTTATTTATTATATTTTTTTATATTACAAATGTAAAGATTATAATGAATTTATTTTAAGGGTTATCCAGAAAACAATAAAATAAATGAAAATATATCTAAAATTCCGCAAGTTTGAGTTTTTGTTACAAAAAAGAATTACATGGTAATATATTTTTTAAATATGTCATAACTATTGATCCTACAAAAAATAGAAGGTTTTAAAAAATGGCCAAGATTCCCAAATATAACCAAGATTCCTAGTTTTATTTGTTTATCATGTAATTACTAAAGTTTTGTTGAACAATTTTCATGATTATCTAGCCCACTGACATAGTTATCTCGAAATGGTATTATGATTATCTATAAAAAATTATTTGATGACTGTTTTCATGAATTTAAACTAATATTGGTGAATGGCCTAATTTTTTCATTACCTTCTAGAAATGAGGAGTTTTTTATCTATAATTATGCATCGTGGAAAGGAATTGGTTGGGTGCTTATGTTGAATGATATTGTATTTCTATATACTTCAAGTTAGTTGAATCCTCATGTGTTCAATTACACTACACAAGATGTGGAATTAGCTATGGTTGTTTTTTACATAAAAATTGGGAGGCGTAATTTTTGTGGTGTAAAGTGTGAAATATAGACTGAACAAAAAATATTGAAATATATATTCACACAAAAAGAATTAAACATGATATAGAGGTGATTGATAGAGTTAATAAAGTAATATTATTGCATGATCCATTACAAATCATGAAAGGAAGAAAATGTGGAAAACACATTGAGTCGAAAGAGTAATCCCACATTAACCATGATACATTTGAAATGTGATCCTTTGGGTTTTGATTTGATGAATTTTGGATTGGATGTTTTTGGTGATGACAATTCCACTATTTTATCTTGTGGAGGTGAAATAAACTCTATCCTATTGAATTAATCAAGCGCAGAAAAAAGACTGTGAGTTGTAGAAAATGTTAGAATTTGTTCAGAAGGGTATGTTACCAAAATTTGACACTGATAATGATTTTTTTGTGGTTTGGAAAGATTTTATGTGTGCCTTGTGATTCATGGTTCAAGAAAAAATTATTTTGTAAATCATATTGTTCTCCATTTTCAGTCCATCCTACCAGTACTAAAATGTACAGTGATATTCAGAAGTATTAATAGTTGGATTGAATGAAAATATATATTGCTGAATTTATTGTCATGTGTTTGGATTGTCAATAGGTTATAGTATAATGACAGTTAACGAAATGGATTCTTCAGCCTATTCCAATCCCTTAGTGGAAATGAGAAAATATGTCCATGGATTTTTTATTCGTATTATCAAATACATCTTGAGGTAACAAATGAATTTTGGTTATTATTGATCAATTGACTTAATATTCTCATTTTGTCACTATTCGAGATACTATGTATCTAGATCAACTTTCTCGATTGTATATTAATGAGATAGCCAGGTTACACTGAGTTCCCTTATACATTGAATATGAGCAGTATCTGAGGTTCACAAATATCTTTTATAAGGGCCTTCAAATGTCATTTGGAACTGATTAAATTTCATTACATCTTTTCATCCTAAATCAGATAGACAGTCAGAACGAACAATTCATACCATAAAAGATATGTTACGTTTTTGTCCAATGGATTACTAGATATGTTGGCACTAACATATTTATTTTGATGAGTATTTTTATAATAAATATTTTCATTCCAGTATACAGATGGAAATATTTGATGAATTATATAGAAAGGGGTGTCAAACTCAATTTTTTTGGGATGAAGTCAGTGGAATGGATTTGATGGGATTAGAATTTGTATATTAAATGGAAAAAATGTTTATTTTATTCAGAATCACATGTGAACAGCTCATAGAATAATGAAAATTTATGTGGATAACCAAAGAAAGGATCTTACTTTTTAGGTATGTGATAATTTTTTTCTTAAATTATCTCCATGGAAAAGTGTGATGGATTTTTATAAGAAGGGATACTAAGTATGAGGTTCATTGGACCATATGAAATCCAATACAAATTTGGATCAGTTTCCAACAGAGTGGATTTACCTCCACATTTATCCTAGGTATAGAGTGTTTTTCATGTTTCAATGTTGAGAATGTATATTCTGAATCTATCGTATGTTTTGAGTCCAATAGTTGTTCAGTTGAAAAATAATATTTCTTCTAAGGAACAACCCCTCCAAATTTTTACTGAAGAGAATAAGTGATGTAGAATAAGGTAATTCATTATATAACAGTTTTGGGGATAAACCATATTGTTGAATAGGAAATATGGTAATTTGAAACTTCTATGAGGCATAAATACCCCCCACTTATTTGATAATTGTATAAAATAGTGAGGATGCAATTTCTAAAAGGGAGGAAGGATATACAATGTCTGGTAAATAAAGAATATGAAATTTTCATATTTAATAATATTTGTGAATTAAATATTAATTAAACATTAAAGGGGATGTTATGTTTTATGGAATACCTGACACACAATATGGGGTATTTCCAAAATCTTATGTTGCAGACAATGATAAGTCATTCTGAAAATTTAATATTATTATATTATTATTGTAAATGGTAGTTAATTATATGTCATTGTATGGGTGGGAAATAACAAAACTAACTATATTATGATTAAAATGCTTATTTAAATGTTTTAAAAATTATCCAATAATATTTAGAGGCTTAATATAAGAATGATTACAATTTTAAACGTAATAAAATAATATTTTTTAAAGGTGGTATTATAGCCTTTTGATGGAGAACCCTTTTTAAGTCTATTTTTTGTCACTTTTATATGTCTTATTGGACAAAATAGTCTTCTTATTTAGAAGCGGGTCATCAATATCTACTTTGGGTAAATTTTCTGTATTTTTCTTATAAAGTTCGATTTTTAATAAATAGTGACAAATACTAAATTTAATTTAAATAATATATTATCATTTAATTTATTTATATAGTTATATTTCCCTTTTAATTTGTTTTAATGTGTAATTGGATTTTTATTTTATCATTTAATTCATTATTTTTCATTGTAAGTAATTTCATTTTTAAATTGGATGTAAATACATGTCAATCTTTTATACGTTTTACTTCTTAAAAATAGGATTTTGGGTTTTGACAATGATAATTAATTTAACATTAATTTATGAACTTTTTTTGTCTTGATTTTAGATAAATGGATACCATATTTGGAATCAGGAGGTCCAAATTGTGTAAATAGAAACTTTTTTTTGAGATGCAATGAATAATAACCTCGCTATTTATTTTATTTAATATGTTTTATGGTAAAAATCATAAATAAGGATAAAAAGTAATATTATAATAATATTAAATATTCTAACATACATCCTAATACAATTTTTTGATATATTTTAGACCATATGATTCCTTGGGTATATTTTGGGACTTCATGGATCCACTTGTGTGTGAAAATGAAATTAAATTAGAGTTAATTTAATATAAACTAAAATATAACCTAATCATGTATCTTTTATTAAAACAATTTTTATGTGGTCTTATATATGTGATCTATTCGACTATAAATAGTAATTAGAGATGAAAAATGATTTTATACATTATTGTATTTTATTTATAGTATTTAGACATCATGTAAGTAAATTTATTTTGGAAACAAAGATTATGTAGTGATTTACTTATTAACCAATGATTTTAATAAAAGAGATTATAAAAATTAAAATAAATTTATTTTAAATATTATTATTCCATCCACGAATTTTATGGATAACTATGACTTTTTTATCTTTGCATTAATGAATGTTCAACAATATAATATTAATTTTTAAGGATTTATTAAAAATACATTATATGAATATTATATAAATTTAAATTATTAAGTTTTTAGAACATATAACTTTTTTTGAATTATTTAATAGTATGAAAAACCTATGAATCAACCAATTTACTTATATAATTTTTAAAAATTCATTTATGAACTACTTGAGGTTTTATTTTCATTTTATTGTAACTATATTAACAAGAATATGAATATAAAAGAATACATGGTAAGAGTCATATTTGTTATATAACCATTTAATGAATAATGATAAGCTTAAATTTATGACTTCGACTTGTCAAAAACCCATTGGATGAGATTTTTCTGACACAAAATCATCTTATAATGGAAATAAATGTCATATGGACCATTTGAAATATAAAATAATTTAATAATAAAATAATGTTTTCAAATGTTCCTAAACCACCCCTCCTCTCTCTTATAAAATGGCATCACCTATACAAATTAAATCACAAATTTAAATCCAATTTTCTCATCCAAAATCATCCCAATTAAGAACACAACATCCCTCTATTCCTCTTAGAAGCCTTACCATAGGAAGAAGTCACTTTAAGAAATCCTTTTGGCTCAAATTAAATGGACATTCTTTAATTATATGTAACTTTTTTCCCAAATTCTTTTATTTTATTTTCTTTTAGAATTTAATATGTTATTATTATATTTTTTATTAAATAACCACAAAAATATTAACAATATACTGGTTTGTTTTAATCTCAATAATTCTAACTACACTTACACACGCCATCATCTAGTTGATACGAACATATTGTTTATGTGTACGCCGAACTACTGCCTCATGAAACGATGATTGTTCGATTTACCCCTACCTTCCCTCATGGTGGCCATTATGAAGGAACTATACTTTTATATATGATATATATTATATTAATATAGTTTTTATGATTCATTATTTTTAATTTACAACATATATTTTTGCAATCCATAATGTGTAAATACGATAATTTCCTTTGAGGAAGTGCAGACTACCACCCCCTCAAAGTGATAATAATCCTTCATTACATAATGTAATGTATAAATGATTGACTTAAAAAAATATTATACTTATATAATATATGATATCATACTATAATTATTATATATGTATTAGTTGTTATTCTTTTAAATATAAAAAAAATCAATGTAGTGTTCATGCGTACGTACAACTTACTGTCTCCATGAAATATGTATTTCCTTTCTTTTGACAGAATTTTATGTACTATTAAATATATATATATATACTATAATATAAAAAATTTAAATCAATAATATCATTATAGAGATAATGGAATTATGACCACATATAATATATGTAAGTATAACAAGTTTATTTTTTACTATTGTACCGAATATCAACAAAATGAATAATATTAACATAAATAATTATGTAATTATTATTACGTGGTAATAAGTTATATAAAAGGAATAACAAACTTCAAAAAAGGTCTTATGAAGTTATAAATTATGTTATGTTTATTATTCATTAATAAAATGGAACACACGTGATGATTTAGACTAAAGGTAAGGGACTTCAGCTCAATGTCCTTAAATCGAGGAATATTTAAATTTATAGAATAATTTATTTTATACATTTTATAAATCCCTTTTACTATTAATTTCATTCAAATGGAATCATTTTATACTTACCGTTATACTAAATGAAAAAAATAATGTTTCTTTTTAACCTATGTGAAAACAATGACCTTTCCGCCGCTGTAAGCATTATCTGATATTTGACATCCTTATATAGCCATAAACTTTTTAAAAGGATAATAAATACCATATAAAATTTTCATGTATTTTGGTATTGCATTTTTTAAGGTATTGATTGTGTCAATATTTTTAAATGATATATTGTTATTGGAATGTGGAAATGTTTTCTTTTCTTTATGATAGTTCTATGAGGTATGCTTATGTTATGATTATTTGGAATTATTTATGTATATAAGTCGTTCAATGATATGACTATGATTGGTGAGCCCTGGATAGCTCTCCAATACATTGGGTAACATGACATTGGTAAATTTAAATGATTCTCATAAGTGATTTAGGGAATATATTATGATGGGTATTTCAGACGTAACTCCACATGTATTTATGAATGATAAAATATATTTATGTTATGGACTCCACAAGTTTCCATTTTGATTTATGATTTCTATGTTATATTCATAAATATTATTATTTTGTGATGAATTTTAATGATCTTAATTTATATGAGTGAAAAGTACAAATTCATTGATTTGTATGAATTGATGGGATAATGTTATATTTCTTTATTTTATAAACCGTACATAGATTTTAATGCTCATCCCATGTTTTTGAATGGTTTCTCACAGGGTTTAAGGAAGCATAATATAACTGATTAATTCAATAATATTTAAATCAAGAAATTAATTCTTGTTTTTTATGTAGTTTTATTATTGCTAAAAATAATTGGTTATAGTATAAGCGTATGCATTGTAATATTTTAAATGAAATGTAATAGGTGGGAAAATTACCTAAAACAATAAACCTAAAAATATCTTAAATGTTTATTCATTATTTAACTCATTATTATATAATGCTTTGAAGATCATGCGTTATAGAGTACTCATTTATTTTACAACTAATTTTTATTTCCTTATATTCCATTATTCATTTGTAAGGATAATTATCATGATAAAAACAAGAAAAAATGAAGAATATATAATCATAGATCAATGCCAACATGACGATGGGATAGAAATTAACAGTAACTACAAGAATTGAGGGAAATAATGGAAATAATGACTATAATAACCCAAATCCACGAGAAACATTTTTTAAAAAATGGTAGAACAACAACAATATGACATTAAAAAGGTAGATAAATAATAAAATGAATAATGATCACAATTATCATGAAATCCATTGGGAGAATGTGCAGGAATAACATGAATATGTGGATAAAGAATCATTTTTCACATATAATCATTGTTGTACAATATATTTTCACATTTATGAAGAATAAAAATAAATAACTATAAATTTATATTCCTCTTGAATATTTCATTCCATTTTTTAAATGAAACTATCATGTGAAATCATATATAATATTAAAAAAGGATAAAATATTCTAATATTACAAGGTTGATGAAGATAAGTTGAATAATATCATATTTTATGATATGATCGTGTATCCACATCCTCCCAATACATTCAAGAAAAACTAATGTTTAATTACACTTGGAGATTGACCTACAAGATGGATCTTTTAGGGGAATACTCCTAAAATGGATTTATTTCGTTTTAAAATTTTTACATTTTAAATTTTCTATTAATATGTATAGATTCAGTTTTATATATTTATCCACAGTAATTAAAATCTCAAATTATAGTGTAGAATAATTTGATGGATACACCAATGATGTTATAATTGAAATACATTATATAAAAATAATAAAAATGAAATTCCACAGGTGTTGTAAGTGAAATAAGAGCTTCAACATGGGACAAAATAGGGAGTAAATCAACCAATAATATCATTTGATTTAACAAAATATCATCTATAACTTGATCTCTAAAATTTTAATATTAAATTATGTTTGTAATTTATTAATAGCCTCATAGAATATGTTGTACCAATAGAATTTATTTTACAAGAAAAACAATATTATAAAATAGTATAAGAGAATGTATATATAGAAGAAAAAATAGGGTTGTATGAGGAGTTAAATGAATATATGATAAATTTATTTCTTAAATAATTTTAAGGTTATTTCATAATATAAGTGGTTGATGTGAATAGAGATACTCCTTGAACTATGGTAATGAAACCAATCTGTCCACATCACCCAAAACATATACGTAAGGGGTGAAATATAGAACATCGTGTGGTGGTTTATTTAGAGAAATATTTAAAAAATTAGAAATATAATATTTATAAGATCCTTAAAAAATCTCAACCTATTTAAAAATAATAATTTAGTTTCTTTACTGGATTTCACGTTTTTGAATATTTCATAACATCATTGATGTTTGATCCATGTGAAAGGATATAATCCATGATTTTTTATATGAGTATGATGAGGGAACATACATATACATACACACTCATCGTAAAATTGAAATGAAATAATGAGATTGTGAAAATGAATTAATATATCATAGGGCGCTCCAAATAGAAGTGAGACTACCCATATATAGATGAATATGACATGGGGGTTCCAATTGTATAACTCCTATCCTTATATAAACCATGTATGGATAATGGAATTAATAGATTTGGACATTATAATATTACTATGATAAAAATATTAATTAGTTTACTACAATAGGGGAATATATTTTACAAAATAAATGATATAATTTTAACTAACAAACTTTTATAGGAAAAATGGAAAAAAATTCAATGTAACTGTAATAATTTTGAATATTATTTAATTAATTATATAATCCATTATTTTGATATGGAAAATACAAAATATAAAAATGTAATGAAATGTGATGCATAATTTATAAAATATATAAAAAGAGACACACCCACAAGAACATATTATAAAAAAGATATTCAATATTCATCCTTATGAGTTCATGAGTCCAATAACCCTATATTCATGTATCCATGATTTTGACCAAAATTTAATTGTATATTATCCTTACAAAAGGAATAACATTATAAAATTACCATACACTTATTATTTTCTTTCCTCCTTAACCATTGATCTTAAATATTATAATAACCTTTTATATCATATCTCCAAAATCCCTTTTATCATTAATAAGAATAAACAGAAAAAATAGTAAAAATTAAATAAAAAGAAATTTAAAATAATTATCACATTAATTTACATAAAATAAAATCTAAAAATATTAAAATGAATCTACATAAAAGTAATAATATGAAATAAAATATTCACTAAATCTTATCATATCTTATATTATAAATCATTAGATGCATTTGATGATAAATGGATCCACCTCCTCGAGTTATTCATTTCATTAAAAGACTTCCATATAGGATTTCATTTTGCATTTATTGAAGGAGATATCAACTAATTTCGGAGAACTAATATTCACATGATAAAGTTAATTATATATTCTTCATTTGATAGATGATTATATTGAGGAACTATTATAATCCTTCAATGTTTCACACTGTTAAAATAATCTAAATTTGTCTAGAAAATAAATAAGGATAATATGTAATGTTTTATATATGTTCTTCTCAATATTAAGTTATACTACATACAATAAAATGTGTTTAGTATGGTGTATATAATTTCATCTCACAAAAAATGTTTATAAATTTTCTTATGGACCTTATAGTCCTTAATATGATTTCTATGAAATCATCTATTTGATAATCAACATAGAATACCATATAACTTATGAGATTCTATTTAGGTTGGTTTCTCTCGAATACTTATATAATGTTCCATAAAATAATGTATACACAAATAAAATAGTGTTACATCAAAATTAATATAAATTCATCATCTGATAGGAATATATTTTACTATGACAAATGCTAAAACAATAAAATTATAAATATAGTAAATTGAATTATTTATAGAAGTGGGTATTTATATTCAAATGTAATGGTGGAATGTGTTAATGTTAAACTTTAAACTCATCAAACTCCCCCTATCAAAATATTTTATAAAAATATCACCAATAGAAAAAACTAATGTGTAATAATATTGAAAACCATTACTACCCATTACATACACATTTAATAACATCACACCTTTTAATTAATTCATTATTTCAAAAATATAGTTTATTTAACCAAATATCATGAACAAACTATGTCCATTTTTTGGATTATATGTTTTTTCATTCTTTATCACCCGTTTTTATTATAAAAAATAAATTATATAGATTTAGAAATTATACGATTAATTTTTGAGAAATAAACCCTTTAATAATTCAATTTTATATTTTTAAAAAACACATCCAAAATTAGTGAAAATACATTCATAAAATGAAATTGGAGAATATATA
Source organism: Viscum album (assembly GCA_963277665.1). NCBI lineage: Eukaryota > Viridiplantae > Streptophyta > Magnoliopsida > Santalales > Viscaceae > Viscum > Viscum album. Next base: position 1,681,313,110 of record OY728126.1, on the reverse strand, counting down.
TCCATAATAAATATGTAGGGGACATTCATTCATTATATACATTCAAATTTTTATGGATGGTATTACAAAAATAATATAGATTTTGATAAATGATAATTCATTATTTTAATACAAATTTATTATAAATTTAAGCTTTCTTAAATCATCATGAAACTACTATTACTCAGAAACTTTCTATATATGTTTTTCCTAACTTTAATAAAATAATTATACAATTTATTGTCCTTATTTAGAATAATATTCTTTTCATATATAATTTTAACCATTCTAATCTCTTGATTTTTTCATCAAACAGACACTTCTAACATAGGAATTCTCTACCTTTTTTCTAAAACCTCACAATCATGAGACATTGAAATGAGACATAGAATTTTTAATTCCATGTGGAAATTCATTTAATTTTTATTAAATATCTATTAATGACCTCATAAAAAAATTAGGATGATTCATTATTCCTTTAACATTAAGATCATAAAAAACTTCCACCAAAAATACATTATACATTAACAATATATTTTTTTCAAATTTTATTATTCTTTTAATGATTTATCATTGAATCCATTGATGTTTTATTAATTTTGATTTACTATCTCTATGATTTGTTTAAATAAATTTGTGTTATATAAATTTATTATTGACCATTATATGTACTTACATTGTTCTTATATATCAATAAAATATTTAAGATAATATTTTAGTATCACAATCAATCCATTATAATATTTATTTTTTAATTAATTTCATTGATAACTCATTATTGGGGATGAATTAATTGAATCCCTTCATATTTATTGAATTGATAAATGTGGTGTTCTTGAAGAAGTATCTTATTATTTGTATTATCATTTTTTCCAAAAACATTAGTCAATTCAAACTTTTCATTAAACAAGTTATTTATGTATCGTTAGTTTGTGAATGATGATTCTAATTTTACTCCACAAAAATCCGATATATATCAAACAAGATGATCATATTGTTTTTTAGATTCAGTTGAATGACAAATAAAATATGTGGTTGTATACTCTTCTTCAACTTCCATAGGGTTTTCCACCCCTTTCACAAGCTCTCTATCACTTCTATATTTTTTTCAAGAATTTTTTTTGAATATTTAGAACTCTAATTTCAAAAATAATTATAATGATATTATTAAATACCAACTCAAATCACATCTTATGATTTAAAATACATATGTGTATTGGAAGGTTGGTAGTATCTTCATTTGAATGGAATGGACTAAACCAATACGATTTTTTTAAATAGATAGAGGATAAATGGATTTTGTGTCTCCCGATATTGTAACATCAACATTTCAATTTGAAAAGACAATTGTATTTAAAAATATTCTACATAACTATGAATTCTTATATTTTTTCCACTACTTATTAATTATTTAATATTCATGATCATTCACATATGTTTGATAATTATGTTCCAATGACTCAGGCTTATCAAATCAAAAACATCGATCATTAGGTTTCATTAGTTCATTATTTTTCATAATTATATATATGACCCCATGATATAATTATTTTTATTTCTTCTATGAAAATGAATGGATGCATCACCTTCATTTCTCTTTTATATAAATTTCTCATTCATTTTGTGAGATCCTATATTAGGAATATTTTTTTGATTTTCATAAAAAAAAGTAATCAAAATTAGAACAAAAATCGGTTTCATTTTTAAAATTATTTTTTATCCAATGAAATATACATTTTCACTTCATATAGTTTCATTTTATTTATCTTTTTAAATTTCATTAAATTCAATATTCTTCAAAAATTTCAATCCACTCTTAATAGATTCAATGTCGAGAAATAAAAAACTCAAAATATTGATAAGTCCAATTTTTATAATGATTCTATAATAAATATATATCTTGAACCATTCGGTTATCGCTATTATTATTACATGGTTTTAGATTATTTTTAAATCCCAATCGAAATAGCCCGTTAATTTGGTAAAAATTTAATGGCATTTCATAATTTCACAAATAAAGTAATAAATAATTTCTCCCCATAAGATTTTTCAAAAAATTGTAAATTTTCATCAGTATTACGAATTAAAATGATTGATACCCATTATAAAGTTACTCAAAATAATTAAGTTACATGTTGAGTTTTTAGCAAATAAACTCTTAAAAGGGAGAAAAAAATTTACTTTATGATTTTTCCCAACCCTAAACTCTATATTAGAGTAGAATTATTTTAAAATTTCATAAATATAATGATATAAATATTCTTTTTTTGTCATGACCTATCCTCAGGGCTCGTGCCGTGACTACCCCAAGCCCGCCTTCCATAGGCCAGGGGCAGGAGACTAGCACCAATGGAGTAAATTCTGATAACTGGGAAGGCATTTCCTTTATAAAAGTAAAAAAACACCACAGAGTACATGCAGAAGTAAAACACTACGTTCAAAAAGGACGTTCTGAAAAGTTAATGGGACAGAATACAAACCCAATAGAATGTACATCTACAACAGAATGAAAGTACAACAAAGACAAGCAGCTGGAAGAAGATAGAAGTAGCTCCTGGGTCTTCCTCCTCAGATCCTACCTGAAGGGTAGGTACAGATAGCGTAGCTCCTGAATCATCCTCCATGGATCCAACTTGAAGGGTAGGTATACATAGCGCAGCTCCTGGATCTTCCACCACGGATCCTACCTGAAGGGTAGGTATAGATATCCTCCACAACGCTCTCGCCCATCAGGCACCTCCGAGTTTCACCTCGTCATGAAGTCCACCTCCAGATATTGTCTCATCGTGAGGTCCACCTCCAGGTACCGTCCAGTCCTCGAACACTCGGCCTCTGTTGCCCATCGTCTGTAACCAACACAACGAGGTGCGGGCATATCCCGTGCAGGGGTGAGTATAACGATACTCAGTAGGGACCCCGATACCCTCAAAGTCTCACCAAATCCAACAAGTATAACCACAAATAAGATCTCAACAGATATCCTCTACTTAGGTATATGCCCATACATAGACCCATGTTATCAAGTAACCCATATCAATCATGAGGTAACACAAAGATTTATGAAATCAACGGATAAACACTACCCAGGTATATGCCCATACATATACCAAAGTTATCAAGTGACCCATATCAATCAAATGGTAAACACAAAAGTCATAGACTCAGCTCCACGAGGATTTTATTCATGATGTCAAAACCACGGCTGCGGGAGAACACTTCCCCTATCGAGTACAGTGGGCCTGCCTCTAACACCAAGCGCACCAAACTCCTCCTCTGTCGAGTACAGTGGGCTCGCCGCCTCAACTATGTGCGCCGAACTCCTACTCTGTCAAGTACAGTGGATCCGCCGCTACAACCAAGCGCGCCCCACTAACCTTGGACTGCTGTAGTACTCCACATGTCGAGTATTGTGGGCCTGATGCTACATCCAAGCGCTTTCCACCAGGGGTCTGTCCCTACAACCAAGCGCTCCCCCTCATAGGCTCCAGAGGTACTCCTTCTATTGAGTACCGCGGGTCTGCCGGTACAACCAAGCGCTTCTCTACCATGGGTCTGTCACTACAACCAAGCGCTCCCCCTCATAGCCTCCATAGATACTATTTCTATTGAGTACCGCGGGTTTACCACTATTACCAAGAACTCCTCTTCCATGGGTCTGCCGCTACAACCAAGTGCTCCCCATTGGGCTATCCGAAACACACCGAGTCGGTAGATCAGCAGTCACCATGCCTCAGCCAGCTACTAGGTCTCTGCACTCTACTCGCTCGTCACCAGTAAGGTCCGATCCATGAGCTACTTGTCAATACTCCTAGTATCATAATGTACCACGAAGAATTATTTCAAAGGACCACCTCATCATAGGGGTCTCAACACAACAGACGGCGCTTTAGTCGGACGCACGGTCTGTGAGTTACTAGCCATTTCGTCCTAGGGGGCCCGGTTAGTTTCGTGTGCAAACCAACCTGGTCGTGTCTCTACTATAACCCGAACTCTCATAGGGTATTCTCATAGGGACCGTTTCCCAACGTGATCACCAACGCTGCTGACGGTTCGTCAAACAGATGTTCGGTCTGAATGTTATCAGCTTTTCCGTTTCAGGGGCCCGGTTGGATTTCAGGTACAATCCAACCCAGACACTATCCAACTATAACCAAAACATAGAAGATATATGCCAAAAGTTCTGTCTCATCAAGTGGAGTCCAACAAAGTTGAATTCACATCAATCGGACGTCCGGAGCTCAAAATATAAGTGTTTCCTCTCCAAGGGTCCTGTTGGTTTCGTATCCGAACAAACCCAGCCGTACTCAAAGTTCTCCAAATCCTTGAGTGTAAAACACCAAAACGACTGCCTCGATCCATGGATCTCATCGCAGATGATGGTGTGTCGATCGGAGGTCTTCAACCCATGTTATGAGAAAATGACGGTTAGAGGTCCGGAAATTGGGGGTCTGGGCCCGGACCGACCAGGCGGAGCGCGGCCCGGCCGGGCCAGGATGGCCGAGACTGGTGCGGCCGGTCCGACCCGGGGTAGCTTGGCGTAGGCCGAGCAGGTCGGCTCGGTGCTGGCCGAGCGGCCGCGCAAAGGGGGTGCCACCCCCTTGAATGAAACTTCGGCCCACGCGTGGGGGCCGCTCGTTGCCAACGGACATGGCCTAGCGCCGCGTCCCCGCCTCCTCAGTCCCGCGCGGTCGCGGGACTAGCAGCCTTCCACCACGGCTTCAGCCGTGTCGGCCCTTCCCGGCATCGCTCCGGGCACCGCCGCCGCTGGGCGGCCGGCCAGGGTCGGCCGCTGGCACCATCATGCCGGCGAGGCGCACCGGCGGCTTTTTCCGCAGACCACCAGACACGCTCTAGTGGTCCGTATTGCCTGCCGTTATCTCCAGCTATCCATCCGGGACCTACTCTTCACTGTGAAGACCTCAAAATGGTCTTGCGTCCTACTTCGTTGTCACCCGCCGATCCGCACACCAAGAACGAAGAAACGGTGGGTTCAGACTTATTCGTTGGTCCGTACCCACCGCGTTAGCGGTTTAAATGGCTTCTGACAAATTTTAAACACATGCTAAGGATATAAATCACATAGATTTAATTGAACCAAAACCCCACCCTCAAGCATCATCGAGCGAGGGTTTGTCGCAGAAAGGGGGATCGTCGCGTCGCGGAGAAAGGATTCGTCAGCGTCGTGTCGTCGATCTCTGAGGATCCGGCATTCTTGTCGACCTTCGTCGTAGGTCGGCATTCTTCACTTTCTTCGTGTTCTTCGTGTTCTTCATCGAGGAAGGAGTGTTTCATGGCTTGAGTGATTTCTCCAAAAACCTCTCGCAGAACCAACCTCTCATAAAATAAGACTTGTCTAATTTTATTAACACAAAAGCCAACGTTTTTTAAATTCAAAATTGAAACAATCAATTAATTGAATTAATATAAACATTTAAAATGAAAAATTAAAAGAGGTATTTCAAAAACATATAAATGCAAGGGTTGACTTCTAATTAAAGGGGGGTGAAGGTGCGTTACTAAATTAAAGGAGGGGGTTTTGAGGGAGTTGAATAGCTGGGGCTCATGTGGGCCCCACCTCTCTAATATCCTACCTAGTGGGGTAGGATACTGTGGGTCCCACTCCAACCACTTAGCATAGGATAAACCACTTTAATAAAATAAAATTGGTTGCTCCTATTTTATTTTATTCCATTACCCAAAAATTTAAAAACCTCACCCGAGAAAACGCAACTCCAGAAAAGGTGTTTCTAAGAAATTATAGGCGCTGTGATTCCATCGGTGTCCTCAGAATTCGATTCCAATCACCGGTTCAAAAGATAGAAAAACTCGCTCGTTCATTCCCTGAACGTACCCGAGCTAAACTTCAGAAAATGATTTCGGGCACACCGGGCCTCAGAATCAGGCGCTGTAAGAAATTGCATACTCATAAAATCCCAAAAAAATTTAAGAAAATATTTTCCTTGAAATTTACAGGTCATTACATTACTCGGTCCTCAGGGATTTACATCCCTGTAAAGCTTTAACACAAACTAGGGATACAAAAGCGGTACATAGAACGCATCTGAGTCTTCCGCTCCTAGGTGCTCACCTGGAGGATCCCGTACTGCCAGTGAAAGCGCACCCGAGGAATCGACCGTCCTCATAGGATCCACTCCTATCCTTCCTAGATCCCCACTGTAACCTCAGTGAGGGTCACCCTATCGCCCAAGTCCAGCTCCTCATGGTCGATGAAATGTGAATGGTCAATCTTGTATCTCCTCATTTGAGATACATAGAAGTCTTCGTGCACTTGGTGCAACAGAGGTGGGTGGGGAAAGCGGTAAACCACCACGCTTACCCTGTTGAGGACCTAGAAAGGTCTTCTGAACCACAGAGATAACTTTTAGCCTCCACCACATCTCCGTAACTCATGCTGAGGTGAGACCCGTAGGGAAACGTGGTCGCCATCCTCGAACACTAGTGGTCTCCGCCACCTGTCAGCACAACAATTTTGCCGGCTCTGAGCTGTCCTCATCTGATCATGGATGACTTGGACCTTTCTGGTTCTACAAGAGCTTCTGAGATTTCTTCTTTTCCGATAAGAGAAATCCGGTCTCATCCCTTGGATGAACCATGTTCTTCACCTAATACAGTCAATCCCAACATGGATGATACTAATCCATAACAAGGATGACGTCATAAGGCCTCGACGCTACTACCAAGAGATCCAACTGTTACTCTCGCCACCAAGGGTTGAGTCACACTGTCGGCATCAATGTGTGGTAATTGGGTCTCCTCCAGTAGGTATCTCAAAGTGAGGGTCACGTCAACAGTTTTTAAACCGGAACATCTTAGTAAGAAAAGAAAGAGAGGACAAGAAGGTAAATGCCACAAGGAAGGTACATTTTATTACATCAGCTCAAAGTACAAAGTCACAAAGCATCTACAAACAAACATCAACCAAGCTAGAAGAAAAATGAACAAAAGTCTCCAGGTCTGGAGATAGTCCCTCTCATGTCCATCTGTTCCCGGAGCTCCATGATCAGAGGCCTCAGCTTCCTAAAGCTGAGCTCTACCATGTCCACATGTTCCCTACGGTCGGGGTGGACCTCCTGGTGGTGGTGGTGGCAACACTTCGAAGCATCATCCACCTCTAGCTGTATGGACAGCTCCCCTTCCATGGTCTCATGCTCCATGCGGTCCTCCTCGATCGAACCTATTCCTCTACCTGGGAGGTCCTTCGTTCATCTGTTGGTCATCTGTATGGTGGGTCAGACAGTCACGAGCCATGCGACCAACCCCACCGTAGGAGTAACACTGTCCGCTCATGGTATGTCGTTGTCCACCCCGGGTGCCTCACACAAACGATCGGGAGTCATGCGGTCGACCACCTGTTGGTCTAGTCCACCTAGACCTCTGCGTCATCTGTCTACTGCCTTCTGTAGAAGACTGTGTCGCATGTCAGCTAGTGGTGGGTCCTGCAGCTGGAGACTGCTCATCAACGAAACTCTCCACTAAGAGGGCTGGCTCAAACACCCAGTTCTGTGTTTGAATTCTATGAGAAACAACTGAAGCTTTGATCTCTCGCCTGAGCCCCTGCTCGAAGGTTCAGGCCTTGAAAAATGGGTCACATACCATGTCCGTGGAATAGCACGAGAGATCGGTAAACCTCACTGCGTACTGGGATACTGTCATGCTGCCCTGCCGTAGCTGTAGTAGCTCCTGGATGCGCACCGCACGGAGGGTGGCTGGGATGAACTCTGAGCAGATGAGGCTCTCAATGTCCGTCAAAATGAGAGATGCCTCGTCGTGCACCTGGAGCATCATGCTCCACCATCTTCCTACTGTTGCGTATAGGAGGATCGCTGCAAGGACCACCATAAGGTCAGCTGGTGTCCCTATGAAACAAAAAACACGTACAACTGCCTCCAGCCGATCCTCGGCTGCATGAGGGTCTGTCTCCCCGCAGAACCTGGGCAGTCGCTAACGCTGAAACTCATGCAGTGAACTATGGTGACTTGAATCATTAGCGGCTGGGTCTAGTAGCATTGGTGGCTCGATGGGAAGAGGTACTGCCTGTGCATTTGGTGTCAAAGGGCCCTGTACCGAGGCCTCGTCTCTTGGTGGTCTATCGTCCCGCACAACGCTCGGAACCCTAGCTGGATACCGTCGTGGGGACATCCTGAAAAGAAACAGGTTCTCCACGGTTAAAAAGTATACCTCGTGAGCTGACACAATGTAATCACAAAGAAAACATGAACACACATGCAATCAATGTTTTCGTGCATTATGTCGGATATCAGAATTCAGGGTCCTGGTGTACGAATACATCGGCTGCCGCACCAACACTGGACACCCTAGACTGCTAACCACACTCAATACTCTTAACACTATTGCTTCACATAGAATAATATCAGAGTCCTAAGTTCTACGGTAGAACCGAAATCCTCTGATACCAATTTGTCCGGAACCGTCCTCGGGGCCCGTGCCATGACTACCCCATGCCTTCCTTTCATAGGCCAGGGACTGGAGACTAGAACCAAAGGCGTAACATCCAATAACTAGAAAGGCATTTCCTTTATAAAAGTAACAAAACACCACAGAGTACATGAGGAATAAAACACTTAGTACAAAAAGGATGTTCTGAAAAGTAAATGGGCTAGAATACAAACCCTATTGAATGTACAGCTACAACTGAAAGAAATTATAACAAAGACAAGCATCTGGAAGAATATAGAAGCAGCTCCTGGGTCTTCCTCCTCAAATCCTACATGAAGGGTAGGTATAGATAGCGCAGCTCCTGAATCATCCACCACAGATCCTACCAGAAGGGTAGGTACAGATAGCGCAGCTCTTGGATCGTCCACCATGAATCCTACCAGAAGGGTAGGTACATATAGCCTTTACAACGCTCTTTCCCATCAACCACCTCCAATTGTCGCATCATCGTTATGTCCACCACCAGATACTGTCTCGTCGTGAGGTCCACCTCTGGGTACCGTCCAGTCCTTGAACACTTGGCCTCTGTCTGCGATGCCCATCATCTACAACCAACACAACGAGGTGCGGGCATATCCTGTGCAGGGGTGAGTATAACGATACTTAGTAGGGACCCCGAGACCCTCAAGGTCTCACCAAATCCAACAAAGATAACCACAATGAATATCTCAATAGATAACCTCTACTTAGGTATATGCCCATACATAAACCCATGTTATCAAGTAACCCATCTCAATAATGAGGTAACAAAAAGATATATTAAATCAACGAATAACCACTACCCAGGTATATGACCATACATATACCTAAGTTATCAAGTTACTCATATCAATCATGAGGTAAAAACAAAGGTCATAGACTCAGCTCAACCCGAATTTTATTCATGATGTCAAAACAACCGCTGTTGGAGAACTCCTCCTCTGTCGAGTACAGTGGGACTGCCACTACAACCAAGCGCGCCGAAAGCCTCCTACGTCGAGTACAGTGGGCCCGCCGCTAGAACCAAGCGTGCCGAAATCCTTCTCTGTCGAGTACAGTTGGCCCGCCACTACAACCAAGCGCGTCGAACTCCTCCTCTGTCGAGTACAGTGGACCCGCCGCTACAACCAAGCGCGCCCCACTAACCTTGGACTACTGTAGTACTCGACCTTTCGAGTACTGTGGGCCTTCTGCTACAAACAAGCGCTTCCCACCATGGGTCTTCTGATACAACCAAGCGCTCCCCCTAATAGGCTCCAAAGGTACTCCTTCTGTTGAGTACCGCGGGTCTTCCGCTACAACCAAGCGCTCCTCCGCCATGGGTCTGCCTCTACAACCAAGCGCTATCCCTCATAGCCTGCAGAGGTCCTCTTTATGTTGAGTAACATGGGTCTGCCGCTACTACCAAGCGCTCAAACGCCATGGGACTGCGGCTACAACCAAGCGCTCCCCACTGGGCTATCCGAAACGCACCGAGTTGATAGATCAGCAGTCGTCAAGTCTCAGCCAGCTACTAGGTATCTGCACTCTGCTTGCTCATCACCAGGAGGGTCCACTCCATGAGATACTTTTCAATACTCCAAGTATCATAATGTTCCTCTAATAAGTATTCCAAAGGACCGCCTCGTCATAGGGGTCTCAACGGAAAAGACGGTGCGTCAGTCAGACGCACGGTCTGTGAGTTACTAGCCCATTCGTCCCAGGGGGGCCGATTGGTTTTGTGTGCGAACCAACACGGATGTATCTCTACTGTACCCCGAAATCTTATAGGGTATGCTCATAGGGACCATTTCTCAACGTTATCACCAACGCCGCTGACAGTTCGTCAAACGGACGTCCGGTCTGAAAGTTATAAGATTTTCCGTTCTAGGGGCCCGATGGGATTTTGGGTACAATCCAACCCGGCCACTATCCTACTGTAACCAAAACTCCGATGATGTATGCCAAAAGTTCTGTCTCATCAAGAGGAATCCATAAAAGTCGACGGCACGTCAATCGGATGTCCGGAGCTCATGATATAAGCATTTCTTCTCCGAGGGTCTGGTTGGTTTCGTATCCGAACCATCCCAGCCGTACTCAAAGTTCTCCGAAACCTTGAGTGTAAAATACCAAATGACCGTCTTGATCCAAGTATCGCATCGCAGCTGACGGTGTGTCGATCAGAGGTCTGCAACCCATGTTATGGGAAAAAGACCATGAGAGGTCCGAAAATGGGGGTCTGGGCCTGGTCCGACCTGGCGGGGTGCGGCCCGGCCTGGCCTGGATGGCCCGGGCCGGTGCGGCCAGTCCGGCCTGGGGCGGCTCGGCACAGGCCGAGCGGGTTGGTGCGGCGCTGGCCGAGTGGTTGCGTAAAGGGTGTGCCACCACCTTGAATGAAACCGCGGCCCCCGTGTAGGGGCCGCTCCTTGCCAACGAACGCGGCCTAGCACTGCGTCCCCGCCTCCTCGGTCTCGCGCGGTCGCGGGACCAGCAACCTACCACCTCGGCTTCAGCCACGGCGGCCCTTCTCTGCATCGTGCCGGGCACCACCGCCTCAAGGCGACCGGCTGGTGCCGGCCCCCGGCACCGCTGTGCCGGCGAGGCGCACCAGTGGGTTTTTCCGCAGACCACCGGACATGCTTCGGTGGTCCGTTTTGCCTGCCGTCTTCACCAGCTGCCCTTCGGGGACTGACTCTTCACTGCGAAGACGTAAATATTCCCTTTCGGCGTGCTTCCTCATCGCTCGCCGATCTGCACACCAAGAACGAAGAAACGGTGGGTTCAGACTTGTTCGTTGGTCCGCACCCTCCGCGTTATCGGTTTAAACAGTTTCCTACATATTTAAACACATGACGAGGATATAAATCACATAGATTTAATTGAACCAAACCCCCTAACTCATGATTCGTCGAGCGAGGGTTCGTCGCGGAACGGGGGATCGTTTCTTCACAGAGAAAGGATTCGCCGGCGTCGTGTCATCGATCTCCAAGGATCCGGCGTTCTTGTCGACCTTCGTCGGAGGTCGGAGTTCTTCACGTTCTTTGCGTTCTTTGCGTTCTTAGTCGAGGAAGGGGTGTTTCACGGATTGAGTGATTTCTCCAATACCCTCTCGCACAACAAACCTCTAATAAAATAAGACTTGTCTTATTTTATTAACACTCAAGACAATGTTCTTGAAATTCAAAATTGAAACAATCAATTAATTGAATTAATAGAAACATTTAAACCGCCAAATTAAAAGAGGTGTTTCAAAAACAGATAAATGCAAGGGTTGACTTCCAATTAAAGGGGGTGCGAGAGCGTTACTAAATTAAAGGAGGGGGTTTTGAGGGAGTTGAAAATGTGGGGCTCGTGTGGGCCCAACCTCACAAATATTCTACCTAGTGGGGTAGGATATTGTTGGTCCCACTCCAACCACTTAGCTTAGGATAAACAACTTTAATAAAATAAAATTGGTTGCGCCTCTTTGATTTTATTCCTTTACTTAACCCCAAAATATAAAAACCACATTCGAGCAAATGCAACTCCGGAAAAGGTGTTTCTAAGCAATTACCGGCACTGCGATTCCATCGGTGCCCTCGGAATTTGATTCCATGCAATGGTTCAAAATCTAGAAAACCCCGCCAATTCATTAACTGAACGTACCTGAGATAAACTTCAGAAAATGATTCTGGGCACACCGGGCCTCGGAATCAGGCGCCGTCAGAAATTACGTAATCTTTAAATCCCAATAAAAATTAAAAAAAATTTCCTTGAAATTTCCGGGTCCTTACATTACTCCCACCTCAGGGATTTACGTCCCCGTAAAGCTTGGACACAAATTAGGGATACAAAAGCGGTACTGATCATGCATCTGAGCCTTCTGCTCCAATGTGCTCACCTGGAGATTCCTATACTGCCAGTGAATTCGCACCCGAGGAATCGACCATCCGCGTAGGATCCGCTCCTTTCGTTCCTCGATCCCCACTGGATCCTCCGTGAGGGTCACCCCATCGCCCAAGTCCAGCTCCTCATGGTTGATGAAATGCGAATGGTCGAGCTCGTATCTCCTCAGTTGAGATACATGTTATTCGTCGTGCACGTGGTGCAACTGAGGTGGGTGGTTCAAGCGGTAAACCACCTCGCTTACCCTGATGAGGACCTAGAAAGGTCCATTGAACCTCAGGGATAACTTGTTGACTCGCCCGCATCTCCGTAACTAACATCGAGGTGAGACCCGTAGGGACACATGGTTGCCATCCTCGAACTGTACTGGTATCCACCTCCTGTCAGCACGAGACTTTTGCCAGCTCTGAGCTGTCCTCATCTGCTCTTGGATAACTTGGACCTTTATTGTCCTACAAGAGCTACTGGGATTTCTTCTTTTCCGATAAAAGAAATCTGGTCTCATCCCCTGGATGAACCACGTTCTTCGCCTAATACAGTGAATCCTGACATGGATGATAATAATACATACCAAGGATGATGCCGTAAGGCCTCAACGCTACTACCAAGAGATCCAACTGTTACTCTCACCTACAAGGGTTGAGTCACACTGTCAGCATCGGTGTGTGGTCACTCAGTCTCCTCCAGTAGGTATCTCAATGTGAGGGTCAAGTCAACGGTTTTTAAACCGAATCCTCTTAGTAACAACATAAAGAGAGGACAGGGAGGTAAATTCCACATGGAAGGTGTCTTTTATTACTACAGCTCAATGTACAAAGACACAAAGCATCTACAATCAAACATAAACAAAGCTAGAAGTAAAATGAACAAAAGTCACCAGGTCTGGAGCTAGTCCCGCTCCTATCCATCTGATCCCGATGCTCCATGATCGTAGGCCTCAGCTTCCTGAAGCTGAGCTCTCCCATGTCCACCTGTTCCCTGCGGTTGGGGTGGACCTCCTGGTGGTGGTGGTGGAAACACTGTGAAGCGCCGTCCACCTCCAGCTGCACGGCCAGCTCCCCTTCTACAGTCTCCTGCTCCATGCGGTCTGCCTCGATCGAACCTCTGCCTCTGCCTGGGAGGTCCTTCGTTCATCTGCTGGTCAACTTTATGGAGGGTTAGACAGTAATGAGCAATGTGACCAACCCCGCCGTAGGAGTAACATTTTCCGCTCATGGTATGTCGTTGTCCACCCCGGGTGCCTCACACAAACGATCCTGTGTCATGCGGTCGACCACCTGTAGGACTAGTCCTCTTGAACCTCTGCGTCATCTATCTACTACCGGCTGCAGAAGACTCTACCACATGTCATCTAGTGGTGTGTCCTGCTACTGGAGACTGTTTAGCAAGGAAACACTCCACTATGAGGGCTCACTCCAATACCCCTATCTGTGTCATAAAGCTTTGAGAAACAACTGAAGCTCTGATATCTCGCCTAAGCCCATGATCGAAGGTTCAGGCCCTGCAGAATGGTTCTTCTACCATGTCCGTGGAATAGCGTGAGAGATCGGTAAAACTCGTCGCGTACTGGGCTATTGTCATGCTGCCCTGCCACAGCTGTAGTAGCTCCTAGATGCACACAACATGGAGGGTGGCTGGGACAAACTCTGAGTGGAAGAGGATCTCAAAGTCCGTCCAAAGGAGAGATGCATCGTCATGCACCTAGAGCATCATGCTCCACCATTTTCCTGATGCCGCGTGTAGGAGGCTCGCTGCAAGGACCACCATATGGTCAGCTGGTTTCCCTACCAAACAGAAAACTCGTACAACTGCCTCCAGCCAATCCTCGGCTGCTTGAGGGTATGTCTCCCCGCGGAACCTCGGTGGTCACTGACGCTGAAACCCGTGCAGTACACTAAGGAGATGTCCACCATCAGCGGTTGGGGCTGGTAGCATAGGTGGCCTAGAAGGCAGAGGTACCGTCAGTGCCTCTGTTGTCAAAGGGACCTATACCGAGGCCTCGTCGCTCGGTGGACTGTCATCCCGCACAATGCTCGGAAACCTAGCTGGCTACCGTCGTGGGGCCATCCTGAAAAGAAACAGGTGTGCCATGGTAAAACAGTATACCTGCTGAGCTGACACAAAGTAATCACAAAGAAAACATGAACACACATGCAATCATTGTTTTCGTGCATTAAGTCGGAAATCAGATGTCAGGGTCCTGGTGTACAGATACGTCGGCCACCACACCAACACTGGTCTCCCTGGACTGCTAACCACACTCAATACACTTAAAACTATTTATTCAAATAGAAAAACATCAGATTCCTGAGTTCTATGGTAGAACGGAACTCCTCTGATACCAATTTGTCACGACCCGTCCTCGGGGCTCGTGCTGTGACTACCCCAAGCCCGCCTTCCATAGGGCTGGGGCTGGAGACTAGCACAAAAGGCGTAAATTCTGATAACTGGGAAGGAATTTCCTTTAAAAAAGTAACAAAACACCATAGAGTACATGAGGACGTAAAGCACTAAGTACAAAAATGAAGTGCTGAAAAGTAAATGGGCCAGAATACAAACCCAATTGAAAGTACAACTACAACTGAAAGAATGTACAACAAATACAAGCAGCTGGAAGAAGATAGAAGTAACTTTTGGGTCGTCCTCCTCATATCCTTCATGAAGGGTAGGTACAGATAGCGCAGCTCCTGAATCGTCCACCACAGATCCTACCAGAAGGGTAGGTACAGATTGTGCATCTCCTAGATCTTCCACCACAGATCCAACCTGAATGGGAGGTACAGATAGCCTTCACAATGCTCTCGCCTGTCAACCACCTCCTAGTGTCACCTCATCTTGAAGTCCACCACCGGATACTCTCTCGTCGTGAGGTCCACCTCCGGGTACCATCCAGTCCTCGAACACTCGGCCTCTGTCTGCGCTGCCCGTCGTCTGCAACCAACACAATGAGGTGTGGGCATTTCCCGTGTAGTGGTTAGTATAACGATACTCAGTAGGGACCCCGAGAACCTCACGGTCTCACAAAATCCAACAATGATAACCACAAAGAAGATCTCAAAATATAACCTCTACATAGGTATATTCCCATACATATACCGAAGTTATCAAGTAACCCATATCAATCATGAGGTAACACAAAGATTTATGAAATCAACGGATAACCACTACCCAGGTAAATTTCCATACTTATACTTAAGTTATCAAGTGACTCATATCAATCATGAGGTAAACACAAAGGTCATAGAATCAGATCAACCAGAATTTTATTCATGATGTCAATGCCACGGTTGTTGGAGAACTCCTCCTCTGTTGAGTATAGTGGGCCTGCCGCTACAACCAAGCGCACCGTACTCCTCCTCTGTCGAGTACAGTGGGCCCGCCGCTATAACCTAGCACGCCGAACGCCTCCTCTATCGAGTACAGTGGACCCGCCGCTACAACCAAGCACGCCCCACTAACCTTGGACAACATTAGTACTCCACTTATTGAGTACTATGGGGATGCTGCTATAACCATGCGCTTCCCACCATGGGTCTACCACTACAACCAAGAGCTCCCGCTTATAGGCTCTAGAGGTACTCCTTCTATCGAGTACCGTTGGTTTACCGCTATAACCAAGTGCTTCTCCGTCGTGGGTCTTCCGCTACAACCAAACGCTCCACCTCAAAGCCTCCAGAGGTACTCCTTCTGTAGAGTACCGCGGGTCTCCCGCTACTACAAATTTCTCCTCCTCCATGGTTCTGCCGCTACAACCAAGCGCTCCCCACTGGGATATCTGAAACACACAAAGTCTATAGATCAGTAGTCGTCAAGTCACAGTCAGCTACTAGGTATCTTCTCTCTGCTAGCTCATCATTGGGAGGGTCCGCTTCACAAGCTACTTGTCGATACTCCAAGTATCACAATGTTCTGTGAAGAAGTATTCCAATGGACCGCCTCGTCATATGGTTCTCAACGCAACAGACGGCGTGTCCGTCGGACGCTAGGTCTGTGAGTTACTTTCCTTTTCGTCCGAGGGGGGCCCGGTTGGTTTCGTGTGCGAACCAACCCGGCCATATCTCTACTGTACCCCAAACTCTCATAGGGTATTCTCATAGGGACCTTTTCTCAGCGTGATCACCAACGCCACTGATGGTTCGTCAAACAGACGCCCCGGTCTGAATGTTATCAACTTTTCTGTTCCAGGGGCCCGTTTGGATTTCAGGTACAAACCAACCCGACCACTATCCAACTACAACCAAAACACAAGAGAAGTATTCCAAAAGTTCTGTATCATCAAGAGGAATCCAACAAAGTCAACGGCATGTCAATCAGATGTTCGGATCTCAAGATATAAGTGTTTCCACTCCGAGGGTCTGGTTGGTTTTGTATCCGAACCAACACAGCCATACTCAATGTTCTTCAAAACCTTGAGTGTAAAAAACCAAAACGACCGTCTCGATCCAAGGATCGCATCACAGCTGGCGGTGCATCGATCGGAGGTCCGCAACCCATGTTATGGGAAAAAGACAGTGAGAGGTCCGGAAATGGGGGGTCTGCGCCCGGTCCGACCCGGCCGGGCGCGGCCCGGCCCGTTGTGGCCGGTCTTGCCCGAGGCGCTGAGGCACTGGCCGCACGGCTGGGAAAAGGTGGCCCTGCCCCGTTGAATGAAACCGCGGCCCCCACGTGGGGGCCGCTCCTTTCCAGCGGACGCGGCCTAGCGCCGCATCCCCGCCTCCTCGGTCCTGTGCGGTCGCGGGACCAACAGCCTGCCGCTGCAGCATCAGTCGCGATGACCCTTCTCGGCGGCACCCCGGGCGCCTCCGTGCTAGTGAGGCGCACCGTCGGGGTTTTCCGCGGACCCCCAGACGCGCTACGGTGGTCTGTGTTTCCAGCCGTCTTTGCCAGCGGTCCTCCTGGGACCGAATCTTCACTACAAAGACCTCAAAATTCCCTTGCGGCCTGCTTCATCATCACCCGCCGATCCGCTCATCAAGAATGATGAAAACAGTGGTTTCGGACTTGTTCGTTGGTCCGCACCCACCGATTTTGCGGTTTAAACGACTTCTGACACATTTTAAATACATGCCGAGGATATAAATCACATAGATTTAATTGAACCAAAACCCCTACGTCAAGCGTCGTCGTGTGAGGGTTCATCGCGGAACGGGGGATATTCATGTCGTGGAGAAAGGATTCGTCAGCGTCGCGTCGTCGATCTACTAGGATCTGGCGTTCTTGTCGACCTTCGTCGGAGGTTGGCGTTCTTCATGTTCTTCACATTCTTCGTGTTCTTCATCAAAGAAGGAGTGTTTCACAGCTTGCATGATTTCTCCCAAACCCTCTCACACAAACAACCTCTAATAAAATAAGACTTGTCTTATTTTATTAACACTCAAGACAATGTTTTTGAGATTCAAAATTGGAATAATCAATTAATTGAATTAATAGAAATGTTTAAACCGCCAAATTAAAAGAGGCATTCCAAAAATAGATAAATGCAAGGGTTGACTTCCAATTAAAGGGGTTTACGGGTGTGTTACTAAATTATAGGACAGGGTTTTGAGGGAATTGAAAAGGTGGGGCTCGTGTGGACCCCACCTCACAAATATCCTACCTAGTGTGGTAGGATACTGTGGGTCCCACTCCAACTACATAGCTTAGGCAAAACAACTTTAATAAAATAAAATCGGTTGCACCTCTTTTATTTTATTCCTTTATATAACCCAAAAATTTAAAAACCACACACAAGAAAACGATACTCCGAAAAAGGTTTTTCTAAGAAATTACCGGCGATGCAATTCCATCGGTGCCCTCGAAATTCGATTCCAAGCCCCTGTTCAAAAGCTATAAAAACCCACTCGTTCGTTCACTGAACGTACATGAGCTAAACTTTGGAAAATGATTCTGGGCACACCGGGCCTCGGAATCTGGCACCATCAGAAATTGCGTACTCGTAAAATCCCAAAGAAAATTAAGAAAAAATTTTCTTTGAAATTTACGTGTCTTTACATTTTTTTACATGGATCTTTAAATTAATGGAATATAAAAACATACCTAATAAAGTAGTCATAATTTTCATATCAACATATTTCTTTAAGTCATTCAATTAAAAAATCTATTTGAAATATCACATAAGAAATCCATTATTCTAAACACCTGAAAAATGAAATCAGATAAACACCAAGCAAATGGGATGATAAAAAAAAGTGGATGAAAAAAGTGGTTGGGTAAAATAAGATGTAAATGAATAGTTTGGGACCCAACTCCCATTATTTAGTCATATTGAGATATGTATTTTTACTTCCCCAGATACAATGGCTCATAAAAATCCATCATCTACATTAATGGATGACATCATTCTCAAAATAATTAAATTTTTTACTAAAATCCTAATGTGTTTTCTAAAATATTGGGAAAATATTTAATAGTAAAATATATTTTCAAAAAAACTATAAATTTTTGTAAATATTTTAGATAATAATAGGGTTATAAAATTTTATCTTCCAAGAATTTCGTTTAATAATTC
Organism: Viscum album; assembly: GCA_963277665.1. Lineage (NCBI taxonomy): Eukaryota > Viridiplantae > Streptophyta > Magnoliopsida > Santalales > Viscaceae > Viscum > Viscum album. The sequence continues at coordinate 1,681,294,302 of OY728126.1, read as the reverse complement.
ATTGTAAAAACTAAATATTTGTAATATACATTCTACATGAAATTAAATAAATAATTATTTAGGAATTTTTTTCGTCTCATTATTTATTCTTGGTATACAAAAAAACATTTTTCTTATGTCTTGAATTTATAATTAATTTTAAATATAATTTATAAAATAATTAATGAATTTTTTATATATTTTTAGTATGGAATATTATTTTTTAAATTACAATTTAGGAAACCAAAAACAAGAAAATGGTTTAATATTATGAAAAATTAAATCCTTAATAAATTTAAAATAGTATAGAAAACATCTTTTCTCTTATTAGATGGTTTACTAGAGGGGCATGATTTAAATAATTATTATATAAGAATTATAATTTATGTTTTCCATTAATATCTTTTATATAATATATTTAAATATATTTTCATTTTTTAGTTATAAAAAAAAGATTCTTCTTTCTATCTTTTGAATTGGAAAATGATATCTTATTTTTGATTGGTATCTCAACAGATGTGGTTTCATATATCTATATTCATAGATCATGATTTGTGTGGTAGGATTATGTTTAATTCTTTGTTGCATGTTTCATAAAAATATATGGGGTTTTCACTAAAACCGAAGACAAAATATGTGAGCTTGTATTGAATCAAACAATCATGATCACAAAAACATCAAACATTTATTTATTCTTCTCCAATAAAAGAATATGTTCTAGAATATTTTTTCTAATAAGAAATTTTATCTAAAACCCATCCTATGATATTTTTTATTCATGATGTGTATTTTCATGAATGAAAATCCCATACATTTCGGATTATATAGACAAGTATTTGGATACCCAAAAAGGTGATTTTGATGTAGTAAGAGAGATAATAGAACCAGATGTTAGAAAGGTCGACCAAATACCAGAGTAAAAATCCTAAAACAATGATATATATATATATACATTATCAATGAAAAGAAACCCAATTTTAGGGAATGAGATATAAATATCTCCAACCAACCCAAGAATGGAGTTTCATCCGTTTCAAATGTCCATCAATGATTCACATCATATCACACATCTATCTAAAGAGACGTTGAATTCAACACACATGTTTCCATTTTTTCATAATATTGGGGCCAAAATATCTATGTATAGGACCCATTACCTGGAGAATAGAATTCATCCACTAATTAGATATGAATATGTTATAGGCATCATACCGACAAGAGGTTTCCACTCATGTAATCAGCAATGGATACATGTCCAACCCACCTAGAGGGTTCCACATTAATGGTTGGTAGAGGACCAATGTCAGGCATAGTTCATGGGTTCCACTAAAATATTAAATGAAGTATTACCTAATATTGTGGGGGATTCCATGTAACTATTAGATATATTACTAATAACATTGTGGAATAGGAGGGTTCCACACATGTAGATGAGGACCCATGTCTAGACCAGGTTGAGGGTTCCACTCTTGTAATCTGGTACCCATCCCAAAAGTAGAGTTTCACTCAAACAGTCTATAGATAAGATATGACCTTCCCATATGATGAGTTCTACTCTAATAGGAAATTGAGCGCCCATACAATATCGAGGAAAAGGGTGACACTCTGATCTCTCTATGTATCCTACCAGATCACTGGAATCATCATGAATATCCAAGATAAACATCCCACTCAATTCATCTAGAATATAATGAAAATATCCACTATTAATTCCACCAGTGAATTTTATGTGGAAAATAACATAGGTGGTGAAACTAATGAGGAAAAAACATTTCCAACCAAATGGGATACATGAGAATGAATGTTTATGAAAATGGATGAAGGGTTATAGGGTGTGTAGGTGACCCACATAGAGTGTGGTACAAATCATATTCCTGGTAATGTACCTTATGGTATATGGTAAAATATTAATGTATTACTACATGATGTGTTGGTGGACTACACATTGTGCCTTAGACACTCGGGGATCCATCACGTGCATTGTACTTTTTTTCAGTTTATAGATGTCTATTTCTCTGTAATTTGTCACGTAACATGTGACTTGACATTTATGTTCCATTATACATCTAATTAGCATGTTGGGTGGCTGAGATAAATTTCAAACCACATGTGAGTTTCCATATTGAGGTTGATACATTTCTCAACCTAAACCCTATTCGGCATAGCCATGGGGCCACACGACATGTGCACATATGAAAAAAATATCATATAGTTGGGATTTTTCATGGATGTTATATATGCTCCCATGCATCTTGATCTGATTCTGATGCTTCATATATCATCTCCATAACACCCAATACCAAAGGATAATCCCTTGATTCATCACTTCCAACCATCTATTGGTAGAAAAACATTTATGTATGGTTCATCATTTCTGGTATGCACCACTCACATATCACATCACCTTTCATCTTTGATGTTGATTATAGATAACGAAACCCATCTCCAGATAAACCATTTTTTACAAATCAATCCCTAATTCTTCATTCAGTTTGTTTCATGTGGACTTTCTTGGAATATAGGTGTTCTATTAGGATTTATCATTCCTTGTAATGTTGAACCACGACCACATTTTCCAATGATGACTAATGCACAAAATAAGGGTAGAAAATTCCAGAAAAGTAGTTACAAATATACATGGAAAAATAATCTTTCCCAATGAACAAAAATAGGGATATCTTGGGTGTGAAAAAAAATATTTAATTAAAAACTTTCACGAGTGCATGAAAAGACATTCAATTAATGAAAATTATGTTTTATAATGATGCAATTTTTTAATACATTAATGAATTAATTCACAATATGATGATACTTATCATGTTATTGGATAATTTTATAATGAATAACATACTCTCCAATGAACTAGATGTATTTTTGTTTTCACTATGCATCCATCTTCCTTGGTCGAGAGGATCATCGTCATCTACTTTTGAGTTCTAATTGTGTGGGAAGAACTCTTCACAAAACGCTTATATGGTTGTTGATATAAACCCAAAAAACATCAATAAATATGAATTAATATTAAATCCTATTCAGGATAATTAACTAAAATTAAAAAAATTAATTAATTATTTAACTCAATGCAGCAACCCACTTCTACTTTATCTGATCAACCTGGGATGACCTATTTTATATCGCACCTAGATTAAAAATTGTAATATAGACTCAATCTTGAAATAATATTTCAAATGAATGAATCAATTTTATAGTTATCTGATTTAGATTATGAAACTCTGCATGAAAAATATAACAGATAGTTAACATATTTATAAAACTAACTATGGATAAATAGGGGCTTAAAATCACAGTACAACTCATATCCTAGATATAAAAATATATCTACAATTATTTCAGTGTACAAAAAAGAAAACATATTCTCCACATTATACCCTACATCAATCATTTTGATCCGAAAATCAAAAAGTGAACAAAAATAATAGGATACTGAGACAATATCATTCTCTCCCACTCCCAAAAACTCTTATTCATGGTCTTGTGTTTCCACAACACTCAAACCAAGGGGAAGACTATTCCATGTGGTGCCCTATACTGCAGATCATTGTTCTCCCCTAGTTATCCAAAAAAAATTCCCCATAATCATTGTCTTACATACCATATTAAATACTCTTGTGCGATCATGCAAGTATCTCCTCATCTCTGACACATGTAGGTCACGAGGAACCCATACTAGCTATTGGGGCATGTTAAACTGCTAAAAAAACACTCCAACCCTATGTAACATAAAAAATTGAATAATGAACATTTTGGATTGCATGCCCTTATAGTTGAATATTTCCAATCAACATCATGGAGATATTCTAACAAAAACAAGGTATCCCTAATCAAACCCCAAAGTCATATTATTTTCAATGCATAATATTTTTTTCGTTATATGGGCTTTCCATATCCACTCACAAATGATTTGGACCTTCACCATCAGTTTTTACATCATATTTTTACCTGAAAGAGATGCCTCTCTCTTCTCTATCTAGCTCAAGGGTGACTTAAAAGGTCTCCCATACAATTCCACTAAAGTTAACATGCCGATTGAATAGTTTTTTCAATTTTATTATACAAAATAATCAATTGAAATTTGATCATCCTTGCTCAAACTGAAGAATAAAAAGAAATCCCTCAACATATCCTCCAACACCTAGATAGTGTGGTCGGTCTACCCATATTTTTGTTGGGTGAAAGATTTACTTATTCTCATCGACATCCTAAATTACTCCTATTGGCCCATCAATATCCATTTCATGAAATGTGTATTATAATTTGAGATAATTTTTGAGGTCACCCCATGAACGCGAGAAATATGCCATATGTAAAACTTCCACAAACCCTCTAAAACACAATTCTCCATGATAGTGAAGAAGTGCACAAATATTTTGGTTCAGTACTCTATACCCCATATGGTGTCATAAACCATCACATTCTATGGATTACCTATCAAAAATTCCAGGGATATTCCATCCAATTCCCTCTTTTGGATCTCGAGGAGCTTCAAATAACCATCTGGAACCTGGTTCATAGCGTTCAACTTCATAGAGGGAAAGCACCAAGGGATGAAATCGTCTATGATATTTCTCATTCATGTCCCCAAAAAACTCCACTAATGGTTTTTGGAGATATTCGGTACAATGGGATATACAACCAATGAATAATTGTGTAACTACCTTATCACCTACCTCCACGTCATGACTGGTACAACCATCAATTCATATTAATGGATGATGTGATTCCCACCTTTCTACCATACTTTTAGTGAATCTCCTATTGATCTCTTTTCATATAAGACCTCAAATTCAATATCTCCCAACTGGGACTCTCTTACAGACACAAGATGAAAATGAATAAACAACATCAACTGATGAAAATATTCACCCAACTACTCCCCCATTGTTAGCTAAGGGAAGATAACTACTCAAAAACCTCAAACAACCAGACAAGACAATCAATTCCTACTATGTGAATATGCTATCACATTTCACCTATCCTGAGTGTAGAAAATATAAAATTCATATTTTGGCATAAAAAATAGAACAATTATCTGATGTTTAAGTATCCCTATGTGATGACATACATGAGACTCAAATGGTCAGAGTAATTCACAAAGGAATCTATTTTATGCTATGGACTCAATATCCTCAGGGTGATGAATACCCATTGAATCTATAGGTCATCATCCATATAGTCCTTCACATGGGGTATCAAATTCCTCGACAAATATTTGATTACTTCCCATAAAAAATTCAACATGCATCCATTCCATTCTCCTGAGGCATCACTATAGACGATACACTCCCCTCCCACCTCTGGTAGTCTCAAAACACGAGAACTAATCAGCCACAACCTTATCTCTAATATGTCCATATATCACTACTATTTCATGGTAAAAATATTCCCATTCTGTGTTGAATAATTCAAATGTGTTACAAATCAAAGAGTTGTCTTACACATACCATTGTGTGTACCCCATCATTATAATAAAACATTTTGCCCTCAAAACGTTATTTAGTGTCACCCAAGATACCACACTGTTAATATTCTCTTTACCATGATGAAAACATTATAAAAAACATGTTCCCCTGAATTTGAACATCATGAATCCAAAACTAGAACATCTAGATCTTAACATAAATATGTTACTTATGGCGAACATCGAGAACAATTCCCATGTTCACGTGAAGCTCCTCCACTAACACTAAGTATATGAGTTTTTGGTTAATGGAGAAAACAATAAATTGTTCCATGTATAAATGGAAGATCAATTTCACGAAATCCAAAAACATGTCTGGGAATTAGACTCACTAAAGGGTGTCACCATGAACTGATGTTGTCCACAGATACATGATAATACCATTATTTGAATTTCTACCTTGAAATTATCGATTGGTGGTAGTGAAAATGGAGATCATTATTAGATACCAAAATTTCAACTCACAATTATTTAAGGAGTAATCAATACATTTCAAGGGTTATATATTTATTATAATGCCTTATATAAGGTGATGAAAATCTATTCAGTTTCACAAGCTCTCATACAAGAATTTTCATCTACATAATTAGTGCTACCAACTGGTATATAATGGGTATGACAAAACAGTTATCTCAATGGTCCTAAAACTACAACCACAACAAAAACAATATTATGAAATAGTATAAGAGAATTTATATGTAGAAGAATAAATAGGGTTTTATGAGGAGATAAATGACAATATGATAAATTTATCTGTTAAATAATTTTAAGATGATGTTATAATATAAGTGGTTGATGTGAATAGAGATACTCCTAGACTTATGGTAATGAAACCAATCTGTCAACATCACCAAAAACATAAACATAAGGGGTGAAATATAGAACAAACAATAGTGATTTCTTTAGATAAGTATTTAAAAATTATGAAATATTACATCGATAAGATCCTTAAAAAATCTCAACCTATTAATAAAAATTAATTAATATTCTTTACTAACTTTTAATTTGTTGAATATTTCATAGAATCATTGATGTTTGATCCATTTGAAAGGATATAATCCATGATTTTTTTGGATGAGGATGATGAGGGCCCATACATATACATACACACTCATCGTACCATTGAAATGAAATAATGAGATTGTTAAGTTGAATTAATCTATCATAGGGTTCTCCCAATAGAAGTGAGAATACCCATATATAAATGAATATGATGTGGGAGTTCCAATTTTATAAATCCCATCCTTAGGTGAACCATGTATGGCTAATGGACATCATATATAATATATCTATGATAAAAATAGTAATTAGTTTACTACAAGAGGGGAATATATTTTAAAAAATAAAAGATATAATTTTAACTAACATCGTATAATAGGAAAAAAGGAAAAACATTCAATCTAATTGTAATAATTTTTCATATAATTTGATTAATTATATTATACATTATTATGATATAGAAAATATAATATATAAAAATGTAATGAAATGTAATGTATACTTTATAAAATGGGTAAAAACACAGACACACATACACATATATTATAAAAAAGATAAGCAATATTAATCCTTATGAGTTAATGAGTCCAATAACCCTATATTTATGTATCCATGATTTTGAATAAAATATAATGTTATATTATCCTTACAAAAGGAATAACACGATAAAATTACCATAAACTTATTTTTTTTCATTCCTCAGTAACCATTGATCATAAATATTGGAATAACCTATGACTTCATATCTCTAAAATACCTTTTATCATTAATAAGAATGGACAGAATAAATAGTAACATATAAATAAAAATAAATTTACAATAATTATCAAAATTAATTTACATATCATAAAATCTGAAAAGTTTAAAATGAAACTCCATAAAACTAATAATAGGAAATAAATGATTCACTAAATATATTGATATAGTATATTATAAATCATTATATTAATTTGATGTAAAATGGAACCACCTCCTCAAGTTATTAATTTCAATAAAATACATCCATCTAGGATTTCATTCTACATTTATTGAAGAAGATATCAACTATTTTAGGAGAACTAATTTTCACATGATAAGAATAATTAAATCATCTCCTTTTGATTGATGATTATGTTATTATAATCCTCCAAAGTTTACCACTTTTAAATTTATGTAACATTGACTAGAAAATAAATAATGATAATATGTTAGGTTTTATAAATGTTAATCTAAATATTATGTTGTACTACATAAAATAAAATGTGTTCAATATAGAGTATATAATTTCATCTCACAAAAGATATTTATAAATTTTTTTATGGGCCTTATAGTCCTTAATATGATTTCCATGAAATCATCTATTTGATAATAAACAAACAATACCATCTAATTAATGAGATTCGATCTAGATTGGTTTCTCTATAATACTTATGTACTGTTCCCTATAATTTTTTCTACCCAAATTAAATACCGTTGCATCATAATTAATATAAATTCTTCATCTGATAAGAATATATTTTTCTATAAAAAATTATAAAATTATTAAATTATAAGTATAGTAAATTGAATTATTTATGGAAGTGGGTATTGATATTCAAATGCAATGGTGGAATGTGTTAATGTTAACCTTTCAACTCATCAAACACCCCCTATCAAAAAAATTAAAAAAAATCACCAATAGAAAAAACTAAAGTGTAATAATATTGAAAAACAGTTCTTCCCATTAGATACACATTTAATAACTTCATGCTTTTAAATTAATTCATTATTTCAACATTATTGTTGACTTATACAAATATTATGAACAAACTATGTCCATTTTTTGGAGTATATGTTTCTCATTCTTTATCACCCGATTTTATTATACAAATTAAAATATATAGATTTAGAAATTATACCTTTAATTTTTGGGGAATAAACCTTTCAATAATCAAATATTATATGTATAAACAAAAAAACGCATCCAAAATTAGTGAAAATGCATTCATTAAATAAAACTGGAGAATATATATCCAATAAAATATGTACAGGACAATCATTCATTATTTTAATACATATTTGCGATTAATTTATGATTTGTTAAATCATCATGAAACTAATAATACTCATAATATTTCTATATTATGTTATTCCAGACATTAATAAAATAATTATAAATTTTATTATCCTTCTTTAGCATAATATGTTTTTCATATATAATTTATGTATTCTAATCTCTTGATTTTTTCATCAAACACATACTTATAACATAGAAGTTATCTACATTTTTTCGAAATCAGCGCCATCATGAGACATTGAAATGAAAGATAAAATTTTTAAAATCCTATGGAAATTCACTGAATTCTTATAAAATATCTATTACTAACCTCATAACAAATTTAGGATGATTCTTTATTCCTTTAACATTCTGATCATAAAAAGAATTCCCCCAAAAATACATTATACATTAACAATATATTTATTCAAATGTTATTTTTATTTTATTGATTTATCTTTGAATCCATTGAAGTTTTTTTAATTTTTATTTTATATATCTTTTATTTTTTTAAATAAATTTGAGTTTTCTAAATTGTTGGTTGACCCTTATATGTACTTACATTGTTCTTATATATTGATAAAATATTGAAGATAATCTTTTAGTATCACAATAATTACATTATAATATTTAATTTTTAATTAATTTCATTTGTAACTCACTATTGGGGATGAATTAATTGAATCACTTCATATTTATTGAAATTATAAATGTGGAGTTTATGAAACACTATCTTATTATTTGTATTATCATTATGATTTCAAAAAATTACTCAATTCAATCTTTTCATTAGACTAGGTATTTTTGTATCCTTAGTTTGTGAATGGTGATACTAATTTTCCTCTAAAGAATCCTCTATTTATGAAACATGATGATCATATTGTTTTTGAGATTTAGTTGAATGATAAATTTATATGTGTTTGTGTTCTCTTCTTCAACATCCATAGGGTATTCCACCCATTTCAAAAGCACTCTATCACTTCTAAATTTTATTTCATTATTTTTTCTAAATATTTAGAACTAAAATTTCAAAAAATGTATAACGATATTATTAAATACCAACTATCATCAAATTTTGTGATTTAAATGACATATAAGTATTTGAAGGTTGGTACAATCTTTATTTGAATGGAATGGAATAAATAATAACATTTTTTTAAATAGATAGAGGGTAAATGGATTTTGGGGCTCCTGGTATTTTTTACTTAAACATTTCAATTTGAAAAACTGACTATATATAAAAATATTCTACATGACTAGGAATTATTATATTTTTCCCACTACTTATTAATTATTTCATATTCATGATCATTCACATATGATTGAAAATTAAGTTTCCATTACTCAGGAATATCAAATCAAAAACATCGATAATTAGGTTTCTTTAATTCATTATTTTTCATAATTATATATATGGCACCACAATATAATTTTGTTTCTTTCTTCTATGAAAATGAGTGGAAGCATCACCTAAATTTCACTTTTATATAAACATCTCATTCAGAATGTCAGATCCTACATTGGGAATATTTTTTTTGATTTTCATAAAAAAATTAATCAAAATTAGAACTAAAAGATGTTTCATTATTAAAATTACTTTTTATCCAATGAAATATACATTTTGAATTACTATAGTTTTTTATTTATCTTTTTAAATTTCATTAAATTCACTATTATTCAATATTCTCAATATATTCTTATTTTATTCAATGTTGAGAAATAAAAAACTCACAGTATTGAAAATTCTCAGTTTTATAATGATTTTATATTAAATATATATCTTGAAGCATTAGGATATCCCTATAAATATTACATGGATTGAGATTGTTTTTAATCCCATTCAAAAAACCCTTTCATTTGGTGAAAATTTATTAACATTTCATAATTTCACAAATAAAGTAATAAATAATTTCTCACCATTGTATTTCTAAAAAAATGTAAATTTTTCATCAGTATTACGAATTAAAATGTTTGATACCCTTTACAATGTTACTCCAAATAATTCAATTACATGTTGAGTTGTTAGATAATAAACTCTTAAAGGGGAGAAAAAATTTACGTTATGATTTTCTCCAACCCTAAACTCGATATTATAGTAGAATTATTTTAAAATCTCAGAAATATAATGATGTAAATATTGTTTTTTATACATGGATCTTTATATTCATGGAATATAAAAAAATACTTAATAAAGAAATAATACCTTTCATATCATCATATTTCTTTAAGTCTTTCAATAAATAAATCTATTTGAAAAATCACATGAGAAATCCATTATGCTAAAAACATGAAAACTGAAATTAGATAAACTCCAAACAAATGGGATGATAAAATAATTGGATGAAAAAAGTGGTTGGGTGAAATAAGATGTAAATGAATAGTTTGGGATCCAACTCCCATTATTTTGTCAAAAATAGATATGTATTTTGAATTCTCCAGATCCAATGGTTCATAAAAATCCATCATCTACATTAATGGATTACATCATTCTCAAAGGAACAAATGTTTTTACTAAAACTCTTATCTGTTTTCTAAAATATTGGGAAAATATTTAATAGTATAATAAATTTTCAAAAAAACTATAAATGTTTGTAAATATTTTATATAATAACAATGCTAAAAAATTTAATCTTCCAATAATTTTTTTTAATAATTCATTGTAAAAACAAAATATTTTTAATATACATTCTACCGGAAAGTAAATAAATAATTATTTAGGAATTTTTTTCATCTCATTATTAATTCTGGGTATTCATAAAAATCATTTTTTATATTTTCAGAATTTATAATTAATTTTTAAAATAATTTATAAAATAATTAATTTTGTTTTTGATATTTTTAGTATGGACAAATATTTTAAAATTTTCAATTTATGAAACAAAAAACATGAAAATGGTTTAATATTATAAAAAATAAAATAAATAATAAATTTAAAATAGTCTAGAAAACATATTTTCATTAATTAGATGACATACTTGAAGTGCATGGTATAAACAATAATTATATAAGAAATATAATTTATGTTATCCATTAATATCTTCTATATAATATATTTAAATATATTTAAATTTTTTATTCTTGAAAAAAATAAAAAATTTCTTCTTGCTATATTATGAGTTGGAAAATGATATCTCTTTTTTGTATAGTATCTCAAAAGAAGTGGTTTCATATACCTATATTCATAGATCATGATTTTTGTGATAGGATTTTGTTCAATTCATTGTAACATGTTTCATAAAAATGTATGGGGTTTTTACTAAAACCCAAGACGGAATATGTGAGTGTGTATTGAATCAAAAAATCATGAGCACAAAAACATAAAACATCCACATATTCATTTATAATAAAAGAATTTGTTATCGAATATTTTTTCTAAGAAGATATTTGTAACTCCCCGGCACCAGTTACCCAGAGTCGGTGCATTATTACATAACATTTCCAAGATCACAAGAAATATCAAATCTCGAAAGACCAATTGGTTTAGTAGCCTTGGAAAAATTAGATATATTCATAAGTCTTACATGAAATCATAAAAATGAAAACTAAAACAACATATTTTCTTCATCTTCCACACTCATATCCCCACTTACTATCCCTGTAGGTAATTTATAGATTAATTCTTCACATCCTGAGAAAAATAAAACATTGAAAGGGGTGAGCTCAAATGCCTAGTAAGGATAACAATAAAGCGGAAACTTTCATAAAGAAGAATAATCATTTAAGGCAATGTATAACTAAAACAAAATCTTTTTAAACTTTAACATCAATATATTATGGAAAAAATAAAATGAAATAATTCCATTTAATTATTCACATGGATATTCTAATAATCGAATAATCACATGCAATATCAATAACCACTTTCATAATGATGGAATGCATAATACCAGAATATAATAACCACAAAGCCAAGGCCTCGTGCCAAGACTACAAATAAGAATTTGGCAATCCCTTGTTCCAAGAAACTAGTTTGTCTTAGGAGACCTACCGATGCATCTAGGAGCTATAGAGGGCTCCACCCGTCACATATTTAGTCCAATGCATTCCCATATGAAAGGGTTTCAACATAACATAATCATTCGTGTTTAAACTAGCATATGAAATGTCAATACATTCACCATAAACCATGAAGGGTATAAAAATAACATATCCATATTCAAACATATCACAAAACCTTCAATACCATATGGAAGATTATTTTCATCATAAATCAGCTTCAAATAAGCTTAAAATCCATCAAAAAAATGTTGACATAGAATAAATCTAAACTCTTTTTAGAGAAATATCTCTTTTTATTTTGAAGTAATTTAAGATTCATATAAAATAAAACATTTTCTTTGAAAATATTCTTTCAAGCTTGTAAGGGAAGCTTCGATTATTTTATAATGGAGGAAAAGAGACGCACCCGCCATATAAGTTAAAAAAACATTCTTACCTTAATTCTGTCGAAGAGGATAAAAAGCACCTTGTTTGGAAAACGACGGAAAGATTTTTTTTATAAACCTATTATAAAAAGTAAAACAAGGGTATAAATGACATTAAACCATATTATAGTAAATAGTAAAAATGTTTTGAAATACATTTTTAATAAACATGGAAGTGGATGATAAAGAAATACCAGTAGATTATTACATATAAACAACCACATATAGTGAAGAGATTGCGAAATAAACCCTTAACTTGTAATTTTCCATGGTTGGGCATAGTTTAACCTCCTGTGTAATGGTGAAATAATCGTTATTAAATTATAAAATAATCATATATATTAATATGATATCATATATGATCTTTTAACATTGATTTGTTAATAATATCTTAATATTATCGTTGTTTTGGGTGTTAACTTACTAGTTTTCTTTTATATGATTTGTTACGTAAGACATGTTTGTCAGGGATAGGTTGTATATTATTCATATCCAGAATGATATCAAGTCCTTAAAAATAATTTTTAAATCATAAAATGATAATTATACTTGAATGGATACGATGGAGAATGAATCTCATCACATTCGTGGAGACAGTAGTCTGTACGTACGCACGAGCACAATATCAATCTTTTGATATTAAAATAATATATAATTGGATGGAATATCATATATAAAGAATAAATTAATGTTATATTTATTATTTAAATTAATTTCACATCATTATTACACCTATTTAAATAATAATTTTTTGAATAACAATTACACCTCGACGTGGAGACGGTAAGCCGTACATACGCATGTATGGTGACATGTTATTAAAAGGATGGATAGAATACTGATATATGGTTGTAAAATGTTTATAGTAACATCAAAGTATATATAATATACTGGAGTTATTATTTTATAATGGTAATAACAAAGAAAGAAGAAGTGGAAGAGGAAAGGAACTTGAAAAGGGGTGGTGAAATCAATACCTATTCTTCAGGTTCTTACTTTTGATTTGATCAAATGGGATCCTTAAAGATGGCTTTCTGACTAAAGTAATGCCTATAGGATGAATTTATGGAAGTTTAGAGAGTATTTGGGAATATTTTGGACGAACAAAAAGGCTTTGAAGGTGTGAGTTAATGAGAAGGGAGAGTTCCCTTTTATAAGAGGGGTGAGGGGTACCTTTGGAAAATCTAGAAATATTATTTTATAATAAATTCATATTCAGTTTCTAATGGCTCAAAAGTGGATTATTTAAAGTTTAAGGTTGGGAAAGGTCTAAAACCATTCAACCAATATAATTAATACATTTATGGTTCATTATATTAACCTTATCGTTACGTGTTAACTCTTAGTTAATTAGTTTGACACTTACCAGGTCACTTTGCATTTTTATATTATATAGTTAATAAACATACAATTTACTTCCAACAGACCCCCAAGTTGTCCATTAATGATACACATATCATGATATAAGTCACCTGGCCTAACATTAGTTTTTTAGGAATTTAATATCAATTAATAATATAATATTTGTTTAAAAACTCTTTTATGCCAATTTTGAAACTATTCAATAATTGGTTTTTTCGAAAATCATAACAGAATGTTTATTTCGAAAAATTTTACGTATATCATTCCTAACATTTCATATTAACCTATAAAATTAGTTTAATTCATAAAAAGTCTCAAATTATATTTATTTGGGTATTTATAATATCAATTATTTTAATTTTTCATTAATTAGGTAATTACTGTATCATCATTGTTTCATAAATAAATTAAACTATTTAATGTCTAAAAATTATAAATAAAATATCATTATGTATGAAATCATTTTATTTTTCTAATTAATATTTAAAATCGAATTTATATTATGTATAACCCTATATTAAAAATGTTTTAGTAAATAAACATTGATTTTAACTCTTTTAACTCTTCTTTGAATTAAATAATAATAAATGCCCTAATATAATCTATGTAGACCTAAATAATAATATTTTATTCCTAAGGTTGTTTTTGGTCGAGATACACTTGTCCAATAGAATTAGGACATGTGTTCGGGAAATATTAATATCATTTTTACCATTAATTACCCTATTTACTTTTAACCGTGATAAATAAAAGTAAAAAGTTACTATTCAACAAAAATTATTTTTGTCACATTGAACCACATTTTACTACTTGATATTATCCATGTCACTCGGATTTTCAAAATTCCATTCACAGAAGTGGTAAAATTTAGTTTTATGAAAAATTTAGTTTTTTAACTACCACTTAGTGGTTTCACTATTCCTAAAAAATTGATGTTTTTCAGAACAATGCCAAAATTTTACCCTAATAAATAATTGATATTCTGAATTCAAAAATGATGTCTATTTTAATAAATTCCATACATATAAGTTTAATTAATTAATTTTATAATTAATTTCTGCTGTTACAACAAATAGCATGTTTTTAAGAAACAATATATATCAAAAGATTGGCAATTGTTTATGTCCAATATCAAATTGAAATTAATTCTAATGAACACCAATGGATAAAATGTTTAAAATATATTCTAATTTTACATTAAAACCACTAAATAATAGAATTTATCACTAAAAATTAATATGATTAAAAAATTTGTTTTTAAGTATTTTTCACTATTCATAAAAATTGGAAGTTCTCAGAAAAATACAAAAAATTAAACTTAGGATAATTTTGATATTTTGAGTCCAAAAATGAAGTCAATTTTGAAATATAAAATATATGTAATTTCAAAAATTAGGTATTACTATTCATAACGGCTAGTTTCATTGGTTGTGGTGTGTTAGAACTCGAAGTTGTGTACAACACACACTATCACATTATTCAAAGAGAAGCATACCGTAGAAGCTTGGGGTGTTACAATATTTTATGTAAAACACATCCTAAGATATTTCATATTCATGATGTTTATTTTCTTAAAAGAAAATCCCATAAATTTTTTATTATATACACACATATTAAGATACCATAAAATGTGATTGAGATATAGTAAGAGAGACAATAGAACCATATATTAGAAAGATTGACCATATGCAAGAGAGTAAATAACCTACAACAATGATATATATATATACATATATAAATATATTATCAATGAAAGGAAACCCAATTTTAGAGAATGATATATCAATATATCCAACCAAACTAAGAATAGAGTTTCAGTCGTTTCAAATGTCCATTAATGATTCCCATCATTTCACACATCTATCTGAAGAGACATTGAGGTCAACACACATGTTTCAATTTTTTTCATAATTGAGGGGCCAAAATATCTATGTATTAGACCCTTTCTCTAGTGATTAGACTTCATCCAATAATTAGATATGCATAAGTCCTAGGCCCCATTCCCATAACAAGTTTCCAATCATGTAATCAGCAATGGATACATGTCCAACACAGCTAGATGGTTCCACACTAATGGTTGGTAGTGGACCAATGTCATGCCTAGTTTAAGGGTTCCACTAAAATATTAAATGAAGTATAACTGAATAATGTGGGGGTTTCCATGTCGATATTAGATATTTTACTAATAAAATTGACGAATATGACGGTTCCATAAATGTAGTTAAGGACCCATGTCTAGACTAGGTGGAGGGTTCCACTATAGTAATCTAGTACCCATCCCAAAAGTAGTGTTTCACTCAAATAGTCGATATACGAGCTTTTCACTTCCCATATGATGAGTTCTGCTCTAATAGTAAATTGAGGACGCATACCCTATCCAGAAAAAGGGTGACACTCTCTTCTCTCTATGTATCCTACCAGATCACTGGAATCATCATGAATATCCATGATATACATCCCACTGAATTAATCTAGAATATTATTTAAATATTAACTATTAATTCCACCATTGAATTTGATGTGGAATAAAACATAGGTTTTGAAAATAATGGTGAAAAAACTTGTCCAACCAAATTGGATACATGAGAATGAATGTTTATCAAAATGGATGAAGGTTTATAGGGTGTTTAGGTGACCCACATAGAGTGTGGGACAAATCATATTCCTGGTAATATACCTTATGGTATATGGTAAAATATTAATGTATCACTACACGACGTGTTGGTGGACTACACATTGTGCCTTAGCCACCTGGGGATCCATCACGTGCTCTATTGTTTTTTTAGTTTATATCTATTTGTTTCGTTGTAATTTGTCTCGTAACATGTGACTTGGCATTTATGTTCCATTCTACTACTAATTAGCATGTTGGTGGCCGAGATTAAGTTCAAACTTCATGTGGATTCCCATAAGGATATTGATACTTTTCTCAAACTAAACCCTATCCGCCATTTCCATGGGGCCATACGACATGTGCTCTAATGAAAAAATAGCATACAGTTGGTTATTTTCGAGGATGTTATATATGTTCACATGCATCTTGATTTGATTCTAATGCTTTATATATCATATTCATGCCTCCCAAAATAGATGTTTAATCCCTCGATTTATCACTTCTAACCATCTATTGGTAGAAAACATATTTATGTATGGTTCATCGTTTCAGGTATGAACAACTCACATATCACATCACCCTTCATCTTTGATTTAGATTATTGATAATGAATCCCATCTTCAGAGACCCCAATTTGTACAAATCAATCCCTAATTCTTCATTCAGTTTGTTTCATGTGACCTCTCTTGGAATAAGGGAGTCCTATTAGGATTTGTCCTGCCTTCTAATGTTGAACCACGACCTCATTTTCCATTGATGACTTTTGCACAAAATAATGGTAGAAAAATTCAAAAAAATGAGTTAAAAATATACTTGAGAAAAAAATCTTTTCCAATGAACAAAAATAGGGATATCTCGGGTGTGAAAAGAAAAAATTTAATTAAAATCGTTTCACGAGTGAATGAAAAGACTTTCAATTAATGAAAATTATGTTATATAATGATAAAACAAATTTTTTAACAAATTAGCGAATAAATCCACAATATTATTATACTTATCATGTTTTTGGATAATTTTAGGATGAAGAACATACTCTCCAATGAAAGAGACCTATTTTTGTATTCACTATGCATCCATCTTCCTTGGTCGAGAGGTTCATCAACGTATAATTTTTATTTCCAATAGAGTGGGAAGAACTCTTCAAAAAACGCTTCTAGGGTTGTGGATATAAACCCAATTTTTTTTAATAAATTTGAATTAATATGAAATCCAATTTAGGATAATTAAGTTAAATAAATAAATTTAATTATTTATTTAACTCAACACACCAACCTACATCTGATTTATCTAAACAACCTAGGCCAACCTATTTTATATCACACCTAGATTAAATATTGCAATCTAGACTCAACATTGAAATCATATTTCTGATCCATGAATACATTTTAGAGTTATTTGATTTTCATTATGAAACTATGGATGAAAAATAGAACATACATATAACATATTTATAAAACTATATATGGATACATAGGGCCATAAAATCACATTACATCTCAAATCCTTGATATAAAAATATATCTACAATTATTGTAGTCTACAAAAAAGAAAAAAATATTCTCATAATTATACAATACATCAATAATTTGGATCCCAAAAATAAAAAGTGAACAAAAATAATTGGATTCTGAGCCAATATCATTCTCTCTCACTCCCAAAAAATCTTATTCACAATCCTGTATTTCCACAACACATGAGCCAAGGGGATAACTATTCCTTGTGGTTTCCTATAATGCTGATCATTTTTCTCCACCTAGTGATCCAAAAATGTTTCCCCATAATCATTGTCTACCTTACCCTATTAATGACATGTGTGGGTACATGCATGTATCTCCTCATCTCTAACACATGTAGGTCACCGGGAACCCACAACAGCTATTGGGGAAAGTATAACTTCTAATAAAACTCCAACCATATATAACATCTAAAATTGATTAATGATCATTTTGGAATACATGCCTCTGATGTTGAATAATTCCAATCCACATCATGGAGATATTCTCACAAAAACATGGTATCCCTACTCAAACTCCATGGTCGTATGATTTTCAATACATAATTGTTTTTCAATATATGGGATTCCCATATCCACTAAAAAATGAATTGGGCCTTCCCCAACATTTCCAACACCATCTTTGTACATTCTGGAGATGCCTCTCTACTATATATCTAGCTTAAGGTAGACCTAAAAGGTCTCCCATACAGTTCCTATAAAGGTAACATGTCGAATGAATAGTTTTTTCAATTTTATTATACAAAATATTACAAGGAAATTTGATCATCCTTGCTCAAACTGAAGAATAAAAAGAAATCTACCAACATATCCTCCAACACCTAGATAGTGTGCTTGGTCTACCCATCATTCTGTTGGTTAAAAAATGTACTCATTCTCATCTGCATCCTGAATTACTCTGGCAGGCCTATCCCAATCCATTTCATGAACTGGGTAATATAATTTTACAAAAAAAATTGGACACTCCATGAACGCAAACAATTTTCCATATGTAAAACTTCCACAAACTCTCTAAAACACTATTCTCTTAGATAGTGAAGAAGTGGATAGATATTTTGTGTCATTCCTCTATCCCCCATATGGTGTCATGATTTAACACATTCTATAGATTACCTATAAAAAATCCATGGGATATTCCATCTCATTCCCACTTTTGGATATTGAGGTGCTGTGAAAAACAATCTGGAACCCAGTTTATAGTGTTTACCTTCATAGGGGTGAGGCACCAAGGGATAAAATCAAAAATGATATTTATCATTATATTCCCCAATAAACTCCACTGATGGTCTTCGGACAAATTCTTTACAATGGGATATACAACCAACGAACAAATGTGGAACTACCTTATCACCTACTTCCACATCGTGACTGGTACGACCACCAATTCATATTAATGGATTATGTGATTCCCCCCTTTCTACCATCCTTTTAGCGAATCTCCTATAGATATCTTTTCATATAATACCACAAAGTCAATATCTCCAAACTACGACTCTCTCACAGACACGAGATGAAAATGATTAAACACCATCAACTGAAGAAAATATTCACCCATCTTCTCCACCGTGGTTAGCTAAGAGAAGATAACTACTCAAAAACCTCAAACAACCAGACAAGACAATTAATTCCTACAAAGGGAATATTCTACCACATTTCTCCTACCCTGAGTATAGAAAATATAAAATTCATATTTTGGCGTGAAAAAAAATTGAACAACTATCTTATGGTCAAGTATCTCTATGTGATGACATACATGGGACTCAAATGGTATGGGTAATCCACAAGGGAATCTTTTTAAAGATGAGGACTCAAGATCCCCAGGTTGATGAATACCCCTGGAAACAATATGTGACCATCCATATTGTCATTCACATGTGGTATAAAATTCCTCGACATATATTTGATTACTTCCCAGAAAAAATTCAACATGCTCCCATTCCCAGCTCTTGAGATATCACTATAGACGATATACTCCTCTCCCACCTCTGGTAGTCTCAAAATAGGAGAACTCATCAGCCACAACCTTATCTCTTATATTTCCCCCTATCACTACTCTTTCATGGTAAAAATATTCCCTTTATGTGTTGAGGTATTCAAATTTTTTAAAAATAAATGAGAATTCTAACACATACCATTGGATGTACCCCATCATTCCAATAAATCATTTTACCCTCAAAATGTTGTTAGGTGTCACCCAAGATACCACATTATAAATATTATATTTACCATGAAGAAACCATTAAAAAAATATTCCCCTAAATTTGAACATCATGAATCCAATACTAGAACATCTAGAGCTTACCATAAATATGTTACTCGTGAAGAAAATTTAGGACCCTTCCCATGTTCTCTTGAAGCTCCTCCACTTACACAGGGTATATGAGTTTTTGGTTAATGAAGAAAACAAAAAATTGTTCCATGTATAGATTAAAGATCAACTTCACGAAATCCACAAACACGGTTGGGAATTAGACTCACTAAAGGGTGTCACCATGAACTGATATTGACCACAGATACACGATAATACCATCATTTCAATATCTACCTTGAGAATTATCAATTTGAGGTAGTGAAAATAGAGATAAATATTCAATTACCAAATTTCAAATCACAATTATTCAAGGAGTCAACAATACATTATAGGGGTTATATATTTATTATCATGTATTATATAAGGTGATGGTAATCCATTCAATGCCACAAACACTCATCCATAAATTTCATGAACATAATTAGCGATATTGACTGTTATATAATGAGTATGATAAAAAAAATTATCTCAATGGTCCAAAAACTACAACACCATCTCTGGAAGCATTGTAGGGGACTATTGAAAGGCTAATGAAGATATCCTTAAGGTGTTTCTATGCATGTCAATAAAATATTTGATCTTCTGACTCAGTGGTTGTCCCAAACTATACCTTGGCAAGACATCCATATAATCATGAATTATTGAAAGAATCTATATTCATAAAGTTTTTTTATCCAAGGGATATACTATATAACATTTGGGAGATGTTATATGGAATAATTATCACAATTTTCACT
Source organism: Viscum album (assembly GCA_963277665.1). NCBI lineage: Eukaryota > Viridiplantae > Streptophyta > Magnoliopsida > Santalales > Viscaceae > Viscum > Viscum album. The sequence goes on along the minus strand of OY728126.1, from coordinate 1,681,272,870 downwards.
CATCACAACATGAGATCTCTCTCTTCCATGAATGATAATCTCAACCAATCATTGTAAATCATCTGACTCATCTACAATGATAGAAAATACCGGCTCAAACCATGAAAAATAAATCGACACCAATATTGAATTCATAATTCAATAATGGTGACCAAATGGTCCTATTTAAAACTCTTTCCACCAACTGATATCTCACAATACAAAAAGATAAACAATACTGAAGATTATTTCCCATTGGTAAACTAGGAGACCTAACTCTTAGACTATGATTATATAGATGAATGAATGGGTCAACCCTATTTCTACTAGTACTGTGTAATGTTTATAATAAACACTTATTGAACCTCTAATCATATATTTTGTGAATTGGTAATATGTCTCCATAACCTATTTTTTTCTATAGAAAGAAATTCCACCTCCCCAAGTTGTATGTGCGCCACCTGGTGGTGGTGTTATATGGAACTTATTAAATATTATACCACACATAACACCTCGTCTTAGAGATAAACCTCCACTCTTAATTACTCCACCACCGAAGGGGACACCCTTCCATTCTAGAGAGATCCCTAATCTTAGGGAAGCCACTTTTGTAGATGTCCATCAATTATAATTCTACACTAATCATCCTTTCTTGTAATACCATCATCTGACATTGGACATGTGCCATTAAAAACCTATCATCACCCCTATTTGTGATATCATGATAATATGACCTTCATCGGACCACATGCATGATTTAATGACCAAAAATATTAAAAATAAAATTCACCTATTGTTCTAATTATATTTTTTTCATGTAATATGCTTATAAAAAATGCATGAAAATATTTTTTATTACATCCAACTGGATTTAAAAATCCATTATGTATCATTACCATTGATAGTATAGTCATTGAAAATATATCACATGATTATTATAAATATAATATTTTTATAAATCTTGTTGATGTATAAAAAGGTATTTATTGAATAATCCATTAGGATATTACCCTATGAATCCCATTTAATATAGTTTCTAATAGAGATAGTGATGATTTGTTATCGTTTCTGCTCTCAAAAATATTTATAACTAACTACAACATAGGGGATGACTTTGGTTGTTCACAAGAGGATTTTTTGCGTTCAATCACTCTCCAGATCTAATTGAATTATATTTTTTATATATATTAAAGAAAACTAAAAGAAAGGGAATTTTGGAGAAATGAAAATTAAAAAATAATATTAATTATAAAAATCAATTGGAATGAAAACAAATAAAAACATAATGACGTTAGAATGAAAATATATATTCCTCAATGAATCACCCAGACAAAATCTTCATCGTCCCTTTATTCGTTTCAAAGTTAATAAATAAAAACACTCCAAAATATGTGTGAATATTATATTATATCTTTTTTTAATATATATAGTTCACTCAACAATCAACAGGAGACCACAAATCCACCTCCTCGATCAAGGTAAAATATTATAGAAGGGAATCTTACACCTAAAGTGGAATGTGTAGACAAAAAGGCACCATAGACAATAAATTAACCTATTAAATTACACTACGAAAATAAAAAATTATAAACATGAATGTGAAATTACATGGAATCATACCTAGATTGATTCATTGGGATCATTCTTGGGTTTGTTACTCATGATCATGAGTATAAGAAAACATAGGGATAAGATAACGGTGAAAAAAATCAAAAATGAGAGAAGAAGATGAATAAGAAGAGAAAAATATATTGATCATGTATAATTATATTAAATCAAAAAAAGAATTTTAAGAAAATATTAAATTTCCTCATATTGGTGTCAATTATTTGGTATTTCGTGGGGATAGATATTTATAGGGAGAGGGGTGATAAAAGTAACTCTAAAAGTATCTTTAAAATGATTGCATGTGTATATCCCATTAAAAAGAAGAATTTGTAAACGTTTTATTAATTTTTTTAATAATAACTCCTTATTAGACCCTAAAATGTTTAGCTTTATTGGACATATGATGTAGGGATTATGTCTGATTTACTCTGAGAAATTAATTCTATCCAAGTTCCTCGTCATATTCCACATCATCACATTTTCATGAAATAATGACCCTGAAAATGGTCAATTAACGAATTAAATCCATAATATAGGGTGTTAAATTTTCTCTTCTTCATCCCTCCAAAATATTTCAATCCTTTTTTACATGTATTCAGATGGTATTAATTAATTACGGAATGGAATCGTTTCTGCCTAATGAGACTAATTATAATCCACATGTTTGAACCATTCAATGAATGTCCTAATTAATGGATATTTACTTGAAAATCATCAACGAAGAACCTCATGGAATCTTTTTTCATATACATCCATACGAATTTATTTGTACACATTTATCCTGATTTATTCCTCAATTACGGAGATGAGGTCGACTCTACTGGACAGATCAAAATTCATCAAAGAATGAATTCATAGGGTCTAAAAATTTCCTAATCAACACTTGTACTGGTTGAAAAATATGTAGATGAAATTCATTTTTATCCTAAAAAACTAATCAATCAATTTTAATAACTGTTATAATTTATATTCTTAAAATACATAGGTGATTTAAAATAGGTAACATTCTAGAATTTACCAGTTTTTCCATTTAATCACAAAATACAAATACAATCTAAAAAATTAATAATCACCCATAAAATAAAACAATGGTTGGTCTATAAGAAAAGTATTAAAATATAATATATATGAAAAAAAATTTATTCATCACACCCCCACACTGAAGAAATACAGTCTATACAATTATCTTATACCAAGGTCAAATCAAATATGCCAAATTATAATTGACAAATTAACTCAATTGTCATATTAAAAGATATATCATGCCTCCTAAATGGATTAAAATTTAATAAATACTCAAAAAAAAAAATATAATAATTATAATGTTAATACTTACATTCATGTCATACCTACCTCCCCGGAAAAATAATTTCCTCTACACTCAGGGATTTTTCATTGTGGATTTTTTCTCATCCTCAAGAAAATGTGTGATCTCGATAGGAATTATAACTACATAGTATCTCAATTTTATGTATTAAATAATGATTCAAGAATGGGGTATATCTTGATATTTTCCAATATAGAGGGTTGGTATATTTTAAATGTAAAAATATCAGAGGGTATTTGGGGAGGGTGATTTTCTAATGTGAAATAAAGGAATAGAGATTGTTTTTCTCATGAATGGTGTTTTCCTCAATCAGTTAAAAAATGAATCGCATCCAAACTCCTCTTCCATTCTTTTGTAATTTTATACTATTACTTTTCATCATCAATTATATATTTCCTACCTCTTTTCTATTGTTTTATTATATTTTAGATTGAAATCATATCTATATTTTTCTTCTAAATCATGTTTTTGAGGAAAATAGAGGCATCTTTTGATCTTAAAAAATTGTTTAACATCCATCAAATATTTATAATTACATTTTAATCTAACCATATATAATAAAATCATGAAATTTATTCCACCCAATCCACAAAAAATATGGAAAAACATTCAATTTATCTCAAAAATATTATTCGGGAAAGCAAATCAGAGCTCATCTTCTCCCCCTCCACACATGTGTCCAATATTAATAAAGGATTAAACTTTTAGGATAGTTTTATAAGGAATAAATGGACTACTATTTTTCGTCATAAATTTGTATTTAATGGGTAATATGGTGTTAATGAAGGTAATATTAAATGGTATGAAAAAGTGAGAGTTGAATGTAAAAAGGTATTTCAATGTGGTGCCTCATAAATACATAACTCATTTCATGAACATTAACATCTTTGAAAAGTATAAAATAACAAGTAATGGATAAAAAAACTTGTCTAAAGTCTATCATTAAAAATAGAAATGTAATAATATTTCAAATAGGCTTAGAAAACTCTAGGTATATGAAATATGTTCAATTGGAATAGTAATAGTGGACATGAGTTTCACAGTAAATCCACATTCTTTAATTGAAATAACTAGAAATAAATAATCTAAATCAATTTTGAAATCATTTAAATCCTTAAATATTCAAATAAATAACTTTTCCAAAAATATCTATATGGTTTGAATTTTATAAAGTAGTCTATTCATCAAAATACTAATAAAAACACCAAACAACAGAACAAGGAAAAAATAATAAAAAATCCAGATTATGACATGAATAATAAAACCAAATAAAAAAAAATATATTGGCATCAATACCAAACAATTATTCTATTTACTAACCTAGTTTATGTCAATTTTATAATGATTTTTTCATAAAAAAATATAATTAATTGGGTTGAAAATGAAATAAATAAAAGGAATGAAACAACCTCATTTATTTTTCAATGGTGACCTTGAGTTCAGCTCCTAGCTACTGGCACAATAAAAATATAAAAAAATGAAACATAAAAAAATTGAAAAAGAAAGATTAAAATGACTAAAAAAGGGAATATTATTATCCTAGAGTCACCATGTGGGTGCTAGGTTTCTACTACCAATAGTTAGGAAGTTGTAGTAAATTATCTTTAATCAAAAGGTGGTTGTGGATTATTTGAAGTGAACCACTACATTTAAAATTTCCCGATATCTAGGATTTAACACTAAATTTAGAGCTCCCCAATGAATATATTAATGTTCCCACCCCTAATAAATAATAAATAGATAATTACGGGTATATAGTGGGGGGGATTCGTAAATAGGGGTTCTCTCTATTAACTTGTGTGGTGTCCTCCTCTATAAGGTATGAAAATTGTTATTGATGAGGTAGATTCACCACATCCCAAATATCTAACTCAAATTATTCAATCATTACTAGTTGTATAGTCAGTTAATTTACATCTAAAGATTTATCCATTTTCCATGTATCAATATAATTCATTGAAATATAGATCAGAAAACAGTTCAGCTTGAATATGAATAAAACATAAAGATTCAATAAACTAATCATCCTTTCATGTTAGTCAAATTGGTAATTGATCTCTTATAGAAGTACAATTCGAAACTCAATCTCAGAAGGAGAATCATAAAAATTCTATTTTAATAAATGAGTTAGGTATAAAGGTTCTGATGTTTCATTATTCCTATTGAGAAGATAATGTTCCTGGTTATCATCAACAAATCTATTCAAGATTCTTCAAAACACTGTTAATCTCTCATTCCTGTATCTCCTAGCATGTGTACTTTTGGGAAATCATCATGAAATTTTTGATTCATTGATGATGAGATTAATTATTTTCGAAGCTCATTATCACCCCCTATGTTTATTTGACATAATAAATGAGTAGTGTAATATCTTCTTTCAATTTATTTTACTCTAATTCTTGTTCAGGTTTGGATTTTTCGTGATAGGCATGTAGATTTTTAGTTATCCAATATATTTATATCTCTATGTATTCCACTATGTAACTAATGATTTTAAAATGAGCATGAAGAACATTCTAAACATTTTATTTCAGAAAATACTTGTCAGTCCAATAATAAAAATTTCAATACATCATGATCAAAGAATAATTTTTTTTAGTTTTTGAAATTTATGATTCTATTCTGTAATGAATGAAAATAAAATTCTCTTATAAATTGAGAATAAAAATATTGAATGGAGAAAAAATAGCTCCTCTAATGCAGTTCCACTTTCTATTATGTTTTTCCATGAGCAGTATCAAGTTTATTTGTAACTATGTGTAGTATAGTGGCTGACCTGGGTTGTCCCCCTTGGGAGCTAATTTTGTAAATCTCTCGCTACTTATAACTAACAATATATATTTTTTTATTTAAAAAAATTAAAATAAAATATATTTATTATTATTGAGATTATAATAATACCATTAAATAGAAAAATGTAATGAAAACAAAGTCAATACATATAAAATTAATTCATATAGAATATATATATTTCTGAGAGAATCAACCATATTGAACCTTCATCATATCATTATTATTTTCAAATTTAATTAATAAATTCACTCCATTGTATTCATGAATATACTCTTTAATCTATGGTTTTTATAAAAAGTAAACTGAACGATTACTGAGAGACAACATAGATACCTCATCGATCAACAAAAAGTATTATATAATAGAAAGATAAACATTAGGTGGAATGTGAGGACACAATGGCTACTTAACCACTAAGATACCCCTTTTTCCCAAATAACCTAAAATATGAAACAATAAAATTGAATGTGTGATGACATGGAATCAACACTGTATTAATCTCGTGGGTATTCCCTTTGGTTATTTTCTTAAATACATTAGTGAAAAGATCAAAATGTAGAAGAATGATGGGGAAAATAGAAGATAAAATAAATAGATAATTAGATGATGAATAATAGTATAATATGTTAGAATTAATATTACTATTATTAGGGAAAATAAACCTAAAAATAGAAAATTTCTACATAGATGTGTCATTGATTTGAGATGGTTTGGGTATACATGGTAATAGGGAGTGGGGGTGAATGAATCCACTGTAAATGTATCCTTCAAAAGGTAACTAATTTATGTCCCATTAAATCACCAAATTAGTAATTATTTTATTAATGAATATTGTGTAATAATGTCTACTCCATTCAAAATAAAAAATTTACGTTATTGGAATAAATATTTATGAGTTATGAATGATTTATTCTTAGAAAATAATTCTTTCCATGTGTGTTTCTATATTCAACATCATCACATTCTCATGCCATTATGTCCCTACAACCAGTTGAATCACATATTTCATTATTAATAAAAGTGTTTCATACATTCTTGTACATCCCTCCATAAACATTAATACATTTTAGACATGTGTTTTTGATGGTATGAATTAATTGCTGAATGAAACATTTTTTTTCTTATTTGACCTTTCATATTCCAAATGATTGAACTATCCAAATAATGATATAATGTAGGATTTTTTCATGAAACTAATCAATGATTAAACTCATATAATCCTATATCATATCAATACATAATAATTTAATTTTTAAATTTTTATCTTGATTAAGGAATTAATTATATAGGTGGGGTATACTCTTCTTGACAGAATAACATTCCACATGAAATTATTTATTTGGGCCTCCGGATATTTGAATCAAATAATGGACCCACTGAAATATTTGTATCCTATATACATAGGCATCCGAAAATAATTTAATTACTCAATATTGATCAATATTAAAGAATATAATATCAAAATACAGAATTAATTAGAAATATATAAAATTCCACAATTGACCATTTTTGGTATTTAAGATCAAAATACCACTATGGCCTAAAAATGTGAAAACAAACTATAAAATAAAACTATGGTGGGATTAAAAAATATTAATTATATTACAATGTATAAGAAAATATTTTATTTATCCCTCCACCTCACTTAAACATTTCACTCCTTGCTGATCATCATATTCCATGGTCAAAACAAAATTCCAAAAGTATAAATGACAGCAGAACTCAATTGTCATATTAATGAAATTATAAAGCCTACTACATGGATAAAAGTGTCACCACTAAAAAAAGATATTCAATATCATTGTAATCCTCATGTTCAGGTCATGCCTAAATCCCTGTAAAATTATTTCACTCTTCACATAAGAATTATCAATGTGGAGTTTTTTCTCGTTCTCAAATACATGTGCAGTCTCCATAGGATTTCTATCCACCAAGTATCACCACTTCACAGAGTAAAATATGTGTTAATAATGGGTTATTCGTTATGGGATGTTATGAGTATTTTCATAGGATGATTCTTAATGTAAAAAATCATAGGCACTATGAAGAGTTTTATGATCTTAAGTGAAGTAAATGAATGAAAACTATTTTTCACCAGAATGGTGTGCTCCTCTATCAGCTCAAAAACAATCACCTCTAAACACATATTAATTTTTTTTTAATTTTTCAATTGAATGTTTTTGTATAAATGAATATTTTATCCCACTTTTCCCCAATTATAGCATTGATTCATCTTGCACGCATATTTTAATTTCTCTTTAGATTCATGTTTTAAGGAAAACAGAGGAATATTATGATCATTAAAAATTGGTGAACATACAGAAAATAATTGTAATGATATTTCATTCAACACAACAATCATTTTATTATGAAATTTATTAATCCCAATCGGAATTAAATATGTAGGCATAATTAATTCCACTCAAACTGATTATTTGGGAAGTAAAAACGCATCTCATCATATCCTTCTTCGACACATTGGTTCAATAATAATCCTGATTTTAACATCAAGATTAGGCTGGTAAGAGAAAATGTATTTTAATTTTGATTACTAACAAGGTATTTTATGGATAATATAGGATTAATTAAATTTAAATGAAACATTTTACCAAAATAATAGTTGAATAAAAAAAGGATTAAAAATTTGTTCCCCAATTACACATAACACATTTCTTGAACACTAACAGATTTTATAATGAGAAAATAATCATGTTATTAATCAAAAAACATGTATCAAGTCTCTCAAGAAATATATAAATTTAATTATGTTGTAAAATGTATTTAGAAAGTTCTCGGGTTTGGAAAGATTTTCAACTTGGATGGTACTAGTGCATAAGAGTTTCATTGTCGATCAACCATCATCAAATAAAATGATCAGAAATCGAGTATCAAAAATCATTCATCAATCATTCTTATAATCAAACCATTAATTTTGAAAATGTTATAAAAATAAAGTTTTATTTTTAATTTTCCTATATATTTCATTCATCTAAATATATATAACAAACACACAAAACAAATGAAACGGTGAAACATGAGAATTCAAGAAAAGACATGAAAAATCAGAAATAAGAAAAAAAACCAGACAAAAAGACATACATCAATCCCCTACATATAATGTCATGACTACACTATTTTTCATTCAATGAGAACATGTATATTTTAACACGTAAATTTATTTATGTAGAAAATAGAATAATGAAAAAGAATGACACAAAATGATATATTTTTCCGTGTAGAACATGAGTTAGGTTCCTAGATTCTTAGACATAAAAACTTAAAAAAATAGATAAATTATAAAACAAGGAAAAGTAAATATTAAAATGAATCAAATATATATATAACATCATTTAGACCCCATGTGGGTGAAAGGTGTCTAATGTTCATAGAAAGATATTTGCAACCTATTATCACCAATAAAAAGGTCTGTGTGGTTTCTTTGGAGATGATCAACCAAATTTTTCTTTTATAGATATCATTCGGTAAACACTAAATGTAGAGAATCAAAAATAATATTATAATGTCCATATCCTCAAATAAAGAGAAAATATATAATTTGAGGTCCAATTTGGTTGGGAAATGAAAAAAGGAGTTCTCCCTCTTGGATTTTGTGGTGTCCTCAACCATATTGTATGAAAATTGTTGTTGAGGAGGTAATCACACAACCTAATTCATATCCAAATCTTCTTATTCAGTCACCACCTCTTGTATAGTTTCATTTATAATATCCAAGGTCTTATCCAGTTGTGTTGTAACAAAAAATTTTATGAATTAAAAGTATGAAAAAAATTTAACTTGAATATGAGTAAAACCTGAAGAATTAATAATGTAATCTTGAATTTCAAGTAACTCATGTTGGTAATTGATCACTCAATGAAGGAATATTGGAATCTAAATATTGTCATATTAATATTAATAATTTTATTCTAAATAAATATATATGTAGAATGGTACTTATGTTTCATTATCTTAAATTAGAAGATCACGATTTAGGTTATATTCGACAAAGTCGATCCGTTATTCTTCCAAATACTATTGATCTCTCATAAGTGCATCTGTTAGAATGTTTTCATAAAGACCTCATCATTAAATTTTTTATTGACTGATGATGTGATTTATTCATTTAGAATATACTTCTCACCCACCATAGGATCATTTCCATAACAATTATTTGTGAAATATCTTCGCCACTTGATTTTATTAAGGTTCGTGTTCGTGTTTCAGATTTATCTTAACAATCCTGTACTTGTTCAGCTATCTATTCTATTTGCCACTCCATGTTATCCACTAAATCACCAATCCATTAAAACAATCCTTTAGGACCATTTTAAATATTTTCTTGCACATGATATTGGTAATTCCATGCATAGTTATAATAATCACAATACATCATGAAAGAAAATATTTTTTATTTTTTGAATAAAATAATATAATTTTCTAAATAATGAATTGATTTTTATTAAAACATGTGAATAGAAATATTGTATTAATAACACATATATCAAAGGATACATTATCAATTTTATCATGCATTTCATGCATTCTCTCATTAACATTTATAACTAATTATAACACATGGGATTAGAAAGGCCCTTCTCTTGAAGAGTTTTTGTGGTCAATCACTCGATACATATAATTCACATGATATTTTTTATTGTTATGAAATTAATCTAAATTAAATGGAGTGTTTAGAATTAGGAATTTAATAACAAAATTAAACCAAAAAATGTAATGCAAATACACTGAATGAATATAGAATAATGTCCGAAAGAAATGAGATATTGCGGAGGGAATCTCCAAGAATAAACCTTCATCATCGCATAATTAATTAAAAATATAATGAATAAAGACACTAAATAATATTTTTGATGATCCTATTCTATCTATTATTGTGAATCTATAATGAAATCAACTATCACTAGGAGACCACACATCCACCTCCTCAATCGAGGTAAAATATTATAGACGAGAATGTTGAGCCTCAGGTGGCATGAGAAGACACAAAGGGGCCTTACCCAATATGATTTTACTTGATGTTACTCCAAATATTAATAAACATTTACCTTGAATGTGGAATGAATTGGATTCAACATCATATTTATCCATGAGAAACATCATTGGGTTAGATACATATGATCAAAATTAGTTATTATTATAATCGAGTAGAATGGGGTGAAAACAAGAGATAAAAATTGAGAGAATAAGAAGAAGAAGAAGAAGAGTATAATATTTGTAAAATGAATAATAATATTATACCAGAAATGAAATAGAACAACAATAGAGAAAGGCCGCATAGAAGTTATAATTCTTTGATAAGTAATGTGGATACATATTTATATGGATAGGGGTGAAAGAAAAATTATCATTCAGATGTTTTCTCAGGGATATCCCTTAATAGGCATGAATTTTTAATATATTTAATCACAAATGTAGTTTCATAATATATCCTTCATACACCCTAAAAAATTGATATTTATTAGAATCATGATGTGTGTTTTATGAGATATTTACATTGAAATATAAATTTTGTCAATGAGTTAGGTCATAGTCCACATTATCACATTTTCATGCTATTATGACCTTGAAAACCATAAACTCAAGGGTTACATACATAATAAAAGATTTTACATTCATACTTTCATGTCCCTCCAAAAATTTAAAACATTTTAGAGGTGTTTTATAGATGGTATGAATTAATTACATAATGGAATTGTTTCAAACTAATGAAATAATTAATATGCCACATGCTTGAACCATTTAAGGAATGCCTTATTGAGAGGATAATGACTTTAATATCAAATAAGATGGGTCTCATTTAATACACTATATTATCCCACTAAAATAAATGCATTTTTTATATTTTATCATGGCTTTTTCTTCAACTACGGATACGGGTTCCACTTTTATGGTGATCATAATTTTCCAAAAGAATTATTTAATTTTTCCTATAAATATTTGAATCCTTACTTGAACTAGATGAAAAATATGTAGATGAAATACATGGATATCAACAAAATAATCATTAGATTTGGGTAATTATTATAAATTATATTCTTGAAATTTAGAAGTCATTGAAAACTATAATATTCCAAAATAGTCCATTCTTCCCATTAATGATTAATATACCACAAAAACAAAAAAATGTGAAAATAACCTATAAAATACAACAATTGTGGGATTATAAATAATTATTTAGAGTATAATATATATTAACATATTTTCCTCATTACTCCCCCACACAATACCATTCCACTCGTTTGAAATCATCTCATACCAAGGTCAAAAAAACATCCTAGAGTGTAAAAGACAACACAACTAAATTATAATATAAAATAAATTATCATTACTAAAAAATGGATAAAAAATTAGGAAATCATGGAAAATAATAAAAAATATAATAAATAACATATTAATCCTCACATTAATTTCATTACTACCCCCTCATAAAAATTTATCATTCTTCACTCATGGATTTTAAATGATAGGTTTTTCCAATTCTCAAGAACATGTGTGATCTCAAAAGGCATTCTCATATCCTACTATATACACATAAAATAGTAAAAAATGTGTTATTCATGAATTATTTTTCATGGGTTATTATGAATATTTGTTATGGTATTTTTTAATTGTAAAAAAATAGAGGCATAATGAAGTGGGTCATGTTCTAATGTGAACTAAATTCATGATAAATGTTTTTCTCAATAATGGTGTACTCCTCAATATTCTAAAACATTAATCTCATCATAACATGTAATCCATTATTTTTTAAGTTAACACATAGTTTTCGTAGATTCAATGACAAATTTCATCCATCTTTACCTCAATGGATACTTTTCTCTACTATAATGTATATATGGACTTATCTTCAGAATCATATTTTGAAGAAAAGAGAGGCATCTTTTGATGATAAAAAATTGTAGAAAATGCATAACATATTTTTGAATATATTTTTGTCAAAACATATATTTTAAAACAATGAAATTTATTCCACCCAATCAATAATAAATATGGAATCACTTTCTATTAACCTCAAAAAAATTAGGGAAAAAGACAATGCACATATTATCCCTCCTCGACACTTGTGTTCAACAATAATAATGATTTAAACAGCAATAACATGTATGAAAGGTATAAATCGATTGTAATGTGGCTACCTAACATGGTATTTAATATCTAGTATTGGCTTAATAATGGTCAAAAAAATTAGTAGACCAAAATAAGAGTTGAAATAAAAAATTCGATTACAATTTTTTCCCCAACCGTACATAACACAATTAATGAACTCTACCATCTATAAAAAATAATGCTTCGGATAAAAAAACATTTCTAAATACACTAATGTAAAATAGAAATGTATAAGAAATGTCAAATCTGTTTAGAGACATCTTGGGTTAGGAAAGATGCACAATTTGAACAGTACTATTGAAGATGAGCATCATAATTAATTATAATTATTCAAATGAAATGATCAAAAAACAGTAAACAAAATTCATTCCAATGTTATTTAAATCATTAAATATTCTGATATCAAAATGTTTAAAAAATACGATAATGTATTGATTCTTCCATTGTATTCAATTCAACTCATGGAACATAAAACATAGACCAAACCAATGAAAAAAGAAAACATGATAAATTCATAGAAATAAATGAAAAATAAAATCATATAATAGATAAAATTCCAAAACATATATTGGAATCCCTCACCCTCCCAAATTATTCTATTTACTACCATCTTTTTATTTCAATTATATCTTGACTTTTTATTGCATATAGAATTTTAATTTGGTATAAAATATCATTATGAAAATAAATTACCCAACCATATTTAATTTTCAAAGGCGACATTGTGTTGAGTTCCTAGCTGTTTAAACATTACAAAAACAATAAGAAATGAAAAAATATAAAAATAAGGAAACATAATGGGCAAAATGAATGAAAAATTTATAATTCTTTGTTTGGATCCCCTAGAGGGTGCAAGGTTTTACTACACCTAGATAGACAGTTGTAATGGATTATCCATAATCAAATTGTTAGTGTGGTTTCATTGATATTAAAAACCTCATTTTAATTTTCATAATGTCCATCGGTAAGCATAGAAAATAGATAAACCCAAATAGGATAAATTTTTTATCAACCCATAATTAATAAAAAAAAATATAATATTTGAGGTCCATAGTAGGAGGGGAAAGAAAATAGAGTTACTCCATGATGACTTCTATTGTAGCCTCCACTATATAGAATGAAAATTTTTATTAAGGAGGTAGTTATGCCACCACATTCTTGACCAGTTCATCCCATTCAAACACCATGACTTGGGTAGTTTCAACAATAACATCCTTGGTATGTTCTATTTGCGTTGTGTCAAAAAATAATCATGAATAACATTAAAACCTGATGTATTAGTAAATTAATAATTATTTCTATGTAAATGAACTTGGTAATTGATCACTTCAAGAAAGAACATTAGAAACCCAATCATTATAGTTTCATATTCATCATTATCTTCCAATGTTATATATAGGAATAAATGTTTCGACGTTTCTTTATTATGAATCCGAAGATTATGTTTATGGTTATCTTCAACAAAGTTATTTTCACTAAAATTATATTTTTTTTGTTTTTTCTACTGACACATTTAAGGGGTATGTGTGAACCCAAACAACATCAATCAATTTAAACATTAAAGGACATACATACCAGATTGAAACAATAGGATCATTCCCTCCCTAGTGGTAACAACTTAATGAAAAGACACCACCTTTACGTGACTGCACAGTAAGCTGTCCCATGTATGATTGTACGGGCCACATAATGATGGTAAAATAAATACCCTCTCAAACATACAAATCTAAATGGATTAATATGGTGACTCATACTACACTAACTCCTCATCTGGAGTCGTTCGTTGTAAAATGTCAAGGAGTATCCACAAACCATAATCAATGATACCACCCCATACAAAACAAACCAAAACTCAAACATTACAACAACACAACCTGATAAAAAAACTACACCTTGTTTATTTTACTCTTATAGAAATTCACCCTCATCTATAATAAATTCCTAAACATTTGACCTCTCTTAAATTTCAATATTTCAACTAGTAGAATGAATGATCCCTTTTTTGACTCATAAATAACACATCGCATCATAATTAATCCAAAAGAACTCTAGAATCTGCAGGCAGGACTTCAAAACATCCAAAAAACATTCATAAACTCAAAAAACCAGAAATTAAACAAGATCCCCCACTGAATTTGACAACCTGGCACTGAAAAAAACCCATCGGCAGCAATGATACATCCTCTGACCAGCTGCAACATCCCAAAGATGAAGTTAAACGAAGGATCATGAAGGTGAATCATTAGCAACAACTTGATTTGATTCTGGCTCTGTTTCATGTTCAGATTTCTCCAGAATTGCATGTATGTATTCAACTATCCACTCTTTTTTCTCCATGTTTTCCAATAAATCACTAATATTTTTAAACTTCACAACCCTATCATTGTAAAAAATTTATTTCGCATCATATTTTTTAGTTCATACATAATTATAACCATTTAAATACGTCATGAATGATGATTTTTTTTTTGTTTTTGAAATTTATAGTATAAGTTTGAATTGAAAATTGAAAAAATATTTAAAAATTGAGAAAAAATAATGAATGAAGACAACATATCTCCCTAAAAATAGATCCAATTTGATAAAGAATTGTTCATCACATTCTAAAATATATATTTATAACTATGTTTAGCACATGGGCTGACCTGGGTCATTATCTTGATGATATTTTATCTCAATGACTCAATAATTCTAATCCACTTTAAATTTTTAATATTTCGTAAATAATACTAATGAAATGGAATTTTGATAATTGAATATTAAATAATATATATAATTATATAGATACCATGAAAATAAAATGAATGAAAATATATTGATGCCAGAAAGAAGTGTTATATTCCTTAAGAATCACCCAAATCGAACCTTCATCTTATAATTATTAGTTTTTGTTTTTTTAATAAATAATTTCCATCATATGTGGGTTTATCTTATTATGTCTAATTTTTTAATATATAGTGTAGAAAAATATCATCGAGAGATCACACATCCACCTCCTCATTCAATGGAAAATATTATAGAAGAGAATGTTAATCCTCATAAGTCCAGATGAGAAAGAAGTTCATCATGCCCACTAAGATTATTCTTGATCTAACTTTAAGAAAATATGGATCCATAAATTTGATTGTGAAATGACTTCAAATGAACACTGAATTGAACCATCACAAACATACAGGTTTAGTTATAGAGGTAAATTAGTATAACAGATAACATTAGATAAGAATAGTGAAGAAAAACAAAATAAAAAATAGAGAATAAGATAAAGTATAAGAGTAAAATATATTATAAATTCAAACTACTATTACAATGTAAATTAAACTACAAAAAATATAAAATTAGCACATAAAATTTAAAAATGTTTGATAAGGAATGAGGATAAATATTTACAGCAATAGGGGGTGGAATTATACACTCAAAATGTATCCTTCAAATGCTTCCGTGTGGAAGCTACATGAGATTACAGAATTTATAATGAGTTTCAAAATGAATGTTTTGAAATATTGTTTTATCCATTAACCCTCAAAATTTGATAATTATTGTTCATAGTTCTAAGGTGTTATCGCTAATTTAATCTAAGAAACTAATTTTTCTATGTCATTTGTTGTATTCCACATATTAACATGCTCATGCAATTATGTCATTTAAACCAGTTGATTCACATAGTCCATCTAGCATAAATATATTTTTTCAATATTTTATTGTGTGTCCATATAAATAATATAATCCATTTTAGTCATTTTAAAGACATGTATGAATTAATTCTTGAATGGAACAATTTCTACATGATGAGAACATTAATATTCCACATGTTTGAATCATTCTATGAATGACTTAATGAAGGGATTTGTACAACTCAACAAGGAGACAACTCATAGAATCCCCATTCATTTCAAGCCATAATAAATCCATTATGACATTTTTATTCTCATTTATGCCTCAATTACATATGTGGGGTCCACTCTTCTTGAATAAAAATTTCCATAAAAAATTATTTATTTGGGCCTCCAGATACTCGAATCAAGACATGGCCCAGTTGAGAAATATGTATCCAAAATACATGGGTATCCTATAAAATTAATCTATTGATTTGGATTAAAATTAAAAATGATATTCTTGAAATAAAGAAGTTATTGAAAATTGGTATAATTCATGAACTCACATTTTTTCATTTATGATAAAAATACCACTAAAACATAAAAATGTGAAAATTACACACAAATTAAAACTATGGTGGGTTTATGAACAATCAATTATGGTATAAAATATTTGAAAATATTTTCTTCACAACTCCACCAGACATAACAATTATACTCATTGGAAATAATTTTATACGATGGTCAAAACATACTTCTCATTGTATAAATGAGAACAAAAACTCAATTTCAATATTAATGAAAATATAATTCCTCATAGATTGATAAAAATTCAAATCTCATCATAAATAATAAAAATATATTCAATATCATGTTATTCATCGTGTGAATTTCAAGACTACCTACTAGATAAAAAAATTTCTCTTCAATTAATGATTTTAAATGAGGAGTTTCTTTCATTCTACATAAAATGTGTGATCTCCTTAAGCCTGAAATTCTTTTAGTATCTCAACATAATAGAGTAAAAATTGTGTCAACCATGAGTACTTTTTCATGTGTTTTTCTCAGGATGAATATTTGAATATTTTTCATGTAAAAACATCACAGGCATAGTGAGGAGGGTTATTCTCTAAAGTGGTGTAAAGGTAAGAAATTTTTTTTTCTCAAGAATGATGGGCCCTTGAATCAACTCACAAATGAATCACCCCAAACACCTCTTCCTCAATTTGAGATGTTAACCCTTTTATTTAAGGGCATCAATGATAAATTTAATCCATATTTTACCAAATTGTAGAATTGTTTGATCTTGAATGCATATATGGATTTCCCTTCATTATCATGTTTTTTAGGAAAGGAGAGTCATATTTTTATCTTAAAAAATTTGTGAATATATAACAAATATTGTCAATTATATATATTTTTCTACCCGTCAATATTCCCATCATAATATTTATTCAACCCCATCAAAAATAAATATGGTATCACTTTCAAAACATCTCAAGTAACATCATATGAATGAATAAAATTACTCATCATCTCTCTCCTCGACACTTTTTCCCAATAATAATAATGAATTTAAGATCTTGAAAAGATTGAAAATAGATAAGTGGCTTGTAATATGGCTTCCATACAAATTACATCAAGGATATTATGGGATTAATGAAGGTTAAATTAAATGGTACTCAAAAATATAGTTTTATATGGAAAGGGATATAATAGTTGAAAATAAATCACACATAACACATTTAATGATCACTAAAATCATTGAAAAATATAAAAAAAACATGTTATAGATCATAGATCATGTCTCACGACTCTTAACAAAAAACATATATATAAATAAGATGAAAAATAATATTAGAATTTTCTTGTCTTAGGAATGATTTTAAAATTTCTCGATACTAGTGCATATGAGTTTTAAAATCAACAAAACCTTTTCAAATCAAATTATTTGAAACTAAGAAAAAAATAATGTCAGAAAACAAATTTTTCTTCAATAAATAAAAATAAGAAAATTTTAAAAAATACCACGATGGTTTTATTTTTCCAAATTAGTCAATTAATCAAAAGACATATAAAAAACAAAAAATCCAAATGGAAATGGAAAACATAAAAAATCTAGAAAAAGAGATGAAAAATAAAATAAAATTACAAGAAAATCTGAAACATATATTGAAACACCTCCCCCATATTGCATCTTTTTAACAACGAAATTTTATTTCAATTAGATGAAGAATATGTTTGGAAACAAAATTTTAAATGGGAATAAAATAAAATAAATAATAGTAAGGAAACACATTAATTTATTTTTCAACGATAACCATGATTTATGATCATAGTTGTTACTACTTTAAAACTAAAAAAATGAATCATAATAAATAAAATGAAAAAGAAATAATAAAAGCAATAAAAATAGAACAATTTTTGGTTATATAACCCCAGTAGGTTGCTAGGTTTTTATATCACATATTCAGGTAGTTGAAACAGATTATCCCCAATCAAATCACATGTGTTGTTTTATTAATATGAACCACCACATTTTACTTTCCCCGATTTCCATGAGTCTAAAATGAATGCAATGAACCCCAAAGAAGATAATATTCATTCTAAACCCTAATAATCAATAAATAGATAATTTTATTTCGATATTGGGAGGGTAATTAAAATAGATGTTCTCATAATAGACTTTTTTGGTTTCCTCATCAATATGGTATGGAGACTTTTGTTGAGGTAGTAATTCCACCACCACATTCTTGCCCATCAATTTTTCATCAATTAACACCACATTCATAGTCTCTTAATTAACATCCAAGGTATTATCCATTTATTTTTTTCATAAATATGAGAGAAATAGATGTCAGAATACATTTCAACTTAATAAATATTAAAATGAAGTGAATTAATAATGTGATCATCACTTTCAAGTAAGTCATCTAGAAAATTGATCTATGAATGTAGGACCATTATAAAATAAATATCATAAGGTGAATCTTTATAAATGTATTCACAAAAAATATGGAGGTAAAAAGGTGATAATTTTCATTATCAGGAATGGGATGATCAGGTTTCAGATCATCCCCAACACATTTATTCCAGGATTCTTCCAAAAAAAATGATATCCCATAAGTTCATCAATTTGAATGTGTACTGCATTGATATAGTCATTAAATTTATTAGTTTGGAATAATGTAATTTTTTCCTTTATAATATCTTTCTCACCCACCTTAAGTTACTTTACATACAAAAATTAATTGTGACAAATCTTGCACAACTTGATTTTATTCTAGTTCATTTTTAGGTTCTTATTTCTCTTAACACAATTGTATGTATTTGTCTATTCATTGTATTTTCTATAAATTTTCCCACTAAATCACAATTACATAGAAATTGAGACTAATGATAACTGAAATATTTATCTTTAACCTGAGATTGGGCATTCGAGGTATAATAGTAAAATTTCAATACCATATGAACATATAATTTTTTATGATTTTGAAAATTATGATTGTTTAATAATGAATTAATGTAATTTTTTTTAAAATATACGTATAAAAATAGTGAACCAAGTCAAAATAACACCCCATAAATGTAGCCAATTTAATGAAGCATTATTCTGTATACTCTCAACAACATTTATAACTATGTGAAGTACAGGGGCTGACCCAGTTCATTCTCTTGAGGAGTTTTTGTAGTCAATAGATATATTCTTATAATTAAATTTATATTTATATATATGTGAAATAAAACTAAATAAAATGGTCTTTTGATATTTTATAATGAAATATAAAAACTAAACATACCAATTTAAAAAAAACTATAGTGAATGGATAGTGAATGATGTATGAAAAAGAGAAGATATTTTTGAGAGAATCACCCAGATTGAAACTCAATAATCTAATTATTAGTTTCAAATTTGATTAATAAACTCAATCCATAGTATGAATGAATATCCAATTATGTTTATGGTTTTGAATATATTGTGAAATAAACAATTACTGAGAGACCACACATTCACCACCTCGATCAAGAGAAATTATTATAGAAGATATAGATAATCCTCGGGTGGAAAGTGGAGACTCAAAGGTGCATCACCCACTATGATCTGCATTGAACTAACTATTAAAAAATAAGAAACTATATACATGAATGTTAAATGAATTGAATTCCACACTAGATTTATCCCTCGAGAACTTCATTTGGTTAGTTACTCTTGATCACGAGTATAAGAGATCTCAATGGAGAAGAATGTGGGGGAAAAATGTAAACAAAGATAGAATAATAAAATGAAAAATAGTAAAATATATTCTAAATTGGTAATACTGTGATAGAAGAAAATTAAATAAAAAATGGAATATTTCCACATCTATTTTCAATTTCATTGATAAAGGGTGAGATACATCATTATATAGTGAGGAGGTGAAATAATTTACTCCAAAAGTATCATTAAAATGTTTGCTTGTGGACATCCCATTTAATAGAAAAAAATTATCTAGTTTCTTAGTACATGTTTTATAATAATATATCCTCACGTCACCCTTAAATTTTATACATATTTGAAATAGTACGTAGGAGTTGTCGATGATTTAATCATTTTAATTAATATTATCCTCTTGCATAGTTATATTTCACATCATCACATTCACATGCCATTATGACATTACAACCGGTTGATTCACGCAGTCCTTCCTTAAAAAATATTGTTCTATACTTTATCTCTTGTCCCAAGACCATATTTTATACATTTTTGACATGTTTTATAGATGGTATGAATAAATAAATGAATGGAACCGTTTCTTCTTAATGAGAAATTTTATATTCCACATGATTAAACCATTTATAGAATGACATAATAAGAGGATTTTTACTTCAACCTCTTCAAGGATCTGAATCAATAAATAATCATTAATATATATACATAATCAATTAGTTTGGATACATTTATCCTAAATTATGCCTCAATTACTGAGGTGGGGTACACACTTTTTTAGATAACTACTATCCATAATGTATGATTTATTTGGGCCCCTAGATATAAGGAAACGACCTTAAAAAATTACATAATTTTGAATTAAATGAATAATTCACATTGACAATCTTTTCAGGTTTAGTGTTTTAGAGAATTATGACAATACTATTACATATCATAAGATTACAGTGTAGACACTACTACTATAAACAATTTTTCACAACAATAAAAAAAATACTTAAATAAAACAAGTGTTATTTTCTTGATATAAATATTATTGAATACTTCCTTTATCTTACTCATCCTTATAACCTATGAAAAACATTTCAAAAACATGGGATGAGTATAAAAAGTCCAAAAAGGGTTATAACATAATGAAATGAAACATTAACCGACCAATAAATACAAATCAATGAAACAATAACAGTAAATCATAACATACCATCTGAAATCACAATATTTATGTATAACTCATATAAATAATAAGGCCTAAAGTTAACTTGAGCTATTCATAACATTCTTATGTAGGGATTAACCCTCATGGATACGTTTGGAATACCCATCACAGTATATTCCCTAAATATCATCGGAGAAACCTCAACATTTAACTCCTTTGTGTTACCCAATTCATTGGAGAGCAATCACGTGCTCACTCGCCCATAGTTTATCACAAAACCACATGTCTTCATAAACAATGCCCATGAACAATAACATAATCGTATCACATAAATCATGCATAAAGGAAACATAACATTTCCACATTTCAATCACAAGGTATCAATAAAACACATTGATATAATAAAAATATTATCAAAACCACATTCAATACCAAAATAAAAGAAAATTAAAACATTGTATTTATTTTCCATTTAAAAAAAATTTATGGCTTGTAGAGGAAGCCAAAACTCAAATAATTGTCACAGAGGCGGAGAAGTCGTTGTCACCACATACGTAAGACAAAACATTCCTTTTGTCGTTTAGTAAAATGCATCATATAAAAATATTCCTTCAGAATAAAAGTAAAATTCAAAGGGGTTTATCCACTGTATAAATGAAAGTTGTGTATAAAACAAAATATGCCTCAATGGAAGGAGATTGAGAAGAAGTCCCTTACAACGTCGGTATCCTTAGATTAAGGATAATTCAATTACATAATTATGTGTGACAAATATAAATACACACAATATAAAGGGATATTAAGTGTAAAAAATTCATAGGTCATCCACAAATATTCATAGTATGACATAATCAAGAAATAGAGGATTAAGCCAAAGAATGGAATTTGGGTTAAGAAGTTCCCTTACAGAAATTTGACAGCCTAATAATGTCACTTTATAATTCAGAAAATGTGTTGTTAAGAGATAAAAAGGGTATCTCATCACTTCAACATAAATTTTAAATCAATAATGATTTATAAGAACATATCCCAACATAATAATATGTAAATTAAAAGACCTAACAAAAGAATACTTAAAAAAAGGTGGGTGAAAGGTTACCTTACCTATTTTGAAAACTTTTGAAACGTACACCCATGAAATAAGAAACATAAAATGAAGATGTAAATACCCATAAATTAATGTATATTAAAAAAATAATAAAATAATGGGCCGTACACACACCACACAAAAAGTAAATAGTGTAAAATGTAGCATGAATCTCAGGGGAATAATAGTGCGACGAAAAATCCATTACGAAAACTCAACAGCCTAACATCGCCACTTAAAACATCAGAAAAATGGATTGGTGAGATAAAATAGGGTCTCTCATCATATGAAAATAACATTTAATGTATGATTAATATAAAATAACATCCCCCAAAATATGAAAAAGGAGTTTAAACAAAAATGACATAAAAGAGAGTACTTAAAAAGAAAGAGAAAGGTAGGATATCATACCTCAAGTCCGATTGGTCTTGTGCGTTTCATTAAATTCCATAATAATTAACAATTTTCAATTTATAATTTCTTAAGGAAATACTTTAAATTTTATTATTCAATTAATAAAAAATATTATAATGTTATAATAATTAGTTAATTATGTGAGTTCATATCAGACCTTTTTGTCGATGTTCGGTATATGAGTAAAAAAATGAACATGTTTGAAAATAATTGTCCATGTAGATACATGTAAACCATCTCCATAATAGTATTAATGATTTAAATATCATATATATCCAGTATATATTCATTTTATACTATTCCATAACATTTGGAGATAAAAAATAAAATGCACAGTTCATGAAGACGGGTGGCCGTACACATGCATGAACTCTACTTTCATTTATTTGTCATATTAATTGAATTAAAACTAAATGAGAAATATATTATTATAATTCCCGAATGATTTTAATTATTTATATGTAATATATATCATATAAATATATTATATATATATTTACTTATAATAGTACATAACATTTGGAGATAAGAAATGAAATGAACCGTTCATAGAGATGGTAAGCCGTACGTACGCATGAATGTTACTATCATTTCTATTTAATATTATAATGTCAAGAAAACATAATGATACATTTTTATATTATAATTAATGTATAATATCATATATAATATTATTAACTCCATGCTTTTTACATCCCACATATGACATTAACGATTCAAATCACTTTGAGGGGGCGGTAGTCTGCACTTCCTAAAATGAAATTATCGCATTTACCCATTTTGGAAACCATAAAGGTATAGAATAAATGAAAAATATAGGAGAATAAGGAAGAAATAAATATAATATATATATCGTATATAAATACAATGAGATCTTAATGGCCACCATGAGAGGTGTTAAATAAAGATTGAACAATCATCGTTTCGTGAGACAGTAATTCGCCACCCACAGAAACAATATGTTATTTTACCATTAGAATGATTTGTGTATAAGTGTAGCTCGAATCATCTACAAAAAAACATCATAGTATATTAATGGTTCTGTTTATGTTACAAAATAAAGGAATAAAAAGAGTTTATGCGGTTGGAGAAGCAAAATAAAACTAAAGAACATAAGAGAAGACATTGCACTCAAATCAGATAACTCTTTTTGATTTGACCCCAAAAGATTCCGTGAAAAGACGTATCCCAAAAGTGAGGCTTCTAGGAGTAATATAGGGATTTGGAGAGAAAATAATAGTATATATTGGATTATCCAAGGGCTTAAGAGGTGTTGTTAAGGGGGTAGATATGGGGGCCTTTTATAAACATGTTTAAGTCTTATATTTTACCTTATATTTTTATTTTTATTTAAATCGTTCATTAATGAGGTAATCACTACATCATCATGGTGTCATAAGTAAATTTATATATATAATGTATAAAAATTATTAACAAAATACCATGATGTAGGAAATACTTTTAGATTTCCAATTATTATTTATAGTCTAATATATCATTTATGTAGTCAAAATTAAAATAGTTTTACTTAGGTGTTACATTCTTTTGTTATATTTTCCTTTCATTAAAAATAAAATGATAAAATGTCACTATCACCCAAAATTGATTAAATGGGGTCCCAAAGTTGGAAAAAGGAATCCCATGGTCGAACATTACAGCACCAATAGCATTAAGACACACTTTTTGGTCAGTTTTTATTTTTATAATTTTTTGTTATTACCCTTAACTACCCGATTACTAATTAATCAAAATAATTAAAGATAATTGTCGTTGTTACTATTCATATTGTCCAAAAAACAATAGAGTCTTAATTATATAACTTGGACCTTCTGATTCAAAATATGGATCACATTTTACAAAATTAAAAACATATAAATTTCATTAATTAATTTAAAAATAATTCTTGTAGTAAAAAAATAGCGTGTTTTTAAGAAACAACATCTATCAAAATATTGACTCTTTTTTATGTCCATTTTCAAAGAGAAAATAATTAATGTACAACATTGGATTAAATGGTAAAAATATATTCTAATTTACCATTGAAACCAATTAAAAAGAAAATCTAATCATTGAAATAAATTAGATTAAATGGTGGTTTGGAATTTACATACAGCATTTTTCACTAAAAATGATCATTATTTGAAAATAACAAAAATTTACACAAAGTAAATTTTTATTTCTTGATTCTAATGAATTATTTTATTTTTTCAAATATAACATATAAATTTGACAAAAATTAGATTTAAAAAAGGGTTCGGCATCAAAAGTCGGTTAATCGGCCTTATAAAAAATATTAGAATATTTATTCTAAAAATTGTATTCATTTTCATTTTAAGCCTCTAACATTTATTGGATAAATGAAAAAAAATTTAACAAACATATATAGTCATTTTGTAGTTAGTTCTTTTCATTACCGCCATTACAATGGCTAGGCGTTAACTACCATTTAAAAAAATATTCTTTTATTATTAGTGTGGAATGTGAGATTTCAAAGAAACTCATTTTTGCATATTAGGTACGAAATCGATCATAGCATTCCCTTTAATGTAATATTAAAATTTTATTCACAAGTATTAATATATATATGAACATTTAATATTCATTATTTACCTAGGATGTTATATTTTCCCCCCTTTTGGGAATATTTTCCTCATAATTTTAAAATTGTGCCCGAAAACTTCATTGAAATCCCCACATCGAAAAATGAGTAAATTAAACTATCACTTTAAAATAAATAAAGAAAAGTAAAAAGGTCACCTGAGATAGAGGATACTAGGATTCCATGAGAACATGGATATGGAGGACAAAACAAACCATCATGTTCTGATGGAGAGTGATGGGAAAATATATATAGGAGAAATTTAACCACCAGAAATTCACAAACATGATATGGGTTAAACGGTATTTGATTCCACAGTAGGAAAAGAAAATAGAATTTTTTTTTCCTTAAGTTAAATTTCATTGAGGAATTTATTTATTAGCTTTACTAAAACATAAGGAAACATACTTACTTTTTGTGTAGAATTTCATCTCTAAATAGATTTCATACTCAAACCAATATTTTCTCCAAAATGTGAGTATTTAGGATGACTGTTCAAATTGAGAGCTCTATATTCAACTTTGATAGAATAACATAACTCAAAAGAGATTAAATATATATTTCCCATGTCTTTATACCTTAACCAAAACCAAAATTATTTGTATAAGATCAGATAATAACAAAAAAGATAATCTTTTACAAAAATAAAAACTACTCTAAATCTCCAAAAAAATTTCTAACAACCCAAAGTTCTACAGAGACCATTTAATAAAAAATTTACATCAAAATTCATCAAAAATAACCAACCTTAGATTTAGACCCAAATCTCTGAAGGATTTAATCTTATAGTCTTCCCAGTTAAATCTTAACATTTATATCCAAATAACACCAGTTACTCTTAAAGTCTAATGCTGAAAAGTAATTATCCTAATCACATATCCTCCATAACAGGCCAATAATTTCCATAGATAACCCAAAGTCATCTTATTATTGATTCATTAAATCATCTAACTAAATATAATTTTTCATAATAACCAGGGTCTTCATGTAGTCAAGTGGTAGGCGATAAATACTAGTAGCACATTGGTTGTGGGGTTGATTCCCCCAGCTTGGTCCGACACGTTGGGTTGTCACATGGTCTGCATGTTATCCCTGTATCCATAACAAAATAATTCATAAGGAATTCCCCAAAAAGATATAAAATCATAAAAAATAAAGATAACATAATTTAACATTAATTTTATCTCATGCCTTTAATTTTCCATCATATAGTAACCCATAATTTTCTTAAATGTAAGGATCATATAAACCATAATGGTTACCATTATAATTATTACATGGGCTTCCATATCGAGTTGATTCTCTCATACATGATGCATTAGAGACCTCACCAATGTTCAAGTGGTTAATCACAACTCATTTATAGTTTGTTTAGAATAACCACGAGATTCCTTATTGAGTCCCCCATTTCATCAAGTCACTTCATCAGAGAAGCACTACAGTTTCCTTCAAACCCATTGTCACTTTGGTTCCTACTAGATCCATCCATTTACTAAAACCAAAAATGACAGTGTGAGTATATTAAAAAAATTATCATGTACTAATAAGGAAGATAAACACTAAGATATACTTACCCTTGTTATCTCTAACTCATTCAAACTTTCAAAAATAACAATGACTCCATCTAATATACTAACCATTGTGGTTATACACTACTTGTCACTTATGCTTAGAAAAAACTATAACATCTAATGTTATCTAAACCGACCACTGATACCAACTATAAGAAACCTTCCTTAAAACATTCCTTAATAGTGATTTAAATGAATAATTCACCTTGAGGATCATTTCAAGTTTAGAGTTTTATAGAATAAGGACCTAACTATTACATATTAGAAGATTATAAAGTAGACACTACTACTATAACCAATTTTTCACAACAAAAAGTCCACAAATAAAACAAGAGTTCATTTCTTGATATATATATTCTTGAAAAATTATTTTCATTAATCCTTCCTTATAACTTGTGAAATACTTTTCAAAAACATGGGATGAGCATTAAAAGCTCAGTAAGGGTTATAACATAATGAGATGAAACATTAACCCACCAAAAAATTCAAATCATTGAAACCATAACATTCAATCATAACATACCTTCTGTAATCATAATATTTATGTATAACTCATAGAAATCATAATTAATAAAGGTAACTTGAGGCATTCATAACATTCTTACATAGGGAGTAACCCTCAAGGTTACGTTTGGAATACCCATCACAGTATATTCCCTAAATATCTTCGAAGAAACCTTAGTGTTTAACTCATTCACGTTACCCAATGCATTGGAGAGCTATCATGGGATCACCCACACTTAGATTATCACGGAACTACCCGTCTTCATAAACAATTCTCAAGAACCATAACATAATCTTATCACATAAAACATGCATAAAAGAAACAAATCATTCCAACATTTCAATCAAAATGTTTCAATACAACATATTGAAACAATCAAAACATTATCAAAAATATTTTCAATATCAAAATAAATGAAAAGTCAAAAAAGGTATTTATTTTTCATTTAAAAAAATTTATGGCTTGTAGTTGAAGCTGAAACTCAAATAATGGTCAGAGTAGTGGAAAAGTCATTGTCGGCGCATACGTAAGAAAAAACATTCCTTTTTCATTTATT
Organism: Viscum album; assembly: GCA_963277665.1. NCBI lineage: Eukaryota > Viridiplantae > Streptophyta > Magnoliopsida > Santalales > Viscaceae > Viscum > Viscum album. Next base: position 1,681,244,350 of record OY728126.1, on the reverse strand, counting down.
AAAACATTTTGTATAAAAATATTCCTTTTTTAATAAAAGTAAATGTCAAAGGGGTTCATACACCATATAAAAGAAACTTGTGTATAAAACAAAATATGCCTCAATGAAAGGAGATTGAGACGAATTCCCTTAAAATATCTGTATCCTTAGATTAAGGATAATTAAATTACATAATTATGTTTTAAATCTATAAATACACCCTATATTAGAGGATATTATGTGTAAAATAATCAGTGTTCATCAAAAAATATTTATAGTACGACATAATCAAGAAATAGTGGTATAACCAAAAGAATTGAAATTTTTTTAAGAAGTTCCCTTACAGAAATTCGAAAGCCTAACATCGCCAGATTAAAATTCATAAAATTAGTTGATGAGAGATAAAAAGGGTATCTAATCACTTGGACATAAAATTTACAAAAATAAGGATATATAAGAACATATCCCAACATAATAATATGTAAATTAAATGTCATAAGAAACGAAGTCATTAAAAAAAGGATGGTGAAAGGTTCCCTTACCGATTTGGGTAACTTTCAAAACGTAAACACCATGAAAGAAGGATCATACAATGAATATGTAAATACCCATAAATTAAATTATATTACACAATTAATACAATCGTGGTCCTTACACACCCGACAAAAAAAATAGTGGCAAATGTAACACGAATCTCACGGGAATAAATGTGGGATGAATAATCCATTACGAAAACTTGGCAGCCTAACAGCGCCACTTAAAACATCCAAAAAAAAGATTGATGAGATCAAATAGGGTCTCTCATAATATGAAGTTAAAATTTACAGTAAGATTAATATAAAAGAACATCCCCCAACATACGAATGAGGAGCTTAATCGAAATGACATAAAATAGAGTACTTAAAAAGAAAGAGATAGGTAGGATCTCTTATCTCAAGCCTGACTTGTCTTGTTCGTTTCTTTATATTCCTGAATAATAAACTTTTTTCAATTTATAATTACTTAAGTACATCCTCTAATTTTTTTTATTCAATTCATAACACAAATTATAATTTTAAAATAATTAGTTAATCATGTGAGTTCATATCAGACGTTTTTGTTGATGTTCAGTATATGAGTAAAAAATGAACTTGTTTGAAAAGAATTGTCCATGTAGTTATAAGTACACAATATATCTAATATTATTAATTATTTTAATATAATATATATACATTATATATTCATTTTATACTATTTAATAACATTTGGAGATAAAAAATTATATGCACCATTCATGAAGAAGGTTGGTCGTACGGACGCATGAATGCTACTTTCATTTATTTTAAATATTAATTGTATTAAAACATAATGATAAATATATATATTATAAATACAGAATCATATGCATCATTTATATGTAATATATATCATATATATCCATTATATATATGTACTTATAATAGTACATAATATTTGGAGATAAAAAATGGAATGTACCGTTAATGGAGATGGTAAGTCATACGTACACATGAATGTCACTTTCATTTCTATTTCATACTTTAATGTAATGAAAAAATAATGATACATAGTTATATTATAATTAATTTATAACATCATATATAATATTATTAACTCCATCCTTTATACATCCCACATATGTCATTAATGATTCAAATCACTTTGAGGGGGGTTGTAGTCCGAACTTCCTAAAATGAAATTATCACGTTTACCCGTTTTGGAAACCATAAAGGTATAGAATAAATGAAAAATAAAGAAGAATAATGAAAACATTAACATAATATATATATCATATATAAATACAGTGACATATTAATGGCCACCATGAGAGGTGTTAAATAAAGATTGAACAATCATCATTTCATGAAGCAGTAATTCGCCACCCATAGAAATAGTATGTTATTTAACCATTAGAATGAGTTGTGTATATGTGTAGCAAGAATACATCTCATAAAAAATCCTAGTATATTTAATATACTGGTGTTGTTACAAAATAAAGTAATAAAAAAAATTTATGGGGTTGGAGAAGAAAAATAAAACAAAAGAACATAAGAGAAGAAAATACCTTCAAATCAGATATCTCTTTTTGATTTGAGCCAAAAGGATTCCTTGGAAAGACTTATGCCCAAATTGAGGCTTCTAGGAGTAAGATAGGGATGTGGAGAGAATATAAGAGCAGAGTTTGGACGAGAGAATGGCTTAATAGGTGTGGGTATGGGGGTAGTGGTGGGGGCCTTTTGTAAGAGGGAGTAGGGGCACTCTTGGAAAGTCATGAAATGTTACATTGTTATTAAATGTGTTTCAGATTTAAAAGGTCCCAAAAAGAATCATATCTAGTAATAGTTGATAATGGTTCTAAATCCACCAATACAATAGGTTTTATAAAAATGGAAGGCTTATATTTTACCTTATCGTTTTATTTTATTTAAATCTTTCATTAATGAGGTAATCACTACATCATCATGGTTTCATAAATAAATTTATTTATTTAATTTCTAAAAATAATTAAAAAAATTACCATGATATAGGAAATATTTTTATCTTTACAATGAATATTTATAGTTTAATATATCATTTATGTTGAAAAAATTAAAAATATTTTACTTCGGTGTTACATACTTTTGTTGTATATTCCTTTATTTAAAATTAAAATGATAAAATGTCACTTTCACCCAAAAGTTATTCCATGGGGTCCCAAAGTTGAAAAAAGGAATCCCATGGTCGGCCATGACAGGACCAATAGAATTAGGACACATTTTTTTGTCATTTTTTATTTTAATGATATAATTTTATTACCTGTAACTACCAGATTACTAGTTAATCACGATAATTAAAGATAGTTGTCATCGTTACTATTCATAATGTCCGAAAACAAAATAATCATAATTACATAATTGGGACCATTCGATTCAGAATATGGAACCAATTTTAGCCAATTCCAAACATTGAAATTTCCGTAAATAATTTAAAAATAATTCTCATTGTCCAAACAAATAGCGTGTTTTTAAGAAACAACATATATCAAACGATTGACACTTGTTTATGTCCATTTTCAAAGTGAAATGAATTATAATGTACAAAATTGTATTAAATGGTAAAAATATATTCTAATTATACTTTAAAACAAATTAAAAAGATAATCTAAGAATAGAAATAAATTATATCCAAAGGATTTTTTTTAATTATAATACATCATTTTTCACTAAAAATGATCTTTATCTGAAAATAACAAAAATTTACACAAATTAAATTTTGATGAATTTATTCAAAATAATGATATTATTTTGTCAAATATAACATTTAAAAGTGACAAAAAGTAGATTTAAAAAAGGTTTTGCCATCAAAAGGCCGTTAATCATCCTTTTAAAGAATATTTGAATATATTATTCTAAAAATTGGATTCATTTCGATTTTAGGCCTCTAACATTTATTCGATAAATGAAAAAATATTTAACATACATATATAATAATTTTGTAGTTATTTCTGTTCATTACCACCATTACAATGGCTAGGTTTTAACTACCATTTACCAAGTATGTTACACCATATGTCTGAAACAATACTCACACAAGTTAAAAAATATCTATCCAACATACACGGGTATCCTAAAAAATTTATCACCCTATTTTGGTTAATATTATAATAGATATTCTCTAAATACATAATTTATTGAAAACTAGAATAACTAAAGAGTTAAACATTGTTTTTATTTTGAGCTCCAAATAACATTAAAACATATAAACATACAATTGACCATAATAATGGACTATGGTGGGATTATAATCATTTAATTACATTATAAAATATATGAAAATATTCAGTTCATCACTCTCTTCCTCTTAACCATTCCACTCTTTTGTATTCATCTTATACCAAGGTAAAAACAACCTTTCTATATAATTAATGAAAACACAAATCAATTTTCATATTAATTAAAATATTAGGCTTATTACATGGATCCAAATTTCATTACAAATAAAAAATAAATTTTTTTATCCAATATCATGTTAATCATCACATGCATGTCGCACCTACCACCCCATAGTAATATTTCTCTCTTCACTCAAGGATTTTAATGTGTTGTTTTTTTCATTCATTAGAAAATGTGTGGTCTACATACACCCACTATACATCAAATATATATACATCACAGAGTCAAAAAATGAGTTAATATGATGATTTTTAATGTGTTTTTCTAAGGCTGGTGGTTGGTTAATTTTAAATGTAAAAACAATAGATTCATAAAGAATATGTTTATGCTCTAAAGTAATGTCAATCCATGAAAATAGTTTTTCTAAAGAATGTTGTCCTCCTCCATCAGTTAAAAAATGAATCACCATGAAACACCTCTTCTATTTTTTGGGATGTTACACATAGAATTTTAAACTTCAATTATAAATTGCATCCCACTATTCCCTAATTATATAATTTTCTCAAATAGAATACATTTTTGGATTTCTCTTTAGAATTTTATTTTTTAGGAAATGATATGTTTCTTTTTACCATAGAAATTTGGTGAAACTCCATTCAATATAGTTAATCATATTCTGGATACCCATCTATATTACCATCATGAAATTTATTCCACAAAATCATAAATAAATATGGAACCACTCTTAATTCAGAATATATATATTATTCAAGAAAAAAACACATCACATCTTCCCCCTCCTCCACACCTGTGTTCAATAATAATCATGAATTTAATTTTTAGAATATGTTTTAAAGGGATAAAAGGATTCTAATATGGATAACTAATAAGGTATTTCATGGCTACTCTTGGAATAATAAATTAAAAATTATTATTTATTCCATAAAAATAGTTGAATGTAAAAATGGATTTAAAAATGGTTCATCAATCATAGTAAACACATATCAAAAAATAAATGCTTTTAAAAATAGAATAAAAACAAGTTATTGATCATTAAAAATGTCTCAATACTTCTATGAAAAATAAAAATGTTTTCAATATGTCATATTGGTTAAGAAACATCTCTGGTTAGGAAATAGTTACCGTTTGAACAATACCAGCGCACATGAGTATCACAATCAATCAAACTTCATCAAATGTTATTATATGAAATTAAGAAAAAAATGCAATAAAAAATCATTTAAATAATCATTCATTAAAATGAAGTTATTTTATAAAAGTACCAATATGGTACGAATTTACCAAAGTATTTGATTTTTCTCAAGATACATAAAAACATTGAAAACTAATGAAAAAGGATAACATAAAAAATATTGTAAAGGAGATGAAAATTTAATTTAAAGAACACCAAAAGTTCTAAAATGAAAATTTATATCCCTCCCCATAATTATTATATTTAGTACCTTTTTTTAAAATTTATTTATGAAATTTTTATTTCAATAAATTGTTTAATTAGGTAGAGAATAAAATAATGAATTGGAAAGGCACAACCTGATTTATTTTTGGGTGGGAACAATGAGTTTATCTCCTAGCTGCTACAACATTAAAACATAAATAATAAAAATTAATAAAAATAACGAAAAATAAAGACTTAATGGAATGAAAAGGATATTATTATTGATTTGGACACCCAAGAGGGTGCTAGATTTTTAATTCTCCTAGGAAGGAAGTTGCAGTGGATTATTCCCAATAAAATATGTGTGTGGTTTCCTATAGGTCAACAACCACATTTGACATTTCATGATGTCCCTAAGTGAACACTAAAAGTAGAGAATACCATTGAATATAAGAGAATTAAAAACTCATAATAAAGATGAAATGTATAATAAGAGGTCGGTAATGGGAGGGAAAAGAAAATTGGGGTGATCGTGGTTGACTAATCTTATGTCCTCGTCCATATGGTAAGAAAATTATTGTTAATGAGGTATTCACAACACTATATGCTTGTCTAAATATTCTTAATAATTCACCACAACATGGGTAGTGTCTTCATTAACATCAAAGGTTTTATCTATTTTTATGATATCAGAAATTTCAGAGAATGTTAAGTTAGAAAAAATTCAACTTGAATATGATTAAAACATCAATAATTAATGAAGTATATCCCCATTCAAGAAAGTCATATTGGTAATTGATCTCCTCAGAAAGTACCATTATAAATCAATTTAAATAGGTACATCATTTTAATTGTCATCCAAATCATTGTAGTTGTAGAAATGTACTGATGTTACATTTTCATAAATGGGAAGATCATGTATCAAGTTATCTTCAATAAAGATATTCCACGATTCTTCCAAAATCTAATAATCTACCATAATTCAATTAGATTGCATCTCTACATAATGGACCTTATCTGGAAATATTTGAGTATGGGATGATGTGATTAATTTATTTAGATGATCCATCTCATAAACCACATGTTCTTTAACATAAATATGATGTTTCAGAAATCATCCATCAATTGATTTGATTCTAGTTCAAGTTGTTTTGTTTTTATTGGACTTGACATTCATGAATGTATTCACTTATCCACACATTTTTCTCCCATTATTTCCACTACATCACGAATACTATGAAATTGAGAATCAATATCATTGTAAACATTTGTTTTCACATGAGAATTTTGAGTCAATTAAAAATAATGAAAATTTTAAAACATTATGAAAAAAGAATATTTTTTATGTTTTTGAAATTTATGATTTTTCTAAATGAAATAAAGGAAAATTATTTAGAAAATGTAAATAAAAATATTGAATTAAAACCACATGGATCCCCACTAAGGGATCTATTATGATGAATCATTTTTGTATGAGTTCTTAGAATTTTTTATTTCCATGTGTTACACACGGGTTGACCTAGGTCATTCTCTTGAAGAGATGTTGCGATAAATCAATCAATATTTTTAAATAAATTTATATTTATTTTATATTTATTAAATGATACTTAATGAAATTGTTTTTTGAGAATTTATAATTCAATAATAAAAATAAAAATAAAAAAACAATGAAATCATATTGAATGAAAACAAAATTATATTAGAAAGAAAGGAGATATTAATGAGAGAATCACCCAGATTGAACGTTTATCGTCCCATTATTAGGTTAAAATTTAATTAATGAAGACATTCCATAGTATATATGAATATCATTTTCTATATATGGGAGTTAATATACAGTGCACTCAATAATTTGTGATAGATCACACATCAACCTCCTCGATCAAGGGAAAATTTATATTAGAGAATGTTATTCCTTGGGTTGAAAATGGAGATACAAAGTAGATATACCCACTAACATCATCCATAAGATAACAACAACAAAAATAAGAAACAAAAAACATGAATTATTAATGAGGTTGATTCCACACTATAATGATACCCCATGATCTTCCTCTAGTTAGTTTTTCATGATCAATCTTATAATAGATCAGAATAGAGAAAACATGGTGGAAAATAAAATTATAAAAAATGTGAGAATAAGATGAAAAAAATAGTAAAAAATATTAAAAATGAATATTTTTATTAATGTGAAAAATAAACTACTAAATAAAAGTTAATTGAAACATAAAAGTGCCTATGATTTTAGAAGGTTGGGGATACATATTTTTTGGGAGAGGGGTGAATGAATTCATTCCAAAAGTATCTTTCAAATTTTTTTATTGATATCCTAATAAATGGAGAAATTTTTTATAGTCTTATTCAAGAAATTAACATTATAATATTTCCACAGTTGAACCTTAAAAATTTATATTTACAAGAAAAATTATGTATTAGATATAGCTGATTTACTCTAATAAATTAATTATTTCCATATGACATGTTATATTCTACCTATTCACATTAAAATGCCATTATGAACATGAAACCTGTCGATTCACGCATTCCATAATTAATAAAATTTTGTTAATAAATTATTTCTATTCCCTCCCCAAAAATTAGGACATAAGGAAATGTGTTTCTGATGGTATGAATGAATTACTAAATGGAATCATTTCTTCTCGATAAAACCTTTCATATTACACATATTTGATCCTTTTAAAGAATACATTAATTAGAGTATTTTGACTTTAAACACAACAAGGAAGAGAATAATTATATCCTATATCATTTCCAATCATTATTATTTCATTTATAAATATTTATCTAGGTTTATGCCTCAATTATAGAGGTGGGGTCCAATAATCTGGAAGGAAAAACTTTGCACAATGAGATTGTTATTTGGGCCTCCATATTTCCAAATCAAGACTCAGCCCTGTTGAAAAATATATATCCAACATACATGGGTATTCAATAAAATGAATCATTCAATTGAATCAATATTAAAAATTCATTTCCCAAATTATAGTAGTGACAGAATACAAGGAAAATTTAGAAATTGACAAATTTTTCATTTAATATCACAAGAAAACTAAAACCTAAAAATGTGACAATTACTCATAAAATAAATTTTTTTTGGGATTATAAAAATTGAATTACTATATAAAATATATTAACATATTTTCTTCAGAAGATATGATTACTTGGATTTTCCCTTAAAAATCACTTGCTGAGATCCAAAAACTTATGTGTTTGCAAAACCGTTTATGGGAGATGTTCATACTCATCGATATCACGAAACATACTGTGTATTCCAAGCCACCACATGAAATTATAAATTTCACAAAGTATAATATTAAGGCGTTTTATGGTTTATTAAATTAATTTATGCCATGATAATGTAATTATGAGTATATAAATTTTTTATAGTTTAATAAATATATTTTCATACTATCATGGTAACATTAATAATGTTTTTTATATAATAATAATCAAATTTAAAATTTGGATAATTTGAAAACATAAAATAAGAATTTATTTTAATGAATTGATGAATTTTTTTAATTAATATTAATTAAAAAAATTATTATAAAAAATATTATCATATAGCAGTTATAATTTAATTTTTATGATGTCACATGTAATTTTTATAAGGGTTCAAAAAATATTATTGTAAAATATTATTGAATTTCACAATAAAAATTTTGATTATTATTTTAAATATAACATTAAAAAATTTAAAAAATTTATTTATATAAAATTATTAATTTACTTGGAATCAGAATATCAAAATTACCCAATAAATAAAATTTTCATAATATTTTCAGCTAATTTATTTTTTGGGTAAATAATAAATATCATTTGAATATAAATTCAATACAATGAAATCATAATGACCCAAATGTATTGAAATGAATACTATAAAGGTAATAGTTGACCATATTCCTATTTAGCATGAATATTATATGATTTTATTGATATGAGAAGAAATTTATAGTGATCTTATGAATCCTTCAAAACTATTAATATTTTTATGGTTTTAAAACAACATATGCATTATTATAAATCACATTCACATTAGATGAAATATTATTTAATTATTTTCTACCCTTTTAATTGTAATATAAATAGAATCGTTCCCATTTCTCAGAAACCATGGGATCATCTTTTGTTTTGGTTATTTTATTATATAGATTTCAATGCCAAAATAATAATTTAGTCCACTTATTGTCCAATAAAAACCATCAAAATATCATATTTTTATTCTCTACAAATCTTTGTAGAATATAAATACTCTATCCTAGAATTTCAAGAGTCTTCCAAAGTTACCTATATGTTGTCAAGAAGGACCTCCAACACATCTGTAGTTAAATAGTCATGTTATGGTTCTTTTCTTTTCTACTCTTTCTTCAAGTATTTTATTTACCTAATGTATTTTTCATAATTTCCCAAAGATGTGATATTCATTCCATAACCCCATTACTAAAAGATTTATTTAAAAATTATTAGAGACCAATTCCCTTCTCTTAATCAAATTATGATGAACATTTTAGAGGCACTTTAATGCTCTACAAATTTCATTGCGATTTTCCATTCAAAAACAATTGAATTTTGAATAACAAACACATTTCCTTTCATGGGTATTCCCCATTATTAAATTATAACAATTTTACATTTTAATTTAATATATTAATTCCACATTATTTTCTTTGGTAATAAATTTAAAATATTAATGAATACATTTGTATGATCTATATGGAACACTTAAGCATGACAATGAAGTTAAAGTGACGGGGGCGCCTAGAATTATATAGTGCTTTAATGCATTTGTCAATATTTAGTCTCTTAAAATTCCATGATGGGACATGAGGTGAACCTCATTCATTTACTGTAATTTTTCCACAATGAAATCTTGTTTATCTTGGCCTGGGCCTATGTTTTTGTTGTAGTGTTTGAAACTGTTTCCCCATTTATTAAGTTGTGATTATCATGCTATATCATGCCTCATTGTTCTTGCCTATGATTCATACTATTTTTATTCCCCATTGATATTCATATTTTCAAACATGTATCACATTGTTCCTTTTTTATTACCTTAAGGTGTTTTTATCTCACGCATTTCTTATGTTTTTTCACCCAACTCACTCCTTGTAGTTTTAGAAGCCATTGAATTTTATAAGCATATTATTGGTGTATCCAATAAGGTTTACATTTCCCATTTTGAATATGTTATTATATATACCTAATTTCCATTAAAACTATACATACCAATCATTAAAATTTTATTCTGGGTAATTTTATATAATAAATCATCAACTAATGTGTAAAAATGGTCATTGATGTAATAATTGATATTAAAGTAAAATTTTATTTATTTTTGGAAATTGGATTAGAAAACAATAAAAAATTAAATGGGGATAATACTATGTATAAAAAACATCCCTAAATTTTTATAAGTATATAACAATTGGTTTATAAAAACATACATCTCTTTATATATTCAACTATTGTATCTAGTTCTCACAAAGATGTACGTAGTGGTATCAACTACGAAAAGGTGTTCCAGGCCTGACTTGGTGTAACTTTGTACCTGACAATTGGCATTACTATGCACCCAGTTAGACCTTTCTGGGGTATTTTCATTTGTAAATTCATAATCTTTGTTATGAACTATAATTAATGGAAAAAATAATTCAAATAAGACTATATTTTAGGAAATATATTGTGGATAACTTATATTTAATTTTATACATTCATAAGTTAACAAATCACATATAACATATAATTTATCTCTTTTTATATAATTAGATTACCACTTTACATGATTAATATTTTTAAAAATAAGGATCCATAATATTCAATTTATTATATCCATGCACATAAATTGGAGGAATCCAGTAAACCATCAATGTGAAGGGAAATGTGATGTTGGACCAATGATATTCCAAAGTAAATAGTGAATTACTTTTGTCATCATGAAAATAATCTCTCATATGAAATCAGTTTTGAATAGAAACCAGGATCTAGAGAAGCATCTGAATCCCCCATAGTGTGACAAGCTATATTTGAGTATTTTTTGTGACAATTGCCTTTGATTTTTGATTATCCTTCTAATCCCTTAATCAAAAAATCAATTTATCTACTCTATCGAGAAGATATTATCTATCTTTTAGTGATCCGAAAAATACAATTTTTTTTGATATTTATAATATATAAGGAGAAGCTAATTAGTGGTGTACATTAATCATGAATAAAAATAATAAGGAATAGATTGAAGTTATGGTGAGTAAATAATTCGAGAAAATGTTTTTCTGATAAATATTTTACTAGAAGACCCTAAAATAAAATGGAAATGGTCATTTATTCCCATAATAAAAAAGAAGAAAAATCTATCGTTGTATATGAGAAAAACTACACAATACATACCTGACATGCCTCCCAATTTTTCATTTCCCATGAAAGCATGGGTGACTATTCTTTTGGTGAGAAAACACATATATATGAAAAGTCCTGATAATTCACAACATTGATATATATGAGGAAATTTTCCCATGTTATCCCAAAGTTGAAATGGAATTTGGTGATTCTTGGGGGTATCATGGGGATACAAATTTAAAATTAGAGTTAACTGTTGGAGTTCATATTATAAAATTTAATGATGAAAATAAATTTAAAAATCCCACGTATTAAATGTATTGAAAGAAAGACCATAAAAATTGACTAAGGGGGAAGAGTAAATTCATTAGGTTTGGTATGTAAGGGAACATAACAAGTGATTTCTGAGAGTAGAAACCCACTAGTGAAACTAATGAATGTAATGATATAGTCAACACATAGTGCATCATTCATTGCATCAAATGAAACGAACTAGGGGACATTTCAAGCCAACTCCCTGAGAAAAGAATTTTCAAATACCACAATAATCCTAAAAAGTATAAAGGGTGATCTTCTTCCATCGCAACTACCAAGGATGGTCCCAAAAACTAACTAGTGATAGGCACACTTGAGGTCCATTGAATTATTTTAATATTCAAGGCCTTATCAGCCATTTTCATTGCTAGTTTTGGTTGTTTGAGGTATTTGGAGGTGGCTCAAAATAAGTTTGGATAATTTTAGTTATAAAATTTTAAAATTAAGGAGACTACACATTGTGTAGTTGGAATACATGACGTGAAATTATATTTTACACCATTTATAGTGGGTCACACAACATGTAAAATAAATCACATGCCATTATATATGGTTTCACAATCTATAATAATTCATAATTTAAAAATAATTAATAAAATGATGAGGTGATGTTTTTTTAATGGAAACAATATCATGGGTATTACATTATGTGAAATGGTATTAAACATGGTGAAATACCATGAAATAGGTCAATTATAAAAAAACCATTTATGATGGACTTTTACATATTAAGTTATGTTTTCTTCATCCTCATATTTTAGGCGATCCCTAGGTTCCCTAATGTGTTCCTCAAGACCTATTTCTTCATCATTGATCTTTTTCTCCTGGAGTATTTTCACTGGATTTCTATGGTTGATCCGTGATGAGTTCTCTACTCCCTCTCACCCATTTTCATCTATTCTTCTCCCAAGGATATACTATGGTGGTGTTACATTGTGTTTCCTTATTCATTTGATTATGTTTTATGGTCTGGGGTTGCAAAAAATGTTATTCTGATAGTCCACATTGTTCGGTTCTGGGTGACATTTTCTTTTCCTTATAGTTTGATGCATGTCAGAAAGCTTCATCAAGGTTTGATTTCCCTCATTTATCTTTATTTGTGTAACATGTGGGGATTGTTTTCTTTCGTTACTTATGAGATATGGTTTTATGGATTAATGAAAGATAAAAATATTGGTTATGTTAAATTTGAAAGGTATAGCAGTGTTCTTCATGCTTTAATATCTTCATAGTTATTTTGATCTGATGGATTTCATGGGCTATGTGACCCAAAACAATTGTGGTTGTTAGTGGTTTATTGGGTTGTTTGACATGTGTTGTGGAACTCTTTTTTGTTTTCCATGCGATGATATCACACTAAATAGAAATTATTTAATTACATATACATGGATAATGAAAACATTCATTATTATTGGATTTTTGTTATAACACCCTTAATAATTAATTTGAATGTGATAAAATTCCATTTATAAATATGAAATTTGATCATTATGTGATGCGATGTGTGTGTGGTTGTGGATCTATGGGGATGATGGATTGGATGGGCATGCTAGTTGGGATAATGGTTTTTTTGGTCTTGCTTGTGTTGTGGTGAGGGTATGGTTTGTTTGGCCATGCTTTGTGGGGCGATGATTTGATGGATGTTTTTCCATGATTTTAGGGCTGTAAGGTGACAGAATGCGTTTCGGGTTTGAAAATGTGTTTGAAATGTGCTAGATGCTCATTTAGTGATGGGATAAATAAATTATTGATTAATATGGTTTGAAAGGATTTGGTTGGTTGGTTAATGAGAAGAATGTGGTTAATGAAATATTTTTATGGGTTTTGTGATCAAATGTGTTTGATGATAAATAATTAAATGGATGGTTGTTAAAACTAGAGAAAAGGTAAAGCCATGTTTCAAGGTTATCTACCTTCTGAATTAGTGTTTTAGGTACTAAAAAATGCATTTATACATGGGATGAAAATTTATGGTGATGTGATTTTGTTATTTTGTAATAAACACATTGTTTGAGATTTTGTTACATTCCATATATATATTTATAAAAAAGTATATTCTAGTGATTTCCAATGTCACACCACCCTTATTGAGCACTACGAGAAGAACACCCACAATGTCACCTGGGGGGTACATGTTTTCCCATCATCTAGTGATGATTAAAGATGACAATTTACCCAATATTCTCTTCTCACTCTTTCATTCTAGGTATGAATTTTAAATTATTTGATGGTTGGATGTCTTTTAGTGTATTACATCAAAGTTGTAGTATATCGGGTGTCTTTAGGAAGAGTTTTGATGTTCATTCAAATGTATCATCGAGTTTATATGTGATGATATTTGAGATCATCTGAGGATGTGTAATGCTCATATGTCTCTGGGTGTGATGTGTTATGAGGCCATTATGTGTGTCTGCATGAGATCTATGATTTGGTATACGGAAGGGATGTAAACACAAGGATTTATGGCGTTGGGATAGAGCGACATACTGGTGGGAAAGTGTTGTGGGGTACCCTATCATCGATGCGATTACACTATATTGTATTATATGACATTTCTAATTTTTTATGAATGCCTTGGTGCGGATGGGATTTCTATTATACCTTATTATGTGTTTTTTGTTTATTTTGATTTCTCATAGGGGAATTCGTATACTTCTTTCACATGTGCACAAGAGAATTTGGATTTCATATTAAGTAGACCTGATATTTCAACCTATGTATATAATGTTATTTTATGGTTTCCATGAGGATTACATGGATCATGATGGTCTTTACTAGCCTGGTCCTTGGGATATTTGTTGTGTCCCTTATTTATATTTACTTTTCAATTTTTACTATAGAGATCGCATTTTTTTGTATTAGTTATATTTATACAAGCATTGTGTAATGTATTCTGGGTCTCCATATATATATATATATATATATATTTTGTGTGTGAATGTGTCCTGATGATGTTTGTAATATTAATCTTATATGTGATCTTGTTTTCATATAAATGGCAATGGCTCCCATTGTGTGATATTTGTTCACCCTTAGTGATAATAACCATCTTGAGGCCTATTGGAGGTAGGAATCACGGTTCATTGCCTCTCTCCCCTAGTTGCAGTATATTTGGAGGTAGGGGTTCATGATAGAGTGGTATAATAGTTTATGGTTGAGATATAGGATGGATTTTTTAGTTATGCATAGTAATGATTGCATGAGTTGGTAGGGAGAAAATCAGATAATATTTTTTCGTGAAATAGGCCCGATAAGATCAGCCTGTAAATGGGATTTTTGGGTCCCATGTGACTCGTTGTAGGAACTCTAAGCCTACTGAATGGCCATGTGAGGCTATATTGCTGGCATGGTAGAGACCTAGAAGAGTTACATGTAAGATAATGACCTTTATTCCAATTTGGTATTTTTTGTTTTGGAAATATATAAGTGAATTAAAAAATAAACCTAATATTATTAAATTTTATACTATATTTAAAATCCAAACTACTCCGGATTAGAAAATACATTTTTTCATTTCATATGTTAGTTCTAGTCATCATACATGTGTAGCTCAAGATTTTAAGTTCTAGTAGGCCGATCAGGATTATTGCGGTAGTTTTAATCCATTTGTAACGAATGAGGAGTTGTATATGAATTTTCCCACATTCCCCTGGAAAGATTTGGGGGTGTATTGTTGATGTGTTTTAGATATTGTAATAAATAGATTGTTGGAGGATCTTTATATAATAGTCAGTTTGAAACAGGCACTGATATATTACAAGGTCCCTTTCGCTATATATCATATGTGAGGAGTTCCTTGTAAAGGTTGGAATCTTTATCCGGGGGAGTGGAAGGAGGCAAAATCTATGTGGGATGACTTCATATGTTGTTCAAGATAAAGATACATTCATCAACCAGGAAGGCAATATATATGTAGGATCTACTTTCTCTTAAGTTGGGAAGCATGTCAGTGCGATAGTTTTAAATGAAGTTCAACGACCTTATGTGTTTTACCCAGGATCTTTTTCCTAATGATGAGCCTCATGGGTTTCTTCATGAGGATGTACTAAATCCATTTATCCTTCATGCATTTACACATTTTATGTTTCCAAAGATTCTCAATGTTCATAAAAGTATAGAGGTGATCAAACAAATGTAATAGCGAGGTGGTTTTCTATTGGAAGGGAGACATATAGGTTCTTTATTGGGAATATTTTTCTGTAAAAGGAGTCAAGTTAATATAACTTTGAGGATTCAACTGAGAAGGAGTGAAACTCATCAGCTTTCTATCCATTCTTTTGGTTTTAGTGGGTTCTGTGATTTTCCATGGAGATTTGTGACTATTTATTTTCATATTGGTGTTTTTCTCCATCAACATAACTAGTTCCAAGTGGTTCCTAGATCATAGTTCAGTGGAGGTGGACATGTTCAGTTCCATACTCATCAATAGTTTTCAGTAAGTCAATTTTAGTAGGAGGGTTAGAAGGTTCATGGTCTTCTCAGGGGGGATGTAGATTGTAGAGGCCTAACTCATCATGTTCTGTTTGTTCAGGGACCTCGAACTAAGCATGGCTATGTTGGTAGTCTTCAGATTTCAGGAAGACAATATAGAGTTTCTCAGTTACATTCAGTGGATCCAGTAATTCCATTGGGGCAATAGATCGTTAGAGGTACGTTAAATTTTTTTTATTACCCTTGATTGTGCCATATTTGATTTAGGACCATAATACACTATTTTGAATCCCTCTAATCCCATGAAATAGTACATTATGTAGAGATTCTTCCCATACCCCTGGTGATGACTATTATAGTCGAAGGCCAGACTAGATTGTTTGATGTGTTCTTGGGGTGTTGATTGATGATAGGGCTGTAACAGGCCGTTGGGGGTCTTTTCTTATTATTGATGAAGTCATACAATGATATTCTTGACCTCATATAGCTGTATTCCTTCCATGATATCATTTAATGATTCCTGAGGATATTCATGTTTCACAATGTAGATAGCTAGTGTTTGGTTTTCATTACTGAGAAAAGTTATCATGTGGGTAGTCAGCTTATGGATCCTCTCCTTCCTTGACAGATGTGTTATCATTGAGATCAGTGGACAATAGGATGGTAGAGATTCCCAAGGACATTGTGGAGTTCAAATATATTGTTCCAGAGGATGTTGTGACTTAACGCCCTAATGAGTATATTGAGTTTAGGATAGAATTGTAGCCTAGTGAATCTCTGATTTCGATGTCTCATTATCAGATAGAACCTTCTAATTCAGTGGATGCTAGGATTTAGATATATGAAATGATGCATAAGGATTTTTTCCTTCTTAGAGTGTTGTCATTGGGTGCTCTAGCATTGTTTCTAATAGAGGATGCCAGAATGATGTTGTGTATAGACAATCATATGTCGAATCATGTGATGGTCAAGAACTGTTACCCTCTTCCAATGGTAGATGATATATTCAACCAGCTATTATGGGAGAGTTGGTTATCTATGAACAATCTACAGTCTTGATACCACTAGTTGTAGGTGAAGGGGGGCGGGACATCCAAAAGACTGCCATCAGATACAAGTATGGGAACTTATAGTTTTTAGTCATTCCATTTCATGTTATGAATGCGCCAATTGTGTTCATGTGGATTATGAGCTCCATGATTATTCAATTTTGGTGTTGGTTCATCATCATATTCATTTATGACGTGTTAATGTACTTGATGTTAGGGTAAGAGCTTTTCGAGAAACTCATAACTATCATGCACGTTCTTCGACGCCCCCAGGTATATGAAATTTTGTTAAAGTCTTTATTCTGGATACGATATGATCATTTACCTGGGCATGTGGAATCTCAGCATTGTGTGGATGTAGACCCGTTCTTGGATGAAGTAGTTTTTTCTTGGGAAGCACCAAAAAAATGTGGCTAATGTTCATAGTTTCCCTATCCTCGTAGGCTATTATATGAGGATTGTACCGGATTTCTCTTGATTTTCTTCCCAATTAACATATTTGACTACAAATGAAAATGATATTTTGTGGTGTGATCATATATATATAGAATATTGTCATCAATATGGGATGTTCTTCAGTCCTCCAGTGTGTTATCTATTTGAGGAGGGTATATTCATTGAGGTCATTTATGAAGCTTTCAATTTGGTTTTTGAATGCATGTTGATTCAACATTGTTTAGTGATCTCACATGGTTCTAGGAAGATATGGCCCCATAATCATAACTACACAACCCATTATGAAGTGATATAAAAAATAATTTTTTCAGTCATGTTTTAGTGGAACAACCTCAATGGGGACCGAATTGTGGTCATTATCGATCATAACATCTTGAGGTATGTATTATTCCATCTTTTTTTAATCTTTTCGAAATAAATGTGGATGGATTCTCTTTAGGATTATGATTATGAAATATCTTACACCTCATAAAATTGAAATTTTGATGATCATAGTTTGATCAAGAAGTCACATAAGGGTGTTGTTCAAGAATCTGCAGATTCTTAGAGAGAAATATTGGATTTGGCATCGTTGCACATAGATAGAAGAGTGGATGGCCGTAGATGAAGTTTTTTTCAAAGGAAGGATTTTTATTATCTTATGAAAAATGTGGAGAAGTCAATGTGGTAATGCACATATCTAGAAGTGATGTGTGATGATGTTGTCCATGGTTATTCCCTAGAGGGATGGTCGGATTAAAGTCAAATCCGAATTTTGTTTTGTGGGAGTATTCTTGTTCTAGTGTAAATGAATGTCTGAGTCCTCCTTTAGGTTCATAGATCACGTTTTTAATTACCCCAATTAATTTTCAAAATGTAATGTGGATTTAAGGGTCATTATTTGTGGCCCATAATTAAATGTATAGTGGATGATATTTTTGAAATGTTCTTATTTTTCCAACAAGTAAAGGCCAAGAATTATGCTCATTTTGGTTTTTTGTTGCACGTGGATGATATGTTTTTGGAAAAAATCTTGAACATTTGTTGATCATTGGTATAACAATACCTTTGGAATATTTTTCGTATAAAAATAACTATAACTCTTTCATTGGAAGAGATCCGTTTAAGGCTTTTTATGTTAGACCATGTCCTTCAACATTGTGCTAGACAGAGGTTAGGGAGACAACCATTTGTTGTCCCAATGTGGTGTAGACCACAAAAAAATGTTCAACTCATTCATGACTGAATGAAAGCATCTCATGACTAGAATAAGTCTTTTGATGATTGTAGATAACATTTCATGTAGATTGAGGTTGGGGACTATGTTTTCCTAATATTTTCCCCTTGACATGGGAATAAAAGTTCTAATATAGGAAATGATCTTTCTCCCATGTTTTTTTGGGATATTTGAGATGTTCGGGATAGTTGGAGAGGTGGCCTATCAGTTGGAACATCCACTATGGTTGGTATGTATCCATGACATATTCCATGTCTCTCAGCTTTGACAGTATCTTCTCGATGACTCCCATTTCATTTAAATGGAAGAGTTGGTAATCAAGGGTTATAAGTTGCTTATGGAGTGGATAGTAGAGATAAGGATCTTAAATAAAATTATCTATTTGGATAGACCATTCCATTGGATCATGTGTTATATATGAATGTTCTTCCAATAGGAGAGTACATTGAATCCATTAAAGGGAATGTGTTATTTTTACCCAATGTTGTTTTCAGTTTATCTATCCTATGTTTTCATTATGAAGTGACATTAAGATCCCTTCATTTTATGAGATGATAATTTTTAATTGGATTGTATGTTTGGGGTGTGGTGTGGGATAGATTCATGAAATTAAAAAATGGGATGACTGTATTCCTAATAAAGATGCATTACATGTGATGCAATTAAATCCATTTGGGCGAGTTAGTGCCTCCCAGACCATATTGTATCCTTACCTTGAGAATGGGATTAATAGATTTAGGTTTTTGGGATAGCGTGGTTCATTTGTTATAGTATTTGTTGGTTTAAGATGCATGTATTTTGATATGGATGTGTAGTGGTTATGGGGAAATATTTTTTTGTGATAGGAGGCACCTTGTGGTTGTGGAGATGTCGTTGTGTAGTGTGATTGGGTCCATTTTTGTGAGAATGTTTCAATTTTGGTAGCACTTTGGTTATGATGTGATCCTTGATAGGTATCTCGTAGGGTGGTTGTTCATACCCCTTTTCATATAGACATATATTTGGATTCCAAAGGGTGATAATGGTTTGTGAGGTATCATATTTCATGGTTCATTCATTCTCGGTCCATTAATTGTTTGTTTTTTGTTTTTGGAGGGTTTTAGAGGATAATAAAATGGATTACATATATGTTTAGATGTTAAAGGCTAGAAGAATGTTGATTAAACATTGTAGAAGTGGATTAAATGAGGTGAAAGTTAGATTAGTAGCTTTTCTAGTGGTTCTCGGGATGTGAAACCATTTTACATGACTTGATATACAGTTTCATAATTTATACTATTATGGGGTTTAAAAATAAACTATAAATTGAAGAAGTGATGAATTTTTTGGAGTAAAAAACCCCATGTGTTACACAATGTGGAATTGTATTATAAATCAGGAAATACCCCAACCTAGTGCAGTTTTAAAAAATCATTTAGACCACTATTTTATTTATTCAGACATTTATTACTATTACAGTAGTTTTGGGAAAACACTTGGATCTTCGAGGTATTAATTGATCCATATTCCACCCCTTTGATCAATTGATCCTAGTTGGTGTTCATTGGTGATCTGTGGTTAGATTGTGGTGAGTTTGATTCTTGGGATGTGAAACCATTTTACATGACCTGATATACAGTTTCATTGGTGATCTGTGGTTAGTTTCATCTTTGACCTGTGGGGCACAACATGTTGGAAATCATTTTTGGGGTAGGATTTCCCTCATTTATAGTCATTTGTGTATCATGAGGGAGGGTTTTAGTTTTTAAAATACAAGACATGGTTGATCTAAAATAAATTAATATAAAAAATTTTATGATGAAATTGATGGGTAAAGTGGTTGGATCACATGTTTTTATAGCTCATATTTTATTATGATGTGCTGAATTGTAAATGATAATCCCCCAATTGAAATTTACGGCAATTGGTGTTTTAGTTTGAATTTTCTGGAATGTGTTTTTGTGCCCTTTATTGTAGTTATTTTGGTGATATCACCTAAATGTAAACTGACTAATTTCATATACTTGGATAATGAATTGTTTTTTCCCTGTAATTTTGTTTTTTTGTTAATTCACTAATTACCTAATGTGTAATGGGTTAAATATTCTCTTTGTATATATGAAAAAAAATTCATATGTTATGATGTGTTAGTAGTAGTTGTTGTCTGGTGTATGGTTTGTTTGGCCTTCTTCTGAGGTAGATGTTTTGTTTTTTCATGCATTTAGGGAGGCAAGGTTATGGTTTTTTACCCCTTCTTATGGGATGGTGATATGTTGGTTTGTTTGGCCATGCTTTTGGGCAGCAATGTGACAATTTTTTTTCTGGTTGTGAAATGTGGTTTTGATGGGATAGATTAGTGATTATTGATATAATAAATAAAAGATTGTTTAATAAATTTTGAATGGATTGGGATATAGGTTAAATGATATATATGTGGTTACTAGAATATAATTATTAGAAGTGTGATAGAAGGTGGGTGACATTAAATAATTAAATGATTGGGTGTAAAATGAATGTTAAATGTGAATACATTATTCAATAAACTTTTCCTAATGAAATTACTATTGTATATACAAATAAATACAATTAGAGGTTGTAGAAAAGGTTATGGGGATGTGTGTTTGTTAGTTAGTTTTAAACCCATAGGTTGGGAATGTGTTCATTCCACTATATATATGTACACACTTGTATATTCATGTTATTTCGATAAACATGACAATCAAATTCATATCTATGTATTGAACACCCATATATTCATGAAGGGGTGTTTTACCATATATATTGTCAGTATTACAGATGGTTGCGTGCCATCTATTTTTTACTCTCCCTTCTATATGAGGTAGGTATTCCACAGTCTATTATGGTTGGAAGTATATTAGTGAATTATATGGATGTTGTTGTATCCCATGATTATTTAGGATGTGGTTTTGTGTTCTTTACAAGTTATATTTATGAAGTGAAGTGATGTGATGTGATGTGATATTATGTTCTATCTTGTGAGTCTTAGGTGAGTGTATGAATTTGTTGTGAGGCCTTAGTGTGTAAGGGTGGGATGTGATGTGGTATATGGATGGGATCATTTCTCTAGAAAGTACGATGTTTTGAAATATTGTCATACTAGTGTGAATGTGGTTTAGGGAACCCTTTCATTAATTTCATTTAATTTTTAATCTATTACATGACACTAGTTATATGGTGAGGCTAGAATGGTCAGTATATGTTGATAGGTGACATTTGATTATGTTGTTTTCTTAGAGGGGAATTAGTATTCTTATATCAAATGTGCTTGAGAGAATATGGATTTTATATTGAGTATACATGTATTATCACCCTACATATATAAAATTGTTTTTAGGTTTTTAGGATATTATGTAGACCATTATGGGCATTACTAGCTCTATCCTTGGGGAATTTGTTGTGTCGTTACATTATCTTTACATTTGGGTATTTAGATTGGAATGATTTTTTTTGTATCAGTTCAACTTATACATGCATTTCTACATGGTTTTTAGGATCCTTATAAAAATATATATATATTTCATTTGTTTTGGATGATTCATATTATCTCCAATCATGTTATCTTATTATGGTTAATTCATACCATCATGTCAGATGTGTAAACCTTTGGTTCTAATCTGATACCTAGGACCTACTGGAGGCAGGACATGAGGGTCATTATATAAATCCCCTCACAAAGGTTTCTTTACAATGGTTGGCCATGAAAAGAATATATATATTACATTTTTATTCTAGTTCTATACATTCCATCATATAATGAATGTTTAATAGAACTATTAAATCACTACCAAAAATCATATAAGTATGGATATCGATGATAATCCAAAATGAGGAATTTATTTCATCTAATGTATATAAATCCTACCCTTTAAAAATTTTAGGGCAGAACATACCCCTGAACAATTCTATACACTCTTTGATTTAATATGATGCAATTCTGGGCATGGATTGGATTTCTCTATATAGATCCAAAATAATATCCATGAGAATGAAATTACTCTCCCACTTGTTAATAATCCTTCGATTCAATACTAGTACGTTGAGGTGGATGAATCTTATTTATCACCAAAAATTCATGAATGGATATTATAAACATATGATCATGATTTTCTATCTAAAATTATTGAGTCCATGGAATGAATAACCATTGAACGCAATCATATTGAGAGGGACTAAACTGAAATGCTTCCCTTGGAAATTAATGGTCTTCCTCCGAGTAGATAAGTGGTTTTTTATGAACTTTATATCTAGGTTTTTTCAAAAATCTAATACTTTGGATTGAATGGAATTTGTCGATCATGAGGATATTATAAAAAAACTACAGGGGAATCTAGATTAAGGGTTCATATTCTCAAGCGCATCAACATGGGTGGAACTAGTCCTCATAATGAAAAGGAATGATGGGTCAATGGTACTTTTAAATGATTATAATGGGCTCAACAAGACTGTGATAAAGAATAGGTATCCTCTTCCAAGGATTTATGAATTGTTCAATCCACTACATAGACCAAGATACATCTCCAAGGTAGTTATATAGTGACGGTATTATATTTTTATGGTGAATAAGGATGATATCCCCTATAGATCCTTTCAGTAAATGTAAGAGAAATATGGGTTCATAAAAATTAAATTTGGACTTAGTAATTCTCCAACCATATTCCTGGACATGATGGTTATATCCTTCAGATATTACCTAGAAATTTTTTTGATAGTCCTTATATATGATATTTTAATATACTCTAATTCTATGGAGGAGAAAGAGAATAATCTATGAATTCTGTTAATGAAAATGCTAAAGGTGAGGCTTTATGAAATGTATATAAAATGTGATTTCTGGTTGAATGGAGTCTTATTCTTGGGATATATTATTACACCCAATGTGATATCTATGGACTATTCAAAAATAGAAGAAAATGAATTATAATTGAGACCAAAATCTATGATAGATATCCATAGTATTCTTTCTTTAGAGAGGTATTTTCATCATATTTTTTATACCAATCATGATTTTCAGACCCACTAGAAATGATAACTATGATGGTAGTCATATTTTCGTGGAGTGATGAATGTGAAAAGAGAAACATCGAGAAAAAAAGGAGGCTTATCAAGAATAAAATAATGAATATAATAAATTCTTTCACAATTTATTACTTAAATGTCTATTTTGGAGAGGTTAAATGATGTTGAATGAGATGATGTGGGAATTCAGAAGAAATTGGAAACTACAAGAAAATTGGAATACATAGAGTTCAAATTTAATTTATATTATTTTGAACCATTTTGGTCAAGACCATGTTTACCATAAAATGTTGTATTAAAGAAGAGCTTCTAGATGATTAACATAATTTAATATTCTATATCAATCCTGTAAGAAATTTTTTTATTGAGATCACTATGTAACTATTGGTGGGAAAATCTGAAGAATGGGATCAAAATATGTAAATCAATATGACTTTAATGTCATCAATTGATGGTATAAAGGAATACAATTAGTGGATGATGCAACTATTACCCGTACATACATGGACTTGTGAAAACAACATAGTGGGATTTTTCCCTGGGCTGACATCTATAGGAAACATTGTTTTCTGGGATTCAATGGATCATCTTAAAAATAATGAGATTTTTCCATGATTCATGATTATTTCTCACTAGATCAACATGAATGGATATACATCAATGTGGTGTAATTGATGAATGAAATACCAATATTCATTTTATCTGAAGAATATCTATGATTCACCTAAAAACTCTTTTAATGTATCCAAAATGCACTAAAAATGGGCTAAACATTAGTACAACCTATCATAATAAAATTTTATAGCATTCATGAGATTAATATTAAGAAAGTGAAATATTTTTTATGAGCCTGATATATGCACTTCAATGTATAAAGGGACAAACAACTACCTTTGGTTATGTTCTTATGAAACAAAAATGACCGATCAATCTGTCAATGGCACTATGTGAACTTGATTATTGGAAGAGGTGTTGAACACATTAATTTTGGGATGATGTTTGGGGACATATAATGCTTGTGTTGAAATGGTCATGAAAATAGTTGGAAGTATTAACACCATTAAGAAGAACATCATGGATACATAGGGTCAAAAAAGATATATAATGATAATCATTGATGAGATCTATAGTTTGATGTTAGAGATGTGGTAATACTATGAATGTATCCATGGAATAATTTTATGATATTTGGGAATAAATAGATCCATATTACAAAATACATAATCCCCTATGATAGCATTGATCTCATCAGGTCATTATTTTCACGAAAAAGATATGGTCGCCATCAAATCTGGCACATAACTCAGACCATGGAAAGTATCCAAGGGAATTTCGTATCTCCCCAATATATAATAAGCTCCAAAGTATCAGAAATATGGTTTGAAAAAAAATTTCCATAGTTTAGAAGAATTAAACAATCAAAATGGCTAAATTATTTGAATCTAGCAATTTTTTTCCCAACAATCCTATAATAAAATTAGAAACTAAAATAAAATCTTTTAGAAAATTCTTAAGAGGGACACAAATAAAAAGTAGCATCATCTACATATCTAGAACCACCACATGTCTATTTTCTATCATCCCAAAGGATTCTCCACAACACCATATCAACGATGGAAGCTAAAAAAATGAACTATCATCTCCAAGGAACATTCCCTTACATATGTTGATCATAACCAAGTATAATTATATCCAAAGGTGAATGTAGGGTGTGATCCTAATCCCAATAGGATTCCAACGAAAAATATTTCATGTGGATCCCATTTTAGGATTAATAAATCTTTCATGTCTTATAAACAAGAAATGCTAGTAATAATTTTATCAGGATGTAACTTTAAATGAAATGAGTTGTTATGTAAGAAACATTATGAATTGAACACTTTTAAATACAATATCTTTGATATGAAATTTTCCATCAAGTCATAATTTTTTTTATTGTATATGCAATATATTCTACAGGAACAAGTCAAAGGAACACCCCTAGGAACTAAATAGGTGTGGGCCCTATGTGCATTATATCTTCATGAAAAAGGAAACATATTATATATCCTTCACATGAATGAGCCAAAATGAAGGAGAATAAAAATTTAATTATGGTCCCAAATATCATCAATGATTACTTATTATTGTCATTGTCAAATTTCCTATGTAAAATAGGGATGATATTACTCTGAATCACTAGAATACAAGTCATAGTCCTCCCACCTAGATAAACGGGTCACCATATTTGTGATAAAAAAAGTTACACGTGTTTTTAGAATACAATATTATCATAAAAACAATTTATATATCATACAGAACCCAAATAGTACACAACACACCTTTATACCCCTTTTTTGTATAGTAACCTTGCACTTTATCACATATTTATACATGATTTATTACAAAAAAAATCACTTAAGAAAACTCCGACGATCGAGAGTAATGGTTTCATAAAAAATTAGTAACATTACATGAATATTAAAACATAAAATAAAACATCTTTATTGAAACCATATTTTACCTGACAAATGCATTCATTCATACTTAGCATTGCATTACATAACCTGAGGACATACATATGAAAATGGTGAGCTATAAATCTAGGTAAGGGTGTATAGAAGTCATAACATGAAAAATAAATTACATATTACGAAATAGGCATATCAATGGAGAATAAGAGAATTGTGAAAATAAAATAATGGTATAGAATCATTATCATAAAAAAGGATTTTTGATATTGACATTTATTATAATATTAACATGATCCAAGGCTCATTGCACATGGTTCTTGAGTAATCCCTCATTGCACATGAATTAGAATGACTGAACCGTCATTTCACATGAATTATCATGAGTCAACACTAATTTCACATGGCGTATGATGATATTATTTTTCAACCAATGCATTGGAGCGCTATCAAGGCACACCCTTCTTAATCGTTTCATTTATTGCATAAGTGTGCCGCAAGATCATACAACATGGATTCATTAAACATAATAATTTATTCCATGAATAATATATAATGAATAAATAAATGTAATTCCCAAATAAATAAGTACATTTTCATATAGGATAATATTGTTGATAGGGAAATGGGTATGGAATTAAATTACACGATGATTTTGGTGGAGATATTTTGGGGCAACATATGCTGCACAACAACATCAAATATAATTCATAAAATAGATTAATGAATTTTAACCAGGTCCATAATCATTTATACATTAATTATAAAGTAATGGGATCATGGAACATAATATCCTAACATATTTATTGTAATTTACATGCATAATATACAAAATGTTCTTGAATGTAAATGAGGAGAGAGAAACCCTGTATAGAATTTTAGCATGTTCATGGGGTGTACAAGGGAGGAATTAATTAGAGATAAAGGGGCATATCATGAATCAAACATAAAGAGGAAGGTATTGGAGATTTGTGAAATTATTCCTCAACATTTCTAATTGAAAATAAAATGTGATAACTATATAAGGAAACATGGACATAAATATGGAAGGGAGGAAAGTGATAATCCCTTACATGGAAGTTTATGACTTCAAGAGGTGGAGTAGGGGACTATTGAGATCATGATAATCCTTGAGAAGATTCTAGAGATAAAATGGAAGATATGGGATTTGCTGCAAGGGATTTAAGTGGTGAAAAGTGGGAGTTTGGATGGGTTATTATAGGAGAAGGGAGGGGAATTATTCACTATTTCACAAACATAGGTTGTGGAATATATATCATTAAATATTAAAACCCACAATTCAGCCCATGGATTTGTCCATAGAGGAGTGGAAAAAATAATTTTATAAGTACACTTTTGGAACATATTAAAATATTAGGCATTCTTATGTGGATGTGACTGACACTCTAAAGGAAATCATTTTTAAATGTTAAAATATTTTATAAGTCTTGGAGGGCCAACTAAGGAATCATAAAATTAAGCAAACAAATCTATAATAAATTTATTTGAAAGGAAAAAAAATATTGGTCGAATATCACTTTAATAGTATTTTATTACAATAGTATTGTGTCCTTATAATGTCATAAAACACAGTATATATTTAAATGGTATTTAATTTTACCCAATAATTTGACTGTCTCAGAAAATTATGAAAAATACACCCATATAGAATTTCAACATCCTAAATCCAAAAATAATATTTATTTTATGTTAATAATTTCTAAAATTTGTGAAATTTTTCTTTTAAAATTAAAACCAACATTTATAAAAAATTCATGGGTTTTGACCAAAATAGATTTTGAAACATAATATAAATTAAAGTTTTATAGAAATTATATGATAACATTAATTTAATAAAATGAAATTTAGTAAAAATATTTTAT
The DNA here is from genome assembly GCA_963277665.1 of Viscum album. NCBI lineage: Eukaryota > Viridiplantae > Streptophyta > Magnoliopsida > Santalales > Viscaceae > Viscum > Viscum album. The sequence goes on along the minus strand of OY728126.1, from coordinate 1,681,215,936 downwards.
TAAAATATTATCTAATCCAAAATGCAATTAATTCTTAAAAATATATTTCATAATTGAATGTTTATAAAAAATACTATTTCTGTATAAAAAATTCATTTATAAAGAAACAATAATAAAATGAATGTATACTATTTATACCAAAAGAATGCACATAATCATAGTGCTAGGGTATTATAACATAAGCCCTTATAACACATTCACGATACCTAAGACTATTGTCTGAGATGGTGACATACTCTTGGGGCAGCTTGGATAAAATCACTTGGGTAGTCATCTCTATTAACTTCTACTTCCCCCATAGGCGATTTCATTCAATTTTAACATATTGAATATCATCATGGTCTTGGTCATGAGATAATACCGATGACGTTACCTCCTTTTTGAGCTCTGAAAAATGGGCTTCGTATGGAGCAATTCTACTCGATCAGGGAATCACATCCATTATATGAGTAAATTGGATTTGTTAAAGCCTTATTTTTATAATAATCATGTGGTCATTGTTCAACGACTATAATAGAAATAGTAGAAATTATTAACATTATTTTAAAATCTGAAAAACATACATCAATGAAGTGCATACTTTTTATAAAACCATTCTACAAAATAAAACATTTAATTAGACCAATTGGAATTTTCATTAATAATGGTTTTTTTCGTAACAATATAATCCCCATAATAATTTTTTTCCTAAGAAATTTTCTTTTTCCCACACCAAAAAAGATGATGATAACTCTGTATCTTCACATCCTATGGTTCCCTGGTTTCTTCTTCATACTTTTTTTTTCTCCACAACACATTGACGAGGAAAATTTCCTTATACGGTAGAACATTTCCCTACAATATATGATCATCCCATGCTTTTCTACATAGGATAGGTCATTCTCAAATGGTACCACCATTGCGTTGAGTACATGTGATGGGTCAGGTATGTACTTGCTCGAGAGTGATACGTGGAATATGTCATGTACTTGAGATAGGTTCGGTGGGAGTGTAAGTCGATCGCCCACGGCTCTAAATCGATCAGGGATCTCAAAAGATATGATGTACCTTGGACTAATATTTCCCTTCCTTCCATATCTTATTAATCTATTCCATGTAGATATGTGGATTAATAACATGTATACAACATCCAGCTATAGTTCTCAACAATGATTATCAACATAGTGATTTTGTCGACTCTGAGATGATTAAATGTGTTGTTGGATGGTCTTTCACTTCCCCACCATTTCATCATTCATTTCTGGATGTAGTAGTTTTCTCTCCCCAACAACATCCCATCATTTTAGTTTTCTTCACCTCTTCCCATAATGGGATTCATAAGGATCTACTTTAATGCTTTAGTGGAAACATTTATTTTAAGAAAACACAACCATATGAAGATGTTGATACCATCCTTGTTTGAAGTTCTTTGATCATGGTCCCAACATGTGCTCATGTGTTTGGCTAGTCATCTCATATTTTCCTTAATATTAATGATGTTAAGATAAAATGATGTTCAACATAGTATTCATAGCTTTTTGGAGACTCTTCCAAAACAAAGAGTTCAATCTTGGATCTCGATCGGATATAATCGATAGAAGTTCTTCATGAAGACTTACGACATCTCTGATTTATATCTGTGACATTTGATCCAATGTAAAATCATCTCAAAATGCAATTAAGTCTAATGTATTTTTATGATGATCCACAACAACATAGATAACATTGTTTCATTTTAATTTATTTGGGATTCCATTGAAAAAGTCCAGTGTAATGTTCTCTTATTTCAATTTTGGTATTGGTAATGGTTTCATCATCCCCATGGAATTATTCCTCTCATACTTCACTTGATAACATACAAGAAACATTGATGAATACTTAAAAATCTCCTTTTTCTTGTTATCACACAAATAATTATCTCAGAGATCTCAATACATCATTGCTTTCCATGGGAGAATGGATAATTTTAAACTATGTGCATCATCTGAAAGACCATTCTTCAATATTGGATTTGATGGAACACATAGTCTTGACCCAAATCAAATAATTCCTTCTTAATTAACATTTATCTCTGAGGATTTCCCATTTCTTATAGTTTGCTATTTATTTTAAATTTCTATATCATCCTTTTGAAAATCCTTTAACATTTCCAAAAGAGATGGTTGAACGATAATTTGTAAAATTATTGATGTTGTTCCCTTCTTTATGATTCCCATGTCTATATTCATAAAATCTAAGAATATTGGATCCTTTTTAATTTTCATCAATGAATGAGTTGATGGTACTTTATACATAGAGAATATTCCACATTATTATCTTTCCTTGGATAGTAACTAATTTAGAAGCCATATTCATTGATCATATCTAACCATATTCATTGCTACATGTTAATCCCTTTTTGGGTGAAAATATTCTTGGGCTTCTGAGATCATTATATAATTTACAATTCTCCCCAAAGAGTTAATATCACAAAATGTTGAAATCTAATATTACTACAGCAAAATCATGGTCATTTGTTGCATAGTTTTTTTCCTACACTATAATTTTTGTTGAAGAATATGTAATGAATTTGGTCATTCTAAATCAACACTCTACCCATTCCCTTCATCAAAACATCATTTAATAACAAAAAATGTTTTCCACTAGTGGGTAGTGTGAGCATGGGCGTTGTGATAATCTTCTATTTCAACTCCATGAAGCTATCATCGCATTCATTACAACATGGAAACTTGATTCCATTCCAAGTTACCATTGTAATAGGGTTTGAAAATTTGGATATGTTTCTCACAAATCGGAGATAATATCCAACTCACCCAATGAATCTACATATATATGTCCCAGATGTTGGCTTCTTCCATCCCTCAATTTCATTTTTCATGGATTTATCCACAGTTATCTGATTTCTTGAGATGGTATTACCCATGAATGAGACTTACTTCAACCATAACTCAAACAGGTTTAAAATTACATAGTGTTTATCCTTTATCGAGGTCGCTAGTTTAGTGCTTAGATGCTCGTCATGATCCTCCTTGGTTTGGGATTATATTAGAATATATTATATAAAGTCCACCTAAAAAATTTCGACGTAATCTCTAAATAATCTATTCATTATGTGCATGAAGACTGATGGTGTGTTAGTGAGTCCGAAAGGCATTATTGTGAAATCATAGTGGTCATTCCTTGTACGAAATGCATTGTTGGGGATATCCTCCTTCTTTACTCTTACATGGAAATATACTGACCCCAGATCCACCATGGAGAAATATTGTGCTCCACATATATTATTTAACAAGTTCTCAATTCGTGGAAGATGATACATGTTCTTTATCAGGATTTTTTGAGGTCACAATATTCAATGCAATGGAACATTGACCAATCCTTGTTCATGACGAAGAGGTCCAATATACCCCATGGTGAAGCACGTGTACATATATACACTTTATATAGGTTCTCTTATAGATTTATATTTAGATCATAAACCTCCATAAGAACCACTCTATAATGAGTCTTGGATAGTGGAAATTCCCTTTGTATAAGATTAATCAGGAATTCAACATATCTACTAGGAGGAAGAACATTAAATTCCAAGGGAAATGCATCAGAAAATTCCTTCAAAATAGGAATGTCTTTGGGGTTGATTCCTTAGTTTGAATCAATCATCATTAAAAGATAAGCATGATTATAGGGAATTTATATCCACACTTGAGATGATGGTGATAAATAAGATTCTTCCCCCTCCTCAAACTTTTATAGAATCGAGGTTCACCAAATGGATGGTGATTTCCCTATAATGACAATTTAGGTTGGCTCTATATAGATGATTCCCATCCTTGATTTTAATTTAATCCAATTCCAATAGAGGGAGTATTACAATGTTCATTGGGTAGTTCAATCAATAAATTATTGTAGGGGAGGAGTTATATTCATAAGATGAAATGATTCCTCATTTTCCATTCTCACTGACTTCTCTACTTCTAGGATTTTCGGTGTTGTTGGGATTATTCTAATTAACATTTGACCTATAAAATAATGAATAAAAAAAGAATAAGAAACTACATATTATATTAGTGAATTTATAACTATAATTCAATTCACCACAATATTTTTGATGATTTCCTCGGCGGTACTGATGGAAAAAGCATTACCTTTCTACATTGGAGGTTGTTGTTTTCATCAAAAAACCCATGGATTATTGAACTAGATAACAAAGTTCCATTGTTCATTGCAGTTGACGAAAAGAATAATGCGTTGATGTTTAAAGTGGTTGGTCCACATGTTTTTACATCCTATATTTTATTATGATGTGCTGAATTGTAAATGATAATCACCCCTATTGAAATTTATGACAATTGGTGTTTTATTTTGCATTGTTTGGAATGTGTTTTGGTGCCGTTGTTTGTAGTTCTTGTTGTGATATCACATTAATGTTAACTAACAAATTTCATATACTTGTATAATGAATTGTTTTCCCTGGAATTTTGTTTTTTTGATAATTCCCTAAACACCTAATGTGTAATGGGATAAATATTCCCTTTATAAATATGAAAAATTATTTTCATATGTTATGATGTGTTAGTAGTTGTTGTTGTCTGGTATATGGTTTTTTTGGCCATCTTCTGAGGCAGATGTTTTGTTTTTTCATTCATTTAGTGAGGCAAGGTTATGGTTTTTTTACTCCTACTTATGGGATGGTGATATGTTGGTTATTTGGCTATGCATTTGGGCAGTAAGGTGACAATATGTTTTTCGGGTTTTGAAATGTTCTTTTGTTGTGCTATATTCGTGATTACTGATAGAATAAATAAATTATTGTTTAATAAATTTTGAATAGATTGGGATATAGGTTAAATGATATATATGTGGTTACTGGAATATAATTATTAGTAGTGTGATCTAAGGTGGGTGACAATAAATAATGAAATGATTCTGTGTTAAATGAATGATAAATGTGAATATATGTTTCAATACACTTTTCCAAATGAAATTACTATTGTATATACTAATAAATACAATTAGAGGTTGTAGAAAAGGTTATTGGGATGTGAGTTTGATAGTTAGTTTTAAACCCATTGGTTGGGAATGTGTTCATTCCACTATATATATGTATACAATTGTATATTCATGTTATTTCTATAAACATGACAATGAAATTGAGATCTATGTATTGAACACCCATATATTCTTGAAGTGGTGTTTTCCCAAATATCTTTTCAGTATTACAGATGGTTGGGTACCATCTATTTTTTACTCTCCATTCTATATGAGGTGGGTTATTGTACATTCTTCTATGGTTGGAAGTCTATTAGTAAATTTTATGGATGTTGTTGTATCCCATGATTATTTAGGATGTGTAATTGTGTTCTTTACAAGGTATATTTATGAAGTGAAGTGAAGTGATGTGATGTGATAATATGTTCTATGTTGTGAGTCCCATTTGAGTGTATGATGGTGTTGTGAGGCCTTAGTGTGTAAGGGTAGGATGTGATGTGGTATATGGATGGGATCAGTTCCCTAGAAAGTACAATGTTGTGTAATTGTGTCATACTAGTGTGAATGTGGTTTAGGGTACCCTATCAATAATTTCATTTAATTTTTTTCTATTACATGACACAAGATACTTGGTGAGGCTAGAATTGTCAGTATAGGTTCCTAGGTGACGTTTTATTATGTTGTTTTCTTAGAGGGGAATTAATATTCTTCTATAACATGTGTTTGAGAGAATATGGATTTTATATTGAGTATACATGTATTCTCACCCTACATATATAAAATTGTTTTCAGGATTCAAGGAGATTATGTAGACCGGGATGGGCATTACTAGCTCTTTCCTTGGGGCATTTGTTGTGTCGTTGCATTATCTTCACATTTTGGTATTAACATTGGAAAGATTTTTTTGTATCAGTTCTACCTATATGTGGATTAATAAATGGTTTTTGGGATCCCTTATAAAAATATATATATATATTTCATTTTTTGGATGATTCATATTATATCCAATCATGTTATCTTATTACGTTTAATTCATCCCATCTTGTCAAATTTGTAAACCCTTGGTTCTAGTCTGATACCTATGTCCTATTAGAGGCAGGACTTGAGGGTCCTTATATCAATACCCTCAATAATGTTTCTTTAGAATAGTGGGTCATGAAAAGAATATATATTTTACTTTTTTATTCTAGTTCTATGTGTTACATCATATAATGAATGTTTAGTAGAACTATTACATCACTATCAGAAATCATATAAGTATGGATATCGATGAAAATCCAAAATGATGAATTTATTTCATCTAATGTATATAAATCCTACCTTATAAAAAATTTAGGGCAGAACATACGACTGAAAAATTTCTTATACTCTTTGATTTAATTTGTCGAAATTATGTGCGTGAATTGGATTTCTCTATATAGATCCAAAATAATATCCATGAGAATGAAATTACTCTCCCACTTGTTAATCTCCCTTCGATTATGTACAAGTAAATTGAGGATGATGAATCTTATTTATAACCCAAAAATCATGAATGGATATTATAAACATATGATCATGATTATCTATCTAAAATGATTGAGTCCATAGAATGAATAACCATTGATCACAATCATATTGAGAGGGACTAAACTGAAATGCTTCCCTTGGAAATTAATGGTCTTCCTCCTAGTAGATAAGTTTTTTTTGATGAACAATATATCTTGATTTTTTGGAAAATCCCATAATTTGTATAGAATGGAATTTGTGCATCATATGGATATTATGAAAAAAACTACATGGGAATCTAGAATAAGGGTTCATATTCCCAGGTGCATCACCGTGGGTGGAACTATTCCTCATTATGAAAAGGAATGATGGGTCAATGGTAATTTTCAATGATTATCATGAGCTCAACAAGACTCTGATAAAGAATAGGTATCCACTTCCAAGGATTGATGAATTGTTCAATCCACTACATAGACCAAGATACATCTCCAAGGTGGATATATGGTGATGATATTAACTTGTTATGGTAAAGAAGTATGATATCCCCTATAGATCCTTTCATTAAATGTAAGAGAATTATGAGTTCATAAAAATTACATTCGGACTCAGTAATTATCCAACCATATTCCTGGACATGATGAATATATCCTTCATATAATACGTAGAATTTTTTTTGATAGTCCTTACATATGATATTCTAATATACTCTAATTCTTTGGAGGATAATGAGAATCTTCTAAGAATTGTGTTAATAAAAATGATATAGGTGAGGCTTTATAAAATGTATATAAATTTTGATTTTTGGTGTAACTAAGTCTTATTCTTGGGATATATTATTACACCTAATGGCATATCTATGGACTATTCAGAAATAGAAGAAAATGAATTATAATCAAGACCAAAATCTATGATAGATATCCGTAGTATTCTTTCTTTAGAGAGGTGTTGTCATCATATTTTTTATACCAATCATGATTTTCAAACCCACTAGAAATGATAACTATGATGTGAGTCATATTTTCATGGAGTTATGAAGGTGAAAAAAACATGGAGAAAAAAATGACGCTTATCAATTCACATGTGCTAACAATATCCACCAATGACTGAAATTTCATCTCATTAAGTGGTTCTTTTAAAAAGGGATTGTATTTTTTGATAAATCATAATGATACATTCCTAGCCAATGCATCATGGTTGTTGAAATTTCATTAATATATCTACCAAAAATATTATATCGAGTTGTTTTTAGTGATATTTTCTTTGAATATATGGAATCATTATCTCTTTGGGGAAAAGATTGAAATAAATATAGATAAAAAAATTAAAATATATATTTCCACACAAATATTTGAATATGATTTAATGAGGACGGTTAGAGAAGACAATGTATTATGGATGATAAATAAACATCCATCATAGTAATGAGTATCATGTGGATGATTTTCTATGTAGACAGGACTAAATAATTACATCATTGATGAGAATTCAGATGTATAAAACATTATTAAATTTGGAATGGATGGATAAGGGAATAATAAAAGAATGAATATAATAAATTCATTCACAATTTATTACTTAAACATCTCTTTTGGAGTGGTTAAATGATGGTGAATGAGATGATGTAGGAATTCAGAAGAAATTGGAAACTACAAGAAAATTGGAATACATAGAGTTTAATTTTAATTTATATTGTTTTGCATCATTTTCATTCAGAACATGTTTACCATTAAATGTTGTGTTATAGAATAGCTTCTAGATGATTAACATCATTTAAAATTCTCTATCAATCCTGTAAGAATTTTTTTATTGATATCTCGAAAATACACAATTGGTGGGAAAATATGAAGAATATGATCGAAATATAAAAAACCATATGTCTTTAATGTCATCAAGTGATGGTAGAAAGGAATAAAATAAGTGGATGATGCAACTATTACCCATACATACATGGAAGTGGGAAAACAACATCATGGGATTTTTCCCTAGACTGCCAAAGACATCCATAGGAAACATTGTTTTCTGGGATTCACTGGATCATCTTAAAAATATCACACATTGTTTCATGATTCATGATGATTTCTCACTATATCAACATGAATGGATATACATCAATGTCATGTTATTGGGGAATGAAATACCAATATACATTTGATCTGAAAAATATCTATCATTCACCAAAAAACTCTTATAATATATCCAAAATGCACTAAAATGGGCTAAACATCAGTAAAACCTATCATACTCAAATTTTATAGCATGTATGAGATGAATATTACGATCGTAAAATATTTTTTATGAGCCTGATATATTTACTTCAATGTATAAAGGGACAAACGACTACCTTAGGTTATGTTCTTATGAAACAAAAATGACTGATAAATCTGTCAATGGCTCTATGTGAACAAGATTATTGGTAGAGGTGTTGAACACATGAATTTTTGGATGATATTTGGGAACATATAATACTGGTGTTGAAATGGTCCAGATAATAGTTGGAAATATTAATACCATTCAGAAGAACATAATGGATACATAGAGTCAAAAAAAATATATAATGATAATCATTGATGTGATCTATATTTTGATGTTGGAGATGTTGTATTACAATGAATGTATCCATGGAATAATTTGATGTTATTTGGGAATAAGTAGAACCACATTCCAAAATACATCATCCCCTAGGATATCATTGATCTCATCTGGTCATGGTTTTCGCGAACAAGATTTGGTCGACATCAAATCTGGCACCTAACTCAGACCATGGAAAGTCTCGAAGGGAATTCTGTATCTCTCCAATATAGCATAATCTCCTAAGTATCTGAAATATGGTATGTAAATATTTTTCCTTAGTTTAGAAGCATTAAACCACCAAAATGGTATAATTAATTGAATCTAGTAATTTTTTCCCAACAATCATTTAATAAAATTAGAAACTAAAATAAAAGGTATTAGAAAATTCCTAAGAGGGACACAAATCAAATGTAGCAACATATACATATCTAGAACCACCACATGTCTATCGTCTATCATCCCCAAGGCTTCTCCACAACACCATATCAATGATGGAAGATAACAAATTATCTCCAAGGAACATTCCCTTACATATGTTGATCATAACCATGTATAATTACACCCAAAGGTGTGTGTAGGGTGTGATCCTAATCCCAATAGGATTCCAATGAAAAATATTTCATGTGGATTCCATTTTAGGATATGGAAATCTTGCATTTATTATAAATAAGAAATGTTATTAATAATTTTATCAGGATGCAACTTTCAATGAAATGAGTTGTTAAGTAAGAAACATTATGAATTGAACACTTTTAAATAAAATATATTGGATATGAAATATTCCATCAAATCATTCCAAATTTTTATTGTATATGCAATATATTAGATGGGATCAAGTCAAAGTAACACCCCTATTAACTACCTAGGTGTGGGCCCTATGTGCAATATATCTTCATGAAAAAGGAACCATATTAAATATCCTTCACATGATTGAGCTAGTATGTGGGAGAATAAAAATTTCATAGTGGTCCCAAACATCATCAATGTTAACTTTGTATTTTCATTGTCAAATTTCCTTAGTGAAATAGGGACGATATCACTCTGAATTACTAGAATACAAGTCATACTCCTCCCACTTAGATAAACGAGTATCCATATTTGTGATAAAAAAGATACACGTGTTTTTAGAATACAATTTCTGCATAAAAAAATTTATATATCAAACACAACCCAAACAGTACAGAACATACCTTTATACCCCTTTTCTGTATAACAACCCTGCTCTTTATCACATATTTAAACATGATTTATTACCCAAAAATATACTTAAGAAAACTCCGACGATTGAGATTAATTGTTTCATAAAACATTAGTAACATTACATGTATATTAAGACAAAAAATACAACATCTTTATTGAAACCATATTTTACCTGACAATAAAATTCTCTCGTACTTAGAATTTCATTAGATAACCCGAGGACATACATAATAAAAGGGTGAGCTATAAAGCCAGGTAAAGGTGTATAGAAGTCATAACATGAAGATTAAATTACATATTACGAAATAGGCATATCAATGGAGAATAAGAGAATCATGAAAATAAAGTAATGGTATAGAATCATTATCATAATAAGGATTTGTGGTAACAACATTTATCATGATATTAACATGATCCAAGAATCATTGCACATGGTTCTTGAGTAATCCCTCATTGTACATGAATTAGAATGACTGAACCGTAATTTCACATGAATTATCATGAGTTATCTATAATTTCACATGATGTATGATGATACTGTTCTTCACCTAATGCATTGGAACGCTATCAAGGCACACCCTTCTTAATCATTTCATTTCTTGCATAAGTGTGTCGCAAGATCAAACAACATGGATTCAGTAAACATAATAATTTATTCCATTAATAAGATATAAGCAATAAATAAATGTAATTACCAAATAAATAAGTACATGTGCATATAGGATAATATCGTCGATAGAGAAATGGGTATGAAATTAACTTGAATGATGAATTTGGTAGTGATATTTTGGTGCAACTTCGGCTACATAACAACGTCAAATATAATTCATAAAATTGGTTAATGAGAGTGAAATAGGTCTATAATCATTTTTTCATTAATTATAATGTTATGGGTTCATGGAACATAATATCCTAACATATGTATTGTAATTTACATTCATAATATACAAAACATTGTTGAATGTAAATGAGGAGAGAGAAACCCCGTAAAGAATTTTAGCAAGGTCATGGGTGTACAAGGGAGGCATTAATTAGAGCTAAACGGGCATATCATGATTCAAACATAATGAGGAATGTATTGGAGAGGTGTGAAATCATTCCTCAAAATTTATAATTTAAATTAAAATGGGATTACTATATAAGGAGACATGGACAAAAATAAGTAAGGGAGGAAAGTGATAATCCCTTACATGGAAGTTTATGTCTTCAAGATCTTTAGGAGGGGACTATTGAAATCATGATAATCCCTGTGTGGATTCTAGAGATAGGAGGGATGATATGGGATGTGCTGTAAGGGATTTTAGTGGTGATAAGTGGAAGTTTGGATGGGTTTTTATAGGAAAAGAGAGGGGAATTCTTCACTATTTCACAAACATAGGTTGTGGAATATATATAATTAAATATTAAAACCCACAATTAAGCACATGTATTTTTCCATAGATTAGTGGAAAAAATAATTTTATAAGGACAATTTCTAAACTTATTAAAATATTAGGCATTCTTATGTAGATGTGACTGATCCTCTAAAAGAAATCATTTTAAAATGTTAAAATATTTTATAAGTCTTAGAGGTTCCACTAAGCCACTATAAAATTAATAAAATTAATCTATAATCCATTAGTTTGAAAGGAAAAAAATATTGGATGAATATCACGTTAATAGTATTTTATTAAAATAGAATTGTGTCCTTGTCATGTCATAAAACACATTATATATTTAAACGGTATTTAATTTTACCCAATAATTTGACTATCTCAGGAAATTATTAAAAATACACCCTTATATAATTTCAACATCCTGAATCCTAAAATAATATTTATTTTATGTTAATTATTTTTCAAATTTGTGAATTTTTCCATTTAAAATTAAAACCGATATTTATCAAAAATACATGGGTTTTGACAAAAATAGATTTTGAACCTAAATAAAAATTACAATGGTATAGAAATTAAATGATAATTTTAATTTAATAAAAATAAATTTAGTAAAAATATTTTATTAAAATATTATATAATCCAAAAATCTATTAATTCATAAAAATATATTTCATAATTTAATGTTAATGAAAAATAGTATTTCTGTATAAAAAATTCATTTATAAAGAAACAATAAAAAAATGAATGTATAATATTTATACAAAAAGAATGGACATACTCATAGTTCTAGGGTCATATAACATAATCCCTTATAACACCTTCATAACACCTAGGAGTATTGTCTGAGATGGTGACATTCTCTTGGGGTAGTTTGGATAAAATCACTTGGGTGGTAATCTCTATTAACATCCACTTCCCCCATTGGAGATTTCGTTCAATTTTCACATGTAGAATATCATCTTGGTCTTGGTCAAGAGATAATACCAATGATGCAACCTCCTTTTCGAGCTCTGAAATATGGGCTTCTTATGGTGCAATTCTACTGGATCAAGCAATCGCTTCCATTATCTGAGTAAATTGGATATGTTAAAGCCCAATATTTATAATAATCATGTGATCGCTGTTCAACGACTATAATAGAAACGGTAGAAATTATTAAAATTATTTTAAAATCCAATAACATAAATCAATGAAGTGAATAATTTTTATAAAACCATTATACAAAATAAAACTTTTAATTAGATCAATTGGAATTTTCACTAATAATGGTATTGTTCGTAACAATATTATCCCCATAATAATTTTTTCCTATGATATTTCCTTTTACCACACTAAAAAAGATGATGATAACTCTGTTTCTTCACATCTTTTGGTTCCCTGACTTCTTCTTCATACACTTTTTTTCTCCACAACACTTTGACGAGGAGAATTTCCCTATATGGTAGAACATATTCCTACAATGTAATATAATCCCATGCTTCTCTACATAGGATAGGTCATTCTCAAATGGTACCACCATTGCATTGTGTACATGTGATGGGTCAGGTATGTACTTCCTCAAGAGTGATACATGGAATACGTCATGAACTTGAGATAGGTTCGGTGGGAGTGTAAGTAGATCGCCTACTGCTCTAAAGCGATCAGGGATCTCAAAAGATATGATGTACCTTGGACTAATATTTGCCTTCCTTCCACATCTCATTACTCTATTCCATGGAGATATGTTGAGGAATAACATGTATCCAACATCCAATTATAGGTCTCGAAGATGATTATTAACATAGTGGTTTTTTCGACTCTGAGATGATTAAATGTGTTTTTGGATGGTCTTTACCTTCCCCACCATTTCATCAACCATTTCTGGATGTATTAGTTTTCTCTCTCCAAAAACATCCCATCATTTCAGTTTTCTTCACCTCTTCCCATAATGGGATTCATAAGGATCCATTTGAATGCTTTATCAGAAACTTTTATTGTAAGAGAACACCACAATAGGAAGTTATTGATCCCATCCTTGTTTGAAGTTCTTTGATTATTCTCTCCATGAGTTCTCCTATTTTTGGATAGTCATCTCAGATAGTCCTTAATATTCAAGATGTTAAGATAAAATGATGTTAAACATACTATTCAGAGCATTTTGGAGACTCATCCAAAACATAGAGTTCACTCATGGATCTCGATCTGATACAATTGATAGTGGTACTCCATGAAGACATAGAACATCTCTTATTTATATCTGTGACATTTGATCCAATGTGAAATCATCTCAAAATGCAACGAAATGGGAGGTATTTTTAAGAGGATCCAAAACAACCTAGATAGAGTTGTTCCATTTTAATTTATTTGGGATTCCATTGAAAAAGTCCATGGTAATGTTATCCCATTTCCATTTTGGTAATGTTAATGGGTTCATCATCCCCGTGTACTTATTCCTCTCAGACTTCACTTGATAACACACTAGACACTTTGATGAATACTCTAAAATATCCTTTTTCTTGTTATCCCACAAATAATGATCTCAGAGATCTCAATACATCATTGATTTCCATTGGAGAATGGATAATTTTAAACTATTTGCATCATCTAAAAGACCGTTCCTCAACATTGGATTTTATTGAACACATATTCTTGACCCAAATCTCATTATTACTTATACATTATCATTGAACTCTGAGGGTTTCACATTTCTTATAGTTTCGTATTAATTTTAAATTTCTATATCATCCTTTTAACAATCCGTTAACATTTCCAAAAGAGATGGTTGAACAATAATTTGTAAAATAATTGATGTAGTTCCCTTCTTTATGATTACCATGTCCATATTCATAAAATCTAATAATATTGGATCCTTTTCAATTTTCATCAACAAATGAGTTGATGGTCCTTTATAAATAGAGAATATTCCACATTATTCTCCTTCCTTGGACAGTAGCCAATTTAGAAGTCATAGTCTTTGATCAGAACAAACCATATTCATTACTAGATGTTAATCCATTTCTGGGTGAATATATACTTTGGCTCTTGTGATCATTATATTCTTCACACTTCTCCCCAAAGAGGTAATATCACAAAAAGTTTAAATCTAATATTACTATAGCCAAATCATGGTCATTTGTTGCATAGTTTACTCCTAAACTATAAATTTCGTTGAAGCATATGTAATGAATTTGGTCATTTGAAATGAAAACACTACCCATTCCCTTCATCAAAACATCATTTAATGACAAAAAATGTTTTCCACTAGTAGGTAGTGTGAGCATGGGCGTTGTGATAATCTAATATTTCAACACCATGAAGCTATTTTCCCATTCCTCACAACATAGAAACTTGACACCATTCCATGTTAGATTTGTAAGAGGGTTTGAAAACTGGTATAAGTTTCTCACAAATCATAGATAATATCGAACTAACCCAACAAATCTACAAATATATGTCCGAGATGTTGGCCTCTTCCATCCCTCAATTTCATTTTTCATGGATTTATCCGAATTTATCTCATTTCTTATGATGATATTACCCATGAATGAGAATACCTTCAACCATAACTCACACATGTTGTAAATTACATAGTGATTATCCAATATCGAGGTCTCTAGTATAGTTCTTAGATGCTCTTCATGATCCTCCTTGGTTTTGGGAGTATATTAGAATATATTATATAAAGACTACCTAAAAATTTCGATGTAATCTCTAAATAATCTATTCATTATGTCCATGAATATTGATGGTCTGTTAGTGAGTCCGAAAGGTATTATTGTGAAATCATAGTGTTCGTTCCTTGTACTAAAAGCATTGTTGGGGATATCCTCCTCTTTACTCTTACATAGAAATATCCTGACCCAGATTCACCATGGTGAAATATTGTGCTCCACGTAGATGATTTAACAAGGTCTCAATTTGTGGCAGAGGATACATGCTCATTATCAGGATTTTTTGAGGTCACAATAATCAAGGGAAATGAACATTGAATAATCCTTCTTCATGATAATGTGTACCGATATACCCCAAGGTGAAGCACTTGCACATATATACCCTTTTTCCAGGTTCTCTTATACATTTTTATTTAGATCATAAACCTCCACAACAACCACTCTATACAGAGTATAGGATAGTAGAAATTTCCATTGAATAATATTATTCATGAATTCAACATATCTACTAGGAGGAAGACCATTAAATTCCAAGGGAAACACATCAAAAAATTCCCTCAATATTGGAATGTCTTCGAGGTTGTTTCCTTAGTTTTAATCAATCATCTTAGAAAAATAAGCATGATTATAGGGAATTTATATCCACACATGAGATGATGGTGCTAAATAAGATTCTTCCTCCTCCTTGAACTTGTTCAGAATCGAGGTTCACCATATGGAGGGTGATTTCTTTATAATGAAAATTTATGTTGGCTCTATATAGGTAATTCCCACCCTTGCTTTGAATTTAACCAAATTTCACGTGAGGGAGTATGACGATGTTCATTGGGTAGTTTAATCCATAAATTATGGTAGGGGATGAGTTATATCCCTAAGATGAAATGATTCCTCATTTTCCATTCTCACTGACTTCCCTACTTCCATGATTTTTGGTGTTGTTCAGATTATTCTACTAAACATTAGACCAATAAAATAATATATAAAAAAAGAAACAGAAAGTAAATATTCAATTAGTGAATGAATAACTAGAATTCAATTCGCAATATTATTTTCTGGGATTTCCTCGCCCGTACTGATGGAAATAGAATTCCATTTCTACATTGGAGGTTTTTATTTTCCTTAAAAACCCATGGATTATTGAACTAGATTGAAAAGTTCCCTTGTTCTTTGCATTTGACTAAATGGAAAATGCATTGAGGGTCAAATGGAGTGTTCCAATCCTCGGTCGCATCATTTAGTTTTTCGTATCGGCAATTACTGGCCATGTTCTCTTCTCTTCCACAATTAAATAGTGTCCTCTACCCCTTCAGGAAATTTCCTAGGTGCTTCATTCTACTCCTTTGGAAAGAGGGGTTCTATAAATTCTTGTCACTATTGAATTTATCCATCAGACCAGTGGAATTAATGTCCAAATTCTGATTCTTGTCCCAATAATTCCCTTGAGATTTGTGATTTCCATTTCTTCTTTGAGGGAACATTAGAAAATATCCTCATACCTATCAAAGTCAAAGATCTCTGGGGCTTTTCATAGGCTCTAAGATTATCCCTCCAATGATGTGGTAAACCTTGCATTTAGGGGAAATGACAAATCCGGTGGCATATCATGAAATCATTTTCATATTTCCCCGTACTCTCCAATGGATAATCATTTTTCCATAAGGGAATAGAAGAATCCCTCCATATTATATCGAATGGTGTGAAAAAAAATTATCAATAAACTTTTTCCAGAAATCCTTACATTCCAATCCCTAAATATCTTCCTGATGCTTCGTATTTTTTGTCAGTGTCCTCCATTGATCAGCTTCACCATCCATACGATATTCATCTAGAATAAACATCTCATGTTAAGAACAATGATGTATAGAGAATATCATCTCAATGGATTTGATCCAATGTTCAAGGATTGAGGGATCAAATTATCCATTGAATATAGGAGGTTTTTTTCTCATGAAGCTATCAATTGCATATTTCTCTTTCTAAGGGGGGGAGAGATCCTCTTTAACCATTTTTCTATTCAAAACCAAATTTAAATGAGATCATATCATGACAATGTTTGAGACTCCTACTCCCATCAGATTGGGCATCTCCTTAGAACTGTCATCACATTGATCTTCACATCGGTTGATAGATCGATTCCTTTTATTACCGTCCATTTGATGGAATTAATGAAATGATAGCGGTAACACATAAAGGGGAATCCACTGAAAAAATGGATAGCATATAAATTATATTTATTTACTTATCTTATGAATTTATAGGATTCTATCTATGTTATACATTATCTACTTCCCAACATATATTCTTATGGTCATTTTTCCCCATTACGATTGGTTTTTACTATGATTATGAATTTAACCAAGAATATCCCATGTGAGTGTCGAATAAAGATTATAGAAAGGCATGTTGTCATGCACCGGTTTCCATTTGAGTCGAGATCAAAGAGTTTATTTCGGTTTTTACCTCTCGATATATCTCTAACAAAACCACCTACACTTGATCATATACAAACAGTAATGTAATTTTTTGATAAAATAGTTTCTCAATACTAAAATAATTAGGGATTATTTTATTATACACTGTCTTATCCCTAAGGAATTGACTTGTTTTTTCTAATCCTAATCCCAAAAATAACTAAATATCATGTTGATAATAACTATAACAACCCTGCTCTTTATTACAAATCTAATCATGATTTTTTTACACAAAAATATACTTAAGACAAGTCCGAGGATCGAGAGGTCTAGTGTATTGAGAAATTAGGAGCATCACATGACATATTAGGACATTAAATACAACATTTTTATTGATAAAAGATTTTATATGACCACAATATTCCTTCATACATATTATTGCATGGGATAACCAGAGGACACACATAAGAATAGGGTGAGTTATAAATCCTTGTAAGGGAGTAAACAAGGCATAAAATGGACAATACAGTACATGTTATGAAATAGTTATATCAAGGGATTATAAGATAAACATTAACATAAAGACATGATATAGCATTATTAACATAACATGGAGATTTTGAATCAATATTTAACATTATATTAGCATGTGTCAAGGCTCATTAAACATGAAGAATGATTAAACCCTCATAGCACATGAATTAGAATGTGTGATCCCTCATTTCATATGAATTATCTTGGTTCAAAACTCATATCACATGGCGTATCATGATACTATTCTTTGTCCAATGCTCTAGAGTGCTATTAGGGGGCACCCTTAATCATTTCTTTTCAATCATAAGTGCCATATAGATCATTCATCACTTTTTCATTAAACATCATAATTATTTCCATGAATAAGAGATGTGGAAAAACTATATGTATGTCATGAATCAAAAATTACAGGTTCATAATGGTGACTACCCTTTATAGAGAAATTGTTATGATATTCACTAACATGATGATTTTGGAAAGGAAATTTTGGTGTAACATCGGCAGTATAATGACGTCAAATAGAAATCATATTATGGGTTGATGAGAGTATAATGAATCTCTCATAATTTATACATGAAATGGATAGTAATAGGTTCATGGAACATAATATTCAAACATATGTAATGGAATTTAGATTCATAATATAAATTAATTTATTGAATGTAAATGTGGAGATAAAAATTCCTTATGTAATTTCATTATGGTAACATATGTATATGGGAGGAATTAATGACAGAAAAGGGTCTATCACATCATTCAAACATAATAAGGAATTTATAGGGGATGTGATAAACAATACCCAGACTTTTTAAATTGAATATAAATTGTTCATAACAATATAAGGTAATATGGACATAAATAAAGAATGAAGAAAAGTGAGGATCCCTTTCTTGGAATGGTGTCACATTAAGATCTTGAGGAAGATATTATTGAGAGATTGGGGGGACATTGGAGGATTATATAGAGATTATTTCTGAATAGGGAAGTTCTCCAATGGTTTTCAGTGAATAGAAGTGGGTGTTTGTGTGTGTTTATATAAGAAACTGGAGGGAAATTATTTATTATTTCACAAACATAAGTTTTGTAATCTATATAATTAAATAATAAAAACCACAAAACAAACCATGGTTCATTCCCATGGTGTTTTCAAACTGGTAGTGGAATAAATTACTTTATAAGGAAAATTGATGATGTTATTAAAATATTAGGCTTTCTTATGTGGAGGTGAGTCACACTATCAAGGAAATCATTTTAAAATGATAAAATAATTTCGAAGTCTTAGAAGGTCAACTAAGGCATCATAAAATTAATAATTCAAATAAAAAATCACATTATTTTAATTTTAAAGCATATATTGGCATAAAAATCCTTAGATAGTATAATATTACATAACTATTTGGTCATTATGAGTTCATTATACATATTATATATTTAAACGGTAATTTATTTTACCCAAAAATTCGATTGTCTCATAAAATTATGTTAAATTCATTGTATGATAATTTCGACAACATGAATCCAAAAATAATATTCAATTTATCTAACTAAATTTATAAATATGTGAATTTTTTCTATTAAAATAAATACTGACATTTATTGAAAATTTATAGTTTTTGATAAAAATAGCTTTCAAACAATAATACAAAATACCATAGTATAAAAGTTATAGGATAATTTATACTTAATAAAACGTAATTTAGTAATAATAATTCTTTTAATATTGTTTAATTAATAAATCCATTAATACATCAAACTAGGTTTATTTATTTAATATTATCTTAAAATTATATTTGTGTTTTAAAAACACCATAAAAAGTGAAAATAATAAAATTATTGTATATTCATTAACCAATGATAATGCACATAATCGTTGTTCTATGGTATAATTACATATCCCCTTATAACACATTAATAAAACCTAAGAGTAAGGTGTGTGATAGTGACATACTCACAGTGTGGCCTAGATGACTTCACTCAGTTAGTAATCTCTATTAACATTCAATTCTCCCATAGGCGATTTCATTCATGATTAATGTGTTGATGATTTTATTGGGCTTGGCCAAGAAATAATCTTGACGATTCTACCTCCATCCACGACCCAAAAAATTGTCTTCATATGGAGCAATTATTCTAGAAGAGGAAATTGATTAATTTTTTTGAGTGAATTGTATTTTTTATAGTCCAATATTTATTCTAATCATGTGATCACAATTCAACGACTATAATAACAATAGTTACAATTCATAACGGTATTTTAAAATCCAAAAACATAAAACCATGGAAGGTCAAATGTTTTATATTACCATTCACCATTATAAGAAACTTATTTATATCAAAATAAATTTTCATTAATAAATTTTTTGGAAATTACAGTGTAAAATAATAAACAATTCAAAATATCAATAAAACAACATGAAGTTGTCCAATAAGGTTTTTCAAAAAAATTATTTTAAAAGCCACAATTCAAGTATAAATGTACACTAATACGATACCCAATAATATTTTAATCCCAAAAAAACATTTTATAAAGCAGTATCATGGATCCCCAAAAAACCCCATATGATACCACAATTAATACCAATGAAAAATAACCATTTCCATGTAAAAACAAGAATTTAAAATTAATCTCTCAATAAACTATACCAAAAATTTACTTCTAAACACAAAAAAGGATATAAAAAATTATAAATATGTTTGAAAATAATGATAAATTCACCCAATAATGTCTTCACATTGAATCACCTACCATATATGTCAAAAACCCCAATTCCTCCAGTGAAACAACAAACGCACCACTGTCACACCATATGGGAGTGAAAATGAACCTAAATACCCTACATTGAACCAAAAAACCCAAATCAATCAATAGTTTAAATTACTAGAATCTGGACAACTGTATCATCCAAAAAGATGGAAGAAAACCTAAGGACAATGAATAAAATAAGATATGGAATCATTTATATTAAAAATATTGATGTTACACCACTAAAAACCCATTAAAAAATAAGTTCCAAGATTGGTTGAGGGGTCTTTGGGGACTTACATTGATTGTATGGTTGTATGGGGGAATAAATTGGAGAGATAAGTTTAATTATATAAGAAAAAATATGAATTAAAAAACATTTTTTTATAGAAAGAACCCATGATATGGTTTCGCTGCATTGTTTAATAAAACATGTAGCTAGACCATACAGTCTATTATAGCCACCCAAAACTGGTAAATTTCATCATTATTTTAGGGGGACAATGGGAAACATATGGGGGAATTTTAGGCTAAGAATATAAGATATAAATTTACCATAATTAAAATGTATGGATATTAAAACTCTCTCCATCATTAAAACCTTCCGCCCAGGAAAGTCAAAACGAAGCATGATCAAAAACCCGTAATGGGTAATCATTCTCAAAAATGAATTCTTCTCCCAAGAAATGTTCACATAATTAGAATGATTCTAAAGGACCTATACTAGTGGAATAGAATTCCCCTGATGCACCTTCTCATAGGAATTCACTATTCACACTAGCCTTTAAACACAGATTAATTGGTATCTATCACAATCTATTCACAATTCAACATATGGGATAGATCTAGATTGAAATTCTAAAATTGGGAGACATGGAAATCATCATGAATAGATTTAAAATAAGAGGGTAAATCTAACCTTTATTCCACCTTTACAATGTGCTCAGTGATTTCAAAATGTTTGGCATACCATGATGTTAGCTTTCCTTGCTTTCCCAACTGACAGTGACCCGGGTGAGTGAGCACAATCAAGAATACCCTATCACCCATATAAAAATGTATATATCTATTCCAATGATTGTTATAATATTTTTTCTGACTCTGAACTGTCAATAACTGCTTCCTGATCAACTTGACCATCTCAAATATCTGTTGCACAAGGCTCTCCCCCAATAGGGATGTTTCACCTGTCTTAGACCAAAAAAAGAGGGACCCAAAAGGTCGACCAAAGAGCCCCTAGAACAGACACATTTGAATCTAAGATTGGTAACTGCTATTATAAACATACCCATCCAATCTGAAATGGATAACCAAGGAACCACCGAATCCCAAGACAGATGCATGGAGAATGTCCTCCATAATCTAATTTTCCCGCTCTATCTGACCATCTGTTTGATAATGGTATGTCGTGCTCAAATTAATATGTGAATACAAATGATTTAAAGGCCTTCCAAAAACATAGAGGTGATGTAGCGGTCTCTATATGACACTGCTGTTGAAGGAACACCATGAACCGTTACCACCTCCGAAATATACAATCCACCCAACTCATTCACATTAGTTGTATCTCGGATTAAAATGAAGACAGATGATCTGTTTAGATGATCAATCAACACCCAAATAGAGTTCTTAACTAGATGTGTATGAGCTAATCCATGAAAAACTTCTATGGATACCTCTTTTTCCTTCCAGGTAGGAATGGGAAACTACTAAATAAAACTAGAGGGCCTCCGATGCTCTTCTTTTACTCATTTGACATGAATATGATTTGATAGGAAATCACGTATATCCCACCTCCTACCCGGACACCAGAACTGCCTAAAAACATGATAGTAAACTTTTTTATCTCCATGATGAATGTCACACTGTGGATGGTGGCAATCCAGCTTCACCACCTATCTCTGAGACATCGGTACCACTAAATGACCATCCAAGAACGTGACTACCAAGGGAGAGGAAGACCAATTTGAGTTAATATCACAACCATGAATAAAGAGAATTGACGACTAAAATATCTCATCATGGGTCTTCTCCCACCGAATAAACTAAAAAAGATGAGTATTCAAATGAATTCTTGTTAAGAACACATTGATACTATGCTCCTTGGTCCCCCAATGCATATGAGAAAAATTACCCATCAGAGTCCACTCATCCCTGGACATCCTCAAATCATTTACTAATACTCTTCTAATCAAGGAATTATCCATGACATTTCCCATTAATGGGGTATATATGGTGTCTATTTCTATCCATTGCATATATTCAATCCAACAGTGCAACCTCATATTATGATTCTTATGAAAGAAAATCATGTCTAAATATTATTATCATATTCGACGAAAATCTTCTCCCCAATGAAGTAGTTTCATCAAGTCTTCAAATATTGCATCATTACTACTTAATCTTGTTCATGGGTTCTTTAATTATTTTCTAGTGGTCAGTGTTGGTGATAGCCAAATTCCCCCATGTGATCACCCTACCTAAGAACACACCTGCAACACATACCTGTTGCATTGAAATACACCAAATATCCAATTCCAGAATCTTGAAGGATCAACATGAGTGTGGTATTCATCCACTTCATCATTTTCTCGATTTATTTTTTTGACAATATATGTCTCATTCAAACATCACCCCTTTCCTGGTAAGCATGGTTGTCAGGGAAGCAAGAAGAGAGAAATCCCAACCCAACTTCCTGTAGTAACATGTCGGGACGAGGAAACATCTTATTATTAACACATTACTAGGATTATACCATGAAATATGAACATTGATCTTCTCGGGGAAAACCTAAACCCACACTTCCTAGATTACATGACCCAAAAACATTTCATCCCTGATCCATAATGTGCAACTAAAAAACATTTCATTTAGGTGAAGACACCATAGTGTTCCCAACATGATCTGCCAATGATTATTACACTTATCCTTGGATCGACAGTAAGCCAAGTTGCTATCCATGAAAATGATGAAAAAGGTGTTAAGATACAGGTGTAATATCCTATTTTTTTGTTCCATAAATACCAACGCGGCATTGGCCAATCTGAAAGGCATGACCAAGTACTCATAGTGGTCTTAAATATTTCTGAAAGCAATATTTGGGATATCCGCCTCTCTCACCATGACATGGTGGTAACTGAAGTAAAATTCTATATTAGAAAACCACAATTCCACTCTATGATGGACAAAAAGTCATATATTCTAGGAAAAGGATTCTTTTTCATGATGGATACCTTATTCAACATCCAGTAATCGAAAAAAACTGGATGGATCCATCAGCCTTCTTCATAAAATGAATTGATGAATCCCAAGGAGAGATGCTCGGGTGAATGATTCCTTTGTATTAATAATCATCCGGTTCTATCTTTAATTCCCTCAACTCGGTGGTGGCCATACAATATGAGGTAATAGATTTTATCATCATTCCTAGAACCAATTCAATCAAGAACTCCACATCTTGTTCTTGGGGGAAAGCAGGAAACTTTATCTAAAAAACCACTGGGAACTATTCCACTACATGAGGTATTCTACCCCCATAATCATGACCATCATTATCTTGTATGAGAGATAATAAATATATGAAAAGTCTCCCAAATTCTGGTCATGGAGGTCTTCCACAACCTGGCCGAGGATCCCATTCCCCACAAGAATACTGAGGACTCCCATCAGGTTCAACAAAACTCACCCACCACCTGTAACAATTTAGATTCTCTATAAAATTACCTTACCCATTCATGATAATGATTACGTCTAAATGATCGATGTACATGACTAAGAGATCCCAATCCATGATATCTTCTAAAACCGAATGTGTACAAGATGGGAACCTACAACATTTTTCATTCATATTACCCAACGATGTCACCAAATCCATAACAAAGGACAATGAATCAGTTGAAAATATATTTTTTCACAATACAGAAAGAGATAAAATAAATAGATGAATCAATATAAAAAATAATGAAAGATAATGAATATGAAATCAAAATGGTAACTCAAACTATGAAAGGCCCATCATCCTACCCCACTTATACCAAATCCATCACATGATCATTACAAGAATATTGTTGAGAATAGCCACATAAATGTGGCTATGCCCTGATATGGATCTGCCAAGATAATGATTTTCCCTTCCCCTATAGCCACCAACCCATGATCCTCTTTCCATCGATATCTCTGGCTAATCTGGAACTTCAATGTAATCCATATATCATTCTCCACTCTGGAGTGGATGCGATATCTAGAAAAATCACTAGAAGTGTCCCACAGATCCCCAATATTAATAAGGCTTCCTAGGAGATATACATGATTATCGGGTGTGCCCTAGCCTCCCACACTATATGAACACAGCATAACAAACATCAGAAGCCATACATGAGACCTATTTTGGAGCATAGCCTGATCTACCACCTCACATCAATGCATGCTCCTCTCACTTCCTATTCATCTCAGTTGAGAAACCACTACTAGTAGAAGACTACACTCCAAAAAACCCATACATTATTGTATGATAAATCTAAAACATACATTCAACATCAAAAAATAGATTATATGTTCACAAATTGAAAAATAATCCCTAATATTATATTTTTTGTCACATTCCCTTCTCAACCTACAGAGCTTTTAGGGAATCATTTGAATTAGAATCATGAGCATACCATACTAGCTTAAAAAAACATTTAGTATATTACTTCATTTATTTATCCCTATTGGAATGATACCTATTATATCGAGATCTTTCAAATTCCAATACATCATAGAAACACTTCTCGTTGATGATGGTCGTGAAATTCATCCATCTCATTTTTTCATTCTTCAAAGGTTGACTCAATGATTCCAACCACTTCAGATTGGGACCCTATAGCTGAAATGAGTCACATTTCCACCTGACCTACTCATTTTTTTCTAGTAACTCAAACATAGGCTCTACCATCTCATTACATTCCTCTTCCTCATGAGGATCCATGATTCCTTCGAATGATTGGGGTTTATTCATAATTAAATCTTGGGATTTAGACTTCATGGGAACTGATTCATCTTCTCAGGCTATAGTATGAGAAATATCCACTCCCTTCCCTTGATCCTAGATATCCTAGACCACAACTTCTTCCAACCTTTTATCAATCAGTGAGGGAGAAGTCTATTCATCTTCCCCCAATGTGTGAAATGGAGGTCTTCATAGATGTTTGTTGCTACAAAAAGAAATAGTAACAAATGAATTATTTAATACAATAGTTCTGAAAAAATTCAGCAACACCATAACATTTAACGGAATCAAACTCATCAAAATAATGAAATAAAAAACTACTTCACTCCCACCTAATGTCCATGTGCATTCTGTAGACAACACTTACCAACTGGAAGAGAATCCAAACAAACAATCCTAACATCCCATGGGGACTCGAGGTTTGTTTCGAGAGGTGCGATCCATGCACCCGACATGCATTCATTACTCTGAGACCCAATATTCCAAGCTTCAGTATAACTAGACTCGTCCCAAATAACCCCATAACACGAAGAGTTAATCTCCTTTGGTACAATTTCATAACCAACCAGATCTGGTATCAATCAATATGGGAACTCTACCTGGCCCATAGAAACATTCAAAGGGCGTTCCCTATCCCCATGGTCTGGAAAATGTAATTGGGTATCATGAATTATCAGTTTGAAATAATTTATTTGATTTTAGATGCATTAAACTACAAAAAACATTAAATAATATGAATCTAAAAATTTAGTCAAAAACCCCTATCTTAAAATTCCAAACTGAAATAAATGGTTTTAGACAATTCGTATGAGGCACCCAACTCAAAATTTGAAGCAACTACAACTATAGATCCTACACAAATCAAGGTTCAATCATCCCCAAGGCTTCATTACAACACTAAATTAAGGATGGAAGTTAACATCTTGAACATTCTTTTCTATGGAACATTCCAATACCTATATCGAACATAACCATGTCTACATACACCCAAATATGAAAGTAGGGTCTAAGACTAATCCCAATAAGATAAAACCCAAAAATATTCCTTGTGGTGAACAATTTAATAAATGGAAAGCTAGCATGTATTATAATCAAGAAAATATAGTAATAATATTAAGAGTATAAAACAATAAATGAGAATAATTTTCTAGGAAGAAACATTATGAAATGAAATGAAATTAATGAAAATATATATGCTACTGATTTTTCCAGCAAATCACATCATATGTCGATGGTATGTACAATATATTCTATGATAAATAGTCATGGGAACATCCCTAGGAACTAGTTATATGTGGGATCGATGTACATCGTATCTTACAAAAAAATAAATCATAATCAATATCCTTCTCAGGAACCATAAAAAAGGAGAAGAATCACCATTTTCATAGTGGTCATAAAAATCATCAAATTTTCGTTAGTGTTGTTATCATCAAACTTGTTAATTGAATAATGGATGATACCACTATAGATCCCTAGCATAGTCATCCTAGTCTGTCCAACTATATAACTGAGTCTCCAACTTTGCAGTAATACAAGTTCCACATGTTATAGAATACCATTTAAACATTATAACACAATTTTTTGTAACATATGGACCCCAAAATAAACCCAAATTTCCATTTCAGCATTTTTTTAACTCAATAAACATAAACAAAAATTAATAAAACAACTTCAACTAGTTAAACATGGTTTTCCACACCAAATAAATTTAAAACCATATTTCAATGCCAAATAAACACCAATAACAAACCCAACAAGATCTGGAATCCCAAACAACAATAAATAAAACAATTTCAAGGTTCACCAAATAACACCAAATGATACAACATTTATAACCAATGAAATAAACCCATTTTTTGTCAAATTGCATCTTTAATATTAAACATGTAATCAATGCTACCAAAAAAACATTAGCACCAAACATAATGGATATAAAAAATGAAAAACAAGTTAATAATTAAATAAATTCATCCTAGAATTCTTACATATTTTAACTCCTACCTTATATACCAAAAGCCACAAATACATCTATTAAAGTTTAACCGCACCACTACCACTCCACATGGGAGTGAAAAAAACTTAAATCCATAGTATTGGTTAAAAACCAAAAATAAAACCCTAGGTATGATTTATTAGCATAAAAATATTATAATTTCAAGAATGATGGAATAAAACCTTATGAGAATGAAATATACAAGAGAGGGAATCACATGCTGGAATGATCTGGCAGTTCCCCAACCGAAAACCACATAAAATGAGTTTCATGAGAGGTTTAGGGAGCATGGGAGCCTTCCATTGATTCTAGGGATGAATGGGTGAATAAATGTGGGTGATGTGATTAATTCCAGAAGGAAAAAATTGGAATTACAAGACATTTTTATGTCCTAGAAACTTGTGGACAATTTGGATGCATGGTTTAGTAAACAGTGCAGGAAAACTGTGATGCATGGTTTGGACACCTAGAAACCACCCAATTTCTTCCAAATCCATGTGGGGTACATGGTGAAATATAGGATGAATATTATTCCAATAAAATAGTAGTGAAAAGTAACTAAATATAAGTTTATGGATGTCACAATTGTCTAACCAATATGCACTTCCACATAACCAATCCAAATCACTTGAAGTATTCAATGTATACATTTTGAGAAAGTACATACCATACACCTCCCATGTACTCAATTTAGAGGTGGTACTATTAAATAATGAAATTTCATAAGAGGATTAGAAGGGGAAGAGAGTATATCATAGAAACAATTTTAATTGACATTAGATAGTGTAAACTTTCAAGGTGTTGTGGAGAAACCAACAGATTGAGGAAGCGATGTGGGAACCAGTGGAGTTGATGAAATAGAGTTACCCTCACCTGTTTTAACATGGGAAATGAAATTTATGAGGGATAAATTTCTTTAGAGGGAATAATTTAAATGACTGGAATTGTTATAAAAAATATTCCACTTTAAAATTAACTAAAAACCTTATTATGTTATATGATTAAAAAAACACATTAGATTTTTTATAATATATAATTGGATTTAAAAGAACAATATGTATCCATAAATTTGATAATAATTTCATTACATAGTGATCAAATTATTAGTTTAAATATTGTGTTCTTACCAATCCAATTGAAAAATTTTAATTAATGGCCTCTACCTATAGGATCTTACCCTATGAAGCCCATTTATTAAATATTCGAAGGGAGATAGAATAAATGAGATTTTCCCTTGACCATTCACAATATGATATCCAACAACATAAACCAAAGTGAAACTGATTACTGGTGAAGTTTAATCTCATCGAGATATTTACCCAAACAATGTATACTAAGACACATTGGATAATTCTAAACAATAAACACATTACTCTTAGTGATTTTGTTTGTGTAGTTATAGGAGATGTATCTTGATAATACAATTATGAGTATGCTATTTTTTTATAGACTAAATAATAATTTTTTTTCCAATTCTGCTTACATTAAAATAGATTTTTATTTACATATAATAAAAAACATGTTTTTTTTGGAAAAATTAAAATTTATTTAAGTTATATATTTTCATGAATTAACGTATTTTTTAAATAAATTATTTTTAATAAAATAAATTTGTTAAATAATTTTTATTATTATTAATTGTCATATATGTTTTATGATTTCAATTGTAATTTGTTATGGTTAATAAACAGTTACGGTAAAGAACACGTCATTTGTTAATAATTATAAATTAATATTAGAAAATAGTAATTTCATATATTTTATAAATTATTTACCTAAATTTAATATTTTTTTCTGAATAAAAAATAAAAAGTATCCAATGGGGAATTGTGTGTAATTTTTTCCGATAGTATAATTTTCAGTTCAAAGTTAAATTCCTTAAAATATAATTTGTTTATTATGATATTATAATGTCCCAAATGTTATCTAATAAATATTTTATGTGGAATTAAATACCAAATATATGTTTTACCCTTAAAATACAGGTTCTTTTATATTTTTCATATTTTTTTTATCTTTTATTTCCCTTTTGAATCCTCTAGAAACATTAATATATTTTATGGATTCAAAAACATTTCATTATGGGTATAAATCACCTATAGATAATAAAGATTGTTATTTTATTTGGTTAGTGTCTTATCCTTATAACATAATTAGAACCACTCCCATTTGGATGAATCATTGGGAATAATGTTGGATGGATTTTAGTTAATGTTATTTAATTACATCGATCCAAAAACCTAAATAATAATGGAATTCCTATATTTTACTACATAAACATTACCAAGATAAAATTTATCTTAACTCAAAATCCCTGGATCAAGACCTTGATCTTCCCTTCACTCTCTATATTCCCCCAATGGAACCCCCGGTACTCATGATTCCCCTCTCAAGCATTTGAAGTTACAAACTCATGTAAGATATCTTTTACTTTCTCATCATTATTCAAGTATCATTGTTAGCATATGTACTTCATATTCAGTAACTCAATATGGAAAATTTATTTCATTATTCCAATAATGGTATAATTGATTTCAAAATTATGATATATAACTTTTTAACTCATTAACTGAATTTTATGAATTTATATGTAACGATGTCATGCTCTCAAAATTTCACTGTGACATTCCATTAAAAAACAATTGTGTAGTGAATAAAATACACATTTAATATAAAGGGTATTCATCTTTATACACCATTAAACATTTTAAATTATATTTACAAGTAGTTATTCCACAATCATTGTCAATTCTTTATTTTCACCATAATATTAATTTGTCAATTCATTAACTCCTAATGATTGTGAAAAATTCACCATGTTCATAAACTACTGATGATTGTTATAATCACATTCTATATGTAAATAAATAATAGTATTAATATTGACTTCTTAACATATCTCATCATGTTTCTATAAAATTTGAAGTCTTAAAGAGAATAATCTCAATTTTTTGGATATAAAATTATTCTATTCACATGATAAAATTTTTCTATTGATTTTTATTGTCAAAAATATTTATATAATTTCTGAAATAGGAAGTTAATTTGTATTCATATTTTTCATCATTATATAATATGTAATAATATTTTTTAAAATTACATAATTTATTGTAATAAACCATATTTTATAAACTCTAGTGTCTATTATTAATTTATTAGTTCCATCCCACTAATTCAAGCATTCTGTTCCAATTATTTTTTCTTCTTATATTAATTACTTTATCAGGAGTCCCAATATTAAAAAAATCCATAATTAAAAATAGATATATTCATTTCTATAATTTATGTTGTTATAAAAAGTATACAACATGTAAAAAACAATAATATTAAATATACATGTTTATAATAATTTATAAATGAAAAAATAAAATATGATACCCAATGTAAAATAGAAAGTGTAATCAGTTTATTAGAATATTCTACATGAATTATTGTTTATAAAATAAAACGTAAAATTTCCACTATCACTCTTATATTTTTTTATAAGTTGACATTTATGTCCAATTCTAATAGTTTATAAAAAATTTTAATAATAAATATAATATTTCATTATAATATTAATAAATATAAATACATGAAGTACATTCAATTAATGTAATATTTATCAAAAATGATGATAATTTTATAAATATTCATAATAAAACATATGCACTCTTTTTATTTTTTTTATTTTTTAAAAAATATCTAATAGTATATCTTCCAAAGGTATGGAGTCCATCGATTTATTTCTTATAATGATAACTGTTTCCTTATCACCGATAACTACTAGTAAACAAAATTGAAATAACATCAATATTCCTATCCCTAGAAGTCATTAATCAAATAAATGATCAAATGAAAAATATAAACACCAAAATATTTATGGATATTAAATAAGTCTCATAGATAGTTTTATTTTTATAATAACATCAGAATTATAAAATTTAATACTATCAATGTAACAAGATGTTACAATAATATTTCAAGTAACTCTTCAAATCATTGAATGAAAAATCATTAAAATAACTTTATAAAAAAATATTTAAAATTCAAGATTAATTAATAAATTTATTATAATTGTATCCATGAATATATTCAATATATCGTAGAGGCATCTCAAAAGACATTAGAAAGATTCATATTCATTTTAAAAGGATCATTTAATCTTTTTCGTCTAATGGTTTTGTCACATCAGTTTCCATAACAATTTCTAAAAGGTTCCATTTTGTATAATTATTTTATTTATTTTATAAAATATTTATTTTTCATTTGGAAATGTTATAATAAATTTCTTTTTGTGGATCATGTATCACTCAATCTGTTAGATTTTGTCAGCAGACTTTATACAATTTTATAACGTATGACATTGTTATACATCAAATTATGGAAATTAAATTCCAATTTAAAAATTACAATTAAAAATGTGTTGGATGTAAAAAAATAAAATTAAATCCAATTTATGAGATTCCATCATGATTTTTGGAACACTCAAGTAATGCTCCATCTTTAATGGCCCAGACCTCTATGTTCCATTACTTTGTAAAATCATGAAGTGGTCAAACATGACGTGTGTGTATCATGGGACAGAGGGAATAATTATAAGATAATAGTGGGAGTCAATAATAATTATTATTATTAATGATAATGATGGCGACTTGTTGATGAAATTTAGAGAGGATTTATTACTATTGTATTAAATCATAATGGTATTGGTGGCCTTTAGGGTGTGATTAATTAAATGAATGGAATTAATTTAATATGATAATAACCATTATAAACTAATTTAATGGGATTAAATTAGAAAATTAATGATGGGTGTTATTAATATTAATCATATTAATAATAACATTGAAGTCATAATAAAGTAATGGCTAGTGGAGGTGCCACTTTTGTGGGAGTGATGGAATTGTGGAAGAGAGAAAGAATATTGGAGAGAGAATGTGAGAATAAATTGGAGAAATAATAAAAGGAAAAAAAGGAAATCAATCAATGTGGAATGGGGTGAGGCGCACCAAATTGGAGTGATTTGTGTGTGACATGTGATTTTTTTCGTAATAAATAAATTCAAAATAATCATAGAATAATATTATTATTATTTTTGTTGATAAAACACGTTTTCAATTGTAACTTATTCGTGTGACCTCAGTTTCATGAACCGTCAGTGGTAGTGTAACCCAGAAATTATGACGGCCATCTTAAGACCAATGATGAATACCTTTTTATGTCTCATGTCTCGGGTTAATAAAATGCCAATTATTAATTGAGGTTATTATTATTATTAAATGAATGGAAACCGAAAGACGTGTCATGTGTTGACCAGTAAAATATCATAACAGTTGTATGGCCATGTCGTGTATTAATTAATACATGTTTTGTACCATTTCACCTTTTCGTTGCCTATATAAGAGTTGTTCACATGTAATTTATGGACCCCTCTTCTTCTCATCATGCCAACGCTCCTAGATGACCCAGAAGCCTTTCCCCTATCTTCTTCATCTGGCCTTTGATCATCGATCTGTTGGTGGCTACAGGAACATGTCGACAAGGAAAACATCATGCACCTCATTCTGTTACCTCTTCTTCGACTTCCTCTTCGCAGTTTCCTACCAAGGATATTGTTGATATTTTATGGGAAGGACGCTCTTCAATGAACATCATCTTAATGGTACATTCTACCATGTTCTTTTTCCTTCCTCGATCTCCTCTTTTGGTTCCTCCTTGCCATTATATGACAAGTGATAGCTTAAACCTTAACAGAGTCTCTCTTGGTTGTTAGTGCGGTTGTGTCGCAGCGTCCACAGGATGACGTAATCACTGGGAGGAGTGATTGAAATCCTCGTGGTGGTTATTCTCATAGAAGGACGTCAAAACCTGTTCAAGTAGGGAGCCGACCTTCGTCTCTCTCTCTATTGTGCGTCATCCGGGGTTGGTAACCACTTGTTTTCATGAGATAAAATTGAACTAGTAAAAAAAGATAATAAATTTTTAAAGTATGGGTTTAGAGAAATTTTTTTGTTATTGTTGTTTTTTTCATCAATTTATACACTTTGATTGTGTTGTGAATTTAATAGGCATAATCATAATAAAAATCATGTTTTTGGGGGGACTTTTCGTGAGCAATTAAATGTGGCCCTATTTATCGTGACTATTTTGTGGATGAAATTTCATAGAATGTGAAAATTAGTTAATCATGTAAAGTTGACTGATTAAATGAATACCTGGAACCCTTGTATGATCACCCCGGTTAAACTAAATTAAAGAATGATTTTTTGGGTGCTAGTTGGTGTTTAATTATGTGAAGTGGTGTTTCATGGGTTGTTGTGGAACGGGTGAGCAGTGGAGTTTCGGTTGGCTGTGTTGTGGGTTGGTGTATATGATATGGTAGTGATGGGAAGCGGAGCTGTGGTAAATGGTATCAAAGGGATGATGATGTGGTACATGTATTTTTTCCTATGTGTTTATGGTTATGGTGGATGGAAGTAGGGTTGTAGGGATATGTTGTGCATATGAATAATAGTGGAAGAGTTAACTAATGAATTGTGGGGAATGTTAGTTGATTAAATATGGAAAAACAATGGAATTGATTGGCTGATAAAATAAAATGGTATTGTGTTACTTCTGTTTCCCCTAACTTTATTTGTGGTTGTCAGAGATATGTTTTACAAACGATTAATCTCGTTTTGTTGTTGTTAGTTACTCTATAGTTAAGGAACTGATAAACAAAAATTGTTCATTCATAAAATGCTTAATGGGGTTTGGTGTTGTTTATTGTGTGCATGCTTTGGAGGTAGCACTATTGAGGCATGTGCTTAGATCATTTGTGTAGAGCCATAGTATGGGATGAGTGGTTGATATAATTTTATAAATCTGTAGGTTTTATGTTTCTTTATGTACCCCAACCATGTTGAGCACTACGTGCTGAACACCTATGGGATGGGGGGGGTGAGATTCTCAAACATCTAAAGGATTGCTGGTTACTATTCTTCCATGTGCTCCCTCTTCCAGTTTCTATATCCCATGATCCTTCGGGCAGGTTATGACTGATGTAACCCAAGATTCTTCGGGATGAGGTTTTAATGTGGTTCCCAAGTGTCTTTGGGATGAGATGTGGTTATGGATGAGGATTGAGTGTCGGTGGGATACTATGAGCTTCGTTTGGCCATGTTGTGGCAATAGCTCGTGCTTCGTATGGCCAGGTTGTGGAACTATCTCAGGAAGGGGGGGAGGCATCAGAGCATTAGTCGTGAGGGCTTGAGAAATATTCTGTGGGAATGTGGTGTGTGGTACCCATACATTGAGAATATTACTGTACTACTCAATTGAATTGTGATATTTGGTGAGTGTGTCTTGTATAGTTGGGAGGATAGATTTATTGCTAGGCTTTGGTTCCTTCTATTTTCTCACAGGGAATTAGGATGTCTCCCCACATGTTCACGAGAGCTTTAGGTTTTACTACTGAATATACATGTATGCTCACCCTACGTTTACTTTCAGGTTTTCACAAGGACTTCATGGACCGTGCGGGACCTTGCTAGTTGGGCGTTGGAGTTTTGCTAGTTGTAGTTTTTTCTTTCTTTTTTTGGAATCGTACTTTGGATATTTTCTTTACTTGTACTTTTGATTCAGTATTGTATAAAATATGTATATGGGTTTGGATTTGGGTTTATTTTCATTTAGTTGTTCCTTTTTCTTTTGGTGTTTGACTCCTCCTATATCCCGATCTTAAATAATAAAAAGGGTAACTCCTCCCATATTTGAGAAAACTCATACCCTTGGTGCTAGTCACCACTCTAGGGCCTACTAGAGGCAGGACTCGGGGGGTTATTATCTACCTTTCACCATTTCCAACCCAAGAGGGGAATCCTTTGGGGGAGGGGGTCATGACACAATCCATTTTAGTTTGTTTAGGATACATAAGTATATTTCAATCACAATTATAGTGTAATGCATATCTTATAAAAATAAATGTATTTTGTAAAATAATTTTACACACTAGGGAATTATATAGTTATTAAAATGATGCATTTAATAATTATTATTTATTTTTTTCAAAACAAATGTTAGAAATTGTTGAATGTTAACTTTCAATATATAAAATTCATCACTTCTTAATAATGATCATAAAACTATTTTTATCCCCATATTTTTTATCATTTTAATTTTTTGTATTATATTTTTATTTGATTATTATATTTTAATATTTTTTCCAATTTTTATTTATCCAATGATAATAATGTGAGTCATCTATAGAGAGAGAACATAGAACTTCACACAAAATTATTATCATCAAATAATATATAGTTATTTCAATTCATTTACAATATTTAATCATTAAAACATTTCTGTAGTCTACGAGAAACTATATTGTAAATGAAGAATAAGTTCATGGGATGTTATTATATCATGACTAGTAATGTTGTTTGATGTTTTAATTAATGGTTTTATAATTTGAAAATAAAAATTTCCTTACTATTTTTAGTGAGATATAAATTATTATTTAGTGAATTTATCTCTCTTTTTGACACAATTCTATTTAATAAGGAGTAAAATAAGAAATGGTATACTATGTTTAATAATTATGAAAATAAGGACTATATGGGATCCAATTCAAAGATAATATATTTCTAATAATTATCATTGTACATTTGTACTCACATATATGTCCTCGAATAAAAAAATTTCATTAAAAATGTTTTTAATACATATAAATAAATTCATTCTATTAATGGGAATATTAATAATATATTATTAAGATGGTAATTACCATATAAAAAATTCATATGAGTTATATCAATGAAGTGAAAATTATATTTTTAGTTTTGAAAACTAAGGAGAAATGGAAAATGGAATTTCATTATGTGAAAACATTTATTCGATTTTGGTTGTCTTTATTATCTATTGGATATAGAAAAATAGAATTAATTATCATTAGGTAGGGGATTTATTCACATATAAAGAATTTAAATTCAAATTTTTGAAGAATTTTTTTTCTTTCAATTATAGTTTTTATATTTAGATATACGAATGATGAATCATTTTTTACATTTTTTAATTAATCTATGTCACGACCCATCCCCTAGGGCCCGTGTCGGGACTACCCCAATCCCACCTTTTATATGCCATAGGATGAATACTAGCACCAAAGGTGTATTATCCTAAATCTCGGTAGGCATATCCTTTATAAAGAGTTATCACACACATCATAGTACGATTTGGAAGAAAAAAACTAAGTATAACTATATACAAAAGAGTGTTTATTGTATAGGGTCTAGAATACAAGCCCAATAGGAATGTACAAGTAGAACTGATGAAAAGTAAAACAGCTGTTGGATTGTCCTCCAGAAAATGCAACCTGAAGGGTATGTGCTAATAAACTCCACAGCGCTCCATGTCCATCTGTCTCCTCCGTGTACCATCACACCATGTGGTCCACCTTTGTGTACCATCTTGTCCTACTACTATCATCCTCAGTTAGTGTTGTCCGTCATCTGTAACCAACACAACATGGTGCAGGAATATCCCTTGTAGAGGTGAGTATAACGATACTCAGTAGGGACCCCAAGACCCTCAAGGTCTCACAGAATCCAACAAGGATAAATTACTAAGTACGAAATCAACAGATAAACCCACTTATTTATTTGCACATACATATACCTTTGTTAACAACTGAATCCATCTCAATCATGAGGTAATCACAAAAGTTATTGACTCAACTCAACCAGTAATTTATTCGAGGGATATTATCAATATGAATCCTCAGTAGCTAGGGAACTCCTCCTCTATCAAGTACAATGGGTCTCCCGCTTCACAAAGTGGAACTTCCCACTAAACTTGGACTGCTGAGGTACACCTCCTATCGAGTATTGTGGGTCTGCCGCATCACACAGAGGTGCTATCCACCGTGGGTCTGCCACGTCACACAGAGGCAGTCCCCCTCATAGCCTACTGAAGTACTCCTCCTGTCGAGTACCATGGGAATGATGTGACACCAAGGTACACCCCACTACGGGTCTTCCTCGATACTATGGCACTCCCCGCTGGCCTAGTAGAATCACTCCCAGTAAAACAGTCAGTAGTCGTTAGGTATCAGCTAGCTACTATGTTACCACACAAAAGCTCACTCGTGTTTGGATTATCTGCTCCACAAACTACTGATCGATTCTGCAACTGGAACCAAGTCCCACTGTGAAGTATCTCAACGTTCCGCCACATCATAGGGGTATCAAAGAAACATAAAGCACATCAATCGGATTCCATGTCTTTGATTTATTAGCCCTTTAGTCACAGGGGCCCGGTTGGATTCGTGTACGATCGAAACTGACCGTATGTCAACATTACCCTGAACTCTAGCGGGGTATACTCAAAGGGACCATCACACTCCATGAAAACCAGTGCCGTTGATGGTTTGTCAAATGGTCATTCGGGGTCAATGATAGGGCCAAGGGATGTAAAGGGTTGGTAGTCAACCCGGGTCTGGTCCGACCCAGTCAGACGTAACGGACCAGAATTTTTCTAGGCCGACCTAGTTCTGGTCATCCGTGCCGAACCGTTGGGCCATCCGGCCCGTTGTGTTTGGCCTGGCCCATCGGGCCCGGCCCATTGGGCCGTGAGGGCGGTCCGGCCTCTGCTCGGGGCCGGCTCTGCCCAGGGCACCGCGGTGGCGCAGCCTGATGCGGCTCGGCCATGAGGGCTCAGCCTGACACGGCTCGGCCTGGAAGGCGCGACCGGGGTCGGTTCGGCCCCGGTACTGCGAGGGGGCCAGGACACCGACTCGGACGGGAGGCCTCAAGGAGGTAGACACACCGGCTCAGCTGGGTGGCCCCGAGGGCGTCGGGACGCTGGCTTGGTTGGGTGGCCTTGAGGAGGCTGGGATACCAGCTCGGCCGGGTGGCCGCGAGGGAGCTGGAACACCGGCTCGGCCGGGAGGCAGTGAGGAGGATGGGAAACCAGCTCGACCGGGAGGCTGCGAGTGAGCATGGAACTCAGCTCGGCCAGGAGGCCATAAGGGGGCCTGCTTGGGGAGGCGCATGGGGTGGACGGAGGCTGGAAGGCATGCCATTGGTGTTTGGGGAGGTGCACGGGGTTTGTGTCGAGTCCAGCAGGTCGGCCGACGGCGTTCGGGGAGGCGTGCAGGGAGTGCACAGAGGCCAGTAGGCGGGCCAGTGGAATTCGGCGGGGTAGTGTGCACCAAGCGGGCCAACAGCCAGGAGGCGGCTGGGTAGGCCGGTTTGGCATGGCGCTATCTGATAGGGGCTGGCGGTGTTCGTCCGGGAGCACCGGTGCTCCGCGGGGGCGGCGGGTTTTGCGGAGTCCACGGCTAATGCGTCATTTTTCATCACTGCCTTCTTTTCCATGCCGATGTTCATCATAAACAAGTTCGACAGAGGGGTCATGCTTTCTTGGTTTGGCCCACACCCTCCACATTTAGGGTGGTATGAATTGGTTCATCAAAGAAGTACGATGAACAACAATTATTTTTACAATATCGTCATCGATTCCTTTCCAACCGATGATGAGAAAGAA
This sequence comes from Viscum album, assembly GCA_963277665.1. NCBI lineage: Eukaryota > Viridiplantae > Streptophyta > Magnoliopsida > Santalales > Viscaceae > Viscum > Viscum album. The sequence goes on along the minus strand of OY728126.1, from coordinate 1,681,176,510 downwards.
GATAGATAATTCACAAATAACACCCCCTACCGTTGATCATCATTCATCATTATTTGAAGGAATCATGGAATGTAGACGAATAAGATCATTTTTCGTCGCGTCCACCACGCACTTCCATACCTAATCTGTGTCAGCTCATTGATGACGATGTGGAAGTGAGTCGTCAAATACACCTCACGATTTTTGATTAATCGAGGAAAAATTTGAAGAACATAGGTGTTCTTCATTCTTCATTGGGAGACGAGGTTCTTGGTTGTGAGCTTTCTCCCAAAAATCACCCCCTCAAAGCTCCCACCAAATTGAATATTCCCACAAAATAATAGAATGAGATATCTTAATAATTTTTTTGCAAGATATTAAAATTGGAAAAATTAATTAGGTACTATCCCCCTAATTAATTCAATGGGTTGGGACAATGAATTAATTATGGGAGGTGAAGAGTGTCTCCCTCATTACTGTGATAGAGTTGAGAGGTTTTACTCTCCTCAATCAATTGGGGGTAAGCCCCATGTGCTCCCCACATAGTAACCTCTCGTGGGGGGTTATGATCGGGTGGTCCCCACAACCATAACCTCTCATGAATGGTTAAGGTGTGGTGGTCCCACCCCCCAACTTCTATGAGGAGGTTTTAACCACTAAACACCCACATGGAGGCTCAAATAAAAATAGAGTGATGCTCAATTTTTTTATTACTTTCCAAGAAATAACAAAAACTTTATTCCATTACCAACTCACTGTCGTCGAAGTGAATGTATAATTAAGTGAACACTAGTGCTGCAATTTCAACGGTTCCCTCAAATTTTAATTCTGAGAACCGATTCAAAAGTTATAAAACCAACATATATGATTACTGAACATACCCGAGAAAAACATCATAAATAGATTCCAGGAACAGTAGGCCTCAGAATCATGTGCCGCCAATTTTCACTGACTCATAAAATTAACATGTATTTAAGATACAATTTTCCACAGAATTTCCAGGTCTTTACATTATCCCCACCTCAGGGATTTACATCCCCATACGCTACAACTCGAACTAAGGGAACTAGTAGGGGTACTGAGCAAGCATCCGAGCCACCCACTCCCATGTGCTCTCTTGGATGATTCCATGAAACTAGAAAATGCACACCAGATGTATCTACTATCCATGTAGGACCCGATTAGGTCTCTCCTCAATCTCCATTGGAACTTCTGTAAATGTCGCCCCATCATCGACGTCCAGCTCTCCATTTTCGATGATGTGATAAGGCTGGTGCACGTATCTCTTAGCTGAGATACGTCGAAGACGTCATTCACCCGGTGCAACTGAGGTGGAAGAGCTAATCAGTATTCCACCTCGCTAACCGTGATGAGGAAGTGGAATGGTCCAATAAATCTTGGAGATAAGTTGTTGCCTCGGACAATCCTCCATAAACATTGTAGAGGTGAGACCCATAGAAATATGTGGTAGCTGACATCGAACTCCAAAGGTCTGCATATCTTGTAAACATACGACTTATGTCTAATTTGTGTAGTCTTCATCCGCTCCAGGATGATCTACACCTTCTATGTGGTAGCCCCTACCATCTCTGGTCCCACTAGGGCTGACTCCCCGGGGTCTGTCCAACACAAGGTTTCTCTACAAGGTAACCCGTATAAAGCCTCAAAAGGGTCCATCCTTATGGTGGAGTGATAGTTGATGTTGTATAAAAAATCCACCAAAGGTTATTGATCCTCCCAGCTTCAACCTAAGTAGAGGATTCATGCACGGAGCATGTCCTACAGAGTATTAATGGACTCCTTAGTTTGGCCATTTGTCTGAGGATGATAGGATGTGCTCAGAAAAAGATGTGTCCCGAAAGCCTCCTCCAACCCCTTCCATAGCCATGATGTAAACCGTGCGTCACCATAGGAGACAATAGAAGATGTTACTACATTTAGCCACACATTCTCCTACTCATTGTGGTGTCACATGCTCTATATTGAGCCCTGATGTCTGATCTGTAGGAAATGGGCCGACTTGGTGAGTCGGTCGACGATCACCCAAATTGTGTCATGACCCCTGCATGTACGTGGAATTCAATTATTGATATCCGTGGATATCCCATCCCACATCCACTTTAGGACCTCTAAATACTGAACCATTCCCCCAGGTACTAGGTGCTCCGCCTTCACTTTCTGACAAGTGAGGCATCAGGAGAGAAAATCTTCAACTGCTTTCTTCATACCTGGCCATTAATGTTGTCGTCGATGGTCCTAGAACATATTTTCCACTCCGGGATATACTGCTAGAGTGGATTTGTGGAACTCCCTCAACACCTCCTCATATGGTGACACTAGTACCATAGTACTTCATCTGAAGAGGATGACGTGCTCCCCACCTTCATAAAATTCATGTGGTGTATGCCATGTGGATATCTGAGCATGTCTTGTCTCACAGTCAGTGACACCAAGTTGTGCCTCCATGACTCGCTGAAAGAGTGGGTGACTGACTGTGAGTGACTGTAGAATGTCTGCTCCATTCTTATCCATAAAGGATATCTATAAAGCTTCCAGTTGCTCTGTCACCTCGCCTAGAAGTTCTATACATGATCTTTTTCTTAGTGCATCTGCAATAACGTTCCCCTATCCAGGATTACTATCATGACTTAATAGTCTTGAAGGAACTCAAGAAATCATCATTGTCTCAGTTTCAGTTTCTTCTGAGAGAATATATACATGAGACTATTGTGATCCGAGTACACGGTAAAACGCTCGTCCATCCGATAGGGTCGCCGCATCATGAAGGTGAAGAAAACTGCAACTAACTTCAAGTCATGGGTAGCGTAGTTCTTCTCATGATGTATTAGCTGCCAAAAACCATATGTGATCACTACTAGCTCCTACATCAGGACACACCAGTGTCTTGTCCTTGACGCACCGCAGTAGACTACGTACCCTATGCCTTCCTATGGAAGCGTAGAGATGGGGGAACTAGTCAGCCTCTACCTCTGTTCCTGAATGCTCTATTGGCATATCTCCGACCACACGAAGGGTTTCCCCTTCATCATCAAGGATGATAATGGTGCTGCAACTCTGGAGAAGTATGGAATGAATCTCCGTTAATAACTATACAAACCCATGAAACTTCTTACCTCCGGCACACTCCTGTGTGGCTCCCAAGAATGTACTGACTCAACCTTCGCTAGATCCACTCAAATTTTAGCATCCGAGATGACATGTCCCATGAATTGAACGACTCAGATCCATAACAGGCACTTCGAGAGCTTTCCATAAAACCAGTTCTCTCGGAGTGTGTCAAGTACTACTTGTAAATGGTAGGCATTATCCTCCTCAGTAGTCGAGTAGAACAAAATGTTGTTTATAAATACTACGAAAAAGAGATTGAGGTATGGAAGGAAAATCTTGTTCATGAGTCCCATAAATACTACTAGAGTGTTGGTTATACTGAATGGCATAACCAAGAACACATAGATGTCGTACCAACATCTGAAGTATATATTCTGCACATCCTCGTCTCATACTCTGAGTGGGTGATAGACTGATCTGAGGTCTATCTTTGAGGACCACCATGCTCCTTTCAACTGATCAAAGAGGTTGTAAATCATCATTATTGGGTACGTTTTCTTCACTGTCACCTGTTTCTGGTGCCGATAGTCAACTCAATGCCTCAAGCTCCCATCAAACTTCTTTGAGAACAGTATCGGGGCTGCCCAGGGAGAAATACTCGACCGTACGAATATCTTCACATCCAAGTTCTCCAGCTATAAACGCAGCTCACAAAACTCAGTGGGAGCCTTCTGATATGCTATTGTAGATATCGGTGCCATAAAATGGTAAAATTCATTGATAGAGTCCACCTCTGTATGAGGAGGTATACGTGGTACATCACCAGGGAAAAAATCAGTATATTATTCCACCGCTACAGGATAAGTTGGACTCTCCACATCAACTTCTTTGAGGGTAAGTCAAACCAACTGATGATTGATCTGCAGCACCCTCCAAGTAAGTATGTCATATGCTGCACACCGTACGGACACACCATATGTTGTGCCTAATACAGTCAATCTGAGCATGGAAAATAGATAACAAGTTCATGCCCAAGATGACGTCGTAAGGCCTCAACCTCGCTACTAGGAGATCCTAGTAGAAGATCTCACCTCCATGAGTAATCTCACACAACCGGAACCTATGTGTAATTGACGAGTCTACTCCCGTTAAATTAACTAGCAGTACAGATTGAACTAACAGCTCCTTCGGAATCTCTTTGCTCCGAACGAGGGTAGTGGAAACGAAAGATTGACTAGCACCTTTTTCAATAAGAACAGCAGCTAAGGAATAATATACCCAAATTGTACCTCATATCATCTCTAGAGCACTGTGATCGTATACTTTAGCTACCTAAAGATGAGCTCTTTCCTATACATCTGCTTCCTATGGTCGGGGTGGATATCCTGGTGGTGGTGGTGGTAACACCTCTAAATGTCATCCACCGCCAGCTCCACGACCAACTCCTCTTCCATGACAACATTCTACCTATGGATCACCTCGATAGAATCACTCCCTCTACATGGGTTTTCCTTTGACCGTCGGCTGATCATCCTAATGGTGGGTCAGACAGTCATGATCCATGTGATAATGCCCACCGCACGAGTAACACTGCCCGATCCTGGCATGTCTGTCTCTGCCCCAGGTTCCCCATACAACTGATCCTTAGTCATGCAGTCATCCACCCATGGTTCTGGTCCTCTTGTTCCTCTAAAACTTCTGTCTACTACTAGATCTTGAAGACTCCATTAAAAGACAACTAGTAGTGGGTCTCACTACTAGAGACTGCTCATAAAGGAAAATCTCCACTACGGGGGCTCTCTCCAAAAACCTTCCTACGTCGGGATGCTGAGGGAGATCATCAATGACCTGATCTCTCACATGAGCCCCTGCTTGAAGGTCCGGGCCCTGAAAAATGGGTCCCACACCATATTTTTGGATTAGTGTGAGAGGTCGGGGAACCTCACTGAGTACTGTTCCACAATCATGCTACCCTATTGCAGATGTTGTAGATCATGTATTTGTACTACACGTAGGGTGGATGGGACAAACTATGACAAAAAATAGGCTCTTAAAATCTGTCCAGAGTAGTGTCATATCATCATGAACTTGGAGATTCATGCTCCACTATCTTCCTGTTGCTGTCTGTAGAAAGATGGAAGCAAAATTCACCATGATGTCGGTTGGTGTCGCTACCAGTCTGAACACTCTCACCATAGCCTCCAGCCCATCCTCAGCTGCCTATGGGTCTATCTCTCCCCTAAACCTGGGTGGTCTCTATAGCTGTAACTCTTGCAACACACTCAAGTGGTGTGCATCGTCTGCTGCTGGGGCTTGTGGAATCGGTGGCACAATGAGAAGTGGTACCGCTGGGGTCTCCACTAGAAAACGGCCCTGCACCGAGGCCTCGTAACTCGGCGGGATGTCATTGCTTACAAATACCAGGAATCTCACTAGTCATCTACGGGGAGGAATCCTAATAGAAACAGATGCGACATTCTGAATGATTATACCCATTGAGCTGACCCGGTTTAGATGACTAAAAGAAAACATTTTAAAACACATAATCAATTAGTTCTTTTGTGCCCAGAGTCGGACATCAGTAGTCAGGGTCCTGGTGTATGGATATGTAGACCTCCAAACCCACCCTGGACTCCATGAACTGAATACCACACTCAATACCCTTAAAACTATTGCTTCACAGAAAATATCCGTTTCATATGTTTTGTGGTTGAACTGACTACTTTGATACCAATTTGTCACAACCCATCCCCCGGGGCCAGTTCCGTGACTACCCCAAGCCTACCATTCATAGGCCAGGGGATGGACACTAGCACCAAAGTGGTATTTCACTAAAACATGGATGGAATTTCATTAATAAATAGAAATCACACACAATAGAGTACATGCTGGAAGCAAAACAATATATAAAACTGTATACAAAAGAGTGCTGAAAGAAGATGGGCTAGAATACAAGCCCAACAGGAAAGTACAAGTACAACATAAGAAAATTAAAACAGTTGTTGGATCATCCTCTGGGAAATCCTACCTGAAAGGTTGGTACAGATAGCCTCCACAGCGCCCCATGTCCATCCGTCTCATCCGTATACTATCAATACATATGCTACACCTCCGGGTACCTTCGAGTCCTGCTACTCTCGGCCTCAGTTCGTGTTGTCTTTCATCTTCAACCTACACAACGAGGAGTTGTCATAACCCATTCATGGGTGAGTATAATGATACTCTGTTAGGACCCCGAGTCCCTCAAGGTCTCACAAAATAAAACAAGGATAAATCAAGAATTATGAAATAAACAGATTACCCCACTAAAATATATGCCAATACCTCTACCAATTTTATCAAGTAATCCATCCCAATCATGAGGTAAACACAAAATTTACTGACTTAGATCAATTAGGATTTTTTTCTTGGGGTATTATCAATCTGAACCCTCAGCTGCTGGAGAAATTCTCCTCTATCGGGTAATGTGGGCTTGCCGCATCACACAGAGACGCTTCCCACTAACCTTGGACTGTTGAGGTACTTCTCATGTTATGTATTTCGGGTCTACCACGTCACACCAAGGCGCTCCCCACTGTGGGTCTACCACGTCACACAGAGGCGCTCCACCTAATAGTCTTCTGAGGTACTCCTTCTGTCGAGTACCATGGGTCTGTTGCGACACCATGGCGCACCCCACTACGGGTCTGCCATGTCACCATTGTGTTCCCCGCTGGGCTAGTAGAATCACTCTGAGTGAAATGTTCAGCAATCGTCAGGTCGCAGCCACCTACCAGGTTCCAGCAAAAAATCACACATGTCTTTTGAAGATTATCTCCACAATATACTGATTGATGTTCCAATTTCCACAAAGTCCCATGAAGAAGTATCTCAATGGTCCACCACATCATAGGGTTGTCAACACTATAGATGGCGTGTCAATCAGACGCATGGTCTATGAGTTATTATCCATTTAGTTTTGGGGGTCTTGGTTGGATTCGTGTGCGATCCAACATGACTGTATCTCAATAATAAACCGAACTCTTGTGGGGTATACTCAAAGGGACTGTCGCGCTCCACGAAAACCTGCAATGCTGATGGTTCGTCAAACTGTCATCAGGTTCTAAAGATATGGCCAAAGAATGAAAAGGCTTGGCAGTGGGCCCGGGTCCAGTCCGACCCATTTGGAACGACCCGGCCCGACTTTGTCTTGGCCGACCTAGTTCAGGTCAACCCTTGTTGACCCGTTGTGTCCGGCCTGGCCTGTTGGGTGGGTCGGCCAGTTAGATTTGGGCCGGCCCGCTGGGCCCATCCTAGCAGGCCGCGAGGGCGGTCCGACCAAGGCTCGGGGCCGGTTTGGGCTGGTGCAAGGTGAGGGCGTGGCCTGCCGCGACTCAGACCGGAGGGTGCGGCCAGGGCCGGTTAGGCCAGGGAACCGTGAAGGGGCTGGGACACCGGCTGAGCCAGGAGGCTGTGCGGAGGCCGAGACACCGACTCATCTGAGTGGCCGCGAGGGAGCCAGGACGCTGGCTCGGGTGGGATGTCGTGAGGGGGACATGACACCAGATCGGACAGATGGCCGTGAGGGACCCCGAATTCTAGCTCAGCCAATAGGCCGTGAGGTGGTCGGGACCCCATCCTGGCCGGGTGGCCGTTTGGGATCTGGGACGCCGGCTCGGCCAGGAGGCCGCGAGAGGGCCGACTCAGGTAGGAGCGCGGAGGCCATCTAGAGGGCCGAAAGCATTCAAGGAGGGATGTGGGGCGCACATGGAGGGAGAAATGCGGGCTAGCGGTGGTCAGGGTGGCGCACAGGGCACGCGCGGAGGCCGGCTTGCGGGTCAGTGGTGTTCACCCGGGTAGGGCGCGGACTGGTGGGCCGGCGATGTTCGGCCGAGAGCACAGGAGTGCCCTACGGGTGTCGCTGTTCGTGGAGGCTGCAGGTAGTGCAGCCTTTGTCATCACCACCTCCATTTTCATGGAGAAGTTCTTCTTAAACAGTATTGGTGGAGGGGTCGGACCTTGTTGGTTTGGCCCGTACCCTCCCCGGTTAGGGTGGTATCAATTGGTTCATCAAAGAAGTTTGGTGAACAACATTTATTTTTACAATCTAGGCATCGATTACATTCCATCCAAATATGAGAAAAGAAAAGATATAATAAAAAAGTAAAACCCCTACCATGGATCGTCGTTCGTTGTTCGTTGGTGGAGTCGCTGAATGTTGACGAAGAAGATAGTCGTTCGTCACGTCTTCCATGCACTTCCAAACACGAGTTGTGTCGGCTCGTTGATGACGATTCTGAAGTCGGTAGATGAAGATGTCTCACGATGGTTGAAGCTTCGAGGATGAAGTCAAAGAAGGTCGGCATTCTTTGTTATTTGTTCTTCATTGGGAGACAAGGTTCTTCATTTGGAGGTTTCTCCCAATAATCATCCTCTCAAAGATCCCACCAAATTGAATATCCCTACAAAATAATAGTTTGAAATATCTTATTAATTTTTTGGCATGATATTCAAATTTGACTAATTTATTAGGTTGTATCCAATTAATTAATTCTAGGGGTTGGCACAAGGAATTAATTAGGGGTGGTGAAGAGGAACTCCCTAATTAATGAGGCAGAGTTGAGAGGCTTTACTCTCCTCCATAAATAGGGGTTAATCCCCATGTGGTCCCCACGTTGTAACAACTTCTGGGAGGTTATGTTTGGGAGGGCCCCACTACCACAACCTATCATGGGAGGTTAAGCTGTGGTGGTCTCACCTCCAACATCAATGGGGAGGTTTTAACCACCAATCACCCACATGGTGGCTCAAATAAAAATAAAGTGATGCTCAATTTATTTTATTATTTTCCATGAAAACCCAAAAAATGTATTCCATTCTCGACTCACTATCATCGAACTGAAATTATTATTAAGCGACTAATGGTTCTTGGAGTTCAAATTAGCCCTCAGATTTAAATTCTGAGCACCTGTTCAAATGTTATAAATACCCACTCCTATGTTTACTGAACGTACCTGAAAAAAACTTCAGGAGTTGATTTCGGGCACACCGGGCCTCAGAATCATGGGCCGTAAATTTTCACAGGCACGTAAAATTTCCAATTAATTATGAAAAATATTTCCACGAAATTTACAGGTCATTAAACTGTAAATCAATTAATAAATTTACTATGAGTGGAATAGGTCATGTCATTGTGGAGATGTGATACCAAATTATTAAAAATGTTATCTTGTTTTCATAGAAATTATCCACAATGTTCAATAACATTCACAGTTAAATATATTGTGTGACATTTTTAAAAAAAGTTAATTTATTCTTAATTACATGAGATAATTTTTTTATAATATATATAAAATTTAATTTAATTTATAATCAATAATAATAATTTGAATAAAATTGAAATTTCATATCATTTTTATATTAAAAATTGAATTTAAAATTTCCATTACTCTATCTACAATTTTTTTCATAAACAGAATTACACATTTATATTTTAATAATTTTATTCTTTTTTTTTATTATGGAATTTATATAAATGAAATTTATATTAATAAATGTAATTTTGAATTTTAATTTTCAATATGGGATTAATGGTTATTTGAATTTATGAATTTTTTTATTGAATAATTTTTTTTTTGAAAAAATTAATGAATTCAAAATTACATTGGAACTAATTTATTTTTGGAATAATTATGATTTATTTTTTTAAATTAATATTTTTGGTCAACAAGTTTTGTGTCCAAAAACAAGTTAAAATTATGTATAATCCCAATTATAATATGCTAAAACATTTGTAATGATAAATAATTTAACTCTTTTGTGCTCATGCCCAGCAACTAACTACACGAGTGTAATGGTCTATCTACATACCATGATTAAAATATAACATATTCATGAAGTTAAATCATATGAAAAAAAATCTTCTGACAATGTGACCACTCATCAACTCTCAATCGTGCACACCATTGTATCTAATTCCACAGCCTGAAGAATCCATCAACCTTCTAGAAGCCTCCCATATTGTTCATCATACATCAACTAATAAATGAAAATTAATCGAGCATGAAAATATAATTCTGAAAACCCTTTATAAAAAATATAAATTCTAGGTTATATTTCATCTCATTCTACCCCAACAATTAACCCATAAATCTCAGTGATTGAAGAACATAAAACAGAAACCCACCAAAATTGGGGATCCCAAAGAACTATGGTTATGACAGTGAGAAGACCCACTATTGACGGTACCATATTGAGTAATAATGATACCCATTATATCATTTTTATATTATATTTTGAATCAATATTTTTTTCAACTAATGTATTTCACTAAATGTGAGCTGATGATCTACAAAAAATATGCCTGCAAATGATGTCATGTCATGTTGAAGAGACCATTTATTGAGATCCTAAAAATTGAGGAAATGGTTAGTATCAATTTTTTAATTTTAGGGGATAATAAATTTTATATCTAAAATTTATTATAGATTCAAACATAAAAATATTGGATGAAAAAATAATATTTATACATCGAAGGATTTAGATACCTCACATATTATAAAGGAAAAACTCAAAAACCAAAGTATCACGAGAATGATATGAAGTCTGACATGAACCTTTTCAATTATCCCTTTTTTACACTTTCATAATTACTTTAAAAAAATGGGGTAGAGGAATAGAAATATTTTAATATATACTGTATCACACAAGACATGAACAAGGTGAAATGAATATGATTTAACACGGTCAGAACCAAATATTCAAACCCACCTAATGCCCAATTCTATAATATACTATATTCCTACCACATTAAACATCATATAATATTCATTATGTGAATTTACAATGTTCTACCATATTTCCACTATAGCTACATTGAATGTTAAAAAATATTTTGAACAATTATTTAATACATTCATGTGTAATCATGTGGGGAATGAATTCTAATCAGATAATCCACTCAAACACTCTCAAATAAATAAAAAATATTAGTATCGAATATAATTTTGTATTCATTCCTTGAAATTAAACCAATCAATTCCATAAATTCCATCTATAATATTCATTTTATGTATATTTTATTCCTATTTATTTAAATCATGTTTAATTACATATTTTAATAAATATATTTATTTTTCATGTATCATAAAATCAATTTATTATAAAAATATATATATTATACTATTTCCATTAATAAATAAATCATTTAAACCAGTATACATTTCAAGTAAAAATCATAATTAATACTTTTTTAAAACATAATTAAAACATTCCATATTTCGGAATGAATACATTTTTAAGTTGTTTTTAAAAATTGACATTCATAACCAATAAATATAGTACATAGATTATAAAAGGAATTATTACCAATAATATAGGTTCATAATATATTTCATAGATATTTGTTTTATAAAAAATTATTAGAAATTCAAAAAAATATTATCATTTATTTTTTCAATATCATCCATTCAATTTGTATAGTGTTAGTTAGTTTTCTATAAAATATACAAATATTATATGAAAAAAAATTGATATGGATTGTAAAACATTTAGGAATAATGACCTATATAGAAATCATGCAATAGTACAACATCATAAGGTTGACAGATAATATTTTATTTTCTTAACATGATCATACATAACTATTAATTAACAAGAATCAATTAGTAAATTATAAGGTTATCAATGTAGTTTAATATAGCTTGTTTTATTGGAATGAGTTGGTTTATAAATCATTATGATAATAATAATATCATGGGTGAATCCCATAAATTATGGTTATTTTAAATAATAGTAAATCATAACCATAAATCAATATTAACCTTAAATAAAATATATACGAATAATTATTTCATCATTATAATATTTTATACCACATAATAAATGAATTTTATTTTTAAATGAATTCATTTGGATGTCATTATCCATGTGTTGGATCATAGGGGGATTTGATACCGTAATCCAAACTTATCTCCATGTCACGATGGTTTATTCATAGCACATAAGGGGGCCTAAATACCTACATACTAGTGATTCTTCCACCTTTCAATGTGGATAGGTTTAAATGACACAATATCCATACAAAACCCATGGATCCTCACCTGTTCCTTACAATAAATATCATCCTATCTCTCAATGAAAATACTTGATAAAAACTTTTCATGACTCAAGTCATATAAAATCTACCATAGGACAGTAGGGGAGAATGGTGTGACCTCTAAGGCCCTCCTGAAATATGGACTATGTTGGTGACTTGCAGTAATGGAATCTGTTTAAATAAAGGGAGGGATTACCATCCCAATTCATATAATAATATAATAAAACTCCAATAATCACCCAGTAAATCTTATACGAATATATATTAATTATCTTAATCAAAATGAAATTCTATATCAAATATCAATGTAGTATATTAATACATTAAAATTACTACTCAGTCACTAAATCATACCCCACACCCATATAAGATACCAGAATATTCATTCCAATATCTCAATAACTATCATAAAAAACATATAAAAATTGGGGGGGGGGGGATGAGATTACTTTGATGAATAATTGGGATTATATTTTTATGTTATTCTATTCCCATAAGAAATAAAAATCCTCGGTATAAATGCATAAAAAATAAATTAAAGATAACTATATGGATGAAGCTATTAATAATGACCAACTAAAAAACCTGTTCTTTATCTGCAAATTCATCTACATATATATTATCAAATAATAACAAATTAAAAATTCACAACTAAGAAAAGGAAATACAAATTTGTAGGGATATAAAATAATAATGAATTTTGAGAAGATAATATCAAAAATGAATATTAATTATATATTTTATTAGATCTATAAAATTATTCCAATGAGATGAATATATTACCACTAAAACATAACCAATTATTTCCTTATCACATTCATACACCCCATGAAAAAACACCGTCCCAAAAAAATCTCATCGTGTATCCATATCATCAGATCACTAAATCATGTGGTGTCACATTGTCACATACATTCATCCCATGGAGCCATTTAATTTTATATATACCTTCCATGGAACTTCATCATATACCAAATTTTATTGAACCTTCGGCCATTAATAAGGAATTAATTAAATATTCCTTTAATCCATCACAACCAGTAGTTATTTTAAAATGTTGACATTAGTCCATTATATCCCATAACCAAATGAATGTGTCAATACTTTTAAACATTAAAAATTTTATATTTCAATATATACAAGATAAATTGTGTGCCATTATAGCCTAATCATTCAAACAACAAAAATACAATCTTACAAGAATGTATACAATTAAAGTAATTCTATAAAAATAAGAAGCAATAAAGGATAAAACATGTAGTCACCAACATAATAGAATCTCATAAGAATAGTTCATTAATAAACAGCTAATACATAAAAAGTAAAAAAATAATATCAATAAAATAATTAATATAATATATGTAATATGTTAGTAATAAATATTATGACAGTGAACTAGTAATACCATCTATAATTAAATGAAACTACCACCAGGTATTTACTCTCATACATTATTTTTATAATCACTTTACAATTTAATAATGGAATAATAACATTTATAGATTGCTAAAATTGTTTTTATAATTAAATCATTAATTATTTGATTCATTTCTTCTTTCTTTTATCAAGTAAATTTATTACCAATTACCAATATTAAATTCTTTTTATCCACATTATCTCACCATACATAATATCATTTAATACAACTCCTCCAATCATAAAATTATTAAATGAAACCTTATCTATAAAAAAAATTCTACTAAATAATTGAGAAGGTAATCATAATTAATTTTATTATTACACAAATAAATTAAGCAATACCTAAAAAAATATATATTTCTCTTTTAAAAACAAAATGTTTGTACATTGTTAATGGAAATTATAGGTTATAAAACCTTCCATACTTGTAATTAATAACACTCCATTATTTAAAATATAATTCTATATCTTCATTCATTATTTTCAAATTCATCATACATACCTAATTAATTATGACATCAACAAGAATAAAAACACTTTAGATATAATTAAGTGTATCATCTTATTAATGATCGTGTCATATATTCCAACCAGACACATTAATTTTTAAAGGAAAATAGAAAAATATCCATAGAAAATGAAATCGTTAATAAATTTTTACATGTATAATAAAGGGAATTTGTATAGATAAACTGAAAACATAAGATCAATATTTCAAGAAATATCATCACGTCATAAATGAATTAAAATAAAACAAGAAATATTATTCACAAAACATTCCTAATTTTCTTCAATAATAACAACTCCCTTATAATTTTTTAGATATCTTACATTTCACCTATGACATCTCATATGATTAGAAAAACATATTCATCATCTCCACGAATGCAATAACCTTAGAATAATTCTCAATATCCAGTTCACCTTTTGAGATATTTTCATTTCTCATTTATATTAATATTTTTTTCATATTAATACCTAATTCCATTCAACACTCGTAAAATTATAGTAGTAAAGTAGTATTATTTTTTATGTATGAACAATGATGATGAATATAAAAAAATTAGAAGTGTCTTGTAAGTTAAAACCAATTCCCTAAGACTAAAAATAGTTATGAAAGGATATTTTTTTTATAGATATACTAATAACATATGAAACATTTACCCCTAACATAGAACATAAAATATTATTCTAACTCAATCATAGAATGTATGCATACAATAGGTGAAGGTTTTTTTGGTATGTAGCTTCTCAATCAATTAGAGTATTTCTAAAAATCACGGGTAAGGTAATATTGGGAGTGTTTAAATAATGTAATTTAAAGATGAAACCCCATACAAATTTTAAAGGGAATCCAATGGCTAGATAATGATTATTAATCATGTTGTTCAATTATTTTGACTATATATAAAAATATTAACATTATATAAGTAATTCAATGTTATAGAATGCAATGATGTCATATTCTAAATGAAAAAACAAGATAAAATCCCCAATAAGAATAATCCATGATGTTATGGATTATTAGTATTTTATTGTTTCATCATTGTATTTTCTTTCTTCTACTATGTTTCATGTATATTATAATAGAGAGAGGGGGGAGAGACAGAGTTGTGTGTGAGAGGGTGACATGTTTTCATATCTATAAAATACTGGGGTCCATGCTTGTATTTCATGGAAACACTAGGAATGCTTGAAATATCACCATGGATAATGTATGATTGGATTGGAATGGAATTGGATAATATATAAAGTGATAGAAAAGGGTAATTAAATTTTATATTCAGAATATTCACCAATTATAATAAACATTACCCTTCTAATTCTCAACAAAAACAATTCATAGGAAAATCCATGGATATATAATTCGTATCAATCCTCTAATATATGTTACTTTTTAAATTTCTCATTCAATAATGGAAAGAAGAATTTATAAAAGACATTTTATTTTATTTAATTTATATTATTTAATGTAATGATGCACGGATCTTGGGATTATCAATAATGATGAAAAATAATATAATCTCTTGATTTCTTTTTATAAAAATATTTAGAAACAGAAAAAAAAACGTTATTGATATATATATATATATATTATAGTTTTCATATAATTAAAACATTCAATTAATTATGGATATTAATATTTCTTAAATATTTCCTAAGTTTAGATCATTGAAATTATAAAGATTCTATGTTGATAATTTAATCATTTACTTAATAATATTTTTAGAGTAAAATACACATGTTCCTCATAAAAATTATTTTTATTTTCATAAAATGATGAATAAGGTGATAACATGGTTAAAAATATTATACCCATGCAGGAAGGGAAGTACACATTAGTTTAAAAAAATAGTATTATGAAATTGTAGTGAATTACCTCCTGTAAGTGTATATTCTATACACATATGTGCTGAAATAAGCACAAGTACAAAAAAATATATAATTGTGGGAAACCCTTATGAATTCAATTCAAATTCTATTGTACCCATATGATGTTGAATAATTCCCTACTTAATATTAAATATCTTCAAAATTTTATATACTACCTTTATATAAGAAATCAATTTTCATGATCTCATCAATATACAATATAAAATCAATGGTATATAAATACATAGCCAATTTAAATTCTATATGACCATTACATAGCTTGTATAAAACATGAATTACCTTTCATTCACATTTATTAATTATGTGTTACCTTTACACAATTAATAAAAATGATACATTAACATTACAATATAGTTTAAATTCATGGTTTCCTTTACCAAGATTATTTAAATAATCTATTTCCCCCTCATAAGAAGATAGATATTTATAAGGGTAAAACATAATAAAAAATTTAAATATTAAAAAAATTAAATTTATATAAATACATGGTGGACATAATTTTTCTTAATTTACATAAATGTACTATAAAATATAATAATATCTTCAAAAGATTCATAATAACCAAAAAATAATTATTTAAAATAACTGTTGAAAATATAGACTCTCTAAAGACACTAAAAATTATATTGTTATTGAGGATGGAATCTAGAAAAAATATATTGGTTTACATTTATGATGAGAATTTTGAGTGTAGATATTCTAGAATACCATTATATTTCATTTTATTCATATGTTTCTCTTATAATTATATATATTGCAAATATAATGATATGTAAAAGGGTGATGGGAGGTAGTACATTTCAGGTAAGAGTAACACACTACAATTTCATGGGAGATCTTCTATGGAATTATTCTCATGAAAGATTCTAAATATTATATATTTATCATTTATAAATGTATAAATTATGGTTAATGAAAATATAAAGTGTTCATAATTTTGGTGTTACTGATGTAATAATCATCAAATGTTATCAAAGAGTTTATATGGTCATACACTAGAATCCAAATCATGGTATATAGTATCCAAATAGACTAAATGTAACATATCATCAGTTTGATCTGGATATACTATATAACTATGATCAGGGGGAATGATATAATAGATATATAATTGGAATACATATTAATATTTTCCAGGTACATGGTGATATAAATTCTGATTAGAATATGAAAACATTTTCATATTAGATCAGACATTAGTGAATGAAGAATAGAGGTAACTCTTATTTATAGATTACATTTTTATTAAATTTTATATCTGAATATATGAATTTTATTATATTTTCTACTCATTATTTATATTTTAATCTCTATTTATTGATTTAGAGATTTTATTTGAGTACATATGATGATATATCAACTAGAATAAATATATTAAATGATGATTAGAAATATCTATTCAATTCATTGATATGTTTTTGTTGTTATTGATTTTAAAAACAAATTTTATTTACATTACATATACATGGAATATTTCATAACACACATACTATAGATTTTTATCCCTAATTAGAATATTATATTTACTGATAATATGTCAATGTGGTTCACTTCATTAGTGAGTGATAAGTATTTATTTTTATTAGAGTCATATTTATTAGTAGGAATTATATAACATTACCATTAACACTATTGTGAAAATAAAAACATGATGGAAATTATGGGTTTATTATGGATGAGTGGATGGATAAACCTATTTGTAATCCATTTATGGGAAAAAATTTAGTTTTTTTATGAATTATCATTTTTATTAATAATATGTGGATTTTATAAAAGTTAGATCATGTTCCCAACAACAAAACAATAACAATATTCCCCAAGAAATCATTAACCATTTCAGTTTAGGGGGACAAATATCATCATTACCGATAATTTGGTTAATGGATCTATTTATAAAATTAGTTCTCTAATGTGTTCTCAATAATAATCAGTATCAATTTAGTTGGATGATTATGGTGATAGTTTTAATATAAGAATAAAAATTAAATTACAATGATAAATTGTAGCACTCTTAAGATGATATATGTTTTTAAATATAGAAATTATGATTCATTAACATGATTCATATATAAATAAAATCTCATATTATTTTGGTGAGGGATATTGAGAATCCTAGTTTTATGTATGGGTTATTTGAGTACCTGGTGATTCTAATCAACAAGGTGAATGAATCATTAATCACCATATAGATAATCAAATGCATATTCAAAACCAGTAAAGCTTCATAAAAAATATTACTCATTGATTATATTTTATTTTACTCATTGAAATTGGAGCTAAAGGGTAATAATTTAGATGATATGACATGTATAATTTCATAGAACTATTTTTATTCTAATCCCTTCATGACCATAATTTTTATTCATTAGTTATAGTTTTTTATTAATCTAAAATTATGGTATTAAATTTCAATGGAACCAAGTAACATTTTGTAGTGAGACTTGTTGAGGGAGTCAAAAATATATATTTAACATGGTATCTTTTCTATATCAAGATTGTAATTATTGAATATTCTATCGAGATTAAATATCTTGGAAGTTCCTCTCATTTTACTATACATAAAAGGGGATATATTTGAATTAAATTAGTAGAATGGGGTTTTATTATAATAGTCATATTGTAGATTTATATTTACCTAGATATTTACTTAACCTATCCAGGGTAATATATATTAAATCTACAATGAATATTATATAGTCTAATTGGGATATGTTTTGGAATTAAAAGACATGGAATTTAATTTTCTCTACCCTCAATTGAAATTACATGAGTGTAACTACACCTCCCCTGATTTATTTTTATTCTATAAGTTTTGTAAAATAAGATTACCATATTTTGTTAAATTTGGATAAATTTATATTTATAACATGGAATATTATAGGTGTAAGAACATATTTTTTGTAAAGGAATTAGATACATGATAAAACTTTTTCGACTTTTACTATAATAAATATGATATAGTTTTGTAATTTGTTCAATATAATGATGATGTTATAAAAATTACCCTCTATTAAAAGAGTAATCATTACATAAAACATGAATCATGTCATGATTTTTTATTGTGGATCCCAATATTTGGGATAAGTCTTGACAAGATCAGGAATAGTATAATGGTTCTACTATATAATTTTAATGTCATTTTCATACTTTTAAATAGGTGAGTCCTATAAAATAAATATACATATAATAAATCATCAAAAAAATGTCATTATTTTGTGGATATCATATTAAGATAGACTTTGTATAAGCGTTCAAATATTTTTATCCATTAAAAGGTGGTGGTCCAAACAAGAACATGTGAGTGTTTGATAAATTATTACCTTATCTATTTTTTATAGAAAATATTTATAAAAAATATCAATTATATTACGAAATTATTTTGATGTCTTTATACGATTTAAAATATTGAAATAAACATTTATATGTGCTTAGCCATTCATATGGTGTTTAATGAAGACTATATACTTTCCATATTTCCTCAGGCACATCCAATTTAGTGACCCATTTTTTACCTTATATGATAACAAAATATTTCCAAAAAATTAAGGATAGTTGCTAAAAAGACGTGATATTCAGAGTTTCAGTTTTTTTGGAATTAATATTCTAAAAATATTTAAAAATATTTTTTATTGTTCACAAGTAATTAATCCGATAAAATTGGATAATTTGTAAATATATTTTCTGATAATAAATCTGATAGCACTGATTGATTGTAAACATGGAGTTCCCCATGGTGCGAAATAAAAAAAGTCGGTGTGAGAAGTCTCAAACCTTCCTCATTTTCAGTGTGATTAATTAAATAAATAATATAATTTATTTAATTATTTAAATTTCATCTATCCTAAATTTTAATCTAAGTGATTCTCAATATAGATTTTCTCAGGGGTTTCGTCACAATATTGTTCTTTTCGAACTATTCAACCTTTCATCAAATTAATGTTGGTGAACAAAAAATAATGAATGAAGACATATCTGTAGATCCTGGTAGATTGAAGCATTATGAAAGAAACAGATCTCAGAGAACTTGTTCATTATCAATATAAACCAATCCAATCCATTTAGGACCCATCTTTGGTGTTTTTTTTCCTATTATTAATCATTGACCATGTTGTTAATTAATTCCTCAAAATTTTCCCCATAGACCAACCTGATTGTTGATAATATATTTTTTATAAATTTTTCAAAAATCCTAAACTCCCTTTCATGATTGGATGGAAATTAATGCATTTACAATAAACTAATACTTCCATTATTTTCCTTTTCCTCCCCAATTCTATTTTTTTCACTGGTTGAACCCTACGGTTCCTAACACAATAATTGTCGGTCGACCTGAGCTTGATCGGGTGCCCGAAATTAGGGAATATCTACTAAATGGTAATTGATTGGGGAGAAATTCATATATCCATAAATTAAACAATGAAAGGATGAAAAATCGAAAGGTTTTCTCTCAATTCGATGAAGCTCGATGTCGGACATTTTGTGGATGATCTAACAAAACACACATTTCTAAACGAGGATGATTCATGATGCGTTATGATGGGAATCTACATTCACCTAAAAAATCCATGTATTTATGAGTGGAATCTAGTTGCATGGACCATAGTTGAAGAAGATTTTAATGTTTTGTTTAAAATCAAAGAATCCCTAGTGTTTTATTGAAATAACCACTCAACATCATGTACAATGAAGAACAAGTATTTTTAATCCTCACTCTGTGGAAAAGAAATGGTTTTGGGGATGTTATGGAGGACACGATATGTACTCAACATGATATTGCATGTACAACCATTCTCGTGTGAATAATTCAAGAGAATGACCACATGTGTGTGAACAAGAAATCTGCTTACTACATGGGAAGTCAACACATATAGAATTCCATGTGGACCAGAACATCGTTTACCATAGTACATGGACTTGGGGTCCAAGTACAATAAAATGGCCAACAGAGAAGGTCTCATTCATGGATAGTTAGGACACAACATGTAATCCACCTACAAGGTGTGTTGTAGTACATGGGGTGGGACCCATGCATTAGACAGAGACTCGGCCAGGTAGCTGAGAAGAACCAATTTCCATGTTAGTTTCGTGCTTGATGTGTACATTTGAGTTGTTCTGGGGAATCTGTATGCCTCATATATCCTTTGATAGAACTCATATTTTGACCCGTGTGATGTCCATCCTACGTGTTTTCTACGTAGATCATGAAGGTGACCACATAAGTAGATTTTGCTTAATGACATGATTGATTCACGTTTTCAAATCACATAGAAAACATTTGATGATGGAAGTAATCATACATGTTTACCAGAGTAATAACTGGATTACCCTCTAGTTGGGATATGAATAGGTGTTCCCTGATGGAAGTTGATGTGTTATCCGCTAGTAAGACTATGTAGTGGAATTCACCAATGACCATCCTGAGTTACCATCCATTATTATCTAGGAAGTGGACTTACACGATATTCCAGGCTGACCCTCCATCTGGGGCTACGCAATGAGATCCCCTGATCATCATTCAGGCATAACCATCTAGTTGGGATATGTGGTGGAATTTTCTTAATGGCTCACTACGCATAACTTCCAGTATTGTCTGTGTAGTGTCATTCCAAGGTGACCTCCTAGAGTGGTACCCTCTAGACATATAGGGCAGTTTCATTCCTCATAGGCTACCAGAGAATAACCTCGAATATGGGGTACAATGACAAGGTGTGTTTGGACATACCTTCGGATTCATGATAAAGAGGGGAACTTCCCCCACTGAGAAGTGCTCTTGTGATATGACATGAAAAACATGTGGGTGAGTTATTGCTGCCCATAGAAGATAGTGTCAAGGTGTTTTCATTTTATATCCTTTGACTTGAGTCCCTATGGGAAACACATGAGTTGTTGGGCGTTGAAGAATATTTTACCTTGGAACTGTTGGCTATTTACTTTCTTCGACTGATATGTAAGATGGAGGTCCCCTTACTCTCTGAATTGGGGTTCTTATACTAAGCATATATATCTATCATGATGTAGTACCAACTTCTTGGTTCTTGGTTACACTCCTTTTAGGAAAGGCGAAGGCAAATGAGGTATGCCACATGATTTTGGTGTCTAGTTTCTCCAGGTTGGATAAGTCTAATGACTCACTATATATAGATAAGATCAAACAAGGAGTTCATATCCTCACAATTTTGATCCCCTTTTGTTCGTATGATCCTACATTAAATCTCTTGTTGGGTTGAGATGTACTATTGAAAATATATTTTACTGTATCTTCTTATATCTACTACATATCTTTTTTGTGTATCTATTGTTCCTACCACTTCAACTTTTGGGGAATTAAGCATGGTATTTATATAAAAACCCATGGATGGGATTTTCCTAACATGTTTTGTTACTTTTAATGGTGGAGAATAGGTGAATCATGAACTCATATCATCTTTTGGATACAGGTTGTGTGGATCATGTTTAATGGTAGGAGTTGGGATACATAATAGGAGATCTCTCAAATGTCACACTATATCTGTTTCATTCAATTTGGGACAGATTTTCGGTTTGGGTGTGGGTTTTTTGAAATTAATTTTTAGTGTAAAAAACCATACTCGCTTACCATATATAGATTTATTCATTTTCAATATATTTTATAATTTTTTTTTGTATTTATAATTTCTCAGAACACTTTTTCAATTATTTGGATGTGTGCATGTGTATAGGTTTATGGAAAAGGACTCCCTTTTTTAATTTTTTTTCTTTGGAACTTGACACCAATCCATGGCCAATGGTGGTTGTATTGGGGTAGTATTGGATCATTCCACAGATTGGATCGGATCCAGAATGAGTGGAATCAAAGGTGGTACGATCCTTGGGATTTTGTTAAAATTTTCCGAAAAAAGGTATTGTAGGGGTTTATCGAATCATTGTAAAAGTGTATCAATAGAATATCATATGTGAGGTAGTATATTGATGGTGTGAGAAGCCAACATATCCATTTAATTGGACCATGATTACTAGCTTGTAGACTCGATACCGTGATACATTATTTTTTCAGGGAACACATGTTCATGCATCATATATGATTTCTTCTTTGAATGTAATTCTTGATTTATATCCCCATAAATATATATATATTCCCAATTAACCTTGGTACTTTTTTGTAAAATTTTGGATGCCTCTGCAATGACATCCAACTTGGATACCAGCTCTGGTTCTTAAAAATGACACTATGAACAATAGGGCCTCAGTTCAGGGTCTATTATGGGGTCCCATTCCTCCATGTGTGAAGGTAAAATCACACCACACATTGATTATTATAATTTCCCTATATAGTATACTATGGATGGGTATATGATTATTGAACTACACAAGATATAGTGATAGAGACTTCTGATGCTCTACGCGGAGCTAGATCCCAAGTTAGTAGAGGATTGGCTAGAGTTGGTGGTCCGGGTAATCAAGAATTTTTAAACTAATATCTCATATTTTTTAGTTGAAAACAATCCAATTGCATGGTTTATATGTGGATTGGAGGAAACTATTTACATAGACTCACAATGTTTCAACCCTCTCGTGTGGCGATATACAACAGTTGTTTCATGGGAATTACTACCCCTCCTACATATGCTCGATTCAGATATATGTTCATTCAATAATACATAAGGGGGGATGATAGTATCATAATATGTGGAAAGGTTCACTGATATTATGCACTACTATCTAAAAATTATCAGAGATGGATACATATGGGAACTAATGTTTTATTAGGGACTCTAAAGAGAGATTCAGGCAGTTTCAGTCCCTTATGCATCCCCACCTCTTCAATGGTGCTGGAGCAGGAACATATTATAGAGATTATCCTATTAGAGGGACTCCATATTGTTGTATCTTGTTATTGGATTGATTGGGATGAGTCATCTACATAGTAGGAATACTCTATATATCTTAGAAAAAATAAAATTTTGTATGAGACAATGGGGAATGGTCGTTCCACAAGAGGGCATCACAGAAATTTGGGGAAACCAAGTGATGTCGCATGGAATGGGACTTACTAAATAAGAGCATTGATCATTATAGGAAGGTATTATATAAAATAATATTGTAGGGACAACTCTGTGATCATGAATCTATGAGGAGGGGGCGAGGTGTTCACCAGGGAGGCAAATCTACCAATGTAGTAGGAGGATCTGCAGGGGTGACCACTATATGAGTTACTTCCACTATCACCACCCAGGGGAAACCATCAGGCTAATGTTACTGGTGGTTGGGTCCATAGAATTATAGAATATTTGGATTCCTATGATATTGCAACGCATGAGAAGATTTAAGTTATGACATTAGATTATTCTAATTCATCCACAGTATTAGTAGAAATATTTTCTAGAAAATATTTTATCTATTAGTTCTTAGTGTGGATATTGGAGCTCCCAATTGAGAAACATACAAACTAACTATTCATTGAGGTTACAATATGTAACACAAACTCTATATCATTCATCATCCAGTAGTGAGTGGTATCCCTAGGTGGAGAGATTTTCATGTAGTACCTACAATTCGTCATGATGGGAATCTGTAAGGTAATATTTGGCACAGTCTGGAATTCCAAGGTTCATTCCCATATTGACTATCACCACATACTAGTAAGATTCATATGAACCGATGGGACAATGTTCCAATTCATCGATGATAGATACCTCATACCAGGATGAGAGGGTGCTGTGAACATTATGATAATCAAAATACCAATCTTCTAGTGACTATGAAACATGGAGAAGTAGAATATTAAAGTTATTATATTCATTTATTTGTGAAGGAATAAATGAAAATATTCCCAGAATATGATAAAGGACTACCTCCATGGCTGGATTTCAGGTTTTATATGGACATGAAATTATGGACTACCCTAATATCTTTTGTGGAATAGTGGGTGTCACCAACTAAGCTATGGGAGATGAGTTTTCAATGAGAGTACATTCTTGATAAAGTGTTAATCAGACCCATTTTAACCCCCTAGGTTGCTCATTATTTTTTTGTAGAAAGAATATGGGATATTACAACCTTGTGTATAGTATCATCACCTAAACCAGGCCATTATAAATAAAAATTACACCTTCTTGAAAATTGATGACCTTTTTGATAAGTTGTATGGTGTGAGGTGGTTCTCCATGGCCGATCTGTGGTCTATCTACCACTAGTTATGGGTTTGTGAGGCTGTTATTATAAAATTTATGTTTCAATGAAGCTATGGGCAATATGAGTTCCTAATGATTCCCCTTGGTTTAACAAATTCCCCATCCAATTTTGTGACTTTGATGAACTAGGTCTTCCAACCATACGTGGATAAGTTTGTAAATTTCTTCATCGATGACTTTCTAATCCACTCTACAACAGTGGAGGAACATGCATTGATTTTGAGAATGGTTCTTGATATACATTGAGAGCATGAGCATTGTGGAATGATCTTGAAATGCCATTTTTGGATATATAAGGTTCAATTACATAGGTAGGAGAATTCTAAAAAATGATTATCGATGGATCAAGAAAATATCAATGAAGTGAATTATTATGAGACACCCAAGAATGTGTTAGAATTGTGATGATTTCTTGTCTTGGAGTGATACTACAAGATTGTTCAGTTAGATTTTTCTAAGATTATATCCCCATTGACCACATTAATGGGGAAGTGATGGTTGTTTACCGGGTCTAAGCAGTCCCAAATGGTCATCAAGGAGTCGATGTAGAGTTGAAGAGAACCACAAATTTGAGACTACTAAAAGATGAAATTGAGTTCCCAGTTTATTGAAACTCCTCAATAGAAGGTATAAGTTGCATGACGCTGCAATGAAATATGTTTTTCACAAATGAGTTATGTATGCTAAGACACCATGATCCAAACTATCAGAATCATGTTCTAGATATTGTATTGGTAGTCTTCAACTTGAGTATATGGAGGCCCTAACTTTCGGAAGAGTGCTTTGTAATTTACATATACCACTAGAGTATAAGGTACATCATCACATAGAGAGACCAAAAGAGGAGTCTGTGATGATGGTTGGAGTACTGGAGGGACTTCAACTTCTAGATATACTATTATACAGGGAAAGGAAATGTTGTAGCAGATTCCCTTTTTTGAAACTCCTAAGCTTGCCTAGAGTGGGATGCTTCAGAGTAGTTATCATCCCTACATCTGACCCGGGTAGATCATGACGGTAAATGTTTTCTACAGTAGATAGTGTTGACTCTTCCACTCAATGAACTTATGATAGATTCACATATAGAAGAAAAATGGTATGATGATTTGCAGAACAATATTTCCACAAGTGACAAAGTAGATGGATATTCTAATGGAGGGAATTGTGAGATCTTGTTCCATGGGAGAATATTAGTTCCAGTCGTGATATGGGAGGATTTGATGTTAGAGTTCCACAATTCTATATTATCTATAAATCCCAATGTGGGGAAGATGTATAGTAATATTCAACCACAGTTTTGGTGTCTGTTAGGTTATGATGTATTGTTTATTCATACTAAGGATTCGTAACATTTTAGCAGTTGAATACTGAGAAATTGGTTCCAGATGTTTTTTTGAATCCTTTTGATTTTCTAGAGTTGAAGTGAGACATCATATGTGTGGTATTCATCATCAGTCTTACACACGCAATAAAACTCCATGAAACCATTTGTTTGACAGTCGACTAACTCACGATGTTGAAACACATCCTTGCTATCTAGGGTACGAGTTTATTGGAAGGTTTGGAGATAGCTATCCATATTGGAGATTTTCCACCTTCATAGGGTACCCTTGATGATTTTAACTGATTGGGAAATGTTATTTATGGCATGATTGTGGATATTCTTGTACGTTCCATTCAGGACCCATCTATTAATAAGTAAAACCATTCACCCCAAGACCAATGGGGAGACATAGTGCACTATCTAGGTACTGGATGATGTGTTGATGGAATGTATGTTGGACTTCATCCAGAGCTAGGAGGGAGACCCTCCCTTGGTAGAGTTTGAATACAAAAATATCTACCATCCACCATCATCATGGCACCTTTTGAGGACTCATAAAAGAGACCATACAGGTCAACATTTTTCTATATGAATATTGGAGAGTCATATTTTTGGGGACTAGTGTTGGTGTAGTAAACCACATTGAATGTACAGGTCATTTGTGAAAGGATGTAGGCGACTATGATTAGACATTATTTATAGACAAATAGCTATCGTATGAACATGGTGTCTGATAAGGGGGGACACACATTATTTAGAGACTCCCCGTGATGTGAAAATTTTAGGTTCATCCAATGAGGCATGATAACCCCATGGTCCATCTGAATAATTAGATTGTCTAGAGGACCATCATGTTTTCCAATCACCTAGCCTTACCACCACAGTTGTAACAGGTGCACTGCGTTTTCCATGTGTCTTATATAAAGTGACAAGTTCATGGATACATTATATTTTATAGATTTGGAGAGATGTTCCCTGAGAATGTTTATTCCTTTTTTGAGTATTCAGGGTCAATTGAGGACAGACAGGAGCAGACCATCCAAGGATAAACCATTTATCAGGTTCCAGTGTTGTGGCACCATAGAAACATATTGGAGATTTCCTGGGAACAGGAGAGAAAGATGCAAGCTCTATATCCTTGGTTGTTTTTTTGTTATTACTTTTTCGGAGGAATATGTTGATGGGGGGAATAAAGAAGAGACCCAAATTATTCCTTGTATGACATTGAAATATTTATAAATATTTTTCTAGTGCCTAGAGCTGAAATGGAAAGCGAATTAGAGGCCTGATTTTCCAAAATTATTTTAATAATAATATTATAGATATTTTAAATTATGCACATGATATTAATTATTGAAAACATTATAACTCTGTAATGGATGGTCATATCATAAATCCAAGACCACAATGGTACTGGGATGCGGTGTTTCCTATAGTTGGGACGTTAAATAAGTTCACGTGGGATGTCCAGAACCCTCAATCATTGGTGGTACATTTAATTGATTAAAAAAAGATTTATTTAATAAATTAAATTACATTTAACCTATGTAAGAATATATATGTATCCAAAAATTGATATCTTATAAGGTCTCGTTATATTCCTATGATTTTATAATGATTCTATCTTTACTCTTTTATCCATGTTTTGAATGATGCACGATGAATGTATTTTTGTAAAACTTGTTCTTTATAAACAATGATCAATCCGATATAGACATGACTTGTATTTAGTGTGTTTGTCCTCTGATTAAATAATGATCATTTTTTCAATTAATTATTCTATATGTTCCAATTTCTCATTCATGACTGTTGAAAATATATTTTTCATAAAATTTTCATCTAACCTAGTTGCATGTTCTTGATTGGATGGAATATAATGCTTTTCAGACATTCCAAACATTAAATTATGTGGATTTACCCCCCAATGAATTGTGATATTCACCAGAATAGCCCTATGGTTCGCTGATGAATAATTATCGGGAGAACGAAGGTTGATCAGACGACCTGATTCATGATGGATTGGATGAATGTAAATCGATTAGCGGTAAAGGAATATATTTGGATGAATGGATGAATTAAAGAAGAATATTAATGATTCATTTCAATCAACCAAGGATCAATTCCATGACAATGTGCATAAGATCCAGCCAATCGCACATTCCTAAATTAGTACAATTCATGACGGATAGTGACATGACTCCCTGTTCTATTGCAAGATTAAATGATTTTAGAGTGAAATCTGCTGTATTTTTCCACGCTCCATGAATATTTTAATGTGGGGATTGAAATAAACAAACCCCTAGGGTTTTCAATGAAAAACCCACTACACTCCATGTACAATGAACCACATGTGGTGTACCAGAGTACAAAGACATGGAGTCCCAGTACATGGATATGTCCATCAGACACAGTCTAGGTCTAGGATAGTTAGTACATGGAATGTATTCCACCTACATGTCGTGTTCTAGGACATGGTTTGGGACCCATGTACTCTCTAGAGACCCAAACAAGCAATGGAGAAGTACCACATGTTGTCTGGGTCCCTCAAAAACCATGTACTTTTGAGCTCAACAATGATATCTTGAAAACTAGTATATTCTTTGACATAACTAGGATTTTGGATCATGAGATTACTATGTTGATATTCGTTTCATATAAAATGGGATGGTTTCCTCAGAAGAATCATTAAGGTGGATACATTAATGCTCTTGGATTGGATCCTAGAGAGGTGACACTAGACAAAATGCAATGATCAGCCAGGTTTGACAAAGATTTATTGTGCTTACCCTTAAGCTAGGCTGGGTAGTGGCATTCCTTGAAGGAAGATCAGGGTGTATCCTATAGTATGAATGTGCATTTTCATTCCCTAATGATCTTATCATGTTATCATCTAGTAGGATCTGTACATTGGTGTTCCTTGACATTTTTGGCTTACTATTCAGGTGGGCTGGGAAGTTTCATTCCCTTATTATCTTCTATGTGTAACCCTCCAACTAGGATCGAATGTGTGGTTTCCCTGAAGACTCACAAGGCTTACCCTACAGTTGTGTCTTTGTAGTGGTATTAACTAATGACATTACTATATGGTATCCACCAGTTAGGTTGCGTAGTTGAATTTCTCATAGGCTATCAAAGAGGACCCTTGACTATGCAGCACAATGAAGTGGTTTGGTTAGAATTACCATCAGAGTAATGATAAGGGGTTGGGGGTGCTTTCCCCATCGAGATGCATTCATGTGATGCAACATAAAAACTGAGTTGGAAAGTTAGTATTTCCACATGTGGATAATATCACAATTTTTTTATTTGAACCCCTTTGACCTCTATCTCCTAGGAAGATGAATGAGATTCTATGCATCACATAAAGTTATAACATGGAACTGTTGGCTACTAAATTTCTTCAACTGATCTATGACATTGAGAACCCATTAATCTCCCATTTGGTATTCTTTTACTAAGAGTATATATATTTATATATATGTGTCCTATTAAATCTTTTTGTCCTTGGTTCTTGGTTTCTCTCATTCGAGGAGAGGCCAAGACGCATAAGGTATTACATGTGTTTTCTGTGTCTAGCTTCTCAGGGGTGGACTAGTATAATATTCATCTATTGGTAGTGGAGTCTCTATGTGGAGTTATCCAATCACCTTTTTGAGGAACTTGTGTTTAGTTGAATCTATATTAACTCTCTTGTTGCATTGATATTTCCTATTTCCATTCACCTTTACTGTGTCTTTGTTCTCTCTATGGATATTCTATTCTATAAATCTTCTACTGTTACCAATTAACATTTTTGGGTCCATCTACTAGATATGTATATACTCATGCAAGTAATGTTTCTCCCCAACACATATCATGTAATTTTAGGATAGCATAATATCAGATCATGATCCTAGTGAAGCATTGGGATATGAGATACCTGGACTACTTACGGTGGTCGGAGTTAGGATACAAGACTAGAGGTCTCAAAGATGTTACAATTTTTTAGTTCCCATTATGTTGGTATATGTTTATCATCATTTTGTGTGTATTTTCAGTTAAATTTTCAGTTTACACTACTATACTATTGTACCGTCATGCCTATTTATTTTACATCACAGCAGGTTTAAATTTTTCATCATTTCTTCTATAAATTTTCATTGTGTTGGGTTTGTTTGTTCATGTTTTACGGAAATGGCTCTGTGATTTTATTTGTTCATCCACCACTTGTTTCCAACCTTCTTATTATAGAGGTTGGAAATGGCTATTTGCATTTCAATGACCAAATTGGGTCAGGTCATGACATCGATTTCCTATATAAACAGGATAAAAAGTAATTAAAGAGTTTATTTCTGGGATCAAAATATCCCATATTTGTTTGTGAAGTATTGAGTTACTTTTGACCTGTTGAAATGGTTTTTCGCTTCATGTCCAAATAATATACTCAATGGAATAAGGAAAAGTGCATTATTTACCTGGGTTAATAATATTAAAATGAATCCTTCACATAAATATTGTATCAAATAAATATGTTTAAGTTAAATAACTATTATTGACGGTTTTAAAAAACCCAATGATTGCATTTCTTTTGAAAATTTTGAATTATCACCATATCATGTAAATTAAATTAATGAGGATGATGATGAAACATCAAGATATTTTATGGGGATATATTTTCTAATTAGTTGGATATATTCCAATATTAACAAGTGTTAGGATAATTTTTTAAAATTTGAAATAAAATATTTGTTCCATGAAATATTTTTTGGAAACATTGATGTATTATTCAATTAGAAAATATAACATATGTATGAGAATAATAGTAACCCCATTCAACATGATGATTAAATTTGGATCCAGATATTCATTTTTAATTGTTACACATGATGAAAGAATCTGTACTCAAAAATAATTTCTTTACCAATGATGTGGTGATGAGAACCTCCCACTATAAGTATGATATGTATTTCATTCATTATGGATGGAATGTTTTTTGAATCCTAAAATTGATTTCTAATGTCCTATGGTGACTTTATTATTTTAAAAATATATATTTTATAATTAATTTGTATATAGAGAAATGAATATTTTTTACTATTTGTTTTTACTAATCATGAATAAAAAAAATTAACTGAATAAAAACATATGAGTTTTTTTAATTGGATTTAATTATAACATAATTATGAAATTTATAATATATAAAAATATACCCCTCGATAAATTATTCTGAATAATGAAATAAATACATCATGATCTTGAAACATTATAATCATTCAGAGTCTCTTAGTGGTATCATAGAATAAATACATCATGACTTGAAAACACTGTCATTTCATTCAGTCTATTTATGCCATCATTTCAGTAATAAATAATATTTTCATTAAATATTAATGGATAAGAATGACATTATATTGATGTATTAGAAATTCAGTACATACATTTAATTTCTCATGATATGGTTTAATTTTCAGCTCTAAACTGATTGTTTCGTGTAACCACAATCATCTGTTAAAATAGATATATATATATATATATATTATTGTTTGATAAAGGTATTATGTTAATATTCTATATATACCAATAAATATATATATATAAGGAATAATATTTTAGATGTTTTATGATCATGATATGAATTATCTCTATTATAGAACCCCCCCCTTTAAAAATTACATCATTACATTCACTCAAGTTACTCATGCATCTCATCATGGGAGAAGTGGAGGATAACCATGTCATGTTTTCATAGTAATTAATTTCAATCATAACAATATAATTAAACCATCACATTTTTTACAATGTGAATTTTTAATAAAATGATGATGGTGTATATTTTATGTGAATTGATTACTTGAAGGGTATCTGTATTGTTCCATCATTTATGATCACTAGTGTACATATCATGTAAACAAAAATCCTAAAACATCATATCATTTGGGACCTTATAAACTGAAATGGTAAAACAGTATTGTTCCATAATTTATGATCACCAGTGTTGACTACTGCACCCCTTACACCTTTCTCTAATGGAAATTCACCCCCTATTGTGATGGATCCTCCCAATTCTTCTATGGACCTAAATGTTTTAAAAGTGACTAACGAATTATATGCTTCTCCTATGAGCAAACATGTCATGAAGACTCCTTCGGCCTCATCCTCAAACCTTAGATGATCTAAGAGGAACAAGGGCTTGAATGGATCCAAAAAGAAAAAAAGTATCTCAATCTCCCAAAAAAAGGTTTTAATGGATGTGCATTTTTGGAATTTTCAGGGTCTAGAGAACTATGACACTCTTTTGTTTCTTAAAAGAGTTGTTGCAAATCATAAACCCAAAATTTTAGTGCTTGATGAACCGAATGTCAATTTCTCATATGACCAAATTATCACTTGTGTTTTTCTTTAAGATATCAAGCACATTATTTTCTCCTTTGTTTATGCTAAAAACATATATCAAGATCGTAGGCCTTTGTGGAATGTCCTTTCATCCTTAGATAACTCCATGAATGACCCTTGGTTGGTGATGGGGTATTTCAATTATATTTATTCACCCACTGAAATGTTGGGACCATCCCATTCATCCATATCATCTATAGAATTTAGAGCCGCAACTGAAATTTGTAATCTGGTTGAATTCAATCTCATAGGTGCTAAATTCACTTGGTATCACATGCTTTATAATCGGGTTCTGGCTAGAAAACATGATAGGGCTCTTGTCAATTTCCCAAACTAGATGATTGGGACACCATCTCTAGCATCACCTTACCTATTCCTAATTCTAATCACCGTCCTATTATTGTTACCATCCACTCAACAAAATCCAAGGATAGTATTCCCTTCAAATTCAATAATTCTTGGACCCATTATCAGGACTGTTCTAAGCTCATTTAGAGTTTTTACAATTCTATGTGCCATCCTTTTGATTCTTTTGCTTGTATCTCCATTCTCAATCATCTTAATCTGTGTCTTAGAAGTTGGAATAGTGCTAAATCAAAACTGACTTACCATGAATTCTCCAACCTTGTGAGATTATTTTTTTCCACAATTCCATGTTTTAGGACAATTTTATTTTATCATGGTTAATTTTCCATTATTATCTATTGCTTATGAACTTCCATGATTTATCACATGACTCATGATTTTTATATTTTAACATTATGTAATAGTTTTTTCATTTTTATGTTTATGGTTTTTTAAATGTTCTAATTGTTTACCCTTATTGATCATTTGAGTTCCACCATTTTTTTGTTTTCGTTTCCCCAGGATACGTGGAATGTTTTGATGTAGAAATAAAATAGGTAAAGGGATTTGTTAGATATTTTGAATATCTTTCACCATATTATATGAATATTTTTCATGTTTCCAATGAAAATAAACTAATTTGGTCTTTGGGTGTCTGTGTAGGTCATGTATTAAGTATTCAGAAAAATTAATGTAATTTCCATGTACTTCATGCATGGGTTGTTATAAATAATCATTGTTAATTCATTGAGTGGCCCCCACATACATGTGTTGAAAAACCCTCATAAAAGACAACACTCTATTATAAGTCATCAAAAGAAATTTCCATAAACAATTAAAAACACAGGTTTCATTATTTACCCATCCCAATTCACAAATAATAACATTCAACTATCAACTAATTTAATTATATGGTCTCCACCTCTTCTGATACAATATCATTTCTTCATTCATTCTATTTATTACTTTGTGGTTCTCCCTTCATAGATCCCTACTTACCATAAACAAATCTGAACCAATGCATTCAAAACATTGAGGATTGTTGTCCAAAAAAAGCATTGGTCCTTCATGCATCATAATATGGTTCACATATAACAGAGCCAAAAAATTAATGGAATGCCTATTACAATTAATATCATGTCTTTTCGCTGATTTGGAGTTGAAACAAAAAAGTATTTTTCACCTACAAAGGATAACCTTATATTCATACATCAATCATAAGGTCCACAACACAACAAAAATTTCCCTCTGCATACCAAAAATGACATCCAGAATTCTGGATCCATCTCCACTATATATTCAAATAATTTCTCCCAAAAAAACACCTTAAACTACTCTCACCACATGTTTCACCCCCTAAAACATGTCACAATACATTACATCTCATGTTTCATCCCCCATGAATCATTTTATGAAATTGGAATCACCCCCATAATCCTCCATCTAATAAACCGGTAACATTTAATTCTGAATTCCAACACTCTTACATCATATATTTCCTCAGTGATATTAAATATATGAAGTTTTCAAAAAACAATAAAAACCATTCGTTACAATATTGATTCTATAGTAGCATATGAAAAAATACAATAAACCATTCCTTGAGAGAGTCAATATAAAATATCATAGGTTTTCTTAGACACCATATGTATTTCCTTACTCTTGTCCACAAATAGAAAACCAAAGAGGCCCTTCATCCAACCAAAAATGTATTTTGGTATGATGGAATATACACAATAATCCCTCAATATAGTAAAGATGATGAAATGTTATATGTAGTAATTATATATATATTATTATAACAATTAGATATAATCATTGGTTTCCACCACAATATGAATATTTCAAACATCACCCATTACTACAGTGATATATAAAACTCATTAATGTGTCTTGGGCCACCCAGCACGCAAGAATTTCACATGTATTAGACAACCATGATTCAAGAGGGTCTCATTCTCCCAAACAAAATAATTTTTCAATAATCTCCTATATGAATTCATGAATAATAACCTTTTATCGATCAATCACCTACATACTACTCATGTTTCTCCACCATTACCCAATCAATTTTCTATTTAAACAAATTTGATTCATTATACCAATCCAAAACCCTCTACCCTACAATTTTCACTATGCAATTCACTGATTTTCCTAAAAACTATATTTTAATAATCATAAGGCATAAATTTACACATGATAAATGGAATCATTAATACCAAATGAACACCAACAATATTATAAAAATTTGTATTGCCTGGTCTCACAGTTTCTTACAACTATTCACTAAACCCGAATCAAAACTCCTTGAATCATACATCATATAAAAAAGTCTCAAATTACCATTATTGTAGTTCATCATGAATCTTGGAAAACCAAAAAAAACATTAATGAATTACACCTATAAATACCCTAATGAAATATGCACATTACCCTTTCAATGTTTACTCAATCAACCACTTGCGTCATGGATACATTCTATCATGACATATGATAATGACAATGTGATGTTTTTTCAACCACATCACATGATTGAACATTACCCATAACATTTGGTTTCATAGGGAATGAAAAAATTATTTTAAGATGCTTTTAATTTTACTGAATCACATATGACATAATAATAACCTTTTACTATACTAAATTTCACACTTCTGTTGACAAATCACAAGACTTCAGGGTGCCCATCTCCAAAAATCCTGAGCACTACTTGTGTCTCAATACCAAACTGAATCAAACCAAATACAAACATAATATTATATGATTCAAATTTAAAGGATTCTTGGACTCACACTTAGAACTACCATCTATATCTCATGATATAATCAAGGCCCAACTACCTAGTCTATGTGTTAAACACAAATAATGTCACAATCTGGATTCTGGTCACAACAGAAACCAGAACCAAACCTAGCCTAAGAAAAGTCCCCAAGGGGGTTTCCATTCCACAAGGTTTGGAAATGGTTCATGTCTATCATAAAATGAATTTTGGGAACTGTTTACATGAATTTATAAACATTAAACAACAAACAAAACAAATACACCAAATCTAGATTTTTCAATCGAAAAAATATTTTACTAATATTTAGAACAGATTTATACAATTTAAAACAATGTTTCAATACCATTAAAAGGGAAAAAAACTGAAAGAACGATATACTAAGAACCTACACATGGAAGGAGGCATAACCCTCAAGCCATCTCTACCACAACACATCACGATGGAGCACTAAAACCCAAACCGCTAGCACAAATGCTATACCTAAACCTGTTACATAAATAACTAGGTCTACATACACCAAATGGTGTATGTAATGTGTGATAAAAATCCCAAAAGGATACCACCACTAATACATTCCTTGTGATATACATTCAATGAAGAAAAGATTTTATGTTTTGAAATTATGATATGATAGTAAAAAATTTTAAAAGATGAAACATTAAATAAAACAATTTTCATGGGGGCTATTTTAAAGAATCAACAAAGTATGATAAAATACAAAAGATTTAGAATTTTTTGAGCCTATAATACCGAATGATGATGGAAATCATAAATCATCCAATTAGAAACATCTATTAGAAAATAACACCTAGGCACTAGCTTGTTGTGGGTCCCAGTTACCTCGTATCTCAATGAATGTAACAATCACAATATATATTCTCAATCACACGCCTGACTGGTAGAGATCAAACCCATAACCTAGTGGTCCCACAACAACATTATAATAATAGATTAGTTATTTTTTTCATCATTAATCTTGCTATGTGAATCTTAGGCCAGACGCCGCGAGATCACTAGTATACTAGTACATGTCCACCCACCTTGATACCAGGGTTTCCATCTTGTTTTAAAACAAGGTCAAAAATCCATGAAATATAATATGCACATAAAAATACCACTTCCACTTCACACACTCACCGAAAATCCCACATTCAAATCCCACAAGTAACATAACCCATCTAATCATTCAAATGTGTTTTGAAATCATACTCACACCAATGTAGCTCACTACAATTTTTACATCTTTTTAACACATTGAAAAACATTAAACAATTTTACATACCCTATAAAAGGTATTACTATTCACATAAAATCCAACACAGACATCACATAATACGTATTTCATCCACAAAATACATTTTTCACATCAAGCTCACACAAAATCTCCCACAAATGTGTTTCAAACCATTCTTTCCATTTTATAATACACATTAGAAAGTACTATGAAATTGTTAAAATTATTGAAAACTTAAATCACCACGTTAGCATTAAAAACACATCTTAGGTGAACACACTCTCCCAAATAGTACACGTACATCCTTTTCCCACGTTGTTCAACTCAACTAGTCATTTATAATTTTTATAAAACAAACCCAATGTGAATAACCTTGTTTTCCACAAAAAACCCATTTCAAAACCCACTTTCTTGTCCAAAATAACACCAATATCACTCCAAAAAATAATTGGAATACCGTTCATTATTTATTAAACCATTCCCATGTGATATAATATTTCATCGAATAATACCGAAAAATACACACCTGAAAAACACACATTTTCATAAAACATTTTGAAGAGGCATAAAATGGTATTGCACATAAAACCCATTCAGTAATACCATTATGAGGCCGACATTGAACAATAGAATAAAAAAATGGAATTGGAATCCCCTATCAACAACTAGTAAATAAAATTAATATTTTATAAAAATATTATTAGAGTTACACAGGAAAAAACACCCAATTTGAAGAAAAAATGAAACTATAAAATTAATCTCCAATGAAAATCCATAAAAAATGGAATTTTCATCACACACAACATAGGAGGAAAATGAAAAAAAATTAAATCCATAATTCTAACTCATAATGATATTCTTATACATGTAATTGTCTACCAAAATTGTCGAAACCCACAAATCGTGGTGTGAAACATCAACTGCACAACCACCGCACCACAAGGATTTTTAAAGCATCCTAAAACCACCAAATTTCACTCAAATGAAACGATATTAAACCCTAGGTACGAAACATTAGTTACAGTCACGTTATTACTCATGAAATAGTTATAGAAACCTTAATGAATGGGAATAAATCAAAGATAAAAATACATAAATTCATTATTTTTATGTTTTCCCCATTAAATGTCTATTGAAAAATGAGTTCCATGTGAAGGAGAGGGTGCTTTGAGGCAATCTGTGGAGGTAAGGCACGAAATATGGAACAATAGGGTAGAATTTGGTTTATTTTGGAAGGGAAAAATAGAAAATACAAAATATTTTTAATGACCTTGAAACCCTTGCACGTTTTACCTAAAATGTTTAGAAAACCATACGACTAATCCATGAATCCCTTTATGGACACCAAATAACTATCCATTCGCATCCAATTTTTTTTGGGGGTCCAAGGGGGAAACCAATGGGAATGATATTCCAATGATAGGGGATAAAATATCCCAAAAGGATACATCCTTTTCAACCAAGAACTCATCCAACTCATTGGTACAAACCACCTCAACAACATACCACAGAGGTGGTGCTTGGAGGAGTGTCACTAATCCATCTCCAGAACACCAAAACCTCACACCATCCCTTTGAAAGATGAGGATTACAAGTACCATACAATACACTCGATTCCACGTTCATTGATCAATAACACTATATACACTAAAATTTAAAACCTGGAAGACTCAAGAACCAAGACAACCCTAGTATTCGAAGGAGGATTTGAATCAAAGCATGGAATTAAAAAATTTCACTGTGACAATTCTCCCCACCATAAAGCATTGCAGCCCCAAAATTCCACAACAAGGCCAAACGAAAAAACCAAACACATTTAATAGACCCAGATGTACTCTTTCTCCAAGCTTCACCCCCAAAAGCCAAAACACCTCAATAGATCAACTATAGAAGGAATAATATCACAAACCAAAAGAGACACCACATCCCAAAAAGGATCATGAACACTCATAATTATCCCAAAATAAAAATACATAGAAACTATCTAAACAAGACTCTATAAATTTACATAAATGAACAACAATATCGAACATGTTTAAAAATACCTTGCATTAACTAAACCGCTGGGCACTCTCCAATCCTAATGTTTACCCCAATAATATATCAGTAGTTATATATACCCAAATGAGAATACCAACCTCCAAAACAAGAACAATTTCCAATCTGAGTTACTAGTATGGGTAGAAACTAATGGGCTCCCCACCATAAGAGACTACATAAAATCACTTGAGATTGAATTAGAACACTAACCGAGGGAGTCCCGAATGGAATTCCTGGGAAAGGGGGTGGGTTTCAATTATAATTTTACAAATGAACCTACATGAGAATTATAGTGGTTCTACTCACTATAAGAACTTACACGTCGCATGGATATCCCCTGACTACCTTCCAGCTTCACTATGAGACCTATGGCTGGAGATCAAATTATTGAATCATCTTCGGACTCACAGTTATGCTGTGGAAACCCACAAAACGAAACTTTTCCTAATGGTGCCATGGAAATCATACTATGATCCCATTTGGGTTCCCCTAAGACACAACACAATCTAAATAGACCTTACCAAAACCAGACATTTTACTGAAACAAGGGATTATAAGATGCACAAAAATCCCACCTTTATTATCTGGGTGAGAATCAATAGAAGGATAGGGAACATATAAAAAAAATTCTCTAAAATAGAGGATTTGATGTATATACAAGGGAGACATACTCACAACATAATAGAGACTCTCAAAGGATTGTGAGACCTTGACCTTTATAGTAAAATGGGCACACAATATCACAAGGCATAACTGAACATGGCCATTGCAACTAATAGAAAAAAACATGGAAATGGACCCTATTCCAAGTACCAAAAAAACATAAAATTCCAAAAAGATTCCATACTAACCTCTCTTGACCATATATCCAACACTTTTGGTTTAATTTGAACACCTACATTAAAGAGACTATGAAGGACCCAGATGCCCTCTTAGACACCATCAATACTAAAAACCCTGAACTATATCCATATTCCATGAATCAGGTAACTTTAAAAACTAATTTCTCTTTCAACCTTCAATGAGAACTCTTATACTACAAGAGTATCCAATAAACTAAGAAAGGAAATGTTGGAAACTCAATATCCAAATATTGAGAAAAATGATCCTTCTTTTGAACGATAGGAGGATCTCCCAATGCGAAACAATTTGGGATGCACTTCAGTTGTGCAATAACAATTATTGGGGGAGTACGTTATCAAACGAGAGAACCCAAGGACCAAAACAACATGGTACATTGGATAAAACATGTCACAAAACAGATTGAATCACTTGAATAGAACCACTGTAAAGGCATCCTTAATTATTTCTCAGAAGAGATCACTAACCAATCCCTCAACACAACTCACAAAAGAAACAAAAATCCAAATCAACGTTCAAAAAAGAGGGGTTCTTAGACCAAAAATAGACCAAAACAAATACATTTCCAATTACACATAAGACACACCATCCAAAACTAGTCATCATGACTTCATGTTTGCCATTAAAACCGTCTCTTTGAATCTAAATGGTTTAATAGTTAGCATATCCACCAATGGTATCTCATGGGCCTCACCCATGCTTGTTTCCAGGCCGTATCAAGCACCCTCCTCATATCCATACTAGAACTCATCTAGTCATGCCACTATCCATCGATCATCGCATATATCTCCATGTATGTGGTTTCTCAGGGAAATACCAAATGATAAAAAAACCCTTTCCACTTTTCTAACAAAAATAGTCAACCAATACATCATTTTTTCACTTGACTGCTAACCATGAAATCAATATCCAAATTTACATCTTAAAAACCATTTCAGAAGCACAAAACTATTCAATCCAGAACTCACTTTCATGTTATTCCCATTAATTTCAAAACATCTCATCCCATTAAAAGAACTTTCAATAGTCTAGAAAACACTATTGGGAACACATTTTGAAAACCATCTTTAATATAGTTCCTTCATTCAAAAGTGGTTTAAACACAGTAATTTATATTTCCATAGAATTCTATAAATTCAGTTCCACCGTATCAAAAATAAATCCATTACATATTTATTATAAAATTATTTCACAAAAACTTTACACTTCTTAAAATCGTGTAATATTTTCTTTAAAACCAAACTCCCAGGATTATGAAACTAAAGGCCACTAGATTATGAGAGAAGAAACTAGTTTTAGTGGGTGTATTCATGAAGGGAAAATGGTAAATACATGGTATTTTAAATGACCTGGACACTATTGTGTAGTTTTCTTGCATGCTTTTTAAACTATGTGGCCAAACTATCGAGCCAGTCCAATCCACCCCAAAACCAACCATTATCCTCAATTTTCACGTAGGTTCAAGGGGGAAAATATAGGCCAATGATAGGGGATAAAATATCCCCAAATAAACCTACCTTTTCTCCCAAAACTCATACAACTTATGGGTACAAACCACCTCAACAACATACCCCACAAGTGGTTCCACTAGATGTCTCTATAATAAAAATCAATAACATCACATCCTCACACAATACCTTTAGAAAAACATTCCATGTACCATAAAATACCCCCAAGACCAATGTCATAGATCAATAACACGTGATACACAAAAATTTAAAACCAAGATCTCCCTAAAACCAAGAGAAATCTATGAGGAAAAGGAGTGTTTGAATCAAATCAAGGAATTAATAATCCAGATGTGACACAAAACGTCACAATAGAGGGTATATATAATTCTCAAAACCAAACAAAACATGTCATCATAATTTCATGGTGTCCATATTCAGCATCATAAAAAATAATCGAATAAAAATCACAAATAACTTCCCACAACTTGTGAATTTATCCCCTCTTATAATATTCACATAAAAATTATCCAAAGATGACTGGATATCGAAAATGAAACCAATCAAAAAACATCTACACATGGTCCAAATCATATGCAGTTTATGTCATGTAACCTTATTGGGTTCAATTAAACATCAATATACAATGATTAGGTAATCATCATCATCATCAAGAATCTCAACAAATATAGATATAATCTTTCATTTTTTGTGATACATAAACAAGTCATACAATATATTAATAATAATAATAATAATCAGTACTGATATGTAATATTACATCATGTTATTTTTTTGACACATTATGAAACTATCAATAAATTATATGTTAAATCAATAATTTTTAGGTCAATTTTTCAATTGAATCCTACGTCTACTATATGATGAATTATATGTCGTGTTAATCTATTTGAAATGAATAAATATCAACCCATTGGCCTATATGAATTGGACCATGATCTAGATAAGAATTATATATCATATCATCCAAACCACATATGAATTTTTCAAGGTGAGAAAATAATAATACTATAAAAATAAAAATAGTAATGAATTAACTATGTCTTGGTAACCAATACATCCTACTATTATACATAATCATGACGCATTTTCCTAGTATCTATCACATACTCTACCACATTAAAATATCTATAATTAAAAAAATGCATTAATCCAAAAAAAAATTAAAAAATAACTAATAGAACATTTTGATGCCCTGCACTCGCACCCTCTACAACTAGTCTCCAGACCGGTTCACTATATTACATTAGGTATGCTTGTAGATACAAAAGAGGATACTAACCAAAAATATGGATCTAAAATGGTACTATGGATATACTCTAACACTTATATCTTAGTGAAAAAATAATAAAACAACAAATAAATAAATTACATATTAGTAAATTATCATAGTATGGAGAAATAATAAACATCTAATAATAATTAATAATAGGAGTAAGTGTTTAAACACCCATATTTAACATCCAATAATTCTCTCACTAGGTCAGTGAAATACCTATAACAGAATAATATTAAAATAAAAGAAAATATCTCTACTTACTCAAAGATATGAAACTAATCCAATCCCCAAAACCAATGTAGCTATAATTCTTCACCACTCTAACCTTGTCCTCAACCCAAGAATGTTCCAAAAATGTAAGAGTTTCTTGGGTACCCATGTAAAATGGAGCCTTGATCAGAGTGTGACAATTCCCTTTTGGCCTCATCAGATAGTACATTATAAATCCATTCCATGTATATATTTGATACATTAAGGGATATGGAAAAATAATAATTTTATATGGGTAATAAAACATAGAAAATTTTCTAAATGAACGTCGAGTTATATGATAACATGTAGGTTCAGTAAAACCTAAATCAACACATTTCATAATATCTCTCAGCATGTCAAATGAACAAATTTACCATAATCATATTCACCTTCACAGACTTGATGGTATATATCTCTATCAAGTGGTTGATCCTCCCATGTGTGGTAAGATCACACAATGCCTATTGTAGATTTTACGCCAAAGGATTAATTAAAAAATGTTTCATGAAAAACAATTTCATTTGTTAATTCCATTAATAATATCCTCATAAAAAATCTGACATAATCATACCCCTCCCCCAATGTTAATTAGTTACTATGTATCTTACCAAAAGGCTATATGTTCCTCAATCATCTTTAGTTAAGGTGGTTCGTATGCCATGAATCATTCCCTCAGGAGGAAATTTGAAAATGAATCGTTCCTTTAGTCATCACAAAGGTTGGTACACTACAACTAAACATAGGAAAATACAACAATCATCCCTTCTTGAATATGGGTATTATTCAACATATTGTTAGGTATTTCAAATCCCATGTACCACACCCTCAGATGGTTAGTCGCCCATTAATGTCTCACTCACATGGGAACAATAACATGCTCTTTTCCCTTAGCCATAACATATATTTCTCTTAGGAACCCAACATTATAATATGTCATGACAGTCAATAATATTAAAAAATAGTTGATTATTTTCTATCATGCAACCATCAAAAAGATTCAAATTATGAGAAATTCCAAAGAAAAAACACATATATATACATAATTCATATCTACATTATCATAAAAATCCAAAATGGATTACATATCTAATTACCATTAGTTGTATCCGAATACATTTCATTCATCAATTTGTCCAAATTCTGTTTACATTGAAATGAACTGAATTTAATCCTAGTGATTTTAACTCAAAAAATAAACAAATTCTATACTGTTCTAAAAAATTACCACCAGAAATCCATGAATACATATATTTAAGACAAAAACCTTGAAAAAAAATTCATTATCATTATTAATTTTTATGCATATACTCAACCCAGAAGTGGCTACATGCTTGACCACAATGCTAATGTACTCAAAAAAAAACAATGAGTTTCATAAACACATGTTTGTAATCGGGAAATGAATTATCCAGTTATGTAAATAATGTGTACATTGTGAATGTGTCAATAACATTGATTTCAGATACATATATAATTAAAATAGATGACAAGTAATGTATCAAGACAAAAAACTTCAATCAATGTCTTTCCATTTTCATTAAACGATCATATATTAGATTCCAAGGCCTTCCAAGCTCATCCAATATATCCATTGTATAACTAGCCCTATCTCATAGATTTGAGCACCTACATTGATTCAAAATACAATAATGAATTGATTATAAAATATATAATTTCTTAATTATATGAATT
The DNA here is from genome assembly GCA_963277665.1 of Viscum album. Taxonomy (NCBI): domain Eukaryota; kingdom Viridiplantae; phylum Streptophyta; class Magnoliopsida; order Santalales; family Viscaceae; genus Viscum; species Viscum album. The sequence goes on along the minus strand of OY728126.1, from coordinate 1,681,131,753 downwards.
AAAAAAACATGGAATATACCTCGAAACATAATAAATTATCCAATTGTACTAAAACCATCACTAACGAGATTTTCTTCACTACTTTTACATCCATGAATCTCAGGTATAAAAAATCAATCATTAATTTTACCTAAAAATAGTATGAAAAATAAATTATGGAAACAACATATTCTTACAAATGAAATGGATTCATACAAAAATTGACTAAAAATTGAAAATAGTCAGACATGTTGTTTGGATCCCCTCTTTGTATGCTGCATGGATGATTCTATGAAAACTGATGATTTCTCCATCATATTTTTAAACTACTATTTTGACCAAAGAGTGTCAGATGCTAATTCAAAGATAACATGGTAGAATCAACATAAATGGATGTAGGATGATAACCAATCCAAAAAATGTCCATTAAATCACACCCATGATCACTATGCTTAGACGAAAATAGAGGAAGAGGAACATCAATTGAGTGCTTATATGTGAATCCCTTTTTCTCATCGAAGTAATGTGAATAAGTTTTTAGTGATTCATAATGAACCCCAATCCATAATACATAATTAAAAAGATTAACGTTAATTTAACTATGTGAAAATAGAATTAAAATAATTATTTTTTTGAGACAGTTGACTTTAATTACATGGTTATCCATTTTCATGTCAAAACACATAGCGTCCCACATTATTATTTTTAGGTTGTGTCTCTAGATACCTTTTTTCCACATTATAAATTTGTTTATCCAACCCCCATGAACCATATTCACATCATGAATCAAATTCAAAATGTGAATAGCCACATGTGGGTTTTTACAATATCTAATTTTTCTGTTCCACCTTAATTGTTATATATAACCCCCAGATTTAAACCAAAACATAAAACCTCAACTGATAGCACCATGTTTGGACATTAAAACACATTTAAAATAATTTTTATAAATTGAATTTGATACAACCCTTCTAACAATGGATAAATTAAAATTCCCAGATAAATTATCAACTTATTGAAAATCATCTAGCTATAGACAACCAAGTTCTTCCCATTTATGCTAACAATCAGGGAAACATTTTGTGAAGGTTAGAATTTATTTTGATAAAAAATGAGGTTAAAACATTTAGAAAATATTAAAATGATGATTCCATATATGAAATAAATTTTACAATGTTAAATTTCTATAATTTTAATAAGTGGATTTTGAAATAATCTTCTAAAATACGGTGAAATATGATTTTCGAGGTAAAATCCATTTTTTGTTATAAAATTATTTAAATAAAAATGATGTATTCTATCAATTCTAATGAAATTAATTGTATAATGATTAATCGAGATTAAATAAATATATAGTAAATCAAATTCCAAATAATATGGATCATTTTAAATACACGAATAAAAAATATTCTTTTTATATAAATCATTATTTCTAATGATAAATTAAAAAAATAATCATTTTACAACAAATAAAAAAATATTTTTATTTTTATTTTCTTATTTAATAATGATAAACATTTTATAGAATATAAAATTTTTAATGTGTTATTGTAAAATTATAATATCATCATAAAAAATGAAATAAAAACAAATTTGGAAGATGTAATATTATTGAACCATAAAATAAAAATTACTTAAAATTGTGTAATTATTTAGTATGCATTAGTATATAAATTTGAACATTATAATTTATTTTAATAACATTAATGAGGATAATCCTATTCATACAAAAAATTTAACATTAAATTTATAAATATCATATTGGATTTATAATATCTTTATTAGTATATCATAGTTAACTAAATTATAAATGTTTCATTTTAAGAAAAATATCAAGAAAAATATTATTTTAATATAAATTTATGGTGTCTAATATCCACCCCTTAAATAAATTTATTACTTTATATTTTTATCATAGTAATCATGGGAATTTAATTTTATTATACATTCGTCCATAAATAAAACCATAAAAATTAAATAATAACCCTTTTTTCAATATGGGATATGGGAAACATATCTATTACCCTGGAAACATGTAATCTATTTACAGGATAATGATAAAATTATTGAGAAGTGAAACTATTGGGATGTAAGAGAAATATATTATCCATATAATATTTCAAAATTATAGAAACCATTTTCATGGGAGATATAATGTCAAGAAAACTATAAATCATTAAGAGTATAAAAGGACCTTATAATATTTTTTAAATAAAAGTAAGAAGTAAAAAAATTCTTCATCATAGTCTATTCCCAGGAACTAAATAGTTATTATTCAATAGAATATGAAAAATATAACCACATGATTTCTTAAAATAAATAAATATAATTTCATCATTTATTTTTTATTCAATTACATTCCTCTTCTTTTCATCAAGTATTAAAATTATGAATAAATAACATAGTTATTTAATGATTGAACACTATAATAAAATAATTTAATATCTATACTAGGATAAAAACATTTTCCTCTTATCACTATTAAATAAAAAAATTAGTTAGTACATGAGAACACCATTATGAATATACTATTATTTGAATGGTTAATATGAATAAACTTTATAATAAAATCTATCGGTATACATATTTCAATACATTAATAGAAAAATTATAAAAATACACAAAATATTCAATATCATTATTTTAATCAAATATATAAAAACAATCTATACTATTTAAAAAATAATTTCAAAATTAATCCCCAAACAATATAAGCCTCTTTTAATTTCAAATACCAAACACTATAATATCATCATGATATATTATTTTAAATCTTGGTAATATCCTGAGTAACAACACCCCCTTAATAAAACAAAATATGCTTCCACAAATACATTATTTTTATTCTTGAATTAAAATATCAGCATATAGAATATATTCTATATGACTAAAAATAAAATAAACACCATCAAAGATCAAATAAATCACTCTGTCATAAAATGAGTAAACCATTTCAAGGATAGTAAAGTTATTCTATATATAATATCAATATATTTCATTTTTTATATCAAAAATCAACATTATCTAAAATTCCTTGAAATGTTAAGGTTTATATATCCCTTAATAATTTTTCTTCCAAAAACATCACAATATCATTTAATAACTTTTCATGGTTATTTTTTTCATTAAACATAATCTTGAAAATCCATATTAAAAAACATCTATATAAACAACCTTAGATGATTCATTATTATTATAACTAGAATATAATTTAGAAGATATTTTTACAATATAATTCAAGAATATGAATATATAAAATATTTTTTAATTCCAAATAATTTATTAGTATAAACTGGTACTTTTAATGATCTTGGAGTTATACATTATATTAGGTAATTGACTCGTATAATGTTGAAGATCACAAAAATACAATGTTGATCTATAAATGATACCATTGGATGTACATAATTTACATACATAGAACTTTTATTCTTAGGAAATTTTATTATTCATTCAATAAATTTCCAAAAAATATTAAAACATTTTTTATTAAGGAATTTCCTTGGTATTTCATATTACATTATCAAAAAGTTGGATATTGAATCATCATTTAATTATTATATTGATATTTTTTTTCATATTTTGTTAATTCATTAGCACACCAATGTTTACATGGTTAATAATATATTGTGATAGGTGGTTATTCATAATAAAAATATTTCAGATTTCGTATCCCATTTAATTTAGTTTCTATTTTTGATAATACTTTCATCATCCTAGACATTCCATGATGACATGATTCATTATGGTTGTAGAAAATGACTAAAAAAACAGAATATTCTGAGAAACAATAATAATAGTGAGACATAAAATAATCATATAATCATTTATAGGGATCCTAAATCATGAAAAAATCTTTTCAATCTATATAAACTCAATAGTATCCTAGGCCATTTGAGGTCATCATAAAATAAAATCCTTTGTAATTGTTTACAAAAAATTAACCCATGAAAATAACCAATGAGTATCTAGCTTGAAGTATGGTACTAGTCCCATGGATAATAAACTAGTGATGGTCAATTGAATGTGAAATTCACAAATTTATGTGTTATAATGCTTGTGTGCATATTTTTCGTATCCATGTCTTGTTTCCAGTGTCCTGATATAGACATATTTTTTAGTACAAACACAGTCCATTATTTTTCATAACCATGAATTTAATCCCATACATATTCTAATACAATGGGTTCTCACTAATTTATTATCTTCTTAGTTTCAAATAATATTTTACCCTTTACATGTATACCAATTAATGAAACTGAATCATAAAATACATAAAAAATATATCACTCAAGATGAATATAAGATATATACCAGAATTATAAACATATAATGAAGACAATGTTGAAATTTCATTGGAGACCTGATACATGATGATTTTATTTATTAAAATATAATAAATATATCTCACACAGATCATTGTATTTGTACCCATCACGGAATATCTTACTTAAAACCTTCAATCAAAACCATTAGAATGAAAAAAATAAGATTGAATTATCTTATATGATCTGTAAGGGTGAACATGAGAGATATTGTTGTAAAATATGTTCATAAAGGTATGATCGCATAAAAAATTATATGTTCTCAATGTAAATAAATAATTCAAATTAAATAATATATCATAAGTTAAAAAATCAATTAATAAATGGATGTATGATTACTAAGTGTGTTGTAGTAATATTCATTATTCAAGAGTCAGATAATAGGATTATAACATTATAATCATGGGAAATCTAAATACTTTTAATATATATATTCATAATAATGTATATGAATAATTATGATAGAATATTAATAATACAATAAAATAATTCATAATATAGTGAATTTATTTAATCGTGAACATTCATAATCTTGTGAGCATAGAAATAATTAATCATACTCACTTATTAAAATATGAACATACCTATTCATTATCATGTCCATAAAGAATCATATAAAAATATATGTAATTATTAGTGCTAATATATGTATATGTGAACATAAATATTTTAATTAATGTCAAAATATATTCTTCTAAGAATTATTAGAAGATATCATATTAACATTTCCATTCGGGAAAATTACTAGTAATGAATATCTTTCTGCATTTATCCACTATCTCATTAGTTATCCATATCACAATCACCTTGGAATTGGGGGCTATAATGTGCCGAAATTATATATTCATATTAAATTCATATGAATTCCATAAGAGCATGAAAACATGTAATAATTCATCATAGCATGACCAACGTAAAATTGAATGTGTTTCATTAATATTTTAACATAAAATTTAATAGCCATCATGAAAATGAAAAAGTTAGATAAAATCAGTTCAAATCTGTGATGATATATGTTTAATTATACCAATTCAAAAATAAATTATAAATATGAAAATTGATATTATAAAATAAATTCATATTTATAGAATTAATATTATAAGGGATATGATGTAATTATATCCTATGATTAAAATCGGAAGCATTTATGTTAAAAAATACAAAAGCGTTCCTAGAAATTATAAAAGGAAACTATAGTGATAATAAATAATTATTAACGAATGTGTAATATTATGTTTTAAATGGATTATAAATTTTTTTATTAATTTTATAACTGTACCATTATAATTTAACAACATGTTTTAATATAGTATTCATGATGTTAAATAGTTATCAGTTTAATGGAATCATGATTTAAGCTCTCTCTTATATCATTTATATTCACTTGTATGTATGACTACATCATTGATTATATTACACCAAATTAATGGGTAACATGACTTTTGATATATTTAAATTTTATTATATCAATAATCAATTTAGATTTAGACTTTTTACTCATGTCCATCCCAATCACTACATATATAATAAATTATAGTAACATTGAAATGATATCATCTCAAATATCCTTCCTTGAGAAACATTTCAATTTACAGAAAAAATTTCTTTTTAATGGTGTATATACTACCCATTTACATACTATATCATGTATCCAACCTAAATTTATTTTGATAAATTCATCTACCTCATTAATGGATTTTTATTATTTTAATGTTAACCCAATGATAAGGCTTCATGGTTCAATCTCATTTTCATTAGTATTTCTAGTGGTTGATTTTACATTGATATAATTTTCTTTCAATGTCTACTTAATTGTTTTTTATTTTTCAATGGGTTTTAATGATTATTTCATGTGATAATAACATTTTCTTCACATTGGTACTTAAATTTTCTGATGAAATATTTTTAAGTATAGCCAATTTCATTTCTATCTCAATTTGATAATAAATTGTCTTCAAAATTCATTTATTCTGAAAATGTATTCAAATATGTTAAACTCTTCTTTTTGAAAGTAATTATAATCTTTAATTATATTTTAAAAAACATGTTACCACCATTTAATTTTTTAAAATTGTTACCTTTTGAATCTTCAAAAATATATATGTTAGGAACGATTGGTTTTCGAATATATCATTCATAAATGAAACTAATTGACGATAATTACCACTCAATTTTATAAATAATCATTTATATGTTTCAATTATTATTATTTATAATATTTTATTTTCAATTATTTAAATAATATATTTTTAAATAAAATATCACATAATTAACTATATATTATACCCATTAAATGCTAAGATTGGTTATTAGAAATCATTTTCCATCTTCTATGTCATTTATTGATTATATTAAAACTGAAAAGATTATTATTCTAAAGAAATGTTTTAATATTTTTTAATGTATTTTAATCAATGAAAAAAATAATTGATGTTTTGAATTGATTTTAAAAAGTCTATATATGTATCTCAAAAATATACAATGTTTATTATCCCAAACTTTGTGGGGGTAGTATATTAATGATGATCATTTATCAAATTGATTGATTTTGAACGATCATTTTATTATTAAATGACGACACACTATGGGTCATAATTTCATTCATTTGGATATTATTATGTAACTCTTTATGATTGATTTTAGTTAATTGAAACACATAGATCATGAACATGTTATGATTAGTACACCCATATGGTGCTCTAATTAATTGATTAATGTTATAGTCTCATGATACATCATGAAAGGAAATAGGGAGTAGACCTAATATGTAATTGTGATCATCCCACCTTATTATATTGTCTACGAAAAATCATGTTTATGTCATGTATTATGTTTTTGATACATCCCTTATAATTATAATATTTTATAGTAAAATGTTATTTTTGTTTTTCATCCATGTGTTTACACATTTTACTTATCTTTTTTGACATCATGATATACCATTGACTCACATGTTACTCCTCCTTATCATATTTATTCTACTACTATAATTTTTTACTCAACACATTTTTTATTTATTCTCCAGGTTATCCAGTGAATATTTGGGAGATTGAATGGATTTTAGGCGATTAGTATGGAGAATAATATTAGTATGTAATTTTTTTATTATGAACCATACCTTCCAAAAAAATATTAATTTATTATCCATCTATTATAATTCATATATATTTATATTATTAAATCATGTAATAGTATTTAAAAATTACTATGTGAAACAACCCATTAATCCATCATTGATTTTTTCATTTCTTATTGTAATCTCATATATTATGAATCAAATAAAATCACTTATATAATACAATAAAAACATTATAAATGCACAATGAGTGAAAAAATAATATACCTAGATGTTAAGGAACTTATACCAATGGAATAGTTACATGAAATTTGCAATAGTATTGTCACCTCTAGGAATAGAAATATAAACATTTGAATAGTAACTTGACATCCGAAAGTATGAATGAACTATATTTATATTATAATTGAAAACATGATAAATTTAAATTAATATATAAGTAGGTAAATTTGAAAAAAAATTAAAATTAGCCTTTATATTATTATATGTCATAAAAATTTAATTATTATTTTTTAATATATATAATTATTTTTTTAAATTTTATTTTAATTAAATAGTTTTAGGAATTAATATTTTCTTCTATTATTATTATAATATAGTTTTATGATAAATTAAATTCTCATCCATTGTTTTAATAATACAATTCTTATTTTAAAATTTTTATTTCTAAAGTAAATGACGATTATATTTAAAAAATAATTTTTTCATACCAATAAAATTATTTTCATAAAATGGAGTCTATTTTTGAATTCTAGACATAAAAAAATAGTCAGTTTATGATTTTGAGAGTTTTTATAACAGTTGATTTTATTGTGAATATTGAAATTGTATAATTTATGGTATTGAATGAAAATTTGAATTATTGAGACATATATGATGTATAGATGATATAAGACCATTATATATAATCCTAATATATTATTTTAATATGTTCGGTTAGAATTATAAAATTTCTTCATAGTATTGATCCAAAGTAATAATCAAATGAATAAAATATAAAAAAACACCTCCCTCCTCCTCTTTAAATACATTCCCTCACCACGTCCTCCCCTCACACCATCAATGATTTGGATATTGAAAAATTTATACCAATTCCCCTCCCCAAGACCCCACCCCCATGTCTAAGAGAATTTGGTCTCAAAAAACAATACTAACACTAATATCATTATTTAGTTTATCAATGAGGGGAAATCAAGAGGTATAAATCCCATTTATTTTCTTTTATTTCCTTTTCTAATTTCTTTAATTTTTCCGAGACTTCCTTCACATACCAAATTAAAATTTAACTAATAACTCCATTATATTTTATATTTAGTAATATTATTATTTTACAGTAAAATACACCGTCAATAATCTTTTTCTTTTTGATTTTATTTTATATTTTAATACATCACCTCAAAGGTGCCGATTAACGGAAGTCATGGACAATGTGTATTCATTTGTTTTTGGAATTCAATATTGGTCATAATACCATTTGTTATGTAAAAAAAATTATAACATATTTATTAAATATTATATAATGTTATATAACTTCTATATATACCAAACATTAAATACTTAAACAAAACTAATTTGTGATGACTGAAAGACTGCCAAAATAATCCAAACAATTTTCTTGAACATCTTATCTAATGATTCATCATCACCCAAAAATAATGAAATGACAAATAGAACCAATTAATATTCACTAATATTATTAATATCATGTAATTTCAATTAAGTAAATAAATTTTCATTTTACATGATCTTCCATATGTGTACAAAAAATAAACTGATCATTAAAATCATGAAATAAACACTCAAAAATGATGAAATATTATATTATAACTCAAAAAATAACTTTAAAACCTAATAAAATTATTATAAATAAAATACATTTTTCAGTTAGTTATAAATTAAACTATTATTAAATATAATTTCATTATCCTTGATCATAAGAACACGTGAAAAATCATTCATATGGAAGGTAATGGTTTCATCTCAAACCTATATTTTCCATTTAGGTTTAACATTATACATCATTACTACAATTTAATTATTATATATTTTTATATAATACATATAACATATTTTTATATGTTCCAAACTATTGTTTCAAAATTATTTCATCATTCCTTTATAGGTAAGTACATTCTTTAAAAGATTTCATTCTCAATTCTTCCCAATAGGCAAGCCAGATTAAAGTGAATTCTCGATTTCATGCCCATTTTCAATTATCATCCATAATATGTTTTCAAAAACAATAAGTTTTATAAGATACCTAAGATTTTTTTGAAATTATATATTTTTTCATTTTAGGTTTTATATAAAAAGTTATGATAAATACAAATTATTTTCCAAAATAACACTTCATTGAAAAGTGAAAAATAAATTTTCTTCAAGATTTCGTTAATGATTTGATTAGATTATATTCATATATATCAATACTAGTGATAAATATTATTATTTAGTTATATTTTTATTTCATTATTACCATCGTCCATATTTTATTAAATGATTCTTGATTAGTTTGACTGTGGATGTGCTATCTTGACATCATTTACCATCCTACACAAAATGGTTAGTGATTAAGTTTTCAGTTTATGGACTTCTATATACATTTCAGTTGTATATATTTTTTTTGTTTATAAAAATTAATATAATGAATTAATTTGACTTATTACGTGACATGTGGGGTTTTCTATTGTACTTAAAGGAATATGTTTGTCTCATGAGACAAAATAGTGATGGATTTTATAGAGGCATTATCCATTTATTTTTAGGTGTCTTGATAGAGGCCTCAATAATATGTTAATGATATCTGGAGTTATGAATTCCCATATTATGATATTTTTATTTGATAATACATTTTATTATTAATCAATTATTATATCCATGATTACTCTTCCTTCTCTTGTCACTATTTGTTTGGAATTACCTTTTCATTTTTTGTTGCCATATTATGCTCAAGACATTTCTCTAATGAAATGTGTTTTTACCTATTCACCAGGACTTGTTGTTTATATTATATTAATCTATATTAATCTCTTGGATTAATCATATTATATAACCACTTTCATATATTTTATTTTTCCATTGCGTGTAAATATATATATTACAAATGACTTCAAGGTATAATCTATGAGTTATGGATGTTTCCAATGGATTTTATATGTTTTCTTTCATTTAAATTTGTAATGTAATGATAATTTCTACAATATATATAGAAAAAAATAAAAAAACTATACAATCCGTCGAGATATGAATTATTTTTTTATTATACTAACGAAATAATGTATGGAACATGATTCGGGAAACTAGGTGAATTGTCATTATTATTGGAATCATAGGAGGTTTAGTAAAAACATTTAAAACTAGATATAGAAAACATTGATTTGGGAACAAAAATAGAAGATTTAATTTCTAGATTAACATATATAAAAATCCGTGAATTTTTGTACAGAAGATATTATGAGGTTATCCAAAAAATATATATCCTTTTTTTGATTGTACTCTAGGATGTGGCTTTGGAACAACAATGAAAATGGGTTAAAACTCCAAAAAAAATTCATGACCTAACTTCTTGTATCCTGGTACACGATAATGATCAATACTATGAACCTTGTTTGATACTCCCAAGTTATACTCTTAGGATATATCATAATTTCTTTTTATACCATTATGAATTATTTTAATCTAAACACACCCCCCAATGAATCTATGTTTATGATTTTGTGATTATCTATTCCAAAATTTCAAATTTGAATTGACTGTTTTTAAAGTTTGAATTTTTTTTGATACGATTGATAACCTAATTTAGCGTGTTCCATTCATTAGAAACAACTCCTAGGTGTTGTAATGGAAAATCAATCAATGCACACATCCCATACTGGGATTGACACATGTTCAAGATAATTGTTGGTACTTCAGATATGACTAGTGATGGGATTCTTATAACTATATTCGGATAGGTTACTCTAGTTATGACCAATATCCTTACCCATATGGAGTATCTTGATACACAATGTGGAGGATAAATGTTAGAATACCATATTTTATAACAACCACCATCATTAAATGTGACTAAATAGCTATTTGTATAGATGTACTGGATATGTACCTTATTGAAGATGTTTATCTCTTTGGGATTTAATATAAGGGATAAGGTTATCTTGTAAATTTTTCACCGCTCAAGGGATTCTGAACATTGGTGGTAATTGATTCAAAAAAAGGAAGAATGAATTTCAACAATCCATTGGAAATATTTGAAGGATATTTTTTCTGAAATAATACTTTCCTCGTGAACAAATAGAATATTAGGATAAGTAATTCTTGAGACTATAACCAAAAGATGATGAAAACATTGCAAATTAAGACTCAAACATTACAAGGATTTCAAGGCATTTTATGACCTGTATATATTATCAATGGTGAATTACTGATTGATTATTTGTTATTTTAAAATAATTCCTGGGAAGGGAAATGGTCTCCCAAAATTTATCTTTATAAAATGATATACTATCTTGTATTATCAATACATAGAATGAACTCTATATGTCTTATGAATTTATGGTAATAAAGTGAAGAAGAAGGTTGAAGATAAATGAATGGTTAAATGTTAGAATAAAAAATGAAATTTAACAATGTGTTATTTCTCTGGATCTGAACACCCAACAAAAAATTAAAAGAAAAATGAGTATTTTTCAATTATATTGAAAATGGAAACCATACATGTGATTGTATTGTAATTAAATAAACTACCTATAATCAATTCTAAAACTATAGGGATATGGGATGTTTTTCAAATGAATGTAATATGACTCAAGGAAACATTAACCATAAAAGGATAATGGGTCAAGGCGAGTCATATGTGACCAAAAATGCATATAATTATGTTCTTAATGATGTCATTGGTGGTAAATTAATTGTCTTATCGAACATATAAAATTACATATTTGATTTTGAATCCTCAAAATCTATTATATCTTCATTGATTTCAAAGAAAAATATAAATTCCCTTTTTTATTTAAAAATTGAATTTTCACTCAAAATTCCAATGGGACATATCACTGTAATAATGTTGTCTTATTTAGCCATCATTTTGACACATAAATTTTGTTTTGTTTCGAAACATATCATCCTTCCTATGGATTATTTTTATATAATTATTGGTATAAAATGGTTTTAAAAATATGATGTGAATGAATATTTCAAGAAGAACCAATTCAACATTAATGTGGAATGTATAAAATCTATTATCTTTATAGCAGTATGTTAATAAAATGACTCTTATCTAGATCCACCCTCACTAGATCAAAAGAATGAAATTCTTGGGGAGGAAGAGAATTTAATTTATATAGATGAGGAAAGTAATAATCAAATTGAGGATAATCCTATTTTTCAATAATTCATTGGTTTATATCCATAGAATTTTTCTCCATATCCCATGGAGCATTAAATTGTGTTCTATAATGATTTAATCATTTATGCATGCATGATCTTGATGAATCCTTAAAGAATGGACTTTGTGCAATTGGTGGAGCTGAAGAAACAAGTAGATGAGTTTAGTAATAAGTGATTAATTATCGCTATTTTTTTCACCAAGGGGATCCCCTGTTCTCATTACCATGAAGAAAGATGTATCCATTAGATTATGTATTTATTATAGAGAAACACATTATATTAAATAAATAAAATGATTCATTTTCTATACATTGATGATTTATTTCATCAACTCTATGGGGATAAATAATTTTTTAAGATTGATTTTCATTCCATATATCATCATTTTCAAGTAAAGGAGGAAGTTATTCCAATGAAAATAGTTTGAACTAAGTATGTACATTACGAGGTTATAGAAATTCAATTCTCACTAAATAGTTCAAATTTTGTTGGCATGAATCTAATGAGCATATTATACGAAGAATATCATGTATACTATATTGGGAATTTATTGATGATATGTTTGTATGCTATAAATTATATGAATACCATGATAACCACATTCAGATTATTCTGAATACTATTACATGAAATTTAATTAAGGTATTTTTATAAATTGTGATTTTTGATATCAATCGGTTTTTCCTTGTCTATATTTTGTATAAGGATAAAACATTAGTTGATCTTATGAAGAAATAGGTGGTTCAATAATATCATATAATAAGAAACATAACTGAGGTACAATATTACAATGGTTTAGCTTGCTAGTATTCTAATTTTGATCAGTATTTGTCATGATTATCTAACCTGTTAACCAATATTAATTTTATAGGAATTAAATAATTTTTTAAAAAAAAAATTATGATGAATGATTTGACGATTTTTAGTGTAAATTTTTGAATTATTTTATATTGACTCTACCAATATGAAAATGGTTATTTTTTTTAGTGATCCTTCAAACAAAGGGATTGGTTATTTACTTATGCGTAATGATAGATTTATTACAAAGGCATAGATTCAGTAAAAATCAGATGAACAGAACTATAAAACTAATGATATTGAGTCAATATTAATAATATTTTATATGATTATATAGAGAATTTGTCTCCATGTAAATCGATGTGAGATATTTACAGATGAAATGAGCATTAAATTTATCTTTTCAAAGAATGATCTCATTATGAGGGAAATGCAACATCCTAATTTTAAAAAGAATTTAATAATAAAATTAATGTTTTGAATGATGACAAGTTGAATGAGTTCATGTGTAAGGATGGATTTATGAAATTTGGGAATAGTATTTGTGTTCCCTTTTTACAAAAGATAAAATGATTGTAATTGGATGATGAACATATCTCAAATTTAATTTAACACCATTATAACACATTTATGTATTTATATTTGAAGGAAAATATTTGGTGGGACAATATGAAGAGAGAAATTTATAATTCTTTATTAAGTTATTTTTTCAATTAGGAATTCAAGGATTAAATAATACTTCCTAGAAGAGTCATTAAATCTATTTGAATTACCACATGTTAATGGGAACATATTACTATGGATATTGTCCCTAAATTTCAGAATAATAAATGAAATAATGATATAATATTTGTAATTATTGATCAAATTACCAAATATACACATTTCCTCACAATAATGAATGATTTTCAACTATAGTTCCATTCAAAAATCTATTTTAATGATGTCGTAGTACCTAAGAGAGAACCTCTATAAATTTTTTTGATCATGATTCACAATATTCCTTGAAATTATGGAAATTTATTTTGAATGATTTGGATACTAAGTTTGATTTGATAACTTCTTGTAACCCTAAAACTTATGGGTGGTTTCAAAGGACAAATAAAACATTAAAATACATGTTCAGATCATGATCACCAAAAACTCACGATATGTGGGAATTTTTTTTCATTAGGTAGATTTTTTCTTCAAAAATATTTTATAACAATGTATTCAATTTTCTCTATATGAATCATTTCATGGAAAGAGATTTATTACACTAACATGTTTGTATGATGTTGGTTAAAATATGTTTGTAGGGCCATAGATTATTGTTGAAAAAATGGAAATGGTAAACTATTGAAACACCTACTGAAGTAAAAAAATGTTGGAAAAATATATATGCTGATAACTGGAGGAGTGATTAGCAGTTTTAAGTGGGAGGTCATTTTTTCATTAATGTATCTCAATTGGAAGGTGTCAAAATTTAAAATAAGAAACTGAAACTGAGTCATAGGTTCTTCGTAAATTTGGAAATTCTATAAAAAATTGGAGTAGTGAATTATTATTCTTAAATTTCTCCAATCCATTCAAATGATCATGATGTGTTTAAAATATCTTTACTAAGTAAGTCCATTTTAGACCCAACTCATGTTATAATATATGAAGAAATAGAATTGGAACCTGCTTTATCATACCGTGAAGAGCCTCTACAAAATCTATACACTAGAGAACATGGGTTTAGGAATTAAAAAACTCAGTTGGTAAAGGTAATTTGAAATAATCATAAAATTGTAGGTGTGACATGGGAATAGTAGGATGTTTTGATCAAGAACTAAACAAGACTTTTTATTATGTGAAATTCTAGAAGTTATGAGGAAAACATTTTTTAACGTGAGACGGTAACGACCGTGAATTCAATCAATGATGTTTTCTATTCTTACAGTTATTTTATGTAGTATGAATCATATAAAATCACATAGAGAAAAAAAATTAAAATATTATAACTTAAGATTGAATGAGATAAGAGATAATTCTAGAAATTAATGAATCTATACCAATGGAATGGTATCATGACATTTGGAATATTAACGTAACCATTATGAACAGTAATATGACTAGTAGAATAGAATCATAAAAAATGACTCTAAAAATAAACATTTTGAATATTATAAATTATATTATGATATATTTATATCTTTATATAAGTAATTATTATTTTATATATAATAAATTAATTTTTTTAATTTTTTAATTTAAATATACTGAAATAAAATTCCGTAATTAATACTATTATTTTCATGATATTTATTTTCATTAAAAGATTTCATAAATTATTAATTGTTCTTATTATAATTATAATATAGTTTTAAGAGACCTTATTTAGTTTTTAATGTGATATAAAATCAGTTATAATATTAAAATTATTATTTTTCAAATAAATGATGTTTGAATTAAAAAATTAAATTTATCATATTTAATTTTTTTTTATAAAATTGACATAAATTCGACACATTTAAATATATCAGTGGTTTATTTATTATATTTTTCTAAAATAGTTCTATTTTTATGAATTGTAACATATCATAATTTATGATATTTAACAAAAACAGTAAATATTGATTCATATATTTTGTATGGATGATGTAAACCCAATATATTGAAATTAGAATCAATATTTTAATATATTTAGTGATAATTCTAAAACTATTAATAGTATTGACCAAATATAATAAGCAAATGAAAAAAATATTCGAAAAACGCATCTCTTATATAGTGTAAATACCACCCCTCATGAGATTCTCTCCTCACACATTCCCTGATTTGAGAATTGTCTAAATTATACCCAATACCCATTCCAAGCCCCTCCCCCATTCCGAAGATTCATTTTCTCACAAAAATAATAAAAAATATTTTATATATGTTCTCATGGAAGAGAATTAAAGAGGTAAAAATCATCCTTCTTTTCTTTTATATCCATATCAATTTTTGTACTATAATTAACCTTTCATCGCCTCTTATTTCCTAAGTGATATAAATACTATATTATATTTTATATAAAATAAATTTATTACAAAAATGGAAAATCCACTCTCATGCCTCTTCTCCTTTTAATTTTATATTAAAGATGAATGCATTTTACTAGAGGTAGTGATTTACCGCCTTCCTAGAGGACATGTTTTCATTTTTTATCTTTTCCTTAAAGGATGGTCACAAAAAATATTAATTTTTAAAACAAATTATAATATTTGTATTACAACTTATATAATGTTTTGGAACGAGTATATTAACATAATACAAATTAAAGAAATAGAACTATTTTATGATTATAAAAAACCCACCAAAATAATATTAACACATGTCACTAACATTTATTCTACAGATTCATCTAAAACCAATTACATAAATGACGTATATAACAATTTAAAATTGAATAAAAACTATAATAAAATATATTTTCAATTCTATAAAACTATATTTGTTTTATAAAAACATCAATATGTGTATAAAATTAAACTTCTCATGAATTCCAAAGAAGAAAACACCCCAAAATGAATTAAATTAAATCTTATAACTCATACGCATGGCCTTACAAGAATTGTTTAAAATTTAATATATTAAATAATTTTTAAATAGGTTATCAATTAAATAATTAAGGAATCTAATTTCATTATCATCTACATTAAGGGAATTTTTGGATAACTTTTAGATAGAAAAGATTCATCCCAAATTTAAATTTTCCATCAGGGTTATGATTTCTATAAATTTAACCCAATTTAAATCTTAATTATTTATTTATAATTACATTAAATTGTATTCATATGTTCAAGAATCATTTATTAAGATCATTTATTAAGATCATTTCATCAATTTTTGGGGGATTTACATGTTTATAATATTTCCTTTTAAATTATTCATGATAAGAAAGATAGATTAAAGTGAATATCTCAATTTCGTATCTATCTTCATGTACCATCCATATTATGTTTTAAGATACCATTATTGTTATAATATAAATATTTTTTTATATAAAGACAATATTTTTTCAGTTATGGTTTAATAATAATAGTTATGGAAAATAAAATTAATTTTGCCAAAAGAACACTTCATTGAAAAGTAAAAAAGCTTATCTCATTCAATAATTCATGCATGGGTTTGTTGGAGTATTTTCACATATTTCAAAACTTATATTAAATGTTATGATTTATTATCAATTATCACTAATTTTAATCATCATAATTATTTTATTTAATGTTTTATTATGTGATTGATTGTGGATGTTCTCTCTTGATACCAATCACAACACTAATCTGAGTTTGTTGTGATTATGTTTATAAATTTTTAAAATTATTTAAGTTCTATATTTATTTTGTGTCAATGCTCAAAGGAATTCATATTAAGAATTATTTGGAGTTATTAGGTGAAGTTTTGGGCCCTCTATAGGCCCTTGATATATCAGTAGGTCTCATGAGAAAAAACCAAAATGGATTTGACATAGGACACAACCATTTATTTTAAAAAATTTTGGTGAAGGCCTTGATGGTATGTTTATAATGCCTAGAATTGTGAACTCTATCCTTATGATATTATTAAATGATAATCCACGTGATTATTTAGCTATTAGAATATCCACGGTTAAGCTTCACTCTCACGAGATTATTTATATAGTATTATTTATTCAGTTGTTATTCTTTCCAAATTATGCTAATGATTATGTTCTAATGGAATGTTTTTTAGTCATTCTCCAATCCTTATTTTTTATTATATTTTTATATATTATGTACCCATTCAAGTTATCTACCACCACATAATTCATATGATTCATTTTTCCCTAGGATACAATGTTGTATAATATCAACTACATTCATGGATAATCGAGGAGTTATGGTCATTTACAATGGAGTTTCTATATAATTTTTCATTTGAAGTTTTAATGTAATATTTATTTATTTAATATATCTTTCAAAACTACTGAACAATTCCTTACATCATGATGTCTGTAACGGCACAGGTATGGATTCCACTAAACAGTTCCCCATACCTAGTTAGCGACGTCGACTTAATCACATTTCCCCTAAAAACATAGGCTTCTAACTACTAGCGAGGGCCTATGATGTGATGGTGGAGAAACTATTCCCTCACTGGAAGAGTTTAACACAACGGAATAAATATTAACAAATAGGAGAATCAGAAACAACATGAAACTGAGGTAAAAAACTAAAGACTTAAGGAATAAGTAACCTGAAGTCATATAATATCAAAATGATGCGGCATGTCACATGATCTATAAAATAGTAAAATAGGAAATGTTGCAGTCAAGAACAATACAATACCATAGTATGGTGAAACCAAATAAAACACAGTATCATCTCAGGCCTCAACATGGTCCCATTCTCTCCTACTCCTATGTAGAAATCAATTACCTGCATAGGGATCCTTTACCCTATCAAAACATGCAGCAATATAGTCTATTTTTCCCTAAAGGATGACCCAAAAGGGTGTGAAAAATAAATCCCAGTAGGCAAACATCAAAAGTTGGTTCTAATCTTTTTGTGAGTATATTCATAAGTTGTGTATAGTAAATACATCGAGAAAACAAGTAGGCCATCATATGTAAACAAACCTATAAGTATTGGTATTCATTTATGGAGTATATTATGTTCATTACTAGTTAATTTACATGAAGTATTTAGGTATCTGAATCTGGCCTAAGCATGAAATTCCCCATAGCAAGGTAGAAACAAAATAAACTTTTGAAGACCTTCTAATAAGAATGTAAAGAATGAATAAAAACTTGGTCTTTGGATTGGGAGATGTCCCACAGTTCATTCTATTCCATTATTAAGGTATAACCAGATTTAGATCAGGACATTCCGATGTTGGAATTCATGTATCATTGCTGTTATAATCTTAACGAAATCCAAGGAGTCTGTTCTCAGTGGTCATTTTTGGGAGCCCATATTGTCACACTCAATGTTGGTATAAGTTCCTGTGAGTCCATCATTAGTGGTCCTACTAGGGAGACCAAGGTATCCCTCTATGTGAAATATAAAATTCTTTCCATTTAGTTCAACGCTAGTAGTCCTATAAGGGAGCACATGTATAACTAATGACATATAAATTAAAGGCCTCTTGAGTCTATCCATGAAATTCAAAACTGACCCATGTATCACCAATGGTGGAAGGAACAATAGTCATGCGATTCCATTCATGGTGTTCTAAGCTAAACCCATGTATCACCGAAATATATAAAACTTCATACTCATTAAAATCCTTTTAAAACAATCCAACATTATTAACAAGTAAAACACTTCATGGAAATGGGTATAACACAATCCCATATCCAAAATCAAAACACATATAATTCATACACAATTGTAATTATTGATAGTATTCAGAATAATTTTTAATAACCCAAAAATTTAAAACAACGGCATGTCCATAGATATCCTAGCACACAAGGAAATCTATGGGAAATGTACCTGGAAGGTTCCCCATAAAAACAAAGAATCTATTTGTGCATTAAATTAATGTAATTCGTAACCAAAACAACATTTAAAAATAACAATGATCAACTTACATTAAAGGGAACACCATAAACATGGGTGTGTGGCACAATAGAACATATAAACACCTCAATAATAAATGGGAGGCATGAGACTACTTACCTCAATGTCGTATAACTTATATTGTCTGATATCATTCCTTGAATCGGCCTCGAATGGCGTAGATATAAGAAAATAGGCAAATCATTCAACCTTAAATAATTCTATAAAGATACAAAATCTCCAATAACATATCTAAAAGAATAAATTATTTCCTGATTGGGTTATAACGTGACTTACAACAGCTGAATCGAGCCCCAAATGACGAAATGGGATATGGAATTAATCGCATGGCTCCATTTTCTTCACCTGATAGCTCCTATGTCCAAAAGAACAGAAAATGGGGCTAATTCCCATTTAAAGATAAAAATTAGTAGTACACGGTCTTTACATCCATATACATGACTTGTATAACATTTTACTGTTCATAAAATCTCTGACCTACTTTACACATCCTACATCGACCTTTCCATCATGTTTACATGACGTGCATCAAGAAGTTCACAACATGTTGCGGCTTTTCTTCTTTATAGGCCAACATGATCACATGCCAGGTATCCCTATCCAACATGGACATACATAAAGACGTTTATATCTGATTACAGGGTGTGTTCTCCTAAAATAACCATTTTCTAGGTTTCCATTGTTTTCTCATAAATAAACCATGGAAAAAGGATAGTATAAAATAATACCTCAAAGGAAGAATGAGGTTCTTAAAAACACCCCACTAAAGCAATTCATCCCCAATATTACCTAACAAGGTAGTTGAAGGAATATTTGATAACAACTCTGGCCACTTAGCACGTATATTGGCCTCACTCTACCATGTCTCATCCTGCACTCGGTCATGAAACCATACAATCTGTACAAGAGGTACTAATCAACCTCAGAGATCCTTTGTGCCCATGTCAACTATACGAATCAGGTGCTCCTCAAAGGATGCATCAACCTAAAGATCAACATCCTTGGGATGAAAATTGTTATATTGGTCTGAATGATATTTTCGTAGATAAGATACATGGAAAACATTAGGCATGGCTCAACATCTCTAAGGATTCTATAAATGATTGGCAACAGACACAACTTTTTCTAGAATCTCAAATAGTCCTACATATCTCGGTTAAATATTAACCTGTCTCTTGATCCTATTGTGCCCCAATATCATTGGTACATGTATGAAAACTCAATCCCCATCCTCAAACTTTGAAGGACATTTACACGATCAACATAATATTTCTGACAAGACTGCATAGTATCCATCCATCTATGAATCAAGTGAACTTTGTTCAGTAGACTCCGGGAAAAGATGATGTACCATACTAGATGCCTCTCCTACCTCCATCAAACACATGGATCATCATGATGTCCTATGGTACAATGCCGTATATGATTCCATCTAAAAAATATCCTGGATGATATTATTATAGTTGAACTCAACCAGAGGTATATGTTTCTCCAGAGATCCCCCAAAGTCTAAGACACATGCACAAAACATGCCCTCTAGAACTTGTATCGTACACTCTGACTGGACATCGGTCTGAGTGTGGTATGTTGTGATCATAAGAACCTGTGTACCCAAAACCATCTTATAACACTGTTAGAAACAAGATGTAAAGTGGGAATCCCTATTCCCAATGATAGATCAAGGGAACCCATGATTTCGTACCTCCTCTCAGTTATACATATTTCCAATATCATCAACAAAAAATGTCTCCTTGATCGGCAAGAAGTAAACGTCCTTTGTAAGCATGTCAACTATGACCCACATGGAATTTTTGCCTCTATGTGACCTCAATAATCCCTTTATGAAATCCCTCATCACATCATCCCAATTCCATTCAGGAATTGGTTGATTCTGTAAAATTCCACCTATCCAGTGATGTTCTTCCTTCACCAACTGAAAAATGGAACAACTCATAACAAAACGAGCTACTTCTTGCATTATAACTGATCACAAGTTCTGACAGCATAAGTCATGGTACATCTTGGTGATGATTGGTTTCACCTACCAATTTAAATCTTCAAACTCATCCATCATATCCTAGTGTATATCCCTCAAGACCCTCACACGTCCATGGATATTCAGAACTGCATCCTTTCTTATCATCCATCCAGGATGAGGTTCCTCACCTGCCGCACTCTCTCATAGGACTAGGCCATCTAAATCTGAAAGCTGCCCCCATCCACATTCTATCGAGTTGGGTGGAGGTAACAAAATGTGATGAAACATAAGTCTTACATTGATTGTTTTAAATCACTAAATCCATATTGAAGAATAATTCCTTAAGCTTCCACTCACCACTGGCCTCCTGCACTACCTGTATCTGATTCCTCCTGCTCAGTGTGTTAGCCACTACATTTCATTTTCCAAGATTATATGCAAGCTCAATGTCAAATGACTGAAGGTATTCCAACCACCTTATCTATATCAGATTAAAATCAGTCTGAGTAATGATGTATTTGAGACTTTTGGGGACCGTGTACACCTAAAAATTATCATCGAACAAATAATGTAGTAAACAGTTAAATGCATGAACAACTACCACTAACTCAAGATCATGCATTAGGTAATTCCTCTAATGTTGACTCAATTTTTGAGACTTTTATGAAACAAATTTATACCCCTAAAAATAACTACTCCCAACACAATAACTGATGCGTCATTGTACACAATGTAACTCATTCCTGGTTCTGGAAATATCAGTATCGACATAGGATTCAAATGTACCTTCATCTACTGAAATGTTGTGTCACAAGAATTTGACCCCACAAGCTTCACCCCATTCATTTTCAAGAACATCATTGGTTCTAATAAGAATTATAAGTCCTTTATAAAACATTTTTAGTAACAAACTAATCCCAGGGAACTCCGTACCACAAAAACGTTCTCAGGATCC
Source organism: Viscum album (assembly GCA_963277665.1). Classification (NCBI taxonomy): domain Eukaryota; kingdom Viridiplantae; phylum Streptophyta; class Magnoliopsida; order Santalales; family Viscaceae; genus Viscum; species Viscum album. The sequence goes on along the minus strand of OY728126.1, from coordinate 1,681,108,712 downwards.
TTGTATGTCACTAATGCATTCACCTTCTCTAGGTCAACTTATACTCCAGTTTCTGAGATTATGTGACCCATGAAGTGTATATGAACCATTCCGAAGTGGAATATTGTTATATTATCATATAACTAATGTTCTCTCAGTGTATTGAAAATTTTATCAATATGATTATAATGTCATGCTGATTGTGAGAATACATTGAGATATCATCCACAAAAACCACCACAAATTAATCAATGTAGGGATGGAATAGTCATTTCATTAGTTCCAAGAAAACTATATATGCTTTCATGAGACCAAAAGTCATAACCAAGTACTCAAATAGGAATTACCATCTATTAAAAGATTTATGTGGCATCCTTGTATGTCAAACACATTCCTGGTGATATCCTAACCTTAGGTCAATCTTTAAGAATACCTGTGCTCCTCAAAATTGATCAAAAATATCATCTATCCTTGCAAGGGATATTGGTTCTTGATAGTTAATAGGTTCAACATCCAATAATTCATGCATAACCTAAGTGTACCATCAAAATTGTTTTGTGAAAAGGATCGGTGAACCCTAAAGGGAAGTACTAGGTCGGATAAAACCCTTATCTTCAAGATCTTCTAACCGCCTCTTTAGAACATGAAACTCTATTGTAGACATCCTGTATCGAGGAATGGATATTGGTGATGCTTTTGGAACTAGGTCGATAGTGAACTCCCCCTCTCTGACCGTATGTAAGACCGAGAAGTTGTATGTGAAAATGTCCCTGAAATGATCAAATGATGGTGGGAAATCTTCTAGACATGTTCCTTGATCATCCAGAAATATGATTGAAATCTGGGATTTAATCCATCCAATCCCCCAATTCTTGGGACAAGCTATGATTTCTTTGACATCCCATTCACCCTTATGTAGAAACTCTCTACCACCAGATGATGTGAAAATCACCCTGCCATGATTGAAATCAATAATGTCTTTAAAAGAATCCAACTAGTACATTCGTAGAATAACATCCATGACCATCATATCTAAGACATAGAGAATCCATATAAATTTAAACCCACCAATCTCAAGGGGTAACCCCTTACAGTGACACATACATGTTGTTCTAATCCCTAACAGAGTGTCTAGAATTATCACAATTGATGAAGTATAAACATATAGTCCAAGGATTTCCATAGCGGATAAATATATAAAACTATGTGTCGAATTAGAATCAAAAGGTGAAGAAGATAAAATATAAGAGACTAGGATAGTACCTATGAAAGTTGAAGGTTTGGGATCCTTCTCCTCATAGGTCTATTTCACCACATAAGTCTGACCTACACCACGGCCTAAAGGCACTGATTTGGTAACTGAAGCTGGCCAACCCTATTATCATGGTGACCCTGGGGCATAGATACCACCACCATGCCAACCTCCTTGTCCTCAATTCCATGACATATTCTAGTTTCCAAACTGGTGAGAAGCTATTGACCCTACTCCATCACATGTAGTCTATATGAAACCACTCTCACTAGCCACTGGTGGGAACGTCCCACAAAATTGGTGTAGATGACCCATATTTTGATAAACTATTCACTCAACTAGATCCTTTGGGTACTAGGGCATCATATGCCCTAACCTACTACACAAGTAGCTCCTTACCGAACTACAAGAAGAAAAGATTTGACCGCTCATATCCCCGTGGGAAATTTCTGTATGGCGCATCTTTATTTAGGTAAAGACAGTTCCATATTTCGGTTCTCAACCACCCTTGTTTGCACCTCCAGCATCATGCAAATTACGCTCTGTAATCAACGCCTGATTTATAAAAGAATATAACAAAGGAAACATGAATAAATTAATCTCAGATCATATGTCAAACCTGAGACCATCCTTTAATCATCTATCCTTTGATACATCATCACCAATCAAAATAGGTTTGAATTGCTGAAACATGATAAACAAAGAAAAATAATCAATAACTAAGAGTGTTCCCTTCTCTAGGTGGATGAACTCCCTTGTGCGGTTGGACTTCATCATTTAAAGAAAATAATAATCCTAGAAGGTTGATTGAATGTCTTCTCATTTCAAATGTCGCAGAAGTACTGCCTATGTGATAACATCAATCCATCTCTTTGAAGAATCAGTCATCATATAGGTCGTGATATCCACCTTACATTCGAGAGGAATCTCTAGATGCTCGAAGATAGTCAGAAATGATTGCATCCATGATTCTGCACCCTGTGGTCTACCATTCCCAGAAAATGTTGGTGGATGCTACCACTGGAATATATGTCCCTTCAATCCCATAGATGCAGTAGCCTGCGGCGCTCCCTGGAAGGTCTCCAAGAACCTGAAAACACCTTCACAGAACTATTTGATTTCACCCACAACATGTATAACGTCATGTTCCATAGCTGAAAAAACTAGAGGGTATATCGGTATCCCATGGCCCACCATTTTTGTAGTATGCTCATCACCAATCTCATAGCATAAAACATGAGGTCGTCATGGCAGAATTGCTCTGTAGAGTCTATAACACACACCTCAGTATCATATTAGTGATGAATATTATAACTAATAAGTTCATGAACATAACAAGTAGAGGAAATCATCCACGTTTTCTCAATATAGGGGTACGCTGTGTGTATAACCCTGTACATTGCGTGTTCTACTAGGGTAATACATTTTAATGTATTTATTCCCAACATGGCCATGTAAAACACCACACACACAGTGTGTTCTTGAATTTTCCACCCATACACACAATTAGAAATACACGGTTCTACTAGTGTAAGACTACATGATGTGTTCACTCTCGACAAAATGTTTACAGATATGTTTTCATTAACCCGTGTTGTTAGTTAAATGGTCGGATTCCCAGTTGACTTACACACAAGGTACTTTTCATGTTCTTCTCTAAACTCCCTAGCATGTGTTTCCTCTCACATGACCTGTTACACTGTTAGTTACTAAACTATGTGTACACTTGGTACATTGTGTGTAAAAAATATACAATGTGTGTTCTTATAAAAACATGAATCACCTTCTTCTCCAAATAAGAAAAACACACAACATGTTAAGAATGACTACACACCATGTATACTTGGTTTTTTAGGATAGAAACTCCAAATTACCTAGAATACCCATTTTCTCTAGAACACCAAGAAAGAGGATGGAAAATTCTAATTTGTGAGGGCCCATACACCCCACGAATAAATGTTTGGAACCTAAGAGGAATATACCATAGTAAAATTAATGTTACAAATTTGAATCATGATCCACCAAATTATGATCTAAGAGGGCTGATACACCTCAAGAACCAATTTTTGTCACTCATTCACTCTAAACCATATCACGTACTGATTCATCTATCACAATGAAATGTTTAGAATTAAAACCTTTTATCACAACAAAATGCTATAACTTATTCATCCATGATGTAATGGAATAATTCATGTCATGTTATTCTAACAAGTTTAGATATGATACATGAAATGTCACACCCCTGTCTCATTAGGTAGAAACTAAAATAGAACCCACAATTTCATCTATAGTAACATTATAAATCTACAATGTCACCCTACGATAATATCAAATCAACTGTAATAACTCAAAAATTAAAGGTGACAAGTCAATTTGGGAGACCTTGGCTTTTTCCTATAATTAGGGTAGCTACTCCCAGGAATAGATACTTACCAAAAAAACTATTCCTTCATATCCCTATCAATAGTATCCAAACATTAATACAAATAAGGAAGTAAATATTTTGATACCAATTTGTAACATATCGGGTTCTGATGCCACTAAACATTAACCCGTACCAAGCTTGCCATCTGGCCTCAAGTGCATTTACCAAAATGTATTCGGATGCCAATTAGAAGTGATGGCCTAGGGTTTGATAGTGCAGAAACTATTCCCTCATTTTTAGAGTGTAACACATAAGAATAAATATTAACATATAGAAGAAGGAGTAACAGTATGCAAATGATGTAAACAACTGAAGAATAAAAAAAATTAGTAACCAAAAGTCATATAGTCTCAAAAGCATACGGCATTTCACATGTTCTATGAGAAAATTGAAACATTATACTTTGCAGTGAATTTTTTACAATTCAATGGTATGGTAAAAAAATGGAACTCAGAATCATTGCATGCCATAGCTTGGTCCCATTCTCTCTTTCTCCTAAGTAGAAATTAAGTTCCTATATAGGGAGACTTTACCCTATCGAAACATACAACAATATAGATTACTATTTCAAAAAGGTTTGACCTATAAATGGTGGGAGAAATAAATCCCTATAAGAAACCACCAATGGTTGGTGCCAATCTATCACTGAGTATATGAAATTGTTTTGTATAGTAATGAATTGTATTAAAGAAGTAGGCACTAAGAATTAAACAATATTAATAGTACTGATATTTACTTAACTAGTTTATTATGTTTAATAGGTATTCATTTGATTTATGTATTTAGTTCTTGGAAATTGGACTAATCCCGACATTCTGGGTAGCATGGTATGAACAACAGAATTCTCTGAAGACCATCTAACATGAATGTAATGTATGAATCCAAACATGTGGATTGGCATGGGATTCATGTCATAATTTATTCAATTCCATCTTTTAAGTATAACCATAGAACATTCCTATGATTCCTAAGTTGGAATTCATGTATCACTACATGAATAATATTACAGACACCTTACGATTCTATTCTCAGTAGTCCTTCTAATAAGCCCATAGTATCACTCTCGGTGATGGTATAAGTTCATGTGATTCCATCCTTAGTAGTCCTACTATGGAGCCCAAGGTATCACTCTATGTGTAATATAATATTCTTCAATATAGTCTTTCCCATGTGGTCCTGCTAGGGAGTCCATGTATCACTGATGAAAAATAAATTAAATGACTATTGAGTCTTTCCATGATGTTCTAAACTAAATCCATGTATCACCAATGAGCATGGTACAATAGTCATGTGAGTCTGTTCACAATCATCTAATTTGACCCAATGTATCACACAATGATCTTTATTATTTACTCAATAAAATTAATTTAATGCATTCTAAACATCTTAACAAGCAATATACAACATGGTAAAGTGGAAAACACAATACCAAAGTCATAATCATAACACTTATAATAATAACACATGTTCAATTCCAGATAGTAATCACGGTCATTTTTAAAAACCGAAAATAGAAAACGAATGAATTTCAAAAGACATACTAGGATGAAATGTCCAACCAAATTATCCAACAGAAACTCACCCATGAGGTAGACCTTAACCAAACAATGAAACTAATCAATCTTTAAATTCATGGAATTAATAACCAAAAAAACATTTAATAAAAAAAGGATCAGTTTCCTATTATGAAAACTCCCTAAACATGGGTGTTCACTATATTGGAACATATAAACACCTCATGAATTAACTATAGGAAAAATATCCCCAACCCCAATGACGTATAACTGATATTATCTAACTTTGGTCCATGAATCAGCCTAGAACGGTGTAGATCTAAGAAAAGAGGTATATTATTAAATATTAAACATCATTAGAAAGAGTAAAAATCACCAATAAAATATCTATAAAAAGTATTTCATTACCGTTTGTGTTCTAACGTGACTGAATATACCTGAATCGGGTCCTAGATGACGAAATGGGAGAAGGAATTGATCTCCTAGCACTATGTTCATCAACTTGAAGCTCATCTATCCTGAACAAGAGAAAACAAGGCTACTACCCTTCTAAAACTAAAAATTAGTAATACAGTACTTGTATGTTCATATACACATCATGCATATCATTTTACTATTCATAAATTTCACTGACCTACATTACACGACCTACACCGACCTTGCCAACCAGATTACACGACATGTATCATGAAGTACACAGCGTGTAGTGGATTTTTCATCTATGAACAACAAAGAGGCATAGACAACATGTATTCATATCCTATATAGCCATAATAGACACTGTGTATATAGGATTACATAGTGTGTTCTCTTAATGAAACCATTTTCCCAATGACCCCTGTTTTCTAAAAAATAACTCAAGGAAAAATAATAGAAGAAAATTATTCCTCAAAATAAGAACTAGATTCTTAAAATGTGACTTGGTTGATTATTATATTAATTTAATAAATTAAGGCACCACCTCTAGGGAATTATGTTCGAGGTATTTACAGTAGTAGTTTTTAATAAACTATTTTTCCAATCATCTGTATGGATAATAAGACACAAAATATTTGATTCCAATGTGTCACATTAAAATAATAGCCATCACCATTACATTACACTGATAATATATAAAATTGAACTCTTAGCCTGAGTGGATACCATCGATAGTGAATAACACCAATACACTAAAACTAATGATAATTAATTCATGTAAGTGTATTTATTTGAGTTCATGTATTAATAACATTTATATGACTTTGAAAAAGTTCATTGTTTTATTACACAAAAATCATAGGAAAATGGGATGGGGTATTTGAACATTCACATATTCTCACATGGGTTTTTAGCATCTGATGAACCCAACAATTCATAAGAATAACATGACTCGGAAATAAGCAATAATTGAATTGTATTATTTAATTAATACCAGGGAAACATATTATATTCCACTATTGAAAATGGGTAATAATATTTAGAATAAATATGAGATTATCTACTAGTATTCCAGGATGCAATGTCAACATTTGATTGAGTAGTAGGATTATAGATGATTTTTTAGCTCAACATCAAAATCCTATACTGATAAATATCACAATGACTCTATTGAAACCTAAAAACTACATCTCCTTACTAAAGAAAAATAGTGATTTATTTTCATGGAATTATACAATGATGCTCTAATTAGACCATAATGTTTATAATAATCACATGGGATTACCTGAAGACCATCAGTTATATAAATTTGTTTTATTATGAAATGATCCAAAATTTAATGGCACAGACCTCTCCCATCCATTACTTTGTGAAAATGCGGTGTTAGATGTGTTATGGAAGGACAAGGTGACTCGTGGGTACATTTGGGAGGCATTTTATGGAAGACTAAAGGGAAGTAGCTTTTTCACGGGTTACGCACGGTTTGTTTAAACCATCCTTCCAAATCGTGTGAGGTTGGTGTTAGAGGCAATGGCTAATGCACGGTTAGCGCACGGTTTGGCTAACCGTGCATACTAACCATGGAAGTAGTGTTTGGTGAGCCAGTAGCTGACGCACGATTAGCAAACGATTTGTGAAACCGTGTGGAATAACCGTGTGGGAACTTAATCATAAATCCTAAAATTTTGGATCTAACTCATTTTTCCTATAAATGGTTCGTTTAAGCTCTTAAGCATCCATAACTTAGGATTACCCTTCCTTGAAAGTAGAAGAACCTATCCCATGCATTTTGGAGGCGATCTGAAGGATTCTCTTGGCGAATCGAAGCCAGTTTCATGAGGTGTGGGATAATTCTTGTTTGGTTTCATAGATCTACATAGATCTACTTCTCCTCTTCCCATGGTTTCTTAGATCTATGCCCGTTACGGGTAGATCTAAGTGTGTGGATACCAAATATGTTGAGCTTTGGTCTTGACCATGATAGAAGGAGAGATCTAAGGCGAGTTTTTAGAGAATCAACAAGGATTTCTTGTGCGTTCTTCATTGTTGGGTTCTCATAAAAAACCAGGATATAGGGGATTCATTTCATCCCATTCATTTACATGCAATTGTACGGTTAGTATGTTTAATCCCCCTCGATGTGAAATGGAATTTCCATCACAAATATTTTAACCGGATAAAGAAATTGATATCGATCGTATGTTATGGCCCAATGTTTTTCTAGATATTGATATATCTATGCTTTCTTTGATTTATTGTATGTTCTTGGTGGAAATTGGTAATGAAAGTAAATTGGGATTAATTGATAATTGTTTGGATAAGGATAAATAGGCACGAAAATTTATCCGGTTCTTATTGCAATTTGAATTTAATCAAATTGGCGTAGTAATAATGTTTAATCTTTTGAGATAGCTTACTGGTTAGGTACCTAATTTTGGAACCAATGGATTATAAATCTATTAATTCCAAATGGTTTAAAGATTTTATTGTTTGATAATTTTTTGAAGGGTTCTGAGTTACCCTCTTGATTGTTTAAGGGACAAGAGCCCAATTGATGTGATGGTTTCATTCCTGCTGCTTGTGTTGTGATGTTATATTGGATGGTTGTTGTGATATGTGGGGGCAGAGAGGCCTTTTGGGTTGTGGCAGCAGATGACGCCTACAGTGGTGAGATGCATCAGTTTATGCATGTGGTGTCGCGGGGGACACCAGGGTTGATTGAATGTGATGGATGTGATTGTTGGTTTCTTTCTCAATCTTTTGTTATTTATTTGCTTTATTTTTCCCCACTGCTCAAGGTAGCTGGTCTTTCTTATCCTTCTCTCGAAAGGGGTGAAGACGATCGGGGTATGCCACATGCTTTCAATGTCTAACTTCTCAAGGGAGGGTGGGTCTATTCTCTTGATATAGGCGGAAAAGACTTGACAGGTATTAAATCTACTCACCGTGTTGAGCCCCCTTGTGTTTACTAGCACAAAATTCTTTTCTAGAATTCCTAGGAATATGGGAAAAAAAATTTGTAATTATTTATTTAATAAATGGTGTTAACCCATGGGGTTAGAGTTGCGAGAACTTAATAATGAGGTTGAAAATTGTTGAAGGAAATATTTGACTTTGGGAGTGTTTTTAATGAAATTTAATGTGTATTGGTTCATGGTAAATTAATGTTTAAATAATTAATTAACATATAGTGGAATCGATAAAAAGGGAATGATGTAATATAATAATGATCTTTAAATGGTTCTGTGCTTATAGGATACCTAGTCTTAGATGTGGAAGCCCTGAGTCCGTGAGACGTTATCTGTAGTTGTGTCTAAGACTAGGTTGTACCCATAGTGTGGTTGTGAGATATAGTATATTTTTTACTTTTTTCGTTTCTATACGGTACTCCACCACATCAGTAAGGGAAACTAACACCCCTGGGATTTTGGGCCATGGTGGGGTGTTTTCCCCAACAATCTGGTGGGAGGATTAATCTCTTACTACCCCCTTTGGCCCCAGACTTTTCTCTTGGTAGATTCATTTTCAATTAGGCGCAACGGTTAGTTTTCCCTCTTATATGTGTGTAGAGGTATGTAATGGATTGTGGTTATTCACACAAATATATTCTAGATATAGTATACTATGGACTACTCTAGGTGTAATGTGTATATGTTGTGATGGCTTGAGGATCCTTACTCGATGTATGGGCTATAATGGCTTGAGGTATAATACTCAACATATGATTCACTTTATGCGAGCTATGGTGGCTCCCAGAAACTACCTGGTTACTTTTGGTTGTGAGGATGGTGTGGTGCTTCGCCCAGGTGTCTACAGGAAATCCTTTATGGTCCACGAGATGCATATTGTGGTTCATCTCCCAGGTGTCTTCAGGATAGCCTTTTAGAGAGGGATTCTTAGGATGTGCGGCTTTGGGGAAAAGCGGAAAACCAATGTGGATGTAGTAGTGGGGTACCCTTGATATTCTTTATTATATGATATATTCTTGTATGCATTACTTGGTGAGAGTAGCCATGGTGAGGTTGGGAACATTGTATACCCAATAGGTGACAAGATAGTTCCACTTGTTGTTCACTATCCATTAGCATGCTTTCATTATTTTTTCATGAGAGGATTCGGGGAGGATCCTACAGAGTATACTATTATACTCAACCTATGTATATATAATCAATTTTTCAGGTTACTTGGAGCAGGATGGAGATCAAGCTGGATTCTACTAGTTTGGGGCTATAGGAGCTATTCGGGCTTGTGGTTGCAGCTTTTTTACTTTCTTTTGGGTACATGCAGTTTTTTTTCATTTTTGGATTTTGTACATTTTCTTGACATCCCATTTATTCAATTGGGGTTCTTTTATATTTCTAGATCTGGGTTGGGGTTGATTGGTGTCTATCTTATCTCTCTCTTCTGCATGTGTTCTCTTTGAGGGTAATTCCTACCATTTTTCTGTTAATATACCCTCGGTTCTAGTCTCCAACTCGGGGCCTACTAGAGTCAGGACTCGGGGGGTCATTATCTCCCTTCTCACATTGCCAACCTAGGAGGGGTACACTTTATGTAGAGGGGGTCATGATAGTGTGTTATCAGAGGTCAGGTTGAGGGATAGGATTTAGTTTAGAGTTAGGCACATGTGAGGTTTCATGGGTTGGTAGGGAAACCGTGTCACTTATTTTTAGCAAGTGAGGTAATCAATAGAGACAGGATGAGATATAGGCTTTTAGGGCCCCCTATGATCTGATGTACAAACCATTAAGTTTACAATTACTACTAAACAAGGTGATACTAGTTGAAGTGTAGAGACCTAGGGAAGGATCATGCATCTTTCTTTATTGTGCCTATGTTTGAATGGGTAGACCATGGGTAGGTTAACCTAAAATGAATAAAATAAACCAATATATTAATTAATTTTGAGTCTTCCATATTCCACGTTTATGAGCCCTAACTATTTTTTATTTTATAGGTACGGCTCAAGGTCGACGTCCTCATCAGGTTTGCACCTAAAATATCTAGCAGGCTGATCCAACAGATCAGTGAATGGTAGAGGTTGATGATGGTGACACATAGAGGAAGACACTCCAAGAGTTTCAGTGCCAGAGTCTGCAGAAGTACGAAGGCTCTGTTTCAGATGCAGTCATGGAAGACTTGTTGGAGGAGGTCGAGATAAGATTCAGTTTGATCTATGCTCGGTAAGAGCACTGGGTGTCCTTAGTTGTGATGATAGTGCATGGAGCTTCAAGGCAGTGGTTGTTCATGTTCCTCGAGGATCGTTTGGAGTCAGAGATCTCATGGGATGAGTTCTGAGACAAGTTTAGAGTTGAGTTCCTTTCCTTGACTACGAAGGCGTCCAGTCTCCACAAGCTTCTTAACCTTCGACATGGGATCTATACTATTGGAGAGTTTGGAATCCGTTTTAGGAACCTTTTACAATATTCTTAGGACTTGTTACCAGATGAGGAGGCCAAGGCGAAGCATTTCAAGGAGGCTTTTCATCTAGAGATCCAGCGTCAGGTCACACCATTTATGCTGAATACATATCATGAGGTGCTTGTGAGAGACGAGGTTATCGAGTGGACTTTGTCTAGGACACGATCATCATGAGAGGGGGATCATCATGATCCCTCTTGATTTAAGGCTATTGTCTGGGGTTCCCGGATTTCAGGGCAGAAGAATTTATGTTCATCCGATGGTAGGTCACAACCCTTCACATCTCATTTCTCCAGAGTCAGCAACTCTCAGGCTTATGCCAAGTGATCATGCACTTTTTTCATGTGGTGGTCGTGTCCATCAACAGTGGGAGTGCCTGTCCTTTTAGAGTGGTCATCATGCCCTAGGTGTTATGCTTGAGGTTCCTCCATTGAGGCAGTTCCAGCCAATGCAGCAGAAGCCAGTTGCACCAGCTTTAGATCAGCAGAGGGTAGATGGGGAAGGTAGAGGACAACATAATGACACTACCCGTCCTCAAAGAGAAGAGCACGACAATGGTGGTGGTCATCATCAGGGTCAGAGAGGCCGTGGTGGAGGCCGCGGTTAGCATCATGCTCTAGCGTTACCATCACCAGACGAGCCAGATGTCATTCATGGTACCCTTTTCTTGTTTTGTACCTTGGTGAATGCCTTGTTTGATTCATGAGTGACACACTGATTTATATCACCTATCCTTGTCCATGATTTGGGACATGAGGTAGAGATGCTTCCTGTTCTCATGGCGTTGACTACGCCAACTGGAGGTCGAGCTAACTTGTTTGATGTATGTAGAGACTGTGTGCTATTGTGGGGGCTACAACGCTCTTGGGTAGATTTTTTATGTTTATGAATATGACCATATGATGTCATCCTCGGCATGGATTTTTTGTATTCGGTATAGTCTATCATGGATTTCATCAATAAGAAGGTTGTTTTCTTGGGTGTGGATGGAGAGCAATGGGTGATTGTTGGTGAGCGAGATCCTCAGATGGGTCATAGGTGTGTATCATCCTTATCGTCCAAAATGGCTGAGATGATTCTTATTTCTTCCAAGGTTCAGCAATTGGTGTTCCGTCGAGTCATAGAGGAGTATCCTCATGTATTTCCAAAATAGGTTGTAGCCCTACCCCCTCGACGATAAATCAAATTTAGGATCGAGCTACAGCCAGGAGAATCTCATATATCTATGTCTGTATATACGATGGCCCCTTCTATGTTACGAGAGATGCGTATGTAGCTTGATGGTCTGTTACAGTGCGGCTTTGTTCAGCCATTTGTGTCACCATGGGGTGCACCATTTTTGTTTGTGAGGAAGGCCGACGATAGATTGTAGTTGTTTGTGGATTATCATCGCTTGAAAAAAGTGACAATAAAGAATCTCAATCCTCTTCAAAGGATTTATGACTTATTTGAGCAACTAAAGGGTGCAAGTTGGTTCTCAAAGATCAACTTGTGGTAAGGATATCATCAGATGCGTGTGAAGGATGAAGATATTCCAAAGACTACATTTTTGTCGTCATGAGGATTATGAGTTTGTTGTAATGCCATTTTCCATGACTAATGAACTAGCGGTATTCATGGGATTGATGAATGCTGTGTTTTGTGAGTTCCTGGAAAAGTTTTTGGTAGTTTTCATTGACAACATTATAGTGTACTCTAAATTTGAAGAGGAGCATGCAGAGCATCTACGAGCCATTTTGGGAGTTCTTCGCCATCATCAGTTGCTTGACAAGTTGTCGAAGTGTGTGTTTTGGGCTCAAGAAGTCCCTTTCCTGGGGCATGTTTTGTCCCAATTGCGAGTAGTTGTGGATCCATCGAATATAGAAGCAGTTTTTTCATAGGAATCACCTAAGAAAGTTTTAGAGGTGTGAAGTTTACTAGGTATCACAGGCTACTACATGGGGTTCATAGCCAATTTCACACGAGTTGAAACTCCTCCGACAGCATTGACCAAGAAAGATCAGGCAATTATATGGACTGATCCATGCCTGGAATCTTTTGAGTATCCAAAGGAGAAGTTAGTACATTCTCAAGTCCATTGTCTTCCAGTTGAAAGAGTTCAGTTTGATGTTTTCTGCGATGAATCACATCTAGGGTTAGGTTCTGTTCTCATGCAGTAGAGGTCAGTTGTTTCTTATGGGTATCAGTATTTGCATCCACATGAACACAACTATGCCACCAACAATCTTCAGTTGGAAGCAGTTGTGTTTACTCTGATGTTGTGGAGACATTAACTCATTGGTGAGCGCTTTGTGGTTTTAACCGATCATAAGTGTTTGAGGTATGTCTTCCGCCAGCATGACATGAACATGCGACAGTGTCGGTGGATGGTGTTCTTATAGGAATACGACTCTGAAATATCATATAAACCTGGAAAGGGGATTGTTGTAGCTGAGGAACTGAGCCAAAAGACACATAGTGATGTTGTGTGTAAATCAGGTTATTCCTAGAGATTAATAGAAGAACTGTCAGAATTACATCTTGATATAGGAGATGTTGGGTGTGGAGGCTATCTTTTTAAGATGACGGTACAGTAATTCCTGATGGAGAATGTGGAGGAGTCCAATTTGGGAGATCTAGAGGTGGATGTCTGGAGAGATTGAGTTGTTAGTGGGGAGGCCCCTGATGGTTGGACTGAAGAGGAACAACATCGAGTGTTGTATCATGGAAGACCTTTTGTCCCTTTGATGATGCACAGAATGGTCCACAGAGAGTTCCATAGTTCACCTTCAGCAATACATCCCGGCGTGACAAATATTTACTAATCCTTGAGGATCCATTTTTGGTGTCCTGGGCTGAAGCGTGCAGTTGCAGAGTTTGTGTCTTTTTGTTTAGTCTACCAGAAGGTGAAGGCCGAACAAAGTGTTCCTGGTAGTCTTCTCCAGCTATTAAAGATTCATAAGTGGAAGTGGGCGGACTTCTCAATGGACTTAGTTACTGGTTTTTGTTTAGATCTGGGAGGACATGATGCTATTTGGTTGGTACTGGATAGTTTAACAATATCGACCCACTTTATAGCAATCAAGGAGTCAAGATCAGTGGATGTTTTGTTGAGGCAGTATCTAGAGGAGGTGTTGAGACTTCATGGAGTCCCAAGGTCGATCATTTCTGATCGGAATCTCGTTTTACCTTCAGGGTGTAGAGAGGTCTCCAACTTTCTTTCGGTTCTCAACTATGCATTATCACTAATTTTCATCCTCAAACGGATGTTCAGACAAAGCGAACCATCCAGAATCATGAAGATATGTTACACACTTGTGTTCTGGATTTTGGAATCTCATGGATAAGGAACTTACCCTTGGTAGAGTTCGCTTACAATAATAGTTTTCACTCCACCATCGGTATGGAGCCGTTTGAAGACTTGTATGGCCGGCCTTTCCATTCTCCGTTGTGCTGGACTAGGTTCGAAGAGTCAACAATTCTCAGACCAGAACTAGTGCAGAATACGACACAGAAGGTTTAGGTGATTCGTGAGCGGATGAAGACATCCCAAGATTGTCAGAAATCATATGTTGTTCAATGAAGGACGCCCATAGAGTTTAATGTTGGGGATCATGTGTTTCTTAAGGTGACTCCCTGTCATGGGATGCAAATATTTGGTCATGGAAGTAAGTTGTTTCCCAGGTCTGTTGTGCCTTTCAATGTGTTAGATCGTGGTGGAGTTGTGGTGTATCGAGTGGCACTTCCCCTTTATATGAGTCGGATACATGATGATTTCCATGTATCATAGCTCCATCATTATCTTCACGAAGACTCTCACATCATCATTTGGGGAGAGATCGATGCTCGTGATGATGCAACCTTTGAGGAGCGACCTATGGAGATCCAAGACCACAAGGATAAGGGGTTCCGTGGGTGTTCTATCCCCTTAGTTTGTGTCTTGTGGCGAAACGTTGGCATGGAGGAGAGTTCCTCGGAACTTGAGTCACATATGTGTGTCCAGTACCCAGAGTTTTTTGATGTTTGACTCTCTTAATGTATTGTTGTATCTTATGTGGCTATAAAACATTCTTGTGTATATCATGGATCCCTTTTATGCTTTCGTGCATTGCACTCTTTTGAGAGGTATCTCGAGGGGTGGTTGTTTGGACCCTGTTTCGTTTTCACATTAGGTGGTTTTTGGATTCTCAAAGGCGAGAATGTTTTGAGAGGTATCTGATGTAATGTACCGGACCTCTCTAGTCAATTACATTGTGAAAATGCGATGTTAGAGGTGTTCTGGATGGTCAATATGACTTGGGGGTGCGTTTGGGTGGACTTTGAAGGAATACTAAAGGGCAGTGGCTTTCGCACGGGTTGCGCACGGTTTGTCTAAACCGTGCGGCCAAACCGTGTGAGGCTGGTGTTAGAGGCAGTGGTTAATGCATGGTTAGCACACTATTCGGATAACCGTTCTGACTAATCGTGAGAGGAGTGTTTGGGGAGGCAGAAGATAATGTATTTTTAGAGAACAGTTTGTCAAACCTTGCTGACTAACCATGCGAGCACTTAATCATAGATCCAAAAATTGTGGGTCTAACTCTTCTTTCTAATAAATGGTTTGTTTAGGATCCTATGTGAAAATAACTAGGGATTACCCTTCCTTAAAGGTATGAGAACCTCTCCCAAGCTTTTTGGAGGTGATCCGAAGGCTTCTCTTGGTGAATCGAAGCCGTTTTCTTGAGGTATGTGAGCATTCTTCTTTGGTTTCTTAAACCTAATTAAATATACTTCTCCTCTTTCCTCATTTTCATAGATCTATGCCAGTTATGGGTAGATCTTGGTGTGTGGATGCCAAATATGTTGAGGTTTGGTCTAAATCTTGCTAAGAGGAGTGATCTAAGGTGGGTTTTTGGAGAATCAACCCGGCTTTCTTGTGCATTCTTCGTTGTTGGGTTTTCGTCAAAATCCATGAGGTAGAGGATTCGTTGCTTCTCTTTCATTAATGTGAAATTTTATGGTTATAATTTTTAATCCCCCTGGATGACAAATGGAATTTTCATAATAAATATTTTAACCAGATAAAGAAATTGATATCGATCATATATTATTGCCTAATGTTTTTATAGATAGTGGGATATGTTTGATTTCATTGATTTTTTGTTTGCTCTTGGTGGAAATTGGTAAAGAACGTAAATTGGGATTAATTGATAATTGTTTGTATAAGGATAAATAGTCACGAAAAAGAATCTGATTCTTGTTGAAATTTGATGGCAATCAAATTGGTGTAGTAATCATTTTAATCTTTTGAGATAGCTTACTTGTTAGGTTCCCGATTTTGGATCCAATGGATTATAAATCTGTTAAGTCCAAATGGTTTAAATATTTGATTGTTTTAAAATTATTTGAAGGTTTTTGAGTTACCCTCTTGATTTTTAAGGGACAAGAGCCCAATTGATGTGATGGTTTCTTTCCTGGTGCTTGTGTTGTGATGTGATCCTGAATGGTTGTTGTGATATGTGGGGGTAGAGAGGTCTTTTGGGTTGTTGCAGCGGATGACGCCTAGAGTGGCGAGATGCATCAGTTTATGCATGTGGTACCGGCGAGGACACCGAGGTTGATGGAATGGGACGGATGTGATAGTTTGTCTCTTGCTCATTCTTTTTTTTGTTTATTTGTTTTACTTTTCCCCACTGCTCAAGGCTGTTGGTCTTACTTCCCTTCTCCCAAAAGGGGAGAAGACGAGCATGGATGCCACATTCTTTCTGTGTCTTACTTTTCAAGGTATGATGAGTCAATGCACTTTCTATAGGCCGAAAAGACTCGACGGGTAGTACATCTACTCACCGTGTTGATCCCCCTTGTGTTTAGTAGCATAGAATGCTTTTCTATAATGCCTCGGAATATGGGAAAGTAATTTGGTAATGAATAGTTGAATAAAGTGTGGTAACCCGTAGGGTTAGAGTTTCTGGAACTTAATGATGAGGTTGAAAATAGTTGAAGGAAATAGTCTACATTGGGTGTGATTCTAATGAAATTTAATGTGGATTAGTTCATGACAAATTAATGTTTAACGAATTAACTAACATATAGTGGAATCGATAAAAAGGGTACGATGTAATCTAATAAAGTACATTAAATGGATGTGTGCTTATAGGATACCTAGTCTTATAAGTGGAAGCCCGGAGTCCGAGAGACGTTAGCTACAGTTGTGTCTAAAACTAGGTTATACCCATAGTGTGGTTGTGAGATATAGTATATTTTGTACTTTTTGTGTTTCTATACGCTACTCCACCCTTTCAGTAAGAGAAAATGACACCCTAGGTATTTTGATCCCTAGGGAGGTGTTCTCCCCAACATTCCAGTCGGAGGAAGAATCGCTGACTACCCCATTTGGCCCCACTCTCTTCTCCTTGTAGATAGTACTGCCATTAGGCACGTCATGTCAATTTTCCCTCTTATATGTGTGTAGAGGGCAGTAATGGATTTTGGTTATTCAGACACATATATTCTGGATATAGTATCCTATGGACTACTATAGGTGTAATGTGTATAGGTTGTGATGGCTTGAGGATCCTTACTCGGTGTAAGGGCTGTAATGGCTTGAGGTATAATACCCGAAGTATGATACACGTTATGCGAGATGTGGTGGCTTCCAAAAACTACCAGGTTACTTATGGTTGTGAGGATGGTGTGGGGATTTTCCCAGGTGTGTGTGGGAAAGAATTTATGGTGCACATGGTGCAGATTATGGTGCTTTTTCTAGGTGTCTACGGGCAAGCATTTTTGGAGAGAGATGCTTAGGACGTGCGACATTGGGGAAAAGCGGCAAACCAGTGGGGATGTAGTAGTGGGGTACCCTTGATATTTTTTTATTATATGATATATTTTTGTATGAGTTACTTGGTTAGAGTAGCCATGAGGTTGTTGGGAGCTTAGTATACCTTATAGGTGAAAATTATTTCTACTTGTTGTTCACTGTGCTTTAGCATGCTTTTTTATATTTGCACGAGAGGTTTTAGGGAGGATCCTACTAAGTATACTATTATACTCACCCTAAGTATATATAAATATTTTTTCAGGTTACTTGGAGAAGGTTGGAGATCAAGATGGTTTATACTAGCTTGGGGTTGCATGAGTTGTTCGAGATTGTTGTTAAAGCAGTTTTACATTCTTTTGGGTACTTTTATTTTTTTTCCCTTTTTGGTTGTAGTACTTTTTCTTGACATGCCATTTGTGCACTAGGGTTTCTTTTATATTTCCAGTTCTGAGTTGGATTTGATTGGTTTCTATCTTATTTCTCTTATCCTAATTTGTTCTATTAGAGGGTAATGCATCCTATTTGTGTGTTACTATACCCTGGGTGCTAGTGGCCAACCCGGGGCCTACTGGAGGTGGGACTCCAGGGTCATTATCTCCCTTCTCACATTTCCAGCCCATGAGGGGTACACATTGTGGGTAGGGGGTCGTGACACAAAATATGTATGAAATCCATTTGAATCTCCATAAGTAGTGATTGAAATTTAAATTATTGGGTTTTTTATAGAAAAAAATTTATTCACTTATTAATATTTTTCTTTTTTCCAGTATACAATCAATAAAGAACACGCTGAAATGGGAACCAAGGATTTATTTGGTTGCCCATTCAGAATGTGTGGTCAATCCATAGTATGATAATTATTTCACTAAGACCATACCACCCATTAGAAATTACATAGTGTTAATAACAAAAATGGAATATATTTATTCATTTCATACACATCACCCAACTATGATGAGTTCTTCTCAAAGTACTTACATTTATAAATGATTTTTTTATAAAATAAATTCTATTCCCCAAAGGAATTGTAAATATATTAATGTTTTTATTAGGATTCATATTTATCTTTCCCGAAAATCTATATAGTTCTTGATTACATCTTCTTTAATGTGATATCTACACAACCATTTAATTTTATTTATTTCTCTCCCAAATATTATAAATTATTTACTTTTAGAGAACCCTATTATTTCATTTCATTCACACACATCACACACATTTATGTATGCATGATATATTATATATCAAACATATTAATTATAAATCATTATAATTTTTATTTTTCATATTTAAATTAAAAAAATAATAAATTTCCCTAAGTATTTCATAATAAATTCCATCCCACCCCTCTTAATATAAATAATTTCATAATTATTTATTAGACATTGAGGATCACTACCCATGGGGTAAAATAAATTATTCTATTATTGTTGATAATGATTCATAATTTATTGCCATAAATATTTACACATATTTTGTTCGTTATTAACAATTTCATAAATCAAAACTACCATTTTACATCGTTTTAAAAATTATATAATATTATTTACATCATTTAATTTATTTATTCAAGAGTTATATATTCCATAAAACCTTTGTTTTCAGTCATTTGAAGTATAAAAAATATTTATAATTGTTCAACCTAAATATAATATGAATAACCTAATTGGATATAGATTAAACATAAAGAAAATATAACCTCGATCATATAATAGAAGGATTGAACATTGTAAAAAAATTCCACCCTTATGATTTGGTTTTCATTATTATATTTGGTGAATTTTTGAATATTTCCATGGGTTTGTTTGATCCTTATGACCTACAGAATCAACAATACAACAAATAATATATATATCTATTTTTATTTAGCATATTAAATTTCACAATTTTTCTTTTAGTGGAATCATAAACTATTCCATCATTTCCATTAGGATATTACACAATATAATATAAAATATAATATGGATGAATGAAAATGATTTATGGGTTTAAAATAAACCCAATACAACCACTCTATATATGTATAATTTATATGAATCATATTTTTGGTGTAATTTAAATCATTTTAAAGGATATTCTTGTCTCTATAATCATATGATGTATTCAGCAATGTCAAAATATATATTTACAAAATGATTCACCCATTATAGTTTTTTACATCAAAAAACATAATTAACTTTTAATTTAAAACCAATTAAAGAGGAATCATCATTATGTGATTATATTACTAATTTTTTGATCTTATTTTTAATTAAAATAACATTGATAAATAATGTAATTTTGTCAAAAAAATAATAATTTTCAATCATATTTTTTTAATTTGATATTATTGATTCATGAAGATAAAATGATAACACTTGAATACTGATCTAATAATTTATCACATATTCTGCAATCCCTAAGTCATCATCACATAAGAAAATCACATAAAAAGAAAACTATTATCACGTTATTTTTTGTCTGAAAAATAAAATTCATTTAATGTATTCATATATATATAAATACTTACAGGAACTTCAATAATGCGTTTTTATAGTTATTATAGAAAAATTAAATTATTAAAAAATTTAATCTCTCTCCCCCGAATTTCATAACCTCCCAAAATGATTCCTCAACATAATAGTAAAATATATAAATAGATATAACCCAATATATTAATTTCCACCCATAGTGAAAACATAGAAATAGATAAAAAATATATTTATATAGCTTTTATACACTATTGACAACAATTTACATCGAATGATATGGGATATGATACTATTGATAAATAATATCAACCTTGTAGTAAATGTGTTTGAACAAATTTAATCAATGTCAAACTATTAATTGAGTAATTTGTAAAAGGTTAATAAAATATTATCAGTATTTTCAATTGATTGAATAATTTGTTATTTTAATACATTTAAATCCCCAACTACATTTATGAATTTAGAATTTATATTAAAATGATGTGATATGAATGTAAATTAATTTTTTATGAACTATTGATTACACTCTGAAAATCACAAGTCATGAGTAGTGGTAACTCCACCCACACTTTATTATCTTTATATTGAGTTCTTATCGATGTAAATTCAGTTATTTTATTAGTGGAAGCCTCAAATTATTCTCATAATGTAATTTTTATCAAGATATTTATCCTCATAATGTGACGATAAACAATCCTCTCTCCACGGTAGAAAACTACACTATTTTTCGATCCACTGTCATGAACATATTCTACCCAATCTAAATCGGAGTATATAAATATATCAAAATTTCATTTTCTATTATATTTTTAACCAAAAAATTTATTACCTTTTATATATCAAATAATACATTTTATTATAATAAAATTGGAATATAATAGTTCACTTTGAAACCTATTACAATTAAAAATGTTATTGAAATTATTCACCATTAAATATAATTTTTAATACAGTTAGGTTAATGAAAATATAACATGTTATAATGGGGAAAATTAATTTCAATATTTTATCCTGTTAAAATTAATTTCCCCACTAATTTATAACACACATTATATTATTTTTTTAAAATATAGTAACAATGAAAATATGTTCAAAAAATGTCGAATTCAAAATATATAATAGTATTTTTAGAAACACTTGATGTGGAACTATTTCAACGAATGATAATTATATAACAAGAATCATTCATTGATACCAGGAACATCAATTAATTCATCCATTAATATAATTAAGAAATAGATATTTTCTATATCCTTTAATTTGTAAATATTTCTATGATCATGTTGAACCATAGTTTTAATTCATTTTATTTTTTTCAAAAAGAAAAAAAATATTACTCCTAATTAAAAAATATCATGTTATAATTTGAAACATATATATATATCAATGGTAATAACTGGGTATTATAATCCAATAATATATATATATATATATATATATATTATTACTTGTGACATTCTTCTTTGAAATTAGGATGCATCTAGGATGAAGATGATAGAATCTATAATCTCCCAAGGAAGAAGATATTATCATAGAAATATTGGCCTTATTAGATTTATTCTTTCATTATTTAAAATCACCAATTCAATTAAAAAATCTTAGGGTTGTAATTTTCATTGAATAATGAAATTTTAAAAACCTCTTTTAAAATCTAAATTAATATTAGAAAAAAATATTTACTTCAGAAGTATTTTAAATCAGAATTTTTGAGGTCATAAAAAAATATTCTTATCATATTCATTTTGTTTCAATATGAGTCATTAACACATCATATGAAAATTTTCCTTGTGAAATATTTTACTACAATATATTATAACTTTTTATTAAAATAAATTATGATCCTGTTAAATGTTTTCCAAATGGATATAAATATTTTTTGTGATGTATATTACTAATCAAATTATATTTTTAATTATTTATATAATACAAAATTATAGTTTTGTTTCATAATTTATTTGGGATGTAGGAAATTTGATTATTTCATCTAGTATTTTTTATTTTTTGTGATGAATGAATATGTAAAAAAATATTTTATGTATGAATTTTATACTATAACGTGTTATTTCATATATCAAATATTGAATTTCCCAATCAATATAAAAATATGATAATTACAATTTAAGTTAATCATTCAAAGCATATATCTCTAATAACTATGTTATAGTTTTGTTACATTGTATGGAATTTATTTTTTATCGTGACTCTTTCATGAAAATTTAATTTTTAATATATTTAAATTCCATGAGTCTACTCATATGAAAATTCTTAATTGCATCAAATATTTTACTATGTCATTAGAAATTTTCCTTTCCAAAATTTGATGAGTAAAAAAATATGACTGATTGAAAAAACATCAAAACAAAATCATAATTATGGGAATAAAAATCATTCACATGAAATAACATCAGAAATATTCATCATTAAAAAAGTTGATTTATTTTAGAGTCAATACTTTTGAAATATTTGGATATATTTGAATGGGAATAGTGTATGGAATAATCTCTCTAGTTTTTTAAATCATAAAACCTATAAATCTTTGATCAAAATGTTTTATAGAATTTATTGATTATGAATTATATTATAATATTAGTATTGAAAATTTTCAAATTTAGATTAATTCACTATTTACATGGGTCTTATCCACTTTTTATAATATAATAATCAATTTTAAAGTATCGTGATAGAATAAACATGATATTAAAAACTCAAAAATGGAATCAGTTCTGAATATGTACTGAATTGAATGATGATATGGATTTCATATGATTAATTAAAATATAAATAGAAATGGAAAATAGATCGGAATTCAATTTAATAAATTAAATGATGAAATAACATTAAGACATTGAAGTTTCAATTAATTGAAAAATCAATATAACAATCCAAATTTTAAAAAAACAATCAAAAAAATATTACAATAATTGTGAATCTCTATATTATTGTGGAGAATCTTATAGGTCTATATATTGAGGATCTACTGTTTTTAATATTTTTTAAGATTGTGTGATATCTATATGGAGGTATATTTCTTAGATATATTCTACCATAGATCAACTAAAGGAAAACTCCACATATATCAATCCTTTGAACAAAAGATACCCTCACAAAATATAGGATAATTGAATACTTGTTCCCAATGTTTCTAACATAACCCAATGACACCATTATTATGATATGATTTAGGTGAAAATCATAAAATTATGATTCTAAATACCTTTATCAATATTATTAGAATCCATGAAGCTATAGATTTTTTTAGGAAAATTATTTTCAAGAGGTTATTCCAACACCAAAATTTCATAATATTTTGAATGTGAGCACTAAAATAAAACATATTTTAAAACAAAAATTTTAAAATAATCCTTATAATAATAATTGAAACCATTATTAGACACTATATTTATTTGTTTATCCTTTAAATCATAATTGAAAATCTAAACTTTATGGTAGTAGCCCAATTAAGAATAAATGTATTTTTCACTTAGAAGAGTGTACATTATACAAAGAAGTCTATTTTTGGTAGGAATAACATAAGTATATGTATTATTTACTCAAATATATTAACATCATCTTTTCATCAATGGTTTGAATACCACTTCCAATATATTCACATCAATCTTATAGGTAGGAATAGTGTTTTCCATAATTTTATTCACACCATCTTTTAAATCTTCAATTTTTTCTCAAATTTTATGTATACAATAATGAATCTTCTCATCTATGGATTGAAAATAAAAATATGTCTAATTTTTATTTGAAATTTGAAAAAATGATTATTATACATTATATCTCCTTCATCAACTAATCCTTATAATAAAGAAGGTTCACCTAAAAATCTGCTCTATTTGGATTTCAATATTAGAGTGTTTTTTCTCATTATATCGCATCGAACATAAATTCATCAATACCAAGAAAACAACATTTTTCATTATTAAATAATTTACATGGTTATCTTGTCATATCTTGTGCATCAATAACTCATGGTATGGTAAAATAATCATAGGATCAATTGAGAAATTTTATAGTAATATTCTCACCACATTAAACAATAACCAGCCTTCTTATCACGACACTTATGTAAAATATGGTTGATGATTATTGAGAAATTAAAGGACATGATACAATTATAGGTTCCTTATATTCAGAAAAATTACTAACTTGAATTTGATGTTCTATATGCAAATAATCACCTAATTATTCTGGGGAAGATTATTCATAACCTATTTCACCAACATAAAGAAAACTTCTATCTTTAATCAATAATCCTACAAAAAAATGTGAGGTCATATCATTATAGATTACATCAGAACCACTTCATCTCATATAAATAGGTTCAATATCCACGGATTTTTCTATTTCCTTTCTGAAATGAATTTATAAAGGGTTTAACATAATGATATATTAAAGTAATAAATGATTTCAAGAAATTATCCCACTCAATATGAGTAGGTTTACCCTCTTACACTCCATCAACCCCATAATGCAGGACCATTAGTTTTCAAACATTCCAAAAATTACACATTTCCTTATAATTATTTCTCCTTGTGTGTTAATGATATAACACTAGAATGTAATTATATTACTCTGATAAATTCCATCAATTTAAAATAAAAAATCTCAAAATCATCAAAATTGTTTAAAAAATTGATATTTTTTTTTCAAGGTATATGGATTAAAAACATAAATTGTTATAATCCCTTTCTTCAAAATATTCAATAGATAGATCTAATTGAAATTTGGGAAAATAATTTCTAAAACAATAAATTTCTATATTTAAACCTATACATAATAGGACTTACAAGGATCTATCAACAACATTATAAGTAATTAATACACCTCCTATAAATAATATAATCACAAAATATATATGATAAAATCTCAGGAAGTCCCAATTCATCTATAATGTCCATAGAATATTTTAACATATAACTAACTTTATAAGGGAAATGAATATCATGACTAACTCAATTTAAGTGATCAAGATGCCATGTCCATTATGTTTTTAGACCACCAACTATAGGATTTTATTGAATATCCAAAAATCATTTTTGTCAAAGTACTAAACATACTTCTTGAAAAAAAACCCCTCCTATAAATAAATAATTCTCAAATCCTTAATAATTAAAAGCATTATTTATAAAAAATTACAATATATATATAAAAAAATTACAATATATCTATAAAATTTAAATCAACAACGATTACATTCATAATCCTTCTTATATCATAACCCTCTTTGATATTCTTGATTAATTAACTTGTTCTCATTTATGTTCAATCATTACCATAGAGAACATTTCTTAAATGTCCAAATGATTACATTTAGGGAAATAAGGGTTAAAATTAGTGGATTAAAACAATATGTAATTGTTTTTAAATGGTAAAGGTTCTTGAAAAATGAACTTTAAAATATCTTAAAATTAATGTGAATAGTAACTAATACTGATTAGATAAAAATAAATCAATTGATAAAAAATAAAAAATATGTGTGTAACTTAACGACACAATGATGAAGTTAAAAACCAAACAATAATTTTAAAATTTAATAAGTGTTATTTTATTTCACAATTATAATAAAATTATTAGTCAATAATTAAATTATAATACATTGTCAACAAAAAAATCATAATTAATTTCATAAAATATAATGTAAATCAAACCAAATAGACTTTTCTTCAAATAAATTTGATTATAAAGAATAGTTTTTTAAAATATAACATAATATATATCTTTAATAAAAAACATTATTACTATTATATATGCTATTTAAATGCATGATCCCTTAAAAAATAAATCCTCTCATCATTGTAATAGTTTTTCAAAAGAATAATCGTTATTTTTTAAAATAACTATATTTTCATATTGATCTGATCTGACTGAAATATGATAAAAATAGATTCCATAGTCAACTAATGTTTGGTTCATAAAAAAAAGTTTAAAACCCACTATAAAATCTATTTGGTTTATCATTAGTAGTTTAAATTGATATTGGGGTTTTTATTTTTGCAACACTATAATGCAACACATTTAACATGAATGAGGAAGGTTACAAATGTACTTTTTCAATCAGTCATACAATAACCTTAGTCTAAATCATAATATGAAATTAAATAAAACTAAATTTTTATTAGAAAAATAAATCACAAATTACTTTTTTCTTTTAATTAAAATAAAATTACTCTTGTATACACCAATTGTTATAATTTTTTATTTTCTAGAAATATTTTACATAAATACCTAATAAAAATATTTTATTTTCAAAATGTTTTTTGTATGATATGATTGAAATAATATTTCAATATAAAAATTTTCCATTATCTTAAATTATTCATCAAAATTAAATTTTTATTTGTGATCATGGGAAATGATATTATCGACAATTTATAACTCCAATCCTATTGAGAAATTCATTAATGAGATATATATTATTCAATATTCATACCAAATGTTTTTCAAAAAATTAAAAAAATAGTAAAATCACCTATCATGATCATTTAAAATAAATTTATTATATTATTTCATAATTATATTGGAAATACCTATTTTTTTTATCAAAATTTGATATTATCGAAATTTAGAGGGTATTTTTTTTACTAAATAGTACAGTGTTTTCAAATTCTATAGTAATAAAATTTGATAAAATAGCTATATTAAAACTTTTTTAGAATGAACATGGTTCTTGTTCATGGACATAAATATACTTTTTCTTAATTTCAATGATATGAATTATAATTTTAAATCCTTTTGTTCATCAAAATGAATCTCTTCAAATAAAATTCATTATAGAAACATTTAATTTACATCGATAAGTGATAAATTCAAATCTGTATTATATGTAAGTGATAAAAAAATGGATTTTAATACAGTTTTATTCCAAAAGGATGACTCATAATATATTCTATCATCCATGTAATATACTTTGGAAACTAACATACCCTTAATTCGAGAGATCACATAATTATCATCCTTATTTTTTATAAACACCCATTAGTTCCTACAATAATATATATAATATATATATCAACTAAATCTCATAAATCATTCCATTTTAACTATATTAATTACTCTTCATGGATACTACCCAAACATCATATATCAATGATTATTCTATAGTTTTTTGTTCATTAAATGATATGACTGAATAAAATAAATAGGCGTACGTACACATATACAATTCTTAACTCTCTATTCTGAACAAACTACATCACACTCCAATGTAATTTTTTAAGTGGCCACATTTTTTGTGAAGAAAAAATTCTATTCCATCATAATAAATAGTTTTAGTACAAAATTGTTAATTATGGAGTTCTATAACAAAATACATTTTCCATAAAAATGTGTATCATGTATTAATTATTCAAAATAATAACATATGTAATGAGATTAAAATTTATTTTGATAAAAATGTCCCCATTGAAAAATTTTACGTTAAATTTTTATCCATATATCCTTGATATTTTTTAAAACACTATAGGTTATAAAATTAATCTAATATCCTATGAAAATTCCTTTTAAGTTCTTTGGATTGAAAATACCATGATTATTCATGGTGTTTATGATGTAAAATTTTCAACCATAAACATTAAAATATCTAAAATTTTTATTTCTATTATTGTGAAGATAATATGGTGTGATATTTTAAATAAGCATTATTAAATCTATGTAAATGAAATTTCAAATTATGGTAAAATATACTGCCATAAAATGAGTAAGCATTGAATTTTCACACAACATTATTATATAAATATCATGAATGGTTTTCTTCCTTCATTCATAAACATGATTCTATTGATTTTTCATATGGAAGAGAATTTATGTATTATACAATTTTTTGAAAACAAATTAATTGAATTCAAGATACTAAAACATTAACAAATTGTCCCATCCTAAGGAAAGAATTTTAGAATATGGTTAACGTTTTATTAGAATAAATAAATTCAAAAAAATAGTATGTATTTTACTTATAATACTTTATAATTTAACAATTTTTAATATTAGAAAGAATCATGATATAAAATATAAATAAATTATTTACAACTAAAACATGATGTCCTAGTTTTGATTGGTAAAATAATTGTCAATATGCTACAAGGTTTTTTATGATTAAACTTATAACTGGACTTATTGACTTTTTTTATAATTTAGAACCCATTGAATATTATAATTTTTCAACTTTATGTTTATGAATCTCATAAAAAAATTTATGAAAATTTATCATTCAATTAATATTAAAATGTATATGAATTTTACTTGAAACCCATGATTAATATATTTATGTATTGAAATATATTAAATTTCACATAATTAATGAATTAAGAATATGAAGGTAATAAATTAATTTGTTTGGAGGTCTAAATTAAAACAATTTATAATTTAAAATAGAAAAAATAATTATTTGAAAAATAAAATTAAAATATCAAATGAAAATGTTGATAAATTGATATAAGGTTAGTCTTTATTGCATCCACATTGAGAACATTTTAATGAGAAATGAATTTGGATTTATAATAAAAAATTCAACTAATAATTCTAATTAAATTTCAACCAAACATGACATAGGAACATTAAATGCATGATAGTTAATAGAAGATAGATAAGTCTACATTTTTATATTGTTAATTTTGACTTTACATTAAAACAAATATCTCAATATTCAGGATATTTTAATAAAAATAATAGTTTATGTTAACCCGTTGCACAGGGAACATGTCAATTTATTTGTAAATGATTTTGGAAAACAAATATATCTAAAATTTCTATAATTTCATCCATAATTAATAGATATGATTCATGAAGAAAAAAAATCATTTTTATCATCAGAGAATTGAGGATGTCTTATATAAAATTATTTTACCTGATTAATATTTATACATAGTGAAAAATATTTCATATTTTACATGATTATCTCTCTTTTTTTAATGAGAAAAAAATAATTCCAATATAATGTTTATGTTTATCAATTAATACCTATTCAGATTTTCAATTGTTGGACCTATAAAAAACGGAATCTACAAAATTAATCACCCCTTAGTAAAGAAACCTGATGCATATTTTCACTCTTTAATTTAATCAATTAAATCTTATATTTTTCAATTACAATTTACAAAATTCTGAGCATATTTTTTAAAAATATAGTTGAAATCATTTTTTGAAAATATCATCATTTTCATCTACCACATATTCATATGAATTTTTATGTGAATAAGGATTATTTTTATAATATTTATATGTGTTAGATAAAATTGATCAATAATCTTATAGGTTGTCCAAATAAAAATTTTTAAATTAAGATTTAGACTCATGATATAATGAATAATATTATTAGACCTCATCCATTTTATATATTAATCCCCTATTATTATATTAATTTAGAAACTGATTATGAAAATAAAAATGAATTAATTATTGTTATATTTATAATCAATCCATGTGGCCTTCATTCCCCTAATATATTTCTTCTGGTATTCTGATTTTCATTTAAACTAAATTTCATATCTTATCATTTTTCTCATTAGATGGAAGACAAATAAAATATTCCTATGATTAATTCATTTATATAATTAATAATATTATGAATTACAATCAATATTTTTGTACAAGATACTTGATATCATGATTTATTTTCATTATTTAAATTTTTTTTTAATTTTCTTACATAATGAGAGAAACCACCTTTAATAAATATTTATCATAATTCTACCTCATTAGATGTGTAAAATAAAGGTAATTTGTTTGTATCATATCATCCATCTATGTAGATATTATAAAATCCATATTTTTTATTAATAGAAAAATATTTCATCTGCAATGTCCTCCATATATAAAATATATATCATAAGAGTTCAAATAATTTCATTTATTATTGGATCCAATATATGTGTTGATTTTTGTATGTAGACCTTTATTTCAAAAATAAATCAAATGTAAAAACTATGAAAAATATGGTTGTGATCTAATCTATTAGTAGGATTTAACATGGTAGTGTGTTAATTTATATTTTCAGATTATTTACAAAACATTTGATTTATAATTTCATTATTATTCATTATAGAGGTGTTTGTCATATTCGTAACAATTTTATTCCTCAATTTTCTTACATTATAGCATCCCTTAGATGCTAAAACAATATTTTACCACGTAATATTCATATTAACACAGTTGTTGACATGATTTAACTCTTCTAAACATATAACACATGAAATAGAAATCATTTTTATTGAATTCAGATCGAAATAATTTTCTTATAATAGAGACCATAATTATAGTTTACTTGTAGAAATATTTTATTTTTAAGAATATTTTAAATAAAACATAAATATATAATTATTTAACTGTATAATGATTTGGATTTTCTTGTACCCATATATGTTTCTATATAAGTTGGGATCTCTTATAACATATATTTATTCTCTCATGTCGATCATTATAGAATAATTAATAATTGAAAATTGAAAATATAATTTTAATGGATGAGAACTAGAATGTCACGTGCTCTTATACCAATTAAATCCTCTAATGATTTTCAAACTCTAGAAAAAGGGTGAATTGTGTTGTTAATACAATATAAAATTTAAAACCACACTCTTTATTTATTTCAATCCTTTCCTACTCTTTTTGATTAGATATTTTATGGAAATAAATAAAATATAAGATAATATGAAGAAGAAATTTTTTTAACATTTTAGGGAATAATAACCCCATAGTTCCCTTCATCAACACTATTTCTATGAGAAACGTAATTTTAAATAAAAATTTCATTTTTCAATGGGGATTATATATTTTAGTGAATGAAAGAACAACTTATTAAAAAGGTTCCTATATAATTTAGTAGTATGTGAAAAAATATGAAATGTACATGGTCTTTTCGGATCACATGTTATAAAAATATCTCACTAATAGTGACAAATAAATGATATAGAAAAATAATCATATTAAGCCCATGTATGGATGAAGGAATTGAGAGTTAATGGTGTAATATTTCTTAGGATGAGTAATACTTTAATATGAATCACTAAATGATATCCATGAATTCATTCTTCATATTCTTAAATATACAAACTCATCCAGAATTTGTAATATTCATTCATTTGAGAAATAATTGAAAACATATAGAAAAAAAATGTTTGTGTTTTATATTATTTTATTTAAAAATCCCATTAGACTGTATTGAAGTTCCATAATCATAATATATATTATAACCCTTGGTTATATATAAATTTTTGAGAGTTAATATAACAATATTAATAGAAAATATCAATTAATTCAGGTGACCGAAATTTCGTCATTAAAAAAAATTAAATTTATAAAACCATAGGAAGATGTGTTAATTTTTCAAAATTTTGTTACAGTAATAATCTCCTTGAAAATATAGATATTATAATAATTATTAGAAATATAGTTATCAAAATGGGTCTATAACTTAATAAGAATATTTTGTAAATAAATTTTTAGATCATTAGTCTTCAGTATCTATATAGATCCTTAATAATTCATATGACCTTTCATGTAAATAATAATCACATTTTACATCATATGATAAGTTTACCACTGACATATATCAGGAGTCTCATACAAAAAAAAATTATTTGAAAAAATCCATTGCATCATTTGATATTCATTGTTTTATGATTTTTTAACATTATGAGATATTCTAAATATTTTCATCTATTGGAATATTTATTATATCTATTGTATATGTTTCACATGAATATGATATTTCAACATCATAAAATCAATAAATTATTCAATACCTCATATTTTATGAATTTATTCACTTGAAGAAAAATTCATTTTCCAAATAATTTATAGGCAAGTTTTTCTAGAAATAAAGGGTTATTCCGATAGTAAGTGTACATTTTTATGAAATTTTTGAATTCTTCATTTAAAAATAATAAACTTCACAATATATTTCATTTATAAAAAAACTCAAAATATAATTGATATTGACAAATTTCGGAATCATAGAGACTACTCATATGATAATTATTCCATATATGATATTTTACAGGATCATAGGATTTTTGGATAGTAAACCTTTATATCAAAACATAAATAATAGAGTAAAATAAAAAAATACATATGAAGTAGTATATAACGAAATATAAATTATTCACATGAAATAACATAAGTCAAAATAATTAATAATAAAATTTGAAATATTATGAAAATCAAAACAGATGAAATATTGGTTTATTTTGGAACAGCGTTTGTATTCCCAAATAAACCATTAAATTATAAAAAAACTCCCATTATGAATGAATAAATATCTTCAATTCACTTATTTTCATTCTATAAAATAGACATCTTATCATTAATTAAAATTTTGAAAAAATATTTGAGTCCTCAAAGTAAAAATTCATTATACAATCTCACTAAATCATCGAATGTTATCAAAAATTTTAATTATCCCCAGGTGAAATCTATACACCACAAAAAATATCTCTTCTAAATAACCATGTAAAATTAATATAACCTTTTCATCTATTAATAAATTTTTTCACATAACCTATTTATTTTCACATAATATAGTATCATCCAAAAATAGTAATATTGAGAAATACATCTTTTCTCCATTCAAATAAATATTTTTTAATTTTTATATGACACATTCTAAGCATTATTTAGAACCTATATGTTAAAAACACGTTAAGAAAACATGAATCATAATACTTCTACAATGATAATGGTACGAGTAGATTGAAATTAAAAATTCACATTGAAATATAATTTAATAAATACATGATTTCATTGAGATTCATGGAATAAATAATAATTGAGAACCACTATATTTTTTTTATTAATAGTCCCCCACACCATACTAACGTGTTCTAAACATCTAGAAAAACAAATATTCTCCCTGATTCATATTAAAAATTTGACATTTAAATTGGTAAAACCATGGGAAGAAGACATTCAGACATAAATCATGCAACCTCAAACGTTTTTTAAATAGTCATAGTTCATTTCTTATACAGGAACCCAAATGATAAAAAAAAAATTCAAAAGGACATTTTCAACTCTATATTTCATCATCTAGATCATAGGAATAAAATAAAGACTCTGCAAAATGAAATGTCACAATAGTAAATATAAATGAAACATATAATCAGATATTTATATATATGAGAATTATAAGGAAACTCCTAATGTAAAATTCCAAATATTCTTACTAATGAATGAAAAATAGTAACATGTGAATAAAAAACATAAAAAAATATCGAAAACAAGAGATTTGTTACAATATAATCCAAAACTAAAACCATTGAAAAAAAATCTATTTGTGTCCTTTTTTTCCATGTTAACGGACCCAATCACATACCTCTAATACCAAATAAACTCATGATTCAACCATGAATTCTAATTATCATGCACCAAAAAATAAAAAATATAAATTTTATACATATAGTGATGTATGTTAGGAATGAGAAAAATGTTCTCGGTATGATCTATAAATGGAATTTGTGTAATTACATAATAAAACATTCAATTTATAATAATCATAATATCAAATAGAAAAATGTTTTGGGTGGTTAATTATAATAAATAAAATAGTATTTA
The DNA here is from genome assembly GCA_963277665.1 of Viscum album. NCBI lineage: Eukaryota > Viridiplantae > Streptophyta > Magnoliopsida > Santalales > Viscaceae > Viscum > Viscum album. The sequence goes on along the minus strand of OY728126.1, from coordinate 1,681,074,895 downwards.
CATTAATTTTTTTACTTTAAAATAGTATTGAATTTTATAAAACACATATAAAACTAATAAATTGAAAAACACAGACACCATTTTCGTAAATACCTCCCATTAAATGAATGACATTTATTCCCCTTAAATTATTATTGAAATGAATTTATGAAGAATAAACCCATTAATGAATGAAAACTTTAATTAATAATAAATTAACAATCAATACATATCAATATCAATGATATATAAAAATAAAGACCACTCACACAATGGAAGCACAAGTGTCAATTCAACTAGGGGAATTTAAAAAGACCCTAAAGAAATCATTTTTATGGTAACCTCAATAACAAAACGTTACATAAGAAATAAGTAATGTAGTAAGTTGTGACAGTTGGCGAGATTACCAAATAAATTGGTTTAATTTATAACAAATATTTATTCCAAAAAACAATGAATACATAACTAGGATACACCAATCTTCATTAGGTCCACTTGTCATCATCTATTGATTAGATAAATAATACAGTCAAAGTAGTATAGTTTGATTATATAGTGTAAAACTTTCCATTTTTCATGGGATCCCATTAATTAGATAAAAAATATATGAGAAAGAAATCTAATGACATGATCAATAAATAAATAAAAATATTATCTTTCATAAAATTAATTATAATAAATTTTATACTTTTACATTATTCATACCCTGGAAAAAAGGAAAAAACGCCATCTGAGGGACTCACATTATTTCATCATGAAACAATAATTATCTTATGGGAGCCTCAAACCCTACAAAAACTGAAAACTATTAAAAATTACATACATTACAAGATTATACTACAAACAATTACATATATCATTTTACAATATTTAAAATTCAATGTCAAATCATTATCTGAAATCCATCACTAAAAACAATGTTTTAATAATATTATGGAAATCAATGGTATTTTTATTTTAACCACACAAGAAATACAATTTATTTTCTCATTCCCAAAATATTTATAAAACAAAATTTCACCAATTTTTTATAGTAAACATTGGAAAATACTATTAAACATCACAACTAATTTAAAACATTTCATTTAATGACTTTTATCAAGGACTTAGAATAAATTATCAAATTGAAAATGATGATAAAATTTTAAATTAGAATTTACACAAGACAAATATGAATAAAATACATATAGAAGTCAATATAATTATTACATGTAGATATTAATTAAAAAATATAAAAATATAATTTGAAAAAATATGAATTTACTAAAAAAATGGAGATCAGAATATCACATACACCATTTTTAATGAGAACACAACACAATAAGTTGTAATGCATCGTCATTGATATAGAACACTCATAAAATCATATATATGGAACTCAAAATAATACAATCAAGAATTCAAAATTGTAGAACATCCCTCAAACCCAAATATAAACTCCCATCCACTGAGTTCCTGAGACGAAGTGAAACCAAAGTAAAAATTGAAGAAAGGGGGATGAATATTGAAGATAAATAAGATATCTAAATTTACCATCAAAAATTCATTTTTGATCGAACCCAATAGAATCAAAATAATTTGGATTTGAGGGATAGTTCCCTGCATGAAACACATTTTGTGGTCAAAATGGGGATAAAAATTATCCCAATCCCATCAATTTAGAAGCGCTATAATTCGGATCCAATAATTTAATAACCCAGGTAGCTCGCATGGTTTACCCAAATGGTTTGGTAAATAATATGATAAATTTTTGAGATCCATCAATACCCACCACAATCCCTCATGGTATGGGGATTCATTTGAGAATGAGTTCTCTATCTAAATAAAAATCCTCTAAAATCCATTGAATCGGGAATATATGGTTAGGCATAGTTTTTCTCATAATTTTTCAAATTACATGAACCAACAAATATTTTTCAGTAATTATTCATAATATTTTTACCTGAGACTATATTGTTTTGAACTATATACACATCGACCATAGAGAAAAATAATGGAGGAAATATTAATTTTAATTATCCCTTATAAACATTTCCACACACAATTTACCCGAAAATATATACTCTAAATAACAATCCATTGAAAATCTATTTATGAAACTTCAACATTGTTTTTAAAAATTAGCATATACCATGAAATGAAATGAAAATGTCTAATAATTTTCAAAATAAGTAAATTTTAATGGCTCACACACTCCTGGACCATTACATTTCTAAATACTGATGTTCGATGTATCTTGGGGACCATTAATGACTCATTGTTGAGTTTTCCAAATTTCAGGGTGAATGAAGAGTGGAACCAATCTACATAAGTGTTAGTGATCAGACATCAGTTGAACCGATGTGAATCAGTGGCACTAATCAGTCATCAGTGGAACTGATCAGCATCAGTAGCACCTATCAGCATCGGTGGCTCTGATGGGCATCTGGTGCCCTTATCTTCCATTGGTGGCACTGATAAGCATTGATATTGTTGATTGACATCTGTGTCACCGACCAACATCTGTGGAACAAATAAACATTAGTGAAACTGATCATCATTGATGGAACTAATGGGAACCATAGGCACTGATTGGAAATAATGTTATGCGAACAGGGGCTAGGGCATCAGTGCTACGGTGCTAGCGGCTCAGTCGTCGGTGAGTCATTTTCAACTTCTACTAAACTTTTTAGTATCACTACACTAACATATTTGTTAATGTAAAACTATTTTAATAACTCATTCAAAGTGATTAATGTTCGGTAAAATATATTTTAAATCCCCAATGTTTCTGGAAACCCTTGAATAACATTTTTGTGTGGTCTTTTTGATTTTTTCACACCCTTTACCACATTTTTCAGCCTCTCGTGTTTTCTCGTTAGACCCATAATACATGTTTTTCTACGTTTAAGGTAAATCTATCAACTCACAGTTGTCTTCTGGTCTATATTCACCATTTTAGAGGGAATTTTTAAATCTCAATTTATTCCAGAAATTGAAATTGCTAAGCTGCATGGTCAATCCACGATCCATCTTTTTAGTACATTGAAAAAGTATCCTTGAATTCCGGATATTTCCCCTTCTTATGTTGAGATCCTCTCTTCTTTATAACTTTTCCTTTCTCTATGTGAACAGAAACACATCCTCCTAGGATGAATTGTGATCCCATGTAGGAGTCCTTACCACTCATCCTTGGAGTTCTTCCCGCATGTTGCATCATCCCATATACATTACACAACTATGAATCATCGTTTCATGATCATCTAGGTGGGGGTTCTTCCGTCGTATCTCTTTATTATACATCATGTTGGGTGGGTATAATGATATCCCCTCTCGACATAGATGAAAACAGCTTTAACAATTACAATAAATGGGCATTTAAATAATGAAGTGGTTGGGAATTTGATGATATTGTTACATTTTAACTTTTTAATGATGTTAATTCTATGGGATCACGTCCACTGAAAATCGTTTCCATTGGTATTTGTTCTTATTCACAAATGATTCCATATTTTATGGATTATTTTTTGAGTGAATAACTATAACATGGTAAATGATTAATCACATAATATTGGTTGATTAAATGGATGCACACTGAATATGAACCCTTGTGTGACCACCCTGGTTAACCAAATGGAATGAGTGAAAATAATGAATGATGTTGGCTAAATTTGAAAACATCCTTGTTCTTTTCTGGTGATAGGCATGGTTGTCCTGTTTGATGTTTTTTTGGGTGACGATAATGGGAATGAAATATTTTGTTGAGAGATTGTTTTTTTTTTTGAAAATAAGGTCATGTGGAGCCGACAGTAAGTGTTGTAGACTCATTAGGTTGGGGTTTGTTTTGGATCCATTACATATAGGGATCTCTTGAGATCCCATTTTAATGATGTTATTTACAAGAGAACCGAGAGTGACTGCTTAAATTCTTTCATTGTTATTTTCGTTTAGTTATTTTTTTGGATTGTGGTTATACCTATTAGATACCTGGTACTGAAAGAATAATTAAATTGAATCACATGAACATTATAATGAGAATGATTACAATGGAAAAATGTTTTCCATAAATAGTTTGTTCTCTAGTTGTGGTTGTTTTATGGTTTTTCATGTAGAGGTATCGGACAGAGTGGTTGTGTGAGGAGTGGTTGTTGGTTTTGGGACACTTTGGTTGGGGTGAGTACTTGATTTCATATATGTATAAAATTTATTTCATGTTTTTCTTATAATATCCCCACCCATGTTGACAAATTCATTCTGAACACCCCTATTTCATGGGGGGGTGTTTTTTCAAACATTCCTCTGAGTGGTTGGTTATTAGCTCCTTTCTTCTCCCTCTCCCACATATCCAAATACACTTCGGGAATGTTGTGACAGCCTGATGTTTACAGAGCCCATGAATCTTCGAGAAAGGGGTGTTGTGGTGGGTTAGACTAGTTGTGTATAGGTAGGTTGTTTCCGATGGGTCTTCAGGATGAGGCCCTGGTGTCTGTGTAAATGAATTGTGGTTGTTATGGGCCTCGTGTCTGCGGGTTGGATGGGTGGTTGTGGTGGCCTAGGTGTTTTTGGGCAGGATAAACGAGAATTTGGGATGACCCAAATGGTTGTTTATGAGGGAGATAATGGGATTGTAGTGGGATTTGTGGGTGAGGTCCTATGTGTAATATGTTATAAATAACCAATGGGAAAGGGATACAAGGTACCCAAATATCGATGTACTATTATTATTATTTTACATATATTATGTAATTTCGGATATGTTCCTTGGTGAGGTGGGTTGGATAATTTTCTTTGTCAGGTTTTTTGGTTAGCGCTATTTCTCACGGGGCACTAGAATGTCTCCGCCCTTGTGCATGAGAAATTTTTCTTTACCTATTAGGTAAATCGGTATACTCACCCTACATAAAAAAAACAACATCATGGTTTCAATGAAGACTCTAAGGAATGTGTTCTACCTTACTAACTCATGATTCAGAATTGTTGTTGATGTTATTTTTCTTTCGTTTGTAAAATTACATCAGAGTTTTCTTGTACATTGTATCAATTTAATTTCAACATGTATCTAGGGATGGATATTTGGATTCACTTTTAATTTTAGTCTGTGGTGTTTATGGGACATACCATGTTATCTACCGAAAAATTTCGATAAGATTGTTAATGCCTTTTATTTATCTGAGAGTTTATAGCATTGGTGCTAGTTTCCACTATGGGGCCTAATGAAGTCGGGAATCAGTGGTCATTATCTCTCTTTCATATTGAAGAATGAAGGCCAGGGCACCATGTCGTTCTTTCCTCATCTCAGAGACGGCGATTCATGAAATAATGAAATCAGATGTGATGGTTGAGATATATGACGGATGTTGGGGTTTGTCATAGTGAGTATTGCATGGGAAGGTAGTGAAATAGTGTTATGAAATATTTGTGCATGAAATAGGAAAACGAATACTAGCTAAGATGCTTTATTTTAGGGACACCTAGGATCTGATACAATGATTCTGGTATAATTGAACAACCAAGTGAGGATAAAATGACTGTAGGACAGAGACCCTAGGAAAGGTTCATGTATCATAATGACTTGTGTTCTTGTGTGGCATGGGGTTTTTCATAATATAAAATAAACAACGATTTAAAAAAATTTAAATTATTTTTTCCACACTACTCGGTCATAGGATTTTCATGTCTTATTTTTCAGATATGGAACGTTGGCATCGTCCACAAGATGTTTGGGTAGTTGAGGTCCAGTAGGTTGACCTAGTTTATTAGTGGAGGGTTGATCGAGACTGGTAAGACTAACAGTAGTAGAAATCGGTTTGTGGCCTCCAATGGAAGACTCTTAGAAAGTAAGAGGGAAAAAATTCAGGCATGGAGATGGAGAGCTAGCCTAAGGATCTGGTGATTTTTATCATCTTGATCAGGGCTCAAATAGAGTACTGGGTTCCTTAGGTAGTGATCCAGATGTAAGGGGGGGACGTTAGTGGTGGACTCTTTATCTCATGGAGAAGAAGGAAATTGCGAATTTGTGGACTGACTTTGAGAAGGAGTTTCAGGCGGAATTACTTTATTCTCCAATGAAGTCCGAAAGGAGGCATGAGATTATATCCCTCGTGAATGAGAGTATACTTGTGATGGAACTAGGAATAATGTTCTAGGATCACCTTTGTATTTCTCTAGACCGTTTATAGGATGAGGAGTCGATTACAAGACGCTTAGAGGAGGCATAATGACATTCTTTTCTGCAATCTGTTACTCCTTTCACTCTACTAATTTAATTGTACATTTAGAAGAAGTCTTAAGTAGGGGAGTGGATGCACATTCTTGGAGGCGAGTTGTGAGAGGTTATCCAATTGAGTTCTCCAATGTGGAAGGACGTCAACAGTAGGGCTCCAGCATCAGGGCCCTCCAGGTTTTGGCTCGTGGGTAGTAGGCCCCACCAGTTCCCATTCCTGCCACTCGGTCCTCACCATTTCACCATGGGCTTGAGAATGAGTTTCATCTCTTTTGGTGGTTTTTAGAACATCTAGCATCAGTTCCTTGTTTGATCTCAGTACAATGGGGTTGGGCTGGTTCATCTCCCACCTCAGTAGCACCGGTTGTTGTCCAAATATTTTCGCCAGCAACATTAAGCCCCTTCTCATCTGAGAGATGACGTTGCAGGAGGAGGCTGACATCATGTATCACCTCAAGGACCTTGAACATGACATGGTCAGGGAGGCAGAATACATCTGTTGGGTAGAGGAGTTAGACGTTGGCAGTTTCACGCCGCAAAAGCTACAATTCTAGTAGTTCCAAAGGATGTTCGCGATATGATTTGTCTGTTTAGCACTCTTGCATGTGACATGCTTGATTCAAGAGCATCACAGTCCTTTTTTCTATCGGTATATTCAGTTCATTGGTTCTATGTGTTGGGATAATTTTCACACCCTTGGTGTTGAGTACACAAGTTAGAGCTCATAGCAGCCTATCTGATGTTTTCTGATGATGCAGACGGATGTTGGGCTTGCACTAGTCTAGTGGGGATCTCATTCTACTACAAATATTTCCATACGATGTCATCCTAGGCTTGGACTTGATGTATCCATGATTTCATTATCGATTGCATCCATATAAGGGTCATGTTCTGAAATATGGGTGGCTAGTGTGTAGCATTCATTGGGTACCACAGCTTCCATGAGAGAAGCTGAAATGTGGAGACCCTTCTTTATTTGTTATCCAATATGTCATTGGAATCAATATACCCATATATGGTGGATGTTTTTTGGAACATCAATGAATTCATAGACGTCTTCCCGGAGGAGGTTGCGACTCTACCACCTCAAAGAGATGTTGAGTTTGAGATAGACTTTCGACTTGGTGCCCATCCGATTTCGATGGATCCCTATTAATTGTCGCCTTATAAATTTGGGGAGTTGCGGATTCAGGTTTATGTCCTAATAAAGAAGGGTTTCATTCATCCAAGATTGTCACCATGTGGACATCCAATCTTGTTTCAAAAGTGGGAAGATATTGATCTCAGGCTATGAGTAGACTACAAAAGACTGAATTGGGTGACGACCATGAAGCGTACCCCCTCCTCATTATCAATGATATTTTTACCACTTAAAAAGAGAATATTGGTTCTATAAGAAAGACATGTGGTCTGGATATCACAAGAGGAGGGTGAAGTGGGGTGACAAAATGAAGACTTCTATCATTAGCATATATGGGTACATCGAGTTCATGGTAATGTTGTTGATCATTACAAATGCACTAGCGGAGATCAAGGGAATCATGAACCCTTTTTTCATAAGTATCTAGATCGGTTGTTGGTCGTGTTCATAGAATATATCCTAATAAATTCAAGATCAGAGGAGAATCAAACCAAGAATCTATGGAATGTTTTATAGTTCCTACGACACCACCAGCTCTACTGGAAGTTGTCCATGTGCATGTTCTTGACATGAGAGTTACACTACCATGGAAAAGTTGTGTCCATTTAGGGGAGATAAGTGGATCAATCAATGGTCAATGTGGTTGTTACTTGGGACACACCCAAGAATGTGTCATAGGTAGGTAGTTTCCTGGGACGGGAAGGGTGAAACCGAAGGTTCTTACGCAACATCTCTCAGGTTCTAGCGTCTTTGACAGTCTAGACAAAAAATGTCCATGATATCTTTTGGTGTGAGCAGTTTATGGAAGCTTTCAGTTACATGAAAGTAATTTTGTGTAATTCCCTAGTGTTGAGGTTTTCAAAGGAATGGTTGGAATTTGGTTTGTTATTTTATGTTTCTAGTTTAGGAATGGAGAGTGTGTTAATGAAACTGTGGGGAGTGATCTCTTATGGGACTAAGTAGGTACACCCTCATGAAAGATACTATTCCACCCAGTACCTGTAGGTTACTATGGTGGTGTTCTCATTGAAGATGTGTCATCATTAACTAATTGGGTAATGCTTCATGGTATTTATGGATCAAAAAATCATAGGGTACATCTTCTCCCAATAAGATATGAACTTGTGACAGCGAAGTTCAATGGAGTCTCATTTTTTCTACAACATTGAGCTCTCCTAATAATAAATAAATGAGAATATGTTGGCTGATTCCTTGAGTAGTAATTCACAGAATTATTTGGTTTGGATGTCCGCAGATACATTGAATGAAATCGATTGGTTTTATGCTTTAGATTTTTGCATGAGAGTGGAGGATGGTAGAGGTTGTATGTTTCAGATGTTAGTGTAGTGTTCCTAGGAATGATAGATAGTGGAGTCTCATTGAGAAGAATTAGAGGCTGAAGTGATTCATGATCAAGTTATCCATGCTGATGCTTCGGAAGGATGTTAAGAGGATAGTTAGAATTGAATGTTGTTTTATGGGAAGCTATTTGTTTCAGTGGAGAGGTGTGAGGGAGTTCTTGTTTATTTACATCAATCACACTAGTTGTACATCCAAGAATCTACAAGATGTACTAGGGAATGAGAGGAAAATAGTTTTTTTTGGAGTGAAATGGGATGTGGAAGAGTATGTGGAAAATTCTCTCATGTGTAATTAGGTGAATGTTTGACACCATGTTCATGGTGGTCTATTGCATCACATAGGCATTCCGGAGTGGAAGTTGGATGACCTCTCGATGAATTTTTTTTGGTGGAATACCTAGTTATGAGGGAGGTTTTGATGCCAAATAGTTAGGGATGTACCGATTGAATAAATAGGATAAAATCATAGTGGTTAATGAGTCGAGATCATTAGATTCCTTATCACAGTTGTACATGGCTGATGTTCTGTGGTTGCATGGAGTTACCAGAAACTACATTTCAAATCAGGATACATGATTTAGTTCACGAATATTGATGGGATTATAGAATGTTTTAGGAACCATATATTACTTATCACATCTTTCCACCCTTAGATGGATGAGTAGACATAAAGGATCATCCATACGTTGTAGGATATCCTAGGAGATTGTGTCATGCACTTCAGAGGATAATGGGTATACCACAAGCCTCTGGTAGAGTTTTCCTAAAAAAAATATACCACACTACCATTAGAATGGAAGTATTCTAAGACTTATATGAAATAATATGTTGTTCACCGCTATCTTGGACAGGGGCTGGAGAGGCATGTGTTCTTGGCCCAGAGGTGGTGTAGAGCATGATAAAGAATGTTCAGCTTGTGCGTGAAAGGATCAAGGATTCTAATTACTTGAATAAGTCATATGAGGATCCCAAGATGAGACACATGGAGTTGTTATTGGGAACCATGTGTTCTTAATGTTCTCCCCGCTGCATGGACAGTGGAGGTTTCAATGGGGGAGTAAGCTTTATCCCAGGTTCATTAGACCCTTCAAGGTGTTGGGACCAGTGGGTGAGGTGGCATATCATCTAGCGTTACACCACAGTTAGAGAGGATACACAACATCGTTCATGTATCTAAAATATTTCAATAACTACATGATGAATCAGATCTACTCTACTAGGGAGAGTTGGATATCGAGAATGATGTGACATTTGTGGAATGACCAATGATAATCGAGGGTTGTAAGGAGAAGGAGCTTTATGGTGGACTATTCCCATGGTTCTTGGGAAATGGAGGCTTGGTGGACTCAAGGAGAGTACCTAGGAATGGGAGGAAAATATGTGTGCCTAGTACATAGAGCTATTCTGAGTTTTGATCATGTGTTTTCATCGTTCTTTCTTATAAGGAAAAGTTTGACCCTATATACTATATGATAAGTTATTTCCATATTCCATGTTTTTTTATTATTACATACTATGGAGAGGGTACAACCAGATCCCTAATCAAAACGCATAATTCTTGATGTGATTAAAAACATGTGGATGAGTCAGTGCTGCCCAAAGTGGACAGTATAATGAAATGATGAAGGAGGTACCTAACCCATGTGTCTGGATGTTGAGGCCTTTTGTATTTCTCTAGTTACAAGAGGGAGAGGGGAGCTATTGTTCCAAATTTTTTTGAGGATATATATGTAAGATATATTTTCCAAGATGATGTGGTTTGTTCCCATATTTTTAACAACTCTAGGATTGTTTTTTCAGGGGAGAAATCTTATAAGGTTTATGTCTGGACCCCTCTATTTTAATCGGGTTTACTAATGATTTCTCGAGGGTGAGATTATTTTTAGTGGTTTCTGATGTAATGTACAAAACCCTCCAAGGACATTAATTTTCCAAATCAAGATTATTGAGGTATCTTGGAGACCATTAAGGACTCATTGGGGAGTTTTTCTAATTTTCGGATTAATGGACTGTGGCACTGATCGGTATAGGTGGCATCGATCGGCCATTAATGGCACCAATCGGCCATCTGTGGCACCAATCTGCCTTTAGTGGCACCAATGGGAAATGGGGGCACTAATAATCCATCAGTGGCACTGATCGAAAATAGTTCCACACCGAAATGTGCTATGGAATTGGAACTAGGGTTTCAGTGACTCACCCATCGATGATTCATTTCTAGCATCACCCAGACATTTCATTTTTTCTCTAGTAACATCTCTCTTAACATAAATGTGTTTTAATGACCATATCAAAGGGATTTATGGTCCGTAAAAGATATTTTAAATCCCCAATGATTCTGGAAAACTTGATTTAGGAAAACATGTTTCCTTTTATCATTTTGACACCTTTCTATTTCATTTTCCCATCTCCTGGGTTCTCTAGATAGACACATATTATGTGTTATTATCCATTGAAGGGAAATCTATCAACTCATAGCCATTTTAAAGTCTATCTCAAATGTTTCTGAGGGAAATTATTAAATATCAATTAATTAAAATGTTTTCAACCACTGGACCACACGGTCATGTATATATCCATCATTTTATTACTTCAAAATGGTCTCCCTAATTTTTGGATATGGCCTATACCTAAGTCGAGGTCTTCTTTTCTTTCTTAATTTTTATTTCACTATGTGAAACTTGAGACTACCTCGTAAGATGAATTGTGCAATTATTCCTTAGTCGATACCTATATTCCAAGGATTCAATCCAATAAGTCACACCACCACCTATTCATGGTTAAATGAGGAAGCATCGATCCTTGATCATCCAGGTAGTGGTTTTTCCTTTTTCTCTCTTAATTGTGCAACATGTGGGGTGGGTATGGTGATATTTCCTAGGGATGTAGATGAAACCAAAATTAACTGAGATAAAAATGGACTATCAAGTAATTAAGGAGTGGGGAATATGGTAATGTTATTTCATTTTAAAATAGTTTTTTGTTCGTAATTGTATGGACTCATGTACACACAAAATTGTAGTTGTTGGTGGTCCATCTTGTGCAAAAAAATATTCTTTATTTTATAAATGATCTCTTGATTGAATAAATGTAACATGTAAACTGATTAATCATGTATTCATTGTTGAATAAATGGATTCCTTATGAATAAGAACCCTTGTGTGATCACCTCAGTTAACCAAATATAAATAAAGAACATAATGAATGGTGTTTTCTAAATCTTAAATCGTCTTATATTTATTATGGTGATATTCATGGTTATTATATTTGAAGCTATGTGTAGTTATGCAGATGATAATGTTATCTCTGCATGAGTGGTTATTGTTTTGTCTATATGAGGTCGTGTGGAGCCATCAATAAATGTTCTAGACATGATAAGATGGGGTTTCATTTGGATCTAGTACATCGAGGTATCTCTAGATATCCCATTTTGATGTCGTTATTTAAAATATAATCGATAGTGAATTCTTAAATTTCTACTTGTATATTCCCATTCAACTGTTGTTTTGTCTTATGGTAATGCCTATTAGCTGCCCGATAATGAATTGAACATGAAAATGTGAATGGTTACACTGGGAATATTTTTCATAGAAAGGGGTTGTGTTGTAGTTGTACCTTTTGTGTACTTGATCATATAGGGGTAGCAACAAGTATGGTTTTTTGTGGGTTGGTTGATGGTTTTAGGACCCTTAGGTTGGGATGTGTTCTTGAATTTATTTCAGGTTTCTCTGTGGAATTTGAGGACCGTGCCGAATCATAATAGTTGGAGTTTCATGATAGTTTTTTATGCTGGTTTTATTTCTTTTGGTACATTCCATCATAGTTTTCATGTACATTGTATCTTTTTGTCTTGAACATGCATGTGTGGATGGATTCTTTTATTTAATTTTAATTTTCGTCCATGGGGATGATGGTACTTAACATCTTATCCACCGATCTTGTTCTATAAAAATGGAAATTCCTTCCATTTTTGGTTGAAATTCTATACCCTAGTTGATAGTTGGCACTCCGAGGACTACTAAAGGTGGGAATCAAGTGTCATTATCTCCCCTTAACCTATAATAAGAATGTGAAAGGAAACTTGTCCTCCATTCTATCATCTTGGAGAAGGCGGGTCATGATAGGTATAAAATTTCAAAACACACAAATTATCCAAACAATAATTAATATAATTATTACTAATGTACTGTAGGGTGTTACACTACTAAATGAATTATTATTAAACATAACATAGTACTCACTCATTTAAAAAATAAATAACAAGATCCACATATAATAATAGATATAGAATACATGAGAAGGCCACCCGTATAGTTTAATAAATTTATACTGACTAGGGAGAAAACTATAATTTTCAAAACCACAATACACATAACCATTACACATCATAGAACAGACATATTAATTTATAGAATGTAATTTTTGGTCGAAATTGGATGACATAGATTGTTGGAAGAGGGTGATATGATTTCACAATTTTGATCTATTAGGGATGAACCATGATAAAAACTAAACTAAAACATTCAAAAAACAAACACACAATAGAAAAAAGGCATAAATCACTTCTATTGGAAACACCAACAATATAAAAGGTGTGATCTTGGTGGAAATCAAGAAAATACTTTATAGTGAAAAAAATCACTGAACACCATATCTCTACACAAACCCATAACACCCTGATACACATATGTTCATGAAATAAATGGTGTATTGAAGTGTAAAATAGAAATAATGAAGAAAGGGTAATGATAATGGTATGTAGTAACTATAAAGTAATAGAATGAAATTGAAAGTAATTCTAAAATATAATTATGAATGAAATGATAAGAATAAAGAAAATAGATATGTGGGTAATTATGATATGAGGATTGGGAGATGAAACCAATATGATCACCATTATAGAGGGACACAAGGAGACATAAGATATCTCTATTGATGGATTATGAAACATATGACATCACTACCACCCATATAATCAATGAAACAGTATCCATCATGACTATTAGGGTGAGAGATCTTATGAGAGTTCAAGTGAATATTATTTTATAAGATACCACGTTTTCATATTTGTTGTTGATTTTCCATTCGAAAATTTATATTCTTAATAGTTTAATAAAATTGTAATAAAAAATAGAATATCATACTCGTATGGAATTTTGGAACCAATATATATTTAGTTTTAACAGGAAAACATTATCATCCTATATTTTAAGTAATATTAGACATGTTTATTTAATATAAAACTTCATCATACAAGGATCCAGTGAGTAAAAAAGAGTTGACATATATTTACAATAAATTTTTAACAAAATTTACAACAAAAGAAATATCATCATTGTTTCATCCATTACCTATAGATACATGTTTTAAAAAAAATCAATTCCTTATACTAGAGAATAACCATTACATAGAAGAATAACTTTTTTCTCATAACTGAAATAATATCAATCATCCAACTATTCAATTCCAAATTAGTAAAAAGGCTTTTTTGGATTGGGAAACAATTAATTTTTTTTTATCTCTATAAGTCCAAATAACTTTTTCATAGTACAAATAAAATATTAATTTTGAAAATAGTATTCATAATCCCTTGGGTTGAATGATGAAGATTACAAGATACGTGATGTTGTCCCCAATTATCTTGTATAATAAACTAAAGAACACTAAATATTTTATATTATTTTAGTCTTCCAAATTTCAATTAAAATATGATAAAATGAACGACGTTGATCCAAATCCCCTAAATCGGAATAATAAAATTTTAAATCCTACACATCTTCCATAAAATCGTAATTTTATATACATCATCACACTATTTGAAAAATCGATTAATCTTCATTAAATTTCTTACATTATTCTACATACATCCATTAATTCATTTTCTATTATAAAATATCCACATCATATATATATAAAATCTTGCAAAATTATTTATTATTAAAATAATATCCTCTTCAATGTAGAAGATTATAAATAAATATCCAAGAAACACATTCATACTAAAACATGACATGATTTTTCAATTATTATTGACCAAAATATGGATTATATATATACCATGATACATTAGACAATGGTTATTTTTATAAAACATATTTGGTGGGTAAATATAATAATTAAAAATAATTAAAAATTGACATTTAATGGGTACTAAGACACCAATATGTTATTCCAAATATAAATATATTTCCATTTACTAGAACTACAGTTCAAGAAATATCTACTAAACTTATGTTTTTCAATTGAATAACTACATTTTGTTTTGTTTTCTATTATTATTGAGATCATAGTTCACAACATAATTTTCAATTTAAGATTCAAATATACCTCTAGTATGTCTATCAATTTTATGTATACTTATATTATCCACTTTAATATGAAAATCTATTTCTAAATTTCCTTTGAACCTTTTAAAAACATTTTAAACAACCAATAAATATTTATTAATCTCTATAAAAGGAATACATCAACAATTCATAAATAAATGAAATGAATTTTTCGTATTTATTTTTTAATTACTTGAATATATCCCAATAATACACGAATTAATTTTCTCTATGTGATGGGTAGATTTAATCTCTAGGTTCTTGTATGAAATCGTAGAATATTTTACCATTTATAACATCAAGAACATAAAATTTATCTATTTTTCCACTATACATATATAAAAAAAAGTCATCATCTGGTGATCTAATGGGGGTTCTATTCCAATGATGTTCATTCCTTTAATTCCATAATTAAATTTCTTATGTAAATATTTTGTAACATGAAATTTAAATCTCAATGAGCTCAAACATATTATCAATTATTTTTCACTTATTATTATTATGAACCAATAATTAATTATATTAACAGAAAATTCCTATTTTGAAAGATAAAATCACATTATTTATTTCATAATTGACACACACACATAGCATACTATTATTCATTACATCGATAAATAACATTTTACTAAATTTAAATCAATACTTCTCTATCATAACTGAACCAACACCTTTTCTTGTTAACCATAAATTGAATGGTTTTTTAACCCATTGTTGTAATTGTTATCCAATTTTTTAGTTTTAAAATAATTATTTTCTATAATAGGAACATCCACTATGTAGAATCTATATATTATAGATTTTTTAATCATTAATTTCAACCTCTAAAACAAAAATATTATAATTTAAATTAATCATGAGATTATATAATCTTTCATTACTATAATAAATATTTTCAGTTGTGTGTATATGGATGATACACATTTATGTTGATTTTTTTAGTCACATATTAAAAATTATTAATGAACATCATAGTTATTATGATATTTTTTTCCATAATATTCACATCATATAAGAACATTCTTCTTTTACAGGGTTAAATCCCCCAAGATAAAATTTCTCCTAAATAAAATAGGATGATGATTATTTGTAACTAAAAAATTATTATCAAAAACCTAGATCCACCCAAAAAAATAGATATCCTAGTATGAATAAATTATTTTATAAACATTATGTTTTTAAATATTGTATTCCTTCACTGAAACCATCATTAACCCACAAGGATTAACATTTTTTGTATCAAATTTTATTGTACACCAATTTTTTAAATGATTTATTATACTTATATTATTTGTATTCTATATTTTTTGTGTTTTTTAACATCACCACATATTTCTAGTAAATATTTAATTTTTTTCTTTTACATTAACATTCATAAAAAGTTTTATTATTTAATTGATTCATAATCATAGTATCTCCTAAAAAATATTTCATTTTTTTCAACCATATATCTTGAATATTCTCTTTATTCACTTGAATCAGATTCATTACATTTTTCTTCCAAAAGATGAAATTGAATTTTTTAAATTTAATTCCTTATTTTTAAGTTCATATTATTTATAAAAAATTTTCTATTAAATATGGTCATGATATTTATATTTACTATTTACCTTAACTTGTATAATTAATATCAATTTACTCTTATAATATTGATGTTTCTTCCTATAAAAAATACTTTTAGTATATATCACTTATATACATTTTTAATAGAACTATTTATATTAGAAAACTGTATATTTTTTTCTTAAATTATGATACATTATTAAACATTCAAATAATTTAGTTAAATTCATTTAATTATATCATCATCATATAATCATTCCTTTAATCTTTTTATTCAATAATTTTATATCAACTTTACTCAATAGTGAATTGTTTTCCATTCAACATATCATTTAGAATTGATCATCAATGTCACTAAAAGCATTGTATTCCTTTTATTAATAACATCATTTAGTTAAAAATGACTATGTTAATATATTTTTAGATAATAAATTAGTTAAATTGATTCATTTCCCATGAGGATAACACTTACTATGCTTCATTTTTGTAGTTTTCTTGTGTAATAACTTCATGGTCATTCTTTACCATCCTTATTAGCATTATATTCATTTAATCAAGAAAATTTTTTATGAAATATCAAATCAATCCAAAATATAAAATATTTCATTGTATATTTCCCTTGAACGTTTAATTTTCTTTGACCCATCTATATAGATTAGAGAAATCATTATATCCAAACATCAGGTCACAATTTTCATCTAAATACAAACACAAAGGATCAATGTTATCAACCACCAATATCTATATTGCATTACTCAATTAATTAAAATAATTTTATATTTTATCCTCAATTATATTCTTGAGAAAAAATTATTTTCTCTTACAATATGAAATTAAATATTGGGTAATTATTAAATAGATTTTTTATATATATTAATATTCTAATTCTATTAGTTTTGAGTAAATCATGTTTGGTTGGATGAAAAATATCCTTCTTAGGAATACAAAATCATTAAACATATCACCAAAGAATTTTTCCATTCTCTCAATCTCATTAACCCTTGTCCAATGTCCATAAATTATTTCATAATCATATATTTTAATGTCTCTATAAATTACCCTATAAATATTTCTTTTCTCATTATACAGATAGATTTTAAATTTGTAGATTATCTCTAGCAAGTCCCAAATTCATTTATCTAATTTGATTTATTTTTTTCCAAAAATTAAACACCTTGTTGGTGAACATTCCATATCATTATTAACATATCTGTTAATCTCTATAGTATTCTTGAATCCTTCAGCCATTTTATCACATTTATTATGATGGTTAAATCCACCAGTTCTAACATCAATGAAATTTTAACTGATATAAATAAAGGTTCATAAACATTTAATCCTTCTTGATGTGATATGATCTACATCTATAGAAATAATCCCTTTATTTTTCACATAATAACATTTTCAATTAAACATTATATAAATTGGTGTTGAAATATTCATCCAGAAAGAATACTCTAAAACTATAAACTAAAAAATGTGAATAAAAATAATGGAATCAAGGTATGAAAACACTTGAAAATTTCCAAAATTTCATTTTTATCCCAATGTGGTTGGGTGAATAATTGATTATACATTACAATTCATATTGAATCTTGAAAAAAACTTCACAAAAAATTATGATATAATTTTTTAAACTACCAATAGACCCGCACACTTTATATTGGAACTGAAATTTATCCTAAATATGAAGACAATTAATTGATGTTGTATAGTTAATAAACAATCAAAAGGGCCCTAAATCCCTAATATCTACCCCATAGGGGCTCCACCGCGAAGCACTCCCCAGGGCCAGCAATCCTTCATAAGGATCGCCTATTCAATCATCCCCACAATATCAGAGACAACCTATGAGTCTAGCACATTGCGATAGAGTGCATCCTCAACATCATGTCATTTATCTCTGTACATTTCCCAATGAAGGCTACATAGACGATCCTCTCAGCAGCGTCTTGAACCATATGTGAGGCTGACACATTCAGATGGAGGCACACCTCTCTGTAGAACCACTCCATTCTGCGGTGAGTTTTGTGACCCTTTCCATCCTATATTGCATATTAATAAAGGGCTCACCATCCCTCTCAAACAACTGTTATGATTCCATTTCGTCTTCTCATATTCCATTTTGTAAAGAATTTATGAAACAAACAGTTCGATCACAAATGGTACTAGAACCTTCGAAACCATGCATTGTGTTCTTTGGGGGAATCCACCTATGTTGGGGAATCCCTTTGCGATGGTATATGACCTTTTAAAATTAGGTAGAAACTTCATGGAACTTGAGACATGGAGAAGTGTAGATCCTTCATGATGTACTCTCCATAGAAAGGGGTATTTTGTAATGTGATTCTATTCTCCATCGATGGATTCACTTTTCGAACATTCTTACATTCATTTAGGCACTTCCCTTTATGAACAGCCATCCCTTCATGATGCCTCTTCCATTCATGAATTCACTAATCTTCACGAAGACCCTTCCATTTTTGAAGGAAATACCCTTCATGAGGGACCTTTCCTTCACAAATATCCATTTATTCCCTAACAAGAATCTCATCACAATTCCCCTTTTATGAGAACTCTAGCATTTCACACCCCTCTTCCATACAGACCTTCGGGCTTGTACGAAGTGATTTCATGTTACCTCGAGTGGTGCCCCATGTTGTGTTTCGTTTCCTTTTTACCCATCACATAGGAACAATAATTTATATTACCTATACACATAGACCCGATAAAGTGATTTAATCATTGGATCATTCCATGACCCCATCTCCAAGTGGATTTTCTAGTACCTTCCCTTCAATAAGGGTTAATATACCCCGGTTATGTAAGTCTAAGGGGTAGGGAGTGAATTTCCACCATTCGAGATGCAGGATGTTAAAAATCCAAGCACCTTCATCCCTGACACGCGACAGTAAACGGTGATTATCGCATAAGTGATCGGTCTAGAAAGGACAATTAAGGGGATGGGCACTAGTGCCTTCTAAATCTGCCATCTATGTGAGCATTCACACAATACCCACCTCAGGCAGCCTTCACATAATCCCTAACCCATCATGACAGGGTGTTCTATGTATAGTGACAATATCCTCATCATATGTCTTCGCACACTCTTTTACACTCAGGATTCCTTCTTTGAGTAAGTCGCAATATCCATCTCCATAGGTCGCTAAGATTGTGAAGGACCCCCTCCATTCCTCACAAATTCACCTTTCTCAACACTATCGTTAGGTCTTTTTTGCCTCTTTTTTGTCACACCAAACATTAATCAAATGGTAATAGAGTAAGAATCGTCCATGACATCCTTCTAGGGATTCCTAAATGGGCATTCCCCATCCCAAACTATGTGGATGTTGATCCTTTCCATTTTTAGGAATGGTACTTTGGAAGCCTCCATAAGGTTCAATCCCATCACCCATCTATCCAAAATAATTCATGGGGGTTTAGCCTCATCTCGTATGACGTTAAACTATGATCTTTATAAGTATGGGGGTTTTGATACCCATATTCATGACAAGGTATGTAGGAATCCTCCCTGAGGATCAACCCCAAACACTAGTAGACATCAGTGTCCCCTTTGTTAGGACCCATATCCTGGGTCCACCCCTTAGCAATGTTAGATTAGTTCTCAGGATGCTAACCAAGAGTAAGACACACAATCAATAAATACAACTCCTACCAAGAGTTTCCCTCTTGAGATGTGATGCACAAAATGTGAAAGCCCCGGAATATTGTCGGGTTGTTTTCCATTACGTACACCCTGATTCTATGCCCCATTTTTGAACTACGTGGACATTGATTTATTATCACAAGGATACATTAAAGTCCTTCTTGAGGTCCAATCCCATATCTTATGTCCCATCCTCATCATTCACAACATCCATTGTGTTTTGGGTAGATCATGACTTGACCCGAATATTCCAGTCCCTTCAGGTCCTCATCCCAGTATCTCTCTGTGGACTTGTTGTTTTGGGAAGATCATGCCATAACCCAACAGTTCCAATCCATTAGATTCCCCATCCATGCATCCATTATCATGTGACACACTACCCCAACTGAATTACGGGTACATGTTTTCCCACACACTAGGATATGTAGGAATCCTCCATAATGTTCAATACCAATTCAACCACCATATTCACATTGGCTCCATCCCATTCATTTCATCCATGCCTTCAAATCATCAATCATCCATCCATATTATACCTAGGATGCAACGTCCCGGTGATATCAGAGCAGTCACTTCCTCATTACTTCTAAGATAACCCTATCCATTAAAAACTCATAATCCCTAACGTGTCGTCATGTCGTTTTCCATTCTGTACACCCATCCCCCTGATTCATCTTCTTGAACTACATGGGATTTGATCCAAGTTTTCTCTATAGGGTATATAGGAATCCTCAATAAGGATCAATCTCAATGGAAGTTATACCTTGGTGTCCCCTTCATTGGGACCCAGTCATCCTTGATTTCATCCTTATTGGGAATCTTGATACACCCATATAGTAAACTTCTCTGGTAGTTTCTACCAGTGATGTACCCATCATATCAACTCACATCTGATTTCCCACCAGTCTTATTAGTCTCCACTAAACATAAAACATGAGACATACCCCATGATAAACATGGTATGTCAAGGAAAACCATGAATAATTTCCCATGACACGCAAATCACCTCACTCAATTTGGGATTTCATGGGTATCCACTCCCTCGAGAATCCACATCATAAGGGGTATAAATCTATGATTACCAATGATTCTGCATCAAGACATTCTACTGATGAAAAACGTTACTACTCCACTGATCGAAGTTTGCTACCCTAAATTGTCTCAATGTAATATCCTAAAAGAAGCTATGTAATTAAATGACATCCACAATGATATTTCCCCAAGAAGGGTTTTGTAACATCCCAATTAAGTAATGAATAATAGATATTTTTATCTATGTCTATTAATGATTACGATAGTGTTATAGAGGCTTAAAATGAAAATAAATACAATCTTATGAATGAAATACACTAATATTCTTAAAAGATTGTTTTACTGCCTTTTGATGGAAAACCATTTTCGAATCTATATTTTGACAATTTTATAAACTATGTTTGTCAAAATAAACTTATCATTTATGATTGGGACATCAAAATTTACCTTGTGTGAATTTTTGGTAATTTTCTGACAATGTTCATTTTTTAATGAATAGTGAAAAATACTGCATTTTACATCAAAACTGCTTTTTAACCTAATTTATTTATATTGTTAGATTATGTTTTGAATTGGTTTTGAAGTGAAATTAGAATATATTTTTACCATTTTATCCAACGGTGGTCATTGAAATCAATTTCACTTTGAAATTAGACTTAAACTGGTGTCAATCTTTTGATACTTATTGTTTTGTAAAAACACGCTTTTTGCTCTGGCAGCGGTAATTAATTATTAAATTAATTAATGTGACTTATATGATTTTAATTTTGTAAAATAGACTTCATTTTTGAATTTGGAATATCAAATATAGCTTAGGGTGAATTTTTGGTAATTTTCTGAAAAACTTCAATTTTTGATGATTAGTGAAACCACTAAGTGGTAATCAAGCAAACTGATTTTTCAGTTAAATGAAAGTTTACCACTAATTTGTATTGAATTTTGAAAATCCGACATACATGGTTGTCATTAAGAAGTAAAATGTGGTTCAATGAGATTAAAATAATTTTTGGTGAATAGTAACTTATTAAGTTTTTAATCGCGATTAATGGTAATTAGTGTAGTTTATGGTATAAATAATGATTTAATAATATGAAATGACCTAGACACATGTCCCAACCTTATTGGTTGTGTCATGGCCGACCAAGACAAGCCATGGGTCAACTTGGGGACCCCATGGAGACATTTTGGTTGGGAAATGACATAAATAACTTTTATTTAATGTAAAAGTAAAAATGACACAAACATAATATGTTTCACGAAAACAATTTTTACATGGGGTTATAAAGATCAGATTTTTGATTATAAATAGTCATTAGAAAGACAAAAAGATTTCCTACATCATAGTATTTTTTTATGATTTTTAGACATTAAATAAATTAAATTATTTATGACATAATAATGATGCAGCGATGACATCATTATTTGATGATTTAAATAAAATGGAAAGACAATGTAAAATCTATGAACTAAAAATGGCCAAAACCAATTTGATGAGTGGATTTCGAACCCTTATAACCTTATCCACGAATTATATCAATGTGGGACCTTTTAAAACCGAAAAACATTTTCAAATAAAGTAATATTTCTTTACATTCCAAAAGTGCCCCTCCTCTCCTCTTATAAAAGGCCCCCACCTCTACCACATTTCACACACTCCTCAAGCCTTTGGCTCGGCCAAACCCTACCCATTTACTCTCTCCACATCCCTCTCCTCATCCTAGAGGATTCCCTTGGGCAGAATCCTTTCAAAGGAAGCCTTTAGGCTCAAATAAAAAGGAGTTACACTTTTAAAGGTAATTCATTCTCTCATGTTCATTTGTTTTATTTTGCTTCTCCAACCCCCTAAACTCTTTTTATTTAATTATTTTGTAACAACACCAGTATCTTCAATATACTAGGATGTTGTTATAAGATTTATTTGAGATCCACTCTCACACAACTGCATCAAATGGTTAAAGAACATACGGTTTCCGTGGATGGCGAAATTATACCTCCCGAAACGATGATTGTTCAATACCCATTTAACACCTTCAAAGGTGGCCATTATGATGTCACTATTTTTATATATGATATATAATATGTTTATGTTTTCCTTAAGCTTCTGTGTTTTTCATTTTGGGCATACCTTTATGGTTTCCATTATGGGTAAACACGATATCTTCATTTTAGGAAGTGCGGACTACCGCCCCCTCAAAGTGATTTGATTCGTTAAATAAAATATGTGGGACATATAAAGGATGGAACTATGATATTATATATGATATTATACTGGAATTATAATATACCTTTATATCATTATGATTCCATTCTATAAAATATGAAATAGAAATGAAAGTAGCGTTCATGCGTACGTACGGCTTACCGTCTCCATGAACGGTGCATTTAATTTCTTACCTCTAAATGATTATGTAATATTATAAATGCATGTATGTACTGGATATATATGACATATATGATATCTACATCATGAATATCATTCTGGATATAATGAACCTTGGACTAAATTAACAACATGTAATGTAAGAAGTCTATTTTTGACTTAAGAACCAAATACCGACAAAATGAACATTATTTACTTAACTAATTAAATGATGTTCACAACATGGTATAAAAGGAATAATGAACTTGAAATGATTCATATTAATGTTGAGATTAACTAAAGTTTATTATTCAGGAGATTAAAGAACGGTCGGGTCAAGTCGGATACGAGGTATGGGACTTCGTCTCAATCTCCTTTCATTGAGGCATATTTTATTTTATACACAACTTTCTTTTATACGGTGTATAAACCCCTTTGACTTTTACGTTTATTCAAAAGGAATATTTTTTATACGAAAAGTTTACTAAACGACAAAAGGGAATGTTTTTGTCGTACGTATGCGGCAACAACGACTTCTCCGCCGTCGTGACCGTTATTTGAGTTTCGGCTTCCTCTACAAGCCATACCTTCTTTTTAAAAGAAAAATAAATACCATGTTTTACTTTTCTTTTATTTTAGTATTGAAAATGGTTTTCATAATGTTTTTATATCAATGTGTTGTATTCATATCTCGTGATTGAAATGTGGAAATTTTATGTTTCCTTTATGCATGTTCTATGTGATATGATTATGTTATGGTTCTTGGGCATTATTATGAAGACGGGTGGTTCCGTGATAAACTAAGGGCAGGTGAGCCCGTTATAGCTCTCCAATGCATTGGGTAACGCGAAGGAGTGAAACGTTAAGGTTTCTCCAAAGAGATTTTAGGGAATATACTGTGATGGGTATTCCAAACATAACCAAGAGGGTTACTCCCTACGTAAGAATGTTATGAATGCCTTAAGTTACCTTTATGACTTATGATTTCTATGATTTATTCATGATTTTATGAGGTATGTTAATGTGCCTATGATTTATGGGTAAAGTATGATTTCATTCTTATGTATATATGAACTCATGTTTCCTTTCCATGTTTTTATAACCCATGCTGAGCTTTTTATGCTCATCCCATGTTTTTTTGAAATGTTTTTCACAGGTTAAGGGAAAGGTACATGATATGATGATAGTGTCAAGGAATTGTCATGAAATAATCCATGTTTTATTTTAAATGCATTTCCATTGATGGGAATGAAGAATACTATCTTTATGTAACCACTTTGTTTATATGTGGAATGTAATGCAAGTTTTATGATCTAATTCTCTAAAACTCTAAACCCGAAAAGATCCTCAATGTGTAATCTTGTAATAACTCAAGATTAAGTAAGGTTTAAGGCTGGGGCCTTATAGTTGGTATCAAAGGTCGGTTTAGATAACTTTAGGAGTTAGAATTCTATTAAATGATTATCCAAAAAATATTTTTTTAAATGGTATAGCATTTAAAGATTACCATGTTGCTTCATCTAAGACATGTTTGTTCAGAATGGTTTTCCATAGAGGAAACAGGGAAGCAGTGCTAGGAAGGCATACAGAAGGAAATAACCTTCCGAATCAGCATCCTGAGATGGTCGGAATTGGAACTGAACAGTTTGTTGCAGTAATGGCGCAGTTGACTCAAGCGATAAATGGTAGTGGTATCCATGCACGAGATCAGCCAGATCAACCGCAGAGGAACATGTTAGTGGTGGAACATTTTATGAGGCAACTTCCACAATCATTCAGAGGATCATCTGACCCTGTGCTAGCTGAAGGGTGGATTAAAGCACTGGAGAATATTTTTGATGTCATGGGGTGTTCAGACAATCAAAAGGTTAGTCTTGCTATTTACCGTTTGGAGGGTGAAGCAGATCAGTGGTGGTCTATGGTTAAAAATATCAGGGACGCCGATGAGATTGATGCTCTTGAATGGGATGAATTCAAAGGTATGTTTCTTGAGAAGTATTTTCCTAAGGCTGTTCGACTTAGGATGGAAAAGCAATTCTTGGAATTGAGGCAAGAGGAAGACTCAGTGGCTGCCTATGAAGAAAGGTTCACTCGATTGGCAAGGTATGCTCCAAATTTTATCCGGGACCTTGATAGTAAAATCAATCATTTTTACTCAGGATTAAAGCCAAAATATCGAAAGGCATTAGCTTCTCGTGTGTTTAAATGTTATGAAAATCTTGTTCGATGTGCTGAGAAGGTGGAAATGGAGTTTGCCGATGACCATGTTTTCTATAACAACCAGCAGAAGAAGAGACTGAGGTGGCAGGAGAAAGGTAATAATTCTTCAAAAAAGTCTGATGGTAAGAGAACTAAGATTCCAGTTTGTGATAAATGTGGCAAAAGGCATGCTGGGGAATGTCTTCTGAATTCTGGGAAGTGCTAATGATGTGGTAAGATGGGACATAAGGCTCGTGATTGCACTGAAAAGGATCAAGGTGAAGGTAAGAACAATTTTGATTTACAGTTAGTGAAATGTTATAAGTGCAATGAGATGGGTCACTATGCAAACGAGTGTCCGACAAGGAGCTTGAGTGATGGGAAGCAGTTAGACTACAAGCAGAAAGGGGTGGTGAAATCCTTTGCAACTACTTCAGTAGATGTCGGGCCATCAAATGAAGTTGTATCAGGTACATTGTTTGTTTTTTCAGATTATTCCAGTGTGTTGTTTGATTCAGGGTCTACACATTCTTTCATCTCTGAAACCATTTCTAGTAAAATGGGAATACCATCTCAAGAAATGAATCCTGAACTTTTGGTAAAAACACCTGGGGGAAGTGTCGAGGCAAAAAGAATTTATAAGAATCTTCCTATCCTTATCTGTGGAAAGAACCTACTTGAAAACCTTATTGTTCTACCTCTAGTAGAGTTTGATGTTATCCTGGGTATGGATTGGCTCTCTATTTACCATGCTAAGATTGACTGTAGAGCTAAAGAAGTTTCTTTTCAGAATGACTTTCAGTTTGTTTACAAGAATGAACCCTTACTTTTGATAACATATCAAGAGGCCGAGAAACTTGTAAAATATGGAAATTAATGTTACCTTGCACACGTCGTTGAAAATAAAGGAACTATTCAGATTAATGATGTGCCAGTGGTAAATGAGTATCCTGATGTTTTTCCTGATTAGTTGCTTGGAATAATACCAGATCGGGAAGTTGAGTTTACTGTTGACTTAGTTCCTGATGCTTAGCCAATTTCAAAACCCCCTTATCGAATGGCACAAATTGAACTTTATGAGTTGAAGTAGAAATTGCATGATTTATTAGAGAAAGGTTTCATTAGACCTAGCACATCACCATGGGGTGCTCCTGTTTTATTTGTTAAAAAGAAAGATGGTTCTATGAGACTTTGCATGGATTATAGAGCCTTGAATAATATCACTGTTAAGAACAAATATCCTTTGCCTCATATCGATGATTTGTTTGATCAGCTCCAGGGAGCTCAGTTTTTTTCAAATATTGACTTGAGATCGGGGTACCATCAGCTGAAGGTAAAGGAGGCAGATATTCCAAAGACCGCGTTCTGTACGAGATATGGCCATTATGAATTTGTAGTAATGCCTTTTGGGCTAACCAATGCACCTGCTGTATTCAGGGACTTAATGAATAGAATTTTCCATGAGTTCTTGGATAAGTTTATGGTGGTTTTCATTGATGATATTTTGGTGTTTTCTAAAATTAAAGAGGAGCATGAAAATCATTTAAGGGTTATCTTTCAAACCTTAAAAGAAAAGAAACTGTATGGGAAATTCAGCAAGTGTGAGTTTTGGTTGCAACAAATTTCATTCCTTGGTCACATTGTTTCTAAAGATGGAATAACTGTTGATCCTGCAAAAACAAAAGTTGTGGAAGAATGGCCAAGACCCACAAATGTAACCGAGATTCGTAGCATCCTTGGTTTGGCGGGCTATTACCGAATGTTTGTAAGAAATTTTTCACGGTTATCTAGTCCAATGACTAAGCTAACTCGGAAGGGTGTTAAGTTTATCTGGACAAATGAATGTGATGATTGTTTTCAGGAATTGAAAAGAAGATTGGTGAATGCTCCAGTTTTGGCACTACCTTCCAGGAATGGTGAGTTTGTTATATACAGTGATGCTTCATTGAAAGGACTTGGTTGCGTCCTAATGCAGAATGATCAGGTAATTGCTTATGCTTCATGACAGTTGAAAACTCATGAGGTAAATTACCCTACACATGATTTGGAATTAGCTGCTGTTGTTTTTGCTTTAAAAATTTGGAGGCATCATTTGTATGGAGTAAAGTGTGAAATATATACCGATCACAAAAGTTTAAAGTATATATTCACTCAAAAATAGTTAAATATGAGACAAAGGAGATGGCTGGAATTAATCAAGGATTATGATTGTACAATTCATTACCATCCGGGAAAAGCAAATAAAGTGGCTGATGCTTTGAGTCGAAAAAGTAATGCTCCATTAACAATGTTGCGTTTGGAACGTGATCCTATGGTTAAGGATTTGATGAAATTTGGCATAGAAGTTGTTGGTGCAGGGAGTCCTTCTGTTTTGTTTCAGGTATCAGTGAGATCATCTCTATCAGATAGAATCAAGCAAGCACAGAAGCAAGATAGTGAGTTGCAGAAAAAGGTAGGGCTGGTTCAGAAAGGTAAGTTTCCTGAAGTCAACATTGATAATGATTGCGTTTTGAGATTTGGGAAGAGATTGTGTGTGCCTTGTGATTCACAGTTGAAGAGAGAGTTGTTATGTGAAGCTCATAGTTATCCGTTTTCAGTTCATCCGGGCAGTACTAAGATGTATAGAGATCTGCGGGAGTATTACTGGTGGGATGGAATGAAAAGAGATATTGCTGATTTTACTGTGAAGTGTTTGACTTGTCAGCAGGTTAAAGCAGAGCGGCAGTTACCGAAAGGGATGATTCAGCCTTTACCAGTGCCAGAGTGGAAATGGGAGAATATATCCATGGACTTTGTTATTGGATTACCGAAGATATCTCGAGGTAATAATGCAATCTGGGTTATTATTGATCGCTTGACCAAATCTGCTCATTTCCTTGCTATACGAGATACTTTCTCTCTTGATAAACTTTCCCATTTGTATCTTAAAGAGATAGTCAGGTTACATGGAGTTCCTCTCTCCATTGTATCGGATCGTGATCCCAGGTTTACTTATAACTTTTGGAAAGGCCTTCAGAAGTCGTTGGGTACTGAATTAAATTTTAGTATAGCTTTTCATCCTCAATCAGATGGGCAATCAGAACGAACAATTCAGACATTGGAGGATATGCTACGAGCTTGTTCTATGGATTATCAGGGAAGTTGGGACCAACATCTTTCTTTGGTTGAGTTTTCTTATAATAACAGTTTTCATTCCAGTATACAGATGGCACCATTTCCGGCATTATATGCGAAGCGGTGTCGAACACCAGCTTTCTGGGATGAAGTGGGTGAAAGGAAGTTGATGGGACTAGAATTGGTAGAAGAGATGGCAGAAAAAGTTCAGCTGATTCAGAAACACATGAGAACAGCTCAGAGCAGGCAGAAGAGTTATGCGGATAACCAGAGGAAGGATCTATCTTTTGAGGTAGGTGATCATGTTTTTCCCAAGGTTTCTCCTTGGAAAAGTGTGATGAGATTTGGTAAGAAAGGAAAGCTGAGTCCAAGGTTTATTGGACCATATGAAATTATGGAGAGAGTTGGATCAGTTTCATACCGAGTGGCTTTACCTCCGAGTTTATCTCAGGTACACAATGTTTTTCACGTTTCGATGTTGAGAAAGTATATGCCAGATCCATCTCATGTTTTGAGTCCAGAGGTAGTTCAGCTGGAAGAGAACCTATCTTATGAGGAACAACCGATCCAGATTCTTGACCACAGGGAGCAAGTGTTACGGAATAAGGTGATTCACCAGGTAAAGGTTTTGTGGAAAAACCACATGATTGAAGAGGCAACATGGGAATCTGAAAATGCAATGAGATATAAGTACCCCCATTTATTCGATAAGTAAATAAATTGCGGGGACGCAATTTTCTAAAGGGTGGAAGGATGTAACATCCAAAGTAAGTAATGAATAATAGATATTTTTATCTATGTCTTTAATGATTAATATAGTGTTATAGAGGCTTAAAATGAAAATAAATACAATCTTATTCATGGAATACACTAATATTCTTAAAAGATTTTTTTACTGCCTTTTGATGGCAAACCATTTTTGAATCTATATTTTGACAATTTTATAAACTATGTTTGTCAAAATAAACTTATCCTTTATGATTGGGACATCAAAATTTACCTTGTGTGAATTTTTGGTAATTTTCTGACAATGTTCATTTTTTGATGAATAGTGAAAAATACTGCATTTTACATCAAAACTGCTTTTTAACCTAATTTATTTATATGATTAGATTATGTTTTGAATTGGTTTTGAAGTGAAATTAGAATATATTTTTACCATTTTATCCAATGGTGGTCATTGGAATCAATTTCACTTTGAAATTAGACTTAAACTGGTGTCAATCTTTTGATACTTATTGTTTTGTAAAAACACGCTTTTTGCTCTGGCAGCGGGAATTAATTATTAAATTAATTAATGTGACTTATATGATTTGAATTTCATAAAATAGACTTCATTTTTGAATTCAGATTATCAAATATAGCTTAGGGTGAATTTTTGGTAATTTTCTGAAAAACTTCAATTTTTGATGAATAGTGAAACCACTAAGTGGTAATCAAGCAAACTGATTTTTCAGTTAAATGAAAGTTTACCACTAATGTGTATTGAATTTTGAAAATCTGACATACATGGTTGTCATTAAGAAGTAAAATGTGGTTCAATGAGATTAAAATAATTTTTGGTGAATAGTAACTTATTAAGTTTTTAATCGCGATTAATGGTAATTAGTGTAGTTTAAGGTATAAATAATGATTTAATAATAAGAAATGACCTAGACACATGTCCCAACCATATTGGTTGTGTCATGTCCGACCAAGACAAGACATGGGTCAACTTGGGGACCCCATGGAGACATTTTGGTTGGGAAATGACATAAATAACTTTTATTTAATGTAAAAGTAAAAATGACACAAACATAATATGTTTCACAAAAACAATTTTTACATGGGGTTATAAAGATCAGATTTTTGATTATAAATAGTCATTATAAAGATAAAAAGATTTCATACATCATAGTAGTTTTTATTGATTTTTAGACATTAAATAAATTAAATTATTTAGGACATAATAATGATGCATCGATGACATCATTATTTGATGATTTAAATAAAATGGAAAGACAATGTAAAATCTATGAACTAAACATGGCCAAAACCAATTGGATGAGTGGATTTCGAACCCTTATAACCTTATCCACGAATTACATCAATGTGGGTCCTTTTAAAACCGAAAAACATTTTCAAATAAAGTAATATTTCTTTACTTTCCAAAAGTGCCCCTCCTCTCCTCTTATAAAAGGCCCCCACCTCTACCTCATTTCACACACTCCTCAAGCCTTTGGCTCGGCCAAACCCTGCCCATTTACTCTCTCCACATCCCTATCCTCATCCTAGAGGATTACCTTGGGCAGATTTCTTTCAAAGGAAGCCTTTAGGCTCAAATCAAAAGGAGTTACACTTTTAAAGGTAATTCATTCTCTCATGTTCATTTGTTTTATTTTGCTTGTCCAACCCCCTAAACTCTTTTTATTTAGATCTGTTGTAACAACACCAGTATATTCAATATAATAGGATGTTGTTATAATATTTATTTGAGCTACACTCTCACACAACTGCATCATATTGTTAAAGATCATACGGTTTCCGTGGATGGTGAAATTCTGCCTCCCGTAACGATGATTGTTCAATACTCATTTAACACCTTCAAAGGTGGCCATTATGATGTCACTATTTTTATATATGATATATAATATGTTTATGTTTTCCTTAAGCTTCTGTTTTTTTCATTTTGGGCATACCTTTATGGTTTCCATTATTGGTAAACACGATATCTTCATTTTAGGAAGTGCGGACTACCGCTCCCTCAAAGTGATTTGATTCGTTAAATACCATATGTGGGACATATAAAGGATGGAACTATGATATTATATATGATATTATACTGGAATTATAATATACCTTTATATCATTATGATTCCATTCTATAAAATACGAAATACAAATGAAATTAGCGTTCATGCGTACGTACGGCTTACCGTCTCCATGAACGGTGCATTTCATTTCATACCTCTAAATGATTATGTAATATTATAAATGCATGTATGTACTGGATATATATGAAATATATGATATCTACATCATGAATACCATTCTGGATATAATGAACCTTTGACTAAGTTAACAACATGTAATGTAAGAAGTCTATTTTTTACTTAAGAACCAAATACCGACAAAATGAACATTATTAACTTAACTGATTACATGATGTTCACAACATGGTATAAAAGGAATAATGAACTCGAAAGGATTCATAAGCAAGTATAGATTAACTCAAGTTTATTATTCAGGAGATTAAAGAATGGTCGGGTCAAGTCGGATACGAGGTATGGGACTTCGTCTCAATCTCCTTTCATTGAGGCATATTTTATTTTATACACAACTTTCTTTTATACGGTGTATAAACCCCTTTGACTTTTACGTTTATTCAAATGGAATCTTTTTTATACGAAAAATTTACTAAACGACAAAAGGGAATGTTTTTGTCGTACGTATGCGGTGACAATGACTTCTTCGCCGTCGTGACCGTTATTTGAGTTTCAGCTTCCCCTACAAGCCATACCTTCTTTTTAAAAGAAAAATAAATACCATGTTTTACTTTTCTTTTATTTTAGTATTGAAAATGGTTTTCATAATGTTTTTATATCAATGTGCTTTATTGATATCTCATGATTGAAATGTGGAAATTTTATGTTTCCTTTATGCATGTTTTATGTGATATGATTATGTTATGGTTCTTGGGCATTATTATGAAGACGGGTGGTTCTGTGATAAACTAAGGGCGGGTGAGCCCGTTATAGCTCTCCAATGCATTCGGTAACGCGAAGGAGTGAAACGTTATGGTTTCTCCGAAGAGATTTTAGGGAATATATTGTGATGGGTATTCCAAACGTAACCAAGAGGGTTACTCCCTACGTAAGAATGTTATGAATGCCTCAAGTTACCTTTATGTCTTATGATTTCTATGATTTATTCATGATTTTATGAGGTATGTTAAAGTGCCTATGTTTTATGGGTAAAGTATGATTTCATTCTTATGTATATATGAACTCATGTTTCCTTTCCATGTTTTTATAACCCATACTGAGCTTTTTATGCTCATCCCATGTTTTTTTGAAATGTTTTTCACAGGTCAAGGGAAAGGTACATGATATGATGATAGTGTCAAGGAAGTGTCAAGAAATAATCCATGTTTTATTTTAAATGCGTTTCCATTGATGGGAATGAAGAATACTATCTTTATGTAACCAATTTGTTTATATGTGGAATGTAATGCAAGTTTTATGATCTAATTCTCTAAAACTCTAAACCCGAAAAGATCCTCAATGTGTAATCTTGTAATAACTCAAGATTAAGTAAGGTTTAAGGCTGGGGCCTTATAGGTTTCATGATCAACGTAATAATATTTAAGGGAAACATGGACTAGGTGACGAATTTAGAGGAGGAATCCCTCAAAAGAGTGAATGAAATCACATCATTCCAATTTTGATCAAGGAGAAAATATCTGTTAAAAATTGACAGATGGTGCCCCCAATAGAAATCGCGAATAGAGGGTATAAACACCCAGCGCATCCATGACAGAGAAATTTTGAGCACCACGGAGAATGGAATGGAAGGAGAAGTATTGAAATTAATGCGAATATTTTTCTAAATATGAAGATTAGTAGCATTTGAGACAATAGTATCTAAGCATGTCACTGGATGTAGCTATATGGAACAATGTTCCTCCTTGAAAATAGTGGTCATAGCATGAAAATCATTAGGATTTGGGGGAATTGATCATTAGGCATCCCATTCTATGATTTTTTCAACATGGATCATTATATTTAGTCATGAATGATTAAACTAAACTGGATTATTGGGCATCACAATCCAGTTATCTATACTGATGGGTGAAATTGCCTACATTGCGGGACCCATGATCAAGATATAGGAAACCGATAATATATCAACGATGGATGTAGGGGAATAGTAAATGAAAACATGGTATTCCGGAATGGCTCCATCTATTCTATGGTAACTTCCATGACCACAAATAATAGTCGCCCATGCCCCGTCTCACCCTCTCAATTTATTGGAAGGGTGGTGATAAATAGTCATGTTCTTCAATATAAATAAAAGGATGTCATCCCGACAAGGGGAATGGCATGTTCATACCCAGAGGTTGTATGCCCTAGCAGCGCTGCCACCCCCAAGAGCCACATAGGGACCAACATCTTTCATCTATGACCTTCTATAGCTTCAGGATCTTATCACCAGAGAACTCTTATGATTACCTCCATTATACAGATGATGTAAAGTATTTTGGATTACTCCTAGTTATGAAATCAACCATGGATCCACTAAGAAGGGATCCTACATGCCCAAGTCGGCGTCTCAAGAAATTACCATATACCGATTTATAGGTGGTCTGTATCCCTACCCAACCATCCTTCATTTGCTTAACACAATATCAATGCAGGTTGAATACTTTGGAAGATTCCATCTATGGAGAATCATCTTCCAAAGTTCATGTGGCCCGAGCCACCACTGGAACGTACTACTAGAACCTATTGTTGTCCCAATGTAGGGGAAATTCCTTCTCCTAGAGTAGGGATTCTTCAATTCCTAGTACAGAGTGAGGCACTAGCGACATCATAGGAAGGCCTAGTTTAACTCCCATGTCACCAATTCAAGTAGCATCCTTCTTGGGCTGATCCCTGATGATGACATTCAGTATGAAGGTCCTCCCAGTATCATCGTTAGATATAGTGTAGGTCCTATCTAGGCCTACATCCATCATGGAGGTTCTCCCCTTTAAACCATCATCAACTCCAATAGAGGCCCTCCCTACTTCATCAATACCCATTATAGAGGACATAACCGTGCTCCTTCTCTAATGTATGAAAATGTTCTTTTCCGACTTTGGTTATCAATGAGAGAATCCTTTTTCCCCTACCACATAATAGAATGGGGGTCTTCACCATGTTCATTTCTACTCTTGCAGAGGGCCTCCCTGCTTCATCAATGGTCTTCAAAATGGTTTTTCACATATCTAGTATGGTCAGAACAAATGACCTCATCATACCACAACTAGTAGAGATGTTAAATGTGATGTTCCTCAATGCACTATGGAAGAACACCATAGAGTACATGCCCATGTGCTTTCCAGCTCTAGAGGAGGACCTTCCGTCAACAACACCCTCAATCACAGAGGTCCTCCCCAGATTTCACTTAACATTTCCTATTTCCTCCTCACTATATGGTTTATCCTAGATGATGTCCTCTCAGCTCTATAATCAACCCATGTAGAGGTCCTCCCTATGTCAACAATGTACACTTCACTCGAGAACCTTCACAGGGTTAGAGGATGGGTCATCACCACTAGTGGAAGAATCTTGAGTAGCCTTGAATTACAATAAACACTATCTGTTTTTTAGATTCTGATGTGGAGTGTGATTCAAGGACAGAAACATTACCCCATACATCTTTGTTAGGGAATAGTAAAATAACAAGGTGTATCATCATCATTATTCCAGATGGTGAGATCCACAAAATCGATATATCCCTCCAAAGAAACATATATGGGGAGAATGAAATTTCCCCTTTCCAAGGCATGGATGTTCAATCCATATTATCTAGAACAGTATCACACTCTTCCTCTACATGAGATCTCAAAGAGTTGTTTTGATGAACAAAATAGGAATATAAATATCATGACCCAACTCCAATGAATGCAACCCCTATGAGGGTAGAAGTGGCCATTAGTATGTCTTAGAGGGATGCAATGGTGTATTCAATCGATTTTTCAAAAAATAGCCCATGATGAGATTACTTGTCATCTCATGCACCATTTTCCTCACCTGCTAGTCTAAAATAACAACGACCTACTTTAGTTCCATTAAAAATAAAAAAAATTACCTCCACTAAAAGAGTCGGGAAATCAATGGTAGGATCTAGAGTCTGAGCTGAGATGATTGTTGGATATTCTCATAGTAGAAGAGTTCTCAATGATTTTTTTTCCAATTTCAATCTTAAACCTAATATTTCTAGTGCCACATACCTAGGATGTGGTTCTGGGCCTCGAAAAAACATTATTGATGGTGAATTTACATATCCATCGTCAACAGTTAGCTTACACCAAGATTTGTGAACACTACGATGAGGTTGGCCAACAATGCTGCCAAGATGAGTTCTCCACACTTCATGTTTCTCTTCACCCTTTACCACCTAGATATCAATAGGACCTTTAGTAAAAATTCATATAGAGATTCACTATTTTTGTCAATTTATCAAGGAAGCTTCCCCGGATGTCTTGATCTAAGGTTGGGTGCAGTATGATTCCCGAAATTTCAGTCCTATCTTTTTCCATTCTATTCAACCATTGATATTGAGGATATACCTATGTGCATTGTCATAGTAAACATGGTTTTTCATAATATTTATCTAGAAGGGGGAACTAGAATAAGGCCCACAGAAGATTAGTATACCATTGGGTAATTACAAAAAATGAAATATCTTGCAGGTGTCCATACTCACCAAAAAAGAACACTTTTTGGCCCTCACACACCATCTGAGTCATTGCCTCTCGGTCATAAACCTATAAAAGCCAAATATAATACTAGTACAGTCACATCATATGACTCGTGTGGCTCAACTAAATAGAGGGAATATGAACATGAAAATGTGGCATTGCATCATTAACTTCATGAATATAGAAATATGGATGATGAGCTCTTCGTCAGCTACACCATGGAACAACATCCAGATTATGGTAATCATCGACCAAGGCAATGGGGTTAGGGGTAGGGGCAGGAACATCCTGCTCCTAATGAGTCTCCTTTGGGTGATCTCGTTTACCCTAACCATCTATATAGTGTGAAAACCGATGATTTTGGAAAGAATTCATGATATGAATTATCCAATCCACCTATATTTGTTACAACATTCCTCACGACCATGCTCAAGTTTCGTCGACCGCTGCACAAGTCCCACTAGTTTACCTATAGGTTGTTCCCCCAGCTCCACTGGTAATCAAACCATTTTCCCAATGATACGATGGTCTTAAATACCATGTTGATGTAAATGAAAACACATTGGTGGATAGGGGACCTTGGAATGATCATAATCCTAATCTGGATGACCAGATGTCAGCACTTATTACATTTATTGAGGCCTTATATTCATGACAGGTGGAAATAATGCCTAATGGAAAGCCATATCTGGCATTGGTGGACTATATTACAGCACCCCTAAGATTTGGAAATCCTAATTTATCTGCCTTTAATGGGATGGGAGATCCGTGGTAACATCTAGCCAAATTTATTTCATGTTGTGGACCCATATTGTGAAATCCAATGCAACAAGAGGCTGCCATGATCTGATGCTTCGTATAGAAACATCAATGGACCACATTTGTCTAGTATATACAGTTACCCATTGGTTCAATATCTAGATTGTTGGATCTTCATTGGAAGATTCTCTACCAGTATAGTTCCATGACCTGGAATAAAAGCATTGTAGACAACATCATGTCCATGTAGAATTTGGAAAATCACATCATAGACATTGTATCTAGGTGGAAGGGCCTAAATAACCCTTGATATGACACTATCCTAGGAGAATATTATTAATATGTATATGGGGAACGTAAATACTGGATTGGTCCCTTCTCTCATCACTCAGAACATTGTAGGTGGGATTTATGGTTTCTATGATTACTCACATTCTCTAGAATAGGCCTTATAGATATCCAAGCATGCACAATGATTTCCTCCTTTAGTTCCTGTAAGAATATCTTCAATGTTCATTCCCACTATGATAGCATAAATAGAGGCACCCATGCAGCTTGAATTGTTAACAGTTTAGCCAAATCTATAGCATTATCGTGGTCTACCACCTCAAGTGTATCCTCTGTCTCAGAAGCACCATCCAGAATTTATCAAAGAACACCTAAGTAACACCCCACCACCACCTAGTTAATATAACCAGTTTCCACAACATTAATAGGCTTCAACATCACTTCCTCATAGTCATGCCCCCATATCTCTTTTCCCAGGTCAAAGGAATCAGACATACTCATTTAAGGAGGCCCATGTCCATGATTATTTCTAACTCGCCTTGGACCATGTAATCATGCAGTTGGATGAAATCAAGAGGCCCAAAGTGGAATATCTAACTGATATCCATAATTAATTATCTATCACGAATTACTTGGGAAAACTCTCAAACTGTGATATGAATTTAATAGATGTCTCCAATAATAGGTTGATAACAACATAGTTACGGTGGGTCCATCCCCGACATAGGTGGAATGTATGTTTAAAAATCCCAACAGTGACAATTAGTTTGAATGGAGTTAGCTTTTTAAACAAGGGTCTCTGTGAAAATATATGATTTATTCTCCATTATAAAAAATAAAAAATAAATATAATGTTTTATATAATGAAATAAATTGAATTTTAAAACATTAATAAAATTATAGATATTTTGTAACCATATCCTATTTTCAATATATGAAACTTTGAGGATTAATCAAGAAA
Source organism: Viscum album (assembly GCA_963277665.1). Taxonomy (NCBI): domain Eukaryota; kingdom Viridiplantae; phylum Streptophyta; class Magnoliopsida; order Santalales; family Viscaceae; genus Viscum; species Viscum album. The sequence goes on along the minus strand of OY728126.1, from coordinate 1,681,036,494 downwards.
AAAAAAACATGGTAATTTTTAACTGAAACAATAGTGATAATGAATTATTATTAATGACTTGGTAATAAGTTGTTATTAAAGGATGAAAAATGATATTATAATGTTTAATAGGGGACTAGAATTTGGTAAATACATGTTTAAATCTTCTATTCATGATGTTAATGAGTGATCAACTTAAAATAAGCATGATGTAAGTGGTCTCTTTTCTCAAAACATATTCATTGGGATATACGACGATATTGTTGATTTTATTATGACAAAATTATCCATGACATGAATTTTGATAGATTAAAATTTTATTTTCTCAGGTAGCTTTTTATATGGAATTTTTTTACTAATATACACCCATTTTATTAAATATGAACTCAATGAAACTAACTTGGTTACGGTTTGGTCTCAAACATCATTCTTTGAGACGCATGTCACTTTATGAAAGTTTTTTATTATTAATGGTTTATATACTAACAATTTACATAAGATATCATGATTTCTTTCTAAAATAAGAAATTTTATTCACAACTTATCTACCTCAGTAATGGGATTTTATTATTTGAATGTTTAAAATGTTTTAAGGGGTTATGGGTCAATCTCATTTTAATTGGGATTGATAATGGTTGAATTTCCACTAAAGGTGACTATTATATCGCTGTATAAATAAACATTTTAATTTTTTTATCCAATGGTTATTCATGATGATTTTATTTAATTGTAACGTTTTACTCCCATTGGTACTTAAAATTATTTTTAAAATATTTAATAAAGAAATACAACTTCATTTATCACTTTTTTCAGAAATAATTATTCTTAAATATCCATATATTATAAAAATGTTTCATAAATTGATAAATAATTAATTTCCAAAGTAATTTATACCCTTAATTAGAATTTTAAAAATAAATTAAAGTCATCTTCCATTCATTTTGTGAAAACTTTTCTTTCTGACATTTCATTAAAATATTTGATAGAAAAGATTATTTTTTAAACATATTTTTCATTAATGGGACACTTCCAAAATCATTTCCATTTATATTTATACATCATCATATATATATTTAGATTGTTATTTAAAAAAAATTCTTAAATTTTTGAATAAAATAGAATTTATAAACTAAAATTTGAAAATTTAAAGTATATTTTACACATAAAATGTTCATAGTGATAATAAAAAATAATTTTACATATAAAATTTAATCCATTGATGTTACTCAAAGTGAAAATTTTATTTTTATCATGATTTTTAATATTTTATTAAATATTTTAATCAATTAAATATCCATTTATTATATGGATTTCTTATAAATTATATATATATATATATATCTCCCATATATAACAAGATTATTCTTGTTTCCTTTTATGGGGTAATAAATTCCTGATGATCATTTATAAAAATGAATTAATTCAAATCATAAATTAATTATGAAATCATGCAAGGTTATAAACCCCATTTTCTATCATTGGTTATTTATTATGTAATTTCTTACGATTGATTTCATTTTTGTGGGAACAAAGTATCATAATGATATAATGATTTGTGAACCCATATAGTGATCGAAAATATTGGGTAATGTTACCGTCTCATGAGAAATCACGAATGGAATTAGGGAGTGAACCTAATATGTTTTTGTACTTTTTCCACATTTTATTCAGGTCCTGGAATTTATCCTCAACCCATGTTTATGTCTTGTTAGATATTTTGGCCACATTTATTATAATTACATGGCCTTACCATCCCATTTTATTTATGTTATTATTCCATGTGTTTACTAATGTTCCATATCTTTTATGATACGATGTTTTAACTTTGACTCATATGTTATTATTCCATGTCATGCTTATTACCATAGTGTAATTTTTAGTTCACCCATTTCATTATATATTCCCGAGGATATCCCAAGAAAAATTAGAAGCTCGAAAGGATTTTAAAATCTCACAATTGAAAATAACATGAAGATGTGATGTTTAATATATTATAAAACTTACCTTAAAATGAATCTTGACCATTATTTTCCATCTATTTTTTTTATTAAATACTTATGTTTTAAAATAATGTAATAAATTTTTAAAAATAATATGTTTAACATCCCAGAATAAAATCAATGAATTTTTATTTCTAAAAGTTATTTAATATATTATAAATCACCTACAATTACTTATATAATAAAATATAATTTTTAAAAATGAATAATGAATGAAATTTTAAGTATTTTTAGAATTTGAGGAACATATTACAACCCAATAGTAACTTGACCATTTGAATGGTAATGTGACCATTTATAATATTAATATGAAATATAGAATTATAACATCCCCTTTGAAAAGGTAAATAATATTTGGGTATCTTATAAATTAAAATATGATATATTTATAAATTTTTATATATAATTAAACATTGTGAAAATAATAAAACAATTGTTTCTTTATTTTAAGTCGTAAATATTTATTTACAATTTTATTATTAATATAATTTCCTAAAAAATTGTTTTCATAAATTAGATTAAAATATTAATAATTAATTGTCTTTTGATTATATGATAACATTCTAAGACCTCAATTATTGATTCAAGCAGATTTAAACTCAGTTATAATTTAAAATTTTTATTTTTAAAATAAATGTTATTTTATTTAAAAATAAATTTTTTCTTATTTGGAAAATTAATTCTATTTAATGGATTAAATTTTTTAATTAAAAATATATAGTAATTGTTATGGTGAAATTTTGATATTCTCCTAAAATAGTTTAGTTTTTTGTGGAGAATGAAATACAGTTATTTATGATATTTAACAGAAACATGAATTATTCATTTATAGATGATATATGGAAGATAAAATCAAAAAATATAAAAATATACTCTAATATATTATTATATTTGGTCATAATTATAAACCTATTCATATTATTGTGCTAATGTAGAAAACAAGTGAGTACAATATTTAAAAAACAGCATTCTCTTCTACTACAAATACCACCTCCCACCACCTCCAATAGTCACACCATAACAGATTTGAGTATTTCCCAATTTCATCATAAATCATTTCTCATGCCCCGCAAACATACTTACTTGATCCTTTGGTCTCAAAAAATAACAATACCAATCTCTTCATGGAGGTTCTCAATGAGGATTATTAAAGAGGTAATATAATTCATTCTTTTGTTTTATTTCCTTCTTAATTTGTTTTATTATCGTCCTTCCATATAATCCCATTTACAAGTTGTAAATATAACTATAATATATTTTATATACATTACTTTTTCATTGTCAATGGATAATACACAATCATGTCCATTCTCAACTATATTTTATTTAAATGATGAAAAATCATCTGGGATGTGCCGATTTACATCATCCATGGATGTCACATTTAATATTTTCAATTATTCATTCAAGGATGGAACTAAAAACATTTTTATAGATAAAATATATTATAATAAATATATTACATCTTATTTAATGTTTTGTAAATAGAATAGTACATAATATTAATTAGTTAATTAGAACTAATTTGGGAAGATTGAAAAACTACTAAAATAATCTGAATGATTATCAATAACTTATTTTGAGATGATTCATACTCACCCTAAATATATAAATGACTTCTATGACCATTTATTATTTAGGAATATCATTAATAAAATATAATTTCAATTCAGTTCAATTATTTTCATTTTTTAGGATCACCAATATGTATATACATGTAAATAGATTATGAAAACCCAGACAAAGAATGCTACCAATTTAATAAATTTAATCCTTTAACTCAATAAATGACAATAAATTAACTTAATATAATTATAATAAATCAAATAAGTGTTTATGAGTTTGTAAATTATATTATTAATTAGTCAAACTTCACTATCAATGTCAATATGAACTTGTTCATAACATTTCACATAGAAGGTAATGATTTCATTCTGAACCTCCATTTTCCATTTGGGTTATACATTCTTAATCTTAACCAAAATTTAATTCTTCATTTAGTTTGTAATTTTCAAATATATTATTCTTATATTTTCCAAACGCATGTATCCATATCAGTTATTCGTTATTTTCATGAGGAAGTACATGTTTTACGAGGTTTCCTTCTCAATTCTTCAAGATATGAAAGCCCTATTAAAGGTAACTTCTCAATTTATTACCCATTTTAATGTAAGATCCATTATATTATTTTAAAGAATAATTATCTTTGAAAAATTATAAATTTTGGATTGAAAAAAATATTTTTAAATTTTTTTTTTAAAAAAAATATGATGAAGAAAAATGGTTTTTTCAAAAACGATACTTTTTAATGAAAAATTGGTATTTATCTCATAAATTCCTAGATTATATTATTAGAGTATATTATTCTAATTAAACACATTTGTTTAATATTTTTTTATTTTTTTATTTCTCTCTTGTTATTGTAATATACCATATTTTATTAAATGGTTTATGGTCAGTTTAAATGTGGATGTGCTATCATTATACCCTTCAATGTACTACTAAGAATGGTCAGTGATTATGTTTATAGATTAGGGAAAGTTATTTAAATTTCATATATATAAATTTTTTATGTTTAATACCATTGATATGTGAAATATACTAGAATTATTAAGTGATGGGTGGACCATCTAAAGCCCCACGATATATTGGTGGGTACCATGAGATGAAAAAAATTAATTTAGATGAGGCCATAACCATTTATTTTTTAGGTGTCTCGGTATAGGCTTCAATGATATATTTATGATGTATTGTATTATGCATTATATTATTATTATCTAATTAATTGATAATCCATGTGATTATTCAACAAATATAATATCAATGGTTAAGCATCATTCTCATATGATTATTTATATGTAATTATTTATTCATCTATTATCCCTTTCATATTGTTCTCAAGATTATGTTCTAGTGGAATGTATTTTTAGTAATTCACCATTCCTTATTATTTATATTATCTTTCTCTACATTACTTACATTAATGAGAATTTTAGATCTTACCTTTCATATGTTTTATTTTTTACTAGGATGAAAATATATATAATATGAATTACAAGTTTGGAAAAACATGGAGTTATAGATGTTTCTGACACGGTTTTTTTATATTTTTTTAATTTAATGTTGTAAAGTAATGTTAATGTATGTAATAAAGCTTTATAGACTACTAAAAAATTCATACATTCAATATTAGACATCCCTTTTTACTATAGGAATTTAATAATGGAAGCACTATTATCAAGAAACTATAGGCACTGGATTTATTGTTGGTATTAGTGGATGATTGATAGATTCCTTGGAAACTGTAGGTATAATACATTACTAATAGAACAGTAAAATAAAATAAAAATTGATAATAAAAAAATATCATCCAAAATTTTTGGTATGGAAGATGTTATGTTGGATTTTCTTGTTATAAATCCATATATATAAAATAAAAGTGGATGGGTTTCAATTGCAGATGTACCTAGGGGTAACAACTATGATAAGGTGTCTCATTCCTCTCTTAGGGTACCCCGGACCATGAAAACATTCCTTAATGCATACCCTATTTGACACCCCCATGGTATATCATTGGGATAATTCATATTTTATTGAAAACCCATTATAATGTATTTAAAAATAAACACATCCCAAATGAATCCATCTTTATGATTATGAAATTATCTATTAAAAAATATCCAATTATCAATAAGAGTATTGGTATATTGAATATATTGAATTATTATTCACAACCTAATTTAGTGTGCGTCATTCTTTAGAAATAGTGAATGGGGGAAAGAATATAAACTATATTAATGTTCATTTACCATTTATGGATATCCTATATTGTAAAATGATGATCTCGATACATACGAAGAGACTCTTTTTGAGAAACATATAAATGTAATGGGATTGGTAACTAAAGCTATGAATAATAAAATTACCCACATATAAATTCCATATTCACAATATGGTGGAATGTTTTTAGATCGATTTAAGAAATAGTAGCCTCCATCATTCAATAGGACTACAAACCCATTAGTAGTTCACCTGTGAATAATAACCTCAGAGAAGAAATTTATAAATATGGGATGAATTGAAATGTATAATTTAATCATGGAAATTTATCCTCACTCAAGAGATGGTAATTAATGGGATTCATTAATTCAAATAAAAATGTATGATGAAAAATTTCAAATATAGAATGGAAATATATTAATCAAATTTTCCTAGAAAACAATTTCTTCTAGAATAGAAATTAGATATAGAGAGGATATTTTTTGATCTGAAATTTGAATATAATTAAAATGTTTCATAGTCTAATGAAAACTTTACATGTATAATAAAGAATAACACTGACTAAATAAATAATCCCATGTTTATGATTGATATATTCATTTATGGTAAAAAACATTTCTCTGAAGGTAACTGGTGTCCCAAAATTTCTCAACATTCGAAGATATAGTCGCATGTGGTATAAACACAGATTAGTAAATATATTATTCTAATGAAACTAAGAGAAAACAATAAAAGAATAGAGTGGAGTAGTAAAAAATGTATGAAATAAATAATAACAAATGTAATTTTCCAACATATTATAATTTGGAAGGAAACACATTGGTGCCTTCATAAAATAATGTGCAGTCTCTTACATGTGTAAGGATAAATTAAACTAATAATATGATTACAAGAGAAATAAATAATCTACCAATTATAAATTTTACTGTTGTAGGGAGATGGAACACTATCAAAATTATTTTCTTATGTGTGAAGGAATCATTCCCACAAAAAGGCTAAGGGAGAACGATAATACATTTTTTATCCCAACCATAGATGATGAAGTTCCTAATGATGTGGTGATATTTAATTTAAAATATTCCTAAAACTCATTTGATTCACTATTTTATTATGGATCATCATAGTCTTTTATATCATCCTATTATTCCAAGAATATTATCATTTTCCCTTCTTATTTAATAATGGAATTGGTAGTCAAAACTCTAAAGGGAAATATCATTACAACAAATATATTTCAGTCAGTCCCCGTCATGACACACGATCTTGCATTCTTAATAATCCCTATCATCATACCTATGGTTTATTCTTATATAATAATTGGAATGATATGAACATAAAAACATGATGAAAAACACTATTTACATATGAAGTAAATTGCAATTTGTGAAGAAGATATATAATACCTTACAATTAGACTAGAGAAATTATAACAGTGTTCTTGTCAAGATCCATACTCTATAGACCTACTAAATGAAATTATTATGGAAGAAGAGAAAACATTACCTATGGATGTGGAATGAAATATTCAAATTTACAATTAATCAGGTGTTGAATAATTCATCGATGTATATTCATATGATTTACCTATAAATATTCTAGAGCGTTAAATTGTGATTTATAAAAATTTTCTCCATTATAAAATAAAAATAAAAATAAATCTATATAGAATCATGATTTAGTAATTACTATATCATAAAAATCAATTAGATTTTATTAATATGTGATTTATTCAACATATTGATTCTATATGCAGAGGCCATGTTTTCTTTATCAAGAGGAGTGATGGATCCATGAGGGTGTAAATTGATTATATAGAATTAAATTTATTATAATAAAGAACAACTATCATCTACCTAAAATTGATCATTTATTTGATATTCATCATTGGTAGAAGTTTTTTTGGAAGATTGACCTCCATTATGTATATTTTCAATTTTTTATAAAGAAGGAAGATATTCTAAAGACAACATTTTGAACCAAGTACAAAAATTATGTGTTTTTTGTAATTCTATTTGGGATGACTAATAAACCTATTCATTTTAGTTATCCAATGAAGTGAGTGTTCCAGGAATATATTAATGTCTTAGATGTCATATTTATAAATGATATTTTGGTATAATTCAAATCTACTATTACCATGAAAACCACATTCATATTATTCTAAATATTCCTAGAAGAATGTATTTATATCTGTTGTTTTTGGGTTAGTGAATTTCAGATTCATTCAATTTCATTTCTTGGCTACACGATCTCTAATGTTAGAATATCATTTGATCCTACATTGAAAATGGTAGTTTTGTAGTATCCTACACCTATGAACCTAAATTAGGTACGAGGATTCAATGGTTTAATAGGTTGATAACATTGTATCATTCATATTTTTTCATGATTAGCAATCCCATAAAAAACATACACATAAAGGGGTAACGTTCATATGGAAAAAATAATGCAAGGAACATTTTGAATATTTGATTAGGAGATTATTTAATTCTTAAATAGTGAATCTAACATCATGAAATGGTGGATTTAAGGATTTTAGTGATAAATAAATGAATATAATTGGTTTTTTCCTTTTAGAGAGTGATAGAGTCATTTCATATGCATCAAAAAACATAGAAACACATGAATAAAACTATACAACTCGAAATTGGGATTTAACGAAAATAATATTTTATCTACAAATATGAAGAAATAATCATAATTATGAATTATATGAGATATATACAGAACATAAGAGTTTTAAATATATCTTATCACATAAACAACTCAATATGAGGTTAAGGTGACGACTTGAGATACTCATGGATTATTATTTTTAATTATATTATCAATCGTGAAGGTAAAATAAGGAAGCTAACTGATTGAGCAACAAATATCATGTAGTTCTGATCAAAATTATTATTGAAATTGATACTATGATCATGGATATATGAAGATGGATATGGAAATTCTCTTAGAAGGTGAAATATCATTACTTTTTTAATTGTCCCCCCAAAATTCATTGTTGGAATGGATTAAATGTTTTGTGTTTTAACAGAAGAATTCTAAATGTTAAATTAATGTATCAAATGTTGGGATATTTATAGAAAATAATTATGATGCAGAAGTTATTTAATTTTGATGTTATTTTCTGTTCCCTATATACCTGATATATAAACTGAGTTATTTGATGATTCCCATACATTGAATTTCTTTATACACCCTGGTAGAACTAATGTGTTTAATTATTTGATGGAACATTTCTCATGGTATAATATGAAGCAAGAAATTTCTTATTATGTATCAGGATGATTAGTATCTCAAGTGGTGAAGGATGAAATAAAAAATACTATAGGGTTCATAAATCCTTTGAATATTAATATATGAAAATTATTTGATTTTACTATGTATTTTTCATTATATTTTGAAAAAACATGACGAATGTGTTATAAAATATGGGTATCCGTTGATCTACATACCAAATCTATAAATTTATTTTCTATAAGGTAGGATTTTATTCTAGGGTTCCTTGTGGTAATCTATATTAATTATTTTTTTAATACATAGTGAATAACCTATATTAATTGTGTATAATTTTTATGTAATATTTACATCATAATTTTATAAAATAATATATAATAAATTTAATATTGATCTTAATTTGAGAAATTCTTATGACCCTTAGAACAATTAGATTTCTAAAAGGACCATTTAAAAAGTATAATACATGTTGATATCATTCTCACTCTACATGAAATGCATGTGAGATTAGTATTTTCCTTTGGAATAATGTTCCTATATCAATTGTTTTCCTTATTGTATTCAGAATGAACTGTATAATGCAATGTATTGAAATATAAGTCATAAAAAACATGATGGTACGATGTTTAAGTAATTAATGCTTATAGTCCTAGAGAATGTTGAGGAAACAAATGAATATATAAATACTATTAATACAAATATCAAAGAAATGAAATGTATGAAAATGAGATATGATGATAATTGGGGGGAATATATGGAGTTTCATGTGGGTGATCATGTTTTTCTGAATTTATATCCACGTAAGGGTGTCATATTATTCGGTAATAAATAGAAATTGACTTGTAGGTATATAAGGCCTCTTTTATATTCTATATATTAAATGAGAAGTGTTTTTTCATTTGGAAATTCTAACTAGAAATTAAAATTTTCATGATGTGTTACATACCTATTTGTTAATGATATAAATATCACAACCAACACTTTTTCTCACATCTAAAGAAATAGAAATGAAATCTATTTTAATTAATTTAGAGGAGCCTATAGGGATTATATATAAAAAAAATATTAGATGAGGAATCGTTTGACTCTGATTGTAATGATACATTTGGAGAAATCATAAAATTGAAGAGGTGACATTGGAAACAGAATACAATATGATTAAGAGATATCAAAAACTTTTAATGAGGTGACATTCTGAAAATTTTGAGGATGATTTTTTTGGAGAGCCTATTTAAAGGACCCAAATTATACCAATGATGTATTACCTTGTTATAGATATCTTTTATACTATTAATATCAAATAACATCATAGATATCACAATAAAAACATTATAAATGAAGATTGAATGAAGTAAATGATATTTCTAGTAGTTAAAGAACCTATACTAATAGAACAACAAGATAAAATTGGGATTGAAATTTGACCTTTAGGAATAGAAATATAACCAATATAATAGTAAGTTATCATATTAATGTATAAATAAAATTTAGGTGTCTTATAAATGAAAATATGACATATTTATATCAATATTCAAGTGACTAATGTTATAAAAATTATAAATCAAGAATTTTTATTTTTTTATTTCTTAAATATTTAATATCAATTTTATAAAAAATATTTGTATTTAAAAGAAATTTATTTTCCTAAAATATTTTAGATAATTAATAATTAGTTTTCTTATGATTATACAACAATATATTGAGATTTAATTGAATTTTCAAATTGTTATAAAATCAATGATAATTTCAATATTGGTATTTTTGAAAAGGATGGTTATATTTTTAAATTAAAATTGTCATATTTATAAAATTAATTTCATAAAATGGAGTCCATTATTTTATTATAAATGTTAATATATGTTGAGGGTAAATTTTTGACTTTTCTAAAGTAGTTTAATTATCTGCGGATAGTGAAATATGATAATTTTGCAATATTTAACCAAAATATGAATTATTTATTCGAATATGATTTATGGATGATGTAATATAATTATTTAAAAATCCTTAAATATTTTCATAAATTTTGTGATAATGTTCAAACTGTTCATATCAATTATCCAAAAAATAATTAAATGGATAATTGTTTTTTTAAACTCATCTCCTCCACTATATATCGTCATCACCTCCTCTCCTCACACTTTCCATGAATTGATACATATCCAACATTTCCCAATACTTTTCCCAATCGCCCCCCCCCCCAACACTTAAAAACCATTGGCCTCAACATAAAAAAACATAGTTTTATTAAAAGAATCCCCAAAGAAATGTATTCAACAGGAGAAATTAAAAATTCTTTTCTATTAATTAATATTCAATTTCCATTAATTTATTATCCTTACCTCAAATACCCAATCAAATGCAACATGATAACACATTTATATTATATATACATTAATGATATTGAGTCAATTTATAATTTAACATGTGATCTCATATCCATTTAATTTTATTTTTAAGATGAAAAGATTGTCTGGGTAGTGCTGATTTACCGCCTTCATGGACAACCTATTTTTGTTTTTCAATTACACCTAAAAGGCTGGTCATAAAACCATATTTATAGTTAAAATAGATTATAATATATCTATTAAATCATATCTAATGATCTATAACCCGTTTATTTATATAATATTAATTAATGAAATAAAAATAATTTTTGATGATTGAATAATCTCCAAAATAACCTAATTGATTATCACAAATATATTATTTAATGATTAATCCTCACTAAAAAATAAATAATTTAATTATCTAATCATTTTATATTCTATAAAATCATTAATATCATAGAATTTAAAATCATTTCAACTATATTTGTTTTTAAATGATCATCCATATGTGTATGACAGTAAACCAATATTGAAAATAATTGAAAAGAACGAACCACATCTTTGAAATTTAATCTTATAACTCATCAATAATTCCATAAAAGAACATAATAAAATTATAATAAATCATATACATGTTGAATATGAAATAAATTAAATTATTAATGAACATAATTTCATTATCCAGGAAATTATTCTCAAGTGAAAAACACGTTCGGACATAATGTATGTTTTTCTTCCGGAACATCAATTTTCTATTTTGGGGAAATTTTACCTCTCTTAAGCCAAATTTAATTATCCATTATTGATATATAATTCCTATACATTATTTAAATGTATTAAATACTCATGTATCCATATCATTTCATCAATATTTTATAGTTATGTACGTATTTTACAAGATTTATATCATAATTCTTCTCAATAAGCAAAACCAATTTAATGTAACTTCTCAATTTCCTATCCATTATCATGTAGCATCCTATTCAATTTTGATAAACCATTATTTTTATAAAATCCATATTTTTTTCTATAAAATGGTATTTTTTATTTATGGTTTTATAAAATCCATTATGTAAAATAAAAGTTATTTTTATAAAATGAATATTCTTTGCAATGTAAAAATTAATATTTCTCGTATAAATTCCCCAATTATTTTTATTAGAGTAATTTGATCTATTTAAACATATAAAATGAATATTATTAATTACTAAGACATATCTCTTATTAACACCATCTAACATATCTTATGAAATTTTTTATGATCAAATGACTTTGAATCTGTTATTATGATAACATTCAACGTACTACACAGAATAGTCAGCGATTATATGTACATATTACTGAAGGCTATTTAAATTTCATATATATATGTTTTTTAGGATGACTCCCTTTCATATGAGGAAATAAGTTGACTTAGTAATTGATGTTTGGACTTTCTATTTCCCCTTCATAATTTTTTAGGTTTCATATGAAAAATATGATATGGATTTGTGTGAGGCCTTATATATTAATTTTTACGTATATTGGCTGAGGGATTGATTGTATTCGTATGATGTCTGTTATTATGGATTCCATTTTTTGTATGATTATTTTATATATCACTATGATTATTTGACATATAGAATATAAATCATATGTTTCCTCTTAATGTTCACATTTATATGGAATTATTTATTTAGATTTTAGTTTTCCATATTATGATCAAATTTCTGTTCTAACAGCATGAGTTCTTAGTCATTAACCATCCATTATTGTTCATATTTGATTCCACTATATAATATAACCTTATATTTCATCTCATCTCACCTATTTCAAATTTTATTTCCTTAGGATGTCAATATGTTTATAATGATTAAATTTTAGTGAAAATCTATTAGTTATATAAATTTATAATGGATTTTTTATGTTGTTTTTAATTACATGTTGTAATGTCATGTTCATGTATGTAATATAGCTTCTAAAACTATAAAACTATAAAGTAATTTAGGATGTGAATTCATTATTTATAAAAAAAATAATTAACGTTAGAGGATTTAAGATACTGGGTTCAAGGTCTTTATTGTTTTTATTAATGGAAGACTAGTGGATACCATGAATACTATATTTAGAAAACATCGTTTAAGGGAAACAACATTTCATACTCATCGATTATATTAATAGAATACATTCAATGAATTATTGTATGGTATATACTATTCGTTTATTCATTCAAATACATATCCATCTAAATAATATAAGTGGATTTGATTTTGGAACATATGTACCTAGGGATAAATACTCTGAAACAGTGCCTCAGGTCTGACTCAGAGTATCCTTCTACATGATAATGGATCATAGAGTTTTTCTGGTTTAACACTCATGGGTTATATTTTTACGATATTTCAAAGATTTACTAAAAATAATTATTATTGATTTAGAATTAAAAATATAGCTAAATAACCAATGATTATGATTATAAAATTAACTATGCATAAGTTTCAAATATATGTTTTGTGTTTTTATAGTTTAATATTTTTCAATATAATTCATAACCTAATTTAAAATTTACTTTTGTTTAGAAATGGATCCTAGTTTAATGAATGTAAACTGTATCAATATATGTATCCAATGTAGGGATTTCCATCTTATGCAATAAAATGATGTTGGTGCTCATACTCTGACATGTACTGAGAATCATATAACTACAATAGGATTGCAGAATCTGGTTATTAACAACAATATTACCCATATAGAGAATACCAATCCACAATATGTAGTATCAATGCTAGATGGATTTATGTGACAGTATCCTCTATTATTTAGTTATACAATAATTCATTTTATTGAGGTGCATTGGATAAGTTACGAAGAGAATATATTTATATATTTGTGATATAATGGAATGGGGGGGTTATCATGAAAAATTTTCATCTCCCCAATGATGTTAATAAATGGTGGTCATTGATTCGAAAAATAGGGGAGGATTATGAAATTTAATATACAGAATGGAATAATTCTAAGGATGATTCCCAGTAAAAATATTTCCTTCGAAAACTATGAGTGGATATGGAGAGGAAAATCACGAGTCTGAAAATATGAGGATGAAAACACTGTGAGGTATGAATCAAAAATAACATGGTTAGAAAGTAATTACATATAATAAATACGTAATCCAAGATAAAATATTGATATATTCCCTGATTTATTAAATACATTCCGTCGATGTATTCTAGTCTCCCAAAATTTATCATCGTACAAATATATAGTCTCATGTTCTATCATTACAGATAATGAATTTCCAATGTATAATTATGTTAAGGAAAAAAAATTGAAAAAAATTGAATTAGAGGAAAGAATAGATAAAAGGAAAATAAAAAATGTGAATTTTATAACATATGATTCTTGTGGTCAGAAACACCATGGTTCCAGAATAATATCAAATGGATTCTCTTACATTTGTATAGAAAAAGGCCACCAAACATGTGATTGTAGAGGAAATGAATAATATACCAATATTCAACCATAAAATTATAGGAATATGGGACACTATGAAATGAATTATCTAATGTTTCATGGAAATATTCCCTTGAAAGGTTAGGGGGATAAGGGCCAAGATTATGTGATCCCAACTCTGGAGAATGATGTTCCTAATAATGTGGTGATATGTGCATTAATTATTTTCCCATACCTATCAAATTCCCAATATTATTATGCATCATTTCCTTCAGTTATATATTTATATTTTTAAAATAAACATATACAGTTCCACATTAATTTAATAATTTTTTCTTTAGTAAATACCCCTATTTTAGTTATCATTGCTACACATATGTGTTAGTGAGTCCCCTTTATAACACATGAATGTTATTTAATTACAAACTGTAACATCATAATTGTGGTTAATTTTGATAGAATCCTTGTTATAGACTAGAATTAAAAATATGTTTTGAAAATCCATTTCAAGAATATATAAGTTAAAATTTGGGTGGATCATTTAGAATCCCTTATCTATAATGTACATGATTTTATACAGATCCACCCCAATTTCCAAAGAAAATGTTATTTTTTGGGACGAAGTGAAATATTTTACTATTGATGAGGAAATAAATAATAAAATTAGTGATGTATATATTTTAAAATAATACATTAATTAATTTCCGTAGAATTTACCATGACATGTTATATAGTGACAAATTTAGTTTTTTATAGGTTTAATCACTATTCCAAGGCCAATATCATAGATTTCATATAAAATAGACAATGTGGAAATATCGGAGATGATGAAAAAACTACATGATTTGATTAATAATGGAATTTCTTCCCTGGTATTTATTTATGGGTTCCCATATTCCTGTTTTCATGATGAAAGATGGATGCATGAGGCAATACATTGATTATAGAGAAATAAATTCTACTATAATGAAGAACAATTATCACATGCCTCATATTGACAATTTATTGGATCAAGTTCATTGGGATCCATATATTTTGATGATTTAATTTAGTTTTGGATATCATTTATTTGACGTAAAGGTGGAAGTTATTCCAAATACATTATCTTAAACATGGTATGAACATTAAGAGTTTACAGTAATTCCTTTTGGACTGGAAAATGCACCCTTTATTTTTATAGATCTACATAATAGATTTTTTAAGGAATTTATTGATAAATTTTTTGTGGTATTTGTTGATAATATATTTTTATACTCAAAAAGATATTATGACTATAATAACCACTTAATTATTTATCTAATTTCTCTTAGAATAAAATGGGTATATATAATGATTAGAAAGTGTGAATTTTTTATTCAATAAGTTTATTTTTATGGAAATATTGTCTATACAGACGAAATATCATGTGATCTTGTGATGAAAAAGGAGGTTCTAGAATGTCCTGTAATAATAAACATAACTGGGGTATGAAGATTCATTGGCTTAACATGTTACTCTCAGCTTTTCAATCATAATGTTTCACAATTATCTAACTTGTTAACCAATAATAATTGTAAAGGGGTTGAGTCTGTGTGGAGAATTTATTTAAGAATTATTTAGAATTATTTTTGATGATATCAGTGAATGCACTACTCTTGAATCTACCATGAAAAAATGATGGATTTGTTTTTTTAATGATACATCAATGAATGTATTTGTATATGTGTTAGTGGGGAATGATATGGTTATAAACTATGCATCAAGGAAGTTAAAAACTAGTGAACAGAACTATACAACTCATGATATTGACATAGTAGACATAATATTTTTTACAATGATATATAGACCATATATCTATAGTGAAAGATTTTAGATATATATAGATTACATGTTCTTGAAATATTTATTTAACAAGAAAGAACTAAACATGAGTAAAATGTGATGGCTCGAGCTACTTTGTGAATATGATTTTCCAATAAACTATCACATAAGGAACAAAATTAAGGTTGATAATTCATTGTGAAATAATTATATTGGGGTTGTAACCAAAATTAAGATTTAAAGGGATCCTATATTCATGGATCTAGTGAAGATACATATTGGAATTACCAGTGATGGTGAAACCTCATTAATTTTTCAATTGAATTACCAAACATTTTTATTTAAATTGAATAAATGTTCTCAGTATGAAGATGATAATTTTCAAAGGAAAAATAAATATCATAATGATGGATAGTTGGAAATCTACCTGTATGTGGATGAAATAATGAAATTTGTGAAGAGGCATTGTGTTACCTCTGTCATTGAGCAAAATATGAACTTATTTGAGTATTTCAATAACTCCAATTATGTTTTCCACCTTGATAGAACTATGATGAATATAGATTTGAAGGTACATTTTTTTGGATATCATAAAGTGGGATATTTATGATTATGTATCAAGATATTTAGCATTTCAATTGGTGAAGTATGAAAGACAACATCCTAGATAATTCATGGAACCTAATTTTATTTCTACTTATAAATGGGAGGACATTACTATTGATTTTTTTACTATTTTTCCAAACACTACAAGAAATAATAATGAAATGTTTTAAATTGTAGATCAATTAACAAAATATGCCCATTTCTTCTCTATATGGCTGGATTTTCCACTAGAGTGCATGCACGCCTCTATATTAAGGATCATTCAAAAGTGTCTTGATAACATCATTCTATTGTATCTAATTACGATCCATGATTCACATCAGAATTATGGACATGTAGTGAGAAATATTTAGATACTGAGCTTCATTTAAACACATCCTATGACCATAAAACTTATTGCAAGAATTAAATAAGCATTCAAACATTTTAATACCTGTTGAGATCATCGTAGCTCGATATTCAAGGTATTTGGGATCACTATTTTTTTCATTATAATTCTGAAAAAATAATAGTTTTCATACATGTATTCAAATGGTACCATATGAAGAATTTTATGGAAAGAGATGTCATCCACAAAATTTTTGGGATAAGGTTAGTGAAATGATACATTTAGTCCTAGA
Source organism: Viscum album (assembly GCA_963277665.1). Classification (NCBI taxonomy): domain Eukaryota; kingdom Viridiplantae; phylum Streptophyta; class Magnoliopsida; order Santalales; family Viscaceae; genus Viscum; species Viscum album. Next base: position 1,681,018,710 of record OY728126.1, on the reverse strand, counting down.
GCATGAGGAATAAATGATGTCAAAGGTAAAGACTATTCAAACACATATTAAAGAAGCATAATGTAGCGAATATAGCTATTATGATGAATGGAATATTGATTTCACGATTCAAGTGAGAGATCATATTTTTTGAAATGTTTATCCATCGAAGGGTGTCATATGTTATAGTAATTAAGGGAACCTTATTCATATGTACCTCAAAATGTTTGAAATTATGTAGATAATTGGAGCGGTGGATTAATTTTTTTGAAAGGCCACCTAGAATTATTAATGTTCATGACGTTATCCACATCTCATTGTAAAGAATGTAAAATGCAGATGCGAAAAATGTTCTCAAATATAATGAAATATAATTGGAAGATGATTTAACATACTATAAAGAGACTATCTGATTTTTGGACACTAATTAATAGGTGTTTAGGAATCATTTGACTTGGTTGGTAAAGGTAATTATAAAAAATAATAAAATTTAGATGTCCCTGTGGGAAACAGAGTTTGTTTTGTTGAATAACTATCCACACCTTTTAATGTGTTGAAACTTTAAAAAATTAAACGATGGTGCTTTCATAAAATGTGAGAATGTGATGTCCCAGAATTGTCTCAATGAACATTTACCTTCTTATAGTATTTTAATTTTGTATAAAATGCATAAAATGACTTATAGAATAAAATATATATTTTATAAATTAGAGATGTACGAAATAAGTGATCTTTTAAGTAGTTAATGAAATTATACTATTGAAGTACTAACATATCTTTTAGAAAAGTAATTTGACCAATATTAATATTAATATGACTTATATAATATTAACATAACAAATAAATGTTTTTAAAAAATAGATATCTTATAAATGAAAAAACGAAATAATTATATCTTGATATTTTTTACAATGTGTTTGAAAAATAATAGCATAAGTGTTTTTATTTCATTAAATCAAAAAAATTTCATTACAATTATTTAATTAAAATATTTATTTAAACTAATTTTATTTACATAATCTATATTCAGAAATTTATTATTTTTTATGATAATAAAAACATTATTAGACCTTAATTATTTTTTCATAGTGTTATAAAATTAGTACTATTTTTAAAATTTGTACTTTTAAAATAAATGATATTTTTATTTAGCAATTGAGTTTATCATATTTATAAAAGAACTATCAAAAAATTGTATCCATATTTTATTTATACAAATCTGGAAACGGTTTGGGTGAAAATTTAGGATTAATCTAAAATGGTCGAATGTTTTCGTGAATAGTAAAGTATGGTAATTGATGGTATTTAATAAAAACTAGAATTGGTGAATAATAGATGATATATTGATGTTGTACGCCCATAATATCAAACAATCCTCCCTTATATTAATATATTTGGTGATAATTATCAAACTACTCATACTCAAGAGACCAAATAAAATAGAAATGAAATAAATATTCAATAAAAACCCTATGTTCCACTATATAAACCACCAATCAACACCTCCTCTCCTCTCACCATTCAATCATTGAGGATTCACAAATTTATAATGAAACAACATCCCTGAATCATCACCCAAATCATAGATTATTTGGTCTTAAAAATGATCCATGCTCATCTCGTTAAAGGGGTTCTCAATGTGGAGAATTAAAGAGGTAAAAATATCACTTCTTTTATTTTAGTTCCTTTCCAATTTCTTTTCTATAATTATCCTTCCCATAGTTACCTTATCAAAAATTACATTTTAACTATAATTTATTTTATAAGTTTTTTTTCAATTTAAAATCCAACATAATGTCTCTTCTCTTTCTCATTATATTTTAATGAGGAAAACATCGGTTGGGGTGTTTCAATTTACCGCAATCATGAACGAGATGTTTTCATTTTTCAATTCTGTATTCATGGATGGTTGTAAATCCATTTTTATTGTTTAAAAAATTAATATATATATTAAAATTTATATTTTGTTATGGATTTATAAAATATAAATAATATTAATTAATTAAGAATAATAATTTTTTATGATTTAAAATGAACCAAAAGAATCCAAACGATTCTCACTAAAATCATATCTACTGATTCATCTTCAACCAGAATAAGTATATTTATTATTTAACAATTTAAAATTTAGGAAGATCATAAATATTTATAATTTCAATTTTGGAAAACTATATTCATTTTACTTGTTTTTCCATTTCCATATAAAAATAACTTATCATGAAAACCAAGGAAAATAACACACATGAACAACTTGATTAATTACTATAAATAATAAAAAATGAAATTAATGAATAAAGGAACCTCATAAAATTATAATAATTTAAATAAATGTTTAATTGGTTCTATATTAAATTATTAATGAATCCGATTTTATTATATAGGACATTAAACACAAGTGTAGATCACTTTCAGACATAAGGTAAGGGTTTCTTCCCGATCCTCCATTATCAATTCGGGTTACGATTTCACTATAATTAACCAAATTTAACAATTAATTATTTTTATATAATTATTCCAAATTGATTATATATTTTACATCCTCATGTATCTCGATCATTTCACCATTCATTTATCAGGGAGCACTTGTTTTAAATGGATTCGTTCTAAATTCATCCCAACATTTATTTTATATTGAATGTATATAATTGATTTCGTTTAAATTTTGAAGTTCCAACATGATATATTTTAAGAGACCATTTTTTCAAAATAAATAAATTTTTAATGAAAAACATGGTTTGTTCATTTAATGTTTTAGAAAAACAATTATGAAATTTAATGACGATTCATCCAAAAGAAGTTTTCATGGAAAGTAAAAAGGGGTATTTTTGTCAAGAATTCCTAAATGATTTTATTAGACTATTTTCATTTTTTATGAACCTTTTTCAAATATATTTATCTATTGATAATTTTATTTTATTATTATTATCTATAATATTTTATTAAAGGGTTTATGAAATTTTTTACTGTGGATGTGGTATCATGTTACCATTCACAATAATACTCAGAATGGTTAGTGATTATATTTAAATAATGTGGAATGATACTTGAATTTATTATGTATATGTAATTTAGGTTTGAACCCATCCATATAATGAATGAAATAGACATAGTAAGTGATTTTTATGTCATCCCATGTCCCATAGATGAATCAATAGGTCTAATGGGATGGAACATAAATGGATTTGAATAAATAATTTACCTTTTATTTTCACATGTCATGGTCAATGCCTTGGTGATATTCATATGATTTCTAGCATTGGTAATTCAATCACTATGATTTCAGTAATTGATAATCCATGTGACTATTCAACTAGAATAATACCATGGTTATGCATCAATCAAATGTGATTATTTATGTAGTATAATTTATTCTGATTTTATTCTTGTCATATAATGCTCATGATTATGTTCTAATGGGATGTGTTTTTAGTAATTCACTATGCCTTGATATTTATATTAGTTTCTTATATATAATATACTTCTACTAAGAATCTTTGGTCATACCAGTCTTCTATTTTTTTCACCATAATTTGGAGATGTATATAATGAATGAATTTCAAGGATAATCTTGGAGTTATGGATATTTCCACTGAAGTTTCTGTGATATTGTTCCTTTAATTTTGTAATTTAATATTCATATATGAAATCTAGTTTCCAAAAGAATTTAACTATTATTCCCTTCTGTATGAAACATCCTTTTTTATTTTACTAATGTAATAATGTAATGCACTGGCTCTGGGAAACTGGGGTTGGTGTCTTTACACTAGGTTTTCTATATAAATTATGATCCCATTCAATTGTATTAATGATGAATATCCAAATATTTGATGTTCGTGGGTTATATTAGTCACATTGGCATAATAATCTGTCATGACCCCCTCCCACAGAAGATACCCCTCCTGAGCTGGCAATGGTGAATGGAAGATAATGACCCCCTGAGTCCCGCCTACAGTAGGCCCTGGGTTGGAGACTAGCACCAAGGGTATGAGTTTTAAAAATATGGGAGGCATTAAACTTTTTATTAGTTTTAGGATCGGGAAATAGGTCAAGTCAATCACACAAAAGGAAAAAAGAACAAGTGTATATAAATAAACCCAAACCAAGCCCAAATGCATGTTTAAAAAATTTTATAACAAGGTACAAGTACACGAAAGCTCAAAAGTACAATACCAAATGAAAACAAGAGAACAAAAACTGAAACAACTCCAACTGTCTGACTAGTAGGGTCCCGCACGGCCCCGGTAGTCCACCTGGAAACCTGAAAGTAAACATAGGGTGATCATACTAGTTTACTTAGTAGGGAACCCTAAAGCTCTCGTGCAAATGTAGGGAGACATCCTAATGTGCCGTGACAACAACAGAAGAAACCTAAAAGGAAATCTATCCACCCAACCTCACCAGCCACACTCACCAAAACACAATCACAACAGGTAGTAGCAGTATAAGAAAAAGTGTATTGGGTACCCCACACCATTTCCCAATAGTTATCTGCTCTTCCTAACGACGAACATCATGACGCTGCCACAGTCTCCCCGCCCACACACACCTGTGCCTCACAACCACGTATCCTGACCGTACACACCTGGGCCTCACAACCACGTATCCCGCCCGCACAAACCTGGTCCTCACAACTGCGTATCCCGCCCGCACACACATGGGCCTCACAACCACGACCACATCCCCACCTGAAGACCCTTGGGCCTCATCCCGAAGATTCTTGGGAACAATAATTGTAATATAACTCTCTCTCGAAGACACCTGGGCCTGAATCGAAACATACCCAAAGAGTCTTGGGTGTAAGGTCGCCTCAAGCCATTATAGCCTATAAGCCTGCCCGAAGAGTCTTGGGCATAATCACCCCAATCGAAACCTACCCGAAGAGTCTTGGGTGTAAGGTCGCCTCAAGCCATCACAGGCTGGGGGAGAAGGAGCAGGAAGGATCTTGTAACTATGGGAAAACACTCTCTCCCCTGAAATGGGAATGTTCGGCACTAAGTTCTCAACATGGGTGTGGTGCGATAAAACACAAAATATACAGATATATATATATAGCAACCAGTCAACCCAACCTATGGCTTCTAAATAGAGAAACTGAGCATGTGCCTCGACACTGCTACCACAAAGCATGCATACAACAAACAACCCCAACCCCATTTAGGTTTTCACATCTCAACAGAAATAGTTTATTTAATTCCTTAACTTTTGGGAAACTATCCACAACCAACCACACCAAACGTTCATAAAACATATCCCTGCCATCCACAATGCCAGTTAGGAAAAAACACAGCAATACAGCAAGTCCCTTCTTATTAATCATCCAACCCATTGATTATTATTTTCATTTCATTACCAAGCCCCATTATTCATTAACTCTTCCACATTTATTAATTATTAAACACAACCCATAGTCCGTTCACATTTAATCCCATCCCTATAGCCCTTCTGCCAACCACCATAACCACACCACACATCATTATCCCTTTAATACCATTTATTGCATCCCCGCTGCCCATCACCATCACAACATTCACACCAACCCATAACCATGTCAACCGCAACCCCACTACTCACCCGATCCACGACAACCCACAAAACACCCCCAACACATGCCACATAACCAAGCCAACACCCAAATGTTCATTATTCCATTTTGTTTAACCGGGGTGATCACAGAAGGGTTCCATATTTTCATTTAATTAGCCAACTTTACGTGATTATCCAATTTCCACATTCCACAAGCTTCCAAACATAAGAAAATACAGAAGGAGAGGGAAACATTTAATTGCATAAGCAAAGGCCCCCAACTACCATGATTTTTAGTAGGTAGAAGCTCATTCAATTCAAAATTATAATATCACAGGATATAAAAAGTAACGTAACAATAATCACTAACTTCCCAACCGCATTCATTAACTAGTTATTATCTTTATTTTATGGTTCAAATGTTTCTCATGAAAACAAAAAGGATACTCGCCCCACATGATACACAAATTAGAGAGACAAAGGTGAGATCCCTAACTCAACAGGTTCTGGTCACAATGATCCCCCAGATCAACCTTTATATGGCATTCGTTGGCGTCCCGACAAAACCTCCTTGGATGGAAGTCAGAGAGGAAAAGCCGAAGTAAAGGAAACAGATCCAAGCTTAGAAGTTCTGCCTCATCACTATGATCCTGTGGCCACTGACAGATCGTAAATCGGAGCTCGGACGAAAAAGTTAAGGAATAAAGAGCCTTCGAGTCTCTTGAGAGAGCTCTGCTCAGAGGAGAGGGGAGGAGAGGTTTGGGTTGAAAGGTGGAGGGGACCCCTCCTTTTATAGGAGCGAAAAGAAAAAGTACACGGGGTGTACTTATGGTACCAGGCGTGTACTCGGCCATTTTCACACGGTCTCCACATAGCCTCCAACACGGTTCTGCTGCTGTTGACTGGTCAACACACGGTTTGGAGGTAACGCATACACGGGGATGGACTACACGGTGTGTAGATTGGAAACACGACGTGTACTCATTTATTTCACACGGCAAGGACAGAGCTCCAACGTGGCACACAACCGATGATTGGTTAACACACGGTAATGCATACGCTGGGAGGGACTACATGGCATGTAGTACTGGACACACGGTGTGTACCCATTTTCTTCACACGGCAAAAACACGCCCATCCACACGTGGTATACCCAGCAAGAGGGTACACGACGTGTACTCATAATACATGGCGTGTAGTTTCAAAATTTTGGAATGTGTGGGAAAAGTCCATTTTACCCTCCAAAACACTTTGTGGCCTTATTTTTGACAAAGGAATGGGTCAGAGAGGTCTAGTCCATTACATCAGATACCTCTTAATACATTCTCATCCCCGATAATTCAAAAACCAACCTAGGGGAACCCATCAAGACACCTCTTAGGGTCCTCGTTATAACAGGAACCCATCCAACAACCCTAATCATATGTGTTAGGAATTCCTTCTCCTATGTCGAGATATTATCCTCTTTAGGCGGCACTGACTCGCCTGCATGGGTTTAATCGCATCCTCATTAATGCGTCTCGATTATGAATTGGGTCTTCCCACATTAATACATTAGGATTTTTCAACTCGCACAAACCCCAACACCACACAACCAACACACTGCCCGAACACGTGGGTTTGGGAAATTCCTTCACCTATGTCGAGATATTATCCGCTTTAGGTGGCACTGACTTGCCCGCACGGGTTCAATCACATCCACATTAATGCGTCTCGATTAAGGGTCATGTTTTTCCTTTTCCACACACATCCAGACATGTTACTCATTACCAGAGAACAAGGGAACAAAAGATATCACAACTGACAAGCCAAACATTCCATATATCAAATGTACAAAGTACAACATCAACACAAGATCAGAAGAACAAGGGAAAAACTCAAGTCAAAACAACTACGGGTATTTAGCCCGCATCTGGGTCACCCGCTCCAAAGATCTCTCCTCGAGACCCCCATTCCTCCATAACACACGAACCAATGGAATGGTTCGTCCACAGAGGACCTTCTCTTTGCGATCCTCGATTCAGACTGGTCACTCCTCGAAGGTCGCGTCATCTCCCATATCTATCTCTCCCCAGTCGATAATCTGGGGGTCGTCGTGTAAGTACCGACGAAGCTGGGAGATGTGGAAGACATCATGAACCTTCTACAACTGAGGTGGAAGGGCCAGCTGATATGCCACCTCGCCGACTCACCTCAACACCACAAAAGGTCCGATGAACCTGGGTGAGAGCTTGGTCCCTTTCCCAAACCTCCACTGCCCCCGTCGAGGGGAAACCTTGAAGAACACATGATCTCCCACCTCGAACTCTAAGGGCCTCCTCCAATGATCAGCATAAGACTTATGTCGGTCCTGAGACGCCTTCTTCCTCTCACGTACAAGATGGACTTTCTCCGTGGTGCTCTACACTACCTCTAGCCCAAGAGCACCTGTCTCACCAACCTCTGCCCAGCAAATGGGTGAACGACATGGCCTTCCAAACAAAGCCTCAAATGGTGCCATGCCAATAGTAGAGTGGAAGCTGTTTTTGTGGGAAAACTCTACTAAAGGAAAGTGTCGTACCCATGATCCTTTGAAATCCAGAATGCATGCTCGCAGCATGTCCTCCAACGTCTGGATAGTCCGCTCTGTCTGCCCATCGGTCTGGGGGTGGAATGTAGTGCTAAGGTGTAGCTGGTTGCCAAAAGCATGTTGTAAACCCCCTCCAGACTCGTGAGGTAAACCGAGTATCCCGATATGAGATGATAGACCTCGTAATTCCATGCAAACACACCACCTCGTCTACGTATCTCTGTGCTAAGGTACTCACCGGGCCCAACTCCTTGATTGCTAAGAAGTGAGCTGATTTCGTCAGATGATCCACCACTACCCAGATAACATCATAACCACCCTGATCTCTGGGTAGTCCTGTGACGAAGTCCATTGAGATTTCATCCCACTTCCACTCGGGGACATCTAAAGGATGCAACAAACCACTGAGAACACGGTGTTCAGCCATCACTTGCTGACACACTAGGCATTTAGCCACAAACTCTGCCACTACCCGTTTCACCCCGGGCCACTAAAACTGTTCCCTCAGGCCTCAGTACATTTTTAAAACTCCTGGATGTACCGCTAAGGCTGAGCTATAGAACTCATGGAGAACTCCCTCATGCATCACCTCTGGAACAAAAAACCTTCCATGAAAAAACATCCGATGTCGGCTGTCCTCTGACCATCCTTCTAGAGAATTCCCCTGATCGACACGATCCCGCATCACTTCCTCCTCGGAGTCCCCCCACTGAGACTCTTCCACCAGCGGCAACAAGGAGGACTTCACTTTCATCTGAAACAAACAGCCTCTAACACCTTCTACCCTTGCATCCAAGTGCAAGGCAGCCAACTCTCCCATTGCCTTCCAAGCTTCAGCAGATTCCCGAACCACTTCCTAATGCGACATTCTGCTCAGGGCATCAGCCACAATGTTTCCCTTACCTTCAGTGTAAGAGATATCAAAGTCATAGTCTTGGATAACTCGACCCATCACTGCTGCCGCAAGTTCAGGTCACTCTGGGAGAAGATATAACGCATGCTCTTTTGATCTGAGAAGACCACAAAGAGCTCCCCAAAGAGGTAATGTCTCCAAAAATTCATTGCGAACACTACTGCTTCAAGCTCCAGGTCATGGGGGCATAGTTATGCTCGTGAGGGTGAAACTGCCTAGACCCATAACAAATGACACCCTTCTTCTGCATCAGCACGCACCCCAGACCAAGGCTAGAAGAATCACAAAACACTTCATACAAAAACACTTCCTCTGGCTACCTGAGTATGGGAGCACAGACCAAATTCTCCTTCAGGTAGTCAAAAGCATTCTGGCACTCCTTGCTCCACAGGAAGACCTGGTTCTTCCTCATCAAAGCTGTCAATGGAGCAACAACTCAAGAGAAGTCTGTAACGAACCTCTGATAGTAACCTGATAACCTGAGGAAACTACGATCTTCTGCCATGCTCTTGGGTGCTGCCCAAGAAACAACTGCCTCCACCTTCGACGGGTCCACCGATACTCCATTCTGAGACACCACGTGCCCAAGGAAGTGTACTTATTGTGTCATGAACATACACTTTGACAATTTCCCATAATGCTGGTGGTGTCGAAGGACTCCCAAGACTACCATGAGATGCTCAACTTGCTCCTCCTCTGATCTTGAGTAGATTAGGATGTCATCAATAAAGACAACGACGAACCGGTCTAGAAACTCTCAGAAGACAAAGTTCATAAGTCCCATGAACACAGCCGGTGAATTCGTAACTCCAAACGACATCACTACAAACTCGAAGTTCCCATACCTACACTTGAATGCCGTCTTCGAGATGTCATTGTCCTTCACCCTCAGCTGGTGATATCCAGATCGTAGATCAATCTGGGAAAACCAACCTGCTCCCCTCAGCTGGTCGAAGATATCATCTATCCTTGGGAGGGGGTAACGGTTCTTCACCGTTACCTGGTTCAACCTTCGGTATTCTATGAATAGCCTAAGACCACCATATTCCTTCTTCATGAACAAAACTGGAGCACCCCATGGTGACACACTGGGTCGAACAAAACCGTTCTCCATCAGATCATCAATATGAATCCGCAACTCCCGGAACTCTGAAGAAGCCATCTGATTAGAGGCCATCGAAATAGGACGGGCACCAGGCTGTAAGTCTATCCCGAACTCAAAGTCTCGTCAGGGGGGGTAGAGTCACAACCTCATCAGGAAATACATCGAGGAGCTCCCCAAAAACATCTGGGACATCCATCACCTCAGTATCAGCTGGAACCACTGATAACCCTCCTAATACGGAAAGGAGAGGCTCCACACGCCGGCTTCCCGCCTGATAACTCCTCTCTCCAACAAAAGATATGCGCTGCCCATCCACGTCGGAGAACACGACTCCTCTCCGGAAGCAGTTGATAATGGCACTAATAGAAAAAAACCATTCAATGCCTAGGATGACATCGTATGGCTACATTTGTATCAGAAGAAGGTCTCCACTAGATCGATGTTGTCCCAACGTTATCCCACATCCCCGGCAAACACAAGATACGCTGGTCTGGCCCCCAACTGGTGTACTCAGTACCAGTGGTATGGAAAGTATCTCTCCGTCTATTTCTAAAGTATGGGATAGACCAGGGGCAACAAAGGAGTGTGAGGCTCTCGAATCGAACAAAGCAAAAACAAGAGTGCTGAACAAACAAATCATGCCTCATACCACCTCTGGTCCCGCTAGATCTGCCAACTCTGTTGCGTGCAACTGTCCATGCACAGCTCCTCTGCCTCTATGATGTCATTCTCCCCGACCACACCCTGGTCGAGGTCCCTGAGGAGCACCCTGAGGTCGGCCTCCTCCTGCAAAGTCTGCCCTCAGAGGAGCATGGTCCGGCTGCTACGGGAAGGGCCTCGCTGGCAACTGGTGCTGCTGAGGTGGGCGCTAAACCTGCCCACCTCCACCGTACTGATCTCAGGTCAGGAACTGACTCTAAACGTGCCCGAAATCTCCACAATAAAAACACCTCATTCTTGGGCTCGTGGAAAAGGGACGAGGACCCGAAGATCTAAATTGGAACTGTTGGGGCCTGCTCCCCACTAGACTGAGCCTGGAAGGTCCCGTCACAGGAGCCCTGCTGCTGACTGCCTTCCCCTTCGACGATCCTGGCTGGATCCCCTCTCGGGGTGCACCTCCCAGCTAGTGCATCCTCTCTACTACCTATTCCTTCTTCTGTACAGCCATGTACGTCGGAAGTGTGAAGGGGGTGACAACATACTAGAGCGAAGGATGAAGAGCCTCCTCCAAACGTCTCACCCGAGACTCCTCATCCAGAAAGAGATCTGGAGCAAAGCGCAGGAGATCTTTGAACATGATCCACAACTCTCATGCCAACATACTCCCCTACTGAAGGGAGAGTAACTCCTGCCACTTCTCTGCCTCGATCATGGAAGAACGGAATTCTTCTCGGAATTCCTTCTCAAAGTCAGCCCATGGAACCTCTGCATCTATCCTCTCTACGAGTTAGAGCGTCCACCACTGTCATTCCGCACCTCTCAGCTGACTGACTGGTAGGGGAACCTAGTACTCCCTCGGATAATGAATCAAGGTAAAAGCGATCCCTAGCTCCTCAATCCACCCCTCCGTCTCCGTATCCGAAGTACTACCCTCGTACTTCTTAAGGGTCTATCATTGGAACGAACAGAGAGTCTTCTGCCACTGGCCATCTTCCTCCTCTTGGTCAATCCTCAACTGATTGACCGCCTGAATCTGCTGGGCCTCGGCCGTCTGAGCCACCAGGGGATGACGTCTAGGTGCCATAGTTGTACGGTAAACAAGGATCGCCTAAGCCTAGGTAGTAAGGAAAAACTCAGGGTTTTATTTTTAGAATTTTATTTCAATTTCTTTCCAGAACACCCAAATCAAGTAAAACACAATCATGATGATGCATGTACCTTCCCTAGGGTCTCTACCCTGCAATCAATGTAGTCTCACTTGGTCATTCGGTAGGCTCAGAGTCCTTGCATCGGATCACGGGGGGGCCTAAATCCCATGTCCTAGCCGGTCTTCCCTGGCTTATGTCACGTACCAAGATTGACTAACATTGTCACATTACCATCCCATGCATTCCTCACTATGCCCAACTCCAGACTCCATCCTATTTCTCAACCATCAGCCTCTGATACCATTCTTTCACGACCCCCCTCCCACCAAAGATGCCCCTCCTATGCTGGCAATGGTGAAAGGGATATAATGACCGCTGAGACCCGCCTCCAATAGGCCCCAAGTTGGCGACTAGCACCAAGTGTATGATTTTTTACAAATATGGGAGGCATTGCCCTTTTTATTATTTTTTGATCGGGAAATAGGACAAGTCAACCACCAAAAGGAAAACATAAAAAGTGTATATAAATAAACCCAAACCAAGCCCACATGCATGTTTAAACAATTTTATAAAAAGGTACAAGTACATGAAAGATAAAAAGTACAATACCAAAAGGAAACAAGAGACCAACAACTACAACAACTCCAACTGTCTGACTAGTAGGGTCTCGCACGACCCTGGTAGTCCACCTGGAAACCTAAAAGTAAACGTAGGGTGAGGATACAAGTATACTCAGTAGGGAACCCTAATGCCCTCATGAAAAAGTGGGGAGACATCCTAATGTCCTGTGAGAACAACAGATGAAACCTAACAAGGAAATCTATCCACCGGACCTCACCATCCACACTCACCAAAACACAATCACAACAGGTAGTAGTAGTATAAGAACAAGAGTATTGGGTACCCCACACCATTTCCCATTAGTTAGCTGCTCTTCCTAACGACGAACGTCCTGACGCTGCCACACTATCCCCGCCCGCACACACCTGGTCCTCACAACCATGTATCCCACCCGCACACACCTGGGCCTCACAACCACGTATCCCACCCGCACACACCTGGGCCTCACAACCACGTATCCCGCCCGCACACACCTGAGCCTCACTAGCACGTATCCCGCCCGCACACACATGGGCCTCACAACCACGTATCCTGCCCGCACACACCTGGGCCTCACAACCATGACCACATCCCCGCCCGAAGACACTTGGTCCTCATCTCAAAGATTCTTGGGAACAGTAATAGTAATAGAACTCTCGCCCGAAGACACCTGGGCCTGAATCGAAACCTACCTGAAGAGTCTTGGGTGTAAGGTCTCCTCAAGCCATTATAGCTTATAAGCCTGCCCGTTGAGTCTTGGGCCTAATCACCCCAATCGAGAACTACACGAAGGGTCTTGGGTGTAAGGTCACCTCAATCCATCACAGCCTAGGGGAGAAGGAGCAGGAAGGAGCTAGTAACTATGGGAAAACCCCCTATCCAATGAAATGGGAGTGTTCAGCACTAAGTGCTCAACATGGGTGTGGTGCGATAAAACATAAAAGATACGGATATATATATATAGCAACCACTCAACCCAATCAATGGATTCTAAATAGAGAAACTGATCATGTGCCTCGGCACTGCTACCACAAAGAATGCATACAACAAAAAACCCCAACCCCATTTAGGTTTTTACATCTCAACAGAAATAGTTAACTTAATTCCTTAACTGCTGGGAAACTATCCACAACCAACCGCACCAAACGTTCATAAAACATATCCCTGCCATCCACAAAGCATATTAGGAAAAAACACAGCAACACAGCAAGTCCCTTCTTATTAACCAACCAACCCATTGATTATTATTTCCATTTCATTACCAATCACCATCATTCATTAACTCTTCCACATTTATTAATTATTAAACACAACCCATAGTCTGTTCACATTTAATCCCATCCCTGCAGCCCTTCTGCCAACCACCATAACCACACCACACATCATTATCACTTTAATACCATTTATTGCGGCCCCGCTTCCCATCACCATCACAACATTCACACCAACCCACAACCAAGTCAACCGCAGCCCTGCTGCTCACCCAATCCACGACAACCCACAAAACACCCCCAACACATGCCACGTAACCAATCCAACACCCACATGTTCATTTTTCCATTTTGTTTAATAGGGGTGATCACACAAGGGTTCCAGATTTTCATTTAATCAGCCAACTTTACGTGATTATCCAATTTACACATTCCACAAGCTTCCAACCATAAGAAAATACAGGAGGAGAGGGAAACATTTAAGTGCGTAAGCAAAGGCCTCCAACGACCATGATTTTAAGTAGGTAGAAGATCAATCAATTCACAATTATAATATCACAGGATATAAAAAGTAAAGTAACAGCAATCACTAACATCCAAACCCCATTCTTTAACTAGTTATTATCTTTATTTAATGGTACAACTGTTTCTCATGAAAACAAAAATGATACCCGCCCGGCATGATACACAAATTAGAGAGACGAAGGTGAGATCCCTACCTCAACAGGTTCTAGTCACAACGCTCCCCTAGATCAACCTTTAGAAGACATTCATTGTCGTACCGACAAAACCTCCTCGGGTGGAAGTCGGAGAGGAAAAGCCGAAAGAAAGGCAACATATCCAAGCTTGGATGTTCTGCCTCGTCACTATGATCCCGTGGCTGCTGACGGATCGTCAATCGGAGCTCGGATGAAAAAGTTAAGGAAGAAAGAGCCTTATAGTCTCTTGAGAGAGCTCTGCTCAGAGGAGATGGGAGGAGAGGTGTGATTTGAAAGGAGGAGGGGACCCCTCCTTTTATAGGTGTGAAAAGAAAATGTACACGGCATGTACTTATTGTACACAGCATGTACACGGCTGTTTTCACACGGTCTCCACGCGGCCTCCAACACAGTTCCGCGGCCATTGACTGGTCAACACACGGTTTGGAGGTAACGCATACGCGGGGAAGGACTACACGGCGTGTAGATTGGACACCAGGCGTGTACTCATTTATTGCACATGGCAGGGACACAACTCCAACGCGGCACACGACCGACGATTGGTCAACACACGGTAACGCGTACGTAGGGAGGGACTACTCGACGTGTAGTACTGGACACACGATGTGTACCCATTTTCTTCACGTGGAAAATACACGGCCATCCACACGGGGTATACCCTGCAAGAGGGTACACAACGTGTAGTTTCAAAATTTTGGAAAGTGTGGGAAAAGTCCATTTTACCCTCCAGAACACTTTGTGGCCTTATTTTTGACAAAGGAATGGGTCGGAGAGGTCCGAGGCATTAAATAATCCCCCATAACATTACACTCATATGATAGAATGTTGGATGCTTTAATTGAGTGGATAACATCAATAAAAATTAGTACTATTTCATATTCTATAATGATATGTCCATATTGTTTGTTTAATTAAATTATTTTATATCTAAATAATATTTATATGACATAGAAAAGGTTCATTGTTTTATTATTAATAAATACTAGTGAAATCGTACGGGTTATGGACATATTAAATTATTCAATCATTATTTTTTATCATATCAATAACCCAACTATTAATAAAAAATGTGACTCTAATAGTGTAAGGACCCAGCCTTAAACATTAAATAATCTAGAAGTAAGTTAATAATCCACATTGAGGGGCTTTTCAGGTATATGGATTTGGAGAATTTTCCCATAACTATTGCATTACATATTATATATTACAAAGTAGAAAATTCTTCTCAATATCGAGTTTTTTTTCATAATATAAAAACTCATAAAAGAATACAAGAAGTCTTTTGTTGATATAAATCTTATTGAATGTTTATTTTCTCCTACCCATCCTTATATCCTGTGAAAAACCTTTAAAAATCATGGGATGAGAATAAATATCTCAGTAAGGGTCCTAAAATAAGGAAACGAAACTTAAGTCAATAACTACATGAAATCAATGAAAACATAAGCTCTTTGAAAAATCTTGTAAACTAACTAGATTTATTAATAACACATAGAAATAAAAAATCATAAATATATCATGTGGAATGCATATTGTACATACATTGTAGCTTTCACAGCTACGTAGTGAGTTACATTTAGAATTCCAATCAATTTGTATTCCCTAAATATTTTTAGGAGAAACATTAACATTTTCTCCGTCACATTACCCAATGAATTAGAGAGAAATCTCGAGCTCACCTTCCCAAGGATTATCAAATAACCACCCATATAGGTAAACAATTCCCAAAAACCATAACATAATCAAAACACATATACAAGAATAAAGGAATGTTAATATTTTCACATTGAAATCACAAGATATCAGTTTATGATATTGACATAATAAATCCTCAATCAAAACAATTTTCAATACCAAAATATGTAAAAGGGGTAAATGTTATTTAATTTTCATTAAAAAATTCTACGGCTTGTAGTGGAATCCAAATATCAAATAATGCTCACGGCGGCGGAAAGGCCATTGTCCCCAAGTAAGTTAAATTGAATCATTCTTTTTGGTCATTTACTAAAATTATTTGTAGAGAAAAGATAAAATTAGAATGAAATTAAATGTCAAAGGGGTTTATTATACAGTATAAAAAATATAGTGATCATGTATAAATTGAATTATTCCTCAATTAATGTATATTGAGATGAATTCCCTTACAAACATTATACCATAATATTGATGATAAATCAATGACATAATTTTGTTTGAAAAAATATAAATACTCCAAATATAAGTGTGTATTAATTGTAAAACAATCATATTTCATTCACACATATTTATAACATGACATGATTGAGAATTATAAGTTTATCCCAAAGAATTGAAATTTGGTTAAGAAGTTCCCTTACAAAAATTTGAGATCCAAACAACGTCACATTAAAATTCAGAAAATGATTTGATTAGAGTGAAAATGGTCTATCATCGCATGGAAATATAATTTATAGAAATATGTACATATAATAATATATCCCACGAAATAAAATAGAAATTTAAAATACATATCCCAATAGATATTTTTAACTAAAGGATACGGTGAAAGTTTCCCTTACCAATTTGGTAACTTATGAAACATACACCACCATAATGAAGGATCATACATTGAAGATATAAATACCAATAAATTAAATTATATTAAACAAGGAATACAATAATGGTAAATTCATAAACCATACAAAACGAAATAATGGAAAATATAGCATGAATGTCAAGGGAATAAAAACAGATATAAATAACCCCTTACCTCAAGTCTGACTGGTCCAGTATGTTCATTGTTCATCCTGAATAATAAAATTAAGTTTATTTATAATAACATTAGCACCTATTTAAAACTTATAATTCCTTTTATATGACTTATTACCTAGCTACAACAATTATTTAATTATTTGAGTTCATATTAGTCATTTTGTCGATGTTCGGAACATGAGTTATAAATAAACATGTTATAATAACAAATTGTCCATGTGGTCAAAATTCCATTATCTCAATATTTGTATTCGTCTTTTAAATATAATATATATAATATATATGAATTATATATGTATTTATAATAGTCTATATCATTTGTAAATATGAAAATGAAATGCATCGTTCATGGAGACGGTATGTCGTACGTATGCATGAACGCTACTTTCATTTCACGTTTTTTCATTATTGAATAAATGAATACCAAATTATACATAGTTATATTATTAGTCTAGTATAATATCATCTTTTAAATACATAACATATTTTCATTAACACTATACTTTATATGTTCCATGTATCGTATGAACGAGTCATATCACATTGAGGGGTTGTTGAGCGCACTTCCTCAAATTAAATTATCGTATTTACACATTATGGAAACCAAAAACGTAAGAAATAAATGAAAAGTTCATAATAATAGATAAAATTTAAATATCATATATATGTCACATGTAGTGAAATGACATCATAATTTCCACCATGAGAGCTGGTAGGAGATAATTGAAGAATCACCATTTCATGAGACATCGTTTTTTCGTACAGCGAAACAATATGTCTGTATCTCTTAGATTGAGGGGTGTGTACATGTAGTTCGATAATTCTCATAAAAAACAAATTATATTGAGTATATATCTATTTTTATATAAAATATAATAAAAATATCATATGGAGTGATGAAGTAAAATAAAAGATGAGAATTTGAAGGAAGACATTAACATTATATTGGGTAACTCCCTTTGGTTTGAATCGAAAGGCATTATTCAATATCCACATGCCTAAGGTAATGAATATATGGGGAATATAGGGATGTTCATAGATTATTTTACGAGTTTTTGGACAATCCAATGGGCTTCAGATGTTTGAGTAATGGGTTAGTGGTGGTGTCCTTTTATAAGAGGGAGGATGGGATCTTTTGGAATGTTTGATAATATTACTTTATTATAAACTGGATTTAGATTTTAAAAGGTCACAAACTCATTAAATGTGATAATAAAATTATTATTATTATTATAAATACTCCTAACCAATATTTTTTAAACTATTTTTACTTTCATTTTTATTCTTATCATTTAGTTTTAACCCTTAGTTAACTAATTTAACTTTTACCACGTCTTCTTGTATATTTATAACATATTGGTAATATAGTTAATAAAAAATTCCAAGCGACCAAAAATGGAACATTAATGATATTTTAAATATCATATATTTTATTTGGCCAAATCATAGATTTTTTTGTATTATTTTACGATTAAATAAAATATCTTTTATTTAAAAACTCATTTATGACAATTTATAAACTATTCATATCATTATTTTTTTAACAGAATCCAAACCAACATGAATTTATTTGAAAAAACGTATTTAATTTTATGATAATAAGATAAACTATTCCATAAAATTGTTTAATGGAATCAAAAGTTTAAAAGTAAAATTATTTTAATATTTATAATCTCATTTATTTGGAAGATTCATTAATGAGATAATCATTACATGATAATTTTTTAATAATTAAATTTTTTTATATGATGTCTAAAAATTATAAATAAAATATCATGATGTAGAAAATATTTTTATATTTTTAATTAATATATATAATTGAACATATCATTTATATAACCCCTTATAGAAATTGTTTTACTAAAAGAAATATGGTTAGGTTACATTTTCCATAACATGAAATTAATTTTTATAAAATGTAATTTTCACTAACAAATGACTCCATGGGGTCCTAAAATCGACTCAAGGATAACCATGGTTAGAAATTATCATTCAAAAGGTTTAGGAAATGTTTTAGGATAATTTAATATTATTATAATTTTATTTTTTTACTCTTATTTACAAAATTAACCCTTTAACCATGGTTAATAAAATATTTACTGATGTTACTGTTCGTAATGTCTAAGAATAAATGTCATCTATTTACAAAATATTGACCTCTTGATTAAAAATAGGGAATTAATTTTTCCAAAATCAAAACATAGATGTGAAAAAAATGAATTTAATATAAAAACCTTTTTCCACATCCAAATAGCGTGTTTTTACGAAATGATAACTATCAATAGATTGGAATTTGTTTATGACCAATTTCAACGTAAAATTACATATAATGAAAAAAAATTGGATTCAATGGAAAAAATATATTCCAATTACACATTAAAATAAACTAATAGTACAGTATAACTATATAAATAAATCATATTAAATGTTATTTTTCACTTAAAATGCGGTATTTTTAACTATTCATTAAGAATGTACTTTATGAGAAAAATATCAAAAATTTACCCAAAGTAAATTTTGATATACCAATTCTAAATAAGAATTATATTATTTGAAATAAATCATATAAATGTGACAAAAATAGATTTAATGGGGGTTCACCATAAAAATATGGGAAAACTATCATTTACAAATATTATAGTATTTATGCTTAAAATTGGATTCATTCTCATTTTAAGCCTCTGTAATTTATTAAATAAATGTAATTTTATTTAACAAAAAAGTTTGATAATATTTTTTTTGTTATATTAATTACTTTATATACAATGGATAGGGGTTAACTACCATTTAAAATAATATTATATTATTATTTTTTAGTTTGACTCAGCATTGTCTACAACATGAGATTTCAGAGAAACTCATTGTTGTGTGTCGGGTATGCCATCAAACATAGCATAAAATTTAAATTTAAATTAATATTTAATTCAAAAATATATATAAATATGTAAAAATATATCATTTATTTACCTGTGATGTTACATTATACCTCCCTTTTGATAATTGTGTCCCCACTATTTAAAAATTGTGCTTGTAAACATCATTAAAAGACCTACATCAGAAAATATGCTATAAAACTATCTCTTTAAAAGAAATAAATTTAAGTACTAAGGTCTTATAAGATAACACATACTAGTATCACATGAAAACAATGTTATTTAAGATAAAAATAACCATCAAGG
Organism: Viscum album; assembly: GCA_963277665.1. Classification (NCBI taxonomy): domain Eukaryota; kingdom Viridiplantae; phylum Streptophyta; class Magnoliopsida; order Santalales; family Viscaceae; genus Viscum; species Viscum album. The sequence continues at coordinate 1,680,998,374 of OY728126.1, read as the reverse complement.
ACTTAATGGAGAATAATAGAAAACATGATTAGATAAAATATAAAAATAAAAAACAAAAAACATCTGATTGTTTAAATGATCTTTGATTCCCCTGTAGGAAAATTAAATGGAAAATATTTTTTTCTAAGTTCCATTCCATAAAGTTGGATAATTAATTTATGATATTGACTAAGAACATAAGTAAATATACTTACTTTCCATGTAGAGTTTCAACCATTAATAAAATTCTACCACACACTAAATTTTTTAAACAAATGATGGCTACTAAAGAAGACTTAGTCACATCGAATGTTATAAAATCAACTTCTATAGAACAAAATATTCCACATAAGTTGAACCATATATTTCCCATGACTTTAGACATTTAAAAAAACCATAATGATTAGTACAAAATCTGATAATTCCCAAAAAGGATAATCCATTTTAAAAGTAAACACTACTCATAATCTCCAAAATTCAAAAAATTGTACCCCAAGTTCAACAAAGACCATTAAATGCATTATTTTCTTTAACATCCTTTAATATAATCCAATATATAATTGAAACTTAAATATACATAACTATTTGATAACCTAGTCTTCTACAACAAGTCTTGACATTTATCTCCAAATAACACTGACTACTCTTAAAGTCTCATACTGAAAAGTAATTACATAATCAGATATTCTCTAAGATAGGTTAATCATTTACATTACTATTTCAAATCATTATAACTCTATAATGAAATCATATATTCTTCCAAAATAAAATTCCAGAATTTTTCCTCAAATGAAATCCCATAGTATTCTATTTTCCATAAGCATGTAGTGTTCCCCAAAAGAGAGAATGTCATCCCAAAAAAACATTATCACATAACCGCCAATTAATTTTTCTATAATAAGGATATAAATTTAATAATACAGAAGTTTCCTAAATCAACTTATTCTTGATCCGTAGAATGATTTAATTAAATTTTTTTAGTCATGCTAATTAGGGACTTCACAGAGCCTAGTGGTAGGCGATAAATCCCAATTAAAAATTGGTTGTGGGTTCGATCCCAACAGAGTTGTCTGATGCAACAGGTTATCACATTGTCTACTTGTTGCCATTTTTTTAAAAAAACATAATTTTATAACATTACAATAAATGAGATAAATTTCTAAAAAATAACCATTTCATATTTTAACCACAAGTATCATCTAATACCTTTCATTTTCCATCAAAAAATGTATAAACTATTTATCACCTAAAAAACAAAAGACCATATGAACACAAAAGGTTATCTATTATGTCCACATAAGAAAATATATATCATTCTTGAATAAAATTTCTTATCTTATCAAACATTAGGGTTACAACTACTAGAAAAATTGTTCCCAATTCATCCCAACATCAAAATATCCTTAATTCTTTTAAGCATTTCATCATCCTAGAAATGTATCACAACTCGTGAATCCCTTATATGTAGACTTTTTACTCATTCAACGTTAATCATGATATATCAACCTTTATTTTAGAACCTATTAAATAAGTAATATTTCCTACAAAAACATCCTGAATCATATCTTTAGATTCAATAATATCAAAAAAACTAAGAAATAATCCATACATTTCATTGGTCATTGGCATTTCCCTCATCCTTAATTGGAATGGAATCAGGAATTGGTAAAAATATATTTGTATGATCCTACTTATACAATTCACAATCATTTTTCATAAGAGATCTATTTGTATAATCACTATGCCCACCACATTTGATACATTCAATTTATCCTTAGAAAATAATTTTTTTCCCTTTCCTTGAGTCAACTATCAGCTTCAATTTTACATGGAAAGTACATTATTTTTTACCATCATTACAACATCTCATAATTATTCATGTCCCATTGAAGCATTTTTCTTTGTGTTTCATTCCACAACCATGAAACATAGGTTCTTCAATATACTAACCTTTATGATTATTAAATTAACACCCATTGGGAATCTTTTCTCACATATATGATGCCTTAGAAAAATCACTATGGTTTATGTGGTCAATCATGACTCTATTTAGTTGGTTGAGAATAACCACACAAGGTCTCATTGTAGCTCCAATTTCATTTGGATTCTCCTCCTTAAAATTGTCATAGTTTTTTCCACATCCATTGTCACATTGGTTCCTATTAGATACAACCATTTAATAAATCCAAAGAGTTTAGTGTTAGTATATCAGTAAAATAATCATAAACTATCCTTTGAGGATGGTAAACGCTAAATCATACTTATTCATGTTATCTAAAACCCATTCTATTTAACTAAAATAATTATGTCTCTTTCTAATTTTCTACCCATTATAGTTATGTCACTTTTTAATAAATAATACCCTATCCTCTAATGTTATCTAAACAGTCCTCAGATACCTACTGTAAGGATCCAGCCTTAAATATCACATATTCTTTAATTAAGTTAATAATTCACATTGTGGATCTTTCCGGTTTTAGATTGTTATAGAATTAGGTTATTTCAATTACATTACATCTCAAGTATTAACATATAGACTCTTCTACTTAGTATCAATTTTTTCGTAAAAAAAATCACTTAAAAGAAAACAAGTTATTTTCTTGATATAAATATTCATGAAATCTCCATTTCACTTATACTTATTTATACCCTATGAAAATCATTTCAATAATAAGGGATCTGCATAAAAATCTCGGTAAGGGTTATAAAATAAGGAATTAAAACATTAGTCCATCCATGCATACCATCAAGGAAAACAGAATCTATTTAACATACCTTAAAAATAATAAGATTTTAAAATAACACATAGAATCATAAATCATGAAGGTTTCATGTGGCATACATATCATACTTACATTTGTGTCTTTCACAGCTACATAGGGAATTTCATTTGGAATACCCATCATAGTATATTCCCTTATTCTCATAAGAGGAATATTAATATTTACCTCTGTCACATTACCCAGTTCATTGGATAGCTATCTCTGGCTAACCCACCTTTGGTTTATCACCGAACCAACCGTATATGTAATCAATCCCCAATTACCATTACATATTCATAACACATGTAAACACATAATATAATGATAACATTTCCAAATTAGAATCACATGATATCATTTCATGATACTTACATAATCATTCCAAGATAAAACCCATTTTAAATATCAAAATATGTAAGAAGGGGTATATTGTATTATCTTTTCCATGTAAAAACACTACAACATGTAGAGTATGCCAAATATCAAATAATGAACACGACGATGCAAATGTCATTTGAACCACATACATTAAAAAAATTCTTTTTTACATTTGGTAAAACACATCATAGAGAAATGATTCCCTTTGAATGAAATTAATTGTCAAAGGGGTTTATTATGATACATATATAATGTTGTCATTTATAAATTTAAATATTCCTCAATGAACAGATAATGATTCTATGTCCCTTAAAAAGATTGTACCATTAGATTAACAATAAATCAAAGACATAATTATTTATGAAAAATATAAATACACTAAATATAAGTGGATATTATGTGTAAAAAAATCATATGTAAATTAACACATATTTATATGATGACAAATCGAGAAGTAGATGTTTAAGACAATTAATTGAAATTGGGTTAAGAAGTTATCTTAAAAAAATTTGACAGGCTAATAGCGACACATTAAAATTTAAAATTGAGTTTATGAGAGAGAAAATGGTCTCTCATCACATGGACATAAAATGTATAGAAATAAGGATATATAAGAACATATACCAATATATGAAAATTGAAATTTAAAATACATGTTGTTAAAGAAGTATTTGACTAAAAGAGTGTGGTGAAATGTTCCCTTATAGGTTTGGTAACTTATGAATAATACACCCCATGAATGAAGCATCATCCAATGAAGATTAAAATACCAATAAATTAATGTATATTACGCAAATAATAAAATAACGGGAAATACATACACTGCACAAAAGGAAGTAGTGGAAAATATATGTCACAAACCATCATGAGTCAACCATGAACCGGTCACCCTTGCCATCCCGTGACAAGTACCGAGAAGAGTTCATAAACCTATAGAGATGGAGACAATCACAAAAGGGATCAATATAGTACAGATGGGAAAATTTTCTCCAAGATAGAAACAATAAAACAAATAGAAGAATGAAATGGTGATCTAAAAATACATTTATCTAAAAATTGACCGGAACATTATTTGTACATGAAACTGAAAGTACAACTAAACCCATAACTCAACCGACCAAACCCGATAACGAAATATCTCTATGGGACCTCGCTTGTCATTATTCAACACAATGATCACACATCACCTAAAGTGATAAAACTCAAGATTAAACATGCACATGGGTAAAAAACAGAAGACGACTATAGGCGTGAGTATTAAAACACAATAGGTTAGCCCGATATTCAATTCCTAATGCAGATAATTTAAAATAAAAGAAACATCAATTTAATTTTTTAAATAAAGGATAATATGGTATGTTTTCCCATTGAGGTCCCATTATATTTTATATTTCTAGACAAAAAATTTATGTTTTATAAACAATAATGCTAGTAACAATTTTCAAAGATTTGAAACATCAAAATGAGAATATTTTTCAAGAGGGATTCATTAAAGAATGTAAAATTTAAAAAAATTAGATACACTACTGATTTTAATAACCAAATAAGCCATATCCCTATGGTTAGTACAAAATAGCCAATGAGCACAACTCATGAGAACTCCCCTAGGCACTAGTTAGTTGTGATCCCCTGGTACCTCGTATCTCGGTGAAAGTAACCATAATAAATATTTTTTATCATGAAGATCAGCCACTAGTAGGTAGCATACCAATAACATAGTTTTCCCCCAACAACATAATCATCATAGATTAGTTAGTTTTTTCATCATCAAACATGCTACGTGAAATAGGGGCAAACCCCATGGGATCATTATCATACTAGTAAATGCCCACCCACCAAGATTCATGGGATTCCCATTAGTGCTCAATCAAGTTACACATATTATCAAATACACTTCCCACATTAAATAAAATTTAAAAATCATAAACACACAAACAACCAAAAAATATGTTTCTCGTATCTTTCACGAATCAGTAAACAACTAAAAAGATTAGTTAAATTAATTTCAATGAGTATAAAGAGTCCCTGAACATAAAATCCATTAAAAATGATATTTTAAGGAAAAAATGTAACATTACAGGTAAATAAAGAATATGAAATTCTCATATTTATCAAAATATATGAATAAAATGTTACAATTACATTAAAGGGAATGCTATGCTTGATGGCGTACCAAATAAGCAACAACGAGTTCCATTGAAATCTTATGTTTCACACTAATAATAAAAAAATATTTTTCCAAATGGTAGTTAATGCCTAGCTGTTATAATGGCGGAAATGAACAGAACTAACTACAAAATGATTATATGTTATTGTTAAATATTTTTACATTTATACTATAAATGTTATAGGCTTAAAATGAAAATGAATCCAATTTTTAAAATAAATATTCTAATATTCATTAAATGGCCGATTAACTGCCTTTTGATGGAGAACCCTTTTTTAAATATACTTTTTTTCACTGTTATATGTTATAATTGACAAAATAAAATCCTTCTTTAGAATCAATACCTCAAAATTTACTTTGTGTAAATATAATTTATTTTTAGATAAATAACAATTTTCATGAAAAATGTTGTATTTTAATTCAAGACCTCCTTTTAATATAATTTATTTATATTGTTAGATTATCTTTTTAATTGGTTTTATGGTGTAATTTAATTATTTTTATATAATTTAATACAATGTTTTTTGTTGGATGTAATTTCACTATTAAATTGGATTTAAAAAAATCAATCTTTTGATAGATTTTACTTCCTAAAAACTCGTCTTTGGTTTTGACAACGAGAATTATTCTAAAATAATTACTGCAATTTCTGTGTTTGAAATTTGATAAAATGGATTCCATATTTGGAATCATAAAGTCCAAATTATGTGATTAAGACAGTTTTGTTTTTCGAGATTATGGATAGTAATGAAAGTAATTATCTTTAATTATCTTGATTAATTAGTAATCAGGTAGTTAAGGGTAATAAAATAATATCATAAAAATACAAAATGACCCCATCATGTGTCTTAATGATATTTGTGCAATCTTGGCTGACCATAGGATTCGTTGTGCCAACTTAGGGACTCCATGAAATTACTTTTTCATGATAGTGTCATTTTATCATTTTTTTATGAAAGGAAAATATAACCAAAGTATGTATCACCTAAGTAAAATAATTTTAGATTGTTTATATAAATGATCTGTTGGAATATAAATATTCATTATAATGATAAAATGATTTCCGAAATCATGGTATTTTTTTATAATTTTGAGACATTAAATAAATAAATTTATTTAAGACACCATGATAGTGAAGTGATTACCTCATTAATGAACTATTTAAATAAAATGAAAAGATATGGTAAAATCTAAGACTTACACTTGTCAAAAACATATTGGAAGGGTGTATTTTGAACCCCTATCACCTTATCCTCGAAATATATCATTGTGGGACAGTTAAAATTTGAAAATAATTTCATAATAAAGTATCATTTCATTACTTTCCAAGAGTGTCCATCCTCCCTCTTATAAAAGGCCCCCACCTCTACCCCCTTACCCACACCTCTCAAGCCCTTGGCACATCCAAACACTACTCATATTGTCTCTCTACATCCCTCTCTTACTCTGAGAAGCCTCACTTTGGGAAGAAGTCTTTCCAAGGATGTATTTGGGAAAAAATTAAAAAGTGTTACCCGATTTGAAATAATATAGTGAAACGAACAAGACAAGTCGGACATCAGGTAAGGGATCCTACCTCACTCCTTATTTTTAAGTACTATCTTTTATGTAACTTATTTTAAGATCCACATTCATATGTTGGGTAATGTTCAATTATATTCCTATTACATTAATTTTTATGTTAAACCGATGAGAGACCCTATTTTATCTCATCAATCCTTTTTTGGATGTTTTAAGTGGCGCCGTTAGAGTACCGATCTTTTTGTAAGGGGGTTTCTTATCTCACTTTTAATTCTGTGAGATTTCCATTGTTCGCCAATTATTTATTGAATGTGGTATATAGTATTCTTCCATGTGATATATATTATCATGATTATATTTATCATCGTGGTATTATGTGATTTATTTGATGTTTATTATCTTTTGGTCATACGACTCGATTGATCACAATGAGGTAAGGGGTTTTTATCGCAGTTGGTGCCCCCGTGAGATTCATGCTACATTTTCCACTATTTCCTTTTCTCTGGTGTATTTACTTCCCATTATTGTGTTATTTATGTTATATAATTTAATTTATGGGTATTTATATCTTCATTGTATGACCCTTCTTTCATGGGGTGTACGTTTCGAAAGGTCTCCAAATCGGTAAGGGGACCTTTCACTCTCTTCATTTTAAAAAGACTTATTTTTTTTATGTCTTATAATTTGCATATTCTTATGTTGGGATAGATTATTCTATATCCTTATTGATGTAAATTTTATGTCCAAGTGATGACATAACATCTTCTCTCTCATCGACTCATTTTCTGAATTTTAAGGTGATGTCGTTATACTGTCGAATTTCTATAATGGAACTTCTTAAACCAATTTCAATTCTTTGGGTTAAACTTCTACTTATTAATTATGTCGTGCTATGAATATTTGTGAATGAACTCTCATTTTTTACACTTAATATCCACTTATATTGGGTGTATTTATATTTTTCACACATAACTTCATAATTTATTTATCCTTAATCTAAGGATATCATCATTGTAACGGACTTCGTCTAAATCTCCTTTTATTGAGGAATCCTTTTATTTATACCCGACATTATTTATAAGGTTTATAAAACCCTTTTTACTTTTTATTTCACTCAAAGTTAATCTTTTCCATACGAAGCGTTTTTCTAAATGACAAAAATGAATGTTTCTTTTTTTATGTAAGCAGTGACAACGACATTTTTCTCCACCGCAAGTATTATTTGACCTTTGGCTTCCTTAACAAGCCATAATGTTTTTAAAAGGAAAATAAATACCATATACTTATTTTACATATTTTGGTATTGAAAATGTTATTTTTCCAGAATGGGTTTATTATTTCAATATCTTAAAATGTTATATTGTTATTGCAATATGGGAATTTTATCCTTCCTTTATGATTAAGTTATGTGTTATGATTATGTTATGGTTCTAGGTCAATGCATATGAAATTAGGTGGTTTCGTGATAAACTAAAGGCGGGTGAGCCCGTGATAGCTCTCCACTGAATTGGGTTACATGAAGGATTTAAATGCTAAGGTTTCTCCGAAGAGATTTAGTGAATATACTGTGATGGGTATTAGAAATGTAACCTTGAGGGTTACTCCCTACATAAGAATATTATGAATGCCTCAAGTTACCTTTATGGATTATGATTTCTATGAGTTATACAAAAATATTATGATTTCATAAGGTATGTTATGATTGAAAGTTATGGTTTCATTGATTTGTATTTATTGGCAGGTTAATTTTCATTTCATTATGTTATAACACATACTGATCTTTTTAGGCTCATCCCATGTTTTTGAAATTTTTTTTAAAGGTTTTAAAGAAGGGTAAGAGAAAATAATTATTCAATAAGATTTATATCATGAAATGAACTCTTGTTTTATTTAATGATTTTTGTTGTTGTGAAAAATTGATTATAGTAGTTCTGTCTAATTTGTAATATTTTGATTTGTAATAGTTTTTCCCTAATTCTCTAAATCAGTAAACTTGAAATGATCCTAAATTTGAATTATTCCTTTAATTCAAGATAATGTAATTTTATAATGCTGGGTCCTTATAGTTGGTATCAACGGTCCATTTAGATAAATTTAGTGGTTAGGGTATTCATCATGCACAAGTAATATTATAATAATGGTAAGGATTTCAGAAAGAGTAATAGTTTTAGATAATGTGAATGAGTTTAAGATAACATGAATAATTATATCTTAGTATTTACCCTCCTTATAAGAAATTATATGATGATTCTAATGAGATACTCACACTGACCTTTTGGGTTTTAGTCAATGGAAGGATCTAGTAGGCACAATAGTAATAGTGGATGTGAAGAAAACTGTGATGGTTTTCTGAAAGAACAACTGAATGATATAGGAGCTGCAATGAGAACTCTTGAGGTCATTCTCAACCAACTATCAAGAGTAATGATTAACCACATGAAACGTGGTGAGGGCTTCAATGCATCATTTTCAAGAGAACCAAATCGAATTCGAAATTTCATGTAATAATTATAAAGGTAACCATTAGGGTTTATATGATCCTTTCTTTTGAGGTAATGATGGGTAATATATGTTATGATGGAAAAGTAAAGGCAAGAGATAAACATGAGGTTAATTATGTTATGGTTATTTTTGAATATTTTAACTCTTTTTGGGGAATGTTTTATGAATTATATAGTATTTGGAAAAGAGTACAACACACAGACCGTGTCACAACCCATCATGTCGGATGAAGATGTGGGAATCGAACCCACAACCAAAGTGGGATTGGCATTTATCGCCAACCACTGGACTACGTGATGTCCCTAGTTAGTATAACTAATTATTTTTAGTATGATGATCTTATGAATCAGGAATAAGTTGATTTTGGGTTTTCTATTGAAATAATTAACCTATTATGGAGGATATGTGATTATGTTAATTACTTTTCAGTATGAGACTTTAAGAGTAACTGAAGTTATTTAGAGATATATGTTAAGATTTACCTTGGAAGACAATTTGATTAAATCATTCAGAGATTTGGGATTCAATATTATATTGGATTATTTAATGGTCTATGTTGAACATTTGGTTTTTTGAAAAATATTGATGATTAAGAGTAGTTTTTTTTGTAAAAGATTATCTTTTTTTGTATTATCTAATATTATTATAACAATTTTGGTTTTGGTAAAGGTCTAAAGGCATGGTAAATATATAGTTCTCTTCTGTGGGTTAGGTGATTCTCAAAATTTTGATTATATCGCTCTTAATTTGACCAAGTCATCCTAATTACTCACCTTTTGTAGAAAATATGGGTTTTTGAAAGAAATATAGTAAATGATGAATGTCTACACGAAAAGTAAGTATGTTTCCTTACGTTTTAGTTATTCTCATAAATAAATTACTTAATGAAAAGTATCTTAAAACAAAAACGTTTTCTATTAACATTTCCTACCGGGGAATCAAATAATATTTAACACATCACAAGTTTGTGATTTTCTGGTGGTTAACATTCTCTTAGACATATTTTTCAATCAATCTCCATCTGAACTTAATGGTTTTTTTTCTCCTTCATATCCATGTTTTCATGGAATCATAGTATCTGTTGTCTCAACTGAATTTTTACTTTTCTTTCTTTCTTTTAATGTAATAGTTTAATTTACTCCTTTTTCGAAACATACTAGATGTGGAACAACAAAAGGTTTTTGACACTGTTATTTTGAACTCAGATATAGACCGGAGTGTCTTTACCCCTTCCACCGTGGGTAGGATCAATGTGAGGCACTTTTTCCAGGCATCTTTTCTGCATGGACATTAGGGAGGTGAGTATAGGCTGACATGGTGTAAGTGTATCCCTACGGAATTTAATTTCCTAACATGGAGGATCTAGAACCGTGTTTTACCAACAGATGAGAATATTAGGAGGATCGGCATCAGCATGGATTCTCGCTGCAAGTGCTGTGTAGATATGCATGAGTAGAGTATTTCCCATTTATTCTTAGAGGGGGGTTGGGCATGTAATGTGTGGGGTGTCTTCGGTGAACATGCAAGAGCCTCCCTCAATGCGTCGAGCTTAGAATCCTTTGTGGAGAGCTAGTTTCAGGGGGCGGACGTCTCTAGTAAGGAAAAAAGGGTGAGATCCATCATTTTCAACGCTACCTGTTGGTGTGCATGGGAAGAGATGAACCGGGCTAGGTTCGAGGGGCTCACTTCTACTAGGAGATCCATTACTGCTATAGTACGATGTATCCTGATAGATTTGTGTGGCACCAATGATGACTGGAAGAAGACCCCGTCCATTTGCTGGTTTTTTGTGCATCGAAATGTGGCTCAGATGTCAACAACCATGAAATCTGGGCAATGGGTTCAATGGTATCCTCTTGAATGTAGCTTCAAATTTAATATTAACGATTCTTGCGTGCTGGATGAGATGCGTGGTGGCAGTGTGGTCTGATATCCTAGGGGTAGTGTGGCCTTGGCCTTTTCAGTGCATTACGGTTATTGGAATTCTATGTAGGTGGAGGCGAAAACTGTTCTCAATGGTATCACTATTTCCAGATAGGGGGTACTTGATATCTTGCAAGTTGAGACTAATTCTATAGTTATTCACGATGCATTTCATGGTAAAGGTATCATCCCCTGGTCAATTACATACACTATTCGGAAATGAAAAGTTGTCTTGGACAGTAGAACCAGAATCACTCACACGTGGAGAGAGGGAAACAAGGTGGTGGATCACATGGCCTCTATTGTAATGGCACGGACCTCTCCGGTCCATTTCTTTGTAAAAAATATGATGTGGTCAAACACAACACGTGTTGTAATAATAATTTTTTATAATAATAATTGATAATGGTGGCGTGAAAATATTTGGTGTTAATTAGATAAAATGGTTTTAATTTAATCATTGTAAAATATAAGAAATAAAGTCGAATATATTTAATATAATGATGGGAGGCGCATGGAATAAGTTATAAAGGAATAAATTACAATAAATGAGGATCATGTAATAAATTATAAAGGAATGAAATGCATGGGGTGCATGGGTGTGACCTTGTACAGGAGGCGTTGTGCGGTTCTCCACAATTAAAGTTGGAATTGTGTTAATAAAATTAAAAGGGTATTATTATATAATAATTAGTTATAAGAATAATAACATGAAGAGGCATGTGAATGGGGTTCCCAACAATGCGTGAATATAATGTTATGGGATATATGGAGTAAAAGAAATGGGAGGCGCCACTTTTGGTGGTGGGAGAGAATCATGAAAGAAAAAAAATAGATTGGAGAGAGAAACAAAATAATAATAATAAGAGAAATAAAATTAAAAGACAAATAAATTAAAAAGGAGGAATTTGTGCTTAATTATAACGCCCATGAAGACTCCAAAACGTGATTTCTTTTGGAGTTATGAAAAATAAATAAATAATTGATTAATAATAATAATAAAATATTGTTATTATTAATTTTGTTGATAAAACACTTTTTTGTCCGTAACTTCTTCATGCGACCTCGGTTTCACGAACCGTCAGTGGCAGTGCGACCCTGACTACGAGACCAAAATTATGAGTCCAATATTGGATGTCTTTTTCGGGTTTTCGGATTGGGTACCCGAAATGCACATGAATTAATAGATTTAATATTGTTATTATTACGGGATCTTGTATCCAACGTATCTCCCTCATACGGTATCAGATTGACGATCCGTCAGCGACAGCGTAACCCTGATATTATGATGGTCATTTTAAGACCAGTGATGGATACCTTTTTATGAGTTATGTCTCGGGTCAACGAAACACCACATATTGATAGAATTTTCATTATTATTAAAATGCGTGGAAACCGCGTGACTTGTTGTGTGTTAACCAATCAAAACATGTAACGTATGTACGGTCACATCGTGTATTCATTAATGCACGCTGAGTACGGATTTACCTATTCATTGCCTATATAAGAACGAGGTCATGTTTTATCTTCCATATCGATCGCTTCTTTGTCGCACGACGACGCTCTTGGACAATCGAGAAGTATTCCTCCTCTAACTTCTTTGTCCGAGCTCCGAATTACGATCCGTCAGCGGCCACAGGATCGTAGCGACGAGACGAAGCTTCTAAGCCCGGACTTGTCACATTTCCTTCCGCCTTACTTCTCCAGCTTCCATCCTAGGAGGCGTTTGTCGGGTTTGGCGAAGGCGGAGGACACCGAAGGACGTCGTCGGAAGCGACGTGATCGGGACCTTTTGAGGTAGGGGTTTACCTTCGTCTCTCTTTTTGGTGCAACATGCGGGGTGGGATATTTTTCTTTTGTTCCATGGGATGCAGCTGAACTTTAAATAAAGATAATAACCGGATAAAGAATGGTTTGGGGTTTTGTGCTGTTTCTATTGCCTTCCAGTTTCTTTATCTTCTGATTGTGATTTTGGATTGAAAGGCCTTTGCCTACTGAAAATCAAGGCCGTTGGTGGCCTTTGCGTGCACAATTGATATCTGAATTTTTGTGGTTGGTTTTGTTAAAACATGGAAAATGGATAAGCACGTAAAGACTGGCTGATTAAATGAGAATGAAAACCTTGTGTGATCACCCTGATTGAACAAAGTTGGAATAATGAACATGTTGGTGGTTTGGTTGTTTTGTGGAAAATGCCTTTATTTATGAAAAGTGTTTTGATTATGAAAAGTGTTTTGAAGTAAAAGGTGTTTTCAAATGCGGAAATGTTTTGTGTGTGGAAAGGGTTTTATGTGTGGAACATTGAAATAAATGAATGATGGAATGTTGTATGGTTGTGATAATCTCTTGTAAATGAAATGGCATGTGGTTGCTTGCATTTTACCTAACCTTGGTTGTGGATGGCAGGGATATGTTTGTGAAAGGTTTTGTCTGGATGTTTCTTTCCCAGTAGTAATAATTTGTTAAACCATTGCATGAAACATGAAAACCTAAATGGGGTTGGGGGATTATTGTTTGGTTGTTGATGCATGCTTCGTGGTAGCAGTGTCGAGGCACATGCTCAGTTCCTCTTTTTAAGAAGCCATAGGTTGGGCTGTGTGTTTGGTATATATATATATATAATTGTATCTTTGTGTTTTGTCGCACCACACCCATGTCAAGCACCTAGTGCAGAACACTCCCATTTTATGGTAGAGGGTGTTCCCCCTTAGTTACTAGCTCTTTCCTGCTCCTTCTTCCATAGGCTATGATGGCTTGAGGTGACCTTACACCCAAGACTCTTCGGGTAGGTCTCGGAAGCTGTGATGGCTTGAGGCGACCTTTAGCCCAAGACTCTTCGGGCAGGCTTACCGTTCCCCAGAACCTTCGGGATGAGGCCCAGGTGTCTGTGGGCGGGTTAGTGGTTGTGGCCCAGGTGTGTGCGGGCGAGATGCGTGGTTGTGAGGCCCAGGTGTGTGCGGGCGGGATGCATGGTTTGGCCCAGGTGTGTGCGGGCGGGAAGAGTGTGGTAGCGTCAGGACGTTTGCCGTTAGGAAGAGCAGCATCTAATTAAGTGGGAAATGGTGCGGGGTACCCAATACTTTTGTTCTATATATATACTAAACTTGTTTGTGTTACATGGTGAGTGTGACCAGTGAGGCTGGGTGGATAGTTTTTCCTTGTTAGTTTCTGGTTCTTCTGTTTTCTCACGGGACCTTAGGGTGTCCCCCCACTTGTGCATCAGAGCTTTAGGTTCTCTACTGAGTATACTTGAATGCTCACTCTATGTTGTTTCAGGTTTTCATGAGGACTACCAGGGCCGTGCGGGACCCTACTGGTCAGGCAGTGGGAGTTGTGCAGTTGCTGTTTTCTTGTTTTCCTTTTGGTACTGTACTCACTTTTACTTTTGAGCTTCCTTGTACTTGTACCTTGTTATAAAAATTGTTTAAACATGCATGTGGGCTTGCTTTGGGTTTATTTATGTACACTTGTTCTTTTCCCTTTTTGGTGGTTGCCTTGTCCTATTTCCTGATCCAAAATAATAAAAAGGGTAATGCCTCCCATATTTGTGAAAACTCATACCCTTGGTGCTAGTCGCCAACCAGGGGCCTACTGGAGGCGGGACTCGGTGGTCATTATCTTCCTTTCACCATTGCCAGCTCAGGAGGGGCATCTTTGGTGGGAGGGGGTCGTGACAGAATGGTATCAGAGGTGATGGTTGAGATATAGGATGAATTCTGGAGTTAGGCACATTGAAGATTGAATGGGATGGTAGGGCAACAGTGTTCGTTAATCTTGGTGCGTGACATAGGCCAGGGAAGACCGGCTAGGACACAGGATTTTAGGGCCCCCTGTGATCCGATGCAAGGACTCTGAGCCTACCGAACGACCAAGTGAGACTATATTGATTGCAGGGTAGAGACCCTAGGGAAGGTACATGCATCATCATGTTTGTTTTTTACTTGATTTGGGTGTTCTGGGAAATAAATTGAAATAAAATGATAATTAAAACTTTGAGTTTTTCATTACTACTTGGGCTTAGGCGTTCCCTGTTTACTGAACAACTATGGGACCTGGACGTCAACAGAACGACAGAGGAGTGGGACACAGACAGTTTCATGCAATAGAAGTGACAACCCTAGAAAGGCCAGAGATCAAGAGAGATGTTTCCAGTTTTACTTAAATGCTCTCATTTATTTTTTGTTTAAATTCAAGATCATCACACTCCTTTGTTGAAACTCATTCTCGCCCTTGCTTTGGGCCTGGAACTTTTTTTTCATGAATTTGTAATGCTAAGTTGTTTCCCTCTTTACTCTAAATGTGTGTGAAGAGTCATAACATGTGGGGGGAGGAGGACCTAATCCCTAATCAAGACGCATTAATTTGGATGCGATTAAACCCGTGCAGGATAGTCAGTTCCACCTAAAGTGGATAATATCTCGACATGGGAGAAGGAATTCCTCAAGCCATGTGTTTGGGAAATTTATTGATGTTTTGTATGGTGTTGGGGGGCAGTGTATGTTGGAAAATCCTAATATATGGAAGTGGGAAGGTCCAGTCCTTAATCGAGAGGCATTAATGCGGATGCGATTAAACCCATGCAGGCGAGTCAGTGCCGCCTAAAGTGGATAATATCTCGACATAGGAGAGGAAATTCCTAACTCACATAATTAGGGTTGTCGGTTGTTTCTTGTTATGACAAGAGGCCTGAGAGGTATCTTGAGGGGTGGTTGTTCGGACCTTTCCCCCTTTTATGGGTTGGTTTTAATTCTCGAGGACGAGAATGTTTTGAGAGGTATCTGGTGTAATGGCACGGACCTCTCCGGTCCATTTCTTTGTAAAAAATTTGATGTGGTCAAACACGACACGTGTTGTAATAATAATTTTTTATAATAATAATTGATAATGGTGGCGTGAAAATATTTGGTGTTAATTAGATAAAATGGTTTTAATTTAATCAATGTAAAATATAAGAAATAAAATCGAATATATTTAATAAAATGATGGGAGGCGCATGGAATAAGTTATAAAGGAATAAATTACAATAAATGAGGCTCATGTAATAAATTATAAAGGAATGAAATGCATGGGGTGCATGGGTGTGACCTTGTACAGGAGGCGTTGTGCGGTTCTCCACTATTAAAGTTGGAATTGTGTTAATAACATTAAAACGTTATTATTATATAATAATTTGTTATAATAATAATAACATGAAGAGGCACGTGAATGGGGTTCCCAACCATGCGTGAATATAATGTTATGGGATATATAGAGTAAAAGAAATGGGAGGCGCCACTTTTGGTGGTGGGAGAGAATCATGAAAGAAAAAAAATAGATTGGAGAGAGAAACAAAAAAATAATAATAAGAGAAATAAAATTAAAAGACAAATAAATGAAAAAGGAGGAATTGGTGCTTAATGATAGCGCCCATGAAGACTCCAAAATGTGATTGATTTTGGAGTTATGAAAAATAAATAAATAATTGATTAATAATAATAATAAAATATTGTTATTATTAATTTTGTTGATAAAACACTTTTTTGTCTGTAACTTCTTCGTGCGACCTCGGTTTCACAAACCGTTAGTGGCAGTGCGACCCTGACTACGAGACGAAAATTATGAGTCCAATATTGGATTTCTTTTTCGGGTTTTCGGATTGGGTACCCGAAACGCTCATGAATTAATAGATTTAATATTGATATTATTACGGGATCTTGTATCCAACGTATCTCCCTCATACGGTATCGGATTGACGATCCATCAGCGACAGCGTAACCCTGAAATTATGATGGTCATTTTAAGACCAGTGATGGATACCTTTTTATGAGTTATGTCTCGGGTCAACGAAACACCACATATTGATAGAATTTTCATTATTATTAAAATGCGTGGAAACCGCGTGACTTGTTGTGTGTTAACCAATCAAAACATGTAACGTATGTACGGTCACATCGTGTATTCATTAATGCACGCTGAGTACGGATTTACCTATTCATTGCCTATATAAGAACGAGGTCATGTTTTATCTTCCATATCGATCGCTTCTTTGTCGCACGACGACGCTCTTGGACAATCGAGAAGTATTCCTCCTCTAACTTCTTTGTCCGAGCTCCGAATTACGATCCGTCAGCGGCCACAGGATCGTAGCGACGAGACGAAGCTTCTAAGCCCGGACTTGTCACCTTTCCTTCAGGCCTTACCTCTCTAGCTTCCATCCTAGGAGGCGTTTGTCAGGTTTGGCGAAGGCGGAGGACACCGAAGGACGTCGTCGGAAGCGACGTGATCGGGACCTTTTGAGGTAGGGGTTTACCCTCGTCTCTCTTTTTGGTGCAACATCCGGGGTGGGATATTTTTCTTTTATTCCATGGGATGCAGTGGAACTTTAAATAATGATAATAACCGGATAAAGAAGGGTTTGGGGTTTTGTGCTGTTTCTATTGCCTTCCAGTTTCTTTATCTTCTGATTGTGATTTTGGATTGAAAGGCCTTTGCCTACTGAAAATCAAGGCCGTTGGTGGCCTTTGAGTTCACAATTGATATCTGAATTGTTGTGGTTGGTTTTGTTAAAACATGGAAAATGGATAAGCACGTAAAGTCTGGCTGATTAAATGAGAATGAAAACCTTGTGTGATCACCCCGATTGAACAAAGTTGGAATAATGAACATGTTGGTGGTTTGGTTGTTTTGTGGGAAATGCCTTTATTTATGAAAAGTGTTTTGATTATGAAAAGTGTTTTGAAGTAAAAGGTGTTTTCAAATGCGGAAATGTTTTGTGTGTGGAAAGGGTTTTATGTGTGGAAATTTGAAATAAATGAATGATGGAATGTTTTATGGTTGTGATAATATCTTGTAAATGAAATGGCATGTGGTTTCTTGCATTTTACCTAACCTTGGATGTGGATGGAAGGGATATGTTTGTGAAAGGTTTTGTCTGGATGTTAGTTGCCCAGTAGTAATAATTTGTTAAACCATTGCATGAAACATGAAAACCTAAATGGGGTTGGGGGATGATTGTTTGGTTGTTGATGCATGCTTCGTGGTAGCAGTGCCGAGGCACATGCTCAGTTCCTCTTTTTAAGAAGCCATAGGTTGGGCTTTGTGTTTGGTATATGTATATATATAATTGTATCTTTGTGTTTTGTCGCACCACACCCATTTCAAGCACCTAGTGCCGAACACTCCCATTTTATGGGAGAGGGTGTTCCCCCTTAGTTACTAGCTCCTTCCTGCTCCTTCTTCCATAGGCTATGATGGATTGAGGTGACCTTACACCCAAGACTCTTCGGGTAGGTCTCGGAGGCTGTGATGGCTTGAGGCGACCTTTAGCCCAAGACTCTTCGGGTAGGCTTACCGTTCCCAAGAACCTTCGGGATGAGGCACAGGTGTCTGCGGGTGGGTTAGTGGTTGTGGCCCAGGTGTGTGCGGGCGAGATGCGTGGTTGTGAGGCCCAGGTGTGTGCGGGCGGGATGCGTGGTTTGGCCCAGGTGTGTGCAGGCGGGAAGAGTGTGGTAGCGTCAGGACGTTTGCCGTTAGGAAGAGCAGCATCTAATTAAGTGGGAAATGGTGCACGATACCCAATACTTTTGTTCTATATATATACTAAACTTGTTTGTGTTACTTGGTGAGTTTGACCAATGAGGCTGGGTGGATAGTTTTTCCTTGTTAGTTTCTGGTTCTTCTGTTTTCTCACGGGACCTTAGGGTGTCTCCCCACTTCTGCATGATAGCTTTAGGTTATCTACTAAGTATACTTGTATGCTCACCCTACGTTGTTTCATGTTTTCAGGAGGACTACCAGGGTCGTGCGGGACCCTACTAGTCAGGCAGTGGGAGTTGTGCAGTTGCTGTTTTCTTGTTTTCCTTTTGGTACTGTACTCACATGTACTTTTGAGCTTCCTTGTACTTGTACCTTGTTATAAAAATTGTTTAAACATGCATGTGGGGTTGTTTTGGGTTTATTTATGTACACTTGTTCTTTTCCCTTTTTGTTGGTTGACTTGTCCTATTTCCCGATCCAAAATAATAAAAAGGGTAATGCCTCCCATATTTGTGAAAACTCATACCCTTGGTGCTAGTCACCAACCCGGGGCCTACTGGAGGCGGGACTCGGGGGTCATTATCTTCCTTTCACCATTGCCAGCTCAGGAGGGGCATCTTTGGTGGGAGGGGGTCGTGACTTCTATGTCAACCACTGGTTGCATGGTTAGTTGTCTAACCCACGTATCTCACATTAAACCTGAGGTGGTGAACTTGATTCGAGGCGATGCCCTTGGTCTCCATTACTTGAGGCCTCCCAAAAAACTGGCAATCTTTCCTCTGTCAATCTTTTGGATAAAAATGGCAACGTAACGGTAACAACAACATTCTCATATTTATAAATATTTGTGAACAAAATTTTAATATTAATTTAAATGGAATTCTATGCACTATGGCGTAACCAAGACACAACAAAGTGTTTCTTTGAAATCGTACGTTGCACACTAATAAAAAATAATATATTTTTTAAATGGTTGATAACGCCTCGCCATTTTAATGGCAGGAATGAATAGAACTAACTAAAAAATGATTATATATGTTTTTTAAATATTTTTACATTTATCAAATAAATGTTAGTGGCGTAAAATTCAAATGAATACAATTTTTAGAATAAATATTATAATATTCTTTAAAAGTCCGATTAACAGCCTCTTGATGGCGAACCCTATTTTAAATATACTTTTTGTCACTTTTATATGATATATTTGACAAAATAAAATCTTTATTTTGAATCAATAAATCAAAATTTACTTTTTTTAATTTTTTTTATTTTCATATAAAGATCATTTTAGTGGAAAATGTAGTATTTTAATTCAAAGCCTCCTTTTAATCTAATTTATTTCTATGGTTAGATTATCTTTTTAATTAATTTTGAGGTGTAATTTAAATAATTTTTTATTATTTAATACAGTATTGTTCATTGTATGTAATTTCACTTTAAAATTGTATGTAAAATCAAATCAATCTTTTGATAGATTTTACTTCCTAAAAACATGTATTTGGGTTTAACAATGAGATTTTTTTTAAAAATAATTACTGCAATTTCTGTGTTTGAAATATGATAAAATGGATTCCATATTTTTAATTATAAGGTCCAAATTATGAAATTAAGACACTTTTGTTATTGGAGATTATGAATTGTAACGGTGGTAATTATCTTTTATTATCATGATTAATTAGTAATCGAGTAGTTAAGGGTAATAAAATAATATCATAAAAATAAAAAATGACCCCAACATGTGTATAAATGGAATTTGTTCTATCATGGCCGACCATGGTATTCCTTGTTCCAACATAGGGTCCCCATGGAATCACTTTTGGGTGATAGTGACATTTTATCATTTTTTTAAAGAAATGAAAATATAACCAAAGTATGTAACACCTAAGTAAAACAATTTTATTTTTGTTTATATAAATTATTTCATTGACTATAAATATTAATTAGAAAGCTAAAAATATTTCCAACAACAAGGTATTTTTTTATAATTTTTAGAAATTAAATAAATTTATTTATTTTAGACACCATGATGATGTAGTGATTACCTCATTAATAAACGATTTAAATAAAATTAAATGATAAGGTATAGTCTAAGACATACACATATCAAAATCTTATTGGATGGGTGGATTTCGAACCCTTATCACCTTATCATGGAAATATATCATTGTGGGACCTTTAAAATCCCAAAACCATTTCATTATAATGTATCATTTCATGACATTCCAAGAGTGTCCCTCCTCCCTCTTATAAAAGGCCCCCACCTCTACCCCCTTACCCACACCTCTCATGCCCTAGGCTAGTCCAACCTCTTCTCATATTATCTCGCCACATCCCTATCTTAATCCTAGAAGACTCGCTTTGGGAAGAAGTTTTTCCAAGGAAGAATTTGGGCTCAAAGTAAAAAGAGTTACATGATTTGAAGGAATATAAAGAAACGAACAAGACAAGTCAGACTTGAGGTAAGGGATCCTACCTCATTCCACCATTTTAAGTATTCTCTATTATGTCACTTCGTTTAAGCTCCTCTTTATTATGTTGGGGAATGTTATTTTATATTTCTATTACTTCCATTTTTATGTTCATATGATGAGAGACCCTATTTTATCTCATCAATCCATTTTGTGGATGTTATAAGTGGCACCGTTAGGCTGCTAAAATTTTCGTAAGGGGATTTCTTATCTCACTTTTAATTCTGTGAGGTTTACATTGTTCTCCACTTATTTATTGAATGTGGAGTATTGTGTACTTCCATTGGATACATATTATCATGATTCTATTTATATTCATGTTATTTTGTGATTAATTTGGTGTTTATTATCTTTTGGTCATTCGACTCGATTGATCACGACGAGGTAAGGGGTTTTTATCTCACTTTCTGCTCCTGTGAGATTCATGATACAATTACCAATATTTCCTTTTTTTAGAGTATATACAGCCCATGATGGTATATTTTTTATAGTATAATTTAATTTATTGGTACTTATATCTTCATTGTATGACCCTTCTTTCATGTGGTTTACATTTCGAATGTTACCCAAATCGGTAAGGGAACCGTTCACCCTCCCCTCCATAAAAAGACTTATTTTTCTATTTCTTTTAATTTACATATTATTATGTTTGGATATGCTCTTCTATATCCTTATTAATGTAAATTTTATTTCCAAGTGATGAGATACCATTTTCTCTCTCATGAACTCATTTTCTGAAATTTAAAGTGACGTCGTTAGGCTGTCGAATTTCAGCAAGGGAACTTCTTATCCTAATTTCTATTCGTTGGGTTAACCATCTACATATTGATTATGTCATGATATGAATATGTGTGAATGACCTTGGATTTATTTACACTTAATATCCACTTATATTGTGTGTTTTTATATTTTTCACACATAACATCATAATTAATTTATCCTTAATCTAATGATACCGTCTTTGTAAGGGACTTCATCTCAATATACTTTTATTGAGGCATCTATTTATTTACACACGTCATTATTTTATATGGTGTATAAAACACTTTTTCATTTCATTTCATTCAAAGGGAATATTTTCTCTACGAAGCCTTTTACTAAATAACATAAAGGAATTTTTCTTTTTTACGTAAGTTGTGACAACGTCCTTTTTTCCCGCCGCTAATATTATTTAACCTTTGGCTTCCTTACCAAGTCGTAATATTTTTAATAGGAAAATAAATACGATATAATCTTTTTACGTATTTTGGTATTGAAAATGTTTTTTTTTCAGAATGGATTTATTATGTGAATATATTAAAATGTTATATTGTTATTGCAATATGGGAATGTTATCATTATTTAATGCTTAAGTTATGTGTTATGATTATGTTATGGTTCTTGGGGAATGTTTATGAAATTGATTTGGTCCATGATAGACTAAGTGTAGGTGAGCCCATGATTCCTCTCCAATGAATTGGGTAATGCGAAGGAGTTAAATGCTAAGGTTTCTCCAAAGATATTTAGGGAATATATTATGATGGGTATTCCAAATGTAACCATGAGGGTTACTCCCTACGCAAGAATGTTATGCCTTATGATTTCAATGAGTTATACATAAATATTATAATTTCAGATGGTATGTTATGATTGAAAGGTATGGTTTCAATTATTTGTATTTATTTGTGGGTTAATGTTTCATTTAATTATGTTATAACACATACTGAGAATTTTTTGCTCATCCCATGTTATTGAAATGTTTTTCAATGGTTATAAGGAAGGGTAAGAGAAAGGAACTATTCAAGAAGATTTATATGAAGAAAAGAACTCTTGTTTTATTTAAGGATGTTATATTGTTGTGAGAAATCGGTTATAGTAGTATTGTCTACTTTGTAATCTTTTGATATGTTATATAATTATGTCCATATTCTCTAAAACTCTAAACCTGAAATGGTCCTCAATGTGAATTATTCATTTAATTCAAGATTAAGTAATGTTATAAGGTCGAATCCTTATAAAAACCATAAATAATATGTCAAAAATTATTTCTATGCCCCATAAAATTTAATAAATCAATTTGATGGACCATTAAATGGCAGCCAATGATAGAACATGAAATACACATGGAAACTATTATTACAAAAAAAATGTCAAACGGGCCTTTAAGTCATTCACAAAACTAACATTTGAAAAAGGTATGAATTTCAATTTAGTAAGGAGGTTTATACATAACATTTAAAGTAGAAATCCACATTGATAAATCCCTTAAAAAATAAGGTTACATATTCAAAACACACCCATTTTCAAAAGGATATAAAACAAGCAATTTTTCAGCAACTCGAGACAAAACATTATTTAATCCAAAACCATTTTTTTAAAACAAAATCCATATATTAAAGCCATATAAGCACCCAAAAATTCCATTTTTAATTCTTCAAATTCATTTATAAATCCAAAAAAAATAATTTTAAAATCATACTTAACACATAAAATCCAACCAAGCAGTTTACAGAACACATGACATACCTTTTTAAGCAAAACTATTTTTTTTATGAACATGACAATGAATTAAATATCAATTGAATGACATATTTAATTCAAGATACTATAACATGTTAAAAATAACATTATATACGTTCTAAAACACACAATAAAATTTGTTAATTATATAGAAACATTTAAACAAACACAAGGTGTGCACTATTTTGACAAAACAACAATACCTTTCAAAAAAACATGCTTAAACAACCATTTTGCACCCCATGAAAATTATCCAATGACTGATTCATAATAATAAACATATATATATCTGATTATAAAAATATTGAAATGATGAATATTAAATTATAATTGCATGTTCATGGGATATCATACCTCAAATCATTGGCATAATGGGAACTCACACCCGCTATCACCATCTTCGGGTATATAACCCCTAAACCTATGATGACCAGCCCCAAATGAACAAAACCCCATTAAAATCATAAGATAACAGAAACCCATGCCTATAACGACTAAGGTGAATTATAAAATCATTAAATAATGAATGGAGGAATAAGAAGATGTATACAGGAGAATGAATCTCATCTTTTCAACTAGAAAACTCTTTGTCGTCCATTAGATCTACACACATAGAGAAAAGGGAAAGGGAATGGGTTACAAATTCTTGGAAATGCTAATACGGTCTGGAAGAACCAAGGAATTATTATTTTTGGTGAAAAAGCACTAATTGAATGTTTATGATTGAAACTATTTACCTTCTCAATTCAGGACAATTTTAGGAAACCTGAGCACTATAGCACTAATATTCAAATAAAATGCCCTCCAATGAGGTAAAATACATAACGGGGGTGATTTTATGTATTTTGTATCCGGTTTGGAGGTGGAATCACAAAAAAATATTTAAAAAAGGAAATGATATAATGAAGCAAAATATTTTTAAAAAGCTAGAAATGGGCCCACAGGCTGGACCAATATCTAAATATGTAACTAAAATTCACCATGATTATGAATTATTAAGGGTTATAAAATTATATAGAGGTTTTAATATGTTAGTTGGGGAATATTATGATATGTAATGAGTGAAAAATGTTAAACAATAAAGGATTTATGATAGAATCCAATTTTGTTATTAAAACTGGAAATGGGCTCACGGTAGGCTCAAATAATTAAGTAACCACCCTCTCTCCAAAAACACCAAAACAGGAAATGGGGATCCCAAATTATGGTGATTATACATATTGGGGGTTAAAAACTCAAATTTAATCTCACCCAACACCCAAGAAAAGTATCAAAATTTTTAATGAACTAGATCAACACCGGGACATAAAAAAATGGGTGTGACAATTCTCCCCACGATTAAAGCCTTCCACCCCCAGAAAGCCATAACTCTTTTCAACTGACAGAAAACCCCTAAGGATTCCTTATCATCATAATAAAACCTCTAAATCTATGTAAATATCATTAACAAACAATATAATTTATACTCTTTCCCAATCAAGACACCTACTCACAACCACTTTTAGAGAATCAACGGAATGATCAAGACACCACCTCCACAACAAAGAAAATATATTGATTGTTTGTCCATCTCCCAATGATCCCAACGATCACCCAAACCATTGTTCACTAAAAAAATACAATGACTCGAGGTTGATTCTGGAATGGGCTCCCCACCATTAAATCACAACTATCATCTTAAAAATCTTAATGGAAAGATCTTTGAGACCCGATGTGGGTCGCCCCACTATTTGTGACCAACATAAAATAAAAAAAGAATTCAAAGTGATCTATATTTGGGAATCACCTACGCAGGACCACCAAAACTATCCCACATCAACCTATAACCAGAGTTAATAGGGCTACAACATGAATATCTAAACCACCCCTCCCGAACTGAGGGAACAAGAAGTAGGCCAACAGTTTCGGCACAGATCATAAGCCCAACACTATGGGATGGGATGGAAGGTGACCCAATAATTTGGCCATTGATACCAGAAAAGAAAAAAAGGAAATACCCAACACTCTCCACCTATGTACTTGTGACACCATGACTACACCTTATTTTCATAGGAGGTCCAAACATGGACATTTATAAAAAAACCACATATGTGAAGGCATAACCATTGACACTGTGTGGGGGGTAAGTCCACCACACATATGGTGAAAATGGGAAATTCACACTAATGATGAACCGAAATATATACATAGAAACTACCATATGAAAGTGGTTCAATTAGGATCCTGGTAAGGCTCCCCACAGCTCTGTATATTTTGTGACTGCATGAAAAGATTCACTCTAAGGCCTAAGGCTGGAGCCCTGAATCTTGAAGAATCGGTTGCACCGCAGTCAGGTGATAAAGATCACAACACTCAAAAACTACTCACATGATCAATAAAACACCTTCATATTACTAGGAACTCATAGATACATATCAAAATTCTATCTCACTTCAAACGAGGAGCACAATGAACATGGAGTATAGTAAAACACATCAACACCACTGATCACAATAGCTATGTCGAAAAGAATTATCACGACCTAGAATCACATTAAATCGATCACAAAAGATATCTGTTTCAACTATTTGGATAAGGAATTATTTCTTTTGGTGGATCTACCTTTCGAAACATGATAAAGAATAGTTAGGTTTATCAATCAGAAATCTTGAAAACATAGAACTATCTGTGGCCACATCACAACATCCAACACATCTTCAGAAACCCACTGAACATTACTTCATAACCGAGACAACAATAAGGTCTCATCTCATGATACAACAAGAGTACGACATCTAGATCACAAGGAAGATTATTTAATAAAAACAACTTCTAAGACCTAGAAAAAACAATTCACATAACCATTGGTTTATAAATAAAGGCCGATATTTTTTTAGCTCAAAACACTTTTTATAAAAAAAACTAATTGTGTGGGCTTCCACATTCACCAATAGTGTTTCATCAAGTCTCACCAACATGCACATTTCCATGCCTCCCAGAATCCCAACCACCATTCCCTATAGGCCATCCTTCTAGATATCAATAATATTGTGCTGGAAAGCACCCATGAAAACACAAAAGCCTGAAATAAAAAAACATCATTTAAAAAAGCTTGTACCTTCCAATGGAACACTAATCACATAGTAAAAAAACCTTTTCATATTTAACTGAAAAAACCACACATCATCATGAAATATTTTATTAAAAAACGTAGCCATTTTTGATTTTAAAAACATTTAAAACAACCAAAATACTCCAAACAACAGCTTCCCTTTTCGGAAATTCAGTAAGTTATTTTTTTATAATCTGTTGTCCATTGTGACCAATACCCTTCCTAAACAAACACCAACCTCTCAAAACGTATTTCAAAAAATAATTTATCAGATTCAAAAACACTTCAATATCCTAAAAAATACATTTAAAATAATGATTCAGAATCACCTTAAAATGATTCCCAATTTCAAAACATTTTATTCTAAAAAACCACATGTTTTGATTATGTATAATCCAATCCCGTTAAATCATTTCCACATCCACCTAATTTTTTTTCACAAAAACACAACCTTCCAAATAAATTATTATATTTAATTTTTAGAAACATTTTTTTCATCTTTTCAAAATCCAATCCGTCATTTAAACACCATCTCCACAATCCTGAAAAAGAGATTTAAAAAATTAGAATTCATGAAAGGTGAAAGAGACACAAATATTATAACTATTGTCAGTGTGTGACTTGACCATATGGTTGGAAACCATATTTCAAACACAACACCAACTAGAAGAGACTTATTCGGACCATGCCTCGAATCCACATGGCTTGACCGTGCCAGCGAGCTCATGGAGGGCATTATTTAGACTCCTATTGTCATATCCCCACACAAAAAAA
The DNA here is from genome assembly GCA_963277665.1 of Viscum album. Taxonomy (NCBI): domain Eukaryota; kingdom Viridiplantae; phylum Streptophyta; class Magnoliopsida; order Santalales; family Viscaceae; genus Viscum; species Viscum album. The sequence continues at coordinate 1,680,970,795 of OY728126.1, read as the reverse complement.
TCAACAAGAACAAAGGACACTAACAAAACCAGACTTCCCGTGGAAACCCAAGGATCCGAACAAGAAAGAGTTCACGACGTGCTTCACAAAAATAACATTCATGTCCCAAAATCCTACTACATCTACCATGAAATCCCCCAAAAAACAAGGGGGTTCTAAAAATAATGGTCTGCTATGAGCTAACCTCCTTTGATACCATTTTTTCAAATACAGCCTGAGTCGACCCTGAACCGTTCACCCAGGCCAGCCCGCGAAATGTCCTGAGAGATTTTATTTATCCTCCCGGTATTGTGACAAGAACCAAGGTCTTCAACTGAGTACACAAAGGGGTTTCCCACTATATAATAAATCAAACAAACTATGGATATACATGGATAGTTCAAAATACATTTATATAAAAAATGAACAGAAATGTATTTGTACAAGATAGTGAAAGTACAACTAAACAACAACTTATCTGACAAAACTAGATAACTAACTAACTCCATGTCACCTTGTTGTTCACTCTACAACACGATTATGACGCGTATCCCAAGGTGATAGAAATCATGATGAAACCTTCACAAGGGTTAAAAATAGAAGAAGACTATATGGGTGAATATTAAAACATAGCAGGTTATACCAATATTGTATTCCCAGTGCACATACTATAAATTAAAAGAAACAAAAAATTGAAGTATTAAATTCAATATATAAAGGTATTTTTTCAAAATGAGGTCCAACGAAAAAAATTTACTAGACAAAAACTTGCATGTTTTATAAATAAGAATTCTAGTAACAATTTTCAATGTGGTGCAGCTTCAAAATCAAAATAGTTTTCAAGAGGGTTGAATTAATGAATGTACACTATTAAATAAATAACACAAACTATTTAATTTACCAGTCAAACACTCCATATGATGGTAGTGAGTAAAAAATATCCACGGAGCACAACTCACAGGAAAACCCCTATGCACTAGTTAGTTGATAGCCTCAAGTACCACGTATCTCAGTAAATGTAACCATAATAAATATATATTCTCTTGAAAATGAGCTACTCGTAGGGAGTATACTCATAACCTTGTGGTCCCCCAACAACAACAAAACCATATTTTAGTATGTTTTTTCATTGTCAACCATTCTACGTGAAACAAGGGCCAAACCCCACAGGGTCCCTAGCATACTTGTACTTGTCTACCCACCTAAATCCCCGATATTCCCTTTAGTTCTCAATAATTTAAATCATATTATCAAATAAACTTTTATAATCAAAATTAAATAACCAAACCATTACCAAAAAACATCCAAAACAAGATTAACATATCTTTAAGGAATCAATAAACCTCTAAAAAGTTTCTTAAAACAATTTCATTGAATATAGTGCGGCCTTTCACATAAAATTCATTCAAAAATGATATCTTAAGGACAAAAAGTAGTAAATAAAATATTAACCTAGATATGGCAGCTGAAAAACCAATTAATAAATAAATTTCATGTACTATAAAATGGCCCCAAAAGATAGACCATGATATACACATGGAAATCATTTTTACAAAAAAAATCAAAATGAACCTTTAAGTTAGTCTCAAAAATAACAATTGACAAAGGTATAAATTTCAATTTTTTTAAAGACGTGCATAAAAAACACATACAATAGAAAACCACATTCATAAATCCCACAAGACTCTTAGGATACATATTCCAGATAGAACCATTTTTATAAGGTTGTGAAATGATCCATTTTACGACAACTTGGGCCAAAACATGTTTCAATCGAAAACACGTTTGTTTCTAAAACAAAATCCAAATCTAAAATCCATATAAGGACCTAAAATAAAATTTTTCATCATTAGAATACATTTATAAAACCAAAAAAATATTAAATCACACATAACACATAAAATCCAACTGGGCAATTTACCGAACACATGACATTCCCTTTTAAACAAAAAAAATTATTTTCTGCACTTGACAAGGAATAAAACACCAATTGCATGACTTATGTGATTCAATATATTGTATCATGTCAAAAATAACATTAACCAGGTTCTAAAAATAACAAAATATTTGTGAAAGAGAGCTGAACATTTAATCTGACAATTGGTGACCACTTTTATGAAATAACAACACTACCATTCACAAAACAAGGCTTAAACAACCATTTTTCACACCCAGAAAATTAACAAAAGGCTGAAAAATATTAATAAACCTATATATAATATTTAACCAATATTAAAATTATTAAATATAAATTATAAAGACTTTTTTCAAGGGATATCCTACCTCATTTCCTTGGCGTAATTCAAATGCACACCTGATATCACCATCTGAGGGTTTATAAACCATAAAACTAAGTCAACCTTTCCCAAACGAAAAAAACACCATAAAATTAATGGGATTACACATAAATAAGATGACTAGGGTATATTATAAAACCAGTAAATAAAGAAATTAGGAAGAATATGAAGGATAAAGGAGAATCAATCTTGCCTTTTCAATTAGAAAACACTTCGTCTTCTATTAGATCTGCACCCTTAGAAAAACCGGAATTGGTTGGAACATCTTAGAGAGGATCATAGGGTATGGTTGAACTCGGTAAATTATATTATTTGGAAAAAAGATCACCAATTGAATGATTTATTTATGAAACAATTTACATTTTCAATTATTGATGATTTGAAAAATATTGAGAAATGATTCCCTAATATTAGATTAAATTGATCACTAAAGAGATAAAATCGATGATGGGGAGATTATAGTTATTTTAGATTTGGGTGGCTGGTGGAAGCACAAAAAATTTCATAAATTAAGAATGATATAAAAGAAACAAATTATTATTTTTAACATGAAATTGGACCACGGGCTAGCCAAATTCCTAAATAAGTAACCCAAATACACCATAGTTTTAAATTATTAAGTGGTAAAAAATGATATGGAGGTTTGAATATGTCAGTGGAGGAATGGTATGAACTGTAATGGGTGAAAAATGTTAACAAAAGGAGTTATGAAAGAAGCCAATTTTTTTTAAACTATATATGGACTCACGGTAGGCCCAAATCCTGAAGTAACTACCATCCCTCCAAAAACTCCAAAACAAGCAATGAGGAACCCAAATTTGGGTGAATATACATATACGGTAGTTCAAAAATCAAAATTAATCTCACCCAACACCCATGAAATATATTGGAATTATCAATGAAACATATCGAAACAATTACATGAAAATAAAAAAAACAGGGTGTTACAATATAGTATTAATCTCACAAGAATAATAAGTGTGATAAAAACCACATACCTCATGTTTGACTTTTCATGAATTCTATTTGTTATTCCTGAATAATAAAATTATGTTTATTTCAACTCATAATATCATTTTTAAATTTTATAATTCTTTTTATATAACTTATTACATTGCTAAAACAATTTGTAAATTGTTTGAGTTCATATCAAACATTTTGTCCATGTTCGGAACACGAGTGAAAAAAGAACTAGTTATAATTACAGTGTGTCCATGTGGTCAAAATTCCAATATATCCAGATCTTTATTCATGTTTTAAATATCATATATATATATATAGGATATATATCCATCATATATTTATTTACAATAGACCATATCATTTTGATATATGAAAATGAATTTCACCATTCATGAAGACGGTAAGTCGTATGTATGCATTAACGCTACTATCATTTCACATATTCACATTTTTAAAGGAATGAAGAACAAATGATACATAGTTATATTATTATTCCTGTATAATATCATATTTTATATACATTAAATAATTTAATTAACACTATAATTTAAATGTTCCATGTATTGTATAAACGAGTCATATCACATTGAGGGGGTGGTACTCCGTGCATCCTCAAATGAAATTATCATATTTACAAATTATGGGATCCATAATTGTAAAGACCCGTAAATTTCAAGGAAAATTTTTTTTTCTTAATTTTTATTGGAATTTTACAAGAACGCAGTTTCTGACGGCACATGATTCCGAGGCCCGGTGTGCCCGGAATCATTTTCTGAAGTTTGGCTCAGGTACGTTCAGTGAACGGACGAGCGGATTTTTCTAACTTTTGAACCGGTGCCCGGAATCGAATTCTGAGGGCACCGATGAAATCGCAGTGCCAGTATTCTCTTAGAAATGCCTTTTCTGGAGTTGTGTTTGCTTGGGTGTGGTTTTTAATTTTCGGGCTTAAAGTTAAGAAATAAAATAATTTTTCGACAACTTTATTTTATTTCACTTAAGCCACATGAAAGCCAACTTGAATCCACATAAAAGCGGCTTAAACTGAGTTGATCTGAATAGGATGCTATCCAGAAAATATTCTACTCCCTCGGTAGGATATTTGTGAAGTGGGACCCGCATGAGCCCCGCCGTTTCTTTCCGCTATGTAACGCAACCGTGAAAACCCGTCATTATCAAAGTCAACTGACGCGTTTTCTAAATTCTTAACAGACCATTTAATTGGGCGGTTTATTTCGTAAATTAAATGAGTTGTTTCTTTCATTGAATTAATTCAATAAATTGATGGGTCTTTACTTACCCCTTTTCGTGTGTTGGCATAATAATAAAATAAGACCATCCAATTTCTTTTGGAGGATTACTCGTTGAGAGAGGATCCTTGAACCTTCAGCATCCTTCGCGATGAACGCGAAGAACGCCGAACCCAGAAATCGACGACGCGACGCCGTGATCCGCGACGCCGACAACGTTCATCTGCGACGTCTCTTCCTCCGCGACGGATCTTCGATCGGCTGCTTGAGGTAAGAGTCTCGGACCTTCCTTTTTATCTCCTTTGAGGTTCTTAACCAAAACACAGATTTAATTAATTAAATTATATCTGCTGTTTCATGGTGTGTGGAGTTCACCGACTCAACGTCGTGTTCTGCGACGACGCGACGCCCTTCCGCGACGACGCGGGGATCTCCACCTTCCGCGACGAGCAAATTTCGTGAAGAACGCTCATGCGTGATGTCCAACGAGGTAGGGATTTTATATTTTTTGAAATACCCCTCCTTATATTCCCGTGAACATTCTTTAAAAATTAAAGAACCAGAATCAAAGAAACAATTTTATTTTATTAAAATTGTTGGTTCATGTGTTGAACATTTTATTTTCTCACGTTGATTATCTCTAACGCGGAGGGTGCGGGCCAAATGAACACGGCCCGACGAACCTCCGTCGTTCTTCGTTTAGTGCGGATTTGACGGGCGACGGTGGAACGTGCCGCAACGGATGTTTGATGTTTCCGCAGTGAAGGACGAGTCCCGGGAGGAGCAACGGCGCAGACGGGAAGGAAAACGGGCCACCAGAGCGACTCCGGAGGCGCTGGCGGCCGGAGGCGGCGGTGCCCGTGGACCCTCGTCCGCGCGGGTCCGGCGCTCCCGGGTGTCCAGGGCGGCACCCCGGGGGGCCGCGGGGTTGTCACGCGGCGCCCCCGTGTGTCCAGGGCTGCCCCCCGCGTGTGCCGCAGGGTTGTCACGCGGCGCCCCCCGGGTGTCCAGGGCGGCACCCCGCGGGTGCCGCGGGGTTGTCACGCGGCGCCCCCTGGGTGTCCAGGGCGGCACCCCGTGGGTGCCGCGGGGTTGTCACACGGCCCGCCCCGGTGTCCAGGGCGGCACCTCGCGGGTGCTGCAGGGGTGTCACGTGGGGCGGCGGCTCCCCCCGCGTCGGCCGCTCGGCCGAGCCGGGCCAACCTGGTCGAACCCGGGTCGGGCCGACCAGGGGGGTTGGGCCGGGTCGGCCCGGACCCGGACCCCCCCCCCCCCCCCCCCCCCCCCGTTTTTCGGACCGCTTTCGGTCAAATGCCCGTAACATGAGCTACGTGCCTCCGTTTGACAAACCGTCGGCGGCGCTGGTGATCTCGTTGGGAAACGGTCCCTATGAGTATACCCTATGAGAGTTCGGGGTACAGTTGATATATGGCCGGGATTGGTTCGCTCCCGAAACCAACCGGGCCCCTGGGATGAAATTACTAATAACTTCCAGACCAGGCGTCTGATTGACGCGCTGTCTATTGCGTTGAGTTCCTCTTGACAATACGGAACTTTTGGCATACTTCGCCCGAGTTTTGGACGCAGTTGGATTTCGGCCGGGATGTATCATACCAAAAATCCAAAAGGGCCCCTGGAACGGAAAAGCTGATATCTTTCAGACATGACCTCCGTTTGACGTGTCGTCTGTTGCGTTGAGACCCCTATGAAGAGGAGGTCCTTTCAGATACATCTTAGTGGGATTTCGTGATACTTGGAGTATCAACCCGTAGCTCATGGTGCGAACCCTCCCAGTGACGAGCAAGTAGAGTAGCAGCAGATCCTTGGCAGAGGAGTGCTCGGTTATAGCAGCATACCCTTGGCGGTGGAGCACTTTGTTGTAGCAGCAGACCCTTGGTGGTGGAGTGCTTGGTTGTAGCAGCACACCCTTGGCGGTGGAGCCCTTGGTTGTAGCAGAATACCCTTGGCGGTGGAGCGCTTGGTTGTAGCAGCATACCCTTGGCGGTGGAGCGCTTGGTTGTGGCAGCATATCCTTGGCGGTGGAGCGCTCGGTTGTAGCGGCAGACCCGCGGTACTCGAAAGAGGCGGTGCGCTTGGTTGTAGCGGCAGACCCACGATACTGGAGACGAGCGTACGGAGTACGGAGACCGTGTAGTCGGCTGAGACATGAAGACTGCTCGACCGACTCGACTTGGAGTGAGTCGACTAGCCCAGTGGACGTAGCGCCCGGTATTCGGCGGCAGAACCACGGACGACAGAGCGCCTGGTAGTTGGCAGCAGACCCGCGGTACTCGACTGGAGGAGTACCTCTATAGGCTATTTGGGTGAGCGCCCAGTATTTGGCAGCAGACCCTCAACGGACGGAGCACCCGGTAGTTGGAAGCAGACCCACAGTACTCGACAGGAGAAGTACCTCAACAGTCTTAGGTTAGTGAGCAGTACCTCAGAGTCGTGACAGGACCACTGTACACTTCAGAGACGGGACTCTTCAACAGTTACGGTTTCGATAATGAAAATCCTGGTTTGAGCTGAGTCATTGATCCTTGTGTTTTCTCTTGATTGAGATGGGTTGACTGATAATTTCGGTATATGTATGGGCATATACCTATGAGAGTTATCTATTGAGTTTTCCTGTGTGGACTACATTTCCTTTCCTTTGTGGATGGTGTTGAACTATCCTGTGTGGATTTACTATTTACTCTCCTTCGTGGATTGTGTTGAACTATCCTGTGTGGATTTATTGTTTACTCTCCTTCGTGGATTGTGATGAACTATCCTGTGTGGATTTACTGTTTACTCTCCTTTTAGGATTGTGTTGTGCTATCCTGTGTGGGTATGCGTTTGATTTCCTGTGTGGACTGGGTTGTGCTTGGGCTCGGACGTTGGAGACGAACGAGAATGGATGACTTAGGTATATGTATGGGCATATACCTAAGACGTGTCAGATGTTACTACGTGATTGCATCATTCATCTGTGGTTGATCCTTTGTGGATTTCTGGAGACCTTTGGGGGTCTCGGGGTCCCTACTAAGTAGCTTATACTCACCCCTGCACGGGCTATGCCCGCACTTCGTTGTGTTGGTTGCAGACGACGGACAACGCTGGTCAAGGCTGAGGCTTGCTGAGCGAGATGGTACCCGGAGATGGACCTCACGACGAGAGGGTACCCGGAGCTGAGGTGGCCATATGTACCTACCCATCAGGTAGGGACTCTAGAGGACGATCCAGGAGCAGCTTGACACCTTCCTGCCGTTTTGTTTTTTTCTTGTACTTTACAGTTGGGCTTGTATTTCTGACCCCTTTTACTTTCAGCACTTCTGTTGTACTCAGTTTACTTACTGTTTACTTTTTCATGTACTCTGTGGTGTTTTGATACTTTTATAAAGGCAATGCCTTCCATGTTATTGGGATTTACGCCTTTGGTGCTAGTCGCCAGCCCCTGGCCTATGGAAGGCGGGCTTGGGGTAGTGACGGCACGGGCCCCGAGGACGGGTCGCGACAGATTGGTATCAGAGGTGGTCGGTTCTACCGCAAACTCCGATCTTTATTCTATGTGAAGCAATAGTGTTTATCATATTGAGTGTGGTTATCGGTCCAGGGAGTCCAGTGTTGGTGCGGCGGCCGACGTATCCGTACACCAGGACCCTAACTTCTGATTTCCGACTTAATGCACGAAGACACTGATTGCGTGTGTGTTTCCAGCAGTTTTTAAAAGTTAGCTCAAACCAGGTCAGCTCACTAGGTTCTTTTCGTTTGACCGTATCACGTTGTTTCGTTCAGGATGCCTCCCCGCGGACGACCAGTTAGGGTTCTGAGGGTTGAGCATGGCGACAACCCGCCCAGCGACGAGGCCTCGGTGCAGGGCCCCTTGACAGCTGAGGCACCGGCAGTACCTCTACCTTCCGAGCCACCGATTATTCCAGCCGCTGATGATGCACATCGCTTGAGCACACTGCACGAGTTCCAGTGCCAGAGGCCACCCAGGTTCCGGGGAGAGACGGACCCGCAGGCGGCTGAGGATTGGCTGGAGGCTGTGGTGGGAGTTTTTAGGCTAGTGAGGATACCAGCAGACCTCATGGTAATCCTCGCAGCGAGCCTACTGTACGCAGTAGCAGGCCGATGGTTGAGCTTGATGCTCCAGGTGCACGACGAGGCATCACTTCTATGGGCATACTTCGAGAGCCTGTTTCGGGCAGAGTTTGTACCAGCCACCCTTTGAGCGGTGCGTATACAGGAGATACTCCAGCTGCGGCAGGGCAGCATGAAAGTGGCCCAGTACTCGGCGAGATTTGCGGGCCTCTTGCGATACTCTACAAATATGGTACGAGACCCGTTCTTCAGGGCTCGAACCTTCGAGCAGGGACTCAGGTGAGAGATTAGATATTTTGTAGTTCCACTCACCTTTCTGACACAAACAGGGGTGCTGTAGCGAGCCCTCTTAGTGGAAAGTTTCCTTGCTGAGCAGTCTCCAGCAGCAGGACCGACTACTAGCCAGCATGCGGCAGAGTCTTCTGCAGCAGGTAGTAGACAGATGACACAGAGGTCCAAGATGGCCAGACCTACCGGTGGCCGACTGCACGACTCAGGTTTAGTTGTGCGGGGGTTCCGGGGTGGAGTCAGAGCCAGGCATGCCGAGAGTGGGCAATGTTACTCCTATGGCGGGATTGGTCACATGGCTCAAGACTCCCCGACTCGTTTTACAGATGAGCAGCATGCGGTAGAGGGACCTCCCAGACAGAGATTCGGCCACGGTGGTCCACAGGGTATAGGTGGACGAGGCAGTGGAGCTGGCTGAGTAGCCGATGGTGAGAGACACTTCGAGGTGTTGCCACCCCCACCACCAGGAGGTCCACCCCGACCGCTGGGAGTTGGTGGACATGGGAGAGCTCAGCTTCAGGCAGCTGAGGCCTTCGATCGTGGAGCTCTGGGGGCAATTGGACAGGATCAGAACTAGGGGATACGTCTTTTGTACTTCTAGTTCCTTGTTGTTGTTGTGTAGCGTCCTTGTAATATGAGCTGCAATAATATAAGATTCTTACCTTTGTGATGTTTTCCTTCATGTCCTCTTTTGCGTTGTTACTAAGAGGTTCCGATTTAGACTGTTGACTTGACCCTCACTTGTGGGACATCTACTGGAGGAGACCCAGTTACCACACACTGATGCCGACAGTGTGACTCAACCCTTGAGGCGAGAGTAACGGTTGGATCTCTTGGTAGTAGCATCGAGGCCTTACGACGTCATCCTTGGTAGGGATTAGTACCATCCATGTCGGGATTGACTGTATTAGGCAAAAGAATGTGGTTCATCCAGGGGATGGGACCAAATGTCTCTTATCGACAAAGAAGAAATCTTGCAACTCTTGTGGGACCTGAGATGGTCCAGGTCATCCAGGGGCGGATGAGTACAGCTCAGAGCCGGCAGAAGCCTTATGCAGACAGGAGGCGGAGACCACTAGAGTTCGAGGATGACGACCACGTCTTCTTGCGGGTCTCACATCGACGTGGTTTGCGGAGATTTGGCCGAGGCGGCAAGTTGTCTCCACGCTTCATCGGGCGTTTTCAGGTCCTCAGCAGGATTGGCGAGGTGGCTTATCGCCTGGCTCTGCCACCTCAGTTGCACCGGGTGCACGACGTCTTCCACGTATCTCAGCTGAGAAGATACGTGCACGACCTGACGCACATCTTTGACCATGGGGAGCTAGACGTGGATGATGGGACGACTTTTACGGAGGTCCCGGTGGGGATAGAGGATCGATAGGAGCGGGTCCTACGTGGACGATCGATTCCTCTTTTGCGCATCAGATGGAAGCACGGGAACCTCCGGGGAGCACATGGGAGCGGGAGGCTCAGATGCGTTCTCAGTACCGCCTTTGTATCCCTAGTTTGTGTTGAAACTTTACGGGGACGTAAAGCCCTATGGTGGGAGTAATGTAAAGACCCGTAAATTTCAAGGAAATTTTTTTTTCTGAATTTTCTTTGGAATTTTACAAGAACACAATTTCTGATGGCGCCTAATTCCGAGGCCCGGTGTGCCCGGAATCATTTTCCGAAGTTTGGCTCGGGTACGTTCAATGAACGGACGAGCGGGTTTTTCTAACTTTTGAACCGGTGCCCGGAATCGAATTCTGAAGGCACTGATGAAATCGCAGTGCCAGTATTCGCTTAGAAACGCCTCTTCCGGAGTTACATTTGCTCGGGTGTGGTTTTTAATTTTCGGGCTTAAAGTTAAGAAATAAAATAATTTTTCGACAACTTTATTTTATTTCACTTAAGCCACTTGGAAGCCACTTGAAGCCACATAAAAGCAGATTAAACTGAGTTGATCCAGATAGAATGTTATCCAGAAAATATCCTACCCCCTCGGTAGGATATTTGTGAGGTGGGGCCTGCACGAGCCCCACCATTTCTTTCTGCTAAGTAACACACCCTCGAAAACCCGTCATTATGAAAGTCAACTGACGCGTTTTCTAAATTCTTAAAAGATCATTTAATTGGGTGGTTTATTTCATAAATTAAATGAGTTGTTTCTTTCGTTGAATTAATTCAATGAATTGATGGGTCGTTACTTACCCCTTTTCGTGTGTCGGCATAATAATAAAATAAGACCAACCAATTTCTTTTGGACGATTACTCGTTGAGAGAGGATCCTTGAACCTTCAGCCTCCTTCGCGAAGAACGCGAAGAACGCGAAGAACGCCGAACCCGAAAATCGACGACACGACGCCGTGATCCGCGACGCCGACAACGTTCTTCTGCGACGTCTCTTCCTCCGCGATGGATCTTCGATCAGCTGCTTGAGGTAAGAGTCTCGAACCTTCCTTTTTATCTCCTTCGTGGTTCTTAACCAAAACACGGATTTAATTAATTAAATTAGATATGTTGTTTCATGGTGCGTTGAGTTCGCCGACTCAACGCCGTGTTCCGCAACGACGTGATGCCCTTCCGTGACGACGCGGCGATCTCCACCTTCCGCGACGAGCAAATTCCGCGAAGAACGCTCACGCGCGACGTCCAACGAGGTAGGGATTTTATATTTTTGGAAATACCCCTCCTTATATTCCCGTGAACATTCTTTAAAAATTAAAGAACCGGAATCAAAGAAACAATTTTATTTTATTAAAATTGTTGGTTCATGTGTTGAACATTTTATTTTCTCCCATTGATTATCTCTAACGCTCAGGGTGCGGGCCAAACGAACACGGCCCGACGAACCTCTGTCGTTGTTCGTTTAGTACGGATTTGACTGGCGATGACGGAACGTGCCGCAACGGATGTTTGATGTTTCCGCAGTGAAGGAAGATTCCCAGGAGGAGCAACGGCGCAGACAGGAAGGAAAACGGGCCACTGGAGCGACTCCGGCGGCCCGCGAAAGCCGGTGGCGGCGCGGGTCGCCGGTGCGGCGGCGCCTGTGGACCAGCGGCCGCGCGGGTTCGGCGCACCCGGGTGTCCAGGGCGGCACCCCGCGGGTGCCGCGGGGTTGTCACGCCGCGCCCCCCGGGTGTCCAGGGCGGCACCCCGCGGGTGCCGCGGGGTTGTCACGTGGCACCCCCTGGGTGTCCAGGGCGGCACCCCGCGGGTGCCGCGGGGTTGTCACGCGGCGACCCTAGGTGTCCAGGGCGGCACCCAGCGGGTGCCGCGGGGTTGTCACGTGGCGCCCCCCGGGTGTCCAGGGCGGCACCCCGCGGGTCCCGCGGGGTTGTCACGCGGCGCCCCCCCGGTGTCCAGGGCGGCACCCCGCGGGTGCCACGGGGTTGTCACGCGGCCCGCCCGGGTGTCCAGGGCGACACCCCGCGGGTGCCGTAGGGGTGTCACGCGGGGCGGCGGCTCCCCCCGCGTCGGCCGAGCCGAGCCGGACCGGCCCTGGCCGACCCGGGTCGGACCCGGTTCAGGACGACCCGGTTCGGGCCGACCAGGGGGGGTCGGGCCGGGTCGGCCCGGACCCGGACCCCCCCCCCCCCCCCCCGTTTTTCAGACCGCTTTCGGTCAAATGCCCATAACTTGAGCTACGGGCCTCCGTTTGACGAACCGTCGACGGCGCTGGTGATCTCGTTGGGAAACGGTCCCTATGAGTATACCCTATGAGAGTTCGGGGTACATTTGATATATGACCTGGATTGGTTCGCTCCCGAAACCAACCGGGCCCCTGGAACGAAAAGGCAAATAACTTCCAGACCAGGCGTCCGATTGACGCGCCGTCTGTTGCGTTGAGTTCCTCTTGACGATACGGAACTTTTGGCATACTCCACCCGAGTTTTGGACGCAGTTGGATTTCGTCCGGGATGGATCGTACCAAAAATCCAACCGGGCCCCTGGAACGGAAAAGCTGATATGTTTCAGACATGACCTCCGTTTGACGTTCCGTCTGTTGCGTTGAGACCCCTATGACGAGGCGGTCCTTTGAGATACTTCTTAGTGGGATTTCGTGATACTTGGAGTATCAACCCGTAGCTCGTGGAGCGGGCCCCCCCTGTGACGAGCTAGCGGAGTAGCAGCAGATCCTCGGTAGAGGAGCGCTCGGTTGTAGCACCATACCCTTGGCGGTGGAGCGCTTGGTTGTAGCATCATACCCTTGGCGGTGGAGCACTTGGTTGTACCAGCATACCCTTGGCGGTGCAGCGCTTGGTTGTAGCAGCATACCCTTGGCGGTGGAATAAAATTAGTAATAAAGGAAAGATATTCAAAGACATGACCAAATAAATAGGGATAATTTCAAATACACATTTCATTAAAATGACATAGGCCACATATCTAGCCTACACCTTATCTCATTGGGGATACTCTAAAAAATCCAACTATTAGAATAAATAATTGGAAAGTATTAGAGTGTATCAATATAGTGTAGAACATTATATATATTTTATGATAATATTAATTAAAAAAAATAGGTGATGAAATAAAAAAATCACATGAAAAAGAATGAATCAAAAATAAATACAAATATTACCTTCCATCCAATGCCCTTAAATGAAATATCCAATTATACATTAATAATATGAGTGAAAATTGGATAAATCCCTATTTAAGGGTATCACATTATATAAAAAAATATTAAATAAATGACATAATCGATCCTCAAAACTCTATAAATAATGAAAACTACTAAAAATTTTCACACAGTGCCAAATTAAAATTCTTTAAAATGAACACACCATTTAAAAAAAAATTCAATGAAAAATAATAATTTTAAATCAACCAATAAAAACCATATTTATTTTATTACTAAATAATAACCAAATGTTATTTAATACCAATTAGATATAAAATTTTTCCCCAACTCCTAGAAAATTTATGAAACCATATTTCACCCATTTCATGATCCTAAAAATTAGAAATATAATATTAAACATCACATAACTATTGAAGAATTCACATTAATGAATTCAATCATCAACATAGAATACGTCATCACATTAATTATAATATAAAAACTAAAATATCAATTTATTTAATGTGTGAAATAATTTTTTAGTATATACATAATTAACAAAAACAATCGCATATCGATATTCATTTGAAAAAATATAAAATAATTATATAAAAAATGAATTTACAAAAAAATGGTGATAAAAAATCACATACATCATTTCAAGTGTGTTCCTATCATTATAAGATATAATGCACCATAATTGATGGATAACCCTCATAAAATTACTAATATGTCCTTTAGAACCACTAAATTATATTATCAAAATATTATAACCACCCTCAAACCTAAATATCACCATAATACTTATTGATCAGGAACGGAAGTGAAACCCTAGAAAAAAGTATGAATATGGGAAGAAGATGAAAAATATAAAATAATAGATGAATTTACCAAAAGATACCCAGATTGAATTGAAGCATAGTAGTTTTAATATATCATGGGATTAAGGGATTATTCCTCCTCATGAACAACATTTCCATATCGGAAAAAGGAGGAGAAAAGATATCCCAAACCCGATTGATTAATATAGGAATATAATTAAAATCCAAAACTTATGAAACTCAGGTATCTATATTTGTTTATCTACATTTATTGGTAAAACATATTCTGACTTTGGGGACAAATCAGTGAATAAAATTAAAATTTCTTTGTTTGGGATTATAGTTTAAATTAAATGTTCCATCTAGAAAAAAAAAACACCGAAAATTTATATAATCACGATTTCATGGTCAATAAAATGGTTTCCCATAATTTTTTACATTAAAATTTCCAAAATTGTTATTAAAAATGTTTTCCACGTGATTAGTGCATCATTCTATATGATTTAGAACCATTTATTCAACAACCATAAATAAAAATAATGGAAAAAATATAAAATTGAAAGCATTCCTATGTAAAGTCAATCTGAAAATTTTCAGCAAAAACACACCATAAAAATTAATACTTTAAAAACCTTAATATGAACTATGTAAAGAGATTTCAAAACCATGTATAAACCCTGAAATATAATGAAAAATTGCTACTATATTAAATATATGAGTGTATAATATCAAAACACATAAATTATCCAAAAATTAATCAACATTAATAAAATAATGTGACAAAATGAGTTAGAATCCCTATTGAATAACAAGGACACCCTAAGTAGTACTAACTAATTTAAATTATATATCACTAAAAATTCTTATATGAAATTATTGGGAATACATGATAAATAGAACACCATTTGGAAAACAAAAACATGATCATGACCAGGGTAAAAAGACTATCATTAACAAAAGAAATATATGTATGTACACAAAACTACCCAGAGTATAAATATATTCATTTAGTGTGGGGAAATTTTAATTCAGATTAGATGACATATATTGGTGTAAGAGGTGGAGAAGAGTCTACTATAGTGATCTATATTGGTTAAATATATATATATATACAAAACAGAAACCATACAAAAATAAATACACACTAGAAAATGGCAACAATCCATTCAAATATGAAAAATGCCACTAAAAATTGTAATATATATCTGAAAATAAAAAAACCACAAAGGGATGTGAACCAATTCCCCCAAAATTACTAAAAAATCTCAAACAAACCTCTAACAACTATCCTAATGGGAAAAATGGAGTATTGATACTTGGGAAAAAAATAATGCATAAAAGAAAAAAATAATGATATGTAGCCACTGGAAGGTCCCATAATGACATAGAAATGAATTCAAAAATAGAAGTATAAATGAAAGGAGTAGAATAAAAACTATGAAAACTAGGATAAATAAGTACATTCGGAACTGAACCACATGGATCGAGTTAGAATTCTACATGACCCTATATGTGCTTCCCCATATGAAAAGGCTTCCCAACTAGAATTGTAAGGATCAATTGAAACCTTTGGTATTCTATACCAATAATATCATGTCATCATATTGATGATAATTATTATTCCAAATAATAATCAATTAGAATAAATTTAGTAACCGAATAATTACATACATATTAGGTCTCACAAAGAAGTAGGTTTATCTAGAGTGTAAACAAGAAGATAAAAATGATAAATGAAAAAAACAACCACATGCGGGGTACTCTAATTTATGTCCTAGTCTGCTCTAGTTCCCGACGCCATCACTCAATTGTCCACAATAGGTCCATTAGCCCTCGCTGGTTCTATAATCTCAAAATCTACAAAAGCATTGGAATTCATGAGTATTGTGTGAGTAAAATACTATATAGGACACCACTAATTTATCATTAACATAAGTTTACAATATATATATATATATAATACTATATATATTGACATAAGAATGTTATCTTTCACCATTCATGTGATGAGTCATTCTGTGCGGACCATGCTGTCACAAACCATGTCCGCACCTACATCGGCCCATTTATAGTTATAATTTAATGATGTTATGTATATCCAAAGAGCCAATAAATCTCACCAAAACCACTAGATGTTATAATATTAAAATCTCGTGTTCCATCAAAGTTGGTCCCCTCACTATTTATACAATACCACAAAACTGGGAATCTGCACTACCACACTTTATTAGTGCTAAAAAACACTGATAAGTGGAGGGAGGCTTTATCAGCAGAAAAATAAGCACTCATAAATGTCCCCCATTTATCAGTGCTTTTTTAGCTCTGATAATGGTGTCCTTTGTCACTGTTTATTCTTAACACTGATAAAATTAAATTTTAAAAAATTAATGACAATTTATTTATTGTTATATATTTATATTTATATTGATATAAATATAATATATACTTTTTTAATTTGTTTTATAT
Organism: Viscum album; assembly: GCA_963277665.1. Taxonomy (NCBI): domain Eukaryota; kingdom Viridiplantae; phylum Streptophyta; class Magnoliopsida; order Santalales; family Viscaceae; genus Viscum; species Viscum album. Next base: position 1,680,954,096 of record OY728126.1, on the reverse strand, counting down.
AAGTATAAATAAACTACTACATTGAATATATAATAAATTTAGTGAAAATGGATCTAAAATATTTTAAAAAATATTATTCATTAATAATTTTAAAATTATCATTGATTAATAATCTTTTAATGACAATATGAACACAAAAAAATCAAAAAAATGAATAAAAGACAAAGATAAGTTGAAAATGTAACTCCAACTTCAAATAGATATAACTTCTGACCCGAGTGCCTGTTTGAGTTCTTGAACATATCATATCAAAACTTGTGATGAGCTATATGCTTTAGTTACACAAGGGAACCTTTAGTAATATTTTCTGAGGCCAAAAAAGGCCCGAAAGGCCTTCACATCTGAGTTTTTAATCAGGATACCACGTTTATTTAACATTAAAACAGGTATATCTTCTTATCCGGATGTCGTATAGGTCTTCACCACATATTATATAAAAGATTTTGTCATTTTCTATTATTTTTGTAGTTTTGGAGTTGAAATGGACATCTGGATTAGAATTTATGGTCATTTTAAAAGTCTACGTCATTTCAAATACACAAACACAGATATATATATATATATATATATATATGTATTTATTCATGTATATATATATATATATCTGTGGATGTGTCTATCTGTGTGTGTGTCTGTGTGTTGTATGTATGTATGTATGTATGTATTTATTTATTTTTTATAAACAGACATAACAAAATATTTTATATATGTATTTAGATTTAATTTTATAAATATATATTAATGTACAAATTAATATAAGGATAAAAAATTATAAAAAAAATATAAAAAATATAATTATAATTTTATATATAAATGAATTTATATATACATATATATGAATAAATATAAATGTATTAATAAAACAAAATATATTTATATTAATATAAAATTCTATATTAATATAAGAATACATATAACTATATATATATATTTAAATTTAAATATATATTAATATATGAATAACTAAATATATATAAATATATATATAAATATATATTAATATTTTTGTTATATATATGTATTAATATAAAAAAATATATTTATATTTTAATATAAATCTATATTAATATACAAATAAATATAATTATATATATATATAGATATATCATTAAAAATAGAAAAAAACGAAATGGCATAGTGATAAAGTTGCAGTTGCACAAGGGGAAGGTCGCGGGTTCGAGATTGGGTGGAACCAAGGAGGTGTGCACGAGAATGTCGGGGATACGTGGGCAAGGAAGTGTGTGATTGAGTGGTATTGGGTCCGCTTAGTGCTGATAGGGGGGTTAAGCGCGGTTAAAATCTCCCCCTCATTATATATTCATTTATATTTATTTAATTTTTTTTACTTTTATCAGTGTAGTTTTTAGTGTAGAAAAAAGGGCCTTTATCAATTCTCATCTGAGCGCTGATAAAACGGACCCCCATTATATTAGTGTCGATTAAATTTGTTTTTTTAGTGATATTAATAAACTTTTCTAGCACTGATAAAAACTATATTTGTAGTTGTGGGACTTTGAGGAGACAAATTACCCATGTTTATAGGATGAAATGAATGATATATATCAGTTATGCATCCCTGGACCACATAACCTGTTAAAACACCCACAAAATGTGTTTTCTGGAATAAATGATAAGTATTTATCAACTATGAATCCCCAGCCCACTTAGCCTTTTTAAACACCAAAATAATATCTTTATTGTAAGTAATTAATGATGTATTCTAGGTAGCTACAATGAATTCCCTTCTTATTTGGTATCCATGTCGACCATCATGGATAATATGAATGTTTTAGGTTGGGTAACATGCTACTAATCCACCAAAATCCATCCAAAATTCTCTACCATAGTATTTTGACATCTTCAAAAAAATTCCATAGGCTAAGCACATAGAACAACATGTGTCATTACAACAAACATTAAGTAACATAGACATTAATGTAAAGAGAATCAAATGAGAACTATTACTCCCATGGAAACTCACACACCTACATGGAATTATTCACAATATTGGGTTATTACTATATAAACATAACATAATTATTACATTTTATAAATATTTATATATATCATAAAATGGGATGGAACCTCCTACTTAAAAGTCATTATTTTCAATAGAATTTTATGTTGAAGGTGTTGTCACACAAAATACATTCGTACACCAACAAGAAATACGATCAGACATCAAGGATTTCCCAAAAAAAAATTCAAGCATTTTTATTTAGAAAATTTATAAAATATCAGATGCGAAAATACGTTCTATCTCCAGGATAATTTTAGAATTATTTTTATAGAAATTACGTTCAAATATACTATTTATAAATAGTTACAAAACCACATTTTATCCTTTATAAATTTCAATTATTTTAAGAAATGAAGTGGTATTCATTATAATTATTCAACAGTAAAACCATGTTATAATCATTGACAAATACATAATTATCAATTGATAATTTAATATCTTTTTCACATGATAATTTTTCTTATAATTACCATTTCATAATTTGTATAATTATATTATAATAGTTTTCCTTAAAAATTATTCTAAATAATTCAAAAATCATATTTTAATGTATTCTTTTGTTAAATTTTCACAAGTATAACTAGATAATTTAGCATTATTATTAATATTACAATTTTTTAATTATTGTTTGAAAATTTTCTAAAATTATATTCATTATAATTTTTCAATTCATTTATTATAATACTTGGAATTTTTAATATTCTTTATATTATCCATTAAAAATTCCAAAAAAATAGATTGATTAAAAAAATTATCAACCAAATACATGCATATGAATAAAATTATGCTCATCGATAAGAATCCAAAGAATAGGAAGGCATGTCAATCCGATCAATAATGAAAAATAAATTTTGAGGATTGATGTTTATAAAAATATTAATAAAATATAATATTGAGAGAGTGAGAGAGAGGGTATATATGTAAAAAATAATTTACTTTATACCCATTCCATACACAAAACCCCTGATCCAATTTGTTATACTTTTTAATCAATAAATTCTGCATCATTGGTTAACTATGTATGTTGTTTATCACTCTCTCATCATAATTCCATGAACTAACCCAACATCATTTTGGTGTTTTATGTGGACTTCTACGTTGATCCTAAATTAAATATTCTTCATTGGTAGGGAAATAACCACATTATTTTTAGGGTCATTCTGCAGCTGACGACACGTCAATCTGACTTCTTATGAATGTGTTATGACCGACATAGTATTTTAAAAAAATTATTTCATTTAAAAAACAGTATATATTGTAACAGTTATTAATATTATTATTAATTAACCCATATTAAGAAAAATAATACATAAAAATTTATATTATTTAAACACATTCATCATTTTCAACGTTAATATTAATTTGAAAATTTAATAATAATAACAACAACAATATTTATTATTATTGTTATTAAATATATCCACAATGTTCTATAATTAGTTGTTTAAATAAAAATCTCTATTAAATAATATTCTGTTAATAATTTTTTATTAACCAAACAATTGAATTTATTTGGAAACATTATTAATATATTTTTTATTATATAACCCAGAAGTAAATATCCAACCATGGAGAAATGAAATTAATTAATTTACTGAATTTAATTACACTTGTAATTTATATTTTAATTTCTTAAACACAAATAAGTATAATAATACATTAATTTTTTTTATGATTATTATAATTGTTTTTATCTTCCAAAAAAATTACAAATTCAAAATAACTGTATGTCCCGAGCTAAGATAATTTTTAAACTAACTAGTGTAATCCCCATGTTTCTAACCTAACTATTGTCTCAGCTATGTCATATGATGAAATGTTTGGTAGAAATTAATAAATTATTTGTTTATACTCATAATAAATTATTATTTAAATATTAAATGTTTGTTTATCGCTTACTTTGTTTCCAAAAAAATTGTCGCATAAAATTGATAGCTCACCTTAGGTAAATACCGCATTACATATCCACATGTGGTTTCATATTTATAATATGAAGAACTTTTTGGGAAATATTACACGATTTAATAAAATATAATTTAAATTATTAAATAATTTATTCCCTTATTCTAGCCATCCAAATGTCGGACGCTTTTAAATTTCACACATCATATAGGGTAAACAATATATCATAGACATAACTGTGGTCTATGTTTTCTAATATGACACATCATTTTGGATTTATTAAACTATTTTAGTATATATTTGTTCATATAATATATATTTTTAATACTATTATTCCTTCTACACCAAGACTTTTTGGTTCTCAAAATATCTCACTAACACATCATCTAACATTGAAAATATTCCACATAATATTCCAAGGTGATAACAAGAATTTTTTACATTACACATGATATTTAAAGTTTTTTAATTTACTTTTTTAGATATAAAAAATTAAAATTAAAAACCTTATAGTTTGTCATCAATAGGGTTTTTATTAATTTTAATAAATTCTTGATATTAAAATTGTCCCACATTATCGAATTCTCCTCCCAGTGAAGTATCCCTATCTACCATGCATGAAAAACTCAGACAACATATATTGATCATAATCCTTCCACGTTCAATTATCCAGAATAGGAGAGACATTATAAACATAACAATTCTAACCGATTTATGAGATCACGCAAAGGCTTTCCTAGGAATCTACCTATAACCTAATATATATCATCATACCCCTAATTCTTATCAACATTCATGTATAGTAGTCAAATGTTTTAGATATATATATTAGTAAAGAAACATGATTAGTTCAACTAAATAACTCTATTACTAATATATCACATAGTATGACAACACTAATATATCAAAGAGGAGAAATTGTCCTGAAAAGATAGTAAAAATTAAGGTATTTCATTAAGTAACTATTATGCATCACTATGATATGTATTTATATGGAATGTGGTCATATCTTCCTATTTGTGATTAAAGAACATATGGTAAATCTCATAAATATTATATAACATCTTGTGAGTCATATGAGTTGAATTTACGAGACAATATAAAAAAAATCTCTTTTATGGAGACTCAAAGGTCTACTACACAGTGTATGACAAGAACTAACATAGTTCACCTTATTAAGTCCCATCCATCCTAAATCCAGTCTACCCTGTCCTAAACTAATAAAAAAGAATAATCAATTTAATGATTATCCACCCTCAGATTCGATTTTATTGCATCAAAACCTAACCACAGGGTCTGAATTGGAATTATAAATGACCGAATGTGTTCCTCCCCTAATGCATGATGTTATCGACTAGTAGTGAGGGTATTAACTGAAACCATGGGGAGACAATACTCTCTATATTATATTGTAGGTTAGAATATAATGAATAAACCAAATAATAAAAAATAAAATTAATGCAGAAAAAAATCCTGACATACATATTAGATATCCCAAAGGGGAAATCATGTACCTAGTATAGAGTAATAGATAAAAAAAGATTATTGAATATAAACATCCATCTTAAGGTACTCATTATCTATCCCAGTATATTGTAGCTCCATGCTCCACCACTCAACAATCATCCATATGTACCTTTCATTTTTTTTGGATTTTTCATCATGAAATATATAACGACATCAAAATTCATGAGTAGGGTGTGTGTACAAGACACAATAGGACACCACTAACCTTTCCTTTTCATATGTGAACTAAATTTAATTATATATGTCATGAAATAATGAAATGATCCCCAAAAATAATTCTATCAAATTTTTGTGCACTAACCGAGCTATAAAGAACCTAGGTCCCACTAGTTTGGGAACCTTGCCAATAAAAAAATAAAAAATTTACGTACCTCCACTGAGGAAAGAATGATCTGCCACTATTATATTGATTATTACAAAAATACCTTATGTTTCATCAATAAGATCCCTGGATCACATAAAATTTTAAAACACCCATGACCCATTTTCTTTTGATGAAATGATCAGTATCAATTAGCTATGAATCGTTGTCCCACATAGCATGTTAGTACACCCATGACTGAAGTATTTATAATGAAATTGTCAGTATCTGCAAACTATACATCCCCAAACCACATAAAATTTTTAAACATCGAGGACCTATGTATATAGGAATTAATGAATAGTATCTCCCAGCATGTTATTATTAATTCCACTATATTGAGGTATCCAGGTTCTCCTTTGAGGATATCATGACTACGTTAGGATGGGTAATTGAAAATTTGTACTCATAACTCCAAACCTCAATTATCAAACTATGTATCATGATACCTACAACATAATTCCATTTTCAATACACAATTAACCACACATGTCATAGTAAAGAATGATATGTCACACAAAGATCAATGTTTAGAAAATCACACACTAGAAACTACTCACATGGCTACACACAATCCGAATTGCAATTCATCATAAGCATGGATAAGTCCAACATTATCACCACATCATGATAACATCATATATATATTTCCCAAATTAGGAAGGTAACTCTTACATGAATGTTGTAAATGTCAGTTGAAAATTCCGTCGATGGTGTTGGCACCCATACCGCATACACAGACCAACCTGAAATATAATGTCATGTCAATGATTAATAACTCAAAAAACAATATATATTATTTTTAATAGAAAAAAATGTCGAATAGAATAATAATTTTTTTTATATTTTCTTAAAATAAATTCAATACACGTGCTTGTAATATTATATTTAAGAATAAATAAAACCAAATATTTTATTATTTATAACTCTAAATTAATTCTTGAACACATGAATTATTCATTATAATAATTCATGAGTAATTCCATTTAATAATCATTAATGAATTAATAATTATCATCGTGAAATTTATTAACTTGTTCACTAGATAATTTGTTTATAATGATCGTTCTATAATTTTCATAAATATAATCAAAAAAAATTCTTCACAATTTGAACTTTATAATTTTATTATCATATTTGAAAATATTTTTTTGTTAACTTTTCAAAATTATCAATTGATAATTTTCATCAATAATCAATTTTTTAATTTATTAATTATCGTTTCATAATATTCCATAAATCAATTTTTCATAATTTTTCAATTTTTCTTTTATAATTTTTTTATTTTTCCCATGTGATATAATTTTAAATTATCCATTAAAAATCCAATAAACCGGATTTTACATACATTATTTCAATCAAATAAAAACATGTGATTAAAATTCTACTTATCGACACGAATCCAATGAAACTGACTATGTGTAAATCTGACAATAAATGAATAAGATATTATGGATTGATGTTTTGGATAATAAAAAAATAAGGGAGTGAGAGAGTAAGAGACAAAAGTGAAATATGATAAATAATTGGATTCCTAACCATTCCATATGAAATACCGTAGATTATGTTGGATATAATTTTTTTCAACTATTTTAGTAACATTTATTAATTGAATAAATTATTTATTACACAATCATATTTGTTGCATGCAAAAAAAATCATAATATTTGTAATTTTCAAGACCTATACCACGAAACCAATTTAATATTCATCATTTATTATAAAACGACTGCCTTAATTTTAGGGTCATGCTACAATTCACGGTTTCTCAATATAACAATGTGACAATGAGTGATGAATTAAATAGTGTTTTGACAACAAATATATTATTTTATTCAATACATAACAATAAAAATATTAATTATAACTTTGGTTATTAAAATTACCATAGTAATAATAATTAATATAAAAAATTATATTTTTAAATAATTTTCATAATTTTCACCTTCAATTTTATTATAAATATTTATGAATAATAATAATAATAATAATAATAATAATTTAATATCTCAGTTTAGTTAGAAAACTATGATTTTCAATACGAAAACCCCCTTAAATTTTTTTGTGGTTAATAAATTTATTTTAACCACACAATTGCATTTATGTGGGATAATTAATAATATCACTATTATTATATAACCATAAAATAAATATCAAACCACAGAGAAACATAGTTCATTAATTATCTGAATTTAATTACACATGTAATTTCCTTAAAAATTGTTTAAACACAAATAATAATAAAATTATTTTAAATACTTCTTTATGACTGTTTTAATTAATTTTTATTTCTAAAAAAAATTAAAATTAAAAATAATGTTACATCATGTGATTACCGAATTTATATCCAAAATATGGTAAACCCTGCATTATGGATGTAATTGTGGTCTCATATTTCTCATAGAACATACTGTTTTGGAGATATTATTTAATTATGAATTAAAAACCAGAACAAATAATCAATGGAATATAAAATGGGGTTCTATCTCATGTAATGTTGTCGAACACTCGATGCAACTAAAATTTATACCACCCCCAGGGTAAATACCATGTCCTGATCCCAATGATGCCCTTATATATCTCATACGATTGAATTTTGGGAACATATTAAATTATTTTCAATGAAAATATAAAAAATTACTAAATAATTTATTTTAATGTGAAATACATCCAAATTTATGGTTCTTAAAAATGCTACAACACGCCTAGGGTAAACTCTATATCTCTAAAAAAATTGTGGGATCTATTTTATCATTCAATGTACCCTTATAGAGTTGTCAAATTATTTTTAATAACTCATGATTTTATAATATAATATATTTAATGTCATTGTTCCCTATATCCCAAGGCACTAAAGGTCGTGAAATCTCACATTAACCTAATATCTAACTGTAAATATATTTAATTTAATATTACATGGTGTTAACTTGGATTTTACCTTTATTCATTACCATTAAATCATATATTATATTAGTATTATTGAAAAATAACATTTTCACATAAAAATATTATAATTTATCAATAAGAGGGTTTTTATTATTTTTTAAAAATTTAGGATATTACGGGAACTATGATAAGATGATAATGAGAAAAAAATCAATACCATCACCATTATAGAGGAATACATCGAATACATCGATATCTCTAATCAGAGAGAAAGAAACCTTGGACATCACCACCACCAAGAGAGTCCCTAAAAACTTATCCATAGTGACTATTTGGGTGATAGACCTTGTGGAACATCTATGGAATACTTAGGTATAAGATATCACTTTTTCGTATTTTATATTTATTTTCGTTTTGAAAATTTCCATTCTGAACATGAAATTTAAAAAATTGGAATGTATCATCGAATACAAATCTCCTAGGGAATATTCCAACCCTTATTATTTCATTTTAATGATTATAAAATTATTATCCTCAATAGTAATAATGAATAAATATGTTTATTCAATATAAACATCTTCATTTAAGGTAAAATTTAGTGAAAAATTTTTGACAACAATTTCTATTATCTAGTACATCGTTTTTTCTAAAATAGAAAAATATCATTTTTTTAGTAATTAACTCAATGTAAATGATATATAAATTTTATTCTATATACATGAGAATTAAATTTACATATAAGAATCTATATATATCTCATAATTACATAATTATAATCCATTTAATTATTCATTACTCATATAGTTTAATTGATTTTTATGTATTGGTTTTAATTAAAAACATTTCATTCATCTCTATATGGTCTAATAATTAATTCATAGAATGAATCAAATATTGATTTTGAGCGTTTTTTAAGCATCTCTTTGGCTGACTATTGATAAAATAATGATATGTGATGTTGTCCCCAAATTTATCTGAATTTTAACTCACATTAAATTATCTATAATATTATTTTAGTATTCAAAATATATTTTCTAAATTTCATATAATGAATGACGTTGATCCACATCCCTAGAAATGGTATAATATATATATCAGTGTTTCATATCATCCACACAAAAAAATAATTCTTAGAAACTTATTCATAAGGTTGGAAAACATTAGATTCATCTCAATTACATATGTATAACTATTCTTTATATTTCAAGTAATTGATTTTAATTTCTAGAACATTCACATTAGATATATAAAAAAATTTCCCTCAATATTTATTATAATAATTTTATCTTTTATTTGTAGAGTATAAATCAAAATTATCTACTCATCCATTTTTTACACAAACATCTCATGATTTTTTCCATTATCAGTGATCACAAAAGGGGTGTCAAAACAAATTGTTACATCAGACCTGGTTTTTCAAAATCAAACATCTACAGTGGATAAAAATCAAAATTTTAACAAATTGAGAAATGATTTTCTATGTGTACTATGACACCAGTATTATTCATCGAAAAATAAAAATATTTTCATTTAATAGATCTTTCGTTCAAGAAAACATTACTAAACATATGTTTTTGAATTCTAATATGATATTTTGTTTTATTTTTTATTTTTAATTTTGTTCTTATTTAATAGCATTGTTTTCAAGATAATAATCCAATATCACATTAATATATCAATGAAAATTCTTGGTCTTCAAAACATCCCAATTAAAACAAAAATCTGTTTAGGCACTTCATCTAAAACTCCTAAAAAATAATATCCAGTAAAAAATATTTATTTAACATGATAAAATCAATTAATGAAACATCATCAATAAACTTAATCTATTATTTTGATGCATTTATTTATTACATACACATATTCCCAAAAATATTTTAATGAATGTGTTATAGGTGGTGGGTAGATTGAATCTAAACCATGTAATGGGAAATGATAGAATATTTTTAATTGAAAAACATCTAGAAAATATTTTTTTATTTTTTATTATATTTAATATATCATCCAGAAAATTTTTTACATTACATTCCTTACATTGTACAAAATAAATAATATTTTAATGATTATTTTCATAAAAAAAAGATACATAAAACATGAAAACATAATACATTACTCTATTTGAATTTAATGGATTAATAAAATGATTATACTAACTATAGATACTTAGTCTCATAATCTAGGAATTTATGGTAGTGTAAATGTTGAGCATGAGGCCATGTAAAGGAAAGAAATGGAATAATTTTAAATGTGATCATGAGGATGTTCTATAAGAACATGATGAATATAATTATTTCATGAAAAATTGAAAATTTTAGATATAATAAATAAAATAACATGATTCATAACTTATAAATGAGTCTAAAACATTTATTTTCAAAATTTATTAGCATATAACCATGGGTTTTCACTGAAGTGTCATACATGTTACCATGGTTATTCACCAATGTAGTATTAAACATGTTATATGTAGATATATAATTTTTTACCAAATGCATTAGATAACTATAAGGGTACAACCATTGAATAGATTAATTGTTATGTACTACATGGATCCTAATAGTATATATCATAAATTACCTATGGGGAATAAAATAAACATGTTTCATATAAAAATCAGTGGCTTTTAAATTATGTTCTAAAAGAAAATATCATTATTACATTATTAACCCATGAAAAAGTAAGGTATAGTTTATCTATTATAATCCCATGAGAAAAATATATATTTTTAATATATGGTTGCATTCACTTTTTAAATAAAGTTGTTTGGGTATTCACAAATAAAACTGAGAGAATTTATTGAAAAAAATAGAGAAATTTTTGGAAGAAATTTTTACAACATAATAGTAATGAAACATGGTTTTAAAAAAGAGAGGGGATAGAGGTATCCCATTAATAAAATAATCATAATATTTTAATGTGAAGTAATATAAATAAATGAAGAACATATTATGGTAATTTTACGGACATACCATTTAAACATTTCACTAGAATGGAAACGAGAAGTTGGGATTTCCTTTTAATGTGATGTGTAACTCTTAAAACATGAGGATAGAGACATTTTTTTTAATGACACCTTGTTAGGAATCATTATGAGGTAAAAATATCTTATAACTATTGAGTATGAATTTTTAGTGATTGTAAATTGATAAATGGGTGGGTATATGTTGAAAAACAAGTGGATTTTATTAATAATTTTCTTGAACATTTAGGTAGCATAAAATGAAAAGATGTGGACAAGACATTGGTATTATCACATGTTATTAAAAAAATTGGAAAAAATATTTTATTTTAATCCACAATTGTTTACCATTAGTTTATATTACTTATTAAATCATAATGATGTCATTAAACAACCCATAAATCTCAATTTGTAATTTTAATAATGAAAAAAATTGAAGGTATTTTAAAACATTCCAATAATTTAATCATGAACTAATTATGAAATAATTATTTCAAAAATGATGTTTATTTTAGCATTATATTTCTATATTTATGATAAATTTATCTATTTAATATAAAAATAATTATTTATTAAAAATAACATCAGATAGATAATGCATGGTCAAATTAGAAGAAAAATTTCTAAAACATGAAAAAATATAAAACAATAAAAAATAAATAAAAATTAATTTTGGTTATTACTATTTAATTAAAATATACATTATTATTAAAATATTAGTTTATTATAATTATTATTATTATTTTATATAATGTATAATTTTCTTACTGATAATACATTTATCAAATTCCAACAAAATTTTATTAAGAAAAATTATTCTAAAAATAGAAATGACAGAATAAAATAGTTATTTATGTAATTTATTCAAAATTTATGTTTCTAGTGTTTTGAAAAATGACACCTTATTACACCCACATATTGCCTAACATTAAGGTGTGTAATCATGGAATATTCAAGGGGTTCTTTAGTTTTCATCGACCATGTTGTAATTTCCACTAAGTTGAATTCACTTGTTTGTGATTTCGTTCAAGAATCCCATGATGAAGATCATATATAGTTAGCATAGGAGTGATGCCCAATGATGAAAACTAAATTCCAACATTGTAAAAATTGGATTCAAATTGAAAAACTCATCTGGTTGAGGACATCAACTAGTCATTATATAATATTTTTACATTGACAAAACTTTACATATAAAATATAATGATAATGTTAAAATATTTATGAAGATAATTTTTCCAATGGTCATATTGATAAATGGTCATATAATGATTTAAACAAGATGGTAACATTTCAAATAATAATCATCTTATTATTAATGATATATAATTATGTGGAATAAAAAATAATATAAGATTCATTTTTAGGAAAAATTTATTATTAAAAAAGTTCATGTCATTACATTCCTCCCCCCTTAAAAAATTTCATCAGAAAATTCTCAACTCATTATTTCTATCGAGAAGAGGTGTTGGTGATTTTTCCTTTTTAGTTCCTCTAGTTTAAAACAACATCTTCATAATTTTGGATCCTCCATAACAATTTAATGTAGAAGGTAGTGATGTTTCATAGAACCTTGTCACTATAGTCCAATATCTAAAAACGTTACTCCTGATAAGATATGTCATGTTCCAATTATACAACATCATGATTTAGCAACTATCATGGATCAGAATGTACTTACTCATGATATAGACATGGAATACATCATTAACATGAGCTATATTTTGAGGAATTGAAACCTGATAGGCCACTTCTCTTATGTGATCAAGGACTTCATAGGGGCCAGTGTATCTTGTGATATGATTCCCTTTATTCCCAAACTGCATGACAATCGTCAAAGGTAACATTTGATGGTAAAAATTGTTTCCACTCTCAAACTCTATGCCCATTCGATGTTTGTTAGCATTGATCATATTTTAACACTAAGAAACAATTAATTTGTTTGTGTGGCATGTATAACTTCTCAATATCTTACACAATATAATGAAAAATATGATATATCTCACTACATATACCCCAAAATGTAGTAGTACTACATATATTCCCAAATGAAGCATCATGGGGTGCCATTTGAATACACAAATAGAAGATTTTGTTTTGTGAGAAATCAACTAATGGAAGATGTTGATCCCAACCACTATTAAATTACATGAAGGAAGTTATCATCATGCATTCGAGACAAAAAATACATTTTTTAGGTTAGCCATCAGTTTCAGGGTGATTTACTATATTCAAATTTAATTCAATAATCAGAGAACATTCCTGACTTCTCTAGAATATTGATGTGAAACATAGATCATTTCCACAACTTATAGAATGTGGAACATCATGTAACCTAATCAGTTACATATTTTAAATCACCGAATGTTGGTCAAGAGATAAATATTACCAAATATCAAATAAGTGTGAGTCTTAGTGAGGCGGTCCACTATAAACCACATTGCATTGCTTCATTTGGTTGTTGTCGAGATTAAAGTGATAATGACCAATGTTATATTATTCCACATTGATGATTTTATGGGTAAGGGCTATAAACCCCTTTTCAAATTTTTTCTCTACCTTAAACTATTGACTCCCCAATCCCCTTGTAGTGTTGTATAAAATCTCCTTTTTCATGTTATCCAACCAATAATGATAATGAATGTACCTACATATTTTAGTACATAAAATATGTATGGAGAAAGTAGATCTATAAAAATCATCAAACAGTTCTTATTTATTTTTGGAATATATAGAACATTCAGTTTTCTTTAATATTTCTGGACACTTTATTGACCAATATTGAACTTAAGAAACATCCCAACCTTTATTTCCCTATAATCTTTTTCAAAAAAGGATCTTCCTTTGGAGATTTCATGATTATCTATAGTAATTATGGTTGAAAAATCATTTGGTACATGGTTAATGATATATCATCGCATTATAATTTACATGTTTTGTTTTACTAGGTATTAAATCAATGTATATCTTTTAAACCTAATAATTTCCAACACAAAATTCTCCTTTGAACTTAATGAATCAGTGACATTTTTTGGTCTTCCCAGATGATAATGAATTGAATAATCATAATTTATGAAATTCCAACCATCTCATATATCTCATGTTCAATTCCATTTTCATAAAAATGCAATTGAAACATTTATGGTCAATGTATATATAAAATTTCTTCCCATAATGATAGTTCCTCCATGTATTCAGAGAAAAAACACCCATATTCACCACCATGTCATTGTAAGATATTTCTACTAACAAGTCATCAACTTTTGACATGAATAAGTAATCACATTTTCTTCATCCATAAACACAAACCCACAACCTTTTAAAGGTTTATAAAAAATAAAAAAACCTTATTTGATATAGGTTTGACATAAAATTGTTACAGTAACTAGTATATTCCTCATCTCATAGAATCGTTCTACACACTACCGAGACTAGATGAAATTAAACCCTTTTAATGTTAACATGGTTTGTGGATTATAATATAATGAAATATTTTTCAAAAACCTCCTAAAATATCCAACTAATCCAGGGAAACATATAATTTCAATTATTTTTGTTTGATGCAGCCACTACTCCACAAATTTTTTTATGGAATTAACAACTGATATTAATTAAATGGTTACAATGTACCATAAGAAAGAAACTATTTTGTATCCAAAATTTACATTTTATAAACATTCAAAATAGAATATACATCTAAAGAGTTTTCAATATAACAATTAGATGATCCTAATACACCTTATGAATTTAGGAATATATAATAATTACATCCCGAATACCATAACTATGTTATCAAGGTTGTCCTTAAAGACTCTGCTCGTAAAATACATAAAAATAGAAGTACCATTAGTCAAAGAGAATGGAATAAAAAAACAATAATAATTACCATATAATAAACAAAAGGTTATATTTAGAATATATTCAATATTTATCATCATTTGATGATATCCATATCAAATATCCTTCATTGAGAAAAATTGTGCCCGTCAAAGATAGTCAAATAAATAATCAATTCATTGAAGAGGGTTATTGGTATTAATTATGATCTCATTATGTTATCTATAATCATAGAATAACGGAATTGATCCATCCTTCTTCTTGATAGAGATTTTAGTTTATCTAGATGGAGACACACATGGATGGATAAACCCATTTTTCAAATGATCTTGCAGTTTTTAATTAATACATATCGCTTCAAATGTCCCATTCTATACAGGGTCATTGATATCAGCATTGAAATAGAAATGAGTTCTATGGAGAAATCTATTTCTCTTTATAGGGAGGTCTACATAACTACTCAAGAAATACATATGTATATTATTGAACGATGGGGACATTAGCAATTCATATATATTCATTTATATATCCATCTTCACCGATCATACAAATAAGGATTGCAATGGGTGCTTCTTCTAGACAAATACCAATTGTGATATCTCTCATGTGAAAACAACATTCGGTTCTCCATTCATGACGACTGATATTTCCCTATTTAAACTATCGATATTATAATTAAACAATGAGATCTAGTACATCTCGAATAAATTGTCCATTTCCCACATGGGAATGACTACTATATTTTCGATGAGTTTGTGCTCGGAATATTAAATTTATGAGTATATTGAAACTGTTAATGTTTGAATAATCCCTTTATGAAACTTTTCTGATAACACTACATATAAAAGTTTAGGGATTGATTTTATTTTATTTACAAAAATTTTCAAAAGAATTAAATGTGTAAAACTATAATTAGACAATTAAATTGAAATCATTGAGATAATAATGAGATTACATGCCACCACATCATTTGGAGAATAAACATCATCCATCATGATATAAAAATCATATCCTTGATACTTTGGAATATGTAGAAGTTGATGGGGATTCACATATATTATCATTGTTTTTGGACAGTGATTAGAGAATTTCATAATATGTCCACACTTGATGCATTGGAAATCAGGTAGTGATTGGACCATTGTACCTTTTTCATCATTGTTGATAAGATGAGGCTTCACCTCACAATGATATTTTTGAAAATTATGGCCATATCTTTAACACTTGTATCACTGAACTCTACCAAGAGTGATGTTCCTTGATGCTTCTTCCTAAATTTGTTGCATGTGGGAAGATACACAATCTTTCTTTCTATTCAATGATCAAACTTCTTCCCCATGTTTTTCTTCAAATATCTCTTCTTTTATTTCAATTTATGGGACCACTGCAATTCTCAGAACTCCAAATCAACATTTATAATACTACTATGGATATCCTCATAGTTGTAATAGTATTGGTACTCTATAACCTTCCTTTTATGGGGTCTTATCCTACTGTTGAATCTATAAAAATTCCAATTATAATCCATAACTATTCTAGAGGTTTAATAGGAAAGCGTTGTGATGTTAATCTCATAGATTCTCGCCGATTTATTTTCCTTCTTCTTCATCTATAATAATTCCTTCTTCAATTTCATTTTCATTAAATGGGGTAAGCATATTTCTATAAAATGTTCCCCAAAATGCTTAACACTCTATAGATTTAATACCTCATTCAGTCTTCTTGTTTTTAACTAGTTTCCAAAACTATTCAGCTTCTCCATCCAGTTGATAAATAACCAGAGTGACAATATGTTCATCAAAATAAGACAGTAAGAAAAATATAATTTCTATAGATCTTATATAGTAATCAAAAATCAATGGGTCTGTAGATTCCCTAAATGATGGCGGTTGTTATTTCATAATGTACCCAATAGAATGTTGTTCCCTTTTAGATGAATACTGTCACTCAACATGATTCAAGTTATTTATTATAAATCTTGTCATCTTATACATCATTCCCAATATTTTTACGATTTTGACATCCTATGGAAGTTCATCAATGCTTGGTTCATTTCACTTTCCATTTATGAGGTTCTTCTTATTTTCCACCATTATTAAGAAGATGAAAAACATTTTTAGAAATGTGATTAATTTAGTAATTTTATAAATCTAGACTACATAAATTTCTTAAAAAATCATCGCAAAATTATTTATTACTTAAAAACAATTAAATTTTTTATAAATAATTAATATGAATTATTAAAAATCTCTTGATTATCCAAAAATATCCCCTGATAGTGTTAAAAATGAAATGTAATATGGATCACTATCATGTACCATGTTACACCGAGTAATGAATAATTCACCATGTCATATTTGTTTAACTATAAGTACATTTGTGCTAGACCCAAATATACCTGTTCATATCTAGAGAGATATTTATTTTCTTACAAAACCAATTACCTAATAATTCACTATAATTCCATGATTATTTTTCATTATTTATACATTTATATTGGGTTCTTCCAATTATTTTCAAATCATAATATCCACATATAACTTAACCATACTGTGATACCAAGTATTACATAATAAATTTTTATTACATAACATTCACTAAATTGTATTAACTATATATTCTTTTAATATTCACTATTTTTAGGAAAAGGTACATATTACATTAAAATGAAAAAAATATATATTCTAATTGAAAGGTTTCATCAAAGGATTATAATATGTAAAATTACATCATATCATAACCTGGGGACATATATTCTTGTACAGGGTTATCATAAGGCCTTTTATGCAATGGAAATGGAAACACTTTACATGTAATCTTCAGTAAATTCATTCATAACATATAGAATATTTTTATGGAATGGAAATGTGAACAGCAAAAATAAAATTAATTATTATAGCATGATTAATTACATGTAAATTTTTTTATGACATTACTTTTATAGATTCATGATCATATCGATAATTTTTTTAATGAATTATCATAAAATTTACCATCTTTATTCACAAGGGGTTCATAAAACATATCATTTATTGAGGATGAATTCATTACAAAATGAATTGGAACTCAATTAGTGGGCACCCATAAATTTTATTAATTAATGTGAGGTACATATATCATGATAAAAAAATTTATATATAAAACATTAAGAGTAAAAAAAATTGGATTCATATAAAATAAACAGTGTTCTATGAAGAATTGCTTAAAGATATTATCTTTTTGTCATTATTAATAAAAAATAAAGTAAGGTGGGTTTCATGTTTGTTATTACCAGAATAATAATATATAATTTTTATATCTAGGTAAATCATCATTGATAATAAATATTTTTGGTAACTCATTAAATAAAATAATATAATTTCTCAATAAAAAGAGAAAGATTTTTCAAGAAAATTCTCTAGCATAACCAGTTCGAATCTTCACTTTTGATAAAAAAGAAAAGGGGAAAAGGTTCTCCAATACATAAATGAAACATAATAATGAAAAAGTTATAGAATAATTTAGAAAAAATAATTTAATATGTAAATTTTGAAGACATTCCACATAAAAAATTGAACTTGAAAGGAAAATAAAAGTTTAGATTTCTACTACCTTAAAGAGTAACCCCGATGATGTGAAAATTGGAAACATAGGAGATTGAGGAAACATAAGTGGGAATCACTGGGTGGTATAAATACTATAGATTCATTTAAGACTAATTTTCATTGAAATGAAATGATGAAAATGGTGGGTATTTATTAAAATAAAATAAGGTTTGTTTAATAATTTCAATGGACACCTAGGGAGTGGTAAATTCAAAACCAAGACCATTCCCCTAATATTGGCCCATGACATTGGAAAATTAGGACATTTATATTTTTATTCTTATCCAAATGAGTCTACTATGAATTTATATTAATTATTCAGAATTATGATAGAATTAAACATAACAAAAAATTCAAACCGAATGATTACTATTCACATAATATTAATGTATCATAGAAAATATTCATAAATTAACCTTAAAAAAATTTCGAAAAATTGATTTTGATAATGATTTATATTGTATCATAATAAATCTATAAACATTATAAATTTACATTTTAAAATAAATAATAAAATTTATTATAAATTATAGATAATAAAAAAGCATACCTGAATTATGTAGTAAACATTCTACAAATGAAAAAAGTAAAATTAGTTTTTCAATTAAATTTTAATATGAGTCTTTATAAAATAATAATTAATTAAAATGATAATTATTCATTAAATCATATATTACTATAATAATTAACACTTTTTTAAATTTAAACCATCTTATTGATATTCTATGCATTAAAATCCATCAAAATTTTGTTTAGAAAAATTTTTCTAAAAAAATAATGGAATTAATTATTAATTTATAAACTGTAATTACAATTTGTGTACCTTGTGTCTCAACACATACCACTTATTTCACCCAAAAACGACATGAGAGTACGATGTACAATAGTTTTAGATTTTTTGGGTGCCTCAATTAACTTCAACGAAGTTGTAATTTCAACTAACTTGAACTTCTCCCATAAGAGATTTCACTCAAGATTAATTTGTTGATCCACATCATTCAGTTGGTCAATAGTGAATCCCAATGATGAAAAATCCCTCCCATTCTCTAAAAAGGTCGTCAAATGGAAATTCACTACAAGGTGTGGCTATTAACTCTACATTATGTAACATTTATCCTTTGTCAAAAATTTACTTATAGACTCTGATAATAAAATTAAAATTATTGTATAGAGTATTGTTCCAAACTTTCATAATAACTAGTGGTCATATAATGTTCAAAACTCAATGGTCACATTTCAAATAATTCTCACTACATTGTTAAACATATAAGACATGTTGATTTAATAATAACATTACACAAATTATTAGGAAACACTCTTCTACTATATCTACAAAAGCTGGGTGTATCCATGTTTATGTGTCACCTCCTCAAACCACCAAGTCACATTCTATAATGTTTCCTATTACAATTTTCCCCTCGGCTTTCGACTCCCGCGACCATATTTTCCCTCCCGTTTGGACTCCCACAGAGCATTACTGTGACCCATATTCGACGTTAGGGTAAACTTCATCCATATTCTTCCTCTAGTGTCAATCTATATTGTCGCGGTCTCTGCCTTTCCTTCATCTCCCTCCTCCGAATCGTGCTCTTTTGCCCCCATCTTCTACAACTCCTCCAATTTCTCCACCTCTGGATCGTCTGCCTCTAGATGCTCATCATCCATCTACGCTACCTATGGCTATTGTGCCTCCAGCTTCCTCATCTCCTTCTGATTTTCATCCACCAGCTTATTTACTCCGAAATCAATTTCACTTCCTCTAATCCATGGGTTCCCACCTCCATCAAAAAGATTTAACCTCTGTCCATATTTGCAAACCAAATCGTGAAATCGTGACCTCCACTATTCCCGCTAATTAGGGGTTTCAATATCAGATTCTCATATCACAAGAATTATCTCGACCTTCCTCACCTTTGGATCCCATTGATTATTTCTTCTTCAGAAAACCTCAAGACAATATTTCTCAGGTAGGTATCCCACTATCTGCTACTCCTTCCACATACGACCGCCAGTTCACCATTGCATATTTTTTCCACTATCTTATACCTAGGGATCCTCTCTATTTTACTGATATCATCAAGTGGATCTTGTATTAGAATTCCGGTGTCTACATTTTCATGTCTACTCCAAACAATTCAACATAACAAATGATGATTTCACAAAACATCAATTCATTCCATGGAGACAGCTTCAACTCGTGAATATGGTGACTTGTATTTTTGGTAACTGTAATTTTATGATGTAGTAACCTAGACTCACTACAAAACCACATCTATATCCGGATTAATTTTGACTCTTAACAACTGATAAATATTATCTTATGTGCTGCTAGCCCCACATCCTACAACCATTACATGACATTCTTTCCCCCATGTGCATCTACATTGTTTTTCTATTTCAGTTATAACTTCTTCAACCCTTCGTACCGGCCTCCAAGATATAGATTTGAGGTGGTTATCTACACTTGTGTAAGATTTAGTTTTCATCACCATTAAATCTAAATATTCATTCATTTATACAGAACATGTATTTCAATATGCATTTATTCATGCTTTAATAAAGATGTGTTCTTTATGTTTTACAAAATTTGAAACAATTTACCTAAATTTTATTCTATATATCCCATGTTATAATTTAGTAGAAACATATAAAAAAATATTAGTCATTTAGATTGGATATCTACCAACATTGGAATCTGTCTCTTGCACCACATCATATAGTAAATCACTAGTAAATGCAATTTATTTTTAACAATACCTAATTTTTTTAATTATCTTTCATTATTTATCTACTAGTCAATGAAATTACTAAAAAACTAACCTTACATGGTTAGTGAGTTATCATTTGTTTTCCCAAAATATAATTTGATCGGTTTTTGTGTATTATTTCTCAAAACAAAGATGCAAACATACAGTTAGTTTTTGTGTTTCCTATTAGCGGGAGATCCTCTTTATTTTACTGATACCATCATAAGGATCTTGTATTAGAAGGATGGTGTCGGCATATGCATGTAAACTCCAAACAATTTACCACATCAACTAAAGATTTACAAAAACATCAATCCATTCCTTGGAGACAACTTCAGCTCACGAATATGGTCACCTGTATTTTAGGTAACCGTATTTCTATGTTGTAGGATCCTAGAATCACTACAAATCAACATATGGATCCTGATTAATTTTGACTCTTAACTACTGATAAATATTATCTTATGTGTTGATATAACCACATCCCACACCCATTAAATGACTTCCTTCTCCCATTAGCATCTACATTGGTTTTCTTTTTCAGGTATGACTTCTTCAACTCTACGTACCGACCTCCAAGTTATAGATTTGAGGAGGTCTTCTACACTTCTTGGAAGATTCAGTTTTCTTCACAATTACAATTACATATTCATTCTTTAATACTAAATAGGTATTTCAATAGGCATTTATTCCCTCTTTTATAAAAATGTGTTCTTTACAGTTTACAAAATTTGAAACAATTTACCTAAATTTTTTACTATATATCCCCTGTTCGGATTAAGTAGAAATATATAAATATCTATTAGTCATTTAGATTTCATATTTACCAAAATTTTCATCTATATCTTGCACCACATCATATAGTAAACAACCGGTAAATGTAATTTATTATTAACAATACCTAAATTTTTATTTTTTTATCTTTAATGCATTATCAACTAGTCAATGCAATTGAATGAAAAAATGTTACCTTACATGGTTCGTGAGTTATCATTTGTCTTCCCAATATATAATTTATTCTATGTGCCCACACATTACATAGTTTCGTTTCCATTAAAACCATGTCAATTCCAAAAAAAGAAAACCAATTCAAAGATGAAATCAACATCAACATATAGATATGCAAGGTTTTTGAGAAGACTACGTATGACAGAATAGAAAAAAGTTTGTGAGTAATATATTATGATTACATTATATTATTCTACCATTATTAAATCTTCTAATAAATTTTTTTAATATTTTTATATAACAAAATTTTCTACATGTACATGAAATTCACTTATTTACTATACACGTCGTGGTTCTTATACAATATCTCATTCACTATAAAAAAAATTTCATAATCGAAAGGGGATGATTCATACCATTGTAACCATTATCTACGAGCAGTCTGTTAAATTTCAATTTTCCAGTACATTCAATTAATTACTTAATTTTCCTCGAACTACAGCTGATTAACTGAATTTCACTACTATTTATATGACAGTGCCTCAATAATGTGCAACTTCATCAACAATATCTGTTAGAATAACCTCTCCGCAACAGGTATGTTATCAAATTATCCTTCAATAAATATCAGTTTTTTGAATCTTTGATTCTTTGTGGGATATCAAAAGGTAATGACACATTCATACTACATTTTCATATTCAAATACTCCCAGTACAAATATTTAATGTTCTGAACCTTTATTTATTGATCATTGATTATTATCATGGTTTACATTTGATTCATCAAAGTAAATAACTATAATAGGTAGGGTATACATTGTCTACACTCTCATCATAATACTAGGAAGAAGTTCAATCATACTGGATTTTGTGATTCATTTTTTCTTTGATGTAAACATAAAGTTATTTTTTCATTGAATGGTTTGTGTTGTCTTGCTTCTATTAATTTATGGAGATGGTTTCACTTTGAAGAACATGTTTTTTCTGGGAAATGTGTCAGTTCTGATCAAGTTGGTACCCTATTGTGATGGTACTGTAACAATTTTCTTCATTTTACTACTATTTTTATGTGTAAATGCATACTAATTTATTTTTATTTTCTAATGATGATTTACTTTTTTTTCCTTTCTATGGTTTTTATTAAATATTTCATTTTATCTATATCTAATTTTACAACTCAGCTAAACATATGGTATCCCTATGTACATAGATGTCTCAAACAAAACCTACCCAACTAAAATCTTATTAAAATAAATCCTAAACTGAAAATTTTATCTGTTTTTTGTGTTTTTATTTCTGAATTGATAGTTTTACTAAATATAAAAAAGATATCGGTTTTACATAATGAAATGTAGGATAGAATTGTGGATGTTAAACATGTATGCCACACAATAATATTATGGAGGATCAATTGGAATGATACGATTAGGTGGGATACATCCATGACTATATGTTATATCTTTCCATGTCATTCATAAAAAATTATTGGAATTCACAACATAGGCCCCTGAATACTTCCCACTATTTTTTAATAAAAATATATTTAATACCCTTTTATGGTTCTCTAATTTCCCATCTCCCTATTTTTATATCCTTCTTCATTTTTTAGGTTCTCACCATTCACCTCCTTATTTTTTAGAGTGGTTTCCTGCTATAAAATCAACACTCTTCTTCATAGGGATTCAATTGTTAGAAATTTGTTTTTTATATCATTTCCACATAACATGAAGATAAGTGGTTTTTTATTATGTTTTTAAATATCCCATTTATTGATTTTATATACTATATTTTCCTTTTATTTTATATTTGTTATCATGTCTATGTAATAAATGTTAATGACATTTAACTATATGTTAATTTTAAACAATGTGATGTTATTTTATTTTTGGTATGCAAATAATATGATTACATGTGTTTTTTATACATTTTGATTTTATAAGATGTGTTAGCTGAAAAAACACAGGATGTCATTTTAATATTTTAAAATATCACAATATGAATTTTCAGCTGAAAAAATACACTACGTGAGGTATCTTATTTTTTTACTTTTCTCACAATCATTTGAAAAATACTTCACATTATGAAAAAATACTATTTTAATTTCACTAGTTTAATATGTCACAATTTGAATTACTTTCCATACATTCCATCACACATTTACAGTTTCTATCAATATAAATTCTATCATACCAAAAGTAGTGGAATAGTGAGATCAACAAAAAAACATATGCATAGAGATGATCATTATGAAAGTTCCATATACTTATTCACATGGAAGTTTGAAACCTCCATCCTGTCTACATGTAAAATATACACACAATATAAGGTTTCTTTCACATGCTTATTTAGTATTTTTAAAACATTAAATTTCAACCAACCAACTATCTCTTATGTCTATTATTATAGTACAATAAGCTTATTAGAATTTTTGTATTACATTTTTTATTCTCTTTAAAAGAAGATTCTATTTGAGAAAAACTCAAACTTATTTTTTAAAATAAATCCTTTTCTGTACACATTTTTTTTATTTTTATCATTCTTCAAAGAAATCAATTATTTAGATTGGTTGTACATTTATTTCCTACTTTCTCATACATAGTGTTTTAAAATATTTATTATGCATAATTATATCAATATTTTATATGAAAAATTGTACCAAAAACAAAAATATTTTATACAAATCACATTCAAAGATTTAACCTTTTATGAGTTTTATCCAGATGATTTTCTCATTGTTCCCTAATAGTCTATTGATCCGGATCTGGCCCAATCACAATGATATGCACATATGTTATACCAAAAACAACAGGTAAAAGAGACTCATTTTAATAAAATCTCATCTAGATGTTCAAAATATATGGATTTTATCCCAGGATAATATCTCTTTGTCTTCAAATAGGCCTCAAATGGGAAATGGCCTGACTCTATTGATTTTTATAGATGTCATCGAAAAAAATTACACCTATAACAACCATACTTATATTTAATCTCCATTAGCTTTGTGACCTAATGACTTCTTTAAATCTGGGATCTCCCTATATTCCACTAAAAATATTGAGATGAGAAGGAAATAATAGAAAAGTAGAATTGGTGAAGAAATCATCTTGGAGGTCCCCATACTCCACACAAAATCGGGAGAAGATATGGAAGGAAGAGAAGAACAGAAGTGTTGGAGAAATTCCTTCTGGACCATAATGTGTCCATCTTCGTTCAAAAGACATTTGGATGCATGGGAATCGATGCCCCTATATTCATCGCATTTCTAGGTAATATTATATCCCACAATCTTCATCCTAATAAAACCATGGTAAAATTAACATTTGGCATGATCATTTGTGAGCTCGTGCTATAACGTGGATTGAATTGGGGAAGGGGCTCACTGCATGGGGAGGAATTGATTGACATTTCTTGTTGGGGTTTTAGAGTTATAGAGTCTTCTATATCTCTTCCTCCTTGCATTGGAATAAACATTGTATCATTTATTAATGGAGTTCATTAAATATAGTTAATATTAATACATTTTTAAAATTCACACATTCAATGTGATAGGGTTTAATATAAATGCATTCTTAAGATATACACAATATCATGGAATAGAAAAGCGTATTGGGATTTCATGATCAGTGGATCATATTATTTTGTAATTGTAATGATTTTCATTTAAATGTACTATATAATACTTGTGATATGTGTATTTGAAAACTAGATCATGTTCATTGTGGATGTTTTTAATATGACCAGTAGTTTTTTTCTAGATCATTAGAATATGTATTTTATACATACATTTTTTTTGTTTAATTTAATGGTGTTTATATTATATCTACTCCTATTTCATTTTTATGCCGCAATACTTTTTTATGAAAAAATATTCAACATTAGATTTCTTTTTAAATTTGACAAATAATATTCTTTTACTAAATAAAAACCATTAAGTAAATTTGTCATGCATACGCACAGGTAAGTACTAGTTAGTCAATGTTTTCGGTTATTTACAATGAAATCTAAAATTTATTACCCACATATGATCTTACAATTTTTATATTCATACGATGATCATGTAATATATTAACATATTATATTCCATTAATAATTATTATGTAACATGAATTTCTAGTATGACATTCATGAAAGATATTACCACATTTTTTTATCCTATGATCAAAATGATCCCATATTTTTCAATATTCACCCAAATTAAACTTTTTTATTGAGTAAATCAAATTATTCATCACATTATTGTCACATGCTAAGAAAACTACACTTCATTACATTGATAAGTTAAATATTAATGAATTTAAATTAATATTTCTCAATTATCACTAATTCATTATTTTTAAGTGATCCATTATTTCTAACGCTTTTTGGTCCTACAATGTAAATTTTAATAAATTTTTGTTTTAGTGTTGTATTATATTTTTTTAATAGGAATACATACTATAATGAATAAATATTTTATCTAATTTTCTTCATTACATTCTAATTATACCAAAAAAATTATTTTCAATGACATTACTCTTCATATTATAATAATTTTGATTACGATAAAAATAATTTTGTTCGGTTTTAGATGGATGATTCACTTTAATGTGGATAGTATTGATCAAATATTCCCAAATATTTTTATAGAACATTTTACATATTGAGCAATTTTATGTCAATAATTTTCACTCCATTTATAAACATTATATCTTGAGAGGGATGTAACCCACCATAAAATTATCCTCGTATATGTCCTAAGATAATGATTATTTTGTAAGGAATCAAAAAAATTTAAAAAATCCATATCCACCAATAAATTTTATTTACCATAGTATGAATACTTTATTTTATAACCATCATGTTATAAAATATTTCATTCCATTATATTAAACATCATTTAGTCATAAGGATTAACAACATGTTTTTAATAAAATAGTAATATACTTCAAAATTTATCTTCATGAATAAAAGATTATTTTTATACCCTTTGTATTACATATTTTTACTAGTTTTTAATGTCAAAATTAAATTAACAAAATTTCCCAATTTTTTAGTATCACATGATCTTTCTTAAAACAAGTTATCATTTCATTAATTTATATTATTAGGCGCTACTAAAAAATCATAATTTTTTAAATAGAATATCCTGAATATTCTCTATATTTCCTGGGTTAATTATTCTTTAGGAATTTTACAACCAATGGAAATTGATTTTGGTAACTTGAATTTATTATTTTTTAGTTCTTATTCTATATAATCTATTTTTATATAAAAATTATCTTTTATTTGGTTTCATTTTTTTTATTCATTGATAGATCCATTTAAATTTGAAAAATGTATACTATTATATTAAATTATGATATTGTCTTCAACATTCATAACACTGAATTACATTTATTCAATTATATGATAATAATAAAATAAATATTTTTTATTTTTTATTCAATTATGTAATTTAAATTTTCCTCATTAGTGATTTTTTTAATTGAAAATATCAATTTTAATTTTTCATCAATATCACTAGGAGTTTTAATTTCCTTTTATTAAACACATATTTCATATTCTAAATAGAAGTAATTTATGTTTTTTTAACAAAATGGATTCATTTTCCATTATAAAGAAACATATTTTTCTCAATTGTTTTGGTTTTTATGTCATATTACTTTTTTATAATTTTTAATCATATTTAGTAACATTATATTAATTCAATAAATGAAAATTATTATTAAATATCCATATATTACAAAATATAAAATATTATTTAGAATAATTAATTTAATAATATAATTTCCTCTTCTAAATATATAGAGATTAGATACATTATATTAGAAAAATATTAAATTTTGAGTAATCATATGTTTCATCTTTCCCATTGATCTAATTTTTTTTTAATCCAAAATTTCTTCTTGTTTTTCATGTAGGATGTTTTACAATTTAACCAGATATGTTTTTTTATAAAAGTAATCACATGCTTTTTTCCATTGTAACCACACTTTTTGTTGATTCTACATCATAATCAAATGTTGATTGTTATCAATCATAGTTATATATATTGTTTCACAATCGTAATCATGTATTATTTATCTTCAATCATAACCACACTTGTTTTTATCTACATCATAGCCATATGAATCGTTACCATTTGAATCAAAACTATATGCATAATAAACATATGCTTCATAATCCAGAACAATAACTAGGTTATTTAGTGCATCATAATTAGGAATAGTAACCGGGCTATATATTGTATCAAATCGTAGTCCGATTACGTATCAAATCATAACTCTGCATCAAAATCTCATATCATAACCGGGATATGTAGTGTATGAAATCATGCATCGTAACCATATTATATAACAAGAATTGTACCCATAATATGTATCATAACTAAAATATATCATATCCATGTTATGAATTGTAACCTTGTTTTGTATCGTAATCACTATTTACATTAAAATAATGAAACAATTATGACCATATTATTAATCATACTCATATAATGTATTGCACTCTAATATTACTTCAATACTGATTTCATGTTTCTCATTCTAATTGTTTCATTCTTTTTTACATAATATATTCCAACTAAAACGATGTCGTTGAGTTAGATATTTACCAATCTAATAATGTTGTGTATTCTATTTGTTTTGACCTTTCTAATTCCAGGATCCCATGTCCCACTGAATTTTGGAGATAAATATTACCATTAGAGAAAATATGACTGTTGGAACCTCTGGCCTATAAATAGGTGGTTATTCAAATAATAATTTTCAATATTTTTTTATATCATGATATATAGAGATATAGTGTTACTTCTCTCTTGCTTCGTGCGAAAGCCTTGGAAATAAACTAACAGAATGTCTTATTCTATGTTCTTTTATTTATATAAGTACTTTGTTTTTCTTTTCTGCCCAATCATTGTGATAATGATCGAGGGATTCCAGGGATAGGAGGTCGTGTTGCTGGTCGTCGTATTGAGGTATTTAAATTGATAGAATGAAATTGGTTTTAATTACATTCTTAATAATGGTATTATGGGGATAGGAAGACAATTTTGATGATCATCGTATTGATGCCATTCCATAGAGGTTGTAAGATAGTCCTTTTATTAGAGGTTAAAGGATACACTACTCTTTGGGTTAAAATAAATGTAATAGCTTTAAATTTCCACAGATTTTTGTAATTGAAAGTTAATTACATTGTTTCTTCTTTCCATGAATATTATTTTACTATTGTAATTTTTTCAATTACGATTCATTGATTATATATTGAATTAATAGATTTTATACATTGTATGGTAAAATCATTTACATTGGTATTACTATGAACATTTTAATAAATTCAAATAATTTTTTTCTTCATTACCTGATGAAATACATCATATCATATCCATTAGATCCACGATCTATATAGTCCTTGGTATTGGTTTTGAATTCTATTAGTTTAAGAAATATAAATATTAGTTCATTTTTATATGTCTGAATACAATGTTTGTAAACCCAAAATTGACCCCACGTGTATTTTTTCGTCTAGTATACAATTACATCTATTTTGCGATACAATAACTGGTATCAGAGAAGGTTTCCACTAATTTTTTCATTCATTATTTCTTTTTGTATGACATTTGTATTACTAACACAATAAATTTCTTACTTACTACACAATTGAGCAGAGTGGAAATGTATTGTTATATAAGATGGAAGGAATGAATATTGGATCATTTGACAATATAAACCTACCTAGACCACCTAATTTTGAAGTAAATGATTCTATGTATTGGAAATATTGAATGAAGAATTTTTTTATTAATACTGGCATGGATAACATTGTCATGCATACTGGAGAATACAAAATACAAGACAATGAAGATAGAACCTTCACCAACACAGAGAAACTAGAATATCAACTGAAATACAATGTACGGAAAACAATGTTCTATTTTTTTATAATGAATATATATTGTTAGATATCATCATGTGAACTATCCAATTGTATTTGGAATAAATTTTATGTCACACATGTTCGTACATACAATGTTCTGGAGACAAGAAGATCTATTCTACGAGATGAATATCATGGTTTCACCCAATATGGAGAACCAGTTTTCAATTTACAACAATTATTTATGAAAATTTCTAATAGTATTCAAACTATGGGATAGAAATGTATTGAGGAAAATTATCCTGTGGAAAAGATAAAATATATCATGGAAAAATAACGGGAATATAAAATAACAAATATTGATGAGAACAAGTATGTTACTCAAATCACTCTTAGTGAATTATTTTGTACTCATTTACATCACAAAATAAGAATTAAAATAGATTCTGATTTCAACAAGAAAAAGACTACTAATAGAAGTGTAACTTTTACTACTACCTAAAATGCCAAGACACCTGGATGCATAACATGATCCAAAGCTATGAAAACAATATTTTTTATCAAAATCAAGTTGAAGTGATCACTCAGAGAATGAATTAACCAATATTTCTTGATGGATGAAGAAGACATTTGGAATGAAAATTTTTCAGTATATATTCAAAAATAAATATTTAAAGGAAATGAATGACCTTGATGTTGCATGTTATGAAGATAAATGTGTAATTTATATTAGAACCGATATTCCTTTTCATAAAATAAAATACTAAAAGGATAAACATTATAAATGAAAAAAGAAGATGTATTTCATGTAAAATATTATGATATTCAAAAATTAAAATGATACATTGAGTGCATGTGGTGGTGATTAATCAGACGAATCGTCAGAGTATGAATCTTCTGGTCTGAATAATATTGGACTCTTCGCCAGACTACCTAATGAAAATCAATATTTCAGGGCCAATGTACATAATATAGAATATCTTGAAAATTTAACTTTAAATACTAATTACCCTAATGGGAAGGTTCTTACTCTTGGAATTATTAATCTTCGACAGTATATGTAAATTTTCTTTCTTTTTGAATAGGTATATAGATTTTCCAAATATCTAGAGAATAAAAATTCCAAACTCATGAAAATGATTGATATGTAAAACTCTAGAATAAATATTCATACAAATAAATTATCAGATCATCCAAAAGATCATGATATGCAAGCTTTTTATTTCAAAAATATTTCAAAAAAAATATAATGAAGTAAATTCTTGGAAGGATAAAAATATTTTAGATTTTTAACAACTTATTTTAATGAAAAATTATTATGAAAAAAAAATCCAAAATAATTTCTAATGAAAATGAAAATATATTCATTGGACTAAAATATGAAATATTTTATCTTATAAAACATTTATCAATCAATAATAATGGATGTAAATAATTTGATAACATGCATTCATAACATGGTAATCTATGAAATAGTTTTGGAATTGGTTATACTCATTCTAAACTGATTTATATTCATAACTATTTTGTTACCCAAAATGATACATTGTATTGTAAATGTCATCGTGGTGGCAATTGGGAAAAAAATTGTTCTCTTAATAAAACTCAGTATTTAGTATTTCATATATCTCATTTAGAAAAAAAAATTGGATTCTTAAAATTCTCTTATCGTACATTTCTGGATCCAAACATGTTTTGGATCCCAAAAACTAATTGTTTCTTTTTTAGGAAATCAAAAAATTGTACCACCAGCAATAATATTTACTAAATGGATATGTCTTGTAAACAATATAATACTAGAAACAAATATTTCATATAATGGATTATTGAAATTAATTGTGTTAGAGTGACCATCAGAGATAATTCTTCAGGAAATATCATTGGTATAATTAATATTGTTCTTTTAGGAATGGTTTTAATTTCAAATGTTATCTATGTTAGCGGTCCTAAGCACAACCGGATAAGTATAAGTCAATTATGTGATGAAGGATGACTAGTGAATTTTAGGAATGATAAATGATTATATCACAATTATGAGGATTAATTCATTTTTTAGCCCTTATGCATGATAATGTTTACAAAATCAACATATAAGACCTTAGGAACCAAGACATACCATTTGTAAGTGAAATGGAAGAAAAATCTAGGTTTTAAAATAGAATTTTAGGACACGATAACTATAAGATCCTTTGTATGATCTGAAAAAATAAACAACTAAAGTTCTACCAGATCATATGTATGATTCATCAATGGTTTGTGACATTTGTCATTTTTGGATGAAATAGAAAAATATCTTTAAATTAATCAATGAAGTTTAAATATCTAATAAATTATAGTTAGAGAACATGTATCATTTATGTCCTACACAAACTGGAAGCATGTGGGAGGAAAATATTTTGTATTTTTATTAGTTTATTACTAAACTAGATTCATATGGGTCTTTTTTATAGAAAATAAATATGAAGCCTTTTTTATTTCAAAACATTAATTCCCAAGTTAGAAATAAGAAAACCCTACCACTGATAACTATTTTTAGTGATCATGGTCATGAATTTCAATATTTGGAATTTGAAACCTATTGTAGTATGAAATGTATTACTCACAACGTTTTTAATCCAAGAACCCCTCAGAAAAATGGTGTTATTGAAAGAAAAAATCATATTATTCAAGAAATGACAAGGAACATATTGAGTGAATTCTCAATTGCTACACATTTCTAGGATGAAGCTGTTAGTACTACATGTTATGCTATAAATCATGGTTTAACTATACATTCCTTTATTTAAACACCTTATTAATTTTAGATGTTCTAAAATCATAATAATTCATAATATTTGGATATACTGTATTGAAATTTAATAAAAATGAATGTTTACATAAATTAGCACGAAAATATGATGAAGAGATCATTCTAGGTTATTCCACTATATCTATGTCTTATAGTGTTTCCTATAAAACTCATGTACTATTGAGGAAACAGTTCATGTCAAATTTGAAGAAACTGACACCTATGTTTTTAAATAAACCTTACCTACATCAATAGATGTGCTTTCAAAAACTGATTATCATCCTCCGATTGAACACTCTTATGCAAAATGAAATTCTAAATTTTTTTTGAAACATTAAACCCAAATTACATTTTATCATATTTTGATGAAAAGGATTTACAAAACCCAAATAAATTGTTTCTTATGAATCATCCTAGTAACAATATTATGGGTGATATAAATCTACCAGTAAGGACTAGAAATTCCAAGAGAAATGAAATTGAACATCATTAATTTCTTTCTAAATTTGGACAAAAAAATTTTAATGAGGACTTTGGCGATGAAGATTGGATTGATGAAATTCAAGATAATATAAATTAATTTGAAAGGAACCAAGTTAGGACCATGTTTTAATGACCTAGAGAAACAACAATAATTAGAGTAAAATGGGTTTCCAGAAACAAATGTAATGAAATTGGAGTCATAAAATGGAGAATTGAAATACTTGTTGCTAAAGGCCATAATCAAGAAGAGAGAATATACTATGAAGAAACATATGCTCCAGTAGGTAGAATAATGCCTATTCTTTTTCGATTATCCTTTTTCGACATTTTTATCACAAAAATACTTCAAATATAAGTAAAATGTGATGTTAAAAATGTTTTTAACAGGAAGAAGTTTCTGTAGAACAACCACATGGTTTTATAGATTCAAAACATCCTGATCCTATTTTTAAGGTTACTAAAGAATTGTATGGTCTTATACAATCCCCCAATGATTTTTATGATAGACTCATATGATTTATTTAGCAATATATTTTAAAAATGATAATTTAGACCAACCACTTTTTATAATAATTTAAAATAAATAATTTTGTTTTTTAAAATATAAGTTGATGAAATTAAATTTGGATCAAATCAGATATCTCTAACTAATTATTTTATGAATCTAATGAAATATGAATTCCAAATGATTATGATGTTTGAGATAACATTATTGTTAGGTTTTAAAATATATAAAAACCAGAGGGAAACTATATATATAAATATATGTATATCCAATATTTACTCAAAAAGTATGTATATGACATCACTACAAGTATAAGCACTCCAATCAGTACCTCCAATAAACATCATCTAGATGAAGTTGGGAAACCAATGGATCAAAAAAAACGAGGTATGATAGGATGTTTTTTATAATTAATATCTAGTAAACTATAATTGATGTTTTATGTATGCTAATGTGAAATATATTAATAAAATCAAAAATATTATCATTTAAAAGTATTGAATGGTATTTATCGATACTTAAAGGGAACAATGGATTTAAGAATATATTATTCTTCAATATGTTTTTTTCTTTTTAAATTTTTTTCAAATGCATAATTTAGGGGTTTTGGAATGGAAAGCAAAGGTACATCTAAAACATGTAATTTTACACTAAATTAATTGGACTATTGGTCATGAATGAAGCAGCATTATGTACAACTTTCCACTGGTAAAGTTGAATATTTTGTAGCTGGAAGTCATTGTGAGCCAGTTTTTCAGATGCAACACACAGTCACTATCTATGGCATGAATTTTTCCATAATTAAAATATTGTGTGATAATACTAGTTCCATTTTAGTTGGTAAAAACCCTAGACATCACTCATATGAAAAAATATAGATAATAGGAAAACATTTCTTAGGAATCAAACATAAAAAATAGATATTATTTAACCATTCATCAGAATGAAAGAACAATTTACTGAAATTTTCACAAAACCATTATCTTATGATAGATTTGAATAAAACAAATAGAAACTAGGAATGACCACTAAAAAGTAATCATTCACATATATTTCTTATTTAATCGATCTTCTTAGATGGTGTTACTATTTTTCAAAGATGGAGTACAAATTTAACTTTTTAATTTTAAATTTTTTACAATTACACTTATTAGTTTATATGTTTATCAGTATAACCCTTTTTTTATTTACATTTTTTCATGTATCGGTTTTTCATGTATCATTATTTCATGAAATAGTTTTTCATGTATCAATTTTTCATGTATCAGTAT
Organism: Viscum album; assembly: GCA_963277665.1. Taxonomy (NCBI): domain Eukaryota; kingdom Viridiplantae; phylum Streptophyta; class Magnoliopsida; order Santalales; family Viscaceae; genus Viscum; species Viscum album. Next base: position 1,680,918,418 of record OY728126.1, on the reverse strand, counting down.
TTCATGAATCAATTTTTCATGTATAATTTTTTCATTCATCGGGTTTTCATTCATCAGTTGTTATTTGATCAGTTTTACATGTTTATCGATCCCTTGATATTTTTTTATTTTATTAGTTTTACCTGGATATCGGTTTTACATTTATCAATTTCCTGATTTACCATATCAATAATGGTTTATGAGTATTCGAATAATTTATTTCTACTGGATTATCGTTTTTGGGATACATTATTTGTACTGAACTATCGGTATAGGATTAATTTATAATTTATAGATTATTGGTATCAGCTTATTTGAGTTTATCATTTTATGTATAATTATGTTTTATAATTTTTGGTTTGAATTATAAGATTGATATAATCAAACAAAATTATATGTATCTTGATAATACACTATATAAAACATCAAGACACATGTTTTCATTGTTCACGTAGTTGTTTTTCATTTCATTGTTTACATTCCTAATCAGTTTTAGTCTGAATACAATTTTATTTTAATGAAAACCTGATGAGTTCGAAATCATTCACAACCATTGGATTTTTTAAGATCTATTCCTTACCATCAATTTCCTTTTTAAAAAACCTCTCTCTTATAATACCACAAAGAAATAATTTTTTTTCTCCCATGTCCCGATTCTCTATAAATATTTAGCAAGGTTAATTATTATAGTTGCCTCATTTTATGTAATAAAATATTTACTCAGCTTTCGTAATCTGGAAAATCATCAGGTTCGAGTTAGTCCTTCATGTCTGAGTCTACTGTTTCATCCTTAAAGGAAATTTCTCTTAAATATTTCTCTTCCATGACCTTTCTAGGTGATATATAATTCTCTCCATTATCATTCTAGACGTTTGACTTGTCTTTGAAAAGAATCAAAAGATTTCAAGAGTGGGAATCTATTTGTATTGAGTGACAGAATTCTGATATGGATTTTGTGTATCATCATGAAGTGTTACAAATCTATAAATCAATAGATATATAATTGGGTATTATTTTTTTTCATGATGTATGAAAAGAAGTATACGACTTCCATAAAACAAGCAGCCACATTTCTGGGTGTTCCATTTGAGGGTGATTCTCTTTTTCATTCTCATATATTTTTATAATCTGATAGAACTTTTTATAAGATTAAAACTAAAGAATCCCTTTTTCTGATTAATTAGTACAAGAGAAATGTGAGTCTTTTATGCAGAGATAATTAACTCATAGTCCTTTGGATTCAAGGGGTTCTAGTACCAAGAAAAGGTGACAGGGAAATATTAAGTGTTTTAGATGTGTATGTGTATGATTTCTCAGTGATCATGAGGATGTTCAACTATATGAGATTCATTTTTGCAACGATTAAGAAGCTAAAATATAGTACCATAAAATCACAACTGGTTATGTTTTACACCATTATCAGTGTGTTTCTGAAAAAATGTTTCTTATTGAGTAATGTTAAAATCAAGTCAGATATGGCATCTTTCAAGGATCCTTTAATGAGTAAGGATATGAAAAGGAGCCTCAAGTTACGATTTAGTCATGAATCCATAATTTTCATGAAATAAATAGTTATTGAGAAGTAAAATGAAGTAGTTGAATGTAGTGAGAAACCTTATTATCCATCCAAGAAAACTTCAAGAATAATAAAGGAAGTTAAGACTACAACTACAATGTGATAAAAGGAAAAAAAGTCCGTATAAAATGAGGCTTCTGTCAAGTTGAGAAATAAGAATGAAAAAAATGAAATATGGGGATGCTCAGTTTGGTTTGGATCCCGTTGAAGCATTGGATTTTAATGTAATATCAGAAGAGACATTGAATGAAAAAGATGAAAATAAAATAATGAATAATTGAAAGACCAATGAAATTGAAATTAATAGTATTATCAAGTTAGCTAAGAATGAAAAACATATATTGTACTCAGGGAGACACATATTCAGAATCAATTAGATCCAAAAACAAATAAAATGAAAAAAATGATTCTGATCAATCAGCTAAAAATCATTTATTAAAGAATGTAAAGAAGATGAAGATTAAGAAGAACAAGTCAAAGAATAACATAAAAATGAAGTAATAATAGTTGAAAAGAAAGAATATTGAATCAATAGAAGTCATACTATAGAATAAAAATATGTTCGATCATTTAATATCCCATTACATAATCCCCAGTATTCCAAGAAATATTTTAAAATCTTTTTTTGAAGAAATTCATCCTTATTTTTAGATAAATAATAAGAAGAGGAAGAATCTAATATGAATTGGAATTTACTACCTCATTTTATTGGTACTAAAATAAATTTCAGTAATCTCCATAAATAAGCTGATGATATTTATTCAGAGTGGAAAATATCATTAAAAGGAGTTGAGAATATTGAACAAGATTTGAATAGATTAGAGAATATGATATCATTCATTCCATAGATTTAAACAATGTTATTAATCATTTAAATTTATAATAATGATAAAACATGATATCTCATCGTTCTGATGGACACATTTTTATGTCTTGATGCCGATATCTCAATTTTCAAGGAATGTGCTACTAATGACAACAAGGCTTGTAATTAGCTTCTCACGTGGTTATATAATATCGATGATAGTCACAAAAATCATTTGGACATGCAGTATGAATTGGTACATTGGGTAAATATTCTCAATATTATGTATTAAATGTTTGTTGCTGAATTCAATGTAAAACATGAATCCATTCAATCATCATTTGCCTCACATAGAATAACATCTGAAGAGCTTTTTGGTCTATAAACAAATAGGTATAATGAGAGTAATGTGGTAAATTTACTCACAATTATAGTTTTAACCCTAGAGAAGGCCTACAGTCTCTAATAGGATGATATAAATTCAAATGAAAACACCCATTGAAAAATATAGTATAAAAAATAAATAAATATTATTCTATAATATAATCAGACACCATCATTGGAAATAACACAATAATTTATAGCCTATAAGAGAATATTTATGTCCCTATGAGTATCATAAAAATGATACATTTATGAACAATTTAGTGTATAACATAATTAATGAAAATATAGTATAATGAAATTTTTAGTTTGAGCCTTAATATATTGTGATTTTGTTTAATTATATTTTAAAATATGTTTTTATTTATTGAATAAAAATGGGGAAATTATCAGAAATTAGATAGAAGGTAGATATAGGAAAATTATAAATTATGTCAAAGTAGATTGGATTGTTTGAAATCAGATTTGAAGACATTTAATGATTCTATACATTCATTATTTTGGATAAATTGGATTTTTGAAATTTAAACAATTAATATATGTGTTATTTCATATTTGAGAAGAGGTGGATCTAATATTCTAGGTATCTTATCCTAATCTCATCTGTCCCACTTTTCCCATGGTCAAGTACTTTAGGGAATTGTGAAATTTAGTTTGACTCAATTAAATAATTAAACATGGTTTGCCTAAATTTTTTAAATGGAATGACACAATTAAGGGTTACCATTATCATTATTAAGTGGTTCCTTTTAGATTTATCATCCATCAAACATGATAAAAAGAAATGAAAGGTATTATAATTGGTTAAATGAACTATAGAAAAACAAATACATAAATTAGATAAATTAAATAATTCTAATGGAATATAGCCCTTTAGATAAATTAGAATATCACTATTATAATTTTACACCCACCTACTATTGATGTAGGATTATGGTTTAAGGAATAAATGAAAACAATGAATATGTAAATCTAATGATAAAGTTGTTGAGGACCATGTAGTATTGAAACTTCTTCCTCGCGACATTAGTCTTTATATATTTATTTGATAGCAGTATTATGATCTTAAATTTATAGAATATATTAGGGAATCACCCACAAATAATATGCAAAAAATGTTGACTATTATGTTTATCATGAAATTCTCATGTCTAATTTTGGTTTGTGGATCAAATGGCGTCTTCAGTTGAATATTCATGTCAGTTTTGTCTAGGATGATTCTAACGTGACTGGTTTTGACATTGCAAATTTCTTTGTATCTCTTCTAATTAATTTCACAAATTGTATTAATTTAAGAATTGTCTTCTTTTGTAACACCCCGATCTTCTATGATACGCTACTCATTCAATAATGCAATAGCTTGCATTGTACGCAACTTCGAGTTCTAACACACACCGCAACTAATCAAAGTAGCCGTTATGAATAGTAATACCAACTTTTTGAAATTATATAAATTTTATATTTCAAAAAGGACTTCATTTTTGTATTCGGAATATCGAAATTATCCTAAGTTAAATTTTTTGTAATTTTCTGAGAAGTTTCAATTTTTTATGAATAGTGAAAAATACATAAAAAAACTTTTTTAATCAAAATAATTTATAGTGATAAATTATACTATTTAGTGGTTTGAAGTATAATTATAATATATTTTTACCATTTTATCCAATGGTGGTCATTAGAATTAATTTAACATTGAAATTGGACATAAACAATTGTCAATCTTTTGATATAAATTGTTTCTTAAAAACACGCTATTTGTTGTGACTGCGGGAATTAATTATAAAATTAATTAATGAAACTTATATGTTTTCAATTTTTTAAAATAGACATCATTTTTTAAATCGTAATATCAAATATAGCTTAGGGTGAATTTTCGGGATTTTTCTGGAAAACATCAATTTTTGATGAATAGTGAAACCACTATGTGGTACTTATAAAAACTGATTTTTCGTTTAAATGAAATTTTACCACTTCTATGTTTTGAATTTAAAAAATCCGACATACATGGTTGTCATTAAGAAGTAAAATGTGGGTCAATTAGATTAAAATAATTTTTGGTGAATAGTAACTTTAAAGTTCTTAATCGCGATTAGAGGTAATTAGTTTAGTTTAAGGTAAAAATAATATTTTAATAATATGAGATGAGCTTGACACATTTCCTACCCTCATTGGATGTGCCATGGCCGACCAAGACAATCCATGGGTCAACGTGGGGACCCCGTGGAGCCACTTTAGTAGGAAAATGACATAAATACCTTTTATTTAATGTTAAAGTAAAAAATGACACAAACATGAAATGTTTTACTAAAAAAAATTTTACATGGGGTTATACAAGTCATTTTTTGACTATATATAGTCATTGGAAATCTAAAAAGCTTTCCTACATCATAGAATTTTTTTATAATTTTTTGACATTAAATAAATTAAATTATTTATGACATCATGATGATGAAGCGATGACCTCATTATTTAACGATTTTAATAAAATGAAAAGATAATGTAAAATCCAAGGAATACACTTGTCCAAAGACTATTTTATGGGTAGATTTCGAACCTGTATCACCTTATCCTCGAATTATATAAGTGTGGGACCTTTAGAATCCGAAAATCATTTTATAATAATGTAAAATTTCCTTACATTCCAAGAGTGCCCCTCCTCTCCTCTTATAAAAGGCCTCCACCTCTACCACCTTACTCACACATTAAAAGCCTTTTGGCTCGGCCAAAATCTGCCCAAATACTCTCCCAACTTCCCTCACTTACTCCTAGAAGCCTCACTTTGGGCAGAATTCTTCCCAAGGAATCCTTTGGCTCAAATCAAAAGAGTTACCCGATTTTAAGGTAATGTCTTCTCTTATGTTATTTTGTATTATTTTGCTTCTCCAACCCCATAAACTCTTTTTATTCATTTCATTTGTAACAACACCAGTATCCTCAATATACTAGGATTTTTTTATAAAAAGGATTCGAGATACGCTTACACCCACCTACATCTATTGGTTAAAGAACATACTGTTTCTGTGGATGGCGAATTTCTGCCTCATGAAACGATGATTGTTCAACACTCATATAACACCTTCAAAGGTGTCCATTAAGATGTCACTATATTTATATATGATATATAATATTTTTATGTTTTCCTTATGCTTATTTATTTCTCATTTATGGCATAATTTATGACTTCCATTATGGGTAAACGTGATAATTTCATTTTAGGAAGTGTGGACTACCGCCCCCTAAAAGTGATGTGAATCGTTAATGCCATATGTGGGATGTATAAAGGATGGAGTAAATGATATTATATATGATATTATACTGGAACTATATTATACCTTTATATAATTATGATTTCATTCCATTAAATACGAAATAGAAATGAAAGTAGATTTCATGTGTACGTACGGCTTACCATCTCCATGAACGGTGCATTTCATTTCATACCTCTAAATGTTGTGTAATGTTATGAATGAATGTATATACTGGATATATATGATATATATGACATCTAAATCATATAATTCAGGAGATAATGGATATTCTACCACATAAACAACTTGTAATTATAAGAAGCTTATTGTTGACTCAAGTAACAAAAATCGACAAAACGGCCGTTATTAACATAAATAATTACATAATGTTCATAACATTGTAATAAGTGATATAAAAAGGATAATGAAATTGAAAATGGTAGATATTAACTCTATTTTATTATTCAGGAGGTTAAAGAATGATCGAGTCAGGACAAGACGCAAGGTAAGGGAACTTCTTAACCCAATTTCAATTCTTGGGGTTAATCTCCTACTTCAAAATTATGTCATGATACTATTATGTCATATCTTGTATTTATACTTTCTTTATGTGTACATATAGTGAATAAACATAATAGATATATTTTATTTAAAAATTATCTTTTAATGGATTTCGTCTCAATCTCTATTCATTGAGGCATATTTTGTTTTATACACAAATTTATTTTATATGGTGTATAAACCCCTATGACTTTTATGTTTATTCAAAAGGAATATTTTTATATGAAGCATTTACTAAACGACAAATGGGAATGGTTTTCTCATACGTATGCGGCGACAACGACTTCTCCGCCGATGTGACCATTATTTGAGTTTCGGCATCCTCTACAAGCCATACCTTTTTTTAAAAGAAAAATAAATACCATGTTTTACCTTTCTTTTATTTTGGTATTGAAAATGGTTTTGAAATTGTTTTTATTATATCAATGTGTTGTATTGATATCTTGTGATTGAAATGTGGAAATGTTATGTTTCCTTTATGCATGTTTTATGTGATACGATTATGTTATGGTTTATGATATGTTTAAACCTATTCATATGAGGAATGAATTGGACTTAATAAGTGACGGGTGGAGCCCGCTATAGCTCCTCGATGCATCGGTAGGTATCATGAGACAAACTAGTGTCTTGGCACGAGGCCTAGAGAAAATATTATTTGTGGTCTTGGAATGAGGCTATGACTACGTGGTTATGATAGTCTGGCATTATGAATTCCATCATTATGAATGTGGTTAATGATATTTCATGTGATTATTCGACTAGTAGAAATTCATGTGAGTAGGTAAATGGCATTATTTCATTTTAATTTTGCCATATTATTCTAAAGTTCATGTTTAAAAGGCTTTTGTTTTAGTTATTCATTGCCTAAAATGCTAATGTTTATTTATGAAAGCTTCCTCTATGTTGTTATCCTTACTGAGCATCTGATCTCACCCCTTTCGATGTTTTAATTTTTCCATGATGTGAAGAAGTATATTATGAATGACCTGCAGGGATGATATAAGGGGATATTAAGAGAAGATGTTGTAGTATTGTTTTACTTTACGATGTAATGTAAGAATTATTAATGTATCTAGGGTTTCCAAGGCTACGAAACTAATCGGTCTTTCGAGACATGATCTTTTGTGATCATGCCAATGTTACGAATTAATGCACCGACGCTGGGTAGCTGGGGTCGGGGCGTTACAGTTGGTATCAGAGGTAGTTTAGTACTAACCTTGGAAGATATATTTAGATAAAATCTGATTAGAGCACATAGCCCGAAGATAGACTTTAAGGATTAGTATAGAAGAACTTCCTAGAATTTTTGTATTATAGGGATTTTGTGAGTTTTCTGAGCAATACATCCCTATCTAGATATGAACAGGTAGAGGTGGCTCTGGCAGAGATGTACCTAGGGGTAAAACCCGAAAACACCGCTTTGAGCTAGACTCAAACGGGATCCGGTGCACGACAATGGGCCTTGCTGAACTCTTGGATGCGACACTCCCAGGGGATATGCTTAGGATAATTCTCATTTTCTTTACAAACCACTATGAAGGGTTATGAGTATATACTTCCTCAAAGAAAACATTTTTTATGATTATGGATTATATCCATAAATAGTTCAATTAGTGTTAAGTGTTTTACAAGTATGGAATTATGTATTTTGATTCATAAACTAATCTAGTTTAGGCCATTGTTTAGAAATGGTGCCTAGTGGAAGGAATGGAAACTATATCAATGCACGCACTCCGTGTAGGGATTGCCCTTCTGCTCAAGATAATTATTGTGGATCTGGAGATACAACTGGGGATGATCAACTTATTACCATACTGGGACAACTTACTCAGGTTATGAATAATAACCTTACTCGTATGGAGCACCCTGATCCGCAACTTGGAGGATGAATGTTTGACCGCTTCATGAGGCAACAACCGCCAACATTTAATGGGGGTACAAATCCATTAGTAGTTGAGCAATGGAAAAACTCCTTAGAGAAAATATTCCATGCCTTGGGGAGTAGCGAAAGGGAGAAGGTTGTCATGGCAGTCTACCGCCTCACTGAAGATGCCGATCAGTGGTGGTCGCTGATTCAAAACACAAAGGAAGATGATGAATTATGGAATATGGAATGGAGGGAGTTCAAAGATATTTTCTTAGAAAAATACTTTCCACATGACCATCGAGCAGATATGGAAAGGCAATTTTTGAGTCTGAGACAAAAGGAGGATGAGAATGTCTCAAAGTATGAGGCCAAGTTCACAAGGTTAGCGAGGCATGTTGCAGATTATATACGTATCCTAATAAGTAAGATCGATCGTTTCTTTGATGGCTTAAAACCGTTTCTCCGTCGAGCCTTAGTCTCACAATCTTTCTCCCCGTACGAAGACATTGTCTCATGTGCTATCAAGATAGAAAAGGAATTCTCTAAATCTTATGACAATAAAGTAAAGAAATAGTAGAAGAGAATGGTGGAACAAGAGACAGAGAAAGGGAAAAAGGGAAAGAAGGATTTTCCATTATGTGATAATTGTGGGAAGAATCACCCAGGTACATGCCTAAAAGGAATGGGAGTTTGTTATAAATGTGGAGAAAAGGGTCACCAGGATCGTGATTGTAAGGGAAAGAAAGAGGCTATCAAAGTTGAATGCTAAAATTTTAGGGAAATGAGGCATTATGGAAATGAATGTCCTAAGAATCAGGGAAACTGACCTTAGAAAAGGCCAAGGGATCAAGGAAAATCTTATGCTGTTACTAAAGTTGAAGCGGAATAATTAATGTATTGGTGATTTTGGACACAAAGATTGTATTCTGGTTATAAGGATAATGTGATATATATATATATATATATATATAAGGATTGTACTGCAGTACTTCATGTTTTCATTAAGGTTTTAATATGATGAAGGTAATCATATATTTAGTATGTGACAAAAGAGAATCTTTAATTTGTTTGGGGAATCTGATGTTACAATTGATTTTGGAATTTAGAGACCTTTTAGAGAAAGTCCGGACATAGGTATTTTGGATAACTATAAAGGTTGGAATGGATTAAGCTGATGTTTGGATAGTATTTTTTAAGTTAAAAAAATTTCTGAAGTTTATTTTTCGAATATTATAATACTATATTTTTAGGAAAAGGTTAACCTTCAGGGTGGGGGATAACCTGTCGCGTCGGACAAAGCTGCAGGAATCGAACCCACAACCATAGTGCGACAGACCTTTATTACCTACCACTAGCCTACAGGAAGTCCCTGGTTATTACAAAATAGTTTTACTAATCTAAATGTTATGTGTTAATATTTGGAACCTTATACAATTAGGATAAATAGAATATTTTTGAGTTCTATTACCTTTTAGAGTGAAAGATGGGTTTTTGGTAAAAATTTATTAAAGAATGAAAGTCTACATGACAAGTATGTATATTCCTTTACGTTCTTAGTAAATCTCCTAAATAAATCCATATTCTTTATATAAGGTAACTTAAAACAAAAATGTTGCCGGTTAATTTTTCCAATTGGGGATTCAATGACTGTTTAACCAATCACATGTTTGTGATTTTCTTATTGTTAAATTTCTCCTAATCTAGTTTTCTACAACTCTTCATCACACCATGATCGTTGTTTTCCTTCCATATCCATATTTTCATATAATCCTAGTATGGTCTATCTCGGGTGACCTTTGTACTTATCTTTCTTTCTTTTAAAGTTATATTTTTATAAACCTTATTTCTGATGTGGGTTTTCTACAAAGGTATTTTCTATTTTCAACCTTTTATTTTCAAAGAAAATCTTCAAATTGTGAGGACGCAATTTATTGAAGAAGGGGAGAATGTAACACCTCGAGCTTCTATGATATGCTTCTCATTCAATAATGCAATAGCTTGCATTGTACACAACTTCGAGTTCTAACACACACCGCAACTAATCAAAGTAGCCGTTATGAATAGTAATACCAACTTTTTGAAATTATATAAATTTTATATTTCAAAATGGACTTCATTTTTGTATTCGGAATATCGAAATTATCCTAAGTTGAATTTTTTTTAATTTTCTAAGAACATTCAATTTTTTCTGAATAATGAAAAATACTTAAAACAACTTTTTTAATCAAAATAATTTATAGTGATAAATTATAATATTTAGTGGTTTCATAGTATAATTATAATATATTTTTACCATTTTTTCCAATGGTTGTCATTAGAATTAATTTAACATTGAAATTGGACATAAACAATTGGCAATCTTTTGATATAAATTGTTTCTTAAAAACACGCTATTTGTTGTGACAGCGGGAATTAATTATAAAATTAATTAATGAAACTTATGTGTTTTTAATTTTGTAAAATAGACATCATTTTTGAAATTGGAATATCAAATATAGCTTAGGGTGAATTTTTTGGATTTTTCTGAAAAACGTCAATTTTTGATGAATAGTGAAACCACTAAGTGGTACTTATAAAAACTGATTTTTCTTTTAAATGAAATTTTACCACTTCTGTGTTTTGAATTTCAAAAATCTGACATACATGGTTGTCATTAAGATGTAAAATTTGGGTCAATGAGATTAAAATAATTTTTGGAGAATAGTAACTTTTAAGTTCTTAATCGCGATTAGAGGTAATTACTGTAGTTTAAGGTAAAAATAATGTTTTAATAATATGAGATGAGTTGACACATGTCCTACCCTCATTGAATGTTCCATGTCCGACCAAGACAATCAATGGGTCAACTTGGGGACCCCATGGAGCCACTTTAGTTGGAAAATGACATAAATACCTTTTATTTAATGTTAAAGTAAAAAATGACACAAACATGAAATGTTTTACTAAACAAAATTTTACATGGGGTTATACAAGTCATATTTTTTACTATAAATAGTAATTGGAAAGATAAATATATTTCCTACATCATAGTATTTTTTTTTTAATTTTTAGACATTAAATAAATTAAATTATTTATGACATCATGATGATGCAGCGATGACCTCATTATTTAACGATTTTAATAAAATGAAAAGATAATGTAAAATCCAAGGCAACACTTGTCCAATGACTAGTGGATGGGTAGATTTCGAACCCTTATCACTTTATCCTCGAATTATATAAGTTTGGGACCTTTAGAATCCGAAAGCATTGTATAATAATGTAAAATTTCCTTACATTCCAATAGTGCCCCTCCTCTCCTCTTATAAAAGGCCCCCACCTCTACCACCTTACTCACACTTTAAAAGCCTTTTGGCTCGGCCAAACTATGCCCAAATACTCTCAAAACTTCTCTCCCTTACGCCTAGAAGCCTCAAATTGTGCATAATGCTTCCCAAGGAAGCCTTTGGATCAAATCAAAAGAGTTACCCGATTTTAAGGTAATGTCTTCTCTTATGTTATTTTGTTTTATTTTGCTTATTCATCCCCATAAACTCTTTTTATTAATTTCTTTTGTAACAAAAACAGTATCCTAAAATACTAGTATGTTGTTATAATAATGATTCGAGATGCACTTACACACACCTACATCTAATGGTTAAAGAACATACTGTTTCTGTGGATAACGAATTTCTGCCTCACGAAACGATAATTGTTCAACACTCATATAACACCTTCAAAGGTGTCCATTACGATTTCACTATATTTATATATGATATATAATATTTTTATGTTTTCCTTATGCTTATTTATTTCTCATTTATGGCATACTTTATGATTTCCATTATGGGTAAACGCGATAATTTCATTTTAGGAAGTGCGGACTACCGCCCCCTCAAAGTGATGTGAATCGCTAATGCCATATGTGTGATGTATAAAGGATGCATTAAATGATATTATATATGATATTATACTGGAAATGTATTATAACTTTATATAATTATGATTTCATTCCATTAAATACAAAATAGAAATGAAAGTAGCGTTCATGCGTACGTACGGCTTACCGTCTCCATGAACGGTGCATTTCATTTCTTACCTCTAAATGATGCGTAATATTATGAATGAATGTATATACTGGATATATATGATATATATGACATCTAAATCATATAATTCATGAGATAATGGATATTCTACCACATAACAAACTTGTAATTATGAGAAGTTTATTGTTGACTCATGTACCAAAAATCGACAAAACGACCGTTATTAACTTAAATAATTACATAATTTTCATAACATTGTAATAAGTGATATAAAAAGGATAATTAAATTGAAAATGGTAGATATTAACTCTAGTTTATTATTCAGGAGGTTAAAGAATGGTTGAGTCAGGACAGGACACAAGGTAAGGGAACTTCTTAACCCAATTTCCATTCTTTGGGTTAATCTCCTACTTTAAAATTATATCATGATACTATTATGTCCTATCTTGTATTTATAATTTCATTATGTTTACATATAGTGAATACAATAATAGATATATTTTATTTAAAAATTATCTTTTAAGGGATTTCGTCTAAATCTCCATTCATTGAGGCATATTTTGTTTTATACACAAATTTCATTTATACAGTGTATAAACCCCTTTGACTTTTACGTTTATTCAAAAGGAATCTTTTTATACGAAGCATTTACTAAACGACAAAAGGGAATGTTTTTTTCATACGTATGCGGCGACAACGACTTCTCCGCCGCCATGACCATTATTTGAGTTTCGTCTTCCTTTACAAGCCATACCTTTTTTCAAAAGAAAAATAAATACCATGTTTTACCTTTCTTTTATCTTGGTATTGAAAATGGTTTTGAAAGTCTTTTTATTATATCAATGTGATGTATTGATTTCTTATGATTGAGATGTGGAAATGTTATGTTTCCTTTATGCATGTTTTATGTGATATGATTATGTTATGTTTTATGATATGTTTAAACCTATTCATATGAGGAATGAATTGGACTTAATAAGTGACAGGAGGAGCGCGCTATAGCTCCTCAATGCATCGGTAGGTCTCATGAGACAACCTAGTGTCTTGGCATGAGGCCTTGACAAAATGTTATTTGTGGTCTTGGCATGAGGCCTTGACTACGTGGTTATGATAGTCTGGCATTATGCATTCCATCATTATGAAAATGGTTAATGATATTTCATGTGATTATTCGACTAGTAGAATATCCATGTGAGTAGGTAAATGGAATTATTTCATTTTACTTTTGGCATGTTATGCTAAAGTTCAAGTTTAAAAGGGTTTTGTTTGAGTTATACATTGCCTTAAATGTTAATGTTCATTTATGAAAGCTTCCGCTATGTTGTTATCCTTACTTAGCATCTGAGCTCACCCCTTTCGATGTTTTAATTTTTCCAGGATGTGAAGAAGTATATTATGAATGACCTGCATGGATAATATAAGGGGATATGAAGAGAAGATGATGTAGTTTTGTTTTACTTGATGATGTAATGTAAGACTTATTAATGTATCTAGTGTTTCCAAGGCTACTAAACTAATTGGTCTTTCGAGACTTGATCTTTTGTGATCATGCCAATGTTACGAAGTAATGCACCGACTCTGGGTAGCTGGGGTCGGGGCGTTACATCTTTAATATCATTTAAGTTTATCATGATGAGGAATGTTAATTTATATCTCCAAAAGCTTTATCTATTAAAGGTTATTCAAAGTCAACACCATAGTGATCTCCATTATCATCCGACATCATGGGATTCCATCTTATATGTTTTTAAATTTATATTTTACAAAAAATTTAACTCTAAATGGATCAATTTTATCATAAAAAATATAATGATGTGCAAATCACATCGTTTCACATCCAAATTTGACATCAGTTCATGATAATACTGTAATTTTTTGGCTTTTTCAAATATTTATAGTGACATTATATAAAATCTAAATCAATTTAAAAAGAAAAAATATTTAAATGAATGAAAATTATATTAAAAAAATCAATTTCTTATATCCCAATGGAATATAAGATTGAAATACATGTATTGAAGAGTAATAATGAGATTTCAGTGATCCTAAATATTACAGTCTATTCCCATAGTTTTGATGTCTCATATAAAAGGAAGTATCCATATCCCCAATGATGAAACAATAGAAAATAGGTTATATCCCAAAATTACTTGAGAAATTGTTTGAGTAAGGATAACATTATCTATTACCATTAGAAAAAAAATTTGGATTATGATACATTATGTTTTGTTATTCTAATAATCATCCTTATGATGATTTTCATAATGAAGAAATTGGGACACTATTTTATATAGCACAATATTGACAATGAATATTGTTTTTATCCATTCAAAAACATCCTCATTCATATATTGTTAAATTGGAATATATTGTGGTGGGATTTCAGTCAATATATTCTGAAATTTTGTACATTTCATAGATGGAATTAAAAATGAAACCATTACATTATTTACTCACGAAGGTCCTAATCGATCAAAAATCATTATTTAATAAGGAAGTCCCTGAAAAAAGTGATATAACATTCCAGGAAACCTCAAACCCATGGAATATTTACATTCTTGTTTCCTTTAGTAGAATAAAAAATGAATGAATAAATAAATTTTAACCTTATCATGGTAATCATGGGGATTATATACTTCTATAAAAAAAATTATTTTTATTAAAATGTTTTTACTATCAAATGGATATACCAACATTGATTTATAATACCATGCCTTCATGAGAGGTTTATAACTGTCTCTACATATTTATGTTTTCATTATATGTATTATGTGTAATGTAAATATTTTCATAAAAAATTAATTTTGACTGTACTATCATGAATGTGGATTTTATTCCTTTTAATGAATAAATTAATAAAATTATAATTGAATACAACATACATAAAAATTATCAGATAAATTTCATTATAATAATTTCGAAATTGATTTAAATGGAAATTTAACTATATCCCAATTAAATCAAAATTGTATGAGATGATTATTTTCAATTTACATCACATGGGAAATGTCTCTATACAATATAATTTATTTGGAGGTAATGAATATTAGAATACAGATGTGATTATAAATAATGGATTCCATAATAATATGGATCAATACAATTATAGAAAAAATAAACATGGTTTTATAATTTTAGATCAATTTACTAATTATTTAATCAAAAATTGGTTAAAAATTTTCAGCCTAAATGATAGGTCGATTTATTTAAATTTCCTAAAAAATAAAATTTGATGTAGTGTGAGAGAGTCTGATATATTTTCATTGATGGAGGAGTGACTTCCACTTTTATTATATATATCTATGATATCCTATATTGAACTCATCATATAGTAATTATGATATTACGTTAAATCAAGAGAATTTTATTTTTTTATTATCAATGATACCTAACATCATGGATATCATAAAAAATACAATGTCTTACACATACCTTAAAATATCAAATACACTAAAAAATAATTCGCACTATAAAATAATATTGGATATTTTCCACATGTGGATAATATTTCTTAGAATAATATATCCATATATAGATAGATAGTCATGTTTATCCATACTACCAGTGATTTCATATGTAATTATTCTATTTCTTCCAATAGGAAATATTGTAATGAATTTATTAATCAATTTTTAAATTTCTAGTGTCATAAAAAATGGGTTCCCCAAAAGATATTAAAAATCCATGTAACTAATTTTAATTCATCCAATGTGGAGTAGTTTTTTCGAGATTAAGGTTTTGATTATATTCATGTTTCACACTATCATGAAATGTAAATATTATTAATATAATAATTTGAAAAAACTATTTAATACAACTCAAAATATGGTAGAAAAATATAGAAACTATTGGAATGAAAAGAAATTTTATATTTCATAGTCTTATCTGACCATGTCGCGTAATATTATGTGCATGACTCCATGTTTACATTTGAATGTTTTTTATATATCACATCCATTTTTATTTTTACATGCATCACAATATTTCACCATATATCACAAATTATCAAATGATGAGAAGTTACCAAAATAGACTAATTAATTACACGGTCTCTATTAAAAATGGTAATGTGTGTTTTAATACATTATCATCCAAAAAAATTGAGTTATATGCGTGTTTAATAAGAATAATCCATTATACTCAGTAATGAAATTATATAAATTGTTAGTTCTAAGAAATAATATGATACAATGGGCATATAAATTCAATGTATAGTAGAAATATAAAGGATTATATTATATATATTGGGACTACTCTAATGTATATTACTCATTGGTCAAAAATTATATATTGAATATCATAGCATCAACTTGTTCATGGTTTTTTTCAAATTAAAGAATAATATTTTATTGGTTTTGTAATGTTCTAGAATGAAGAAATTGATAATCATAGCACAATGTCAATGCAACATGACTCTAAACTATATTGACATGGAATTTATTGTTTAACCCAAAATAGCTAGACCTGATGTGGAAGGACAACCAATTTTTTAATAATATTCGATTCTAAATAATTTGAGATATATTATTTTATACCAAATTGTAATATTTATATTTAATAATGAATTGAGTATAATAAGATATTTGACTATTAGGTTTTGACTAATATATGGTCATTTTTCAATTATGACCATTTGTCAATATGACCATTGGATTCAAAATTCATAATAATAATTTTTAGGTTATAATTATATGTAGATATGAAATGTAGAATTAATGCTAGATACAGAAATGATGGACTCAACCTGTAGATGTGTGCCACATGAAGCTGATTATTATGTGTTTCAGAAGCAGATATCAAGACAAAATTTTTCTTCTTGACCAATCCAAATGTGAGATTCAATAGGTTATGATTGAATGAAATCATTTATGGTAGAAGTTAATGTTAGTGGAAATTACCAAGTGAGCGATGTTTGTAAAGAAACCCCGCGAATCTATCATCATTCAAAACCATACCCTTTTGTATTATTAATGTGTTATAAATAGTTATGAATAATGAATATAATGAAAAACATGTGAAATCAATATGTATAAACACAATTATTTTTACATTAATTCTATTATGAAAATCATTTTTCATAAAATATGACTAATTTTATATAATGTTATATGCGTCAGTAATTATACATTCTAAAAAAACTAATATAAAAATATATGATATAATGAATAATTTTTATTTTAATGAACTAGTATAAATTAAAAACTCTTATTAAAATTGTCAAGGTATGTAATTTTATTTTTAAAATTGTTAGAACTTTTACAATTCATTTTATTATACATTTTTTATCTTCTATTATTTTTATTCAATAAGGAATTTTTTATTGAGAAGATAATTTTCTCATATATATTGAATTATTATCATCAAGTGAACATGGTTTTTTAAATTAGTACATCAAAATTTGGATAAGATTAGCTTATTGTTATTTTATAATTTTATTCAGTGAATAGTAAAAATATAGTATTTGAGTATGTTTAATGGCATCATAATTATGTAATATAAATTAAAAATTATTTTCCAGTATTTTAGTTAATAATACCATCATTTTTCCCATGAGGAAAATACCATTTTAAAATACCATGGGTATGCCAATGGTTTTCAATTTTCCACTACTTAGGCGTCTAAGGAAATTAATACACAAATCCTCCCCTTTTTCAATAATTACATAACCATTTCTCCAATATCATTCATTCCAAATTAATCATTAACAAATCTATAATATTTCTATTTCCAATGTGTCCTCCTATGGTTTCCACAATCCCTAAATGTCCCATTTATTTTGTTTTAGGAGTTACTCTTCAAGGTAAGGGAAATATCAACATCACGTTTACATTCATGTTCCATTTTTATGTTTTATGTCATTCAATTTTAAATACTATGATATTATGTCCATTTTAATATATACCTTTACTATATTAATAGTCTTTTACAAATGAGATACCCTTTTCCCCTCTTTATTTATTGTCTTATAAAACTATTCTTCATACCCTTTATGGTGCCGCATATTCTTCTCAAAATTTCTCACTTTTTCTCAAAAATAATTTTATTTTAATTATGGGAATACTCAAAAATTATTATTTTCTATGTATTTTAAAGGATATTTATAAATAATTCATTTTATTCAGTAATTGACATACCTAAAACTCTCAATCATTTTCGTAGGGTTATAAATGACATAATTTTCATGTCGTTATGAACATATTTTATAAAACGTAATTATTTTTATAAAGAAACTATGTTATTAGTCACCATAGGTTATTTATGTTGATTTTTTATAATATATATTACTAACATTAATTAGTACAAATTATGGGTTTTTTGTGAGATCACTCCAATTCATTTGTAAAATAATTTATTCTCTAGAGATAAAATGTTTTACGATTCCATTGTGAATAACATTAGAAATTTTTATAAAACCAAAGTGATAAACCTTCATGGTGTATTTATTAATAAATATATTAAATCATAGGTCAAAATTTACATGTTATGAATCTTTTTATATTATTAATATATGAATATATTCCTTTGATCATTCCTATATTATATTATCCATGTTCTTGTAACTTTTTCACATGATACCATGTAAATTTTTTCTCTGGGTTTTCCTTACTAGGAATTATGCTCACACATTACTTTGATATATATACCTAGGTTATGACGTAAAATACATTTATATATAATGAACCTATAATTATTACTTCCAAAAGGCTTATAATAATTTTTAGGTTTTCATATATTATATACAATCTATGTCAGAATATAAATGTTAAAAGATCCTATGTTTGTATAATGTTATGAAATGTTATGTAATAAAAATGAAATGTGGAATATTTCTTATCTAATTTAGGATTATTTATATTTGGGAAAAATAAATTTAATTAAATAGGAATAACCAAAAATAATTGTTTAAATATATGAAAAACATCTTGGAATTTTGATTAAATATCACGTAAGTGGTTTCTATGAAATTAAATCCATATCTCGATATAGAAAGGTAGATGTGGATATAGAAAAAATGTACTGAGGTGTAACAACTCCAACAAGGTATGGTATGACTGACTATTTGAATCCCAGAACTTGACAATGGTCTTTCCTACACTAATGATTTAACACTCCTAGGGGATAATGTTTCTTAATCACATGATTTTTATTATACATTATGAATGATTTATAGAAAATGTAATTTCTGTTAAAGGATAACATATTTTAGAATGGTGTTTAAAGACATGAAATTATTTATTATTGATATGATAAATAAATGAAATAAATTTCTCACTATGTTTTTATTTTTTTATAAAATGGCATCACATATGACAAACCAAATAAATAGTGAGCACAATAGATCAGGCATTGATAGCCTCTAGATTAATGTTAAAATGGAAAAAATAATGATAATGATTAATTAAATTAATCTAATTGTGAAAAATAACATTAATCAAGCCAAGAGACCAGATTCACCAAGAAGGGAATAAAATTTGGGTCCTTTGTTCATCAATGACTACCTTATTTCATTCAATCTACTGAACCACTTATTTCATAACATGTATATGAATCTTAGAAAAGATATCTTTAGTACTCTGTTGTTCGAAAGAATATAATGTCATCCTCAATGTGTACCCCATAATGGTATAATCATATTAGTGGTGGAAAATAGTTTATAAAATTAATCTAATAGGGAAAATAAATGCAATTGAGTTGGAAGAGTTCGGTGGAACATTTTTAACAAAATATTTCCCTTATAAAATTTGAAAAAAATTGAAAAAGTCTTCCTAGAGTTATAGAAATAAGAAAATTAAAATGTGAGAATAAATGATATGAACTTCCTAAGATATTCTCATTACACATCTATATTATTCATGGATATTAATAGTAAAGTTCATAGATTATTTGGTGACTAAGACACTATAATAGAATAAATCTACCCATCTAAGACTGTGAAAAATATAACGAGATCGTGAGGAGTGTTATGAAAGTTGAACAGAGATATTAAGGGGTCAAACATATCAAATTAAAAAAAGATATCAAGGGATCCAAACTTGGGTATGATCTATGATCAAGGAAGAGGACGAATGAATGTAATAATATCCACCTGCAACAATTGTGGTAAGAATAATTTATGGAAATTATTACTTGTTATTGGAAAATCATACATATTTTGAAGATGTGACCATATTTATCATAACAATCATGGTGAGGTGAAACCTACATTTCTGAAAAATTAAAAAACGGAATATGTGGTTAGCCCTACCTGATTCCCAATACATAATGTGCGGAGATCTTAGTTTATTTTCCAATCACTATCAAAATCCAAAGTTAATGGAGGGTAATCACCATCAACCATAAATTTAGAAAAGGGAAAAAAGTCTATCATTTTCTTTCACAATACATAGTGTTAGAGATCCAAATGATATAGTGGAAAATACTTTTGATGTTCTATCCAAGATATAAAGTACACTTGTTGACATTGGTTTTAAGAAAATATTTATTTCCATAAAGTGTGTAGATTTTATAGAATCAATAAATTAACTTCTTGAAGAAGAGTTATCAGTTAATACTCATATAGGGATTATCTAAGAATAAATATTTCATAGATTCTATAGTTTTAACATTGGTGAGAATAATATCGTACAAAATCATGTAGTCATACCCATATAGAAATTCAATGATATAGTTGTCATGTACTATCTCCCAAAGTATAATTCTATAATAAATATAAGAATCAAGTAAATTTTAGCATTCGAGAATGGAAAACGGTGAGCTGTTTTCAATAGGGATATATCTAGACCTAACCTCTTTATAGAAGAACCACTCATAGCCATATTTATATAGAATATCTATTACAAAAATAAGTAAATTTAAGTATAAGAATTGCTAATTTAATCATTATTCAGTATAAATTTATTGTATTCTTTATGGAGTTACATGGTCCTCCCCAATAAAGAGAGGTAGAGTTCCCCATTGAACTCATACCTGGATCCAAGTCGATATCAAGGAACCCGTATTGAATGTAAAATGTGGAGATGGAAGATTTAAATAAACAAATACTATATATTTTGGAGAAGGGGTTTATCCAACCAAGTGTGTATCCTTAGGGAGAATAAGTTCCCTTTTTGATGAATAAGGATGGATCAATGTAATTATTTATTGATTTTAGAGATATTAGTTGTATTATAGTGATGAACATGTACCCTCTTCCAAGAATTGATGATTTATTTTACTAGATTCATGGAAATAAATTATTCTCCAACATTGATCTTCAATTTCTTAATCATCATTTTAGTGTTAAGAAAGAATTTATTAGAAAGTTGATTTTATGAATAATAAATGATCATTATGAGGTTGTTATTATTCTCATCATCATGACTAATTTTACTGCTATTTTTATAGATTTTATGAATAGATTATGTAAGTAATAACATGATAATATTTTCGTAGTTTTCATTAATGATACTGTTATATAATTATGAAGATTAATAGACAATTATGATCATGTTGGGGTTATATTGAAAACTGAAATGATAGGGAGGTGATTTGGAAATTTAAAAAAATGCGATGTTTGGTCTCAAAAATTATCATTCATAATTTTATATAAACAATAAAGAAATATTAGTTGATCCTTCTAAGGAAAAGGTTACGGAGGAGTAGAATCATTCTAAAATTATAACTGATATCCAATGTTTCTTCATTTATAACGATATTATTATAGGCTTATGAAAAAAAATCAAATGAAATTATAATCCACTAACAAGGATCAATCAAAAAGTTGATAAAATCACATTGACTGTGTAGTGGGAAGAATGGTTCCCAGAGGTTATGAATCGATTGGTTACTGAACCCATGTTAATTCTATCATATATTAAATAAGGACTAATTATTTTTAGAAATGCTTCTATGAAATAGCTTGGGTGATTCTGTATGAAAAATGATAGGGTTATTGTTTATGTGTCTCTAAATTTGAAGCATGTTGAGCATAACAATCGTATGAATGAATTGGAGCTTCCAATTGTTTCTTCTAAATACATGGATGCACTATATTTATGAGATAAATTATATATATACACAAAACATCAATGATTGGTGTATATTTCTAGAAAATTGGAATTGAACAAGGGACATGGGAGATAGTTAGAACTTCTTGAAGAAAATTATTGTTCAATACATACATCATCATAAAAGTGAAAAAATTCCCAAATTCAATAAATAAGAATTAATATGTTATTATGGAAATGATGAACATTCAAGGAGACCATTTTATTAACTAACTACTAAAACACGACATAGTAATTGTAATAAAAAATTATACCATCAACCCTATTCCAAATGATTTCCCAACAATCATTACTAGAGCTGATCATGGAATATAAAAGAGATGATTCATTGTCAACAACGTTTGTAGAAGATGTGAATGTTGGGATGTTTCTTGTGATTTATATTGATCAACAAATTGTACTGAAATTTAATACAAGTATATATGTTCTACCTATTTTATAAATAAACAATGAATTGAATGACAAATCTATTAACTCTTCCTTCTTTATAAAGGATGGAAGAACTAAAATGTATAGGGACCTTCATGATCATTATTTTTTGAAGAACATGAAATGAATTATTTCCAACTACAATACTAGGTGCATGATGATCCAACTAGTGAAGGTATAGAGACAACTTCCAAAAGGCGTATTACAACCATTAGCCATACCAACAAGGAAGTTGGACAATATCACATTGAACGATTTTCACTTGCCTCCTAATATCATCAAATGGAACAAATAAGATATGGATAATATTAGACTATATCACAAAGAAAAACTATTTCATCTTAATTAGGGATGATTTATCTCTTGTCCAACTAGAAAATATATACATCAAATGTAGAGGTGAGGATTCCTTATGTTTCAATTTCTATCATTTCGTATGATGATTCAAGAACCAAATCTAAAATATGGAGAAGTCTTTAACATGGTCATGTTAAGTCAAAAGTCTTCTTTTGGCTTTTACATCATGTTTTGGAAATCACAAATATATTCTGTCATGTTTTGGAAATCACAAATGTATTCTATCATATGTTTGAAAATAACAAATTGTCTTTTATCATGTTTATCGTATCGTACGATGTTGATCGTACCGACCAAAATGTATCGTACTGACTCTGTCAAACGTATCGTACTGACTCTGTCAAACGTATCGTACTGACTCTGTCAAACGTATCGTACTGACTCTGTCGATCGTATCGTACTGACTTTGCTATTCAGATGATTATTATTTGTTTTGGTACTTTGTCAAAAACTTTCTCTGCATATGAATCGTACTCATATTTTACTTTTCTATATATCTCTTATCCTAACGAAACGATGTCGTTGAGTTAGTTATATACTAATCAAAACGATGTCGTGCTTTCAGTTTCAATATGACCGTTGGAGGAAATATGACCGTTGGAACCCGAGGCCTATAAATAGGAGATCATTTGAAGCTGAGAAGATACTGATGAACAAAGAGACTCTGTGAACTACGAAGATTCTAGAGAGAGACACTGTGACTTCTCTCATCAGCCTTGTGCGTCCGATCATCGTATCGAGGGCTTTCAAGTAATTGAAAGACAGAGGTGCCGATTACCTGCAAAATCGAGGGCTGCCGGGGATAGGCAGACAGACAAGCCGATCATCGTATCGAGGGCTGCCGGGGATAGGCAGACAGACAAGCCGATAATCGTATCGAGGGCTGCCGAGGATAGGCAGACAGACGTGCCGATAATCGTATCGAGGGCTCACCAAGGTGTTGGTGAGACAGACCTTTTATCCTAGGTGAAAGGATAACCCTTCTCTTTGGGTTAAAAGAATTGTATTACCTTTACATTTCCGCTGTTGTTTGTATTAGAAAGGGATTGTATCGTTTCCTTTCTTCTTTACATATTCTATTGTAATTGTTTCAATTACAATCATTCTATTACATTTTGTATCAATTGGTTCTATACGCTTTAAGGTAGAACCATTCATATTTGTATTACTCTGATTATTGTGTTCATCTTGAATACAATTGTTTTACTTTACATTAGTATTACAATACATCATACCTTTTACATTCAATACAATTGTGGGTGTTTGTATTTGTATTAGTTTAAGATCATTTAAACTAATCTCTTTGTTTCTAAAACTCAGTTTTTAAACCTACAATTCACCCCCCCTCTTGTATTGTTCCATCTAATAGACTTATATCTACTATTCGATCCAACAATTGGTATCAGAGGAGGTTTTCCACTGATTTGTATTACTAGCTTTATTTCTTATTACTATCTTGAATACTTACTACACTAACGTGTGGAGTGGAAAAGTTGTTCTTGTTATATTAGATGGCAGGAATGAATATCGGATCAATAGATAATCTGAATCCTTCTAGACCACCAATCTTTGATGGGAATGATTACGAGTATTGGAGAGATCGTATGAAGACTTTCGTCATCAATACTGGTGTAGACAATTTTATTATGCTTACTGGGGGTTACAAAATTCCTGACAAAGAAGTTAGTACTTTTACCAACCAAGAGAAGCAAGAATATCAACTGAATTACAAGGTACGCAATACTTTATTATGCTCTATGACCAGGAATATATATAGTCAGATATCTTCATGTGAAGCAGCCAACTGTATTTGGAAGAAATTAGAAGTCACTCATTTTGGTACATCCAAAGTTATAGAAACAAGGAGAGCAATGCTTCGAGCAGAGTATCATGGATTTGTTTTTCCTTATGGAGAGCCAGTATGTAAAGTGCAACAAAGGTTTATGACAATTGTCAACAGCTTACAATCTATGGGAGAAAAAGGTCTTGATGATGAAGCTCTTGTTGATAAGATTATAGATATTATGCCAAATGAATGGGAGTCAAAAAGAACAGCTATTGATGAAAATAGAAAAGTTTCCCAGATTACTCTTGATGAACTCTTTGGAACTCTTCTACAGCACGAGACAAGAATGAAGAGAGATGCTGATTTCAATAAGAAGAAGAATGGGAATGGAAGTGTTGCTTTTGCATCTAAAGCCAAAACACCTGAAAGGGTTACAAGGTCTAAATCCAAGAAAGTTGTATCTGATTCAAGTGACTGTAATCTTTCGGATAATGAGTTAGGTAATCTTGCTCGGAGGATGAACAAGATTGTGGGAAAGAAAGATTTTCAATATAGATTCAAAAAGAAAGACAGGAAAGATAGGAAAGATTCAGAGGTAACTTGTTATGAATGCAAGAAAACAGGACATATAAGGCCTGATTGTCCTTTACTGAAGAGGAAAGATAGAAAAGAGAAACACTCTGAAAGAAACAAGAAAAGGTTTTATAAGACAAAGAAGGTCTTGAAAGCAAATGATACATGGAGTGCAAGTGGTAGTGATTCCTCAGATGATTCTTCAGAATATGAGACATCAGGACAAAGGAATATTGGACTTCTAGCCAGACTACCAATTGAAGATCATTGTCTCATGGCTAAGGTACATAATGCTGAAGCTGTTACAAATGTCTCTTTAAATACAAATTATGTTGATAATAGATATTATGAATCTTCAAATGATGAACCCTCATCATCAGAAGATGATACTTTACCTTCTTTTGAAGAAGTTTCTAGATTTGCTAAGTTACTTGAGAATGAAAATTCTAAACTCAAAAAGAGATTTGAAAAAGAAAATTCTAGAATTTCTATTCTGACTAAAGAGGTATCAGATCTTTCTAAAGATCTTGATGAGAAAACTGCTGATTTTGAAAATATTTTAAAAACCCTTGAGAAAGTTAAATCTGAAAAGGATAAACTTTCTAAGGATCTTGAAACTGCTATTTCAAAGAAAGATATATTAGAGTCTAACTCTAGTTCAAATTAAAATGTTTTAGAAAACAAGAATTTGGTTTTAAAACTAAAGTCAGAGATTTTATCCTTGAAAAAGTGTTTGTCAAACTTTACTCATGGAAAAGAAAACTTTGATAGGATGTATTCTCAAATTAGACCGTTGAGAAATCGTTCAGGTCTTGGTTATACTTATTCCAAACCTGTTTTTAGTAATAACTATTTTGTTCCTCAAAAAACCATTTTCTGTTCCAAGTGTCAATGTGGTGGACATTGGAGAAGAGATTGTTCTCTTAACAAAACTCAATCCTTAGGATTTCATAAAGCTCATTTTGCAAAACAAATGTGGATTCCTAAAATTCTTTTATCTAATCCTTCTGGATCCAAACAAGTTTGGATTCCGAAAATCTAATTGTTTCTTTTTCAGGAGAATCAGAAGTGTACCAATAAGAACATTTGGTACATGGATAGTGGTTGTTCTCGACATATGACTGGAAACAAAGATTTCTTTGAAAAGGTTATCAAAACAAAAGGTGGAAAGGTTACCTTCGGAGATAATGCTCAAGGAAAGATTGTTGGTATAGGTAATATCGTTTTTCTTGGAAAAGTTCTTATTTCAAATGTTTTATTTGTAAAAGGTCTTAGGCACAATCTCATCAGCATAAGTCAATTATGTGATGAAGGTTACCTTGTAAATTTTAGAAATGATAAGTGTCTAGTTCACAATTCCAAGGATGAATTCATTCTATCTGCCCATAGGAAAGAGAATGTTTACACTATTAACTTAGAAGACCTTAGGAACCAAAACTTACCTTGCTTAAGTGTAATAGAAGACCAATCGTGGCTATGGCATAGGAGACTAGGACACTGTAATTTGAGAAACCTAAGAAAACTCTCAAAGAAAGGACTTGTAAAAGGGCTACCGAATCTTAGATATGATTCTTCAAAAGTCTGTGATCCTTGTCAATATGGCAAGCAACATAAAACTAGCTTTAAACCAATCAATGAAGTTTCAACTTATAATGCATTACAGCTTGTGCATATGGATTTGTTTGGTCCTTCACAATCTGGAAGCATTGGAGGCAAATACTATGTATTTGTTTTAGTTGATGACTTTACTAGATTTACATGGGTCTATTTTCTCACAAAGAAATCTGAAGCCTTTTTATATTTCAAAACTTTTAGAGCCCAAGTTAAAAATGAGAAAAACCTACCATTGATAACTATTCATAGTGATCATGGTGGTGAATTTCAAAATTCAGATTTTGAAACTTTTTGTAGTAAGAAAGGTATTACTCACAATTTCTCAGCACCAAGAACTCCTCAGCAAAATGGGGTTGTTGAAAGAAGAAATCGTATTCTTCAGGAAATGACTCGAACCATGTTGAGTGAATACTCAATTGCTAAGCACTTTTGGGCTGAAGCTGTTAGTACTGCCTGTTATACTATAAATCGTGTTTTAACTAGACCATTTCTTAATAAAACTCCTTATGAGTTATGGACTGGCCGAAAACCTAAAGTTTCTTACTTCAAAGTTTTTGGATGCAAAGTGTTCATTCTGAACACAAAAGATAATTTACACAAATTTGCATCAAAATCTGATGAAGGAATCTTTCTAGGCTATTCCACAACCTCTAAGGCTTATAGAGTTTTCAATAAAAACACTTGTACTGTTGAAGAAACAGTACATATAAAATTTGATGAAACTAACACTTTTGTTTTCAACCAACCCAATCCTACATCCTCGGATGTGTTTTCCAAAAATGTTTATCAACCTATATTAGAAGAACATTCTGATAAGGAAAATGTTCAAGAAAGTATTCCTGAAACATTTACCACAGAAGATTTTCTACCATATGTTGATGAACAGGTTTTACAAAACCCAAATCAATTGCTTCTTAGGAATCATCCCAGTGATAACATCATTGGTGATATAAATCAACCTGTAAGGACCAGAAATTCCTTAAGAAATGAAATAGAACATATTGCTTTTCTTTCCCAATTTGAACCTAAAAGTCCAAGTGAGGCCTTAGGTGATGATGATTGGATCAAAGAAATGCAGGATGAACTAAATGAATTTTAAAGGAATCAAGTCTGGACTTTAGTTGAAAGACCTAAAGAAACAACTGTAATTGGTGTAAAATGGGTTTTCAGAAACAAGTGTGATGAAAATGGAATCATTGTAAGGAATAAAGCAAGACTTGTTGCTAAAGGCTATAATCAACAAGAGGGAATAGACTATGAGGAAACATATGCTCCTGTAGCTAGACTTGAATCTATTCGTATTCTATTAGCCTTCGCAGCATATTTCAATTTCAAACTATTTCAAATGGACGTCAAATGTGCGTTTTTAAATGGTTTTGTTCAAGAAGAAGTTTTTGTCGAACAACCTCCTGGTTTTCAAGATCCAAATCATCCTGATCATGTTTTTAGACTTACCAAGGCTCTATATGGTCTTAAATAAGCTCCTAGAGCATGGTATGATAGACTTACAGGATTTCTTTTACAAAACAACTATAGAAAATGTACAGCTGATCCAACTCTTTTTATCAAAATGGAAAACAAAAATGTTTTGGTTGTCCAAATCTATGTTGATGACATCATATTTGGATCAACTCAGAAATCTTTAACCGATTCTTTTGCAAATTTAATGAAATCTGAGTTTGAAATGAGTATGATGGGTGAGTTAACATTCTTTTTAGGTTTTCAAATTTCTCAAAAACCAGAAGGAACTTATATATCTCAACATAAGTATATTAAAGACTTACTCAAAAAGTATGGATTTGACAAAACTAAAAGTATTAGCACCCCAATTGGTACCTCAAATACTCTTGATCATGATGAAACTGGGAAACCAGTAGATCAAACAATTTTTAGAGGTATGATAGGGAGTTTGCTATACTTGACAGCTAGTCGACCCGACTTGATGTTTTCTGTATGCTTATGTGCAAGATATCAATCTAATCCAAAAGAGTCTCACTTAAAAGCCGTAAAGAGAATCTTTCGGTATTTAAAAGACACTATGGATTTAGGACTTTTTTACTCTTCTGGAAATGAATTTGTTTTAAAAAGTTTTTCAGATGCTGACTTTGGTGGTTGTAGAATGGATAGAAAAAGTACATCTGGAACATGTCATTTCTTAGGAGATTCTTTGGTTTCTTGGTCCTGCAAGAAACAACACTCGGTAGCACTCTCCACTGCTGAAGCTGAATATGTAGCAGCTGGAAGTTGCTGTGCTCAAGTATTGTGGATGCAGCATACACTCACTGACTATGGTTTGAGTTTCTCCAAAACTCAAATTCTTTGTGATAATACAAGTGCCATAGCTCTTAGTAAAAACCCAGCACATCACTCTCGTGCAAAACACATAGATGTTAGGCATCACTTTCTTAGGGATCACACACAAAAAGGAGATATTGTTTTACAATTCATCGGAACGCAAGAACAACTTGCTGACATTTTTACAAAACCTTTACCTTCCGATAGATTTGAATTTATAAAACAGAAGCTAGGAATGATTACATTAAAATAATCATTCATATCTACTTCCTGTTTTAAATCTCTCCTTATAGTAAGAAACTCCTCGTAGAAAGGGGGAGGACATTTCTTTATGTATTTATGTTTCTGATCTTTAAATATTTACTCTATTTTTATATGTTTCTTTCTGTTTATCGTATTGACCATTTCAATTTTTCTGTTTATCGTATTGACCATTTCAATTTTTCTGTTTATCGTATTGAGATTCTTTTCCATCGTATCATTCAAATTTTTTTTGAATCGGCCGATGATAGTATTCAAATTCTTTTCTATCGTACCATTCAAATTTTTTTTGAATCGACCGATGATACTATTCAAATTCTTTTCCATCGTACCATTCAAATTTTTTTTGAATCGACCGATGATACTATTCAAATTCTTTTCCATCGTACCATTCAAATTTTTTTTAATCGACCGATGATAGTATTGAGATTGTTTTCCATCGTAATGTCACCAAAACCAGCAATCACCTTACGATCTTCGACAGGTATTCTTTTTCATTTTTTTTATTTTTTTTATTTTTATTTCTAACCGTTGATCTGCTTTTCTTTAATCCTGACCGTAGAAGATCAACGGTCATCTTTTTATTTTTATTGCTTCTCTTTGGGTTAAAAGAATTGTATTACCTTTACATTTCCGCTGTTGTTTGTATTAGAAAGGGATTGTATCGTTTCCTTTCTTCTTTACATATTCTATTGTAATTTTTTCAATTACAATCATTCTATTACATTTTGTATCAATTGGTTCTATACGCTTTAAGGTAGAACCATTCATATTTGTATTACTCTGATTATTGTGTTCATCTTGAATACAATTGTTTTACTTTACATTAGTATTACAATACATCATACCTTTTACATTCAATACAATTGTGGGTGTTTGTATTTGTATTAGTTTAAGATCATTTAAACTAATCTCTTTGTTTCTAAAACTCAGTTTTTAAACCTACAATTCACCCCCCCTCTTGTATTGTTCCATCTAATAGACTTATATCTACTATTCGATCCAACAGGTCATACTTCTAAAATAAATTTTAATGTGTCCAATAACCTCAAAACTGATGTCCAATACGATGAGACTATATGAAAACTCATTGAAACTATGAGGATATTGACAATGGAATTTAAAGGTGAATATGATCAATATCTCCCATTAGTTATGTTCTCAGACAAAAAAAATCTACCATTTGAGTAATAAAATGACACCCTATGAAGATTTTATGGGATTTGTTGAATTAATCCTAGTTTTTGGGATATATATAGTTAGAGAAAGCTTCTTTGACCTAATCTTGAAAATTATATGATAGAAATGGTTTGTGTCTTCCAACAACACATAAAGGATTCTTATATATGATAGAAGAGAAATTATGACAACTATATAAGAGAATATGTACTTGATGTTGTTGAAAATGTCATCCATAAAATTTTACATTGGAACAGATTCATGTGGTTTATGAAGAAATTGAATTTTAGTGCATATCTTATGTTTTAATAAAGAAATATTATAATCAATATTTCACCTGATATCCTATATCGAGCTTAAACAAAAAGTGAAATATTATTATTTAAATGTTATGCTTATAACCTAGATGTTGGAATGGAAGGAATGAATTATATCAAATGAATTAAGTAATTAGAGTTTAAAAAAGTTTAAATAATTATTTATTGGTTACCAAATTTATTATAAATGGAAATAAAAACTAATTGAATATAATAGATGTCTTTTTATTAATACCATTTTAATAAGTGAATAATTGTGTTTATAAAGACATATCACTATTTATATATATATTTACTTAAAAATAAATGATATATATTCAATTTAATGTTCCCAATTCATGTTATATGTTTTTATATATTATATAAGAACAAATTAAATTTTTTAGATAAAATAATCAATTTTCAAAAAAATATAGTTTTACGACCTTTTATAGGAGAAACCTTTTCAAAAATAGTTTTTGAACTACTATATATTATATTTTACAATAAAATCATATTATATAGAATTTGGACATCAAAATTTACTTTGGTTGAAATTTAGGTGTTTTTTAGATAAAATTCATATTTTAATGAATAGTGAAAAATTTTACACTTTAATACAGAAATGAATATTCGTACAATTTATATATATAGTTATATTATCATTTAAATATTGTTTAATATTTAACTGTATTATTTTATTATAATTTAATCGAACTATGTTCATTTGATATAATTTAACATCTATATTGGACAAAAACACATCGCAATTTTTTGATAGTTGTTACTTCTTAAAAACATGCTTTCTGGTATTGAAAATGAAAATTAAATTTCAATTATTTACTAAAATTTTTATGTATTTAATTTAAAAAAATTGATTATATATTTTGAATTATAAGTCCCAAAATTTTTCAAATATGTACATTTTTTGGAAATAATGAATAGTGAAATCAATAATTAGATTTATTTACCATGGTTAAAGGGAAAGTTATTTAAATAAGTGTAAAAGTAAAATTATAATACAATTAAAATACCCTAACAGGTGCCCTAATATTATTTTATGACTCATGGGTGAAAAATAAATCCATTGGCCGCTATTTTGGAATTTCGTAGCAACTTGAGTGTGAAAATGACATGTTATAATAATTAATTTAATGTAAAGAAAAATTATAACATAGACTTTTATCTTTTGACTAAAACAATGATAAGATGAGGTTCTATAAGTGATATATTATACTAAAAATATTAATTAGAAATCTATAAATATTTCCTACTTCATGATATTATATTTATCATATTTTTATATTAAAGCAATAAATTTCATTATGATATAACGTTGATGTTGTGATTGATTCATTAATAAATGATTCAAATAAATGATATTATGAATATTGAAATAAATATTATATTATATAATTTACTTCATAAAATAATTTTATTGAGGAATATGAAATTTTATTGAACTCTTAATTTTTTTTTTTGTATTTATATCTCTCTTTTGATTTTATTTAAACTCAATAAATAGAATAGTAGAAGAGTTAACACAATAGATGTTTTATAAAAATAATAATTTATCAAAATATTTAAAAATACTTAAAAAATATTAAAATAAAAAATTTATTATGTTATGGTCTAAAATATCCTTAATTTTAAAATTATGGGAAATTGAAAAAATATAAGTAAAATTAATATCTTCTAAACAAATAATTAGTTGTCACCTCTTTTTAATAAAAATATTGTAATCCAGGGTAAACCAAAAAATATCTTTAAAAATAAACTCAAATCATGTATAAAAAATATTTGATGAGAGTATTTAGATCTATCCACATATTTTATTCTCCATTTATCTTTTTGGATCCACAAGGATTAATAAAATAACTTATATTAATTTAATATTTTAATAATTTCCAGGGTGCCCCTCCCCACTTCTATAGTAAGGCAGACATTCCTCTATATTAATTACACATACAATGCCTTTTATATCTCCTGAAAACTATCCATGAATCTACATACTATCTCTCCCTACATTATTTAATCGTTATTTTTGGTAGAACACCCATCTTAGAGGTTTTTTGGTGTATTTCAAAGGCGATCAATCGAAGAAGATGTTTCATTTTCATTAAGTGTTTCTATTTTTTTTCTTCTCCCACTAAATCAAATATTATCCAACCATGAAGATATAACAACACCAGTCTCATCAATATACTGAGACGATAATATGTAAATATCATCCACAAAATCAATCTTATCTACCAAAAAAGGTTATTGGAATTAATCGTTTTTGTGTATGTGTGAATTATCACCTCGATGGACAGATATAATTCATTTTCCATTACAGCCTCATTACATTGGTTATAATTATTTAAGTTAACATCATATGTGATAATAATGAAATATTATTCATAATAAGATATTAATATATTAATTACATTATAAGGCCCCAGCCTTAAACCTTACTTAATATTGAATTAAATGAATAATTCACATTGAGGATATTTTGAGGTTTAGAGTTTTAGAGAATTAGAACATAACTATTAAATCTTAAAAGATTACAAAGTAGACACTTCTACTAAGTCTCCATAAAATAAAAACTCTTAAAAAGAAAGATGTCTAGATTCCATGTTTTAGATAGCATGAAATTCCCTTGATCCCATCCTTGACCTTATTCCACTTTAAGTCCTGTGAAAAACATTTCGAAAAAACTTGGGGTGAGCATAAAAAGCTCAGTAAGGGATACAGAAATAATGAAAACTGTTAGTTTTTCAAAAATCAAATAAACCATATATACTCTATCAAAGTAATACCTTCACCTTCATGAAGTAGTAAAAACTCTTTACTGAATAAAGTATCATTACTTACCTTTTGTCACCAAAGGATTACCATAAAATCCATAAAAAGAACACATAACATATATAAAGGTAACTTGGGACATAAACATACTTAAGTGGAATAACCATACGGTAGACTTCCACACATATCACTTAATGGAATAGCCATACGGCCAATTTCCATACATACATAATGTAATAGCCATACAGCCGACTTCCATACCCAATGCATTGGAGGTTATAACGTAACCACCCGTCCTGGTATTCAAAGCACCACCCGTCATATGGTTTATAACGTAACCACCCGTTAAAATGTCCAAGTACCAATATAAAATAATAAAACATAAAACCAATATAAAGGAATGATAACATTTCCTCAATTAAATCACAATATATCATAAATATATTGACATAATAGAATCATTTATCAAAACCATTTTCAATACCAAAATACATAAAAGAGTATATGGTATTTATTTTATTTTAAAAACATTACGTCTTGTTGAGGAAGCCAAAGATCAAATAATACTCGCGGCGGAGGAAAAAGGTTGTTGTCACCGCGTACGTTAAAAAAACATTCCTTTTGTATAAAAGTCAAAGTCAAAGGAGTTTATTCAACGTATAAAAGAAAGTTGTGTATAAAACGAAATATGCCTCAATGAAAGGAGATTGAGACGAAGTCCCTTACCTTGGGTCCAACTTGACTCGATCGTTCTTTAACGTCCTGAATAATAAACTTGAGTTAATTTATACTTGATTAAGAACCTTTTTAAAGTTAATTATTCCTTTTATATCACTTATTTCCATGTTATAAACATTATGTAACCATTTAAGTTAATAATGTTTGTTTTCTCAATATTTGGTCCTTAAGTCGAAAGTTGACTTCTTACAATTACATGTTGTTCGTGTGGTCAAAAGTTCTTTATATCCAGAATTAAATTCCTGATTTGGATATCATATATATCATATATATCCAGAATATACATGTATATATAATATTACATAATCATTTATAGGTAATAAATGAAATGCACCGTTCATTGAGACGGTAAGCCGTACGTACGCATGAACGCTACTTTCATTTCATTGTCATATTAGTGGAATTAAAACTAAATGAGAGGTATGTATATTTTAATCACAGAATTATATTCATCATTTAGATATATCATTAATTATATATATACATTATATACATGTAATTTTAATAGTACATTACATTTGGGGATAAGAAATGAAATGCACCGTTCATGGAGACGGTAAGCCGTACGTACGCATGAACGCTACTTTCATTTATATCTCACACTTTAATGGAATGAAATAATAATGATATAGAGGTATATTATAATTCCAGTATAACATCATATATAATAACTTTAAATCCATCCTTTACACGTCCCACATATGGCATTAACGAATCACATCACTTTTAGGGGGCGATAGTCCGCACTTCCTTAAATGAAGATATCGTGTTTACCCATAATGGAAACCATAAAGGTATGCAAAAAATGAAAAATACATAAGCTTAAAGAAAACATAAACATATTATATATCATATATAAAAATAGTGACATCATAATGTCCACCCTTGAAGGTGTTAAATGAGTATTGAACAATCATCGTTTCGGGAGGCAGAATTTCGCCATCCACAGAAACCGTATGTTCTTTAACAATTTGATGTATTTGTGTGAGAGTGTAGCTCAAATAAATAATATAACAACATCCTAGTACATTTAGGATACTGGTGTTGTTACAAAAGAATTACATAAAAAGAGTTTAGAGGGTTGGAGAAGCAAAATAAAACAAATGAACAAGAGAGAATGAATTACCTTTAAATGTGTAACTCCCTTTTGATTTGAGCCTAAAGGCTTCCTTTTAAAGGATTCTGCCCAAAGGGAATCCTCTAGGATGAGG
Source organism: Viscum album (assembly GCA_963277665.1). NCBI lineage: Eukaryota > Viridiplantae > Streptophyta > Magnoliopsida > Santalales > Viscaceae > Viscum > Viscum album. Next base: position 1,680,882,395 of record OY728126.1, on the reverse strand, counting down.
AGAGGGATGTGTAGAGAGTAATTGGGCAGGGGTTGGCCGAGCCAAAGGCTTGAAAAGTGTGTGAAATGGGGTAGAGGTGGGGGCCTTTTATAAGAGGAGAGGAGGGGCACTTTTGGAAAGTAAAGAAATATTACTTTATTTGAAAATGTGTTTCGGTTTTAAAAGGTCCCACATTGATATAATTCGTGGATACGGTGATAATGGCTCGACATCCACTCATCCAATTGGTTTTGGACATGTGTAGGTTTTAGATTTTTCATTATCATTCCATTTTATTTAAATCGTCAAATAATGATGTCATCGCTGCATCATTATTATGTCATATATAATTTAATTTATTTAATGTCTAAAAATTATAAAAAAACCACTATGATGTAGGAAATCTTTTTAGATTTCCAATGACTATTTATAATCAAAATTTGGACCTGTATAACCCCACTAAAAAAGTATTTTAGTAAAACAATTTATGTTAGTGTCATTTTGACTTTAACATTAAAACAAAATCTATTAATGTCATTTTCCAACTAAAGTGGCTCCATGGGGCCCCCAAGTTGGCAAATGGATTGTATTGGTCGGCCATGACTCACCCAATAGGTGTAGGACAAGTTTCATGGTGTTTTCACATTCTTATAATACCATTTTTACCTTAAACTACACTAAGTACCTCTAATCGCGATTAAAAACTTAATAAGTTACTATTCACCAAAAAAATTATTTTAATCTCATTGAACAACATTTTACTTCTTAATGAAAACCATGTATGTTGGATTTTTAAAATTCAATAGACATTAGTGGTAAACTTTCATTTAACTGAAAAATCAGTTTGCTTGATTACCACTTAGTGGTTTCACTATTCCTCAAAAATTGAAGTTTTCCAGAAAATTACCAAAAATTCACCCTAAGCTATATTTGATATTCCGAATTCAAAAATGAAGTCCATTTTACAAAATTCAAAACATATAAGTCAAATTAATTAATTTAATAATTAATTCCCACTGTCATGACAAATAGCGTGTTTTTGTGAAACAATAAGTATCAAAAGATTGACACCAGTTTAAGTCCAATTTCAAAGTGAAATTGATTCCAATGACCACCATTGGATTAACTGGTAAAAATATTTTCTAATTTCACTTTAAAACCAATTAAAATAATAATCTAATCATATAAATAATTTAGATTAAAAAGAGGTTTTGAATTAAAACACAACATTTTACACTATTCATTAAAAAATGAACTTTATCGAAAAAATACAAAAAAATTACACAAAGTAAAATTTGATGTCCCGATTCTAAATAAGAGTTATATTTGGTCCAAAATAAAGTATAAGAGTGTTCAAAACTATATTTAATGACGGTTCACCATTAAAAGGTGATAAGTGAACCTTTAGTGAAAATTAAAGTATATATGCCTAAAATTGAACTCTCTCCGTATTTTAAGCCTTTATCTTTTATTGGGTAAATGTATAAACATTTAAAAACATATCTAATCATATTTTAGTTATTTCAATCCATTACCGCCAGTACAACGGCTACTTGTTATCTAACATTTAAAATAATATTATTTTATTACCAGTGTGCTACGTATGTTTCAAAGAAACTCATCGTTGCGTATCGGGTACGCTATCGAACATAGCAACCCCTTTAAAATAAAATTAATATTTAATTCGTAAATATTAATAATTATGAAAATTCTTTATTCTTTATTTACCTGGGATGTTACATCCTTCCCCCCTTTTGGGAATTGCGTCCTCACAATTTTATTCACTTATCAAAATAAGTGGGGGTATTTATCCCTCATAGCATTTTCAGATTCCCACGTTGCCTCTTAAATCACATGGTTTTTCCACAAAACCATTACCTGATGAATCACCTTATTCCGTAACACTTGCTCCATGTGGTCATGAATCTAGACCGGTTGTTCCTCATAAGATAGGTTCTCCTCCATCTGAACTACCTCTGGACTCAAAACATGAGATGGATCTGGCATATACTTTCTCAACAACGAAACGTGAAAAACATTGTGTACCTGAGATAAACTCGGAGGTAAATCCACCCGGTATGAAACTGATCCAACTCTCTCCAGAATTTCATATGGTCCAATAAACCTTGGACTCAGCTTTCCTTTCTTACCAAATCTCATCACACATTTACAAGGAGAAACCTTGAGGAAAACATGATCACCTACCTCGAAAGATAGATCCTTCTTCCGGTTATCCGCATAACTCTTCTGCCTGCTCTGAGCTGTTCTCATGTGTTTCTGAATCAGCTGAACTTATTCTGCCATCTCTTCTACCAATTCTGGTCCCATCAACTTCCTTTCACCCACTTCATCCCAGAAAGCTGGAGTGCGACACCGCTTCCCATATAATGCCTGAAATGGTGCCATCTGTATACTGGAATGAAAACTGTTATTATAAGAAAACTCAACCAAAGAAAGATGGTGGTCCCAACTTCCCTGATAATCCATAGAACAAGCTCGTAGCATATCCTCCAATGTCTGGATTGTTCGTTCTGACTGCCCATCTGATTGAGGATGAAAAGCTGTACTAAAATTTAATTCAGTACCCAACGACTTCTGAAGGCCTTTCCAAAATTTAAAAGTAAACCTGGGTTCACGATCCAATACAATGGAGAGAGGAACTCCATGTAACCTGACTATCTCTTTAAGATACAAACGGGAAAGTTGATCTAGAGAGAAATTATCTCGTTTAGAAAGGAAATGAGCAGATTTGGTCAAGCGATCAACAATAACCTAGATTGCATTATTACCTCGAGATGTCCTCAGTAATCCCACAACAAAGTCCATGGATATGTTTTCCCATTTCCACTCTGGCACTGGTAAAGGCTGAAGCATCCCTTTCGGTAAATGCTGCTCTGCTTTAACCTGTTGACATGTCAAACACTTCATAGTAAAATCAGAAATGCCTCTTTTCATTCCATCCCACCAGTAAAACTCCCGCAGACCTCTGTACACATTAGTACTACCAGGATGAAGAAACAACTCATTCTTCAACTGTGAATCACAAGGCACACATAACCTCTTCAGAAACCTCAAAACACAAACACAAACTTATCCAAGAACTCATGGAAAATTTTATTCATAAGGTCCATGAATACAGCAGGTGCATCGGTTAACCCAAAAGGCATAACTACAAATTCATAATGGCCATATCTAGTACGGAACGCAGTCTTCGGAACGTCTGCTACTTTTACTTCAACTGATGGTACCCCGACCTCAAAAGAATTTCACCACCCCTTTCTGCTTGTAGTCTGGATGCATTCCCCCAGTTGAGTTCTTCGTTGGACACTCGTTTGCATAATGACACATTTCATTACACTTAAAACATCTTACCGTTGGCTTTTCATTTCCTTCTTGATCATCTTCCTTACAGTTACGAGCAACATGACCAGACTTACCACACCGAAAGCACTTACCAGACTTGGATAAATATTCTCCAGGATGCATTTTACCACACTTCTCACAGGATGGATATTTGGTTTTCTTACCTCCTTGCTTCTTTGATGAATTCTTCCCCTTTTCCTGCCAACTAGACCTCTTATTCTGTTGTTTGTCATAGAACACTTGATCATCGGAAAACTCCATTTCTACCTTCTCCGCACATCGAACAAGTTTTTCATATCTTTTGAATTCACGAGAAGCTAAAGCCCTTCGATACTTTGGCTTTAACCCTGAGTAAAAACGGTTTATTTTACTATCAAGATCTTGTATGAAGTTTGGAGCATACCTTGCCAATCGAGTGAACTTTCCTTCATAAGCAGCCACAGAATCATCCTCCTGCCTCAATTCTAGGAACTGTTTTTCCATCCTAAGACGAACCACCTTAGGAAAGTATTTCTCAAGAAACATACCTTTGAATTCGTCCCAGTGAATATCCTCAATCTCATCACTATCCCTTATATTTTTCACCATCGACCACCACTGATCGGCTTCACCTTCAAAACGGTAAATAGCAAGACTAACCTTTTGATGTTCTGAACACCCCATGACATCAAAAATCTTCTCCAGTGCTTTAATCCACCCTTTAGCTTGCATAGGGTCAGATGATCCTCTAAATGATGGGGGATGTTGCCTCATGAAATGTTCCACCACTGACATGTTCCTCTGCAGTTGATCTGGCTGATCTCGTGCATGGATACCACCACCATTTATAGCCTGAGTCAACTATGCCATCACTACAACAAACTGTTCAGTTCTGATTCCGACCATCTCAAGTTGCTGATTTGGAAGGTTATCTTCCTCCTGATGTCATCCCAACATAGATTCTTTGTTTCCTCTGCGGAAAAACATTCTGAACACAGAAATATTTTAGGCGAAGCAACATGGTAATCCGTAAATGCTATATCATTTCAATCATATTATAATTTAACACTTTTCTAACTCCTAAAGTTGTCTAAACCGACCTCTGATACCAACTATAAGGCCCCAGCCTTAAACCTTACTTAATATTGAATTAAATGAATAATTCACATTGAAGATCTTTTCAGGTTTAGAGTTTTAGAGAATTAGTACATAACTATTACATCTTAAAAGATTACAAAGTAGACACTTCTACTAAGTCTCCATAAAATAAAAACTCTTAAAAAGAAATATGTCTAGATTACATTTTTTAGATAGCATGAAATTCCCTTGATCCCATCCTTGACCTTATTCCACTTTAAGTCCTGTGAAAAACATTTCGAAAAAACTTGGGGTGAGCATAAAAAGCTCAGTAAGGTATACAGAAAGAATGAAAACTGTTATTTTTTCAAACATCAAATAAACCATATATACTCTATCAAAGTAATACCTTCACCTTCATGAAGTAGTAATAACTCTTTACTGAATAAAGTATCATTACTTACCTTTTTGTCACCAAAGGATTACCATAAAATCCATAAAAAGAACACATAACATATATAAAGGTAACTTGGGACATAAACATACTTATGTGGAATAACCATACGGTCGACTTCCACACATATCACTTAATGGAATAGCCATACGGCCAATTTCCATACATACTTAATGGAATAGCCATACGGCCGACTTCCATACCCAATTCATTGGAGGTTATAACGTAACCACCCATCCTGGTATTCACAGCACCACCCGTCATATGGTTTATAACGTAACCACCCGTTAAAATGTCGAAGTACCAATATAAAATCATAAAACATAAAACCAATATAAAGGAATGATAACATTTCCTCAATTCAATCACAATATATCATAAATATATTGACAAAATAGAATCATTTATCAAAACCATTTTCAATACCAAAATACATAAAAGAGTATATGGTATTTATTTTATTTTAAAAACATTACGACTTGTTGAGGAAGCCAAAGATCAAATAATACTCGTGGCGGCGGAAAAAGGTCGTTGTCACCACGTACGTTAAAAAAAATTCCTTTTGTATAAAAGTAAAATTCAAAGGAGTTTATACACCGTATAAAAGAAAGTTTTGTATAAAACGAAATATGCCTCAATGAAAGGAGATTGAGACGAAGTCCCTTACCATGGGTCCGACTTGACTCGATCGTTCTTTAACATCCTGAATAATAAACTTGAGTTAATTAATACGTGATTAAGGACCTTTTTAAAGTTCATTATTCCTTTTATATCACTTATTTCCATGTTATAAACATTATGTAACCATTTAAGTTAATAATGTTTGTTTTGTCAATATTTGGTTCTTAAGCCGAAAGTTGACTTCTTACAATTACATGTTGTTCGTGTGGTCAAAAGTTCTTTATATCCAGAAAGAAATTCCTGATTTGGATATCATATATATCATATATATCCAGAATATACATGTATTTATAATATTACAGAATCATTTAGAGGTAAGAAATGAAATGCACCGTTCATGGAGACGGTAAGCCGTACGTACGCATGAACGCTACTTTCATTTCATTGTCATATTAGTGGAATTAAAACTAAATGAGAGGTATCTATATTTTAATTCCAGAATTATATTCATCATTAAGATATATCATTAATTATATATATACATTATATACATGTAATTTTAATAGTACATTACATTTGGGGATAAGAAATGAAATGCACCGTTCATGGAGACGGTAAGCCGTACGTACGCAGGAACGCTACTTTCATTTCTATCTCACACTTTAATGGAAAGAAATAATAATGATATAGAGTTATATTATAATTCCAGTATAACATCATATATAATAACTTTAAATCCATCCTTTACACGTCCCACATATGGCATTAACGAATCACATCACTTTTAGGGGGCGGTAGTCCGCACTTCCTTAAATGAAGATATCGTGTTTACCCATAATGGAAACCATAAAGGTATGACAAAAATGAAAAATACAGAAGCATAAAGAAAACATAAACATATTATATATCATATATAGAAATAGTGACATCATAATGGCCACCCTTGAAGGTGTTAAATGAGTATTGAACAATCATCATTTCGGGAGGCAGAATTTCGCCATCCACGGAAACCGTATGTTCTTTAACCATTTGATGTAGTTGTGTGAGAGTGTAGCTCAAATAAATATTATAACAACATCCTAGTATATTGAAGATACTGGTGTTGTTACAAAAGAAGTAAATAAAATTAGTTTAGAGGGTTGGAGAAGCAAACTAAAACAAATGAACAAGAGAGAATGAATTACCTTTAAAAGTGTAACTCCCTTTTGATTTGAGACTAAAGGCTTCCTTTGAAAGGATTATGCCCAAAGGGAATCCTCTAGTATTAGGATAGGGATGTGGAGAGAGTAATTGGGCAGGGTTTGGCCGAGCCAAAGGCTTGAGAAGTGTGTGAAATGGGGTAGAGGTGGGGGCCTTTTATAAGAGGAGAGGAGGGGCACTTTTGGAAAGTAAAGAAATATTACTTTATTTGAAAATGTTTTTCGGTTTTAAAAGGTCCCACATTGATATAATTCGTGGATAAGGTGATAAGGGTTATACATACACTCATCCAATTGGTTTTGGACATGTGTAGGTTTTAGATTTTTCATTATCTTTCCATTTTATTTAAATCGTCAAATAATGATGTCATCGCTGCATCATTATTATGTCATAAATAATTTAATTTATTTAATGTTTAAAAATTATAAAAAAAATACTAATATGTAGGAAATATTATTATCTTTCCAATGAATATTTATAATCAAAATTTTGACTTGTATAACCCCACTAAATTTTTTTTTTAGTAAAACAATTTATGTTAGTGTCATTTTCACTTTAACATTAAATAAAAATATATTAATGTCATTTTCCAACTAAAGTGGCTCCATGGGGTCCCCATGTTGTCCCATGGCTTGTCTTGGTCGGCCATGACTCACCCAATAGGTGTATGACAAGTTTCACGGTGTTTTCACATTCTTATAATACCATTTTTACCTTAAACTACACTAATTACCTCTAATCGCGATTAAAAACTTAATAAGTTACTATTCACCAAAAAAATTATTTTAATATCATTGAACCACATTTTACTTCTTAATGACAACCATGTATGTCGGATTTTAAAAATTCAATACACATTAGTGGTAAACTTTCATTTATCTGAAAAATCAGTTTGCTTGATTACCACTTAGTGGTTTCACTATTCATCAAAAATTGAAGTTTTCCAGAAAATTACCAAAAATTCACCCTAAGCTATATTTGATATTCCGAATTCAAAAATGAAGTCCATTTTACAAAATTAAAAACATATAATTCAAATTAATTAATTTAATAATTAATTCCCACTGTCATGAAAAATAGCGTGTTTTTGTGAAACAATAAGTATCAAAAGATTGACACCAGTTTAAGTCCAATTTCAAAGTGAAATTGATTCCAATGACCACCATTGGATTAACTGGTAAAAATATTTTCTAATTCCACTTTAAAACCAATTAAAATAATAATCTAATCATATAAATAATATAGATTAAAAAGAGGTTTTGAATTAAAACACAACATTTTACAGTATTCATTAAAAAATGAACTTTATCGGAAAAATACCAAAAAATTACACAAAGTAAAATTTGATGTCCCAATTCTAAAGAAGAGTTATATTTGGTCCAAAATAAATTATAGGAGTGATAAAAACTATATTTAATGATGGTTCACCATTAAAAGGTGATAAGTGAACCTTTAGTGAAAATTAAAGTATATATGCCTAAAATTGAACTCTTTCCGTATTTTAAGCCTTTATCTTTTATTGGGTAAATGTATAAACATTTAAAAACATATCTAATCATATTTTATTTATTTCTATCCATTCCCGCCAGTAAAACGGCTACTTTTTAACTAACATTTAAAATAATATTATTTTATTACCAGTGTGCTACGTAAGTTTCAAAGAAACTCATCGTTGCGTATCGGGTACGCTATCGAACATAGCAACCCCTTTAAAATAAAATTAATATTTAATTCGTAAATATTAATAATTATGAAAATTCTTTATTCTTTATTTAACTGGGATGTTACATACATCCTTACTTCCATTTGCATAAAAATGATAATGATTTTCGTACATACATGTGAACTATCACCTCCACAAGGTGATGTGACTCATTTTTATTTTTTATTTCACTTTTATGATATATATATATAGGTATATGAACATTATTATTATTATTTTAATAATAAATTTATAATTATGGAAAGGAAAAGTTATAATGAACTTATTTCCATAATGATCAATGAAAAAAGGGAGATGTTACTCATGCGTACGTATGACCAACAATCTCCATGATTATAATATTTTTAATTCTTCATAAGCATACTCAATCGTATAAATAAAAAAATATTAGTTATGTTTAAATGTGAGTAATATTTATTGAATACTGTTATGGAGATGATGGACTTATTACCACATTGTCTACTGACATTATACTATGTTAATTTTTGACTCATGAACCCATTATCAGCATAACGTCTAACATGAACATTGAAAATTAACTAATTTTTATATCACGGTCATAAGTGGTGTAATGGGAATATTAATCATGAATAAATTCAAAATAAATTGGAAATTAACCTAATTTTATTATTCATGACGATAAATAACAATCAATTCAAGTCACACTCAAGGTAAGGAAAATTTTAACTCAATCATAATTCATTGAGTTAAATGTAAATGTCCTTGGTTTAGTTTATCCAATAATATGTGTGAAAAAAACTTATTTTTTAACAGTATATATACACATATATTGGGTGTATTTATATTTTTTAGACACATTTAGGTCATTTAATTAATCTAAATTTAATTACATCATCATTGTAAGGGACTTCATCTCAATATCCTTTCATTGAGGCATATATTCATACGAGATTATTTTATAAGGTGTATAAATATCCCCTTTCACAATTAATTTCATTCAACAGATTTTCAAACAAAAATTTAATTGACGAAGAATTTTATTAAATGATAAAATGACTGTTTCTTTTTAATGTTTTCGGTGACAAAGACCTTTCTTCCATCGCGATAAATATTTGATATCCATCTTCCTCTACAACCCATAATTTATTCTAAAAATAAAATTAATACGTTATTCCTTTTTTAGGATTTTTGGTATGGAAAATTATTTTTTATAATGGATTTTTTATTTTAATATATTGAAATTATGTCTTATTATTTAAATGTGCAAATATTATTTTTCATTTATTCTATTTTTATGTGTTATTATTATTTTATGGTCCTATGAAATTCATTAAATATAGTTCTGTTTCAATGAGAAACTAACGGTGGGTGAGCCTGAGATAGCTCCTAAATCCATTGGGTATCATGATAGTGGTAAACATAATGTTTTCCCCTAAGAGATTTAGGGAATATATTGTGATGGTTATTCCAAATGTAACCATAATGGTAAATACCAATGTAGTCGTGAAATCTACTATGTGAGTATGTTGTGGACGCCAAAAGATTCCTTCATGATTTATTATTTCTTCAAGTAAACCAAAAATACTATGATTTCATGGGGTACGTTAAAGGTATTATGTTTAATGAGTTAAAAGTACTATTTCATTAATTCGTAGTTATTAATGTACTAATGATTTCATTGTTTATTTTATAACCCTTACTATTTATTTTACGCGCATCAAATATTTATGTAATGTTATCTACAATGTATAAGGATTGGTAAGATAAACGAATAAGTCAATAATATTTTTATATATTTAAAGAAATCACGTATTTCATAAAGGGTTTTCATTGGTGGAAAAAGTGGATACTTAGTGTAATTATCCTCATGTAATGTCTGGGTCTATTATATAACAGTTATGAAAAAATTCTCTAAAAACATAGACTAGAAAATATCATCAATTTCAATTCCTGATATAACCCAAGATTATTTAATGTTAATGGAGTGGCCTTATAGATGGTATCAAATATCAGTGGAGAAAACATTAGAGGTTAGGATATTATCTAGTTAAAGGTTATGGATCTCATATAACCATGTGGGTTATTATCATATGGAAACATTTGGAGGGTTATGGTTTATTATTTTGATTGGAAAAAATGAAATATGGATTTATAAGGAGGCTGATGGATTAGAGTGATATAAATTTTTTATGTAATCATTCACCAATAAAGGAATATACTTTTTAATAATTTATTTCATGTTTAGGTGATGATTCTTTTCATCAAATTAAATATTATTTTTATATATGGACAGAAAGAGATCATGCACAACTTTATTATCCCTCCCACATGATTTGATCATTACTATTATAGAAAAATCATGTTCTAATGATTTTGAATACTTATTGAATATTTAAATCACCTGTAAGAAATAGTTTGAGTTATTTAAAACCTACTAATTTCTAAAATAATTTTATTGGTCATGGTATATTTTTTATTTGATTAAGAGATCTCAAATTGTAAAATTCTATTGAAAAGTGAAATAAACGAAGTATTGTGAACATTTAATTTTTCAGTGTAGGATAACATTCTGATAGATAAAGGGAACATAATTATGATCATGATATCTATATTCAAGGAATGATTTATTTTCTTATATGTAAGGAATTAAGCATCTTTGGATTAAAATTTATAAATGGTGGAGATATTTGATTTTCAGGACTAGTGAATTATAAAATAATATATTTATTCATAGTTAATGGATTATAATAAACAATGAATAATAAATAATTCTATATATAACGGATTCATGTATTATGGATGATTGTAGGAAGTTTAAATATTTTATAGTATTAATTTTCTTTTCATGATGGGATTACACTAGGAGATTTTTCTGAGTATAAAGAACCCTATTGATTGACATGTTGAAAAAGGTTATTAATGTAAGGAGTATATTTTTTTGTGTGGACATAATAAATCACATTTAGGTTTCATATGATCATTTGTATTTGAGGTGATTATTTGTTTATACATTTTGGGATTCAAAATGAAAGGTATTAGTTAAAATTGATGATAAAGTAGGTTATGGCTCTGTTTTAAGACATTATCTAATTTCTGCGAATGTTATAAGAGTGATATGGGTTTAGAAAAATGACATCTCATATGATAGGTGACTACCCATTGGGTCTGGCAAGGCCGCGGTAATTTAACCCACAAATGAAGGGAAAAAAGGGTGAATTGCCTACCACTGGCGAATATGATTTCCCTGGTTACTATGACTTATTTTTTTAGTAAAAATATCTTCTTAATGATAAATATGTTAAGTTTTGGGATATATATTTTATCAAATGGATTTAAATAGTATTGGAAATTTTTTTGTGGATTACAAAATAAATTTTATTATGGAAGAAATTCATTATTTTGGGAGAATTGAATGATTAAGGTAAATAGAATACTATTGATTTTTATTTGAGGAATAAATATTGAAATGTTTTTGGAGAAATATAAGAAATAATTTTGGACTGATGGGATTTAGGTTATTTATGGAAGTGATTATCCTATTTGGGAAAAATGTGATTATGTTATTTACTTTTTGGTATGTGACTTTTAGAGTGCTAGATGTTATTTGGTGATAAATTTTTAAATTTATCATGTAAAACTATGTGATCCAATAATTATGAATTTTGGGTATCAATTTTAGTTGAAATATTTTGAGTAATTTTAATGGTTTTTGTGGATAGAATGGTCTATGTAGAACATGGGTATTACAGTTGCATTTTGGAGATAAAAATTAGTCCTTCTCCTTATAATGGATTATTATTTCTCAGGGATTATCTGATATTCCACTATACATTCTGGTTTTTGTTAATGTCTAAAGATGTCGTAAATATATAGTTCATCTTTTCTGATTTTTTTGATTCTCTAGGAGTTGATTCTAGTACATATTGTGTGGAAAATTCATCTTCAATAATAATAGTTTACAGAAAAGATGCGTTTATGGTAGAAATTTCTTAAATGGTGAAACTCTACATGTCACGTAATTATATTTCCTTGTGTTATTATTCTATGTAGTAAAATAATTCATAAAATTTATGAAATGGATCCTAAAACAAAATCTTTATATAATTTATGTACCTAACAAAAAATCAATGAACTTTTAACCAATCACATATTTATGGTTTTGGGATTTATAAAATTCTCCTAATCATGTTTTCTATCACCCCCCATCATAACATTATTTTTAGTTTTATATTCCAAATCTAAGTCATCCTACAAGGAACACTAGTTTTTTTATCTCAGGAGACCTTTGTACACAACTTTCTGTCATTCAAAATGGGTGTTTTATATATTCTTCTTCCAAAGTGGGACATTCAATGATTTTTCTGAGATAAAATTTAAAACATTAAGGAACTCATTTCCAAAATATTGTAATGATGTAACATCCCTATGTTCAATAAAAAAATATGTTCAATGTCAAACATGATATTATATATAGAGCATAAACAAAAAAATAAATAATATTATTTAAATGTTATTGTAATGACCTTGCCCAGTTAATGGTGGGAATGAATATTATTAAATGAATTGTGAAAATATGGTTTACCAATGTTTACAAAATTAATCAGTGGTTACCAAATTTATTATAATTGTATACAAAAACCAATTGAATATAAATGATGTGTTTTTCTGAAAACCTAATTAAAAAGAGAATATGTCTATTTATAAATTAATATAAATCTTTATCGTTTTTTATTTAATGATGAAAATATGTTGTCTATTTTATATAATTGTTTAAAATCATGTTATAAGTATTCTATATACTATATAAGAACAAATTAAATATTTTAGGATAAAAGAAGTATTTTTCAATAATAATACAGTTTTACCACCTTCTGAAGGCAAACCCACTTTAAATTCAATTTTTCATATAGTTTATGTTCTATATGAAAAAATAAACCTCTTATTTCGATGTGGGATATCAAAATTTACTATGGTATAAATGTTAGTATTTTTATTATAAAAACCATATTGTAATGAATATTCAAAAATACTACATTTTCATTTAGAAATTCCTTTGATGTAATTTATTTATATAGTTAGATTGTTTTTTTTAATTGATCTAAAAGTGTAATAATATTGAATTTTTTTCATTTAATCTAATGATTTTATGTTTATGTGATTTCATATTTAAATTGGACATAAACCCATGTCAATCTTTTGATAATTTTTACTTCTAAAAACATGCTTTCAGGTTTGGAAATTGTGAATTATTTTTAAATTAATTAATAAAATTTATATGTTTTGAATATAGAAAAATGGATTCCTAATATGGAATTTTATAATCCATATTTTTTTAAAAGATACCTTTTTTGGACATTATCAATAGTATCTCAAGTAATTATTTATTTGTACAATTATTAAGAGGTAAATTAGTAATATTAAGGGAAAAATAATAATATAATAATTTAAAACTACCCCAAAACATGTCTTAATCATATTTTATGAGTCATGGGATACCCAAGAAATCCTTAGGCAAAACTTTTGGCATTTGGGAGACTATTTGGTGTGAAAAAGGCATGTTATAATAATTAATTTAATGTAAAGGGTAGTATAAAATTAACAAGTATCTTTTTACTAATACAATTTTAATATGGGGACATATGAGTGATATATTCGACCATAAATATTTATTATAAAGGTAGAATTATTTTCTATATCATGGTATTTTATTTATAATTTTTAGAGGTTATTTAAATAAATTTATTTTTGACACAATGATTATGTAATGATTGATACCTTACTAAATGATTCAAATAAATAAAATTGTATATTTTTAAATAAATATTATATGAAATAATATATCTCTTAAATTTCTTTTTTAGAATAATATGACATTTTATAAGAATATTAAAGGGTTTGGTTCAATTTTATCTCTCTATTTTTGGATTTTATTTAAAATCAATAAAGTGTATAGTGTTTAACATTTTCATAATTGAGGTTTTATAAAAATATTATTTTATTAACTTATTTTGAAATACTATAATTATATTAAAGTCACCAAGTGATTATAATAAGGTCTAAATGTTCATTAAGAGATCAATTATGCAAATTTTACCCCATAATAGTTAAATTAATAGCTTCTTACTATTTAAAAAGTTGTTTCCACATTTAATATTAAAAGGGAATAATAATGGGTAATTGAAATATATAAGGTTTATAATAAACTCAATACATGTCTCGAAACTATTATATAAGAGTATTTATAACTATAATCATGTTATAATCTCCATATTTGTTACTTTTTTCACATGTATTAAAAAAATAATTTAAACTAATTTTATATTTTAATACATTCAAGGGTGCACCTCCCAGATAATTTAAAAAGGTACCCAAACCCCTCTATTACTCACACTTCCAAACCATTTTATTTTGAAAAATAAATTTCCCATAATGTTCCTATAATCCCTCCCAACATTATTCAATCCTTAATTTAGGCAGAACATCATTCTTAGGTGTGTTTAGGTGTTCTTCAAAGGCTATCAACTAAAGAAGAGGTATTATTTTCATTAAGTGCTTGTATTTTTCTTCTTCTTCAAATTCCTAAAATATCTTCCACACATTATGATATAATAGAAAAAAATTTATAAATATTTGTAGAACTTATTATATTAATATCTTCTACTACATCTATTTCTACTTCCATCAAATGGGAAAATAATCAATTGTTCGTTCATATGTGTAAATTATCACCTCTACGGACCGATTTATTTTGTTTTCCATTAATGTTTATTAAGATTGGTTACAATGATTTAATTAAAATTAATATGTTATATTACAGAAATTTTAATAATTATATGTTAACAATATAGAAATTAATTCTATACATCCTTGTTCATAATTATGATTACTTCGTTCGTGTGTACGTCTGAACTATCAACTCCATGAAGTATAGTGACTTATTTTTATTCATTATATAATTTTTATTATATAAATATGTGTATGTAAATTATTATTATTATTATATTAATATCATGATAATTATAGAAGGATATGGTGATAATTACCTGATTTTTATAATGATCAATGAGGCGTGTAAATGTATCTCATGCGTATATGAATCCTATTGTCTCAGTGATTATAAAGATTTTTATTTCTCATAAAAAAATTCAATGGTATGAAATAAAATATATGAGTTCTCTATAGAAATGTTGACAATATCATGAATACTATTCTAGATATGATGGACATATGACCACATGGACTAGTGACATCATACCATGATCATTTTCTGATTAGGATCTGATTTCCGAAAAAAAATCTGACATGAACTCAAGTAATCAACCAATTAATAAAATGTGGTCATTATTAATGCAATGGGAATAATAAATATGTATATGGTTCTAATGAATGTATAAATTCACCTAATTTTATTATACATGAATATAGTGAATGAACAAGACAATTTGTACTCAATATAAGGGAAGCCCTAACACAATCATAATTCATTGAGTTAAATATCCATGTCATTGGTTTCATTTTTAAAAAAATATATTCAAATGAACTATTATTGTTTTACACTAAATATACACTTATATTGAACATGTTTATATTTTGTCACACATATTTGTGTTATTTATTTATTATTAATCTATAGACACAATCTTTGTAAAGGATTTTGTCTCAATATCCTTTCATTTATGCAAATTTTGATACAAGTTTCTATTATTTTGTGTATAATTATCTGAATTGACTTTTAATTACATTAAATAGTTTTCAATAAGTATAATTTTTTATGATTCCTTTTTCAGAATGAATAAATGAATGTTTTTTATCGTACGTGGCGACATCGATCTTTCTGCTGCTATGAGCATTATATTATATCTAACTTACTATTAAAGTTGTAATATTTTTAAAATGAAAATTAAATACTATAATCCCTTTTATGGTAATTTGGTATTGTAATTGGGTTTTAGAATTGATTTATTATAACAATATTCTGAAATTATATTTTATTATTACAATGTAGACATGTTATTTTTTCTTTATGCTTGTTTTCTATGATTTGATTATGTTATGGTTCATTGGCTTAGTTTATGTATATGGGTGGTTCCATGATAAACTGTGGTAGATTGAGCCAAAGATATCTTTCCAATGCATTGGGTAATGTGATAGAGGTAAACATTATGTTTTATCTTAAGATATTTAGTGAATGTACTGTGATAGGTATTCTAAATGTAACTCTGAAGGTAACTTCTTGTGTAAATGTTAAATCTAGAATGTAAGTATGTTAGGGATTCCAATAGCTACCTTTATGCTTTATGATTTTTATGAGTTATTCATAAATATTATGATTTCATGAGGAATGTTAATGAGATTTTGTTTTAAGAGCTTAAATTATGATTCCATTGATTTATAGGTATTCATGTAATAATGTTTTATATCCTTATTATATATTCCTTACTGATATTTTTATTCACATATCATGATTTTAAATGTTTTTCAGAGGGTATAAGTTTTGGTAAGGTAAATGATGGAGATAAGTATATTTTTATCAATAATAAGAAATCATATTTTACTTAATTGGTTTCCATTGGTGGAAAAAGTGGATACTTGGGGTAATTATCCACATGTAATGTATGGATCTATTATGTAATAGTTATGGACTAATTATATTATATTGTAAACCTTGAAAAATCCTCAATGTTAATTTTAGACATAACTCAATATTAAGAACTGTTAACAAGGGGTGGTTATAATTACACTAATATACCTTGGCCCCTATGAATTCCCTGATCGTGTAGAAGTAGTGGATTATTTTCTTGTGCTTCCACCGAAGTTAGATCAAGTTAATGATTTATTCCCCATATATCTCTTAAGGAAGTACATACTGAACACTTCACATGTACTGAAACCCGATGTGGTAGAACTTGGAAAATGTCCATTCTTATAAGAAGAATTCAGTTGAGATCATGGCACATAGAGACCAAGTTCTAAAAAACATGATTACCCATATCGATAAACTATTGTGGATGAACCAAAAATATGAATAGGCCACATGGGAATAATAGAAAACAATGAGGAAAAATTACCAATACAATTTCTTTACTAAGGGAATGAGGTTAAATTTTAGGTAAAAAATATCTTGATGACAGATGAATGTAACGACCAGAACTTTTGGAATAATATTTTTTTCCTAGAAATTTGATTTATATTATTTTTTTCCTAACATAAATATATATCAATAATAATTAAGTGAGTACAATTTAAAATCTGAACAACCGGTTTTCTCTGATATATGATTTTTTGAAAATTTTGAATGTTAGTAAATAGTAACATTGGAAACTTTACTCTTAATAGTGATATTATAATTATGATTATAAATATAAAAGAAAAAAGAAAATTTACAAAGAAAGAAAAAATGATGGCCTCAACCAGTCGATTTGTAACATACAAAACCAATTTTTTGGAGCATTAAAAATAGGTAGCATTAATAGTATTCAATATTGACCAAGGCCATTCCAAGATTCATCAAGTGAATCATTAATATAATTTATTATTAGAGATGCTAATGTTTGTGGAAATTACCATGCGAGCGATGTTCACCAAGCCACCCCATGTATCTTTCAATATCACACACCATACCAATATGTCATATGAATGTGTTATAATGGTTTATTTGTTAATTACATATAATATTAATGTGTAATACTTTTTTATAAATAATTTTTTTGTTACTTCAATTCATTTTTTAGAATTGTGTTTCTTATTGCTATAACAAATTTGATAAATATATATATCAATTAGAAATTTAACTTTATATAAAAAATTGATTATTATACTAAACTAATATATTATGAATAATTTTTATTTTAATTAATTATAAATATTTAAGTACACTTATTGAAATATAAATTCTAATATAACATTTCTTTCAAGTGTTAGTCAATTTAATAGGCATTTTAGTATGAATTTTCTACGACTATAATTTTTAAAAAATAAGGATTTTTATAAATAAATGATAAATTTATCATAATTATATTATTATTATTATTAAATAAATATCATTATTGAAATCATCAGATCGAAATTATATTATAGATAATAGATGGAAATTTTTTAAAATACCTTTTTGGGTGAATAGTTCAAATACATTTTGAGTTTTTCCCTCTCTGTAATGACATCACAATGCTATAAAATGTAAAATAATCCTATAGTTTGTTATTTCGGAGTGTAAAAACATAATAGAATTCCCATGTTTCCAATATCATGGTAATGGCCAAAGTTTTTAATTTTCCACTACCGTGGGGTCCAATGAAAATAATAAATAAATTCACCCCTTTTCCTATAAATACCTACTCATTAATCCATTATTGTTGTTTAAAAATTTATCCTATATGATAATAACATATTTTTACCTCCAAATGATTCGTACTAAGGTTTATTGAACTCATCAAGGTCTTGATAGTCATGTATTGGGAGTTACTCTTCAGGTTAACAAAAATATCAACTTCTATTTTCGTTTGAAGTTCCATTTTTATGTCGAATGTCTATCAAATTTACATATTATGTTCTTATATCCATTTCATTAAGTTAATTTAAAATAATTATATTCATTTAAGAATGGATACTATTTTCCATTCTCTTTTTAATGATTTCTAAAATCATGTTTCATACCTGTTATGATGCCTAATTTTCATCTCAAATTTTCTCTTTTTTTCTCCATAAATTCATCTGTTTCCTTTATTTGAATAATTAGAATTATTTATTTTTT
Organism: Viscum album; assembly: GCA_963277665.1. Taxonomy (NCBI): domain Eukaryota; kingdom Viridiplantae; phylum Streptophyta; class Magnoliopsida; order Santalales; family Viscaceae; genus Viscum; species Viscum album. The sequence continues at coordinate 1,680,863,288 of OY728126.1, read as the reverse complement.
CATGGTTATTCACCAATATGTAAAAAAATATTATATTTTGTAATTAACATAAATAATGCACTAATTCACTATATATGGGTTATAAATGACATAATTATCTTAACTTTAACCACATGTTTTTTAAATGCATGAATTTTATATGAAAACCATTAATTTAATTATTTAGGGGTTGTTTAGGAAATATTTATTATGATATATGTTTCTCAAATTAATTAATACTTATTAATGGTTCACTCTTATAGTTCTCAAATTCAATTGTTAAATAATTTAATATCTGTAGATGACATGTGTTATGATACCTTGAGGGATAACCTTGGTAATTTTAAGGAAATCTTATTGATAAACCATAGAGGTATTCTTATGAATGACTAAAATAAATGTTTTATCCACATTTACTTGTTATGAATCATGTTATTTTACTATTATGTGAACCATTTCCTTTTATCATGCCTTTATGATATATCTCAATTTCTCATCAATATTTATCATGATCACTTGAAAATTGTTTCTCATATTTTTACTTATTATGTGTTATAGTCACCCATTGCATTGATGTATGTTATAAGGTTAAAATATGATGTAACTGTACATAGTATGAACCAATGAATAATCCTTACCACTTTATTAGATTAATTTTGATGATTTATTTTATTATCTACTTTATTAATAGTAAACTAATGAATAAAAGATTTTATATTTTTACAACAGAATAGAATATTATGTAATAAAAAGGTGGGATGCAATAAGATGGTTTGTTATTTATGAACTCAAATGAATATAAATTAGAATCATCATTTTATAATGTAAATATTTAAGAAAAAATGTAATTCCTAACAAATTCAAATCATAGTTTTCTTTTGATAAATGAATATTGAAATATTTTTTATAAATTTATATAAAATAATACTTTTATAGATAATTAAATTTTTATTCAATTTTAAATCTATTAATGAATTCTTCAATCTTCATGGAATTTAATTTATTATTCTAATAATAATAATTTTTAATTTCAATATAATTAATGATATAGTATTTAATTATACATAATAAATGAGGCATCTCAATATTTATATTTGGTTGAAATATTGAAGTTACATTATGGACTAGAACCAGAAAACGTCATTACACTAATGAATTAGGAATTTTAAATATACAGAAACCATTAAGAATATATGTGGGAAATGTAAAACCAACATATTGGGGGAGTTAATGTAGATTGAATCATCTGGATCCATCATCAGTGGGATCCCTTTGAAGATGATGATATTAGAAATACAAATAAGTGGAAGAAGATGACCAATTATCATTAATTGAGTACTTATATGCTTAGAGTATCAATACTAAAATTCATTTTGAGTGACCTATTTAATGGAAAACAATGTTTGGGACCATTGGTTCATTACTGATGATGATTAAAAAAGTGAATGTAATGATAAAAAGAGGATACAATCATTAAAGACATTTATAATGTACACAAATATATACTTATTTAGTTACAAGATATAAATATATTATATGGAGTGTATGCCTGATAAATTTATGTTACTATACGGAATAATTAAAAATTTTAATAAATGAACAATAAAAAAATATAGTGTTTAATTATTTAGTTAAATGACTATTTCAGTTTTAAAATTTACGAGGATGAACATTAATAGTAATTTGTGTTTCAATTAAAGGATGATATTCTAAGTTGAGGTTTAAATATATGTATGGATAAAAAATTCATTCACAAAGTAAATTCATAATTTGTATAAAATTTGATTTTTTTTAAATTTATAATTTAAATTTAATATTTTAATTTATATATATATATATTCTAAATTAAATAAATGTTTATTTTTTAAATATAATAAATGATACATATATATATATGAGATAAAACATGTATATATAAATAGAAAAAAGTATAAGTGAAAAAATTTATGAAAAAATGAAGATGATAAACTGATGAAATGAAATTAAAAAAACAATATAAAATATGTCTATTCATCAAGACTTCACTCATGCATGCCAACCACACACCCTATGAACATCACTTCCAATCACTCTCTCATGAACACAGATGACCACTGAACTCCCTATATACCACAAAAAATCCACCACAACCACAAAAACAATCATAATTTGCCACTATATATCATCCCCGTCTGAGAAACATGCCCTATATAGAAAATATATAAATTCTTTTATTCCTATACTCTTCTTCTAAACAACAATATCAACTATAAAAGGAACCATGGCCAGTTTTTGCCTCATTTATCCACTAATAATCTCAAGGAATCTATATATGTGGGTAAAATGACAGTTCACTCCTCATTGGATAACACAAACCACATTTAATCCTTTTTCATTCCATCCTCTTTCTACATGATGGTTCGAAATCACCAATTTAGATATTCCTTCACTTGGTGAAGAAGGACCCCCCATTTAATTATTCTTCCTCTGCATTCATTTTAAATTTGGTCAGGATAAATTTTATTTTAAAAGTATTATTTCTTAATTCCCAGTTTATGTATATATATGACAAAGTCCAATAAAAATTACCTTTTTATTTTATATTTATTTGTATTTATTAATTCAAGTATAAAACATTTATTCTAGTGGTTTACCCTAAAATATTTTATCATGAAAATGGTGTGTTATAATATCATTCCAAATTTTAATGTTTTCCATTTAGATAAGAATATATATATATATATATATAATTTTTTTTATAATATCATGCTTTTTAAAATAAATAGAAACTAATATATATATATATATATATATATATATATTTGAATATGATTTTCCCTATCTTCATGTTCATGTTTTTGAATTTAGATCCATGAGTTATATATATATATATATTTCTACAGGAATTTCATTTCATTTTTATCAAAAAAAACTATATGTATGTACTTATGAGAATAAACATCATAGTGTTTAATTATTTTTCACACATATGTTTATATAGTTATGGTGCACATATGATACTTTATTCTGAAGATCTACTATGAGTATATTCATTATATATATCTGTATATATATATGCCATAAAAACATTTCATGTTTCTAAAGGAATATATAATTCAATTCAATCCATAATATCATCCATCTTATTAATATGAAGATATAAATAATTGTTTAATTTTAGAATATTACATTTATATTTCTGATATTTGTTATATCGTTTTTTATGACATATGTTATGGGTATAATTAATTTTAAATATAATTATTAAGTAGTGTTGAATTATATATATGAATAAGTTTTCTTTTGGTTTATTTTGTGATAATAGTAATTTAGAGATTATGATTTATAATTCAATTATTTTAAATTCTTATAATTTATATTATCAATATAATTCAAAGAAAGATAAATTAAATATATATTAATTCATGTGACATTAAATTTAAAATATCTATAATTTTATGTAAAATGATCATATATTATGTAACGTGTAAAAAAATAAAATTTTTATTTACGAAAATGAGTATTTAATACTTCAATCTGTTTATTGGTTTTGAGAGACAATGTTTTAATTACCTGTAAATTATCATAAATTATAGTTACACTAATGTTAATTATTTTATTGGAATACCATTAAATATAATGGCATGACATTTGGTGATGAATAATCTAACAAGAGATTTACCTATGAAAATAAATATTTATATATTTATAAATGTGCTTGTGTATTTAAGAAATTGGTGATTTTTTATATGAAAAACACTATTGGAAGATTAATATATTTAAAAAAAATATAAAATTATTTTTATAAAAAAATGAACTAGATAAATTTAAAGAAGAAGGGGATGAGGAGTGAATGCATTCCTAATAAATTTGATGGGTCCATTACAACCTTTAATGATTAAATGTATCCTCTTTTTTTAAGAGCATGCTTAATATTTTCTTAAAAAGCACTAGTTGATTTTAAATCTTTTTCATGCGTAATATTTTATTGATAATATATTATAATTTTTTCAAATGATTTACTATTTTCATAGTCTTGAAATTATTTGAAAAATCAAATGTATTTTCAAAACACTGTGTTTATATGTTTTCAAATGTATAGGTATTTTAAAATTCATTTTCAAAATGACATTTTCAAAGGGTTTTCAAAAGTTTTTTCAAAAGTATTGAATATTTTGAAAATTGTATTAAAAATTATATGTATTTTCAAAATAATTTATAATGTTCTTCCACAATATATTATTAAGATTATTTAATGATGCTTTTTATTAAATCAATTTTTTAATATGTATTAGTCGAGGTATTGGAAAATAATCATTTAATAGTTTTTATTAAATTTATTTTCATTGGTTATTTGCAAATATATTTTCAAACATATTTTTCAAAAGATTTTAGAATTTAAGGGTTTTCACTATATTTTCAAAAACCCCATATTGGGTAATTTTTCTCATAAATTAGTTTTCTAAATAAAATTTATGTTCATTTTAAAAATTTATGATTTTTTTTCCGATAAAAATCTATAACATACAAATTATTAATAGTAACTTTTAATTTATTGTTTTTATTATGTAGAATTGTTCATTATCTTGTAAATCCTCTAATAGAAATGGTCATCATTTGTAAATGACTATATATATTTCAGTTCAATTTAAATAAAATAATAAATAATATTTTTTACTACATCTATAAGTATGGGTATGGGGCTTTAAAGTTGAAAAAATGGATCAATTTATATATATTTACATATTATTATGTATGGTTAAAATAAATTTAGTTTCTAGGTATAAAATTTTAGTAAGACCTCTATTATTTAAACTTTTTTATTCAGGAAAAATCATTGTGTTAGTAATAATCTATTAAACTCTTAGGAATACTGAGAAACATTTATGAATATATAATTATAGTAATTATAGTTCTCTAAAATTTAAAAGTGAAATTTAAAAATTTCTATTAGTTATGAAAAACAATTCAAGGAAAAAGTTATACATAAGGGAGGTAGAATGTAATAGCCTAAAAATTCATAGAATAATTTTATTTAAAAAAATGATTATAGAATTATATATATATATATATAATATTACCATTATGAGTAATCATATATTTTCACCTATTTCAAATCTACTAATGAGAATTATAATATTATTTGAAATAAATTATTTCGTTTCATAAAGATATGATTTAATTATATGATATTTCATGATATATAATTTTATTAGATTAAATTAATGAAATTTACTAATAATTATATATGGGGAAAATAATTAAGAATCATTACAACTTAGTACCGTAACACCTCTTTAGACTTAAGACTCATGAATTTTAATTTTACAATGACCATTATAAATGTAAGTGCAAAACGTAAAACATACATGTCAGCTAAGGTAATCTAGCTTGCATCATCTGGATCCATCATGAGTTGGAGCCCTCTGAAGATGATGATAATATAAATAAAAGTAAGTAGAAAACCATGAATGTCCCTCACAATAATTGAACTAATATTCATAGAGTTTATAACCTAAAAATCATTTTTAGTGAGCTATTTATATAAAAACAAATGTTTTGGGTAGTTGGGTCATAACCGTTGAGGTTTAAAACAATTTTACATAATGGTAAAAATATTATATAGCCATTGGAAACATTTATAAAATATTAATTTATATAAATATTAAATTTTATGATATTTAAATAATAAATAGTGTGTTAAACTAATACATTTATTTCACTATTGGGAAGATTTGAAATATTTATGTAATGAAATTTAATAAAATGATGTATTTAAATATTCAATTAAGTCAGTAATTTAGTTTTAAAATTTTAATGGGTGAACATTAATTGTAATATGAGTATCTATAAAAATAATTATATTATAAATAAAATTTAATTAATATGTAATGTTAAAAAATTTATACTCCTTAATTGTATAAATTCATTAATATTATACAAATAGATAAAATTATTTTACTTGAAATTATTATTTATAAATTGAGTTTGATTATTAAAAAATATATAAAATAAATTAAATAAATATTTAGATTGTAATTATAAGGAATTATATATATATATATATTAAATAGAATATTTATATATGTATATTATTATTTGAGGGATAACAAATTACAAGAAAAAACATTAATAAAAATAAAATAAAATCATAAACTGATGAAATTAAAATAACACAAATGATGTGTATTCCATGTGAATCTTCTCATGTAAGATATCCACACACCCTCCGATAGTCACCAACATACACTCTCTGGATAACATGACCAATTACCAATCTCACTATAAACAATAAAAAATCATAGAAAACCACCACATCCTTTTGATTATTCCACAGTATATCAGCCTCATCTATAAGCCACTCCATAGATGAAAAAATGAGTATCATCTGTCTTATATACAATTTTTATGATCCATGGGACCAACTATTCATGTACACACAGACATTTTTTCCTCATGACACCACAATGAAGTACAATCCACCTAAATGTATGGGTAATCCAACTTATCAATCCCTCATTAGTAAAAACACACCATGTAGAAATGTTTTTATTTTTATCCACTTTTACCTGTTGGTTTGAACTAACCCATTGAGATATCCATTCATTCACTCTGTGATGGACCACACATCCCCCCATTCATCATTTTCCTTCTATTTACATAGGGTAAGGGAACTTTTCAATATAAAACTAGTATTTAAAAATGCTTATTTTATGTATATATATATATATGAATATGTTGTATACTAGTTAGACATTTATTTTACAAGAATATATTTTTCAATTTAAGAAAAACATATTTATTCGATAGTTCTAGTTTGAAATTTATTATCCTGAAAATGTTGTGTTGTGATATAATTCAATATATTCATTTATTTTCACATATATTAGTAATTTATATATAATTATAATATTTTTAGTAGTTTAAGGTTTTCAAACTGACACACACACACACAAACATAAATATATATATATTTCATATTATTTTATATTTATTCATTTTCTTGTTTTATAATTTAAATGTATAGTTTCAATATATATCTATACATGAATGTCATTGAATTTTTACCAACCAAATATATTTATTCACTTTATAGAATATACCTTATATGATATAATTATTTTTCTAACATATGTTTAATGAATTTTGGTGCACATGTGATACTTTATTCTCAAAATCTCAAATGCTTATATTAATTATATACATATCTGTGTGTGTGTGTGTCTATATGTATATATATATATATTCATTTCTATCATTTAATTTTTCAAAATGAAAATATAATTCATTTAATTGTCTAAACTCATCAAATATAATATATTTAATTTAGGAAATGATGAATTGTTTATTTTGAAAATAATACGATTATATTTAATATATGTTTTTTTGTAGTTTTTCATTTAATGATAAAAGTTAAGGTAATATTAATATTTTTAAATAATTTTTCATGAGAGTTAAATTATATACGTACAACTATTTTTAATGAGATTATTTTGTTAAAATTATAATTTTACAATTACTTTTATGCAATCCATTATTTTAAATTATTATATTTTATGAGTTCATCATCTTTCTAACGAAGATAAATTAAATTTAAAATGTTTCATATTCCATTTCATATAATTTAGCTATCCTTTTATGTGATAGATTTATATATTATTTAATGTGTCAAAAAATAAAATTGTGATTTACGAAATTGATTATTTAATACTTTTATTTAAGTATGACAATTATAATATAATTTTTAACGAAAAGTAATTGATCAGAAATTTTAATTAAATGGATGGTAATACCTTTATTGAAATAATAGGAAAAAGGAAAATGATATGATATTTGGTAATTCCCAATTTATCAATACATTTATCTAAGAAAATGAATATTGAAATATTTTTTAATGTGTTGTATATTCAATGAATTTGTTTTTGTTTAAAATAAAAAAAACCTATGGAAATTTTCTAAATGTAACGAAATAAATATAAATTACAAAAAATCCAACATGTTTATTGTAAATAAGAAGGGGGTGAAGATTGAAAAGATTCCTAAGGATGTTGTTTGGCCCAAGATATCCATTAATTTTTATGTAGTCCCATTGTTTAGTATTCAAGAGCATGAATTGAATTTTTTTTAAACAACTTTTTTATTCCACGGATTTTCAAGCGTATGTAATTTCAAAATGTATTAAAATGATTTCAAACGTTTAACTATTTTCACATGCATTAATTTAGTTCTGAAATCATATGTATATTATCAAAAGTGTATATTTATGTTTTTTTAATGGTTTAAATATTTTCAAATGTGTTTTCAAAATGATGTTTTTTAAGTTCTTTAAAAAAAAAATTCAAAAGTATAGTACATTTTTAAAAGTTTTCCATAATTAATTTTTTAAAAAATATAAGTATTTTCAAAAGGATTAATAATTTTTTTACAAAATCAATTTTTAAATTCATTTTTCAATGATATTTTAAAAATAAAATTTTTATAATTATTTTATCAAAGGTATTTCAAATATATATTTTAAAATATATTTATTAAAGGTACTTTCAAATTTATTTGGAAATGTAATTTTTAAAATGTATGTGTTTTTCAAAAATGGATTTCCACTTTCAATAAAAAAACACATATATGTGATTATTATCTCACCTTATGTCATTTAAAATAAATTAGATTCATGAATGGATTTCTTGTAGTTTAGATTGATAAAAAGCTATGAAACACAATGTCTGATGGTTTAATTTTACTTTTCTGTTTTTATTATGTTAGGTTGTCATTTTCTATAAAATTCTATTTCCAAAAATATCAATAGTTGTAAATTTATATATATTTTTAATTTAATTTTTTATAGAAAAATATACATCATTTTTGTATTAGATTTGAAAGCATGAGTATTAGGATTTTGAAAATATTATTTATCCTTTGAGATCATAAACATCATATAATGGAATTTACTATATCACAAAATTACATTCCATAACATATAGATATATTAATGTGTTTTTAGGGAATGGTTTCACATTATTCATTTTTTGATTCAATCAAGGGGATATACATTATGATAAAACCATCATACATATGTGAAATATTTTTTTTATTAGTTATAATTATTTTATGATCCATTGATATTCTTAGGTATCATTATTCTAATACATCCAAAATAACATTTATTTCAATCATTAGGATTGGGTTCTTAATAATTAACATTATGATAATAATAATTGGATCGAACTAGGATGAATATATGTCAAATACCCTATAATGTGACCCATAATTTTATAGTGTGATCAATTTTCTATGAACTACAAGAGTCATGATTCTTATTTCTATAAGATATGTAGTCACATATACTTCACTACTTACAACATGTAAGTATTTTCATGTAGTCTTTCAACCATCTTATATTTGATGCATTGTTTGGCACGCTTTTAGGGGAGAATCATGTGAATATTTGGAAAACAAATATAATGGTTCTGTATTGTACATGGTTGGCATATTGTATTTCCAAACCATGAATTCACATAGGGTAAACCACGGAAACCACAATAGTGGATTTTCACATTGTTAGAATATGTTATGGAAAACCATTCACCCACCTATAGAAACTATTAGCCCCAATAAAAGGTTGAACTATCTATCAAACCATGCAACCCCTCCATGAAACAATCTGAAAAAAAAATTATTACAATTTTTTTTACTATATTCGTGAACCCCTATATAAATCACAACTCAACTCTATCTTATGATGGAAAAAATTCATTGGTCATTGGGGATCTCAATAACTACATTTGGATCCTAGAAACAAATTCTAAAAGGGATTAAATATTGGTGAATTTCATTCTATTCCTATCTAGTACAAATTTTTCTCATGCTTCTTCAATCCTTTTATCCTAATCTCTCATCTATAGTGTATTCTATATAATATTCCTATTGATGGATATAATAACCTTTTTGAGATCAGGAATCAAGGATTAATTCCTATGATATCCATTTCTATCATTTTTCATTGATATAACTGGTTGGGGGTGTTGAGTTACGTGATCACCCTCATAATGTTATGAGATTCTGTTGATATTTTCAATTTGATAAACCATTGTGTCAATTGAATGATTTATATTTCTTTCAATTTAATTATAAAATCCCAATTATTTTTTAATTATACTTTGTTAATTTTCATATCATGAATTTTGGAGAAATCCCCCATTTATTAAAGAATTGGAGATTGGGTTGTGATTTGGAATTGATGTAAAATATGAAATTAAAATGATTTTGGTAAAAAATTATTAAATTAATTTTATAGAAACGTATGGTTTGTATTTTCTTCCAAAATTAATTAACTAATTAAATACTATATTTCTGATTTCAATGTTTTGTTACCATATTGAAACTACAAATTGTGAATTTTTATTTTGGACTATTTGGAAATAATTTTCCCATTTTGGGTTGATTATTTTAGAACATGTGATCCCAGGTAGTTAGTGGGGTATTTACGGCTAACAATTTTTGATGAAATATACTAGAAATGGATTCATGAAATAAACCACTAAAAAACCTATCTAGTATGATCTTTTCTTCAATGGGATATTGATGATTCCTCTTTAATAGTTATAAAAGGACATGTGTTCACATTGTCATGATCAACAATATGTGATGTGTGAGGATCACATAGCTTGAAAGTATCCCACCACATAGGGGATGTACATGTTAATTATAGTTATTATTTTTTGTTTTTATAAGAAATTAATTGATATTTTATTAATTATTCTTAGTTTTCAATACAAAATTTTCAATTTAAAATGTATACATAAACCACTATATGAAATTTCACCAACATATGAAATAAAAAAGTGTGTTCTGTTTTAAATATGAAGATTCCATAACATTCTTGTGTTCTATAACATGGAAAGAAAATATTTTTTGTTTATTAAATAATCATATATGAAACACTTGTTGAGTCCCTACTCGTATTTTAGCTCACATCGTACATTATCTTAAGGGAGTTTGTAGATTTACTTGGGTCAGGTTTGACCAAAGGGAAAGATCAACTTGGAAGTTGTGTTTTTTGTTTATCATTTGGGGTATAGAGTTATTCTTTCCTTAGAGGAATTTGTTTATTTTTACATACTATACATTGGTTATGTACTTCTATGGTTTTGTTACATTGTGACATATGTTATTGTCTTCATAGGATGTTTTCTTTGAGAATAATGATATATTTCGGTTTCTTAGATTTTTATATTTAAAAATCATTCTGATTTTTTATTCAATGTGGTTAGGTTCATGTATCCAATCAATTCGGATCATAAATTCATTCTAGGATATGTCAGTATAGGCTTTTGTGTCAAGGTAGTAGGGTACCTAGGATGATATGTGAAAATTACGTATACAATGTTCAGGATATTTTATATCTCTAGGATGTCAGTATGCAGTTTAGATATCTCATCAGTATATAGGAGGTAGCTACAATTTACTACCTTGAAATATCTCATCATGATGATTCTTAAGATACATCAGAGGCTTGAGAAATGGTTCACGAGGAATGGTTATATTCTATTCCAATATTTTTATTTGTATAAGTAAAAAATATTTTTTCTGTATCTTATTTTATAATGTTCAAATTTTATCTTATTTTAGCGTTAATCTGATTAAAATTCTGATGTCTTATTTGTTTTATGATTAGTTTTTTTAGCATAATGACACTGAGAAGATGTGATAATATGATATAAGACAAATCATCTGATGAAAAATAGTGAGAAATCCACATATGGACTAGAATCAGGTAGAGTTTATCCTACGTTATATCCATTATTATGTTTAGGCACCACACCATTTCCTATTGAGGATAGAAGTATGGAAGCTCATAGGTATGAATATCCAAATTTCTCCCAAAATCTGCTTTGACAGATGGAATCATCATTATATAGCTCAAATGTTCATCTAGAATTTTAGGATTGGTTAAAGAGGATTCAGCATTTGTTGGAAATTATGGAGATGACTGTTTCATTCAAGGATAAATATAAAACTATCAGGATGGTTGTACATCTCAGGTTATGGTGGGACATAATGATGATGACATGGAAGCACAATGTCTTATATTTGAGGTGCAATAACATTATGTTCAAAGACTAGTGTTATCAAGAGTCTAGGGTGATATCTATGTCTATATAGTTTTCCAAAAATGATTAGGTTGATATAAAAGTGACTAGATATAATAATAAGTTTTAGGTGATTATGCATTTTTCATCGGAGATTGTATCAACTACAAATAAGAAGACAATAAAGTTTTATATGGTAACATGATATGTTATTTTCCTTCATGATTCTTAATTGCTCTATCTTGTAATAATTATGATATGGATATAATGACGAGGGTTGATATTTATATATAATTATTGTTAGGGTGGTGGGGAGTTTTATTCTCTCACAATTTTATTTTTAAAAGATCCATTGTGGTAATGATAAACTGTGATGATTCTCATGGTGGTTTTCAACAATTTGGTTTTTACAAAAATCCAATATTTTGGAAAGTGGACCATTTATTTTCTACTAGTGTGTAAAGCCTTGACACTCGAAATGGGTTTGCACTATGGATCAAAAGATATAAGTTTCCAAGAGTCACTGTGGTCAGTTTCAGAAGTTCATTCTTATCAATTCTACTCCATCATTTTACATTGTATCATCAACATCCAAATGTATTTTGTTGCAATAATTTTTATAATAAAAAGAGAATTCCGACTAAATGAATATGGAATTATGCTTCTTTATTAGTGGAAGAGACTTCGGTGGATGTAGATATGAATCTAGTTAATATGATAGATATTATTACTTAGATAATATTTACCGGATTCTTTATTTGACACTGGTGAAACTCATAAGTTCCTTTATTATCATGTTTTGAATTTTCTAAATATTAATACGGAGAATTAATATAATGTGTTGGATGTTACTATACTTCTCTGAATGAATAGATTGTCAGGTCTTCATTTCTATGCACAAGTCTTCTATTTATCATAGATTTAGATTACCTGTGATTTTTTGGTGCTTTATGTATCAACTTGATTACATTTTTTTGGAAGGATGTGATCATTGATTATAAATCCCAAATTTATTATCAACATTTATGATCTAATTTACAACACCCGATGGCGAGTGCCATATCATTCAGGTATAATGTGACCCAATGTAGAGAAAATACAATACATTTTAACCCATTATTTGGAATGTAATGTCAGTGTTTTAATTTTATCTAGAGAATGAATCCGTATGAAGTTCCCTCCCTCTAGTTGTTGTGAACTTTCAAAAAACCATTTCTTTACGGATTCTCTTTTTTTCACCCAGTAAGTGTGGTAGAGTTATCTGTTGTTTTTTCTATATAATTGACTAATATCTATTCCATCTAACCATATAGGACCAGAAAAAATGATATATATGAAGACTATAATATATGACCTTTTATAAAATATTTTATATACCCGAGCACGTCATCTCGGTTAACACACATTCTTTTTTATATAAAAACAAATTGAACTCTTCACATTTGTGTTTATTAATGAAAAATAAAATGAGTTTTTATTATGATCAATAATCTATTAACTTGAATTGATGATATATTTTTCAATTTGAAAGGGGTAAAGGTGTTCCAAATTTTAGATCATTAATTTTATTATCACCATTTGATAATAAATGAATTTTGAATTCATAAAAGGCTTTTCTATAGTAGGTATGACCATTATGAGTACCTAGTCAATCGATTAGGTCTAACCAATTATCCAATTGTATTTATGGATTTAAAGAACAAGAAACTACACGAGTTTATTGATTTTTTCATGGAGTTATTCGTGGATGAAATCGGGGATTAATATAATTCTATGGAGGATTGTGTGCGTTATCTAGGAGTAATTTCATAATTGATTATAAATCATATTTTTTTGTCATGTTATCAAAATTTTATTTTGGGATTTAGTATGTAAAGATCATGGGACACATGTTTTTGGGGACTTGGTATATTTTTTGATCCTTTAAAGGTGAATCCTACTTTGATATAGAGACACCACATTATTTTGTTATGATTCAGAACATCTTGTGTTTGGGTGGGTTTTGTTATCGATTTATTATGGATTTATTAATGTTGTATTATCTAATTACATCCATAGAAAGGTAGGGTTTAATGATTTATTTGGATGAAAAATGTTAATGTTATTTTAATTATATTAGACAATTTTATTTTTATTGAAATGTTGTTCACTCATCATGTGGAAGATCAGTTATATGTTTTCTTCATTTATATATCATGTTTTATTTTGGGATGTGTTCTTTTTTAGGTGGATCACATCATTTCATATTGATAATAGTATCTTACTAATCATGAGATGAATTATGTGAAACACCAACTTTTACTCATAGATGTGATGCATTCCCATATGATATAGTGTCATTAGCATTCCAATGCATGGAATAACAAGTATTATTTATAAAAGTTCATGAGTAATATCTTAGCTAAAAATATTTGAATCTAATCTTGTGGAATTAGGTGTAGTTATTGAATAATTTTTTTAAATAACATATAATCATGAAATGGAATGTCATCACAGATTCATTGGGAAATAATGTTCTTACCCAAGCCTCGAAGAAATCATAAATATACTTGAAATAGTTGGATACCATTTCATAGTTCCATATTGGTGTTTGGGAAATAGGGGAATTGGTTTTTTTAACCAGTGTTCAGATGACCATAACAATAATTAAAATGATTCTTTTGGGACATAAGATGGATGATGATTTATGTTGAATTATGAGATATAATTATTGTTGGGAGACCATTATAGAGTGGTAATTCTCCATGGAGGGTTTCTAGAGGTTCTGGAACTAGTAATTTATTTCTTTTCTAGTGAGAAAATGCGTGAGGATGTAATTCTATAATTCAAGAATGAAATTTCACATAGTAAATGAAAATTTGTTCTCTGATATGTTGCATAGATGTTGTTTTCCTGAAATGATTTGGATCAATGCTAATTTTTTCTCTTATTGTTATACATACCAATATGTCAAGGCTGAGAAGTAGAGGAATTTAGCATTTCTTCATCCACTTCCAATGCTCACATGGATTTGGGATGATATTTCAATGAAAATTTTGGGGTTTTTCTATGAACATTGATAAGGAATAATGTGTAACAGGTTGTGATAAATTTTATATCTAAATTAGGTCATGTTTTACCCATTTTTGATACTATCAAAATTTTATAATTCGGTTAATCTCTATATGAAATAGAGTTTTTCATATTGATGGAGTTTCATCTGTGATAGTTTTTGATCAACATCCCAATTTTAATTCTCACATTCGGAGAGGGATTTGTAAAACACTATGATCAAATATTCATTTTTGAAAGACATATCATCAACATAAAAAAATTTAGATAGAATGGGATATATAGATTATATAGGATATTATTTGATCCCATTTTCTAGAATTTAGAGGACCATTGGATTGACATTTGGGTATTGTTGAATATTCATATAATTATATTTATAATCACTGAAATAAAATTTCTCCTTTAAAAATATTTATATTGACAACACTTTAAATATCAATTCTTTTGGTCATTGATTGGGGAAAGTTACATCGATGGGCCATCCTTAGTTCAAAATAAAATTATAAAAATTTATTTTTTAATCAAATATTGTTGATGGGAATAGATGTTATAAATCTTAAGATGATGGGTTTCAAATTCTGTTGGAATTTTCAGTTCGTGATCAAGTGATCTTTATTATTTCACCATATTTGGTTCACTGATCAATTGGGAGAAATGAAACCCATACACCTCATTTTATAAGATCTTATGTAGTTCTTGAGAATGAAATGAATTTTTCCTAATATTTATATCTTCATCCATAGATTATGTAGGTACGTAAAATTTTAAATTTATAACAGTTAAAAAGAATATCATTACGATACATCTATTGTTTTCAACATGAGTGGTCCTAATGTTTAGATTGAGTTATAAATGAATGAGAATTAAGTAGGGATATATGATTTTAAAACCATGTTACATCCTTGGAGAACAATACCTTTGAATCGAGTTCATTGGCAGCACAGTTCTGATACTCATGATGTGTGGGAGAGAGATGAATGGTGAGAGACCAATGTTCTTATCGCTTTTACATAGAAACTTCTTGACTAGATTTCAATGGATATAATTTTTTTGATGATAGGGAGGTTGTAACATCCTACTATTATTTCTATTTCCTCCTTCAACCTCTATTTTTTTAATACTGTGGTTGGGTATAACTTTTTGGTTCTCCAAAATATAATTTTGTAAACAAAATATAATGTCTATTGGATGTGCATGTTTAGCACCTGATTTTCCAAAATCATGCACCCAACCAAGGTAAATAGTGAAAACCTATTAATTATGGGTTTTCATGGTTGTTTCATGGTTTAAAAAACAATGATCTGCACCCATTCAAATGGGAAATGGTTAGGGTGCACATTTTTTCAAACTATGCATCTCCATCATGGAAACCATGCACACAGACTTGTTTATTTAAATTAATATATTAAAATTTCCCAAACCTTTATATAAACCCCCCTCTCAACCGTAACACTAGATTGGGATTATTACTAGGTACTTTTTGATATTAAGAACCATTTTTTCTTCTAGTAAACCTATTTTAATGTTGATCAAATCATCGAGAATATTGTTTGATTCTTCTCTAGAATTAGTTCCTCTCCGATTCCGTCTCTCATTGGATCTGTACCTATCCTCCACAGGGTTTTTTTATATCATATTATTGGTGATGTATCTAAATTACTTTTTGCGGATATATCATCTTATTTTTTATTATATGATTTCAATTTCTGACATTCTTTGTGGAAAAATCCTATTGTGGGTGTTGTGATACATGATATTTGTGATAAAGGTACGTAGTTTCATTATGATTTTCTATTTTACAAATCATTGTGTTTTTAAATTTATTTATATTTGTTGTAATAGAATTATTGAAACACAATTTTTTGTAACATGTAATTTAATATTTATTTGGAATGAATTTTCAAGAAATATCCCATTCCTAATTGAATATTACATTGGGGTGTGATTTGGAATTGATGGAAATTTAGAAATGACATTTTTAGATAAATAGATAAATTGTTTTAACAAAAAACTATGTATATTATCTTATCCCCAATGAGATATTTAAGAGTCAACCATATCTAATTCATGAGGTAGATGTCTGCACATTTCCATGATCAACGATATGAGATGTGTGTGGATCCCATAGCTTGGAACTATCTTACCATAGGACGGATGGCCATATTTCTTATCATTATTACTTTTATTTTATTTATTAAATTTATAGAGATATTTTTTTACTCATAGAATGTTATTTATATAAACAATATTTTGTATAGTATTTATTTAATATTTTGTTTTAAATGTCTCCATCTCTTAATATGAAAAGCATGTCATGATTTAAATATCAAATTTCATTTCCATTCATGTTTTCATTAAAATTTGAGAATAATTTTTTTTATTTAGTCTGGAATCTTAAATGGAACAATTGTTGAGAAAATAAAAGAGTTTTAGCTCACACTCTATATTTTCCATCATGGGATTGTATAGTTATTTTTCAATGTTCGATAAGAGGGAATGATCCACTTGGATGTAGTTTTTATTATTGATTAACTAGGGTTTGAGGTGTTATTTGTTGGGACTTGGTTGTCTATATTTTAAATCGTGTATATTGGGGATGTGAGATTTGTGTTTTTACCAGTTCACATAGAGTACTATCTCTCATGGAATTATGATTTTATAATATTATTATTTTTTCTTTTTCTTCTACTCTTTATATAGAAAAAATGTTTTCAATTTTATCTTCTATTATTCTAGGAGCCATTATACAACCCATGGAGATTGGGAACGCACTTTAGGATATTTTACTATCAGCTAAGGTGTCATTATACCCTATTATTCAGGTTGGCTTGTCACTTCACTTGTCATGGACACAATAATGTGATACATCCCTATAAAACACAAAAAAACTGAACATCATCATTTCACATTGATTTATCTCCACTATCTTATATTCAAAATGAAATAATAGCATTATATTCATAATTCATATCTACATAAATAGATTTTCATAAAGGAAAACCTCATTTGAGCGTAAACAATATGGATATTATGTCTTCATCAGATTAAATTAATCCATATATAGTGTGGTCACCCCACAAAAAAAATTTAAAATGATTAGTAATATATGTAATATTTACCCAAATTTCCATAAAATAGATCCAAATCCTTATAATAATTAGTTGGAGTATGGATAGGTATCCACAATCCCACACAAGGATAAATTAACAAAAATCTCGAGGATTTAATTATAGAATTTTGATCCATCATTGTTTAAAACATTTATTCACATTAATATATAAAATCAAAATCATGATCACTATACAATTCCATGAAATATATAACATATTTTTATAGAAAGATCCCCTCAAGTATAAACATTTGGACATTTTCATTTTATTTATGTATAACAATGTATTTCTAAAGGGAAAATCAGTTGTGAAGATTAAAAATTATCCCCCATCCATAATCTTTTCTTATTAGTATTTACCATTATATTATGAATTACAATGTTAACCTAACACTAAGACACTATGTATGGAGGCCTGAATATCCAATTACGAGTATATGTTATGGATTTAATCAAAGTTCCATCATTTCCAAATAATGAAAAGTTACCATTTTATATAATATTCACATATTTATTTGTGTTTTTTGGGACACATAGTGAAAAATGGATCTCTCATGCAAGTACCCAAAATAAATTCATCATCTATGTCTACCATCATTACGAAACCCTCACTAAATCACTATTACGGAGCCCATATATCTATCCCATAACCTCTTATAGATAAACTAATTATGTATAGGTATACATTAATCAATCTATGTATCAATTTATTACAATTATTGAGTGATACATAATGATAACTTGATATCCAATGCCTAGTCCAGATAGACATTCTATTTAAATACCAAATTCTAACATGGTGATGAGAAAAAAAAAATCACATCTTTTCTCATTCCTCATTTACCACTGGAGAACCCATTTATTAGTACAGTACTTTTTTTTATATGAGTATGTTATGTAAAATGGATCCATTTTATGATCAAAATAGGAATTATTTATTTCTACCACCGAATATTAATTATTCATTGATCTCAAATTTTATACCAAGTCATAAATTCAAACACTATCATATCCTACATATAGTATCTCCCCTATATTAAAGACAATCCGTCCAATATTGAATCTAATATAGGTTTTATATATTTTTCATTTATTACTACATATTTTTGTTCTTATTTCCAATGGATATGTATTCCTGGCTGACCCTTGTAATACCCCTAAATTCTATAAAAATTGAAAATGAAATGTGATTATTTTGAGACTAGGATGTAAAGACCCACAAAATTCAAGGAATGTTTTTTCTTAATTTTCATTGTGATTTTACCAGAATGCAGTTTCTGACGTCACTTGATTCTGAGGCCTGGTGTGCCCGAAATTCCTATCTGAATTTTAGCTCGGGTACGTTCAATGAACGAACGAGCGAGAATTTCTAACGTTTGAACCGGTGCTCGAAATAGAATTCTGAGGGCACCAATGGAACCGCAACGCCGGTAATTGCTTAGGAACACCTTTTTCGGAGTTGCGTTTACACGATAGAGGTTGATAGAAATTGTTGAAGTTAAATAAAAATTTAACTACTATTTTTATTTTCTCTATGCGGTTTAAGCTTTGGGTGGAAGTTGGGTAACTACCAAACTTCCCATTGGTGGTTATGAGGGTGGTGGGGCCCACACGAACCCCACCCCTTCACTTTCTTAAACCTCCTCAACTCACCTTTATGGATGAAAACTTGTCATGAATTAATTAAGTGGAATTAGTTCAAACTCCTGAACTTCAAAAGTTTATGTTATGTTAATAAAATAAGAGATGAACTTATTTTATTTGTGGTTGGAACCTTGTTGTGTGAACTTTGGGAGAAAATCCAAGGAGCTTGAAAACTTCTTTCTATTCGATGAAGAACACGAAGAACGCGAAGAATGCCAGATTCCTCGGAGGTCGACATCCGCGACTTGACTTCCTCCTTCCCTGACGTCTCTTTCCGCGACAAGTTATTTCCGTAACGAATTCTCGTTCGACGACCCTCCGTTCAAGCTACGCTCGAGGTAGTGTTTTATTGCGTTTCTAATCATGTTTACTTCAATTGTTTTTTTAAATTTCCCTTCAATTGAACTGCTTGTTATCGCTTAAACGGGAGGAGGTCGGATCGCACGAAGACGACTGACACTCCTCCACTATTTAGGCTGATGAAATTGTTGCGACGAGCAAGGAGACGTGGTGCCAAAGCACCGCACTATTTTCTTTTTGTGAAATGGTGGCGGAGAAGTGTGGCGCCGTCGCGCCACGCCGTTGAAGACGGACCAAGACGCGGCACCGTCGCGCCGCAATGGAAAACCGAAAAAGCCCCGCGGCGGGAGAGGGGCCGCGGCGGAGGGGTGTGGCGTCGTCGCGCTGCACCGGATGAATGAAGGTCATGGCCGCTACCGGCCCGCGACAGAGCGTGGGAAACGACGACCGGAAATGGGTCGAGGGAGTCGGAGCAAGACCGGCGGCTGGAGACGGGCCACCGACGTCGGAGCAGGGCGGGGACCAGCCGTCACTAGTCCCGTGGCAGCAGGAACCGGTCGGGCGGGGTGGGCCAGCCGGACCGGGGAAAAGTCGGGGGTTAAAACCCTGCGGCCGGCCTGCTGAGCGGCCCCCATTAAGTGGGCTGCAGTTACAAAACAGTGGTGGTAGCAACCCCCCCCCCCCCCCCCCCCGAAAACTGAACGGCTCGGCCGTTCGTCCGCGCTAGCCAGCGCCGCACGCCGGGCCACACCCAGCCAGGCCGACCTGGACCTGGGTCGGGTCGACACGGTTCGAGACAACCCAGGGGGTCTCGGGCCAGGTCGGTCCGGGCTAGAAACCCCTATTTTTGGAGCCTTTTCGGTCTTTTTCCCATCTCTCGGTCTACGGACCTCCGATCGATGTGCCGTCAGCGGTGATGTGATCCTTGGATCGAGACGGTCATTACGGTATATTGCACTCAAAGTTTCAGAGAACATTGGGTCTGGCCGGGTTGGTTTGTACACCAAACCAACCGGGCCCCCGGAGCAGAAACGCTTATAACTTCAGTTCCTGACGTCTGATTGACATGTCGTATACTTGATTGGATTCCTCTAAGTGAGAGGGATCTTTAGGATTACTCCACCCGAGATTTGGATGCAGGTGGAGTACGTTCGGGTTGGTTTTAAATTAAAAACCAACCAGTCCCCTGGGACGAAAAATCCAATAACTCTCAGACCGGGCGTCCGATTGACGCGCCGTCTTTTGCGTTGAGTTCATGTTGACGATACGGAACATTTGGATACATCAAATTAGGACTTTTTGTCATTTGATGTATCAGCCTCTCGGCTCATGGAGCGGACCCTCCCGAACAAGGTTGCTGTGTGCGGGAACCCTAGAGCTGGCTGCGACTGCGACGATGATGAAGACTGTACAGAGATCCTCAGGGGATTCGACAGCTACGACTATAGCACTCAGAGATCCTACATGGATCAGTGCTACAGATCGTGTGTGGGTCTGATCCTGTGTGGTTCAGCGCTCAGCGGTTCTGTGTGAGCCAGCGCCTACAGATCCTGTGTTGGTCATTGCTGGGGTTAGTTACCTATCGATCCTGTGTGGGTCAGACCCTTCCTGTGTCATTGCGGGGGTTAGTTACCTATCAATCCTGTGTGGGTCAGACCCTTCCTGGGTTATTGCGGGGGTTAGTACCTATCGATCCATTGTGGGTCCGACGACTTAGATGAATCAGTGTCTATATCTGATCATCTCTATCATCATATAAGAAGTAAACTTGCGTGAGCTGAATCATGTTTTTCATTCCTTTTTGGATTGTGTTGTGCTATCCTGTGTGGATTTACGTTTTTCTTTCTTGTGTGGACTGGGTTGTACTTGGTGTCGGATGTTGGAGCCGAACGAGAATTTATGACTTAGGTATATGTATGGGCATATACCTAAGCAGTGTCGAATGTTACTTCATGATTGTATCTTACCTTTGTGGATTTTCCTTCGTGGATTATGGGAGACCTTCAGGGGTATCGGGGTCCCTACTGAGTAGCTTATAATCACCCCTGCATGGGCTATGCCCGCACTATATTGTGCTGGTTGCAGACGACGGACAATGCTTATCGTGGTTGAGGCTTGCGAAGTAGGATGGTACCCTGGAGGTGGACCGCTGGGCGGGACGTACATGGAGTGGACGGTTGGACCCAAGGAGCTGTGGAGGCTATCTCTACTCACCCTTCTAGTGGGACTTCCAGTGGACAGCTCGATGCTGCGGCTTTACTTTTCAGTTGTTGTTTTCCCTTTCGAGTTTCACTTTACTTTCAGTTTGGGTTTGTATTCTGGCCCACTTACTTTTCCACACTTACTGTTGTACTGAGTTTTTAATTAGTTTTTTCTTCTTCTTCTTGTTTGCTCTGTGGTGTTTGTTTACTTTACAAAGGCAATGCCTTCCATTTTTACTGGGATTTACGCCTTGGTGCTAGTCACCAGCCCCTGGACTATGGAAGGCGGTCTTGGGGTAGTCACGGAACGAGCCCCGAGAACAGGTCGTGACAAATTGATATCAGAGGAGTTCAGTTTTACCACAGAACATGGGACTCTAATCTTTTTCTATGTGAATCAATAGTGTTCAGTGTATTGGATGTGGTTATCAGTCTAGGGAGTCCAGGGTTGGTGCGGCGGCCGTTGAATCCATACACCAGGACCATGACTTCTGATTTCCTACTTAATGCACAAAAACATTGATTGCATGTGTGTTTCACGTTTCCATTGTGATTACATCATGTCAGTGCACTAGGAATACTGTTCTGACCATGGCGCACATGAGCCCCAATCAGGATGGCCCCACGATGGCAGCTAGCTAGGGTTCCGAGAGTTGTACATGTCGACAGCCCACCGAGTGACGAGGCCTCGGTGCAGGGCCCTTTAACAGATGAGGCACCGGCGGTACCTCTAACCGACGATCCACCGATGCTTCCAGTCCTATCCGCTGACGATGCACGTTTCCTTAGTGCAATACACGAGTTTCATAGCCGGTGACCGCCCATGTTCCGCAGGAAGACGAACCCCCAGGCAGCCGAGGATTGGATGGAGGCTGTGGTACGAGTTTTCCGGTTAGTGAGGACACTAGCAAACCTCATGCTGATCCTCGCAGCGAGCCTACTACACGCGACAGCGGGCCGATGGTGGAGCTTGATGCTCCAGGTGCACGACGAGGCATCTCACCTTTAGACGAACTTTGAGAGCCTCTTCCTCTCAGAGTTCTTCCCATCCACCCTCCGTGCGGTGCGCATCCAGGAGCTTCTTCAGCTGCAGCATGGAAGCTTGACAGTCTCCCAGTGATCGGAGAGATTTACCGATCTCACATGCTACTCGACAGACATGGTACGAGACCCATTCTTTTGGCCCCAGACCTTTGATAAGGGATTGAGACATGAGATCAGGGCATCATTGATCTCTCTCAACATTTCGACTCAGGCCAGAGTACTAGAACATTCCCTTTTGATCGAGAGCTTTCTTGTTGAGCCTTCATCAGCGCCAAGACCCATCGCAGGGTGGCACATAGCAGAGTCTTCTGCAGCAGGCAGTTGACAGATGACTCATGTGTCCAGGAAGACCAGACCCTCAGGAAGATGACCTCAGGACACTGGCTCAGCTGTGTGGGGCACACAGCACGGGGCCAGTCTTTCGAGAGGCAAGCAGTTCTACTCATGCGGTGGGCAGGGTCACATGGCTCGTGACTGCCCCACCCGTCGTGCCGAGGAGCAACAAACTGTTGAGGGACCACCCAGGCAGAGGCAGAGGGTCGACCGTGGCGGTCCGTAGGGAGCAGGCGGACGAGGCGGAGGAGTTGGCTGAGCAGCAGGTGGTGGGAGATGCTTTGAGGCTCCACCACCAATACCACCAAGAGGTCCACCCCGACCACAGGGAGCTGGCGGGCAGAGACAGGCACAGCTCCAGGCAGCAGAGGCCTATGACCACGGTGCGCCCGAGATGATTCTAGGTACTATCTATTTATATTCCACCCTTGCTGTAGTTTTTATAGACACAGTAGCGAGTCACTCTTTCATAGTCGCTGCCCTTGTTCGGAGCTTGGAGATTCCGACAGAGTCGTTGGCTCGATCCTTACGGCTAGAGACTCCTACGAGATGAGACTCGATGATTACACACTGGTGCTAGCAGTGTGAACTTACTCTAAGAGGTGAGAGCTTCGGCTAGGATCTTCTTGTAGCGGCGTCGAGACCTTACGATGTCATCTTGGGCATTGATTGGTTATCTACAGTCCATGCATAGATTGACTGTATTAGGAACAAGGTGCGATGTGTATGCACCGACGGGAGAAGGTTCACCTTCAGCAGTGAGAAGGGAGCCTTCGCAGCACAGGATGGACTCACGTAGAGGAGAGGACAACCCATCACTCATCAGTTGGCTGGGCCCATCCTAGGAGAAGTTTACGTGCGGAGTCCTGGTTTTCCTACAGTGGTTGATCAGTATGAAGACGTTTTCCCCGACGACGTCCCAGGGCTGCCTCCTCGCAGGGAGGTAGACTTTTATATTGACATATAACCCATAACAGCACCGATATCGACTCCAGCGTATCGGATGGCCCCCACTGAGCATCAAGAGCTACATGTACAGTTGGAAAATTTGCAGGGCAAGGGATTCATCCGACCTAGTGTTTCACCCTAGGATTCCCCGATATTGTTCACCAATAAGGTGGACGGGAGCTTGCGACTTTGTGTCGACTATCGTCTCCTGAACCAGGTGACAGTGAGGAACAAGTATCCACTACTGAGGATTGATGACCTCTTCGATCAGCTCAAGGGTGCACGGTGGTTCTATAAGATAGACCTCCGGTCAGGCTATCATCAGCTCAGAGTTCGGGACTAGGACGTGCAGAAGACGACCTTCAGATGTTGGTATGGCCACTATGAGTTCTTGGTTATGCCATTCGGCATAACCAATGCTCCAGTAGTGTTCATGGCCCTCATGAACAGAATCTTTCAGCCATACCTCGATCGATTTGTCGTGGTCTTCATCGACAACATTTTGATTTACTCGATGACTAAGGAGGAGCACGACTACCACTTGTGGGTTGTACTAGACACACTTTGAGAGCACCATCTTTATGGAAAGCTCTCAAAGTGTCAATTCTGGATACGCGAGGTCCACTTCTTGGGACATGTCATCTATGAGGTGGGAGTTTATGTGGATCCTACGAAGATCAAGGCAGTGTTAGCTTGCGAGCCACCCAGGAGCGTGACAGAGGTGTGATGTTTCTTGGGACTAGCTGGATACTACCGGAGATTCGTGCCATACTTTTCCAGAGTTGCGGAACCACTATCAGCTTTGATGAAGAAGGGAAAACCCATTGTATGATCAGAAAGATGTCAGCAGAGATTCCAAAATCTGAGACATAGATTGAACAGCGCACCTATCTTGAGGTTGCCTGAGGCGGGAGTAGGATACGTAGTCTACTACGATGCATCAGGGACCGGACTCGGATGTGTCCTGATTCAGGAGCGGGTAGTTATCGCCTATGGCTCATGTCAGTTGAGGCCGCATGAGCATAACTACGCTACCCATGACCTGGAGTTAGTAGCAGTGGTCTTCGCTCTAATGAAATGGCGACACTATCTGATGGGTGAGCACTTTATATTCTATTCTGACCATAAGATTCTCAGGTACATCTTCTCTCAGAAGGACCTGAACCTGAGACAGTGGTGATGGCTCGAGTTTTTCCAGGACTATGACTTTGAGATAGTCTATTCTCCTTAGAAGGGGAACGTGGTAGCCAATGCTCTCAGAAGGAGGACGGGAATTCAGCTACTTGGGGAGGAGACAGAGTAGCTATCCGCTTTGCAGATATCCTTTGTGGATAGAGATGGAGCAAATGTGAAAACCGGGTCCCCGTGACCGCACAAACACCTCACCTTAACAAGGCCACCATCTCTTGGCCCACCAGGTACCACCAGTTGCCCCCGCAGACACGTGGGGCCCACCCCAGGGTCCACCCCCGTGCCCGTACGGGTCATCTAACTAA
Organism: Viscum album; assembly: GCA_963277665.1. Lineage (NCBI taxonomy): Eukaryota > Viridiplantae > Streptophyta > Magnoliopsida > Santalales > Viscaceae > Viscum > Viscum album. The sequence continues at coordinate 1,680,837,115 of OY728126.1, read as the reverse complement.
TGACAGTCCCCACATGCCAACACATTTCCTTTCCAGTGTGTTTTGTCCTCACTCACACACATCCTGAGAAACTTCCCAGAAGGTCACCTATCCTGATCACTACTCCAGGCCAAACACGCTTAACTGTGGAGTTATAATCAGACAGGCTCCCGAAAAGGAAGGTGCACCTTGTTGACATGAGTCATATCATTTAGTCATTTAACCCTTTATCATTTGGGGATGTTACAATCACCTCCCCTTTAGGGAACAATGCCCTCATTGTGGGCCTGACATCTCAACCCAAGCAGTGCACCGAACATAAGGCTTGGTACCACCTCTGATACCAAATGTGACAAATGGGTCCCAGTGATAGCACAACCACCCCGCCTTAACATGGCCGTCGGGTCCGGGCCCACCAGGTACCACCAGTTGCCCCACAGACACGTGGTGCCCACCCCAGGGTCCACCCACATGCCAGAACAGGTCATCTGACAAATGAAAATCCCCACAGGCCAACACATGTCCTTTCCAGTGTGTTTTTTCCTCACTCACACACATCCTGAGAAACTTTCCAGGAGGTCACCCATCTTGATCACTACTCCAGGCTAAGAACGCTTAACTGTGGAGTTCTAATCAGACAGGCTCCCGAAAAGGATGGTGCACCTTGTTGACATGATTCATATCATTTAGTCATTTAACCTTTTATCATTTGGCAATGTTACAACAGCCTTCCTTCATTTACATGCAGTCACTCCTCCACTACTACAACGGGTCAGAGAGGCACAACGTGGGGATGCCGACTGTGAGACGTGATGTGTACAGATATCCTCAGGACAGGCACCTGATGGTTTCGCCTTTGGAGCAGAGCAAGACATCCTTTTCAGAGGATGTACCTTGGTACCAGTTGTTTTACGGGAGGAGGTGCTGAGAGAGTTTCACACTTCTCCCATGGCGGTACATCCTGGAGTGGCGATGATGTACCAGGACCTTGGAAAACAACACTAGTGGCCAGGCATGAAGAAGGCTATGGCAGAGTTCATTTCTCGATGACTCACCTTCCAGCAGGTAAAGGTAGAGCATCAGGTACCAGTAGGCTTTGTACAATCCTTGGAGGTCCCAGTGTGGAAGTGGGACGAGATATCTATGGACTTCGTGACTGGAATTCCACGCACATCAAGAGATCACGACTACATATGGGTGATTTTTGACTGACTCACCAAGTCGGCACACATCTTACCTATCAGAGAGCAGGGCTCAGTGGAGAGGTTGGGACGAATCTACGTTCAGGAGATTATACGGCTTCACGGCGTGCCATCATCTATCGTCTCCGATCGAGATGCTCGCTTTACATCCCGACTTTGAAAGGGGATGCAGGAGGCGTTTGGGACGCAGCTATGTCCGAGCACAACCTTTCACCTTCAGACGGATGGTCAGATGGAGAGGACTATTCAGACCCTCGAGTACATGCTCCGCGCATGTGTCCTCGTCTTTGGTCGCACCTTGGAGGACCATCTACCCTTGGTGGAATTTGCGTACAAAAAACAGCTACCACTCCACCATCGGGATGGAACCATACGAGGCATTGTACAGCCAACCTTTCAGATCACCGTTGTGCTGGACAGACCCAGGGGAGTCAGCACTTGTGGGACCAGAAATGGTCCAGGCCATGACAGAGAAGGTCTAGGTCATCCAGGAGTGGATGAGGACAGATCAGAGCTGGCATAAGTCTTATGCGGACATGAGGCAGAGGCCACTAGAGTTTGAGGATGGCGACCACGTCTTCTAGCAAGTCTCACCTCGACGTGGTATACCGAGATTTGGCCGAGGCAGAATGTTGTCTCCACGCTTCATCGGACCATTCTAGGTCCTAATCAAGATTGGCGAGGTGGCTTATCCCCTGGCTCTACCACCTCAGTTGCACCGGGTACACGACGTCTTCTAGGAATCTTAGCAGAGGAAATACGAGCACGACCCGACACATATCATTGACAATGGGGAGCTGGACATTGATGATGGGGCAACTTTTGCGGAGGTCCCAGTGGAGATCGAGGATCCACAGGAGTAGGTCCTACGTGGATGGTTGATTCGTCTAGTGAGCATCAGATGGCAGCATGGGAATCTCCAGGAGAGCACATGGGAGCGGGAGGCTCAGATACGTGATCAGTACCCACATTTGTTTCCCTTGTTATGATGTATCTTTACTGGGACGTAAAGCCCTGAGGTGGGAGTAATGTAAAGACCCGTAAAATTAATGGGAAATTTTTTCTTAATTTTATTTGGGATTTTACAAGAACGTATTTTCTGACGGCACTTGATTCCGAGCCTTGTGTGCCCGGAATTCCTCTCTGAAATTTAGCTCGGGTACGTTCAGTGAACGAACGAGCGGGAATTTATAACTTTTGAACCGGTGCTCAGAATCGAATTCTGAGGGAACCGATGGAATCATAGCGCTGGTAATTTCTAAGGAACACCTTTTTCGGAGTTGCGTTTAAACGATAGAGGTTGATAGAAATTGTGAAAGTTAAATAAAAATTAAACTACATTTTTTATTTCATGTAAGTGGTTTAAGCTTTGGGTGGAAGTTGGGTAACTACCCAACTCCCCACGGGTGGTTATGAGGCTGGTGGGGCCCACACAAACCCCACCCCTTCACTTTCTTAAACCCCCTTAACTCACCTTTATGGATGAAAACTTTTCATGAATTAATTAAGTAGAATTAATTCAAACTCTTGAAATTCAAAATTTTTTGTTATGTTAATAAAATAAGAGTTGAACTTATTTTATTTGTGGTTGGAACCTTGTTGTGTGAACATTGGGAGAAAAGCCAAGGAGCTTGAGAAATTTTTTCTCTTCGACGAAGAACACGAAGAACGCAAAGAACACCGGATTCCTCAGAGGTCGAAATCCGCGACTCGACTTCCTCCTTCCGCGACGTCTCTATCCGAGACACGTTATTTCCATGACGAATTATCTTTCGACGACCCTCCGTTCAAGCTACGCTCGAGATAGGGGTTTATTGCGTTTCTAATCGTGTTTACATCCATCGTTTTTTTTCATTTACCTTCAATTGAACCGCCTGTTATCGCTTATACATGAGGAGGTAGGATCGCACGAACACGGCCAACACTCCTCCCCTCTTTTGGTTGATGAAATTGTTGCGGCGAGCAAGGCTACGCGGTTCCAAAGCACCGCGCAGTTTTTTTTGTGAAAGGGGGGCGGATAAGTGCGGCGCCGTCATGCCGCGCCGTTGAAGACGGACAAAGACGCGGCGCCATCACGCCGCGCCGGAAAGCCACAAAATCACCACGGCTGGAGATGGGCCACGGTGGAGGTGTGAAACGCTGCCGCGCCGCACCAGACGAATGAAGGTTGCGGCCAGTACCGAGTCATGGTGGAGCGTGGGAAACGGCGGCCGGAAATGGGTCGCCAGCGTCGGAGCAAGACCGGCGGCCGAAGATGGGCCACCGGCGTCAGACCAGGGAGGGGACCGGTCGTCGCCGGTCCCATGGCGGAAGGAACCGGCCGGCCGGACAGGGGAAAATTTGGGGGTTCAATCCCCCGGCCGGCCAGCTAAGCGGCCCCCATTAAGGGGGTCGCGGTTACAAAACACGGGGGGGGGGGGGGGAGGGAGGGAGGCACCGCCCCCTCCCCCCCGCACACCGAATGGCCGACCGTTCGTCCGAGCCAGCTAGCTCCGCGCTCCATCGCACCAGGCCAGGCCGACCCGGTTCGGGCCGACCCAGGGGGTCTTGGGCCGGGTCGGTCCGGGCCCGAAACCCCTGTTTTCGGACCCTTTACGGTCTATTGCACATATCTCAGGAAACAGACCTCCGATCGACGCGCCGTTAGTGGAGATTCGATCCTTGGATCGAGACGGTCGTTTTAGTATATCACACTCAAGGTTTCGGAGAACTTTGTGTCCGACTGGGTTGGTTCGTACATGAAACCAACCGGGCCCTCGGAGTGGAACCACTTATAACTTGAGTTCCGGACATCCGATTGACTTGTCGTCGACATGGTTGGATTTCTCTAAGTGAGACGGATCTTTTCGATTACTCTTCCAATGAATTGGATGTAGATGGAGTACGGTTGGGTAGGTTTTGATTTAAAAACCAACCGGGCCCCTGTGACGAAAAAGCCAATAACTCTCAGACCGGGCGTCCGATTGAAGCGTCGTCTGTTGCGTTGAGTTCTTGTTGTTGATACGGAACTTTTGGATATATCAACTCCGGAATTTGGGTCAGTTGATGTATCAACCTCTCGGCTCGTGGAGCGGACCCTCCCGAATGATCTTGCTGTGTGCGAGAACCCTAGAGCTGGCTACGAATGGGACGACTACGACGACTGTACAGAGATCCTCAGTGTATTCGACAACTATGACTACAACACTCAGCGATCCTACATGGATCAGTGCTACAGATCCTGTGTGGGTCCGATCCTGTGTGGTTCAGTGCTCAGCGGTTCTATGTGAGCCAGCGCCTATAGATCCCGTGTGGATCTGATCCTGTGTGGGTCATTGCGGGGGTAAGTTAACTATCGATCTTGTGTGGGTCAGACCCTTCCTGGGTCATTGCGGGGGTTAGTTACATATCGATCATGTGTGGGTCAGACCCTTCCTGGGTCATTGAATGGGTTAGTTACCTATCGATCCTGTGTGGGTCAGACCCTTCCTGGGTCATTGTGGGGGTTAGTACCTATAGATTCTTTGTGGGTCTGACGACTTAGATGAATCAGTGGCTATATCTGATCGTCTTTATCATCATATAAAAAGTATACCTATGTGAGCTAAATCCTGTTTTGCTTTCCATTGTGGATTGTGTGGTGCTATCCTATGTGGATTTACGTTTTGCTTTCCTATGTGTACTGGGTTGTACTTGGGCTTGGATGTTGGATCCGAACGAGAATTGATGACTTAGGAATATGTATGGGAATATACCTAAGCAGTGTCGGATGTTACTTCATGATTGTATATTCCCTTTGTGGATTTTCCTTCGTGGAATCTGAGAGACCTTCGGAGGTCTTGGGGTCCTTGCTGAGTAGGTTATACTCACCCCTGCACAGGCTATACCCACACTAAGTTGTGTTTGTTGCTGACAACAGACAGCGCTGATCGTGGTTGAGGCTTGCGGAGCAGGACAGTACCCTGGAGAAGGACCATTGGGCAGGACGTACTCGGAGTGGACGGTTGGACCCGAGGATCTGTGGAGGCTATCTGTACTCACCTTTCAAGTGGGTCTTCCAATGGACGGCTCGACGCTGCGGCTTTACTTTTCAGTTGTTGTTTTCCCTTTAGAGTTGTACTTTACTTTCAGTTTGGGTTTGTATTCTCGCCCACTTAATTTTCTGCACTTATTGTTGTACTCAGTTTTTACTTAGTGTTTTTTTCTTCTGCTTGCTTGCTCTGTGGTGTTTGTTTACTTTACAAAGGCAATACCATCCCTTTTTACTGGGATTTACGCCTTGGTGCTAGTCGCCAGCCCCTGGCCTATGGAAGGCAGGGTTGGGGTAGTCACGGCACGAGCCCCGAGAACGGGTCGTGACATAGGAGTTGAGTCATCGTAGGATTATGAGGCCCGGAGTTCCTAGAATCATCCGCTGATTACTGTTATTATATAAATGGAGAGAGTGATATTTTTTCCTGATAAAGTAAAATAACTCTTAAACAGTTGCATGGATCATAAATCTGAGGGAACTATTGCATTTAGGATGTTGAGATTACCATAGGCGAAACTTATGTTTTGATGACACAGGCCTCTAACGAGAAAACCGTCAAAATGATATCAACATTAATAAAAGAATGATATAAACTTATATTATTTTTCAAAACCTTATAACATATGCACGGTGACTAGAAATAAAAATATGAGACACCTTTTGAACCCATGAGGGTATGATTTTATTAAGCAGATGCTAACATTGGTCGTTGTGGGTGAACAATGGAATGTAGTTTTTGGCTGTAAGTAAAGTAATTGAATAAATATATTTTATTTTAAAATCCATAAAACTCATAAACAGTAACTCAGATTGGAAATCCGAGAGTACAATTGAGTCTAGGATGATATCATTCCCTTGTATGAGACTAACATTGCCCAGTGCTTTCATGCTATGAATGTTGGTTCTTAAAGACGTATCCTTAAATAAAAAAATTTAATAAACAAAATTTATTTTCTATTGCTCATAACTCAAAAATGGTAACTCAGATTAAATATATGAGACTATATTTGATTTCATAATTATATTTTCTTCTTATGTAGGGCTTAACCTCAACTGGCTTGGGTTGATGGAAAAAGGTATTATTTCAGAGGTTTTAAGGAAAATTAAAATAAATAGAAAATGTTTTCTTTTGAAAAATTGTTTACTGCGGTGTAGTGATGTGGGGATGATAAATCTTTCTAATGAACCTCATTAATGAGTCATCATAATGACTCTATAATGTATTTTAATAGAAATACTAATTCAACATTAGTTAATTAATAGACTTACATGAACAGCAGGATTGTTAGCACAATATGAGAATTGTTCTGAGGCTTTGGTGTGTGGCTATGAAGAACGAAAAAGGACAACCTCTTCAACAACGAATTCTGGAGAATCAAATGATGATTACAACACCCTTTGAGAGAATATTTGACATTGGAGATCGATAGAAAACAATGAATGATCATCCTCAAACAATATCCATTCCTAGGTAGGGGTTTAAATTATTAATGAATTGTATTCCCCTCTCTGTCTTCTAAATGAATAATGTGTATCATCTATCTAACATGTTGATCCACATATGGATTTTCATTGGGAAGTTGGGAAACATAATTAGAGGTTGATATCAAGATTAAATAACAGTTATTTTTAATATATACATTGTGATCCCACTAACACAAACAATTTCGGACCAACATGATCAAATGGAAGTTGTTTATAAGATTGTTCTTTGTGATCCCTTCCATCTCTCTCCCCCCGTTCTACATGGAATAACAGACTGCAACACATTTTTTGTAGAAGCTCAAGTTTGAAGGGACGTGTCTAGGTGGGTAATGGAACTTGAAAGGGAATTTAGAATAAATATACTATGGTGGTTGCAGCCCATGGCACCCTAGCTATGAAGGAAGGCGAGAGGAAGTGCATTGGAATTGCACAATGATAGTGATAGGTGCTGCCGACACGGAGGCTGGAAGCTGGCTGTTGGTGGCGGGTAGACATAGCCACCTAGCTGGGTTGGAGTTTCATGTGGCATGGAGCCATGGTCTGCAGATCATGACGGTGAGATGGACCTACAACAAAGCAGCATGTCAGCAGGGGGAATTGGTTCGCGTAACAAAACCAATGTTGGAGGACGGTGCCACTTGGGTGCCGCGCTGGAGCAGGGATCCACACTAGCAGGATACTATAAGAGCTAGAACATGGTTCTAGACTGCGTTTGGAGGATGAAGTCATCCTCTACTGGCCAACTACTTCACTAAATACACTGTTTGGCAGTGCGGGATGGGAATGAACAGGCCTGCCAGTTCCAGGTGGATCCAAATGAAACTGGGTCACTCTGTAACACGGCAGGCTAGACCACGGCTGAACTGATCTCATTCCATCAAACCCTAATGGGATTCTCCAAACATCCTGGATGGACTATTTGATTCCATACCCAACTGATCAGGTCGGGTCGGGCGGACCGGGTCGGGCCACGTAGGACCCCATAACCGGGCTCGGACACGACCAACCCCTTTTCGGAAATAACAATCCAATATTAAAAAATGTATGCTCGATTGATGATCTATTTATGAGGATTTAACACCTTAAATGGGTGATTTCATTTAAAATTCTCAAAAAATTATATCATGGAAGTTAAATTTAATAAATGTCTTGAGAGGTGGATAATCCTATAATAAATTTCACTACGTGTGGGAATCCTGAGGTTGTATGAATCAAAAAGTGGAATGATGAGGGTGACAATGTTATCCTGCAGGAATAGATGATAAATGGACCTATGTGGACCAACTATAAGTGGCTCTGTGTGAACCAAATACATGATTCTATGTCAAAACCAGCTACAAGCGGCTCCCTATGAGCCAGCTTAAAGCATCCCTTTGTGAACCAGCTATAAGAATGCCCTTTTCAACTAGCTATGATGGCCTATGTGGGAAGATGCTTCGTGTGAACAGATAGACCCATGGTGGGGAGTGGATCTGTGTGACCAAACAGACCCCCAATATTCATCAGGGATGAGTACCTCAATATTCCACGGTGTTTAGTCTTACGACTGATAGTCTTCCATTCCATACATTGAGTTTACCTGGTATGAGTTGTCTTTGCCTTGTTATATTAATGTGTGGCCATTCATTTATGTTTTTGGATCATTAATAAATATTTTTTTACCAATCCCTCTTTGGTATTCACACGCACATTCTGGGAATTGTGATGGTGTTCAAACGCTTCGATGGAGACGTTGGTAAACTTGGGCCTGGTGGCGTTCAGTGAGGTGGGATGAGCGAGATTTACATCCAGAGCTACCGATATCTATCATCCACGAACCCTAAAGATGATCAACTCATCAATGTAAACCATGATGGAATGGGGAAATTTTCACTCAGTAAGATGGCACTGATGGGGTGCACTTCTATGGCTATTGAAAACAATCCTCCACCCACCCTCAAGGTAGGGATTCAGAAGAAATACAAGGAAGATATAAAATTTCTTGTGGATTTGGGATTGCATTTTTGGCACCATGTACTTTTCAATTGTAATGTATTTTTATATGTTCAATTCTCATAGTTGTAGTTTACTTAGTTTTTACCTTTCCTTTGTTTGTGATATGTGCGTGTGTTCATCATTAAGTGAAAATGAATTCCATTTTTGGGATATTCATGTTCGGTGCTAGTGGCCAGCCCCATGCCTATTTATGGAGGGATTGGGGTAGTCACATCACATTCCTTGGGTAGATATTTATTGAAAAGTTGTACATATGACGTTTTTTCTACCAAATGAACTATGATTCTATAAATTTTTATGGGGAAATAGTGTTTACTATTTCAAGATCAGTATTCATGCTAGAGAGCCAAGTATTGGTAAAATAACTGATGTATCCATCCACCAAGACCCCAAATACTATATTATTATCTTATATATGAAAACACTAGATGTATTCATATTTTAGTGTTTTCTTATGATCTTTTTGATTTAGATTCAGATCACCATGTATGATAAAATGATCGTTTTCATCTTCATTCTATTTCAAGGTGACCTCACGTAGACGTAGATCCATGATTCCAGTGTGTGACCACAAGGACAGTTTTCAGAGTGACGAGGCTTTAGTACAATGATTTTTTCCCAAGTTGGAACCTTTGTACAATGTTCCAGTGATACCGCCACCCATTAGTCTATTTTTACTACTAGCACTACCGATAGAAGATGCATATAAGATCATTTACTTACACAAGATCCAATGATTGAGCCTTACCAGATTCAGGGGACAGAAAGATCCTCAGGTCACTAAGGATTATAAGGAGGTTGTGACACTAGTCATCCTCTTATATAGAACACAACATAACTAGATGGAAGTTCTAGAATCAAGCCTTCTACTAGGTGGTAGACGTGTAGAGTAGCTTTCATAACAACAAGAGGGGGTATAAATTTTGACATGTTACAATCACCAACCCAATGTGGCCCATACTAGGCTTAAGGAGCTAGAGGAAAAGGGAAGGGGGTATAAACATGCAACAATCCTTACCACATAGCAATAGATGTTTTAATTTTTCAGTTCCTTATTGTGGTGGATGAGTACGAGTACGTCTTTCTAGAAGATGTTTCAGGACTACCTCCTCGTATTGGTGTAGAAATCTACATTGATATATAACCCAAGATGAAAATAATATCTACACCTGAATATTGAATATAACCCACATAGTTCCGATAATTGAGGGTTTAGTTGGAGGATTTTCAAAGGAAGGGGTTCGTAAGGCCCATTGTTTCACTATGGGCATCCACAATGTTGTACTCCATGAAGGAACACGAATGCTAGAAGATATTCATGGAATTATGGTGCATGAACCAGATGAATGTGATGAAGAAGTATCCTCTACCATGGATTGATGACCCCTTCGATCACCTTAAGGGAGCGAAATGGCTCTCAATGATAGAAATCAGATCTTGCTATCACCATCTTTGTGTACGATATGAGGACATATTGAAGATTTCTGTCAGATATCGCTATGGTCACAACAAGTAATTAGTGATTCTTTTAGGTGTAATTAATATTCATATATGTTTATGGGACTCTGGAGAAAGATCTTCGGGCCGTAGATCAACCCATTTTTATTGGTCTTCATTAATGACGTCATATTGTATTCAGTGTATGAATAGGAGCAACTGATACACCAGAGGATGGTTCTGGACAATCTCAGATAGAACCAGTTTTATGGAATTCTATTGAAGATTTATTTCTGGATACTAAATGTAAATTTAATGGGGCATGACATCTCACAGGAAGGATATAAAAACGATCCACTAATGATTGAGGTAGTTCATACTTGGGATCCACCTAAGATCATTACAGAGGATCAAAGTTTCAATAGATTTGCTAGGTAATATTAAAGGTTTGTACCCAACATATCCATAGTGGTATAACCCATGAAAACATTGATGGAGATGGGAAACACATTGTGTTGACAGAATGATTCCAGTAGAGTTTTTGGTAGCTAATTCATAACATGGTGACTGCACCTATATTGAGGTTTCTAGAGGACAGTGCCTACTACATAGTGTACTATAACACATTATGAACCGAGATTTCTAGTGTCCTAGTTTTGGGGGAAGGAATGATTTCTTATGGTTCACAACAATTGAGACCACATGAAGAGAACTATATGACTCAAGACCATTTGTTGGTAGTGGTAGTCTCCACTCTAAATATGTGGATACACTACCTTTTGTGTGAACAATTCATCATCTACTCTTTGAACAAGATTCTATATTAGTTATTTTCTCCAGCGGATCTAAATTTGAGACAACGAAGTTTGATTCTATACTTCCTAGACTATTAATTCACGATAGACTAAACTCATGTGGAGTCGAATGTGTTGTTATATTCTCTCAGTAAGTGATCGAGTTCACAGGAACTGAATGAGGCCTGAGAATAGTAGGCCTCAAATCATTTACCTTAGTGGATAATGATGATGACTCTTTTAATATGTAAATTGTATTTTCCCATATACTCTTAGAACGTGTCAGGTAGGCACCACATGGTAATTATAGATGTGATGATATACGTGCCCATATGACTACATGTCATACCCCTTATGGATATTTTAATCGTGGGGATAATTCCATCCTTTTCATAAGATGCACCATTGTACCAGTGGATTTGTGAGAGGAGGTGTTGAGGGATTAACATACACACCCTTTAGAGATTCATCCAGGTATAGAGGAGATGTACCAGGACCTCTGCTATCAGTACCAGTTGCTGGGGATGAAGAAACCAGTGGTATATTTTTCCATAAGATTCCTCAATTGTCAGCAGGTGAAGTGTGAGCACTAGGTTAGATATGGTTTGAAAAAACCTCTCAAGGTAATAGAGTGGAAGTTGGATTGAATATCGATGGACATGGTGACAGGGTAACCATGTATATCTTGGGGAATGATACCATCTAGTTGATCATAGAACAACTCACAAAGTCCGTACACTCCATTCTAATTTAAGAATAGAGTTTAGTAGAGAGCTTGGGACACCTCAACATGAAGAATATAGTTTTACTCCATGGACTCCCATCTTCGATAGTACCAGATTGTGATGACGCATTAAATCATGGTAGTTAACGGGATTGAAATAATAATTTAGGACGTCCCTATGCTTGTGAATACCCTTTAACCCAAAAAATGATGGTCAGACAGAGTATACCATGTAGACCATTGAGGGAATGCATCGTGCTCATGATAATGATTTTGGTTATTGTTGGGATGACAACCTATCACTGGTGGAGTTTGCGTACAAAAACAGCTACCAATCCACCATTGGTATGGCATTATTCAAGGTACTATGCGGATGACCATGCATGTCACCAATAAGTTAGACATACCTTTTGGAGTCATCACTTATGGGTATAGAGATGGAACATTCTACAACTGAGAAGTTAGAAGTCATCCGAGTGAAGATGAAGACTACACAGAGATGAAAAACTCATATGACAATAGTTGAGAAAGACACACGAAGTCTAAAGAGGGGGACACCGTATTCCTACACATCTCTCCTCAACAAGAGATAGAAAGATTTGTCAAGGGAGACAAGTACTCAATGTGGTACATCAGATCTTTCATGATACTATGTAGAGTGGCTGAGGTGGCATACCAATTGGGTCAACTACCATACTTACAAAGGGTAAATGACATACTCCATGTAACCCCACAGAGGATATACATTCATGAACCTTCTCACGTCATCAACCATGATGATATTGAGATTGGTGATAGGGTGTCATTCCTGGAGTGCATGGTGGGGATATATGATCGATAGGATATGATCTTTTGTGGATGGTTGATTCCTCTGGTGCATGTTCATTGGAAGAATATGAATTTCTAGAAGAGTGTGTGGGAGAGGGAGGCTCATATTCATGCTCAGTACCACCTTTTTTATTAGTTATTGCATGGGCCTACGAGTATATAAATCCCTAAAGTGGGAAGTAATGAAATACCCTTTAATTCCATTAATTTTTTTGGAAAATTAAATGGGATTATATCAAGACCAGGAACTGAGATGACATGTAACTTTGAGTCCCAGAGTTCCCTAAATGATCCGACAAAAAATAATAATTTTTAAATAGTAATTGTTAGCGGTTTTCATTAAAAAGTGGAATAAATATTTTATGTCTGATTAGATAAGAAATATGAGTTCCCCATTGCATCCAGGATGGGGGGATTAACATAAGCATGAATTATGTTTAGTCTTTGAATGCATCTAGTGAGAAAACATTAAAATGGAATAACCGTAAATAATAATAATTAAATAAAATTAATTTATATTTCAAATCCTTATAACTCACAAATGGTGACTCGGATTGAAAATCTAAGAACACCGTTGAACTCATGATGGTATTATTTCCTTATGAAGTGTTTAACATTGGGCAGCAAGGGTAAACAATGAAAAGTAGTTTTTGAACATAAAAAAATTATTTAATAACGTTATTTATTTTCAATTAATTAAAAATAATAAACAGTAACTCGGATTGGTAATCTGAGGGTAACATAGAGTTTTTGAGGATATTCTTCCCTTATAAGGAACCTTACAACAACTGGTGCATGCCGGCTATGAACATTGGTTTTTTGGATGCAATAGTAAATAAATTTTATTAAAAAAATTTATTTTATTTTCCAATCCCCATTACTCACAAAACATTACTTAGATTAAATATTTTTTACCACCATTGAATTTTTAAGGAGATATTATCCTTAAACATGACATAAAAATGACTAGTGCGGGTTGAGGGAACATTTTATATTTTCAATCATGCACTGGAGTTTGGTCGACAACATTCACTACGATTCAGGAATGTTATGGGCCACATGTGGAACATTTCCACGTGTAATCCTTCAATAACATTAGCAAATATGTAGGTATTTACAATTCATCATAGACATATGTGATATGGGGAATCCTAAATAACTATAAATATAAGGACCGGAAATTGATAATTTTATATTTTAGTGACTCTAAAATTGAGTTCAAAATAAAAATTTCCAAAATATCCTTTTGATTTATGTTTTTAGACAGCTCATTCAAAACTATTACCTTAAAACCTATATATTTATATAATTTTACAATATATAATTATTATCAATTTTTACCATGATATATGTTTTTTAAAATGAATATTTTTTTCAATAAATGAAAATTACTCCTTACATTCAACATGAATTATTCATTTCTATTTCCAATTTGGAACCCAGATGAAAAACCTTTTAATATGTTGGAAGTGTATAAAAATTCATGTAAATGAAATACACGGAAAAATATTTTAGTCTTAGAATACTTATACAAATTTTCAAAATTAATCAAATGCATTGGGCTCTAAACAAATCTCAGGTTACCAAATAATTGACCTTTTGATACAAGATATTTTTGATAAAAAATTCATAACATATATTAAATGGAAAATAAATCACAGAAGGTTTATTTGATGTCATTAAATGTTCCTAATTTCATTTTTTCAAGGTTATACATTTAAACCATACAAAGTGTAATATAGTTATGTTTACCTTGTGAAACCATTATATTTACAAAAAACTTATAGAAAGAATATATAAAACTTACAGTTAACATGGTGAATAAATTTTATATCACTCATACAAAATGAATTATAGTTACTATTTAACATATATTAACCATCACTATGATTCTTAAAATAACCATAATGGTTACAAATGGAATAAACATTTTAGGATATTGCAAAAATCAATCATGGAAAATATAATCAATTATCTCTCTCCATTTAGCCAATTCCATGGTGAGATATAATGGTCTATACCACCTTAATTTTATAATATAGCCACCCATACTCAAAAACAATTCACAATAACAACAATATAGAACATAAAATATTTCATAAAAAAAATTCATTTCACCCACAAGGATACATTTTCAAATACTGATATATCAATTCCATTATAAAATAATTTTATGAAAATATATAGAAAAATTATGGTGGGTATTTATTTTTTGAATATATTATTCCTATAATTAATGTGATAGATAAAATAATTGTTACATTGGTGGGAAAGGTTTTTTTTGTAAAAGTTAAAATAGAAAACTTTTTTTGAGTTTTACTATATAACATTAAAACATTCTATTAGAACTATTTCGTTTGAATACCATTTAATTAATTTAAAATTAAACATAAATTTCCCATCATTAGTGACATATTAAAATATAAATATATGAACAATATAATATTAAGACTATTTATATGGAAGAAAAATATTGATTTTTGGAAAATAATTACAGATTATTTTTAAAATGAATGTCCTTATCCATGAGTCTGCCTCATCACATTCATTATTAATAATATGTAATAATAAAATTATGTTAATTTTTAATTTAATGCGAATAATTTTTATTTTTTTAAATTTTTTAAATCATTTATTACCATGTTATAATAATAACATAATCATTGAAGGTCACAATATATGTTTTGATGATATTCAGTTCATATGTCCAAAAAGACATTTGTCGGATGAATATGATCAAAGAGGTCCGTATCCAATCTAATTTAGAATAATAATATTATCATAATTATATACAGACAGTATTTCAGAATTACGCATGAGTAACGTTTACATTTTTCTTCAGTAATTATGTATTTTAGATAAAAATTCCTTTATATTTTGAAAATATTATGAAATATCATAAATATAAAATTAATTTTTTAAATATCTATATATATATCATCCATGAATTATGGTGATTAAAAATGAATGGAATCACCTTATTAAGGTGGTTGTTCACATATATGTATGAATGATGTTATCATTTGGGACTAATGGAAATGTATGAATGTAGATGATATATTAGCCTTAAAGAATGAAAAAAAATCATGAATATAATATATAATTTTTTCCACCATTATAATTTTTTCATTTTTGATAGTGATGAATAAAAAATTATATTGTTTTACGATGCTATAGTTCACTATACACATGAAAGAAGGTTTCATTTCCAATTCAATGGAAGAGGATAAATATATAGTTTTTTCCATTTACATGATAAAAATTGTTTAATAATGATAATATTGTTATTAGTATATCTCGATTTATTAATTTTTGAAATATGTGGATAAATAAGTTAAAATTAATCAAATGTTTAAAAAATATATTAATTATTCATAAATTTACCATTTCATAACATCTTAAGACCACCATGAATGATATTATACCCTAAATAATGCTTTCAAAATGTGTGGTGTGATATTAGTAAG
This sequence comes from Viscum album, assembly GCA_963277665.1. NCBI lineage: Eukaryota > Viridiplantae > Streptophyta > Magnoliopsida > Santalales > Viscaceae > Viscum > Viscum album. The sequence goes on along the minus strand of OY728126.1, from coordinate 1,680,821,192 downwards.
AAATTATTATATATATTTTTCAAAATCGTTTATGTATTATTAATAAATGAGAATTAGTGGTGAAAAATTAAGGGAGAGGGGAGGGAAACACATAGAATATATTAAAATATTAAATTAATATAAATTAAAAATTATGTCCAAATGAAATTAATATGATATTATTCATATATTATAAGAGGTTGATTTCACATATAATAATAAAATAATTTATGGATTGGTTTCGATAATATTTTTACCATATTGTTTTAGTTTTATTAGCTCATTATCCCTTTTAACTCATAAAGTGACAAAAAGGATTTTTACTCATTTATTATGATGATATCTACTATATGTTAAAAAATAACCCAATAATGGAACATATTTAATAATTTAAATAATATAGCATCGCGTATTTGAGTATATTTAGTAATATTATATCATTTAATAAATTATTATTTCCATAACATATGTATGATGCCAATTTTATAACTATTAAATTATTTTGTGTTTTTTATGATCAAGAAGATATAAGAATTTGAGTAAAATATTTTAAAAAATACAAAAAAAATCTATATTTTACTACTTATTTCGTGATTCTAATTAATTCTTTCATATTATAATATTATTAATATTTTTAATTAATATTATTTTCTCATTAATTTAATAGTTACTTCCTCAACATTGTGTATGATTTTTAAGTAAATATTTATTGATTAAAAATTAAAAATTAATTAACATAATGAAAATAAATAAAATTTTCAAAATAATATTTGTAATTGAACATAACTTCTTTTTATCATCATTTTAAAAATATTAATGTAATTAAAAATTATATTGTTCTTTTATCAATCCTTTAAAAAAATTATACTATTCCTAATCACATCCAAATGATTAAAAAGTCCATAAAACCAAATATTTATGATTATTGATTAAATTATCCCATGATATAAAATGAAGAAAAGTTTTAGGGTAATTAAATAGTGTATATCATTTTACTTATAACAATAATTTCATAACTTATCCTTTATGGGGGTAAAAAATAATTAATGGTATTGTTCAATTTGAAAAAAATAATACTAAAATTTTTATCAAATACAAACACCCTAATTTGTTTCATGGTATCTGTTTTTCATCATTAAAAACATATATGTTTAGTATTTAATTTAAAAATAAACCATATAAATGTTTAATAAATTAGTTTTTAAAAAAATTCTTCTATTTACAAAAATTATATGATGCAAAATTAATTAATAAAAATAATTACAAAAAATAAGGGATTTTATTATAATAAATTGATTAATATAATTATAAATATATTCAAATATTATATTTTTCATTTTGAATACTTGTAATGAAATATAATTTTTATGAAAAAATAATATTGGTCCTTATTCATTGAAATAAAAATCCATTTCATAAAACATAGGAAATATCATCCTTATAATATTTTGAAATGATGAATAAAAATTGAATGTAATTTTTAAAATTTAAAATTTTGTTATTTTTATATGATACTTTTAATTAAAACACTATACTTACATAATATTGAAATTTTTTAGTATTATTTATTTTTCCCTTTTGAATGAATATGTGTTAAGAATTTTATATTAAACTAAGCAATATATTAGGATGATTTATATCACAATTAAAATGGTTATATCATTATGAGTCATTTTATAATATTTACCTTACAATTTTATTATCAAATTAAAAGGCGGGGTATATAATTCCATCATGGAATTTTTAGATTCATATCCTAGCTCTTCAACCATATTGTTTTTCCAAAAAAAATTAACCGGTGAATTACCATTTTCTAAAATAATTTCTATATTTTCTAATAATCTAAATAAGATATTCCAACAATAAAGGTTATATATCTACTAATTACCTTAAGTATCATAAGATTAGATGAATCATAAACATACCCTTATAGCATTTTAACATGAAAAATATTTGGTACCTGGGATAAACATCAATGGAAGGATAATCAATTAGAAACTGATGCTTAATATTCAATAATTTCATATTTTCAATGAAAATTCGACGTAGATTCCCCCTTTTATGAAAGTGTATAACCCTTCTCCATTGAGATAATTTTAAAAAAATAAAATCATATTCCACTAATGAAATATAAATCCATCGATTAGTAACACAACATTTCTATATTCTTTAAGCAGTCCTTCTAAATACATAAATTACCTTAAAATTATCAACCATTTCCTCAACCAATTATAGTCGCATCAAATTCCTTTCAACTACATATCCCAGAATTCATGAGTTTTATACCACATTAAATTTATTACCTCACACATTTTCATATGTGTATTGGATTGAAAATTTTTATTATATGAAAAATGAACTAAAGAATGATTATGGTCCAAAAATTGCTCACAATATATTTAAAATGGTTTATTCATGTCTTATAAGGTCTGAATTTTATATTTTATCTGTCCTTTGAACTAATTATTAATGATTTTAATAAAATTTAATTCCATGGCCAATGACTTATATGGTTCTTTCAAAAACTGTTCACTGATTCTTGGATATTATTCTATTATTATGGAGGTTTTAATCCAATTTATTCTAATTTTTTTAATTGTATTGTTGAAAATGATGATTAAAATAACAAGTATTTATAATTTTATGAAGATGTGAATATTTCTATAATTGATTAATAATAAAAAAATTAAATTAATTTTTTACATGTCATTGAAAATCCATCCAAAAAAATCCATAAATTTATATTTCCAACTATAAAATCATTATATAGCCTTATTTTTAACTATAATTATTCATCAAAATGTTCAAAACTAAAACATTTCATCGTAATGTCAGTAATATCTCTTTTCATTCCATCCCAAAAGTAATACTCTTGATGGTATCTATACATATTATTTTTATATTGAGGTCCCAAATACATGGACCTCTGAGCTTTACTCAAAATTTATCTCATCAACTGAGAAACACAAGGTACTAATAATTACATTCAAAATATAAAATCAATTTTTTTTCAACATTATATTCAAGAAACGTACATTCTATACCCAATTATTCCATTTACTATATGTCATGGTGGTCCTTATAAGCATTGTTAATTAATTATTAAATAGATTATTTCATAAAAAACAAAAACAAAATAGATTATGTTTCTACATCCAAAAAATAAAGAAATAAATTTATCAAGTCACAACCCAAAAAATCATGTTCTTAACATATCAAGAATAATGAATAATTATTTATCAATTGAAAGGGTCAACAATATTTTTGGATTCAAAGGATGATATTGAATTGGGAATTAATAATATTTTATAAATTATATCAATCTAATATATCTTATTGTAACCCTCCAATCTCCCACAATACATATCTCTTTAAATTATATAATAGTGTGCGATGTACGCAACAATGAGTTAAAGCACACCACGACCTATCAAACTAGCCGTTTAAAAAGCAGTTATGAATAGTGATAACCACATTTTTAATTTTATATATAAATCAAATATAATTTTATAATTCATATTTTAGGATTCTTATACATAATATAAGGGTAATTTTTATTGATTTTAATTAAAATACGGGTTTTTCAAAAAAGTTAGTTTTACCACATTTTAATGGTTAACCCTTTTTAAATCCAAAATTTTATAACTTTATATATTCAGTTTCTCTAGATAAACTTCTTATTTAGAATTGGGTCATAAAAATTTACTTTTGATAACTTTTCGTAGTTTTTCTTATAATGTTAATATTTGGGTGAATATTGAAAAATACTAAATATTAATTGAAAACTAATTTTTTATTCAAAATAATTTATAGTGTTAAATTATAAATTGGAATGTTTTGAAAGTATAATTAAATTATATTTTTATCATTTAATTCAATTTGTGCCATTGGAATTAATTTCACATTGAAATTATACATAATCAAGTGTCAATCTTTTGATAGTTATTGTTTCTTAAAAACACACGATATGTTTTGACAATATAAAATATTTTTAAATTAATTAATACAACTTCTATGTTTTGAATTTGGTAAAATAGACATAATTTTTGAATTTATAATATAAAATATAGCTTGGGCTGAATTTTCTTATTTTTCTAAAAACATTCAATTATTGATGAATAATGAAAAATACATAGTTTTTGTATAAAACTGACTTTTTATTTAAATAATTATTTATTTTATTTAAGTTTATTTTAGGTCAAAATATATGAATAATACCTATATATGTTCAATGTTATTCATTGGAGTAATTTTATAGTGATTTTAGATATATAAAATATTATCAGACTTTTTACTGTCTTTTACCCACCTCTTAGGAGCATTTCCAAATTTATAGAATACATAATTTGACCACCTCTGTATGTTTGATATCAGAAATCCGAGACACACTATTGATATCAGTATGTAAAATGTTGTTCAATAAGATGAAAATAATTTTTTATGAATAGTAAGTTTTTACTTTTATTTACCACAACTAAAAGTAAATAGGATAATTGAGGGTAAAAATTATATTATTATTACCTTAACACATGTCCTACTTCTATTGGATATGTGTAATTCAATGAAGTGTTAAAAGTTTTAAATTGTAAGATTAATAAATAATCCATTTTTAATATAGGGTTACACATATGATAAATTTGACAATAAAAATTCATTAGAACGATAAAAATCATTCCTACATAATGGTATTTTGTATATAATTTTTAGAAATTAAATAATTTAAAATATTTATGACACCATGATGATGCATTAATTAACTAATTAATGAAATATTAAAATAATTAATATTATAAATATCCAAATAGATGTAATCTGAGACATTTTATGAATTCCACTTATTTTATAATTTAATATGTCATGTTAGGGTTGATTAAATTAACTTTTTTCAAAGTAATAATTATGTTATGAATTTAACAAAAACAAAAAAAAATATTTTCAAAATTCTCCCAAAAGAGTTTTTTATGAAAATATTATATAATTAATTGATATTCAATTCTTAAAAATATATGGTTCAGCCAAAAGACTTATATAATTATAGTTGTATAATTAATGGACCAATTGGGGTTCTCTTAGAAGTTTTTAATATTTTTATTTATTATATAATATAAAAATAAAGAGATACATGGTAAATGTCAATCATTTTATGTATGAGTTGAATGTAAAAGATAAAGTTAATATAATGACCCAAACCTATCTAAAACCTATTTGTTGAAAGGTTTTATACCCATACCCACAATATAATTTATATAATTAACTTTGGATCCATTATTAACGGAATATTATTTTATTATAAATTAATATTTCAATCATTTCCTAAGGTGCCTGTCACCCCTCTTATTAAAGGGAACTCCAGATTCTCTCAAATTCACACAATCAAAGCCATTTGGTTCAGAAAAACCCTGCCAAAATATTATATAAACTATCCTCACTTCATCATAGAGTCCATACATTGGTCATAAACCCATCCTATGGGGCCGTTTTGATCAAGTCAAAAGGAAGAACCCAAAGAAGAGGTAAATATTTCATCACCTCTTTCAAGTTCTTTTCTTCTTCCACTTCATCTTTCTTTGTTGTTTCAATTCTACAATAATAACTCTTGTATCTTATATATACTGTGATGTTATTATAAATATGGTATAACCATATTCATTATTTTATCCATCATATTAATGACATGTAACCATACGTGCATACAACTTACTATCTCCATAAACAGTGGCTTCCATTTCATATATACATATATTATAAATATTTATATTCTAAATATATATGATATTTAAGCCATGTTTAATATTTGGGAATCATTTAAATCAATATCTAAATGATACGATCAAGATTAAAAAGTTAAAACAATTACGATAAAGAAAGCGATTATTACCCTAAATGTAAATTTAACCAGGAAATAATTGTTGAATGTGTAGTATAAAGTCATAAATGAATCATGTTTGATATAATGAATATTAATATGGTTTTGGTATAATTTAATAACATAATATGGTCATTTTATATGAGGTTAAACGTACACTTGACCAAAGGAAAGTGAATGATAAGGGGGTTCTAATCATACATATAATTCTATGAGATTTCCATTGTTCACCACTTATTTATTTCATGTGGTGTATTTTATACTGTCATTTGATATATATTATCACAATTATCTTTATATTCATGATATTTTGTGCTTATTTACTATTGTTCATACTACTCGATTGATTACAATAAGGTAAGGGTTATTTCTTCAATCTCTCTATTATCAAAGATTGATCATGTGTAAGTATTTTTCAATGACATAGTTATCGAAGATACCCATATTTTATAAAAATGATTTCAAAATTAATCTTTTATGGTTTTGTGGGAGGGTCTATTAACTAGATATTCATTTTAAATGTTTTAAAGATTTATCTTTCTTTACCCTTTTAATTAATGACTGTGTTTTCAAAAATGATTTTAAGGATTTATTTATATTGAAAAGAGAGTTTTTGAAATGATAATTCTTTTAAAAAGATTCAAAGTGATATTGGACTCTTTGATTGAAAAATCCATTTTAAATAACTACCTTTAAAAATTGTGAGAATTTTTCAGGATTTCATGAGAATGGTGTATTTCTCTCAATGCATTTTAATGATAATTTTCATCTATATCAACATCTTTTGATGGATTTTAAAATTGTTTGAAGTTCATTTATCATGATACAAATCATTCATATAGTAATGACTGTTTTTTGACATGTTTGAATATGGATGTTTTATTTTTATACCATTCATGGTTTATGGATAAAGTATTGATATTTCATATGCTGGTTTAAATTCAAATGTTTATGATATATTTCAAACATTTATTATGATGAATGTATTGGACTGATATGTTCCTGGTTGGGGACCAGTAAATGTACGCCCTCCAGGTTAGGGTCCGGTTATAGCAGACCCTTCCGGTTGGAGTCCAGTTACAAAGGCTCTCAAGGTTGGATTCTAGTTAGAGAGGTTCTTCAGGTTGGAGACTAGTTACCAAGGCTATCTGGTATAGAGTCTAGTAACAGAGGATCTCTGGGAATTTTTACTGTTATAGTTAGCCCATAAGTCATGGCATGAGGCCTTGACACAGAAAATAATGTCTGGTACTATACATTCTATCATTATGAAATTTGTGATAAAATTTTATTATAAAACTAGTATAATATCTATGTTCATGTTTATATGGTAATGTTTGATTTATTTTTCCATAATATGTTCAATTTTATGTTTAAAAATGTTTTTGTTTTATTACACATCTTGCCTTAAAAGATTATAGCGTCCTCTAAATTATTTACACTTACATATCATCTAAGCTGACCTCTTTATTTTTTTTATTTTCCCAGGATATGAGGAAGTTTGTTATGAGTAACGTGAATGAATAATCTAGGAGGCATGTATGTTTCTAATGGAAGAAATTACTGTTATTTTTATTTTCAAGTGGTAATGTTTAACTTCATGTATGTAATCTATTTTCTAAGACTAATAAACCGATCGGTCCATCAGGCCTTGATTCCTTTGTACCATACCAATAATATGTAATAATGCACTAACTTTGGGTTACTAGGGTTTGGGTATCACAGTTTGTATCCGAAGTAGATTATAAATAACCTTGGAAACAAGATTTAGATAAACTCTATTTAAAGCACATTACCCTAATATAGACGTTGAGGATAAGTAAAGATAAACTTATTAGAAATTTGTTAATGTATATATTTTGTGAGAGTTCCAATGAATATACATCCATGTCTAGATACGAGCAGGTATAGGCAGCTCTGGCACAGATGTACCTAGGGGTAATACCCAAAAACACCGCTTTGAGCTAGAATAAAACAAGAACTGGTGCACGGCAACAGTCCTTACTACACTCTTGGTTATGACACTCCCATGGGATATTCTTAGGATAATTCTCATTTTCATTAAATATCATGATGAAGTATTTATGCGTATATACCTCCTCAAAGAAAATATTTTTATGATTATGGATTATATCCATAATCTATACAATTTATGTTAGTTATTCTAAATTTTTGGAATTATTCATTGTAATTCATAAGCTAACCCAGTGTATGTCATTGTATAGAAATGGCACCCAGTAGAAAGAATTTGAACTCCAGCAATACGTATGATTCAAAGAGAAGGAAAGATCATATCTATCATGGTTTTATGCCAAAATTTAGAAGGGAAATAATATCCCATGTATTCTCAACCTATAATGAAACAGTATCATTTGTAAATAAAGCAAATAATGAATTCTCTGTGTCCAATGGCTTTGAAGGGACACATGAGTATAAAGTGATGGAAGAGAGAAAGATGGATAAATGTGAGATGGAAAAGAAGGGTTTTCTGATATGTGATAACTGTTGAAAGAATAAACATAGTAATTGTTTGAAGGTAATGGGAGTTTGTTATAAGTGTGGTGAAAAAGGACACCAAGTACGTGATTTCAAGGTTAAGAAAAAAGTATCAAATATGCAACATTTCATCTGTAAGGAGTTGGGACACAACACGAATCAATGTCCAAATCATCATAATATACCCCAAATGCTGCTATTAGATAATAATAATGTTATGTTACTACCGAATATAATGAGGAATGATTAGATTTATTATGTTGTTAATAATTTATTATGTCATTTTTGTATTTTATTAATGATGTACATGTTATAATAATTTTAGAGTATATAAGGATTTTACTGCGGTACTTTTTCATTAAGGACCTGAGATTGTGTGGAACCACAAAAATAGACTCAATATGAAGTTAAATTTTTGGAAAGTATATTGTTGAGAGAATGAAAAAACATAATATGGTTCTAATACTATTGTTGTTATTTTTGAATAATACAAGGTTGATTTGGATAAATTACATTGGATATTCATGACTAACTTGAAACTGATTAATGATTTGTATATTCCATAATTGTTAGAGTTTAAAACTATTTTGGATAGAAGAAGTATATTCAGTATTCTATAAGGAATAAGGGAGACTGAATATAATAAAAAAGGTTTTATGGTAATTTTGGATGTTGTAGGGTTTTAAAAGAATACACGATGAAGGTGTTCAAAAGTTATAATGTGGAAAAAATATATCTTCATTGTGTTTAACTTCCCTATAAATATTGGTCTGTGAGCCCGGACATATGTTTTTTTGGATATTTCTAGTTTGAGATAATATTTTAATTTTCATAAAAAGGACAACCATAAGGCCGGGCGACAACCCATCTCATCTGGTAAGGTCATGAGACTTGAACCCACAACTGAAGTGCGGTAAGGGTATATCTCTTACCATGGGCCCATGTGATGTGTTTGATTGAATAATATAGTTTTTTAAAGGTGTGATAGATGAATTATAAATTCATTTTTTTGGAACCCTATTTGAATAGGATAAATATAAAAATTTTATGTTCAATTATATTTTAGATTGAATGATGAGTTTGTGGTAGAAATAGATAAAATATGTAACTCTACTTGTCATTTATATTTCTCTTTCTCCATCTTATTATATGATGAAATTAATTCAAAAGCATTAATGAAGGGATCAAAAAAATGAAATTTTTTTATCCTAATACCTTATGTTTTAAAAATGATATTATAAATCAACATAGATTGATGGATTTGAGGCTCTCAATTTTACACATGTTTGTGATTGTTGACCTCAATCACTCTCTATAAATATTTACGTTTATTATCCTATAATGTGTCTCTAATTTCTACCAATGTTCTCATAATTGAGATCATAATTTTGAGGAAAATTTTTCATTTCCATTTCCCTCTTAATACGACTAAATATTATTAACCCTATTTCAGGTGTGGGTATTCCAAAAAGGTATTTTCTATGTTTAGCCTTGTATTTAAGAAGAAAAATTTCAAATTTTGAGGATGCAATTTTGTAACACCCCGAGATTTTATGAAAAATATTCTTTTTAATTTCATTAATGACTTGTGTTGTACGCTACACCAAAAGGAGCTTGCACAACACTCATCCTTGACCTGCCTTTCATTACACGCAATCGCAACCTTCCTTGATAGCGTGTGTGGTACACAATACCAAGTTTCGCTAATCAACGATATGCTATTAAGATATTATTAAAACCAACCGTTATGAATAGTAATAACCATTTTTTGAAATTTTGTAAATAGTATTTTTCAAAATGGACTTCATTTATGGATTCGGAATATCGAAATTAGCTTAGGGTGAAATTGTGGTGATTTTCGAAAAACTTTCATATTTTGATGAATAGTGAAAATTACTAAATTTTAATTAAAAACAACTTTTTCAATCAAAATAATTAATAGTGATAAATTATTAATTTTAGTGGTTTTAAAGTATATTTAGAATATATTATTACATTTTAATACAATTTTGGTCATTGGATGTAATTTCACATTTAAACCAGTTATAAACAAGTGTCAATCTTTTGATAGTTATTATCTCTTAAAAACACGCCTTTTGTTTTGACGACGGGAATTAATTTTTAAATTAATTAATGCAACTGATATGTTTTGAATTTGGTAAAATAGAAACTATTTTTGATTTTATAATATCAATTATAGCTTAGGCCTAATTTTTGGTATTTTTCTGAAAACTTTAAATTTTTAATGAATAGTGAAACCATTAAGTGGTAGTTAAAAAAACTGAATTGTTCATAAAAATTAATTTTACCTCTTCTGTGAGTGGAATTTCAAAAATCAGAGAGACACGGTTGATTTCAGTATGTAAAATGTGGTTTAATGAGATGAAAATAATTTTTGGTGAATATTAACTTTTTACTTTTATTTACCACGGTTAAAAGTAAATAGGGTAATTAAGTGTAAAAATGATATTATTATTACCCTAACACATGTCCAAATTCTATTGGATAAGTTTAATTCGACCAAAAACAAGCTTAGGAATAAAATATGACCATTTAGGCCCACTTGGATTAGATTAGGACATTTATTATTATTTAATTCAAAGAAGAGTTAAAAGAGTTAAAATCAATGTTTATTTAATAAAAAAATTTAATATAGGGTAATACATAAGATAAATTTGACTATAAATATTAATTAGAAATCTAAAAAGATTTCCTACATAATGATATTTTATTTGTAATTTTTAGACATTAAATAATTTAATTTATTTATGACACAATGATGATGCAGTAATTATCTTATTAATGAAATATTGACATAATTGATGTTATAAATACACAAATAAATATTATTTGAGACTTTTTATGAATTACACTAATTTTCTAGGTTAATATGACATGTTAGTATTGATTTAATTAACTTTTTTTGAACTTACCATTCTGTTAGGATTTTCACAAAAATCAATTACTAAATAGTGTCAAAATTGAAATAAAATAGTTTTTAAAACTAATATTATATTATTAATTGTTATGTTATTCTTAAAAATCTAAGGATCGTCCAAATGACTTATATAAGGTTATATATATTAATAATAAACAATTTGGGGTTCGTTTGGCTTCTTATAGTAAGTTTATTAACCTTATAGTGTAAGAACACAAGAAGACACGGTAAAAGTAAAATTAGTTAACTTAATGTTAAATCTAAATGATAAGGTTAAAATAGGAACCTAAACATGTCTAAATTATATTGGATGAGAGGATTTTGACCCATACCTACCATAGACTCGAAATAAATCAATTTTAAACTATTTAAAACCGAACATGACTTTATAATAAAATAATATTTTTTGTTATTCCAAAGGTGCCCCTCTCCTCCCTTATAAAAGGACACCTCCTCCCTCTCTTCCTCACACAACTTTGAGCCTTCAAGCTCGGCCAACCCCTTCCAAATTCTCTTCTCCACTTCCCTAGAAACATCCTAGAGGTTCTGGTCTTCCTCAAAGACCAATTATAGTGCCCTAAGAGGAGGTCTCAAAAAGGCGCTTCAAAGAAGAGGTAATTTCCGTTACCAATTCTTTCACCTTTATTTCTTCTTCCACTTCTTCTTCATAGGTTGTTTAATTATGAAGTAATAAAATCAGTATCACTCATATAATGATATGTTATTATAAGTATGAAACAATCCTAATTCAGCATCTATCCATCCTACGGAAAACGAAATCACCGCGCGTGCGTACGTACAGAATATCATCTCCACGCCGTGGTGTAATCTATTTTTCCACCAACACCTTACATGGATGGGTATTATGGTGTAAAGAATAACTATAAATAGTTATTATAACATCATAATGATTCTAATATATTGTATCATCCACTCAAATTCAATTCAATAATTATGGAAATGCTATCATCGCTCGTGCGTACGTACGGACTACCGTCTCCACGACGCGATGAGATTCATTCTCCATGTTAACCATTTAAGAATGATTATAAAGTATATATAAGCAATAATAATGAAATATATGACATTATAAAGCTACTGGATTTATGTGTATATAACTGTATGCCATCTACATAATTCCACTCAATTCAATAAGGAAACGAAAACAGCGTTCTTGCGTACGTACGACCTATCATCTCCATGAACGGTGTATTTCTTTCCATTTATCGATCCATTATATATATGTATATTCTGAATATATATTATATATAAATCATGTTTTATATTCTATAATTAATTAATAATGATCTAAGTAATCATATGAATAATTACAAGTTAAAACACGAACGACAAATGAGACGATTTTACCCAAAACGCTACTTTAACATGAATTTACAAAAGAATGGGTAATATAAAGTCATAAGTGAACCATATATGATATAATAAAAATGAATATGATTCTGTAATAAGTCAATGACATTATTTAAATCATTATACAGGAGGTTCGGACACTTACGAAGCAAATCGGACCTAAGGTAATGGATAATTGTGCAAATCTCATTTTTATCCGAGATTGATTATTCGTAACTATTTAATGGGATTATTGCTATCATCCATGTCCATATTTTATAAAAGTGTATTCATGTATGTTTAAGGTTTTTTTACCCATTTTGACTTTTACCCCATGGTATGGAAGGAATATTTCTTTTATTTACCCTAAAAGGTTCTTTTTGACTTTCCGACAAAAGTACGAGAAGAATTTTTTTTAACTTATACGACATGAATGTATTTTTAAAACATTAATTCCAAAAAGCATCATTTACAAGTTTTCAAGTTTATTTTTAATCAAATTCTTTTATTTTAAAGTTTTATGACATGTTATGAAAGGAAAAATGTTTTTTATGAAGAAAGGATTTTTTCCTCAAAAATGGAGTTCAAGTGTTTTGTCGAAATTATTTTCCATCTAAGATAATTAAGGGTTCTGTTTTTATCCCTATTATTACATTTATATGATTATGTTGTGATGGAATCATTTTTATGAATTCCTTTATCGTATATGAATTGTTTTATGATGTCATGATGTTAAAGATTCCCATTTTTATTACATGGGTTATGCAATGATGTATGGTTTATGATTTTGTGGCACACAATAGAATGGTATCATTATGAGATGGGTGGGTCCTATATCTCCCTCCAATGCATTGGGTAAAGATTTTATATCTCATGAGATAGACATGGCTGGAATGGTAGGTTATACCGGTTCAGTGAAAACAGGACTGAAACGAGGGTGACTCGGTTCAGAAAGGGACTTTGTCCACTAAGATAGTCTCGGCAATGAGTCTTGACTAACAAGAAATGATTCTCTATGATTATGTGTGTATGACACAATGTTTCATGTTTTATGTTATGATTATTGGGATTTCATTTCACTACTATCATTTATCCCATGTTATGAAATTATGCTCTCTTTTGCAGGTTAAGATTTGCAAAATGTTATGTTCTTATGAATATGATGTGATTGATATTTTTTTTGTTTACCCTTACTGAGAATTTGAGCTCACCCTTTTATGTTTACTTTTCCCCAGGATATAAAGAAAGGTTTTAGGTATAAAAAATGGAAGAACTTTATGGGAGATGTTGACGATCTTTCACCAGGATTAGAAGATTATACTCCGAGTTTCCAAAGACACTAAACTATTACGATCCTTGTGTGTGTTTTTTTGTTATATACTAAGTATTTCGCAAATGTAATGTAATTTCAATGTAAGTCAAGCTTCGGGTCTCTACAGTTGGTATCAGAGGAAAGGTTTAGTCAACCTTTGGAAACTAGGACGCGAAAACGTTACTGAGATCCCTAGAGATATTTCTAAGGTATGTCTAGGGATGTCCCTAAGGATAGGTATACATATAGGATATAGTCCTAGCACTACGGTAACGATCTTATAATTTAACCTAAGATGTTATATATTGATGTTACTCCCCATTTATTATGATTTTTGCATCTCACACTATTCTTTTTGGGTTTTAGAAAATGGCTGGAAACAAGATGATTCACGATAATGGAGGATATGATGGACAATGGAATGATATTCTTCATAAGAAATCAAATGAAATGGGATTTGGAAGTCCAAACATCATTATTATGCCGAATCAGAAATCTCATAATATGATCAATAAAGTAAAATTTGGTAAGTTTCCTGACTCGGCTAATAAGAGAATTATGGAGTTTCATGATGATCATAGAGGAAAGAAAGTTCAATTTCCCATATGTAAATCATGTGGGAAGAGGCATCAAGGAGAATGTTTCAAAGGAATCAGAAGATGCTTTGGGTGTGGAAAATAAGGACACAAACCTAGTAAGTGCAATGGAAAAGTTTCAGTTAACACAATGGATGAGGTTAATGGTATTGCTACGACATCAACAATGGTTAAATTTTTTAAATGTGGAATGTATGGGCATTATGAAAACCAATTCCCTAAGGGAATGTCTCATGAAGAGAATCGGTATGGTCGTATGGGTAGTATTTTTTTTTGATGATGATGAAGAGACTACAAATGATATGTGAGATGAAAGAATTGTTGAAGCACGGTCAATTGTTTAAGAAGGTAGTGGAATGATTACATGTTTATCAAGTGTAATGTTGTACTATAGAATAAAAAGACATCTAAGGATTGTTACACTGTTGTCTTTCCTTAAGTTTTGAAAGTTTATGATGAATGGTATGAGTTACAATGAAAGGTTATTCAGATATTTTTTTGGAATGTGGATGATATGCGCATAATGAAGTGATAAAGAGAAAATGAAATGTTTGACAGTATTCATGATCTCATGATTGATATAAGGACTAAGTGATATCATGGTTTGAGTATATAGAATTTTTGGATTTTGGTTTGTCAAAAGAGTTAACTTTTGACAGCATTCATGTTTTCACTAAGGTTTAATTGGTATTCATTTTTCAAGGGAATACATGATTAAGGTATTCACATGATTGGAATGTGACCAACAAGACATATCTTATGATATATGGGGATCAATGATGGTATTAAATCTATGGTAATTATTTTCACTATATTATGAGAGTGGACTGCAGTATTATGGATAAGCCTAATGATTGGAATGGATTATGTTGGACATAAGATAGTATTGTTTAAGTATAGAAGTTTTTCGATATTATGGATGGGATGTTATAGTAATATAGTTTTAGAAAAAGGACAACCTGCAGGATGGGTGACAGCCCATCGCGTCGGACAAGGCCGTGGGAATCAAACCCCCAACCGAAGTGCGACTGGCCTTTATCACCTACCACTGGCCTACAGGAAGTCCATGTTTAGTAGAAACTAGTTTTATTTTATTAAGAGGTATGATATATGAAGTATAAGTCCATTTTAGGTACCATATATGATTAATCTCACTAAACAATGACTTACGTATATTTAATAACTTTTGCTAACCTTTTGTTTGAGACAGATGGAATGACCTGTCATACTAACACTTCACGAATAACAAATTCAACTTCATTTATTTAAGAGATGAAGTGGAAATTGTTCAAGGCACGAACAACAGTGAGATTGTACCAAAATAAAGTAAGTATTTATTCTAATTCAAATTCGTCAACTTTAGGGAAACGATCTTGAAAACCAAAAATGTTGTCCTAGTGCTCTTATATCTGATTAATCAGATGGTACCTTAGATCGTCACAAATTTATGGATTTGTAATTTCTAGCTTTTCCATTTCCATGTTCTCTACTACTCTCCATCAGAACATGATGGTTATATTTCTCTTCCAAATCCATATTTTCACCTATGTGGAAACACAGTGATTAGTTTATTTGGGTAACCGTTATATTTCATACTTTTGTTTTTAAAGATTGGTTTTGGTATTCCTTTTTATGATGTGGGTTTCGATTAAAGAAACTTTCGAATAGTAAACCATTTATAACCCCGACGAATTTCGAGGGCGAAATTCATTTTAAGGGGGGTAGAATGTAACACCCCGAAATTTTATGAAAAATATTCTTTTTAATTTCATTAATGTCTTGTGTGGTACGCTACACCAAAAGGAGCTTGCACAACACTCATCCTTGACCTGCCTTTCATTACACGCAATCACGACCTTCCTTGATAGCGTGTGTGGTACGCAATACCAAGTTTCGCTAAACAACGATATGCTATTAAGATATTATTAAAACTAACCGTTATGAATAGTAATAACAACTTTTTGAAATTTTGTAAATTTTATTTTTCAAAATGGACTTCATTTATGGATTCGGAATATCGAAATTAGCTTAGGGTGAAATTTTGGTGATTTTCGGATAACATTCATATTTTGATGAATAGTGAAAATTACTAAATTTCAATTAAAAACAAATTTTTCAATCGAAATAATTAATAGTGATAAATTATTAATTTGAGTGGTTTTAAAGTATATTTAGAATATATTTTTACAATTTAATACAATGTTGGTCATTGGATGTAATTTCACATTTTAACCAGTTATAAACATGTGTCAATCTTTTGATAGTTATTATCTCTTAAAAACACGCCTTTTGTTTTGACGACGGGAATTAATTTTTAAATTAATTAATGCAACTGATATGTTTTGAATTTGGTAAAATAGAAATCATTTTTGAGTTCATAATATCAAATATAGCTTAGGCCAAATTTTTGGTATTTTTCTGAAAACTTTCAATTTTTGATGAATAGTGAAACCACTAAGTGGTAGTTAAAAAAAACTGAATTGTTCATAAAACTTAATTTTACCGCTTCTGTGAGTGGAATTTCAAAAATCCGAGAGACACGGTTGATTTCAGTATGTAAAATGTGGTTCAATGAGATGAAAATAATTTTTCTTGAAAAGTATCTTTTTACTTTTATTTACCACGGTTAAAAGTAAATAGGGTAATTAAGGGTAAAAATGATATTATTATTATCCAAACACATGTCCAAATTCTATTGGATAAGTGTAATTCGACCAAAAACAAGCTTAGGAATAAAATATGATTTAGCCCCATTTGGATTAGATTAGGACATTTATTATTATTTAATTCAAAGAAGAGTTAAAAGAGTTAAAATCAAAGTTTATTTAATAAAACATTTTTAATACATGGTTATACATAAGATAAATTTTACTATAAATATTCATTAGAAAGATAAAAAGATTTCCTACATAATGGTATTTTATTTTTAATTTTTATACATTAAATAATTTAATTTATTTATGACACAACGATGATGCAGTAATTATCTTATTAATGAAATATTGACATAATCGATGTTATAAATACTCAAATAAATATAATTTGAGACTTTTTATGAATTAAACCAATTTTATAAGTTAATATGACATGTTAGTATTGATTTAATTAACTTTTTTCGAACTTATCATTCTGTTAGAATTTTCACAAAAATCAATTACTAAATAGTGTCAAAATTGACATAAAATAGTTTTTAAAACAAATATTATATTATTAATTGTAATGTTATTCCTAAAAATCTATGGTTCGTCCAAATGACTTAGATAAGGTTATATATATTAATAATAAACAATTTGGGGTTCGTTTGGCTTCTTATAGTATGTTTATTAACCTTATAGTGTAAGAACACAAGAAGACACGGTAAAAGTAAAATTATTTAACTGAATGTTAAATCTAAATGATAAGGTTAAAATAGGAACCTAAACATGTCTAAATTATATTTAATGAGAGGATTTCAACCCATCCCCACCTTAGCGTCGAAATAAATCAATTTTGAGCTATTTAAAAACGAACATGTCTTTATTATAAAATAATATTTTTAGTTATTCCAAAGGTGCCCCTCTCCTCCCTTATAAAAGGACACCTCCTCCCTCCATTCCTCACACAACATTGATCCTTCAAGCTCGGCCAAC
Source organism: Viscum album (assembly GCA_963277665.1). Classification (NCBI taxonomy): domain Eukaryota; kingdom Viridiplantae; phylum Streptophyta; class Magnoliopsida; order Santalales; family Viscaceae; genus Viscum; species Viscum album. Next base: position 1,680,803,026 of record OY728126.1, on the reverse strand, counting down.
CACTTCCAAATGCACTTCTCCACTTCCCTAGAAACATCCTAGAGGTTCTGGTCTTCCTCAAAGACCAATTTTAGTGCACTAAGAGGTGGTCTCAAAAAGGTGCTTCAAAGAAGAGGTAATTTCCGTTACCGATTCTTTCACCTTTATTTCTTCTTCCACTTATTTTTCTTAGGTTTTTTCATTATGAAGTAATAAAATCAGTATCACTCATATACTGATATGTTATTATAAGTATGAAACAATCCTAATTCACCATCTATCCATCCTACGGAAAACGAAATCACCACGCGTGCGTACGTACGGAATACCGTCTCCACGCCGTGGTGTAATCTGTTTTTCCACCAACACCTTACATGGATGGGTTTTATGGTGTAAATAATAACTATACATAGTTATTATAACATCATAATGATTCTAATATATTGTATCATCCACTAAAATTCAGTTCAATAATTATGGAAATGATATCATCGCTCGTGCGTACGTACGGACTACCGTCTCCACGACGCGATGAGATTCATTCTCCATGTTAACCATTTAAGAATGATTATAAAGTATATTTAAGCAATAATAATGAAATATATGAAATTATAAAGCTACTTGATTTATGAGTATATATATGTATGCCATCTACATAATTCCACTCAATTCAATAAAGAAACGAAAACAGCGTTCATGCGTACGTACGACCTACCATCTCCATGAACAGTGTATTTCTTTCCATTTATCGATCCATTATATATATGTATATTATGAATATATATTATATATAAATCATGTTTTAAATCTATAATTAAGTAATAATGATCTAAGTAATCATATGAATAATTAAAAGTTAAAACACGAACGACAAATGAGACGATTTTACCCAAAACGCTACTTTAACATGAATTTACAAAAGAACGGGTAATATAAAGTCATAAGTGAACCATATATGATATAATAACAATGAATATGATTATGTAATAAGTCAATGACATTATTTAAATCATTATATAGGAGGTTCGGACACTTACGAAGCAAATCGGATCTAAGGTAATGGATAATTGTGCAAATCTCATTTTTATCCGAGATTGCTTATTCGTAAGTATTTAATGGGGTTATTGCTATCATCCATGTCCATGTTTTATAAAAGTGTATTTGTGTATTTTTAATGTCCTTTTTTACCCATTTTGACTTTTACCCCATGGTATGGAAGGAATCTTTCTTTTATTTACCCTAAAAGGTACTTTTTGACTTTTCCGACTAAAGTACGAGAAGAATGTTTTTAACTTATACGACATGAATGGATTTTTAAAACATTATTTCCAAGAAGCTTCATTTACAAGTTTTCAAGTTTATTTTTAATCAACTTATTTTATTTTAAAGTCGTATGACATGTTATGAAAGGAAAAATGTTTTTTAAGAAGAAAGGATATTTTCCTCAAGAATTGAGTTCAAGTGTTTTGTCAAAATTATTTTCTATATATGATAATAAAGGGTTATGTTTTTATCCCTATTATTACATTTATTTGATTATGTTGTGATGGAATTATTTTTATGAATTCCTTTATCGTATATGAATTTTTTTATGATGTCATGATGTTTAAGATTCCCATTTTTATTACATGGGTTATGCAATGATGTATGGTTTATGATTTTGTGGAACACATAAGAATGGTATAATTATGAGATGGTTGGGACCTATATCTCCCTCCAATTCATTGGGTAAATATTTTATATCTCATGAGATTGACATGGATGGATTGGTAGGTTATACCGGTTCAGTGAAAATAGGACTGAAACGAGGGTGACTCGGTTCAGAAAGGGACTTTGTCCACTAAGATAGTCTTGGCAATGAGTCTTGACTAACAAGAAATGATTCTCTAGGATTATGTGTGTATTCCACAATGTTTCATGTTTTAAGTTATGATTATTAGGATTTCATTTCACTACTATGATTTATCCCATGTTATGAAATTATTCTCTCTTTTGTAGGTTATGATTTCCAAAATGATATGTTCTTATGAATATGATGTGATTGATATTTCTTTTGTTTACCCTTACTGAGCATTTGAGCTCACCCTTTTATGTTTACTTTTCCCCAGGATATAAAGAAAGGTTTTAGGTAAAAAAAGGGATGATCTTTATGGGAGATGTTGAAGATCTTTCACCAGGATTAGAAGATTATACTCCAAGTTTCCAAAGATACTAAACTATTACGATCCTTGTGTGTGTGTTTTTGTTATGTACTATGTATTTCGCAAATCTAATGTAATGTCAATGTATGTCAAGCTTCAGGTCTCTACAAATTTTTTGATTGAGGGAATAATATAACACCCCAAGCTTCCACAATACGTTTCTCTTTAAATAATATAATATCATGCGATGTACGCAACACCGAGTTCAAGCGCACCAGGACCTATCAAACTAGCTGTTTAAACATGTTGTTATGAATAGTAATAAACACATATTTAATTTTATATATGTCCCATATAATTTTAACAGTCATATTTTATGATTCCTAGACATAATATAAAGAAATATTATATTTATTTTATATAAAATTAGTATTTTTAAAAAAATGCAGTTTTACCACCTTTAAATGGAAACCAATTTTTTAATCCAATAATTGACACATTTATATATTCAATTTGACATAATAAACTTATTATATATAATCGGGAAATAAAAATTTTGTTTCAATAATTTTTTGTTGTTTTTCTGATAACATTTATATTTGGGTGAATAGTAAAAAATACTAAATAATAATTGAAAACAACTTTTTTAATCAAAATAATGTATAGTGTTCAATTATAAATTTGAATGGTTTGAATGTATAATTAGATTATATTTTTACCATTTCATCTAATGTTTGTGATTGTAATTAATTTCACTTTGAAATTATACATAAACAAGTGTCAATCTTTTGATAGTTATTGTTTTCTAAAAACATGCTATTGGTTTTGACAATGTGAAATAATTTAAAAATAATTAATGAAACTTATATTTTTTGATTTTTTTAAAATAGAAATAATTTTTTAATTTAGAATATCAAATATAGCTAAGGAGTAATTTTTGGTATATTTCTGAAAACATTAATTTTTTGAGGAATATTGAAAAACACTAAGTTATTGTTTTAAAATAAATTTTTATATAAAAAATTAATTATTTTATTTTAATTTTCTTTAGGTCAAAATAGATACATAATACCTATATATGTTCAATTTAATTCATTGAAGTCATATTATAATGAGGTTAGATATATAAAATTTTATCGTATTGTTTACCCCCTTTTACCAACCTCTTAGGAGCATTTCCAAATATGTATAATACGTTAATTTACTGGTTCTATGAGTTGAATTTAAAAAATCCGAGAGACATAGTTGATATCAATATGTAAAATCTTGTTCAATAAGATGAAAATAATTTTTTTTGTGAATAGTAACTTTTTACTTTTATCTACCGCGATTAAAAGTAAATAGGGTAATTAAGTGCAAAAATGATATTATTATTACCATAACATGTGTACTAATTCTATTTTTTAAGTTTAATTCAACCAAATACAATGTTATGAATAAAATACAATCCTTTTGGTCAACTTGGATTAGATTAAGACATTTATTATTCTATAATTCAAAGAGTTAAAAGTGATAAATTCAATGTATAATAACTAAACCATTTTCAATATAGGGGTACACATAATATAAATTAGACTATAAATATTAATTATAAAGATAAAAATATTTCCTAAATAATTATATTTAATTTATAATTTTTAGACATTAAATAATTCAATTTATTTATGACACAATGATGATACAGTAATTACCATATTAATGAAATATTAAAATAATTGATATTATAAATATCTGAATAATTGTAATTTGAGACTTTTTATGAATTCCATTAATTTTGTAGTTTAATATAACATGTTAGGGCTGATTAAATGAAATTTTTCTGAGTAATAATGTTGTTATTAATTTAACAGAAACATAAAATAAATCATTGTCAAAATTGACATAAAATAGTTTTTATAGACAACATTATATGATTAATTAATATTCTATTCCTAAAAAACTATGGATCAGAAAAAATAATTATATAATTGTATGTGTATCATTAATGATCCATTTTGGGTTCTCTTGGTAGTTTATAGTATGTTTATTACCCATATAATTTACAAATAAAAATAGACCTGGTAAATGTCAAACATTTTAAAAAAGAGTTAAATCTAAAAGATAATGTTAAAACAGTGACACAAACAGGTGTATAACCTATTGGTTTCGAGTTATTCAACCCATTACCACCTTATATTTTATATAATTCACTTTTAAGCCATTATAAACCAAATATTATTTTATTATAAAATAAAATTTCAATCCTTTGCTAAGGTGGACCTCACCCTTCTTATAAAAGGGCACTCCCCCTTCTCTCAGATTCACACCTTCAAAGCCATTTTTCTAGGACCATACCTACCCAAATATCATTTAACTATACTCCTTTCATCATATTGGCCTTACTTTGGTCAGAAATCCAATCTATGGAGCCCTTTTGATCATGTCAATAGGAATAACTTAAAGAAGAGGTAAATATTTCATCACCTCTTTCAAATTTTAATCATCTTCCACTTACTCTTTCATTGTTGGTTCAATTATAAATAATTACTACATTATATTCTATATAAAATTATTTTATTATAAATATAGTTCAACCATATTAATTATTTTATCCATCCTATGATGACATGTCACCATACGTGCGTACGTACGGTTTTCCGTCTCCAAGTCGTGGTGTAGTTGTTATTCAATACATTATTATTTGGATGTGTATAAAAATGAATTATAATTGATGTAAATAATATAAATAAAATTTTTATGATTATTTATATATGATATAACATTTATTTACACACGATTTTAAATCAGAAGAATGATATTGTCGCTCGTGTGTACGTACAGATTATCGTCTCCACGACGCAATGAGATTCATTTCCATTTTCACCATTCAACGATGATTATATAAATATATATTTTTAATTAGTATTTAATATATTTCATAATGATGAAAATTTATATTTATATATATGTATGTATTTATGTACTTACATATATGTTATTCAGTTATTTTAGTTCAATAAGAGGCGAAAACGGAAACAATATTTATGCGTACGTATGTCCTACTGTCTCCATAAACGGGGCCTTCAATTTGATATATACATCTATTATAAATATTTATGATAAATAAATCATTGTTTATATTATGGATTCATTTCAATAAATATCTAGATGTTATGATCAAGAAAAACAAGTTAGATCACATACGATAAAGAAATTAGTTATTACCCAAAATCATAATTTAACATTGAAATCATTATTAAATGGGTAGTATGAAGACTTAAACGATCCATGTATGATATAATAAATCTTAATATGGTTCTGGTATAATTTAATAACATAATATGGTCATTATACAGGAGGATAAACATACCCTCGACCAAAGGAATGTTCAAGGTAAGAGGTTTCTTATCTCACTTCTAATTCCGTTAGATTTCCGTTGTTCCCCACTTATTTATTGCATGTGGTGTATTGTGTACTGCCATTTGATATATATTATCAAGATTCTCTTTAAATTCATGATATTATATTACTCATTTTTTGGTTATTAACTATTGTTTAAACGACTCGATTGATTACAATGAGATAAGAGTTATTTCCTCAATCTCATTATTATCCCAGATTGTTCATGTGTAAGAATTTTTCTAGGACATACTTATCATATATAAACATATTTTATAAAAATTATTTCAAAAGGATTCTTTTATGGTTTTCAGAGAAGGTCTATTTATTCATATCATCATTTTAAATTATTTAATGATTTATCATTCTAACCCCATTTAATTAATATCCATGTTTTCAAAATGATTTTAAGGATTTATTTATATGAACATGAATGTTTTCAAATGATAATACTTTAAAATTTTTTTAAAGTGGTATTGGACACATTGATTCAAAAACACCTTTTAAATGACTACTATTATAAATTGTGATAATTTGAAATGATTTCATGAAAAATGGGTATTTATCTAAAAGAAATTTACTGATCATTTTTATTTAGGTCGTCATTGTTTAATGGATTTTCAATTTGTTTGAAGATGATTTATTGTTATATGAATCTTCTATATTGTAATGAATGTTTTGTGATATGTTTGACTGAGGATGTGTTATTTTTATATCATTCATGGTTTATGGATAATGTATTGAATTTCATATGCTTGTTTTAATAAGAATGCTTATGTTATATTTCAACATTTTGTTATGATGGATGTATTGGAAAAGTATGTTCTATGATGGGGACCGGTAAAATTAAGCCCTATATGTAGGGTTCTGTTTATAGTAGGCCATTCGAGTTGGAGTCCCATTATAGAGGCTCTCTATTTTGGAGTCTGGTTACAGAGGTGCTCTGGGTTGGAGTCCGGTTACAGAGGATCTCTGGGATAGAGTCCGGTTACAAAGGCTCTCTGGGTTTGGGTCTGGTTACAGTTAGCCCATAGGTCCTGGCATAAGGATTTGACATAGAAGTTAATGATTGGCACTAAACATTCCCTAATTATGAAATTATTTATTACATGTAATTATTCTTCTAGTAAAATAACCATGTGTATGTTTATATGGATTTTTTTTTTATTTTTTCAATATTATGTTCAAAATTATGTTTAAAAAGGTTTTTGTTTTATTATACATCTTGTATGAAAAGTTTATAGGTTTCGCTAAATTACTAGCCATTACTGAGCATTTGAGATCATACCTTACGTATGTTTTATTTTCCTAGGATAAAAAGAAGTTATTTATAAGTGACTTGCATGAATAATCTAAGAGGCTGAGACGTTTCTAATGGAAGAAGTTAATGTTGTTTTTCTTTTCAAGTTGTAATGCTGAACATCATTATGTAATCTATTTTCTAAGACTGCTAAACTGATAGGTCCCTTGGGAAATGATTCCTTTTAATCATACCTATGTTATGTAATAATGCACTGACTCTGGGTAACTGGGGTCGGGGCATTACACTTGTGTTCAAATAAATATGAGTGAACATTGATTATAATAGTTATGTTGATTATATATTTCACTATTTACCCCATATAAATTATGTGTCAAATATTCTAAATAAAACCTTACTTCATCCTTTTGATGGTCATGTTTATGTTTATTTTTAACATGAGGTTTTAACATACGCGAGGAATAATAAATTAGGATGTCATTCTACATGATTACACAACCACGTCGTTTTAATTTAGAAAAACATTATAAGACAAAATCAACATTTTTAGAGAGTACAGAAAGTTCTAAAAAATTAGTCAACATTCTTTTAAATTCTTATAAATAGTCATGATTTTTTTTATAGATGATCCTAACTCGCATTCATGTTACATTTATTGTAGGGATATATATCGATGTAATGTACTCAAGAAACTCCAACTAATATCATGATAATATAATAAAAATACAAATATCAATAACATTTTTATTTATCTTCCATCCAACAACAAAAATAGTTATAGAATGATCATTTATTATTTTTATCAATATTTATGATGAACTCTATGAATGAATGATAAGTAACAAAATAACCACTTTACAAAATTATCCATATAACATTTCTTTGTTATAGTCTTGAAGATAAATCATTGTTTTTATCCTTATTCTCATTACATTACAAATAATTCACTATATCATCAATTAAAACAACCTAAATATTACCGAATAATTCATGGAAGACACTATTCATATGATCCATGACTAAAGATTGGTATTCTTTTTAATGGAATATTAATAAACTCACAATAATTTTATCATTATTGAAACATATTTTATAATTATTATCCACTATCAAATTTATATTCTCGTGCATGGAACCTAGGTCAATAATTAAAAATTAAAAATCTCCTCATATCTAATTATATAATTCATTAACGAGATGGTCCATATTCTTATTATTTATAGTTATGTTAATAAAATATATATGATAAATTAATTCATTATGTATGAATAATTCATTTTAAAAACTAAGAAATTTTCACACTATGATTTTTTATTAGGAAGAATCAATACATTACCAATAAACATATTAAACTATTTTATCAATTTTAGAAGATCTACACAAGGAATTTAATAACTTTGTCTAGTATTGTCATATCATTACTATTAAATTCATTAATAAATTATGCTTCCTAGTTAAGATTAACCTAGTTAATCTCGTAATTAAACACATCTAGGTATGTGTTTACTCTCATAACATAATTAATCCTTGTTTTCCATTATTTTCAACAATATGGGAATGATAAAACTCAATTATACATTTTAATAGTTTTTCAGATTCATGATACGATTTTAATTTTATTTTTTCATTTTGTGTAGAAACTTATTTTAAATTTAAAAAAAAAATTCACTAGCTCCACAATCAATATTGGAAAGGTAAACTGATAGTCAAACAATAACCAATAAAAAATTAATATCTAATTTGGGAAAGAATACATACTATGTAGTTAATGTCATTCCATAAAAACAATAGCAATATTATTATAATATTATTATTCTTTAGTTATTCCTCATGAGATTTTACAAAATATTATGTTTTTATTTAATTTTTTGGAATTTCTAATTTACCATTAAATTACTCAAAATTTAAATAATCCATATAACATGAATCAAAAAATACATTATAAAATTCATAATAAAGAGGAATGTTCCTGATAAACATTCTATTTATGAACAACATCATCAAAAATATTAAAATGGATTTCACCACACCTTTATCCTTACTGTTTTACTTCTTGACATCAATTTCATTCTTATTTAGGATAAAATGTACATAATGGAACATATATATAAATTTAAAACATTTTTAAACCTTTTTAACATAATGTTTATTACCAATACCACAATGATTTTTATTTCAATTATAATCCATATAACTAAAAATAGAATATCATATTAACATAAAATACTCCATATGTCATTCCCAAATGTTATGTTTACCATAAATCTCAAAAAAAATGAACATAATTTTCAAAACATCATATTTCTTTTTCCGTTTTTCTATACTCTTTCTAGTTGGACCACATTTCTATTAAATTTAATATGTAGACCTGATCATTAAAAGCCTTTATATTACATTTTTATCATAAAATTTAAATTATGAGTTAGTGAATTACATTCAATAAGTTGTATTCAATATTAATAAAAAAATATTAATAATACTATCTATATTAGGGGAAAAAATTTGTGCCTTTAAAATAGTGATATTTCTTATTTATACATTTCCACTAACTGTTTCTCTTTTTTCATTATTTTGATGAATTAAATTTCCAATTAATGTCTAGCTAATTTATAAAAATATTTCTCAATGATGATATTATTAAATAAATTTATTTCCAATCAATTAGTAACATATATTTTACTAATATTCTTTACTAAATTAAATATTTATATTTGAGTATCTAATCATCCCATTACATCAATTTTTATTTCATGGTATTTAATCCATTCTTCGACAAGTATTGTGTTAGATTATCAACTTAATGATAGAGGATGTTGTATCATCAAATGAACCAATATAGTCCTGATCTACTATGGTATATATGAATACTCTCACGAATAGATTCCACCATATTTTATAGCATAGTTAAACTAATCCATCGTATTAAAAAAAATTCAATTACAATTACAAACAGTCATTACTACTTTTTCATAAGGATATTTTGTACATTCATAAATTTTCATCCATGATTCATCTATATAGAACCATTAAAAATATACATAGATTAGTCAAAACAATATTTTTATCATCAAATGATATATAAATTCAAATTATTAATATTTAAAAGTCAGTTAAATAATATTGTGTTAAAAGTAACCTGACCTTAAATGTTATATAAATAGATGGTCCCATACAAACTATAACATTCAGGGATAATTACATGTTGGATTTAATTGATACATATTATATCAATCCATGAGATGATACAACTAATAGTTGGGGATCTTACTATCATCCATTATGGTAGGAAATTATTCCTGAACCCCATGGGTGGAGTTCCTTGATTCACAGAATTTTCACATGTGTGAGTAACCAAGGATCAACATCACTCATTTTGTATATAAACAACTATAACAACTGATCCATAAAAATTATATATTCAAGTGAGTTTAATCTATAATCACTTTCTAAATTCCAAATTTCATTTTGGATTTGTGTTAGAGGGTTATGTAATTAATATTTCTTAAATACCCACACACACACACACACATATATATATATATATATGTGCGTGTGTGTCTGTGTGTTCCATTGTAATCATTATACATTTTATGATACAATGAAACTTTGAAGGTTAAACAGATTATATTTTTGATAAAAATATTCATGAATTTCCACATGAATTATTATTTTCCATTACACATCCATAAACCCTATGAAAAACATTTTTGACAAGTGATGTTCCTATTAAATCTTTTTCGTTACATAAATCGAAATAAATAAACATTAGTGTGTGACTAATTAAAAAAATTATGTATTAAAATTTTTCATTAAGTTGAAATAAATAGTATTTATAATAAATAAATCACTTAATATTCCAAACAATTACACTGAAAATTTCATAAGTGTTGTTATATTTGAAATAAAACTCAAAATATTTCTTTGATATCATGAAGAACTCATTATAATGAATTTTTAAAATTCAATACTTTTTTAACTTAAATTTTCTCATATGTTCTTTTACATTGTGAAAACATTTAATTATATATAAAACCTCTTAATACAAAGATAAATAATATATATAAATTTGAGAATAATATTCATTTTAGTATTCAAAAAGAGATGTCCTTAATGGTTAAAAATTTTATTACTATCATGGTAATACATTATAGAAAAAACCAGTTAACATTTGAATGACGAACATAGTATAATCCGATAATCAATTAGGAGAAAATTATTTGGTTAATTTTGTCCCTTTCCAAAATGAACTATATATATATATTATTATATTTCCTAACCTATGTTTATAATGGTACCCCAGATCCTTATAATCTATTCCCAAGAACCAAATAAGAATTCATAAATTTTTTCTTTATAAAAATATGGTTTTCACATAGGAGAAATGTTTTTTGTGTCTTGATATACCCATTCAATTTTAAACCATTTTTAAAAAAAATAAATATATAATATTGACTAAGGAAACGTTTTTAGGAAAATATTATTATTTTATATGTAATATATAAATAAAATAATGGTTATAGTGGTCAGAAATGTTTTTGTGGCATTATATGATAAAATATAACATTTATTTAGTTCTATTGTAATGACAGTTGAAACACTACACAAAAAAATTCTTTTTGATAACATGTGAAAATTCAGAAAATGAAAGATATTTTTACCTTTAAAATTCAAATCTTTACATATTAATAAAATCATAAAATGATTTTAATTATATTTATATGGAATGAAAGAGGGTATTTATTGAATCATTAAAATATGTGTTTTGAAAAGAACATCTCCATCCTTGTGTCTAAATCATCACATGTGTGCATTTTATTCCATAATAATAATGTTAAGATAAAAATTTAATTGAATAATTAAATTTTGGAAGACTAATTTTACATTATCTAAATTAGTATATTTTATAAAAATTATAAATTAATTTATGATAACATCAGATGTTTTGATGATATTCAGTTCATTAGTAAAAATTGATTTCAGTAGATTTACTATAGTCAACATTCCAATTATTAAATCATATCCATAATTATATTAATTAAATAATTAATTATATATAAATCAATTATATTTCAAAAAATTAAATAATAAATAATTTTACTAAAAATTAACTATTTTACTATCACAGAAATGGTAGGTCATATGTACACGTGAGTAATATGTCCAATTTTCAATAATCATTATATAAAGAATATAAATTATATATTATCATTATAGAAAAATAACATTATTTTAAATATAAAATTAATATTTTTCCATATATATATATATATATATATATATATATGTCTTCCATTGGATGTGGTCCTTAAAAACGAATCACATCATTTCACGGATGTTATAATCCCAATATATGCACAAATGACGTTATAATTGTCTAGTGAATAAAAATATAGGAAATTAAGATACATATAATTTTCTAGTAATTATATATAAGTTATAAATATCATATATAAGTTTCAATTCCATCAATATATTTAATCCAATTTATATTTGAGGGAATAAAAATATATCTGTTCCTAAGGTGGTAGTCCACCACACACAAGGACTACGATTTTGATTCCCATTTGGTTGAAGATATGATGGATATAGGTTCTTACATTAATTTAATACCATATATGTATATTTAGGATAATTGTTTTTATTATTTTATCACTGGTTAAATATATTTTTGGAACAAGGAAAAATAAATAAAAATATATCATTTTGATAAAATTTATATATATTCCTTTGAAATTTTCATTTTCATAAAAACATATGAGCAAATATATTGGTAATATATAAAACCTAAGGCCTCTAAATGTGGTTATAGATTATAATATTTGATTTTGGAATATATTTTAAGAACATAATGTGTTTTGAAGTGTTATAAAACTAGAATATGTTTTTATCATTTATAACAATTAGGAGGGGCACTCTAAAATTTAATAAAATATATATTTAATATAAATTATTTATTAAGAAATAAAGGAACAAAAATTATATTATTAATATATAAGACTTATAAGTGTCAATAAAAGAATTTAAAATAATGTTTTGATAATTTTAACCATATATTTTTGTTTAAAACCTACATTAACCTTTACTGCACTAACCATGAGGAAATTTCTTTTTAACCTTTCAATGTCAACATATTTAATAAAAATGAAAAATTTCCCCATAAATAAAAATGTATTGATATTGTAAATAATAAACTAACTTATTGTCCTATGAAATGATTTTATTTTTTTTATTTAACTTAGTCATATATTATTTCTACAGAATATCACTTATGTGAATTTTAGAAATATTAATTTACATTGAATTTTATAACATCATGAAATCATATGAGACGATAATAAAATAACATAATATATCCATACCATTTAATATTTATCTATTAATCAAGTGATTTATAATAACTCTTAAAAATTATTCTATTGTTGTGTTATTTGTATACCTTTTTTTCCATTAAGAGAATAATTACAACGTCATCATTGTGAGAGAACTAATGTTAATTATGTCATTAAAGAATTAAATAAATTACAACTATGAATATAAATTATTTAAATTTAAATATAGTTTTTATAAAATATCATTTCCTATTATTAACATCATGTTAGAAATAATATAATTATTAAAAATAAGTATGTGATATTTTTCACTTTTCATTATATAAAATATTATAATGGTAATAATCAATTCCCAAGGAAATAAAAATGACATATAAGATATTATTGGTTGATTATGGCTGAAATGTGATCATAAAATAATATTATGTAATGTTTTGGGTCATATTATTATCATTTTCTGTTTACATTTGATAATTATAATCAAATTTATCCTTTATATTTGTAACAATATAACTAAATATTGAAGAAAACCTAAAATAAAACATTTAAATCATTTAAACCCATTTATTGATAATATAGAATAAATTTTTCTAGATTTAATTCTCACAAGAAGAATAATTTTATATAATATATTACTAGAAAAATACATAGAAAAACAAGTATTCTAAATAAATTCAGTGATTATGATTAATAAAACATCTACTAATATTAATGTTTAGATTCAAATAAAAACACTTATATATATATAATATAATGTAACTTATGGAATTTTAAAAATAATAAAATCTACATTTAGTTATTATATACATGATATAATTTCACTATTTTGAAACAAAATGATTCTTTTTTCACATTTTATTATAAAAAAAATTATTTCAAAAAATTTCAACATTTAAATAGAATATAAATTTCAAATAATAAATTTAAAAAATGAAATTATTTTTTTCTAATTAATGTTCTATTGTTGGAAAACCATGAATTTTAATAAAATAATTTAATGCCTCAAAATCCAATTTGGTTACATAATCATTTTCTGTTTTAAAAAAATATTTTGTTATAATATTATAATTAAAAAATAATTATATGAAACTATTTTATATTAAAATTACCAAATATATTAAAATTAATAATAATGTGTGAATCATATATTTTCCATCCTTAATGGATCTCAAATTTTATTCCTTACCACTTCTCGATAATGTGAAGTATCGGGTTTCCAAAAATAATTCTCACTCATTTCCATGAGTACTCGATTTTCTTAACAAACATTCATAGATATAAATACTATATTATTATTAATATATATAATAAAATAAGGATACTCTCATCCACATTTATATTAATAAAACCCCATGTTCACTACCTTTTGAATATTTCACTATTTAAACTCGTTATAAATTTTCATGATTTATTTCATCATTTAAAATCAATTAAATTGCCATTCAAACAATACATTGAAATATCATAACAACTCTAATTTTATCCTTAAATAATATTTTATTTCTATGTTATATATTTCTCGTAAATTAATTCTTATATGTGGGTTATGTCGAAATCACTAACATACCTTACAAACTTTTAATGTATGTTGAAATTCACATATATTGTTCATGTTCTAAATTCAGTTATCTATTTCAATAAATTTTTAAATATAAAAAATAACTATATCCCAAATTTTTTGTTCCTTTTTAGATAGACCATATAACGTGATTTTTCCATCCAATGGTGAATATTGTATGATTCAAATAAATTAACCACAAATAGAGAACTAATCGACTAAATTGAAAAACTAAAAAAATAATTATTGAAATTTTTAAATGATGATTGTCTTCATTTTACCGTAGAACACATAAAAACCTTGTTTTGATGGAAAACATGAATTAATATTTATCAAGTTATGTTTAATCTTTACGCATCTTTAGGTATTATTTATATATCCCAATCCCCATAAAAATGTTTTTTACAAAGATATTTCTACTATATACATAGGATAAAATATCAAAAATACTAAATTAAATGATATATATGTATATTAATGATATGTTTGTTACATAATGCATGGTAAATTATATTTTGTTAAATTTAAATGAAATTAAATCAACGATATCCAATATAAAATTTTATCTTTATATAACTTCATTCAAGAGTGATTAAACATTAATAACATCAATATAAAATGGTATTATTTGTTTCATATATTTTCATTATTTATCATGATTTAATTTATTATTGGTTTCTCTAGTATTCATATAAATAATTCAATGACAAATCAATAATATAAAAACACTGTATAAATTAATTATAACAAAATAAATCATCACATTATGTTGATACAGATTTATTCTATAAATATACTCTTTACATGATAAATTTTAACCACCAATGACATATTAACATTTTAAAAAACTATCTTTAACAATTTTAATCCCTTTATGTTTATTATGAATAACTACAAAAAATAGATTTCAATATGTAATCTTGTCACTCTCACCTATATTGACAATAAATACTGAGGTACTCTGGGGAGTTTTTCATCTCATAAAATTTATTCAAATCCATTCAATAAAACTATTTTCCACTTCATTTATTATAATTATACCTCGAATCACTTAATAATAAATAATGATATCACATTGTTCTTATAAAAAATACAAACTAGTTATTCTACTATAATTAAATATTTGAAAATGGATTTTAATAACATTTATATATACAAAATATCATCAATATTTTATATTAAATATTCATAATGTTATACATAAATAATAATATCATTTTTAGGGATTCTCAACAATTGATTTATCAAAAGATGTTTAATCAGGAAAGTACTATAGAAATATAATAAAAACGATATACTAAAATATTAAAAATTCCAATCTTATATAATAATTAAATTAATTGGAACACCTCATTTATAATAAATATTGATATAATTTTAATAAATTGAATCATACAATATTGACTACCTTATTCACTATCTTATATTATTTTTCAAATAATTCATGATTTATTATAATTCAGTATTATGATCTATTTTCCAAAAAATATACCCCCAGAGTTATTTAATTCGTTTCCAAAATTTCTTGGTATTTATTTGAATATATAACGAATAATTTCATTCTTTTTTATCCTTGTGATAAAACAAAATTTTTCCATTAATTTAATAAAAGATATAAAATTCTTATAAAAATACTGTTTTCAAATAATTTGACATATATATATTTAATAGAGGTAAAACTAAGTCATTATGTTCATTATCTTGTACTGAGTGTCATTATATTAATTTTAGTAGTTCATTGGTTTATATTATTCATTATGTGAATTAGTATTCTCAACTTTTATTTCCATGTTTTGTTAATCTCTCATTTCTATAATGTCTATTTTGTTGTATGAAGAATGAGTTCATTTAATTTTAATCATAAATATCCCCAGTTACCTATGTATAAATGTCATGGTTTTTCTAGTTTTATTTACTTGAATCATGAATATAACAGACAAACTCTCCAAATCCTTCATATTTTCATTGATCTCACCCTTATTTACTTTTTTATATGGGATTATGACATCCCCCACAACATATATCTTCGATATCTAGGGTATTTTTTGATATAGTTATCTTCCAGTTTTTTTCTCATGTAATATGATTTTTTTCATTGATTTGGGTTTTCTTATCAGATTAACTCATATCATCTGATTTTATACGTCTTAGTTGTTTCATTTTTGGGTTTTCATGAATATATATGTTTTACTAATATTACAGATATTATTTTCAACACATCCCTCACCACAATGAATATAATATAAATATACTTCTGATTTTTTATTATGTTATCGTTCTAAATTTTCCTTGATGTGATACTTAATTTTTTAAGTAGAACCACCAACATATTGGGATGTTATTGGTGGAAATATTTTCATACAACTTCTCATATTCACCATTTTATATTTTGGGAATTTTGTGTATTTTTCTATAAAAATATTATTTTATAATTTGATATCAATCCTACATGATTAACTGAAACTATATTTTTAGAATAACTTGTTTCTATGAGATTGTATTCATTTATCATAGAAGACCATTACGCATGATTTTGTAGTGATCTCATCCTCTTCCTGTAACTAATTTTAAAACTCACAGAGTCATGACTATCAAAGTAATAATGTGTAGAACTATCCTTCATCTAAATATCATTGTAGTTTATAAATTTATTTTCTTCTATTGTTATCAATGTTTCATTAATCAAAATACATGTTTTATTGAGTGTGTCTATCTCATTCACAATTTATTATAATCACTCTCCCCAATAAACATTTAATCTTCATAATTTTAAATATAAAATATTTTATTAATTAATATGATGAATTATGAATCTGATTTCAAATTTATATTTTACCAAAAATTGATTAAATTTTATTCACATAGTTTTATCATAATTTGTACATATTGAACAATTCCAAGATAATAATTTCTTAATAAAATATCTCCTAATAATTCTATTATAATTAATCTTCCAAAAATGAACATACGGTATTTCATTATAATCATTAATAATAATTTTCATACAAGGGTTATGATATAAAAATTCACTTTCAATTCATCTAAATTAGTTCTCTCTTAAATTCATTGGCATAACATTCTATTTATTATTTTAAAAAAATACCTTCACAATACTCATATTAATATTTAAGATTTAATTTTAAACACTTTTTTGGATCATCATTCAATTCAAAATAGAAATCAGTATGTGCTACATCATCCATACATCTTGAATATGATTTATTATAATAAATATAATGAAAACAATTGTTATAAGTCTTAAAAATTATATTATAATCCACTATTGTTGTTTCTCTATTTAGAGTAGTGTTATTCTTGATAATAATTTCCTCTATATTCAATATATTATTCTATTATATAGAAAAAATTACCAAATTTTAAGATTTATTATTATATTCATTTTAATAGATCCATGGAGGACAAACACATCATAAAATATTTATCACATTATTAATATTTATAAAAACAGATAAAAACATGTATATAAAGAATCAGCTCCACACTATTGTTATGTTTAGATCATAAAGATTGTTTTTATAATATTTGGAGGTAGATGAATTAGTTGCGAAATCAATTTTTTAATTCTCTATTATAATTCAACTATAATACATTAATTTGGTTCTTTATCCACTCAACTACAGACCACATCCAAATATTGTGTTCAATAATAATAGATAGATATATTATAAAACAATATTTAAAAGTTTATATGAAAATTCCAACCTTGTTACATGTTTTTTATACTCCCCATAATGGATTCACAACCTAAATAAATTTTAAATATAGATATATATATATTATTTTAATATTCGCACCATGTTTTATACAAACCATAACAAGATACAAAAAACCTTTACAGAGTTTATCAAAACATTAATTTATTTTTTAATCCTTATAATCTCTAAAACAGTAGATTTTAGTTGTCCTGAATTATTTGATGAATTAAAATTTCTGTAAGAATTATACATGATGAATTTCAGTATATAATTTTTCTAAATACATCATCTAGATAATGATTTATCTATATCTTTTTTATTATTTAAGAAAAAAAATTCAAAATATATCTAAAATTGGTCCATTGTCACCCATATTTTTTCCCTTCTATCTTATATATACTGTAGAGTCTATGGTAAACTGAAATACCTCAAAATAAATGTTTTTATGATATAAATATTCAATATAATATTAAAGTGATACTTGATCCATATTTTTATAAAAAAATTACAAAAAAATTAATATTTCCCTTAGAATTTGAGAAATGGACTCGTGATGATATTGGGTTGTAGGTAGAGTCCTAATATAAATAACTAAAAAATATTCCCAATTTAATTATTAATTAAAAAATATCCAATTATATTTAAATTTATACATTTCAATATCTTTGAGCCCTAATAAATTACCATCGTAAATATTTTAAAATTCAATTATTGAAATATTATATCTAAATTCGCAAATGTTCATTTTCTCTACATTGCTAACATTCGTTATTCCAATAATAACTTATTTGTAATTTCACATTTATTAATCATGTTGTGAATTATATTACACTGATAAATTATTTTTTATGAATCATATAATATTACCTATGTTCTACATTGACATTACCTTCCACGATTTACCTTTTGAAAATACTATGTCCTTCAACCATGCTGACTCAATTATACATTTCAATCAATCATGCATAAGGATCTAATACACCCCCTGAGCAATAACTATAAGTTCGATATATAATCTAAGAGGTTAATCCATGTATCTCCATATTTATTGGTCATATATAATGATAATCTATAAGAATAATCATTAAATAATTTATATTTTACTATTCTCTAAATTTATTTCATGTTATCACAGTTTTATCCCAAAGAAAATTTTGACATCACTAATATGAATGTTGTTTATATATGAAGACATCAAATATATGTACTACAATTTTATGTAGACACTGTAAAATGGCTTATGATTTTTTCCATATTTCATTCAAACTACATTAAGCCTATCACATCTCAACTTCTTCTTTGAATGTCCTTTATACAAGAGAATTTATTTTTTATACTAAATCAAAAAATATATATTACTTCACGGATGGATTATATTAATTTATCAAAAATTAATATATTATTTATATTCTCCAAAAACCATTTAAATATGTATGAAACACATTTACAATATCACATTATGATTAATATGATGAAAAAATTATCACGATGAATTCTTGAGAATGTAATTTGTAAACATTTTAAACAAAAATCGCAATTTTTAGAACCAAAACATATTGAAATATTTAAAACATTTTAAATAATACACTCTAATAATAATTTTATGCATAGTATAAAAATATTACATCAATTTTAAAAATACAAGTAAGGGAATAGACAATAATTCATTTTGATGATATAGGATTGATTTCCATAGTGATATAGGTGGTGTTTTTATTTTGTATTGGAAAATTTAAAATTTTCATTCCCCTATTTTTATGAATTATAAATTATAAATGATTTTAAACACATCATGGGTTATTAACTCATTTTATTATTGATGATTGAATATGAAATATGTAATTATTTTTTAATTGTGTAATGATATTATTTTTAATGGTTGAATTTTAATTCATTATTAATATTATTATTGATGATTGGATTATTTTTTATATATCCTATATTATTTAATTTTTATGATATCAACGGTTTACTCTTTATATAGTATAGAGACAAATCCATGACTAGTATAAGAATATTTTATATATAAAATCATTATTGATGTTATGGTAATTTTTGATGGGGCTAGGAAACTTTAGCTGAGCATTTCTGGACGATCTATAGTCTAATGATTCTTCCCATAAAATATAGTTTTGATCCAATTAATTAAAGATGAATATAAATATTTATAATGAATTTTAAAATATATGATATAAACATATAATTAATAGTAATAATTAATTTTTTATAGTGAAATAAATAATAAATAACTTTTTTTCGATATATCTAAACACCCTCTCTCCCTCCACTTTTTAATAGATGAATTATTATTTTTTCTATAACACCATCACTAGTGGACCATGGGAAAAAGTAAAAAAATTTCATATATTAAATAATGTTTCCTTCTATTAGTGAGTGATTGTAAGCTATAAGATAAGGATTTATAGAGATTATTTTTTAATGTAATTATTATCCTCTTATCTCATCACCCAATAACATTCATTAATAATAGAGAAAAACATATCTATCAGTGTGAGAAGATGAATTTGATTGTAACTCATTAGAGATTTTGTCATTGAAAAATATTGGATTACCAAGTATGGGAACCATTGATTAACCATCTCTATAATCGATGCTGAATCATAATTTAATTTATTAATTTTATTTAAAATATCTTATATATTTGATTAATATATTTTTAATATATTATTATATAAAATTCTAAACTGATATGGTTTCATATATACATATATATATATATGTTTAAATCATGTACATGCTTTGTGGAACAAAATGATCCTATCAATCCCAGTAATGTATTTCCTGGAAAAAGAATACATCCTATAAAAATAATAGTTTTATTTTTATTCATAATTCATAAGCTAGAAATAATTGGATTATGGGTTATAGTTTGATCATGCGATGGGGAATCCAAAGAAATATGGGTCAAGGATACCGATTGAGTATTGGATTATGTGAGTAAGAACCAATGAATCTTGGAATTCCAAGGAGTTATTGGGTTGTGAGATGGATATATCATGTAAATTGACTTTCATGAATCAAAACTATTAGATAGGATATGCTCCTACCCACCAAAAATGATAATATAAAATTATATCTCTCCACATCAAATCATAGTCTTAATAATATGTTATAACATTAGTTATGTTACCTATGTCTTTTATGAGCCTTATAATAAATATTTTAACTTAATTAAAATAAAAAACATAATTTTATGAAATTCATGAACAATTTAAAATAACTAAAAAAAATATTTATATTTAATGGGACTATTATTTGTTATTAATGATTATACATGATGTGAATTTATTTAATATTTCATTGGGTTGTTTTCCATTAATTTCCTATAACCAGACCCTTTAGGTGGTTTGTGATGACCCAGACCCCCCTTGGTCCCTTCCTTTGCCAAAATCCGGATCCTTAAGGGGTGCTGATCGGTGCGACCGATCGATGAGACCGATCGGTGAGACCAATCGGTGCGACGGATCGGTGAGACCGATCGGTGAGACCGATCGGTGAGGCCGATCGGTGGGACCGATCGGTGTGACCGATCGGCGGAACCGGCCGACATCACTCGGCCTTGCCAAGTTGTTCCAGTAACGCTCCTTTTTCGCAAATAGGGTTTTAAACCCTATTCTGCCTTGTTTAAAAGAAAAGAAAATGTCTTAAAGACCCGAAATGCGCACGAAAGTTTTAATTAGATACTGAATCGACTCATGTGTCGGTTTAAACCACCCAGCACCTTTAATGATGAGTCAAGCCGCGTGGTCAACCCACGACTTCCACGTCTTACGCGGTTTCGCTTTTTCACCTCACTCGTCCCCCGATCTTATAAATTAAGGGTTAGGCCGTGGTTTCCCCCTTCTTCGATCGTGGCTCTTATAGTGCGTCGGGACCGCCGCATCGTTATCCGTAAAGTTCCGCGCCCCCGGCCTAAACGTCGATCATCTATCAACAAGTAGGGAATTTCTCTCGTCTCTCACTTTTGTGTATCGTGCGGGGTGGGTGTTATTTTTGTTCCTATGGAATTGGTTGAACCGAACCTTAATGAAGATAATAAACGAAGTTCTAAAGAAAGAAGGGGAAGGGGATGTGATCGTTGTTATGCTTTATCTTGTGATCATCCTTTTTAGTTGTGCTGGTTTATGTTTTCTGAAAATTAAGGCAGCTGGTGGTCGTTGTATGTGCACTGATGAATCCCCTCGTGATGTTTTGAATGGGTTGCTGAAATTGTGAACTCCTACTGTGAAATTGGTTAATCACGTATGCCCGGCTGAATAAGTTGAATTTACCAGGATCAACCCTTCTGTGATAACTCCCTGTTAGAATACACGAAATTTGAAATCCTGGAGTGTGTTAAGTCATTTAAATATGAAAATCCCTGTTCTTTTATACTCTCGGTGGTTGTGTAAATTTGGGGGATGGGATCTCCTGTTGGTGTGGATTCGGTGGTTGTGAGTTTTAAGTCCGAGTGGTTACTCGTTCATATCACAAATTGGGGAGAGATCCTCTGTTGACAGAATCGGGTTTGAGTGTTTTGGTTGATCCATACTTTTGACGCTTTCATTGGTTATGCTTGTGGTAGTTGCCCAGTAGTGCTTACAATCAATTGAACATTTTAACTAAACGTGAAACAAGAATGGGACAAATGGTTTTTGTGGGCAATGGTTGTGAACTGTGACTCGGACGCAGTGGTGTTGTGTTCTGTAGGTTGGCTAGGAAAACCTATGTTTTGGGTGAGTGTTTGTTAGCTATATCTATACTTGTAGCTTTGTGTTTCTTATTAGCGCCCCACCCAAGTTGAGCACTCAGTGCCGAACACCCCCATTTATGGGGGAAGGGTGTTTTTTTCCAACACTATCCTTAGTGGCTGGTTATTAGCTCCTTTTCTACTCCCTTTCCCGGATAGCCCAAGTACCTCCGGGGAGGCTGTGATGGCCTGAAGTCCATTATTAGCCCAAGAACCATCGGGCGGGGTGTTGTGGTGGTTGGCCAGGTGTGTGCGCAGGTGGATTCCCAAGTGTCTTCGGGATGAGGCCCAGGTGTCTTCGGGCATGGCAGTGGATCCTTTAGCCCAGGTGTCTTCGGGCTTGGCGGTGGTTGTTCTGGCCTAGGTGTTTGCAGGCATGGTTGCATGTGACAGTTGTGGCCCAGGTGTGTGCGGGTGGGATTTCAGCAGTGGGATTGAGTGCGGTTGAGGCCCAGGTGTGTGCGAGCGGGATTTCGGCAGTGGGACTGCGTGTGGTTGTGGCCCAGGTGTGTGCGGGCGGGTGTGGCAGTGGGACAACGGTGAGAATGGCGGGATTGGTCCGATGCGTAGGATGTCTCAATAACCAGTGGGAAAGTGGCGCGGGGTACCCAAACATCGATGTGCTCTTATTATATATATTTCTTGACTTGCGTTATTTGGGGAGTGGGCCTTGGTGAGGCCTGGGATGGATAGTTTGCCTTGTTAGGTGTTTGGTTTACTTTTTTTTTCTCACGGGACTTTAGTACGTTCCCCCACTTGTGCACGAGAGTCTTGGTTTTCCCTACTGAGTGTACTTGTATACTCACCCTACGTATATAAAACTGCTTTCACGTTTCCAGGAGGACTTCGGGGATCACGCAGAACCTTACTAGCTCGGACTTTTGGAGCAGTTGCAGTTGTTTTCTTTTCCTTTTTGGTACTTACCTTGTAGTCACCTTTTTACACATTGTGGCTTTCACTTTTGGAACATTCATGTGGGAATGGTTTACTTTTGGCTTTAATTTTCTTTCTACCTTGGTGTTGTTGAGTTTTCTTCTCCTTATCTTTCGATCCTATAAAATAAAAAGGGTAATGCCTTCCATTTGCGAGAATTTTCTATACCCTTGGTGCTAGTCGCCACTCTGGGACCTATTGAAGGCGGGGTTCGGGGGGTCATTATCTCTCCTTCATCTTAAAGAAGGAAGGGCCTGGAAATATGCTGACCCTTCCCTCCTTTTGGTGAAAGCGGGTCGTGACAGAATGGTATCAGAGGCAGGTTGAGAGATAGGACAGAGTCTGGAGTTAGGCATAGTGAGGATTGCATGGGATGGTAAGGCAACGGTGTTGGGTGACCTTGGAGTGTGAATTAGGCCAGGGAAGACCGGCTAGGACACGGGATTTTAGGGGCCCCCGTGATCCGATGCAAGGACTCTGGACCTACCGAACGACCAAGTGAGGCCACACTGATTGCAGGGTAGAGACCCTAGGAAAGGTATATGCATCATAATTACTTGTGTTCTTGTGTTTCTGGGATGTCTTGGGAATTTAGAATAAATTAAATCTTAAGAAGTTTTAAGAACGATATTCTGCACTACTTGGGCTTAGGAATTCCTTGTTTGCCTTGCAGCTATGGCACCTGGAAGGCGACCACATGTGGTACAGGCGATCGAGGCCCCTGAGACTACTTTGGCCAATCGGCAGAGAGCTGATCGAGAGGAAGAGGAGGACCAGTGGCAGAAGACTCTTCGAGCCTTCCAGCGATAGGCCCTCGAGAAGTATGAGGGCAGCACCTCCGATATGAAGACGGAAGGCTGGATAGAGGAGTTAGTTATAGCCTTCGGCCTAATTCGGGCCCCGATCGAGTACTGGGTTCCTCTAGCTGTTAGCCAGATGCGAGGAGCGGCACGTCAGTGGTGGATGCTTCACCTGGGGAATGGGAAAGAGTCTGAGGTTGCTTGGGCGGATTTCGAGAAGGAGTTACGGGCGGAGTTCCTCTCCTCGACGATGAAGGCGGAGAAGAGGCAGGAGCTACTCTCCGTCCAGTAGGGGAGCATGTCCGTGAAGGAACATGGAATCAAGTTCAAGGACCTCCTACGTTTTTCTCCGGACCTCTTTCCCGATGAGGAGTCTCGGGCAAGACGTTTGGAGGAGGCGCTCCGACCCTCCCTCCAGTATGCTGTTACCCCCTTTACCCTTTCGACATACTTAGAGGTCCAGAAGAAGCCCGAAGTGGTGGAAAGGATGCATACTCTGGGCGGAGTGTCAAGAGAAGGGATCCAGCTTGGACCATCGAAGGGGAAGGCCGTCAGTACCAGGCCTCCAGCATCGGGACCCTCAAGGTTCCGACCCACAGGGGGCAGACCGCAGCAGTTTCAGTTTCGATCCCCTGTCCCACTTTCCTTTCCTTCAGGCTCGGGACCACGGTGCTTCATCTACGGGATCCCTGGACATCTCCGGAATCAGTGCCCTGATAGGGTGCAGTACAGTAGTGGCAGTCATCCCCAGCATCCGCCGCAGCAGCAGTTTCCAGCCAGACCCTTCCGGCAGCAGCAGCAGGGACAGCGAGCTCCCGATCCTCCGCAGGCAGACATAGGAGGAGGAGGCTGACCTCAGGGCGCTCCCCAGGGACCTCGACTAGGGCATGGCCGGGGAGGTGGCTGACAGCCGAGGGGCAGGGGAGCTGGGCGTGGACAGTTACACGCCGCAGAGGCAACAGTTTCAACAGGGCCAGAGGTTGTTCGAGGTACGATCAATGTGTTTAGCACTCTTACTTATGCTTTGTTCGATACAGGAGCTTCGCACTCCTTCGTTGCACCCAGTCTAGTCCGTGCCTTGGGTCTAGATGCTGAGAGACTTCCAGTGCCCTGGTGTTGAGCACACCAATTGGAGGTCAGACCGACTTGTTGTTCGTTTGTCGGGGATGTAGACTGATGTTAGGGCCACATCAGTCGGTTAGGGATCTCCTTCTACTACAGATTCAGCCGTACGATGTCATCCTAGGAATCGACTGGCTATTTTCTATGTGCGCCTTCATCGAATGTTTCCAATGAAGGGTGGTGTTCTCAGGTTTGGACGGCCAGCGTGTTACCTTCACTGGCGAGCGGAACTGTCCGAAGGGAAACAGGAGGGAGGAACCTCTCCTATCCTTGTTGACCGAGCTGACGGTAGAATCAGTAGATGTGGAAATGGTGGAAGTGCCAGAGATCATCTGTGAGTTTATGTACATCTTTCCTGAGGAGGTAACGACTCTACCCCCTCGACGTGATATCGAGTTCAGGATAGAACTGCAGCCCGGCTCTCGTCCAATCTCGATGGCTCCTTACCGGATGGCACCTTCGGAGCTACGGGAGTTGCAGATACAAATTGACGATCTGATGAAGAGGGGTTATGTTCGTCCAAGTGCGGCACCGTGGGGTGCTCCGGTCGTGTTCGCAAAGAAGGCAGATGGAGGTCTTAGGCTGTGCATAGACTACAGGAGGTTGAATCAGGTAACGATCAAGAATCGCTACCCTCTCCCAAGGATAGATGATCTTTTTGACCAGCTGAAAGGGGCAGGATGGTTCTCGAAGATCGACCTGCGGTCCGGATACCACTAGCTGAGGGTGAAGGATAGCGACGTCCCGAAGACGGCGTTCAGGTGCAGGTTTGGGCTCTTCGAGTTCGTGGTCATGCCCTTTGCTGTTACGAACGCCCCGCCCGTGTTCATGGGGCTTATGAACTCCATCTTTCGGGAGTACCTGGATCGGTTTGTGGTGGTATTCATCGACGATATCCTGATCTATTCAAGGTCAGAGGATGACCATGCAGAGCACGGGAGGATAGTTTTGGAAGTCCTCCGACAGCACCAGCTCTACGAGAAGTTGTCAAAGTGCAAGTTCTGGGCACGAGAAGTGCACTTCCTCGGGCACGTAGTGTCTGAGCAGGGGGTAGCGGTCGAGCCATCAAAGGTTTAGGCAGTTGTTTCTTGGGCAGCACCCAAGAATGTGGCGGAAGTCCGGAGTTTCCTCGGACTGGCAGGTTACTACCGGAGATTCGTACCCAACTTCTCCCGAGTAGCAGCCCCTTTGACGGCTTTGACTAAGAAGGACCAGGTTTTCATGTGGAGCGAGCAATGCGAGTCATCCTTCAGCTACCTAAAAGAAAAGCTGGTTAGTGCCCCAGTGTTGAGATTACCAGAAGAAGGGATGGCCTATGAGGTATTTTTTGATGCTTCAGGACAGGGCCTGGGATGCGTGTTGATGCAGCAACAAAGGGTGATCTCTTACGGGTCCAGGCAGCTACGCCCCCATGAGCGTAACTACGCCACCCATGACCTGGAGCTTGCAGCAGTCGTTTTTGCACTAAAGTTATGGCGGCACTACCTCATCGGGGAATGCTTTGTGGTCTTCACAGATCACAAAAGCTTAAAGTATATCTTCTCCTAGCGGGACTTTAACTTGCGACAACGGAGATGGGTGGAGTTCCTCTAGGACTACGACTTTGAAATCTCTTATACTGAGGGAAAGGGCAATGTGGTGGCCAATGCCTTGAGCAGGAGGACACAGAAGGATGCGGTCCGAGAGTCAGAAAATGCCTGGAAGGCAATGGAGGAGTTGGCTGCCTTACACCTGGATGCGAAGATGGATAGTGGAAGAGGCTCCCTATATCAAATGATAGTGCAGTCATCTCTGTTTTGACAAGTGGAGGAGTCTCAGTGGGGAGACCCCGAGTGCGAAGTGATGCGTGATCGGGTTGACCAGGGCGATGCTCCGAGAGAATAGACAGAGGATGGTCAGCACCGGATGCTTTTCCAGAAAAGGTTGTTTGTTCCAAGAGTGATGCGTGGCAAGGTTCTCAGTGAGTTCCACAACTCACCCCTAGCGGTGCACCCAGGAGTTACCAAGATGTACCAGGGGCTGAAAAGGCAGTTCTGGTGGCCCAGAGTTAAGCGAGCGGTGGCAGAATTTGTGGCTAAATTCTTAGTATGTCAGCAAGTGAAGGCTGAACACCGGGTTCTAGGCGGCCTACTGCAGCCTTTAGCTTTTCTCGAGTGGAAGTGAGACGACATCTCAATGGATTTCGTCACGGGACTACCCAAGGTGCAAGGAGGGTGCGACGCCATCTGGGTGGTGGTGGACAGGTTGACGAAATCGGCTCACTTTCTGGCAATCAGGGAGTCAAGTACTGTGGATGCTTTGGCACGAAAGTACGTGAATGAGGTGGTGCGGTTTCATGGAGTTCCGAGTTCCATAGTCTCGCATAGGGATGCACGGTTTACCTCGCGAATCTGGAGAGGATTGCAGCATGCGTTTAGCACCCAGTTACGCCTTAGCACTTCTTTCCATCCCCAGACAGATGGAAAAACGAAGCGAACCATCCAGACATTGGAGGATATACTACGGGCATGTGTTCTGGACTCAGGAGAGTCATGGGTGCGATACTTGCCTCCAGTAGAGTTTTCCTACAATAATAGCTACCACACTACCATCGGTATGGCCCCGTTTGAGGCTTTGTACGGGAGGCCATGCCGTTCACCTGTGTGTTGGACCGAAGTAGGAGAGGCAGGCATCCTTGGCCCGGAGGTGGTGCAGAACACGACAGAGAAGATTCAGCTCATACGGGAAAGGATGAAGGCGGCCCAGGACTGACAGAAGACGTATGCTGATACAAGGAGAAGGCCCTTGGAGTTTGAGGTTGGGGACCACGTGTTCTTGAAGGTCTCCCCACGGAGTGGGCAGTGGAGGTTCGGCAAGGGGGGTAAGCTTTCCCCCAGATACGTCGGACCCTTCGAAGTGTTGCGGCAGGTCGGCGAAGTGGCTTATCAGCTAGAGTTACCTCCGCCGCTGCTAAGGATACATGATGTATTTCATGTATCCCAGCTCCGTCGTTATCTGCACGATGATTCACACGTCCTTGATTGGGGTGAACTGGACATCGAGGACGACGTAACCTTTGTGGAAAAACCAGTGTTGATCGAGGATCGCAAGGAGAAGGTGCTTCATGGGTGAGCCATTCCCTTGGTTCGTGTGTTGTGGAGACATGGCGGGCTCGAAGAGAGTACGTGGGAGAGGGAAGCACATATGCGTGCTCAATACCCTGGGTTGTTTTGAGCTTTGTTCCATTTTGTACCTATCGTGGAAGAACGTTTTACTTTTGACTATGAAATGTACTGGTTTATTTTCCTATGTTGTGTGTGAAAAACCCCTGCTAAAGGGAAGAGGGAACCCGACCCCTAATCAAGACGCATTAAGGTGGATGCGATTAAACCCGTGTGGGCGAGTCAGTGCCGCCCAAAGCGGATAATATCTTGACATGGGGGAGGGAAACTCTCCAAACCCACATGACCGGGCGGTTTGGCATGGTATGATGCTTGGTTCTTGGCAGGGGAGTGTTTTTAGTTAGCAGGGGTTCACTCCTAAGAGGTATCTTTCGAAGATGGTTGTGCAGACCCTCTCTTTCCTCCTGGTTTGTTGTGATTCTCGAGGACGAGAATCGTTTAAGAGGTATCTGATGTGATGACCCAGACCCCCCTTGGTCCCTTCCTTTTCCAAAATCCGGATCCTTAAGGGGTGCCGATCGGTGCGACCGATCGGTGAGACCGATCGGTGAGACCGATCGGTGCGACAGATTGGTGAGACCGATCGGTGGGACCGATCGGTGCAGCCGATCGGTGGGACCGATCGGTGCAGCCGATCGGTGGGACCGATCGGTGTGACCGATCGGCGGAACCGGCCGACGTCACCCGGCCTTGCCAAGTTGTTCCAGTAACGCTCCTTTTTCGCAAATAGGGTATTAAACCCTATTATGCCTCGTTTAAAAGAAAAGAAAATGTCTTAAAAACCCGAAACGCGCACGAAAGTTTTAATTAGATACTGAATCGACTCATGAGTCGGTTTAAACCACCCAACACCTTTAATGATGAGTCATGCCGCATGGTCAACCCACGACTTCCACGTCTTACGCGGTTTCGCATTTTCACCTCAACCGTCCCCCGCTCTTATAAATTAAGGGTTAGGCCGTGGTTTCCCCCTTCTTCGATCGTGGCTCTTCTGGTGCGTCGGGACCTCTGCATCGTTATCCGTAAAGTTCCGCGCCCCGGCCTAAACGTCGATCATCTATCAACAAGTAGGGAATTTCTCTCCTCTCTCACTTTTGTGTATCATGCGGGGTGGGCATTATTTTTGTTCCTATGGAATTGGTTGAACCGAACCATAATGAAGATAATAAACGAAGTTCTAAAGAAAGAAGTGGAAGTGGTTGTGATCGTTGTTTTGCTTTATCTTGTGATCATCCTTTTTAGTTGTGCTGGTTTATGTTTTCTGAAAATTGAGGCCGTTGGTGGTCGTTGTATGTGCACTGATGAATCCCCTCGTGATGTTTTTAATGGGTTGCTGAAATTGTGAACACCTGCTGTGATATTGGTTAATCACGTATGCCTGGCTGAATAAGTTGAAAGTACAAGGATCAACCCTTTTGTGATAACTCCATGTTAGAATACACGGAATTTGAAATCCTGGAGTGTGTTAAGTCGTTTAAATCTGAAAATCCCTGTTCTTTTATACTCTCGGTGGTTGTGTGAATTTGGGGGATGGGATCTCCTGTTGGTGTGGATTCTGTGGTTGTGAGTTTTAAGTCCGAGTGGTTACTCGTTCATATCACAAATTTGGGAGAGATCCTCTGTTGACAGAATCGGGTGTGAGTGTTTTGGTTGATGCATACTTTTGTCACTTTCCTTGGTTATGCTTGTGGTAGTTGCCCAGTAGTGCTTACAATCAATTGAACATTTTAACTGAACGTGAAAAAAGAATGGGACAAATGGTTTTTGTGGGCAAGGGTTGTGAACTGTGACTCAGACGCAGTGGTGTTGTGTTCTGTAGGTTGGCTAGGAAAACCTAAGTTTTGGGTGAGTGTTTGTTACCTATATCTATACTTGTAGCTTTGTGTTTCTTATTCGCGCCCCACCCATGTTGAGCACTCAGTGCCGAACAACCCCATTTATGGGGGAAGAGTGTATTTTTCCAACACTATCCTTAGTGGCTGGTTATTAGCTCCTTTTCTGCTCCCTTTCCCGGATAGCCCATGTACCTTCGGGCAGGATGTGATGGCCTGAAGTCCATTATTAGCCCAAGAACCATCAGGCGGGGTGTTGTGGTGGTTGGCCAGGTGTGTGCGGCAGGTGGTTTCCCAAGTGTCATTGGGATGAGGCCCAGGTGTCTTCGGGCATGGCAGTGGATCCTTTAGCCCAGGTGTCTTCGGGCGTGGCGGTGGTTGTTCTGGCCTAGGTGTTTGCAGGCATGGTTACATGTGACAGTTGTGGCCCAGGTGTGTGCGGGCGGGATTTCAGTAGTGGGACTGTGTGCGGTTGAGGCCCAGGTGTGTGCGGGCGGGATTTCGGCAATGGGACTGCGTGTGGTTGTGGCCCAGGTGTGTGCGGGCGGGTGTGGCAGTGGTACTGCGGTGAGAATGGCGGGATTGGTCCGATGCGTAGGATGTCTCAATAACCAGTGGGAAAGTGGCGCGGGGTACCCAAACATCGATGATCTCTTATTATATATATTACTTGACTTGCGTTATTTGGGGAGTGAGCCTTGGTGAGGTCTGGGATGGAACGTTTGCCTTGTTAGGTGTTTGGTTTACTTTTTTTTTCTCACGGGACTTTAGTACGTTCCCCCACTTGTGCACGAGAGTCTTGGTTTTCCCTACTGAGTGTACTTGTATACTCACCCTACATATATAAAACTGCTTTTAGGTTTCCAGGAGTACTTCGGGGATCACGCAGGTCCTTACTAGCTCGGACTTTTGGAGCAGTTGCAGTTGTTTTCTTTTCCTTTTTGGTACTTACCTTGTAGTCACCTTTTTTCACTTTGTGGCTTTCACTTTTGGAACATGCATGTGGGAATGGTTTACTTTTGGCTTTACTTTTCTTTCTACCTTGGTGTTGTTGGGTTTTCTTCTCCTTATCTTTCGATCCTATAAAATAAAAACGGTAATGCCTTCCATTTGCGAGAATTTTCTATACCCTTGGTGCTAGTCGCCACTCCGGGGCCTATTGAAGGCGGGTTTCAGGGGTCATTATCTCTCCTTCAACTTAAAGAAGGAAGGGCCTGGAAATCTGCTGACCCATCCCTCCTTTTGGTGAAGGCGGGTCGTGACATGGTTTGATTAATGATTACAACATGGTCTATTATTTAGTATATGTTTTTTGAAAAAAAAAATCTATTTTGGTTTCAAAATTAAAAGTACAGTGATAGAAGATAGTGATTATCCTTAAATAGAACCCAACTTTTAATAGAAGTTTATATTCAAAATATAGTGATACTAATGATGGTCCATGTAAACATTTATTGATGTTATAATCATATTACATGTTTATTGAAAGAATTTCTAAAATATCAATACTATGATCATATTGGTTGATTTATTTCATTATCTTAGTATGAATGTGATAAAATATGTGACCTAAAAATGAAGTATAGATGATTGTTAATTTGATTGATTAGAAATTAAATTCCATGATTGGGATAATAAAATATTATACATAATAGGATGGGACCAAAGATATGGGTTAATGTTGATTCAAATAAAATGTCTCTTTATTTTAGTGATTTCGATACTATATAAAACTTTCACGAGATCTTATTGAAGAGTTGCTATAATTATAAAAAAATTTATAGCCACTCAGTGTATATATTGTATATTTTTTGGAGTGAATCACCCAAATGTGTTTTTATGAAACTGTAAAATGTGAGTGTCTACCGTAATTAATTTTTAATTTCAATACCCTTATAATGGGTTCATTTATTAATATACAGTGTTTCAAAAATATGTAGATTTAGGTTCTATATTCAGAGTAATTACAATCTTCAATGAATGGAAATTTCCATAATAGCCTATTATTAATTGGGAAAATCGAATAACTCTTCATGGATTACATATCCATCATGGTTATTAATAGTCTGGGGGTCTTATTTTTTATCACATGTTTTAGAATTTAAATTTAATGAATAATGTTTTTGGTCATATTGGGGATATAATTTCACTAAAATAATTTAACATTGTAATTGATAATGTGTTTTTCAGTTAACCTTTTTTTGTTGATGACAAATATGAGAGAGGTTAATTATTTTAATTCATTATTTTATTTTCAATATTTTATAAATTTAACTTGGAAATTATACTTCACACCAGATATTAAATTTTATACTATTAATATACATCAATCAAGTCACCAATTTGGATACTAATTTAAGATTTGGTAAAAGAATTGAGATTTATATATTTACATTAGTGTAAATTTCATTGGATGATTTTACCATTAAGGTTATTACTTTTTATTCATGTAATAAATTCAATGTAAAAATATTTTATAATTTATTTTGGGACATTAATATATTTTTCTTTTTCTAAGATAGAATAAATTTAATATTTTTCACAATTAAATTTCACAAAATATTTTTATAAAATTACCCATTATATCACTAAATACTTTTCCTAATTTAAATATAGTATCTTTATATTTTTATTCATGAAATACTGAATAAAAAATACATTCAACTTAATAAAATTACAAATTATTACTATTATAGATTATTAATAAAATTTTAGGGTATCCATATAATTTTTTCACTTAAAAAACAATATAAAATTATATAATAAGTGAAAGATAATTTTAGGTATGGAGATAATGTTTTCCCTAAAACTATTTTTACTCAATATGTTAATATGATTAATTTGTAATTCTAAAATTTAGATTTTTTTTAAATGGAATATATATTTTGATTCAGTAAATCAATGTTATTTAAAAATGAACAATTTGTAATAATAATTATAATATTGCTATAGTGAACATTAAATATAGTGGTAATAGTAAATATTTTAATTTCAAATATATGTTATATTTGTATTGTTTATTTTAAATATATGTAATTGATGTCAAGTATAATAAATGATGACATTGTTATTATTATTATACCCTTATAAAATTATATTATCAAACATGTTACTGGTTACAAATTCTAAATAAGATTTAGAGGAAATAATTGTTAAAATTTAGTTTTTCTATAAAAAATATTAAATGTATATTGTTTTAATTAAAATTTTAATTTTACAATATTCTAAAATTGAATTAGATTAATTTTATTTCACATTTGGGTCTATAAAAAAATTTGTATGATTTTTACATTCTATTTTTAATAAAATATAAATTCATTGATTAAAAACAAATTAGAAATGTAAACCCAAAAAATTATAATTGAAAAAATAAATGTTTAATAACATGAAACATGTTTAATAATTGGGATTAAATTTATTAATGAATATTTGATGTCTTTATAATGAAAAAAACTCTATTTTTTATTACTGTTTGAATTGTGACCACAATTATATTGTAATAAGATTATTGAAAACAATGTTTATTCAGAAGATTACAATTTCTATAAAATATAGAAAGGGATAACATCCTTCATTTTAAATATACATAGAATAATAATGATTCCCTAAAATGAAGAACAATTTTATTTCTCATAAAAGTATGAGGAAAAAAATATTCCCTAGTCATAATAATAAGAAATAATCCCTTCATTTCTATGGTGACATTATAGATAAATATCAACATCCTGATGTGGGTATTATTATATCCTTATCCTATTATTATTCTTTCACCATGATAAAAATTACATTATAAATATTAATTTGATATCATAAAAATTATTATTAAACATATGTTTTTATAAATTAAGGTATAAACCCTTATATATTTGCATTCATCCACTTGCAAAGATAATCAAATGTCGACCTTTTGTTTGTGTAAACTACCAAATCTATGAAGAGATATCTTCTATTTTCCCCACATCATATTTTAAATAGGTAAAAGTGTGAAATTTAATAAGTGATATATAAATATTATAATTATAATTATTATCATAATAATAACATTTCTCCTTCATATCCATTGATTCTTTTGAAAATGAAAATTTTCACTGCATGTTGTGAGGACTACCAACAAAAAAATGTTATATGACTCATTTTTCATCTAGTATTTTTCTCTTTTTTTAATATATTATGATATGATACACAACCATAAACAAATTTCCTTATTATTCTAAAAAATGATATTAGTTTTGATGAAATAGTCCTTTAAAATTGTAATCATCCCTTATAAATTCAATTTCCATTTTTTATCGGTGTCATGACCTATATTAAAAATGATTTTAAACTCTTTCAAATTAGGATATGAGAAATTAAATATTAATATTTTAAATTTTTAATAATAAATGAATTATTTTTAGCTAACTATTCTTTCTTTATTAAATTTTTAACCTATTATAAATATATCAACATCAATCACCAAAAATAATGAAATAATCTAACAAAGATTCAATATTCCTAAAACATATTTCGAACAATTATATAATGTTATATGGTAAATTTAAATAAATTAATAATATATAATAATATATATTTAATTACATTATAATTATGTGACTAATATAAATTGATTTTTGTCTAATTTTCCACTTAAAACACAAAGTAAACAATTAAAAATTATTGACACTTGATTATAATGTTAAACTATAATTATGTATCACATTTTCACTAAATGGTTATAACTGATGTATATAAACAAATAAATCCATAAATTTATTTAATTGGAAATTAAGATATTTATATATTCTTTACAATAGTTTTTTACTCAATCAGCTAAGAGTTATTTCAGGGTAAGGGTATTATTGACTTACTTTTTGATTCATGGGGTCATATTCATTCCTTCATGAATATATTTTTTTTGAATTATTACTCTAGAAATTTAAAACAACTATACTCTATTTCCCATAGTAATCTATATAATTTACTTTTATTCATAAATTACCTCATCATTGATAAAAAAATTGAAAAAATATGTCTAATATTGGTATGAATAAATCATTTTTATAATAATAGATTTATTTCATCCATCACCTGTTTCATAAAATAAAATTATTTTATTGAACTAAATCTAAATATTTAATGTCATTTATATTATTCAAATTTTACTTTGAAACATTTATGAAGGAAATAAATCAAATGTATATCATGGGTTTGGTGTTCCTATGGAACTAAAAATAATAACTTAAGCATTCAATTCCATTATTTCCACCTCGATATTTAAATTATTTAATTTATTTTAAAATCATGATTTAATATTTAGACAAAAAACTGATAATATTATTTAAAAAATAATCATATTTACCCTATTAATTCATGATGATTATTCATAACACTACACACATGGATAAACACACTCATGTAATATGATTTGGTTAACAAAATTTATCTTTAAAAAAATATCTAATTTGTATTATATATAACCTTTCATGTAATTTGGACTGGAGTGAAAAATATATAGAACAATGATCTCTAAAAAATTTCATCCTTGATTCTAAAATAAAAATCATTTTGATCTATTAAAAACATCATGAATGGAATGAATCACTAATCGTTGATTCATAATGAATCATCGTCCCACTTTTAGTTATAACATGATTCCCCGAGATTATGATTTGTTAGTTAATTCATTTGAAAATATATTTTAATTCAATTGTAATCATAAAACAACGCGGTAGTTTTTTATGTCAATCATTTAGAAGGTCGCTATTATTAGTTGTGTACTTTCAATTAGAATACAGTGGAAAAGGTTAAAGTACATTATATATAATGGATATAGTTCAATAAGATATTATTCAATAACTAATTTCGTCAATCACATCACATAAAAATGGATTTTTTATTCATATAATTAAAAAAATCAAAGGTTCCAAAGAATGAATATTTCACAAGAAGAAATATTTATGCATCTTGTTTCATCTCTTATAGTAACAGTATATTTTATCATTTATTTACAAGATTAAAACCATGTCATTGATGGGAATTATCCATAAGTTACATTGGTATCTCGGAAGAGATTATTTAATGTTCTGAAAATGTGGAGATAAAATCTTTAACCCACATTTATTATGGGGATAAGATAAAAAATGGTGTATCATGAATTAATTGATTATAATTCACATTATGGGATGAAATTATAGTTTTCTACATGAAATAATAGTAAGATAATATAGAATTGTAATTACTTCATGAGGTTAGGGTATTTATTTATGTGTGGTAATGAATAAAAAAATCACATTACAATTTTATTAAGGCCAAAAATATGATTAAATCAATAAAGGAGATAATAGTCCCATTAAATGATCAATCCACACCAAATGATATAATGGTAAACGGTTTTGAAATTATGATTTGAAATTCTACATTCCTAATAATATTTTACAAAATACGCCATGTAAACATTAAACACTATGGGAATAATGATGTGAAATGAATATCATTATTATCTTAGGTGGTTAAAAGTATAGAATTTATGTGATATTCACAGAATTAATTTTCCATGACTTATAAGTGTGAAAATAGATGATAGTTCATTGTTAGAGATCTATAAAAGGCATTGAAACAATGAATTTATAGTTGAACCCTTTTGACATTTCAACACATTCTATGTATTCATATATCAAACATAGATTGTATATGTAGATTGCCAAAAGAATGTGTGGTCATATTTATATATTTTATACATATATATTAAAAAAATTTGATTATTATATATGTCATTGGCAGATTGAGTCAATTACTATAGAAAGGAGAAACTATTTCAAAAATGAATCATGTGTTAATTATATGTGTAGAAAGTATCAATATTCTCACTTGTAATTATCATAAATGGAAAAGTAATATACCAATAAAAAAATTAATTTATCAATAAATGGCCAATATTATCCTTGATAACTGATATCGATATGTTTCACGTGTTATTTAGATAATAGAGTCACATCTATTCTAATAATTTCTCATCGATATCAAAGACACTAAATTTATTAAAAGTAAGTATAGTAAATATTCATTAGATATTGTAATATGTTGGAGGATTCATGGAACTAGAAAATATTTCTTCCTATACTCCCATGATTATGGTACCCTATAATGGGTAGGTATTTTTATTAGAAAGTGAGGATTTATAAAATTTCATGGGTAATATCTTCATGTAGAATGATAAGGTAATTTTTTAATAATTCCAATTAAGTATACTTGATAAAAATTCACAAATTTATGATTATTGATTGAAATTATTGTTATTTAAATTCAATATTTGGTTATATTATCATTATGATGAAATTTCTGATAGAAAGAATAATCACAATAGCGTAAAATATATATTCGTAGTAAAGAAGAATAGTATGTTTTAATGAAGAAGGTTTGAATTGATAATAGATTAGGACAACTCATAACAAAACGAATAGGGAATGGAAAATATGATTAATGATTCCCTATGAAATAATGACCATTCTACATAATTTACGATGAGTATTGAGAGATACACAATACTCATGGATTTTCGAGATATTAATCTTGAATTCATATTAGGAGTTGATAAATTCCATATTTTCCACCTTTGTGTTTTATATTTTTTCCACGTAAAGGTCAAATATTCCATTAAAAATGATGTTTAGTTACATAAAAAGTTGGTGATTTTTTCCTATAACAATTTTATACAAATAGAGAAATATGTTATGCAATCTAGATATGTATCCCATAAAAACCAGAATTGATGAAGGATAATTTGGATAATTCACATAGGTTTTCACTCTGTATTCATCTGGTAAGAATAATGATATTTAGAGAACTAAAAAAAATATTCCAGGAAATAAAAAATACATTAGTTGATGAATTTTTTTTATTCCTCATATTTTATATATTTATTTTTTTATTGAAATATTTTAGGGGTATGTTTCAAATATTAACAATAATATTATGGAAATTGGAAAAAATAAAAATGATTTTCATCATAGGACTCTTCAAAACGTATAAATGAAATAATTGTAGTTGGGATATGGAGAATTTATATATTAATTTATCATATCTTATTACCAACTATGGATATTTATCAACCCACCCACTCACCATGATATATATATATATGGGAAATAGTGAGGCAACCTAGAGTAAAAATATGTAATTTATTTGATTTTGATATGGGTTATAACCTGAGGTTATTAGAATTATTCACAAATTATATGAGGTAGATATATAGTTTATAAATAATTATCTTCATTGGAATGATGGTTAGTCTAAGAGGAATAAAAAATTGTTGAGGATCTACTATGTTCTTATCTGATGTATTTCTACTGATGGTTATATAAACATCCCCTCCCACCCGCCGAGGAGATATCAAATAATAAAAATTTTCATTAAATCGTTTGGAGGACACCATATACTGTTATTTAGGGGGAAATATTTAAGACTATAATAAGATAGGAAGAATCTGGATAGAGGAAGATAACTTTTCTTGACATTTGTTAAGAAAATATGGGGATTTTTCAAAACATTTACCAGTATAAAAAAGCGGAACAAATTCAATTGATGTGTTGTATAAATTATCATATTGAAGATATTGTTATCAAAGTTTGTGATATGATATTATATTGAATATAAATTATTCCAGGGTTATAATATTTATGAAAATTGTAACTTTTCCTCTAGATATATAAGTCGCTTCATGGTCTTGGATTTTTTATGGGCTGTAACCTATCAACATGTTCACTATTCACACTTATCTAATGTGAACGGTTTATTTTAGGTATCACTTTTTAGTGTGTATAAATTATATCAATCTCATTTAACGATCTCAAAAGTTGTACCAATTAAAGATGACCTTTCATACTAAAAATAACATATGAAAAAAAATAGATTATAGAGAAAATGTTTTAAGGAACATTATTTTCCCTCAATTACATGTTCTTTGGTTGAATCGTATTTTTTAGATAGTTATATAGAAACCTAGGGATGTGATGAGATAAATTACACAACCTTTTTTCCAACATGTAAAAATATTTCATTGAAAAATTGTATTGTAATTTGGTAGAAAGAAACATCACTTGATTTTAGAAAACACCTATCATTAATTAAATATCATGAAAGTATATTGTATTTAAAATAAACATATTTTAATACAGACACATGTTCCATTACTAAAATTTTAATGAACCCAACACTTGGATTCCAGAGTTAGTGGTCACTTTATTATTATGTAACTATATTTAAGAATTTTCATCCTAAATGAATGAATATTTTAGTATTCATTGTAATATATATATATATCTCTCAAAAATTAATTTGAAAAAATTATATAACACATATAATATTATATGGAACACTATTTTATCCATTTTCTAATCACTTAATATCAATTTTAATATACATATTATAATCCAAAGGAATGAGATCTTAAGAAGTTTTTGATGTATAATGATGTGTCGGGGTATACCTATATTGGAAAATGAAAAAAATATGTGACAAACTATATGGAAAGTAAATTAACTAAAACACATATAATTTTATCAATAGCATGATAAAGAATAATAGTGTTCTAAGAATAAATTATTATCAGAATAATTATATATAATTTACCAAATGATCATTAAAAATATCTATATATATTATAACCAATTAAATAATCATATATACTTAAAAAATTAATCTCATAATGATTAAATTCGTAAATTTGGACAACATAACACTCGTTACAAGTCATTTTATATAAATGGGACCGAATTCATAAAAATCAAATTATAATTTTCTTCATAAGATCTTCCAATTCCTCATGGGGATGTATAATTATAATCCCATAAAAACATAATTTAAAACACATTCCTGAAATATCAAATGATGAATTTCATTCATTATCTATATTCCTTATCGAGAAAATATCCAAATAGAATAATGAATATATATTTTTCAATACGTCCATAGTCAAAAAATAGATTCCATTGTAAACCACTCTAGAAATAAATGGTATAGAGTATAGTCAATTAGAATATATATGAAAAGTAAGGTTTAGTTATAAGTTAAATTTACAATAAAATTATCATAGGAATATGAATGTTTCAAGGGAAATATAACGACAAAATATTTTAACCAGAATGTGAATGAATACAAATTAATTATTAAATGTGATAATAAAACATCAAGAGAAATGAAAATCACGGAACCATTAAAATATAATCCCAGTAGAATATTAGTAAAATATAGGGTTTTTTCATTCATGAATTATGATACCATTATAAGATCAGTGAAAATATTCATGAGTAAATTTTCATTTATAAATTGAAAATAACTTCTTATAACTAACATTTCAATAATATTAGTAAAAATAAATTTTTTGAAAATAATTAGAGAACTTATTATAGATGATTCCAATCAATCCAATCATATTATAATAATAATTCATTACACCATTTGATAAAAAAATTTAAAATTATCATTGTTTGTAAAATGAATGGAATATTACATATTGAATATTTACCCAAAATACCATGATGGATAAAAATATCATTAAAAATCATATGATAATTTTAAAAACATTAATACATTTGAGTTTTAAAAAATGGTTTTGGAAGAATTTTTTTACACAAGATTGATAGAAGACGTATTTTATGAGAGTCATTTTCCATGTAATTTTATTCAAAAAATTGAAGACAATAGTTATATTAAATTAATAAAACACTATTAACCATATGTTAATAAATTGAAATGGTTTTATCTAATAATAATCAAATAATATTTTCCAATGGAAATTCAATAATGAACCATCTTCATTAAAATGAGATTGTCAAGTAAACCATTAAATCATTTTTAGCTAATGAATCATAATTCACATTAAATAATAAAATAAAAAAATCATTATATTTTGTTAATATAAAATGAATAATTATGTAAAATATGAAATGGGTTATAGAAAAACTTCATAAAAATAAATTGGTCAATAATAAACAATATGTCTCAATATAGTGGTAATTGACGTGAAATATCATCCTATTATTATCTATTTAATCTTGATATAGTCAAAGAATAGATTACATGTATTAAATATAAATCCATATAAAATACATTAAAATAAAAAAAATTAAATAAAATGTCATTACCCACATAATCTCAGAATACATAAGATAAGGAATAAGTAATATAACCTAATGAAAATGATCTTTAGATATGAAATTAATTATCACAATGTAACATTCAAGTAAAATCACCTTTCATAAAATAATTATAATTGATTATTAAGATACCATGATGTATGAATTATTCATCACTTTAAATTGTATGTAAATAAACAATATGAGGTAAATTTGGTGCATAACCTTACAATATTCATATGTTATTAAAAATTTATACAAAATCCCTTACCTCGGGTCTAATTTATTCCCATATGTTCAAAAAACCTAAATAATAAATATATCTATATTTTATGTATATTTAATAACCATAATCACAAATATATTACAATATATTATTTTCTGATAAATATTATTACTATTTTATTGACAATTTTTTTTAAAACACTATTTTGGTTGATAACTACTTCGTTTGTCTAATTTTTTTTGTGTGGTAGTTTCCTTCCTTATATTTTGATCATATTAACATAATATATATAATCAAATCAATTATATAACTATCTTATTTATTCATTATACATGTATTTATAATATTCTATAAATGATAGACGTAGGAAAATGAGTTACAATGTTATTGGCGATGATAGGTAGTACATATGCATGACCGTTATTTTAATTATTTTGATGGATGCAAATAAAATAAATATATATTCTATATTGATGTACTAATTATTATATCATATATATTAAATAATTAAATACATACTACCAGAAATTTTAAAAAAAATAAAAAATTGATCATATCGCTATGTGGAGGCAGCAGTCGACACGTATACACAATAAATGTTATAATTATATAATGTATTGGACTGTAAAAAGGATGATGGGATATTTAATGGAAAATTGTTTTTATTAAATTATAATATATATATATATATATATTAAATCCAAATTCATATCAAGATTTCAGAGGTTGGGGTTGAAATTGAATTACATCGATTCATGAGGTGGTCGCATGTCAGTACATGAAATTGACAATTTTATCATCATTTGATGGAAGAGGGTATAGATATAGGGAATTAAATTTAAACATTATCCTCTAGAATTATGTGGGTACACTTATATTGTTTTATTATTGTTTAATAAGGTTTTATGGAGTTAGAGGAAGAAATAAAATGAAGAGACATTGTTCTAAACAATACATCATCATTTGAGAACTCAAATAGATTTAGACATAAAGCCTTCTAAGATTGGGTTTCTTATAAAATAATGGAATAAAGTTAATTTTTAGGGAATTATGAAAGGTATGTGGTCAGGTATTGAGTAAACTAATGTTTTTGGGATTTTTGATGTTTAGTGGGGAATAGTGTCCTATAGTGACAGGGAGGGAACACTACGATGTTATGAAAAGAGTGAAATATACCCATTTTTTATAATTCCAAAATCCTATAATAAGGAACATTATTAATCCCTAGATTACTTAAGATTAATATATGGCTATAAAATTGTATATTGACATGTTTTAAGGATACATTAATCCTTATCTTCTTTTTTCCCCTCCAATAATCTCATTTTAATCTAAACCATGGTGAATACTTTTTTTAATTTACTATTAACTGTGAGAAAAAATTGTGTTTAACTTATTTTTTAATATAAATTATTATTATTAAAATATATAATCCATATTTCAGTATTAATTTCACATTACTGGATGTATTTAAATTAATTTTAATAATATAATGGCGATGAGAAACAACTTTCCAAAGGAAACAATATCATTAATATACATAAAGTATATTAAAAATGAGTATATAATTGACTAAAATGAAATTAATTTGGTTATTTGTTCTATAATTAAAATAATATTACTTGTATAATAAATTTAATCAATAGTATGCTCTGTGAATTCTTAAATTGAAAAACCAGCTTTTAGAAAAAACAGTAATTTTTTCAATATTCATCAACAAAATTATTCATATTATAAATTATAAAAAGAAAGTATATATATGATTAATTTGAAATATTTTTTTTAAAAAATTAAATTATTTTTATAAATTTTTTTATAAAATATGAAAATTTAATTAAAATTACTATGAAAAACTTATTGAAACAAACATATATAAAAATACATTTTTAAAAAATACATATTAATATATTCGTATCTAAAACTAGAAAAAATACAAGTTGAATGAAATTTTTTTATTGAATATATAAAATATAAATTTTATTAAAAACTTTCACCAATTTTAATTAGTTTAATTTAATATAATGAAAATAAATTTCTTGCAAAAATATTTTTTTATGAAATAATATTTCATTTATATCCAAGTGATTTTCTTCTAATCCATAAATAACTATTGAATTAATGTTTACATGTGTAAACAATATAGTTTCATTAAT
Source organism: Viscum album (assembly GCA_963277665.1). Taxonomy (NCBI): domain Eukaryota; kingdom Viridiplantae; phylum Streptophyta; class Magnoliopsida; order Santalales; family Viscaceae; genus Viscum; species Viscum album. Next base: position 1,680,758,576 of record OY728126.1, on the reverse strand, counting down.
TATTAATTCATATACATACTAAACAATTTAATTTTAGTTTTTAATTATAATTTTTAAATAATATATTTCATTCACCATTTAAACTCATTGTTTTTTGTCATATATTATATAGAAAATGATGATTCTATTTTAAAATCATGGGGTTGAGTGTATCTCATGATATCAAAGATGTTATATAATTATTAAATAAATATATCATGATAAATTGTGGTGTTCATTATACAATAAATTAATTAATATCATCTTTTCTATTTGAACTTTCTCTCCAAGAAACTCATTTATACATTTAAAAATTCCCTAATAGTATACAAACTTCATAAATGTGTTAATAAAAAATCCTCATAAAAAGATGGAAAAGGCATTATTTGGACATATATAATAACATATTACTATTACTCAATGTTAGAATAAATTAGTGGAATCAGTAAGAAAATAATAATTAATAATTAAGATATATTTATATCTCTTTACACATTAAATTGAATTTGAATGAAAATGTTAATTACCATAAAAAAATAAAGCGACGAGGTGGGAAAAGGTCCATTATAATCATAACAAATGAAGGTATATGTATAACATTTTTTTTTCAAGATCCAATTCCTAATGTATATGTACTCTATTATTTTCAAGATAGAGAATCCACAAAAACCTGCATACTTGATTCATTTTATTTTATAATCACATTTTCATCCCTTATTTCATCTTTGATGAACTTCCACTTTATATGTTACTATAATAATTTAATATACATGATGGATGTTTAAATCCTTGAAACACAAAAATTAAAATTTAAAATATCCTAGGATCTATAAATGTGTGTATATTCATTCTGTATGCCTCTTAATATTTACCAAAACAACAAAATGGATTTTAAATTTTGCCAAATATAAAACATTCATATCTAGAACTCAAAAATATCAAGAGAAGTATAATAGAATAAATTATATAATAATTTATACCCAAACCCTTCAAATTATATCTAAAAAACGTCATAATATTCATCCCAATTAATATTATTTATTAACAATAATTGTCATTTATGTGTCTCAAAAATATAATACAACCCTAGAAATTTAATTAATCACCTAAAATCATAAAAATTAAAATAGTTTTGGTCAAAATAATTACGATACATAAAACTGTAAGAGTAAAAATACTAGCATATTAAACATTAAAACATGTAGTCTAGTGGTATGTGATGTACCTTTTGCTACAATTGATTTTGGGTTGATTCCTCAAAACTGTTTAGGATGTCACAGGTTCTCACACACCATGTGGTTATTATTTTTTTAAAAAACTATATTAATATATATCCAATAAAATGTATATCAAATAATGAACCACTTAAAAATAAATATTAATCCTAAAACCAATTTTTTACCATTGTATTTTATATATAGATATTCTTTTTTACAGAAAATCCAATAATCATAATTGTCTTTTATTATACTATAATCAATGATCATATTAACCCAAAAGTAAATCAATAACTATGATCTTATGTTATAAAATTTAATTTCATTATTAATTAAATAAAATTATTATTAAATCAAATAAAAATCCCTTGGATAATATTTTAAAAAAAATCTACTATTAATTTTTATATCATCTCAGATATACAGAACATATAAGCGTAAATGTGGATTCTAACACATTGAAAAAATTATTGACAGTAAAATAATAAATAAATTATTGTCTTCAAAACATTTATGATATTAATAGGTGAATAAATATATTATTCCAGCTGTTAAATAAAATATTATATGTTTCATGATTACTATAAACATAATTCCATTGAAAAAATTACTTCTACAACTTATATATTAGATTTCAATATATAAATTCCTCAATCCATTTACATCAATGATTGATATGACATATTCCCTAAAATTGTCAAAGAGTTAATAATTAATAGTGTAAATTTAAATGGATTACTCAAAGGGACCGATAAACTATGAAAATTATCTATTAATGGATCACTGATATGAAATTTTTGTATTTCCATTAGAAACCACTGTTTTTATCATTAGTTCATTTATCTATTCTTGTACTTTTTATGGAAAAATATTTATCCTTATACATTGAAACATTATCCTAGGTGTCTCATTTTTCATTGATTATATGTATGAAGTTTCCTTGTTACTTCCCTATTGTATTCACTACCTGAGAACCCAATTAACTAAAATTTTCTCCTCATCAATGTTTATTATTGTTTCTTAAGGTAGAGGTTGTTAATCATACATAATTATAACATATTATACATATTAATGATATCATTTAATCATTTTATTATCACATTTTTCTCCTAATTTAAATACTATACATCATAGTCAATGTTTGAACAGTTTCTTGGAGATCCAACCATTGAAAAATACAACTATTCATAATGTGACAAACAATAATCATCTTGAAAATCCACATAATTACATATACGATGTGTAAAACAAGAAACCATATTTTCACTCTAGTAATTTATATTGTTATCATAGGTCATTAATTTTCTTCATTTATTCACATTCATTATGATATTTCTCAAATAGTATGTAAATTACCCCACTCATATCCCCCCAGTAGTTTTAAACATGATTTATTGCAAGGCATGTTATCTTTCTCCATGTGATAATTGAGTCAAATCCTAATCATTAATATTCAGCATTATTAACCTTATGTAAGACATTTATAAATAATTATCTACATATTTTATTTAGGTTTCTTTAATTTTATTGAAATAAAAATAATATCCACCATACCACAACTTTTTTTTGTTATAGTATATATAGACATATACACACGCCTAGCCCAAAAAATTTGTTTTCTAATAAATATTTTCTTTAATATATGTCTCAAGGTTTCCACTAAACAACCACTAAAAAACTATAATGTCCCCAAATATAGTATCCCAAATTCAAATGATACATTATTTCATTTTCAATAGATATAATGAAAAAAATCAGCATGGATTGACTTGCTTAGATGTCCTAGAAAACAGGCTAAATACATAAAAATAAAATTATATTATAAAATAGAAAATAAAAAATAGATTTTTCTATTATAACTACATTATTTTCATTATCTTATCCCTATATAACAATCATGCTAAACATACTCGAATATTGGGGAAATTAAAAATAAGAAAGGGTTGATCTGTAATGCTTAGTAAGGGTGATGAATATAGATTATGATAACATTAAAACAATGGAATATAATATATGGAATGATAAATAACTAAAGGGAATAATATTTAATCATTAAATTAAATTTTACCAATAACATCATAGGAATAAATGATCATGAAAATTATTCCACATCAATAAAATCATGTTCCTGAATTATATCCGTAGACATTATAACTAATTGAATAATCACAAAGCAATCAATAAATAATCTCATAATGAGTAAATTCATTATGTAATATATAATAGCAATACATTAAATTCCTCAAGGTATTAAATCATACCTAAATAGGTATTTCCTCAAAAAAAAAACAAAATTATATGTTTCAATATTAGAACCACCAATGCATAGATGGTGAATATTAATATATATACTACCAATGAATTAATTTTCAATGTATTGTTCATATATATAATTTTCTATTAAAACTATAACTATATTCCTTGTCCATAAAAATCCATATTGATTAAAAATACAAATTCATAAATATTTCCTCAATCCATAAAATGAATTATAATGTATACCTTTGTATGTATTAACTGTATATGAATTAGGGAACAAGAATATACATTATATTTAAAATATATATTAATAACAAATTTGATATTCAATGATAACTCAAATGTTTTTTTTCAATAAAAACATAATACTAATTAAATTAATCAAGAACGTGAACAAAAATATTTTCATTGGAAAAAATGATAATAAAACACCTAGATGAACAAAAAGTATTGTATAATTAAAATATGTTACTAGTGTATTTTAGGTTAAATAAAGGGTTATTGTCATAAATAAATATAAATAATATTAAATTATCTTTAAATCATTTTGGAGGAAAACAAACTTCTCATTTTGAAAACGATTTTTAAAAACTAATGATTTGATGAATATTTGGGATATTATTTGAAAAAAATCTTGTAATATTGTGAAGTGAGATTCAAATCAATTATTGGTCATGATGGTGGTTATTTTTTGTTCATATGAGAATGATAGAAGAAATATTCCATTAATATTTCATAAGAAAACAGAAAAAATAACCTTGATTGGAAATGAAAGAGAATATTATTTTTAAGGAATTCTATAAAAATCAATTCATTTAAAAAATGAATTTATGAAATTTTATGTGAATATTATGAAAAATAGAGAAATTATTTTTAGAAAATATTGTGGATGATAAATATTTTGGACCAAATAGTGGAATACAATCGGTTTTCATAAAAAATATTATTAAACATTATTTGTACCAAAGATATGAAATTAGTATTATTACAAGAAAACTACATGAAAAAATTCACTATAATAAAATTATATTTGATTATTATGAAAATTTTAAATATTTTCCATCACTGTAAATTCAATCATTAATTATCATTATTAAAACGAGATTTCTAAATAAACTATTACAACTTTGATGAATTTTAAATCATAGTACCCATGAAATAATAACTTCAAAAAAATTATAAAATTTAATTATATTAATAGATTCAGTATAGAGAATTGTTATGGGGTAAAATATACCCCACGTAGATAGTAATAGGTATATAATAAAACAATTATCTCAATATAGTGGAAATTATGATGAAATATCGTACAATGATGATACCAATGAAGTGAGAATTAAAAAAAATATTTGATAATGTGTTTTAAATTTATATCCACGTAAAATAATTAAGAATATAAAAATTTGTAATAAAAATTCATTACACACATAATATTATAATATTAATTACAATATTTATATAATATAGCCTAATTAAATTAATTTGAGTAATGATATTTTTTTCCACATAGAAATAATCATGTCAAATACATTTGATAAAATAATTAAATGTAAAAAATAAAATATATATAATAAGGATAAATATATATTTTTTTGATGAATTTATATAAGTTTTAATCCGGATTTAATTGATAATAAACTCGGTTTTGTTTTTTCATTGAAAAGGGGACTCCAAAATACAATGAGGACTTACTAGAAAATATATATTCTAACAATAAATGTTCTGAAACATATATTCAGGACGTAAATTCCTTGAGTATAACATTTTCAAAAAACAAAAAACACATTAAATAATGTACATGCTAAGAATGAAAATTAAATTACCTGAAGATTTTTCACAATGCGAAAGCATTATAATTTGAATCCCAATGATTTAAACAATGTGAATGAATTACACAACTTGAAATGGTAAATATATGAATCCCATGAAAGATATAGGTAATGATATTAGGGAGATCCAAGATCATTAGAAACATATTCATCATTGAAGAAAAGAACAAGAATACAATTTTTACATATTGAATGTCTCATAACAATATTCACTTAATGAGGTTAAGAAAATAAATAATTTACACATCTTGAATCTCATAGATTTATATAAATTTGGGAACCCATGCTATGGATATTAATTTTTGGGAGGATAGATGATCCTCATCCTTTATTTCTCATTATATTATTATTTTTTCACAATCAATGTATTATTGGATTCATTTCCCATATTGATCATTTTTTACCACTAATCATTCTGATACACAATCATGTAGTTTTTCCATTCCAATGATTAAATATCAATTATGATTGTTATGTAATGTTTTCTGATATTATTTTCATCATTTTTTATTCATTAATGTAATTGTTTGTTTGATTTTTTATGGGTTCAATTATGAATTACACTATTTAATTTTTTAAATATATATGACATTCGTGTTTAATATTTAATCTTTTTAGACTAATATTGAAATGTGGGGATAATTTTCATAGGGTTTGGGATTGTGAGTAATGTAGGAGTTATTTAAAAAGAATCATTATACTATACGAATCTTCAAAGGTGTAGCACATTGGATTTGTGAGATCAAACCCACAAACACAAGATTGGTGGTAGTAAACCAAGCTGTTATTACCTTGAAATATGATTCCTCATTAACTCTCAAATATTTGGTGTTACTAAAAGTAAGTATCATATATTTTACTTAATATAATAATAAGGGATCAATTTCATTTTCATTTTTTATAAAAAAATAATTCCTAAATCATACATTATAAAATACTACATTCAAGGATTCAGAGTGCTACAAAGGTCAGAAATTGGTTCTGGTCAAACTAATTGGACTTACCTAACATTGAAAAAACTATTTTATCAAGATATTTTCAAAAAACATATGATCATTAATCAGGGATTTAAGGAAAATTTTATCATATGATATTTTTTATATGTTACAAAACTTCACGTGCGCCTGGATACATTAATTACACTACCCATGAAAAGGTTAGAAATAAATAATGAGATAAATATTTATTTTTTACATAATTACATGAATTAGACTTACTCATATTTAATTTATAATTTAATTATTATTAAATCCAACCCTACACATGACCCTTATCCAAGTGTATATTATACATGTAAGACTACATTATTCAAAAGATATGAAAAAAGAAACATGCACTCCCTAACAACTAAACAATTTAAAACAGTTTCCTTCAAAAAATATTAAGCTATATAAATCAAGTTAAATACCGTCTTCACTGAATGAAAAAAATGATGACAATGAATGTTCATGTTTCACGTATATTAGATTTTAAATTGATAAATTAGAAAAAAATATAAAATTAAAGAGTATAAAACAATGAAGTGAATACAATATAATTATTAATACATAAAAATAATTAAATAATACTTTGTTTGTAATTTTTGTGATTGAAATTATTGAGAAATGTACATTTTTTATTTCTGCTAAAACATATATTTCTAATGGGGATATTACCACATATAAATTTAGTCGAGAGTTTCATCACATGTAATCATTTTAAATAATGTATCACAATTATTATAAATCAATTACAAGAAATTGAATATATGAAATTAGGTTTCACATAATGCAGTTTAGATCCCCAATGGTCTATGAATATCATTTTCCTCTGGAATATTACAGCTTATATCTTCTTTGGGATTCTGATTTCCAACTTTACAGATCATGAAATTTTTTTCACTTCACTTACAAAATTAGATTTTATATTTTAAGCATTCCATGCCACGTAAAATCATAATGTCATGTAATTTGTATTTACATCATTTAAATTTTATCATATCTTCTAAATTGTAGGGTAATATTCTTCTCGGGGATTACACATCGTTTTTTGTGTTTCTTGGTGTGAAATGTTGAATTTGTTGCATTTCCAGGATTTTTTCTATTGATTATAAGAAAATATTTCAAGAAAAAACAACACAAATACTATTTTATTATTGGATAAAGAATTATTAAAAATTTAATTTATTCATCTAAACTATATATATTAATTTATATTATACATTTTCCCCACCCATGAAAAATTTATCATCCTCAAGAAAAATCAACATAGTATGGATTCCAATTACAAAAAATTAAAAGAGAAACCAACTTTACAACCATTAAAAGAATACTAAGTTATATAATTAAAATAATTAAACTAGGTTTAATAATATATAAAAAATAACTAACTTCCCATAATTAGGTTACATATTTTGATTCTTTATTCCTATAATAACATTTTATCAACACTTCCTCATAATATATCCTGATTTTTCAATTTACCTCACAATTAATTCTCTCTCATCAATAGAAGTAAAATTATATTTTATTTATGATCATTCCCTAAATAAATGTTCAATGTTATTGTAATTAATTCAGCATTACATGTCCAATCCATAAATTTGAAGACACAATTAAACAAGTGGCCTTCAGCAATAATGGTTAACTGACTCTAAGGATGGGTTTAGGTATCTAGATAATAAAAATAAAGCTATAAAATTAAGGTAACCTCTATAGTATTAATCTTGAATATCATGATAAATATAGTGAAGAAACATCTCCTAAAAAAAGATTGTTTTTCTCTAAATAGTTCAAAGATAGTCTATAAATATATTACAAAATTTAAAAGAATGTACATTGTTCAATTCTCTATTTTTATAGAAAAAATTCAAAATAATTGTAAAATTTCCCACTACCATACACAATATATTCATTCATGGGGATCATTGATTCGAAAATTATGAATTTTGAACCTCATAATAAATAATACATTTTTTAAAATAAATAGGTATGAATAGAAAATAATGAATTTAATCATGAACCACATCATACAAAACTGGTGAAAATTAAACTATATATCTCCATAGATTAGAAAACCCCAGTATGGATGCAATTTCAAATACCACACACTTTTTCAAATGAAAATAATTGATAGAACCAAAATATGGTTATTAGGGATAATAGTCTTGAAAATTTATATCATAATAGGGAAATTCGTGAATACTACAGGCTAGGTAGTGATATTTTCATTGGTGTGTATCTGTTATAATGGATCAAAAAATTACTCAATCCATTTAATTGTCTATTTTTCTTGTAATATCCTCAATATGATTCCAAATCTCATTCTGATATGTATTCATTTTCCCTATCTCTCTCATGGCATATTCTCATAAAATAACATGACAACGTAGGTTTATAATTGTCTTGTAAATGGTAATACAAAATTATAAAATCAGTTTTAGTATTCTATCTAGTAACATGTTAATCAAAATATATTGCACATGTATTGAATTAAAAAATAATAACTCAACTCAAGAATTAGACTAAAATTCTAAAATTGAATAAAAAAATATTCCAAAAATCCCTATCCTTAAATTGTATTTTATTTCACTTTGTTTATTAATATTTTTAATTAAATAATAATTTCAATTATAAAATCCTTTTTGAATAATGGAAATAAGAATAAATCCATTTTTACCACAAATAAAATGAAATAAAGACACCACAAAAATTTATATAAAATAGTTTCCCAAATTTTGTAGAATTTAATGTGGGATAGATAATAATAGTATTCTATACATATTTCAAATGGAAAATAAGAATTTATTATAGGTAGTTAATATCTTCTCATTGTGATAGTAACGGCTGAGGAAATTATTAGTTGTTGAGATACAACTGTTGTATGAGAAAAAAATTTGAAAAAAAGCTTCACAAGATAAAAAAATAGAAAATATGGGTAAATCAATATATAAGCATAACAAAGGGTTTTCACACAAAATAAATAGTTGAAAAAAAACCATTGATAAATGCCGAAATCGCCTATATTAATTTTTTCAATTAGTAATGAAAATAATGTTGTAGAAAATAAAACTGCATGGGTTCTATGAAATTCAACCATAATATAGAAATCAAAAAAATATAGGATTCCTCCCATAAATTAATAATTATGAAACTGTTATACAATGTTATGTAGATATGATCAAATTAATTTAGAATAAAGGATATTCCATTCATGAAATATTTATTGAAAAATATAAACTCATTAAATATTGACCTTAAATGGTTGTTATTCTTCCTTTTTAATTTCAATTCATGCCAAGAAGAATAGACATACAATATTAAAGGGACACAACCCTTGATATTTCATCATCTAATGAAATAGTTTTAATATAGTCATAAAAAGCTGAATATAATACCATATTATGATGATTCATTATGAAATGTCTTTTTCCTGTCATTTCATTGTTCATTATTTATTGATTTATGAATATTTTTAACTATCCATTCTTATAAATTTTTACTCCTATATTTTTAGCTTTATGGAATCACTATATTTTTCAACATCCATGTTCATTTTCATAATTTTTGATATATTTTGGCACTCTAATTCAATGACAATGTGATATGGAATCTCAGAAAAAAGATATGTGTGATTAGTGTCGATGTGTGTTTTATACATCGTGTGAAAAAACCAAATTCTATCATACAATTCAATAACTAAATCCTTTCCACCTGTATCAACATTAATTTATAGAATTTGATTAATCAAAATATATGAAAACACAAAATTCTTATTTCTATGGGGGTTCTACAGTGTCTTGACGTTATAACAGATTCCATATTTTTGAATATATGATTTCAAACAATTATTTTTAATTTTAGTTCCACAATAACTAATAAAGATTCAAGGAAATATTAATATTTAATAAATAATTTCTCATATCAATTCAATGAAAATCATAGAATTTTCATGTGTGGTGGCCTTGGAATATACACAATTCGAAATGTATTCAATCCTGACCAAGATTTCATGATTCAAAGAAGAAATTTTTAATGGGCCCATATAACTAATTCCCCTTAAATAAAGGATTTCTAATTCTATGATGTGAATCATGATATTTTTGTTTATTTTTTTCCAATGGATATTCATTTCCACCGAACATATAATTGAATGATGTTAATTATATCCTGATATATTGTGTTCCAAAATAGTCATATTTGTCAAATCATATCCATTGTGTTTCCATACACTCGATTTCCATTAGTTAATGGAAACTGAAAAATATCAAAAATGCATTTTTTTTCTATGGAATGCATTATCTTATTAAGAGATAGTTACAATTATTAAATAGTAGAGTCGCATACAAGTAATAGTGTGATGCGTCGAACAATAATTTATTCACTTCATGGTAGTAGAATTGGGGGAAAAGTATTCTTGTGGGATAATAGTTTTAAATATAATTAAAACATGGGTGTGCCATTGTATTTAAATAAAAAGTTATTTCATTTGTAAATTCCCTCACAAGTTTGAAAGTGTCGTCATATTAAATGATCAAAATTGGATGTCTATATAAATGATCAGTGCTGATATTTTTAGTTTATTATGATTCCTTATTGGTGATATAAAATTCATGCACTAGTATGATTCACCGTAGTAGTAATAACATTGAAAAAATTTTAATTAGAGTGTATTTTGTGTTTAATGATATATATAGTACACTAATTTATAATTTATAAGGTATTATAGAAACTTGTTATAGGAACAAAACGATTCCAACAACAAAATTCTATAATGATATAATTGATGTAAGATACATTTAGAGTAAGAATCATGTAATATATGGCCTAAACGATATTTTTAACATTATTCCCTAAAGAACCTCACACGGTGAAGTTACTCACATCCCACATTATTTTGGAATAATTTTCCCACTCATGTGATATTATAATTGGAGAGTCTGACATGCTATAGATTATATTTTTCGAACCCCAGGACAATCAATAGTGAACTAAAAATGTAATTACATTGAAAAAATTTCCTTTAGTTTGTGGTTTATTTATGCAATGCCTTAATAAATTTGGTGATAAAATACCAAATTGCTTGGAAAACTCCAGATAACATTCAAAATTTTAATTTTAGGTAAGTCTGTAATAAACTATATACTTATTTGGGAAAAAATGAAATTTCATTATTTTATATCTCATCATTATGGATAATGCATTGTTAGACCATATGCTGAGCCTTTTCCCAGTTTTGTAGAGGGTCGTTCTCTTCACAATTCTACATAACTTGGTCTTTATTACATCAGAAAATATCAATGGGTCTTTTGTCCACAAATAAATCACCCATGATGATGTCTAGGAATTCCACCACCAAATCAATGAATATGATTTTAGGTAGCATATAGATGTTTCCCAGTGTGTTTGAAAAGAAAATTAATATTTATATGTAGGATAAGGTTTATAAAAAACATTTTATTATGTTTTTGGTGTACTCTTTTATTTAGAATTTAATTTTATTGTATTGAGAATACCAATCCGAAATATTTTGCGATGTTTGCGTAGTCTCTCTGTATTTTCCCCATTAATGGGAGTTGAAAATGGTTCATTTGACTTCCCATGATGATATTAATATATGAAAAATATACTCAACACATGGTGATTGTTTTAAAAAAGATTAGAACATATTCATAATTTTTTACAATGTCAAAATTTTCATTATTCAGGTCAAATAATAGTTGGCTCACCCATTGAATGATTGATATGGAAAAAATAATGACATAATCAATATCCTACATTACTAATTATTTCACTACCTATTAACTGGGTGGGTTGACTGACCAATGGGGTTGATGTTTCGGTTTATCACCTTCATCTAGTTACATTTTGATATTGAATATCATTTGTCTAATAAAGTTGATATTTGAAACATTCAAGGATATTGAATTTCTTAACTCGTAAATATATCAATGAGATTTTAATGTTATATTTGGTTCAGATATTAACCGGTTATTACTGGATGTGTAGATACTTATTATTGCAATTAATTCATTAGTACTTTTGGTAGAGGTTTCAATTCTATCATCAGTGATTTGATGACTAAGGGTATGAATGGTGGTATGGTATCCCTCATCATTGATTCTATGTAATTTACATTACCATATTCATCCTGAGAAGTGGTGTCTCTATCATCATCCATCATAATAATTTTAAAAATATCATCCAGAAAATGACTTCTTAACATTTCTATGACTCACCTCTTTTCGTGGTGAAATTAAAAAATTCATATACAACAAGGTCTTTATAAAGATTTAATATAGAACATCCTTTATTCCTATAAAAAATTTCCAAAATAATGGATATGATATGTATTCCAGGAATTATATGAACATCCATTTCATTCTCAATTTAAAAAATAAAGATGTTAGAAGGAAATATTAATATATCAACATTTAATAAAATATCCTTGAGCAATTCTTGAGGGTACATGACTGATCAAACATCCTATTAAACAGAACCTATTTTTGGTTTAAATTATTCATTCTATGAATTATAGAAAAAAATCATTGGAATGAGATTAAAACATATGATGATATCACATAATTCTCTTCCAAACAAGAATGTCCCTATAGTGTAGATAATAGAGAAACATATAGGGTATCATATATTTAGATGAATTGTCCCCAGAAAAAATACAAAAAAAATCATTGTTTTAAGATATAACACCAAAGTATTCAATTATCTTATTTCTAGAAAGAAACTAATTATGAATTTTATATAATCATACATTTGAGAAATTGGTTTTTTAATTGGCATGTTGATGTGTAATATTATAAAAATATATAGAAACATATTATATTTTCGATATATCAATTATTGTATAAATGTTCCATTAAAGGAGAGAGAATCCTGATAAGGTAGTAATGTTACATTGATATTTATCTTATCAATATTATCTTTTAATATACCCCTTTTTCTAATTTTGAATTTTAATTTTGTTCTTCACAATATCTGTGTATTCTAGCATCACTATAAGTGATTATGGTTGATGAATTTATTTAGATTCTTCTAACTTCCTTTCATCTACAATGAAAGGATTCAAGAAATCTAATATTCTTTCACTGCTATGGTCTACTTTTTTATCATCATTTCTCATATGTGTATCATAAATACTATGAAAAGTACAATGTAATAGATTTGATAGAGTCTTAGAGATTTGGAAAACTTGTTAATCGAAGGTTGTGTAGTGAATCCATTTGGGATTGAATTATAATTTCACATGAATTCATCCAAATATCATGTTTTAGTATGTATATGGTGATCATTTTCTCATGTTTTGATTATAGAGGTGGGGTTTCTACTATTGTTTTAGAAGAGAATGTCGGAACTACGATTGTTAAGATATTGGGGGGAAAAGATGTTTCTAAAAAAATATTGTTAAGGATTTCTGATATGAGGATAGTACCAATGTGTTCCTTGAATCTATTATGGTTCCTACCCACTCTTATGTCATAAGTAACATTTCTTTGGTTTCTTTTACTTTTCAAATGGTCTCTACAGATAATATAGAAATTGGTTTAGTTGTGGTTGTCTAAATTGTTGATTTCTATTGTTATAATTGAGGTAATTACAAACTTGAATTTTCATATCTGCTTTATGTTTCCTATTATCTAATATGAGTGATGATTTATGCACATCTCACATGCTTGATTTTCAAAACTGGTAATAGGTTTGTTGTGGTGGAGTATATAGGTGAAAAGAGTAATGATTTTTCAAGATGTCATCCACCTCGCCATTCTAGTGGTTATGATATCCACCAAATATATTATGCAACATTTCTTTCTAAAAATTAATCCACTATTCCAAAACTAATTCTCTCTACACCTAGATGACGTTATAGATCTCGTATTGGAGCTTTCATGTCCATATTGGTGTTTATTATTTATCTAATAGCCTGTTTCATAAATAATCACATGTTGGGATATACATGGGAACATGGGTTTTGAATCATTCTAAGGCTCTATCATGCTTTGATATGGGGATTAATTTAATCTAAATTGAGTTAGAAAAAAATCCTTCATTACAAATGGTGATTCAAACTTCAATGAGATTTTAATGATTTCCCGGGGATACTCCCCTTGAATTCAACTAAATCCCCTAATGTAATTGACCATATGGATGGATATAGTTAACGTTTCAAATTAATGATCTTTCATAAGTGGGTATATAATAATAATTTTAGCACCAATAATCTATTATAATCCATACTTTTAAATGGTGAACTCCCATATTGATGGCTACTCTCCTGGATGTTTAGGTGGAACATATTGGTGGTTTTTGGGGTTAGCTGGTGCAAGGATGTTTTATTTTCAATTTTTTTATGATGTTTTTATTATAGATATCATTTGGTCATGGGATAAGATTATAGTGATTCATGAGCTTCAAGGAACATTGAGTGAGTCATCAGGAACAATTGTGTGAACTAACCATGGGGAGAGTGGACACTGGTGGGGTTCTAATGGATTATTTATTTAAAAGAAATGGGGACACTGGGAAAGGGATATTTACTCCAATGTTTTCAATAATAATTACTCCTCCAAGAAGCAACATGGTTCCCATAAAAAATTCCAAAATTATATTGTCCATCATGGGATTATTGGTTTTACTAAAAAAATCATATTATAGTTTTATGTATCCCAAAAAAAATCTCAACTATAATGGAATAGAATATTTATTGTCTGGGGAAGAACCCATATAGACAAGAAGGTATGATAGAAAAAAACCTATTGGAACAAAAAATAATGGTTCATTATTAACCCCATTTTTTTGTTTTACGAACACTACGTATCTGGAATTTTAATTCAGATGAAAAGAATGGATCATGGAATTGTTTTTGGGTTTTAGAAAAATATTAATCCTAAATATAGCTTGGTATAATCCTATATTATAATCTATGAAGTTGTGAAAAGGTCACCAATTTATCAAAGAAAAACAAATCGGATATACCTAGGATAGAAACATTAGTATTGTCTAGAAAATATCTATAAGAAACGTTTAGTAAACATGGTTTCAAGGATTAATCTACCACAATTTATGGTATAAATTTACTTAAATATTTCAAGATTAGGACCCTTATATTACACTTCATAGAATTAGGGTAGTGTATATGATTGATATAATCTATTTTTTTTAACATAATATCTATCCATAGGTTACCATGTTTTGATTTATAGATTAATTAAAATTATATAAAACATTAATCAAAACCCATAACCCTCCTAAAATTATCAATAATAATTTTGTTTGTAAAAGTGATGAAATATGGAACATGGTTGACATAAAAATTTAAATATTTATACATTTAAATCCACAATTGAATCGATATAAAATTAATAAAATGAAAACAGGAATGAGTGAATAAATAAGTATACATTAGCAGCTGGAGATGAAGTAAGATATGAATTGAAATCGATTTTTTGGATATCAATAAACCATGAATGGGTATTGGTACAGTCATCGGTAAAAATAGATTGCACAAAATTTGAAAGTAAACCATTAAAACAAAAATGAAATCATAATAGGAATGAAATGAAAAAAATTATAATATTTGGTTATTCATTCAAAACACACTATCCACATTATGTGTGCCCACATATATATTTAGAAGAGAGTATACTGGCATGTAAATTATTAACACAAAGAATATTCTTTAAGGAAATTTTCTTTCAAGACATTCAAATTATAGAATAGGGTATCCAATAATGTATATAAGGTCCAAAATGGTCTCTTAGGATCTGGAATCTCATAGATTTAAAGATTTTATATTGGGAATTATTCAAATTTCAATCAATCCACATCATGTAATGCATTCATGTCATGTACTTAATAAGGTACCAGATTTTTTTTGTTTTAGGTCTTGTTAAAAATCATGTAATGTACTTCAAATTTATGTCATCGTAATCACTTCATCTATTGTTAATTTGATGAATAATGGTATACCTGAGGAATCCATGTTGTAAATCTATATTTCATATCGTTTAATATTAAATTTTATTTTTTCAATCACGTATAATGTTTATTATTTATTCCATATTTCGTGAAAAAAACCTAACCATTGTATTATAGAATAAATCATGATTAAACCATCATGAAATGAGTAGAATATATATTTATTTTTTTTGAATTATGAAAAACCATGAATTATTAATTATCCATTATTTTAATATATAATTGTTTAATTACATAAATCATATTATATAAATTAGATTCATAATATTACAATATCCCTTGTTGAAAATATTATGGGGGAAAATCCATTAC
Source organism: Viscum album (assembly GCA_963277665.1). Classification (NCBI taxonomy): domain Eukaryota; kingdom Viridiplantae; phylum Streptophyta; class Magnoliopsida; order Santalales; family Viscaceae; genus Viscum; species Viscum album. The sequence goes on along the minus strand of OY728126.1, from coordinate 1,680,742,013 downwards.
CTTAAGTTAGATTTCCGTTATATCTATTTGAACCACTTAGATATTAAATACATATTTCCCATACATCAATTAAATATGAATAATGGTATATATCAAAACATTGATTATTTTCTTATAACTTTTAATCAACATTATACTTACAATTCTTCATTAAAAACAATATTATAGGAGATAACTACTTTCAATTTTCATGAATGTTTTAGTTTGATATTTTTGGACCATGTACTTCTACCATGGTTACATTAGCACCAAAATTTTATCCATGATATAAATTTCATATATATAAATTATATAATGTCTTATCATTTTAAAAAATTATCGTTGTATAAAAATGAGATACACAATTCATTGAGATGGTAGGTTGTATAAACTCATGAACATTGATTTCAATTTTTTGATGTTTGTAATAAATGAATGTAAAATAATATATCATATTTATATAATCAATATTATATCAAATATATCCTATAAAATTATTAAACATATGAACATAACCATTCATATTAAAATAAAATGAATATCATATCACATTCCAACATTTATGCGGTAGTCTAAAAATACGCACGAGCGGTGTTATCATTTTCCCATAGATTAAAAGTTTAAATGTTATAAGGGATATTGTAATTATAAAATAGTTATTATTTAATAAGTATTATATATATATATATAATTTCAATCTGTAATTATATCCATTTAATAGGTATGATGAGGAGAAAAATCATATTGGTTCTCTAGGTGGTAGTCCTCCATACAATTGATCATTGAATTAGTTTCAATTTTAATTATGAAATTGATGTAACTGGGTCATAATATTTACATAGTAACATATAATCATATTTTATATACTTTTATTTTCGTTTAAATGTTTACTATAATTTTAAGGGTTTAGTGGAATAAATAATATAGATACATATGGATAATAACTATATATATTCTTTCAAAAACATCTTTATGTTTAAACCAAATGCCTACATGATTGGTTTTTTGATCAAATTATGGAATCTATGTTTTTTATAGTGATTTATGTAAGGGAATGATTAAGTTATTTTCCAAACCAATGGTGATTGGATATGTGATGTGTAACGGATAGGGGAAGCCTTTTATAAGAATGGGGCAACACAAGATATTTTTAAATATAATGAATTATACTAATTTGTTTCTCATTCTAGTTAGATAAAAAAGGAGAATTATTAATCATTAATGATATAAGTATGATATATAGATAGATAATATTAATTGGAAAATCATTTTGGTCAATTTAAGGTATATATTCTCAGTTAAAACCATCATTAACCCTTTTCTATTAAAAACTGTAATAACAAATATTTTTCACTTTTTTCAATTCTCTATATTGAAGAATTAAGATGATCATATAATATAATAATATTTATGTTGATTCAAAATATTCAATCAATCATTCAAAATAAATTTCACATATTTTCTAGAATTTAATTTAATGTATATCTAGAATATTTGATAAAAATCAGTTTTCCCAAAGGAAATAATTTCATATGTATAAAATGGTTATTATTACTATTGGAAACAAATTGAAAAAAATAATTGATTAATATTGAACAAATTAAAATAATTTATCTTTAAAAAAGTATTATAAAAAAATTAAATATCTTGTATCTTTAAACATAAATGGAGTTATCAATAATAATAATTATTTTTTATTCATTGTAAATGTTTAATTTTTCATGAAAACACAAAATTATATTTTTCATAATTTTAAATTTTTCATTTAAAATTTAAATTAATATTTTAAAATAATTTCGTATAACTTGAAAAAAAAATCAAATACCCACACAAAATGCGATATAACTAGGTTTTTAAAAAGTATAGTTGTAAGCCTTAAAATGGATTTATTCTAATTTCATGCCTATGAAAAATATTAAGTTACTAATATTTTTTTAATATATTATATATAAACGACATTTAATTCATTCACCCTTAGTTATTTGTTAAATTTATTAAATTAAGAAAACATTTCTATCAAAAAATATCTTTTTTTTAGAAAAAATCATTTTCATTTACATCACTATGATTTTTATTGTAATTTATAAATGAAATGCGATTATAAAAATTAATATTTTGGTCCAAAATAACTTTTGATGAATAAGTGGGAAATAAAAACATGTCCAAAACATGTTTTTGAGCACAAAAGAAACATAAAATTATTTATTGACAATAAAAAAGTATATTATAATAAATTACCCAGTAATTCTTCTAATTAAGTTTCATTGCTGTATATTTCAATTTGTCATTTGAATATCGTCAAAAGGACCGACCATCTTATCCCAAACCCAGATATATTCACCCATGTTTATCTTCATTTCGTTGAAAGATTATTCCAAAATGAGGTCTTGTTTATTGATCCACTCCCTTTAATATTCATTAACGTAATATAAAATTGATCTCTCAAATATTTAATTGAAATAATCTTCCAATGAATTGATATTGAAGTAATCGTCTAAAATTTTCTTCTTAGAGTGAAGAACAACCTCCAAAAAAAAGAATTTCTCTACTACTACAATTATTTCCATTATTATGAATGATCTATCAGGCATTATTTTAAAATTATGCATAATGGCATCGCCATAAGTAGCCATAATTTCATCACGTAAATTTTAAACTCCAAACACACAAGAAGAATACTTATCACATTATAATATTAGAGATTCCCCAGGTCCTATGGGAGTCCCATTTTTAATTAAATTACATAAATATCTAGTAAAAATGTTTTTGGAATATTGTAGTTTTCATGAACCATATCATTCCACTATCTAAACTATCTCTCGAACTATTATGTTCCTGATCCCCATGAGAATGAAACTAGTTTCATGAATCAAAGTAAACCAATTGGGATTTATTTATCACCTAAATGATAGGAAAATAAATAATTATAACTAAAAAAATTTAAAAACACTAGTATCTAAGATAGAATAATGTTGGACCTCTAAACATACCTCCTTGTGACATAGTAGGTCACCACCAAACATAAAACCACACTCACTCCAAAGGTAATCCATATCTAGTGGGAGATGAAACTAAAATGATGTTTTGAGAATGAAAACCAAGATGATTTGTAGGAAATCCAATGACAAACAATACCCTTTTCCAATAACATTAAAAAGTAACAAAAATAATGCTACTTTGAAATTAAGACATAATAAAATATGGTATTTTCCATTATTTTAAAAATCAAGTAAAAAGTTTTTATTCTATACTAAATCCTTTATCATCCCCTTTGTAGTTTATATAGGTTTGAAGCATGTATCAATATTTACAAATGAATGCAGACCAATTTAGATTAAAAATATGGTTTTCACAAAATAGGGAACACACACGAAACAACTATATTGAAAATCATATCACAAGAATCATGTAAAAAAGATCTCCAAGGGAAATACCTATAGATAACTAGCACAAGTGGGACCATAGAGACCTAATACCATGGTGAAATTTGGTATGAAAACCACATCCAACAGAATTCTCATATAAGAGGAACAAGTAGGAATCGCATCCTAAGCCATAGTGGTATCCAATCATATCAAAAATGTGTGGTATAGAAAGCATTACTATTAACATTTTCATGAACAAGACACTAGGGTGGAGTCACATCCATTGTCCTAGTGGTCTCTAATCATATAAAATGTTTAGTTATTATTTTAGCATCATTCCTTCTATAATAAACCCGGACAACATACTTTCGAATCTACTAGTGTACTAGTCCAAGTCATCCAACCTAGATACCCCGAGATTCCAATGTTCCCTATTTCATTTAGTGGTGAGTTTTGAAAAAACTCACACAAATGAATGTTTCATTTTCATTATTCAAAATACATTCACCCTCTCACCATCGATCTCCACCTCATGTGAATTCTCTCTTTCCCATCATACAATAATGCCCAAGCCAGCTTACGAGGAAAATATCACAATTGCCACATTCAACAAACAACATTTTCTAAAACATGGGTGATGCCTCAAGAGGGGGTTTTACAATTTTTCCAACCATTTACAAAGATCCAAATGGGCCTCATTATTTTTCAATGAATAAAGTTTCTATAGAAAACAAGATCACCTGACACTTTTAACTTCTAAACCCAATTAAATTTACAATAATGCAACATAAGAATATCATATTTTAAAATGAATTTAAAATCATTCATTGATCAAATAAAATAATTTAAGAGTTTCAAGACATTATATATCCTTGAATTCACGTCATTGTATATACATATTTCAAAAAGTAACAAATAAATAAATTCTCCCTTTTAAATAGAATCACACCAACCCATATTCATAAAAAATCACAAATCATAACAAACCTAACCAATCGTTATTTAAGGAATACACCATTAATGAATCATCATTTTTAAAACAATTCAACGTTTTAAAAGTATTAAATTTATCAAACATGGTCGTGAGCATATATCAAATAGGAAAATTCACATTTGGAACTAAAATAAATTAATTAATATAATGAAAAACATTTTTTTTACAATAAAAACAAGATTTCTCAGCATATACACATACTACAGTAATATAAGAACATATTTGTAAAATAATACTGATGTTATGGAATTTAAATTAAAGGGTTAGGAATATGTAACCTAACTCAAGGTGGAACCAAACAAAAGAAATCCCTTGGTTCTTTCTAACTAAGAGATGCTACTCCCCTACTCAGTATATGCACTTTCACATACATACAATGACACATTGACACTATTCACACACCTGCATGGCTACGAAAATGTGCATGGGTATCCATATATATATTATTATATGAATACACTACTCTCACCTCACCTATGTATGATTTTTTATATATATACATTGGATCCCCAAGACATATACATGTATATTCACTTTCATCCACGATTATACATGTTTCGGGTGATCTCATATATATATATATATATATACTTACCTATGTACACACATTTATGTGGACTTAGACCAGGAAATCAAAAACAACAATCCAAGGACCATGAACTATACATATAGTTTAATGATCAATCACCCATAAAAAACACTACCATTATTCATAACAAGACGTTACCCCAAAAAACACTAAAGATATTCTCTTTAAAATCAAACACACACAAAATACATATGAGAATGTGGTTATCACCACTTACATATATTATAAAACCCATTTGAAAATATTAAATTAAAATAAACATAATCATTTTAACAATTTAAAATGGCCTATCCCCTTTCAAATCCCCACATAAATCAATTTTTATTTAAATCATGCTTCCCATAATTTAAAATATTCACAGACCACATTAAAAGGTCTAAACTAAATACAATTTTCTAAACTAATAAATTTTAAATTAAATCCCACCTTTAAAATCCTTTTTACCTCATGTGCCTTTAAAATCAGACATTTCATATTTCACAGAAAAATAAAAACACATTCAAGAAGCACCACAACAAAGAACCTGTAGAAGTTCACCATTTTCCTTCGAAAATCTTACATCCTCATATATGCATGCCAAAACACATCCAAAATATGTTTATCTCAACACAACTAAAGTATAAATAATTGTAAAGTTATTTAAATAGGTTAATTCATTAATCTAAAAATATTTGGCTATGGAACTACCTACCTTTAGTGTCGAAATCCCAAAATTTCAATCTGAAATATCAATTGAAACCTAATCGAACCTTGGAGAACCTAAAATAGACCCTAATACAACAATTTGAAACAAATGAATATAATATTGGACCCAAAACTAACATGTCATTAAACTAAAATCCTACAAGTAGGATGAATTGTTCACCGAGGGGGGGGGGGGGGGTGGGAGAAGTCAGAGGAGGAGGAGTTCGCCGAGGACACAACTGCTAAAGAGGAGGTTGGTGGTTCGATGCGTACTACATGAAAGAGGGAGGAAATATGGTTCAATGTTCTATGTAGGGTGGTGTAAGGCTTATATTTTATGGCATCAGTGGGGTGAGGGGTCATAGTGTTGGAGGATGGATGGTTCTCCAAAAGTGGGAAGGAGGCTGGCTGGGGAGGTGATTCACACCTGGTCGAGGGTCTTGCTATAGGTAGAACACATGGGGAGGGGTGAGGACGACACAAATGTGGAGGAAACCCTAAGACACATAACAAAATTAAGTAAAAATAATATAAATATTTTTAATAATAACAATAATAATAATAGTAATAATAATAATAATATGATAATAATATTAATTTAATTAATAATGTAATGAAAATAGTAATGATAAATTAATTATAATATTAACCATAATAAAAATTCTACCAATAATAGAAATGATAAAAATGTTAATAACATAAAAATTATATCTCAAATAACAATAGTAATAATTAAAAACTTCTAAAATAATATTTCCATTATTATAATTATTTGAACATAATTATTTTTTCATTAATTTTAATAACAATCTAACAATTTAACTTCATTTTTATTATAACTTAGGGAGGATGTACAGTGACCTAGGAAAATTCGAATAGTTTTTGACGATGTTCTATTATTTAATAGTTTGATGTCTCTCTATGATATGCCTTTATTATAAAAAACAACAAAATTTCATTTGGCCACACCCCACACCTGAACAATACATTTCAAAGCTAGATAAAATAATGAAATAAATTATTTTTAGAAGTCTATGTGTGACAATTCTACCCACCATAACACTTTCTGGGATAAAAAATCAAAGATAAGTTCTAGAACAAAACATATGGCCTTTCATTATATTTCAAGTATATCCCAAGATATGACGACAAAGATGAGGAAAGAAAACTAACAAAAAATAAGGGAATTAAAAAACTCTCAAGAATAAGTAATAAATCCCCACCAGGTGTAACCGCCCCAAAATTTATGACACCTCTAGTTGATAGTCATATTATAGGAAATTTCACAACACACCATTTCGTCATCCAGAAGGAAAACTCCATAAACATACCATAGGTGGCTCACACACTATATGAGAAAAAATAAATGAATTAAAATGAGGTTACCATAAAATTTCTTCAAAAAAATTGTCATGATTAGACCCCCAGTGTTTTATTAATTAAAGGTTCTTGGGGTTAGATTTCTCAGAACGATACCCCTTATTTCCCCACTAAAACAAAACATATGACTGAAATACTAACATAAGGGGGGGGGAGTGGACTCTCCACCAAAAGAAACAACTTAATCCAAGAGATAATGTTGGGAAAAATTATATGGAGACCATATTAAACTCCCCCTATAATGGATATAATAACATCATTTCTCTCTATATAAATTTGAGCGTGACCCAAAGTGGGTATTAAACCAATTAGAATTGTCCTATCCACCTAACTTGTGCATGCAAGCTTGGGATCCAGGTATGGGCCTATGTGATAACTTTCAAAACAACAAATATCTCACTGCTTGTGACCCAATTAACAAAACTCCAAACCAACTAGAAGATGCTACCTATTTCACCACTCCCATGACATTACCATTCTCAAGTGAGACCAAATCAATATTGAAATTGGAATTGAATTATAAGGATGATAATAAATATATAGCCACATGGAAAGACACATCCAAAAGTGTAAAAGAATAAATTTTAGAAAGAATGAGAGAACTACACCACTTCTAATTAGAGATGAATCCTTACACCAACGTGGTTCATGACATGGCAATAAAGTCCCCATGTATATATTAACTAAATGGAACCATTTATATAGAGCCGCCACACCGAACCCTCAAACAATAACTACATCCCACACCAAATACAGAAGTTAATCCATGATCCATTACACAACTAGGCATCCTTCACTATGAACCTGATTAACTATAAAGCCTATGTCTATCACCTTGATGTTTGATGCATATACCATATCATTGATAATAATTGCACACGCATAAATGAAACACATATTTCTGGTTCTATTCACAACCACATCAAATTCAAGATAGATCCACCAGATCACAACACTCCCAGAAACAAATTTTACACTTACATGTTACATTCCAGATACAAGGGTTTTGAAGGTTCACAAACATCTCCCCTTCCTAATTCAGATAAAAAACAACATAATAAGGAACATAGGTAAGAATCATTCACTCAGAGCAAGGAATTATGAAATTCCAAGAATAGAATAACGATATCATTTAAGAAAATGCCTATAACTGTTCTGTAACATCAATATTGAACAATAAAATTGAACACAACCCAACCGGACACTACCTAACGTGACCCATGAAATTGACATATACATTAAAATAAGCGTTTCCTTGAACTGACTCTCAAACAACATGATGATACCGAAAGAAACCATTACATCATCTTTTGACCAGATTTTCCACACTTAAGGCCCATCGTGAACCCTTATCAATAAAGAATCCTATGAAAGGTCCAATGTACAATTGAAAACAAAATACAACATTGAAAACTCTAAAATACATCATCCATTCCTAATTGGAATTACTTCCACCTCTTCTGTACCAGAATGTTGGACACACCGGTATTAAAAAGAACATTAGATGAATAATGAAGCTCATGAAATTATTATATGTGTGAAATAATTAGGCTTTCAATTTATCACTATGGGTGGATATTCTAAATCAAAAAAGGAATAGGGATAAAATCAACTCTGAAATCCAATAATAGTGTCTATACATAGATCAACTTGAGGACCTACCAATGAAAAATCACTTATGGATGGATTTAAAATATGCACCAAATTTTTATGGGCGAGTAAAGTAGACAAAAATGGAAATCCCGAGACCTAATAATACTAATCCATTAGAAAAAATCATAATAAATCCAATAGTTAAGGCATAATAGGAACCTTGCCAAATTTATCACAAAAATTTATCAAGAGAAACCCAATAAACATTATATCAAAATGACTCACTGAAAAAACACAACATCAATCATCTCACAAGAAAGACTATGTTTTGATATCCATCCAGCCCTCAGAACAATATTCCGGACACATATGATGATGAAATAAGAAATTAGTGACATCAGGTGACTCAGAAATATGGTTGGCAGCTATACTCTAGTCACAACACTGTCCCTAAGTGAGTGCAAGGGAAATTTCCCAAGTTGCACATGCCTTTCTCGGACCTACAACCTCACTATAAATGTTGGACTAATCTATTTTCATTTCAAAAAGAAACAAAAAAACCACAATGATCAAAATAATCATATTATACATGACATTTTATGGAAACTAAAGTACCTTAAGGAGGTGTTATAGCCTAGAACCCTACACATATTCGGAATGTCAAGTCCCCCAAATCAAAGCTTTGTTCTACCGAGACTCCCTCCCATTGAGCGAGATTAGAATGAGCATAAACTCCTCAATAGCATTTTTACATGAACCAAACTAGGTTTCTTTCATATCCCATGACCGACCCAGTATGCACTATGGCCCGAAGGGCGTTCCTAATCCACACATACTAGAGACTAGTGTCATACATCAATGTAAAATAGTTGAGAATGATTTGGAACATAAACTAAAAAATAACTATTACTGAAAAATTGATAAACTGTAGAAAATTAAATAATATAATGTTCAACCGCTAAACATTCCTCCAAGTTACATCGTGGGTCACCACCAAAAACATAACCATGTTAACTCTAAGAGCGATCCAAAACTAGATGGACCTGAAACTGAAATGTTTTTATTGGAAATATCAGATGATGCTCATTAGGATATCCATTAATAAACAACACCTTATTCCATAACCTTTAAATAGAAACCAAACAACTCCTAGATTGAAAATTAGATATAATAAAATTATGTTTTTTCACTCTTTTCAAATTCATGTAACAGGTTTTCATTTTAAATAATAGTGTTTATCGTCCACTTTGTTTTCATAATGGTATTCAATAATGCATCAAAATTTTAAAATGAAATGGGACCAATTTATATAAAAAATATGGTTTTGAAAAATGGGGGAAGAATGTTGAAAATAATTAATTTAAGATCATATCACAAGCATCATGTCACAAACGAACACCATGGGAAATACCTATAGGTAACTAGCCCAAGTGGGACCCTAGAGTCCTTGTACATCTATGAAACATGGTATATCCACCACCACCAATTACATTCTCATACACGCACCAATAGAAGGGAATCTAATCCCATGGCCTTCTAGACTCTCATAATATCACGAAAATGTGGTATTAGAACCATGACTATCATCATTCCAATCTATAATCAACTAAGGAGAATCACATTGCAAGGACCAGTAATCTCTTATAATATCACATGTTTAAGAGTGTTGTAGAATTAATCATTCACAAAGAAACATGGAAAATCCACTTCCAAATCTACTAGCATACTATTCCATGTCCGCCCACCGAGATACATTGGGCTTCCCATGTGCTACAATTCAAGTGGTGGAGGGTTTTCATCAAAATAACATATGCGAACAAATAATTTTTATTATTCGAAACCCATTCAACCACTCTCCATATATATCCAACTCGAGAGCATTACCCATTTTTATGTCACATAATAATGCACAAGCCTCTTTTAATAGCCCATATCACAATTCCCATATTCAACGCACATCATTTTCTTAAACATGAGCCATGACTAATGGTGGTTTTCCACATTCCAATTTTTTTCCAAAGATCCATACGAGACTTATTATTTTATAAGGAATTATATTAAATTAGAAAACAAGACCACCCAATACTTTTAAGTTTAAAAAAATTCTTCGTCGAAATTAAAAAACAATTGAATATCACATATTAAAAAAATTATCACATGCTTAAATCAAAGAAACCCATTTATGATTTCAAATGCACTATTTATCATTGAATTCACATCAATGTCCATACATCATTCATATCTATCATGACCATGGAATTTTACCTTTCAAAAGTAAATCACACACCAACCCATCTTCTTTCAAAATCAATATTCATAAAAAACATAAACACCAATCATTTATGTAATATACTATTACAGATATAACACGTTAAAATAAATTAGGTATTAGTATGTTATTAAATTTTCCATTCATGGTCAGGATCATGTATGAACAATAAAATTGAACTTTTGGAATAGAAATAAATTATATAAAACAATGTAGTAGTATTTCAAAAAATTAAAACTATATTTCAAATATTTAAATATATTATATAAATATAAATTCATATTTATAAAACAATAAAGATTTTATGGAATTTAAATTAATTGGTTTGGCATATGGGAACCTACATCAGGGTAGAACCAAACTGAATATTCGGCCCTTTGTTCTTTCTAACTCAGATTTCCAACTCCCCCAAAAAGCATATACACTTTATCACACCTTTATAGACACTTTTCCTCTCTGCACACACTTGTATGGAAATTAACATTTTCAAAGGGAACCCTACATATGTTCTTATATGAATATACCAGTCTCCACTAACCTATGTATGAATTTCCATACGTATAAATAGGAACACCTATACCCATACAAGTATATTAACTGCATGGATGAATATACATGTAACAGAGGAACCCACAAAAATATATATACTTATCTACGCACACGTAGGCATGTTACATTAGACATGGGGACTCAAGACCAAAATATAGGGAACAAACTCTACAAATATATTTCAATATATCAATGACACATAATAATAAAATTTCTTGATACATGACAATTTATTAAAACAAAAACAGACACAAATTCTTCTCTTTAAAATCAAAATCACACTAATAATGTCTGAAAAATAAATTTCACCCCGCTTAAATAAAACTTAACACCCATTTTGAAATATTAAAATAAAATAACACAATCAATTTAACTATTTTCATTGGAGAATCCAATATTATATTGTCACATAAATTGATTTTAAATTAAATCAGGCTTCCAATAATTTACACAATCCACAAACAACAATAAAAGTGCTCAAAAAATCCAATTTTAAAATTAATTATTTTTTTTGAAACCCCACTTTCAAACTAATTCACAAAACATTTTCCTCTAAAAACACAATGTTCACCTTTCACATAACCATACAAAACAATCAAAAACCACAAAAATAATAAACCTACAAAAGTTCACCATTTTCTACTGAAAATACAATTTCATCATATATGTATTCCAAGAGACTTATAAAACATGTTTCTTAAGAAATATTCAAGTATATAACAAGAAAAATTTAATTAATTAGGAGAATTAAATCATCTAAAAATATTAGGGTAAGAAACCACATTCCTTCATTGTAGAAACCCTAAATTTTTGTGAGAATTTAAAATTACTCCCTAATCGCACATCGAGGAAAACTAATTAAACACATAAAAAATAATTTGAATAATAATAATCCATGATCTAACCATCAAAAATTTGAACCCTAAACTAAAACCCTACATGGTATAATAAAATATTTTCATGTGGGGGAGATGCTAGAGGAGGATCAGGCCGATGAGGTCATTGAAGCCAGAGAAGATGCCAACATTTCAGTGTGCTGCGCATGAAAGAGGGAGGCCGATGGGTTTTTTCTGCTACGTAGGGAGGAGGGAGGCCAGCATGTAGTAGTATAGGATTGGTCATGCTAGCTGTTTATGACACCAAAGTAGGATGGTTTATCCGAAGTGTGAGGGTGGACATTTGGAAAGGTGTTATGCACTTGGTGGAGGGTCAGAGTATATAGAGAACACATGGGGTGAGGATGATGGATTGGGGGAACCCTAACACACATAAAAAATTAAGCTAAAAATAATAATATTATTATTAATAAAAATAATAATAATACAACATTAATATTAATGAAATTAACAATATAATAATAATATAAATGATATTATAATTAATATATTAACTTTAATAATAAATATAATGAAGAAAATATTTAAAATAATAGAAATGTTAAAAATTATAATACCATAAAAATTATATTTAAAATAATAATAGTAATAATAGTAATATTTTTCAATAACGTTTATGTCACTATTATAATTTGAACCTATTTATTTTTCATTCATTTTAATAACTATCAAAATAATTAATTAATTTTATTTCGGAACCCTAGCATGTTGTACGGTGCGCTAGGAAAAGGAGAATAGTTTCAACGGTCTTGTGCTCATCTACATGCCACTCTTAAGCCCAAGAAATTCATTTATCCGAAAATACACAAAAATTTCAATCTGGAATGACCTGCACCTCCATAAAAAATTTTAAAAACAAATAAAATAATAAAATAATTTTTTTTCAGAAGATGATGTGTGACACAGGTTGTCTTTTTGTTGCATTAGTTACCCCTTGTCAACTAGGAAATCCCATGAGACAATATTTTCTTACATAAATTTTGTTGATCGATAGTAGATCGGCATGTCCCATGGGATGTCTTATTCTTAATTTGTCATCGTTTGGGAGTTTGTTTATTTTTCACTTTGTTCAAGATTATTGGAAGATCTTATCTTTAACTGATTTTTTTCCATCTTGTAATGTGTTTCTTCCACCCTTCATGATCACCATTTTCCTTCCCATTTTCACCCAAGGTCCTAAACTTTTTTCGAATATGAATAGTCCATAGAGGATCACATTGATTAATCTACCCCCATCTCAGAGACGAAGAAAAAATAAAACATTGAGGATCATGAAACTCATAAAATTCTTGAGAAGTCATGATTTTCAACAACACTTTGGGAAAAAAGAACTCAACCACCAAATCCTAGTGTGGCTCCTCATTACCCATGCAATGACAAGGTATGTCTGTTTCATTCCATTGACCACCAACATTAGTTCGATTATCTTAAAATGAAATTTCCTAAACAATATTTCATAATCTCCCAAAAAAATTATCTAAAACCAAAACCATGTGATAGTGATCATGGTTTGGCTGTATTTACTTGGTATAATCTTGAGTATTCATGATTATGTGTAATGAATCACAACTACAAACCCCCACATCCCCCATTAGGCATATAACTTTATCCCATGCTTATGATCATTCATAGTTGGCACAGTCCTTGTATACTGTATTGGTTAAATGGGAGAAGAAAATCCCTCGCCTTTTATTCCAAACACCCCTAAAATTCTTGTATTATTTTAATAGGGTTCAACCATATAAAACCATAGTTAATTAAAAATTATAGTGATGATTGTATCAACCCCCTTTAATATTACCACTTTCTGAATTGGAGCCCCCATAAGATGATCACCCTTTCTTGTATGGACCACTTGTAGATTTTGGAAGTCTCTATAGAACACTTATTTATTATCCTCTATTTGGGGAAGCTTGATTTTATTTATGGACTCATATCCATGTAGAGAAGATATGGTCCATACTTCTATTGGAAAAAATAATATCCAACTAGGATTCAAATACCACTAATTATTTTCTTCCAAAATCATCTCCAAATATGATACAAAACCATTTTATAAATTATTTAGAGACATGAACATCAACACAAATATGAAGGAATGTCATGTGACCAACAATTTTTTTTAGATATCTGAACACAAAAACTGATATTCTTTATTTTCATGCAGATTTATGATCAAGGTTTTTTTAATATGTAAATGGAGTTTAGAGAAACATACCGATTTCATTATGATGGGAGTATCCCGCATCAATGAAAAATCAAAAGACTAACAAATGAAGTGTAAATGGATTCTTTTAAATATGTGTGTTATTATAGACCGAGTAATAAAGAAACCCTCTGATGATAAATCAAATCTTACATTACATATAGAGATTAAAATTTTCTAATTTTTTTGAAGCATTATGTTCAATAATATGAAAATTAAAATTTCCAAAAATTTTAAAATATTTTTTGTAGAAATGGCTTCCATATTTGTAATTACTCGTTCTAGTTTATGTAAAGTGTATCCTATTATTTTTTTGAAGAAAAATAATATGAATATTATTAAAGACAATTACAGTGATAATGCTCAAATGTTATTTAAAAAAACTATTTTATTTATATTGTGTTAAATTAATCTAAATAATTTAATGAATATATTTAAAATCACGAACCTAAATATATTTTTAAAAATATACATCATTTCTTAAACAAGAATTTAATATTTAACCAGTTCTATATAATAATAGAATAAAATAATTCCTTAAAAATTAGTTTTCTATGGAAAATAATTTTAAAATATGTAATAAAAAATTAAATTATAGGACAATTTAAAAAAATAGATATTTATTTGGAATATATTTATATTAATTTGTTTTCAATGTATACAAATTTTGTTGGATGCTTCACCATTTATCGTTAATTACATATAAATTAGTTGGTTAAAAATAAGATTCTTAACTATTTTGAAAAATGAAAAAAATGATAACATGTAATGTCAAATGAATTGATATATTATTATAACATATTTGGAAATATACATTTGATTTTTAATGAAAATATATTATAGGAACCCTACTATTTATTCTATTATTTTAAACCATTGAAAATATAAACAATATAAAATTATTACAAAACCATGATCTGAATGTTTCACATCATGGGAATATTAGGACCATACTTAGATTTTAATAAATAAAACATAATTTTATTTATTTATTCAAATCTTGATTATAAGTCACCATTGTGTTCTTGTTAGATCAAGTAATTAGATGAGGATATACATCAATGAATTGTGTGAGGTAAAAGAACTGTAATATGATAAATATGAATAGTAATCAATATAACATAGTGTGAGAATAATCATCATCATAATAACACAAGAATGATATGATCATCATAATAATGATTTAAATCAATAGATAGTGGAAGGGAATGTGTAATCATATAAAAATGAAACATCATGATATAGTGGTCAACTACTACACATAGTCGTGACCAAATATAGCATCATGATCTTTTATATTTTACTTTATATCATGAAATAAATAAAATTACACAATTCAATGGAGTGCTATATAATATGTGGTCAACAAGTCAGAACATAAAAATTTCATGTTCTATATAATTCCAGGTTCATCCGTCACAATATATCGTTTAAAATTTCAATAATTACACATGGAACATATATAAATCCTTGAGATAAAATAACCCATAAAAATGTATTTAATTTTATAAAGAATAAATTCATCAATAAAAATTGTGGTTCCCTATATAAAGTTGAAATAAAATAATTTTTATATTAATCATCATTCTTTAGTGAGGAAGGAACAATCTCATTAGAAATAAGTGTTGTGTTTTAATAAAGAATAGTTCTTTTGAAAATATCATTGAATTTATCATAAAAATTTATTGGACTCAAAATTTCTTTAAAAATAAAACATATATATAATGAAATTGTATTTATGTAACATCAATTGAACCTTCAAACTGAAAATGAGGTGAATGAGGGAAATCCCAAAGAGAGAGGTCTGTGTTCAAAAATCCCCTTACCTTCTATCCATGTGATGTATTCACTTTAATATACTAAAAAATGAAATAAAATTAATTAATTATCAAAAAAATAACATCTTCTATATTTATTTTATTTATTATTGTATTTTTTAGTTGTTTTATTTCTTTTTTAATGAGTTATAGAGATCAATCCCATAATATGCGCGTGTTTATTTTTGTGTTTTTCATGGTCGGTTCACTTGAATATGAGAATGGACGTTTATGTATAATATTTAGAAGTATATATAATTAAAATTATATATTATTATTGAACGTAATATGATTAATTTTTTATATATAACATTAGGTTAAATATTATGAGGATGAATCATCAGATAATAGGATATTGATAATCATTATACAATATTTGGAAATTTTTTGAATGTCACAAATTAGTTTTGTTCCATAATTCATATTTTTTGTAATTTAGTTCAAGAACGTAAGATATGTTATTAAATAAATTTTACATTATATAAAATCTATTATAGTAGTTTTAAGAACATATTTGAAGGCGTTAAATGAAAATTCATATGCACCATCCATGATGTTGTAAAATTTATACATCATGGGTGATAATTTGATTTTTTGAATAATTGAGAGTGAAATGAGTTTGATTATGGATATTCCATTAACATTATATAGTAAAATAAAATGTTTATATCATGAATATTTTGAAAATTATTTGAGGAGTTAATAAGAACTGAATATGAAATTAAAACCAAAATAAAATTAATTTTACCTCTTGACTTTCTCTTCTTTAAAATCCTTTTTTTGGAAAAGGATTTGTTCATTTGATGACACCGAGGGAATATTGAAGTGGGTAATGGGATTGGTAAATTTATTGGTATAATTTGTAAATGTATTATATCTTGAAATTTATGAGGAGAATAGGTTGTGAGGATAGGTATTTATAGGGGAGGAGATGGGTGTTTTCCCATTATTCTATTCATTAGTTCTTTATTTTTTACATTTAATATGAATATTTGGAGAATTATCACTAAATATATAAATATATTGATTGTGAGTAATATATTACGGGGAAGAAATTAGTAATTAACCGTGGAAATTTTTATTTGTCTTATAATTAATATATAAAATAAATTATTGTATTTTACTATTTACAAAAAAAGACATGTCTTAGAAAATATCCAATAAATAACTTAATAATTTATTGATGTGTAAAATTTAAAAATTACCTCCACACTATTAAAATAATTTTTTAAAGATTAGAATTTTTTTTTTAATTAAAATCATTATTTATTAAAAAATAAAATTTTTAATAGTATAAATATATTTAATTTTAATTAATATGTTTCCAAATTTTAATTTATACTTTATAAGATGTTTTTAGAATTCTACTAGATGCTTTATTATTCCTAAGGGTCATGTTACTATTTCAATGGTCATGTAACTCTTTCATCGATATATGTTCCTTGATTTCATAAAAAATCCACTTATTTCACTCATTAATCATTTATAATGATTATATTATAATATCAAAGTGATGATAGGTGATTTATACTATATGATATAATTATATGAAGGTAAAAAATCAATTCATAAAATTTGTGTCATTATAATCTTCTTTTCGTTTGAAATTTCTCCCTCAAAATTTCCTTTTACATAAACTTATGAGGGTACATCTCTTTCATCACCTATTCTGATTCGCAAGACGCCTCTTCATACTTATTCCCCCCCATGCACATTGATAAGGTGGTTTGTCTTATTGAGTATAAAGTTATCTCTCTTGTTTTGAATCATTACCAGGTGCTCCTCATAAGAAAGATCATCATCCTGCTATACCACATATGTGTTAATATATAAGAGTGATCCTATATGAATATTATTAAGAGTGATAAATGAAATATTTCATCAATTTTATCCATACATGTTAGATGTAAAAGTTGATATTCCACTAATTATTTATGATAATTTATATCAAAGGAGGAAATGTACCTTGGGATAATCTTAATCTTCTTTACAAATCACATTACTCACTTCTATAGTGATATTTGTAGGAATATTATATCTCAAACAATAAACTCCAAGTACCATCAATGTTTTTCATCAAATATAATTTTCCAACATTGAGTATATTTGATGTGTTTCTAGATGGATTAGACACTCTCTATCATCTATTTTCCATGATCCGGTCCGAGTATCTTTTTTTCTCCAACAATGTCCCAATTGGTTATAGTTATACATCACATTCCTTATATATCATCATATAAATACATATTAATATTTCAGTGGATGAAATTGTTGTATAAGAACAAAACAAATGGGTGATATTGCTCCCATTATCCATTAAATTCCATTGAGTAGTCTCTTTGCTTGTCCTTTATTTCCTGAATAGTCCATACATATTTTCCAGGAATTGGGGAGTGATAGGACATACTGACATCACTTTAGTACTCAAAGCATGTTGAACATGGATACATAATTTATATGGAACTGTTGTATCACGATCAGAGAGAATCGATTCTTGAAACCCATATTGTGACACCACATCCTTCACATATATCCTAGAATATTTTCAAGTGATTTGTCTTCTTGAATAGAGATAAATTAGGCACTCTTGGTGAGTCTTTCCACCACATCCAATATTTGATAGTTTCTGTTGGATGTCTTCATGAAAGCAGTTTCAATGTCCATTGTACAATTTCTCATTTCCACATGGGTATATTAAATGTTTACATCATCCCCTTCTAATTTTATAACTATTATTTTTCATTCTGACATATTTTTTAACATTGAGATATAATCTAAAATTTCATTCTTAATATTATCCCACTAGATGATTTCTATTAGATGATGGTACATCTTGATACTCCCATGATGGATATATAATGATTATCAATGTTCATTATCCAATAAAACCTTATTTATCATAGTTTATAAATGAACAGAATACCTCATTCCTATCCGAATCACACCACCACCATTGATATTGAACTCTTTCAGTTTCCTTTACTTTACTACATTCAAAATTGATTTGTAAATCCATGACCCCATAGTGTGCCTACTTAGTCATCTCATAGATTTATTTTTTGTAAATCATTTGGGAAATGAAATATGTGTTCCCTACCTTAATTATTTCTAAATCAATATTTTTTTATTTCCATGAGGACATGGTAGTTCTCAATCCGTAGCATAGATAGAGTAGCACATTATTTTCTTCGATGAGCATCAGATACCATGTTTTTCTTCCACATATGATTGTCTATAAAGAAATTTCAGTCCTTAGATAACATTAACCATATACATTAACTCATTTTTATTTCCTATTTTGTGAATATATACTTCATTCCATAATGATAGGTGTATATGTCACACTTCTCTCCATTGAGGTAGTGAATCATGAATTTCAATGAAAAAATTACATCTTAAAGCTCCAGATCACATATCAGGTATTTAATATCACGGTTCATCAACTACCATGAGTTTTGGGCTGTCACTTTATAATTCTTCATCATTAAAAAACCCATTCATTTTTTGGATCATCACTATGTATCACAAAACATTCTATAATTTCTAGTTATGTGGGTACAACTGTATTGTACACCATACATTTTCTCTCCTTGAATCATTCCTCAAATTCATCCACCAATGCATAAATTAACCTCTTCCATGTTAACATAGAGATATGCGTAACGAAACATGATATTCTTTTCAAAAAACATTGATATTACCCAGCTAATTCATGAAAATTGTTGATTTTCGTGACTGTAGAGGGAATGAGCCATTCTTCAACGGCGTTTGTTTTGACGGGCCAATAGAAATTCAATAACAGTTGATCAAAGGTCCCATTAATGATACTTGATACATCCAGAAGTCACACTTAATGATATTTTCATATAATTTATCCTTCATTAATGTTTTCTACACAAACCTTATATGTTATTCATATTCCTAATTTTTATTGGAGAAACTGAAATTATCATCAATAAATGCTACCAAAATATTTTGAAGGCTATTTTTAATGATCCTATTATTCAAATTTTTTTCTATCTCAAAAGTAATTAGTATGTTTGATGGTAATTACTTGAATATTATATTGTCTATACCTTGTATATATGGTAGTATTGGAAATATTTTCCTTATTCACCATTAGATAATTATATCCAGAATTAAACAAAAACAATGAGATTTGATAATTTAATCATATTTGATAATAGTTTACGTCAATCCTTAGACGATGAGAATTTTTGTTTATGGTGATCTTGTTGAGTTCCCAATAATCGATACCCTGTCACAATGATCTATCATGCATCATGAAAAAGTGCACTGGCACTCCCAAAGTTGATTCACTAAGGAATATGATCCCATTGTCTATATTCTCATGCACATCAGTCTTTAACTCATCCAATTTGATTGGGGATTTCCTACAGGGGAATTTTGAGATTGGAGGTTCTTCGAGTATGATTCCAATTGAGAACTATACCTCATGATCCAGGGGAATTTGGCATATCTCTTGGAAGAAATCCTTATATTCCCTCATAGTGAGAATGTATAGTATGGTAAACCCTTCCTTTGACAAAACCATTAGATAGAGGTATGCCTATTCACAAGGAATCAAAAACTACATCATTGAATTATTTTTCAAAGGATATTAATGATCTTCCTATCCTTTGTAGAGGACAAATGTATGGGTTAGAATATAAAAGTGTATTTCCTTTCACAATATTGGATTTGGTTTCTATATAACAAGAGATAATCTAACTAGTTATAGCATGAAATTACACCAAGGGGAGTATCCTGATATTATATTTAGAGAATATTCTATCATATTCTAGCATGATAAGAGTCCGGCATTTCAGTTGTAATAGTGAAATTCATTTCTCTATCTCTATCATTTATTTATGACTCTAATTGTGAAAATTTTGATTATTTATGACTTTTATATCAGTATTAAAATTTTTGAGAAGATGAATCATTGATTCCTATACTTGCACTAAATATACTATGGAAAAATAAATATGAAAAATGATGTATATACTACACAAACCATTGATTTAAATAATTTTAGTGATAAATGGTTATAAGTAAACTCTATATTGTTTGAATTATAATATTATGGCCCAATAATAGATATATAATAAAAATATATTTATTATATAGGATTTTCCAATATGTATGAATGAATTCAGATCTAAGGTATGGTATTTTCGTCGAACATTTATTTCTATAGGACACATATCATATTCATTGCATATTTTTTTGGGAGGTGTATATACTACCCATTAACATGTTTTATAAATAATATAATTAAATTTATAGTGATTTAAAAATATTTATAATGTTATTTCATTCATGATGAATATCATGCCAATGTTAACAAATTAACAATTACTCTTTGTTAAAATCTCATTGTTTATAGGGATTGTTTATGATTAACCGTACGATTATGAAATCATTTAATATATAACCCATGAGACTCATTAAATTTATATACATAAATATATTTCATAAAATTTAGATAATCATTCACATCATAGTGAACTTATATCAGTCTTAGACAATAAAATAAGCCATAAAAATGAATGGGTTTAATTTAATAAAGGTTAAATTATTGAATAAATTTGGGGTCCAAAAAAATATGGAATAATTAAATTGTTATAAGGATTTTAAATCTTGAGTCTGGAAGAAACAATGTCACAAGAAGTAAAATTTTTGCTTTAATAAAGAGGAGTTCTTCGAAATAGTCCATAAAATTTTTATAAACAAAGATTAGAATCATGTATATCTAGAAAAGAAAAGGAAATGATAAAAAATAATTTAGTGAAAACCATAGGAACATTCATACTGAACATTCAGGGAATG
The DNA here is from genome assembly GCA_963277665.1 of Viscum album. NCBI lineage: Eukaryota > Viridiplantae > Streptophyta > Magnoliopsida > Santalales > Viscaceae > Viscum > Viscum album. The sequence continues at coordinate 1,680,719,860 of OY728126.1, read as the reverse complement.
AGGGAATTCTTAAAGGAAGAGTGTTGGGTTAAAAAATCAGGTTACCTTCTATCTGAGTTTGTTCTTCACATTAATATTCTGGATAATAATATTTAATTATTTTATTAAAAAATAATGAAACTATTCAACTTGGATTTTATTTGGTATTGTTTTATAAGGATAATTTATAGACTTTTAGATTATTTTTGGAGTCTAAGTCCATCATTTGGAAGTCTCCATTTTCTTTATTTTCATGATCGATTCAGTTGAATTTGATTATGGATGTTTATAAAAAGTGGGTATAATTCAAAAAATTGTAAACTATATATCAATAATAAAAATAATGATAGTTAAATGGTTCTATATATCATTTTTTAATGGTATGAGGATGAATCATTAGATAAATTATTATTGATAATATATTATATATATTTTTGTGGTTTTTCAAACATCACAAAATTGATTTGATAAAATATTTTGTATTGTGTATATAAGTTAGTAAAAACAAAAAAAAAGATATTTTATAAATTTTATACTATGTACCAACCCATACTTTAGTTTTCTGAACATAATTGAATATTTTAATGGAAAATGAAAATATATCATCCATGAGGTTAGAAAATTCGCACATCACGGGTGATGATTACTTTTTAGAATAAAAGAGATTGAAATGAGTATGATGATGGTTCATCTTTTGAAATTATATCATTACATTATATAAATTTAATTTTTCTTTCATGAACATTTTTCTAGAATATGTGATGATAATATTAGAAAATTAAAATTATTTAAATGATATTAAAATGAAATAAAATATGATTTTACCTCTTCAATTTCTCCTCCCTTAGAACCACCTTATGGAAAATGTTTTTCCCTTTTGATGAGACAATGAGATCATGAACATGTTGTAGGGTCTTGGTATGTGATTTGTGAATAATTTTAAAATGTCTCTAAGATTTTATGTTGTGAGGAGAATGTGTGAGGGTTGTTTTTATAGAGGAGGAGAGGTGTGTTTTCCCATTATTTTATTCGTTTGTTTATTATTTTGTATCAAGAATATGAATAGATTCATAATTATTAATAAATAAATCAAAATAACTTAGTGAGGTATTGATTTTGGTCATTACATAAGAAATTAATCAACGAATATAGTATTTAACCTATAATGTATATATACAGTAAGTTATTGTATTTTATAATTCATCAAAAATTCAACTATTTTATAATAATACCAAAAATTCCCCATAATTATTTTTTGAGGAATTGAATTAAAAATATATTATATTTTATTAATATATTTTTCTAAATATGAAAACATTAATTTTTAATTAAAATAATCATTTATTTTTAGAATACCAATTTTAAAATTATAAGTCCTTTTATGACACATAATAATTAACTAAGGCCTTATAAAATTATCCTGTAATAATACAACAAAAAATTATTAATATAAGATTTTATTTTTCAAAACTATATTTAATTTTAAATCATTACATAAATTATAAATTAGTAAATATAAATTTATGACATATATAAATATAAATATTTAATTTATCATTTTCAAAATATTTGTTTACAAATTTGATGATATAAATGTATTATATTTTTTTCATTAGACTAAAAAATCAAATTTATACTTTCAAAGGTGAATTTACTACACTTGGGGTCAAATTACTATTACTAAGGGTCATTTTTATCTTCGAAATTTCATGTTACAATTTCATTGGTATGGGATATTATATTTTTCAAATGACACTTATTTCATTCTATCTTTATTTATAATGTATTTATTTTGTTAAAAAAATGTTTTTAGCTGTTTTATGCAACAATACATAACTATAATAAGGGAAAAATATCATTGATAATGTTTTTCATCATTAAATATCTAACCCCAAAATAAATTAATTATCACAAGTATAACCATTGACCCTTGAATAGTGTAAATCAATTATTGATAGATAATTGTATTTTCAAATGAATTTTCTTTTTGAAAATTATAAATGAGAATAAATTCTACCCATAAAACATTACACATACCCATTATAATTTTCCTTTAAACCCTACCATATTCTACGCTCATTTATATCTTTTGATTAACCTAAACCCAATGTCCCCCTTATATTATCCAAATCCTTTCATTTCTGAGTGATATCGCTGATCTCAAGTGATACTAAAACCCTCATAAGGTGTTTTTTGGCCCTCCAAGGAAGGCAAAAATGATGTCATTGACTGTTGATATGTAGTTATTGAAATTTCATGGTTTGACAGCATTGGTCGCATGCGATGCAGATCATCGTGAGCCGGCAGGGGGTACTAAGGTTGAGTGCTGACAAGTGGAAACTATATTGGAGTGTGACTTATCTCTCAGATATGAGGGATGTGTCCATATTTCCATGATATATGATAATTTATAAGACCATAGAGATTTTATTGTGTCTGCAGTGGTGAATGATATGGTTCGTGGTGGTGGCTGGGAGTGATGTGCCGGTCAGACATGATTCTTGTCATCCAGAACTATTGGTGGGTGCTTAGAAGTATATGGTATCCAAGTGTGCATTATCTGTAATATCTATCTCGATTGTAGAATTATCTATGAAATTTGATGACCACAAATCTCTAGAGATGTTTTCGGTTGTGAGTGATGTGATGGTGGTGTCAGATATGAACTTTCGACTTTAATAGACAGGAACCCCTCATTAGGGGATGTGGGCGTTTTACTGCGAGGGAATGTTATTGGGTCTTGTTCTTTTGATGAGGTGGAGATACAGTCTAAAACCAGATTGGATGTGGCAAGGAATTATGCTACATTTACTGGTATAAAATATTCTGGGAACACTAGAAGGTACCCTGCAGGGATTTAATTTGATTCTAGTCGATGCAATTTCAAATCTATGTGTGATCTTGCTTCTGAAATAATTGTGAAAATGGTGATATTTCCCTATTGGTGTCCAATAGAGAACATATCCTTGATATATTTAAATTATTTGAGCATTCAATCATTGATATACTTGTTCTCCCTCATGGAGGAATGGTTTGGAAAAATTATGATTTGGCCATGATGTTGACATCTGTTTGGGATTTTTGTGATTAGTGATGTATATCCATGGGTGGAGGTAAATTCCATACCATTTACCCATTATGGGATCTGAAAAAACAAGTTTGGGGGATTGTATTAGTTTCCCAAAATCCAGGTATGGATTGATTTCAAGAGTTATACTTTTGTTTCACTCCTTTCTCTATACACAACACCAGGGATCATTTTTGGATTAAAATTATTCGTCTTCACTGGATTTTTTGGAATCCTATGATTATATTTTAGATTGAATATGTTGTTAGAATTCCAATAAATATCGACAATACCACTGAAGATGTGATGTTTTTTCATTATTCTAGGGTCCTCGATTATGTTCATCTAAGTTCTTGTCTGATTCATAATATTGTGTTGTCTACATGGGATGAAGTCATCTATAAAAAAATTGATTATGAGAGATTACCATACATTTACATAAACTATAAATTAATTGTTCATGTAAAATATAAGTGATGTAAAAAAATTATATTCTACTTTTCTCGCTAGAAGGGAGTAATCAGTGCACTTCTACGAAGATGTTAGAGAATAAAATAATGCATTACAATTGTGATGGCAATGGCATTTTTTAAACAAATCCTAGTGTTCCACAAGTGATGAAAGATATTCATTTTGAATTGGCACAAGATCATTATGTGGATAAAGAGACTAAACCATGTGTTCTTATTCATGATAGGGAATGTAGGATTGACTTAAATGGATCTGAGCCAGGCTTGGCCCTGGTGTTGGTTCCTGAGCATGGTGTCGAGGGAAACATCATCTCAAGACTATAACAGCTTGAAATTGATCCTACACTCATTGGGAAATAAGATCCAAGTGACATTAAAATCATTCAATGTATTAGGAGGAAACTACCATATTAAGGGAAATATAAGGAATCCATGGAATATAGGATTCTTTTGACGATGATTTCCTATGAATTTTATCCGATATTATGATAATATCCAATGGAATATATATTTTGGATGATGAAGGTATCTAACTTGTTTCTCATAAGAATGAAATTTGGAGAAAAGACTATTAATATATGAATCCAACAATGGTTAATTTGTCCCATGGATATTATTATTTTGTGACTAATTGTGATGGTGATTATGAGTCTTCCTTGTGTGGCTATGATTTTCTATTTCTTTTCTTCTTCTTAAAATGAGGGCATGTATGCTTGTATGACCCCATCTGTACACTCTTATTATTTATTATCTTCTTCATAAAAGAGATCTTCAAAAATAGTCCTTTTTTCTTCATATTAGTGTAAAAATTCTTATATATTCTTTTCCATCCATTTTGAAAATAAAATTACCCTGATAATGATTTTTTTTCAAACTGCCATCACTACAAAGCAACCGCTTATTTTCACCCATACCTATAATATCTATTTATAAGGGTATATATATTGAATTATATATATATATATATATATTATAGTTATGGATATTAAGTTAAAAAATAAAATCCCCCTTCATACACTCTAATTCCTTGGAAGATGATAGTTTTAACCATGGGTTTTGTGGACCATGGCCTCAATGATGCATTATGTCTCGCTATCAATCTAGTTTCTTTCTATATTATTTAAATTTCAACTAATATTATTCAAATATATATATATATATATATCATATTTTCTATTTAAAAATTATATAATTGAAAAAATACAATTTTAAATGAAAGTCATCAATTAATTATTGTATGTTCATCTTTGAGGTGGTCTAAGAAGATATTTGAACATTTAAATAAATATCAATCATAGAAAAATATAAGAACATATATTCAAATATTAGTAGAAGATAATTTGATAAAAATTATTTTTTATTGTACTATTATTGTTATAATATATATATATACAATTAATAAAAATAAACACTGAATTCAATATTTTTTTAAATAAGTTAACCCCGTACCCTTTTTCAAGAAAAGTAAATAACTAATTTATGGAATGATATAATAGATTTACAAATAACTGTTAAATATAGATTAAAATTAAAAAATCAAACAATTATTTTATAGATTTAGTTAAATGAATGTTTGTTAGTATCAATATTCTATTCTCTCAAAAATCAATCAAAATTAATAACACTCATTGATAAAGTTATAAAATAATTAATAAATATAATTTACCTAATCTGTTATCTATGATACATATAAATGTAATTATATATAAATAAGGATCATTAAATAAAAATTATGACAGTTATATTTCTTTTATAGGATTGTATTTTTCGATCAACTAAGAGAGAAATATCGGAAAGGGTATCATCGATGTGACTTATAATTCATTGGCCTATGGAATTTTTTATTTTAATATACATGTTATTCATTATTTGATAATAAAAATTCCATATTTCCTATGGTATTTAATAATTTTATATTATTTAATTACTTATCATAATCCAAACAAACTTATTATATAACTCCTAATTTTATGAATTATTTCTTTTGAATGAATTTATTTTCATCAATAGAATTCGTGATGTGAAACAATAAGTTTAAACAAACCATGATATAATAATAAATTATAGATATCTATTATAATTTTTTTTTGAGTGTATAAAGTAGAAAAAATAAGTTATAAAAAAAATATTTTTAAATAATTAGAAATAAATTATTTTTGCATCATTTAATTAAAGATAAAAAGAATTATTATTCCAATGCAAAAGATCGATTTTTTTGATAAACTATTTTTATGTGGACAATTATTTTTTATTTAAAATAAAATCATTCATAAATATTTTTGAATTATATTAACTATATATATATATATATTATATTATTTTAAATTTCATAACATTTATTTATTATTTTATTTGGTTATGCGATAAGAATATACAATATTTTATTCATAATTTTGTTTTTACAAAAATATGATTTGATCATGTGTGGAAAACATATTTTATAATTATTTTCATGAACATATAAAAATTATTTTTATAAAAATCATTAAATATTTATAATTAGAAGGTTCAAATTCATTAAAAATTTAACTTTTATTTTCTTCAAAATGAATTGTAACAATTGTAAATGATTCACCTCAATGAATTGTAAATCATGTTAATCTAGGTTAATAAAATAGAAGGTGATATTTTTTAGAATAATTTTTATATAATGAGGCGATGTTTTCCCTTATCACTATGTTCTCTAAATTAATTTTTTACTCGACAATTTTCGTTGCTAATAACCTATAAAAATATAATGTAATTAATGTTCCAAAATTCAATTATCCTAGTTTTAAATATATATTATGTGTCCATATAAGGATATAGTAAATCTATGAATGTAAACATTATTAAAATTTATATTAATGAAATTATTTGTATTTTATAATTTTATGTCTAATTTTTAGTCATTTTTTAATAAATTATAATTCATATGCTATAATGATATTGTATTTCTCAAATAAAAAAAATATCAAATTCTTTTAATAATGTTAAAAATAATACAATTTGATGAACTTATGGTCTTCAATTGTTTATATTAAAATAAAATTATATGTATATTTTGAACAATTTCATTCTATTTAAAATGTTTTATTTATGTATTTTGTGTCAAATAAAATAAATAGTTTCTAAATTCGAAATGATTTTATGTTTTTACAATAATGTTTTATTATGATGCATAAAATTCATTAAATATTAAATTTCGAATATGAAGATATTAAATGTTCATATATTTGATCACAAAATCATTTTTAGTCCATTTCGTACAATTTGGAATAAGACTAAATTAAAAATATTTTAAATTTTTAGGAAATTAAAATACTTCTCGTCAACTCAATTTAAAAAGGGAACACATCATTTCTCTTCTTCAGAAAAACAATATCATTAAATTAGGAAATAATATTCCAAATTTTCATAACCACTACTCTATCAAAATTCTAAATGTCCGGGACTTCCCATTAAACTAACCCTCATGACCTTTATAGGATATTTAGAGGATTTATTATAATGAATTGATAATCACCTTAATCGAAAACATTCATATTAAATATTATTTTTCCACGACGATATCTGTTAATTAATTCTTTAATAAAAAATTTAAAATCCAAAATATACTTATATGTATTTATGATTATAAAGCCACGTTGATTCATCATTTATCAATGAAATGGGATGTGGAAATGATGCGCGTGGGTACACATTAATTACCATCTCCATATTGCGATTCAGTTAATATCCCATCAACATAATTTATGAATTCATATTATGAAAGATTTAATTTTTAAATGTGAGATGTATGAGATAATTATAATCCTATAGTGATATTATATCATCTTCCCTTTAACTTTACCAACTATTGGAAACATAAATTTCTATTTTGCATACATGTGAAATACCACATCGACAAAGTGATGTCATTTATTTTTAATTTTTCTGTTATTTGGATGGTAATATAGATATATTTAATGAAAATATTTGATATTTATTATATTACAATTATTATTTAGTATTTATTTATTATTTTCCATTATTTTATTCCATCAGTCTGAAAATTGAAGCATCATTCATACATACGTACGACCAACAATCTATATGAATAGTGTAATTAATTTCTCTATCTATATCATTTATGTATTCCTCTAGTAATGTTCAGAATGAATATATAATACATTAATATAACTATTAAAATTATGGAGATGATGTGTCATTGATTTATATACCTGTTCCAAATCTACTGAACAAAAACAAACATGAAAAATGACGTATATATCAGACAAAAAACATTATTTCGATAAAATTGGTGAAAATTGGTTATATGTAAATAATATATTTCATAGAATATGACATTATTTTCCCATGATATATTTTCAATAAATATAAATTTATTACATAGGATGTTTCATTGTGTATTATGGAAGTCGGATCTATGGTTTGGGATTTCCTTCTATCATTTATATCTATAGGAAAAATTAAATATTCACTGTATGATAATTTGGGGTGGGGATTATACTATCCATGAACACATTTTATAGTTAATATAAATAAAATAATTTGGATTTAATATTATTTATTATATTATTTCATTCATGGGGATTATGATCCCAATATGACAAAATTTAAATGTTTTTTATGTTATAATCTCATTGGATATATGGATTGATTAAGATTATGTCTCCAATGATGAATTCATGTGATCTATATCACATTAAAATCATGAAATATACTGACCTGTATTTATTTCATAAAATTTAGATAATATTGGATACTAAATTGAACATATATCAAACTTTGATATAGAATGACCCATGAAAAAATGGCATTATTTTAACAAATATTATATTAATGAATAAATTTTGGTGTCCAAAAAAATATGGAATAAAATAAGTGGTGTAACTATTATCAATATTGAGTGAGGAAGAAACAATCTTACAGGAAGTAAATGGTCTATTTTTATAAAGAAGAGTTCTTTTGAAAAATCCATGGAATTTTTCATAACAGAATATGGGGATAAAAAATATCAACAAAAGATATGGTAATGATAAAAAATTATATTTATTGAACATGACTAAAAATTCATAATAAATATTGAGTAAAAGAGGGAAATCCCTAAGGAAGAGAGTTAGTTTTAAAAATCCTTGTACATTTTATCGGAGACCATTCTTCAAATTATTATATTAAATAATAAAATTGATTTAATTAATTAAAAATAAAGTACATACTGTAAATTTATTTTATTTATTATAGTTTTATTAGGATAATTTATGTAATTATTTAATGTTTATTGAGTTTAATTCCATCAATTCAGACTGTCCATTTTCTTTATTTTCACGATCAGTTCACTTGAATATAACTATGGATGTTTATGTACATTGAGTATACTTCAAAATTGGAAATTATATATTAATAATGAACATCCCGGGGTCAAAATGGTTTAATATATAATTTGGATAAATTTTATTATTAATAATCTTTATATATACTGTTAGTGACAATCATTTGGATTTTTTTGGTGGTTATTTGGAAATCAAAATATAGTTTTCTTTACATATTAATTACTATGTATATAAGTTTCATAGAACAAAATATTTTATATGCATATTATTTTATGTAAAAACCATTATAGTTGTTTTTTTAACATCATTTTATGTCTTTAGTGGTAAATTTAAATTCATCATCCATGATGTTAGTAAATTAGAACATCATAGGTGATGATTTCCTTTTTAGAATAAAAGTGATTGAAAGAAGTCTGATGATGGATCATCCATTGAAATGATATAATTACATTATATAAAATATAATGAATTTACGTTGAAATTTTTTCTATAGTATTTTATCAAAAAATAACCAAATGAAAATTAATTAAAATACATTAAAAAATTAATGAGTATTTTCCATCTTTAATTTCTCCACACTAAGAACCTATTTAGAAAAACAGTTTTTTTCTTTTGATAAGACAATGAGATCTTGGACATATTAAAGGGTATTGTTATGTGATTGAGAAATTTTTTTAAAAGTATCAATGATTGGATGTTGTGAAGTGAACAGGTGGTGAGGTGTTGTATTTAAAGGGTAGGAGAGCAGTGTTTTAAGATTATTTTATTTAATAGTTTATTTTTTAGATCAAGATTATGAATAGATTGATAATTATATCTAAATACATTAAAATAACTATGGGGGATCTAAATTATGGTTATTACATTATAAATTAATCAAATAATACTCTATTTATCATATAATGTATATATTCCATAATCTACCAAATTTTACTATTCATTAAAAATTCAACTATTTCTAAAACATAAGAAAAATAACCCAAATTTTTTTTGATGTGTATAATTAAAATAAAAATACCAATTTTTTAAAATAATTTTATAAATACGATTACATTATTTTATTATTAAAATAAAATTTTATAGGAAAAATGTAATTTTAAAAATTATAACAGATTTTATTACACTTTTATAAATTTAGTAAGGCAATATAAAATTATATTATAAACATAATAAAACAAAATAATAATTAAAGATTCTATTATAAGAATATAAATTATTATATAAGTTTTTATATTAAATATAAAATAGTATATAAAATTTTATGAAATTTAAAAATAACAATATTTAAATTTACATTTTTTTAAAAAATATTTACTATTATCATTATATAAATAAATAATATTTTCATTCATTTGGAAGGAAAATCTTATTTATAATTTCAAATGTTATGTTACTATACAATTGGCTGAATTACTCTTCTCAATGTTCATTTTACTATTTTAAATATCACATTTTTATTACATCGGTATATGTTACTTAATTCTTGACCAAGCATATAATTTCAATCATTCTTCATTTTTAATGTTTTTTTGGAATTAACTGATTTTAGGTGATATATTATATAGGAAATATTTATTATAAGGGATAAATATTAGTGATAAATTTTTTTATTGATACATATCAAAATCTAGAATACATTATTCCTCAATTGTATAACCATTGACACCTGAATAGTGTAATTGAATTATTGAAAAATAAATTTTCTTCAAATGAGGTCCCTTTTTAAAAAATATAAATGAAGATCAATTGTAGGCACAAACAATTAAGCATTTACCCATGAAATTTCTGTAAAAACCAACCATACTTTCCTTACATTTATATCCTTTTATCAACCTAAACCCCTCGTTCCACATATGTGATCAAAATCCCTTTATTTCTAAGGATAAATTAAAAATAATATCCAGTCTACCAAAGATAATATTAATTAATCCTTATTTATTTCCTCTAATACTTCTCATAAAAACATAAAATATAAATTGTAATATAAAAACATAATTATAATTACAATGCATATGTATTTTCATATCAGTGTAAAAATTTTATGTATTATTTTCCATCCATTTTTGGAATAGAAGGCCTTTTATCATAGATTTTATCAAACTACCATAACTGTGAAGCAACCTTTTTCCACCACTTGCTTTATTTACTATTTATAAGGATATACTAAATGAATAAATTATATATTTGTATTTATAGATTATATGATTACTATTATATATTGATAAACTAATATCCACCTTCAGAACCTCTCATTCATAATAAAATGACAATTTTAACCATGGCTTTGGCCAACCATGGCCTCAATGAAGAAATGTGACTCATCTTAAATCTTGTTTCTTTATATTGTATTTAATTTTATTAAAATATGAATCCACAAATTAAAAATAAATAAATATAATCCTAATTCATGTTTTATAAATATTCTATTCTAAAACACCAATTTACAACCATAATCATCAATTAATTATGGTATGTTCATGTTTGAGCTAGTCTAAGAATATATTTCATCATTAATAAAAATCTCAATCATGGAAGATAATCAGAACATAAACACTAATATAATTCGAATATAATACAGAATCTACTATATTTATGGTTTTATAACAGATATATTATGTATATTAAATATTAACAATATATCAACATCAATTTCCTAAAATTGAAATAAGTGAACCTCATTCCCATTTTAAATAAAAATAAATAAATAAATAAATCAATTATGATATTAGATTATAAATTTAATAAAATTTATTAAGAATATATTAAAGTTAATAAAACTATAAAAGATTTAAGAGAATCAATTAATTTAATGGTTTTTAGTATTGATATTATGTTCTCGTAGAAATCAATCAATATTTCTAACACTCGGTGATGACAAAAATAAATAATTAAAAATATATATATTAAATAAATAGATTCTAGTGAAGTATATAAAATAAATTATATATAAATAAGAATATTTAATTAAAAATTATTATAGTTATGTTGGTTTTATAGGATTATATAGTTTGATCAACTTAGATATAATCATCAATAATGGTTCTATCAATGTATGTTCTTATTCATTGGGCTATAGTATTTCATACATGAATATACATGCCAATCATTATCGAATACTAAAATTTCAATATTTTTTATGTTATTCACGATTTTTATATTTTTCAGTTACATTTCATAATAGAAACCAAATTATTCTTGAACAAATTGGATGTTATGATTGTTTTTGAATGAATTTATTCTCATCAATAACTTTCGTTATATGAAACACCGAGTTTGAAAACCCATTTTTATACTAAAAATTTATATTTATCAATTAGAAATTGGATTTTAGTTTAATAATTTGGACTAAATAAGTTTTGATAAAAACACAATTTCAAATAATTTTAAATGGTTTATTTGTACATCATTTGATTAGAAATAAAATGAATATAATTTGATAGTAAAATATCAATTTTTCGATGAAATATTTTTATTCAAGGTATGCATTTTTATCAAAAATAAATAAACTTATACTTATTTTTTAATGAAATTCACGATATATATATATATTGAATTATATAAGAGGTTATAACATTTATTTATTCTTTTTTATTATAATGCGTTAAGAATATAAAATGGTTTATTCAAAAAATGTATTTTTTTAAATAAGCCTCTATCACGGGTTGCACACATTTATTATAATTATTTTCCTACAACTATAGAAATTTAATTTTATAATATTTATTCAATATTTATCATAATTATGTTCATATTTTTTAAATACCACCGTTTTATTTTGTTCAATCGGAATAGTAACAATTGTATAATTTATCAACTCAATAAATTTTCAATCATGTCAATATTGGAAAAAAAATTATAAGATGAAATGTTTTATAATAAATCTTATAAGATGATGGGATGTTTTCCATTATCACCTTAGTCTCTAAATTGAATTTTTATTCAAATCTCCTCCATCATTAAGACCTATAAACTTTTTAAATCCATTATTATTCCAAAATCCCTTTTTCTTCGTATTAAATATCTATTATGTGTCCACCTAAGGAATTAAACAATTTATGAATAATGAAAATATTATATATTTATATTTATGAAACAAATATTTTTCTTTAAATTTATCTCTATTTTGTAGTAATTATATAATATCCCAAAATTCATTCATATGAGTTCATTTTTTAATAAATTATAAATTAGGATCAATTGAACCCACAAAAAATTAAATATCCCGATAATAATTTTCCCTGAAAAATAACCCAATTTTATTCTCATTTATATACTTTGACCAAACTAAATCCCATGTCCTCCATATGTAATCCAAATCCTTTAATTTTTAGAGATATATAAATAATATTTTTTAATGATCCCAAGAGAGTATTAGTTAATCCTTTCTTATTTACTACTAATACTTGTAATCCAAAAATACAATAGATATTTAAATATAACAATATTTTTATAATTATAGTACATAAATATTTTCATTTTATTGCAAAAATTATTACAAACTCTTTTCTATCAATTTTAAAAATAGAAGAACCCTGATAGTGCATTTCTTCATAATACCATCACCATTATAAAACCTCATATTTTTCCACAAAAACCTATCCTAACTATATTTATTTATATCATTAATTAATAAATTATATATATATATATATATTATCTTTACATTTATTATGGGATATATTAAAATCCTCCTTCTGACCCTCTCATTCATTAGAAAAGAAAAATTTTAACCACGGTTTTTGTAGACCATGTTCTCAATGATGCAACATGTCTAATTTTTAATCTAGTTTCATTAATATTAATTTATATTTCTTTAAATATTATTAAACAAGTAAAATATATATTAATTATATAACCATTCATATTTCAAATGAAATTGTTCTAAAACCCCATTTTACAACAATAATCATCAATTAATTATGGTATTCTCATGTTTGAGTAGTTCAAAGAATCTATTTGAATAATTTGATAAATCTCCATCCTGGAAGATGATATGAATATAAATACTAACATTATTAGAATAATATATGGAAATAATTATTTTTTATGGTTCTATTATAATTAAATTTTTTATATAAAATGTTAATAAAATATAAACATTGATTTCCAAATTTTTTGAAATAGGTGATCCCCATTCCCATTTTCATGAAAATTAAATAAAATATTTATGGATTGAGACATTAAATTTATAATTAAATAATAAATAACCATTAAAATTTATAAAATCTTCAAGGATTTGATAGAATTATTTTAATTAATGTCTGTTAGTATCAATATAATATTATATTACAAATCAATAAAAATTAGTAATATATGTTCCATAATTGGATGTCGGTGATGTATATAAAAAGAATTATATAATTAAAAGGATAATTAATTCAAAATTATTATAGTTATGTTTGTTTTATAGGATTATACAATGTGATCAAATAATAGATAATTTTTGGAAAGGGATTCATCAATAAACCTTCTTAATCATTAGGCTATAGTATTTATTATATGAATATACATCTCGATCTATCATTGATCCTAAAATTTAAATATTTTATATAATAATCAGTCTAATTTATTTTTTAACTAATTATCATAATAAATAATGATTTATTATATAACTCCATTTTATTTGAAGAATTATTATTTGGAATGTATTTATTTTCTTCAATACCTTTTGTTATATGCAACGTCAAGTTTAAACAAACTATGATATAAAAAAATATATTTAAATATTTTAAACTGTTTTTTATTGTATGAATATTAATAAATAAATTATAAAAAAATTATGTTCTAATAAGTAGAAATGAATTATTTTATTACCATTTTATCAGAAATAAAAAATTCAAAAAATTCAAAAGTAAAAGATCATTATTCTGATAAACTATTTTTATCTAAGTAGTTTATTTTTATCTAAATTATATTATTTAGTAAATAAATTCAGTGATATTAATGATATATACTATATTAAATTAATTTTAAGATCATTCATTTAATAGTTTTCCAGGTATGCAATTTGTATATATGTAGTTTTATTCATAAAATGTATCTTTTAAAAAAGAAGCCTTTATCACGTGTTGCGAACATATTTTAGAATTATTTTCATCCACATATTGAAAATGAAATTTATAAAATACATTAAATATTAATAATCATGAAGTACATATTCATTAAATATATGATGGTTATTTTCATTTAAATGAATACTATGTATTGTAATATTTATCACCTCAATGAATTGTAAATCATGTTAATCTGGTATAAAAAACTTATAAGGATATATTTTTTACAATAATTATTACATAAATATAGGATGTTTTCCCTTTTCCCCTTCTTATCTAAATTGATTTTTTATTTGAAACTTTTCCTTGATAATGGCATCTAAAATATTTAAAGCAATTAAATCTCAAAAATGAATTAATCCTAGTTTTAAATAACTATTATGTGTCCAAATAATGAAATAATAAATTTTCTAAGGTATATAATTTAATTTTTATATCAATTTATTTACTTTGATTTTATAAAATTATCTATAATTTTTGGAAAATATATAATAACCATAAATTCTAATTCTATATTGTTGCAGTATTTCTCCAATTAATATAAAATATAATAAATAATTTTGATAATATTAAAATTAATATAATTTTATTATGTCATGGTTTTCTTTTAATTTGATATTAAAATTAAATATTATGTATTTTTTAAAAAAATTATTCATAATTAAACTTTGTTTTGTATTTTGTGTCAAATAAAATGATATGGTCTAAATTAAAAATCATGATATGTTTTTTAAATAATATTTTATTATGATACATAAAATTCCTAAAATCTTAAAATTTTAATATGGTGTTATTAAATGGTCATATATTACTGCACATACCCATTTTTACTCAATTTTGTACCATTTGGATTGATAATTACATTAATATATTTTAATTTTTTATGAAGTCAATGAGTTACTCTCATGAACTGAATCTAGTTTCCATCTAAACCGGCACCAAACCCACCCTCTGGAAAGGCCCTAAGGGAATCCCTAATCTCCACAGGATAGAACAAGTTCCTGGTTATCAGAAACATAAAATTTGGAATGATATACTAGAGTTTATAAACATCAAATAACAAATGAATCCAATAAAACGAATATGGATTTTTTTAAAAACCGTCTTTTAGAAAATTATAATATTTAACTTCAAAATGTAAAACAATGCTCAAAGACCATTGAAAAGTTAAAAACCCATAAATAATAACCCCGTAACCTCCACATGGCAATAGGCACTACCCTCAAGCCATATCCACTGAAATGCATCACGTTGGACCGCTAAGAACTGAACCAAATACACAAATAATGAACCAAAACTTGCGGCAACAATATCAGAAAGTCTAACTAACCTCAATGGTGATTGTATGGTTTGATCAAAATCCTTTTAGGAAACCACCATGAATATATTCTATGTGATAAACATTCAACGACGAAAGAAATTCATGTTTTAAAAAACATGAAATTATTGTTAGAATTTCTAAAAGACGCAACATTTAAAATTAAATCTGTTTTCATGAGGGCTATTTTATTGAATAAATACTAACAAATAAAATGAAAAAGATAATGAAATTTCCAGCCAAACATACTGTATGTCTATGTTAAGAGTAAAGAATATAATGAGCACAAGAAATATGAAATAACCTCTAGGCACTATCTTACTATGGGTCCCAGGTACCTCGTATGTCTATGAGAGTAACCATTTATATATTTGTTCTCTTGCATGAGCCACTTACAGGTAACATACCCATTACCTATTGGTCCTCAATAATTATCATCATTATAGTTTTTTTATTGGTGTAAGTTTCAATATTTCTACGTGAAACTGAGGCCAAACCCCACGGGATCACTAGCATACTAGTACATGTCAACCTACAAAGATAGCTAGGATTACCTTTTCTGCTAATACATGTTAAACATGCCATGAAATATAACATTAACATGAAAATAAAACATCAACATCAAACATCAACCGAAAACCCCACATGTACATCACACAAGCATATCATCCCCCATTTCATTAATATTTATTCTGAAATCCAACTTGCAACAAAATAGCCCACAACAGAATTCAAATATCTTTTACAATTCAACACATCCTTTAAAAATTTTATAAAATCATTTCCATGATGTTAAAAAATAACATAATAGACCCCTAACATGTTACATATTACCCTTTTTTAAAAAAAACCTATTTTCGCATCAGACTCACACAAAATATACCACATCACTTTCACATCACTTTCACATTTTAGTAATTCCATTAAATTTTTTTTAAACATTTACAAGAGGATACACATAGCATGAAATCCACATTAACATTTAAAATGTAACATTTCAAAACATACACAATCCAAAATAGTTTTCCAATATGGTTTCACCTCTTACATAAATCACTAAACCATTCTAATCTATCACAAAACAATTTTATGGAATTTACCCAAGCTTTGCACATACAACCCATTTCAAAACCATCTTTCAACGACAAAATCACACCAATACCAATCCAAAATAGAATTTTCATCCCTGAAATGATTTATTAAACCACTCTCAAGTATTATAAAATCACATCAAACAATACCACAAATGATGAACATGAAAACACCCTAAATTTCATAAAACACTTTCAAAAGCCATAATATGGGTTTACACATAAAACCCATTAAAAACCCTCTCTCAAACCCAATGGAACACCAAGACCCTACCAAAGAATAATTGGAATCCAAAAAACATATTTTTTAAAACAACTTAATATGATAAAAAATAAACACAAAAAATACCCCAAGATTTACAGATGAAAACACCAAATTTCAAGATGAAAACATATTACAAAATTAAAAATTTAACAAAATCTATCATTCACAATTTTTGAGCAACAAAAAAAAATTGAGGAATATTAAAATTGAGTAAATACTACAAGATAACTCATCATAAAATGGTTACACATGGAATCACCTAACTTTTTATGTAGAAACAATCAAAACATTGTGTGAATCCTCAATTGCACCACCACCGCACCGCACACGAGTTAAAATCAAACCTAAACTACTAGATTAGACCAAAAAGAAAAAAAATAAAACACTAGGTTATAAACCTAACATATTTATATTTTATAACATCATGAAAGAGGTAGGAAACCTGAATGAAAATGGAATAAACCCAGAAGGAATCATTTACTTTGAACAATCTTGAGAAATCACACCAAATCCACCAAATGATGAATCTTCAAGAAACCAAAACTGATAATTATGATTGAATAGGTCTTATTTGGTTATTTGGGGACTGAAATGGGGAATAATGTGTTAAAATTGAAATTTTTATGAAAGAATCAATTCACATTCTCAATTATGGATGATTTTAGAAACCTTGAGAATTTGTGCACTAATACATGATCCAAATGAGATCCAATGCAGAAAAATAGATAAAGAAATTGAGACTAGAGTTTTTTTCTTTTATTGGGAGGTATAATCACCTAAAAATAGTACATAATCAATAAAATATTGACATTTTTTAAAAAATAATTTAATGAATGAAATGCGCTTTTGGGATGGCCCAAAACCATAATAAAAACCTCAAATCCATCATTATTATGAATTCCTATTGGTCCAAACTAATATGTTACTTTAAATATTCTAGGTTATGAAAATTATAAAGTGTAATTGATGTAAAATATTGAAAAATGAACGAGTTATAAATGAAACAAAATATATTTTTAAATCTGAAAATGGTCTGCCGATTTGGGCCAAATTTTGAAAACCAACCACTTCCACCAAAATTAATGGGAAACCACCCAAACAATGAATGAATGTAAATTAAATGAAAAATAACATTTTAAGAAGGTAAAAATGATAATTTTCCCCACCATAAAACTTTCCACCCTTTGAAAGCCAAAGCAAGGCCAAAAGAAAAATAACAAACCCAACTGAAATTCCAAAATGGACACATTTTCCATGTTTCGCGCGCCCCCAAATGTCCAAAACAACACCAATTGATTAATAAAGGAAGGAATACACTCACTATCCAAATAAAACACCACCTAATAAAATGATAAATTATATTAAAACTACATCCTAAAAGAAAACTCCTCATGCATTTTCCGAACAAGACATAAGCAATTTACCCAAACGAACAACAACATCGAACAAGGTTACACTGACCTAAGTTTTATTAAACTTTTAGGAGCTCAGAAACCCCTATTTTAACCCAAGAAATACATTGGTAGTCAGATAGATTTGAACTAGACTAAATACTGCAAAAACATGAACAAGGACAAAACTGAGTTACTGAAACAATGAGACAGAAATGGGACCCACCATAAGAGACAACAAAAATTTCCCAAAGATGGAATCAGGGCACTAAAGGGGAGACCCGAATGGACTCCCCAACATAAGGGGTATAAATATCATTAGATTTTTTCAAATGATCATACATGATATTCATAGTGGGTCTTACCTCCACAAGAACCAACCATCTAAACCTACTAGAATAGTCCAACGCAGAAAGACCCCAAAACATAAATAGTTGGTGATGTCGCACGATTAGTCTGCACAGTTTGGGAAGTTGTGATCTAGCCGTGTAGATAATTCCTTCTGCATGGATTTGTAGAACACTGTTGCTAATAATCATGCACAATATTTGTGCTCAAAAATGATGACACCAGAGGTTTAAATTATTCTCATAATTCATAATGAGGATAAGACTTTGTACAAGGGTTTGAATGAACCCGGGATTTCCCCTGATTACGTTCCAGAATCTTTCTCGGACCTATGATGTAGCATAAAGGATTGTAGCATATATAGTCTCAATGTTAGGGTTTGGACACCTCTGAATGGTACTTCATTTTTTGGTGCTACAAAAAACTACACTACCACCCCAGATGGGTTTACCAAGAAATAACACATTCTAAAACTCACATAATCCTGACCCAAAATTTCACTAAAACAAGGGCTTAGAAGATGAACACACATTACACATTGTTTCATCATGTGAGAAACAATAGAAAGAAAGGAAACATATAATCACCTTATTCTAAAACATATGATTTTGATGTTTTTCTAAGGGTAACATAATCCAAAAATGGCATAAAATCTCATAGGACCTCATGACCTTTTCTATAACAGTCAAATGGGCACACAACATAACTAGGAATCACTGAACATGAAAATTGTGACTTATAGAAACAATACATGGAATGTAACATTATTCCAAGTCCTCAAACAACACACAATTATAGAAAGTGGCATAAATCCCTCTAATTACTTGATTTACCACACATTTAGTTTAATGTGAGGTCATGCTTCGGAGAGACTATGAATGACCCAGGGGCCCTCCTAGACACCATCAAACATTCATCCACTCTAACCACCAAATACCACTTCCACATTTGATGAATCAGGTATCTTAATATATGAAGGTTCATTTCAACCTTCCTTGAGAATTCTCCTACTACAAGAGGATCCACAAAATCAAGAATGTAATTTTTGTAGGATGAATCTACAAAGATAGAAAAAAATATTTCTTCTATTGATCAATTGGGGGATCTTACAACGGCGAAACAATATATGCTACACTTCAGTCATGAATTAAATCATAATGGGGGTGAAACCTATCCAATGATAGAACCCAAGGTCCTGACCATGATGGTCTATTTGTCAAAACATGAAACAAAAAATAATCGAACACAAAACCAAAATATAGTTCAAACAAGATGGATTCATGGACTCAAAACATCCCACACCATCAACAATTTCAACAACATATAAGACACACCATCCCAAACTATTCCTTAAGACATCATGGTTTCCATTAAAAATATTTCATTGAAAACAAACATTTCAACATTTAGCATATTTCCAAATGTTACCTCATGGTCCTCACCCATGCATGGTTTCCATGCCCCACTAGACACCCTCATCATATTCATCTCATCACTCATCCAGTCATGCCATCAACCATCCATCATGATATATAACACCATGCATGTGGTCTCTCATGGAAATACCAAAGGTTAAAAGAATTCCTTCCACTTTTCAAATCTAAAATAGTCAACCAATACATCATTTTTATCCAGACCAATAACCAGGTAATTAAAATCCCAATTTTAAACAAAAAAAAACATTTTAGAAAGGCACAACCCTTCAGATAAGATTTAGTATTCAAGTCATTCACATCAATTTCAAAAAAATCTGAAAAATTAGTTCCACGGTTTGAAAAATCAAACCCTTCCCCCTTTATTATATTATAATTTCAAAAAACATTAGTCTTCTTAAAACCATGTCAATTTTTCATAAAAACAAAACATCCAAAATTGAAAAAATATTGGACACAATAAAATGAAAGAGAAAACTAATTTTAGTGTGTGACTTGGAAATATGTTTTTTTTTCAATACAATAATCACTTCAAAATCATAGAGAGTGTTTTATGGAAATATCCCCATCTCCACAGTGCTTTCAAGGCCCTGGGATCTCACTAAGACCATTAACCATACTCTATTTTTATTTCACCTAACCATCATCAAACCAAGAAAACCAAAGGAATCATATAAATCCCGAAATCCCCTGGAAACCCAAATATCCTCATGAGGTGTGCTTTCCCGGCACTAGAAACACAACAAGAATGTCTTGTTCCAACAATCCAATCTCTATTCTATCCCAAATGTTCCCCAAATAACATGACCCAAGGAGTAAACCCGAACATCCTCAAATACCATTTTGTCACAAAGAGACTCTAGTCACCATCTAAACTAACAAGGAACCCATCCCGCGACAAAGACATAAGGGCATTCCCACTCCCCATGGGCTGGCATAAGTGCCCGGGTACAATAATCTAAAAATTGGTAATGATTTACCAGAGTTTATAAACATAAAACAACAAACGAATACAATAAAACGAATCAAGATTTTTCAAAAAAAATAGTATTTTATAAAATTTGATAATTTAGTTACACCATTTAAAACAATTGTTCAATACCATTAAAAAGGTAAAAAACAATAAATTATATTCCAATATCCTTCAAATGAAAAAAGGCACTCCCCTCAAGCCATTTCCACAACACTGCATCATGTTGCACCGCTAAAACTAGAACTATATGCACAAAAGTTGTACCCAAAAATGTGGCAACAAAATTAGAAAGTATACAAACACACACACAGGTGAATGTAGGGTGTGAGCCGAATCCCAGTAAGATACAACTTATAATAGATTACGTGTGATAAAAATTCAACGATTAAAAGCATGCAAGTTTTCAAAAATATGAAATGGAAGTTAGAATTACTAAAAGATGACACTTTAAAAATTAAAACTTTTTTCAAGTGGGATATTTTAATGAATCAAGAATTCTAAATAAAATGACAAAGATACTGAAATTTCCATCCAAACATAACATATGCTGATGGTTAGAGTAAATCATCTAATGAGCACATGCAATATGAAATAATCCCTAGGAACTATCTCACTATGGGTCACTGGTACCTCGTATATCGGTGAGAGTAACCATCAAAAAATTCACTATCGTGCATGAACCACTGGGTGGGAACATACCCATACCATAGTGGTCCCCAATATCCATAATCTTCAAACATTTTTTAGTTTTTTATGCGTCAAACTTTCAACGTGAAATTGAGTCCAAACCCCATTGTATCAATAGCATAATAGTACACTTCAACCGACCTAGATACATGGGTTTCCCTTTGGGGATCAAAAAAGTTCAAAAATCCATGAAATATAACATGAAAATTAAAATACCACTTCAACATAACACATAAACCAAACATCCCACATGTATATCAGACAAGAAAATCATCCCCCTTTTCATTCTAATTGATTTTGAAATCCGACTGACACCAAAATATCCCAAAACACATTTTTCATATCATTCACAATTCAACACATCCTTTAAATTTTTATATAATCTGTCCCAAGATGCTAAAAATCATATAACATACCACTGAAATTTCACATAATGCCATTTTCATAATCAAAATCCATTTTTCACATCACACTCACATAAAATATCCCACATCACAATTACATTATTTTCACATTTCAGTAACTCCGTTAAGCAATTTCATAATACATTTCGAAGAGGATACACATCACATGATAGCCCCTTTCACAATTAAAATGGATCATTTCAAAATATAAAAAATCCAAAATAGTTTCCCAATATGGTTTCAACTCATTCATAATCATTAAACCATACAAATAATTCATAAAACAATTATATGGATTTCACCCAAACATTGCACATAAAACCCATTTCCAAACATTTTTGAAGGAAAAAATCACAACAAATTCCAATCTAAAAGTGAATTGGATTACCTATAATGAGTTAATAAACCAATCTCAATAATTATAAAATCACCTCGAACAATACCACACATAATTTACATTAAAAGACACACATTTTCATAAAACACATTCAAGATGAATTATATGTTTTTCACATAAAACCCATTCAAAAACCCTCATTGAAACCTAATAGTACAACAAGACCCTACCAAAGTAGAATTGGAATCCCAAAAAAAACTTTTTAAACCAATTTCATATGCTGCAAATACACCCATTTAATACACCAAGAGTTACACATTAAAAAACCAAATTTCAAGCAAAAATGGAACTATACAATTAAATGCATAACAAAATAAATCATAAACTATTTTAGCACCACACAAAACAGATGAGGAATATTTAAAATGAGTAAATAGAGAATTGTAACTCATCATAAAATTGTTATTCTTAAAATCACCTACCGTTTTATGTCAAAACCCTCAAAACATTTTTTGAAAAATCGATCGCACCACCGCTGCACCAAAAAATTGGGTGAAAACCAATAATAAACCACATGATTTTACCAAAAAAATCTCTATGTTTTAACCCTACCATATTTAATTTTTATAAAATCTGGAATGTGAGAGGAAACCCTAATAAAAATGGAAGAAACCAACTAGGAATCACTTACCTTGAATGATCATGAAAAAAAAACCCCAAAACCATTAATGGATGAATCTCCAAGCAACCAAAACTGATAGATTGGCTTGAATGATACATAGTAGGTTATGTGGTGACTGAAATGGGTGTTAATGTGTGAAAATTAAAAGGATTATAAAAGAATCAAATTACCTTCTCAAATATATGTGATTGGAGAAACCCTTAAAATTTTGGCACTAATACGTGATCCAAATGAGCTCGAGAGCAAATAAATAGATAATGTGAGTGATCCTCTAGTTTTTGGACTTCGGTGGGAGATAAAATCATAGAAAATGAGTACAAATTAAATTAGATATTGAAACATTAATTAAATTATTTAATGAAGGAAATGGTATTATGGGATGGCCCAAAACCATAATTAAAACAACAAATCCATCATTAATATGGATTCCTATGGGGTCAAAATTGATATGGTGGTTCTAATGTAGCGGGGATTCCAATTGGAATATGTAATGGGTGTAAAATTTTGAAAATGAAGGTGTTATTTATGAAACAAAATTGATTTTTAATTCTGGAAATGGGCTGATGGTTTGGCCAAAATTTTGAAGACCCACCATTTCCACCAAAATGAATGGGAAACCCCCAAAACAAAGAACGAATGGTAATTAAATGAAAAGTTCTATTTAAAGAAGATATGGATGTTACAATTCCCCCCACCATAAAACATTTCTCCATCGGAAAGCCACAGAAAGGCCAAAGGAAAAAACCAAACCCAACTGAAATGCAAAAATAGACTATTTCACCAAGTTTCACCCACACCCAAAAGGCCAAAACACCTCCAATTGATCAATCAAGGAAGGAACACTCTCACCATTAAAAACATACACGACATCCTGAAATAATAAATTATATTAAAACTATATCCCAAAATAAAACTACTCAAACATTATTTGAACAAGACCCAAGTAGTTTTCCCAAATGAACAGCAACATCGAACAAGGTTACAATGACCATACATTAATAAAAAAATTTGGTGCTTAACAATCCCAATGTTTACCCAAAAAGGATGATGGAAGTTAGATATCTTTGAATGATACTACCTATCTCCATGACATGACCATGGTACAAACCGAGTTACTCACATAGGGAGAAACAAATGGGCTCCCACCACAAGAGAAAACTTAAATTTTCCTGAGATGGAATCCGGAAACCAATAGTGGGAGGCCTGAAAGGACTCCCCTATATAAGGTGTAGAATATCATTAAATTTTTTCAAAATAACTTACATAAGTCCCATAGTGGATATCCCAACCATAAGAACCAACCATTTGAATTGACAACCATGGTCCGACATGAAAATACCAAAAAAATAAATAAATAGTTGGTGTGGTTTCCCGGTTAGTCGAAACAGTATGGGAAGTCATGCACTAACCAAGTAGATCATTCTTTTAGCATCGATTCCTGGTACATAGTTTCTACTAATTGTGCACAATTTGTGTGCTCAACAATGATGACAGAAGTGGTTTAAACTATTTCCCTATTTCATAATGTGGATAAGACTTTGTACAAGTGTTTGAAAGAACCTAGGATATCCCTTTACTACGAGTCGCCTTCTCTCCGGGACCTATGAATGGAGATAAATTGATTGAAGCAACTTCAGCCTCACTGTTAGGATTTGGAAACACATGAATTGAATTACTTCTTATAGTGCTACAAACATCTATAGTGAATCCCCATATGGGTTTACCATGACATAACACATTCCAAAACTCACATTACTCTAACCCAGCATTTCAGTTGTACAAGGGCATAGAAGATGCACACACATCACACCTTGTTTCTTTGGGTGAGAAACAATATAATTAAAGGAAATATATAATCATCTTATTCTAAAAAATAGAATTTTGAAAATTTTCCAACAGTGACATCATCCCAACTTGACAGAGAATCTCATAGGATTGCACAACCATTACTTTATAGTAATAAGAGAACAAAACATCACAAGGTGTCACTGAATGTGACCATTCCGACTGATAGAAACATTACTTGGAATGGTACCTTATACCAAGTCCCCAAACGACACAAAATTATAGAAAGTGGCCATAACAACCTTTCATGACCATATTTCCCACACTGGTGGTTTAACGTGAACTCTTGCTTAAAAGAGACTACGAAGGAGCCAGGGGCCCTCCTAGACACCATCCAAACACTCATCCATTCTAACAACCCCAAACAACTTCCACCTTTGACGAATAATGAAACTTACGATACACAGGTTCATTTCAACCTTCCGCAACCACTATCCCACTACTATAAGATCCAAAAAACCATGAATGGAAATTTTGTAGAATCAATATCAAAAAATATCAAGATAAATATTTCATATATTGATCAAATGGAGTATCGTCTAGTGACAAAACAATCTGGGCTATGCTTCAGTCGTGCATTAACTATAAATGGTGGTAGTAACATATCCAATGATAGAAACCAATGACCTTACCAAGATGGTAAATTGGTCATAACATGCCACCAAATAAAACCAAATACATCCCCAATCCACAGTTCAAACAGGAGGGGGTCTTGGACTCAAAACATCCCACCATATCAACAATTTTAAAAACCCATAAGACACACTATCCCAACCCAATCATCAAGACCTCGTGTTTTCCATTTAAAATATTTTATTGAAAATAAATTGTTTAGTGGTTAGTGTGTCCACCAATGGTACCCCATGGGCCTCACACATGCATGTTTACCATACCACACATGACACCCTCCTCATATCTATCCCAACACTCATCCATCCATTCTATCAACCATCTATAATTCCAAATAACACCATGCATGTTGTCACTCAAGGAAATTTCAATGGATAACTAAAATTCCTTACCCTTTTCAAAACCAAAACTATCAACCCATAATTCCTTTTTCTCGAGACCTCTAACCACCAAATCCAAATAAATTCTTGAAAACATAAAAAACTTTTCAAAAAGGCACAACAATTCAGATAAGGACTCCATTTCATGTCATTCACAAAAATTTCAAAACAATACTAATAATTTAGATAAAAAATTTAAAAAATAAAACCATTCCCTAATTATAATAAAATAATATCATAAAACAATATTCTTCATAAAACCAAGTCATTTTTATTTAAAACCAAACGTCCATGATTCCAAAACTAAAGGACACAAGATAATACGAGGGGAAACTAATTTTGGTTGGTGACTTGGAGATAGGGTTGGTGGCTATACCCCAATAACTTTCCCATCAAAAGGTGTATTTTATGGAAATATACTCTGCTCAACATGGCATCCCAGGACCTGCGATCTCACTGATACCATTAACCCAACTCTATTTTCATTTCTCTTACCCATCATCAACCCAGGAAATCTAATGGACTCGGATAAATCCCAACTTCCCATGGTGACTCGAATACCTTTATGAGATGTTCTTGACATGAACATTCCCCAAAACTATAATTTCAAGTCCTAACTATAATATCTTTAGTCTACCTCAATTTTTCGCCAAATAAGATGACCCAAGAAGTTAAAATGTACCTCCTATAATACAATGTTTCCACAAATAGTATATTGTTTCCATCTAAAACAGCACCAAAATGAGCCCACGACATGTACCAAAGGGTGATACCAATCCCCACAGGCTGGAAGAAGTTCAAGGGTATCAGAAACTAAAAATTGGGAATGATTTACCTAAGTTAATATATAGAAAAAAACAAATGAGTCCAATAAGACGAATCTATATTTCTCAATCAAAGTAGTCTTTTATAAAATTTCACAATTTAATTACACAACATAAAACAATTCTCAAAAAAATTTAAAAATGTATAAAAACAAAAATAATATCCCAATAAATTCTATATGGAAAGAGGCACCACCCTCAATCCATCACCACAACACAACATCATGTTGGGCCGCTAAAACCCAAACCATCGACACACAAGTTGTACCCAAACCTGCAGCAACAAAATCAGAATGTCAACATACACCAAAAAGAGTAAGTAGGGTGTGATCCAATGCCCATTAGGATATCACCACTATGATATTCCATGTGATAAACATTGAATGACTAAAAACATGAATGTTTTCAAAAACATGAATTTCTAGTTACAATTTCTAAAATATGAAACTTTTAAAATTAAAATATTTTTCATGATTGCTATTTTAATGAATCATCATATTTAAATAAATTTACAAAGATACTGAAATTTATGTCCAAACATATTGAATTCCAATGGTAAGATTAAATCATCTAATGAGCACAATAAATAGTAAATAACCCCTTAGCACTAGCTCGTTGTGGGTCCAAGGTACCTCATATCTCAGTGAGATTAACTATCACATAATATGTTCTTGTGCACGAGAAACTAGTAGGGAACATACCCATAACCTAGTGGTCCCAAATCATAATCATCAGCATAATTATGTTATTGTTGTAAGCATAAATCTTGCTTCATGATAATGAGGCCAAACCCCACGAGATCATTATCATACTAATAAACATCCACCCACCTAGATACATGAGTTTCCCTTTTGTGCTAAAAAAATATCAACAATCCATGAATTATAATTTTCAATTTAAAACACCACATCCACATCACACATATACCTAATATCCCACATGTACCTCACACAATCACATCATCCACCTTTTCATTCAAATAGATTTTTAAATCCAACTCAAACTAAAATAACCCATAACAATTTTTTCATATCTTTCACAATTAAAAAAATACTTTAACAATTTATAAAAGCATTACCAATGTTGTAAACAACACATTATATCTCAATCACATTTTATATAATACCCTTTTAATAATAAAATTCTTTTTTCACATCACAGTCACACAAAACATCCCACATCACGTTCACATCACTTTTTAAAAAAATTTATAAAACATTTCCAAGAGCATACACATCACATGACATTCCCTTTCACATTTAAAATGGACAATTTAAAAATATACCCATTGAATAATAGTTTTCAAATATTTTTTCACCACTTAAATAAATCATTAAACAATTCAAATCATTAATAAAACGATTCTATGTAGTATTCCAAAAAATTGAATATAAAATCAATTTTAAAAAAATCATTCAAGGAAAAAGCCCCACCAATACCTATCTGAAATAGAATTGTAAGACCTATAATGATTTAATAAAAATATCTCAATTATTATAAAATTACATCGAAAAATATCACAAAAGATGAACCTAAAATTTGACTCATTTCCATAAAACGCATTCCGGAGACATAATATGGTTTTAAACATAAAACCCTTTCAAAAACACTCTTTCAACCCCAATGTCACACCAAGACCCTACCAATGAAAAATCTTCATCCCAAACAAGATTTATTAAACCAATTTCATATGATATAACATACTCCCAAATAATACCCACAAGAGTTACACATGAAAAACACAAAATTTCAAGATTAAATGCAACTATAAAATTAAACGCTAAACAAAATCAATCATAAACTGTTTTTTCACCACAAAAAAAACATATTAGGAATATGAATAATGAGTAATTATAGAAATCAAACTCATCATAAAATGGTTACACATGGATTCACCTACCTTTTGTGTCAAACCCCTCAAAACATTATCTGAAACTTCAACCACACCACCGCCGCACTACAAGGGGGGGGGGGGGGAAACCAACCCTATACGACAATATTTGACCAAAAGGAAATTAAATAAAACCCTATAATAGAACCCCCAACATATTTAAATTTTAGAACATCATGAAATAGAAAGGAAACCCTATGTAAAATGGAAGAAACCAAGAATGAATCACTTACATTGAACAATCTTTAATAAATCAGAAAAAATATACCCAAGGATGAATCTCCAAGCAACCAACACTGTTATGTAGGATCTAATAAGCCATAATAAGTTTATTGGGGACTTAAATTGAGCATAAATAGTTAAAATAAAAAGTTTTATGAAATAATAAATATACGTTCTAAAATTTGGATGGTTTGAGAAACCCTTAGAATTTTCGCCCTAATCAATGATACAAATGAAATCCAATGTGGAAAAATAGATAACGAGAGTGAGAATTGGGTTTTTTGAATTGAGTGGGAGGTGGAATACTTGAAATACAGAACAATATAGATGTGATATTTAAAATATTAAAATAATAATTTAATTTAGTAAATTAGATTATTTCCTTGCACAAAACACTAATAAAGACTGAAATCTATCATTATTATGGATTCTTATGGGGTCCTAACTGATATTGTAGTTTTAATATACTAATAAGTGCCAATTAGAAAGTTTAATTGGTTTAAAATGTTTAAAAATTATGGAGTTATAAAAGAAAAAAATATATATTTAAATATAGAAATGGGATCACGGTTTGGCCAAAATTTTTAAAACCAACCAATTCTACCAAAATGAATGTGAAACCCCCAAAACAAATCAAGACTAGAAATTAAATGAATATACCATTAAAAGAATCCATGGATGTGAAAGTTACCCTTTTCCCAATTTATAAAGGGAACCTATCCTTTCTCCTCCTTCTAAGAACATTATCATTAAAAATCACTACCACATTATCTTCTCCAATACTCATTAAACATTTTAGAGGTTATGGTATTCTATATAAACCCACCGTGAATCCGTAATAAGTTATTTAATGGAATGATTTTTATGAATATATAATCACCTTAATTGATAACATTAATTTTAATTATTCTATTACCATCACTAAATATGTAAAATTATTCAGCTAATAATAAATTTACAATCCAAAATATACATACTTGTTATTATGATTATTAAACCACCTTGGTTTTCCCTTTTTAAATTAAAAGGGAAGTTAAAACGTTCCTCATTTGTATATATGACTTAGAATTTCCTCATTTTGACTTCATTAATATCTCATCAACATCATTTATGAATGGATATTATGACAATTTAACTAAATAAATTTCAAACTTATGATATAATTATAATTATTTAATGATAATATAAAAATATAACTTTAATCCTTCTAAGTTGTTGGAAAATTAAATTGATGATTCTCCATATATATAGAATACCTACACGATAATGAGATCTGAATATTTTTCATTTTAATTTTCATTGTATGGTAATATAATTATATTTAATGAATATATATTGTATGTATTATTTTCTAGTTAATATTTAGTATTTGTTTTTAATTTTCCATTATTTCATTCAATCAATAATAAAAATTGAAACAACATTCATGCATATATAGGACATACTATCTCAATGAATATTGAAACTAATTTCCATATATCTGTCATCTATTAATTCCAATAATAATGAATATAATAACTATTTATGATATTTATATCACTATTAAAATTTTGGAGATGAATTACCTTGATTAATATACAAATACCAAATCTACTGAACCAAAAAATATCTGAAGAATGTTGTCCATATCAGATGAAACATTTATTTCAAAAAAATGGTTGAAAAAGGTTATATATAAATAATATTTTTTATGTAATAATGTACTGTGTTCTATAATAGATTAACAATAAATCAATATTTATTATAGGGGGTGATCCAATGAGTTTGATTGAAGATGGGTCTAAGGTAAGGCCTTTTCTTCAAATTTTTTTTCTATATGACACATATAATATTGAATGTATATATTTTGGGGGTGTAGTATATAATACCAATTAATATATTTATTATTAATATAATTAAATTCACAGGTATTTAAAAAACATTTATATTTTCCTTTCATTCGTGGGGTTTATGATGCCAATGTACTAAATTAGAATTGTTTCTATGATAATGAAATCAATGTTTATATGGGTTTTTTATTATGTCTATAATGATGAAATAACTTGATTTATATCACAATAATAACATGAAATTTAATGACCCCTATTTATTTCATAATAGATAGATAATCATGAATACTACATTTAATGTATATCAGTATTACGCATAATGTAACCAATGAAATGGAGTGGTTTTAATTTAATAATGAATATATTAATGAATAAATTTTTGGGTATCAAAATTAAAATTCAATAGATTAATTGGTATAAGAATAATCAATATTTAATGAGGAATAAACAATCTCACAGGAATTAAAATTTATGTTTTTATAAAGAAGACTTCTTCTGAAAAAATCTATTCATTTTTCATTGAATAATAATTTAATAACATATATCTGGAAAATAAAATTTAATATAAAAAATTATTTATCGTAAATCACTAGAATATTCAAACAAAATATTTTGTGGAGGAGTAAAACCCTATGGAAAATTGTTTGGCTCAAAAAATCCCCTTAAACTCTATTTGAGTTCATTATTCACATTAATATTCTATATAAAAAATAAAGTTATTTAATTATAAAATAAATAACCTATTATATATGTATTTTATTTATTGTAGTTTTTTCATCTTAATTTATTGCATTTTAGACGCTTTATAAGTACCAATTCCATCTTTCATGAGTGTCCATTTTCTTTCTTTTCGTGATTTGTTCACTTGAATATGAGTATGGATTTATATATAGAATGGGAATAACTAAAAAATGGAAATATTATATAAATATTTATCATCCTCGTGATTAAATGTTTCAATATATCATTTGGTAAAATTATATGAAGATAATCATTATATAAAAGGTTAGTGATTATCATTTTGATCTTTTAGCAGTTTTTTGAAGATCCCAAATAATTTTCATTCTTATATTTATTATTGTGTATTAATTTCTTAAAAAACATAAAAAGGCCTTTTAAATACAATTTAATGTATTTAGAAACCATCATAGTAGTTTTTTGAACAACATCAAACTCGTTAATGGAAAATTATAATACATCATCAATGTTGTTCATAAATTGGCTCATCACGTGTGATGATTGAATTTTTATAATAAAAGAAAGAGAAAGGATTGGGAGGATTGATTATCCATTAAAATGTTATGATTACATTATATAAAATATAATTAATTTATAATCAATATTTTTCATGAGGATATGTGGATAAGATATGAAACTGAATAAAAAAACATATTAATTAAAATATAATGAAAGTGAATTTTAGTTTTAAAATTTATCCACCCTGATACCCTCATTAGATAAAATCATTTTGACTTTTGATAAGACCAATAGATCCGGGAAATGTTGGAGGGGATCATTATGTGATTGGGAATAAGTTGAAAATTTAATAAGCTTGGAAGGTGTGAGGAGAAGAGGTTGTGAGATGTTGTATTTATAAGAGAAGATAGCGGTGTTTTCCATTTATTTTATTCAATAATTTATTATTTTGGCCCATGAATATTAATATATTTATAATTATAAATAAATACATTAATATAACTATTATTAGTTCTATATTATTGTGATTACATAATAAATTAATCAATGAATAATATTTTTATCATATAATGTATATATATAGTAAATTACAGTAATATACTTTTAAAAAACAATTTTAGAAAATTCGCAGAAATTCTACCAAACATATTTTGAGTTGAATAATTTGAAATTCAATTCCATTTTATGAATATAAATTTATAACTAAGAGAACATAAAATTATAATTAATATAAATATTTATTTGAAAAATATCAATTTTAAAATTATAAATGAATTTATGAACATTTTTTAAAAATAACTAGTTTCATATATAAAATTATATTAGATTAATAATAAAAAAATATATTAAATAATGATTATATTTTATGAATATAATGTTTCTTTTAAATCAATATAATAATTAAAATATACTAAATAAAAATTTATGGAATATAAAAATATCAATAATTAATTTATCATTATAAAAATATTTATTTAATTATTTCATGATATAAATAAATTATATTTCCATTCATAAAACAAAGAAATATATCTTTTTTATATATTAAAAGGTGATGTAACTACACTATTGGAATAATTATTATTCATATGGTTCATGATACTCTTATAGAGGTCATGTTACTATTTTCGTGGTATAATTTCGTTAATTTTTTAAAAATCATCTTATTTCATTCTATAATTATTTATAATATTTTTCTTTTTCCCAATAATATATTTTTAGTGATTTATAATATATGAAATAATTATAATAAGGGAGAAATATCATTGATTATTTTTTGCGTCAATACAAATCTATCCCCCAAAACATTATTTCACACTTTTCTATCCATTGACCCTTGAATAATGTAATTCCATTATTTAAAAATAATTATTGTTCACATGAGTGACATTTTAAAAAATTATAATTGTGGATAAATTAAACCCAAAAATTAGACATCCCCTTAATAATTATCCCTAAAAACATACAATATTTTATTCTAATTTATTTTATTTGATCAACCAAAATCCCATAATTATCATATGTTATCCCAATCCCTTCATATCTAAGGATATATTAAAAATAATGTCATATGTGGAAAATAGAGTACTACTTAATCCTTTTTCGTTTTCCCTTATTACTTATCATCAAAATATTAAATATAAATATTAATATAACAAAATTATTATAACTAAAATACATATGTATTTTAATATTATTGTGAATGAAATTATATATTATTTTACATCAATTTTAAAAATATAAGAACATTAATCATACATTTTTTCGAACTACCATAAGCCTGAAACATTCTATTTTATCACGGCTAAATTTACTAACTATTTAAAAGGAAATATTTAATGAATAATGTATATATATATAAATATTATAATTAATGTTCATTAAAGATAATTTATAATCCACCTTTATGACCTCTCATTCATTAGAAAATGATAATTTTAACAATGGGTTTTTCCGACCATGTCCTCAGAGATGTAATGGTTCTTATTTTTAATCTAGTTTAATTATAAATTTTTTAATATATAATAATATTTTAAAAAAAACTAAATATATATATATATATAATCAATAATCCAAATTAAGAATTATATTATTCTAAAGCGCCATTTTACAATCGTAATCAACAAAAAATTATGGTATGTTCGTGTTTCATCTTGTCTAGGAATCTATTTATACAATTATATAAATCTAAATCATGGGATATGATTGGAACATAAATACAAATATTATTAGAAGATAACTTGAAAATAATTACTTTTTATGTTCCTATAATATTTATATTAGGTATATAAAATATTAATAAAATATCAACAGTGATTTCAAAAAATTTAAAAATAAGTGAACCTCATTCCAATTTTCATGAAAATTAAATATAAAATTTATGGAATGAGATAAAATTTTAATAAATATATATTAAATATATATTATAAAAAATAAAACTATAAATGATTTAATAGATTCATATAATTGAGATGTTATTTGTATCGATATTATATTCTCTCACAAATGAATAAAACATACATTCAATCGGTGATAATGATAAGAAAAAATTTACAAAGATATTTTCCATAAATGGATGTCAGTGACCTATATAAAAGGAATTGTATATTAATAGTGAAAATTAATTCCAAAATTATTATATTTTTTTTATATGATTATATAGTGTGATAAAATATGAGGAAATTTTTCAAAAGGGTTTCATTGAAACAACATATTATTCATTGGGCTATAATATTTCTTTTGATAATATATAGGCTGATCATTATTTGACCGTACAATTTCCATATTTTATATGTTATTAACTATTTATATATTATTTTTTCACTTATCATAATCAATACCATGTATTTCGATAAAACCATTTGATTTTAGGAGTTATTTTTTGAATGATTTTATTTTCTTTAGTAGCTTATGTTATATGCATCTTTGTGGTTAAACGATCCATGATATACTAAAATATTATAGTTTTATATTAGAAATCGGATTTTAGGGTATTAATAGGACTATATATATTATAAAAAAAAATTATTTTCAAATAATTAGAAATGAATTATTTTCATATCATTTACATAGAAATGAAAAAAAATTGAATGTAAAAGAATATTTTTACGATGAACTATTTTTATGCACGCAATGAATTTTTATATAAAATAAACTTATTAATATATATTTTTGAATGATATTAATGATATTTTATTACTTATTATATTAAATGATATAAAATTCATTTATAATTATTTATGTGTATTCCGTACGAATATACAATGTCTTATGCTTAAAATGTGTCTTCCTAGAAAAATCCTCTTTCTCTTTGTGAACACGTTTTTTAAAATTATTTTCTTCCACATATATAAATTTAATTTTATAAAATTTACTGAATATTTATAATCATATTTTTTATATTATATAAATTCTTGTTATTTTATTCAATAAGAAAAGTAATTATGGTAGAACTTATCACCTCAATAAATTGAAAATCATGTTAATATATGATAAAAAATATAAGTTGATTTATTATAATAATTATTACAGGATGAAGGGAAGTATCCTCCTATCAAATTATTCTCCAAATGTATTTTTTATTATAAACTATTCAATTATAATGACTGATAAATAATTTAAATCATTTAACGTTCCAAAATGTCTTTATTTTGTTTCAAATTTCTACTATATGTCTACAAAAAGGAAATAATCAAAATATGAATTAATATACTATTTAATTATATATTAATGATATTATTTATATTTTCTAAATTTCTACTTAATTTATAGTAATTATATAATTTTCTTAAAATACTTCACATGAGTTCTCTTCTATAAAATTATAAATGGGGATCCCTTGCACCGACTAAAAATTATAGATTCCCCTAGAAATTTTCGTCGAAAACCTACCATATTTTCATAAAATTTATATGCATTGGTCCACCAAAGTCCAATTTAAACCTATTTTATCAAAATACCTTTATTTATATAGATATATTAAAAATTATGATCAATACACCATAGAAAGTATTACTTGATCCTTTTTCAATTTCTCTTAATACTTCTCATCCAATCATAAAATAGTCATAGAAATATAAAAACATTATTATAATTACATTAAATATGTATTTTCAGATTAGTGTACACAACCTCATGTATTATTTTCCATCCATTTTGAAAAAAAGGAACCTTGATAATGTTTTTTCAAACTGACATCATCACGGTGCGACCGCTTATTTTCTCAAAACTACATATCCTAAATATTTATAAGGATATAGTTAAATAAAAAATTACATATATTTATTATATTTATTTTTTTGAAAAGATAAATTAATATCCACCGTCATAACCTCCCATTAATTGTAAAATGAATATATTTACCATGTTTTTTGTGGATAGTGGACTCAATGATTCAATGTGTCTCGTTTTAAATCTAGATTCATTATAATTTTCTTAAATTTCATAAAATATAATTAAAATGATTAATAAAATATAAATAGTATCATAATTCCTATTTAAAAATTATCTTATGCTAAAACCCCATTTTATAACCATAAATATTAAATAATTAATATATACTTATGTTTGAGAAGGTCTATGAATCTACTTGAACAATTCTATAATTCACAATGGTGGAAGAAGATAAGAATACAAATAATAATATTATTAGAAGAAAATATGAAAATAATTATTTTTATGTGTCTATAGTTGTTATAGTATTTAAATAAAATATTAATTTAATATCAACATTAATTTTCCAAAATTTTGATATAAGTGATACATATTCCCATTTTCAGGAAAAATATATAAAAAATTAATGGAATGAGATAATTATTTTTAAAATATATATTTAATATATATTAAATTTTATAAATCCAAAAATTATTTTATAGATTCACTTAGATAATTTCTTATTAGTGTCAATATTATATTCTCTCATAAAAAATAAAATTTAAATACACTCAATGATAAAATTTAGGAATAATTGACAAATATATTTTCCATAAATTGCTATCACTGATGTATATAAAAGGAATTATTTATAAATAAGGATAAATAATAAAAACTTATGAGTTTTATGTTTGTTTTATATAATTATACAATTCATTAAACTAAGAGAGAATTTTTGGAAATGGATTCATCGACACAGTGTCATATTCACTAGGCTATAGTATATCTTATGTGATTATACATGTCGACCATTATTTCATTATATAATTTCATTATTTAACATGGTATTCACTATTTTTATATTGGTTTATTACTTATCATAAGTAAAACCAACTTATTCTATAAATCCTTGTGATTTTTTGAATTAATTTTTTGAATGGATTTATTTTCTCCAATAGCTTTTATTATATCCAACATGGATTTTAAACAAAGCATGATATACTAATAAATTATAGTTATCTAT
Organism: Viscum album; assembly: GCA_963277665.1. Lineage (NCBI taxonomy): Eukaryota > Viridiplantae > Streptophyta > Magnoliopsida > Santalales > Viscaceae > Viscum > Viscum album. The sequence goes on along the minus strand of OY728126.1, from coordinate 1,680,681,834 downwards.
GAGAATATGCATTTGAGGGTATGAATAGGTCAAACTAAATTGTATACAAAATACTTTCAGATATGTAGAAATGAATGATTTATGTATCATTCAATTAGAAATAAAAATAAAAAAATCCAAAGTAAAATATAAATTTTTTCAATTAAATATTATTATGTGAATTGTTTATTTTTTTCTAAAATTCATAAATTAATTAATTTTTTTGATTGATACAAAAAAATATATTTTATGTTATATTATATTTCATTTCAATAATTTATTACTTTTTTAGGTATCCTATATGAAAATAGAATGTTTTATGCGCAAAATGAATTTTTATTAAAAAATAATCTTCCATCACAAGTTGTGAACACTCTTTATAATTATTTTCATCCACATATAGAAATTTAATTTCATTAAATTTATTTAATATTTATAATCAGTAAGTTCATATTCATTAAATATATCAATTTTTTTCTTCAACATTAATTCAAACCATGATAAAATTTGTCACCATATTGAATTGTAAATCATGTTTCTCTGCATTAGAAAAGTTATATGGTGATTTTTTATAATAATTCTTATATAATAATGGGAATTTTCTCCTATAACGTTATTTTTTAAATTTATTTGTTAATCGAAAATTTTCATTCTTAATTACCTATAAAAACTTTTAAGTAATTAATGTTCTAAAATGTCTTTATATTTGTTTTAATTCACATTTCGGTGTCCTTGTATTGGGATAATACATTTATTAATGAATATAATGTTAAAATTTTATATTAATGATTTTTTTATTTAATAAAATTATCTCTAATTTTTTGGAATTATGTAACAACCCTAAATTTTCATTTTATAATTATGCAATATTTATCTATTTATTAAAAAATATAACAATTTTTTTATAATATCAACATTAATATAATTTTATTGAGTTTTTATATTTCAATATTTTGATATTAAAATTATGTATTATGTATATTTTGAACAATTTTATTCTAAGGGGATAAAACACACACCGTACTATACTTTTAATTTATTTTCCATATAAATAAATATAATGTCTCGGTGAGGATGATGAGAGTGGGAAAAAAATCTTTGAATCTCGATGATGGAGAATCTTGATTTTCTATGATCTTGTGCGATAATGTAATAATTCAATCTAAAATGGGAGATACATGTCACCTATCCAATTAATGTAAGTGGGGAATTATCTTGTCCCACCTTGTCTTTCAAGGCTATTTGATACATGGATGTACTCTCTGGTGTGCCAAATGGTGCTTCTGCTTCATTGAATGCACCTATTCTCAAGTGGGTAGGGGATGGACCAATCACATCGATGGTGGACTAAGATGCTACTAAGAGGAGAATGGACCTTTTCAACATCTAGGTGTTAGGTCGAAAATCCAATGATAAGGGTATCAAGCCTTGGTCATATTCTAACTTGAAATCAAGACTCTCACATTATTGGGGTTTGTCTAGGTGGAGACTTATACTGATTGGTAATGGATTTTATCATATAATTATGGAATGAAAAGAAGATCATGGAACTATCTGGAAGGTTAGGAATAGGAGTTTTCAACTAGGCTACTTAATGGTGTCATAGTTGGATGATATGAACCGATAGTCTACGGAAAAATTATTCATAAGGAATCATAGTTTTTAATGGGATTACTATCATAAAAATTTCCAAAATTATCTCACTGTAGGAATTGGTAACCCTCTAAGAATTGACCGGTGCACTATGAATGGTGACATTAGACATTATGGGATAATCGTGATAGAAATTAATACTGAAATACAATATCGTGAATGAATATTTTTGAATTAAAAGGACCATAAAATGTTGATTAATCAAGAGTTTGAGAATCGTCCCAATTTCTAGAAAAATTATAAGATTGTTGGCCATGAGAGTCAAACAAACAGGGTTTTAAAAAAAATAATAACTGCATCTCTAAAAAATTAGTTTGGAAGGATGTTTCATGGGGAAATATGAGTGTGATGGGTGCCAATCAGAATATTATGTACTTTTAACTAGTGGAATGGATCATAAAGAAATCCTGTATAGAAGGTGCCTCTTGGTAATCACTATTATAGGAAGAATAAAAACTATCTACATCTCCAGGGATGAATTGATATAATCCATCACATGATGTGATAGACAATCCTTCAGAGGATTTTAATGTCTAGATTCCATGTTTTTCATCAGAGGTATTCACTACTGCTTATGACATAAAATTTGATGAATTCATACTCAAATTTTTTTTATGAAATAAATTAATAGTCGGAATAGTTCACACCTTCTTTAGATAGGATGAAATAAATTCCCACAACTGATAAGGAGCTCATGAAAAGGTTTGTTCAGTTCAATGAGGACTACCAAATAAAGGAATCCAAGGAACCCATGAAGGAGGAACCCCTTGAATTTAATCTGAAGTAATCAATTATGGATCAAAAGTAACAAAATTATATTTCACTTATTTTTCAAAAAGATACATCCATAAAATTAGGGAGGAATTAGGGGGAAATGTGAGTTAAATCATCTAATATCATGACACGTCTTCGGGGCCCAGGTCGTGACTACCTCATGCCTGCCTTCCATAGGCCAGGGGATGGCGACTAGAAACAAAAGTGTAAATCCCAATAACTGGGAAGGAATTTCCTTTATAAAAGTAAACAAACACCACAGAGTACAAGCGAAAGTAATACACAAGGTACAAAATAATGTTCTGAAAAGTAAATGGGCCAGAATACAAACCCATCGGAAAAGTACTGCTACAACTAAACGAATGTAGAACAGAAAAGACAAACAGCCGGAAAATGGTAGTAGCTCCTAGGTCATCCAGCACGAATCCTACCTGAAGGGTAGGTACAGATAGCCTCCTCAACGCTCTCATTAGTCATCCGACTCCAAGTACCATCTCATCATGAAGTCCACCTCCGGGTACCGACTCGTCATGAGGTCCACCTCCAGGTGTCGTCCAGTCCTCGAACAGTCGGCCTCAGTCAGCGATGTTCGTCGTCTGCATCCAACACAATGAGGTGTGGGCATATCCAGTGCAGGGGATAGATTAATGATACTCAATAGGGACCCTGAGACCCTCAAGGACTCACAAAATCCAACCAGGATAACCACAAGAAGGATCTCATCAGATATCACATACATAGGTATAAGCCCATACTTATACCTACGTTATCAAGTAACCCATCTCAATCATGAAGAAAACACAAAGGTTATGAAATCAATGGATAACCATGACTTAGGTATCTGCCTATACAAATACACAAGTTATCATGTGACTCATATCAATCATGAGAAAAACACAAAGGTCAGTGACTCAGCTCAAACAAGATTTTTCATTATAGACATCAAAACCACAACTGTAAAGAGATCTTACTCTGTTAAGTACGGTGATCCTGTCACGACTCTGAGGCGTGGCTCACTAACCTTAAATTGCTGAGGTACTCCTTCTATCGAGTACCGTGGGTCTACCACCCAAACACAGTAGTGATTCCCTCCATGGGTATTCCAACCCAACACAATAGTTCTCCCCACTCGGCTAGTCAATGTCACTCTAATATTAATCGGAAAAGCAGTCATCAGGTCTCAACCAGCTACAATGTCGTCGTACTCCATAATATCGTCTCTGGGAGGATCCACTCCACGAGCTTCGGTTTGACACTCCATGTGTCACGGAGTTCCACGAAGAAGTATCACAATGAACCGACACGTCAGAGGGTTCTCAACGCAACAGACGTCGCGTCAATCAGACACCCGGTCTGTGAGTTATTAGCCTTTTCGTCCTGGGGGCCCAGTCGATTTCGTGTACGAACAAACCCGACCGTAACTCAACTATACCATGAACTCTCATAGGGTATACTCATAAAGACCGTTTCTCAATATGATTACTAACTCTACTGACGGTTAGTCAAACAGACGTCCGGTATGAGAGTTATTAGCTTTTCCATTCCAGGGGCCCGGATGGATTTTGGGTACAATCCAACCCTGCCATACTCCAAATGCATCCAAACCTCAAATTAAGTATACCAAAAGATCCATCTCACCAAAATGAATACAAAAAAGTCGACGACACGTCAATCGGACACCCAGAGCTCAGGTTATAATTATTTCTGCTCTGAGGGCCACGTTGGTTTCGTGTTCGAACCATCCTGGATGTACACAAAATTCACCGAAAGCTTAATTGTAAAATACTGAAACAACCGTTTGGATCCAAGGATCCCTACGCAACTGACGGTGTGTCGATCAAAGGTTCAAATCCCATGATATGAGTGTTTGAACAAACCTGGTCCGAAAATAGGGGGTATGGGCCTGGTCCGACCCGTGGTCGGTGCGGTCGGTGCGGCCCGGCCCGGCGTGGCATGGCCCGGCCAGGCTCGGTGTGGCCAGACTAGCCCGTGCGACCTGCGGCCCGACTCGGAAGCCGACCGCGGCTCGGTGTTGGCCGATCGGGGTGCAAAGGGGGCGGTGCACTTTATTTGCAGAACAACGGACCCAGTGGGGTCCGCCCTAAAACCCGGTAGGGGTTACGCCTCCTGGTTACCCCGAAAATGGCCGGAGGAATTCAAGAAATCACCGATGTCTCAGGTTCATGTCCTTCTAAGAGTAGATACACCTGAGACTATTTGAGATGTAGACAACTGTAAACCATTCTCTCAACGAACGATGGTGAGACTAGCCAATTGTAAGAACTCAGCTCCACCCTTCACTGTTTATGTTCTTCAAGAGCAGATGAGATTTCTCCACTACCGAAAAAATAAATCTGGTCTCATTCCCTTGAAGAAACAACTTTTTCCTAATACAGTCAATCCTGACATGAACGGTACTATTTCATGCCATGGATGATGTCGTAACTCCTCGACACTACTACCATGAGATCCAACCGTTACTCTCGCCTCCATGGGTCGAGTCACACTATCAGAAGCAGTGTGTGGTCACTATGTCTCCTCCAGTAGGTATCTCAAAAGTGAGGATCAAGTCAACGGTTTTAAACCAAAACCTCTTAGTATCAACCATACAGAGAAGATAGGAATGTAATCATCACAATGATAAGTGTCGTTTATTACTGCAACTCATAGTACAAAGACACAATGCAAACACAATAGCGACAACATGGAAACTAAAAACACCAATTACAAGGGTCTCCATGCCTATATCCGCTCCTGTCCACCTACTTCCGGAGCTTCGTAGTCGTAAGCTTCAGCACCATGAAGTTGTGCTCTCCCATGTCCACTCGTTCCTTGCTGTCGGGGTGGACCTCCTGGTGGTGGTTGTGGAAACACCTCGAAGCTTTGTCCACCTCCATCTGCACGACCAACTCCTCTTCCTCTACCTCTTGCTCCTTGCGGTCCACCTTGTTCAAACTTCTGCCTCTACTAGGGTGGTTCTTCATCTATCTGCTAATCGTCTAAGCGGTAGGTCGGATAGTCATGAGCCATGTGACCATGTCCACTGCAAGTGTAACACAACATGGCAGGTCTGGCTCTATCTCTACCATTGGTACCTCGCACTACCGATCCTATGTCGTGAGATCGACCACCTATAGGTTGGGCCCTCCTAGACCTCTGCATCTTCTGTCTAATGCCAGCTGTAGAAGACTCTTCTGCAAGTCAACTAGTGTTGGGTCCTGCTGCAGGAGTCTGTTCTGCAAGGAAACTCTTCACTAAGAGTGATCGCTCCAACACCCCTGCCTGAGTCGGAATACTGAGAGGGATCTTCGAAGCTCTGATATCGTTCCTCAATCCCTTCTCGAAGGTCTAGGCCCTGAAGAATGGGTCTCGAAGTATGTATGTAGTGTAGTGTGAGAGGTCTGTGAACCTCGCTGAGTACCGAGCTACACTCATGTTTCCTTGCTGCGGATTAATTAGTTGTTGTATCCTCACCGCTCAATGTGTGGCTGGTAAAAAATATTCCTTGAACAGGCTCTCGATGTCTGCCCATAGAAGTGACGTCTCATCATGCATCTAGAGCATCAGGATCCACCATCTGCCTGCTACTGCCTAAAAGAGGCTGGCAGCAAGGATCACCATGATGTCTACCGGTGTACCTACTAGCCTAAATATTTCACCACAACCTTCATCCAATCCTTAGTCACCTGTGGGCCTGTCTCTCCTAAGAACCTGAGTGGCCTATGGTGCTAGAACTCATGTAGTGCGCTCAAGCGGCGAGCATCGCCTGCTACTGGGGCTGGTGGTATCAGTGGCCCAACGGGTGGTAGTACTGCTGGTGCCTCCGCTGGTACCTCAACTGGATGAGAGCCATGTACTGAGGCTTCGTCGCTCGGCAACTTGTCAGTACGTAAAACTCTCTGGGATCTAGCTTGTCATCCGCGGGGAGGCATCCTAAAAGAACTGATGAGACACTATCAAATACTAAACTTGGTGAGATACCCTAGTTGGAGCTTATTTAAAATAAACCATTGAAAATAGACACACAATTAGTGTTTTGGAGCACTAAGTCGAAAATCAGAAGTCAGGGTCCTGGTGTATGGATACGTCGGCCACCCACACCAACACTGGAATCCCTGAACTTAAGACCACACATAGTACCCTTAACACTATTTCTTCATCGAAAAGAAATATTTGAGTTCTATGTTATGCGGTATAACTGACTCCTCTGATACAAATTTTTCATGACCCATCTTTGGGGCATGTGTCGTGACTATCCCAATCCCGCCTTCTATAGGCCAGGGGATGGCGAGTAGCACCAAAGGCATAAATCCCGATAACTGGGAAGGAATTTCATTCATAAAAGTAAAAAAACACCACAAAGTACAAGAGGAAGTAATACACACGGTACAAAATAAAGTGTTGAAAAGTAAATGGGCCAGAATAAAAACCCAACTGAAAAGTACAGCTACAACTAAACAAAAGTACAACAAAAAAGACAAACAGCTGGAAAATGGTAGCATCTCCTGGGTCGTCCACCATTAATCCTACCTAAAGGGTAGGTATAGATAGCCACCTCAACTCTCTCATTCATCAACCTCCTCCATGTACCCTCTGGTCGTGAAATCTACCTCCGGGTACTAACTCGTTGTGAGGTCCACCTCTAGATGTCGTCCAGTCCTCGAACACTCAGCCTCCGTCAGCGCTGTCCGTCGACTGCATCCAACACAACGAGGTGTGGGAATATCCCGTGTAGGGGTGAGTATAATGATACTTAGTAGGGAATCCGAGAGCCTCATGGTCTCACTAAATCCAACAAGGATAACCATAAGAAGTATCTCATCAGATATCCCTTACGTATAATCCAATACTTATACCTTAGTTATCAATTAACCCATCTCAATCATGATGAAAACACAAAGGTTATGAAATCAACGGATAACCACCACTTAGGTATATGACCATACACATACACAAGTTATCAAGTGACCCATATCAATAATGAGGAATACACAAAGGTCACTGACTCAGCTCAAACCAGGATTTTCATTATAGATATCGAAACTACAACTGCTGTAGAGCTCATCCTCTGTCGAGTACAGTGATCCTGTCACAATTCTGAGGAGCTGCTAACTAACCTTAGACTACTGAGGTACTCCTCTTGTCGAGTACCGTGGGTATTGCACCTCATAAAGAAGTGCTCCTTGCCATGGGTCTGTCACCCAAACACAGAAGTTTTCCCCCTAATAGCCTACATAGGTACTCCTTCTATCGAGTGCCACCGGTCTGACAACCAAACATAGTAGTGCTCCCCACCATGTTTCTTCTACCCAAACACAGTAGTGCTCCCCACTAGGCTAGTCAACCTCACTCCGATATGAATCAGACAAGAAGTCATCATGTCTCTGCAAGCTACAATGTCACCGTACTCTGTAAGATCATCTCCGGGAGGATCCGCTCCCCTAGATTCTGGTTGACACTCCAAGTGTCACTAAGATCCACTAAGAAGTATCATAATTAAACTACTATTTAGAGGGGTCTCAATGCAATAGAAGGCGCGTCAATCGGACAAACGGTCTGTGATTTATTATCCTTTTTTTTGGGGGCCCAGTTGGTTTCATGTACGAACCAACCTGACCGTAACTCAACTGTACCCCAAAATCTCATAGGGTCTACTCATAGGGACCATTTCACAACATGATTACCAACGCCGCTGACAGTTCTTCAAATGGACGTTCGGTCTGAGAGTTATTATATTTTTTGTTCTAGGGGCCTAGTTGGATTTCTGGTAAAATCCAACACGGCCATACTACAACAGAATCCAAACCTCCGATGAAGTTTACCAAAATATCCGTCTCACCAAAAGGAATCCAATAGATTCGATGACACATCAATTGGAAGACCGGAGCTCATGTTATAACCATTTCCGCTCCGTGGGCCCGATTGGTTTCGTGTTCGAACCAACCCGGCCATACACAAACTTTGCCGAAATCATGAGTGTAATATACCGAAAAGAACGTCTCAATCCAAGGATCCCTATGCAATAGAATGTGCGTCGATTGGGGTTATTATCCCAAGATATGGGTGGTTGAAGGAACCTAGTATGAAAATAGGGGGTTTGGGCCTGGTCCAACCCGGCCCAATACCCCCTGGGTCGGCCCGAACCGGCTCGACCCGACCCGGGTCTGAGTCCGTCCCGATTGGGCGCGGCTCGGTCCTTCTGGGCGGGGCTGGCAAAGCACGTGCGGCGTGCGTCCCAGCTCGGAAGCCGGCCGCAGCACGGCGCAAGCCTAGCGTGGCCCAAAGAGGGCGCCACCCCTTATTTGCAGAACGGAGAACCCAGTGGGGTCTGCCCTAAAAACCGGTCGGGGATTACGCCCCCTGGTTACCTGGAAAGCTGCCACCCTTTTTGGCCGGCTAGTTGAACCGCCACGGGAGCCTTCATGGTCCCGCCTTCTGGAAATGCCGGCTGCCGGCTTGGTTGGCCACCCCTTACCTGGATCGCCATCGCCAAAGGACATGACTCATCTTCACCAGTGCGGCGCAACGGTGCCGCGGCACTACGCCGTGGCCCGCTCCTAGCAGCGGCCTCACCGTCGCGACGCGATAGCACTGCACACCACCGCTGAAGCCCTCTCTTGGACGCGGTCCTCCATGTCCCTGTGCAGTGCAAATGCACCGCGCCGCCTTCGCCTCAAAAATCAAATACGATCAACAATAAAAAGGGGAGGAGGATCGGCCGTGTTTGTGTGGTCCGATATCCTCTCGTTATGACGATAACATGTGGCTCTATTTAAGCAACGATGATCGATAAATAATACATGAATGAAGATAACCCCTACCTCGTGACGATTTTTGTTCGTCAGATTTGATGTGAGGAAGTCTTCGGAGTAAACATAGTTCGTTGCGCCCGCACCACACTACCAATACCTACTCATTCGTCGGAGAAGATGGAACCTCGATATTCTTCGAAGAAGAGACGTCGTTCTTCGTAGGAGGAAGAATTTCATCAAGGCTTTGGAGATTTCTCTCCAAAAGATTTCCCAACACAAGTGCCAACCAAATTAAAATAATCTTCCACCTTATTTTAATTGAACTTTCCAAGACATTCAAATTTTGAAAAACAAATCCTCTTAATTAAATATATGTAGGTTGGCAAATTTAATAAGGAAGTGGATGGGTTTCATAATTAAAGGTGGTATTTTATGATAGTTAAGGTGAGTTATGTGAATGTTAATGGTTGGGGCTAGTGTGGGCCCCACCTAACATTTATCCTCACATTTATCCTCACATGGGTAGTTAGGTGCCTCCCCAACTGCCCCATGTAGGATAAAACCACCATAGACTTAAAGATAAAAAAATTTCACAATTTTATTCATTCCACATTTAATCCACAATTTTAACTTCTCCACCCGAACAAACGCAATTTCGGTAAAGGTCTCCTTAAGAAATTATCGGCGTTGAAAGTTCAAAGATGCCTTTGGATTTCAATTCCGAGCACCGGTTCAAAAGATATAAAATCACACTCATTCATTTTCTGAACGTACCCGAGCTGAACTTCAGAAATTGTTTCCGGGCACACCAGGCCTCAGAATCAGTTGCCGTTTGAAACTGCGCACTCGTAAAACTCCAAAGAAATTATGAAAAAAAATATACTTGAAATTTTAGTGTATTTACATCTAAACCCAAGACATAATGACTATTTTGGTTCAGATCAGTATGGGCATAGACAACCCTAACAATGAAGGTTTACATCGGCTCCTTAGAGGAATGTATAAAGCTAAGATTATTGGAATTTAAGAACCCAAGATTATCTTTAAAAAAATGGGAAATATTTTTAGCATTAGAAGATACTAATTGTTGGGTAATAACAATGTTGTTTCCAGTACTAATAGTATTTGGATCCTTATCCATTGCAGTGTGTAATCCCCAATGATTGTTGATTTTCTTAACAGGATCATCACATGAGGTTTTATGGAGGTTGGTATTACATTTTTCTTCTCTATTTTATATTCCATCAATAATTCAGTAAACATTTTATTATTATGCCAAAAGATATGGTCATATAAGATAAATAATACTTGATTATGGGTTATCATATACGACATTAATTCCACGATTCATGTGGATGATAAAAATTGGTCTTTTTGGAAATACAAACTCTAAAACATATTTAAGAGACTATATTGAGGATATAAGATTTTTGGAAATCAATCTATGTGGTTCAAAATGCACATGATAGATGAGGAATATTAATGGAATGAGGGATTTTATAGTTGAAATTTATTTTTTAATCATTAAATTATTCTATCATTGAAATTTTTTTCATGTGTTACTCTAGCCAAGAATAAATCTTATCCTCATCCCAATATGATATTTTTTTCTTAAGTGAAAAAAGAAATCCAATTATATTCTAGTTCAATAATACTTTGGACTCTCTCTAGTATTGTTCAAAAAAAATTTGGAGACAAAGAACTCATCATATTGCAATAGAAATCATATAATATGTATTTCCAAGATCAAAATTCTCATAATAAAATGCATAGAAGGGAGTTAGGAATGGTTAAACTATCTGAATGTTGAGATTGTTGTACATTAAAGATATCATCATGAAATTCTTGAAAATTATACTAGATATAAATTTTTTGGTGAATTAAGAATGGTGGATGATATGTCCATAAATATTAAAAATGTTATAAATCTCAGGGATAACAACAAGAAGGATGTATTTAATATAAGGTGGATTAATGAAGGAGACATAAAAATAATGTTTCTTAATGCACACTAAAGTGTTAGAATAGTGAATAGACACATTTCACATCTCAAGGATGGAGAAATAATATTTGATGAACGACAAGATATCACTGATCATATTTTCTACTTCAATACGAATCTATTCAGTGGGCCATCAATGACTGAATTTGTTAGGAACATTAGTTATCCAAATTTGATTGCTGAGGAGGATAATAAATCTCTAACATCTACTATGATATACATCAGATTTAACAAAGAGGAGTATGATCTAAAAATCATTTTTCTTTATGAATGGATGGGTTCGAAAACCACTTTTTTCAAATATGTAGGAATATCAATTAGAAAGTGGTGTGCATACTTGTTACACATTTTTTTAGGGATGGAATGCTCAGTCATTGTTGTAATGTCCAGTTGAATTCCATATTTTTAATGGTGCTGAATGTAAGTGAAATAATCCAATTCAATCTAGTTTCCCTTGAAAACAAAATACACAATGTCATAAAATATAATTGTTAATAGTATTGGTCATGTTTATTAGAAAACCATATCCTAGAACCGGTTTTCTTTGTTAATTCAAAAAATATTTAGAATTTCCATCTCACTACTTCGTAATGTATTAATCTTTTTAGGAAACCCACTTAGGAAGGAAATTTTTCTATTATGATTGACATCAAAAAACATTTGACATGATGGATTGGGGATTTTCAATTCAATTTTTTAATAGATTTGGCATTATTTCAAGGTTTATAATGTGGTTACAAATGGTTCTTGAGTCATCTCATGTCAAAATTCTTGTTAATGGGTCACTAGAATGTTATTTAACATGCTCATGGTGTGTGATATGGGTGGTCCTCCTTCAGCTATTTTTTTTTTGTTTTTTGAGGATTATTTGAGAAGAATTCTTCGTAACAATGTTAATAATATAGAACCATTGAAAATAAATGCAAGAAGATGTATCTTTTTAGTATATCAATTGTTTTTTTATAAGGACATATTCATTTTCACAAAGGGATATAGGAGGAACATTAATCATCTCAAAAGGACCTCATTCATTATGATAGTTTCTCAGGGAAATAAATTAACAAGGGAAAACATTTCATTTTTTTTTTGAAGAACATTCAAGATTCAAGGAAGATGCATCTATTCAAAAATAATGGACTAAGGAAGGTCTCGTTTCTATTTTTCTACCTTGGAGTCCTTAGGTTCTGAAAAAATATTCATGTTTCACATTTTTAAACAACATTAAGCCATACCAGAAAACACCTTCCTCTATTAAAGGAAAATCCCTCTCAATAATAGGATGCATTTTGCTTATCATGATATTGGAAGCCTCAATGATAGTCTATTACTTCGTGGTGTACAATCGGCATGTCTCAGTAATTATGAAAGGAATCTCTATGCTAGATTTTGTTTTTTCAGTAGATACTTCATGCAGAGGAAAATTATTAGTCCATGTGGAGCCGATGTTGCATGGCTACACTACTTAGAGCACTACGTATTAAGAATTTTAGTTTTTTAATTGAGGGTTTAAAGGATGAATTTATGTAGATTCTTGTCAAAAAAATAGTCTTACCTTGAGTTTTCGATGATAAGATTCTTTTATGGATAATCATAGGGAAATATGGTATTCATGATTCTTCTATATATCATGTCCAACATGTTGTTTTCCAAAACTTTTTCATGAAAACACGACGAATGGTTCATGGGATCTCCTCCATTCATTTTTTGAATTATAACTGGGTATGAACCCCAATTATTAGTTAGATTAATACCAAGGAATATGAAATTGGTATAAAATTAACTATCCTGGAGAAAATAGAATATATGGATTCTCCCCCACAAGATATAGCCTCAACTGTTACAGGCTACTATTTCGTTAATCGACCTGATGTTATGATATGGTAGATGTCTCAGAATGGGATTTTGGATTCTAAAGGTTTATATAATCAATTTATTACAGTTCAACATAAATATATTGTTTCATTACAAAATTAATGGATGGTAATTTCACGATTCACCTTACTTTAGAGAATTTGATATAATAAAGACCCAGTCGGTGAAAATCTTTATAGGGTTGGGATCTCACTGTGCTCTAGGTGTGTATTATTTCATCAACATCAGGAGGATTTTGATGACCTATTCCTGTGATTGATAATTTCCTTTTTATTTTTTAATGTTATTCTCAATATATTTTATATGTATCCTACTCAAACTTGTTCAATACTGAATTTCTTGATAAAATTTTTCAAGATCAGAAAACAAAGTAACTCACTAGACATTTTCAAGTATCATGTGTTGAACTTATTCAAACTATTTAGAGAGGCCGTAAAATTGTAATTCATCACTCGACCTAGTTTCATATGAAATATGAAATTGCTCACTTTTTTTGGCTATCCAGAATTATAGAATCATGATCATCTTGTGTTGCATCACCTCAATGACAGATTTCAAGGTGCATAACAACATGAATATTAAAGGCTTTTATCTCGATCCATGAGGTACTATAAATGTGTTTTGGTAAACCCTTTTATATTGATCATTAAGTGAAATATATATGGGTTATCACATGGAAACCCCTGACCATCTGAATTTGGGTTGATTTTTAGGAACCATTATGGGGACATAGTGGAAGGTTTCTATAGTGCCAGTGGCGATGCTACTACTTTAGAGGCCAAAATGGTAGTGAATAGTAGAGCGGTGGAAAGTTTTTCAAAGGAATTGGAATATTATTTGGTTGTAATGTGATTCAACTATGGTTGTTCATGCCATATGGGTGGGTCATACTCAACATTCATGGAATCTAATACGCAATTGGATCAATTTCCTTTAATGTATCTCTTCAATGAGCTACATTATAACTCAATCTTATTGAATTGAATGTAAATGAGTAAATGAAATATATTTATAGTTAAATACAGTAGCATTATTAATTCATATATTTCATGATAATATATTATATTACTATAAAATAATTCTAGAATGGTTAATGTGGAGAATGAAACTCATCACTTCGTAGAGATGGTAGGTCCTACGTACGCATGAATGACGATATCATTACCATAATACATTAATGGAATTGAATTCTATATTTTACTATATTTCAGAATCAATATCATTTAATAATAATATTATATAGTTGATTCTTCAATTTTTATACCCTTCGATATATGGTGGTTCTAAAAAACATATTACAACATAGCGTGGAGATAGTAAGTCATACATATGCACGCATATTGGTTTCATTTTTCGTTGGATGGATAGAAAGTGGAATATGATTGTTTTATAATTATAATAACATCTATTTATATAAGTGATAAAGGATTTATTATTCTATTATGAAACCACTCTTGATGTAGAAGTATAAGTAGAAAGAAATATAAAAGAATTCGTAGTGCTGATTACCTCTTCTTTGATGTTCTCTCTTTAGATATCCTCTTATTGGAATTAGATATGTTAATTTGAGATGGAAATAAACATTATAAAGTAACAAGAGATGTTAAGAATAGAGATGGTCAAGGAATGGACGAACTTGAAGGCTTAATTATTTTTGTAGAGATGTATGAGGAGGGGCCCTTTTATAATTGAGGTGAGGGGTAATTTTGGAAATCTAAAAAATATGAATTTATAATAAAATAAAAACCACTAAAAACACCATAATTCCCCAATATTAAAAATTAGACGATATTGGATTAGAATACCCTCAACTAATAAATTTTATATGTGTTCCTAATACCACTTATAAAATAACAATTCAATTTAACACCTTGTTATTCTCTTTCATTTTAACTATGGTTACAAATTATTCCATATTAATAGTGTAAAATATTTACTTATTTGGGGACAATTAGATTATAAATAAACAATTATGAATATTTTTGACAATATAATAATTATTATATATGTTTAAATATGATTTATTTATTTTTAAATAAATTAATAAAACACTATTATGATAAAAAATGAATATTGTCAACTATGACACTTTTAAATTTATGGGTTTAAAAAAAATTATTCATATTGATTTGACATTGAAAAAACTATTTTATTATATTCTTATGAAGTCAAGGTTTTCTAGAAAATTCATTGGATATATTAATTATCCTAAATTATATTTATTTTAATATTTTTAATAACATTTATTTGATCTCTCGATTAATAAAATAATTACTAAAATGATTTTGAGTACTTGTTTGATATTCTTTTTTGTTGAGTAAAAATTAAAAATAAATTACTATAATGGATTTAAATATTATATCACTCATGATAATTTATGAAGTATAATTTATCTTATATGAACTGAATCATTTAAATTTTATATTTATCAAACTATGAATGTGACATCATCGACGTTACCATGAAGAAAATAATATAATAGTGATAATATTCTTTCTAAGTCTCTAAATTGTTAGTTTCTAGAATTTTTTATGATTATGGTCGATATTTACTTGAACAATAATATTTGGTCATGGGTTTGGATGTTTTTATGTTTATTTATATTTTGATAACTATTTTGTTCATTTATCATCAATTAATTAATATTTTCATCATCAATGAATAAGGCATTAAGGTAATTATTTACTTCTTAAAAAATAAAAATAAATTAACATGATATAGGTATTTCGTTTATATTTCCATTACATATTTATTTTCGATAATATGACTTGGTTATCCCTATATAAAAATTATTATAATTATAGATAATATTAGTTTCACAATTTTCAACTTTCAGTGTTGTTTTTTATATAGATGTCATTTTAATTGTCATGTGAACATTAAAAGACTAGATTTCTAACCTATGTTTATATTCATAGAATGAAATTAACAAAATTGGGTTTTGGTAAGATTTTGGATAATAATTATTTCTTTATAATATTATTTGTTTCTCTAATTTACCTAATATTCCTTTAACCACATTAAATAATAATTTCCATAGTTACTATTCATAATAAAATAATTAAAGTAACTAATTAACATAATTTTGACCCACTTATTGAAAATATAGAATCGATTTTTATAAATTTTCAAAACCCAAGTTGGAGTAATTGATTTAAAATTAATCTCATTGTTGGAAAAAAATTGGTTTTTGTTTAAAAGTTAAAACATAGCAAAAGAATGAAAGGTTTTAACATATGAATTAAATGAAATATATAAAAAATGACTTAAATTGAATAAAGTTATATAAATATATTCTATTTAACGTTTGAAACAATTAACAAATAGAATTTATCCATAAAAATTATTTTTATGAAAAAAGTTTCATTCAATTAAAATTTAACGTATTTTTAATATTCATCAAAATATAAATGTTATAGGAAAAATATAAAAATTTAATCCATAGTAAAATTTCTCTTCCTGCATACTAAAAAGAATATTATTTTGTAATAATGAAGATATAAAATTTTCAAACACTAGAATTAAAAAGTGGTGCCATCAAAAGGTGGTAAAACAACATTTTTTTAATAATACTTTTTTTAACTAAAAATTCTGAATTTGTTATCATATAATGTTTTAGTAAATACTTATTATGAATGATAATGTAAAAAACAAAATTTGTGTAATAATGTTCATATAGGCTAGTTTATATCCGAATAAATAATAATATTTTAATATTATATCTTTGTTTAGTGAAACATGGAATTGTGTACAACGTAAACTACCAAGGAATGTCACACCTGCATGTAACAGAATCCATGTCAGTGTTGTGTGTAGGGAAATAATAATTTGGTTTTGAGTATAAAATATACTAAATTTAGGTAATTTATAAGTATTAAAAAATATATACCTAGTGTTTCTTGAAATGAATTCTATAAAAAGAACATGAAATTGTGTGTAACACCAGGCAAGAATAGTGTTGCTTAAACTTATAACTAATAAGGTGTTGTGTATAGTTGAAGCTAATCTTAGTAAAACAAAATACATCAATGAAATTAAAAATAATCTATCTCATAAAATCTCAGGGTGTAACATGTACTATGAAAACCCATGTCAATGGAGGCATCAACTAATTCTGTATAATTTTTTTGAAAAAGTATGACATGTAATGATTATAAGAGATCCAACATAATTAATACATAATAGATTTATTTTTAACATCTTTAACATTAATTTTGTCATGGAAATATTCATTCAACACCTCATATAAATGTTCTCAATGAGGATGTATTTGTTGAATCTAAACCTCTGGAATTGTTACATCACTAAGATCATTTCTGAGCTCTTCTCTGATAAGCAGTTGAAGGGGAGTGGTATCAAGTTTCACTGGAATTACTGGAGGTGCAATTGATATAGAAGTAGTTGCAGTCATAATTTCCATCTTCTAATACTTAGAAGTCGTTAACTCATAAATTGTGGTTGACATTTCCTCTAAGGCAGTTCTCAAAAATTAAAAATCATTTTACAATGACTTAATTTAAATTTCTATTTATTGAATATTAATTATTTTTTGAGATTGGATATAATAGATTAATATCTCTACCAAATATCAGGAGAATTCTTCAGTGGATTTAGCTATTGGAGGATATTGAGATCTCAAGACACGTCTAAAATACGAAACAATGTCCCTTCAGAAGGAGTCAAAATCTGAAATCACATTTCATTGAAAATAAATCTAATCATCTTGGGTCACTATATTTGGAGGTAGAAAATGTCGAGTAGTAGGAGTAATTTGTTTCTCTGGAGGTACTTCAACCTCAAAGTTGTATATGTATCAATTGGATTAGAATGCTACAACTACCCATATTGACTTACTCGGTGTACTAATTATACATATCTTCTTACAACCGAATCATTATCATTATATGAGTCACTATAAGAAATTTCATGTCTATAAAGTCATGGTTACTTGTCCCATTTTTAAAAAGAACGTACTGATGGTATAATATATGTATGTATTATTGAATCTACGTGCATATGAGACCATTCACCAATTTCAATTTTTGAGGTCCCAAGTACAGTCTATTGAGTCTAATGCACTAGAATTGACTGAATAACCATAATGGTAGACATCACTCTCTCATATATAGCAGGTGTTTCATATCATAGTGTAATTGAGAGATCAAATATTGGTGTAAATTTTTGTTTAATTTATTCATTGTAAGATCATGAGATCATTAGGTAATAGGGTTTTTACCAGGATTATTTTTTCAAGAAATGTAGGAGTATACTTAAACTCATCTTTGTCAGAATTAGAACTACTATAATTATCATTTTCATCCCAATGATCTTATGCACCACTATTATGTCCATAATCATTATCCTAATCCTAATCCTCATCTTCTATATCCAGATCATATACTCTTGAGCATTTATATGTTTTCTCAAGATCTAAAAATTCATAATTTTCTTCTTTAAAAGCATTATCATTACTGCCTTTTCCATTTCTACTTTAGTTATCTAATTTTATGGATGATGATAATTTGAACTAATATTATCATGAAACTATAGAATCGTTATCATCATTACTCTCAGATAATAGACATTATCTGGTATAAAATTGATTAATAAAATGATAAGATTAATGGTAATTTTAGAATGATATTTCGGAATCTCTAGATCAATTACTTCTTGTATTGATATGTCTTATTATTATTCCACTATATGTTCATCCATTTATACATCATTATTAGAGTACTCAACTATATCATCTGACTCGAGAAAAGGATCTATCATCTCCTTGAGTCTTGTATGATGATCAATATGATTGATCCCATCACATTATATACAATTATATTATAACAAAACTCCCTTCCAATGGTTCCAAATTACATTTACCCTCCTAAAAATTATTTTTGATAAGAAATGACCTTCAATTTTATCTGTATCTTATTATTCATAATTAAAATATCTATTTTCATCTAATACAGCCAAACCAATTTGGAATATAATATTGTGTTCGATCATGAAATATTTTTTCTTATCACGTGAATATATACCATCAAAAATCAATAATGGGTAACTCTATTCCCTTCCTTAAT
Organism: Viscum album; assembly: GCA_963277665.1. Taxonomy (NCBI): domain Eukaryota; kingdom Viridiplantae; phylum Streptophyta; class Magnoliopsida; order Santalales; family Viscaceae; genus Viscum; species Viscum album. The sequence goes on along the minus strand of OY728126.1, from coordinate 1,680,662,722 downwards.
CATAAATGGAAAATAAAAATCATGGTATTGAATTTTATTAGAATATCCATACCATAGAAAAATGAAATTCAAAACAAACATTAATAATAGCATAGACTCACCATCCTGTTCTATATTCATTGATCTATTATTAGTTTGATCTCTAGTAAATTTGTGTAGGTTCTATTGTAATTTATCATTAGGTATACTTCCTTGAAAATACCCATATACTCATTTATGAGGAAAATTTTATTATTTTTACCATTCCCTACAGTAAAAGTATATCTCCTCTCCAATAATTCCACTTCTTACTAAATTCATTTTGTTTCTAGAAAAAAAAATTCAACATTCTGATAAAATTCATATACAAACCTTGATTAGTAAATATGATGATTCTGGGAGAACCAGTTCAAAATTCTTTTTCTATATCATTCAGTACCAATATAGCACTACTAAGGAGCCACTAATAATTGATTTATTTTTCATCTTTGACAACCTATTTTTTCCGATGTAGGTTTCCTCAAAAAACATCCATGAATTTTTTAGATACGTTTTTATTCACCAATTTTCTCATATAATATGGACTCAATTCAACTAGATGATTCACTCGAGCCATTTGGGTTGGCTGAATGTTTCTGTGAAGCATGAGAGAAGGTGATAAATTGAAGAGGAAGGAATGGAGGATCGGGAGAGTAAGGGTTTTGGGGTGATGGGAATTATCTTAGATGTATACTGATATTTATATAATTTATTGAATCTAAATAAATGATATAAACATTTAATTGGAAATAAAAATTTAAGTGTGAAATTATAATTCAATGGTAATAATATAAAAATAACATAAAAAGTAATGGTTACTCTTTCAACGATGATTCGTAAATCCTGACTCGTCAATAGTTACTCATCAATGGGGACTTATCAATGGGGACTCATCAATTGATACTCATTGACAATGGCTTATCAATGATGACTTATCAACAAAATTTTATCCTTCACAATTCATGTTTTATGTATTGTAATCTCTCTCAATTCAATGTATTTTTGACGAAATGAGCTACCTGATTTTCAATTCCAAAAAATTATAATGTTATATAACCATTCTTGAACTTATCTATATAAAAATTGATGTCTTACATCAATGTGTTTTGTTCTATAGTGATATACTGAATTTTTTGAAATTTTTTCCTCACTTGTGATAGAATAATTTAAAGGTACATGTTGAAATTGTTACCCAATGTCTAGTATTCTATGTTTCATCCACAAACTCTGTGAAAAATATATTCATGTAGCTATATATTCATCTTATGAAGTAGATAGTGCACTGTAATTTTGTTTCATACTACACCATTATTAGATAGATTTATCTAAAAGATGACATGACTATAATGTTCTTTTTCTATCTAACTGGAAACATCCAAAATCAGCATCAAGATAGTTTATTAAATCAAAACAATTTCTTCTTGGGTAGAATAATCCTAAATTGGTTTTATATTTGAGAAATTTAAAAATTCTTTTCACAGCTAACAAATGTGACTCTTTTGGTAATGTGATCACACATAGACATACTAAACATAATATCAGGCCAACATGAACATATGTACAAATGTAATCGATTCAAACCACTATAATTAGTTTGACCAAATAACTTCACCCCTTTTTCAATATCTAGTTTACCGGTGGTGCTCAAAAGAGTATCACTATTTTTATTACATTCAGGGTAAAATCCTTTTAATATATCATTACTATATTTACTTTGATTTAAGATCATTCAATCATTATTTTCAATAATCTGAAATCCAAGAAATAAATTTATTTCACCCATTAAACTCATTAAAAATTCATTTTTCATTTTTATTGAAAAATAATTAAATAATAAATGTTTTGTATATCTAAAAAAAATATCATATTTATAGATTTTCCCTATTAGAACATATTTTGAAATTCTTTTAATAAAACGTGTTTGATTAATAATTAAATTTGAAAAAAATATTTAAAAAACAAAATAGGTAAGATTATCATGAAACGATCTAGGAGCCTGTTCTAAAAAATATAAAGCTTTTGTTAATTTAAAAACATGATTTGGAAATTGAGGATTCTGAAATAAAGCACGTTTTTTTAAAAGAAAGCTAAATTATAAGTCCATTAATGAATTTACTAATGACATCCATTGGATATATTTGAGATCCAGATATGTTTAATTTAAAATTTGTATCCTAATGGATTCATGAATTGCTAAATATCGAAATGTTTCTTCATAATCAATACATTCTTCTTGATTATAACCATGATCAACTAGTCTATCATTATTTCTTCCTATTTTCCAAAACTCATCTACACTATTTAAAAACACCCACATAGTTACAACTGTTATGGTGTCATTAGTTATATCAAAGAGTTCAGAAGCATTTTTTATTTAAAATTTATTATGCCCTTATTGCATGGCTATTACTCATAATTCGTTGTTGATGGCATCACTAATGTTTATAGGGTACATCTGTGACACAAAATAATGATATTCAATTATATTTCTAAGGAAATTTATGGTATGTGCAATTATTTATATATTATCTATTACAACATATAGATGATTATTTCAATGAGTTAAAATGGGTCTTATGGATTAGGGGTTAATAGAATCATTATCTTCTTCATGTTTTGGTTCGGGATGATTACTTGTTGAATAAACAGATTGTTTACCTAAATTTTCAGAAGGTTTAGAATTGATATTTATAGCTGAATGATAATCCTCAAGGCTCTCTATGTCTGACATAGATTCAATTAATGAGTTTCATCATATTTAATGTGAAAATATTATTACATTATTATATTTTCTTATTAAACCCTATATATGCTTTATTGGATGTTGAATACCGTAGAAAAATTCCTTCATCATTTTTTATGACTTTCTTCCAAAATTTTCTTTTTTATATAAAATAATAACATTGAATCCAAAAATTAAAATTAATTTATCTTTGAATTTTCATTATTTCATAATTCATAAGAATTTCTCATTATAGGAGGTCTTATTAATACTCTATTTATACATTAAAAAGATATATTAATAGATTCAATCGAAATAATACAATTAGGACATATTCATTTAGCATTTTCTGGGATATCTATTGAAGAGTTCCATTTCTTCTGTCCACAACAATATATTATTTTGGTGTCTTAGGTGCATAATTTTTTTGATTGTATCCATTTTGAGAAAAAATTTATTGAATGTCTTTATTTTTAAATTCTTGATCATGACCACTTATTAAGGTCTTTATTTTAGGTCCACTATGATATTCTACATATGTGGAATATTTAATAACATATGAAAAATCAATAGTTTTGTGAGATAGAATGAATACCCATGTGAATCCAGAGAATTCATCTACAAGGACATAGACATAATGTTTTCAATTTAGACTAGTGACTCTAGAAGGTCAAATGAGGATCATATGGTTGAACTATAAAAGCTGAGTGGTTGCAACTTATTTCATTAATTTAATATCATTCATATCATGTTTTACTTTTTGATTGGTATAAAAAATTATAAAATTTTAGAAAACCTGATTTGGTAGGTCTTTAACTATCCCAATACAAGATAGCTATCTAAGTGAATGAATATTTCAATAGTCTACTCTCATATTCCAGAGAAAAGATTCATTTTAACTACACATAGGCATGAAACATATTTAAAAGATAACTAATTTAAATCAATATAATAAATATTATCATTTATTAAGCTAGTAAAAATTAAATAATCCTTATAATTTCAAACATGACATGCATTGTGTTAAATATTTACATAAAATCCATCAACACATTGTTGATAAATTATAATGAACATTGTATTTTAAAAAATATACATATAAAACATTATAAATTATTACTAAACTAGAATTAAAAATTGGGCCAATGCTGATGAGTTTTATTATTGAATTGTCACCAAAAATGACATTCCACCATCAACATTGGTCAAATATTGGAAGATTGAATATGCACCATACCGAAGTATAGAAAATACACTGTCTAGATACTGTATGATTTTTGTGGATGTTTTCAAAAATGATCCCTACAAAATAATTATTATACAAAAAATAATTTTGTACTCAAATTATTTTGGTTCGAGATATGTTAGTAATAATAGATTTTGGAATACATATTTTTCAAATGGTTTTCTTATAAAAAGTATGAATATTTCTAGAAATAAATTTTTTTTTGGCCTAATAGAATATGTATTGGATATATATGGATTCTTAAGAATGGATGTTGATGTGAATCTTTTTTTCTAAATTTTTTCAATTCTGGTTGGTGAACTATTCTAGTTATATACATTGGAGCAACATTCATTCATATTATTTGAGATAATGTTTTCTTACCATTGTTTAAAAAATATTTCTTTTTTCAGGGATTCATTTAATATTATTAACTCCTTGTTTTCTTTCATTTATTGATCATTTTCCCCTTTTTAATAGTGAGTTTTGTCTTAACATTAACAATTAATGTAAGTTGTTTCTTGATTGAATTTTATTTCTCTTTAAACATAATAAATGTGTCTTCCAGCATATTACAGTAATCAAAGAATGTTTTTATTTATCATTTTGTCTTAATTTTAATAATTTTCATCAATTTTTTAAATTTATGGAATATTTTAGAAGATATACATATAAAATTTTGTAATTCAGATGTGCTTGTTACAATGAAGTTATTTTACATGTCATAACTATCTTCTTTTTTACTATCTGAATCACATGAAATATATTTTTTGGCACTCCATGTTTCGTTCATGTATTTCTTTTGTCATATTTCTTTATCTTCATACATCATTTTATATTACAGTTTTAGATAGTTAGCTTTAATGTGTCATTTCCTACAATATTCATAAAATGTGATTTCATTTTCTGTGTCATTCATTTTCTAATCCTTTATCCATTTTACATTTATATCAAAATTTCCTCTCAAATATGAATTTTTAAATAACTTAATTTCCTATAAAATTTCTTCAATCTTATAGGAATATCTCACATTTAATCATCACAATCATCTTGAGTATCTTCTACAATAGAATCATTGATTTGTACCATTTATCTCTTTCTAGAGGTATTATTCATCAAGGCGTTAGATTTTCTATTCGGTTTGTCTTTACTAATATATTTGATGTCTTTAGTATCTTATTCCTACATAATCATCATTGATATCCATTACATGGCGGGTTTTCTACATACATCACACAATTCTCTATTTTTCATATATGTTTCTCTCAATCTATTTTGTAAGAATCTATGAAGTCTTGTCAACTTATCATTATTTTTCACTTTCATTCCATGTGAGTTCATGGTGTTAAATATTTCATTGAATCTGATATCCATGTCAAAAATAGGTTTAGAAAATTTCATTTTACAAGTATTGTATTTAATTGTCTATGTACATTATCTCATTTCATTAATAGTTCATGTTCCTTCCCGTGAGAAAGATAATGTATCCCACATTTCCAAAGTAGATTTTAAAGTCGATATTATATAAAATTCATTATATCCTAAAGAATAAAATAAATAAATCATATCCATATTTTTATTATTATATGTAGATTTTGTAACATCATTCAATGTAATTCTAGATGTTTTTATTACTTCATATTGATCGTCTATTACAGTCCATGTGTCAAAACCCATACTTGCTAAATTAATTTTCTTCTTGATTTTCCATTGAGTATAATTTGTACAATTAATATAAGGATGACCATTGGTATCATATCCTTCTTTTCCATTATCAATTAATTACAAAAAATCAGAAATTAAAATATTGAGATCTCGATAATAAAACTAAAATCACAATTAATAACGTAAAAATATATTTAAATGAATATATCCTCTATTAACAAATGTTGGTCATAGTGATTACCTCATGTGGGGGTGAATTGAGTTCAAAAGAAAATATTTTGTTGAATATTTGTTTACAGTAAAATAACCTTAATAAAAATATTACAAATAACCAAAATTAAATATCAATAAAATATTTATCATTTTGAAATATTTATTAATTAATGATGAATTATATGTTAAAATATTATTTGGAAACATAATATCTTTTGAAATCAATTTACGTAATCAAAAGAAAAATATAAACACTAGTTAATATTAATAGTCAACATAATACAATTGATTACAAATATAACAATAATATATGATATAGTATTAAAAAAATATAATGATAAAGATGAATAAACAGGAGGTTTGGTCATGAGTTGAGACATAATCACCTCCACTTAGAAATTACCTACTACAAATAATTTTATAATTATAATCAAATGAATCCAAAACTTGGATCATATAAACAATTAACATCAACAATATGTATAGGATAAAAATACTCTTCCATAATTATTTTTTGGAAGAATGAAATATATAGATAACATAGGGACCACATCCACATACACAATGGGAAAGAAAATGCAATGGGAGGATAAAAGATATATTTTCCATAACGGTGAAGGAGACAATATGTGTTGGATAATAGGATAATGACACAATGCACACCATAATATAGAAAGAAAAATAATATGATAGACAAGCTTAGTATGATGTTTTCGATGTGTTCCCAGTCCTCATATCATCACATTTTTTGAGATTGAGCTTTGTTCTGTAAGATTGTATTAAAGAGAGGATCATAGAAAAACTGCATGTATGTTCCCATTTGATCTATTTCATCATCCTAGAAGATCTTGGTAAGGTATTCTATGCTACTGTGTCATTGGATCATCATTGAATTTGAATCAACATATCCGAACATTTTGTTATTCACTTCTATAGTATTTTTTATAAAACAAAATTTTAGTGTAAAAATCTAGATGACCGAGTTTCATTCGGTTCCATTAGGTTTCATTAGGAATAGAGATAGAGATCCTTGAAATGAAAATAGGCGAATCATATCCAGAACACTCTGATTCTTCTCTGACAAAGCCCATAAAAATCGGTCAAAAATATCATCATAATTTTGTAGCAATTGATTCATTCAAACTGAGATCCTTGAACATCAATGGTAAAAGATGCTAGCAGAGACTCCACATCTGGTTGAAACTAGACTCAAGAGGTAAATTATATAGCAATAGCTCCTCTAATGGTAACTCTTATAGAGGTAGCTATTCTTGGGGTAACACCGACTTAGGATTGTTGGTACCTCACCCTTAGGAGTAATAGTGACTCCCATCTTACAATGACTCTACAGAAGACTCTACAATTTTATCAAAGAAATGGACTTATCATATATATATATATATATGAAACAATGTATGAAACATTAGTACTAAAAGTACCATGATTTGTGATAATTAAATTCAATAGTGTAAAGTATACTCCACACAAGGAGGTTCCCACATGTACTCATGGGATATATAAACTATTGAGGAACCTTATCAAACCATATCAATCATGGATTAACTTGGGATCATTTAACTCCTTTTTTAGTTATGCATCTTAATGTTGTGCCTCTATAATCATTATCTATATTGATGGTTGGAACCTCATTTTAGGAAGATATGATTTTTCCCTTGCATCAAGATTTCTAGTTGCATTATTTGTATATCTAAAAATATTGCTTATTTTTTGATCCACATCATATAAAATCAAACATAATCCTATCAAATAAATGAATCAGTAACCATGTTCACCTGCCAAATAACACAATGTATTAATAAATACTAAAAATTAATAATATCCATCCATCTTCTATGTTTCATGTTCATCACATTATAAATGAATATATACATTTAAAATATGTTATGTATATATAATTAACACAATACTTCATATTTATAGTTCCTCCATATCAATAACTTTAACATTACCATAGTTACATCCAAATATTGAGTTCTGATATATATATATCATGAAAAATAAATTTTTGTGAGTCATATGCTATCATAATATAATTAATCATCAGGATTCATCCTAGTAAGGTCATTAATTAATCATTATATGTCATAACACCTTCTTCCATAAATGGTAATAAAAGACAAACCATTAATCCTATTTTTATCTTCAATTACTTGAAATATTCCTCAAATTCATTTATATAAAGGAACATTTGTCCAATATGAGTTAACATTTTGAGAGGAATATATGGAAATTATATATTTTTCACAAATCCTCGATAATATCAATCCATAGCAAAAAAACTACAGATCTCATTCACCATTGTGGTTATGGCCCAATATTCTAAATCTTATTCTTATGTATATATAGATATACCCTTTCAATAGATAGCATTCAATAATATTGAACCATTTTTATCAAAAATGTAAACATTGTAGATTTTTCCTAAATAATCTTCTTCCCTAGGGTCTATATAAATTTCCTAAAGTAAAATTTTTGATATTCCATAGTATTTTTGTTATTTATAATATCATCTATAAATACCACCGCAAACTAATCATAATAATATCTAAAGATAATATTCATTATATCAATGAAAATAGTAGGGGGATTAGTAATACTAAATAGAATCACTATAAATTCACGGTGTCCATACATTATACAAAATGATTCCATGGGCATATTATCCTTCTTTAACCTTAATTGATGATAACCATATTGATATCCGATCTTGAAAATGTAATTATTTATTCATAGTTGATCGAAATATCATTGATACATCATATAATAAACATTTTCTTGATAAAAAATATTTAATGTTCCGAAATATCTATTGTAACATCCCGAGTAAGTAATGAATAATAGATATTCTTATCTATGTCTATTAATGAATTATATAGTGTTTTAGAGGCTTGAAATGAGAATAAATCCAATCTTAAGCATGGAATATACTAATATTTTTAAAATATTGTTTTACTACCTTTTGATGGAAAACCATTTTTAAATAAATTTTTTTTTCAATTTTATAAGCTTTATTTGTCACAATAAACTTATTATTTATTATTGGGACATTGAAATTTACAATGGATAATTTTTTGGTATTTTTCTGACAATGTTCATTTTTTAATGAATAGTGAAATATACTGCATTTTACATCAAAACTGCTTTTTCATCTAATTTAATTATATGGATATATTATTATTTTAATTGGTTTTAAAGTGTAAGTTGAATATATTTTTAACATTTAATCCAATTTTGGTCATTAGGATTAATTTCACATTGGAATTGGGCAAAAACTAATGCCAAACATTTCATAGATATTGTTTCAAAAAAACCTGCTATTTGTTTTGACAACGGGAATTATTTTTAATTTAATTATTGAAATTTCTGTGATTGGAATTTGGTAAAATTGATTACATATTTGAAATCAGAAGGTCCAAATTATGTAGTAAATACTCTTTTGTTTTTGGACATTATGAATAGTAACGACGGTAATTATCTTTAATTATATTGATTAATCAGTAATCGGTTAGTTAAGGATAATAAAATAATATCATAATAATAATAAATGACTCCAACAAGTGTCTTAATGCTGCTGGCTGTCTCATTTCCGACAATGGGATTCCTTTTTCCAATCATGGGGACCCCATGGAATTACTTTTGTGGGAATGTGACTTTTTATATTTTTATTTATAATGAAAGCAAATATAACAAAGAATGTATCACCTGAGTAAAATATTTTTAATTTTGTCTACATAGATGATATTTTGGACAATAAATATACATTGTAAAGTTAAAACTATTTCCTACATCATATTATTTATTTCATAATTTTTATACATTAAATAAATTAAATTATTTATGACATCGTGATGGTGTAGTGATTACCTCATTATTTAACGATTAAAAAAAAGATAATGTAAAATCTAAGACTTACACCTGTCAAAGACCTATTGGATGTGTATATTTCTAACCCTTATCACTTTATCCTCATAATACATCAATTTGTGACCTTTAAAGTCATAAACTCATTTGAAAATAATGTAACATTTTGTAACATTCCAAGAGTGCCCCTCCTCTCTTATTATCAAAGGACCCCACCTCAACCTCTTTATCCACACTTCCAAAGCCATTGGCTCAGAAAAACCCTTCTCATTATGAATCTCCACATCCTTCTCTTGCTCCTTGAATCCTCACTTTGGGACGATGTCTTCCCAAGTAAGCCTTTGAGCTCAAATCAAAGAGAGTTACCTGATTTTACAGTAATGCCTTCACTTGTGATCTTTTGTTTTATTTTTCTTCTCCAACAACCTAAAATCTTGTTATTAATTTATTTTTTTTAACAAAACCAGTATCTTCAATTTACGAGGATGTTTTTATAAGAATGATTCGAGCTACACTTACACACACCTACATCTAATGGTTAAAGAACATACTGTTTTTTGTGGATGGCAAATTTATACCTCACAAAACGATGATTGTTCAATATTCTTTTAACACCTTCAAAGGTGGCCATTAAGATGAAAATATATTTATATATGATATGTTATATGTTTATTTTTTACTAAATCTTCTGTATTTTTTATTTATGGCATACCTTTATGGTTACCATTACGGGTAAACACGATATCTTCATTTTAGGAAGTGCGGACTACCGCCCCCTCAAAGTGATTTGATTCGTTAATACCATATTTGGTACGTATAAAGGATATATTTAATGATATTATATATGATACCATACTGGTATTATAATACTATTATGTATCATTTTGTTTTAATTCCATTTGGGTATGAGATAGAAATTAAAGTAGTGTTCATGTGTATGTACGGCTTACCGTCTCCATAAACGGTGCATTTCATTTCTTATCCCCAAATGTAATGTATTATTATAAGTACATATATATAATCGATATATATGGTTTATGTTAAATATAAATGATGAATATAATTCTGGAATTAAAATATACATATCTCTCATTTAGTTTTAATTCCATTAATATGACATAGAAATGAAAGTAGCATTCATGCGTACGTACGACTTACCATCTCCATGAACGGTGCATTTCATTTCTTACCTCTAAATTATTATGTAATATTATAAATGCATGTATATATTGGATATATATGATTTATATGGAATCTACCTCATGAATATCATTGATGAGATAATGGATATTTTACTATGGGAACAACTTGTAAATATAAGAAGATCATTTTTGACTCAAGTACCAATGATCGTTAAAACGACCGTTATAAACATAAATAATAACATAGTGTTCATGACATGGTAATAAATTATATAAAAGGAATAATGAACCTGAAAAAGGTTCTTAATCATGTAGAAATTAACTCAAGTTTATTATTCATGAGATTAAAGAACGGTCGAGTCAAGTCGGACCCGAGGTATGGGATTTCGTCTCAATCTCCTTTCATTGAGGCATATTTTGTTTTATACAAAACTTTCATTTATATGGTGTATAAACCCCATTTACTTTTACGTTTATTCAAAAGGAATATTTTTATACGAATCCTTAAATAAACGTCACAATGGAATGTTTTTTTGTCATACGTATGCGGCGACAACGACTTCTACGCCGCTGTGACGATTATTTGAGTTTCGACTTCCTCCACAAGCCATAACTTTTTTTAAAAAAAGAAAAATAAATACCATGTTTTACTTTTCTTTTATTTTGTTATTGAAAATGGTTTTCATAATGTTTTTACATCAATGTCTTGTATTGATATGTTGTGATTGAAAAGTGGAAATGTTATGTTTCCTTTATTCATGGTTTATGTGATACGATTATGTTATGGTTCTGGGGCATTATTATGAGGATGGGTGGTTCCATGATAAACTAAGGGCGGATGAGCCTGATATAGCTCTCCAATGAATTTGGTAATGCGAAGGAGTTAAACATTAAGGTTTCTCCGAAGTGATTTAGGGAATATACTGTGATGGGTATTCCAAACGTTACCAAGAGGGTTACTCTCTATGTAAGAAGGTTATGAAATCCTAAAGTTACCTTTATGTCTTATGATTTCTATGATTTATTCATGATTTGATGGGGTATGTTAAAGTGCATATTTTTTATGAGTAGAGTATGATTTCATTGATTCTTATGTATACATGTAGTCATGTTTCCTTTCCATATTTTTAGGTCCCTTACTGAGCTTTTTATGCTCATCCCATGTTTTTGAAATGTTTTTCATAGGTCAAGGGAAAGGTACATGATGTGATGATAAGGTTAAGGAAGTTTCAAGAAAGAATCCATGTATTATTTTAAAAATGTTTCTGTTGATGGGTAAAATGAGTATTATCCTTTATGTAACCAATTTGTTTAAATGTGAAATGTAATGCATGTTTTATGATCTAATTCTCTAAAACTCTAAACCTAATAAGATCCTCAATGTGTAATCTTGTAATAACTCATCCTTAAGTATGGTTTAAGGATGTGTAATTATAGTTGGTATCAGAGGTCAGTTTAGATAACATTAGGAGTCATAATTTTATTAAATGATTATCCAAAAATAGTTTTTTAAGGTCAAATTGAAATGATATAGCATTTGAAGTTTACCATGTTGCTTCGCCTAAGATATTTCAATGTTATGAATGTTTTTTCATAGAGGAAACAGAACAACATTTCTAGGAAGGCGTACAGAAAGATATAACCTTCTGAATCAGCATCCTAAGATGGTCGGAATCAGAACTAAACAGTTTGTTGTGGTGATGGCTCAGTTGACTCAGGTGAAAAATGTTGGTTGTTTTTATTGATCATATTTTGGTGTTTTCTTAAAGTAAAGAGGAGCATGAAAGACATTTAAGTGTTATTTTCCAAACCTTAAAATAATAGAAATTGTATGGTAAATTCCGCAAGTGTGAGTTTTGGTTGCAACAAATTTCGTTCCATGGTTATATTGTTTCTAAAGATGTAATAACTGTGGAGCCTGCAAAAACAAAGGCTGTTGAATAATGGACAAGAAACACAAATGTAACTGAGATTCGTAGTTTCCTTGGTTTGACAGGCTATTACCGATGGTTTGTTAGAAATTTTTCACATTTATCAAGTCCAATGACGAAGCTAACTGGGATGGGTGTTATGTTTATCTGGAAAAAAGAATGTGATGATTGTTTTCAAGAATTGAAAATAAGATTGTTGAATGCTCCAGTTTTGCACTACCTTCCAGGAATGGTGAGTTTGTTATCTACAGTGATCCTTCATTGAAAGGAATTGGTTGTGTCATAATGCAGAATAATCATGTAATTTCTTATGCTTCACGATAGTTGAAAACTAATGAGGTAAATTACCCTAAACATGATTTGGAATTAGCTGTTGTTGTTTTCGCTTTAAAAATTTGGAGGCATCATTTGTATGGTGTAAAGTGTGAAATATACACTGATCACAAAAGTTTAAAGTATATATTCACTCAGAAAGAATTGAACATGAGACAGTGGAGATGGATAGAATTAATCAAGGATTATGATTGTTCAATTCATTACCATCCGGGAAAAGAAAATAAGGTGGTTGATGCATTGAGTCGAAAAAGTAATTCTTCATTAACCATGCTACGTTTGGAACGAGATCCTTTGGTTTTTGATTTGATGAACATTGGAATGGAAGTGGTTTTTGCAGGAAGTCCTTTTGTTTTGTTTCAGGTGTCAGTGAAATCTTCTCTATCAGACATAATCAAGCAAGCACAGAAGCAAGATAGTGAGTTGCAGAAAAAGGTAGAGATGGTTCAGAAAGTTAAGTTTCCTGAATTCAACATTTATAATGATTTTGTTTTGAGATTTGGGCTGAGATTGTTTGTGACATGTGATTCGTAGTGGAAGAGAGAGATGTTATGTGAAGCCCATAGTTCTCCGTTTTCAGTTCATCCTGGTAGTACTATGATGTACAGAGATTTGCAGGAGTATTACTGGTGGGATGGAATGAAAAAAGATATTGCTGATTTTACTGTGAAGTGTTTGACATGTCAATAGGTTAAAGCAGAGAGACAATTACTGAAAGTTATGCTTTAGCCTTTACCAGTTGTAGAGTGGAAATGGCAGAATATATCCATGGACTTTGTTGTGGGATTACTGAAGACATCATTAGGTAATAATACAATATGGGTTATTGTTGATTGTTTGACTAAATCTTCTCATTTACATGCTATACGAGATACGTTTTCCCAAGATCAAATTTCCCGTTTGTATCTTAAAGAGATAGTCAAGTTACATGGAGTTCCTCTCTCCATTGTATATGATCATGTTCATAGGTTTACTTCAAACTTTTGTAAAGCCTTCAGAAGGTGTTGGGTACTGAATTAAATTTTAGTACAGCTTTTCATCCTTAGTAAGATGGGAGTCAGAACGAACAATTCAGACATTGGAGGATATGGTACATGCTTGTTCGATGGATTATCAGGGAAGTTGGGACCAACATCATTCTTTGGTTGAATTTTCATATAATAACAGTTTTCATTCCAGTATACAGATGGCACCATTTTAGAATTATATGGGAGGCGGTGTCGAACTCCATCTTTCTGGGATGAAGTGGGAGAAAGGAAGTTGATGGGACCGGAATTGGTAGAAGAGATGGCAGAAAAAGTTCAGTTGATTCAGAAATGCATGAGAACAGCTCAGAGTAGGCAGAAGAGTTGTGTAGACAATAAGAGGAATAATCTATCTTTCAAGGTAGGTGATAATGTTTTTTTCCAAGTCTCACCATGGAAAAGTGTGATACGATTTGGTAAGAAAGGAAAGATGATTCCATGGTTCATTGGACCATATGAAATTCTAGAGAGAGTTGGATCATTTTTTTACCAAGTGGATTTACCTCTGATTTTATATCAGGAACAAAAAGTTTTTCATGTTTCGATGTTGAGAAAGTATATTCCAGATCCATCTCATGTTTTGAGTCCAGAGGTAGTTTAGTAAGAAGAGAATATATCTTATGAAGAACAACCGGTGAATATTCTTGACCACAGGGAGTAGGTGTTATGGAATAAGGTGATTCATCAGGTAATGGTTTTGTGAAAAAACCACATGATTGAGGAGGAAACATGGGAATCTGAAAATGCAATGTGGGATAAATGCCCCCACTTATTCGATAAGTAAATAAATTGCGGGGACGCAATTTTCTAAAGGGGGGAAGGATGTAACATCCCAAGTATGTAATGAATAATAGATATTCTTATCTATGTCTATTAATGAATTAGATTGTGTTTTAGAGGCTTAAAATGAGAATAAATCCAATCTTAAGCATGGAATACACTAATATTATTAAAAGATTGTTTTACTACCTTTTGATGGAAAACCATTTATATATCAAACTTTTGACAATTTTATAAGCTCTATTTGTAAAAATAAACTTACTATTTATGATTGGGTCATTGAAATTTACAATGGATAATTTTTTGGTATTTTTCTAACAATGTTCATTTTTTATTTAATAGTGAAAAATACTGCATTTTACATCAAAATTGCTTTTTCATCTAATTCATTATATGGTTAGATTATCTTTTTAATTGGTTTTAAAGTTTAATTTGAATATATTATTACCAGTTAATTCAATGGTTGTCATAAGGATTAATTTCACTTTGGAATTGGGCATAAACTAATGCCAAACTTTTCATAGAAATTTTTTCCAAAAAACCCGCTATGTGTTTTGAAAACGGGAATTATTTTTAAATTTATTATTGAACTTTCAGTGTCTGGAATTTGGTAAAATGGATTACATATTTGGAATTAGAATTTCCAAATTATGTAATCATGAATATTTTATTTTTTGGACATTATGAATAGTAACGACGGTAATTATGTTTAATTATCATGATTAATGAGTAATTGGGTAGTTAAGGATAATAAAATAATATCATAATAATAAAAAATGACACCAACATGTGTCATAATGCAACTGGTTGTGTCATATCCGACCATGGGATCCCTTGTTGCAATCTTGGGGACCCCATGGATTCACTTTTGTGGGAATGTGACTTTTTATCTTTTTATTTTTAAAGAAAGTAAATATAACAATGAATGTATCACCTATGTAAAACATTTTTAATTTTGTCTAAATAGATGATATTTTGGACTATAAATATTCATTGGAAAGGAAAAAATATTTACTACATCATAGTATTTGTTTCATAATTTTTAGACATTAAATAAATTAAATTATTTATGACATCATGATGATGCAACGATTACCTCATTATTTAACGATTAAAATAAAATAAAACGATAATGTAAAATCTAATACTTAAACTTTTAAAAGACATATTGTATGAGTATATTTCGAACCCTTATCACCTTATCCTCATAATACATCAATGTGGGACCTTTAAAATCAGATAATCATTTGAAAATAAAGTAACATTTTGTAACTTTCCAAGAGTGCCCCTCCTATCCTCTTATAAAAGGCCCCCACCTCTACCTCCTTACTCACACTTCCAAAGCCATTGTCTCGTCCAACCCCTTCTAATTTTGACACTCCACATCCCTATATTACTCCTTGAAGCCTCACATTGGGCAGAAGTCTTCCCAAGGAAACCTTTGAGCTCAAATCAAAGAGAGTTACCCGATTTTACGGTAATTCCTTCACTTGTGTTCTTTTGTTTTATTTTTCTTCTCCAACCCCCTAAACTATTTTTATTAATTTATTTTGTAACAAAAATAGTATATTCCATATACTAGGATGTTTTTATAAGAAGGATTAGAGCTACACTTACACACACCTACATCTAATGGTAAAAGAACATACTGTTTCCGTGGATGGAAAATTCCTGCCTTACGAAACGATGATTGTTCAATATTCTTTTAACACCTTCAAAGGTCACCATTAATATGACAATATATTTATATATGATATATAATATTTTTATTTTTTATTTAAGCTTATTTATTTTTAATTTATGGAATAACTTTATGGTTACCATTATGTGTAAACGCGATATCTTCCTTTTAGGAAGTGCGGACCACCACCCCCTCAAAGTGATTTGATTCGTTAATACCATATGTGGTACGTATAAAGGATATATTTAATGATATAATATATGATAACATACTAGAATTATAATACTATTATGTATCATTTTGTTTTAATTCCATAAAGTATGAGATACAAATGAAAGTAGCGTTCATGTGTACGTACGGCTTATCGTCTCCCTGAATGGTGCATTTCATTTCTTATCCCCAAATGTAATGTAATATTATAAGTACATATATTTTATGGATATATATGATTTATGTTACATCTAAAAGATGAATATAATTATGGAATTAAAATATACATATCTCTCATTTAGTTTTAATTCCATTAATATGACATTGAAATGAAAGTAGCGTTCATGCGTACGTACGGATTACCGTCTCCATGAACGGCGCATTTCATTTCTTACCTCTAAATTATTATGTAATATTATAAATTCATTTATATACTAGATATATATGATATATATGGAATCTGGATCAGGAATATCATTCTTTTGATAATGGATATTTGACTACGTGAACAATTTGTAAATATAAGAAGTTCATTTTTGACTCAAGTACCAATGATCGTTAAAATGACCGTTATAAACTTAAATAATAACATAGTGTTAATGACATAGTAATAAATGATATAAAAGAAATAATGAACATGAAAAATGTTCATAAGAAATTATAAATTAACTCAAGTTTATTGTTCAGGAGATTAAAAAACGATCGAGTCAAGACAGACCCGAAGTAAGGGAATTCGTCTCAATCTCCTTTCATTATGGTATATTTTGTTTTATACACAACTTTCTTTTATATATTGTATAAACACATTTGAATTTTATTTTTATTCAAAATGAATATTTTTATATGAATCCTTTAATAAATGACAAAATGGAATGTTGTTTAGTCGTACGTATGCAGCGACAACGAATTATCCGCCACCGTGACGATTATTTGAGTTTCGGCTTCCTCTACAAGCCATACCTATTTTTAAAAAAGAAAAATAAATACCATGTTTTAATTTTATTTTATTTTGGTATTTAAAATGGTTTTCTTAATGTTTTTATATAAATGTGTTGTTTTGATATCTTGTGATTGAAAAGTGGAAAGGTTATGTTTCCTTTATACATTTTTTATGTGATACAATTATGTTATGGGTCTTGGGAATTATTATGAAGACGGGTGGTTCCATGATAAACTAAGGGCGGGTGAGCTCGATATAGCTCTCCAATGAATTGGGTAATGCAGAGGAGTTAAATGTTATGGTTTCTCCGAAGCGATTTAGGGAATATATTGTGATGGGTATTCCAAACGTAACCAAGAGGGATACCCCCTACGTAGGAATGTTATGAATGCCTCAAGTTACCTTTATTTCTTATGATTTCTATGGTTTATTCATGATTTGATGAGGTATGTTAAAGTGCTATTTTTTTATGAGTAGAGTATGATTTCATTGATTCTTATGTATACATGTACTCATGTTTCCTTTCAATATATTTAGATCCCTTTATGAGCTTTTTATGCTCATCCCATGTTTTTGAAATGTTTTTCACAAGTCAAGGGAAAGGTACATGATGTGATGATAATGTCAAGGAAGTGTCAAGATATAATCCATGTTTTATTTTAAATATGTTTCCATTGATGGGAAAAATGAGTACTATCCTTTATGTAACCACTTTGTTTAAATGTGGAATGTAATGCAAGTTTTATGATCTAATTCTCTAAAACTCTAAACCTGAAAATATCATCGATGTTTAATCTTGTAATAACTCACGATTAAGTTTGTTTTAAGGTTGGGGCCTTATATCTATGCATAGTCACATGAATCTATATTTCCTCATAAAATATTGACCTATAAACCCCATGATGATTCACTTGAAAAAAGTAAACCCTTTTCGAGATTATCCAATGGAATCTTATTTAATTCACCCAAATAAATGATTTCTGATATATATTGCGTAATTAAAATTATTTTAGACCCATGTATTGTTTTTATTTATAAAATTAAACAACAAGATTTTGTGGAAATATATGAAATAGTTATAAAATATAAATAATCTCATACAAAATATGAATATATTTGATACATTTTTTTCCTCAAACAACTATTTATAAATCCACTACTAAGTAAGAATATATCCTTATATAATGCATGTTTTTCCAATCATATCTCTATATTTATTTTCACACTGAAAAAAACCATACATTGGTTCAGAATAAAAAATCATACTTAGCTTCAATAGAAACTGATATGGGGTTTATATAAAGAAGTTAAATCCATATTTATGTTAAAATAAAATTTTATTATTGGGTGAATACAAATATTTACATGAAAAAAAATTTATATAAATATTAATTAGAGACAAATGATGGAAATGTGATTCAATCATTATACCAGAAGTAGTTTCTAAACTAATTTAACATCTATTCATTAAGGTTGTATGGTGATTTCCATATAAAATTAATGATATATAAATGAGTAGGTAGATACAGAATCAAATAATACATTATATGTTCCAGTGTATATTGTAATAAAATCCTTTCACCACATCATTAGCATACACTTAATCATTAGTAAAAATCAAATGATATTTACCATGTTTTATAGGCTTAGTTGATTTCCAAATTCGATCACCGTC
This sequence comes from Viscum album, assembly GCA_963277665.1. Taxonomy (NCBI): domain Eukaryota; kingdom Viridiplantae; phylum Streptophyta; class Magnoliopsida; order Santalales; family Viscaceae; genus Viscum; species Viscum album. The sequence continues at coordinate 1,680,643,280 of OY728126.1, read as the reverse complement.
ACAATTCTTCAGATTTGATAACTAGTTATTATATTCCCCAAACAATTGGAGATTGAGATAATGTGGTGCAGGAGTTGAATTGTTTTCTCCTACTTTTTTAACTTTTTTTTGTATCACTTCTTCATTCTATTTACTAATGAATATTAATTCCACAAATATATTATTTACCATTCCCATTAGAAAAAATCATTTGGTGCTTAATTCTATACTTTGATCAGGAATGAAATATCATATTCTTCTCTCTAGGGTTTCTATAATTTCCTTTGAATTCCATCATTCTTTTCATATCAAGACACGAAGAATAATGGGAAACTCCAATCCTCATATCCACCTAGAGAACACATCAAATGAATTTTTTATAGATAATAATTTCTTTTATAAATATTGAATAAAAAATATTTGGTTTAATCCAAGGCTAAATATATCAACCGTAGTTTTAGTCATAAGGATAAAACAAAAATAATTCCTCCAATGTCATGTAATCTTTTCCTTATATATAGTCACTAATTATTAATCATTCATCTCGAGTTTATGTAATTCCATATATATATTTTCATATAATGAATACACATAATATACATGTTGAAAAAAATTTGTTAAATTTATTCCAATCCATAGTTTTATTTTCCTCATGCAACCACTTATTATTAATATTATCACACGCCTAATATTTTTTATCATCAAAAAATTTAAACAAAATAAATAAAATTTTCATTGAAGAAAACGAGATAAATATAGATTTATTTCCAGTGATATAGATACTTTCCTTATAAAATATGAGGTTAGAACCCCCACTAAAATATTGTGGTTGTTTCTTCATAATGTAATAAAATGTAGAATTTCCACAATCATTTAGTAGCTCAAGATGATCTCTATCTCGCGAATGTTGTAAAATCGTAATTTTTTTTTAAAGTCACTCTACTATAATATTTGTTTTCTGAGGGGCACAGTCCTTTAAATTTTCATCAAATTGTTCATTAACACAAATACCCTAGTTCCTTCTATTGATTAAAACCAAAAATCACATTATGAGAAACCATAATCATAGTATGAAACTGTATAATCATGAATAATAATTTACTTGATTTAAAAATCATGACACATTACATTCAATATAAAACATCATGGTTTTATTCTAAATCATCCATTTAAACCCTTCATAACAGTTAATATTGAAAATTTTAACTGGCCCAAAAAAATTTCAATGTAGTGTCAAACCTGATGCACAGTAATGAAACAATCACCATATACCAAAATAATGGTCATGATAAACATTAAAAACTATGTTTGGGGCTATTACCATAAGTCACATCTATTATAATATAATATTCACTAATAAAATCTAGATAATGATCGTTTTCATGGAGAAAACTACATTCCTTACCATAACATAAGAAATAATCCCATACATAGGATTATCCTTAGGGATCTAAATTTTTTTTCCTCATCCTTGTTTAAATGTTTGTTATACCTCTATTTGATACTAAAAATAGTGACCCATACCTTCCATATATAAATATTACTTCTTATAATATGAATATTTAATAAATTACCTATGGATCCATAATATAATCATATATTTTAGTTCCTTTAAAATAATTAATACATAAGAAACTATTTCATTAGACACACTCGTCATATTCTACTAATATCTTCATAACTAGATCCACTCATAGTTATATCATAATATAAACCATTCTTTATAACCATAGGAAATGAAATATAATAAAGGGTTATACCAATTGAACAATAAAGGTAATCAATGGAGATATGAATGATCACATAAAAATTACATATTCGTATGGGTATGAAAAAATGAGTATAAAAGTTGAATATCATACCCTACATATCAAATATCATACTATATTATCATTAAATAAATATTTCCAATTAATAATACAAGAACCATAATGGAATCAATGAACATGATCAATGGGATAATAAAATTTTCTAAAAACATATGATTATATAATATACGTAATATTGGGAAATTGTTTACAAATTAAAATATTACAGTTAATTTTATAATTTTGTATTGGTTTCACTACCCATTCCATCATTTTTTAATACAATGTTCACTCCCAATACTATCAATGTAGACATAATCCCTTTCTTAATATGGTTAACATCCCATTTTTTTACTTCATATTTAATGTGATATCATCTTTAACCTAAAGAATAATAGCAATATATAATTATTTTTCCTCCGATAAAATATTCATAATCCATTAATCTATGTTCCAAATTATCATTAATCATTCAAAATATATATGAACTCTTGGAAAAGAGACACGTTTCATAAAAATTTCTACATATCATTATATAATAACCAATATAAAATAAATAGGGTTCACAAATATATCATTATCACATGAGAAAATTGTATACAGAATTAATAATGATTATATAAATCGATATTAACCCTAATAAATATTAATTAACCTCAAAAGTTGTTTTCGTAGATGAAAAATGACTTAAAATGTTCACTGCACCATTTCATTATTGAAAGACCTTTTTCACAATGATATTCATTATTTAAAATAATATTGCCTCTCAAATATTGTTTACAACATTTTCATTAAAATGATATTTATATTCCTTTATGTACAATTTATTGTTCATGATTTTTGGGAATTTTTGTTCGTGACCAATATATTAAATCATCGATTCCTATGCTATTTTTGGTTAAAATTCACAAATAAATTATTCCGAAAATAACACAACGATTCTTTTAAAAAGAAAATTTTTAAAAATCATAGTTTATAATAAATATAAAATATATTATGATATTATAATTATATACATTGAAATATATCTATGAAAAATATATATATAAGAAAGATTATTTTTGAATAATGTTATAAATAAAGCCAGTTTTACATAAAATTTTTATTTCAGTCTCTTCAATTCATAAAGAGTATAATATTAATGTAAAATTATTATCATAATAAATAACCCAGTGATAATATAATCCATTCCATTATAGAGAGATAGTTCATAATATATCATCATGGAAATATGAATTCTAAATAATCCTGATAAAAATGGAATTGTAATGTTTTTCACTTTCATCAAGTTCAACATTTGACAAAAGGACTATGTCCATATATATAAAATTATTTTAATTATTATTATATAATAAATCTATTTAATTAAATATAATTTTATATAAAATCAACTTATTAGATTTAATAAACAATGTATTTAGAAATCCTTATTAAAATTATCGTTTTTCATTGTCAACTATTTCATTTTTCATGAGAATATTAGTACAATAGATATAGTCCATGTACATTGATCACAGTTATAAAATATATGCGATTTTATTAATTATATAATTACACCATTTAATTATTAAATTTATATTTAGATTCATTAAAAATCATAGAGATATAAAAATGAAATAAATTATTCATGTAGATGGTATGTTGTTCATATACATGAATGTTGTTTTCACTTTTTAGTGGATGGAATGAAAAAAATGTATATAATACACAACATGAATTCAATCCTATTCCATATCCCCTATAAAAAAGGTTATTCAAAACCATTGGGATAATCAATCAAATATAAGTCTATCCCTATAGTTATGTAAAATTGTTGGGATAGATTCAAAAAATTGTCCCTACCCAAACTGTTATGTGAAAATAATTGGGGCAGGGTATGGTTATCCCAATGTTTTTATGAAATTTTTTTGGATACACCACTTTTGACAACACCTATACCAACAGTTTTGTAACCACATTTGGAGAGGGTAATTTTATCATTAATGTTTTCCAAAACTATTGGGATAAACAATTTTTACTACACTTAACCCAACAGTTCTGGAAAAACAGTGTTCTAGGATAAGGCTAACCCAGCAGTTTTCCAAAAACATTGGGAGAGACCATTTTTACAAGGGTACCTATCCCAATGGTTCTCAAAAAATTTGGCTTAGGTGACCATAATTTTTATGATTAATTTTTTAAAATATCATCAAATATATAAATTTATAAATTATATATATATATATCCAAATATATTCACATAAATTATTGTAGGATAATGGTATGGTCCTTGATATATAATCTTCCTATTGTGGGATCAAACCTATGTTGTGAATTTAATTTTAGATTACCTAACCCTACAAAAGAACAACCAATGGCCCTCCAAACTGTATGAATAGGCTATACTAACCATTTTGGGGGCTTATACCAATGTTTCCATAGCATTAGTATATCCTATTTTCTCATTACTGATAATTCCCCAATATTGAATCACTACTAAATCATTTAAATAATATATTTTCATTATGTAATTCCTTATTAATATCCATGTAATTTCTAAATATAAAATTAATCACGTTGGTCTGTGGAGATGGTAGGCCACACTTACACACAACATACAATATAGTTTTTAAATTTATTAGATAGTAATAATGTAGAATTTTTTATATGTCTTCAATAATAATAGGTCATTACTAATATATATAATCCTTGAACCCATAACAAAAAACAACGAATGATAGATGTGGAAAATGAATTGTATCACAACATATATGCAGTAGTCCAAACATACACAAGATAAATACATTCATAGATAAATTTGATGGAATGGATAATGTATATTTTTTTCCACAATAATTATTATCATTAATTATATTTCGTACACTAGAATATTTACATTTTTATTAATATAAAATATTTTGTTGATTTTAAAGATGAAATAAATTGAATGATTTGGTGTTCGATGATTACCACTTATTAAATAGGTCTCATATCGATCCGTTATTAAAGACCATTGGAATTTAATTTTAAGAAAACTAGATCATGATACTAGTGTATAGGTAATTTGATTAGAAAATTGGGTTGGGTTTGTTGAGATATATAGAAGAAATGGTGTAATGAATGGAAATTAGGGGTGTCCTTTTATATGTGGGGAAGAGGATGGATATGGAGTTTATTAAAATAATAAAATATAATATTTACAATCAATTTAAATGAATCTAATTTTATATATATTCATATGTTGGATATAATATGTTCGATATATTTCCTAACATCATGGATTTTGTATTTTTAATTCTAAAACATACTCTTATCACATGGTTTACCCCATCAACAGTCCCATTTTAACATTAAACACATTAACATATTTTATCTTATTTTAAAAATCATTATGAAAATAAATTGATTTATAATTTTTTTAATTTTTTTATTATAAATATTAAATTTATAATTTAAATTTTATTTCCCTAATGTAGTGGAAGTTAATTTAAAATTAAAACAAAAAAATGTCATGGAATTGTGTTTTCTAAAGAAACATTTTTCTTATAAACGAATGGTTTTTATAAAAAATTACACTATTTTTTACTAGAATTAACTAAAATGGATTTTTAATTATATTACTAAATTAATTATAAATTTATAACCACTTAATAAAATTAATATTTACTAAAAAAATCAAGTTTTCAATAAAATTCATTATTTATAACTTTTCATCAAAATATCAATCCCTTCAAAAAAACTCAATATTTTTATCAACATTACTTTTTAAATGATTATTTAATAATATTTATATATTTTCTAAAAACTATTACTAAATTTGAAAAAAAAAATATTTATTTACCAAAATAAATGGTAAACTTTTTTAAAAATATATATATATATATTTTTGACGAATATGTCGATATTACTAAAAATTAAGTATATATTTATCAATATATTTTTCTTTTCTAAAATAATAAAAAAAATTAAAATATGTAGTTATTGAAATTCATTATTCCTTTATGATGGCCATTTTCTAATAGTATAGATTATTTTTTGTTCGTTTAGAATTTTTTTAGTGTTTATCCCAATCTATCGATAAAAATAAATTTATTTTAATATTATAATATCATAAAATGTTAGGGTGTAACGTTATATATCTGCCGAAAAATAAGATGGAATTTCCACTCACTAAGAAACTGATCAAAACATAAAAATAATTCATTAATTACATTTACTCGTGAATATATATTTCCAAATTTAATAAAATACCTAAATCTTCTTCATGGAAATAAGTTATGAAAAATATGATAATATACCTCAAATAAATTATGTTACTTACATTATCTACATACATACCATCAATACATTCAACCATTATCGTGTGATGTTAACTCAAATTTTACCCTCAACCATCTCTATCATCATCTCTAGCCTCTATCAACATTCTTTCATCGATATTGTATAATCATGATAGAATATGACACTAATATGTCTTTAAATCCTCAAATCATTCTATCTATATATTTTAATGAAAAATATTATTACAATAATTATAAGAAATTAAATTATATTTATCCCAATATGAGGGGTAGAACATTGAAAATGATGGAATTATGACTTATAATTTATGAATAGGAATCTCGGCCTCTCCCTTATATTGAGGATGAAAAAATATTCTAAATTTTATTTATTAAAAAAATACTTCTAAAACCAATTATAAGAATTAAAATTACAACAATGATCATTGTTAGACAATATGAGGAGGAGAAAACCATGTAACCTAACTATATTATTGAGATAGAGTATAAAATATCGGTATAATGATATTAAATTAGGAATAGGGTGGAAATATGTTGATTTGGACAACTGATCAACAATTTCCCAAGTTTCATTATTATATCATGATTTCATTGTAAATAACTCCATGATATCTTTAGATATATTTTTTATTTCTACATTTCCTCTATAAAAGTTTATATCCCCTTATGAAAATAATCATTTACAATAATGGAATGAAAAATACATTATCTCATTGAGAAATCTCTAATGTAATTCTTCATTCCATCCAACCAGTATTACATCTAATTGAAAATATAAATATTTTTACAAAATATATGAATAGAAATAATAAATTTTTGAAAATTAATAAATAATTCAATTTTTTGATATTTTTATTTGAAAATTTATTTTTTAAACATCAAAACACGTTATTTATAATTTGAAATTCAATAATTTTCCTATCCTTAGGAGTTTTCCATATCTATAAAATGATAATCTTCTTTGTGATCATCCGAAATTCATTCTAATAACGATTTTTAAAATTAAACCAAGACTAAAATATAGTAATTTCACATTTACCCTGTTTCAAATGACATCATTCATTAAATCATTTACTAAGGGACCATTTTCTAAAGGTATCATGGTCAATGATGTATTATATTTGTTTCTGAAATAGTCATATACTATATATTATTTTCATAGATGGTAGTGAATAGTTATACAATAGTCTTTTATCATCTCATGAAATACTCTCATCTTCGTCGTAATCACATTCAATGTGAATATACAGCTAATGATTTTATGACATGCTATATTTTTTTCCAATAAAATTATATAAAATAAATCTCTTTATTTTTTATGATAAAACATAAAATCTACCTCCATATTAAGTGTAGGATAATTTTTCTCACGAAGAACAAATTTTCACTAATAATAAAAAATTAATTAAATATTCTGTAATAGAAAAATAAAACAAATTCCATTCAGTTAATCATTTTTGATGGTAAAACATTATCCATTCATAGAGGATAGTGGAAAAACCAAAACAATAAAAATTATTTTTGTTAATTCCATTAATCATTATCACAACAATTCTTCAAGATTAATTTAAATTTCTTTTTGTGTCAAAATATTTAGTGGTTTATAAAATTGGAATACGATTTAACATACCATTGGTAGTAACATCCTTATATTAGATAATTATAAATCATCATGACAAATTATTGGAAATTTCCATTTTTTAACTACCTTAATTTTATCATGGTCAAAATTTATACAATATTTATAAATAATATTATCATGAAAAAAAATATTTTACAACGAAAATTAATATTTACAAAAATACCCATATTAATTGATTTCATTAATGGTTTAAAAAACAATAATAATTTGATATTTGGAATCCTAATGAAATTTAGAATATAATAAATACCATCAATAAACAAAACCCAAAATATACCTAAATAGTTATGGAAAACATTAATCTTAATATACACGAATGAAATTGTTGCATTATAAAACCAAAACGGAATAAGAAAAAAAGGTGTAATTCCCATAGGTATTAATAAATTATTTATTGGTAATATCATTAATATTTATAATAAAATGACATTATGCTACCATGATATAAATTTTTTAAAAATACAATGCTCTGCGTACCTAATTGGAATAATCAATTAATGTAGGAAAATGTAATATATTATTAATATTGTAGTTATTTAAGGCTTTATAGTAAATTTAAATCCTAATTAAACAACATTTATATTTAATAAATTTATTATGATCTCCCCATGAATTAATTCATGAATTATTGAATTATTTTTCAAACTATTCATGTCATTAAATTTTCTATTCCAAAATTTCTACATGAACTATTTGATAGTGTGTTTCGGAAATTGTATTAGCATCAAACACTATGTCAAAAAAACTAATGCTTCCAATAAAGAATAAAAAAATTGTAATTAATAATTAAATACAACCATATTATAATTCACTATTAAAATACAACTAATTTAAATAGTTTTTTAATTTCATCATTAAGAGATATTTAAATTTCAAAAACAACATAATCAATTACTCATCTCATTATATGTTAATAATGTTTTTAAATCAGTGAATATAAAAATTCCAAATCAAAATTTTTTATTTTAATGATAAAATTATAGATAGTCCATAAACTGAATAACTAAAACATATAATATGGAAATGTAATATTATTGAAAAAAAACCATCCCACCAAAAAAATATTCATTTAAATCATATATTCTTTAATAAATTCCCATGATATTTTTCAAACTCATTTTATATCTTATGTGGAGATTTTCCACATTTATATGTAATAATATCGAAAAAATAAGGTATAAAATTATCAAACACAAAATAAGGAGTCCACATAATTTGAATAAAAAATTAATGTACATGTCAACACTTTGCTAAATATCCAAACATCAACAATAGTATATGAAAATTATTTTCCACACATTTTTATGTATAAAAAAATCTTTATATTAGACCAATATAAATATGTTTGGATAAAAAATAACAATACAGACCAAATTAGTGAAACTAAATCGTAAATCCATTGGATTACTATATGTTACCCAATTATGGGATTGAACAAGACTATTTTTTGGAGTCACAGTCAATATGAATAAAATAAACACATTGGAAACACAGTCTATATCCAATGAAATATTACCTAAAATTTATTATGACACACTTTGAATATGATTAAGGATTGTAAAAAGATTTCATAGTTTTATACTTATATATAGCTTAGTACAATTACTATATCATACTTATGTTATATAGAGACATATAAGCGTCATAAGAACCTATCTCTATATCAGTAGCATAATGATTTTTTTCATAATTAAAAATTTTCCATAATTGCAATGAAAAGTTTAATTTAATGTTCAATCTAATAAAAAATATATTAATTTTAATATCATGGTCCAAACTATAATTATTTGAATGATTAGTCATTCTTATAAAAAAAATTTATATGAGGCTATTGAAACCACATCCTTTTTCCTTAATTACAAAATTAGTTTCCTTAATTGTACTCAAATATGTTTTGGGGATACATTTATATATTAAAAGACTCTTGAATTTACACATTTATATGGAAAAAAATTATCTATCTATCTTGATATATATTACTAGTAACCATTAATGATTATATTTTCCCTCAAAACCCAATATATAATGAATTACCTTTTGATTTTATGTCGATCCCATGACTCTAAATTTGTTTTGTTGAATAGAGATCCATAATTTGACTAAAATTGGATATGTTGTTCCAATGAATGATGGAGGTTTTTATTTTATGAAATGAAAAACTATCAACATGATCTACCCTGGTATATCTTATTTCACTCTAACATGGACCCATAACCATTTGAATCATGTGTAAGACGATCCAAAAATGCTATAAAATAATTTATTCCAAATCCAACCATTTGACGTATCTTATTTTGAATGATATTATCCTCATGACACAATCATACAAAACATTGAATGTTTCCTTAGTATAAGAACATTCTAGACGATATTATTATTTTTTAAATGCATGATGGTCATTAAATTAAATATATGGTTAACATAACCACAAACTATAATATATCAATGGTATTCTAAAAATTTCTTCTTAACCATTATATTATTTTAAATACTCCCTATTATATGAACTATATGGAATAACCAATAAAAGATTACATATTCATTAGTTTTTAGAAATTAATTCATTTAACTACATTCCTTGAAATATTTTTATTTATTGTTTTATAAAATTATATAATCTTAATTAACTAAAAAATATTATAAATTGTAAAATTCAAATCATTGAATACTTCTTCTCCAAAATAAAACTATTAAAATGAAAAATCTTTTCTTATCATGAAAAATATTTATTACCTTTAACATAATTTTACCATGTTTTATAACCTTTTTAAACTATTTAAATTCTTTTTAAAACATGGGACAATATCAAAAATAAAAATAAGGGATATAATAGAAAAAAATATATTTTTCCTGTGAAAACCAAAAAACCTAAAAAAAATATCTCTTTCAAATCATTCATTGAGAATATAAAATAAATAATATTCACAAGGGAAAATAACATATTTCTATAATAAAAATTTAAAAAGATAAACTAATAAAATTAAAACACATCTAAGAATAATATAAAATTTTATTCACAACCCATATTCACTCAGATCGTAAATAAAAAGTTAATAGTTAAATTTATTGGAGAAACCTCCATGGTTAACACCCTCATTTTTGCCTATGAAGACATGGAACATCACATAATGCATTAGTGAGATATATTAGGATCATCAATTGTATATGATATTTGGGGATCACCATTCATCATATATAATTCTGAAATACCAGCTAATTTTAATGACCCATAATTTTATCATTAGAATTTCTCCCTTATTACAATATATTTTTATACTATAAATCAAATAATTTTAATTATTGACCATAATAAAAACATTATAAATGAATAATTAATGAAATAGAATGTTTTTATAGTTTTTAATGAACTGATAACAATAAAATAATAACTTGTCTTTAGGAATTGTAATATAAATTTATTAATACAAACCCAAAAAATAAACAGTTTCCCCACCGATGAAGGTATAATGAAAATTTATTCATATTCTTAATAACAGTATGGTGTACCTATATCATAGTATAATTATGTTAATATTAAGAAAATTAATAATCAAGTGTATGTATTATTGAATGTATTAAAATATTTAATTATAATTTTATGATTAATTTAGTGATTTAATGGAAAATTTATTTTCCTTAAATTTATCCATAAATTATTGTTTTCTTGCCTTATAGATTTGATATAATTTTCTGAGACATAAAGTAATTTTACAAAGTGTTATGAAATATATTATAATTTTAATATAAAAATATTTCAATTAAATGATGCTTTAAAATAAAAATTAAAATAATAATATTGAGAAAATTATTTTCATAAAATGGTGTTAAATTTTTAATTCTACGTGTCGAACAATGTTTAGGGTAATTTTTTATTATTTTTATAAAATAAATGAATTTTTATGATTGGTAAAATACGGTAATTTACATAATATATACATTATAAGATAAATACACATTTAATTGAGTCCTCAATTATGAAATAATCATAATCTAAACATCCCTTTATTATTTTAATATTCCGTTGATAATATTCTCTCTATAAATTGGAATGAACAAAAATAATAAACTAATGATTAAAATAATTGGAAAACACCCCTCTCCAACACTATAAATAACACCCTCTCCCCCTTTCCCCCTTACACCTCTCAAGATTTGAGACTTTTCCAAATTCTTTACAAACCACTCCCCAATATCCTCTCCCAAATTTATGTGTTCTTGTACTTCATTCCTTTTCTTAAATAATAATAATGTTATGATGATGAATGAGGTTCTAAAGGATGATAAATAAAAGAGGTAAATTCGTCTTGATTGTTCTTTAAAATTATTTTTAATTAAATTTTTTTCATGTATTCTCCTCGAATTCACTAATTCAAATGGAATCAATACAAGAGTATTCTAGTATAACATTAATTTTTTCATGTTATTGTATGATCCATCTTCTGGTTCTTCCATCACTCTTTTTAGTCTAAAAATTATATTGTCGCATGTGATGTGTCCATTTACCAACATTAAAGATGATGAACCTTTCATTTTAATTTAATGAATTCAATTAATTCAATTAGATTACTAAAATGGATGAAAAATATTTTAAAATATATGTAAGATTCCACTTCATGATTTTGAACTAACATGTATATATAAAACTAAGTGATAAGAAAACAAGTTCGTTGAGATTAAAAACCCTCCCAAAATTACCTAAAATGACCATCATTTTCTATTATATAATTATCCATACCCATAAAATATAAACAATTAAGATAATTTATTCATTTTTAACATCATTAATAACTTATGTAAATAATTCTATATATTTACCTACATGTTAGACACACATCAATTTTTATATATAGGAAAAACAATCAGGAAAAACATAAAAATGAATGATCCTGAATGTTGAAAATAAACCATATAACTCATTTAATGGACTTAATGAAAAATAATAAAACAATATTGAAACAAAATAATGTATAATAGGGTTTTTGGTTGTTATTTAATGAATCTATTATGATCATACAATTCATTTTATTGAATAAAGTATTCAGAAATAAATTATGGGGAATTATTGAACCCATCTTCTTTACATTGTGCATTCCCCACATTTTCACTTTTAATATTTTATAAATATCATTAAATCATGATTATCAAACAGTTTCTAGGAAATAAATGTTTTATAATCGAGTTTATGAAAAAAACCAAAATAAATGATCATTCAAAAAAAACCTTTTACATCTCAAGATTATTTCTTCTTCAATCATGGTTGCTGATTCTTATATAAATAATGTTACACACTATTTAATTTGACAATCCAATGTTTAGGAATATATTTTTTATTAATTTAAACACATTTATTTTCATGTGTTACTTTATGGAAATTATTGATATATGTTTTATTTGGCATGCATGATAATGTACATGTAATGATGTGATGTGTGAGCCAGAATTATATAGTGGAATATAGATGATATGATGTGATGGGTGAAATCAAAATTATAGAGTACTCCAATTAATTGGATAATGTGATGAAACTTATGAGGTGAATTATAAAACACATGTACGTGATGTTATCTTTGTTCACAATTACATGTGGTTTTTGACTATTATGAAATATGGTTTCATTTTTATGAAGTCCATCATTCCAACATTTCTATTTATTCTTCATCCCATTATTATGAACATACACCTTTTTTATTATGCTTATGACTTTGATAACTCGATGTTTTATTTTTTCATGTTCTCATATATCCTCTTACTGATCTTTTACCTCTTCCATTTTTGAATTATCTAAATTTTTCTAATACATTAAACATTTGGATCTTTGTTGTGTGACTATTTTATGACGTTGGTCATTAAAATTATGTAATAAAAATAAATTATATTAAAGGGTAATATAGTCGGTATCATAGCACCATTTAAATTATATGGGAATTAGTACTAGTGAACCTTAGTGAAGACCTATATGACAGTATGTATATATAAGAAAAAAACATCATTTTGTAAAAAAATTCTAAACATATTTATCCCAAAATTAATGCCTTTATACTTAATTTAACAAATTAATAAGTTATTTTTTCATGTATTGTTGATTTATATTTTATTCTATCATTTTCTATTTTATAAAATAGTATGAACCAGTAGAACCCAGAACAACAACCCATTAGGGAGATAATGCTGTGATTTCCCAAACGAAATACCTAATTCATTGGGAGTGGAATTAAAATAATCATTACAATTCTTAGCCATCTATATCATTTTATGAACAATTAACTAAATAATGTGGAAAATCATCCTTCATCTAAGAGGGAAAAACTAGATATCGAGTGTCTTATATTGAAATTTCCAACAATGCTTAGTTGGTCATCTAATCAATTAGTGGTAGAATAGTGGGTCAAATCGATGGAAAATATATTTTACGATCTTCACTATTATATTAGGGAGAATGAAAATCATGTTGTTTAACGTCCGAATAGAGTGTTCGGTGAATTGTTGGATTTTATTAATAACACCAAGTCGAAGAATGAAATTGAAGATATGGGTTGGGAAGACTTTAAGATAATGTTTCCAAATAATTATTTCCCTCAAAATCATTGTAAAATGAAGCATATATAATTAAAATAGTTGAATAAAATTGAGGAAGAACCTATTATAGCTTATGAAGAAAATTTCACAAGGATTTCAATGTATTCTTCTGGTTATGTTACCAGTAATGATAGAAAAATTGATAGATTATGTAGTGGTTAAAAACCAAAACATCCAAAGGCACATGAAATTCCAGAAAATGGGAGTTATGAAGAATTTATTTTCAGATATATCAATGTGTAGATGTAGTTTAGATAATACTCCCAGTTATATGTTGATAGAAACAAAAACTAGAGATTCAAGCTGGAGGTTCTCATGAGAATGGAGGAAACAAAATTGAACCACCCACATGTCATAAATTTTTTTAAAAACATCAAATTAACTTCTTCAATTGGATGGGAAAATTCCTCAATTTTTTAATAGAAGTACACTATTCTCATGAATTTCAAAAAGATATACGGAAGAAAGAAAATTCAGTGGAAAAAAGTATTGCACCACGCGAGGTCCATTGCTACAGCATTAGGGAGAAATGTCACTATAAAATCCAGGGTAGTAAACCTTGAGTCCTCATGAGTAATATTGGTAGAAGACACCAAATATACAGAATAATGGAAAGGAATATTTCATCACTAATGCTAATGTGGGGAAAGAAAATGTAGTTTTAAAATGTAAACATCATATTCACTCAATAATGGTAAAAGTATTATTTTATTTTTTCTCTATGAATCCCATTATATATTTCACATTGTCTAGAACTATTGTATTATATACCCAAAACCCTGAAGTAGATATATACATACAACACTAAGTGGTGAAATAATTTCACCCCATGTGTTGGATTCTACACTTGTTGGCCTATGTGGGAAAATTCATCCAGTGAATCTTATAATAAAATCAGATATGGAATTCGATGCCATAATGATGAAGGATTTGAATTAATTATATAAAAACCTTTCAAACTTCTGGAAAAGGAATATCTTTTTATATTTCAAACCATCACATGCTTCTATACAAATTCAATTAAATTCATAAATCTCCTTTTGAAAATACTCCAATGGTGTGGGTATTGATTCTTTGTTTATAATAATACCTTAACTAAATGGTTGAGTGATGGGATGTTATCATCCTATTAGAAATTACCTCTATAAGGTAATAAATTGATATATTTTTTGATGAGTTTCCCAGAATTCCCCCGGATTGTGAGGTATAGATATCAATAGAACTCATATATGTTGCTACTCTTTTAACAAATTATCCCTATAAGATGGTCCCTGTAATGGCCCAGACCTCCCTGGTCCATTACATTGTGAAAATATGGTGTCAGAGGTGTTCCGAGA
This sequence comes from Viscum album, assembly GCA_963277665.1. Taxonomy (NCBI): domain Eukaryota; kingdom Viridiplantae; phylum Streptophyta; class Magnoliopsida; order Santalales; family Viscaceae; genus Viscum; species Viscum album. The sequence continues at coordinate 1,680,627,658 of OY728126.1, read as the reverse complement.
GGTCAAGGTGACTTATCCCCCAACTGCTGCCTACCGGTAGCTCGGTCTACCGGTAGCTGCTGCCTACCGGTAGCTCCGTCTACCGGTAGCTGCTGCCTACCGGTAGCTCAGTCTACGGGTAGCTTCTTCCTACCGGTAGCTCGGTCTACCGGTAGTTGCTCCCTACCGGTAGCTCGGTCTACCGGTAGCTGCTGCCTACCGGTAGCACGGTCTACCGGTAGCTGCTGCCTACCGGTAGCTCAGTCTACCGGTACCTGCTGCCTACCGGTAGCTTCTGTCTACTGGTAACTGCTGCCTACCTGTAGCCGGTCTACCGGTAGCTGCTGTCTACCGGTAGCCGTCGCTTACCGGTAGCTCGGTCTACTGGTAGCCGCATCCTACCGGTAGCTGGGTTAACCAGTAGTCGTGGCGTACTGATAGCTGGGTATACCGGTAGCTGCGGCGTACTGATAGCTCGGTATACTGGTAGCCGCAGTCTAGCAGTATCTCGGCTAACACTTTGCCAAATTTCCAGTTCTGTGAACAGTGTTTCTATCGGTGAGGTTCAGTGAACAGTGTTTCTATCGGCGAGGTTCTATCAGCGGACTTCTATCGGTGAGGTTCAGTGAACAGTGTTTCTATCGGTGAGGTTCAGTGAACAGTGTTTCTATCGGTGTTGTTCTATTGGTGGACTTCTATCGGCGAGGTTCTATCGGTGGACTTCTATCGGTGAGGTTCAGTGAACAATGTTTCTATCGGTGAGGTTCAGTGAACAGTGTTTCTATCGGTGAGGTTCAGTGAACAGTGTTTCTATCGGTGAGGTTCTATCGGTGGACTTCTATCGGTAGACTTGAACAGTGTTTCCAGAATCCTAAGAGCTACCGATTCCATACTATGCCAAATTTCACGAATCTACAGTGTTTCCAGACTTCATGAGAGCTACCGATTCCATTCTTTGCCAAATTTCACGAATGAACAGTGTATCCAGAATCCTAAGAGCTACTGATTCCATACTTTGCCAAATTTCACGAATGAACAGTGTTTCCAGACTTCATGAGAGCTACCGATTCCATACTTTGCCAAATTTTGAGTATGTGAACAGTGTTTCCAGCTTCGCAAATTTGACGTTTTCATTGACGTAAAATGCTTTTAAAACCTTATTTTAAGGACTTTAAGGCTGATTCAAAGGCCATAAATTCTATAATAATTATTCCTAAGGCCGGAATGTTTTTACTTGGTCAAACCGTGTGGGTTAATGTGATCCGTTTTTAATGGAGAATAAATCAGATCTTAAATCGTCGCCTCTCTAATTTTTTTAAAGGAACGAGATATCATTCTTCGTTGTTCTTCCTCCTGGTTCTCATATGCAAGACGCTAAAACCGTTCAATCCTTTCCGTAGGAGTTTCACAATCAATCTTTACTCCTAGGATTGGTTCTTCTCTGTTTTGGATGCAACCGAGCCGTGTCGATCAATCTTCGATATAATCATCCTCCGGTGGATGCATCTGTCATGAGGAGAAGAGGACTGTGACCCTTTGTGTGGATAAAGGACGTCAAGAACTCTTCGAGTTAGGGGATTCATGGCTTCTCTAATTGTGTACGTGCAATCGTATAATTAGCATGATTTAGTCCTTTGGATCACAATGAAATTGACCTAATTAAATACTTGAACTGGATTAAAAGAATTGGTTGATCGCATGTTGTTGCTTTGTACCGTGATAACAGTTTACCTCATGTTTTTCCTAGATAGAGTAATATCTATGATTTTCTTTAATTAGTTGCTCGTTCATGATAGAAATTGATAAAGAACGTAAAGCCGGAATTATTTGTTATATAATTAGCTAAAGATAAAGAGGCATGTTAATGAATCTGTTAATTCAAGATGTATTAAAGAACTATAAGTTCGATAATTTCAAAAAGGGTTCTGAGTTACCCGCTTGATTGTAAGGCTGAATGCCTTGTGGTTTCGAGCTCTGAGTGCTCATCTTGTATGAAGGCTGAATGCCTTGTTAAAGGGTCGAGAGCCCATTTTGTGATCTTTGATTTCCTACTGCTTGTGATTTGATGTGAGCCTGGATGGCTGTTGTGATATGTGGAGGCATGTGGACTTGTGGTTGTGGCAGCGGATGACGCCTAGTGTGGCGAGATGCATCAGTTTATGCATGTGGGTGTCGGGGAGGACACCAAGGATGATGGTATGAGATGAATTTGATGGTTTGATGTTGGTGGTTTGGTTTGGTTGTTTATCTGCTTTACCTTTCCCCACTGCTAAAGGCAGCTGGTTTTTCTTACCGTTTTTCCGAAGGAGGCGAAGACACGTATGGTATGCCACATGCTTTCCATGTTTATCCTCTCGATGGAGGATGGGTCTATGCTCTTGCTATAGGTGGCAACGACTCGACGGGTAGTATATCTACTCACCGTTTTGAGCAGTTTGTGTTTAGTATCATAGGATGCTTTTCTAGAATGCCTGGGAATATGGGGAAGGTAATTCCATAATGAAAGTTTGTCTAAATGGTGATAATCCACGGGGATGGAGAAACTGGAATTTAATTGTGATGTGAATCCTAAAAAGGAGCAGTTTATGAATGTGATGCCAATTTAGTTTAATGTGGTAAATTTCTCATGGTTAATTAATGTTTAAATAATTAATTAACATACAATGGAACTGATAAAATGAGAATGGAGTAATCTAAAAAAGCTCTTCAAATGGTTGTGTGCTTATAGGATACCTAGTCTTAGAAGTAGCAGCCTGGATTCTGAGAGACGTTAGCTGCAGTTGTGACTATGACTAGGTAATGCCCATATTGTGGTTGTGAGTTATATATATTCTGTACTTTTTGTGTTTCTATACGCTACTCCACCCTGTCGGTAAGGGAAACTGACACCCCGGGGATTCTGAGTCCTGGGGAGGTGTTTTCCCCAACATTCTGATGGGAGGTTGAATGGCTGACTACCCCCTTTGGCCCCGCTCTCTTCTCTTGGTAGATCATTGTGCTGGTAGGCACAGTGGTTAGTTTTACCCTTATATGTGTGTAGAGGGCTGTAATGGCTTGTGGTTATTTCACACACATATATTTTGGATATAGTATCCTATGGACTACTATAGGTGTAACGTGTATAGGCTGTGATGTATTGAGAATCCTTACTCGGTGTATGGGCTGTGATGGTAGGAGGTATAATACTCGACGTATGATACACGATATACGAGCTATGGTGGCTCCCGGAAACTACCCGGTTTCTTTTGGTTGTGAGGACGGTGTGGAGCTTAGCCCAGGTGTCTGTGGGAAAGCCTTGGAGAGAGATGCACAGGACGTATGTCATTGGGGAAAAGCGGCAAACCAGTGGGGAAGTAGTAGCGGGGTACCCTTGATGTTCTTTACAATATGCTATATTCTTGTATGTGTTACATGGTGAGAGTAGCCATGGTGAGGTTGAGAACATGATATATCTGTTTAGGTGACGAGTTAGTTTCATTTGTTGTTCACTGGGCTTTAGCATGCTTTCTTTACTTTTGCATGAGAGGCTTGAGGAGGATCCTACTGAGTATACTGTTATACTCACCCTATGTATTTATAAACTGTTTTTCAGGTCACTTGGAGCAGGTTGGAGGTCAAGCTGGTTTCTTCTAGCTTGTGGTTGGAGGAGGATCTGTTCGGGCTTGTGGTCGCTTTCGTTTTACTTTCTTTTGGGTACTTTTAGTTTCCCCTTTCAGTTGTAGCAGTTTTGCATGACATTTCATATATGTACTTGGTTTCCTTTTATATCTCAGTTCAAAGTTGGAGTTGATTGGAGTTTATTCTATCTCTCTCTTCTGCATGTGTTCTCTTAGAGGGTAATGCCTCCCATTTGTGTGTGTATTATACCCTCGGTGCTAGTCACCAACCCGGGGCCTACTGGAGGCGGGACTTGGGGTTCATTATCTCCCTTCTCACATTGCCGGCCCAGGAGGGGTACACTTTGTGGGGAGGGGGTCGTGACAGAGTGGTATCAAAGGTCTGGTTGAGGGATAGGATGGAGTTTGGAGTTAGGCACAGGTGAGGATGCATGGGATGGTAGGGCAATGATGTCATTCATGTTTAGAAAGTGGGGTAAACACTGGAGTCCGGCAGAGACATACGTGTTTAGGGCCCCCTATGATCTGTTGCATGGACCTTTAAGCTTACGATGGCTACTAAACAAAGTGATACCGGTTGCAGGGTAGAGACCTAGGAAAGGATCATGCATCATTATTCTTTGCGCTTGTGTTTGAATGGGTAGACCTTGGGATAGGTAACCTAAAATAAATAAAACAAAACAATTAATTAATTAATGTTGATTCTTCCATATTCCAGGCTTAGGAGCTCTAACAGTTGTTATTTTGCAAGTATGTCTCCAGGTCGACGTCCTCGTCAGGTTTGCCCAGAAGATTCCCATCAGGCTGTTCCCGAAGATCACCGCCGAGTAGAGGTTGACGAAGATGACACTTGGAAGAAGACACTTCGAGAGTTTCAGCGCCAGAGTCTACAGAAGTACGAGGGCTCCATTTCAGAAGCAGTCACAGAGGACTGGTTGGAGGAGATCGAGATAGGCTTCAGTTCGATTCGTGCTCGGAAGGAACACTAGGTGTCCTTGGTTGTGACGATGCTGCGTGGAGCAGCGAGGCAATGGTGGTTCTTGTTCCTCGGTGATCGTGAGGAGTCAGGGATCTCGTGGGAGGAGTTTTGAGAAATGTTTAGAGTTGAGTTTCTTTCATCGACTGCGAAGGTGTCCAGTTGCTAGGAGCTTCTCACCCTTCGGCAGGCGAGCTCCAGTGTTCGAGAGTTTGGAATCCGTTTCAGGAACCGTCTACGATATGCTTCAGACCTGTTACCAGATGATGAGCCCAGGGCGAGGCATTTTGAGGAGGCTTTGCGTCCAGAGATCCAGCGCCAGGTCACCCCTTTTATGCTGAAGACATATCTTGAGGTGCTGGCGAGGGCAGAGGTTGTTGAGAGGACTTTTGCAAGGACTGGATCGTCACGAGAGGGGAATCGTCATGATTCCTCACGAAGCAGAGCTGTGGTCCGGGGTTCCCGGTTTTCAGGACAGAAGAGATTCCGTTCACCTGGGGGTAGGTCCCAACCCTTCCCATCTCGTTTCTCTGGAGGCATCAACTCTCAGACCTATGCCAAGGGATCAGGCGCTTGTTTTTCTTATGGTGGTCGTGGTCATCAGCAGCGGGAGTACCTGACTTTTCAGAGCAATCATCGTGCACCGGGCGCTCCACTCCAGGTTCCACTGTTGAGGCAGTTCCAGCCGAGGCAGCAGCAGCAGGTTGCACCAGTTTTAGATCACCAAATTTGTAGATGGAGCAAGCAGAGGACAGCCCCATGACGCTCCCCGTCCTCAGAGAGCAGAGCGCGGCCGTGGTGGTGGTCGTCATCAGGGTCAGAGAGGCCGTGGAGGAGGTCATGGTCAGCTTCATGCTCTAGCGTTACCAGCCCCAGGCGAGCCAGATGTCGTTCGAGGTACCCATTGCTTATTTTCTACCTTGGTGTATGCCTTGTTTGATTCAGGAGAAACACACTCCTTCATATCACCTACCCTTATCCATGCTTTGGGACTTGAGGTAGAGAGGCTTCCAGTGCCCTTGGCGTTGACTACGCCAGTTGGAGGTCGAGCTGACTTGTTTGAAGTATGTAGAGACTGTGAGCTAGTGTTGGGGCAACACCGCTCTTGGGGAGATTTCCTATGTTTGCGAATACAACCATATGATGTCATACTTGGCATGGATTGGTTGTATTCGGTGCAGGCTATTGTGGATTGCTACAGGAAGAAGGTCATTTTCATTGATGAAGATGGAGAGAAAGTGGTGTTTGTTGGTGAGAGAGATCCTCGGATGAGTCATAGACGAGTTCTATCCTTATCATCCATGATGGCTGGGATGACGCTGAGTTCTTTAGAGGTTCAACAATTGGCGTTTCCTATGGTCGTAGAGGAGTACCCTGACGTCTTTCCAGAACAGGTTGTATCCTTACCCCCTCGATGAGAGATCGAGTTTGGGATCGAGCTACAGCCAGGAGCATCTCCTATCTCTATGTCTCCGTATAGGATGGCCCCTTATGAGTTACGAGAGCTACGTATTCAGCTCGACGGTCTGTTGCAGTGTGGTTTTGTTCGGCCAAGTGTGTCATCGTGGGGTGCACCAGTTTTGTTTGTGAAAAAGGCTGATGGCAGTTTGCTGTTGTGCGTTGATTATCGTCGGTTAAACAAAGTGACAATAAAGAACCACTATCCTCTCCCGCGGATTGATGACATATTCGATCAACTGAAGGGTGCAAGTTGGTTCTCAAAGATAGACTTGCGGTCATGATATCATCAGATGCATGTAAAGGATGAGGATATCTCGAAGACTGCTTTCCACTGTCATCATGGGCATTATGAGTTTGTTGTAATGCCATTAGGCGTGACGAATGCTCCAGCTGTTTTCATGGGGTTGATGAATGCTGTGTTCCGTGAATTCCTGGACAAGTTTGTTGTGGTTTTTATCGATGACATCCTTGTGTACTCCACATCTGAAGAAGAGCATGCAGAGCATCTACGAGCCGTTTTGGGAGGTCTTCGCCAACATCAGTTGTTTGGGAAGTTGTCCAAGTGTGATTTCTGGGCTCGAGAAGTTCGTTTCTTAGGGCATGTTGTGTCCCAACAGGGAGTAGCTGTGGATCCATCGAAGATAGAAGCAGTAGTGTCTTGGGCATCCCCCAAGACCGTGTCAGAGGTGCGAAGTTTCCTTGGTCTCGTAGGCTATTATAAGAGGTTTGTAGCAAATTTCTCCCGAGTTGCGACTCCTCTGATAGCTTTGACTAGGAAGGATCAAGCGTTCATATGGACTGATCAGTGTCAGACAGCTTTTGAGTATCTAAAGGAGAAGTTGGTAAGTGCTCCAGTCCTTTGTCTTCCAGCGGAGGGAGTCCAGTTTGATGTTTTCTGTGATGCTTCTCATCTGGGGCTAGGCTGTGTTCTCATGCAGCAGAGGTCAGTTGTTTCTTATGGGTCTCGGCAGTTACGTCCACATGAATGCAACTACGCCACCCATGATCTTGAGTTGGCAGTCGTGGTGTTTGCTCTAATGTTGTGGAGACATTACCTCATTGGTGAGCACTTTGTGGTTTTCACCGATCATAAGAATTTGAGGTATGTTTTCTCCCAATGTGACTTGAACTTGAGGTAGCGTCGGTGGGTGGAGTTCTTTCAGGAATACGACTTTGAAATATCGTATACACCTGGAAAAGGGAACTTTGTAGCTGATGCACTAAGCCGAAAGTCACGTAATGATGTTGTGCGTGAATCTGGTGATTCCTGGAGAGTGATGGAAGAGCTTGGAGCTTTTCATCTTGATATGGGAGAAGTTGGGGGTAGAGGTTGTCTTTTCCAGATGACGGTGCAGTTATCTCGGATGCAGAAGGTGGAAGAGTCTCAGTTGGGTGATCTAGAGGGGTAAGTCTGGAGAGACAGAGTTGTTTGTGGTGAGGCCCCTGATGGTTGGTCGGAGGATGAACAACAACGAGTGTTGTATCATGGCAGGCTTTTTGTTTCCTTGGCGATGCGTGAGATGGTTCTCCGAGAGTTCTATAGTTCACCCTTGGCGGTACATCCTGGTGTGACGAAGATGTATCGATCCTTGAGGAGTCAGTTTTGGTGGCCTAGGCTGAAGCGTACAGTTGCAGAATGTGTGTCTCAATGTTTAGTCTTCCAGAAGGTGAAGGCCGAACACCGTGTTCCTGGTGGTCTTCTCCAGCACTTAGAGATTCCACAATGGAAGTGGGAGGACATCTCAATGGACTTTGTTACAGGTTTACCTCGAGCTCCGGGAGGACATGATGCTATATGGGTGGTAGTTGATCGTTTAACAAAATCATCCCACTTCATAGCGATCAAGGAGTCGAGCTCAGTTGAAGTTTTGTCGAGGCAGTATCTAGAGGAGGTGGTGAGACTCCATGGAGTACCTAGGACGATCATTTCTAATCGAGATCCTTGTTTTACCTTCAGGGTGTGGAGAGGTCTCCAGCATGCCTTGGGCTCTCAACTGTGCCTTAGCACTGCTTTTCATCCTCAAACGGATGGTCATACAGAGCGAACCATCCAGACTGTTGAAGACATGTTGCGCTCTTGTGTTCTTGATTTTGGAGGTTCATGGATGAAGCACTTACCCTTGGTAGAGTTTTCTTACAATAATATTTTCCACTCTACCATCAGTATGGCGCTGTTTGAAGCCTTGTATGGTCAGCCATGCCGTTCTCCATTGTGCTGGACTGGGGTCGGAGAGTCAGCAATTCTCGGACCAGAACTAGTGCAGAATACAACAGAGATGGTTCAAGTGATTCGTGAGAGGATGAAGATAGCACAGGATCGTCAAAAATCATATGCTGATCAAAGGAGGAGACCCTTAGAGTTTAATGTTGGGGATCATGTGTTTCTAAAGGTGACTCCCCGCCATGGGCAGTGAAGGTTTGGTCGTGGAAGTAAGCTTTCTCCCCTGTTTGTTGGGCCTTTCGAGGTGTTGGCTCGTGTTGGAGCTGTGGCATATCGAGTAGTACTTCCCCCTCAGATGAGTCGGATACATGATGTTTTCCATGTATCACATCTCCGTCGTTATCTTCATGATGAATCTCATATTATCGATTGGGGAGAGATCGATATTGACGATGATGCAACATTAGAGGAGCGACCTATGGAGATCAAAGACCGTAAGGAGAAGGTGTTGCGTGGGCGTTCTATTCCTTTAGTACATGTCTTGTGGCGACATGGTGGCATGGAGGAGAGTACCTGGGAGCGTGAGTCACAGATACGTGCTCAGTACCCAGAGTTGTTTAATGTTTAACTCTTTTCATGTAATGACGTTTCCTTTATGGTTAGACCTTTCATGTTTTATTTATGTACCTTTTTTTTGTGATGTTATGATTGAATTGTTTGGATATGGATTGTTTGTTTCCATATTCTTGGATGTCGTAGTTTTGTTCTAGCTTTCGAACAACTCATGGTGGTTTTCCCCTGAGAGGTATCTTATGGGGTGGTTGTTCGGACCCCTCTGTTCCTATGAGTTGGTTTTTAATTCTCGAGAACGAGAATGTTTTGAGAGGTATCAAATGTAATGGCCCGGACCTCCCTGGTCCATTACTTTGTGAAAATATGGTGTCGGAGGTGTTCCGGGAGGTCAAGGTGACTTATCCCCCAACTGCTGCCTACCGGTAGCTCGGTCTACCGGTAGCTGCTGCCTACCGGATGCTCGGTCTACCGGTAGCTGCTGTCTACCGGTAGCTGTTGCATACCGGTAGCCCGTCTACCAGTAGCTGATGTCTACCGGTAGCCGCCGCTTACCTGTAGCTCGGTCTATTGGTAGCTGCATCCTACCGGTAGCTGGGTTTACTAGTAGCCACGGCGTACTGATAACCGGGTATACCGGTAGCCGCGACGTACTGATAGCTCGCTATACTGGTAGTCGCAGTCTAGCAGTAGCTCGGCTAACACTTTGCCAAATTTCCAGTTCTGTGAACATTGTTTCTATCGGTGAGGTTCAGTGAACAGTGTTTCTATCGGTGAGGTTCAGTGAACAGTGTCTCTATCGGTGAGGTTCTATCGGTGGACTTCTATCGGTGAGGTTCAGTGAACAGTGTTTCTATTGGTGAGGTTCAGTGAACAGTGTTTCTATAGGTGAGGTTCTATTGGTGGACTTCTATCGGTGAGGTTCAGTGAACAGTGTTTCTATCGGTGAGGTTCAGTGAACAGTGTTTCTATTGGTGAGGTTCTATCGGTGGACTTCTATAGGTAGACTTGAACAGTGTTTCCAGAATCTTAAGAGCTACTGATTCCATACTTTGCCAAATTTCACGAATAAACAGTGTTTCCAGACTTCATGAGAGCTACCGATTCCATACTTTGCCAAATTTCACGAATGAACAGTGTTTCCAGAATCCTAAGAGCTACTGATTCCATACTTTGCCAAATTTCACGAATGAACAGTGTTTCCAGACATCATGAGAGCTACCGATTCCATACTTTGCCAAATTTTGAGTATGTGAACAGTGTTTCTAGCTTCACAAATTTGACGTTTTCTTTGACGTAAAATACTTTTAAAACCTTATTTTAAGGAATTTAAGGCCGATTCAAAGGCCATAAATTCTATATTAATTATTCCTAAGGCCGGAATGTTTTTACTTGGTCAAACTGCGTGGGTTAATGCGATCCGTTTTTAATGGAGAATAAATTGGATCTTAAACCGTCGCCTCTCTAATTTTTTTTAATGGAACGAGATATCATTATTAATTGTTCTTCCTCCTGGTTCTCATATTCAAGACGCTAGAATCGTTCAATCCTTTCCGTTGGAGTTTCACAATCAATCTTTACTCTTAGGACTGGTTCTGCTCTGTTTTGGATGAAACCGAGCCGTGTCGATCAATCTTCGATATAAGCATCCTCCGGTAGATGCAGCTGTCATGAGGAGAAGAGGACTCTGACCAGTTGTGTGGATAAAGGACGTCAAGAACTCTTCGAGGTAGGGGATTCATGGCTTCTCTAATTGTGTATGTGCAATCGTAGAATTAGCATGATTTAGTCCTTTGGATCACAATTAAATTGACCTAATTAATTACTTGAATCAGATTAAAAGAATTGGTCGATCGCATGTTGTTTCTTTGTACTGTGATAATGTTTTGCCTCATGTTTTTCCTAGATAGAGTAATATCTATGATTTTATTTAATTAGTTGCTCGTTCATGATAGAAATTGATAGAGAACGTAAAGCCGGAATTATTTGTTAAATAATTGGCTAAAGATAAAGAGGCATGTTAATGAATCTGTTATTTCAAGATGGATTAAAGAAATATTAGTTCGATAATTTCAAAAAGGGTTCTGAGTTACCCGCTTTCTTGTAAGGCTGAATGCCTTGTGGTTTGGAGCTCTGAGTGCTCATCTTGTATGAAGGCTGAATGCCTTGTTAAAGGGCCGAGAGCCCATTTTGTGATCTTTGATTTCCTGCTGCTTGTGATTTGATGTGAGCCTGGATGTCTGTTGTGATATGTGGAGGCATGTGGACTTGTGGTTGTGGTAGCGGATGACGCCTAGTGTGGCGAGATGCATCGGTTTATGCATGTGGGTGTTGGGGAGGACACCAAGGATGATGGTATGAGATGAATGTGATGGTTTGATGTTGGTGGTTTGGTTTGGTTGTTTATCTTCTTTACCTTTCCCCACTGCTCAAGGTAGCTGGTTTTGCATACCCTCTTTCCAAAGGAGGCGAAGACACGCGGGGTATGCCACGTGCTTTCCGTGTTTAGCCTCTCGATGGAGGATGGTTCTATGCTCTTGCTATAGGCGGCAAAGACTCGACGGGCAGTATATCTACTCACCGTGTTGAGCCCTTTGTGTTTAGTAGCATAGGATGCTTTTCTAGAATGCCTGGGAATATGGGGAAGGTAATTCCATAATGAAAGTTTGTCTAAATGGTGATAATCCACGGGGATGGAGAAACTGGAATTTAATAGTGATGTGAATCCAAAAAAGGAGCAGTTTTTGAATGTGATGCCAATTTAGTTTAATGTGGTAAATTGCTCATGGTTAATTAATGTTTAAAGAATTAATTAACGTACAGTGGAAATGATAAAATGAGAATGGAGTAATCTAATAAAGCTCTTCAAATGGTTGTGTGCTTATAGGATACCTAGTCTTAGAAGTAGCAGCCTGGAGTCTGAGAGACGTTAGCTGCAGTTGTGACTATGACTAGGTAATGCCCATAGTGTGGTTGTGAGTTATATATATTCTGTACTTTTTGTGTTTCTATACGCTACTCCACCCTGTCGTTAAGGGCAACTGACACCCCGGGGATTCTGAGCCCTGGGGATGTTTTTTCCCCAACATTCTAACGGGAGGTTGAATGGCTGACTACCCCATTTGGCCCCGCTCTCTTCTCTTGGTAGATCTTTGTGCTGGTAGGCACAGTGGTTAGTTTTGCCCATATATGTGTGTATAGGGCTATAATGGCTTGTGGTTATTTCACACACATATATTCTGGATATAGTATCCTATGGACTACTATAGGTGTAACGTGTATAGGCTGTGATGGCTTGAGGATCCTTACTCGGCGTATGGGCTGTGATGGCACGAGGTATAATACTCGACGTATGATACACGATATACGAGCTATGGTGGCTCCCGGAAACTACCTGGTAACTTTTAGTTGTGAGGACGGTGTGGAGTTTATCCCAGGTGTCTGCCGGCAAGCCTTGGAGAGAGATGCACATGACGTATGTCGTTGGGGAAAAGCGGCAAACCAGTGGGGAAGTAGTAGTGGGGTACCCTTGATGTTCTTTACTATGTGCTATATTCTTGTATGCGTTACTTGGTGAGAGTATCCATGGTGAGCTTGGGAACATAGTATACCTGTTTAGGTGACGAGTTAGTTTCACTTGTTGTTCACTTGGCTTTAGAATGATTTCTTTACATTTGCACGAGAGGCTTGAGGAGGATCCTACTGAGTATACTGTTATACTCAGCCTATGTATTTATAAACTGTTTTTCAGGTCACTTGGAGCAGGTTGGAGGTCAAGCTGGTTACTTCTAGCTTGTGGTTGGAGGAGGAGCTGTTCGGGCTTGTGGTCGTTGTCGTTTTACTTTCTTTTGGGTACTTTTAGTTTCCACTTTCAGTTGTAGCAGTTTTGCATGACATTTCATATATGTACTTGGTTTCCTTTTATATCTCAGTTCAAAGTTGGAGTTGATTGGAGTTTATTCTATCTCTCTCTTCCGCATGTGTTCTCTTAGAGGTTAATGCCTCCCATTTGTGTGTGTATTATACGCTCGGTGCTAGTCACCAACCCGGGGCCTACTGGAGGTGGGACTCGGGGGTCATTATCTCCCTTCTCACATTGCCGGCCCAGGAGGGGTACACTTTGTGGGGAGGGGGTCGTGACAGTCCCTATCAAACAAAAGGAGATAAATAAACAGGTTCAAGAGAATATGGTCAAACTATTAATACACCTTAATGAATCACCTTGTGGTGCTACAATGCTCTTTTTCATGAAGAATGATGGATCACTTCGTCGAGGTATCAATTTCAAAGAACTAAACTAGATCACTATTAAGAAAAAGTATCCTCTTCAATGTAATGATGTCATGTTCGATCAGTTGAGAAGGGATCAATACTTCTTAATGACAGATCATCATTCTAGAAATCATCTTCCAAAGGTAAATAAGGATGATATTCATAAGACTGACATCCTTATATGATATGTCTTCTATGAGTTTTAGTGATTCAATTTAGACTTACTAATTCACCTGCAATCAAGAAGGATTTGATGAATGCATTCATTTTAAAATACATTTACATGTTTTTGGTAATGTTTATCAATGATATTCTCATTTAATCCATGATCATGATGTAACATGATGAACATTAAACTCCTAGGTTTGAAACATTAAGTAAGGATATGTTGTATGCTATGTTAAACATCTTTGACTTTCAGATTCAGCAAGTCACATTGATTGGACATATGATCAAAAGTGATAGAATTTATTTGGACCCATAATAATGGATGTTGAGGAATGTACCAAACCATATAGTTTCACAAAAATCAACAGTTTTCATGGCATAAAAGGATATAGCTTTTGTATTGTGAAAAATTTATCCTATTTTTCATGCATGCTAACTATGTTAACAATGTATGGGATAATTTATTCGTGGATTGAAGAATGTGAGGAAAGATTTGTGGAGCTAAAGAGAAGGACGATCACTTCAACTATAGTCACATTACAAATATGTATATGATGTTTTTTGATATGTAGTGATTCATAAATGAAATTTTTCAGTCATGTACTATGGAAAATAGATAATGTGATATCCTATGCATCACTATAGTTGAGGACCAGTGAGTATACTACTCGATGAATGATCTGAAGCTATTTGATGTGATTTTGTTCCATGAAAATCATGATGCTTTATGTAACGAACTAGACCCGAAAAGCCACCCGAACAGTGCTAAACGGGTTGGGTATTGCTACCTAAAATGCACCTCCCCGAATGCAAAAGATTTCTTACTAGAAAAAACGGTCTTATAGGTATAGTGGGGAGGATATACCATCATAGAGGATAATATGCGTATTGGTCCGACTGTAATCATAAACAAGCAATGGAATAAATGACTCAACATACTCGAACCAGAGCCGCAAAGTGGAAGTACATTCAATTTCGATAAACAGAGGATGCAATTAATATAAAGAACAACAGCATCTAGTAAACAGAACAACATGCTTATCACTTGTAACTACTACTGAACAACAAAATGTGCATCCAATTCAGGTCATATGTATCCATATATATAAAGGAACCAATGGATATCCAACTATAGATAAGAAACAAGTATGCAATCTGATAAAGGAAAGAATGAAAAACTAAGTAAACTCCATCTAGGAAATATCTCAAGATCCATTCCCTATCCATGCAACAAATAATGCATTCTAGCTCCTGAAGCTGACAATTTTCCTGCACAAGAATCCATAAAGTCAACACGCATCCCGAAGGGCCCATGTAGGGTGTGAGATGAATTACATTAGGATACCACCCCAATAGTGTGTACCTAATATATTTGTTTAAGAAGGAATGTAGTTATAGGGAAACTGTAAAAGTATGATGCAAAGACAAACACAAACTCAAATGGGGAATAGCAGCCACCATGGAGTGTCACCTACTTCGGCCAATGCTGAAATCTCTGTCACGTAACCTGACACCATGTGCCCCCTGACACCATGTGTCTCATGTACCAACGTCTTGAAGGCATGCCAAAAAGTATTAACCCCTAGGAACATCGATGTTTTTTCTCAAATAAGTAACTGGAGGGATAGTGATGTCTTCCCTAAAATAAAGTACCTGGAGGGAAAACGATGTCTTCCCTCAAATAAATTAACTGTACGGACAACGATGTCTACCATCAAATCACAAAGAGCATATTCCCCCAACCTGATAGCCTCAATGCAATCCACTGAAGGCTTCTCACCTTCCACATGGCTTCCTATGGAATGCACCCCCAAACCAATTGTACGTAAACTGCAACTAACAGGGGCCTATACCCACATGAGGTCAAACCCACCACATCATGGAGTCTCTATGTATTTACACTACTCAAAGTTATGGATGAGTGGTAATCACCAAAATAGTACCCAAGACACAACACCTTTGACACCTCGTATCCCTGTGACCATACCGCTCAAGCCCGACGACCTCGTTATCTATGAAAATTGGGCCATTACCAACCTGACAGTCACACTACCTCAAGCCGACGTCCATGACGCCTAATCTTGTGGTAAGAACAAGCCAATCTAACCTAGTTAAAACCCAAACTGTGGTCAACATCACTCAAGAATATCATGAACATACAAAACCCATCCCAAAGGGGTTCCAGCACATTCAATCCATCAATTACATATAAAAGCAAAAGAATAAATATAAAACAGAAAAAAAACTAAGCAGTTGAAATTTCCTAATTAAGTGTTCCCCATACCATCACTAAGGTATTTATAGTCTCCAAAAATTCATATCAAGGTTTAATAAACAAAATAGGACAATTTAAGACAATACAATTCAATTATAACCATTTTGGCATCCCCTGACCAAAAATGCTCTAATGAGCAATGACCACTCGCCCATCCTCGTGCTTGAAAAACAGGTACCAAGGCATACCCAAGGGCATAACATAGGTCAAATAAACTGTTAACATGAAATAATAGGTAAAACAGGGTCACACTCTAAATACACTAAAACGCGCAATATGTTGTTCCCCCCAAAAATATGTGAAAAAACAAAAATTGGTATGCACCACTATAATGAGACACTAATGATGATACTCCTCCGATAACAACATCCAATAAGTTCTAAAATACAGTAGAACATAAAAATAATCAAAACCTCTAAAACACCTAAAACTCGTCATTGAATAGAAATCAAGAAAAACAGCTCAAGGGGAATCAAGGATTTACCGAGGGGGATCCAACACATCCAGTGATGATAAAAACGGAGATTGGACAGACCATCGGGAGAAAACATGAGCTCCATTAGGCTCTCCCCTATAATACCCGTAATGGCATTGAGTTTCTTCATCAAAATGAGGATGCTACACATTTTAGAGAAAAAAATTAAAACACACAACATGTTCTATAGGACTACACACCATTTATCATTTTATTGTTCATATGACGGATGAAAATTTGTTGATAACTTTCCGAATGACTACACGGAATGTACCTAGGGGTACATGCCCTGTAGTTCTGTACTTGAAGAACATCCCCAGCACGTCATGTATATCCCCATACATGGCCCTGCTACACAACATCTACAGACATTACACATCGTGTAATTTCCAACACACTCACTACACGACATGTACTCGGAAAGTAAACGGCCGAAACTCGCCTAAAACATACACGACGTGTACTTTGGAGTACACATCGTGTAGTCTGTAAATTTCTTGGATTTCCCAAATTTTCCCAGTTTTCTCAGAAACAAGTGAAAAATTAAAACATGGTCATGATTTTGACACATTCTAAAATCCACGGTTCTTAATATCTCCCACCTTAACATAGCTCATCTCTGAGCTATCATACAAAACCCAGAGATGGCAGTGAACATGACACCCCAATCAAAGTAGCTCGGACTCCCACACTCTCAATGATTCTGGACAAATTCATCTATGGGATCCCCACCTTTGGAATTCCCTAACTCGGTCTCATCCTGAAAAAAATCAAAACATGAAAAGGTTCAATAATATGTTTCTAAACTCATGGTCATATCTGGACGCATCATCACCCCAGCACCTCATTGGTGACACCGGGTCATTTCTAACACCACAAACATATCCCATACTGCATCTGTGTCCTCCTCCACGAGGTCTTGCATCCCATGGATGCTAAAATTGAAACTTGTGCCTATCACCTTAATTTTGCTTTATCTCTAATGCCCCGATGTCTATGGAACCTCAAGTATCCCGTATCCTCGGTGCCCTAATGCCCAAGTCACCCAAGTAAACTGCATCCTCGATGCCCCAATGCCCAAGCCACCCAAGTCACACACATTCTCAATGCCCCTAATTCTACACATCATATATATATATATATATCACACACATGATGTGGTTCCAATCCCATTGAACAACATCTGGTCAGTCCACATAAATCATGTGAACCTTGTGCACTCAAAACATATATACCTCAACTGGTCATTCCAAAAGAAAAAAACAAATCATGGCCACACTCACGGTGTACTTCTAACCATTGTCGGCTCACCAACATGCTCATCCTTTGGCAGCTCCATGTAATTCACCTGGCCTGATGTATGACTAACTAATGCCTGACCTCCCTACGGTGCATCTCCATTCGATGGCCACTAACCCCTCAGTTGGGTCCTGTTGTCTCTACCACGTCCTCTGCATGCAGCTGAACCTTGGATACCCTCTCCTGGTACCAAACCTGAACCAAATTCAGATTACACCATCTGTCCTTGTCCCTACTTTCCATCTGTCTAGTAAGGATATCTCCAGAACCTCTCTATATTCCCAACATATCCATATGACCGACACTCCTTTGTAGTCTTATCACACTAAGTCAAACATGTCCTGGATACCCACACTGAAATCGAACCACTACCGAATCGGTAAAAGGTGCTCTAGCTGAGTCCTTGTCCTACCTTCCCTGCTAGAACACATCCCTTCCTCACTTCCTGTTGTCCAAACTGTCACAGGAAACTGTTCCCCAGCCATCCTGGGGCATATCCCTATGATTTCCCTCCACTATGAGCCCCTGGTTCACTATCTCTGTTAATAAATGAAGCCTGAAGATATTCAAAAGGATTTAAATGGCATGTCATAATTCATCCTCAATGTGCCTCACCCTCTTTGCGTCATCGATTACCATTCCAAGTGCAAAGAGAGATAGCTCTGTAAAAGTAGTTTCATAGTCCATGATGTACATGTCTCCTTACAAAATGCTCATGAACTCCCAAGCTCAATCTCCCCTCAGTTTTTCTGAGAAGAAGTTCTCAAAGAACCTGTCCAAAAAGTATTTCCATGCTAGTCCCTTGTGCTAGTGATCCATAACGTATACATTCCCCCAACGATGTGTCGGTCCTCACAACATGTACGTCGCCAGCTTTACCCTCCAACTTGAGGCGTCTAGAGCTACTCAAATATCATATGCATGCTCTCTATCTAGTTCATAGCCAACTATAGACAACACTCACCCTAAAAGATTGGAGGGTGCTATGAATGAAAATCCCTCCTGATATTTGCAATAGATGGCTCTATACCCTACCCACCATTGTTGATCCACTACAAGACACGTACCAGGATAGATTGGAGATGCTCATCGATCCTTGGTCCGAAAACTACCAAACCTAGCTGTTGTCATTCGTGCACTGGATCATGAACCTGATCCTTTCCCCGAGACTATCCATGTGGCTCCTGCTCTGCCTGCACCGGATCCTGAACCTGATCCTGCTCCTGCGGCACTGTACCATCTCCCACATGACACTCCATCTGAGTCGGAAAAAAGGAACATGCAGAATACCATAAATTCCCAGGCCTCCCATATATGTATATAGCAATATATATTCAATGAAGATAAGGAATGGTATAAATAGGAATCCTAAAACAACTATCATTACTCTCCTCTATCTCAACAAATTACCATTTCATCTCGGCATCATGGCCTCCTTACCCGCCCTCAATAGATCTATGTATCAAAAGTCCCCCAGGCCATGCCCGTCCGGACAACTAACTTTGCCTCAAACTGATGACCATGTCTCCCAAAACATGTGATATAAATCACCTCACCCAAATTACATGCCTTCTCATACGATATCCAGACCTAAATACCATGCCACATGAAATTATACAAAAAAATATAAAGAATGGCATAACAAATTGCAATAAACAAGCAATTATATCATGAATTTCAAGTGTAACCCTTTTCAAAGAATAAACTTCATGGAAATTGATATTATTCACATGGAATTGTCACTTCACAAATCATATGTGCAGTTATGAAATTGAAACACAATGAAAATGTGCCTATTAAAATCCAAAAAAACTACCTTTGCCACACCAAGACAAGGTTCAATTACCCCTTACCGCACCAGGTCAAGGGTCACATATCACAATCCATAACATCACACAACATGTGATCCAATGAGGAAGAAATAAAATAAATTGTAATCTGAGCAATAAGAAATATAAATTCATAGATAATATAACGAGGTCCTTCACCAGTACCCGGGGCTGTAGGCACCCATAAAACACTAGTAAGCCAGTGTAATGACCCAGAACCACCAGGTCCATTGAATTTCCAAAACACGGCTCCACAGTGACAGTGGAACCAATATGGTGGCACCGTGACGGTGACACCATGGGGGTGACACTGTGAGGGTGGCAGCGTGAGGGTGACACCGGGACATTGACACTATTTCATTCCCAGTTCCTGAGTTTTCAGCTCCCACATCATATATTTTGACCTAAAGATTATTTAATGCCCTCTTTCAAAGCCATTTATAGCCCATAAATAATATATAAAATCCTCCAATAGTTGGTCAACCCATAACTAATAAAAACGTTTGGTTTTTCCTTGGTGTCACGCCCTTCCCTGTACATTCCAGTTCCTCCCCTGTTACATCTTTCCTTATGGCTAATGAAAAAAGTTTAACGCATAGCCGTTATGACCACCCCTTCGAGGAGATTATTTAAATGACAATTAATTCCATCACATGTAACTTCCCGATCGTGTGGGGAACCAGGATCTGAATTTAAATCCATACAAATTTCCATATCTCGTAACAAAGAGATCTCATCCTTATATAACACTGGAATTCCATCTTCTAATTCCTCTTGGCTGTTATATTTTTCATCTTAGTGATTTTGGAGTTCCCCTTCCCGTGGAAAGTGGTACGCCTATGCCGGAGCCTTTCTGCTCACCCTTGGTGTCCTCGACATTCCTCCCCTGCATGTTGCACATCCCCTGTTCTTGGCACGTGGAAAAGAACTTTGATCCTTGATCAACCAGGTAGGGATTTTCCTTTGTCTCTCATTATTGTGTATAATGTGGGGTGGGTACCCTACTATTTATGTGGAAATTGATAAAACCTTAATAAAGATAATAGAAATAATGATAAAGAATGATGGGGTGAGTTTGAAAATTCTGCTGTACTATTTTATAATTTCTATATGTTGTGAACTGTATGGGATTATGCTCACTGAATACCATGGCTATTGGTGGTCTTTCGATACGCACTAATGAACCATTGTCTTCTATGATGATTAAATGACTGTAACAAGGAAATTAGTTAATCATGTAAACTAGGTGGATTAAATGGATGCCAGTGAAAATCAACCCTTGTGTGGTCACCTCAGTTAGCCAACAGAAAGAAGAACATAATGAATGATGTGTTTGAACCCGGATGTTTTCCTATACTAATTTTGTAGTAGGTGTGATATTCTGCTTGATGTTTATGGGGTGAAGTGGATGGGGATTGGATCCCATGTTGTGGAACGGTTGTTGGTTGTGAACCTGAAGCTGTGTGGGGTTGTATCATGAGTCATGGTTTCGTTCTAGTACTTTGATGGATCTCACTGATCACTTTGTTGTTGTTACTTCACAAGATAACCTGGTGTGAACGCTTAAATTGATGTTTGGATATTTCTCATTCCTTGTCTTGTGGTAATGCCGGTTAGTTCCCCATTACTGTATAATTACCCTAAATGGGATCACATGAAAAGTAAATAGAAATGGTTTAATTGGGGAATTGGTTTTGGGAATTAGTTGTGACTTGGTCGGGAGTGTTGTGCTTTTCTTTGATGAATAAATATTAATGAGGGATTTTGTGCTTAGGATGGAATTGGAAACCCTAGGATGGGATTAGTGCTTGTTATCTATACATATATTTGTAGTTCTTATGTTTCTTAATCGTACCCCAACCAAATTGAGCACTTAGTTCTGAACACCCCCATTTCATGGGGGAGGGTGTTTTTCCCAACACTCTTATAAGTGGCTGGTTATTATCTCATTTTCTACTCCCTTTCCTGAATATCCCAAGACTCTTTTGGTAGGCTGTGATGACTTGAGGTCTATTATAACCCATGATTCTTTGGGCAGGGTAGTTTTCATGGTCAGCTTAGGTGTGTGTGGGCATGTTGTTTCCCAAGAGTCTTCGGGATGAGGCCCATCTGTCATCGGTCATGGCAGTAGTAGTTCTAGCCTCTGTTTTTGTGGGTGTGGTTACATGTGGTAGTTTTATCCCAGGTGATTGTAGGCAGGATGTGTGGTTGTGGCCCAGGTGTGTGCGGGTGGGGTGTGGCAGTGGGACTATAGTGAGAATGGAGGAGGAGGTTCGATGCGTAGGATGTCTTCAATTAACAACAGTAAAGTGGCCCGGGGTACCCAAATATCGATTTTCTATTACTATATATTACACGAATTGCGTTATTTGGGGAGTGTGCCATGGTGAGGCCTAGGTGGATTGTTTTCCTTTCTAGGTGCTTTGGTTATCTCTTTTCCCATAAGGCATTAGAATGCCTCTTCACGTGTGCATGAATTTCTTTGGTTTTCCCTAATTAGTATATCTGTATGCTTACCCTACGTATATAATACTACTTTCAGGTTTCCAGACGGATATTAGGGATTGTGTAGGGTCGTACTAGATCTGGCATTAGGATAGTTGCAGTTCAATTTTTCTTTCTTGGTTACTTTACCTTTGTAGTCTCCGTGTACTTTGTGGTATTTACTTTTGTAACATCCATATGAGAATGGTTTTCTTTTTATTTACTCTTTCCCCTTGTTTTTGTGTTGTTGGGATTTACTATCTCATCTCCCAATCTTATTAAAGAAAAACGTGTAATTCCTTCCATCTTTAGTGTAATTTTATACCCTTGGTTCTAGTCGCCACTCAAGGACCTATTGAAGGCGGGTCTCAGGGGTCAATATCTCTCCTTCAACTTGAAGAAGGATGTGTCTGGAAATCTGATGTCCATTCTCTCATCTTGGTGAAGGTGGCTCGTGACAGAATTGTATAAGAGGAGGAGGTTGAGAGATAGGACAAAGTCTGGGGTTTGGCACAGTGAGGATTATATGGGATGGTAGGGAAACAGTGCAGGGTGATCAACTTGCATGAAATAGGCCAAGGAAGACCGGCTAGGACAAGGGATTTTAGGGACCCCCACGATCTGATGAAAGGACATTGGGCCTACTTAACGACCAAGTATGTCTATACTGATTGTAGGGTATAGATCCTAGGTATGGTACACACATCATATTGACTTGTTTTCTTCTGTTTAATGGGTATGTCGGGATTTAAAATGAATAAGAAGTTTAAGAAAATGTAAGAACAATATTCTGCACTACTTGGGATTAGGAAGTCCTTGTTTACCTTGAAGCTATGGCACCTAGGAGAAGACCAGGAGTATTGCGGGTGATTGAGGCCCAAGAAGATGACTTGGCCGATCAAAAGAGGAATGATGGTGAGGATGAGGACGATCAGTGGCAGAGGAAGCATTGTGCCTTTTAGTGATAGACCAATGGGAAGTATGAGGGCAGCATCACTGATGTGGAGACAGAGAGCTGGCTAGAGGAGATGGTGATAAATTTCAGCTTTATCTGGGCTCCGAAGGAGTACGGGGTTCCTCTAGATGTAAGCCAGATACGCGAGGCAGCACATCAGTGGTGGAATCTTTATCTTGGGGAGAAGAGGGATGTTGAGGTTACATGGGATGTCTTCGAGAAGGAGTTCCAAGCAGAATTCCTCTCTTCCATGATGAAGGATGAGAAGCGGTAGGAACAAATCTCCCCATAGAAGGGGAGAATGTCAGTGACAAATTTGGGGATTATGTTCAAGGATCTCCTCCGCTATACTCCAGAACTGTTTCCAAATGAAGAGTCTCGGGCAATATATTTGTAAGAGGCACTTCAACCTTATCTCCATTATGTTGTTAGTCCCTTTACCTTACTGACGTACATAGAAGTCCAGAAGAAGGTTGATGTAGTAGAGAGAATGCACATACTAGGAGGTGTATCATGAGAGGGAATCCAGGTGGGTTCTTCCACGTTGAAGGTCGTCAGTAGTAGGCCTCCAGCTTCAAGACCCTCTAGGTTTCAACCAGAAAGAAGCAGGCCGTAACAGTTTTAGTTCTGATATCCCGGCTATAATGGCCCAGTCCTCTCTGGTCCATTACATTTGTCAAAAAGACGGTCACGAAGTGTTCTGGATGGTAAAATGGACTTTTCCCACACTTTCCAGAATTTTGAAACTACACGACGTGTAGTGTGAGTACACGTCGTGTATCCCCTTGCCGGGTATACCTCGTGTTCAAGGACATGTCCTTGCCATGTGAAATAAATGGTACACTTCATGTAGCCAATACTATACGCCGTGTAGTTCCTCCCCGCATATGCGTTACCCTCAAGCCGTGTGTTGACCAGTCAACGGTCGCGTGCCGTGTTGAAGGCCGTGTTGGAAGCCGCGTGGTGACCGTGTGAATGGCCAAGTACATGAAGTGTACCATAAAGTACACATCGTGTACTTTTTTTCTTGCCTATAAAAGGAGGGGCCCCTCCTCCTTTTTAACTCACTCCTCTCCTCCACTTTCCTCTGAGCAGAGCTCTCCCAAGAGACTCGAAGGATCCTTTTCTTCCATAACTTCTTCGTCTGAGCTCTGATTTACGATCCGTCAGCGGCCACGGGATCGTATGACAAGGTGGAACTTCTGAGCCTAGATCCGATGTTTTTCCTTCGGCCTTTCCTTTCCAACTTCCACCTGAGGAGGTTTTTCGGGGACTCGATGGAAGTGACGGATGCTGACAGACATCTTCTAAAGTCTATCCAGTGGAGCGTTGTGATCAGAACCTGTTGAGGTAGGGATCTTACGTTCGTCTATCTAATTTGTGCCACATGCAGGGTGGGTGTCCTCTTGTTTATGTGAAACACATTTGAACCATTTTAATGAAGATAATAACTGGTTATAGAATGGGGATGGGGAAGTTGTTATGTTTATCTTTATATCATGTGATATTATGTTGTGAATTGAATAGGTATATGAATACTGAAAATCATGGTCGTTGGGGGCCTTTGCATGCACAATTAAATGTTTCCCTATCATTCTAGATCGTTTTTGTGGATGAAAACTTTTTTGAAAGTGGAAATTTTGTTAATCACGTAAAGTTGGCTATTTTAAAATTTGGAACCCTTGTGTGATCAACCCGGTTGAACAAAATGGTATAATGAACATGTGGGTGTTGGCTTGGATACATGGCATGTTATGGGGTGTTTTATGGCCTGTGAATAATAAATAAAAAGTGGTAGAGTTAATGAATGGTGGGACCAGGTAATAGAATGGAGATAATAATCAATGGGTTGGTTGGTTAATAATAAGGGACTTGTTGTGCTGCTTGTGTTTTCTTAACTTGATTTATGGATGGTAGGGATATGTTTCAAGAACGATTGATATTGTTGGTTACAGTTGGTTTCCCAGTAGATAAGGAACTAAATAGACTAATTCTGCTGAAATGTGAAAACTGAAATGGGGTTGGGGTTGTTTGTTGTATGCATGCTTCGTAGTACCAGTGCCGAGGCACTTGCTTAGTTTCTCTGTTTAGAATCCATAGGTTGGGTTGTGTGTTTGGTATACATATATGTATCTGTATCTTTTGTGTTGTATTTCACCCCACCCATGTTGAGCACTTAGTGTTGAACACTCCCATTTCCTAGGAGTGGGTGTTTTCCCTCAGTTAAATGCTCCTTCCTGCTCATTCTTCACTAGGTTGTGATGGCTTTAGGAAACCATACACCTATGACCCTTCAGGTTGGTTTTGATTGGGGTGGTTTTAGCCCATGAATCATCAGGAAGGTCTTACTATTTCCCAGAAATCTTCAGGATGAGGCCCAGGTGTGTGTGGGCTGGATACGTGGTTGTGAGGCCCAGGTGTGTGTGTGCGGGATACGTGGTTGTGAGGGCCAGGTGTGTGCTGGAGAGATGTGTGGTTTGTGAGGCCTAGGTGTGTGCGGGAGCGGAGAGTGTGGCAGCATCAGGATGATTTCCGTTAGGAAGAGCAGCTAACTAATGGGAAATGGTGCGGGGTACCCAATAATCTGTTCATATATACTACAACTACCAGTTGTGATTGTTTTTTTGGTTAGTGTGGCTGGTGAGGTTGGGTGGATTGATTTCCCCGTTAGGTTCCTTCTGTTGTTCTCACCAGACATTAGGATGTCTCCCCACAGGTGCACGAGAGCTTTAGGTTTCCCAATGAGAATACTTGTATGCTCACCCTACGTTTACTTTCAAGTTTCCTAGAGGACTACCAGGGTCGTGTGGGACCCTACTAGTTGGGACAGTTGGAGTTATTACATTTGTTGTACACTTGTTTCTTTTGGTATTGTACTTTTGAGCTTTCTTGTACTTGTACCTTGTTTTCAGAACTATTTAAAAATGCATGTGGGATTGGTTTGGGTTTATTTCTATACACTTTTTCTGTTCTTTTTTGGTGGTTGACTTGTCATGTTTCCAGATCTTAAATAATAAAAAGTGCAATGCCTCCCATATTTGTGAAAACTCATGCCATTGGTGCTAGTCGCCACCCCGGGGCCTGCTGGAGGCGGTACTCGGGGGTCATTATCTCTCTTTCACCATTGTCAGCTCGGGAGGGGAATCTTTGGCGGGAGGGGGTCGTGACAGAATTGTATCAATGGTGATGGTTGAGAGATAAAATGGAGTCTGTAGTTAGGCATAGTGATGAATTCATGGGATGGTAGGGCAACAATGTTTGTAAATCTTGGTGTGTGACATAGGCTAGGGAGGATGGGCTAGGACACAGAATTTTAGGTCCCCCTGTGATCCGATGCAAGGTCTCTGTGCCTACCGAATGACCAAGTGAGACTACATTGATTGCAGGGTAGAGACCCTAGGTAAGGTACATGCGTCATCATGATTGTGTTTTACATGATTTGGGTGTTCTGGGAAAGAAATTGAAATAAAATTATAAAATGAAACCCTAAGAAATTTCCTTACTACTCGGGCTTAGGTGATCTTTGTTTACCGGACAACAATGGCACCTGGACATCATCC
The DNA here is from genome assembly GCA_963277665.1 of Viscum album. NCBI lineage: Eukaryota > Viridiplantae > Streptophyta > Magnoliopsida > Santalales > Viscaceae > Viscum > Viscum album. The sequence goes on along the minus strand of OY728126.1, from coordinate 1,680,601,577 downwards.
CCGGGTGGCTCAGACAGCCGAGGCCCAGCAGATTCATGGGGTAAATTAGTTGAGGATTGACCGAGAGGAGGAAGATAGCTACTGGCAGAAGAATCTCTATTCATTCTAGCGACAGACCCTCAAGAAGTACAAGGGTAGTACATCGGGTACAAAGACGGATGGGTGGATTGAGGAGCTAGGGATCACTTTTACTTAAATTCGTGATCCAAATAGTACTGGGTTCCCCTATCAGTAAATCTGCTGAGAGGTGCGGCACAATAGTGGTGGACGCTCTACCTCATAGAGAGGATAGAGGCAGAGGATTCGTGGGCAGACATTGAGAAGGAATTCTGAGAGGAATTCCTTTCTTCCATGATCTAGGGGGAGAAGTGGATGGAGTTACTCTCCCTTCAGTAGGGATGTATGTCAGTATTAGAGTTGGTGATCAAGTTCAAGGATCTCCTGTGCTTTTCTCCAGATCTCTTCCCGGATGAGGAGTCTCGGGCGAGATGTTTGGAGGAGGCGCTTCATCCATCGCTCTTGTATGCTGTCACCCCCTTCACCCTTCCGACATCCAAGGAATTACAGAAGAAGGAAGAGGTAGTAGAGATGATGCACTCACAGGAAGGTGCACCACATGAGGGCATCTAGCTAGGTTCATCGAAGGGGAAGGCAGCCAACAACAAGTCCCCTGCGACAGGACCTTCCAGGCTCAGGCCAGTGGGAATCCGGCCCCAGCTGTTCCAGTTCAGATCCTTATGTCCTCGTCCCTTTTTCACGAGCCCAGGACGGAAGTGTTTTTCTTGTGGAGGTTTTGGGAACATTCTGAGCCGGTGCCCGACCCGAGCTCAGTACGGTGGTGGTGGGCAGGTTCAGCGCCGACCTCAGTAGCACCAGTTGCTGACGAGGCCCTTCCAGCAGTAGCATGACCATGCTCCTCTGAGGGAAGACATTGCGGGAGGAGGCTGACCTCAGGGTGCTCCTCAGGGACCTAGAATAGGGAGTGTTTGGGGATGTGGAAGACATCAGAGAGGTAGAGGAGCTGGGCGTGGACAGTTTCACGGAGTAGATTTGAAAGCTCCGGCAGGACCAGAGGTGGTGCGAGGTACAATTTGTTTGTTCAGCACTCCCGTTTTTACCTTGTTCGATTCAGGAGCTTCTCACTTATTTTTTGAACCTGGTTTATCCCATGCTTTCTGTATAGACATAGAGAGACATTCCATACCATTGGTACTGAGTACAACAGTTGGAGGCCAGACCAGCGTATCTAATGTTTTCCGGGGATGTGGGATAATGTTGGGACCACATTGATCTAGTGGGGACCTTCCTCTAATACAGATGCAGCCATACAATGTCATCCTAGGAATTGATTGGTTGTTTTCCTTTAGTTCAATTATCGACTACATCCGTAGAAGGGTCATTTTCTCCGACGTGGATTGGAAATGTTTAGCTTTTTTGGAAAGAGGATCTATCAGGTGGGAAGACGGCGTGTGGAGCCTCTCCTTTCCTTTTTAGGCGGTCAATTAGTGGTTCCAGCTGATACATATATGATTTTTGGGGAGTTCCTATTTGTTTTTTCTGAGGAGGTTGTGACTCTACCCCCCCCCCCCCCCCCCGACACGACGTTGAGTTCGGGATAGACTTATAGCCTGGTGCTCGTCCGATTTCGATGACCCCTTATCGGATGGCACCTTCGGAGTTACGGGAGTTGCAGATTCAGATTGACGATCTGATGGAGAAGGGTTTTTTTCGACCTAGCATATCGTCATGGGGTGCTCCAGTTTTGTTCGTGAAGAAGGAAGATGGTGGTCTAAGGGTATGCATAGACTACCGAAGGTTGAACCAGGTCACGATCAAGAACGGTTACCCCCTTACAAGGATAGATGATCTCTTCGACCAACTGAGGGGAGAATGTTGGTTTTCTAAGATTGATCTATGATATGGATATCATCAGTTGAGGGTAAAGGATTGTGACATCTCGAAGATGGCTATCAGGGGCAGGTATGGGCACTTTGAGTTTGTAGTGACGCCGTTTGGAGTTATGAATGTACCGATTGTGTTCATGGGACTTATGAACATTGTCTTATGAGAGTTTCTGGACCGGTTCATCATTGTGTTTATCGATGACATCCCGATCTACTCAAGATCAGAGGAGAAGCACGTTGATCCTCTCAGGGAAGTCTTTGAAGTCCTTCGACACCACCAGATTTATGGGAAATTGTCGAAGTTTATGTTCTTAACACAAGAAGTACACTTCCTTGGGCACGTAGTCTCTCAGCATGGAGTGTCAGTGGACCCATCGAAGGTGGAGGAAGTTGTTTCTTGGGTAGCACCCTAGAGCGTGGCAGAAGTTCGTAGTTTCCTGGGGTTAGCTGGTTACTATCAGAGGTTCGTTTCAGAATTCTCTCAAGTTGTTTCTCCATTGACATCTTTGACTAGGAAGAACCAGGTCTTCCTATGGAGCGAGCAGTGCCAGAAGGCTTTCGACAACCTGAAGGAGAAGTTGGTCAGTGCTCTCGTACTAAGGTTACCAGAGGAAGGGTTGTTGTATGATGTTTTTTGTGATGCTTTTGGCCTTGGTCTGGGGTGCGTGCTGATGCGGAATAAGGGAGTGATCTGTTATGGGTCTAGGCAATTACTCCCTCACAAACGTAACTATGCCACCCATGACCTAGATCTTGCTATAGTAGTGTTCACACTGAAGTTGTGGAAACATTACCTCTTTGGGGAGCGCTTTGTGGTCTTCTTAGATCACAAGAGCATGTGTTATATCTTCTCTCAGTGTGACCTGAACTTACGGCAGCAGAGATGGGTCGATTTCCTCCAAGACTATGACTTCGAGATCTCTTACACTAAAGGTAAGGGGAATGATTTGGCTGATTCCCTGAGCAGTAAGTCACATAAGGAAGTGGTTTGGGAATCCACTGATGCTTGGAAATCTATAGGAGAGTTGGCCACCTCGCCCTTGGATGCAAGGGAAGAAGTTGTTAGAGGCTGTTTGTTTCATATTATGGTGTAGTCCTCCTTGTTGAAGTAGGTGGAAGAGTCTCAGTGGGGGGACTCTGAGGCGGACGTAATGTGGGATCATGTCGATCAGGGAAACGATCTAGAAGTATGGTCCTAGGACAGACAAAATCGGATGATTTTCCGAGGAAGGATGTTTATACCGGAGGTGATGCGTGAGGGAGTTCTCCGTGTGTTCCATAGCTTAGCCTTGGCGGTACATCCATGAGTTTCAAAATTGTACCGAGGCCTGAGGGAACAGTTTTGGTGGCCCGGGGTGAAACGAGCAGTGGCGGAGGTTGTGGAAAAATGCCTAGTGTGTGAGCAAGTTAAGTCTGAACACCGTGTTCCCAGTGGTTTGTTGCATCCTTTAGATTACCCCGAGTGGAAGGGGGATGACATCTCAATGAACATCATTACAGGACTACCCAGAGCTCGAGGAGGTTATGATGCTACTAGGTAGTGGTGGATCAACTGACAAAATCAGCTCACTTCTAAGAAATTATGGATTCAGTCCTGGTGAGTACCTTAGCACAGAGGTACGTTGACGAGGTGGTGAGTTTTCATGGAGTTCTATAGACTATCGTCTCAGATAGGGATACTCGGATTACCCCACTAGTGTGGAGGGGGTTACAACATGATTTTGCCACCCAGTAATGCCTTAGCACTTCTTTCTACCCCCAGACCGATGGAAAGACAGAGCGGACTTTCCAGATGTTGGAGGACATGCTACGAGAATGCGTTCTGGATTTCAGAGGATCATGGGTATGACACTTGCCTTTAGTAGAGTTTTCCTACAACAACATCTTCCACTCTACTATTGGAATGGAACCATTTGAGGCTTTATTTGGAAGACCATGTCATTCACCCATTTGCTGGGCAGAGGTTAGTGAGATAGGTGCTCTTGGGCCAGAGGTAGTGCAGAGCACCACAGAGAAAGTCCAGCTTGTACCTGAGAGGATGAAAGCGGCTCAGGACTGACAGAAGTCTTATGCTAACCATCGGAGGATACCCTTGGAGTTCTATATGGGGGATCATGTGTTCTTTAAGGTTTCCCCTCGACGGGGGCAGCGGAGGTTTGGGAAAGGGATCAAGCTCTCACCAAGGTTCATCGGACCTTTTGAGATGCAGAGGCGAGTCGGTGAGGTGGCATATCAGCTAGCCCTGCTACCTCAGTTGGGGAAGGTACATGACGTCTTCTACGTCTCTGAGATACATTGATACTTACACGATGACTCTCACATTATCAACTGGGGAGTGTTAGATATGGGAGACGACGAGACCTTCGAGGAATGACAAGTCGGAATATAGGATCGTAAAGAGATGGTGCTCCGTGGACGAACCATTCCCTTGGTTCGTGTGTTGTGGTGGCATGGAGGACTCTAGGAGTGCACACGAGAGCAGGAGGCCCAGATGCACACTCAGTACCCGAAGATGTTTTACTTGTGTTTTCCCTTATTCTTTTGAGCTTTGTTTTGATGTTATACTCTATACCTTTGATATATGTAATGATTGGCTTGTTGGTTATGAGATATTTTGTTTCCTTGTTCTATGGAAGTGTGTAACATGTACGGATGTGTGGTGAATGGGAAAAACCTGATCCTTAATAGAGACACATTAATGCGGATGTTATTAAACCCGTGCAGGAGAGTCAGTGCTGCCTAAAGAGGATAATATCTCGACATAGTAGAGGAAATTCCTAACACCTATGATTAGGGTTGTTGGTTGGGTTCCTGTTATAACGACAACCCTAAGAGGTATCTTGTTGGGTTCCTCTGGGATGGTTTTTGAATTCTCAGGGACGAGAATGTTTTAAGAGGGATCTTATGTAATGACCTGGACCTCTCCGGTCCATTTCCTTTGTCAAAAAAAGGGTCACGAAGTGTTTTGGAGGGTAAAATGGATTTTTTCCACATATTCTAGAATTTTGAAACTATATGCCGTGTAGTGTGAGTGCACGTCGTGTACCCCCTCACCGGGTGTACCCCATGTTCAAGGCAGCATCCTTGCGGTGTGAAATAAATGGGTATATGCCGTGTACACAATACTACATGTTGTGTAGTCCCTCCCCGCGTATGTGTTACCCTCAAGCAGTGTGTTGACCAGTCAATGGCCACGTGCCGCGTTGATGGATGTGTTGGAATCTGCGTGGTGACCGTGTGAATGGACAAGTACACGATGTGTACCATAAAGTACACACCGTGTACATTTTTTTCTCACATATAAAATGAGGGGTCCCCTCCTCCTTTTCAACTCACTCGTCTCCTCCCCTTTCATCTTAGCATAGCTCCCCCAATAGACTCAAAGGATCCTTTTCTTCCATAACATCTTTGTCCGAGCTCTAATTTACGAACCCTCAGTGGCCACGGGATCATAATGAAGAGGCAGAACCTCTGAGCCTGGATCTGTTGTCTTTCCTTTGGCCTTTCCTTTCCAACATCCACCCGAGGAGGTTTTACTGGGACTCGACAGAAGTGACGGATGCCAACAGATGTCTTCTAAAGTTGATCCGGGGGAGCATTGTGATCAGAACCTGTTGAGGTAGGGATCTTACCTTAGTCTCTCTAATTTGTGCAACATGTGGGGTGGGTGTCACCTTGTTTACGTGAAACACATATGAACCGGTTTAATGAAGAAAATAACTGGTTAATCAACTGGGATGGATAAGTTGTTATGTTTATCATTATATCCTGTGATATTATGTTGTGAATTGAATAGGATTATGCCTACTGAAAATCGCAGTCATTGGGGGCCATTGAATTCACAATTATATGTTTCCATATCTTTCTAGATCGTTTTTGCAGAGGGAAACATTGTTGAATGTGGAAATATTGTTAATCACGTAATGTTGGATGTTTTGAAACCTGGAACCCTTGTGTGATCACCCCGATTGAAAAAAATGGAATAATGAACATGTGGGTGTTGGATTGGATACGTGGCATGTCATGGGGGTGTTTTATGGGTTGTGAATAATAAATAAAAAGTGGTAGAGTTAATCAATGGTGGGACATGGTAATAGAACGTAGATAATAATCAATGGGATTGTTGGTTAATAAAAAGGGACTTGTAGTTCGTCTTGTGTTTTCCTTACTTGATTTGTGGATGGAAGGGATATGTTTCACGAATGATTGATATGGTTGGTTGTAGTTGGTTGCCCAGTAGATAAGGAACTAAATAAACTAATTCTGCTGAAACGTGAAATCCTAAATGGGGTTGGGGTTGTTTGTTGTATGCATTCTTCGTAGTAGTAGTGCCGAGACACGTGCTCAGTTTCTCTGTTTAGAAGCCATAGGTTGGGCTGTGTGTTTGGTATACATATATGTATCTGTATCTTTTGTGTTTTATTGCACCCAACCAATGTTGATCGCTTAGTGCCGAACTATCCCATTTCATGGGAGAGGGTGTTTTCCCCTTAGTTACAATCTGTTTCATGCTCCTTCTTCCCTAGGCTGTTATGGATTGAGGTGACCATACACATAAGACCCTTAATGTAGGTTTTGATTGGGGTGGTTTTAGCCCAAGACTCTTCAGGCATGTTTTACTGTTTCCCAAGAATCTTCAAGATGAGGCCCAGGTGTGTGCGGGCGGGATACAGGGTTGTGAGGCCCAGGTGTGTGCGGGCGGGTTACATGGTTGTGAGGCTGAGGTGTGTGCGGGCGGGATACATGGTTGTGAGGACCAGGTGTGTGTGGGTGGGATGTGTGGTTTGTGAGGCCCATGTGTGTGCTGGCAGGGAGAGTGTGGCTGCATCAGGATGTTTTCCATTAGGAAGAGAAGCTAACTAATGGGAAATGGTGTGGCGTACCCTATACTCTTGTTCATATATACTACTACTACCTATTGTTATTGTGTTTTTGGTGAGTGTGGCTGGTGAGGTTGGGTGGATAGATTTCCCTGTTAGGATTCTTCTATTGTTTTCACGGGACATTAGGATGGCTCCCCACCTGTGCACGATGGATTTAGGTTTCCCTACTGAGAATACTTGTATGCTCACCCTACGATTACTTTCAGGTATCCAGGAGGACTACCCGGGTCTTGCGGGACCCTACTAGTCGGGATAGTTGGTGTTTTTTCAGTTTTTGTACACTTGTTTCTTTGGGTATTGTACTTTTGAGCTTTCTTTTACTTGTACATTGTTTTCAGAACTATTTAAATGTGCATGTGGGATTGGATTGGGTTTATTTATATACACTTGTTCTTTTCCTTTTTTGTGGTTGAATTGTCCTATTTCCCAATAATAAATAATAAAAAGGGTAATGCCTCCCATATTTGTGAAAACTCATACCCTTGGTTCTAGTCGCCACCCTGGGGCCTACTAGAGGCGGGACTCGTGGGTCATTATCTCATTTTCACCATTGCCTGCTCAGGAGGGGAATCTTGGGCGGGAGGGGGTCGTGACATGGCCCTCACCCTTTCCTTTCAGGCCCAGGACCGAGATGCTTCATTTGTGGAAGCCATGGGAACCATTGGAATCAGTTCCAGAACAGAGTGCAATACATTGGAGGTGGACAGGATTAATTCCCACCTTAACAGCAACAGTTTCTAGCTAGGCCCTTTCAGCCACATCAGCAGGGGCACCAAGCTCCTGCTCCTCTGAGGGCAGGCGTTGCAGGAGGAGGAAGACCTCAGGGTGCTCCTGAAGGACCTCGAACAAGGCATGGTAGGGGAGGTGTCCGATAGCCAAGAGGCAGAGGAGATGGGTGTGGGAAGTTGCATGTCGCAAAGGCAGTAGTTCTAGCAGGTGTAGAAGACGTTCGAGGTACAATTATCTTGTTTAGTACTCATGCCTATCCCTTGTTCGATTAAGGGGATTCACACTCCTTTTTTTGCACCTAGTTTGGCCCGTGATCTAGGTTTAGAAGCTAGGTGACATTCAGTGCCCCTGGTCCTGAGCACACAAGTCAGAGGTCAGACCAAATGGTTTTATGTTTTCTGAGGGTGTATACTGATGATAGGGCCACATCAGTCTATCAAGGATCTTATACTATTGATGATACAACCATACGATCTCATCCTAGGCATTGAAGGGCGGTTCACTGTTTGTGCCATCATTGACTGCTTCCGAGGAAGGGTCATATTTCCATATTTGGGAGGCCAACTTGTAACATTCATCGGTGGGTGGGGTTTCCAGAAAAACATAAGGCAAGAGGATCCCCTCCTATCCATATTAGCTGAACTATCATTGGAGTCGGTGGATGAAGAAATGGTGGATATTCTAGGGATCTTCAGTGAGATTATGGACGTCTTCCCTGAAGAAGAGCGACTCCACCCCCTCTGCGTGATTTTGAGTTTGGGATATACTTGCAACCAGGTGCCCGTCCGATTTTGATGGCTCCCTACCCGATGGAACCTCTTGAGTTAGGAGAGTTGTGGTTTTAGATTGATGATATGATGAAGAAGGGTTTTGTTCAACCAAGTGTGTCACCATGGGGTGCTCCAATCTTGTTCAAAAATAAGGCAGATGGTGGTCTGAGTCTGTGCATAGACTACAAGAGACTGAATCAGCTAACGGTCAAAAACTGTTACCCTCTACCGAGGATAGACATCATTTTCGACCTGTTAAAAGGGGAATGGTGGTTCTCCAAGATTGACATGCCGTTAGGATATCACCAATTGAGGGTAAAGTAGGGCAACATTTGGAAGACTGCATTCATGTGTAGGTATAGACACAATGAGTTTGTATTCATGTAGTTTGGTGTTACGAACACTCCATTAGTGTTTATGGGGCTCATGAACTCCATATTCTTCGAATACCTAGATCAGTTTGTAGTCGTGTTTATTGATGACATCGTAATCTACTCAAGGTCATAGGAAGATTACGCTGAGCACCTGAGAACCGTTTTGGAGGTCCTCCGACAGCACCAAATATATGGGAAGTTGTCCATGTTCAAGTTTTGGATTCGAGAATTGCACTTCCTTGGGCATGTGGAGTCCGATCCGGTAATAGAAGTGGACCCTTCAAAGGTCGAGGTGGTTGTTTATATTGAAGCATAGAAGAATGTGGAAGAGGTTCGAAGTTTCCTTGGAATAACAGGTTACTGCCGAAGGTTTGTACCCAAATTCTTCCGATTTGTAGCACCCTTGACATCTTTGACCATGAAGGACAAGGCTTTCGTATGGGAGGGGAAGTGAAAAGCAAACTTTAGTTATCTGAAGGAGATGTTGGTATGTTCCCCAGTGTTGAGGTTTCCAGAAGAAGCGGTGATGTATAAAGCATTTTCTGATTCTTCAGGAAAAGGCCTCGTGTGTGTGATAATGCAATGACCAAGGGTGATCTCTTATGTATCTATATAGTCATGTCACCATGAGTTTAATTATGCAACCTACGATCTAGAGATTGCGGAGGTCATTTTTGCACTATTCTTGTGGTGACATAACCTCATCGGGGAGCACTTTGTGGTCTTCACGGATCACAAAAGCTTGATGTATATCTTCTCCCAACGGTACTTGAATATACAATAGTGGAGGTGGATAGAGTTCCTTTAAGACCACTACTTAGTGATTTCATACCCCTCGAGAATAGGGAATGTGGTGGCTGATTCCTTGAGTAGGAAGTCACAGAGGGATGCCATTTGAGGGTCAACAGATGCTTGGAAGGCAATGGAGGAGTTGGCTACCCTGCACCTTGATGTAAGGATAGATGGTGTTAGAGTTTACATGTATCAGATGATAGTATAGTCTTTTCTGTTACGGAAGGTAGAAGAGTCTCAATTTGGAGACTTAGAGAGTGAAGTAATGCGTGATTGGGCTAACCAAGGCAGTGCTCCAGAAGGATGGTCGAAGAATGGTCAGAATCAGATTCTTTTCTGAGGGAAGATGTTTGTCCTAGAGGCGATGCGTGAGAGGGTTCTTGGTGATTTCCACGACTCACCCCTATAGGTTCACCTGGGAGTTTCCAAGATGTACCAGGGTCTGAGGAGTTTGTTTTGGTTTCTCGGGGTGAAGCGGGCGGTGGCAGAGTTCATGGCCAAGTGCCTAGTGTGTCAGCAGGTGAAGGCTGAACACTTTGTTCCAGGCAGTCTGTTACAACCTTTAGATTTCCTCGAGTAGATGTGGGATGACATCTGGACGGATTTCATAACAGTACTACCCAAAGTTCAAGGAGGCAATGATACTATTTGGGTAGTGGTGGACCGGTTGACGAAATCGGATCACTTTCTAGCGATGAAGGAGTCAGGTGCAGTGGATTCCTTGGCACAGAGGTACATGGATGAGGTGGTGTGATTTCATGGACTTCTGAGGTCCATAGTCTCTGATAGGGATGCATAGTTTACTTCATGAGTCTGGAGGGGATTGCAACATGATTTTGGCACTCAACAATGTCTTAGAACGACATTCCATCCCCAGAAACAAGGGCAGAAAAAGCGCACCATCCAAACAATGGAAGATATGCTACGGGCATGTATCCAATATTTTGTGGAATCATGGGTGCGGCACTTGCCTATGGTAGATTTTTCCTACAATAATATCTATCACTATACCATTGGCATTGCACTGTTCGATGATTTGTATGGAAGTCCATGTAGTTCAACCGTGTGCTAGACCGAGGTTGGGGAAGCTGGTGTTCTTGGCCCGAAAGTGGTGTCGAGCACGATGAAGAAGGTACAACTTATACGGGAGAGGGTGAAGGTGGCCCAAGACTAATAGAAATCATATGCTGATAATAGGAGGAGACCGTTGGAGTAAGAGGTCAGGGACCACATGTTCTTGAAGGTCTCCCCTCAGCATGGGAAACAGAGGTTCAACAGGGGGAGTAAGCTTTCTCCCAGGTTCATCGGACCATTCGAAGTGTTGCGGCGGGTCGGTGAAGTGGCATATCAGCTAGAACTACCACCGCTGCTACTAAGAATGCATGATGTATTCCATTTGTTTGAGCTCCGATGATATCTGCATGACGATTCACACATCCTCGAATAGAGAATGCTAGATATCAAAGATGACGTGACATTTGTGGATAGTTCAATGATGATCAAGGATCGTGAGGAGATGTTTCTCCATGGACGGACCATTCCTTTTGTTCGTGAGTTGTGGAGGAATGGCACGATCGAGGAAAGTACCTGGGAACAGGATACGTTGATGCCCGCCTAGTACCTAGTGCTATTTTGAGCTTTGTTTTGTTTTGTTTATACTTGTTTGTGATGGAATGATTTACCTTTTTAACTATGGAACATGCAGTTTGACTTATTCTGTGAATGTGTGTGAAGAGTCCTAGAAATGGGGAAGGAAGGACATGATCCCTAATCAAGACGCATTAAGTTGGATGTGATTAAACCCATCCAAGAGAGTCAGTGCCACCCAATGTGGATAGTATCTTGACATGGAGGATAAAACTCCCTAAACCATATGACTGGACAGTTTAACCATTGAATGTTGCCTATTTACTTGAGGGAGAGGTGATCCTAGATGTCGATGAGGTTTACTCCTGAGAGGTATCATTCGAGGTGGATGTTCGAAACCCCACTTTCTTCGGGTCTAGTATTGATTCTTGAGGGCGAGAATAGATTGAGATGTATCTGATGTAATGACCCATACCCACCTGGTCCATTACATTTCCAAAACACGGCTCCACCGATCATGGTGGCACCATTAAGGTGTCACAGTTCAGAGTGGCATCGTGAGGGTGGCACTGTGATAGTGGAACCGTGACTATGTCACCATGACGGTGGCACCGTGAGGGTGACATTGTCAAGGTGGAACCATTTCTTTCCTAGTTCACGAATTTTCCGCTCCCGAAACATATCTTTTGACATAAAGGTGATTTAATTCCCCCATTAAAATACATTTAAAGCCCATAATTAATATCAAAAATCACCCAAGAGTCGAGAAACCCTTAACTTACCAAAATGTGTAGTTTTTCATCGGTGTCATGCACTTCCTCGTACCTTCATGTTCCGCCCCCGTTATGTGTTTCCTTATGGTTAAAGAAATCTATTTAGTGCATAGCCATTATTACCACCCCTCCGAGGAGAATTGATAAATCACAATTAATTACATCATGTGTAATTTCTTAACTACACGGGGAATGAAGATCCGACTTTAAAGCCGTTCAAATTTCCATATCCCGTAATAATGGAATCTCATCCTTATATCTCACTGGAATTCCTTATTCTTATTCCTCTTGGATAGTCTCTTTTTATTCCTGGTGTTTTTTGAGTTCCCCTTCCAGATGAATGTGGTGTACCTATTCCGGATCCTTTCTGCTCACCCTTGGGGTCCCCGACGTTCCTTCCATACAAGTCGTGCATCCCTAGTTCTTGGCGCGTGGAGAAGAACTTCGATCCATGATCAACTAGGTAGGGATTTTTATTCGTCTCTCCTTACTGTGTGTCATGTTGTGTAGGTACGCTACTGTTTCTGTGGGATTGGATGAAACCATAACAAAAATAATAAACATACTGTTAAATAATTATGGGGTATGTTCAACAATTCGTCTATAATATTTTTTAATTGCTATATGTTGTGAACTATAAGGGCTTATACTCAATGAATATCATGGTCGTTGGTGGTCTTTCCTTGCACACTAATGAGCCCTTGTCTTCTGTTATGATTAAATGACTATAACTTGTAAATTTGTTAATCATGTAAACTTTTTGGATTAAATGGATTCCAGTGAACATCAATCCTTATGTGGTCACCCCGGTTAGCCAACATAAAAAAGAACCAAATGAATGATGTGTTTGAACCTGGATGTTTCCCTACTCTGTTTTGGTAGTAGGTGTGATGTTATGCTTGATTCTTATGGGGTGAAGTGTATGGGGATGGGATCCTTTGTTTTGGAACGTTTGTTGGTGGTGAACCTGAAGTTGTGTGGGGATGTATCTCGAGGTTTGGATTGGTTCTTAAACATTGAGGTATATCACTAATCCCTTTGTTGTAGTGACTTCACCAGAGAACCAGGTGTGAATTCCTAAATTTTTGTTTGGATGTTTCTCTTTCTCTGGCTTGTGGTCATTCTGGTTAGTCTCCCAATAGTATAGAAATCACTTAAATGGGATCACATGACAAAGAAAGCAGAAATGGTTTAAATGGGAAATAGGTTTTTGGAATGAGTTGTGACGTGGTTGTGACTGCTGTGCTTTTATTTTTTGAATGAATAGTAACAAGGGTGTCTTTTCTTAGGTTGGATTTTGAAACACTAGGTAGGTATGTGTTCATATTACATATAAATATAATTTTAGTTCTTATGTTTCTTAATCGCACCCCACCAAAGTTGAGCACTTAGTGCCGAACACCCCCATTTCAGGGGGGAGGGTGTTTTTCCAAACACTCTTATGAGTGGCTGGTAATTAGCTCCTTTTTTGCTCCCTTTCTAGAATTTCCCAAGAATCTTCAGGAAGGCAGTGATGGCTGAGGTCCATTATAGCCCATGATTCTTTGTCCGGGGTTTTTTTGGTGGTTGGCCCAGGTGAGTGCGGGAAGGTTGTTTCCCAAGAGTCTTTAGGATGAGGCCCAGGTGTCTTCAGGTGTGGCAGTAGTTGTTCTGGCTTAGGTTTTTGCAGGTGTGGTTACACGTGGTGGTTATGGATAAGGTGTTTGTAGGCGGGATGCGTGGTTGTGGACCAGGTGACTGTGGGATGGGAGTGGTAGTGGGACTATGGTGAGAATGGCGGGAGAGGTTCGATGCATAGGATGTCTTCATTAACTAGTGGGAAAGTGGCGCAAGGTACCCAAATATCATTATGCTATTACTATATATTACATGAATTGTGTAATTTGGGGAGTGTTCCTTGGTGAGGACAAGGTGGATAGTTTTCCTTGCAAGTTTCTTTGGTTATCTATTTTCCCACAACATATTAGAATGCCTCCTCACTTGTGCATGAGAATCTTTAGTTTTCCCTACTAGGTATATTTGTATGCTCACCCTACATATGTAAAACTGCTTTCAGGTTTCCAGGAGGACTTCAGGGATCATGCAGGGTTGTACTAGCTCGGGCATCGGGACAATTGCAGTTTCTATTTTTCTTTCATGTGTACTTTACCTTTGTAGTCTCCTTGTACTTTCTGTCATTTAGTTTTGTAACATGAAAATTGGAATGGTTTTCATTTGATTTACTTTTACCCCCCAGTTTTGGTGTTGTTCAGATTTACTATCATATTTCTCGATCCTATTAATGAAAAAAGGGTAATTCCTTCCATCTTGTGTGTAATTATATACCCAAGGTGCTAGTCGTCACTCTAGGACCTATTGAAGGCGGGTCTAGGGGGTCATTATCTCTCCTTCAACATGAAGAATGAAGGGTCCGGCAGTCTTTTGTCCCTTCTATCATCTTGGTGAAGGCGGGTAGTGACAGTCATTTCTTATAACAACCTATCTCTAGTCTTCCATATCCAAAATAGTAAAACCAGTAGAAATAAAAAGAGAAGTCTCAATATCACTAGTAGAAAAAAAACATTTCTACTGAATCCCTATCAACAATTCCTCTGATTACACATTTTAATGACCCGGACCCGAACACCAACCCGAACAGAGCTAAACAGTTAGGGAGTTACTACCTTAGGCACACCTCCTCGAACAGAAAAGGCTACTGACAAGAATAAAGGGTCTTATAGGTATAAGGGGGAGGATATACCTTCTCAAAATATAATAAGGGTACTTGTCCGATTGTAATATTTATAATGAAGCAGAATAAATGACTCAGTAGACTCAAACCAGACCTGCAGAGCATAAGCACATTCAATATTGATAAACAGTGGGAGAAATAAATATAAACAACAACAACGAAAATTAAATAGAATAGCATGTTGATCACTTGTAACTAATACTAAACAAATAAACATGCATCCAAATCATGTCATACATATACATATGCATATATATATATATATAAAGGTTTCCAATGGATAACAATGTTCATCTAGAGATGAAGTAATCATGTTGATCCAAGAATTAAAAAAATGTAAACTCCAGCTATGCAAGACCTTAAGGTATGTACAATCTCTATGAAATGGATAATGCAGTCCAGTGTCGGAAGCTGACCTCTTTCCTGAATGAAAATCCATATAGTCTACACGCGTCCTGAAGGGCCTATGAAGAGTGTGAGACGAATCACATTAGGATACCACCAAACAATGCATACCTAATATAAGTGTTCAAGCAGGCACGTAGTTATAAGGAAACAACAAACAATACAATGCACAAACATACAAAAAATCCACTGGTGCTCAGCAGCCACCATGGAGTGTCACCTGCTTCATCCAATGTCGATATCTCTATCATTTAAAAGGACACCATTTTACCCATCAAACCATGTGTCTCAAATACAGATGTCATGATGGAACGCCCAATAGTAGTATCTCGGAAGAACAACAATGTATGTCCTCAAATAATTAACAGGAGGGAAAGCGATGTGTTCCTTAAAATAAAGTAACCAGAGGGACATTGATGTCTGCCCCCAAATAATGTAACTAGAGGGATATCAACATCTCCCCAAAAATCATGGCGAGACTCTGCACTCAGCCTGATATCCTCAATTCTATTCCCTAAAGGCTCTTCACCTTCCTCATGGATTCTTATGGAAATAACCCCCAAACCAATTGTACCTATACCGCAACTAACATGGTACTCTACCCACACGAGTGGTCAAAACCACATCATCACGAAGTATCTCCGTGTGCACACATCTCAACATTCTAGGTGTCCGGAAATCACCAAAATAGTACACAAGCCACAAAACCTCAAACACATCGTGCACCTGTGACCAAGCCCCTCATCTCTGACGACCTCTCTATCCATTTAAATTGGGTCATGCCCAACCAGATAGTCACCCTGCCTCAAACTGACGTCCATGAGGCCCAATCTCGTGCTCATAACCACCCAATGCCACCACTTTAAAAACCAACCTTTGATCAACATCACTCAAAAATATCTGGGCCACACCTAACACAACCCAAAGGGGTTCCATCACATTCAATCTAGCAATTATATAGAAATTCAAAATAATAACTTTTAAATAGAAAAAACAAACTAAAAAATTGAAATGCCCAAACCAAGTGTTGCCCCATACCAGCACTGAGGTTTTAAAGTCTCCAAAAATTAATATCAAGGTTTAATATACTAAACTCAACAGTTTAAAACAATACAATTCAATTATTACCTTTTTGGAATCCCTCAACCAAAATGCCCCTATAAGGAACCGCCACTCACCCAACCCCACTCACGAAAAATTGATAACCGGGAAATCCCAAGGGCATCCCATATGTCAATTAAACAAGTAACATGAAATAATAGTAAAAACAGTGTCACATTCAATATATCTGAAAACACACCATCAGTTACGCCACTCCATATTATGCGAAAGCACAAAAAAAGGTATCCAGCAACTACATGAGACTCGTACGATGTTACTCCTCCGAGAACAGTGTCCCGTTTAGTCTAAAACACAATAGATATAAAATATAATCACAACATCCCAAACCCCTATAACTCATACTAGAACAGAAATAAAGGAAAAGAGCTGAAGAGGAATCAAGGCCTTTCCTAGGGGGTTCCAACGCATCCAACAACAATCAAAACATTGTTTGGATAAAAAATCAGGAGCAAAAATGAGCTTCGGCTGGCTCTCCCTGCTAAAACACATCAAGGGTTTGTGTTTCTACTTCAAAACAAGGAAAATAACTGTTTTACTGGAAAAAAATAAACAGTATGTAATTCTAGAATACACTTCGTTTATCATTGTTCTGTTTATATGATGTCTGATAATTTGTCGACAAATCACCGACTGACTACAAGATGTGAACCTATGGGTACACAACATGTACTTCTCTATGCGACCGACATCCCAAAAAAGCCTAGTATATTCACATACAAAGTCCCACTATATGGTGTGTACAAACAGTACGTGGCATGTACTTGCTAAAAAAATTCTTCCCAGCCAACATGCCTACATGCCATGTATAGCCAGCACACGGTCAAGGGTACGCGGCATATCGAGAAACACTACACGCCATGTAACATAAATTTCCAACACGGTCACCACATGGAATGTACTTGGTGATGACATGGTCGGAACTTTCCTTACCCATACATGGAGTGTACTTTAAATTACACGGCGTGTGGTCTGGAAATTTCCAGAACATCCTAGATTTTCCATGTTTTCTCCGAAACAATTAAAAAATTCAAATAGGTTCTAGATTTTGACACATATTGGAAACCTGGGTTCTTACAGTTTATATCTATAGTCAGAAGTCAGAAATATATATGGGTCAGAAAAACTTTATGTATATATTTACACAAAATATTCCCCGTATGAGTCAATGTATATTATTCCAACTAATCAAGGACTACGATTTCTCTATTAAGTATAATCCGTGCAAAAAAATCAAGTTAGTTTCTTATCATAGGACAAAAGAACATTCTACTCCATCCCAGTTACAGAATGAGAAATACCCTATCTTCATCGATATACAAATGATGTTTTTGGAAATCATAATGGTTTGGAATAAATCCAACCATCCCCAAATTATATCCCAACCATCTTTCCAAGATAATAGTTAGGAGGCATAAATTGATGATCTATAGTAATAAAAGAAGGTGAATTTATTAAAGGAAGGGAAACTATAATAGACACATATCAATGATGAAGGATTGATTCAGTATGGAATGAGGCTTTGTGTGCCTTCATCACCTGGGTTATAGAATGTGCTCTTTGACCATTCCCATTGCTCAACATTCTCCATCCATTCATAGAGTAAAAAGATGTATCATTATCTCAATTAATACTTATTGTGGTACTAAATGAATTAGTTGATTGCAGAATAAATCTCATGGTTCTTGATATGTCATAAAGTTAAATTATTGAGAATAAATTCCCAAGGGATGATGAAACCATTTCTTATACCCATTAGGAAATTGGAGAATGTCACTATGAACCTTTTCATGTGGCTCTCAAATACATCAATTGGAAATAATGAAATATGGGTTGTGGTGGACCAACTAACAATGACATCCCACTTCATCAAAATTCAGGAATATATATCACTTGAAAACATATAATGATATATGTGATGGATTTTATGAAACTGCATTTGGGGTAGCACACTCAACAGTCTATGATATTGATCCTATGTTCACATGTAAATTATGGAGTGGTCTTCAACATTCTTTGAGTAACGAAATTAAATTTCATCGTGTCTTATCACCCCAAAATTGATAGATTATCTAAAAGGTCTATTCAGATGATAAATTTTTATTAATATCCTTCTCTATAGAATTAAAATATTAATGGGATCAACATCTGCAACTTTTTCAGTTCACTTAAGACAATATCTTCTAGTTTAGTATTTAGATGGCTACATATGAGGAATTGCATGGAATGATTTGTTGAACTTCACCATGTTAAGATCAAGCTAGAGATACAATTCTTCATAGACCTGATAATTTGAAAGATATAATGTTGGTGGTTCTATCAATATGTAAACATATCAAATATGTAACGAGTTGGAAAAATAGTTATGACGAATACCATGGAAAGGGCATGGTGTTCGATGTTGGAAATAAATTATTTCTTCAAATATCTCCATTGAAGAGAGTCATGTAATTTTGATAGAAAGGGATTTTAAGGCCAAGGTACATTGGAATCATAAAAATAATTAATAGAATAAGAGTCGTGGACAATCAGTTTGTAGTTCCACCATATATGGATGAATTTCATGATGTGTTCCATGGATCACTCCCAATGAAGTACATAACATACACCTCACATGTACATAACACATATCTGTGACAACTAAAATATTTTCTCTCTTATGAGGAGGATCTAGTATTAATTATGGATCAGATAAATAAGGTTCTACACTATTAGACAACCCACCTTTTAAATGTGTTATGGAGGAACCATAAGTATGATGAAACGACATGGGAACCAAAGGAGGCGATGAAGGAGATGTACCGTAACATGTTTATGCTAAACAAAATTTTGAGGGTGAAATTTCAAAATGGGGGATGAATGTAAAGACTTAGTAATTTATCAATGTAATTCTACCCTACATATGGTAAATTCAAAAAATATAAATCACCTACGATCACTTATATACCATACTAAAAACATTACATGCATATAAGAAGTATTTATAGAAGTTATGTAACAAATGAAAACGAAACAGTTACATTATAATAGGAAGTGTAATATGACCAATATGGATATTAAACCAACCAAATGAAAAGTAGCATCGCCCATGAATGTATAAATTAAATTTATGAATCTTATAGGTGAATGTCTTG
This sequence comes from Viscum album, assembly GCA_963277665.1. Classification (NCBI taxonomy): domain Eukaryota; kingdom Viridiplantae; phylum Streptophyta; class Magnoliopsida; order Santalales; family Viscaceae; genus Viscum; species Viscum album. The sequence goes on along the minus strand of OY728126.1, from coordinate 1,680,582,376 downwards.
TGTTATTAGACCATAGTATATGTATCTAAATAATAAATGATTATTAATTATGTGTTGGTATTTCATTTAATTCATATGTTTATAATTATTTTTTATTAATATTTTACTCATTTAAATGAATATTTATTTTCATAAAATATATCCATAAATTAATATTTTGATGTATTATGGTATTAAATAATTTTATATGTCCTTATGTAATTTTAAAAAAGTTATGAAATCATATATAATTTAAAAGTATATATTTTCTATATAAATAATGATTTTAATTATAAATTATATTACTAATATTTGGAAATGTATTTTTATAAAATTTTACTCTTTTATTAATTCTATGTCTCTAGAAATGGTACGGATTTATTTAATGAAATAATTGTATTTTAATAAAGAGTAAAATATTATAATTTACAGTATATATAGAATATAAGATAAATAAAATATTCATTGAGCCATCATTGATGTTACTACCATAAGCTTGAATATCCAATATTTATTTTAATTTTTTATTGATGATGCTAAAACTATTAATAGTGTTGAGCCAAAATAATTATCTAATGATTAAAATAAAGCGAAAACCCCCCTCTTCGCATCTATAAATATCAATTCTCACCCAATTTTCTTCACACAACACTCAATCATTGAGACATGAAAAAATTCTATAAAAATACTCCCCATGACCCCCTCCCTCATCCACCGGCTCTTGGTGTTAGCAAAAGTCCAAAAAACTTCCATGACGGTGGTTTTCAAGGAGGATAAAACCAAGAAGTAAAACCTCATCCATTTTAATTTAATTTATTCTCAATTTCATTTCATTTCATCCCTTATATTCACATCATCTAATGAAAATGGAATGATAAAACAATATGTTTTGTAAAATTTAATTCAATCATTTTAGTGTAAGATAAATAATTTATTTTTCCCCTTTTTTCTTTTATTCTAGAAATGAAATTGTCCATCTTGATGTGTCAATTTTCCAATGTTGTCAGAAATTCTCATTCATTTTTATAAAACACTATCAAGGATATTATTAAATACATTAAAATGGTCAAACATTTTGTAATATGTATTTTAAACCCCTATTTATGTTATGTAACTTTTGTTTAAACATTATACTTAATGATAAAACCAAAAAAGTTCTTTCAAATCGACAAACTGCCAAAACTAACATAAAAATATCTTAATTAACTATTATCTAATGATTCATCTTCATACCATGTAATAAAATTATTTGAAATATAATTTGAAATTATATAATACCATTAATATCATGTTATAATAATTATTTTATTCCATATTTCATTTTGTAATCCAATGTCTATAAATGTAGGATTTATTAAATGAAACCCATTTATTTCTAATGGATATTTTATGACCAATATTAATATATTTTCTATATGGAATGCATGATGATTTAAATGTTATGATTTGATTGGTTCGCCTAGAATTATATAACACAATTTAAAATATTGGATGTTATATGTGAACTTGTAATTATATAGTGCTCAAATGAATTGGATAATGTGATGAATACCATTATTTAATGTAAAATATGCTTGATCACGATTCTATATTTTTTCACAATTATGTTTGATATTTGACCACTAAGAAAATATATTCCATATTTATTCATTTCTACATTACAAGAATATTATTAATGTTTCCTATTGTAATTATGATTGTATGGATATGTTAGTGTGACACTTATAATGCTTAGTCTATAATACATTTTTACATGTTCCAATCAATTATTTTGATGGGGATTTCACTCACCCCCTTTTCATGTATATCCTCAGGTGATTACTTTTACTATTGAAAATGTTATGTCCTCAAAAAATCTACACAGGAATGAATTAAATAAGGTATTATGATTTATTTTTTCAAAGTAGTGTATGGTCATATTTATCCAACGAAACTAAATATTGGGAACCTAGTTGTGTAAGAGTTTTATGTTTTTCCTATTTAAAATAATGTAAAACTAATTTAAGAAAAGTAGGGTTGGTATAATATTGAACAAGGAAAATTTAGAATATCTAGAATTTTGTAGAACAAATCATTAAGGGAATACATTATATATAAAATTAATATTCTTGGGGATTAATAAATGAATAATGTTGCTGATGAAATAAAAAATTTATATAGTTGTAGACTTTATAAAAGAACATTCCTTCTTTATTCTGTAATGAAATTAATAATGTTATATAACAAAAAAACAAAAATGAAACATTTTTAAGATTTTTTTAAATGTGATAAATGAAAAACAATGATTCATTATTTAATATATATATATATATATATATATATATTTATAAATCCATATTGATTTTCATTATTTTGGATGTGATGAATAATGATTTATAAAGTATTAATAAATGCATGTAATGAATGGTTTTACATAAAAATTTCTCATAATTTGAGTATTATATATTTCATTCATTATTTATATTCTAGAATAAAATACATAATATTATTTTTTACTATCATAATAAATTTTTAAATTAAAATTTTCCAGTTATTTAGATTTTATCCATGTTATTTTTAATTACATAATTTATAATGTTCACATTAGAAATTTTGATGATAATATTCTAATATGACTAAAATGACTTTGGTAGGATGAATATAGTAAAATAGATCTTGAAGGTATCATTTATGATATATTAATTATTTTATCATTATAATTTTTATATATTTATAAAAAAATAAAAATCTTCAATTATGTATTAGAATATTAAAATGTGTTACAACATGGTGGTGGAAGTTCATACAGATGCATGGGTAACTTTTCAATTTTTCAATGAAAATTGAGAAATAATGAAATTATAATTTTATATAACATAAATAATGATTATATAATTAATATATTCTTTTTATATTAATTTAATTACTTTTTATTTCAAAAATATGACGTAGTGATTAAAATTAAATACCTCGGTTCACGAGGTAGTAGTTCTCACATTCACGAAGGAGTCATTAATTTCTCTGAATTTTAGAGAAAAAATTTAAATATTTATTTACCATAAAATAATGATACCTGTATATATTGTGTAATTTTATTGAATTTAGAAATATCTTTCTGATCTTCTATAACATATGATGATGATAAAATTAATTTTATTATATTCACATGGTTGTAGTCCACTCTTATTAATGAAAGATGTTTTAATTTTCAATTATATGGATATGGGGATGATTAATGGGTATAAAAAAGCTATAATAAAATTTAAATATCTAATAGATATATACATTTTATCATATTAAAAATGTATATTATTGGTTTGAGGGAGGTAAGGTAATAAATAAAAAGAAAACACATGATTAAGAAATATACAGGTTCTTCAGATAACATCATTTGGTTTATACAAAAATTATTTCAAGGATGGTATTATATTCAAATCAATACCTACAGGATGTGTGGATTGGTGTAATGATATATTTTGGTTAGGTATTTTATAGATTAAAATTCTATAAAATTGTGAATAAAATAGGTGATTGGGTGCCTTTTTATATGTAAAGGAGAGGAAACTATCTGATCTTTTCAAATGAAAAAAATATAATATTTTATTACTCAAAAATATTTCATGAAAATGACTCCTATTATAATTATGGATTATTAAGGTTAAAAATATAAATTGAAAACAAGATTTATACAAGTTTTTTTATTTACCCACTGTTATTTTAATTTTAACCATTTTAACGATTTTTATCTCTTATCAGTATAACTTAATTTTTACCAATATTATCATTCACATTGAAAAAAATATTATATCCTATTTATATAATTAAAATTCTATGATTCCAAATTTTGGGTAAATTATATAAATTTCAATCTATCTAATTCCAATAAATAAAAAATTAAATAACCCCTCAAAATACAATTAAAAACAAGTATCTATGAAATTTATTTTGAAGTATTAAAATTTTGTGATGAAATAAAATTTTCGAGTATTCATTATTGATATAATGATTACATTATATATAATAAAAATTTATTACTGTAATTTCAAAAACATATATAATAAATAATATAACTTTGAAATAGGAAATTTAAATAACGTTTTCATAAGACATCATATTTTCAAATATTCACCAAAAATTAATCATACTCATGAAGGTAAAAATGATTAAAAATATTGTATTTTTTTAAATTCTTAATGTAAAAATGATGTTATTTATTTAAAATAAAATTAAAAAATTATTAAATTACACTTTATAATCAAACCCTATAATAGATGATAATTATTTATGTATGGAAAAAAATCATCTACTATTATATATTGGAAAAATTACTAAAATTATTATAGTGAACATAATTAAATAAAATATAATTAATGAATATAAAATAGAGATAATATTGATGTTAAATTAAATTTTTATCCTTTTGTTAGGTTAGTTATATTTAGGATTTGTTTTTCTTTTTTAAAATTTTTGTTACTCCCTCACTGGTTCTATATGACATTTAATTTTTAGATTATTTTTTAATTATTTGTATTATTATAATTTTTTAACAATTATACAGTTAATGTAATCCTATATTTTTTAATTTATTTAATATTTCAATATATGATAAATAAAAATATTAAATATATTTTTTAAATATTTCCATATTTATAATATTTGAATATAAATGATGTAACATTACAATGTTTTATCTATGAAGATTGACTAATGTTATTTCCTCTTATATGATATGAAATAACATCTTAATCGATATAATTTATTGATATGATACTACGCGGATAAATATGTTATATTTTAGCACATCGATATATTATATGATATTTTCAATCATAGTTACTTTTTTAATATTAAATAGAATGTGTACAACTTATATAATATGTATTTTTAATTCAATGTGAATAGATATGTTATTCTAGAACCAAAATATGGAATTGGTTTTTCTTTTTAATTATATATTTGATTATCAAATATTCCCATGATTTTAGTCTAGATATATGGGTGAAAATTTTGAACAATATATCTAATAATATCATGTCATATATTGGATAACAATTTTTTATATGGATACATTTTATATTGGATTAGATTAGTTATATCAAGTATTTTTTATATTATAATATTAAATATTTTATATATTTAAATGAGTTACAATCATTAATAAGTATATTTTGACTCATTATATATCAACACCATAGGCTTATGAAATAATAATCAGGGATTTTCCTATACTTATAAGGGTAAGGGAACCTAACTAGTATATAATGACTTTGTGTTATTTTTATAAAATGATGATATAACTGTATAATATTTTTATTCATGATGGGTGAATTGTGTTTTTATATGAAATTGTTCTAGGATAAAAACACATGAATGCCCATAAATAGAAAGATTATTATTTATGATATCTTGTCGAGCCTAATGAGACCTTATACACCCATCGTGTATGGGAACCTTATTGTAAGTATATAATTTTTCAAAATATAGGATTTATTTTTGAACATAGTGATATGTATCTTAATTCTTATATGGTAATATAGATTATAGTTATAAATGTTGATTGGAAAGAGTCTTCTTGGTATGGATTATGGAAAACTTTTGATCCCATATATTTATATAATTATTCATTAGGATAATCCTGTGGGTGAGAGTATTGAAATACGGAGTACGTAATTATAATTTCTTAATCAAAATTCCAATTATTTATATTTTTACCAAAAGTCATCATAGTAAATTGTTGATCGATCTGGTTTTATCATAAGGATTTTAACTTTTAATTTTTAATATATATCATCAATTTTTTGTATTCTATTAATATAATGAAGTTATTATATATATAAATTAATTTTTATACCAAAATAAAAATAAATATTGTGCTCTTTCTTCCATACAATTGTAATAAAGTGAAATTAATTCATTGTTTTCCGTATTTTAATAGATATAAAATAGTTGTCCAGTTTTGCAAATACATAGAGGTTTTGTAAATGTTTTTTTTTTATTTTTAAGGGTCATATAAACAAAACTATAATATTGGGATTAAATATTAAAATTAAATTACAAATATTTTTGGTTCACATATTTATACATAATACACTTGTTACAATGAAATTTCTAGTAATCATGCATAGTTTGAACTTTCCTAATGTTTATTTGGATGATTACAAGAGTTTACGATATTTTCACATTTGAGAGTGGGTTGTTGGGTCTATTGAATCTTGAATAATAATATGGGATCCATTAATATATGTGGTTAACTAAAATACTTTTATGAAATATTTTATTTTTTTTATTCCAACTAGAAAATAGGAGAAAATTCAGGTCAAATGAAGAAAAAAATAAAAAAATAAAATTTCTTATGTATTAATTGGGTAAAATTTAATGATAAAATTAAATATTTATTTTCATAATTTTCATGTTTTTAAATTACAATTGAAAGATTATTTTATTTTTTATTTATTCTAATTATGGTTAATTTTAATAAATGTTTTTTGATATTTTAATATATGTCTGTATATTTTAAATAATTTTAATAACATGATAAGTATATTTTTATTGTTTGAGATAATTTTTAATAAAATGAGTTTCATATATTTTATTATAAATAATATAAAATATATAGTATAAAATATTTAGGTATATGTTGAGTATATTAAATATTCTCATTAAAATCATGTGATTTAACTGGTTGCATTTAATTTTTTTTTGATATATATGCGTGGAAATGTTTTTTTGGGAAGTGATATTAGGAATAACTTAATAATTATATTTTTCATGGGTAATTTGATAAAAAAAATTGAATTTTTTTCCCTACGATATGATTGATTTAAATATTTCTTATTTTTATTTATCTATTTTATTGGTTTCGATTCAAATGTTATCTGGATGTTAAGGATGATGACTTGAATAGTAATTCATTATAAAATTTATATTTTCAAATTGATGTGTTTCATTTTTATGTAAAAATTGAAATAATTTGTTTTAAGTGATGCTATGTTTTGTAAAATCATGGTTCTTTAACATAAGAAAATTTATGTTATTTTATTCAAGGATATTAAATATAAGAATTGAACTTTTATTCAATGTCATGTCTTATAATAAATTAAATCCACATATTTTATTTTATGCACGAGGGATTTATATTGACAATAAATATGAGTAAATATAAATAATTCATCTTATATTATTTTTCGAATACAACATCATCGATAGAAAAATATTAAGGTTATTTACAGATAATATTCCATTTCATTGTATGATTTTTATATATTTTTCCTATATGTTGATAAATTATTGATATAATTATATAATTCATATAATATAATTATTTTATTGATAAATATGATAATGTTTCTAAATTAATTAACAACACTTAACTAATATTAATTTCAAATATAAATTGTCGACTATTACAGAGGTCACTCATCTATAGAATGTTGCATTTGAATGTATGAACCATATAAAAATCATTAAAATCCAATGATTATAATTTTAATTTATCTACATTGGACAATTTATGATATATTAACCAATCGATACATTGCAGTATAAAATAGAATGTCATACTATATTATAAATTACATTTTCAATTCTAACCACTAAAATTTTTCAATTAAAAATTTATATTTATAATGTAATTTTTTTAAAACAATATTTTGCGGAAATGAAAAACATAAACAGGTATAATGAACTTTTATTTGTTGGGACTAAATATTTTTTAATTTGTGGGGCCAATGTTGTATGTACTTATTCTTTTTGTGGTTATATAGAAAATAATAATACATTCTATATGACATCCTTATATATATATGTTATGTTGGAAAAATAATATTATGGGATTCCAAATATAATTTGGCCGATGAAATTAGTATTTATAGTATCAATTTAAATTTGGGGGATTTGAAAGGGGAATTCGTCTTATAGGTTATGACGAATGATAGGAGATTAATAACATTAAGAAATTTCCCCAATGCATAGAATCATGGGATCAAAAAGATATTATATTGGATGATCATTCAAAATATAGTAACAATAATGTAAAATCATAAACAAGTCGGATGTGTGTTTATTTTTTATTTTTTTTGGTTTTAACTATTTTAACATGGTAAATAGAATTCTTCCATAGATTATGAGGTGCATTGAGGGTGTTCTGGAGGTTCGAGATCCAATAGAGGGAGGAAGGAGTCCAACCTGTGCATAGTGAATATTTGGGACTCAATTATAGGTTATTTTGTAACATGATCTAAGATCCATTGTGGAATAACCCCTTGAATAGATGCAGACACACATTCTCCACATGATTTTTCAAACGTTGTTGGTGGTGAAGCCAAACAAAGTGGAAATTTCCTCCACTTTGAAAAAGGCATGTTGACATGCACCACATGGTTTTTCAAAATGTGAAGTGTCCCCCAAGACACAGTGCATCATGGCCTCCTCATCGATAGTGGGATCCACATGATTGGTGCATGTTTTAGAAAACCATGTAGACCAACTATTCACCCATTAAAAAAGAAGAATAATCAAGTTTAACTTTGGTAATTAAAGGTTATATCCATATTTCTAGCCTAATTAAACCCTACACAATATATTTGAATATGTTATCCCTACCAATCATCTCAAGGATCATTACTCCTTGAATACTAATTGTTTTTAGAGAGGCTTGGTTTGAATCGAATACTTATTTGAGTTTTATACTCCTCTTTCAAAAATTTACTGGAAGAGGCCTTGTATAACCATGCATCTTCATCTGAATCTGTAAAAACATAGTTTCCAGCTTTTTATGTTCTTTGGAATTTTAATGTTGTTCAGTTTTGAAATATTGGTAATTATTGGGAAGCTAAGAAGACATTATGGTCTCACATTAGAATTAATGATATGGCCATCACTATATGATTGATTTCAAGCTTAATGAGGTTCATGTGTAAGGAAACTGGACAAGGAATATAGAACCAAAAAATGTATTTTTATTCATGTATATTTACTATATTTTCCATTAATTTTTTTCTATGACATGACATGAAATATTTTTTTTTTTGGTTTTAGTCATTTACCCCAATTTGTGTAATATATAAGATATTTTTTTTATTTCTTAATTTTTTTCATTTTGTATTATTTTTTATAATGTGTATTACTCTAAATAATAGGGTAATTTATCACCACATGTATCATTATACCATGGATTATTGTTATTGGCCTTTGGTGTATAAGGTGGCACACCTGAGGTCAGGTGGAAAATTTTCTCAGGTCATCTGTTATAATGGTACTTAGGTCAGAATATTACAAAGTGGTATCAGAGGGGGTTTTCTTCTCTGTTGTTTTACTATTTTATAATGGTTGACGTTATATTAAGATGTATTGAGCAATGAAAATTATTCGAAGCATCGATGTAGATCTACCATGTATGGGGGGAAACTTGAGTACCCATAGAGGGACTATTATTATTGATATTTGTTTTTTCTAGTTCAAAATTATTTTACTATGGTTTAGTTACATAAGTGGTATGTTATTATTTATGGGAATTTTCTGTTTGGATAAAATGGAATGATATTGTTCATACATGAATCATTATAGGAAAAATGTAAATTATGATTGATGTATTATGATTGAAATACACATGGAAAACCATGTTTGAGTGGGGGCATAAAAACATTTCCTCCTATGATATTTTAAAGAAATGATGCATAATAAGGATGATGTAATAGAATAAATGGAACGAATTAAATTTAATGGTTTAAAAAACTTCCAAATAATATTTTATCTTTTTAATGAATCGATGGATGTTAAATGAAGATATTAAGTATGGTTGTTAACATAAATTTTAAATATGAATCATTAATTTCCCTTTATTATACATGTACTATGACAAGGATGTTCAAGGGTAGTGTTAGAGCTTTGAATTTACCTATTGGTAAGGTATATATAGGGAAATTTATTTTTGGTAATGTGGTAATGTTTTTTCATATTTTTATTGAACAACATTTTATTCATTCTGAGAAGTGAATTTAGAATTTTAGATATATTCAACCTTTATGACATCTACTGATTAGTAAACAAGAAGATATCCCGATGAATGATCCTCTAGTAGTGGGGAAATAATTCCATTGGGTCATGTGTAATAGAGGTTATCCGAATAATTATGCGAACATTTCTCATTTTATGAACATGATATAATGAGAAGTTTGGTGTGATGTGTTTTGTATGTTTTATCTCACATTAGAGTTTTAATTAAAGCACCATATAATTTTTTTAAAATATGTTGGATCTGAGGAATCAAGGTTTCAGATAGAGTCCATGTAGAATATTATGGATCCCAAAGATACTCCTCATGAGAATTGAGATTGTTTGTTTCTTACATGTTGTGAGGGATTGAGAATAAATTGTATGATGATATGGGTTAGAATGAATAAATAATGTGAATTATTTGGAATTATTTCAATGATAAGTATCTAAAAATATAATTTTTGGAGAATATAATATATTGGTGTGATTTGTAATTAATTATATTCACATATAGTTCTTTGTTTGTGATACATTTTTATGGTTCTTTCACTAACATGTAATTCTTTGTTCCAACATTTTTAGGTGAAGATGTTGAAATGGTCAGACATTTTCAGGATGCACATAAAAAATCAATCATGTAATAGGTAAATATATTATATTTAATTTTTTTTACTGAGGTGGTTGATCGTTCTCTTATTTCATAATGGAACATAAATAATATTATAGTGGTCAAAATATGGTTTCACTTAGGCGGTGCAGTGGTACCCCATCAGTTATTAGATTATTTTTGAGAGTTAAAAACATGTTGGTTGTATACATGTAGATAGTGAAGATGTTTATCCCCTCATGGTAGTTATCTGATTTTTTGATATCATTTTTCAAGTTCTGGACAGATGTACGGTTAGTGTTCTTGAACACTAGTTGAGTGATGAGAGTACATAATGATTGTTCATGTATTGGTATTCTATTAAAACCCTTGGTATGTGAGAAATTACATAGAATCACGGCTGATGTAGAGTGAATCAATGGGGTTTAATTCCCCATACTAGGGTGTAAGTTGGATTTCTACTATCCATAATGCATTGGGAGTGGTGATTTCATAATTTTGAAAAAATAGATTATGTATCATCATGTTAGTTCATCACCAAGAGTTTGGAAGTGATCCATTGTTAGAAGGGAAGGTAAGATTCATGCAATTTAGCATGCCCTATGATGTTTCAAGGATGGACCATTGACTATTCCATGTATGATAATATTAAAATCCATTATTTCTTGTAAATTATTTGATACATGGACCTCTCATTAATTAAAATATTTTTTTGTTTGTGAATTTTTTTTGTCTGTCTGTGAAATAAAAGTGTATGAATATTTCAATGTACTCACTGATTAGGTTACATGAAAAATTATATAACAATATTTTGATTTATCTCTTGAGGATGGTGAGAACTATTTCTTCAAGTACATGTTTGTTCTTGAGATGTATGGTTTTGGAAAAATATTTGAGATGGATTTTAAAGTGTTGTATCAATCCAATATGGAATGGTACTACTTAAGGGTTGCATTATTGTCCTTGTAGAGTGTCAATTATGTTTTCTATGGGGAATTGGATATCTAGGAAGAATATACATTGCATTTTTTTCATTCTTTAAATGGGATAACAACCTATGTGGAATGTGTTGTGCTAGAACATGATGGATTGTAGAATGATATCATTCCAATGATGGTGAAATGGTTGTAAATGAATTTCTTGGGGAATTATTTAGTTTTCAACTAAAAATATATGTTGATTTTACGATTTTGTTAATGTTGGTAGACGATCTAATATACACTGTACCATATAGGTTGAAACTGACATAACATCAAGATTTTACATATCATCTTGAAGAGTTGTAGGGTATATGATTTATTCATAAAAAATGTTTCAATTAGGATATTAAGACTCTTCATCCAATAAATCCCATTGGATGTTATCGGATTTCATCGATTATAAGAGGTTTAATAGAATGAAACTTGGGAACTATTATCCTCTTCCTTGTATGGATGACCTTTTTTATCATAATAGGTGTTATTTTTTGTTATCGTAGATTGATATTCAGTAATTGTATAATCATTTAAGGGTGATATCTTCAAATATGAAAAGGTCTACTATTTGAAGAATGTATGGTTTATATAAGATAGTCATAATGCCATTCACATTAACAAAATAACCTTCTTGGTTTTTTTCATGGAGAACTGAATCATTCATAAATTCCTGGATTATAATGTAGTTGATTTTTGTGAATAACATGATGTTGTACATCTATAATCATGATGATCATTTGAACCATGTCGATGACGTTTCTGTTATAGTTAGAGATCATAGGATATATTATTTTTAATATATGTGTCATTTTTGGATCAATAAAATTTATTTCATGTGTCACAAAATCGTGGAGGAAGGTGTATTGATGGACATGGAGAAGGTTCAAGCAATTTTGTATTATGGAATCCAACTTTATTTTTTAATATTCATGGTTTTTAGATTTTTTATAATATTATAAATGTTTCATCAATGAATTAACATTCATTCTATCACCTATATCATGCATGATCATGAAGGGTATCATGATTTAATAGTTATGGTCAAGTGAAAATTCCCTCCAAGAGTTAAAGAATCATTTTAAAAATACACTAATTTTGATTTAACATACATCAGGGGGAATTATACCATGATTTGTGATGTATGTGCTATTAGACATCCGGTGGGGTTAATGCAAGTAGATCTATACATCTCTTATAGTTCATGATAGTTGAGGCTTCATGAATGGAATCATCTTATGAATGATCAAAATTTTTCCATAATTTTTTTCATAAAATATTTTGTAGAGTTACCTGATGGGTGTATTTTTTTGTTTCCCTATAAAAATATCTTTATGTAAATCTTTTCCCAACATTATTTAAATATTCAGTAGTGTAGATGGGTTGATTACATGCATTAAATTAAAATTTATTTATATTATCCACCCGATAAAGGAAAATATTTTTAAGGATTATTTAATTATAATGATACATTCTCGGGATATCCATGAGTCATGTTAGGATTGAATGATGATGGTTTTTTGTTGATAGAGAGATATAGGTTTTGGATTTCAATAGATTCATGAAACTAGTATCCTTTTTTGTTGATACCAAAATTCTAATCTAGATTAATGTGTGGAATTTTGAGGATCTTGAGTGATTGACCAAATGGATAATCCATGATGGTGTGGGGTAATCTTATAACATGAAAATTAATTATGATAATATCATTTTTGGTGGTGGTCATGTTGTTTTTCCTATGTTTATATGGTAATATTTGATTCATAAATTTTTTCCCATGATACGGGTGATTCACCCATGTTTGACTAAGATGTTCAGATATCTTCATTGATTATATTGGTGAGCATGAATGAAAAATAAAATTTCAGGTTTTGTGATATAGTACTACACTTGTAAATAGGTGAATGAAAAGTATCAGTAGTAGGTTGTTATGTTGTAGCAGTTTGTCCATTTTAGAATTGAAGTTGGACATCATTTATATAGAATATTTGGTTTGGTCTCCCAGACATGACTCAGATGAATGGTGTGATATGTGATATAAAGGATTTCTTGACCATGATAGAAATTTGTTACCTGTTCAACAAACATTGTTGGTTGACAAGTTGGGGGGCGTACATGTTGGGGCGAAATTTTGGTTCCCCTAGTTTTCAAACAATATTGTTTTTAATTATAACCCTCATTTTACATCACACTTCTGGAATGGATTGAAGATGAAACTGGGTACATAGGATTTTCAACCTATGTCATTTCATTCATTAGAATGATTGTAATCATAATGTACTATTCATGTGATGGATGACATTTTTTAGACATATTTCATTGACTTTTCTGGGTCTTGGGAAGAATGCCATTTTCTTGATAAGTTGACCAAAAATAATAGTTACAATGAGAATATTAATATTGAATCATATGAAGAACCCTTTTTCATGACCTATATATAACCATTATTTTGGATGGAAGATAGCGAGTTAATGTTTTTGCGACCAATTATCATATACGATACATTTTAGTATGTTCATTTGATTCATAATCATATGGCTACTAATAAGAGTATAAATAAGTCATATGATAGCCGAAAATTTCAACCCATAGAGATAATTATGTGGGATCATGTATTCATTATGGTGTCTCCTACGATGGGAAAGTATAGAATTTTTAATCATGGTATGTTGGATCCCATTAATATTGGGCCATTAGAGACTTTTTATATGATCGGACTGGGGGAATCTTTTCCAATGTGGAATAGTAAAATTCAGGATATTTTTCATGTTTCACAGCTTCGGTAGTATCACCTTGACCCTTATCATGGGATTTATGATGAGGGAATTGAACATGATGTTAGTTAGTCCATTTAATATCATTCAATTCTTATTGTTTATTATTGGGGGAAATTATTTTGGGGTAGGTTTGTACCATTGGAATTTGTTTCATGGGAGCATAGTATCATTCAGTAGAAACCCTAGGATAGTGATATATATGTGTTTTATAAGTGGATAAAATTTCATACCTATGAATAATAGTTAATATTTGGAGGGTAGTAAAATGAATAGTTTTTATATGGTGGGGATGTTGTAGGACCCCAAACATTATTGAGGTGTGGTACCATTTTATGTTTTTGATAAAACTATTTTAAAAGGTTTAATAAAATTACTCCACATTTTTAAGGTTATTTCATAGTGTTATAGGGGTTCATGTTGTTAAAAAATGTGGAAAGATTCCAACTGATTCATTCTTCGTGGTTGGAACACAGTTAGAGAAAATTTCATGACATCAACTAGGAAATAGTGTAGCATGAACCCTTTACTAGTGGAAACTACACGGCCGCAACCTGAATTTTCATACCATCTAGGTGGCCCATTAAAAGCATGTGGAATTTACATGCCACATAACAGAGGCTACAAGATGGTCACAACATTGTTTTCAGTCCACACAGGCTTCCCCTGGAGGTTGTGTGGCCTAAACATCATTTTGATAGTGGGGAAAACATGGTTGGGTCATTGTTTATCCAAACATGTGGCCAAACTCTAAACCTATTAAAATTTGAGTATATTATAATCTATTACCACATGATTTTAATGTTCTGTATTGATATACACCATAATTATTCTATGCATCAACTATGTGAGAATCACTTCCCCCTATGTCATCACAACAATTATTATACATCGATTCATGACTTTTATGAGTATGTTGTATGTAAATCAATGATACATGTGATTATCTCACTCATATTTTCCTTATATTATATAATAAGACTTGAATAAGACTTCTTTTTTCATCTATATAAAAAAAACCACTTTTTACAGAATAATCATGGTTTTGGGATTTTTTGATTTTTTGTGTTTGAATCTAGGGATTTGGTTAGCATGTATTTTCCTACGAAATCAAGGTAGGTGCTATATAAGTCAAATCTCGTAGTATTGAAATAAGTTATGTATATGCATATGAATGGTGGATCTTGTTTTCTATACATTTTATCCATCGTAGGAAATCATAATTAGGATAACTGAATGATGAACGGAACCCTCATGATCCCCATGGAATCTGTTCAGGTTTAATATACTAGGATAAGGGTCTCTCATGCAGTACGAAACTCCCATGAAGTTGAAATTGGATTTTTAAATAAGTAATTGATGGTTTTATGTGACATAACTAATTATAATTATTTTTGGTAGGTTGAATTGTATAATGGGGCCATATGTCCTAAATTAACCGTGTAATGTGAGTTATAAAATATAAATGGTAAATATGATATTTGAATAAAGAAGAATACTCATGTGAATAAGTGGTATTATAAGGGTATTTTACAGAGGCACTACTCCTATGAATTCAGATAGACTACAGATCTTGGACACTTTATAGTATTTCATATTTTTTGATGTCAAACTAAGGCTCTATTATCTTATAGAATTCACAAAATATGATTACCTGGTCTAAAGCATTGATGTATATATATATATTGTTTTGAGACATTAATATCCCTATGATTTTGGAAGCATGAATACCTCTATAAAAATATTAAATGACCAAAATAGGAAAAACTGTTTTTGACTAAAATGAGAAACATAGAGAAATAATAGTTAAAACCACTAATTCCCATCCATGATAAACAATGGAACATAATTTATCTACTATAACATTATAATTAACCATAAATTTGCAATAACTATTTTATACTAGATATTTTATAGACACTATTGGTTGTGGCCTATTTTGTCATACGCATGCCCTTCATAGAGTGTTGTTGGATTTTAAATAAAACATCATAGTTGTAGTTCAGGAAAAAAAAATCATTTGATTGATGATTGATTTAGGTATTATGTGGGTTAATTAATGATGGAACTATACATTGATTCAAAACACATATTGTGGATTTTCCATCATGTCTTTATTTAATTTTTCTTTAATTTATATCTATCATTGTAAGACATAACATGTAATATTTACTATTTTTTGTTGGAAAATACCAAATTTTTGGGAGTTTATATGGGATGATTGTTTATAGTTTATATTTTTAATTGGTTTTTATATTATTTTTAGTGGATTTTGTCGATAATGTGTATACAGTCTCCCCACATGATTCATTAGACCATTACTACTATTTAGAAGCCTATGAAGTATAGGAAGGTGGGCTTAAGGTCGTCTGGAGAACCTGATTAGTGAACTAGTTAATGTAGAACCTAGGTGGGAATGTTAGAAACATACTAATAGAGTATGGGTTACCATGTTCCAGGGAACCTGGTAGTGATATGAATCATCGACAAAGAGACAATTAATTTTACATGATGTATATTATTTATGTTATGATATTTCTATTATTTAGAGGTTACCTAAAATTAAAATATTAAATTTTCCTCATATAATGTTAATTAATATATATATTCCCAAAACAAAAAATGATTAAGTAACTTCTAGATATAAAAAATATATTTTTCAGAAGGGTGATAATTTTTTTTCAAAGGGATAGAGTTTTTCCAGTAATATAAATAAATGGTCATATTTTGAAATACATTTCCATGATCCAAGTTATAGGAATTAATTTTTCTATTCTTATTATATAATTAAAACATCAATTAAATGAAACATTAAATGGATAAAAATAAATTATTGATTTAATTAATAATGAAATTCACACTATTGATTATCAGTGTTGTTATTAATAAAAATAAAACGGTCTCCCATAATTAATGCGACAAATAAATTTATTATTTGAATGAAAATCCATTTTACTAATATCATATAGGTGTAGTGTATATGAAGTTTTCTATAAGTTGTATATTCATATGAAATTGAAAAAAATGTATTTAATTTTAAAATTATTAATATAATAATTTTACTAGTGATTAATTTTGTGATACTATATAAAGGAAAATTGATTCTCAATTATCCTATCACAACAGAATAAATGGGTATTCTATTTTTGTACATTAGTTAAGTTCATTTAGACCTCATGATATGGGATGTAAATTTAAAATGTTATAGAATGTTTCATGGGTTATAAGAATTGGAATTAAACTTGAATTATACTAACGTATTTTAATATATAGGAGGTTATTATGTTTTTTAATCAATGGTTAATTAATTAAACTAATCATGGAACTTATAGTTGAGAGGAATGATTTTTTTGACTAAAAATTCACATTTGGATGTGAGGATGAATAGAAGATGGTTTTTAGATAAATTTTATTTAATAGATTATGGATGTTATAAATTAGTCTCAGTGTATTGATTTCAATATATATTATGTTTCTATATAATTTTTTAATTACATTTAGGTAAATAGTGATTTTTTAAATTAGTGTGATTCATTATTTTATCCATTATTTATACAAAGGAAAGTGCAATAGTGGGGAGTGTCAAGAGATCATTTAAGGTATCTATAATTTACTATAAATATTGATCTTAAATATTATTGAATTTAAATGATTAAGAATCAATGATCCTTTTAAAAAAATAATATATATCCTTTATTGGATCTGCAGAATCTAGTGAATTGACTGTATATTTATATAGTGAAAATCTATAAAGGTCAATGGACTGGAATAATATAAATATTCTAATTTTATAAAAAAATTATACATAATGAGTCATAGGAGTAATGGGTTATAAAAAAGTATTCAAGGTATTATATACTAATAACAGATTAAAAACAATTATGACTTATTTTGGTTTGGTATGTGATGGAGAGTAGATAATTTTTTGAGATTGTACTGATTTTTTATAAATCTCAATTTTGAGATGAATTTTCAATAAGATTTTAATGGAATGTGTTATCTAATGTATCATCATTATAATTCATGTTCTCTAAAATAATTTTTGTTGTGTCGAGTATTTGAATATTTATAAATTTTTTATTTTTGGGAAACAATTCATAAAAATATTTCATTAAATATAGTTTTTCAGTATGAACGACTTAAATTTATTATTTTAATATTTTTTTGAAGGGGTCTGTGGAAATTTATATTTTTTTAGTATAATATATATATCACTACACATATTATAGAGGTAAAATAATGCTTCATTTTTAAATAAAGAAAAATTATCAAATCACAACACCAACTAGATGCCTAGTGTTAGTCCACCAGTTCTATAAAAGCCAATGGATTTTATGAATTTCTTCATCACCTAGTTATACAATGGGAGAAAGATAAAATTTTGAATTCCATGAATTTATAAATTTTATGAAGTAATAATTTTGGAAAATATTCTCTCATGGTTTAAGACCCACTCATATAAATTCATCTTATATTTTTCCCTTGTTTATAGAATTAATAATATTTTGAAAAGTGATCTTAAAAACATGGAAATACATATATTATTACATTCGATATTCCTATTGTTTGAGGGATCATGATAATGTATATAAAATGGGGTTGGAGTTATGGATGTGATTTCAAATGGAAGGAATTAATTGTTTAATGTACAAGTATGATTACCCAGGTATATTATCAAAAGTAGGTGTTTTTAAATAATATATGATTTTATGACATGATTCATTGGAAGGATTCATGTTTCATCTATTGCAACACTGGGTGTTAACAATTATGTTTCTTTTTCACAATTTTCATACATTCAGGTTGATACATGATGAGGTTTTGATATGGGATGGAGGTTATGAGGTTATTCATATATTGATAAGTCGTGAGGTTAATCAATTCTGAGGCCTCTTGAGAAAATCATATGAGATGTTGGTTTTGATTCAATGTTGAGTATTATGACATGATGATATTATAGTGTTTTGGGATTATCATCTATAGCATAAATGTGACATGGGTTTTTTGGGGTTAATTATACATTATTAACTAGATAATATCCAATTAGTTGTACTACCCAATGTTTGTACAAACTATGAGATGAATTGAAGCATATTAAAATTCATGGTAATTTTTTATGTGTTTTGTGAGACTATGGAGACTTAAATTACATCATGGTATGGTTTTGTGATCATTTTTTAATGATAATTATTTTTCGGTTTTCATTATGATTCATGGAGGACATAGAATTGTGGTTTGGTCACCATAAATTTAACATGAAATTATAAAATACATATCATTTTTGTCGTTTTAACTACAATTTCCATTAATACACAGTGTTTCATCTTTGATTGTTTTTTAGAGGTGTTGTAAATTAGTACTCATTGTTTCCATAGAGACACTCATTATACAGTGATTCAATATTTTTTATGTTATTTATAAATTTTTTAATTGACTAAAATTCAATCATTCTTACCTAACCTCCATCATAACCTACACTACTATAAGTGTATCATTAGAAATTATTATAAATCCCTCGATTTTTTGTCCCTCAACATCAATAAATCCATACTTGTTATCTATAATTTATTTATCTCCACTTCAAATATGATAAATGTGTACCCTTTTTCATTATAAGTATATGATAATTCAATTATCTATGTTTTATTGTTATTTTTTTATTCCATATAGAATTTTTGACCGTTTCCATTATGGAAAAGACTAGTTTTTTGGGTGGATTTGGAGTAGAATTTACATTTTATCTTTTGAAGTGGTTGTTGATTCATTGTTTGAGTTTTAATATTTGAAACTAATATATCATTATTATTTTTATCAAGTGATTATCATGATATATTTCATTGGGTGGATTTAATTGATTCAATTATAATAATATTGCATCAAAAAATGACCTTAAATGGGTTAGGGTGATTCTTATGTTATTTATGAAACCACATTGTATTATTTTAATGATCTAGGATTTTATGAAATTTAGCCTATATATATATAACTATATAGCTATTATAAATAAATATGTATAATTTAATGATATTATAGAGTCACCTTACATGAATATTTTATCACATAATATAGGTGAAAATTATGTATTTTGAAATTTATAATTATAGTGTTGATATTTGATATATATATTCTATATAAATAAAAATGACTGATAGAAGGGATGTTCTTATATAGAATTTTTTATTTTATTTTCCATATTTTTTTTATTTGTTTTTTTACTCACTATGATTGAAGTGGTTATGGAAGGTTATTAATTTTGGTTGTAGTAATTTGGGATATATTGGAAAATATATTGGTGAATGTGTGAATGTGTTAATATGGTTGCAGTGGTATTGATGGTTATGTTAATATAAAGATTTAGGATATTTTTGGGGGAGTTTGTGTGTATGTTGGCATGGTTTATGTGATGATCAGTTTTCTTTTTTTGGGGTTCTATTATAATTTCGTGGTTCAATGAAACAATATTTCGAATAATGAAATTGTAAATAGTTTATGGGGTGATAACAATAATAGCCAGTTAGTATTAATATGAATGAAATTTTTTCATGAGATTCATTTATTAATAATTTCAGATAGATAAAATAATTGATTAAAAATGAATAATTATGTGAACTCTTCCATAAAGTCTAACAGAATAGGACTTCATGGAAGGTTCATGTAGGGTGGTCATAAAGTAAGTGTGTGGTATACAAGGATGTTTACATAGATAATTCCTCAGATAGTACATGTTAATTGGAAGGAACTATAGTAGAATGTGGCATTATAGGTTTATATGGATGTTTTTTTAGTAGGTATTCTCAAATAATATATTATTGTAGTAGGTTCACAGGATAAGAGAACTCAAGTTGATTTTTCATGGATTGTGATTTTACAATGAGGGTTCATGGTTTCCATGGACATGCATGAGAAGCATAGTCATGTTTTATCATAAACCATGGGGGTACATAGTTGTTTTTTATTTGGACATCATAAATGAGGTAATATTAGTTTTATTAGATAAGAATTTCTATCATGTTCCAATGTAGTAGTTGTGTGGGAGGTTCATTGGTGGAGAATCTATAGGATTACCTGAAGGGTCTCATGAAGTATCTTCAAAACAAATAAATCTCTCTAGTGTGTTACCTCTAAAAATTTTTAATTGTATTTATAGATTATTCATTTACACAATTCCCTAAGAAGTAAAACAATGAAGCATTTGGGGATTCCTAGGGAGTATATGGAACATAATTTTATTGTGTGAATACATGGAGAGAGGGAGAGTAATTAGGGACTCGTACTATGAACAGTGAAAAAAATCATTGTCTATGTTGTATGTGGGCATCATCATTGTATGTGAAAAAACATGTAGAAGTTATTTAGTCATGTAGTAAGTGGGTGGTCATGTATTAAGTGTGTATCCACGAAGGATCAAGATCATTAAACCCCAAATAATAATTATATATAAAGCAGGAATATGATTTCTTAAGAATTTATTTGAGATTATATTATGAGAGTTTACTAAATTTATATATTTAAAATATCATTTATTTTGTGATGAATATCTCATTAAAATGATAATATGTTTTTATATGTGTGTCAGTTTGGCCTCTAAGGACATTAATTTTTTTTCCTAAAAAAATGTGACATTTCAATCTATCACGTTCCATGAATATATGATTTCTATGAAAAAATATATGCTTAGTGACCGTTTGAATGGTTCTTTTATATTCAACAATATATTTATTAATTAATAAAATCTGTTACCAACAAATTGAGTGTGTCTGTACTACCACACCATCAAACTCAGATGTTTCTTTGATGAATATTTTTTCCTGAATGATGGACAAATAAAAGATACATAAATATCCCATTTATTTATTTTTCATGAATATAAATTATTCAATACTCAATAACTGATTTTATTGTGTGAGTGAGGATCAGGTCGTGGGTTTTGTGAAAAAGTGTGAGGGATGAATTTTTTTATAAAAATAAAATTTATTATGCACATTTAATTACAATTCATCATAATTAAAATAAAATTATTCTCAAATTAATGTATGTAGTTTTCTAAATTTTTATATCTATTTGTGGATTCTATGAATTTTACACTAGTGGTAACATTTTTTAAGAAGTGTGTTTAAAGTAGAGGCTTTTTGGATGAAATATGAGAATATCTTACCATGGTGTCTAGGTGCCAAAAAAATATCTCTTTAAATTTCATTTAAATCCTTTATTTTTAGATATCCAAATTCTATGATAATAAAAGGAATAGTTTGAATATTTTAATTTGGTTAAGAGTTTAGATATTCTTTTAATAACTAAAAATCTTGTGAGAAATTGATTCATGATTGAATAATCAATGATAAATGATCAGCTATATAGAAATAACACTTGTATGGGGGTTATTTTTGTTATAATTCTATGCATAATGAATTCTATGATGGTGGATCATAAATAGATATATGTGGACCGACAAATGAATCGGTTGATCTACTGTTCAATCATTCTTATGGGATGGTATTTAAAATTGTGATTCATGGGGATGATTTTTTGTTTTATTTTTTGATCATTCTTACGGGAAAATATTGAGGCCAAAATGTTCAATGGTCAGGGTATATTCCTTGTGTCTATTTCCTTACACATTTTTCTTCTCCAACATTTGTTTAATTAATTATTAATTATTCCTCTATTATGAATAGTTGATCATTGAATCTGTTTTTAATCTTAAAATGGAATTGGTATGACCAATAATTTTTGCGATGACAATGGAGGCGGATGGATCAAAACAATTCAGGAGATATCATTATTTGAGTGATTTTTTATAAGGATGATGAGAATCATTTTTCAGAGACTATTAAAATCATCAAACCCACATATTTGGTGTCTCAATTGTAATACAACAGTGTATATCCAATTTTTAGATGAATAAGTCATTATATTGAACACCATAGGATTGGCCATGCTGCAAGGAGGAAGAACAATAGTACTGGAAATTCACAATGAACACAATGTGTATTCTGGTCTATAGAGCGTCTGAACTCCAAAGAGTGTTGGATTTTGTTTCTGGAGGTTTTCATGTGTAAAACAGTGTGTGACCCATTCATGGAGTGTGTGGACCCTTACAGGGGACTCATTGTGCTTGTTGTGAAATACACAGACACAGGAAGAGTACACTGTTTTCGAAAAAGACGTACTCCCCCATATGGCTCTGTGGAACCTGTTACACTGATAACCATGTGTACTGGTACATGATAATAGGAACATGGGTTAAAACCATATAATGGAACAAGACTAGAGTACATTGGTTGACCCCATATGGAAGGGAGTGGAGTGTCTATCTTTCTACACACCACATACTCTCATTTTAAACGACATGTTCTAAACAACACATATTGTTTTTCACAAGCAGTACCTGGGGTCGAGATACACAATGGGAAGCCCTAATAAATTCCATATATACCATTATATATGGCTTTCTTATCTGTTCTACCATATATTGGACAATTTTCATTAATTTTTGTTCCCTATATCACTTCCCTAAAGGATGACGTGAATCGTTTCCTACCCATAGGAGTATGATCGCTCTAGCTGGACTTCCTAGATAGACTTGTTGGAATCCTCTCTAAGAGGCATATTGAATGATACTTTATTCAATATTTTTTTTCCTTGGTAGAGTACATGGTAATTATGTTAAAAAAAGCACCGTGAGTCAATCATATTATTACAGGGTTAATCCAGATGGAGTTATTAGTGTCACACCATGGTTTTGGTTGTGATCCTCATCTGTGTATCATAATATTCTTCCATCATGGAGTGATTTCTCCCAAAATGAGTGTATCATATCTCTCCGCATATCAATGAGTGTATCTCATTATTATGATTCCCAATAAATAATACTTCTCAGTCAGACAACATAAGTGCTTTTGGAATCTTGAGTGTGATCTCCCAGATGATTGCTTCGTGGGATCTTGAGACTGAATCAACAGTGTTGGTATATGGTACTTTTGACATAAATCTAGATTGTATGTCTTGGGTTGTGTATAAAAAGATAATCTATGAGTTGTAGATTTTTACTGTGTAGTGATGATCGTATCTCATTATTTGTTTGTTTCATAGTGTTTTCAGGGTGTCTTACTGTGTATTTTTACACTCACCCACAAATGGGCTTTGCTCAAACGTGTCGTGTCTTCATATAAATATCATCTTTTTTATGGAGGCAAGGGTGGACCCGGATGGGATAGAGATTTCTATGTTTAGTAATTAAATAGGGATTCTATAGCTTTGTGTTGTAGTCTTAGTCCCAATTTTGTTTTTCGGTTGGACTTTGTAGTCTACAGAATTTTTCTTATAGTTGGATTTTATTTTTTCCCAATTAACCATACTGCATATTACATCATTTCATACTATTTTAGTTAGGATATTGGTAACCATAATTTTCATTCTTAGTTGTTATTATATTTAATCATTTTTTTGATTGGATATGTTTTTGTGTGTACAGGTACATATGAAATTCCTCTTATGTTAGTGAAATTCCTAATCAGTTCTAGAAATAATCCTCTATCATATTGGAGGCGTGCTTGGGGAGTCATAGCATGGGCCCGAATGGGACGAGTCATGACACACAATATATCCCAATGAATGTAATCAAAACATATTCAGATAAATTATACATAACAATACACACCATCTCTTTTATGGTTTTGAGGAAGAGATTGATTCCATGTTGTTTAACAAATTACAGAATGTAACACCAAATGAATAGTTCCTAGAATTGGAAACTATACCACGTACCAATGTATTGCCCAGTTTGGATATCATATTTGATGGAAACCAACCATGGGGGGTAGTGGATCATCTTTCACTCACCCTATGTGAATTTAAAAGATTATCCCAAGGAAAGGATAACATTACTTTATATTTTCAATATATTGAGTTAATATTAACATCACATATTAGGTATTTATCATAGATTGAGGACTACACCAAATATTATTAATGGGTATGACCACCAAGTATCAAATCCCAAGGTAAATTATGTAAGTAAGATGAACAAATATAATCAGGTTTCATAAGTTGAAACTAATAGAATTATATCAATTAACAAAAATTTTGATGATATAAAGAGTAGTGAATCAACTCAATGTAAATAGGGACATCTTATGATTCATATGATGAATATTAGATATTCTATAAAATGATCAGATGAACATAATTGATCAAATTTTTTATTGTCATTGTAAAAAAATAATATATTATAGAAGATCATTTTTGTGTCATTATAGTGTGTGATAGAGGTTTTTGTAAAATATATTAATGAGATACCTTGAAGGTATTTTGATTCAAAGTACTAATGTAAATAGGATAATTAGTGGGGATTGTGTATTGATGATACCCATTTATGTGGATTTGGTGGTTACACCCCTTAGTAGGACCATATTTAGGGAACTCGTGTGGAGTATCTCAAATCATAGTAATTTGGAATCCAAGAGGTGAATCTCTATACAATTTTTTTTTTGTAATTCTAGGTGGAGTATCATAACTCATGATATTCTATGGAATTATGAATTAGGTGGTATATGTAGAAATAAAAAATATAATTAATCCAACATGATAATTTCATGGTGTGTCTATTTATTTCTATATATTTTCAATGATGGAATTGATGGGATAGGGTTGAAGTCCTAGGACCACCACCCATCATAAATCCCAACTGAGGGTGTAGGAGAATAGCTCCCATAGAATTAAATGTTTATTTTCTATGAATGGGGGTTTCTAAAGTGTACTATAACTACAAGGATCATGTAAATTGGATTACATGATTGTGTGTATAGAGATACCCTCACGTGGGAGTGTATGATTAGTGATATTGAATGAAAGGTTCTCATAGGAAGAAACATTCACTATAGATGCATGTAGTGGAAACTATTCATAGGTTCATTTTGTTGGTGTGATATTCTGATAGGTGTGTAGAGTAACTGTGTGTGAGTGGAACACTGATGTGGCTGCTTTATGGATTGGTTCCTCACCTGGGAGGTTTGTTACAACCAATGGGGGCATGTGGTAAACTCATTCTTTTAGTTCATGATACATAGGAATAAATGGAAGGATTTACTAGATGGTGTGTGCAGGTGGTGAACATAGATTGTAGCCAGACAGTCCGTGTGTGTGGAAAAGTTCCAAGATATATGTTTTTGTTTTTCTAGTGGGATGATAACATATAGTATTTCCTAATGGGTCTATATAGTTATTAACTTCCCCATGTTATATCACAATTATTTTCATTTTCTAAATTTCTTATTATATTTTTTGAAAAAATAATTTATACATATTCATAGAAAATATTGACCAAAAATGATTTATTTGTCCTCCTATAAAATTTTTGGACATCAGTGTATATTCTTCAATAGGTCATGACTAAGTGGATATTAGAGATCCTTCTCATATCCAAGTAAAAATAGGAGGGTATAAAAATTATAAATATAAATCTATTTTTTAAGATAGAGTCTTCACAAGAGAATGATGGACTCATAGTATGTCTGTATACATATAATAAGTGTGTGGCCACATCATTGTTTCATCATCCCAAAATGATTGGTTATGGACTAAAAAATGTGTTCACAATATATAAATGAAATATGTGAGTGTCTGATTTATGTTCAAAGTAATTTTACATTTTCTAAAAACATGTTTAATTGAATCTTTACATAAACTAGTCATTATATTTTACACATAATTTGATTTAGGAACCATGACATTGAAATTGAAACCTGTGTAATTATTTATTCTATTTCATAAAAATGTTCCATAAATATTGTGTTCTCAAGGGGATAACATTCTTATAAAATATTAAAATGGTATTCAAATACCTAAACTACTTTTTTATACGAATGTTTTAAAATAAATGTCCTACACTCATAAATATGGTGTACATAGTATGTGTCTATACTAGGTAACTTTTTTTTTTGAATCTCCATCCCTCAAAGTGTGAGTAGTCATGTGGCACATTGAGAACCCATTTTATTCTCTATAATGAATTTAAATACATCTATAATAAACATTAATATTTTTAGGATAAAAATATGTGTTTTATAGAATTATTTTAAAATAAAATTTCATATTCCTATAGTTGCATATGAATAATGGTTACCGTTTATTCTACTCATTAGATACTATAATGGTCAATTTTTTTGAATGTCCAGAAAACATTCAGCCAAAAAAGTTGAAATAGAGTACAAAGATGGTAGTCCCATGATATTTCATATCCACATGGACAATGATGTTAATGTGTTAGTTTATGTGCACTTCCAAATTTAAGAAATGTATGACGTGTAAGGTATAGTTTGATAAATTACATATAGAATTCAAATATAGGTATAATATAGATCATTCGTGTTATGTTCATTTGATCATCTACCTTTTCATCCACTTTGTTCAAATTTAGAGAGTCCCATTAATTTACTTTAACTACTAGGGTCTTTACCTTGTCAATCTAGGTAGCGGGATTTGAGATCCTGAACCATTGACTATGGAATTTTATGGCATTTATAGTATATTTAATTAATAAAGGGATTGGGAGGTATTTATAGGGAAACAAAAATCATTGGGGATCTACTATTACTACTGATATAACCATATGATTACATTCTTTGTATAGGATGGTTGAACATTATGTGCGTGGTAAACAATTTCATCCAAGTGCTTCTTGATTTCCATGATGTGTAAATAAAATTTTATGTGTTTACATGAGATTGAACTATAAAATGGATTATAATTTTAGAGATCCATTTTATATCATCTGGAAGAATTTATTTCTTTTGAAATGGAGGTTTTGTTGAAATATTTTCCTAGTGTTATTTATTTTTTTGGATATCTTCCCAAAGATGATTTTATATTACCCAATAAATATGATAATAATATCGTGGTAATGTTATTAACTATTGTATCATTTGTTTTTATGGTTCATTAATTTATGACAGCTTCTATAATGTGTGAGTGGAATATTTATATCAATAATTTGATGTATAAGTGTTTCATCTAGCCATGCATGTCACTATGTGGTGATATTGATTAATTATTCTTTAATGATGAAGTTATTTTGGAATTTTTTATAAACTAATGGAGGTTGAATCATTTTTCATTCAATATACATTCCCCTTAAAACGAATTATGATATTGATGATTAGTTTTATGTATTATAGTAGTTTTAATTGTTTTATCTGGATTCATGGTATCTTTATGTGAGTGGTAAGAAGTAATATAAGTTAAATACAATATTCATGTATTATTATATGAATTATATTTCATTGTTTTTTTCTTTAAAATGAAAATAACCCTAGCTACATTCAACAGACTCATGAAATCAATGTTTTGTGAGTTACAAGATCAATTTAGGGTAGCTTCCAATGATGGAATTATCATGTAATTTATTTTTGAGGAAGATTCATATGAGAATAAAAATACAATTTTACATGATCTATAGGTATATTAGATTTAATAAATGTCATACATGTATAAATTATGGTTGACTAAGTGTATATAATCACCCATTTGATTTTCCTATAGGGATTTGAAATTGATACTTTAATGATCAAATAGTTTTTTTCTTAGAAAAAATCAATGAATTGGTAAGAGGTTAATAGTTTCCTTCACCTCAAAATATAGTATCAGAGGTTTATGTATAATTTATTTCATTTAGTGGATCATTCGAAAACACATTACATGATATAATATGCCTTTTTATATACTAATTAGTTCTTGTATTATTTTGACTACTCATATATTTGTTGATCAATGACCCCTCTCAACTGTTTGTGGAGGATTGATTTATATTTGAGGATTTATCTTATTCTTCGTATCAGGTAATTGGATGTATTTTGATATATGAGTGGGTAGAGATATAACATGATTCTATAAAACTGTGTTTATATTGGTTTCATGGTCTATCCCATAATCTATACATGTAAGAACTTATTTTTTATATGAATATGTAGAAGTAATAAAATAAGATTGAAAGTTTTTTTCTCTTTGCTTATTTAATAACATTAGGTTATATCATCTATCAATGATATTTGAATATGCTGCAATTATAGTATATATTGTTCAAGATTGAATACAAATTCAAGATATCGAATAACCTATAGAAATGTAATTCCATAGATGATGACATGACTAGGATGCCTTCAATATATGTTTTCCATGAATCTAGCGATACATAGAGGTCCATAAAGGATCTAGAAGTGATTAAAAATGATTTACGAGAAACCAATGGTCATAGTTTATTGTATTATAAGACTATGAAATCATCCCTCCTATGATAAAATTAATGGTTCTTCATATATTTCATATATTTACCTGTGTTGAAAATCATGGTATATCAATGATCTATCATTCATTGAAGATTCAATTTTCATTTTCGTGGATATATTTTTTATTGTTAGTGATCATGAAATGATTATTGGTCTACTGGTATGTGAAATAAGATAATTATGTTCCTTAATAAATATTGTTTCTATTATATTATCTTTAGTTGAATTGAGAAGATATCTCGATGGATTTTGTTATAGGAATTCACCAATATCAGAAAGGTTGTGAGTATATTTTAGTGTTCTAGAAAATATTGATGATGTTTGATAACTTTATATTTATTAATTGTCTTATTGATTTTTATTTTTTGAGGGATTATATGTATGGGGTTATATTGCATCATGCAATGCATATTTCCATTATCAAGTATTAGGATCATTTTTTAATCAATAGTCTATTAAAGTATTTAGAAATATTTTGGAACTATTAAATTTGATGGAACTATTTTTCAATATAATATGATTATTAATATGTATCAGATGATTTAAATAATAGATAATATTTTTCTTGTAAGAATTTTATATTTTGGTGGACTATGGGTTATACAAATGCACTTTATTAATGTCTCCTATAATAACTGATTCCACTACTACATTGGTCGGTGTATTTTTAAGGAACATTTCAGGTGGACTTTTAAATATCTGTTGTGTTAGAATAAGGATAATGAGTTATGATATCTTGGAATTAATGTGGTGAAAATAATTAGCAATAATATTCATATCGTTATTTAGTAAATAGAGTCCAGATATTTCAATCATAAGTCATAGGACATTAGAGAAGGATACATCTAGTTTATCATGTTAGAGACCATGTGTTCCCAAAGGATTCTTCTTGATGTGGGTAGTGGGTGTTCGATCATGGGATTACGATTTACCATAGATTATCAATCCTTTAATGGTGTCATAGTGTTCTGTATAGTTTTAATATGAGTTGCCCATTATTCCATAGATATACTAACCCCATGATTTCTTCTATTTGTATAAACTTCTTTAATATACCCACAATGAATTTAATTTCATATAATGATGTGATTTTTATATGTATGATTATTTTATGTTCACTGATAAACCTATTTCAATTATGGAACGTTAGGTGAGTAAGTTTTACAATTCATCCACTCTAATAGTTTCCACATTATTGACTCATATTGTCTTCGAGAAGTCTATGTTGAAAGGTGAGTCAGAAATACATTCTTTGTAACTCGGTTTGTTTCAAAAATTATTTTTCTATGACGATTGAAATTGTAGAAGTTTTTCTTTTATGAAATGTGTTTTATATATATAATCTGAATAATGTTCAATTAATGTTTTTTTCTAATTAAATAGGATCCTCATAATATATTTTGGATATTTTACTTGATTTTTTTACCGTTAAATTTTAATTCATGGGGATGATAATTTATCGATAGGTGTATAATTTAATAGAATAGAATTTAATTGACAATTTCATTACAATATTTAGTTGTTTTAGTCTGTAAGAGTTGTTTCGTGGGAGGGAGTGGGTGTTAGGGTGGTTAATTCAGCTAGATGGAATAGTTTATATCATGTCCAAGAAAGTTTCACTATGGAGAGATAACTATGTTATATATTTTATTATTGTTCATGTATATTTATCCATAAATTAATAGGGTCTAGGATATCCTATATTGTTATATACTTGGGTGTGAGACATGTGGTCTTTAGTGCTATTTTTAGTCGATGAATTGTTGTCTTTTTATGAGTATTTATTTTGGAATATATATTACAAGGTTACTCATTAGGTGAAGAACTGTCTAGGTTAATCATAAATGAGACATCCAGAGTTATTTAATAGATAAAATGGTTGAATAAAAAATTATATTATTATTTCATAACAGTCACATGTTGATTTGATCATATCATATATATTTTAGATGTGTAATCTTTGGGGTTAACCTTATGTGATATTTTAGTTAATCCCAAGTGATATGATTTCCGATATGGTTATTCCTGCATTCTAATTAACTCATGGGTGGTTGAATCATGAGTTACTTTTTTAGAGATATATTGTGTCATCATAAAGCCTATTATATTGTGGTTTTTTATAGGATTTATTCAGTCTTCTGTAAATAGGGTGTATATTTCTTTACATCTCTTGAATTATTATGAATTTTGGATTGATCACATTAGTTTTCTCATGGACGTGATGAATTCATAGAGTAAAATTTATCATGAAAATGAGGATCAAGGTGAGATAATATGAATTAATGCATTTGAAATCTCTAAATTATATGGTGGCCTTATCTGATTGAATATCTAATGGTACTCTATTTTGCGATGGATTGGTCTGATTATCCTGGAAGACCTACCTTCCAAAGCTAAAAATTGATCATCTCTCTCATTACACAGTAACTATAGGATGGATCCAAAGTCAATGTTATATTTGATGATTGATATCTTTTCATAGGTTTTTTTATATAATATATACTAATAAATTCACATTGTCTTTTGAAAAAATGTATCCATCGGAGTAATTATGCCACTCATGATCACTGTTTTGGAAGGCGTGGTGTTTTTATGATGTTTTGGCTGTATTAAAACATTGGTGAATGATTTGTGTCTTTCATATATCCCAAAATTCTAATTTTATGTCACCTCTTAGTGAAATTTGAATACATTTCAATGGAAATTTCTATAGTTATTGAAATATTATGAATCTTTCTATCTCTTATACCTTGGGGAGAGGGAATTTCATTATTGATGACTTGTGTAAGATGTATTGGATATATGTTCTTAGAGTCATTTTATACACTAAGAGTCTTGGGGGAGTTGTATGTGATGCATCATTATTTGTGGAAAATGAGTGGTTGAGTTTGATAATATAATATGACTATGAAATCATCCCTCCTATGAGGAAGGATAAGTTTCGTCATATGTTTTCTAGCTCAAGCATTATAGTATATACAATTATATCAATAATGTGTCATAGATTACAGATTCAATTTTTTATTTTAGGGATAGATGTGTTATTGATGGTGTTATTTTTTATGATGTTTTGTATATTACTATGTGAAATTATATAATCATGTTACTAAAAGGATATTTCATCCATTAAATGTACCAAGGTTGAAATAAGAATATATCTTAACAAATTTTATCATTTTTCCCCAATATGAGGGAGGAGGATTTTCATTTCTATTTTTTGTGATTTATTGATGATGTGGGATCATTTTATAATTATTAAGGAGACCACTATTATTTATTATTTTGTGATTTTGTATACATATGTTGTTGTAATCATTTATTAAATACATAGGACCATTACCTATAAATTTTATCCTTATGATACCTCGATTGTATATTGAGGAATGTAGTTTTATTTTGGACATAATTATCACCTTTTCCCTATTTTCATCCTCATTCAGATGGTCAAATGAAATAGAATAAATACCATATGTTCTTTGTATGAATTCCAGATCTTTTAAGATAATGGGTGTGGCACCTAACCTGGTTTATTATTTTCAATATTAGAAGATAATTTTAATCTAGTGGTATGGTTATATACAAGAAAAACATTGGGTGGCCTCGTAGATCGCAGTAGTGTTATACCATGGAAATATTGTTATTTTTCTATACAATATAGGTGCTACAGAGCATCAATGGGAATATGAATATATTTTTATATAATATTTAGACAAGATATGTACTTTCTATGTATTTGGAATATTTGAGGAGGATACGTCAAGAGTTTCATTATGGATATAATGATTTCATAAATGATTATTTTAGATGTTGAAAGTTGAGGTTCATGAATGGAGTAAGATTCCCACATAGTTTATCCTTCCATTCTATATGTACAAATGTGATTTAGAGGGGAAGAATCCATCATCCATTATTCAACCTTGAGATCAAATTGATGAATTCTTATATATTTTTTAAAATTGTTAGCATAAACATAATGACATTGATTTCATTTATTTGGGTTATTTAGATTTTTTAGGTTTTGTGAAATCCATAATGAAACTAGTTGATATTTCTTATTGTTAGGAGAAGGTGTTTTAAAAGTCATTCATTACTACTTTTTGACATCATGGATTCATAGTATATTTCTAGAGTATAATTGGTAATGGGATTCAAAACATAATTATTAGTAACATAATTTTATTCAGACAATAATTTCCCATGACGATTTTGATCTATAATGTTTTTCTTTTATTAATTGAGGTTGATTTTTTCATGACACGACCCTACTCGGGCTTGAGCCACAACTACCCCAACCCTGCCTCCATAGGCCAGGGCCTGGCGACCAGCACCAAAGGCACAATAACTCGGGGAGTCCTTTGCCTAAGCACCTGTATACACTCACGCAGCAAACTCAATGCAACAGTGCAGAGTAAAAGTTAAGACAAGAAAAGAAAAGGAAAGGGAAACTGCTTTATATATACCACAAAGTGCACCGACATCTACAAGTACAAATAAAGAAAAGAAAAGGGGAAAAACACACTCTCAACAAACAAGTGCCACAACCCAGAAACAGGTAAACAAAAAGAAACAGCTGACGGGTATCCCACCTGGAACCTGGCCACGACCACCACATGTGGTCCATGCTCCCAAGCACCTATGCTCCAATGAAGTCACGCTCCACATGTCTGTTGTCTGCAAGGGCACACCAAGTGTGGGCAAAGCACAAGAAAGGGTGAGTACAAAAATACTCAGTAGGATACCCCGAAAGCTCGAGGGACCAACAAAGGTGGTACCGAAGGGTGAGCAGTAGAGGGAATAGGGAAAGTAGAGGAGTACAACTGAAAGTGAAGAAAAGTGTCCAGCTCAACCCAACAAGAGAAAAGAAGGTAAAATCATCCAAACACAAGGAGCTGGAAATGGTGAGAAGATAAACATCCCGTTGAGTCTTCGCTACCTATAGCCGGAGAGTAGACTCTTCCAACCAGGAGAAGCTAGACACGGAAAGCACGTGGCATACCCCGCGCGTCTTCGCCTCTCCTGGAAGGAGAGTAACCAAACCCAAGAAGTTGGTACTAGAACAATATATATACATATCCATATGATCTATCAAGAAGCCCAAACAATGTCGTAAGAGGATCTCCGTCCCGTATCTCAGCCCAAGAAAGAGTAGCCAACAGTCCCAGAAGTAACACCATCGATGCCCAGCATTCCGCACCGCTGCCCCGAACCACAAGCCAAGTTATCAATCACCACACATCGACATTATCCGCTTTGGGCGGCACTGACTGGCCCGCACAGTTTTAGGTCGCATCACAAGGACGTGTCTCAGTGGAGGGAAATCTCCTCGTACTTGCGAGTTCTGGGGGAAAGTCAAACCACACCACGTCACTACCCCGTAGTCGAGAGGTCTACTCAAAGTCGACAGGAGACCCCCTGCCCAGCCCCGCTGGAGGATCCCTGGATGTCAACGGGTTCCCACTACAGGGAGACCTGGAACGTCGATGCGTACCACACTGCCCAGTCCTGTAACAGGGCAATCCACTAGAGGGCGACCCTGCTAAAGTCGGCGATGGGACCACTGCCCAACCCAGCAGGAGGAAACCTGACATCGGGGACCACTGCCCAGCCCAGATGGAGGTAAGCCGGGCATCAGGGACCACTGCCCAGCCCAGCTGGAGGTAAGCCCGGCATCAGGGACCACTGCCCATCCCCGCTGGAGGTAAGCCCGGCATCAGGGACCACTGCCCAGCCCCGTTGGAGGTAAGCTCGGAACTGCCTTCGTCATCCCTGCTGGATGGTACTGCTCGGTGAACACCATTGTACTGGCCATCCCTGCCGGATGGTAACCCTCTGGCGAGCCTTGCTCGAAACAACCTCAGCCCTGCTGGAAACAACCTCTGCCCTGCTGGAAACAACATCAGCCCTGTTGGAAACAACCTCAGCCCTGCTGAAAACAACCTCAGCACTGCTGGAAAAACCTCAGCCCTGCTGGAACAACCCCAGCCCTGCTGGAACAACCTCAGCCCTGCTGGAAACAACCTCATGGGTAGAGGATCGGTGCCCGCTTAAAGTGTTGGTCACACCGAAACCACACGCTCTACCAGGGAACACGGAGCAACTTGAGAAACTCCCCAGGCCTCACAAGGCGATCACGATCCAATCCGCCGAGTCACTGTCGAAGCGGACTGAGACATCTCATCCCAGAAATTGGGGAAAACAACCATGCTATACGAACACCCGTAGTCGCAGACGGTATCGCAGTCCAGTGGGAGGGGCACGATACTGAAACCCCTCACAGCTGAAGAAGAAGAGGATACAAACCATCTCTACCGGCCAAACCATCTAGAACAAGACCAGGGGGAGACCACTCAACCCTGCTGGTCAGACAAAAGAGCACCAGGCCAGGGGAAACTCCTCCCTACTGGTCAAACAGCCGAGCACAAATCCAGGGGAAAACTCCACCCTGCTGGTCAAACAAATGAGCACAAATCCAGGGGAAAACTCCACCCTACTGGTCAAACAAATGAGCTTAGAGGGACCCTCTATGTCATGAGAGGTCAAAGTACGTAAATTAGATCACGACATGCACGTGGGGCCCATACGATGTGTGGCCCCAAGTCAACCCC
The DNA here is from genome assembly GCA_963277665.1 of Viscum album. Classification (NCBI taxonomy): domain Eukaryota; kingdom Viridiplantae; phylum Streptophyta; class Magnoliopsida; order Santalales; family Viscaceae; genus Viscum; species Viscum album. The sequence goes on along the minus strand of OY728126.1, from coordinate 1,680,546,187 downwards.
AACTGAGTGCAAAAACATCCTCAGGTACAAATAACCACACGTACCTCCAAGCGCTCCCGTATACTCCTGGAGTATACCTCATTCCAGCCCAAAGACTATCGTGCACATGGCACCCACCGTCAACGCGAAGGTGTGACGTAACAACTACACCTCAAAGGCCCACGCACGGCCAACCACATCTCGGGAACCATTTACATAACTCTCCCAAGAGTGCACGATCACACGCCAAGGGTCCGCTACAAACAAGGTAGGGTGAACCACCACTAGAGCATCTTCCATGCTTCCTCTATTAAAAATATTGCGCAAGAGGCTCCGCACAGCCAAATGAATCACTATGTTTTAATCCTTGTGGAAGAACACGCGAGATCGACTACTTACTCGCCGCACACGGATATCCGACGAAAAAGTCACCAACACCGCCTCACGCCCGAACGACGTCCCGTGATCCCGAGCATCGGCCCCGAAAACAATCGGGCGCATCACACCATTGGGATCCCCTCGGGAAAACACATCAAAAGATCTAGTCACTTGAGTGCAACGGATATCCGGTGGAAAAGGTGCAACCCGGCACACAGCACACGAGCGGTGCCACATGGGACCCGCATCCCGGTCTCGAAACTCAACGAACAGATAGCACAGTTGCGATCCTCTCGAAAAAGTACACGAAATGGAATATTTACTTGTCCAAAACGGTTGTCTGGTGATAAAGATAGAAAATCCCCATCGACGCCCAAACAGCCCTGGTGGGCCCCGCACCATCGTGCCGAAATTACAGCGGGCAGACTGTGCCAACGCGATGCCCTCGGAAAAACACCCAAAATCGTCTGCTCGCCCGCCCCGAACGGACATCTGAGGAAAAAGTCGCTACAAGGTGCACACAGCTCAAAAGATGGGCCGTAGAGCCCACGCCTCAACTTCGGCCTCAACGCCTGAAACCACCCTAGAATCCTCCGCCTCGACGCCAGGGTTCCAACGCCGCTGTCGGGGCTTAAATCGGACGTCGGACGCGTCTGCGCCATCCAAAACAAGATCCCCCCGAAGCAAATGACTAACCCCTTAAAGACGCGTCGCGCCTCCGAGGCCCCTCATTTCGATAATCAAAAATTCCCAAAACCATCCCAAAAAGTCCGCCTCGTCGGTACAGTTCCACCGCTGCAGACGGTACTCAAAACGGAAAACCGTAGCGTAAAATACAGATGTCGGAACACCGAGGGGGCAAGGCCCCTAGGGCTGGACCGGACTGGACCGGCCGGTCCGCCCCTCCTGGGACGGCCCACGACATAGCCGCACGGTGCGGGTCTTTGTCGCCGCATAGGGGTCGCGTGCCGTGACCCTGCTGTCGCCGCTCCCTGGCGACCGCTGCCTCGCCGGGCGCTCCGCCAGACACCCCCGCCGACACCCGAGCGCCCCGCTGCCGCGCCCAGCGCCTCCACCGGACACCCGCACCGACGCCCGGGGACACCCCCGCCAACGCCCGAGCGCCCCGCTGCCGCGCCCAGCGCCTCCACCGGACACCCGCGCCGATGCCCACCTCCACCGAGCCACGCCGCCGCTCAAACTCGCCAGAACCCGAAAACCCGCGATCTTCGGCGGATGATTGCAGATGCCACGGAGCTCGGAATTTGAATCCGAAAGATGCATTGGAAGGGGAATTAACTCTACTACGCATTAATGGGATTTGATCGATGTTCTGGCAAGGAATAGACAGTGAAGATCGATCTCAAAATAGGTACGGGAATAGAAAATGCAAACGACAAATCCTACCTCTTGGGCTTCGCCCGAAGCTTTACGACGATCTGCCGGCACCACTGCACCTCGCCGGAGTCGCCTCGCTGGACTGTCTCACAGGAGATGGAGGAGGAGAGGGATAGGAGGGGCTTCTAGGGGGGAAGGGGAAGGAGATGAGGGAGGTGGGTGTGTTAAGTGTTTAAATAGAAAACACTTAACCACCCGCCCGTAGGCCCGAACCCTAACTCCCGATGGGGTCACAGTTAAGCCTCCCTTAGGGTAAACACCACCTCCCGAGCACAACAGCTATCTCGGAATTTTAATCCGAGACCCCGTTCAAATGTTATAAAATTTAACGTCTGAAGCCGCTAAATTACGAAAACGCACATGGGGCCACTTTTCACAAACGGCCCGCGCCCGCGAAACTTATACCCCTCCTAGGGTAAACTGCACGCTCCGAACACAATGGTGCCCTCAGTTTCCCAATCCGAGCCACCGTTTATGAGATACTCGATTTTCACCATTAAACGAATAAATAAATTAATTAATTTATCCATTTAACATTCCAGAAGCAGGCGAGGGGTCCAATTGTCTCTTGCCGACATGTTTTATGTCATTCCTAGGGTAAACACCCCATTCCGGACCCATCCGTACACTCGGTTCTCTGATCTAAAGCTCAATTTAGAAGTTATCCCAATTATTTAGCAATTCATGTGTGAACGCACTGAAAATTTAATTCCGGCCACTCCGTGGCTCGGAATCGCTCGCCGTTTGAGGCCGCTGCTCCGGAATATCATCGAGAATATTCCAAAGTCTTTCAAAGAAAAAACCGGGTTCATACAGATTTATTATTGATATGTGATATATTCGAGTAATGATCTTGTTCCAATTGAAAATGACTCTCATAATGGTTTTTTTACGATTACAATAAATTTTTTAATTTATGTCCATTATGAATAATAAGGTTTTGAATTTTTTTAGGTTTTTAATGTAATATCCTAGGATTTATCAAATAATTACATTTTGACTTTTTGGTGTATGAGTTTTCAAGAGAATGTTTGTCGAAGGGAGTTGGAATTTGAGTTGAAATTCTTACTTGATGGGATGTGTTATTGTTTGATGATGTAAGTATCACTATAACCATCTTGAAAGAATATATTTTTAATCATTTACCATTTTCATCTCTCTATATTATGTTGTGGTTGGGTAGGGTTCTAATGTTCATCCAAGGTTGTGATATGTGAGGTTCTTCTGGTGTCCATTTTTGTAGATGATGTATATTTTTGGTTCCATATGGATTTTTTATATAGTAGTGGATACTAGGTTACTCTTTGGTTGAGATATCTCTAGTTTGATCTTACATAAGGCCTATGAAGTTATTCATTTTAGAGTATTGTTTCATTGAAAAGTTTATAATTTGTTTAATAATTTCTCTTGAGGTATTCATCTTCTCGTATATTGGTAAATATTTTGAGTTATTACGATTAATATTATTTCATGTCCTGGTCAATATCACTTGACTAGAATTGTAGTGTTTTTTTACCCACAATGAAATGATATTTTTGGAGGTCAAATTCTTTGTTTTATTTAATAGAGATCAATTGTGTCTCTATGTAGTCCAATATAAAGTATTGTGCTCTATGGATTATTAAGATTGAGGTAATGAGGTCAGGGTTTGTGTCTACATTCTCAAATGATCCAGAATGTTTTTTTCATGTTGGATGTTTGTTATCCTACCTAAATTCATAGAGTTATTTAAATATTGACCAATAATATTATAGGGATGTAATGGGAGTTCCAAACTATATTTTAAAAGGTGTACCTTATTTCTCTACATTGTGGCACGATGAACCCTATTACTTCATTGATTGTTTATTTTCTAGGAAGGCAGAAAATTATTTCCTTCAAAAAAATTAAATATTATTTCCCAAAAATGTTTCATAAACCTACTAGAATATACATGAATATTTAAGAATCTTTCGTAATATTTGTTTTATTTCCCCTCATCATCAATAGATAATATTTTCTGATCCAAGGAGATTTTAATTCTCATTTATTTTGGGATATCTTATTATTCAATTATTATAATGGATGATATGATATTAGTTTTTATTAAGTAATATTTTTTTCACTTTAATGGGGAACTATAAAATCCATAGATTTTAAAATAACCCATTGATCGATTAGGTATGTTTCTAAGAACACTGAACTTAAATGAACTCGAAAAAATAATTATTTCTAAAAGACCATTATAATATATCAATTTATTTTGTGAGGAATAATTGTATTAAAAAAAATTAGTATATATATAATTTTACAACTCATAGTTAATATATTAATATATTATTTGGTAATTAACACATAAATTTTAGTAATCTACTTTTTGTTATTCAAATATATTATTTAATCAAAAAATTATTTCTATTTCATTATATGAGTAGATTGCAAAACATCAATTTATAGACATTTAAATACTTTATTTCATTAAATTAAAATCATTTTTTAAGTCAACAAATAAAAATTATTATAGGATAATTTTTTTTGAATTATCTTAAAAGTCTCACTATTTATTTAATACTGAAAAATACTGATTTTGGTAAAAAAATGTCCTATATTTTTAATAAAATAGGAAATTTTAAACATCTATTATGTTTTGAAATTGGTTTCGTGTAAAACATATATCATTTTTTTATATTTTATCCACACAAATTCTTGGAATAAATTTTCTATTTTATTTTAATATATAATTATTTTGTGGACAAAAAACATTTATTTTTTTAAACAATATTTTTAAAGTAAATAATTTTTCTTATCCTACATAATAAAAAAATCCATAATCGGGATTTTTTCGAATGAAATTTATAGATTATAAATAATTAAATATCAATTTTTTTTCTTAGTGTAATATTTATTTGAAATTGTTTTAATATAAAATAATCTTTCTGTTGAAAATTAGACGTTATGAAAACCATTTTTTTGTCGCATATATGAGTGTTTATTTAAATAGTATTTTTTGAATTATGTAAATTGAGTTTGGTGATATTAATTCCATTTTTAAATCAGGAGTAAAAAATTATGTTGTTTGTTATTTTTCATACATAGGCAAAAACAAATGTTACTGTGGTAAAAACAATCTATCGAAGTATAGGTATAATAATTAAAAGAGAAGAATTTATAATTTAAAAGCATAAAATTTCTAACAAATGTAATAAAATGGGTGTTTTATTTTTGTAATCAATTCAACCCAAAATTGGTTGGCTTTTAATATATAATAATCATTATCCAATCCCTTAAAACCACGACTCATCATGTATAAATATCATAGCTCACCCCCTTTCTCCTCAAAAGCCTTTATGAATTCTAAACCACTACCTAATCCTCTCTTACCAACTATCATCGCATCCATGTTTTTATTCTCTCACCTAATGAAGAATTACTATGACTTCATAAAAAACATCAAAGTGATTTTATTAAATAGGTAATTTTCTCAATTCAACTCTCTTATTTTAATTTCTACTTCTAACTTATCCCCACCTCCATTATTCATAAAGGAATAATAACTCCTAAATAATTTAAATACTAAAATTTTATTTTTTATAATATAATATATTATATCCACCAACTGTTTTACTTCCACTTACTCAATAAAGATATTCAATTGTCCAAATTATTCATGTTAATCCACATTTTGAATAATTATTTTTTATTTTCTATTACCTCCATCATATCTAGTCATAAAATTATTATTAATGTAAAATAAGATTATGAAATATATATTATGACAATTTTTTTATTTTTAAACCAATATATATTCAAAAAATTTAATTAAATGAAACTATTTTTTAATTCATGGAAATAAAGCTAAAATAAACTAAATCTTCATCAACAACATTTTATCAAATGAATCCTCTACATGTTAAAAATAACAATGATATGTCATACTAGTTAAAAATATTGATTTTAATTAATATCATTCAATTTCAAATTTTTATTTATTCTATTTTTAATGAACATCTACAATGAAAAAAAATTGAACCGACCATTAAACCATGAAATGAAAACATCTAAAAAATTAAAAATTATAGAATTTTATTTAATGAATATGTTTTAATGTTATATAAAATATTCATATATGGTATTTTAAATATTAAAATATTTTGGGAATATGTTAATAAAATTATTTAATCAGATATATCGGAGGTTGATGTTGGAGATACTAAAAGGATGTGTGAGGTAAGGGTTTTTAGACTCACTTCTACTTCTGTTAGATATATGACTAAATCACAACTTATTTATTTTGTGTGGTTTATATAATACGCCATTAAATATAATAGAATAAATTTTCATATATTAATTTTATTAAATGTTTCATTTTATAATTATTACTCTTATAGTGCAAATGAATTGACTAATTAGAAGTAGTTTCGAATTTCATAACTAAATTTCTGTTCATTTTTATAAAATTCATAATCATTGATTTTGATACTTAGATTATGTGTGAAATGTCTTTTTTATTACATCTTGTTGTATTTAAACTTTTTTAATACGTATTTACATTGGATTCACATAATATATTTATTTTATAATCATTATTTAACTGATTTAATAGTTTTCATAGATAATTTTTTAAAACAGTAATTTTTTTAAAAAAAATTTCATTCTAACTCTCATTTTCAACCATAACTACGATTTTTATACTATTTTTAAAAAATGTATTTAATATTATTATTTTATTGATTAATTAAATTAATAATAATTTAATAGTTTTTTCAATATGGTTACAAAGGTATATCTTTTCAATATCATAAAAAGAATATTTTAATGCTTTATGAATCAAATATAGAAAGAAATCTTTTTAACTCATACTGCATGACCAGATTTGTCTGATTCATTGAAGCCAAAAAATTTTGAGGTATAATTTGTAGGATTAAAATTGTATCTTTAAACAAAATCTCTTTTATATTTTCAATGAGTTTTGAAAATAAGATATTTTCAATTTTATGGATGTTATTTTCCTTCATAAAATTTCAATAATCGCATATAATATAATTTTTTTCTATTTCCAAATAAATTAATGAATTTTATACGTAATTATGGTTGATATGATACGATTATTTATTCCATATTTTAATAAATTTTTTATGATTAGATCAATTTGGGATGTACTATTTTGATACCAATCACCATATTAATCATGATTATTTTTTATTATGTTCATTTGATTTGGCTAAGTATTGAAATTTAATATATTTGTATTGAATATGAATGAATAATTTTTATTTTGATTCTTCCTTTCATATTTGGAATTCTTTAGACATTCAAGGAATGTGGGGGTACCTATTATAGATATCTCTTTGATGCATCTGTAGGTATTAAGAGCCAAATTTGTTGGCCAAACTTATTATGTTTGTACCAATTAGTTTTAATATGTTTTGTCAAATGTCCTTGATAGTGGAGATAATGTTTGAAAACCTAATAAACATATAAATAGTATATTTAAATTATATTTTGAAAGGTAGTTATGATAGATGTACCATGATACCTTATACCATGGATTCAAATAGTTAACGATTTCCTTTATTTTGATTTCAGTTATTATTACCCATGAAAGTTTCACAATGATATTTTATGTGGATGAATTTCATTTAAATTTATTTTTCAAAAAGGAATGGGTTTTTAGTTATTTGTCAATTTATGGTGATTTTTCTTATTGACTGTTGATATATTCTTCTGTACATAACCCTTGCAGAGCATCTGAGCTCACCCCTTTCATATGTTTTATTTTCTCCTTGGATACCAGGATGTTTTTATGTTTGATATGTAGGGATACACTATAGTTAATAATGGAGTTCTAAAAAAATATAATCATATATATTTTATGTTTTAATATATAATTTAAATATTAAATATATATCTATTTTATTAAAACTAAAAGATTAAGTCCTTTAGTATTCTATTCCTGGAATGTTATGAAACTGTAATAATTTAACCCTCAACATTGGGCTACATTGGTTTTGGGATTTTATAGTTTATGTCATAGGATATTTAGAATAAGAAAATGGGAAAATGATTAAGGAAAATATATATTATAGAAAATAATCCCATGATAAAAATTTTAAATCCCCCTAATGAATCCAAACATAATATTTAGAGATTAGTAATTCCTAAATTTTCTATTTTCATTAAATATTTTAGGGATTATATATTAGGTTTCATAATGTTTTTATATAATATAATGTATTAAATTATTTATAAATTCATATAATTAGATTTAATTAAGACTATATCAATTTATTTGATCCATGTATTGTTTTCCCCCTAGGGAAAAGAAACGATAATATAGTTCTGGTTGGAACTAGATTTCTAGGTTGAGTTGGACAACATATAATTATAATAAAAAAACTCACATTGGATGTGATAGATTGCCTTACCTATATGGAACGTACTACTAATCCAAAATTTGGTGAAACAATGTTAGATAACATAATTCATCATAATACTCTATAAATTAGTGGAAGTATGAACCAATTTTAGGTTTAGAAATAGATATGTTCTCTAGAAAATATATTTCTCACAACGGGATGTAATAAAAGAGAGATTACTTTCACTGAAATTTATCATATTTTGGGAGATTTCAATCAATAGTGTATAATGTTTCAAAAACCTATATATCATTAGGTAATATAAAAAACATAATGGATAATTTTTTAGGAAATTTACTTAAAATAATATTTTCATGGGAACATAGACAATATTTGGAGGGACAATTCTTGAGTTGGGAAAAAATAGAAAAAAATGTTCCTATGCATGAAGGAATCATTAAAAGTTCAGAAAGGAATTGGACAGATGACATGAGTAATGAAAATAATATGATTTACCATTTCATTAGTGATTGTAATCTACAGTTTCAAGATTCGACGACCTCCAAAAAATATATATCACGGGATTACATAGTATCATGTGCCATCGATACAAAGAAAAAATTTTCAATGGCTTATTTTTCATATTGAAATGAAAAGAATATTAGGAAGGAATATAAAAAAATGTATAATGGGAATTCTGCAAATAAATTTTTTCTCACATGTGATAATTTTGAAAAGAAACACCCCAAATCCATTTTGCTGGAATTGGAGTTTTTTACAAGTGTACAGTGATATTCCATTTGGATCATAATTAAAAATAATGTAATGATTCTATAAAAATTTTAAACTATTTAGAGATGAGGAATTATAAAAATTAATTCTCCAAAATTTATTTAAATATTCCCCAGAAGAAGAAAATCGATCATGATCAATCATATGTTATTAATACAATCTAAGTATAATGATTACTGTTCTAGAATATTTTGTTCAAAGAATTTTTTTTTTAAAAGTATTATAGAATAGAGACTATAAATAAAATGAAAATGTTATTATTTTCAGAAAAAAGTAATAACCAAGGAAATAAATTTGGATGAATTAATAGGATTTAAAACATCATGAAATTTATTATTGTTCAAATATTGTTTACTGTGTCATTTTATTTTTTGGAAATAGACTCATTATTTTTAGTAGAATAATATATTTTTTTTCAAATATATATTTTCTTGAAAATTTTATTATTCATATATATTATAAAATTATTATAATTTTTGTATGATTATATTAGAATTTTTTTGATACAATAAATATTTTAATCAGCATGTAAAAATTATCTGCAAATAATTTTTTCTGAATCTTCTAAAAATATGTTCTTACTGAATAATGAAAAAAACATATTATTTTAAATATTTCATTTAATTTTGGAAAATTATGAAATGTGAAAGCATCATTATTATTTCAATATTGTTTAATTTAAAATAATTTTAATTTAGTTATATTTAATTCTATTAAATTATTTGGAATATACTTTATATTTTGACGTCGATTTTTTTTATTTCGGGGCTAAAGAGGATATTTTTCATAAAAATTTATTAATGTACATAATTAGAATACTTTGGAATTAATTAAAATAATAAATAATGTAGAAAATATTAATTGAAATTTAAATAAAATATATTGTCAAATACAAAATTTTTATCAAATAATGATAATTATTCGTCATTGAGTTTATAATACATTATATTTTTATAGAATAATAGAGTTCTTAAAACCTACATTTTTGTCACATGTATGGGTTTTAATATAAATATAATTTTAAAAAATATATGAATTGAATTTGTTAAAATGGATTCTATATTTTTAATCATATATTATAAATTATTTTTGTATGTTTTACTTCATTTTTAGGATAGAAATTTTTACAATGGTAAAAAATATTTTTCACATTAAATGTAAGATAATGAAATAAGTTAAATATTAAAGGTAAATGTTTAAAATACCTAAAAAACAAAAAATTAAATTAGTTTTTTATGTGTTTATATAACAGAACCATCCTTTAAAACATTATTTATTTTCCAAATTCATTTGAATTATTTACACCCTATTTTATTTTGATTTACATATAAAATATTAATTATTTAATCAATTTAGGCCTCCCCTCCTCGAGTATAAATTCAACTCATAACCACCAATTTCTACTAAAAATTATATAATAGATCAGAATATCTACCAAATCCTCTCCTTCCCACTTTTCCTATTTTTTATTTTTGTTGGTATCTCCAAATGACAAATTCCATGTTCTTTAAGGGGTCCTCTTAGGAAGTGATATTAAATAGGTAAATTCCTCAATCCACATCTCTTATTTTATTTTATTCATATACATTATACCAACCTCCTTCATCCAATAATGAATAATGAAACTATAATCATGTATGAATAGTAAATTAAGGTCTCAAATTTATTATATTATTTCTATAAATTCTATTATCTCCACTAATTCAATGAAAGAATACCACTGTCTAAATTATGGATGCTAACCATTTTTGTGAATAATGTTTTTTAATTTTCCATTATTGCATTATCATTTGATGATAAATTTATTCTCCTTTTTAAATAATATTTTAAAAGGTATATTACAACCTATATCATGTTAATTAACAAATATATGTACATAATATTTAATTAAAATATATTAATTTGTAATGATCGGAAAAACCATCAATATAAATTAATAATTTATCATTTACATTTTATCAAATTAAACATCCTCATATATGAAACAAACTGATAAATGAAACCATTTTATCTTATAGAAGTGCATTAATACTATTTCATTTTATATTTCTAGTTTCATTAACATTTATATAGAACATACATAATTATTCATAACGGAACTAACCATGAATCCATGATTCAATCATAGCAGAAAGAAACAAAAAAAATTAAATATCATTAATTAATGGGTGGAATAATATTATAGAAAGTCCATATAAATTATTATAAATAATAATATAGTTTATAATAAATTAATAACATAATTTAAACCATTATACAATTGATTTAGGTATAAAAACTAAAAATAATGATGGGGTGTGATTTTTTTATTTATCATTTACTTATTTGAGATATATGTATCATTTGACACTTATTTTATTTTTTTGGTGTATATAACTTTCCTTAGTATATCATATCATTATTTTCAGTTTCTTAATACTATTAAATTGTTCAAGGGATCATTATTTCTTTTTTGGGCCATAAGATTCGAGTAATTACAAGTATTATTGTATTAATTTAACTCTATTTCAATTCGTTGGATTAAAAATATTCATCATTGGTTTTATCATACTATGATTTGGTGTGAAAAATACATCTTATAACATTATTTTGTATTATAAAATTTTAATTTATTTATTGAATGAGTATAAACATAATTTTTTATTTTTATTAATTATATCTTCAATGAAATTATATTTTTAGGATAAATTATTTTAAAACAAATATAGTATTTGAAAAATTCCCTTGAAATTTAATTTTAAAACCATTTCTATGATTATTATAATTTTTTTCAAAAAATATTATTACAATAGTCTTATGAATTTTTTATGTTAGTTTTACATATGTTTGACATTATTCAAAATAGTTTGGATGGTATATTTTTTTCTAAAGAATGTTCTATGAGAATATTCTTACAAAAATAGAGAAAAGATGTATGGAAATTTTATATGAAATGAAATGATATCAATGCCATTATATTTATTTAATGACATGAAGATTCATTGAAATGTTTAGAAGGATATCCTCACTAATTTTTATTTCATTTATAATTAATTTTCATTGTAATATTATTTGACTTTTAAACCGATTGAGGGTATTTTCCTCAATAATTATCAGTGATATCATTTTTAGTATTTGCATCTATATAAAAATCCATATTTGAATCATATTCTTAATTTTGGATGATATCTTATGGTATGATCCTCAATAAGTTACTAATTTTTTTATTATTAGTTTTACTAGTGATGTAATATTTTGATATTATTCACTATTTAACTCTTGATTATTTATGAGAATGTTTGTTTGATTAGGGTATGTATTAGCATTTGAATATAATTTTTTTAATACAAAAAATAATATTTATTATATTTCACCATTATGTATGATGAATTTATTTACATGAAATACCTGGGATTAGGCCAGTTATATATATATACCCTTGATGCATCGATAGTTCACATGACCCATATTTTTTGGAAAAACCTAATCATGTTGTAACCAGTAGTTTTATGTTACCATGTGAATGGTCTTCACATTATGGATGATGTTGTCCAAAAAAATATGAATGTAACATGTTTTTATACAAAATTATGAATTTTATTGATGGTATATGTATTGTGATACTTAATATCAAAGAATCTAACAATTAAAAATCATCTTTATTAAGATTTCAGTTATTATTTTCCACACAATTTTCACTATTATATTATCTTTAGATGCATTTCATTCCATGTAATTATTTAAATAGAATGTGTTTCCAGATATTTTTCTTTCCAAATTGATTCTTCTTATTGAATCATGATATAATATTCTTTAGGTAACCATTACTATGTATTTTTATACCCAATTTCATGTGTTTGGTTTTTACCCTTGGATACTATGATTTGTTTTCTTTGGGATATATAGGGTTTATCTAAATTGAATAATTGATTTATCAATGAGAGCATCATTTATTTTCTGGTGTTTTAAAATTTAATTTGAATTTCAAATATGAGTCTATTTACCAAGACTTCTAATATTATTTGGTTGTTCAATATGTGATCCCTTTTAACTTATGACAATGTAATAATTTAACTACTATCTCATCATTACTATGTATTAGGTATTTTTAGTTTTTATAAGAATAATTTTATTAGAAAATATGGTAACATGATTTATTGAAACAAACGTTGGTGAAAGAATCCATATTGTAGATTTTGAAAATATTCCCAATGAAACCAAACTTGTGATTTAGACATTCATTATACCTAAATTATTAATTATGGTTTAGTAGTATTATAATTACACATTGTGTTTCATAATGATATGATCTAATATAGTGTATTACAATATTTATAAATTGAACCTATTTAGAGGATTGAGAACTATATCAATTCATTTAATCTAGGTACGGTTTTCTACGAGGATAATGATAATGATGATGGGGACATGGATAAAGTTGTTGCTACCACAAGAGGTGAACAGTATATAACTATATTGTCACATGTTAATTGGTTTATGTGAAATAACATCACATGGAAGGAACTACCCACTGATTTACAATGTGGGGTAAATTTTTTAAACCACGTGATGCATAAACAACCTCTATCACTCCTTTGAACTATGAAACCATTTGTTTTTGATAAGTTGACATGTTAATTAGAAAAAGTATTTCACATAGTGTGATGTAATTTAAGGGATACTTTTTTCTTGTTCTTCTCATATCATGATATAATCATATAAATTGGGTTCATAGATTCAAAACACCAAGGATTGGTATTAAATATAAAACATGTAATGTAAGTATTTTTTGGAGGTTTTAATTGGAAAATAACTTCCATATGAACTAGAATCAGATATAGAGTGACAATACTTGATTATGGGATAGAACTAGTATGTAAATCCTGTTAAGTATGATGCCAAATTTACAAAGACAGATATTAATTTGAAATAAACTATATATAATACAAATATTAATAATGACAATTTAATTAATGGGATTAAAAAAACCCTTTTATGGGAAATGATCTCCCAACATTTTTCATAATATGAGGATATAGTATCATATGTTATCATTTGAGAGAAGAAATTTTAAAATTCATATGTTTTTTTAGTAAAAAAATGAGTGGAAGGGGACGAATTATAAAAAAATGTATAATGGGATGAATTATAAATATAATTTTTCCACATGAGATAATTGTGGTTTGAAACACCACAATGCAAGATTGAATGGAATGTGAGTTTTTTTATAAGTGTGGAGATAAAATAAATTTTTCTTATGATTGTAATTTAAATAATTATGTATTGAACTGTTTTAACTATAAGGATATGAGAAAGAACATTAATTAATTCACCGAATGTCAAGGGAATATACCCATGAAATAAAAAATATATCAAGATCAATGGTATGTTTTTTATATAACATTAGTGGAATGAATGTTATGAATGTTTATTTGAATACAAAATATATGTTGTTGAAGTATTTTGTTAATGATATTTTCTAGAAAAGTAATTAATATACTTTATTTTAAATTATTAATGGATATGAAATCATGTGTAAAATGGTACCACGAAAAATGGTTCAATAGAATGATGATCTTTTGGAAAACAAATGTTTAAGGCAGCACAACACATAATATGTTCTCTACAATGCGATAATAATAAATAGATGATTATGTGAAAATAATTGTTTAACAAGATATTTGATAATTGATTTTCTAGATTATGTTATCTTATCTAGAGTTTACTAAAAGATTGGATTTGTGTAAAATATCCAATAATATTTATTTTACATAATGAATACGCAGTAATTCATGTTTTCAATATGTTTTTATTTAACAATGGATTATTCCATGATTCAATATTACTAATTATGCAGGTAATTACTTGTTTGGTATGTGATGATTATGATATACTTTATGTTGTTTGACAGATAAATGATAAGTTTATTTTTAATATTTTTGGTTATTCTTTCGAATGTTTTGGATGTTGATATTTTGGTAGATTCATAACTATATCTAATTATTAAAATTTTCTCGTTGAACATTTGATGTGGATTTAGTGATTATTATATTACATAAACAAATGAATATTTATTTGTATTATAAATCCTTTGGTAACCGTTTTTTTATAATAGTATGTCTAGATAGAAGGAATGAATTTACATCCCACTATTGATCTGCTGATCAACTAGTTATTTAAGAGTTACAATTTCCACATGATATATTGGAGTTATATATGAACCATAAATTGATAAATTCATAATTAAAAATTGATATTGTACTTATGAAACTAAATATAGTAAATATATTATCAAACATGATTTTTAAATATTGTATTTTACTATTATCATTCTTTTTGATGATATCGACGAACTTCTTCAAAAATATTTGGTCAATTACTTTGTGTTCATTATCCTAAAATTTAGTATGTTAATTATAATTCTATCTAATAACTTTATAGTTGGATTTATTTTCCATGTTCATCTATTAACTTGCCATAAATTTTCTACTATACAAAAACATAGTTTTTTGGTGACCTTTGTAATTTTATTCCCCTCTTTTTAAGATAATGTTTTATTGACCATTTATATGTTTTGAGAT
Organism: Viscum album; assembly: GCA_963277665.1. Taxonomy (NCBI): domain Eukaryota; kingdom Viridiplantae; phylum Streptophyta; class Magnoliopsida; order Santalales; family Viscaceae; genus Viscum; species Viscum album. The sequence continues at coordinate 1,680,530,745 of OY728126.1, read as the reverse complement.
ATCCACAAGGTTATTTTTAAATTAAAACTCCATGATTACCAATTAAATGATTATTTTTTGAGTATGAAATTTATTAATGGAGGGTAGAATGTGACACCCAAATATTTTTAAAGAACACTATATTCCATATCATATATGAGAGAAAACAATATTCTCAAATGAAGAAGATAATATAATTATTTTAACACAACCATTAAAACGTATCCATTAAATTTTTATGGAATGAATATTATTAGAAAATTTAATGAAATATACAAATTTATAACTCATCTACAATCTAATAATTTATTTTTATGACAAAAACACTTATTTTTTAGAGAAAATATTTGTTTTTCTCAAAACTATGTTTTCATAAAAAAAAATTACTATTGATTTATATGAGATAATAAATATTATTTTTTTATAAATATTTAAATTAGATTTAATTAATAATATTAACATAATTTTTGGATTCAATATTTAAAAATTATCTCTGGATGATTTTTTTAGACTCCTCTAAAAGGAATAGTATTTCATTGTATTGTGATAATTATAGTTTTTTTAATTTATTTTCAATAATTTAAAATTTTTAAATTCAGAAAATTATTTTAAAATTCTTACATGTAAAATATTTATTATTTTGTAATATTTAATCAATGTAAATTATATTCCACAAATAAAATATTAATTTTATAATAAGCTTATTTTTGTGTTTATAAGTGTGATTTTTTTAGAAACAAATTTAATGTAGATAATGGTTCTCCTTATTAATTAGATAAAATAATATATAATGGGGAATGTATTAAATTATATTTATATAATATATCTGTAAATAAAATTTTATTTTTATAAAAATATTAAAATAATTTAGAGATCTAATATAAAATAATATATGTTTTTTAAAAAATAAACTTCATTAAAACCCACATTTTGTCGCTTCTCCAGTGGTGTGTTAATATGATTTTGAAAATTTAATATTTTGTATTTTTAAATTGAATTAAAAAAATTATTCATAAGTAAAAAATTAGGATTTATGTACATGATCATTTAATGGTATAAAAAATTCTATTGTGGTTCAAAAATATTTTTCGCATTATAGGTAAAATAATGAAACAAGTTAAAATAAAAAGATTAAAGATTAAATTACCTGTGAACAAAAACTTTTAATGAGTATTTGATTTGTGGATCATCTATAACCATCCTATAAAACATTAAATAAAATTCATATTAATTTTAATTAATTTTATTCTAATTTTTTTGGCGTTAAATATAAAATAATTATTATTTAATCACTTAAATCCACCCCTCTGCATGTGTATATACAAACTCCTCACCAACCCAATTTCTCGTCACAATACTTGAATTATTTTAAATATATAGAAAATATAACCCTCCCCACTATCCATACTACTATGTGCTACTGGTCCCACATATTGAAAAAATCCAATGATTTTATTCGATCCTTTAATGATGTGATATTTGAAAGGTAATTGTCTCCAATATCCTCTCTTATTATATTTTATACTTATATCTTCTCATAAAATCCTTCATACATCAAGTAATAATATCTAAAATATAATTTACATAGTCTAATTTTATGCTATAACTATTTATATTGTACTCATTCCTTTTATCATAACATCTTATTCAAATAAATGAAACAAATTTCCAAATTATGGAGGTTAACTTTCATCATGAATACTGATTTTCCATTTTCCATTTTAGATTTCAAGACTGGTAATAAAATTATTAAATTACATAAATAATATTTTAAATGGTATATTATTACATATATCATGTGTTTTAACTAATATATATGTATAATACTAAATAAAATGAATCTAGTTAGTGATTTTTGGAAAACTGGAAAAATAAATTAAACATTTTTTATTAAACTTTTATCAAATGAATCACCATCATGTTAGAAATAAACATTTTACTTGAGATTATTTAAACTAATGTAAGTGAATTAGTATCATTTTATTTCACTTTATTTTTTTCATTTTATAAGAACAACATTATTATACCGAAGTGATCCGACCACGTAACCATGAAATGAATTCCCACGAATAATTGAAATTAATAATATACTATAAATGAAATTGTGGAAATATGTTATAAAACAGTCCTTTAAGGGATCATAAATTTTAATATAGTTATATAATAAATTAATTTCATTATTTAAACCATTATAAATTAGTTATATATATTAAAAAATCAAATCATGAAGAAATGGTTCCGTGTCTTACTTTTTCTTCAATGAAAAAAATGAATTATTCACAAATTATTTCCTATGTGTTTTATATACAATTAACATTAAATAGAATATAATTAATGTAATAATATTAATGTTATTAAATAATTCATTTTATTGTTATTACTTTTATGGGGAATATTATTTGACTGATTACAAGTAGTAAGAAATTTATTAACTCGATTTCCATTCATTAAGTTAAACTTCTATTTCATGGATTTTTCGATACTATGATTTTCTATGTAATGGGTTTTTATTTTCCAACATTTTATTTTCACTATTTTATTTGGATTTATATTTGATAAACATAACTGATTCATTTCATTAGTGTTATCTTCAATTATACATGGTTTTAAAAATACATTATCTTAAAAGATAAATTTTATAAAAATTTACGTAAAACACTACATTCACACATGCCCATGTTTTATATAATTTTTTAATTTTTTTAATATTATCATATGATTTAATAAATAAAATTTTAATAATTTTTACTTTTTTTCAAAATGGGTTCTGATGTATATTTTTTAATTTTCTATAAAAGGATTCATGAGACATTTCAAATAAAAAAACCTATGTTTATTAACATATCAAACAAGGATATATTTTAACATTAATATGAAACCCTAATGGTATGATGAATAATATAAATGTTTACAAGTTTATCATCAATGAATTTTTTTTATAACATAATGGTTTTCTAAAAATAGTTGATTGTCAACCGAAAAGAGGTCATTATTATTATAAAAATTTTAATGAGCTCATTTAATGTATTTTCATCAATATCTATATATAATGTTGTATTTTTTTCATTTACTTTGATATATTCTGATTTAGTATTTCATATTTTACTAAGTGGATTATTAATAGTTTGACTACAGATGTACTATTTTAATACTGTTCGCCATATTACAGATGATTATTTATGATTATGTATATTTCATTTTGTTAGGAATTGACGTTTTGTATGTTCAATTATAATAGGAATGTTTGAATTGATTATTTTTCTCCCTTTCAAATGAGTAATTATTTTGACATGAATGAAACTGGTGGGGCTTAGTAATTGAAAAACCCTTAATGCATTAGTAGGTATCATAAGACAAATCATTTGGCCAAATTTAATCGTGTTTTACCTAGTGGTTTGAAAATATCTTTTGAATCATCTTAACACATTAAATGAAGGTGAAAAAACCTAAAACAATTTGTACATAGTATTTTTTAAACATCCAGTGTAAAGTCCTAATGGTATATGTACCATAATACTTGATATCAAGGAATCCAATAATTAAGTAGATCCTATAATTGTATTTCAATTATTATTATCCATGATATTTTCACTATGATATTAAATCTTGATGAATTTTATTTCAACATATTATTTAAATGGTATGTGATTATATTTATCTACCTATCCAAATTGATTATTTTTATCGATTAATAATTTCTTATGATTTATATATTCCTTAATGGTTATTTTAGGTCACCTCTTTCTTATGATGTATTTTTTCCCTAGATACATGGATGTGTTTTATATTTGATATACAGGGTTACACTAAGAGGAATAATGGTGCTCTGAAGGATTTGTTTTATATTCAACTGGAATATGAATTTAAAATATTCATATTTATACTAATCACACTAAACTACTCATTATTCAAGGATGAGATTTAATGAATCTAATTCCAATTAAATAATGTAACCATGGACTATAGGATTTAATGGTTTGGTACATTATATGAATAATTGATTATATTATTTGGATTTTACCATTGTACATTTGTTATTTTTAATATTATTTTCATTGTCATCATATGAAATGTTGTATGAATGTTATATTGAGGTAAGATATTCAAGATTTCTATTTTTTTGAATTATAGAATTATCAGAAGTTATTTATTTTTTTGGATGGTGAGTAATTACCTAAAAAGATAATAAATATGACTAGGGGATCAATATGGGGTGATAGTGATTTGTATGTTATTTTTCAAACTCAGTTTCTATTTCTTATCATTAGATGGTTTTCTGAGATTTTTTCTTGTACTTTTTGTATGTTATTGTGATATATATATTTTCCATGTTTTTTATTTTTAAATCTAATTTATTAATGATTTTTAATTTAAATATGTTATATAATGTGTTTCATTGAATGATGAAATTATTGTATTTGTATTGACATAATAAACCGAACTATAATAAAATTTAAATCGACTAGGGAATTCCATTAGGTAAATTCATTTTTGTTCCCCTTTCTTTTTCTCTACATAGTGTTTTACTATACATGGTTTATGTGGATGCAGATATGGTCATAGATATCGTGATAAAGTATGGGTTGTTTTAGTAGTGGTGTAGGAAAACAAATGTTATTTTGGTAGTGGGGATATGGATGATTATCAGTAATAGAATTAGATCTCAAGTAGTTGGCATACATTTTTTGAGGGTTTAAGAAATTGTGGTTTTTATTGTTTTGGGATTTTGATGTAGTTTTTCTGTGGAATGGAACATGGTTTTAACTGATGAAATTGGTTGTGGGTAATTAGATAAAACTAATAAATGACGGCTTATAAAATGAATAAGGGTAATTGTTGGAATATCAACAGTTAATATAAAATTAGAACTGAAATAAATGAGAGAAAATAAATATTGAGGACTCAATGTTGAGGACAGTTATTACATGAACTGGAATTAAACATGGTCAATTGAATTATATAATGATTGTTAAGATAATTATAAATAGTAATTAATGATTTTTTAACCTACTATATAGTAAAGGAAAATCATAAACAGTAATATGGATTTTATGTGTTGATATATTTGAATTATTTTTAATAGTTTTTCTTTTTATTTTCTATGGGAGATGGTGATGGTGAGGTGTTTCATAAACAATTTTGTGGAATATGTATAAATAAAAACACATAGGATGTAATTGTGTGTTGCTAATATTTTATTATATTTTCATATTATTTAATAATATTCACTATAGATTCGGTTAACCATACAGATTACTATATGTATTTGGGTTATATTTGTTTCTCCATTATCATGTTTCATGACCAAATAGATGGTTGACCTCTCCATCTTCACTGATCTATTTTTTTAAATGTTGTATAATTTTTAATGGATCATAGTTTTTATATTAATACTTGTTTTAGTGGATTAAATATCTATTAAATTAAAAAAATGATGATACATTTATGTGGTTGTTATGAAGATACATAGTGGGGGATTTTTATCCAAAGAAGATGAAACGATATTGGTGTCTCTATTGATCACATAACCATAGTGTAATAATATAGTGATATTTTGTTGAGGTATTTAATATGTATATTATATGGTCATGAATATAATTTTATATTTGGTGGTTTCTATATGATAATAATTTTAATATGTTTTTTATATATGTAATGGGGTTATGATATGGCATACCATTTTTGAGGGAATTAATGTGAAAGGTATGCATGAACCAAGAAGATTCCCATAATGGAATGAGAGTAAAAATATAGTGGGGATGGGATTTCAAGGAACCCTATTGAACTAAATTCATTATATACAATGTTATTATATATAAATTCTATTTCATAATAGTGATATATTGTAATTATGGGTGATTGTTGATCTGATGTAGTTCTGAGTTAGTTTTACCATATCTTCACTACTGATTTTTTTTTATTTTCGACAATAATTTTTTTTTTCAGAGGATAAAGCTATTTATAAATGTAATTTATCCCATATATATATATATATATATATATATATAATTTTCATGCTTCATGGAGGGAGTTTAATTCCAATAAATTTTTTAATTGATTAAAGATAAACATTTCATTCTGATCCTTTTATGGAGTTTCTATTTTCAATTTTATATTAATGATTATTTTTTGTTATGGTATTTTCAAGAATTATATACTAGGACTTATTTTATAATATACATTTTTTAGTTGTGTTATTTATTATTATTATAAAATTTATTAGGGCAGTTCCTCCCTGTATTTCATTTTTTACCATTAGGGCAAGTCTCCATCCCATTTCCTACCAGGGATTTATTTCAATTGCTACAGTCATCTACATCACTTGACTATAAGTGGATTTTATTGGGGGTGTTTTAGGAATATGATACCTTAAATAAATTTATAAATTATATATTTATATATTTAATAAATATATTCTATATAGATTCTTATTCCCTCTCATTCAGGATGTTAGTCATATGTATTTCAAAAATATCAACAATTTTAATATAATTCACCATGTTTAAGAATATTTTAAAAAATATGTATATAAAGGATGTTTAAATTTGAGTATGGTGGTTCCCATCATAATATTAAGTAATATATTTTTTTGTGGAATCACATTCCATGATTTGATGTAAAAATGTATGGGAATTTAAAATGTAACACATTCTAGAGTAAAAAATTATAGAGTTACAATATGCGTGGAGTTTGAATATGATAAGAATTTAATATATGGTTGATAGAATTTATGGGATCCATATTGAGTAACATATGATGGTTCTCTGTTGGTAGGTAGTTAAATTAAATTAAATTATTAGTATTAATGTAAATAAAATAAAATTTTACATTATTGGATTCTTGTATTAGTATTTTTTAAATTTTATATTCTATTTATTTTTAAATAAATATTGAAATTTTTATTCCATAACATATTTACATAATTAATTTTCATGAAATAGATGAGCTGTTAAAATTCATACAAAATTACTTTATGGATAAATAAAATTGTATATCTTAATAATAATTTGTATATAACAAATAATTAATTAATAACCTTACTATATTTAAAAATATGTATTTAAAATTAAGGGAAAGGAATGAAAATAGGAAATATTATGTAAAATGGGGTATTTTAAATAAAATAAAAAACACATATTAGTGGAATGAGGGTCCATGTTTGGTTTTGGTTTTAACATGATACTTATTTACTGAGAAAAGTTTAATTATTCATATTCTATCCTTTTTGAAACACATCATATTACTTGTTTGTACATCAACTGGACAATGAATGTATAAAATAAGAAACCATTATTTGGTTTAAATACTTATCAAACCCTCAAACAAAAAGCTAATATATTATAATAGAATGTGAAAAACATAAATTAAACTAATATATGTAAATAATTAACATATTTTGAATTAATTATTTTATAGAGAATGTATTAATGAATTTTTCATAGGTAGGTTTGATACTAACACCCTCTAAAAAATAATATTTTATTGTTACACCATCTTCCTTGTTTTCTTTTATAATGGATCCTCAGAATAATTAAAATGTATTCTAAATATCTAAAATACATCATTTCACTAGAAATATCCAATTAAAAATCCCCAATAGAGTTGATATAGCAATGATAATCCTTGAGTATGTCTATATTAATCCACAACATGTCAAATGACTATCTATTTCATTATTATTCTATATAATCATCAATTTCATGCCATTAATCATATACATTATATGTTATAGGATATCTTATTACATAAATTTTATTATTCCGTATCATAGATTCTTTATAAAATATTTCTATATCTATCATTTTCAATGCGAATACCTTTAATATGCCATGTCTAATTTATGTGAATATTAAACTTACATTATATAATGAAAATTATTTTAAATTTCAAGATAAATTTTTATCAATTAGTATTGAAATATCAATCTTAAAAGATCGAATGGAAACTAGAATTTTATGATTTGATTGTCTATAAATTTCAAAATTATAATAATAAAAATATATTATCCCTACTATTTCATGATTCAGAAGACACAAATCTATAAATTAATACATAAATATCTAAGTGTCCTATTTATTTTAGAAATAAATTTATATTATACATCAATATATAATCAAACATTATCATCATTATTTTTATCTCAAGAATATACACATAAATCATAGTAAAATTTTATTACTGCATAGGATAAATTAGGGACATTCATAAGGGAACATAGTCAGTCAATAATCATAGTAAGGAAAAAATATGACAATGAAGTAAAACATATGGTTCAATATGAATAATATAATGTCACTAATGAGGAGGACCATATATAATCATAATAAATAATTAATCATATCAGATGATATCTTAGAATTATGTCATCATAGGAATGTTTAAAGAAAATAAAACATGAAAATATATGTATAAATAAATAATCAATAACTAGAAAACCTATAATATTATTCTTTGATTTATACCCCATGCACCATACATTGTATCTCAAATTATTAAAATAGTAAAAAATAAATTGTGGGTATGTATATTTTTAATATCACCCATAACATTATAATATGTTCATGCGTTTGTGTTCCGCATAAATAAATCATAATTTAATATACGAATAAGAAAAAATTACAAGAATTTAATGGTGGACAGAATCATTTATTAATGCACAAAAAAAATTTCATAATGACTTCCATGAAAAATTTACATTAAATCATTTCATATTTAATAATTAATTAAATAATCATAGGTCATGAATTTAGATTTATTATTATCTCAATTAATAATAATGAAGTGGATATGTATGTATAGTACTGAAACTCTTAAATAATTTTTGAATAAATAGGTAAAAAACATTTAGTGGTTCTAATAAAATTGTGTTTCCATGATATAGAAATGAACATAGATTGATTTTATATTATTATATAATTTTTTAGTAAATAATTAATGATAAAATACATTAAAAGATTTATACATGATATTGAATTAAAAATATAATATTTCACTACATTTGGGGACTCATTAATGAAATGTGAGATGGAAATTGTATAATTATATATATCATTGTAAATGAAATTTAAAATAAAATTGGTTCATATGTAACAAACATATAAATAGAATATATAATAGATACATGTGAATATTTTAAAGTGATGAAGATGTAATGAGCAGGAAAGAATAAATGAAAATAATGGAGAGTTATTTTTCGGTTACCTTACTTGGGTACTGACCACATATTACACACATATAAAAACACGGGAAATAAAATTTACGTAATTAAATACTAAATTCAAATTATTTATCTTTTCAATTTAATTTTTTTTTATTTTTTAATGAATTTATTTTGATAAAATATTCATATTCCCCATCACATGAATATTTTTTTTAGTTAATGATCAAATTAGTCTCATAATAATAATGGATTATGATGCCTAAATGTATGAGTGTCAATACATGAGTGGGGTTTTAATCATTTGTGATGGAATTTTCACATAATTCTTATCCACAGAATATTTTAACATTTTAAAAATACCTACCATATTCTAATACATGTTACTTATTTTGATATAAATGAATATGATTACCTTATATGAGACACATAAAGACCACTTGTAGTATAAAATGCAATGTAAATAGAATAACATTGTGATAATTTATTTTTTACTCGTGGATAAGATAAATTCATCCTTGTTAAGATTATTTATTTTCTGTAGATACATATTTTACATCAATTAACATATGTGGTATAGTTTTGAAGGCTAATATCTAATAAACATTGTGAATCTCTAACTTACACTACATCCCACTAAGCTTCCCCAAATTCATATAGTTGTAAAATACCTTAATAAATTAATAATTTTCTCGATTTGAATTAGAAATCTACCTTCCAAACCCATGTAATATGATCTTATTCATTCTACATGATTTCAATACATGATTGTGATCAATAATTTTTCAACAATATATTTATTAATTACAAGTAAATCATATAATTCATGTTATTCATAAATATCTCTATAAAAACCAAAACCTGAGGCATTACACATAATCATTTCTTAAGAATCTGTCACACATTAGTTCCTTTAATCATTAATAAAAAATATTCTCATTAATCCTAGAATATATACAAAATATATCAACAATATAACTGCATGTTGATAACTCTCTAATGTTTCTTCTACAACCTCAATAACATCAAATGATGTAAATCTTTAATTGGAGATTTCATTTTGAATTATTCTCTTATATATTTTGTTCTTAATATCCCCCTTATACAATTATTATAAATTAGATTTGTTATCAAATTCTCATAATATTTTTACTTTTGTTTGATATATAAATATTTACTCTTCCTTAGAAGTATATTTGATTATCTATTATATTCTTATTAAAAAAATTTATCTCTATATTTGATATTATAATGGGGATCAGTGAATTTATTTTATTTATTTATAATAATTAAAGGCCTTCAATTAATCATAATTCGATGATCGCTAATTATTTCATTAGATTAATCATCTCTTTTTCCACACATTATATATAAATATTAATTCAATACATATCCCACCAAAAAATATAGTGTTCTCCCTTGATCTCAATAATCAACTCTCCTTGACCACTTTCATTAAAATTGTAGTCTATGAATACCAATTACTCAATTCGTTATCAATATAATATTTCTAAATAAACATATATTTAATTAAAATAGAAATAAAACGATTCTTATTCTAAAATTTAATCCACAGTTTCCCAATATATTAAATTTTCAAAACTATAAGAGAATATACGATGATAATTCAAATATTTTGTGGCCCATACAATTTTGGAGGTATTGAATCTTAAATTCACATATTGGACGTACCATATATAATTAACTATCATATTGTATCTCAACAGGACATGTTATTTACTATTATGATGATAATATATTCAATAATAATTCATAAATCGTGAAATTATTTTTGAAGTTTTAACCATATATATTATGTTCAAAAAGTGACTTAATTGATATGAAAATGTTGTATTACATTATTGGAATACAATATTCAATGATTCCAAACATCCTCACTAAGATATTTAAATTAGATAATTATTGGATCATATGTGTGAAGTGTAATTTCTTATGTATGACTACTATAATCATCACCTATAATTTGAATACTTATAAATATAGAAATTATATATATCTTTAATAACATCTGTAATATTATGAAAATATTTTTTATCAGAGTGTGGGTATTTAATGATATTCCACTTGTCAGTATTAGTGACTACAAAAAAGATATCATATGTATTCACAAATGATTATTTACATTATGGATTTATAAGTCATATTTACAAAATATATATTATGTCTCATCAATGATTTTTTGTATAACATTATTTTCGTTTAATATAATAAAATATTCACCCTAGTAATATATTCCTTGTCCAAGGTTTTTTCCCTCCCATTTCATTATCTTTTTTCCTTAAACCACTATTATATAAAGTCCAAATTTATTACATATTGTCTACACTTCTACTATATTATCTACCATTGAAATATTTTACCTAATCATAAGAAGAATATATTATATATGAAACTTAATGTATTGTGTATATATATGAATTTACCAAAATGAATTCATGATCAATCAGACATTTTATTTATGAATTTTTTTTACATATCATCAATTCATTTATGAATTTCTAGAATCTCTTGAAGGATATTGTTATATAAAATTTTGAGTTTATGTACATGTATTGGGAATTAAAAGATATATAAATTTCTAAATCATAAAATAAATTACATATTTAGTGACTTCCAAATTGTTTTTTAGGATTATATTTAGAATAAAAAATAAATATATTTTGTTAGATTGTTTAATTCTTCAAAAATACACCAAACAATATCAATTCATCATTGAGTATCTCTAGAATCAACAAAACAAATTCAGTTTTAAGTGACAATTACCAAATCATTTCATTAATTTTTACACATCATTTCCATTAACATGTTGTATATAAATACACTTCATTTGTATATTCAGTGAAATATCTCAATCTATTATCACTATGTTCAAATTCATCTCATCAAGATAATTATAAAAAATATATCCATCATTGATTTGAAGAAATAAATATATTCAATACAACATGGATTGTTTTCCAATAAATCATACTTGTTTTTCTCTTTTAATTGTATTTATTTTACATCATATCATTATGTTATTTCAATAACTAGCTCCATATAAATCTCCTATATACTATTGTATTCAATGGATTTATAATTTTATTATAAATTATATTTGGTTTCAATAATGACCATTGTAATAATGATTAACTGTAAACTATTCTCAAAAATATGTAGATAGATTATTAATTACCAATTCATATATGTTAAATATTTTCATCCCTTTCATTATGCTCATACACAGTCACCCAACACACATATTGGAATTCATATTGACAATTAATACAACTAAAATACATTTCCCAAATAAATCATCACCATGGAATTTTTTTATGATGCATTGATCATATAAACAAAATATTATGTCAATATGTATTTATATGTTATATAATTAAGCCCTAAATTGATCATGAATATAAAGGTGTTCTGTAAGGAAAATTATTCTAATCCCCTTAATTACTATGATATGAATGAGAGTAAATTCCATTTGTATCCTTTATTCTTCCCCTTTTATGGGAGATAAAGTTGAAGAAAAATACTAACTAATTATCTAGAGAGAATGATAATATAACATTTAAATTATAAATTATGAATAAACTAATAAAATCTAGGTATAGCTGATTAATACATTTTGTATAAAATAGGAGTGACTAGTCTTACCCAAGTCCATAAACTATTTAAAATTTTATAGTAACTATAATTCATATACAAGGGTTTCTATAAACATATTTTTAAATAAATTCATATTATTTAATAATGTTCTACAAATAAATTAAATTCATTAAACTAAAGGACCACTTTTACTATTTTAATTCAGTTTAACTATTGAAACACAATATAAAATAAATTTTATATAATTCGAAGTAAAAAATGAATAAATTTATAGAACCCATTTTTTTGAATAGCTGAGATTTCCATGTATTACTAGGATATAAAAATACATATTAGATTATCTTTATGTATTTCCCACACACATTTTATGCACTATGATATCTGTTCCTAGTCACTCTTTTTTATCACGAGAGACACAAATGTTATTTATAATTTAATTATGATGTTATATCATTGATATTATAAGGATAAAATAATTAACATTTACCTAGGGGGGCTGATTATTTTATCCAATATAGACATATCAACATAATTTAATTAGCCATGAGTTTATCTCACAACTTATATGGAAATAAATTCAGTATAAAATAGGTAAAAAAGCTAATGTACGAATAAGGTTACTTTCATTGGATCATTAATTAGCGAGTTGTAGGGTTTAAAATTATATATCAAACCATAATATATATTCTTTAAATCCATAAACATGATGAAAATATTTGTTCTAGATCACTTTATTATATTATAGAGATTAGTTCCACTAGATATAAAAAATTTCTAAGTATTTAGAAATATCTTGTCAAATGTAGTTGTAATTTTTTGATTTAAAAAAAATGAATTCCATATTTTTTCTTAATATCAGAATTAATCTACAATTACAATTACTCAAGAAATATGATTATAAAATCCTTTTTAGCATGTTGATAATTAATATTTTGTGAAGAAAACATTTTTATTGAATTATTCATTGTATATATAGTCATTTTGGTTTTTATATAGGTATATATTCAATAATTTAATCCTTGTAAAAAGTGCATACATGTTTTTTCAAAATACATATAATATTTTCCCTTCATAATATATATTTAATATTCATAATATTACCCCTTCTATTAAATCCAAATAACACATCATCTATTTTTCATCCCCTAAAAATCATATTTTTCATTTCTCATATGGATTATTAACTTTGTATCAACATTATTTCTCGAACTCTAATTTCCCAATGATTTTTTCAATTTTCTATATATTCATATCTATTTTGTTGTATAAACTTATTAATCATGTTAGTTTTAAATCATATAAAAATTTTAATTGGATGAGAGTATTTTAATAGTCATCTTTTGCAAATATTCTAGTAAAGTCTAATCTATTTTTTATCGTAATTTCATTTATTTTTTGTTTAATTTATCATCTTTATATGATTTATGGTTAATTGGTACATTATAAAAATACAAATAATAGTGAACACCTTTTTCATATTCTTAATAATATTTTTTAATATCAAAATATATCATGATTGAAATATTTATTTTTCTTTTCTATTTATTTTTTAATGCATATTAGAAATATTTTCCACTGTAACTCTACTCCATCATAATTCATGTCTTTAATTGATCTTATAAAATTAAAAATTAAATGGAAAATTAAATTTTCTAATTAAAACAGATTAAGAAATTATAATAGTGTCCCATATATATTATTTTTTATCATTGGTTGTACTCTTATTTTATTTATAAGCATGTACAAGATATTATTTTGAAATGAAATTCACTTATTTTTTATATTAAATGTCAAGATACTTTTTATACCCATTAGCAGATATACGATTGTAATTATTATGGTTTTATTATACTTTTTCCTTTATATTAATAAGGATTTTCAATTTTATCATGCACATGTTGATATGTCATGAATAGTATAGTTTGTTTTATTTGGAGAAAAATTTAACCATTCTATGATCTGACAGTATATATTTATCTAGAATATACTAAACTCATTTATCCCTGAATGTTATTTATTTTAGTGAGGGGTCTCATGATAGAAACATCAATATAATCAATTCTCCATTCATTTTTATGGGATTATTCAAATTATTTTATTCCATATTTTTCTATTTTACTTCCTTCATGAGACACAACATGTTACATGATTCCTTTTCAACCTTAAATAAATTTATTTAATAATTCTGATATGTTTTTTTCATCATAGTAGAAATTTCATTAATAATTATTCTTTTCAATAATTAGCTGTCAATATCCTTCACCATTTTATATTTACTCTATATTTTAGTATTATTAACATCCATAATTTCTATATATGAGTCTTCCAATGTATTGATATTTAATTTACTAATAATTATAAACATGTATATCTCCTTAATGTATCAGTTGAAATTTTGATCAAACATACAGAATATCTATCTTTTACTCTATTTTGATTTCAAATTTTCATTCATTTAATTGATAATATAATTATAATTCAATAATTTATTTTATATTATTTTATAGCCTAGTGTATTCTCAATGATGTTTGTTTTCATCATATTTTCCAAATAAGAAGTCATATATTTTCAAACTAAAATAGTAGGAACATGGGTCACGAGTTCTATAAACTATACTAGAGGTATTTAATGGTTATAATGTAAACATTATTATAAAATAATGAACATGATTCATTAGGTAAATAATTTTCATGACATATAACATACATAATACTATTTTTACTTAAATCATTAAATAGTGGTTTAACCTATTATTATTCCATGTAATTTCAAAATTTCTTTTCTGTTTTTTTCTTCATGATTTATTATTTTCTTCCTATGAAATGTATATATAATTATTAACAAGTATATAAAATATAATTTTTCTATAGTGATACTCTAAAATATCTTCATATATGAAATTAATATAAATTAATAGGGACATATATTTTTTATCCAACCTGAGCAGACCTTGTTCTATGCTGCCAATTTTTATTTTTAAAGAATCATATGAAGTCAGTAGAAAGGGGATGTGAATTATATATGAATGATATTTTACCAAATTATTATCCATAATTCTTTTTAACCACACCACTCCTAATCTAAAACAATTTTACCATTTCTATGAAAAATTAATATTTTTATCTTATACTAAACACATGACATCCAAATGAAATATATAATGTAATGTATAGAGCATCAAAAATTGTATTTATAATGTTAGGTCTCAGAATATTTGTGTAATTATTGATGTTGTTCTCTAAAGGGGGGTTATTGTAACACCACAAAATGATAAGGGGTTAAATGACTAAATGTTATGACTCATGTCACCAAATTGAACCTTCCTATTCGCGATCCTGACTGAGTAGAAATCCATAGGTAACTGTTCGTGGCCTATAGTAGTGATAAGGATGGGTTACCTCCTGGGAAATTTCTTAGGGTGTGTGTGAGTGAGGTCAAAACACACTAGAAAGGACATATTTTGGCCTGTTGGGACTGTCATTAGTCAGATAACCCATTCGGTAACATGGGAAGGACCTAGGGTGGGGCCCATGTGTCTGTGGGGAAACTGGAGGATGGGGCCCAGTTGTCACATTAATTACAGTGAATTATTTCATGACAGCACACTTTGGAGAAACATTATTTCGTGGTCTACAGTACCTGTAACGATCTGTCGAAAATTGATATGAATTAAATAGTGTGCATGTACAATTTTCATGAAATAGTGGAATAACTCTTAAACGGATTCCTTGGTAAAAAATCAGAGGGCACCGTTGCATTTGGGATGGCAGGTTTACCCTAGGTGTGACTTTATTTTAGTTTGCACAACCCCTAGTGAGAAAACCAAAAAATAGAATAACCATATCTAAAATAATTATATAATATTATTTTATTTTCCAAATACATATAAATAATGAAGAGTGACTCTGATTAAAAAACTGAGACCACCATTGAGCCCGTGATGGTATGCTTTCTTTAGGTAGATCGCAACATTGGACGACAAGGGCCAACAATGTAAATTAGTTTTTGGACATAAATAAAATACTTAAGTAACAAATAATTTTATTTTCCAATACATTTATCTCTTAAATGTTAACTTGGATTTGAATTACAAGAGTATGGTTGAGCTCGTGAGGCCCTGTTCCCTTTAAGAAGATCCTACCGTTGACCTGCGCAGTTCAAGGGTGAATGCTATTTTTTTTACTTTTTATAAGGTATGTTTTAAAAATGTGTGAGCGGGTTTTTCTTACATTTGAATAATTAGTCATACCTAATATCTGATGGCATTGATGAACATGGAATTCCAGGAGTCAAATAGAAATGACTTAACCTCGGTCATCAAGGGCCAAGAAGAAAAGTTATTTTTTTACTTTTATGAAAAATTAATAAAATAATTTAAAGTATTTATTTTATTTCTTATCTACATATTGAGTGGATGATGGAGAGAATGCAGTGATGCGGTGAGGGGGTAATAAGGAGGATAAATGGAGGGTCATTAATGGCTTTTTGGAAACCACAATGTGGTTATCTTAATGGATCATTAAATGTGGCTCATTTAATTTGCATCATCAATGGTACCAACATCGGTGCACTTTTTATTTTTTTTAATAATCCAAAATGTTAGAGATTGGGAAATAATCAAACGTGGATAAATCACATACAAACCGCAGGTGGAATCCCTCACTAATGAAGAATGAATAATGATGAAAAGAATGTCACTGACTCTTCATCCTCTTCATCATGCCTCAAAGAACGGAGCCTAAAGCGACGTCTACTTCTTGAAACCCCGAGGATAAACGATTTGAAATCAAATACAAAATAAGTAGAGGTTTAATTTTATAACATTCTACCGCATTAATATTATCGAAATGGAGAATTTGAATCAAACCACACACCGTTTCACCCACGAATCATTCGTTTATGTGGAAGGGTAACATTCTTGCGGGGGTTATTATTCGAGATTTGAAATTATCATTTGTTGATTTATATTCGATTCCCCAGAACACCCATGACTATAAAATTCTAATATAGAAGGAACATGATGACATGAAAAAGGGCCCATCATCTCCTCTGTGTGCATTCAGTGTGGTCGCATCCTCAATGTGGAGGCAAGAAGAGTCTGCAGCCAATATAGGGTTGGTGGTGAACCCGGAGGTGCGTTGGTGCAGACCAATCAGAAAACATACCCCCAGAGCAATGCTCATGGGCTGTCAATGGTATTTCTGGTGCCCTGGAACTGGAGCCGGATACCACGAGTGGGTGGCGTCAAGCCACAATTGAGCACCAGATGAAGGGCCACGACTGGTAGGGGCCGCTGTACAGTGGGAGGAGCCACCGACTAGGCCGACATATGGTGGTAGCGAACATGGTCACTCAACCACATCAGATGGATGAAGAAATGGCATCGTGCCCCATCCCATGCTGTGGAAAATGATTTATTGACAACTGTGAAGGAGGATTTCTCGTGGCTACAAGCCGGGTGATGGCGCATGACTTGACGTTGTATCTGTCCGCGTCCTAGCAATGTAGAAATGTCAGACTCTGGCAGACCGGGCGGGATTCGAACCACCCAGTGGGCTAGACCCATGGAATTGAGGTCTCCATCAACCCCCTTTGGGCCTCACCCATGCTGAAAATCCAGACATGTGCCCTTTGATCTGGGAAGGAGTAGACCGTGTCGCCGGGAAACCCGGCGGTCTGTACCATCAGCCAAACCAGGTCGGGTGCTGTGAGGCCCCTTGGGCATGTCCCATAGAACATTCTAGACCAGGCCATACCAAACACGAACTAGGGTTAGTTTGAGTAATTTGAGTAAAACCAGGGTATTTGGGACTCCCTGGCTGAGTTGGTCAGGTTGGTCCGACCGGGTCGGATTGGGCTCAGATGCAACAGACTACTGTTTACATAAACACATGTATATATCCGGTCGAACATCTAATTGACGCACCATAAGTGGAATTGGGATCCTTATGATGGAGACATATTTCTAATATACTACACTTGAGTTTTTTTGGAATTTGGATTACGACTAGGTTGGATCAGACTCGAATCAAACTAGGCCCTTTTGACAAAAAAACCCCATAACATATATAGCGGGCGTCTGATAGACGCACAGTCTGTTTTTTTGGGTACAATAGGAAAAAATAGTCCTTTGGGGTTACTATATTTTGGGCATAGTGTCAGTTTAGGAATTTCCTATTGATTTTGAATCAGATCAACCTAAAATCAAACGTGCTATGTTTGGGAATTTGTGGCTGGCTGTGACGTAAAAAAGAATCATGATCATCTGTGGGTTAGCACCTAGATATCCTGAGAGTGTTAGTATATAGGGGACCTCTACTGGTGAGCACCTAGTGATTATGAGTTTTTCAACATCTAGAGATCTATTTGGGTCATCACCTATCAATCCTCTTTGGGTAAACACTAAGCGCTCTTCTGGGGGTTTGGTCCTAGCAATCCTCTATGGTTCAGTACCTAGCGACCTAGTGCAGCTAAGTAGTAGAGTCTCTCGATAGATTATGATGATATAATTTAACGAATAATAATCTTTACTTCTCTACTTAATTTGTTCCTATTGTGAGTTGTGTATTTGTGCTATGTGTTTGAGATCTTTCTTGGTGGAATTACCTCTGTGTTATACAACATTTTTGTTTTTCCCATCGTGGATTACTAAGAGACCATTAGGGGTCTCGGGGTACCTATTATAAACACATATGCACGATTTTTTACCACACCAGTTGTGTCATGTGAAGATGACAGAAAACTCTAACTTAGACATTGGGGTGCCATGACTTGATGGTGCTAGGAGGTGGATTGATAGAAATGGTGTGCTACAGTGACATCCGATATAGATTTATACCTACCCATCAGGTAAAATCCTTGGCCAATGACATTCGGAGCTTCTATATCTTTTTATGTACTTGTTTTTCTTGTTGGGATTATATTTTGGGCACTTTAATTTTATTTTACACACATTAATCTTAGATTAGGTACATTGTGGGGGTTTAATTACTTTTCATTCATTTGTGGTTATCTTTGTTTAATTTTCCATGTCTATGTATGAACAAATTTATAGGTAGTGCCTTCATTATTTGGTATATGCCTTTATGGTGCTAGTCACCACCCCATGGCCTATAGAATGTGATCATGGGGATGTCACAACATGGCCCTTGGGGGATGGGTCAAAAAAATATGGTATCAAAGGTTGTTTAGTTATACCATAAAAACTAAGTGTCTGTATTTTTTATTATGGTAATAGTGTTAAATGTCATGAGTTAGGATTTCAGTCAGTGGAGTCTATTGTTGGTGTGGAGGCCAACATATCCATTCACCAAGACCACTAATTATTTTTTCTGACTCGGTACTTGAAAATAATATTTGTATGTGTTTTTTAAATACATTTCAAATGATCTATTCGGAGTCAACTCACCTGGTATAACATATTGACCATGGTTCATCTTTTTTATCTTTAAAGATTATTCCATGTAGACCACTATTAAGGATTCTAGTGTGTCACCATAAAGATGGTCCACATAGTAATGGAGCTTTGGTACAGGTATTTTTTCTTAAGATGGTACCTTCACGTGGTATCCAAACAATACCAATTCATGTTGGCCAACAGTTACTATTAGAACTACCTATAGGGGAAAATGAAGCATTAGTGCCATAAATGAGCTTCAACAATAGAAACCACTCAATATCCAAGCTGATCCAATCTCCAAAGTGAAAAAATACTAGTTAGGGGTCGTGAATGATTTAACATCAAGGTAGGGAACCATTTGAATAGATATAGGTACTGGAATTGAGAATTTACCTGGATCAATAGGGTGATGTAAGGTTATATATTTCCCCTATCTTTTGATGAGGTGACCTTCAATGGACATATCTTGAGAATCGTTCTCATAGAATGGGTGTCTTTCCATAAAAAAATATAAGGGGTATGTGATCCCAATAGATTCTATAGCTTTATCAAGAAAATATGTCAATATATGATTATTCATCATGGTGTTCCAATCATTCTAGGTAATCGATGAATAATATATGGATAATGGTGCAGGACTTAGACCGTTGTGTTTGATGTGTATAAGGACATCTGATCCAACATTATAACTCAGCTAATTCCTACTTATGTTAGGTTACTAGAGATAAATTTTGTGGATTAATGTTATTTTAATGAGAAGATACATCCATTAAATGTCAATAGTGGAAAAATAGGAAACTAAAATTAGTCATTGATAATTGGAGATGAGATATGTTTCATGAAGAGGATGTGATTAGGACAGATGAATCATTATGGTAGTAGACGCCTAAGTGGATCTAGGAGAGAAGCTGAAGGTGGTATACATTTCGACATGTTACAACCACAACCCCAATGTTCCCCCTAGGATTAGGATGCTGGAAGATATGGGAAGGGTGTAGCAGCATGCAGTGAAGGAGTGTGACCCAAGGGCTCCAGGAATGATTCGAGTTACGGTCTGTGTCTAGTACTTTCTATCATATTAGTCATCATAGGTACTAATTATTTATTTTTATCACGAATCATGTTCAAGGACTAATGTTTCGGTTTAAACCATTTACTTGATTATTATGTCTAGAGATTCCTATTGAATGATACCCGATAGTAATACTTATCATGACAGAGTGATCTGGCTCTTAAAGCGAGGTCTTTGGTTGAAACAACATGGTGGTTGAATGGAGGCCTTATGACAATAGTTTGGGTATGGACTGGTCATCCATAGTTCTTCCACAGCATTACTGTTTTAGGAAAACGTTTGTGGTTTATCTATATTGATGGAATGGTGTTTTCCTTGGATGTAAAAAAAGGAAACCCCGATAGTATGGGATAAACTCTTATATAGGGGGATTCATCCAATCACTCTTGAGTTGGCCTACCATACCCTCGTTGGAACTGATGTTTTAAGTTTTCAGTTCCAACAATTAGTGGCTGTGTGTGGGACCAACCTTTGAAAATATGTTTCTAGGATATACCTCCAAATTGAGAGAGGGACTTCAACATCTTTTTACACCCCGAGATGGTATTGATATAAGAATCAGGATATCAAATAGATTTCATATAGATTACAGAGAAGGGGGCGTGTGTGGGGGATATGTTTATCATGTCCATAGTAATACCAAGTGTTCTAGGTCACGTGCGGATTACAAAACCATTAACCTTGTGGAAAAAGATAATGAGTACCCACTACCAATTGGTCAATTGGAACATCAATCTGTTAAAAGGGGTATTCATTGACGTGGATGGAATGGTTCCCTTAGAATTTTCAGCTGTTGAGATAGTGGGTATCGATAGAGATCCTCCATGACTATTTCATTGAGATATTCTATACTAATGGGAAGTGGAAATGTGGTGGCTGACGCACTGAACAGATGGTCTGGTTTGAAGCTACTGAGTAAGGTGATAGAGTAGCTAGCCATTATGCATATATCCATCCTTGATAGTGATGGAGGATCTTCCTTTGAGTCTATGATTTTCATTCCCAATCTCCAATATCATGTTTGGGAGGCACATCATGTGGATATTTACTATGAGGCCCATCGTGATTAGATATCCGCAAAAAAATGCTCCTGATGGATTTTCAAAGGGTGGGGGGCACATCATCCTATTTAGAGGTCGCACCGTAGTACCAGTGATGTTGAAGGTGGATTTTTTGAGGGATTATCATACGACCATTTTGGCTTTAAATCCTAGTGTCCAAAATATGTACAAGGACCACTGATGTCATTATTGGTTGTTAGTGATGAATAATGTGGTGCTAGAGTTCGTTTCTTGATACCTAACTTGTCAACATGTGAAGGATGAGCCTCAGGTCCCGACAGGCTTGACACAACCACTTGAGGTACCAGAGTGGAAGTGGGATGGTATCTCCATGGACGTAATGATCGTGTTTCCATAGATGTACAAGGATCATGATTCTATCTGGTTGATCATTGACCGACTCACCAAGTCAGCACGCTTCATACCCATCTTGGAGTAGTGATTGTTAGAGGGAATGTGATGCCTCTAAGTTTAGGAGATTTTGTGGATTTATGGGGTACCATCGACGATCCTCTCATACCGTGATGCACTCATTACATCCTAGATATGAATGTGGGTTTTAAGAGCCATTTGGGACTCAGCTAAGCTTGAGCACATCATTTCCCGAACAAAAAAATGGTCGGATGGAGCAGACTATATAGAACACATAAGACATTATTTGTGCTTGTGTACTTGTTTTTATTTTATTTGGGAGGAAAACCTACTACTTGAGGTTTTTTATACAATAATAGCTATCACTACACCTTTTTTAATGGAAGCATTTGATACCTTGTATGGGAAGCAATGCAGATTACCTCTATGATTGACAGACCTAGGGTAGTCTTCACTCATGGGATCAGAGTTGATACTGGCCACCATTGAGAAGTTGAAAATAATACAGGAGTCGATGAGGATTACACTGGGAATACCAAATACTTATTCCGATAGGATTTGGAGAACCTTAGAGTTTGAGGAGGGAGGCCATGTTTTCCTTTGGTTATCACCCAAATTAGTATTGCAGATATTTGGCTTTGATGGAAAGCTATCTCAGAGATTCATTAGACATTTTCATATCTTGATAATAGTTGATGAGGTGGCGTACCTCCACGTTCATCCCCCATAGATTCATTGGGTTCATAATGTCTACCATGTGTCACAGATGAGGTGATACATGAAAGATCCATCACACATCATTCAACTAGGGCATGCTAGAAATTGATGATGGGGTGGGGCATGCAGTGTTCCCCATGGAGATAGGGGATCATATGGGAGTGTCATACTTGGGTGGTGAATTATTCTAGTGCAAGTTTCATGGAAGCTTGAGAATCTATAGGATAATACATGGGAGAAGGAGACTCAGTTTAATGCTATATACACCCATATATTTATTAGTTTTTTTCTAGTTTTCGATGATGTAAATCCCTATTTTGGGGAGAATGTAATTTCATAGAATTTCAATTTTTTTAATAACATGTAATTAGTTCGTGATTTCATGACTTGACGCCATGTCATTTCTGAAGGACCCCGGGACACCCTGAGAGGGGAGGGGTGAATCAGGGTGACCACTTTTTCTTTTAATGTGTTGGATCTTGTTCCCACGTTGGTAGGAACATGTTGAACCTGTATGATTATTATGATCAAAATGAAAACATTCACATGCACAGAGAAGACACAGCCATTTTTACTTGGTTCACCACTAAGGGCTACGTCCAAGGAGCATACGCCGACAGGTTGCCGGTCGTACCTAAATCCACTATGCTTCACTAGCTGCGGATACAAAAGTTCGGGTACAGACACTCTGTCCCAGGCTCACTGCCTTTACAATAGTTCAGGGATAGCTCACTGCGTCCCTCGGGTCACTCCCGTTGACTCCCCCTGGCTCACTGTCGTTGGTGAAGTCCCACTCAGTTTATAGACGTGAAGGTCTCTTCTTCATTTGCATAAGAGTGCATCCTTTGTTGTATGTAGATGCTCTATTGAAGTCCGATTCTCACCAGAAGAATATCACTTTTCCCCGAATGAACCGAGTAGTCTCTCGGCTTTCGTGCAGCTCCAAACACGCCGGTGGACTTCAGCAAAACCAGGCGCGCTTCTCCAAGACAATCGCGCAAGTCCCACTACGGCGCGCAAGTCCACACTGGCGCGCAAGTGTCATCATCACAGTTGCGCGACTCTTCCTTCCCCAACTACAAACTTGCGCGGTCCACTTCCTTTCTCTTCCAAACCACCTTGGGCGCACAGCCAAACACCGGCGCGCAAGCTCTACTTGCGCGACAAAACAACCACCTGCGCGACTCAACCACCTGCGCGATGAGAGCTCGAAAAATCTCTCGGCCTTGAACTTCGTTTGAAATGAGGAGGGGTGGTCCAGTATTTATAGGCAAACTGGACCCCCTGCACGGCGGCGCGCAAGTCCTCGACGGCGCGCAAGTCTTGTCTTCAATAAACTCTGTCGCGCAACTCACTTGCGCGACCCAACCAACACTTGCGCGACCCAACCAACACTTGCACGACCTTCTTGCCTTAGCCAAATTTTGATGTTCTGATCCTAAAATTCATATGGCGCGCAAGTCTTTCATCCTCCAAGAGCACGGCGCGCAAGTACCTTTGCCAAAAACACTTTACTTTATTGGCCGATTTTTAGGCCCAAAAATTTGGAAAACACTGGGAAACAGCGCCACCTTCACTACTGTTTTCTGCTTGAACGGTATGATCAATTTGTTGGTACACACCCTGAACTTCCACTGAGGATTGACAACAAACACAAACCATACACCAAATCATGCTTTGAAGAACCTGGTTCCAACAATCTCCCCCTTTGGGTTTGTTGGCAATCAGAATAAATTCAATAGATCTCCAATCATGAGCAAATCCAAAACGCAAGAATCAACTCAAGCAACACTCTAAGTCTACGTGAGCAATGCTCGGTGTAGAAAACAAGAGAGAAAGCTTGAATTGGGTCTTAGTGTTTTGAAATTCTCCATGACGCCCGATGTTATCCTTATTAAACTTGACGCCCGATGTTATCCTTATTAAACTTCTCATCACAATCTTACACTTCTCATCACAGAAGAATTTCTTGCCTTGAATTTATGCCTTTCTCCCCTATTGACAATAAAACCAAAGACCGAAAAGTTTGTTCAACGTTCAGCTCAAGCCATACTCCCCCTGGATAGTATCTCCCCCATAAACCTGCATCACAGCCATAAGCAGAAAAAAACAGTTAAAACAAACGGGGAGAGGGGACTTCCGGTGCCTCCTTATGCAGTAGGAGGTGGTCGAACACCGAGGTTCAACCGATGCTTCTCGAACACAGCCGCGGACAATGGCTTGGTTAGGATATCAGCCACTTGTTCATTAGTTCCAACATGATCCATTTTAATAACTCCTTGTTCAACCTTTTCTTTGATAAAATGATACCGTATTTCAATATGTTTTGTACGAAAATGTTGAACCGGATTCTTCGTAAGATCAATTGCACTTTTTTTATCGCAATAAATCACCATTGGTTGCTGAACCTTATCACCAATATCTGTTAGCTGCTGCTTCATCCAAAGAAGTTGAGTGCATGCTTTTGTGGCGGAGATATATTTAGCTTCAGCAGTACTAAGAGAAGTACTTTCTTGCTTCTTGCTCAACCAGCCAACACATTTATGCCCAATATAGAAAGCTCCACCACTAGTGGACATCCTGTCTATTACATCCCCAGCCCAGTCAGCATCAGAAAACGCTGATAATTCACTGTCCCTGCCTGCAGCAAAAAATAACCCGATGTTATTTGTGCCTTCAATATACCTCATGATTCTTTTTACTGCTGACATATGTTCCTCCTTTGGATTACTCTGAAAGCGGGCCGCAAGGCATGTTGCAAAGACAATATCTGGCCTTGTCGCTGTCAGATACAGTAGGCTTCCAATGATCCTCCTGTACATGGTGGGATCAACAGAGTTCCCATCCTCATGCTTTCCAAGTTTAGTTCCAACAGCAATCGGAGTTGACATTGGTTTGGAGTCTTGCATATTGAACTTCTTCAGAAACTCTCTTGCATATTTTTCCTGAGAAATGAAAGTGTATTCCTTCTTTTGAATCACTTGTAACCCCAAGAAATATGTGATCTCCCCAATCATAGACATTTCAAATTCCGATTTCATGTGGTTGGCAATTTCATCCACTGATTTCTGCCTGCTGCCACCAAAAATGATATCATCAACGTAGACAAGAACCATGAACTGATCTTTTGGAGAGTTCTTCACATAGAGATTGTGATCAACTCCTCCTCTTTTGAATTCCAACTTCTTGAGATATGAATCTAGCCGTGAGTACCATGCCTGTGGTGCCTGCTTCAAACCATATAGAGCTTTCATTAGTTTGCAGACCTTTGTTTCATCGGTACCCAAGACAAACCCCACCGGTTGTTCAATGTAGACTTCTTCTTCAAGTACACCATTCAAGAATGCTGTCTTAACATCCATTTGATATACTTTATATCCTCTTTGGAGTGCCATGGAAAGGAAAAGCCTGATTGATTCCAGTCTAGCAACTGGAGCAAAAGTTTCTTCAACATCAATACCTTCAATCTGGGAGTATCATTTACATACCAGTCGTGCCTTGTTTCTGATAACACTTCCATGCTCATAAAACTTATTTTTGAAGATCCATTTGGTACCAATCACATTGTGACCTTCGGGTCTCTGGACAAGATCCCATGTCTGATTCTTATCAATCTGATCTAATTCATCATTCATGGCTTTCACCCAAGATTCATCTTTTGCAGCTTCTTCGAATGAGGATGGCTCTACAACTGATAGAAATGCAGATTGTGTGGTATTCCTCATCCTTATGGTTTCAGTGGGTGCACTCCTATCCCCAATTATGTTGGATGGATCAATCTCGGCTCTTCGATTTCTCCTGCGAGGTTCAGTAGAATTCTCTTCAGCCATAGTTTCTTCTTCAGATTCTTCTTCTGAGTCAACATCATTATGTGATTGATGAGTGTTTTGAACAGATTCCTCTATTTCTGCATTTGTAGTTTCTTCATGTCCACATTCTTCATGACTTTCTATCACATCAGCATATGACGTCCGTGAAGCATTTGTGGTTTTCTGTTCAATTATCTTAATATCATTGCTTTCCACAATCCTTCCCAAACGATTGTTGAAACATTTGTAGGATTTGCTGTTCATTGAGTAACCGAGGAATATTCTTTCATCTGCGTTGTCACCATATTTCCCCTGATTTCCTTCTTTGTTCCTGATGAAGCACTTACTTCCAAAGACACGAAAGTATTTTAGAGAAGGCTTCCGTCCATGCCACAATTCATATGGTGTCTTCGTCTCACCCATATAAAGTCATGTTCGATTCTGAATGTACACTGCAGCTTGAACAACCTCTTTCCAGTAATGTCGTGGAATACGACTCTCAATCAGCATAGTTCGTGCCATGTTGTTCACCTGTCGATTCCTTCGTTCAACAACTCCATTTTGTTGTGGAGTTCTCACAGCAGCTACCTCATGTTATATCCCATGCTTCTCCAGATAATTTTCAAATTCAATGGACGTGTATTCTCCTCCATTGTCAGATCGCAACACATTGATTGTTCGTCCAGTATCATTCTCGGCAATTCGCCGATATGTTTTCATGCAGTCAAGGACCTGTCGTTTCCGGTGAATGACCATCACACATGCCATTCGACTGTAATCATCTATAAAAAGGACAAAGTACCTTTCTCCATGAGTTCCGGCAACATTTATTGGACCACAAACATCTGTATGAATCAGATCAAGAAGGTGAGATGCCTTTTTCTTCTTTGGCCGATATGAACTGCAGACCAGCTTCCCAAGAATACAAGCATCACAGGATTTTTCACGCTCACGCTTCAGGTTGGGGATGTCCATGACAATTCTCAATTTTGATATTTTCTCCATGTCTTGTTGATTGATGTGTCCCAATCTCCGATGCCAGAAATTGTTTTCTTCTTCAACAGTCATGTAACATACATTTTCTTCACTATCAACCTGATACAAGTTGCCTTCTGTTCTGCATCCTTTCATAAGTGAATTGCCGGTTTTTCCCTTGATGGTGCAGCCTTTCTGATTAAAAGTAACTATAAGTCCTGAGTCACAGAGTTGACTCACGCTAAGGAGATTATGGCGTAGGCCATCTACGTAAAGGACTTCAGTCTTCTTTAGTTCTCCATTAGCTAATTGGGTACTTCCACTCCCTTTGATTTTCAGAGCCCCATCATTACCAAATCTTACTGTACCATCATAATTCTTTATGACATTCGTTAGTAGGCTGGCATTACCCGTCATATGAGATGAACAACTGCTATCCAGAATCCAGGTACTATTGTTCTTTGTAGCTTTGAGGGCTACCTCTGCAAGGTTTGATTTCTCAATCTTCTTCCTTTCCTTCCATGAGACATTAGATTGAGTATATAGGACAGATGGCCTTTCAACTATCTCTTCCACATACCCAGGTTCTTCATAGTCAAAGTCTTCTGTGAGAGGAGAGAACCTGTTTAAACGAGCAACACTGTCTTGCTGACAAGACTTGACTTGTCTTGAACTTCGGTATGAGGTGTCTATGTCTCTTCTCTGCCTGCAATTAACGGCCTTATGACCAAAGTTAGAACAACAAAAACAATATCCATAGAAATTATTTCTTCTATGAGAATTAGGATATGAGATTGTTCTCCTTTGTTGAGAATCTATATCTTCTCCATTCAGATAGCTTCTTGCCTCTTCACAATAAGACATGGTATGACCCAGATAGCCACAGAACTGAAACTTCATGAGAGGAAATGTCTTCTCACTTGAATTTCTCCTTATAGCTTCTTCCTTGGGAGAATAGTAAGACTGTCTGCCATTTTTGACGGTTTGAGGATAATTTTCAGGTCTCCTTTTAGTTTGGATTGAGGGTTCCTTTTTCAGAAATCTAGGTAACATTTCATCATGTTCAACTTTCATCTTGTCTTTCTTTTGGATCTTTTCACTTCCAGCAGTTGATGACTCAGCCTCACAGCCAATTCCACTCTTTCCCATGCAAGCAGGTCTTTGATCACTCCAGACTTTTCCAACCCCATCTGAACCACACTTGGCTCTTGCAATTAATTCTGCATCTGAGAATCTTCCGAACTGTATTTTCTTCATCGACTCTTTTGGAACTGATTCTGTCTCCATTTTACTCCTTAGAGTAACTACTTTCTCCTCAAGACCCTCAACAGTCTTGGATTTTTCTTCCAGTCTGGATGTGAGGTCATTGATGACCTTTGCCTGCTCTTCAATTCTTAGCTTCAGATCAACTGCATCATCATTGCTTTCAATTATTTTAGACTGTACCTTCACAAATTCTTCCAATCATTCAATTTCAGCTTCAAGTTGATCAACATATTCAGTTGATTCTTCCACAATTGTTTTCCACTTATTGCAGCTCTTACATTTAATCTTAAGCTTACTAACTGCATCCTTAAGTTGCACCTCAGGATCTACACAAGTTCTCAGTTGTTTTTCACCATCAGTATCTTCTGACTTTTCAACAGTGGCCATCATAGAAGCATGGTTCCCAGTTTTGAGTTCTGGTTCTTCTTCATCACAGAATTCATTGTCATCTTCTTCCTCTTCACAGACAAAACTCTTCTTTTGCATTTTCTTACCATATTTGAAGTCTCCCTTTTTGAAGAACCTTCTTTGAGGCTTCTTGAAGTTTTCATCTTCACTTTCATCATCATTGATATTCTTCAAGCACTGAGAAGCAATATGCCCAACTTTTCCACAACGGAAACATGCGAGAGGTAACTTCCCTTTGAATTTCCCTTTCCCCTTCTGGAACTTCTTTGTAATGAGAGAAAGAATTTCTTTCTCTTCGTCATCATCACCGCTACTATCCTTTGAGATTTTCAATTTATCCATGGCCTTGAATGCCATTTCCTTGCTCACCCGAGTCGTAGAATCTTCTGGTTTGACTCTCATTTCATAAGCTACCAAACTGCTCAGTAAGTCATCTAGAGAAAGTTTGGAAAGATCTCTTTCCTCAAGAGCTGACACCTTCGCATTATACAGAGGTGGAAGTCTTCTTAATATTTTCTTTACAATATCAATGTCTTTGATTTCTTCGCCTAGACCCCGAATTGCTCCAACCACTTCAGTAATTCGATTGAAGAAAGAGTCTGCATTCTCGTCTGGATGCATCTTCAGATCATCAAACCGATTGTGTAGCACTTGTAGTTTCGCCTCCTTCACTTTGCTATCACCTTCATAAATATTCTCAAGTTTATCCCACATAGATTTTGCTGAGGTGCAATTCATCACCTTCAGGTAAATCTGATCAGAAAGGGCTGCAGTGAGAGCATTTTGTGCTTTAGCATCTGCATCATGAAGTTTCCTGTCTGTTTCAGTCATAGCCAAACCTGTTGGATCAGTGACATGTATTCCTTGAACAGTAGAAAAAATAACTTCCATTCCAAGAGATCTTAGATGAGATCTCATTCTGTTCTTCCAGATCTGGAAATTGCTTCCATCGAAGTGAGGGACTCCCCTTACATTGATCGCGTTTTCCATGACGAAGAAGGTCAGATTCAACGCCAGCAACCTTTACCCTCTGATACCACTTGAAGGACCCCGAGACACCCTGAGAGGGGAGGGGTGAATCAGGGTGACCACTTTTTCTTTTAATGTGTAGGATCTTGTTACCACGTTGGTAGGAACTTGTTGAACCTGTATGATGATTATGATCAAAATGAAAACATTCACATGCACAGAGAAGACACATCCATTTTTACTTGGTTCACCACTAAGGGCTACGTCCAAGGAGCATACGCCGACAGGTTGCCGGTCGTACCTAAATCCACTATTCTTCACTAGCTACGGATACAAAAGTTCAGGTACAGACACTCTGTCCCAGGCTCACTGCCTTTACAATAGTTCAGGGATAGCTCACTGCGTCCCTCGGGTCACTCCCGTTGACTCCCCCTGGCTCACTGCTGTTGGTGAAGTCCCACTCAGTTTATAGACGTGAAGGTCTCTTCTTCATTTGCATAAGAGTGCATCCTTTGTTGTATGTAGATGCTCTATTGAAGTCCGATTCTCACCAGAAGAATATCACTTTTCCCCGAATGAACCGAGTAGTCTCTCGGCTTTCGTGCAGCTCCAAACACGCCGGTGGACTTCAGCAAAACCAGGCGCGCTTCTCCAAGACAGTCGCGCAAGTCCCACTACGGCGCGCAAGTCCACACTGGCGCGCAAGTGTCATCATCACTGTTGCGCGACTCTTCCTTCCCCAACTACAAACTTGCGCGGTCCACTTCCTTTCTCTTCCAAACCACCTTGGGCGCACAGCCAAACACCGGCGCGCAAGCTCTACTTGCGCGACAAAACAACCACCTGCGCGACTCAACCACCTGCGCGATGAGAGCTCGAACAATCTCTCGGCCTTGAACTTCGTTTGAAATGAGGAGGGGTGGTCCAGTATTTATAGGCAAACTGGACCCCCTGCGCGGCGGCGCGCAAGTCCTCGACGGCGCGCAAGTCTTGTCTTCAATAAACTCTATCGCACAACTCACTTGCGCGACCCAGCCAACACTTGCGCGACCTTCTTGCCTTAGCCAAATTTTGATGTTCTGATCCTCAAATTCATATGGCGTGCAAGTCTTTCATCCTCCAAGAGCACGGCGCGCAAGTACCTTTTCCAAAAACACTTTACTTTATTGGCCGATTTTTAGGCCCAAAAATTTGGAAAACACTGGGAAACAACGCCACCTTCACTACTGTTTTCTGCTTGAACGGTATGATCAATTTGTTGGTACACACCCTGAACTTCCACTGAGGATTGACATCAAACACAAACCATACACCAAATCATGCTTTGAAGAACCTGGTTCCAACAATTTCATGTCCTAGAGTGCACAAAATGATCCATCGAAAAATGTTAAGCTTTAAATAGTTTGTTGATGCAGTTTTCTGAAAAAAATTGTAATAACTCTTAATCAACTGATTTCGTGACAATATCACAACACAATATAAAATAAATTTTATATATTCTGAAATTAAAAATGAAGAAATTTGTAGAACCCTTTTTTTTTAATAGCTATGAATTTCATGTATTACCATGAAATAAAAAATAATTTTTATATTATCTTCATGGATTTACCATCCACATTTGATGTACTATGATATTTCTTCCCAATCATTGTTTTTTATCAAGATAGTCACAAATATTATTCATAATTAAATTATGATGTTATATAATTTTTTTATAAGGAAAAAAACAATTAATATTTACCAATGGAGATGATTATTTCATCCAATATAGTCATAAAAACATAATTTATTTACCCATGATTTTATCTCACATCTTATATGGAAATAAATTCACTGTAAAATAAGTAAAAAAGCTAATCTATGAATCAGGTTACCTTAATTGGATAATTAATTAGAGAAGTAGGGATTACAATTGTATATCAAACCACAATATATATTCTTTATATCCATAAACATGATGGAAATATTTTTCATAGATCCACTTATTATGTTATAGAAATTTGTTCCTCCAGATATCAAAAATTTATAACTATTTAGTAATATCTTCTCAAATGTAGTTGTATTTTTTCTATTTACAAAAAAAGGAATTAAATATTTTTTCTTGATATCTGAATTCTTATCCAATTACAATTACTCTAGAATGATTGTTATCAAATCCTTTTAGCATTCTGAGACTTACTATTTTGTTAGGAAAACATTTTTATAGAATTATTCATAGTGTATAGAGTAATTTTGGTTTTTAAATAACTATATATTGAATCATTTAAAACTTGTAAAACATTCGTAGATGATTTTTCAAAATACATATAATTTTTTCCATTCAAGATAGATATTTATTATTCATAACATTACCCCTTTTATAAAATCCATATAACACATCATCTATTTTTTCGTCCGCCAAAAAATCGTATTTTCCATTTATCATATGGATTATTCACTTTGTATCAACATTATTTGTAGAACTCCAATTTCCCAATGTATTTTTCAATGGTCCATGTATTTATATATATTTAATTGTATAAACTTTTCAATCATTATAGTTTTATATGATATAAATATTCAAATTGGGTGAGACTATTATAGTAGTCTTATTTTGTTAATATTTATAGAATGTCTTATCATGTTTTCATCTTAATTTCATTATTTTTTTGGTTTAATTTCTCACCATTATATTATTTATGGTTAATTGGTACATTATAAAAATAAAAATAATAGTGAACACATTTTTTTAAATTGTAATAATAGTTTTTTTTCAAAATATGTCATCATTAAAACATTTCTCATTGTTTTCTATGAATATTCTTATGCATTGTATAAATATTATCCACGATAACTCTAATATACCATAATTCATGTCTTCAATTTTTATTCTAAAATGTAAAAAAAATTAGAAAATTAAATTTTCTTATTAATACCCATTAGGAAATAGTAATAGTGTCCCAGATATATTATTTTTTATCATTTGTATTACTCTTATTATATTTATAATCAATCAACATGATTTCAATACATCACTGTGATCAATTATTTTTCAAAAATATATTAATTAATTACAAGTAAATAATAAACTTCATGTTATTCATAACTATCTCTATAAAAACCAAAACTAGAGGCGTTACACATAATCTATTCATAAGAATCTGTCACACATTAGTTCCTTTAATAATTAATAGGAAATATTATCATTAATCCTAGAATCTATACAAAATATATCAATAGTATAAGTGCATGTTGATCACTCTCTAACGACTCTTCTACAACCTCAATAACATCAAATGATGTAAATATTTCATTGGATATTTCATTTTGAATTATTCTCTTATATATTCTATTCTTAATATTCCGCTTATAAAATTATTATAAATTAGATTTGTTATCAAATTCTCATAATATTCGTACTTGTGTTCGATACATAAATATTTAATCTTCCTTATGATTATATTTGATTATCAATTATATTATTATTAGAAATTTTTTAATCTCTATATTTGATATTATAATGGGGATCAATGAATATATTTTATTTATTATTAATAATTAGAGGCCTTAAATTAATCATAATTCAGTGATCACTAATTATTTCTTTAGATTAATCATCTGGTTGTCGGCACATTATATATAATTATTAATTCATTATATATACCACCAAAAAATATAGTGTTCTCCCTTGATCTCAACAATAAACTCTCCTTGACCCCTTTCATTTAATTTTAGTCTATAAATACCAATTACTCAATTCGTTCTCATAATATTATTTCTAAATAAACATATATTTAATTAAAAAAACGTTTCTTATTCTCAATGTCAATCCAAAATATCCCCATTTATTCAATTTTCATAACTATAAGAGAACATATAATGATAATTCAAATATTGTGTGGCCCATACAATTTTGGAGGCAGTGAATCTTAAATACACATATTGGACATACCATATATAATGAATTATCATATTGTATCTCAACATAACATGTTATTTGCTATTGTGATGATAATATTTTCAATAATAATTCATAAATCAAGAAATTATTTTTGATGTTTTATCCATATATATTATGATCATAAAGTGACTTAATTGATATGAATATGTTGTATTACATTATTGGAATATCATATTCAATGATTCCAAACATCCTCACTAAGATATTTAATTTAGATATTTGCTAGATCAGATGTGTGAAGTGTAATTTCTTATGTATGACTACCATAATCATCACCTATAATTTGAATACTTATAAATAAACAATTATATATCTCTCTAATAAAATATGTAATATTATGAAAATTTTTTGTGTCAAAGTGTGGGTATTTAATGATATTCCACTTGTCAGTATCAGTGAATACAAAAAAAATATCATATATATTCACATAAGATTATTTACACTGTGTATTTAAAAGTTATATTTATGAAATATATTTTATTTATCATCAATGGTTTTTTGTATAACAATATTTTTGGTTACTATAATAAAATATTCACCCCAGTAATATATTCCTTTTCCATAGTTTTTTCCCTCTCATTTCATTATATTTTTTCCTTAAACCCCTATTATACAACATCCAAATTTATTACATATTGTTTACACTTCTACTGTATTATCTACCTTTGAAATATTTTACCTAATCATAAGAAGAAAATATTATATATGAAACTTAATGTATTGTGTATCTGTATGAAAACATTACTTTACCAAAATGAAGTCATGATCAATAAGACTTTTTATTTATGAAAAATAATTTACATATCATAAATTCATTTATGAATTTCTAGAATCACATGAAGGATTTTCTTATATAAAATTTTGAATGTAAGTATATGTATTGGGAATTATAAGATATATAAATTTCTAAATAATAAAATAAATTACATATTTAGTGTCTTCCAAATTGTTTTTTTGGATTTTATTTTGGATAAAAAATAAATATATTTTGTTAGATTCATGAATTCATCAAAAATTCACCATACAATATCAATTCATCATTGAGTATCTCTAGAATCAACAAAAAAAATTATGTTTTAAGTGACAATTACCAAATCATTTCATTAATTTTTACAAATCATTTCTATTATCATGTTTTATATAAATACACTTCAACTGTATATTCAGTGAAATTTATCAATCTATTATCACTATGTTCAAATTTAGCTCCTCAGAATAATCATAAAAAATATATCCATCATTGATTTGAGAAAATAAATATATTCAATACAACATGGATTGTTTTCCAATAAAACATACTTGTTTTTATCTTTTAATTGTATTTATTTTACATCATATCATTATGTTATTTCAATAACCAGCTACATCTAAATCTCCTATATACTATTATATTCAATGGATATATAATTTTATTATATATTATATCTGTTTTCAAGAATGACCATTGTAATAATGATTTACTGTAAATTATTCTAAAAAATATGTAGATAGATTATTAATTACCAATTCATATATGTTAAATATTTTCATCCCATTCATTATGCTCATACCCAGTCACCCAACCCACATATTGTCTTTCATATTTACAATTAATACAACTAAAATACATTTCCACATAAATCGTCACCATGGAATTTTTTTTATGATGCCTTGATCATATAAACAAAAGATTATGTCAATATGTATTTATATGTTATATAAGTATCCCCTAGATTGATAATGAATATAAAGGTGTGTTGTAAGGAAAATTATTCTGATCCCCTTATCTACCATGATATGAATGAGAATTCATTCCCTTTGTATCCTCTATATTCATTCTGCCCCTTTTATGGGTGATACAATTTAAGAAAAATACTAACTAATTATCTTGAGAGAATGATAATATAACATTTAAATTAGAAATTATGAATAAAATAATAAACTCTAGGTATAGTTGATTAATACATTTTGTATAAAATAAGAGTGACTAGTCTTACCCAAGTCCATAAACTATTAAAAATGTGATAGTATCTAAGATTCACATACAAGGGTTTCTATTAACATATTTTTAAATAAATTCATATTATTTAATAATCATCAACAAATAACTTTAATTAATTTAACTAAAGTACCACTTTTACTATTTTAATTCAGTTTAACTATAGAAACACAATTTAAAATAAATGTTATATAATCCGAAGTAAAAAATGAATAAATTTATACAACCCCTTTTTTTGAATATCTTAGATTTCCATGAATTAATAGGATTTAAAAAATACACGTTAGATTATCTTCATGGATTTCCCATACACATTTGATTCACTATGATATCTGTTCCCAGTCACTGTTTTTTATCATGAACGACACAAATTTTATTCCTAACTAATTTATGATGTTATATTATTTATATTATAAGGATAAAATAATTAATATATACCTAAGGGGATGATTATTTCATCCAATATAGACATAACAACATAAATTAGTTACCCATGACTTTATCTCAGAACTTATATGGAAATAAATTCATTATAAAATAGGTAAAAAATATAATGTACGAATAAGGTTACATTCATTGGATCATTAATTAGAGATTTATGGTTTACAATTATATATCTAACCATAATATATATTCTTTATATCCAAAAACATGTTGTAAATCATTGTTTTAGATTAACTTCTTATATTATAGATATTTGTTCCACTAGATATAAAAAATTTCTAACTATTTAAAAATATCTTCTCAAATGTAGTTGTATTTTTTGGATTTACTAAAAAATGAATTCCATATTTTTTCGTAATATCATAATTATTCTCCAATTACAATTACTCCAGAAATAGGATTATCAAATCCTTTTTAGCATACTGAGACATACTGTATTGTGATGAAAACGTTTTTATTGAATTATTCATTGTATATATAGTCATTTTGGTTTTTATATAAGTATATATTGAATAATTTAATCCTTGTAAAAAGTTCATACATCTTTTTTCAAAATACATATAATATTTTCCCTTCATCGTATATATTTATTATTTATAATATTACCCCTTCTATTAAATCCAAATAATACATCATCTATTTTTCATCCCCTAAAAATCATATTTTTCATTTCTCTTATGGATTATTAACATTTTATCAAAATTATTTCTAGAACTCTAATTTCCCAATGAATTTTTAAATTTTCCTTATATTTATATCTATTTAATTATAGAAACTTACCAATCATGTTAGTGTTAAAGCATTTAAAAATTTTAATAGGGTGAGAGTATTTTAATAGTCATCTTTTGCAAATATTATAGTAAAGTCTAATCTAGTTTTTATCTTAATTTCATTAATTTTTTTAATTTCTCATCTTCATATGATTTATGGTTAATTGGTACATATTAAAAATACAAATAATAATGAACACCTTTTTCAAAATCGTAATAATAGTTTTTTTATTTCAAAATATATCATGATTGAAAAATTTTTCTTTGTTTTCTATGTATTTTTTTTATGCATATTAGAAATATTTTTCACTACAACTCAACTCCACCATAATTCATGTCTTCAATTGATTTTATAAAATTAAAAAATAATTAGTAAATTAAATTTTCTAATTAAAACCCATTATGAAATAGCAATAATGTACCATATATATTATTTTTTATCATTGGTTATACTCTTATTATATTTATAAGCATTTACACCATATTATTTTGAAATGAAATTCACTTATTTTTCAAATTAAATGTCAATATTATTTTTATACCCATTATCAGATATACGATTGAAATGATTATAGTTTTATTATACTTTTTCATTTATATTATTCATGATTTTCAATTTTATTATCTATGTGTAGATATTTCGTGAAAGGTATAGTTTGTTTTATTTGGAGAAAAAGTTAACCATTATGTGATCTGATAGTAGATATTGATCTAGAATATTTTAAACTCATTTATCCCTGAATGTTATTTATTTTAGTGAGGTGTCTAATGATGGAGACATCAATAGAATAAATTATCCATTCATTTTTATGGGATTATTCAAATTATTTTATTCTATATTTTTCTATTTTACTTCCATCATGAGACACAACATGTTACACGATGCCTTTGCAACCTTAACTAAATTTATTTAATAACTCTAATATGTTTGTTCATCATAGTATAAATTTCATTTATAATTATTCTTTTCAATAATTAAATATCAATATCTTTCACCATTTTATATTTACTCTCTATTTTAGTATTAATAACATCCATAATTTCTTTATATGAGTCTTCCAATTTATTGATATTTAATTTTCTAATAATTATAAACATTTATATCTCTTTAATGTATCACTTGAAATTTTGATCGAACCTACCGAATATCTATCTATTACACTATTTTGATTTCACATTTTCATTCATTTAATTGATAATAAAATTAGAATTCAATAATTTATTTTATATTATTTTATCGCCTAATGTATTCTCTATGATGTTTTTTTCATCATATTCACCAAATAAGAAGTTATATATTTTCAAACTAAAATAGTAGGAACATAGGTCACGAGTTATATAAACTATATTAGAGGAATTTAATGTCTATAATGTATAAATTATTATAAAATAATGAACATGAATCATTAGGTAAATAACTTTCATGAGATATAACATACATAATACTATTTTTACTGACATCTTCTAATAGTGGTTTAACCTATTAATGTTCCATGTAATTTCAAAAATTATTTTACGTTTTTTTCTTGATGATTTATTATTTTCTTCCTATAAAATGTATATATAATTATTAATATTTATGTAAAATATAATTTTTCTATAGGGATACTTTAAAATATCGTAATATATGAAATTAATATAAAAGTAATAGGGACAGATATTTTTTATCCAACCTGAGCGGACCTTGTTCTATGCTGCCAATTTTTATTTTTAAAGAATCATATGAAGTTAGTAGAATGGGGCTGTGAATTATATATGAATGATATTTTACAAAGTTATTATCCTTAATTTTTTTAACCACACCACTCTTAATCTAAAACAATTTTACCATTTCTATGAAAAATTAATATTTTGATCTTATAGAAAACACAGGACACACAAATGAAATATATAATGTAATGTATAGAGCATCAAAAATTGTATGTATAATGTAACATCATAGAATATTTGTGTAATTTTTGACATTGTTCTATAAAGGGGGGTGATTGTAACACCCCAAAATGATAAGGGGTTAAATGACTATATATTATGACTCATTTCAACAAGGTGAACCTTCCTTTTCGGGAGCCTGTGTTAGTCGAAATCCATAGTTAACTGTTCTTCGCCTGGAGTAGTGATAAGGATGGGGTACCTCATGGGATGTTTCATAGGGTGTGTGTGAGTGAGGTCAAAAAACACTGGAATGGACATATGTTGTCCTTTGGGGACTGTCATTAGTCAGATAACCCATTCAAGAATGTGGGTGGGACTTAGGGTGGGGCCCATGTGTCTGTGGGGAAACTGGAGGATGGGGCCCAGTTATCACATTAATTATAGTGAATTATTTCATGACTGCACACTTTGGCGACATATTATTTCATGGCCCGGAGTACCTGTAATGAGCTGTCGAAAATTGTTATGAATTAAATAGTGTGCATGCACAATTTTCATGAAATAGTGTAATAAATCTTAAATGGATTCCTTGGTAAAAAATCATAGGACACTGTTGCATTTTGGATGGAAGGTTTACCCTAGGTGTGACTTCATTTTAGTTGGCGCAACCCCAAGTGAGAAAACCAAAAAATGGAATAACCATATCTAAAATAATTATATAAAATTATTTTATTTTCCAAATGCATATAAATCATGAATAGTGACTCTAATTAAAAAAACTAATAACACCATTGAGATCGTGATGGTATGCTTTCCTTAGGAAGATCCTAGCATTGTTCGACAAGGGCCAACAATTTAAATTAGATTTTTCCCATTAATAAAAGAATTAAGTAACAAATAATTTCTTTCTAAAACCCATTTATCTCATAAATGATAACTTGGATTTAAAATCCAAGAGTATAGTTGAGCTTGTGAGGACCTGTTCCCTTTAGGAAGATCCTATCGTTGACCTGTGCGGTTCAAGGGTGAATGTTTTTTTAACTTTTCATAAGGTATGTTTTGAAAATGTGTGAGGGGGTTTTTCTAACATTTGAATCATTACTCATATCTAATATCTGATGGCATCGATGAACATGGAATTCCAGGAGTCAAATAGAAATGACATAACCACAGTCATCAAGGGCTGAGAAGAAATGTTATGTTTTTACTTTTATGAAAAATTAATAAAATAATTTAAAGGATTTATTTTATTTCTTATCTAAACATTGAGTGGATGATGGAGGGAATGCAGTGATGCAGTGAGGGGGTAATGAGGAGGATTAATGGAGGGTCATTAATGGCTTGTTCGAAACCACAACGTGATTATCTTAATGGATCATAAAATGTGGATCATTTAATTTGCATCATCAATTGTAACAACATCAGTTAAATTTTTATTTCTTTTAAATATCCAAAATGTTAGAGTTTTCGAAATAAAGAAATGTGGATAAATCACTTACGAACCGCAGGCGGAATCCCTCCCTGATGAAGAATGAATAACGATGAAAAGAACATCACTGAGTCTTCATCCTCTTCAGCATGCCTCAAAGAACGGAGCCAAAAGTGACGTCGACTTCTTGAACCCCCGAGGATGAATGCGTTGACATCAAATACAAAATAAGTACATGTTTATTTTTGAACATTATTCCCCATTAATATTATAGAAATGGTGAATTCGAATCAAACCACGCACAATTTGATCCTCGAACCATTCGTTTATGTGGAAGGGTAACTTTCATGTGGGGGTCATTATTCGGGATTTGAAATTATCATTTATTGATTTATATTCGATTCCACAGAACACCCATGACTATAAACTCCTAATATATAAGGCACATGATGACATGAAAAAGGTCCCATCACCTCCTCTATGTGAAATCACTGTGGTTGTATCCTCAATGTGGAGGCAAGAAGAGTCTGCAGCCAATATAGGGATGGTGGTGAACCCAGAGGTGCATTGCTGCAGACCGATCAGAAAACATACCCCTAGAGAAAATTTGATGGGCTGTGAAAGGTATTTCTAGTGCACTGGCACTAGAGCCGGTTACCACGAGTGGGTGGCGTCATGCCACGATTGCACACCAGATTAAGGGCCACAACCGGCACGAGCCGTTGCGTAGTGGGAGGAGCCGCCGACTAGGCCAAAAAATAAAGGCAGTGAACGTAGTCACTCAACCGCGTCATAAGGATGAAGAAATGACACCGTGACCCATCCCATGTAGTGGGAAATGGTTGATTGACCATTGTGAAGGAGGCTTTCCCATGGCTACAAGTAGGGTGATGGTGCAGGACTTGACGTTGTATCTGTCCGCGTCCTAGCAATGCCAAAATGTCAGACTCTAGTAGACCGGGTGGGATGTGAACCACCCACTGGGCTAGACCCATGGAATTGAGGGATCCATCAACCCCCTTTGGGACTCACCTGAGATGACAATCCAGACACGTACCCTTTGGTCTGGTAAGGAGTAGACCGTGTCGCCGGGAAACCCATCAGACTTGACCATCGGCCAAACTTGGTCGGGTGCTGCGCGGCCCCTTTGGCATGTCCCATAAGAAATGCCAGACCGAGACATCCCAAACTCGAACATGGGTTAGTTTGAATCATTTGAGTAAAACCAGTGTATTTGGGACACCCTGGCTGAGTTGATCAGGTTGGTCCGACCGGGTCAGATCGGGCTCAAATGCAACTGACTACTGTTTACTAAAACACATGTATATCTATGATCTGACATCTAATTGACTCACCATAAGTGGAATTGGGACCCATATGATGGAGAGAACTTTCTAATATACTCAACTTGTGTTTTTTTGGAATAAGTATTACGACCAGGTTGGATCAGACTCGAATCAAACTATGCCCTTTTAACTAAAAACCACATAACATACATAGCGGGCATCTGATAGACGCACAGTCTGTTGGGTTGGTCACCAGAGGACAAGATAGTCCCTTGGGGTTACAATATTTGGGACATAGTGTCAGTTACAGAATTTCCTATGGATTGAGAATCAGATCAACCTAAAATCTAACGTACTATGTTTGGGAATGTGTGGCTGGAGGTGACATAAAAAAGCATATTGATCATATGTGGGTTAGCACCTAGCGATCCTGAGTGTGTTAGTATCTTGGGGTCCTCTACTGGTGAGCACCTTGTGATTCTATGTTGTTCAACAGCTAGAGATCCATTTGGGTCATCACCTATCAATCCTTTTCGGGTCAACACCAAGCGATCCTCTGTGGGTTAGGTCCTAAAAATACTCTATGGGTCAGCACCTAGTGACCAAGTGCAGGTACGTAGTAGAGTTTGTCGATAGATTATGATGATATAGTTTAACGAATAATCATATTTACTTCTGTACTTAAGTTGTTCATATTGTGAGTTGTGTATTTGTGCTATGTGTTTAAGGTCTTTCTTGCTTGAAAAACCTCTGTGTTATTTAACATTTTTGTTTTTCCCGTCGTGGACTACTAAGAGACCATTAAGGGTCTTG
Organism: Viscum album; assembly: GCA_963277665.1. Classification (NCBI taxonomy): domain Eukaryota; kingdom Viridiplantae; phylum Streptophyta; class Magnoliopsida; order Santalales; family Viscaceae; genus Viscum; species Viscum album. Next base: position 1,680,487,413 of record OY728126.1, on the reverse strand, counting down.
GGGTACGTACTAATTATTCTTATACTCACCAATGCACAATTTTCTATCGCATTAGTTGTGTCTTGTGAAGATGATGGACAACTCTGACTTGGACTTTGGGGAGCCATGACTTGATGGTGCTCGGAGGTGGATTGATAGACGTGGTGTGCTACAGTGACATCCGATGTAGAGTTATGCCTACCCTTCATGTAGGATCCTTGGCCAATAACCTTTGAAGCTGCTACATCTTTTTATGTACTTATTTATCTTGATGGGATTATATTTTGGACACTTTTATTTTATATTACACACATTAATCTTAGTTGAGGTAAACTGTGGGTGATGAATTAATTTTCTATCATTCATGGTTAGCTTTGTGTAATTTTTCATGTCTTTGTGTGTACGGGTTTAAAGGAAGTGCCTTCATTATTTGGGATATGCCTTTATGGTGGTAGTCAACAGCCCATGGCCTATAGAATGTGATCATGGGGATGTCACATAATGGCCCTTGGGGGATGGGTTAGAAAAATGTGGTATCAAAAGGTGTTCAGTTCTACCATAAAAACTAAGAATATGTATTTTTTATTGGGGTAATAGTGTTAAATGTCATGAGTTAGGCTATCAGTCAGAGGAGTCTATTTTTGGTGCGGATTACAACATATACATTCACCAAGTCCAATAAATCATTTTTCTAACTCGGAACATGAATAAAATATTTTTATGTGTTTTTCAAATACTTTTCAAATGATCTATTCGAATTCAACTCACCAGGTATAACATATTGACCATGGTTCATCTTTTTTATCTTTAACGAATCTTCCATGAAGACCGCTATTAAGGATTCTAGTGTGTCACCATAATGATGGTCCACATAATAATGGATCTTAGTTATAGGTATTGTTTCTTAAGAGGGTACCTTCAGGTGGTATCCCAACAACACCAATGAATGTTGTCCAACAGTTACTATCGGAACTACCTATAGGGGAAACATGAAGCATTAGTGCCTTAAATGAGCTTCAATGATAGAAACCCCTCAATATCCAAGGTGATCCAACCTCTGAAGCGGAAAAATACTAGTTAGGGGTCGTGAATGATTTGACATCAAGGTAGGGCACCATTTGAACAGATAGTGGTACTAGAATTGAGAATTTTCCTGGATCAATAGGGTGATGTAAGGGTTTAGATTACCCCTATATTTTGATGAGGTGACCTTTAATGGACAGATCTTTAGATCCTATGTCATAGAATGGGTCTATTTCCATAAAACAATCTATGGGGTATGTGATCCCTGGAAATTATAAAACTTTAGCATGAAAATATGTCAATATATGAGTATTCATCATGGTGTGCCAATCATTCCATGTACTCGATGAATAAGATATGGCTAGTGGTGCCGGACATGGACCATTGTGAATGATGCGTATAGTCACAACTGATCCAACATTATAACTCAGCTAATTCCTACGTAAGTTAGGTTACTAGAGAGAACTTTTGTGGATTAATGTTATTTTAATGAAAAGATACATCCATTGAATATCAATAGTAGAAAAATATGAAACTAAAGTTAGTCATATATAATTGGAGATGTGATATGTTTTAGGAAGGGGATGTGATTAGGAAAGATAAATCATTATGGTAGTAGACGCCGAAGTGGAGATAGGAGAGTAGCTGAAGGCGGTATACATTTCAACATGTAACAACCACAACCCCAATGTGCCCCCCCCCCAGGATTAGGATGCTGGAAGATATGGGAAGGGAGTAGCACAATGTAGTGAAGGAGTATGACCCTAGGGCTCTAGGAATGATTCATGTTACGGTCTGTGTCTAGTAATTTCTATCGTATTAGTATACAAAGGTACTAATCATTTATTTTTATCATGAATCATTTTCATGGACTAATGTTTCTGGATAAAACATTTACTTGATCATTATGTCTAGAGATTACTATTGAATGATACTGGATAGTAATAATTATCATGAAAGATTGATCTAGAGCTTAAAGCGAGGATTTTGGTTGAAACATCATGGTGGTTTCATCGAGACCTTATGAAAATTGTTTGGGTATGAACTGGTCATCCATAGTTCATGCTCACAATTACTGTTTTTGGAAAAAGGTTGTGGTATATCTATATTGACGGAATGGGGTTTTCCTTGGATGTCAAAAAATGAAACCCCAATTGTATGGGATAAACTCTAACATAGGTGGATTCATCCAATCACCCTTGAGTCGGCCTACCATACCGTCATTGCAACAGATGTTTTGAGTTTTCAGTTCCAACCAGTAGTGATTGAGTGTGGGAAAAACCCTTCAAAATATGTTTCTAGGATATACCTCTCAATAGATAGAGGGAATTCATCATATTTTTACACCCCAAGATGGAACTGATATCAGCATCAGGATATCAAATGGCTTTCGAAGAGATTCTAGAGAAGGGGGTGTAGGTGGGGGATATGTTTATCATGTTCATAGTAATACCAAGTGTTCTAGGTCACGTGTGGATTACCAGACCTTTAACCATGTGGACAAAGATAATGAGTGACCACTTCCAATTGGACAATTGGAACATCAATCGGTTAAAAGGGGTATCCATTGAAGTGGATGGAAAGGTGCCCATAGAATTTTTAGCAGTTGAGATAGTGGGTATGGCTGGAGTTCATCCATGACTATTACATTGAGATATTCAGTACTACTGGGAAGTGGAAATGTGGTGGCTGATGCACTCAACAGATGGTCTGGTTTGCAGCTACTGAGTAAAGTGATAGAGCAGTTAGCCATTATGCATATATCCATCATTGATAGTGATGGAGGATCTTACTTCGAGTCTATGATTTTAATTCCCCATCTCTAATAGCATGTTAGGGAGGCAACTCATGTGGATGTTTACTATGAGGCCCGTCGTGATTAGATATCCGAAAAAATGCTCCTGATGGATTTTCAATGGGTGGGGGGCACATCATCCTATTTAGAGGTCGCACCTTAGTTCCAGTGATGTTGAAGGAGGATTTTTTGAGGGATTTCTAGACGACCCTTTTGGCATTTAATACTGGTGTTGAAAAGATGTACAAGGACCACTGATGTCATTATTGGTTGTTAGGAATGAAAAATGTGGTGCTAGAGTTTGTTTCTTGATACCTAACTTGTCAGCATGTAAAGGATGAGCCTCAGGTCCCGACAGGCTTGACACAACCACATGAAGTACCAGAGTGGAAGTGGGATGGTATCTCCATGGACTTAATGAAAGTGTTTCCAAATATTTACAAGGACCATGTTTCTATATTTTTAACCGTTGACCGACTCACCAAGTCATCTTTCTTCATACCCATCTTGGAATAGTGATTGTTAGAGGGAATGTGATGCCTCTAATTTTAGGATATTATGTGGATTTATGTGGTACTATCGACGATCCTCTCATACAGTGATGCACTCATTACATCCTGGTTGTGAAACTGAGATGCTAGAGCCATTTGGGACTCAGCTAAGTTTGGGCACAACTTTTCCCCAAAAAAAATGCTCGGATGGAGCACACTATATAGAACACAGAAGACATTATTCATGCTTGTGTACTTGTTTTTCATGTATTTGGGAGGAAAACCTACTACATAAAGAGTTTTCATACAATAATAGATATCACTACACCTTTTTTAATGGACCCATTTGATACCTTTAATGGGAAGAAATGCAGATTACCTCTATGATCGACAGGCCTAGGGGAGTCTGCACTCATTGGATGAGATTTGATACATGCTACCATTGATAAGTTGAAAATAATCCAAGAGTCGATGAGGACTGCACTGGGAATTATAATTTCTTATTCCGATAGGATATGGAGAACCTTGGAGTTTGAGGAGGGAGACCATGTTTTCCTTTGGTTATCTCCCGAATTAGTATTGTAGAGATTTGGCTTAGGTGGAAATCTATCTCAGATATTCATTAGAAATTTTCATATCTTGATAATAGTTGGCAAGGTGACGTGCCTCCACGTTCATACCCCATACATGCATTGGGTTCATAATGTCTACCACATTTTATAGATGAGGTGATACATGCAAGATCCATCACACATCAATTGACTAGGGAATAAAAGAAATTGATGATGGGGTGGTGCATGTAGTGTTCCCCATAGAGATAGGGGATCATATGAGAGGGTCCTACATGGGTGGTGAATTATTCTAGTTCAAGTTTCATGAATGCTTGAGAATCTCTAGGAGAGAACATGGGAGAAGGAGAATCTGATAAATGCTCTTTACCCCGATATATTTATTAGTTTTTTCTGGCTTTCAATGACGTAAATCCCTATTTTTGGGGAGAATGTAATTTCATGGAATTTAAATTTAATTTTTTTAACAACACGTAATTAGTTCGTGGCTGAATGACTTGACGACATGTGATTTCGTGTCCTGGAGTGCCCAGAATGATCCATCGAATAATTTTAATCTTTAAATAGTTCATTGGAGTAGTTTTCCGAAACAATTACAATAACTCTTAATCAACTAATTTAGTGACATTATCACAACACAATATAAAATAAATTTTATATAATCCGAAATAAAAAATGATGAAATTTTTAGAACACATTTTTTTAATAACTAGGAATTTCATGTATTACCTTGAAATTAAAAATATGTGTAAGATTGTCTTCATGGATTTACCATCCACATTTTATGCACTATTATATGTCTTCCCAATCATTGTTTTTTATCAAGATAGTCACAAATATTATTCTTAATTAAATTAGGATGTTATATTATTTATCTTATAAGGAGAAAAATAATTAATATTTACTAATGGAGATGATTATTTCATCCAAAATAGACATAACAACATAAGTTATTTACCCATGAGTTTATCTAACAACATATATGGAAATAAATTCACTATAAAATAAGTAATAAAATATAATGTATGAATAAGGTTACCTTAATTGGATAATTTATTAGAGAAGTAGGGTTTACAATTATATATCAAACAACAATATATATTCTATATATCCATAATCATGATGGAAATATTTTTCCCAGATCCCCTTATTATGTTATAGATATTTGTTCCTCTATATATCAAAAATTTATAACTATTTAGTAATATCTTATCAAATGTAGTTGAATTTTTTCTATTTACAAAAACAAGGAATTAAATATTTTTTCTTGATATCAGAATTCTCATCCAATTACAATTAATCTAGAAAGATGGTTATCAAATCCTTTTTAGCATGCTGAGACTTACTATTTTGTGAGGAAAACATTTTTATAGAATTATTCATAGTATATATATTAATTTTGGTTTTTAAATAACTATATATATTAAATCATATAATATTTTTAAAAAATTTATACAAGTTTTTTCAAAATATATATAATTTTTTCCCTTCAACATAGATATTTATTATTAATAACATTACCGCTTTTATTAAATATATATAACACATCATCTATTTTTTCATCCGCCAAAAAATCGTATTTTCCATTTCTAATATGGATTATTCACTTTGTATCAACATTATTTGTAGAACTCCAATTTCCCAATGTATTTCTCAATGGTCCATGTATTTATATATATTTAATTGTATAAACGTCTCAATCATGTTAGTTTTATATCATATAAATATTCTAATTGGGTGATAGTATTATAATAGTCTTCTTTTGTTAATATTCATAGAATGTATGATCTAGTTCTCATCATAATTTCATTATTTTCTTTGGTTAATTTATCATCTTTATATTTTTTATGGTTAATTGGTTAATTATGAAAATACAAATAATAGTGAACACCTTTTTTGAAATTGTAATAATAGTTTTGTTTTTTTTTCAAATATGTCATGATTGAAATATTTCTAATTGTTTTCTATGAATATGTTTATGTATAGTATAAATATTCTCCACGATAACCCTACTCCACCACAATTCATGTCTTTAATTGTTTTCTAAAATGAAAAAATAATTATAAAATTCAATTTTCTTATTAATACCCATTCCGAAATAGTAATAGTGTCGTAGATATTTTTTTTATCATTAGTAGTACTCTTATTATATGTATTATCATGTACACCATTTTCTTTTGAAAAAAATTTCCCTTATATTGCATATTATTTGTCAAGATACTTTTCATACCCATTATCACATATACCCTTGAAAAGATTATGGTTTTATTGTACTTCTACCTTTATATTATTCTAGATTTTTAATTTTAACATGTAAATTTATATATGTCATGAATAGAATATTAAGATTTATTTGGAGAAAAAGTTACCCTTTCTAAGATCTAATAGTTGAAATTTATCTAAGATATTTTAAATTCATTTATCCATGTTTATTATCAATTTTAGTGAGATGTCTCATGATGGAAACATCAACAGAATCAATTCTCCATTAATTTTTATGGGATTATTAAAATAATTTTATTCCATATTTTTCTATTTTACTTCCATCACGAGACACAACATGTTACACGACTCCTTTTCAACCTCAACTAAATTTATATAATAATTCAGATAATTTTATTCTTTATTGTATATATTTCATTAATAATTATTCTTTTCAATAAATAACTATAAATATCATTCACCATTTTATATTTACTCTCTATTTTGTTATTAATAAAATCTATAATTTCATTATATCAGTCTTCAAATGTATGGATATTTTGTTCAAAAATAATTATAAACATGTCTATCTCCTTAATGTATCAAATGAAATTTTGCTCAAACATTAAAAATATATAACTATTACTCTATTTTTTCACATTTTAATTCATTTAATTGATAATAAAATTAGAATTATATATTATAATTTCTATGATTTTATATCCTAATGTATTCTTTATGATGTTTGTTTTCATCATATTGAACAAATAAGAAATCAAATATTTTTTAACTAAAATAGTAGGAACAATGATTATGATATCTATAAAATATATTAGAGGTCTTTATTGGTTATCATATATTCATTATTATTAAATAATGAATATTATTCAATAGGTAAATAATTTTAAGGAGAATTAACTTACATAATACCATTTTTACTAACATCTTATAATAGTGGTTTACCTATTAATGTTCCAGGTAATTTTTTTAATTTTTCCTGTTATTCTAATCAACACATTTTCTTTTCTTCCTATGAAAAATCATTATCATTTTTAATTGGGATGTAAAATATAATTTTTATATAGTGATCAAATAAAATATCATAATATATTAAATTAATATATAGTAATAGGCCAAAAATTTAGATCCAACCTGAGTGGACCTTCTTCTATGATTCCAATTTTGATTTTTAAAAAATCATATGAAGTCAGTAGGTAGAGTAGGTGAATTATATATGAATGATATTGTACCAAATTATAATCCATAATTTTTTATAACCACAAAACTCCTAATGTAATTTTTTTATACCAATTCTATGAAAAATTAATATTTTTATCTTATACCAATCACATGCCATCCAAATTAAATATATAATGTAATGTATAGATAATTACAAATTTAATTCATAATCTAATGTCTCATAATAATGTTGTAATTTATTTAATTACATTGAATTATTTTATGACTGCACACCTTGATGACAAATGATTTCGTGGCCTAGAGTACTCAAAATTATAGGTTGAAATTTTTTATGAATTAAATAGTTTGCATGCCAAATTTTCTTGAAATAGTGGAATATCTCTTAAATGATTTCCTTGATCAAAAATCATAGGGAACCGTTTTATTTGAGATGGCGGATTTACCCTAGGTGCAACTTTAGTTTAGTTGGTGCAACCCCCTAGTTAAAAAATCCAAAAATGGTATAATTGTAAATAAAATAATTATATAAAATTCTTTTATTTTTCAAATGCATATAAATCATGAACAATGACTCAGATTAAAAACCAGAGACCACCATTGAGCTCGTGAGGGTATGATTTCCTAAAGAAGACCCTAACATTGGCCGGTAAGGGCCAACAATGAAAATTAGTTCTTGGCAGTAAATAAAATAACTATGTAACAATTAATTTTATTTTAAAATCCATTCAGATCCAAAATGGTAACATTGATGTAAAATACAAGAGTACCATTGAACTCGTGGGTCCATGTTCCGCTTAGTAATATGCTAACATTGACCTACCATGTTTGTGGGTGAATGATAATTTTTTGAACATTTATTAAGGTATGTTTACTAAATGGGTGAGTGGGTATTTTAACTTTTCAATCATTACACAGAAAAAATATATGAGGGAATCATTGAACTTGGAATTCCATGATTCATTTAGAAATGAATTAATCTCGGCCATCAAGGGACGAGAAGAAAACATATTTTTTGAATGTTTTGGGAAAATTAATAAAATAATTTTAAATGAATTATTTCATTTCTTTTCTAACCATTGAGTGGATGATGGATAGAATGTGGTGATGCAGCGAGGCAATAATGAGGTGCATTAATGGTGGGTCAAAAGTTTCTCATTCAAAACCATGACATGGTACTATAAATTGATCATTAAATGTGGATCATTTAATGAGCATCATCAATGGGTACAACATCATTGCACTGTTTATTTATTTTAAATATATGACATGTTGGTGTTATGGAAATAAAAAAATGCGGTGAAATTCGTGATGAACTGCTGGCGGAATCCCTCCTCAATAAATAATGAATAACAAAGAAAAGAATGAAAGTTAGTCTTCATCCTCTTCAGCATGCCTCGAAGAACGAATCCAAATTCAATGTCAACTTATTGAATCCTTGAGGATGAATGCTTCAACATCAAATAAAATAGTGGTAGAGGATTAAATTTGGAATGTTCTTCCATATTAGTATTAATGAAAATTTGAATGTGTATCAAACCATGAATAGGTTGATCCTTGAATCGTGCATTTATGTGGGAGGGTAAATATCTTGTGGGGGTTGTTATCCGGGGTTTGAAATTAACATTTATTTATTTATAATAAAATCCCCTAAACTCCTATGACTATAAACTACTAATGAGGAGGGTGCGGGATGACACGAAAAAGGCCCCATCTCCCCCTCTTTGTGCCTTCAATGGGTGTGTATCATCCATGTGGAGACAATAGGATTCTGAGGCCAACATAAGGATGGTGGTGACACAGGAGGCTCATAAGTGCAGACATATCAGAAAACAGACCCCATAGAAATTCTTGTGGCCTATCAAAGCTATTTCTCATACACTAGCACCAGAGAGGGTTACCACGGGTTGGTGGAAGCATGCCCCAATTGCGCACCAAATGAAGGGACATGACCGGCTCGGGCAGCAACATAGTGGTAGGACCCTTCGGCAATGCCCACAGATGGTGGTAGCGAACACGTCTGCTCAACCTTGTCAGAGGTGTGCGGACATGGCACCATGCTACTTCCCATGTGGTGGAAAATGGTTGAACAACCATTGTGGAAAAGCTTCCCTACTATGACTAGCGGGGCGATGACGGAGTACCGGACGCGGTATCATGTTGCATACCAGTGATGCAGAAATGTCCACCTCTTGCTGACCGAGCGAGACACAAACAGCCCAGTGGGATGGACCCGTGGAACGGCGGGCGACACCCACCCCCATTGGGACTCACTTGAGCCGACATGCCTGACCCGCACCCTCCGATATGGGCAAGAGTAGACCGGGTCGCAGGGGACCGTATTGGACACGACCATCTGCCAAACCGGGTTGGGTCCAGCATGGCCCATTCGGCCTGGCACATTCTCCAGGCCAGACCGGGACATCCCAGACTCGATCCAGATTAGTTCGAGTCATTCGAGTTAAACCAATGTATTTGGGACCCCCATGCTTGGTTGGTCGGGTTGGTCTGACCGGGTCGGATCCGGCCAAGACGCAACCGACTACTTTTTACTAAATAACATTTATATATCAAGTTGGACATCTGATTAATGCGTTGTCAGTGGAATTGGGACCCTTATGATGGAGCTATCTTTCTGATATACAACAATTGAGTTTTTTTTAATATGGATTACGAACAGGTTGGATTGGACCCGAATCAAACTAGGCCCTTTTCACTAAAAAGATCATAACATACTGACCGAGCATCTCATAGATGTGTCATCTATTGTAGTGGGTCCCTTACAACAAGACGGTCATTTGTGGTTATTTTACGTGGGACTTAGTGGTATTAGAGGTATGTCCTATGGATTGAGATGAAGATCCTCCAAAAATAAAACGTGTTAAGTGCGGTAATTTGTGGTTGGCTGTGACGTGAAAAAAGAATAGAGATCATATGTGGGTCACTACCTAGAGATCCTGAATTTGATAGCACCTAGAGATCCTCTATGGGTTTGCACCTATTGATTCTTAGTGGGTCAGCTCCTAGAGATCCTCTGTGTGTTAGCACCTATCAATCCTCTATGGGTCAACACCATGTGATCCTCTATGGGCCAGCACCTAGAAATCATATGTGGGTCATCACCTAGAAACCATGTGCGGGTATGTAGTAGAGTCTCTCGATAGAATAAGATGATATAGTTTTACGAAAAATCATCATTATTTTTGTACTTATGTTATTCTTGATTGGAGTTATGTCTTTATGCTACACTTTGAGGTCTTTCAAGGTGGAATTACCTATATGTTATTTCACTTTTTGGTTTTCCCCATCGAGGATTACTGGAAGACCTTTAGGGGTATCGAGGTACCTAATCATTATTGTTATACTCACATATGCATGAGTTTTGCCCACACCAGTTGTGTCTTGTGAATATGACATAAAACTATGAACGAGACTTTGTGGTGCCCGGACTAGGTGGTGGTTATAGGTGGATTGATAGATGTGGTGTGCTGTAGTGACATTCGATGTAGAGTAATACCTACCCTTCAGGTTGGAGCCTTGGAGGACGACCATGGAAGCCGATACATCTTTTTATGTTCTTTTTTTCTTGTTGATATTATATTTGGGACACTTTAATTTTATTTTACACACATTAATAATAGTGGAGGTAAATTTTGGGGGTTTAATTTCTTTTAATTCATTCATGGTTAGCATTGTGAAATTTTCCATGTCTATGTGTGTGAAGGTTTAAAGAAAGTTCCTTCCCTATTTGGTATATGCCGCTCATTTTCTTGTCACCATCCCATGGCCTATGGAATTTGATCATGGGGAAGTCACAACATGGGCCTAGAGTGAAGGGTCATGACAAAGTGTTATCAGAGGGAATTCAATTCTACCATAAGAATTAAGAGTCTGTACACTACTGGAATTTGTGTTTTTCCCCACGCTTACATACCAACGGTTCTATGAAACCGTTGGTGTAAGATGAATAGTGGAGGCTTTTACCAACGGTTCATTAGAACCGTTGGGATATATGTGAATAGGGAGGTTTTTCCCAACGGTTCTAATGAACCGTTGGGATATATGTGTTTTGTGAGGCTTTTCCCAACGGTTCTTATGAACCGTTGGGAAAACTTTGTTTTTTGGGAGTTTTTCCCAACGGTTCATGAGAACCGTTGGGAAAAACATACATATGCCAACGGTTTTTTAAAACCGTTGGAAAAGGTTTTCCCCAAAAACCCAGCCGCCCGTTCTCGCCCCCATTCGCGTTACAGAGCCCTAACGGGAGCAGTAGCAGCCGATTCCGATTTTGGAGATACTGCCGGCCGGATTCCAGGTCTTCTTCAGGTTCTTCTTCTTCTTTATCTCAAAAGGTATTCAAATGTTTGCATCTCAATGAGTAAAACCTCCATTTAGTTGAGTGTTATCCCTAACTAGTGTGGCATCCGGCTTGTGGGGTGTTGAGAGAACTTTCAAAGTTGTTTTTTTGTGCCTTGGATTGTCATATATAGTTTTATAATTTCTATGGATTGTATAAGAATTATGTGGAGTTTTAAATAATCCTATTTTTTACATTTCTGATCATGAATTTATGTATGTAATCTTACAAAGATGTGATTCCTCTAGATCCTTGGATTTTATTATTGGGAATGTATTTTATGGATCATGAAATAAATTATGTCTTAGTCCTTCATATTTATACATTTATCAACTTGAAAATAAATTTACAAAAATAAAAAATCATTATCATTCTCAAACTCAGATCACTTTGGTTCTAACATCCTACCAATTTGATTTTTTAACAATTCAAAGTGAAATTCACACCACCAAAAGGTAGTCAAATGTTTGGATTCACAGTGGAATTCCATGGATAGACTCATTTCTTTGAATATTGATTAAGCCATTGGTGATACATGGATCCAAGGGAGGGATTCCATAGATAGATTTATTGAATGTAGAATTATATTCCAATTGATACATGGATTCTTATGATAATTCCATAGATAGACTTATTGAATGTAGAATTATATTCCAATGATATGCGTCTTGTGTGGTGGTGGTGTGGTTTATGTGTTTTATGGTAGTAGTGAAGTGTGTGATTATGTAGTTAATGTGAACCCATAGGTTGAGTATTTTGTGCTATCTATATATCATGTATTTTTATGTTATTTCTACACATTCCCAACTAGAGTTGGATAAACTTACCAACGATCAGAGGTTTTGAGTTATGGGTATTTTTTCTAATATCTAGGATGGTGGTTATATGTTTGGATAGCTACCATGTCTTCCCTACTCTTCCTTCAAAATTGATTGACCATGTGTTTTTAGGCAAGATGCGATGTGATTGTCCATGTGTCTTCAGGTGAGATGTACTATGATTTCCCTAGTGTTTTTCGATGAGGTGTGATGTGATAAGGCTATAATAAGATGTGGCATGTGGTTGGGGTCATGTAGGGTAGGAGGATGACACAAGGTTGATGTTATTCATGTTCATGATACCCTACTAATATGGTTATGGGATGAGTCATGCTGTTATGTGATATAACACATTAAGTTCTTGTTGGTTTTACATTTTTTCAATAACACATTTGTATGTTTTTTTGACATGTGTAGTTGATACCTTGATTATTTTCTTCCTTTATCGTTTACTTAAATGTATATTCTATTATAGTTAATTCCTATTGAATTGTTTATGACAAAATGACTTATATAAATTCTTTTTACAGAATGGACAGAAGTTGGATGTATGAAACCGATCGGATCTCAGATGATTTTCAAAACAATTTGGAGAGCTTTATAGATTTTGCATTTCACAATGCTTCAGATAGTGGTCACATACACTGCCCATGTTCCAATTGTGTTGGTAGACCTTGGTTGAGCCGTGAAGAAGTCAGCTACCACATAACCAAAAATGGGTTTCAAGCAAACTACTTTCTGTGGTATCACAATGGGGAGAAAACGAAATCTCAAATTGGTGATGATCGAAATGAAAAGACTGGAATGGAGAATTTGTTAGATGATCGGTTTCCGTTTATTCGTCATCATGAAAAAGAAAGGATTTCGACTCAAGAAGACTTCGATATGAGGACAGCTGATGCATCTAGTGAAAATGATGATATTGATAGGGTGAAAAAATTGAATGATGCTGCCACGACTCCAGTATATCGGCAATGCGATAAAATGAAAAAGCTGTAATTTTTAATCCGATTATTTCATGGGAAAACTATGTATGGGATTTCTAATACAGCAATCGATTACATTCTTACCCTCTTGAAGGATTTACTTCCAGATGATGCAGATATTCCCTCAAACCACTATATGGCATGGAAGTTAGTTGAGGAACTTGGATTTTCAAGAAACAAAATTCATGCTTGCCCGAAAGATTGCAGTTTATTCTGGGAGGAAACCGCTGAACGAAATGATTGTATAAAATGTGGCACATCCCGCTGGAAGTCAAAATCTGATGGAACACCATCCCGCGTTCCACAGAAAGTAATGTGGCACTTTCCATTGATCCCCAGACTCCAGAATCTTTTTATGTCTGATGACATATCAATAAAAATGAGATGGCATGATACCGAGAAAAAGAAGACTGATGATGAGTTGGTTCATCCTGCAGATGGATTTGCATGGAAGAGATTTGATGCTCGACATCCTGATTTTGCAGCTGACGTGCGTAATGTGAGGCTGGGTCTTTCATGCGACGGTTTTAATCCGTTTGGGCAGATGCTTACTTCGCACAGCACATGGCCAGTTTTTATACACATTTATAATCTTCCCCCATGGTTGTGTATGAAAAAACCTTTCACTTTCATGAGTATACTCATATCTGGTCCTTCTGATCCTGGCATTGATATTGATGTATACATGCAACCTTTAATAAAAGAGTTGAAGCTTCTTTGGGATGTGGGTGTGCGCACATACGATGCATGTTCGAAAGACATATTTCAGATGCGCGCTGCGCTTATGTGGACAATCAATGATTTTCCGGCTTATGCAATGATGTCTGGATGGAGCACGAAGGGGAAACTATCATGTCCAGTTTGTATGAAGAATACACGATCCAGAAGACTGAAACATCGTTGTAGTTTCAGTTTTATGGGACATCGACGATTTTTGCCAAAGGATCATCCATATAGAATGAATCGTCGAAGATTTGATAATACTATAGAGACCGATGATCCACCTCAGCGTATGTCTGGAACTGATGTGCTTAATGAATTAAAAGATTTCAGTTTTTCGTTCGGGAAGGGTCAAATGAAATCTGGAAAGAGAAAGAATGTTTCTACAGAAACCTGTTACAATTGGAGGAAGAGGAGTATCATTTTTGATTTGCCTTATTGGTCAACCAATTTGCTACGTCATTGCTTAGACGTAATGCATATTGAAAAGAATATATGTGAAATGTTGCTTTCAGTTCTTCTAAATGTCAAGGGGAAGACAAAAGATGATTTACGATCTCGACGTGACTTGGTGGATTGGGGCATCAGACCAGAATTGCATCCTGTGCGTATCAGTGAAAATAAATGGCAACTTCCATGTGCTTCTTATGTGATGACACCTACTGAAAAAAAACAATTTTTGGAAGTATTAGAGACTATAAGAGTTCCTGATGGCTATTCAAGCAACATATCTAAACGGGTCAACAGAAGAGAGTTGAAGCTAAAATCTTTGAAGACTCATGATTATCACGTTCTACTGCATGAGTTGCTTCCAATAGCAATCCGTCATCTTTTGTCCAATAATGTAAGGGTGGGTGTTATTCGGTTGTGCCATTTGTTTAGAGATCTTTGTGCTAAGAAGTTGTCCAAGTCTTTCTTGCAAAAAATGTTGACAGATTCCCCATTAATTTTGTGTGAGTTGGAGAAAAGATTTCCCCCATCATTTTTCACATGCATGCTGCATCTGACTGTCCATATTCCAACTGAAATACTTCTCGGAGGACCTGTTTCTTTTCGTTGGATGTATCCAACTGAAAGAAATATGTTCACATTAAAGTCTTATGTTCGAAACAAGAATCATCCCGAAGGTTCTATCGTGAACGGTTACTTAGCTCAAGAATGTATGGATTTCTGTTCAATGTATTTGTCTGATCTTACTACAAGAATGAACAGACCAATGAGAAATGAAGAAGAACAATATGAGCAAATTGAACCCAGTTTTCCATCACTTCCTCAAACAGGAGGAATTCCTGGATCATATACATTGAAGACATTAAGCCATGAAGAGCGGGAGATGGCACATCGCACAGTTTTGTTCAACTGTGATTTGTTCGATGACTATATCAGGTAACAAAATTGAATATGTATATCTTACATATATATCTGTTAAACTATTCATATTTTTTTATCTACAGGGAACATAAAACAATGATAAATAGGAAGCATCGTTCTTTATCTTTGAGAAGGAGAGAGACTTTGCATAGCAAAGAGTTTTCTGCTTGGTTAAAATTGAAGGTAAAAATATTACTGTTTAAATTAATTATTTCAATATTTACTTAAGTTTAACTGTCATTTATATTGCAGGTATTGAGTTTGTCTGCTGACTCTGTCTCTGAGGAAATAAGAGCTTTGGCTTTTGGTCCTAATACCGTGGTTCGTGACTGTAAATCAATTGTTATCAATGGGTACAGATTTATTGTCACTGAACGAGCCAAAAACATGAGAACACAACATGATGGTATTATGGTTACTGCCACAACAGATTGTTATGCCAGCGCATCAGATAGTAGACCGCGACTTGAAAATGTGGGTTATTATGGAGTCGTTGAGAAAATAATAATATTGGATTATTACTCTCATGGACGAGTCACAATGATGAAATGCCATTGGTTTTATTCGATGACGAGACATGGCACATTTATTGATGATTGTGGATTTCGAGTAATTAATATGACCCGCACTCTTGCAACCGAAGAACCATATGTGTTGGCATCAATGGCTAAACAAGTTTTTTATGTCAAAGATCAACTTCAACCTGAATTTGGTGTCGTAGTTGAAGTAATTCCAAGACATATTTTTGATGATGCTGATGATGGAATTGACACTATCCCTATTGCCATTGGAACCAATCCATTTATTTCTTTTGATGACTCCAATAGCTCAATTGTCAGAGTTGATTGTGAACCTGAAGTTGTGGTTGGAAATATATAGAATCATTCATCCATGTTCTCAATTCTTTTGGTTTACCTCGAGTTGGGTTGTTAAGGTTGGTAATATTCATATTTATTTAGTATTGATCACAAATATGTTTTAGCTGACTTGACCGTTATGTGAATTTTCAATGTTTATTGGTTGCTGTTTTATTTGAATTGCATTTTCTAATTTGGAATTGAACTGTATTCAAACCAAATCAAACAATATTTCTAACTTGGTGAACATTAAAACTTGTATGTTTTATTAAATTCATTCAAGCTCTTCTAAAACAATTGATAGCTAAATTACCAATGAATCCCCTCATTCCCTCATATATTTAGTTTTTTGGTTTACACATTAATTTTCTTTTTCTAATTAATTACATATTTGTTTTCCAATGCAGGAAATGAAGCCAATTGAAGAGAGACGAAGAAAAAAAATGGCGGAGAACAATCGTCGGATGGAGGAGATGGGCATTCCACCATTAGTGCCTACAGTGAGTACTTTATTTCATATATATATATATATATATTTACAGAATATATAATGTCATGTGATTAATTTTTTTTGTAAACTTTTTTGTAGGATCCACCATTACGTCGACAGTTATTCGACGAGGAGCCTAGTACTGGTCCTAGTACTCAGGCCGGTGGTACGAGGAGGGTTCGTACCAGAGGTGGACATAGAGCTGCTGGTGCCCGACTAGACCCTGCCCCTCCCACTGACATTTCAGCCTTCCCACATTCTGATCCCGGTGTGTCGTTAGGGACACACGGGATATTTAGACCTCCCATGTTTTCGCTACCTTCTGCATCTTCTGCCCCATCATTTTCACATCCCATGATGATTCCCACTCCCCAGTCAGCATCAGGTCATACAGTTGTTCCATCTTCTTTTCCTTCTACTTCTATCTCTCCGAGCTTTTATATTCCATCGTCTTCGACTCCTGTTCCACCAGAGGGTGTTCCATCAGGTTCTGTGGATCCGGCGCCACTCATTGATCAGACTAGCACAGGTATATTTATAAAACCCTATCAAATTTTTATAGCAATATTTATTTTCATTATAACATGTTTTGATAAAATATTTGTTTTTCTTTCATGACAGATACATCTACTGAAAGGAGGCGGGGGCGGGGCCGTACACGCATGCGTTCGGTGTGGAACCGTCGCACACAGGTTATGGTGGAATATAATGAAGACAATCAGATGGTTGAGAAAACAGGGCAGCAATGTCGGAGTTTTATGGCGACGCTTGCCAAATACTCCGACATCATTCCCGTCAGCCCGCTGTCGTGGAGACATTTGCCACATGAGGTCAAAGATAGAGCTTGGGCAGAGATATGGGTAAAAAAATCTGTTGTATTTAATGCCATGAATTTTTTTTGTATTTATATAAATTAATATTTTCATTTCAGCTTCGATTTAATTTTCCTGATGGTGAGGGTGCACGAATGGAACGTCTAAAGGATTTAGGCGAGCTTTGGAGAGCCTACAAGCATGAGCTGTATATTGGCTGGCGTGCTAGAGTTGGCACTGAGTTAGAGGCGGTACCAGTCGTGGATGATTGTCCTATAGAGCAGTATCGTCAGATGATTACTCATTGGACGAGTACCCAGTTTAAGGTATGAATTACATTTGAGGTATTTAAATAATTACTTTCAAGTTTTGCATTAATATTATCCTTTGCATTATCGAATTTTATTTAGGAATCATCTGGAAAAAATAAAAAAAACATTGATGCAAAAAAATACCTCCATACACTAGGACGCACGACGATGTCGGATCATGAGAGGCAGCAGGTATGACAATTGTTTATAAGTTTTCTTTACGACTTACATTTTCTTTTGTTTCCTCAATTATTTAATTATTTGCTGAAGTCTTTATATAAATTTTGTTTTCAATGTCATTGTAGAGGCAAGTACAAAATATTGAAGGACGTGTGCCTCGAGCAAAACTGTTTTGCTCGAGTAGACGAAAAAAGGATGGACGTGCTGTCAACGAAGCGACTCAGCAGCAGATTGTAAGTTTTAATCTGTTGATTTTATATTTTAATATCTATTTCGTAACTTAACAATATATTTATATTTGTAACAGGATGCTTTAGAGGCCCTCGATGCCCAAGAAGCAGACAATTTTGGGCCATCTGATCACTTACATCAGGTGTTGGGAGATGATCATTCTGGCAGAGTACGCTGCCGACCTAGGATAGCCCCGACGAGGTATTGGCCTGCCTCAGGTACGAGTTGTAGTGCCACCGAGCTGCAGCAAGTTAGGGCACAGGCAGAACAGGCTGAGAAAAGGGCCACAGAGACGGCAGAACAGTCTGCAAGGGCAAACAGTGCATTTATGAAATTTATTGAAGTTCTACGTCCAACACTTCCAGCAGAGGCCAGCCCAGCGATTGATGAATACATGTCGTCGATACATTCTATATATGGTGCACCAGGTGGCAGTTCCAGTGGTGGTCAGGCCGATGTCGAGCTTGAAGATGATGATGGCGAGCAGTCTGATGCGGAAGAGGAGGGAGATGAGGAGGGCGAGGAGGAGGGCGAAGGCGAGGAGGAAGGCATTGTGGAGGGTGAGGACGATGAGGAGGACGATGACGAGGGCGATGATGATGATGATGATGGAGATGGTGATGCTGATGTGGGACATATTGATCCGTTACATTTTTGACTTGAGATTTGATGTTTAATCTATTCTAGTTGTTGGTTTTATCTAGACTCGTAGTATAGTATTGGAGTTGAGTTATTTTTATATATTGTCTGTTTTTATGGATGTTGTTGTCTTTTAGTGGTTGTGTGTTTGAGAACTCCCTGGACAACCCCCCTCATTCTTGGACCCTGGACAACCCCCCCTCCCCCTTGGACCCCGAACACCCACCAAACACCCCCCGGACAGCCCCGCGAACAGCCCCCTGGACAGCCCCCCGTACAGCCCCCAACCCTCCACCCTGGACCCCGGATAGCCCCCCGGACAACCCCCCCACCCTCCCCCTTGGACCCCGGACAACCCCCCAAACACCCCCCGGACAACCCCCTGAACAACCCCGGACAACCCCCTGAACAACCACCGGACAGCCCCCTAAACAACCCTGGACAACCCCCTGAAGAACTCTCAAACCCCCTCACGCGCTTTTACGAAGCGCGCGCATCACTTAAAACACTAATATTGAGCCGTACCGCGCAAACCGCACGTCCGATTGATGTGCCGTCTGCGCGTACACGTCACGAATAATAATTAGAATGTTTCACGGTGGTTTCGGGTGAATCCGTGGTCGTCCGCTATGAATTTGACCGTTGGACGCCCGTTGTGGCCGTTTATGACACCATAACTGCGTTGTCGGACACCGCGGGCACACGGCACGTCCGATTGACGTGCCGTCTACTCGACCACTTCATAAATCACTCACCCGTATTTTTCGTCTGATTTGAGGCCATTCCGACATCGTTCGGCCCGTTTGGACCCCCCTCACGCGCGTTTACGAAGCGCGCGCATCACTTAAAACACTAATATTGAGCCGTACCGCGCAAACCGCACGTCCGATTGACGTGCCGTCTGCGCGTACACGTCACGAATAATAATTAGAATGTTTCACGGTGGTTTCGGGTGAATCCGTGGTCGTCCGCTATGAATTTGACCGTTGGACGCCCGTTCTGGCCGTTTATGACACCATAACTGCGTTGTCGGTCACCGCGGGCACACGCAAAGTCCGATTGACGTGCCGTATGCTCGACCACTTCATAAATAACTCACCCGTATTTGTCGTCTGATTTCAGGCCATTCCGACATCGTTCGGCCCGTTTGGACCCCCCTCACGCGCGTTTACGAAGCGCGCGCATCACTTAAAACACTAATATTGAGCCGTACCGCGCAAACCGCACGTCCGATTGACGTGCCGTCTGCGCGTACACGTCACGAATCATAATTAGAATGTTTCACGGTGGTTTCGGGTGAATCCGTGGTCGTCCGCTATGAATTTGACCGTTGGACGCCCGTTTTGGCCGTTTATGACACCATAACTGCGTTGTCGGTCACCGCGGGCACACGGCACGTCCGATTGACGTGCCGTCTGCTCGACCACTTCATAAATAACTCACCCGTATTTTTCGTCTGATTCCAGGCCATTCCGACATCGTTCGGCCCGTTTGGACCCCCCTCACGCGCGTTTACGAAGCGCGCGCATCACTTAAAACACTAATATTGAGCCGTACCGCGCAAACCGCACGTCCGATTGACGTGCCGTCTGCGCGTACACGTCACGAATAATAATTAGAATGTTTCACGGTGGTTTCAGATCAATCCGTGGTCGTCCGCTATGAATTTGACCGTTGGACGCCCGTTCTGGCCGTTTATGACACCATAACTGCGTTGTCGGTCACCGCGGGCACACGGCACGTCCGATTGACGTGCCGTCTGCTCGAACACTTCATAAATCACTCACCCGTATTTGTCGTCTGATTTGAGGCCATTCCGACATCGTTCGGCCCGTTTGGACCCCCCTCACGCGCGTTTACGAAGCGCGCGCATCACTTAAAACACTAATATTGAGCCGTACCGCGCAAACCGCACGTCCGATTGACGTGCCGTCTGCGCGTACACGTCACGAATAATAATTAGAATGTTTCACGGTGGTTTCGGGTGAATCCGTGGTCGTCCGCTATGAATTTGACCGTTGGACGCCCGTTGTGGCCGTTTATGACACCATAACTGCGTTGTCGGTCACCGCGGGCACACGGCACGTCCGATTGACGTGACGTCTGCTCGACCACTTCATAAATCACTCACCCGTATTTGTCGTCTGATTTGAGGCCATTCCGACATCGTTCGGCCCGTTTGGACCCCCCTCACGCGCGTTTACGAAGCGCACGCATCACTTAAAACACTAATATTGAGCCGTACCGCGCAAACCGCACGTCCGATTGACGTGCCGTCTGCGCGTACACGTCACGAATAATAATTAGAATGTTTCACGGTGGTTTCGGGTGAATCCGTGGTCGTCCGCTATGAATTTGACCGTTGGACGCCCGTTCTGGCCGTTTATGACACCATAACTGCGTTGTCGGTCACCGCGGGCACACGCAAAGTCCGATTGACGTGCCGTCTGCTCGGCCACTTCATAAATAACTCACCCGTATTTGTCGTCTGATTTCAGGCCATTCCGACATCGTTCGGCCCGTTTGGACCCCCCTCACGCGCGTTTACGAAGCGCGCGCATCACTTAAAACACTAATATTGAGCCGTACCGCGCAAACCGCACGTCCGATTGACGTGCCGTCTGCGCGTACACGTCACGAATAATAATTAGAATGTTTCACGGTGGTTTCGGGTGAATCCGTGGTCGTCCGCTATGAATTTGACCGTTGGACGCCCGTTTTGGCCGTTTATGACACCATAACTGCGTTGTCGGTCACCGCGGGCACACGGCACGTCCGATTGACGTGACGTCTGCTCGACCACTTCATAAATAACTCACCCGTATTTTTCGTCTGATTTCAGGCCATTCCGACATCGTTCGGCCCGTTTGGACCCCCCTCACGCGCGTTTACGAAGCGCGCGCATCACTTAAAACACTAATATTGAGCCGTACCGCGCAAACCGCACGTCCGATTGACGTGCCGTCTGCGCGTACACGTCACGAATAATAATTAGAATGTTTCACGGTGGTTTCAGCTCAATCCGTGGTCGTCCGCTATGAATTTGACCGTTGGACGCCCGTTCTGGCCGTTTATGACACCATAACTGCGTTGTCGGTCACCGCGGGCACACGGCACGTCCGATTGACGTGCCGTCTGCTCGAACACTTCATAAATCACTCACCCGTATTTGTCGTCTGATTTGAGGCCATTCCGACATCGTTCGGCCCGTTTGGACCCCCCTCACGCGCGTTTACGAAGCGCGCACATCACTTAAAACACTAATATTGAGCCGTACCGCGCAAACCGCACGTCCGATTGACGTGCCGTCTGCGCGTACACGTCACGAATAATAATTAGAATGTTTCACGGTGGTTTCAGCTCAATCCGAGGCCGTACGCTATGAATTTGACCGTTGGACGCCCGTTCTGGCCGTTTATGACACCATAACTGCGTTGTCGGTCATCGCGGGCACACGACAAGTCCGATTGACGTGCCGTCTGCTCGACCACTTCATAAATAACTCACCCGTATTTTTCGTCTGATTTGAGGCCATTCCGACATCGTTCGGCCCGTTTGGACCCCCCTCACGCGCGTTTACGAAGCGCGCGCATCACTTAAAACACTAATATTGAGCCGTACCGCGCAAACCGCACGTCCGATTGACGTGCCGTCTGCGCGTACACGTCACGAATAATAATTAGAATGTTTCACGGTGGTTTCAGCTCAATCCGTGGTCGTCCGCTATGAATTTGACCGTTGGACGCCCGTTTTGGCCGTTTATGACACCATAACTGCGTTGTCGGTCACCGCGGGCACACGGTACGTACGATTGACGTGCCGTCTGCTCGACCACTTCATAAATCACTCACCCGTATTTGTCGTCTGATTTGAGGCCATTCCAACATCGTTCGGCCCGTTTGGACCCCCCTCACGCGCGTTTACGAAGCGCGCGCATCACTTAAAACACTAATATTGAGCCGTACCGCGCAAACCGCACGTCCGATTGACGTGCCGTCTGCGCGTACACGTCACGAATAATAATTAGAATGTTTCACGGTGGTTTCGGTTGAATCCGTGGTCGTCCGCTAGGAATTTGACCGTTGGACGCCCGTTTTGGCCGTTTATGACACCATAACTGCGTTGTCGGTCACCGCGGGCACACGGCACGTCCGATTGACGTGCCGTCTGCTCGACCACTTCATAAATAACTCACCCGTATTTTTCGTCTGATTTCAGGCCATTCCGACATCGTTCGGCCCGTTTGGACCCCCCTCACGCGCGTTTACGAAGCGCGCGCATCACTTAAAACACTAATATTGAGCCGTACCGCGCAAACCGCACGTCCGATTGACGTTCCGTCTGCGCGTACACCTCACGAATAATAATTAGAATGTTTCACGGTGGTTTCAGCTCAATCTGTGGTCGTCCGCTATGAATTTGACCGTTGGACGCCCGTTCTGGCCGTTTATGACACCATAACTGCATTGTCGGTCACCGCGGGCACACGACAAGTCCGATTGACGTGCCGTCTGCTCGACCACTTCATAAATCACTCACCCGTATTTGTCGTCGGATTTGAGGCCATTCCGACATCGTTCGGCCCGTTTGGACCCCCCTCACGCGCGTTTACAAAGCGCGCGCATCACTTAAAACACTAATATTGAGCCGTACCGCGCAAACCGCACGTCCGATTGACGTGCCGTCTGCGCGTACACGTCACGAATAATAATTAGAATGTTTCACGGTGGTTTCAGCTCAATCCGAGGCCGTACGCTCTGAATTTGACCGTCGGACGCCCGTTCTGGCCGTTTATGACACCATAACTGCGTTGTCGGTCATCGCGGGCACACGACAAGTCCGATTGACGTGCCGTCTGCTCGACCACTTCATAAATAACTCACCCGTATTTGTCGTCTGATTTGAGGCCATTCCGACATCGTTCGGCCCGTTTGGACCCCCCTCACGCGCGTTTACGAAGCGCGCGCATCACTTAAAACACTAATATTGAGCTGTACCGCGCAAACCGCACGTCCGATTGACGTGCCGTCTGCGCTTACACGTCACGAATAATAATTAGAATGTTTCACGGTGGTTTCAGCTCAATCCGTGGTCGTCCGCTATGAATTTGACCGTTGGACGCCCGTTTTGGCCGTTTATGACACCATAACTGCGTTGTCGGTCACCGCGGGCACACGGTACGTCCGATTGACGTGCCGTCTGCTCGACCACTTCATAAGTCACTCACCCGTATTTGTCGTCTGATTTGAGGCCATTCCGACATCGTTCGGCCCGTTTGGACCCCCCTCACGCGCGTTTACGAAGCGCGCGCATCACTTAAAACACTAATATTGAGCCGTACCGCGCAAACCGCACGTCCGATTGACGTGCCGTCTGCGCGTACACGTCACGAATAATAATTAGAATGTTTCACGGTGGTTTCAGCTCAATCCGAGGCCGTACGCTATGAATTTGACCGTTGGACGCCCGTTCTGGCCGTTTATGACACCATAACTGCGTTGTCGGTCATCGCGGGCACACGGCAAGTCCGATTGACGTGCCGTCTGCTCGACCACTTCATAAATAACTCACCCGTATTTGTCGTCTGATTTCAGGCCATTCCGACATCGTTCGGCCCGTTTGGACCCCCCTCACGCGCGTTTACGAAGCGCGCGCATCACTTAAAACACTAATATTGAGCCGTACCGCGCAAACCGCACGTTCGATTGACGTGTCGTCTGCGCGTACACGTCACGAATAATAATTAGAATTATCCACGGTGGTTTCAGCTCAATCCGTGGTCGTCCGCTATGAATTTGACCGTTGGACGCCCGTTTTGGCCGTTTATGACACCATAACTGCGTTGTCGGTCACCGCGGGCACACAGCACGTCCGATTGACGTGCCGTCTGCTCGACCACTTCATAAATCACTCACCCGTATTTGTCTTCTGATTTGAGGCCATTCCGACATCGTTTGGCCCGTTTGGACCCCCCTCACGCGCGTTTACGAAGCGCGCGCATCACTTAAAACACTAATATTGAGCCGTACCGCGCAAAACGCACGTCCGATTGACGTGCCGTCTGCGCGTACACGTCACGAATAATAATTAGAATGTTTCACGGTGGTTTCAGCTCAATCCGAGGCCGTACGCTATGAATTTGACCGTTGGACGCCCGTTCTGGCCGTTTATGACACCATAACTGCGTTGTCGGTCACCGCGGGCACACGACAAGTCCGATTGACGTGCCGTCTGCTCGACCACTTCATAAATCACTCACCCGTATTTGTCGTCTGATTTGAGGCCATTCCGACATCGTTCGGCCTGTTTGGACCCCCCTCACGCGCGTTTACGAAGCGCGCGCATCACTTAAAACACTAATATTGAGCCGTACCGCGCAAACCGCACGTCCGATTGACGTGCCGTCTGCGCGTACACGTCACGAATAATAATTAGAATTATCCACGGTGGTTTCAGCTCAATCCGTGGTCGTCCGCTATGAATTTGACCGTTGGACGCCCGTTTTGGCCGTTTATGACACCATAACTGCGTTGTCGGTCACCGCGGGCACACGGCACGTCCGATTGACGTGCCGTCTGCTCGACCACTTCATAAATCACTCACCCGTATTTATCGTCTGATTTCAGGCAATTCCGACATCGTTCGGCCCGTTTGGACCCCCTCACGCGCGTTTCGAAGCGCGCGCATCACTTAAAACATGAATATTGATCCGTATCGGGCAAACCGCACGTCCGATTGACGTGCCGTCTGCGCGTACACGTCACGAATAATAATTAGAATGTTTCACGGTGGTTTTAGCTCAATCCGAGGCCGTCCGCTATGAATTTGACCGTTGGACGCCCGTTTTGACCGTTTATGACACCAGAACTGCGTTGTCGGTCACCGCGGGCACACGGCACGTCCGATTGACGTGCCGTCTGCTCGACCACTTCAGAAATCAGTCACCCGTATTTGTCGTCTGATTTCAGGCCATTCCGACATCGTTCGGCCCGTTTGGACCCCCCTCACGCGCGTTTACGAAGCGCGCGCATCACTTAAAACACTAATATTGAGCCGTACCGCGCAAACCGCACTTCCGATTGACGTTCCGTCTGCGCGTTCACGTCACGAATAATAATTATAATGTTTCACGGTGGTTTCGGGTGAATCCGTGGTCGTTCGCTATGAATTTGACCGTTGGACGCCCGTTTTGGCCGTTTATGACACCATAACTGCGTTGTCGGTCACCGCGGGCACACGGCACGTCCGATTGACGTGCCATCTGCTCGACCACTTCAGAAATCACTCACCCGTATTTATCGTCTGATTTCAGGCCATTCCGACATCGTTCGGCCCGTTTGGACCCCCTCACGCGCGTTTCGAAGCGCGCGCATCACTTAAAACATGAATATTGATCCGTACGGGGCAAACCGCACGTCCGATTGACGTGCCGTCTGCGCGTACACGTCACGAATAATAATTAGAATGTTTCGCGGTGGTTTCAGCTCAATCCGGAGACGCGGTGTGGCCGACACCACTCAAAGTGTCCGTCTTTTGTTTCAAAAGGACGTCATTTTAAGTGAAAAGCATCAACTGGCTTACGGAAAACCGACCAAACGCATTCCGAATCTGTTGATAATTTATCCCAACAATACATGGGTCATATGTGACGTGTACGAGCCAACCCGGGATGAATCCGAGTCGCGGTGTGGCCGGGATAAGTTTAAGTGGCTCACTTTTGTTTAAAATGAACACCATTTTAAGTACATACGGAAAAACGACCAAACGGATTCGGTTTCCGTTGAAACTTTAGGAGAACGATCCATGAGTCATATGTGACGTGTACGAATCAACTCCGCCACAATCGGAGGTGCGGTGTGGCCGGTATCACTTCAGGTGTATGTATTTTGTTTAAAATGGACATCATTTGAGGTAAAAATATATGGTATAGAAAAAACCGATCATATTATGAATTGAATTTCAGATTCCACGTATAATTGTCATCTAAATTTTAAATTGAATTCTATATGAATTATGTATGTTTATGAATTGTAATTTAATTATGGATTTGTATAGTTTCAGGATCCATTATATGTTAAATGTGTATGAATTTGTTCGTAATTGAATATGTATGTTTTATTTTATTACTGGTACAATAGTTGGATCGAAAATGAGGTGAAAATGAGGTGAAAATGAGGTGAAAATGAGGTGAAAATGAGGCCTGATGACTGGTGGTGATGGACAGGGGATAGGGGCTGTGCAAATTGCAGGGTGCTGCAATTTGCAGCATAGGGTATGCCAACGGTTTCAAACCGTTGGCATATAAGTTTTTAGCATGTCTTTTCCCAACGGTTGTAAACCGTTGGGAAAGACGTCACCAATTCCCAACGGTTTAAAACCGTTGGGAAAATGTTCCACATGGTATATCCCAACGGTTTGGAACCGTTGGGAACATGTGTGGTATTTGGTATTCCCAACGGTTTGGGAGAACCGTTGGGAAAAACTATCCCAACGGTTTACCCAAACCGTTGGGGTAGGGTAACTTCTATGGGCCTATTACAACGGTTGCCAGTAAACTGTTGGGAAAACCTTTCCCAACGGCTTACTTCCCAACGGTTTTCAGAACCGTTGGGAAAACCTTTCCCAACGGTTTGAGGGGCTTTCCCAACGGTTCTGAACCGTTGGGAGATAGTGTATTTCCAGTAGTGGTATTTTTTATTGGGGAAATCATGTTGAGTGTCTTGAGTTAGGATTTCAATTTGTGGAGTCCATTGTTGGTGCAGTGGCCAACATATCCATACACCAGGACCCTGAATTCTGTATTCTGACTTAGTACATGAAAACAATATTTGTATATGTTTTGGAAATACATTTCTCTTGACCTCTTCTGAGTCAGCTCAACAGGTATATAATATTTACCATGGTTCCTATTTTTCTCTTTAATGATTCCTCCATGTAGACAGCTATTAAGTATTCTACTTTGTGACCATAAACATGGTCCACATAGTAATGGAGATTTGGTATATGGATCATTTCATAAGATTGTACCTTCAGGTGGTATCCCAACAATACCACTGCATGTTGGTCAACAGTTACTATCGGTGATACCTATAGGGGAAACATGCAGCCCTAGTGCCTTACATGAGCTTCAACGATAGATACAGCTCAATTTCCACGGTGATCAAAACTCAAAAGTTGTTAAAGAATAGATAGTGGTGGTGAATGAGTTTCCATCTATATAGGGCACCATTTCAATAGATGGAGGTACTGGAGGTGAGAGTTTTATGTTGATCAATTGGGGGATGGAATGGTTTAGATTACCCGTATCTTAATGATGAGGTGACCTACAATGGACAGATCATGAGAACCATTCTAATAGAAGGGTTCACCTTGCATAAAAAAATCTAAGGGGAATGTGTTCCCAAAAGATTATATAGATTTAGCATGACAACATGTAAACATATGAGTATTCATCAAGGTGTACCAATCATTTCAGGTACTCGATGAATAAGATATGACATGTGCTGCAGGACTCGGACCTATGAGCAATATGTGTTTAGTGACTTCAAAACAAATACTATTTCTCTATGAGTTCCTACTTATGTTAGGTTACTAGAGAGAACCCTTGTAGATTAATGTTCTTTGGATGGGCACATACGACCTTCTAATGTAAATAGTGGGAAATTAGGAAACTAACGTTAGTCTTAGATACATGGAGATGTGAAATGTTACAGGAAGAGGATATGAATGGGACAGATGAATCTTCAGGGTAATATATGTGGAAGAGGAGCTTGGAAAGTTGCAGAAGGTGTTATATATTTCGACATGTTACAAACACAACCCCAATGTGGTCCCCACCAGGCTAATTTTGCTGGAGGATATGGGAAGGGAGTAGACGCATGCAGTGAAAAAGTATGACCTGAGGTCTCAATGATTGATTTGAGTTTTGGTCTACATCTACTACTTGCTACTATATTAATAGACACAGGAACTAATAATTTACACTTCTCAAAAATCATGTTCAAGACATAATGATTCGGATAAACCATTGACTTCATCATTATGTCTAGAGATACCTACGGGATGATATCCGATAGTAAAAGTTATGAATACAGTGTGATATGGACATTGGGGAGACACTTTCAGTTGAAACATCCTATTGTCAGCATCAAGTATTTATGACATTAGTTTGTGTATGGACTATTCTTCTGTAGTACAGGCTCAGACTTTCTATTTTTGTGAAAATGTTTTTGTATATATATAGTGTCAGAATGGGTATTTCCTTGGACATAAAAAAAGGAATCCCGGACATCAAGGGATAAACACATGCCCATGAGGATTCATCCAATCACTCTTGAGTCGGCCTACCAAAACATTGTGGAAACAAATGTTTTCAGTATTCAGTTCCTACCAGAAGTGGTGAAGTGTGGGAAAATCCTTTCAAATGATGATTCCATGATTTACCTCCCAATAGGGAGGGGTACTTCTACATCTTTTTGCACCCCGATATGGCTTCGATTTCAGCATCAGGATATCGAACATCATTTGTAGTGATTCAAGATAATGGGGTGTAGGTGGGGGACCTGTTTATTAATTTCTAGTAATACCCAAGGTTCTAGGTCATGTGTGGATTACTAGGCCTTTAACCATTTGGACATGTAGAATGAGTACCTGCTATCAATTGGTCGATGGGAACATCAATCAGTTAAAAGGGGTATCCATTCACATTGATGGAAAGGTTCCCATAGAATTATCAGGAGT
Source organism: Viscum album (assembly GCA_963277665.1). Taxonomy (NCBI): domain Eukaryota; kingdom Viridiplantae; phylum Streptophyta; class Magnoliopsida; order Santalales; family Viscaceae; genus Viscum; species Viscum album. The sequence goes on along the minus strand of OY728126.1, from coordinate 1,680,457,645 downwards.
TGAGATACTGGGTATGGCTAGTGTTCCCCTAGGAAAATGAATTTGAGATATTCTATACTCTTGGGAAGGGGAAATGTGGTGGCTAACTCACTCAGCAGAAGGTCTGGTTTGCAGCAGCTAAGTAAGGTGATAGATATACTAGCCATTATGCATATATCCATCATTGATAGTGATGGAAGATGATACCTCAAGTCTATTATTTTCATTCCCCAACTATAACAGAATGTTTGAGAGTCATGTCATGTGGATGTTGACTATAAGGGCCGTAGTGATTAGATATTCACAGGAAATGCTCCTGATGGGATTTCGATAGGTGGGGGGATCATTAACTTTTTTATAGGTTTCACTTTAGTAACACTAATGTTGCAGGATTATTTGATGAATAATTTCCATATGACCCTTTTGGCATTAAATCCTAGTGTGGAAAAGATGTACTAGGACCTCTGATGTCATTATTGGTGGTCAAGGATGGAGAATGTGGTTCTAGAGTTTGTTTCTTGATTCCTCACTTGTCAGCATGTGAAAACAGAGAATCAGGTCCCGAAAATATTGACACAACCACATGATGTACCATAGTGGAAGTGGGATGGTATCTCTATGGACTTCATGATGGAGTTACCATAGATGTACTGGGACCATGATTATATCGGGTTAATTGTTGAATAACTCACCAAGTCAGCTCGCTTCCTACCCATCATGGCACAGTGATTGTTAGAGGGAATGTGATGCCTCTTAAATTATGAGATTATGTGTATTCATGCGGTAACATCGACGATCCTCTCAGACAGTGATCTATTCCTTACATTCAGGTTGTGGAAGGGGGTTGTAGGAGGCATTTGGGACACAACTATGCTTGAGCACATCTTTTCACCCATAAAAAGATGGTCAGATGTAGAAGACTATATAGAAAATTGGGGACATGATTCATGCTTGTTTACTGGTTTTGGTTTTATTTGGTAGAAAAACCTACTAGTAGTTGAGTTTTCATACAACATTATATATCACTCAACCATTTTCATGTCACTATTTGCGGCCTCATATGGGAAGCAATGTAGACTACCTCTATATTGTACTAACATAGGGGAGTTAGCAATCATGGGTTCAAAGTTGATACAAGAAATCATTGATGAAGTTGAAAATCATCCAAAAGCGAATGAGGACTGCACCGGGAATACCGAAGTCTTATGATGACAGGAGACAAAGTACCTTGGAGTTTAAGGAGGGAGACCATGTTTTCTTTATGGTATCCCCCCATGATTATTGCATAGATTTGACTGAGGCAGAAAGAAATCTTTGAGATTCATCAGACATTTTCATATCTTGAGAATAGTTTGTGCATTTTCATACCACCAAGTTATTCCCCCATAAGTGCATCAGGTGCATAATATCTACAACGTGTCACAGATGAGGTGATACGTGCATGATCAATCACACATGAATCGACTAGGGTGAGATAGTAATTGATGATGGGTTGATGCATGCAGTGTTCCTAGTAGAGATTGGGGATCATATGAGAGGGTCCTACATGGGTGGTCAATTATGCAAGTGCGAGTTCTGTGGAAGCTTGTGAATCTCCATGATAGCCAATGGGAGCTGGAGGCTCAGATTAATGCTCAGTACCCCAATCTATTTAATTAGTTTTGTTATGTTTTTTGATGATAAAAATCCCTATGGTGGGGAGAATTTAATTTTTTGTAATTTCAATTTAATTTTTTTAATTACATGGAATTAGATCCTGACTAAATTCCCTGAAGACATGTGATTTCATGTCCTGTAGTGCCCGAAATGATCCATCGAAAAATGTTCGGCTTTAAATAGTTCGTGTGAGTAGTATTCTAGAATATTTGGAATAACTGTTAATAGAGTTCCTGAATAAAAAATATGAGGGAACAGTTGTGTTCGATATGGTGGCTTTATCTTAGGTGATTCACAAGTGTATTCATAAAATCCCCCCATTGAGACCACCACTGAGCTCGTGGTGGTATGTTTTCCATAGGGATATCCTAGCATTAGATGGTGTGAACAAATAGTGGATGTAGTTATTGGAAAAAAATAATAATTAATGAACAATTATTTTATTTTCAAATACTTATAACTCATAAATGATTAATCTGATTGAAAATACAATATTACCATTGGGTTTGTGATGGCATGTTACCCTAACCTTGACTAGCATGGGTCTAGGGTGATTGTTAAATTTTATGGAACTCTTTTTAAGGTATATTCTGTAAAGGTGAAAGTGGTTTTTTCTATCATCGAAAATGGTGCTCGAATAGAACATCCCAGGTAACCGTTGAACTCAAAACATAGTTATTTTCATATAAATTACATAAACACGGCCGAAAATGGATGATAAGAATATTTGTTTTTTCCTACATTTTGAGAAAATTAATAAAATAATTTAATGGAATTATTTCATTTCATTTTTGACCATTTTGTAGAGGGCGTCAGCCACTGTGGTGCAGCGATGAGGCATCAATGAGTTAAATTAATGGAGGGTCAATAATGAATTCATAGAAGCTTTACATTCGTTATCACAATGGATCATTAAATGTAGATCATTAAATGTGGCTCATTTAATGAACATTATTAAAGGGTGAAACATCGTTGTGCTTTTTATTTCATTTAAAAATCCAACGTGTTTGAGTATAGGAAATAAACAAATGAGGGGAAATCTCTAATGAACTACCAGTGTAATCCCTCCACAATGAAGAATGATAAACGAAGAAACAAATGCATATGAGACTTCCTCATCTTCTATGTTCCTCGAAGAATGGAGACAAAAGTGACGTCGAGTTCATGAAACCTTGAGGAAGAATGCTTCGACATCAAACATCAAATAGGTAGGTGTCTAATTTGTTCATGTTCATACGTGTTCATATTCTAAAACCAATTAATGCAAATCAACCCACAAAAACTTTGATTTGTGAATCATGTGTTTATGTATGAGGGTAACTTTACTTTGTGGATTTCGTTATTTGGGATTTGAAATTATTATTTGTTGATTTAAATGGGAATCCTTGGACCTTCCATGATTATAAAATCCTAAAACACAGGGCATGGGCTAAAATGAACAAGGCCTAAGCACCTCCTCCATGTTTATTCAATGTGGTTGTATCCTCACAGTAGTGACAAGAGAAATTTAAGACCATGGAAGGGATGGAGGAATCCTAGGAGACCCAAAGGCACAGAGAGATTGGAAAGCAGACCACCTGAGAAATTATGGTGGCCCATAAAAGGTACAGCTGGCATGCCACGATGGTGAGCTGGAGGAATGTCCATGGTTGTGTCGGGCCACGACACAATGGGATGAGTCACTAGTTGGGGCGATGACTAGCGGGAGAATATGTGGTCGCATGACAGAGTTGGAGGGAAAAAGATATGGCACCACATTGCATCTCATGTGGCGGGCCGCGGTCGATCGACTGCGGAAGAGGAGGTCACCGTGCATAAACCCACGAGGTGATGGCGGCATACCAGATACATCATCTAGATGAGTTGCATCTAGGTAGACCATTCTACCTCTTGTTGACCGTGATGGGAGAGAACCTCCCATCGGGTCCTACCCATAGACAAGCAGTTTGGTCTCACCCACAGTAGGATAGACACCCACCCACTGGGTCAGGCCGGTCTAGAATGGGTCGTTGGACTACTCGGCTGATAGGACTATCATCCAAACTAAGGTGGGTCCAGCAAGGCAAATTGGGCCTGGGCCAATGGCGATGGCGGACCGGAAAGACCCAAAACTGAACTGGGTCATGTCGAGTCAGATGAGTTAAACTAGGGTGTGTGGGACCCCACGAGCTAGGTTGGTTTGACCGGGTGAGACTAAGCCCAGATGCAACTTGACCTTGTTTACTAAAATGATCATATCTCTCAGAACGAGCATCTGATTGATGTGTCGTCAGTGGCATTGGGACCCTTATTCCCATCATTCTCACTAATCTCAGAAATTTTATTATCTATTTCATCATACATTGGAAATCAGTTTTGAAATGGATAAATTCTCTAGGATTCATATATCCTATGTATACTAATATATATAACATTTTGTACTCAGTGTATAATCTTTTTCATTATACTTTCCATATTAAACATCATTTCATTAGTGTCGAATATTTATCTAAATATCAATATCAGTAACTACAAAAAATAACTTGGTTATTAATATAAGATTGTCCAATTTATAGGTTATTTAGTAATTTTAAATAAAATATTTTATATATGACCATTTATTTCAAGTACCACAATTCTCCCACTTACTTCATCAAATTCTTCTCCCTCAGAATATATTGTGTTTCTTAGGGTTGTTCCCCCATTTTTTAGTTTTATCATCAAATTTTTCTTATATAACAAAATAATATATTACATATTTTTAAAACTTCTTATATAATCAATAACTATTCAATATTTTTATAAATCCCTAGTATTATATCTTATATAATAATTTAAACACGTTATATGACCAAATATGTAATATAATTTGAAAAAATATATATTGATGATCTAGAAATAATTTTAATTTTGAAAAAATTTCATACATTCCAACCAAGAAATTTATAATATTCTGCTTATTCTAATTTAATTTATCATATACCATTCAAATAACATATTAAATTCATTTGAAACCCCTAAAATTATAAGTTTTGTAATCGAACATATATTTTAAATATTAGATGAAATTTAAAAACATTGTGATTTTTCTATTATGAGTCAAACATGTATCTCATTTATATGATTTCATGCTTCCTCAAATCTACTAATAAATACATCAGATACTATCATGGATTCTATAAAATATCTAAAAAACACATAAAAAACTATTAAAATGTTATAGATCATTTTAAAAATTCATTAGATTCATTTATAAATTATTATTAAATATAAACAATATTATTCTATTCAATGATGTATTGATATCTTTAAACCCATTTTTGTAGGGAATTTGAAGGGGGGGGGTTGTAGAGTATTTATTATATTGATTTGTATTCAAATAATTTAAATATTCAAAAATATAGTCTATAGGGATCTTATAACCAATAAATATACCTATATGGAAATTGGAGAACATCACCTTGGATTATATTGTACGATGTATAGTGTAATTGAATTGTAATAATTAATTTTCAGTTATATTTTATCCAATTTTATTCTTAAACACCTCATTTTTATTTTAAAAAATTTATCACTCCATCGACATGATATGGTTGACGTAAAAAATGGTAAGGCTTCATCAAATACCACTAATTGTTGTATCCGATTAATAAATGATGTTTACCTAAATGTTATAATTATGTATCAAAAAATAATGGGATACATTGATACAATTCAACTTCAAGTCACATTTATAAACTATTTATCATTCATAAAGGAAAAAGTCAAAATATATAAGATATGATTAGATCATATTTAATGTATATAATGAGAGGTTGGGATCAACAATATCGATGCACATAAATATTTTTTAATAATGTTGTAAATTATATATTTAAAATTTAAACATATAAGGGGATATATTGGACTATTTTTAGAACTCCAATATGTCAGAACAAATTTTCAGAGATCCACCATATAAGAATAAATATTTCTCAGGATATATCAGAAGAGACTCAAAAAATTTATTTATATTTTAGAAATGAGGAATTTTAAAAGAAGGGATTTTGTAATAATCATAAAGGAGAAAATTATTTTGAGGTTGTGGTCAATGTATTCCTTTGAATATCTCTATGGAATATAGTAATGATATTTAAAACAATAGTTTATTGATCCATATATTCATTACCTTCTTTATAATTTCTTGATCATGTGGGGATGGTATCTTATAATATTTATGTTTTAGTGAAACTATCCCAAGTTCATATTGGGTTCCACTAATCAATTTTAATGTCATATATATCTAAATATTTATATATTTTAAATATATATATATTAGAACAAAAATATGAGCTCTCTTATATGGAATAACTGATAGAAGAATTTTATAGTAGATATACAATACAAAAAAACAAGACAACCAAACTAGTTAGAATTTTATGGATGGATATTCAATATGATGATGATATATGGAAAATTAAAATTCTAATGAAGAAATATAACTTAATTTATTTTTATAAGACTAATAAAATATAGTTGGAGAGATTATTTTTAATGGGGGTAGAGTGTCACACCTTAGGATTCAAAATATTATTTTTATTTAAATAAATAAGTTGTTGAATAATTTTTTTTCACATCAGCCACCAAATCAAAATAAACCATGAAACATTTTAGTGAGATAAAATTTTACTATAAAAGATAAACCTTACTAGGATAGTAAAATAAAATATGAAACAATATTAAACTACAATAAGAATAATAAAACCACATGTTAATAAAAATACAATGAACGTAAAATTGTTTTCTACATCCATTTTATTGACGATCATCACCCTAGTTTCAACTATGGAATTAATTAAAATAGGTACAAATAAAATATAAATTGGAGTAGTTATATAATTGAATATATTTAATCATTTTAGTTTTTTTATGTCAGAATATACATAATATTGATATATGGCCATTATATATATAGTAATATGAGATATGGTTATAATATATATATACTTTAAAAATATATTATTTTTCTTTATATAATTGTTACACTATAAAATGAAAAAGAATATCATTCGAAATTAATTAATAAAGAATGAAAAAAGAATATTCATCATTAATTTGTTTTCCAAACATATGTAATTTTTATTTTAAAATTATTATTATAATTATTATAGAATTATTTGAAATATTATTATCATAAAAATAGATATTTTCATATTATGTAACTGATAAAATAAAATGGATACAGAATGAATAATTAAATATTATTGGTTGTGGTTAAAATTATTTATTTTTTAAAAATGATATTTATTGAACAACTTTTTTTCAAAAATATTGTCTATTTTTACATAATAAATTAAAAGTGTATCATTTAGATATTTTTTAGTTTTATAATGATAAATAATATATATATTAAATCTAATTTCATCATTAATTGATGTCAAAATTATATTAATAACAATAAATGTATAGTATCATTATTTCTATTAAAATAGTTCTTTTAATTTTTAATTTTTTATTATAGAAAATATTTGTACAGTTAGAAATTTATTTATAATAAATAGAGTATTAATTTGGAAACATATTGTTTAAATTATGTTTTTTTGGTCAACTTAATTTTTTTTCAGAAAATTTAACTACAATTGTAAATAATTAAATCATATAAAATTGGTCGAAAGTGGTTAATTAAGGTGCTCAAATTTATGATAATAATAGGGAAATTTATTCATTAGTATGAATGTTTTTAGGTATATAAGTAGTAACAAAATATTTATTATCATTTCCTTATCTTTCATTCCTATTTTAATTTGATTTCATCTTTACCATTCAATAATATCAATAATCAATGTGAATTTTCTTGATTTTCACCTATAAAATGAGTTCTCATATACCACTTCTAATATAGTGTAAAAATTCATATCAATCATTAATTCCTAATTTAATTTCTTCTATTGTATCCTCATAATTTGTTAGGTAGATTATTTTCCTTTGAATTATGCCTAAATCATTCATTCAAAAGGATCCCTTCCAATGAAAGAGTGAATCCATCATGTGGGTACCAATGTTATACCCTAATATTTTAAATTATCTACTCAACTACAGACATTCAAGATATCATCCATGATTTTAATTATGATACATTAAAAACATTAGGATTTCAATAAAAGGATGAAAAAATTATATAATCCAATACTCTTTCTAATTTGTTATTATATTATGTTCTTGTTTGTGTCGGTTCAACCACGACCATGAATGAAGTTATACAAATAACATTATTTTAAAAATGAATTCATTTTTAGTTCACAATAATAGTAATATATGATATAACTATAATATATATATCATTTATAATGATTAATAAGTTTGACATAAATATTAACTGTCATAATAAAATAACTTCTATTTATCGATCAATTACCTGAATAATATTCTCCATGGTTTTCAGTACTATATATTATAAAAATAGTTTTTATAGACATAATGTGGGGATATATAAATCATTGTACCATAATAATTAAAATAATGTGAATACTCTAGGAATAGTGGAACTCCTATCACTTATTTGAAAACAACATCCTCATTTTTAAATGTGTATAAAATAATAAAAACATCAAGAATTTGATGATGAAATTAGCATTAACTAACTATAATATGTATAATAAATGATTGTAATTTATTATTATATAATATTTTTTTACTATTACTCATCATATTATTACAATGATTGTATTTATTATATATGAGGTTGATTCAAAGTTGTGTAACCATGGATTAAAGGTAATTATTTTATTTATAGTCACACATTGAATTCAAGATAGATATGAAAAATTTTCTTAAAGAGAAATTGTATAATATTTCCTCTTAAAATAAAATTTACGTACATATCTTCTATTTTTTTAATTTTTTTTAAATTTTATCTTACCAATTCTCTTCCCTTTTGGTTGATAATTTATCTAAGGTAATTCCTATGGTAGAAACAAAACATACATTTAATTTTCTTTCATAAATATTTCAACTCCATATTCAAAATCATATTTTTTTAATATTGATTGAATGAAAATATAACTCATCAATACCTAAAAAAATTATAATATTACAGTAATGGAGAAAATAAAGAGACCCACCTAAAGAAAAAATAAGAAAACAAAAGCCAAAGACACCAATGAATTCCAACAAGAAACTCCCAACCATCTCCAAGCTCCAACACAACAAGCCACTCCATTGAAAAAAGATGAATCACAAATGAAGTAATATACCTTTCATTTACTAGTGTCCTGAATTGAGATATATTCAAATTAAAAAATAGTTCCCAAGTATTAGGTGAGTCTAAGATATGTAGGATTTCTCTAATAACATTATATCTCATTAATCTATGAGAAATAATTTTATCAAATTTATATAAGAAATTTGAATATCATTAAAAAATTTCATTGCAAACACAATATCGTTTTCTATTGAATGAAATAAAAAAATCAATTAAAACCCATACGAATTCAATTTGGAATACCCATTCCATGATTCCACACATCTATACATACAATCATAGATGGTATTTCGATTATCATTTTTGGTATGTAATTGATATACCAATTCATTGAAATGTATCCAATACGATGTGGCACAATGGAACACTCCCATTACTAGATTCAAGCATGATGAAAATGAATTCACACAAACCATGAATTCTAATCTCTATTCCAAAATATTCAACATAAACCCTTTCATTTGTGAAGTAATTTAAAAAATCATATTCCATGTATGAAATCAAAACCTTAATTTTAAAATATCCATTTAATATTTTTCATGAATGAATTTTCAACAAATATATCCAATTTACTCAATTTATACAAACCATCACAGAAGAGGGTTCAATCAAGAATCGCATGATGGTTTCAAAATCTTTTCATGATAAATATTTATTTCAAGCTAATTCAAAATTTTCTAATTATGTGGATATATGAGATAATCCACCTATACTATAATGGATGGTAAAAACGAATACCAAAATAAAAATGTGCTTGATATGATCATGATCCACCATTCCATCCATAGTTATATGTATAAAAAATTACAATTCCTATCATGGTTCGTGGATATATTCACTCTAGATTTTATCTAAGGTTCGAGGAAATAAGAGGATAATATTTATAAGAATAGTGAATAAGAATATATACTTTCTAGTGAATCATTATATCCAATGGGATTTGAATTACATTAAACATTCCCACGGGTCAATGAGAATCACCTCTTAAAACATGGGAGTAAAAAGAGTGTAAGAATATGAATGACTATGAAATCAAAAGTGGTCCCATCAAATAATATGTATTAGATACACAAAATTCAGATCTACAATTTTATGCCACAATGTTATTCTAGATGTTTTGGTAGAACTTTCTCCAACCATGTGGTGATACTTTTTAAAGGCAAACCATCACATGTTTGGACAACAAAGTTAGAAAAACTATGCTCTAAATAAGATATTCCCCTCTATCTGGATATGCTAGGTTTTTGGTAGACCCTGATGTTTTTTACCATTATATAATCCAACTTTTTTATGTTATTGATCCTCCTTACATAACCCACAACATTTAATTGATGGTTTTACAGTTTTTACTAAACATCCTCAAATAATGGACCTCGTAAAATTCCTCAAAAATATATAAAAATTACATCACTGACCCCCCACCAACATAAACTGACCATTACATATACTTAATACACCTATCTATGTTCATGTACCAAAAACATTAGGTGGTACATTACATTTTATAATTACCATCAATGGGGATTTCTCATAAAACCATAATTTTTTTAGAATTTCAAATAATAATCACTAACAGTTTCCATCATTAAGGACACGAGGGGTTCATAAACATTTTCAGAAAAACATTAATTTTATTTTATCCCTTTATTTGATAATCATGTGTAGTTGATAAGGAATCCACCTACCACACAATGGTTTTCAAAAACAAATAATGAGACAATGAATCTCCAAATCAAATCAAAAATCACCTTTCTATATATGCCTCCAACCATAAAACATCACAATTAACATCATGGAATAAGGATTTATCACCAGCTGGTTTGATCTATGTTTCTAGGAAAGTGAAGGATACGATATTTAAATTACAATAAAATGAATAGAGACTTCTTTGTGTCCAGATTTATAGTTCTTACCTTTCCATTCCATTATATATGGAAATCCCAAACACTCACTTCAAACATGTTTACTAATTATTTAGGTCCCATGTTTTGAGTAATTTTTTAGAAAACATTATATTTACCATAATTAGAATAATTTCCAATGTGTTACCTATATAAAAAATAAATTCTTCATTATTATTATCATAATGAGTATGAATAATATAATTGTACTCAACTTTATTAGAATCAAAAGTTAAAAATTCATTCATGTCAATTTTACTGATAATGTATTAACAGTAAAACTGATTCTGGTACTAATAAAATTAGACCTACATTCATAAATATAATCATAGTGTTATTTTTATTGATTTCCATATGTCATGCATATGTTTTTAATAAGAATATATGGGACTTTTTCTAATGTAAGGAATATTTTTTTCACAGTAACATTGTTCCACAATACGATGTTGGAAATTCGGTAGTGCTATATAATTATGAGTTTTCAATTTACAGGTGTCATATTTTTCTAAAACAAACATCTAAATATAAAATTTCGGATATCATAGTATGAGTTTTTGGAGACCACTTATATGAACTTAGTCATTTTAATAATATGGGGCTGGTTTAGTACAAAATCTCTTGAATTTTTAGAATAATACATAGTGTGAATATCTTATTCTGAAAATTATTATTTATTTTGAGTGTTTTGTTCTTAATCATTCATTTTCAATATTTCTCATTAAGAAGTTTTGTAATTTTAACTCAAGTATGATCATTATAATGTTGGAGGGAATCTGAGGATTGGAAGATGGATAATTTGAGCATTATAACAATGGAATATAGGGATTGGGATATAATTTGGTTCATCATATCAAGGGCCTTCAGGTATATAAATATAGAGAAAATATTATCATCATATCAAGGGATTCTATTTGTTAATGAATGGAATACATTACTATAATTATAAAACAATGGTAACCTTTAGTCGGCCTTGTTGAAAACCATTATCATAAGGGTAAAATATTTATAGTTTTAATATCTTTTATTTAATTTTTTCTATTACATCATATTTCATGTTTCTTGATGTTTTTTTTCTATATCGTGTTTTATAATCTTCATCATGATATTTATATTCTTACATATTTTTGTTTAATTGGTGTTACTATGAACACGATAAAAGAAAAATTTTTTTTTTTATAAATATCATTGTGAATATGATACATATACTTTAATAACTAAGATCTATAATGATTAAGATATTCACTATGGTTAAATCAAACCATACATGGGTAATGATTATTTATTATTTATAAATTGTATGAGGCATAATTCTGAAAATAATACATAATGAGACAATGTTTTTGTATGAATAATTGATTTTAACTATGTATTTAAATCTAAAATTCTAAATCCCCCACCATTTTATATTTTTAGCCATTTGAGAAATTTTTTATGATTCAACAATTTATATGAGAGAATAATTCTGCTACTAAAATACAAGCTGAGTTTTTATCTTCTTTATTATTAAAATATTGTTAAAGTTTGGATATAAAAATCATGCTTATAACATATATTACACAACTTTTTACTTGTGGAAAAATAGTATTTGTATTTTATTTTTATATGGAAGGTCATAATGTTTGTTAAATAGAAAACCTAAATCAAAACCCGTAACCTATCTTTGATCATGATGTTTATGAGAAATCGATAAATTGTTTGAAGACATTGGTTATGAACACTAGATTTAATAATTTATTAATGGAAACCGATGATTTTATGATTCTTGAAATAAGTGTTACATCTTTTACAAATCATGTAAAACAATCATATCAGATGAACTAAAAGTTAGGGAATTATTTGTTTTGTACTACGATAAGAATCAAATATTGTAAAGTGTCATGTATTAATGATTCAAATGTCATCTAAAAGAGATATAGGACATATACTTTTGTACTTCTATGGTTTTTGAGACCAATAGAGATATATATATATAATATTATCAAGACATTGAATTTCTTTCTAGAGAATCAGTTACAATGATACAGAAGATACTTAACAGAATCAAAAATAAATTACATTATATTAGAGAGAATAGTCTTGATGATTAAATACATTTTTAATGGTAAAATATATTATTCCCAATGAGTGAGTATGAAATAAAAAAAATTGATGATATAAGAATGTCAATCTTTTTTAATCTTAATGATCCTATTTGAACCCTTATACAATATAAGGGATAATTAATAATAGGAGATGATAAAGGAATAATAAAATAGATGTGTTTCTTTTTCTACTATATCTATAGGTCCTTCAAAATGTCAAACTTTTATGAAAGTTATTAAATCAGGGAGAAATGAGAATTTAATTATTCAATATCATTCATGTATTTCTGAAATTTTGTGAATGAATTATATAATCTTTCCAAAATAATTAACATGTTAGATGGGAAGAATGATTTTTAGTAAATTAATAATTTATTCAGAAGTAACAATGTGATATAAAATATGAATTAGAATGATAGGTCTATAAAAAGTCTTGACAAAATCTAACCAAATTTTCCAGTGTTGAAGAGAAAAGATATAAAGTATCGTAATCGAGAAATGAATTCCAAAAAATATTAAAAATCAATGGAAAATAATCTTCTAAGATATACTAACACATGTAGATCCAATAGAGTTTATTCCTCAATAAAATCATCTATTAATTAGTATTCTGGAAATATTAACATAGTTCTATTTCCTTAAGTACTTCATTTAAATCATTATTTCATGGATAAGGTATTAACAAATGAAAACCATACTGATATTTCATTACATTATAATTATCATGATTATAAAAATAATACATTATATGATGAACAATATTCTTTATCTAGAATAGACAATACATTACCTTCTTATGGTAATGCCTCCCATATTTCAAAAAATCGATACAAATATAAATTTAATATTTTTAAAAATCTTGTTACTGATAAAAAAAAGCTTGAAATTGTTGACTATAGGATAAATTTTGTAGAAAATTAAATATTATATCTTTCTAATGATCGTGATGAAACTACTTCTAAAAAAGTTTCATTTTTAAATTAGTTTTATGATGTAGTTTAGGAAAATGGATATTTTATTTAAATATATTTGATAAATCTATTTTAAAAGATATTATAGATGATAATAATAGTTTATCTTCATAACAAAAAATTTGAAATTTATTCTCTGATGAATAAGTATTCAAAATCAAAAAATAGTAAATATTATTTTCATGGAATGTAAAAAAAAATCTTATTTATATTTATAATACTATTATGGGTTATACTAAAAGATAACACGATTTAAATAAAAATTATTTTGTTCCAAAAATATTTCATTTTCAACTATATGTCAATGTCTTTGAAATTATAATAATTATTTCTCATTATATATTGTTTATTCGATTGGTTTCTGTAAAACCAATTTTTCAAACTAAATGAAACATTACAAAAATGAAAGCGTATATATGTTGTTGTGAAACGATTTATTTTCTAACATTAATGAACCGAGGAAGGTTTTGGTGACAAATTTTAATGATTTTTTTTCAAAAAACAATTTTTTATTAATAATATGTATGTGACCATTTCTGATACTATATGTAACACAATTCATGTTTAAATCTATTAGTTAATACCCAAATTACAATACTCTACAGTTAGTGCTCTTGGAATTATTTATATATATATAAATTGGATTTATTTGTTGAAACTAATATATATGTGTCTTAGTTAAATATTATAATATATATAACCGGGTTTATTTTCTCACTAAGAAATATGTAACCACTAGTTATTTTAAAACATTTTTAGAGATTGTTAATAATGAGAAAAACCATTCCTTCATAACAATTCTTATAGATTATGGTAGAAATTTTTTTAAATTAGTATTTTCAAGCATTTTTCAAAATAAGGGTATTACAACTAATTTTTCATTACCTAAACCCCCCATTTAATATAATTAATTTGAATGAATAAATTGAATTATTGAAAAAATAACTTGAATGATGCAGAGTGAATACTGAGTTTCAAAACATTTATGTGTTACATCATTTATTACTCCATTATATACTAAAAATCTTCTTTTAATTATCTCATTTTTAATTATTCTCCTTATGATATGTAGACAGGAGGAAAACCTAAATCTTCTCACTTCATTGGTTTTTGGATGAAAATATTTCATTATGAATACAAATGATAATTTATATTATTTTTCACCCAAAAACGGATAAGGGATATTTTTAGGCCATTACATCACATCTATGGTATACATATATTTTTTAAAAAATATTTTTAATTAAGTTAATAGTATATGTTGTGTTTGAATAATGAGAACCCATTTTTTTCAATCATTCACAACCTATATCTGAGGTTGTTGTTTCTAAAATTTATTTTCATCCCTTGTTAGATAGTTCATGTAATTCCCCGACCCTAGATACCCAGAGTCAGTGCATTATTACATAACATTGGCATGATCACAAGATAGATCAAGTCTCGATAGACCGATTAGATTAGTAGCCCTAGAATAACCAGATACATTAATAAAGTTTACATTACATCATAAAATTAAAACTAAAACAATATAGTCTCCATAGTCCACACTCTTATCCCCTCATACTATCCCTATAGGTCATTCATAAATTACTTCTTCACAACCTGGGAAATATAAAACATTGAAAGGGGTGAGCTCAGATGATCAGTAAGGATAACAATATAGCGGAAACATTCATAAATAAACATAAACATTTAAGGGAATGTATAGCTAAGGGAAAAGCCTTCTAAACGTGAACTTATGAATAAAATGGAAAATATAAAATGAAATTATGCCATTAAATTATTCACATGGATATTCTACTAGTCGAATAATCACATGAAATATCAATAACCACTTTTATAATGATGGAATGCATAATGCAAGACTATCATAACCACATAACCAAGGCCTCGTGCCAAGAATACAAATAATATTTTGTCAAGGCCTTGTGCTAAGACACTAGTTTGTCTCATGAGACCTACCGATGCATCAAGGAACTATAGCGGGCTCCAACCGTCACATATTAAGTCCAATGCATTCCTCATACGAACAGGTTTAAACATAACATAAACATTCGTATTAAAACTAGCATACGAAATATAATTATTTCTCCATAAACCATGAATGGTATAAAAATAACGCATCCATAGTCAAACAAATCACAAAACATTCAATAAAATATGGATGTTTTGTATCATAATAAATCAACTCCAATGAGCTTAAAATCCATTAAAGGATGTTGACATAGATGAAATCAAAACTATTTGAGAGAAATATCTCTTTTTTTGAAATCATTTAAAAGTCACATTATTATAAAATAAAATATTTAATTTGAAAATATCATTATAATCTTGTAAGGGATGATTTGAAAATTTTATAATGGTAGAAAATAGTTGCACCCGCCGTATGAGTTAAAAAAGACATTCGTACCTTAATTCTGTCAAAAAGGTTAAAAAGGACCTCGTTTGGATAACGATGAAATGTTTACTTTATAAACATATTATAAAAAGTAAAACAAGTGTATAAATGACTTTAACCCATATTCTAGTAAATATTAAGAATGTTTTGAAATACATTTTTAAGAAACATGGATGTGGATGATAAAAAGGTCCCAATAGATAAATAGGTATAAACAACCTCGGATAATGAAGAGATTGTAAAATAAACCCTTACCTTGTACTTTTAATTGGTTGGGGGTAGGTTTACCTCCTTTATAATGGTGAAATAATTGTTATTAAACTATACAAGAATCATTTACATTAATATGATATCATATATGATCTTTTAACGTTGATTTTTTAAAAATATATCAGTATTATCGTTGTTTCGGGTGTTAACATACTCGTTTATTTTATATGTTTTGCTACGTAAGCCGTGTTTGTCATGGATAATTTTTATCTTATTCATATACAGAATTATATCAAGTGCTTAGATACTATTATTAATCATCAAATGAGAATTGTACTTGAATGGATATGATGGGGAATGAATCTCATCGTGTTCGTGGAGACTGTAGTCCGTACGTACGCACGAGCGACAATATCATTCTTTTGATATTAAAATATTATATAATAGTATGTTATAACATATATACAAAATCATTATCATGTTATACTTATTATTTACATGAATTACAAATCATTATTATACCCATACAAATAATAATTTATTGAATAACAATTACACCTCGATGTGGAGATGGTAAGCCGTACGTACGCACGTATGGTGACATGTCATTCAAAGGATGGATAGAATACTAAATATGGTTGTACCATATTTATAAAAACATCACAATACATATAATATACTGTAGTTATTATTTTATAATGGGAATGACAAAGAAAGAAGAAGTTGAAGATGAAAGGAACTTGATAGAGGGTGGTGAAAACATTATCTCTTCTTCGGGTTCTTCCTTTTGATTTGATCAAATGGGCTCCTTAGGATGGATTTCTGATCAAAATAAGGCCTCTAGGTTGAAGTGAGGGAAGTTGATAGAGTATTTGGGCAAGGGTTGGCTGAGCCAAAATTCTTTGAATGTGTGAATTAATGTGAAGGAGGAGTTCCCTTTTATATGATGGGTGAGGGGCACCTTTGGAAAAGCTAGAAATATTATTTTATAATAAATTTATATTCGGTTTATAATGGCTCAAAAGTGTATTATTTAAATTTTAAGGTGAGTTTGGGTCGAAAACCACTCATCCAATAGAATTTATATAGGTTTGGGAAATTATATTAGCCTTATCTTTTAGTTTTAACTCTTAGTTAATTAGTTTGATACTTACCATGTCAATTTGTATTTTTATATTATATAGTTAATAAACATACTATATACCTCCAATAGACCCCCTAAGTGGTCCATTAATGATAAAAATATCATGATATAGGTCTCTTGGAAGAACCTTAGATTTTTAGAAATTGAATATCAATTAATAATATAATATTTGTTTTAAAAACTATTTTATGTCAATTTTGAAACTATTTGGAAATTTTATTTTTTTGAAAATAATAATAGATTTATTAATTCGAAAAAAGTTAATTAAATCAATACTAACGTGTCATATTAACCTATAATTTTTTTTAATTCATATAAATTCTCAAATTATATTTATTTGTGTATTTATAATATCAATTATTTTAATTTTTCACTATTATGGTAATTACTGCATAATCATTGTGTTATAAATAAATTAAATTATTTAATGTAAAAAAATTATAAATAAAATATCATTATTTAGGAAATTTCTTTTTCTTTCTAATTAATATTTAAAATCTAATTTATCTTATGTATAACCCTATATTAAAAATGTTTTAGTAAATAAACATTGATTTTAACTCTTTTAACTCTTATTTGAATTAAATAATAATAAATGTCCTAATCTAATCCAAGTGGACATAAATGATAATATTTTATTCCTAAGGTTGTTTTCTGTCGATATACACTTGTCCAATAGAATTAGGACATGTGTTAGGGTAATATTATTATCATTTTACCCTTAAACCAATTTACTTTTATCCATGGTAAATAAAAGTAAAAAGTTATTATTCACCAAAAATGATTTTCATCCCATTGAATCAAATTTTACTCCTTGATATTAACCGTGTCTCTCGGAGTTTTGAAATTCCACTCACAGAATTGGTAAAATTATGTTTTCTGAAAAATTCAGTTTTTTAACAACCACTTACTGGTTCACTATTCATCGACAAATGATGTTTTTCAGAAAAATACAAAAATTTCACCCTAGGCTAATTTAGATATTCCAAATCCAAAAATGATGGCCATTTTGAAAAATAAAATTTATAAATTTTAAAAAGTGGGTATTACTATTCATAATGGCTAGTTGGATTGGTTGTGGTGTGTTAGATCATGATGTTGCGTACAACACACGCTATTGCATTATTCAAAGAGAAGCGTACCATATAAGATTGGGATGTTACATTCTCCCATCCAAATAATTTCATCCTCGAAATTTCTAGAATACTACCACATGAAAAGACTCGGGTGGTTTTTCATCATATGTTCCTCAGGTTCCATGTTGCCTCTTCCATCTTATGGTTTCTCCACAATACTTTTACCAGAAGAGTCATTCAGTTTCTCGGTAATTGTTTCTCGTATCATGAATCTTGAGGGGCTAATTACAATAAGATAGATCGGGTTCCAGTTCTAATTCGTCATAGGTGAATAAATTTGTTGGTCCAGGCATCTATTTCCTCAACAAATATGCATGGAACACATCGTGAACATTGGAGAGACTTGGCAACATTTCCCATCGGTAAGCTACAACCCCAATTCGTTCTAGAATTTCGAAAGGTCCGATGTACCTGGGGCTCAATTTACCTTTCTTACCAAACCATATGACTCCCTTCGATGGAGATACCTTCATGAAAACATGATCACTGACTTGAAATTCCAAATCCTTCCTTCGATTATCAGCATAGCTCTTCTGCCTACTTTGAGATTCTTTGATATGGTTTTGGATTACCTTTACCTTTTTCGTCATTTCCTCCACCATTTCTGGGCCTACATGTTTTCTTTAACCAACGTCATCCCAAAATTTCAGTGTGCGACGTCTCTTTCCGTATAATGCTTCATATTGTGCCATCTGAATAATCAAATGGAAGCTATTGTTATGTGAAAATTCGACCAGATGAAAATATTCATCCCACATACCCTAAAAGTCAAGTGAGTAGGATCTAAACATGTCTTCTAATGTTTGAATAGTTCGTTCTGATTGTCCATCGGTTTGAGGGTGGTAGGTAGTGCTCAAATGAAGTTTAGTATCCAAGGCTTTCTGAAGACTATTCCAAAATCATGTAGTAAAATGGGGATCACGATCAGAAATAATTGATAGGGGTACTTCATGAAGTCTCACAACTTCAGTAATATATATTCTTGCAAGTCGTTCAAGTGGTAAATATTCCCTTATAGAAATAAAATATGATGACTTTGTAAGACGATCAACAATGACCCCTATTGCATTGTTCCTTCTCGGAGTCTTTGGTATCTCCATGAAAAATTCCATCGTAATATTGTCCCATTTCCACTCCTGTATGGGAAGAGATGACATGAATCATCTAGGCTGTTGCCTTCTAGCTTTCACTTGTTGACAAACCATACATCAGGACACAAAATAAGAAATCCCCCTCTTCATGCTGTCCCACAAAAAATGTTCCTTCAAATCCCTATACATTTTGGTGCTCCCTGGGTTTATAAAGAAACTGGAACTATGATCATCATCCTGGAAATCCATTTTTATATAAGGTATATCAGGAACACAAAGTATCTTCCCGAATTTTAAAATTCCTTCTTTATACACAAAGCCTCTCACTCTCCCATCATTCACATCTTTAATCTTCTTTTGAAATTTTTCATCATCAGTCTGAGAACTCTTAATCCTTTCTAGTAAAGATGGTTTGGAAACCATTTGAAGATGCATTGATTTTTAACATTCCCTGGTTATTCCCATGTCCATCTTCACTAGATACATGAAAATTGCATCCCTGTCAATTCTCATATTGTTCAAAACTCCATGATCTTTTCTGTTCAATGCATCTTCCACCTTGTTTGCTTTCCCCTAGTGGTAGTGTATCATAAAATCATAATCCTTGAGTAATTCAAGCCCTTTATTTTTCCTCATGTTGTGTTTTTTTGTGAGAAAATATACTTCAAACTCTTGTGATCAGTATAAATCTCACATTTTTCACCATAGAGGTAGTGCCTCCATATCTTCAAAGAAATGATCATAGCTGCAAACTCGAGATCATGAGTCGGATAGTTTTCCTCATGAATTTCAACTGTCGTGATGCATAGGAAATAACCCCATCATTCTTCATAAGGACACAACCAAGTCCTTTCTTTGATGCATCACTATAAATAACGAACCCATCATTCCCCGATGGTATAGTCAATATACGAGCATTGACTAATCTTCTCTTAAGTTCTTCAAAACATTCTTCACACTCTTTTGTCCAAACAAATTTAACCCCTTTACGTGTCATCTTTGTTAATGGGTTAGCTAACTGGGCGAAATTCTGGATGAAACATCGATAATAACCTACTAAACCAATAAAAATATGTACCTCAGTTATACTCGTCAGTGCAGGATATTCATGGATTGCCCTGGTCTTAGAAAGATCAACAGAGATTCCATCTTTAGAGAAAATATGTCCAAGAAAGGAAATCTCTTAATGCCAGAATTCTAATTTGATAAAAATCACATATAATTCATGTCTTCTTAGAGTCTTCAGGATAATGAGCAAGTTATTTTCATGATCTTATTAGATTTTTGAGTATACCAAGATATCACCAACAAATACCACCACAAATTCGTTGAGATATTCCTTGAAAACTCTATTAATCAGTTCCATGAATACAGAGGGTGCATTAGTCAATCCAAAAGGCATTACTGTAAACTCATAATTCTCGTACCTAGTTCGAAATACTGTCTTTGGAATGTCTTCCTTCTTCACACACAACTGATGGTACCCAGATCGAAGTTCAATCATTGAAAAGTATTGAGCTCCATGCAGTTGGTCAAATAAATCGTCAATGCGATGTAGGGGGTACATGTTTATTATTGTTGTAGCAATGATCTCCCTCTAGTCGATACATAACCTCATAGATCCATCTTACTTTTTATCAAATAGAACAGGGACTCCCCATGGAGAAAGACTAGGGTGAATAAATCCCTTATTACTAAATTCCTCTAGTTGTTTCTTTAGTTCAAATAATTCTACAGGGGCCATTCTATAAAGGGGTCTCCGATATAGGCCTTGATACAGGAATTAAATCATTGGAAAACTCAACTTCTCATTCAGGAGGATGTCCAGGTAAATCTTCCAGAAACACATCTACATATTCTTTCACAATAGGTAAATCCTCTATTTGAACATTCTATTCCTCACCCACTTTAATTTCATTCTATTCCTCCCCAATAATTGAATTTATTTATGCTACTGGGGGTGGATCTAGATAAGAATTAGGTGGTGATGATTCGGCTCTAAAGATAAGGTGTTCCTTATCATCATCATCAAAAATCGTAACATACTTCTTCATACAATAAATCATTACATCATTGTCAAAAATACAATCAATATCGAAGATTATATCAAACTCAATCATAGGTATGATTATGAGGTCAGCAGATAAAGAACATTTATTTGCTCTAATGGGGACTGATTCACAAATTTTTTTTGCAATGATACTTCCCATAAGAGTTTTAACTGAAAACTCCCTTGTTAAATCAAATTGGAAATATCTAATTTTCCTATCAAACTCGGATGATACGAAACAATGCGATGATCCATAATCAAATAATGCATTTTCTAAACTTGAGGAAACCATTAAATTACCTGCCACCATGTCTTTCGGAGCATCTACCTCAGTAATAGTGATAACATAAACTTGGCCTTGATCACTTGGCCTCTTCTAAGGTAATTTCCCATGAAGATTAAGAAATACATTTTCATAATGTCCCATCTCGCTGCAGTTGTAGCATTGGACATCAGCAGCTTCCATCTTCCCGTTACAATAATGACCATGGGGGCCTTTTTCAGCACACTTGTAACAGACTCTCATTCTTTTTAAGCATGTACCAGGGTGTTTCTTCCCACATTTACTACATGTTGGATATTCAACATTTCCCTTTCTTCCCCTTATTTCCATTCCCAGATAGATTAGAAGATATCTTCTTCTCTTTCTTTTCTTTAAAGTCATAAGACTTAGAGAATTCCTTTTCTGTCTTGATAGCACATGAGACAATGTATTCATACGATGAGAAGGATTGTGAGACTAACACTCGATAGAGAAATGGTTTTAACCCATCAAAGAAATGATCAATATTACTTGTTGGGTTACGTATATAATCTCTAGAATACATTTCAAACCTTGTAATGTTATCCTCATACTTTGCGACATTCTCATCCTCCTTTTGTCTCAAACTCAGAAATTTCCTCTCCATATCTGCTCGATGGTCAAGAGGAAAATATTTTTCTGAAAATAGATCTTTTAACTACCTCCATTCCATATATTATACTTGATCATCTTCTTTCATGTTTTGAATCAATGACCACCATTGATCAGCATCTCTAGTGAGGCGGTAAAATGCCATGATAACTTTTTCCCTTTCACTACTTTCCAAAGCCTGAAATATTTTCTCTAGGGAACTTATCCATTGATCAGCTACCAATGGATTTGTAATCCCATATAATTTTGGTGGTTATTGCCTCATGAAGTGATCTAACATTGATCCTCCATGCTGTGGATCAGGGTGCTCCATACGGGTAAGGTTATTATTCATAACCTAAGTGAGGTGTCCTAGTATGGTGATTATTTGATCAGCACTTGTTTCATCACCAGCTTCACGATAATTATCTTGAGAAGGAGGGAAATACCTACATGGAGTGCGTGCATTGATACGGTTTCCATTTCTTCCACTAGGTACCATTTCTAAACAATGGCATAAACTATATCAGTTTATGAATCAAAATATATAATTCCATACTTATAAAACAGTTAACATAACTTGAACTATTTATGGATATAATCCATAATCATAAACATGTTTTCTTTGAGGAAGTATATACATATAAACCCTTCATAATTATTTGTAATGAAAATGAGAGTTATCCTAATCATATCCCTCGGGAGTGTCATAACCAATAGTGCAGCAAGGCCCGTTGTCATGCACTAGTTCAAGTTCGAGTCTACCTCAAAGCGGTGTTTTTGGGTTTTACCCTAGGTAAATCTATGCCAGATCTGCCTCTACCTGCTCGTATCCAGACAGGGATGTATTGATTGGAAAACTCAAAAAATCACTTCAATACCAAAATTATAGGAATTTCTTCTATACTAATCCTCAAAGTCCGTCTTAAATCTATGTGGTCTAATCATAGTTTATCTAATTCTATCTTCCATGTTTTTTACTAAACTTCATCTGATACAAATTGTAACACCCCGACCATAGATACCCAGAGTCGGTGCCTTATTACATAACATTGGCATGTTCAAAATAAAGATCAAGTCTCGAAAGACCAATTAGTTTAGTATTCTTGAAATAACTAGATACATTAATAAAGATTAAATTATATCATATAATGAAAACTAAAACAATATAGTCTACATAGTCCACACTCATATCCACTCATACTATCCATGCAAGTCATTCATAAATTACTTCTTCACATATTGGGAAAAATAAAACATTGAAAGGGGTGAGCTCAGAATCTCAGTAAGGATAACAATATAGCAGAAGCATTCATAAATAAAAATAAACATTTACGGCAATGTATAGCTGAAACAAAAGCCTTTTAAGCTTGAACTTCTGCATAATATGGCAAAGATAAAATGAAATAATGTCATTTACTTATTCACATGGGTATTCTACAAGTCTAATAATCACATGCAATATCAATAACCACTTTCATAATGATTGAATGCATAATGGCAGACTATCATAACCACATAGCCAAGGCCTCATGCCAAGACTACAAATAAGATTTTGTCAAGGCCTTGTGCCAAAACACTAGTTTTCTCATGAGACCTATCGATGCACCGAGAAGCTATAGCGGGCTCCACCCGTAACATATTATGTCCAATGCATTCCTCATATGAATATGTTTAAACATAACATAAACATTCCTATTAAAACTGGCATACGAAATGTAAATTATTTCTCTATAAACCATGAATGGTATAAAAATAATACATCCACAGTCAAACAAATCACAAAACCTTCAATACAATATGGAAGTTTTTTATCAAAATAAATCAACTTTAAAAAAGCTTAAAATCCATCAAAGGATGTTGACATAGATGAAATGAATACTATTTGAGAGAAATATCTCTTTTTTAAAATTATTTAATAGTCACATAATTATAAAATAAAACATTAACATTGAAAATATCCTTATAATATTGTAAGGGAAGCTTCGAAGATTTTATAATGGCGGAAAATATCCACACCCGCCATATAAGTTAAAAAAGACATTCTTACCTTAATTCTGTCAAAAAGGTTAAAAAGGTCCTTGTTTGGAAAATGAGGGAAAGATTCCTTTATAAACCTCTTATAAAAAGTCAAAAAATGGTATAAATAACTTTAACCCATATTCTAGTAAATTGTAAGAATGTTATGAAATACATTTTTAAGAAACATGGATGTGGATGATAAAGAGGTCCCAATGGATAAATATGTGTAAACAACCTTGGATAATGAAGAGATTGTAAAATAAACCCTTACCTTTTACTTTTCCTTGGTTGGGGGTAGGTTTACCAACTGTATAACGGTGATATAATTGTTATTAAATTATACAAGAATCATATACATTAAAATGATATCATATATGATCTTTTAACATTTATTTGTTAATAATATCTTAGATTATCGTTGTTTTGGGTGTTAACTTACTCGTTTCCTTTTATATGTTTTGTTACGTAAGTCGTGACTGTGGTGGATAAGTGGTATATTATTAATATCCTGAATGATATCAAGTCCTTAGATACTATTATTAATCATAAAATGAGAATTGGACTTGAATGGATAAGATGGGGAATGAATCTCATCACATTCGTGGAGATAGTAGTCCGTACGTACGCACGAGCGACAATATCATTAATTTTATTTTATAATAATATATAATTGGATGGTATATCATATATAAAGAATAATTATCATGTTATATTTTTTATTTACATGAATTTTACATCATTATTATACCTATCCAAATAATAATTTATTGAATAACAATTACACCACGACGTGGAGACGGTAACCCGTATGTAAGCACGTATGGTGACATGTCATTCAAATGATTGATAGAATAATGAATATGGTTGTACAATATTTATAATAACATCACAGAGTATATAATATACTGTAGTTATAATTTTAGAACTGGAATAACAAATAAAGAAGAAGTTGAAGAAAAAGGAACTTGAAAGAGGGTGGTGAAAACATTACCTCTTCTTCGGGTTATTCCTTTTGATTTGATAAAAAGGGCTCCATAGGATGGATTTTTGATACAAATAAGGTATATAGGTTTAATTTAGGGAAGTTTAGAGAGTATTTGGGCAGGTTTAGGCTGATCCAAAAGGCTTTGAATGAGTGGATTAGTGAGAAGGGGGAGTTCCCTTTTATAAGAGGGGTGAGGGGCACCTTTGGAAAAGCTAGAAATATTATTTTATAATAAATTCATATTCGGTTCCTAATGGCTAAAAAGTGTATTATTTAAAGTTAAAGGTGGATATGGGTCGAAAACCACTCAACCAATAGAATTTAGACAGGTTTGGGTCATTATATTAACCTTATCTGTTAGTTTTAACTCTTAGTTAACTAGTTTGACACTTACCATGTCACTTTGTATTTTTATATTATATAGTTAATAAACATAATATATACCTCCAAGAGACCCCAAAGTGTTCCACTAATGATACAACTATCAATATATAAGTCTCTATGCCGATTCTTAGATTTTTAGGAATTGAATAAAAATTAATAATATAATATTTGTTTTAAAAACTCTTTTATTTCAATTTTGACACTATTTGGAAAATTGATTTTTGTGAAAATCATAACAGAAATATTACTTCAAAAAAAGTTAATTAAATAAATAATAAAATGTCATATTTACCTTTTTTTAATTCATAAAAAGTCTCAAATTATATTTATTTGTGTATTTATAATATCAATTATTTTAATTTTTCACTATTATGGTAATTACTGCATCATCATTGTGTCAAAAATAAAATAAATTATTTTATGTTTAAAAATTATAAATAAAATATCATTATGTATGAAATCATTTTTTCTTTCTAATGAATATTTAAAACCTAATTTATCTTATTCATAACCCTATATTAAAAATGATTAAGTAAATAAACCTTGATTTTAACTCTTTTAACTATTCTTAGTATTAAATAATAATAAATGTCCTAATATAATCCAAGAGGACATAAATGATAATATTTTATTCCTAGTGTTGTTTTTGGTCGAGATACACTTGTACAACATAATTAGTACATTTTTAGGGTAATATGAATATTATTTTTACCCTTAATTACCCTATTTACTTTTAACCGTGGTAAATAATAGTTAAAAGTTACTATTCACCAAAAAAATATTTTCATCTCATTGAACCACATTTTACTCCTTCATATTATCTGTGTCTCTCAGTGTTTTGAAATTCCACTCACAGAAGCAGTAAAATTATGTTTTATGAAAAATTCAGTTTTTTAAATACCACATAGTGGTTTCACTATTCATCAAAAAATGATGTTTTTTAGAAAAAAACAAAAATTTCACCCTAGGCTAATTTCGATATTCCGAATCCAAAAATGAAGTCCATTTTGAAAAATAAAATTCATAAAATTTAAAAAGTGGGTATTACTATTCATAACAGCTAGTTTGATTGCTTGTGGTGTGTTAGAACTCGACGTCGCGTACAACACACACTATTGCATTATTCAAAGAGAAGCATACCGTAGAATATTGGGGTGTTACAGTTCATATCATAAGTTAATTACATAGGAATTAATTAATAATATTAATATATAGGAATATTTTATATGTATTTTTGAATAATGGACTATTCAAAACCTAAGAAATCAGTTCTTTCACATGAATCCTCCTAGTGAAACTGTGATTGTTGATTTTGATCAATAAGTATGGACTACATGTTCCTTGTGGAATGAAACTGAATATATATCTTTCTAATCCAAATTATATCCTATTAATAAAGATGAGGTATAAGGTTATGTGGATTGAATTAAGTC
Source organism: Viscum album (assembly GCA_963277665.1). NCBI lineage: Eukaryota > Viridiplantae > Streptophyta > Magnoliopsida > Santalales > Viscaceae > Viscum > Viscum album. The sequence goes on along the minus strand of OY728126.1, from coordinate 1,680,430,093 downwards.
TATATAATATGACATCAATGAATTTAGTGGAACAATGTTAGGACATTTGTTGAATGAACTAAATAAAAATATATATATTTGTAGTAAAATTGTTATTTGATTTACATATGATGAAAATATAATTATTTACCTTTATAAGGATATAATTTCTGATAATTTCTACATTCAACAGGATAGAATTTATAATAATGTATAATATTCACTTGTAGAAATACATGATGTTGTCCGAATACTATTAGCCTACATACTATTATTTTATTTCATAAAAATTAAAATGGATGTTAAGTGTGATTTTTTAATGGATATGTTTACAAGGATGTTTTTTTAGAAAACACAATTGTTTTGATAATAAAAAAACATGAATAAGTTTATAAACATTCCTATGATTTATATTGTCTTAAACAAACCATTAAAACATGGTATTATATATTAACATAATTTTTTATATAAAATAGTATTTAGGGAGATGTAGATCCAACCCTTTTCATAAAAAATATTCTAAAAAAATATTTTGTTTCTAAATATTTATATTGATGAAATTAGATTTAGATCAGCTAAAAATATTCTACAGATTACTTTTGATATCTTATAAAACATGATATCGAAATGATAATGATGGGTGTGATAACTTATTATCATTGATTTAAAATAATACCAAAACTATAAAGAACATTTATATCTCATCTCAACTATATAAAATAACATCTTATGTAATTTTTAGATGTTAGTAGTACAATTCACAGTACTCAAATTGGTACTTACAATACATGTTTTATGATTCTTCTGGGTAACCAGTTGATCAGATAATTTTATAGGTATTATATAATGTTTACTTTACATAAATTATAGAAATTTAGATCTATATTTATATGAATTGGTATATTAAGTATAATAAGAAAATATGAAAAATACTATTTATAATATGTAAATTGAATTTTTCATTTAGTAAATTGAACTGTGGATTTAGAACATTCATATTCCTCTGGAGATGTTTTTAATGTAATTTTTTTAGATGTTGACTCGAAGAAATTACAATGGATATTATAATTACATCCTAATATTCAAATTTCTTACTAGATACTTAATTTTATTAGTCATGTAAAAAAACAACAATCAGTGGTCCTTTTCACTAATTCAGATCAATATATTTCAATTATAATTTTTTTCCCAATTGTTGTTGAATAAAAACACACTCACTAATTATTGTTGTGCCACATGATGTTATTGAATGACCCTTTTTAAATTTAAAATCTTCGATACATTTTGTTATATACAAGATCCTGTGTTATCACCATGTAATGGCACACCAATTTAAAAGTAAATCCTGGAAATTTTACTAATATTAATTTTCAAAATAAACATCATTTAAAAATTTGTAATGTTAAAATTATGCCATGGGGAGTTTTTATTATTTGTTATATCAGTATAATGTTTTTTTATGATTAGGGAATAATACTACATTCTACTCAAATACAGCATTTTAATTTACCTAATTTTTATAAATATTTTTTAAAAAATCTCAAAATCGATCAATAATACAAGTATTAATCAAACTTCTGACATTGTAATCATTTTTAGATTTAATGTAGATATAAAAACATAATGAACTTGTCAATGACTCTTTAAATATACTTCTCGTCACGTCTATGGGATTAGTATTAAAATTAACATGGCATTATTTATGAATTGAATTTGAAAAAATAGAAATAAATGGTTATAATTAATATGGATTTTTATATTTAGTAGGATCAATATAAATTTTTGTGATTTGTAACATTATTACTATTATTTAGAAAATTTAAGTGTAATAAGGGAATTATTGATCAAAATGTAATTATAATATTATAAAATTACACTAACCATTGTCTTAATTTAATTATTCAGTTTTTTAGATTGAAATCAAACATTTTCTTAAATTATAATCAATTGAATCCACATTTCTACGAAATTTAAATTTATAATAAATTATTTAATGATAAGTTAAAATTTTCGTTATCACATTTACAATAACTTTTACTTTTTTTATCAGGTTAAAATAATGATAAACTCGAATATAGAAATTAATTTTAACGATTAAATGTGTACCAAAAAAAATAATTTATTTATAATTTTTAATGATAAAAGAATTCCAATCATTCTTGATAGAATGATGATGTAGTAATTGTTTAAATAATGAAGAATCAAATATATGTTATTACATATTATAAAATAGATATAATTTAAATAAGTAAATATCATCTATGTTTTTTACTGATGAAATCGACATGTTAATAATGATTTATAGGTCTTGAATCGAATTTATCTAGTTGTTTGATTTCTTGTATATTCCAAAATAATTAATTGTGTCAAATTTGAAATTAATGATATTATAAAAAATTAATACTTTATTAAATGATAAATTTTTATAATAATATAAAATTCCTTAAAATAACTAGAATAAAGTTAAATAGGTCATTAATGGTCTATATTATTTTATTTTTTCATTTTCTAGTAATAATATTGACACGTAATATATAAATTACATTATGTCACAATAAGAGTTAAAGAGCTAAAATAATAGTTAAAAGAAAATGTTGAGGATTAAAAACATAATAAAAACTTGTCAAAACATTATTGTAGTAAGAATATTCAGCCTCTATTGCATTATGATCGATTGTGAGTTTTTTAAAGGACACATGTATATGAAAATAAATTATATATTATTTCAATATGATATATTTACAAAATATCACTCTCTTGGTTATTGAATAAAATAGAATGTAATTTTTATTTCTATACTAAAAAATTCATTTTAAATTTTAATTATTAAATCAATAATATATTTTGTAAACTTATTTATTTGTTTAGCTTAAATTACTCAATTAATTTATTTAGATTTTAGGGATAGTATATAAATTTAATTTTGTATAAAAACATAATTGTGAATTTAACTATACAATTTTGGATAAAATGTTTTTTGAAATTGGTAATTTTCATTTAAATATAATTTCTAATAGATAAATTTAAATAAATTTGAAATTATTATGGAATTTATATTTCATTGGAAAAATTTATCTATAAATTGTTTTATATTAATTGTCTTTTTTGTGAAAAAACATAAAATAAAAAATTAATGTTTCCAAAAACACATTAAAATATTATATAGTCCCAATGGTAATGTGGTAAAAAATAAAACTAACCAAAAATGTAATTCTTATGTGACCATTCCCACTAACTAAATTCCTTAATGTGATAGTAAATCTATATATTATGCTCAAAATATAGAATATACATGAAGTGACCACTTGTGAAAAAATCACGTCCCTATATGGAAACTCATACATAATATATCATGAACATCATGATAGTCAAATCCACTACATAAAAAATACATCATCCCATAGTGAGCCTCCCATAAAATTCATCATAATACAACACAAGCCTCCACATTCCTTGAGCAATAAAAATATTTTGAACCACCTAATGAAAATATTATATATAATTTGAGTCTATAAGTCAAATAAGTCCACCCAATCAATAAAAACATTATGCTCTATGATTAAAGATTGTAACACAAGAACCCACAATTTTTGGAGAACCCAAAAACACCAAGGTAATGAACATGAGAGTCCCGACTATTATGGGTACCTTACTGAGGAAGACTGACCCATTATATCTAATTTTAGATATAACATGAATATATATTTGTGGTCGATATAGGATTTCATTAAATTTTAGCTAATTATCAATTAATGATGTGAAACACACTGATTTAAATGCTTTTTTATGATTCCTAGAGCGAGAACCTAATCCTATATCAAATGTTTAATAATATATTTTTAGTATAAGGGGGTGATAAAACATATATCAACAACATAACTTGAACGAAACAAAAAATATACTTTATTTAAATGAAATATTATTTGATGGAAGAATTAGAATACCTCCCTGATACTGAAGTATGAACCCTAATAACATAGGATCCCAAGATTGATAATATGTCAAATGTGAATCTTTTCAACAATACCATTTTTCAGATTTGATAATTAATTTAATGAAGGAAGTGGTAGATTCATTGTCCTCGTTTAATCTATACATGATATCACAATACATGAATTTGGTGTAATGACGTTGTTTGACCTCAGTCAGTTACCAATACTGAAGACCATCTCAATTCCAATTATACTAAATACTAGATTCCTATAATAATTTCCAGCACAATATATTCTCACTGTGAACATTATAGGTGATATCTAATTTCCAATACACACACATAGAAACATAAAATATATTATAGAAAATTATTGGAGACATTCATGTGTAATTTTCGGACAAATGACTTTAAGTGTGATGATTTACTAGGACACTTCCAACTGAACAGAAAGCATTATTATATAATATAATTTTTTATTCTCTCTTAGATATAAATAATAATAATTCAAGTAATTCCTTCCATACTAGTCATTTTCTTTAAATTATATTCCAATATAAATAAAATTAGTTTTATTTAACAAATTTATTTTAATAAATGAAAACTTCAGTTATCATAATATCAAATATTTTTCTAAAAATCAACATAAATATATATTCTATTATTCAATATTATAAATAAAAAATTTTCATTAAGTATTCATTTTAAATAATAATAATAACTAACAAATTTGTATAAAATTGGAAATAAAATTCTATATTATGGTATTAATAATTTTTAAACATGTTTCTAAAAATTTATTTTCATAATATATACATATAGTATGCAGTTTGTAAACGGAATTCTTAAAGAAAAATGAGTTTATAAAATATTTCATAGAAAACAATTTTAAAAAAATTCATAAACATTTAAAAATGTTATAATCATTTTTAATTTCGATGTCAATATTTGATTTTATAACATTTTTTTACTGTTCATAAAACATGTTCTAATGTTCTAATGAAAAATTTGAATATGAATTATAGAAATTCTAAACATGAAACCTTATAATGAAATCAAACAATCATAAAACATAATAATTAAAAAAAAGTATTTTATATTCATAACATGCTCTTAGATAATTATTTATTAATAAGAATCAATTATGAAAGTCTGAATTTTTATAGTATTTTAATATATAATGTCATACAAGCATGATATTATTTATAAAAGATGATTATAAGAAAAATATAAAGGGTGAATCAGATAAGCATAAGTTATCATAAATAATCATAAATCATAATAAAAAATCAATATTAACCTTAAATAAAATTTCTAAGAATAATTCATACATCATTATAATTTTGTATACCCAATAATAAGTGAATTTTATTCTTAAACGTATTCATTTGGCGGTCATTGTCCTTATGTTGTATCATAGGGGGAAATGATACCATAACCCAACCCTATATCAATGACATGATATGTTAAATCATAGTACACAAGGGGTCCTAAATACCTGTATAATACTCTTTACTTCCATTTCTACACTAGATAGATATAAATGAGAAAATATCCTTACCGAAACCAAGTATCCTTACTTATTCGAAACAGAAAACATCATCCTATATGTCAATAATAATATTTGATACATATTTTTCATGAATCGATTCATATAAAATCGATCGTAGGTTAGTAGGGGAGAAATATGTTACTGATATGTTCAACCTATAATAGGTACTATGTTGGTGACTTGCAGTGAGGGAATATATATAAAAATATGAAGGGATTACCCTGTCAATTGTTAGAATAATAGAATATAACACAAATAAACACCCAATAACTCTTATAAGATTATATATTAATTACCATATCCCAATGTTAATTAGGTATAATATAATAACATAGTAAATTAATTCAAGAAAGGTAGTATTGAATATCTAAAAAATCCTCTATATACGTCCATGATACATGAATACTGGCTCTAATGTCAATGGGAATATCCTACAAAACACATAGGAAAATATGGTGGATTGAAAAAATTCTAATTACTATGTGGGTTTATAATTTTTTGGGATTCTATACACATAAGAAATAAAAATTTATGGGCTAAATGCGTAAAAAAACGATGTAATACAAGGGTATGGATGAAGCTACTAAGGATTACATACTCAAAAAGAATATCTTTTTACCAACATCATCTATAGATAAATTATCATATAATACCGAAAAAATCCAACTAAGAAACGAAAATCATCATCACTGTGGGTTTAAAATAAAATTGAATTCCTAGAATATTATATTGAAAATGAATAAGAATGATTTATAGTATCACATCAGTATAATTATTTAAATGGGAAGGAATTCCTAAATATCAACTGTCATAAATTATTTCATTATCACATTCCTACACCACATGATATAACTTCATCATATAAAATATCCTCATGTAGACATTATCAAAACATCTGAATATCATATGGTGTAACATCATCAGACACATTCATCACATGTTTACATATCCTCATATTAATTCATCTTATCGACCCATAAATTATATATATTCATCCCATTGAACGCAATCATCTATATAATTTTCATGAACCATGGAAAATTAAAGATAAATATATGACCTTAGCCTTTAATCCATCACAACCAGAGGTTATTCTTGAATGGTGACATTAATACATTATAACCCATTAGTAAATTCATGTTTCAAAACATTTATCCATTAAAACATGCATATTTAAATATATGCTATATAAATTTTCAGCCATTATAGCCCAATCATTTAAACAAACAAAATAAGAAACAATTCATAATTAAAAAAATCATTCATAGAAAGGAATAATACAATGACAATCTTGAAATAATACAATCATACATAAATGGAATTACAAATAATTTAAATAAAAAACTATACAAGAAATATATAAAAATTAAGAACAACTAATGTGATAATGAACAAGTAACACCATCTATAATTAAATAAAAACACACCAGGGTTTTCCTCCCTTAATGTATTAATAGAATATCATTCCTATATAATATGAAAGTAATAACATTCATATATTAATTCAATGGTCATTTTAATTACTTCCAATCATTAATTATTTGATTCCTTACTTCATTGTTTTTTCTAGTAAAATGATTAATTATTACACAAATTAAATAATTTTTATCAAGATTATCTTAAAATCTATAATTACATTCAATTGACATACTCCAAAATCCCTATTATTAAATTCATCCATATTTATAGATAGATGAGATACATAATAATTTAAAATATAATCTCAATTAATTTTATGATTACACAAATAAAATTATTACTAATTGATTATAAATCCACATCTCTTTATAACCAAAATCTATGATCACTATTAATGTAAACTATAGGTCATATAATATTACATTCTTGTTATTATGAACTCCCTAATAAATAAAATCTAATTCCATATCCTCATTAATCATTTCAATCCTCATTATACATAATTTTTTTAATTATTCTATCAGCAAGATGATAAATAGTATAGACATAATTAATTGGATAAGCTTATCAATGTTGGTATCATATATTCCAACCAGACACATAAATTTCCATACTTCATGTCGAATCTAATTGACAAAAATTTAAATCATTAATAATGTCTGACAACTATAATAAATGAAATTTATCTATATAAAATGAAAATTTCATTCAATTATTTCAACAAATATATTATCACATAATAAATTAATTAAAATATAACATGGAATATTTTATACACTATTTATTTTAATTAAATTCCTAAATTAAAAAATCCTTTTCATTTTTTTACACATTCAATTTAACACATGACATATCATATTATTCATGAAACACATTCATAATCATCAACAATAATGTAATCGATGAATAATTCTCAACATCCAGTACACCTTTTAAAATAATTTTATTTATCATTTATATTCAAATTTTTGTCATATGAATAACCAATTACATTAAATATTAATATAATTAATATTATTAAATATTATTAAATTTTTATGTATAAAAAATGATACAGAATTTAAACATGCATTTTGGAAGTTCCATGACTATAAAAACCACTTCCCTAGGATTAAAAAATTGGATGAATGAATAATTTTTTATAGATAAATTATGTAAATAAAAATAATAACTCCTAATATATACCATTTAATATCCTCCATTTCTTATGATAGAATGTAAGCAAACAATCTTGGATTGTAGTTTTGGTAATTATATTTTAAATTTGTCAGAGTATTTCTAAAAATCATGGGTATGTTAATATTGGAAGATTTTCATTAGTGTAAATTATGGGTATATCTGAATACTATATTTTATGGGATCAAAAAGGAAGGATAATAGTGATAACTCATGTTTTTAAATTATATTATCTAAATATAATAAAACAATTTTAAACAAGGAATTTAATGTTCAAATAATTCAATAATGTTATATTCAAAATGAAAAAAATATGAAATCCACAACAAAAAATGCATGATGTTTCTGGATGAGAATTATTTTATTTCTCCATAAATGTATTTATATTCCCCCATACTATGTTTCATGAGTATAAAAAAATATAGAGAGAGAGTGGGTGTGTGTGTGAGAGGGAAAGAGGGAGAGGGTTACTTGTTTGCATATCCATGAAATGTCAGGTTTCATGTCTGTATTTCAAGTAAACTCATATATTTATTCAAATATCATCATAGATAATGTAACATTGGATTAAAAGGTACTATGTAAAGACATATAAGTGGTGGAAAAGTATATTTAAATTTTATAACTAGAATAATCTTCCAATATAACCAACATCACCCATTAAATTCTCAACCACAAAATTTTTCCTGAAAAAGATGTAAATAGATAATAAATATTAGTCCTCCCATATATCATAATTTTTTAATATCTTATTATATAATAGGAAATAAAATTTAGAATAATAGTTATATTCATTAATTAATATCATTAAATATAATGATGCACAAATCATGAAATTATAATTTATTATGCAAAATACTATAATTTGTTTCATTTCATTTATAAACCAATTAAAAACATAAAAAAAATTATAATTTTTTATCTATATTTATATTATTGAATTAGAATAAATACATCATTCAATTAATTTTATATGTTAATGTATTTTATTGGTTTCTTGTTTTTCAACCATTGCAATTATAAGGATTCTATTTTGATAATGTAAATGTTTATTTAAATATATTTTCCAACTTATACTACACATATTCTTGATAAAACTAATTTTTTGGTTGAGAAAATGATGAAAATGGTGAAAATATTAGAAATAGTGTCTCACCATATTGTAGGGGATGTCCAAAATTGTTTAAAAATATTATAATTATGAAATTCTAGAGAATGTCCCCCTATTATTATAATATTCTATACAGTTTTTTCAGGAATTAAATACCTCTACTCAATAATATAAAATATTTGTCTACCCTTATTAATGATATAAAAATTCTATATTACCCATACGATATAGAATAATTTACTATTTATTTTTACATATTGTAATCATTTTATATCATTCATTTCTAAAAAAATCATGATTCATAATCTCATTTATATAAGTAATGTAAGAAATATGATATATTTATATAGCCAATTTAAATTCAATATCACCTTTATGTGGATTGAAGAAAAAATGAATTGCCTTTATCCACATTTGTAAATTATGTGTTACCATTACATATCTCATATAAATAAATCATTAATATTAATATTCAAGGGAATATCATGGTTTTCCAATAAATATATTTTTGAAATAATCTATTACCACAACACAAGACGTTAAACGTGTGTAAGAATTTTGTGAGAAAACTAAATATTAACATATTTATATATAAATAACAATACAGATGAGTGTTTTTATTCTAAATTTTCATAAATAACCTATAAAATATAATAATTTATTCAATAAGATTCATAATACAAAAAAAATATTTTCTAAAAAATAATGTTTTACAATTTAGCTTCTCTTTGAAGCCATTGAGCATTCTAAAATAATTGAGAATAGAATATGGGAAAATCATAGAGTTTAAATTTGTTAAGATACATTTAGAGTGTAGAGATTAAAGAATACAATTTCTTTTTAGTTTAATCATTTGTGTTACCTCTAATAATATATATCAGAAATATGGAGATATGTGACATGGTGCTGGGAGGTAGTAATTTGGGATAAGAGTACCCCACTTCATTTTAATGGGAGGGATTCAATGGAATTCATCTAATGAAATATTTAAAATATCATATAGACATCATGTATAAATGTATAAATTGAGCCTAACGAATAATAACATGTGACTTACTCATGTTTTTTAATGTATGATACATCAAATAGGTGCATGGAGTGTCTATGGTCAGACACTGAAATCCAAATCTATTTCAAGAGTATCATCATATACTAAAAGTAAGATACCATCTGGTTGATTTGGATATGATAGAGAACATTGATCATGGGGAATGAAATAATATATATATAATGGGAATATATATTTATGTATTTCTTGTTCATTAGGATATAATTTAGTATTAGAATATGGATAAAATTTTATACTACACCTTGATTTTTGTAATAGAGAATAGAGGTAACTGATAATGAGAGATACTAAATTTTTTATGAATTTTTTGATTGTGAATATTAATTTTAATATATTATTTACTCATTAATTTATATTGGATTATCTATTGTAACATTTAGAGTAGTTATTTGATTACATAGGATGATAGATGGATTAGAATAAACATATTAAATGTAGGAATTAAAATATCTAATCATTCCTTATAATTTTTTGGTGGTTATAAATTTTATTCTCATATTAGATTTACATGACCTATAAATGAAATATTTCAGAATCATCCATATTATGGATTTTTAGGCTATATTATGAGATATAAATAATTCTTAAAATTTGTATTGTCTATTCTTTAATTAGTGAGTTATATGTATTCAATTTTGAAAGAGTCAGATTAATTAGTCGGCCATGTAGAACATGAGCTTTCACAATTTTTTTAAATTATATTTTTAAATAAATTGTTCTTTACATGGGGATGATTTGATGGATACATCTATTTTTAATCCATTCAAGTGTGCAATTTAGTTTTATTTTGGGGGAATTCATATTTTTTATTAATAATATGAGGATTTATTTAAATACTTATAACATTCATATAAATATTACTATAATAATTACCCCATGATATTATTAACCAATCTGGTTTTGGATGATATTTATTTTCATTAAAGTCTATTAGGTTTCTATTTCTATTTAACAAATTGGGTTTCCAACGTGTTGTCTAGTATCTATCACTAATATCCGAGTTAGAATATCATGTTTTTATTTTAAATATAAGATGAAAAATTATATTATAATGATATATGCTTACACTATAATGATGATGAATTTGTTTTTTTATTATATATAATTCACATGATGCTTTAAAACGAGTTCTCTATAATTAAGCAGTCTTATTGTTTTAGTGAGGGATATGGAAAAACTAATGGTATATTTTTGTGTTATTCAGTGGTTATATGATTACATGGTGATGTTATTCAACTCGGTGAATTGGTTCTTGATAATCATATCTATCATAAAAATAATATTCAAAATCATTATTCCCACATTAAACATGTTATTTTTTGGAACATAGTATACTATAAAAATGGACATCCGATCTATAGGGTAAAAATTTAGATTATATATAATGTATAACTTCAAGGTACTATATTTATTTAAATCCCTCTATGAAAATAACTTTAATTCACTGTTACGCTTTCTTGTTCATGTGATATAAGTGGTTTAAATTTCATTGGAACAAAATAATGGTTGATAGTTGGACATCATGAGGGGGATACAAGAATATATTTATCATGAAATGTTTTCTAAGGGTAGTATATAAATATTAACAAATAATTTTAGATTCTATCACATGGATGTTCCCCTAATTTTACTATACAAGAAAGGTGTTATATTTGAATACAATTAGTAAGATGGGGATTTATGACATACATTAAATTGAAGATTAATATTTATAAAGATATTAAATTATACTAACCAAGGAGATACATATATAATCATCAATTAATCTTTTAGAGTTTAATTGAGAATGTTTTGGAATTAACTGATATTAAAGTTATAATTATCACCCCTCAATTTAAATTAAATTTGTGTAACTACCCCAAACCAAGTTTATAGTATGACTATTATGACCATAATCTAAAATTACAACAATTTTTTTCTGTTTGGAGAAATGTCAAGGTTTAACATGGACATTTTGAGCTATCAGAACATATTTATCTATGGGAATGGAATATTTGTAAAAAAAATTAGACTTTTTTCTCCACAAAAATTATATTGTTTTCCGCTAATTCACAATAATCAGGATTTCATGGAATATCACCTCTAATAAACAAATAATTATAACATGGAACAGTAATATTTGAAGGATTTTTGGTTTTAGAGCCCTAAATTTGGTATACACCAACCAAAGATCATGTATTATAGAATGAATCCCTTTTGTAAAGTTATTGATAATTTTATGATTTTTGTTAGGTGAGTTTCGTCAAATCATCATTCATATAATATATATCATGATACAAAAATTTAAACATTATATGGAAATCATCATTTGATAGACTCTGGATAAGCGTTAAAATATTTATATACATTTAAATATGGTGGTCCAAATATGAATATCAGATTTATTGATAAATGTAACACCCCATGATTTCATTGTACATTATTTCTTGAAAGTAATTTAATAACTTGCACTACACGCAACACCGAGTTCAAGCGTGCCACAACTTACAAAACTAGCCGTTAAAACAAAATGGTTATGGATTGTATTAACATTATTTTGAGTTTTATATACCTTATATAATTTAAACATATGTATTATGTGGTTCTTATAAATAATATAAGAACAATGTAAATTTTTCAGATAAAGGATGTATTTTTTAAAAATTCCAATTTTACAGCCTTTTAATGGAGAAACCTTTTTAAATCCAATATTTTACTCTTTTATATATTCAATATGTAAAAATAAACATCTTCTTTAAAATTGAGATATATAAATTTAATTTTGATAAATTTTTGGAATTTTTCTGATAACATTCATATTTTGGTGAACAGTGAAATATACAAAATGTTAATTAAAACCATCCTTTTTAATCAAAATATATTATTGTGTTAAATTATTAATTTGAATGGTTTTTATGTATAATTAGATTATATATTTATTATTTAATACAATTTAGGTCATTATAATAAATTTCACTTTGTAATTGTACATAAACAAGTGTCAATATTTTTATAGATATTGATTCTTAAAAACGGACAATTTGTTTTGACAATGGAAATTAATTTCAAATTAATTATTTCAACTTCTATGTATTTAATTTTGTAAAATGGACTTAATTTTTGTATTCTTAATATCAAAATTCGCAAAGGGTATAATTTTGGTTATTTTTCTAAAAACATTCAATTTTGTGATGAATAGTGAAAAAACTTGAGTTATGGGTTAAAACCGACTTTTTATGTAAATAGTTATTTATATTATTTATGTTTATTTCTGGTCAAAATATATTCATAATAACTATATAAGTTCAATATATTTAAATTGAGTCATTTTATAATAATATTATACATATAAAACTTTTACTTAACTTTTCAATGTCTTTTACCCACCTCCAAGGAGAATTTGCCAAATCACATTAAACATAATTTTACCTCTTCTGTGAGTGAAATTTCAAAACACTGAGATACACGGTTGAAATCATTTAGAATAATTTAGTTCTTTAAGATGAAAATTATTTTTGGTGAATAGTAACTTTTTATTTTTATTTACCACGGTTAAAAGTTAATAAGGTAATTAAGGGTACAAATGATATTATTATTACACTAACACATGTCCTAATTTAATTTTATAAGTATAATTCGACAAAAAAAAATTAGGAATAAAATATGATCCTCTTTGGTCAACAAGGATTAGATTTGGACATTTATTATTAGTTAATTCAAAGAAAAGTTAAAAGAGTTTAAATCCATGATTAATAAATAAAAGATTTTTCATATTAGGTTACACATAGGATAAATTCAACATTAAATATTCATTAGAAATCTGAAAATATTTCTAACATAATGGTATTTTAGTTATATTTTTTAGACAGTAAATAATCTAATATATTTATGACCAAATGATGATGCGATAATAACCTAATTAATGAAATATTAAAATAATTGATATTATAAATATCCAAATAAATTTAATTTGAGACTTTTTATGAATTCCTATAATTTTATAGGTTAATATGACATATTAGGTTTGGTTAGTTTAAATTTTTTATTTAATAATGACATTATAAATTTAGAAAAATCAATATAACAAATACTGTCAAAATTGACATTAAAGAGTTTTAAAACAAATATTATTTTATTAATTTATATTATATTCCCAAAAATCTATGATTCGGCCAAAAGACTTATATAATTATAGTTATATCATTAATAAAGCACTTGGAGTTCAATTGGATGTTTATAGTATTATTATTAACCATATAATATAAAAATACAATGTGACATGGTAAATGTAAAACTATTTATCTAATAATTAAATCTAAATGATAGAGTTAATATAGTCACCCAAACCAGTCTAAAACCTATTGGTCATGTGGTTTTAGACCCATCCCCACCATAGACATTAAATAATTAATTTTTGTGATATTATAAACACAAAATTATTTTATTATAAAACAATATTTCTAGTATTTCCTAAGGTTCCCCTCACCCCTCTTATAAAAGGCCACTCCCCCTTCTCTCTAATTCACACCTTCCAAGCCATTTGGCTTGGCCAAACTCTTCCCAGATACTCTCTAATGTATCCTCCCTTAATCCTATAAGTTTCAATTAAGTCATAAAGCCAACCTAAGTATCCCTTTTGATCATATCAAAAGAAGAACCCAAAGAAGAGGTAAACATTTTATCACCCCTTTCAAGTTTATTTCTTCTTTTGTATCCTCTTTCTTTGGTATCTCCATTCTGAAAATAATAACTCTAATATATTCTATATACTGTGATGTTATTATTAATATGGTACAACCATATTCCTTATTATATCTATCCTTTGAATTACATGTCACCATACATGTGTACGTATGGCTTACCATCTCCACGTCATGGTGTAATTGATATTCAATACATTATTATTTGGATGGGTGAAATAATGATGTGTAATTGATGTAAATAATAAATTTATCATCATAATAATTCTTTATATATGATATCTCATCCAATTATATATTATTTTAATATCAAAAGTATGACATTTTCACTCGTGCTTACGTACAGATTACTGACTCCTCGAACACGATCTGATTCATTCCCTGTCATATCCATTAAACACTAATATTAATAGGATGATTAAAATTAATGTTTAATGACTTGATATCGTTCTGCATATGAATATTATACATCCCTTCCATAACAAATATGACTCATATAACAACAAATATAATGAAAAACGAATTAGTTAACACCCGAATCGGTGATAATACTAAAATATTTTTAACAATGAAATGTTAAATGATCTTATATCATATCATATTAATTTATATTATTTATGTTTAATTTAATAAAAATTATTTCCCAATTATACAAGATGTTAACCTACCCTTGATAAAGGAAAAGTAAAAGGTAAGGGTTAATTTCAAAATCTCTTTATTATCTGAGATTGTTTTGACGTAAGTATCTACTGGGAATTCTTTATCATCCACATCCATGTTTATTTAAAATCAATTTCAAAATATAATTACTATTTTATAGACTACGATTTAAAGTCATTTATAACCTTTTTTGACATTTTATAAGTTCTTTATAATGGAATATTTCTATCCTTTTCCAAACAAGGTCCTTTATAACCTTTTCGACAAAGTTACGATAAGAATGACTTTTTTTAACTTATACGGTGGGTGCGGCTATTTTCCACCATTATGATACCATAAAATATTGTATTACTAGATTATAAAGAATTTTTTTAAATAAAAATTATCTTATAATTACATGTCTTTTAAGTGATTTCCAAACTGAAATAGATATTTCTCTAAAAAAGATTTTGATTTCATGTATGTCAACATCCTTTAATGGATTTTATGTTTATTTGAAGTTGATTTATTATGATCAAAAACTTCCATATTGTATTGAAGGTTTTTTAATATTTTTGAATATGGATTTTTTATTGTTACACCATTCATGGTTTATGGAAAAAGTATTGACGTTTATTATGGAAGTTTTAATACGAATGATTATCTTATGTTTATGCCTTTTCATAGGAGTAATGCATTGGACTTAGTATCTGATGGGAGGAACCCAATATAGCTCCTCGATGCAATGGTAGGTCTCATGAGACAAACTAGTTTCTTGGAAGAAGGTCTTGACAAAAATCATATTTTTATTCCTGGCACAGGGCCTTGACTAAGTGGTTATGAATGTCTGGAATTATGCATTCCATAATTATGAAAGTGGCTATTGGTATTGCGTGTGATTATTCGACTAGTATAATATCCATGTGAGTAAGTAAATGGAATTATTTGACTTTATCTTTTCCATATTATGCTAATGTTCATGTTTAAAAGGATTTTGTTTTAGTCGTATACATTACCTTAAATGTTTATGCTTATTTATAAATGTTTCCGCTGTATTTGTATCCTTACTGAGCATCTAATCTCACCATTTCTTATGTATTATTTTTCCCTGGATGCGAATATTTATATTATGACTGACCTACAGGGATAGTCTATTGGATCGAGGTGTTTTATATGGATACAATGTTGTTGTAGTTTTCCATTTTATGATGTATTGTAAATGATATGAATGTATCTAGTAAATCCAAAGCTACTAAGATAATATGTCTTTCATGACTTGATCTTTTGTGATCATCCCAATATTATATAATATTGCACCGACAATGGGTAACTAGGGAAGGGGTGTTACAGTTGGTATCAAAGGGTGTTTAGTACAAACCATGGAAACAAGATTTAGATAATCTCTACTTATAGAAAATTACCCTTTTATAGACTTTGAGGATTTGTATAGATGAACTTCCTAGAATTTGTGTATTTTAGAGATTTTGTTAGTTTTCCAAGAAATAAATCCCTGTATGGATATGAGCAGGTAGAGGCAGCTCTGGCACAAATATACCTTGGGGTAAAACCGAAAAACACTGCTTTGATCTAGACACGAATGAGAACTACATCACGACAATGGGCCTTGTTACACTCATGGCTACGACACTATAGTGGTATATGATTAGGATAATTCTCATTTTCATTACAAATCATTATTAAGGATTTACAAGTATATACCTCCTCAATGAAGATATTTTTATGACTATGGATTATATCCATAAACTATTCAATTTACGTTAGGTATTTTACAAGTTTAGAATTTTTCATTGTAGTTCATAAACTAACCTAGTGTATGCCTTTGAATTGAAATGGCACCATGTAGAAGGAATGTGAACTCCAAGAATTCATATGATCCAACGAGTAAGATGCATCATGTCATTCATGGTATTAAGAAAAAATTTGGAAGGGAAATGGTCACCCATTTATTCTCAACATATGATGAAATAATATCAAGGGTTGATAAGATAAGTAAAGAATTATCTAAATCATATGGCTTTGATGGAAAGTAAGGTAAGAAAAGGATTGAAGAGATAATGATGGATAAAGGGAAGGGAGAAAAGAAGGATTTTCGCATATGTGATAACTGTGGAAAGAATAAATTTGGTAAATTATTGAATGGAATAGGATTTTGATATAAGAGTATAGAAAAAGGACACTATGTACGTGATTACAAGGGCAAGAAAAATGTTTCAAATTTAAAATGCTTCATCCGCATAGCTTTGAAACACTATGCGAATAGATGTCCCATTCTTCAGAGTATAGTGAAAATGATGCTATTAGATAAAAATCATATAATTATACTACCTTAGATGAAGAGTAATGACAAGTGTTCTTATGTTGTTATTATAGAATTATTTCATTTGATTGTTGTATAAGCAATAAAATGGTTATATGAATTATGGAGATAAATAATGATTGAACTGCAATACTATATTATTGAGGATTTGAGATTATATGGTTCTAAGAGAAGTTTCTTAAAAATAAACTACACTTTTTGGAAAAAAACATGGTTGATGGAAAGGTAATCCTTAATATGGTCCTCATAATGAGGAAGTGATTTTGGAATAAGAGACTATTGATTTGGATAAATTATATTGGATATTCTTGACTACCCTGTAACTAATTATTGACTTCTTTATGCCATCATTGTAGGAGGTCACAAAATATTTGGATAGAATGAGTATATCCAGTATTCTATAAGGAATAATGGATCATGAATGTAATCAATAAGGTTTTATGGTAATTAAGGATATTGGTGTGTTTTAAAATAATACATGTTGATGTTGTTCACATATTATTATGTGGCCAAAACGATCTTCATTGTGTCTGCCTTCCTTATAAATTTTGTACTGTGATTTTGGATAGAAGTATTTTGGATAATTATACATTGAGATTTTTTTGGGATTTCCATAAAAGGATCACCCATAGGTCGGGCGACAACCCGTCATGTTCAACAATGTCGCAAGACTTGAACCCACAACTGAAGGGCGACAAGGGTTTATCATCGACCACTTGCCCACATGATGTCCTATATTTAATAATGTATTTTTAAATGGTTTGGTAGAGGAATTATAAATTCATTTTTTGGAACCCTATTCGAATAGGATAAATATAATATTTTTTTAAGTTATATTATCGTTTTGAGTGAAAGCTGAGTTTGTGGTTAAAATTTGTTAATGGATAGAACTTTACATGTCAAGTATATATTTTTTCATCACTTATTCTATGAATAAATTAATTCTTAATCATTAGGAATGGGATCTTAAAACTAAATATGTGTTATTATAAAAACTATTTTTTTCTTTAATCGATTATATATTAAATCATCATAGATTGATGACTTTGAGGCCCTCAATTCAACAATTGTTTGTGACTGATGACCTCAATCACTCCTTATAAATATTTACAATTTTCATCAAATTAAGTGTCTCAAATTTCCACCAATTTCCTCCTAATCGAGATCATAATTTGGTGGTGAACCTTTCATTTCCCTTTTCCACTTATTATGAGTAAATTTTAATAACCCAATTCCTGATGTGAGTTTTCCCACAGTTGTATTTTATTTTTTCATACTTTTATTTTCGAAGAACAATTTCAAATTGCGAGGATGCAATTTATTTAAGGGGGGAAGAATGTAACACCCAAAGATTTCATAGTAAATTATTTTTTTCAAAGTAATTTTAAAACATGGACTACATGCAACACCGAGTTGAAGCGCACCATGACTTACCAAGTTTGTCATTCAAAAATAAACGGTTATGTGTATTAATAACTACATTTTTAATTTTATATACTACATATAATTTCAGAATCCAATTTATGTGTTTCATAGACATATTATAAGAACAAATTTAATTTTTCAGATAAAGGAAGTAATTTTCAGAAAATGAAAATTTACCGCCTTTTAATGGAAAGCCCTTTTTAAAATCCAGTATTTTAAAATTTTATATATTAAACTTGACAAAATCAAATTCTTCATTAGAATAAAGACATAAAAATTTATTTTTTATAAATTTTTGTTATTTTTTTGATAACTTTCACATTTTGATGAATAGTGAAAAATACTAAATTTTAATTAAAGAGAGATTTTGTAATAGAAATAATTTATAGCATTAAATTATGAAAATAAATTGTTTTGAAGTATAATTAGATTATATTTTTTTAATTTAATACAATTTAAGTCATTATAATTAATTTCACTTTGAGATTGGACATAAACAAGGGTCAATCTTTTGATAGGTATTGTTTCTTAAAAACACGCTATTTGTTTTGACAACGGTAATAAATTTTAAATTAATTAATAAAAAATCTATGTTTTGAATTTGGTAAAATATAATAAATTTTTGAATTCAAAATATCAAAATTATCTTAGGGTGAAATTTTGGTATTTTTCACAAAACATTCAATTTTTTATGAATAGTGAAAAACACTGTGTTATTGGTTAAAACCGACTTTTTATTTCAATAATTATTTATTTTATTTAAATTTATTTTCGGTGAAAATAGATAAATAATACCTCTATAAGTTCAATATAATCCATTAGATTCATTTTATTATACTTTTAGATATATAAAAATTTTATTAAACATTTCAACGTCTATTACCCACCTCCTAGGGGAAATATCAAATTCACATAAAACATAATTTTACCACTTATGTGAGTGTAATTTCAAATATACAAGAGAAATTCTTTATATAAGTAAGAAAAATGGGGTTCAATAAGAAGAATTGTTTTGGTGAATATTAACTTTTTATTTTTATTTACCACGGTTAAAAGTAAATAGTGTAATTAAGGGAAAAAATTATATTATTATTACCCTAACACATTTCCTAATTCTAATGAATAATTATAACTCTAACAAAAAAACCATTGGAATACAATATGAACCTCTTTGGTCCGCTTGTATTATATTAGGACATTTATTATAATTTAATTCAAAGAAGAGTTAAAAGATTTAGAATCAATGATTAATAACTGCAGCATTTTTAATATAGGTTTACACATAAGATAAATTAGACTATAAATATTCATTAGAAATATATAAGGATTTCTTACATAATGGTATTTTATTTATATTTTTTAGACATTAAATATTTTAATTTATTTATGACACAATTATGATGCAGCAATTACCTAATTAATGAAATATTAAAATAACCGATATTATAGATGTCCAATAAAATATAATTTTCGGCTTTTTATGAATTAATCTAAGTGTATCAGTTAATATGACATATTAGGGTTGTTTAGATGAATTTTTTTCTAAGTAATAATGCTTTAATGAATTTAGAAAAACAAAATACCAAATAGTATCAACATTGACAGAAAAGTGTTTTTAAAACAAATATTATATTATTAATTGATATTCCATTTCTAAAAATCTAAGGATCATCCAGAAGACATATATAATGGAATGGGTTTCATTAATTAACCACTTGGGTTTCTCTTGGAAGTTTATAGTATGTTTATTAACCATATAATATAAAAATAATATGAGACATGGAAAATTTCAAACTATTAATCTATGAATTAAATCTAAATGAAAAAGTTAATACAGTGACCCAAACCTTTCTAAAACCTATTAGTTGAGTGGTTTTCGACCCACCCCCAACTTATATTTTAAAAAATTCATTTCTGAGCCATTATAAACCAAATAATATTTTATTACAAAACAATATTTCTAGCCTTTCTTTAGGTGCCCCTCACCCCTCTTATAAAAGGGAACTCCACCATCTCTCTAATTCACACCTTAAAAGCCATTTTTCATTTCCAAAACCTACCCAAATACCTTCTAAGATGTCGTTCCTTCATCCTAGAGGCCTTCCTTTATCCCGAAAGCCACCCTATGAATCCCTTTTGATCAAATCAAATGGAATAACCCAAATAAGAGGTAAATATTTCATCACCTTTTTCAAGTTCCATAATTCATCCACTTCCTCTATATATGTTGTTTCCATTATTAAATAATAACACAAGTATCTTATTTATACTATTATGTTATTATGAATTTGGTAAAACCAAATCCATTATTATTTCCATCCTTTGAATGACATGTCACCATATGTGCGTACGTACGGCTTACCGTCTCCATGTCGTGGTGTAATTGTTATTTAATACTCTATTATTTGGATGGTTATAATAATGATGTGTAACTGATGTAAATAAGAAAAATAACATCATAATGATTCTGTATATATGATATAACATCCAATTATATATTATTTTAATAGAAAAAGTATGATATTGTCGCTCGTTCGTATGTACGGATTACAGTCTCCACGAACGTGATGATATTAATTCCCAATCGTATCAATTCAAGACTAATATTCATTATATGATTAAAAAAATATTTAAAGACTTGATATCATTCTTGATATGAATAAGATACATCCCATCCATAAAAAATATGACTCTCATAACAAATAATATAAAGGAAAACAAATCAGTTAACACCTGAAATGACGATAATACTAAATTATTATTAACAAAGAAATGTTAAAAGATCATATATTCTATCATATTAATGTATATGATTATTTTATAATTATATTACTATTATTTATACATTATATCCGAGGTTAACATACTATTGATCAAGGAAAATTACAAGGTAAGGGTAAATTTCAAAATCACTTTATTATCTGAGGTTGTTTCTACGTAAGTGTCTACTGGGACCTCTTTATCATCCACATCCTTGATTATAAAAAATTTAATTCAAAATATGATTACTATTTTCTAGAGTATGTGTTAAAGTTATTTATACCCTTGTTTGTCTTTTTATTATATATATATAAATAAATCATGCAATTGTTTTCCATACAAATTCCATTATAACCATTTCAAAAAAGTTAACGGAATAATGTATTTTTTTAACTTATATGATGGGTGCAGATATTTTCCCCCATTATGACATCATAAAAGCTTCCCATACTATCTTATAAGAATATTTTCAAAAATAAATTTTTTATTTTATAATTACATGTCTTTAAATGATTTCAATATAGATAGAGATATTTCTCTAAAAAGGCTTTTTATTTCATCTATTTCAACATACATTAATAGATTTGTATGTTTATATGAAGTTGATTTATTATTATACAAAACAAACATATTGTATTGTAGGTTTTGTGTTATGTATGGCTATGGAGGTGTTATTTTTAAACCATTCATGATTTATGGATAAATTATTTACATTTCATATGCCAGTTTTAATATGAAAGATTATAATATGTTTAAGACTTTTAATATGAGTAATGCCTTGCACTTAGTATGTGATGGGTGGAGCCCGCTATACCTCCTTGATGTATCAGTAGGTCTCATTACACAAAATAGTTACTTGTCACAAGAACTAGAAAAAATCTTATTTTCAGTCAAGGAACAATGCCTTGACTATGTGGCTATGAAATCATGCATTATGGATTCAATCATTATGAAAGTGGCTACTAGAATTGCAAGTGATTATTCGACTAGTAGAATATCCATGGTATTAAGTAAATGGAATTATTTGATTTTATCTTTTCCATATTATGTAGAATATCATGTTTAAAAGTCTTTTGTTTTAGTCTAATACATTTCCTAAAATGTATATGCTTATTTATGAATGTTTCCCCTATATTGTTATCCTTACTGATAATTTGAGCTCACCCCTTTCAATGTTTTATTTTCCCGAGGATGCGAAAAAGTATAAAATTTTTGACATGTAGGGATAGTCTATGGGATCTTGGTGTTGTATATGGTAACAATGTGGTCGTAGTTTTAAATTTTATGATGTAATGTAAACCTTGTGAATGTATCTATTAATTATAACCCTACTAATCAGATTGGTCATTCGAGACTTTATCTTTTGTGATCATGCCAATGTTATGTAACAATGCACCGACTCTGGATAACTTGGGTCAGGGAATTACAGTTTGTATCAATGGATTTTTAGTACAAACTGTGGAAACAAGATTTAGATAAACTCTAATTAGAAAACATTACCCCAAGATAGACATTGAGAAATTGTATAGAAGAACATCCTAGAATTTAGGTATTTTAGAGATTTTGTGAGTTTTACATGCAATAAATCCCTATCTAGATAGGAGAAGTTAAAGGCAGCTCTAGCACAGATGTACCTGTGGGTAAAACCATGAAATGCCACTTTGAGCTAGACATGAACGGGAACTGGTGCATGACAATGGGCCTTGCTACACTCTTGGTTATGACACCCCCAGGGATATTCTTAGTATAATTCCCATTTTCTTTACAAATAATTGGGAAGGATTTACAAGTATATAGCTCATAAAAGAAAATATTTTTATGATTATGGAATATATCAATAAACTATTCAATTTATGTTAGGTATTTTAAAATTATAGAATAATTTATTTTAATTCATAAACTATCCTAGTGTATGCCATTGTATAGAAATGTCACCCAGTAGAAGGAATGTGAACACCAGCAATATGTCTGATCCAATGAGTAAAAAGGATCATTTTAGTAATGTCATTAAGCCAAAATTTAGATGGGAAATAGTCTTCCATGTATTCTCAACATATGAATAAATAATATCATATGTTAATAAGATATATAATGAATTCTATGAAACTTATGGCTTTGAAGGGAAGCAAGTGAAGAAAAGGATTGAAAGTGAATGATGGATAAAGGGAAGAGGGAAAAGAAGGATTTTCACATATGTGATAATTGTAGAAATAATCACTTGGGTAAATTCTTGAAGGGAATGATAGTTTGTTATAAGTTTGAAGAAAAAGGACACCATGTGCGTGATTAAAAGGGTAAGAAAAAGGTTTCAAATGTAAAATTCATCATCTGTATGGAGTTGAGACACTATGCGAATCAATGTCCCAATAATCAGAGTATACCACAAATGATGTTATTGGATAAAAATCATGTTATGATACTACCTCATATGAAGAGGAATGACTTGTGTTCTTATGTTTTTATTAAAGAATTATTTCATTTGAGTGTTCTATCAGCAATATACTGGTTATATGAATCGTGGAGATAAATTAGGATTGTACTGCAATACTATTTTATTGAGGATTTGTGATTATATGGTTTTAAGAAAAATTACATAATAGTAAACTAAATTTTTTTGAAAATACATGGTTGATGGAATGTTAATCCTTAATATTGATCTTATAATGAGGTAGTGATTTTGGAATAAGAGGTTGTAGATTTGGATAAATTATATTGGATATTTTGGACTACCCTAAAACTGATTAATGATTAGTATATTTTATCATTGTAGGAGGATACAACATTTTTGGGATAGAAATAGTATATCCAATATTCTATAAGGAATACGGGAGCAGTAATGTAATCAATAAGGTTTGATCAGACATAGGATGTTGCATTATTTTAAAAGAATACATGATGAAGGTGTTCACATATTATTACGTGGCCATAATGATCTTCATTGTGATTACCTTCCATATAAATTTTGGACAGTGAGTTTGGATAGAAGTATTTTGGAAAATTTTAGTTTGATATTATTTTTCGATTGCCATAAAAGGAAAACCCGGAGGTCAGGAGACAACCCGTCGCATCCAGAAAATCTGTAAGACTTGAACGTGAAACTGAAGGACAAAAAGGGTTTATCTCCTATGACTAGCCCATGTGATGTCCTTGACTGAATAATGTTGTTTTTTAAAAGGATTGGTAGAGGAATTATAAATTATTTGTTTGGAACTCTATTTGAATAGGATAAATAGAATATTTATATAAGTTCTATTATTGTTTTGAGTGAAAGATGAGTTTGTGGTAGAAATTAGATAATGGTTGGAACTCTATTTATCAATTATATATATTTTTATTCAACAATTATATGATGAAATTTATTCTTAAACAATTTTTATGGGATCTTAAAACAAAAAAAATGTGTTATCTTAATACCTTATGTTTTGTTGAACCAATGATATTTTAAATCATCGTAGATTGATGGCTTTGAGGCCCTAAATTCTACAATTGTATTTGATTGATGACCTCAATAACTCCCTATAAATATTTACGTTTTCCCTCTAATTACATGTCTCTAATTTCCAAAAATTGTCTCCTAACTGAGATAAAAATTTGGTGGTGACCCATTCATTTCTGCTTTCCTCTTATTAAGAGTAATCTTTATTAACCCACTTTCTGATGTGCTTTTTCCCACTATGATGTTTTCTATTTTCATCCATGTAATTTCGTAGAATGATTTAAAATTGTGAGTAATCAGTTTATTGAAGGAGGCCAGAATGTAACACCCCATGATTTCATAGTACGTTATTTCTTCAAAGTAATTTTATAACTAGAAGTACATGCAACACCATGTTCGAGCACACCACGACTTACCAAACTAGTCGTAAAAAAAGCAGTTATGTATAGTATTAACTAAATTTTGAATTTTATATACTTCATATAATTTTAACATCCATATTATCTGTTTCATAGACATAATATAAGATAAAAATCAATTTTTCAGATAGAGGAAGTGTTTTTCATACAATGCAATTTAACCACCTTTTAAGGGAGAACCCTTTTTAAATCCAATATTTTAGACTTTTGAATATTCAATTTGACTAAATAAACTTATTTTTAAAATTTGGAGATAAAAATTTAATTTTGATATTTTTTTGAAATTTTTCTGATTACTTACATATTTTTGTGAAAAGTGAAAAATACTAAATTTTAGATAAAAAGAATTTTTTTAATCGAAATAATTTATAGTGTTAAATAATGAATCTGAATGTTTTTAAAGAAAAATTATATTATATTTTTATAATTTTATACAATTTAGGTCATTATAACTAATTTGACTTTAAAATTGGAAATAAAAAAGTGTCAATATTTTGATAGGTATTGTTTTTGAAAAAACATGCTATTTGTTTTGAAAACAGGAATTAATTTTAAATTAATTAATGAAACTTCTATGTATTGAATTTGGTAAAATATAATTAATTTTTGGATTCATAATACAATATTATCTTAGGGTATAAATTTGGTATTTTTCTAAAAACATTCAATTTTTTTATGAATAGTGAAAAACACTGAGTTGTTAGTTAAAACCGACTTTTTTTCAATAAATATTTTATTTATTTAAATTTATTTTCGTTCAAAATAGATTCATAATACCTATATATGTTCAATATAATTAATTTCAGTATTTTTTAATAATTTTAGATATATAATAATTTTATTAGAGTTTTCACCGTCTTTTACCAAACTCCTATGGGAATTTGAAAATGTACATAATACATAATTTTACTGCTTCTATGAATTTAATTCCAAAAATATGAGTGACATAATTAATATCAGTAAGAAAAATGTTGTTCAATAAGATAAAAATAATTTTTGGTGAATACTATCTTTTTATTTTTATTTACAATGGTTAAAAGTAAATAGGGTAATTAAGGGTAAAAAGGATATTATTATTACACAATCAAATTTTTTAATTCTATTTTTTCATTATAATTTGATCAAGAATAAAGTTAGGAATAAAATAAGAACATATTTGGTTAACATGGATTATATTAGGACATTTATAATTATTTAATTCAAAGAAGAGTTAAAAGAGTTAGATTCATTGTTTAATAACTAATTCATTTTTTATATAGGGTTACACATTAGATAAATTAGACTATAAATTTTCATTAGAAAGATATTAAGATTTTATATATATTGGTATTTTATTTATATTTTTTATAAAATATATAATTTAACTTATTTATGACACAATGATGATGCAGTCATTACCTAATTAATGAAATATTAAAATAATTGATACTATAAAAATCCAAATAAATGTAATATTTGACTTTTTACGAATTCATATTATTTTCTAGGTTAATAGTTCATATTAGGGTTTTATAGATGAATTTTTTTCGAAATAATAATGCTGTTAGAAATTTTGAAAAAACAAAATACCAAATTGTGTAAAATTTTACATAAATGTGTTTTAAAAATAAATATTATATTATTAATTGATATTCAATTCCTAAAAATCTAATGTTCAGAGAAAAGTATTATATAATGATAGTTGTATCATTAATGAACCACTTGGGGTTCTCTTGGAAGTTGATTGTATGTTTAAAAACACTATAATAAAAAATACCATGAGATGTGGTAAATGTCAAACTATTTAACGAAGAATTAAATCTAAAAGATAAGGTTAATATAGTGATCAAAACCTGTATAAAACATATTGGATTAGTGGTTTGAGACCCATACCCACAATAGACTTTAAATAATTACTTTTTGATCTATTATAAACCGTAAATTAATTTATTATAAAATAATATTTCTAGCATTTCCTAATGTGACCCTCACCCCTCTTATAAAAGGGAACTCTCTCATATCTCTAATTCACACCTTCAAATCCATTTGGATCAGCCAAATCCTACACAAATATCCTCTAAAATATCCTCCCTTCACCCTATAGGCCTTTATTTAGTCATAAATCCATCCTAAAAATACATTTTTATCAAATAAAAAAGAAGAACCAGAAGAATAGGTAAATATTTCATCACCTCTTTCAAGATACTTTCTTCTTCCACTTCCTCTTTCTTAGTTGTTTCCATTATAAAATAAAAACTCCAACATCTTCTATAAATTGTTATGATATTATGAATATTATAGAACCAAAGTCATTATTCATTCCATCTATAAATTTAATGTCAATATAAATGCGTACTTACAGCTTATCGTCTCCACGTCGTGGTGTAATTGATATTCAATACATAATTATTTGGATTGGTATAATAATGATGTGTAATTCATGTAAATAATAAAAATAACATCATAATGATTCATTATATATGATATAAGATTAAATTATATATTATTTTAATATTAAAATAGTGATAATGTTGCTCGTTGGTATATATGCATTAATGTCTCCATGAATGCGATTAGATTAATTCCCAATCGTATCCATTAAAGACTATGTTTAATTAGATGATTACCAAAAAAAATTAAAAACATGATATCAATCTGGATATGAATAGGATATATCCCATCCATAACACATATGACTCATATTACCATGTATATTAAGGAAAAAGAATCAGTTAACACCCAAAATGAAGATAATACTAAAATATTATTAACAAATCACTGTTAAAAGATCATATATGATATCATATTAATGAATATGATTCTTGTATAATTTAATAACAATTATTTTACCATTATACAAGTGTTTAACCTACCATCGACCAAGTAAATGTACAAAGTAAAGGTTAATTTAACAATATCTTTATTATCCATGGTTGTTTCTACGTAAGTATCTACTAGGACCTCTTTATAATCCACATCTATGTTTCTTAAAAATGTATTTCAAAAAATTCATACGATTTTATAATGTATGAGTTTATGTTATTTATACCCTTGATTTACTTTTTATTAGATGTTTATAAATTAATCTTTATGTTTTCTTCCAAGAAAGGTCCTTTATAACCATTTCAACAAAGATAAGGTAAGAATTTTTTTTAACTTATACGGTGGGTGCCACTATTTTCCACAGGTATGACATCATTAACTCTTCCCCTACAATCTTATAGGAACATTTTAAAAAATAAATCTTTTATAATATAATTACAAGTCATTTAAATTATTTCAAAATATAAATATATATTTCTCAAAAAAAGGGTTTGATTTCATCTCTTTCAACATCCTTTTATTCATTTTAAGTTTATTTGAAGTTTATTTATTATGATACCAAACTTCTATATTGTAATGAATGTTTTGGGATATGATTGAATATGGATGTGTAATTTTTACACCATTCATGGTTTATGGATAAAGTATTGAAATTTCGTATGATAGTTTTAATATGAATGGTTATGTTATGATTAAACCTTTTCGTAAGAGGAATGTATTGGACTTAGTATGTGACATATGGAGCCCACTATAGCTCCTCGATAAATCGGTAGCTCTAAGGAGAAAAATTAGTGTCTTGGCACAAGGCTTTGACAATAATCTTATTTGTAGTCTTGGAACAAGGCCTTGACTATGTGGTTATAAAAGTATGGCATTATGCATTCCATCATTATGAAAGTTGCTACTGATATTGCATGTGATTATTCGACTAGTAAAATATCAATGAGAGTAAGTAAATTGAATTATTTGATTTTATCTTTTCCATATTATAAGGAATTTCATTTTTAAAAGGATTTTGTTTTTGTCTTATACAATTCCTTAAATGATTATGCTTATTTATGAAAGCTACCACTATATGGTTATCCTTACCGAGCATCTGAGCTCACCCCTTTCAATGTTTTATTTTTCCCAAGATTTGAAGAAGTATATTATGACTGACCTTCAGTGATAGTCTTTGGGATTTTACTATTTTCTATGGAAACAATGTTTTTTTAGTTTTCCATTTTATGATGTAATGTAAACCTTTTGAATGTATCTATTACTTCAAAGGATACTAAACTAATCAGTCATTTAATACTTGATCTTTTGTGATCATGCCAATGTTTTGTAATAATGCACCGACTCTGGGTAGCTGGGGTTGGGATGTTAGAATAAATTATTCCCTTGTCTCATAATTTTATTTTATAGAAAATTTATAAATGTTATCAATGATATTATGAATTTATTCTTATGTTATTAAATGATAAAAAATATTAAAATAATAATTTCTATGTGCCTAACTAATCCTCAATGGATGAAAGAATACAATATACCACATATATTTCATCAGGGAAACCCAATTCCTTTAAAAGGGGTGAAATGGTTACAAAGGACTTCATTTGTGGGATCTCAATCTCACATATTTGTTGGATAACTATGGATGGTATAATGATCAGTTCAAACGATATTTCATATAATGTATATATCGGAGACATAATAGACACATGAAAAATGTATTATTAGTCTATGTGAATATTTTCAAAATAATGTGGTTGTAAGAACATTATATCTAAAATATATGTATGTGTTTAAGTGTTATTATTTTAGGCTTCACAAAGTCAAATGATTACATAGATATAGAAGGGTTTTCTTAAAATTACGGGTTAGATAATAAATTATTGAGGATGATGATGAAACATTATGATATTAAATGAGGATATATTTTATAATTTATTCGATATATATTTAATATTATAAAATGTGGCAATAATTTTTCGAAATTGGAACTAACATATTTCATCTAAATACTATTTTTTTGGAAACATTGATGTGTTTCTTTATTAAAAATTTATGTTTTGTATGGGAATACATGTAACCCCATTCACAGTGAAGATTATATTGGTATCTCTATGAACATTGTGAATTTTCCCACAGAAAGATATAAAAATTCCAAAAAATAATTCCTAGTCTAACTATGATGTGATGAAAACCTTCTATTATAATTCGAATAACTATTTTTTTTTCATTGATGGAATGGGTTTTAAACCAAATACTACATTTTAATGGCCCAATGTAACTTTTTTTCTTCCAAAACATATTTTATAATAATATATTCTTGATAGTTAAATAGTTATTTTTTAGAATTTGATTTCACTACTCATAGATCCCAAACAAATAACTGAATCAAAATATACAATTTTTAATTCGTCTTCTTTTTAACATAAGGATTAAATTTTATATCTGAATAAATATCACCATAGATAAATAAATATAAATAATAATAATATTATTTCATGTTTGTGTAACATTCTTATAGTTTAGAGTCTTTTAAATGATTCATATAAGTAATATATTATGAATTGATGACATTGTGAGAGCATAGAGTCTATTTGTGTCATCATTTAAGTAATAATTCATTGTTTCATATCATTTTCATGGATATGAATTCCATTATAATGATTTTTTATTAATTAATTAAATCCTTATAAAATTATCATGGAAATGATTAATTTAGGTCTCTTAACCAAAACATTTATGTCCCATATTATTCCATTAAAATAGGTATTTATCTAAATCTAGGATAATGGTATTACTCGTATATACTATAAATTCTTAGAAATATACTTCTATGAAGAATTTTTTTATATCTTTGATGGTTAGGATATTAATTGTCTTTATTATAGAAATCTAAATTATCATAAGTCCATCATTACATTCACTAAGGTTCCCATTCATATCAACATGAGAGAAAGGGAATATCACCATGTCATATTTTCATGATAATTCATTTACCCTGAAAAATCATAATGAAACCATCAAAAATTACTACCATGTGAATTCGTAATGGAAGCTCTGATGGTGTATATTTTATGTGACTTCCGTCATTAATGGGTTCCTATATTGTTGCATCATTTTTTATCACTAGTTTATATATCATGTCAAAAAACCATCCTAAAACATCATAAAATTAGTAGACCATGCACACTGTAATTGGAAATCATTATTACATAATATTCATACATCCAAAATTTTAGGATTTCATCTTTATATTTTTCTATCATTATATAACATTTCAGGCAGGGAGAACTAATTTTAAATGGATTCAATTTTCTCATATACATGACTTCTTCAACAAAAAACCGACCGTTTGGGTTAATAAAATGATTCATGGGACTATATAGTCTTATAATAAATGTATCAATATTTTAATTAATGAACCATGGAATAATATTTTTTATTTTTTAACCATTAAATTAATGAATTATTATTTTGAAACAAATACATAAGTCATATATTAATTCTCTTAAATGAGTAACTCCTACTTGTTTCATCATATATATTTTTTATAACACCTTCATGTTTTCATCAACCAAAAAAATATTAAAATGCTTTCATTTAAATAATTCCACCACAAATAAATTGTAGTCACCATTTACATTATACTACACTCAGAATTTCATAAACTAAATGTATATTATTATAAATCAATGATCATTAAAAGAATAAATTTTCTTGTTATAACCTGATAATAAATTTAATTGTTTGTATAGTTATATAGTATTAAAAAATTTATGT
The DNA here is from genome assembly GCA_963277665.1 of Viscum album. NCBI lineage: Eukaryota > Viridiplantae > Streptophyta > Magnoliopsida > Santalales > Viscaceae > Viscum > Viscum album. The sequence continues at coordinate 1,680,397,584 of OY728126.1, read as the reverse complement.
TCTAATTCAATTTATAGGGATATAAAGGAAACCCCTTCTATGGGAATGATTTCAACATTACAATGCCTCTAGCCTCCTTTAAAGGGAATATATATGCATAAAAGATATATATTTTCCACATGTTAGCTTTATTGAATAATTTAACCAAACACATTAATAAAATGATGGATAATAACATTAAAATGTGTATTATTCTTTTAAATTCATATAGCTTGTAAGTAAAATTAAGCAGAATGATTTTAAAGAACAAATCAAAATTCTTTCAAATAACTATTTGATATTTATATAATTACAAATACATCCCTGAAATTGATGCCCCTAATCCATGTCATAGATAAATTATATCCTTATCACTACTCGTACTGATTGAGATGTTTCTTTATTTTGGAATGTAGTGTCAAATAAAAACCACAATAACTAAAATGGTAAATATATGAATATAAAACCATCAGAAATAGAAATTTGAACCCAATATAAAATCGATTACTTAAGAATGTGATCTATTTACCATGGAGTTTTTCCTATGATGATCCATATATGAGCTCTTTATTTTTTTATTCCCTCAAGATCCTCTATGAATTATTTTTGGAATCACTAAATAAACTGTTGCATGTGATGATAAATGTACAATATGATTATAACTTCCACACAGAATATTTTATATTAAACATCCCTCAATGTTAATTAAAAATACCTCGAAAAAAATAATGTTCCTGAACAAATTTATATACATAATATTTCATCCACCCTATCCCCACACCACCAGTTGGTTAATCCCTTTGTATAGGTGTATAATGTAAATGGATCCATCCCATCCTTAGAGGAGAAATGTATATTACTATAGGTGAATAATCCTCATATTACATATTATCAATATTTTTTTGGAGAAGGAAGATGAAACTATTTACATACGTAATATTATTTTGATCATATCTGTGGAGTATATTAATATGTAAATCACATGACATAAGGATGTGGATATTTATTATGATAGTATCACCACCGCGTATCTTGAGAATTTTAGGAGGGACCCTTCATAGTTGTATCATTTCCAAAAACTGCATACAATTTGATCCTTGAATTACATACAAATATATTACATCAATCTAGATAAGTATTCAGTAAAGAGAATAACTATAAATAATTGATTTCAATAAAAGTGCACTATGTTTGGAGGCTTTGTAACAAATACATTATTTTAAAAGAGAAACATAATATTAAAAAATTGAATATGAAACAAAACTTCAATATTATAAGATAATGTAACACCCAATGAATTTATTATATATCTATTTTGAAATAAATTCAATGTATTAGGTATCATGTAATGCACAAAACTACGAGTTGAACGAAATGTGAAACTCTATAAAAGGATTTGTATTTGTTCATTGACATTATGACATAACTATTTAGTGGGAAGGTATGAAGAGTAACAAATAAATTAATAAAATTATATATTTTTCATATTTATAATTAAAAATAAATTTTTATCTCTTTATTATAAATACGATAAGAATATTATGAAATTAAAATATTTTTTTTCGTAAATTATAAAAAAATTTAAATTTGTTTTTAGACATGAATAATGAAAAATATAAATAAATTATACTGCATTAATAAAATATATTTGAAAAAATAAAAAACCATTTTTGAAATTTACATATCCAAACTATCATTGGGTGATTTTTAATAGTTTTATTAAATTAAATTTATGATGAATTGTGATAATTATAGAATTTTATTTACTTACCAAGTAGAATTTAATATTAAATTTCTTTAAATGTAAAATTGGAAAAATTATAAAACTATTAATCCAATTCAGGTCATTGGAAACATTTTACTATTAAATTTTCATATAATTACATTGTAGATTTTTTATACTTTCTTCCCTGAAAACCCATTTTCTCATCACATATTCGAGAATAATTTAACATTAAATGTTTTGCATATTTGAATATATTTTGAAAAAATTAATTATATATTTTTAATGAGAATAATTTATATCTTTTAGTAACATGAACATTTGTTTTTGACCATATTGAATATTGAAATGAAGAAAATATTAATTAACACAATTTAGGTAAAAAAAATATCCAGGGTGTTAAACATAAACGATAATGGTTAAAATTACCTAAATAATATCTAAAATATTTTTTATTAACAGATTTGTAACTTAAAATTCCTATGGGTCAATAATAATCCATTTTTTAACTTTTTCTAATGTTAAAAATGTGGGTAAATGTAAAAAAAATTATCAATTTAATAGTTTCCTTTATTATAATTATGTAATAGTATAAAGAATATAAATAGGATTTCATCCAAATAAATCCATTAAAATCAAAAATGATTAATGAGATATGTATATTTTATTGAAATTATCTAATCTATGCAGAGGTAAGCATGACATGACCCTTTGAATATTAACTAGAAAATAAAGAGTAAAAATTTGTGGAATAGTATAATTTCCTCTTCTATGAAAGTATAAATAAAATTTCACCATCATATCATTGATAACATGATATAATTATATAATATTATATTTAAATTAATTTTTGAAAATTATTACTTAAGTGTTTTTATTTTTGTAAAAACTTAATGTTTATTTATAATTTAGTAATTAATACATTAATTTGAAATAATATTTTTTCCATTAAGTAGATTATTAAATTTTTAATATTATTATTTATACTATAATATATTTTTAATTTCACTTAATTGAATTTCAATGGACTCAAAATATTGGTTTTAATTTTCAAATAACTACTATCCAAATAAATTATTTTTTTAGTTAAAATTTAAATTTTGTATATTTATAATTTTATTTTAATAAATTTTTTTCATTTTTTTCTAAAAAAATATAAATTTTTATATAGATACTTATGTTTTTTCCTATAATAGTTAATTTTTTGGTTAATAGTAAAGTACAATAATTTAATGTATATAAAAAATGCTTGAATTGTTCTGCCACATATAAATTATAGTTGATTTGAGACCATATTTTTAAAAAACTAACTCTCAAATTACTATTGTTATTCATTGTTATTATAACTTGTAATAATTTTGATCCAAAATAATAAAATATTGTAAAAAATAATCAAAAACACTCCCATATACCCACTCTAAATACCACCCTCACCACACCTTCTCCATACACCTCCAAAGCCATGATGCTTGTTCAATTTATACATAATTCACTTACAATGACACATGCACATTTTCATTAATCTTTTGTCACTACAAAATAAAAACTCCAATTTCCCTTAGGATGTTTTCAAGGAAAAGAACATAAAGAGGTAATATCTTCTTCTCTTTTCTTTTAAGTTCCTTTCAAGTTCTTATCTTTCTTTCTTCCACCCTCAACCCCTCATAAAAGTAGAATGAAAACTATATTATCATACATATACATGAATTTTATTATGTTAACAGATTATTCTATCATCATTCCACTTTTCTTCTCCCTTTAATTATAAAAATGAAAACATTTTCTCTATGTTGATTATTTATCACCATTGAGGGCGACAATTTTCATTTTACATTTCCACTTTCAAGGATATATATAAAACCGTTATAATGGTTTAAATTGATTTGAAATTTTTGTAACCTTAAGTATTTTTTTAACTAACATATATAAAAAAAATTATTAATAAAACAAAATGATTTTGTTTTGAGAGAGATCCACAAAAAATTAATCTATAAAATTATCATTAACATTTCATTTAATGAACCATTCCCATATATAGAAATAAAATAATCTATAAGAACAATTATACTTATGTATTATCATTAATAACATATAAATTTAATTTAGTATCATTATCCATATTTTTATAGGATCATCCATATAACTAAAGAAGCGAACAAATAATGGAAACCATGAAACAAACACTATTGAAATGAGGGAATTATACTCTATAACACATCAGAATGGATATAAATAACATAATAAAATTATGATAAGTCATATAAATTAACAATTTATTATATATTTATTAAATAATTAATATAATTTATTTCTCAATGGGATTAATTTAATATGAATATCTTATTGGAAGGATATCTCTGATTAACAATGTTCTGTTTTTGTTCCCCATGCACATCCTCTCTTTGATCAAAGAAAAGAAAGGAATAATTAGTTGATGTTAAAGGATATTTAAAACTTTTTTATGTGATGCACACTCATATGTGAAGAATCATTATCTTGTTTTGAATTGGATGGTGAATCCAATGGATGAAGGTGGGTTTAATGTTAGATATGTGGGTTGTGCAATATATGGGATTGATGAAAAACAGGCTTTGGAGTGCATTGAGGGGTGGATATTCTTGGGGACAGTCAGGAAAATAATTATTGGATCACAATGTATATTTACTGGTGCATTCCTTTTTTGATGTAGATGCCTGTTAAGCCATTTATTCTACTTATGATGAAACATACCTAATGGATTATAGGCCAGCGAGATCAATCTTCATCTTCACAAATGGGATGGATCTTGGCTGACCTTCTCTTGGTACCCTATGAAGTAAATTACATTCAAGAATTCTAGTGAATACCTTACCTCCATGCATGTTATCCTCAACATGGATCAATGTAGTGGTAATTTATAGAATCATGTTTAACTCTAATACAGACCAATGCATTTTTCACGAGATCAACATTAGGGGATTTTTCTACTTAGGACATTCAGAGATAAAAAAGGGTGGATCATGGTGATGAATAATGGGGTTAAATGATCTAGAAAAAATAAATACAAAAGGAAATGATTTTTTTTAGGGTTCATTATAATGTGATTCCCAAAGAAGATAACATTATTTTATTGGGTGTTAAACTTGATTCAAGGTGTTATTTCTATAGGGAACATTGGAAAAAAATACAATATTTTTTTGAATGTGGTTAAGAATGGGGTGTCTGGATAGAGTTTGGTGGCTTTTATGTATAGAATCCACTCAAGGAAACTAGCACCACATTCATTCATCGATGGTTCCAGGGGGAGGGATGTAGTTTTCCTGAGAAAGATGAAATATCTATTTTGTTTTTTGCAGGTTGTCGATCCATGTAGATATAATTAAATTGATCTCTACAAAATGGTTTCATAGGACCATGAAATAAAATCATTCATAAATAAAATAATTTTCCTATTGTACATAGTTTTCCAGGGTAAAGAATTTGAAGACTCAATTTCCATTCACCGCCTCATGGATAGATCCAACACTTCTGATGAGGTCATCACTATAAATGGTAAATGGGTCTAATGGTTCCCAAACCATTATGGATGCAAAATGATAATTGGTGGTTCATGAGGTGATGGAATGATGTGGGGAGGTGGGGTAATTAGGGACCCACGGTGATCTATGGGTCCTAACTACAATTATTTAATGGTTGAAGGGATTCCCTTTTATTCAGAGTGCTAGATGATCTCAATGGTCTTATGTTGTTCTTACAGATGAATATCCACCTTATGAATATCTTAACTGAATCTTTTAAGGTTCAAAAATTACATTATGTTTGAGTAGATACACCATTTTCCATTCAATATACTATCCAAAGGTGCAATGAACTGACTCCCAATGATATTAAGGTGAGTCATATATAACATGAAGGGAATACTATGGAAGACATTTTGGCATCCAAAGTGAGGCATGGTGTACAAATACTTTTTTTCTATGACCTTGGATATTTTCCTTTGGAGTGTGGTAATCTTGTACATGTAGATTATTTGGGTCATCACTATTCTAAATCTCCATGACCACTCTTTTTCTTCTATTTTATTGTCATTGGATTTGAAAAATCTAATAAAAGGTGTGTTTTTGTACTATGTTCATTTAATATTCATCAAATAAATTTAAATTGTTCCAAAATTTTTATTCTAGGATTTACATGAATCCGATAAATTTTCCATATGAATAAAATTAATTTTTTCAAAAGAACTCTTCTTTGTAAAAACAAATGTTTTAGTTCTCTTTAGAATGTTGTTTCCTCACTCAAGAAGGAAGATTCTTATAAAAAGTATGTTATTACCATTTTAATTTCAGAACATAAAATATTATTAGTACATTTATGCAATGAAATCCCTTTAAATTCCGTGGGTTATTTTACAACTTTGTGTAACATACCTTATATATGAAATGAATTATTATTTAAATGTTATGAAGTGATGGGTGTTCCCAAAATTATATAGTTTTCTAATATGATGGGTAATGTGATGTATCTTAGGAGATAGTGTGATGTATGGATTAACATGATATTATGTTTTTTATAAATGATGATTTTGTTATGATAATTAAAATATTCTATATATGAAGATGATTGTACAATTGTGTAATTCCCTGACCCTAGTTTCCCAGAGTTGGTGCATTAGTACATAACATTGGTATGATCACAAAAGATCATTTCTCGAAAGAAAAATTAGTTTAGTAGCCTTGGAAACACTAGATAATTTCATAAGTCTAACATTACATCATAAAGTGAAAAAATAACTACGACAAATCTTGTCTTCGTATCCACTCATACATTCCCTGCATGTCATTCATAAAATACTTCTTCACATCCTGGGACATATTAAAACATTGAATGGGGTGAGCTCAGATGCTCAGTAAAGATAACAATATAGAAGAAAATTTCTTAAATAAACATAACTTTTAAGGCAATTTATAACTAAAACAAAAGCCTTTTAAATTTGATCTTCAGCATAATATGGAAATGATAAAATGAAATAATTCCACTTACTTATTCACATGGATATTCTACTAGTCGAATAATCACATGCAATATCAATAACCACTTTCATAATGATGGAATTCATAATGCCAGACTATCATAACCATGTATCCAAGGCCTCGTGAAAATACTACAAATATGATTTTGTCAAATCCTTGTGCCAAGACACTAGTTTGTGTCATGAGACCTACCGATGCATCGAGGAGCTATAGCGGGCTCCACCTATCACTTACTAAGTCAAATAAATTCCTCATATAAATAGGATTAAACATAACATAAACATTCAAATTAAAACTAACATATGAAATGTCAATACTTTCTCCATAAACCAAGAATGGTATAAAAATAAAACATCCACAGTCAAACATACCACAAAACCTTCAATACAATATGGAAGTTTTGTATCATAATAAATCAATTTTAAAGAAGCTTAAAATCCATCAAAGATGTTTACATTGATGAAATCAAAACTATTTGAGGAAAATATTTTTTTTGAAATCATTGAAATGTCACACATTTATAATTGATGTAATTTAAAAGAGAATTTTGAATCAATGTGTCCCAGACAAAATTAAATCTTTTGAAAAGAATTATCATTTCAATACATTCATGTCTATATAAATAAATCCTTAAAATCAATTTGAAAACATGGACATTAATTAAAAATATTTTGAAAGATAAATCATTAAAACATTTAAAAGTCACATAATTGTAAAAGAAAACATTTACTATGAAAATATTCTTATAATCTTCTAAGGGAAGCTTCAATGATTTTATATTGGAGGAAAACAGCTGCACCCACCGTATAAGTTAAAAAAAGTCATTCTTACCTTCATTCTGTCAAAAATGTTAAAAAGGACCATGATTGGAAAACGAAAGAACGATTCATTTATAAAATTCATATAAAAATTAAAAAAATGGTATAAATGACTTTAACCCATATTGTGTAAAATAGTAATAATGTATTGAAATAAGTTATTAATAACCATGGATGTGGATGATAAAGAGGTCCTATTAGATAATTACGTATAAACAACCTCGGATAATGAATAGATTGTGAAATAAACTCTTACAATATAATTTTCTTTGGTTTATGGTAGATTAACCTCTTATATAATGTTGAAATAATTATTATTATATTATACAAGAATCATATACATTAATATGATATCATATATGATCTTTTAATATTGCTTTGTTAATAATATCTTAGTATTATCGTCGTTTCGGGTGTTAACTTTCTCGTTTTCATTTATATATTTTGTTACATAAGCCATGTTTGTTAGGGATAGGTTGTATCTTATTCATATCCAGAATGATATCAAGTCCTTGAAAATTATTTTTAACCATCAAATTAAAATTATTCTTTAATGGATACGATGGGGAATTAATCTAATCACGTTCGTGGAGACGGTTGTCCGTACGTACGCACATGCAACAATATCATTCTTTTTATATTAAAATAATATTTTATTGTATGGTATATCATATATACAGAATCATTATAATGTTATATTTATTATTTAATTAAATTACAGTTCATTATCATACCCATCCAAATAATAATGTTTTGAATAACAATTATACCACGACATTGAGATGATAAGCCGTACGCACGCACATATGGTGACATGTCATTCAAAGGATGGATAGAATACTGAATATGGTTGTATAATATTAATAATAACATCAAAATATATAGAAGATAATGGATTTAATATTTTATAATGTAAATAACAATGAAAGAATAAGTTGAAGAAGAAAGAAACATGAAAGAGGGTGGTGAAAACATTTCCTCTTCTTCAGGTTCTTCCTTTTGATTTGACCAAAAGGGATTCTTAGGATGGATTTATGACTAATTGAAGGCCTATAGGATTAATGGAGGATAGCTGATAGGGTATTTTGGAAGATATTTTCCGAACCAAAAGGCTTTGAAAGTATGATGAATTGGTTAGAAGTGGTGTCTTTTTATAAGGGCGAGGAGTGGCTCTTTTGGAAAAACATAAGGTATTAATTTATAATAAATTCATATTCAATTTATAATGGATCCAAATTGGATTATTAAAAGTCTATGGTGGGTATGGGTCGAAATCCTTTCAACCAATAGATTTTAGACTAGTTTGGGTCATTATATTAACCATATCGTTTAGTTTTAACTCTTAGTTAATTAGTTTGACATTTACCATGTCACTATGTATTTTTATATTATATAGTTAATAAAAATACTATATACATCAAAACAACCCCCAAGTGGTCCATTAATGATACACATATAATTATACAATTCTCTTGGCCAATCCTTATATTTTTAGGAATTGAATATCAATTAATAATATAACATTTGTTTTAGAAACTCTTTTTTGTCAATTTTGAAACTATTTTGTATTTTGTTTTTTTCTAAATTTTTAACAGCATTATTACTTCGAAACTAATTAATTTTATAAACCTTAACATGTCATAGTAACCTATAAAATTCGTGTAATTCGTTAAAAGTCTCGAATTATATTTATTTGGGTATTTATAATATCAATTATTTTAATATTTCACTAATAAGGTAATTACTGCATCATCATTGTGTCATAAATAAATTAAATTTTTTAATGTTTATAAATTATAAATAAAATACTATTATGTAGGAAATCATTTTATATTTATAATGAATATTTATAATCGAATTTATATTATGTATAACCCTATATTAAAAATTCATTAGTTATTAAACATTGATTTTAACTCTTTTAACTCTTCTTTGAATTAAATAATAATAAATGTCCTAATCTATTCCAAGTGAACCTAAATGATAATATATTATTCCTAAGATTGTTTTTGGTCGAGATAAACTTTTCCAATAGAATAATGACATGTGTTATGGTAATATTAATATCATTTTTAACCGTAATTACTCTATTTACTTTTAACCGTGGTAAATAAAAGTAAAAAGTTAATATTCACCAAAAATTAATTTTAATCTTATTGAACGACATTTTACTACTTGATATTAACCATGTCTATTGGATTTTTAAATTCCACTCTGATAAGCAGTAAAATTATGTGTTATGTGAATTTGCAAATTTTTCTAGGAGGTGGGTAAAAGACGGTGATGAGTTCAAAAAAAAATTTATATATCTAAAATTATTATAAACTAACTCCAATGAATTACATTGAAATTATAGAGGTATTATTTGTCTATTTTTTCCTAAAATAAATTTAAATTAAATAAATAATTATTTAAATAGAAATTTTGTTTAAAACTATAACTCAGTGTTTTTCACTATTCATCAAAAATTGAATGTTTTCAGAAAATTAAAACTTATTCACCCTAGGATAATTTTGATATTCCGAATCCAAAAATGAAGTATGTTTTACAAAATTCAAAACATATATATTTCATTAATTTAAAATTAATTTTCGTTGTCAAAACAAAATGGCGTCTTTTTATGAAATAATAATTATCAAAAGATTAAAAATGTTTAAGTCCAATTTCAATGTGAAATTACATAAAATGACCAGAATTGGATTAAATGGTAAAAATATAATCTATTTTTACACATAAACCATTAAAATATATAATTTAACTCTATAATTTATTTTGATTAAAAAAGTTTTTTCAGTTAAAATATAGTATTTTTCACTATTCACCCATATTTGAAAGTTATCAGAAAAACACCAAAAATTTATTGAAACTAAATTATTATGTCCTGATTCAAAAGAAGAAGTTTATTTTGTTAAATTGAATATATAAAGGATTCAAATATTGGATTTAAAAAGGGTTCAACATTAAAAGACGGTAAAAGTGCATTGTTTGAAAAACACTTCATTTAGCTGAGAAAAATGAATTCGTTCTTACATTATGTCTAGGAAACTCATAATATGTATTCTAAATTTATAAGGATAATATTATGTTCAAAATTCATTTAATACTATTCATAATCTCTTTTAAACGTCTAGTTTTATAATCTTGTGTTGTGCTTGAACTCGGTATTGCGTGTAGAGCAAGTTAATGAATTAATTTGATGAAATAACATACTATGAAATCTTGGGGTGTTACATTCTTCCCTACATAAATAAATTGATTCCTCATAATTTGAAATTGTTCTCAGATAATAAATGGTTTAAAATAGAAAATACCTTTGTGGGGAAACCCACATCGGAAATTGGGTTAATAAAATTTTTTCATAATAAGAGAAAAATAAGAATGAAAAAGTCACCACCAAATTAGGATATTTATTAGGAGAACATTGGTAGAAATTAGAGACACATAATTGCATGATAAGCATAGATATTTATTGGGAGTGATTGAGGACATCAATAACAAACAATTATAAAATTGTGGGCCTCAAAGCCACCAATCTATGATGATTTAAAATACCATCAGTTCAACATTACATAAGGTATCGGGATAACACATTATTTGTTTTGAGATTCCTTAACTAATGTTTAAGAATTCATTTCATCATAGAATAAGGTATGAAAAAAATTATAATTGTCAAGCAGAGTTCCATTCATTAACTAATTTCTACCTCAAACTCGTCTTTCACGCTAAAAGATAATAGAACGTAAAAAAATATTCTATTTATCCTATCTTTATAGGGTTCAAAAAAAATTGAATTTATAATTCATCTACCAGACCCTTTAAAAAAACTACATTATTCAATCCAATACATTAAATGGGTCAGTGGTAGGTGATACACCCTTTTCTTCCTTCGATAGAGGGTTCAAGTCTCGCAGCCTTGCCAGACGCGGCGGGTTTTCGCCAAACCTCCGGGTTGTCCTTTTTATAACAATCCAAAAATAATCTTCAGAAATTCTTTAACCTAAAATTTTTTATCAAATGTCAAATATAATCCATTCCAACCTTTAGACTTATACAAATTACATCTGTCCAAACTCACAGTCTTATATTTATAAGGAAGGTAAATATAATGAAAATCATTTTTTTCACGTAATAACATGTGAATACCTTCATCATGTATTCATTTAAAATATGGTAACACCCTGGATTACCATAAAGCCTTATTGATTACATTCATTCTCCCTTATTCGTTATATAATACTAGATATATTCTTTATATCCAAAAGAATTGAATATTACAACAATTAGGAAATAAATAAACCATTAATCAGTGACAAGGTAGTCAATAATATCCAATATAATTTATCCAAATCAACCATCTATTATTCCAATATTACTACCTTGGTATCAAGATCATATTAAGGACTAACTTTCATTCATCCATGTATTTTTAAAAAAATCACTTACTATTGAGTCACTTTTCATAGTACCATATAATCTCAAATACTCAATTAAATAGTACTACAATACAATACATATTTATATCCATAATTCATATAACCAGTACATCATTCATACAACACTAAACAAAATAATCCTTTAATGACAACATAAGAACACTAGTCATTCCTCTTCATCTGTGGTAGTATCATAACTTTATTAGTATCCAATAGCATCATTTGAGGCATACTTTGATGATTTGATCATTGATTCGCATAGTGTCTCCACTCCTTTCAGATGAAACATTGTACATTTGAAACCTTTTTCTTTCCCTCACAATCACGAACGTGGTGTCCTTTTTCTCCACACTTATAACATACTCACATTTCCTTCATTAAATTTCTAAGGTGATTATTCCCACATTTATCACATATGGGAAAATCCTTCTTTACCTTCTTCCCTTTATCTGTCATTCTCTTTACCATCCTTTTATTTTCCGGCTTCCCTTTATATCCATAGGACTCCGAAAACTCTTTACATATCTTATCATCACAAGATATTTTTTCCTCATATGATGATAATATATGGGAGACTATTTCCCATCGAAATATTGGCTTATGACCATGAATGATATGATCCTTCTTATTCTTTGGATCATTCGTATTGCTGGTGTTCTCAATCCTTCTGCTGGGAACCATTTTTAAACAATGGAATACACTAGATTAGTTTCTGAATAGCAATACCAAATCCCAAACTTGTAAAACACTTAACATAAATTAAACAGTTTATGGATATAATCCATAATCCTAAAAATGTCTTCTATGATAAAGTATATACTCATAAACCCTTCATAGTGGTTTTTAAAGAAAATGAGAATTGTCATATGCATATCCCCTGAGAGTGTCGTAACCAATAGTGCAGCAAGGCCCATGTTGTGCACCAGTTCCCATTTGAGTCTTGCTCAAAGAAGTTTTTTCGGGTATTATCCCTATGTACATCTGTGCCAGAGGTGCCTCTCCCTGCTCATATCGAGACAGGGATGCATTTTTTGGAAAACTCACAAAATCTCTACAATACCAAAATTATAGGATGTTCATATATACTAATCCTAAAAATCTATCTTAGGGATATGTTCTCTAATTCATGTTTATCTAAATCTAGCTTCAATGTTTGTACTAAACTTTCTCGGATACCAACTGTAACGCCCCGACCCCAGTTACCCAGAGTTGGTGCGTTATTAAATAACATTGTCATGATAACAAAAGATCATGTATTGGAAGACTGATTAGTTTAGTAGCCTTGGAAACACTAGATATATTCATAAGTCTTACATTACATCATAAAGTGAAAAATGAACTACAACACATCTTGTCATCAAATTCCCTCATACATTCCCTATAGGTCATTCATAAAAGATTTCCTCACATCCTGGGAAAATTAAAACATTGATAGGGGTGAGCTCAGATGCTCAGTAAGGATAACAATATAGCAGAAACTTCCATAAATAAACATAACATTTAAGTCAATGTATAACTAAAAGAAAAGCTTTTTAAATTTTAAATTCAGAAAAATATGGAAAAAAAATGAAATAATTCCATTTACTTATTCACATTGATATTCTACTAGTCGAATAATCACATGCGATATCAATAACCACTTTCATAATTATGGAATTCATAATGCCAGACTATCATAACCACGTGACCAAGGCCTCGTGCCAATGATACAAATAGGATTTTGTCAAGGCCTTGTGCCAAGACACAAGTTTGCCTCATGAGACCTACCGATGCATCGAGTAGGTATAGCAGGATCCACCAATCACATACTATGTTCAATGCATTCCTCATATGAATAGGATTAAACATAACATAAATATTCATATTAATACTAGAATTCGAAATGTCAATATTTTCTCCACAAACCATGAATGGTATAAAATAACACATCCCCAGTCAAACATATCACAAAAACTTCAATACAATATTGAAGTTTTGTATTATAATAAATCAACTTCAAATAAGCTTAAAATCTATCAAAGGATGTTGACATGGATGAAATAAAAACTATTTGATAGAAATATCTTTTTTTAATCACTGAAAAGTCACACATTTGGAATGGAAGTAATTTAAAAGATATTTTGGAATCAAAGTGTCCCATTCCACTTTGAAACTTTTGAAAATAATTATCATTTCAAAACATTCATCTCCATATAAATAAATTCTTAAAATCATTTTGAAAACATGGACATTAATTATAAATATTTAGAAAGATAAATCAATAAAAAAATTAAAAATCACATAATTATAAAATAAATCATTTACTATCAAAATAATCATATAATATTGTAAGGGAAGCTTCAATGATTTTATAACGGTGGAAAATAGTCGCACCCACAGTATATGTTAACAAAAAGTCATTCTTACCTTAATTATGTCAAAAATGTTAAAAAGGACATTGTTTGGAAAACGACAGAAATAATCTATTATAAAGTTCTTATAATAAGTAAAAAAATGTTAAAAATGACTTTAACCAATATTATGTAAAATAGTAACAATTTTTTTAAATAAATTTTTCAGAAAACATCGATGTGGATGACAAAGAGCTCCCAGTATAAAATTACTTATAAAAAACCTCGGATAATGAAAAGATTGTGAAATAAACCCCTACCTTGTACTTTTCCATGGTTGAGGGTAGATTTAACTCCTCTATAATGGTTAACTAATTTTTATTAAATTATTCTAAAATCATATACATTAACATGATATCATATATGATCTTTTAACATTGCTTTGTCAATAATATCTTATTATTATCGTTGTTTCGGGTGTTAACTTTCTCGTTTTATTTTATATATTTTGTTACATAAGCCATGTTTGTTATGGATAGGTTGTATCTTATTCATATCCAGAATTATATCATGTATTTTAACATTATTTTTAACGACCAAATGAAAATTATTCTTTAATGGATATGATGGGGAATGAATTTCATCGCGTTCGTGGAGAGGGTAGTCCGTACGTATGCACGAGCGACAATATCATTCTTTTGATATTAAAATAATATATAATTTTATATTATATCATATATAAATAGTCATTATAATGTTATATGTATTATTTACTTCAATAAAACATCTTTATCATACCTATCCAAATAATAATGTTTTGAATAACAATTACACCAGGACATGGAGACGGTAAGCCGTACATATGCAAATATGGTGACATGTCATTAAAAGGATGGATAGAATATTGAATATGGTTGTACCATATTTATAATAACATAATAGTATATAGAAGACACTGTAATTATTATTTTAGAATGGATATAACAAATAAAGAAGAAGTTTAAGAAGAAAAGAACATGAAAGAGGGTGGTGAAAACATTACCTCTTCTTCGGGTTCTTACATTTGATTTGATCAAAAGGGCTCCTTAGGTTAGTTTTCTGACAAAATAAAGACCTCTAGGATTAAAGGAGGATAGTTGGGAAGGTATTTGGGCAGAGGTTGGCCAATCCAAAAGGCTTTGATGGTATGGTGAATTGGTTAGAAGTGGTGTCATTTTATAAGTGGGAGGAGGGGCTCTTTTGGAAGAACATAAATTATTAATTTCTAATAAACTCATATTCGGTTTCTAATGGATACAAAGAGGATTATTCAAAGTATAAGTTGGGTATGGGGAAAAATCATTTCAACCAATATATTTTAGATAGGTTTGGGTCATTATATTAACCTTATCTTTTAGTTTTAACTCTTAGTTAATTAGTTTGACATTTACCATGTCACTTTGTATTTTTCTATTATATAGTTAATAAACGTACAATATACATCGATGCGACCCGAAAGTGTTCCATTAATGATACAAATATAATCATATAAGTCTCTTGTCCGAACCATAGATTTCTAGGAATTGAATATCAATTAATAATAAAATATATGTGGAAAAAATCTTTTTTGTCAATTTTGACACTATTTAGTATTTTGTTTTTTTCTAAATTTATAACAGAATTATTACTTCTAACCTAATTAATTTAATATAACCTAACATGTCATAGTAAGCTATAAAATTCATGTAATTCATTAAAAGTCTCAATTTATATTTATTAGGGTATATATAATATCAATTAATTTAATATTTCACTTATATGTTAATTACTACATCATCATTGTTTTATAAATAAATTAAATTATTTACTGTCTAATAATTATAAATAAAATACCTTTATGTAGGAAATATTTTTATCTCCTAATGAATATTTTTAATTGAATTTATATTATGTATAATTCTATATAAAAATGATTTATTAATTAAATGTTGATTTTAACTCTTTTAACTCTTCTTTGAATTAAATAATAATAAATGTCCTAATCTATTCCAAGTGGACCTAAATATTAATATTTTACTCATAACGTTGTTTTTGGTCGAGATACACTTTTCCAATAGAATTAGGACATGTGTTAGGTTAATATTAATAACATTTTTACCCTTAATTACCATATTTACTTTTAACCGTGGTAAATAAAAGTTAAAAGTTACTATTCATAAAAAAAATTATTTTTATCTTATTGAACCATATTTTACTACTTGAAATTAACTATGTCTCCTGTATTTTTAAAATTCCACTCCCAGAAGTGGTAATATTATGTTTTTTGTGAATTTGCAAATTCTCCTAGGAGGTGGGTAAAAGATGGCGAAAAGTTCAATAAACTTTATATATCTTTAAAATTATTATAAATTGACTCCAATGAATTACATTGAAATTATATAGGTATTATGTATCTATTTTTACCTAAAATAAATTTAAATTAAATTATAAATTATTAAAATAAAAATTCGATTTTAAACTATAACTCAGTGTTTTTCACTATTCATCAAAAATTGAAAGTTTTCAGAAAAATACCAAAAATTCATCCAAGGATAATTTTGATATTTTGAATCCAAATATGAAGTCTGTTTTACCATATTCAAAAAATATAATTTTCATTAATTTAAAATTAATTTCTGTTGTCAAAACCAAAATGCGTATTTTTAAGAAATAATAACTATCAAAAGATTGACACTTGTTTATGTTCAATTTCAAAGAGAAATTACATAAAATGACCAGAATTTGATTAAATGGTAAAAATATGATCTATTTGTACATATAAACAATTAAAATCTATAATTTAAAACTACGAATTATTTTGATTAAATAGTTGTTTTCAGTGAAAATATAGTATTTTTCACTATTCACCCAAATATGAAAGTTATCTGAAAAACACCAATAATTTATTGAAACTAAATTTTTATATCATGATTCCAAAGAAGAAGTCTATATTGTTATATTGAATATATAAACGTTTCAAATATTGGATTCAAAAAGGGTTCACCATTAAAAAATGATAAAGGTGCATTTTTAAAAAAATACTTATTTTATCTGGAAAAATGAATTCGTTCTTACATTATGTCTAAGAAACACATAATCTGGATTATAAAATTATAAGGATGATATACTGTTTATAATTCAGTTAATAATATTCATAACCGCTTTTGAACGACTAGTTTGGTAATATTGTGGTGCGCTTGAACATGGTGTTTCATGTAATGCAAGTTATTGAATTACTTTGAAAAAATTACGTACTATGAAATCATGGGGTGTTACAATTTTTTCAGCACTATGTGTGGTATTTGACCACTAATACATAATGGTTCTTTTTTATACACATCGATATTCTATGTGTTTATTTATTCATTCTCTCATTATTATGATGATAATTTTTATTCTCTCCAATGGTATATTCTCTTATGATCTATTCTATCATCTTACTTGTAAATACAAGTAAATTTCAAGGAAATGTTTTCTTAATTTCTTTGGGATTTTACAAGAACGCAGCTTCTAATAGCACCTGATTCTGAGGCCCGGTGTGCCCGGAATCAATTTCCAAAGTTTATCTCGGGTACGTTCAGTGAACGAACGAGCGGGTTTTTATATCTTTTGAACTGGTGCTCGGAATCAAAATATGAGGGAACCGATAAAACCGCAGTGCCAGTAATTTCTTAGGAACACCTTTTTCCGAAGGTGCGTTTGCTCATATGTTGATGTAAAAAAAACGTGGGGAATAAAAATATAATTGTTTTATTTTTATTTATTTACTAAGTTGTTTAAGTGAAATAAAGTTGTGTCTCAATGTAATTTCTCTTTTCTAAGAGTTAGATCCTAGGTGTGGCAGTCGGATTGGGACCCACCAGTTGTTAACTTCCCGTGAGAGGATTAAGGGTGAGGTGGGGTCCACACGAGCCCCCACCTTTTCAAATTACCTAACTCCTCTAAACCACTTTTTAATTAATTGAATCCTCCCCTCCTCACCACCAACATTAATTCATGTCACCTAAAAACTTATTAATTTGACAACTTAAGATCAATTAATTAAGTATGTTAGGTTTGAATTTTGGATTTTTTAAATGCATGGCATGAGTAATAAAATAAGAGGTGTCTTATTTTATTGGGGTTTTATCTTGTTTTGTTGAGTTTTTGGGAGAGTTCAAGTTTTTTAAGAGTTTCAACTATCCACGAAGAACTCCATCCTCATCGTTGAAGAACGCAAAGAACGCCGGTGCCAACATCGTCTTCCTTTTTCTCGAAGCTTGACAAAGTGACGCCGTCATCCCGTGTCAATGTCTACGGAACAAAAAAGCTTTCCCTTTCTTCATCAATCGATCAAACAGCGTGAATCGTGGTAGGGAATTAATTTGTTATTGTTAATGAACCCATTTTTATTTCCTTCTATAACATAGAACATGGATCAACTAAATATTAAGTTGATTCGCGAAAGAATTTGTTTACGGGTTGGAAATTCTAGATTGCTAGTAAAACTGTAGGGGTTTTGTGTTTACGTTCGGATTTTTAATTGGATGTTCTTCGATATTAACGGCCAAATATTCTCAAGATAACGGAGGAGTTTGGATTGGACAAACATGGCTGAACCTCCTCCCCTTTTTATTTTGATGGTTGTCTTCGTGGATTAAAATGGAAGCGATGATGTGCCGTCGCACCACACAGAAACATGGAGAAATGCGGCGAAGAAGAGTGGGTCCATCGCGCCACGCTTTTTAGGCCGAATGAACCAGTGGCCGGAGTCGGGGATGCGGAGGTGATTTGAAGTCTCCGCTGGTTGATCGTTGTGCGCGGAATGAAGGGTGATGACAAACGGGGCCGCAAAGCCAATTGGAAGGCTCTGTAGTGATGGTTGGGTCTCGGGAGGACCGTTGGTGAAGGAGGCGAGAAAAACGGACCACAGGAGCGCGTCCAGTAGTCCACGGAAGGCGGCGATGGTGTGCCACCGAAACGGAACCGCCACGGCTGAGCCGCAACGGTGGGACAAACCGGAACAGCTTAGTCGTTCCGGAGGCAGAGCGGTGCAGCTTAAAGACGCTCCGGTTTCATCGACCGTGGGGGGGTTGTAACCCCCCGCACCCGCTGGCCAAGCAGGTTCCGCGCCGCGCTAGTGCCAGGCCGGGCCAGCCAGGCAGGGGCGGGCCGCCCGGGGGGGGTGGTTTCGAGCCGGGTCGGACCAGGCCCAGACCCCCTATTTTCGATCAGATTCGTTCAAACGCCCATAAAACAGGCTACAGACCTCCGATAGAGGCACCGTCAGCTGCGATGCGATCCTTGGATTAAGAAGGTCGTTTCGATTTATTACACTCAAGGATTCAGAGAACTTTGGGGACGGATGGGTTGGTTCGAACACGAAACCAACAGGGGCCTCGGAGCGGAAACTCTTATAACATGAGCTACGGACGTCCGATTGACGTTCTGTCGATTTTGTTGCATTCCTCTTAGTTAGATAGACCTTTTGACTTACTCCGCTCGAGGTTTGGACATAGTTAGAGTTCAGTAGGGTTGGTTTTGACTTAAAAACCAACTGGGCCCCTGGAACGAAAAGGCCAGTTACTCTCGGACCAGGCATCCTATTGACGCACCTTCTATAGTGTTGTATTCCTTTTGACAAGACATAAGATTGGGATAAATCAACTCTGGAATACGTGTCAGTTTATGTATCGACCAATTGGGTCGTGGAGTGGACCCTGCAGGAATGAGCATGCGGTGTGTGAAAACCCTAGAACTGGCTGAGACCTGAAAACAGCTGATTGATTGACTCAGTGTGTTTCAGATAGCCCAATGGGGAGTGCTTGGTTGTAGCGGCAGACCCACGGCAGAGGAGACCTTGGTTTTAGAAGAAGACCCATGGTACTCAATAGAATGAGTACCTCTATAGGCTATGAGGGGGAGTGCTTGGTTGTAGCGGCAGACCCATGGTTTGGAGCTCTTGGTTGTAGCAGTCGGACCACAGTACTTGAAGGGGGAGCGCTTGGTTGTAGCAGCAGGCCCACTTTAGTCGATAGAGGGGGAGTTCCCCAGCAGCTATGGTTCGACTTCAAGATTAAATCCTAGTTTGAGTTGAGTCTATGACCTTTGTGTTTACCTCATGATTAAGATGGGTCACTTGATAACTTAGGTATATGTATCGGCATATACCTAGGTATTGGTTATCCGTTGATATCGTAACCTTTGTGTTTCCTCATGATTGAGATGGGTTACTTGATATCTTAGGTATAAGTATGGGATTATACCTAAGTAAAGGTTATCCGTTGAGATCCTTTTTTGTGGTTATCCTTGTTGGATTTAGTGAGACCATGAGGGTCTCAGGGTCCCTACTGAGTATCATATAATCACCCCTACACGGGCTATGCCCGAACCTCGTTGTGTTGGTTGTAGACGACGGGCAGTGCCGATAGAGGCCGAGTGTTCGAGGACTGGATAGTACCCGGAGGTGGACCTCACGACGAGTCAGTATCCGGAGGTGGACTTCACGATGAGATGACACTCGAAGGTGGTTGACATGCGAGATCGTTGTGGAGGCTATCTGTACCGACCCTTCAGGTAGGATCTGTGGTGGACGATCCAGGAGTTGCGCTATCTGTACCTACCCTTCAGGTAGGATCCGAGGAGGATGACCCAGGAGATGCTTCCATTCTTCCAGCTGTTTGTCTTTTCTATTGTACTTTCTTTCAGTTGTAGTTGTACTTCATTTGGGTTTGTATTCTGGCCCACTTACTTTTCAGCACTTGGTTTTGTACTTAGTGAATTACTTCCTCTTGTACTCTGTGATTTTTTCTTTACTTTTATAAAGTCGATTCCTTCCTAGTTATCGGGATTTATGCCTTTGGTGCTAGTCCCCAGCCCCTGGCCTATGGAAGGCGGGTTTGGGGTAGTCATGACACGGGACCCGAGGATGGGTCGTGACATTCCTGGGCTATAAGATCACCCGTTTCATTATTGTATATACTCATGTGATTACTTATACTAAGGGTAATATGAGGACCACTAATAATCTATAAAAGGTGGAATTAAATAAATATTTTTATTAAGAATGTAAATTTTACATATATTCATAATTATCCCAAGACATTAAACCCTTTTATTATAGTTTGGTAAAGTTTTTTGTTATTTATAATTTAAATTATGTAGTTTTCATGTATGAAAAAGTTGGGTTACAATATTTGGTATTTTATAAAAAGATAGAATATGATCCATTGAAACTCTAATGTGTCAGCATTTACAAAATCATGGATCAACATTGACGATCCTCATGTGGAAAATTCTCCCACTGAGGATAGTTTTGTGTCCAAACCAGGTGGTGTATCTACCCATGTAGTTCTAAGATAGGTAAGAAATATAGTTCACTAGATATAATTCTAGACATCTAGAGTAGGTATCAGAGCATTGTGTCATAAATATGGGAATTAGGATTAGGTAACATTAGTTAAAACCATTATCATGAAACTACGTATATTTATGAAACCAAAAAGAATTGTGTTTGAAAAATGATAAACATTGGGATCCCATAATATATTATTTTATTGTTAACATAAGAAAGGAATAAATTATTTATTCCAGACATGATGACTATTGTTATTTTCAAACCATTTCTATTTTAAAAAATGATGTTAACAAGGAGAAATGAAGACCACAAACCTTACGAGGGAAAATATTGAGATTTTTTCGAATGAAATTCTAAATTCCTTGGTATGTGGAGTTTAAAAAATTATGTAAATTATTACCCATATATATCATGATAATATCAATTACTATAATAATTTGGAATAAATTCCTTCCCAAATTAGGGTGAAATTGGCTATAAAGTATTTTATGCACAATCAGCCACCAAAGACTAGAGGATCTAGTGATTCATTAGTCATGCAAAAGTGGGACAAATCAATAGAGAATATCATTTATTTAATTCTCATTTTTTCAGATAGATAATTTTTTTATACCATTTATTATTTAGATGGAGAGGCTAGTAAATAGTGTGTTTTGATTATGATCACAAATCTAAAGGATGAAATAGAGGAGATAGAGTGGGAAGGAATAAAGAATAAATTACGTAATAAATATGTCCCTCTAACAATTATAATATATGGAGGGATAATTAAAAGAGCTAAATCAAAAGGAATGTGAATATTTAATGGATTATGAGTCAAAATTCACAAGTCTTTCACTGTACTTATCTTGTTTTGTTATAATCAATGATATAAAAATTGATATATTATTTTTTTGAAATAAAACATAACCTATGAGAGGATCTAGAAAATATAGACCTTTGTAGATATGAATATGCTGTTTGATGTGCTCTCAAATAGGATATTCAGTTTGGAAAATAATCCATTGGATAAAGAGATATGAAATAAAGGATAGTGTTTTAAGTTATTTGATTTAATGGAAAATGTGGAAGGACAACAAAACCACTGACATGTAAAAAATATGGGAAGAAGAATCACCTGAATTGATTCAAATGGAATGGTAAATGAAAAATGTCAAGGAGAGAGGGACACTAGGCTCGTGAATGTTATAGTGATATGAGGAAGCATGAAAATGTGGTGTAGGAAAGGAGATAATAATCCACGGTGCAATTATTAAAATATAGAGACGAATTTTGTTTGCAAGCTAATACAATAAACCCCGAGTCATCAAGGTTATTCCACTTCAGTAGCCACCAATTCCAATGATGAAATGAAATTTTATTCCATCATTACTGAATTGGTGGATGTAATGACGCAAACTTTTATCAATGAAATGTTTCTCATTTTTTAGTAATTTCATATAGTATAAATCACATAATATCACATATAAACCACAATAAAAACATTATAAATGTATAAAAAATTAAATAATATGAATTTCTATAATTTATGGATCCAATAATGATGAAATTATAAATTAACCATAAGAATACTAATATGACCCATTTGAATAGAAAATTGGAAAAATAAATATTTTTCTCACCCATGAATGTTTAAATAAAATTTATTCGTCTTATAAATGAAATTTTGGTGTAATTCACAAAAAAAATCAATATTTTTGTTATTGTTATAAGCAACATTGTGTAATTGTGGTAACCTCACATCCACTGGGCTAACACCCAAACAACCCAGATTAAAAAAACCAACCAGATTCCCACCGATAACCAGAATACAAAAAGTCACATTGTGCCGGAAATCAAAATTAAAAATATCCACCCAAAAATCCATAATCCAAATTTGTAATTCATACATCGAACAACCACCTCGAGCAATGATCCACCTCGAGTCACACCCCCAGACAACATCATTGATACCACTACGCCTGTGACACCCACCATCCATCATCCTTCAGAGCTTGAAACCAAGACATGAAAAAACTCCTCTATCATCACTGACACATCATCAGTATCATCACGATAAGGGGACTGAACAAAAAAAGGACCTCAACCACCAGATTCCCGCTAATCCCCAAGGAACATAGTCATTCTCCTTTGGAGAAATAATTGGAAAACTTCCACAAAATCCACATCATCAAAAAACCAGTACACTATCCACATCCACGAAAACACCAATAATACTCCCATTTTATGGAAGACCATCGTACACCCAAACAACACATCCCAAATCCTCGTAGAAGACCACCTCACTTGCAAACAAGGGGGAGAGGTAGAAATAAGAATCTATAGTAGAATTTAGCAGACTAAGGCTTCAACAGCGAATGACATCCTTCGATCGGGGATTCAATACCTCAAAATTTCTCAACGAACCCAGCCGTAGGGATAAATAAATCCCTTATCCCAACCAAAATCGAAAAATAGAAAAATGAAAACAAGACCCAAAATGAGGTCAAAAAACTGCCAGAAAGGACATCCAAACACCAAATAAGAGGAAACCGAGATTAGAGAAAAGGTGGAAGGACCCAAAAGAGATGGAATAAATCACACAATAGACGGGGTGGGCTACCGAAAATGGAGTGGAGAAAAGAAGACTGACTGAAGAGAAAGAGTTCCCTCTACTGCCAGTGGAAGAGGGTGTGAGAGCCTGAGAGTTCCAAGGGAGTGTGGAGCCATTCTAGATGACATGAAACTAGTAAAACAGAATAGCAACAAGAGAAGGAGTAAAACACAATCAAAGAGGGAAATAAGACACGCCTCAAATGGATACGAAGAGAAAGATGAGATGTAGAGGACCAAAACATCATGACAGATTACAGTATATAGGACGATCAGAGGAACTGAAAATGGTGAAGGAGAAGGTGGCGATAGGGAATGAACCCTATAGGTCAAGAGTAAGAGATTTGTCCGATAAGGCCTCCAACTCGAAATTTTGGTGTAATTATATTATAGTATGTGTATATAAATATTATAAAAATTACTATTAATGTATTTGTATTTTTGTAGTTTGAAGACACTTAATTAAAAATTTATTATTAATTTAGTAATTTATAAGAATTTTTTTCATAAAATATATCAATAAATTAATATTTCTATGTCTTATGGATTTATGATAATTATATGTACCCCTAATTAATTTATCAAATAGTTATGGAATGAGTTATAATTTTAAAATTTGTATTTTAAAAGTAAATATAATTTCAATTAATAATTAAATTTCATATTTTTAGGAAGTTTTATTTATATAATGGAGTTATTTTTGGTAATATAAAGGATTAAAATGGTTAGGTTAAAATTTTGGTATTTTTCAAAAATATTTTATTTTTTATGAATACTAAACTACAGTATATATAAATTATAATTTAAATGCACAATTAGTTGACTCATCACATAAGTAAGCACCATAATATATATCATTACTTCACTATTTTTATATTTTTGTTGATAATGATCATACAATTCATAGTATTGATCCCAAATAATAATCTAATTGTTAAAATAATGGGACCACCAATTATCTTCCACTATAAATACCACCCTATCACCCCCTATTCTCTTCACACATCTCAAGCATTTATAGTTATCGAAATTATTCTATAACCTATCCCCAAAACCCTATATAACTACTTTGGTCTCTAAGTATCATCCAAATCATAAATCCTTTTCAATTAGGAGGTTCAAAAAAGGATAAATCAAAGAGGTAAAATCCTATTCAATTTTCTATTAATTTGTTTTCAATTTTATTTATTTTTTTCTCTTATAATCAAATTATCTTACTCAAAAGGAATAATATAATGATTATTTTTTATACTATATAATTATATCATTTTATTTTCGGATTAATCATTAAGATCCTCCCTCTTTCACTCTTATTCTGAAAATGAAATCATTGCATCAGATTTCTCAATTTAACAACATCATGGGTGATGCACTTTCCTTTTCATTTAATAGTATCATGGTTTTTAATTAAAATATTATAATTGATGAAAAATATATTAATATTTAGGATACAAAACTAATTATTTTATAGAACAAACCTGTGTATATAATACAAAATTATAAAACAAATCGAGTCTGTTATGATCGTAAAAGAGACAAAATTAACCGAAAAAATCATAATTAAAATTATCTAATGATTCATCCCAATAAAATTTAAAATATTATTTTTATAATCATTTAATGTAATTTAATATCATTAATAAAATTTGAAAACAATTTTAGATCTTTACATATATTTTACACGCACTTTCATTCTTGTATACAAGAAAACCAATCATGAAAACCAAAAAAATTAATGCCCCCAGATGATGAAATTAAACTCTATAAATCATATAAATGTCTATAAATTAAAATTATAAAACCATAATTAATCAAATTAATTCGTAAAATGTTCTTAATTTATTAATTAATTTATCTAATTTTATTATATTTAATATTAAATTGGAGAAAACATTCATGCATAATGTTAGGGGAATTCTTGAGCCCAACACTCTTTCTTTGGGTTTTACATCATTCACTTAATTTTCAATATGGATATTCCATAAATATCATTCCATCGTAATTATCATAATTTTTCTTGTTATACATGATTTATTCACAATTAGATGGGAAAAAATGTTTTCCAAAATAACATTTCATTCTGAAAAACACACGTTTTATATCTAAAGATTGTTTCTTTTTCAGTCAAAGTTGACGATTCTCATATTAAGTATGTTATTAAAAATTACAAATGGGAATCCAATGTTTATTAATGTATGATTTATAAAATAAATAACATTCCTTTCCATAAGTTATTTTATGTCCAAGATGGATATATATTCAATGTGGAATGCGTGATAATGTAAAAGATATGATGTGATAGGTGAACTCAAGATTATATAGGGATCCTATAAATTGATAATGTTATTAATAAAATGATGTAAATTTAAATACGACTGTATAGGATTCTAAATCGTTTATAATTATGTGTGGTAGTTAGACACTAAGACATGATGATTCAATTTTATTCAATTCCACATTTCAAGCCATTTCTTTTTGACTTCTCTCACAACTATGGTCATAAGACAATGTTATGATGATAATTATTATGATCAACCTATTTTATATTGTTTCATGTTCATCTCTATCAACCTATTGAGCATTTCTCTCACCCATTATTAATTTATATCCTCAGTAAATTACTTACATTAAATATATTGAAATGGCCAATAATTAGATATTGAAGTAGGAATTAAATATATTCTTTCGTCTTATTCTGTAATAAGTATGTACGTTACTAATTTTAAAAGACACTAATCCTTGGTATCATGATTGTGTAACACTTTTATATTTATCAAACATAAAAATATATAATTATAATTTATGAATTGTATGGTCTCTACAGTTTCTATAAGATGACATTTTAGTTTATTAGGGAATTAGGATTAGAGAACCATTGTGAACGCCCATATAATGAGACTAAGTACCTAGGAATCATTATTTAATAAAAATAATAAATATATGTTTACCAAATGATATTAATTGTTTATTAATATAAAAAAGGGATAAATTATTTATTAATAAATTTTTGATTTATTTTATCAAACCATTTATATTTTAGAAAATGGTTGGAACTGGGAGATAAAGGACAACATCCTATCTGAAGGAAAATACAATGATTTACATAAAGACATACCTAATTCTTTGGGAGGGGGTGATAAAAATTACATGATGATTCATACCCAATAATCTCATGATATGAAAAATAACTTGAATAATGTATAGTGTCTACCTTCACTTAAGAGGGAGAAACTAGATAATAATTGTTTAAAAAAACAACCACTAGCGATTAGTGGATCTTTAAATCCACTAGTGGAAGAAGAGTGGTTCATCTAGATGGATAATATATTTTCAGTTGTTCACTATTTTTTGAAGGAGATGTTGAATCATTGTTCTTATAATTTAGACGGAGAGGATGATCAATTGTAAGATTTTATTTATAACACATAGTCGAAGGATGGAATTTAATATATGGGGTGGAAATAATTTAAGATAATGATTATTAATAGTTATTTCCCACAAAATATTCTTAAAATGATAGAGATAGAATTCATAAATCTAAAGAAAGTAGAATGATATTCTTGTATGGCTTACGTTGAAAATTTAACAAGCCTTCCCAGGTATTCTTCTGGTTTTTTTATGAACAATGATGAAATTTTCTAGATTATTTAGTGTTTTAAAACCAAACCTTCTAAAGGATTTTGTAATTATATATTTTAGGAAATATAAAGAAGTTTATAGATGTAATCTCAATTTGTTGATAGAGTGTGTATAATTTCCCCATGGCTGTGGTGATAATAAATGAAAAATAGAGTACCAAGATGGATGATCTCATGATAATGGTGTAAAAACTAATCAACCACCCACATGTAAAAAATGTGAGAATAACCATTAAGTGTAATTCCTCAAATGGAAGGGGAAATGCTTAAAGTGTGTGAGAGAAGTCTACAATGATAAATAATGTCGATAATAAATGAGGAATACAGATAATCTGGTGGAGGAAATAACGGAACCACACATGGTCCAATGATACACCTATAGAGATCAAGAGGATTTAAAAATCTTATGCACTAAATAGAGATTCCTTGAGGTAAATCAGTGTCAATAGCCAGCAAAACCAAAGGATCAGGGAATGGATATTCCATCACTACATCTAATGATGGAAATGAAAATGATTTCATTTAAGGTACCCATATTAATTAATCATGAATGGAAAATGGAATTATTTGATTATAGTTATACTAATTCCCTTATAAAATGAGTATTTTCTAAAACAATTGAATAAAATCCCAAAATCCATGAAGTATATATATCTACAAAAAACCTAGTGAGGAAAACCTTGAGACCTTGTGTTGACTATTCTGCTATTAGCATATCTGGGAATATTCCTCTAGTGAATCTGGTAACAATTACATTGGTGGAATTTACTACTATAATGGGGATGGGTTATATCTCATTATATTGATCACATATCAAATATTTTAAAATTTAAATATCTTTTTATATTCTGAAACATCCAATGATCATCTACAAATTCAAGGAAGATCACGAATCATCATTTGAAAATCCTTCAACTGAATGGGGGTTAATTCGTTGTAAGGGAGCATACCTAACTCAAATAATTGAATCAATAGAACTAATCAATCAACGGGATGATCCATTTTTTATTGATGAAATTGATGTATTTCCTAATATGTTACCCAGACTTCCCTATATATTGATTTAAAATTCTAAATAGATGACAATCATAGAGCTACTACTATCTCAAAGTTCACTTATAGGATGGTTTCTATCAAACTGGATGAGATAAACAATTAGCTGCGTGATAATTTCGAAAAACGGTTCATAATCCATAGTGCATCACCTTTGGGTGTGCCAGTTAATTTTTTAAGAAGTTTGAAAGATCAATGTAGTTTTTGTATCAATTATTTAGAAATCAACAAGGTCATCATAATGAACAATTATCCTCTTCCAATGACTAATGAATTATTGAATTTGTTGCAAGGATCTATATACTTGTTAAATGTGTATATTCACTCTTGATATCATCAGATAATGGTTAATAAGGAAGATATTCAGACTTCTGCCTACCATACATGCCATTAGATCAATGAGATTTTAGGGATTCCCTGAAGACACACTAATTCCACTGTAATAATTATGGATTTTAGAATATAGACTATAGATATTGCTTTGTACTATTTTTTGTAGTCATTATAAAAGAAATTATTATATACTCCAATAAATAGGATGAACATGAAGAATATATAAGTCATGTGTTTGTTACATTAGGGGAGGATAATTTATAAGTCATTTTGGACAAAGAGTGACAATTGGATGTACCGAGTAAAATTCCTGGGACATCTGGTAATAAGTGAAGGAATTTTGGTGGAAACATTAAAAAAAGGAATTCAGGAATGGCCTAGACCCTATAGTGTCATAGAAATATGATGTTTTCATGGCTTGGTAAGATAATACAAATGTTTTTTGAGAAATTTATCAAAATTTTCAATCTTTCTAACTAATATTACAAGGAAAGGGGTATAACATTCTTTCATGAAATAATATGATGAAATATTGAACTAGATAAAGCGAAGGATTATCATTGGACATTTAATCACATTAATGGGAAGTGGATAATTTTTTGAGATAAACAATGACGCTTCAAATAATTTCATGGGTTATATACTATTGAATATTATAATGTGATAGCCTATGCCTCACATTATTAGAATATCCTTGATCATAATTAACTAACACATGATTTGGAGCTAGTATTTGTGATGTATGCATGTAAAATCTTATGTATAAAACTCTATAGTGAGAAGCATGATATATATATTGATTAAAATAGCCTAGATTATATATTAACAAAATTGGAGATCAACATGAATTAATTAAAATTGTTAGTGATAATAAATTACTAGGATATCCCTGTTCACTATAATCATTTCAAGGAAAACAATCTAGCTAATACTGTTAGAATAGAATAACATGATACTCTATTGAAGTTACGGATTCAAAAAGACCCAATCTTCATGGATATGAAAATTAAGGAATAGGAAATCATAATAGTTTGGAATGAATCCTACATGTCCCCAATGATTTCTGATCCATATATAAAAGATATGATTTAAGAGGTACAAAAGGATGATCGATATTAACAATAGAAGGAGAATGAAACAATGGAATGAAAGCTAAAATAGATAAATTTCAATGATGATGGTGTAATTCGGTTTTGAAAAAATCATTATGTTAAATCATTAATTCAGATAAAGAGATATTTGATGGATAATTAATAATTATAAAATTTATCTATACATCCCAGGAGTACCAATATTTTCCATGATCATTGATAATACTTCTCGTTGGACAACATGATGAAGATGATTGCACAATATATCTCAATGTTTTTTATATGTAATAAAGTTAAACTAAAGTGATATAAGTGTAATGATATGATGAAATCATTGTCAATATCCATTTGGAAATGTGAGAATATCAATAAGTACTTTTTTCATGTGTCTCTCGAAGATATCCAAAAGAAATAATGTCACATGGATGTCGTGGAAAAACAAAACAATAATTCCCACTTTATCGCTATTAAGGTTGATCCCTCAATTGAACAACATACAATAAAATATGTGTAGGAAGTAATAATACTACAATATATTCCCCTCTCGATTTTTTCTGATCGAGAGCTCAGGTTCACTATTAAATTTTGGATGATTCTGCAACATGATTTTAGTACAGAATTAAATTTAATCATGGATTATCACCACCAAACCGAATACCAATCAAAAAAAAATCCAGATGCCTCATGATATGATAAAAAAATACTATTTATTATCTAATAGTGGATGGTATCATCATATCCAATTGGTTTAGTTATTATACAAAAATAGCTTCCACCTGAGTATTCAGATGTCTTCATATGATCCTTTTTATGGAATGTGACATAGAACACTAAACATGTGGGATGAAGTTGGCGAATGAAATCTACCTTGACATGATATTGTGTACGTGATGACTTAGTTGTTTTAATACATCCAGAAACAAATCAAAGATTCATTGATTAAAAAAAATACTTATACAGAAAACCATGGAAGGGACTTCGAATTTGATGTCTGAAATAATTTCTACCTTTGAATGTCACTCTGGAATAGTTTCATGTTGTTTGGAAACAATTTGAAGAAATGATGATGGAATATTTTCCCCTTTGAGATCCTTGATCGCTATGGATTCATGGCCTCTCAGAATTCACTTCTACCAAATATGGTACATATTCATGATGCGTTATATATATCACTCTTGAGGAAGTTCAAAACATATCACTCACATGTACTGAACTCATAGGTGGTAAATCTGGAACTTGATCTCTATTATGAGTACTATCTAGTAATGATTATGTATAGTAGAAGATATTGTTTACGCAAGATGGAAACCCATATTGTAAAATTTTTTTGGAGGACCCATATATATGATCAAGAAACATGGGAACCGGATGAGGTGATGAAGGAGAAGTACCCTCACCCGTTTATATAAAAAAGACTTCAATGGAGAAATTCCAAACGCGGGGTAGAATGTATTAATACAAAATTTTATCAATGGAAATTTCTCAAATCTTATAGTAATTTCATATATTTTAGACAACATTTAATATGTTATAGTCTATATTATAAACATTACAAATGACTAATTAATGAAATATAAAGTATTTATAGAAGCTAAGGAAATAATACCATTGAAATAGTAACATGAACAAAGGAATAGTAATATGACCCTTTTGAATAGTAAACTATTCAAATAAAGAATATCATCTCACATTAAGGTGTAAATAAAATTTATTCATTTTATAAATTACAGTATGGTGTAATTATATTATATTATATGTATGTAAATATTTTTTATATTATAAATTATGTGCGGGAATTTTTTGAAGTCGCAAGTATTTAATTAAAATCTTATTATTAATTTAGGAATATTAATGAATAATTATTTTTGTTATATTATTCATTAATTTAAATTGTTTATGTCTTTTGGTTTTATTATAATTTTATGAGACGTAAAGTAATATTTCAATCTGTTATGAAATTTTTAATAAATTTAAGATCTATATTTTCCAAGTAAATGATGATTTTCATTGAAAAAAATATTGATATTACCATTATTATTTTCTTAAAATAGTGTTTGGTTTTTATTTCATCACATAAAAAATTGTTAGGGTAAATATTTGGGAGTTTTCTTAAATATTATTTTTTTACATTCCTAAATAATGTAATTTACTATATATATACATTATAAGTTCAATAAACTATTTGTTGAGTAATTATTGATGTAAGAATAATAATCTCGAAATTCGATTCATTATTTTAATATTTTGGTGGTAGGGCTCAAACTATTTACATTCTTGATCTAAAATAATACACTATGGATTAAAATAATTGGTAAGCACCTCTATCCTCATATATAAATAACTCTGTTGGCCCCCTATTCTCCTTACTCATATCAAGCTCCATGCACTGTAAAAAATCACCACAAATCACACCCAAATCCTCCATCCCACAACTAGGAGATCATGGTCTCATTAAAAATCCTAAACCCATTTCATAAAGAGGTTCTCAAGGACGATAAATCGTGGAGGTAAAATCATGTTCCATTTTATATAAATTTCTTTTAAATTTCATTTATTTTATTCTCATCTACTAATCATATCTTATAAAAATGGAATTATAACAATAGTATGTATGATTTAATGTAACTATATATTATTAATGGATGATCCATTATTAAAACCATCACTCCCACTCTTTTATTATAAAAATCTAATCCTCACTAGCAATGTGTCAATTTACTGGCATCGTGGGAGATACACATTCATTTTCATTTATGGCCTAAAATATTTTCAATAAAACTATAATAATTGTTGAAAAATATTTCTAATTTATGATACAACCCTCACTATGTTTTGGAACTAACATTTATATAAAATACTAAATTAAAAAAAATTGTTATGATACAAAAAACTGGACAAATTAACCATAAATGATCATAATTAATTTTTATCTAATGATTAATACTCAAATAATATAATTATATTTAGAGATATTTTAACTATCTAAAATATAATTTATAAAACATTATACTAATTCTAGATATTCTCCCACATTTTACATGGATTCCATTATTGTATACAAGGCGACCAATCATGGAATTCATGAAAATGAATGATCCCGAATGATAAAATTAAAATGTATATATCATATAAAAGGAAATAAATGAAAAAAAACTAAAATTAATAAAATTAATGTGAAAAGTTTATTTATTTTTATTTAATGAATATAATGTGATTATATAATTCATTAATATGAAGAAAAAACTCAGATATAATTTGAGGGAGATTCATGAATTTAATTCTGTTTCTTGAGTTTTTCCCTCATTCACAATATTTTTAATAGATATTACATAAATATCATATCATAATTATTATCCTAAATTATATGGGATATTAAAATTTTCTACCTGATTTTAGGATAGAGACAATGTTTTCCAAAATAATCATTTTTTAAAGAACATACATTTACCTCTAATTATTGATTCTTCATCACACAAGGATGATGATTCTTATACCACTCATGTTAATCTATCATTATTTTGGGGAAATAAATATTATGAATATATTATTTATGAAATAAAACCCATTCCATTACAAGGTTTATTTTATATAAAATATTGATTTACCTTCAATGTGGCATAAATTATAATGTAAATGATTTGATTTGATGGGTGCGACTGGAATTATATTGTGAAATATAAATGGAATGATTTTATGTGTGTTCCTAATATTATATGGAATTATAAATAATTGGGAAATGTGATTAATATCATGAGGAAAAGTTAGATATGTGTAAACATGATACTATAATTGTTAAAAATTATGATTAGTAGTTGATAACTAAGACACGGTATTTTATTTTTGTGTACTTTCACATTTCAAGCCTTTTCATCATGAATCATATCATGATTATGATCCAATGCTTATTTTATAATGATATTTATTATTATCACCCCATGTTTTATTATTTCATGTTCATGTATATCCACTAATTATGATTTAGGCCCACCATTTTTTATGTATATCTTTATCTGATTACTTATACTAAAGAGAATGTGAAGACCTATAAGAATCTAGAGAATAAGGTATTAAATAGATGTTTATGTTTTATTTCTAAAAATTTTTCTATGGTCATAATTTTACCAATACTCTAAATTTTTGGATCCTAGTTGTGTAACTATTTTTTGTTCATATTTAAAATTATGTAATGATAACGTAAGAATATTTGGGTTGCTATAGTAGTGCCCAATAATGATATTTTGAATGTTACGTTGTTTATTGATTCTAGAAAAAGAAATTAATGTTGATATATTCATTTTTTCATATCTTAGATATTTGGTAGAAAAATTCAAACCTAACGACAATATGTAGATGTAGAATTACCTGTGAGAACATAAAATTGGGAAATTATTTCTTCCAATGTAGAAAACTCTTCCCTAATTAATTTTTATGGACTGAACCTCCAATAAAATAATTTCTTACATCTTCTGGTGGAGTTTGATGTTATTTTAGTAATTTATATGGTATCATTATACAAATCAAAAGTCAACTATT
Source organism: Viscum album (assembly GCA_963277665.1). Taxonomy (NCBI): domain Eukaryota; kingdom Viridiplantae; phylum Streptophyta; class Magnoliopsida; order Santalales; family Viscaceae; genus Viscum; species Viscum album. The sequence goes on along the minus strand of OY728126.1, from coordinate 1,680,362,698 downwards.
GGGAAAGGGATATCATTATTCACATACAGATGCATCATCCTATTCTATACAATATAAAGGAGGAGGATTAATCTCCTTACAAATAATTATCCCTAGTGTGTTTATTATTTCCATGGGTGCATAAATATCTATATCAAATGAATGATACAAAGTATAAAACCATGATTGAGTACACTCCCAATTTAATTTAATACATCCATTTATTCCCTAAAGAATTATCTCGTATTCCATGTGACTGAGAGGTTTATTTCTAATTTGATGTGTTTACTGAATCTCTTCCTTTATCAAAGACACCATATTGAATATAAACCATTGATATAGGGGAATAGGAAATTAATTTTCATGACAATTTGGTTAATGGGTTCATATGACCATGATCATCATCATGGTATGCACTAGTCGTATTTGTCAGGAAGAATGACATATCAATTCAAGACTGTATTAATTATCATGAGATTAAAAAATAATGATTATTAACAAGTATCCAAATCAAAATATATATTACATTCTAGATTGACTACGTTCGGCCACATATTTCTAAATGGTGGACCATCTGTTGGAATATCACCAATTAAGGGTGAGGATGAAAGATATTCTTGTGTTAGCTATTCGAACAACGTAAAAACAATATTAGTTCATCCTGATGCCATTAAGACTACAAAATGATCCAACAATATCCATGGAAAAAACTAATATAGTCTTTAGAGATCACCTTTAAATATATGTGCTACTCTGTATCGATGATATAAGGATATAATCCAAGAGAATGTTGGAACCCGATGAACAATTTAATACTGGTATAAAGAATTTATGAAGGGATAAACATTAGACAAAGTAAGTTAAATTTAAATTCCAAAACCTGATCATCCAGATTAAGTAATAAATTATGATGTGTATTTATTTTATAATAAATATCCGAAAAATACACCTTAAATTAAACCTTCAATGACCTTTTCCAGTCTATGTTCTAGATAATTAGACAAAAATTTACATATATTTAATGAGAGTTTAAAAAATTAAAAACATAATAATTAAGTGAATTCATCTGAACTAAAACATTAAATGACCTTTTAATTTGAAAGGAATCATGTGATAAATATTTCTGAAACCTGGTATGAGAAAAAAAAGATCATTAATGGATATATATATAATGGAATCATTTGTTAAGTGATAATATAGAAACCAATAAAAAATTTCTTATAAACTTATTAGCATGTATAGAAACATAATATAGTTGGCTTGGGACATATTTACCATATCACTCTTGAAACCACCCTTACACATGGAATAACCATTCAATTAACTTCCATATCAAGAGTAACCAATACCTTTGAGAGCTATAATGGGGTTACCCATAATATCTTGACCAATAATGGGATCAACCCAATTAATCTAGAGCTATAAGAATGATAAAACAATCATATATTGAGCTATAATGGTATCAAACCAAAAAAAACTATTTCAATGGAACATGTCATGAATAAATGAATTGATAACTTTTTTAAACCCTTGATAAAAACACATTCAGATTTTAAAGATACCCTTTTTCGTAAGACAAGTCACCATTGAAATATAAAAAAATATGCATACAATAATGAAATAATATTCATAATAAATTAAAATGACAAAATATAATTGAAACACCGTAGTAATAAATCATCATGAAATTATGAAATACCACAAATGGAAAATATATAAAAAATATTCATTTTGAATTTCATTAAATTGTCTTTGAAAACAATTTTAGAAGGAATGTACTTTAAAAATATAATTAAAGTGAGAATTAATTAGAATGGAATGTATATGGGTATAAAATATAAATATATATAATAAAAAATTATATTAAAAATTATTGACCCATATAATCATTATTCCACATATTGAATAAAGTAGAATATTTACCCAATGAATGAAAAATGGGGTAAGAATTACATTACCTTGTGTTCGTATCGTTTAAAAAAATATTAAAACTCTTGATTAATTGTTAAAATAATGATATTAATATTATAAAGATTGATAATTGTTATTTTTACTCCATATATGAGAATTTTACACATCCTTCCATCCATTAACTAATAAAAAAATTTTCTTCCCATTTTTTCGGGTGTGTTTTTACATGATATTTGCGGTTGGTTTTAACAGATTTCATTTTATAATGGAAGAGAAACTATAGAAGTGAAATGATATGTTATTAAAAAAATTCAATAATTTAAAATGATACTATAAATCATTTTTCCAGGGATGAGGATGAATGATTTTTATTTAGATCATTTTGGTAGTTCTTCAATAATCATGATATACTTTCACCATATACATATAAAATTATTCATACTATTATTTATATAAAATAAGATAGGTCCTATAATACACATGTAATGTTTTTTTATTAAGAGTAATATAGGAAGAATTATGATGGGGAATTGTGACACGAACATGATAAAAATAAATAAAAAAAATGCTAATTGAGAATTAAAGACTCCTAGATAAGATTATGTGAATTTTGTATAAGAAATGAAAAATAATTGAAAACAAAAATCAATAAAATTAATGAAGATTTTTACATCATGATCCCTTCTCCATGAAAAACTTCTTACATCCATTTGTTTTGGCCTTTTGGAAAGAGCAGTAGGTCATAGGCATGGGAATGATATATAGGAAGTTTTTTTCACATACATTATCCAATTATGAAATCTATAGATGCTCGAGAGGATGAGGGGGTGAGGGAGGTTTTTATAGAGTAGGATAAGATGGGGTTTCCATTATTTTAATCATTATATTAATATTTTTATCTCAAGAATATGAATAGTATTGATTCATGTGACCAAAATTATCAATGATATCATATTTTATCAAACCAAGGGTGCATACATCATCCACGATTCTAGTAATCATGTAATTAACATATAATTTATATATACGTTAAATTACTGTATTTCAATATTCATTAAAATTCATATATTTTAAAAAAATTAAAAACATTCACCTTGTACATTTTTCAAGATTCTTAATTAAAAAATTAGATCAATTTTTTCAAAATATTTTTCTATATATATTTACTTTTATTTTTATATAAAAATATAATTTATTCGAATAATAATTTTTTTAAAACAATTACTCATTTTATAAAAACATTATAAACTAATCATGGTCTCATAAAATTATCTTAAAAAATCAGAACATAAAAAATAATATATGATTACATTTTGTGAAAATTACATTGCATTTAAAATATTTAATTAATTATAAAATATAAATTAAATATTTATGGACTATAAAAAAATACCAACACTTATATAATGATAATATTTGAACTTAAAAAATGAATAAATTTTATTTATACAGTCAGGGGCGAGGTTACTCTTCATTTGTCTTATTTACTATTATTTGGGGTTATATTAATAATCACATCAGTACATTACTATTCATAAGGATGTGATTATAATCATAGGGGTATGTTAATATTCACTAAAAAATAACATGATCCTATAAAACTCTAAATAAATTATTTATCAAAACAGAGTATGTCAGTTTTTAAAAATTCAAAATAAATAAGTTTAAAATTTATTATTAACAAAAAGGTTATATATTTGTCATTGAATTGTGTAGTTTTTCAGGCGCATTGGGTCTCCTTTTAAATTCTGGGATGTTACATTCTCTCTCCCCCCCCCGCCCAGATAAATGAGTTGTGCTGTTAAAATTCGATAATTTTACTTATAATACTAAATTCAAGTATTGATAATTAATAAATACTAATCTATTATGTGTACATAATTAACTAGATGTTCAAAATTAAATAATATCTTTAAAATATATCTAAACAACCACAACGTCTAATTTCTAAATTTGTTTAGACCGTTCCTCTAGTAGAAACTATAAGGCCCTTAACCCTTACATTCACATTCAGTACTAAAATATGTTATGTATTTATTTATAAGATTTAACTGAAAAATACAATGTAAAATATACATATGATCGCCTTTTCATTTCAAGGTTCTCGAGAATTAGAAAGAAACATACTTATATTAAATCACAGTTTAATAAAATAAAATATATATAACTAATTTGATTTATCTATATGTAAAAATTAAATTTCCTTTTAATATCTAAGGAATCCTATGAAAAACATCTAAATTTTTTTATGTTCAAAAAATCACAGTAGGGGATATAAAGAAAGAAATTGTTAGTCATTTGATAAAATAAAAACCAAACAATCCCATTTCATATAAACATGTTAGAATACATAGAAACATCATGTAGTTATCTTGGGAAATATTTAGCAGATCACACATACAATCACCCTTACACATTGAATTACTATATGATCAAATTATATCTCTAGAGTACCCAATGCCTTTTAGAACTATAATGGTTCTCACCCGTCATATTTTTAGCTATAATGGGATCAAACATACAAATCATGAGATATTAGGGGGATCAAACCATCATAACATGATCTATAATGAATTCAACCAAACATAACTATTTTCAAGGATCATATCATAAATAATGAAATGGATAACATATTTAATCCCTTAAGAAAACCACATTCAGATTTTCAAAATGCATTTTTTAAAATAAATATCACTTAATATATAAACAAATTCATAAAATGATGAAATAACATACATAATAATTTATTATTTAAAAATATAAGTGAAACAACATAGTAATAAATAATCATGGAATTAAGAGAGACCACTAATTCCACATGTATATATATATATTACAATATTTTTTAATTTTATTAAAGACACATTTAAAAGGATTTTAAATTGATAGTACCTTACTAATATAATTGGTGAGATAACTAACAAAAATGGAATATATATGTTTGTACACTATAAATACACACAATCAAACATGATAGAAAAAAATTCAACACACGAATATACTTAATACCACATAATTAATAATGTAAAAGGTTAACCAAAATATTGGAAATTGGGTTAAGAATTCTCTTAACTCATGTTCGTCTCACAATAAATAGGATTAATAATATTTTTTAATTGTTAATAGAGTGTTATTAAAATTTTAATTAATCATTTAAATTTTTAAAGCACTTTCTATGAACATTGTATTACATCATTCGACCGTGTAATTATAATATTTTGTTTATTCCCATTGTTTTAGGTGCTTTCATTACATGACTTCCAAGGCTGATTCAGTACAGATTTCAAAGTCAAATGAAAGAGAAACTATAGAAGGGAAAAGAGATATTAATAAATTCTTTTATAATATAAACTTATATTATAAATCATATTGTTTTCATATATATGGATGAATGATAATTTTTAGACATTTTTGGCGGTTTTTCAGTAATCATGAACTAAATTCACCATATACCATTAATATTAGTCATATAATTTCTTTAGTGAACATAATATTGATTCTATCAAACACGTTACAATATTTTTCAACTACTAAAATTATTTTACAACAACATTTTAAGGACACAATGGAAATTGAAGTCACTTCATCCATAATGTTGGTAAAACGACACATCATAGATGATGTTTTAAATTTTAGAATAAGAGGGAGAAGAGAAGAGGTATGATATTAATTTGTTCCATTAAAATAATATCAATATTAAATTTATAAGATAATATATCTTTCATGACTCTTGGATAATAGGATCTAAAAATATTATAAGAAATGAAAATTAATTCCAAAGAAATTAAAAGAAAATGAAAGAGGATTTTAACTTCTTTATCACATCTCCTTGAGATCCTCTATAAGGCCTTTGGATTTTCCCTTTTATTGAGGCCAGAAGGTCGTGGATATGGGGATGTTCCTTGGGAAGGGGTTATGGAATAATTTAAATAATTCTTCAATCCATATAGGTGTCAGAAGAATTGGTGGTGAGGATGGTACTTATAGTGGATGAGATGAGGGGTTTCAATTATTTTAATCATTACATTAATATTTTCTCTCAAGACTATGAATATTCTTGATTTTTCTGACAAAAAACAATAAATTGATCATTTCAGTTCGAAACAAGGTTTCTTACATCATCTATGATGCTAGGAATACTGTATTTTTATATAATATATATATATATACAGTAAATTACCATATTTCACTATTCAATAATAAAATAAGTCTTTCAGAAAAATCCAAAAAATTCACCCAAAAATTTATTAAAATATTATAATTCAAAAATAAACTGAATTTAATTTACAAAAATTTTAAAATATGTTAAATTTAATTTTTAAATAATATCAAAATCAATTTTAAAAAAGTTAATTTAAAATAATAACTCATTTTATAACAACATAAAAATTTAATTAAGGACTCATAAAATTATCTTACAACCATAAGATAATAAAATAATAGATTATGAAAATGAAATTAAATTGAAAATAATAAATTAATCATTAAATTTTAATAAAATGTGTATGACCTACTAGAAATACCAACACATATATAATTATCAAAATGTCCCTTATAAGATGCCAAAATTTTATTTATACAGTCAGGGATGAGGATACTCTTTATTTGTCCAATTTAATATTCTTAAGGGTTATATTGATATTCATAATGGCATGTTACTATTCATAATGTAATGTTACTATCCATAAGGTTATGTTATTATTCACCTAAAAAACATGATCCGGTCAGACTCTAAATAACCTACTTAACACAACTGTGTTTTTCTATTTTTCAAAATTTTAATCACATAAGAGGAAAATTTATGTTTAACTACTATGTATAAAGGTAACATAGTATTTAGTAGTTCATTTAAGAACATAGTGTTTTCTTTTAAAATAGGAGGATGTTACAATAAATGTGAGTTCTTGATGGAATATGTTTCATTCTGGTGGAATGTTTTCACCAATAAAGGAATATTTGTTGACCCTTCTAAGACTATGTAAATTTTAGAGTAGTCCAGGTAATCATTAATAACAATGATATGTAGTTTCCTTGGCCTATCTTGGTATTACTGCCTATTTTTGAATAAATAATAATGATTTTTCAAACCCACTAACTATGATTACATAGAAGGGATATAAGTTTTTCAAGACCAGTGAATACGATGACATACTTAATGAGTTGAAAATAATGCTTATCCCCATGCAATTACTCACACTTATGAAAAGTAGGGTACTATTTGTGGTTAACAATGATTCATCAGAGAATTTATTAGGATGTGTGCTAATGGAAATTTATAAACTGATAGCCTATATATCAGTAATTTTTATGATTAATGAGATAAATTATCCCACATGTGAGTTGGATTTTTTATCTGGGATATGTGAGTTGAAAATATAGTGGTCTTATCCCTATAAATAGTACTAAGAAACATATACTGATAATATGAGGCACAAATACATATTTACATACACAGATATTAATATGAACAATATATTATGGTAAGAGCTCAGGAAGGATTTTGAAAAATCAATCAAATACAATCCAATAGAAATTAATAATGTAGAGGATAATCTATTAAGAAATGATGAGAAAAAATTATAAATAATGATAATTGATGAGGATATGATATTCATATAAGTTGAAAGTGATATACATGGGAATCACTAAAGAAGAAAAATCATCAATTATTTCTTAAAATATTATTGAACAATACCTCACTGAAAATATAATGGATTTTTAAAGAAATCATCTTGTAATTCACAAGGAGTAAGACATGGGAAAGCATGAATCCCCATAGTTCAAAATTTATGAGGAATGAGTTTCATCTATTGGGACCAAAATATGGGAACCATTCACTCCAAAGATACGAATATAGCTTAATAGTGACGTACAGATAAAAACATTCTCTACTAACCCAAGGATCACAAAGATGTATTAACATTTTCAATAGAACTATTGCTTAGACAATATGACGAATTAGATCATGGAATATAGGTTAAATTTCTGAGTATGTCTGCAAGATAATGATAGAATGAAAATATTTAAGTGATGATCAATCCACTACCCATAACAACATGGAGATGGTAAGAATAACCACTGACATTGTCACCATACATTTGAAGGAATACATAGGAAACGATTATATATTGGTTGTTTATGATTATATTATATTGTTAACTAACTTCATCTCATTTTTAGATGACTTATCACTAGATGAACATGCCTCGATAATCATTTGTTATATGGTATGTATGCATCGAGGAACACTATCAAAAGTATGTGATTGAGATATAATATTCACCTCCATGATCTATAAAAGACTCCATCATTCTGTAAACAATGAGATTGACATTAATGGAATTTATCATAGGAAAATTGTTTTCCAATCAGAGTAGATTATCCAAAGATTATAATACATGTTTAGATCACGTTTTATGGACTTTAATGGAGGATTTTACTCACATATTGCATTGAATTAGTTCTCTTATAATTGTAGTATCCAGTTGAGAATCCAAATTTCACTTTATGATATCATTTATGAATAAAGATGATGATTACTAACATTATATTTTTAATATTGGGAACATAATATTATAAGACCTATCATTGATAAAGAAATAGTGGAAAAGGTAAATAAAATAAATAAAATATCATGGAATTCCAAAATTGATAGAAGAGAAATTTTAAAAATTATCAATGGTACCTAGAATTTGAGGTATGAGAGATGGTATTCCACTAAAAATATCCATGTAAGAGGACCATGTGATTTAGAATTAAAGAAAATATAATTAAATATTATATAATAAACTTCTAGAATCTTGATCGTGTCAAAGTATGTCTTATTGACTATCACTTTCTCCAAACATGTATCAATTTCACGATGTATTCTATTTATCCCTCTTCACGAACTACAATCCAGACCCCTCATGTGTACTAAATATATAGTCTCTCTAGTTGAAAATTGATATCTCCTACGATGAGTATCAAATAAAGATCATGGAAGGTAGAGATAATGCTATAAAAATCAAATCTACTAACTTAGTCAAATAACTATGAAGTTACTATATATACGAAGGTGCTATATTTGAACTAATGGAAGCGATAACGGAGAAATACTATCACTTATTTTTGTAAAACAGTATTTCAAGGGTGAAATTTAAAAAGGGTGAAGAAAGTAATGATGAAAATATTTATCAATATATTTTCCCCCTTATTATAATTATGTTATATTATAAAACTTATGCATGGAATATATATAACAATAAAAAATATTTCTCTTAAATGAAGAATGTCATTAGAAATTATTAATGAAAATAAATAATACATCTCGATGGAAGAATAACATCACCCATGGATTAGTATCATGGTCATTAAGAATAGAAATTCATCCAGAAAAATATAATCCTCATATATAAAATTATAAATTAAATTTTGGTATCTTATAAATGATAATATGATATAATAATATCTTTGTATATGAAAATAATGTTTTATAACATATTAATTGATTTTTGGTGTTTTTATAAAACATGAATTTTTATTTATTCTTTTATAATTAAAATATTATAAAAAATATCAAAAAATAGATTAACTAATTTCAATTTTTATGCCTTATGGTTATTATATAACATTATGAGACATTGATTGAATTTTAAATGTGTTATAATATTTGCTATAAATTTAAATTTGATATTTTTTTTTAATAAATGATTAATTAAATAATAATTTATATTCAACATATTAAAAATATTAATTTCACAAAATGGAGATCATTTATTAATTATACACATCAAAAAATGGTTATGATTCATTATATGGATTTTTCTAAAATAGCTAAAAAATTGAATAGTAAAATATAGTAAAATATAGTATCTATAAAATACATGAAATGTTAAGTTATATATTATGTATGGATGATTTAATCCATTAATTTCAATGAATACTACTGAATTTTTTGTATTTATTCATGGTAATAAACACAATTCATTTTATTGAGACAAATTAATAATATGAAGAATAAAATAAGCAAAGACTTGATGCATGTTCAATTTCATCCTAATCCTATTCCCATTCTACAATCCCACATAAAATATCATTTGTTCATTACAATATAACAAAACTAATTTCCCAATGGATGTTCTCAAGGACAGTAACATCATGATTTAAAATTCACTTCTGTTTTCATTTAATATATTTTCAAGTACGTTTATTTTGTCATTCCCTACCAAATTCACTCATCAAACTGGCCTGATAACTCTAATATCATATTTATAGAATAATTATATTATGTTAATGAAATAATCCATCTTGAAAACATGTCTCGGAACTCATTTACACTAAAAATGAATACTTTATCCATGAGGTGTTGATTAATTGCATTTGAGGATGAAAATTTTTAATATCACATTAACACTATCTTGGATAGTTATTAAACCATTACTATGGTCAAATATTTTGTAAAATTTATTCTCTAAAAAGTTTTTTGTTCTCGAACTAAAATAGGGATAAAATATTAAGTAAAAAATAATCAATGTGATCAAAACCCCATAAAATTAATCTATAATTTTACCATTAAAATCTTATCAAATGAATCATCCTCGTATATATAAAAAATATAATATATATTACCTAATTGTCTTATGTAAATTCATTAATAACGCATAATTTTAATTTTGGATAATTATCCCCATTTTTATAAGATCTTCTATATATGTATACAAGTGAACTGATCATGGAATCCAATATATGAACTCTCTTGAAAGGAAAAAATTGAAATATCTAACTCATTATAATATCCATAAAATAAATTAATAAAATTATAATAAAACAAATACATGTCTATTTTATTTTTCTTTATTAATGAATCTATTTTGATTATACGTGATATTATCGTGATGAAAGAATTCATACATATGGTATTGGGTTTCTCAAGCCCAATTTTATTTCTTTCTATAATTCCACTTTTGTTCCAAGGTTTAGTATATATGTTCTATTAATATTCATAAAATATAATTTAATTGTACTAAACTTTTATTTTATACGATATTAATACTTCAAATCTTCATTTATAAAAAATAAAAAAAAAATATAAAATAAATCTTCTATTTAAAAACACATGTTTTACATATCGTCAGATTATTTCTTCATAACTCAATATAGATTATTATTCAACCAAAAATGTTATCAAATTATTCTTTGGGAAACCCAATATCTACTCATGAATGAATTCAGAGAAATCCATTTTTTGTCAATTGGTTATTTAATGATTTTAATTGATGTTCATTATTGTGTCATGTATGATTATATAAATGATATGATGTGTACGATGTGTTAAAAATTATATATAACTCCAATGTATTGGTTAATGTAATTTATCTCATTAGATTATGTGAAATAAGAGTGGACATTATTCTATATTTTTTACAATGAAGACGATTTCCTGATTATGCACATATGTTATGTGTTAACATCATGATATCTTTGTTCACAACTATGTGGGGTATTTCAAAAATAAGAAATTATGTTTAATTTCTATTCATTTACAAATTCCAGGACATTAGTTAGTGATTCCTCTCACAATTGTGATGATGATTCTTTTCATTTTTTATGATGATGATGATTATGCTCACCTATGTCATATTGATTCATGTTCTTATCTATCCTCTTACTAGGATTTTATCTTAACCTTATCTTTGATTGATCTCCTCAAGTGATTACTTATACTAAAAAGTACTTGAGTACCACTATGAACATACATAATAATAAATTAAATAATTTTTTTGTTTTAGTCATTAAATTTCATCTATGATCCTAATGTTTCCTAATAAATTAAACTGTGGGATCCTGGGTTTTTAAAACATTTATGATATTTATCAATATAATGATATATTGTTCATGTACAAATATGTACGGTCCCTATGGTAAACCATGATATTTTTAAAAAAAATAACTATTACAAAAAACTCACTTATAAAAGGCTGCCACCTCACTACATATTATTAAAAAATAAAACCATTTTGATTTGAACCATAACTACCAAAAAAAAATTCAATATTTCTTCCCTTTATACTAGAATAATATTTTTTAATAAATTCCTTTATGGTTTAATTTTGGTATAATTCCAAAGCGGTTGTCTCATATGTGGTAAATTTTGTAACTAAGTTTTTTATATTTACTCTTCTACAACATTCGAGTATTTTTAATTTACAAGAATATAATAAAAAATTATATAACATATACTAAGATATTACTATGTTATGATAATGAAATATATCTATATCCCCCATCATAATATGGAAAAATTTTAGGTTTCTCATATATACAGTAGACAACAACCTCATGAACCGATGTGACACATTTTACATTAACACATATCCTTTTTTGGTATGATTATGGACAATATATATATATATATATGAAATATATAACATAAAACTACCAATATATTCATAAAATCATATTAATATGTTTTCATTTAATATATTTTCATGTACTTTTATTTTGTTCTTCCCTACCAACACCCCACATCAAACTGGCCTGATATCTCTAAAATCATATTTATATAAGAATTATATTATTTTAGTGAAATAATTCATCATGAAAACTGGTCTCAGGTCTCATTTAAACTAAAAATGAATATGTCATACATGAGGTGTTTATTAATTGCCTTTAGGGTTTAAATGTTATAATTTCACTTTAACACTATCCAGGATAGTCATAAAACCATTACAATGGTTCAAATATTTTGTAAAATTTATTATCTAAAAATTTGTATGTTCTCAAACTAAAATTGAGAAATAATATTAAGTAAAAATTGATCATTATGATCAAAACCCCCAAAAATTAATCTAAAATACTAACATTAAAATCATATCTAATGAATCAACCACATATAAAAAATATAATATATAATACCAAATTGTCTTATGTAAATTCATTAATAACATATAAATTTAATTCTATATAATTATCCCCATTTTTACAAGATCTTCTATATATGTATAAAAGTGAACTGATCATGGAATCCCATATATGAACACTATTTAAAGGATAGAATTGAAATATATAACACATCATAATATCGATAAAATAAATTATTAAAATTATAATAAAACAAATACATGTCAAAAATATTTTTTATTTATTTATTAAATAGTCTAATTTGACTATACATAATATTATCGCAATGAATGAATTCATACTTCTGGTAATGGGTTTCTCGAGCCTAATTTTATTTATTTTTATTATTCCCCTTTCGTACCAAGGTTTATTATGGATGTTCTATTAATATTCATAAAATATATTTTAATTGTAATAAACTATTATTTTATACTATATCAATATTTTGAATCTTATTTTATATAAAATAAAAAAATCAAAAATAAATCATCTATTTAAAAATGTTTGTTTTACTTCTCTTCATATTATTTCTTCTTAACTCAATATGGATTATTATTCAACCTAGTATGTTCTTAAATTATTCATTGGGAAACCCAATCTCTACTCATGAATGGACTCAGAGAAATCCATTTTTTGTCAATGGGAAATTTAATGAATTTAATTGATGTTCATTAATGTTAATTTTATGATTATATAAATGATATGATGTGTACGGTGTGTTCAAAATTATAATGAACTCCAATTCATTGGTAAATTTAATTTATCTCATTAGATTATGTGAAATAAGAATGAATATAATTTTAGATTTTTTCACAATGAAAATGATTTCATGATTATGGACATATGTTATGAATTAATATCATGCTATCATTGTTCAAAACAATGTGTCATAATTGAAAACAAATAAATGATGTTTAATTTCTATTCATTTAAAAATTCCAGTAATTTAGTTAGTGATTCTTCCCACAATTGTGATAATGATTCCTTTCATTTATTATGATGATGATGATTATGCTCACCCATGTTATATTGATTCATGCTCTTATCTATCCTCTTACTAGGATTTTATCTTATCCTTATCTTTGATGGATCTCCATTGGAGATTAATTATACTAAAAAGTTCATGAATACCACTAAGAACCTATAGATGAATAAATTAAATAATTTTTATGTTTGAGTAATTAAATTTCATCAATGGTCCTAATGTTTCCCAATAAATTAAACTCTGGGATCCTGGTTTTTTAATACATTTATATTATTTATCTTTATAATGATATATTGTTCAGGTAATAATATTTATAGTCCCTCTGGTAAACCATGATATTTTTTAAAAAATTAATTGTGCCAGAAAACTCACTTATAAAAGGCTGCCACCTCACTACCTGTTATTAAACCATAAAACAATTTTGATTCAAACCATACCTACCAAAATAAAATTCCATTTTTCATCCCTTTAATCAGGAATACTATTTTTTCATAAATCCCTTCATGTTATATTTTTTTATAATACCAATGAGGTTGTATGATTAGTGGTAAAATTTCTAACTATGTGTTTTATATGTACTCTTCTACAACATTCAAATATATTTAATTTATGAGTATATAATAAAAAATTATATAGCATATACTGATATATTATAATGTCATGATAACGAAATATCCCACAACATAATATGGAAAAAATTTATGTTTCTTATCTATACAGTAGACAACAACCACACAAACCAATGTTAGACATTTTTCATCAACACATATCCTTGTTGGGTGTGATGATTGATAATATATATATATATATACTAAATATATAACATTATACTACCAATACATTCATTATATCATATAAATATGTTTACATTTAATTTCATAGGGGATATGATAAGGTCAATCATCTATATAGAAAAAATCCTCCTCACAATATGATGTGATTCATTTTTCACAAACTCTTTACATGGAATGTAATAATGAAAAATTTAATGACTAAATATGATATTAATGAAATAATAATTATTTTTATATATATTTTTATTGTTATTAATTGATAATATATCATTTTATTTAATCCTTTCTCAATAGATTGATGGTAAAAATTTCATTCGTGTTTCTGTAAACAGCCACCTTCAGGAAGCAATGTGACACCCTTTTCATCAATACGATGCTTATATGATATATAAATGTATTATTTAAAAAATTGTATTCTATTTATGAAATTATGATTATTATATAATAATAAAATATTACTTACCTCCTTTCTACAATTATCATTGAAAAATATAAACAATATATTTTCATATGTAGGACCTACCATCTCCAGGGTCATAACACACTTCATATGTGAAAAACATATTTCATTATTATTGTTAATATTATAATTTTACTTCATATTATGATAATTATTTCATAAATAATATTCATAATATTTTTAAATAATTAACATTTAGACCAATAATCAATATATTAAAGTTCTTTTTGACACATATTTGAAATATTTTCATAACACGTGATGCAAACAAAATTTATTATCTAATTGTATATTAGATAGAAATAAGGTAAATAAATTGAATAATAATCTTGATAAAATTTAATATTAATTATATTAAAAAATTTATTATTTATGATGATGACTGAAGTATGTAACATGTCTGGCTCAAGGTAAGGGATTTATCTCAATTTACATTAATTGAAAAAAATTGAAATATTAATTACATAATATCATTTATATGGACTATATTGTTTACTGTTGAAATATAATATTATTATTTATCAATAATTAATTTCAATTTAGGTTTTTCTGATTTATTTCATCCAAATATATTTGGAAATAGTAATTAATATGTGGAAAAAATTTATTAAATCTGCTTCTTTTAGTTCGGTTATATTAAATATTCATTGTCATTAAAATTATATGATAATATTTATAAATACTTGTGATTGTGTTATGATTTATTTACACATGTAATTTTTATTTACATTTGGTACAAACTATCATGTTATTGATTAATCCTCAATTCATCATTATTCATGAATTTTTTATGATGTATTTTAATTTATAATTGCCTAAAATGAATTTATATTGTTATTTAATATAGTTTATAATGATACTTTAAGCATATAGATCAATTTTTCCACTATTTGGAAAAAATATCTTAAAATATGTTTTTAAAAAATGATAAATCCATTTCATTCATTTTTATGTAATATCATTTAATACATAACCAGGTATTCTAAAAATGTTTTTATCATTTTAGAACTATTTATTAAATTAATGATTACAAGTTTTTAAGTTTTTAAATATTTTTTTAATATAATATTCCTGATTTTTTCAATATAAGGATCATTAGAAACATATAGAAACTGTTAAATAAATTTTTTTTAACATGTATTACATAACTTGAACATTCTGATATCATGCCCACTCCATATTTTAAATTATAATTTATAATTTTTCATATTTATTTTAAAATAATTTTCTTGTTGAACATTTTATGAAGCATTTTATGGTATTTATATTTATCAATTATTTCATCAATTTATTTAACTTCTTCTCCATTGATTATATGTTTTAATGACACCAAAATTATTATTTTTCATGATTTTTTTGATATATGTTTATGTGTATATACCATTTTTATAACAATTATATTAAACATGATTTTTTATGATTATTTTTGTTAATTGGGGTAACAGTTAAAATTTAATATGATAGATATTCAATATGAATGTTATTATTTATTATGATTTACACATTTAATATGGGGAATTTTTTTGAATTAGTACGTTACATGTGGGACCCATTTATAGATATTCCCTTTAAGAGTTTGTAAGTCCCGTATGAAAAACAATATTGAGTTTTGGTTAAGTCCTTATCCATTTATTTTATGGTCTTGAAACAAGGTCACAATATTATCTTTTATATATCGCACATCATACATTCCATCGTTATGAATTATATTATTTTTATTCCATTTGATTATAAAATTATTTAGAATATAATTTTTAAGATTCAATATCTTGTGATTATTTTTTGGATTTATTTTATCATATTTTTTCATTCCTTGTTATGCTCATGTTGTTGATTAAATGGATTGTGTTTCAGTTATTTATAATTCTATAATGATTGTCCCTTAATTATTCACTATACATTTATGTTGTATGATTTCCCTTAATAAATAGCTAACCTTGCCATTTTATTATGTTTTATTTTCCATAGGATATTAGGATGTGTTCCTTGATTGATATTTAGGACTAATATATAATGAATAATGTAGTTCTCACTGAAAAAAATTTCAGTATTATATTTTTCAGTTATAAAAATAATTATTAGTTTTTATGGATTTTACCCTGAATAATATACACTTTGACATTTTAGGGTTAGATTCCTTAAATCAACATCCAATGTAATAAAGTAGACACTGAATCTTATAAATTGTGTTTCTAGTCACAAGATATTTAATTTATAATCTATGTATTTCATATATTATCTTCAATGTTTCCCATAATATCCCACATATTAATAAGCTCGAAAAAACATCATAGAAGAATCAATACTAAAGGATGTTATCTAATTCATAGTATGGTAAAGAATGAGATATATTAAGTATTAAGATGATTATAGGGGTGTTATAACATAATTGAGTGCATTTTATCCACCTAAGGGATTCGTACAAAAAAATAGAATATAAATTCCAAATTCATATCATATATGAAATAATAATTACAAATGGGGTTAAAAAATAACACCATTCGATATTTATAACACTGGATACTGTAATTATAAAAAAATGAATTCATAATACTATAATAAATTATGTTTAAAGTCATTTCCAACAATAATATTCTACGTATATCTAGAATCAATCACACTCAAACATGAAAATATGAACATTTCCATTTTAAATCATGACTTTATATAATATTGAAGACTTTGTTGGAAGTAATCATAAAAATTAAACAAAATATAAAAATATTTATTTATAATCATTTTTACATATAATATTTTAACACATCTATAACCAATAATAATAGTTCATAAAAATTTGAGCATAGATTTTCATAATCATGTCTATGAATTATCATGTGATAATTGAGAGAATCATTCATAAACATGTATGATAATGTGAAATATCTATTCTAAATCATTACTATTATTATCATCATAACAAAATGATATATATATATATCTCTCTCATTACAAATAAATTGGATGGAAATAATGGAACCAACCATCACATAATCAGAATGTAGTCAAATGTATAATAGAGGGTCAGGAAAATATTAATCATTTCGACATAGCTTTAACCATTTAAATGAAAAAGAGATGCATAATAATTTAATCATAAAATTAAAGAAACTGGAAGATATAGAAAAATATAGGTGTAATTGGATCATGTCCCCATTTAACAATAAGTTAAATTGAATGATGTTATTATATATTAAAATACCCATCAAATATTTTGAGAACATATATTGGAGAAAATACTCATTTGATATTGAAATAAAATGTTTAAAGCCTAAAAAAATCATGAATATGTGGAAAAGAAATTTATTTTAAAAATAATTATAGATATATAATATGGAACCATCAATGAATTGAGTTATCATTATGGTAGGAAATTTCATTCATACAATATATATATATAATTATTATATTTGTGATATTGGAAAGAAGTAACTCACACAAAATTGAATAAATGTTCCATTTAAATTACATTATAAAGTGTAATATATATGTAGAAATTCCTTTGATAAATTATTGTATAATTTTAATATCATTCACAAGAACATTGTTAAAAGTATTAAAATCAACGAAAATGTTCATTAACAAAATAGGGAAAATAATTGATTTATTATTAAAAAAATTATTTGTCATTTTAAGTACCAAATATAAAACAATGCAACTAATAATTGAAACATACTTTACTAAATAAATGTGAGGAATATAAATGGGGTGTATAGAATAAGTAAAATATTATTTTCCTCAATAGAAATTTAGAATATATAATTATGGATTGAAAAGAGGTTGTATTATAAAACCCATTCCACATTTCTCATAATTCATCCTACCATTTCAAAAATCAAGAATAATAACTATATATTTATTATATATTTATTTCATATCCTTATTAATAAATAAAATACACTAAAACATTAAATTATAACTTCTAACATAATTTTTTTTAATATTTAATCATTATAATGGAGGTTGGGATGGAAAATTTTTATTTTTTATACTCTTTTGGTAAGATTGTTCTAGTAAATAATCCTTGGCCCCACGATTATTATTTAATAAATTTTAATCTAGATATCACTTCATGAAGGTAATTTTCTACAAGTAATCATGTGATCTGTTATAATTTTACAATGGAAGGTAAGGCTAGAAGTCGGAAGATATAATATAATTATAAAATCATATTTCTTTCAGAAATACCATATAAAAAAGATAAATTCATCATGATAAGAGAGAAAGAAAGGAAGTGGTGAGAAACTAAATATGTTAGATCTTGAAGTAGTATTCCACAATTACACATGAATAATGTTTTTATAACAATTTTATAGAAGAATAATACGAATAAGATTATACAATTCACATAATAAATATTTAGTGAATTATATATAAAAATTAATTTATATGGGAATAGTTATGATAACATTAAATGAGGTAAATGATAATATAAAATAGAAATTACCGTTTACGATAATTACATCTACTTTTAATAATAACCATTATATATATATCCTTAATGACCATGGGTTGTACCATTCTAAAGACACCCTCCTTATGAATCTTAAAAATGATGTGTATAAATGCTTTTCTAGCTTTGATCGAGATATGTTTCTCAAAATTGTTGGGATGAGAGGATTTATTATGTCCTTTTATTTTTGAACGTTGATACACCTTTGGAATTACTTAATATGTTAAATTAATAATAATTAAGTCATAATTTCATGTTAGAAAAAATGATATAATTGGTATCTATGATATGGATAAGTCCAAATACAATCATTTAATTAAATACATATGAGATTAGGTTTTTTTAATCCTTAACTTATTGTTTTAACAATCATTAACCCAAATTAATGACCAACAATATAAGGAAATTTTATCCCATTTAGGGTTAATAAGGATATATAAAATGGAATAGGGACCCATGAATTTATATTTTATAATATTATAGAATATATGAATATCACATGGCCACATATAATAATATATTTAATTTTAAACAGTTTAATGAAATATTATTTATCGTAAAATTAAATTGAATTCATTTTCTTGATTCTTTATTAAATTTGACATTAATAATTTTCATTATAGAAATTTCAAACAAATATGAATATTTTTACCATAAAAATATGTTATATTAATCAAAATATCTCATGGGACAACATAAATAAACCATAATAAGTTTTCTCATTGTTTTTAGAATCATTCAATTAATTTCTCTACTACCAACATATTCACTGTGCTGATATTTTGTAAAAACACAATATAAATATATAAAGAATAAAAAATAACAATAAATCAATGAAATAAAAATTATTTCATATTAATATTAATCTTTTATAACAATTATTAAATTATTTTTTTATTTATCATAAATTATTTGAGATGTAAATTAAAAGAATCTGACATTTTAGAATTTCACATTCAATTAAATAATGTAAATGTTTTTTTCAAATAAAACATTCAGTACAATATTTTAAAAAAATTAACAGGGTTGGATTAATTAAACTGATAATATAAATATATATATATGTACATTTATAGATGATTTTTATGCTTAATTTGAATGTATTACTATAACTTCCTTCCCCAAATCACTATATAACTATTTACTTGAATGGTTCTCTTTTGACCATATTCATTCCTACACATTAATTAGAAAATTCTCACTATAAGAGATTGCCTAATATAGTATCATGTTTAGACTATATTCTAAATATCCGAGTGTTCAATAATAAAATAATAACCTAAAAGCTACAATAATAGAAAATAATCAGATTATGATGAAATAAATAAAAATAAAATAATAATATATTATCTAATTAACGTCCAAAAAATCCATAAATAATATAAATAATATGAACACTTTTTCAATCAGAAAGACATTCTGGGATAATTGAAAAATAAAACAAGAGGGCTATACTGCATCACTGAGTTGAACCTCATCCAGTCCCTTAACAATTCTCAATCTATTTTTTTGACCATTCTAACCCAGAAATGTTCTGAGTAAAACATAATATACCACATGAAAATTTGTGTTTTAATATAATTTCAAATTATATAATGAAAAAAATATGTTTTTCGAAGGGGTATTGATGTAATAGAAAAAATAGCTCACGTTATTTATACCCACCAACTCTCGATTTCTAGGTTAAGTCCTATGGTTAGCCAATATTGCTTCAAGACATTATTGGATATCACAATGTAAAGAAAAAATCCATAATTATAATCACAATTTTTGGAATGATTATATTTTTCTCCATCTTGTACTGAATCATCCAATATATGGTCGGAAACCCCATTTTTGGTGTTTGATTTTCATGTACATAATGATTCACATAGAACATTTCAATAAAAGGTAGTCATGTATCTCGATCATTCAATTATATTTCAATTAGGAATCCAATATAATCATAATTCTCACAAACATGATTCAAATGATTGGGAATCATTCCAACTTGTGGTTTGTATCCCATGTATCTTTCCAAAAGTTTGTCAGTATCCCATGAAACAGTCCCTATGTTAGGAATATAACCATAAACCTTTTCCTCATGTATCATATATTGTTCTCTATAGTACCAAACATAATCACAAACAATAATATATCCATCATGATTCCAAAGACTATTTCAATTAACCTCAAATAGATTGAATCTCATTCATCTTATCCTTGGGTAGTCTAAAACTCAGGAATCATACCCTTATGCATGAACATAACCATTCACAATGACAGAAAACATTGTATTTTATATTCTCAAAAATAAATAACATATATATGTCACAGATGGAAACAATCTCAAACCACATATGAAACACTTCCCTTATGTGTTCATAAAATAAGAATCATTATAAGAAAAAGAAATTAAAAACTCAAAGCTATAATACATTAATATTAAGTATATCAACATAAAACATAGTGGTTAACTCATCCAATTACCATTAATCATATCAAATTATATATCATTTATTAATTTAACAAAAATCAATCAGTATTCCAATTATCTGATTTTAATTTTAGTGATTCCACATTAAACAACTAGAAAATTATGGATTATACCCAAAAAACATTAAAAAATCTTATATAAATTTTTTATGAAAAAACATTTTTCCCAAACCATAGGGTCATTAATTATTTTCAAGGTTAGGCTCACCCCATAGGTTTCCACAATCTTGGTTCAAATGTCAATGGACACAACACAATCCAATTAGAGTATTAAAAAATATATAATCATCCATTACGGTATTATCTAATTTGTTGGGTAATTTTCATTTTATTCTGGTTTGAATCATAGTAATCTGACATAATTATATAATTAAAACAATATATAGTGAAAATATCTAGAAAAAAATACCTCAAATGATTATTTTCCACTTTGACATCAAGGTACAACCTCATCTTATGTTGAATTCCAAGATAATTCTGCCTTGATATTGACCAACTAACCCAAATCCGATCATAACATTACTTAATCAATAAAACCTGTATAATGAATTAATTATAGTATTTATAAATAAATTTATATATATTTTATTATTATCATGGAAAATTTCCAAAAACTCACTGGATTATCTATCTTGATGAAACTTTCTGTAATGCAGTATGTTCCACTCAAAGTGTTTACCATTATCTAGGATACATATAAGAACCAATTATCCTTTTAAAAACATGACACAATAAATATTAGAACAATCCACATTATAATAACTAAATGTAGTTATAAATAAAAGGATCAATATTTGAATATTGGGAGGATTCATCTAGGGATAACATTATTTTATGTATTATGGTGCCTCTAATGAAAATCAGTGATTCCATTATCCTATAGTGGAACTGAAATTTTGGCCAAAAAATTTGATCTCCAATTTCAAAAATAATGAGGGAAGAAATATAAAATAATGGGTGATCCATACCTATATTGGTCATCAAATCCCACCCACAGTCTACATGAATGGTATGATCGAATAAAATAATATATATGGGTGACCCATCTAATTCACAATATGATTCAAAAAAAATGTTCACGACAGGGTTGGGATGGTTTTTTATAAAAAATTTCACATTAAATCATTAATAAAATTTTCTATGTGTTTTTCTAGAATGGAAATGAGGATTCACATCTTAATTTTTTTGATACAAAATAATTTATTGTTCATCTCTAGCCAGTTTCGCATTGAAATTTGTCATGTTTCTCCATTAAAATTATTTTCATTATCCTAAATCATTTATTCCACACCATAGTAACCATATTAAAGTTTTGAAAAAAATTTATGAGGATAATTTATTCCTGAGTTTTTTTCTAGAATCCAAAATCATCAATTTCTGATGTTTTATTTTCCCAAACACTATGGTCTTTTACTAAATATTAACCCCTATCCAGAAAACAACATTTTGATCTTATATCACCATGAACGTCATTAATATTCGAAAATTTCAAAACAACTTGTCCACCAATTAATTAAATTAAATTCACACTAAAATTATAAAGGGTTTTAGGAATGTTTTCTTATATTATCCAAAATTTAAAACATCTCATCTATAAGAATAATAATGGATCATTCATCCAATTAACACAAAATAAATGTGTCACAAAACATACATAAAAACCCCACTCTCAACTTGAGGACATCAGAATTGATTTACCTATGTTATTAAAAACAAAAGGATATTTATTTATGAAATCCAAATTCAACTATGAAAACAACCACCTCAACACTAGAAGAATTTCTATAGACCCCATATATTTTGAAACTAAACCATTTCTTCATTCATTCTTTTTATTAATTAATCATTTCCCCATAATATATCCCAATTTATCATGAGGAAATATGATCCTATGAATTATCACCATTGAGGATTCTTGTCCAAGAACAACCATAATAGCATATTCCATCTTATATAAATGGTTCCCATCTCATGGAGCCAAAAAATGAGTGGATCAAATCTTTGAGTTGGTATCATGTATATTTTATGATTTTATGTGGGATTAGAAATGTTTTTTACGTGTGATGAATAACCTTATATGAAAAAAGTTAATTATAAGTTCCATAAAAAAATTATTTCCCTCTTAATAACCAAAATTATTTCCAAAATTATGATAACAGCTCCACTCTTTATTCTATTGATTTCCCCAAAAACAAAACCCTGTTCAATTTTCATCAGATGCTTCACCCCTGAAACATATCAAAAAATATTCAATCACATATTTCACCCCCATGAAACAATCAATTTTATTGGTTTCACCCCATAAACCTCTTTATAATTATCCTTTATAATTAAATTTTCAATTTAAAAATTTTAACTTCATCAATTTATTCATTGATATTAAAAAGATGATTTTTTCAAAGAACTGAAAAATTAATTCATTAAAAAATTATTTAAAAATAGCATATCAAGAAATACAGGGACCCATTCCTTGAGAGGGTAATTCTAAAATCACATTTGGATTTCTCCAAACCATATAGATTTTTATACGCTTCTCTACATGCACAAAACAACAGAGGTCCATTATACAACCAAAAATACGTCAAGGTTGTTTGGTATTTACCCAGTCCTCTACCAATGTAGTTATGATAATGAAAATATATCAGTAATGATCATCTCTAGAATATTAGAATAATGAGATATCATCAATGGTTTCCAATATAATAGTACCATTTATAACATCACCACATACTGTAGGGAAATATAAAACTCAATCATGCGTCTTGGTCCTCCCTAGCACAATCATTTCAATGGTATCTAACATCCATGATTCAACAATGACTCGTCTTCCAAAACAAAATAATGATTCTATAATCTCTTCTAAGAAGTCATGAATGATAGCATTATATGGATCTATCACCTACATACTACAATGGTTTCTCCATAACAACCCAATTAATTTTCAATTGAAACAAAATCGATTCATTGTACTTGTAAAAAAACCATATTCCCACCATATTTCATACATATTACATTGATTTACCTGAAATATATATGGTCATACTCCCACATAATTAATTAAAAAATACCAAATGGAATCATGAGACCTGAATAAACACCATGCATCTTATTATCATCAGAAAAACCAAGGTGGACACTTTCCTACAACCATTCCCTATACACAACTAAAAACTTCTTGAACTATACAACATAAATACAAGTCTCAAATTCCAATTCTAGTTGTTTAATATGAAACCTAGACCACCATCAATAATATAAAAAAAGTTCAATAATAAATCCACATAAAAAATAAAAATAGTGGGAATTACATGGATACTCACACAACTTCTTTTATAGGGAAAATCTTTTAGCAGTGCATATCCTAATCCTTATATGACGGGTTTTCAACCTATTCTCACGCTTGTAAATTTCCCATATTTTTGGTGGTCATGATAATCAAACAATTATTTGAATATTCTTATGATGGTGTACAATAAAATAGTACATAATTGAAACCATTTCATATACTCATTGTTACACATTGGTTCATAAATCACAAGAACACAATGTGACCATCTCCAAAAAACCCCGAGTAATAAATGTTCCACAATTCCAAACCCAGTCAAAATTAGAAATAACTTTAAAAGTTATTATTAAAAATTTAGGGCTTTTGGGACACCCAAAAAACACAACAAATCATATGTAATGAAATATTTAATGTACAACCATCTAATCGACAAGTGAACCACCAAGAAGGTCACAACTCATGTGGCGTCAATTAATCTCATATTACAACATCACATAGAATCATTAATTTATAATTTCCATCTCCAAAATATAAAAAAATAATGGAATCAAAGTCCAAAAGAACTCCCGTCCTCATGTAAATGCATCCTCTCCAAGGGTAATGAAATTAGAATTCTCCACGCAGTACAAGGACTCAAAACCAAAACCAATCAAAAACTTCCAACACATGGTCTAAATATTACGAACTGTATGCCATGTAATCTTACTGGGGTAAATTAACCTCCCATATAGAATTATTATTTAATAAACCCCATCATCATGTATCTGAATATATATACATAAAAATACCCATCATATATGATCCATATAAAGTCATCCAATATGAGAATAATATCACTAGGTACTAATGTGAAAAATAACCTTATGATAAGTTGTTTACAAATTAAGAAACTCTTCATATATCATAGGTGAAATCATACACTTTTAGGTCCATATGCCAATTGATTCCTAATTCTCTAATATGATACATTATATTCACCATGTCTCTATAGAGAAAAAATCAATATAAACCCACTGGACTCTTCAATGTGTTAAATTATCCAGACATGCATCATAAATCTAAATTACTGAAACACATATTAAATTTTGACGGTGAAAGTATAATAAAACTATAATAATTAAAATATGAATAGTTTCCCCTTTACTTTGTAACCCAAAAATCATACTAGAATAGTTATCATGAGGAATATGCTTAGTATCTATCATAGTTTCTAATAATATTCCAATATATCTATGTAATAATAATCCGTAATTATTAGACAAAATAAAAAAATAACAAAATCTGATGTCCTTCCCTTGAGAAAAATATTACTAGGATCCATACCGGTTCACTACATTACCTCTTGTACACCTCCTAAAACACAAGTGGTTGATAACTATAATGGGGGTCTATAATGGTATTATAGATACACTATAACCCTTATACCAGAGTGCACCATAATAAAATAATAAATGAAAAAAAGTAAATATTATTAAAATATAATTGTATTCATAAATAAAGAAACATCCAATAATAATAAATTAAGGAGTAAGGGTATGTAAACCAATATTTAACATACAATAATCCTCTCACTAGGTCGGTGAATGATATATAACATAATAAATCTAATATAAACCAAAAGGACTATCCGTTATCATATTGATGATACTAATCCAATCCCCTAAAACCAATTGACATATACATCGTGACTAATCTAACCTTGTCCTCAACCCAAAAATTGTACAAAAATGTAATAGTTTATCTTGTACCCATGTTAAATAGAGTCATGTTTAGGGTGTGAGTAAATATCTATGGTATTCTGACAACAACTCTTTAAAAATTCAAATATGATTATATTGTAAATTCATTAACAGATGTGGAATGATATTATTTTCATAAATGTAATAAAACATAGAAAATAATCCCATAGACTATAATGTTATATAATAACACCCAATTTCAGTAAAACCTATATCACCACATTGCCTAATATCTCTAAGAATTTCATAAGACAATGTAAACCATAATAACATTATCTTTCATTGACTTGATGTAAGATATATTTCATAGTGGAAAAATCCCTCTATGTTAGGCTAGATCACCCTACTAAGGATTAATTTTACATAATGTATCATGAAAATTTATTTTGTTTCATTATTTCATTAATAATATCTCTATCATGCATTTGATATATTTATACTCCTATCCCTATTTAGTCAATGACTATGTATCTTACCCTAATGATGTTTGTATATCAATCATATTTTCCAAAGGTGGTTTGTAAGCCCTGAAACATGTTCTCATGAGGGAATGTGGCTATGCCCCATTCCATAAAGAATCACCTAGGGTGGTACCTATCACAAAACATATGAAAATTCAATAATCAATCATCATGAATCTAGTGATTTTTCAATTTAATCTCATGAAGTTAAAATCCCATATATCATACCCTCTTCTGGTTATTGATCCATGATGGATTCACTTGTTTTGGAATAAAACCATTTACATTCACCTTAGGAATCCCATATTGTAGTATGAGGAGCCCAAAATGAGAAGTTAACCAGACAATCAATAACAGAAAATAACATATGACTACTGGGTATCATGCATTCATCAGAAAAGATTAAAATGAAGAGAAATATAGAGGAAAAACATATTCATATGCACCATTCAAATCAATAATATCATCAAAATACAAAATATTTCACTCATATAATTAATATTACCGCTATAAAAATACATTTACTTCATAAATATATCCAAATTCCATTTACATTAAAATTAACTAATTTTTATCATAGGGTTTTCGAACCAAAAAATTAATAAATTCCACATTATACCAAAACATAACATTATTGAATCAAATAATTCCGAATGTTAATAAAAACCGTTTTTTAAAACTACATGATCAATAGAAATTTTTAATGTTAGACTATAACAAATATTGGATATATTTATGGTCTCAATTCTTGTGTACTCATCAACATCCATTGATTATCTTAAAGATATGTTTATCATCAAGAAGTGAATTATATATGGAAGATTTTCAACATTACGGTGGGACAGTGTGAATCATATTGATTTGACATACATGTAGAATTAAAAAAAACTATAGTAAAAGATCTAATCCAAAAACCTAACAAAGAATTTAAATTTTCATTGAAGGGATTTAATGTCGCATCGAAAGCCGGCTGAGCTCATCCAATATATCCTTTGTCCAACCAGATCCATCTCTATCATTTGAGATCCTACTATAATCCAAAATAAAAATATGATATAATTATAAAAGTTATAATTAATTTATTATAAGAATTAAATACATGGAATATTTTTATAAAATCACTAGATTTTCCAACTTTAGTAAAACAATCATTAATGATATGTGTTTTACTCACAGTACATCATTAAATGTTGAATGTGAAAAAACCCACATTAATTTTACCAAAATCATTTACATACAATAAATTTTGGAATAAAATAGCTTCCTAAAAATTAAATTGATTCATAAAAAAATTATCAAAAAATTAAAATATTCAAGGATTTGATTAGGATTCCTTCATTCTATGCTATGTAGACTCTTGGATGAAAACTGATGATTTCTCTATCCTTTGTTTAAACGAGTAATTCGACATAAATGTATCACATCCTAATTCAATGATAACAAGCGGGAATCAACACAGATGTAGGTAGGATTATACCCTTTCCCACCAATGTTATTAAATCGCACCCATGGTCTCCATGATCAGAAGATAATGGAGGGGTATGAATTTAAATCGATAACTCCTATGTGCATCCAGTTTTCTCATTAAATAATTGTGAAGTAATTTTAGGGATTTATAGTGATCCCCAAACATTTAAAATTATGTAAAAATAATTACAGTAACTTCATGATGTCAAAATAGGTTTCAAATCATGATTTTTTTGAGACATATTCCATCACGTTATTATCTAGCTAGTTTAATTGTGTATGACATAGTATGTGGATTTAAATTTTTTGGTTATTTCCCAAATGACTTCCATTCTACATTTAGAATCCTTTTACCTACACCCCATGAACCATATTCACATCATAAAAGATATCCATAATTTGAATTGCCACATGTGTATTTTTCCAACATGCAAATTGACTATTCCACCATCATTGGTCCCTTAAACCCACATGTTTTTAAATGAAATTTAAAACCACATCTGAAAGAACCATGTTGGACATTGAATCACATGTACCATGTTATTACATCTTAGATTTTCAATCATCCCATCAAACAATGGAGAAATTAAAATTCCCGGATAAATTCTTAATCTATTTAGAAATATGATCATATAGTTAACCATGTTCTTCCCATTCTCCCCAAATTATAAAGAAAACAAATTTTCTGAGGATACAAATAATTATAATAAGAAAATAATATCAAGAATATTTCACAAATATTTAAATGATGATTCCAATATGAAATAAATATTATAAACATAAATTTATATAATTATAATAAATAAAATTTGAAATAAACCTATAATATTCATTGATATGTGCTTTTCTAGAAACAATACATTTTTTTTATAAAAACTATTTTTCACCAAAATGAAGTTTTCTCTCAATTTTAATGAAAATAATGTTAAAGAGATTTGTTAAGAAGAACTAATTATGTTATAAAATAATTTATAAAAAATATAGAAAATTATAAATACTTGAATGGAAAATATAAATTTATATAAAAATTTTATTTTATAACTTTAAAATAAAATATTAATAGTTTTAGAACTATTAAAAAACATCCTTTTAAAATTTAAATTTAAATATTTAATAATTATAATCATTTTGTAGAATATAATTTTTAAATGTGTCGAAATATAATTATAATTTCCATATAAAAATTTAATGAAACCTTACTTTTGATGAAATAATATTCTTGAACCATAATTCGATTTTACTAAAAATTGGGTAATTATTTAGTATGTATTAAAAAATACATGTAAATTATATGGTATCTTAAAAACATTAATGTAGTTAATCCTAATCATACTAAATAAATTAATTGTTAGTTTATAAAAATTACATCGGAATAATTATATTATTAATAGAATATTTTATTTCATAAAACAATTTATGTTTCATGTTATGAATGAAATCCTGATTATTTCTATTTTAATATAATTTCATGGGGGGTAATTCACCCCCCCCCCCTAAAAATAAAATTTTCTCTCTATATTATTATCATATTAATCATTTGGTGTTTATTTTATTATATTATTGATGAAAATTCTATTCATAAAAATGAATTAAGACCATTATTTTAATTAGGTATGTGGGAAACATATTAGTTTCCAAAAATTAAAAATAATCAATTTCCGAGACAATGATAACATTAGAAGGTATCAAAACAACTAACAATTAGGAGAATGATATTGATTACACAATAATAGATTGATACATGAAAATTTTTTAATGGATTGTGAATGGCCACAATATCATATATCCTTCAGAGTTGGAAAGGACATTAAATAATTTTGAAATAAATGTAAAAAGTAACAAAATCATTATCATGGCCCTTTCCCAAGAGATATAGAATTATTATTCAATTGAATATGAAAAGTTTAACAACATGGTTTCATGATATTGTTAAATACAATGTCATGCATTTTTATGTTTCATTTAATTTCCACATCTTCTGATATAATATTACAAACATCACATAAATTACATCATCAAATATCACATAAATCACTATGTCATAAAATCAATTAAAATTTTATATGGCACACAATTTTTTCCATTTAAATTATTAATATCATTTACATATTTATAAAAATAAGAAATTTTTATCTCCATATCCCTAAAATTTTAATTACTATCTATCCCTTAATAATTACTTCTCCAAAAATATATCAATACCATTTAAGTACATTCCTAGTTTATAGTATCCATTAAACATATTGTAAAAATACATATTCAAAAATAAATATAAATAAAACAAACCTTGTATGATTAGAAATTATTATTACTAGAATATAATTTATAAGATTGTTATATAATATAAATCTTGAATCGTAATACATAAAAACCATAATTATTCCAGTTAAAATATTAGTATAGAATAGTATCATCATGGGTCAAGGATTTATATCATGTATTAGAAAATTGACATGGATAATGTTGATGTTCCAAAAAAAATATTTCATTGAGATATAAATCATACCATATGATTTATGTAAATTTCATACAATGACCACTTTTATTTTCCTAGGAATTATTATTCATCATTCAAAATTTTTCCAAAAATAATAAATCATCATTTTTTTATTGGGACATTTTATTTGTGATTCTTCTTAATTTATCAACAAGAAGAACATTGAATATTCTTTTCATTATCGACATCAAATTCATTTCCTTTATTTGATTCAATCTTAAACCCAGTAATGTTAATGTGGTTAATCATATGTTGACATAAGTGGTTAATCAAAAAAATTACTCCACATTCTATATCCTATTACATTTGTTTTCTAATATGGGAAGTCATTTAATCATCCAATAAATTCAATGTTATATCGATTCATTAAAGTTCAATACAATGATTAAAACAAAAAATAATACTATGTGTAACGATAATAATACATAGAAATTAAATAATCCTAAATGTACTTTAAATGGATCTTAAAAAATGAAAAAAATATACTCAATCTATATCAACCCAAAATTATCATAGGTAGCCCATATAAATTATATGATAAAAGGCATAAAAATTGTTAATATTAGATAATTTCATTAAACACAAAATTACTCCATAGAGTGTATAACTATTAGTGTATCCCTCAGCCCCCATATAATGCACTGCTTATGTTAATTTCAGGTCAAATTCACCCATTTCTGAGTTAATACACCTGGGAGAATATGTTCCAAATTGACATCCCCTTTATAGTATCCAGATATGTAAATATTTTCATAGACAACCACACACCATTATTTATCATAAAAACATATGTCATCATATAAAATTATTATAAAAGTGTTCTCACTAATTTTTTACCATCGATGATTCGGATAATAATTAAACCATTCCGTGTTTACCAAATGAGGAAACTGATGAAAAAATTACATAAATAATATATTAGTCATGTTAAATATTAAATTCATATCACAATTATAGATACTTGATGAATATAATGTTTGAGTTTCTTTAGAGACCCGATACATGATTAATTAATTTATTAAAATATATTTAACATATACCTCATTGATCTTCATATTACTACCCTTCAGGATATATATTATATAAATCCATCCATCATAACATGGTGAAAGACAACATTATACTGGATTAGCTTAGATGATTTGTAATGGAAGACATTAGATATTTTAGTGGAAAAGATTATCATAAAGGAATGATGACATAAAAAATTTGATTGATCCCTATGTAAATGATTAATAAAATCAAAATAATATATCATAAAATTGAAATTTATTTCATATTTTGATGAATGATTAATAATAGTGTTTTAGTAGTAATCATCATTCAAGAGTCATATCATAGAAATATATCATAATTGTCATTGGAAATTATTTTTTAAAAATGATATTCAAAATCATATATATTAATAATCCTATTATATTATCTAAAATTTGATTTAATAATTTATTAATCAACGTAGGTTTTTTTTGAAATAAGGACCTTGCATAATCTCTTGAGCATAGATCAAATCAATCATACTCAGTCGTCAAAATTTGACCATTCATATTCATAATCAAGTCCATGCTGAATCTTATTAAAATATATGGAAGCAGTCATAATAACATATTAATATGTGAAAAAACATATTGTCAATACATTATATATACAATATTCTAAAATTAAATAGAATGTATAATATTCATTTTTTAAATGGGAACATTAATATTAACAATTATCATCTTGTATATCACTATGATATTAGTTTTTATCAATATCACATTACCCTAGGGATTGGGGAAAATAATGAACAAACATTTAAATATTCATAATACATTCATATTTCTTCCATAAGGGCATGAGAACATGTATTAATTCATAGAAACTGGACCGGGGGGAAATTAAATGTCTTTCATCGTGATTTTAACATCAAATTTAATAATCATCAAGAGATCGAATAAAAATGATACAATTAGTTAATGTCCCTAATGAATCATAAGTAACATCAATAGAGGATTTCAAAAATTAAAAAACATTTAAATGATAATATGAATATTATCTGAAGAAAATCCCATTTAAGTTTTAAAAAAATTATATATAGTCTAAAAATTTCTAGAACATAATGGGATAAAATTTATTTGAATATTACCACGGAAAATTATAATATAAACTTCAATAAAAATATTTTTTTATGGTGGTTAAATTAATTTATGTAGTATATATTAAAATAATTATTAAGTTCATACCATTAGCATAAAATACATCATGATGAATGTAAAAATGATTTTCCATCTAAACCATTTATAGAAAGTCTAAAATTTGAAAAAAAAACATTAATAAATCATTGGAGAGTTGTAAATAAATTCCTGAAACCATTTTAATGAAAATATTGAAATGCATTAATGAGTTTTCATACCATAGTAGAAATATGTTAATTTATTCGTAAAAACTATTTCATAGAAATTTTAATTAAAAATTGTGAGTAATATATTAAAATAAATTCAAAATTAAGGGACTAAAAATAGGATAAGAAAATACATTTTTTAAAATGAAAATACCATATTATTTTAGTCAATATAATTTTTTATTTGATATTCCATATATTAAATGAGATTGTAAAATATATATATTTCCTAATGTTTCATCTTGTTTCATTCACATTGAAACTACTTATATTATATATATCTATTATTAATCAATTTTAGGAAAATATTCAATCCTAAAAAATATTTTAGAATTATTAAAAATATAAAATTATCCTTTTTTATATATTCTTCCTTAAAAGGGATATTCAGATGAAAACCTATATCTTTACCATAAATTTTTTAGTTTGATGTTATTATAAATTTCAACATGATTATGGATTATTCACTCAAAGAACCATATTTCTGACATAATTATAAAATTATTCATTGTAAACAAATTTATATCCATTAAGATAAAAGAGTGAAAAAAAATTAATTTCACTACATCATTGAAATGATAGTTCATATATACTCATGTGTGATGTTTTCATTTTTTCATAAATGAGACAAAATAAAATAAAATTATAATTCACCATTATATAACGACTATTATGTCATTATATAATACATATTGATCAAATTTATCATTATTACCATCCATCTATTATAGAAATTGAAATCAAAAACTTCAATTCACAGAGGAGGTAGTCCAGACGTACTAATGAGTAACGTTGCAATTTTATAAAAAAATGGTACATAAGAAGATAAATAAATTAATATAAATAGTTATTTATAGTAAATTAATTAAAGGAATATAGAATCATTAAATCATTTATAATTATAATACTTTAATTGAGGTAATGTGTAAATAAATACATTAGTCTGTGGTGTCTTAGAAAACTCTTAGGCAAAAAAAATGTTATCATATCCCATTTAATGGAGAAACAATATGATTAGGATTATTCCAAAAACATAATACCAAAACAATATATCGATAAGTTATTATTTTTATAATTGATTATTTAGGAAATAATTTATGGAGTTAGATTAATATGTAAAATGAAAACACCATGTAATGATTATTATCTCATCGTTGATGAAACTAATTTTGATATATCTTGAAATAATATTTACATAGTCTTTAACAATAAAATAACCTATAGAATGTATATAAGGAATATAAAATGTAGTTTTTGAAGGTAATTATTGTGTATTATTTCTAAAAATGTGTGAGGAAATGACTATATTTCATGCCCTTTTAATTTTTTTTGAGGGGAACCCTTTAAATTATATAATGTTATGAATCAATATAAAATAAATTTTATTTTATATTGGAAATAATTAACATATATAGAATATGTGAAATTTTTATATTTCCTATAATTCTCATATAAACAAATTTCTATTTTTTTTGTGATTTTTAACCCTTATCGCAGAGGTAAATCCCTCTTAACCCAATTTGATAATTATCATGAAAATAAAAGATTTTAAAATTAGGGGTAAATTAAAATTCAAATGATGATATATTTTAAAATAAATGGATAAATAAGAATATTATAGAAAATATTCCATTAAATATTATATATTTAATATTTTTTGTATTGTAAATCAATTAATAAAATTTAATTTATCATTAAATATAATTTAATTCATTTCCAAGTCTATTCATTTAATTTTCCATTAACAAAAATCAAAAATTAATAATGTGAAATGAATATTAAGTTATAAAAAATTAATAATAATTATTATTTATATAAATACTTAATGCCACACCATTAATCATGAAAGATAATATTAAATTTATTGTTCGTAATATCATTTACCCGATTATATTAATGATGTAACACCCCAAGCTTCCATGGTACACTTCTTTTTAAATAATACAGTAGTGTGTGTTGTACGCAACTTCGAGTTCTAACACACACCACAACCAATCAAAGTAGCCGTTATGAATAGTAATACATACTTTTTGAAATTTTATAAATTTTTATCTCAAAATGGACTTCATTTTTGTATTCATAATATAGAAATTACCATATGTTGAATTTTTTCAATTTTCTAAGAACTTCCAATTTTTTATGAATAGTGACTGACTGACTGAAAGTTATTTTTTTATAAGAGAAACTCTTTTGGGGTAAAAGTGAGAAACCATAGGATCCAAAAATCACTAAACAACAACAAACATAAACAGGACCTGTCATGACCCGTCCTCGGGGCCCGTGCCGTGACTACCCCAAACCCGCCTTCCATAAACCAGGGGCTGGAGACTAGCACCAAGGCGTAAATCCCGGAAAAAGGGAAGGCATTTCCTTGTAAAGTAAACAAGCACCACATAGTAAGCAAGCAAGAAAGTAAAGACTATGTAAAAAACTATAACAAGTTGTTCTGAAGTAAAAGGGGCCGGAAATACAAGGCCAGCTGTAATGTATAACTGAAGGAAAAACAGAAACTGAAAAGAAAAGCCGCAGCGTCGAGCCATCCTCTGGAAGTCCCACCTGAAGGGTGGGTACAGATAGCCTCCACTGCTCCTCGGGTCCACCTGACTGCTCCGAGTACGTCCCGCCCAGTGTTCCACCTCCAGGTACCATCCTGCTCTGCAAGCCTCCACCACGATCAGCGTTGTCCGTCGTCTGCAACCAACCCAATGTAGTGCGGGCATAGCCCGTGCAGGGGTGAGTATAAGCTACTCAGAAGGGACCTCGAGACCCCCGAAGGTCTCCCGAAATCCACAAATGATAATCCACAAAGGAAAGATACAATCACAAAGTAACATTTGACATGTCTTAGGTATATCCCCATACATATACCTAAGTCATCAATTCCCGTTCGGCTCCAACGTCCGAGACCAAGCACAACCCAGTCCACACAGGAAAGCAAACGTATACCCACACAGGATAGCACAACACAATCCACAAAGGAGAGTAAATAGTAATCCACATAGGATTGCTCAACACAATCCACAAAAGAGAGTAAACAGTAAATCCACACAGGATAGCTCAACACAATCCACAAAGGAGAGTAACACGAGATTCAGCTCACAAAGGTATACTTCTTCGAATGACGATAAAGATGATTACTGATCCATCTAAGACGTCAGACCCACAAAGGATCGATAGGTAACTAACCCCCGCAATGAACCACACAGGATCGGGCCCACACAGGACCTGTAGGCGCTGGCTCACACAGAACCGCTGAGCGCTAACCCACACAGGATCAGACCCACACAGGATCGTGCCCACACATGACCTGTAGCACTGATCCACGTAGGATCGTTGAGTGCAGTAGTCATCGTAGTCCACTGAGGATCTCTGCACAGTCGTCGTCACAGTCCACTGAGGATCTCTGCACATTCGTCGTTGTCGAAGTAGCAGTCGCAGCCAGCACTAGGGTTCCCGCACACAGCAAGCTTGTTCGGGAGGGTCCGCTCCACGATCTGAGAGGCTGATACATCAACTGACACAATGTCCAAAGCTTATGTATCCAAAAGTTCCGTATCGTCAACATGAACTCAACGTCGCAGACGGCACGTCAATCGGACGCCCGGTCTGAGAGTTATTGGTTTTTTCGTCCCAGGGGCCCAGTTGGTTTTTAAGGAAAAACCAACCCGCCCGTACTCCACCTGCATCCAAACCTCGAGCGGAATGAGGCAAATGATCCGTCTCACTTAGAGGAGTTCATCAAAGCCGACGGCACGTCAATCAGACGTCCGTAGCTCAAGATATGATCGTTTCCGCTCCGATGGCCCGGTTGGTTTCGTGTACGAACCAACCTGGCCAAACTCAATTATTCTGAAACCTTGAGTGCGATATACCGAAACGACCGCCTTTATTCAAGGATCGTGTTGCCGCTGACTGAGAGTCATTTGGAGGCCTGTAGCTCAAGGTACGGTTATTTGACTGAAAACGGTCCGAAGACGGGGTTCCGGGCCCAGGCCGACCCGGCCCTACACCCCCTGGGTCGGCCGAACCGGGTCGACCCGACCCGGTCCGGCCAGGGCACGGCCCGGCCGGTCGGACCGTCCTGGCTCGGCTCGGCCGAGCGGCCGAGCGGCTGGAAACCGTGGGGCGCCACCCCCACGGTTTGGAGGTGTCGCGGCCCTCGAAGGGGCCGCGCTGGACAACGGACGCGGCTTCAGCCGCGTCCCGTGCGGGTGAGCTGGACCCGCGCTTCCGCGACTTTAGTCGCGGCGGCCTCGTCAGGTGGCGCTTCGGGGCACCACCGCCTCTGGCCGCCGGCGCCGCCGCGCCGACGACCCGCACCGCCGGAATCTTCCGCGGGCCACCTGAGTTGCTTCGGTGGTCCGTTTTCCTTCCCGTCTGTGCCGGTGTCCCTCCCGGGTTCCGTTCTTCACTGCGGGATCAACAAATTGCCCTTGCGTCATGTTTTGTTGTCACCCGCCAAATCCGCACAACCACGAAGAACAGAGGAGGGTTGTCGGGCCGTGTTCGTTTGGCCCGCACCCTCCGCGATAGATAACAACAACGGGAGAAGATAATTCAACACACGAATCAAAAATTTTAATAAATTAAAATTGTTCATTTGAATCCGGTTCTCTAATTTTTATGAAACGTTCACGGGAATAAGGGAATTTCCAAAAACAAAATCCCTACCTCGTCAAGTCGCACGCGCGGGTCCTTCACGGATTGATCGTCGCGGAAGGAGGCTATCATCGCGTCGTCGCCGAAGGGTGTCACGTCGACGAACTCCGAGGCTCAAGAACAAAAGATTTAATTAAAAATAATTATATCATTATAGAGTTAAAAACCACAAAAGAAATTTAAAATAAAAACAAAAACCCTCACCTCAACGGATGATCGAAGGTTTTTTGTTGCGGATTAAAGAACGTCACCGAAGAACGTCGCGGGAGAGGATACATCAGCGTTGCGGCACACAGCATCGCATCGTTGATTTCCGCGGGTTCGGCGTTCTACGTCGGAGGTTGGCGTTCTTCGCGTTCTTCACGAAGAGGGGTGAAGGCACAAGAACCTCTGTCAAAAACCTCTCAAGGTGTAATCCTCCAAAGTCGTGTTGGTCTTATATTATTATTACGCCAACAAATGAATATGAGGTAGGTAACGACCCATTAATTCGTAGAATTAATTCAACGAAAGAAACCGGACATTTAATTCACGAATAAAACTGCACAATTAAATGGTGCGTTAAGAATTTATGAAAATGCATCAGTTGACTTTCATAATGACGGGTTTTCGCGGGTGCGTTACTTAGCGGAAAAGAAACGGCGGGGCTCGTGTAGGCCCCACCTCGCAAATATCCTACCAAGAGGGTAGGATATTTCAGGATAGCATCCTATCCGAATCAACTCAGCTTAAGCCGCTTTTAAGTGGCTTCAAGTGGCTTCCATGTGGCTTAAGTGAAATAAAATAAAGTTTGTCGAACAATTTATTTTATTTCTTAACTTTAAGATTAAAATTAGAAACCACACCTAAGAAAACGCAACTCCGGAAGAGGCGTTTCTAAACAAGTACCAGCACTGTGATTTCATCAGTGCCCTCAGAATTCGATTCTGGGTACCGGTTCAAAATATAGAAAAACCTGCTCATCCGTTCACTGAACGTACCCAAGCCAAACATCAGAAAATGATTCCGGGCACACCGGGCCTCGGAATCAGGTGCCGTCAGAAACTGCGTTCCTGAAAAATTCCAAAGAAAATTTATAAAAAAATTTACTTGAAATTTACGAGTCTTTACATTACTCCCACCACAGGGATTTTCGTCCCCATAAAGATACATCATAAACTAGGGAAAAATTGTGGGTACTGAGCACGCATCTGAGCCTCCCGCTCCCATGTGCTCTACTGGAGGGTTCCGTGCTGCCATCTGATGTGCACAATAGGAATCGATTGCCCACGTAGGACACGCTCCTGTCGATCCTCTATCTCCACTGGGACCTCCGTAAAAGTCGCCCCATAATCCACGTCTAGCTCCCCATGGTCAATGATGTGCGTCGGGTCGTGCACGTATCTCCTCAGCTGAGATACGTGGAAGACGTCGTGCACCCCGTGCAACTGAGGTGGTAGAGCCAGGCGATAAGCCACCTCGCCAATCCCGATGATGACCTAGAATGGTCCAATGAAGCATGGAGACAACTTTCCGCCTCAGCCAAATCTCCGTAAACCACGTCAAGGTGAGACTCGCAAGAAGACATGGTCGCCATCCTCGAACTCTAATGGCCTCCGCCTCCTGTCAGAATATGACTTCTGCCAGCTCTGAGATGTCCTCATGTGCTCCTGGATGACCCGGACCTTCTCTGTCGTGGCTCGTACCATCTCTGGTCCCACAACTGCTGACTCCCCATTTTCTATCCAGCACAAAGGAGATCTGCAAGGCCTACCGTACAATGCCTCGTATGGTGCCCTCCCGATGGTGGAGTGGTAGCTGTTGTTGTACGCGAACTCCACCAAGGTTAGGTGGTCCTCCCAGCTGTGACCAAAGTCAAGGACACATGCATGGAGGATGTCCTCGAGATTCTGAATGGTCCTCTCCGTCTGACCATCCGTCTACGGGTGAAAGGCGGTGCTCAGACGTAGCAGCGTCCCGAATGCCTCCTGCAACCCTTTCCAAAGTCTGGATGTAAAACGATCATCCCAGTCGGAGATGATAGACGATGGCACAC
This sequence comes from Viscum album, assembly GCA_963277665.1. Lineage (NCBI taxonomy): Eukaryota > Viridiplantae > Streptophyta > Magnoliopsida > Santalales > Viscaceae > Viscum > Viscum album. The sequence continues at coordinate 1,680,322,239 of OY728126.1, read as the reverse complement.
CGTGAAGCTGTACAATCTCCTGAACGTAGAGACACCCCAAGATCTCCACGGAGCCCTGCTCTCGAATGGGTAAGAAGTGTGCCGACTTTGTGAGTCGGTCAACAATCACCCAAATGGAGTCGTGACCTCTGGATGTGTGTGGAAGTCCAGTCACGAAGTCCATAGATATCCTGTCCCACTTCCACTCTGGGACCTCCAAGGGCTGTACCAAGCCTGCTGGTACCTGATGCTCTGCCTTCACCTACTGGCAGGTGAGGCACCGTGAAACGAACTCTGCCACAACCTTCTTCATGTCCGTCCACCAGTGCTGTCGTCTGACATCCTGGAACATCTTTGCCACTCCAGGATGTACTACCAAAGGAGAAGTGTGAAACTCTATCAGCACCTCCTCTCGTAAAGCTACTGGTTCCAAGGTACGTCCTCTGAAAAGGACATCGTGATCTGCTCCAAGGGAGAAACCATCAGGTGCCTATCCCGAGGATATTTGTGCACGTCGTGTCTCAGAGTCAGCGTCCCCACGCTGAGCCTCTCTGACCTGCTGTAGAAGTGGAGGAGAGATAGTGAGAGACTGAAGGACGGCTACTCCATCTCTATCCACGAAGGATATCTGCAAAGCGGCCAGCTGCTCTGTCGGCTCCTCAAGTAGCTGGATGCCTGTCCTCCTGCTGAGGGCATCGGCTACCACGTTCCCCTTCCCAGGAGTATAGAATATCTCAAAGTCATAGTCCTGGAGGAACTCGAGCCATCGCCAATGTCTCAGGTTCAGGTCCTTCTGAGAGAAGATGTACTTGAGACTCTGGTGGTCAGAAAAGACTGTAAAGCGCTCGCCCATAAGATAGTGCCACCAAGTCTTCTGTGCGAAGACCACTACTGATAACTCGAGGTCATGGGTAGCGTAGTTCTGCTCATGCGTCCTCAACTGACGTGATCCATTGGCAATCACGGCCCACTCTTGCATCAGGACACATCTGAGCCCTGTCCCTGATGCATCGCAGTAGACTACGTATCCAACTCCCTCCTCAGGCAACCTCAAGATAGGTGTGTCGGTCAATCTCTGTCTCAGCTCCTGAAAGCTCTGCTGACATCTGTCTGACCACACAAAGGGTTTACCCTTATTCGTCAAAGCTATGAGTGGCTCCGCAACTCTAGAGAAGTCCGGCACAAATCTCCGATAGTATCCAGCTAGTCCCAAGAAACTCTGCACCTCTGTCACGCTCCTAGGTGGCTCCCAAGCTAGCACTGCCTCGATCTTCGCAGGATCCACTGCAACTCCCGCCTCAGAAATGATGTGCCCCAAGAAGTGGACCTCATGTAACCAGAACTGGAACTTCGAGAGCTTTCCATAAATCTGGTGCTCTCGGAGTGTGTCTAGTAAAAATTGCAAGTGGTAGGCTTGCTCCTCCTCCGTGGCCAACTACACCAAAATGTTGTCGATGATGACCATGACAAATCGGTCGAGGTATGGCTGGGAGATCCTGTTCATGAGGCTCATGAACACTGCTGGAGCATTGGTTATTCCGAAAGGCATAAACAAGAACTCATAATGGCCATATCGACACCTGAAGGCCGTCTTCTGCACGTCCTCGTCTCGAACTCTGTGCTGATGATAGCCTAACCTGAGGTCTATATTCGAGAACCACCGTGCTCCCTTGAGCTAATCAAAGAGGTCATCAATCCTCGGTAGTAGATACTTGTTCCTCACTGTCACCTGGTTCAGGCGATGATAATAGACACACAGTCGCAAGCTCCCGTCTGCCTTCTTGGCGAACAATATCGGCGAAGCCCAGGGTGAAACACTAGTTCGGATGAACCCCTTTCCCTGCTAGTCCTCCAACTGTACCCATAGCACTCGAAGCTCAGCGGGGGACATCCGATAGGCTGGAGTGGATATCGGGGTTTTCCCGGGGTACATGTCAATGTAAAAGTCTCCCTCTCTGCAAGGAGGTAGTCTTGGAACTTCGTCGGGGAAGACGTCCACATACTGATCCACCACTGCAGGAAAACCGGGACTCCGCAGGTCAACTGCTCCAAGGATGAGGCTAGCCAACTTATGAGTGATGGGCTTCCCTCTCCTCTGTGGGAGTCCATCCTGTGCTGCGAAGGCTCCCTTCTCACCGGTAAAGGTGAACCTTCTCCCATCGGTGCGCACACATCGCACCTTGCGCCTAAAACAGTCAATCTGAGCATGGACTATAGATAACCAATCCATGCCCAAGATGACGTCGTAAGTCCTCGATGCCTCTACAAGAAGATCCCAGCCGAAGCTCTCGCCTCCTAGAGTATGCTCACAGTACCGGCACCAGTGCGTAATCGTCGAGTCTGCTCCCGTAGGGGTCTCTAGCCATAAGGATCTAGCCAACGGCTCTGTCGGAATCTCCGAGCTACGAACAAGGGCAGCGTCTATGAAAGAGTGACTCGCTCCTATGTCTATAAGAACTGCATCAAGGGTGTAATAGACACAGATCGTACCTTGAATCATCTCTGGCGCGCCGTGGTTGTAGGCCTCCGCTGCCTGGAGCTGTGGCTATCTCTGCCCACCAGCTCCCTGTGGTCAGGGCAGACCTCCTGGTGGTGGTGGTGGCAGAGCCTCAAAGCGTCTCCCACCACCTGCTGCTCGTCCCGCTCCTCTGCCTCGTCCGCATCCTCCCTACGGACTGCCATGGTCGACCCTCTTCCTCTTCCTGGGTGGCCCCTCCACCGTCTGCTGCTCCTCGGTATGACGGGTCGGGCAGTCACGAGCCATCTGGCCCTGCCCACCGCACGCATAGCACTGCCTACCTCTCGGAAGACTGGCTCTGCGCTGTGTGCCCCGCACTGCTGAGCCAGTGTCCCGAGGTCGTCTTCCGGAAGGTCTGGTCTGCCTGGAACCCTGAGTCATCTGTCGTCTACCTACTTCCAAAGACTCCGCTACCTGCCACCCTGCAGTAGGTCTCGCTGTGGACTCTGCCACAAAGCTCTCGATCAGAAGGGCTCGCTCTAGCACTCCTGCCTGGGTCGGGATGATGAGGGAGATCGCCGATGCCCTGACCTCGTGTCTCAATCTCTGCTCGAAGGTCCGGGCCCGAAAGAAGGGGTCTCGTACCATGTCTGTCGAGTAGCGAGAAAGGTCGGTGAACCTCGCCGCGCACTGGGCCGCCGTCAAGCTGCCATGCAGCCGCTGAAGAAGCTCCTGGATGCGCACCGCACGGAGGGTGGCCGGGATGAACGCTGAACAGAAAAGGCTCTCGAAGTCCATCCAGAAGAGATAGGCATCATTTTTCACCTAGAGCATCAAGCTCCACCATCGTCCCACTGCTGCGTGCAGTAGGCTCGCTGCGAGGATCATGATGAGGTCTGCTAGTGTCCTCACTAGCCTGAAAACTCGAACGACCGCCTCCAGCTAGTCCTCGGCTGCCTGGGGGTCCGTCTCCCCACGAAACCTGGGTGGTCGATGGCACTGGAAGTCGTGCAGAGCTCCGAGGCGACGTGCATCGTCAGCGGTCGGTGCTGGAAGCATCAGGGGCTCGGCAGGTAAAGGTACTGCCGGTGCCTCTGCTGTCAACGGGCCCTGTACCGAGGCCTCGTCGCTCGGTGGGCTGTTGTTGCGCTCTACTCTCGGAACCCTAGTTGGCTACCGTCGTGGGGACATCCTGAAAAGGAAACAAGTGCGCCACAGTCAGAATAGTATACCTGGTGAGCTGACAAAAGTAATCACGAAGAAAACTTGAAACACACATGCAATCAATGTTTTCAAGCATTAAGCCGGAAATCAGAAGTCAGGGTCCTAGTGTACGGATACGTCGGCTGCCGCACCAACACTGGACTCCCTGGACTGGTAACCACACTCAATACGCTAAACACTATTGCTTCACATAGAAGAAAGATCAGAGTCTGTGGTATAACCGACCACCTCTGATACCAATTTGTCACGACCCGTCCTTGGGGCCCATGTCATGACTACCCTAAGCCCACCTTCCATAGGCCAGGGGCTGGCGACTAGCTCCAAGGCGTAAATCCCGGAAAAAGGTAAGGCAATGCCTTGTAAAGTAAACAAGAACCACAGAGTAAGCAAGCGGAAAAGTAAACACTAAGTAAAAACTGTAACAAGCTGTGCTGAAGTAAAAGGGGCTGGAAATACAAGCCCAACTGTAAAGTACAACTGAAGGGAAAAACAACAACTGAAAAGAAAATCCGCAGCTTCGAGACGTCCTCTGGAAGTCCCACCTGAAGGGTGGGTACAGATATCCTCCACTGCTCCTCGGGTCCACATGACCGCTCCGAGTACGTCCCGCCTAGTGCTCCACCTCCAGGTATCATCCTGCTCCGCAAGCCTCCACCACGATCAACGCTGTCCGTCGTCTGCAACCAACACAACATAGTGCGTGCATAGCCCGTGCAGGGGTGAGTATAAGCTACTCAGTAGGGACCCCAAGACCCCCGAAGGTCTCTCGAAATCCAAAAAGGATAATCCACAAAGGAAAGGTACAATCACGAAGAAACATCTGACACGGCTTAGGTATATGACCATACATATACCTAAGTCATCAATTCCCGTTCGTCTCCAATGTCTGATACCAAGCACAATCCAGTCCACACAGGAAAGCAAACGTATACCCACACAGGATATCACAACACAATCAACAAAGGAGAGTAAACAGTAATCCACAGAGGATAGCTCAACACAATCCACAAAGGAGAGTAAACAGTAAATCCACACAGGATAGCTCAACACAATCCACAAAGGAGAGTAACACAGGATTCAGCTCACACAGATATACTTATTCGAATGACGATAAAGATGATCACTGATCCATCTAAGTCATCGGACCCACAAAGGATCGATAGGTAACTAACCCCCGCAATGACCCACACAGGATCGGGCCCACACAGGACATGTAGGTGCTGGCTCACACAGAACCGCTGAGCGCTGACCCACACAGGATCGGACCCACACAGGATCGGGCCCACAGAGGACCTATAGCACTGATCCACGTAGGATCACTGAGTGCAGTAGTCATCGTAGTCCACTGAGGATCTCTGCACAGTCGTCGTCGCAGTCCACTGAGGATCTCTGCACTGTCGTCGCTGTCGAAGTAGCAGTCGCAGCCAGCACTAGGGTTCCCGCACACAGCAAGCTCGTTCGGGAGGGTCTGCTCCACAAACCAAGAGGCTGATACATCAACTGACACAATGTCCGAAGTTGATGTATCCAAAAGTTCTGTATCTTCAACAGGAACTCAACGCCTCAGACGGCGCGTCAATCGGACGCCCGGTCTGAGAGTTATTGGCTTTTTCGTCTCAGGGGCCCGGTTGGTTTTTAAGGAAAAACCAACCCGACCATACTCCACCTACATCCAAACCTCGGGCGGAATGAGCCCAAAGATCCGTCTCACTTAGATAAATTCAAAAAAGCCGACGGCACGTCAATCGGACCATCGTAGCTCAAGATATGAGTGTTTCCGCTCAGAAGGCCCGGTTGGTTTCGTGTACGAACCAACCTGGACGAAATCAAAGTATTCTGAAACCATGAGTGCGATATACCGAAATGGCCGTCTCGATCCAAGGATCGTGTTTCCACTGACGGTGAGTCGTTTGGAGGCACGTAGCTCATGTTACGGGCATTTGACCGAAAACGGTCTGAAGACGGGGTTCCGGGCCCGGGCCGACCCGACCCGACACCCCTTGGGTCGGCCGAACCGGGTCGACCTGACCCGGTCCGACCCGGCTGGACCTGGTCCGGTCCGGCCAGGGCACGGCCCGGCCTGTCGGACCGGCCTGGCTCGGCTCGGCCGAGCGGCCGAGTAGCTGGACACCGCGGGGTGCCACCCCCGCGGTTTGGAGGTGTCGCAGCCCTCAAAGGGGCCGCGCTGGAAAACGGACGCGGCTTCAGCCGCGTCCCGTGGGGGCGAGCTGGACCCGTGCGGCCGCGAGTCCGTTGGCCGCCGCCACCACGGCGGCCTCGTCCGGCGGCGCGTCGGGGCGCCGCCAGAATAATTCGTGGGCCACCAGAGCTGCTCCGGTGGTCCGTTTTCCTTCTCGTCTATGCCGGTGTCCCTCCCGGGTTCCGTTCTTCACTGCGGGATCAACAAATTGACCTTGCTTCATGTTTTGTCATCGCCCGCCAAATCCACACAACCACAAAGAACGGCGGAGGGTTGTCGGGCCGTGTTCGTTTGGCCGGCACCCTCCGCGTTTGATAACAACAATGGGAGAAGATAATTAAACACATGAATCAACAATTTTAATAAATTAAAATTGTTCATTTGAATCCGGTTTTTTAATTTTTAAGAAACGTTCACGGGAATAAGGGCATTTCCAAAACAAAATCCCTACCACGTCAAGTCGCACGCACGGGTCCTTCGTGGATTGATCGTCGCAGAAGTAGGGGATCGTCGCATCGTCGCGGAAGGGTGTCGCGTCGACGAACTCGGAGGTTCAAGAACAAAATATTTAATTTAAAATAATTAAATCATTCTACAGTTAAAAACCGAAAAGGAAATTTAAAAGAAAAACTGTAACCCTCACCTCAACGGATGATCGAAGGTTTTTTGTTGCGGATTAAAGAACATCGTTGAAGAACATCACGAGAGATGAAATGTCCGCGTTGCGGCAGACGGCGTCGCGTCATCGATTTCCGTGGGTTCGGAATTCTACGTCGGAGGCCGGAGTTCATCGCGTTCTTCGCATTCTTCGTGTTTTTCGCGAAGAGGGGTGAAGGCATAAGAACCTCTGTCAAAAACCTCTCAAGGTGTAATCCTTCAAAGTCGTGTTGGTCTTATTTTTTTATTACGCCAACAAACGAATACGAGGTAGGTAACGACCCATTAATTCGTAGAATTAATTCAACGAAAGAAACCGCACATTTAATTCACGAATAAAACCGCCCAATTAAATGGTGCGTTAAGAATTTAAGATAAAACATTAGTTGACTTTCATAATGACAGGTTTTCGCGGTTGCGTTACTTAGCGGAAAAGAAACGGCGGGGCTCGTGCAGGCCCCACCTCGCAAATATCCTACCAAGAGGGTAGGATATTTATGGATAGCATCCTATCCGAATCAACTCAGCTTAAGCCGCTTTTAAGTGGCTTCAAGTGGCTTCGAAGTGGCTTAAGTGAAATAAAATAAAGTTTTTCGAACAATTTATTTTATTTCTTAACTTTAAGCCCAAAAATTAAAAACCACACCTGAGCAAACACAACTCCGGAAGTGGCGTTTCTAAGCAAGTACCGGCGCTGCAATTTCATCGGTGCCCTCATAATTCGATTCCGGGTATCAGTTCAAAAGTTAGAAAAACCCGCTCGTCCGTTCACTGAACGTACCGGACCCAAACTTCGGAAAATGATTCCGGGCACACCGGGCCTCGGAATCAGGTGTGGTCAGAAACTGCATTCCTGAAAAATTCCAAAGAAAATTTAGAAAAACATTTCCTTGAAATTTACGGGTATTTACATAACAAACCTCATCCAAGCATAAGCATCAACCGCTAACTCCATGAAAGGACCACTCGGCGATCCCATGGAAGCACGGTCCCTCCCGATGGCATGCCATCCCTCTCTATCAGCCACATCCCAAATGGCCTGAAAAGAAGGAATCAGCATGCTCTAGCCCATTTGAGCCGATCTGACCCTCCAACATACCCTCACACAACAGGATTGGAAACTCAACAACACACTAGTTAGGAAAGAAGTAAAATATAGTCAATGAAAAATAGCTGAATACTACCAGATTCGGTGTCTCTAAATAGTTTCCAGGATAAATTGGATACCTGCAAAAGAGGATCCCCCCTTATCAGGTCTTCCAAGGAAGAAGCTAACTTATTCCGGACCTGCAAATACTCCTCAAGTTTGATCAAACCCTTCTTGAAACCTCCAACAAGGATTGTGTCCTGTTTGTCAATCCAACTATTCTTTTCTTCATTCAGATCAACTTCAAGACTTCGACCCATCATCTTTGATGCATCTTCTTCCGAGGCGTTGAGAAATAAAACCTACTCTGTCGCCACATCAGTCGAACTTAATACCAAATTCAAGGAGAGATAATGTTGTCCAGGTGTCTTTAAGTGACACATGAACTCATTGTCCTGCTTCTCAGACGTTAGCCTCTTTGCTGACCGGGTCTCAATTGGAGGAGGTAAGGATGAGAAATCCTTCCTACCCCTCCTCTTTCTCCTGCTCCTGATCCTTATAGAGTCGGGTTCTGCTTCTGAGAAGCTTCTACAGATCTCTTGGTTTTCAGTATCCCCTTCATCATCCTCACACTCTGGATAAACCTTCCCCATGATCTGACCTTCGAACAGTAAACCATCGGAGATCCTCCTGTTGTCCATACCTTTCTCAACCAGGATAGGTGAATCAACTCTGGATTCCTCCTCAGCTGTCCTTGAAAACCTGTTATTCAGGACGACTAGGGTCCGGGCTGTAGAAGAAACCTCTAGCCGAAAAGAGCCCGAACCCCCTGCATCTCCAAGGTTGGTCTGAGCCTGTTGACTAGTGGTTCTACCCAGAGAAAGACCTTCCCCACTGACCCCTTCCTTCCCCCTGACACAAAATTACCCATTCCCTGGTTCCTCCTGGAAAACAGGTTGAATGATGCCCCTGCCCATATATTGAGGGTGGGGGTTCTGATCCTTCCGTGATGGCAGGAAGGACCTCACCAAGGTCCCATCCGCAAGGCCCTGACCTTGTTTCTTCATGCTGGTAGAATCTGAGAAACCACCCAAATCCCTCATGAGACCCTCAATCACCTTGTTTACCTGAGGTTCTGAATCCTTTAAAGCCTCCTTCAAAATTGGACCTGTAGACCTCACCCTCCCCGAGCCAGTAGGATCCACTGCCGACACCTTAGAAAGACAACTTTTTTAATCAAAATAATTTATAGTGATAAAGTATACTATTGATTGGTTTTAAAGTATAATTAGAATATTTTTACCATTTTATCCAATGGTGTTCATTATAATTAATTTCACATTGAAATTGGACATAAACAATTGTCAATATTTTGATATATATTGTTTCTTAAAAACACGCTATTTGTTGTGACAGCGGGAATTAGTTAAAAAATTATTTAATGCGACTTATATGTTTGGAATTTTGTAAAATAGAATTTTTTTTTGAATTTGTAATATCAATTATATCGTAGGGTGAAATTTTGGCATTGTTCTGAAAAACATCAATTTTTGATGAATAGTGAAACCACTAAGTGGTAGCTAAAAAACTGATTTTTCGTTTAAATGAAACATTACCACTTCTGTGATTTGATTTTCAAAAATCTGACATACATGGTTTCCATTAGAATGTAAAATGTGGTTCAACAGGATTGATATAATTTTTTGGTTAATAGTAACTTTTATGTTTAATTAATCGCGATTAAATGGTAATTAGTGAAATTTAAGGTAAAAAAGATATTATAAAAATATGAAAATACATTTACACTTGTCCTTCCAATATTGGATGAGTCATGGTCGACCCTGAAAATCAATGGGTCAACTTGGGGACCCCATTGAGCCACTATGGTAGGAAAATGACATTAAAAACTTTTTATTTAATGTTAAAATAAAAATGTCACAAACATGAGTTGTTTTACTAAAACAATTTTTAAATGGGGTTATAAAAGTCATATTATTGACTATAAATATTAATTAGAAAGATAGAAAGATTTAGTACATCATGATAATTGTTTTATAATTTTTAGACATTAAATAAATTAAATTATTTATGACACCATGATGATGCAGTGATTACCTCATTAATTAATGATTTAAATAAAATAAAAAGATAATGTAAAATCTAAGACTTACACTTGTCAAAAACCTATTGGATGAGTATATTAAGAACACTTATCACCATATCCTAGAAAAATATAAGTGTGGGACCATTAAAATCCAAAAATCATTATATAATAATGTAACATTTCATGACTTTCCAAGAGTGCCCCTCCTCTCCTCTTATAAAAGCCCCTCACCACTACCACATGACTCACACCTTCAAAGCCTTTTGGCTCAGAAAAACTTGGCCCAAATACTCTCTAAAATTCCCTATCTTACTCCTAGAATCCCAACTTTGGGTATAATTCTTCCCAAGGAAGCCATTGGCTCGAATCAAAAAAGAGTTACCCGATTTTAAGGTAATGTCTCCTCTTATGTTATTTTGTTTTATTTTTCTTCTCCATTACCCTAAACTCTTCTTATTCATTTATTTTGTAACAAAAACAGTATCTTCAATATACGAGGATGTTTTTATAATATGTATTAGAGCTACACTTACACACACCTGCATCTAAAGGTTAAAGAACATACTGTTTCTGTGGATGGAAAATTTCTGCATCACGAAACGATGATTGTTCAACACTCATATAACACTTTAAAAGGTGGACATTAAGATGTAAATATATTTATATATGATATATAAAATATTCATGTTTTCCTTATGCTTCTGTATTTTTCATTTATGGCATAACATTATGGTTTCCATTATGGGTAAACATGATATTTTCATTTTAGGAAGTGCGGACTACTGCCCCCTCAAAGTGATTAGAATCGTTAATGCCATATGTGGGATGTATAAAGGATGGAGTAAATGGTATTATACATTATATAATACTGGAATTATATTATAACTTTATATAATTATATCTTCATTCCATTAAATATGAAATAGAAATGAAAGTCGCGTTCATGCCTACGTACGGCTTACCGTCTCCATTAACAGTGCATTTCATTTCTTACCTCTAAATGTTACGTAATATTATGAATGAATGTATATACTGGATATATATGATATATATTATATCTAAATCCTGAATATAATTATGGAAATAATGGATATTCTACCACATAAACAACTTGTCATTATATGAAGTTTTTTGTTGACTCAACTACCAAAGATCTACAAAACGACCGTTATTAACTTAAATGACTACATAATATTCGTAACATTGTAATAAGTAATATAAAAGGGATAATGAATTTGAAAAATGTTCTTAATAAAGTATATATTAACTCTAGTTTATTATTTATGAGGTTAAAGCGCGGTTGAGTCAAGTCGGACACGAGGTAAGGGAATTTCTTAACCGAATTTCCATTCGTTGCGTTAATCTCCTACATTTAAATTATTTCATGATACTATTATGTCTTATCTTGTATTTTTACTTTCTTTATGTTTACTTATAGTAAATACACATAATAGATCTATTTTATTTTAAAAATGATCTTTGTAAGGACTTCGTCTCAATCTCTTTTCATTGAGGCATATTTGGTTTTATACACAACATTCATTTATACAGTGTATAAACCCCCTTTGACTTTTACTTTTATTCAAAACTAATCTTTTTATATGATCCATTTTTACTAAACGAAAAAGGAATGTTTTTTATTACGTATGCGGCGACAGCGACTTCTCTGCCGTCGTGACTATTATTTGTGTTTCGGCTTCCTCTATAAGCCATTACTTTTTGTAAAGAAAAATAAATACCATGTTTTACTTTTCTTTTATTTTGGTATTGAAAATGGTTTTCATAATGTTTTTATTATATCAATTTTTTGTATCGATATCTTGTGATTGATGTTTTTAAATCTTATGTTGCCTTTATTCATGTTTTATGTGATACAATTATGTTATTTTTTACGATATTATTAAACCTGTTCATATGAGGAATGCATTGGACATAATAAGTGACGGGTGGTGCCCGATATAGCTCCTCGATGCATCAGTAGTTCTCATGAGACAAACTAGTGTATTGGCACGAGGCCTTGACAAAATCTTATGTGTAGTCTTGGCACGAGGCCTTGGCTACGTTGTTATGATGGTCTGGGATTATGTATTCCATCATTATGAAAGTGGTTATTGATATTTCATGTGATTATTCGACTGGTAGAATATCCATGTGAGTAAGTAAATTTCATTATTTAATTTTATTTTTTCCATATTATGCTAAAGTTCACGTTTAAAATGGCTTTTGTTTTAGTTATACATTGACATAAATGTTAATGTTTATTTATGAAAGCTTCTGCATTATTGTTATCATTACTGAGAATCTGAGCTCACCCATTTCAATGTTTTAATATTTTCCTGGATGTGAAGAAGTATTTTATGATTGACCTACAGGGATAGTAAGAAGAGGATATGAGTGTTGGATATGGAGACTTTGTTAATGTAGTTTTTTACTTTATGATGTAATGTAACATTTATGAATGTATCTAGTGTTTACAAGGCTAATAATCTAATCGGTCTTTCGAGACATGATCTTTTGTGATAATTCCAATGTTACACAATAATGCCCCGACTCTACGTAACTGGGGTCGGGGCGTTACAATTTGTATCAGAGGCATTTTAGTACTATCCTTGGAAGCTATATTTAGATAAACTCTGATTAGAGCACGTAGCCCTAAGATAGACTTTGAAAATTAGTATAGAAGAACTTCCTAGAATTTTTGTATTATAGAGATTTTGTGAGTTTTACGAGAAATAAATTCCTATCTAGATACAAGCAGGTAGAGGTAGCTATGGCACAGATGTACCTAGGGGTAAAACCAGAAAACACCACTTTGAGCTAGACTCGAATGAGAACTGGTGCAGGACAACGGGCCTTGCTGCACTCTTGGTTACGATACTCCCGGGGTATATGCTTAAGATAATTCTCATTTTCATTACAAACCATTATGAAGGGTTTATGAGTATATACTTCCTCAAATAAAACATTTTTTTATGATTATGGATTATGTCCATAAATAGTTCAACATATGTTATGTTTTTTACAAGTATGGAATTATGTATTTTAATTCATAAACTAATCTTGTTTATGCCATTGTTTGGAAATGGCGCCTAGTGGGAGGAATGGAAACCGTATCAATGCACGCACTCCGTGTAGGGATTTCCCTCCTGCTCAAGATTATTATTGTGGAGCTGGAGATACAACTGGTGCTAATCAACTTATTACCATAACAAGACAACTCACACAGGTTATGAATAATAACCTTACTCGTATGGAGCACCCTGATCCGCAACGTGGAGGATCAATGTTAGACCTCTTCAGGAGGCAACAACCGCCAACATTTAATGGGGGTAAAAATCCATTAGTAGCTGAACAATGGATAAACTCCTTAGAGAAAATATTCCACGCCTTGGGGAGTAGCGAAAGGGAGAAGGATGTCATGGCAGTCTACCCCTCACTGGAGATGCCGATCAATGGTGGTCACTGATTCAAAACACAAAGGAAGATGATGAAGTATCAATTATGTAAAGGAGGGAGTTTATGGAACTTTTCATAGAAAAATACTTTCCACATGACCATCGAGCAGACATGGAATGGAAATTTCTGAGTCTGAGGCAGAAGGAGGATGAGAATGTCGCAAAGTATGAGGCTAACATTACAAGGTTAGCGAGGAATGCTGCAGATTGTATACGTAACCCAAGAAGTAATATTGATAGTTTCTTTTATGGGCTAAAACCATTTATCCGTCGAGAATTAGTCTCACAAACCTTCTCGTCGTACGAAGATATTGTCTCGTGTGCAATCAAGACGGAAAAGGAATTCTCTAAGTCTTCTGACTTTAAAGCAAAGCATGAAAAGAAGAGATCTTCTGATCAATCTGGAAATGGAAATAAGGGGATGAAGGTAAAAGGTTAATATCAGTCCTACAGTAAATGTGGGAAGAAACACCTCGGTACTTGCTTGAAGGGAATGAGAGTCTATTACAAGTGTGGTAAAAAAGGCCACCAAGATGATGATTGCAAAGGAAAGAAAGTTTCTATCAATGTGGAATGCTATAATAATAGATATATGGGACATTATGCTAATGAATTTCCTAAGTGTCAGGGGAACATACCTCAGAAGAGACCAAGGGATCAAGGCCATGCTAATGCTATCACTACTGCTGAAGTTGAAGCTCTAAAAGACGTGGTGGTTGGTAATTTAATGGTTTCCTCATGTTTAGAAAATGCATTATTTGATTCTAGATCATCGCATTGTTTCATATCTTTCCAGTTTTCTAAGAAAAATAGATATTTCCAATTTGATTTAAAAAGCGAATTGTCTGTCAAAACACCTAAGGGAAGTATTTTTGCAACAATGTTTTGTGAATCAGTCCCCATTAGAGCACATAACCGGTTTTTATCCGCTGATCACATTGTCATACCTATGATTGAGTTTTATATAATCCTCAGTATGGATATGATTTTAGACTATGATGAAAAGATTTATTGTATGAAGAAGGAGGTTACGATTTTTGATGATGTTGATAAGGAACACCTTATTTTTAGAGCATAATCTTCACCACCTAATTCTTATTTAAATCCACCCAAGTAACTAAACTAAACTAAATTATTAGGGAGGAAGAGAATGAAATGACTAAGGGTGAGGAAATGAATGTTCAAATAGAGGATTTACCTATTGTGAATGAATATGTAGATGGGTTTCCGGAATATTTACCTGGACATCCTCCAGAACGAGAAGTTGAGTTTTCCATTGATTTAATTCCTGGATCAAGGACTATATCGAAGATCCCTGATTGGATGGCCACCATGTAATTAGTTGAACTAAAGAAACAACTAGAGGAATTGAGTAATAAGGGATTTATTCTCCCAAGTTTTTCATCATGGGGAGCCCCTGTCCTTTTTGCTAAGATGAAAGTTGGATCTATGAGGTTGTGCATTGACTACAGGTAGATCAATGCTATAAGAATAAAGAAAAATTATCCCCTACCTCACATTGATGATTTATTTGACCAATTGCATGGAGCTCAATACTTTTCAAAGATTGACCGTCGATCAGGATACCATCAGTTGTGTGTGAAGAGGGAAGACATTCCCAAGACAACATTTTGAACAAGATACGGGCATTATGAGTTTACAGTAATGCATTTCGGATTGACTAATGCACCCTCTGTATTCATGGATCTAATGAATAGAGTTTTCAAGGAATATCTTGATGATTTTGTGGAGGTATTTATTGATTATATCTTGGTATACTCCATACGCTACGAAGATCAAGAAAATCACTTGCACATTATTTTGAAGAATCTTAGAAGGCATGAATTATATGGGAAGTTTAGCAAGTGTTAATTCTAGCTTTAGTTGATTTCTTTTCGTGGCCATATTGTATCTAAGGATGGAATTTCTATTGATCCTTCTAAGACCAAGGCAATCCCAGAATGGCCAGCACCGACGAATATAACTGAGGTACGTAGCTTTATTGGTTTGGCAGGTTATTATCATTGTTTTTTAGATAATTTTGCCCAATTGGCTAACCCATTAACGAAGCTCACACGTAAAGGGGTTAAACTTATCTGGACAGAAGAGTATGAAGAATTTTTTGATGAACTGAAGAGAAGATTAGTCAACACTCCTATATTGACTCTTCGATCAGGGAATGATGGGATCATTATTTATAGTGATCCATCAATGAAAAGACTTGGCTGTGTATTTATGCAGAATGATAGGGTTATTGCCTATGCATCACGAGAGATAAAAATTCATGAGCAGAACTATCCAACTCATGATCTCATGTTAGCTGTTGTAATTTTTTCCTTGAAGATATGGAGGCATTATCTCTGGTGAAAAATGTGATATATATACCTATCACAAGAGTTTGAAATATATTTTCCCACAAAAAGAACTCAACGTGAGGCAAAGGCGGTTTCATGAATTACTCAAGGATTATGATTTCATGATAAACTACCACCCAGGGAAGGAAAATAAGGTTTCAGATGCTTTGAGTAGAAAAGATCATGGAGTTTTGAACATGATGAGAGTGGAAAGGGATCCTATTTTCATTGATCTCGTAAAGATGGATATGGGAATCACCATGGAGGGTGAAACATCAAAAAAATTTAAAATGGTTTCCAAACCATCTTTACTAGAAAGTATAATGTGTTCTCAGGACAATGATGTAGAGTTTATAAAGAAGATTAAAGTTGTGAAAGATTTTCGATTGAGTGACATTGTGTATAAATATGGAATTTGGAAATTTTGGAGGAGACATTGTGTTCCCGAAATACATGATTTAAAGAGGGAATTATAGGATGATTCTCATAGTTCCAATTTCTCTATAAACCCTGGGAGCACCAAAATGTATTGAGATTTAAAGGGACATTTTTGGTGGGGCAACATGAAGAGGGAGATTTCTGATTTTGTGTCAAGATGAATGGTTTGTCAACAAGTGAAAGCTAGAAGGAAACTGTCTGGTGGATTATTGCAACCTCTTCCCTTACCTGAGTCGAAATGGGGTAATATTACGATGGATTTTGTCATGGGACTACCAAAGGCTCCTAGAAGGAATGACACAATATGGGTCATTGTTGATCGTCTCATGAAGTTAGCACATTTTCTTTCTATAGGGGAAGATCTACCACTTGAACGTCTAGAAATAATATATATTAATTAAGTTGTGAGACTTCATGGCGTACCCCTATCTATTGTCTCAGATCGTGATCCCCGTCTTACATCAAGATCCTGGAAATGTCTTCAGAAGTCATTGGATACTGAACATCGTTTGAGCACTGCTTACCACCCTCAAATAGATGGAAAATCAGAAAGAACTATTAAAACCTTAGAATACATGTTGAGATCATGCTCACTTTACTTTCAAGGGCTTTGGGATCAATATTTACCTTTGGTAGAATTTTAATAAAACAATAGCTTCCATTAAAGTATTCAGATGGCACCATATGAAGCGTTATACTGAAAGAGTTGTCGCACACCAACCTGTTGGGATGACGTTGGGGAAAGAAAACCTGTAGGCCCAGAACTGGTGGAGAAAATGATGGGAAGGGTGAATGTAATCTAAAACCACATCAAATGAGATCATTGTATGCAGAAGAGCTATGCCGACAACCGAAGGAAGGATTTGGAATTTCAGCTAGGATATCATGTTTTCAGGAAGGTATCTCCATTGAAGGGAGTTATATGTTTCGGTAAGAAGGGTAAATTGAGTCCCAGGTACATCGGGCCCTTCGAAATTCTAGAACGAATTGGGGATGTAGCTTACCGTTTGGCAATGCCACCAAGTCTCTCCAATGTTCATGATGTATTCCACGTATCACTGTTGAGAAAATACATGCCTGAACCAACGCATGTACTCACCTATGGGGAATTAGAACTGGAACATGATATGTCTTATTACGAAGAGACCGTCATGATTCTTGATACAAGAGAACAAGTGATGAGAAACCGGACAACTCGTCTGGTAAAAGTTCTATGGAGAAACAATAAGATGGAGGAGGCAACGTGGGAACCCGAGAAACTTATGATGAAGAATCACCTAGGTATTTTTATACCGTGATATTATATGAAATATCGAGTAAGAAATTATTTTAATGAGGGGATAATGTAACACCCCAATCTTCCACGGTACACTTCTCTTTGAATAATACAGTAGCGTGTGTTGTACGCATCTTCGAGTTCTAACGCACACCACAAGCAATCAAAGTAGCCGTTATGAATCGTAATACCTACTTTTTGAAATTATAGATATTTTATATTTCAAAATGGACTTCATTTTATTATTCGTAATATTGAAATTATCCTAAGTTGAATTTTTTGTAATTTCTTGAGAACTTCCAATTTTTTATGAATAGTGAAAAATACTTAAAAACAAATTTTTTAATAAAAATAATTTATAGTGATAAATTATACTATTGAGTGATTTTAAAGTATAATTTGAATATATTTTTACCATTTTATCCAATGGGGATCATTAGAATTAATTTCCCTTTGAAATTGGACATAAACAATTGTCAATCTTTTGATATATATTGTTTCATAAAAACACGCTATTTGTTGTGACAGCAGGAACTAGATATAAAACTAATTAATGCGACTTATATGTTTGGAAATTTTTAAAATAGACATCATTTTTGAATTTGGAATATCAATTATAGCTTAGGTTGAAATTTTGGCATTGTTCTGAAAAACTACAATTTTTGATGAATAGTGAAACCACTAAGTGGTAGTTAAAAAACTGATTTTTCATTTAAATGAAACACTACCACTTCTGTGATTTGATTTTCAAAAATCCTACATACATGGTTTTCATTAGGAAGTAAAATGTGGTTCAATGGGATTAAAATAATTTTTTTGTGAATAGTTAATTTTAAGTATAATTAATCGCGATTAAAGGTAATTAGTGAAATTTAAGGTAAAAATGATATTATAAAAATATGAAAATACCATTAAACTTGTCCTACCCCTATTGGATGAGTCATTTCCGACTAAAACAATACATGGGTCATTTGGGGAACCCATGGAGCCACTTTGTTAAGAAGTGACATTAAAAACATTTTATTTAATGTTAAAATAAAAATGTCACAATCATGAGTTGTTTTACTAAATCAATTTTTAAATGGGGTTATAAAGTCATATTTTTGAATATAAGTATTAATTAGAATGATAAAAAGATTCAATACATCATGATAATTTTTTTATAATTTTTAGACATTAAATAAATTAAATTATTTATGACACCATGATGATGTAGTGATTACCTCATTAATTAACGATTTAAATAAAATAAAAAGAGAATATAAAATCTAAGACATAAACTTGTAAAAAACCTATTTGATGAGTATATTTATAACCCTTATCACCTTATACTCTAAATATATAAGTTTGGGACCTTCAAAATCGGAAACTCTTTATATAATAAAGTAACATTTCATGACTTTCCAAGAGTGCCCCTCCTCTCATCTTATAAAAGGCCCCCACCACTACCACCTTACTCACACCATCAAAGCCTTTTGGCTCGGAAAACCTCTGCCCAAATACTCTCTAAACTTCCCTCTCTTACTCCTAGAATCCTCACTTTGGTTAGAATTCTTCCCACGGAAGCGTTTGGCTGAAATAAAAAAAGGGTTACCCGATTTTATGGTAATGTCTCCTCTTATGTTATTTTGTTTTATTTTTCTTCTCCAAACCCTTAAAGTATTCTTATTCCTTTATTTTGTAACAGAATCCATATTTTAAATATACTAGGATGTTTTTATAATATTTATTCGAGCTACACTTACACACACCTACGTCTAATGGTTAAATAACATACTATTTCTGTGGATAGCAAATTTCTGCATCATGAAATGATGATTGTTCAATACTCATATAACACCTTCAAAGGTGGCCATTAAGATGTCACTATATTTATATATGATATATACAATGTTTATGTTTTCCTTAAGCTTCTTTATTTTTCATTTATGGCATACCTTTATGGTTTCCATTATGGTTAAACGTGATATTTTCATTTTACGAAGTGCGGACTACCGCCCCCTCAATGTGATTTGAATCATTAATGGGATATGTGGGATGTATAAAGGATGGATTAAATGGTATTATACATTATATTATACTGGAATTATATTATAACTTTATATAATTATAACTTCATTCCATTAAATACAATATAGAAATGAAATTTGCGTCCATGCATACGTACGTCTTACCGTCTCCATGAACGGTGCATTTCATTTCTTACCTCTAAATGTTACGTAATATTATAAATGAATGTATATACTGGATATATATGATATATATGATATCTACATCCTGAATATAATTCTGGAGATAATTAATATTCTACCACATAAACAACGTGTAATTATAAGATGTTTATTGTTGACTCAAGTACCAAAGATCGACAAAAAGACTGTTATTAACTTAAATGACTACATAATTTTCGTAACATTGTAATAAGTGATATAAAAGGGATAATAAACTTTAAAATGGCTCTTAAGCAAGTAGAGATAAACTCTAGTTTATTATTCAGGAGGTTAAAGAGCGTTCGAGTCAAGTCGGACATGAGTTAATGGAATTTCTTAACCCAATTTCCATTCCTTGGGTTAATCTCATAAATTCAAATTATGTCATGATATTATTATGTCCTATCTTGAATTTGTACTTTCTTTATGTTTACTTATAGTAAATACACATAATAGATCGATTTTATTTTAAAAATGATCTTTGTAAGGACTTTGCCTCAATCTCCATTCATTGAGGCATATTTGGTTTTATACAAAACATTCTTTTATACGGTGTATAAACACCCTTTGAATTTTACTTTTATTCAAAAGGAATCTTTTTATACGAAGCGTTTTTACTAAACGAAAAAAGGAATTTTTTTTCTTCCGTATGCAGCGACAACGACTTCTCTGCCACTGTGACTATTATTTGTGTTTCGGCTTCCTCTATATGCCATAACATTTTTTTAAAAGAAAAATAAATACCATGTTTTACTTTTCTTTTATTTTGGTATTGAAATTGGTTTTGATAATGTTTTTATTTTATCAATGTGTTGTATTGATATCATGTGATTGAATTGTGGAAATATTATGTTTCCTTTATGGATGTTTTATGTGATACATTTATGTTATGGTTTATGATATGTTTAAACAGGTTCATATGAGGAATACATTGGAATTAATAAGTGACGGGTGGAGCCCGCTATAGCTCCTCGATTCCACGGTAGGTCTCATGAGACAAACTAGTGTCTTGGCACGAGGCCTTGAAAATATCTTATTTGTAGTCTCGGAACGAGGCCTTGGCTATGTGGTTCTGATAGTCTAGCATTATGAATTCCATTATTATGAATGTGGTTATTGATATTGCATGTGATAATTCGACTAGTAGAATATCCATGTCAGTAAGTAAATAGAATTATTTAATTTTATTTTTTCCATATTATGGTGAAGTTCAAGTTTAAAAAGGCTTTTGTTTTAGTTATACATTTCATTAAATGTTAATGTTTATTTTTGAAAGCTTCTGCAATATTGTTTTCCTTACTGAGCATCTGAGCTCACCCTTTCGATGTTTAAATATTTTCCAGTATGTGAAGATGTATTTTATGAATGACATGAAAGGATAGTCAGAAGAGGATATGAATGTGGACTATGGAGACTTTGTTATTGTATTTTTTCACTTCATGATGTAATGTAACATTTATGAATGTATGTAGTGTTTCCAAGGCTACTAAACTAATCAGTCATTCGAGACATGATCTTTTGTGATCATTTCAATGTTACGCAATAATGCACCGACTCTAGGTAACTGGGGTCGGGGCGTTACAAATGATTTCAAAAAAGTCACTCCCATTGTTTTACAATAATTTGATATAATTTTTTCTCCATTGAAAAATGAAAATATATAACCGAACTAAATATAAATTTTTCATCTTCAAATAGTATTTTATAACCATTTAAAAAATAATATCCCTATACAAAAGCACTACATATATTAAAAAATAAGTTGTCAATTTGGATTTTCCCTTTATAAAAATAATATAATGTTATTTATTCAAGATAAATGTAACTAATATTTTTTATTTTAAAATATTTGCAAGGTATGGTAGAATTAAAATCATCTAATTATTTTATATTCATGTTTATGGATGATTATGAAACCATATTTCAATCTATAATCATTGTCATAATCGTTTTACAATTACCATAGTGAAATATTTGTTACAAGTGTTATTATTCATTATATCAGAAAATAAATTGAAACAATTTCCCAATTATGGACATGGTGATTAAAAATATATAACACATTTTATCATAATATATGTTAATATTGGATTTAATTTTATTATAAAATCCTGAAAACTAATGTTAAAATGATTTTACAGAAAAATTCATTTTATAGTATATAAATATTTATAAAAAAGATTAATTTGAAAACCAATGACATTAATTATATTAGTTTTAATCAAATCGATGAAAATAAATTTTATAATAAGTCGAAAACAAAATGATACTATGTAAATACAAGAATTAAATGGATTTCTTTCTATAAATTCTATTTTTTTAATATTCACATAAGAAGCCCCTTATATAAAAATCCCAATGTTTTATCTAAATGTAATGTTGATATTTTGACATCAAAAATGATATTATTTTTATAACATACTATTTATAAAATTTTTAAAAAATAATTGTAATTTTAATTCCCACATATTACTTTTAAAAACTTTTATCTAAAAATTTAATTGATAAAAATAAAATGAGGTTACTACTAATTGATTTATTATTCATTATAAAATAATATTTCAATTTTATCTAATTTTTTTTGAAAAAAATTATTTGTTAATTTTATTTCATAAAAAAATTTACTGGGATGGTTATATTTATTAATTTTTTATAATAATATATTTATAGTCCATAACAATTCAATTATTGGTTGGCGTTTCATGATAAGAATAATGATGATGTTATTTTTAAAACCAAATTTTCATGGTGTTATAGTATATCCCCATCCAATCAATAATATGGGGGGCATATCAACCTTGAGATCTATTCTTGGATTGTCCAAATCTATTCACTTTGTGGTAGGCTTGATTGGTTAACATGATATAACAACCTAAGCGTTACCTCTTTTCCTAGTTCATATAAGTATATGAATAAATCAAGGTTATTTTCAAGAAAACATATTTTTACTAATATCATATCCTCATTACCATAATCAATCAAGGATTTCATTGTAAAATCAAGAATATGGATCAATAGTTTTCTATTATACTTATTCCCATCCATAATTAATAATTTAATCGATATATTTTCACATAAAATCAAAATAAATCAAAGATAAATTTTCACATCAAATCCTAGAAAATTATTTTGTATATTACAATGGATTATATTGAAAAACATATTTCTATTATAATCAATAAATTGGATGATTATTGGAATTATTATCAACATTTTTTAAGTGAATTATAATATATATTTCTTATCAACACCTAGGATTCAAATTTTCATATTACAGACAATATTAGCTATTTTATTATATAAATGTTATATCCCATGATGACCATTTTAATAGAAAAATGTATATTTAAGAGCCACCTATATAATATATAACTGAAGAGGTAAACATAGTGCAATATAGAAGTGAAATTACAATCATGTTTAATATTCTAGTCAATGAAAGAAAAAACTATTTAATGAGGTCTCACAGAGAAAAACCTATATTTGAATTTAAAAACTATTAAATTTAAAAAATTATTATCCTTATGTATCTACATTATCATTGGATAGATGTTAATGGATCATTCATCATATTACTTATTTTATAAGGTTTATATGGCCACAAAGGTCCTCTCTATTGAATGATAATCAATAACCCCCATGGACCTCTATAGAGTACTAATAAAAAATGAACTCCTTGTGAAAATGGGATAATTATAATCAATATCCTCTATATGATGGTAGATGTATAGGTCCTCTATATGAAAATATATTCAATGGTAAATTATTATCTAACCTAAAAACTATATCTATTTATTTCAATGTAGGAAAAATCCCTGGAGGCCCATCCCATAGAAAATGACTTAAGCACTCCCTTTATCATTAACATTGTACAAGCTATGATGTTCCTCTCCATATTTAAATAAATATGATTCATAAAATAGATACATATGAATGATATTGAAGAGGTATTCCCTAAAATATTATGATTAACATTCATTGAGTTCCTCCACTTTTATTCTCATCAACATGCGGTAAATATGAATAAAATCTTTGTTGAATGAAAGATATGAAATCATGAAATCCTCCAGAGGGAGTTAATATCAAAATTTATTTCATTAAGAAAGAAAACATGTGATATTGATGTTATCATAATTAATAAAAAATGAAAATATATATCCACGAAGGATCTACCATTTAATAGAAGATTAAATACATGGAAGTAATCCACATGGATTGTGTTTCTTAATTTCCCCATTTGACACAACACTATTCCAGATTGGATGTCATTCCAATGATAGAACCAAAAGTAATGATCAATAAATTCCATCCCTATGATTCTCACAATTATAGTCATACACACTATGAACCTCCTTCTCATCAATATAAAATTCCTTGAGTAAAAATAATTTTAATGTTAACCTAATAATGAGAGCACATAAGATGTCCATTACTGAGTGATGGAATGAATAGAATATGGATATTTATTGAAACAATTAATTGGTGTAATGGGAAATGTTTCATTCTACTTGTATATTAAAATTCCATATCAATATTTTTTACTACAATACCTCAGGTAAACTATCACAATTAACTCTGACATGTTTTTTCATGACCATATATTTAATTATAAATGATTTATCTTCTTAGAAAAAAATTATAATGTCTCGAATTTTTTATATCCACCCCAATACCCTTTGAATCATTGATCCAATCAATGCCATTATTAAAGATTCTTCTTTTAATTAAATTTTTTTTGATGACATCTACAGTCTAATATGATCTACGATCCTATCATGGAGGAAATAGATATCATCATAGACATGTGGAATTAATATACTGAGTAATGAATACATATCATGTTTATAGTTCATTCCACATCCATGTTTGACAATATAGAGGCACTAAAGGTGTAATGAATACCATATATTCATTAAAAATTATGGGAAAATCATTACCTTCAAAAGTACAAATACATATCATAAGGATATTATGCCAACAATCATACGTTCATGAGTGATATTTTCTTTCATGAGAATCTTACCACTATTTGAATTTCGGGGATTAATTTGTTTTGAAAATTGATTGAGTGTCGCTAACACACATTCCTTTTTATTACGAATATTCATATATTTATAGTCACATATATCCCACCATCTGTAACATCCCAGGTAAATAAAGAATATGACATTTCATATTTATCCATATTTGTGAATAAAATATTTAAATGACTTTAAAGGGGACGCTATGCTCGATGGCGTACCCAACACGCAACAACGAGTTTCTTGGGAATCTTACGTTGCACTCTAATAATAAAATAATATTATTTTAAATGGTAGTTAACATGTAGCCGTTGTAATGGCGGGAATGGATAGAAATAACTGAAATATGATTATATATGTTTTTAAATGTTTTTACAATTATCCAATAAAGGATAGAGGCTTAAAATACGGAAAGAATTCGATTTTAGGCATATATGCCCTAGTTTTCACTAAAGGTTCACTTATCGCCTTTTGATGGCGAACTGTCATTAAATATAGTTTTGATCACTCGTATACATTCTTTTGGACCAAATAAAACTCTTATTAAGAATCGGGACATCAAATTTTACTTTGTGTAAATTTTTGGTATTTTTCTGATAAAGTTCATTTTTTTAATGAATAGTGTAAAATGTTGTGTTTTAATTCAAAACCTCTTTTTAATCTAATTTATTTATATGATTAGATAATATTTTGAATTGTTTTTAAAGTTAAATTAGAAAATATTTTTACCATTTAATCCAATGGTGGTCATTGGAATTAATTTCACTTTGAAATTAGACTTAAACTAGTGTCAATCTTTTGATACTTTTTGTTTTATAAAAACACGCTATTTGCTCTGACAGCGGGAATTATTTATTAAATTAATTAATGTGACTAATATGTTTTGAATTTTGTAAAACGGACTTCATTTTTTGAATTCAGAATATCAAATATAGCTTAGGGTGAATTTTTGGTAATTTTCTGAAAAACTTCAATTTTTGATGAATAGTGAAACCACTAAGTGGTAATCAAGCAAACTGATTTTTCAGTTAAATGAAATTTTACCACTAATGTGTATTGAATTTTGAAAATCCGACATACATGGTTGTCATTAAGAAGTAAAATGTGGTTCAATGGGATTATAATAATTTTTTGGTGAATAGTAACTCATTAAGTTCTTAATCGCGATTAGTGGTAATTAGGGTAGTTTAAGGTATAAATAATGCTTTAATAATATAAAATGACCTAGACACATGTCCCAACCCTATTGGTTATGTCATGGCCGACCAAGACAAGCCATGGCCTAACTTGGGGACCCCATGGATCCACTTTTGTTGGGAAATAACATAAAATACTTTTTATTTAATGTTAAAGTGAAAATGACACTAACATAGTATGTTTTACTAAAACAATTTTTAAGTGGGGTTATACAAGTCCAACTTTTGATTATAAATAGTCATTGGAAAGATAAAAAGATTTCCTATATCATAGTATTTTTTTATAATTTTTAGACATTAAATAAATTAAATTATTTATGACATAATAATGATGCAGCGATGACATCATTATTTGACAATTTAATTAAAATGGAAAGATAATGAAAAATCTACAATATACACATGGACAAAACCAATTGGATGAGTGGATTTCGATGCCTTATCACCTTATCCACGAATTCTATCAATGTGGGACCCTTTAGAACCGAAAAGCATTTTCAAATAATGTAATATTTCATTGCTTTCCAAAAGTGCCCCTCCTCTCCTCTTATAAAAGGCCCCCACCTCTACCTCTTTTCCCACACCCCTCAAGCCTTTGGCTCGGCCAACCCCTGCCCATTTACTCTCTCAACATCCCTCTCCTCATCCTAGAGTATCCCCTTTGGGCAGAATCCTTTCAAAGGATGCCTTTAGGCTCAAATCAAAAAGGAGATTACACTTTTAAAGGTAACTCATTCTCTCTTGTTCATTTGTTTTATTTTGCTTCTCCAAACCTATAATCTCTTTTTATTTACTTCTTTTGTAACAACACCAGTATCTTCAATATACTAGGATGTTGTTACAAGATTTATTTTAGCTACACTCTCACACAACTACATCAAATGGTTAAAGAACATACGGTTTCCGTGGACGGTGAAATTCTGCCTCCCGAAACGATGATTGTTCAATACTCATTTAACACCTTCAAAGGTGGCCATTATGATGTCACTATTTTTATATATGATATATAATATGTTTATGTTTTATTTATGCTTCTGTATTTTTCATTTTTGTCTTACCTTTGTGGCTTCCATTATGGGTATACGCGATATCTTCATTTAAGGAAGTGCGGACTACCGCCCCCTCAAAGTGATTTGATTCGTTAAATACCATATGTGGGATGTATAAAGGATGGAAATATGATATTATATATGATATTATACTGGAATTATAATATACCTTTATATCATTATTATTCCATTCTATAAAATACGAAATAGAAATGAAAGTAGCGTTCATGCGTACGTACGGCTTACCATCTCCATGAACGGTGCATTTCATTTCTTACCTCTAAATGATTATGTAATGTTATAAATGCATGCATGTACTGGATATATATGAAACATATGATATCTACATAATGAATACAATTCTGGATATAATAAACATTTGGCCACACGAACAACATGTAATTGTAAGAAGACCACTTTCGACTTAAGAACCAAATATCGGCAAAACAAATATTATTAACTTAAATGATTACATAATGTTTATGACAAGGTAATAAGTGGTATAAAAGTAATAATGAACTTGAAAAGGGTTCTTAAGGAATTAGAAATTAACTCAAGTTTATTATTCAGGAGATTAAAGAATGATCGAGTCAAGTCGGACCCGAGGTAAGGGATCCTACAACTCTCTTTCTTTTTAAGTACATTCTTTTATGTAATTTCTTTTAAGCTCATCTTTATTATGATTGGGATGTTATTTTATATTACTCCTACTGTAATTTTTATGTTCATGTGATGAGAGACCCTATTCTCTCTCATCAATCCTTTTGGAAGTTTTATGTGGCGCCGTTAGGCTGCCGAGTTTTCGTAAGGGATTTTTCATCTCACTTTTATCCCCGTGAGATTTATGCTACATTTGCCACAATTTCCTTTGAGTGGTGTATGTACTGCCCATTATTATAATCTTTGTGTAATATACTTTCGTTTATGAGTATTTACATCAATGATTTATTGCCCTTCTTTCATGGGGTGTATGTTTTGAAAGATACCCAATTCGGTAAGGGAACCTTTCACCCTTCCTCTTTTTAAAAGACTTCTTTTATTGGGTCTTTTAATTTACATATTGTTATGTTGGGATATGTTCTCATATATCCTTAATGATGTAAATTTTGTGTCCAAGTGATGAGATACTCTTTTTATCTCTCATCAACTCATTTTGATGTGACGCCGTTAGGCTGTCAAGGGAACTTCTTAACCCAATTTCGATTTCTTTGGGTTCAACTTGTAGTCATTAAGTATGTCATCCATTGAATATGTGTGAATGACCGTTTATTGTTTTACACTTAATATCCACTCATATTGGGTGTCTATATATTTGTCACACATATTTGTTGAGATTTATTTGTCCTTAATTTAAGGATACCTTCTTTATAAGGTATTTCATCACATTTGACATTTCTATTGAGGGTTCATTGTTGTTATGCACCAATTCACTCTTATATGGTGTATATACTGTCCTTTGGAGTATTATATCATGAATCCTTTTATTCTCATGATATTATAAAGTTTTGACTAAATGTTATTCCTTGATTATTGTATTCAAGTGTCTCTAATTTTGGTAAAACCCCTTTAACCAAAATATCGTTTTAAATGTTTTAGTTATTTGTTCTTATTAATATCCATGTTTTCAAAATGGTTTTAAGGATTTATTTATATGGATATTAATGGTTTAAAATGTTAAAAGCTTCAAGGTGGTATGGGACACTTTGATTCAAAAATCTCTTTATTAAATGTTTTAAATGGTTTTGGAAATGGTTTCTTTTTGAATGGATTCATTATTTCAATATCCTAATATGTTATATTGTGATTGAAATGTGGAAATGTTATGTTTCCTTTATTCATGTTTATGTGATACGATTATGTTATGGTTCTTGGGCATTGTTATGAAGAACGGGTGGTTCCGTGATAAACTAAGGGCGGGTGAGCCCGATATAGCTCTCCAATGCATTGGGTAACGCGAAGGAGTGAAACGTTAAGGTTTCTCCGAAGAGATTTAGGGAATATACTGTGATGGGTATTCCAATCGTAACGAAGAGGGTTACTCCCTACATAAGAATGTTATGAATGCCTCAAGTTACCTTTATGTCTTATGATTTCTATGATTTATTCATGGTTTGATGAGGTATGTTAAAGTGCCTTTGTTTTATGGGTAAAGTATGATTTCATTCTTATGTATATATGAACTCATGTTTCCTTTCCATATTTTTATAACTCTTACTGAGCTTTTTATGCTCATCCCAAGTTTTTGAAATGTTTTTCACAGGTCAAGGGAAAGGTACATGATGTGATGATAGTGTCAAGGATGTGTCAAGAAAGAATCCGTGTTATATTTTAAATATGTTCCCGTTGATGGGAAGAATGAATGCTGACTTTTATGTAACCACTTTGTTTAAATGTGGAATGTAATGCAAGTTTCATGATCTAATTCTCTAAAACTCTAAACCTGAAAAGATCCTCAATGTGTAATCTTGTAATAACTCAAGATTAAGCAAGGTTTAAGGCTGGGGCCTTATAGTTGGTATCAGAGGTCGGTTTAGATAACTTTAGAGGTTAGGGTATTCTTTAAGCATAAGTGACATTACCATAATGGTTAGAATTTCAGAAAGAGTCCTAATTTTAGATAATGTGAATGAGTAAGTATATCTTAGAGTCTACCTTCCTCATTAGTACATGATGTTTTTGTTGATATACTCACACTGACATTTATGTTTTTAGTGAATGGATGGATCTAGGAGGCACCAAAGTGACAATGGGTTTGAAGGAAACTGTGGTGGTTCTCTGATTATGATACTAGATGAGATAGGGGTTTCAATGAGGAATCTCATAGTTGTTCTAAACCAACTATCAAGGATCCATGATCAATCACTTCAACCTTCGTGAGTTCTCTAATGCATCATTTACGAGATGGCCAACTCGATGTGGAAATTCAGGTAATAATTATTAAGGTAACCATTAGGGTTTATATGATCCTTACTTTTTAGGTAATTATGGGTTACTCTATGATATGATGGAAAAGGAAAGGAATGAGATAAACTTGAGGTTAAAATATGTTATGAATATTTTTGAAGATTTTATCTCATTTTGGGGAATGTTTTGAGAATTATATAGTTTTGGAAAAAGGACAACACGCAGACCGTGTGACATCCCGTCGCGTCGGACAAAGCTGCGGGAATCGAACCCACAACCAAAGTGCGACTGGTATTTATCGCCTACCACTGGACTACGTGAAGTCCCTGGTTAGTTTGACTGATTATTTTTGGTTATATGATTTTATGAATTAAGAGTAAGTTGATTTTGGGTTATTTATAAAAATGATTAACCTATCATGGAGGATATGTGATTAGGTTAATTACTTTTCAATACTAGACTTTAGGAGCAACTAATGTTGTTTGGAGATAAATGTTACGATTTAACATGGAAGACTGTGTGACTAAATCCTTCAAATATTTGGGTTTCAATATTATATTAGGTTTACTTTGAAGAATTTTATGGACAAATTGTTTATCGGATGGTCCTCGTTGAACTTTGGGTTTTGTTGGACAAATTTTGGAGATTAAGAATAGATTTTCTTTTTATAAGGGGTTATCCTTTTCTGGATTATCTGATCTTGTACTAAACTTTTTGGTTTTGGCTCTGGTTTAAGCCTAAAGACATAGGATGTACATAGTTCTCTTTTGTGGATTAGGTGATTCTCTAGAAGTTGATTATAGTACTCTTAATGTGAACAAGTCTTCCTAAATACTCGTCTTTTGGAGAAAATATGAGTTTGTGAAAGGAATATAATAAAAGTTGAAAGTCAATATGATAAGTGATTATGTTTCCTTATGAATAAATTCCTCAATAAAAAGTAACTTAAACCAAAAAATGTTGTATATTAACTTTTCCTACTGGGGAATCGAATACCGTTTAACCCATCACAAGTTTGTGATTTTCTCATTGTTAACTTTCTCCTAAAAATGTTTTCTATCACTCTCCATAAGAACGTGACCCTATGTTTTCTCCTCCATGTCCATATTTTCATACTTGGAATCCTAGTATGGGTTAACTCGAGTGACCTTTGTACTTATCTTTCTTTATTTTAAAGTGTTTGTTTTACCGACTTTTGTTCCGATGTGGGACTTTCAAGGATGTTTCCAAGCGCAATTTTAAAATTGCGAGGACGCAATTCCCAAAAGGGGGGAAGGATGTAACATCCCAGGTAAATAAAGAATATGACATTTCATATTTATCCATATTTGTGAATAAAATATTTAAATGACTTTAAAGGGGACGCTATGCTCGATGGCGTACCCAACACGCAACAACGAGTTTCTTGGGAATCTTACGTTGCACTCTAATAATAAAATAATATTATTTTAAATGGTAGTTAACATGTAGCCGTTGTAATGGCGGGAATGGATAGAAATAACTGAAATATGATTATATATGTTTTTAAATGTTTTTACAATTATCCAATAAAGGATAGAGGCTTAAAATACGGAAAGAATTCGATTTTAGGCATATATGCCCTAGTTTTCACTAAAGGTTCACTTATCGCCTTTTGATGGCGAACTGTCATTAAATATAGTTTTGATCACTCTTATACATTCTTTTGGACCAAATAAAACTCTTATTAAGAATCGGGACATCAAATTTTACTTTGTGTAAATTTTTGGTATTTTTCTGATAAAGTTCATTTTTTTAATGAATAGTGTAAAATGTTGTGTTTTAATTCAAAACCTCTTTTTAATCTAATTTATTTATATGATTAGATAATATTTTGAATTGTTTTTAAAGTTAAATTAGAAAATATTTTTACCATTTAATCCAATGGTGGTCATTGGAATTAATTTCACTTTGAAATTAGACTTAAACTAGTGTCAATCTTTTGATACTTTTTGTTTTATAAAAACACGCTATTTGCTCTGACAGCGGGAATTATTTATTAAATTAATTAATGTGACTAATATGTTTTGAATTTTGTAAAACGGACTTCATTTTTTGAATTCAGAATATCAAATATAGCTTAGGGTGAATTTTTGGTAATTTTCTGAAAAACTTCAATTTTTGATGAATAGTGAAACCACTAAGTGGTAATCAAGCAAACTGATTTTTCAGTTAAATGAAATTTTACCACTAATGTGTATTGAATTTTGAAAATCCGACATACATGGTTGTCATTAAGAAGTAAAATGTGGTTCAATGGGATTATAATAATTTTTTGGTGAATAGTAACTCATTAAGTTCTTAATCGCGATTAGTGGTAATTAGGGTAGTTTAAGGTATAAATAATGCTTTAATAATATAAAATGACCTAGACACATGTCCCAACCCTATTGGTTATGTCATGGCCGACCAAGACAAGCCATGGCCTAACTTGGGGACCCCATGGATCCACTTTTGTTGGGAAATAACATAAAATACTTTTTATTTAATGTTAAAGTGAAAATGACACTAACATAGTATGTTTTACTAAAACAATTTTTAAGTGGGGTTATACAAGTCCAACTTTTGATTATAAATAGTCATTGGAAAGATAAAAAGATTTCCTATATCATAGTATTTTTTTATAATTTTTAGACATTAAAGAAATTAAATTATTTATGACATAATAATGATGCAGCGATGACATCATTATTTGACAATTTAATTAAAATGGAAAGATAATGAAAAATCTACAATATACACATGGACAAAACCAATTGGATGAGTGGATTTCGATGCCTTATCACCTTATCCACGAATTCTATCAATGTGGGACCCTTTAGAACCGAAAAGCATTTTCAAATAATGTAATATTTCATTGCTTTCCAAAAGTGCCCCTCCTCTCCTCTTATAAAAGGCCCCCACCTCTACCTCTTTTCCCACACCCCTCAAGCCTTTGGCTCGGCCAACCCCTGCCCATTTACTCTCTCAACATCCCTCTCCTCATCCTAGAGTATCCCCTTTGGTCAGAATCCTTTCAAAGGATGCCTTTAGGCTCAAATCAAAAAGGAGATTACACTTTTAAAGGTAACTCATTCTCTCTTGTTCATTTGTTTTATTTTGCTTCTCCAAACCTATAATCTCTTTTTATTTACTTCTTTTGTAACAACACCAGTATCTTCAATATACTAGGATGTTGTTACAAGATTTATTTTAGCTACACTCTCACACAACTACATCAAATGGTTAAAGAACATACGGTTTCCGTGGACGGTGAAATTCTGCCTCCCGAAACGATGATTGTTCAATACTCATTTAACACCTTCAAAGGTGGCCATTATGATGTCACTATTTTTATATATGATATATAATATGTTTATGTTTTATTTATGCTTCTGTATTTTTCATTTTTGTCTTACCTTTGTGGCTTCCATTATGGGTATACGCGATATCTTCATTTAAGGAAGTGCGGACTACCGCCCCCTCAAAGTGATTTGATTCGTTAAATACCATATGTGGGATGTATAAAGGATGGAAATATGATATTATATATGATATTATACTGGAATTATAATATACCTTTATATCATTATTATTCCATTCTATAAAATACGAAATAGAAATGAAAGTAGCGTTCATGCGTACGTACGGCTTACCGTCTCCATGAACGGTGCATTTCATTTCTTACCTCTAAATGATTATGTAATGTTATAAATGCATGCATTTACTGGATATATATGAAACATATGATATCTACATAATGAATACAATTCTGGATATAATAAACATTTGGCCACACGAACAACATGTAATTGTAAGAAGACCACTTTCGACTTAAGAACAAAATATCGGCAAAACAAATATTATTAACTTAAATGATTACATAATGTTTATGACAAGGTAATAAGTGGTATAAAAATAATAATGAACTTGAAAAG
Organism: Viscum album; assembly: GCA_963277665.1. NCBI lineage: Eukaryota > Viridiplantae > Streptophyta > Magnoliopsida > Santalales > Viscaceae > Viscum > Viscum album. The sequence goes on along the minus strand of OY728126.1, from coordinate 1,680,288,692 downwards.
GGTTCTTAAGGAATTAGAAATTAACTCAAGTTTATTATTCAGGAGATTAAAGAATGATCGAGTCAAGTCGGACCCGAGGTAAGGGATCCTACAACTCTCTTTCTTTTTAAGTACATTCTTTTATGTAATTTATTTTAAGCTCATCTTTATTATGATTGGGATGTTATTTTATATTACTCCTACTGTAATTTTTATGTTCATGTGATGAGAGACCCTATTCTCTCTCATCAATCCTTTTGGAAGTTTTATGTGGCGCCGTTAGGCTGCCGAGTTTTCGTAAGGGATTTTTCATCTCACTTTTATCCCCGTGAGATTTATGCTACATTTGCCACAATTTCCTTTGAGTGGTGTATGTACTGCCCATTATTATAATCTTTGTGTAATATACTTTCGTTTATGAGTATTTACATCAATGATTTATTGCCCTTCTTTCATGGGGTGTATGTTTTGAAAGATACCCAATTCGGTAAGGGAACCTTTCACCCTTCCTCTTTTTAAAAGACTTCTTTTATTGGGTCTTTTAATTTACATATTGTTATGTTGGGATATGTTCTCATATATCCTTAATGATGTAAATTTTGTGTCCAAGTGATGAGATACTCTTTTTATCTCTCATCAACTCATTTTGATGTGACGCCGTTAGGCTGTCAAGGGAACTTCTTAACCCAATTTCGATTTCTTTGGGTTCAACTTGTAGTCATTAAGTATGTCATCCATTGAATATGTGTGAATGACCGTTTATTGTTTTACACTTAATATCCACTCATATTGGGTGTCTATATATTTGTCACACATATTTGTTGAGATTTATTTGTCCTTAATTTAAGGATACCTTCTTTATAAGGTATTTCATCACATTTGACATTTCTATTGAGGGTTCATTGTTGTTATGCACCAATTCACTCTTATATGGTGTATATACTGTCCTTTGGAGTATTATATCATGAATCCTTTTATTCTCATGATATTATAAAGTTTTGACTAAATGTTATTCCTTGATTATTGTATTCAAGTGTCTCTAATTTTGGTAAAACCCCTTTAACCAAAATATCGTTTTAAATGTTTTAGTTATTTGTTCTTATTAATATCCATGTTTTCAAAATGGTTTTAAGGATTTATTTATATGGATATTAATGGTTTAAAATGTTAAAAGCTTCAAGGTGGTATGGGACACTTTGATTCAAAAATCTCTTTATTAAATGTTTTAAATGGTTTTGGAAATGGTTTCTTTTTGAATGGATTCATTATTTCAATATCCTAATATGTTATATTGTGATTGAAATGTGGAAATGTTATGTTTCCTTTATTCATGTTTATGTGATACGATTATGTTATGGTTCTTGGGCATTGTTATGAAGAACGGGTGGTTCCGTGATAAACTAAGGGCGGGTGAGCCCGATATAGCTCTCCAATGCATTGGGTAACGCGAAGGAGTGAAACGTTAAGGTTTCTCCGAAGAGATTTAGGGAATATACTGTGATGGGTATTCCAATCGTAACGAAGAGGGTTACTCCCTACATAAGAATGTTATGAATGCCTCAAGTTACCTTTATGTCTTATGATTTCTATGATTTATTCATGGTTTGATGAGGTATGTTAAAGTGCCTTTGTTTTATGGGTAAAGTATGATTTCATTCTTATGTATATATGAACTCATGTTTCCTTTCCATATTTTTATAACTCTTACTGAGCTTTTTATGCTCATCCCAAGTTTTTGAAATGTTTTTCACAGGTCAAGGGAAAGGTACATGATGTGATGATAGTGTCAAGGATGTGTCAAGAAAGAATCCGTGTTATATTTTAAATATGTTCCCGTTGATGGGAAGAATGAATGCTGACTTTTATGTAACCACTTTGTTTAAATGTGGAATGTAATGCAAGTTTCATGATCTAATTCTCTAAAACTCTAAACCTGAAAAGATCCTCAATGTGTAATCTTGTAATAACTCAAGATTAAGCAAGGTTTAAGGCTGGGGCCTTATACCATCTATGCACATCATAAGGTGAAAAAAATTAAATTATTTTAACATTTCTATTCTTACATAGAAATATGATCAATCATGGAAATCATCTTACAATGTCATCAAATATTACTACATCTTATGCCTTTAATTAAAATATGATTGTTTGTACATAAAATGAAACACCACCATCAATGATTCCAACAATATGTATACATAGTATAGGGGATATAATTAACGAATCATTTAGTTTATCGCCAGGAAGTGGAAACAAGCCACCCAATTAGGATAAATGAAACCAAATATTACATTAAATCACTCTACAATATGATACACTTTCAGAAAAAAATCATTTCATCCAACTCATGACAAGATAAATACTAAAATTAATAGATGGTGATGATAACATTTAAAAAAATAATATCAGATGAACCCAGAATCTAGGGATGGGAAATTTCCCACCATTACAACTGCAATTAAATTCATAAAATCTATGTTTCGATAAATATTGGATGGTAGTATAGTTAAATTAACCTTACGAGGATTGTTGGTAGAATTATTATCTCCCTAGACCAAAATAAATATATTTTTTCCAGATTGGTATTGGAGCCATAAGATCAACACCAATGATTATTTATCAATTTTGATGAAATCATTCAACAATAGTACATTTAATTAATGCAATTATCGACTCCAACAAAAAACCATTAAGAAACCATATTTCATGAAGAAATGGGTATAAATTTAAAAAAAATCATATAGTGACTATATGTCAATGTATTTGTCGACAAAATTACATATCGTAGTGTAATATGATATTTCCTCCCATGTATATTTAGAGTAAATTGATCCTCATTAATAATTTGGAGTAAATAACTATGTAATTCCCATTTTTGTATATATGGTAGTAAATATTTTTCAGTTACACTATTTGGATAATACAGATTATGATACTGATATAGTGTAAATCTATGTGGAGGTATCTATTCAATATGTTTTTTATATCGAAACACTAAAGAAAGGTTTACATACCTACTGATACATGTAGGATAATGACATGAGAGATTAACCGAATGTCTAGTTACTACAAAAATTGGGGTATATGACAAAATATAAAAGGAAATTAGTTTCTATTTCATTAGAACAATAAACACTTGATGAATGTTAGGATATATATATTGAGGTGACTTTTCCCATTTTTTTAATACGTTTTAAAAGAATATGTGACTCATAAACAATTTAAATTAAACAACTATCTATACATAGTGTAACTCCTAAGATGAACTAATTATATATCACCTGATAAATACCTGTCAGTATAATGGATCCAATCGATTGGGATGATTATATTCTACTCATCTGGCTAACCTGATACACATAGAAGTCTTGAATTTAACATCATTGGCCCTTTTTTATCAATTTTCCCATCAGATGAGAGAGTGTGAGAAAATTTAAATAGATATACCATAAAATATCTCCAGAATGTTATAAGTACTAGGTATATGTGAGATTAATGTAGCAAGTACTATATACCTCCTCTTATCTAGAATTACTGCAGCTATTAATCACAGAATTGATACTTGACTTTGTCGAGTAAATTATTTCTCATATTGGAGCCATGAAAGGGATAATGTGACCAATGAATCCATAGAAAAAAAATCATTCCCTAAGTGGGAGGACATTATTTCATCTCCAATGAACATTTTAAATACCACATTCTTAATATTCAATTTATCAATTATAATCCATTAAAAAAAATTAATTCACATAAGGAATTATCTTTTGTGGAGTATTAAGGGAATTAAAAAATATTGAAAAACACAATGGTATGTTACTAAAAATATGAAAAAAATAAAGGATTATGGATTAATGATCACTCAATTTATCACCTTCCCCAACATCTTGGGGAACAACCTCAAAGAATTATTTTTCTTCTGGTATATAATCATGATATTTTTTAATTCTGGATAGGTATATTTTTGTTATCCCTTGGGTATCTAACATGTTTCTCTTCAATTCATCCCTATAAAAAATATTATTGGTGGAAAATAAAAAAGGGGAATATATGTTTAATGACTGTTATATGATGATATTATAAATCTGAGAAAAATAAATATTAAGAGCATGGATGAGTCAACCAGTAATGAACCCAATACCCTCTATAGATCTATATATAGAATCTACATTATCATATAATTTAAAATGACAAATTAATCCAAATCAATGACGTTATACACCATAAAAGTTATGAGTTCGGTTAAAAAATACAAACTAAATTATTCTATATTTATTATCATTGTGATTTACAGAATGGGATACAACCCACCAAATGAAACCTTTTTATTATAATGAATTAATATATGGATCGATAAAATTTATCGACATGAAAACCCCCCTCAGTATTGAGTGATACATACGTAAACCTGAAACCCTCATCTATATTCTATTTAGGATTCACAATGATAGGGGGGATGATTCTAAAATAGAACTTGATTGTATGCAATTATTTCAATTGAATCAATACATGATGCAGAAACCAAATGAATTATGTTCTAATAAGCCTAATATGATTATTGATATGATTTTTGATCAACTTTTTTCATTTCTATTTACAATTATATGGGGGTATGAATATTGGAAATATATGTTTTTACTCAATATTAATGAATGAGAATGTTTTTATGTTGACCATGTATATAGAAACAATTTCTCATAGTTCTTATAAATAAAATGATATTCTTACACCTCTAAAATGTTTCCCTAATCATCAATCCATAGAAAAAAATAATGGATTACAAAATAGGTTTATATTAATGAAATAAAATTTGTATGGATATCAATTCCATTCTAGTTAAATTATCAATATTTTTTCCTTTATCATTTAGTAGAACTCACGGGATCCCTCATTGAGGTTGTTTAATTCCCTTAATATTCTGATATAATATTACTAAAATTTATTTTTATGGATATTATAATAAAAATTATTAAATATAAAAGCTTTTTTTGTAATTATATATTCTTTTACAAGTTTTTATTAAATAATCATTCATCTTTACAAATGATATTTTATACTAAAGAATATATTTACATAAAATATTACGTTTATTGTTTTATGAAAAAATATTAAAATTAAATTATGTAATAAATAGAAATTTTATTTTATTAAATATTCAAAAAATTTAAAATATGAATATCGATAATAACTTAAGGTAAATTTTTTTGATTATTCTGAATATATTAAATTTTCTTTGAAAAATGAAAATACAGATTTTTATAAATTATTCATTCCATTTTATTAAATCAATAATAGATATTATTTCAATTTGATTAAAAAACTAAAATAATATCTTTTTAGTTATTGTAAATCAAATTAATAACTTATAAATATTATTTCAACTAGAATTCAGTGTATATTTATTTTTTTAACATTAAAAATTATTTTTATGAAAACTATTTTAATGTGAATAATGTTTATCTATTTTATAAAATTAAAATAAGTAAATATGAGGAATAATTTAAATGAAAATTTCATATTTTATATATAAAAGTTAATTTAAATTCCTCTTATTATGATTAATTTTCATATAGTTATTATGAGATTATATTTTTCATTAAAAATGAATTTAATGAAATCATATTTTCTCTACATGTCTAGGGGTATAAAGTAAAATTAAAAATTGTATCTTATGCATGTAAACATTGTAAAATTTGATTATATATTGTGACCTAAAAAAATTCAACTCTCAAAATAGTCCAACATAATTTTTTCAACATAATGACTAGTGAAAACAGTAAATATTATTTACAACAGGTAACGATAAACACATTTATTGGGGGTTAATATAAATATATAAGGGTTAAAAAATACCCAGAACATATCTAATTACTATTTTATATTCATATATAGACATTTTATAATATAAAATTTTAAATTGGACTATATTTTTGCTTTTATAACAACAATAACTAGAGTGTAATTATTTATTTTTAAAAAATCGATGTGTGTCATATTCCCAACTTATAAATGGACACCACTCAACTCTTCATTCCATGTTTCCAAAACCCATTTTATGGGCCAATATATATGAAAAATATTTTACATCATCCATAACCTCATTATTGAGTATTTAGTTTTTTCATAAATTATCATTAGAATGGTTTTGGTTAAAAGAATATTAAGTCGTTAGAATAAGTGGTAACATCCTTAATCGCGACTTTTATGTTATTTATTCCGCAACCTCATTCAAACATTATTATATCACACACGCATATATATACAAATAATATTTTCATCATATTAAATATTCTATAAATATTTTTTTTAAGGTAGTGACCTACATCCTTATCTTCCTCCATATAACGATAAATTAAACAATTGATCATTTGTATGAAAAAATACCACCTCAAAAATAGATGTTATTCATTTTCCATCACTTATTCTCACAGATGGATGTTGTCATGTATATAATTTTTTTTATTAATGATATAATTATTATTATTCAATGATAATATCCAATAGGTCTAATTACATTCAATTTCATTGGTAATATGATATCTTCGTTCATGTGTATGGAAGACTACAACCTCGTAAAGCGATGTTATTTTTCATTAATGTCTTACATGGAATGTAAAAAAGGATAAATATAATAAATATATCCGATATATATGAAATGATTTTGATTCCTCAAACATCATAAAATAAACAACCTTACTCTTGAACCTTAAATGACATGTCAATATCACTCTGGTTTACGTATAGTATACCATCTCCATGAAGATATGTGATTAATTATCAATGATAAACATTAAATAATCACTATAATGTTATATATAATGAATAAAATGAAAATTCATAAATTTATTATATTTAAGAATATGATGTGACTATTTTCATTGTTCATGAACATAAACATTTAGGACCACAAATTCATGGTGAAAATGTAATAACCACTCAAAATAGTACTGATAATGAATTATTGTTAATGAAAAAGAAATAATATGATATAAATGGATAATATTTTATATATAAACTATTATTATTGTTATATTTTAAGTTCATAAAATATTTAAACATCAATATATGAGGTTAAATAATCATCAAATAATGGAATTATCAAGGTAAGTGGATCCTAAACTCAATTTCCATTTATTTTATTACACAGAAAACACATTTATTATATTGTGCCAAATTTATCTATGAATTGAAATTTGATTTATTTATGTTCCATATAAACCCTTAATTACGTGTATATACCTTTTTACACATAATAAATTCATTAATTAACTATCACAATAATAATAAAATCCTTGTAAGGGTTTCCTATCAAAATTACTTCTTTAAGAGACATATTCATTTACACACCAAATTTCATTTGAATGTTTTATATACTACCCATTCAACAAATAAAATATGACTCCTTATAAATAATTATATTTTCTTCTCAAATTTATCTACCCCATTCCATGGATTTTATGATTGCAATGTAAGAAAAACAATGGGGGTTTATGTTTCCATCTCATTTTAATTAGGATTACATATATTTGAATTTTCATTGAATTAAATTATATTATTATTGTATAATTAAAACATTAATGTCATATAATTTTTGTGTAATTTTACTTATTTATATGGAAATACATCGAGACTGAAAAATGTGGCAGCACGAAATTCTGATGTCCGTAGAGCTTGGAACAAAATTTTAAAAACAATTATCATACATTCAATAAACATGTGATTGGGATTTTATATCATTGGAACCATCACTCAAATCAAAAAATAAAAGGGAATAATTTTATTCATCATGCCGAGATTCACATAGAAATGACTTAACATCTACTAGCATGGGCCATGTGGAAAAGTTATTTTTCAGAATTTTCGAGAAAAATAATAAAATAATATAAAAGGATTATTTGATTTTCCTTCTCACTTTGGTGTTGCAGACGGCGACACTTTGGGGTAGAGATAGGGCGACGATGATTCACATCAATGATGCTCATTAATGTCTAATTAAAATAACATCATAACGACGCATTAATGTCACATAATAATGGCATTGTTTCTTATAAAAAATATTGTAACAACACGATGTCACATTGTAATGGGAATGCTAACACGTAATCCTATTTATAATTTGATACGCTAGAAAATTATGGATTAATGAAATTGGAGGATTAATTGGAAAAACTTTGATGGACTTCCATCCCACCAAGAATGAAGAACTCTAACAGAACTTCTCCTTCTTCATCGACATCTTAATCCCCTCGAGGATGAACATGTTCCAACAAAATTCAAAGAGGTACGAGTCTTTAATATTAAATTTTCTTACCTGTTCATTTTTTTTGAAAAATTAAAATTGCATTTCAACCCATGAAAAAGGTTTATATATGGATTTTTCCCTATAATGGGAGTGTAACTTATCATTCAGTGTGATTATTTGAGATTAAACCATTTCATTATTCATTGAACGCAAATCACCCTGAGCCTCCCCCTTGTTAAAACTTCTAACGCAAAAGGCCCTGGTCGACAAAAAGAAGGCATGATAACCTCTGCACATGTGTTCATGGTTACCTCATTCTCAAAGTGAGGATAAGGATGTTTTGAAGGCTTCGTGGTAAATATATCCTCACCCAGGGACCGTTGGCGCAAGCGGTGCATGAAACGGACCAACAGAGCGCGTCTGGTGGCCCGCTAAAGATTCTTCTAGCACGCATGCTCCAGTTGCAGTAGAAATGACCAGCCACCTCGGCAGTGTGGAGGTGGCATCACACACTGGCAAGCTGCGTAGAATGGGAGGCAGTAGCTCGAATTCCGTAGAGGTGCGCGGGAGGATGCAACGCAAGGTGGGCCACGTTTGGAGGTGTGTCTCGTGTCTGGGATAGCTGGCAATGCGGAGGCACTACAGGACATCAACTGTGACACCAGTCGGACATGGAACTTGGAGGCCACCCTGCCGGAGGTGTAGCCTGCCCTTGTGGGATGTGTTTGGACTCGAGGGGTCGCAGCTGGATGCCACTTCCCAAGGCACACAAAGGCCACACTGGGTTGCTGGTCCCCTTACTAGCGAGTCGATCACCCAGCGGGCCGGGTTGGTCCCACGCCGGGGGTCTAAACCTGCACCATCGGGCCGGACCCACAACCCTTTGGGCTAGGCCTGACTAGACTAGGTCATTGGGTGACCCAGCAAGTAGGGCCCCCCTACTAACCGGGCCGGGTCCAGCAAGTCCTATTGAGCCTGGCCCAGAGGCTAGGCCAGACCACACCGACCCCGATGTATAGTAGTTCAGGTTAGTTACAACATAATTTACTCGGGTCTGAGGAACCCCCGAGCCGGGTTGGTGAGGTCGGTCCGACCGGGTCGGACAGTGCCCCATCGTAATAGGTCCCCTGGTTACTAAAACACTTATATCATGAAAATTGCGAGTCTTATTGACAGGCCATTTCGGGCACTGGGACAATCATGAAGAGACATATCATTTGGCATGCTTTGTGGTGACATTCAGGGATGACGAGAGGCGATGAATGTATTGAGGAGAGGACCTCCCAAGTGCTCTATGTATGGAACCCTGCAGTTGGCTGAGACCTGATGACATCTCGTGGATGGCCCAATGTGAAGCGGCTTTGTGATACCCTGCTCGGTCATAGTGCGGATCAACTTTTTTTACTCAAAATACCCACAATACTTGATAGGAGAAGTACTTTAGTTCGACCAAGGTGGGAAGCGACTATGTGTGACCTGACAGGCCCATGGCGGTGTGAGGTTCTGTGTGACCCAACCTACCCATGATACTCTTCATGGATGAGTACCACAATAGTTTAAGGGTAGTGTGAAGAATCTCTATGTGACTCGGTAATCACACTGTACCCAATATAGGAGGAGTTCTCCAGTGGCCGAGGAGTTCTACATATGTGACTAGCAATGCTACTATTACTACCCATGAATATACTTGGTGTGAGATTCCTTGTGATTCATTCGTTACATTGAGTAATTTCATTGTATCCTTAATTTTTTGTTTTGGGGTCTCTACTGAGTAATGGGTTACTCACCCTTTCACAGGCATCACCCTCACATGTTGTGTATGGTGCGGATGACCGATGTTTCGATAGTGTTGCTTAGGGAAACAAGACGAATGGATATTATGATGGTGTAATTAATGGCCTAGGACCAGTCGAGGACCATTAAGACTAGGAAGAGAGGATATACTAGTTTAGATTCTACTAGATTCCCTACTCTAATGATCATGTGGGGTTTACTACAAACGACCATTAGGGAATTTTTCGTTCATTACAAATTTCATTACTTTTTTGGGGTTTTCATTCTGGACCACTTTCTTTCAGTTTTACTTACACTCAGTTTATGAGATGGTATGTTGTTTCCCTTATCTGATTTGGGACTTTTAAGGTCGTGTGTCTATGTAACAATATCTAGGATAATGCCTCCCGCATTCTAGGATGACGCCTTCGGTGATAGTCACCATCCCTTTTACATTGGGAGGTGGGCTTGGGGTAGTCACGGAATTGACCCTAGGGGACTAGTCAGAAAAATGTTTTATCAGAGGTCAGTCGGTTTCCCTTAAAATTATAGGAGTCAAATTGTTTTTGGGTAACAGTGTTATGTGTTTCTAGTTTGACATAAAAATTTGTGGAATCTATTGTTGTTGTGGCAGAAGACATATCCATACACCAGGAACATGAATTCCATTTTTCGCTCAATACATGAACACATTGAGTGAATATGTGTCTCTATATTTTTTAATAAGAGTAATCTCACCAGGTATAACCTTCTAACTTTGGAAAATCTTGATATATCTCAGGATTCCACCATGGGGACGACCAACATGGATACCAATATGAGGTCACAAGGACTACCCACATTTCAATGTGCCATCTGTTCAGGGACCATTTCTAGATATGGCCCCATCTGGTGGTGCACTAGTACTTTCACCACCTGATGGTATGCATCCACTTTTGGTGTTTTTGGAAGAGTATGTTTCTAGGTAGAGTTCCCTACATGAGTATCTGAGATAGAGACCTCCACGGTTCATGGGAGAGATGGATCCATAGGTTATTGAGGACTGGATGGAGGAATTGACATGAGTCTTTTTCAGACTGAGGACACCGCCTAACCAGATAGATATCATGGAGGTGATCCTTTTTTAGGGATTGATATGGAGATGGTAGAGCTTGACAATCAAGAATCATGATGAGGTGACCCACACATGGGTTGACATCATCAGTCTTTTTTGGGAGGAGTTTTTCCCGTAACCTTGTTATCTGTTTACATATAGGAGGTGCTTCACCCACATAAGAACTTCATGATAGTGGCCAAGTAATCAAAGAGGTTCACAGAGCTCTCTCGCTACTCCATTGATATGGTTCAAGACACATTATTTAGTTCTTGATCCTTTGAGAAGGGACTCGGGTAGCAGATCAAGGCTTCAGTGTTCTCTCTCAGCATCCCAAGCCATGTCGGGGTGCTAGAGTGAGCCCTTATTATGGAGAGCTTCTTGGTACAGCAGGCGCCTATAGCTATAGATGCTATCAAAACCCATTCATTATAGTCTTCGTTTAGAGGAATACAATAGAAGTGTGGGCCCAAGTGTTCTTGGTCTTTTAGAGGACGATCACTTGACTCTGGATCGGTGGTGCGTGGATCCCAGTCAAGAGAGAGTCTATAGGGAGATAGGTAATTCTACGCGTGGGAATGATGGGACCCATGGAACATGTCTGCCCAACCCATTGTACATATGAATGATAGATGGCTGAGGGGTCGTCTACGTAGTGGAAGCGGTTCAAGCGAGGAGGTCTGCAGGGTCACAGATGTGGAATGGGATCTGCCCAACGACAGGCATTGGGAAATAGTTTGAGATGTTATAGCCATTACCCTCAGGTCGTCCACCTCACCCTCAGGGAGTAGACAGATAGGGGTGAGCTCAGCTTTATGCAGTAGATTATTATGCCCACAGCCCTCTATAGATGATCTGAGCTATGATATGTGATTTCTACACCCTAGATACAAAAATATAGACTGAGGTTCTTGTCACTCATGCCATGCCACATCTCTCGTTCTGATCTCATAGATTCTACTTGATCCACTAGCTCGATCCTTATGAAAATATACTCTTACAGGAGGGTATTCGATGATTACACACTTGTTTCGGTAGTGTGCGATTAATTTAGGAGGAGTGATCATTGGATGAGATCTCCTAGTAGCATCATTGAGGATTATGATGTCATCTTGGTTATGGACTGGTTATCCATTATCCATGATCAGGTTAACTAATTTAGGTTTACCGTGCAGTGTGTCCGTAAAAATGGACCATGTTTTCCATTAACCCTGAGAAGTAAATGCTTGTAGTGTAGTACAAACTCTCTTGGAGAAAAGGTGCAGCTGGTCAATAACCTTTTTTCTACCATCACCTTCGTTGTAGTGGAGGAGAGGAGTCCATGATTCCCTGTAGTGGTGGATGAGTACAAGGATGTTTTTCCTCGCGAGGTTCTTTGGCTACCTCCTCCTAGAGAGGAAGACATCTGTATCGACCTATGCCCTTGGACAACACCGATATCCACACCAAAATATCGAATGGATCCCACAGATCATTGCGAGCTGAGGGTACAACTAGAGGACTTTCCGATGAATGGGTTCTTAGGACCTAGAGTTTCACCATTGGAATCCCCATTTTTTTCAAAGAAGTAAGATGGGAGTTTGAGGTTATGCATGGACTTTTAGTGCATGGACCTAGAGACATTGATGAACAAGTACACACTACTGAGAAATGATTACCTAGTAAACCATGTGAAGGAGGAAAAGTGGTTCTCAAAGATAGACATCATATCAGTTTATCAATAGATTCAGAAATGGGATGTGGAAGTACTGAAGAAAAGAATCATTTGCAAGTATGGACACTATGAGTTCTTGGTCATGCCTTTCGGCATGAACAACGCCCCATCAGTGTTCATGGGCCTAATTAATAGGATCTTCCAACCCTAACTTGACCGGTTCATCATTGTATTCATTATTGACAACATTGTGTATTTAGCATCGGAGGATCAACACACTACACACCTTCGGATTGTCCTGGATACACTCCAAGGCACTAGTTTTATGGTAATCTCGTGAAGTGTCATTTTTGGATAAGATACGTCATCTTTCTGGGATACAATATCTCAGAGGTTGGAGTTTCTATAGATCCATAGAGGATAGAGGCAATGCTTGTTTGGGAGCCTCCCATGAGGGTGGATAAGGTGAAGAGCTTCTTGGGGATGTTTGGTTGCTATCGTATGTTCATGCCCGGATTCTCCAAAGTAGTAGCACCCTTATTGGATTTGACATGAAAGGGAAAACCCTTTGTGTTAATGGAGAAATTCAAATAGAGTTTCTAGGAGATAAGGTTGATAATGACATGTGACCCCATCAGGAGTCTACCAGCGGAGGGAAATGGGTATTTAGTTTACTACGACACATTAGGGAATGGGCTCAGTTGTGTCCAAATGCAGGATAATGATGTGGTCGCCAAAACAAAAGATAGTTTAGGAATCATGTGTAGAAATATGGGACCCAGGACCAAGAGTTGGTAGTAGTGGTTTTTCCATTGAAGGTTTGGCGGCACTACATGATGGGTGAGTGGGTAATAGTTTACTCCTACCACAAGGGTCACATGTACATCTTCTCTCAAAAGGAACTGAACTTGTGAAAGATGAAATCGATAGAGTTCCTCTATGAATAATATTTTGATATAGTCTATACTCCTAGAAAGGGGAACATGGTGGTAGACATGCTCAGCAGGAAGACCATGTTTCAGCTTCTGAGTAAGGTTAAAGTGTAGTTTTCCTCGATATAGGTGTCCCTAATGGATGATGTTGAAGCAATTCACGTCTAGTCGATGGATGTTACTCCACCACTCGTACAACAAGTCCAGGAGGCACAACTGAGGGATGTTGAATGCAATACCTTACGTGCTCAGATACCCTCAGGATGGACTCCTGATGCATTTCATATAGGTGGAGATCATGTCATCCTTTTAAGAGGATGCACCTTATAACCAATGGAATTGAGGGTGGAATTTTTTTTGGAGTTCCATTTTTCCCCTATGGAGGTACATCCAGAAGTGGAAGATATATACTAGGACCTCCATAATCCGTACAGGTGTCCGAGGATGATGAAAGTAGTGGCCAAGTTCATTTCACAATGCCTCACTTGTCAGAAGGTGAAGGATGGGCACCAAGTTCTAGAAGGAATGATTCAACCACTCAAGGTACCCGAGTGGAAATGGGACAATATCATGAGGTAATTTATGATGGGGTTACCACGTATGTCTAGATTTAATGACTCTAGTTGGTTGATCATTGACTGACTCACCAATTTGGCTCACTTCCTACACATTTGGGAGTATGGAATAGTAAAGGGTTTGGGATGCCTTTATATCCATTAGATAGTGTGTCTTCACAGGGTTCCTTTGACTATTGTCTCATATCATGATGCCCAATATACATCTTGATTGTTGAAGGTATTATATGAGGTGTTCATGATGAAATTATGTTTGAACATAGATTTTCATCCCCAGATGGATGGCCTGATGGATCATACCACATACACCTTGGAGGAAATACATTTTGCTTATGTCCTTGACTTTGTTCATGGTTGGGAGGGCCGCATGCCACTGGTTAAGTTTTCATACAAAAACATCTATCACCCCCCAATTGGCATGGAACCATTTGAGGCCTTGTACGAGCGGCTTTTTAGATCACTCATATGTTGGACAGACCTAGGTGAGTCAACAATCATGTGTTCAATGTTGGTACGGGCTACCATTGAGAACTTGAAGATCCTCCAATAGTGGATGAGGATTGCACAGAGCAGGAAGAACTCTTATGCCAATAGTAGATGGAGACCCTTGGAGTTCATGGAGGGAGGTCATGTATTCATTCGGGTCTCTCCTGAATGATGATTGCAGATATTTGGATGGGCCAGTAAGCTATCTCGGAGGTTCATCGGTCAATTTCATATTCTAATCCTAGTAATCAAGGTGGCGTACTGCCTCGATCTTCCCACACAGATGTATTGTGTCCATGATGATATCCATGTGTTGCAGTTGAGGAGGTATGTGCATGATCCATCTAATGTCATCTATTTGGGAAAGCTAGACATTAACGATGGGATGATGTTTTCAGAGTTCCTAGTGTATATAAAGGATTGACTTGAGTGTGTCCTTCATGGAAAATTGATTCCTCTAGTGTGTGTCTAATGGTAGCATGAGAATTTTCAAGAGATAAAATAAGAGCGAGATACACAGATTTGTGCTCAGTACGCCTGTATTTTTTTATTTGATGTTTTGGATTTCGGGGATGTAAAGCCCTAAGGTGGGGAAATGCAACATCTCAAAATTTCATTATAATATATTTTATGGAATAATTTCATGATGATGAAATTTGATGTCATTTATATCCGAGGCCCAAAGATCCCAAAAAGGAATGTTGATCTTTTTTAAGGTACATTGAAAAATTTTGCGAGTGTGATTTTATGACATTTTAAATGTCACTCGGATCATAGATTTGGGGGAAACTTTGAATTTAGAATGTCGATATTCCCCTAAAAATGTCTTACAATTGGCCGGAAAGGGATGAGCAGAAAAATTAATTTTTCGGAATTTCATGATAAATAGAAAAATAATTTAAATGGATTATTTTATTTTCCTTCTCACTTTGGAGTGAAGGATGAAGATGCTGTTGGGAAGTGATAGGGCTGCCATGATGTACATTAATTAAGATCATTAATTTCGCGTTAAACTCATAGTGTAATGATGCATTAATTATTCCTAACAGTGATTTTGTTTCTTAAATAAAATATTTCTGTGACATGAAATTGCATCATAATGGGAATGATGCGATGTGCTCCTATTTATAATTTGATGTGTTAGGAGAAATGGATTAATGAAATTGTAGTATTATCTGGTAAAACTTGGACAGACATCCTCCCTAGTGAAGAATGAAGAATTCTGGCAGAAATTATTCTTCTTTGTTGATGTCACAAACCGGTCAAGGATGAACGTACACCAATGAGATTCAACGAGGAAGGGGTTTAATATTTTAAAAATTATTACATTTTTTTAAAAAATGATTAACGTGTACCTAACCAAAAACTGCTTGATCTGTGGATCATGAATTATAATGGGAGGATCACTTTTCTTTTGGTGTAATTATTCGAGATTAATCATAGTCTTGAATGATTGAACTCAATCTTCATCGAACCTCCCCCTTGATAAAACATCAAACATGGATGGCCCATGCCAATAAAAACAAGGCTCGAGAACCTATGCTCTTGTTTTATAGGTGGTCATATTATCAAAGCGATGTAATGGTTGGTTTGAAGGCTACATTGTAAATATATCCTATCTCGGAGACCATTGGTGCAAGCGGCGCAAGGAATGGACCACTGGAGGCCATTTTATGGCCCGCCGATGTTTCTGCTGGCGCGCTGGTGCTACCATCTGAAGTGGTGGATGGCCTAATCGGTTTTTTGGAGGAAAATACCCGCACTGGTGGACCATGTAGATTGGGAGGACGTTTCTAGTCATCCGTGTTGGTGTGCGGGAGGACGTGGCGCAAGCTGGGTGCCGCATGGAGGGGTGGCCAATATCCGGGCCACCCACAAGGCTAGAGGTTCCACGGCCTGTCCATCACGGTAGGAGTTAGATGTGGCACCGTGAGGGCGCCACACAGGAGTTGTGGTTAGCCCTTTCATTCCACGTTCATACAAGAGGGGATGTAGTTGGGTGCCACGACCCAGGGTCTTACAAAGGCCACACCACATAGTTTGTCCCCTTGCTAGTGAATTGAGCCTCCAACGGGGTAGGAAAGACTATTTGATGGCAGGCCATACCCATGCTGGTAGGCTAGATCCATTATCAATCAGGTTAGGCTGAACTAATTGGGTCTTCCGGCGACTCGGCAGGCTGGAACCTTTGCCAACCGGGATGGGTATCGCGAGGCCTATTGGACTGAGCCCACTGACCTGGTCAGACCAGACCGACCCTTACTGACAAACAATCAGGATGGGTCTATCAGAATGAAAAAGTGTATGTGGAACCCCTGATAAGGGTTGGTTGTGTTGGTCCGACAAGGTCAGACCAGGCCCCGTCATAATGGGCCCCCTTGTTACTAAAATGCATGTATCTGTAAAACAGTGCATCTGATTGATGACAAGTTTACAATGTTGGGAACCTCTTGGGGGGTAGATAATTTGGCATGATTTGTGGTGACTTTCACAGATGATGAGAAAGGATGAGTGGCATTATTATAGGTTCTCACTCATGCGATATGTACGGATCCCTGTGGATGGTTGAGACCTAATGACTTCTTGAGGATAGAACAGTTGAAAGTGGCTCTGTGTGACCCAGAAGGCCCATGGTGGGGAGTGGCTCTGTGTGACATGGTAGTGCCAAAGTACTCGACAGTAGGGGTATTTCAATAAGTCCATGGTGTGAAGAGGCTCTATGTGACCCATAAGGCCCACAGTGGGGAGTGAATCTATGGGACCCAGTATACCCATGGTACACATCATGGATGAGTATCAAAAAAGTTCATGTTTGGTGGGAAGCAACTCATTTTAACCGGCATGCCAACTATACAAGATATAGGAGTAGTTCTCCTGCATCCGAGGAGTTCGATGTTTGTGACTGACGATGCTATTGTTATTACCCTTGAATATACCTGGCATGAGATCCCTTGTGATTTTTTCATTACATTGAGGAATTGATGCGTGTCCTTTCTGTTTTTTGGTTCTTTACTAAGTATTGGTTTACACACCCCCGGCTAGACTTTTCCCGTAGGTGTTGTGTCTAGTGCAGATGACTGACATTTTGGTAGGGGTGCTCATATCGATGGGACGGACGGGAGCTATGATGGTGCACTTGCTTCCTAGGACTAGCTGGGGGCCCAGTAGGACTGGGCGGACGTTACGTTCTACTTCGGCTATTAGTAGATTCTCAAATATCACAATCAGGTGGTGTTTACTGTAGATGGCCATCATAGCACATTTCATACATTACAGTTTATGATATTTTTTCATCGGTTTGTATTCTGGCCAACTTTCTTTCTGTTGTACTTTCACTTAGTTTTTTCATTGGTATATTGTTAACCTTTTCTGAGTTAGGGCTTAGTTGGTTTTTTTGTGTGCATACAGGTATCCAGGGTAATGCCTCCCACATGCAGGATGATGCATTCAACACTAGTCACCAGCCCCTACCCTTCGCCAGGCAGTCTTGGGGTAGTCATATCAGGGGCCCTGAGGGATGGGTTGTGACAAACACTTTTTCTTTTTTGTATTCTCAAGTTACTCAGGATGTTTTCATGTGATATTACCATTTTCCCCTCTCTGGAACATAAATTAAAGATACTTTTTTAGAAATTTTTAATTCATTTATCTCTTTAATTGAAAATATTTCTTCTTAAAAATACACATTTTGTAAAAAAAATGTTTCACTATGATTGACTAAATAATATTTTACACATAATATGATATTTCAAAATGATTTAAATGGAATATTCGTAAAAATTTGTGAATAATTTATATTTTGACATTTTTATATCTAAGTGAATGGAATGTTTATTTTATTAACAAATTTTGGATGAATGGAACTCTTTATACATCATCTCCATTCAATATTTTAAATACCCCAATTTACATTTAAATGGATATTTTACAAACATTTTTTCAATATTTTTCTAGGGAGATATATATTTTAAATATATTTTATCAAAATTTAAAGATTATTTTACTTATTAAATGTTCATATTGATATTTCAAAATAATTTTACATCTATGACGACATATGTTGATGTTACTAAAACTAAAGAGGTTATTTTTTCAATAATTTCTTATTTATTTATAAAATTATTTACATCAATTAAAAAATGGATTTTATGTTTTTCATCAATATTTGGTTTATTATATAATTAATATATATAATAAGTTTATTCTCCTTTCCTTTTATGGGGTTATTAATTCCTTTTGATAACTTCTCAATGAAGTTAATAATGAAATTTCTTTATATTAGTATATGAATAATTATTAATCAATCCATTACACTTATTTGCTAACTTCCTTTGTTATGTATAATAATTTATTTAATTTTGGTTGAAAAGATAGATCATGAACATTTTATGATTGGTGTACCCACATATACTTCTCATGCATTGTTTATTATTATAGACTCATGGAAAATATGGTCTATTATTATGATGTAATCCAAATCCGTTGTGGGTATTTTTTCCCCATTATACATTTTCTAGGAATTTATCAATGAGCAGAGTTTCTTTGATTTTAATTTTTTTTCAATATTTCCTATCATATCATATTCATATAATAACATTATATTTATGTTATTCTTCTAGGTCAATTATTATCTTCCATAAATTAGATATATCTTGTTGTACATTTGACTCACATGTTATTATACCATTTCATATTTATTCTATTATTGGACCTTTAAGCACCATATACATTTATATATTCTCTTGGTTATCCCATTATGATTTATGATCATGAATTTATTTTAAGATATCACTATGGAATATTAAATAAGGACTCTTGGTTAGTTTATTATGTTCCTAGTCATATAAATACAGTAGGACATTATTATCCTTATGATTTAATTATTTAATTTTTATGTTCATTATTTATATAATAAAATTAGAAAATGGATTAGGTTGCTATAGTTTTTATTAGATGAATGGTTTAGTTAACCAATTTAAAATAGAATGAGAAAAAATTAGGAGAGGTATAGGGATAGATTTATCCATTACATTATATACAAGTTTATATATGAGAAAATATCATACAATATTTGGTACATTTAGAGTGAGTGGTTTTTTAGAAATTAAATATTTATCTAGATTCTAAAACTGGGTGTGGTCCAAGAATTGATGTATTATAAGGTAATAACTCAATAAAAGGTGTAGTATTGTTGATATGATAATTCCATAGTACACAATAATGGGACTTACGACACACCTAGTTTCACAATGACCATGAATATTTTAATGAAATTCACAAACTCTATATGAACAATAATAACGGGGTTTAATAGACGTTTTTATAAGTTAAATAGAACAAACCAAATTATACTTATATTAAATAATAGTTTTCATTATCTAGACTCCCTATAAAAGGTTATTAATAAATTTTTTTGGTTTCTTTCAATGAATATTATTTCTTTTATAATTTATCTTGGTCTTAGTAAATGTATGGACTATAAAGAAAAAAATTTATAATTCCTATATTTGAAAATTAGGTGATAATTAGTAATCAAATTATATGATGATTAGAGAGATTTTTTTTCATATTCCTAATAAGATATCATGATTTATGATTAACAATGTGACATTGAGTTTGATTATTCATATATAAAATAAGACGAGGATAGAATATTATAAATGATGATGTGGTGATGAAAATTTATGAAATAAGAATAAATATCATGATTATTAATAATGTAGTAATAAAAAAATGAATTATATCTAAAATGAAGAGATAAATGATATCTATAATGAAATAGTGGTTTTAGAACAATCATTTTTCAAATAATTTAATCTATTATATGTGGGGAACATAGGAATCATCTGAGTCAATTTTGAAATTCATGTTTTATAACCAATACAAAGGAACTAACTATTTCATACAAAATAATTTTAGTAAAATGGATGAATTATTGATGTATTAAGAATTAATATTTTTTTGTAATAAGTATTTTACAATTTTTTTTTTTGTAATGAAACTAATTATAAGGAAAATAATTGTATAATTTGTGAAGGATATTGTAATTCATGATTTATTAACTTTTGTCTCATGGATACCATTATGGTTATATTATCCAATGTTAAAATTCATATACACACATTTTGAGGATTTATGTAATTTTATTTCGAGGTGACCAATAATATTTCGGGAGATGTTTTTTGGAGTTAAAAAATATATATCCTTCAATTTTATCTATATTTAATATTTGTGATGAATGATGTTGTGTTTTTTCAAGTGTATGTTGATATCTTTTAGATACAATTTGAGTTCAAAAAAATATTTCATTTTGATCTAAATGATATTATTTGAGTTATAGGGCTATTTATGGAATTATATTTTATAAATATATAATTTTATTATTGAAATTATGAATTTAACATAATCTTATTAAATTTGGTTATTATCTTACCTTGTTCTAACAATTTATGTATTTTATTAATGTTTAATGATAATATGATTATATTATTTATGGATTCATGTGATCCATTAGAGGGTAATTTAGATTTTTCATGAATAAAGAAAATTTTCTTGGATACTAATCATTTAGAGAAAAAAATGATATTATGGTGAAAATGATTAATGGATAAAATTGTTCTCATAAATTAAGTATATCTACCTGTTATATTAATATATATGGTGAAAGGAAAAATCATGTATTAGAAAATGATCTTAAAATAAAAAAAATTTGTGCATTATCAATATATTGATAGACTATTCTCTCTTAAATAATGTATAACATTATCTTTTAGATACCCCATCTCTCAATATATATGTTTTAATTTAATTGTAATATTTTTCATCAGGAAACAAGATATATAAATTTTTGATATGGAATTAATATTTCCATTTAATTTTTTTAATATAATGTTTTATTCACTATCATTGCGATGTCATTATTCCACTATGTAATTTTTGACAACCATCCCCTTGATTACAATGCATAAGTTTAAATTATGAGGATATAATTTATTTATTAAGGGGTAAAATACAACACTATAATATTTTTTAATGTTTATATGACATGTAAAATCAATCAAAAAATATAATAGAAAACAATGATCCTTTTCTATATATTTATTTCAAATAAATTCAATCACTTGAATAAAATTCCTTGCATGGAACACCGAGTTTAAACGAAATATGACACTATATTATATTTTTTCGTTTAAATTTCAATGATATTACCTATCTGTAAAATTGGAAACTATGAATAGTAACAAAAAAATTAATAAATATGAATGAATTTTATAATCAATATTAATTTATTAATCATTATTAAAAAAATACGTACTTAAATTTAAGAAAAGTATTTTATTTTATAAAAAAGTGTTTTCCTTAAAAAATGACATTAATTTATATAATGTGAAAATAATAGCATAATTATATGGAAGTCTTATTAAATACAAATTAACTAAATTGAAATAAATTTTTAAATAAGAATATATACATATATATATTATCATTGGTCCAAAATTTGGTATTTTTTTAAAAGATATGTTTATTAGTGCTAAGTAATAATATAGATTTTTGTTAAATTTTCATTTCATTTTAATAATTTCAGTCCATTTGTTATTTTAGTTGTATTTAAAATTAAATTATTTATTAATTATATAAATTAAATCTAATTAAACAAATTTAAATAAATTTAATAATTGATTTTTTGAAATATTATTTTGAGACATTAAAATAACATTTTTTAAAAAGTATTTTTGAACCGTATAATATGTCAATATTTTAAATAATATAAATAATAGATATGAAGAAATAATTTAAATAAATTTTATATATTATATTAATTAATATTTTAATTGAAATATATATTATAATTATTACATTTCATATTGTTATTATTACAACATCATTTTAATAAGAAATATTTTATTATGTACTAGTTCTCCGGCCATGTATGCGGGTATAATTTCAGATTAAATTCTACTACTTATAAAAGTTGAAGTTATAAAAATAGATTACATAGTTGGATCAATAACAAATTTTATTATCTATTAATTTCAGATTAATTTGTTTACTATATTGAATAATGAAAATATTTAAAATTATTTATATCTCATATGTTAAAAAAAATAAATGGGCGTTCAAATAAAATGATAAATGTTCAGAATTACCCAAATGATGTATAAATATTTTTAAATTTTAATTATATAGAATAGATATTGTAATAGTCTAAAACATTTCATTTTATATCATTTTATCATTAGAAAAATCTTTGTTGAATTATATCATACCAAAAATTCAACTATGTCCTCTTCTGCTGTTTTAAGAAACCACCACTCTCCTCTAAATTACAAAAATTCAATTTTCAATCAATTAAGACTGTAAATAAATATCATCTATCCCTAAATTAATATAATAATCCTTGGTTGTTTAGAAACACATGTTTAGAAGGCATTCAGTGGAATCCAAACGAAGTAATCCGAAGAAGAGGAAATTTTTTTCTCCAAGCATTTTGTGTTTTTTCATCCCTGAAAAAATTATTATAATTATAAAAAGGTCATGAAATTATATAATAATAATATTCTATATAATTTTATTTTTTAATATAATTTCTAACAATAGTATCCTCCTACCACAAATTGTAAATGAACCCATTGATCATGTGTGTGGAAGACTACCACATAAAAAACAAACTCAATTCATTTTACATATCCCCTAATCATAGATGAATATAATGATGTTTGTAAGTTTTATATATTATATTTTTTAATCAATATACGTCATATATATGTAAAAATATTTATTAGGGGAAATTAAAATACAATCCACTCCAATGAAATTTTTACCATTTAGGAAATGATAATGCCACTCATGCATACAAATGGATTACTGTCTTTCTAAAGAGATATGTTTCAATCTTCTTATTCAAAAATAAATAATAATTATAAATATATATTAATATAATAAAAAAATTGATATTCATATCATTAATATGATTCTGTATGTGATGTAACAATATCTTATGTTTAATCATAGGAACATTCATGAATTAAATTTCATAATAATACATAGAAATTATCACCTCCAAAAATATTGATAATGAATTATTATTAAAAAAATGTGAAATATGATGTTATAAAATGAACATATGTGATATTATAATGTATAATGTGGTTATATTTTTAGTTAATTACATGTTGATGTAAAATATTAAAATGGTTTAAGAGTGATATTCTTAATAGATGCTTGATTTAATGGATCTCTTATCTCAATTTTTATACATTAGGACATATGACCACATAATTGATTTTATAATGCTAAAATTATTCGTGACAGGAAATTTTTTAGATTTATTTTTTTATCTCATGTATCTAAATATATTTTATTTTTTTTCAAATATTCATCCTAACCATTAAATCTCAAATCATTTATTGTGAATTTTTATGGGTTTTGTCTCAAACATCCTTCGATGAGACACATATCCATTAACACACATAAGTTTCTTTTTAATGGTGTATATACTACCCATTTATATAATATATCACTAATCCCTCCTAAAATATATTATTTTATGTAATAAATCTTATACCTCATTCATGGGGTGTAGATATATTAATAATTAAAATGTGGTATGGTTTTATGTTTCATTCTCATTCTAATTGGAATTTCTAAATATTTAATTTACATTGAAAGAAATTATTTTTTCATTGTCTAATTAACAAATGTGATTTTATTATCTGATAGTTACTCTAGATTATTTCATGCAATAACAACATTTTCCACTCATTGGAAGTTAAATATATTGAGAAAATGTTTTTATTGAAATCTAAAATCATTTATCTCTTCTTTTGAAAATAATTTGTCATCAAAATCCATGTATTCTAAAAATGTTCTGAAAAATATTATGCAATTATTTTGGAGTGTCATTTTTATCCTTAATTATGTTTTTTAATACAATTTTACAATATCATCCTATTATTTTCTAAATTAGTTACTTTAATTATATCTAAAAGTTATATTATAGGAATGTTTCATTGACAAATTTGGCATAAATGAAACATTTCCACCATCATGACCATTCCGTTTTATAAATAAACATTTTTATGTTTTTATTGTTATTATTTGTAAATGTTTTCTTAAATTCTTGAAAATAATTGGTTTTTGAATAATATTTATCAATATATATAGAATAATTTACACATAAAATGCTTATAGTGGTCATAAAAAAATATTTTCCATCTAAGATGTCATCCATTTTTCTTAGTCAAAGTGAAAAGGATATCATTATCAAGACTATTTTTAATATTGTTGAAAATATTTTAATTAATGGGAAATAATATTTTTTTGTGTATTTATTATTAATTATTTATGATGTCTCTCACATATATACCATGTTTATTATCACAAATTTTAATGGGGGAGTACATGCCTAATGATCATTTATCAAATTGACTGATTTTCAATGTTCGTTTTATTATGAAATGATGCATGATTCTGGAACCCAATATATTTCATCGGGTAATTATTATTTAATTCCATATCATTTATTTAATTGATGTGGAAGTCAATGGTCATGACCATGTTATGATCGGTGCACCTTGAATGATCATCAATGTAGTGGATAATTTAATATTCTCTTTATACACCATGTATAGAGTTAATGAGTATGCCTAATATGATATTTGACCTTTTCCACCTAATTATATTTTATAATATGTTTTCCGTAAATCATGTTTATGTCGTGTTATATGATTTTGAAACATCTCCTATGAAACCATTCTATTATGTTCCCATGTTATTATTTTTTCTCATCCATGTGTTTACACATTTTTCTTTTCTTTTATGATATCATGTTATACCTTTAACTCATATGTTATTATTCCTTATCATGATTATTACATTACTTTAATTTTTATCTAACCACATTATTTATATATTATATAGGTTATCCCAAAAAGATTAAGGATATTTAATTTCTACTAGGAAGTCACTCATGAAAGTTACATAAGGATGCAAATATTTTTTATAAAGGACATTACCATCAAATGAGTCTAGTCCATTTTGATCCATGTAAAATAATTATTATATATTTATGTTTTCCAATCATGTAAATAAATATCAAAAATACATTGTGAAATGACCCATAATTATATTATTTAATAGTTCCTTACATATAGTTATTTCATATAGTAATAATGACATAAAATCACATAGTCCAAAAAAAATTTATAAATGAAAAATGAATTAATTAAGTTATATTTTTAGAAGTCATGGAACATATATAAACGGAATAGATACCTGACTATTGGAATAGTAATTAGAGAATTAGAAATAGTAATAAGAATATTATTATTGAAACTGAACATATTAAAGTATAATTTTTTTATTATTTATAATCTAATATATAATATATTTATATGTTTATATTTTTAAGTAAACATTTTAAAAATATATAATTATTGGTTTGTATTTTTTTAATGCATAATTTTTTATACAGTTTAATAAAAGATATAATGATTTAAAAGAGATTTATTTTTATAAAATAGATTCCTAAAATAGTAATTTGTATTCTTATGACTATAATTTAATTTAATTATATGTTAACTAATTTTCAATAATCAATAAAATTACATATAATATTAAAATAAGTATTTTTAAAATAAATGAATATTTTATATGAAAATTAAATTTATAATAAATAGAAAATTAATTTATTAAAAATAATTATATTTCTTAATTCTAAATGTCAATAAATTGTTAGGGTAAAGTTTTTAATTGATTATAAAATATAATATTTTTTTGTGAATTTTGAAATACAATAATTTATATTATTTTATAAAAATATGAATTATGGAGTCATAAATGATATATGGATGATGAATGAAAATAATATAAAACTCTAATTATTTATATTAACAAAATTTATATTTCCCTAACTATTCATTGTATTGAGCCAAAATGAAAATCTAATGAATAAAATATTAAAAAAATACTCCTCTCATCAACTATAAATACAACCCTCACAATGTTCTATCCTCCCACATTCAATGATTATGGAATTTCCAAAATTATTATCCAAACCACTTAAAATTTTCCTACCCTAAATATAGGATAATTTGTCCCCAATAAAATAACATAAACAATATCGTTAAGGAGGTTCTCATGAAGGAGAAACCAATAAGTTAAAATCATCTTTCTTTTTAATTATTTCATTTTTAATCTCATCTCTTTTGTTATCCTTCCCTAACATAACCTATGGAATGTTACATGAGAACTCTAGTATGTATTATATACATGAATATTTTTTGTCATTGGGAAATACACCATCAATTATCTTCTTCTTTTCATTTTATTTTAATGATAAATACATCAACAGGGAGGTGCCGATTTACCGCCATAATGGACAACGCGTATTCATTTTTCAATTATTCCTTGAAAATGGGTCATAAAAACATTTTTATAGTAAAAAAATTATAATATATGTATTTAATTTTATATAATGTTTTATAACATGAATATATACATAAAATTAAACAATGAAACAAAATAGTTTTTAATGATCGAAAAACTGCCAAATTAATCTAAATGATTATTTATAACATCTTATCTAATGATTCATCATCACCCACAATAAATAAATGACATTTATAAAAATTTAATATTCATAAATATTATTTATATCACATAGTTAAAATTATGGATAACTATTTTCTTTTTACGTGATATTACATAGGTGTATAAAAGAAAAAGAGTCATTAAACCCTATGAAATGATCACTCATAATCGATTAATTTTAATATGTTAACTCATAAAAAAGTATACAAATGAAACTAATAAAATTATTATAAATAATATACATTTATAATAGGTTCTATGTTAAATTTTTATTCAATAAAATTTCATTATCCCATTCTTTAAGCACAAGTTAAGAACACTTTCAGATATAAGTTAAGGGATTTTTCCAAACCACAATTTTCATATTGGGTTACGTGTTCTCTCTCATTAGCCCAATTTAAATATTTATTTTTTTTATATAATTATTATAAATTACTTTCATATGTTCAAAAATTATATATCCATAACAATTCATCATTATTTTAAGTGTATGTACATGTTTTTTTTATGTTTATTTCCCAATTCTTCCTGATAAACAAACCTGATTAATGGGAACTTCTCAATTTTTTAACCATTTCCAAGTACCATACATGATTTTTTTAAACAATTATTTTTCTAAAATCCCTCATATATTCATTAAAACTATATTTTTTAATTTCAATGTTTATAAAATCAATAATCATAAATAGAAATGATTTCTGCAAAATAACTCTTCTCTCTAAACTAAAAAATGTTATTTCTCTCAAGAATTCCTCAAATGTTTTACTAGAGTATTTTGATACATTTAAAATGATATGATTAACATTATTCGTTATTAAGATTGTTATTTCAGGATTATTATATACCATATTTTAGAAAATATTTTAGGAATATTTTGACAGTGGATGTGTTATTTTGATAAAATTAACCATTTTTCTCAGAATAGTTAGTGATTATATTTACATATTTGGGAATGTTTTTTGTATTTCATATCTATATATTATTTAGGTTTAACCAAATTCATATGAGGAATGAATTTTACTCAGTAGGTGACATGTGGGGTTTACTGTTGGCCCACGATTCATCAGAAGGTCTCATGAGACACAATAGAAATGGATTTGGTAGAGGCCATACCCATTTATTTTTTGGTGTCTTGGTTGAGGCATTAATAGTATGTTTATGATATCTAGATTTATGAATTCACAAATTATTATATTATTAATTTATAATTTATGTGATTATTAAACAAATATATTATCCATTATTAAGCATCATTCTCATGTGATTATTTATATGGAATTATTTATTCACCTTTTTAATATATCTATATTATGATAAATATTATCTTCTAGTGGAATGTTTTTTAGTCACTCACCATTTCATATTTTTTTATATTATCTTATTTTTTATTATATACCCTTAATTATCATCTTACATCATCAATTTCATATTTTATATTTTTCCTATGATGGAAGGATATATAATATGAATGATGTGAATGGATAATCAATGAGTGATAATGTTTCCAATAAAGATGAATTTTTGTATTTCATTTAAAATTTAATCTAATGTTAATTCATGTAATATAGCTTCCAAATATATTAAACTATTATAACCTTCAATATTATATTTATCTTTTTATTATACCAGCACAAATAAGTAAAGAATATTATTTGGGGAACTACAGGAAGTTTCTTTATAGTATTCATTAGAGGAGGTTTAGTAGAATCCAAGGAAACTGGAATTAGAGAAACAATTATTAGGGAACAAATCCCCAAGTTATAATTTGAGTATAGCCATAAAATAACATCTTATAATTTTGGTTAGTTATATATTATGTGGGTCTTTAAATAAATGTATCTCTATTTGGATTCTACAATTGGATGTAGTTTTGGAACATATGTACCTAGGGGTAACAACATTGAAAATGTGTATGTGGACTAACATGGGTAGCCTAGAACATGAAAATATGCCATTCTTTGAATCTGGGATGACAATATGGGGATATATTCATTTGATAGTTCACATTTTCATTAGAAACCAATATGAATGAATAAAATTTAAATATTCCCCCAAAGGAAGCTTGTTTATGATTAAGAGATTAACTTGGACGATGTTAGAGATTTATGTTATGTGTACTTATAGTTTGA
The DNA here is from genome assembly GCA_963277665.1 of Viscum album. Classification (NCBI taxonomy): domain Eukaryota; kingdom Viridiplantae; phylum Streptophyta; class Magnoliopsida; order Santalales; family Viscaceae; genus Viscum; species Viscum album. Next base: position 1,680,259,241 of record OY728126.1, on the reverse strand, counting down.
AATTTATTCATTATGATTCAGAATCTAATTTAATGTGTGAAATTTTTTATAAGTATCTTCTAATTGATGGAGAATAAACTATATCAATGTGCATATCCCAATGTGGGATTCACCATATTTTAATGAAAAAGATATTTGGAATAGAGCTACGGTGGGTGCTAAGATACATATAATTATACTAGGATAGGTGACTCAGGTTTTGCAAAATATCATTACTCATATGGGCCATCTTGATCCTCAATTCAATGGATCAATGTTATACTACATTATGCGAAAACAACATCCATCATTCAATGGGACTTCAAACCCATTTTAGCAGACAATTTGATATGTTCCTTACAAAATATATTTACTTAATTGGATCATATTGTATAATAAAATATATTAATGGGAATTTTTGTTCCCCTTATGAGATGCTAATCAAATGAGGCCATTGATTCAAAACAAAAACGAGGGGGAAGAAATTTAAAATATGGAATGGAAATATTTTGAGGGATATTATTGAGAAAAATATTTCCCCCACAAATAACAAGATGATATGTATATGTAATTCTTGTGTATGAAACAAATAATGGATGAAAATGTTGTGATGTGTGAAAAAATACTTACTATGATAGAATGGTATGTCTTTGACTGTTTACATAATCCAGGGTGCAAGATTGATCATTCCTTGTATTTTGGAAAATAATTCCTCTAAAGGGAACTGATCTCCCTAAATATCTCATCATACAAATAGATAGTCTCATGTGTAATCTAGAAAGAAACAATTCACTATGCCTTATGAATTTAAAGGAAAATAAGGGAATATGAGGTTGGAAGATGAAAAAATGTGTCAAAGGAAGAATAAAAAAGGTAATATTCCAATGTGAGATAATTTTATAAAGAAACACCCAATAATATAATTGAATTGAAAATGAGTGTATTACAAGTGTAGAGAAAAGGCCACCAAAATGGTAATTGTATTTGAAATAAAGAAGCTACCAATTCTCAATAACAAAATTGGTTTGAGATGGGAGAATATCTTAATTAAATTATTAATCATCAAGTAATCATTCCCAAAACAAGATCAAGGGATCAATGACAATCTTATGCGATCAATAATGCATAGCATGAAGTTCCTAAAAATTTTGTGGCTAGTACTTTAATAAATTCCCCTTACATAACATATTCATAATTTGATTTTGGATCATCAACTATTTTTATATCATTCTAGTTTTCAAGGTAAATTATAATATTTTAATTTCAATTTAACAAAGTAGTTGTCTGCCAAAATTATAAAAGGAAGTATCATTACAACCACGTCTTATCAGTCAATAACCTTTGGGAAAAAAATGTTCATTATATTCAAACATTGTCATCATACATATGGTTGAATTTTATATAATTTTTACTGTGGAATATCGTTCGAAATATGATGATAAAAAATATTTCATAAAGATTGATGTAACCATTAATGAAGAAGATGTAGTAACCCCTATCATTAGAGCCAAAACATCATTATTTGCTTCTTATCTAGATCTACCACATGTAGCCCAAATGAATGAAATAATTTTGGTGGATGAGAATAAATTATCTATAGTTGAGGAAATAAATAATCCAATTGAGTGTAAACCTATTGTTTAGTAATACAATTATGTATTTCCAGAGGATTTACCTACTCATCCATCAAAGAAATAAATTTAGTTATCTATCAATTTATTCCCTAATGAAAGGCCAATATCAACAACTATATATAGAATGACCACTACGAAATTTGTACAGATAAAAAAATAACTAGATGATTTGATTAATAAAAGATTAATTCTCCATAGTTCAACTCTAAGGGGATATGAAGTTCTACTTATCTTGATGAATGATGGATCCATGTCATTGTATGCTGATTATAAAGAAATAAATTCTATTACAATAAAAAAATTATCATTTTACTCGCATTAATGATTTATTTCAGCAACATAATAGGGATCAATATTAATAATGATTAAATTTTATTTTAGATATCATCAATTTCCTATAACAAGGAGGATATTTAAAATACCACATTCTAAACCAGTTTTGGACATTATGAGTTTACGGTAATTTCATTTGGACTATCTAATGCACTATCAATTATAATGGATATAATGAAAATATTTTTCAATGAATTCCATGATGATTTTTTTGGTGTTTTTTAATGATATATTCATATATTATAAATGCTAAGAAGGCCATGATAAACACATTAAATTTCATCCAATGACTCTTAAAGTAAAATAGTTATGAAGGATGATTATAATGTGTGAATTTTGGTATTAATAAATTTCTTTTCAAGGACATATTAACTCTACTGATATAATAATAGTTGATCCTGAAAAAAAATATTTGGGTCATAAATGGCATACACTAACAAACATAATAGATGTACATTGTTTCATTTGTTTAGCATGTTAGTGTTATAATTTTCTTTAGAATTTCACACGATTATGTAACCCATTAAATATGATTAGTCATAAAGGGGTAATGTTCATATGATAAAAAATTTTGGGGAATGATTTGGATAATTCAAGAGATAATTTGGGAAACTGTATGATCTTATCACTACTACCAATAAATGGTGAATTTTCGGTTTATTGTGATTCATCAAAGAAAGAACATGGATATGTGCTTATGAATAATAATGGATTTATTAGCAATGCATAAAGGAATTGAAAAACTCATGAACTGAACTATCCAACTCCTGATATTGAGTTAATAGTTGTAATACATGATCTATGGATATGAAGACACTATATTTATGTATAAATATGTGACATATATACAGATCACACTAGAATGAAATATATCTTCTCAAATAAAGAACTCACAATGTGATAAAGGACACATCATGAGATAATAAATGATTATGATTGTTCAATACACTATAAAATAGGGACGGATAATGATATTATTGATGGGTTTAGAAGGAAGGATCATGGAATTATAAACAAAATGAGGATCAAAATGTATCCCATGTTCATGGATCTAGTGAAGATTTAAATGATAATTATCATGGAAACTGAAAGATCATTACATTTTATATTGGTTTCCCAATTATATTTATTAGAAATTTCTAAAAATCCTCATTCTGATGATGAGAATTTTGAAATGAAAATTAATTATGTAAATGATGGGATTTGAATATTTTCATGTATAAGGATGTAATTATGAAATTTGGGAAGAGTATTTCTGTTCCCACAATAAAATCATCTAAATGGGAGTTATTGGATGATAAATAAAGCTCAAATTTATCTATACAACCTTATAGAACTATGATGTATAGATATTTAGATTATCATTTTGGGTGGGATAATATGATGTGTGAAATTTTCGATTATGTGTTAAATTTTTTTCTGACAATAGGTGAAGGCTTAAAGAATACAACCAAGTGGAGTAACACAATCTCATATTATTCCCACAAGGAAATTTCCTGATATTACTATGTATTTTTTTTCCTAGATTTCATGAATCTAATATAAATCATGATTCAATATGGGTAATTGTGCATCAACATACCAAATCATCATGTTTCTTCTCCATATGAAATGATTTTACACTATAGGACCTTGAATGAATCTATATTAAGAAATTTGTAAGACTTAATGGATAGCGTATTTCAATGGGTTTTTATCATTATCTATAATTTACATCGAAATTCAATAAATGTCATAAAAAATATTTGGATACTAAGATTCAATTGAGTACTTCTTATCATCCTCAAACTGATCAGTAGTAACAAAGGATTATTCAAACATTAAAAGTCTTATTGATATAATGATCACTCAAAAATCAAGGTATGTGTGATTATTGTTTTTCTTTGGTAAAATTTTCAACAACTATAGTTTCCATTCACGTATTTAAATGGATCATTAAAAATCATATTATGGAAAGAGATGTTTTACAAGAACATTTCGGGAAAACCATGGTGAAAGAATACTTGTACGTCCTGATCTTATGTAGTAAAAACTGAAAAGGTAAAGTGTATTAAAACATATATAAATGAATCACAATGATGGAAAAAGATATATACCAAAAACCAGAAGAATAATTTCACGTTTCAAGTGGGTGATCATGTATTTAAGAATGTATCTCCATGGATAGTTGACACATGGTTAGATATGAAAGAGAAAATTATTATTTGGTACATTAGAACATTTAAATGATAGAATTGGAGAATGGGAGTATAACTGTAAAATTCCACATGCATTTCCAAATATCATGAGGTCTTCCACATCATTATGTAAAGGATTTATATGCTAGAACAACCACAAATTATAACATCAAAAAAGTAGATTTTGAACCAGATTTATCTATCTATAAAGTGCCTATCTAGAATATATAAAGTAGAGAACATGTGTTGAAGAATTGGAAAACTCTTCTGGAAAAGGTAATTTGGGAAAAACATAAAAATGAAGAGGCAATGTGGGACCAGAGGTTGTTATGATGAAGAACTACCCATGACTTTTTTTTAAGTTGTAATTATGGAAATTTTTTAGATTTTTTTTACGATGGGAGAATGTAACAACCCTGATTTCAATCAATGAAGTTTTCCATTATTATAGTCATTTCGTATATTATGAATCACATAGAATCAATTAGAGAATATATTAAAAAATTATATATAAAGAGTATATGAAATAGGAGATATTTCTAGAAATTAAGGAAAATATACCAAGGGAATGGTAAAATGTCTGTTGGAAATGTAATATGACCATTAAGAATTGTAATATAACTAGTAGATTAGAAAATTAAACAAAAAATGTTTAAATAAAATTTTTGTATCATATAAATTAAAATATGATATTTTTATATGTGGATTTAGTAATTAATGTTTAAAAAACAGTAAATTTTTTGTTTTTATATTTTTCAGTTATAATTATTTATGTAAAATTATATATTAAATATTATTATATAAAATAAATTTATTTTCATAAAAAATAATAAATTATTATTACATTTTCTTGTAATTTTATGATAATTTTATGAGACCTCATTTAAATTTTCAAAGTGTTATAAAATCAGTTATAATTTCAAATTTTGTATTTTTCAAGCAAATGATAACTTTGTTTAAATAAATAATTTATTATATATGGAAAATTATTTCAATAAAATAGATTCCATTTTTAAAATCTACATGTCAAAAAAAATTTAGGATTTAGTTTTGATGTTTTTCTAATATAATATTTTTGTTTATATATAGTTAAATACGATAACATGTAGTATTTAAAAAAAACATGAATTATTGAGTCACAGATGATGTATGAATTACATAAGCCCATAATTTTATACCCTAATTCACTATTTTATAATACATGGTGATATTTCTCAAACTGTTCATATTATTGAACCAATATATTAAACAAAGGAGTTAAATATATGAAAAACACCCCTCTCTTCCAATATAAATACCACCCCTTACCACCTCTACTCCTCACACCTTCCAATATTAAAGGATTGTCCAATTTCTACCAAAACATATTCCAATACCGTACCTCATGTCAATGAGTCTCTGTTCGCATCAAACTAATAGTACTGGTCACCTTAATGATTTTCTCAAGGATGAGATTACAAAAGATAAAAATCAGGATTCTATTATTTTATTTCATCTTCAATTTACGTGTTTTTATTATCCTTCCCTCACATCCTATTAACAATGTGAGATGAATTAAATAGTATATTTAATATAATATAATTTTTGTATTTAAATGTAAAATACACTATAAATTGTCTTGTCATTTAAATTTTATTTTAATGATGAAAAATCATCCTAGAGGTACTGATTTACAACCTTTGTGGACGATGTGTTTTAAATTTTGAATTCTACCTTCATGGATGGTCATAAAACCATTTTTATTATTAAACCATATTATAATATATTTATTACATCCTTTCTATTTTTTATGAACTAGTATATATAAATAATATAAATTAATTAAACAAAACTAATTTTTGATGATTAAACCCCCCCCCCCCCCAAAGTAATATAAATGATTATCCCTAATGTATTATCTATTGTTTCATGTCTCCCTATAGAAATAAAGTAAATATATAACTATTTAATATTCAGTAATATAATAAATAAATCATAATTTGAATTTTGTAATACTCATTTTATTATAATGGAAATTCCATATGCATATAAAGGTATAGCTACAATTAATACCAATGAAAAGAACACTCATGAATGATAAAATTTAATCATAAAACACTTCAAAAATCCCATAAATTTCTTAATGAAAATTTAATAAATAAATTGGTATTTTAATAGGTTATAAATTAATTTTATTTGAATATAATATAAATTTCCTATATATTAAGCCCAAATGTATAACACATTCAAATACAAGGTAAGGGTTTCTTCACGAAAGACCATTTTCTATTCGAGTTCTCATTTCTCCCTATATACCTAAATATAATTATTATAATTTTTACATAATTATTCATAATAGTATTTATATGTTCTAGAGTCATGTATTCATATCATTTCATCATTATATTATGTGTATTTACATGTTATTTAATTTTTACATCACAATTTTTTCTTTATAAGCATGCCCAATTAAAGTGAAATTATAAATTTATTTTCCATTTTCGGGTACCCAACATGATATGTAATAAAAAATATTTTTTTTATAAAATCAGTAATTTTTTCTTGAAAAACTATCATTGTTCATTTATGGATTTATACAAATAATAATGACCAATATAAAAGATTATATCAAAATAACTATTTCTATCAATGTAAAAAGGATATCACTCTCAACAATTACTTAATATTCTTATCAGAGTATTTTCATCTATTTCAACGCCAATATTGAATCTTATAATTTATTGAGTTTTATTTGTTATTATTATCATCAATCATATTTTATTAAATTATTTATAACCATTTTTACTATGGATGTTCTATATTCATATCAATCACTGTACTAATAATAATTGTAAGTGATTATTTTTATATATTGGGGAATGTTCATTAAATTTTATTTGTATGTATTGTTAATATTTAATATCATTCATATTAGTAATTAATTTGACGTATTATGTAATCGGTCAAGCCCGATATAACCCCTCGATGAATTGGTAAGTCTCACGAGACAAAACAGAAATGGATTTGGACTAGGCCTTAACCATTTATTTTAAGTTTTCATGTTTGATTCCTTTGTTGTATGTTCACGATGTCCATAATTAATAATTAATTAATTATTATATAATTATTTTTTCATCCATGTTATTATTTAACCATCTTAATATCCTTGGTTATTCTGTATTCTCATGTCATTATTTTTATAACATTATGTATTCGTCTTTTACTTATTCCATGTTATGTTAAATATTATGCTTCAATGGAATTTTTTTTCTATTCACCATGTCATGTTGTTTATATTATCATACTCTATGTTCCATCACCCTAATTAGAGTATAATATCACTAGATAAATATGTTTTATTTTTTCCTAGGATGCGAAGATGCATATAATCAAGGACTTACAGGGATAATCTTGGATTTATGGATGTTTCCAATGGTGTTGCAAGATTTTATTGCATTTTACGATAAAATACAATGTTAATTTATCTAATCTAGCTTCCAAAAATACAAAAAAATTATATCCTTCAGAATGAGACTATGTTTTTTATAATACATATTTAATAAATTGAGGCACCAACTCTGGGAAAATGGTTATGGGGTTATTACAGTCTGGTTTGTATATGAATTATGTTCCAATTAATTTGTATTGATGATAAAAGTAAAAATATTTAATATCCATGGGTTATATCAGTCACATTTTAATAATGGATACCCCGATTACTTTAGTCTCATATAATTGAAAACAAAATGATTCCAATAAGTTGATACCATAAATATATTATAATACTAACACATTATCTATAATTATAATTTATTCATATGAGTGTCTTTACTTGAGATCAGGTCTAAATAATATTTAGATGACATAGTAAAGTGTATTTTATTTGTTGTAAATAAATAATAGGAAATTATGATGAGCTATTGGTAAATTCACATATTCTCACATGGTGGTTTATCATCTAATGAACCCAAACATTCATATAAAGGATTTGGCTCTAATATAAGTAATAATTCAACTGTATTGTTTAAAATTTATTAGGGAACAAATTTTTATTCACCTCATAAAAAATGGTGTGTATGATGATGGAAAAATATGAGATTCTCTTCTAGTATTCAAGGACAGAATCTAATTTTCTATTTGACCTCTAACAATATTGATTTTTTTATTCATAGGATCACCATACTATCCTTATAAATACCCCAATGACTCTATAAATACATTAAATGTACATCTCTTTTCTAAATAAAAAATATATATTTATTACGATGGATTTCTACAAGGATTCTTTAATTGGACCCTAATGTTTCTATTCATTATTTGGGTTTACCAAATTGAAATCAGTGATGCAATCATGTTGAATTTTGAAAAGAACCAAAATATGGATAAAATCACTACTATAGACTATATTTAGTAGATAATATTTTTATAACAAGTCTCTTCTTGAAAAAACATTTTATACCTTTTAAGATGTATTTTCTTGCAATGAAATATAACCGAAGAACACGTTCACAATAGAATAATGGATTTAATAGTTTCACAATTTAGAGTGAGAGGTCAATATTTCATGTGATTATAATTTCACCTAAACCATACAATATATTATTATTAACATAATGGTTAAAACACGAAAGAAATATTTTTATCCATTTAATAGACATCACCCGACTGTGTCCGAGTTCCTATCAATGCATTTAAGATATTCAATGATTTGTTATTAGAAAATTTGATTCTTGACTAAAAAAAATTGGAATCCCATTCATGTTATTGTTTGTATGTCTATTTCTCTTGTACGTTAATCTGTATGGTTATAGATTACATCATGTCATTATGAAATAAAAAACACATTATTTTCTTATTTCTCTTAAACATATTTTAATTAATTATTTTATGGCCACCCATAAACATCACACATAGTTTTTATTATTCATTATATTAAAAATACCATAGATTGGAATTTGATTGCACTATAATTTTGATTGTTCACATATAAATTTTAAAATAATAACATCCCCTATTTTTTTCATAATAAAATTCATACCATACCCTTAATTATTATTACATTTCTTTTTAGTTTATGGTCCTTAAATGATCACAACTTTTGGTGTAACACAATAATGATGTTATAGTAGATAATATTTTAGCATCTATTTCAATATATTATTCTATTTCTTTTTATCATTTTTACCATTTCATAAATTAAAAATACCTTTTCCATTGTATTTACCATGATTAAATATTATTTCCATTATTTGAATTTTTATTTATTCATGATTAATATATTCCAGAAATCAATTAATTTTAGTCTACAGAAGTATCAAACTTTTTCTTAGGGGTGAACATTAAAAATATTAGAAATAACCTTATAAGGGATAGAAAAATATGGTGATAGAGTCTTAATGAAATGATGACATGATAGAACCTTTTGAAGAAAATTCCCAACCTTTTGAAAAGGTGTAGGTCGGAGTAGAGTACTCAAGAAGGGGTGAATTGAGTATCTATAAAAATATATTTGAAAAATGTATATTTTGAAAATAACTAAATTGTTAACATTAAATAACCCGGTTTGGTAGTAGTGAATAAATAAGAGCGTGAATATTTGATTAATTTCTCAAATTATTGATTAGTTCTTAGTTTTATATATTTTATAATTAATAAATATTTTTAAACTAACCTAATAAGTCAATACTATTATAAACACATGCTAACCCTAACTATCATAGATAAATTTAGTCTTATAAAATATGTGATAAAACATGGATAAAATAATTGTAAAAACATAGTGAAAATAAAAAAAGAGGCTCATTCTCAAGCAGAACCATATTCCTATCCACTTGGTTATCACATGACACCAAGTAGTTTAAATTAAAAAATATTTTGATCAACTCCATGGAATGAGGTTCACAATATCACACAGGTTGTTCATATTATAAAACCATTACCACAGTTTTTCATGGGTTCCAACTTCCAGGTATCTCAAGGACATATCCCACACTTATCCTTGGGAGTATAAGATGTAAGAATGTATGAATGGAAGGATATCTTGTATCATTCATTTTGATATATGAAATATTGTTTTCCTAATGGAAAAATACAAAATATACCCCAAGGGAATGTTAAAATGAACATGACAAAGAAAATAAGTATAAGAAAGGATTTATAAGGATCTTTGTGTGTTGAGATGTAGCTTTGGACTCTTAAAATTTTTCTGAGATGAATTTTGAGTCCACATAAGGATGTTAATACAAAAACGAAGTGTCGTATTCTAGTTTCTAGGTACAATTATGGCTCTGCAAGAATATTCTTCTCCTTCTGTGATATGATAATGTATTTTTTCAATTCAATGTTCATCTCAGTAGATATTTCCATGTATGCTTATATTTTTTTCTTTATCTCAGAGTGTTTTCATTATATTTTCATAGGTTATTTCATGTATTTCTCTCCAAACATAGGCATGAACCACAACACACATATTCTGTATATCTTGTTTCTTCTTTACAAAGCTTCTTATTATTGAGGCCCGAGAAATAGAATCCACATTCCATGTGCAGAGGTTCATCGTACCTTATATTGTCTTCTAAAATTCGTACAAAATACTATTAAATATGTCAGTACCATTAATTTACTCAAATATGACCATTACAAATAATATGAATAAATTCATTTTTAAACAGTCTATCAGGGACTCAACTATCTGTGTCTCCTTATGTCGGTGTCTTAACCCATCAGTATTTCATTCTATCAGTCATTCCAAACATCAGTGACTCATTAAATTGGTGAATCGTTTAAATAGTGATATTGTACTTATATCGGTGAGTTATTTGATATATCAATGACTAATTTTATCTTACAGTGAGAACTTGTGTCACCAGCTTAACGAAAATGTAGGTCAGTTGGACTGATGGTAGGTTTTCTGTGACGGTGAGTCCTGTGAAATAGTTAACATCTATTTCAATGGGTATTATACAACAGTGTGTTGCTAGTGTTAGTGATTCATATGCAATTATGAGTCATATGCATTGGTGATTCCTTCCAATGGCGAGTCCTTCCAACATTGTCATCTTCATATACTTAGAGCATATGACTATTTGAACTATCTATCAATGAGTCATATGTATATAGGTGAGTAATCTGTCTATCAGAGTTAGTGACCCATACATAGATATTTTTAGATGTTTTTTATATCTCAATGATCAGGAATGTCAGAGAGTGTTAATACAAATAAATACACATAAATGAATAGTTATAATTTTGTTTAGACTTAACCACATATAAAATGTTATATGATGTATATGATTTGATATTCTAGATAATGATTTGAAATAATTTATAATCTGACATAAGGTAAGTTATATGTCAATATCTATCATGATTTGTGATAAATAAAACATTATATTCATAAATAGTGGCCAACGATATCTTTGGGAAATCAATATCTATCATTTTAAAGATCACAAATCATGGCATAGTTAGTGAATGATTAAAGTAAACAATAATTATTGGAAGTAAAATGAATCAATGATAATAATAAATAAACACCTAATAAGACTTAATAATGTTATATACATTTTAGGATTAAAATAATGGTTACATGGAGCATAAAAATAATATCATAAATTATGAGATAAAATAGACAAGAAGGAAATGTGAGAAGACAAAATTTCCATTAATGAAAAATGTAGAATGTATTATAAGGAGCCACTTAGAAGCATAATTCTAGTAAGAATCCCCATCATAGAATGATCCAAACAACTTGACCGGGTCAAGGGGTTATGTTCCCTTATAATAAGGATCAAGGGATAGTCCTATAGATGATTTATGTTGAGAAGTAGCAGGCTAAGAATGGATTTTCTGAGGAGGTAGAGGAACTCCTTCATGAATTGTAGTATCTAGGGAATGTATTTCCTAAGAAAAAAGTTGAGGATTAAAAATATCTATACTGATCAGTATTATTTATGATAATGCCTATGAAATTAACATATGAGCTTAAGGAGTCACTGAACCAGTAGGGACAATTAGTGCATTAGGAGGCACCACAATGAATTCAATTTGAAAATAGTGATATGGTATTAACATCTTGAGGAACACATTAGTTATAAAACATCCATATTTCATTTCCTATTAAAAATCATTTCTGTTTACTATAAACTTGTCCAAAAAGGGAGTGAATTATTGCATCTTTGGAATCTGATCATTATAAGCCATTTTCACTGGATGAAGAGTAAAATTGGTGGCCAAATACTTAATTAGGTTTTTCATTTGATGATTTGTGATGATTTTTGAGAAAAAATCATTAATATATTCTGATTGATCTTCCTGAGTGTTTTATTCACCCTTTGTAATATACATCACATGTTAATGCACCTTATTCGTTGTTTCCTCAACCTTTTCCATACTATTAATGAAGGATTGTAGCTCTTCAATGAAAACTGAACATAATGTGGCAAGATCCCAAAATTTTAATGGAAGAATAGGTGGATCAGATGTTGAATAAAAAGAAGAGGAAGAATGTTCCATAGCCTCTTTTCTCAGTATGGAAAAATCACGATCTATAATGAGGAGAAACATTCTCATGTCTTTTCATGACACTTTAAATTATATTAATGTACTCAGTGGTTAAATCCTTGATTCCATGGATTAACTTATTCATCTCATTTCCATGATTAGTGTCTCTTATCCAAATATTTTTGTAGTTTTAATCAAACTTTATGAATTTCCATTATCTCTATATTGGAAATTAAAGAAGCATCATATTGAGATAGGATGGATAAGGCAGGAGTAGAAATTAAACATCCAGTTTTCTTTACTCCTTCTACCATAGACCGAATTGTTTTTTAATTTTCATTCAGATCAGTGTTATCTCTCATGGTTTTATCAATATCATATTAATTCATAAATTTTATTTAGTTTCATTTAGAGTAACATATTTCATGACTGAATTTTTCATAATATGCCTTACTAACATAGTCAATAGAAGAGATTTCATCCACTAGTTCCCTTGTAGCAAGTGGAAATAATTCATCTTCAGAATCTTCATAATCTAATACCAGTGCCACATACACATGATTCCTTACTCAATAATCCAGTATATTGGAATCCATAGGACTAAATTAATCAATAATTTCCCTTCCAAGTTGTTTCTCTTCATCAGCATGAGTTAATATTTCTTGATGCTCTCCCTATGTGTTAGCTTTCATGGTAGATTGATGCCCCTCACTTGATTCTTACTTTCTAGGTTTCTTCCCCATAGGTAGAGTTATTTTTATAGTATATAAATCTTTAGAAACTTGTTATACTAGAGAATAATTTTATTCTAAATATATATCCTTAACAAATACATTAGATTCAACAATCATCATACTAACAACATCGGGATTGCCATCCGGATGATCAGATTAACCATCACCTTCTCATTCACTACATTCTTCATTATACTCATTTTCATCCTATTTATTTCTAATTTCATCATCATATTTCTCATCTTCTTTTTCCCTACTTGATTTTGGTCCTCTTTCACCACTACCAACTTCATGTTCTTCTTCTCCTTCTTCACTAGATTCATGGAATTATTCTACACATACTTGGAATTATGGTGCATCACTTCCATTAGATTGTAGAACTGATTCAAGAGAAGGTTCTTCTAAAGGCAGACTTGGAGGTCCAATATAAACACTTATTATTGGTCTTGTTGTGTCTGGGTCACTTCTATCATCATTTGGTGATCTCACATCTATGAAAAGAATAGTCAGCTACTCAACCTCATCTGAAGAATATATTACTTGATCATTTGGACATATAAAGGATCCAAAATATTCCATAGTGTAAATGGATGATCTATAGTATCAAACATTTCATATAGTCTATCTTCATCTCCAAACCATTCATTCCTTCTCATTGTTCCAGTTAATTTTCATTCTCTTAGAAATGTTAGAACATAAAAATATTCCACTATATTCACTAAATAAAACACCATCAACTTCAATTACATAGCCTTTCCCCTTTATCAATTTTAAAATCATTCCGATGTTGAACATATAATTTTAATTACAACTGAATTTTATCTTATCATTTATGCGCACCTTGAAATATCTACATAGATTCTGTTTAACACATTAAGGTAGAAAATAAACCATGTATAAATCCTGATACTAGAGAGAAAAAAATCTCATTTCTAGTGATAAATCAGGTGCAGAATAAACTTTAATAAAATTCTACACTCACAATTTAATTATGATATAATGGATCCCCTATGTTACACATTTTCTGTTAGATCTTTCAAAGAATTATCAATGAAAAATAGTTCACTTTCCAGAGAAGTACCGTAGTAATAATAAATCATTTGATCATAAGTAACTATAAGACATTATACCCATTTTCTTAAAGAGAATGAGATTTTAGTACATTTTACTATTGAGATGAACCACACTACATCACTTCCTTCCAACAGAAGTTACATATTCATGTATAATTAAAGTACTATTATCATATAGAATCTTATGTCATCTTTTGTGAACCAATCAATCCATAATTGATCTTGAAGCACCATTAACAATAATGACTTGATATCTAAGATCCATTCAACAAATACTTATTTTTCTCATGTTACAACCTAATTTTCCAGACCGTGATTTATAATAGTTGAATATTTTTTCAAATCGCCTTTTTTCATAGAATTATGAGACTCTTCATCTTGAAAAACTCGCTTCACATGTGCCATTCTAATTAGTTAACTATGGTTGTTATATGGTGAATGTTTGGGGTAAAGAAAGAGAAAATCGATTGAGAGAGAGTATCTATAAATAAGTAGAGTGGATCGATTCAAATTTATATCAATTATGGATTTTGAAATTACAATATTTAAAAATCGTGAACCAAGGTCAAAAAATTAATAAAACAATGTCACATTGATAAAAACATAAAACATATAGAAACAATGAATCTTCAGTGTTCGCATGAAAACCCTATCACAACACTAATGGTGTCGAAATGTAAATGGTTTGAGCATGAAAATGGTGTGAGCATGACAATGGTGTCAGAAGGGAAATGGTTTCATCATGAAAACATCATAGAAAAATATCAATGGAAAGTCATCATAAGTACTTACTTACTTATCATTACTGACTCACATCTGATGTAATTTATTCTTTCAATGTTCAATGGTTTATTAAATATGTTAGCAAGATTATATTCAATTCCAATAATTTCTAAATTTATATCACCATTATAATAATGATCTCCCAAAAATTGATGTGTTACATCCAGATGTTTTCTATAGAATGAGAAACCATGTTAATAGAAATCTTAATTGAACTTTTATTATCACAATTTATATGTACATGTCTAAATTGACATCTATAGTCTATTATACTGTGTTTCATTAACAAAACATTAGCACAAAATCAACCAGTCTATATGTATTCATCTTAAACTGTAGATAATGCAACAAATTCTATTTCATACGACATTATGAAACCAAAGACTTTCCCAAAATGTGACATGTCCCAGTGGTTCCTTTTCTATCTAACTTGCATCCACCAAAATCCGCACTAGAAAAACTCACTATATCAAATGATTTTTATTTGGGGTAAAAAACATAAATTGCTAGTATTCTTGAGTTATATGAATATTTTTAAAGCATTTAAGTGAGATTCATTGGTATTATCTTGAAAATTTTCACACATACACCTAATAATCATTATATCTATCAACTAGTATTCAAGTAGAGAAAACATCCAATAATTCATCTATATGTTTTTTGATCAACAGATTCACCATCTTCATCAACATCCAATATTCAAGTATTACTCATTATAGTGTCACTAAATTTAAGTCTATGAAATAAAATCATTATAAAATATATATTTTGTATTTAATTTGATTTAAGATGATAGATTCTTTATTTTGAAATATATAAAATCCAAGAATGAATATAATTTCCCCCATTAAACAGAGTTCAAATTCCTTTGCCATCATCTTTGAAAACTCAATACATAAACAATTTCTTGAAGATCTAATAATAACAACATCTACATAATTTTTAACTACTAAAAATTATTTAGAAATTCATTTTTAAAAAAAATTAGTATAAAAAATTTCAATTGTAAAAACTTTTGTAACGAAAAAAGTACTTTTCCTATCATACAAATCTCTTCAACCTCATTTTAAACCATAGAAAAAATTCGTTAATATGTAATTTTTTTTTGAATATGGTGGTTTTTAATACCATGGGATTCTTCAACAAAAACATCCTAAATTATATACCCACTCAGGAATGAAATTTTAACATCCATTTGATAAAGTATGAAATTAAGATGGGAAGAATAATCTTGTAGGACTCTAATTGCCTCAAGTATTGAAATAGGTACAAATGATTCTTCATAGTCAATGTATTAGTCATGAATATAACCCTGTGCAACCAATATAGATTTATTTCTTACAGTATTACCAGCTTCATCTATTATGTTTTAAACACCCACATAGTGCCTATGGTCAGGGTGTCATTGGGTCAATCCACAAGTCTCCAATCATTATTTAATTATATTTGGTTATGTCATTCATGCATATCCATCACCCAAAATTCATCATTAATTTCATCATTGATATTTTTAGGTTCCAAATATGATTGAAATGTTTGATGTTCAACCTAATTTCTATGAGAATCAGTAGTTTCTTTCCCTTTATCTAAGTATCCAAAAAATAGCATATAATGTATAGTTATTGAGGGTTCTATTTGGTATAGAATCGTGCGTGGCTAGTGTGTTTAGGTTCATCTACATGTTTGGGTTCATCATGATCATATATTGAATTATTTCTAGAACTGTTTGATTTAAATGATTTCATAACATAAGGATTAAATGATTTTTCATTTATGTCCAAGTGTGACATATCATATTCAAGGATATCTTGGGATATCGTTGGTTCATATGAATCTATTTCATAATATTTCATATGCATAGATTCTTCCATATACATGGTTAGATTATTAAATACAATATATGACTTACTAGATTTTGAGAAACCTACGAAGATTCTTTCATCACTGTTGGATGAAATTTTTTCAAAAAATCCCTTACTATTAGTAATATAAACTTTGAGATAAAAAACATTTATATAAAAATCATTGGGTTTTCTATTGTTCCAAAACTCATAAATAGTCTTCATGAGGATAGGTCTGATTAACTATAAGGTCCCGGCCTTAAACCTTACATAATATTGAATTAAATGAATAATTCACGTTCAGGATCTTTTCAGTTTTATAGTTTTAGAGAATTAGAACATAACTATTACATCTCAAAAGATTAGAAAGTAGTCACTTATACTAAGTTTACATAATAAAAAAACTCTTAAAAGAAACATGTCTAGTTCCATGTTTTATATAGCATGACATTCCCATGATCCCATCCTTGACCTTATTCCTCATTAAGTCCTGTAAAAAACATTTCAAAAAAACATGGGGTGAGCATAAAAAGCTCATTAAGGGATACACAAAGAATGAAAACTGTTAGTTTTTCAAAATCAAGTAAACCATGTATACTCTATCAAAGTAATACCTTCACCTTCATGAAGTAGTAAAAACTCTTCACTGAATAAAGTATCATTACTTACCTTTTTGTAACAAAAGGATTACCATAAAACCCATATATAGAACACATAACATATATAAAGGTAACTTGGGACATAAACATACTTAAGTTGAATAACCATATGGTCTACTTCCACACATATCACTTAATGGAATATCCATACGGCCAATTTCCATACATACTTAATGGAATATCCATACGGCCAACTTCCATACCCAATGCATTGGAGGTTATAACGTAATCACCCGTCCTGGTATTCACTGCACCACCCGTCATATGGTTTATAACGTAACCACCCGTTAAAAATGTCCAAGTACCAATATAAAATCATAAAACATAAAACCAATATAAAGGAATGATAACATTTCCACATTTCAATCACAATATATCATAAATATATTGAAATAATAGAATCCTTTATCAAAACCATTTTCAATACCAAAATACATAAAAGAGTATATGGTATTTATTTTATTTTAAAAACATTATGGCTTGTTGAGGAAGCCAAAGACCAAATAATACTCGCGACGGCGGAAAAGGTCGTTGTCACCGCTTACGTTAAAAAAAAACATTCCTTTTTGTCGTTTAGTAAAATTCTTCGTAGAAAAAGTTTCCTTTTTTATAAAAGTAAATGTCAAAGGGGTTTATACACCGTATAAAATAAAGTTTTGTATAAAACGAAATATGCCTCAATGAAAGGAGATTGAGACGAAGTCCCTTACCTCGGGTCTGACTTGACACGATCGTTCTTTAACATCCTGAATAATAAACATGAGTTAATATATAATTGATTAAGAACCTTTTTAATGTTCATTATTCCTTTTATATAACTTATTTCCATGTTATAAACATTATGTAACCATTTAAGTTAATGATGTTTGTTTTGTCAATATTTGGTTCTTAAGTCGAAAGTGGACTTCTTACAATTACATGTTGTTCGTGTGGTCAAAGGTTATTTATATCCAGAATGAAATTCCTGTTTTGGATATCATATATATCATATATATCCAGCATATACATGTATTTATAATATTACATAATCATTTAGAGGTAAGAAATGAAATGCACCGTTCATGGAGATGGTAAGTCGTACGTACGCATGAACGCTAGTTTCATTTCTATTTCTAATTTTATATAATAGAATCATAATTATATAAAAGTATATTATAATTCCAGTATAATAACATATATAATATCATTAACTCTATCCTTTACACATCTCACATATGGTATTAACGAATCAAATCACTTTCAGGGGGCGATAGTCTGCACTTCCCAAAATGATGATATCGTGTTTACCCATAATGGAAACAATAATGGTATGCCATAAATGGAAAATACAGAAGCTTAAGGAAATAATAAACATATTATATATCATATATAAAAATATTGACATCATTATGGCCACCTTTGAAGGTGTTAAATGAGTATTGAACAATCATCGTTTTGGGAGGCAGAATTCAGCCATCCACGGAAACTGTATGTTCTTTAACCATTTGATGTAGTTGTGTGAGAGTGTAGCTCGAATAAATCTTATAAAAACATCCTAGTATATTGAATATACTGAGTTTGTTAAAAAATAAGTAAATAAAAAGAGTTTAGGGGGTTGGAGAAGAAAAATAAAACAAATGAACAAGAGAGAATGAATTACCTTTAAAAGTGTAACTCCTTTTGATTTGAGCCTAAAGGCTTTCTTTGAGAGGATTATGCCCAAATGGAATCCTATAGTATGAGGAGAGGGATTTGGAGAGAGTAAATGGGCAGGGGATGGCCGAGCCAAAGGCTTGAGGAGTGTGTGAAAATGAGGTAGAGGTGGGGGCCTTTTATAAGAGGAGAGGAGGGGCACTTTTGGAAATCATGAAACTATTATTTTATTTTCAAAAGTGATTCGAATTTATAAGGTCCCACATTGATATAGTTCGAAGATAAGATGATAAGTCTTCGAAATATTCCAATACAACAGGTTTCGGACATGTGTTGGTTTTAGATATTACATTATCTTTCCATTTTATTTAAATCGTTAAACAATGAAGTCATTCCTGCATCATAATGATGTCATAAAATAATTTAATTTATTTAAAGTCTAAAAATTGTTAAAAAAAATTACTATGATATAGGAAATATTTTTAGATTTCCAATGAATATTTATAATCAAAAATCTGATCTTTATAACCCCATGTAAAAATTGTTTTCGTAAAACATACTATGTTTGTGTCATTTTAACTTTTATTTAAAAAAGGCATTAAAGTCATTATCTCACCCAAGTGGCTCCATGGGGTCCCCTAAATCGACCCATGGGTTGTCTTGGTCGGCCATGACACAACCAATAGGGTTAGGACATGTGTCAAGCTCATCTCATTTTATTAAAGCATTATTTTTACCTTAAACTACACTAATTACCTCTAATCGCGATTAAAAACTTAATAAGTTACTATTCACCAAAAAATTATTTTAATCTCATTGAACCACATTTTACTTCTTAATGAAAACCATGTATGTCGGATTTTTGAAAATCAAAACAAAATGATTGCAAAATTTCATTTAAACGGAAAATCAGTTTTTATAAGTAACACTTAGTGGTTTGACTATTCATCAAAAATTGAAGTTTTTTAGAAAATTACCAAAAATTCACCCTAAGCTATATTTGTTATTACGAATTCAAAAATGAAGTATATTTTAAAAAATTCAAAACATATAAGTCACATTAATTAATTTAATAATTAATTCCCACTGTCAGAGCAAATAGCGTGTTTTTTATGAAACAATAAGTATCAAAAGATTGACAGTAGTTTAAGTCTGATTTCAAAGTGAAATTAATTCCAACGACCACTATTGGATTTAAAGGTAAAAATATTTTCTAATTTCACTTTAAAACAAATTCAAAAGATAACCTAAACATATAAATAAATTAGATTAAAAATAGGTTTTGAATTAAAATACAACATTTTACACTATTCATTAAAAAAAGAATTTTATCAGAAAGATACCAAAAATTTACACAAAGTAAATTTTGATGTCCCGATTCTAAAGAAGAGTTATTTTTGGTCCAATAGGATTTATAAGATTGATCAAAACTATATTTAATGACGGTTCGCCGTCAAAAGGTGATAAGTTAACCCTTAGTAAAAATTAGGGAATAAATGCCTAAAATTGAACTCTTTCCGTATTTTAAGCCTTTATATTTTATTGGTTAAATATAAAAACATTTAAAAACATATATAATCATATATTAGTTATTTCTATCCATTCCCACCAGTACAATAACTACTTGTTAACTAACAATTAAAATAATATTATTTTATTACTTGTGTGCAACGTAAGTTTTCAAAGAAACTCATCGTTGCGTATCGAGTATGCTATCGAACGTAGAAACCCATTTTAACTAAAATTAATATTTAATTCTTAAATATTAATAAATATAAAAATTCATTATTCTTTAATTACCTGAGATGTTACATCCTTCCCCCCTTTTGGGAACTGGGTCCTCGCAATTTTATTCACTTATCAAAATAAGTGGGGGTATTTATCCCTCATAGCATTTTCAGATTCCCACGTTGCCTCTTCAATCACATGGTTTTTCCACAAAACCATTACCTGATGAATCACCTTATTCCGTAACACCTGCTCCCTATGGTCAAGAATCTAGACTGGTTGTTCTTCATAAGATAGGTTCTCCTCCAACTGAACTACCTCTGGACTCAACACATGAGATGGATCTGGCATATACTTCCTCAACATTGAAACATGAAAAACATTGTGTATCTGAGATAAAATAAGAGGTAAAGCCACACGGTAAGCAACTGATCCAACTTTCTCCAGAGTTTCATATGGTCCAATAAACCTTGGACTCATCTTTCCTTTCTTACCAAATCTCATCACACTTTTCCAAGGAGAAACCTTGAGAAAAACATGATCACCTACCTCAAAAGATAGATCCTTCCTCCTGTTATCTGCATAACACTTCGGCCTAATCTAAGCTGTTCTCATGTGCTTCTGAATCAACTGAACTTTTTCTGCCATCTCTTCTACCAATTCTGGTCCCATCAGCTTCCTTTCACCCACTTCATCCCAAAATGCTGGAGTTCAACACCGCTTCCCATATAATGCCTCAAATGGTGCCATCTGTATACTGGAATGAAAACTGTTATTATATGAAAATTCCACCAAAGAAAGATGTTGGACCCAACTTCCCTAATAATCCATATAACAAGCTCGTAGCATATCCTCCAAGGTCTGAATTGTTCGTTCTGACTGCCCTTCTGATTGAGGATGAAAAGTTGTACTAAAATTTAATTCAGTACCCAATGACTTCTGAAGGCCTTTCCAAAAGTTAGAAGTGAACCTGGGATCACGATCAGATACAGTGGAGAGAGGAACTCCATGTAACATGACCACCTCTTTAAGATACAAACGGGAAATTTGATCTAGGGAAAAAGTATCTCGTATAGCAAGGAAATGACCAGACTTGGTCAAGCGATCAACAATAACCCAGATTGCATTATTACCTCGAGATGTCTTCGGTAATCCCACAACAAAGTCCATGGATATATTCTCCTATTTCCACTCTGGCACTGGTAAAGGCTGAAGCATCCGTTTTGGTAACTGCCACTCTGCTTTAACCTGTTGACATGTCAAACACTTCACAGTAAAATCAGCAATATCTCTTTTCATTCCATCCCACCAGTAATACTCCTGCAGATCTCTATACATCATAGTACTGCCAGGATGAACTGAAAATGGAGAACTATGAGCTTCACATAACAAATCATTCTTCAATTGTGAATCACAAGGTACACACAATCTCTTCACAAATCTCAAAACACAATCATTATCATTGTTGAATTCAGGAAACATAACTTTCTGAACCAGCACTACCTTTTTCTGCAATTCACTGTCCGGATTTTGTGCTTGCTTGATTCTGTCTAATAGAGAAGATTTCACTGATACCTGAAACAAAACAGAAGAACTTCCTGCACCAAAAAATTCTATGCCAAAGTTCATCAAATCTCTAACCAAAGTATCACGTTCCAAACACAACATTGCTAATGAAGCATTACTTTTTTAACTCAAAGCATCGGCCACTTTATTTGTTTCTCCCGGATGGTAATGAATTGTGCAATCATAATCCTTGATTAATTCCATCCATCTCCTCTGTCTCATGTTTAATTCTTTCTGAGTGAATATATACTTTAAAAATTTGTGATCAATATATATTTCACTCTTTACTCCATACAAATGATGCCTCCAAATTTTTAAAGCAAATACAATAGCAGCTAATTACAAATCGTGTGTAGGGTAATTTACCTAATGAGTTTTCAACTGTCGTGAAGCATAAGCAATTACCTGATCATTCTGCATAAGGATACAGCCATGTCCCTTCAATGAAGCATCACTGTATATAACAAACTCACCATTCCTGGAAGGAAGTGCCAAAACTGGAGCATTCACCAATCTTCTCTTCAACTCCTGAAAACAATAATCACATTCTTTTGAACAGATGAACTTAACATCCTTACGAGTTAGCTTAGTCATTGGACTAGAGAACCCTGAAAAATTTTCAACAAACCTTCGGTAGTAACCTGCCAAACCAAGAAAACTACGGATCTCAGTTACATTTGTGGGTCTTGGCCATTCTTCAACAACTTTTATTTTAGTAGGATCAACAGTTATGCCATATTTTGAAACAATGTGACCTAGGAAAGAAATTTGTTTTAACCAAAACTCACACTTGATGAATTTTACATATAGTTTCTTTTATTTTAAGGTTTTCAAGATAACCCTTAAATGACTTTCATGCTGTTCTTTACTTTTAGAAAACACCAAAATATCATCGATGAAAACAACCACAAACTTATCCAAGAACCCATGGAAAAATCTATTCATAATGTCCATGAATACAAAAGGTGCATTGGTTAACCCAAAAGGCGTAACTACAAATTCATAATGGCCATATCTAGTATGGAACACAGTCTTCGGAACGTCTCCTTATTTTAATTTCAACTGATGGTACCCCGACCTCAAGTCAATCATCGAAAAATGATGAGCTCCCGGGAGCTGATAAAACAAATCATCAATATGAGGCAAAGGATACTTGTTCTTAACAGTAATATTATTCAAGGATCTATAATCAATGGAAAGTCTCATTTATCCATCTTTCTATTTAACAAACAAGACAGGAGCACCCAAGGTGATGTGCTAGGTCGAATGAAACCTTTATCTAATAACTCCTACAATTGTTTCTTTAACTCAAAAAGATCAACTTGAGCCATTCGATAAGGGGGTTTTGAAATTGGCTTAGAATCAGGAACTAAGTCAACAGTAAATTCAACTTACTGATCATGAATAATACCAGGCAACTTATCAGAAAAAACATCAAGATACTCATTTACCACTGGCACATCATTAATCTGAACAGTTCCTTTATTTTCAACAATATGTGCAAGGTAACATTCACTTCCATTTTTACTAGTTTCTCAACTTCCTGATATGTTATCAAAATAAAGGGTTAATTCTTGTACACAAACTGAAAATATTTCTTAAAAGAAACCATTTTAGCTCTGTAGTCAATCTTAGCATGATAAACAGAAAGCCAATCCATGCCCAAAATAACATCAAACTCTACTAGAGGAAAAACAATAAGGTTTGCTGGTAGATTCTTTCCACACATATGGATAGGAAGGTTCTTATAATTCCTTTTTGTCTCAATGTTCCCTCAGGGTGTTTTTACCATAAGTTCAGGATTCATATCTTGATATGGAATTTCGAATTTTCTAGAAAAATTCGCAGAAATGAATGAGTGTGTAGACACTGAATCAAACAACACATTGGCATAATCTAAACAAACAAACAGTGTACCTGATACCACTTCATTCGATGGACCAACATCTACTGAAGTTGTTGCAAAGGATTTCACCACCCCTTTCTGCTTGTAGTCTGGCTGCATTCCCCCAGTTGAGTTTTTCGTTGGACACTCGTTTTCATAATGACCCATTCCATTACACTTAATACATCTTACCATTGGCTTTTCATTGTCTGCCTGATCATCTTCCTTACAGTTACGAGCAATATGACATGACTTACCACACCGAAAGCACTTACCAGACTTGGATAAACATTCTCCAGGATGCATTTTACCTCACATCTCACAGGATGGATATTTGGTTTTCTTACCTCCTTGCTTCTATGATGAATTCTTCCCCTTTTCCTGGCAACTAGACCTCTTATTATGTTGTTTGTCATAGAACACATGATCATCAGCAAACTCCATTTCCACCTTCTCCACACATCGAAAAAGTTTTTCATAACTTTTGAACTCACAAGAAGCTAAAGTCCATCGATACTTTGGCTTTAACCCTGAGTAAAAATGGTTTATTTTACTACGAAGATCTCGTATGAAGTTTAGAGCATACCTTTCCAATCGAGTGAACTTTGCTTCATAAGCAGCCACTCAATCATCCTCCTGCCTCAATTCTAGGAACTGTTTTTCCATCCTAAGACGAACCACCTTAGGAAAATATTTCTCAAGAAACATACCTTTGAACTCGTCCCAGTGAAGATCCTCAATCTCATCACTATCCATGATATTTTTCACCATCGACCACCACTGATCTGCTTCACCTTCAAAATGGTAAACATCAAGACTAACCTTTTGATGTTATGAATACCCCATGACATCAAAAATCTTCTCCAGAGATTTAATCCACCCTTTAGCTTGCACAGGGTCAGATGATCCTCTGATTGATGGGGGATGTTGCCTCATGAAATGTTCCACCACTGACTTGTTCCTCTGCGGTTGATCTGGATGATCTCGTGCATGGATACCACCACCATTTATAGCCTGAGTCAATTGTGCCATCACTGCAACAAACTGTTCAGTTCCGATTCCGAACATCTCAGGTTGCTGATTTGGAAGGTTGTCTTCCTCCTGATGTCGTCCCAACATAGTTGCTTTGTTTCCTCTGCGGAAAAACATTCTGAACACAGAAATATCTTAGGCGAAGCAACATGGTAATCCGTAAATGCTATATCATTTCAATCATATTATAATTTAACACTTTTCCAACTCCTAAAGTTATCTAAACCGACCTTTGATACCAACTATAAGGCCCCGGCCTTAAACCTTACTTAATATTGAATTAAATGAATAATTCACGTTGAGGATCTTTTCAGGTTTACAGTTTTAGAGAATTAGAACATAACTATTACAACTCAAAAGTTTACAAAGTAGTCACTTCTACTAAGTTTCCATAATAAAAAAAACTCTTAAAAGAAACATGTCTAGTTACATGTTTTATATAGCATGACATTCCCTTGATCCCATCCTTGACCATATTCCACATTAATTCCGGTGAAAAACATTTCAAAAAAACTTGGGGTGAGCATAAAAAGCTCAGTAAGGGATACACAAAGAATGAAAACTATTAGTTTTTCAAAATCAAGTAAACCATGTATACTCTATCAAAATAATACCTTCACCTTCATGAAGTAGAAAAAACTATTCACTGAATAAAGTATCATTACTTACCTTTTTGTAACCAATGGATTACCATAAAACCCATATAAAGAACACATAACATATATAAAGGTAACTTGGGACATAAACATACTTAAGTGGAATAATCATACGGTCGACTTCCACACATATCACTTAATGGAATAGCCATACGGCCAATTTACATACATACTTAATGGAATAGCCATACGGCTGACTTCCATACCCAATGCATTGGAGGTTATAACGTAACCACCTGTCCTAGTATTCACGGCACCACCCGTCATATGGTTTATAACGTAACCACCCGTTAAAAATGTCCAAGTACCAATATAAAATCATAAAACATAAAACCAACATAAAGGAATGATAACATTTCCACATTTCAATCACAATATATCATAAATATATTGACATAATAGAATCCTTTATCAAAACCATTTTCAATACCAAAATACATAAAAGAGTATATCGTATTTATTTTATTTTAAAAACATTATGGCTTGTTGAGGAAGCCAAAGACCAAATAATACTCGTGGCGACGGAAAAGGTCGTTGTCACCGCGTACATTAAAAAAACCATTCCTTTTTGTCGTTTAGTAAAACGATTCATAGAAAAAGATTCCTTTTTTATAAAATTAAACGTCAAAGGGGTTTATACACCGTATAAAATAAAGTTGTGTATAAAACGAAATATGCCTCAATGAAAGGATATTGAGACGAAGTCCCTTACCTCGGGTCCGACTTGACTTGATCGTTCTTTAACGTCCTGAATAATAATCTTGAGTTAATTTATACTTGATTAAGAACCTTTTTAAAGTTCATTATTCCTTTTATATCACTTATTTCCATGTTATAAACAATATGTAACCATTTAAGTTAATGTTGTTTGTTTTGTCAATATTTGGTTCTTAAGTCGAAAGTGGATTTCTTACAATTACATGTTATTCGTGTGGTCAAAGGTTCTTTATATCCAGAATGACATTCCTGATTTGGATATCATATATATCATATATATCGAGCATATACATGTATTTATAATATTACATAATCATTTAGAGGTAAGAAATGAAATGCACCGTTCAAGGAGACGGTAAGCCGTACGTACGCATGAACGCTACTTTCATTTCTATTTCATATTTTATAGAATGGAATCATAATGATATAAGATTATATTATAATTCCAGTATAATAACATATATAATATCATTAACTTTATCCTTTACACATCCCACATATGGTATTAACGAATCAAATCACTTTCAGGGGGCGGTAGTCCGCACTTCCCAAAATGAAGATATTGTGTTTACCCATAATGGAAACAATAATGGTATGCCATAAATAAAAAATACAGAAGCTTAAGGAAATAATAAACATATTATATATCATATATAAAAATAGTGACATCATAATGTCCACCTTTTAAGGTGTTAAATGAGTATTGAACAATCATCGTTTCAGGAGGCATAATTTCTCCATCCACGGAAACTGTATGTTCTTTAACCATTTGATGTAGTTGTGTGAGAGTGTATCTCTAATAAATAATATAACAACATCCTATTATACAAAAGATACAGGTTTTGTTACAAAAGAAGTAAATAAAAAGAGTTTATGGGGATGGAGAAGCAAAATAAAACAAATGAACAAGAGAGAATGAATTACCTTTAAAAGTGTAACTTCTTTTGATTTGAGCCTAAAGGCTTCCTTTGAAAGGATTCTGCCCAAAGGGAATACTATAGGATGAGGAGAGGGATGTGGAGAGATTAAATGGGCAGGGTATGGCCGAGCCAAAGGCTTGAGGAGTGTGTGAAATGAGGTAGAGGTGGGGGCCTTTTATAAGAGGAGAGGAGGGGCACTTTTGGAAATCATGAAACTATTATTTTATTTTCAAAAGTGATTCGAATTTCTAAGGTCCCACATTGATATATTTAGAAGATAAGATGATAAGGCTTCGAAATATTCCCATCAAATAGGTTTTGTAAATGTGTAGGTTTTATATATTACATTATCTTTCCATTTTATTTAAATCGTTAAATAATGAAGTCATCGCTGCATCATAATGATGTCATAAATAATTTAATTTATTTAAAGTCTAAAAATTATAAAAAAAATACTATGATGTAGGAAATCCTTTTATATTTCCAATGAAAATTTATAATCAAAAATCTGATCTTTATAACCCTAGGTAAAATTTGTTTTTGTAAAACATTTTATGTTTGTGTCATTTTTACATTTATTTTAAAAAAAGGCATCAAAGTCATTATCTCACCCAAGTGGCTCCATGGGGTCCCCTAAATCGACCCATGGGTTGTCATGGTCGGAAATTAAACAACCAATAGTGTTAGGACATGTGTAAAGCTCATATCATTTTATTAAAGCATTATTTTTACCTTAAACTACACTAATTACCTCTAATCACGATTAAAAACTTAATAAGTTACTATTCACTAAAAAATTAATTTAATCTCATTGAACCACATTTTACTTCTTAATGAAAACCATGTATGTCGGATTTTTGAAAATCAAAACACAATGATTGCAAAATTTCATTTAAACGGAAAATCAGTTTTTATAAGTTCCACTTAGTGGTTTCACTATTCATCAAAAATTGAAATTTTTCAGAAAATTACCAAAAATTCACCTTAAGATATATTTGATATTACATATTCAAAAATGAAGTCTATTTTAAAAAATTCAAAAAATATAAGTCACATTAATTAAGTTAATAATTAATTCCCGCTATCAGAGCAAATAGCGTGTTTTTTATGAAACAATAAGTATCAAAAGATTTACACTAGTTTAAGTCCAATTTCAAAGTGAAATTAATTCCAACGACAACTATTGGATTTAATGGTAAAAATATTTTCTAATTTCACTTTAAAACCAATTCAAATGATAATATAATCATATATATAAATTAGATTAAAAAGAGGTTTTGAATTAAAATACAACATTTTACACTATTCATTAAAAAAAAGAACTTTATCGGAAATATACCAAAAATTTACACAAAGTAAATTTTGATGTACCGATTCTAAAGAAGAGTTATTTTTGGTCCAATAGAATTTATAAGATTGATCAAAACTATATTTAATGACGGTTCGTCGTCAAAAGGTGATAAGTGAACCCTTAGTGAAAATTAGGGTATAAATGCCTAAAATTGAACTCTTTCCGTATTTTAAGCCTTTATATTTTATTGGGTAAATGTAAAAACAATTAAAAACATATATAATCATATTTTAATTATTTCTATCCATTCCCGCCAGTACAACGGCTACATGTTAACTAACATTTAAAATAATATTATTTTATTACTTGTGTGCAACGTAAGTTTTCAAAGAAACTCATCGTTGCGTATCGAGTACGCTATCGAACGTAGAAACCCCTTTTAATTAAAATTAATATTTAATTCGTAAATATTAATAAATATGAAAATTCTTTATTCTTTAATTTCCTGGGATGTTACATTAACTCTCTATTAATTATGTAGAAATATGTATTTACTACCATATTCCAAAACTATAAAGGTAAATAATACTCATTAATTATTGCATGTGATCTATCATGTATGCTTCTATTTATTCTTTACAAAATTCCATTTTGATGAGGTTTCCAAGGGGAAGAGAAGTTATAACTATAACCATTGTTTGAGAAAAATAATTCAATGTCAGGATTTTCAAACTCGGGGCCATGATCACTTCTTGAGGATTTTATTATAATTATACTTTGATTTTCTATGATTTTATCTTACTTGGTGAAGTTGGTACATGTTTCACTTTTGTGACCTATGAAATAATTCTATCTATACCTAGAATATGAATCTACAAGAACATAGACTTAGTTCCTCCCATTTAAACATGAATCATAATATCTTCCAAACAAGTCCACGTGAACCAACTCTAAAGGATGACAAGTTGGAACTTCTTTCTATGATTTGAAAGATATCTTGTGTTTTTTACCCTTTTTATAAGTATTACAGACATTGTCATTTGGAAAATAATATTTGGGTAGATCCTTTACTAGAAAATTTCTATTAATATTTCTAAGATATAGTACCAAACTATGTCCTAATATCATATTTTAATTCCATGACTCACTCTCGAAGGCACATAAACAAGAATAATTTGGATAAATTAATGAATCTATGTTAACATAATATACATTTTTCATTTATAAAACTAGAAAATACTAATTCAATTTTATAGATAAATACATTGAAATCATCATTTCCCAATTTAACATTAAATACATCATAAATTAATTGTGAAATACTAAGTAGATTTTAAATCAATCCATCAAAAAAATGAACTCTAGAAATTAAAACTGACTTACAGTGACCAATATTGACTAGTCCAATTATATTCCATTTAGAATTGTAACCAATGGTGACATGTCCACCACCAATTTGATTAGGTTTCTAATTCTTGAATATTCTCCTTTCACGTGTCTTCAAAATCCAATGTCCATATACCATAAGCTCATATAGGAGCTCTTTAAACAGATTTCCTCCAAAAAAATTGAAAAAATAGATTTTGGTAGCCATACTTGTTAAGGTCCTGTGACATTCGTAATTAATTATATGGGTACCTGCATTTTAATTATAGTTTTGCTATAAAAATTATATTAAATATTTGAAAAATATTATTTATTTAATCTAGAAAGACTACATATATTAATGAATTTCTTAGAACAGGTACTAGTTATAGAATTATGATATTTAGGAATGTAATATACCGTGTTTTTTAACCAGGAAAAAATACAAAGGTTTTCAAACTTTATCAGTTTTTCAATTTGTTATTTTTTTAAACTGAGCTCCAAGAAAAACTTTAGAGTGATGGAACAGTTGAAAGTGTTGTTTCGGACAGAGGTAAATACCAGATAATTTTTTCGAGTGTCCCGATGAGACTCAGGATCACCAAATACGAAGAAGTCATATTTAATGGATATGCAAGATCTGTGCATGGGTTTTGTCCATCCCATGTAGTATACCAAGTTTAATAATTTATTTATCTTAATTAAATATTGTTAAATTTTATTTTTACGATTAAAAAAAAGAATGTGGTAATAATAATAATGATGATGATTATGTTATTATTATTATTATGGTGTTCATTAAATAATTTTTATGTTAAAGTATTTTTAATTTAATAATTAATCAATATTAACATATATGTGAAATTAAATGTGGACTTCTAGATTTAATAATGATCTATTTAATTAAATAAGATGTTTTGGAATTAAAAAAGATGTATTTTATTTAATAGTGGTTTTGGGTTTTATCTATGGTTATATAATTAAAAAATTGCGATTATTATTATTCTCGTTTTATGTGTATAATAATTATTAATAATTATGGATGTTATTATTATTATGAAGAATATTAATAATGGAATTGAGGGGTTTTTAATTAAATCCATAGAAAAGGGAGATTTAATTATTTTTTTCGAAAAAAAGTTTTCATTTAATTAAATTGAGTAAAATGTAATTTAATTAAAAGATATAATGTTTTAATTTTTGGATTTAATCAAAGAAGTGTTTTATTAGGTGATAATAATAATTATGGCTATTTTTATGGTGGTTTTATTTATTTAATATGAGGCTGAGATTTTGTTAATTAAATTTGTTATTGGGGGATTTATTAATTAAATTAATATTGTTATAATATAAGAAATGACATGTAAATTTGGTTTTGGGTGTTATCAAAGAATGGTAATATTAAATGGTAATAATTAAATGGTCATTAAATAAGGAGTTGGAGGTTATTAATGAATGTTAATATAAAATGGTAAGAATAAAATGAGTAACAAATCTGTTGTGGGGTTTAATTTAATTAAATTCATGGTAATGAGGAATTTAATAAATAATGCGGTGTGGAGGTTTTTTAATTAAATTTATGGCTATGAAGAACATAATCAATCACTGTGAAGAAAGGGTTTTATTTAATTAATTTTTTTAGATAATTAATTAAATAAATAAGTTAGATTTTTTAATTTATTTAATTTTATTTGAGAGAATTTAATTATTATAATGTGTTAATGAAGTATTGGATTTTACCTAATAGGTGTGTAAAATAATTATTGATAATGAAAAAAAAATTATTTTTTAATTTTTATTATTATGTTAAATATATTAGATTAATTGGATATTAATTGGAAGATTTATGGAGTTGAATGAATGGAGGAGGTGAACTACAAGATTTGCGTTACTCGCACTAGGCCCACTATGAGGCACTCCACACACCTTCAACCAGGATCCTCTCCGCGTGAAAAATTATTTCGGTGTCTTCCATAGTCATGTCCTATAGGTCAATTTGAGTCCATCTGTGTATGTTTTGCTATTCAAATCAACTGTTTATCCCCTCACTCACCATGTTTTCATTGCTAAAACCCTATGAATTATAATTAATTGGGTTTTCTTGTTTAATTCGTTCTAGGGTTATGTAATTGGATCTAGTGGAAACGTTGGATAATTTTCCAACTACCGCCGCCAAGGGAGAAGTGTTTCAGATCTTTTTAGGTTCATCACCGCTATATTCTTGTAAGGGTTTCGAATCACTATTCGGTTTCAGACACCTTGATTTGGATGCTTTGTATTTTTTGTGTTGGAATTAATAATTTGGTTCAGTGTTGGTCCTTACCGCACTATTTATGTGTGTTAGTTAATGTTTGATTGTTCTGATGATAAATACTAGATACAAGTGAATTTTATTTGAGGTTCATGTATGCGAGAAGATAATAGTTGAGTTATGATGATTTGGATCATCCAAATTCATTGAGGTAGGGTTATAGACCTTGCCTAATTAATAAAATATAGTTTTTTTGTTTTACTCCTTTGATAATGTTAACTGAAATGTTTGATTAAACTATTTAATTTTGGTATGAGATTATTAGTTATAAAATAATTATATTTCTTTCATCTATAAAATACATATTATTTCAAGGATAAATTATTAGTAACTAATTAGGTCATGTTGATATAATTATTTATAATTAATTATGTGCTTTATATGATAATTAATCAACTGATTAATTATAAGTAATTGATTTGATTAATTTTGAGATAAATAATTATGAATTAATTATGTGATTGTATGATAATTAATCGAGTGATTAATTATGACTATTTATGTTTATTAATTTTCATATATATAATTATGATTTTACTATAATATTGAGATTGGAATTTTAAATAATTAATCCATAGATTAATTATTAGATATTGATTTATATGAATGAGATAATTAATTCAACAATTAATTGTGAAATGTTGTATTAATCTAAATAGTGATATGTAATGATGCATTAAGGACATGCTTATACAGTGATAATTTGGATAAATAGTTTTGAGAATGAATTATAGGAAATGAAAATTAAAATTCGATAATTAAATATATAAATTGATTATGATATGAGGATCATATTCTGAATGAATTGACTATATGTTATTTTATATAATTAGGGTATTTAACCTTTATTAAGTGACACCACATGGGTGAATTTACCTTGTTTGACTGTTTTAGGATGATTGGGCCAAAATTCCTTTTGATGCGTGTTTTTTTCCATGCCTTATGTTTTTTAGGATGAAGTTGTTTAAATATATGATAGTCCAGGTGAGATGGTTTATAAATATCTATTCCTTGTTTAGCTGGTTTTAATTGAGATTTTTATGATGGGAAAATGAATTTTTACAGTCCTAGATGACTAACTGGTTTAGTGGTCATGTTTAGATGTGTAAATGAATTGGGAGAATCACTATTTGTTAGACGAACCCCAGAGTGAATAACTATGATTAGTAGACGGGATCTTACTCAGACATGACAATGATTTGGGTGAATCACTGTTTACTGGACGGACCAAGGGGAATATCACTATGTTTAGTGGATGGGCTCTTAGTTAGAATTGATTACGAATTGGGTGAAACACACTTTATATTAGACAGACCCATGAGCGAATCACTATATATAGTAGACAAGCTCAGATTTTTGTATTGGATGGGTGAATTACTATTACATTGTGGACATGCTTGGATATAGTATATAAAGTATTAAATTGAATAAATTTTGATGCATTAACCAAGAAAAATCAAAAACATTAATTCGGCCTTTTCCTTGATTAATTATATTCGCATTACAATCATCTATTATCAGTGAATTCTATGGGGGATGTCATGTTGAGGACATATCTTGAGACTTATACAATTTAACGAGGTTTGAATAATTGGTAAATGAACATGAATGTGTGATTACTGATGTGTATACATGAAAAATGTACAATACATTTTCAAACACAAGTTGAGCGATGAATCATGTACATGGGTATATTGTTACATTATGCTTATTACTTTATTTATGTATGCCTTCAAAATGATTACATAAATTATTAGATGCATGGATTTGAGGTAGACACGGATGGTCCAGAACTACTATGATTTATATCTCACACTCTACTTGTTCCACCATTGCACTGGGGTACCTGGGAAGATTCTATTTGATGGGAGATTTGTGTTGTTTGTATATACATGCGTGATAGGAAAAGAGGATTGTGCTGAATCACCAGATGCTCTAGGAGATCACCCTCAAGGATTTGAGTAATTGTTTATTTATTTCATTAGTGATATTTAATGCATGATTTAATGTTTATAGATATAATTTTTTTTACAATCATATCATGCATTCATTTTATAACATTGGAATTGGACATTTTTTTTATAAAATATCAATTAAATTAGGTCTTACGCTGCTTTATAGTTATTCGCATTGCTTCTTCCATTTTCAGATATTCTCCACAATTTTCACTACGATGAGAGGGTATAATATCTCCATTTTCTATCCATAGACCCTCATTACTAATTGGAACCCTTAGGCATATGGGGAGACGTTCTTGTGTTCATATGGCAACCGGTCCGACCACCTATTCAGGGGTGAGTCGGGTCAGGACGTTAAAAAGTGTTATTAGAGGATTCAAGTTGTTCTTTATTTTTTTTTTGTTGTACTATTTTGGGGTTGGTAGACAATATAATATTAATGTGTCATTATTTGGGTTAATGGTTGTGCTTGGGTCTGATCCCAGCATGTACGGGAAATGACCAACTGTCCAGGGATAGGAATTGATGTTTGTAGTATTTTAGGTAACAATTGATATGATTTCACCGTGAGTGACTGATGTAGTTTCTACTTCTTATTGATATTGAAAATTTTGGAAAAGAATTTTCTTATCTTGATAAGGCAATAATGTTGCATAAATACTTCATCATATGCACATATATATTCACATTCCAAGCATAAATTCAATTCCATGTGGATAAATATTCATATACCACGAATAAATTACCTTACATGTAGATGAACTATTATGATACCTGCTAATATTGATTGTGTGCCTTGAATATGTGTCATTCCTTTTAATTATTTAGGTTTCCTGTTATATAGCATGTTTCGATGACAGATTTAACCTACTTGGGCGTTTATATCCTAGGTTTCCTCTATGATTATCATGCTTTATAATTGTGACATGCTTCTATGTTATAGAATGATATAGTGTTTCTATTTTTTATAAAATACTAACTATATTTCTATGTATTAAAAGGATAAGTAAGTTAAAAATTTACATTAATTTTGATTGTATTAAATAGAATCCTAAGGTGAGTGATCAGGTGTATGGGTGCCTTATCGATTAGTAGATGGCCACCCACATGATTGAACCTCGTATAATCTTAGTGCAAGTAAAAATGGTTATAAATGTAAAAAATGTTTAGTTTATATTGAATTGACTATTTTTGGGTCACTTTTTAAGAACCTGAATTGAATAAATGGGACCCTTAGGGGTCTCCAATTTGGTAAAATAAATTTAAATTATAAATTGCCTCTTTATATTTTTATAACACTATTTTTGAAATTTTTATAAAGGATGTTAGTTATAGCATGTCCTTTTTTATTGATGGTCATTGGTTTAAATGCAAGTAACCTGTTGTGAAATGTATTTGTGGGTTTATATAAATTCATTCATGTTTAAATGGTTTAAATGAACTAATTGAAATGTCTAAAATGAAAATTGGACCTTTGAATATCATGATTTTGGTTTTGCATGACTTAGAGAGAGGGTCAGTATTTATGTTTCGTAAGGGTATAACCCATGGTAGGTAGTACCCTTATAATATTCTACGATGTTAAAGAAAATTTTCCCCATTTCTCGATAGTACTTCATGGGACTTGGGTGTTATGGAACACTGATAGGTTTATGTTACAACATTTATAATCAATGTCGGACATGGTGAACGTTGTTTGAGGAATTTCACATGAATGTGTTCAGGTGTTATGAAATTTCACATGGTGAGCAACTAATATTTTCCTGGTATGTCATGGAAAATCCTAATGTGGGTAGTTTCACATCGATTTTGGTAAACTAGTCAGAAGATGAAGATGAAATGTTTGAAAACATTCATATGGAAGTAGTTTGACTGATCTTTTAGAGACCTGGGTTTTCTCTTAGTGTGCTCTTTTGAATGAGACAAGCATGTCCCCTATCATGGCCATGTCATGGAGAAACTAATATATTTTTAGTCTTACACTGCGCTAAAGTTTTAAATGTTGTTGGACTTGATGAGGGTATGTGATTAGGGTTATACATGGGTTTCATGGTTTCATTGGGCTATGCCATCATTTATGTCGTGGTATGTTAAATTTTATATATGGACTTAGGATGGAATGACTTGAGAATGTCACCAGAGGTCAGGTAAGGACTTCGGTGTACATTCAGTTAGAGATATAATAATTTTAAAATTCACATATCTGGTATAAGGGTGAGTGTGGGTTTGGGGACCATAGATTATTTCTATGAAATCATGCACAACCAGTTTCGGTAGGTTGATCTATAATAAAAAATTTTCTTCAATGAGTTTCCTGTAATGGCCTCAGATGTAAGCTTCATTTCAATGAGCTTTGGATGAGTTATAAAAGTATTAAATGGATGAAATTATGTTTTGTTTAAATGTAAATTTCATGATTGGAAACGTAACATGTTTGTTCAATAAAAAAAATAACCTTGTCTGGATTATGTTCAACTACATACAGATGGGCTCTTGAGGATGGGATGTTTTTAAGGTGGGTATAATTTGAAGTCCCATGATTTTGAACCAAGTTAAAATATGATATTTTTTATACTTTTTCGGTTTATCAATGGGTTGTTTTATTTAAACCAAGATCTGAATTTTTTTGAGTGTTTGAACACATAACGGTGTTGTATTTGGACTAGAGTAAATACTTGATAAATTTTGAAGGTGTCCCGATGAGTCTCAAGAAAACCAAATCTCGAGAAGTCCTCTATAAAGGATCTATATAGGGTGTGGACAGTTGTATTCCAACCTGTGTAGTTTACCCAGTTTAATAAATTTATTTTTTTGTGTAAATATTATTAAATGGTAATTTACTGCATAAATAAAATAAATTGGTAATAATTATGATAATGTTATAATTATTTTTATGGATATCATTAAATAATTTTAATGTTAAAATAGTTAGAATTTAATAATTATTTAGGAGTAACTATTATGTCAAATTAAATGAGGAGTTCCAGATTTATTGAACACAAATTTAATTAATTTAGGGGTTTCAGAATTAATAATAAATTTTTTCTATCTAATATAGATGTTGGGTTTTATCTATGGTAGAATAATTATAATAATAATTTGATTATTATTATTCTTCTTTTATTAGTATAACAAATATTATTAATGGTGGTTTTTATTATTATGAAGAATAATAATAATGGAATATAGGGTTTTTTAATTAAATCAATGGAAAATGTGGAATTAATTAATTGTTATGAAATCGTGGTTTTTTAATTAAATTGAGTTAAATGAAATATAATTAAACGATGTGTTGTGGGTATTTTTGGGATTTATCATAAATGTGGATTATTAGATGGTAATAATAATAATGGCAATTATAAAGGTGGTTTCACTTATTTAATTTGAGGTTGAAATTATATAAATTAAATGAGTTGTATTTGGTTCCTTTTATTTAAATTAATGTTCTGATAAATAAATTACAAGACTTGTAAATGATGACTTCAGTGATGTCAAAGAATGGTAATATAAAATGGTACTAATTAAATAATGTGAAAATGTGGAGTTGGTGGTTTTTAAATAATGTTAATAATGAACGGTAATATTAAATGATAAATAATTGTGGACTTGGTTTTAATATAATTAAATTCATGGTAATGAGGAATTTCATTAATTAAGGTGAAATGTAGGTTTTTTAATTAAATTTAGTGTTAAAAAATTTTATTTATAATTGTTAAGACAAGGTTTAATTTCATTAAATATTATTGGGATAATTAATAAAATCAATGTGATAAAGTATTTATTTAATTAAATTCCATTTGAGAGGATTTAATTATTTTGATGTGTTAATGAAGTACTGGGTTTTACCTAATAGGGGGTAAAATAAATAATTATAAGAAAAATATATTGTTATTTTATTAAAATTATTATATTAAATTTGTTATTATAATTGGGTATTAATTAGATGAATGAGGGAGGTGATTGAGAGGAGTAACCGCACAGCAAGAGCTGCACGATTTGCACCCAACCCAATCTGAGGCACGCTACACACCATCAACTAAGCTCCAATCCAAGAAATGAATCCTTATATTGCCTTCATGAGTCCTGTCTAAAATGTCAAGATG
This sequence comes from Viscum album, assembly GCA_963277665.1. Classification (NCBI taxonomy): domain Eukaryota; kingdom Viridiplantae; phylum Streptophyta; class Magnoliopsida; order Santalales; family Viscaceae; genus Viscum; species Viscum album. The sequence goes on along the minus strand of OY728126.1, from coordinate 1,680,220,383 downwards.
AGTTTGTCTGTGTGTGCTTCATGATTCACATTATCTGTTATTCTCCTCCTTCACTACATTTTCTTGGCCAAAATCATAGGCTCAAGATTAATTTCATATCCTTGTTTCGTCAGTTATAGGGTTGTGAAATTGGAAGCTCTATAATTTTTGGTTCATTTTCCGACTACTGTCACCAATGGAAAAGAATTTAGGAGGATTTTCAGTTCATCACCACCATATTCGAGTAAGGGATTAAACCTGTTATTTGGTTTCACACCCCATTATTTGGATACTTATAATGTTTTTGTGTCATGGTTAATATTTTGGGTGACTATTGGTCCCCAGCACAATATTTATGGGTGTTATTAAATGGTTGTTAGGGAGACAATAAATTTCAGATACATGTGTGTTTATGTTGGGTGTGTGTATGCGAGAAGATCACAATTGTGTGATGAAGCTTTTACTCAGCTCAATTCGTTGAGGTAGAGATCTCGGCCCTGCCTAATGAATAAAATATATTTTTTCGTTTTAATGCTTTGATAATATGGACTAAAATGTATGATTAAACAGTTTAATGAAGAATGAGATAATTAGTTTAAAAATAAATATATTCCTTGCGGTTGTAAAACTGATAATTCATTAGGCCATTTATTATAAGTAACAATTTTTTCAAGTTACGATTATTAATTGATAACTAAGTATGTAATTTAGATTATAATTAATTGTGGGATTAAATATCAGTAATCAATATGATTAATTTTGAGATAATTTGTTATGAAATAATTTTGTCACATAGATGTTAATTAATCGAGATATTAATTATGAGTAATTAATTATATTATTTTTTACATAGTTAATTATGAATTAATTATATGCTTATGACTGTAATATTGAATAATTATTCAAAGGATTAATTATGAGATATTGATTTATCTGAATGAGATCATTGATCTGAATATTAATTGCGAAATGTTTTTTTGGCTAAATAGAGATATTTAATGATGAATTAATGACTGCATTTGAAGTTATAATTTGGATAATTTATTTGGGGAATTAATTATATGATGTGGAATTAGAATGAGATGATTAATTCTATAAATTTATTATGAGATGTTGTTAATGTTGTGAATAAATTGAATATTAATTATTTTAAATAATAAAGGGTTTTTTACTTGGATTAAGGGATACCCCATGGGTACATTTCCATAGAATGATTTTTTACGGTTTATTGGGCCATGAATGCCTTTTGATACTTTTTTTTCATGACATAGGTTGTTTAGTATAGAGATGATTAAATATATGATATTTAATTTGAAATGGTTTCTAAATATCTAAGCCTTGTTCATGTTGATTGACATGAGATGTTTTTGACATGCATGTTAATTGTAACAGTCTTGCACGAACCACTACTTGAGTTGACGGGTTAAAATTTGTTAATGAATTCGGTGAGTCATTATTTAGTGGACAAACCCATGTGACAATCACTAAGTTTAGAGAATAAAATTATACCCAGACCTGATAAGGATTTTGGTGAGTCGCTATTTAGTGGACGGACCCATGGGTGAACCACTATGTTTAGTGGATGGGCTCATACTCAGACTTGTTTATGAATTGGGTGAATCATAATTTATATTGGACAGAACAAAGATAAATTCACTAAAATTAGTGGATGGGCTCAGATATTGGTATTGGTTTGGAGATTCACTATTATTAGTTAATGGTCTTGGACAAATTATATGAAAGTTTAAATTGAATATCTTATGATGCATCATCTAAGCCAAATCACAAGCATTGATTCCATCTTTACATTGATTACCTAGATAGTCTTTAGAGTCATCTGTTGTGAGTGACTTATATAAGGGATATCGGGCATAGGAATAATCATGAAACATATATAATTTAATGAGATTTGAATAATTGATAAATGAATATGAATGTGTGATGACTATTCTATATGAATAAAAAATGTACAATGTAGGTTCAGACACCATTTGAGGGTTGAAAGAACATACTTCGTTATATAGTTACATTATAATATGTATTTTTTATGCATGATTTCGCACTGTATAAATTATTTATTAAATGTATGGATTTCGGGTAGACATCGGTGTTTCTGGCATACTGAGATTTATATCTCACACCCAATATGGGCCTTCATTACACTATGGTACTTGAGAAGATTCAATTTGTATACAGGAATGTTTTGTTGGCATATGATTGGGAGATAAACATAGAGGACCGAGAAGAATCTCAGGATGCTCAAGGAGATTGCACTCATGGATTTGATTCGTTGTTTATTTATTTCTTTATTGATATATAAAGCATGATGTAATAATAATCTCTATCATATTTGTACTATCATAACATTCATTCATTGTATAACATTGGCAATGGCCATTTAATTTTATATAGGATGTATAAAATTATGTATTTTGATGCTTTATCATTATTCACACAAATTCGACAATTTTATGATTTTTTCCACTATTTTTACTTTTATAAGATGTTGTAATTTCCCCACTGACTATTCTTATTCCCTCACATATAGTGGGGAACCTCTGGAATATGTGGATGTGTTCTTGAGGTCATGTGGAGACCTATATGGCCACCAATTCGTGGGTGAGCCTGACCGGGATGTTACATTGTAGATGAATAGATTCTGCCAATTTAGTTACAAAATGTGATTCATATTGGTTTCTCTACATAGGTAGATATCCATACCAAAAGAGTATATAGGGGTTACCTGCTTACAAGTCATTTGATCATGAGTATTTTTTCCACTGGAAATCATTACTATATCATTCTTCAATTTCTCATTAGACATTTTTAATTAATTATTCTCATAGAAAAGTTGATCATTCATTTCCTTTTCATTTATAAGGTCAGAATTAATAGTTAAAGTAAGATAATTTTATTTTTTTAATGATTTATATTTATCATTTAGTTCATTACATATATCTTCAAACATATTACATTATTCAAATAGTTATTCATTTTTTATATTTTCATAATCACATTTTTTTCCAAATAATAATAATTATGTACAAGACAATCTAAGGATACATCAGATGTGTTTTTCACAAAACACATATTTTCCAGGTCAACATTCTCATCATGGAATGATGCTGATTCATTGGAGATATTTCCATAGGCACTCCATGTGTACATCATATCCTTCTTATACATCTTGTCTTTTTTTCAGACAACTTTTTTTACATTAATTTTGGACAATGATATTTAACATGTCCTATCCTATTTCATTCATAAAAGAAAATCTCCTATAATTTTTCATTTCTATTACAGTCCATTTTCCTATTTCTCTTGTTATCATATCATCTTTTATAATTGGCCCCCCTGATGAACTAATTATTTAAATATAATTTCATTAATCTTCTTCATAGTTGAGAAATATCCTCATAATTAAATGTTGCTGATTCACCAATACTAGAGCTTTGAATATAGACTACCACCTTCGCTTTTTTACAAAATTTTTGAGGTTGTAGTCTAAAAGGATACATAATTTATTTAAGGTTCATCCTCTTATTATTTGTTTACTATCATCTCTTCCTCATATGTCATTAATTTTCCAATCCCTTCTTTGACATTTATTTTGTTGTTGGCACTTGATTCTCTAATTAAGATAGTGGTTCATCTCCATCTATCATGTAAGAATATGAGAATCCTTATAATTATTTCTTTGGTAGTATCCTCCCATCCCAGAGAGATCATAGTGTTCACAACTTCATTAAATATGAGATACATGACACATAAAGGCCCATGAGGCTTCATTTTAATGTTATAATAATTAATAGTATATCTGTTGTGTATCATTTCATTGGCCATGGTCGTTCCTTTATGTAAAATAAACAATACATCCCAAATTTCATTGGATATTTTACATGAATAAATTATGTTAAATTATACATATCATAAAGAATAATATAAGGAATTAATGGAATTAGAATTATTGTTAAAATAAGTACTAGTTGGGTCATCCAAAGAAGTTCTAGCAGTAGAAGAAATCTTATATTCCTCTACAATTGAAAACTAGATTTCAAAATTCAAACATTATAAGTGCATATTCATTTTAATTTTCCATTGTGTATTATATTTTTAAATTATGGAATTGTGGTATATTGGTTTGCAGCACCTTCCAACATACTATCCATTATAAAATATTCGAATAAGATATTAAAGGGAAAGAAATTTAGTACTAAAAAAATTTACTGATCTATTAAATACGATTAAAATCATAGTTGAAAAACATTGCTAATGATTTGAATACAGAAAAATTCAAATTCCACTGATACCAAATTTTGGTAGGAGTGTAGTACTCAAGAGTGGTTGACTTAGATATCTATAAAAAAATTTACGAAAAGGGTTTAATTTTAGAAACCCCAAAATATAAAAATTCAATTTCCCAGTTAGCATGTAGTGAATTTATAAGAGCTCAAATGTTCGATTAATTTATCTAAAGACATAGTAGTTGTCACTTGTATCAATTTGATAGTTAATATAACTATTGAAACTAACCTAACAAGTCAATACTATTATAATAACTTGTTAATACTAACTTCCAGAGTTCAATTTACTTTTAGGCAATATGTTATAAAACAGAATAAAACTACAAGTAATAACACATAGGAAATAAAACAAGAGGATCAATCTCAAAGAGATATGAAATAATCTCCACATGTTGGTCACCATCCACCAAGTAGATTAAACTAATTAATAGTTTTATCCACACCCCAGAACATGGTCATAATAGAACACAGACTGTCTAGGTTATAAGACCTATACCACAGTTCTTCGTGATTACAAACTACCTGGTCAAATAAGGACCTCTTCCACACATATCTGTTGGAGTAAACTATGTAAGAAGGTATGATTGGAATGGTATATTGTATCCTTCAGTTTGATATAGGATACACTATGTACTTAATAGTTAGATACAAACAGTAATACAAAGGTATGTGAAAATGCACACCACAGAGAAAATAATTATGAGAATGGATTTAAAAGGATCTTTGTGTCTTAGGATGTATCTCTGGAATATTCAGATGTTTATGAGATGATTTTTAAGCACTATACTGTAATTTAACTCAAAAAAGAGTGTCATATTCTGGAATCCAGGTACCAGTGTAGTTCTTTAGCTATATTCTTCTACTTCATTGATATGATGATGTAGTTTTTCAATTCAATGTTTTGATCAATTGATATATCCTTATGTTTGATTCTTTTTCTTAAAGTGCTTATAGTTCTTGAATGATAGTTGTAGATGTTCGTTAGTTTATTTCTCTCACACACATGCATTATCTAGACCACAAATCATTTGTGTATGTACTCTCTTTCATAAAATGATACTTATTTTCATGATCTGAAAAAGAGCTTGTATATTCCACGTGCATTGGTTCATCATACCTTGTACTGTCAACTAAATGACCTATAAAATATTATTAAATATGTAAGTATCATTAAATGACAGAAATATGATCTTTAGAAAGAATTTTAATATATGAATATTTAAATAGTCTATTGGGGACTCGTCTAGCTGTGTCTCCTTATTTTAGTGTCTCCTTCTATCAGTTTCTTAAACCATCAGTACATCATTCTGTCAGTCATTACTTACATTGGTGACTCATCACATAGGTGAATTGTATCATATTTGAGTACTTCCTTCTGTCAGTGATACAGTTAATCTATTTGTGACTCATTTCATCTAACGGTGAGTCCTTTCATCGGCAGCACCATGCAATGGTAGGTCACTTAGGCTGATGGTATGTCATATGAGTCAGTTAGTCATATACATTGGTGAGTCATCTACGTTTGGGAGTCAAATGAAAAGGTGAGTCGTCTATGTAGGTGAGTCAGATTTTATAGTGAGTCCTTCAAATGGTTAGAAATATGCATTGGTGAGTCCTTTCTATGGTTTCATCTTCACATACTTAGAGCATATGCCAGTTTGAATTATCTCTCATTGAGTCATATGTTTGTCGGTGATTCACCTATCTATTGGTGTTAGAGACTCATATTTAGATAATTTTAGATGTTCTATCTATCTCATAGTACAATAGAGTCATAAAGTGTTAATACCCATAATATCATATATATAATTAGTCTAAATCTTGTTTAGACTTATGCACACATAATAAAATTATATGAACCGGGTCGGCCATCGCGGGTTGGGATGTACCCATCTGGTTGGTTAAACCTGAATCGGGTCGGGTCGGCCCATGCCGGGTGGGGTTAGTCCAACCAAGACGGACAATATCAAGACCATCTTTGACCCCTTTGCTCTCTTTCGGCGATAACTTGAGCTACATGGGTCCGTTTGACGAACCCTCTATGGTGTCAGAAACCGTGGATAGAAACGGTCCTTTTGGTATACCCCATCATGTTTTGGATAAATTTGGGGTATGGCTGGGTTGGATTGAACATTAATCTGATTGGGCCCTCAGGACTAAAATGACAATAAAATACAAACACGATGTCTAATTGTCACACTCTCTATTGCGTTGAGACCCCTGTTACATTGTTTTCCTTCAGGATAATTTTTTCGTGGTACTTTTTGGCTGTTAGAGTATCAACCTAGGGCTTGAGGAGTGAACCCTCCCAGAATCAAGTGAGCATATTGTGGAAACCAGTAGCCGACTGTATGATGGGAAAGGGATCATATGTGGGTGTCTGTTTTGGGATCCTATGTGGGTCTATGTTCCAGTATCCCTCTTGTATCTAATCTAGGAGTCCACGTGGGACTACTCATGGATCCTACGTGGGTCTGTTGTACTAGGATCCAACATGGTTCTAATAATTTAGGATTTAATTTGGGTGTGATGATTTAGGATCCTATGTGGGTCTACTTCTTAATAGAGTAAGATGATTCTGTAGTTACATCTAATCATCTTCAATACTATACCTAAGTTATACCTATTGTGAGATGAGTCTTTAACTTTGTTGCAATCATCTGTGTAGCATACCTTCTTGGTGCATTCCATTGTGGTGATACCCTTGTGGTATTTTTCTATTTGGTGTTACATATGTGGTACATAACATCATGGGGTTACCATTTTGATATTCATTCCTTTGTGGGACAGTTGAGTTTTGGGATTCTGATTTGGGCCTTGGGTTTTCTCAAGATTGAGATGGGATTACTTGATTTCTTAGGTATATGTATGGGCATATACCTAGGTAGGGTTGTCAGTTGTTTACAAGATTTGTTGATTATACATTATGGAGTTTGTGTGACCATTGAGGTCCTTGGGGTCCCTACTGAGTATTGTCATACACACCTCTGCAAGGGCTATGTCCGCTCCTTATTGGGTTTGGTGTAGACGACAGACAATGTTGACTAAGGACGAGGGTATCCGGACTGTTGGTAGCTCGAAGGTGGAAATTAGACGAGTCATTCCGTAGAGATGACCATTAGAGAGATGTTCCTACCCTCTAGGTAGGATCCTTATCGGGTGTTCACTGGAGCTGTTTTCAGTTTTACTTATACGTTTCAATTTACCTAGTACACTCCAGTTGGGCTTGTATTTTGGATTTTTTTTACTTAATGTACAATTCGTTTTTCATTATTGTTTCTCATGTTTGTATCTTGATTACTTCTTGGTTTCTGGGAGTTTACAGGTTATAAAGGCAATGTCTTGTCATTTTAGGGAATACACCATTTGGTGCTATTCTTCTTCCCTTGGCCTAAGGAAGGCAGTCTTGGGGTTGTAACGGCATGGGCCTTGGGGGAAATTTCGTGGAAAATTGGTATCAGAGGAGTCAGTTCTACCATAGTACATTTGAATTTGATCTTTTAAGGGTAATATTGTTAAGTGTTTTGAGTGTGGCTATCAGTTTATAGATTCTAGTGTTTGTGCGACGACCGACATATCCACACACCTGGACCATGAATTCTAATATCTTACTCAGTGTTGGATAAAACTTATTGCGTGTGTGTTTTGAAAAGTTTTCCTTGTGATCTCTTTGAGTCAGCTCACTAGGTATAACTTATTGACCACAATGCACCTGTTTTGTTGCATGATTCATCCACGCAGACAACCAACTAGGGTTCTAGGTAGAGTATGTGATGATATCCCACCGAGCGATGAGGCCTCTGTGTAGGGCCCTCTATCAGCAGAGGCACCAGCTGAGGCACCAACGGTACCATTACCCATTGGACCACCGATTCCACTGGACCCATCAACAGAGAGTGCACACTTCAAAGCATGTTGTATGAGTTCTAGTGCTCGAGGATACCCATGTTCAGGGGTGAGATGGACCCACAAGCGGCTGAGGATTGGCTGAAGGCCGTGTTGAGTGTTTTTGGACTTGTAGGGACTCTAGCTGATCTCATGGCGATCCATGTCACTAGTCATCTACAGGAAGTAGTAGGTAGATGGTGGAGCATGATGCTCCAGGTTCATGACGGAGTGACACTTCTCTGGGTAGTCTTTGAGAGCCTATTTTGTAAAGAGTTTGTTGCAGTGACCGTTCTCACAATGCGCAAATAGGAGCTACTTCATCTGCAGCAAGGCAACATGACTATGGCTCAGTACTTAGCGAGGTTCACCATCCTCTCATGCTACTCCACTGATATGGTGCATGACCCATTGTTCAGGGCCCGAAACTTAGATCTGGGACTTGGGTGGGAGATCAAGGTGTCAATTATTTCTCTCGGCATCCTGATGCAGGAGGGGGTGCTATAGTGACCTTTCATAGTGGATAGTTTTCTTACTGAGCAATCACCATCAGTGAGACCCCCCACTGGGCGTCACATTGTGGAATCTTCTACATTTGTCTATAGACATATGTCACAGTGGTCCAAGAGGACCATAACAACATGTGGACGACTGTAAGATTTAGGGGCAGTTGTGTGGGGAACCCGAGACAGAGCTGGGCATGTGAGGAGCAGAGAGTGTTATTCATGCGGTGGGCATGGTTACGTGGATGATGGCTGCCAGACCCACGATACTGATGATCAGATGATAGTCGAAGGACTACCCAGGCAGAGTCAGAGGTTCGACCATGGAGGTCTGTAGGGAGCAGGATGACATGGCATAGGATCTAGCCATGAAGCTGGCAGTCGGTGGAGATTCAAGTTGTTACCCCAACCGCCACTAGGTGGTCTACTTCGACCATAAGGTGCATGTGGATATGGGTGAGCACAGTTCCAGGCAACTGATGATTATGACCACGACACTCCGAAGATGATATGCGGTATGATCTGTGTCTACTCCACCATAGAATTAGTACTTATAGACAAAAGTTCCAATCATTCTTTTATTTCCAGTTCCCTCATTCAGAGCTCAGAGATTCCGGTGGAGACGATGGCTCGATCCTTATGGTTAGATACTCATAAGCGAGAGGATTCGATGATTACACACTGGCGCCAGTATTGTGATATTACTCTAGGAGGCGAGGTCTTTGGATGGGATCTCCAAGAAGCGGTTTCGAGGCCTTACAACATCATCTTGGGTATGGACTGGTTGTTTATAGTCCATGATCATATTGACTATATTAGGTGCAAGGTGTGGTGTGTCCACATATATGGGACTAGGTTTACCTTCCCTTGTGAAAAGAGGTCATTTTCAGCATAGAATAAACTTACCCAGAGGAGAGTGTAGCCGATCACACATTAGTTTTCTAGACTTACCCTCAAAGCAGTTGATGTAGAGAGTCTGAGTTATCCTGTATTTGTGGACCAATATGCAGATGTCTTCTCTGATGATGTTCTGGGTCGACCTCTTTGGAGATAGGTGGAATTTTACAATTACATGTACCCCGAGATGGCACCGATATCTACACCAGCATATTAGATGGCTCCCACTAAGGGTTGTGATCTATGTGTATAGCTGGAGGACATATAAGGGAATTGGTTTATCTGGACCAGTGTTTCTCCTTGGGCAGCTCTGATTTTTTTCCCCTAGAAGGCGAATGACAGCTTGAGACTTTTGGTTGACTATCAGAGCATGAACCAGGTGACTGTGAATAACAATTACCCACTCCAGAGTACTGAAGACATCTATGATCAGTTAAAGGGGGCATGATGGTTCTCGAAGATAGACCTCAGATCAGGCTATCACAAGGTTATATTACAAGATGATGAAGTGTAGAAGATGACTTTCAAATGTCAGTATAGCCACTAAGAGTTCTTGTTTATTCCATTCTGTGTGACCAACGGTCCAGCTGTGTTCATGGGACTCATGAACAAGATATTTCAGCTATACCTTGATCTCATTGTAGTAGTCTTCAATGATGACATTCTGACCAACTCAACTACCGAGGAAAAGCATGATAGTCATTTCCATATAGTCCATGACACACTCTGTGAGCACAATATTTATGGTAAGCCCACTATGTGCTAGTTCTATATGCAAGAAGTTCTATTTCTGAGACAAGTCATCTCAGAGGCCAGAGCTCTAGAAGATCTAGGGATAATTGAGGTGGTACTTTCTTGGGAGCCACCTAAGAGTTTTATGGAGGTACAAAGTTTTCTAGGTTAGGCCGGATACTACCAGAGAGTTGTGTCTGATTTCTCCTGAGATGCAGTACCTTTATCAGTGTTGAATTAGAAGGGGAAACCCTTTGTGTGGTCAAAGAGATGCCATAAGAGTTTTTCGGAGCTGAGGCAGAGGCTAACTAGTTCCCCCATCCTATGGCATCTGGAAGAGGTCGTTGGATACTTAGTCTATTGCGATGCATCAGGGACTGGGCTCAGATGTTTCCTGATGTAGAAATGAACATTTATTATATATTGTTCATGGTATCTAAGACAACATGAGCAGAACTAGGCTATCCATGTCCTGATGTTAGCAGTAGTGGTCTTCGCCTTGAATATGTGGAGACATTATTTGATTGGAGAACGTTTTAATGTCTACTTTGATCACAAGAGTCTGAGGTGTATCTTCTATCAGAAGGACCTGAACCTGAGATAGTGGTGTTGGCATGAGTTCCTCTTGGACTATGATTTAGAGATTGTAATAACTCATAGGAAGCGTAATGTTGTAACAGATTCACTCAACAAGATATCTAGAATACCACAACTATGTGAGGCGACGGGAATGTAAAGACCCGCAAATTTCAAGGAAATTTTTTTCTTAATTTTCTTTGGAATTTTACAAGAGCGCAGCTTCAGACGGCACCTGATTCCGAGGCCCGGTGTGCCCGGAATCAATTTCCGAAGTTTGGCTCGGGTACGTTCAGTGAACGGACGAGCGGGTTTTTCTATCTTTTGAACGGGTGCCCGGAATCGAATTCTGAGGGCACCGATGAAATCGCAGTGCCGGTATTTGCTTAGAAACGCCTCTTCCGGAGTTGCGTTTGCTCAGACGTGGTTTTTAAATTTTGCGGCTTTAAGTCAGAAATAAAGTAAAGTTTGTGCGACAACTTTATTTTATTTCACTTAAGCTGCTTGGAAGCCACTTGAAGCCACTTAAGGGCGGCTTGAACTGAGTTGAACTGGATAGGATGCTATCCAGAAATATCCTACCCCCTTGGTAGGATATTTGTGAGGTGGGGCCCGCACGAGCCCCGCCGTTTCTTTCGCTAAGTAACGCACCCGCAAAAACCCTAAAAAGTCAACCGACCCGTTTTCTTTAATTCTTAACAGACCATTTAATTGGGCGGTTTATTTCGTGAATTAAATGGGCTGTTTCATTCATTGTATTAATTCAACGAATTAAATGGGTCGTTACTTATGCGTTTTACGTTTGTTGGAAAAATAATAAAATAGACAAACTTGTCTATTTTGGAGGATTGCTATCGTTGTGCAATTCCTCTGAGCATCCACCCTCTACGCGAAGAACGCGAAGAACGCGAAGAACGCGAAGAACGCGAAGAACGCCGGCGACCGGAATTCGACGACGCACACCGAGATCTGCGACGTCGACGAGCTTTACCCGCGACGTTCTTCGGCGACGCCTCTTCTTCCGCAGCCGATCCTCGTTCGGCAACTAAGGTAAGAACCGGATCGTTAATTCTCCCTTTTTAATTTCATGGAAACGGATTTAATTAATTAAATCCGTTTGTTCTTGATCCGGAGATTGGCGACGCGACGCCGGATACCGCGACGACGCAACGATCCCCCCTTCTTCCGCAACGACCTCTCGTCCGACGACGACGACAAGGTAAGGGTTGATTTGAAATATTTTCCTTTCCCGTGATTTTATTTATTTCAAAATAAGGAACCGAACACGGAACAATTTTAAATTTATTTAAAATTGTTGATTTGGTCGTTTCTTGTTTCTCCCGTTGTTTATGACTAACGCGGAGGGTGCGGGTCTAACGAACAAGACCCGGCAACCCTCCGCCGATCTTCCTTTTTGTGCGGATTTGGCGGGCGACGGAAAAAGCAGGACGCAAGGGCCATTTGTTGATTCCGCAGTGAAGGACGCGTCCCGGGAGGAACAATGGCGCAGACGGGAGGCAAAACGGGCCACCGGAGCAACTCCGGCGGCCCGCGGAAGGCAGCGGCGGCGCGGGTCGCCGGCGCGGCGGCGCCAGCGACCGGAGGCGGCGGCGCCCGGCGCGCCGCCGTGGAGGAAGTCCGCCGCGGCTGAAGCCGCGGCGGCGGCGGCCGGTTCCGCGGCCGCGTGGAACCGGGAATGGACGCGGCGGCCCGGCCGCGTCCGCGTGGCAGGCGCCCCCCCCCCCCCCCCCCCCCCGCGGGGCCGCGTTTCGCTTGAGCCGCGAGTCAAGCCCGCGGCGCCCTCCTTCGGCCGCGCGGCCGAAGCCGAGCCGGCCGGTCCGGTCGGCCGGGCCGCGCCCAGGCCGGACCGGACCCGGCCTAGCCGGGTCGGGCCGGGTCGGGCCGACCCGGTTCGGGCCGACCCGGTTCGGGTGACCCAGGGGGGGTTCGGGCCGGGTCGCCCCGGGCCCAGAACCCCCGTTTCGGGCCCTCTTCGGTCTTTCGCCCATATCTTGGGGCTGGGACCTCCGATTGACGAACCGTCAGCGGCTACGCGATCCTTGGATCGAGACGGTCGTTTCGGTATATTACACTCAAGGTTTCGGAAGACTTTGGGTTCGGCCGGGTTGGTTCGTACACGAAACCAACCGGGCCCTCGGAGCGGAAACGCTCATAACTTGAGCTACGGACGTCTGATCGACGTACCGTCAGCTGTGGTAGTTTCCTCTAAGTGAGACGGAACTTTTGGCATACTCCGCCCGAGGATTGGATACAGGCGGAGTACGGTCGGGTTGGTTTTGCCCTGAAAACCAACCGGGCCCCTGGGACGAAAATGCCAACAACTCTCAGACCGGGCGTCCGATTGACGCGTCGTCTGTTGCGTTGAGATCCTGTTGTCGATACGGAACTTTTGGATACATCAACTTCGGACTACGTGTCAATTGATGTATCAGCCTCTCGGCTCGTGAAGCGGACCCTCCTAAACGAGCTCGCTAAGTGCAGGAACCCTAGTGCTGGCTGTGGCTTCGACGACAGAGCAGAGATCCTCCGTGGACTGCGACGACGACAGAGCAGAGATCCTCCGTGGACTGCGACGACGACAGAGCAGAGATCCTCCGTGGACTGCGATGACGGCAGAGCAGAGATCCTTCGTGGACTGCGGCGACGACTGTGCAGAGATCCTCAGTGGACTGCGTCGACTACTGCACTCAGCGATCCTACGTGGAACAGTGCTACCGAACCTGTGTGAGCTGAATCTTCTTTTTACCTTGAGCGGTGGAGCGCTTGGGTGTAGCGGCGGACCCGTGGTACTTGACAGTGGTGGTGCGCTTGGATGCAGCAGCAGACCCTTGGCGGTGGAGCGCTTGGTTGTAGCGGCGGACCCGCGATACTCTACGGAGTGTGTGCGCTTGGGTGTAGCGACAGACCCGCGACGGTGGAGACGCGCGTGCGGAGTACGGAGACCGTGTAGATGACTGAGACCTGACGACTGCTTGACCGAATCGACTTGGAGTGAGTCGACTAGCCCAGTGGACGGAGCGCCCAGTAGTTGGCAGCAGACCCACGGCGGACGGAGCGCCTCGTAGTTGGCGGCAAACCCGCGGTACTCGACAGGAGGAGTACCTCAGTAGGCTATCTGGGTGAGCGCCCGGTATTTGGCAGCAGACCCTCAGCGGACGGAGCGCCCTGTAGTTGGCAGTAGACCCGCGGTACTCGATAGGAGGAGTACTTCATCAGTCTTAGGTTAGTGAGCAGTACCTCGGAGTCGTGACAGGACCACTGTACACTTCAGAGATGGGGCTCTTCAACATTTACGGTTTCGATAATGAAAATCCTGGTTGAGCTGAATCTTATGTTACTCTCCTTTGTGGATTGTGTTGAACTATCCTATGTGGATTTACTGTTTACTCTCCTTGTGGATTTGAGTCTTGCTTTCCTTTGTGGATTGAGTTGTTCTTGAGCTCGTGAGCAGCGCTAGAATTGGGGACTTAGGTATATGTATGGGCATATACCTAAGTCGAGTCAGATGTTACTTCGTGATTGCATCTTTCTTTTTGTGCTATATCCTTTGTGGATTTCGGGAGACCTTCGGGGGTCTCGGGGTCCTTACTGAGTAGCTTGTACTCACCCCTGCACGGGCTATGCCCGCACCTTGTTGTGTTGGTTGCAGACGACGGACAGCGCTGATCACGGTTGGGGCGTGGAGCAGGACGGTACCTGGAGGTGGACCACTGGGCGGGACGTGCTCGGAGCGGACGTGGGACCCGAGGAGCCTGGAGGCTATCTGTACCCACCCTTCAGGTGGGATTGCCAGTGGACGACACGAGGCCGCCGTCTTTTCTTCAGTTGCTGTACTTTACTTTTCAGTTGTACTTTACAGTTGGGCTTGTATTTCCGGCCCCTTTACTTTCCTGCACTTTACTTTCCGCTTGCTGACTCTGTGTGGTTGTTACTTATAAAGGCAATGCCTTCCCTGTTTACTGGGATTTTACGCCTTGGTGCTAGTCGCCAGCCCCTGGCCTATGGAAGGCGGGCTTGGGGTAGTCACGGCACGGGCCCCGAGGTCGGGTCGTGACAAATTGGTATCAGAGGTGGTCGGTCCTACCGCAGACTCTGATCGTCTTTTCTTTCTATGTGAAGCAATACTGTTTAGTGTATTGAGTGTGGTTATCAGTTCAGGGAGCCCAGTGTTGGTGCGGCGGCCGACGTATCCGTACACCAGGACCCTGACTCCTGATTTCCGACTTAATGCATGAAAACATTGATTGCGTGTGTGTTTCAAGTTTTCTTTGTGATTACTTGTGTCAGCTCACCGGGTATACTGATCTGCTTTATGAAAGTCTCAAGTTTTCCTTGTGATTACTTGTGCCAGCTCACCAGGTATACTGTTCTAACTGTGGTGCTCTTGTTCTCCTTTTCAGGATGGCCCCGCGACGACAGCCAGCTAGGGTTCCGAGTGTAGGGTGCGACGGCAGCCCACCGAGCGACGAGGCCTCGGTGCAGGGCCCCCTGCCAGCAGTGGCACCGGCGGTAGCTTTACCCGCCGAGCCACCGATGCTGCCAGTACCAGACGCTGACGATGCACGTCGCCTTAGGGCACTGCATGAGTTTCAGAGCCAGCGACCGCCCAGGTTTCGCGGTGAGGCGGACCCCCAGGCCGCCGAGGACTGGCTAGAGGCGGTGGTACGGATCTTTAGGCTAGTGAGGACACCGGCGGATCTCATGGTGATTCTCGCGGCGAGCCTCCTGCAGGCGGCGGCATGACGATGGTGGAGCCTGATGCTCCAGGTTCACGATGAGACATCCCTGCTCTGGGCGGACTTCGAGAGCCTCTTCCGCTCTGAGTTCGTCCCGGCCACCCTCCGAGCGGTGCGCATCCAGGAGCTTCTCCAGCTGCGCCAGGGCAGCATGACGGTCGCTCAGTACGCGGCGAGGTTCACGGACCTATCTCGCTACTCGACCGACATGGTACGGGACCCCTTCTTCCGGGCCCGGACCTTCGAGCAGGGCTTGCGACAGGAGATTCGGGCGTCGCTGATCTCCCTCAGCATTCCAACCCAGGCGGGAGTGCTAGAGCGGGCCCTTCTGATCGAGAGCTTCCTTGCTGAGTCTACACCAGCACAGAGACCCACCGCAGGGCGGCACGTAGCGGAGTCTTCGGTAGCAGGTAGCCGACAGATGACTCAGGATTCCAGGCAGACCAGACCTACCAGTGGCCGACTGCACGACTCAGGCTCAATTGTGCGGGGAAGCCGGGGTGGAGTCAGAGCCAGGCATGCCGAGAGTGGGCAGTGTTACTCCTGTGGCGGAATTGGTCACATGGCTCGTGACTGCCCGACCCGCCATGCGGGGGAGCAGCAGACGGTTGAGGAACCACCTAGGCAGAGGCAGAGGTTCGACCGTGGCGGTCTGCAGGGAGGAGACGGACGAGGTAGAGGAGCTGGCCGAGCAGCAGGTGGTGGACGACGCTTTGAGGCTCTACCACCACCACCACCAGGAGATCCACCCAGACCGCAGGGGAGAGCTCAGCTTCAGGCAGCCGAGGCCTTCGATCATGGAGCCCTGGGAGCTGATGGACAGGAGCAGAACTAGTGGATACATCCTTTGTACTTCTGGTTCCTTGTTGCTTTTGTGTAGCGTCTTGTAATATGAGCTGCAATAATAAAAGACGCATACCTTTGTGATATTTTCGTTCCTGTCCTCTTTCGTGATGTTACTAGGAGATTCCAGTTTTGGCTGTTGACTTGACCCTCACTTGTGAGACGTCTACTGGAGGAGACCCAGTTACCACACACTGATGCCGACAGTGTGATTCAACCCTTGGAGGTGAGAGTAACGGTTGAATCTCTTAGTAGTAGCGTCGAGGCCTTACGACGTCATCCTTGGTATGGATTAGTATCATCCATGTTAGGATTGACTGTTTTAGGAAAAGATTGTGGTTCATCCAGGGGATGAGACCAGATTTCTGTTTTCGTCCAAGAAGAAATCTTGCAGCTCTTGTGGGACCTGTGATGGTCCAGGCCACGACAGAGAAGGTCCAGATCATCCAGGAGAGGATGAGGACAGCTCAGAGCCGGTATAAGTCATATGCTGACAGGAGGCGGAGGCCACTAGAGTTCGAGGACGGCGACCACGTCTTTTTGCGTGTCTCACCTCGACGTGGTTTACGGAGATTTGGCCGAGGCGGCAAGTTGTCTCCACGCTTCATCGGGCCTTTCCAGGTCCTCAGAAGGATAGGAGAGGTGGCTTATCGCCTGGCTCTACCACTTCAGTTGCACCGGGTGCAAGACGTCTTTCACGTGTCTCAGCTGAGGTGATACGTGCACGACCCGACGCACATCATCGACTTTGGGGAGCTGGACGTGGACGATGGGGCGACTTTTGCGGAGGTCCCAGTGGAGATCGAGGATCGACAGGAGCGGGTCCTACGTGGGCGGTCGATTCCTCTTGTGCGCGTCAGATGGCAGCACGGGAACCTCCAGGAGAGCACTCGGGAGCGGGAGGCTCAGATGCGTGCTCAGTACCCCCATTTGTTCCCCTAGTTTTTGATGTATCTTTACGGGGACGTAAAGCCCTGAGGTGGGAGTAATGTAAAGACCCGCAAATTTCAAGGAAATTTTTTTCTTAATTTTCTTTGAAATTTTACAAGAGCGCAGCTTCAGACGGCACCTGATTCTGAGGCCCGGTGTGCCCGGAATCAATTTCCGAAGTTTGGCTCGGGTACGTTCAGTGAACGGACGAGCGGGTTTTTCTATCTTTTGAACCGGTGCCCGGAATCGAATTCTGAGGGCACCGATGAAATCGCAGCGCCGGTATTTGCTTAGAAACGCCTCTTCCGGAGTTGCGTTTGCTCAGACGTGGTTTTTAAATTTTGCGGCTTTAAGTCAGAAATAAAATAAAGTTTGTGCGACAACTTTATTTTATTTCACTTAAGCTGCTTGGAAGCCACTTGAAGCCACATAAGGGCGGCTTGAACTGAGTTGAACTGGATAGGATGCTATCTAGAAATATCCTACCCCCTTGGTAGGATATTTGTGAGGTGGGGCCCGCACGAGCCCCGCCGTTTCTTTCGCTAAGTAACGCACCCGCAAAAACCCTGAAAACTCAACCGACGCGTTTTCTTTAATTCTTAACAGACCATTTAATTGGGCGGTTTATTTCGTAAATTAAATGGGCTGTTTCATTCGTTGTATTAATTCAACGAATTAAATGGGTCGTTACTTATGCGTTTTACGTTTGTTGGCAAAATAATAAAATAGACAAACTTGTCTATTTTGGAGGATTGCTATCGTTGTGCAATTCCTCTGAGCCTCCACCCTCTCCGCGAAGAACGCGAAGAACGCGAAGAACGCGAAGAACGTGAATAACGCCGGCGACCGGAATTCGACGACGCACACCGAGATCTGCGACGTCGACGAGCTTTACCCGCGACGTTCTTCGGCGACGCCTCTTCTTCCGCAGCCGATCCTCGTTCGGCAACTAAGGTAAGAACCGGATCGTTAATTCTCCCTTTTTAATTTCATGGCAACGGATTTAATTAATTAAATCCGTTTGTTCTTGATCCGGAGATTGGCGACGCGACGCCGGATACCGCGACGACGCAACGATCCCCCCTTCTTCCGCAACGACCTCTCGTCCGACGACGACGACAAGGTAAGGGTTGATTTGAAATATTTTCCTTTCCCGTGATTTTATTTCTTTAAAAATAAGGAACCGAACACGGAACAATTTTAAATTTAATTAAAATTGTTGATTTGGTCGTTTCTTGTTTCTCCCGTTGTTTATGACTAACGCGGAGGGTGCGGGTCTAACGAACAAGACCCGACAACCCTCCGCCGATCTTCCTTTTTGTGCGGATTTGGCGGGTGACGGAAAAAGCAAGATGCAAGGGCCATTTGTTGATTCCGCAGTGAAGGACGCGTCCCGGGAGGAACAATGGCGCAGACGGGAGGCAAAACGGGCCACCGGAGCAACTCCGGCGGCCCGCGGAAGGCGGCGGCGGCGCGGGTCGCCGGCGCGGCGGCGGCGGCGACCGGAGGCGGCGGCGCCCGGCGCGCCACCGTGGAGGAAGTCCGCCGCGGCTGAAGCCGCGGCGGCGGCGGCCGGTTCCGCGGCCGCGCGGAACCGGGAACGGACGCGGCGGCCCGGCCACGTCCGCGTGGCAGGCGGCCCCCACCCGCGGGGCCGCGTTTCCCTTGAGCCGCAGGTCAAGCCCGCGACGCCCTCCTTCGGCCGCTCGGCCGAGGCCGCGCCGGCCGGTCCGGTCGGCCGGGCCGGGGCGGGCCGACCCGGTTCGGCCGACCCAGGGGGGGGGGGTTCGGGCCGGGTGGCCCCGGGCCCAGAACCCCCGTTTCGGGCCCTCTTCGGTCTTTCGCCCATATCTTGGGCCTGAGACCTCCGATTGACGAACCGTCAGCGGCTACGCGATCCTTGGATCGAGACGGTCGTTTCGGTATATTACAATCAAGGTTTCGGAAGACTTTGGGTTCGGCCGGGTTGGTTCGTAGACGAAACCAACCGGGCCCTCGGAGCGGAAACGCTCATAACTTGAGCTACGGACGTCCGATCGACGTACCGTCAGCTGTGGTAGTTTCCTCTAAGTGAGACGGAACTTTTGGCATACTCCGCCCGAGGATCGGATACAGGCGGAGTACGGTCGGGTTGGTTTTTCCCTGAAAACCAACCGGGCCCCTGGGACGAAAATGCCAATAACTCTCAGACCGGGTGTCCGATTGACGCGCCGTCTGTTGCGTTGAGATCCTGTTGTTGATACGGAACTTTTGGATACATCAACTTCGGACTACGTGTCAGTTGATGTATCAGCCTCTCGGCTCGTGGAGCGGACCCTCCTAAACGAGCTCGCTAAGTGCGGGAACCCTAGTGCTGGCTGTGGCTTCGACGACAGAGCAGAGATCCTCCGTGGACTGCGACGACGACAGAGCAGAGATCCTCCGTGGACTGCGACGACGGCAGAGCAGAGATCCTTCGTGGACTGCGGCGACGACTGTGCAGAGATCCTCAGTGGACTGCGTCGACTACTGCACTCAGCGATCCTACGTGGAACAGTGCTACCGAACCTGTGTGAGCTGAATCTTCTTTTTACCTTGAGCGGTGGAGCGCTTGGGTGTAGCGGCGGACCCGTGGTACTTGACAGTGGTGGTGCGCTTGGATGCAGCAGCAGACCCTTGGCGGTGGAGCGCTTGGTTGTAGCGGCGGACCCGCGATACTCTACGGAGTGTGTGCGCTTGGGTGTAGCGACAGACCCGCGACGGTGGAGACGCGCGTGCGGAGTACGGAGACCGTGTAGATGACTGAGACCTGACGACTGCTTGACCGACTCGACTTGGAGTGAGTCGACTAGCCCAGTGGATGGAGCGCCCAGTAGTTGGCAGCAGACCCACGGCGGACGGAGCGCCTGGTAGTTGGCGGCAAACCCGCGGTACTCGACAGGAGGAGTACCTCAGTAGGCTATCTGGGTGAGCGCCCGGTATTTGGCAGCAGACCCTCAGCGGACGGAGCGCCCTGTAGTTGGCAGCAGACCCGCGGTACTCGATAGGAGGAGTACTTCAGCAGTCTTAGGTTAGTGAGCAGTACCTCGGAGTCGTGACAGGACCACTGTACACTTCAGAGATGGGGCTCTTCAACATTTACGGTTTCGATAATGAAAATCCTGGTTGAGCTGAATCTTATGTTACTCTCCTTTGTGGATTGTGTTGAACTATCCTATGTGGATTTACTGTTTACTCTCCTTGTGGATTTGAGTCTTGCTTTCCTTTGTGGATTGAGTTGTTCTTGAGCTCGTGAGCAGAGCTAGAATTGGGGACTTAGGTATATGTATGGTCATATACCTAAGTCGAGTCAGATGTTACTTCGTGATTGCATCTTTCTTTTTGTGCTATATCCTTTGTGGATTTCGGGAGACCTTCGGGGGTCTCGGGGTCCTTACTGAGTAGCTTGTACTCACCCCTGCACGGGCTATGCCCGCACCTTGTTGTGTTGGTTGCAGACGACGGACAGCGCTGATCACGGTTGGGGCGTGGAGCAGGACGGTACCTGGAGGTGGACCACTGGGCGGGACGTGCTCGGAGCGGACGTGGGACCCGAGGAGCCTGGAGGCTATCTGTACCCACCCTTCAGGTGGGATTGCCAGTGGACGACACGAGGCCGCCGTCTTTTCTTCAGTTGCTGTACTTTACTTTTCAGTTGTACTTTATAGTTGGGCTTGTATTTCCGGCCCCTTTACTTTCCTGCACTTTACTTTCCGCTTGCTGACTCTGTGTGGTTGTTACTTATAAAGGCAATGCCTTCCCTGTTTACTGGGATTTTACGCCTTGGTGCTAGTCGCCAGCCCCTGGCCTATGGAAGGCGGGCTTGGGGTAGTCACGGCACGGGCCCCGAGGTCGGGTCGTGACAAATTGGTATCAGAGGTGGTCGGTCCTACCGCAGACTCTGATCGTCTTTTCTTTCTATGTGAAGCAATAGTGTTTAGTGTATTGAGTGTGGTTATCAGTTCAGGGAGCCCAGTGTTGGTGCGGCGGCCGACGTATCCGTACACCAGGACCCTGACTCGTGATTTCCGACTTAATGCATGAAAACATTGATTGCGTGTGTGTTTCAAGTTTTCTTTGTGATTACTTGTGTCAGCTCACCGGGTATACTGATCTGCTTTATGAAAGTCTCAAGTTTTCCTTGTGATTACTTGTGCCAGCTCACCAGGTATACTGTTCTGACTGTGGTGCTCTTGTTCTCCTTTTCAGGATGGCCCCGCGACGACAGCCAGCTAGGGTTCCGAGTGTAGGGCGCGACGGCAGCCCACCGAGCGACGAGGCCTCGGTGCAGGGCCCCCTGCCAGCAGTGGCACCGGCGGTAGCTTTACCCGCCGAGCCACCGATGCTGCCAGTACCAGACGCTGACGATGCACGTCGCCTCAGGGCACTGCATGAGTTTCAGAGCCAGCGACCGCCCAGGTTTCGCGGTGAGGCGGACCCCCAGGCCGCCGAGGACTGGCTAGAGGCGGTGGTACGGATCTTTAGGCTAGTGAGGACACCGGCGGATCTCATGGTGATTGTCGCGGCGAGCCTCCTGCAGGCGGCGGCAGGACGATGGTGGAGCCTGATGCTCCAGGTTCACGATGAGACATCCCTGCTCTGGGCGGACTTCGAGAGCCTCTTCCGCTCTGAGTTCGTCCCGGCCACCCTCCGAGCGGTGCGCATCCAGGAGCTTCTCCAGCTGCGCCAGGGCAGCATGACGGTCGCTCAGTACGCGGCGAGGTTCACGGACCTATCTCGCTACTCGACCGACATGGTACGGGACCCCTTCTTCCGGGCCCGGACCTTCGAGCAGGGCTTGCGACAGGAGATTCGGGCGTCGCTGATCTCCCTCAGCATTCCAACCCAGGCGGGAGTGCTAGAGCGGGCCCTTCTGATCGAGAGCTTCCTTGCTGAGTCTACACCAGCACAGAGACCCACCGCAGGGCGGCACGTAGCGGAGTCTTCGGTAGCAGGTAGCCGACAGATGACTCAGGGTTCCAGGCAGACCAGACCTACCAGTGGCCGACTGCACGACTCAGGCTCAGTTGTGCGGGGAAGCCGGGGTGGAGTCAGAGCCAGGCGTGCCGAGAGTGGGCAGTGTTACTCCTGTGGAGGAATTGGTCACATGGCTCGTGACTGCCCGACCCGCCATGCGGGGGAGCAGCAGACGGTTGAGGAACCACCTAGGCAGAGGCAGAGGTTCGACCGTGGCGGTCTGCAGGGAGGAGACGGACGAGGTAGAGGAGATAGCCGAGCAGTAGGTGGTGGACGACGCTTTGAGGCTCTACCACCACCACCACCAGGAGGTCCACCCAGACCGCAGGGGAGAGCTCAGCTTCAGGCAGCCGAGGCCTTCGATCATGGAGCCCTGGGAGCTGATGGACAGGAGCAGAACTAGTGGATACATCCTTTGTACTTCTGGTTCCTTGTTGCTTTTGTGTAGCGTCTTGTAATATGAGCTGCAATAATAAAAGACGCATACCTTTGTGATATTTTCGTTCCTGTCCTCTTTCGTGATGTTACTAGGAGATTCTAGTTTTGGCTGTTGACTTGACCCTCACTTGTGAGACGTCTACTGGAGGAGACCCAGTTACCACACACTGATGCCGACAGTGTGATTCAACCCTTGGAGGTGAGAGTAACGGTTGAATCTCTTAGTAGTAGCGTCGAGGCCTTACGACGTCATCCTTGGTATGGATTAGTATCATCCATGTTAGGATTGACTGTTTTAGGCAAAGAATGTGGTTCATCCAGGGGATGAGACCAGATTTCTCTTTTCGTCCAAGAAGAAATCTTGCAGCTCTTGTGGGACCTGTGATGGTCCAGGCCACGACAGAGAAGGTCCAGATCATCCAGGAGAGGATGAGGACAGCTCAGAGCCGGTATAAGTCATATGCTGACAGGAGGCGGAGGCCAGTAGAGTTCGAGGACGGCGACCACGTCTTTTTGCGTGTCTCACCTCGACGTGGTTTACGGAGATTTGGCCGAGGCGGCAAGTTGTCTCCACGCTTCATCGGGCCTTTCCAGGTCCTCAGAAGGATAGGAGAGGTGGCTTATCGCCTGGCTCTACCACTTCAGTTGCACCGGGTGCACGACGTCTTTCACGTGTCTCATCTGAGGTGATACGTGCACGACCCGACGCACATCATCGACTTTGGGGAGCTGGACGTGGACGATGGGGCGACTTTTGCGGAGGTCCCAGTGGAGATCGAGGATCGACAGGAGCGGGTCCTACGTGGGCGGTCGATTCCTCTTGTGCGCGTCAGATGGCAGCACGGGAACCTCCAGGAGAGCACTCGGGAGCGGGAGGCTCAGATGCGTGCTCAGTACCCCCATTTGTTCCCCTAGTTTTTGATGTATCTTTACGGGGACGTAAAGCCCTGAGGTGGGAGTAATGTAAAGACCCGCAAATTTCAAGGAAATTTTTTTCTTAATTTTCTTTGGAATTTTACAAGAGCGCAGCTTCAGACGGCACCTGATTCTGAGGCCCGGTGTGCCCGGAATCAATTTCCGAAATTTGGCTCGGGTACGTTCAGTGAACAGACGAGCGGGTTTTTCTATCTTTTGAACCGGTGCCCGGAATCGAATTCTGAGGGCACCGATGAAATCGCAGCGCCGGTATTTGCTTAGAAACGCCTCTTCCGGAGTTGCGTTTGCTCAGACGTGGTTTTTAAATTTTGCGGCTTTAAGTCAGAAATAAAATAAAGTTTGTGCGACAACTTTATTTTATTTCACTTAAGCTGCTTGGAAGCCATTTGAAGCCACTTAAGGGCGGCTTGAACTGAGTTGAACTGGATAGGATGCTATCTAGAAATATCATACCCCCTTGGTAGGATATTTGTGAGGTGGGGCCCGCACGAGCCCCGCCGTTTCTTTCGCTAAGTAACGCACCCGCAAAAACCCTGAAAAGTCAACCGACGCGTTTTCTTTAATTCTTAACAGACCATTTAATTGGGCGGTTTATTTCGTGAATTAAATGGGCTGTTTCATTCGTTGTATTAATTCAACGAATTAAATGGGTCGTTACTTATGCGTTTTACGTTTGTTGGCAAAATAATAAAATAGACAAACTTGTCTATTTTGGAGGATTGCTATCGTTGTGCAATTCCTCTGAGCCTCCACCCTCTCCGCGAAGAACGCGAAGAACGCGAAGAACGCGAAGAACGCGAAGAACGCGAATAACGCCGGCGACCGGAATTCGACGACGCACACCGAGATCTGCGACGTCGACGAGCTTTACCCGCGACGTTCTTCGGCGACGCCTCTTCTTCCGCAGCCGATCCTCGTTCGGAAACTAAGGTAAGAACCGGATCGTTAATTCTCCCTTTTTAATTTCATGGCAACGGATTTAATTAATTAAATCCGTTTGTTCTTGATCCGGAGATTGGCGACGCGACGCCGGATACCGCGACGACGCAACGATCCCCCCTTCTTCCGCAACGACCTCTCGTCCGACGACGACGACAAGGTAAGGGTTGATTTGAAATATTTTCCTTTCCCGTGATTTTATTTCTTTAAAAATAAGGAACCGAACACGGAACAATTTTAAATTTATTTAAAATTGTTGATTTGGTCGTTTCTTGTTTCTCCCGTTGTTTATGACTAACGCGGAGGGTGCGGGTCTAACGAACAAGACCCGGCAACCCTCCGCCGATCTTCCTTTTTGTGCGGATTTGGCGGGTGACGGCAAAAGCAAGATGCAAGGGCCATTTGTTGATTCCGCAGTGAAGGACGCGTCCCGGGAGGAACAATGGCGCAGACGGGAGGCAAAACAGGCCACCGGAGCAACTCCGGCGGCCCGCGGAAGGCGGCGGCGGCGCGGGTCGCCGGCGCGGCGGCGCCGGCGACCGGAGGCGGCGGCGCCCGGCGCGCCGCCGTGGAGGAAGTCCGCCGCGGCTGAAGCCGCGGCGGCGGCGGCCGGTTCCGCGGCCGCGCGGAACCGGGAACGGACGCGGCGGCCCGGCCGCGTCCGCGTGGCAGGCGGCCCCCACCCGCGGGGCCGCGTTTCGCTTGAGCCGCGGGTCAAGCCCGCGGCGCCCTCCTTCGGCCGCTCGGCCGAAGCCGAGCCGGCCGGTCCGGTCGGCCGGGCCGCGCCCAGGCCGGACCGGACCCGGCCTAGCCGGGTCGGGCCAGGTCGGGCCGACCCGGTTCGGCCGACCCAGGGGGGGGGGTTCGGGCCGGGTGGCCCCGGGCCCAGAACCCCCGTTTCGGGCCCCCTTCGGTCTTTCGCCCATATCGTGGGCCTGAGACCTCCGATTGACGAACCGTCAGCGGCTACGCGATCCTTGGATCGAGACGGTCGTTTCGGTATATTACACTCAAGGTTTCGGAAGACTTTGGGTTCGGCCGGGTTGGTTCGTAGACGAAACCAACCGGGCCCTCGGAGCGGAAACGCTCATAACATGAGCTACGGACGTCCGATCGACGTACCGTCAGCTGTGGTAGTTTCCTCTAAGTGAGAAAGAACTTTTGGCATACTCTGCCCGAGGATCGGATACAGGCGGAGTACGGTCGGGTTGGTTTTGCCCTGAAAACCAACCGGGCCCCTGGGACGAAAATGCCAATAACTCTCAGACCGGGCGTCCGATTGACGCGCCGTCTGTTGCGTTGAGATCCTGTTGTCGATACGGAACTTTTGGATACATCAACTTCGGACTACGTGTCAGTTGATGTATCAGCCTCTCGGCTCGTGGAGCGGACCCTCCTAAACGAGCTCGCTAAGTGCGGGAACCCTAGTGCTGGTTGTGGCTTCGACGACAGAGCAGAGATCCTCCGTGGACTGCGACGACGACAGAGCAGAGATCCTCCGTGGACTGCGACGACGACAGAGCAGAGATCCTCCGTGGACTGCGACGACGGCAGAGCAGAGATCCTTCGTGGACTGCGGCGACGACTGTGCAGAGATCCTCAGTGGACTGCGTCGACTACTGCACTCAGCGATCCTACGTGGAACAGTGCTACCGAACCTGTGTGAGCTGAATCTTCTTTTTACCTTGAGCGGTGGAGCGCTTGGGTGTAGCGGCGGACCCGTGGTACTTGACAGTGGTGGTGCGCTTGGATGCAGCAGCAGACCCTTGGCGGTGGAGCGCTTGGTTGTAGCGGCGGACCCGCGATACTCTACGGAGTGTGTGCGCTTGGGTGTAGCGACAGACCCGCGACGGTGGAGACGCGCGTGCGGAGTACGGAGACCGTGTAGATGACTGAGACCTGACGACTGCTTGACAGACTCGACTTGGAGTGAGTCGACTAGCCCAGTGGACGGAGCGCCCAGTAGTTGGCAGCAGACCCACGGCGGACGGAGCGCCTGGTAGTTGGCGGCAAACCCGCGGTACTCGACAGGAGGAGTACCTCAGTAGGCTATCTGGGTGAGCGCCCGGTATTTGGCAGCATACCCTCAGCGGACGGAGCGCCCTGTAGTTGGCAGCAGACCCGCGGTACTCGACAGGAGGAGTACTTCAGCAGTCTTAGGTTAGTGAGCAGTACCTCGGAGTCGTGACAGGACCACTGTACACTTCAGAGATGGGGCTCTTCAACATTTACGGTTTCGATAATGAAAATCCTGGTTGAGCTGAATCTTATGTTACTCTCCTTTGTGGATTGTGTTGAACTATCCTATGTGGATTTACTGTTTACTCTCCTTGTGGATTTGAGTCTTGCTTTCCTTTGTGGATTGAGTTGTTCTTGAGCTCGTGAGCAGAGCTAGAATTGGGGACTTAGGTATATGTATGGGCATATACCTAAGTTGAGTCAGATGTTACTTCGTGATTGCATCTTTCTTTTTGTGCTATATCCTTTGTGGATTTCGGGAGACCTTCAGGGGTCTCGGGGTCCTTACTGAGTAGCTTGTACTCACCCCTGCACGGGCTATGCCCTCACCTTGTTGTGTTGGTTGCAGACGACGGACAGCGCTGATCACGGTTGGGGCGTGGAGCAGGACGGTACCTGGAGGTGGACCACTGGGCGGGACGTGCTCGGAGCGGACGTGGGACCCGAGGAGCCTGGAGGCTATCTGTACCCACCCTTCAGGTGGGATTGCCAGTGGACGACACGAGGCCGCCGTCTTTTCTTCAGTTGCTGTACTTTACTTTTCAGTTGTACTTTACAGTTGGGCTTGTATTTCCGGCCCCTTTACTTTCCTGCACTTTACTTTCCGCTTGCTGACTCTGTGTGGTTGTTACTTATAAAGGCAATGCCTTCCCTGTTTACTGGGATTTTACGCCTTGGTGCTAGTCGCCAGCCCCTGGCCTATGGAAGGCGGGCTTGGGGTAGTCACGGCACGGGCCCCGAGGTCGGGTCGTGACAGGGAAAGTGGGCTGCTTTGTAGATATCCTTTTGGGAACAAGATGGAGAATCATTTCTTTAGTCTCCTATAGTGATTCTCCCACTTCTCTAGCGATCCAGGGTGGCATAACGTGGGGACACTAACTATGATTCTATACCTTCTCAGATATCCACAGGAAATTAACTTGATGAATTTTCTAAAGGTAGGGATAATGTCGTCCTTTTCAGAGGACATACCATGGTGCATGTGTCGCTTCACAAGGATGTGTTGAGGGAGTTCCACACATACCCTATAGAGGTACGTATAGGAGTGAAGAAGATGTACTAGGACCTCTGATAACAATACTGATCACCGGGAATGAAGAATGTAGTGGCATTGTTTGTCTCTCGGTGCCTCACTTGTCCGAATTTGAAGGTAAAGCATCAGGTACCAGCAGGCTTAGTTCAGCCATTAGAGGTCCCATAGTGGATGTGGGACTGGATATCAATGGACTTCGTGGCAGGACATCCACATACGTACGAGGTTCATGAATCTATCTAGATTATCGTCATCCGACTCACCATGTCATCCCACTTCCTACTGATCATAGAGAAGGGTTCACTAAAGAGATTGAGATGCATCTATGTGTAGAAGATTGTGAATCTACATGGAGTACCCATGACAATTGTCTCCGATCATGATGCATGTTTTACATCCTGATTATGGAAGGGGTTGCATGAGGATTTTGGGATGTAGCTTCACTTTAGCCCCACCTTCAATCCACTGACGGATATCCAAAATCAAGGGAAAATTCATACCCTTGAGGACATGTTGTGTTCTTGCGTCCTTGACTTCGGTTACAGCTGAATGGATCACTTGCGCTTGTTGGAGTTTGCGTACAATAACAACTATCACTCCACTATTAGGATGGAATCATTTGAGGCTCTGTATAGCCCACCATGCAGATTGTCTTTTTTTTAGAATGACCAAGTGGAGTATGCCCTCATGGGGCCATGGATGGAAAAAGATACCATGGAGAAGGTTCATATCATCTATGAGCGGATAAAGTCTGCACAGAGCAGGCTGGAGTCTTATGAAGACCGGAGATTGAGACATCTAGAGTTTATGGATGGAGACCATGTATTTCTACGGGTCTCACCATGACGAGGGTTGTGATGATTTTTTCGGGGAAGCAAGTTATCTATGAGGTTCATCATTCCTTTTTAGGTCCTCAGCAGAGTCGGTGAGGTGGATAACCGCCTATCACTTCCACCTCAATTGCACCGGGTGAACAATGACATCCACGCATCCCAGCTGAGGAGATTCGTGAATGACCCCTCACACATAATTGACTGTGGTGAGATGGACATCAATGATTGGGTGACAGTTATGGAGGTTCTAGTAGAGATTGAGGATCCATCGGAGCAAGTCATTTGTGGGCGGTCGATACCTCTGGTGCGTGTTCGCTAGCAGCACGGGAATCTCTAGGAGAGCACATGGGACTGGGAGTCACAGATACATGATCGTTACCCCCACTTTTTCCCCTAGATTTAGTTGTGGATTATAGGAATTCAAACCAATAAGGTGGTGAGAATCTAAAGATGGATATTTTTTCATGTAATTTATTTTAATTATATGAGAATATTATGATTTCGCAAAAATAACGGCGTGTGATTCCGACGCCCGTTGTGTCCTGAATGACTTTCTGAAAATTTTTCTAGTGTCTTCATTAATTGTGAGAGCGGGTAATTATAACTTTTGAACAAGTGATTGAAATTGAAATCTGAGGACAAGGATGAACTCGAAGCACTGATATTCTCTTTATGAGGCCTTCACCTTGACCGCAGTAGGTCGAGGGTGGAAGTTAGATTTTCACTATTTCGTGGAAGAATAAAAAATAACATTTTTAACATTTTTTTTGAAATGACTCTTTTTGAGTTATGGAGGTGGTGACCACCCGAGATACAAAACCCCCTAATTTAAATTCAATGTGGTGGGGACCACCCTAACCCCTATTAATGCAGGAAATCATTTCAACTCTCCAATTAATTAATTGTTCCATTTAATTTTGTCATCTTTAATTGTGTCAACATTAATTATGCCAATGTGAATTAATTTGATAAAACTATTTTAATTTTTTGGATTCTTATTTACTTAGAGATATCATATGCAATGGGGTAATTGGGGAGAACCTTGGAGAAACTCTTCCAAAAACAATTAGATCCCTTTCCTATGAAGATCATACTTACGAATCATGAACACAGATGATACTTGAGCCCGACATCGGAAGCGTGTTGCAGAAGCGATGATAATTAGCACCCTCATCACCTTCACCGACATCATCTCTTGACACTTTCAATGGACAATGTATGTAGGGATTTTTGTTTTTATACCGCTTATCTCATGATTGATGTTTATCTTGATTTAAGAACAATTATGTTGCTTGCTCCCATTCTAACACGGAGGGTGAGGGACAAACGAACACAGCCTGACCCCTCCACATTCATTGTGATATTTTGATGTTCTAGAATCATTGGAAATGTCCTGAGACAAGTGTGGGAGTCTACAGAATGAAGAACAGGATAATGGGGTGTGTCTGCTGACCTGAGGAACATCACTGGCGACCGTGTCGGCGACTGACACTGGTGGGACTTGGGAGCGGCAGCCGGCAGTATGGGCAGTCGTGACGACGACGGTCGTGCAACTGCGCCACCAGAGAATGGTCGTGGCCCATCGGCCATGGCAGAGTAAGGGTTGTGGCCTATGCATGGCCTGCCGCACGAAGGGAATGATAGCGAAGGGAGGGAGGTGGCTCACTATCGGCCATCGGTAGTGGCGTGGCACGAGACATCATCCAGCCAAGGACACGAACGGGACCTCAGGTCCCGCATACTAGCTACTAGCGCCATGTGGCGCCGGCCGATCAGCCACCCAAACCGAAAAACTGGCTCATTCGAGGTACCCCGGGGGAGCCTTCCCGTAGAGTGGTGGGTATGGCGGACCCCACTTTGGGGCTTCCTAACCACGGGTGAGCGCAGGCCAGTGGGAAGCCCAGCGCGGGCCGCCCAACGCGTGCCAGGCCAGACCCAGTAAATCTAGCCAGACCCATCAGGTAAGAGTGACCCGAACTGGGTCAGGTCTTCCCTGGATGTGACAAGTATTTCTAAATGGGTCGGACCGTACATGGACCAGCTTCGAACCCTTTCCAATCCATCATCCATAAATTGAGTTACAGGAATCTGTTGGACAAACCGTCTGGGGAATAGGATCCATTGGATCAAGACGATCCTTTTGGTATACCCATCATGTGTTTTGGATAAAAATATGGTATGTCTGGGTGGGATTGAACATGAATCCAACCTGGACCATGGGACTAAATGACCAATAACATATAGACGAGGCATCTGATTGGTGCACCGTTTGTTACGTTGAGACCCCTATTATGTGGCGGTCCTATGGGATACTTCTCTGTGGCCCTTTATTGATGTTGCAGTATCGACAAATGGCTTGAAGAGTAGACCCTCTCGAAATCAAGCATTCTTAGCACATGATCCATGTATTTTGTTGTATCATGAGAAAAGGATCCTATGTGGGTCTGTGTTTTGAGATCGTATGTGGGTGTGTGTTCTAGTATCCCTCTTGGATCCACTATAAGTATTTGTGTGGGACTACTCTAGGATACTACGTGGGTCTTCAGTACTAGAATCATACATGTTTCTAATAATTTAGGATCCAATGTTGGTCTGATGATTTAGGATTCGATGTGGATCTTCATCATAACAGAGTATGATGATTCAGTAGTAACATTTAATTAACTTTACTATCGTACCTATGTTATACCTAGTGTGAGATGAGTCTTTAATTTTTTGGTAATCATTTGTGTATTGTACCATTGTGGTGCATACCTTTGTGGTGATACCATTGTGGTATTATACTATGTGGAATTACCTTTTCGGTATATACATTCTCGGTGTTACCTTTGTGGTATTCTTTCCTATGTGGGAATGTTGAGTTTTGGTATTTTCATTTGGGACTTGTGTTTCTCATGATAGATATTGATTACTTTATAATATAGGTATATGTATTGGCATATACCTATGTATGGTTGTCTGTTGTTTACATGATTTTTGGTTTATCCTTTGTGGAATTTTTGAATCTTTGAGGGTCTTAGGGTCCCTACTATGTATTGTTATACTCACCCCAACATGGGCTACGATCACACCTTGTTGTGTTTGGTTTAGATGACAGACAACACTGAGTGAGGAAGAGGGTACCAAGTCTAGTGGTAGCTCATAGGTGCATATTAGATGACACGTTTCATAGAGAAATCCATTCATAATTTTTCTAACCCTCCAAGTAGGATCCTTGGCGGGTGTTCACTGGATCTGTTTTCAGTTGTACTTGTACATTTTAGTTTACCTTGTACTTTCTAGTTGGGCTTGTATTTTGGATCCTTTTACTTAATATACACACAATTTTTACTATACAGTTTACTTGTGTTCGTATGTTATTGTGTGTTTGGTTTTTTAATGTTAACAGGTTATAAAGGCAATGTCTTCCAATTTTAGGGAATACACCTATCGGTGAAAGTCACCGGCCCCTAGACTACAGAAGGTGGGCTTGGGGTAGTCGCAACATAAGCTCTGGGCGACGGATCATGACACATTAACATTGATTACTCATAATGGGTTTATGTTCATATAGAAAAAATAATTTGAGGAGTGTTTTTGATGAATTTAATAAGATATTAGTGAATGATTTGATCTCAACAGTAACACCACAATATTTTATGATGTAGATTATTTTTAATTTCATCGTTGTATTGTGTTGTACGCTATAGAAATATTATCTTGAACTATACACACCATCATATAATCATCCATTATATTCAACAATATTCTTTTCTTACGTTACACATAAGATCTACCTTCCTCAATAGCATGTGATGTACGCAATATCGAGTATCACTAAACAACGATATATAAATAAACTATTGTTAATTAATGGGATATAAACTAGCTGTTTTGTATAATCATTAACCAAATTTTGAATGTTATATAATATTAACATTAATCTTATGTATTTTCTTGAACATGATATAAGAAAATATTCAACATTTCGGATAAAAGATTTATTGTTTTAATGAAAATGCAGTTTTTATGGATTTTAATTGTACAACAATATTAAATCTATTTATAAAATTTTGATACATAATATTTTTCAAAATAAAAACCTTATTTTAATTTAGATTATAAAAATTTACTTTGGTTGACATTTTGGAATTTATATGATATGTTTTATTTTTTTATGAATATGGAACAAACAAATTTTTATTAACAACATTAAATTCATTAAATATTAACTTTATGTTTTTGATTAGTTTTAAATTTTAATGTAAAAATTTTAATAAAAAATTAAATTTCTAAAATGATTTTATACATGGATTTATTATAAAAACATTTTCCATTTAAAAAGGGGTTTATTTCCAAAATTTCTTTTTGTGACATTTTAATGGATTTAATTTAAATATAAATCAAAAACATTGTTGTGTTCAATTTTGAAAAATGGACGTCCAATTTGGATTCAAGGGTTCAAAATTTTTTATGTAGGTCTCTTTTAGTTTTGAAATATAAGAATAGTAAATGTGGTCAATTTTATTTCCACCATAAAGGGTAAATTAGGTAATTTCAGTTAAAAGTAAAATATAATGACAATAATATCACACAAAAAAATAAAATAAAAATTTATTTGAAGAATAAAATTAGTCCCTTAACAATTTAGGATCTAAATTATATCATTTAATTGACACTTGTCAAGGAAAACAACTTAAATATTATTTAAATCAAGGAATGACAAAAAGTGTCATTATCGGCATCTTTAAAATCTATTATGTATCCACATGTAAAAAAATAAGTAGTATCAACAAATATAAATTTAAAATTTTTACTTAATAAACATATTTCTGTGATAAAAATTTAATTTTGACGTTTTGAGGTCATTTTGGAGATATTATGGTATAAAAAATATTTTATTTATTTATAATTTAATGATTTCACATTCAGGTTTTAAATGATATATATTTTAATTATAAGGTTATATAGAAGATAAATTCTATTTTAAATACATATATAAAAGATAAAATGTTTATATTTACCATGGAAATATATTTTAAAATTTTAGGAAATAAATATTTACCTTAATGATATAAATATGGATGATGTAGAAAATATTTATTTGATGAAAAAACAATAAACTATTTTTTATCATAATGATAATTAACATTAAAATGACAATAAAAAAATACTCAATTTTACTTTATGAGTATATATTGACTATGAGCATCCTATGGTCGAATCATGTACCATTTAGAGGCATATATAATTAATTAAGACAATTTTATTATTCTATTTAATGTAATTTTAATATTGAAAAATTCATATAGTAATTACTATAAAATTTATTATGTTTGATTTTCAATAAGAAAAATTAAACAACTAGTATTATAATGAAATATACTAAATGTTACATAATAATAGTATTTATTTTAATATTTCTCCATCATATATGTATATAAAATAATTAAAAAATAATGATGTAATGAATATTTTATTATTATAAATATTAAATAAATGTTATAAATTTTTTTAAAATATATATAATTTGGGCCAATTAATTTGTCCAATGAATTTTATATATTCCAATGATAAATTAGAGATATTATATAATATTGGGTTAGAGGTTAAAATTTTATTTTGATATTTGTAAAAAAATAATTATTGTATTAGTGTCCAAATTTATACAATTGATATTTTGATAAAATAATATTTTTCAAAATTATTGACAAATCATATAAATTTTTTAAATAATCAAGATTAATTATTATAAAGCTTAAATTGTTATAAATTATTCATTTATGGTATAATTTAAATATAATATGTAAATATTTCTCCCTTTTAATTTTAAAACATTTGTTATCATAATTAAAATTAAACAGAATAACTAATTGATAATTAAAATGATAATGTTTAAATTTTCATTAAATCATTAATAAATTATATTTTTTGACTAGATTTAAATATTATAATATATTATCTTCAAATATATCTTATTTGGGAGTTATTTGGATTCATTTTCAAGTTATTATAAATTAATAGTTTTATAAATTCTAAAATTATCCCACACTCCATTTATAAAGGACACATCCTCCCTCCTTTATGAAAAACTCATTAAGCCTTAAAGATCATATATAAACTGACCATTTCAACTTTATACATTCCTAGAAAAATTATTGAGGTCCTGGTATTCTTCTAAATCAATCTCTAATGCTCTAAGAATATATTTAGAGGAGGCACATCGAAGAAGAGGTAATATCATTTACTGATTCATTCAAAATTAATTTTCTTATACTTACTGTTCATGAGTTTTTTCATTTCAAAGTAATAAATCCAGTATTACATTTATAATTATAGGTTATTATGAATATGAAACAACTATATTCTACATTCTACCCATCATATTAAAAATGATATCACCACACGTGCGTACATACGTCCTACCGTCTCAACACCATTCTGTACTCTGTTTTTCATCACCACCTTACATGGATGGGTATAATGATGGATGATAAAAGAAATTATTATAATTGTAATGTTATATTATAATTGTATAATTATATTTTCATGTAAATTGATTACACCAAGAAATTCAATATCATAGAACAAATATGGGAATGATATCATCACTCGTGCGTGCGTAAAACCTACCATCTCCAAAATGTGATATGATTCATTCTACATGATAACCATTGTATCATGATTATATAAATGTTAATAAGGAATAAATATGGTATTTATTATGTTAATATAATTATTTAATGATATAAATAAGACCTAAGAATAATAATCCGAACTTATTCTATAAATCATGAATATGATCCTAAAGTAGTTTAAACACAAATAACAAGTAAAAATTAATTTTTACAATCAAAAGATGGTGAATATGACCATTTATGATTAATATAATTATATAATAAGTTAATAACATTATCTGAATCATTATAAAATACTTTAGGACACATAGTAAGTATATCAGTCCTATGTTAATGGATAATTTGGAAATCTCATTATTTTTTGTGACTGTTTATACATAAGTTTTTACACGGGTATATTTATCATCAATACACATGTTTCATAAATATATACTATAATTTATATTCCTATACTATTTTTTAATGTCAATTCTATCTATAGAGTAATTTTTTTTAAATGGAATGGATGTAAATTTTTTTTCATTTTCCATAGGAGGTAATTCTTGACATTTATAAAAAGAATACGAAGATTATGTATTTATAACTTACACAACATTAATGGATTGTTTTAAGGATTAATGACTCAATATTTGAATGAATCTTACAATACAATATTTTATTTTTACTTTCAAATAAATATATTTTTTTAATATTTCACTCCATTTTTAGAAAAGAAAATGTTTTTGAAGAAGAAAGGATATTTTCCTCAAGAACTAAGTTCATGTGTTTTGTCCAAATTATTTTCTATCTAAGATGACGTAGGGTTTTGTTTTTATCCATATTTTTACATTGATTTTATCTTTTATCATGTAATTATTATTATGAAATCCATTTATCTTATATGGAATATATTATGATGGAATGATGTTTAATAAACCCATTTTTCGGTGGGTTATGTTATGGTGAATGGTTTATGTTATTTGGAACATGTAAGAATGATTTAATTAGGATATGGGTGTTACCTATATATCAATCTAATGAATTGGAAAATGATTTTATATCTAATGAGATAGACATGACTGGAAAAACATGTAAATCGGGTTTAGTTACACAATTCTGGAACGACAAGTAATTTTGGTTCAGTAATACGTGGCTAGAATGTCATGTAAAGACTGTTCAACAATGAAATGTGTCCAATATGATAGGCTTGGAAGCAATGACTTGTCTACTATATAAATCATTTGATGCGATTATTTTTTTCCCACAATCCCATATTTTATACCAATTCTATTTTCTCGTGGTTCAATATTCCATTATTATTTATTCCTTATAAATTCCCAATATTAATTTTATGACTCACGATTTTGATACTAAAAATTTAGGTTCATATTTTTTCAATATTAATTTTATGTTTTGTCTGATTTTCTTAATGTTTACCCTTAATGAGAATTTGAGATCACCATTTTTATGTTTTTTCCCTAGGATATAAAGAATGTTTTTATGGAGGAAAAATAATAGGGAAAATAATTTTGTGAGATGTCTATGATATTTCACCAATATTGAAGAATGTGTTCCCAATTTCCAATGGCATTTAACTAATACGGTTATTGGAAACCATTTTGTTTCATTAATTATGTATTATACAAATTGAATGGAATTTCCATGTATATCATGATTGGGTTGTTAGAGTTTCTATCATAGATATGGTTTAGTTGTCATTTGAAAGCGAGTTTGTGAAAGCTTTTGTGAGATCCTGAGTGATATTTCTAAGGAATATCTAGGGATGTCCCTAAGGGTATCTCTGATATCGGCCATAGTCCTAGAAGTATGGTAATGATCATGAATAAATTAGGAGTAAACATAATATGTAATATTTTAAATGAACCCCCTTGATTATGTTGTTTTCCTTGTATTAATTTTAACTTTCATGCTTTTCTTTTTGTTTTTTAGAAGATGGTGACCCCGAAGGGACCATGTTAATGATCAATTCACTAGGAAATGGAAGAATTTTCCTCCTGAACAACCAAATGTTATGGGATATGGAATGAGAAATATTATTTCTATACTCACACATTCTATGAATCATTATATAATTACTAATGAGAAGAGAACATGAAAACATTCTATTGAGTCCATTAGGATGAAACATCCACCTTATTTTAGGGGGTCTTCTAATCATCTTCTTGTTGAACAATGGATCAGGGCCGTTGGAATGATATTTTCCATCCTTCTCTATTTATATCATGAAATAGTGATTTGGGTTGTTTAGAGTTTATATGGTGAATCAGACCAATGATATACTCTAATCAATAATACAAGGAAGGAAGTTGAAATTCAATCCATGAGATGAGATGAATTCAAGAACATACTTTCAATACGTACATCCCTTGTATTCTTCGATCAATGATAGAATAAGTGTTCCTTTAGATTACGAAAAAGTTTGATGAATCTATTTATACATACGAGTAAAACTTTACAAGACATTGATGTTATGCTTCTGTATTTATTAGTAATCATGAATGTAAAGTTGATCGATTCTTCATTGGAAGAAAAACATGTATTAAAAGGTAATTAGAAATAAGAGACTTTAGTAAATATGAAGTGATTTTTTTTCATGATATCATGGTTGAAATGGACGTTTGTGTTACATATAATTCTCAA
The DNA here is from genome assembly GCA_963277665.1 of Viscum album. Lineage (NCBI taxonomy): Eukaryota > Viridiplantae > Streptophyta > Magnoliopsida > Santalales > Viscaceae > Viscum > Viscum album. The sequence continues at coordinate 1,680,182,308 of OY728126.1, read as the reverse complement.
GGTTTTGACCAAAAATAAATGATATATTTCCATGGAAAATATAAAAAAATTGTCAAAATAATATGAATGTTTCATTATTCTTAATGTGTGTAATGAAGCATTGTGGAGTCATTCTTAAAGAGTCTAGAAAATGTTTTAAGTGTTGAAACAATGGTAATCGAGTAGTTGAGAGCCAATGTAATGGTAAAATGGTATCTAGTGATGTGAATAGATAAAAGAATATAGAGAATGAACCACACACAAATCAATGCTACCTGAGCAATAAAATGGGTCATTATTATATCCAATTCCAAATCCAAGGGATAATGGTGATGATTCATGTCAACAACCTCATAAATCCAATGGCAACATATAATCACATGCAATCACCATTGGTGATGTTGTGTGTGACAACAGAGTGGAGGAAAGATTATGTGTTTATGTAATGGGATTACAAAATAGTGTTGTAGAATATCAATTATGGTATTATGGAATATTGGAATATCATAGTATTGGTCCACTGTGGTTTTTCATAAATATATGTTACTGGTAACCATGAAAAATGATTTAAATATTTTTGGAAAGCACGTGATATGCGCATATGAGGGTACAAGAAGATAATGAGATGTTTGATAGTTTAATGTGTTTATGACTAATAAATGTAAAGATTGATATCATGGTTTGAGTATGTATAATATTTTTTAATTTTGGTGTGTGGAAAGAGTAAATTTTGATAGAATTCATGTTTTCACTATGGTTCAATCGCATTTCATGTTAATATCATGTTTCATGAGTATAAATGATTATGTTATTCACATGTTTGGAATGTGACAACCACGAACTACCTTATGAGATATAAGAGATAAATGTTAAGTCAATTTAGTTCCACTATTTCTAATGTTATATTTTATTAGTTTTTGTATGGATTGTAATGTTATCAATTTATGGATAGTATAAGTTATATTCTGGTTGATGTTTTTTAGATTAATGTAGTATCTCACTATAGGCGTCCTTATACATATTTGATAATATAATATTACCTTTTTATTGAGAAAAATATATTGACATATCATTCTATCACATGATATTCTAACAATTCTATAATGAAAAATTCAACATCATTTATTTAAAAAATAGATTATTTGTAAATTTTTCATTCAACGACCATATGTGAGGTTTTACTAAAATCAAGTATGTATTTCCCCACATGAAAAAATTCTTCAAAATTAGCAAAAGGACCTTGAAACCAAAAATGTTATTCAAGTAACTTCTCATCTGATGAATCATATGGTCCCTTAAATCATAGAAAATAATTGGATTTATAGTAGTTTACATTATTCAATCCTTAATCACTTTTACTATCCATCTAGACAGGACGGTTAGATTTCTCTTCCTTATCCATGTTTTTATATCCCACCTATATTCTCCCATATTGAAAGCCAGTGATGAGTTATTTTGGGTGACATTTATGTTTCTAAAATTCCTTTTTAATATGAATTTTTTGTATCGCATTTAACTATGTGGGTTTCCATGAATATTACTTTCAAGTAGTAAACAATTTATAACCTCAATGAATTTTGATGGATAAATTAATTTTAAGGGTGGTAGAATGTAACACACCGATATTCTATGATATAGATTATTTTTTATTCATTTCATGTCTTATGTTATTCTCTACACAATGATTATAAATCTATATATGAAACACTATATTATCTTTTATTATAAGAAACACTAATCTTGTCTTACATTACATGCATGAGAGACCTTCCTCGATAGCTTGTGTTGTATGCAATATCAAGGATCACTAAACAAAGATATATTATTAATTTATTACTATTTAATGGGATAAAAACTAGCCATTATGGATAATAATTAACCAAATTTTTTATGTTATATAATATCAACATTCATATTATGTCTTTTCTACAACATTATATAAGAAAAAATTTAATTTTTTAGAAAAATACGAATTGTTTTAAAAATATCAAGTTTTCCGCATTTTGTTGGTGCACCCATTTTAATTATTATTTTTGAAATTTCTTTATTTCTATTTGACAAAATAAACTTATTCATTTATTTTGGATTATAAAATTTTACTTTGGTTTAGTTTCTAGGAATTTTGTAATATGATTAATTTTTTCATTAATACTGACTATGTATATTTCAATTGAAAACATTAATATCATTTAAAGTAATTAGATAGTAAAATTATGTTGTGTATTAGTTTTAAAATTTAAATAGATCATTTTTATAGAATTATTTTTCTTTAAAATGAATTTATTCAATAATTTATTATAAGGAAATTCCATTTAAAAAGGGGCATTTTAAAAAAATGATTTTCATGACATTTTAACTTTTTTAATTTTATTTTATTTACTAAATTTTTTTCTGATGAATTATGAAAATTCTATGTAAAATTTTGATTCTATAGTTCTAATGTTTTTTATGACGTTCCTTTTTGATTTCACCAATATGAATAGTAACCATGCTATATTTTATTACCACGGTAACATGTGAATTATGTTATTTAGGTTAAAAATAAAATTATAATGACTATAAAATGACCACAATATATGAGAAAAAATTTATTTCATTAATGGAATTTGAACCATATAACATACGAATCTAAATTATGTCATTTAGGGGACAAATTTCCATGAAATTGACTTAAATAATATATAAATCAATGAAAGACACAAAGTATCATTATATGTGTGTTTATAATCTATTATGTATCCAATGATGGGAAAATGGGTTGTATCAAAAAATATAACTTCTAATTTTTAACTTAATAAACATATTTCCCTAATATAAATTTATTTTTGTCATTTTGGATCCATTTGGGATATATTAAGCTATTTATAACATTTTATTTAATTATAATTTAATGATGTCACATTCATGTTTAAAATAATATATCATTTTAAAACAAGCTTAAACATAAGTTAAATTATACTATAAATACATATTATAAATATAAAATGTGTATATTTATTATGGTAATTTATTTTCAATTTTTAGAAAATAAATAATTAACATAATTATTTGTATATGGATGATACAGAAAATATTTAATAGTTGAAAAATCAATAAACTAATTTCTATTAGAATGGTATTAACAATTAAAACTCCACAAAACATTCACAATTATTTTAGTCGGGTATATATCTAACATATACATCCAATGGGAGAGGTATAGACTATTTTATTCCATTTGGAATCGATTAGGATAATTATATTATAGAATTTAATGTAATGTCAATCTTGTCACATTAATAATTTAATATGTAAAAAACTTATAATGATGGATTCTAAAGTAGGAAAAGTCGAATAAATTAATTCTTATGAAATATATTAAATCTAAATTCAATATTGTTTTTTATTTTTAAATTTCTTTAATAAGATATGTATATTAAATAATTACACAATATTGATGTAGCAATTATTATTACTATCAAAATCATATATATGTTATTAAAAAAAATAAAATTTTAAAAAAATTGGGCAAATATATTTTTCTAAATATTTTTTAGATTACATTGACTCATTTTGGATAAAATAAAATATTTGGTTATAAGATAACACTTTATAATTATATTAATAAAAATCCATGAAATGATTAGTGTAATAATTGAAACAATTGATATTTATTTAAAATAATGTATTATAAATTTAGATAAAAATAATAATTTTTTTTATAAAATATATAGTAATTATTATATGGTATAAATTTTTTTAATTTATTCAATTTTGTTTTAAATGAAATCAAATATGTAAATATTTCACCCATTTAATATTGAAACATTTGTTATCTTAATTAACATTTAATAGAATAATTAATTGTTAATTAAAATGATAATGTTTACAATGTAAAAAATTCTTGTATAAATTATATTGTTTGGATTATATTTAAATAATATAATTTCTTGTATTTGAATATAGATCATTTTATAGTTATTTTGAATGATTTAAAAAATATTATAAATTAATAGTTTCAGTAATTCCTAAAGTGTCCCTCACCCCAATTATAAAAGGACACCTCCTCTCTCATTTTCCCACAAATCATTAAGCCTTAAAATTCGCCTATACCCTAAAAACTGAACTTATATTCTTCCCTAATAACATTATAGATGATCTTGTATTTTTGAAAGTCTAACTCTAGTGCCCTAATAGGAGATTTAAAGGAGGCACATCAAAGAAGAAGTAATAAAATTTACTGATTCTTTCAAACAGCTTTCATCTTATACATCCTCTTGTTGAGTTATTTAAATATAACATAATTAATAATATAGTACTTATATAATGAGATGTTTTTATGATTATTAAACAATTATAGTCCACCTTCTACCCATCCAATGAAAAATAAAATCACCACACCTGCGTATGTAAGACATACTGTCTCCAAGCCGTGGTGTACTCTGTTTTGCACCACCACATTCATTGGATAGTTATAATGATGGATGTAGTAACATTATATGATTATTATAAAATTATATTAATTTTTAAATAATTTAAACCATCCAACTCAATACCATTAAATATTTATGGGAATGATATCTTTGCTCATACGTAGGTACGGCCTACCGTCTCCAAGATGTGGCGTTGTTCGTTCTACATGATTACCACTCACGAATTGTTATATAAATATATATAATTCATACATATGATATTAATTATCTTAATATAATTTTATAATGATATAAATATGACCTAATAATTATAACCATAACTTATTCCACAAAATATGCATATGATCATAAAGAATTTAAAACCCAAATAACGAGTAACAATTAATTTTTATAAAAGAAACGTAGGTAATATGTCCATTTATAAAGACCATGATTCAAGAATAAGTTAATATCATTATATAAATGATTATACTGAAGGTTAGAATACATAGTAAGAATATCATACCTAAGGTAAGGGATAACTTTTCAATCTCATTATTTTTCTTTGATTGTTTATACGTATGTGTTTTCTGGGGTATAATTATCATCCAAATCCATGTTTCCAAAAGGTATAATATTATTTATATTCCTATACTATTTTTAATTTAATTTATTCCGATTGATTAATTTTTATTAAATGGTGTGGAAGGAATCTTTCTTTTTTTCCATATGAGGTATATTTTGACTTCTCTATCAAGAGTTCAAGAAAATTAATTTTTAACATATACAGAATGGATTTTTTTTACGGTTTCATGAAGCCTTATTTACACGAAGCTTCCTATATATGATTTCATGTATACATTCTACTAAATAATTTTTTTTGTGAGGCATTTTTAGACAAGAAAACTGTTTTAATGAAGAAAGGATATTTTCCTCAAAAATTAAGTTTGAATGATTTATCAAAATTATTTTCCATGTAAAATGGCATAGGTTTATGTTTCTATCCAAATTATTAAATTTATTTTATTGTGACTATGATGTAATTATTTTTATGAAATACATTTATATTTTATGCATTATGTTGTGTTGGAATGATGATTATGAAATCTATTATTTGTTCTTTGGGTTATGTTCTGTTGATTGGTTTTTGTATTTGTGGAACGTGTATGATTGATTTCATTATGAGATGGTTGGGACCAATATATCCCTCCAATTAATTGGGTAATGATTTATAACTCATGATATCGACATTAATCAGATTACATGTAAATATGGTTAAGTAATACAGGGCTGGAACGACATGTAAATTCTATTTAGTAATACATGGATAGAATGAATAGTAATCCCAGTTCAGTAATGGACTTTGTCCAATTTGATGGTATTGGTAGGAATAACATGGTTACTATGTAAATAATATAATATTCATCATTATTTTCCACAATTACACATTTTATTCAAATTCCTTTTTCTCATGGTTAATGAGTCTATTATTATTTAATCCTTATAAGAAGCCATAATTGATTTCATGACTCACGATTTTGATATTAAATATTTATGTTCATGTTATTACATTGTTATGTTTATGTTTTATTTCATGTAATTCTTGTTTACCCTTACTATGCATTTTAGATCACCCTTTTCGTGTTATCTTTTTCCCAGGATATAAATAAAGGATTTAGTTGGAAAACTAATGTGGGAGATCTTTTTGGGAGATGTTGAAGAACTTTCACCAAGATTGAAGAATGTTTTCAATGTTCCCAATGGAACAAATCTATTATGGTCTTTATTCATCAGTTTCTGTCATATATTAAGTATTCCTAAAAATTAATTTAATGTTCATGCACGTCAGTCGTGTGTTTTTACACCATCAGAAGTGCAAGATTTATTGTTTATAGTGACACATCAAATAAAGGATATGGTTGTATCCTTATATAGAATGATTGATTTATTTACAATACATTAAGGTAGTGAAAAACTCATGATTTGAACTACCCAACTCATTATATTGACATAGTACCATTAATCATTTCTCTGGTGATATATAGACACTATCATTATGGTGATTTATGTGAGATATATATCAATCATAAGGGCATGATTTATATCTTCTCACAGAAAGAACTCAACATGAGGTAAATGTAATGGTTTGAGCTACTCAAGGGTTATTATGGTTCAATAAACTATTACCCTAAGAAGGAAAATAATGGAGTTGATTCCTTAATCATTATAGATAATATAGTTATATAGGAAATGTTGATTTAATGGGATACTATGTTCATGGTTATACGAAAGATTGATATGGAAAATATCAAGGAATGTGAAACATCATTTATTTCTGAATTGGTTTTCCAACTATCAATATTGGAATGGATTAAAATTTGATTGACTGAAGATGAGAATTATCAATATAAAATAATTGTAGTGAATAATGGGATGTTGAAAATTATCATTTATGATGATTAAATTATTATATTTTATAAGAGTTAATGTGTTTCCTTTATAACCGAGCAAAAACGGATTTATTGAATTATTCCCATAGCTTTAATTTCTCAATATACATTTGTATCACAATAATGTATATAAATTTGATGGAACATTTCATGTGTGATAATATGAAGATTTTTTTTTTGATTTTCCATTAGATTTTTTACTCTGTCAAGTGGGGAAGGATAACCGAATAAATACTATATGACTAATCAATCCATTGAGTATTCCTATATGGAAATTTCATGATATTACTACGGATTTTTTCAATATTTTTTCAAAAATCATGTAGAAATTATTATGTTATATGTGTAATATTTTATTAACATACAAAACCTAGTCATTTATTCGATATAAGGTAGGACTTTCAACTATAGTTCATTGCAATACTCTATATTAATGTTGTTTTAATACATTATAGATAATTTTTTTTAAATATTTCTGATATCTATACATGATTTACATCAAAATTATATTAAATTCATCAGAAATATTTGGATACTAAGCTTCATTGGATCACTACTTATAACCCTCAAACCAATGGGTAGTTTGAAAGGACCATTCAAACATTAGAAGACATTTTTAGATATTTCTCACTCAACTTTCATGTTAAGTGGGATTAATAATTTTTTCTGGTATAATTTACCTAAAACAATTGTTTCTATTAAGGTATTAAAAATTCACCATATGAATAAATGTATTGAAAGATATGTTGTAATAAAAACATGTTGGGTTGATGTTTGTGAATGAAATTTTTTTGGCCAATAGCATGTGGAGGAAACAATGAAAATGTTAAATACTATTCAACCACATATCAATGTTGTGATATGTATTAAAAAGATATATGTGTTTAAATAGAAAAAATATTTAGATTTCCATGTGGGATTCAAGTTTTCATAAATGTTTATCGATAAAAGGGTGTTTTAAGTTTCTATATCAAATTGAAAATAAGCCACCGGTATATCTGACCTTTTGAAATTCAGAAGTGGATTGGAGTGGTGTTTAATAAATTGAAAAGTAGACCTATACATTCCAATGTTCATGATTTATTTCACACCACTTGGTTAGTGATTTAAATTCCACTTCCAGAACATGTTCTCACATATAAAGAAATAGAATTGGAACATGTTTTATGCAACGTTAACGATACCATATGGACTATGGAGTCTAGAGAAAATTTGTTGAGGAATCAAATGAATATGATGGTAAATACACATTGGAGAAATCCTAAAATTCATTAGGTGACATGGTATCCGTAGGAAGCTATGATGAAGAACTAAAAAATCATTTAATGAGGTGAAATTCTGGAAATTTGAATGATGAAATTTTTGTAGAAGGAGATAATGTAACGATATGGAGTTATATCAATTATGTTTTCTCTTAGTATAGTTATTTAAATTATTATTAATAAAATTAAATCAATTAAATAAAACAATAAAGTCTTTTTAAAAGAAGAATGAATGGAATAATATATATTTCTAGATGTTAAGGAGCTTATACCCATAGAAAATTAACACGAGCACTGGAATTGAGATGTAACCATTATGAATAATAATTTGGCCAATATAATAGTTACATAACATAAAAATTTATTAATAAAAATTTTTAATGTTATAAATTAAAATATGATATATTAATATCATGATATAAGTGATTAAATGAATTAAAAATAATTAATTAAGTGTTTTCATATTTTTTTATTTGTAAATATTTAATTACATTTTTAAAATTAATATTAGAGAAAATAATTTTTTTAAAATACATTAAAAAATTAATAATTTTTTGTCTTATTATTATTACATAATTTAATGAGACAATAATTAATTTGTAAAAAGTTATATAAAACCGATTATAATTTTAAAATTGTTATTTTAAAAAAATGCTTGTTTTTTTTAAATTAATTTTATTATAATTTGAAATTTTTGTGATAAAATGAATTCAGTTATTGAATAATACATGTAAAAAATGGTGAGGGTTAAATTTCGAATGTTTTTAAATTATTTTAATTTTTGGGTATAGTGAAATACAATAATTTGTGGAATTTAACAAAAACATTAATTATTGATTCATAAATGATGTATGGCTAATGTAAGCCAATAAAATCAAACCACAATTCATAATTTTTTAATATACTTTCCCATAATGATCAAACTACTAGTACTATTGATCCAAAATAATAAACCAATGCACATCATTTTCACAAAAACAACCCTCTCTTACACTATATATACCACCCATCACCACCTCCACTCCCCACACCATATAAGATTTCCGCCTTGCGAAAGATTCCCAAACCTCTTCTCAAGAAACTACCCCAAAATTAAAAACAATTGGTCTCAAAAAAATGACAAAAATTAGTAATCATAAAATGGTTCTCAAGGGAAGAATTCAATAGGTAAAAATCAACATTCTTTTCTTTTATTTAATTGTCAATTTCGTTTCTTTTATAATCCTTCCCTCAACTCCCCCATCCAAAGTGACATTAAAAATCTAGTATTTTTATATAAATTAATGTTATTATTTCAATGTAAAATCCAATATGAATTATCTTATGATTTTAATTTTATTTTAAAGATGAAAACATTATCCGGGTGGTGCATATGTACCACATTCGTGGATGACCTAATTTTATTTTATATTCTCCCATTAGGATGGTCAAAAAAAATATGGATAGAATAAACTGTAATATATGTATTAAATCTTATAAAAATTTCTATACATATAATATTTAACTAATAATAACTAATTCATGAAATCCATTTTGTGATGATTGAAAAACTGATGAAATAATCCCAATGATAATCACTAACCACTTTTCTAATTATACATCCTCACACAAAAATAAATAAATAACTTATATAACCATTTAATATTCATTAATATCATTAATAGTATATAATTTTATTTATTTTCTACTTTTTTAGTTTTACATGTTCTACCATATATGTGTAATTGTAAACCGATCATGAAATCCATGGAATATAAACACCCCCATATGGAGAAATTTAATATTATAACATAGAAAATGTTCCATAAGGAAACTTAATAAAATTTAAATAAATAAAATACATGTTTAATACATTATAAATTAAATTATTAATGAATATAGTTTCAATATCCTATACACTATGTTTAAGTAAATAACACATTCATATAAAAGGTAATGGATTCTTCCCAATACTTTATTTTCCATTTGGGTGACACGTTCTATCTAATTAACCTAATTTAATTATTCATTACTTTTATAAAATTCTAATAAATTATTTTTACATATTTAAACTCATGTACATTGTTCATTTTATCATTATTTTATGCTTAATTACATTTTTAATATTTTTACAATTTCATTTATTCCAAACAAGAAATCTCTATGTATGTAAAAATCTCGATTTTGTTATCCATTATCATGTAAAAGACCTAATATATTTTATGAGCAATTATTTTTATAAAATCACTAAATTTTCCATGAAAAACTAATTTTTTTCATTTTCTATTATACAAATATTTTTGACAAGTAAAAATTATATTCCTAAAAGAACTCACCTTTGCAAAGTAAAAAATGTCATTTCACAAATGAATTCATTCATGATTTTATAAGAGTATTTTGATCTGTTTAAATTCAACTTTTGATTATTATTTTTTATAGATATTGATATCATATGATAATAATCTACAATAATTTATTAAATATTTTATGATCAATTTCACTGTGAATGTGACATATCAATACCATTAAGCAGACTACATAGAACGGTTAATGAATGTGTCTATAGATTGGGGAATGTTATTTAAATTTTGTATCTATAGGTTTTTTATTCTCCATTACCTTCACATGAGGAATAAATTGGGCTTACATAGTGATTTTTGGGGCATGATATATCCCCTTCATGTATCAAAATGTTTTAGAAGTCAAATTATAAATTGATTAGTTTGTGGTCTTAAACATTTACATTCATTTGTCTTGGAAGAGGCCAATATGGTGTGGTTATGATGTACATAATTATGCATTAACTCATTTGGATATTATTAATTTATAATCCAGGTTATTATTTTACATGTAGAATATTTATGGTTATGCTTCATTTTTATGTGATTATTTATATGGAATTATTAATTTAGATAGTATTATTTCCATATTATGATCAGGATTATGTTATAATTGTAGTGTTTTTAGTCATTCAACATGAATCATTATTAATATTTTCTACATCTATATTACCAACCATTATTATGAATTTTATCTTACCTATTTAAAATGATTTATTATTTCCCATGTGGTTAATATTTTTATTATAAATGACTTGTAGGGTTAATATAATAGTTATGAATGTTTACAACGATGTTTCTATGTTTTTTTATTACAAGATGTAATTTAGTGTTCATGTATGTAATATAGCATCTAAAACTACTAAACTATAAATTAAATGATAATTTTACTTCCTTTTTTGTTATACCAACGTAATAATGTAAGAAACCGGTTTTCGTCAACTGGATAAGAGGTATTTACAGTTCGTATTAGAGGATGTATAGTAGAAAAATTGGAAATTGCATTTGGAAAACATTGATTAGGGAATGAAACCATATGATTGAAATTTATGACACACATATAATAACATATTGTAATTTTTTATGGTATAGACTATGTGGGTATTTATATAAATACATCTCTATCTTAATAATATATGTGGATTTGCTTCTCTAACTTTTTTACCTAGAGGCAACTACTCCAACAAGGGTTCTGGGTTCTGAATCGGCGTGACCTGGTACATAACAATGGGCCTTACTACATAGTTGTATTGACAATCCTATGGGACATGCTTAGGATAATTCTAATTTATATTAATAACAATTATGTAGGATTTATAATTAAACACATCCATAAAAAATCTATGTTTATGATTATGAAATTAATTATGCATAAATTAAAAATTTATGTTGATTTTATTCTTGATTAATATTAAGGATTATATTTAATAAACTACTTTACTGTGTTACATGTTTTATAAATTGAAAGTAGTTGATATAATGAAATCTTTATCAATGCACAAATTTCATGTAGGTATTTCTCTCCTATGAAATATAATGATTTTGGCACTTGAGCTACGACCGGTACTAAAAAATGTATAAATATACATAGACAGATTACTCAAATTATGAACAATAAACTTACTCATATGTATAATAAGAATCCAAAACATATAAGAGTAATGTTAGACAACTTTATATGATAATAACCTACATTAATCAATTGGAATTCAAACCTATTTATGAAGGAGAAGTAAACAATATCCTTCAAGAAGATATTTATGGAATTGGGAAGAAATGAAAGGGTTGATTTTATAATGAAAGGTTTTCATGTACAATGAGATTATGTTAAATGGTTTCCATCAATTCAAAGCAGAATTGTGGTGAGTAATTTGAAATATATAAAGGAATGTATTTTAGGATGTTTCCCTAGAAATTATTTACTCCGTGGATAGTCAGTGTATATGGAGAGGAAATTAATATGTATGAATAAAAATGAGCATGAGAAAATTATGAAGTATGAGTCATACATTTCAATTTTATAAATCCATTCCATTGACTACATACATAAAACATGGTTCATGATTGGTTTATTATGTGACGTTTTAAAACCATCCCTCCGAAGAGAACTAGTCTCCCAAAAAAATTCATTATATGATGATATAGTATCATGTCCAATAATTATAAAGAAATAATTCTCTATATATAAAACATTTAAGGGATGAAAATAAAGAAGGGAGTATCGAAGTAAAGAGTAAATAACATGAATAATAAAAATGTGAATTTTATTATGTGTGATACTTTCCGAAAGAAACACACTGGTTCCAGCTAACAAAGTGAATGATATTGTTATAAGAGTATAGAAAATAGACACCAAACATGTTGTTATTGGAGAAATAAATATGATAAAAATCTCAATTCTTTAATACTCTATCACCCTGGGAAGGAAAATATGGTAGTAGATCCATTGATAATGAAGGATCATTGAGTTCTAATAACAATGCGGATTGAAAGAGAACCTATATTCATGGATCAAGTGAAGATAGACATAAGAATTTTTATATAATGTGAAATATAATTACTCTTCCAATTGGTTACCCACCCATTATTATTTTAATTAATTATATGTTCTCAATCTAAAGATGATATGTTTCAAAGGAAAATTAATGTTTTGGACGATAAGAAGTTGATAGAAAACCTGTATGAGTATGGAATAATGAAATTTTGGATGAGGTTATTTGATTCCAATATAAATGATATAAAAATTGATTTATTTGATGATTCCAATTTCTCTAATTTCTATATCCACCCTAGTAGTATTAAGATGTATATAGGTTTGACCAATCGTTTGTCATGGTTTAGAATGAATTGAGATATTACTAATTATGTATTAATATATTTAGTATGTCAACAGGTTAAGGCTAAAATATAACAACCTAGAGGCATCATGTAACCTATTTCTATTCCTACAAGGAAATGGGATGATATTTCCACAAAATTATTCACTGGATTTCCAAAAAATGCAAGAAATAATGAAATAATATTTTTAATTGTTGACCGAATGATAAAATTTGCACATTTCCTCACTATAAGGGTGGAAAATCCATTATATTGACATTGAATAATCAATATTAATGAAATTAACATATATTATGGAGAACATATTTTAATTTTGTTTGATCATGATCCATGATTTATATCATAATTCTTGGAAAAGTATTCCAAAATAATTGGATACTGAGCATTATTTGTGCACTTCTTACCACCATAAAATTGATGAGAATTATTAAAGGACCCTTAAAACATTATAAGACAATTTTATATCATCATAAAATGACTTTCATGTTTTTTGGGATCGAAAATTTCCTTCATTATAATTTTCCTACATAAATAGTTTTATAAATTTTTGATATGGTACTATATAAAGCATTATATTGAAAGATATTTCGAACACAAAATTTTTGGGATAAATATGGTGAAAGTAATCTTCTAGGAATAAATATTTTGAAGGAATCATCTTCAACAATCAAGAATAATAAAACACATATTAATGAATCAAAAAGTAGGAAAAAGACTTAAGATGATAACTAGAGGAATGATATAGGGTATCAGGTTAGAGATTATATTATTATGAAAGTGTCTCCATGGAAGGGTGTCATAATGATTAGTAGATACAGGAAACTAAGCCCCATGTAAATTGGACCTTTTAATTTTTAGAGAGAATTGGTTCGGGGGATTATTTTTTTCAAATTCCACCAATGTATTACAAAGATCTTGATGTATTCCACATCTCTTAGTTATAGAAGTAAACCTCAGACTCAACACTTGTTATCAGATATGCTGAAATAGAATTGGAAGCCAATTTATTTTACTATGAAGAGATTATACAAATTTTTCTCACTAGATGACAAATGTTGAGTAATCGGATGAATCAACTTGTAAACATACATTGGATAAATCATAAAATTGTAGAGGTAATGTGAGAGACTATGGAAATTATGATAAATATCTACAAAAATATTTTTATGATGTAACATTATAGAAATTTCAGGGGTAAATGTTTCACTAAATGGGAATATGTAATGACATAGAATTCTATTAATGATGTATTTTGATTTTATATTTACTTCATATATTATAAAATTCATAAAACATCATTGATAATACAATAAAAACATTATAAATTAAGGATATATAAAAGAAGAATTATTTATAGATGTTAAGGTTCTTATACAATTGGAATAGTAATATTTACTTCAAAATAGTAATGTGACCAGTAGGAATTGTAATATGACTAATAGAATAGTAACATATCCTATGAAATCAAGAAAAAATTTGGGTACCTTATATATAAAAATTTGATATATTTGTATCTTCATATTAGTAACTATTTGTTTTAAAAATAATAAATTTACTATTTATATTTTTTACATTATATATATTTTAATTAAAATAATATAATTAATATAATGGTTTAAATGAAATTTATTTTCCTAAAATAGATTCATAAAATAATATTATTATTCTAATTATAATATGAAATTTTTATTATAACTTAATTAATTTTTCATTAAGGTATAAAATGAGTTCACATTTTAAAATATGATATTTTGAAATAAATGATGATTTTATATAGAAATTATAGTTATCATATTTAGAAAAATATTTTCCTAAATTGTATCCAATTTTTTATTTATAATCATATAAAAATTTATAGGGTGATATTTTTATATTTTTTTAATGTTGTTGAATTTTTGGTGAATAGTGAAATACGTTAATTTATAGTACTTAACAAAATAATGAATATTTGATTCATATATAAATTATGACTGACGTAATCCCATAATATCAAAATACACTAAAATATGATAATATGTTTTGTGATAATTCTAATACTAATTTTGTTCTTATATCAAAATAAAAAGAAAATGAAAAAACACCCTTCTCCTCCACTATAATTACCACCCCACAACACATCGACACGTCACACCTTCTAAGAATTGATTATTATCCAATTTCGGCCCCAAACTATTCCCAGGACCATTACCCAACTCTATGATCTTATGGCCTCAAAAAATGATCAAATAAATTCCCCATTTAGAGGTTTTCAAGGAAGATAATTGAAGAGGTAAAAATATCAATTCTTTTGTTATATTTTATTTTCAATTTATTTTATTTTCTAATATATCCCTTAGATCCCCTATAAAAAGTTACATAATGACTCTAGTTTCATTCATATACTATAATTTTATTATTTAAATTGAAAATTCAAAATAAAGGCTCTTTTTATTTTATTTTATTATAATGATAAAAACATTGTCTTAGAGGTGATGATTTACCGCCTTTGTGGATGATATTTTTCATTTTTCAATTATTCCACTATGGCTGGTCATAAACTCATTTTTGTAGTTAATAGTGATTATAATATTTGTATTATATATATTATAATGTTTTGTTACCAGTATATATATATATATTATTAATTATTGAAACAAAACTAATTTGTGATGATAAAAAACATCAAAAATAATCCGAACGATTGTCACTAACACCTTATCTAATGATCCATCCTCACCCAAAAACATAAATGACAAATAGGACCATTTAATAATAATGAATATAATTTTCAAAAAATAATTTATATTCATAAAATTTCATTTCATTTTATTTGATCTTCCATATGCGTATAAATGTATACCGATCAGGAAACTAATGTAAATGAACAATCCCAAACGAGAAAATTTAATCTTATATATCATATAAATGTACTAAATGAACATAATAAAATTATAATAACTAAAATATATGTACCATGGGTTATAAATTAAATTTTCGACAAATATAATTTCATTATCAAGATCATTATGATTAAGTGCAGAATAATTTTGGACAAATTGAAAGGGATTCCTATATAACCTCCATTTTCAATTTGGTTTATAATTTCTCTATAATTACCAAAATTTAATTATTATTTTTTCATTTAATTCATCAAAAATAATTTTATATGCTATAACATCATTTATTGAAATTATATCATCATTATTTTATGAGGAAGTACAGGTTTTAGAAGGCTTCCATCTCATTTCTCCCTAATAAGAAAGCCAGATTATAGGAAACATCTTGATTTCATATTAGTTATCAGGAAAAAGACCTAGTCTATTTAAAGACAACATAATTTTTTCAAAATCAATTTTTTTTAATTTGAAACTATATTTTTTCATTTATTATTTTTTAAATAACAATTATAACAAATTCTAGTGATTTATCATAAATAAATCTCCTTTGAAAGTAATAAACGGGTACTTCTCTCATTAATTCAATGATTATTTTTAGATTATATTAATATATTTCAGCACCAATGTTGAAAATTTGAAATTATTGAGATTCATATCTTATGATTACAATATAAATATTTATTAAGTGCCTTAGCATTTGTTTTATTGTGGATGTGTTATCATGATAACATTCACCATAATACTTAGAATTGCTAGTGATTATGTTTAGAGATTGGGTAACAGTATTTAAATTTAAGAAGTAAATTATAGTTAGGTTTAACCATATACACATCTGGAATGAATTGGACATCGTATGTTATTGGTTGGTCACAGTATATCAAATTGATTCATATGTAAGTCTTGTGAGACACAATAGAAATGGATTTGGATGAGGCATTAACCATACATTTTGTGGTGTCCTGCTTGTGGGAATGATGTTTTGTTTATGTTGTATATCATTACAAATCCCCCCATTATGATAACATTAATTGATAATCCATGTGATTTTTTCACATGTATAATATCTGTGGTTATTATTTAATCTAATGTGATTATTTATATGGAATTTTTTATTCAACTTTTTTTCTTTTCATATTATGCACAAAACAATTTTTTAATTGAATGTATTTTTAATCCTACAACATTCCATACTATTTATATTAGTTATTTCTATATAAATAATTCGTTCTGAGATTCTAATCTCACCATATTAATATCTTTTATTTTTCCCCGTGATGCTATGACATGTATTATGAATGAATTTTAGGGGAAATATAAAGGGTATGGATGTTTCCAATAGTTTATCTATGATGTTCTTCATTCCATGTGGTAATTTAATGTTCTTGTATACAATATGGAACCCAAAACCAGTAAACTATTCATTCCATTGGGAGGAAACATCTTTATTTATTATACCTATGTAATAATATATTGCAATGACTCTAGGAAACTGCATTTCGGCTATTTACACTCTGGTTTCTATATACATTATTATTCTATTCAATTATACTAATGATAAACCTCAATTTAATGTTTTTATGTTTTATATCAATCACATTAAAAAAATAATCAATCCAATTATACTACTCTCTTATGATAAAAAACTGCGTTATTCTATTGAGTGGATACCATAAATAGATATTAATAAAAAATCATATAATATAAAGATAAATCCTCCCTATAAGTGAATTTACACGAGTTCATGTCTGAAAAATATCTAGATTACCGAGACAATGATTTTATTTTTAGAAAGAAATACAAGGAAAATGGGATGGGGTATTAACACATTAACATTTTCTCACATTGTATTTTTATTAACTGATGAGAATAAAAATTCATAAGAAGGATTTGACTCTAATATAAGTAATAATTGAATTTTATTATATTAGAAATAATTGGGGACCATTTTGTAATCCATTGTTGAAAATAGTGAGTAAGATGTCGAAAAAATATGATATTTTTTTCAAGTATTTAGTGATATAATCTCAACTATTATTAGAGAACTAATATTGGTGGGTATTTGTTTAGAAATAGATCAATAGTCTACCCTGATAAATAAAAAATGACACTAATTGGAAAAATAATACATGTCCTTCCTGAATGAACATAGAGATGTATTTTCATGTAATTATGTAAAGATGCATTGACTGGACCCCTAAGAGTCTAATAATCATTTGGGTTTACATGATTACAATAAAGGGTATAATAATTTATGGGGGTTAAATTATCCAATATATTTATGATATCATTAAGGGGGTTCTAAATGAGTGATTTTTATTTGTGTTTTAGGTTTCATCTTGAAAAAACAATATCCACCAATTAAGATAGATTTTTATCAAATGTAATTTTACCTAAGAATACAATCACAAGGGTATCGTGGATTTATTGGGTTCACCATTTAGAATGGGTGGTCAATACATAGTAAGATCCAGATTTCACCAAGGCCATACATCCCATTAGTATTAATATATTGATAAAAACAAGAATGGAATATCTTTATTCATTTGATACACATCTCCTAACTCTGTTTGAGTTATTCTCAAATAATTTATTATGATAAATTATATTATTTCTTAAAAATAATATCTTTTCTAAAAATGAAATTCAAATTTCATTCATGCTATTGTATTAATAATTGTTTTTCTAGTTCATCAATCTGTTTAGTTATTGGTTTCATCTTCTCACAATGAAATATATACAACCACTTCGTTTTATAAATTCCCAAAAAATATTTTAAATTAATTATTTTTAAGGAATAATATAATTAATCTTAATCCATGAACATCACAAACTTTTATTTAACGTGATATGATATATATGTCACAATGAAATTAGATCGCATTAGAATTTGTATTTCATATAATTAAATTGAAAATAATAACTTCCCCTAAGTAATTCATAATACATTCCATAATATCCATATAAATATTCTTAAATTCATAATTAATTTTTGGTCCCTTCATGACCAAATCAATGGTGTTACACAATTAAGCCACAATAGTAAATAATGTTTCTTTATCTATTTTTATAATCCATTCTTCATCTTCTGATGCTATTTTCATTGTATAAATAAAAAATAACATTTTCAATTATTTTTAACATGATATAATATGATTCCATAATATTAAAACATATTAAATAAATATATATATATTTATGAATAATTTATTCTCAGTATGAATAAGTATGATAATTTACATAAGGGTTGATCCAAACACTATTATCAAGAACCTTATGGGTGATAGAAATAACACAAAGCCAACACAGTCCCAATCATTTGATGACATAGATGATCCTTCTAATGATATTTATAAAACATATTAATTGATTATCCATTATATATTTTGTGAATATATGAATCATAGACCCCATGGTTATCCAAACCAAAATATGTATCAATTTAAACCTTATTGTCGATAGTTCACAAATTTCATTGTGTCTATCTAATCCTTCTGACCTGCAGTCTCATAATTAAAATGAGTAATGTATTTATCCATTTTCTATAAAGAATATTTATTCCCACATATTTCTTTTATTGAACTAATAATATATTATAGTAGCTCCAATAACCCTTTACTTGAATTATTATACATTGTAATATGCACATTTGAAAATTTTTTCTATGTTTAAAGAAAATCCCAACATGACAATTTTGTCTACGAAATTGTTTTCTGAATCATATTTTGGGGATTATTTACATCTTGTTAAAGGATATTTTTGTCTCATCAATCATCCCATTTATTCAGAACTATCCAAATATATATTCTTCTAAACAATACACCCCATTAGAGACTTTTTCATACGAGGAAAATAAATATTTTTAAAACTCAAAACACATATAAATGAATCATAAATATGAATTTCTAATCATGATGTACTGAAATTATTACAGATAATAATAAAAATGATAAATCATGTAATTATGTATAAAAAATAATTATTTTCATTCAGAGCTTTTTTATATTATATTTTATGGATTTAACTAGATGAAATGATACCAGATGAATTCTGATCTGATAATGGATCAAATATTCTTCAATCATTACTTAATCATCACATAAGAAGAACACTTAATATAAAAAATTGTATCACAGTTAATCATATCTCAACATAAAATAAAATTAAATAGAATCAATAATATATAAAAACCTAAATTCACATTAGTAAAGTGTTTGGATTGTGATTAGGGTAAAATTTACAACTTAAAAATTTTAATATCTCCAATTACTTTCATGACCCCCAAATTTGATTAATCAAAAAAAATTAATATATATCAATGGATATAAACTATTATATTTATTTTCTTCCCCAATGAAAATATAAAATAATATAAAAATATATAATTTTACTTTATTTTTCCACTATTGACAACCATATCGATAAAAAGGCATGGGATAAGATAATATTACAATAAAAGAACCCTAAAAACAGAGTTTGAACTCCTATAATCATCAAAAAAAATATAAAATGATAAATTTGTAATTTTTTAATAAAATGTAATAGCAATATGATCCATTGTATGAAAAAATTCGTATATCAATACATTATCATCCATATCCTCTCTGATGATGTGGTAATATATATCAAAATGATTTTATCATGATGGTTGAATATGTTTTCTAAAATACTGATTTCATTATTATAATCAAAACGCATGAGTAGTGGACACTCCACCTACACATATGATCATTCAACTTAGTTATTAATGTTATTAATAGAGTTATAACTTGATTAGAAGCCTCAATATCATATTCTGAAATAACTAGTAACACAAAATTTCTCTTCACTATGTCCCAATAAATACATCTCTCTCCGAGGAAGAAAAAACCACTATATAATGATAAAATATCATCAATATAAGCTACCCAATCAAAATTAGAGTATATTAATATATAAAAACTTATGTTTGTTTTTTATTTTTAACATAATCATAGTGTACCAATGATATTCCATATAATAAATTTTATAGAACTAATATTGGAATATTTTAGTTATCATTAATACCTAGAAAAATTTATAATAGCATGGATAATAGTTAGCCGTAATTCTATTTTTCCTAATAATGATAAGTTCAAGAAAATAAAAAATGTTAGAAAAGGGTCCAAAATATTTTTCTAAGATCACCATTAACAATTCTTATCAACATTATTTAAAATAACATAGTTTAATATGTGCTAAAATTTAATAAGGCGAAAATATTTTCAAAATATATGATTCAAAATATATCATAAAATTGTATGTGATAGTTGATGTGGAACTATTCCAAAAGATTATAATACTATTAGAATATAATTTAAATATCCATTCCATTGAAATCAAATTATCCATGAATATAGATAACAAATAGTTAGTTTCTCATTTAAATGATTATAAAATATGTCTATCAATATATTGAACCATATTTTTCATTTCGTTTTCTATTCGTCAATATGAAAGGAATCTTATTCCAAAATAAAATCCCAATGTTGTTATTTTTAATATAGGTTTTATATATATTGATGATAATAAGATAATATTATTATCCCATATATGTATATATATATTTATTCTTACATGTTATATTCATCATTGAAAATATATATCATAGATGTAACCATTGATATAAACTATGACCTTAAATGTAAAAAACAATATCAGAAGATATATTTCCTTATTTTAATTTATTATTTATTTATGTATAATAATAAATTTCATGAAAATAACATAGGATGTAAATTATCATTGAATAATTCAATTTTAAAATCCTCCAATAAAATATAATTTAATATTTTAAAATAATATTTTCTTCAAAGGAATATAGATTCATAATTTTTTTTGACATTAAAAATTTATAATGCTTATATGTAGTTAGTTTCGGTATAAGTCATTATCACCTCACAATAGATTTTTCGTAGTGAAATATTATACTATATCATATAGCATTTTACCTTTCAAAATATAACCTGATCCTCGTAAGAATTTCTTTCCATTAAAATAAATGCTTTTCTTTGAGGAGTATTATTATTCATATGATAATTTACAATTCTAAAATAATCTAAAAATAATGTTTTAAAAAATATTTTTAATGTAGTATATCATATTAATTCATATGATATTTTATATTTTTATGATGAATGAATATTTTAAAAATACTACATGTTTTACTTTTATCAAATGTTGGGTCATTTCATATACCTAATATATACTGAGTATGTCGTTTCAGATTCATATGATAACTGACATTGGAAGTACTCATTCATAAGATATACATCAAATAATTGTGTTATAGTTTAGTTATGATGTATGATATTTAATTTATTGATAAATCTAATATGATAATTTACATATTAATACATATGAATCCTTGAGTATACACATAATATAATTCTTCATTGTATTAAATATTATAAATGGTCATATGATATTTTCCATAGGAATTTTTTTCAAAACAATCATATTATTGATTGAATAAAGAACATGTAATAATTTAATAATCAGGGAAATAAAAATTAATCACCCAAAATCTCATTATATAAATTCATTACTAAAATTTTATAGATTTTGAGAGAATTAAAACATTTTAAATATTTGTATACATGTGAATGACATTAGTGTTTTGAAAAATATATACTTTTTATAAAATTATAGAACCTAGGAATATTTGAACAACATATTTTATAAAATTTAATGACAATGATTTATATAATCATATAGGGTATTGAAAATTATAATATTTTGAGAAAATTTTTATCTACGTAGATCTTTACCACCATTATTAATATCAAATTTAATATTGTGGTATTGAGATAAAATAAATTTAATATAAAACATGAAAAAATGAATAACGATGGAATATATTCTGAACTGAATAATGATATGTTTTTACAAATAATAATTTAATTACATATAGAAAAGAAAAAGAGATCTAAAATATATTTAAAAATTTAATCATCAAATAAATTTAAGACATTTAAAATATTATTTATTGAAAAATCAATATAAAAATTAACAGTTTAGAACAAAAAATCCAAATTATATGATATTACCAACATTGGGGATTTGGAAGTTGTTGGGGAAAATATTATAGGTCTATCTATTGAGGATCATAGTTTTTTTATATGATGTTTTTACACTTTATGATACCTATATTGAGGTAATGTTCATAGAGATCTCCCATCATAAATCAATTAAATAGAAAATTCAATAATATCAATACATTGAATAATAGTAGATCTAATAAAATATAATATACTTGACCCCTTTTCCCCCAATATTTGAAAATAAAGAAAACAAACTACATTCTAATCATATGTTTTATCTGAAAATCATAAAATTATAATCTGGAACAACAACATAAATATTAATACAATTCATGAACTAATTGATGTGTTAAAAAAAATTCAATGAGTATCCCACCAAACAACCATTTCCTCTCTTTCAAAATGGACCTCTGAAATAGATGTTCTTTTTAAACATCCATATTCAAATGTTCTTAAAAAAATTGTAATCATTCCCCAAATATATAATGACATTAATGTGTCTATAAATAATAATTTAAAATATTATATTGATGTTATTATCCCACTACTTCAACAATGGACATTTTCACTTAGTAGAGTTGATATTATCTGTAGATTTCTATTTCTGATACGAATATCATAAATCATAAATAATATAGTGATTGTATGTGTAATTCTATATATGGTCAATCATTTTTTTTATTCAGGATGAAAATCACATATCTCCTAAATGAAGTATCATTTTATATTTCGATATTTTAAGGGAAACTAAATAAATGTTAAATTATTCATTCATCCCTTACAATATCATAACATCAAAGGATAAATAATAATGATCTGTTTTTAAATAGATTAATTACACATCATGTTAGGGGATGAAATAAACATACGATTAGATGAAATGTAGTGGACTTGATCAAATTTTGATATCATTATTATCATTAAATTGAAAATGTCTAACTGGATTTTATATTCAACATATTTATTTTATTCAATGATGATAGTATATAGATATGGTTAAAATTGTTATTTTATTGATCATTTCTAATGATATATTTTTATATTATTCAAATAATATTTTTGAGAGGTAGCAACATAGTTTTATTTCATATTTCCACATCATCTTTACCACATAATTTTTTTAAAAATGTACATAACAAATAATGTATCATCTCATTATTGGATTTCACATGAATTTAAGACTTATTGATTTATGGCCATTGAAAAAATGGTATTATTATACTTTTTTATTTTTATTGAACTTAATATTATAATGAATAAGGTTCATCTAACACTCACCTAAATTTGGATTTCAATACAAGATTGGTTTCATCACATTCTCCTCTATTTGAATTAGATTTATTAATTAATGAAATATAACCTTTATCATCATTAACTAATTCACATGGCTATGGAAGCATATCTTTAAATTCACTGACATAATGTATGTTAACATAATTAGAGGCACTATTAAGACAAAATATTGTAATATTCTTACAACATTCAACAAAAACAACTTTCATTTTTACAACACTTATGTATAATATAGTTTATGATCATTGATTAATAAGGGGAGTGGATAAAATTTGGAGTTCCTTGTATTCATTAAAATTACAAAAATTAATTTGGTTTTCAAAATGAGAGGTAACATGTTCTGTTTATAGAGAATCTTATTCATCCTTTTTTAAATTAACATGCATAAATTATTTACCCTTAATTAATCATCCTAAAAAATATGGATTGTAGTCTTTGTAGATTACATCACATCCACCAATTCTGAATGAAAGTGGTTCAGTGTCCATATATTTTTATATTTTATTTATAATGGGAATCTATGATGGTTTTAAGGGAACTGTAAATAACAATAATAAAATATTCCAACACATTATCCCACAAAATATGACCAGGATTATATTCATATTCTCCATAAACCCCATTTTGTCATAGCATCAGTTCAGAAACATTCCCTAAATAATACATTTTTATAGAATTCCATCTCATTGAGTCTTCATGATATACCACTATATTGATATTATAACCCAATGATCAAATTAAACTCTATATATATATGAAATAAGATTAATCAAAAAAATTATAACATATGGTCAATTTTTCAACGGTATAAAATCTGAATAGTATACCTAATTAGATTCACATTATTCATAATATACAATATATAAATATAATATAATATGGGAAAATTACTTTCTAAAACTCTTCATATTTCTAGGTAATCCCCACATGAATAAAACTATGAATGTTATTTACCCCACCCTAAAATTCATTAATACACCTCTTCTCAAATATATAACTACAAAATTTAGATGATAAAATATCATTATGTCTATATTCAACTATGATTTACCATAGACTATTTTAACTTATGACATCATTGATAAGGGAAATGAATAAAATTACAAAATCAATTGGCGTGAACATGATAATCATTTTATTTAGTTTCTATACCACCAAATTATTGATTATATTATATACAAATATATTATTTTTTTGAAGTTATAAAAATTATTTTTTGAGAAAATCATCCTCTAATAATCAAATATAACTCATATCCTTGAACATTCAACTAATTTTCCAAAAACAATACTTTATGTATACCGAATTGATATAAAAAATAGTTTCACTCATAATCTCATATAGATCATAAGATTATTTGATATCCTTTGTGAATAATCTTATTATCATTATGATTTCATCATTATCATATATATATTTGGACAAGATTATAAATGATTCTATTTGGGGAATGAATGGTTCAAAGTAGTTATTAAAAACAATATTAAATGATTTTCAAATGATAAATGATATTGAACCATGATTAATTATATATCACAAAATTAATGTGAAGAGTAAATTATAGTGATGAGATAAAAATAATTATAATCATAAATTATAATAGATATGTTTGTAAATTTGTAACACAATGATGACATTAATTTAATATACTATATTTGAATAATTGAAAACATCTCATTTTATTTTATATCAGTAATCACATAATTATAGAATAATTGAAATTATAATACATAGTTATCTTTATAGAATAAATAATAAAAGTAATAAAAATTAACATAAATTAACCCAAATTGACTTTTACTCAAATCATTTTGATGAAAGGGAATGTTACTTTTAAATGAATCATCATATAAATTATTTTTTAAAATTAATTATGATGTGATATCTCTTTTTAGGGATTGATGAGTAATGAAAAATAATCCTCGATCACTATCCTTTTTCGTGAAAGGAATTCAGATTTTTTTGAAATATTTATACATTATTATTTGTCACATCTGATTAGAACATGGGTAAAATTGAAACCAAAATAATCCAATGACTATTTCATCCAAAATATATTCTAACAACCACTATGATATCCAATGGTTTTGGATTTAGTATTTTATAGTGAAACTGAGTTTTACATTATTCATGACCTTGAATCCTAATAATTACCAACAATATTAGAGGTTAATAATATACTTTTTAACTGATATAAACCAATCATAATCTGTATCATTATATAAAATTAAATCAAAACTAAAATTTTCATTTATTATGAAATGAAAATGTAATTTTTCATTCTAATTACAATAAAATTCACTTTGTATAAATCAAATAACTTCATTTTTCTATTTTCATAAACTATAGAGAACAAATAAAAAATAAACATACTGAATTTTTTATATATTTTTTACGTATAGAATGATTCCAATAAATTATCAACATAAAATTTTTTCCAATATCATATCCACTTTATAGAAATCAAATTTAAAATTAGAGATCAAGGGAGAAGATGTGAATTGATATTTTCGACTCCAATCATTTTGATAAATTAATCAATGACTTAACATTGAGTGAATATTCTTACAAAATGTTTTTAAAAAAATAGAAAATTAATAAAATAATAAACAAACCTATCATTCTCATTTGAAACTAATTTTATATATCTTTTTTAAAATTATGTAGTAAATAGTTCTCTTCTTGATCAAACATCCTATTTTACTAATAAATTTATACTAAATGTGCATAAGAGGGTATTCATTTCAAAAATAGTATAGAGTATGAAAATACACTAGTAAAAAATTTTGATAAAAAAGTTGTAATAAGCTATTTATAGTAAGACCTTGGTTATTTTTTATGGGCATTTAAATAATATTTATGTTTTATAAAATAATTTTAACAACATGGATGTTTAATTCATTATTGATGATCAAAAAAAAGATCATCAATGATAAATCCAAATATAAATGGTGATTTTACAAACAACAGTAGAAAAATTAAAATTTATATTAGATGTATATTCTAAAAGGAAACTAATGGATTCTAATCAAGGTTTATTCGAAATGGTTATATAATAATATATTCCATCATATTGGTAACATCATTCGGAAAATAACATACCCTTGTTTTTAGAGATCAAACCATGATTTACTATCTCTTTTCTATATATCCATTACTTCCAAAACATTATGTATAATAGGTATATCAATAAAATCCTATAATTCCTTCCAATTGAACTAGATTAATTGCTCATTCATGGATAATACTAAAATTGTGTTCCTCAACAATTCTTCTAAAATCTTATGTTCATGAAAGTGTTGGAATTAAAAAAATCTTGATTAAATATAAATATTATACTCTAAAATCCTTCATTTAATAAAGCAATAACATTTTCAAATGGAATTTTTCTAAGGACCCTCAAATTTTTGGGATGAAGACATGCATTTTCAACAAAATATATAGTTTCATGACATCATTGTTCACGATCCTATTCCATATCAAAATACATCTTCCTAAAAATGTATATCATGTATTGATTGATAAAAATAATGAAATAATCAATCGAAATAATTTTTATTATGAAAAAGCTTACCACTTTAATTACCTTTTTCATTAAAAGATTCATAATTATTCTTGTTCTTTTTTATCACTCTATAGGCTATAGAATTATTCTAATAACCATGGAAAATTTATTTATTATTTTGGATTGTAGATACCATGATTATACATGGTGATTATGATGTAATATTTTATACCAAAAACATTATTGTATCCGACCATTTATGATATTATTCTAGAGATCATTTAGTGTTTTATTTTAAATAAGAATTATTAAAAATCTATTAGTGAAATGAAATATAATGTCAAAAATTTCTCTACATAAAAATGTTTTATTTTTATATTACCACAATAATTTAATATAGGTTTCTTATCATATTCTATTACATCATTCAACAACACCATTATATTATGATTTTCTATGGAATAGAAATAATATGCAATTCCATTTTTAGAATAACGAATTGAATCCATGAATCTTGAACTCTACAAAATTTTCACCTACCAAGGATATTTTTTTAATATGTTATTCACATTTTAATATAATTGAAAAGTTATAAAAAATATTATGTGTTTTAATCCAAATCCTTAATAAATAAACCCTTATAAATATTAAAAAAATTAAAATATACAATATAAATAAATAATTTTCACTTAAACGTGTTTTTGAAAAAGGATAGAAAAAATTAACGTGGATACGTTTTAAGGAATAATAATATTCAACATCAATATAGTCTCATTGATTACTACATTTTCCATTTTCATTTTTTATCCATCAAATAGTGTCATTTTTAAAATTTATTTTGAGGAAACTCATAAAAAATATTTTTGAGGATATTTTCTCATGGAATTAACATTAAAATGTCAATGAACTATACAATTTATCCATGATTAATAAATTCGTGTGTTGAAATATATTTAATTTAAAATAATTAATTAATTAAGATCATAAATTTAATCCCTATTTTTTTGGTTCTAAATTAAAAAATTAATTATTTAAAATAGAAAAACTATTGTTAGAAAAATAAACCAAAAATATGAAATAATTTTTTTGAACTAAATATCAATCCATTAATTAAGACATAAACAATGAGTTATTTTCTAATGATAAATGAATTTTGATCTACAATAAAAAAATTCAAATAACAAATCTATAGGAGTTTCCACCAAATGTGACATAGACATTGTTAGTCCTAAATACTAAATAGATGTTTTTTAAATATAAAACTAAATGTCTTAAATAGAATGTTTCCAGAACATATTTTTATGATATTTTTGTTAATAATTTGAAGAAAATATTATTTTATGGTACCCAATTTATCATGGGTCATGTTTTTCTATTTATTAATTATTTGGAAGACCCAATCTGTCTAACTTTTCTATATATTCATCCATTATGATTTGATAATATTGTAGAAGAAAAAATCTTTTTCAATAACTCATAATTGAGGTTATCAAACTGAATTTTACTTAACATAATTATAATCTACTGCACAATAAAAATTAGAAATATTATACATGATTCTCTTTTTTGAACTAGAAAAAAAATATTTCCTATATAGCTTACGTTTTTTCATATTACTACCAATTACATTTAACTATTTTTGGCCATTTCAGAAAAAAATATTTTTCTAAAGTAATAATCCTCTTATTATAGATACATTATTTATATACTTTATCATTATCTTCATCAACTAATTATTTTATTTTTTTAATAAATGATTACACTAATAGAGGTATAATTTTCTATGTATAATTAAATTAATTTTTTTGGACATATCCCCATTTTCATCTTGCATGTAATCAGGTAATTTTTTAGGTAACATATGTTTATATTTAACATATGTATACATTTCCACATTCATTGAACAATATTCATTTTGGTCAACAATATTACTAATTTAAATTCGAGATTCAAAATCATTATTTGAAGAAAGAATAATACGTCCTCATCAGCCTATTAAATTACTCACATATTAGAATATTTATTTAATATCTTAGTAATACTTTTAAAATGAAAATAATTATTTATATTTTAGCATTATTACATTTTTATTTCTTTACATAGTTCTATTGCTTCCAATATTATAACATTCTTTTGATCTTTTTTCTCATGTTTGTTCTTATATTTCAACTGATGGAAGTCAAACATAATATTTCAAGGAAGTTTCCCTTCATAAAATTTAAAATAATTTGAATTAAAAGAAATATTCTCATATAATATAGTTGATGTAATAAAATCATTTCATTATTTATAATTTTTACAAATTTTCATAAATAATATAATACATTATCCTTAATAACTATGTATCGTGATTCTCCATCATCATATGTCTACGATAATAGTGATTTCTATGATTTTCTCTTATCCATTTATTGAGAGACATTAGAATCCATATTATATTTCTGGATAATAATTTTATCATTACCCAAGGATTACATCATTTCCTTATACATCATAAAAGCTACAACATTTATATTTATTAATAGATAAAACATATGTGTTGACTATAATATGTATACATATATTTCAAAAAAACTAAAGTTTAAAAAATGATAACGTTCTGGTTCTGATATTATTCAAGAGTATGAGTTTCTAAAGAAGTAAAATAATTAAATATTTCATATAAAATCAAATTAATTTTATTTATGATTTAACCATGATTCATATTAGTAGTGTAAAACATATTATAAACAATTTTATATAACTATTTTATTGCATTATTTCTTACATTAAATGATAAAACAATACATTACCACATATCATTGATAATGAAACATTTTATGATATTATTTAATGCCTCTAGATCAAGACCTCATACAATAATTTTAATTTATATTGAATTCAATTTGTAATATAATTCTTAAATATATGACCATAATTTTAGTTCACCTGTAGAAATCATTTAATTTTGTTAAATGATAAAATAAAACTTAAATACATCATTATTCATCTACATAATCATTTTGGATTTGTAGTAGCCACATTTCATTATATTGAAATAGTGATCTCTTCTAATAGACATTCCTAAATTCATATCGATCATTATGGAGAAATTAAAAATTGATATTAAAAAATCTACCAGTAATGGATGGGAAGTTGATATTTACATGATCTAATACAAATTATATCCCGAAAAGAGTTTCACACTCATAAAGGGGGATGAACTGGGTTCCTTTTATATTTTCCAATTTATAACCACACTCTTAAATTGGTTCAAATGATCCCCTCTATTGTTAATAAAATACTTAATGGAAATAGTCAAAATATAAAAAAACAAGATATTTTTATAATTTTTAATGGAACAATAACCAACTATTTCCCTTCACCAACATTGTACTATGAACATTATAATTTTTACTGATCATTTAATTTTTGTAAGAGACTTCAATATTTTAGTACATTAAATTAACATATTACAACTGTTCGAATATAATTTACCAAGATCTGCACATATAAGACCAATCCATAGACTTCAAGAATCACATAGTATAATAATTTATCAAAAATAGTTAGAAATAGATTATATTTAATAATTATTAGTTTATGAACAGTCATGGAAAAATGAATTGAATGTTAATGACATGATATTCCTGAGGATTGTTAATACATTAAGAGGATTCACTAAAAAATATCCTTGACTATAGTCTTCGTGTTCTTAAATATACATATTCATACAATAGATTTTAAATTCATTATATGTGTTTTATGTGTAACATTATGTAAAAACACTTTATTTGTTTTATTTGGTTTCATTTAATATTACCAGTAGATTCCATATAATTTCAATCAAATTAGTTTTTATTCAAATTCATTGTTATATATCAATGGCGGAGAGTTCATATGCTAACATTAAACAAATATTTATATTCATCCATGTTTCCTTTATTTCATCATTATGAATATACAATTTTATAAAAATAAAGGATGGTGTTTGAATTTATCAAAATTAAAAGAATGTAATAACTTCCTTAAAAATATATACATCTAATTAAATTTTATAAAAATATTTCATCATAGGAAATTAGCTTCATAACCCGATTTAATGAATGAATTTTACAATCCTAAGCCTTTGGTATCTACATGAACCATTTACAATTCATTTGATAATAAATGTAATAAAATTATTTTACATCTTATGGGAATTTTACCATTGAAATATATTATAAATATCATTAAAAAAATTACCTTTTGAAGTAAATCCATTGAATAATTTGATATTCTATGTTTTATGATAATTTTAATTTATAAGATAATCTATAAATTTTGATCCATGGTAGTATTTATTATATCCAATAGTATATGTTAACCATTCATATGATATTTCATCATTAGACCATAAATTAATATTTAATGAATTCATATTGTAGGAATTTATTCACAAGAAAAAAAATTAATTTATGAAATATATTAAAAATAAGTCATTTTAGGATTTTATAGAAACTCTCATATTAGGTTTAAATTTATATGATATTTGTCCATTCTTCATTTGAAAATAAGGTAAATCATTATATATTTCTTCAATTAAAGACACTAATATGATATTTGACATTAACACACACATATATATATATCCCAGATTATTCTCGTATGATATTTCTTCAATGTAGGACAATTTCCATGCTCATAGGATATTTTTGATAGTAAAATTACAAAATGAAAAATAATAGAGTGGAATAAAACTTTTTCAAATGAAATAATACAAGAGTAAATATAAATTATTCACCAAAAATAAAATTTGTTAAAATAATAAATAATAATTTTTTTGGATATTATGAGAAAAATAAATATGAAATATTTTGTTATGTAGGATAATGTTTTTGTACCCAAAATATTATTTTAATTATAAAAAAATCTCATTAAGAATGTAGAATGTTATTGAATCCACATTGTGTCCTTCTAGAATAATAGAAATAATATCTTTCACTAAAATATAGAAACTATATTTCAATCCTATATGAAAAAATTCATTATAATATATAAAGAAATATTATCCTGCAAATGAGAAATGTAATTTTCCCCCTGTAAAATCTGAAATGTAGGAAAATATCTCATCTCTCTAGGCATGGTAAATAAATATTATATTTTTATCTCTTAATTAAAATTTGAACAAACACCTTATTTATTTTATATACATATTATATCCTTCAAAAACATGTTATAACGAGGAATACCCCTCTCCATCCATCTAAATATTTTTGTTCGTATATATCATATGAGCCTTAGTAGTAACATACATGTATAAAACCTATTGTGAAAACAAAAATTCAAATACATCCAAAAATATAATAGCATCCATATATTGAAATAAAAAATGCTTATAGAAATTTAAATAAATAAGTGATTGATTTTTTGTATGTAAATAGATTCATAAGAAATTAAATTCTATATATATTGTTAAAATTAATCAACTACAACATATTAGATATTTCAATCATTCTAGTTTAACAAACAATTTTTTTCTTGATTCAAATAAAACTATAACACCCCAATCTCCCTTGGTACGCTTCTCTTTAAATTATACAGTAGTGTGTGTTGTACGCTACTTCAAGTTCTAACACAGCACAACCAATCAAACTAGCCACTATGAATATTAATACAAATTTTTTGATATTTTATTAATATCATCCTCCAAAATGGACTGCAATTTTGGATTCATAATATCGAAATTAGCTTATGGTGAATTTCTGGTATTTTTCTAAAAATGTGCAATTTTTGATGAATAATGAAAAACATTGAGTTATAGTTTAAAACCATATTTTTATTTAAATAATTATTTATTTTATTTAAATTTATTTTAGGTCAAAATAGATACATAATAGCTATATTAGTTCAATGTAATTCAATATAGTTAATTTATGATAATTTTATATATATAAAAATTTTATTGACTTTTCACCGTCTTTTACCCACCTCCTAGATGAATTTTTAAATTCACATAAAATAGAATTTTACCACTTCTGTGTGTGGAATATAAAAGATCAGAGAGGCACAATTGATATAAGTATGAAAAATGTGGTTCAATAAGAGGAAAATAATATTTGGTGAATAGTAACTTTTTACTTTTATTTACAACGATTAAAATTAAATAGGGTATTTATGGGTAAAAATAATAATATTATTACCCTAACACATGTCCTAATTCTATTGGATAAGTATTATTCGACAAAAAACAGCCTTAGGAATAAAATATGAACCTCTTTGGTCCACGTGGATTAGATTAGGACACTTATTATTATTATATTTAAAAAAGAGTTAAAAGAATTAAAATCAAAGATTAATAACTAATACATTTTTCATATAGTATTATACATATGAAAAATTAGACTATAAATATTCATTAGAAAATATTTACTACATAATGGTATTATATATATATTGTTTAGACAGTAAATAATTTAATTTATTTATGACACAATGATGATGCAGTAATTACCTAATTAATGAAATATTAAAATAAATGATATTATAAATATCAAAATAAATGAAATTTTAGATTTTTTATGCATTCCACTAATTTTATATTTTAATATTTCATATTATCTTTGGGTAGATTAATTTTTATCAAGGTAAAAATTCTTTTATGAATTTAGAAAAAACAAAATACCAAATACTGTCAAAACTGACATAATTGAGTTTTTGAAACAAATAATATATTATTAATTGATATTCTTTTCCTAAAAATATAATGATCTTCGAAAATATTTATATTGTGATAGATTTATCATTAATTTACCACATGGAGTTTTATTGGAAGTATATTTTAAGTTTATTAACCATTTAAAATAAAAATACAAAGAGACATGGTAAATGTAAAACTATTTAACTAAGTGTCAAATCTAAAATACAAAGTTAATATAGTGACCCAATCCAGTTTAGAACCTACTGGTTTAGTGTTTTCTACCCATCCCCACCTTATCTTTTAATTAATCCATTTTTCATCAATTATAAACTGAAAATGATTTTATTATAAAATAATATTTCTAGCTTTTCCTAAGGTTTCCATCACCCCTCTTATAAAAGGGCACTCCCCATTCTCTCTAATTCATACATTCTAATCCATTTGTACTATCCAAACCCTACTTAAATACCCTATCAACTATCCTATCTTCATCCTAGAGGCCTTCCTTTAGTCATAATGCCAACCTATGGATCCCTTTTGATCAAATCAAAATTAAGAACATGAAGAAGAGGTAAATATTTCATCACCTCTTTCAAGTTCCTTTCTTTATCCACATCCTTTTTCATTGTTGTTTCTATTATAAAATAATAACTTCAGTATCTTCTATATCCTTTTATGTTTTTATAAATATGGTGCAACCAAATTTATTATTCTATCCATCCTTTGAATTTCTTGTCTCTATATGTGCATACGTACAACTTACTGTCTCTACGTCGTGGTGTAGTTGTTATTAAATAAATTATTATTTAGATGGGTATAATAATGATGTATAATTAAAGTAAATAATAAATATAACATGATAATTATTCTTTATATAGTATATACAATCCGATTATATATTATTTTAAAATCAGAAGAATTATATTTTCGGTCATGCGTACGTACGGATTCCCGTCTCCACGAACGCGATGGGATTCATTCCCCATCGTATCAATTCAAGACTATTTTTCATAAATTGATTAAAAATAATGATTAAAGACTTGATATCTTTCTATATATAAATAGTATACATCCCATCCATAACAAATATGACACACATACCAAATAATATAAAGGATATCAAATCCAATAACTCCTGAAACAATGATAATACTAAAATATTATTAAAAATCAATGTAAAAAGATCATATATGATATCATATTAATGTATATTATTCTTGTATAATTTAATAAAAATTATTTAACAATTACATTATATATTATTTTAACCTACCCTTGAGCATGGAAAATTAATAATTAAGGGTTAATTTCACAATCTCTTCATTATCTGATGTTGTTTATTTGTAATTATCTAATGGGATATATTTATCATCTAAATCCATGTTTCCTAAAAATGTATTCCAATACCTTCTTAATATTTTATCGACCATGACTTAAATTCATTTATTCCATTGTTTGAATTTTCAAAGATGTTTATAAAAGAATATTACCATCATTCTCCAAACAAGGTCCTTTATAACCATTTCGAAAATGTTAAGCTAAGAATATCTTCTTTTACCTTATACGACAGGTGAGGCTATTTTCCTCCATTATGACATCATCAGAGCTTCTCTTATATCCATATAAGTATATTTTCAAATATAAATGTCTTTTTAAAATTATCTTCATTTGAAATGATTTCAAAATAGAAAGAGATATTTCTATAAAAAATGATTTGATTTCATCTATGTCAACATCTTTTAAGGGATTTTAAGTTTATTTAATGTTTATTTGTTATGATACAAAACATTCATATGGTATTGTAGGTTTTGTGATATGTTTGACTGTGGATGTGTTATTTTTATACCATTCATGGTTTATAGATAAATTATTTACATTTCATATGCTTTTTTAATATGAATGTTTATGTTATGTTTAATCCATTTCATATGAGGAATTCATTGGACTTAGTATGTGATGGGTGGAGCCCGCTACAGCCCATCGATGCATCAGTTGTTCTCATGAGACAAATGAGTGTCTTGGCACAACGACTTGATAAAATCTTATTAGTAGTCCTGGCACAAGTATGTGACTATGTGGTTATGATAGTCTATCATTATGCATTGCATCATTAAGAAAGTTTTTATTGATATTGCTTGTGATTATTCGACTAGTATAATATCCATGTAAGTATTTAAATGGAATTATTTGATTTTACCTTTTCCATATTATGCTAAAGTTCAACTCTAAAAGGCTATTGTTTTATTCTTAAAAATTTCCTTAAATGATTATTCTTATTTATGAAAGTTTCTGAAATATTGTTATCCTTACTGAGCATATGAGCTCACTCCTTTCTATGTTATATTTTTCCTAGGATAAGAAGAAGTATTTTAAGACTGAAATGCATGGATAGTTTCAGAGGATATGGGTGTGGTCTATGGATTAGTATAGAAAAACATCCTAGAATATTGGTATTGTAGTGATTTTTTGATTTTTACAAGCAATACATCCCTTTATGTCTTTGAGTAGGTAGAGGTGGCTCTGGAACATATGTACCTAGGGGTAAATCCCAAAAACACCACTTTGAGAAAGACTCGAATGGGAACTGGTGCACGACAACAGGCCTTGTTGCACTCTTGGTTACGAGAATCCTGAGGGATATGCTTAGGATAATTCTCATTTTTTGATAAACCATTGTGAAGGCTTTATGTGTATATACATACTCAAAGAATTTTTTTTATTATTATGGATTATATCCTTAAATTGTACAGTTTTTGTTAAGTGTTATACAAGTTTGGAATTATGTATTTCGATTCATAAACTGATCTACTTTATGCCATAGTTTAGAAATGGGGTCCAGTTAAGGGAATGGAACCCGTATCAATGTACGCACTCTATGTAAGAGTTTCCCTCCTACTAAAGATAATTATAGTGGAGTTGGTGACACAACTAGTATTGATCATCTTTTCACTATATTGGGACTACTCACTCAGGTTATGAATAATAACCATACCCATATGGATCACCCTGATCGAAAAAGTGGAGGATCAATGTTAGATCGCTTCATGAGGCAACAACCACCAAAATTAAATGGGAGTAAAAATCCACTAGTATCTTAGCAGTGGATAAATTCCAAAGAGAAAATATTCCATGCCTTGGGGAGTAGTGAAATGGAAAAAGAAGTCATGGTAGTTTACCACATCACAAGAGTTTCTCATCAACTGTGGTCATTGATTAAAAACAAAAAGGAATATGGTGTACTATCAAATATGGAATGAATGTAGTTTGAAGAAATTTTCATAGAAAAATACGTTCCTCATGACCGTTGAGCAGATATGGAAAGGCAATTTCTGAGTTTGAGGAAAAAGGAGGATGATAATGTCGCAAAGTATGAAGCTAAAATTACAATGTTAGCGAGGCTTGCTGAAGATTATATACGTAACCCGAGATGTAAGGTTGATAGTTTATTTCATGGGTTAAAACCATTTCTCCATCTTTCTTTAGCCTCACAATCCTTCTCATCATACGAAGATATTATCTCATGTGCTATCAAGACAGAAAAATAATTCTCTACGTCTTACGACTTCAAAACAATGAAAGAGAAGCAAAGATTTGCTGAACACTCTGGAAATGGAAATAAGGTGACAAATAGAAAATTTTAATATCCATCCTGTAGTAAATGAGGGAAGAAATTCCATGGTACATGCCTAAAGGTAATGGGATTATGTTACAAGGGACGTGAAAAAGTCCACCATGATCGTGATTGCAATGGGAAGATAGAGGCTGTAAATGTTGAATGCTATAGTTGTAGATAAAGGGGGAATTATGAGAATGAATTTCATAAGTGTTAAGGGAACTTACCTTAGAAAAGTCCAAGGGTTCATGTCCAAGCATATGATATCACTACTGCGAGGTTGAAGCTCTAAAAGACGTGGTGGAAGGTAATTTAATGGTTTTTTTCAAGTTTAGCAAATTCTTTATTTGATTCCATATCCTCACATTGTTTGATATCTTCCCAGTTTTCTAAAAAAATAGATATTTGCAATTATATTTCACAAGGGATTTGTCAGTCAAAACTCTTAAGAAACATATCATCACAACAAAGTTTTGTGAATCTGTTATCATTAGGGTATATATATTCTCTTTATCTGTTGATCTCATCATCATACCCATGATTGATTTTGATATAATCATAGTTATGGATTTTATTTCTTCTAATGATGAAAACAATTATTGTATGAAAAGTGTGGTTATGATTTTTGATGACGATGATAAATAATACAATATATTTAAGGTAGAATAGTCATCACTTGATTCTTATCTAGATCCGCCCCTAGTAGCTCAACTAAATTAAATTATTGTGGAGGAAAATAATGAAATAACCATGGGAGAGGAATGGAATTTTTAAATATGGTATGTACCTATTTTGAAATAATATGTAAATGTTCTTCCAAAAGACTTACATGGACATCCACTAGAATGAGAAATTGAGTTTTCCATTGATTTAATTCCTGGTTCAAGGTCTATATCGAAGACCCCATATAGAATGGCCACTGTGGCATTAGTGGAACTAACGAAATAACTAGAGTAATTGAGTAATAAGGGAATTATTATCCCTAGTGTTTCTCTATGGGGATCCCCTATCCTTTTTATTAAGAAGAGTGATGGATCTATGAGGTTGTGAATTGACAACATGGAATCAATTTTATAACAATAATGAACAAGTATCCCATACCTCACATTAATGATTTATTTGACCAACTTCATGGAGCTAAATACTTTTCAAATATTGACTATTGATCTAGATACCATCAGTTGTAAGGGAAGAAGGAAGTCATTCTGAAGACAGAATTTCAAACCACGTACGTGCAATACGAGTTTACCGTAATTCTTTTTGGATTGAATAATGCACCCTCTGTCTTCATTGATCAAATGAGTAGAGTTTTCAAGGAATATCTCGATGATTTTGTTGTGGTATTTATTGATGATATATTGGTATTCTCCAAAATCTATGAAGATCTTGAAAATCACTTGTATATTATCCTGAAGACCCTTATAAGAGATGAATTATATGGGAAGTTTAGCAAGTGGGAATTCTGGCTTCAATAGATTTCTTTTCTTGTCCATATTGTCTCTAAGGATAGAATCCCTATTAACCCATCAAAGACCAAGGCAATCCAAGAATGGCCATCACTAACAAGTACAACTCAGGTACGGAATTTTATGGTTTTTGTAGGTTATAATTGATGTTTCGTCTAGAATTTTTCATGGTTGGCTAACCCATTAACAATGTTGACATGAAAAGGGGTTAAAATTTGTTGGACAACAGAGTGTGAATTTTTTTTTGAGGAACTCAAGTGAATATTATTAAATGTTTTTTCTTAACTCTTCAATCAGGGAATGATGGATTTTTTATTTATATTGATGCATCAAAGACGGGACATGGATGTGTGCTTATGCAGAATGATAGATTTTCTGCCTATGCATCATGATAGTAGAAAATTCATGAGAAAAACTATCCTACTCATGATCTTGAGCTAGAAACTATAATCATTGCTTTGATGATTTGGAGACACTATCTCTATGGTGAAAATTTTGAGATATATACTGATCACAAGAGTTTGAAATATATTTTCTCACAAAAAGAACTAATAATGAGGCAAAGGCGATGGCCTGAACTACTCATGGATTATTATTACACTATACACTACCACCCGAGGAAGGAAAATAAGGTGGCAGATGCTTTGATAAGAAAAGATCATGGAGTTTTGAACAAGAAGAGAGTTGAAAAGGATCATATATACATGTATCCAGTAATGATGGATATCGGAAAAACATTTAAGGTGAAACATCAATTCATTTTCAAGTGGATGTCGAAACATCTTTACTATAAAAGATAAAAATGTTCTTTAGGATGATGATAAAGAGATTCAAAAGAAGATTACATCTGTGAATAACTGGAGATTGAGTGACTTTGTATATAAAGATGGAATTTTGATATTTTGGAAGAGACTTTGTGTTCATGATATACCAAATCAAAAAGGGAATTGTTGGATGATTCACATAGTTCGAATTTCTCTATACCCCCTGGAAGAACCAAGATGTATAGATATTTGAAGGAACATTTTTGGTGGGACAACAAGAAGAGGGAGATTAATGATTTTTTGTATAGATGTATGGTTTGTAAACAAGTGAAAGCTGGAAGGCTACGACCTAGAAGAGTCATGCAACCACTTCCCATACCTTAGTGGAAATGGGATAATATTAAGATGGACTTTGTCATGGGAAAACCAATGACTCCTAGAAAGAACGATGAAATATGGGTCATTGTTGGTCATCATACAATGTCAGCACATTTTCTTATTATAATAGAAGAATTACCACTTTAATGATTGGAAGGACTATATATTAATGAAGTTGTAAGACTTCGTGGAGTACCCCTATCGATTGTTTCAGATCATAATCCTCATTTTACATCAAGATTCTAGAAAAGTATTTAGAAATCCCTGGATACTGAACTTCATTTGATCACTTCCTGCCACCCCAAAACAGATGGAAAATCCGAACAAACTATTCAATCCTTATAACACATGTTGAGATCATGCTCACTTGGCATTCAAGGTATGTGGGATCAATATTTACCTCTGGTAGAATTTTCCTATAACAATAGCTTCCATTTAAGTATTCGAATGGCACCATATGAAGCATTATATATAAAGAGATTTCACACACCAACCTTTTGGGATGATGTTGGTTAAAGAAAACTATTATGGCCTGAACTGCTGGAGGAAATGATGAAAAAGGTGTAGGTAATCCAAAACCACATTAAATCAACTCAAAGTAGGCAGAAGAGATATTTTGACAACGGAAGGATGGATTTGGAGTTTTGGGTAGGAGATAATGTTTTCATGATGGTATCTCAATGGAAGGGTGTTATATGTTTTGGTAAGAAGGGTAAATTTTGTCGCAAGTACATCAGACCTTTGAAATTATATAACTAATTGGGGATGTAGCATAATGATTGGAAATGCCGCCAAGTCTCTTTAATGTCCATGATGTGTTCCACATATCACTATTGAGAAAATACATGCCTGACCCAACACATGTACTCATCTGTGAGGAATTAGAATTAGAACCCAATTTGTCTTATTTTGAAGAGCCTTCCAAGATTTTTGATACACGAGAACAAGTGTTGAGAAACCGGATGACTCTTCAAGTTAAATTTATATGGATAAGCCGTAAGATGGAAGAGGCAACGTGGTAAACTGATAAACTATTAATGAAGAACCACCCGAGTCTTTTTACACAGTAATAATCTAGAAATTTCATGGATGATGTTATTTGACAGAGATGAGAATGTAACACCAAAATCCTTCATGTTATGCTTCTCTTTGAATAATACATTAGTGTCTGTTGTACGCAACATTGAGTTCTATCAAACAATAACCAATCAAATTAGCTGTTATGAATAGTAATA
This sequence comes from Viscum album, assembly GCA_963277665.1. Taxonomy (NCBI): domain Eukaryota; kingdom Viridiplantae; phylum Streptophyta; class Magnoliopsida; order Santalales; family Viscaceae; genus Viscum; species Viscum album. The sequence goes on along the minus strand of OY728126.1, from coordinate 1,680,140,224 downwards.
CCCAGATTTTGAAATTTTCGTAATGTTATCTCTAAAAATGGACCTCATTTTTTGATTTAGAATATCGAAATTACCTTTGGGTGAATTTTTGGTATTTTTCTGAAAACATTCAATTTTTTAAGAATAGTTAAAACACTGAGTTATGGTTTAAAACAAAAAAAATTTTAAATAATAATTTATTTCCATTATATTAATATTAGGTCAAATTAGATACATAATACCTATATAGGTTCAATTTAATTCATTGAAGTTAGTATATAATAATTATAGATATATTAAATTTTTATTGAACTTTTCACCGTCTTTTACCCACCTCCTAAGAGAATTTGAAATTTACATAAAACTTATTTTTATCGCTTCTATGAGTGGAATTTCAAAAATACTTGAGGAATAGTTGATATCATTAAGAAATATGTGGTTCAAGAAGATGAATATAATTTTTGGTGAATAGTATATTTTTTACTTTTATTTACCACGGTTAAAAGTAAATAGGGTATTTAAGGTAAAAATGATATTTTTATTACCTGAACACATGTTATAATTCTACTGGATAAGTATAATTCGACCAAAAAACCTTAGGAATAAAATTTGAACCTCTCTGGTCCACATGGATTAGATTACGACACTTATTTCTATTTTATTTAATGAAGAGTTAAAAGAATTAAAATCCAAGTTTAATAAATAAATCATTTTTAATATAGGTTTATACATAAGTTAAATTCGACTATAAAAATTCATTAGAAATATAAAAAGATTTTATATAGAATAGTATTTTATTTATATTTTTTATACATTAAATAAATTAATTTAATTTTGACATAATGATGATGCAGTAATTACATTATTAATGAAATATAAAAATATTTGATATTTTAAATATCCAAATAAAAGTAATTTGAGACTTTTTATGAATTACACGATTTTTCTAGGTTAATATGTCATATTAGGGTTGGTTATAAGAATTTTTTTTGATGTAATAAATTTGTTATGAATTTAGTAAAAACTAAATAGCAAATAGATTTAAAATTGACATAAAATAGTTTTTAAAACAAATATTATATTATTAATTGATATTTTATTCCTAAAAATATATGGATCGCCCAAAGGACTTATATAATGAAATTTTTATCATTAAGGACCCACATGGGGTTATTTTTTAAGTATATATTATGTTAATTAACCATATATTATAAAAATACTAAGAGACATGGTAAATGTCAAACTATTAAACTAAGAGTTAAATCAAAAAGATAATGTTAATATAGTGACTCAAACAGGTCTAAAACCTATTGGTTGAGTGGTTTCCGACCCATCCACACCATAGTAATTATATAATCTATTTTTTAGCCAATATTTAACGAAAATAATTTCATTATAAAATAATATTTCTAGCTTTTCTTAAGGTTCCCTCACCCGTCTTATAAAAGGGCGCTCACATTTCTCTCTAATTCACACCTTCAAAGCCATTTGGCTCAAATAAAACCTGACCAAATACCCTATAAATTGTACTACCTTCATTGTAGATGGATTCCTTTAGTCATAAAGCCATCCTATGGAGAAATTTTTATCAAATCAAAAGAAAGAACCCGAAGAAGTGGAAAATATTTCATCACCTCTTTTAAGTTCCTTTCTTTTTCCACATCCTTTTTCTTTTTTGTTTCCATTATAAGATAATAACTCAAGTATCTTATATATAATGTGATGTTATTATAAATATGTTACAACCAAATTCATTATTCAATCCATACTTGGAATGACATGTCACCACACGTGCATACGTACGACTTACTGTCTCCACGTCGTAGTGTAATTTTTATTCAATAAATTATTATTTGGATAAGTATAATAATGATGTTTAATTTATATAAATAATAAAAATAACATGATAATGATTCTATAAATATGATATACTATCAAATTATATAATATTTTAATATCAAAATAATGATATTGTCGCTCGTGCATACGTACGGATTACCGTCTCCACGAACGTGATAATATTCATTTCCCATAATATCCATTCAAGAATAATTATCATTAGATGATTGAAAATAATGTCATAAAGACTTGATATAATTCTGGATATGAATAATATACCTCCCATACATAAAAAATTTGTCTCAAATAATAATTAATATAAAGGAAAACAAATCTGTTAACACCCAAAACAACGATAATACTAAGATATTATTAACAAAGAAATGTCAAAAGATCATATATGATATAATATTATAGTATATGATTCTTGTATAATTTAATAATTATTATTTTTCCTTTATTGAGGAGGTTAACCTACCCTCGACCAAGGAAAAGTACAAGGTAAGTGTTAATTTCTCAATGTCTTCATTATCTGAGGTTTTTATATGTAATTATCTACAGAGATCTCTTTATAATCCACATCCATGTTTCTTAAAAATGTCTTCCAAAACATTTTTAACATTTTATAGACTGTGGGTTAAAGTCATTTATACCATTTATTGACATTTATATGATGTTTATAAAGTAATATTTCCATTATTTTCCAAACATGGTCATTTTTAAACGTTTCGACACAGTTAATGTAAAAATGGATTTTTTTTTAACATATATGACGGGTAAGGCTTTTTTCCGCCGTTAAGACATCATCATAGATTCCCGTAAAAGATTATATGAATATTATTAATAATAAATGTTTTCATTTATAATTATATGAATTTTAAATGATTTCAAAATAAAAATATATATTTCTCTAAAAAAGGTTTGATTTAATCTATGTCAACATCCTTTGATGGATTTTATGTTTATTTGAAGTTGATTTATTATGATACAAAACTTCCATTTTGTATTGATTTTTTAGTGATATGTTTGACTTTGGATGTTTTATTTTTATAACATTCATGGTTTATGGATAATGTGTTGACATTTCATTTGATAGTTTTAATATTAACTCTTATGTTATGTTTAAACCTTTTCAAATAAGGATTTCATTGGACTTAGTATGTGACGGGTGGAGCATGCTTAGCTCCTCGATGCATAGGTAGGTCTCATGAGAAAAACTATTGTCTTTTCATAAGGCCTTGATAGAATCATATTTATAGTCTTGGAATAAGGCCTTGACTATGTGGTTTTGATAGTCTAGCATTGGGCATTCCGTCATTATGAAAGTGGATATTAATATTGCATGTGATGATTCGACTACTAGATTATCCATGTAAGTAAATGGAATTATTTGATTTTACCTTTTCAATATTATACTGGAGTTCCAGTTTAAAAGGATTTTTTTTAGTCTTATACATTTCCATAAATTTTTATTCTTATTTATGGAAGTTTCCACTATATTGTTATCCTTACTGATAATCTGAGCTCACCTCTTTCTATGTTTTATTATTCTGAGGATGCAAAGAAGTATTTTATGACTGACCTACATGGATATTCTGAGGGCATATGAGTGTCGTCTATTTGAACAATGTTGTTGTAGTTTTTAATTTTATGATGCAATGTAATCCTTATGAATGTATCTTGAACTTCCAAGGATACTAATGTGATCGGTCTTTTGAGACATTATCATTTCTTATCATTCCAATGTTTTGTAATAATGCACTGACTCTGGGTAATTGGGTTCGAGGCGTTACACAAAACATAAAAAAGATAGTTCAATTTGTAAAACAACAAAAAGATAATTTCTAAACATGTGTCATAATTAACTCATCCCTTTCTCAAATATGTGAAATTCAATTCTCATATGGGTACACAAATAAATCTAAAACAAGATCAAAATGTCATTTTCAACAGTTATAGGCAGGATGCTAGATCATATGAATAATCGCAGTTGTCTATAACATGATATTACCTAATGGTAAAACTAAAAGAAATATAAAATCAAAATATTATACATAATTGATGAATAAAGAAACTCTTAAAGTAAACTATAAAATTATATTATTAATAAAATTATAACTATAACATGTGACTAAACGAAACATTGAAAAAATATCCATACCACTTAATATGGTAAAAAATAATCATAAAATAAAACCATTCCCAAAAAGATACTACCGGTATCCATGACTTCTATGATAACTCACCACATCACCTACCACTACTATATATCCAAATCATGATTCCACAACAAAAGGTCATTTTAATGAAATTGAAAATATATAAATATAACTTTGAAATACCAAATGATTTATAAATGATGTATAAAAATTTTCTCTAAAAGATATTTTCATGTAATTGGTCTAATTTCACTAATAATAAAGCAATTTAAGCAATTTTTAAAATGGAATGGAATAAAATTACATGTTTAATCATAATAAATCCAATATAATTTCCTTTAATGTTTAGTTAAAATTATACTCCTCATCTTGATATAAAAAAAATTAAAAAAAAATTAAAAAAACATTCACCTTTCTTTAGATACCTCACATTGACTAAAGAATGTTTACCTCCCTTCTATGCATTTTTAAATTATGTTATGAATAGTATAACCATTATTGAATGAACTCATCACCAAAAAATAAATAAGAAATCAATATTTTAAAATATGAGATATGTATCAAATTAAACATGATGCACACAATAAGACCACATGAGTCATTTGAACTTCGTGTATAGGATAAGATGAAAATGAAATAAATTATATGGTATAATAAACAATAAATGATTCCTTAGAAAACAAATTGTACTAATGTCATATTTTCCAAGAAATTTCCAAATACAAAGGTCTAATTTCAAATATATATTTCTTCCCAACAACACAGAACACCTAACTAGTATACAACATTCCTCATTAGGGCCACTCTCTAAATATGTTTATTTGAAAAATTAAATGTGGAGAGGAGTATAGTGTTCTATAAAATGTATAAATATAAATTTTTCATATGTTCCAATTAATTAAATAAAAAATATTAGAGAAACAAAAAAACCACCTAACTAAAAAATAAGTCCAAAATAATCGAAATATTATCCTAATAAAAATATTATCAAATGAAATAAAACATTTCACATTTTTAATACCCTCTAAAAAAGGGAAAAATCTCCAAATGGGGTATCAAATTACATTAAGAAGATGAAATAAGGGGCATATGTGCACCTTAAAACCCCACAAATCATGAAAACTATTTAATATTTCAATAAACCCCATAATAAAAAATACTTCAATTCCATGTACCGTTTTTCAAAATGAAAATTCAATGATAAATAAATCTATAAAATCAACCACTAAAAACAATTTTCAGTTAAAATTTTATATACTACACATATTATTATTAAAACCGCATAAAAAATATAAAATTTCCCCCATTGGAATTAAATTTATGAAACTAAATTTCACCTATTTCATTAAGCTAAAAATTTGGAAAATATTGTTAAACATAACATTTCATTTATATCATTCGCATTAATATTTTTTATCAAGAACATAACAAACTTCATCACTTTGAAAATAATATAACCTTTTAAATATCTATTGTTTTCATCTGATATAACATTACAAGACCTATAATAATTCCCAATAACTATCACATAAATATATTAATTAAAATATCAATAAAAATCATTTAAATATTTTTTAAATAAGTGTTGATCAAGAAATCATATACATAATTTTTAGTTATAACCCCTCAGGATAAGATCAAATTCATTATCTTTTATAGAGAACACTTAGAAAATTATAGATATGGACTATACAACAATTATATCATTAAATTATAATATCAAAACAATCCTAAAACAAAAAAAACCGACATCCATAGAGTTCATGAGATGAAGTGAAACCAAAGGAAAAAAGGATGAAAGAGGAAAGAAGATGGGATAAAATAATAGAATATTTTACCACATGAAATCCCATATAAAATGAATCAAAGAAGATAAAATATATATGGAAATTGAGGGATAGTTCTATTCATGCACAATATTTCCATATCAAAAAAAGGTGAATATTTTTTCTAAACCCCATAAATCTAAACTACATATAATTACTATCCAAATATTTGAAAACCCATGTGGACAATAAAGTTTATCAACATGGGTTGGTAAAAAATATTATATCCTTGGGGGACACATATGGTTCCAACTACAAAATGAACTGGTTTTGGAATATATTTTAGAATCAATGTTCCAACCACACTAAAAACATATAAAATTCTTAAACTCATGATTATAAGATCTCTCAAATTTTTTATTGTAATTATCAACATGAAAATCCTCAACACATCGATTAAAAACAATTTTAATTTTATTCTTGATTATGTATGATATAGAATCATATTTGAACAAAACATAAATAAAGAAGAAAAAGAAAAAAAATTACATTGAAAATCTCTTTATGTTAGGGTCATCTCATAGTTTACCCAAAATAGTACACCCCAAGATATCTTCTTTTAGAATCCTAAATATGGACCATTAACATAGTTTTCAAAACCATGTATACAAAATTACATATAATTATAAATTTCTATAATTCTTTAAATAAGAGTGTTAAATTTCAAAACACATAAATTTTCCAAAAATTAATCAATACAAATTAAACTAAAGTGACAGAGGGTGTTACACTTCCTATTTAAGAACATTATCACATGAAGTAGTACTGAATCCTCCAAAATATATGTCTAAAATATCAATTATAACAATGGCTTGGTAATACATGAGAAGGCCACAACCAAAAGGAAGAAAACACAAACATAAAAATTACTAGGGGAATCATACATTCATCTTCAGAACAAATAATTACATACCAAAATCTACTTAGTGAACAAACATACTAATTTATAGTAGGGTTTTTTGATTGATATAGGATGACATATATTGGTGTAATATATAGTTATGTGTCGACTGTAGTGATATATAATGGATAAACCATTATAAATAGTAATTGGAATCCTTACCCAAACAAATAAACAATAGAATAAAAGACATCAATCACTTAAAATTGAAACCACCGCCACTAAAAAATATACAATATTTGTGAAAATAAAATATATTCCCACATTATTATGGGGACCCATTACCACAAAATCCCTACAGAAATGAAAAACACCATGACAAGCCTATGTGCGTGACAAAAATGGATTATTCAGCATCGAGATAAAAACACTGAATAATGGGGAAATATAAAGATGATGATAAACTCTACAAACCCAAAATGAAATAGAAAATAATTCAAAATGAGATTTATGAACGAAATGGGGTGAATCAAGACAATGAAAAGCGGTGGAATTATATCATTCTATCCTAAACCACCATGTCTGAGCCAAAATTGTTCATGACTGCATGCACGCCTTTCCATATTCAGGAGTTTTCTTACTATCTTTGAAGGTCTCAAGTGAATCCCTTGGGAGACAATACCCAAAATATATTTTCATGGAATTTATAATAATGAATAAACAAAATAATAAAAATCTGAGTAAATGTAGAGGAAAAATAAAGGCATATATATTAAGGCTCACAATGTGGTAAGACAATCTAGACTATAAACCAGAAGAAAAAAACGTGATAAATGTAAATAAACAAATATTTTGGGTGTACTCCGATGACTATCATGGCCTATTAAAATTTAATTCTCCATTTATTAACTATCTTTAATAGCTACATTTCCCATCGTTGAGCCTATAGTCATGAAATCTAAAAGTGCACTGAAAATACCGAGTAGGGTGTGAGTTCATGACTTAGTAGGAAACCATCAATGCATCCTTCAAAAATGTGCATAGAATATATGTATCAGTGTATATTATGACATAAGTAAATTCTCATTAAACATACATGTATTGAGTCATTTTTCCCTGACCAAGCGTCTAAAACCCTTGTCCCCCCTGATTCGGATCATTACCAATAATAATGTTAAGAACATACCTTCCTACACTATGGAAACCAACATCACCCCACCCACATGTGGTTCTTACTGGAACTTATCTAGTTCGTTAAAGTAGGTCCCTAGCCCATTTAAACATTTAAACCCCCCACATCCCATGTATATATAAATAAATGAATAGGTTCTATCATCAATTCATCCTTGGACCACTTAACCGTTTAAAAAAACCCAGGACACATGTCTGTATGAATAAATGAACACAATCTTTCAACAATGAATCTTCATCCCACATATCCTTTGATAAAACCGAAATCTATGTTATTAGGGATCAATGAATTATATATGTATGATAGATACTAGTAATTATCTTCCTCTAGGGTATCCACATTCTAATTTTAAGATATTATCATAGTGTTACGTTGGGTAACTGGCTAATGAGTTGCAAAACTCCCAACCTCAGTGCTCCACCTGAGTATTTTGATATCTACAAAAACATTTATAATCTATTAACACAAATCAAAACGTATTGAAGCATAGTGTGAAAAGTCGCATCGAGATAAATGTTATGATTATCACACACTAACATCTACACCCATGGATACTCAAATACCTTCAATAAATTAATCACTAACATGGGTTATTCCAATTTAAACATCACATAATGATAAAATCATATATATATATATGTATATTCCCCGTAATGGGAATGAACCTCCTACCTCAATTTCATCATCATAAACATAAAAGTTCATTGAAGGGGTTTTCACCTAATCCATATTCACTCATAAACCATAAATATGATCCCCCATTAATGATGCCTAACCCAAAAAACCATTTATTTTATATTGAAATGAATTAAAATGTCATATGGTATAATAATTTATCTCTCATATATAATTACAATATTATTGTTCTAGACAAGTGAATTCAATATTATGTTAACGAATATTTATAAAACCACATATGATCATTTAAAACTCCAAATTAATTAACAAAAAAATGTGGTTCTAATTATAATTATTACCCAGTAAAACCATTTAATAATCTATGACAAATTCATAAATATTATTTGATAATTTAATATCTTTTTCAATTGATAATATTTCTTATAATTAAACTAGGATATTTTGTATAATTATATTCCAACATTTTCCCAAAGAAATTATCCTTCATTATTCAATAATCATCATTGAAATCATTCTTTTATAAAATTTACACATCAACAACTTGATAATTTCATTGAATTATCAGTGATTCAATTTTTCAATTATCATTTGATAATTTTTTATAATTATAGTTGTTACGATTTTTCAATTATAATCTTAAAATGTTTGTATTTTATCTATTTATATTGTTTAAATTATACATTATAATTTCTAAAAAATGTAGATTGGAGATACATTATTTCTATCAAAAATAAATGTGGAATTAAAATATTTCTTATTAATACAAATACAACGAATCTAGTGGTGTGTAAATCCGATAAATAATTATAATAATTTTGAAGATTGAGTTTTATAAGTATAATAAAAAAATAAAAGAGTGAGAGAGTGAGAGAGAGGATATATGTGATAAATAAATTGCTTCTTACCCATGCCATACACAGCACCAGAGATCCAATATATAGAAGTTTCTAATAAATTACTTTTGTAACATTTATTAATTTTTCACTTATTTGTAACTTTCTTATATTAATTTCATGCACCAACCCGTCATCATACTCATAATTTCATGTACTTGTACCGTGAGCCTAAATTAAATATTCATCCTTGGTCTTACAATGAATGCACTAATTCAAGGGTCATGCTACCACTGATGGCATGTCAATCTGACACTATAAAATTGAGTTATTAATGAAATAGTGTTTGTACAATAAAAGTATTTGAATTGGATAATAAACTATGAAAAACCAAATACATGAATTGAATAAATGAAATAATTAAAACAAAACCATCCATCATTAGCTAAATAACTATAAAATAATAATTATTTTACACCCTCATCCTTGTGATGAGAGATTATAGATTAAGGAATTAAATGAATAAATGATGAATGAAATATGAAGATAAAGAGGTGGGGGACCAGATAGTAGCACATCATATTTTTGTAGACATTGGTCTATAGATCTATCCTCGACATCGCTAACTTTTATATCTATTAATATAACATATTTGGGATATGGAAACATTTAATTTGATGTAAATGTGTAATATTATGTGGATAATTTCAATATCATGTATAATGGTGGTCTGTAGAACAAATTAAGTCGTCCTTTGAAATTTCATGTAAGTTTTATCCATGATTATTCTTTATGTGACTAATTAACATGTAATGACCCATAATTTTGAATAAATCTAGTTTCCTAATTGTGTGTATTATTTTATTTTATACTCAACAAAATTGTTTCATTTGATAACATGAGTATAATTAAAATGAGACCGTTGGGTTTTGACTGTTATATGATCATTGGTCAATATAAACGCTGGAAACTAAACGTTTCGATTGTTGTTCCTAAATACAAGTGATATTGGGTAATTAATAGAAAAAGAAAATTATATGGCCTCATACAATAGTCTCGGGACAATCGAAGCCCAAATAATGGAACTTGGGAAGAAGTTAGCACCACTGGGCTTTTCTCTGGACCAAACCCAAGACGAACTTCATCGTGTGAAGCTAGAACACAATCGCCTTCATGAGAAGTTCGAACTGATAGAAATTACTACTTGTGAAATGTTGTCTAAGACACCCCTAGATTATATCACCCTATAACACCTTACACTTAGGTCCTATTCTGGTGTTATAAGGGGCAATGTAATGAGATCGTAACCGCCTTGTGTAATCCTCTGATTTAGATTAAAATTGTGATTTTGTCTTATGATGAAGCTTGTGAATTTTCAAATGTTCTGATAAATATAGTATGAATATTTATTTATGACTTCCAGAAAAAGGACATTTGAAAATATTTATGTAAACCTATGATAATTAGTTATGTGTAATGATTTTCAAAAAAATGGTTTTCTACAATTATGTTCAGTACGAAATTTAGAGTCTAATAATATCAACTTAATTTTTGATGAATAGTAAATTATGAATAGTGATTTTATGCTTTGGATTAGTAATTTAACCAAATGGATTAGTAATATCACTTAATGAAAGTATTAATATAATCTTGTCACCTTGATTAAATAATGTGATTCAATAAAATAGGTAAACAACTGTTTTAGAAATTATTATTCAAGTATTAGTTTTTTTCAGTTGAATAGTGTTTTTTCATTAAAAATTTAATTAAAAATATTTATAAATTTTTTTTTATGAAATGGATTTCATTTTTGAACCCAGAGCATCAATATTATGTTATGTTAATTTTTTGGGATATTTCCGAAAAAATGAATTTTTGGTGAATTGTGTATTTATTTAAAAATTAAATTAAAAATATTTATAAAAATATTTTAATAAAATGGATTTCATTTTTTAAATCAGATCATCGATATTTGGTTAAGGTGAAATTTTGGGATTTTTCTGAGAAAGTTAAATTTTCGATGAATAGTGAAAATACAGTTTTTAAGTTACGGGTGTTTAATGACATTATTAAATGATGTATTAAGTATGTAATAAAAATGACCGACTTATGAGTAGTAAGATAAGGTATGAGGTCTCCCATGGGGCCAATACCATGGGAAAATACCATGGTCAAGCCCATGGTTTTTCCAATACCACCAATGAGTTGTCCCTTGGCAATTAATGCCTTGTCCCTTCACTTTGCCTATAAATACCCACCCTTTCCACCTTTAATTTTCACTCCCAAATCTCTCCCAACGATTCTATGGTCTCATTACCTCCCATGGAGTCCTCCCAAGGTGCCACCAAGCCCTCAAGGTCCCGACCTTGGAGTTTTACGAGATACGTTTTAAGATAAGTGATCATACCTCTCTCTTTCTTTCCAAGTACTTTCTTTTTTGTCATATATTTTATGCTCCATGTTCTTATATTAGAGTATGTTCTTCTATATTCATACTATTGTCTTTATCATTTTCATATAATGATATAACCCCTCTTTCACTAATCATTTCATTTTATGAATGTCTATGTGGCTTCTTTAGGCTGCAGAATTTTTAAGGGATTCTTTTACCCTTCTCGTTTTCAAGATCTATTTTCATATCAGGTCTCTCAAGTTCCTTTTTATTATGTTATGGTATGATCTCTATATCTATAATACTGATATTTTATGTTCATATTATGAGATACCCTATTTTATCTCATCAATTCATTTTTTTAATGTTTTAACTGACTCCGTTAGGCTACAGAATTTTCATAAGAGAAATCTTATTTTTGTCTTCCCCCAATGTTTTTCATTTCATATGGTATGTATTCAAAATTTCATTACCATTTTCTGATATAAAATATATTCTGTCCCACTATTGTGTTATAGATCATTTTTTATTGGGTGACCCATGTCCCCTCTCTTTTCATTATTTTCTAAAACCCGGTAACATAGTCGTTATGCTGCAGAATTTTCGTCTCAAAATGCCTCTCTCTTTTTTCTCAAATTATTTTATTTTATTAAGTGAATACTCAAATATATTTCTTTTATTGGGGTATTCACATATGTATCAACATGTTCTATGTTAAATTCTCGGATTTTCATACATGAAACCCACTTTCCTTTTTTTGTGGGTTTAAAGTGACATAAAGATAACGTCTTTAAAGCAGTTTTTGAAATGTGATGACTATAAAGTGAAACCCATTTCATTTATTCTATATGGTTTTTTTATGAAATGATTGATGATGATATATTTGGATCACATGAAAATTAAAACAAATTTAAGGGTGTGCCCTGATAGAGCTCTAATGCATTGGGTAAAGACATAATCTCTAGAGATGACCATTTTTAACGACGCCTTGGTGAATAACCTTGGTAAATTTTAATGACTCCTTGGGGATGTACCTTGGTGAAATGGAAATTATTGTCTATTTTAAATGATTTAGCCACATATTCAAGTTATGAAACACATTATTTTTATTATGATATGCCTCATGATCTTTTTCTAATTCTTTAAAGTCATTTTTCATGAATTTTGATGTGTCTCATGTTCTCATGTAAAATGTTTCCCTTGTTTCCATTACTGGACCATATGCACACCCTTTCCTTTGATGTATTCTCCCAGGTTATTAGATGATGTAATGAACTTAGGATGAAAAAATGAAGAATCCATTCATGTGTTTAAGAGGAATGTTTTTTGTCTCATGTAATAAGTTCCTAGTTTCCAATACACTAAACCATAAAGATCCTCGGTTTAGTATAATGTAATGAAAGTTTATGTGATAAAATGGCAGGATGTTATAGTTGGTATCAATGGATGGTTAAGTTATTTATGGAAATTAGGATAGAAAAATGTTAGGAAGAACCCTATATAAAAGTTTAAATATAATAAATCTTCCTTTTATTTTGTCTAGTATTGAGTTAGGGGTTTCCAGGAAAATACATCAATGTCTGGATACGAGCTGATAGGGGTGGATCTGGCATTGAAGTACATAGGGATACAACCCAAAAACAACTCATTGAGCTAGATCAAAACAAGAACTGGTATACGACAACGGGCCTTTCTACACTCTTGCTTATGACACCCCCGGGGGATATGCTTTGGTAAATACATAATCTTAGTATGAACCATTATAAGAGGAACAAAGATAAAATAATATACTGATTCACATAAGAATATATGATCATTGATAACCTAGATTGGAACCTCGGGGATCACAAGTTAGGGTATACATTATTTCTAAATGTTTATCCTTCTATGCTTGAAGTTTCTTTTTAATGATTATTGGCTATGTATTTAAGCTCCTAATTATAATTTCTTATCCACGTTAATGGTGGAAAATGGAAGAAAATTTCCCAAAAACCAATGTGATAGGAAATGTGAAAACTGCACTATTAATGTGACAGAAATAAAGTGTGATCAAGTTAAACATATTGTGATTATGCCAAACCAGCTATCAAAAATCACAATTAATAATTGGTACATAGTTGAATGCCCAAATTCATCATGGAAGAAGAAGACAAAGTCTCATGGATGTTCATATGATAAAGTTGATAAGGTAAAGAAGACCCAATTTCCTTTTTGCAAAATGTGTTGGAAGATGCACCAAGGAAAACAACACAAAGGAACCAGTAGATGTTTTATGTGTGGGAATATAGGGCATAAAGTATCCAATTTCTTTAAAAAATGGATAATGTGATGAATAGAGATAAGGTTCAATCTAATGTACCTTACACTTTTCAATATCGTAAATGTGGAGAAGTTGGAAATTATCCAAGGAAATGATCTCTTGGAAGGGATGAGAAGCATGATGAGGATCAACATTCTTCATGGACAAGGTAAAAATGCAAGTCTTATGCTGAGATGGATCATGATGACAAATGTACATGTAACTTCTTCACAATAATTGTCTATGTCATGCTTTATTTTAGATCGTTCTCTATGAGAATATCTTTTATGTTTTCTAAGATCATCGAGTCAGTACCTAAGATGATTTTATATCATTAAAGAAAACATCTATTATTATGTACCAGATGTTGATGTAGTGAAGCTGTTTTTCTTTTAAAAAAGGTGATTATGGGATTAAAAGATTATTATTATTTTGGAAGACGTTCACTATTTTGGGAACCCTGTATGATCAAGGTAAATAGATTACTATGGTATTTTCTTTTAGGAGTAAAGGTTGACTTATATTTTGAAGAAATGATGAATTTAAGGTGAACTTTTGGTAACTTAGGTTACTTATGGAAATGATTAACCTATCAGGGGGAAAATGTTATTAGGTTGGTTACTTTGGTTATAAGATGATAAGAGTGGTTGATGTTTTTTGGAGATGAATGAAAATGTCCATCTTGGAAGACTATTTTAGGAGGTCGTTATTATAATTGGGTTTCAATATTAGTTTAGTTTATTATGAGTAATTTTAAGGACAGTTATTTATGGAATGGTCTATGATGAACTTTGGGTAGTACCATGGAATTTTGAATATTTAAAGTAGTTTCCCTTTCTATGGGATTCTTTCTTTTGGAAGAGTTTTTTAATCTTACCCTTTCTGTTTTGTGTGATAAAATTTTAAAGATAGATAGTTAATCATTTGTGGATTACTTGATTCTCTAGAAGATGATTCTAGTGCATTAATGAGATGAAGAAGTTTTGAATTCTCATCGTTTGGAGAAATGATTGGTTTTGGTAGAAACTTATTAAAGGATGAAACTATACTTGATGGTAGGTATATTTCCTTATGTTTTTATTCTATGTAGTAAATGAATTCCTCAAAATCATGAATTGGAACGTAAAACAAAAGCAATTTTGCTTTACGTTTCCTAAAGGATAATCAAAGACCGTTTACACACATCATTTGTTTGTGATTTTGATGTGATTAACTTTCTCCTAATCATGTCTTCTATAACTCTCCATCAAAACTTGACCCTTTGTTTTCTCTTCCATATCCATGTTTCCCTACATGGAATCCTAGTATGGGTTATCTTGGGTGACCTCTGTACTTCCCTTTCTTTCTTTTAAAGTAATAGTTTTACTGACTCTTTTTCCGAAGTGGGACTTTCAATGAAATTTCAAAGCCCAATTTTAAAATTTGTGAGGACACAATATCTTAAGGGGTAAAATGTAACAAACTGAAATTTTGAATAAATATTGTTTCCTAATTTTGTTTGTTATTTTATTTTATACTCAAAAAAACTGTTTCATTTGATAACATGAGTATAATTAAAATGAGATTGTTGGGTTTCAACTATTATATGACCGTTGGTCAATAAGACTGCTAGAAACTAAACGTTTTGATTATAGTATCTAAATACAAGTGATCCTGGTTAATTAATATAGATAGAAGATTAGATGGCCTCATCCAATAGTCTCAGGACAATCGAATCCCATCTAACGGAACTTGGGAAGGAGGTAGCACCACTGGGCTTTGCTCTAGACCAAACCCAAGCCGAACATCATCGTGTGAAGCTAAAACATAATCTCCTTTACGAGAAGTTCAAACTGATATAAATTACTACTCGTGCAATGTTGGATGAGCCGCCCCAAGATTCTATCACCCTAGCACACCCTACTCTTAGGTCCTATGCTGGTGTTATAAGAGGCTATGTAAGGAGACCATAATAGCCTTGTTTAATATTTTTATTTAGATAGAAATTGTGATTTGGTCTTATGATGAAGCTTGTGGATTTTGAAATATCCAGATAAATATAGTATGCATATTTTTGATGAATTCTAGAAAAGTTATATTTGGAAGTATTAATTTAAACCTAAGAAAATTAATTATGTGTAATGATTTTTTAAAAAAAAATGGTCTTCTACAATTATGTTCAGAATGAAATCTAGAGTCTAATAAGATCAGCATTATATTTGATGAATAACAAATTTTGAATAGTGATTTAATGCTTAGGATTAGTAATGTGACCAAATAGATTAGTAATATCACTTAAAAATGTATTAATATAATCCAAGCACCTTGATTATGAAATGTGATTCAATTAAATAGGTAAATAACTGTTTCAGAAATTATTAGTCATGTAATAGTTTTTTCGGGTGAATAGAGTTTTTTCATTAAAAATTAAATGAAAAATATTTTGAAAAATATTTTTATAAAATGGATTTCATTTTTGAACTTAGAGAATCCATATTATGTTAAGGTAATTTTTCGGGATTTCTCTGAAAAAAATGAATTTTCGATGAATAGTGTATTTATTTAAAAATTAAATTACAAAAATTAAGAAAATAATTTTATAAAATGGAGTTAATTTTTGAAATCAGAACATCAATATTTGGTTAAGGTGAAATGTTGGGACTTTTCTGAGAGTGTTGAATTTTCGATGAATAGTGAAAATACAGTTTTTAAGTTACTAGTGTTTAATGCCATCATTAAATGATTTATTAAGTATGTAATCAATATGGTCGACTTATGAATAGTAAGATATGGTATGAGGTGTCCCATGTGGCCAATACCATGGGAAAATACCATGGGCAAACCCATGGATTTTCCAATACCACTAATAAGGTGTCCCTTGGCCATTAATGCCTTGTCCCCTCAATTTCCGTATAAATACCCACCCTTTCCTCCTTTAGTTTTCACTCCCAACTCTCCCCCATCGAAGCTATGGTCTCATTTCCTCCAAATTAGTCCTCCCAAAATCCCCCCAAGCCCTCAACGTACCGACCTTTGATTTTTAAGAGATATGTTTAATTGTAAAGGATCCTACCTATCTCTTTCTTTCCAAGTACTCTCTTTTATGTCATATCTTTTATGATCCATGTTCTTCTGTTGGAGGATGTTATTTTATATTCAAACTATAGTCCTTATCATGTTCATATGATGATATTACACCTCTTTCTCTTATCATTTCATTTTCAGAATGTTTATGTGGTGTCGTTAGGCTGCCGAATTTTTAAGGGATTCTTTCACCCCTCCCGTTTTCAAGATCTATTTTCATGTCAAGTCCTTCAAGTTAATTTTTATTATGTTGGTGTATGATATCTATATCAATAATACTTATCTTTTATTTTAATATTATGATAGATCCTATTTGATCTCGTCCATTAATTGTTTTAATGATTTAAGTGACGTCGTTAGGCTGCCGGATTTTCATAAAAGAAATCTATTTTTTGTATTCCTTCAATGTTTTTCATTTCATATGTTATTTCTTTAAAATTTCATTACCATTTTCTTACATCCATTATATTATTTCCCTATACTGTTTTATGGATCATTTATAATTTGATGACCCATGGCCCATCTCTTTTCAATATTTTCTAAAACCCTGTAACATAGCCATTATGCTGTAGAATTTTCTTCTCAAAATGCCTCTCTCTTTTTCTCAAATCCTTATATATTATTAAGTGAATACTCAAATCAATTTCTTCTACATGGGTATTCACATATATATAAAAATGTTCTATTTTAAATTATGGGATTTACATACATGAAGCCCGCTTTACTTTTTCTGTGGGTTTAACGTGACATAAAGATCACGTCTTTAAAGTAGTTTTTAAAATGTGATGACTAGGAAATGAACCCCATTTCTTTTATGCTATATGGGTTGTTTATGAAATGATTAATGATGATATATGAGGATAACATGATAATAAAGGCAAATTTTAGGGTTCTCCCTGATTGCGCTCCAATGCGTTGTGTAATGACTTATTCTCTAGAGATGACCATATTTAATGACGCATTGGGGAATAAACTTGGTAATTTTTATTGACACCTTGTAGATTAACCATGGTGAAATAGAAAAGATTGTCTATGTTAAATTTTCTAGCCACATCTTCAAGTTATGAAACACATTATTTTTATTGTGATATGCCTCATTATATCTTTCTCATTACTTAAAGTTATTTTTCATGACTTTTGATGTGTCTCATGTTCTAATGTAAAATGTTTCCCATGTTTCCCTTATTGGGCCTTCTGCTCACCCTTTACTTTGATGTATCCTCCTAGGTTATGAGATGCTTTAATGAACATAGGATGAACAAATGAAGAAACTTTCAAGTGTTTAATAAGAATGTTTTTTTTGTCTCGTGTTATATGTTTCTGGTTTCCAAGACACTAAAACTTAAAGATCCTATTTTTTGTATAATGTAAAGAAAGTTTATGTGATAAAAAGAAGGGATTCTATATTACACATTGAAAAAGTGATGTTCTCTCTTCTAATTAATATTATGTCTTGAATTTGATTCATTCCTGGTATTTGTTCACATAATTTAAGTATTTCATGATGAGGAATGTTAATTTCTACCTCCAAATCAGCAGTTATTCTAGGTATGTCACATTTGACCCCTAAGAGTACCCCATTATCATCCTTCATCTAACGATTCCTTATTATTTAATGTAAAAAATTGTTTTTTCTAAATAATTTAACTATACATGAATCCATTTTATAATACAAATTAATTTTTTTCCACATCACATCATTTCACAACCTGATTATACTTCAGTTGAGGATAATACAATATTTTTGTTCCTTTTCCGAATATTGATAGAATCTTCCATAAATACCGAAACATGTCAGACATACAACATATTGAATTGAATATAAAAAATATTACAAAATTTCTATAAATAAAACATCATTAAATTTGTGAATGAAATAAATGTATGAATGACTGTTACTGAGATTTCAACGATCTAAAATAGTACCTTCTTCACCCATAGTATTGATATCACATGTGGAATAAAATAATATTATCACCAATGAGGAAATATTTTAGAAATATGTTAGTTCCCAATATTCCTTGAAGAATGATATCATTAAGGAGAAGAATATCAATTACCATAAAGTTAAAATTTTAGATGATGATACATGATATTTTGATATTGAAATAAACTTCTCTATATTGAATTTTATATTGATGAAATTGGCACATGATTTTATATACCACAATATCGACATTAGATATTGATTTGTTCAATTCAAATAAATCAAGTTTTTTAAAAGTTCTCTATAAATCTAGAGTGGTGGGTTTTCATTCAATACAAGCATCATTTTTATATTATTCATGATAAAATACAATTAAGCAAGAAGAAACAGCAGAAACATCATGCCAAGACCATCCCTCCCTAAGGTGGACTAAAATAGTGAGTAACTAGAGCATCCCCTTGAATCAAAATAAGCCATTCCTGATTAAGAATAGTAATGTTATGGAGATAGGTGAAATTGGACCCATGTTCTGTCATCAAATCTAGGTGATCTGAAACCTTGTTTCCCTCTATCCATGTTTGTGTGACTATGATGCTTCTATTGAGTAGATCCTTAAATTTCTGGATTATATACGCAACTGACCATGGGATGGATTCTTTTCCATGAAAGGAGTCATGTAGTATCAGAGATTCAGTTTAAACTTATGTCATATCCATAGTCATATGATTATAGTGAGTGAAGTGAGTAAGTGTTGTATTATCCTCTCTATGAAGAGAGGTACCACATCCATAATGAGCTGTAAAAGTGAGGAGGACACTTCCCCAGATGTCACATACCATCCCTCCTCCACGCATGTCACAAAAGATATTTGACCCATCAGTATTTAGATTGAGTCTGTTAATTGGGGGTTCAATCGAATCAAGTGACCCTACTTACGAGATGTAGGAGGCATGACAATAGGTGAGATAGGGTGAAGATGACACATAGATAGTGACTCCCGTCAGTTCCCTATGAGCATCACAAAATCTACCAAAATACACATTGTCCGCATTACGATGGACTGAAAGGTGTAGAGGGACCCCTCATATCTGCTCTGGTTCCTTGCATTCCATAAACACCATCATCACATGATCAAAATCATTGATCGTGCCGATTTCTCCAATTTTGAGTCCATCGCCCCATGGAACGGGTTTTTCCAGAAATGAAGCCACATGAAAGGTATATTCCAAGATAGTAGTGATGTATCCAAATGAACCTCCACATTTTTTTGGTCCCATTTACCTTCTAAGATGATATGTTCTACTCTTTCCCCTTCTTTATCCTTAAAATAGTGACATCGGAAGGAGAGATTGATCCCCACATTTTTCATGCTGTCATCTATTGGTTTGAATCCTTTTTCACCATATGAACTAGTTCTAACCATCATAGGGATCCAAAGATGAAGAAATCATGGAATAGTACTTCATCATGAATTATCAAGAGTAGGATGGCATGAACACCCAACAATTCAGTTCATCAAAGATACTGATTTCCTCAAATATGGATTTTTGGTTTCTGTCCATCACTTCCCTAATGAATGACTAATGCAAGACACCTCATTAAAGGAGATTTATGGGGTTAGGCTCACTGGATAACCGATCACTTCCCCTTCCCAATTATAAAACCAGAAGAGAATTTTACCTTCTCACACAATCCACCAAGAATGTTTTTGGAGCTTCTGGATGAGGGGGTGCACCTTGGACCATATGGGGGACATTTTGGTGATAAATTCTTCTTCTTTTTCACCAGGAATGTAGGACATGGTACTTCCCCACATGTTAAGGTACTCAATCACTTCCCACACACATTTTCCGTTCATGCACGTAATCGTGCTACCCCTGCATCTTACATTAATCCCACCAATTGATTTGGGATGACCCAACCTCACCTATGAATCCCAGTGCCTCTTACCTTCGTATTTAGGATAAAACTCGTTCCTTGATGGTTAAAAACTATCCCTATTAATTTATTTTTCATGTATATGTATCATGGGTAATATTAAAATTTGCATAAAAAATTATTTTTTATTATACCATCATGAATGAGGATTTTATTTAATTTCATTATTGTATTAATGGAATGATATAAGAATTACACGTAAATGAATCACTATCACATGAAATTCATTAATGAAAATTCTAAGTATATTTATAGGGAAATTCAACTATATCCCAGATAAATCCAAATTTATTAACATGGTTATTTTTATTTCATATCATAGGGAGTTGTCTCTATCCATTACAAATGATACAAAGGTAGTAAATATTATAATAGAGATGTTATTATACCTTTCTAAATTCCATAATAAGATGGACATATCTCTTAATAGAATATATAAAATAAGGGTTCATAATTTCAGATCGAGCGAAGATGTAACTAATCAAAAAATGGGTGAAAATCATCATCCTAAATGATATCATGAATTATCTATAATTATTATAGAAAATTTCATTTTACAGAGCCTGATAGATGTTAATTAAAGGAGTACTGAATTTAAATATTTGGAACGTTTTTTATGAAATCCTATATTAAACTCATTTGTTATTGACTATGATATTACCTATTGTCAAGTGAAATAAATTTCATTATGTTCTATTTTAAAAGACATCATCGTTAACAAAAAAAAGTTTATGTCTGCCAAATACATTAAAATATCTTCCATCAAATCATAAAATTTATTATGGACTATCAAATACTCTTTGCGACATTCCAAATATGGGTAACATTTTAGAAGCCTATTATATCCAACTAGAGACAGGCAGTCCATGTTTACTCATTCCACCTCTAATTTCATCCGTAATTAGATTTATTATTCCCCTCATAATATTTTAATGAATAAATTAAATTTTTTTATTTTTAGTATCAGTAAAAAAATATTTAGTTCTTCACAAGATATTGAAGTATAAGGAAACTAATTTTATTTCATCCAATGTGAAATAGTTTTATCTAAAATATTATATCATTTATATTCATACATCCCACTATAATGAAATGATGAACTAATTAATAGAATTATTTTAATATATATATATATATATATAATATCATTTAGAAGATTGTAGAGACCCGAAGCCTGACGTACATGGAGTTTACATTACTTTTGAGGAATACTTAGTACATAACAAAAATACAAACACACAAGGACCGTAATAGTTTAGTGTCTTTGGAAACTCGGAACGTAATCATCTAATCGTGGTGAAAGATCTTCAACATCTCCCATAAAGATCTTCCTTTTTTTATACCTAAAACTTTTCTTTATATCCTGGGGAAAAGAAAACATAATAGGGTGAGCTCAAATGCTCAGTAAGGGTAAACAAAAGAAATATCAATCACATCATATACATAAGAACATAGCTTTTGGAAATCTTAACCTGCAAAAGAGCTCATAATATCATAACATGGGGTAAATCATAGAAGTTAAATGTAATCCCAATAATCATAACATAAAACATGAAACTTTGTGGCATACACTCACATAATCATATAGAATCATTTCTTGTTAGTCAAGACTCATTGCCAAGACTATCTTAGTGGACAAAGTCCCTTTCTGAATCGAGTAACCCTCATTCCAGTCCTGTTTCACTGAACCGGTATAACCTGTCACGACCCGTCCTTGGGGCCCGTGCCGTGACTACCCCAAGCCCGCCTTCCATAGGCCAGGGGCTGGCGACTAGCACCAAGGCGTAAAATCCCAGTAAACAGGGAAGGCATTGCCTTTATAAGTAACAACCACACAGAGTCAGCAAGCGGAAAGTAAAGTGCAGAAAGGTAAAGGGGCCGGAAATACAAGCCCAACTGTAAAGTACAACTGAAAAGTAAAGTACAGCAACTGAAGAAAAGACGGCGGCCTCGTGTCGTCCACTGGCAATCCCACCTGAAGGGTGGGTACAGATAGCCTCCAAGCTCCTCGGGCCCCACGTCCGCTCTGAGCACGTCCCGTCCAGTGGTCCACCTCCAGGTACCGTCCTGCTCCACGCCCCAACCGCGATCAGCGCTGTCCGTCGTCTGCAACCAACACCACGAAGTGCGGGCATAGCCCGTGCAGGGGTGAGTACAACTACTCAGTAAGGACCCCGAGACCCCCGAAGGTCTCCCGAAATCCACAAAGGATATAGCACAAAAGAAAGATGCAATCACGAAGTAACATCTGACTCGACTTAGGTATATGCCCATACATATACCTAAGTCCCCAATTCTAGCTCTGCTCACGAGCTCAAGAACAACTCAATCCACAAAGGAAAGCAAGACTCAAATCCACAAGGAGAGTAAACAGTAAATCCACAAAGGATGGTTCAACACAATCCACAAAGGAGAGTAACATAAGATTCAGCTCAACCAGGTATACTTTTTCAGATGACGTCAAAGACGATCACTGATCCGTCTCAGTCGTCGGACCCACGAAGGATCGATAGGTACTAACCCCCGCAAAAAGACCCACGTAGGATCGGGCTCACACAGAACCTGTAGGCAGTGGCTCACACAGAACCGGTAGTAAGGACCCACGGAGGATCGGGCTCACACAGAACCTGAAGCACTGATCCACGTGGGATCGCTGAGTGCAGTAGTCGACGCAGTCCACTGAGGATCTCTGCACAGTCGTCGCCGCAGTCCACGAAGGATCTCTGCTCTGCCGTCGTCGCAGTCCACGGAGGATCTCTGCTCTGCCGTCGTCGCAGTCCACTGAGGATCTCTGCTCTGCCGTCGTCGCAGTCCACGGAGGATCTCTGCTCTGCCGTCGTCGCAGTCCACGGAGGATCTCTGCTCTGTCGTCGAGGTCACAGCCAGCGCTAGGGTTCCCGCACGTAGCGAGCTCGTTCAGGAGGGTCCGCTCCACGAGCCGAGGGGCTGATACATCAACTGACACGTAGTCCGAAGTTGATGTATCCAAAAGTTCCGTATCGACAACAGGATCTCAACGCGACAGACGGCGCGTCAAACGGACGCCCGGTCTGAGAGTTATTGGCATTTTCGTCCCAGGGGCCCGGTTGGTTTTTAGGGCAAAACCAACCCGACCGTACTCCGCCTGTATCCGATCCTCGGGCGGAGTATGCCAAAAGGTCCGTCTCACTTAGAGGAAACTACCACAGCTGACGGTACGTCGATCGGACGTCCGTAGCTCAAGTTATGAGCGTTTCCGCTCCGAGGGCCCGGTTGGTTTCGTGTACGAACCAACCCGGCCGAACCCAAAGTCTTCCGAAACCTTGAGTATAATACCGAAACGACCGTCTCGATCCAAGGATCGCGTAGCCGCTGACGGTTCGTCAATCGGAGGTCCCAGGCCCAAGATATGGGCGAAAGACCGTAGAGGGCCCGAAACGGGGGTACTGGGCCCGGGGCGACCCGGCCCGAACCCCCCCCTGGGGTCGGCCGAACTGGGTCGGCCCGAACCGGGTCGGCCCGACCCGGCCCGAACCGGCTCGGCCGGGTCCGGTCCGGCCTGGGCGCGGCCCGGCCGACCGGACCGGCTCGGCTTCGGCCGAGCGGCCGAAGCGCTGCCGCCGCGGGTCAAACCCGCGGCTTTGGAGAAAACGCGGCCCGCGCGGGCCGCGTGCTGGAAGGCCGGACCGCGGACGCGGTCCGGCGGCTCGCCGCCGCCGCGGCTCGGCCGCGGCGGACTCCTCCGGCGGCGCGCCGGGCGCCGCCGCCCCCGGTCGCCGGCGCCGCCGCGCCGGCGACCCGCGCCGCCGCCTCCTTCCGCGGGCCGCCGGAGATGCTCCGGTGGCCCGATTTGCCTCCCGTCTGCGCCGTTGTTCCTCCCGGGATGCGTCCTCCACTGCGGAATCAACATATGGCCCTTGCGTCGCGCTTTTGCCGTCGCTCGCCAAATCCGCACACAAAGGAAGATCGACGGAGGGTTGCCGGGTCTTGTTCGTTAGACCCGCACCCTCCGCGTTAGTCATAATTCAACGGGAGAAACAAGAAAGAAACCAATCAACAATTTTAAATAAATTAAAATTGTTTCGTGATCGGGTTCTAAATTTCAAAAGAATAAACACGGGATTTTAAAAAGAATTCCAACATCCCTTACCTTGTCGTTGCCGAACGGGGGATCGTCGCGGGATTTGCTCGTCGCGGAAGATGGAGATCGCCGCGTCGTCGCGGAATCGCTCGTCGCGTCGCCAATCTCCGGATCAAGATCAACGGATTAAATTAGTTTAAATCCGTTGATATTGAAATTAAAAAGGGAGAAGAAAAGATCCGATTCTCACCTTTGTTGTCGAACGAGGATCGGCCGCGGAAGAAAGACGTCGCCGAAGAACGTCGCGGGTAGATCTCGTCGACGTCGCAGATCTTGGTGTGCGTCGTCGAATTCCGTTCGCCGGAGTTCTTCGCGTTCTTCGCGTTCTTCGCGTTCTTCGCGTTCTTCGCGTTCTTCGCGGAGAGGGTGGAGGAACGAAGATTCTTTCAAATCCTTTCCAAGGATTTTTGGGTTGGTCTTATTTTATAAACATGCCAACACGAAACCGGTTAAGAAACGATCCATCAATTCGTTGAATTAATTCAACGAAAGAAACGACCCATTTAATTCACGAAGAAACAGTCCATTTAATTCACGAAATAAACCGCCCAATTAAATGGTCTGTTAAGAATTAAAGAAAACGCGTCGGTTGACTTTTCAGTTACTTTGACGGGTTTTCGCGGGTGCGTTACTTAGCGAAAGAAACGGCGGGGCTCGTGCGGGTCCCACCGCACAAATATCCTACCAAGGGGTAGGATATTTCTGGATAGCATCCTCTCCAGTTCAACTCAGTTCAAGCCGCCATTAAGTGACTTCAAGTGGCTTCCAAGCAGCTTAAGTGAAATAAAATAAAGTTGTCGCACAAACTTTATTTTATTTCTGACTTAAAGCCGTAAAATTTAAAAACCACGTCTGAGCAAACGCAACTCCGGAAGAGGCGTTTCTAAGCAAATACCGGCGCTGCGATTTCATCGGTGCCCTCAGAATTCGATTCCGGGCACCGGTTCAAAAGATAGAAAAACCCGCTCGTCCGTTCACTGAACGTACCCGAGCCAACTTCGGAAATTGATTCCGGGCACACCGGGCCTCGGAATCAGGTGCCGTCTGAAGCTGCGTTCTTGTAAAATTCCAAAGAAAATTAAGAAAAAAATTTCCTTGAAATTGCGGGTCTTTACATTACTCCCACCTCAGGGCTTTACGTCCCCGTAAAGATACATCAAAAACTAGGGGAACAAATGGGGGTACTGAGCACGCATCTGAGCCTCCCGCTCCCAAGTGCTCTCCTGGAGGTTCCCGTGCTGCCATCTGACGCGCACAAGAGGAATCGACCGCCCACGTAGGACCCGCTCCTGTCGATCCTCGATCTCCACTGGGACCTCCGCAAAAGTCGCCCCATCGTCCACGTCCAGCTCCCCAAAGTCGATGATGTGCGTCGGGTCGTGCACGTATCTCCTCAGCTGAGACACGTGGAAGACGTCGTGCACCCGGTGCAACTGAGGTGGTAGAGCCAGGCGATAAGCCACCTCTCCTATCCTGCTGAGGACCTGGAAAGGCCCGATGAAGCGGGGAGACAGCTTGCCGCCTCGGCCAAATCTCCGTAAACCACGTCGAGGTGAGACACGCAAGAAGACGTGGTCGCCGTCCTCGAACTCTAGTGGCCTCCGCCTCCTGTCAGCATATGACTTCTGCCGGCTCTGAGCTGTCCTCATCCTCTCCTGGATGATCTGGACCTTCTCTGTCGTGGCTCGGACCATCTCTGGTCCCACGAGTGCTGACTCCCCAGGGTCTGTCCAGCACAACGGTGATCTGCAGGGTCTGCCGTACAACGCCTCGTATGGTGCCATCCCGATGGTGGAGTGGTAGCTGTTGTTGTACGCAAACTCCACCAAGGGTAGGTGGTCCTCCCAGCTGCGACCAAAGTCGAGAACACATGCACGGAGCATGTCCTCGAGTGTCTGTATGGTCCTCTCCGTCTGACCATCCGTCTGAGGGTGGAAGGCTGTGCTCAGATGGAGCCGCGTCCCGAACGCCTCCTGCAACCCCTTCCAAAGCCTGGAAGTGAAACGAGCATCTCGATCGGAGACGATAGACGATGGCACACCGTGAAGCCGTACGATCTCCTGGACGTAAAGACGTCCCAAGCTCTCTACTGAGCCCTGCTCTCTGATGGGTAAGAAGTGTGCCGACTTGGTGAGTCGGTCGACAATCACCCAAATGGAGTCGTGACCTCTGGAAGTGCGTGGAAGTCCAGTCACGAAGTCCATAGATATGCCGTCCCACTTCCACTCCGGGACCTCCAAGGGCTGTACCAAACCTGCTGGTACCTGGTGCTCTGCCTTCACCTGCTGGCAGGTGAGGCATCGTGAAACGAACTCTGCCACAGCTTTCTTCATACCCGGCCACCAGTGCTGTCGCCTGAGATCCTGGTACATCTTCGCCACTCCGGGATGTACCGCCAAGGGAGAAGTGTGAAACTCTCTCAGCACCTCCTCTCGTAAAGCGACTGGTACGAAGGTACGTCCTCTGAAAAGGATGTCGTGCTCTGCTCCAAGGGAGAAACCATCAGGCGCCTGACCTGAGGATATCAGTGCACGCCGGGTCTCACAGTCAGCGTCCCCACGCTGAGCCTCTCTGACCCGCTGTAGAAGTGGAGGAGAGACTGTGAGAGACTGAAGAAAGGCTGTTCCGTCTCTATCCACGAAGGATATCTGCAAGGAGGCTAGCTGCTCCGTCGCCTCCTCAAGCAGCTGAATGCCCGTCCTCCTGCTGAGGGCATCGGCTACCACGTTCCCCTTCCCAGGAGTATAGACTATCTCAAAGTCATAGTCCTGGAGGAACTCAAGCCATCTCCGCTGTCTCAGGTTCAGGTCCTTCTGAGAGAAGATATACCTAAGACTCTGGTGGTCAGAAAAGACTGTGAAGCGCTCGCCCATCAGATAGTGCCGCCAAGTCTTCAGAGCGAAGACCACTGCTGCTAACTCCAGGTCATGAGTGGCGTAGTTCTGCTCATGCGGCCTCAACTGACGTGATCCGTAGGCGATCACGGCCCGCTCCTGCATCAGGACACACCCGAGTCCAGTCCCTGATGCATCGCAGTAAACTACGTATCCCACTCCCTCCTCAGGCAACCTCAAGATAGGTGCGCTGGTCAATCTCTGTCTCAGCTCCTGGAAGCTCTGCTGACATCTGTCTGACCACACGAAGGGTTTCCCCTTCTTCGTCAAGGCTGAGAGTGGTGCCGCAACTCTGGAGAAGTTCGGCACAAATCTCCGATAGTATCCCGCTAGGCCCAAGAAGCTCCGCACCTCAGTCACGCTCCTGGGTGGCTCCCAAGCTAGCACTGCCTCGATCTTCGCGGGATCCACTGCAACTCCCGCCTCAGAAATGACGTGCCCCAAGAAATGGACCTCACGTAACCAGAACTGGCATTTTGAGAGCTTGCCATAAAGCTGGTGCTCTCGGAGTGTGTCTAGCACAACTCGCAGGTGGTAGGCATGCTCCTCCTCAGTCGTCGAGTATACCAAAATGTCGTCAATGAAGACAATGACAAATCGGTCGAGGTATGGCTGGAAGATCCTGTTCATGAGGCTCATGAACACTGCTGGAGCATTGGTTACGCCGAACGGCATAACCAAGAACTCATAATGGCCATACCGACACCTGAAGGCCGTCTTCTGCACGTCCTCGTCTCGAACTCTGAGCTGATGATAGCCTGACCGGAGGTCTATCTTCGAGAACCACCGCGCTCCCTTGAGCTGATCGAAGAGGTCATCAATCCGTGGCAGCGGATACTTATTCCTCACTGTCACCTTGTTCAGGCGACGATAGTCGACACATAGTCGTAAGCTCCCGTCCGCCTTCTTGGCGAACAAAAATCGGGGAAGCCCAGGGTGAAACACTGGGTCGGATAAACTCCTTGCTCTGCAAGTCCTCCAACTGTACCCGCAGCTCTCGAAGCTCGGCGGGGGTCATCCGATATGCTGGAGTAGATATCGGGGCTGTCCCGGGGTACAAGTCGATGTAAAAGTCTACCCCTCTACGAGGAGGTAGCCCTGGAACGTCGTCGGGAAAGACGTCCACGTACTGGTCCACCACTGCAGGAAAAGCCGGACTCCGCACGTCCACTGCTCCTAGGATGAGGCTAGCCAACTGATGTGAGATGGGCTGCACTCTCCTCCGCGGAAGTCCATCCTGTGCTGCAAAGGTTCCCTTCTCGCCGGTGAAGGTAAACCTGCTCCCGTCGGTACGAACACATCGTACCTTGCGCCTAAAACAGTCGATCTGGGCATGAACCGTGGATAGCCAATCCATGCCCAAGATGACGTCGTAAGGCCTCGACGCCGCTACAAGGAGATCCCAGCCGAAGCTCTCGCCTCCTAGAGTAAGCTCACACTGCCGGCACCAGTGCGTAATCGTCGAGTCCGCTCCCGTAGGAGTCTCTAGCCGTAAGGATCGAGCCAACGGCTCAGTCGGAATCTCCGAGCTCCGAACAAGGGCAGAGGCTATGAAAGAGTGACTCGCTCCTGTGTCTATAAGTACTGCAGCAAGGGTGGAATAGACACAGATCGTACCTCGAATCATCTCTGGCATGTCGGGGTCGTAGGCCTCCACTGCCTGGAGCTGGGCCTGTCCCTGCCCGCCGGCTCCCTGTGGTCGAGGTGGCCCTCCTGGTGGTGGTGGGGGTAGAGCCTGAAAGCGTCGCCCACCACCCGCTGCTCGGCCAGCTCCTCGGCCTCGTCCGCCTCCTCCCTGCGGACCGCCACGATCGAC
Organism: Viscum album; assembly: GCA_963277665.1. NCBI lineage: Eukaryota > Viridiplantae > Streptophyta > Magnoliopsida > Santalales > Viscaceae > Viscum > Viscum album. The sequence continues at coordinate 1,680,110,467 of OY728126.1, read as the reverse complement.
CCTCTGCCTCTGCCTGGGTGGCCCCTCCACCGTCTGCTGCTCCTCTGATCGGCGAGTCGGGCAGTCACGAGCCATGTGACCCTGCCCGCCGCAAGAGTAGCACAGCCTGCCTCTCGAAAGGCTGGCACTCCGCTGTGTGCCTCGTACTGCTGAGCCGGTGTCCTGAGGCCGTCTGCGTGGGGGTCTGGTCTGCCTGGACCCGTGAGTCATCCGTCGGCTACCAGCTGCCGAAGACTCAGCTACCTGCCGCCCTGCGCTAGGTCTCGCCGCTGAAGAAGGCTCTGCCAGGAAGCTCTCGATCAGGAGGGCTCGCTCCAGCACTCCTGCCTGGGTCGGAATGCTGAGGGAGATCAGCGACGCACGAATCTCCTGTCGCAAGCCCTGCTCGAAGGTCCGGGCCCGGAAGAAGGGGTCCCGAACCATGTCAGTCGAGTAGCGAGATAGGTCCGTGAACCTTGCCGCGTACTGAGCGACCGTCATGCTGCCCTGGCGCAGCTGGAGAAGCTCCTGGATGCGCACCGCTCGGAGGGTGGCCGGGACGAACTCAGAGCGGAAGAGGCTCTCGAAGTCCGCCCAGAGCAAGGATGTCACGTCATGAACCTGGAGCATCAGGCTCCACCATCGTCCTGCCGCCGCCTGCAGGAGGCTCGCTGCGAGGATCACCATGAGATCCGCTGGTGTCCTCACTAGCCTGAAGATCCGTACCACCGCCTCTAGCCAGTCCTCGGCGGCCTGGGGGTCCGCCTCACCGCGAAACCTGGGCGGTCGCTGGCTCTGAAACTCGTGCAGTGCCCTGAGGCGACGTGCATCGTCGGCGTCTGGTACTGGAAGCATCGGTGGCTCGGCGGGTAAGGCTACCGCCGGTGCCACTGCTGGCAAAGGGCCCTGCACCGAGGCCTCGTCGCTCGGTGGGCTGCCGTCGCGCCCTACACTCGGAACCCTAGCTGGCAGTCGTCGCGGGGCCATCCTGAAAAGGAGAACAAGAGCACCACAGTCAGAACAGTATACCTGGTGAGCTGGCACAAGTAATCACAAGGAAAACTTGAGACTTTCATAAAGCAGATCAGTATACCCGGTGAGCTGACACAAGAAATCACAGAGAAGACTTGAAACACACATGCAATCAATGTTTTCATGCATTAAGTCGGAAATCAGGAGTCAGGGTCCTGGTGTACGGATACGTCGGCCGCCGCACCAACACTGGGCTCCCTGAACTGATAACCACACTCAATACACTAAACACTATTGCTTCACATAGAAAGAAAAGACAATCAGAGTCTGTGGTAGAACCGACCACCTCTGATACCAATTTGTCACGACCCGTCCTTGGGGCCCGTGCCGTGACTACCCCAAGCCCGCCTTCCATAGGCCAGGGGCTGGCGACTAGCACCAAGGCGTAAAATCCCAGTAAACAGGGAAGGCATTGCCTTTATAAGTAACAACCACACAGAGTCAGCAAGCGGAAAGTAAAGTGCAGAAAGGTAAAGGGGCCGGAAATACAAGCCCAACTGTAAAGTACAACTGAAAAGTAAAGTACAGCAACTGAAGAAAAGACGGCGGCCTCGTGTCGTCCACTGGCAATCCCACCTGAAGGGTGGGTACAGATAGCCTCCAAGCTCCTCGGGCCCCACGTCCGCTCTGAGCACGTCCCGTCCAGTGGTCCACCTCCAGGTACCGTCCTGCTCCACGCCCCAACCGCGATCAGCGCTGTCCGTCGTCTGCAACCAACACCACGAAGTGCGGGCATAGCCCGTGCAGGGGTGAGTACAACTACTCAGTAAGGACCCCGAGACCCCCGAAGGTCTCCCGAAATCCACAAAGGATATAGCACAAAAGAAAGATGCAATCACGAAGTAACATCTGACTCGACTTAGGTATATGCCCATACATATACCTAAGTCCCCAATTCTAGCTCTGCTCACGAGCTCAAGAACAACTCAATCCACAAAGGAAAGCAAGACTCAAATCCACAAGGAGAGTAAACAGTAAATCCACAAAGGATGGTTCAACACAATCCACAAAGGAGAGTAACATAAGATTCAGCTCAACCAGGTATACTTTTTCAGATGACGTCAAAGACGATCACTGATCCGTCTCAGTCGTCGGACCCACGAAGGATCGATAGGTACTAACCCCCGCAAAAAGACCCACGTAGGATCGGGCTCACACAGAACCTGTAGGCAGTGGCTCACACAGAACCGGTAGTAAGGACCCACGGAGGATCGGGCTCACACAGAACCTGAAGCACTGATCCACGTGGGATCGCTGAGTGCAGTAGTCGACGCAGTCCACTGAGGATCTCTGCACAGTCGTCGCCGCAGTCCACGAAGGATCTCTGCTCTGCCGTCGTCGCAGTCCACGGAGGATCTCTGCTCTGCCGTCGTCGCAGTCCACTGAGGATCTCTGCTCTGCCGTCGTCGCAGTCCACGGAGGATCTCTGCTCTGCCGTCGTCGCAGTCCACGGAGGATCTCTGCTCTGTCGTCGAGGTCACAGCCAGCGCTAGGGTTCCCGCACGTAGCGAGCTCGTTCAGGAGGGTCCGCTCCACGAGCCGAGGGGCTGATACATCAACTGACACGTAGTCCGAAGTTGATGTATCCAAAAGTTCCGTATCGACAACAGGATCTCAACGCGACAGACGGCGCGTCAAACGGACGCCCGGTCTGAGAGTTATTGGCATTTTCGTCCCAGGGGCCCGGTTGGTTTTTAGGGCAAAACCAACCCGACCGTACTCCGCCTGTATCCGATCCTCGGGCGGAGTATGCCAAAAGGTCCGTCTCACTTAGAGGAAACTACCACAGCTGACGGTACGTCGATCGGACGTCCGTAGCTCAAGTTATGAGCGTTTCCGCTCCGAGGGCCCGGTTGGTTTCGTGTACGAACCAACCCGGCCGAACCCAAAGTCTTCCGAAACCTTGAGTATAATACCGAAACGACCGTCTCGATCCAAGGATCGCGTAGCCGCTGACGGTTCGTCAATCGGAGGTCCCAGGCCCAAGATATGGGCGAAAGACCGTAGAGGGCCCGAAACGGGGGTACTGGGCCCGGGGCGACCCGGCCCGAACCCCCCCCTGGGGTCGGCCGAACCGGGTCGGCCCGAACCGGGTCGGCCCGACCCGGCCCGAACCGGCTCGGCCGGGTCCGGTCCGGCCTGGGCGCGGCCCGGCCGACCGGACCGGCTCGGCTTCGGCCGAGCGGCCGAAGCGCTGCCGCCGCGGGTCAAACCCGCGGCTTTGGAGAAAACGCGGCCCGCGCGGGCCGCGTGCTGGAAGGCCGGACCGCGGACGCGGTCCGGCGGCTCGCCGCCGCCGCGGCTCGGCCGCGGCGGACTCCTCCGGCGGCGCGCCGGGCGCCGCCGCCCCCGGTCGCCGGCGCCGCCGCGCCGGCGACCCGCGCCGCCGCCTCCTTCCGCGGGCCGCCGGAGATGCTCCGGTGGCCCGATTTGCCTCCCGTCTGCGCCGTTGTTCCTCCCGGGATGCGTCCTCCACTGCGGAATCAACATATGGCCCTTGCGTCGCGCTTTTGCCGTCGCTCGCCAAATCCGCACACAAAGGAAGATCGACGGAGGGTTGCCGGGTCTTGTTCGTTAGACCCGCACCCTCCGCGTTAGTCATAATTCAACGGGAGAAACAAGAAAGAAACCAATCAACAATTTTAAATAAATTAAAATTGTTTCGTGATCGGGTTCTAAATTTCAAAAGAATAAACACGGGATTTTAAAAAGAATTCCAACATCCCTTACCTTGTCGTTGCCGAACGGGGGATCGTCGCGGGATTTGCTCGTCGCGGAAGATGGAGATCGCCGCGTCGTCGCGGAATCGCTCGTCGCGTCGCCAATCTCCGGATCAAGATCAACGGATTAAATTAGTTTAAATCCGTTGATATTGAAATTAAAAAGGGAGAAGAAAAGATCCGATTCTCACCTTTGTTGTCGAACGAGGATCGGCCGCGGAAGAAAGACGTCGCCGAAGAACGTCGCGGGTAGATCTCGTCGACGTCGCAGATCTTGGTGTGCGTCGTCGAATTCCGTTCGCCGGAGTTCTTCGCGTTCTTCGCGTTCTTCGCGTTCTTCGCGTTCTTCGCGTTCTTCGCGGAGAGGGTGGAGGAACGAAGATTCTTTCAAATCCTTTCCAAGGATTTTTGGGTTGGTCTTATTTTATAAACATGCCAACACGAAACCGGTTAAGAAACGATCCATCAATTCGTTGAATTAATTCAACGAAAGAAACGACCCATTTAATTCACGAAGAAACAGTCCATTTAATTCACGAAATAAACCGCCCAATTAAATGGTCTGTTAAGAATTAAAGAAAACGCGTCGGTTGACTTTTCAGTTACTTTGACGGGTTTTCGCGGGTGCGTTACTTAGCGAAAGAAACGGCGGGGCTCGTGCGGGTCCCACCGCACAAATATCCTACCAAGGGGTAGGATATTTCTGGATAGCATCCTCTCCAGTTCAACTCAGTTCAAGCCGCCATTAAGTGACTTCAAGTGGCTTCCAAGCAGCTTAAGTGAAATAAAATAAAGTTGTCGCACAAACTTTATTTTATTTCTGACTTAAAGCCGTAAAATTTAAAAACCACGTCTGAGCAAACGCAACTCCGGAAGAGGCGTTTCTAAGCAAATACCGGCGCTGCGATTTCATCGGTGCCCTCAGAATTCGATTCCGGGCACCGGTTCAAAAGATAGAAAAACCCGCTCGTCCGTTCACTGAACGTACCCGAGCCAACTTCGGAAATTGATTCCGGGCACACCGGGCCTCGGAATCAGGTGCCGTCTGAAGCTGCGTTCTTGTAAAATTCCAAAGAAAATTAAGAAAAAAATTTCCTTGAAATTGCGGGTCTTTACATAACCTACCATTCCAGCCATGTCTATCTCATGAGATATAAAATCTTTACCCAATGCATTGGAGGGAGATATAGGTCCCACCCATCTTATAATGAATCCTTTCTTATGTGTGCCACATAATCAAAAATCATACATCATCGCATAACACATGTAACAAAAATGGGATTCTTGAAACATCATGACATCATAAAACAAATCGTAAAAGGCAAATGACTTCATAAAAATAATTCCCTCAAAACATAATCAAATAAATGTAATTAAAGGTATAAAAACAGAACCCTTTATTATCTTAGATGGAAAATAATTTTGATAAAACACTTGAACTCCATTCTTAAAGAAAATATCCTTTCTTCTTCAAAAACACTTTTCTTTTCTTAACATGTCATACAATTATAAACTAAAAGAAGTTGATTAAAAATAAACATGAAAACATGCAAAGGAAGCTACTTGGAAATAATGTTTTAAAAATCCATTCATGCTGTATAAGTTAAAAAAACATTCTTCTCGTACTTTTGTCGGAAAAGTCAAAAAGTACCTCATATGAAAAACGATAAAATATTCCTTTAATATCTTTTACTAAAAACTCACAAAAGGGTAAAATAGGTTTTAAACAATTGTAGGTGGATGAAAATAATATTACATGTTCTGGAAACATGTATGTGGATGAAAAAATACACCCCAGTAAATTTCAAAGTATAAACAATCTCGAATAAAAATGAGATTGTGATATTTCCCTTACCTTAGGTCCGACTTGATTTGTACGTGTCCGAAGCTCCTGTATAATGGTTTAAATAATGTTATTGACTTATTCCAGAATCATACATATTGATATGATATCATATATGGTCATATTCTTAGCTTCTTGTTAGTAATATTTCATTGTTACTTGTTACTCGAGTCTTTATTGCCTTTTGTTCTTATGCGTGTTTTGCCGAATACATTCTTATTCTTATTTTAAGGTTATAGATACCTTATATCCAGAATGGTATTAGTGTAACATATATCATATTTATTCATTCAATTCATTTATATAATTACTATGTAATGATGATCATGTAGAACGAGTCGCATCACATCGTGGAGACGGTATTCCGTACGTACGCACGAGTGATGATATCGTTCCTATGATCGTGGAAATGTATTGGAGAATATATATATTATTTAAGTATCAATATTACTTTATAATAATCATAAATAGTTACTCATTACACCATTATACCCATCCTTGTAAAGTGATGGTGGGAAAATAGTTTACACCACGGCGTGGAGACGTTATTCCGTACGTACGCACGCACGGTGATTTCATTTTTCCGTAGGATGGATAGAAGGTGAATTAGGGTTGTATCATATTTATAATAACATATAAGTATGTAATTAATACTGATGTTATTACTTCATCAGGAAACAACTAAAGAAGAAGAAGTTGAAGAAGAAAGAAATTGAAAAGATCGGTAATGGATATTACCTCTTCTTTGGAACTCTTCTTTGAATCCTCCACATAGGGAACTAATATTGGTCTTTGAAGAAGACCAGGACCTCTAGGATTATTCTAGGGAAGTGAAGAGGAGAAAATGGCAGGATTTGGCCGAGATTGAGTGCTCAAATTGGTGTGAGGAGGAGGGGGAGGAGGTGCCCTTTTATAAGGGAGGAGAGGGGCACCTTAGGAATATCTCAAAATATTATTTTATATTAAAGTCAAAATCGGTTTATAATGGTTCCAAAGGGTCTTATTTCGAAGATAAAGTGGGTATGGGTCGAAATCATATCAACCAATAGGATTTAGACAAGTTTAGTGTATTATTTTAACCTTATCACTTAGATTTAACTCTAAGTTAAATAATTTAACTTTTACCATGTCTTTTTGTTTTCTTTCACTATATGGTTAATACACTTACTATAACATGCCAAACTAACCCCAAATTGTTTATTATTAATATATATATCCTTATCTAAGTCATTTGGCCGAACCGTATATTTTTAGGAATAAAATAAAAATTAATAATATAATATTTGATTTAAAAACTATTTTGTGTCAATTTTGACACTATTTGATATATGATTCTTGTGAAAGTCATAAAAGAATTATATGTTCGAACCAAGTTGATTAAATCAACACTAATATATCATATTAACCTATAAAATTAGTGTAATTCATAAAAAGTCTCAAATTACATTTAGTTTGGTGTTTATAACATCAATTATGTCAATATTTCATTAATAAGATAATTACTGCATCATCTTTGTGTCATAAATAAATTAAATTATTTGATGTCTAAAAATTACAAATAAAATACCATTATGTATGAAATCTTTTTAGATTTCTAATGAATATTTAAAATCGAATTTATCTTATGTATAACCCTATATTAAAAATGTTTTAGTAAATAAACTTTGATTTTAACTCTTTTAACTCTTTTTTGAATTAAATAATAATAAATGTCCTAATCTAATCCAAGTGGGCCTAAATGATAATATTTTACACTTAAGGTTGTTTTTGGTCGAGATAAACTTGTCCAATAGAATTAGGAGATGTGTTAGGGTAATATTAATATCATTCTTACCCTTAATTACCCTATTTACTTTTAACCGTGGTAAATAAACGTAAAAAGTTAATATTCACCAAAAATTATTTTCATCTCATTGAACCACATTTTACTTACTGACATCAACCGTGTCTCTCGGATTTTTGAAATTCCATTCATAGAAGCGGTAAAATTAAGTTTTATGAAAAATTCAGTTTTTTTAACTACCACTTAGTAGTTTCACTATTCATCAAAAATTGATGTTTTTCAGAAAAATGCCAAAATTTCATCCTAAGCTATATTTCATATTCCGAATTCAAAAATGAAGTTTATTTTTCCAAATTCATAACATAGAAGTTTCATTAATTAATTTTATAATTAAATCCCGTTGTTAAAACAAATAGCGTGTTTTTAAGAAACAATATCTATCAAAAGATTGACACTTGATTATGTCTGGTTTAAATGTGAAATTAAATTCAATGACCAAAATTGTATTAAATTGTAAAAATATATTCTAAATATACTTTAAAACCACTCAAATTAATAATTTATCACTATTAAATATTTCGATTAAAAAAGTTGTTTTTAATTATAATTTAGTAATTTTCACTATTCATCAGAATATGAAAGTTACCCGAAAAGTATCAAAATTTCACCTTAGGCTAAATTCGATACTCCGAATCCAAAAATGAAGTCCATTTTGAGAGCTAAAATTTCTAAAATTTAAAAAGTGGTTATTAATATTCATAACGGCTAGTTTTAATAATATTTTAATAGCATATCGTTGTTTCGTGAAACTCAGTATTGCGTACTACACACGCTATCGAGGAAGGTTGTGTTTGCGTGTAATGCAAGGCAAGTCAAAGATGCGTGTTGTGCAAGCTCCTTTTGGTGTTGCGTACATCACAAGACAATAATAAAATTAAAAAGAATATTTTTCATAAAATCTCGGGTTGTTACATTCTACCCCCCTTAAAATGAATTTCTCCCTCGAAATTTGTCGGGGTTATAAATGGTTTACTATTCGAAAGTTTATTTAATAGAAACACACATCGTAAAAAGGAATATCAAAACCAATCTTTAAAAACAAAAGAATGAAACGTAACAGTTACCCAAATAAACTAATCACTGGGTTTCCACATAGGTGAAAATATGGATATGGAAGAGAAATCTAACCATCATGTTCTGATGGAGAGTGGTAGAGAACATGGCTATGGAAAATCCAGTAATCACAAAGCCAAAAATTTGTGACGATCTAAGGTACCATCTGATTCATCAGATATAAGATCACTAGGAAAACATTTTTGGTTTTCAAGATCATTTCCCTAAAGTTGATGAATTAAAAGAAATACTTACATGATTTTGTTACAATCTCACTGTTGTTCGTGAATTGAACAATTTCCACTTCATATCATAAAGAAATGAAGTTGAATTTGTTATTCGTGAAGTATTAGCAGATCATGTGATAGAATGATGGGTCATTCCATCTATTTCAAACAAAAGGTTAACAAAAGTTATAAGTCCATCTTATAGTGAGATTAATCGTATATGGTTCAAAAAATGAACTTATACTTCATATATCATACCACTTAATAAAATATAACTAGTTTCAACTAAACAGGGACTTCCTGTAGGCCAGTGGTAGGCGATAAAGGCCAGTCGCACTTCGGTTGTGGGTTCGATTCCCACAGCCTTGTCTGAAGCGATGGGCTGTCGCCCGTCCTGTAGGTTGTCCTTTTTCTAAACTATATTACAATAACATCCCATCAATAATATCAAAAAAAACTTCTATCCTTAAACAATACTAACTTATGTCCAACATAATCCATTCCAATCTTTAGGCTTATCCATAATACTGTAGTCCACTCTCATAACATAGTGAAAATGATTACCATATATTTAATACCATCGTTGATCCCCATATATCATAAGATATGTTTTGTTGGTCACATTCCATACATTCAAAGTCCTTAATCATGTGCTCTCTTTAATACCCATTCAACCTTAGTGAAGACATGAATGCAGTTAAAAGTTAACACTTTCCACATACCAAAATCCTCAAAATTCTATATACTCAAACCATGAAATCACTTAGTCCTTATATCAATCATGAGCTCATGAATACTTTCAAACATTTCATTTTATCCTTATCCCTTCATTATGAGCATATCATCAACATTCCAAAATATCTGAATCACTTTTCATGGTTACCGGTACCTTAAAATTATTGAAAACCACAATAGACCAGTACATAAATATTCCAATACACCATAAAAGTACCTCAACAACATTATTCTTGAATACCAATATATAAACACTTCAGTCCATCCACTTCAATGATTGTCCTGGAATAAGTCCATCCTTGATTTAGAAGTAACTTTTTAGGTCAGGGCATTGAGTTGGGTAATGCCCATGTTCTCCACAAATAAGACATTGAACTCCATAACAGTCTGTCACTCTATGACCCTTTTCTCTACACAGATAACATCGGTCCCTCCATTTGAGGTATTCCTCAAGGTTCTTCTTCCCTTCTTTAGAAATCTCAATCTTATTTTCTTTATGCTCCTCAACATGCGAACATGCATAATAGTCTATCTTCCTCTTCTTTGATGAATTAGGCATACCACTAAATTTCACCTTGTTAATCATATATCGCGATGACTGATTCGGCATAATCACAATATCTTTCTCTCTAGGCATTACAGAATTTTGATGCTCATAGTCACCAATTTGTCCATTGGATTCAATGTTAACCGAATGCCTTCTGGTTCCCTCCATTAACTAAAACACAAAAATAATTATGTGAGAGGAAAAAATCAAGCTAGAGAAAACAACATAGTAAAGGGGAAGTACCCTCAATATATAACATCTTAGGTTAAATTCTAAGATCGTTAGCGTAATTCTAGGACTATAACCTATACGTATACTTAACCTTAGGGACATCCCTAGACATACCGTAGAAATATCTCTAGGGATCTCACTAACGTTTTCGCATCCTATTTTCCAAAGGTTGACTAAACCTTTCCTCTGATTCCAACTGTAGAGACCCGAAGCCTGACGTACATGGACTTTACATTACTTTTTCGGAATACTTAGTACATAACAAAAATACAAACACACAAGGATATTAATAGTTTAGTGTCTTTGGAAACTCGGAACGTAATCTTCTAATCGTGGTGAAAGATCTTCAACATCTCCCATAAAGATCTTCCTTTTTTTATACCTAAAACCTTTCTTTATATCCTGGGGAAAAGAAAACAAAAAAGGGTGAGCTCAAATGCTCAGTAAGGGTAACCAAAAGAAATATCAATCACATTATATACATAAGAACATAGCTTTTAGAAATCTTAACCTGCAAAAGAGCTCATAATATCATAACATGGGGTAAATCATAGAAGTGAAATGTAATCCCAATAATCATAACATAAAACATGAAACTTTTTGGCATACACACACATAATCATAGAGAATCATTTCTTGTTATTCAAGACTCATTGCCAAGACTATCTTAGTGGACAAAGTCCCTTTCTGAATTGAGTAACCCTTGTTCCAGTCCTGTTTCACTGAACCGGTATAACCTACCATTCCAGCCATGTCTATCTCATGAGATATAAAATCTTTACCCAATGCATTGGAGGGAGATATAGGTCCCACCCATCTTATAATGAATCCTTTATTATGTGTGCCACATAATCATAAATCATACATCATCGCATAACACATGTAAAAAAATGGGATTCTTGAAACATCATGACATCATAAAACAAATCTTAAAAGGCAAATGACTTCATAAAAATAATTCCCTCACAACATAATCAAATCAATTTAATTAAAGGGATAAAAACAGAACCCTTTATTATCTTAGATGGAAAATAATTTTGATAAAACACTTGAACTCCATTCTTAAGGAAAATATCATTTCTTCTTCAAAAACACTTTTCTTTTCTTAACATGTCATACAATTATAAACTAAAAGAAGTTGATTAAAAATAAACTTGAAAACTTGTAAAGGATGCTTCTTGGAAATAATGTTTTAAAAATCCATTCATGCCGTATAAGTTAAAAAAACATTCTTCTCGTACTTTTGTCGGAAAAGTCAAAAAGTACCTCATATTAAAAACGATAAAATATTCCTTTAATATATTTTACTAAAAACTCACAAAAGGGTAAAATAGTTTTTAAACAATTTTAGGTGGATGAACATAATATTACATGTTGTGGAAACATGTATGTGGATGATAAAATACACCTTAGTAAATTTCAAAGTATAAACAATCTCGAATAAAAATGAGATTGTGATATTTCCCTTACCTTAGGTCCGACTTGCTTTGTACGTGTCCGAAGCTCCTGTATAATGGTTTAAATAATGTTATTTACTTATTCCAGAATCATACGTATTGATATGATATCATATATGATCATATTCATATCTTCTTGTTAGTAATATTTCATTGTTACTTGTTACTCGGGTCTTTATTGCCTTTTGTTCTTATGCGTGTTTTGCCGAATACATTCTTATTCTTCTTTTAAGGTTATAGATACCTTATATCCAGAATGGTATTAGTGTAACATATATCATATTTATTCATTCAATTCATTTATATAATTACTATGTAATGATGATCATGTAGAACGAGTCGCATCACATCGTGGAGACGGTATTCCGTACGTACGCACGAGTGATGATATCGTTCCTATGATCGTGGAACTGTATTGGAGTATATATATATTATTTCAGTATCAATATTACTTTATAATAATCATAAATAGTTACTCATTACACCATTATACCCATCCTTGTAAAGTGATGGTGGAAAAATAGATTACACCACGACGTGGAGACGGTATTCCGTACGTACGCACGCGCGGTGATTTCATTTTTCCGTAGGATGGATAGAAGGTGAATTAGGGTTGTTTCATATTTATAATAACATATCAGTATGTAATTAATACTGATGTTATTACTTCATCATGAAACAACTAAAGAAGAAGAAGTTGAAGAAGAAAGAAATTTAAAAGATCGGTAATGGATATTACCTCTTCTTTGGAACTCTTCTTTGAATCCTCCACTTAGGGAACTAAGATTGGTCTTTGAAGAAGACCAGGACCTTTAGGATTATTCTAGGGAAGTGGAGAGGAGAAAATGGCAGTGGTTGGCCGAGCGTGAGTGCTCAAATTGGTGTGAGGAGGAGGGGGGAGGAGGTGCCCTTTTATAAGGGAGGAGAGGGGCACCTTAGGAATATCTCAAAATATTATTTTATATTAAAGTCAAAATCGGTTTATAATGGTTCAAAAGGGTCTTATTTCGAAGATAAAGTGGGGATGGGTCTAAATCCTATCAACCAATAGGATTTAGACAAGTTTATGGTATTATTTTAACCTTATCACTTAGATTTAACTCTAAGTTAAATAATTTAACTTTTACCATGTCTTTCTGTTTTCTTTCACTATATGGTTAATATACTTACTATAAAATGCCAAACGAACCCCAAATTGTTTATTATTAATATATATATCTTTATCTAAGTCATTTGGCCGAACCATATATTTTTAGTAATAAAATAACAATTAATAATATAATATTTGATTAAAAAACTATTTTGTGTCAATTTTGACACTATTTGATATATGATTTTTGTCAATGTCATAAAAGCATTATATGTTCGAACCAAGTTGATTACATAAACACTAATATATCATATTAACCTAGAAAATTAGTGGAATTCATAAAAAGTCTCCAATTACATTTAGTTTGGTGTTTATAACATCAATTATGTCAATATTTCATTAAGAAGATAATTAATGCATCATCTTTGTGTCATAAATAAATTAAATTATATGATGTCTAAAAATTACAAATAAAATACCATTATGTATGAAATCTTTTTATCTTTCTAATTAATATTTACAATCGAATTTATCATATGTATAACCCTATATTAAAAATGTTTTAGTAAATAAACTTTGATTTTAACTCTTTTAACTCTTCTTTGAATTAAATAATAATAAATGTCCTAATCTAATCCAAGTGGGCCTAAATTATAATATTTTACACTTAAGGTTGTTTTTGGTCGATATAAACTTGTCCAATCGAATTAGGACATGTTTTAGGGTAATATTAATATCATTCTTACCCTTAATTACCCTATTTACTTTTAACCGTGGTAAATAAAAGTAAAAAGTTACTATTCACCAAAAATTATTTTCATCTCATTGAACCAAATTTTACTTACTAACATCAACCGTGTCTCTAGGATTTTTGAAATTTCATTCATAGAAGCGGTAAAATTAAGTTTTATGAAAAATTCAGTTTTTTTAACTACCACTTAGTAGTTTCACTATTCATCAAAAATTGATGTTTTTCAGAAAAATGCCAAAATTTCATCCTAAGCTATATTTCATATTCCGAATTCAAAAATGAAGTCTATTATAACAAATTCATAACATAGAAGTTTCATTAATTAATTTTATAATTAAATCCCGCTGTTAAAACAAATAGCGTGTTTTTAAGAAACAATATCTATCAAAAGATTGACACATGATTATGTCTGGTTTAAATGTGAAATTACATTCAATGACCAAAATTGTATTAAATTGTAAAAATATATTCTAAATATACTTTAAAACCACTCAAATTAATAATTTATCACTATTAATTATTTCGATTAAAAAATTGTTTTTAATTATAATTTAGTAATTTTCACTATTCATCAGAATATGAAAGTTATCCGAAAAGTACCAAAATTTCACCTTAGGCTAAATTCAATACTCCGAATCCAAAAATGAAGTCCATTTTGAGAGCTAAAATTTCTAAAATTTAAAAAGTGGTTATTACTATTCATAACGGCTAGTTTTAATAATATTTTAATAGCATATCGTTGTTTCGTGAAACTCAGTATTGCATACTACACACACTATCGAGGAAGGTTGTGATTGCGTGTAATGCAAGGCAAGTCAAAGATGCGTGTTGTGAAAGCTCCTTTTGGTGTAGCGTACAACACAAGACATTAATAAAATTAAAAAGAATATTTTTCATAAAATCTCGGGTTGTTACAAAGATGGTATGAAATTACATGAATAGTTGGAATGGAAAAAAATATCATACTTTTTAATCATATCAGACCATTCCCCATAATGTTATGTGCATGAATCCATGTTTACATATGTATGATTTTATATAAAAAATTATATTTTATTTTTACATCCATCACTATACATCCCCATCTATGAAAAAATATCTAAAGATGAGAAGTATCGAATATAGGTTAATGTATCAGATAGTCTGTATGAGAAATGTTTAGGCATGTTGAAAAACATTAACATCCATAATAATTGAGTAATATTAGTGTTCAACAAAAATGTTCAGTTACACAAATTCATCAAATGACAGTTGTTGTTAGCACTAATAAATACTATGATTCTAGGGACATATACCATCAATCTAGAGCAGATATATGAAGGATCATATTTCATATATTAGGGATAATCTATTGTGTATTACTCATTTATCATAATATATATATAGAATTTCAATCGCTCTAAAAGTTCATGTATTCATATAAAAATTTCACAATATTGAATTGGATACAAAATATTATACAATAATTACATTGATAATCATATCATTATGTCGATTCAGTATGAAAATAAACTATGTAGACATTGAATTTATTATTTTTTCAAAAAACTATTATACTAGATATGTATCGTCCTGAATTTTTTTATAATATATTCTTCAGGAAAATGCATGTTATATAATTATTTACCCAAAATAATTATATATATTTAATAATGAAGTGAGTATATTTTGAAATGTGACCATCAGGATTGGACTGTTATATTGCCATTGGTCTATTGAAACTATTGGTAAAAATGACTATTTCAATCTGTAATCTTAATAATAATTATAACATTAAAATTATGTCAAATGGAAAATTAATGTTGGTAGGTAAAATGATTGCCTCAACAAGTAGATACATTCCACACGAAGCCAATGTTTTTGAGTTTTGGAAGAAGGAATCATCATTTAGATTTTATCTTGAACAGTCCCAATCTGATCTTCAATATTGTTGGATGGAATGAAATAACCTATATGATAAGATCAAGTCAGTGGAAACTACCACATAGGTGATGTTAGCTGAACTGATCCGTTAATCTATCACACTCTAAACCAATACCCTTTGGTCATACACATGTGTTATATGGGTTTATATATCAAGGTATTAGTTAATTAATTTGAAATCTATTTGTGTTAATAAAATATGTGTTGCAAAAATAAAATATGTGTTCCATTAATTTTTAGAGTTACTCTCCATCTTAATGAAAATATTATCTTCCATTTTCCTTTCATGTTCCCTTTTTATGTAGTATGTTTTCAAATTTACATACAATGTTATTCTATCAATTTTATTAAATATCTGCACTATATTAAGAGTCTTTTATTAATAGGAGATCCATGTCCCATATCTTTATAATGCTACCTAAAACCATGCTTCTTACTCATTACGCTACTGAATGTTTTTCAAAATTTATCTCTTTTTCTTAATTAGCTGTTATAGTTTATTTATGTGATAATGAAAAGTCAATATTTTATTGGGTTATAAATTAAATAAGTAACATTTCTTTATGATATTCATTTTTAGAATGCCATTTTTTATATATAAACTTAGTTTTTTTATTATCCATGGATGAAGAATTTCATTATAATATATATTACTCACAATAATTAATATATAGTATGGTTTTCCATTATATCACTCTAATTCATTGGGTAAATAATATAATCTCTAGAGATGACATGTTTTGCGATACAATAGTGAATTTCATTAATTATTAGGACCCCTCAGTGACATAACCTAGTGATATTATTATGATTTAATCAATGAAATGATGTAGAAAAATTTCAATTTTATGACTGATGTTATTTTACTATTATATGTTTCTTTTCCATTCATCATTAGTGTGTTACATTCCTCATTTTCTTGTAAATATTTCTCAAGATCAAATGTAAATAGTTTTTCTTGTTTTTTCATTACTGTCCATTATGCTCACCCTTTCTATTGATATATTTCCCCGAGTTATGAGATGAACTAAATGTACTTATTATAAACCTTTTATTATTTAATTCTATTGTATTAGATTAATTTTATGATTTCATGTGTTATTTACCATATTTCAATGATTTTTCAAAAATATTCATTGTTTGTACAATGTAATTAATATTTATGTAATAAAAAGTGAGGATTCCATTTTTTAAAAAATTGGGGTTTTCATATTTATAGAAAGTAGTAATTGAAAACATTAGCAATAACTGTATATAAAATTGTGAATATAATAAAATTGTCTTGGTATTTTATTGAAATATTAAGTAAGAAATTTCTAAGCAATGAAAACGATGTCTGGATATGAAGAAGTGGATGTGGCTATAGAACAAATATAACTAGGGGTAACACCTCTAACAAGGGTTGTCAGGCCTAACTCAGCGTAACCTGGTAAATGAAAATGTGCCTTACTATACTCCTCATATAACACTCATAGGGGACATGTTTGGTTAATCACAATATTTTCATTAATCATTATAAAGGATTTATAAAAAATGTAATAGTTGTTAATGAATAACATATTTAGACATGGTATTTTAAGACATGAAATTCACGTAGAATAATAATATTATTAAATGAAACATATTTATGATAAAGGAATTATTTTTTTATAAAACATGGGGAAATTGTAGCAACCAAATAAATGGTGAGTGAAACAAACCATGACCTAAAGGCCATTAGATTGAGATTGATGAAATGGAGTGGGAGGAGTTATGGGGAACCTTTTTCATAAAATAATATTTCCCAAATTCTATGCAATGAAAAATAGAGAATGAATTCATAAAGATAGAGAAAAGGATAATTTATATCTAATAATATATTTGATGATCTTTAAAATACTATCTAGTTATACTTTTATATTTGTAAGGGATCTGAAAGGGAATGTTTATAGATTCCTTGGTGGACAAAGACACAATCTACATAATAATATAGCTAGTAGAGACTATGAAAACTATGAGGAGGTCATGAAATGTGTAATGAATGTTGAACATGATCTTGGAGAGACATAGTCGTATCGTATAATGAATTAAATGATGAGATTCATAGGGCCAATAATGGTTAGAATCATTGATCATGAACATCAAAGAATGAAATTTCAACATTCCACCATTAACAATTGTCAGAAGAAGAATTCGTATAGCTTATATAATGGGAGTACTATATGTTAAAAGTGAATAAGACATGAAAATATTTCTCCAAAAAGTCATAGTGAGGTGATGCATAAAATACTCAATAATAAAAACAATGGGAAGATATGACAGGGCCTACTTGAAGTCCAATGCTTCATGTGTGGAAATTATGGACCCTATTATAATCACAAGCCTAATATGATGTATATGGGGGGGATCACCAGCAACCATAACATCAGGAAAGGTAGAAATTCCATTGTTTTTCTATCATTATAGCTGATGATAAAGTTCCAAATCATGTGGTGGTAGGTACTGGTGTTTTTTTATCAATGCTAGTAAGTACATTTTTTATTTTTGTTATAAAAATCCCATCATGTCCTTATGTATGCAATTAATATACTACCAATACCTGAATTCATAGAATTATAGTTATCAAACACTATTCCTAGAGGAATTATCCATGAATCAATAGTTCATATATTATATAGTATTTCCTTTACTAAGCACAATATCATTTCAAATCATGTAGTCATTCATACATTTGAAGTCGACATTTTTCTTGGGATATAATGTCTCCTAATGTATAATTCTATAATAAATTTAATAATAACGGAATACTCAGTAGTATTGAATAGATAAACTATTGTTGTTTTCTAAGAATAGATATGCAGAACTGACCACTTCCAAGAAGCACCATCCATAACCTTATTTCCGATAGATTATTGGTGAAGATAACAAAGGAAATGAATGTATAAAATTAGTAAATGTACCAATTATTCCAGAATTCATTTTTTTAATTACAGAGAAGTTACCTGGACCTCACCCATAATGATAGGTAGGGATCTCCATTGAAATAATTCCTAGATTCAAACTAATATCAAGGCCCACATTTTTAATGGATAATGATGATATGGAGGAAATAATCAAACAACTCCAAAATCTTTTGGGGAAGGGGTTTATCTAACCATGTGTGTATCCTTGGGGAGAACCTGTTCACATTATGAATAAGAAGGGTGGATCAATGCAGTTATTGATTAGTAATAGAGAGCTTAATGGGATCACAGTAATGAACAGGTACCCACTTCAATGAATTGATGATTTAATTGATCATCTTCGTGGGGCTCAATTTTTTCCATAGTTGATCTTTGATCAATTTATGATGAATTGAGGGTGAAGAAAACAAGTATTACAAAAACCACATTCTGATAAAGATACAATAATTGGGATTTTTTTATTCAATTCAGCTTTACTAATACTCTTTCTATTTTTAATGATTTCAATAATATAGTCTTTAAGAACTAACATTAAAAAATATTCGTAGTTTTCATTAATGATATTATGATATATTCTACAATAAATGGTGGTAATTTGGATCATCTAATGCTTATATTGAAAAAACAATGTAAGGGGATGCAAAATTAAAATTTTAGGAAATATAGATTTCGGATACAATGAGCTTATTTCATGTATATATTGTAACCAATGATGGAATATTAGTTGACCCTTCCAATAAAAAGGTTATATAGTAGAGGAATCATCCTATAATACTAAATTAGATTCATAGTTTCCTTTGGTAAGTACGATATTATATGTGGTTTTTGAAAAACTTTTCATAACATTCCAATACACATAAAATGTTCACTAAAAAATATAATTAATTCATATGGACTAACCAATGGGAAATTTTTTTCCAATAGATAAAGAAGATATTTTTTTTCTTCACCCATTTTAAATAAACCCTCAATCAAAGAGGGGATACATGTTTTTAGCGATTCATATTTGAATGGTCTTGGGTTCAGCATCATATTAAATAACATGGTAATTGCTCATGCGTCTCGATAGATGGCACCTCATGATAAGAACTACCCTAATAAAGAATTTGAGAAGGATATGGTTTTTTCTATGAATTTATACATGCACTATCATTATAGAGATAAATGTGATATATATAGAAAACATAAATCTTTCAAGTATATTTTTGAGAAAAAGGAATTTAAGATGAGAGAGAGGAAAAGGATAGAACATCATGAATATAATTATTTGGTCAATAAATTATCATCTTAGAAGATAAAACATTGAAAATGATTCATTAAGTAAGAATAATCTTTTTGTGTTGGAAATGATGACGATTCATTGATATATTTTGATCAAATAAGTAGTATAACTTGACATGGGAATTATGAGGGAATGTATATCATCAACCAGGTTCCAAATAATTTACCAACAATCATTACTAGTGAAAATCATGAAATCTAAAAGAGATGATTATTTTTTAATAAGAAAATAGATGGTGTGAAGGTTTTTAAGTTTCTAGTGTTTGATTTTGATCAAAATGGCTTATTGTTATTTCATAGAAGACTATGTGTCCATCCATACCAAAAAACAAATAATTTATTAACATATGAATCTCATATCTCTACAATCATTTTACATCATTGAAGAAGAAACATTTATAGGGACCTTCATGGGAATTTATTGTGGTATAACATGAAAATGGAGATTACCAGCTATGATACAAGGTTCTTGTTGTGTCTATAGGTTAAGGTAGAGAGACAACTTTTTAAAGGGGAATAACAACCACTACACATACCATCATAGGCGGGGGGAAATCTCACATTGGACTTTGTCACTGGTATCCCAAAAATATCTAAAGTAATCAATGATATATGAGTTATATTTGACAATGTTACCAAGTTTTCATATTTTATCTCTATTTTAAAATATTTCTCTATTGTCCAACATAACAGTATTTACATAAAAGTAAAGGGTGAGGAAGTGTGTAATTTCACTTTATATCCTTTCTAATCATGATCCTAGGATCACATCAATATTTTGGAGGAGTATTAAACATTCATTAAGTACTGAATTGAATTTAATTACTTATTATCACACCAAAACTAATTTATAATATAATGGGAATATCCCGACACTCGAGGACTTGTTCAGGACTTGATGAATGGAATTTAATGATGGATGAGACAAACATATCCCATTATTAATGTTCTCATAGAACAACATAGTCCAATATAGGACACAAATGAAACCAAATGAATCACATTATGGGACGTGTTATATAGCTACAACATGAAGGGAAAAGAAATTGTTATAAAGATTATTTTACTAGATCTTGTGAAAGAGATGACAGAAAAGGTTCATTCCACTCAACAAAAAATAAAGGCTTCTCAGATTTGGAATAATATCTATGATAAAAACTATCAATGGGATTGGTAGTGGGATTTTGGTTAAAAATTATTCATTCAAAAATCCCCAAGAAAGAGTTTTTAGTAGTTTTAGATTGATATTAATCTTATAATTAGTTACATTGGCCCTTGTGAAATACTGATCACATAGAAGAAGAGGCCTATTGTAATGAACTTATATCAAACCTAGATCATGTTCATGATGAATCCCACTTATCCATCTTGAGGATGTATTTTAATGACCCTTCATATGATTTAAATAATGATGTGGTATGACTGGAATATGACCTCTCTTATGAGGAGCATCTGGTGGAGATCCTATACTGTATATACAATGTTCTACAAAAGAAATACTACCCACCTCATTAATCTATTACAGAGGAACCAAAAAAATGAAGAATCAATTTTTTAACTAAAAGAATCAATGAGGAAAAATTACCCACACCATTTTCCAATCGAGGGAATGAGTTAAAATTTCAGGGATGAAATTTTTAATGGTGTAAAATTATAATGACCTAATCTTTTTGAATATTAATTTTTCCTAAAAATGAGGGATATATTATTTTGTACTTAAAATAAGTATATATTTTTAATAATTAAGATATTATAATTTTATATGTGAATATTAGGTTTTGACCATTATATGATTTCTGGTCAATTATGGCAACTGATCAATATGAACACTGGAATATATAATCTTAATAATGATTTCAACAATATAATTATATATATAAATGAAAAAGGAAAGTTGATATAGAAAGGAGAAATGATGACCTCAACTAGTAGAGTAATGCGGTATGAAGCCCATTTTTTCAAATCATGGAAAGGAGGTAGCATCACTGGGGTTTTCTCATTCCCAACAATAGTACAAGCTCCAACATGTTTAGATTGAATTGAATATCCTGCTGGATAAGATTATTTTAGTAGAATCTACAATGTGGGTGATGTTAGCCATGTCGCCCCATAAATCTATCCTCATATCAAACCTTACACTATGGATATATTCAAGTTTTATAAGGGGTTATGTTTCAACTACTTTTTTTATTAATGCATTATTCCATCGTATAAATAAAATTTTTGTTCTTTCAATTCTTTTTTAAGAATAGTTTTTTCATAAAAATATGCGGAATTTGATAAGTTAATTTTCTGATCCGAAATTTGTCCATCCAAAAAAGAAATAATTGTTCAATTAAACTAATATATTATGAATAGTATTTATTTTAATAATAAAGTATTATCTAATAAAAATTATTTAAATTTAATGATATAATAATTATATTTTTTTATGTGTTATAAATTTTACTATGAATTATACTATACATTTCTATCTAATATTATTTTTATCAAATAAGGATTTCCTTATTCAATATTTAAACATATCATAATGCTATAATTATTATGACAAAAATAAAAATCATTTTTGAAATTAAAATGTCAAAAATTAGGTTACAGATAATTTATTGGAATTTTATAAAATATTTTTTTTGGTGAATATAAAAAATATAGTTTGAGTTTATAATAATGTTTAACGACATCATAATGATGTATTATGTAATATAAATCTATGGAAGAGTCATTTTTATTAAAATAATATTATAGGTATCCATGGATGACTATACCATGGGATATATCATGTTAAATCTTATTGTTTTTAATTTTCCATTACCTAGATATCTAAGGAAATTAATAAACAAATCATCCCCTTTTGTTATAAATACCCACCCATTTCTCCTTATTCATTTGATCCCAATTCATCCTTCAATAATATAAGACATTTTTACCTCTAAAGAAGTCCTCCCATGGTGTTCTCAATTTCTCATAGTCCCAATCATTTAGTTTTTACAGTTACTCTTCATGGTCTGTTAAATCACAACTTCTCTTTTACTCTATGTTTCCTTTTTATGTGGTATTTATTTTCATATTATATACTATGTTATTATGACTATTTTACATTATATAATTACTATATTAAGAGTATTATATGATCTTTAGACCATTTTAACTAGTTATTTTATTTTCTAATACTATGTTTCTTACATATTAAATTTCCATGTTTTGAACTCAAAATATATCTCTTTTTCTAAAGAAATTATTATATTTCCATTATGTGAATAAAAAACCTAATTATATACAATGTTTATTCACAATATGTTATAAATTATTTATAGTATTCTGTATTTATCATACATCAAACCCTCATCCCATTTTAGTGGGTTATAAATGACATAATTATCATGTCTTTAAGCACCTCTTTTAAAAATGACAGGATTTATATAAGATTACCATTTCTTTTATTCACTATATGAAATTTATGAAATTTTTAATTATGATATATGTGGATAGAATTAATTAATAATTAAAAAGGTTTCACTTTTAATGTTCTTCAATTCATTCTACATATAATTCAAT
This sequence comes from Viscum album, assembly GCA_963277665.1. Taxonomy (NCBI): domain Eukaryota; kingdom Viridiplantae; phylum Streptophyta; class Magnoliopsida; order Santalales; family Viscaceae; genus Viscum; species Viscum album. Next base: position 1,680,087,258 of record OY728126.1, on the reverse strand, counting down.
ATCTATAGATGACATGTTTTATGAATCCTTGGGGAATAACCATGGTATCTTTTATGGTATCTCATTGATAAACCATGGATATATGATTATGAGTGAAAAAAGTATATATTTTGGCTACATTTTCATGTAATTTATCATGTTCTATAACTAGTATATGTCTCTTTTCCATTTTTCATGCGTTTATGCTATTTTTCATTTTCTCGACAATATTTCCCTTGATCCCATGTAAATTATTTTTTTTTGTTTTTCCGTAGTAGTTCATTTTCTCACCCATTCCATTCATGTTGTTATAAGGTTATAGGACGTAGTAATTGTACATAGTATAATGTTTTAAAATGGATTCGAATAATATTTTCATTTTCCTGTATTGTGCACCTTATCTCTAATAAACTAATCATTAAAATATCCTCATGTTTGTACAATGTAATGAAAAGTTATATAATAAAAAAATAAGGATACAATAATATGTTCCGTGTTGTATTCCCTTAAATGACTCGAAATTGGATTCCTTATTTTATAATTTTTATCTTCCATAAATATTTAACACCGCAAAAATATAAATACTAGTTTTCATAAAAAAAATTATTGATTGATTTTTTAATAAATTTATAGAAAATATTTTATTTATTGGAATGTATTTGTATGATTATCATTTAAATAAAATAATAAATGTTTTAATAATCTTGTAATAAAATTATTTCCATTAATAAACATACGTGTCAATTATATGATAATTTATCATATAGTATTTTATTATACAAAATAAATTAAACTTCTGAATAATTATATTGGGTTTATATAATGATGATACACTAAAATGTAGTACAAGAAAACCTCTATAGACTATAGAATTTTGAATTAAAAATATATTACAAACATTGAAAATAAAAGTGTATAAATTAAAACAAACATGTCGTGTGAGATAAATATTTTCGTGTCATCTACATTCATCATTAGTATGATCCCCCTAAGGATGATGATAATAGAAATACAATTAAGTGGAAAATAGGCCCCATTCTCACATGTAGAATATTGATATGTGTAGAGTATATATAATGAAATTCATTTTGAGTGATCTTTTTTTAGAAAAAAATTGTGTCCATTATGTTATAGCTATAGCGGTTTTTAAAAAATGTATGTAATGATAAAAAGAATATATAGAAGTCCAATAATTTTATAAAATACATATGTAAATAAATATTTAATTAAAATGTATTTATATATAAAAAAAGTGTCTGAATATTAAATTTATATAACTATAAGAAATATTTGAAATATTTAAGTACTGAAATTTCAAAAAATAATGTGTTTAAACATTAAGTTAAGCGAGTTATTTAGATTTAAAATATACATGGGAGAACATTAATAGTAAATTAATTTTTCTTCCGAATGATGTTATTCTAAGTAGAAGGTATAGTATATATAATGAAAAAAAACATTCATTCACAATGTAAGTAGATTCATAATTTGTATAAAAATAGATAATTTTTTTTGAAATTATATATTATTAGATGATTTTGATTATATAAAAATATATAACATTAATTAATTGATTTTTTTTGTTTCAGTAATAATAAATTATAAATAAATATATATGAGATAGAATATGTATATATTAAAATATAAACCATAAAAAATATATTAGAAAATATTAAAGAAGAAAATATAAATTATAAATTGATGAAAAAAAATAAAAAAACAAACAAAAGAAATGTTTTGCCTTCTTCAGAACTCTTATCCCACAAGCCGTGCATACACCATGTGACCATTATCACCTAACAGTCTCTAGTGAAGATAGACGACCACTAATATTTTGGTAGACCATCCCAAATCTATCATTACCTACTTTGTCATCAAATTCCTCCTATATATATCTTCCTCATCGACAAGCCACACCATAGATGACAATAATAACAACTTTTTTCGTCGTTATTACTCTTCCTCTGAACCCCAAATGTAATACTAAAAAGTGAACATGGAAATTATTGCCTTAAGGCTCCATGACAAGGCACTGGCTTCATATATATATCCGTAAACTGACTGGTCATTCCCTCATTAGACAACCCACCACAATTAGAAGCCTTTTTCATTCCAACCTCTTTTTACCCACTGGTTGAAACACAACCTTTGGGAAATCCATGGCTTCACCTAGTGCTGAAGGACCCCCCACCCATTTGACCTGGAATTCTTTAACATTGGTTTTATATCAGGTATGGAATAATATTTTTTTTCAAATTTCATTTTTTATGTATATATATAATCGTATGTTAGATATTAATTATATGATTATTTTATACGCATCGACATATATCAATTCAAGGATAACATATTTATTCGATATCTCTAGTTTCAAATTTATTATCATGGAAAGGGTGAGTTATGTTATCATTATAAATATTCATTTTTTCACATATATAAGTACATGTATCTATATATATATATTTATACTATTGTTTAAAATATCTTGTTTTTAAACATATTAATTTTTTTCATATGATTTTCAATTTTGTCGTGTTCATGTTTTTGAATTTAAATTTTTTATTTACATATATACATGTATGTTATTTAATTTTTAATAAGAAACTCTATATATGTACTTATGAGAATATAGCTCATATGATGTAATTTTTTCATACTTATGTTCCATAAATTGCAGTGTGCATGTTATACATTATACTCAAAATCATGAATGTTTATATTCATTATATAAATATAAATATAAATATAAATATATATATATTCCTTTCCACCATTACATTTTTCAGAATAAATATATAAGTCAATTAAAACCAGGAAATGAACCAAAATAATGTTTTTAAATGAAACAATGAAAAATTGCATATTTTGAGAATATTACATTTATATTTTTTATATATTTTATATAGTTTTTATTCTAATGTTATATGTTAAGGGTATATTTACTTTTACATATAATTGTAAATGAGAGTATAATGATTTTTATGAATATATTGTTTATTGGATTATTTTCTGTAAAATAGAAATATTACAATTAATATAACTCATGAAATTATTTTAAATTTTCATATTTTATATTCTCATGATAATTATATAAAATATAAATTAAATATATATTATTTAATTTTACAATAATTTTCAATATATATATTTTATATGGTTTTATTTTTATTTAATGTGTTATGTCATCAAACTGTGATTTAGGAAAATTATTATTTAATACTTATATATTAGGATGATGTTTGAAAGATAATGTTTTAATGGAATGTATTTTATAATTAATTTTAATGAAAAGTATAATTATTGTTTTATTTAATGACAATGAAAAATAGAAATGACATTGTATTTGGTAATTCCAAATATAATAATTTATTTACCATTGAATATAAATAGTTATATATTTTAATGTGCATCTGTATTCAAAGTAATTTTTATGTATTTAAATTAAAAAAACCAACAGAAAATATGTATATGTAATGAAATATAAAATAATTAATATATAATTGGCACATGGAAACTGTAAACAATTAGGGCATGATGAGTGAACACATTCCTAAGTGGGTATCCCAAGACATCTATCAATTTTGTAGTGGATACCTTATATTTTTTCAATATCATGGTTAGTATTTTCATAGAAACCACTAGTTTCTTTTAATTCTTTCAAAATAGTAATTATATTCAAAATTTATTATAATACCTTCAAAATGTTGACTATTTTCACAAGATTTAAATAATTTCAAAATGTGTAAGTATTCTCAAAAGAGAATGTTTATCTATTTCCAATGGCTTATTTATTTTCATTTAAATTATCAAAATAATGGTTTCAAATGAATTTGAAAATATTTTTAATGAATCTATAATATTTTGAAACGTGATGAAAAAATTATGTTGTCAAAATTTCAATTATTTTCGATATTATTTATAATGTGTTTCACAAAAACTAATTTTAAATTTATTTATCAGTTGTATTTTCAAAAGATATTTTTTTATATTATTTATCAATATTATTTTAAAAATATTCTTTCAATGTATTTATCAAAGGTATTTTCAAAATATATATTCAAATGTATATTCATATTAGTTTTCAAATGGTATATGTATTTTCAAAAAAATTCACTAAATTATCATAAACCACGTACTGGGAAATATTTATGGCCCTATGATTCTATAAAATGTTCTCAACTTCATAAAAAAATTCATAGAGTTTATCTCAATAAGAATATATTGAACACAATATCATAATGATGACATTTAATTTATTGTTATTATTATGTAAAATAGGTCCTTTTCCTCGTAATCTTAAATTGGAAAATATAATTAGTTTTAAATGAATTTATAATTTTAATTAAATTTTAAATAAAACAAATATTAATTTGTTTTATTAGATCTATAAGCGTAGGATTGGGGCTTTATTGGTGGCAAAAGAAGGAAAAATTTACATAAGTTTAGAGAATATGATGTTTTGTTAAAATGTGTTTAGTTTTTAAGTATACTAATTTTTAAATCCTATTTGTTCTATTATTTTGGAATGAGGAAAATCTATGAAGTAGAAATAAAATTTTAAACATAATGTAAGGTTGAGTAACCTTTATGAATATAGTGTTATATTAATTATATTTCTCTAAATTTAGAATGTGACAATTCATAATTTTCCATAGTTATAAAAGTTGAATATCATGGAAAAATTATTTTTAACAGTGGTAGAATGTAATTCCCCATTAATTCTAACCATAATTTTCTTTTATTAAATGATTATTGATATATTTATTTATAAATTTAAAAAAATATTAAATTCAGGGGTAATTATATTTATTTATCACTTTTAAATCTATTAATCAATTTTATAATCTTCTAAGAATTAAATTTTTTCCTAATTAAAAATTAGTATTAATTATATGTTAATTCATGATATTATATTTTTAGAGAGAACAAATTCAACTAATCAATAGTTATATCTAACTAAAATAATTATGATACATTAAAACGTAGTTCAAGAACACCTATTTAGAATAAAGTCTTAGTAATTTTATATATAAATCAACCATTAGGAATAGTAGAAGACAAATTAAAACAAATATGCGAGCTAGGATATTGTGGGTTTCATCATCTGGATCCATCATTAGGAAGATCCTTCCATAGAAGATGATAATACCAATAAAAATATTCGATAAAATATGCATCCTTATACCAATAAGTATACTGATATGCATAGATTCATGAAACTATAGTATCTTTTGAGTGAGAAATTTATATTAAAACAATGCTTGGGATAATTTTTTATAATAATTGAGGTATAAAAAACTATATGTTATGAAACAAAAGCATATCATCTTTGGAGTGTTTTATAATGTACACATATATATAAAAATTAAATTCAATGATATTTAAATAATAATTACTGGTCCCATATAATAAATTTATGTTTCTGTAATAATGAATTGGAATATATAGGAAAATAAATTTAATAAAATAAATTCTTTAATGATTCAGTTATGTGAATAATTTAGTTTTAAAATTTACATTTGTGATCTTTAATAGTAACATGAGTTTTATTAGAATAATGATATTATAAGTCAATGATGAAATATATGTAATAAAATATAATTTTCATTTAAAAAGTTATTAAATACACAACCTTTATTAAATAATATTAATTTAATTTTGAAATTATATTTTATAAGATGTATTTCTTATTTAAAAATACATATGATTAATTAAATAAATTATTATGTTTTAATTATAATAAGTGAAATATATATATATATATATATGATAGATTATTTGTATATATATATATATATTAAGCATAAAAAATATAAGAGGAAACATTATAGAAGAATCAAAAATTATAAACCGGTGAAATAAATATATTAAAAAATGATGTGCCATCCTCGAGAATCTTCTCTCACAAGAATTATAGACACCCAATGATCGTCACATCCAAAAACACTCCAGAAAAACTATCCATCCACAGGTCTCACTATAAACCACTAAAAATAAAATACAACCATTACATTTTTTTGATTCTACCACTCTATATCAACCTCTTTCATTGGTAATGCCCTATTAGACAAAAAATTGAATCCTTTCTATCATCTATTCACTTCCTCCGATCCATGAAAGAAACATTACAAGGAATCATGGTTGTTATATCCGCAATGCTCCACATTGAATCTCAGTCCACCTATATATATGGGAAAACAACTGGGTCACTCCATCATTTGAAAACATGCCCCAAGTCAACGCATATTCCATTACACCAACATTCCACCCCTAGTTCGAACACACCCATGGAGAAAAATGTGCCTTTAATAGTTGGTCATTAACCCCCTTTTCCACTTCATCATTGGACATCGGTTTACAGAAGTTAAGGGAAATTTTTATTTTATATCAAATATTTAAAAAGTCATAATATATATATATATATTGGATAAAAATTAAAAGTATATTTTATATGATTCAATATTTAGAATTCAAGGAAAATAAAATTATTCGATATTTATAGTTTTATATTTTTTATCATGAAATGGGTTTATTAGGATATCATTCTAAATTTTTATTTTTTACAATTATATAAGTACATGTATATATATTTATAATATTTTTTATAATTTCATATTTTCAATCATATATATATATATATTGAATATGATTTTCAGTTTCACATTTTTTAGGTTTTAGAATTTAAATCTATGATTTATATATAATTTTATACAAGCATGTCACTGCAATTTTATCAACCATATATATATTTATTTTCTAATTATAATATATCTCATATGATATAACTATTTTTCGTACATTTTTTTAAGAAATTTTTGAGTACATGTGATCCCTTATTCTCAAAAACTACCATGATTATATTCATTATATATCTGTATGTGTGTGAATATATATGTATCTTCCAATCATTACAAGTTTTAAAATGAATATATAATTCATTTGAAACAATGATATCATCCAAAATCATATTTCAAAATGTGTAAATGAATAATTTTTTATTTTTATATTATTAATTTTAAATTTTTTATATGTGTTGTATCGATTTTATTTTAGTGTTATAAGTTAAGGGTATATTTACGTTTACATATAATTATCTATGAGAGTAAATATATATATATATATATAATTTTATTATTTTAGTGATATATTAATTTTACAATTACTATTGTGCATTCCATTATTCAAAATTCTTATATTTTCTATGTTGATGATAATTCTAATAAAGAGAAATTAAATATCTATTATTTGATGTTTCTTTTAATTTAAAATAGCAATTATTTTATGTGAAATGTTTCATTATTATTTAATATATCAAAACATCAAATTTGGTATTTGAAATTTTATTATTTAATACCTTTATCTATGGATGCATTTTTAAAAGATAATGTATTAATGAAAATTAATTTATCAAAAAATTTAATCCCAGGGATTTTTATTATTTTTTTGAAAGACCATTATAACGAAAAATTGCTTGATATTTGGTAATGGAAAATCTTACAACAAATTTACCTAAGGAAATTAATTATTATATTATTATAAACATGAATTCATATTCAAATCATCTCATTATGTTTTAGAATAAAAAACTTGATTGGAAAATGTATATATGTAAATCAATGAATGAATGTTTTTATAGAAAATATGGAATGAATATATTTTATACAAGAAGGTTTATGATGAGTGAACTCATTCCAAAGGAAGTAGGTGGGCCAAAGAAAGACATTAATGTATTAGTGTACCCATTTTTTCATTTTCAAGTGCTTGCATAATATATTCAAAAAAAACAATTGTTTATTTCAATGAAGATCCATGTGTAATTATTTTTAAAATGTATAATAATGATTTCAATTTCATTACTATTTTTCGAGGATTTAATTAATTCCAAAAATAATAATTATTTTCAGTATATAATATTATATGTATACAAATGCGTAACTATTATCAACTATGGTTTCAAAATAATTTTTTCATGGTGAGTTTAATCATGCTTTTAAAAAAAATTATATATTGAAAAGTTTTATAATAATTATCCTTGCAAAATTATAAGTATTTTAAAATTTAATAAGAATTATTTTCCAAAACATATTTTTAAATTAAATTATAAATTTTAATTTCAGAATCTGTTTTTATAAATGTATTTATATATTTTATTTTAATAAAATATTTTAAATTTATTTATTGGAGGTATTTTTAAAATATATTACCAAAAATTATTATCAAAACTATTTTTCAAAATGTATTTGTTTTCAAAATGAATTTACAATATATTTTAAAAATACCTTGAGTAGGAAATTCTTCACAACCAATAATTCTAGAAAATGTTTTCAGTTTCTTATAATTTTTTTATTTCTTTTATCTCGATAAGAAGATATCATGAACAACGTCATAACACTGACATTTAATGTGTTGTTTTCATTAAGTAAGACTATTTTTTCCCACCAAATCCTAACATATAAAATATCCTTGTTCAAAATATCTATATATTTTTCAGTTAATTTTAATATATATATATATATATATATATAGAATTTTCATACTGGATCTGGAATTGCAGGTATAGGGTATTACAAAATAAAATTTGACTTTAGAGACAATAATCATATTAGAGGGGTGTATCATCTGTTTATTAATTATCATGAATGTCATATAGATCAATATAAGAGTTTTTAGTGTAAGGGTTTTCCTTAAACATGTTGGGATTCAATCTGAGGGAACTACACTAGGATAAAACCATCATACTTATATGAAATATTTTTGTGTTGATTCCAATTATTTCATGATCAATAATGAGACTACAAATCCTGAATGATGTTCATACAATTTACCATTTACTTTAAACATTATTATTGGGATCATACTAATTCAAATTAATACTACCAAAATTGTATGGAAGTAGAATGAATCCATTTCACATACCCCAAAAATTACCCATATTTGTATAATGTGTTAAATATTCCATGAACTACATATGTCATGTATTATATTTTCGTAAGATACATAGTTAAATATAGTTCACTTGTAAAATCATGTTTCTATATTTAATCACTCCTTGAACCATAATATTGTTCATGCATTTTTTGGGTCACATTTAGTGGTGCTTTTTGTGAAGCTTTTGAAAAATATATATTTGTTATAAGTAGTACATGGAAGGTGTAAAGTTTCCACAAACAATGTTCCAAGATAGGGTAAACCATCATTACCAAAATAGTGGGGGTTTTTATAGTTTTCATATGTTAGGATAAACCATTCACCAAACATGTAAGAACAACAAACTCCATTATAGGTGTCCACAATATGTCAAACCATGAATCCCCCTAAAATAAACAATTCGAGAACCATTTTAATTCCTAAATTTAATAAAATATTTTTTAACCCACATATAAACCCCTAGTATAACCTAAATCATTTTTGGAAAAATTCATATGTCAGTGGATCTCTCAATAAAATATTTTTTTCTACTCCAAAAATATTTTAATGGGAATTAAAGCATTCTAAATGTCATTTAGTTCCTATTAGGTAATATTTCTTCTCATTTTCATTTTATCTTCCTCTCTCTATCTCTCATCCATATCGTTTTTATATAATATAGTTTTTGATGGAAATAAAATATGTTTTTTGTATCTTTAATCTGGGATTCATTCTGTGATCTCAATTGATAGTGTTCTATGTTAAGATATGTTGTTACAAGTATTGAGTTATGTAATCTTCATGATAATTGTATGTGTTTCATTTTATATATTCAATTAAATAAACCATTGAGCTTTTTTATTTATTTATAATGATTTCAATTAAATTATAAAAACCCAATTAAGAGTGAATTAGAACTTGATATTGATTTGGATTGATTTTTGTGGAGGTCGCCCAATTCTAATTGAATGGGAGCTTAGGGTTTGACTTGGAATTGATTAAAATTGTGAAATGAAATTGATTTCGATAAAAATGGATAAAATTATCTAGATAGAAACCTATGAGTTATTTTATCTTTATAAATGAATGAATCCCTAAAAACATTGTTCTTCTTATCAAACATAAATGGAAATATTGAAACTAGAAATGGAGTTATTGTATTTTGGAATGTTTTGAATTAATTTTCCAATTTTTGATTTATTATTTGAGCAAATGTGATCCCAAAAAGTTAGTGGGTTATTTATAAAAAACATTTAAAGTTTGAAATACACTTGCAACTGAATGAATCGTTACAAATATATCAAAACCAAGTTTGAATTATCTTTTCCCCATAGTGAGAAAATTTACTCATTGACATGAATCTGGTTGATGTTCTCTACTATGATTTCCATGATTTGGGAATGTAACCTTCTATAATTCTTATTAAGGATATAACTATGGAACCTTAGTGGTATGAGTATCTTAATAATTCTCAAAATATTCTTCTCTAGAAGAAACCATCATTGCAATGCTCAAATGATCCTCCCAAGGTAGATGATTTTTTAGGATGATTTGGGATTTGAATGAGTTCATGGAGATTCCTGATTCAATCAAGGTGAAATTTGACACCTTGGTGATGGATGTACCTAACAGAAAAAGGTGGGAAATGATGTTGATTATGGGGATGCATTAGAGATTAGAGTGTAGTGGCACTATTTTTAATTTGACTACCTGGTTCTATTAGGAGCCAATACCAAAGTCTAATGCTATAGTGTTATCCCAACATGATCAAGATAATAGAACTGTAAGTAACTATGATAATATATTTGCTAAGATTATGAATTTTTCATTAGATGTTCTTCCAAATATGAAGAGGATTACAAGATGGTTTGATATGTGACCATGATCTAATATTTTATCTCATTTTTTCTTACTAGAGATCTCATCTAAGTATGGTGTGATGGATAGATCATTGAGGTTTGTGCTTGATCTAGATGGTGACTAAGGGGCCCACAGAAATCCATTCTATCACATTTGTATTTATGGTTGTTCCATTAATAGAATGATAATGTGTGATGATTTTCATGGTGGTTTTCAACAATAAGTTTTTTCTTGCCCTCCTATTGTTTTCTGAAATGGACATTTTATTTTCTACTACTGTGGCATGCCTCAACATTCAAAATGGGGTTAAACTATTGAACATAATACATATTGTTCATGAGGACTCTTAGGTCACTTAAATTCATTATATCATATCTATTTTTCTATTGGTATATTAAAGGGATAATCAACACCAAATAATATTTTTGGGCAATTAGATTCTTCGTGAACAAATGAGTTCAAAAAACATGTATAAAGACTAAATATTATTCTTGTAATTGATTGGTATTTGGATGAAGTGGATATGGGTTTAATGAATATGATATATACTATCTCATAGATTCATATTTAGTGGAATCATTGTTTGATACTAGTGAAACTTTTTCATTCATTTCTACTCATTTTCTGAATTTGCTAAATATTTATTCATATAATTTATCTTCTGTGATATATGTTAGTACACCTCTCAAAATGAATAGTGTACATTGTCTTCGTTTTTCTACATATGTCTTCTATTTTACATATATTGAGCTTCTTAAGTATTTTTTGTTCTTTAAGAAACAACTTGTTTCCATTTTTTGGATGGATGGGCTTATTGATAATAAATACCAAATTGATTTTTGACATTAGTGGGCACACATTACTACACTCATTGGGGTGTTCCGTATATTTGGGGTAGAATAAGACCCAATGTAAAGAAAATCCATAAAAAGTTTTCCAATGTTTGGGTATGTAATATTAGTTTTCTAAATTTATCTTGATTTATAATACTTGTGTAGTGACCTCTATATTATTTTCATTAAGTATCATAATTTTTCTTCTACTCGGTTTTATATTTTTCCACCAGTAAAGGACATATTTATCACTAATGACATAGCACCCATAAATCATCCAATATTTATTATATCTTACCAAATACAACCAGAATAAATGAATAAATGAATATTGTTTCGTATGATCATTTAGATAATGGATTTACATGACTAACCCTGTAACTTTAGTCAGCACAAATTCTTCTTTATATGAACCCAAATTTAACACATCACATTTTTATTTTCTACCAAAAAATATATCGAGCTATGATAATGATTAAGAATCCATTACCATGGATTGATGATCTATTTTACTAGTTGAAAGGGGTAAATGTTTTCTACAATATTGATCATTGATATTATTATCACCAGATGATAATAACAAAATTTTTCATTTATAAACTTTTATTCTAGAGAAGGTACGGACATTATGAAGTCATTGTAAATCAATTTGTTAAAACTAGTGATCTTTTGGTATTTATTGATTTAATGAACCAGATTTTTAATAATTTTTAAGATAATTTCATGGTGGTCTTTTTGGATGAAATCCATGTTCATACTAATTCCATGGAGGATCATTTTTGTCATTCGAAAGAACTTCTAGTATTCTTCAGAAATAAAAACCATTATGTATCTCTTTCTAAATGTGATATCTTGATTTTGAATTTACTGTACATGGTACACATGTTTTCTAATAAATGGATTAATAATTTATTCTTTGAATTTGAATTATATTATGTTTTGTGTAAAACCGAAGAATATTTTATTGATTCCGAACTTCTTATGTTGGATGGGTATTATTAACTAATTTAAATGATTTATACATGGTGTATTCTTTTATGACATCCCTAGAATAGAAGAGAGTTATTATTTGTTTTGATGAATAATTATACATTTATTTTGTTGATATGTATTTTTTAGACTTATGTGATGGTCTTCACTCAACATGATGCAATTCAGAGATATGTTGTATTTTTTTGATGCATTAGGATTGATTTTGGATTGGGTTATTCTACAAGGTGATCCTGATTTTTCATATGGATATCATTAGCGTAGGAATCCATAAAAATATTACATGAAACACTACCTTGAATAAATATTCGTGTTACATAGCCTTATGATTCGGTTTCATTACATTTCCAATGAAGGTTTAACATTATATTTTGACCATATGATAATGAGTTATATCTTACCTCAAAAATATTTGAATGTACACTAGAGGCATTGGGTGGAGTTCTGGAAATATCATTATATCAACATCTTTTATACCCTTGGAATGCTAATGTCATCCCAGATGATTTTTGTAGGAATTTGTTTTTCTATGTCTCGAATAAATCAGAAAAATACTGGAACAAGATGGGTCTTTTCTCACAATTTTATATTGGAGTATGGGGAATAGAGGAACTGGTTCTCTTAGCCCGTTTTCAGTTGACCATAACACTTCTCAAAAATATTATTCAGTAATAGAAGCTTGATGGTTAGTTATTTGGAATTATGATTTCTCATTATAGTTTGGAGACCATTTTGTAGTTGTCATTATCCATTTAGGGTATCATGTATTTCTGGAAGTAGTGCATTATTCCTTTTCAAATGAGATAATATTGGAGGGGTATTTCTATAAATGAAATAGACAAGTTAACCACATAAATAAAAATATTTTCTATGAAATATAAGATAGATTATTTTGGCTATCTATTATATGGAACATTAATGATTTTGATTCTCATTTTCATAAGTGAGAATTAGTGAAGGTCAGGTCCTAATGGTCTTAAGGTTTTCATCAGCCACAAGTAGTTCGCACATGGATTTGGGTGATATTTATTTGAAAATTGTGTTTTTTTCAATATATTGAGAGAATCAATACTATGAAATGATTTGTGATAAATTATATGTCTAAATTTGATAACTTCATACGCATTCATGATAAATCCAAATTTTAGGAGTTGGGAAGTCTCAATATGAATGATCTTTTTCAATTTCATGAAGTTCCTTCATTGATATTTTTTTATCGTCATCTTGGATTTACTTATATATTTTGGAGATTCCATATAGTCACACTAGAATCTATGGTTTTTTTTTCTACATATAATGAACAAACATAGTGACTGACATAAAGGGATATACATTTTCTAGTGGATATTATTTGAACCTGTTTTCTTGAAATTGGTAGATCTTGGGATGGCCATTTCAGTACTGTCTTATATTTATATAAAAATATATAAAATTCCAAAAATAGAATAGAACATTTTGAATAAATTTATAGATGACCAGTTAAATATCTATTATTTTGGTGGGAGATTAGTAAAAGTAACATGGATAACAATATCTTGGAAAAAAAGATTATAAAAACATTTTATTGATTCATAAATTCATGTTGATGGGGTAGATAATTTATAAATCTTATGTTGATGGTTGTAATAGGATTTTTAAAATTTCTGTTGGCATTAATGTTTTCTTGAATGTTTCAAAGTTCTCATTGAAAATCATTTGATTCATTATTTAGGAAGGTCTAATTAAGAGGTTCTCTAGGATATTATTTTCAAAAAAATGATGTTTCATGGATGTTCATCATAGGAACATGGTTTTCCCAAATCGTGAACACATCCATGGTAAATAGTGAAAACTCATATTATAGGGGTTTTTATGGTTAGTGAATTGTTTCAAAAACAATGTGCCAACCTTGAAAAAACATTGCAATAATTTTGATGGGTTCATGGTAAGGGTGAATAGTTTTTTAATATATGCATCCCCCTCAGGGAAACCAAGGATGAAAAAAACATTTAATAGAAAATAAATAAAAATTTCCCAAACAACCATATAAACACCATATAATCCAATACCCAATTTTTGAAGAATTCATAGGACATTAGATAACTCAATTCCCCTTCTAGTCCAACCTATGATGGGGATTATCGAATCTTGGATAATACAGTTTGATTCCTAATTGGTAATAGTTCCTCTCATATTCCTTTTCTCATGATCTTTTTGTCTCTCCTCGAATGGGTTTATTAGATCATATTATTTTTTTGGGTCCATATTCCATTTTTTGGGATATTGAATCATGTTTTTATTCATGGATATCAATTGCTGACACTAATTGATGACAAATCCCATTTCAGGTGACGTTATACAAGATAATTTTGATAATGGTTGGTAATCTTTTTGTATTTTTCCAATTATTAATACTCAATGGTTTATAATTTATTTAGATTACATTTAAATAAATTATGGAAACCCAAATTTATGTTAGTTGAAATATAAAATTTATTATGAATGAAATATAGGGAAACATCCAAATTATAATTAACTTGGTGATTGGGGTCTGATATTGAATTTATAGAAATTGATAAATCCAATTCATTTTTATAAAACTATAGTAATTATTTTAATTGAAACCATTGGGTTTTTATCTGAAAAAATGCATGAGTTGATTAAAAATAATATTTTTTGGTTTGAAAATTGAAATTTTCATTTTGAAGTAAGACATGAGGAAATTGTATTTTTAAACTATTTGGAAATAAATTTCCCATTTATGATGGATTATTTTAGCACATGTGATCCTTGGTATATAGTGTTTTTATTCGACCAATACACTAGGATGGTAATTCAATAGAAATTCATTGATTATTTACAACTCAAACAGAACATAGTTCATCAGATCTTATCCCTAGGGAGATGTTGATGATCCCTCTTTTTATAGTGTCTGAAGGATGTGTCTACAAATTTTTGTGATCACTGATATTTAATGTATGACGATCCCACATACTGAAAATATTATACATTTGGTTTGATTATCATGTTTCTTGTTATTATTAATTTTATTATATATATTCAATTGATTGGTACGATTTCTTACTCATGTATAGTTATTTCAGAAAACTATATTATATAAAATATATGATAAAGATATTCTTTTAAATATATCTATCTATTAAAATTAAAATAATATTTGGATTTATATATGATTATTCACTACAAATCATGTTTTGTGAAAAATTGGAATAATGAGTTGGTTTATTTATGTCATGAACCGTCCCTCAGGGCCTGTTCCGTGACTACCCCAGGACCACCTTCCATATTCCAGGGTCCAGAGACTAGAAAATAATGCATATTCCCAAAAACAAGGAAGGCATTGCCTTTATAACATGTAAGAACACGTAACCAAGCACACAACAAGATAGGAACACAAGTAAACAGAACTGTAAACAGATTGTGTGTAGTAAGTAAAAGATGCTAGAATACAAACCAACAGGAATATACAAGTACAATTGTGATACAATAAAACTGGAGAAAAGGAAATGTTAGATGTTGGGTCATCCATTAAGGACCCTACCATAAGGGTAGGTACAAATTTTCTCCTCAACACCGCATGTATTTTCGTCTCCTTGGCATACTGATACACCATATGATCCACCTTTGGGTACCGTCCAGTCCTGGTACTCACATCCGCAGTTAGAATTGTCTGTCGTCTGCACCAAACATAATGAAGTGTGAGGATAACTCATGCTGGGGTGAGTATAACAATACATGGTAGGGACCCCGAGACCTATATGGTCTAACAAAATCAACAATGGATAAACTACAATGTATGAAATAAATAGATAACCCTACATACGTATTTGCCCATATATATACCTAAGTTATCAATCAATCCATCTCAATAATGAAGAAAAACACAGAGGTACTAACTCGGCTCAAACTAGGATTTATTCTAGGGGTTGTAACAAGTGACATCCCCTTTCACATTATCGAAAACATTGGTGGCTAAATAACCCCTACTCTATTGAATATAGTGGTAATGTCACGTCACATAGAGTCACTTCCCACTGACCTTGGACTACTTAGGTACTCCTCCTGTCGAGTATCATGGGTCTCCCAAGTCACACAGAGGTGCCCCACACCATGGTTGTGTGTGTCACACAGAGGCGCTCCCCCTCACGACTTTCTAAGGTACTCCTCTGGTCGAGTATTGTGGGTCTGCAGTGTAACATAGAAGCACTCCCCACCACAGCCTACTGAGGTTCTCCTCGTATCGTGTATCATGGGTCTGCCATGTCACATAGTGGCGCTCCACATTGTGGGTCTGTCGCGTCACACAGAGGCACTCCCCACTGGTCCTATCAAGTCACTCAAGTAAAAAAGGTCAGCACTTGTCAAGTCCTATCTAGCTACTATGTTCATGCACTATGCCTTCTCGTCTCCAGGAGGATCCGGGTTAGTTGTTTTAGAAGAGAATAACATATTGAATATAAAATCGTATACATATTAACCCCTACCTAGTTCGTTTGATTTGTCGATGATTGCCAATGGGGAAGTAGACGATGTTGTTGGGTGTAGGCGGATGTTGATGACATCGACGTTCCCTTGTTTTTCGGTTAGTTGACGTTGAAGTTGTTCCTCCTTGGAGGGTGTCTCGATGATGTAGTCGAAGTCGGTGTTCTTCGTCGATGGAGCATTCTTCATTGGAGAGAATAATCCTCCAAAGTTCTTCCTCTCCCAATTCCACCAAAAATAAAAGGTAGCCCAAAATAATAGATTGTGTGATCTATTATGTTTGTTGGAATAAATTCAAATTGCAATAATTAATTTCATATGTTGGAATAATTAATTATTGTATGGGTAAGCACAATTAAGGTTGTAGGGAGATTTACAAACATTATTCAAGGGAGATCAAGAGGTTTCTCCCCATTATGAGGGAGTTAAAAGGATTAGGCCTCTGGTGGTCCCCACCTACATAACTTCTCAGGGCTGGTAAGGCTTGGGTGGTCCCAACCACAATAACCTCTCATTGTAGGTTCAGGTCTTCTTCTCCCAAATTCTCAACATCTACATGGAGTGGTTACAACAAAAAAATTGAAATATGTGATTATTTTATTATATTATTTCCAAGAAAAAACCCAAAAAATTACTTTCACCCTCGAATAACTGTTTTCATGGTGAAGGATTCCATAAAAAAATACCAGCGTTTCCATTTCAACGGTGTCCACGGATTTCATTTTCAAGCTATGTTTGAAACGTTAAAAAAATATGCTCAGTAGTTTATTGAACGTACCCAAACAAAGGTTCAGAAAATCTTTTCGGACACTCCAGGCCTCAGAATCTTCCGCCGTCAACTTTTGCAGACTCGTAAAATTATCATATATTAAAAAAAATTACCATGAAATTATGGTTATTTACATTCCCCCTACGTCAGGGCTCTATTTCCCCATAATCCAAAACTAAACTAGTTAAACAAGTGAGTGTAATGATCACACATCTGAGCGTCCCACTCCCATGTGCTCATCTAGAGGTTTCTGTGCTATCATCAAATGTGCACCAGAGGTATCAGCCATCCATGAAGGACCCACTCTTTTCGGTCCTCAATCCAAGACGGAACCTCCGTAAAAGTCACCCCATCGTTGATTTCCAGCTCTCTGTGGGCGATGACGTGGGAATTTGTGTGAACGTATCTCCTCGGCTGGGTAATGTGGAAGTATTCATGCACCCAGTGCAATTGAGGTGGAAGAGCTAAGCGGTAAGACACATCACCAACTCTACTAAGGACCTATCAGGTTCTATTTAATTTTGGAGATAACATGCCACCTCATCCAAATCTCAGCAAAACTCATCAACGTGAGACCAGTAGAAAGACGTGGTCACCATACTCAAACTCTAGTGGTCTTCGTCTCCAGTAGGCTTACGACTTATGCCTACTATGTGCAGTCTTAATCTACACATGGATGATCAAAAAATTCATTATGTTAGCATGTACCATCTCTGGTCCCACTAGTGCTGACTCCCCTGGGTCATTCCAGCCCAAAAGTTATCTACAAGGTCTCCAGCATAATGCCTCAAAAGGTGTCATCCCAATGGTTGAGTGATTGTTTTATTTGTATGAAAACTCCACCAAAGTTAAGTGATCCTCCCAGCTATGACCGAAGTTGAGAACACAAGCATTCATCATGTCCTCGAGGGTCTGTATGTTCTTCATAGTATGGTCATCAGTCTAATGATGGAAGGCAGTGCTCAAACGATGTTGTATCCTGAATACCTCCTACAACCCCTTCCATAGCTTGGAAGTAAAATGTGCATCACGATCAGAGACAATCACTGAGGGTAGTCCATGAAACCGCAAAATCTCTTGCACATAGAGGATTCACATGCTCTTTACTGAACCCTGTTATCTAATCGGTAAGAAGTGGTCCGACTTGGTGAGGCAGTCAATGATCACCCAAACCGGGTCGTTTCCCCTGAATGAGCATGGAAGAAATGTCACGTAGTCGATGGATATCCCATCTCACTACCATTCTAGGACCTATAAAGGTTGAACCAAGCCTGCTACTACCTGATGCTCCACCTGAACTTTCTTACAACTGAGGCACATAGAAAGGAACTATGATAATTCTTTCTTCATTCCCGGCCACCAGTGATGTTGTCATAGATCCTGGTACATCTTCGCCACTTATGGATATACTGGTATATGGGTGTGTGGAACTCCCTCAACACTTCCTCCTGAAGTGACACTGTTACCATGTCACGTCCTATGAAGTGGATGACATGCTCCCCACCTTCATAAAATCAATCAGGAGTTTTTCCTGTGGATATCTAAGCACATCGAGCCTCATAGTCAGTGTCCCCACTTTGCGCCTCCTAGATTCGCTGATGAAGTGTGGGTGTGACTAAATGAGACTAATGAAAAGCTGCTCCATCCTGATCCAAAAAGGATATCTGCAAAGCGGACAGCTGCACTGTCATCTCACCTAGAAGCTACATACCATATCTCTTGGTAAGTGCATTTACTACAACATATTCCTTCCCAATATTATATACAATATCGATGTCATAGTCCTGGAGGAACTCAAGCCAACGTCGCTATCTTAGGTTCGGGTTTTTCTGAGATTAGATGTACATGAGAATCTAGTGATCATAGTACATCATAAGGCAGTCTCCCATGATGTAATGTCTCCACATCATCAAGGAGAAGACCAATGCATCTAACTCCAGGTCATGGGTAGGGTTGTTTTTCTCGTGTTGTCTCAACTGTTGAAAACCGTATTCGATCACTACTTGCTCTTTCATTATAACAAATCTGTGTCTAATCCCTGATGTATCATAGTAAACTATGTACCCTATGCCCTCCTCTGTATGAGTCACGATGGGGGCACTAGTCATCCTCTGCCTCATCTCTGGGAATCTATGCTAGAATTTCTCTGACCACATGATGGTTTTCCACTTCTTCATCAATGCTGAATGTGTTGCTGCAACTCTCAATAAATCTGGTACAAACCTCCAATTGTATCTGGACAAACTCAGGAAACATCGTACCTCCTTCACACTCCTAGGTGTCTCCCAAGCATGTACCGCCTCAATATTCACTGGATCTACGAAAAATCCAGCCTCCGATATGACATGTACTAGAAAGTGAGCCTCTTGGATGCATAACTGACACATCAATAGTTTACCATAATGCTGGTGGTCTCGGATTGTGTTTAGTACTACCCACAAATGATTGTCATGATCATCCACAGTAGTTGAGTAAATCGGAATGTTTTTTATGAAGATTATTAGAAAGAGATCACGGTATGGATGAATGATCATATTCATGAGTCCCATGAACACATCTAGAGCATTGGTTATTCCGAATGGCATAACCAAGAACTCATAGTGGCCATACCGACACAATAAAGATTCCTTAGGCACATCATCGTCTCATACTCTAAGTTGGTGGTAGCCCGATCTGAGGTCTATCTTTGAGAAACATCGTGCTCCCTTCAACTTATCAAAGAGATCATCAATACTTGTGAGTAGATAATAATTCTTCACGATCACCTGGTTCATGTTTCGATAGTCGACACAAAGTATGAAGCTCCCATCCACTTTCTTGGCGAACAAAATCAGAGCTGCCCAAGGTAAAACACTAGGCTAGATGAACCACTTCCCCTGTAAGTCCTCCAACTATACCCGTAGTTCACAAAGCTCTGAGAGAGCCATCCGATATGCTGGTGTACATATCAGTTCCATACTAGGTTACATGTCAATGTAAAGTCCACCTCTCTATGAGGAGGTAGACCCGGAACATCATCAGGGAAGATATATGTGTATCGGTCCACCACTACTGGATAGATCGACCTCTCCACATATACCGCTCCATGGGTTAAGGCTATCCAACTGATTAGTGATCAGCAACACCCTCTACAGGGTAAGTCCATCCAATGCTGCAAAGGCTTCCATCTCACCAGTGAAGGTAAACCTGGTCCCATGCATGCAGACAAACCGCACTTTGCGCCTAATATAGCCTATCTGATCACGGACTGTAGATAAAAAGTCCATACCCAAGATGACTACGTATGGACATGAATTCACTAAAAGGAGATCCTAGCCAAAGATCTCGCCTACTAGAGTAAGCTCACACTTCTGACAGTAGTGTGTAATCATAGAATCTACTCTACTATCAGTCTCTAGTCATAAGGATCTAGCCATTTTCTCCCTCAGAATCCTCGATCTCCGAATGATGACATTGGCAATAAAAGAATAACCAACACCTATGTCTATAAGTACTAAAACTATGGTCTAATAGACACAGATCGCATCTCATATAATATCTATAGCGCCATTCTCTTAGGCCTCATGTGTTGGGAGCAGAATTCTCCCCTTTCCACCTGATCTCTGTGGTTGGGGTGGAACTCGTGGTGGTGGTGGCGATTACATCTCGAATTTTCTCCCACTACCGGCTGCATGACTCACTAATATAAAATGTGTGCCTGTTCCTTGTGGACAACCATGACTGTATCTCTATCTCTGCCTGGGCGGTTCTTTGACTGCCTGCTAATCATCTGTTCAGCGGGTCAGATAGTAACGAGCCATGTGACCATGACCACCGCATGTGTAACACTGCCCACTCCTGGCATGTTTGTCTCTGCCTCGTGTTCCCCACACAACCAAATCTGAATCAAGTGGTTGTCCACCCATAGGTCTAGTCCTCTTGGTCCTCTGCAACATATGTCTACTTCCATCTGTAGAAGACTCTGCTATGTAAAGACTAGTGGTGGGTCACACTACTGGTGACTGCTGAGCAAAAAAACACTCCAACAAGAGGGCTCTCTCTAACACCCTCGCATACGTCGGGATGCTGAGTGGGATCATTAAAGCCCTGATCTCCCTTCTGAGCCCCGTCTTGATGGTATGAGCCCTGAATAATGGGCCATGCACCATACATCTGGAAAAACGTGAGATTTAAGTGATCCTCACTGAGTTTTGAGCAACAATCATGATGCCTTACTGTAGATGAAGAAGCTCATGTATGTGCACTGCGCGAAGAGTTTCTGAGACAGAATCTGCCCGAAAGAGGATCTCGAAGTTTGTTGAGAGAAGAGTCACCTCGTCGTGAACTTGGACTATCAAGCTCCACCATTTGCATGTTGGTGCCTATAGATGGCTGGGGGAAATTATCACTATAAGATATTCTGGTGTCCCTACCAGTTGAAAGACTCTCACTATAGCCTCCAGCCAATTATATGCTGCATGTGGGTCCTTTTCACACAGGAACCTGGGTGGCCATTGGTGTTGGAACTCATGCAAAGTGCTCAAGTACTTTATACCCTCTTCTGGTGGGGCTGGTTGCATCAGTGGCCCGATGTGTAATGGTACCATTGGTTATTCTTCTGGTGCCTGTACTAAAAAAGGGCCTTACACAGAGGCCTCATCGCTTGGTGGGATATCTGTGTGTTCTACTCTCAGAACCCTAGCTAGATATCTATGTGGAGGTATCCTAAAAAAACAAGTGTGTCACGATCATTAATTTATACCTGGTGAGATGAATCAACTGATAACAAAGATAACTCTCGTACACATACACACTCAATTAGTGTTTTCATGCAATGAGTCGGAAATTATAAGTTAGGGTCCTGGTGTATGGATACGTCGGCCGCCGCACCAACACTGGATTCCTTAAACTGATAAAAACACTCACTAAACATAACACTATGGTTGTAAAATGAAAGATCATAGTCATATGTTCTGTGGTAAAACAGACTTCTCTGATACCAATTTGTCATGAACCGTCCACCGGGGCCAATTCCCTGACTACCCAAAGCGTACATTACCTATTCCATGGGCTGGTGACTAGCACCGAAGGTGTATTCCCAAAAATTGATAAGGCATTGCCTTTATAACCTATAAGTATAAATAACCATGCACACAACCAGATAGGAACACAAGTAAACTAAACACTAAATAGACTGAGTGGAGTAAGTAAAATAGACCAGAATACAAGCCAAACATGAATGTACAAGTACAACTGTGATACAATACAACTGATGAAAAGGAAAAGATAACTATTGGGTTGTTCTCTGGGGATCCTACATGAAGGGTAGGAAACATTTGTCTCATTAGTACTCCACCTCCTTTCATCCCCTCCGCGTATCGACACACTGTATGATCCACATTCAGGTATCGTCCAGTACTGGTAATCACATCCCCCGTCAGCATTGTCTGTCATCTCCATCAAACACAATAATGTTCGAGCATATCACATGTAGGGGTGAGTATAAAAATACTCAGTTGGGAACCCGAGACCCTCATGGTCTCAAAAAATCCACAAAGGATAAACCAAAAATCAAGAAATCTACAGATAAACCTACTTAGGTATACGCCCAAACATATACCTATGTTATCAAGTAATTCATCTCAATCAGGATGAAAACATAGAGGTACTAACTTAGATAACACGAGGATTTATTCTAAGGTTTGTAACAAGTGATATCCCCGGTCACTTCGTCAAACACTTCTGTTGTTATAGAACCACTCCTCTATCGAGTATAGTGGGCCTGCTGCGTCACACAGCGGTGCATACTACTAATCTTGCATTGTTGAGGTACTCCTCATATTGAGTAACATGGGTCTTCCATGTCACATAGAGGCTCTCCACACCATGGGCATGTTGCGTCACACAGAGGTGCTCCCCCTCATGACTTGATGTGGTACTCCTCCAATCGAGTATTGTGGGTCTGCCGCGTCACATAGAGGTGCTCCCCATCATGGTCTGCTGAGGTACTTCTCATGTCATGAACTGTGGGTCTACCACGTCACACAGAGGCGCTCCCCACTGTGAATCTACTACATCAAACAGAGGCACTTCCCACTGGGCCTGTCAATTCACTCCAAGTCGAAAAGGTCAGCAGTCCTCAAGTCTCAGTAAGCTACTAGGTTCCTTCACTATGCTCGCTCATCTCCAGGAGGATCCGCTTTACTAGCTACTAGTCGATACTCCAACTGCCGCGAAGTCCCAAAGAGAATAATATCAAATGAACTCCATGTCATATGGGTCTCAAAGTATCAAACGACATTTGAATAGGATGCTCGGTCTGTGAGTTATTATCCTTTTAGTCCCAGGGGCTTGGTTGGATTTGTGCTCCTTCAAACCTAACCATACCCTATCTTTATCCAAAACTGCAGTGTGGTTTAAAAAAAGGTATCGTCTCTCTCCAAAATTTTAGTGTCGGTGATGGTTCATCCAACAGATTCTCGGTGCCAATGATATGGCTGAAGGAGCATAAATGGGTCCAAGTGGGCTTGGGTCCTGTCCGACCTAGTCGGACTGACCTGGCCGGACCCGGAATGGCCCGACCAGGTTCGAGTCTACTTGGCTGGACCCGCTGGGTCCGGCCCGGCCCAAAAGGGGTTGAGGAAAGCCATGAGGCCATGGAGGGGTGTCATGAGGGAATCTCGGCCTCGGAGTGTGCCACAAGGGTGGCTCGGCCACGGGGTGGCATGGTCGGGGCGATTGACCGGGCTGCGTTGACAGAGGATCAGCCTGGGGTGGTGCGGCAAGGTCGGTTTGGCTAGGGCAGCACGGTGAGGGTGGCGAGGTCGGGGCAGTGCAGCGAGGGTGGTTCGACCAGGGCGGCGCGACGAGGGCGGTTCGGCCAAGGAGGCGTGGTTAGGGCGGTTCGGCCTGGGTGGTGTGGTGATGGCTGTGCAGCCACGCCGTAGGCAGTGGCTCGGCCCAAATGGTGGAAAGTCGGCCTAGACAGCGGCAGTGGCCCGGCAGCAGTGGCTCAGGCATGGAACAAAGGATTGGAAGAGGTCGCGGGGTGGCATGGGGTGCAGAGGCCGTGGGTGGTGGTGATGTCGCCTTCGTCTCCTTCTTCATCTTCATCCATTGTGAACAACACCACAATTCAATAGATGAATTATGGAGGGAACTATCCAAGTCAGTTCGGACACCACAATCCACATTAGAGAGGTATCAACCATGAATTATACTTCAATCACAAGAATATTAAGAATAGGTAAGGGAAACAAATTCACACACCCTCCCTTCAAGCTTCTGCGATTTAATCACTCCAAGTCCCACAAAGGAAAAACATTTGCGGATCAATCTAAAATAGAGAGTTGATCCACGTTCGTTGTTTTAGAAGATAAGAACATTGGAATATAAAATCACTTAAAAATAAATGCATATATTTTTCATTTTATTTGTTTAAGATTGCCCGCATAGAAGGAGACAACGTTAATGGGGGTAGATGGACATCAATAACGTCGGCGTTTCCTTGTTTGTCGGTTTGTGGACATTGAATATGATCCACCTCAGAGAGTGTCCTAATGAAGTAGTCGAAGTCGACATTCATCATTGATAGAGAATTATTTGTTGTAGAGAATAATCCTCCAAACGTCCTCCTCTCCCAATTCCACCAAAAAGAATAGGTAGCCAAGAAAATTTTATTATCAAATTTATTATGTATGTTGGAATAAATTCAAATTGGAATAATTAATTACATATGATGGAATAATTAATTATTTGATGGGTTTTCACAATTATGTTTGGTGGGAGAGTTGGCATCATTAATCAAGGGAGCTCAAGAGGTTTCTCCCCAATAATATGGAGTTAAAAGGTTTAAGCCTTTAGTAATCCCCACCACCAAAACATCTCATGGGAGGTTAGGCTCAGGTGGTATCCACCACCAAAACCTCTCATTGGAGGTTACGGTCTCATGGTCCCTACATCCCGACATCAAAATAGAGTGGTTACAACAAATAAAATAATATATGTGATTATTTTATTTTCTTATTTTCACAATAAACACCCAAAAATTATCTTTTACCGTCGACCAACTGCCATCGAGGTGAAAGTCTCCATAAGAGAATATCGGCGCTGCGTGTTCAACAATTTCCTTGGAATTCAATTCTGAGAATGGGTTCAAAGGTTAGAAAATCCCACTCGCACGTTTGCTGAATGTACCAGAACAAAAGTTCACAAATTCATTCCTAGCACTCTCGGCCTCAGAATCATGCGCCGTCAATTTTAGCGGACTCATAAAATTCTCATATATTAAAAAATAAATTAAATGGATATTCTAGGACATTAATATTTAATATGGAATCATATATGGAAGACTTTTTGATACCTTAATGGGGTTGTTTCTCACACCCTACCATTTCCTTCGTGGGATCGTATGATTCCTTTTGTCAGATTTGAAAAATGGAATCCACCACATGTAAGAGGACTCAATTAATGATTCATTGGGAATTGAAGTGATGTTCCTTGGGACTTTTCATGTCTATATTATAGTACCAATACATTGGTGAGGTTCTATTTTGGGTTTTTCATGTATTGACTTAAGGTACTATCTCCATTGGTAGTTTTACTTGATCACATTGATATGCTTATTTTTCATCCATTGTTTATATGGAAAAAATGTTCCAAATTTTATCTTGAATGATTATAAGTGTGTGTCTCCATCCCATAGGGATCATGAATTCCATTTTTCATATATTAGGTTTTTCCATGGTGTAATGGTACTAGGGTATCCATGATATATTTTCACATGACTTATCATGGACATAACCATATAAACCATCCCTATAATATTCAAACATTATTTTGGTCGTTAGAACATCCTTATTTCACATAAACTTATCTCCACTTTCTCGGATCCCAAATGAAATAATCAAATTATATACATAATTTATATTTATCAGAATATTTTTATATAAATGATGTCATTGTTTGATTGTAAACTACTTGGAAATTGTGGCATCATTGCATGAATTTAAACAATATGGTTTTATGTAACCCACTAAACATTTAAATTGATTTGTAAGATATATTATATATATCCAAACATACATACATGATATAAAGATCTTTATATGAGTTAGTTGTACAATGAATACATATCCCAAGTAACATATTATGAGAAAACAACTATGTTTCGGCTAATCAATGTCCTTTTTATCCATCATTATTGAGTTTTTGTTTTCCCCTTAATATATTGATACAAAAACAAGCTAATATTACAATTTTAAGGAATATATTCCAAATATTTATAGATGGATCCCAATAAATGACCACATATTGTATTATAATAGTAATTAATTGATACATATGTATGCCTTAACTACAAATCAACTATTTAACTCAAAAATTATTCTCCATACATGACCCTTTTTTGTATTTATGTAATATTAACTTATGTATATCAACTTTAGCCTCACACTAATATATTATGTATGGAGACCTAAATTTTCTATTGTGAATATATTATAGGTATTTAATTTTAGTTATAATAATAAAACAGAATGATAAAAACCAATTTTATATACTATGTGAATATTTATTCATGTTTCCTTGGGAAAAAATATGAAAAAAAGGATCTCTCATACTAGGACAAAGAATAAATTGAACATCAATGACTACCTCTGTGATGAAACCCTCACTAAATAAATCATTAGGGAAACAATATATTTATATATTCATATCGTATACATAAGGTAAATATGTATAGGATTCCATTAATAGAACTATATTTGAAATAATTTCCATTAGAACGGTATTCATAATGTTGAATGGATATCTCATACATAGGAGAAACACACGTTATGATTCCATAATATATTCAACCATGGTGTTGAATCATTCAAATATTCACATTATTTTCCATTCCTCATATCCCACTGTAGAACCCATATATTTATACCCCACTATTTTATATATGAGTTATTGATAAGCAAGTTATCCTTTTCAAGATAATCATATGAATTAATTATTTCATACACATGATATCAATGATTCCTCAATCTATTATTCAAGACCCAACCATGTTTTATTACACTCTTAAAAACATCCTAGAATATGTCCCCCATAATAATTTCATTCCTTTTTTATGTTAAAAACTATATTGGTTTTATATATATTTTTGTATATTCGTACATATTTTTAAGTTCCAAATTCTATTAGATATGTACTAATGGATAACTCTAATTTACTTGTCTATGTAATAATTTTCATTCCATTCAATTCCCACTTCCACCCCTACGTATGGACCCAACTACATCATACTAAATATAGGATATTATATCAATTATAGGGTTACTACATCATTCCATTCTATTTTATTCTATATATAGTTATCATCTATAAAAATGATCTTTAGGAACCTAAAATTGTCTAGATTAGAAGAAAATAAAATATGAAAAAAGTTTTGTCCATTTATTATTGCATTAAATTATGTGATTTTTTTTCTAGGTGGTTTATTATTTTCAATTTGTTCAATATAAATATTAGGTATATTCTACCATTATAGAAAAAATCCCACCCAGTAATTAGTTGAATGTGTATGTAATAAATTATTGGTGTCCATTAGTTTTAGATTTATTATTTTAAAACAGTGTTCACATTTTATCTCCCTTGTGATCACAATCATATATCTGGTGTGAATAATTTTCCTTGTGTTAACTCTCCCACGAGATCCATGTATCATGTCCTATGAAGACTTCATCATTCACATCATGTTAAATTTTACATTTTATTAGACATGACACATAAAATTTTAATTAAAATTTATATACTTAAACTCCATCAACCATTGGAAAAAACCAGAAGAACGATACCCTAAAAATAGAAAGAAAAATACTTATCAGGATAAAAAAATAAATGGGTACCTTAGAAAATATCATGTCCCTAAACTATATGGATTGCACTTTCTAATGACTATGATCCAGATATAATGTATGAATCATCTAATGTGAGTAATATACTTATCAAGATTAAAACATGAAATGATCATCCACCTGAAAATCATGGTTTTACCAATTATTCCTTCATTTGCATGAAATATGAAAAATATATAGTGACAATAGTAAAAAAATATTACAATTACAGACCATTACTAGGACCAATAAATTGAAAAAACTTTTTTATATTGAAAAATTGTTATCTCATAAGAATCTAGATACTATTGGTAGATACATAAACTCTATATAAATATGGTATAATTAAGAATTGTCTTGGATTTCACTTATTGGTATATGAACCATGATATGTTTCTCATCCTTTGTAAGTATATGGATCTACAAAATTCCATGTGTAATCATTTGATATCATTAGATAATCTATGGGTATTTATACATCAGCATGGTCTTATGTGATCAATAACATCCTCAATCACTATAAATATAAGGACCCAACAATATTAATTACATATTTTTGTGACTCTAAATTAGAATTAAAATTTATATTTTACTAGAGGTCATTTTGATTTAAGTATTTAGAGTGTTAGTTTATAAATATTACATACAAACCCCACATATATATTTATCTAATTTTTCAACTTCTAATCTATATCTATTTTTACCATGATATATATTTTTTAAATAGATAATGTTTTCATTTTATGAAAACTAATCATTAAATTAAACATATATTATCCATCACCATTTCTTATCCTAAATTCCTATGATAAAATTTTAATATGTGGGATGAGTTTAATAATACCTTTAAATGAAGAAAAATTAATGAAATAAAATTTTAGTCCTTGAATATTTATAATTCTTTTTCATTTTAAAAATACTCATTTTCATTTAAAAAAATATATTATTACCTATGAAATAAACATTCTATAAAAAAATTATAAAAAACTTTACAATAATTATTAAATGAAATATAAATAACATATGGGTTATTTGAAATCATGACAATATTATAATAACATTTTTTCATGTATAAATATTTTAAACATACTATGTGGCATATATTTAACTTTACCTTTTGAAACAATAGTATTTACATAAAAAATATAGAATTAATAGATAAATATTGTAGGTAACATGGGTAAAAAAAATATATCACTCCTATTAGGTGTAATGTTGTTACTTTTTCACATCTAAAAACCATCACTACGATTAATAAAATAACCAACATGGTTTCAATTGGAATAACCAATGTATTGTATTCCCAAAATCTATTAGAGGAAACTTAGTCAGTTAATTTTATGACATTAACCAATCCATTTGAGTGCTATAATGGGATAAAAAACACTCTATTTATAATTTATGCACCTATAATCCTAAAAATTTTACAAGAACCATAACCGAAAAAATAAAATACTTCAACTAAAAATGATCATTAAACCCATAAGGAACAATTTTCAAATATTGATATATACATTAAATTTTATGTTTTTTAATGAGAATAATTCAAAAAAATGAAGGTAGGTTTTTCTATTATTAAAAAAATAACACATATAATGAATATAAAACATAAAATTACAGTTATAGTGGTGGGAAAGGTCATTATCACTATATGTGATAAAATAGAAAATTCTTTTTTGCATTTGTATATAACAATAATTAATGATATAAAAACTCTTAATTTTAATACCATTTAATTTATTTCAAAATAAACATAATTTTTCCATAAAAATTACTTATTAATCTATAACTACATAAATAAAATAATATCATGAATTTGGATATTGAAGAAAAAGAATGGATTTTGGAAAATAATCAAAGGGGATTTTAATAATTAAATCCCATTAGCTTAACTGTGACTCATAACTTATATTATATATATTCCAAAATAATATAATTCTCTTGTTTTTTTTAATAAATTGAAAAAAATACTTGTTTATGAATCTACATAACTCAGTTGTTACCATGTTCGAATAAATACATAATCATTGATGTTCACAGTAGATGTTGTGATGATATTTGATTCATAATTTGAATATGAATTTGGTAGAATAAATATGGTCAGATAGGTAATTTTCCCATCATCTATAGAAAAATAATCTTATCATTTTTATAATCTCTATCCTTTAATTATTATTATAAATGAAACTATTAAATATAGTTAAGAAAAAATTTGTAGGAAAATATCAAAAAGATGGTAGGTCATTCATAAACATGACTAACGTTTCCATTTTTCAATAGGCATTATGTATTTAAGTTGATAATTACGTTATCTTATGACACTAATAATAACATCATGAAAATCAAATGTATTTTTTCAATATAATTTTATATTTTAACGTTGTATTATAATGATAAAAAATGAATCACATCGCTTTATTGAGGTGGTAGTTAACATATATGCATAAATGGCCTTAACATTTATAAATGAATGGAAATGTAATAATGTAAATGATGTATTACAATTTTATATCAATAAAAATATCATGAATATAATATTAATTTTTTTCCCACTATTGTTATTATTTACTTTGATATAGTGAGCAAAAATAAATTGCAACTGTTCTTGAGGATGTAGTCCCTTGTAAACAGCAACGATTGTCACATTTTCCATTGGACCTAAGTGGAGTTCAATATGGGTTATTACATTAACATAATATCAAAATAGTATAATAAAGAAATATTTTTTATTATTTTAATCCACTATATTAATATTTGAATGAAGATGAATAATAAATAAAACTAAATCATATGTTTAAAAACAATACATAATCTTTAAAAAATAACCATTTCATAAAAACATGAGAACAATAAGAATGGTATTATAAAAAAAATAAAGCATTTAAAATGAAAGTTTAGACGTTATAAAGTTATTATGGAATTTGTTTTTCCAAAAAATTGATACGAAGTGTGAATATTTTAGAATATGTGGTTCTGTTTATGAGAGAGGGGAGAGAAACTCATGGAATTTATTAAATTTTAAAATTTAAAAAAATAATGATGTCCAAGCGGTACCAAAATGATAATATTCTTCTATAATATTAGTTTTATTTCAAATATTATCATTAAATAATTTTTTGATTGGATTAGATCATATTTTTAGCCAAATATTTATGTTTTAACCCCTCAATAGACCTTCTCAGACATAGAGTGATAACTAGGTTTTTTACTCATTGATGTTCAAGATATTTACTATATATGAAACAAAATCCCATAAATAGAACCTGTATTCTATTTTATAAAATATAAAATTTCTTATTATAGGACTTTTATTGATATAATATCATTAATAAAGTAATAATTCCATAAAATATATGTATTAGAATTGTTTATATACATTGTGTTTCATATGATCATGAAAAAGGAAATTTGAGTAAAATATTTTAAAAATAAAAAATAGATATATTTTTAAACTTATTTCAAGATTCACATTAATTAGTTCAAGTTATACCGAATTTAATATTTTTAATGTATATTATATTTAAATTAATTATATAATCATTGACTCAACATTTTATATTAATTTATTGTAATTATTCTTCAATAAAAAAATAAATTATCCTAATGAGGATAAATATAAATTTATGATTTATATTTAAAAAAATAAATATTCTATTTAACAAAATATTATAAGTTACCTAGAAATTAAAAACAAGAGTTTGACTTTTTTAACTATCTGTTAAATAAAATATTAAAATGGTCATAATCACATCCACGTGGAAAAAAGTCCACATAACAAAATATTTTATGATTGTGGGTGAAATTAACCAATAAAACAAAAGTAAATAAATCTTTTAGGATTATTATATAGTGCATATAAATTTATTTCTAGAAGTAATTACATATTTATCCTTTACACTGTTAACAAAATCACAAATGTTACTTTTCATGTTGAAAAAATAAAAAATAAAATAGTTTAAAAAATAAAAACCATAATTCCATATAATGTATCAATTTTTAATGATTCAAAACATAAAAATGCTATAATTTAATTTCAAATTAAACCATAAAAACATGATTAAAATCAGTTTTTTAGAAAAATTCATTTTATGAAGAAAAATTCTCTTATAAAAAATTAATTATTATAATTAATTAGAAAAATTGTATTTTATTTATATAATTCAGTTAATTTAATTATAAATCTAATCAATAATATAATTTTAATTTATAAATACTTTTAAATAAAAAACTATTTATGTAAAAAAATTTATTTTTCACTCTTCACTTAAAAATAAATCCTTTCCATAAAAATCAGATAAAAGTATTTGTATGTTTATTTCAAAATTATGAATAAAAATTTAAATTATGGTTTTAAATTTGTTTCATTATTTTAAAACTATCTAATTATATGAAGTAATATAATTCCATAAAATTCATATTTGTTAGAAATAACTCTGTTTACCTTTTGTTATAAAATGTGATAAATATTTTATAAATAACTTAGTAAACAATAAAGATGATTTATATCACCATTTAATTTGTTTTAAAATAATTATACTTATTTAAATTGGCATATAAATTTTTTATTATAGTATTAATTGAATGGGATATCATTATCTCATAGAATATTAAGATTCACAGTTTGGCTCTTCAGCTATATTTTTTTGTCAAAACACAACATAATCAGGTGATTAAATTCTTCTAAAATAGTATATATCTTTTTTCAAGAATCAAAATTGGATATTACTGATAATAAATTTTATATTTCAAATGATATAACTTAAATCCCCTCACATTATATCAATCAGTCTCATAATTTCGTGTCATTGTATCATGGAAGAAATTATGTACCTTGGATAAACTAGTAAGAAACAATAATCAATAAGAAAACAAAGCATAATTTTAGAAGATTTTTTTTGTGGTTCAATGAACAATGGAGTTAGATTCCCCCTTTTTCAAAAATTCATAACAAATTTCCATTTAAATTATTTATTAAATTTTTTATCATGTACCATGAATGATATATAATTCCTATAACTTTCGACTAAAATCATCTACCATCTATATGTTTTACACATACATTCTTAAATTGCCTAACACTCTCCACAATTCCCACCAAAAATTCAAGTCACATTAATTTCCTTTCAACTACATCTCCCAAAATTCATGAGTTTGATTCCACATTCAATTTAATGCCTCAAAATTTTTCTTATGTATATATTAAGGAAAATAATTAATATAATAAAATTTAAATAAAGATTTCTGTTGGTCCATACATTATTGTAATGCATTAAAAAAGATTTAATCAAGCCATACTTTGTCTGAATTTCTAATTTATTATGTCCTTTATGGTAATTATTTAATTTATTATTGAAGTTAAATTTCGAGCCCTATGACTTTTCAATTCGTTTTCAAAAATAAAATTATGTGATTCTTAGATCATATTATATAAAAATGGAGATATGTGTCCCATGTATAATAAAATTATTATTATTATGAAGTTAAAAATGTTTATCTAATGAAAATGTATATCAAATGGAATTAATATGTGAATATTTTGTAAATTGATCAATTATAACCCAAATTACAATATTTTATCTACATGTACTTGAAAATATAATCATTAAATCCAATGATATTTTTTTCCATTTAAAATATGGAACTTAAAAATGATGATGTAAACCCATTTTCTAATAAAATTTGTATTAATAATATTTACATGAAAATCATTACATGGTAATTTCATCAATATATCTTTTTAATTACATCCCAAAAGTAATACTATTGAAGGTATCTATACAAAATAGTGTTGCATGGATGATCAAAAAACATGGAACTATGATATCCACTAATAAAATATCTCATAAACTAGAAAACACATGGTAGACAATATCAATTTATAAATATAAAATCACATTTGTTAACTTTAAATT
The DNA here is from genome assembly GCA_963277665.1 of Viscum album. Taxonomy (NCBI): domain Eukaryota; kingdom Viridiplantae; phylum Streptophyta; class Magnoliopsida; order Santalales; family Viscaceae; genus Viscum; species Viscum album. The sequence continues at coordinate 1,680,052,661 of OY728126.1, read as the reverse complement.
CATGAATCATAGCTTCATTCCCTAATTCAACCTTTTCATATGCCTCAGGATTTTCATACAAATTTATTGTTAATTATTTTTGAAATAGAATAATTCACTGGATCATAAAAAAATAGAGTGCATTCCTACATTCGCAAAATATGAAAATAAATTTATCAAGTAACTAAATAAAAGATCATGTTATAAACATAACATGGATAATGAAGAATTATTATTTCCAATAAAAATGATCGTATACATTTTTTGATTTATAAGACTATTATGACTTGGGAATTAATAATCATTAATCAATTTAATTTATCTAATATGTCTCCTGTTTAGATCATTATGAGCGAATATATAATTAAATCATTTATGATCAATGAATACTTAACACATTTCCCCATATAAATGATTTTTCCTATTTTTTTAAACAAAAAAATACTAAAAATAGTTCAATGTAATGTCTATAATTATTTTTTACATGTCGTATTTATTTACTTGAAGTATAATAAATTACCATATTATTCTATATGAGGACACAACCATGTCCTTATAATGTATAAAAATGTATATGTTAAATTCAATAATTTTTTGTAGTGCAACTTGTGTTTGATGACTAACTAATATTTTCGTGTATTCCTAGAAACTGTCAAGAAATTATATTCTCTATATGATCCTTACTCCCTTTCATGTTATCATACTTAGTGGGAGGATACCCATGTAATGTATTCAAAAAACTTCTAGAAATATCATGATATTCCATTAAATCTATTAATCAAAATAGCATTTTTATTTATTTCCTTCAATCAAAAACAATATTATTAGAAATATCAACTGTTATTTTATCTTTATTTATGTTGAATCTTAGAAATGAATGATTATTTAACAAAAAATACATTTTTTTCTTTTACATAAAACATATTTTTGTTAATGATTTATTTAACAATCTATAGTTTTCCATTCATGATTCTTATAACATTACAAAAAAATCAATATATAATCAATAAGAACAACTTAAATCATATGAAAACTTTCACAGAATACATTATTACGGAAATTCATAAATATAGTTAGGTATTTTCCCAAAAATAATAAAAAAAATCTAAATTCATGTATCATGACTGAAACATTATATTCCAATTATTATCCTCATTCAAATTTATCTTATTGTGCATGGAACTTATGTAAACCATTACAATATATAAAAATCCTGAGATCTAATCATACAAATCATCAAAACAAAGATTCAGATACTTATTCTGAATATTTTTGGTTACTAAAACATTTATAATAAATACAAATCATCATGAAAGAATATTTCCATTTAAGAAATAAGACATGTTCACCCCATGGTTATGTTTTAGGACGAATTAAAATGCTATCAAGAAACATATGAACATGTTTTTACATTAAAAAAGACCAATATGAGTAATTTAATAAAGAGGATATGAAATTTTCATGACATTAAATTTAATTCAAGAGTAAATTTAGTGTCCCATTTATGATTAACATAATGAAACTCACATTTAAAAACATATAGGTATGTGTTTACTCTCAAAACATAATCGTACAAAGTTTTTTTCTTTATTTTCAAAAATATATGTAAGATAACATTCATTTACACCTTTTAATTGTTTGTGATCTTCATGATACTATAACGACCCAATCTATTATAATGATATGGAGCATTGATTTAAATAAATTTCTTATTCTGTAAAATGAAAATAGGAAATACATAATCTCTATTTGATTTATTATATATAATTGGATTTAATTGACTATCAATTATCCTTAAAATTGATAATATTGTCGTTGAACATTGATCACATTACTAGTATAAATATAGGGTTATAAATAATCCTTTAAACATAAAAAAGGTAGGGGATATCATCAACCAGTAGAATCATTATCTATGAATCCCATTTATCAAAGCTACCTAGGGAGATAAAACTTCTATAATTTACCTTATACAACATGAAGATGAGATCCAACAACTTTAGCATGTGTGATATTCTTTATGTGGGAAGATCACGCTCATTGAGATTATGACACAACCCATGTTCACCGAACAACCCCATGAAAGACCCACCATCACACACCTTACTCTTAGGGTGTATATTTTTGTAATAAATGGATATGTATCAAGACCCAATCATTAGGATTAGGTACATTAATTTAGTATAGAATAATGAATATAATTTTATTTGATTATTATTTTTAAAGGACAAATAGTATTTTTCGTAAACATTGAAATTGAATTAAGAAATCTATATGTATGAATTAACAAATAATATTTTAATAAAAAATTATTATTAGATTAATGTTATTAACAATATATGATCATATAATTTTTATGATGCCAGATGTAAATTTTATTATGGTTTAAAAAATATTTTTTTCTACCCCCATCAATTTTAAAAAAAAATCAGGTTATATTTTCAAAGTGAATGTTGACATAGGTAGAAAATTATTTGGATAAGATGAATATTATTTTTGGAATCATGACATCAAAATTGTCCAAAAGATATTTTTTTCATAATTTATAGAGATATTATAATTTTTGGGTAAAAATTTAATACCATAAATATATATTGTGTTTTATAACATCATGATGTCGAAAAAGTGATATAATAAACACTGTAAATGAGATATTATGCCAAATATAAGTTTTATCCTCAAAATATTTTTATTTTTTGTTTTTTGTTTTTTAATATAAACCCTTAGAGAATCCCCTAAATGTATAATATATTGTAAGATTTTATGCTCATTTCTTTAATAATGTAACTCACCTCCACATATGGAAATCTATTATTTAATATATATACCCCATGTCCTTATAAATTACTCTTTGACACTTCTCATTGGAAAACCCCACTGTAATAATACATTGCAATGTTTTTAGTTTTTAATATTTAATAATATATATTCCAAAACCTATGTTTATGAAATATTAAATAATCCCTATATCATTTCCCTTATAAAGCCACACCACATCCTATGTCTCTTCACTCATAATACCAGTATCACGTTTTTACTCTATCCTACCATATCTAGAAGCCCTTATGGTTATCCAATCTTTCAATAATCCCCTCTTATATTTTTTATAGTCAATAATCATGTAAGGGGTGCCTTCTATTATAATTTATATAAATGTTTCCTTATAGTGTTACAACATCTTATTTTCATTTATAATTGGTGATGTATGTCGTGACACCTCCGCCATACTTCCATTATTGTTTTTAACTTATGATATACCACTTTATCTCTCATTAATCCCTCCCATATACACAAGTTACCATGCCAAAATTTCATAAGGGTTATTCAATTTCACCTCTTTATTCAAGGTTCATTATTATGTTATGCATTATATTTACAAATTAATTATGTTGTTATATGTTTCTATACGAAATTTGAATTTTAATTTCATTTATATAAGATGAGTGACCCATTCCTCTCTCATAAATCTTTTTTATGAATTTTTATGTCAGACTCATAGGATGCAGAAATTGCATCGTGAATCTCTATTCCCAAACAGCTGTGTATGTGAATACCACACTCATTCCCTATCAAGGGTGTTCATTTTTATACAAATATACCTATTATTAAGGATGTACATGTATTTATTCCATGCCCCTTAATCATGGAATAAATTATGTCAATTAATGAATAAATGCATTAAGATCTATAAGGAACACATAAGCATAAAATTGAAATGGAAGTGACAACTATGACCAAAATAATTTAGTGCACCGATGAATTCGGTAAAGTTTCAATCATGATATGACATGTTGGGAATGGGGTTTACCTGATTACATCATGAAAAATTTTCCACTATGATTTCTTTTATGTTTATCCATATCATATGGTGTAATGTTTTATGTTTTCCCACATTTTTATGTTATGATTATCATGTTATATCAAGTTATTATATTAATGTTTCTTTTATGATCCAATGATATGACTATTTTAAAACATTCGTTATCTTTATAATGTTGTTTCATGTTTATTCTCATACTATTCTTTAGATATCACCCATTTCTTATATATGTTCTATGGTTATCCCACACAATGTTATGTGCGGAGAAATGTTTTTGTCACGTAAGGATTTTTTAAATAATGATGTTGTATTTCATGTTTTAAGATGTTATGTAATTTTCCAAATTTTAAAAAACACTAGACTTTTGGATATTTTATATTATATTATGTGTTATTTTATGTCATTAATTAATGTGTGGAGGTAATAAAATAACAAGGTAATTATAGTATCTATGAGATGAATATTTTGTTATTTTTGGGATTGTGATTAGAAAAATCCACATAAATCATTTGTGATAAGACTAAGTACAAAAAAACATCCATAAATAATGGGGAGAATAGAGTATTTTGTTTTTGTAAAAATTAATACATGCCTTTTATGAATAATTTGATGCAGATCTGGAACAGAGGTATCTAAGTGTCAAACCTGAAAAACCCAACTTTGAGATAGACTCATACATGAACTGGTTCTTGCCAAAGAGATTTTCTACAATAATTATTTGACACACTTATGGTATGTGATTAGATAAATTCATTATCATAGAATGGACCATTATAATGGGTAAAATCCCATAATAATATAAGTTAGTAAATAGATCATGGAAACATATATTAATGTCTATAAATTCCTATATTAAAGAAATAAATGTATTTTATAAGTTATCCATTTAATTTCATTTTATTAACCATTTTTTGTTTACTAGTTTAAAATAAATTCCATTAATTTTACTTTTATTTTTTCCAATAGCTGGTAATATGAGGAGTTGAGATAAAAACTGTTGAGAAGATCAATATAATGATTTCCCTAATGATATGCTTAATCAGTAGGGAATAAGAATAGAAATAATTTTCTCAATACTATGTCATTTATTTCTTGTTTTGAATATAACCATAGATCAAGAGTAAATTACACCCCTCCACTAAGAAATATTATGTTCCAATCTATATCATCAGGTGAAAAAAGCCACCAACTTTTAGTGGATCATCAGATCTATCCATCATCGAACAATGGATCAACTCCATTGACAAGATATTCCCATCATTCAACACTCCAAACATGAGAATTATCTTCTCGATTCTTTTTATATGGAGGTTGAACATGATCAATGGTGGGCGTTGATCATTTTAGTCAATCCACATGAAAATATCAATGTTATGGGATTGAGGGATTTTTAGATAATGTTTTTTGATAAATATTTTCTTCATACTACCTGACACAATATGTAAAATACACTTCCATTACCTCATTAAATAGGATGATTAGTCCATCAGATTTTATGAGGAAAAGATCACAAGGATTAGAGGATACACCTCAAGATTTGTCATTACCCCCAAATGTAAGGTTGACAACTTTTTGGGTGGATAAAACCTAGCCTACGGTATTCCTTACCAATCCTTAACATTGATAGTTATAAAACAAATTTCCCATGTTCCCCCAATGTCAAAATGTAGATTTAAAATCATAGTGCAATCACATGGATAAGAAGTAGAAGTTGGAGAAAAATTTGTCCAGTCTGATAGGGAGATATTACTGTGAAATGAAATCTCAACCCCAAATCTTCCAATTGTGTAGAAAGAAACAACTTGGAAATTTCTTGAAGGGGACATGGAAATCATTTAGGTGTTGGAAGGAAGAACACCAAGAAATTGATATCTGGTATGAAAACCATGGTACTACAACAGAGGAAAGGAATGCCCTAATAAACCCTCATCGTAGTTTCCATTGCTAAAACTATAAGAATCCAGGGAATGTTGTAAACTAATAAACTCACCAAATGGTTTTAGGAGGTAACCAACAAACACCAAGGGAGTAAGGGAGAGATTTTTTAATCACTGCCCCAAATGTGAATCATGACCATGATTTGGTGAGAGGTGCGCTAATTATTTATACAAGAATATTGAATCATCTTTTTGATTCATATTCAACACATTCATTTATATATCAATCTTTTAGAAGAAAAATACAAACACCACCACAATCATTGGAAGTGGAGATGTCAGTGAAACTAGAATAGGAGGCAATTATATCATCTCATGTATATAACTCCTCACATGTCATAGTTTGAGGATGGAACATCCTAGTGAAGCTTGTAAAACATCCCATTGTGGAATTTGATTCAATTCATCGATTAGATTGCAATTACCAATAAGAGCCAACCTAATTTTTTTTGAAATTGAATTCACACTACATATAGAAAATAAACCCCTAAAACTACCCATGTACGTGGAGGACAATGAATCATTTTTAGCACCATCATCTCATGCATGGATATTTATACCATATGAGAATGTTTATTTTGATCAAACGATCGATTCTATGGGTGTAACCATCCACGATGACATGCCTACTCTAAGGTAATTCACATATGTGTTTCCCAATGAATAGCCTAGTCTTCCTCCTTGTAGATATATTGAATTTCTGATTGATCGAATACCTGTGTAATTTCCAATATAAAAGACTCTCTATATAATATTTATTTTCTAACATGAATAGTAAATGATAAAACTATATGAGAATCTAGATAAATTATTTATATCCCCATGTGCTTCACCATGGGGTGCACCGATCTTCTGCATCAAGAAGAAGAATTGGTCAATGTGCATTTTCATTGATTATCATGAGATAAAAAAATGACTATAAAGAACATGTATCCTTTTTCATGAATTGATGAATTTTTTGATTTGATACATATAGAACAACACGTCTATAAGGTGGATATGTGGTCAAGATATTACCATGTAAAAGTGAAAAATGTTGATATACCAATAACAACTTTTTGTACATGGTACGTGGATTTTGAGTTCATAGTGATGCCATTCAGACTCACTAATGCCCCATCAATATTCTTGGACTTTATGAATTGAGTCATTAGATATTACCATGAAAATTTGATTTTAGTTTTTATATATGATATTATAATATACTCCAAATTTAAGAAGGACTATGAGGAGAATTTATGTGTTGTGCTAATGACATTGTGAAAGGAAAATCATTATTCCATGTAAAGAAAATATGAGTTATGGTGGAATGAAGATTCTTTCTTGGTTCATATAATCACAATAAATGAAATATCTATGAACCCTTTAAATACCGAGGTAATTTAATGATGGTCAATTCCATCATCTATGAATGAAATATGAAGTTTCTATAGATTAGCAGGGTATTGTCATCGATTTGCGATAAATTTATAATGATTGTCAAACCCTCTAACCAAGATAACTCGGAAGAGAGTCAAGATTTCATTGAATGATCATTGTGATGATAGATTCAAGATGATGAAAAAGAGGATATTCATTACACTGGTGCTCAATCTACCCACAATTGGGCATCTTTTCATAGTATTCAGTGATGATTTGAAGAAGGGTATAGGCTGTATGTTGGGGAAAAATGACATATTCATTGCCTATGATTCAAGGCACATGAAGTTTCATCATTTGAACTATAAATAACATTATATTGAGTTGGTTGTAGTAAAATTCAGTTTGAAAATTTGGAGACATTACCACATTTTAGTGATGTTTGAAATATATACAGATCACAAAATCCAAAAGTATATATTAAAAATAATGAGTTTAATAAACACCATCGAAAAAGGTAAGATATGATCAACTACTATGACTTCTCAATTCACTACAATCTAGGGAAAGTGAATAAAGTGGCAGACACTCTATGTACAATGGATAAAGAAACTCATTAATTCATGGGAATTAATAAGGAATTAATCTTCTTAGAAATGAAGTGGATGGAAATGGTAATCATAAAGGAAGGAAAGTTATCAATCCTTTCAAAAAGAAATTCTCATCCCTCTCCTCAAGAGAGGTTACTCGATTCTCAAAGAGATGAGTTGGGAATTCAAAAGAAGTTAAAATGCTTTGAAAAGGTAAATACACATAGTTGAATGTTAATAAAGTATTTTTTGTATGATTTGGGTCAGGAGTATATGTACCATCAAATCATGTGTTAATAATGGATATGTTGGATGTTTCACAAAGCTCAACCTTCTCTATTCAACATGGAATTACCATGATGTATCGAGATCTCTGGGTACACTATTGGTGTGATAATATGAAGAATGATATCACATAATAGACATTAATATGTCTCATATGTCACCATGTTAAGGATGAAAGGAAAATTTCTAATGGGATGATACAACCACTACACATACCTACATGGAAATGGGAAAACATCACCATTTAATTTTTCATCGGGATTCATAAGTCATTTATATGAAAGAATTATACCTAGGTATGGTGGATCATCTTAATAATACTGCACACATTATTTTGATTTCATAGGATTTCTCTATGGGTAAACTAGAACTGATACACATAAGAGAAGCGGTGAGACATCATAGTGTACCACTATCAATTGTCTCTAATTGAGATCCATGATTCACCTATATGTTATAAAACAACCCCCATCAAGCTTTGAATACTGATTTAAACTTAAGTACTCCCTAACACCCTCAATCTAATGTCCAATATATGTGTAATATCGATAAACATGAGTAAATTTGATGAGAATTTTCAATAGACTTCAATGGAGGATGTAATCCACATTTTATATGGTTGAGTTCTCTTACAACAACAGTTTCCACTCAAGCAGTCAATTGTCTCCCTATGAAGCCCTTTATGGTAAGAGGTACAAAAAAAATTCATGATTGGTTAAAGATGTGAAAAAACAGATATATCCTGAATTGGTAGAGGAAATAGTGGAGATGTTTAAGAACAATCAATAATACATGATGTCTATTCAGATTCAATAGAAAGGATATGCTGAAAATCGTCGACAATACCTATATTTTGATGTTAGAGGCATGGTATTCCTATGATATCTCCATGTAATATAGTAATTGTATTTGTAAAGAAGGTAAATCTTATTCCAAGGCACATTGGACCTTTTTAGATCCTTGATCACATCAAGGTAGTGGTGTACCGACTAACACTCCCACCTAACCTATCTAAAATATATAATGTTTTAAATTTATCCCTATCGATAATGTACGTACCATCCCCCTCCCATGAAATCAATGTAAAGGTGGAAACACTGTATAATGACATATCTTATGAGGAGATGCCAATTAAAATCATAGATCATATATACTTAGTTCTATGGAATAAGTCAATGAACCTTGTCAATATGTTATGGAGAAACTACCAGTTTGAATAAAAAATGTTGGAACAAGAGGAGGTGTTGAAAAAAATGTACCCTCATAATTTTTAATGTGTGGATAGAAAATTTCAAGGGTGAAATTTTATAATTGGGGATGATTGTAACTACCTGAACTTTTATTTGTGAAATTTCCATTTTGATTTAATGAAATGTATTATTTTAAAAATGGATTTATATTGAACATGAACTCTGTTAATATTATTATGTCTAGTTGGATTTAAATTACCATTATGTTTCACTATCATTGACAATATAACCATTGAATATTGATAAAATGACTAGTATAAATATAGGGTTAAAATAAATCCATTTGACACAGACACATGAGATGATGGTATCCACAAGTTGGATCATTGCATATGAATCACATTTATCAGATCATCTGAGGGAGATATCATTTCGGGTCATTTCCCTAGACCAAGCCCACGATGATATCCAACAACTACAAACTGAGAGAAATCGTTTATGGGAGAGGTAAAATCTCATCGAGATCACAACCCAAAAAATGTTCACCGAATGACCTCATGAATCCCCAAAACCACGCATCTTACTATTGGGGTGTATGTTATTGTTATAAAGTGATGCGTATCAAGATTGTAGAATTATATTTATTAGCATTATTTTTTATAGAATATTTTATATACATTAACATTGTTATTGTTTTTAATGCCCAAAGAGTATTTTGGGATTATATTAATATTGAATTATGAAATAAATTTGACGAAATAATAAATAATATTGTAATAAAATATTATTATTAAATTACTTTTATTATATATAAATTATTATAATATTTTTAAGAGAAATGTAAATTTTATTGAGTTTTAATAATAGTTTTTCTCAAAACCAGTGAATTTTTTATAAATGATAGTTTTCATTTTGAAAGTGAAACATTATATATTTAGAAAACTATTTGTATAAAATTATTATTATTTTTGCAATCACAATGTCAAAATTATAAAACAATGATTTCTTCATATTTTTCTAAGATAGTCAAATTTTTCAGTTAAAAATATATACCATATAAATATATAGTTTTTTTATATAATCACAATGGCACAATAGTGATGTAATATACAATATAAAAGTTTATTAATTAAATTAAATGTTTTTACTTTTAAATAATCTGAATTTAGTTTTTTTAATTATTTTATAATACTTTTTTGAATTATCCAAAATGTACAATATATTTTATTATTTTAAGTTTCTTTCATTAATAATGTCACTCATATCCAAATAAGAAAGTATAATATTTTAATATCATATTCCCTTGACCATATAAAACAATGTTTCCACTCCACAATTGAAAAATACAATAGAATAACCCATGGTATGTTTTGTGGTGTTGAAAATTTAATTATATAGATTTTAAAAACTATGTTTGGGAAATATTATAGAATTCCCCTCTCATGTCCTATAGAAACCCACCCAAGATCGAACATATATTTTGCAAAAATAATTTTATCACTTCCTTACTCTATCCTCCACTCTATATAATCCTTTAATGGAACCCCAATCCCTTAAGAATCCTCTCTTCATACTTTTGAAGTCACACACCCATGTATGGGTTCCTTCTATTTTCATTTTTATTCTTTTTTCCATATACTATTACACCCTTTTATTATCCAATAAAAAATTTTGGGGTTTGTTTTAAAACCTACCCCATAATTTATTTGTTGTTTTTTTATGAATAGATAACACCTTTCATACCAATTATTTCCTCCCATGTACACCTATTACCAAGTTGGAACATCATAAGATTTACATCATTTACCTTATTTATTCAAGATTTTTTATATTGTTATGTATTATATTTCCAAATTACTTATGTTGGTAGATGTATTTATATTAAATTATTACATTACATTTCATGTATATATTATGATAGTCCCCTATTACTATTATATACACTTTTATGATTTTTTCCACTCTGTTAGGCTATTGAAATTTCACCATGAATCTCCATTACAAAACAATGGTTTAAGTGAATATCGCACACATTCTCTAACAAGGGTGTTGAAATTTATACACATATAACTTTTTATTGATGATATTCTTGTTTCTATTCCACACCCCTTGATCATGTAAAAATTTATTATGATGAGTTAATCCATGATTTATGATCTGTGTGGCATACACAAGAATGAGAATGAAAAGAACGTGATGGGTGAACATAGAATTATATAATAATCTAATTCATTGTGCAATGTTTAATACCACGATATGACATGTTGGGATAGGTGTTTTCCTGATTCTGTTATCATACTTTTTCCACTATGATGTATTGAATGTTTACCATTGACCCATGATGCAATGTTTTATATTGTTGCCACATTTAGATGTTTTTATTATAATTAAATATCATACCATTATGTTCAGTTTCTTTTATGTTCCATTGAAATAACTATTTTGTAACATGTGTTTTCATCCTCATGATATTCCATGTTTATTCCCTTATAAGGAATTATAGTTGACCCCTTTCATATGTATGTCATCATGTTATAACATGAAATGTTATCTACGATGGAATGTTGTGGTCACATAAAGAAATTTTTCAATAATGTTGTTTTATTTATTATATTATGTTTTTATATAATTTTCATAATTTTTCAATACAGTAGACGTCTATATCATTCAGGTTTTATTAAGTGTAATTTTTTTCATTAAATCATTTATTAAGTTAGAAAAAATAGCATGGTTATTAAAGATGAAATATCAATGTTATTGTTTCCATCATGTATAAAAAATTTAATTATTTTTTTTAAAAACAATTATCTCTACAATCTATCTTAGAAAGGTATGTTGAGAGACAGTCAATTCCCAAAATAACATCAATATCTACTTGGGTAAATACAACATGAAAAGTAGGTAATGTATTTATATAAACACCATATGGATTTAATTTTAATTTCATTAATCCATAGTATATCCCCCTTGTATTTTACCAAAAGTAATGGAATTCCTTCATGAGGTGGAATGCCAAATTTTCACGAAAATTTATCAAAAATGAAATAATGTTTAGATCCCAAATAAAACAAGAAATTAGATTAATCTGAATATATAATAAATATACCTAATTAAATTTATTCTTATGGGACATCAACTACGGAAATAGCTGAAATGGATTTCACCAAACATTTATTCATATATTTTAACCTCTCCCTATCAATTGGGTTCTTATTCAAGAACACATGTCAATAATGACACTAATAATTACTATTAAAACATTTTAATACTTGATTCCCCAAATAGTTTTTAACACTACCATGATATTATTTACCAAATTATAAGAAATATTCTTAACCATATAGCATCATATTCCTTCAAAATACTTCGTAAGTCACTCCCTAATGTTATTTGTAGCACAAATCTCACAAAAAGAAAACATAGTATTCATACCATCTTGTTTCTTTTCTAAAATTATCCTTCTCTATGCCACATTTACCAAATTTCTATTAAAATTTAGAAGAACATATTAACATTGGAAGCCTAAATTTCAACCTTATATGAACATCAAACAATTATACCATATATATTAAATTATACGGATGTGAGTTCTCCTAGATATGTTACCCTCAATTTTGATTAAACCCAATTAAAATTAATGTATATGATATGGGAAAAAAATTGTGTAAATTTCAAATAGAGTGTTGTTTTATTCATATATTTCCACTAGTTTTTCATCCATAATCATTACATTAATGAATTAAAATTATGATATAAGTTTAATGGATTTAGAAAAATATTTATCAACAATGATATACATAATTTAGTTTCTTTATAATGTATTAAGTCCCTCTCATTTACTCATATACAAGACTAATTAAATTTTTTTCATTTAAATACGAAAATTTCAAATTTAATAAATTTTTTATGTGATTTAATCAATAAATTAACTACCAATATGTAATATTATCAAGTAAAATATTGAGGTTAATATCTCATAGAATGAACCATTTTCATCGTGTTCTTTTATGGTATATATTTATAAACTAAATAATGCATCCCACCGCAATTTATAGACAATTTAAATTACGACATAATGTTAATGAAGTAATTAATTCTAGTTACATCCATTCATGGTTTCTATTTCATAAGTATATTTTAACTTTCTTACATTCCGATATTAACATCCACGTTTCTCAATAGAGAACCATTCAAAATATGCACAGATAATTCATAACAATATTTTTATCTTCAGATGATTTATCATTTAAAATTAACCATATTGACAAATATTATTAACGGTTTTCTATTAACAATACCATAACCCCTAATGTTATATTACTAATTGATCTGATACCAACTATAATGGCCAAATATTAAAACATGTAGGATTTAATTGAAACCAATTCAAGAACTACATGGGAAGATACACATATTAGTTAGGAATCACACCAATATACCTTACGGAATCCAATTCGATTCCTCTCAAACAACTTGGGTGTAAATCCATGATACACCAAATGTACATATTTTAGCATTCACAAGGATAATAAATTTTAATTTTCTCTATAAGAAACTATAAGAAGACATCCTTTAACAATGCATATTCTAGAGAATTTACTGTATATTTCACTTTCTTAAAGACCCAAATATCATTTTAGATGAGTATTTTATAGGGTTATTTCATTATTATTTCATGATAACCTATATATATATATATATAAATATATGTGTCTGTGTTAATTTTTTAATGTTCTAATCAGTATTCATTTTTCGCAACATAAAAAACATTTAACATGTACGATATTATCTTTTTAGGATAAATATTCTTGAATTTCAAGAATAATTTTCCTATTCCATTACACATCCATAATCCCAATGATATTTTTCGAAAATTAAAGTTCTTAAAAAATTAATGTGTACAGAAAAATAAACATTAGTTCCTAAATACATATACCAATTTTCATTTTCAAAAAAAACATTAGGGTCTAACAAAATTATTCATAATAATGAAATCACCATATCTCTCAAAAGAATAACACTAAAAATTTAATAAGAGTTATTAAATGTAAAATAAAACTCAAAATAATTCTTCAAAATTATGAAGAAATCATTATAATTCTCATTTATAATGCTATACATTTCACCCTATCAAAATATTCTACAAGTTCATTTATAGTGTGAAGTCATAATATTTCGATAATACCCATAGAAAGAAGAGATAAATAATATAGTTATATTGGGAATCATTTTCATATCAGTTATACAAATATGATGACTTTCATGGTTATAAATTCTATTACTATCATGTTTACACATAATATATATATAACTATTAATGTTTGACTGACTAATATAATATACTCATATAATCTCTTAGTATAAACCTATTTCGTTAAATTTTTCCCTTTACCAAATTATCCATAGTTATATAGAATGATCACCTTTCCTTGATTTATAGCAGAACCTACCATCCTCATAATAAATTCACATGAAAAAATAAGAATAAATAAATTCACGCATTATAAAAATATTCTTTTCACCTATGAGAACTCGTGTTTTATTTTTATATAACAATTCAATTTTATAAAACTTTATTGAAAATAACTAGATCATAGTAAAGGAGGGTATTTTTTAAATATTATTCCTTTAATGGAATCTAGAAATTGAATAATTTTTATAGTTGTGGTAAATTTTTTAGTGTCCTTTTACATTAAAATAGAACATTCATTTATTCATTTAATAAAGATGGTTAAAACATTACTCAAAAATATTCCTTTTGAAAATGTTTTTATAAAAGGAAATTGAAACATAATTTTATCTTTATAATTCACTTATGTACAAATAAATAAATAAATAATATAATTTTAAATATATTTATATGGAAAAGGGGAGTATTAAGGAAATCATTAAAAGTGGTGTTTTGAAAAGAAATTACCCTACCATGTTTATGACTCATCACATGTGTTCGTTTTCATCCTTCATAATTCACAGATGATAATAATTTAATTGGATGATTAAAATTTTCAATATTATTACTACATAATCTCAATTATTTCTATTTTCTATCAATTTTAAAATCCTTTATGTTAACATCAGATGTTTTGTTGGTATTTATTTCATTACTACAACCTAATTTTTGTAGATTGACTATAATGCCCCTACCTTAAAACTTACTTAATCATGAATTAAATGAATAAATCACATAGAGGATCTTTTCAGGTTTAGAGTTTTAGATAATTATATAATAACTATTACATCTCAAAATATTACATAGTAGACACTTCTACTAAGTTTCCATAAAATAATTAAAAAAACTCTTTAAAAGAAACATGTCTAGTTCCATGTTCTAGATATCATGTCTTTCCTGAACCCATCCTTGAACCTATTCATCATTAAGTCATGTGGAAAACATTTCAAAGAATTGGGATGAGCATAAAAAGCCCATTAAAGGATACACAAAGAAGGAAAACTGTTAGTTTTTTCAAAACAATAGGTTAACCATGAATACTTTACCAAAGTAATACTTTTCACCTTTATGATATATAAAAAACTATTCATGGAATAAATGACCATTACATACCCTTTTGTAACCAAAATATTTCCATAAAACCCATATAAAGAAAACATGAAATATAAAGGTAACTTGGGACATAAACATACTTAAATGGAATAACCATACGGTCGACTTCCACACATACTTAATGGAATAGCCATATGGACAACTTCCATACCCAATGCATTGGAGGTTATAACGTAACCACCCAACCCGGTATTCACAAAACCACCCGTCATATGGTTTATCATGTAACCACCCGTAAATTTTCCAAGTACCATCATTACACATAAAATATTGAAAATATAATCATTTTCATAACAAAATTTCATTTGCAATCACAATAAGTAATTCCAAGTTATTGAATTAATCAATCCATTTTCAAAAACCATTTAAAAGAGATTTTTGAATCAAAGTGTCCCATACCACTTTGAAGATTTTAATGGAATTATAATTTTAAAACATTAATGTCCATATAAATAAATAATAAAAACCATTATGAAAACATGGACAATAAAGATAAAGATTTAGAATAATTACTCTTTAAAACATTTAAAATGATATTTTTGTTAAAGAGTTTTTAACAAAATGAGAGACACATGAATAAAAATAATTGCGGAATAACATTTAATCCAAGCATTATAATATCATGAAATAAAGGGATTCATGATATAATATGTCAAAGGACAGTATACACACCATATAAGAGAGAATTGGTGCATAACAACAATGAAGTCTCAATGGAAATGTAAATTGAGATGAAATCCGTTATAAAGATGGTATCCTTAAATTAAGGATAAATCTATCACATAATTATGTTGGTGAAAAATAAATACACCCATTATAAGTTAATATTATGTGTGAAACAATCATAGGTCATTCACACATAATCTTGGAGAAACAAAACCAATGACATAGGTATTTAACTCAATGAAATGACATTGGGTTATTATTTCCCATAGAAGTTCGTAAGAATTTATCAATGAGATGATTATGTGTAGAAATAGTATATATACACAAAGGTTTGTGGAAATTACAACATAGATATTCCACACATAATCTTGGCATAATAAAATCAAGATGTCGAGGTTTAACCCAAAGAATTGAAAGTGGGTTAAGAAGTTCCCTTATAAAAATTCAACAGCCTAATGGCGTCACTTTAAAATTCAGAAAATGAGTTGATGAGAGAGAAAATTATATCTCATCACTTGGACATAAAATATACATAAATAAGGATATATAAGAACATCTCCCAACATAATATTATGTGAATTAAAAGACATAACAAAAGAAGTCTTTTAAAAAGAGGAGGGTGAAAAGTTCCCTTACTGACTTGGGTATCATTCGAAACATACACCCCAAGAAAGAAGGAAAATACATCATTGATGTAAATACTCATAAACGAAAATATATTACACAATTTGTAGAATAATGGGAAGTATATATACCACTCAGCATAAATGCTGGAAAATGTAGCATAAATCTCACGGGAATAAAAGTGAGATGAAAAATACCTTAAGAAAACTCGGCAGCCTAACGACGCCACTTAAACCTTCCAAAAACGGATTGATGAGATCAAATAGGGTCTCTCATAATATTAACATAAAATGTACATAATGAAGAATATAAAATAACATCCCCAAACATAATAAAGATGAGCATAAAAGAAATGACATAAAAGAGAGTACTTAAAAAGGAAGAGAGAGGTAGGATCCCTTACCTCATGTCCGACATGACTCGATCGTTCTTTAATCTCCTGAATAATAAAATTTGGTCAATTTATATTTTTTTAAGGTCCTCCTTTAAATATTATTATTCAGCTCATATCACATATTATAATGTTATAATAATTGGTTAATAAAGTGAGTTCATATCAGACATTTTTGTCGATGTTCGGTACATGAGTAAAAATTGAACTTGTTGGAAAATAATTTTCCATGTAGTTATAGCTAAATAATATCCATAATAGTATTAATGTTTTAAATATCATATATATCCATTATATATTCATTTTATACTATTCCATAGAATTTGGAAAAAAATTAAAAGCACCGTTCATAGAGATGTTAGGTCGTAAGTACACATGAACACTACTTTCATTTTTTGTCATATTAATGGAATTAAAACAAAATGAGATATATATATATAATAAATCCAGAATGATATATATCATTTAGATGTAATATATTACATATATATACATTATATATATGTACATATAATAGTACATAACATTTGGAGATAAGAAATGGAATGTACCATTCATGGAGACGGTAAGCTGTACGTACGCATGAACGCTACTTTCATTTCTTTTTTTGTATTGAATGGAATGAAATAATATTTATATAAAGGTATATTATAAGTCCAGTAGGATATCATTTTTAATACCATTAATTCCATCCATTATAGGTCCCACATATGACATTAACGAATCAAATCACATTGAGGGGGTGGTAGTCCGCACTTCCTAAAATGAAGATATCGCGTTTACCCATAATGGAGCCCATAAATTTATACCATAAATGAAAAATACATAAGTATATGGAAATCATAAACATATTATATATCATATACTAATATAGTGACATCTTAATGGCCACCTTTAAAGGTGTTAAATGAATATTGAACAATCATCGTTTTGTGAGGCAGTAATTCGCCATCCACAGAAAGAGTATGTTCTTTAACCATTAGACAAAGGTGTGTGAAAGTGTAGCTTGAATAATTATTATAAAAACATTATAGTATATTTAATATAATGTTTTTGTTACAAAAAAAAGTAATAAAAAAAGAGTATTGTGGTTTGATGAAGAAAAATAAGATAAAAGAACACAAGGGAATACATTACCTTTAAATCGGGTAACTCTCTTTAATTAGAGCTCGAAGGCTTCCTTGGAAAGGATTATTCCCAAAGTGAGGATTAAATGATGAAGAGAGGGATTTGGAGAGATGAAATGGGCCTGGTTTGGGCGATCCAAAGGCTTTATAGGTGTGCGTATCGTTTTAGAGGTGGGGGCCTTTTATAAGAGGAGAGGAAGGCACTCTTGGAATGTTATAAAATATTACTTTATTATAAAATGTTTTTCGAATTTAAAAGGTCCAAAAAGGATATATTTAGAGTATAAGGTGATAAGGATTCTAAAGACACGCATAAAATATGTTTGTGACAATTTTAAGACTTAAATTGCACCATATCATCTCATTTTATTTAAATCATTCATTTATGAGGTAATCACTGCATCATCACTGTGTCATAAATAAATTACTTTATTTAATGTATAAAAATTATAAAAAAAATTCATGATGTAGGAAATCTTTTTATCTTTCTAATGAATATTTATAGTCAAAAATATGACTGGTATAACCCCATTTTAAAATTATTATATTAAAACAACTCATGTTTGTGACATTTTTTTAACATTAAATAAAAAGTTATTTATGTCATTTTCATAACAACGTTGCTCCATGGGGTCCCCAAGATGACCCATGGATTGTCTTGGTCGTACATGACACATACAATGAGGGTAGGATTTGTTTCTAGGTCATTTTATATTATTAAAACATTATTTTTACCTTAAATTACACTAATTACCTTTAATCACGATTAATAAAACTTAAAAGTTACTATTAACCAAAAATTATTTTAATCTCATTGATCCACATTGTACTTATTAATGACAACCATGTATGTTGGATTTTTGAAAATCCAATCACAGAAGTGGAAGAGATTCATTTAAACGTAAAATTTGTTTCTTTAACTACCACTTAATGGTTTCACTATTCATCTAAAATTGAAGTTTTTCTCAAAATTACCAAAAATTCCCCCTAAGATATATTTGATATTCCGAATTCAAAAATGTTATTTATTTTAAAAAATTCAAAACATATAAGTTACATTAATTAATTTAATAATTAATTCCCGCTGTTAGAGCAAATAGCATGTTTTTATGAAACAATAAGTATCCAAAGATTGACACTAGTTTAAGTCCAATTTCAAGATGAAATTAATTCCAACGACCACTATTGGATTAAATGGTAAAAATATATTCTAATTTCAATTTAAAACCAATTCAAAAGATAATATAATCATATAAATTAATTAGATTAAAAATTAGTTTTGAATTAAAATACAACATTTTTCACTATTAATTAAAAAATGATCTTTATCAGAAAAATACCAAAAATTTACATGAAGTAAATTTTGATGTCCCGAATGTAAATAAGAATTTTATTTTGTCAAATATAACACATAAAATTGTCAAAATGTGGATTTAAAAGAGGCTCTTCATCAAAAGGTGGTTAATCGACCTTTTAAAGAATATGTGAATGTTTACGCTTAAAATTGGATTCATTTGCATTTTTAATCCTAAAACATTTATTGTAAAAATTAAAAAAAGTTACAAGAATATATAATCATTTTTTAGTTAGTTTTGTTCATTCCTGTCATTACAATGGCTATGCGTTAACAACAATTTAAATTAATATTATTTTATTACTAGTGTGCAACGTAAGATTCACAAGAAACTCATTGTTGTATATTGGGTACGCCATCGAGCATAGCGTCCCCTTTAAAGTTATATTAGTATTTTATTCACAAATATGGATTAATGTGAAAATTTCATATTCTTTATTTACCTGTGGTGTTACATCCTTCCCCCCTTTTGGTAATTGTGTCCTCACAATTTTAAAATTGGGCTTGGAAACTTCATTGAAAATCCCACATCGAAACAAGAGTCAGTAAAACAATCACTTTAAAATAAAGAAAGAGAAGTACAAAGGTCACCCGAGTTAACTCACACAAGGATTACATGTAGGAAAACGTGGATATGGAGGAAAAAACAAAGGGTCATGTTCTGAGGGAGAGTGATAGTAAACATGTCTAGGATAAAGTTAACCATAAGAAAATCACAAACTTGTGATGTGTTAAACAGTATTTGATTCCCCAGTAGGAAAATTTAACAGACAACATTTTTGTTTTAAGTTACTCTTCATTGAGGAATTTATTTTTGAGCTTAACTAAATCATAATGAAACATACTTACATGTCACGTAGACTTTTAACTTTTACTAGATTCCTTAATCAGACTCATATTTTCTCCAAAAGTCGAGTATTTAGGAACACTTGTTCGCATTAAGAGTACTATAATCAACATCTTGAAAATCACCAAATCCACAAAAGAGAACTAAATATTTCCCATGTCTTTAGATATCAACCAAAAACAAACCAAAAAGTTTAGTACGAGATCAGATAATACCCAAAAAGAATAATCCTTTATAAAAAAAATCTTTTCTTAATCTCCAAAATTTTTCAAACAATACCCAATGTTCATAAAAGATCATTCAATAAAAAAATATCCATAAAATTCTTCAAAGTAATCAAAACTAATACTGAAACCCAAATATTTGAAAGATTTAATCACATAGTCTTCCAAGGTACAAATTAACAGTTATCTCTAAATAACATCGGTTTCTATAAAAGTCTCATATTGAAAAGTAATTAACCTAATCACATATCCTCCATTATAGGTGAATAATTTTCATAGATAACCCAAAATAAACTTACTATAAATTCATAAAATCATCTAACTAAAGAGATTCAGTCAAACTAACCATGGACTTTATGTAGTCCAGTGGTAGGCGATAAATACCAATTTCACTTTGGTTGCGGGTTTCATTCCCACGGCTTCGTCTTACGCGATGGGTTGTCAGATGGTCTACGTGTTGTCCTTTTTCCAAAACTACATAATTATTAAAACATTCAACAAAATGAGATAAAATCTTAAAAAATAATCATAACATATTTTAGAATCATTTTTATCTCATGCCTTTCATTTTCCATCATAACATATAATAACCCATAATTACCTCAAAAGTAAGGATCATATGAACCCTAATGGTTACCTTTATAATTATTCCCTGAACTTCCACTTCGATTGGTCATCTCGAACATGATTAATTATAGAACATACCATGGTAGAAGTGGTTGATCATCACTCCTTGATAGTTATTTTAGAACAACCATGAGTTTCCTCATTGAATCCCCCATTTCATCTAGTCTCTTAATCAGAGAACCACCAAGTTTCCTTCAAACCTATTGTTACTTTAGTGCCTGCTAGATCCATCCATTCACTAAAAACATAAATGTCAGTGTGAGTATATCAACAAAACCAGCATTTACAAATGAGGATGATAAACACTAAGATATACTTACTCATTCAATTTATCAAAACTAGGACCCTATTTGAAATCCTAACAATTATGGTAATGTAACTTCTGCTTAGAGAATACCCTAACCACTAAATTTATCTAAACCGACCTTTGATACCAACAATAAGGCCCCGACATTAAACCATACTTAATCATGAATTAAATGAATAATTCAGATAGAGGATCTTTTCAGGTTTAGAGTTTTAGAGAAATAGGTCATAACTTTTACATCTCAAAACATTACATAGTAGACACTTCTATTATGTTTCCATAAAATAATTAAAATAACTCTTAAAAAGAAACATGTCTTGTTCCAATTTTAAGATAGCATGTCTTTCCTTGAACCCATCCATGGCCCTATTCATCGTTAAGTCATGTGGAAAACATTTAAAAAACTAGGGATGAGCATAAAAAGCCCAGTAAAGGATACACAAAGAAGAAAAACTGTTAGTTTTTTAAAAACAATAGGTAAACCATGAATACTTTACCAAAGTAATACTTTTCACCTTTATGAAGTAGTAAAAACTATTCATGGAATAAAAGACCATTACTTACCCTTTTTTAACCAAAAGATTACCATAAACCCCAAAAAAATAACACATAACATATAAAGGTAACATGGGACATAAACACACTTAAATGGAATAACCATACGGTCGACTTCCACACATTCTTAATGGAATAGCCATACATCCAACTTCAATACCCAATGCATTGGAGGTTATAACGTAACGACCCATCCTGATATTCATGGCACCAGCCGTCATATGGTTTATCACATAACCACCCGTAAAATGTACAAGTACCATCATTACACATAAAATATTAAAAATATAAACATTTTTTTAACAACATTTCATTTTCAATCACAATAAGTAATTCCAAGATATTGAATTAATCAATCTATTTTCAAAAACCATTTTAAAGAGATTTTTGAATCAATGTGTCCCATACCACATTGAAGATTTTAATGGAATAATAATTTTAAAACATTAATGTCTATATAAATAAATACTAAAAACCATTTTGTAAACATGGACATTAAAGATTGTGATTTAGAATAATGAATCATTAAAATATTTAAAACGATATTTTTGTTTAAGAGTTTTTAACAAAATGAGAGACACTTGAATACAAATAATTGCGGAATAAAATTTAATCCGAGATTTATAATATCATGAGAATAATGGGATTCATGATATAATATGTCACAGGATAGTATACAAACCACATAAGAGTGAATTGGTGCATAACAACAATGAAGTTTCAATGGAAATGTAAATTGAGATGAAATCCATTATAAAGATGGTATCCATAAATTAAGGAAAAATCTATCACATAATTATGTGTGAGAAATATAAATACACAAAATATAAGTGGATATTATGTGTGAAACAATCATAGGTCATTCACACATAATCTTGTAAAAACAAAACCAATGACATAGGTATTTAACTCAATGAAATGAGATTGGGTTATTATTTCCCATAGAAGTTTATAAGAATTTTTCAATGAGATGATTATGTGTAGAAAGAGAATATCTACACAAAGGTTTGTGGAAATTACAACAGAGAGATTCCACAAATAATCTTGGCATAATAGAATCAAGAAGTAGAGGTTTAACCCACGGAATTGAAAGTGGGTTAAGAAGTTCCCTTATAGAAATCTGACAGCCTAATGGCGTCACTTTAAAATTCAGAAAATGAGTTGATGAGAGAGAAAATGGTATCTCATTACTTGGACATAAAATTTACATAAATAAGGATATATAAGAACATATTAAAAAATAATATTATGTGAATTAAAAGACATAACAAAAAAGACTTTTAAAAAGAGGGGGTGAAAGGTTCCCTTACCGACTTGGGTATCTTTCGAAACATACACCCCAATGCAGAAAGACAATACATCATTGATGTAAATACTCATAAAAGAAATTATATTACACAAAGAGTAGAATAATGGTAAATATATATACCACTAAACAGAAATGGTGGCAAATGTAGCATAAATCTCACGGGAATAAAAGTGAGATGAAAAATCCCTTACGAAAACTCGGCAGCCTAACAGTGCCACTTAAAACATCCAAAAATGGATTGATGAGATCAAATAGGGTCTCTCATAATATGAAAATTAAAATTCCAGAATGAAGTATATAAAATAACATCCCCAATTATAAGAATGTTGAGCTTAAAAGAAATTACATAAAAGAGAGTACTTAAAAAGGAAGAGAGAGGTAGAATCCCTTACCTCGTGTCTGACATGACTCGATCATTCTTTAATCTCATGAATAATAAAATTTGGTCAATTTATAATTTCTTAAGGACCTGATTTAAATATTATTATTCAGTTAATATCACATATTATAATGTTATAATAATTGGTTAAAAAAGTGAGTTCATATCAGATGTTTTTGTCGATGTTCGGTACATGAGTAAAAATTGAACTAGTTGGAAAAGAATTTTCCATGTAGTTATAGGTACATCATATCCAGAATAGTATTTATGTTTTAAATATCATATATATCCAGTATATATTCATTTTATACTATTCCATAGCATTTGGAAAAAAATTAAAAGCACCGTTCACGGAGACGGTAGGCCGTACGTACGCATGAACACTACTTTCATTTTTTGTCATATTAATGGAATTAAAACAAAATGAGAGATATATATATTATAATTTCAGAATGATAACTATCATTTAGATGTAATATATTACATATATATCCATTATATATATGTACTTATAATATTACATAACATTTGGAGATAAGAAATGAAATGTACCGTTCATGGAGACGGTAAGCCGTACGTACGCATGAATGCTACATTCATTTCTTTTTTTTTGTATTCAATGGAATGAAATAATAATTATATAAATTTATATTATAATTCCAGTAGTATATCATATGTAATACCATTAATTCCATCCTTTATACGTCCCACATATTGCATTAACGAATGAAATCACTTTGAGAGGGCAGTAGTCAGCACTTCCTAAAATGAAGATATCACGTTTACCCATAATGGAAACCATAATGGTATGACATAAATGAAAAATACAGAAGAATAATGAAAACATAAAAATATTATATATCATATTTAAATATAGTTCCATCTTAATCCCCACCTTTGATGGTGTTAAAATAATATTGAACAATCATCGTTTCGTGAGGCAGTAATTCTCTATCTAGAGAAACAGTATGTTCTATAACCATTAGACTAAGGTGTGTGAAAGTGTAGCTTGAATCCTTCTTATAACAACATCCTAGAATATTTAATATACTGGTGTTGTTACAAAAAAATTAATAAAAATATTTTAGGGGTTTGGAGAAGAAAAATAAGACAAAAGAACGCAAGGGAAGACATTACCTTTAAATCGGGTCACTCTCTTTGATTTGAGCACAAATTCTTCCTTGGAATGGATTATGCACAATGTGAGTCTTCAATGATGAATATAGGGATGTGGAGAGATGAAATTGGCAGGGTTTGGCCGAGCCAACGGCTTGATCGGTGTGTGTAAGGTGGTACAGGTGGGGGCCTTTTATAAGAGGAGAGGAGGGGCACTCTTGGAAAGTAAAAAAATATTACTTTATTATAAAATGTTTTTCGATTTTAAAATGTCCCAAAAGGATATATATCTTGGATATGGTGATAAGGAATCTAAATAAACCCATAAAATAGGTTTGTGACAAGTTTATGACTTATATATCACCTTATCTTCTCATTTTATTTAAATAATTCATTTAAGAGGTAATCACTGCATCATCACGGTGTCATAAATATATTAATTTATATAATGTCTAAAAATTAAAAAAAACCTTTAATGATGTATAAAATCTTTTTTTATTTCTAATGAATATTTATAGTCAAAACTATGACTTGTATATCCCCATTTAAAAATTGTTTTATTAAAACAACTCATGTTTGTGACAATTTTATTTTAACTTTAAATAAAAAGTTATTTATGTCATTTTCCTACCAAAGTGGCTCCATGGGGTCCCCAAGTTGACTCATTGATTTTCATGGTCGGAAATGACACATTCAATGAGGGTAGGACATGTGTCTAGGTCATTTCATATTATTAAAATATTATTTTTACCTTAAATTACACTAATTACCTTTAATCGCAATTAATAAAATTTAAAAGTTACTATTCACAAAAAAATTATTTTAATCTCATTGAACCACATTTAACATATTAATGAAAACCATGTATGTCAGATTTTTTAAAATCAAATCACAGAAGTGGAAAAGTTTCATTTAAACGAAAAATCAGTTTCTTTAACTTCAACTTAGTGGTTTCACTATTCATCTAAAATTGAAGTATTTCAGAAAAATACCAAGAATTCCCCCTAAGCTATATTTTATATTCCGTATTCAAAAATGATGTTTATTTTATAAAATTAAAAACATATAAGTTACATTAATTAATTTAATAATTAATTCATGCTGTCAGAGCAAATAGCATGTTTTTATGAAACAATAAGTATCGAAAGATTGACACTAGTTTAAGTCCAATTTCAAGATTAAATTAATTCCAACGACCACTATTGGATTAAATGGTAAAAATATATTATAATTTCACTTTGAAACCAATTCAAATGATAATCTAATAATATAAATAAATTTTATTAAAAATGAGTTTTGAATTAAAATACAACATTTTTCACTAATCATTAAAAAATTAACTTTATCGGAAAAATTCCAAAAATTTACACAAAGTAAATTTTGATGTCCCGACTCTAAAGAAGAATTTTTATTTTGTCAAATATAACACATAATACTGTCAAAAAGTGGATTTAAAAGAGGTTCATCATCAAAAGGCGGTTAATCGACCTTTTAAATAATATTAGAATGTTTACGCTTAAAATTGGATTCATTCGCATTTTTAATCCTCTAACATTTATTGTAAAAAGTAAAAATATTTGACAAACATATATAATCATTTTTTAGTTAGTTCTATTCATTCCCGCCATTACAATGGCTATGCATTAACTACAATTTAAAATAATATTATTTTATTATTAGATTGCAATGTAAGATTCCCAGGAAACTCGTTGTTGTGTATTGGGTACGCCATCGATCATAGCATCCCCTTTAAAGTTATATTAATATTTTTTCCACAAATATTTATAAATATGAATATTTTATATTCTTTATTTACCTGTGGTGTTACATCCTTCCCCCCTTTTGGGAATTGCATCCTCACAATTTTAAAATTGGGCTTGGAAACTTCATTGAAAATCCCACATCGGAACAATAGTCAGTAAGACAATCTCATTAAAATAAAGAAAGAGAAGTACACAGGTCACCTGAGTTAACTCACACTATGATTCCATGTAGGAAGACATGGATATGGAGGAAAAAACAAAGGGTCATGTTCTGAGGGAGAGTGATAGTAAACATGTCTAGGAGAAATTTAACCCTATGAAAATCACAAACTTGTGATGGGTTAAATGGTATTCGATTCCCCAGTAGGAAAAGTTAACAGACAACATTTTGGTTTTAAGTTACTCTTCATTGAGGAATTTATTTTTGAGCTTAAATAAATCATAATGAAACATACTTACTTGTCACGTAGACTTTCAACTTTTACTAGATTCCTTAATCACATAGTCTTCCAAGGTACACATTAACAGTTATCTCCAAATAACATCAGTTTCTCTAAAAGTCTCATATTGAAAAGTAATTAACCTAATCACATATCCTCCATGATAGGTGAATAATTTCCATAGATAACCCAACATCAACTTACTATTAATTAATAAAATTATCTAACTAAAAAGAATCTGTCAAATTTACCAGTGACATCACGTAGTCAAGTGGTAGGCGATAAATTCCAGTTTCACTTTGGTTGCGGGTTCGATTCCCGCGGCTTCGTCTGACACGACAGGTTGTCACACGGTCTGCGTGATGTCCTTTTTACAAAACTACATAATTCTTAAAACATTCCCCAAAATGAGAAAAAATCTTAAAAAATAATCATAACAAATTTTAACCTCATGTTTATCTCATGCCTTTCATTTTCCATCATAACATATAACAACCCATAATTTCCTCAAAACATAGGATCATATAATCTCTAATTGTTACCTTTATAATTATTACCTGAACTTCCACATCGATTGGTCATCTCGTACATGATGCATTAGAGAACATACCAAGGAACTAGTGGTTGATAATGACTCCTTTATAGTTAGTTTAGAACAACCATGAGTTTCCTCATTGAATCCCCCATTTCATACCGTCTCTTAATAAGAGAACCACCACAGTTTCCTTCAAACCTATTGTCACTTTGGTGCCTGCTAGATCCATCCATTCACTAAAAACAAAAATTCCAGTGTGCGTATATCATCAAAACCATCATGTACTAATGAGGAAGATAAACACTAAGATATACATACTCATTCACTTTACCAAAACTACGACTCTTTCTGAAATCCTAACCATTATGGTAATGTCAATTATGCTTAGAGAATACCCTAACATCTAAATTTATCTAAACGGACCTTTGATACCAACAATAAGGCCCCATCCTTAAAACTTACTTAATCATGAATTAAATGAATAATTCACATGGAGTCTCTTTTCAGGTTTAGAGTTTTAGAGTATTAGGTCATAACTATTACATTTCAAAAGATTACATAGTGGACACTTCTACTTAGTTTCCATAAAATAATTAAAAAAAACTATTAAAAAGAAACATGTCTACTTCCATGTTTTAGATAGAATGTCTTTCCTTGAACCCATCCTTGAACCTATTCATCTTTAAGTCCTGTGGAAAACATTTCAAAAACTTGGGATGAGCATAAAAAGCCCAGTAAAGGATACACAAAGAAGGCAAACTGTTAGTTTTTTCAAATCAATATGTAAACCATGAATACTTTACCAATGTAATACTTTTTCACCTTTATGTAGTAGTAAAAACTATTCATGGAATAAAATTCCATTACTTACCCTTTTATAACCAAAAGATTACCATAAAACCCTTATAAAGAACACATAACATATAAAGGTAAATTGTGACATAAACATACATAAATGGAATAACCATACAGTCGACTTCCACACATACTTAACGGAATATCCATACGGCCAACTTCCATACCCAATGAATTGGAGGTTATAACGTAACCACTCGTCCTGGTATTCACGGCCCCACCCATCATATGGTTTATCACGTAACCACCCTTAAAATGTCCAAGTACCATCATTACACATAAAATATTGAAAATATAAACATTTTAATAACAACATTTCATTTTCAATCACATTAAGTAATTCTAAGATATTGAATTAATGAATCCATTTTCAAAAACCATTTAAAAGTGATTTTTGAATCAAAGTGTCCCATACCACTTTGAAGATTTTAATGGAATTATAATTTTGAAACATTAATTTCCACATAAATAAATACTAAAAACCATTTTGAAAACATGGACATTAAAGATAATGATTTAGAATAATGAATCTTTAAAACATTTAAAACGATATTTTTGTTAAAGAGTTTTTAACAAAATGAGAGACACTTGAATACAAATAATTGCGGAATAACATTTATTCCGAGCTTTATAATATCGTGACAATAAAGGGATTCATGATATAATATATCAAAGGACAATATACACAACATATAAGAGTGAATTGGTGCATAACAACAACGAAGTCTCAATGGAAATGTAAATTTAGATGAAATCCATTATAAAGATGGTATCCATAAATTAAGGATAAATCTATCACATAATTATCAGTGAGAAATATAAATACACCCAATACAAGTGGATATTATGTGTGAAACAATCAGAGGTCATTCACACATAATCATGGGAAAACAAACCCAATTAAATAGGTAATTAACTCAATGAAATGAGATTGGGTTGTTATTTCCCATATAGGTTCGTAAGAATTTATCAATTAGATGATTATGTGTAGAAATAGTATATATACACAAAGGATTTTGTAAATTACAACATAGATATTCCACACATAATCTTTGCATAATAAAATCAAGAAATAGAGGTTTATCCCAAAGAATTGAAAGTGGGTTATGAAGTTCCCTTATAGAAATCCGACAGCATAATGGCGTCACTTTAAAATTCAAAAAATGAGTTGATGAGAGAGAAAATGGTATCTCATAACTTGGAAATACAATTTACATAAATAATGATATTGAAGAACAAATCCCAACATAATATTTTGTGAATTAAAAGACATAACAAAAGTAGTCTTTTAAAAAGATGAGGGTGAAAGGTTCCCTTACCCACTTCGGTATCTTTCGAAACATACACCCAATGAAAGAAGGACAATACATAATTGATGTAAATACTCATAAACGAAAGTATATTTCACAATGAGTATAATAATGGGATTTATATATACCACTCAACATAAATGGTGGCAAATGTATCATAAATCTCAAGGGAATAAAAGTGATAGGAAAAAATCCCTTAGGAAAACTCGGCCGCCTAACGGCGCCACTTAAAACTTCCAAAAATGGATTGATGAGATCAAATTGGGTCTCTCATAATATGAACATAAAAAGTACAGAATGATGAATATAAAATAACATCCCCAAACATAAGAAATATGAGCTTAAAATAAATGACATAAAAGAGAGTACTTAAAAAGAAAGAGAGAGGTTGGATCCCTTACCTAATGTCCGACATGACTCGATCGTTCATTAATCTCCCGAATAATA
The DNA here is from genome assembly GCA_963277665.1 of Viscum album. Classification (NCBI taxonomy): domain Eukaryota; kingdom Viridiplantae; phylum Streptophyta; class Magnoliopsida; order Santalales; family Viscaceae; genus Viscum; species Viscum album. The sequence goes on along the minus strand of OY728126.1, from coordinate 1,680,022,063 downwards.
AAATTTGGTCAAATTATAATTTCATAAAGACCTCCTTTATGAATTATTATTCAGATCATATCACGTATTATAATGTTATAATAATTGGTTAACAAATTGAGTTCATATCAGACGTTTTTATCGATGTTCGGTACATAAGTAAAAAATTAAACTTGTTGGAAAAGAATATTCCATGTAGTTATAGGTACATCATATCCAGAATAGTATTGATGTTTTAAATATCATATATATCCATTATATATTCATTTTATACTATTCCATATCATTTGGAAAAAAAATTAAAATCACCGTTCATGTAGACGGTAGGTCGTACGTACGCATGAACGATACTTTCATTTTTTGTCATATAAATGTAATTGAAACAAAAAGAGAGATATATATATTATAATTCCAGAATTATATCAGTCATTTAGATGTAATATATTACATTTATATCCATTATATATATGTACTTATAATAGTACATAACATTTGGAGATATGAAATGAAATGTACCGTTCATGGAGACGGTAAGACGTATGTATGCATGAAATCTACTTTCATTTCTTTTTTTTGTATTCAATGGAATGAAATAATAATTATATAAAGTTATATTATAATTCCTGTAGGATATCATATGTAATAACATTAATTACATCCTTTATGCATCCCACATATGGCATTAACAAATCAAATCACTTTGAGGGGACGGTAGTCCGCATTTCCTAAAATGAAGATACCGCGTTTACCCATAATGGAAACCATAAAGGAATGCCATAAATGATAAATACAGAAGCACAAGGAAAACATAAAAATATTATATATCATATATAAATATAGTGACATCTTAATGGACACTTTTGAAGGTGTTAAAAGAATATTGAACAATCATCGTTTCGTGAGGCAGTAATTCGCCATCCACAGAAACAGTATGTTCATTAACCATTCAACGAATGTGTGTGAATGTTTAGCTCGAATCATTATTATATAAACATCCTAGTATATTTAATATACTGGTTTTGTTACAAAAAAAAGTAATAAAAAGAGTTTAGGGGTTTGGAGAAGCAAAATAAGACAAAATAACACAAGGGAAGACATTACCATTAAATCGGGTAACTCTCTTTGATTTGAGCTCAAAGGCTTCCTTGGAAAGGATTATGCCCAAGGTGAGGATTAAATGATGAATATATGGATGTGGAAAGATGAAATGGGAAGGGGTTGGCCGATCCAATGTCTTGATAGGTGTGTGTAAGGTGGTATAGGTGGGGGCCTTTTATAAGACGAGAGGAGGGGCACTCTTGGAAAGTTATAAAATATTACTTTATTATAAAATGTTTTTCGAATTTAAAATGTCCCAAAAGGATATATTTCTAAGATATCATGATAAGGTTTCGAAAGAAACCCATTCAATATGTTTGTCACAAGTGTAAGACTTATATTTCACCCTATCTTCTCATTTTATTTAAATCGTTCATTTATGAGGTAATCATTGCATCACCACGGTGTCATAAATAAATTAATTTATTTAATGTCTAAAAATTATAAAAAAAATATAATGATGTAGGAAATCCTTTTATATTTCTAATGAATATTTATAGTAAAAAATATGACTTTTATAACCCCATTTAAAAATTGTTTTATTAAAACAACTCATGTTTGTGACATTTTTATTTAAACTTTAAATAAAAAGTTATTTATGTCATTTTCCTACCAAAGTGGCTCCATGGGGTCCCCTAGTTGACCCATGGATTTTCTTGGTCGTACATGACACATCCAATGATGTTAGAACATTTATCTAGGTCATTTCATATTACTAAAATATTATTTTTAACTTAAATTACACTAATTACCTTTAATCGCGATTAATAAAACTTAAAAGTTACTATTCACCAAAAATTATTTTAATCTCATTGAACCACATTTTACATCTTAATGATAACCATGTATTTCGGATTTTTGAAAATCAAATCATAGAAGTGGAAATGTTTCATTTAAACGAAAAATCTGTTTCATTATCTACCACTTAGTGGTTTCACTAATCATCTAAAATTGAAGTTTTTCAGAAAAATACCAAAATTCCCCCAAAGCTATATTTGATATTCTGAATTCAAAAATGATGTTTATCTTACAATATTCAAAAAATATAAGTTAAATTAATTAATTTAATAATTAATTCTGGCTGCCAGAGCAAATAGCGTGTTTTTATGATACAAAAAGTATCAAAAGATTGACCCTAGTTTAAGTCCAATTTCAAGATGAAATTAATTCAAATGACCACTATTGGATTAAATGGTAAAAATATATTCTAATTTCACATTAAAACCAATTCAAAATATAATCTAATCATTTAAATAAATTATATTAAAACGAGGTTTTGAATTAAAATACAACATTTTTTAGTATTCATTAAAAAATGAACTTTATCGGAAAAATACCAAAAAATTTACACAAATTAAATTTTGATGTCCCGATTATAAAGAAGAATTTTATTTTGTCAAATATAACACATAAAATTTTCAAAAAGTGGATTTAAAATAGGTTCGTCATCAAAAGTTGGTTAATCGACCTTTTAAAGAATATTAGAATGTTTACGCTTAAAATTGGATTCATTCGCATTTTTAATCCTTTATCATTTATTGTAAAATTTAAAAATATTTGAAAAACATATATAATCATTTTGTAGTTAGTTCTATTCATTCCCGCCATTACAACGTCTATGCGTTAACTACAATTTAAAATAATATTATTTTATTATTAGAGTGCAACGTAAGATTCCCAAGAAACTCGTTGTTGTGTAATGGGTATGCCATCGAGCATAGCGTCCCCTTTAAAGTTATATTAATATTTTATTCACCAATATGGATAAATGTGAAAATGTCATATTCATTATTTACCTGGGGTGTTACATTGACTATAGTCAAAATTGTCATTATTACATAATCTCTATAATAATAATAACAATAATAATAATGAAATAATAAACATTTATAAATAAAAAATACATCAAAAAATTAATACTTAAATATGGAAATGAAAAATGAACTATGTTACAATGAGTGAAATGGTAGGTCGTTTGTACTCTTTAGTAACATATCAGTTTTTCAATAATAATTATGGAAGGAATGTAAACAATATATTATATTTAAAGAATAATAATATTATAAAAAATATAAAATTCATCTTTAAATACCATATATATTTCTTCCATGTGATGTGGTGATTAAATGAATCACATCTCTTCATCGACGTGGTAGTCCAATCATAAACAGAATGACTTTATCATTTTCTAGTGAATATAATGGCGTGAAATTAAATTGTATATTATATTCTATTAATGGTAAATAGTTAATTATTATCACATATAATAATTTATTCTATCATTATAATTAAACCTTGAGATATTGTTATGGAAAAAAATTGCAGTGGTTCACGAGACGGTATTCCACCTACACAAGAACTATGGTTTTATTTTCCATTTGATTGAAAGGGAGATTGATATTTGTTCATCCCTTAATGTTTTAATATATAAGTAAATATACATTATATTTGTAAATATTTTATTTGGGTAGAATAATATTTGAAGGAATTGGATGAGGAAGTTAAACAAAAACATTTTTATAAAGTCTATATATATTACTTTCAAAATATCTTTTTCTCAAAAACGTAAGACCTATAATATTGTTATTATTACTCAACTAATACTTATATAAAATTGATATATAGGATAATATGGGATTTTTCAAAATATTTTATGAACCAAGTGTGATTTTTATTGCTATATGATGAGAATAAATTCTTCCCTTTTATAAAAGAGTGGAGGGGAACTCATGAATTTACTAAATTATATATTAAATATAAAGTAATTTGTAATTACAAATAAAAAAATAAATTATTAATATATATGTCTATTATGAGTCAAACAACTCATTTTAAATAATTTCTCAACATTTCTATATGATATTTTTTACCTTAGTTTATTGTTTTGACCCGTCATTAACCACTCTCACACTTTTTGTAAAAAAATACATTTTACACTTCATTATTAAATATAGTTAAAATATATAAATAGATACCACATAAATTAAAAATAATTGTTATATTAAATAAAAAAATACACCTTTTAACTATGATGTGAAGAATTTAGTTTTATTTAATTTAGTAAAATATATTTTTCAATTGAATATCAATAATTTGAATGTTAGAATTATTTATTTTCAAAGAATTTTATAACATTATGAAAAAAATTAAACTAGAATAAAATATTTCAAATATGTCCATACCATTTCATATATCTACATGGAATCTTTGTGTTACAAATAATCTTAAAAATTATTCTACTTCTAGTATTTTTATTTTATTATATATGTCTATTAACTGAATAATTATCGCATCGACGTTGTTTAACAATTTAGGGTAATTATTTCAACACAAAAAAATTATAAATAAATTGTAACTATGAATATAAATCATTTAAATTTCAAAACAATATTTATAAAATAACATATCCACTTTTTATTCCCATGATAAAAAAAATATTATAATTATTAGAAATAAGTGTCTGACACTTTTTACTTTTCATTTAATTAAATATTATATACGTGATAATAATATCCAAATAGAATAAAAAACAAATAATCTAATATTGTATGGTTAGATATGATGTTAAATAATACAATAATATTTATTAATGTGTTCGGGTCATATTATAATCTGCATCAATTTATATTTAACATAATTAAACTAATTTATCCATTATCTTGGTAACAATATTAAATTGTTTACTATTAATATTGAACAAAACTAAAAGGTAAATATTAAAAAAAATTATAATTTTTATTAATAATATTAAAAATTAATTTTATTTAATTATTATAGGTGGAATAATTTTATATGAAATTAAATCAAAAAAAATACATTGAAAAATATGTTATTTTAAAATAATTCATATCTTATGTTTAATATTATGTATACTACATTGAAGTTAAAAATTAAAATAAAAAAACTATATTTTTTTTATTTATTATTAGGGAAGTAATAAAAATTTAAAACTAATCAAAAATGAATTCAAGATTGTTAATATTGGAAACGAATCACAATTTTCAAATCAAATTATTATATTTAATATAAATTGAAAATATTTAATTCAAATAATTCCCAAATTTCCATAGAATATATAAATGAAAAAATAAATGTAAAAAATTTAATTTATCAATTAAAATAATAAAACTATTATTGGGAAACCTTGAATTTTAATAAAATATTGATATACACTAAAATCCAATTTTTTTTTAAAAATCGATTTTTATTTTTAATAGAATAAATAGTTATTATTTTATATTTAACAAATTATAATATGAAAATGACTTATATAAAACATAAATATTTAATTAAAATTAAACATCATGTTTCAATCGTATATTTTCCTTTTATAATGGATCTCAAATTTGATTCCTTACTTCTCCTTGATAAAGTGCAATATCAGGTTTTCAAAAATCATTCTCACACATTTCAATGAGTTCCAAATTTTTTTAATAAATATTCATAGATACCAAGCAAATAAATATAATAATAGTTATAATATAATTGCGATACAATTATGATCATTGAAATTTATAAAATATAAATGTTCCTTAATGGTAGAATATTTCAATATTTGAAATGGTCATAAATATTCTTGATTTATTTCCTCTTTCAAAATCATTTGATTTATCATACAAATAATCTATATAAATCATATAACCAGAATAGTTTTCTTCATAGAAATATTGGAATATTAAAATATAGTATTCTCATTAATATATCATATATGAGTATTTCATCAAAATCAATGACTTACCATACATTACATTTCATGTATGTGCAACATCACATATGTGGTGCCCGTACTCTATTTTTTATCTTTTTCAATAAAGTTATAGACATAAAAAAACTCATTATCTACTAAATTTTTTTGCCTTTTTAGATAGATTATATAATATTATTTTCTCTTTAAATCGTGTAGAGTGTACCATTCCAGTCAATAAACCACAAATAGATAACAGATCGACCACATGAACAATCTCTAAAAATAATTATTTTTAATCATAAAATATGATTCTATACCACATATCCTAGTCCAAATCGACCACATGTATTGATATATGAATTGAATTCCCATTATGAAAGTCATGTTTTACACTTAAGTAGATCCATTTATTATTTACATAGCCCAACCCCTATAGAGATGTTGTCTACAATGATATGTCTACTATATACATATGATGACTCACACAAACATTAAAAGAGAAGATAAGTAAGTAGATTTATGGTATGGTTAATACATAATACATGTTAAAATAGATTCATTTAAATAAACATGAAATAAATTGAATGCTATATTTAATACAAATTTAGATTTCCAGAACATCACACAAGTGTGATAAAACTTTAATTACATCAACCTCAACTTATATTACACTATTTATATATTGCCATCATTTCTCAAGGTTTCTATTAATATTGGTTTCATTAATATTCCATTGACTTATTAAATGAAACATCAATAGTTGATTATGTCTTTAAACATGAATAATAACACAATAAATCATCAAATTATGTTCTTAAGGATTTTTCCTATGAATATCCTTCTTACATTATCACCTTTTATCACTAATGAAATATTTACATATTCAAAACAAATACAATAAAGACATTTATAACAATAATATCCACAGTTATGTTTATTATAAATACCCCCAATAACATATAAAAATATAGTTTCTTCTAATTATCCCTATTGATGATAAATATAGAGGGACTATGAGGAGTTTTTTCATCTCATAATTTTTCCTCTTATCAATTCACGAAAAACTTTTTTCCTCCTTTTCTATTAAAATTATAACATGAATCAGCTAATAACAATAGAGGATATATCATGGTTCTTCTCAAAAATATCAAGTAGTTATTATACAATATTCTATGGGAAAAAATTGTTTTTTGAAAAATTGATATATACCCAATATCATCTGTATTGTGTATTATGAATTAAAAATGTTATTAAAATATTAGGGTATCATTTTTATAGATGCTCAAGAATTTATTTTTCAAAATATATTTAATAAACAACCCAAAATATAATACACATCATAAATATATACTTAATGATAAATAAATGCATATTTATCTCCTATTTTTATACATTATATGTCATCATTGGAATTGGATGATGGCGGGTTCTCGGGATTCCTCCCCTCATGGCGATTTTAGTATTCTTCTTACCTAGGGTTTTCAATGGGTTTCCCTCATTTTCTTGGTAAATCCCTTATTACGGATTGTTCAATCCCTGTTGTGGCTTCCTCTTTTGAGAAGAATGGCCCGTCGCGTGGTCTTCAGGCGGCTTCAGGTGGTGAGCGTCTCTCCTATAGACCTAAATTGGATTTATATACAGCGTTTGCATGTTATGCGGGTGATAATAAATCCTTGGTGGGTGTTGTGCGGAAGGATCAGAGGAAGGATGGGGTTCACGCGGCTTCACTGGAGACGGGGGTTGCTGCCTTTCCCTACAGATCTGAACCAGATCTGGTGGTTGCGAATGCAGGTGCTCCTGTTGATGTTGCACTGATGGTCTGGCATCTGGACGATGTCGCTAGTGCGGGTCATGTTGTCCTAACGGTGTGCAAGGCTCATTCGCCTTCTATGGTGGATGTTGCGGTTTCCAAGGCAGTTCTGTCTGCTAAAATTTCAGATTTGGGTTTCCATGTTCTGGAAGCAGCGAGGGTGACTAGAAATCATCCCTCACAATTGAACCTGAATTGCAAATGTGCTTTGGGCACTGTTGATACTCGATCTGCAGCGGAGAGGGTCATCATAGAGACTGGAATTTTTTCTGATAAATTACCAGATGCAGGTACATCTAGTAGATCCCCCTCAGGAGAAGCAGGAGAATCTGAATGAATGCATTTTACATTCGTGTGTGATGGTATTTTTGTGGAGATTGTTAGGAAGGGTGAAAATGCTCGTGTTGTTGCTAGTAGGGAGGCTATTATTGACAGAATTAAGCTCTATGATCATTCAATTATAGATAGACTTTTTCTTCCTAGTGGAGGTAAAACATGGAAAATTGATGATTTGGTTTGGAAACTCATCTCTATATGGGGGTTCTCTGATTGGTGATGCTTACCTATGGGACCTGGATTTTTTCCTATTATTTTTTCATCAGAACATCTAATGTGGAGAGCTTGGGGGTTCGGTTAAATTTATCTAAAACAAGTTATGGGTTGCTTTCAAGAGTGGGATTTCAGTTTCAATCCTTTCATTATTAAAAACACCAGTGTTCAGGTCTAGATCAAAATATTTGGTTTTCATTAGATCAAATGGTATCCTAAAATTATGTTTGACATTGCGTATGCTGTTGGAATTCCAATTAAAATGGACGGGACCACCAAGGCTACAAAATTTGGTCACTATGCTAGAGTTCTGGTGGATGTTGATTTATGTACTTGTCTAATTCATAATATACACTTATCTGATTTGGATGATGATATCTCTCTCAAGGTGGAGTATTAGAGTTTTCTTGATTTCTGTCATGACTCTCAATTTATTGGGCATGCTAAAGATATGTGTTATAAAAATGTTTCTTGCACCTTTTTCTCAGTAAAAGGACATCGTGAGACTTCTTGTAGGAAGATGGTGAAGAAACATTCAATACAGGCCAACACATCACGAGCGGAAGATGATGCTCCCCAAGAGTCTTCCCATGAGCCTTAGGTGGATAAGGATGCAGATCTGGCGCATCAAATAGAGGAGTGCACTATTGTGCGTGAAGGTGACATGATGCCAGAAGTGATTGTGGGAATGGAGCAGGAGATAATCGAACCTATTGAGGCAGAGCAAGGTGAGCAGATTTTGGGGACACGCATAGAAATTCTTAAACTAAAGGACTAAAATGACACCAAGCGAAGATGGGATGAAGTTGAGGATGATTCCCCAAAAAACCAACATACATGCAGGTTTTTTCCAAAGGGAAAAATTTTGTGTTGGATGTTGAAATATCTCAACCTGTTCCTTCTAGGAAAGTGAGACCGAGGAGGGATTACTCATAACTGAAGCCAACTATGGTTACTAGGTCTCATGGTCCTCTTGACATTGAGTCTGACTAGGATCGTGACTATGACACATCATATGAATGTAACATTTACTTTTGAGTTCTTCCCTTTGCTTCTACTTAGGTACGAGGGAATCTGTGCTTGTATGACCCCGTCATCTTTCAGGTTGTCTTTTGTTTTCCGTTTTTAATAGGATGGGTTATGCCATAACCTTTTGTCTAGAAGTCATCATTTATAATAATTATTGATGTCATTGTAATAAATTGATTCCTGGGAGATTAAATACCTTATTTATCATGTTATAATATTGGTCCAATAATTCTCGATTCATTGTAATTTAGTATTATGTTATAATTTCCAAAATCATTTCCCCCAAAGTAATTTAATACATTTCCTACATTTTATGTTGATTAGTTGACTGTATCAAGGATAATTTCAATCTGTTTTCTAGCTGTGATAGATTCATATTTCCACTTCAATTCCATACAAGTTATCAAAAATAAATAAAATATTGGGAAATAATTTATCTTGTATTGATTTTAATGAAATAAAAGAATTTTTAAGAGTATTCCCTCAACCTAGTCCTCATTTTATTTCAAAAAAATTATTGAAGATAGTCATTAGATTAATTATTCTTTTTTGTGTCATTATATTACTTTTTATATTTATTAGATTTATGTTATTCATTATGTGGATTAGTATTATGCACTTATGTTTCCATTTTATATAAAACTCCAATTTCTGTTTTGACTATTTTGTGTTAAGAAGCATGAATTATTTTAATTTTATAATTAAATAGCTTTAAATACATATATAGTCAAGTCATATTTTTTTTGGTTGAATGTCACTAAATCCGGAACCTAACACAGAAACAGTAAACACCTTTCATGTTTTCATTAATATCCAACTTATTTACTTTTTTATCTGGGATGATGACATCCCCCTCATCATCATTATTTGAAATCTATGGTCTTTATTTGATATAGTTCACTTCCATTTAATTCTCAGTTAATATTCATGTTTCTTTTTATTCATTTTATTTTCCTCATAATATTATCACATATCTTCTGATTTCATTCCTCTTGGTTGTTTCATTTTATGTTTTTCATGTGTACATATGTTTCTTTAATATTTTAGATATTGTTTCCAAAACATCCAGCAACACCAAGTGTAGACTATGAATATCCTTCTCTATTATTCTTTTGTTATAATTCTATAATTACCATTATGTGTTCAATATTATTCTTAATGGAAGCACCTCTCTTTTGGGACGTTCTGGGGGAAAATATTTTTATACAACTTATCACATCCCCCAGTGAATATTTTTGGAATTTTGGGTATTCTTCTATATCCATATTTTTATAGAATATGATTTAAAATATGTATTATAAATTGAAACAATATTTTTAAAAGATATTGTTTATAGATGATATGATTTATTATTCAATGAGTTTCATTCGATATGATTTTATTATGGTATTATTCTATTGTTGCATTTAATTTTAGAAATTTATGGGTAACAACTCTCGATGGAATTATTTGGGAAAATATCATTCATCTAAATAACATTGTAGGTTCTATATAGAGTTGGTTGTATTTTTTCAGCCTTACATTAATTATAATAAATTTTATAATGAGTGAGTTCATATGGTTTATGACTGATTATCGTCAATCTCCTCAATACCCTTTTTTCTTCATTATTTTTTCTATAATATATTTTATTAAATCATATGGTGAATTATCAATCTCATTTATAGTAATATATTAGACCTAGAATTTATTTTATTTGATATACATGTTTGTTTTAGCCCATATTTTTCATTTATGGAATTCTTTGATATATTGACTTCCTAAAAAAATATATCACAATAATAAAATTATCGTTTTCCCTAAAAATTGTAACATATGTTATTTCTATGTAATCATCACTACTATTTTTATTATTAATTTTATATGAGAGAAAATCATTTTCAAATTTTCTAAAATAGTGCATTCCTAAAATTTTAAATATCTTCCTCTGTGTATACATTAACAATAGAGTACCATAAAATTATTGATATTTGAATTTATCACTACATTTTGAAGCATCTTCAGATAATCATTATAATCAAAATGAAAAAATGTATGTGATACATCATCTGCATAGCACGATCATTCTTCATTTGAATAAACATTAAAAAATAATTATAACGCATAAGAATATGATTAGATTCAAATAATTTTCTTTCCTCCAATATATTGTTGTTATTATTCATCGTAATTTATTCTATTTTAAATCTATTATTCTAATTCATAGCTGAAACCGCCAAATTTTAATTTTTATGATTATCATCATTTTTCCCATCTATGGAAGCACAAATATTTCCTAAAATATCCAATACAATATTGATATTATGAAAAATAAGATTGAAATATCTATCATAAGAGGGAGAATCACCATGTTTATAATTTTAGATCATTAGGATCCATTAAGTACTATTTAGTGGATGATGAATCATTGGTGAACCCTTTTTTTAATTATCCCTTTCAATTCATCCGAATGACATTTTTTGTTCTTGATTCAGTAATGTAAATCTCACATCCTCATCTTCTGTACTCCATTAATAGAAAGAGGGATTATAAAAACCTCATTTAAAATTTTATTATAAATCCCCTACCCCTTTATATGTTTTTTACACACCCCATAATAAATTCTAAACTAAAATCAATAATTATCTGAATTTTAGATTCCATTATTCCAACCATGGCTTCTAGAATCTACAATAAGATTCAAAAAATTGTTATCGAGTTTATCCAAAAATAAAGTCATTGTTTTACACCTAGTAATCTCTAAACTAGTGAACATTAGTTATCCTGAATGAGTTAATTGATTAGAATATCTATAAATTTACTCCTTCATGAATGTTTTTAATGATTTGTCTAAATATGTTCTTCAAATAATGATTTATCCAGATCCTCCTTAGTATGTGAAAAAAATTGTGTTCTTAATAGGTCTTATACATCTCCAATGTCACCCACAGTTTTATCATTGTTTGTCCTTGATATAGTGGTGTATATGGTACATCAAAATCCCAAAAACCAAATTGTTTTGATTTTTGAATATTATATACTATATAGATGTGATACCTAAACAATTTTTATATTCATAGAATTACAGTAAAAGGAATATTATCCTCTAAATTTGAAAATTGGAATCTTGAGTATCTTTGTTTTCGGGTGGTTCCTCTCTTAAACCTTTCAATTGTGTTCCCAATTTATTTCCTAATACAAAATCATTTGAATTATATTCTAAATTCTCATTTTAAATATCTTTAATCAAAATTATATTTCAACACTAAATATATTATAATTAAAACACTGAAATTTTATATTTTAATTCCTATGTGTGGATTTTATCTACATTCCTATCATTACATATTTCAGTAGTCACATATGTGTAATTTGACTTGTTTAAAACGTGTTCTGAATCAGTTTACATGGTTAAATAAATTTGGACTATTCATATAAAATAAAATTTGTGCAAAATTTAATATACCTTCCATGATTGACCATTTTATGAAACTATTTCTTTTGAACATATTCAATCAATCATACATTTCACTGAACCACACATAAGGATCTAAAATACAACCTGAACAATAAATTAATGTTCAATTTACTAGCTATAATGGTCTTCGTTATATCTCCATCTTGATTGACCACATATATTGATCTAATATAATAGTAATAATTAATCATTTCTAACATTCCATATTAAAATAATCACATATGTGTAATTTCACGTGTTTTAAACATGTTATTAACCTGTTTACATTGATAAATCAATTTGGAGTATTAATAGAAAGTTATTTATATGCTCTACTGACAATACATTCTATGATTGAAAATTTTACAATTCCATGTCATTCAAAAATGATAAATCAATATGAAATTACAATCAACCACACTTAGAGATCTAATTTACAACCTGAACAATAATTGTATGTTCATTTTACTAGAAATAAGGGTCATCGGTGTATCTCCATCTCAATTTCCAACATATATTGATCTTATATTAGAATTATAATTAAACATGTTTTATTTTAACCTTTGGTATCTTCCATTCTTGTTTATATAGACCCATCCCAAAGAAAAAATTGGTATAGTATTATGAATGACATTTATATAATAAGACATCAAACATATGCAATATGATTTTATGTATACACTAGACAATGGATTTTCCAGTTTTCCATATTTTCTTTAATGGGAATTAAGCCTATCATATCTCAACTTAGTCATTCAAAATCAATCATCCATGAAAATTTAAATTTATGTACTAAATCAAAAAAATTATTACTCTATAGATGGATTCTAATAATTTTCCACAAATTAATCAAGAATATTTTTTCAAAAACATCAACGTAATGATGTATGAAATACTTATATTACATCCATTGATGAATAACATGATGAAAAATAGAAAAAAGAATCATTTTAAATTCTAGAGGATGTAATTTGTAAAAAATCTCAAAGATTCATAAATTTTTATCACTAAAAACATATATTAATATTGAAACATATAAATGAAACACTATGATCGAACCACTAGGATGGGATACACAATAAAAAAATAGGACTACAATTTTTAAAATAAAATTTTGCCAAATCCCCATAATTATTGTTGATGAGATACTATTGATTTTCATCGTGATATTTGTTTTGATTTTAGTTGGAATTTAACTAATTTTTATTATCCTTCCTATTATAAATTAGCATATATTTTAAACATGTAATTGGATATTCACTATTTTAATTATTTATGTTTGATTATGAAATATATAATTTTTTTTATTATATGATGATGTTCTTTTTAATAGTTGAAATTTAATTCATAACTAATATTATGAGTTAGGATTGAATTATTGTTAATATATCGTATATTATTTATTGTGTATTGTATCAATGGATTAATCTCAACATAGTTTAGTTAAAAATGATCGACAATAAGAATCTTATTTAACATACACAATCATGTGTGATGTTAAGTGATTTTTATATAGTGCTATGAAAATCAAAACATGACAGTTTTTGAGAATCTATTGTCTAATGATACATTCCATAAAATATGTTATCTAATCCAATTCAATAATAATGATTATATATTTTTATAAAAAAAATCAAATATATGATATAAATTTTATTATGTTTTGATCATTATATATTTACATTGATGTAAATAATAAATAAAACTATTGTTGGTATATCATAATAGCTTCTCCCCCTCCAATTGTAAATTGTAAAATTATTATTTCTTCTCTCACACCATCATGGGTGGCAGATAGACAACCACACATATATTTAATTTTTTAAAATAAGTTTCCTTCTATTAGTGACAGTTTGTAAAACAAGAAATATGAAGTCAGAAAGCGTATTTTGTTAATATAATTATTATCCCCTTGTCTGTTTACCCAATAATGTTCATTAGTAATAGAGATTACATTATCTATCATTTTGATATGGTGAATTTGATAGTAACGCATGACTGATGGATTAATCAAAATATATGGGTTTCCCAAATATAGGAACCAACTAGAAACTATCTCAAAAACAGATGTCAATATTTAATTTAATTTTCTTATTATTAGATAAATACCTTATAACATTTATTAATATATTTTAATTATATTATTATATGTATTAAAAATATTATGTGGTTATAATATATATTATTGTTTAAATCTTGTACATGTTTCATGCAACAACATAATATTGTTAAACATGGTAACAGATTTCATTGTAATAGATTACATCCACTCAAAAAAATAGTTGTGTTTTCATCATAATTCATATTCTAGATGTACATGGTCTAAAGATTATAGTTTTATCATTGTATGGGAAAAAATGTAAGATAAGTGTCAAACACATTTATGAAGTATGGGATAATGTGAGTAAGAATCAATGAATCTTGGATAACACGGGAGTGAAAAGTTCATCAGGTTGAGATTTCATCGAAATTTTATTTCATGAACCAACACCGCATCATATGACATATTCCTACTTTTATAAAATGTTTATTTAAGTAATTTCACCCAACATTGAATCATAATGTCCAAATTTTCTATATTATTGGTTTTGTTAGATGTGTCTATTAGAAACATTATAATAATCAGATTTTCATAATTTAAATAATACATCATAATTGTATGAAATCCAAGAACAATGTTGATTAACCAAAAAATATTTTTTATATTTAATGGAACTAATATTCATTAATTATGACGATAAATGATTCCAATTGTTGAATAATTTCCTTATGTTATTTTTCATTACATTCTTGTAGCAAAAACCGTAGGTGGCTTGCATAACGATTCTAACATTTTATTATTATTTAGTATATCATTTTGAAAAGTAATTCTATTTTGGTTTATAAATAATAACTAAAATGGTCAAAATGGGTATTTTACTTTTGATGGGTCCTAATTATTGGAGGTTATTCATTTATATATTTTAGTTTTACTGATGATGTCCCATGTAATCATTTATAGATTTTTTCCTCATCTTACTAGTTAATTGAAGGTATTTCTGCAAAATATTAACTACAATCAGGTATCATGATTTATTCATTTATACAATTATGATTGTGATAGAATATGTGACCCATAAATGATGTATGAGTGATGGTTCATTAAAATGACTAGACATATAAATTCAATATAGAGACAATAAAATATTTTACATAATAGAATGTGATCAGAATGGTGGGATACTATTAGTCTGAAATAAAATATCTCATTATTTTGGTTATTTTGATACTATATACCTTTTTCTTATGATCTTATTAAAGTGATAATAATATATTAACAAAATTTCAAGTAGTGTTCTATATATAGATTATATTTTAAGGATTCAATCACCCATATGTTTTTTATTGAACTCAAATGAGTGAGGGTATACAATAATTATTATTTCATCTCAATACCCTTTGAATGGCCTCACCTCTTAATAGCTTGTGTTTCCATAGTACATGGATTTAGGTACAATATTCCAAGTATTTACACTCTACATACAAGGAAATGTCTATATTAGCCAATTAGTAATTGAGAACATCTAATAATCATTGATAGTTTATATATCCCATTTGGTTGTGAATATTTCTAGGGGCATATTTCATATGATCACATATATACTAATTTTTATTCACTGAATAATGGATTTGGTCATATTGGGTATAAATTTCACTAATATAAGAGAAAATTATAGAAGATTATATCATTATAAGTAATCCATTTTATATTTTTTATTTTTCAGAATAATGATAAATAATTTTATTTAATAATTTTATTTTATTATTTTATTATCAACAATTTAAATTTTTTTCGGAATTTTATTTTAGATTTGATGTAAATTTTTTTATTTTTTACACAGATCAACAATGTCAAAAATATGAATAAATAATTGATATTAGTTAAAAAAATTTATATGTTATAAAAGAGGACTTATCATTGGATGAGTAAGTCCTCTAGGATTTTAATTTGTTACTAATATATATATTTCAATGTTATTTTTTTAGTAAATTGTATTTTTACTTGTTTATTTTTTCAATATTTTCTAATGTCATCGACGAATGATTTTCAATTTTAATTTACTCAATATAGATGTTTTAAATGACCCATTATACCATTAAATACTTTACTATATTTAAATATGATCTCAATGGTTTCCCTTTCACACAATAATGATTAAATATATATATAATACATAATAAAATAATAACATATTTCTATTATATTATATTAATAAAAAATTAAGTTATCAATATAAGTATCCACTTTAAAAATAAAATATAATACTTTAAAATTAATCAATGGTCTTTTTTGGTTTGGATACTTACTTTTTCATTAAACTGTTTTTACAATTTGTGTGTGATAATATGATAAATTTATTATTCTCACATTTTGAACATTAATGTATTAAAATCTAATAAAATTTGGAACTAGTAAATCTATATAATATAATAAAATAATATTTATGAATAATAATATTATTACACTGATTAATATTAATTTGAACAGTAATAGTGAATTGTATTATTTTCAAATTTATGTTTTATCAATATTGTTTAATTATAAATTTTATAATTAATGTAAAATATTATAAATTACGACATTAGAATTAAATTTTGACACAAATAAAATTTTATTATAAAACATATAATATTTAACCAATTATGGAAAATATTTAGAGGGCATAATGGTTAAAATAAATTTTTTCAACAAAAAATATATATTCTATATATTAAAATATTAAGTTAAATATTAAATTTTATCTTATTGAAAAATTGAATTTGATTATTTTTTGATTAAATTTGGGAATAACAAACCCAAATTTAGTAATATATTTTAGTTTATATTTATAATAATATATATAATTTTATTAAAATCTAATTAACAATGTAAAAGAAAAAAATGTAAAATGAAAAAACATAATGGTAACTAACATGAAACTTGTTTAAGTATTGGGTACAAATTTATGAATGAATATTCCATGAACTTATTTATCACAAATATATATTATTTTTCATGGTCGGAACCATTTAAATTGGAATATTGTAATTATATAATTGATAAATAATGTATATTCATAAGTGTACAATTTTCACCACTTGTATAAAGTGATAACTTACACCCAGTCAATTATATAAATAACCAACAAAATTCCAACAATCCGAGACTAATTTCCCACTATTGCGTGTCAGTTATAAAATAATTCCTTATTCACCATGATAAGCAATAATACCATTGTTATCATGGATGCATTCATGAAAATTTTAACATTCCAATGATAATATCACATTATCCTTATCCATTTATTATTCTTCCTTCACTTTCAATGTTAGACTAGAAATGGTAATATAATATCTCCAAAATCATTAGTATACTTATTTGTTAATATATATTAATATATAAAACCTTATTTATTCCCCTACATCCACTTATAATGATAGAATAATGTCAAGCTTTTGTCTTTCTGGACTACCGTCTCCGTGAAGATATATCTTTTTTTCCCTAAAACCTATATTAACTAATTAAATGATGGCAATTAATAATTATTTATACTTATATATAATAAAAACATTATAATTATCATAATAACATCCATCCACCTTCATATCCACTGATTCATTGTGAAATAAAACTGTTAACCATGTGTTGTGAGGACTACCGCCACAATAATGTCACTTGTCTCGTTTTGCATCCAATATGTTTTTCATTTTTTTGACTGTTAAAAAATATGATACACCACCCCAAAAATAATTAAAAAATATCATTATTATTATAATGTAATGATATTATTCTGGAATAAATTGACTTTTATAACTGTATTCAACCCTTAATTATGCAATTTTTACGTTCGAATCAGGGTAACACCCTACTTGAACAATAATTATAAACACTATAAATAATAGATATGTGAAACTAGATATTAATATTTTAATATCTTAATAATAAAACAATTATTTCTTATATTTATATATTTTCTATATTAAATATGTAACCTATTATTAAAATATCAACTTCTATGACAGAATATAATTAAGCAAATCTCACATGGATTCAATATTCATAAAAAATATTTCAAACGGTTCTAGAATGTGCTAAGGTAAAATTAGGTAGATTTAGAATATATAATACTATATCTTTAATTATGTAGGAATTATATGGAAATTTTCAATTATTTTCTGTTGGTATTTCTATTGAGAACACGAAAGAAACAATAAACAATTACTAACTCTTGATGTTAATGATAAGCTATAATTATGAAATATAATTTCAATATATGGTTCTAATTGATGTATATAAAAATAAATATACATGAATTATGTTACATAACTGAAAATTTTTATATTTATACTTGTATTACATGATTTTTCGGACTGATCAACTAAGAGGAAATTCAAGTTAATGGTTTCATTGACTTAATTTATGATTCATGGGGCACAGTCTTTACTTATTGAATATAATTATCCTGATTTATTTATCCCTGAAATTAAAATATTTTAAATGATATTTCCCCTAGTTATATATGTAATTTAATTTTCATCATAAATTACCAAATCATTAAATATGAAAATTTTTATAAATAAATCTAAGGTTGGTATGAATAACTCATATTCTTAATAAAAAATATTCATCTTATATCACTAGGTTTTTCAAATAAAAATTGTGTTATTAAATGAAATAAAAATATATCGTGTAATATATTTTATTAATATATTAATTTTATGCGTTTATTAAATGATATTATTTCATTATTTATCATAAGTGGGGTTTTGTTAGGGAACTATAAATATTTATTAACACATTCTATTCCACTATTTCGAACTCCTTATTTAATATATTATTTTATTTTTCCATTCAATAATAAATTTTTTTAAGAAATTACAATATTTTTTTCAATATTATTATATTTACCCTCTTAAAAATATTTTAATAAGTAATAGGAACTAACTATTTTATAAAAATGTATAATTGGTTTTATAAAACATTTTATTTTCCATTTTAATTTTCAACCATGGGTTTTTTCCCAATATGTGATGTTTTGGTCACCCATTATATTTAATTTTGGTGTTATTTATTTTGGGAAATTAAAATTTTTATATCCTATGATATCATCAGTTCATTTTATGTAATTTTTTATATATATTTAATAAACCAAATTTTATATGGGTTATTTTAAATGTGATGATGATTGATTTTAAGAATAAAACATATGTCTTGAAGATGATGGGTCGGTTACTATATCACCCACAAATAAATTTTATTGTTTTTGGATATTGTGATATAGTCATGCATGTACGCAATTAATTTTTTCACATATGCATGGGGATAATGAGTTTTATCACATTTTATTGAAATTACATTATTTTTTATTTGAAATATATTTGGATATAATGAGTCTTTAAAAATAATACAATACAAATTGTCATGATAATTGTATATGATTTTTACCAATTTATTCCTCATTTTATATGATTAATTTTCATTATTTTGATTTTTTATGTTCGTATTTCATTACATTTTTTATATTATTTCATAGTTTTAAATCACGTTCAAATTTATATTTATTGTTAATATATATTTTGATCCAATTAAAAAAATTTATGCTCAGTTAATTTGATTTTTATTTAAATATTTTTTATATAATTGTTTAAGATTATCTTTTATCGTAATTTAATCCATTAATAATATATTTATCCCCTCATAATTTTTCTCATCTTGTTTATGATCAGATATATTATTCTACATATTTTCTTCAATGAGTACTTAATCTCACCAATAGTATCTTATCTCAATCTTTTATCATCTCATGATTCCATATATTATGAAGATGAATATATAATTTGATATCATTATAATTGGTTATATGGAACTAAGATGATTGAAGGATGAATGCATGCAATAATGAATTAGAAGTTTTTCTGGCTAATATTCATAAAAATAATCCTTTGGGACCCTAGGTTGGGTGATTATTTTTGAGATATTTTACTTAATGAATTAAAATCATTCATTATTTACGTAATATTATCTTTAATAAAATTATATGTAACCACAGTTGGGTTTAGATATTATTGGAGATTACGTATTATTTTATGAATTGGACTAGAGAATATTAGTAAAAACCCTGTGGTACGTCTATATATAGGAAACTAGCCTAATGTTTTTGTAATGTATAGAATATGTGGTTTCCTAGAAATTATATAAACTTATATATGTAGTATAATTTGGATTCATTTTTGGAATAGATGAACCATAATCACTATAAGAAAGGGTGTAAGATAAATGACTCAATCATAACTCTAATTCATCATGGGTATGCTTAAGACTACACAGATGGACAAATATATTTAGGTAATATGATTTGGTTAATATAAATTCTATTTACAAAAAATTATAAATATTTTTTATATCAAACATGTCTACATATTAGGACTATAATGAATAATATTTTGTAACAATGATCTCTAAATAATTTTATCCCAGAATCAAAAATTAAAATCATTTTGATCTATTAAATACATCATGAAAGGAATGAATCACTAATGTGTAAATCATAGGGAATCATCTACCCATTCATAGTATGAATTATAATCCACATGATAATGATGTGCATGTTAATGAAATAAAAATGATATTTTGGATTCCCGAGTTATCATATAATGATAAGGATGTTTTGGATGTAAATCATTTTGAATGAGATTATGATTAGAAGTGGACTCTCTATAAGAATAAAATTCAACAGGATAAAGTATATTATATATAATGGGAGGAGTTAAAAATTAAATTTCCCACTACATATTTTCCTCAACCACATCACATTATAATAGATTGTTTACTCTTAGAATTGATGAATAAAAAGATAAATCTAAGGGATCATTAAATATAAATTTCACAATAATAAAGACTTATGACTCCATTTTCTTGTCTTATACTGAATGTAAAAATGATCACTTATTTATAAGTTCAAAGCCTTGCCTTTTATGGTAATTATCTATAGGATTTAATTGTATATATTATGATTAAATTTAATGTTTTCAAAATATACATATATAGGCTAGATCCTTCCATTATTCCTTGGAAAATATATGGTGTATCATAAAATATTTGTTGAAAACGCACATTATGAGAGGAAATGAAATAAGTGTCAGAGAATGTAGTAGTGTAATACACCAGGTGATTAGGGTGGTGATTTATGTATGGTAATGTTTGAAAAAAAATCCCATAAATACTTAATTATGTCCAGAAGGATGATTATAACAATAGAGGATATAGACCTCCCAATAAATGATCCATCGACTCAAAATGATGTTAGGTTAAAGTGTTTTTAAATTATCAGTTTAAATCCTCCAACCCTCAAGATATTGTAGAAAATAGGCCCCAGTAACATTCAAAACTGGTGGAAGAATGAAGGGAATTCAAGATCCCTATTGTTGAGGAGGATAATAATAATTTATTGACGGTATGGTACTGGAATTAATTTTCTATAACATTGAGATTTATAGGGGTTATAGTTCTAGGATATCATTCTATAAAACATTTTAAAATAATTAATTTATAGTGACTCCCTTTTGAGTTTGGAATTATCTCCTTATCCTTATATATCTAATTAATATTGTATATTAAGACTACCATGAATAATTTGTGGTCATATTTATTCATGATATTCATATATATTAAAATATTAATTATTGTAATATATTTCATTTAAATATAGTGTCAAAGACAATATAATGGTGAAAATATATTCCCAATGAAGTTAGTGTGAATTACATGATTAAAATGTATCATTATTGGGTCATGTAATCACATTATATGGTAAATTAATAGATAAATAAAAAAAATTATGTTATAAAGAAATTACCTATATTTTCCATGGTAACTGAGTTCCATAGAATTCATGTGTCAAACAGATACAGTATGTACAATATGTGTAATTTCTCATTGATATCACAGACAATAAATTTATTAACACTGATAATTTTAGACATTCATTTGATATATAAATATGATGAATTTTCCAAGGAACTAAAATATAAAATTTCAAATAGTTTTATGATTATATTATACCACTTAGGATAAGTATTTAAAATATAATGTGATGGTTAATAATATTTCTTGTGTAGTATAATCATGTAAAGTGCTAAGCTAATTTCTCATTCGTAATTCTAATTAAATACAGCTGATAAAAATTACCCAATGTACTCTTTAGATTTTTCATCATTGATATTTAAATTATATATTTTTTGTTATTATCACTATTACAAAATTTATGATAAATGTACTAATCAAAAGAGTGGAAAATATATATTCACCCAAAAGGAGTATAATAAGATCCAATAATGATGTTGCAAATGGTAATATATTTTGATTTTTCAAAATCATATAACATGAGAAAGGGAAATAATATTTATGACTATTTGAGAAATAATGATATTTCTACTCAACCCCTTTTGAGGACTGATAGATAGTCATTACTAATTGATTTTGAAAAGATTAATCTTTAATTCATATCAGGAGGAGTGAAATTACATATTTTCCAAATATCTGGTTATTATTCTATCATCCTCAGAATGATTTTTATTATAATACCTATAATAAAAATAATTAAAATATATAATGATCTTATATGATAAATTTAAACTGATGTTTTGAAAAACAAATCTCACTTGAATATATATCATATTCTAATAGTTTTCATTCCATCATCCATATCACACCATATATGGTTATTTATTGGAAGACTGTTATGACTCCAAAATTTTCGGAGGAATCAATAGAGAGGAAGATGACATTTCTTTATGATATTTAATAATATATGTTGATGGTTATTAACATTTAGTTGTGTATAGAAGAATCACAAATTAAACTATAGTTTTATATATATTTTCATAGAGAAGATGTAGAGTTCAATGTTTGTGATATGATATTCTATGGAATATATCCTTTTATGAGGGTTATAATATCTGAGATGAAATTAATATTGACTCTATATACATAGGTCCCTTCATTATCCATGGTTTGTTTGGGTTATATCCTTTCAATGTGTTCACTATTTACATGTCTCTCATGTGCATAGTGTGTTTTCTTTATCACTTTTTAGGATTTATATATATGACCCATCCAATATATAGAGCTCAGAAGCTATACCATTTGAATATGATGTTTCATGATAAGAATAACCTTTGAAAAACCTAGACCATTGGGAAAAGGTTTTATGTAAAATGATTTTCAATCTAATAAATGTTCTAGGGTAGAATCGTATTTTTAAAGACGTTATGGGTAAAACTAACAATGTGATGATAGAAAAGAACAGAACCTTTTTCCCTACATGTAATAAAATTTCATCGAAGAAATTATTTTCAATTAATTATAATGTAATATCACATGATTTTAGAAGAAACCTTTCATTTATTAAATATCATGAGAGTGCCTTATATATCAAATTACCTTATTCTAAAACAAAAACATATTACATTAATAAATTTTTAATGAACCCAACATTATAAGTGCAGAGTAAGTGTCTACATTATTAAATTGGAACTAGATATAAATAATAACATCACAATGGACTGAATATTTTAGATGTTTTGGTATACCAAATATATATAAAAGATTCCCAAATTTCATTTGAAAACATAATATAGAAGACATAATTTTTTATTAAAACACCACTACCTTCATTATCATATCCCTTTATATCAATCCTAATTCACATCATATAATTCTTGGAAAAGGAATAATAATAAATTAATGTGGTCTAATGTTATGTAATGGTATTCATAGAGTATAAACTCAAATTAAAAATTATTTATAAACAATATACAAGGAAAATTAACTTAAACATAAGTAATTTTTTCAACGATAATATCATAAATAATAGTGTGGTAGGATTGAATGATGAAAATAATATGAATATACTAATTTAAAATGTAGTAATAAACATATCCCCATATATTATAACCAATTGAATAATCACATAGCCATGAATTACTAATCTGATAATGAGAAAATTCATAATGTTGGACATCATAACAATATCATCAAGTGCTCGTTCCAAGTCATTCACCATAAATGGAAATGAATTCTTACAAAACCCATTCTAATATTACTAAAAATATATACCACTAAATAAGTGGGATTTATATTTTAGAACCACCTAAAACATTCATTTAAAACTCATTCCTCATATATCAAATATTTAATTTCATTCATGAATTATATGCCTTAACAACAAATATCTAAATTGAATAATGAATATAGATTTATTAATATTTCCTTATCCAACAAAATAACATCTAATGCAAAATAATGTATGTATGAATGGGGTAGATTTTTTTCAATAACAATATCTATGAAAATGATGGTGTACATTTAATATATGTTTACATAAATTTTTTCAAATGATAGTCAAAGTTTTAATGGAAATATAATGACTACAAAAGTAACCAATATTGATAATGATAAAAAAGTATTTATTAAAAATGATAACAAAAAAACAATATAAATAAAAATATGGGAACCTTATAATATATTCATAGTTATGTGTAGGAATAATAAATGGTTTCTACCAGTGATTAATAGAGATACCATTAATAGATCAATAAAAATGTTCTTGACTAAAAGTTCCTTTTTGTAAGAACCCAGATCTTCGTGCAGGTACGTTTTTTCCTTTTTCTGGAATTTTTTGGAGAGAAAAAAATTTTCAGGAAATTTCAGAAGTACACGTAGTGTACATTCTCAGTACATGCCATGTTCTCTGTTCCGGCTCGAAGCCGTGTGCTGGCCATGTCCGGGCCACACACATGGTGTGTAAGGCTGAGGTGGAGGCTGGTTATTTCGGAGTAAGGAAAAATTCGAAGTACACGCCATGTACTCAAAAAGTACACGCCGTGAACATTATTTTTTTATTAAACGGACCGGGGTCGTGCCAAACCCCCATATTCGTCTTCTTCTTCAGTTTTCGACCATACGAGAGCGACCGTACGACTGGATCTTCGACGGAGTCCTACCTCACCGTTCGTTCTCTGATTCGAGCATAGTCAGTTGCGTTGGAATCACAGCGGTGAGTTTTTCCTTCTTCTTGAGCCTTCTTTCCTGATTCCTCCTTGTTTTCATGTTATCGTGGGATGAACTGTTTGTGCGTTTTTTCAGATCTACGTCGTTCTAAGGGGAATCTGTCGTCGAGGTTCGCGTATATTGATCTCCTAGGATCGAGGTAGGTGGTTAGTTCCATTCTTTATAAATTCTTTGAGTATTTTGTGCAAATTCCACCAATACCCTTGAACGGGGTATTGCATGTTTCCTTTATTTCCCTTATTTCTTTTTTTATTTTCTTGATTTATTTAGTAGAGATTATTTCTTGTGATTAGAGTATTTTGTTTGTGCTCAGATTTCTTTTCCATGCTTGTTCGGCATGTTTGGCGTTTTGTCAGTTTCCATGCTTAGTCGTAGGATAGTGGAACTATTGTTTTATTATTACTGTTGATCCTTAGTTGATATCCAAGTATTTTTTGAGGTTTACATGGACGGTATACACGCACCGAGCATGTTTAGTTACTAAGGACTGTGAGAACCTAGAGTAGTAGGCCAAAGAGAGAATTGACGGATGGACTTCTCCAGAGTGTCTTTTAATCACGAAGCGAGGCCAAGTGGAGAATTGAAGGAAGGGATTTTCCAAAGTGTATTTTAATTACGACGCGGGCTATAGGGGGAATTGACGTTGAGTGTTTCCCCAGAAAGCCTTTAGAACGATATGAGACTATAGGGGGAATTGACCGTGAGTGATTCCCCAGAGAGTCTACTTATTTTACGTAGCTGAACCGGAGGGGTGAGACTATGTGTGTCTCCCAGGGGGTTGCTCTTACTTAGAGGATGAACCATAGGGGTAAGACTGTGAGATCTACCTATAGGGTTACCTATTTTCTTCTTCTTGTTGGCTGCTTACTTGTGTGATATACATGTTAGAACTTTGGTTTGTAGCTGTTTTTGCTTTTCTGTTTGCTGCTTCTTATTTTAGTACTGCCATGTATTCATTGACTGCTAGGCACAAATCATTGGGTGATTTCCAACGTAGGTTGTATCTCACACCCTGTTTTGGCCATGCTTTTGGGCCCAAGCTGACTATATTGTTGCAGGTATAGGTAAGGGAAAGCACACTTTTACATCAGGATCTTGATTACACGAGGAGATGGGGAGCATGGGACCGATCTGTGGCTCGCGATGCTGAGGGGATTATTTTGTTTTTCTTTTACACATGGTTTCAGTTGTATTTCATCATGTTGTTGTGTTTTTTTCCTTGGATACTTGTATCTACTACATCAGTTTCATCACAATTATATCTCTACATTGGTTCCAGTGTTTGGTTTATGTTATTATGCATGATGATTATTGATTCCTCTATTTATTTGTGTTTCTTACCTTGTATACCTTACTTAATGAGGTCATAGTTTCCCCACCGAATCACCAAGGCCCTTGCTGCTAGTTGGCAGCCTCTGGCATTCGTGGAAACATGCTTGAGGACATGTGGCAAACCTGGTACGGGGCACCAGTGGAGGGGATCCGGACTCAGGTCGTTACAAAGTGTTATTAGAGGAGTTAGTTTCTCTTTCTTTACTATTTGGAGACCTTATCCTGGGATAGGATGGATTCAGAACTTGGCATTAAGTTCTGCTTGGGTGTAGCTAACCCGTGTACAGGGAAACGCCATACTACCTCGTTAATTGCAGTTTTCTGGTACTGGGATTTTATAGTTGATCTGATTTCACCTAGAGTGATTCACATGACTTGTGTGGTTATTATTTTAATCTTTCGATTGCATTTCTGTCGCAACCTGATGAGATGAGGGTATGCCATCTCATGCATCATATAGGCACTTGTAGAAATCACATGTCTTGTATTCTTTCCATTCCATCTAGGGTGCATTGTTGATTGCATGATGTTGTGATAGGCTCTGTGTAAATTATGCATGCTGTTGTGATAGATGCTTGATTGATTCTCTACTGTTATGTTAGAAAACTGGTTGTTTTGTTCTTTGATTAATGTGAACTCCAAATTTTGGGTTTTTAGGTGTTATGGGCCCACACGGATCGGAATTTGGAACTTTTTGCTTGTTTTTGTGTTTTGGAATTCTGTGCAGTTTCTAAGCTACTGCCCAGAAAAACCCAGAATACAAGGCATGTACTTTTTAGATACACACCGTGTAGTTTTCAGGATGTGTCACTGACCGTGTGAGCAGAACATGGTTCGTGGGAGTAACTTCGGGAACACGTCGTGTACCATTGGTACACGACGTGTGAGTTAGGAGCCGTGTACCCGGCCATATCACTAACAACACGGGTCGGGGAATCTCGGGTAGAACACTCTGTGTCCGTAGGGAACATGCCGTGTAATCCTGTCCAGGTACTCGGTCGTGTCACGAACAACACGGGACGGTGTGACCTTCCTTTCCACATGTCATGTTTTCTCGGAACATGCCATGTAGTCCTGTCCAGGTGCCCAACCGTGTCACGAACAACACAGGCTGACGTGACCTTCTTTTCCACACGCTGTGTTTGTTCGGAACACGTCGTGTAGTCTTGCCCAGGTACCCGACCCTTTCACGAGTGACACGGGATGATGTGACCTTCGCATATACACGCCATGTTTGTTCGGAGCACACCGTGTATTGTTCAGCCGTGTAGACGTCAGTGTGCTTAAAAACATGAGCCGCCGAAGCCTTGTCCAGTACACACCGTGTTTATTTCAAACACACCGTGTAGCCTCGGGATGATTCAGACTGTGTGGGTTAGCCGTGTAAGGAGACTCGGGCAGGGGAATAGTTTTCAAGTACACACCGTGTATGGGGGTCAACATGCTGTGTAGTTTGAAGAGTACACGACTTTTAGTTCAGGGGTACATGCCCATGTCAGTGGCTTAAGTAGACACTCTGTTTAGTTTAATACATGCTGTGTAGTCGTGTTTTGCAACCCACTGTGTTTTTCATCCCATGTTCCTTTTTTGTACTCTGGTGTTCTATGTCCTTGTTTTTCCTGATCTATGGTGTAATTTTGATCTTTCAGAGCTATGCCTCCGAGACGTCCTCCGATTGTACATCTGTCGTTAGGCAGTGATCAGACGCCAGACAGGGCTGATCAAGGACTTCCTGTCAATCCCCCAGCCGAGCCATCCTTGGCACCAGTTGTTGTACCAGTTGCGGGCACTGATGTGCAGTTCAGGGAGGGTTTCATGAGGATGATGCAGGCCTTCCAGGGAGAACTGCCTCCTTCCTCATCTATGGCAGACATGACGCGGGACTTTCAGCAGCAGCATCCTCCCACGTTCTCGGGGGAGGGGGGACCTCAGGCTGCAGAGTCATGGATGGAAGCCATGGTGACTATCTTCGAGCATTTGGAAATGCCTCCAGAGAGGCGGGTCAATATCGCCTCCTACATGCACCGAGACTCCATCAAGAGGTGGTGGGACAGGATCTCACAGGCGGGTCAGCAGCAGGCTATGGCTTGGGAGGAGTTCCAGTGCGTGTTCTATGACTACTTCTACCCAGAGACTCTGAGGGCTGATCGAGCCCGGGAGTTCATGAGTTTAACTCACGATAGTCTATCTTTCATAGAGTATTCCCCTCGTTTCACTTAGCTGCAACGTTTTACACCCCTTCGGGATGGGAGTGGGGGTGTTCTTGGCAAGGAAGCTTGAGGATGGACTCAGGAGGGAGTTCCGCTCGCAGGTGAACATCATCCAACTGACATCCATTACTTCCATCGTCAACCTGGCACTGATTGCAGAGCACAATCTGAGACAATTCGGAGCTGCGAGTCAGGGCGGTTTTGCTTCCATAGCTTCTTTCCTTCAGATGACAGCAAGAAGTGTCGTAGGGAGCCTTCACGTGGTGATTCGAGGAAGCGAGATGCCTCATCAGGCAGCCAGGTGACATGATATCAGTGTGGCTGGACATGGCACACGAGGCCGCAGTGCCAGAGGGACCCAGTGGTGTGCCGATCTTGCGGCAAGATGGGTCACATTTAGCGTTAATGCCAGGTTTTATCACCAACAGCTGGTGACCAGGGTTCTTCTATGACTCCTCATTCAGGAGTAGCCCCACCAGTCTCTCACAAGTCAGGGAACTGGAGTTCATCCGGCCATTCAGGCCGAGGTGGAGGTCGAGGCCATGGAGGTCAGCCACCAGTCCCTCAGCACCAGAAGGGAGGTTCAGCTCTGGGTGGTCAGCCAGTGGCGCAGGGCCGCGGCACGGTCCAGTCTTTCGCCGTGAAGCAGACTTATCATGAGCAAGATCCCGACCCTTCTACTGTTCGAGGTATGATTTTAGTAGCCTTATTTTTATCTTCAGCCCTTTTCGATACTGGTTCTACCCATATTTTTATCTCTGTTGCCGTTGTAGAGAGCCTTAGACTCTGTATCTTTTCTTCTGCCAACTCGTTGACACTAGAAAAACCTTTGGGAATTAGGACATCTAGTGTACATCAGTGTAGAGAGTGCCCTCTAGAGATTGCAGGGTATCACTTCTTATGGGATCTCTATGTCCTAGAGAAGACATGCTATGATGTCATCCTCAGCATGGACTAGTTGATTCCCTTCATGGAATTCTTTGACTTTTATCACCGCAGAGTCTGTTTCATTTCACCAGAAGGTGATTCATTCCTGCATAGAGGCGAATGGGACATTCGGATGAGTCGTGCAGGACTCGAGCATCTTGGGCTAGGAGGGTAGACATCGCAGATTTCTATTCTTTATCTGGATGATCAGGGAACTCCACAGTTGGACATTCCTCTAGTGGTGGATCGCTTCTGGGATGACATTACAGAGGACTTTTCAGGTTTCCTTCGGAGCGTGAGGTAGACTTCTCTATTGATCTCCTGCCAGGATCGGAACCGGTGTCCATTCCTCCTTATAGGATAGCCACACCTGAGTTTCAGGAGCTCAAGAAGTACTTGGAGGATCTACAGGATAAGGGTTTCATCCGACCCAGTACATCTCCTTGGGGTTCGCCTGTTCTGTTTGCAAAGAAGGCATACGGTACCCTTCAGATTTGTGTGGATTATCATAAGCTGAACCAATTGACGATCAAGAATCGATATTCTTTCTGGAGGATTGATGAACTTTTCGATCTGCTTCGAGGAGCCTGGGTGTTCTCGAAGATTTACTTAAGGTCCGAGTATCATCAGTTGCGCGTTAGACCATCATATATACCTCTGACTGCCTTCAAGACCAGGTAGGTCTATACGAGTATACAGTCATGTCGTTCGATCTCACGAACACACCTGCAGTTTTCATGGCACTGATGAACCGAGTGTCCCATCCTTACTTGGATTCCTTCATCGTGGTCCTTGTGGACGATATCATGCTATACTCTCACACTCGACACGACCATGAAACACATCATGAGATCATTCTGAGTACACTGAAAGAGCATCGACTTTATGCTAAACTATTGAAGTGCCACTTCTAGATGGATTTGATTCACTTATTGGGTCATGTCATCTCAGAGGAAGGAGTATTAGTGGACCCAGAGAAAGTGAGTGTTGTAGTTTCCTAGGAGCAGCCGAAGAACATTTTTTAGGGTATGGAGCTTCCTCAGGCTGGCTGGATACTACAGATGCTTCATTCGGGACTTTTCCCTTTTAGTATCACCCTTGACATGTCTGACCAGGAAGGGGTCGAAGTTCATATGGTCATATTCTTGTGAGTCATCCATTCAAGAGCTGAACGGGAGGTTGACGTCAACACCGATACTAGTCTTGCCAGAGCCAGGAAAGAGCTATAGTGTTTACTGTGATGCTTCGGGTCTCAGTCTGGGAGCTGTGCTTATGCAGGGAGATATAGTCGTTGCATACGGGTCTCAGCAGTTGAGGCCACCTGAGAGGAACTACCCTACACACGATATGGAGCTGGCAGCTATTGTTCATGCCTTGCGCTGTTGGAGACACTATATTCTAGGAGTACACTTTTTGGTTTTCACTGACAACAAGAGTCTGAAGTATATCTTCACTCAGCATGATCTGAATCTGAGGCAGCGCAGGTGGGTTGAGTATCTTCAGTCTTTTGACTTCGAGCATGCCTATACGCCGGGAATGGGAAATGTCGTGGCTGATACGTTGAGTAGGAGAACTCATATTCAGGAATTTCATAAGGCCAGTAGTGAGTGGAATCTGATGGCTCTGTTCTTTGAGATGCATCTGGAGGTGCACGACAGATGGGGACAGACTTATCTAACTTCTGTAGCAGTTACCTCCATGCTAGTTGATCGGGTACGGATGAGGCAGCTATCAAACTCAGAAGGCTTAGTCCTGCGGGAGAGTGTGTCAGGAGGGGACCCAATTCCGGTATGGACAGTGGGCGAAGTTGAGATATTGAGTTTCCAAAAATGTGTATGGGTTCCAGCAGCCATACGTGAGGAGCTAATGCGGGATTTCAATTCCTCGGTTTGGGCAGTTCGTCCTGGTGTCACCAAGATATATCAGGATCTTTATCGCCAGTACTGGTGTCCAGGTATGAAGAAGGATGTTCCTAGTTTTGTCATGAGATGTTCTTCCTGTCAGTAAGTGAAAGAAGAGCACCAGTGACCAACATGCCTTTTACAGCAGTTACCCATTCTGGAGTGGAAGTGGAACGATGTTTCGATGGACTTCGTGACTGGGTTTACGAAGTAACCGCGAGGGAACGATGATGTTTGGGTTGTCGTCGACAGACTTACGAAGGTTGCTCTCTTCTTGATGATCAAGGAGACCTTTAGTGCCGATGATCTGGGATGACATTACATCAGAGAGATTGTGCATCTTCATGATGTTCTGCGCTCTATTGTTTTAGACAGAGATGCGCTCTTTGCCTCTCAGTTCTGGCAGGGACTCCAGAAGGCCTTGGGTACACAGGTATGTCTAACTACAACATACCATCCCCAGACTGATGGCCAGTCCAACCTCACGATCCATTTGCTTTAGGATACGCTCCGGGCTTGCATCCTTGTCTTTGGCGGTTCTTGGGAGAAGCCTATTCCTATGGTGGAGTTCTCCTACAACAATAGTTTCTAGGAGACCATTCAGATGGAACCATATGAGGATTAGTACGGTAGGCCATGCCGATCACCCTTATGATGGCTGGAGGCTGGAGAGGCAGCTTTGCTGAGACCTCGTCTTGTTCAGGAGACTTCAGAGTAGATAGAGATGATTCTGAAGAGGATGGATACAACACAGTCTCGGTAGAAGTCTTATGCTGATCAGCGGAGACGACCTCTGGGGATTGAGATCGGTGATCAGGTTTTCCTACGTGTTGAACCAAGGTTGGGATACAAAAGGATTCCGAGATAGGGTAATCTTTCACCATAGTACGTCAGGCTGTTTGAGGTATTGGAGAGAGTGGGGCCGGTTGCCTATCGGTTGCAGCTACCTCAGAGGAATCGGGTCATTCACGAAGTCTTCCACGTCTCTCAACTCTGAAGTTACTTTTCGGACACTTCTCATGTCTTCCAACCCATGGATGTCGATCTTGAAGTAGATGCGTCGTTCGAGGAGAATCCTATCCGGATTGTCGATCGCAGTACGAAGGTTCTCCATTGGTGGTCTATTCCTCTGATACGAGTGATTTGGTAGCACAGGTGAGTACAGGGTGATACTTGGGAGAGGGAGGCCGATGTATGATCACAGTGGCCGGAGCTGTTCGGGGATTCTTCTTCTCCACCTCGTTAGGGAAATTCGGGGATGAATTTCTTTAAGGTGGAAGTTTGTAAGAACCTGGATCTTCGTGCAGGTACGTTCTTCCTTTTTCTTGATTTTTTTTTGAGAAAAATGATTTTTCTAGAAATTTCAGAAGTACATGACTGTACTTTCTGAGTAAACGCCGTGTACTCTATTTCAGCTCGAAGCCATGTGTGGGCCATGTCCGGGCCACACACACGGTGTGTAAGGCTGAGGTGGAGGCCAGTTATTCCCGAGTACGGAAAAATTCGATGTACATGTCGTGTACTTTTTTTCATTTAATGGACTGTGGTCGTGCCTAACCCCCGTATTCATCTTCTTCTTCAGGTTTCGACCATCCTAGAGCGACCATATGGCCGGATCTTTGATGGAGTTCTACCTCACCGTTCGTTCTTTGATTCGAGCACAGTCAGCTGCGTTGGAATCGCATAGGTGAGTTCTTCATTCTTCTTGATCCTTGTTTCTTGATTCCTCCTTGTTTTCAAGTTATCGTGGGATGAACATTTTGTTTGTTTTCTTAAATCTACGTCGTTCTATGGGGAATCTGTCATCGAGGTTCACGTAAATCGATCTCCTAGGATCGAGGTAAGTGGTTTGTGCTTTTATGTAGAAATTCTTTGAATATTTTGTGAAAATTACACCAATACCCTTGAACGGGGTATTGTGTGTTTCCTGTTTTGCCATTTTTTCTTGACTGCTTTGCCTGATTGCTTTAGTATCGGTTATTGATTGTGATTACAATATTTTTTTTATGCTCATATTTCTTTCCAATGCTTGTTCTACCTGTTTGGCATTTTTTGAGTTGCCATGCCTAGTCATAGGATAGTGGAACTGTTGTTTTATTATTACTCTTGAGCCTTAGTTGATAGCCCAGTAGTTTTAGAGGTTTAATTGGACGGTATACACACACCGAGCATGATTAGTTACTCAGGACTGTGAGAATCTAGAGTAGTAGACCAAAGGGTGAATTGACGGAAGGGATTCTCTAGAGTGTCTTTTAATCACGATGCGAGACCAAGTGGAGAATTAACGGAAGGGCTTCTCCAGAGTGTCTTTTAATTACAACGCGGGCTATTGGGGGAGTTGACGTTGAGTGCTTCCATAGAGATCCTTTAGCACGATATGAGACTATAGAGGGAATTGACGGTGAGTTCTTCCTCAGAGTCTGCATATTTTCTGTAGCTGAACCAGAGGGGTGAGACTATGTGTGCCTCCCAGGGGGTTTCTAGTACTTAGAGGTTGAACCACAGGGGTTAGACTGTGAGAGCTACCTAGAGGGTTACCTGTTTTCTTCTTGTTGTTGGATTCTTACTTGTGTGCTATACTTGTTAGAACTATGGTTTGTTGTTGTTTGTGCATTTATATTTACTACTTCTTGTTAGAGTATTGATATGTATTCATTGACTGTTAGTAAAAAATATTGGGGTGATTTCCTATTGGAATTATATCTCACACCCTGTCTTGGCCATGATTTTGGGCCTAAGCAGACTATGTTGCTGCAGGTATAGATAAGGGCAAGCACCCTTCTACTTCAGGATCTTGATTGCACCAGGAACTGGGGAGCATGGGACTGAGCTTTGGCTCGCGATGCTGAGGAGATTATTTTGTTTTTCTTTTGCACTTGGTTTCAGTTGTATTTCAGCACGTTATTGTGTTTTCTTTTTTCCTTATATACTTGTACCTACTGCATCATTTTCATCTTAGTTATATCTCTACATTGCTCCCGCTGTTTGGTTTATGTTGTTATGCATGTTGTTTACTGCTTCCATTGTTTATTGTTGCTTCTTACATTGTATACCTTACCGAATGAGGGCATAGTTTCCCCACCGACTCATCAAGGCCCTCACTTCTTGTCAGCAGCCTTTGGCGTTCGGGGAAATGCGCTTGAGGTCATGTGGCGAACTGGGTATGGGGCACCAGTGGAAGGGCTCCGGACTCGGGTCGTTAAACATTCCAATTTGAAAGTAACTTTTTAAAGCTAACATTTCTAGAATGTTATTAAAAATGGTTTATTCGAAAATAATTATTTAACTAATTATGAAATATTCTAATCAATGAGTTTTCATGAGGAATGTATGGTTCAAATCAATCCATGTACGTTAGAAAAATGATTCTTTTGACAATTTTATAAGAACATTATAAAAATCCCATGTTTTTAAAATTAAGGGAAGTTTCCATATAAAACAATTAAATGATATACAATCATGGATTAATACATCATTAAAAAATCATTATATATTATTAAAAATATTGATTAATTTTGTTTTCGAAATCATATTTTGAGAGTAAAACAAATGGTTTTCTAAAGAGAGAAATAATTTTGGATTTTTTGTAGTCATCTTCTCAATAATTTTCTATTACAATGAAAGGAAATAGAAACATTACATTATTGCACCATGAATGACCATAGGAAATGAAATTGAAATGTTTTTATAATATAATCATTAAATAATACTGTTAAATGGAATTTCAAGAATAAATAATCTCTATTGAAATGAAATTTTAAAAAAAATTACGACCTTAGTATATTATTAATCACAATCTTTATAAATGAATAAAATAAAATAAACATTTAAATACCGTGAATATAAAAATCATAATTATTTAAAATATTAAATGGATATTATAATAATGACATAAAAATAAATAGTTGAATAAAATAATGTATTTATCAATCGAGTGGTAATTAGGATGAAATTGTTTACATTGATCATATCGTTGAATTGAGATCTAATTAGAGAATATATTTTATATAACAAATTTAAATCCATATAAAATAAATTTAAATAAAACATAAGTTAAAAAGATCAATTACCCCTAAAATCAAGGAATATCAATGACAATGAATATGTAATATAACCCAAGGAAAGTATATTTAGTTATAAAATTCATTTTTACAATGTAACATTCAAGTAAAATCACCTTGAATGAAATAATTTATAATAATTATTATATTTCCATTTTTTAATTATTATATATTATATTACATGTATAATGGGAAGTCAATACAGAGTATAATTGAAATTTGGTGCCTAATAATACAATATGCCTCTATGAAATAAAATTTATACCAAATCCTTTACCACATGTCTGATTTCTTTTCTATGTGTTGAAAACACCTATATTATAAATATTTATTTATTAAAAATATATTAAATTTCTATAATCATATTTATCTTAAAATATATTATTTTCTAATAAATTATTTTACAGTAGCTTGTTGACAATTATGTCCTTAAAACACTATATCGATTGATAAATTCTTTGTTTGTCACATTTGTTTTTGTATGACAGTTTTAGTACTAATAATTTGATCATGTCACCATGAAATCTAGAATTATATAATTTATATAGACATAACATAAATAAATTTTATAAGTATTTATCATATTCAATAAATGGTCGATGTAAAAAAATGATTTACATTTTTCTTGGTGATGATAGGTAGTCCATACACATGAATGTTATTTTAAATTTTTTGATGGATGGAATGAATGGAAAATTATATTTAAAATTTAATGAATAACTATTATCTCATATATATCATATATATTTACTATATAAATTCTTGCTACCATTATTTTAAAAATAAAAGGAAAAATATTTCATATCGTTATGTAGATGGGGCAGTCCACAAGTACGCACAATCGATGTTATTGTTTTCTAATGGAATGAAAGGTAAGAAGGTAGATGTTATATGAAATTAAAAAACTATAATTACTAAAATATTAGAATATAAATATATATCATAAATCCAAATTTATATCCAGGATTCAATGTTCGTGATTGAAAACCAATTACATCAAATCATATGGCGGTATAATACAGTACACACAATTGACTATTTCACTATCATTTGATGTAAGAGAAGATGTATATAGGAAATTTAATTAAAATTTTGTAATATATGTATGTGGGGGTAATTTTTTATTATTTTAATACTATTTAATATATTTTGAATGAGTTATAGGAATATAAAAATTAAGAGACATAGTTATGAACTATAGATATTCTTAAGAGAACCAAACTAGATTTATACAAGAAGACACCCAAGAGTGGGTCTCTTATAAAAAAATGATTGATGTTAATTTTTAGGGATTTAGGGAAGGTATTGGGTCAGTTATTGGATGAACCAATCTACTTTATATTTTTGATGTGGGGAGGAGATGGATGTCCATTAGTATAGGTGAGGGAAAACATCGATGTTTTCAAAAGAGTGAAATATAAACACTTTTTTATAATGCAACAAGGATAAAAAAGGACTTATAGAACCATGAATGATGGATGTTCAGTATATGGATATAAAATATTAATTTTATAAGTTTTTAAATCATTTTAGTCACAATCTTCTTATCTTAACAATTTGATAAACACGTTTTATCCTTAATTTTGGTTATTTATTTTTGATTTATAAACAATTCATTGTAAAACAATTATGTTGGCCTTAATTTATACAATTACTTAACATTATTAAAAACATATAAACCATTTTTTAAAATTAATTTCACATAATGGGAAGATTGTAATTTATTTTTAATCTTACAAGCGTGATGAAAAACTGTTTTCCAATGGAAACATTCTCATATGTATAAAAAATATCTTAAGAATGATCATATAGTTGATTAAAACGACATAAAATGTATTATTTATGAAATAATATTACTAATAAAACATTTAAATAAATCTTAAATTGAATAATGATGTATATTTTATTTAAATAAAATTTAGTTGTCAGAAAAACATGTATTATTTTATATTTATCTAAAAATTACTCAGGTTATAAAATATTCATGAAAATTCATCAATTATAATTTTTTATGTTGTATTTAAAAAGTGAAGTAATTTTTTCTAAAGTGGAAAAATTAATTTAAAATTTGTATGAAAAACATAATGAAAGGTACTTTTAGAGAATTACAATTTCCAAACATAATACTACATATATTCATAAATCAAGCCTAAAAAATACTAGGTAAATTATAAATAATTTTATTGAAAATATAATATATATTTATATATTTTATTAAAATACCTTTTCAATAGTAATTTTTTTATTCTAATAATATGAAACAACATTGTTTCGATTAAAAAATAATAAATAAAGAATATTTAATTTATGTCCAAATGATTTTCATTCAATTGATCGTTACCTATTAAATTCATTTTTTCTTTTATAAACCATATATTTTAAAAAATTTAATAATTAATATTAATTCCTAAAAATATAATTTATATTATAATATTTGAATAAAATATTTCATGGTTTTTTAATCTGGGAGTGGTATTTCGTATATGATATAAAAAATAATGATCCTATTTTAAAATCATAGGTTTTTTATATATCTTATTATCAAAGATGTTATATTTACTTAAAATAAATATATCATGATTCATGGGGGTGTTCATTCTCAACTAATTTAATAATATACATCGATTCAATTTTAAATTTATGTTAAAAAATAGGGGTTTTATATTTTAAAATTCCACCTTTAGAATAACCACAGTGTAAAAGCCTTAATAAAACATCCTCAAAAAATGTATGAAAGATACATTATATGGTCAGATATAATAACAAAAAACTATGTTTCCAAGTAATAATAAATTTGAGGTTTTGATAAGAAAAATAATAAATAAATATGAAGAGAGATTGATATCATTGTTCACATGAAACTGAATAATCATGATATTTCTAATTACGAAAAAATAATAATCTTTTTAGGAAGGTAAAGTACCATTTTATACATAAAAAATTAAGGAACAGTAAGCAATTTTTTATTTCAATATTAATTTTTTAAGGTTATGAATTTCAATGATGACCACGATAGATAATTATAAAAAAACATGATTGATATCATTTTATTTTATAATCATAATTTCATGCTTTGGTTATTATTTTTTCAACATACACATTACTTATTACTCTAATAAATAAATATACATGACTAATTTGTATATTCATAAAGCACTAAAATTAAATTGTAATAGATATTATCATATATAAAAGTGTGTAATAACCTTCTGTGTGCTTTTTAATGTTTACTAATACAATGAAATGGAATGTTATTTTCATCAAATATAACACGTCTATATGTAGTCCTCATCTATATCACTAAATGTTCAACTTAATCCATTATATAATAATTTACATCCAACACCATTAAATTTATATATAAAAAAAACTATATATTCTTCTTCCCAAAAATTCTTATTTGTTTGACATATTGTTTATATATATTAATGTTCACTATAAAAAACTCTAATAATATAATTAGTCCACTAAGAATCATATAAAACCATATAGTTTTAATCAAAATAATATCAAATCATAAAATCGTTAGAGTAAAAATATAATCATACCAACCATTACATCATGTAGTCTATTATTAAGCATAGTACCATTTTCATCAATAGAATTTTTTGTTGACTCCTTAATATCTTGTTGAATGTGCCATGTTTACACCTAGAATGTATGATATAATTTTTTTTAAAACAATATTATTATATTTCGTATATTTTTTTTACAAAAAAACATCTTGAAAAATAATATTTATCATAAATTCACTTTTCAACCAATGTGGATTTCTCTATAAGGAATTATTTTCTTCAAAACCTGTTAATATTAGTTGATTATTATTATATTAACATAAATGGCCATATTGACCGAAAAATAATTCAATTCCTATGATCTTATGTCAATAAAATTTAATTTAACTATTCCTCAAATTACTTTTAATCAAAAACAGATAAAAATAACATGTGTTATAATTTAAATAATTCAATAAAAATATTCTAAATCATGTTTTACTTATAGAACATAAAATCATAAAAGTGGTGTCTAAAACTTTTATCGGGTTATAAATATTAAACTCATTAATATGTGATGGTATTTACAACATGTATATTAATAATATGTAAATAAATATATTATTCCAAAAAATAACAATTACATTATATGTTTTAGGATTATTATAACCAAAATATGATTGGAAAAATTACTTCTACACCATAATTACTCGATCCCAAAGCACAAATTATTCAACCAATTCACTTCAATGATTTATATAACAAATATCCTTACCTTTTCTAATAGTTAATCATTATATGTGTGAATTACCATGGATAATTCCTATGTTCCCTTAATTTATGACAATTTACTACTAATGGATCTCTAAGATTAAATTTATTAATCTCTGCTAAACACCTCACTTTTCATCAGTAGTTTATTTCTCTCTTACCTTTCCTTCTATGCATAGAAAATTTTCATTATTCATTGAACCATTCTCCTTGGTGTCTCTTTCCACATTTATAACATGTATTAATAATTCTAGTCATTTTTCCATGGAATCCTCCACCTGAGCTATAAGGCCCCAGCCTTAAACCTTACTTAATCTTGAGTTAATACAAGATTACACATTGTGAATCTTTTCAGGTTTAGAGTTTTAGAGAATTAGATCATAAACTTTCATTACATTCCACATTTAAACAAAGTGGTTACATAAAGATAGTAATAATCTATCCCATCAATGGAAACATAATTAAAATAAAACAAGAATTTTTTCTTAACACTTCCTTGACACTATCATCATATCATGTACCATTCCCTTTACCTATGAAAAACATTTCAATAACTTGGGATGAGCATAAAAAACTCAGTAAGGGATATAAAAATATATGGAAAGGAAACATGAGTACATGTACACATAATAATCTATGAAATCATACTTTAATCATAAAACATAAGCACTTTAACATACCTCATCAAATCATGAATAT
Source organism: Viscum album (assembly GCA_963277665.1). Lineage (NCBI taxonomy): Eukaryota > Viridiplantae > Streptophyta > Magnoliopsida > Santalales > Viscaceae > Viscum > Viscum album. The sequence goes on along the minus strand of OY728126.1, from coordinate 1,679,980,990 downwards.
ATCATAGAAATCATAAGACATAATGGTAACTTGAGGCATTCATAACGTTCTTACGTAGGGAGTAACCCTCTTGGTTACGTTTGGAATACCCACCATAGTATATTCCCTAAATCTCTTCGGAGAAACCTTAATGTTTCACTCCTTCACGTTACCTAATGCATTGGAGAGCTATATCGGGCTCACCCGCCCTTAGTTTATCAAAGAACCACCCGTCTTCATAATAATGCCCAAGAACCATAACATAATAATAACACATAACATATGCATAAAGGAAAGATAAAATTCCCACATTTCAAAAACAATATATCATTTTAAGATATTGAAATAATGAATCCATTCTAAAAACCATTTTCAAAACCATTTAAAACATTTAATAAATAGATTTTTGAATAAAAGTGTCCCATACCACTTTAAAGCTTTTCACATTTTAAACCATTAATATCCATATAAATAAATTCTTAAAACCATTTTTAAAACATGGATATTAATAAGAACAAATCATTAAAACATTTAAAGAGATATTTTGGTTAAATGGTTTTTAACAAAATTAGAGACACATGAATACAATAATTGAGGAATAAAATTTAATCAGAACTTTATAATAACATTAGAATAAATGTATTCATGATATAATATTCCAAAGGAAAATATATACACCATATAAGAGTGAATTGGTTCATAACAACAATGAAGTCTCAATAGAAATGTAAAATGCGATGAAATCCCTTATAAAGAAGGTATCCTTAAATTAAGGATAAATCAATCTCAAAATTATGTGTGAAAAATATAAATACACCCAATATTAGTGGATATCAAGTGTAAAACAATACAAATTCATTCACACAAATTCAAAATATTACATATTCAATAACTACATGTTGAACCCAATGAAATCGAAATTGTGTTAAAAAGTTCACTTGGTAAAATTCCATAGCCTAACGGCGTCCCTTCCAAATTCAGAAAATGAGTTGATAAGAGATAAAAAGGGAATCTCATCACCTGGAAATAAAATTTACATAAATAAGGATATAGAAGAACATATCCCAACATAATAGTATGTGAATTAAAAGACATAACAAAATAAGTCTTTTATAAGAGGAGGGTGAAAGGTTCCCTTACCGACATGGGTATCTTTCGAAACATACACCCTGTGAAAGAAGGAAAATACAACATTGATTTAAATACTCATAAATGAATGTATATTACACAATGAGTAAAATAATGGTCAGTACATAAACCACTCAAAGGAATTTGTGGCAAATGTAGCATAAATATCATGGGAATAAAAGTGAGATGAAAAATCCCTTACGAAAACTCGGCAGCCAAACGACGCCACTTAAAACGTAAAAAATGGATTGATGAGATCAAATAGGGTCTCTCATCATATTAACATAATTTTTATTGAAATATTAATATAAAAGAACATCCCCCAATATAAAAAATTAGAGCTTAAAATAAGTGACATAAAGGAGAGTACTTAAAAAGAAAGAGAGAGGTTAGATCTCTTAGGAAAATTCGACAGCCTAACAGCGCCACTCAAAACTTCCAAAATGGATTGATGAGAGAGAATAGGGACTCTCATCATATGAACATAAAAATTACAGTAAGAGTAATATAAAATAACATCCCAATCACAAGAAAGATGATCTTAAAAGGAATGACATGAAAGAGTGTACTTAAAAAGAAAGAGAGGAGTATGATCCCTTACCTCAAGTCCAACTTGTCTTGTCCATTTCTTTATATTCCTGAATAATAAACATTATTCAATTTATAATTTCTTATGTAACTCTTATAATGATTATTATTCAGTTCATATCACATATTTTAATTTTATAATAAATGGTTAATAATATGAGTTCATATCAGACGTTTTTGTCGATGCTTGGTACATGAGTCAAAAATTGAACTTGTTGGAAAATAATTTTCCATGTAGTTATAGGTACATCATATCCAGAATAGTGTTGACGTTTTAAATATCTTATATATACTGTATATATTCATTTTATACTATTCCATAGCATTTTTAGATAAAAATTAAAAGCACCGTTCATGGAGACGGTAGGTCGTACGTACACATGAACACTACTTTTATTTTTTTTCATATTAATGGAATTAAAAAAATGAGATATATATATATATGTTACAATTAGAGAGTGATATGCATAATTTAGATGTAATATATTACATATATATCCATTATATATATATGTACTTATAATAGTACACAACATTTTGAGATAAGAAATCAAATGTACCGTTCATGGAGACGGTAAGCCGTACGTACGCATGAACGCTACTTCCATTTCTATTTCATATTTACTGGAATTAAAAAATAATGATAAATAATATTATTTTTATTAAATTATGGTATCATATATAATATCATTAAATATATCCTTTATACATACCACATATGGTATTAAAGAATCAAATAACTTTGAAGGGGCGGTAGTCTGCACTTCCTTAAATGAAGATATCATGTTTACCCATAATGGAAACTATAAAGGTATGACATAAATGAAAAATAAACAAGTTTAAGTAAAACATAAACATATTATATATCATATATACATATTGTGTCATCTTAATGGCCACCGTTGAAGGTGTTAGAAGAATGTTGAACAATCATCGTTTCGTGAGGCAGAAATTCTCCATCAACAGAAACAGTATGTTCATTAACCATTTGATATAGGTGTGTGTTAGTGTAGCTCGAATCCATATAATAACGACATCCTAGTATATTGAAGATACTGGATTTGTTACAAAATAAATGAATAAAAATATTTTAGGGGGTTGGAGAAGAAAAATAAAACAAAAGGACACACGTGAAGACATTACCTAAAAATCGGGTAACTCCCTTTGGTTTGAGCTCAATGGCTTCCTTGGGAAGACATCTGACCAAAGAGAGACTTCAAGGACTTATAGAGGGATGTGGGGAGACAAAATGGGCAGGGTTTGGCCGAGACAAAGGCTTTGTAAGTGTGGGTAAGGAGGTAGAGGTGGGGCCCTTTTATAAGAGGAGAGGAGGGGCACTCTTGGAAAGTAAAGAAATGTTACTTTATTTTAGAATGAGTTTTGGATATTAATGGTCCCACATTGATGTGTTTAGAGGATAAGGTGATAAGGGATCTAAATTCACCCATACAATAGTTTTTTGACCTATGTAGGTCTTATATTTTACATTATCTTTCCATTTTATTTAATTTGTTAAATAATGAGGTCATCGCTGCATCATCATGATGTCATAAATAATTTAATTTATTTAATGTCTAAAATTATAGAAAAAATACTATGATGTAGGAAATATTTTTATCTTTAAAATGGCTATTTATAGTAAAAAATATGACTTGTACAACCCCATGTAAAGTTTTTTTTAGTAAAACATCTCATGTTTGTGTCATTTTTACTTTAACATTAAATAAAAAGGTATTTATGTCATTTTCCAACCGAAGTGGCTCCATGGGGTCCCCAAGTTGACCCATGGATTTTCCTGGTCGGCCATGACACATCCAATGAGGGTTGGACATGAGTATAGGTGATTTAATTTTATTAAAACATTATTCTTACATTAAACTACACTAATTACCTCTTATCGCGATTAAAAACTTAATAAGTTACTATTCACCAAAAAAATATTTTAATCCCATTGAACCACATTTTACATCTTAATGACAACCATGTATGTCGGAATTTTGAAATTCAAAACACAAAGATGGAAAATTTTCATTTAAACGGAAAAATCAGTTTTTATAAGTACCACTTAGTGGTTTCACTATTCATCAAAAATTGAAGTTTTTCTGAAAATTACCAAAACTTAACCCTAAGATATATTTGAAATTCCAAATTCCTAAATGATGTCTATTTTAAAAAATTCAAAACATATATGTTTCATTAGTTAATTTAATAATTAATTCCCGCTGTCAAAACAAATAGCGTGTTTTTATGAAACAAAATGTATCAAAAGATTGACACTAGTTTAAGACCGATTTCAAAGTGAAATTAATTCCAATGAATAGTATTGGATTAAATGGTAATAATATATTCTAATTTCACTTTAAAACCAATTCAAAAGACAATCTAATCATATAAATAATTTAGATTAAAAAGAGGTTTTGAATTAAAATACAACATTTTTCATTATTCATTAAAAATTGAACTATTTCAGAAAAATACCAAAAATTTACACAAAGTAAATTTTGATGTCCCAATTCTAAAGTAGAATTTTTTTTTTCAAATATAACACATAAAATTTTCAAAAAGTAGATTAAAAAGAGGTTCCCCATCAAAAGGCGGTTAATCGACCTTTTAACGAATATTGGAAAGTTTACGCTTAAAATTGGATTCATTCGCATTTTTAATCCTATAACATTTATTGTAAAGAGTAAAAATATTTGAAAAACATATATAATCATTTTTTGTTAGTAATTTTCATTCCCGCCATTACAACGGCTAGGCGTTAACTACCATTTAAAAATAATATTATTTTATTATTAGAGTGCAACGCAAGATTCCCAAGAAACTAATTGTTGCGTATTGGGTATGCCATCGTGCATAGCATCTCCTTTAATGTAATATTAAGATTTTATTCACAAATATGGATAAATATGAAAATGTCATATTCTTTATTTACCTAGGGTGGTACATCCTTCTCCCCTTTTGGTAATTGCGTCTTCGCAATTTTTAAAATTGGGCATGGAAACTTCATTAAAAATACCACATTGGAACAAGAGTCAGTAAAACAATCACTTTAAAATAAAGAAAGATAAGTACAAAGGTCACCCGAGTTAACCCATACTAGGATGCCAAGTATGAAAATATGGACGTGGAAGAAAAAACAAAGGGTTATGTTCTGATGGAGAGTGATAGTAAACATGTCTAGGAGAAAGTTAACCATAAAAAATTCACAAACTTGTGATGGGTTAAACGATATTTGATTCCCCAGTAGGAAACGTTAACATGAAACATTTTTGTTTTAAGTTACTCTTCATTGAGGAATTTATTTTTCATCTTAAGGAAACATACTTAATTGTCATGTTGACTTTCAACTTTTACTAGATTTCTTACACAAACTCATACTTTCAACAAAATACGAGTATGTAGGAAGACTTGTTCACGTTAAGAGTACTATAATCAACTTCTAGAGGATCACCTAATCATCAAAAGAGAACTATATACTTTCCATATATTTAGACCTTAACCAAAACCAAAACCAAAAAGGTTAGTACAAGATCAGATAATACCCAAAAAGGATAATCCTTTTAAAAATAAATCTATTCTTAATCTCCAAAATTTATCAAACAATACCAAAAGTTCAACAAAGACCATTCAATAAAAAAATTGTCCATAAAATACTTCAAAGTAAAAAAAAATAAATTTGAAACCCAAATATTTGAACGATTTAGTCACATATTCTTCCTTGTTAAATCGTAACATTTATCTCCAAACAACATCAGTTACTCCTAAAGTCTCGTATTGAAAAGTAATTAACCTAAACACATATCCTCCATGATAGGTTAATAAATTTCTATAGATAACCCAAAATCAGATTACTCTTAATTCAAAAAACCACCTAACAAAAGAGAATTAGTCAAACTAACTAGGGACTTCACGTAGTCCAGTGGTAGGCGATAAATACCAGTCGCACTTTGGTTGTGGGTTCGATTCCCATAGCTTTGTCTGGCACGACGGGTTGTCAAACGGTCTGTGTGTTTTCCTTTTTCCAAAACTATATAATTCATAAAACATTCCCCAAAATGAGATAAAATCTTCAAAAAAAATCATAAAATATTTTAACCTCATGTTTATCTCATGCCTTTCATTTTCCATCATAACATATAATAACCCATAATTACCTCAAAAGTAAGGATTATATAAACCCTAATGGTTACCTTTATAATTATTACCTAAACTTTGACATCGATTGGTCATCTCGTACATGATGCATTACAGAACATACCAAGGTTCAAATGGATGATCATGAATCCTTAACAGTTCGTTTAGAACAACCATGAGTTTCTTCATTGAATACCCCATTTCATCCAGTCTCTTAATCAGAGAACCACCATAGTTTCCTTCAAACATATTGTCACTTTGGTGCCTGCTAGATCCATCCATTCACTAAAAATAGAAATCTCAGTGTGAGTATATCAACAAAACCATCATTTACTAATGAGGAACATAACCACTAAGATATACTTACTTATTCAATTTATCTAAAACTAGGAGTCTTTCTAAAATCCTAACCATTATGGTAATGTCACTTATTCTTAGAAGATACCATAACCTCTAAAGTTATCTAAACCGACCTTTGATACCAACTATAAGGCTCCATCCTTAAAACGTACTTAATGTTGAGTTAATACAAGATTACACATTGAGGATCTTTTCAGGTTTATAGTTTTAGAGAATTAGATCATAAATTTCCATTACATTCCACATTTAAACAAACTGGTTACATAATGATAGTATTCATTTATCCCATCAACGGAAACATATTTAAAATAAAACATGGATTCTTTCTTGACACATCCTTGACACTATCATCATATCATGTACCTTTCCCTTGACCTGTGAAAAACATTTCAAAAACTTGGGATGAGCATAAAAATCTCGGTAAGGGATATAAAAATATATGGAAAGGAAACATGTGTACATGTACACATAAGAATCATTGAAATCATACTTTACTCATAAAACATAACCACATTAACATACCTCATCAAATCATGAATAAATCATAGAAATCATAAGACATAAAGGTAACATGAGGCATTCATAACATTCTTACGTAGGGAGTAACCCTCTTGGTTAAGTTTGGAATACCAACCACAGTTTATTTCCTAGATCTCTTTAGAGAAACCTTAATGTTTCACTCCTTCGCGTTACCCAATGCATTAGAGAGCTATATCAGGATCACCCGCCCTTAGTTTATCACGGAACCCCCCATCTTCATAAAAATGCCCAAGAACCATAACATAATCATAGCACATAACTTAAGCATAAAGGAAAGATAACATTCCCACATTTCCAAAACAATATAACATTTTAAGATATTGAAATAATTAATCCATTCTAAAAAACTTTTTCAAAACCATTTAAAACATTTAATAAAGTGATTTTTTAATCAAAGTGTCCCATACCACCTTGAAGCTTTTAACATTTTAAACCATTAATATCCATATAAATAAATTCTTAAAACCATTTTGAAAACATGGATATTAATAAGAACAAATCATTAAAACATTTAAAGCGATATTTTGGTTAAAGGGTTTTTACCAAAATTAGAGACACTTGAATACAATAATTGAGGAATAACATTTTATCAGAACTTTATAATATCATGAGAATAAATGGATTCATGATATAATATTCCAATGGATAGTATATACACCATATAAGAGTGAATTGGTGCATAATAACAATGAAGTCTCAATAGAAATGTAAAATGCGATGAAATCCCTTATAAAGAAGGTATCCTTAAATTAAGGATAAATCAATCTCAAAATTATGTGTGAAAAATAAAAATACACCCAATATAACTGGATATCAAGTGTAAAAAAATTAAAGGTCATTCACACATAATAAAATGATGACATATTCAATAACTACATGTTGAACCCAAAGAAATCTAAATTGGGTTAAAAAGTTCCCTTGGTAAAATTCGACAGCCTAACAACGTCATTTCAAAATTCAGAAAATGAGTTGATGAGAGATAAAAAGGGTATCACATAACTTGGAAATAAAATTTACATCAATAAGGATATAGAAGAACATATCCAAACATATTAGTATGTGAATTAAAAGACATAACAAAAGAAGTCTTATAAAAGAGGAGGGTGAAAGGTTCCCTTACTTACATGGGTATCTTTCGAAACATACACCCCGTGAAAGAAGGAAAATACAGCATTGATGTAAATACTCATAAACGAAATTATCATACACAATGAGTAAAATAATGGGAAGTACATACACCACTCAAAGGAATTTGTGGCAAATGTAGCATAAATCTCATGGGAATAAAAGTGAGATGAAAAATCCCTTATGAAAACTCGGCAGCCTAAAGGCGCCACTAAAAACATACAAATATGGATTGATGAGATCAAATAAGGTATCTCATCATATTAAGATGAAGTTTACAGAAAGGTGAATATAAAAGAACATCCCCAAACATAACAAAGATGATCTTAAATCAAGTGACATAAAGGAGAGTACTTAAAAAGAAAGAGAGAGGTTAGATCTCTTACAAAACATCAGCAGCCTAACGGTGCCACTCAAAACATCCAAAATTGATTGATGAGAGAGAATATGGTATCTCATCATATGAACATAAAAATTACAGTAAGGGTAATATAAAATAACATCCCAATCACAAGAAATATGAGCTTAAAAAGAATGACATAAAAGAGTGTACTTAAAAAGAAAGAGAGGAGTAGGATCCCTTACCTCAAGTCCAACTTCTCTTATTTGTTTCCTTATCTTCCTGAATAATAAACATTAGTCAATTTATAATTTCTAAATGACCTCCTATAAATATTATTATTCAGTTCATATCACATATTTTAATGTTATAATAATTGGTTAATAATATGAGTTTATATCAGACATTTTTTTCGATGTTTGGTACATGAGTCAAAACATGAACTTGTTGGAAAATGATTTTCCATGTAGTTATAGGTACATCATATCCAGAATAGTATTGATGTTTTAAATATCTTATATATACATTATATATTCATTTTATACTATTCCATAGAATTTTGAGATAAAAATTAAAAGCACCGTTCATAGAGACGGTTGGTCGTACGTACGCATGAACGCTAATTTCATTTTTTGTCATATTAATGGAATTAAAACAAAATGAGATATATATATATATATATGTTATAATTACATAATTATATAAATAATTTAGATGTAATATATTACATATATATACATTATATATGTGTACTTATAATAGTAAAAAACATTTTGAGATAAGAAATGAAATATACCGTTCTTGGGGACGGTAAGCCGTACGTACGCTTGAACGCTACTTCCATTTATATTTCATATTTAATGGAATTAAAACATAATGATAGATAATAGTATTTTAATTCCTGTATGGTATCATATATAATATCATTAAATATATCCTTTATACGTACCACATATGGTATTAACGAATCAAATCACTTTGAGGGGGCGGTAGTCCGCACTTCCTTAAATGAAGATATCGCGTTTACCCATAATGGAAACCATAAAGGTATTACATAAATGAAAAATAAAGAAGCATAAGTAAAACATAAACATATTATTTATCATATATAAATATATTGTCATCTTAATGGCCACCTTTGAAGGTGTTAGATGAATGGTGAACAATCATCGTTTCGTGAGACAGAAATCCGCCATCCACAGAAACAGTATGTTCTTTAACCATTAGATGTAGGTGTGTGTAAGTGTAGCTCGAATCCATATTATAAAAACATCCTAGTATATTGAAGATACTGGATTTGTTACAAAATAAATGAATAAAAAGATTTTGGGGGTTTGGAGAAGCAAAATAAAACAAAAGGACACAAGTGAAGACATTACCTTAAAATCTGGTAACTCCCTTTGGTTTGAGCTCAAAGGCTTCTTTGGAAAGACTTATTCCCAAAGTGAGGCTTCCAGTAGTTAGAGAGGGATTTGGATAGACAAAATGGGCAGGGTTTGGCCGATCCAATGGCTTTGGAAGTGTGGGTAAGAAGAAAGAGGTGGGGGCCTTTTATAAGAGGAGAGGAGGGGAACTCTTGGAAAGTAAAGAAATGTTACTTTATTTTAGAATGAGATTCGGATTTTAATGCCCCACATTGATGTGTTTCGAGGTTAAGGTGATAAGGGTTCTAAATACACCAATACAATAGGTTTTGGACATGTGTAGGTCTTAGAGTTTACATTATCTTTCTATTTTATTTAAATCGTTAAATAATGAGGTCATCGCTGCATCATCATGATGTCATAAATAATTTAATTTATTTAATGTCTAAAAATTATAAAAAAATACTATGATATAGGAAATCTTTTTATAATTCCAATGGATATTTACAGTCAGAAATATGTCTTGTATAACCCCATGTAAAAATTTTTTTCGTAAAACATTTCATGTTTGTGTCATTTTTACTTTAACATAAAAAAAAGTTATTTATGTCATTTTCCAACTAAAGTGGCTCCATGGGGTCCCCAAGTTGAACCATGGATTTTATTGGTCGGAAAGGACACATAAAATGAGGGTAGTACATGTGTCTAGGTCATTTCATTTTATTAATACATTATTCTTACCTTAAACTACATTAATTACCTCTAATCACGATTAAAAATTTAAGAAGTTACTATTCACCAAAAATTATTCTAATCCCATTGAACCACATTTTACTTCATAATGACAACCATGTATATTGTATTTTTGAAATTAAAAACACAAAGATGGAAAATTTTCATTTAAACGGAAAAATCAGTTTTTATAAGTACCACTTAATGGTTTCACTATTCATCCAAAATTGACTTTTTTCAGAAAATTATCAAAAATTCACCCTAAGATATATTTGATATTACGAATTCAAAAATGATAACTATTTTACAAAAATAAAAACATATAAGTTTCATTAATTAATTTAATAATTAATTTCCGCTATCAAAACAAATAGCCTGTTTTTATGAAACAAAATGTATTAAAAGATTGACACTAGTTTAAGACCGATTTCAAAGTGAAATTAATTCCAACGAACACTATTGGATTAAATAGTAAAAATATATTCTAATTTCACTTTAAAACTAATAGAAAATAGAATCTAATAATATAAATAAATTATATTAAAAAGAGGTTTTGAATTAAAATACATCATTTTCACTATTCATTAAAAATTGAACTTTTTCAGAAAAATACCAAAAATTTACAAAAAGTAAATTTTGATGTCCCGATTCTAAAGAATAATTGTATTTTGTATAATATAACACATAAAATTGTCAAAAAGTGGATTTAAAAGAGGTTCTCCATCAAAAGGCGGTTAATCGACCATTTAAAGAATGTTGGAATGTTTACGCTTAAAATTGGATTCATTCGCATTTTCAATCCTATAACATTTACTGTAAAGAGTAAAAATATTTAAAAAACATATATAATAATTTTTTTGTTAGTTATGTTCATTCCCGCCATTACAACGTCTAGGCGTTAACTACCATATAAAATAATATTATATTATTATTAGAGTGCAACGCAAGATTCCCAAGAAACTCATTGTTGCGTTTTGGGTATGCCATCATGCATAGAATCCCGTTTAATGTAATATTAATATTTTATTCACAAATATGGATAAATATGAAAATGTAATATTCTTTATTTACCTGGGGTGTTACATGAGCACTCAACTAACACAATTATTGTCTTCATTTGATGTCTCCTAGAGTTAGTTAAGGTCTAGGTTGTTTATCATATATCATGATAATAGATTGTATATATTTAATATATCACTTAATCCTATCATTATCACATTTTTATCCTTATTAACATATTTTACATTATACTCAATTTTTTAACATTTATATTTAAATCCATCAATTGAATTAAAAAAATAATAGCATCAGAGACAATAATCATAATGAGTATTCGTATAATCACATATATGATGTGTTAATCATGAATCCTTATTTTTACTCTAATAAATTTTATCATCATCCTATGTCATAACATTTAATCTATTATTCAAATGAATTGTAATTTTTCTCAAATATATTTTGAATTATCCCAGAAATATTCCTCCAATAGTATCAAACTAGATTTGTATCAATGATCATCATCAAGGATCAGGTGACAATGGAGTCAAATCCTAATGATGCCTTTTTGAAATTATTACCCCTAGGTAATATTATTACATAAACAAATCCAAATAACATATCTAGGTATAGATTTAATCCTATTAAATAAACATAATTTATACCAAACCAAAAAATATATATATTATAATATACATATAAATATCCACAAGGTTACTCATCGCAATATTTTATCTAATATATATTTTCGTAAATCATGGCCCCAATGAAACTAATAGACATCCACTAATACCGGCTATGAAGACCACGTCTCTAGTATCCCATTTTCAAATTTCAGATTATATTATCTTTAATAGATATAATGAATAAAAATTTTATTGATTAAATAATTTAAAAATCCTAAAAAACTAGATAAATACTTCCAAATACAATTATATTTAAAAAAAATAAAATTAAATAGATTTTTCTTTTATTACAACATTATTTACATAATCAAAACCCTATATATCTATCAAAATAAATATCGTATAATATTATGGAAATTAAAAATAATAAATTGTAGATCTATGAATCATATATAAGGTTTTAATATAGAGGATTATAACACAAAAAAATATGTTAGAGAAAATATTGAATGGTATGTAACTAAAAAATCCCTTGAATCAATAACATGAACATGAAAAATAAATACATAATACTAACTGATAATGAAAGTAATTCCATATCAATAAAAAAATGCACATTAATCATATTTAGGGACATTATAACTAATAGGATAATTAAAATAAAATTAGTAGCTAATCTCATCATGAAGAAATGAATTATATAGGATAGCATGACAATACCTTCAATGCATCAGGTTAAGTCCACCTATTTAAATGGGTTAGGACTAATCAAAAACCCATTCTCATTTTCCTCAGGAGAAAAATGAATTAATCTATAGTCTATATAACTCAGGGACCTTCCTTTAACTAAATTTCTAATGTATTCTTCATATATATAATGTTCCATTAAAATATTGTAATACATACCCTATCAACAAAAATCTAAAATGACTAAAAATACTGATTTTAAATATTTCATCTGTTGTTAAAATGTATTCCAATGAAGAAAACCAAATTTATTAATGGTATATAGATTAAGGAATAATAATATCCATGATAAATAAAATAAATATTTATAAGAAATTTAATTCATAATGATCACAAGAAATTTAATGTTTCAATTAAAACATTATACAAACAAAATTATTCAAAAAATTGAATGTAAATATTTTCATCTGTAAAATAGAATCTAAAAAATTTAAAAAACAATAATGAGGGTATCATTAAAAAATATTCCCAGTGGGGTACTTCTAAAATAACTGGTTGTTGTCATATATGAGTAAAAATAACATAAAAATATAATGAAAATATTTTGGATGAAAACATCCTCTTCACATTGAAAATAAATTTTACAAAGAAAAATATTCATAATATTTGAGATTTTATTTTAAATGGATCATGTAATATTATAAAGGATGATATAAATAAATCAGTGGTCATTATGGTAGAAAGATTACATTTTTGAGAGAATTATAGAACAAATATTTCATTCAAATTTTATGTGAAAAACAAAAAAGAACCTTGTTTCAAAAAGAATAGAAATATACCTTTTGAAACCTTATGAATAAAATTATATAATGGGGAAAATGAATTTAAACAATAATATGGTAATATTAAAAAATGTTTTGAAATAAATTTGAGAAAATATGGTTTAAAAATCAATTTCCAACCAAATACAGAAATATTGTTGGGTTTTCTTAAAAATATTTTATCAACAATTATTTGTACAAAAGAGAGAAAAATAGTACTACTACCTGATAAATACATGAATAATGAGAGTATAATAAAAATATAGTGTATTATAATAAAATTAAGAAATACTTTCCTTCAATGTAAATGAAATCATTAATATTCTTCATTAAAATGATATTTTGAAATAAACCCGTATAAAAATTGGTAACTTATAAATATAAGACACCATGAATGAATAAATTTAAGTGAATTATTAAATACCATTATATTAATAAATTCATGATATAGTTTATTAATGTGGCAGTAGGTACCCCCCAAAAATATTAATAGGTCTATATTTAAAAATATATCTCAATAGAGTTGAAATTTAGTTTAAATATATTACATAGTTCATACCATTGAATTTATAATTAATTAATTAAGGAATTTTGTTTATTAAACTATTTTCCACATAAAATAATTTTAAATATAAAAAAGTTAAAAAAACTCATTACACACATAATTTTATAATATCAATGACAATGATGTTGTAATATAACCTAATTTTATTAAATTGATTTAAAATAAAATTACCTTGGAAATAATCGATTCAATTTTTATAGATGACATAATTCAATGTGAAACATAAAATATTGATAATAATAATTAATATATATCTTTAACATTTGAATAAATTTATATAAGTTATCATTTTGATTTATTTGATAGTACATTGGGTTTTTTGTTTTTTTTTCTAGCATTAGAGGCTCTAAACTCGAGAGAGTTAATGCTGGAAAATAGTAAATTCAACATTATATGTTGTGAAACTTAGATTAATAATGTATATTCCTTGAGTAGAACATTTTCCAACCAAACAAAAATACATGAAATAATTAACATGATAAGACTCTAAAGTACATGTCATGAGGATTTTACCTAATGTGGAAGGATTATAATTTGAAACCAAATGTAGTACATAATGTGAATGTATTAAACAACCAACAATGTTTGCAATCTGAATCCCACTATAGATAAAATCAATGGAATATATAATATCAAATATCATTAGAGAAATTTCATATCTCATGAACACAAAATGAATCATACATTCACATCATCAATGTATCATAATATAATTCAATTTATGAAGTTATACGAATGAATGATATAGACATCATGAAACTCTATACTCTATATAAATTCAGCCACTTATCCTATTAATATAGAATTTTAAGAGGATGAACGAACGTTTTAATTTATTGTTCATTTAATTATTATTTTCAAATGTTTGTTTTATTTCATTCCATTCCCATTTTGAACATTTTTTTGATACCACATATCGATCAGATACACTTTCCTTGTCTGTTGTTGTTGTAATGGGACAATTTAAACTCTTATTGTCATGAAATGTAAACTATTATTTGTTTCATCGTCGATCATTCATTCCTGTTATAATTTAAACGATTTCATATAATTTCAATTATGAATTTAACTATTTTAAATTTTTATAGCTATGTCATGTATGCTTGATATTTCATTTATTTTGATTAATATTTCCATCTGAGGATAATTTTCATAGGGTGTAGTATCAATTCTAAGTGTGGATTAAATATCACTGAATCATTATATTACACTAATATGAAAAGGTGTAGAAAACTGAAATTGTTAGTTACCACCCACAAAGACAATATGGGAGGTAAAAAAACAAGTTGATACAACCTTAAAATTGGATTCCACATGAACTCTCTATGGCTTTGTGTCACTAAATTTTTATAGCTTATATTTTTATTCAGATGAAATGAAGGGATCAATGAAAATTTCATTTTTTATAAAAAGATTAATCATAACTATTTTTTCTTATAATACTATGTTTATGGCATCAAAGTGTTGAAAAGGTCAAAAAAAATTTATGTTCAAAATAATTGGGCCTACCTAATGTGTGAAAACTAGGTTCTTTATAGATATTGAACAAAATATGTTAATTAATATTGGATTTGTGGAACATTTTATCATAAGATATTTTTCATATCTTACATAACACTAACAAGGTCTGGATCCATTAACTACACTTCCAATGATAATGTTTGGTGAAAAGATGAGAAATTGAATTATTGTTAACAAAATTACTCGAAATAGAGTTATTGTGTTTTTATTTAAAAAATAATTATAATTAATGGAATTCATACACGTAACTGTTATCCATGTAATTTATTCACATTATTATCTACATAAATAAAATCAAATTATTTACTTAACTAATAAATAAGGTCTTATAAATTTATTTGCTTTATTTTTGTTTTATTAAATTAATTTACTGACTTTTAGATGATTTATAGTGATAGATTCCATTATTTAATCGTGTTCATTTTCATGGTTTTCATGATAAGTTCAACTGAAAATGAGAATTTAAATTAATGTATAATATGAAAAATAATAAAAAAAATTAAATTATATAATATTATAGAACATAAATTGGATTAAATTGATGTATATAATTATTGATTGTATTTTATGAGGATTAATCATTATATAAAAGATTAGTGATAAAAATTTTGATTTTTATGTGATTTTTCAAACATCGAAATCCATTATTGATTTATTATTCATTGTTGTTTATATATATTAGTTACATAACATAAAAATGGTTATTAAATAAATATTAAAATATTTAAAAACCATAATATTAGTTTAATGATAATATTTGATGGTGATAATCTAATATTAAAATGCAATGTCTATGATGTCGGTAAATTGGATCACCACGAACGATGATTTAATTTTTTGAATAAAATATAGTGAAAGGTGTTTGAAAATTGATATTCCATTAATTTTATAAAATTAAATTATTTAAAATATATTGGTTCAATCATGAATATTTGTAAATATTATGTAAAGAAATAATAATAGAATAAAAAAAGAAGATTTTATCCATTGATATTCTCCTCCTTCTCGATATCATTATAGAAATTGTTTTGATATTTTTAATGATCCAAGAGAACATTGAAGTAAGGGAATGGATTTGGAACATATTTGGGGAGAATTTTAATAAGGATAAAATAATGGAAGGTGTGAGGAGAAGAGATTGTGAGGACTGGTATTTATAGTGGAGGAGAAGATTTTCTTACTATTAATTTATTTATTAGTTTTTTAATATTGGCTCCAAAATATGATTAATTTTAGAATTATCTCTAAATATATTAAAATTATTGATTATACATCTATATTATTGTTATTACATTAGATATTACACATGTAATTGGGTATTTAACTTATAATGTATATATGCTGCAAATCACCATATATTATTATTCATTAAAAAATAAACTGTATCAAAAAAGCCCAAAAATTCACCCAGACCATCTTTTGATGATAAAATTATAAAATTAATACCATTATATGAAAATTATTTTGTAAATATGTGAAAAATAATTTTTAATTAAATTAATCAATTATTCGAAAAATAGAAATTTTAAAATTATAACGGATTAGATGAAATTTTGAAAAATTATCTATAGTCACATTAAATTATCATATAATGATATGGATTAAAAGTTTAAATTTTTGTGTTTATTTAATGAAAATAATTTTTTTAAATGTCATTTTTTATTTATATAATTTTAAATTATAATTAATGAGTTACTATTATACCAATCCTTAATTTATCAATTTGAAAATATTTATTTACTTGATTAATAGTATAAATATATTATAGTTTCATTAATATGTTACCGAAATTTTATTTAATCTTTATAATGACAAGTTAATATTTTATTGGTTGAATTACTATTCCTAAGGGTCTTATTATTATCCCAAATGTCATGTTACTATTTCATCAGTATAGGTTTCTTAATTTATGAAAAATCATCCAATTGCATTCATTCATCAATTATAACGTTTGAATTGTGGAATCTATGAGTTGTTTTTGTGATTTATTCTATAATAAATTTGTATAATTAGGGGTAATTACATGATTAATGTTTTTTTCAATACATTTTCTCCTTCTTTTTTAAATTTTATTCTTGAAATTTTATTTTATGTAAATAGGTGAGGGTACTTCTCCATCACCACCTCTTCTAGTTCCAAATCAACATATCCTAAAATATGGTTCCTCCACAACACTTTTCAAAGGTGGGTGGCCATATTTTGTAGATCCTTATCTCTTCAGTCTAGAAACTTTACATGTTTCTCATCATAATAAATATCATCTTCTAGTTGCACCACCGATGAGTATAGTACATGTGAGTGATCTAGTATATACATTCTCAAGAGAGATAAATAGAATACAACATTAATTTGATCTATTCATGGTGGATGTGAAGGAAAACATGACACATATCCAATGAAATAAATGTTATCAAATTTATAAATGTACCTTGGGCTAAGATTCCTTTTTCATCAAACCCCATTACTCTCTTCTATAGTGACATTATAAAGATGAATTTATCTCCAACATCAAACTCTAAGTCCCTTCAACATTTATCATCAAATTACATTTTCCAACTCTGAATAGCTTTGATATGATACTAGATGGCATTAATGTTATATGTTATCTCTCATAAAGGATAATGTCCAAGTAGATTCAATTCACCACAATCATTTCAACATTTTGGATCTTTACTTCGCAATCCATATAGAGGATCATATAGATCCATATGAATATTTGAGTGGTATTTTTTGTTATTTGAGAACACAACAACTGAGATATGTTGATCCCATCCACCATTAAATTACAATGATCTAGATTTTAACATTTCTTCAATTTTATGAATAATTATTTCTTTTTGGAATATATTTTGTGAGGGATAGGCCTTCTCAAATTCATTTTAATGCAAAAATTATTTTGAAAACTCTTCTAGAATTTTGATGTGAAACTTATAATGTGATTCGAAAAAATTAAGAGTGGAAAACCATGTAGTCACACCACATAAATTACATATATCATAGTATTTTTTTATTCAAGATGTCTTCTCGTATAGTGAAACATTTTTCAGTATTGGTGATTCAGTCCCCATAACCCATATCATAGTGTATCCTTTGGATTTCATCATGAGAATTGAAAAAAAGTCTATACTTACATTCAACCATTTTCATATGGGTATAGTACATGTTTTCATAATCCAATTTTAATTCATTCACACTTTCATTAAATTATTTCATATCATGAACTGTGAGATATGCTCTAAAATATTCTTATCCATATTATCCAAACCGAAGTATTCTCGATGTTCACAGTACAACTTTCTACTCCGAGTATGTATAAATAATGATTAACTGTGTGCATTATCTAATAGATACTTATTTATCCCATGTGTAGAAGTAACCCTATGCATTGTTCCAATAATAATCTCACCATCATCATTGACATTGAACTCTTAATGCTTCCATTACATTACTACATTCACCTTCATTTTTAAATACATATCCTCTCGTTGTGTCTCCTTAATCGTATCATAGATAGATGGTTGGTGAATCATTAGGGAAAGGTAGAATGTATTTTCATTCATCAGGATTCCCAAAAATAACCTACAAATATTAATGAAGATGTAGTATTTCTCAATCTGTGACATACTGATATTAGATTTTTTTTTATACTAAGAGAATCAACTTCCTCATTTCCTGCCCAAGAAGATAGTGTATTGATAGATCATTGTCCTTGATTAACACTATCCATATCCTCTGAATCATGGTGTGTACCTATTTTGATAATATATATAATATTTTCAATTTATCGATGTATATGTTACACATATCACCATTTATGAAGTGCTTAAAAATTTTATATTAAAAAATTATTAATTGTTATATCCATATCTTGCATCATATTGTCTTCTCATGGATCATCAATTGTCGTGAGGAATAGGCTATAAAATATTCATTATTAATGAGTACACAACTCAAGACATTCATTTAAGAGGATAATATATCACAAAAAAAATCAGTACATGAATGTAATTTGAGTATAGGTTTCCTGATGAACTGTATCTTTATCTCTGTGAATATTTCCCAATATTATTCTATCAAGACACACGTTAACCAATTCTATCTCAACATAATTATAGAGATAGAAATCATGATAAATTTGTCACAAAATTCCAATAGTACCCTACTTATCCACGAAAAATTTGAAATACATTTACACTTGAGGGTTTCATCCATTCTAAAATTTCCTTTATTTGAAGGGTCTAAAAAATCCTTCACATATGATCATGTGTCTGAAGAATGAGACTTGATACATCAATTAGTCACAATTTTTGAACTCAAAATATAATTTTTCCTTCATTAATATCACCAATACAATCCTTATATGATCTTAAGGTTCCTCAATTATCTTGTATTTAATTAAAATATTATCGATAAACACTACTAAAAAGTTTTCCAATGTAGTTTCTAATGACACTATTAAATAAAAACAATAACATCTCAAAAGAATTAGTAATGTTGAAGGGAATTAAAAGAATATCATAGTGTCCATACCATTTATTTAAGGTTTTATTCTTAATATTGTCTTTATTCACCTTTATCAGATTATATCTAGAACGAAAATATAGCATTGAGATATACTTAGCTCATCACTATTGATCAAACAAGTCACATATAATTGGAAGAAGTTACATTTTATTTATGGTTATCTTGTTGAGTTACCAAAATTTGATCCATAGATGCATTGATCCATCCTTTAACATAAAAAATTAACTGGCACACCACAATCTTCTGAACTACCGAATATGAACCCATTTTACAAATTCTTCTGTATCTACTTCATTAACTCCATCAGTTCGATCAGATATTTCTTGCATGGTAATTTTGAGATAGCTATACATTCAGGTACGAGTTCTATTGAGAAGTCTACCTCAATATCTAGGGGATGTTCATGTAACACTTGAGGAAATAAATCACTATATTTCATCATAATTACAATATACCCTATGTTGACACATTCCTTTAACTAAACCTTTTGAGTAATGTTTCCTTCTATAGAGGGTTTTAACAACCACATCATAGAATAATTAACCAATAGAGATTCATGATCTTCCATTCATTTGTAAATAAACAATTGATGGTTTACAATATTAAAGTATTTTTCATTCCACTAATAGTTTAGGTGTGATCTCTATATCTAGATGAAATCCATCCCAACTATAGAAAAAATTTCCACCAAGGGGAGTATCATGATATTTTCTGGGGGAATATTCCCACATACGCCAATTGGAGGAGATTCGAACACATGGGTTACAATGATCATTCCATTAGATGGTTTTAAAAATATTTCTACTTATATGTTTTTGGGGTTTGATTCAATAGTAATTGCAACCATTCAAGATATAATTGAATGCGTAGAATATGAATAAAATATGAATTTTACCATTCTTGAGTGAATAAGAATTGTACCGTGTATGAATTCATTTTCTTGCTCCACTTCAACAAAAATGAGGGAATAATCCTTCACAGTATCCATTTGATTTTGTGGATGGTGATTCTATGTACCCTTGATGAAATCCAGATTACTGCACTGGATTTCATAGTGCACTTTCTCCATATAGTTTTAGTATTGACCTTGGGTGCTGATCTACATCCCTATATTGTATCATCTTTCTTTACTATATCTATTTGGCATTCCTAAGATTTTTTTCCTTCTCACATTCACATATAGAATTTACTAGAATCATCAGGGTAGTTCACATGATGATTATTACCATATTTTTGAAATATTAGTGCTTGATTATTCATCTAACATTTTCCATGATATCCTCTAACATGAAACTCCATCTATTGTTTCCTATCATCATGCTCATGAGACCATTATCTAAACTCCAACTCCACTATCAGATCACATCAAAAAAATTCTTCATAACTCCAAATGTATGAAATTTCTATATCATTTGGAATGTTTTGTTTTCATCCACAAATGAATCAATAAATTTTTCAATCATTGGTTCTAACAAAACAAAAATCCTCCATTATATTCTATGGGAAATATTATTCATAATCTATGACAGATTCATCTTCCTTTTTTTCAGCTCTATGAATTCTCTATCTATATATTTATATAGAGATATTGGAAAAAAATTGATAAGGAAAATTATCATAACGTATTCCAACTCCATCAATTCAATTTTTTGATTCATCTTGGAGTTCTTAATCAACGCCAACCATTTTTCACCTTATCCATATATATGATAAACTTCTGGAGTCAAATTTTCTATCATAAATTAGTGAATGACCAAATATATCTTCACCATTGAGTTTACATACTAGTCAATGACTAGTGGATCATCATATCCAATATATTTTTATGGTCGTTGATGCCTAAATGAATCGATAACTAGTTTATCCCACAATGATAAAGGATTAAGTTCCACATTGATAAGGTAATTTCTAATATCCGAAGTCATATGGGTAACCATCACCATAAAATTTTGAACTCCACTTCCCAAGGAAATGTGGATTTCATTTATGAAATCCTGACATTGTCCCTATCACGGGTTGTTCGACAGGTTTCTCATAATTTACACATTTTCTATCATAGAAATTCTTTGACCACAACATAAGTCAACAAGTCATGAACATGTTACCACTCTGTGAAATTATCTCCAAATTCATATCTTGTGGGATCCCTATGTTCTGAAAATAATCTCTTTTTTATACATATAATTAGGCTAAAACATAATGTTTTCAATAAGGCTATTGAATCCTATTTACTGATTTAACTAATCCTTTCTCTAATACCCACTACAGTTACCATACAATTTATTACATGATTATTATAAAATTTTAAACATTACAACATTATAGTATTATAGTCATCAGAACCAAAGTTTTAGTGTCATGGGGAAATTTTCATCATACATAACATTAAATAAATATAACATAGTCATTATTTAATTATTTCCTATCTAGATTATTAGTGGCCCTTTTTTTCTATTTTTTACATTTAATCACCTGAGTATAAATTTCAAAGAATGGGGTGAGATAAAATACTAGTAAGAGGACTGATAAGAACATGGATCATCATAACATTGGCTGAGAATAATCATCATTATCATAGAATATTCACGGTATCATCATTATAATCAATAGAGGAAGAGTTAAATAATTTCATGGAATGTGGGAATCCATAAAAATAAAACATCATGTCGTAGTGGTCTAATACATCGAGTAGTTATGAACATGTATATCATCACGTTCACTCATTTTTCAATTTTTCTCATGAGAGTCATATAATTATCTAATTAATTAAATGTCAATATAATTCTAGGAACGTCAATCACATCATCACATTTTCGTGCTCTATATAATTATGTGTTAACCTATAACAACATAACATTTACATAATCATACATACCACATGGAACCTATATCAATCATTGACCAAAAATATACCATGAAAAAAGAAATTAATTAATTTAATAAATCATAAAAACCTTAATAATTTTTTTGGATCCCAAAATAATGATGGAATAAGGTTATTTCTATATGAATCTTCAATCTAGAGTGAGGAAGAAACAATCTCAGTAGAAGTAAAATATGTGTATTTGTAAATAATAATTATTTTGTAAAATTATCATTATTTTTCATGAAATATTATTTGAAACAAGTATATTGAGAAAAAAATGTAATGAAAAAAATATTTTTAAGGAACATCATTGGAACATTATTATTTAGAATAGAGTGAAAGAGGGAAAACCCCAACGTAGATAGTTGGGTTCAAAAATAACCTTACCTTCTATCAGATTTCTTTCTCCACTTTAATATTCTGTAAAATATTATTTAATTCTTTAATAAAAGTACATAAAACCTATTATATATTTATTTTATTTATTTTAGTTGTTTTTTATTCATTAATAGCCTTTTTGATGATTTAGAGTGTCCAATTCCATCATTTGGGAGTATTCATTTTATCAGTTTTCATGACTAGTTCACTTGAATATGAGTAAGGATATTTATGTATAGTGGGTGTTTTTATAAAAAAATTGTAACTAAATTATAATAATGACCATAACATGGGTTAAATATTTGTATATATCATTTTATTATATTTAATGAGGATTAATCATAACAAAAATTTTTAGTGTAAATCATTTTTATTTTTTGCTCGATTTCTGAACATCACGAGATAGATTTATACCAATTTTTTTTATTATGAATATATGTTTGTTACAAAATATAAAAATGGAGATTCGATGAATTATATAGTATTTAACAAAAATTCATTATGTTTTCCAAAAATCCAGGAAGGTATTAATGGAAAATGAAAATTCATCATCCCCATTGTTGGTAAATTGACACATCATAGGGGTAGATTGCATTGTTCGAATAAATGAGAGATAAAGGATATTGATCATGTATCATCCATTAACATGATATAATTAAATTTTTTTATATATAACTGAGTTATCATGAGTTTTTCTATATATGATGTGTGGATAAAATAAGAGAAGAAAAATTAATTAAATAAAATTAAATACAAATGAATGAGTATTTGACCTCTTGAATTTCTCCCCCCTGAGATCCTCTGTAGGGAAAAAGTTTTTTTCTTCTGATGAGATGAAGAGATATAAGACATGGTGGAAGGTATTGGTATTCCATTTCGATAGAATTTAATAAATATGCAATCCTTTCAATGTTCGAGGATAAGAGGTGGTGAGGGTTGTATCTATAGTGATGGAGAGGGGTGTTTTCACATTAGTTTATTCAATAGTTTTTTTTATTTTGGATCATGTATATGAATAGGTTGTGAATTATAAAAAAATACATTAAAATAAAAAAGCGAGGTTTTATATTATGGTTATTATATTAGGAATTACTCACGGACTCCTTTATTTAACTTATAATGTAAATATACCGTAAATTATTCTATTTTACTATTCACAAAAAATTCAACTATTTCAAACCAATCCAAAATATTCACCATAAATATTTTTTCAGGTGTAGAATTAAAAAATGTCTATTTAATGAAAAAAAATTATAAATTTTTAACATTTAATTTGAATTTAGAATTGTCATTTTTTAATAAATATATAAATTAAAATTAAAACTCTTTTTATAACATTATTAAAAATTAACTAATACCCCTTAAAATTAACATTTAATGATATGAAAATAAAATATTAATTTATGAATTTATTTTAATAAAGTATATTTTCATTTAAATCATTATATAAATTGTAAAATTGTAAATAAAAAAATTTTACATAGGAAAATACCAATACTACATTTATCATATTCAAAAAATTTATTTACTTATATAATGATACAAATATATTCTACATCACTTTATAAGTTAAAAAAATTTACTTATAGTTTCAATGGTGAAGTTACTATTCTAATGGGATAATTACTATTCCAAAGGGTGGTGTTACTCTTATAATGGTCATGTTATTGTTGCATCGGTATAGGTTCATTAATTTTTCAACAAGCTTCTTATTTCATTCAATCATCATTTATAGTGTTTTTATTTTGGTTTATAAGTGGCTTTATGTTTTTTAACCTATATGAAATAAATATAATAAGGAGGAAATTTCGTTGATATTAGATCAGTTATTTACATATCTAACTACAAAAAATATATTTTCCGACCCTTATAACCAATGACCCTTCAGTAGTGAAATTCCGTTATTGAAAAATAATTATTGATCACCTTATTTCCCTTTTAATAAATTTTAAATGAGGATGAATTCCACCCACAAAAATTTTCACATCCACCGAATAAATTTCTAAAAAACCTACCTTATCTCTATCTTCATTATATTATCTATTCAAACTAAATCACATGTTCTTCATATGTTATCTGAATACCAATATTTCAAATTATATAATAAAATTAATTTCCAATTTTCCAAAGAGAATACTACTAATTAATTTTTCATTTCTTCTTTATACATATCATCTAAACATAAAATATATATTGTAATAAAACAACATTATTATCATTATAATACATAAGTATTGTTATATTAGTGTAAACAATCTTATGTATTCATTTCCATCAATTTTGAAAAATTATACAATTTTGATCCTAGTTTTTTCAAACTCCCTTACCCAAAAAATGACCTCTTTTTTGTTCACCACTACATATAATTTCTTCTGAAAACTAAAATAAGATTTATGATTATTTTTTTCAAACATCCATCACCAAGAAGTGACCTATTATTTTTTCACCACTACCTATACAAACTATTTATAAGGATATAGTTTAATGATATATTATATATAGTCTATGTTAATAATTAAGAAGGGGTAATTTCGAATCCACCATTAGACCCTATTATTCAATTGAAAATGATAATATTTACCACTGGTTTTATAGATCATTGACTTATTGATGTATTGTGTCTCTATTTTAGTCTAGTTTCATTATAATTTATTTAAAATTTCATCACATATGAATAAATAAACTACAAATATATAAATAATATCATAATTACTATTTAAAATTAATATTTTTTTACAAAACAATTTTATAACAATAATAATCAATTATTTATGGTATGATCATGTTTGATTTTGTATAACCATCTATTTGAACTATTATATAAATCACAATCATGGAAAAAGAGAGGTACATAAATACTAATATTTTTATAATATAATATGAAAATAATTATTGGTATGTTTCTAAAACTTATTTATTATGTATATAAAATATTAATAAAATATCAACATCGATTTCAAAAATTTCACAAATAAGTATACTGAGTTCCCATTTTGAAAAAAAGGAATATCTAATCTATAGAATTTGATAATTAATTTATAAATAAAAATCAAATATATATTAAAATTAATAAAAATGAAAATTATTTAACAGATTCTTTTAATTAAATTGTTTTCAGTATTGATATTATATTATCTTATGAATCAATCAAAATTACTAACACTCGATGATAATGATACAAAATAATTAACAATAATATTTTCTATAAATTTTTTTAAGTTTATTATTTAAAATTAATTACATAAAAATAAGGATGTTTTATTTAAAATTATGATAGTTTTGACTATTTTATATGATTATATAGTGTGATCAACTATGAGAAAATTTTCAGAAAGGGTTTCACTTAATCAACTTCTTATTCATTGGGTTATATTATTTTATACATTAATATACATGTATATGATGATTTAATCCAAATATTTCCAAATTTTATATGGAATTCACTATTATTATATTTTTTAAGAACTTCTGATAATAAATAACATCATATTCTATAACATCTTGTGATTTTATGAATTATTTTTTTCAATGAATTTATTTTCCACATTATATTGTGTTATACCCAACACCAAGATTAAACATACCATGATATTATAATTATATATAGTTATGTATTATAAATTATATATGGTGGTATGAATAAAAATAATTAAATTATAACAAAAATTTTTGGTCAAAATTTTTCAACAAAATTATTTGGGTCTCATTTAATTAGAAAAGAAAATAAAATTAATTCCAATGTCAAAGATCAATTTTTATGAATAACTATTTTTGTGAACACAATTTATATTTATATTGTATATATTAATTAACAAACAGTTTGAATGATAGTAATTATATATATTATATATTATACTAATTCTTATATTATGAATTTATTATATTTATATGTCTCTGATAATAATATATAATGTTTTATGATTAAAATGTATCTTTTTTAAAAGAATATTATGTCAGGTGTTGTGAAAATATTTTAAAATATAATTCGTCCACTTATTGAAATTAGATTTCATAAAAATTGTTCAATATTTATAATCATGAGGTTCATATTTATTACATTCATCCATTATATTTTCAATAATATGAATATTAATTATGTTAAAATTTATCCCCTTGATGGATTGTAAATAATGTTAATCTAGGATAAAAAGTTTATAAGTCCATATTTTTTAACAAAATTATTATAGGATGAATGAAAATTTTCTATTATCACCTTACTCTCTAAATTTCTATTATATTGTAAATTTTTCCATTAATATGAAAAATAAAAAATTTAAAGTAAATAATGTTCCAAAATGTCATTATCTTTGATTTAAGTCTATATTTTTTGTCTATATAATGACAAAATAAAATTTTTACTGAATATTTTATTATATTTTTAGATTGATGAATTTATTTTTATTTTATACATTTATCTTTTATATTTAGTAATTATATAATTATCTTGAATTCTAATGCCAAAATGATGTAATATTTTACCTACTATTAAAAAACATAATAAAATATTATAATAATATTAAAATTAATATAATTTTATAATTAAATATCATTCATTTTTACCTATTTATATGACATATGATGGATTATTTATATAATATTTCCCTACGTACAAGACCTTTTTATTTTTTCTAAAATAAATTAAATAGTTTTTTAATTTGAAATAATGATATGTTATGGGAAAAAAATTATTATGATAGATAAAATTCATAAAAATATTATGTATGGAAAAGGATGACATTAAATTGTCGGATATTTCATCGTATTCTATCAGTTCTATTACACCTAACAAACTTGCCCTTAATCCCTTAATAGGGTATTTATAAGAATTATTTTAAAGATCTGATAATCAACTTCATGAGTATCATTAATATAAATTATTCTTTTTCCACCATAATATCTATCAAATCATAGATAAATTAATAAATTTACTATAATAAATATTCATAAATTATATTATGATTATTAAACCACCTTGAATCACCCCTTTTAAATTAAATAGGATGTCAAAATGTCACTCGTTGGTATATATGACTTACCATCTCGACATTGGAAAATTAATTTCTCATCACAATCATTTTTTAATGTATATTATGATAGCTTTAATTTTTCATTTTTAAACTTATAAATTAATTATAAATATTTAATGATAACAAAAAATGTACCTTTTAACCTTCAAAACTGTTGGAAAATGATAATCTCGATTTTGCATTCATGTGGAATACCACATCCACGAAGAGATGTGATTCATTTTACTATTTTATTTTATTTGTATTGAAATATAGATAGATTTAATTAATATATATGATATCTATTATATTATAATTATTTTTTAATTTTTAATTTTTAATTTTAATTAATTCATTCCATCTGACAAAAAAGAGAATCATTATTCATGTAAATCTGTAACCAACTATCTCAATGAATAGTGATATTCAATTCAAAATTAATATCATTTATGTGTGAATCTAATCACACAGATAACGAATATTTTTTAGCTTTATATCACTATTAAAATTTTTGATATTACGTAACATTATTTAACATATATATACCAAATCTACAGAATAAAAATATAGATGAAAAAAATGTTGATATCACATGAAACATTGATTTCAGTAACGATTTTTTTAAAATGCGTTATAAAAGGTTATAAGAAAATTATATATTGTTTAAAATATTATATTATGTTTCAATATTATATTTATAATAAATATAAATTTATAATACAGGTTGTTCTAGTGATTATGATGGAATTCAGACATAAGGTAAGATATTTACTTCTCACATTTATTCATATTGGACACATGTAATATCCACGACATGTTTTTTTGGGTGTCGTATAGACTATGGATGAAATTAATTTACTATTATTCTAATTAAATTTTTGGGTAATTAAAAATCCTTCTAATTATTTTTCTTTCATTGGGATTATCATTCCAATATTACCAAAGTGGAAAATATTTTATGTTAAAACCTTATTGTTTATAAGGATTATTTATGTTTTGGTTTCCAATAATAATATGTTAGAATTTATATCACATGAAACCCATGAAATTTATTTTCCTAAATTTATTTGATAATTATACATATTCTTTGTTTCTCTTTTCCATTATTTATTTACTAAAATGAAGGAAATTTTTTTTTTATAAAATTGATATTAGTTCTATCTTCGGTCAAAAAGAATTATTATTCCATATAACGGTTTTTAGAAATATTTAAAAAAAATATTTTCAACATTATCCTTAGATTTTTAAAAATCATATTTACCTATGTTTCATTTTTTAGAATGGTTTTAATGCTAATATTCTTATCATCATTTTAATGAGAAAAACATATAATTTTGACAAATCAATAATTGGAAAGTTTTTTTATATATACGATGGGAATGGAAATTCTTACTATAATAGACAAAAAATGACATGAATATTCCTTTACAAGTTACGATTTATAACATCAAATAATAAATTCTTCATAATTTTTTTTAAATGTTTATATTTTAGTGTTGTGATAAAAATATAACATATATTTTCCTCTGAAATTTTATAATGATCATTTAATGGTATTTATATTCCTCAAAGAAAATAGAGAAATAAAATAATTATGATTTATCGGTTCTATGATCCACAGATACCATAATTATTCATTATCTATATGGTTTATTTTCATGATTACAATATGTTAATAATACCAATTACTTTTCAAACAGTTAAACTGTGTTAATAATATAAAATAAATCACAACGCTATTTCATTTCTATGTCTTTTGGAATTATAAAATTATTATTAAATCAATTTCTAATGATGGGATTGGATATGAAGAATGTTTTCTTATTTTATTGAACAAATACCTATGATATTAATTTTATGACATATGGGACCATTATCTATATATAATGCATTATGTAAATATTGATAGCTTTTGTGATAAAAAAGACATGTATGGGGTGTGAACCCAGTTCAATATGGGATGTTTTCCACTATGATAGTAATCAAATTAAATCATGACTACTACGATGGTTTATGTACATAACCCAATCCACTATGATAGTCTTTATAGATATCACTATTATTTATGAGATATATGACAATGATGTGGTGAATTTTAAATTTATTATTTACTCAATAACCGATACAATCTTATTTGATTCATAATATTCCAACTCTATTATATCAAAATAATTTTATATGGGTATCATACTCCCACCTAAGGTATTAGATGTTGAGTTACAAATAATAACCCATAATGATATGATGATATCTTCTCTATGATTTTTTTCTTCTTTAGATGATTTCTGTAGTGATTTTCTTGCTAAATACATATGTATTCTCTATTTCGTTGATTATGAAATCATATAATGTATGGTTTGGATTTATTCATAGAACTCCACCACTAATGACATAGTATGGAAAGTATTATTTGATAATCTAAAAAAACCTATGATAATATATCAGTTTGATGATAAATACGACATTTTGATGGGAACCTCAACATTTTAAATGGATAATATTATTATTCAAAAGGGTTTTTTATATCATATAGTTGGGGAGAAACTCAATATCAAATTCACTCTTGTTTTGTTAAATATTTTTGATTTATCCAAAAATAAATTTCTTTATCATTAACTGAACCACGAATTTTAATTCTCGATATAAATCATATAATGTTTTACAATTATTTAAAATGATCCATATAGAATATCCCAAATAGTGTTACTAGAACTGTAGAAGAAACGAAAAAAATAGCATGATATGCGATTAATTTGGAGATTTGAGTCCCCATGGGTTACAACTAATATTTTTATTAAGAATAATTATTAATAAATGTGACAGTATATTTATTATCAAAACATTTAAAAAATAACTATCATGCATAAGTATCCTCTACCTGGTATTGTTGAATTTTTTGATTATGATGAAGATCTAAATAATTTTCCAATATTTACCTTCATTCTAGATATCATAAATTTAAGGCCGTGAAGTGGGATATTCTTAGAATTTCCTTAAATAAAAGGTATAGAAACAATGAATTAGTAGTGATTCCATTTAGTCTTATTAATTTCCCCTTCATCATTAGCAATTTATGAAATAGAGATTTTGAAATTAACTTTTTAATTTTTCAATATATTTTATAGATTTTATTAATAAATGTTGAATAAATAAGGTATATAATGTAAATCACCAGAGAATTCTAATAATGTCCCAAATAAATGAAAATAAATATGTAAAATTTTCCAATTGAGAATTCTTAATTCAATGTTTTTTCATTCATGGGACTTATAATCTCATTTTATATATGTTATTATATTGTTCAAAGGCATATATTATTCAAAATTTTAAAAAATAATCATTCTGAGTGAGATCTAAAGTTATCATTTTTCCTATTGGATATTTTATTTTAATTGTGGATGATTTCTCAATACAATCTTATACCCTCAAAAAGTTAATCCGGAAGGGATATATGTTCCATTAGATAGATGAACTGGAAAAAGATTTCATGTAATTAATTAGATGGTTAGTTACTGAACTTGTACATAAAATACCATAGTGTGTATAATGGTATGTAATATATATTGATGCATCATAAAAATGATTTGGAGTAATTATCAAAAATAATGTTACATTAATAGCTTATTACTAATTTTAATTGATGTTACGTGGGAAACATCCCCCAAATCATGATTTTCAGTTAACTATGTTAATATTTTCAATAACATTATAGGGTTGTTATATTTATGAAAGATGGTGTGATATATATAGTAATCATAATGATTTAATGTATATTTTCGCATAGAATGAGTTGAATATGCATCATAGAAATGGTCGTAGATGATGAAGTTTTAGAACATCTAAATATATCACCAGTAAGGGTAACAGAATAAGGTGAAATATTCACTAAATCAAAATACAGTGCAAGAATATATATGATGAGCATCACAAATGGTTAAATATTTATATATATGAATCGGATGAGTCTTGACATATTGAATGAGTGGGAGAAATATTATATTTCTCAAATGAGTGCCTGAATATCTATCATAGTGAATATTAATATGGTTCATAAGAAGAATATGGGACTGTATAGACCCAGAAATTTCAAGGAAAATTTTTTCTTAATTTTCTTTGGTGTTTTACAAGAACGCAGTTTCTGACGACACTTGATTTCGAGGCCCAGAGTGCCCGGAATCAATTTCTGAAGTTTGGCTCGGGTATGTTCAGTGAACGAACGAGTGGGTTTTCATATCATTTGAACCGGTGCTCGGAATTGAAATCCGATGGCACCAATGAACTCGCAACGCCGATAATCGCTTAAGGGAACCATTACCGTAGTTTCATTTTTCCGGGAGAAGAAGTTAATTTTTATGGTTTAAAAAAATAAACAAAATTGTTGAATCAATTCTATTTCATGTTATGTGGTTAACTTCTCCCATGGGAAGTTGGTGGTGGGCCCACATCCATCCAACTTCCCATGTGTGGATATTTGAAAGGGTGGGGCCCAAAAGAACCCCCACCTTTTCAAATTCCTTAAACTCCCTAACCCACTTAACCCCTCACTTTTCTAACTCCCTATTAACTCACTTTCTTTAATTTTTGACAACTTGTTATAATTAATTAAGTGAGTTACATAATTTCAAACTCTTGAAATTCAAATGGTTTGGTTGTGTTAATAAAATAAGACTTAGTCTTATTTTATTTTTTGTTAGAGTTTCGCAACCTTGAGAGGATTGGGGGAGCAGTATTCTTCTTCTTCAACCTTGACGAAGAACGCGATGAACATCGTTCTTCAACGAAGAACACCTCCGCCGAAGAACGCGATGTCTTCTTCCAAACGACGTTTTCTCTTCAGACGCACCTCGACGACAACGGAATTGACGTTCGTCTTCCGCGACGCCGTATCCACGACGCGACGTTCTTCTTCCGCGTCGTCCCTTCCGCGACGGTTTTCCCATGACAAAATCTCAGTCAACGACTTCGAATCCTCGCTTCGCGACGTCGACGTTCGTTTTCCACGATGCCCGCCTTCCGCGATGCTCACCGTCCGCGTCTCGATTAACGTGCACCGTTCTGGAACCGAGGTAGGGGATTATTTTATTTACTTATTTCCATTCATAATTGTAGTTATCGATTATCGTGGATTTTTCGACTAGATGATATCGATTAACGAGAGGGGGGCCGGACCGCACAAACACGGCCGAACCCCACCTCCTATGTTCATGTTTGTTTTCTTCCGGATGGAACGGGATGGCGTGGTGCCATCGCACCACGCGGGAATCCCACGGCAAGTATTGTGCGGCGCCGTCGCGCCGCGCCGTGGAACGAAATTCAAGAACGCGACACCTTTGCGCCACGTTGAAGGAAATCAAAGGCGCCGCGGCCGGTGCGGGGCCGCGGCGGAGGGGCGCGGTGCCGTCACACCGCACCTGACGACAAGGGTCGCGGCCGGTTCCGGGCCGCGGCGGAGAAAGGTGACCGGCGGCCGGACCGGGCCGCTGGCGTCGGAGCTGGAAGGGGACCGACCATTGCCGGTCCCGTTGAGCAGGAACCGGCCGGCCAGGTCAGGCCAGTCGGAAGGGGAGGAACCAGGGGAATTAAATTCCCCCGACTGGATTCAAGCGGCCCCAATTAAAGGGGCCGCCGTTTTACATAAAAGAGGGGAAAAGCCCCTCCCTTGGCTCGCGCGCGGCAGAATGGCCGCGTTGGCCGCTACGCTGGCCGCGCTTGCTGGCCACCGCGCTGGCCGTGCCGCCGTGCTGGCCGCGACGCCGCGCCGCCGGCCGGGCCGGGACACCGGGCCGGGCCTGGTTGTCGGGCCGGCTCGCCGCTCGGGCCGGGTCAACCCGGTTCGGCCAACCCAGGGGGGTACTGGGTCGGGCCGGGTCGGGCTGGGCCAGGCCCATACCCCCTATTTTCGGACTCAGTTGGTTCAAACACTATATCATGGGCTAGAGACCTCCGATCGATGCACCGTTAGTTGTCTAGCGATCCTTGTAACGAGACGGTCGTTTCGGTATATCACAGTCAAGGTTTCAGAATACTTTGGGTTCTGCCGGGTTGGTTCGGATACGAAACCAACCGGGCCCTCGGAGCGGAAACGCTTATATCTTGAGTTCCGGACGTCCGATTGACGTGCCGTCGACTTTGATAGATTCTTCTAAGTGAGACGGATCTTTTGGCTTAATCCGCTCTAGGTTTGGATGCCGTTGGAGTGCGGTCGGGTTGGTTCGCTCACGAAACCAACCGGGCCCCTGGAACGAAAAATATAATAACTCATAGACCGGGCGTCCGATTGATGCGCCGTCTCTTTCGTTGAATTCCTCTTGATGAGATGGAACTTTTGGCATACTTCGCACGAGATTTGGATATAGTTGAATGATGGCCGGGTTGGATCGCACCCAATTCCAACCGGGCCCCTGGAATGGAAAAGCTGATATCCTTCAGACTGGACGTCCGTTTGACGAACCGTCAGCGGCGTTGATTATCGTGTTAAGAAACGGTCCCTATGAGTATACCCTATGAGAGTTAGGGGTACAGTTGAGATACGGCCGGAATTGGTTCGCTCACGAAACCAATCGGGCCCATGGGACGAAAAGGCTAATAACTCACAGACCGGGCGTCCGATTGACGCACCGTCTGTTGGGTTGAGACCCCTATGAAGAGATGGTCCTTTGAGATACTTCTACACGTGACTTTGAGACACTTGGAGTATCGACCGATAGCTCGTGGAGCGGACCCTACCGAAGAAGACCGTGCAGAGTACGGAGACCGTGTAGCAGACTGAGACCTGACGACTGCTTGACCGACTCGACTTGGAGTGAGTCGACTAGCCCGGTGGACGGAGCACTACTTTCTGAGGTGCAGACCCATGGCGGACGAAGCACTACCTATGTGACAGTGTAGACCCGCGGTACTCGTCCGGAGAGTACCTCAGCAGGATACTAGGGGGTCTGCACTACTATGTTTGGGTGACATACCTCGGCGAGAAGCACTACTGTGTCTGGGTGGCTGACCCGCGATACTCGACAGGAGGAGTACCTCAGCAGTCTTAGGTTAGTGAGTAGTACCTCGGAGTCGTGACAGAACCACTGTACACTCCAGAGACGGAGCTCTTCAGCAGTTAAGGTTTCGATAATGAAAATCCTGGTTTGTGCTGAGACTTTTGACCTTTGTGTATACCTCATGATTGAGATGGGTCACTTGTTAACTTAGGTATATTTATGGGAATACACCTGGGTAGTGGTTATCCGTTGATTTCATGATCCTTGTGTTTCCTCATGATTGAGATGGGTTACATGATAACTTAGGTATATGTATGGGCATATACCTATGTAGAGGTAATATGTTGAGATCTTCTATGTGGTTATCCTTTTTGGTTTTAGTGAGACCTTGAGGGTCTCGGGGCCCCTACTGAGTATCGTTATACTCACCCCTGCACGGGCTATGCCCGCACCTCGTTGTGTTGGTTGCAGACGTCAGGAATTGCTGACAGAGGCTGAGTGTTCGAGGACTGGACGGTACCCTGAAATGGACTACACGACGAGTCAGTACCCGGAGGTGGACTACATAATGAGACAGTATCTGGAGGAGGAATTCACGGCCATACGACCCACGGAGGAGGTTGACGGGCGAGAGCATTGTGGAGGCTATCTATACCTACCCTTCAGGTAGCATCTGTGGTGGACGATCTAGGAGCTGCGCCATTTGTACCTACCCTTCAGGTAGGATCCGAGGAGGACGACCCAGGAGCTGCTTCCTTCTTCCAGCTGTTTGACTTTTTCTGTTGTACTTTCGTTCAGTTGTAGCTGCACTTTCAGTTGGGTTTGTATTCTAGCCCATTTACTTTTCAGAACTTTCTTTTGTACTTAATGTTTTGCTTCCGCTTGTACTCTGTGGTGTTTCATTACTTTTATAAAGTCAATGCCTTCCCATTTAACGTGATTTTTTCCTTTGGTGCTAGTCGCCAGCCCCTGGCCTATGGAAGGCGGGCTTGGGGTAGTCACGACATAAGCTCAAAGGACGAGTCGTGACAAATTGGTATCAGAGGAGTCGGTTCTACCGCAGAACTTATAACTCTGATATTATCATTCTGTGAAGAAATAGTGTTAAGGGTACCGAGTGTGGTCTTCAGTTCAGGGAGTCCAGTGTTGGTGCGGGCGGCTGACGTATCCATACACCAGGACCCTGACAACTGATTTCTGACTTTGTGAACGAAAACACTGATTGCATGTGTGTTTTGAGAAGTTTTATTTAAATATCAGATCAAACCAGGTCAGCTCACTAGGTATAATCGTTTGACCATGTCACGTTGTTTCTTTCAGGATGACATTTCTCGGCCGACCAGCTAGAGCCCAGAGAGATGTGCGTACTGACAGCCTGTCGAGCGACGAGGCTACGGTATAGGGCCCTCTTGTAGTTGAGGCACCAACGGAGGCACCAGCGTTACTACCATACGTTGGGCCACCGATGCCACCAGCCCCAGCAGTATAGGGTGCACGTCGCTTGAGCGCACTGCACGAGTTCCAGCGCCAGAGGCCACCCAGGTTCCAGGGAGGGATGGACCCGCAGTCGGATGAGGATTGGCTGGAGGCTGTGGTGAGAGTCTTTAGGATAGTGGGGACGCCGACAGACTTCATGGTGATATTTTCTGCCAGCCTCCTTCAGGCAGCAGCAGGCAGGTGGTGGAGCCACTTGTTTCAGTTTTTCGATGGGATGGCCTTCACATGGGATGACTTTGATACCTTCTTTAGGGGGGAGTTTGTGCCAGTAGCTCTACACCCCGAGGGTGTACAGGAGCTTCTGCCTTTGCCTCGTGTTTTTCGATCAGTAGTCGAGTCATCTGTGGGTAGTAGAAAGATGATGCAAAGGTCCAGGAGGACCAGACCAGCAGTTGGACGATCTCGGGTTTTAGAACCGGTGGTGCGGGGCACCCGGGGTGGGATCAGAGCCAAGCGTGCCAGAAACAGACAGTGTTACTCATGCGGTGGGAAGGGTCACCTGGCACGTGACTGTCTGACTCCTCGTACAGTTGATCTACAGGCGTTGGAGGATCCACCAATGTAGTAGAGCTCCAGTAGTAGGTGGACAGGAGTAGAACTAGTGTATATGTCCCTTGTACTTCTAGTTCCATTTTGTTGTTGTATTCGTGTCTTTGTACTATGAGCTACAATATTAAAAAGACAGTTATCTTTGTTTTCTTTCTTGTCCTTTTGTATGGTTGATACTGAGTGGTCCCGATTAAAACTGTTGACTTGACCCTCACTTTCGAGATTTCTACTATAGGAGACCCAGTGACCTCACACTGATGCCGACAGTGTGACTCGACCCTTGGAGGCGAGAGTGACAGATGGATCTATTAGTAGTTATGTCGAGACCTTATGACGTCATCCATGGCATGAATGCGTCATTCATGTCAGGATTGACTGTATTTGGAAATGGGCGTGGTTCATCCAGGGGATGAGACAGAGTTTCTCTTTTCGTCAAAATAGAAATTTTAACAGCTCTTTCTGATCATAGGCAAAGCAGGTGCAGATCATCCAGGAGCTGATGAAGACAGCACAATGCTGTAAGAATCAGGAAACCGGCTCCAGTCTTAGAGACTTGAGCGTGTTAAATGTTAAAGAAGAGGAATATTAAAGGAGAGATGAGTCTACAAAGCAGCAGGCGTGGAGGCAGAGCTAGGAGAGCAGCATGAGGTGGTGTACATCCTAACATGGTATAACCACCCGCCTTAGTTATTCCCGCCAGGCTCAGGGAGCTAGAGGGTGGAGGAAGAGTGTGGCTGCATGTGGTCAAGGAGTGTGACCCAATGGCTCTAGAAATGATTCAAGGGATAATCTGTGTCCACTACTAGCTGTTGTACTAATGGATGTCGATATAAATCATTCCTTGCTTTCACAAATCTTGTTCAGACCTAGAGTTTCCGGTAAGCCATGGACATGACCCTAACGTCTGGAGATACATTGGGAGGAGACTCGATAATCACACTTACGCCGACGGTGTGGTCAGACCCTCGAGGCGAGAGTTCTGGTTGGAAATCTCTTGGTGGCAGCTTCGAGGCCATACGACGTTAGTTTGAGTATGGAATGGGCAATAACTGTTCATACTGAAATTGACGGTTTTAGTCAAAAGTCGGGATGGGTTTTCCATGGTTGGTGAAAAGGAAACCTTGGGCAGCACAAGTTAAACTCATACACGGTAGGGTGCGACCAATCACTCTTGAGTCGGCCAACCTTACCCTCGTGGAGGCATTCATTTCGAGTTCCAATTCTAACAGGAATTAGAGACCTCTAGAGTTCGAGGATAAACGATCACGTCCTTATACGGGTCTCACCTCGACGAAGTTTATGGAGTTGTGGCCCAGGCAGCAATAAAAATCTAAGGTTCAACGGTCCTTTCTAGGTCCACAGCTGGGTAGGAGAGGTGGTTTACTGCTTGACCCATCCACCTCAGTTTCACAAGTTGTACGACGACTTCCACGTATCTCAGCTGAAGAGATACGTGCTCGACCCTTCACATATCATTGACCATGAGGAGATGGACGAAGGCAATGAGGTGTTTTACACGGAGGTTATAGTGGGGATCAAGGATCGACAGGAGCGGATCCTACGAGGATGATCAATTACTCAAGTGCACTTTCTCTTGCAGTACGGAAACCTACGGGTGAGCACAAGGGAGAGGAAGGCTCAGATGTGTGCTCTATACCACTTATGTAACCTTAGTTTTTGTTAAAGCATTACGAGGACGTAAAGCCCTGCGGTGGGAGTAATGTAATGACCCGGAAATTTCAAGGAAAATTTTTTCTTAATTTTCTATGAAATTTTACAAGAATGTAGTTTCTGATGGCACTTGATTCCGAGGCCCGGAGTGCCCGGAATCAATTTCCGAAGATTGGCACGGGTACGTTCAGTGAACGAACGAGCGGGTTTTCCTATATTTTGAACCGGTGCTCAGCATTGAAATCTGATGGCACCAATGAAGACGCCGGTAATCGCTTAAGGGAACCTTTACCGTAGTTGCGTTTGTGCGGGAGAAGATTTTAATTTTTGGGGTTTAAAAAAAGTGAATAAAATTGTTGAATCAATTTTATTTCATGTTATGTGGTTAACTTCTCCCATGGGAAGTTGGTGGTGGGCCCACATCCATCCAACTTCCCATGTGTGGATATTTGAAAGGGTGGGGCCCACACGAACCCCCCACCTTTTAAAATTCCTTAAACTCCCTAACCCTATTAACCCCTCACTTTCCTAACTCCCTATTAACTCACTTTCACTAATTTTTGACATCTTGTTATAATTAATTAAGTGAGTTACATAATTTCAAACTCTTGAAATTCAAATGGTTTGGATGTGTTAATAAAATAAGGCTTAGTCTTATTTTATTTTTGGTTAGAGTTTTGCAACCTTGAGAGGATTGGGGGAGCGGTCTTCTTTCTCTTCAACCTCGACGAAGAACGCGAAGAACACCATTCTTTAACGAAGAACACCTCCACCAAAGAACGCAACCTCTTCTTCCAAACGACGTTTTCTCTTCGGACACACCTCGAAAATAATGGAATAGACGTTCGTCTTCCGCGACGCCATATCCGCGACGCGAAGTTCTTCTTCCGCGTTGTCCCTTCCGCGACGGTTTTCCCACGACGAAATCTCCGTCAACGACTTCGAATCCTCGCTTCCCGACGTCGACGTTCGTTTTCCACGATGCCCGACTTCCGCAACGCTCGTCTTCCGCGGCTCGATTAACGTGCACCGTTCCTAAAACGAGGTAGGGGATTATTTTATTTACATATTTCCATTCATAATTTTAGTTACCGATTATCATGGATTTTTCGACTAGATGATATTGATTAACGAGAGGGGGGTCGGACCGCACAAACACGGCCAAACCCCCCCCCCCCCTCATATGTTCATGTTTGTTTCCTTGCGGATGGAACGGGATGGCGTGGTGTCGTCACAACACGCGGGAATCACAGGGCATGTATTGCGCGGCGCCGTCGCGCCGCGCCGTGGAATGAAATTCATGAACGCGACGCCGTCGCGCCGCGTTGAAGGAAATCGAAGGTGTCGCGGCCGGAGCGGGGCCGCGGCCGGAGCGGGGCCGCGGCAGAGGGGTGCGGTGCCGTCTCACCGCATCAGACGAAAAGGACCGCAGCCGGTTCCAGGCCGTGGAGGAGCAAGGTGACCGGTGGCCGGACAGGGCCGCTGGCGTTGGAGCTGGAAGGGGACCGGCCATTGCCAGTCCCGTTGCGCAGGAACAGGCCGGCCAGGTCGGGTCGTCCGGAAGGGGAGGAACAGGGGGAATTAAATTCCCCCAGATGGATTCAAGCGGCCCCAATTAAAGGGGACACCGTTTTCCTTAAAGGAGGGGCAAATCCCCTCCCTTGGCTCGTGCATGGCTCAAAGGCCGCGATGGTCGGGCCGGGCCCAGACCCCCTATTTTCGCACTGAGTTGGTTCAAACGCCTATATCGTGGGCTAAGGACCTTCGATCGATGCACCGTCAGTTGCGTTGCGATCCTTGGAACGAGGCGGTCATTTCGGTATATCGCACTCAAGGTTTGGGAATACTTTGGGTTCGTCTGGGTTGGTACGGATACGAAACCAACTGGGCCCTCGGAGCGGAAATGCTTATATCATGAGTTCCGGACATCTGATTGAAGTTCCATCGACTTTGATGGATTCCTCTAAGTGAGACGGATCTTTTGGCTTACTCCGCTCGAGGTTTGGATGCCGTTGGAGTGCGGTAGGGTTGGTTCGCTCACGAAACCAACCGGGCCCCTGGAACGAAAAATCCAATAACTCACAGACCGGGCCTCTGATTGACGCGCCATCTGTTTCGTTGAATTCTTTTGATGAGACAGAACTTTTGGCATACTTCGCCTGAGATTTGGATATAGTTGGATGGTGGCCGGGTTGGATCGCACCCGAAATCCAACCGGGCCCCTGGAACGGAAAGGCTGATATCTTTCAGACTGGACGTCCGTTTGACGAAGCGTCAGCGACGTTGATGATCACGTTGATAAACGGTACCTATGAGTATACCCTAAGGAAGTTCATGGTACAGTTGAGATACGGCCGGAATTGGTTCGCTTACGAAACCAACCGGTCCCATGGGACGAAAAGGATATTAATATACAGACCGGGCGTCCGATTGACGCGTCGTCTATTGGGTTGAGACCCCTATGATGAGGCGGTCCTTTGAGATACTTCTTCGTGGGACTTTGAGATAATTGGAGTATCGACCTATAGCTCGTGGATCAGACCCTCCCGGAGACGAGCATGCAGAGTACGAAGACTGTGTAGCTGACTGAGACCTGACGACTGCTTGACTGACTCGACTTGGAGTGAGTCGACTAGCCCAGTGGACGGAGCACTACTTTTTGAGGTGCAGACCCATGGTGGATGGAGCACTACCTGTGTGACAGTGCAGACCCGCGGTACTCGTCCGGAGAGTACCTCAGCAGGATACTAGGGGGTGTGCACTACTGTGTTTGGGTGACATACCTCGTCGGGAAGCACTACTGTGTTTGGGAGGCTGACCTGCGGTACTCGACAGGAGGAGTACCTCAGCAGTCTTAGGTTAGTGAGCAGTACCTCGGAGTCGTGACAGACCACTGTACACTCCAGAGACGGAGCTCTTCCTCAATTATGGTTTCGATATTTAAAATCCTAGTTTGAGCTGAGACTTTTGACCTTTGTGTTTACCTCATTATTGAGATGGGTCACTTGTTAACTTAGGTATATGTATGGGCATATACCTGGGTAGTGGTTATCCGTTGATTTCATGATCCTTGGGTTTCCTCATGATTGAGATGGGTTACGTGATAACTTAGGTATATGTATGGGCATATACCTAAGTAGAGGTTATCTGTTGAGATCTTCAATGTGGTTATCCTTGTTGTTTTTAGTGAGACCTTGAGGGTCTCGGGGTCCCTACTGAGTATCGTTATACTCACCCCTGCACGGGCTATGCCCACACCTCGTTGTGTTGGTTGCAGACGTCGGGAAATGCTGACAGAGGCCGACTGTTCGAGGACTGGACGGTACCCGAAAATGGACTACACGACGAGTCAGTACCCGGAGGTGCACTACATAACGAGACAGTATCTGGAGGAGGAATTCACGGCCAGATGACCCACAGAGGAGGTTGACGGGCGAGAGCATTGTGGAGGCTATCTGTACATACCCTTCAGGTAGGATCTGTGGTGGACGATCCATGAGCTGCGCCATTTGTACCTAACCTTCAGGTAGGATCCAAGGAGGACGACCAAGGAGTTGCTTCCTTCTTCCAGCTGTTTGACTTTTTCTGTTGTACTTTCGTTCAGTTTTAGCTACACTTTCAGTTGGGTTTTTATTCTGGCCCATTTACATTTCAGCACTTTCTTTTGTACTTAGTGTTTTTCTTCTGCTTGTACTCTGTGGTGTTTTGTTTACTTTTATAAAGGCAATGCCTTCCCAGATATCGTGATTTTCACCTTTGGTGCTAGTCGCCAGCCCTTGGCCTATGGAAGGCGGGCTTGGGGTAGTCATGGCACGGGCCCCGAGGACGGGTCGTGATAGGGACTACAAAATGACATTGAGAGAAATTCATAGGATTAACCTATATTTCGGTGGGAATATAAGGTTTAGGGAATGTATATGTTTTCTTTACCTAAAGTATTTGTAGAAGGATCTATTAGATGAAGCTCATAGTTCACAAGTCTATATTCATCGTATAAGTTCAATGATATATATGATCTGAAAGAGTTTCTCCAGTGTGACAACATGAGGATAGATATTGATGAGTATGAACATCATTACAATCGTAATTTATAAATTAGAGGATAATTAGAAAAAAGACTAAGTGTATGTTACAATAGATGCAATACCATAATGGAAATGGTTAAACATTAGCATGCACTTTTTCATTGAACATCCAAAAACATAAATAATGGACAATGATATATGGTTTTTTGTTTATGTTCTTATTAATTGAGAACAATTATTTACAATTACATAATATTACTATTTTTTCATCTTTCTAATATTTATATTATGTATTAGGAAATGTTTCATGGAGTACCAAATTTTTTTTCAAATCGGGATCGGCAGTTTACCTAAAAATTTTCACTTTGT
Organism: Viscum album; assembly: GCA_963277665.1. Lineage (NCBI taxonomy): Eukaryota > Viridiplantae > Streptophyta > Magnoliopsida > Santalales > Viscaceae > Viscum > Viscum album. The sequence goes on along the minus strand of OY728126.1, from coordinate 1,679,937,607 downwards.
TTTTAGAAAAATATAGATATAGAGTGGCAATTTTGTACAACCTATTATCCTCAAATAGATGGTTAGTCTAAAATAATAATTCATTTCATAGATTTTTTTATATCATTTTATATGTATTTCAAAGGATGTTATGATCAACACATTCTGAAAGTTTTTTTTCATACAAAAATATATTTCACTAATGAAATTATATGACACATTATAAATCCCTCTCTAGAAAGATGTTTAAAAGTACACCATGATTTCATAACATTAATAAATTAAAACTATTAAATCATGAGTTTTCTATGAAAATAATAGAAAATTTTAGTTATATTTTGTAGTATATCATGATGACATAGATTCAACAGAAGACTTATGCCAATATTCATTTTTGTGACCAAGAATTTGATATTGGTGATATGTTTCTTAATGTATTTTTCGTGGAAAATTTTTAATGGGTTCAATAATATGGGATATCTGATAACATATAATATTTTCTCCAATGATTTTATTTAACATTTTGGTATGGTATCTTATTTTTTTGAGCTTCCACCAATCCACTCTAAAGTTCACGATATGTTCCTTGTTTTTATCATGATGAAGTAAAATGTTTAACCACTACATAGTCAAAATTAAGAATCTATAATAGTGGTACATTATATTTCTTATGAGAAAGACCCATCTAAATATTTTATTAGCAAGTTATTTTAATATGAAATTCGACTGGTCACCTAGTCTAAGATCCCTCGAGAAATTTAAAATTCAATGAATCTGTTAGGAAAACCACATATTTAATAAAAAATGTACACCGAAAATTTGAATAATATTTTCAGATTCTAGAGGTGTATTAATTTAAATAGGGTTACAATGCTTCACTATAGGATTTATTTGATATATATTTCCAAAAAAATAAATTTTCTTTAATACATTTATTTATAAGAACATTTGTGTTTAAACAAATTGTTTTATAGTATTAAATTATAGAAATCACCAAACAATTGGATTAGAAGTAATAAATTAGAATAATTAAATTATAATTCATTTATCCTAAAATTTTAATAAATTAATTCCATTTGTATCAATGAATGGTAAATAAAAAGAAATATATTATTAAAGTAAATGATATATTTTTCTGAAAAAACAATACTTATGCCCAAAATGAATTTTCATCTTAGTAAATTAAATTGAACATTATTAGTGAATTATATTAATTAAATTTATATATAATTTGTTAAATAAAAAAGGGATAACAATTATTTTATATTTTTATTTCAAATGAAATAATAATAAACCATGTTTTATGCTTGAAAATGTATTTTTTTTAAAAGTAGGTTTAACATCATGTTTTTCGCTTATTTTGAAATTTATTTCATATATATATTGAAATTTAATTTGTGAAAATGTATTCTATATTTGGATTTAGTACGTTCAAATTCAAAAAATATTTCCCTCATATTTTTTTTCTCTTATATGAATAAAAAAATTGAAAATTTTACCCCCGCGTTAATGGTTAATGAGGTTAATTTGGTTACAACTAAGTAATAAGGAAATAATTTTTAATAAAATTTATTATTCTAAGAATTAAATTTATCCATTACCAGCATATCCCCGAAAATATTTTTTTATTAATGGGATCATTTCCATGAAAATGACCATTATAATATTTAATGTAATGAACATTACACTATATCACCCTCGTAGTTTGAAATATCACTTCTGTGTCCACATAGGGATAAAATAAACTTATAAATTAAATTTTTTTTGTAAATTTAGTTTAATAAATATTTTTTAATGAAATAATTATGTTAATAATTTTATTATTTATTTAATTGCGTTAAATTATTATGAAACTCTAATGAACTATTTTTATGCATAATAATTATATAATAAATTATTTTAAAAACATTAAAAGTGATATAATTTGATTTAAATAATGTTTTATAAGAATATGTTAGATTAACATGACATAAAAACGTCATTTATATAATTATATTCTAATTAAAACACTTTCTTTATGGCATTATTTTCAAATTAAATTAATTGAGTCACGATTGGTGATGATGATATTTTATAAAAATAATATTTTATAATATTACATAAAATATTAAAATATGAAATGGTGATTAATATATTGTTTATAATATCATTAAATTCATATTTTACTCTATTTGGAACTAATTTTATTGAGAATTAATTTTATGTATTTTTATCTATTATTGAAATTGAAGTGTTCCCCAAACCTCAATTATAATATGGAACCCCAAAATTCTATTATTCACTTCACATTATACCTTGTTTGTAAAGAAAAAACATCCACATTCTCTTATCTACTACACAAGACACATTATATATGTGATTTTATTTCATAACTACCAACCCTAATTCCCTTAAAAGTATATCGAAATGTGTTATTTTGAAGAATATATAATTGAATTTATCATTTAGCTTCATATTCATTATTCGTTACCACCAATTAATATTGTATATATTTAATAAATTAATAAATTATTAGAACTAAATATATTATTATGTAATAATTATTATTCATACACCATTATTCGTCCTCCTTCAATCAAATGAATATCAAAATATCTCTCATGAAAACGTATAGCTTACCATATCCACATAGCGATAGGATCCATTTCACATATCCAAATTTTATGGATGGGGTTTATAATGTTTTTAATATATATATATATATATATTATAATGTTTACATATATATACTTATAAAATGATATTATAACATCTACCTTTTTATGTTCCAAATCATTGAAAACTGACAATTTCAAACATGCGTACATCTGGACTAACACCTCAACAAAATAATGTGATTCATTTTTAGATTTTTTATTTGGATTGAAATTACGAAATATTTATTAAATATATATGATATTTATAAATTAAAAATGAATATTTAATTGTGTGTTTTTTTAATTTCTTCCATTCTATCCCTAAAAAATTGAATCAATATTCATGTGTATGTAGGACCTACTATCTATTTGAATGGTGTAATTCATTTTTCTCAATCCATAATTTTTTCATGAATCTAAACACTTATATAATCAATATTTTATATATTTATAAAACTTTACCATTATATAGATGATGTTGAAACGATCAGAACGCGAAGACCAAGAATATTAAACCAAAATAGGCATTAAGAATGAAAAGGATAGCACTCAAAATAGCGATTTTGATAAATAATTGTAAATAATTGTGAAATAATCGGTTATTAGTAAATAAAATATTATATGGTATATATATGTGTGATTCATTAATACATTTATAATATGTTAATATATATTAAATATAAAGTTCCCACACATCAAGTGGATGTAAGACCTAAGGTAAGGGATTTTAATATTTCTTTTATTTTCATAGGATATATGTCATATTAAAAACTTATTATATATATATATATTTACCATGAGTGAACATTATTTTTAACATTAATAAATTAATCTGTATTTACAAATCAACATAATCTTTTAACATTTAAGGGTCTTAGGATCCATTAGTAACCAATGTGGTCAGGGTTTTATATTAAAATCTCATATTTTATAGAGAATTTTTATGATTAAGTATATGATGATGATATAATACGATCAATATTTCATTTAAATCGTTGAATTTAATCTACTATGTTTATTCCGTATGAATACATGTCTTCCAATAATTTTCATCAACTTATGTACTCAAAAGACCAAAAATATGTTTTCAAGTAATATCAACATTATATCTCTACGCAGTCATAAAGCCTTTTTCATCCATATTACTGAATTAAAGAAATGTTTTAATAATGTTTATTAATATTTAAAAATGATTTTTTAATGTTATTACTTCCTATTTTTTACTTTTTAAAATATGATTTAAAATAAATATTCTTGTCTTTTTTTAAAGAGATCATTTATAATATTATTTTAAATATTATAGGATTTCTATTTAACATATATTACATTAAAATAACAACAATTTTTTATGAAATATAATTTCATTTAATCAACCCTCAAATTTGATGATTTTTTAATGAATATTTTTTAAATAAAATATCAAAATATATATATATATATAATTCATATTTCCAAATTAAATGTTTTTTCTATAAGAATGTTTTAATGATATTTTAACTATATTTTAATATTTCAAATACAAAAACACTTAATATTATATATGAATTACCAGGGATATGATCCACTGATAACATCCATATTTATTCTCTGGAAGGCTCATTTTTATGATGAAAGATTTCTATGAAACCCATACCTTTTTGAGTATTTATATAATGTTGAAAATTGGAAATGTTTACAAAATCATTTTTTTAAGATAATATTTTATAATATATTTATGATAAATATTTATATTAATTGTTAATGATATTATGAATGTTTTATAATCATTTGAAACACATATTAATGATTTTAAATGTGTTTTAGGTTAGACTTATATCTCCTTCTATAAAACTGTAAATGATTGATATCTCATGAGATAAAATGGGTATAAATGGTGAGATAATGCAGTATACTAAGGGAATATTTTAGTTATGATAGTCATTATATTAAACCATGTATTCTACAATGTTATTAAGATTCATCCCAATCCACAATGATTATATTATGAGTGAATTGTGACTACTAAAATGGTGTGGAGAGTGATCCCAATCATCTATGATAGTTTTGGTAATAAGCCATATTGTGTAATGAAAATTTTATATATTTTATTGGTTACTCTACAATTCTATGTCTTATTCCAATTTTATGCCTCAATGGATTGATTTCTTTAATTCTGTTATTATTAAAATCTTTCAATATTCCTTGATTTGTACAATTACTCAAGATTAGGATATGACAAGAAGAATTTTCATATATTATGTTCATGTTATCATACATATATGTTTATGTTTGATTTGGATAATTTTTCATATCTCCCTCGTATACCATTTCTGAGCATATATGACCACTAATTTTTAAGATTACATTCCCTGGGTTATTAATAATTTTACTTACTATAATAATTCTAATATTGGTTGTAACTTTGTTGAACAATATGAGAGATTATGTATACCATCTAAGAAATTGTTTTATTTGTTTCCATGTTTCCAATGGAACACTACCAATATAATTGTAGAATGAAAACTTAATTCATATGATGTAAATTTGTCTTCAATTATGCGATATGTATGTATGATTTTTTTTGTTTTCTTTATCTTTGATAAAAAAATATGATGTAAAATTAAAATGTTGTTTTGATTTACTGCCACTCGTATCAATGAATATTTTTTCCAATATCCTTTTTTATTCATTTATTTTTATTGTTTTATGAAATGAGAATATGTATTATTTTTTCCTATTTATATTATCGTAAATATAAATTTTTAATATATTCCTTCCATTATTTATCCTCTTTGGTAATTTTTTCATCTAAATTTCTAAAAAATATTACCAAAGGAATACCTTTTCACAATTCGCCACTATAGAATCATTATATTGATTTTTAAGGTTTCTATTAAAGGATACATTAATGGTAAATCATTATTATAATTTTGTTAAAATACTTCTCATTATATTTATATAAAAAACAATCATTTTTTATTTATTCTTGAATATAAATATATATATATATATAATATTTTGAAAACATTTGTAATTTTATGAATCTTTTTTCTTTCATGAATTATCTATTCTGTTGTTATATTATTATAAAACTCTATAATATTTATTGACGTTAATATGTCTAGGAAATGATATTTTTGATATCATACTATTTCATTAGTTCAGGTTATGAGATTTCATGAAAATTTTTAAAAGCCCATTCTTCTTAAAAAGTTTTTTTAAGATATGTTAATTGAATTATTTTTTGGGTCCCACATATGTATGGATGTAGATATGAAGGTTACAGTATCAACCTATAATTACTAATCCTAAGATTATATATCGAGGAATAGTAATACATATATATATTTAATTTTTTCAAAAAAAAAGTTTACATATTTACTTTACTCACATTTTCAGGAATAGACCTAATGAATTTGTTAACAAAGAAATGAGTGTAATTCATTTTCTCATGATATTTTTCCAACAAGTTGGTTGTTCAAAATTTATAAATAATTATCAGTATTATTCCAAATTTATAGGATTCCTTTTCTTTTTCATTATATTCCTTATTACATGTTACACATTTTATAGTATTCTACACTCCATTTTCATGATTAACTATTTTGTGGTTATTGAGATTTATTTTGAGATATATCATATATTTTATAATTCCTTATTGATAATTATATGATCTTATGTTTCTATATCATGATTTATTATTTTATTTTATGGACTCATTTTATTTTATAATAATATTTATTAACTCATCATGTTATCCATTACATTTATGATCTAATACATTATGATATTTTTTTTCAATTATTACGCATCCGATCACACACCATCATCATAATTACATTCGATTTTATATGAATATGATTATATCATGTGATATGTCAAAAAAATTTGATAGGGGAGTACAATTATGTAGTATTTTTTCCTGTTTTGTAAAATAATTTGTTAATGTATCTAATATACAAGACCCAAAATCATTAGGTCTTTGTGGTGTGAAACTGTCTATGATATTTTTAATCATATAATGACATTAATGTACTATATACATTCTAAAATTAATCTCCTCGAAAAGTGTAATTTGTTTGGAAGGGAAAATTTAAAATTATACATGAATGTGATATATATTATGGAAACATCATTTATATAAGAATCAATGTGTTATATATGAAATTAAAATGTCCATAGAATTTATGTTTCCAATATAAGAACACAATATATTTTTGTGGACTGTAGATGAATAAAAAATATATGAATGAATCTAAATGTTGGAATATTAATTAGAAATTAATTTTTATAATGCCAAATTCCTAACAAGTGATTTATATGTTCAAAAAACAATACATATAGACCAATTTATAAATACCATAATGTCATAGATGAACATATTACTATATTTTTCTAATTATATATTTGTTTAACAAATGATTATGTTGTGATGAATGATGTCAAAAAATATTCATCTTTTGATGAAATTATATTATTATTTTTTTAAGGATATGTTGAATGTATATATCCCAAGAAATTGAATAAATTAAGAAAATTAGATATTATAATTCTTCTTCAAATATAATGTATCCAACAAGAAAATAGTTATATTCCCATGATGTAAATATTCCTCTCATAAAATAATTTTAATATATAAAAATCAAAGTATGATATAAAAGAATTAATTTGTTTCAAAGTTAATTTAATACAAATTATGTAATTTTCTCATGTAATGTAATTAATTATAGTTTATAGTACCTCTACCTATTCATGAAAAATGTTATAGTAAAAATATTATAGTTCATATTAATTAATTGGTAATATAATTTCAAATTACCATTTTAGTGTTATTATGTTTTATAATTGTTTAAATTGATATTTTTTATTGTCATATAATTATTTTTAGATGATTGATATCAATATTTCTAATTTATCAACATATAGTTAAATAGTAAATAAAGACCTATATTTTAGAATAAGTTTCACATGGGTGTCATTTTCAACAATCACTCAATTTTCCCTTATTATGTTTCATTTCATCTATTTATCACTTTGGATAATAATTTAGTAACATTAATGTATGTAATGAGAAGTTGTTGAATTAAATAAAAATTATATTAGTAGTAAAATTTTTTAAAAACAGGTTTGATAAATTTAGAGTTCTATATAAATTTTTTTATGATTGGATATAAAAATCATATATTCCATATGGTTCTACCTTATACTTTTTTTAATATATGTTTTTTCTAATAGGAGGGTAATGTGATGTTTTTAACTATGGGCATCCATTTTGATCAAATAAAAATATTTTTAGGGATTGCGATTAATTTTGGATTTTATACTACATTATGAGGTCTTTCAAGAAATTTTATTTAACATATTATTGATGTTTAACAGAGGGTGGAAAATTAGTAGTGGAATTGTCAATGAGAAACACTACTATATTCGAATTTATAAGGTTATCTAATTATTATTCCTTATTTTTTAATTTGGGATAAAATTGAAATTGTTATTAATATTTTCCTATGATATCAATATACATAATACCTTATTTTTTCCTCATATAATCCATTAAATTCATATTTTTTGAGATACTCTCAAATTTCTTGGAATATATTTTTCCATGGATATCATCCCAAAAAATGAATCATATTTTGAAAATAGTTATAGTTATAGATTATACACTATAGAATTCAATCTTGTTGGTAGTGGGTTAAGGCTGTTATTGTTAACTTCAATTTACAGAGGTTTGGTTTATATTATAATCATAATTATATCATTATTTGGAATATGATTCGATATGATGAATTGTGATTAACACTATGTCTTGATGATTTGTAAATATTGGAATAATTTCTTATTGTTTAGATGGTTATGTAATACTTTCCAAATATATATTATATTATTAGTATATTTTTTTATATTGATATACTTATTTTTATTAACGGTATTACGTAGTAATAATCACTTCATAACCAATTTTTATCTTCAAATTTTATTTATGAAAATTTTCATGGCCATACCCCATCAATCCCCCTTGTATTCCACGGAAGAGATTATGAGTGAAAATATGAGACCAAATATTATATACCATTTATTAATGACAATATATAATGGTATATTCAATCATATTTGTGTAATATCTCTTATTTTAAAGAATTATATCCAAATAAAAATATAATGGAAATATTTCAATTAAAATTTTAATATATCAATGGTTAGTAATAAATATTAATAACAAAATACCTATAATCTCAAAAATCAAATAAAAAAGCTGACAAAAATGAAATGGATGAATAATTAGACATAATTATATCAAATATAAATTAGGTAATATTATTAATTAAATATAATAAACATTCACTAAATATGTACATTTGTTTTTACAATATATTTCCAAATATCACATTTAACATTATTTTTGAATAATAAAATAATTTATAATGTGTGACTGAAAATATAAATATATTTATTTTATTACGTACATGAATCATTTTTTATTCAACGATATTAGAGAAAATTAATGAATATATTAATTATATTAATGAAACAAAACAAATAACCCATGGTATATCAAATAATTATCTCAACCCCATAACATTGTAAATGTAGGATATTAACTAAACATCAATAGTAAAATAATAGAAAACCACTTTGAATAGCACTCAATAACACTTTAAACACCTTTAATTAGAAAACCCCACATTGATAAGAATTATTCCCAAAAAATATTATTACTATTAAAATGAAAATTAAGTTGTATATCCATAATAACATAATATATAAGTATTACAAAAACAGAACATTTTGATTTGAATTTAAATATATTAACTATCTATCCTTTTCATATAAAATGTTATTATATAATTGTTTTTTTATTTTTTGTGTACAATTATTAAATGATATAATATTATATATATCAAAATAAAAATTAAAAATAATAACTTATTGATTCATCCAATAAATTCTAACAATACAAAATTTTGTCTAAGTTATCACATTTCATCATCACCACTATTCTACTATATATACTAATTGATTCTCATGAACCATTCATAAATAGAATAATGATTTCTCTTCTTTTCCTAAAATATGTACTCAATGGATGTAATAATCATCTATGTAAAAAATACCCATATACTTGGCATCATCAAATAGATAAATTATCCCACTATTCGAGTAAAAACTTCTGAAGGAGAGAATCGATTGATCATAAAAAATATAAATATCAACTCATTAACCTAAAAATATATTTATAACATGTAAATTATTTCATCAAATAATTTATTAACTATTATTATATAATTTTTGGATACCATTATAGTGACAATCACACATCATATATATTTTATCATATTTCCATATAAATTAGTGAATAAATAAAAAATATCCCTCAATGGATCTCTATCTTGAAACTCAAATCAATTTTCATTTTTCGAATAAATAAATCATCATAAATAAAACATAAATATATAATTATGTTTTATATTTCCCCCTTTAAATAAACATATATAATTTATATCTAAAATTCCAAAAAATTATTTTTCTAAATTTATTATCATATTATATATTTTGTTCATATCAAAATCATTATAAATATCTATAAATTTATAAAATATAATAAATTATCAAAACAACATTACTATATTTTAATATAAAAGAGATGAGGATTTAGATTCATTTACCTCCAATGTATTTTTTTGAACACAATATATTTAGTGTCATAGATTATTATTATAAATTTTCATATAATATTAATTAAAATTAAATGAAGAAATAAATAAATATAAATCTATATTATACAATATTGAATTTAGATGTAAGAGAAATAATGTGAAATATCAAACAATTGAGTACTATAAAACTTGTTCATCTGTGATTTAGACAATAATAAATGAAATTTCAATATAGATCTATTTTAAAAATGGTGTAATTATTCAAAATTCAACATTTTTAACTATTAATGATTTAATATGAAAAAGAGGTATCAAATTATTTTTAATGGGGTGATATAATACATTTTTTATCTAAAATCATGAATGAATAAAATGATATGATAATTAGAATGGTTATTAAACCATTCAAGTTAAAATATTATGAGTAATATTCTATTTTTTAAATTGTTGTTTAAACATGAACTAAATTATCCATTACATAAATCCTTGGGGAGTTTAAAAATAATGAATATCTTATTTAGTTTACTAATCATGTAGTACACCATATAGTTTTTCCTATCTTAGAGGGGAGTATATAAATATTTATAGTAAACAAATATAGAACCAAGTATTTTCAGGTCATGATTCTTCCTTGTATTATATTTAAATATTTCTATATATAATTCTCGATCTAGAACTGAGACGATATGTGATTCTGAGGCCCAGTGTTCCAAGAGATAATTTTATAAAAATATTAAATTTATTATATAATGAAATCACTTGGAATTATAGAGAAAATGTGATTAATCATAAATGGATGATCAGATCAAAACATAGACATCAGATTGATTTTGAAATGTGGTTTTACCATAGGAGAGACCTATAATAAGTCGGTGAGGGGAGTTTATATATGCCGGACATTGGTAGATGGGTATATTTAAAAACAACAATTTATTTATTTTACTTTAATTAATCCAACATATAATAAAATTCAACAACATCATAGATAAGGAAAGTTCTCTGTGGAAAGATGTATAAACCATTGAATGACCCCAGATCATCTTCCCCTCCTTCTGTTGGGGAATCAAATTAGTTGATAATAAACCTCCATATCATTGAAGATTAGGAAAAAGAAAACATAAATACTTCATTCGATCATTGGTTGTTTAATTATTTGATGAATAATAATCAAATATATTTGTATAAATCTTTACTTTTTTATTCCCTTTTTTATAAAATTAATTGTGAATTATCATCTCATTTCATATATGCTCTAGTTGTTGGACCATTAATTCCACCCATGTGACTATAACATTGATTAATTCAATGTTTTATAACACAATACCCATGTTCTTGATCGTTGTCCAAGAAAATTATGAAAAATATTTTTCAGAAATTTATGTACCCATTCCCCCTCAATTTCATCATGTTTTCACTTATTGGATCATGTTGTCCTAAATAAACATTATTGGTCGGTATATAGTCCACACAAACCCATGGAATCATGACTTATTCACGATCAATTGATTTATTAATGAATAATGAAGATTTATCATTCATTATTGAGATTTGGATTATATTTTTGACAATTGGAGATCAAATAATTGATGGTGGAAGGATCAAGGGTGATCGGTTTTGTCAATGCACCCCAATGGAATGACTGGATCCACATTCTGGTGAACGGAAGATGAATACTATGATAAAATTCAAAATCTAGTATTTTTTCATGGGTTTAAGGATGTATCTATAATGGAAGATCCAAAATAGACGTATTGATCATGTATCTGTATAAATATTAAAAACACGATGACATTCCATGTATTGTGATGAACACACAACATGTAGCCCTCTGATTTAGGCGGTAAGGGTTTCAAGAATTAGTAAATATTGAATGGAATGTATACCTTCTACAATTCATAGAACACATCCCTATATGGATGTGTTTTTTGGAGGATCACGTGGGTGGCACCATGTGTGGGTTCAAATGTCCAGAAACGTGACCGTGTAATGATGTACAGAGACACTATGTCATGTACACAAACATGACTAGAATGAATCAGATCAGTCCCATATTGTTTGGAAATGTTGTCTAGTCATTATAAATGGAATGTAATTGTACATGGAATTAGTTCTATGTGATGTTCTTGTACATGGTTAGGTGATGGAGCGGGACCATAGGACATGTGGGTCCTCTAACATTCCATTTTATATAAGGTACCTATTAAAGAAATAATAATGTTAAATACCTCCTTTAGTTGTACTCATATTGTTTCCCCAAGTAGCTTATCTTATGTCTATTTCTATATTGAATGTGAAGGGTTATTCAATTGTGTATTTTTTTTATTGTGTGCAATTCTCCAGGAAAGATACATTTTTAGGTGATGCTCGATGATGGAAGTGATCAGGCATGATCAATATGGACTCCTCACTGGAACCCTCTTAATGGTATGGGGAATGGGTCCTCTGCATCATTTTATAGTAGAAACCTAAAATTTGATAGGTAATCTATTTTCTTCTTACTCATTTAGTGGAACCCTCTATTCTTCACAAGAGATGGAAGCTGTATAGAATTATAGTGTGGAACCATTTCTCTAGGATGGGTATGGGTCCTCGATAATCGGTGTGGAACCCTCCTGCTGGGTACGGCATGTGTCCTTTATTGAATATTAGAGTGTAACCATACTTCTTTTACAATGGAATGGGTCCTCTATCTATCACTTTTTTCCCTTTACAATGATTCGTAGGGTTGATGTGTGGTAGAACTGGATGTTAACTTCTAAGTAGATAGGTGAGATTCTATGCATCATTTATTGACATGTGGATATGTTGTAGACTCTTCTTCCAGGGATGACATGTGAGATGGTGATCCCCTATCTCTATCTATTTTTTCATTTCACTAAGACTATAAATACTTCTATAGATCATTATCTATAACATTATATCTTGATGACTCTTTCCATGAGATATTAAGACTCATGTGGTATGTATCATTCTTTTTGTGATTATTCTATCCTTGTTTGATGAGTTTAATCACATACAATAAGTGGAAAAAATATATATGTATTTATTCAACTCACTACTTTGTTCCACTAATATTCTAATTAGGTTACTCAATATCCTTGTCTTAGGTTATGTTATTCTCATTCATTAATTTTAGAATCATGTTTACTATGTAATGTCATTTTGTCACTGTTTTATATATTAAATCTCTGCCTTTAGATTTTGAGGTAACCTATTGGGTATATATAAAATCATACATGTATGGTATATTACCACATGTGGTGTGCCGTATACAGACATGAGATATGTTTTCAAGGACTATAGAGGAGCTTCGTGAAACATTTTACATTGGACTGTATATGGTGGTCACAAATTAGATGTCATGAAATGGGTCCTCTCAATGTCTTACTGTCCAATTTTTTCATGTTAGGACATTTTCCATGTTTGCGATTTATATTTTACATATTAGTTTCAGTTTACACAGTCATTATCTTGTACTGCACAGATGTATTAAATTCAATTTTGTTTCCATAGTGTTTTTAATATTTTACACTTTTCCCTCTTCAAATTTTAATCAATATAGATGTCTGTTTCTGAATAGGTATATAGTAAATGGCCTATCCATGTTATATATTCCTTCAGTGCTAGTCTCCACACACTAGTCTATAGAGGTGGTATTATGGTAGCTGGTGCTCGAGGCCCTTCTAGGGTCAATTTTTGAAAAATTACTATTGAATGTCGTTTGATCATTGGGGATGAGTTATGAGTAGTACCCTTATAATTACTTTTATATGATTAAGGAAAAAGTTTTAGATAATATCAAGTGTGTATCTCATTTTAGGGAGTCTATTGATGGTATGGGAGCTGACGTATCCATTCACATGGTCCTTGACTACATATCTGTCAACTCTGCATGATGATAAATTGGTTACAAGGAAAAATGGTATATGATTCGTATATGATTGAGTATTATACAATTTTTATTGAGTTAGATTCCAATTTTTTATAGATACATATTCTCATCTGTTTTTGGAATGTCGAGAATGATTTAAGAAGCATCTATGATTAATGCCATCTAGGATACCAGTTCGGGAACCAGACAACAATATGATGAGGGATGAGGCCTCTATTTAGTGTCTATCTCTAGAGCCAATTACATCATGTTGATAGGTAACATCACCTATAAATTTTTAATAGTATATCATTACATCAGACCATGCTATGTATGCACACATGCTCATATGGCTCTATGACTTCTAGTACCAATGGCTATAATGGTTCTAGGATGATCTATATCCTCAGGAAGTAGGGGATTATATTGATTCGGTGGTATGTATAATTAGGCTTACTTAGGCTAATATGGATTAATTTTTTTCATTGGAAACTAGATTTTTAAAATTAGTAGATTGATGTTAGTGGATTACTGATTCACATATACACGATGACATGATAATCTCATGGATCAACTTATAGAAATGGTTATGTGAGGAGTACTAGCCCTCCTAATGGAACTCAGCTCAGATTTTGGATCTCCTATAGATGTGGGAGGGAGGGATGATGATGGTTTTATTTTAATTGAGGTTCAAATACCTTAATTTTTTCTGTCTCATCATTCTTCAAGATGGAAACATTTGAGAATAGAAGTATTATAGTGAACTTGGAGAGAGATTTTTGATAACTTTTTTACTCTTGGGAATCCCCACTTATGTTGGGGTGCTTGATGGAGAACCACTAAAATAGTTACTAATTTATATGGATTATATGAAGTTAGATATAGATATATGAATCATAGAGTTGAGTCTTCTTTAACATCTTGCAAAAAAAATTCTAGGATTTCATTTTAAAAGTTTTATTGTGATCTCACAATGTCGCATGGTCATGAAGTAGTTGAAATCACAGAGCACAACAGAATCCTTGAGAGGGTTCTTCCCACAGTTTTGATGGGTGAGGTCACATATGAAATGATTGTGTGACTCAATACGTTGACGTGTGTAGGAAGGTAGTTGAAAAACAACCATGGTAATAGAAGTACCATGATTGTTGATCTCATCGGTAAGAGTAGGGTGGGCCCCATGGAGGAGGAGCTAGAAGAAGAGTACAAGGAGTTATGTATTGTGGAAAAATTTATGATGTACTTTAAACACCACTACTAGGTGGCCCGCATTAGGCTCTGGGAGCTTTAATCTGAGTTCATCGATAGTTTAATGATTTGGAGGCTTATAAACCCATAGTGAATGTGAGGATTAGTAGAACGATATTTTTCTAATTACTCTTTGTTAATTGTTAGTAGACATAGGGGATATTAATTCCTTCATCCTCATACACCATATGTGATATCCGGAGATCCCAGATGAGGCACTAGACTAATATATTCAACTTGATATTCATAGAGGGAATCATTCTTCTCTGTCATTTTACTGTCGAAAGTGGAAGATATCACCTGATGGATTGTTCTTCCATGATATGATCCTGATTTGACTACTATTATAGATTACTCAATTACCTATGCATTGATGGGATGTGATTCAATGTTATGGTTGATATATATCTCATGGTTGTATGGTCGGTATATGTTATTTGGTGTCAACACCCACCACCCATGAGTTATCTTGTATATTCCTTGGTGTACAAGGATCTTTCAGTGTCTTGATTCCTTCTTTTGTGGAGGCTTATATAGAAATATTCCATGATGATATTTTGGGGAAACCTCTACAGAAAAATGGAATTGTTCACCGACATACCTTATACAACCTGTCGAATATCATATGTGGAGTATTTGATTTATACTACCAAGATCTGGTAAATACGATTTCAGTTGGAGGATATTCCTATGAATGTTTACATAAAATCTAGTGTTTCCCCATGGGTATATCTGGTATTGTTTGTTAGAATGGTTGATGAGATCATACAACATTAGGTTGATTATAATCACCATAAAAAGGCCACGTTATAGAAAAATCACCCATTACTGATGATTGATGAACCCATTGATAAGATTCAAGGCATTAGATTCTTCATGAAGATCAACATTTAGTCTAACTATTTTATTTTTATGGTTTATGATGCTAATATATCAGAAATAATATTATGATGTCTCTATTTACAATATCTATTCTTCATGAATCCATTTTGTGTGAGGGATTCCCTACAAGGTTTAAGGATTGGATTAACAACGTTTCTAATTCCAAAATTGAATGTTTTTATGTTCTGTTCATAAATTACAATATCATGTAAACTGATCAGAGGTGGATCATTGAAATCACTTTTTTATGGTTATGTTTTTACTTTGAGAGAACCATTGTTTTGGGAATCTATCAGTGATACAGTTTTAGGTTCATGAGGTACAAATTATCCGGAATTTATATTACGAGTATTTACTATTCATATACCATGTGAAGATAGATTCATTTCTTTATTGGGATCCACCAAAGACCACGTCAGAGGTGTTTAAATTTCCCTCCATGGTGGGGTACTATATGAGGTTTGTGGAAGACCTCCTTATAATTTATTACCATTTGACAACCCAGATGTGGAATGGAAAAATGTTTTCTAGACTAATTTGTGCTAGATGACCATCAAGGAGTTGAGGTTGCGGTTAATGACTGCTCTAGTGTTGAGAATACTAGAGGAGGTTACTGAGTAAGTGGTGTATTGTGATTATGTTGCACTTCGTATTAGTATATCATTGATGGTGTAATAGGAAGTTATCTTATATGGGCCCTAGTAGTTCTGACCTCATGAGAAAAAATGTGTGTATTATGACCAAGATATGGAATTGGAGTCTTTAAAAAATGTATAATGAGGAACTACCTTTTTGTAATTTTCTTTATAGTTTACATAGACCATCATAGTCTTATGTATGTATTCACAAATATATATTTTTTGAAGATACAACAGTTTTTTTAGAGTTCTTACAGGACTATGACTTTGATATAATCTATAATCATGAAAAGTGAATTGTGCTAGATTATTCCCTTACTAGTAAATCCTATAAATTCATTGTTAATTAGTCCTTGAAGAAATTTGAATACCTACAGTTGACCATAGTGGATGAGGAGGAGGGTACATAATTTCTGAATTCATGGGTGTTGACTCATACACTTATCGATCATGTGAGAGAGTCCTAGTTTGGATAAATTGACTATGACGACTCACATGACCATAAAACTATAGGAGATTCAACAGATGGATATTCTATGTGATGGAATCATGCTATTTTTCCTAGGGAAGGATGGGGTTTCATGAGATGATTATGGATTTTTTGTTGTGAGAGTTCTACAATTCTCCATTATTTGACCATCCCATTGAAGAGAATATGTATAGGAACCTTTAATAGAATGTTTAGTAGTGTATAAGGAGAAAGATTGTATCTAACATCCTCTCTCGGTTTTTTCTATGCCCTTCATATCCTATAGTGAAAGTGAGGTTTAATATCCCTAAATATTGTGACATGGCTTCCATGCACAACAAAGGATCACGTGGCCATCTTTCTAAAAGTTGACCAACTCATTGTTTCATAGCACTTACATTATATTAGGGATTAGAGATTGGTAGATAGTTTGAATTAGTTGTATGTACAAGAAAGTGGTCATCTTTATGTGGATCCCAAAACAATTATCTATAACCGTGATTCACATTTTTCATTAGGATTGCGGAGAGGCCTATAGAAGGAATTACAGACCCAAATGATGGTGATTATTGCCTTTAACCCCCATAAACATGGGTATATTGAGTTCACTATCCAGGTGTTCGATGATATGTTAAGGGAATGGTTGTTAGACATCAAATGGGGAAGGTATGGGTAAAATCCCTTGGAAGAGAATATATACAGTAACATCTACCACTTTACCATTAAGATGGACCGTTTTGAGGCCATGGACATGGTCCCATGCTTTCCACCCTTTTACTAGACAAGGATCAACACCACATCTCTTGTGCTCCCAGAGATGGTGCATGTGATGATAGAGAATGTACAAATCATCTTTTAGAATATTAGGATGGCTCTAATAAGGTAGAAATATTATGTTGACATATGTCATGGGACTATGATGGTCCATCCAGTAGACCATATTTCCATGATATTATTCACATAACAAGAATTTTAGGTTATTTTATGTGGAGATAAACCATACATGATGCTCGTTGCATTTTTTGAGGTCATGTAGATGGTTTTTGAGGTCGTTTACCACCTCTCCCTACTTGAAATAATATAGCAGGGTCATGAAGTATTTCAAATGTCATAGGTGAGGATATTTGTGAATAAACATATAAACATCATCAACTATGGTGAGGGGGACAAAAAGGATGGAGCCACATTTGTTTTCACCCAGTGGGGCTCTAGTTGAGAAATTAAACTAACCTATGTGGATATATCATCCCATTGGTCCACCTATTATGGAAGAATGTGAATGAGATGGATTGTTCTTTGCTGAGGTATATCCATATGTGTTCCCAATATAGATAGATGTTTGTTTATTTTTTCTTTTTTGGGATGAAAATGTTGATGTAAGGAATGATGTAAAGACTCAGTTTTTTCCTCATATGACATTGAAATATTTGGATAAATGAATTTTATGTGATAGGCACTGAGATGGAATGTTATTCCAATCCTTAATGTTCCTTGAATTTATTTATATAAAAATTAAATTTATTTTATATTGTCTGGTCATATGTTCATAAAGATGATTCCATAAATCATTAATGGATGCTCAAAGTTGAAATCTAATATATTTTGTTCAGAATGTGTTGTTTACCCAAAGCATGAAATAAAATATGTTGCTTAGGGGGTTTTCATATGGTGACCATTGGAGGGTGTATTTTGTATATAAAATAATTTATTTTATTTTATTTAATTAAATTATCATTTTATAATCATATGCAAGTTCATCTCTATGGAATATCCCCTAGGGTTAGCTACATAAAGACTTATAAGTTTCTAGAGCTTCTACCCATCACCTATTGGAGATTAGAAATTAAAAAAAAGAAACACCATATCAGATTAGATATGGATCTAGAAAACAAAAAGGCAACTTTTGATCATTTGAGTGAATGATTATTGAGGATGAGTGATCCAATATCTATGTAGTACTCTATAATTCTTTGGTTATTCCTTAATTGATTAAATTTATTGATCATAATTATATCATTAATTATATGTTCCAATTGTTGGACCACTGCATGTGCCCTTGTAATAATTAAATTTATTATTTCAATAAATTATAAAATGAGAATCCTTGTTCTTGATCATTGGGTAAGCACTCTCAGCCAACAATTGATAAAAAATTTTTCTAGTGCATTTTCCCCTATATTACATAATTTCTATAACTAATTCGACCTCGTGACCCCAGCTCAACATTTCCAGGATATTCCATTCCAAATCAAACACCCAAAATCATAATGGATTCTAGAATGAGTGACCTATCAAGGAATCTGGCATATATCTAGGATGGATTCCTATTGTGTGTTATCATTTTTATGTTCATAAAATGAATAATTTAAGGATGAAGGATCCTAGTTGACTAGTTCTGGTGATGTACCCCCACTGTATAACGAGATCTGATTTATAGTGAATGGTAGTTAGAAAATAAAAATGATAACTACGTCCACTATTTTGGAGTAGATTTTTGGCCGAAACTATGGAAGAAAGGATGAAATTAACTTTTAGATTAAATATATGGAATATTATGAAAAACCTTGACTGAAAACCTTGATTATTGATGAACATATGCCATGTATCCCTCTTTGTAAACCAACATGTTTTTTTATAAATATTTAATGATTGAATGTAGGGTATCTCCCACAAACATCATGCACCTTTTCTTCATATGGAAGAGCATCATGGAAGAGAACATGAGTTCTAAATCATGTGGGAGTACAAGGCCATGCATGTTTCCAGGTACCAATGTACACAGACATGCAGTAAGGTAAATTGAAAAGTACAGAAAGAGGCATTTGAATCCCAAATAGTTTACACCCACGTTTTAGTCCACCTACATGGTTTGTACTTCTACATGGATTTGGAGCAATGTTCTAGATGGGGCCATGGGTAGGTAGTAGAGAATAACTACATTCTATGTGGGTCCTCTGACACACCACATACTACATTGTTACATTTTAGGAAATTTCAATGTTATGTATCATGTTTGTTTGGACCCAGAATTTGGACTACAAGTATGTTATCCTCAGTGTTTTTTCATAGGGAATGAAATTGGTAACAAAAATGTTTATTTGGGGATGAAATATATAATTTTTTGAAATTTTTCTATGTTATGTGATTCTCAGTGATATAATTAATTAGGTGGGATCGCCAGAGACTCTTGAGTGGAACCCTTTAAATTAGTTGTGCATGTGTCCTTAAGGACCTTTATAGTGGAACCCTCCAACTGGACAAGGAATGGTTCCTCTTCTGACTCCTAGAGTGGATCTATCCTATTATAAAAGAAAATAGGTCCTCTATAGACATATATATTGGAAACCTCATACTGGGATGGGCATGGTTCCTCTATTAACTCTTAGTGTAGAGAACACCTATTATCATAAGGTGTCGGTCATCAATAGAAATCTAAAGTGGAACCCTCCAGCTGGATAGTGTATGGGTGTTAAACTATTGTATTGTCAACCCATTAATGGGAATGGTATAAAACGCAGCCTTAAACATTACATAATATTTAATTAAATGAATAATTCACATTGAGGATCTTTTCAGGTTTATAGTTTTAGATAATTAGGTCATTACATTTACATAACAACATGAATATTACATGTAGACAATTCTACCGAATATCTATTTTTTTCAAAAAATAAAAACTCTTGAAAAAAAGAGTCTTCTCTAGTTCAAGGTTTTAGACAGCATGACTTTTCCTTGATCACATCCTTGACCCTGTTCATCTTTAAGTCCTGCGAAAACATTTCAAAACATGGGATGATCATAAAAATATCAGTAAGGGTTATAAAACAAAGAATGAAAACATTTTTTCATAAATACATACAAATCATGAAACCATTTAATTATCTCAAGAAATCATAAGATTTATGAAAGACACATAGAAATCATTAATCATAAATGTAACTCATGGCATCCATATCATACTTACATTGTATCTATCACAGCTATATAGGGAGTTACATTGGAATACCCACACATTATATTTCTTAAAATCTCTTAGTAGAAACATTCAAGTTTACCTCTTTTACATTACGGAATTAATTGGATATCTATCTTGGTCTCACCCTCCCTAGGGTTATCATGGAACAACCCATATACATAAATAATTCCCAAGAACCATAACATAATCATATCACATAATATAAGCATAAAGGAAAGATAACATTTCTACATTGAAATAATAAAATATCATTTCAAGATATTAAAAAAATAAATCCATTCTCAAAATCATTTTCAATACCAAAATATGTAAAAAGTGTATATGGTATTTACCTTTTCATTTTAAAAACATTCCAGATTGTTAAGGAAGCCAACAATAAAATAATACTCATGGTGGCGGAATTGTCATTGTCACCGATTATGTTAAAAAAATCCCTTTTTGAAATTTAGTAAAACGCTTTGTATAAAAAAATTCCCTTTGAATAAAATTAATATTCAATGGGGTTTATACAGCGCATAAAATAAATTTGTATATAAAACTAAAAATGACTCAATGAAAGGAGATTGAGACGAAGTCCCTTACCTTGTGTTCGACTTGACTCAATCATTCTTTAATCTCATAAAAAATAAACTAATGTTAATTTATACTTTCTTAATAACATTTTTCATTTTTATTATTCGTTTTATTTAACTTATTACCTTGTTATAAAAATTATGTAACCATTTATGTTAATAACGTTCATTTTGTCGATATTTGGTACTCGAGTAAAAAAAGAACAACTTATATTTACAAGTTGTCCATGTGGTAAATGGTTCATTATATAAAGATTTATATTCATGATTTGGATATCATATATATCATATATATCCAATATATACATTTTCTTATAATAGTACGTAACATTTAGATGTAAGAAACAAAATGCACCGTTCATGGAGATGGTAAGTCGTACGTACGCATGAACGATACTTTCATTTCAATTTATTATTTTAATGGAAATAAAAAATAATGATAAATAGGTATATTATAATTCGAGTATCATATCATATATAATATAGTTAACTCCATCCATTATATATCATACATAAGGTATTAATGAATCAAATCACTTTGAGGGGGCGGTAGTCCGCACTTCCTCAAATAAGATTATCGTATTTACCTACAATGGAAACCATAATGGCATGCTATAAATGGGATTTATAGAAGAATAATGATACCATAAACATAATATATATCTTATATAAATACAGTTCCATCATAATGGCCACCATGAGAGGCGGTAAAATGTAATTGAACAATCATCGTTTCGTGAGGCCTTAGATTTCTATCCAGAGAAACATTATTTTATTCATCCATTTGATGGAGGTGTGTGTATGTTTAGTTACAATCCTTCTCATAACAACATAATAGTATATTTAAGATACTTTTTTTGTCACAAAATAAAGTAAAAAAAAGAGTTTAGGGGTTGGAGAAGTAAAATAAAATAAAACAATTTAAGAGAAACAATTACCTTTAATTTGGGTAACTCCCTTTGGATTGAACCAAAGGACTTCTTGAAGTGCCTTCAGCCTAAAGTAAGCCTTCTAGGAATAGGATAGGTATGTTGAGAGATTAATTGGGCAGATTTTGGACGAGACAAATGACTTGAGAGGTGTGTAGAATAGGATATAAGTGGTCTTCGTTTATAAAGGAGAGGAGGGGCCCTTTAGGAAAGTGTGAAAACATTATTTTATTCTATAATGTTATTAGGTTTCTAGAAATCCAAAAATCATTATAGTTGAAGATAAGATGACTCATGGTCGAAAAAAAAATCATCCAATCAGAATTGGAAATATTTTGGATAATATTTTAGTCATTAAAATCTTATTTATTTAAATAATTTATTAATGAGGTAAATACTGCATCATTATTGTGTCAGGAATAATTTAATTTATTCGATGTCTAAAAATTATGGAAGAAATACTATCATGTAGAAAATAGTTTTAGATTTAGAATGAATATTTATAGGAAAAATGATAATTTATATAACCTCTCATAAAAATTAATGTACGAAAAGATATTTCCTTTGGTCATATTTTCCTTTACTTTATGTTAATTAATCTATATTGTCCTTATCACTCCCAGGTGGACCAATGGGGTCCCAAAATCGACTGAAAAATGCCCACAGTCGTAAATGGCTCAACTAATAAGGGTTGGACATGTTTTAAGGTAATTTTGAATTATTATAATATTCTTTTAACCTTAAAATACCCTATTTAAATTTAACCGCGGTAAATAAAACTTAAAAGTTACTATTCACCAAAAATTATTTTCATCTTATTGAACAAAATTTTACTTCTTTATAACAACCATGTATTTAGGATTTTAAAAATTAAATTCACAAAAGTGGAAAATTTTCATTTAAATGAAAAATTCTGTTTTTTAACTACTTCTAAGTGGTTTCACTATTCATCTAAAATTAAATTTTTTCAGAAAAATACCAAACATTCAGCCTAAGAATTATTCAATATTCCGAATTCCAAATTGATGTCTATTTTTAAAAATTCTAAAAATATAAGTGTAATTAATTAATTTAAAAAATAATTCTTGTTGTTAAATCAAATAGCGTGTTTTTATGAAACAATAACTATCAATAGATTGTTACTTGTTTACGTCCAATTTCAATGTAAAATTAATTCCAATGACCAAAATTGGATTAAATGGTAAAAATTTATTTTAATTTCACTTTAAAACAACTAAAAAGATAATCTATCCATACAAATAAATTCTATTAAAAGGCACTTTTGAATTAAAATGCAATATTTTTCACTATTCATTAAAAATGAACTTTATCAGAAAAATACCAAAAAAATACCCAAAGTAAAATTTGATCTCCCAATTCTAAAGAAGGAATTTATTTGGTCAGTTAGAATGTATTAATGTGACCAAAACTATATTTAATAAGGGTTTTCCATTAAAAGGCGATAAATCGGCTTTTCAATTTAATTTATGCTTACAATTTGATTCATTCACATTTTAAACCTCTAACATTTTATTGGATAATGTAAATACATTTAACAAACAAGTATAATCATATTGAAGTTAGTTTCATTCATTCTCACCAATACAATGTCTAGGAGTTAACTACCATTTAAAATAATAATATTATATTATTAGTGTGCAACATAAGATTCCAATGAAACATGTTGTTGCGTATTTGGTACGCTATCGAACATAGAGACCCCTTTAAAGTAAAATTAATATTTAATTCACAAATATTAATAAATACGAAATATGCCTTATTCTTCATTTACCTGGGATGTTACATCTACCCCCTTTTAGGAATTGCATCTTCGCAATTTTTATTCACTTATCATAATATATGGGGGGTATTTATCCCTCATAGCATTTTTAGATTCCCACATTGCCTCATCAACCATATGGTTCTTCCAAAAAACCGTTACCTAGTGAATTACCTTAATCCTCAACACATGCTCTCTACGGTCAAGAATCTGGACTGATTGTTCTTTATAAATGAGATTATTTCCAACTGAACTACCTCTTGGCTCAAAACATGAGATGGATCTAGCATATACTTTATCATCATCGAAACATGAAAAAATTGTGTACCTAGGATAAACATGGAGCTAAAGCCACTCTATACGCAACTGATCCAACATTCTCCAGAATTTCATAATATCCAATGAACCTCAGACTCAATATTCCCTTCTTACCAAAAGGCATCACACTTTTCCATGGAGGAACTTTGAGAAAGACATGATAACCTACCTCAAAGGAAAGATCCTTCCTCCGGTTATCTGCATAACATTTCTGTCTGCTCTGAGCTATAACATATCCTCCAAGGTCTGAATTGTTTTTTCTGACTGCCCATATGATTGAGTATGAAAAGATGTACTAAAATTTAATTCAGTACCCAATGACTTCTGAAGGCCTTTCCAAAAGATAGAAGTGAAACTGGGATCACGATCAGATATAATGGAGTGGGGAACTCCATGAAACCTGATTATCTCTTTAACATGCAACTGATCAAGTAGATCTAGAGACAAAGTATCTCTAATTGGAAGGAAATGAGTAGATTTACTCAATCGGTCAACTATAACCCAGATTTCATTATTACCTCGATATGTATATGGTAATCCCACAAAAAAGTCCATGGATATATTTTCCCATTTCCACCCAAGAATCAGTAAAATATGATGCATTACTTTTGGTAACTGTCGCTCATCTTTAACCTGCTGAAAAATCAAACACATCACAGTAAAATCAGCAATATCTCTTTTCTTTCCATCACACCAGTAATACTCCAAAACATCTCTTTACATCTTAGTACTGACAGGATAAAATTGAAAACAGAGAACTATGAGCTTCACATAACAACTCATTCTTCAACTGTGAATCACAAGGCTCACATAATCTCACTCCAAATCTCAAAACATAATCATTATCAATATTAAAATCTGGTAACTTACCCTTCTGGACCAACAAAACTTTTTTCTACAACTCAATGTCTTCCTTCTATGCTTGCTTAATTTAGTCTGATAGAGATGATTTCACTGACACCTTAAACAAAACAGAATAATTTTTTGCAACAAAAAATTCTATTCCAATGTTCACCAAATCAAAAACCAAAGGATATCGTTCCAAAAATAACATTGTTAATGAAGTATTAATTTTTTGACTCAAACATCAGCCACTTTATTTGCTTTCCCCAGATGATGAAGTATCGTTCAATCATAATACTTTTTTAATTCCAACCATCTCCTCTATCTCATGTTCAATTATTTATGAGTGAATAGATACCTAAAACTTTTGTGATCAGTATATAATTAACACTTCACTCCATAAAAAGGATGCCTCCAAATTTTTAAAGAAAAAACAATAGCAAATAATTCCAAATCATGTGTAGGGTAATTTAACTCCTGAGGTATCAACTGACATGAAGCATAAGCAATAACTGATCATTCTTCATAAGGAAATATCTAATTCTTTCAATGAATCATCACTCTAGATAACAAACTCACCATTTCTGGAAGGTAGTTCCAAAACTTAAGCATTCACCAATCTTCTTTTCAATTCCTGATAACAATCATCACATTTTTTTCCAGATGAACTTAACACCTTTTCGAGTTAACTTATTCATTGGACTAGATAACTATGAAAACATTTCAACAAACACACATTAATAACCTGCCAGACCAAGAAAAATATGAATCTCGGTTATATTTGTGGGTCTTGGCCATTCATTAACAACATTCGTTTTAGAAGGATCAACAGTTATGGAATTTTTTTAAACAATGTTACCAAGGAAAGAAATATTTTGTCATAAAAATTGAGACTTGTTGAATTTCCCAAATATATTATTTTCTTTTATAGTTTTCATGACAACCGTTAAATGACTTTCATATTCTTCCTTACTTTTGGAATAAACCAAAATATCATCAATGAACACAACCAAAAAATTATCCAAGAACTCATGGAAAATTTTATTCATAAGATCCATGAATATAGTAGGTGCCTTGGTTATCCCAAAAGGCATAACTAAAAATTCATAATGGCCATATCTAGTACGAAACGTGGTCTTTGGAATGTCTTCTTCCTTTACTTTCTATTAATGGTACCCTGACCTCAAGTCAGTCATCGAAAAATATTGGGCTCCCTTGAGCTGATCAAACAAATCATCGATATGAGGCAAAGGATACTTATTATTAAGAGTGAAAATATTCAATTCTCTATAATCAATGAAAAGTCTCATTGAACCATCTTTCTTTTTAACAAACAAGACATGAGAACCCCATGGTGTTGTGTTAGGTCAACTGAAACCTTTATCTAATAACTCATGCAATTACTTCATTAACTCTAAAAGTTAAATTTGAGCCATTCAATAAGGGGGTTTTGAAATTGTCTTAGCATTAGGAACTAAGTCAACAATAAATTAAAATTCCCAATTAGGTATAATACCAGGAAACTCATTTGGAAAAACATCAAGTTACTCATTTACCACTGGCACATCATTAATCCGAATAGTTCCTTTCTTTTCAAAAATATGTGCAAGGTAACATTTGTTTCCATCTTTTACTAGTTTCTCAGCGTCCTGAGATGTTATCAATAGGGAGGGTTCATTTTTTTATAAAAACATAACATAATTCTAAAATGAAATCTCTTTAGCTCTACAGTCTATTTTAGCATGATAAACAGAAATCCAATCCTTTCCCATTATAACATCAAAATCTACTAGAGGAAAAACCATAAGGATAGAAGGATTATTCTTTCTAAACAGAAGGAAATGAATGTTCTTATGTTATCATTTAGCCTCAAAATTTCCTCTAGGGGTTTTTATCGTAATTTCAATATTCATATCATGATATGGAATTACCAATTTACTAGAAAACATCTCAGAAATTAAGGAGTGTGTAGACCATGAATCAATCAATATGTTGGCATAACAGAAAAAATTTGTACCTGATACAACTTCATTTGAGGGCCCAACATCTTCTGGAGTAGTTGCAAAGGATTTTTCCACCCCTATCTTCTTGTAGTCTAGCTACATTCCTTCGGTTGAGTTCTTTGTTGAACACTCATTTTCATAATGACCCATTTCATTACACTTAAAACATTTTAATGACTATAAATCAGAGTTTGTCCTACCATTACCCTAATCATTTTTTAGTCCAATTACGAGCCATATGTCCCATTTTACCACATTGGTAGCACTTACCAGAATTCGAAAGACATTTCCCAGCATGCTTTTTACCACAATTTTCACAAACTGTAAATTAATTTTCTTACCAACATACTTTTTTTTAAAAGTTATTCCATTTTTACTACCACCTCGACCTCTTATTCTGTTGTTTTTCAAAGAATACATGATCATTAGAAAATTCCATTTCCACCTTCTTTGCACAACAAAAAAGTTTTTTATAACTTTTTAACTCACATGATGATAAATCCCTTCGATACGTTGGATTTAATCCTGAGTAAAAAACAATTGATTTTACTATCAAGATCTCATATGAAATTTGGAGCATACTTTTCCAGTTGAGTGAATTTTTCATCATAAGCATCCACTACGTCATCCTCCTGCCTCAATTCCTGGAATTGAATTTCCATTCTAAGACAAACCACCTTAGGAAAATATTTATCAATAAACATACCTTTGAATTCATCCCAATCGAGAGAATCAATCTCCTCATGATCCCTGATATTTTTCACCACTGACCACCACAGATTAGATTCAACATCAAAACGGTAAATAGAAAGACTAACCTTTTGATGTTCTTAACAACCTATGAAATAAAAAATCTTATCTAGTGATTTAATCCACCCTTCAGATAGCACAGAGTTAGATGATCCTCTGAATGATGGGGGTAATTGCCTCATGAAATGATCTTCTACTGTCATGTTCCTCTATGGTTGTTCTGGATGATGTTGTGCATGGATACCACCAACATATATAGCCTCAGTCAGCTATGCTATCACTACAACAAACTATTTAGTTCTGATTCCGACCATCTCAAGTTGCTGCTTTGGAAGGTTGTCTTCATCCTGATGTCGTCCCAACATAGCTGCCCTTTTTCCTCTACGGAAAACAAATATGAACACAGAAATATCATAGGCGAAGCAACATGGTAATTTTTTAATGCTATATGATGTCAATATTAACATAAATTACTTTATTGATATTACTTTAACAATACCCTAACACCTAAAGTTATCTAAACCGACCTCTGATACTAACTATAAGGACCCATCCATAAAAATTACATAATATTGAATTAAATGAATAATTCACTTTGAGGATATTTTCAGGTTTAGGGTTTTAGAGAATTAAGACATTACATTTACATAACGATATGAATATTACATGTATACAATTCTACCCAGTATCCATTTTTTCACAAAATAAAAACTCTTGAACAAATGAGTCATGTCTAGTTCCAGGTTTTAGACTACATGACTTTTCCTTGATCCCATCCTTGACCATATTCATCTTTAAGTCATGTGAAAACATTTCAAAACTTGGGATGAGTATAAAAATCTCAGTAAGGTTTATAAAAAAAATAATGAACTCATTTTTTCATAAATACTTACACAACATGAAATCATTTACTTACCTCATGAAATCATAATATTTATGAAAGACACATAGAAATCATTAATCATTAAGGTTACTTATGGAATCTATATCATACTTACATTGTAGCTATCACACCTACATAGTTAGTTACATTGGGATACCCATCACATTATATTACCTAAAATGTCTTAGGAGAAACAATCACATTTACCTATTTCATGTTACCCAATGCATTGGAGAGCTATCTCAGGCTCACCTGCCCTAGGATTATCATGGAACCACCCATATACATAAATAATTCCCGAGAACCTTAACAATATCATAACACATAACAGAAGAATAAATGAAAGATAACATTTCCAAATTGCAATAATAAAATATCATTTCTAGATATTTAAATAATAAATCCATTCTCAAAATCATTTCCAATACCAAAATACGTAAAAATAGTATAGGGTATTTAGTTTTCCTTTAAAAAACATTCTGGCTTGTTAAGGAATCCAAATATCAAATAAAACTCGCGGTAGCGAAAATGTCGTTGTCACTACTTACGTTAAAAAAAACTCTATTTTTCATTTAGAAAAACTCTACATATAAAAATATTCCCTTTGAATAAAATTAAAAGTCAAAGGGGTTTATACACCTTATAAAATTAATTCATATATAAAACAAAAATTTTCTCAATTAATGGAGATTGAGACGAAGTCCCTTACCTCGTGTCCGACGTGACTCGATCGTTCTTTAATCTTTTGAATAATAAACTGAAGTTAATTTCTACTATCATAAGAACCCTTTTCAAGTTTATTATTCCTTTTATATCACTTATTACCATCTTATTACACTTATGTAACCATTTAATATAATAACGTTCAGTTTATTGATATTTGGTACTTGAGTAAAAAATGAACACCTTATATTTACAAGTTGTCCATGTGTACAAAGGTTAACTATATTCATAATGATATTCATGATTTTGATATCATATATATCATATATATTCAATATATACATGTTTTTATACTATTACATATCATTTAGTGGAATGTAATGAAATTCACTGTTCTTGAAGACGGTAATCTGTACGTACGCATGAACGCTACATTAATCTCTATTTATTATTGTAATCGAAATAAAACATAATGATACAAAGGTATATTATGATTCCAGTATAATATCATAAATAATATCATTAACTCCATCCTTTATACATCCCACATAAGGCATTAACGAATCAAATAACTTTGATGCGGCGGTAGTCCGCACTTCCTCAAATCGGATTATCATATTTACCCACTATGGTAACCATAAAGTCGTGCTATTAATGGGAAGCACATACGAATAATGAAATAATAAAAATAATATATATCATATATAAATATAGTTATATTATATTGGCCACCATGAGATGCGGTAAGATGTAATTAAACAATCATCGTTTCGTGAGGCCTTAGTTTTCCATCCACAGAAACAATATTTTCTTCAGCCATTAGATGGAGGTGTGTGTAAGTGTAGTTCTAATCCATCTCATAAAAACATCATAGTATTTTGAGGATACTGGTTTTGTTATAAAATAATGGAATTATAAGATTTTAAGGGATGTCTAAGTAAAATAAATGAAAATAATTTAAGATAAACTGTTAACGTTAATTTGGCTAACTTCCTTTGGATTGAACCAAAGGACTTCTTGAAGTGGCTTATGCCTATTGTAAGGCTTCTAGGAGGAGTAGAGGGATGTTGGAAGCTTAATTGGGTAGATTTTGGATGAGCCAAATGGCTTGAGAGGTGTTTCAATTGTCTAGAAGTGGTCTCCTATTATAAAGGATAGGAGGGGCTCTTTAAGAAAGTATGAAAAGAATATTTTATTATATAATGATATTTTTTTTCCAAAGGTCCAAAAATAAGTATAGTAGAAGATAATATTAGTTATGGTCGAAATAAAATCATCCAATCAGATTTGGACATGTTTTGGATAATATTTTAATCATTATAATCTTATTTTTTTAAATCATTTATTAATGAGGTAAATACTGCATCATTATTGTGTCATGAATAATTTAATTTATTCGATGTCTAAAAATTATAAAAAATTACTATCCTGTAGGAAAGATTTTTAAATTTCGAATGAATATTTATAGGAAAAAATATGATTTATATAACCCCTTTTAAAAATTAATGTACTAAAAGATATTTTATTTTATCATATTTTCATTTACATTAAGTTAAATAATCTAAATTGTAATTTCAATCCCATGTGTCTCATTGGGATCCCAAAATCGTCCCAGATATGACCACGATCGTAAATGACTCATCCAAAAAGGTTTGGACATGTGTTATGGTAATTTTGAATTATTATAAATTTATTTTAACCTAGATTTAGTGTATTTACCTTTAACTACGGTAAATAAAAGACAAAAGTTACTATTCACCAAAAATGATTTCCATATTATTGAACCACATATTACTACTTGATAACAACCATGTATGTCTGATTTTTTAAATTCAATTTAGAGAAGTTGTAAATTTACATTTAAATAAAAAAATTAGTTTCTAACTACTACTAAGTGGTATAACAATACATCTAAAATTGATGTTTTTCATAAAATTACCAAAATTTAAGCCTAAGAATTATTTGAAATTATGAATTCAATATTTATTTCCATTATTCCATATTCAAAACATATAAGTGGCATTAATTAATTTAAAAACTAATTCTCATTGTTAAAACAAATAGAGTGTTTTTATGAAACAATAACTCTCAAAAGATTGATAATTATTTATGTCCAATTTCAAAGTGAAATTAATTCCAATGACAAAAATTGTGTGAAATGGTAAAAATAAATTTTAATTTAACTTTATAATCATCTATAAGGATAATCTAACCATATAAAAAATTATGTTAAAACGCACTTTTGAATTAAAATGAAATATTTTTCACTTTTCATTAAAAATGAATATTATCAGAAAAATACCAAAAAATTACCCAATGTAAAATTTAATGTCCCCATTATAAAGAAGAATTTTATTTGGTGAATCAGAATGTATTAAAGTGACCAAAACTATATTTAAAGAGGTTTCACCATTAAAAGGCGATAAATCATCCTTTTAATGTAAATTATGCTTAAAATTAGATTCATTCACATTTTAAGCCTATAACTTTTTATTGGATAATTTAAATAAATTTAACAAATATTTATAATCATATTGTCATTAGTTTCATTCATTATGACAAATACAATGGGTATGAGTTAACTACCATTTAAATTATAATATTATATGATTTGTGTGCAATGTAAGATTCCAAAGAAACCTGTTGTTTATTATCGTGTATGCTATCGAACATAGAAACCCCTTTACATTAAAATTATTAATTAATTACAAATTATTAATAAATATCAAATATGTATTATTCTTCATTTACCTGGGATGTTACAAAGGGATTATGACCTCCATCGACTATCATAGTAAAACCATCATTTTGTACCAGGTAAAGGGTCTAATACCTAGATATTTTGGCCGCTCGACTATGAGGAACAATGAAGAGGAATGTCATGGCCTGGATGGTTACTTCTGACAAGAATCATGACATATTGGCCATCATTGTTGGAAATTTGGAACTGTTGGAGACTCTTATTCATAAGCTGAGTAGTGAGTAGAGATCCCCATTTTACCTTGTTAGGGATTATTTTTACTGGTTGTATATATACATATATGTATATATATCCATTGAATTGGATATTGGTTAATCTCTTTCCATGATATGAAAAGATGCATGATCAATGCCACATGTTTTCAATGTTTATATTCTCATGGTTGGATGATTTTACTCTCCTATTATGTGTGGAAAATTCATAAATTGTAGTTCATCCTCTCTCAATTTTGAGCCCCTTGTGTTTGGAATAGGTTACTCTCTATCATTTGTGTGGTTAATGTGTTCTTTTTCACTACTTTAAACATCATGTTTACTATCAATTGTATTTGGTATGTTCATATGTCTCTTAATACACCCCTTTCAGATGTGGAGCATCCTATGGTGTTCTTATATAATCATCCAAGACATGGGTTTTCATGAAAATGTTTTGTCTTATGTAGAATACATGTAGGTCTATTGTGACCGAAGACGTGATTAGGGATACCTGGGACATTGGACTACATATGGTGGTCACCAAATTGAGATCAATATATAATCTATCTCAGTGTTTTTATTTCTTTTTTTCTCAGGATGTGACATCTTTTTGATTGGGCATGTATTTTCCACCTTACCTTTTTAGTTTTCACTATAATAATGTTGTATTGCCATGTTTTTACATGAATGTTTATTTACCTAGTGTTTTTCTCCTTTACTCTTTTTCTTATTCACTTCTGCCTAAAGATTGATATGTTTTCACATATAGATACATCATATAAGGCTTCTATGTGTATGATATGCCTTTGGTATTGGGAACTAGCCCTGGCATATAGAGGCGATCATGGTGTGGTTGCAGCTTGTGCTCTAGCATGAGTCTAGTTGTGAAATATATAAACTATGGATGAATAATAAGTGTTCTAATTACACTTATTTCATCCTTTATTTAATTAAAATCCCAAAAATAATAATCCATAGTTGGTTAGGTAATTCAGAATCTTCTTTACCAACTCTTAAAATTCAAATTTCATTAGAATATTTCAAATGTATTGAGTCGATGTAAAATGTTTTTCCTAGAGAAAATCACAATAATGTAAATTAATGGGGTACCAAATATTTTATTTTTTTACAGTTAAAATTAAAATATTATACATTTATATTATAAATATAATAAATAAACTTTACATTTAAATGATGAAATTTTTTTGGAATTTCTTGGGAACTAAAATCATAAGTACTTTTCAGCCTTTTAAAAAAATCATATCATATAATATCATAATTATTAATATGTAAAAATTATTTCACTACAGTTATTTTTTGTGTTATAATATTATTAATTCCAAGAAACAATAGTTAATATTAATTATAATTAAAATTTTAACTTGGTTTTTCTTTCCACGGTACACTTCTATAAAAAATAATTTCTTCGTGCAATTTCAGGAAATGGTATTTGTAAAATATTATGTAGCTTCTGTTAATTATCATGATTATATATATATATTAATAAATTAGTTTAATTTATTATTCAATAATAATTCTTATGTAATCAAATAGATGATAAATATCATGAATATAATTATAATTAAATTCATATAAGTGTCTTAAACTCTATTCTTGTACGTTTAATGAGAAAAATGAAATGCAATTTAACAATATTTATTCAATATAAAAAATAATAAAATAAAAAGTGAAGATAATTTACCCTTCAGATCTGATGATAGCATTCCCATAAATAATTTCCTATAAATACCATATATTTAACTATAAATTGGGAACTATAAAAAATACTGTGAAGACTTATTTTTCCCTATTTTAATCATAATTATTAATTATTTGTCATAAACAATTTTATTTCATGACAATAACATAACATATAAAATCATAGATTTCCCAAAACATTAAACCTAGTAATTGTGATTTAAAAGGCTACCAATATGACACATCATATGGGTTAATTTCCATAAAATATATTTAAATTTTATTATATAAATACTCAACCAAACTTAAATATATTTCACATGATCCACTAAAGACTAAATTAAAGGATATAAATATTTCCTCCTTAAATTTAATAGTATTCATAGTTTTACTATATTTTATTGAATTAAATGTTATATTTTTCTAAGGCCATAATATTTTTCTATTGTTATTATAAAATATATTTTATAAATAAAGTAGTTATTTTTAATGTATAACGGAGGGTTAGGTTTTCTCAGTGCATTTTTGAAGGAATTTTTATACGGGAACATAAAATTTTTTATATTAAAAAAACTACTTGAGGTGTAGTGGGATTATTCTATAGCTTTATTTGTCAATCATGAGTAATTATACAAAATTTTAGTACCTCATGATGACTACTTCTATGTCACCAAAATAATGGTGGTATATAACTATATCACTTTTAGTTTATATGATATTGAAATTTCACATAGGGTTTATATGTAGGATTCAATCATACTTTGTGGGAATGGTTATCCATTGAAACTCTATTCTCTCTCTTTCTTTTCCCTCCCTTCCCTAAATATTTATAGAATTTTTGAGTATTTTTCGACAATCCATTATTTGTAATTAGTATAGGGAATCATTCTAGAGGTGACATTTATACTTTTCTATGATTCATTTTCTATTTCCCATATCATGAAAACAAAAATATAGTTGGAATTTTAGATAATTATGTTATGAACATGAGTTCACTCATGTAAAAAATAACTTTAGATTACATAAATTCAAAAGATAACTGGCTTAGTTAACACCCTCTTGCATAGATTTTAGGACATGGAACATTACCACCATACATTGGAGAGCTATATTAGGCTAAAATGTCATATACATTGTCTCTAGAACACTATTTATATATGATATATATGTCTAAACCATAATAATATATAATGATATTGCACCATATAGTGGAATAAAAAAAATTCCCACATCACGTGTTCATTATAAATGTAGTGAATGAATCATTCAATTCATATGAAAGATACCTTCCAATATAACGTTTTTTGGGTAAATATCCTTTCTATTTAATTTTGTTAATTTTTTTTATGTTCCTAAATTTGATAACCATGTGATATATTAATAGGTTTAAAATAATTAATAATGTTATCTATGGTAGAAAATTTATTTATATATTAATACATTAAACAAGATTTATTCATCATTTTTAATGAGTTTTAAAACATTCCATATGAAATATATCAAAAATTCATTTTTAATACATATGAATGGAATAAAATGGAATGATAAAAATTAAATTTTAAATTTATCTAGATAGGTAGTTTGAAATCCATAAAAAATATATAGTATTTCAATCATACAAAATAAAAAATTAAAAAGAATTAATTTAATTAATTAAAATAACTTTTATTTTAATACATGCTTTACATCGAGTACAACAAGTCACATAATTTCATTATCATCTACAATAATAAAATAATTATATATATATATTTTTAATAACATTTTTAATTTTCATTTTTAATATTATATCTATTCAAACCATGACATATTCAATGATTTATTCGATAAAATTCGTGTAGGGTGTTATGAGGATATTCCTATAATTTGGAAAAATTACTTCATTGGGTGGAAGATGGTTGAACATATCAAGATTGTATCATTTCCCACGTCCTAATAATGTTAAAATAATGCTTTTAAAAATGTTATTATATACATTTCGCCAATATTTTATGATGGTTATAAAAAATCATTAGTAAACATCATGGAGTCAATATTCTATATGTATTCATGAGTACTAGTTAAATTATTCATTGGATTTGATGGAAAGAAATAATGTATCATTTTATATATCCAAAGTGATTATTATATAAAAATGTAAAATTATTTATTAAATTCTCATTTATATATACTACCCACATAATTCTATAATTAAAAATAAAATACATTAACTCATGTGGTGGTATTTTACACATAAAAATGAGTGAAATATTAATTATTTTTGTGGAAATGAAGGAATTACTTCCATGTACCTAGCAAGGATACCCTACCAAATTTTCACATGACCTGATAAATGACATACTCGATGGATGTTCACAATCCCTACAGACTATCAACACGAACCTAAACTTATGAAAATCGATAGGGAGTGATTTCAACAAACCTGATTTTGAAGACTTCTGATTTTAATTTACATAATGAAATAAAATAGTGGAATAAAAATCATCCAATATATATGACATAATATATGGTAAATAGTGGAAGTGTAAAAGTAAAAAAACTAAACAAACTTTAATGTATGAATCCAAAATCAACGAAAAAACACAAATAATAGAAACCTATACAATTTTTGATATGTGTACAACATCCCACTTTGTCACCACAAAATACCCCAGACAAACTAAATAAAAACATTCCACCTCCCTTTGGTTCCATGTATATACATACATCAAATGACATAACAAATTCCACAAACTGCCAATGAGGTTTGAATGGTGTGATGTAAATAAGAATAGTATAATCCCATATATGTGTCTTAAAACAAGACTCTATAAAACAGTCCAAACATGGTCATTATTAACGTATAAAAGGAATAATAATCAATTAAACATTTTTACTATCATAATAAAGGAATTATTATTCCTTTTTCTATAGTTCCAAACAATCCAAGTTAGAAAATTCACATCTTATAACATATATCATTGTAGGAAATTAGAGAAAAAAATAAAATAAAATTAAAATGTAATACCATAATATAAATCACTATAGGTCATTCCATCTAGAATACATGTACCCAAACATAGACTATCACACGCAATATGTACCTATAAATATCCAATGAATCATGAGTGGAGAGTAATAAAACATAATTTTAAACCCCAACATTCTCTAAAAAGTCACAAGGAAAATTGGCTTAGGGAGTAGGAAAAACCCCCTGAGTTAGCCCCATGACATTATCAAATGAAGAGACATATTACAATATATTCACCCTATGTTCCCAAGTCATACCATGTCGTACAATTTCTAAATCACTTCATCAAACCCATTCTTTGAAAACCATTTCATAAATCTCTTTCAAAATTCTATGAAAATATTTTTTTCATTTTCCTAAAATAGGCAATCCGAGTATTTCTCAAAAAAAGAATCCCATACAAACTGAATTATAAATCATGATAATTAATTTATACAACTATTTAATAATACCAAATAATTCATGGAACATTCAACATAGGATAGAGATGATACAACCTAGCCCAAACTCAAGGTGCACACCAATTACAATATGATGAATATCCATCCAAAGGAATGGAAAAAATTGATGATGTATCAATGATTCTAACATTTTATAATTTTATTTTGTAAATAAATAGTATTATATATGTTAGGTCACACATAAAATGAGAATCACACCCTAATAAAAAAATAAATAAAAACAGAATATCCCTCGGAAGAGGATCCCACAATGGATCTACCAATGTTAAATAATAAAATCCCCACATGTTCATTAAATAAAAAACATTTGTTCATCAAAATTGATATGACCAATAGAAAGGAAGAGGAAGAATGGTCTCTTATCTAATTATATATATTTCTATTATACTTTGGCTTAATAATTAAATGATTAGTTTCGAAAGTAGTGGGGATTCCCAAAATAACATGGGAGAGAAATTATGGCCATAGAGGAGGCATGTTAATTGATGTAATTAAAAAAGATTATGTGAGCGGAGAATAAAATCTAAAAGTGAAATCAATTCATGAAATGATCCATGATTCATGTTATGAAATCCATTAAATCTATATATACAGAAAACTCTGTCTCATAATCCTTAAAATAACATGATTGATGATTTAATTACATGAAAATGAACCCCAACATCGATATTTTTCAATGGTATCCATTCTGATTGATGATTGATAACTATTATTATATACAACATTGATTAGTCATATATAGATTCTATATAATTTACTAGAATATATAACACAGCCATGGATCATATCCTCTAGTATTTTTAATGTATTTTCTTACTATCCGTTTATTTATAAATGGTAATTTGTTCTCCAGCTGGAATGAGTCTATGTTGCCACAATGATACTGTTTCGGAATTGGTATTTAGACTAAGAATACATTTATGAAATAATATATGTGGGATCTCCAAATATATTCATGATCTCCCATACATATATCTTATCACAATCTTCACCATTATTTTTGTCCCTAGGAATATTAAAAGGCCAATATGTCTTCAATTGATCAATAAATACCATGATAGAATTATTCACCTTATGATTATTGGGAAACTAAAGAAAACTCGACAGACACATCATCCCATTTGAAAACAACTTCAGGAGAGGATTGAGAAGACTATATCATTTTAAATTATCCTCAATTATATCATTGATGGTTGGAAAATTATATAAAAAATATTTAATTTGTTAGTTCATACCCAACCAACAGAATAAATTTTTTGTCCTAATACTTATTATTAGTTCCCAAATGTATACACCATTATAAATAATGATTTTCATATAACATTTAACTCTACATAGATGTTGGGATGATAAATGATCCAAAAAAATTAAAATACCATCTTCATGGAATGAAAACCCAAAATGGCCTCTCTATAATAGATAGTTTATTTATTTCTTGTGACCTCATCTTCATGATAAAGACCCAAAATAAATCGCACAATGTGGAGAAATGAGATAGTAAAACAAGTAATAATCATACCTAATATATTCTCTTGGGTATATTGATGAAATTTAGTTATGTTCCCCATATGTTTCCACTACCCCTTCGATTCCAAAACACCATGTGATGAATATTACCTGATGAGAGTATCCATAATTAAATTCCCCTTCCAAGTGGTGTAGGTGATGTAGATGTCAAATGTATTAAGGTATTATACACATTATATTTTTTTATATTCCCTTTTTTATGACAAAAAAATAGATCATAAAATATGGAAATATATTTATTATAAACTCTCCCCAAATTGAGTGTGTCAGTAATATAATGTAGAAGCATTACTATAGAAAAATTCAAATCATGAGGGTGGTGATTTCCCTAATGTTTCCAAATATGATGAGATCTATTGGGAAACCATGATCATCCTAAAAAACATAAAACCTAAAAAAACACTATAAGAATGATTGTATACTTTATAAAATTTATTATGCTTAGGTAAGATTATAATATGGGTTGTTGTTAGAAGCCACTTCATCTCATTAACATAAGAATGAAATTTCACATTCCATGTTACCCTCACTCTTTCCTATTAATTATTTTCAAAAGTGATGTAATTTTTCATAAATAATAAATTAAATATTCATAGAATACTAAAAGAACAGTGAAGATATGAATATCAAAGATGTTTAATGACCCCTCTCAGGAAAAGAACACTTTCACCCTCTAGCGATTAACTAATTATCCATGATATGAAATCACGTGACATAAGAATTTAATTTCATGTGCCTAGAATCTATATATTGAAACCATTTCATAGAAATGAAAAATTTTAAGAAAATCTATAAAAAAACATATGGAGATCATGTTCACACTTGGACTTAAAATAAATTAAATATTATCCTGGAAAATTACAACATAAATTTCCTGATACTAATGGATTATATTGTTTATTAATGCCACAAAAACTGTAAGAGTGATTGTCCAACCATTTGGAATAAAAAAATATTTTTAAGGGACATTCAATATTCTAGAATTCTTCATTTAAATATAAGACTCTTGATCCATGAGCTATTGATAACCTGGATAAATATATATTTTCAAACCCCAGATTCACCCCAAAACTAATCAGAAAGGAAATCCAACCTAGAAAATGATATATATTATTAACCATCAAATGTTTCAACATCCTATTGTCTATGAAGAATTTTTGTGAACCATCATAATTATTTTTCAAGAGCATTGGGAATGTAAAGGGTCAAACAATAGGATCAAAAGAACCTTTCCCTATCAGACCATCTTACTGAATTTTGAGATCCTCCATGTTTCCTAGTACTATGCAATATGAGGGTATCATGATCATATATGGAAATATTACCATATCAATGAAAAACTATATCTCTATAATTTTTGGTAACCAGTAAGGTAATCTGATAATACATAACAAAAAATCCTGACAACAAAGGGATGATAACCAATATAGAAAAAAATATCTGGCCCATTTGACACAATAGATAAAAAACTCTTGTTTTCATGGTGGAAATTTCATGCATTATAAGATTTTACATCCCACTCCCTTTGAAATACTTATGATCTCACATCATCTTCAAATAATGAGACATGGAAATGATAAAAAAAGAATAATCATGAGGAGCGATAATATAATCCATTATTATGATGAAAAAAATATAGCCATATAAAGAATAATGAAATCCCATAGTAACTCAACGTAATCAATCAATAGAAAACAATGAAGGCATCTGAATCCATTCACTTTTTTATTGATATCATTTGTTTCTAAATCTATTAAAAAATACATGATATCAGTCAAATGCTTCATCACATCCACAAAAGGAGAAGATATTATTGAGTGGGAAGCATCAATATCAAATAATGTTGTCACTATTGATGATTGAATAAATATATTTCATCTCCCAGTCACTGGGACCACATTAAAATCTACTAGATACTCATCAACTTCATGATGGTACATTACCCGTGAGGCATTTTTATGGATCCCAATAAAAATTTAATAATATCACTACTCCATAGAGGAAATTAGAGAGAATGATCCCTAACCCTAAAACTCAATTGAAATATCCTGATCGATCCATTTTAAATGGGAATAGAAGTCACCACTATTGGAAATTTTTACAGGCATGGAACTAGATGGTTTGGTGTTCTCGAACATAACAAAAATAAGTATATAATGGAAAAAATATGTTCTATAAATGATGGTAAATTGGATGACAAATTTTTATACATAACTACTACACTTGTGTGATTCCCATGCCACTTTTTCTTCTTTACCTAGGAAACAATGAACATTCCATTAGGTGGAAAAGATGGTGATGAAGGTCCAATCATTCATTCCACATCCATTTCTGCAATCATATTCTATCTATTGTCTCAAAATATATTAAAAACTACATTATATATTATGATTATATGATATTCAATTTTAAACCCGACATGTAATTCTTATCCTTTATATGATCATTATTAACCATTAGTAGTGAAAAATGAACCATCTGTAGAAATGGATTTGTTTATTCTGACATAGATCACTCTTTCTTATAAAAAGAGATGAAAAATAGATACATTACCATAATAAAAGAGTATTTATAGAACTAGTAAAATAATATGGCCTTGAAACCTATAATATCTTAGACCATTTACCAGCTACTTGTACCACAGATTCCCACAATTTCATGTTGGGAAAATAATACCTGAAATATGCTCACATTGCCTTTATATTTCTATGTTTATCCAAGAATTATAAATTTTTATAAATACTCTATAGACATCCAACCCACTATTGTTTCTCATTAGTACCCTTAATGTTTTTCGGTTTCACGTGTAAGAGTTCTTCAGATAAATCCATTTCTCCTTCTAATATATGTAAAATGAAAACTTTTTTACGTAATTTTCTGGTATATTTTCATCCATAACACGAATTTATAAAACAATATCCTCAATAACATAAGCATATAGAAGTATATTACCATAAATTGTATCCAATACACCCTCCCATGGAACATATATATGAGTTATTGGGGGAATATAACTTCACATTAAAAAATAATACAAAAATATGAAAATAGGACCATATCAGTCATAATAAGAGAACCGTAAGCTAGAACTGAAATAATTATAAATATGAAAAAATTAAACACACATCATGATATTCCAAGGTAACAAGATTAGTTTCATGGAATTAACTAGCTTTGAAAAACCAAAAACTACCTCTCATATCCGGAATATATTGTCTCTAGTCTATGTG
Source organism: Viscum album (assembly GCA_963277665.1). Lineage (NCBI taxonomy): Eukaryota > Viridiplantae > Streptophyta > Magnoliopsida > Santalales > Viscaceae > Viscum > Viscum album. The sequence goes on along the minus strand of OY728126.1, from coordinate 1,679,894,649 downwards.
AAATCCCAAGACAATGATTATTGAGGAAAATATGACCTATGATACAAATTTTCCCTGAAAAAACATAGGATACCCTCAAAAACAATCACCTCACATTTTCATTGACATACTCGAATGGAATTCATGATCCCCATAGGAATACAACTAGATCTCGTGCATTGATATCATCCATGGGAAATTTCACCCAACCAGAAACCAATGACATGGAATATAATAACATAATTTACATTAATATCATAAAATAAATTTCAAAATATATATTATATAAATTAAATAATAAACTATATGTGATACTACTAAAAAATAGTTAGACAAATTATATATTATGAGTGAAACAACAAATGAATTCTCCAAAATAAGAATTATAAACTCCATGTGATAAGAAGACAATTTCCCATTATATCTCTACTAGCTAACACAATTAGCTAAATAAGACCTTAATTAATCACTAGGATACCATTTACATCCCTACATCAAAGGTTATAACCTTGTTTATAATTTCCTAGAGGGGTGTAAAGGGTTTTAGCTAAATAATCTCCCTAGGATACCACATAGTTTTATTGTAACAATTTTCCATTGAATAGTATGATCATATAACACATTAAAAAACATGCCATGATAATCAATTAAACTAAATTTATAATAATATAATTGAATTAAATTTCCTCCATTTTTTTCAAACATTCAAACTAATTATAGGTTAAACTTTTTTAAATCGTATCACATATCTCAACGACGGTAATCAAAGAAAAATTATTAACAATGAAAATAGTAAGAAAAATCGAAAAAAAGGATTACTAAAAGTAAGGCTAAGTAGAATACTCATACCCAAAATTTTAAAATAACATGCTCTAATTACCTATTAATATGCCTAGAATCTATATATAATCAAAACAACCAATAATGTTACCCCCATCCAAAGTTTCCAAAATAGCCATAAGAAACATGGCCTTGATAGATTATGAACACCACATGACTGACCCCCCCCATGATTGTATCAACATATGTGGACTATTACTAAATCATTTCCCTATGTTAGAAATTTTTCCCATGTTATATATCTTCCAAATAATTTTATTGAAACAATTCTTTGAAAACTATTTGATAAATCTATTTCAATATTTTTGTAAATTAGCTATTTCCATTTACCAAAATGTGGGGAAAAAAGTTCCCTCGAAATCCGATTTCCAAAAACTAAAATCAATAAATAACAATAATTAAGTTATATAATATTTATCTAAAACTATATTATTAAATATTCATCAAAAATATTTAGATATAGAACCACATACCTCATACTTAGGTTGCGCACCAAATGAGACCAGATCCCCAACCACCAGAAGAAACACCAAAAATTCCATATCAACAATTATCACACATTATAATTCTTTTCAATAGGGTAAAAGGTCATCAGAGAGGGTATATATCATATTCCATGGGAAATGTACACCCTCTACACTGCAATCAAATTGGAATAGTCCATAGTACTGTATCAATGTTGCGAATTAGGAAAGCCAATATCTTCCTGGATATGATAAAATGGATATGGAAATCATTATGGAGGTTAATAAATCCTACCACACAGCTAAGATTTCCCGCCCATATATCCATGTGAATATTAAGGAGTGAAACAGTGATGATCCGGAGTTACAAAATAAGGTCAACACTGCAAAGGAAGGGAAGCTGCAAGAGTTCCATATCAGTAATGATATTGTGATTCCAATTGGAATAGGGATTTTTTTCCTTCATCACATGGAATGAAGAAGGTAATATTTTGTAATTCATATAGATCAACATTAATTATACATATTTGGTGTACCAAGATGCATCATGATCTCTAAGAACAGTTATGGTGGGACAACACGAAGAATAAGATTGTGGAGGATATCTCATGGTTCTTTATATGTCAACATGTTAATGAAGAGTGAATAAACTCAAAATAGATGATGAAAACATTTCTTATACCCATTTTAAATGGGATGATGTCACTATGGACTTTTTCATAGGACTCCAAATGAAATCAAAAGGAAATAATGAGATATGGGTTATGGTGAACCAAACCGCTATAATTTACCACATTATCATTATTCAGGAATATATCTAGCTTGAAAAAAATGAAATGTTCTATATGGAGGATGTGATGAGACTAAATTGGGTTCCACCCTCTATTATATTTGATCATGATCCTATGATAACATTAAAATTATAGAGGATTCATCAACATGATTTGGGTAGTGAATTAAATTTCAACATGACTTGTCTCCCAAAAATTGAAGGCATATATTTAATGAATATACAGATTATAGAAGATATTCTATGAACATTATATAATGAATTCAATGGTGGATGGGGTAATCATATCCCATTGTTTTAGATCTTATAAAACAATAGCTTCCACTCTAGAATTCATATTGATCCATATAAATCTCTATATGGAAATCTATGTACAAATCCATCCTGTTTGGATGAAGTTAACGAAAAATGATACATTGAACTGACCATATACAAAGGATGAAATATATGGATCTAGAAATAAAGAATCTAACCAATGCTTCTCACTGTTTTTAAGATATTTATGCATAAAACCTACCATGGTACTTGGATTTCGATGTTGGAGATATAGTATTCCTTTCTATATCACCATAGAAGATATTCATGCATTTTGGTAAAAAGGGAAGCTAATAATAAGGTGAATTCGTCCCTTTGATATCATTGATCATATTTTATTCGAGTATTATAATCTTTTAGTCCCACCAAATCTGGCCCTGTTCCTGATGTGTTCTACGTATCACTCATGGGGAAGTACCTACCAACTCCCTCACATGTACTGACGTCAGAGGAGGTATAGCTAGAAAATGATCCCTCTTATGAGGAGCTACAACTGTTGTTACATGACTGGAGAGATAAGGTTCAACAAATTATGATAAACCCATCATGTCAAAGTGTTGTTGGGGAACCATCAGTATAAAGAAATAAAATGGGATCCGAAGGGGGTGATGATGAAGATGTTCCCTCACCTGATTATGTGAAACAAAATTTTGAGGGATAAATTTAAAAAGGGGAGTAGAATGTAATGACACAAACATTTCTCAATGGAATTTATCACTTATTATAGTAATTGTATTTAGAATAAATCAGATAATATCACTTATATACAATAAAAAAAATATAAATGAATAATTAAAGATATACGATGTATTTCTAGATGTTAAGGGACCAATACTAATGAAATAGTTACATGACTAGTGGTATAGTTATATGAACGTTATGTATAGTAATATGGCCATATGAATAGTAACCTAACCCATGAATCTATAAATAAAATTTATGAATCTTATAAATGAAAGTATGGTGTAATTATATCATCTTACAAGTATGTAAATAATTTTAAAAATTATTAATTAATTGTTATATTTTTTGTAAGTCATAAATATTAACAAAAAAATTAGTATTTATTTAGTAATTTAAACGAAAAAATATTTTCATAAAATTTATCAAAAAATTAATATTTTTATGTGTTATGATATTGAGATAATACTGAGCTACCTTAAGTAATTTCTCATAGTGTTATGAAATCTGTTATAATTTTAAAATATGTATTTTCTACATAAATGATGATTGTATTTAAAAATTAAATTATTCATATATTGAAAAATACATTAAAAAAATGGTTTTCATTTTTTAATTATAAACATCCAAAAATGGTTGGGGTAAATTTATGAGATTATTATGAAATTCATGATTTAGTTAGGAACTGTAAAATACAGTAATTTTAGGTATATATACATGATACGTTAACCACAATATTCATTGAGTCGTCACTGATGTATGAAACGTAATCTAAAACTTCACTTAAATATTTTAATATTTTGTTGATAATTATCAAAATATTCATAGTTTTGAGGAAAAATTATAAATTTCTGATTAAGATAATGGGAGAACGTCCCCCACCCCCTTCACAATAAATACCACCCCTCACCCCCTGATCATCTAACACCTCACATGATTTGAGCCTTAGAAAAATTAATATAAAAACACTCCATAATCCCCAATCCCACATCTAGGATCTATTAATCTCATCAAAATTAAAATACATTTTCCCTATGGATTTTCTCATGGAGGATAAATCCATGTTTTAAAATCCTCCTTGTTATTTGATTCATTCTTTTTCTTATTTTCTCCACACATTGTCTTATTAAAATCACACTATAACTATAGAATATTTGATAAACTATAATTCTATCATTTTAATGCAATATCCATCATTAAAATCATCCATATCTCTTTTATTCTGAACAATGAAATCATCATACATTATTCGACAATTAACCGACATTGATGGCGATACATATTAATTTTAATTTAATGCCTTCTTGGATGTTAATAAAACCAATAAAATGTTTGAAACATATTTTTTAATATTTTTTACTAACATATTTTTTTCTACAACTAACATGTAAAAATTATATTAATTGATAAAACAAAACGAGTTTGTTGTGATAGAAAAAATACCAAATATGACCTAAAATGATCACCATTAAAATTAATATAATGATTCATCCTCATACTATATAAACATAAAATTTTTAATATAGGTAAAACTTTTTTAAAATCATTTATAACATGTGAACAAAATATGCATATTTAGCCACATTTTACATGATCTTCTATTATTGTATACAAGAAATCCCACCATGAATGCCATGAAAACGAATTCTCCTAAATGATCAAATTAATCTATATAACTCAATTAAAAGAATATAATGGAACATTTTAAACCCATAATAAATAAAATTCATTTATAAAATGTTCTTCATTGGTTAATTAATTAATCTTATGTGATTATATTCAATATTAAATGAATAATAATTTTAGAGATGTGGTAAGGGGAATTCATAAACCCAACTCCCATTCTTTGGGTTGTCCCAATTTCACCCCACTTGTATTATGGATATTCCCAAAATATTATTTCACCAGAATTATCATACGATTTATGGGATATACGTATTTTCAACATGAGTTTATGACATAAATAATATTCTCCAAAAGAAATCATACTTCAAAAAAAACACACCTTTTACATCTTAATATTGTTTCATCCACACTCATGGTTGAGGATTCTTATATCATGTATGTTATTTCGTCTTTCATTTGGGAACCAAAATATTATTAATGTGTTATTTATGAAATAAAACCCATTTCATTAAATACGTTATTTGATGTTGAAGATCAATACATGTTCTACATGGAATTCATTATAATGTGAATGTTATGATGTGATGGGTGTTCCATAAATTATATAGGGAAATATAAATAAAATAATGTGATAGGTGTGCCCGATATATGATAACAGTCCAATTAATTGGGTAATATGATGAGTATCACTAGATAATGTGAAATATTCTTGATGTTGGGACTAAGTTAGATGGAGAGGAACGTTTGATGAGTTTTCTTCGTCAGAGTGTTGTCTTTTGTTATCAATGATGATAAATCAATTCACTTTGTAAATGAATTGTAGACTATGAAGATGATTTTTTTATTTGTATTTCAAAAATATCATAATTTTGGAGAACTTGTGTTGAAATACTTATGATGTATTGGAGGAGTAAATAAGTGATTTTGACAAAGGAAATAATGTGTCATGTATGTAGAACTGGCTCCCAACTGTGGCATTGAATGTATAAGTGGCGCACAAGTGTATGTTTCACGCAAGTCATATTTAAAGATCATCACATCCAAATTTGAAAAAGGATGAAATGAGTTTTGCATGTTCAAGAGTGGCACACAAGTAGGAAGTTGCGTGCATGTATAAGCGTTGTGCTAGTGTATATTTCATGGATGTAATATTTTAATGTCATCACATAAATATATGAAAATTGAATGAAATTAGAACTCAACTGATGGAGTGGCGTGCAAGTGATTATGTAGTGTAAAGGCGACGGAGAGGAACAAAAGTGATGGATCGGTTGAATGCCTTGTGTGTAGGGTCACCAAAATTCCACAAATAGATGGCCATTGAACTCATTTTTATATGCTAAAAAATTAAGAAGAAAATGTAGCTCTGATCATGCAATTAGTAGAATGTGGCACACAAGATGTAGTGTCGCACACATTGTGTGTTATACACCCATGTGGAGCGCATGTAGAAGTGGCATTAAAGTTTTAAGTCGCGCGCATGTTGGAAGTTATGTGCCATAATATTGTGGTTTATAAGACTGAAGTAGCATGAATAATATTATTTATTCAGAGTTGTGGGGAGCACGTAGTTAGTGGAACACATTTTGGGAGGCACTGAAGCAGAGTGGTGTGCAAGCCGGGATGCACGCAAGCAGAGTGGCATGCATGTAGGGAGGCAAGAAAGAAGGGAGGCGTGCAAGCAGGGAGGCATACATGTAGCGAGTAACGCACAATCTATCTTTACCATGAGGTTATTACCAGCATCTAGGTAGGAATGTGTGGAATTATTTTCAGATATATAATTTGTGAATGATCATCAAGAAGCATAGAAACATTCATTACCATAATTGTTCTAAGAGGGAGCACACAAACTATGTGATAATTTTCAAAGTGCTACACAAGTGCATGGTCATATCCTACCAATTGTATTCTACATAAAAGGGTTGTTATCTAGAGTATTGTGTGGTAATAGTTTGTTTCTATACCATACCATGGACATAACTGCAATTGTTGGGTACTGAAACATGAGAATCTTGTGTTCTTTTGGATGTGAGTGTTTATTAGGGAATGAACTCTTTAATAGGAGGCAATGTTTGTTTCAAAAAGGAGGAAACCTAAAAATAAAAATATAACACTAATTCACCCCATCCCCATTGCAGTGATACATGGATCCTGATTGAGAACATCAATTAGAATCAAAGGGACACATTCTCTTTGTGAATTTCTAATTTTGTGATGGAGAATCTAAATAGTGTGAATAGTAAACTGATTCTGATATTTTTTATTGGAAAGAACAATCATATTTAGAAGGATTAAATGATTCCTTATGTTATATCTCTAGGTTATTATGTTCATGAAACTAAAACTGATGGATTTCCTCCTACTTAAGACAAGGTTCATCATACTCCTGCAGATAACAAGAATCTTGAGATTGATGTAGGAGCAAAAAATGAAGTACTGTCATCTCTTTTTGAGAGTGAGTTTTAAGAGTGAAACGTTTCTCTGTAGCTAAAGGGATATAGGTCAAGTTGAAGAACATCTATGAGGGAATAAAAAATTGATGAAATAAATACTACGTGTCTAGAGGATGAAGTATGAAGACATAAAAATGGGAGAATATTAATCTTTTGGGGACTTCATTAATAGGGTAAATTAAATTATCAGTACAATCAGATTTCATGGTTAAAAGTTGGAGGATTCTATAAATGTTTAAATTCTGAAGAGAATTATTCATATCATGTTTGAGGCTTATGTTTATTCATTAGAAGGAAAAGACCCTGAAACATTATCTTTTTATTATTTGAATTACACTCTCATTAGATATGAAATGAGAAGTGAGAATACTATGAAAAGTAAAACAAAAGATGATAATGTAATTTCATTAAAGGCTTCAAAGATATAGAATTCAATGAAATATATTATTAAATATGGAGCTGCTGGATCTAATTTTTAAGATAACGTATGCAAACATTTTGATGAAATTTTAACCTTGTATTCTAAAATGTTTATAGAGGTATAGGGAAATTGAAGGGGAAACATCCCTTGAATTTTTTTAAATGTGGATACTTTAGTAACATTGTCGATAACTATCCTCAAAAGAAGAAATCAGAAGACAATGATGATGATGACAGAAGGCTAAGAAGGTTGTGGAAGAAAAAGGCTAAAAAAGATAATTACTTTACATAGGGGGAGGATAAAAAGTTATTCAAATTATAAGGAAGAAAATTTTTATATGAAGATGAATATGAAGAAGATAGTGAAGGTGAATCCAAGAAATTGTTTATTGAAAAAGCAAGAGACAATATCTTTCTTGCAATAGTGAATATGTAATATTATGGGAGTATTAGTTCAATAGAATACAATAATTAACCTGAATATCATCTGAAAGAAGCGTTGAACGAATGTTTGAGGAAGATCATAAGGCATGAGATGAAAAAAAGATGTTCAAAATTGAAAATTCCACATTAAATTGTCAAGAAGGTTATCCTGATGAGAAATTCAATATGGAAAAGAAGATTGATGGTCTGAATAATTCTGTTGAGAATGCAAAATATTGTATTGATAATCATGATGTAAAGCTGAATGAGAAATGAAGAATATTTGGAACTTGTACAACAAAAACATTCAAAAGATAAATAATGGTATTTTGGTTTTGATTAATCTTTCATAGAAGTTTTTTATTGTTTTAGAAATAATAAATCAATGACGGATCAAAAAAAAGTTACCATTAATGGTTAAGAAGATATATGGAAATGGTTATATTAAGAACAAAGATGGAAAGTCTATGTATGTGGCCAATGTTTGAAATACTAAAAAATAATAACTATATAAAACTTCCAAGACCATAAATATTTCTAATACTTCTGTTTTTTAAAATTCTGAACATAAATATATGCTAAAGATGAAAGTTATGATTGAAAACAAGAGGGTTTATGTTCAGAAAGTTTCTTTTAAGAGGAGTGTTGAGAATCCTGTTCACATATCCGGTCATAATGGATGTTTCAGAGGGAAATATCCATTTTATGGATACTACAGGAATTTTGGTGGATCCATAAACATGGAAAATATGTGTTTCATCAATAATAAACATTACTAATATTCCATGAGTTAATGAAGTCCATGTTTTAGGGGGAGTCAATCCTCTCAATATAAGAAGTATGAGAACGATGTTTAGAATAAATCAAATAATTTTGGTGTGAAATATGAAAATAGGTTCCAACCATTTTAATCTATTTTTGAATGATGGGACCAGCCTAGAAATTATTCAAGGGGTTGTATTATTTTATTTGTAGCGCAACAAAAGGTTATTAACAAACACCAAAACATAGAGGTGATGAATAAAATGGAAGATTAGAAATATATTATTGTTGAAACCCCTTTTAATTATACAAAAGGAGAACATCCATAGATTATTGATATTGGGTGTTCTTCTCATAAGATAGGAGACATAATGTTGCTATAGATTTTGAAAGACTTAGAAGAAGGAACAATAACATTTGGTAATGATGAATCATTGAGGATCAAAGGTGTTGGATTAGGCATCATCGGGAAATAAAAAATAAAATCTATGAAAAAATTATATGTTGATGTGATGAAACACAATATTATTAGTGTTTCAAAACTCCGTGATGAGGGAAACAAAGTTATATTCAGAAAAGATGGGTTTTTGTGAAATGTGAAAATGATAGAAAGGTAGTTACATGAGAACAACATTGAAAATGGAACTTCTTCCATGTTGGTGAAGTAAAAAACTCTAATTACAAGGGAATGAAGGATGAAATTTTGTTAAGACATCAGTGTATGGGACATGTGAGTCAAAGAAACATTTTTATGTTATGAACATGAGACAGTGTCAGAGATATTAGTAGGTTTTCAAGAAGAAGAGATTGGAGTTTCACTTTTTGTGAAAAAGGAATGAATACAAACTCTATGCATAAGAGAGATGACATTAACTAAAAAAACCCTTAGAACTTATATATTTTGATATATATGGACCAATTATAAAACAATAAACAACTAGAGATTTGAATTTCAGTAATTTCATTGATAACTTTACTCACATTTCTTGTGTTTTGTATATGAGACATAAGTCATATGTTCTAAAAATATTAATGTCGTTGGGGAAGAATGTAGGTAAGGAATGTGAGTATTCCATGATGATTTTGAGAACAGATAATGGTGGAGGTTATAAGAATAAAGTGTTTTAAAATTATCTTGATAATCATGGAATTCTTCACGATTTCTGTTCACCACACATACCACAACGGAATGGGTTTTATGAAATAAATAATAGATGTCTAGTATAAATTGGAAGAACTATGTAACTTTAATGTATTCTTTCTCATTATTGTTAGAGGCATTCCAGGAGCACTAATTTATATATTCTGAACTAATTATTCTACATGCCAAAATCAGATATGACCCAATATGAAATATTTTATGGAAAAAAACCATTTAGAAATACTAATTAACTCTGGGGATTCCATGAATTATAAAAATAAAAGGTGGAAACCATTGATTCATTTATCAAAGAGGAAATTATGAAAAAAATTGTTCTCTAGAAAGAAGTTTATATAGATCATTCAACAAACAGATTGGGAGTATTACTGATTCTGCTAATGAGAACATTGCTGAAAATATTGAAAAAGAAAGGAAGTATTATAACTTTGTTTAAGATGAGAAGGACAATGAAATTTATGTCATGAATTATGAAAATCCTATATATAGTGGTAATCCTACTCAAGAAAAAGAAAGAGACTCATCAGTTTAAAATGATGATGAAGAAGTTCTAACATATCATCCAAGGTGGAGGATGCAAGTGGAATGTTATAATATTATTGGTGATCAACATTAGAATGTTCAAACATGATGAATTTCAAAAGATGGGACACACACTTCATTGTATTCAAATGTAGAACCAAATAATGTGAATGATGAATTTGAGCCTACAGAATGGGATCAATCTATTAATTGAGAGTTTGAAAATATATAAAAGAATTATACATGGGAAATTCTACCCATGCCGGACAACAAGAAAATTATTGTTACAATGTGGTTTTTTTCAGAACAAGCTGAATGAATAAGGTGAAGTGATAAGAAACAATGAAATAATTGTTTTCAAATTGAATTAAAAAATTAAAGGAATTGATTTTGATGAAACCATTACTCCGGTGGAAAGGATAGAAACATTCATAACTTTTCATTATATTGTTACACAATGAGGTTAAAAAATATATTTAATGGATATAAATTATGCTTTGTATAATGTTTATGTTTTTTAGGTAGTTTACATTGATCAACCTTGTGGATTTGTTATTGTGAATGGTGAATGTTACATCTAAAAGTTGAAGACGGATTTGTGTGGGATAAAATAGTCTCTAAGGACATGGTATCCTAAATTGGATTCTTTCTTGAGGAAGATTAATTTCATGAAATGTATATTTGACAGAAACCATTACATAAAGTAATTTGAGGATTTTTCTCTCATCATAGTTTTCTATATTGATGACATTATATTTTATGTAAATGATGAATGGCTATGTGAAGGATTTTATAAGGAGATGAAGAAGTCATTTGATATGTCCATGAAATGAGAAATGAAATACATTCTTGGGTTACATTTCTTATAGAAGACGAACCACATTTTTATTTTTTAAGAAATGTATGCCAAAAAAAATTCTACAGTAGTTTGGAATATAAAATTTGAAACTAGTTTCCACACTAACAATAGTGGGAACCAAGTTGTATAATGATGAAGATGGAAAATATGTTTATCAAATAGTGTTTCGAAAGCTGATTATAATTTTATTATATTTGACTTCCTCAATAACTGACATTGTCTATGTTGTTACCTTAGGTGAAAGGATTCATAGTGCACCTAAGGAATATATTTTAATTCTAGAATTTGGATTCACTGATATATCAAAGGCACAAAAAAATTTGGAATTTGATGTAATGTAACATAAAATATTTATTTGTCCTGGTATTTAGATACTGGAAGACAAAAAATGTTGATAATAAAAGATCCTCATCTGGTGGATTTTTCATTCAGGGGAATGGTTATGTTATTTGGCTTACAAGGAAATAGAGTTCAATGAATCATAGGATGGTTGATGCTGGGTATGTGGCTACCACTCAAATTTCTATACATATTATGTGGATGATATCTTATTTAGTCAATTTACTTGTTGAAGTGAAGATACCCTTACTCTTGGGTTGTGATAATCAGAGTGAAATAAATATTACAAGGAATCTGGTACAATATTCTCATTCAAAAATCATTGACATGAAGTACAAATTCATCAGTGAGTTGGTGAAGTAGAATGAATTGAAGCTAGAGTATGCCTTTACATCAGAACAAGTTGCTGACATATTAAAAAAACCATTAATGAAGGAACCATTTGCTAAATTGAGGTTGTACATGAGTATCCATCCTCCTTCTCATCAAGGCTGGGGTATGTTGATCTGTCCCGAATCTCACCATACCTTTGGATAATGTTGTCAAGGGGTAGAATTGTTTCATTAATCTCTACATATAGAAGCATTCATAAAGGTGGAGTTGTGGGTATGTTGTGAATCCATCATGAATGTGTGTGAACTATTATAACTGTCTATTGGATTGGTTGTAAGAAACATTTTTTTGTATTCCTAGAATTTTGAAGAAATTATAAATTATGAGGTAGAATCATTTTTCTATAAGCTCAGAATCCATATGTTTGTGGGTTAACTATTATAATTGTTTTTAGAGTGTTTGTAGGAAAGAAATTGTATTCCTAGAATGTTGATGAAGTGAATAATGATGAGGTATAATCATAGTAGATGTTGTCAGGAAGGTTGAGGAGATATGATAATGAAAATTAATACTCACGGATTTCAGATGGCATGGTTTTAGCTATCAATATATCTTTTTCCTATGATGAGTTGGCTAACATAGGCTTAGAATGTTGGATAATTAATCCACTTCTTGAGGATCTAGTGTACCATGATTTATGAATCGTGGTTGAAAACAAAATCTAAAGGGGTTTATTTTTGTGACCATGATGGGTGGAGAAGGAAGTTTTGAAGAGTTTTCTTCTGCAGAGTGTTGTCTTTTGTTTTCAAATATGATAAATCAGTTCACATTAAAAAATCCATTATAGACTATAATGATGTTTTTATAATTTTTATTTCACAAATATCAAAATTTTGGAGAACTTGTGATAAATCCTTATGAAGTACAGGGGGAGTAAAGAAGTGTTTTTGACATAGGAAATAATGTGGCGTGCAGGTATAAGTGTCTACCAATGGTGGGGTGCATGTATATGTGGTGTGAAATTGTATGTTGTGAAAAGGTAATATTTCAATATCATCATATCAAAAAAGGACAATGTAAAGAAAGTGGTTTTCAAGTTCATGAGTGGCACGCAAGTATGAAGTGACAGACATGTATAAGATGTACACACATTTATGTTGTGCCCATGTAATATTTTCATGTCACCAAATAAATATATGGAATTGGAATAAAAGTGGCACGTAAGTGTTGGAGTGGAATGCATGTGATGAAGCAGCACACAAGTGATAGAGCGTCATGCAAGTGATGGAGAAACGTGCAAGCTGGGTTTATTTCCTCAAGCGGATAGTCACCAAAATTCCTATAAATAGATGTATTCCCTCCTCATTTTTGTATACTCCACACTTATGATAAACTTTTATATCTGTTCGTGGAAGTAATCGAATGTGGAATGCTAGTTGAAGTGGCGTGCAAATTGTGTGTTATGCACAAAATGGGTATGCAAGTAGAAGTGGAACACATTTTTTAAGATGCATGCAAGTAGGAAATTGTGTTCCAGAAGTGTGTTGTTTATAAGCCCGATGTGGCACACAAATTGTGAGTTGTGCACAAATGTGACATGCATGTATTTAGTGACGTGCATGAAGGGAGGCGTGCAAGATGGGAGTCACAGAAGTAGGGAGTGATGCACAAGTTGTTTTCATCAGGATGTTGTTACCAGCTTCTCAGTATGAAATTGAAGAATTGATTGAGATATATGATTTTTGAAATCTTTTGAAGACGTAACGAAACATTGTATTACACTATTTGTTAAAATATGACACACACACACTATTGGATTGTTTTCAAAGTGCTACATGAGTGTATGGGAATATCCTACTCATCATATTCCTCCTAAAATGAATTTTTTTATTTTGTATTTGGTGGAAATGGATTGTTTTTGTACCATAAAAAATATATAGATACACTTGTTGGGTAGAGAACCCTGTAAATCATGTGCTCATATGGTTGTATGTATTCAATAAGGATGGAACTCTTTAAAAGGAGGATATATTGATTAAAAAAGAAGGAAACATAAAAATAAAAAGTTATCACATATTCACCCTCCCCCTCAAATTGATACTTGGACCCAGACTGGGAACTACACATTAAAATGAGGTTATCTTTGTCTACAATGTTTTATGGTAGTTGAAAACAAATAAGTTATTTTTTATATTTATGAATTGCAACATTTCATGCATTTTCTTATTGCTTCCTCTAATGATTGTGACACTATGACTGTGTTATGATGACAATTATTATGATTATCACTTGTTTAATTATTTCATGTTCTTATATATCTTCTTAATGTGATTTTATCTCACCAATTTTTTATTTATATCATTAGGTGATTACTTGTTCAATGGAGAATGAGAAGTCTGTTACGAATATTGAGAATATTGAATTAAATAAATTATTATTTTTTATTTCTTAAAAGTTTTTTATGGTTATAGTTTTCTTAGTACAATAGTCCTTTACATCATGGTTGTGTAACTCTTTTATATTTTTCATCATTAAAAGGATATAATAATAATGTAAGAAAAATGGGGTCTCTATAACAGTAAATAATAAAATTTTATGTTGAAAAATTTAATTTATAAATTTATTAAGAGACATTATTTAACCCATATTAAAAATATATCTATATCAAAATATTGTTTCCTTTTAATGAAAATTTAGTGAAAATAATAAAATCATACAACCATGAATTACAGGTTCTCTTTCATATTCCTTGCATTATTTTTTAGGTATTAAAAAAGAATAATTATCATGATGGATCAAAAATATTCTCATGTTTTATAAATTATAAAATAATATTAATTTTTTATATTGTAAACAATGTAAATATTTTATATACAACATACAAAAAATATTCATAATTAATATATTTTTAAACATGTTAATGGAGAAAGAAAATTACCCTAGTATATTTATTTATTTTAGTATCTATAAATCCTTAATAGGATTTATGATATTTCATGTAATTGAGAATGATTTATAACATAATATTTTACGCATTTAAAATATGGTTTACTGATAAAGTATATAATACCATGAGTTTGAACCATCACATATATTCCTTTTCTTATAGAATAATATTCTTAACAAAATTATATAATTTCATAATAAAATATTAAATTATATTATTCCACTTATTTCACATATACCCATGTTAATTTTAATTGCATAATATATTATGTTCACATTGTACTTTTGGATTAAATTCTTCTTATATGGTTAATTTGACTTTTGTCTGATAAATATTATAAAATAGATCATGATAATTCCATATATTAAATACTAATAATTTTATCATTATATTTTTTATACATTTATAAATAATAACAAGCCTTGTATAATTGATATGAAAATTGAAATGTGTTACGTCAGGGTGGTAGTAGTCCATACATATTCGTGGGTAACATTTCAAATTTTCGATGAACATGAGGGAAAGAATATAATTACAATTATTATGACATTAATTATTATTATCTCATGATTTTTTTTTCTTTTTTTAAAAATTAATTTTTTTTATATTTAAACAACATGAATAAGTGATTAAATAAATAATACATCGGTTCGTGAGGTGGTTGTTCACACATACACACAAGATTCATTTCTTTCATTGTGTTATAATTAAATAATTAGAATATTTATTTACCATCATAGAATAAAATTTATATCTTATATGTCATATTATATAATTTAGATCCATGTTTATGATATTCAAAAATATATGATGATAAAAAATAAATAACATCACACTCATGAGGATGTAGTCCCCTAATACACATGAAAGATGTTTTAATATTCCATTAGATCGATAAGGAGATGATAAATGGTTAAAACCTATAAATAATAAAATTTACATATATTATTTAGATTTATGTTATCATATAAAACATGATTTGATAGGTTCTAGGGAGGTAGCATAATAAATTATAAGAAAAAACATGATTAATATATATACATCTTTGGTAGAGAACCTCTTTTGGTTTATACATAATTTCTTGTTTAGGGGGTATAATGATCAAACTGGGACCTATAGGATTTATATATGGAAGTAATAAAATCTTTTGAAAAGGTATTTTCTAGGATAACATGTTCTTAAGATGTGAATAAGATTGGATAATGGGTACCTTTCCTTTGTTAGGGATATGTTACTTTTATTTGTTATAATAACTTATATATAATATTATATTACTAAAACATATTTCACATGAATGACTCATATTATAGGTAAGTACTATATAGGGTATAAATATTCTCATAAAATAATATTTATAAATGTTTTTTTGTTATTTTTCCATTTTAATTTTTATTTTATCCCTTTTAACCCTTTCTAATTGTAATAATTATAATTCTTTTTTTCTGATATTATTATTCATATTGACCAAAAATAAATTCGGAGTCATTTGAAAATTTAGAAATTATGATTTCAAATAATGATGAAATTTTATAAATTTCAATGTATATAATTTCCATAAATTATATTTAAAATTATCCCTTGAAACACAATTAATAAAATATATCTAGAAATATTTATTTTTAAGTGTTAAATTTTTTTAGGAAATAATGATTTGTAATATTAATAGCTGATTAAATTACTAGATTATATATATTAAAAATTAAAAAAATGAAATATTAAAATAAATTCATAAAAATAATCTAACATTGGGACATGAAATTTAATAAAGTATTCAATAAAAATATATATTTTGTAATAATCACCCCAAAATAATCATTTATAAGAAAATTCCAAATTTTCAAAATATAGTAATTTTTTATTTAATGTTTATAAAATTATTTTCATTTATTCAAAATCAAAACAAAAAAGTATTATTTTATACTTTATTATCAAAATATATAATTCATGAAATTTAATTCAGTATAACAAAATCACCCCATCTTTCTTTTTGAAAAAATTCCTAATGTTATTACTATTAACCTAACATTATGAAATATAATTAATTAATATATAATTTTATGTATATAAAATTACATAGTATTTAAAACATTGTGTTTTGTTAATTCATTTTTAGATTTGTTTTTAATTTTTATCTTTTTACTAATGCCCTAATTGATTCCCTAAATCATTTATTTTTTCGATAATTGATTATTTATTTGTGTGACAATAACTTTCTAACCGTTATATGATTGATGTGACTCTATATGTATTACATTATTGAATATATCATAATCTAAAATATTTAGATTAAAAATATGAAATTGTATTGTTTGAATATTTATATTATAAGAATAAAAATGATGTCACATTACTATGGAATTTCAATGAAAATTGATTAATGAAATTTACAAATATATGATATGAAATAATGACTTAATATATAAATTAATTATGGTGACACTAGAGAAGTAAATATTTTATATTTCAGCACATCGATATATTATGTAATATTTTCTATAATTGTAGTTCTTTCTTTATTAAATTGAAACTCTATAACTTATATTATATGGATTTTTTATTCGCTATGAACATATATGTTATTCCTAAACTAAAAAAATTGAATTTGTGAAGGGATATTATAAGATATTTTATTATAAAAAATTCCTGAGGTAGTAGGATAGATATATTCATTGATATGTTGAACCATTGATATAATTATATCACGTCATAAATCAGATATATTTTTTGGTATGAAGACTTTTCTTATTTGATTATTTTTAACATATCACGTCTATTTGATATTATGATATAGAGATTTTTATATAGTTACATTAGATATAATCATTAATAAAATATTTTTACTCCCAATATCTCACCAACATTGGAATTCGAAATTATAATCTGGGATTGTCGTAACCTTATATAGAGAGAGGAACCGGACTAATGTATAATGATTGAATGTTATTTTTATAAAATGATGATATGAATGTATAATATTTCAATTCATGATCATTGTATTGTGTCATTATTTCATATGGTATCATGATACAAATGCATGCATACATGTTAACATTAAAGTGATTATTTAGGACAACTCGTCAATTCTAATGGGTCATAATACACAAATAATGTATATGTACCTTGATGTATGTATATACGTTTTTGTATAGTAGGAATTATTTTTTACCATATGAAAATGTATATTAATTCTTATATGGTAATATATAATATATTTAGAAATTTTGACCGGTAGATGTATTTTTGGGATGGATGGTGGATAACTTTTCATCTCCGATCTTTATTTATTATATAATTCATTAGTGTTCACATAAGGATGAGACTGCTGATATATAAGAGAATATAAATATACCTTTATGAAACTAAATTCCTTTTAGTTATATTTTTACAAAATTTCATCATAGAAAATTATTGATCGAGCTAGAGTTAATATAGGGAATTAAAATTGTTATTTTTAATATATATTATTAAATGTGTTATTTATTATGTTACATTATATTATTATATATATAGATTAGTTTTTCCACCAAAATAACAATACAAATTTGGTTTATTCATCCATAATATGAAAATTAAGTGAACTTTCTTGACTGTTTTGGTTTTTTTGTAATGGAAATAAAATAGGTTCCTAGTTTTTGAAATACATAATGGTTTTATAAATGAATTTATTATATTTAGTGGTTATATAAATAAAACTATAATAATGGATTTAAAAATAGTAATTAATCTATATATATTTTTGGCCGACATATTTATTTTTAATACACATGCACCTATAGTTGGAACTATTAAAATGTGTATTTGGATTGTTATATAATTTTAAATATTTGTTCTCATTTGGGAGAGTGTTTCTGGGTCTCTAGAATCATGAATATGAATATGGGATCATTTAATATATTTGTTTCATTTAAATAAATTTATTAAATATAGTATTTATATTTATAAGCAATATAAAATTGGCAGAAAATTAGCAATTAATTTGAAGCAAAATAATTAAATAATTGGTTCTTAAGTAGTATCTAGTTAAAATTTAATTAAATAAATTATATATGTATATCATCTTATTATTTTATTTTCATATTAAAAATGGAAGGTTATTTTATTTAGTATTGATTCTAATTAGTGGTTATTTTCAAAAAATTTATTTTTTATTTATTTAGTTTTCATATATTTTAATTCCTATTAAACAAAATATTAGTATATTTTTATTGTTTGAGATAATATTAAAAAAAATGAGTGTTACATATTTATTATAAATATTCCTAATTCGATAGTATAAAAAAATAAGGTACATGTTGATTAAATTAAGATATTTCATTTACATCAAGTGCTTAAATTGGAGTATTTAAATTTTTGTGTTATATATACAGGGAATATTTTTGGAAAGAGTTATTAATAATTAACTAACAATGTAAATTATCATGGGTTATATGATAAAAAATATATGTATTTTTGTTTCTTTAAGATATGATTTAATTAACGAAGGCATGTAGTGATTTATCTATTAAATCAGTAGTGATAAGAATTTTGTTTGGATGTCAATGATGATTTCATTGAAAATAATTCATTATATAATTGATATTAAAAAATTGATATTTTGTATTTTTATGTTAGAAATTAATTTATTTTTTTGATATGAGGTTTTGTTTTCAGAAGTCTTTGTTTTAAATCATAATGAAATATTAATGTCTTTATACATGGTATATAATTGAAATGATTTCACTTTTATTGGATGTCATATCCTAATTGACAGAAAATACATGAAATTTATTTTTTTATTAGTTATTTATATTTGACAATATAGAAGATAAAATAATAATAAATCACATTATTTGATTTTTCATTCACTACTTCATCAGTAGAAAAATAACATGATTATTCATTCATAATTTTACATTTCATGATATGATTATGATATATATTTTCTATATTGTGATAAATTATTCTTATAATTATATATTTCTTGTAATATTACTTTCATTTCGATAATTATGATGAAATTTCCAAACTAATTAATATTAATTAATTAATATTAATTGAAAATGAAATTTTTTATCTATTATAGATATCACTAATCTATATAATGATATGTTTTAATGTTTGACCCATCTAATATCAATTGAAATCAAACAATTATATTTCAAAATTTTCTAAATTGGATAATTGAATATATATTTACAAATCGACACATAATGGTCCAAAATAAAAATTTGTACTACATAATTATTTATAGTTTCAATTAAAACACATAAAGTTCATCGTTTAACAGAACAACTTTATAACCTTTATTTTTATAACATTAATTTTTTGATATGGGAAACATTAATTAAAATGTTGAAATCATAGGTATTGGGCCTAAATTGTTTACAATTTATTGGGCCAATGGAGTATGTGCTTCATCATCTAGTTATTAAATATGACTTTAGGATGCATAAAATATTATATCAGGGAATATATATATATATATGTTATGTTTGTAAAATAATATGTTTCTTTGTCTAATATATTTTTTCCTATTAAATTTTGTTGATAGTATGAATATAAATCATGTGAATTGAAATCGCAATTCTTCTAATGGACTCTGAATAATGACAAAAGAATAATAATAATATTATATTTCTTCAATGAATAGACTCATGGGGATCATAATGATGGTATATTTTATGTTGAGTAAAAAATTCAAATAATGTCCGACTTTGAATATTTATAAGGTGTGTTTAAATTTAATGTTTTCATAAAATTTTATAAAATTGTTAAAAAAATTCTTCCTGATATTATGAGGTGGGTTAACGGTGTTCATTGGGGTTTGAGATGAGGCAGAGGGGGGAAGGATTCAAACATGTTCATAGTGAATGGTTGGTAGACAGTTATATATTAATGTGTGACATGGCCTATTAGAAATTGTGGCATCACATGTGGAAAAAAGGAAGGTATAGTACTATCACACAATTTTTCAGTCTTTTTGGGTGATATATCCAATCAAATTGGCATTATCCTCCCCATAAACAATGCCATGCTGAGAGGAACCACGTGGTTTCTAAAACCGTGTAGGTGACGACAATGGACCGTGTGCCAGGGACCCCTGATGGATTGAGGGAGAAACATTTATGGATCGGTGTTTGTCCAATCGTGCCGAAAATTTTTTATCCCATTAAAAACGATGAGAATTCCTATTTTATCCATTGGTAATTAAAGTATCTATTCATATTTATAGCCTAATTACTCCTTAAAATTGATATTGAAAGATATTCTTCCTCCCAAGCATCACAAGGATCATTCTACCTCTACCAATGTCTATGTCTAGTGAGGGTGGGTATGAATCAATGACATGTGAATGTTTAATAGTCCTCTTCCAATTATTTACTAAAAGGCTCCTTGTATAATCATTCTTCTTCATCTGAATCCTTAAAAACCTACTATTTATAATATTCTATTTTTTTTTATTGGTAGCATTTCTGTTTTAAGATAAATTTTATTGGATAGAAATCCAAAAATCTCATATAGTCGTAGGTATGAATAATGTAAAATTTCTTTTCTATATCATTTATTTTAGTCAAAGGGAGGTTCAGGTATGAGAAAAGTAGACATTTAAGTGGAACCATGCTAGGGATTTCATAAATGCCTTTTATATTATTTTTTTCATTTATATTTTTCACTCTATGACATGACATGATATAATTACTATTTAGTGCTGGGAATGTACCCCATTTTTGAGAGTTGATATGGTATTTTTTAGCACTTTTAATGTTTTCATTGTTTATTGTTTTCTATAATATGGATTACTATGTTAATTATGGTATTGTATCCCCATATGTCTCATTAGACCCTTGACTCTAGTAATTATCCTTTGGAATATGGGGATGAACACTTATGGTCTTGTGGAGAAGTGGGTCGGGGCATCAGTTATAGTTGAACCCAGGCCGCGACATTGAAATGTGGTATCATTGCGATTTCTGATTTATTTTTTTACTATTTAAGAATTATATATGGGATATTTGGTTATATTAAAACATTTAAATTATTTGGTTCATGGTAGTAGAACAACCATGTATGGGGTAAAACTCTAGTACCTAGGGAGGGATTGTTTTTAATAATATTCGTTATTCATGTTTAATGTTATTTTACCTTGGTAAATGCACCTAGTTTGAGATGTTATTATTTCATGGTATTTTTCTTATGGGATGAAATATGGTGATATTTTTCTTCCATGAATCATTATAGTAACATAGTAAATTATATTACATGCATTATTATTGGCACACTTAAGGAAAACCATGTGGGATTTTGGGGATAAAAAAATTCATCCTCCATGAAATTTAAATCAAATGGTTCCTAATAACGGTAAAGTAATCAACTAAATGGAATGGATTAAATTAATATTCCTAATATATTTCTTAATAAAAATTTACAATTTATTATAAAATTACGAGATGATATATAAAGGGAGTGCGTATGGTTTTGAACGTAAAGTTGAAATTCAGGTATTTAGTTCCCATATGCTATCCATGATATGTGATAGGGATTTTTAAGGGTACTGTCAAATATGTGAATTTACCTATTGAGAAGTTATATATAGGGTTATCTATTTTTCTAATTTTTTTCAATACTATTCAAGGTTTTGGATCAATATGTTATGTGTTTTAATAAGTGTGTTTGGAATTGTATAGAGATTCCACTGTAATGATTTCTACAATTTGGGAAATAATAGGAAGTATACATAAATTAAGATCTAACAGTGGGGATATAATTTCATATGGTTCTAGTAAATATAGGGGATTATAATATATAAGGGAATTTTTATCATTTTATGTAGATGATATAATAATACCTTGGGTTTGTTGGGTTGAGTATGTCTGATATCACATGAGAGTTTCAACAATAGCACCCCCTAAACTATTCTAGAGAGGTTAGACATGGGGAATCATAGTTTTGGATATAGGACATATTTAATGTTATTGATCACATATATAATCCACCTAATAGTAGATAAAACTAGTTTTCATTGAAGTTGTGAGGACCTTCTAAGCACTAGTGGGGTATTATGGTTTAGACTAAGTAATAATAGGGTATTCTATGAAATAATTTCCTAGAAATGTATCAAGAAATTTTCTTTTTAAAGACTCTGATATAGGATGGAGATTAGGATTTAATGAGGTTCTCATATTGGAATATGTCTGTGATTTATTTCTATGGTAATTTCACTAACATGCACTGCTTTGTTCAGGCATTGGTAGGGGATGAGGTAGAAAAGGAGAGACAATTTCATGACATACTTGGGAATAATATTTGGTACAGGGAAAAAATGTTATATTTAAATTTGTTAACAAAGTTGATGTTTCATGATATCATATCATAAGGGATCCTAAAGGATGAATATAGTGGTGGAAATATTGTTCTATATGGGAATTGTATTGGTACAACTTCATATAATTGGAAGTTCCATTTTTAGAGTTCTAAAAAATTGACTATATTCATAGTAACTAGTGAAGAATATTGTCCTCTCGTGGTAGTGATCTAATGTTTAGATATTAGTTAGGAAGGTATATACATTTGCATAGTCGGGGTACCTAAACACTAGTTGATTTCCGAGCATGAAAAATGATGGATCATGTACAATGGACCTATTAGAAACCTAGGTGTGTGAGAAATGAAAAAGTAACAATGCTAATTTAGATTGCTGGAATGGGCTATAATACCCCATAATAGGAAGGTAGTTGGTCTTCTTCTATCCATACTATATTGGGATATTGATATTGTACATTTGAAAAAGAGAGTCTAAATTAGATTTTTAGTGTAGCACAAAGAGGTCAATCTAGATCCTAGGATATAAGGGATAGTAATATTCATGAAATTCAGCATGCACTAAGCGGTGGTCAAGCTGGACCGTCAACTATTCAATGTAAGATCCTATTATCATTCACTGTTTACGTTTCTTTATTTTATACATGGGCCTCTCATTATTTAATATATTATTGGGTTTTTAATTTCTTCTCTCTTTCTATGAAATATAATTTTGGGGATATGACGATTGACACACTGATAAGAGTACATGACAAAAATAACTGAAATGTAAGGATTATTCGCTTGAGTTTTGTGAGAACTATTTCTATAGGGACTTGTTTTTGATTGAGATGTAGGGTTTTTGACTAATATTGGATACATATTTATGAGTGATTTACTGATCACATATTGAATTTTACTACTGATTGGTAACATTTATATACTATTGGGGTGACAATTTTGTTTATTGTGGGGAATTGGATATCTTAGAAGTCAATAAAAACCATGTCCATTATTCGTCAGATAATCTAACAGACTAATTGGATTGTCATGTGCTTAAATATGATGGATTACATAACTATCTCATTTTTACTATGTTGGATTGGTTTCAAAAATATTTCCAGAGGAATTCATAGGGATTCCACTAGAAAGAGATGTTGAGTTCATGATTGTGTTGATGAAGGGAGTATATTTTTTATGCACTCTACCGTTAATGATAGAACCAATAGGACATAATTATCTCGCATATTATATAGAATATATGTAAAGTATATAATTTAACCATCCAACTAAGTTACGATGAGTCTATTTATTCTTTTTTCTAATAAATATATTAGTATGTTACTTTTATCATCCCTGAATAGAGGTTAAATCGAATGATGTTTTCAAACTAGAATCCTCTTCCTTGTATTGATGACCTTTTTGATCATATTATGGTTTATTTTGTTTTATTATTGACAGATATTAATTTACGGTATCATTAGTTGAGGGTGAGTCCTTTTAATATACCCCGGTGTACTATTAAAAGTAGGTATGGTTTATATGAGTTAGTCATAATACTATTCTGGTTGACAGCAACACAATCGTTTTTTATGGACGTGATGAACCAATTCATTCACCAATAACACGATTATAATGTAGTTCTTTTTTTTTGAATTTTGTCATGTTTTTTTCCTATACTCATGATGATAGTGTCAAACACATTGATGTTGTCCTAGTTACAGTTAAATATAATAGGATATACACCAATCTATGTATGTGTAAATTCTAGATCAAAGCTGTATTTCATGGGTCACATAATATTTGAGGAAGGTGTATTGGATAAATTAGACATGGTTTATGTAGTCGGGTATTGGGGGAATCCAAATATTTTTTTTATATATGCGGTGTTCAGATTTAGAAGGATATTATAAAAGGTTCATGAATGAATTTTCTAACATTCCCAAACCTCTATCTAGAATACCCAAGAAGGGTATCAAGATTGAGTGGTTAGGGTTACATGATAATTCCATCTAAGAGTTAATGAATCATTTTAATGCTATGAATAATTTTATCATACATGTTTAGGGGGAGTATTATACCATGTTTTGTGATGCATATGGTATTTTACTTGTAGTATTGTAAATGAAATGAGATATATTTATCTCAAATGAGTCACAATTATTGAGGACACTAGAATGGAATCATTTTATTCATTATCTTTATTTGACCATCATTTTTATGGTTCATATTATATGTATAATTACATATTTTTGGATATTTTTGTTTAAAAATAATAAAAACCTTATTTAAATATTTTTCCAATATTATTTATATATCCAAAAATTATTATGGGTTGAGTATAGGAATTAATATGACATGTAGTTAGCTAATGCACTGAAAAAATTAAATAGTTTTGTGGATTATTTGATCTGAATGATACATAATCAAACTATCCATGGGTCATTATTGGAGTGCGAGATGATGGATTCGATTATTCATCTAGATATATATATTTAGGGGGTTTAGGGATTTGTTAACCACTTATCCATTTTTAATCCCACAATTCCGATTTCGATTGAGGGGATGATGTTTGATTGTCTGGAGTGGTTTCATATATGAAAAATCCATGAATGTAGGGGGTTAGAATACAACAAGAATGTCAATTATGATAATATCACTTATGTTGGTTGTCATGTTGTTGTACCTACGTGGATGTGATTATATTTTATTTGTAAATTTCATGACTTAAAGAGGGAGTTCGACATTAGTTTCAATAAGATGTTCTGAGATATTAATTTATTGTATTCATTTCCAAGAATGAATAAAATGAAATTCTAGGTTTCGTGACGTGTTACTAAACTTCTCAATAGGTGAATGGTTTGTAACAATTGTTGGTTTGTTTGTTTCAGTTGTTTTCATCTCAGAATGGAGTATGGACATCATTACTATGTAATACATTGTTAGGTATCCAAAACATGGATTTTAATAATGATTTTATATGCGAGTTTGTATATTTATTGATTAAGGAATAAATTCCATTCCTATTTCAGACACATTCATCACAGACTAGTAGAGTGACATACAAGTTGTGGAAATAGTGTGGTTTCCTTGGGTGTCTTGATTTACTATTTTTTATCATGATCCCTATTTTACATCACACTTATTTTTAGTCTTATAAAAGAAACTATATACATAGTTATTTATAACAATTTATTTTCATTAATTATAATGTTTGAAATTAGAATATACTATTATGCTAATAGAGGACATGCTATAGACTTCGGTGCTTGACTTTTACGGGACTGGGGAATATCACCTTGCACTGGTAGTGATTACCTATAATAATAGTAATTAGGAAAATATTCATATGGAATCATATGAGGCTCCCTATGGTAGGATGTATAGATAAACATTATTTTTTATTCAAGATGGTGAATTGGTGTTGTTGGGGATACGTCTCATTCAGGACTCATTAGAGTTTGTTCAGTTGATTCAAAAGCATATTTCTATGACTCATAGTATAAAGAAGTGGTATGTTATTCGTTATCATCCACATCCTTGTTTCATAAAAATGTATTTCAAAACATTATTATTGTTTCCTAGAATATTTTTTATAGTCATTTATAAGCTTTTGTGATATTTTTACATTTTTTTGAAAGGAATCTGTAACACCCCAGGTAAATAAAGAATATGACATTTCATATTTATCTATATTTGTGAATAAAATATTGAAATGACTTTAAAGGGGAAGCTATGCTCGATGGCGTACCCAACACGCAACAACGAGTTTCTTGGGAATCTTACGTTGCACTCTAATAATAAAATAATGGTAGTTAATATGTAGCCGTTGTATTGGCGGGAATGGATAGAAATAACTAAAATATGATTATATATGTTCTTAAATATTTTTACATTTATACAATAAAAGATAAATACTTAAAATACGGAAAGAATTCAATTTTTGGCGTATATGCCTTAGTTTTCACTAAAGGTTCACTTATAACCTTTTGATGGAGAACCGTCATTAAATATAGTTTTGTTCACTCTTAATCATTCTTTTGGACCAAATAAAACTCTTATTAAGAATCGGGACATCAAAATTTACTTTGTGTAAATTTTTGGTATATTTCTGATATTGTTCTTTTTTTAATGAATAATGTAAAATGTTGTAATTTAATTCAAAACCACTTTTTAATCTAATTTATTTATATGATTAGATTATATTTTGAATTGGGTTTAAAGTGAAATTAGAAAATATTTTTACCATTAAATCCAATAGTGGTCGTTGGAATCAATTTCACTTTGAAATCAGACTTAAACTAGTGTCAATCTTTTGATACTTATTGTTTCATAAAACACGCTATTTGTCATGACAGTGGGAATTAATTATTAAATTAATTAATGTGACTTAAATGTTTTGAATTTTGTAAAAAGGACTTCATTTTTTAATTCAGAATATTAAATATATCTTAGGGTGAATTTTTGGTAATTTTCTGAAAAACTTCAATTTTTGATGAATAGTGAAACCACTAAGTGGTAATCAAGCAAACTTATTTTTCAGTTAAACGAAAGTTTACCACTAATGTGTATTGAATTTTGAAAATCCGACATACATGGTTGTCATTAAGAAGTAAAATGTGGTTCAATGAGATTAAAATAATTTTTTGGTGAATAGTAACTTATTATGTTTTTAATCGCGATTAGTGGTAATTAGTGTAGTTTAAGGTATAAATAATGCTTTAATGATATGAAATGACCTAGACACATGTCCCAACATTATTGGTTGTGTCATGGACGACCCAGACAAGCCATGGGTCAACTTGGGGACCCCATGGATCCACTTTGGTTGGGAAATGACATAAATAACATTTTATTTAATGTAAAAGTAAAATTGACAGAAACATGATATTTTTTACTAAAACAATTTTTAAGTGGGGTTATACAATTCATCTTTTTGATTATAAATATTAATTGGAAATCTAAAGAGATTTCCCACATAATAGTATTTTTTTATAATTTTTATACATTAAATAAATTAAATTATTTATGACATAATAATGATGCAGCGATGATATCATTATTTGACGATTTAAATAAAATGGAAAGATAATGTAACATCTATGAAATACACATGTAAAAAACTTATTGGATGAGTGGATTTCGAAGCCTTATCACCTTATCCATGAATTCTATCAATGTGGGACCTTTTAAAACCGAAACACATTTTCAAATAAAGTAATATTTCTTTACTTTCCAAAAGTACCCCTCCTCTCCTCTTCTAAAAGGCCCCCACCTCTACCTCATTTAACACACTCCTCAAGCCTTTGTCTCGTCCAAACCCTGCCCATTTACTCTCTCCACATCCATCTACGCATCCTAGATGACTCCATTTGGGCAGAATCCTTTCAAAGGAATCCTTTAGTCTTAAATCAAAAGGAGTTACACTTTTAAAGGTAATTCTTTCTGTCATGTTCATTTGTTTTATTTTGCTTCTCCAACCCCCTAAACTCTTTTTATTTACTTGTTTTGTAACAACACCAGTATCTAAAATATACTAGGATGTTGTTATAAGATTTATTTGAGCTACACTCTAACACAACTACATCAAATGGTTAAAGAACATACGGTTTCCGTGGATGGTGAAATTCTGCCTCCCGAAACGATGATTGTTCAATACTCATTTAACACCTTCAAAGGTGGCCATTATGATGTCACTGTTTTTATATATGATATATAATATGCTTGTGTTTTATTTATGCTTCTTTATTTTTCATTTTTTTTCTTACCTTTATGGCTTCCATTATGGGTATACGCGATATCTTCATTTAAGGAAGTGCGGACTACCGCCCCCTCAAAGTGATTTGATTCGTTAAATACCATATGTGGGATGTATAAAGGATGGAAATATGAAATTATATATGATATTATACTGGAGTAATAATATACCTTTATATCATTATTATTCCATTATATAAAGTACGAAATAGAAATGAAAGTAGCGTTCATGCGTACGTACGGCTTACCGTCTCCATGAACGGTGCATTTCATTTCTTACCTCTAAATGATTATGTAATGTTATAAATGCATGAATGTACTGGATATATATGACATATATGATATCTACATAATGAATACAATTCTGGATATAATAAACATTTGGCCACCCGAACAACATGTAATTGTAAGAAGACCACTTTCGACCTAAGAACCAAATATCGGAAAAACAAATATTATTAACCTAAATGATTACATAATGTTTGTGACATGGTAATAACTTGTATAAAAGTAATAATGAACTTGAAAAAGGGTTCTTAAGTAATTATAAATTACTCATGTTTATTATTCAGGAGATTAAAGAACGATCGAGTCAAGTCGGACCCGAGGTAAGGGATCCTACTCCTCTCTTTCTTTTTAAGTATACACTTTTATGTCATTCCTTTTAAAGCTCATCTTTCTTGTTATTGGGATTATCTTTTATATTACATTTACTGTAATTTTTATGTTCATGTGATGAGAGACCCTATTCTCTCTCATCAATCCATTTTGGGAGTTTTGAGTGGCGCCGTTAGGCTGCCGAACTTTCGTAAGAGATCTAACCTCTCTCTTTCTTTTTAAGTACTCTCCTTTGTGTCACTTATTCTAAGCTCTTATTTGTTATGTTGGGGGATTTTATTTTATATTCCTCTTGCTGTAAATTCTATTGTAATATGATGGGATACTCTATTTGATCTCATCAATCCATTTTGGAAGTTTTACATGGCGCCGTTAGGCTGCTGAGTTTTCGTAAGGGATTTTTCATCTAACTTTTATTCTCGTGAGATTTATGCTACATTTGCCACAAAATCCTTTGAGTGGTGTATGTACTGCCCATTATTATACTATTTGTGTAATATACATTCATTTATGAGTATTTACATCAAAGATCTATTTTCCTTCTTTCATGGGGTGTATGTTTTGAAAGATACCCAAGTCGGTAAGGGGACCTTTCACCCCCCTCTTTTTTAAAAGACTTCTTTTGTTGGGTATTTTAATTTACATATTGTTATGTTGGGATATGTTCTCATATATCCTTATTGATGTAAATTTGATGTCCAAGTGATGAGATACACATTTTATCTCTCATCAACTCATTTTGATGCGATGCCGTTAGGCTGTCAAGGGAACTTTTTAACCCAATTTCGATTTCTTTGGGTTCAACATGTAGTCATTGAATATGTCATCCATTAAATATGTGTGAATGACCTTTTATTGTTTTAAACTTAATATCAACTTATATTGGGTGTATTTATATTTGTCACACATATTTTGAGATTGATTTATCCTAATTTACGGATACCTTCTTTATAAGGGATTTCATCACATTTGACATTTCTATTGAGGGTTCATTGTTGTTATACACCAATTCACTCTTATATGGTGTATATACTATCCTTTGGAGTATTATATCATGAATCCTTTTATTCTCATGATATTATAAAGTTTTGACTACATGTTATTCCTCGATTATTTTATTCAAGTGTCTCTAGTTTTGGTAAAACCCCTTTAACCAAAATATCATTTTAAATGTTTTAATTATTTGTTCTTATTAATATCCATGTTTTCAAAATGGCTTTAAGGATTTATTTATATGGATATTAATGGTTTAAAGTGTTAAAATCTTCAAGGTGGTATGGGACACTTTGATTCAAAAATCTCTTTATTAAATGTTTTAAATGGTTTTGGAAATGGTTTCTTTTTGAATGGATTCATTATTTCAATATACTAAAATGTTATATTGTGATTGAAATGTGGAAATTTTAGGTTTCCTTTATGCATGTTTTATGTGACACATTTATGTTATGGTTCTTGGGCATTGTTATGATAACGGGTGGTTCCGTGATAAACTAAGGGCGGGTGAGCCCGATATAGCTCTCCAATGCATTGGGTAACGCGAAGGAGTGAAACGTTAAGGTTTCTCCGAAGAGATTTAGGGAATATACTGTGATGGGTATTCCAAACGTAACCAAGAGGGTTACTCCATACGTATGAATGTTATGAATGCCTCAAGTTACCTTTT
Source organism: Viscum album (assembly GCA_963277665.1). Taxonomy (NCBI): domain Eukaryota; kingdom Viridiplantae; phylum Streptophyta; class Magnoliopsida; order Santalales; family Viscaceae; genus Viscum; species Viscum album. The sequence continues at coordinate 1,679,863,419 of OY728126.1, read as the reverse complement.
TTGTCTTATGATTTCTATGATTTATTCATGGTTTGATGATGTATGTTAATGTTCCTTTGTTTTATGGGTAAAGTATGATTTCATTCTTATGTATATATGAACTCATGTTTCCTTTCCATATTTTTATAACTCTTACTGAGCTTTTTATGCTCATCCCAAGTTTTTGAAATGTTTTCACAGGTCAAGGGAAAGGTACATGATGTGATGATAGTGTCAAGGATGTGTCAAGAAAGAATCCGTGTTATATTTTAAATATGTTCCCGTTGATGGGAAGAATGAATACTGTCTTTTATGTAACCACTTTGTTTAAATGTGGAATGTAATGCAAGTTTCATGATCTAATTCTCTAAAACTCTAAACCTGAAAAGATCCTCAATGTGTAATCATGTAATAACTCAAGATTAAGTAAGGTTTAAGGCTGGGGCCTTATAGTTGGTATCAGAGGTTGGTTTAGATAACTTTAGAGGTTAGGGTATTCTTTAAGCATAATTGACAATTACCATAATGGTTAGGATTTCAGAAAGAGTCTAATTTTAGATAAAGTGAATGAGTAAGCATATCTTATTGTCTATCTTACTCATTAGTACATGATGGTTTTGTTGATATACTCACACTGACATTTCTATTTTTAGTGAATGGATGGATCTAGCAGGCACCAAAGAGACAACAGGTTTGAAGGAAACTGTGGTGGTTCTCTGATTAAGATACTAGATAAAATGAAAGATTCAATGAGGAAACTTGTGGTTGTTCTAAACCAAATATCAAGGAGTCATGATCAACCACTTCAACCTTGTTGAGTTCTCTAATGCATCAGGTACAAGATTGCCAATTCGATGTGGAAATTCAGGTAATAATTATTAAGGTAACCATTAGGGTTTATATGATACTTAATTTTTAGGTAATTATGGGTTACTCTATGATATGATGGAAAATGAAAGGAATTAGATAAACATGAGGTTAAAATATGTTATGATTATTCTTGAAGATTTTATCTCATTTTGGGGAATGTTTTAAGAATTATATAGTTTTGGAAAAAGGACAACACGCAGACCGTGTGACATCCCATCGCGTCGGACAAAGCTAAGGATATCGAACCCACAACCAATGTGCGACTGGTATTTATCGCCTACCACTGGACTACGTGAAGTCCCTGGTTAGTTTGACTGATTCATTCTAGTTATATGATTTTATGAATTAGGAGTAAGTTGATTTTGGGTTATTTTTGAAAATGATTAACCTATCATGGAGGATATGTGATTAGGTTAATTACTTTTCAAAACGAAACTTTAGGTGCAACTGATATTGTTTGGAGATAAATGTTACGATTTATCTTGGAAGACTATGAGACTAAATCCTTAAAATATTTGGGTTTCAATCGTATATTGGTTTACATTGAATAATTTTATGGACAAATTGATTATAGAATGGTCCTCGTTGAACTTTGGGTTTTGTTGGACAAATTTTGGAGATTAAGAATAGATTTTCTTTTTATAAAGGGTTATCCTTTTCTGGATTATCTGATCTTGTACTAGCCTTTTTGGTTTTGGATTTTGTTAAAGTCTAAAGACATGGGAAGTATATAGTTCTATTTTGTGGATTAGGTGATTCTCTAGAAGTTGATTATAGTACTGTTAATGTGAACAAGTCTTCCTAAATACTCATCTTTTGGAGAAAATATGAGTTTGTGTAAGGAATCTAATAAAGGTTGAAAGTCAATATGATAAGTGATTATGTTTCCTTATGAATAAATTCCTCAATAAAAAGTAACTTAAAACAAAAATGTTGTCTATTAACTTTTCCTACTGGGGAATCGAAGACCGTTTAACCCATCACAAGTTTGTGATTTTCTCATGGTTAACTTTCTACTAAATATGTTTTCTATCACTCTCCATCAGAACATGACCCTTTGTTTTTTCCTCCATGTCCATATTTTAATACTTGGAATCCTAGTATGGGATAACTCGGGTGACCTTTGTACTTATCTTTCTTTATTTTAAAGTGTTTGTTTTACCGACTTTTGTTCCGATGTGGGACTTTCAAGGATGTTTCCAAGCACAATTTTAAAATTGCGAGGACGCAATTCCCAAAAGGGGGGAAGGATGTAACACCCCAGGTAAATAAAGAATATGACATTTAATATTTATCTATATTTGTGAATAAAATACTGAAATGACTTTAAAGGGGAAGCTATGCTCGATGGCGTACCCAACACGCAACAACGAGTTTCTTGGGAATCTTACGTTGCACTCTAATAATAAAATAATGGTAGTTAATATGTAGCTGTTGTATTGGCGGGAATGGATAGAAATAACTAAAATATGATTATATATGTTCTTAAATATTTTTACATTTATACAATAAAAGATAAACGCTTAAAATACGGAAAGAATTCAATTTTTGGCATATATGCCCTAGTTTTCACTAAAGGTTCACTTATAACCTTTTGATGGAGAACTGTCATTAAATATAGTTTTGTTCACTCTTAAACATTCTTTTGGACCAAATAAAACTCTTATTAAGAATCGGGACATCAAAATTTTCTTTGTGTAAATTTTTGGTATCTTTCTGATAAAGTTCTTTTTTTTAATGAATACTGTAAAATGTTGTAATTTAATTCAAAACAACTTTTTAATCTAATTTATTTATATGATTAGATTATATTTTGAATTGGATTTAAAGTGAAATTAGAAAATATTTTTACCATTAAATCCAATAGTGGTCGTTGGAATCAATTTCACTTTGAAATCAGACTTAAACTAGTGTCAATCTTTTGATACTTATTGTTTCAAAAAACACGCTATTTGTCATGACAACGGGAATTAATTATTAAATTAATTAATGTGACTTATATGTTTTGAATTTTGTAAAAAGGACTTCATTTTTGAATTCAGAATATTAAATATAGCTTAGGGTGAATTTTTGGTAATTTTCTGAAAAACATCAATTTTTGATGAATAGTGAAACCACTAAGTGGTAATCAAGAAAACTGATTTTTCAGTTAAACGAAAGTTTACCACTAATGTGTATTGAATTTTGAAAATCCAACATACATGGTTTTCATTAAGAAGTAAAATGTGGTTCAATGAGATTAAAATAATTTTTTGGTGAATAGTAACTTATTAAGTTTTTAATCGCGATTAGTGGTAATTAGTGTAGTTTAAGGTATAAATAATGCTTTAATGATATGAAATGACCTAGACACATGTCCCAACATTATTGGTTGTGTCATGGCCGACCAAGACAAGCCATGGGTCAACTTGGGGACCCCATGGATCCACTTTGGTTGGGAAATGACATAAATAACATTTTATTTAATGTAAAAGTAAAATTGACACAAACATGATATGTTTTACTAAAACAATTTTTAAGTGGGGTTATACAAGTCATATTTTTTATTATAAATATTAATTGGAAATCTAAAAAGATTTCCTACATAATAGTATTTTTTTTATAATTTTTAGACATTATATAAATTAAATTATTTATGACATAATAATGATGCAGCGATGATATCATTATTTGACGATTTAAATAAAATGGAAAGATAATGTAAAATCTATGAACTACACATGTACAAAACTTATTGGATGAGTGTATTTCGAAGCCCTATCACCTTATACACGAATTCTATCAATATGGTACCTTTTAAAAGCGAAACACATTTTCAAATAAAGTAATATTTCTTTACTTTCCAAAAGTACCCCTCCTCTCCTCTTATAAAAGGCCCCCACCTCTACCTCATTTAACACACTCCTCAAGCCTTTGGCTCGGCCAAACCCTGACCATTTACTCTCTCCACATCCCTATCCTCATTCTAGAGGACTCCCTTTGGGCATAATCCTTTCAAAGGAAGCCATTAGGCTTAAATCAAAAGGAGTTACACTTTTAAAGGTAATTCTTTCTCTCATGTTCATTTGTTTTATTTTGCTTCTCCAACCCCATAAACTCTTTTTATTTACTTCTTTTGTAACAACAAAATTATATTCAATATACTAGGAAGTTGTTATAAGATTTATTCGAGATACACTCTCACACAACTAAATCAAATGGTTAAAGAACATACGGTTTCCGTGGATGGTGAAATTCTGCCTCCCGAAACGATGATTGTTCAATACTCATTTAACACCTTCAAAGGTGGCCATTATGATGTCACTATTTTTATATATGATATATAATATGTTTATGTTTTATTTATGCTTCTGTATTTTTCATTTTTGTCTTACCTTTATGGCTTCCATTATGGTTATACGCGATATCTTCATTTAAGGAAGTGCGGACTACCGCCCCCTCAAAGTGATTTGATTCGTTAAATACCATATGTGGGATGTATAAAGGATGGAAATATGATATTATATATGATATTATACTGGAGTTATAATATACCTTTATATAATTATTATTCCATTCTATAAAATACGAAATAGAAATGAAAGTAGCGTTCATGCGTACGTACGGCTTACCGTCTCCATGAAAGGTGCATTTCATTTCTTACCTCTAAATGATTGTGTAATGTTATAAATGCATGAATGTACTGGATATATATGAAATATATGATATCTACATAATGAATAAAATTCTGGATATTATAAAAATTTGTCCACACGAACAACATGTAATTGTAAGAAGACCACTTTCGACTTAAGAACCAAATATCGGCAAAACAAATATTATTAACTTAAATGATTACATAATGTTTGTGACATGGTAATAAGTGGTATAAAAGTAATAATGTACTTGAAAAAGGGTTCCTAAGGAATTATAAATTAACTCAAGTTTATTATTCATGAGATTAAAGAACGATCGAGTCAAGTCGGACCCGAGGTAAGGGATCCTACTCCTCTCTTTCTTTTTAAGTATACACTTTTATGTCATTCCTTTTAAAGCTCATCTTTATTGTTATTGGGATGATCTTTTATATTACATTTAATGTAATTTTTATGTTCATCTGATGAGAGACCCTATTCTCTCTCATCAATCCATTTTGTGAGTTTTGAGTGGCGCCGTTAGGCTGCCGAACTTTCGTAAGAGATCTAACCTCTCTCTTTCTTTTTAAGTACTCTCCTTTGTGTCACTTATTCTAAGCTCCTATTTGTTATGTTCGGGGATTTTATTTTATATTTCTATTTCTGTAAATTCTATTGTAATATTATGGGATACTCTATTTGATCTCATCAATCCATTTTGGAAGTTTTAAGTGGCGCCGTTAGGCTGTTGAGTTTTCGTAAGGGATTTTTCATCTCACTTTTATTCTCGTGAGATTTATGCTACATTTGCCACAAATTCCATTTAGTGGTGTATGTACTGCCCATTATTATACTATTTGTGTAATATACATTCATTTATGAGTATTTAAATCAAAGATATATTGTCCTTCTTTCATGGGGTGTATGTTTTGAAAGATACCCAAGTCGGTAAGGGGACCTTTCACCCTCCTCTTTTTTAAAAGACTTCTTTTGTTGGGTCTTTTAATTTACATATTGTTATGTTGGGATATGTTCTCATATATCCTTATTGATGTAAATTTGATGTCCAAGTGATGAGATACACTTTTTATCTCTCATCAACTCATTTTGATGCGATGCCGTTAGGCTATCAAGGGAACTTTTTAACCCAATTTCGATTTCTTTGGGTTCAACATGTAGTCATTGAATATGTCATCCATTGAATATGTGTGAATGACATTTTATTGTTTTACACTTAATATCAACTTATATTGGGTGTATTTATATTTGTCACACATATTTTGAGATTGATTTGTCCTAATTTAAGGATACCTTCTTTATAAGGGATTTCATCACATTTGACATTTCTATTGAGGGTTCATTGTTGTTATGAACCAATTCACTCTTATATGGTGTATATACTGTCCTTTGGAGTATTATATCATGAATCCTTTTATTCTCATGATATTATAAAGTTCTGACTAAATGGTATTCCTCGATTATTGTATTCAAGTGTCTCTAATTTTGGTAAAACCCCTTTATCCAAAATATCGTTTTAAATGTTTTAATTATTTGTTCTTATTAATATCCATGTTTTCAAAATGGTTTTAAGGATTTATTTATATGGATATTAAGGGTTTAAAGTGTTAAAATCTTCAAGGTGGTATGGGACACTTTGATTCAAAAATCTCTTTATTAAATGTTTTAAATGGTTTTGGAAATGGTTTCTTTTTGAATGGATTCATTATTTCAATATACTAAAATGTTATATTGTGATTGAAATGTGGAAATGTTATGTTTCCTTTATGCATGTTTTATGTGACACATTTATGTTATGGTTCTTGGGAATTGTTATGAAAACGGGTGGTTCCGTGATAAACTAAGGGCGGGTGAGCCCGATATAGCTCTCCAATGCATTGGGTAACGTGAAGGAGTGAAACGTTAAGGTTTCTCCGAAGAGATTTATGGAATATACTGTGATGGGTATTCCAAACGTAACCAAGAGGGTTACTCCCTACGTAAGAATGTTATGAATGCCTCAAGTTACCTTTTTGTCTTATAATTTCTATGATTTATTCATGGTTTGATGAGGTATGTTAATGTTCCTTTGTTTTATGGGTAAAGTATGATTTCATTCTTATGTATATATGAACTCATGTTTCCTTTCCATATTTTTATAACTCTTACTGAGCTTTTTATGCTCATCCCAGGTTTTGGAAATGTTTTCACAGGTCAAGGGAAAGGTACATGATGTGATGATAGTGTCAATGATGTGTCAAGAAAGAATCTGTGTTATATTTTAAATACGTTCCCGTTGATGGGAAGAATGAATACTGTCTTTTATGTAACCACTTTGTTTAAATGTTGAATGTAATGCAAGTTTCATGATCTAATTCTCTAAAACACTAAACCTGAAAAGATCCTAAATGTGTAATCTTGTAATAACTCAAGATTAAGTAAGGTTTAAGGATGGGGCCTTATAGAATCATTCTGTATTTTTTCAAATAAGGTAGTTTATGACCT